>CM053150.1:14925000-20287500 GCA_028571685.1 Heterohyrax brucei
TATAAAATGTAAATAAAACATAATAATGGAATACAAAATTAAGAGACAGTGTGAAAGTTGCCTTTGCACTCAGTTTAGAAGCTAGAACATAATGACAAAACCAAACAGCAAAACAAGATGTCAAGGAGAATGTTTCCATACCTAAGGAGACAGACATTTCAAGCAGATGTATTATTTTTTTTTCTTGCTACCAGCAGACCAAATGTTGTAGTACATAGTACAATTTTTCCCACAAAGTTAAATTCTGCTTCTTGGTACATTCTCTGTTCCATTGTGAATAAACCCTATTATGTCCTCCATCGTTTGATACAAACTTCTCCATCTTCACTAAAATCAAGATACTTCCTCCTCACAATGTTCTTTTTTTCCCCATTTTTCAAAGGGACTGCTTTTGCTTCTCTATTTCTTTCACTCTTGTTCTTTCATAGTTCCAGACTGGTAAGACAAGGGAAAGGATTTTATATACTGTTGAGTTTTATATCATTTCTAGAGCTAAGGGAATTAAAACCAGTCTTGGACAGCTTGAATCAGGTAGCAGATTTGAAGGAGACATAGGTTAAAGCTAGCAGCTTGAAGGGGGATCAGTGAGTGGAGTATGGGAGTCGTTGAATCTGTATGTTTCTGTGACAGTTAAGAAGGGGCATGGTTGAGGAACAGCAGTTCTGGAAAAATATCCCTATGAAGTATCTGTTCTTCATGTAAAAATCTCCCCATATTCATTTTTTTTATTTTATGTGTTACAGAGGAAACCTCAGGCCAATGTCATATGACCAAGCATACGATTCCAAAGTCTCAATTAACTCCCCTTGATCTGAAAATCATTTAATGATTGAAAATATTTGGTGGTATAATGGTTAAAAGCTTGACTGCTAACCAAAAGTTTGACAGATCCACCAGGCACTCCTTGGAATCTCCATGGGGCAGGTCTCCTCTGTCCTCTAGGGTGGCTGTAAATGGGCATTGATTTGATGATAACGTGTTTCATTTTGATTTACGAGCTCTTCATTGCCTTCTCAGGAAAAAGTGTTTTTCTTTTCCTCTATTCTTTTTTGTTTCAGTTATACTTTAGATGGAGGTTTATAGAACTAACCAAAGTCAACCAAACAAGACAAATACAGTGCCATTGAGTGGATTTCAACTAATAGAAAACGTAGAACAGGCTAGAATTGTCCAATAGAGTTTCCAAAGAGCACCGGCTGGATTTCAACTGCAAGCTTTTTTGTTAGCAGCCACAACTCTTAACCACTACATCATCAGTGTTTCCATAGAACAAACTAGCTTCTCATCAAACAGTTACTACACGCATTGTTCTATGACATTGGTTAACAACCTCATGGCATGTCAACACTCCTCTTTCTCAACTTTGGGTTCCTTATGAGCAGCTTTCCTATTCCCTCTCGTCTTCCACAGCTTGCTCTTGGGCTGGTGTGCTCCTTTAGTCTCTCTTCTCGTTCTCTGTCTCTCTCTCTCTTTTTCATGGGCCTGTCTGATCTTTGGCTCAAGAGTGAACCTCAGAAGTGGCTTCACTACTGAGCTAAAAGGGTATCTGGGAGCCATAGTCTCAGGGTTTCTTCAGTCTCTGTAAGTCCAGTAAAGCTGGCCTTTTTCGTGCATGTTAGAATTTTCTGTATATTTTTTTCCGGCTTTGTCTAGGACCCTCTATTGTGACCCCTGTCAGAGCAGCCAGTGGGTGGTTGCCTGCTGTCATCTAGCTGTGCTGGACTCGGGCTGATGGAGATCCTGGTGGTCATAGTTCTTTAGTCTTTGGAGTAATATAATATCTCCCTTGTGTCTTTAGCTTTCTTCACTGTTCTTTATGCCTGAAAGGTTGAGACTCACAGACTACCTGAGATGACTTCTCACAGCCTTTTAAGACCTCAGAAGCTACTTAACAAAGTAGAACGTAGTAAGTTTGCTTTACCTTCTTCTCTATTCTAATGCTAAGAACTTGAGCTCTGACTCTAGAAAGATGAGATTTGATTCAATGGGAAAAGTAGAAAATTACTTAATCTCTCTAGACCTCAGCTTTCTTAACTGTAGATGGTGATAATAATAGTATTTTGTAAAATACTGTTCTTATAACGGAGTCAGCTTGTGGGTGTTGAAATGAGCTTTGCATAGAACCAGCTGTCCATCAGCCATACCTCCTCCTCAGTCTTCCTCTTTACCTTCATCTTGTGGTTATTCTTCTTGCATCCCTGTTAACGTCTATTCACTTCATTTCAATTCTTCAGCTCCAATCTCCTAAAACAAGAACTCTCCAGAGTTCTGAATTCATCTTACTGTCACTGTTGTTCTGAGAACTTTTTCTTTGGTAATTTTATCCATCATCAGGGCTTCAACTATCATCTGTACAGATAAGGCTTCCTGTTAAATGTTTATTTCACCTAAACTACTTTCCTGAGCTTTATTTTGAAATTTCAGATGGGCTTGTTCATTTGACTGCCATCTTTGAGTCACATTAACCCAAACAAGCCAAATCCACTGCCATCAACTTAATTCTGATTCACCAACCCTAAAGCCAGGCCAAGTAGAATTGCTCCACAGAGTTTCCAGGGAGCACCAGGCAGGTTTGAACTGCCAACCTTTTGGTTAGCAGACATAGCACTTAGCCACTATACCACCAGGGTTTCACATAAGGCAGAGTAAATCCACATCCTTACCCTATAATTAGTCTTTCTCCTAGTTTTACCCACTTGGGTGACATCTATCACCCTCCCATTTAAAATTCCAGAGTCAGCACTAACTTCTTGCCTCTTGTTTTTCACATATAAAAAATTAGTTTTTTGCTTTTGTTTAATCTTTACTCTCTCTTTTTTCTCCTCATTGCTATCATTTTAGTTTAACCTCACATTACCTGATTTCTAAAACCATAGATTAGTGAATCTGTTTTTGAAAGATAAATAAAGGAACCATAGGGCACTTGGTTTGGCTCGGCAGGGCATGTCTCATTTTGTGTCTGTTTTTTTGCTCAGTTCTATGTTGGTGAAAGTTAGCCACTAGGTTGTGCATGGAACAGTTTGCTCAAACTCATTGTTTTGTAGGATTCTAATATATGCATATACCATGACTTTTTCTATATACTCTACCATTTCATGATATTTAGGTTGTTTCCCCTTTAAGGAAACTTCAAAAAATGGTCCCATAAACATACTTGCATATATTTTTCAGTGACTGCTATGCAATTATGTTCAATATACACAGAGAAGACACATTTATCAAAATAAGAGTAGTTATTTCTGAGTGATAATATATGAAGAAATTTTTGTATTATTCAGAGTTTGCAGAATAAACACAAATGTTTTTTATGGAAATTGGTATTACATAGTGATTTAGAATACAGGCTCTAGAGTCAAAAAGCTTGATTCAAATTCTAGTTTTGTTACTTACTTGCTCTGTAGCCTTAAGCAAGTTACTTAAATTTGCAGATGCTCCATTTCTTCATTTGTAAAACAGAGAAATTAGAATTATTTCCCTTATAGAGTTGTTGCATGAAATAAATGACCTAACATACAAATTCAGTCCTGTTCATGACACATAAAAACATTAAATGTTAGTTGTAATTGTATTATTATTGCTTTTATTGTGAGAGTATATTATTTCTCTCCTATAATTTTTGTCTTTCAGCATTTAGGTTAGACAAAAGAAAACATTTATTATGGTGTACTTAAGTTATTGGAAACCCTTTTGGTATAGTGGCTAAATGCTGTCTGCTCACCTAAAGGTCAGCAGTTCAAATCCGTCAGCCGCTCCTTGGAAACTCTGTGGGGCAGATCTTCTCTAACCTCTAAGGTCTCTCTGAGTCAGACTCGACTGCAGTAGATTTGGTTTGGGGTTTAGTAAGTTAACATTTAATACTGGAGGAAGCAAGACAACTGATACATCTATTAACATTTTATGGGGTAAGTAGTAAACTATTCATAGAGCAGCCCACCTAGAGGCAGAGCAGAAATGATTAACATTAAGATACAAAATTCTATAAATACATGAGCAGAAACCAGGAGGATACCATTGTCAGTTGTTACTACTTTCAGGTGCAGTTGAGTACACTCCTACTTACAGTGACCCCACGTATAGAAGAGTGAAGCACTGCCTGATCCTCTGCCGTGCGCACAATAGTAGGGACATTTGAGCCCATTTTTGCAGCCACTGTGTCAGTCCATCTCATTGAGGGCCTGCCTCTTGTTTGGTGATCCTCTACTTTACCAAGCATGATGTCCTTCTCCAGAGACTGTCCCCTCCTAATGACCTGTCTAAATGAAGTGAGAAAAAGTCTTGCCATTTTAACTCAGCAGACAGGAGAAAAATACAGGCAATTTACCATATCAGTGTACTGATTGAGTCGTTACTGATGCTGCTCATGTTTTGTTTTTTTTTTTCCCCTTAACCATTCTGACAGCACAGGAAATGATTACATGTGCAAATTGGGTATCCCTTTCTTAAAATGCTAGATCAGTTGGGGGCTGCATTCAACTGAACCAGCAAAATACAAAACAAATAAAACACCATTTATGAGAGAACATTTAAGAAAATTACAAGTATGACAAGCAATTTTTTCCAACCCATATAGCTCATCTATGCTTCTAAAATGTATGTGTTGAGTTTACAAATGTGTTATGATTGAGATTCATACCTACCTTGCTTGTATGCTCAGAGTCCCAGAGCGTTACGGTGGAAACTGAGCATCATTCTCAATTTAGGAAGGCATCTCAATTAAGAAAATAAAAAGGCAAAATTTTTTCATAGGCTTTCATCTATTTTATGATAGATGCTTTGATCAGATGTTAAAAAAAAATTATCCTACCCAGTATAATATTTTAAAAAAGAGTTTGGACTTTAGACAGAACTTTGTTTGAAAAATATTACCACCTTTACTAGTTTCTGATGTTGGGCTAGCTACCTCAACTGCTAAATGGGGGTGGTAAGGATTAAAGAAAATTAGGACATACACATCCTCAGTAATATTTGACTTTTTTCCTCTTGTCTCTCTATTTTAAAATTCTTTCCTCTATATTATGGCAATTTTTCAGTTTGGGTACTTCATCTGATTTGTCAGAGACTTTTGAAAATTACTCAAGACATCTGAAAAGATATTAAACCAAACCCACTTCCGTTGAGTCAATTCTGATTTATAGCAACTCTAAAGGACAGAGTAGAACTGTTCCATAGGGTTTCCAAGGTTATGATCCTTACAGATGCAGACGGCCACAGCTGTTTCCCCAGGAGCTGCTGGTGGGTTTAATCTGCTGTTTGGTTAGCAGCCAAGCACTTATCCACTTAGCCAGCAGGGATCCTTAAAACACATTAGGGCCTTTTATGTTAAAATCTATCAAGAAAGTAGGAAAACGAAATGTGTTTGATCAAAACCTAAAGTTGTTTTAAATGTAACTATTTTATCAAACATATCGTCTTCCTACTCTAGAATACTCTTATTCACCAAGGATGAAAAACTAAACTGAACTGATTGCCATCAAGTCAATTGGAACTATTTTCATATTGAGATTTCTTATTTTAATACAAAGGTTAACATGGATGCACTAAACTTTTCTTTGTATATTATTCCCGAAGCAAATTTATAAACTCAGAGTTATTTTAGTTATGATAGCATTTTATACCCCTGTCCACTTATGCCACAGATACACTGCAATAACTAATAGCTATTTAAATATGTCTTTATAATCGTACTTTTGTCTCTTGATTTTTAGTCACTTTTTATAAGTCCGCATATTTCACTATGTTTGATGGTCTCCAAACCTGTAAGAATGCAGTCCACTAAATTAACACAGAAATCCCTCAGCCCAGTGCTGTCGAGTCGGATCTGACTAATGGCGACCCTAGAGACCAGAGTAGAAGTGCTCCATAGAGTATTCAAGGAGTGTCTGGTGGATTTGAACGACTGACCTTTTGGTTAGATCCATTATCAACCTAAATTATCAGCAATATTAAATTAAATACAATTTTTAAAACTCTGAAAATATCATTTAAGATGATTGACAGGTCTGAGACAGAAATCAATTCAAAAGAGATACATTAGGAGGGCAGACACATCGAAGAGCACACACAACTTCTACATGCAAACCCCTCACTGAAGATGAGCTCACAATATAAAGATTACAAACCCCAGGGGGAAAGAAATCAATCCTAAGGGAGAGTCAGCCACTGCAAGGAACAGAAATCTACATTCTAAGAAATAATCGAAATACCCAAGATTGATGACTCTCAATATTTAATAAAGAACCAAGAAACAGTTGATCTCCAAACTTGCTGGATGACTGAATCTCAAAGGTTTTATTACATATATAAGCTCATATTTTAGGTTAAAAAAATAAGTCCTAAGATTTATGATAGTTTACTTTTGGCATGTAGGATATGGTTGAAATAAAGAAGAAAAACAAACTTCCATCTAGTAATAGTTCCAAATCAAAAATTTTATTTAAAAATTTTGAATGATTGAAATATACTGTCTTGGCCTGATTGACAAACTATCATCTTTTACTAGGTGAAAAAGGAACACATAAAATTTATTTTAAAAAATCTGTTGTCCCATACATTTGGGAGGTAATACAGTGCAATGGGCAATACAGTAAGGTTCACTAAGCAGCCTTATACAAATTCAGTAAGTGCTAGATTTCTTTTAAAGACAGCATCCCTTTTTTAGATAAATGAAGTAGACTTCAAAATCAGAGGTTACTGGTACAAATCAATACAATGAAATATGCATTTGATTTGTATGGTATTTCAGTAATGGGCTCTCAAAATTCAGTACACAGCTTTGCTATAAATCACAGGCAGAAATTATATTAAAAGAAAGTTGGCTCTGTGATTTGAACTCACAAATGAATGAAACTGTACATGAAAATAAGATACTTTTAGACAGATATGTCCAATGAAAAATTATTTGTCTCCTTGTAATTCATTATTCATATTTTTTTATAGGCCTAGTTTAAGTTGGACATTTTCCAAGTCTCCTTTTTCTCAAAGAAAACCTTTAAAGTACACAAGCATTTCATGTACTGAAGAAATACACATATTTGATCCTCATCACAAACAGAAGAAGAGCAAATCCTAGAGTAGCCTTCAGTAGATGGAAGAAGATTGTTTCGGGAGAAGAAGGATGAAACGAACTTGGTTCAGTTCAGCAATACAGACATACACACACACACAGAGCAAATTTTCATCACTTTTAATTCAGAGAAAGGAAAGCTAACTCTGTAGAGGGAGACATTGAAAAAAAACTTTCCTAACACCAATGAGACTTGTGTGGGATTTGTAGAAGGGGAAGGAATTTGAGAATCAGCAAAGAAATCAGGGAGCTCTCACTACAAGCTGGTTACTGTGGACACAGAAATCAACTGGCTTTGTCTGAAAGTTTAATTGAATTCCTTATACTCAAAGTCTTCTAAACCTTACTGAGTGTCTATGTTGTATAATAAACAAGGTACAGAGTCAAGAAGACTTATTTTCCCTCCTTCCTACTTCCCTCACTCCCTTCCTTGTACGAATTATTAGCAAGCTTCTTTTACATGCGTGGAAACGCTAGTGGTGGTTAAGTGCTACGTCTGCTAGCCAAAAGGTTGGCTGTTTGAATCCACCACATGCTCCTTGGAAACTGTATGGGGGCAGTCCTAGTCTGTCTTATTGAGCCACTATCACTTGGAATTGACTTGATGGCAGTGGAATTTTTTTTTTTTTTTTTTTTTTTTTTTTGGTTTACTACATGCATGGGTTCTAGAAATACAGCAAAAGGTCTTAACTCTCACGGAGCTCAGGGTCTGATGAGAAAGACATATGCATCAACCAATTATTAGAACACTGGGATGGATTGACCTCACCCGGCTTGACAGCAATGGGGGTGGGGCATGGATTGCACTGTATCCCCCAAAAGCGTATGTGGCAATTTGACTAGGCCCGGATTCCAGGTATTGTGTGATGTTCCTCCATGCTGTAAACCCTGCCTCTATGATGTTAATAATGGAGAATGGGCAGCAGTTGTGTTGGTGGAGCAGGACTCAGTGTGTAAGGCCCTACTGTGCCTTAAAGAAATCTTTTGGAATATAAAAGAAAGGGAAGCAAGCAGAGAGTTGGGGACCTCATACCACCAAGAAGCACTGCCAGGAGCACAGCACGTTCTTCGCAAAGGACCTGGGATCCTTGCGCCTCAGTAGTTGCCAGTCTGGGGGAAGACCGACTACAAAGCCAGCAAAGAAAGACTTCCCTACTGAGCTGATGCCCTGAATTTGGACTTCTAGCCTACTGGACTGTGACAGAACAAAATTTTCCTCTTTAAAGCCATTCACTCATGGTATTTCTGTTACAGTAGTACTAGGTGACTCTATAACACAGAATCACCTAGCAATTCATTACAGGAAGAAATATGGTTTCATGATAGCTGCAGCTGCATACCAGCAAAGCAAGATTAAGAAAGGGAAGGGAGAATCTAAAGTGTCAGGAAGAAGAGTTTAGAAGGGCTGTGGTGGGAGGAAAATAAGGAGTTTTAGTGACTGTGCATTTGGGGAGCACCGTAAATGCTGTCTCAGAAGAAGTTCATTTGTAACTGTGATTCTGGTCAACTGTATTTATATTTTAGGTTGATATATTTTACATATACTTACTCTAGACTTGAATTAAAAAGAAACCTAACCTGTTGCTATTGTGTCAATTCCAACTCATACTGCCCTGTGGGACAGAGTAGAACTTCCCATTGGCTTTCCAAGGAGTGGCTGGTGGCTTTGAACTACCAATCTTCTGCTTAGCAGCTAAGCTCTCAACCACTGTACCTGAATAGTGGCCACAACTTTAGAAGTGTCTCTGAAAACTATTACTACCACACGTCACAGATCATCTGATGGATATGGACATGCAGTCACACCAAATAACAAAACCCACAGTCATTGAGTCAATTCTGACTCCTAGTGATCCTATAGGTCAGAGTAGAGTTTTCAAGGAGTACCTGGCAGATTTGAACTGCCAACCAGATTTGAACTGTCAACCTTTTGATTACGCCACCAGGCCTCCTGGTATTCACACATACACGCCCAAAAGAACCACATTCCACAGAGTTTCGTCACCATATCAACTGAAAAGTAGGCCAAGTATATGTGAGTTTACTTTTTTCCTACCACATGAGAAACGCTTTTTGCTTCTTTGTATATACACACACACACACACATTTGTACACAGACACACACACACACACACACATATTTGTATGTATACAGATCTGTAAAAAGAAGTATGCCATTAACCTGATAAAGAAATGAACCGTGAAGTAGGTGCTTTTCCAACAGAGATGAAATGGATTAAAAATCACGTGACAAATAGGGACAGTTTCCTTTCCAACTCCCAGTAATACTTCAGGGCACACAGTAAAATACACACAGCAAAATCCCCAAGGATAAGTGATGTTACTAGTCCTTTGCATGGAAATGAACAAAGAGGTGAGAACACAGACTTTTGTCTTATAGAATTGTGACTTCTCAAACTACTACCCCAATACGAAATAATTCCCAAGCTACCAAAAGTATGTTATTTTCCTCAGAATTGTGAGCATTTTCTGTAGGCTTGTAAGAAATAATGCCTCTGAATATCATCATCAATATCCAGAAGTGTCTAAACAAAAGCAGCCATATTACACTTTTTCTCTAAAGTATGGTAGGATATAATACAATGCCACTCACTATGCGGTCAGCCACTTACTACCCTGAAATCATCAAACCTGAAGTGGAAACAGCCTTTTGCGAACATTTCTAAAATGCGAGCTAAATCGTAATATACTGTCAAGTTGAAAGTGGATATTTGCAGTCTGGCACCCAAGGAAAGATCTTAAGCAGGCAACTTCCATTATTATCAGGGTGGCAAATGTTGGGGGTGCCTGCGTGCTACATGGGCAATGTTGTTCTTAATATTTTAAATTAACCAGAGACTTCAATGTGAAACACAAAGCATTTCAACACAAAGCAGAGAAGGATCCCTGGGGAATAAAATGTGAATTTTTAAAAGGTTCTTTGTGCAAAGAAATAAAACACTAAATTTGTAACGAACCAATGATCCTACAGGGAAAAGGAACATTTTAAATCCCTTAAAGTGACACTGTCATTGTTCAGATGAATAAATTGAGGCTGGAAGAAGGTAAGTAGCTGTCTGGTGAGTCAGCTCTGACTCCTGGCAACCCCAGGTGAGTTAGAGCACAACTAGTCTCCACAGGATTTTTAATGGCTGATTATTTTTTCAAAGTAAATCTATAGGCTTTTTTCTGAGGTACCCATGGTAGACCCTCACTTCCAAATGTTCCATTATCAGGAACCCTATAGACAGAGTAGAACTGCTCCATAGAGTTTCCAAGGAGTACCTGATGGATTTGAACTGCTGACCTTTTGGTTGGCAGCTGTTGCACTTACTAACCACTATGCCACCAGGGTTTCCCCACTAGCTGCAAAATGGGCTAAATTTGCACCACCCAGGGACTCTGGGAAGAAGGCCAGTGACCTCTAAAAGGCATCAGACAGTGAAGCCGCACCATCTAAGGGCAACTCAGTGCTTCTTCCTGTTACATCCCTGGGTGTCCCAGCAAGTCGAGCGGAAAGCAAAGAAGATTATAAAGCTAACTCCACATACAACTCAACTTTACTTCCAAATCACTCAGAAATATATACATATATATTGCCCGAGTTCTCTAGAATGATTTTGCGTTTACAAATACAGATTTAACCCATTTTTGAAATCTTAATGATCACGTCTTGCTTCAAGCGATAATAAATGCATTTTTTTCTCCATTTCATGTTTGTCTTAAAGGATAATGTCAGCCAGCGTCTCAAGCACAATGACCCTTTGGGATTATTGCTTCATTTTCTATGTCTGTGGACTACATGTCTACATTTAAGCAGAGGGGAAGGGAGGTGTTAGCACCAGGACATATAGCACTCTTATTTACATTACTTAAGAACTCTTGTCTGCATTCACATTAGTTGGGGAACTTTCTCACTTACGTTAGTTCAGACATGCACAAGCACAGGTCCCACTGGGTCCCAAAGGGACTGCAGCGACCGCAGTGGTCAAGTCACAAGGTTACTGTGTCAGCACAGTCACTTCTCTAGCGGCTGTGTTCACTCTAAGGAATTTAAGGATTGGCTGTGCTCTCCCCGTTCTGACATCAGGAGAATTCCAAGTAAAATTTTACGATGACAGGACATCTCGGAAGTGAAGCCGGCAGGAACACCACACCGGGCTCAGACACTAACAGAAAACTGGTCACAGTCACCGGAAGCAGGCCGTTTAGACAGCCGTCAGTAGAACAATAAGGCGTTTCAGAGGTAGGTTTGTCAACAGGGACAGGACTGGAGATTCAGGCAGCAACAGGAGAACAGTCACAGCCACTAGAACCAACTTTTGATGGCAAGTGGATGAGGCCCCTGGATCAGGTCACAGCACAGCAAACCAGGCAACCCAGGCTCTCAGGAGGCTGGGCCCCCAGCCCCTGAAGATGAGGCACAGTAACAGACTGCCGGCACGGACTCCCAGAGGTAGATCGCGTCCCCAGGCCTTCAAAGATGAGGCAAACGAGGTCAGGGTGCAGACCCCTGGCACAGAACCCCGGAGGGGAGTGCTGTGCCCCAAGTCCACAGTGCTGGGTGTCGAACACAAGTTGTTTGCTTGGTTCTGGTGGTTAATGGTCAGTCCATAAGTCTTATCTTCTGGTACCTCCAGTTGTTGACTTCTTTCTGATTGGTTATGGTTTTATCATCTCTCTGACCATCTGCAGCCATATCCATCTGGCAGTTGTTTTTCTTACCTTTACTTCTTCACCACGACTTTGTATTTTCTCACCGTCTTACTTAGCTCAAGCACAGCCATTTTGTGTTTAATAGTTTAGCCATTTCACAGCATAGCCAATTTTAACTTTATTACAAGACTCCCCTTTATTATATATTCTATTTAATATATACACACACACATATATATATACATATGTATATGTATAAATACATACACATACATATCCTCATTTCACTATCACTTTCTTGCAAAGCAAGACATCAGCCACCGTGACTACCTTCCTGATACCCTACCTCCCAAATTTGGGCACAGGTACAGGCTCTCATCTCCATCCTGCAATGATCACTATTTGCATGTATTCTATCCTCACCTCTCTTTCAGGTTTTCCACAGTTGCTATTTCTACCTGGCCTGCTCTTGCTGAGGCCTCTGTCACAACTCAATTTTTTTTTTTACAAGAAACGACATGGAGCTTTAATAGGGAGCCTTGAATGCATTGTGTTGGAAGAGAAACAGCAAAGAGTTAACAGATATATTAGAATGGAGTATGCACAGTAATAACGTCTCTGACCAATATACGAGGACTGCCGATGAAGTCTGGGAACTCCTCCTAGAAAAAGTGCTACATACCTCATCACTATAGTCACCTTTGAACTTTGATTATAAACTTTCATTTAATTATAATAATTTTTTTTTAAAAAGTTAAACATAGAATTATTTTAAAAAAAATGGGTAGTTCTATGCTATGTCAGACATATATATATTATATGTATATCCTGGCCCCTAGGGTCACCATGAGTCAGATCCGACTCGACAGCACTTGGCTGGCTATATTATTTCTGGGTTTTACACAGAGTTTTTGTTTTCTAGTTGTCCTCTCTAGTGCTGTTTATGCAGTCTGACAATTAAATCCACGAATACCTCGTTGCTACATATCCTATGGTCACTTTCAAAGCACTCCCCTTGAGAAACTATGCACTGTTACAGTACCTAGTCCACCCTTCAAAGCAATTTTGGAATTCTTTCTGGAATGGCCATTGCATATGGTGGCACTTGGGAAAGTTCGAAAACTGCCACTGTAGTCACCTTTGAGCTTGGGAAGGTATGCACTGACGCCAGCGCCTATCCACACTTCAAAGCAATTTTGGAACCCTTTTCCTAGAATGGCAATCAGAGTTGTAATCATATTACCCTTGATGTCCTGAATGTTGTCAAAATGTCTTCCTTTTAATATTTCCTTTATCCTCAGGTAAAGAAAAAAATCACTGGTAGCCAGAAGAGGTGAGTAGGTAGGGTGTTCCAATACGGCTATTTGTTTACTGGCTAAAAAAACTCCCTCACAGACAACTATAAAGTTCAGTTTACAAGCTTGCTACAATATTGCCACCATATGCAATGTCTATTTCAGAACGAGTTCCAAAATTGCTTTGAAGGGTGAACTAGGCACTGGCACCAGTGCATAGCTTCCCAAGGGGAGGACTTCAAGGGTTACCGTAGTGATATCTAGCCATAAGGTATGTAGGACTTAGGACACAGCATAGTTCACGGACTCAACTGTCAGCCCTCATAAACAGCACAAAAAAGGAGGACACCTAGAAAACAAAAATTCTATGTAATATATATGTCATACAAGGGTTGTCATGAGTCGGATCCGACTCGATGGCACTTGGCTGGCTTGGCATAGAGTATGACCATCCACCCTCCATGTTCTTTTTTTTTTTCTTTTTTTTTGGTAATTCTAGGTTTAACTTTAAAAAAAGTTATTGTGATTAAATGAAAGTTTACAACCCAAGTTGATTTTCCATACCGGCCTCCCTGCAACTGTCTCTGCTCTTTTCATCCTCTGACAGCACATTCTTCTTTTCCACTCTTCACTTCCAGTATCCACTCAACCAACACCTGTCCCCTTCTCTCCACCCTCTCCTCTCACCTCTAAAAAGAAACCAGGAAGACAGCCTCATATTTACATTAAACCACAAAGCATACACAGCACCTGTACCACTCTGTAACCCCAGGTCCAGTCCATTCTTTGTCTGAAGTGTTGGCTCCAGTATGAGTTTCAGCTCTGGCCTAGCAGCAAATCTATGGGCCATGTTCCCAGGGGACACTTGAGGACGTCAGACCATCAAACCTGACCTTTTAATAGAGTTCTAGATCTGCATGCTCCTTTCTCTCATGCTACATCAGGGACTCTACCCAGTGTTCCCCAGCAGAGCTGTCTTTGATGGCAGCTGGGCACCATCTACTTCTCCTGTTGTCCTGCTGATGTGGTCTTCCAATCATATGGGTCCTTCTGTCTCCTGGGCTCATTTTTACCATATCTTTGATGTTCTCAGTTTTCACCTGTTCCAGGTGGGTTAGAACTGATTGATGTTCCTTAGATGGCAGCTTAGTGGCTTTTAAGACCCCAGGTGCCACTCCCCAATATATGATGCAGAACATTCTGTTAGAAAAAGATCAGTTATGCACTTGGCCCATGCTAACTTACCTTGATGTCCCTTGAAAACACAGTCCTCAGATCCCTGTCCCTGCTACTCTGCCCTATGAAATGTTGGACAACTCAATTGTTTTAAGAAGGTGGTCCAATCAATCTCACTCTGCTTGTTCTTAGTTGCTGTCAAGGCAATGGAGACTTATGGTGATCCCATATGTGCAGAGTAGAACTGTTCCATAGGATTTTTGAAGCTGTGACCTTTTATAAACAGGTTTTCCAGCCTGTCTTCTGTGATGCCTCTGGGTGAGTTCGAATGACTGTCTTTCAGCTAGTAGTCTAGTGCTTAATCATTTGTGCTGAGCAAGTAAGACATCTGTCCCTCTATGAATTCACATTTTCACCTCAAAATTGATCTTCATCCATACCTATTTTTAACCTCATAAATAGCTTCTTTTTTACTTCCACTGTTTTCAGAGAACCTCACAGACTTTTCCGCTTATATGTGCCACCCCTCCAAAAAAAAGAGCCTGTCTTTTTCCTTATATCTTTGCCTATTTATAATAATGTAATAAATTGATGTGCTTTATAGAGTCATTATGGAATTCCTGGTGACATATTTGTTATGTGCTGTGGCTGCTTACCAAAGACTCAGCAGTTAAAAATCTGCCAGGTGCTCCTTGGAAACTCTACGGGACAGTTCTACTTTGTCTTATAGGGTCACTGTGAGTCAGAATCGAGTCGATAGCAGTGGGTTTCGGGTTTGGTTTAAGAGGCAAATGTGGTTGCAGTCTCTGGAAATAGTTTTGCAGTCTGTCAAGATTCTTGAAACAGTGCCTCAAAGTAGAAGAGTGAGCCTTCTTAATAATATTCCAGAAGAGGAAAAGTTACCTGAAGGTAAGATTTTTAGCAGTGCTACTTAGCAATGCAATTCAGATTATACCACAGTGCATCAGCTACTCCACACTGACGTACCACTGATGATTGATTCCACACAGCCATTTGCGAGGGGAAAATCATTGTAAACAAACAAGTTACAAAGCACCTTGAGACATCTGATTTTAACTTGTATTTCCAATTTCATTGCTTATTTATTAAAAAGAAATTAACTGCACAAATAAAATTAAGTAGAACTTTATTACAATGGCTATAATGCCTTATATATTTGTTACATCCAAAATTATTAACCACTCTCTGAGAAAACAATCGAGACAAACTGGAAATCATCTCAGCTCTAAATTCTCCATGGAAGTTCCTAGGTGTGTGAACAACCAAGCCCTCAGCTACTAAATAAAAGGCTGGTGTTTGGAACCGACTCAGAAATACCCTGGAAGAATGGCCTGGTGATCTGCTTTCATAGCAGTTAAGTTCTATGTCTGCTAAGTGAAAGGCTAGCCATTCAAATCTATCAGGCTGTCTTTGGAACCTATGGGGCTGTTCTACTCTGACTTACAGGGTTGCTATAAGTTGGAATAGACTCAATAGTGTCAGCTTTTCGGTAAGCACACTGTGTGGCACATGAAAGAGACTTAATGACAAGTTTTACTCTAGTTTTCTAAGTAACACATCCACTAATATTGATGCTTTTTTTTTTTTTTTTTTGCCTTGCAGGAGACTAATGCACATTTGTAAAGCTGAATTGAGAACTGCCAGGGAAAGAGCAGAATTTTCCCTGCAATGTTTCTTTCTTCTTTAGAAATCTGTATTATGTGGCCCTATTGAGAATTCACCTCCTATTATTTAAAACAATGTTTGATTGGATTCAAACTATCTTCTTACCTCTTCTCAAAGGACAATCCAAACTCTTCAATTATCTTTTTCACATGCATCTCAAAAGGTATTTTGAGTGCCTGAAAGGCCATAATTTTTTTTCCCTGAAGTTCTGAATTCCATCTGATGAAGTCATTATACTTTGTGGAAGAGTAACATGTCACAAAAACAATAGCTTAAATTAACCTCTTACTATCTTCAGTCAGGTTCTTTCTTTTCCTGCATAAATGTTATTTTAGTGCTTTTCAAAGAAGTGAGATTGGCAGGGATGGAGAAGTAAGGCCTTTACGTCATAAAATAAGTACTGACTAGAACAAGTGGCAATGTCCTTAAAACGGTTGGCTATTGCCGACTCTTAAATACATTTAGGGACCAGGAACTTTCAACCTTCTTGGTCCATTCAGGCTTTGGGTATATCACAGGGATGATAATTAAGAGCTTTTGGAGATGGTGAGTTTAAATGCACACATACACACAGAGTCATCACCTCTTGGATATTGTCTGGGGCAGAGATGAACTATTGTGTCAAACGACATGGAGGGAAGGGTTTCATTAGGACAATCTTGTTTCAATATTTCAAAACTTAAGACTCCACTGTAAAGCTACTTTTATTTAATAAACATGTTTACGATGATTGAAATCCTGGCAGCTTGATGGCTAGGGCCTACAGATGTCACCCAAATGGTTGGCAGTTTAAATACACCAGGTATTCCTTGGAAACACTACAGGGCAGTTCCATCCTGCCTGTAGGGTCTCTCTGAGTTGGAATCAACTCGACTGCAGTAAGCTCCTTTTTTTTTTTTTTTTTTGGTTATTGGGATGCAATTATCTACTGATATATATTTTTTCCTTCCTGTTAGGCATGAGGAAAGGATCCCTAGTGGTATGATGGTTAAGAGTTTGGCTGAGAACTAAACAGCTGGTGTTACAAACCTACCCAGAAGATCTAGGGGGAAAAAAACTTGGCAAGCTGCTCTAATAAAGGTTTCAGCCTAGAAGACTCTATGCGACAGTTCTACTCTGTCTTATCAGATCACTATGAGTTGGTACAAAATTAATGGCATCCTGCAACAGGCACTGAGAATAACACATGATTTCTGCTTTCATGGAGTTTATATTTTAATGGGAAAGAGGAAAGATACTGAGACACACAAAAATATTAAAACTCAGTAAGATAATTTCAGCCTCAGAGATGGCTACATGGGCATAGAAATGGCATCACTGCACTGGACCCAAGGCTTACAAGGACCCGTATTGAGTTTCCTCATCTGCTGTCACCATCCTGAATTTCTTAAGTCATTCTTCAACAAGGAACCTCAAATTTTAACTTTGTGCTGGGCCTTGAAAATTATGTGGTCAGTCTTCTTCAGAGAGTAGTAAGTGCTATGAAGGGAATGAAACACAAGAAAATAAAGAAAAATAGGGTCACTGGTCAAGAAGATACTTTAGAGATGGGTCCAAAAAAGACCCCTGGGATGAGATAATTTATGACTCCAGAATTACAATATTTGCTGAATTTGTGTCCCTCAGTCCAATCCCTGATATGCCACTAGCCAGCCAAGCCAGATGCCGTCGAGTCGGATCCACTGGAAGTGTTTAATCAGATTCAAGAGTTATTGCTGGAACACCTGTTCTGTGCAAGAAGGCCTCAGTGTGCTCCTTACGGTTTAAATGGACACAGTGCTTACTGCCAGTAAAGTCCAGTGAAAAAGCAACATGCACAGGCATTTCTCCGTGTGCTCTTCCAAAGAAACACTCAGAGGGCGGCATTCCAGAAATGGAAGAAGGAGTGCAAGATAATATGAATGCTTTGGGATAATAAGTCAAATCTTTTAAAGGGTGAGTGTATGGTATTTTTATACAAATAATGCATGCTTTCTACCTTTGATGGCCAACTATGACTCCCACCCTGTAGTTTTGTAACTGTGCTATGCTATATATATATATGTATTGTGTGTGTGTGTGTGTGTGTGTGTGTGTGTGTGTGTATACCCACATCGACCCACTGCCATCAAGTTGGGTCCAACTCACAGCATCCCTAGAGGTCAGAGTAGAACTGCCCCATAAAATTTCCAAGGAGCACCTGGCATATTTGAACTGCTGACCTTTTGTTAGCAGATGTAGCACTTAACACACCATGCCCCCAGGATTTTATGCTATATAGAGAGGGATATGTAGTTATTAACAGTAACATGTAAAAAATTAGCTTAGTTGTGCCTCTAAAAATACAGCAGTGGTGGGGGTAGGGTAGGGTATGATTGAAAATCAAACTTGGTGAGGGTTATTTGCTTAAAAATACAGTAAGCCTCTAAGGTGGATGAGAGTCATTGTCTCAGTGAGTAAGGTGGTTAGGACAGGGGAAATTCTCCTTCTGGCAATGAAAACAGAAGAGGACCCATCAAGACTGCATGTGTGGAATTTATCTATTGCAGAGAGTGAGGAACACTGGTGACCCAAGCCCACGGCTGCTAAGTGAATGCTTCGTGGTTGCAGCCTACCGAACAGCTCCATGGGAGAAAGATCTGGTGACTCACTCCCATAGAAAGTAAAAGTAATAATAACAAAAATAATGGGGCAGTTCTGCTCTGTGGGTTCACTACGAGTTGGGATTGGCAGGACAGCACCCCTAATGATAACAACATACATGATATGGGAAAATGTTAAAAAGTGTTAAAACAAAATCTGGGTGCATTCATAAGAGATGACTCTCGGGCACTTGGTTTGGGCTTGCTTTTCCCATCTCACCTTCACCCAGTCAGTTACAAAGTCCTAACGATTCTATCCCCTAAACACATCTGCCTTGCTTTGGCTCAGCATCATCTCGCTCCTTGATGAAGTTCCCTGTTGGCCTCTCTGTCTCTGCTTAGGCCCCCTCCCAAGATGGTTCTCCTCTCTGCAATCGGAGAGCATTTTCTAAAATAAAAATTTGACAATGTCACTGTGGGGTTAACCATCTTTCAGGGCATTGTTGTGAGTTGAGAAAAGTCTTGATTCTGAATTCAGCCAGAACAGGATTTAGAATCTCCACTTTCCCCTGTGGTAGCTGCGGTAAGTTAATGAGCTCTTAGCCTCTTTGATAACTCAGGGTGCTCATCTTCAAACAGCCCAAACCCGTTGCTGTCCAGTTGATTCCCACTTACAGTGATTCAGTCGGACAGAGGAGAACTGCCCCACTGGGTTTCCCCAGCTGTAGCACTGACTGAAGCAGACTGCCACATCTTTTTCTCGTGGAGCTGCCCGAAGCTCCTAACCCACCGACCCTCTGGTTCACAAGGGAGCGTTTTAACCACTACACCGGTAGCACTCTTTTGATTCCTCATAACACAGTGCCATCAAGTTGAGTCCAACTCACAGTGACCCTATGGGACAGAGTAGAACTGCTCCACAGAGTTTCCAAGGAGCACCTAGTGGATTCGAACTGCTAACCTTTTAATTAGCAGATGTGGGACTAAACCACTACTCCACGGGGTTATCCTGTTCCTCACAGGGAAGTCATAATAATAAAATAATATATGAAAATTGAAAACACTGGCTGGTTAATACAGACAACACTCCACCAATGTTTTTTTGTCAAATAAAGTCCAGTTCCTTTATGTGGCTTCTGTTGTTAGTGGCTGTTCTGTTGGCTTACACTCATCCTGACCCATGTGCAACAGAAAGAAACATTACTTGGCCCTGGACCATCCTTCTTAACCTTGGTGCTCTCTACTTCACTGTCAAGGGTGGTTGCATAGTGTTTAAGTGCTGCAGCTGCTAACTGAGAGTTTGGCTGTTCAAACTCACTAGGCACTTCTTGGAAACTCTATGGGGCAGTTCTACTCTGTTCTTTAGGGTTGCTATGAGTTGAATCAACTTGAGGACATGGGTTTTGTCTAGCCCACTGTATATTTTGAGTGCTTTCTAACCTGGGAATCATCTTCCTAGAACTATATTGAACAGTAATCTGTTACAATACCTAAGGTTTTCACTGGTTAGTTTCTGAAAGCAGATTGCCATGCTTTTCTTCCTCATCTGCCTTGATTTGGAAGCTTCCCTGGAACATGCCTACCACGGGTGACCTTGCTGATATTCGAAACACTGGTGGCACAGCTTCCCACATGATGGCAACACAAAACCCAAACAAACCCACTGCTGTGAGGTTGATTCCAACTCATAGCAATCCTATAGGGCAGAGTAGAATGCCTCTATAGTCTCTGAGGGGTGCCTCGTGGATTCGAACTGCTGATCTTTTGGTTAGAAGACATAGAACTTAACCCACTATGTTGACAGGGTTTCCAGCCATACAAACGCCATCCCAGTAAGACAAAGGGACAGGTGTGTGGTAGCTTCTAAGGCTCTAAATTAGTAAGCTTCCGGTTGTCTTTCTAGCATCACTCGTTACCACCTCTTGACTTATTCACTACATCTGCTGTACATAACTACATGACATGCCATTTTTCCCAGGACTTTAAACATGTTATGTCTTCTCCAACAATTTTTTTTCTTGTCTTTCTTTCTTTCTTTCTCAATTTTTTAACATCATTGATTTGCATCATTCTTGCTCATCTTCAGGTTTTCAAACTATTATTGTTCTCATTTGCTAGACATTAAACTCAATCTTGATTGGCCCAATGATGTTTTCAAAGTTCACACAGGAGCAAAACAAAGCTTTAAAACAGCTTATATTGGTTCAAATCCTGTGATCACTTCTTTCTATGTTTTGTCTCAAAATTTCGGATGCTCCCTGAGAAAGGATTCTTCTTTTTCCCTCTTGTGAGAATGTTTTCCAAATATATGTTAATTCTGCTGACGATACTGGTTTCTTTTCTTTTCCTCTGTTGAGAATTAATCTTCCTTTCTGTTAACACCTTGCTTATACCAGATGAGATAAGATGTCAGACAAATCAACAAAACCCCTGAAATGTCCTTCCCACCTTCAGTTTTTAGAGCAATGGGGCTATTACTCTGTCCTGTGCAGGAACTCTAGTGGTGTAGCGGTTAAGTGCTACGTTTCTGCTAATCAAAAGGTTGGCAGTTCAAATCCACTAGACCCTCCTTTGAAACTCCATGGGGCAGTTCTACTCTGTCCTTTCAGACTGCTACAAGTCACAATCCACTCGACAGCAGTGGCTTTGGTCTGGCTTTTTCGAAGGAACCAGAGGCATCCATTTTTAAGGATCATTTTCTCAGCCATAAAATCAGTGCTGTAGAAGTTGCTCTGTCATTTTAAAAGCGTTTAGGGAAAACTGTCACAGATAAAAATTTAAATAGAATTTTAATATGGCTGGGAAAATTAGGGCTTTCATCTTAAAGACTCGGCTATCGCAAATTCAGATTGATATAGATTAACTCCACAAACATCAATAATTTCTATTATGTTAAAATCAATCCCAATCTTCCACAATAACAGCAGATTCAAATAAAAACCTCAGAGGTTTGTCTTCTACCATAAACGTAGTTATTTTACATCTTACAAAATCAACTGCATGTTCTTTTTGCTATGTCAGGCACAAAGGCATTCGACTGTGTGAATCATAACAAATTACGGGTAACACCTCAATAAAATGAGAATTCCAGAATACTGAATTGTGCTCGTGAAGAACCTACACAAAGCTCAAAAGGCAATCATTTGAACAGAACAAAGGGGTACTGTGTAAACTCAAGAAATGTGTGTGTGCGGGTTGTAGCATTGCACCCTATGTATTCAGTCTGTGCAAACCCTGGTGGTATAGTGGTTGAGTGCTATGGCTACTAACCAAAAGGTTAGCAGGTTTGTCTACCCGATGCTGGGAAACTCTGTGGGACAGCTTTACTCTATCTTATAGGGTCATTATGAGTCAGAACTGACTTGACAACAGTGGGTCTTTTTTTGTTTCCTGTTTTGTTTTGGTATTCAGTCTGTATACTGAGCAAATAATCTGAGAAGCTGGATGCTATGCCAAAGACTGGGGCATCCAAATTGGAGGAAGACTCATTAACAACCTGCATCCCACAGACGATGCAAACTCGATGCTGACCGTGAAGAGGACTTGAAGCTTTTGCTGATGAAGAGGAAAGACCACAGACTTCAGTGTGGATTACACCCCAACATCAAAAAAAAAACAAAAATTTTCACAACTGGTCCAACGAGCAGCATCATGATAAATGGAAAAAAGAACAAAGTTTCAAGGATTTCATTTGACCGGAATCTATTGTTACCACTCAGGGGTGCAACAGTCTGGAAATCAAAAGACACATTGCACTGGAGAAATCTGCTGCAAAAAACCTCTTTGAAGTGTTGGAAAGCAAACATGTCACCTTGAAAAATGAGGTGTGCCTGACCCACACCATGGTGTTTTCAATCACTCGTATGCGTGGGAAAGCTGGACAGCTGATAAGAATGACCAAAGAATTGACACCTTGGAATTATGGTCCTGGCAAGGAATATTGACTATACCATGCATTGGTAAAAGAACAAACAAATCTGTCTTGGAAAAAGTATAATCAGAATATTCTGAGAAGCAGGGATGGTGAGACTGTATCTCCCACATTTGGGACATATTATCCAGAAAGATCAGTCCCTGGAGAAGAACACAGTGCCTGAATAAGGTGAGTGAGGAGGGAGAAGACTCTCGACCAGATAGGCTGACCTAGTGGGTGTGACAACGGGTTCCAGCGCAACAACTATGAAGATGGCTCAGGACCGGGCAGTGTTTCGTTCTGTTGTACTTGGGGTCTCCATGAGTCAGAACCAACTTGATGGCAACTAACAACGTTTCTAGAAATATCCAGTTCTTACTTTCTAATTAGCCGTAACACTATACAGAGGGACTGACAGGAGGAGGAAAAAATAAAAAAATTCGAGAATTTTGCACTCTAGATTAAAACAATTATATTCTCATCACAAAATTTATAGCAAGCACATGAAACTATCTGGCAGGAGGCATATGTTTACAGTGATACTTTCTGTTATTTTCTTCTTAAAAAATGAATTCAGAAAGTCATATAACCTCTCTGAAACTCAAATTTCCTCTTATATAAATAAGAACACCACCACTAGCCATGCCTGTTCTTCATGATTAGCGTGTGTTAAACGATACAGCCCCTATGAAAGTACTGCGAACACAGACATATTAACCAAAGGTATGGTGAGATAACTTCATACTGAAAAAGTAGCAGACACTGTTCATATATAACTGTTTTCAGTCAGTAACAAAATAAAATAAAATCATTTTGCTCCTCCTCAGAATGCCACCAGAATTACTTTGCTTACCTGGATTATTTTCCCTTCTTCACACAATTTCTCTAAAAATTCATATCCTTTGTAAAATGGCTCATGACTCCTATAACCCATTATCTCTCACTTATCTAAATAGCTTTACCTTATATTTGCCAAAAAGAATCTTTTCAAGTTCATTCTCTAAATGTTAGTCCTTCTGCTTGCATCTGGTTTGCAGGTTTTCAGAGCAGAACTACTTTTATATCATCTCCAAGTACCTAGCAACGTGCTGAGGGACAGGATCAACCCACTAAGAATTGCAGAATGAACGTATTCACCCCTGGGAAAGGAACATCCCATTTTCTATTTATCCTGGTCATTATTCATAATCACTCCTTCCTAAAATGAATCAGACTCAGCGCTAGGCACATGGAGATATACTACTGTCAGAGAAAACAGATATTATCTAGCAGGTCCCATAATTGTTTCTTTCTTTTTTGCTTTATATAATTAAAGAGAAGACTTTTTATCAGAAGATCAATCTACAGTGAGAGATATTTATAAATTTGGGGACTTTGGCAGTTAGTGATTGTCCTACATTTTCAAGCTCTTCACCACATAACTTCAGAAAGTTAACTATATATAGTGTGCCTCAATTCCTTACCTATGAAATAGGGGTAGTATTATCATCCTCAGCAGTATACTAAGAGGTTTACATGACATGGCACACGTGCTATCTGAGAAAGAAAGATTTGGCAATCTGTTCCACAAATATTATAGCCTAGAAAATCCTATGAGGCCATTCTACTCTGTCCCATTGGGTCACTGTAAGACCGAATTGACTTGACAGCACACAACAACAATGAAGGTGTATTGGAATCGGGTTAGTGCAGACATACAGATCAAATGACAGATTCTGTGGGGGACTTCACAAATGACAGGAGGGACTTCACATATGACAGGAGGGGCTTCACAAATGACAGGGGGGACTTCACAAGGAAATATGGCAAAAGAAGAACCATTTGACTTGGGTTTAGTTGATGAGTGAGACTTTTCTAGGGAATAGAATGTAGAAGTGGAATAAAAAGACTTTTCAGTTAAGAAACTGATGAGCACAAGGACTTTGTTACAGAATGTTTTCGGCAATAAACTAATGAGAATACACAAAACAAAGATATTACAAGATTTGATTGTGAAATTTGGCAAGCCAAGCTGTGTATTTAAAGATAGGCCCTTATTACACACACTAAAAAAAAAGCAAAACTACATATAACAAAGTTGAATATTGTTATCATTCATCTCTGACATGCTGACTTACTGAAAATGAAGACCCAGTTTCGTTATATAAAGAATAACATATTCTGATAATTAAAAATCACATCAGATTTGATCAGCCATACACCTAAACAATAAAACAGGAGTTGTTGGTTTTAAAAGGGCTTATGATCTAGCCATCTACTCGTATTTTATTAAAATTTTGCAAGGTTATTCTAACGGGGCTTCAGCAGTTACAGAGCCCTGGCAGTGTAGTGGTTAATCACTGGGCTGCTAAACCAAAGGTCAGCAGTTTGAATCTACCAGCTACTCCTTGGATCCCATGTGGGGAAGTTGTACTCTGTTCTACAGGGTCAGTATAAGTCAAAGTCTTCACTATGGCATTGACTTTGGTTTTTTTTTTCCAGTAGTTATTTCTCAGTGACCTCAGAAGTAATTGAAAAAATACAGAATTAAAAATCAATGTGAAATCAGGTCTATGAGATCTGACAATTAAGTTTGCAAACTCATCCTAGAAAAAGTGCCACATACTTCATTGCAGAATATCACTACAGTCACCTTCAAAGTACTCCCAATGGGAAGCTATACATGGGTGCCAGTGCCTAGTCTGCCCTTCAAAGCAATTTTGGAACTCTTTTTCTGGAATGGCTATCAGTGCTGTTGTTGAATCCCCCTTGATGTCCTGAACATTCTCCAAATATTTTCCATTCAAGATTTCCTTTATCTTCGGGTAAAGAAAAGTCACTGAGGGCCAGACCGGGTGAGTAGGGAGCGTGGTCCAATACAGTTATTTGTTTACTAGCTAAAAACTCCCTCATAGACAACTATACAATTCAGTTCACAAACTTGCCACCGTGCCATTCATGCCATTCCAGAAAGAATTCTAAAATTGCTTCGAGGGGTGTACTAGGCACTGGCATCAGTGCCTAGTTTCCCAAGGGAAGTACTTTGAAGGTGACCACAGTGATAGTCAGCAATGAGGTATGTAGCACTTAAAACACGAAAGTTTGTGGACTTAATTATCAGGCCTCATGCAATACTCAGGATCTTCAAAAAGTGAGTAATTCTGCTTAAAAATTTATCTATGTAGGTATATACTATGCCACTATATATATGTATACATATACATACATACATATATAGACACATATATGTATACAGGCATAAATATACACATAGACACATATATGTATATGTGTATGTACATGTATATATGTGTATCTATATGTATATGTGTACATGCATACATATACACATATACATGCATATGCCAAGCCAAGTGCCGTCAAATCGGATCTGACTCATGTATGTATATGTATATACCTATATATCCCTATATGTCTAGATGCATGCATGTATATATACATGCACACACACATATATGCACACACATATGCATGCATTCATGTGCATGCAGGTATATGCATATGTGTGTATGCATGTTTATAATGTGTGTATATACATATATGTATATGCACGTGTACATGCATATATGTATGCAAATGTATATGCATATATATCAATCAGGTTATATATATAGTGGCACACACACACACACACACACACACACACACACGTATATATAGTGGCACAGTAATTAAGGGATACCACTAGTAACCAAAAGGTCAGCAGCTCAAATCCACTAGCCACTCATTGGGCATTCTATTGGGCAGTTCCACTCTGTTCTTTAGGGCTGCTATGGGTTGGAATTGACTCTATGGTGACAAATCTTTTTGTTGCTGTTGTTTTATGTACACACACACAGACACACACAGACATATGTATGCCAACTTGGGGTATGATACCAGATGTCATAGGTAAAAAGTAAAGGTCATTAAAAAGTCAGGAAGGAAAAATAATACAAAAACAGATGTCAGAAGAGATGCTGAATCTTGCTCTTGAAAGTCAAGTGGCTAAAGGAAAAGCAGGACATGGTTCAGTAAAAGAGCTGCACAGAAGACTTTAAATAGTGGCCCAAGAAGACAAATATAAAGTATTATGATGGCATGTGCAAAGATTTGAAATTAGAAAACTAAAGAGAAGAACACATTGGATACTTTCTCAAGCTGAAAAAAAAAAAAAATACAGGCTGTAGTTGCAATATGGAGGGATCCTGTGGGAAACTACTAAACCATGCAAGAAACATCAAAACAAAACAGAAGGAATACACCAAGTCACTGTACCAAAAAGGGTTGGTTGTTGTTCAACCATTTCCGAAGGTAGTATACGATCAAGAACAGTTGGTACTGAAAGAAGAAGCCTAAGAAGCACTGAAGACCTTTCTGGGGCAGAGGTGTTGGGGGAGGGAAGGCTCCATGAATCTACGGAATACCAACTGGGATGTTTCAACAAGCAGAAGCCACTCTGGAAACACTCACTGGTCTATGCTGAAAATTCTGGAAGGCAGCTCTCTGGTCAACCAATTGGAAGAAATCCGTGGGGCGTGACCATTCTAAAGAAAGGTGACCCAGCACAATGTAGAAATTATCAAACAAAGTCATTAACATCAGACATAAGTAATTTTTTTTTTCTGAAGATCATTCAAAAGTGGTTGCATCAGTCCATCCACAAGGAGCTGCCAGTAATTCACGCCGGATTCACAAGAGGATATGGAACCAGGATGTCATTGCTGACGTCAGACGGATCTTGGCTAAAAGCAGAGAATACTAGAAAGATGTTTACCTACTTTTTTTTGGCTATGCAAAGGCATTTGATTGTGTGGACTGTAACAAATTATGGATAACATTACAAAGAACAAGAATCCCAGAAAACTAATTATCTTTCCAAGGAATGTGTACACAGACCAAGATGTAGTCATCTGAATAGAACAAGTGGACACTGCATGGTTCAAAGCCCAGAAAGGTGTGCCCTAAAGTTGTATCCTTTCCCCCATCTTTTCAATCTGTACACCGAGCAAATAATCCAGAAAGCTGGATGATGTGAAGAAGAACAAGGCATCAGACCTGGAGGAAGGCTCTTTAATAGCCTGTGATATCCAGATGACACAACCTCATCCACTAAAAAGGAAAAGGCCATGAAGCACTTACAGGTGAAGACCAAAAGACTCCACCCTTCGCTTTGGATTATACATCAAAATAAAGGAAACAAAAATCCTCACAACTGGACCAATAAGCAACATCATGATAAATGGAGACAGTCTTTAATTTTTAAGGATTTCATATTACTTTGATACAGAGTATCACCCAGCAGTCAAGAAATCAAAAGATGTATCACATTGGGCAAATGTGCTGCAAAAGACTTCTTTAAAGTGCTAATAAGCAAAGATGTCAACTGAAGGATGAAGGTGCATCTGACCCAAGCCATGGTGTTGTCAACTGCCTCATAAGCATGCAAAACTGGATCATGAATAAAGAAGTCTGATGAAGAATTGATGTCTTTGAATTGTAGTGTTTGTGAAGAATGCTGAATATGCCATAGGCTGCCAGATAAGTGAAAAAATCTCTTAGAATAAATACAATCAGAATGCTCTTTAGAAGCAAGGATGGTGAGATGAGGTCTAACATAATGTGGACATGTCATCAAGAAGGATGAGTCCTTGGAGATGGACATCAAGCTTGGCAAAGAAGAAGGTCAGTGAAAAAGAGGAAGACCCTCAATGAGATGTATCGACACGGTGGCTGTAGCAATAAGCTCAAGCACAGCAATGACAGTGAGAATGGCCCAGGTCCAGGCAGTGTTCCATTCTGTCGTAGGTAGGATCACTATGTGTCAGAAGTGACTTGTTAGCTACTAATTATAACCATAACAAAACTTGCCACTGAGACTACCAGCATTTGCCCAAATTAGAAAGAGTCACAACTTCTTCAAGCACATTACATCCATCTCTCAGAAACTATCACACTACAGTGGATAACTGCATATTTATAAGTGTACATTTTGTTGTATCTTCAAATTTCAGTGTACAACCTCCTCAACCATGTACGCTGACCCTCCTTCCATGAATTACTTTAAAAAAATTGACATATTATATTCAAAATAAAATACTTCTTCTGAAAAAAAATCCCTAAAAGCAGATAAATGTATTTTATTTACCAAAAAGGTCTACCATATTTACATAAAACATAAAAGAGAATTAAGAATACAGTTTCACATAACAATAATAAAGCATTAGATATTTAACTTGGATTATTTTCCCAGTTCCATTCTTTTGGGAATCAATAGAAAGACTATAGACTTGGTAAGCCATAAAATATTACTGCACATGAGTTGCTAAAGCGTGAACTGCTGGAAACATCACTGTGTGCATCATCTGCGATACTACCAATTTCAGGTGCTACAAAAATGTTTTCTCATTCTTCATTCTGGGTAAAAGATAATCTAAACTCTGAGCTACACCACATGCCTCTGGCTCAGTGACACCCCACTTGAGATTTAATGTTCATTTTTATATAGGTTTTGTCATCTCGTTTTATAGTGAATGTTGAGCTGGCCAAAAGGTGAAAATGTTGCTCCCCAGAAGGAAACTATCAAAGTCAGTTGTGCTCCTGTAAAAGTCACGTGCTGTTGCAGCTAAGGGGCTTTGTCTCCAGCCACCCAAAAGCCTTGGCATATTGTTCATATATTGCATACATTGAAAAATTCTAGTTCTTCTTTTTTCCTCAGAGCTTTTAGGTGAAGGATACCTTGGTAGCGTAGTGGGTTAAGGGCAATGTCTGCTAACCAAAATGCTGGCATTTCAAATCCACCAGGTGCTCCCTGGAAGCTCTGTGGTGCAGTTCTCCTCTGGCCTCTAAGGTTGCTTTGAGTTGGACACGATGTGACGGCAGTAGGTTTGGTTTGACTTTTTTTTTTTTTTTCAGGTGAAAGAACAAGGCTCAGGGATACGATTGTACCTGCTGCTGAAAATTATAATTTGATCAACGTCTATGAGCAAGTGTGGAAAACCAAAAAGATTGTGAACGACGCCTGTGGTAAAGTAAGAGGAATAGAAGTAGAGCATGTTAAAGGATAACGCAGGCTTTTGATAAATCAACAGGAGGTGGCATGGTGGTTAAGTGCTACCATTACTGACCTTCTGGTCAGCAGTTCAAATCCACCAGCTGCTCCTTGGAAACTCTATGGGGCAGTTCTACTCTATGTGGTCATTATGAGTCAGAATTGACTCGACAGCAGTGGATTTGCTTTGGTTTGGAAGAGACTTGGTGGTACGAGCAGTTTGTGATTGGCTGCTAACCTGAAGATTGGTTACAACTCAGTAGATCTGTGAAAAAAAGATATGTCCAACTGTTTCTGTATAGGTCACAGCCAAGAAATCTCTGTGGGGCAGTTCTGCACTGTAACACATGAAGGTCACCACAAATCAGGGGCTGACCCTATGGCAGGTAATAGTAACAACAGCTGGGAATAGCGATCACATTTCTAAGTATTTTGGGGAGCATGTACTATAAGCTTAGCAGAATGCTGAGAGATTTGCTCCGTAAATACAAGCTTTTGAGCTATCTTCACTTTTTGTAAGAGGCAACTGAGAACCAAAGTGGTGAGTCTTATGGGTGTATGCAGGTTATACAAGTAAGCACCCAATTCTGTATGACTCTGGGTACTTGGTTCCTAGCTATTACACTATTCTGAAAAAGAGTGTAAGGAGGCCTTCAAAATATATGTTGAATCAGTTTCACTTCTAGCTGTGACAGAGTAGCTTGTTGAAGACCAGCTCACCTGTTTAGCACTATTAGAAAATTTATGTAAAGCACACAAACACACAAGAAAGCACCTTCTTGAAGGCACTGAAGAGCACTATAACCAGAGGACCTTAGGTAGGAATCTTAGAAAGAAGAAAAACTCACTGGAGTTAAGTACCATGTATGGAGTCACTTTTCCCAACGAGCATTTGCCAATTTGTGAAGCAGCTTCAGGCTTGTCACAGAGAAAGAGAGAAAAAAAATGCAGTTTAGGTAGATCAAAGTAGCTAAACATTGAGGAACCAAGGTCCTGAAGAAAAGAGAGGAAGAGAGAAGGTACTCGGTACTGGGAGACACTTTTCCTCTTAAGGTCTTTGCAGTTTATAAGCTCTGCAGGCTGAGAAATGAAGAAAACCTGAGTGGAGATCTGGCCCCTTTATATTGCTAAAGAATAAAAATTGAATTTGGGAAGAACACTAGCCATAAAAGGGCCTGACAAACTCGTTATGATGTCAGTTAGTAAGTTTTTAGTGTGTACCCCAAAGTAGAGGGCGAAAAACAGGGATAAGGTGAAAGTTAATGAACCCCATCCTTTAGTCTGTGTAGCATCTGCTTTGATTGAGAAGTTCTGTTCCTGCTCCAGCTGCCCACTAGTGGATACGGTGAATCGTCTCTGCAGCTTCTAGTGTTTTTCATGTGTTGTCCAGTATTCAGTAAGATATTACCAGGAATATTGAGGGAAAATGTGGTAAGAATAAAAGAGACATTGCATAGGAGGATATGCAAAGGTGATCAGATAACAGAGTTTTCAAACATGTATTTCTATCAAAACATAAATAAAGTATTCAAGATGATGACAGTGAACAGAATCATATTACAGTACTGGATTCTATGGGAAATAATCAAGTAAGAATTCTAGGTATAAAAAGGTAATCAAAATTATAAGCTAGATAAGTAAGTTGAATGTCATATTGGATGTAATTGAGTGGGGTTGGTGACTTGAAGTCAGTGGAAAATACAGTGGGTGATAAAATAGAAAAAAGCAGTAGAGAAAGAGTGTAAGAAAAGAATAAACATATGGGACACAGTGAAATGGTCTAACATCCTGGAATTCTAGTCTAATGGATACTGTAGTATACCATGAAGTGCTCCCAGGTGCTGCAACTACTGGCAGCTCAAGTCTTAAACTCTTCTGTTGATATCCAACATCTGGTGGCATAAGGGCACAGATGTTTGATCTACTGGAAGGAGCATTCCAGCCCCAGAGTTCTCCACGCAAAACGGGGTACATCCTGTGTTGACATTTCTTTCTGCCATTGCCACTTTCTTAACTCCGTACACAGATACTGATCCTAAGGACAGTCCCCACATTTTCATCTCAAGGTCTATTTCCCAGGAAACTTGATCTACGGAGGTTGATTTCAGGAGTGTTCTAAGGAAGTCAATACAAAAATGGGATTTGGGAGCTAGATTATCCATCAGCTGGCTGGCAAGCAGAATGCCCTCACTGATAGAAATTGAACTACTGAGAGCTGGGGACGTGCTAGAACAGTGGAATTGCTCACTCATGACCGGTACTTAGCCATCACACTATTACAAAGAGAGGTGTCTTAGAAAGCAATCATATACATTGAATTTCTAACCACAATAGATGCTACAGAGGAGCATGACGGGGGTGGTGTAGCATCTTAGGCTTTCGAGAGGTTGAAAAAACTACTAATTATAAAGACAGTGTAATTAGAAGGCTCTTCACAATTGTCAGTGACACCATGGAGAAGGACAATGAAAAGATGAGGGTGATTAATCATCAGTTAGTGAAAGTTGAAAGTAAGAGCTCTTCTTTCATGGCATAGAGAGAGTGATGAGTATCTACTGAGCCTAAAGAATCCACAAAGTATTACAACTAAGTAGTAAGTTTAGCAAGGCCACTATTTACAAAGTCAGTATAAAATACCACATTTCTGTATACTAGATAAGTAATACATTTAAGAAATAAATTTTAAAAATACTGTGGTATATTAACAGCAAGAGTGGTCATCAACAATTTCTTCACCCTAGTATACATAAGCCATTCTATTCATCAAGAGGTAGATTCTTTTCACCTTCACTTGAATGTAGGCTGTGTCTGTGACTTGTTTTGACCATCAAAATGCCGTAGAAGTACTGCTGCGTGACTTTTAATGTTAAGACTTACAGGCTTTACAGTGCTGCAGTCATTCTAGGAAGTAAGCTACCTAGAAACTTGGCCTAGCCTTCCTGATGACACTAGCTCACATGAAGAGAAAAAGCCATGTAAGGAGGGGAATCAAAGCATGCCAGCGGACAAACAGTACATAGGCCCCAGTCATCTTAAATCTCAGATGAATCCCAGTAGCCATCATCTTCTGAAAAAGAAACAAGCTTTTGTTGAGCTCTTCCCAAACCCGTGAGCTAGAAATGTGTAAAGCAATAGAATGGTTTATAAGTCAGTAAGGTTAGGGATAGTTTGTTACACAGCAGTGCATAACTGAGAGTTAATCAATCATTAACTGCAATAAGCAAATGACTGAATACAGGAATATATGTAATTAAAAATATGAGGTATCTGTGAATAGAAAACCTGGAGCATTTTTCAAATAACTTAAAGAGGACCTAGCTAAATCCTGTTTAACATTCTGTCATTCATTAAAAATGGAAAAATCTAAAGATGTCAAATCTGCTCAGGTTGAACACTAGATTTAACGCAATATCAGTAAAAATCACAGTCATGTTAGCCTGAAATTGACAACATAGTTCTGAAATACATGCAAAATGTAGAAAAGGCTAGATAATTTTTAAATACATGAAAGCTGGAGAATCCAGTACATGGCTTATTAAATTTATACCATAGCTAAGTTAATTTGGTATTGGAGTAAGCTATCTCCTTCCTTCATTTCTCTGTCTGTCTGTCCGTCCTCCTCCCTTCCTCCCTTCCTTTATCTATTACCTCAGGCAGAGAGAGAGTAACCCTCAGAAACTGAGCCTCACTCATATTGTGAAACTAGGTCTAGAAAAGCACAAACAGAATCAGCTTAACTTGCTAAATTTTGCATTTGAAATCACATTTAACAATGTAAGCTGTAGCTAAGAAAGCTTTCCAGAGGATTTCTCCACACAAATTCAGTTACATTGTTTAGAAAAAATCATTATCTTGAGCCAATAATAAAACTAAAATCTCTTCATTAATCCTACAAACAGGTAAAAAATGGTGTTGAGTTGATTTCCGTGAATTCAAATGGAAAAGAAACACATACACACAAATACACACACAACAATCACAGAGAACCAAAGCAGAGAGAGAAACTAAGATTTAATGAAAGAAGGGACAAGTGATATATGGCCTGTATTATCTGAGATACTGTAATCATGAAGCAGTGCATATTGAATTAATTTTGAATCAATGTGGAGGAAGAATGGGACTGGAAACCTAGCATTTAGAAAGAAAGACTTTCAGGACAGACATTGTCTTACTACTTCTGAGGCAGATCTATTTCTAACATATACAGTCTTAATTGGTTGAATGCTTGACCATATTTTCCTTTAATGTTAAAATCTAGTTCACTTGCCTGGTTAACATGGTGAACCAAAGGAGCTAAAATACAAACTTAGAATTAAAAAAAAAAAAAAAAAATTCCCTAGACACTTGGAAGAATATATTATTATTTGTAGCCCAATATCTCCGTTTGAAAAAGGGCACTATTGATCCTGCAAGAAATAGAATCATTTCGCTACTGGCTGAAGAACTCTTTTATTTACTTTGCACATTTTGCAGCGTTCTGTGAGGATCTTTTGTTCTTTTGAATAACAGTGAAAAATCAGCCCAACAGTGCAGACCCATGCATCTGCCTAAGGGGAGAATTTTTTGTTCAAATAGAAATTAACTCTCATATTTAGGATTTCACAGTGCTAGGTAATATGTCTAGGATTTCTGAAGTATTCTTGAATGAGTGATGAAGTCAGTTTAATATCTAAAAAGAGAATAAACCTTCAAACACTTCTCATATTTCCTGTGGCATAACAAAGAAAGGATTATTGCCAACTTGAGGAGAGAAAATAGAATTTTAGCAGGATAAGAAAATCACTAGAATTTCTAGACTTGTAGACAATGCTTTACTTTCAGATACTCATGAGGAGCATCCCTGGTATGCTGAGACAACTGAGATAGTTACTGAAGTGGATAACAGTTGCTGAAGAGGTGGCTAACATGTGTGTGCCTGAGTGCACCTGTGTATGCATTTGTGCTGGAGAGCGCACTCAGGAGAAACGAGGAAAGAGGATAATTTCCAAAGGAAACACACATTTTATACTTACAGATGGTCTTCCAGGCAATCTACTTACATGTTTTTGAGGTATTTTAGATGCCTATATTTTAGAAGTAAAGAAGCTAAACAAAAGGACAGATCAAGAAGACAATGGAAAGTATTATAATAAGAAGTTCAAAGACCTAGAGTTAGAAAACCAGAAGGGAAGAACGCAGTCAGCATTTCTCAAGCTGAAAGAACTGAAGAAAAAGCTCAAGCCCCAAGTTTCAATATTGAAAGACTCAGTGGGCAAAATACTGAATGATGCAGAAAGCATCAAAAGAAGATGGAATACATAGAGTCACTGTTCCGAAAAGAAGTGGTTGACTTTCAACCATTCCAGGGGTAGTATATGATCAAGAGCTAATGGTACTCACCAAACACCAAGCTGCAGGCACGGGCAAAAGATAAACTTCAGGAACTGATGGATTATCAACTGAAGTGTTTCAATAAATGGATACAAAGCTGGAAGCTCTCACTCATCTATGCCAGCAAATTCATAAGGTAGATAACCTGGCTGACCAAGCGGAAAACACGTATGTTTATGCCTAATCTAAAGAAAACTCATGCATCAGAATGCAGAAATTATTAAACAGTTAATACTACACACAAGCAAAATTTCCCTGAAGATAATTCAAAAACAATTACAGTAGTATACTGATGGGGAACTGACAGAAATGAAGTCAATTTCAGAAGAGCATGTAGAATAAGGGATATCATTGCTGGTGTCAGATGGTTCTTGGCTGAAAGCAGAGAATACCAGAGAGATGCTTACCTGTGTTTTGTCGACTATATAAAGAGGCATTTGATTGTGTGGGATCATAACAAGTTATGGATAATATTGTGAAGAACGGGAAGTCCCCAACGCCTGACTGTATTCATGTGGAACTTGTACCTAAACCAAGAGGTAGTCAACTGAACAGAGTAAGCAGATACTTCATAGTTTTAAATCAGGAAAAGTCTGCATCAGGGTTCTATCCTTTTACTATACTTACTCAATCTCTGTGTTAATCAAATCATCTGGGAAGATGGAACATAAGAACAGAGCATTAGGATTAGAGTAAGATTCATTAATAACATGTGACAGGCAGACGATGCCACCTTGCTTGCTGAAAGCAAAGAGGACTTGAAGCACTTACTGATGAAGATCAAAGATTGTAGCTTTCAATATCAATTACACCCCAACAGAAAGAAAATAAAAATCATCACAACTGAATCAATAAGCAACATTATGTTAAACAAAGACAATATTGATGTTGCCAAGGCTTTCATTCCACTTGAATGCATAATCAGGCCCACGGAAGCAGCAAACGAGAAAACAAATGATATATTTATCGCCAATGGGCAAATCTGCTGCAGAAGACCTCTTTAAAGAGCTGAAATACAGAGATGCCACTTTGCAGACGAAAGTGTGCCTGGCCAAAGCCGTAGTTCTTTCAATTGCCTCACATGCATATTACAAATGGACAATAAATAAGAAAAGATTGAACAAGAATTGATGCCTTTGAATTCTGATGGTAGTGAATAATATTGAATACACTACAGACTGCCAGAAAACTGGATAAAACAGTCTTAGAAAGAATACAGCTAGAGGACTCCTTTGAAGTGAGAATGGCAAAACTTTCTTTCATAAATGTTGGGCCTATTATGGAAAGACCAGTCTCTGGAGATGGACATTATGTTTAGGAGACAATCAGCATAAAAGACAAAGACCCTCAATGAGATGGGCCTACACAGTATCTGCAACAATGGGCTCCAATATAATAGTGATTGCGAGGATGGCATAAGATCTAGCACCGTAGCGTCACTGTCGTGAACTGAATCATGTTCTCCCCAAAACATGAGTATTAATTTAGCTGGGCCTTGATTGCTGGTATTGTGTGATGTTCCTGAATGTTGTAAATCCTTCTTCTATGATGTTAATGAGGCAGAATGGGGAGCAACTGATGAGACTGTACCGTGCCTTGAAACAATCTCTTGGGATATAAGGGGAAGAGTAGCAGAGAGTTGGGGCCTCCTACTGTCAAGAAAGAAGTGCCAGATGCGGAGCGTGGCCTTTGGACCTGGGATCCCTGTGTCTCAGAGGCTCCCAGTCCAGGGGAAGACTGATGACAAGGACCTCCCTCTAAAGCCAACAAGGAAAGCTTTACTCTGAAGCCCTGAATGTGGACTCTAGACACTAGACTGTAACAGAATCAAATTTCTCCTTTTAAAGCCATCCACTTGTGGTATTTCTGTTACCGCAGCACTAGATGACTAAGACAGTCACTATGAATCATAGGAGACGTGATGTCACCTTACAATAACAATATTTAAAATGGATTTGAAGCTCATAGGAACTGTTGGAGTTTGCTGAATTATTAATCATAAATCAGCAGGAAATCAGTTTTCTCTTTCAGAACTGATCTGACACACGTGAATGTAGTTATGAATTTTGTTGAATAAGACAGAACCACTTTTCAGGAAACTGGTTAAGTTCAAGTACGTCTTGTTAAGAGAGAAGACACACAGACTATACAATGAGAGGGATTCACACATATTTGTTTTAAAAAAAGTGTTTTTGCTTTTTATTAGAACAATCAAATAAAAAGTGAAAAAGTTATAGATCACAAGAAAAAAATTGACATTTGATTTGAAAAATTTCCCCAACACAAAGGAAATAGAGCCTTGCTGATAAGGCAATACTGTTTTTGGTTTGTTTTGTTTTCCACAAACACTGTCGCTGCCACAGTGTTGCTGCTGGGTGCTGTTCAGTCTGTTTCCATTCCTAGCAAAAGAACAAAAGAATGAAATCCTGCCTGGTCCTGAGCCTTCCTCACAGTCACTGTCAAGTTTCAGCCCATTGCTGTAGCCACCGAGTCCATCCGTGTCTTTGAGGGTCTTTCTTTGTCTTACTGATCCTCTGCCTTACCAAGTATGATGTCCTTCTCCAGGGATTCGTCCCTTTTGATAACTTGCTGAAAGTATGTGAGATAAAGTCTTATCATCTTCACTTTCAAGGAGCACTCTGGCTGTACTTCTTCTGATACACACCTGATCATTCTTCTAGTAGTATGACAAACTCAATACTCTTCTCTGTCGCCATAATTCAAAAGCATCCCTCTTCTTTCACCTTCCTTATTCACTGTCCAGCTTATTCAGGCAGTTGAGGAGACCCAAAATATCATTTGAAGATTGAATCTGGCATCCCTTAGTCCTAAAAGCGACACCTTTGATTTCTAAGACTTTAAAGAGGTATTTTTCTGTAGATTTGCCCAATGTAATGCATCATTTGATTGAAGGTCAGCCCCAAACACAAAGACTCTCATCAAGATGGATTGGCACAGTGGTTGCAACAGTGTGCTGAAACATATCAACAGTAGTGAGGGCGGAGCGGGACTCCACACTGATCTATTCTTTTGCACATATCTGTTGGCACTGAGTCAGTTCTGGCTCACAGTGACCCTATAAGACAGAGTAAAACTGCTGCATAGGATTTACAGGGAGGTCCTAATGCATTCAGACTGCTGATCTTTCAGCTGTTAACCAGTCCAAGCCAACATGACAGCACCTAGCAACAAAGCCTACTCTTAAACTCTGTTTTTCAAGGGAAACCAACTAAGACATTGGATACCCTGAGTTCTTTAATTAGCATTTATAGTTGGCACTGGATAGATATAGAGAGAGTAAGGATAAATCCCAGACTAATACATTCCCTGAAAACCCTGGTGGTATAGTGGTTAAGTGTTAACATCTGCTAACTAGAAGATCAGCAGTTCGAATCCACCAGGAGTTCTTGGAAACTCTATCCTGTAGGGTCACTATAAGTCAGAATTGATTTGACAGCGGTGGGTTTGTTTTGTTTTAATAAGTTCCCTGATACTTTGTTAGAGTTTACAGGAACCCCTTATAATTCTATTTAATTCTAACGGCATAGCGCCGATATTTTAATGGATATTATTTTTATTAAAATGTATTAATAATGAGAACTCTTACAAGAAAACATGTGTACATGTTGTCTCCAGTTCAAAAATACCAAATTTCAGTGGTTTTTTAAAAAAATAATAACTCTACATGAAGGAAGCAGAAGCTGCAATACTTTACAAACATTAAGTATTTAGCAGAATCATTAATTTTCCACAGTGCATCCACATACGCTTTCAGTCAAGCAAATCTATTCAGCAGAACTTTCTGCACCAGTTCTCACAAAATTCAGGCTGGTAAATTAGCCCGTCACTGCCTGTATTCCAAATAAATGCACGAAGGGGGAAAAAACATATCGGTGGCATCAAAATCATGGAAGCATGGTCGTCTTCCATTGCAAGAGATTCTCTTACTTTCTTAAAGCCATGTGATCAACTCCAATCTTTTTAGCGGAACCTGATTCATTGGAGTGCTGCATCTCTGCACATATTCTGCCTTTATTTGGCAGAAAGCTGAAAGGGAGATACTGAAAGTGGAAGAGCAACCTTGGACTACCAGAAAATAGACCATTCCTCATCAAAGGTCTTGTCATGTAACTAAAGATTACTCTTTTGAAATTCTCGATTTTTATTTCTAACTACTCTCAGAAATATTTCCAGAATACAGTTTCCCGTATTTTGTTCACATCTCTCATAGAGCAATCTGAATATAATTTACAGTTTCTGATGCCCATGTAGCCAGAAATCACTAACTGGATAGTTGTAGCTACCATGAAATCATCAGAGTACAACCAGGGCTGGGAGGTGAAAGCACCACTCGCATTTACACATCAAAAAAAAAAAAAAAAAAGGTAAACTATAGTATATATATTCAGTGGAACAATGATGATTTTAAGAAACATCTTATAACCTGGTTTCAACTGGAGGACATTATGTTGAGTCAAACTACTTCAGTGACCACAGAACAAACATATTATGAGACCCCTACGGTAAGAATTTAAAAAACAGACTCATGCATCGCAGAAAAGACTCTTTGACAGCTGCAAGGGTTGGGAAGGATGGAGGGAAAGGGTAAGGTATAGATCAGATAGTTGATAAATTTTGTTGGGTGAAATCAGTGACAGCACACATTACAAAGAAGAATAATTTTAACTGGACTTCAATATAACATGATTGCTCTGTGTTGTCTGCGAGACTAAACTTCGGGAGCCCCATCATGGCTATCACTGGTTGTGGCTGGGCACCATCTGGTTCTTCTAGTCACATGTCAATATAGTTACCTGCTCATGTGGGTCTCTCTGTCTTCTTGTTTCTCTTTGACCCATGTCATTTTGGTCCTTGGAGATCATCCGTTCTTGCTGAGATGGGACTATTTGGTGTACCTCAGATGGCAGCTTAGCAGCTTTTAAGACCCCAGATGCCAATCTGCCATCTGAGGCACACCAAATGGCCCCAACTCAGCAGGAAAGGATGATCTCCAAGGACTAAAACAAGATGAGGCAAAGAAAACGAAGACCAAAACAACATGGGGCAAAGAGAACCCAGGAGACAGAGCGCTCAGATGGATCAGGCTCCCTTAAAAAAATTAGAGTTGATCACATTGCTTTAAGAAAGTAAGACAATCTTTTGCAACAGGTGGGGTATAGATTAGATAGTTGATAGAAATTTGGTTGGGTGAAATCAGTGACAGCACACATTAGCGGGGGGCCAGGGACCATACTCTCAGGGGAAATCAAGGCCAATTTGTACAACTAGCATTTCACTAAGTGTCTTTTGTACCCCAAACTGGTGAGTGACATCTGGGATCTTAAAAACTGCTAAACTGCCATCTGAGGTACACCAAATGGTCCCAACACAGCAGGAACGGATGATTTCCAAGGACCAAAATGACATGGGGCAAAGAGAACCCAGAAGACAGAGAGACCCACGTGAGCAGGTAAAGACATCGACATGTGACTGGAAGAACGGGATGGTGCCCGTTCTTCACAAAGTTGAGTCTTACAGGCAACATGAAAGTAAAAAGTGGTGCATCCTGAGATCACCACTGAAAGACCACAATTGATGGTCCAGGGGCCTTGGCATTCCTCTGGGAGCGTGGCCCCTGACCCTGATGCTGCCCTTATCCATAAATCATAATGACAGGAATGGACTGGACTTGGCAACACAGAGTGACCATATCATGTGTGCACTTTATGGTTCTATGCATCTATAGGATGTCATCCAGCCGACCTCTTACTGGACATGGGGGAGAGGGTGGTGAGGAGGGGACAGGAGATTGTTAGGAGGATATGTCATGTACAGAATGGAGAGGAGTGTGCTGTCACCAGGCAGGGAGAGCAGTGGGAGTCGCTCATTGGTGGGTATGCGAATTCATATGGGATTGTATATTCTCACTGAATCATCCTAATATATATATATATATATATATATATATATATATATATATATATAAAAGAATCAGAAAGTGCCTGATGGTGAGGGCAAACAACTAGCCAATATTTGCTGGCCAAAGAAGACAAAAGGCCAGCATCTGCCCACCTACAGGACTAATGTGCAAAAAGAATCAACATTTCCAGAAGGAGGGAAAAGCTATCAAGGGTATAAACCCCCAGAGAAGGAAGGGAGCCAGACTCTCAGAGAAGCCCACCTGGCTCTCCAACTGCACTGTCCCCTTTTAAAACTTAGCCTTTGTGTGTTGACGTCTTTCGTCTGAAATTTTTCCTGCACTGAAGACAAGAACTGAGGGATGATTTTCCATTTATGACACTGGAGAGGTCAATGAGCTGTGTCAGGTTTGTATCCTTCTTTCAAAGGGTCCAGAAATATTGTATTTCTTCAAGATATATTTTGAACTTTCATAACTCCACGTTTCATTACTTTCAGGTAGACTTTTCTGATTTAATAGTCTTACTTATATTATCCTTTATCTTAGAAATTATAACATCATTCTTTTTTCTCCAGAATCTGATCAACTTTTTTAAAAAATGTATGTTATTCACCAATTTATGACTTACATTTCTAATAAAAATAAATTATTTGTCATGTCTCTTGAGGCCTGTGATAACACAGCAGTGCGATGTGCCATCAACCTAAAACCCACTGATTTAGATTCAAAATTCTCTACTAACTCAAAGTGGAGTGCCACTGAAATCAGGAAAATGATAAAAGGTCATCATAGGTTTGGTTATTGATTTACAGAACACAAGTGTTAATTCTGCCTCTCACAGTGCCTGCAGGTGAACACGTTCAACAAACATTTAAATAAAACAATTTAGCTTACTCTAGAGATGGTGTGAGAGGCCAACATGAAGAAGGGATGCTTTCACCTATCAGTGGCCATGAAATTTCATTTCATTTATATAGAATCTATCCTTGCTAAGTTTACATTGTGGTGGTGCAACAGTTAAGATTTAGTTTGCCAATAGGAAGGTTGGTGGTTTCAACCCACCCAGCAGCTATACAGGAGAAAGACTTGGGGGCAGTTAGGTCGCTTAGGTCACTGTGAGTCAAAAATCAACTCAATTCCATCTAACAAAAACAACACATCAATGGTCATATCTAGAGTGCTTTACTGCTGTGAAAATAATAGATATACGCGTGAGTAGTTCAGAAAGCAGCCTACAGAAAACAGTCACGTCTACAAATGCTCTGTGGTTGGTTCGCTGAGGAATTCGCACAAGGTAAAGCTTTAGCAAGGTGAATTCACCTGACCACTGTAGTAGCTATTGCATATTTTAAATTACTATTTCAAAAGTTTCACATTATTTTTATAAAAACCAACCAAACCCAGTGCCGTAAAGTTGATTCCAACTTGCAGCAACCCTATAGGACGGAGAAGAACTGCCCCATAGAGTTTTCAAGGAACTCCTGATGGATTTGAACTGCCAACCTTTTGATCACCAGCCATAGCACTTAATAACTACACTACCAGAGTTTCTAAGATTGCAGTTTGAGCAGAAAAGTATATAAGTATCCAAGTTCTATCACAATTAATCTAATACATGAGTGTTAGATTAGAATAATCATATTATAATTTTTGGTCAAATTATAATTACAATATTATCTGTTATGAATATAAATGTTTCATGTACCTATAAATGTAAATTTAATGAAATTTTTACATGTATCTAGTATGAAATAGAGTGAGGAAGTATGGCTTTTAGATTCCAGTTCTATGATTCCTGTCTTCAGTATTAACTAAATAAAAAACTAAGTTGACATCCTATGTGAAATGATAAATGGGGTTAAAATATCAGAATATTTCTTTGAAAGATTACATTATCATTTCATAAACCCAATCTCTGATGTCCTTCTTGCCCCCAAAGGGAAGAACTCATAAAAGATTATAGATGAGTGCAAAAATATGTAAGGGACAAATGTGGTGAGTCCAAAAAATAAACAGGACCTGTAAAGACATCAGAAAAAAAATAAAACCAAACCCACTACTGATTAGAGGTTTCCTTAATCAATATAAGTTTGAACCCCAAAAAACAAGCTAGTGAGGACCACTCCACAAATATAATCCTTTTTATTTTTTCCTGAGCCAAGTACCCAACTTAAGGACTAGTACATTCTGACAAGGAACTTGGGTTCCAAGGCAAACACACATAGCTAGAGGAGGAGGAGGACTGGAAACTGCCATTGCCTGTGTTCTCTCCATAACAATTTACCAGGTAGAACGACTGATCAATTGTATTATACCAGGTGGAAGAATATGATAAACTCTTGGATCCTAGTTTCTCTTTGCATTCTATTCTGAGACAACCCACTGAAGGGAAATTGCTAGAAACAGATTCCCACCACCCCCCTGCCACAAGCTCAACAATCAGGTGTGTGGGGGGAGCAAATAAACAACAACAACAAAAAAACTGTTTCATTAGCCCCTTCCACCTCTTCAATTCAAGAATTTCTACATTTCATCAAAAAATCAAAATCCAGTGCCGTTGAATCAATTCCAAGTCATAGTGACCCTATAGGGCAAAGTAGAACTGCTCCATGGAGCTCCCAAAGAGTGCCTAGTGGTTTTGCACTACCAGTCTTCTGGGTTAGCAGATACAGAACTGAACCACTATGCAACCAGGGTTTCCAACACTTCATTAGAAAACAAGAAAAGCTAAATATAATCAGAACATTTCCTTCAGTGTTTGATACAATCTATTTTGAATAGAGCAACTTGGGAAAATATCAGAGATTCTTATCTTTACTGCCCAGGGGTTAGCCCAGCGAAGGCAGGAGTGTCTAGGGGTACCAGAAACTTGGACATGTTAGATTTATAACGTAATTTTATTACTTCAATAATTCCACAAAATTAGTACAGTTATGCCAGTAAGGAAACTAAGTTCAAGATAGGCAGAATAATTTGCCCAAAGTCGTCTTTCTAGTGTACAGCACAGAAAGACTTACATTTAGGCAGTTTGATGTCATAACCCAGCCTGCTAACCACCACATTCATGGAGAGTAAAATCACTATAAATGAATGTCCATACCTCTGAACAGTGAACCAGGTGCCCACACACCCATTCCAACTTGGGAAGATCACACATGTGTCAGAGCACAACTTCAGTCCGAAGAGTTCTCATTAGCTAATTTTTCAGAAGTAGATCACCAGGTCTTTCTTCCTAGGTACATCTGAGGGGACTTAAACTGCTAACCTTTCAGTTAGCAGCCAAGTGAGCTGTTTGTACCACCCGTAAAGTAGTCTACGTATCGTAGGACTTCCTTCAACCTAAACCAGACAAAACAAACTCCCTGCCATTGAGTCAGTTCCCACACATGATGACCCTATAGGACAGAATACTACTTCATAGTTTCCAAGGCTGTAAATCTTTATGGAGATAGACTGCTATATCTTTCTCCAGTAGCGTAGCTAGGGAGTTTGAACTGGAACTTTCAGTTAGCTTTCAGGCACTTAAACATCCTTCCACTTAATACAGGTGAATTCTTTAATATAAGTCAATGAAAATACCATTGTGTGCATATAGTCAATCAGCATCATTTATCCTCACCTAATGGATGGCACTTGGCTTAATGGAAACAAAAATTAATGTTACTGTTCAAGTTTTTAACATATTATTTACTTCAGCTCAACTTTACTCAGCTTGAATTCCTCATCTGAGTTGTATAAGCACAAATGTTATTTTTGTATGTTTTTCTTTTTGCTTTATTTGTACAGATTTATTTGTACCCTTCTCTATTGGCTTGGCTTTGGCTCTCTATAACTCAGACTAGAAAGGGGCTATTTGTGTGGTAAACAAAAAGAGTCAATGACCAAGATTTCAAAGAAAGACACATAGAAAAGTCAACGGAATTCGTAAACAAGCAGAGTCAATATTCTATATTTAATTCTTAAGTAAATGAATGTGGTCTAGATGAGCTATTGTCATTGAGAATTTATTTCTGAAAAGTCACCAAGAAATTATAAATTCAACCACATCTACTGATCAACAGTTAAATACAGAGCTGTCGTCATATTATCCTTGATGTCCTGAATGTCATCCAAATGCCTTTCTTTTACTATTTCATTTATCTTCAGGTAAAGAAAAAAGTCACTGGGGGTCAGATCAGGTGAGTAGGAAGGGTGTTCCCATACAGTTGTTTGTTTACTGGCTAAAGACTTCCTCATATCACTATACAGTTAAGTTCATGAACTTGCCATCTTGCTACCATGTGCAATAACGATTCCAGAAAGAGTTCTAAAATTGTTTTCAAGGGTGGACTAGGTGCTGGCATCGATGCATTGCTTCCCAAGGGGAGCACTTTAAAGGTTACCAGAGTGATATCAGCAATGAGGTATGTAGCTATTTTTCTAGGATGAATTTGCAAACCTAATTTTCAGACCAGCCAAATTCAACTACTTTCTACCAGTTGCTGTTAAATCGATTTTGACTCACAGCAACCACATGTATATCAGAGTAGAACTGTTCTCCATACGGTTTCTAATGGCTGATTTTTCACAAGTAGATTACCAGCTTCTTCTTAGACAGCTCTGGGTGGATTCAAATCTCCAATCTTTCAATTAGTGGCTGAGTACAGTAACCATTTATATCACCCTGGAACTCCCAACTGCTTTTTTCTCCCTTAGTATAGAATGTAACTTTTCCCTTAGAGAATTTTAAATATATGTTTTTCTTTCCCTCCTGCCTGAAACTTTTTTCTATCTTTATTTCTTCTCATTCATTTTTCTATTTAAGCTTAACTCTTCTAGCCAATACCTTTATTTCCTAAATCATAGCCTTCCATGCTTAGTCCCCAGTATCATGGAAACTGCTAACTGTCACTAAGGTAGCTTCAAAGAAGGCCTTCTTGTACAGCTTCTGGGTGTCTTGTCAGCAGGAGGCCATCAGATGACACCGTCTCAGGGGTCATTCTAGTTGTAACATTCAGCTTATCTAACCCCATGCTCTTCTGAGCAGGCCCGTATACAATGATTGATGGAAGGGCAGGTCTATAGGCCCAATCTTTCAATCCACTGAGAAACAAGTCAGAAGGAGCATGTTAGCTCCAAAGCTGTCTGTAGAGTTGATGAGGGTAACATTGGGTCTGCAAAACAGCTTAATTTAGCTCTCAGCCAAGTCCTGTGTCCTTCTCTCCTTTTCCAAAGAGGTTAATCTGGTTGATGCCCTGGGCAATTTCCATCAACTGACATACTAACTCCAACTCAGAAAATTTACCCTGCAACAACTTACTTACGGGGTGACTGACAGTGCACTTTCCATACTATTGCTATTAATATACAGTATTGTGATTATCTGCCTGCTTCCTGCAAGATGATTACTATCAAGAAAGCAGCACATAATAGATGCTGAATAAATATTGAGTGAATTCATGGATATCTTAATGAACAAACAGTGAATGGATTAATGAACAAATGAATCTCTTGAAGACAAATTTCTGGAAAATAAATGTTCCAAAGATTTATATATGTTGTTGTTAGGTGCTGTTGAGCCAGTTCCAACTGACAGTGACCCTATACACAACAGAAAGAAACCCTGCCTGGTCTGGGGCCATGTCCACAGTCATTCTTATGCTTCAGTACACTGTTGTAGCCACTGTGTCAGTCCACCTCATCGAGGGCCTTTCTCTTGTCTGCTGATCTCCCACTGTACCAAGACGATGTCCTTCTCCAAGGAAGGGTGCTTCCTGACATGTCCAAACCATGTAAAGCACAGTCTTGCCATCTTTGCTTCCAAGGAATACTATGGTTATACTTCTTACAGAACAGACCTATTTGTTCTTTCTTTAGTCCATGGTACATTCAACATTCTTCTCTACGACCACAATTCAAAGACATCAGTTCTTCTTCCATCTTCTTTGTTCATGGTCCAGCTTTCTCATGCATATGTTACAAATGAAAATACCACGGCTTTGGTCAGGTGAGCGTTAGTCTTCAAGGAGATATTTTTACTTTTGAATACTTTAAAGAGGTCCTTTGCAGCAAATTTTCCCAATGCAGTGTGCCTTTTGATTTCTTGACTGTCACTCTTGCTTCCATAAGCTTTGATTTTGAACCCAAGTAAGACATAGTCCTTGACAGCCTCAATCCTTGCTTCATTTATGATGCTGCTGCTTACTGGTCCAGTTGTAAGGGTTTTGGTTTTCTTGATGTTAAGGTACAATCTATACTGCAGGCTGTGGCCCTTGATCTCCATCAGTGTTTCAAATCTTCTTCGCTTTCAGCAAGTAAGGTGGTGTTGTCTGCATAATGCAGATTGTTAATGAGTTGATCTCCAATCCTGATTCTTCCTTTTTCCTATAATACAGGTTCTTGGAATATTTTCTCAACATACAGATTGCAAAGGAATGGTGAAACGACACAGCCCTGATGCATACTTTACCTCCTACTGTTATCCTCCTTTCAAATTGATAGATAGATAAATTACTATGGTCACCTTCGAGGTACAGTGACTAGTTCACCTTTCAAGCAATTAGAAACTTTCTGGAGTGGCTACTGTGCGTGATGGCACTGTCATAATTTCAAAAACTTAACTGAATAGTAGTCTGTGAGGTGGTTTTCAGCCAGTAAACAAATAACTCACCTAACTGGCAAACCTCGTGTATTACATTTTATTCTAAAATCTCTATCAGTGTGATGACCTCAATAATTTAGAGTTGTAAAGAAAAATTCCACTGTCCCCCAATGGATGACTGTGAAATTAATGTCACTTTTGAATACCTATGCTAAAAATTAGGAAAAAAATGAAAATACATCATTACCTACAGTGTTGATAATGGCACCTCTCAGCATTTGGAGAGGGATACTATATTTAGGAAAATTGTTACAGGTGATGTAACTGGTATTTTGGCAATAGCAGAGGTATTTCCTTTGGATGAGAGTCTTCTTTCCTGTTACTCAAAGAAAGTCAGGGTTCCTATTTCAAAATGCAGTTTTTGGTAACACACTCACTTCAGAGCTTGAACGTGGGAAAACTGTATGTTCTCACTGAGTTTGGATTCTGTAGTGGCCCCTGATTTTATTATAGCTACAGTTTGTTTAGTCTTAGCTTATTACAGAGACAAATATCCATCAGTGACAGATAACTTTTCATTCTAATGTGCCTGTTCTACGTATGTCTGGGCCTCTGAGATATTCTGCTTTGCACTAGAAATCAGTTTCTATGTTACCACTCTGAACATGTGACAAGAAAAAAAGATGGTAATTTAGATAAACTTCACTAAATGGCTTGAATGAAATAAAGACACAATGATGGTATAAATGACTGAAGTGATTAAGACTGTCAAGTTCTCTGGGGACACTGTTAGAGGAGAAAATAGCTGGTGAATTATTATTTATCCATGAATATGGGTATGGGGGGTTTAATTAAACAGGTTCTATTATACTTTCCAATGTCTGTTTAAAGCTGTAAGTCAAAAGCAGAAATAATAAATAAAGTACAGAAAACGTAGCCACTGATTACAAGTCCAGATCTCTAGCTATATTGGGAATGACTTGTTTAGATGCCTTTTATTTTCTATGTAGTGTACCTCCCGCCCCACGAAATCAAAAAACCAAATACACTGCCGTCAAATTGATTCTGACCAAAATGACCCTATAGGACAGAGAAGAACTGCTCCACAGTTTCCTAGGTGCGCCTGATATACTTGAACTGCCAACATTTCAGTTAGCAGCTATAGCACTGAACCACAAAGAAATAGAATATGATTATGGTAACAACTTCCTGAACGAGGCCCGGCAGCTCAGGTAGTTAAGTACTCTGTTGCTAGCTGAGTGGTTTGAATTCACCCAGTAAGTCTGTGAGAGAAAGACCTGGCAATCTGCTTCTGTACAAATTACAGCCAAGAAAACTCTGTGTGGGCAGGGCTGCTGTCACATGTGGTTTCTATGCGTCAGAACTGACGAGACAGCACCCAATGACAACAACAATTATTAGAGGTTTTTAGAGCTACCATGGTGTGTGTGTGTGTTTATTCTTATACATACATATATACAGGCAAAGGCATATATTTATTTTGCTTAACAACGAGCTGTCTCTGTTTAAGTAGCTTTAAAAGTTAACCTCCCAAAATGTATCATCAGCAGAATTATGCTAGAAACTCTGCATGAGAAAACTGATTTCAATATAAAATATGCTTGTGGAATAGTAGTTAGGTGCTGTGACTGCTAACCAAAAGGTCAGCAATTTGAATTCACAAGGTGCTCCTTCAAAACTCTGTATTCACTTCTACTCTTGTCCTATCAGGTCACTATGGGTTAGAGTTGACTAGATGGCAATGGATTTCGTTTGTATTTCCTGCTTTAACCATCCCCCATTTTTTAAAGAAAAATTGAACTTTCATTAAAACACAGTTTAAATATCATATGGATTAACCGGCATAGATGAACTAACAATGCGCATGGACAAGCACAAAGAATCAGACATTCTGTCCCCTCCTTCTGCTCAGAACTACTCCATGTGTACCGTTATTAAATGACTTCGAATGTAGACAAGAAATACTCCTTTTGTGGAGAACTAAATATGGTCACAGTTTTTTGATAGTCCCCTCAATGGATGTGTGGTCTGTTTACTTCCCCTTGAATCTGGTTGATCTGTGATGGCTTCGACCTACAGATTACAGCAAATGTAACTTTATGCCACACCGAAGCCTAGCCTTTCAGGAAACAAGGAGTTTCTACTTCGGTCTCCTAGAGCTATAAGCCACATGTGAATAGGCTGACTACTGTATTAGAATGACCAGGGTGAGTCCAGGAGCAAACATGCAGAGGGAACGGCCTTCAGTTGGGCTCAGCCCGCCATCAGTCCTCACTAAGGTGGGAGACATGCCGGCGAAGCCACCTTGATCCCCTAACCAACCTGATTGCCAGTCGTAGTTATCAGATACTCCATAAACTGAAGGCTTTGTCCTCTTCCTGAGGTCCTGATTCTGAATATCATAAGAAATAGATGTTGTTTTAAGCCACTAAGTTTAGATTACCTCATTACACAGCAGTAGGTGACTACAAGAATCTTCAAAATAAGCTCAAATACGCACCTATATTCATTAGTGTTTATGAATTTACATGAACTGTTTTTGTCTACTGCACATTATGTCAATTTCTCTAACTCATTATACTGACAAAATAATAACACAGGAATTTCATCTTCATTATGCCTTGAAATAGGGACAGATATGATTTGATTAGTTTTTGACAGAGGAAGACCGGCCAAACATTTTATAAAATATTTGAATTCATTGAAGTTTTAACTTGATTTCTTGCTGATTTATGTGTCACTCCACATTTTTTTTAAATAAGATTTGGTGTATCTGCTTTTTTTCAGACCAACTAATCTCACAGGAAAGTATCTACCTTTTTTTTTGTCTGTTTGATTTTTATACTTTTTAAAGCAAATTGAAAACATTATGGCAAACCACACATTAAAATAATAAAATGCCTCATATATTCTAATGCCTCATAAAGCACATAATATGGATATGAAAAGTACCTATGCTTATTTTTAAGCTTTCCATCTCTGTTGCCATAATTCCCTTTGATGTGGCCCCACCTGTAATTCTCAGATCCAAAGAAAGATAAGTGTGTTCTGAAATACTGAACTTAGCATCACATTTCATAGTTAGCAGGTACTCAATAAATTGGTAGAATGTATTAACTTAATTCCAATAATCGTTTGTACTCCAGTATAAACACAGGGATTTATATGGACTTGACACCATTCTGGCATTAAGATTTGTGAGATAAGTTGTTTGTTATCCTTGGTACTTTTCTAGCCGTTCTAGGGAGACTTTGTGATCCCAAGAATTGAGTCGGAGTGACACATGATAAAAAGCAAAATGTCCTTTTGCTTTTCCTACTATTAAAAAAAAGTCTTGAACATTTCCCTTCAGCAATACATCTATGTATATATAAAACTATATTACTCTTAAGATAGCCAAATTATGCAAAGGTAAGAAAATTTTCTATTTGAGACCAATGGAAGAATTAAATCCAATTAATATAATGTGTTTTTAAAAGGCATACTGTATAGCAGTGGGTCCTAGTCGTCTTGTGCTGCTGTAACAAAAACACCACAAATGCATGTCTTTAGCAAAGAGAAATTTATTTTCTCACAGAAAAGTAGACTAAAATGGCAAATTCAGGGCATCAAGTCCAGGAAAATCATTCTCTACTGACTTTGGCGGAAGGTCCTTGTTGTCAAACTTCCTCTGGACTGGCAGCCTCTGAGGTGCAGTGATCCTGGGTCAAAAGGACAGGCTCTGCTCCTGGAACTGCTTCTTTCATAAAGGTCTGAGATTCCCACTCTCAGCTTGCTTCCTGTTCATTTATATCCCCAGGGGTTGCCTTAAAGCACAATATGCTCTTGTAGACTGAGTCTGGTCTCACTAACACTGCATCCAAACCTCCCTTATTAACATCAGGGAGGCTGGCTCACAACATATAGGCACCTCACACAGTACCCAGAATCATGGCATAGCCAAGTTGCTATACACATTTTTGGGGAGACACAGTTGAACCCATGACACAGGGTTTCTCAACTTTAGCACTACTGTCATTTTAGACCAGAAAATTCATGACCGTTGGGGACTGTCCTGTGTACTACAAAATTATCATCACCCTTCTTAGCTTTACAGAGTAGATGTCAATTGTAGTGCCACCCTTTCCAGTTCCGACACTCAAAAGTGTCTTCAGGCACTGCCAAGTATTTCTGGAAGACAGAAGACTCCATTCCCACAGCGGTAGAAAACACTGCTCTTAAGCTAGTGATATGTTGCTACGTGTCGCTAAATTTGCATGTGATTAAACATTACATACACACACACACACACACACACACACACACATTTAGATAGATAGTGTATGTACATACACAAAACCCATTGCTGATGAGTCTATTCCAACTCATAGTGACCCCACAGGACACAAAATAACTGCATCACAGAGTTTCCAAGTAGCATCTGGTGGATTTGAACTACCAACTGTTTGAATAGTGGCCTGAGCTCTTAGTATATGTAATTTATGCTTGTTGAAAACTATGTCCCATGAAAATAAATACTTGATCTACAGATTGTCAAGGTGACAGTTAAACGTAAGGCATGAGAAGAACCGCTTGGAGATTACAGGAAAATTGACTCTATCTTCCGATCTTTAATTTTTCTTATGTTTCTACTATTTGACTAAACAATTTTACTTTTTTATCTTACTTCTTTATATTTATCTTTCAACATTGTTTTCAATCGCAAGTAACAAATAAATGCACAAATAAAAAAATTGACATGACAATGGGGATACTCTTTGCCCATGCTAATATTTCTTAACTTTATTTGATGAACCCTAATTGTTACCAGCTCTTCAATCACAGGCTATCCTGAGTAACAAATGAGTGGGTACAACTGTAGCCCATTCATCTCTGTCTCTCTGTCAGTTCTAGCACCATGTGCTCAATCCATCCACGACACTTAGCTGACCACGGTATTTTTCCCCGTCTTGGAAACCCTGGCAGCATAGTGGGTAAGTGCTAGATCTGCTAACCTAAAGGTCAGCAGTTCAAATCCACCAGATGCTCCTTGGAAACTCTGTGGGGGCAATTCTACTCTGTACTCGAGGCCAAAGAATCAACTCAACAGCAATGGGTTTGATGCACTAAGTCACTTGAAGCTAATTTGCTCACATGCACATCACTGAGGAATCCGTTTCCTTGAAGTCTGGGAAAAGTGGCCCCTTTTCATATTTCTCCCTTGTGGTTAGTTAATCCTTAGAGGCAGAATTCTCACTTCATAGAGTTTTTCTGTGGCTTAGCAGGCAGCAGAAAGGGGTAGTGGAAGGATACTATCTGTGGTATCAGGAACTTAGACGCATTTAAAAGCTCAAATGAGTAAGAAGTAGCTTCCTGACACAGTTCCTAAAACAGACCACTGTTTGCACACAACTCACTGCCATCGATTCCATTCCAACTAATAGCAAGCCCATAGGATGGAGTAGAACTGCCTCACAGATTTTCCAAGGCTATAAATTTTTACAGAAGCAGGCTGCCACACTCTTTTCCTAGAGGGTGGCCAACGGGTTCAAAGTACTGACCTCTGGATAGCAGCCAAAGGCTTAACCACGGCGCCCTATAAGCTAAACATGGTGCGCTTTCCCATGAAGTTAAGCTGATTTAGTTTAAAGAATGATGAGCCACTCTAAATAATCCACTTTTGTTTTTAATTATTTATTGATTTGGAAGAGTTAAAACATTCTTTTATCAAAGCAAAATTGTAAGGGATAGTAGGGTGTTTTTTTTTCCCTTGTTTCATATTTTGTTTGCTAGTTCCATGTGGCACCACAAAGAGGATAGCCCAAACAAAACACAACAAAGCATTCTGTTTAGAAAGTTAATGTCTGGGAAAGACTGCACTTAAAATTTTCTTAGAGCTACACTGAAGTTACAACTGACTCAAATTCCTAGGGACTTTGTATGCGTCTCATCACCCAAGTACTGAAGTCCCAGTAGAGACCCCGGGACAATATCTCTAACCTGTCAAAATACAGATAGGAGAGTAGATCTTCCCAAGGCACATCCTCAAAACACCTCTGAGGAAGACACTCCCATTTCAGACATACTGAGCAGGGTCTAACATCTTGCCTGTTTCACCTTTATTGGCACTTTCAAGAAGTTTTAACATTAGGAATCACTAAGCTCTTTGGAAAACTACTCGACATACCAGAAACTCTATTTTCTCATTTGTTTATTTCTGTAATCTGTATTTAATGAGGGCCTATGACTGTATCTATGATGACACAGAAGTAATAAAATGGATGCAATCTTTGTCCTCAAGGAGACAGCACACCCCCCCACCCCACCTCAATGCCCCCCAAACGGCTAGAGAAATAGAAAGACACATGTCATTTGGTGACAAGTACTGGAGTGGTAGCCATGACAGACTTCATGGAAATGATCGAAAGAGGCAGAGAGAGGCAGGCATCTTGGGAAACAGTGTTCTAGAGCAAGGGGAAAACAAATCTCAAGACTCTGGATGAATGCTGTGCCCAGCTTATTGAAGTAGCAGTGAGAAGGTCAGTAATTCTGCAAACAATTAAGGAAAAGGACTGATGGTTGGAGGCAAAGTCTGGATGGTACTGAGGGGTCACGGAGGGCCTTGCAGGTCACACCAGCTTTTATGATAGGAAAAATGGGCTCTCCTTGGAAGGTTCAGAGCAGAAGAGTAATATGAGCTATATTATGCTTTAAAAATGTTATTTTGCCTCTGTGATAAAACCCAAAACCAGACCGATTGCTATCAAGTCGATTTTGACTCACGGCGACACTGTAGGACAGAATACGACAGCCCCACAGAGGTTCCAAGAAGCACCTGGTAGATTTGAACTACTAACTTTTGGGCTATCAGCAGTAGCACCTAACCACCACATCATCAGGGTTTCTTGACAAGGACAATCAATGGAAAAGGAAGGAAAAAGTTTGGAAATCAGGCAGAAGCCTCATTCTACCACCTAGTGAGAGAGAACAGAGGCTTAACTCTGGGTGGTACCAGCAGAGACAGGGAAAAAAGCAATCAAATTCTGTATAATGGAAGAATCAAACAAAATTTATTCATTTAGTCAAAAATTGTATACGGAGCACTCATCAGATGCCCAGGCACTAACAGTCACCATAGAGTAGGAAAGAAAACAGACCAGCACTTGTTTACATGGGTTTGACATCTAATGGAGTCTATTAAGATCCAGGCCAGTTCTAACATGCACATGGCAGCTGTGACATATCAAGAAAATTATTTTCAATGGGAAGAGAAAGAAAACACATAGTAGTATGGGTTGTATTAAAAAACAGGGTGGCTGATAGATGAGTTTTTTCATAACTGCCTCATCCTCCATCAGCATCTCAATAAGAGGCCAGGGGAAGAGGAGGATGGTGTATCTAAAATATGTTAATCATCTGCACAGATGTCTGCTCCTTCCTAGGAATTCTTATCCCCAATTTCAGCTCTGCAAAGCAAGCCTCTTTATGGACCATGTTATTAATGAAATGGAAAAGAATGTGCAAGAAAGCCTGCTGTTGTCTGAAATTATCTTTCCTTTTATTCTGCCACTGGCAATAACTGTCTCTTCTCCAGAATTCCGGAACAGTGAATTCTTTCTCCACCAGATTAAAAGCAAAAACAATCAAAACAAAACAATCACCACAGGGGGAAAAGAAATACCTTACTGTTATGGAATTAAGACTTTGGTTGCTGCTTTTAGAGTTGTGCTGCGGCACACAACTCTTCAACATTTCAATTTGTTTTTAATAATCTCAGATTACGTAGAAGATCATCAACAGTGTATCTGCTAATTAGGTCAATTCCCTATCTTGTTTCTTATCACAAACTCAATGTCAGTGAGAAATTTGAAATGATACCATTTTTTTTAAGCTATCTCCAATTCCAGCTGCTAGATCAATGTCATCTGAGGAACTACAGGCTATAGTGGTCTGCAAAAAGAAGATGAAAGGAGAGTTTCTAAGAGTTATGACTTGGTGGAGTACTGTCTCCATGTGGGGAAGAGTCATCTCTGTAACTATGAGATCTGCCACTACACTTTTGTCTACAACCACAGCTTTTGTGGTTGGTCTAGAAACTTCAGGTTGGGGAGGTCTGTATTCAGACAAATTCCCAAGTACTCTCATTGAAGTTGCTAGTAACCTAGAATACAGACTAGAATTACATTTGAAGCTTCATAGAGAAGAACAACCATTTAACACTGAGCACCCAAAACTACAGCCTTCAGTATGGATTACATCTCAACATAAAGAAATGGCAGTTTTACTAACTGGACAAATCAGCAGTATCATGATAAACAGAAAAGATTTGATGGAGGATTTCATTTCACTCTGCTCCATAATCAATACCTACGGAAGTAGTAGTCAAGAAATTAATGCAGGGTGGAGTCAAGTTGGCGGACTAAATGCACATCTCCCTATATCCCTCTGGAAACCAATACCTGATATGATAGTTAAGCAGAGCCTTCTGGACACCTAGTGAGCCCTGGGATGTGGCATAGGGCTGTTAATTTGGACTTTATACCACTGAACGCAAAACCTCCTCTTTTTCTCTGGCCCTGCTCTCGGAGAGCACAGGCTTGCACAGCCCAAAGGTAACTCACTGTTTTGATTTTTTTTTCCTCTGTCTTAGCCGGCGGACAGAACTGGGACTTTACTAGCTGCTGGTCTCAGATGCACTGCTGGCGGGACCCGCAAGCTGGGAGGTGGGGTCATCAATATGGAAGTGGCAGCTGGACCTAATTCCTGGGCTGAGAGGCAGTTCCTACCCAGAAGAGACTGCTTTCAGAAAAGCAGAGTTCTACACAGAGTCGCCTACAGCTGGGGCCTGACAGCAGAGGCCAGCAGGCCAGTAGCCTTTCTGTATTTTGAACTAGTTTATAATATCAGGTGTTCAATATAGAGGTGCTTACTTTGCTGGCTGGGAAGAGGGACATAGACACCTGAAAATCTAACTGACTTTGGAAGGTGTCAAATACTTTTTACTTCTCTTCTTAAGATGGCCTAGAGAAACAACTGTTGTACATTTTCACAGCGTCTCTCCCAGCCTCTATTGACCCACATGATGCCCCCAAAGCAGCAGATGTTGGAGAGGACAGTAACCCAGAAGTCAGCAATGGCATCAGAAGGCCCCCAAAAGAAACTACCTCAGAACTTTCCAGATGAAAATGCTTTTCTGAAACTATCAGAAGGTGAATACAAAAGGATTATATAGCCATAAAGCATAATAGAGAGCCCTACTAGACCTTATACAAAATGCAGCAGAGCAAAATGAAAAATTAAGCAAGCTGTTTAATCTGATAAAGCAGCAACATACCATAACAAGAAATGTAATACAGGAGTCTCAACAACATCAGTACTCTGAAATCCAACAGATCAAGAACGAAATCCAAGACATAGAAACTTCAATTCAAAGCCAAGAAAACAGAATGAAACAAAAGGAAAAGAGAATTTCCGATTTGGAAGACAGATCCACTGACTCCAGCATCTATGAGGAGAAATTAGAAGAAAGAAACAAGAAAGATGAAGAAGGAGTAAGAAGCATGTGAAACTCTATTAAGAAGAACAATCTATGATTACTTGGAGTCCCTTTACAGGGTGAGACACCTGAGAACACAGAGAGTATTGTGGCTGAGCTGCTGACACAAAACTTCCCAGAAATTATGAAAGAAGAGATATCTAAGATACTCAATATAGATCTCAATAGAAAGACTCTAAGACATTTTATAATCAAGTTCAACAAAATGAAATGTAAGCAGAAACTCTTGAAGGCAGCAAGACTCAAAGCAAAGCTAACATTCAGAGGGAAACCCTATAGGATTTCAACAGATTTCTCTGTAGAAACGATACTGGCATGGAGACAGTGGCATGACACATTCAAAGCCTTGAAGGAAAAGAACTTCCAAGCAAGAATTACGTATCCTGCAAAACTATCTTTTAAATATGAAAATGAAATTAAGACATTCACAGACAAACAGAAACTCAGAGATTTTGTAAAAACCAAACCAAAGCTACAAGAAATACTGAAAGAATCTCTTGGTTTGGAAGAACAAAACTGCTAAATTTGTATTTTAGAAGGGCACATTATCCAGAATCCTACTCAGGGAAGGCTCTAAACACAATCAAAGCTATAATAGTGAAAGAAACAATCAAGTGTTTATATCATGTAAACTATGATATCATCATATTAAAAAGAGGATGGTGCTACAGTCGTTATACTCTTTCCATATGGAGAGGAAGTTGACAAGGCTGGTAGCAATCAAAACTGGGTTCTATACAGTTTATTAAATGGGATCATAGGGGTAGCCATAAAGCATAATAAAGAAGCAACATACCATAAAAAGAAATGTAATACAGGAGTCTCAACAACCACAAAACCAACCCTGAAAAAGGTGAAGAATCAACTCGCAAAGAAAAAGGTCGCAGAACAGATTAATAAGACCAACAGAGAAAACATCTACACAAACATAAACATATCACAATGTCAGCACTGAACACATACCTATCAATGATTACATTGAATGTGAATGGACTGAATGCTCTAGTAAAGAGATACCAAGTGCCATCTTGGATCAAAAGACATGAACCATCTACATGTTGCCTACAAGAAACTCACTTTAAAGATATGAACAAACTGAAAATCAAAGGACGAAAAAACATATATCAAGCTAACAATGAACAAAGAAGAGCAGCTGTGGCAACTCTAATCTCAGATAAAATCGATTTTAATGTAAAATTCATGATAGTGGACAAGGATGCACACTATTACTGAAAGGTTCAATACACAAGCAGGACTTAACAATATTAAATATTTATGCACCTAATATTGCCAGCCGAGTGCCTTCGAGTCAGATCCGATTCATGGGGATCCTAGGGGCCAGGATAGAACTGACCCCCAGAGTATTCAAGGAGCGCCTGGTGGATTTGAACTGCCGATCTTGTGGTTAGCCTTAGAGCACACAAATATGTCAAAGAAACACTGACTACACTCAAAACGGAGATAGATCACTCCACAATAATAGTAGGAGACTTCAACACTCCGCTCTCAGTATTGGAAAGATCATCTAGAAAAAAACTCAACAAAGACACAGAAGAGCTTATTGCCACAATTAACCATCTTGACCCGATCGACATATACAGAACTTTCTATCAGCGGACAACTACACCTTCTTCTCCAGTGCACATAGAACATTCTCCAGAATAGACCATGTGTTAGGACATAAAGCAATTCACAACAAAATCTATACCATTGAATTAATACAAAGAATTGTCTTAGATCATAAAGCCATAAAGTCGAAATCAATAGCAGAAAAAACATAGATAAAAAGTGGAACTCATGGAAACTGAACAACACCTTGCTCAAAAAAACATGGGTTAGGGAATAAATCAAGGATGAAATAAAGAAATTGATGGATTCCTCTGAGAATGAAAACACTTCCTACCAGAACCTATGGGATACAGCCAAAGCAGTGCTCAGAGGTCAGTTTATCTCCATAAATGCTCACATCTGAAAGGAAGGAAGAAACCAAATTAAAGAATGATCCTACAGCTTGAACAAGTAGAGAGAGAACAACAGAGGAACCCCTCAGGCACCAGAAGAAAACAGATCATAAAGATTAGAGCAGAACTAAATGAATTTAGAGAATAGAAGAACAATTGAAAAAACTGAAAAGACCAAAAGCTGTTTTTTTGAAAAGATCATCAAAATTGACAAACCACTGGCTAAAGTTACTAAAGAAAAACAGGAAAGGAAACAAATAACCCAAATAAGAAATGAGAACAAAGTTGTCACAACAGATCCAACAGAAATCAAAAATATCATAGCTGAATACTGTGCAAGACTGTACTCTAAGAAATTTGAAAACTTAGAGGAAATGGACACATTCCTTGATTCATATCACCTACCAAAATTATCACAAGGTGAAATAGAACAGCTTCATAAACCCATCACAAAGGAAGAGATTGAAAAAGTCATCAAAAAACTGCCAATCAAAAAACAACCCGGGCTCTGATGGCTTCACTGCAGAATTCTACCAAACTTTTAGAGAAGAGTTATTTCCAATACTAATGAGACTATTTCACAGTATAGAAAGGGATGGAGTACTCCCAAACTCATTTTATGAAGCCAGCATAACCCTGATACCAAAATCAGGGAAAGACCCAACAAAAAAGGAGAACTGATAGAACTCACGAATTTAGATGCAAAAATCTTTTAAAAAATTCTTGCCTATAGAATACAACAACATATCCAAAAAATAATCCATCATGACCAAGTTGGATTCATACCAGGGATGCAAGGCTGGTTCAACATCAGAAAAACTATTAACGTGATCAACCACATAAATACCACAAAAGACGAGAATCACCTAATCTTGTCTATTGATGCAGAAAAGACATTTGATAAAGTCTAACACCCATTCATGCTAAAAACTCTCAGCAAAATAGGCATGGATGGAAAATTCCTCAATGCAATAATGGCCATTTATCCAAAGCCAATTGCCCACATCATCCTGAATGGAGAGACACTGAAACAGTTTCCCTTGAGAACACAAACTAGACAAGGATGCCCACTCTCACCTCTCCTATTCAACATTGTACTAGAAGTTCTAGCCAGAGCAATTAGACAAGACCCAGGAATAAAGGGCATCTGCATTGGCAAAGAAGAACAAAAATCTCCCTATTTGCAGATGATATGATTGCATATTCAGAGAATCCCAAAGAATACATAAGGAAACTACTCAAGCTTACAGAGGAGTTTGGTGAAGTCTCAGGATACAAGATAAACATAAGTAAATCAGTAGGATTCCTTTATACCAACAACGAGATTACTAAGGAAGAAATCACCAAGTTAATACCATTTACTATAGCCCCTAAGAAGATAAAGTACCTAGGAATAAATCTAACCAGAGAAATAACAGCCCCTTACAAAGAGAACTACAAACCCTTACTACAAGAAACTAAGAGAGAGTTACATAAATAGAGAAACCTACCCTGCTCATGGATAGGAAGACTTAACATTGTGAAAATGTCTATTTTACCCAAAGCAATCTACTTAGATAATGCAATCCCAATACAAGTTCCAGGGACTTTTTTTAATGAGACGGAGGAAAAAAATTCCAACTTTGTCTGGAATAAGTAAAGTATTACTAAAGAAGAAGAACACACTGGAAGGCCTCTCATTACCAGACCTTAGACCCTATTACACTGCCAGAGTAGTCAAAACAGCCTGGTACTGGTACAAAAACAGACAGATCAGTGGAACAGAATGGAGACACCAGAGATGACGTCATCTACCTATGAACAGCTGATATTCGATAAAGGCCCTAAGACATCAAACTGGTGTAAAAACAGTATCTTCAACAAATGGTGCTGGCAAAATTGGATGTCCATCCACACTAAATTAAAACAAGACCCATATCTTACACCTTATACAAAAACCAACTCAAACTAGATAAAAGACCTAAATATCAAATCTAAAACGATTAAACCCATCCAAGAAAAAATAGGAACAATGGAAAGTTTAACGCACAACATAGACAGACTTCAAAATCTGTCAAACAAACCACAATCATCAGAAAATAGATAAATAGGAACTAGTAAGAATCAATCAGTTTTGCTCATCCAAAGACTTTATTGACAGAATTAAAAGGCCACCTATGGAATGGGAAAAAATATTTTCGATGGCACTTGGCTTTTGGCCATGTCAGACCAATGCCTGATCTCCATAATCTATAAGGTACTACAAAATATAAACAAGAGAAAGATAAATCATCCAATCAAGCGATGGGCAAAGGAGATGGACAGACACTTCTATAAAGAGGAGATCCAGGTAGCCAAAAACACATGCAGACATGCTCACGATCAATAGCTATTAAAGAAATTCAAATCAAAACAACAATGAGATACCATCTCACCCCAGCAAGATCTGACATGATTCAAAAAATGCAAAACACTAAATGCCAGAGAGGCTGTGGAGAGATTGGAACTCTCCTGCACTGTTGGTGGGATTGCAAAACGGTGCAACCTCTTTGGAAAGCAATCTGGCACTACCTTAAAATAATGGATGTAGATGTACCATTTGACCCAGTAACTCCACTGCTTTGAATATTTCCTACAGAATGAAGGCCATTCACACCAACTGATACATGCACATGAATGTTCATCGCAGCGCAGTCCACAATAACAAAAAGATGGAATCAACCCAGATGCCCAACAACATAAGAATGGATAGGTAAACTATGGTAGATACACTCAATGGAACACTATGCAATGATAAAGAACAACAATGATAGCAGGAAACATCTCTTAACCTGGTTTTAATGGAAGGACATTATGTTGAGTGCAAGTAGTCAGCAACAGAAGGTCAAATATTATATGAGACCTCTACGATAAGAACTTAAAAGCAGACCATGCGTAACAGAAAAGAGTCTTTTATGGCTGCAAGGGTGGGGAGGGCAGGAGTGTGAGGGGGGAGGGTTTAGATTAGATAGTTGTTAGAAATTTGGTTGGGTGAAATTGGTGACAGCACACATTAGTAAGAAGATCAATATTAATGGGACTTCAACACAACTTGTGTACTCATCCCATCTTAACCCAATATTGCAAGGACAGAGTAGCTGGGGTGGGGGGCCAGGGACCATTCTGTCAGGGGAAATCGAGGCCAATTGGCACAACTAGCATTTTGCTAATGCGGTCTCTCTGCACCCCACATTGGTGAGTGGCATCTGGGATCTTAAAAGCTTCCAAGCTGCCATGGAAATGGCAAATGGTCCCACTCAGCAGGAACGGATGATCAGCAAAGTCCACAATGACATGAGGAAAGAGAATCCAGAAGACAGACAGACCCACAAGAGTGGATGTCTACATTGACTTTTGACCAGAAGAATCAGATGGTGCCCAGCTACCACCAGTTATAGGCACAATGGAGTTCACAGAGTTGAGGCTCACTGGCAACACAAGTATAAATAGGGGTACACCCTGAGATCTCCACTAAAAGACCACAATTGATGGTCCAGGGGCCTCAAAGTTCTCCTGGGAGTGGGGACCCTGGCCTGGATGCTGCTCTTGTCCATAAATCATATTGAAGGTCAACTTTCAGACAACAATGGATTGGACTTGGTGACGCAGAGTGAGCATATTGTGTGGACACTGTATGGTTCTAAGCATCTATAGGAGGTCATCCTGTTGACCTCACACTGGAAGAAGGGAATTGGGTGGAGATGAGAAGATAGGAGACTGTTGGAAAGATAAGGCATATATGGAGCAGAGACAAGGAGTGTGCTCTCACTGTGCGGGCAGAGCAGTGGAAGCTGCATGTAGGTCAGCATGCAAATTTATATGGGAATGTACGTTTTCATTCAATCATAATAAAAAAATTATTTAAAAAAAGAAATTAATGCTACATCACTTTAGGCAAAGCTGCTGTCAAAGATCTCTTTAAAGTATTTGAAAGCAAAAATGTCACTTTGAAAACTAAAGTGCATCTAACCCAAGTCAGATGTTTTCAATAGTCTCCTAGTCATGTGAAAGCCAATCCATGAGTAGAGAAAACCAAAAAGAATTGACACCATTGAATTTACAATGTTGATGAAGAGTGCTGAAAATCCCGTGGATTGCCGGAAAATCACACAAATTTGTCTTAGACAAAGTACAGCCAGATTCTTCCTTAGGAGGAAAGATGGTAAGACTTCATCACATGTACATTGGACATGTTCCCAGAAGGGACCAGTCCTTGGAGGAAGACATCATGCTCGGTAGAAGATCACTGAAAAAGAAGAAGATCCTCACAGAGGCAGACTGACACACCGGCTGCAACAATGGGCTCAAACACAGCAAGGACAGTGAGGATGGTACAGAGCCGGGCAGTATTTCATTCTGCTGTACATAGAGTCTCTACAAGCCAAGACTGACTCTACAAGCCCTGAGCAACGACGATCTTTACAGGAGAAGATTGCCAGGTCTTTTCCCCTGTAGAGCAGCTGATAGGTTCAAACTGCTGATCTTTCAATAGTAACCAAGCTCTTCACCACTGCACTTTCAGGGCTCATTCATAAAGAGATACAAGGGTCTAGAAAAGGCTTTTAGAAAAATCTTTGGCACATAAGTCTCCTTGAGAACCATATTAGCCTTAATCCGTCTTGGCTTGGTTAGCATCTTACTCCAAATGCTTTATTTTAGTACTCCACTTTTTTTTTTTTTCCTGGTTATATCTTAACAACGTGTCATCCTCTCTTGGTTATCATTTTAGTTTCATTTATTTTGCATGGTTTTCTTAACCACATTTTTCAACGAAGTATACAACAAAAAATTCTTATCGGAAGAAAAAAAGTAAGACAACGTACATTTTGTGAAACATGGCAAATAAAATCTCCACCATTTTTTAAGACTATAGCCAAAACAAGCATCTCAGAGATGTTAGAAATTTCCAGCAATGAGCTGGTAAATGCATGACAGTTGGCTTGTTGGAAAAAAACAAAAAAGCCATGATTTCCAGCATTTACCCATTTTCATGGTGTCAGTCCTCCCAGTGGGGCCATTTTCAAGTTAGCAGCAGGAGGTTACTAAATGCTGGGTGGGGACTGCTGTTGTCATCCAGTATCAGCTGGCTCCAGTATAACACCGTGGTGTTTTGCTCCAAAACAGCTATTGTTCTAATAAATTCTGGAGCACTACAGTGATATATAAGTATCGATTTATGTGTTGAAGAAAATGTTATAATAAAACTCTGGTACAATTACACTACTTGTAATCAGTAATTGAAGTGTTCCTAGTGTTTCTGTAAGAATGCTCAATATAAACTTTTTTTAAAAATTACAAAAAAACTTTAGGTGGCTAAGTGAAATTTCCTACATCTCAAAAATCAGCAATATAACATATTTTGTATAATTTTATCTGGTAGATAGATATAATTGGTTCATTCTTAGTTGTGTAAAGTCAAGCCAAGTGCCGTCGAGTCGGATCATTTTCCATCATAAATGTGCCGCTAAATTCAACATTTCACACATACTTATTGAGCACCTGCTATGTATTAGTCCCAGCACTAGAAGTTAGCTATAAAACAGGTAAATCAGATATAAATATCATGTATACATATATACACACACATACACAAATATATACATACAAGCACACAAACATACTACATACACCTACAGACACACATACATACACGCATTTATACAGCATACACACATACGTTGATAGGTATGATCAAGCCTATACCAACTAACACTAGCCCTGTATGACAGAGAAGAACGGTCCCATAGGATTTCCCAGGCTACAGTCTTTGAGGGAGAAGATTGTTGGGCTGTTTTTCTGTGAAGTTGCTGGTACATTTGAAAAGCCTACCTTTTGGTTATCAGCCAGGCACCTAACCATTGCAACATAAAACTTTGCTTGTTCTCCCTCTCTTTATAAAATGTATGTGTGTGTGTACGTGTACGTGTGTGTATGCGTGTGTGTGTATGTCTGTGTTTGTGTGTGATGTATGAATATAGACACTAGTTTTTGTTGTCAGGTACATTTGAGTTGGTTCTGACTATTAGCAATCCTATGAAATACAAAACACTGCGAGTCAGATCCGACTCGACGGCACTTGGCTTGGCTTGGCCCAGTCTTGTGCCATCCTCACAAACCTTGTTATGCCTGTGCCCATTGTTGTAGCTCCTGTGTCAATCTGTGTCATTTGGAGCCTTGCTCTTCTGTCGCTGACCCTCTACATGTTGCTGGAAACTATGCCACCTCTGTTTTACACACCAGCTGGGTTGCCCCTAGTAAACAGGTTTTAGCAGCACTACTGGACTAGGACAGACTAAGACAAAGGACCTGGTTGTCTACTGAAAAAACTGGCCAGTGAAAACTTGGCGACTAGCAGATGAACATTCCATCACTTGTCTGGCAGTTTGTCGTATATACACTATCTATGTCCATAATATGCATGCTTATCATTAGATATTAGACATACCTAGTAAAATATTTCACTATTTAAATAGAATTTCTATAACCATGTCCTGAGTGAGAAATTTGAAAAACTGATCTACAGGCAATATATTCATTCAATTTCTAAACAAGGAACAAATATTACACTTTTCATCTCCTATCTCCATTTGCTAGTAAGGATTTTAACTGGCAATGCCAAAAATTAAGTGTTGAATATTAAAAATTATATTTATGTATCTCCAAATTTTTCTTGAAGGCATTGTCTTCATAAGTTCAATAACAGCTGGCACCAGCAGACACTGTTAGAGTCTCCATTCTAGGCAACCTTTTTTCTCTTTACTAGTTACATGCAATGACTCTGGGATACATAGATGGGCAAATGAAATAATTAGACCTCTCACTAGAATTCATACAGGAAGTCTCTTATGTTTCAAAACTTGATATACAGAATATATATGCAGAGTACAGATACGCAACTAATAAAAATTATATGCACAGATATAATGGCAATCATGTTACTACAATTTCATGCTTATTTTCATTTAGATATTCTTATATATATGTAAAAATGTCAGCACTGCAGAGTAGTAGCAGCAATGCCAAGACAACAGGTCAAACAATAGATGTATGAACCTATCTCCCTTGAATTACTCCCCACATCTGGAGTTTGCTTCTTTCAAGCTCCAAAGTGGCTTGTCAAGACCAATGCTATCAACACCCAGCTGTGTTTAATGGCCGATTGATTCCAAAAGCATAAGTGAAGATCCAAGTAACTAAATCAAGAAATTGGAGCTTTCTCAATGCAGAGATGAAGAGAATCCTGATGTGGCCTTTTGATTTTAATAGATTTAATATTATAAAAGTTATAAGCTATCATGAAATACTTTTACATACAGTAGAAGTAGTAACACACACAAATAGATGCTATTAAAGGGATGAAGGATTTATCACAGGAATGAAAAAAGCCAGGCATGTTTTATATTGGGTGTCTTCTAAAAAGTGCTCATTGGCAGATTAATGGAAATGCAAACCTAGATTTATTCATTTAACCCATTATTATTACTTGCAATACTTATTGGGAAAATATTGCCAAAGCTAAACCAATGCAACCAAATGTTTAAAAAATACATATATAGAAAGCTAAAATACAATGTTTTCCCACGAAACTATTAAAAAAACGAATACACTTATTTCCAACTGAGGAACATGAAAAATGATCCACACCTGGCCACAGTCCAGTAGAAAATTACCTCATCTCTTTAGTTCACTGAAACAGTAAACTAAAGGAGTTGGAATGAATTGATCACTAAAAATTATCACCACAGATCCCAAAGAAGCTCATTGTCTTTTAATTCTGAAGGATGGGGAATTTAAAAGTATATGTTAGATAAGCCACACAAATTGCTTTAGAGAAATAATAAGTCCAAAAGCATTCTATTTCTCCAAACCTCTAAACGAGAGGGCCAGAATGCCACTCTTATCATTTCCCTGTTTATTCATGCCTCTCTTTCCTTGCATATTTTCATCAAAACAAAACAACAGTAACAAAAATTTGGGGAATGAGTGTAGATTTAAAATGTACTGTGCTATTCCCTAAAGGACTTTCTCAGATGGCCACGGAGTCTCTATCGTCTCCAAACTTGAATTACCAGATATTAGTCAACCTTGATTGCTTCTTACATGCTCTGCCTGTAATACATAGCTAAATGATCACACTGCCTCCCTCAAGTTCATAGCTGGTGGTAAAATTAATATTTCAATTCATAAATGAGCAGAGTGATGACCAAAAAAGCAACGTTACCAACTGATAAATTGGGGCGTCAGAAGTGGAAACCCTGGCCTTTTGTTCTAAACTTTCAACTGTTCGTTTTTCTTGTTAGATGCTGTTGAATTCTTTCCAACTTATAACATCACTACATACAAGAGAAGGAAACGTTATGTTGTCCTTTGCCATCCCCACAACTGTTGACATGCCTGGCTCATTCCTGCAGCCACAGTGCCAATCCACCTCATGGAGGACCTTCCTGGAGTTTTGATCCAGGACCTTCCTGACATTGTTGTTGTTAGGTGATGTCAAATCAGTTCTGACTGGTAGTAACCCCCGTTGTGTGACAGCAAGAAATGCTACCAGGTCTTGCTGAAGGTCTTTATGCCCCATGTTACCAACATAATGCCTTTCTCCAGGGACTGGTTCTCCCTGATATCATGTCCAAAGTACAGGAGATGAAATCTCCACATCCTTACTTCTAAGGAGTATGCTTTACTTCTTTCAAGACACATTGTTTGGATCTTCTGCCACTATTCTGATACTTTTCAACAATAATGTAATTCTGAAGTGTCAGTTATTTGCTCTTTCTTATTCATTGTCCAGCTTTCATGTGCATATAATGCAACTGAAAATAATATGGCTTTGGTCAGGTACACCTTAGTCTGCAAAGTGACGTCTCTGCCTTTTAGAGCTTTGTGTGTGTGTGTGTGTCTGTGTCTGTGTCTGTGTGTGTGTGTGCACATGCCCCTGTGTGTGTGGCAGATATGCTCAGTGCAATCCACCATTTGATTTCTTGTCTGTTGTCTCCACAGGGGTTTATGGTGAATCCAAATAAAACGAAATTCTTGACAATTTCAATCTTTTCTCTGTTTATCCTGATGCTGCTTATCAGTGCAGTTGTGAGGACTTTTGTTTTCTTGGTGTTCAGGTGTAATCCACACCTCTGTCTTCATCGGTAAGTATTTCTAGTCCTTTCACTTCTATCAAGCAAGCCCTTCACCACCATGCAACATTTTCCAAAAGAACCAAGGAAGGAGAAAGGTAGGAAGGAAAGAAGGAAAAGTAGTAACAAACAAGATATCAAGATACATCACAGAAAACACTGTGACATGGGCATGATCTATTTGAGGAACCATGCCAAGTCACTGAAATGTCTACCAGGATATGAAAATGACTCATTCCAACAAAGACCTTTGCAAGGTCATGAATGAGCAGAGTATCAGTTGCAAGAGGAAACAGAGACAGGACAACAATTTATGTTTATTTACCCTAGTATCTTTCCGAGCTGAGTAACATAGAATTTCACTCTGAAGATAAAAAAATGCAAATGTGACAAAGGTACAAAATTAGTGCTAATTTTTTTTTATATTGATAATATTTAAAAGGGCCTGCCACACCAATCTTTTATCTCCGTTAAAAAAAATATAAATCTGATATAATTCTGCACAATAATTGGTCTCTCAGTTCTAATATCTAGGAAAGGTTTCTTCAGAGTTTTTCTCGGGTACTATTCTAACTTTTAATTGATTCAGTATTAGTACTCATTGAACTGAAAGCTTAACATTCCCTGAAAAATACAGTTCTGTGGTATATATTTCAGACTGTTTAAAGGGTAGAAAAATCAAACAATCAGAGCATGAAAACAACCAAAAAGACTACACAAGCATTTAGGCGTAGTGTATTTCCTGATCTGGGGAAGTTTTGTGGGCTTTAAACTTTTCCTTCCCTAACAAATTTCATTGTGATGTGATTTTCAGGGATATATTCCCACACAAACATATTTTGTACAATATGCTATGTGTATACAATTGGTTGGTGTAGTTAGGTCCTGTTGAGTCCATTGCAATACACGGTGCCTGTATGTACAACAAATTAAAACATTACCAAGTCCTGTACCACCCTCCAAACCATTGCTATGCTTGAGCCCATTGTTGGCAGTCACGGTGTCAACCACCTTGTTGAGGGTGTTCCCCTGATGCATGTGTCAGTTTGTGATATTACGGGGGATTTCATGTCACATGATGCTGAAAGCTATGCAACCAGTATTCAAGTGTTCTCAAGGTCTCTCATGGCAGGCAGGCTTCAGCTGAGCTTCCGTACTAAGACAGGCTAGCAACAGTGGTCTACTTCTGAAAAGAATTAGCCAGTGGAAATGTCACGAGTGGTAGCAGAACATACTCAATTTGTTGTTGCTGTTAGGTGCTGTTGCGTCAGGTCTGACTCAGAGACCCTATGTGTATCAGAAGGAGACACTGCCCTGTCCCGTGCCACGTCCCCAATCACTGTTGTGCTTGCGTCCATTGCTGCGACCACTGTGTCAGTCCAGCTTATTGAGGATTTTCCTCTTTTTCAGTGACCCTGTGCTTCACCAAGCATGATGCTCTTCAGGACTGATCCCTCCTGAAAACATGTTCAAAGTGCTTGAGATGTAGTCCAACCATCCTTGCTTCTAATGAGCACTCTGGTTGTACTTCTTCCAAGACATGCTGTTCATTCTTTTGGCAGTCCATGGCCTATTCATATGCGACTTAGTAGCTAGTGGGTTTCCCACATACCCAGTTGTTCTCAAATCACATAGCTTTAACTCTGTTTACTCAAGTACAAGGGGAGAAAATTATGGCTGGGAGGAAGTATGAATGGTCTCCCACCCCTAGGATTTTATTTTTATGTGTGCACAGAGCAGGAAGCATAGTATTACTGTAAGTTATATTCATACCACTAACACTAGTACTGTTTTCAGAAAAGTACATTAAAAAAATCATTGTAAATATGACTGATTTTGAGGTAAGGAGAAATATACAAATAAATAAGCATTGTATCACATGGTTTCCTACAGACTATTATGCCAAAGCCAAGTGCCATTGATTTTTAAAAAAATTGAGACAACTATGCTTTCAAAATATTGATTTGAAAGCCAAATTTTATTTAAAACGTTCAAAACATACATCACTGATACATATGTAATCTTTAGCAAATTTTCAGAATATAAAATTCCCTTTATATTACCACGTAAATGTGATTGATAGTAAAGCATTACATAATAGTATGGGACTGTAATATATGATTGAACAATTAAACATATATAAAATGGAAAAAACTAGATCTCTTGGACATATTCATTATTGTTATAAAGACAAGAAATGTGTTTCTGTTTCTTAAGCATAAATCTGTCACTATAAATCCAGTATAGTGCCACATGAAATGAATGTTTTTGCTCTGAAATGTTTGTTGTAAGTGATTCTGATTTGTTGATTGAAGATTTTCTTTTTCAACGTTCTAGCCTAACTTTGCATGACAGAGTGCATGTCTTTACTTGATCATGTATGAGGAAGCAGAATATTGTGGGGAGGGAGCAGAATGAGAAAATCTTCAAATATGATTGTAACAATTACGTGTAGAGAACTTAGTTATATTCTGTATGGCCAAATCCAAAAAATTTCAAATATTCTAAGCCAGCAAAACCCAGGGAGCACGAGGGACGGCTTTCTGTAGCTAAATACCCACATACCCATTCTTGCAAAGGTCTGAAAAGGATCAAACATCTGCATTATCTCTAGGGGTTGTGCTGCTTCCCAAAGACTGTCTTAATTTTTTACGATTGTTGGCCTGGATAGAGGCATCAAACACCTAGACTCGGGGTGAAGTACCCAGTAAACCACTTTCTTCTGAGTGGACTCTGACTCATCGACAGCCTCTGTGTGCCGGAGCTGAGCTGTACTCCCCAGAGTTTTCAGTGGCTGAGTTTTTTGAAGTAGATCACCTAGCCTTTCTTTAGAGGCCCTTCTAACCATTAACAACCAAACATGCTAACCATTTACATCGTCCTGGGACTCTGGGATAGTTTTCTTTGGTTAAGTGCCTTTGGGTCAAGACTGACATGTACCGACCTTACAGGATGGAGTAGAACTGCCCTATATGGTTTTCTGGGCTGTAATCTTTACTGAAGCCAATCTTCAGGTCTTTTCTCCTGCAGAGCAGCTGGTAGGTTGGAACTGCCGACTTTCCAGTTAGGTACCAAACTCTTAATCATAGCACCACTAGGGCTCCTTGTAGTGAAAGTAGTTGGATATTAAACGGTAAAGAACGTAACAGGAGCTTCAAGACATTGCTATATCCTTCTCTTCTGGTTCTTCTCACAGGTGACTCCTTCTTATATTGCAGACTGTAGGTTTGCTGCATCTTCTCCTCAATCAGAACAGTCAGTCACCTTAGTTCTCTTCTCATGATTGCTTTTTAGTGAAATAATCTTGTTTTAGTCCACCATAATGCACAATTTATTGACTTATGTGTTTACTTACTTGTCCTCCTGAACTACGCAGCTCACTGTCTTTGCTTCCTATTATGTCCTTCGTGCGCGGCATCAAAAACCAAAACCCAAACCCACTGCCATCAAGTGGAGTCTGACCCATAGCGACCCTATAGGACAGAATAGAACTGCCCCACAGAGTTTGCAAGGAGCTCCTGGTGGATTTGAACTTCTGATCTTTTGGTTAGTAGATGTAGCATTAACCCACTACCTGGGTGTCCACGCATGGCACAGTGATATGCAAAATAGCAGATACACAACAGTGTCTGTTGACTACAAAGGGAACGTGCAGAATGGCAATATCATATCTATAAAAGGTTTCAAAATTTCTTCTGTTTTATAATTCTACCTTCAGGCAACTTTGGAGACTTTTTAAGAGAAAAAAGAATTTAGACCTAGAGCTTTAGAATTTTAGCAATTTCTGGCAGTGAGTTATACAGCCAAGAATAGAACTGACATCCATTTGGAATGTGAAATAATAGTCCTCATTTGTCATAGTCCTGGGTATTCATATTCACGTATTTGTAACTAAAAGATTTTGAAGAAAGGCAGTAAATGGTTCACCAGAAGTCATCATTATAAAACATATTGAAAACAGCTAGTATGCACTTGAGATTGTCTTAGATTCAAGATATATCAATACATTAAGTCAGAATATTTTTAAAAGTGCTAATTTAGTAAAAAAGCAGAAACAAAGCAGAAAACAACCCACTATTAAAACACTAGTTCAGAGTTCCTCTAGGGCCCCTGCTGCTTGTTGCTATCCCACAGAAGCTTCTCCTGCAGGAGCCAGCCCTTTCCAACTTCCTCACTTCCTGCTTCCTTTCTAACCTCCCTAAATGCAACGCTCTTTCAGCATATAACACACCGGCTTGTGAGCCTAACACTCTCATGTGAAACAACAGCACCCACATATTGGGAGTCTAGCACAGGAAACAGCAGATGCAGAACCCAGATGGAAACCTTGCTGCTTTCCCAATAGCTGTGAACGCTAAACATTGATAGACACCTTCTCCTCCTTAAAGCCCCCTTCCATTACCAATGTTCTTGACAGTTGCTGCCCAGAAAAGAATAATGGTCATTATCAATCTTCTTTGTTAGCCCTTGATAGTTTAAAAGGAACACCAGTGGCACAGTGTTATGCCTCGGCTACTGAGAGGTCAATGGTTAGAACCCACCAGCAGCTCTAGGAGAGGAGGACATAGCAGTCTGCTTCCGTAAAGATTACAGCCTTGGAAACGCTATGGGTCAATTCTACCCTGTCTCATAGAGTCGCTGCGAGTAGCAATCAACTTGATGGTAATGAGTTTCGTTTTCCTTAAGGGATTTAGATACGGTTTTAAGATAGTATGCTTTACAGATTCTAAGACTAAAAAAATAATGAAGATCTTTTATGCCATCTAGTTTCCAAGAGATGAAATGGGAGCAGAAGCCTTTGCAGCCCCTTCAGATTGGTCCATGGACACTGGTATTAATTCATCTTTCTGCCTTGGTTCTGATAATAGAGAGGTGATTGATGTGAAAGATTAGAGCAACATTCCTTTAGAAGTTGTCTCCAGTGCTAAGCAGGTAAAAATCACGGGATCCTTGAAGTTTAAAATTAGAGGCAAAGAATAGCAACAGCCACAAATCAAGAAAGCAGCAAAAAGAGGCTGCATTTACAAGGTGCAGATTTTCCTGTGCTCTTTAATATATTTTTCTTTCCTTTAAATGAGAGAGTAGATAGGAAGGTGAAATGTGTGTGTGTGTGTGTGTGTGTGTGTGTGTGTTGGAGGTAGGAAGTCAGACAAAGTTGATACAAAAATAACCACAACATGTACTTAGGAGATTATGAATCTCTTTTTATCAATACTACTTCTAATTTCTAAGTATAGATTTAAATTTCACATTTAAAAGAATTATATAGTAAGAGTAAACCAAAAAAGCGAAACTCATTTCCATGGAGTCGATTTCAACTCACAGTAATTCTATAGGACAGAGTAGAACTGCCCTATACAGTTTCCAAAGAGTACTCTATAGATTTGAACTGCCAACTGTTTTGGTTAGAAGCCACAGCTCATAAGCGCTATGCCAAGAGGATTTGCATAGTAAAAGCAGGAATAGTGGAAGAATGATTTTGATGAATTCTCTTACTACTTATTTGTGTTTATGCTTCTCTGTTTAATCTCACAGTTCAAAGCTATTTAAAAGTAGAAAAAAAGTCATCAAGTTCTGACTAATATTCAGCACCTCCTGCCTACATTTCTCAGCATTTAAAAACCGAGTTCTTTGTGTGAGTTGCCTGAAGTTTAACACAGCAAGAGACACATTTATTAGCATACTTTACGACTTGAACTCATGAAAGTTTCCATGGTGTTTCTACTTGTTCCAGCTCTTAAGTCTGATCACCTTCACTCTGAAGAGTCTATCAGATTCCATCTGTTAGCTGATTCCTACCCTAGGAAACACATTCAGCAGTCAAATACAAAATCCATCTGTACCAAACAGGAGTTTCTAGCAATCAGTATCTTCAGTTTGCTTTTTTGTGATTCTTCTTATAGTTTCTCCTGTGTCCTTTCTTAACCACATCTTAGAGTCCAGGCACTGCAAAAATTGACCTACTCTCCTGATCTCCACAGACTTGTCTTATAGAATATTAATTAGTACGTCTACTGCAGGCATCTAGAGCATTTGTGCATCAAACACTATGTGCTTATTTTACATATTTGGGGCAGAGATATAAAGTACAGACTATACTGTATGCAATGATCCATATTGTTCATTCTTTATTGTGTTCTCCATAGTATTTACAAGCATCGGTAGCTATGGAGATCTGTTTTAAATGTCAGAACTGAGACTCTTACAAGTGTATTCTACTCTGCATTTTCCCATGTATTCTGCATGGTTTCGATCTTCATACACAGCTGGATAGTTCAACAAGTTACAGAATTTTAAAAAGTGATCATAGAGTGGAGCTGTAGTAGTGCAGTAGTTAAGAGCTAGAGTTGCTTACCCAACAGTCGGCAGTTTGGATCCACCAGCTGCTTCTTGGAAACCCTATGGGGCAGGTCTACTCAGCCCTACAGGGTTATTGTGAGTCAACATCAACTCAATGGCAATCAGTGTGCTTTTTCGTGGAGCTAAAACCATTCTAACATTAAAGAGCTAATCTATCTTTGACAAATAAAGTAAAACTAAACAACTTGTGTAAAAGGTGCAAATGTTAAAATTATCAAACAACCAATGCTTTTCATTTGTATTTTTGAGATGTGACAAAGATAAAATGAATTTGCATTTTGGGTGACCAAGTCAGATGCGGTTTCACAAGATTAAGAACTTCAGACCTGTCGCACACTGTGTGAGGAAGGTAAAACCACCAGCAAAGAAAAATCAGGGAATTGAATGTATAAGTAATACATAAGTTGGTGACAGCAGTACACATTTAAAGTATAAAGACTGTGAGACAGGAGATGGGCAGGCATGCAAATTTAAATTGAACTGTACACTTTCACTCAATCACTATAAATAAATACAAGAACGTAAACTCTGTCATAAAGACACCAAAGAGCTACCTTCTCTCAACAGGACAGCCTGAGGTATGTTTCAAAGATTCTGCACCCTGAAAAGAATCCTCTTCTCTACCTCTGTCTTCCCTTCACCATTTGATTAAGTTAGATTTTGTTTGACAAAAGCCCTTCTAAACTGGCAATTCTTACCGCTGGCAGTACCACCACACCTCAGGATATGTTCTTCTAGGGGAATCAAGGTGAGTGTCCTTAGCCAGGAAGCCAGGTATCGGATTCATGTTTACACAGCCCTCCTTTGGCTGTCTTTCTTTGAGTTGCTGTTTATGAAGATGTTGTTTTTAATCTCCCACAATGGCTGCTTCTAGACTCTTCCACTTTTGTCCTCAAATAAAAGACAATGCAAACGATCATCTGTTAGAGGAAGTTTGATTGACAACCAAGAAGTCTTACCTCATATATTTTTCTGAATCACTCTCACATTAAAGAGTTTTGTATATTTGAGAAGAGTAGAAAGATTGAGTTTGTTTTAAAATGTTAAATATAAAGCATTTTATTAGTTAAAGATGATAAAAGAAAATGTTTGAGTCAGCTGACAGAGTTAAAAGGAGATGTTTTCAAATATTATTATTCAGTAGAAAAGGGGGTAAACTATGTTTAAATGAAGACAGCTTTTCTCTTTCTAAAGACTTGAACTTCAGTTTCACTGGAGTAGAAACTATAAGCACCTAAACTTCCCATTCAGATTAAAAACAGAAGAATGAGATTACTGCTCTTATAAACTGCCCTTTAGATTGTGCTGGTATTCAGAAGATACAAAGTGACAAGTCAGTGCAACAAAAGACTGGAAATATTAGCCTGGAAATAACAGAATCAACAGAAAACTGTTGTGTGTCTCCAATAGCTAACAAGTTCATAAGTAGAAGTTTATAATTAGGGAAGGTCAAACTGCACAGATTTAATGTGAATAAGTCTATTCTTCTCTCACAAATGATTGATGGGAACTTAGAATGCAGCATCTGAGACTTTTCTCAAGAATGTTTTATGGAATACTATTTAGACAGGTGCACTCATCTACCTATTTCCTTGGGAAATGCAAAAGTTGTAAAGTACAGGTTTGTTTGCTAAGCTGGCATGACTCAAAATGAAAAGAAATAGCTGGAAACATCTTTCAGTAATCAGAACATTGGATGTATGACACATATTCTAAAGAAACTGGAAATCCTCAAAATGAAATGTAATGCTTGAAGACTGATACCCTGGGGATTTAGTGAGCTGAAATGGACTCAATTGATAATGGTCATTATGAACCAGGCAAACATGTCTACTAAGCTGGGAATGAAAAATGGAAGAGGAACACCATCACATTCATTGCAAAAAGGAACATTACCAGATCTATCCCGAAGTATCATCTGTCAGTGACAGGATAATATCTACACATGTAGAAGAAGACTAGTAAAGACTGCTACTATTCAAATGTACCCAACAAAAACTAATGTGAAAGGTTAAAAAAACCCAAAAAACTAGGTGAGGATTTTTACCAAGTTCTGCAGTCTGAAATTGATCAAACATGTAAATAAGGACTGGTAATGACTAGTGATTGGACTGCAAAAACGGAAAACAAAAAGGATGATCAGGAGTTGGAACATACGGCTTTGATCAGAGAAATGATACCAGGGATTCTATGATAGAATAATGCAAGACCCTTGACCTACACACTGTAAATACCTCTTTCAACAATATAAACTGTGACTATACATGTAGACCTTGCTAGAAGGAATACACAGGAATCTACTTGACTGTATCAGTGCAAAGAGATGATGGAGAAACTCCATACCATCCGTTAGAATAAGACCAATGCTCACTATGGAACAGACTGTTAGTTGCTCATATACAAACTGAAGTTGAAGCTGAATAAAATTTAAACAAATCTGTGACAGCCAAAGCAATGTACTATCCTGAGGATACCCCCCAGAACTTAGAGATCATCTTAAGAATAGATTTGATGCTTTGAGCGCTAATGACTGAAGACCACATAAATGACAAAACCAAAGATGTTGTACATGAAGAAAGTAAGAGATCTTAGGGAAAGAAAAAAAAAAAATAAATGAAAGAGGGAAGAAGGGAGGGTGGGGAAGAGAGAGAGAGAAAAGACCAAAACATATGCCACAAGGAACTCTGAAACTTCTTCTTCAAGATAACAGTAGTTAAAGGATGTGGAAGAAGTGGTGAAATAAGAGAGCTGAACAGGTTCCAAATGGTACTTGAGAAGACACAGTAACATATTCTGAAGTAATGTGCAAAGACCTGGAGTTAGAAAACGAAAATGGAGAACACACTCAGCATTTCTCAAGTAGAAAGAACTAAACTAAAAAAACTGAAGCATCAAGTTGCAATACTGACATATTCTATGGTCAAATTGCTGAATGATGCAGGAAGCATCAAAAGAAGACTAAAGGAATACACAGAGTCACTGCACTAAAAAGAATTGATCGATGTTTAACAGCTTTAGAAGGCAGCATATGATCAAGAACAGACAGTACTGACAGCAGAAGTCCAAGTTGCACTGAAGGCGTTGGCAAACAACAACGCTCTGGGAATTGATGGAATATCAATTGAAATGTTTCAACAAAGAATGCAACTCTGGAAGCACTCATTTGTCTGTTAATGCCAAGAAGTTAGGAAGACAGCTACCTGGCCAACTGACTGGATGAAAACCACATTGGTGCCCATTCCAAAGAAAAGTGATCCAAGAGAATACAGCAATTATAAAATAATATCAGTATCACACACAAGCAAACATTTTGCAAAAGATAATCCAAAAATGGTTACAACAGTTCATTAACAGGAAACTCAGAAATTCAAGCATGATATATTATAGGACACAGTAAGAGAGATAATCACCACTGGTATTAGATAGATTCAACAATGTGGACCAAAACAAATTATAGATTGCATTGCACAGGATGAGAGTTATAGAATACTTGATTGTGCTCATGCAAAACTTGTATACAGACCAAGAGGCAGTTCTTCTAATAGAAAAATGAGCTACAACATGATTTAAAATCAGGAGAGGTATGTGGTGGGGTTGTATCATTTTACCATATTTATTCAATTTACATGCAGGACAAATAATCCAAGAAGCTGAAGTGTATGAAGAAGAATTCAGCACTGGAGTCCCTAGTGGCATAGTGGCTAAATGCTGTATCTGCTAACCAAATGCCAGCAGTTTGAATCTGCCAGGTGCTCCTTGGAAACTCTCTGAAGGAGTCCTGTTGTTCTACAGGGTTGTTATGAGCTGGAATTGACTTAATGGCAGTGGGTTTGGCTTTTTTTTTTTTTTTATGCTTTATCAAGCATGAAGTCCTTCTTTAGGGACTTACTTTTTGTGACAATATGTCCAAAACATGTGAAATGAAGTCTCACCGTTCTCTCTTTGAAGGAGTTTTCTTGCTATATTTCCAACACAGACTTGTTAGTTTTTTGGCAGTCCTTTGTATATTTAATATTTTTTGCCAACATTGTAATTCAAAGGACATCACGATAAATGGAGAAAACACTGAAGTTGTCAAGGATTTCACTTTACTTGGATCCACAAAAATAACTCTGGGAGAAGCAGTCAAGAAATAAAATAATGTATTGCACTAGGCAAATGTGTGGCCAAAGACCTCTATAAAGTGCTAACAACAAAGGTGTCTCTTAGAGGATTCAAGTGTTCCTGAGCAAAGTCTTAGTATTTACAATCACCTTGTATATATGAGAAAGCTGGACAACAGATAAACACGAATTTAGAATTAATAATGTTGAATTACAGTGTTGGATGGAGTATTGAATACATGATGGACTCCCAGAAGAACAAATAAATGTGTCTTACTAGAAGTACACCCAAAATGCTCCTTAGTATGTAGGATGGAAAGATTTAGTCTTAGGTACTTTGGACATGCTATTAGAGGGACCCATCCTTTGAGAAGGACTTCAAGTTTGGTAAAGTATAGCGTCAGAGAAAAAGAAGAACCTCAATGAGATGAATTGACAGAGTGGCTGGAACAATGAGCTCCTTATATTGTTAGGATGGCAGGGGACTTGGGAGTGTTTCATTCTTTGGTGCATAAGGTTGCTATGAGTCACAACTGATTCAACGGCAACTAACAGCAAAAATAATTTCATCCCTTGTGCCATTTTCATGAACTTCACTGCAATCTTTGTATCGTATACTAGAATAAGTCTAGTTTCTTATACGTTCCAAAAATTAACAGATCATTGCACAGATTATCAGGTTTTTTACCTATTAATCATTGTCATATCTAATTTTTTTTTGCCTCGATCTTCTCAGCTTTGAAATGAAGACAAAATACCTGCCTTACATCACTGAGATGAATTGAAAAAGAAGTAATGCATGAAAATGAACAATCAAAGTTTTAAAAAGTAATTCACTTGTTTTCCTCAGAGTGATCATACCACCATTTCTGCCTGGGGTAGACTCTGTTTACTGTTGTTGTGCTAGCTTAGTTACTAATAACTTCTCTGTTCATCTCCAAAAAGTCCCAGTTAGTAAGATAATTAACAAAATCTCCCTACTTAATGAATGTCATGAGTATCCTTGCATAATATTTATTAATCTCAGACCAGCTACCTTGTGACTCTGAACTTTAAGTCTATGTTTACACTTAGCTCTGTTACTGTATGTGTAAGCATGTTATACAGTCACTGAAGCTGTTTCTCTTTCTCTCACATTGGAAGTCAATATTCAATTTAAGAAATGATAACCCTTTGCTATATGTGAAACCACTACTATGGAAGCAACACTGTGCTTAGGTCATAGACCAAAGCCTCTTTAGTCTATTTAGAAGTCTGATCTTAAACATATCTGTATCAGAGGAACCAGGAATGCATGCTGAAAATGCAGATTTCCAGGTTTCAGATAAGACCTAGTAACTCAGAATCCTTCGAACAGGCACTGAAACAAGCACTCAGACAATTCTGATGAAAGTCAACATTTACAAATTACTTATCCAGAACTGCTGCAATAAGGGCTATCTATAGAGACAACGAGATGACATGATGCCCACCTCTTAAAAGATGAATCTCATACAAAGGAGAGTAAGGTTAGGAGAAGCAGAGGATGACTCAGTCCTAGTGACTTCGTTGGATACCCTAGATCCAGCCATGTATCCCAGGATTTATAAGCCAGTTAAACCCTGGTGGCATAGTGGTTAATTGGTACATTTGCTAACCAAAAGGTCAGCAGTTTGAATCTACTAGGTGCTCCTTGGAAACTCTGTGGAACAGTCCTATTCTGTCCTATAGGGTCAGCAGTTTGAATCTACTAGGTGCTCCTTGGAAACTCTGTGGAACAGTCCTATTCTGTCCTATAGGGTCACTGTGAATCAGAATAGACTTGGTGGCAAATGGATTTGGTTTGGGTAAGTACTATCATCATTCACTCTACGTGAGTTTTCTGTCACTTGTGAATGTTTCGTCTGATGGAGATGTTTAGTCCTAAAACCTTCCAGAGAAGCTATTATTGCTAGAGAGAGGTAGCTGCAAACAGAGCAAGGTTATACAGTTTGCTTATGGCTAATCTTTCCTTTTATTTATCAGCAACATTCTGATTTTTGTTTTGGGTAATCACTGTCGATGCCACAATTTTTGTTAATTGTTCGGGGTGTGAACCATAACTAAAAGAAGGTCTTGCAGTGGTCCAATTATAGCTATCTCCTCTGAATGATAAGAGACTAAAATAATAAATAGGAGTCACACTATGAAATGGAAAACAAGCTATGTTAGGGAAAATATTGCCTGACTTGAGTTGACGTAATTACCCCAGGGTGGGAGTTCTTAAAGACATATGTCAACAAAAAACAAACCCACAGCCGTTGAGTCGATCCCAATTCACAGTAACTGTATAGATCAGACTAGAACTGCCCCACAGAGTTTCCAAAGAGTGTCTGGCAGATCTGAAATACTGATCTTTTGATGAGCAGATGTAGCAGTTGTAGGACTTAACCGTTATGCTACTTGTTTTACTGATACTGGCTAGACTGTGTGTTTCTCTGTTTAAATGTGGAAAGGGGATGAGAAGAAATAAATAAAAAGACCCTAAATTAAAACTTGCAAGATTCTAAGATGCACAAAGCAAAACGAATAGATTAAGACTGAGTTGTTTTGCTGGAGCGGGTGAGATGATGTTTGACACCTGCTTTGCTAGTGATAAAGGGTTGCAGCAAGCATTACTCATCTTTATGAATCATTATCTTAATTGACGTGAAACAGACCCATTTTTTTTCTGTCTCTACAGATTGTGAAACCATGTGGAAATCTACACACTAAGCTGTTGACACTGGTTACCTTAATTAAGAATGTAAGATTGAAAGTGGCTAGACTTCAGGATAGAGTTAAATTATAAGTGTTTTTAGATCTTCATAATTGTTTAACTTGCTACAAAAGGGATTTAATTTTGTAATTAAAGTACTGAAGTAGGAAAAATAAATTATAATCAAGTATAGAACATTACCCTGTGTCTACCTGTATATTAAACAGTCATAACAAAAAGTTTGTAAGTATATATGTCAAGCCAAGCCTAAGCACTGCCACAGGGTCGATTCTAACTCATAACGACCCTTTAGGTCAGAGTAGAACTACGCTATAGAGTTTCCAAGGAGTGCCTGATAGATTTGAGCTGCCTACCTTTTGGTTAGCAGGCAATGCACTTAACCACTGTACCCCCTGGGTTTCCAATATACGCCAGTGGTCTACATTTTATGAGTGACATTATTCTATAATGCTACCATGGTTTTCATTTATAGGAAACATGTTTCAGAAGTAAAACCTCAGTCATGATATCATTAAAATGTAAATCTCAGTCTACATTTCCTCTTTAAAACACAAAATACGATTATTTAATTTAAACACTTAGTATACAAAGTATGACAGCCATGAAGCTGCCTGAGTGAATTGCCTTTCTGCAGGAAATGTCATCTGTAAACATATAAACTACACCTTGATTAATCTCAAAGTTTGGTAAAGCCAAAAAAAGTTACTCAAATGTACTTCCTTGCTCAAAATATATGCATGGGGCCAATATGTTTTGTAAAATAAAATTTGAAAATTAGAATCCAATAAAATTAGAAGACTAGGTCATAAATATAAGGATACAGTAATTAAGGGCAATCATAAAACACAGCAATTTTGACATTTCTTTATTGTGACTCTCAATAAATCCTTTAATATTTATTTAAGGGAACATTCAATTTTTCTCTGAAATGAGAAGAGTATTGATTTAGGTAAAATGTCAACAATTTGATTCATTATTTAAAATTGAGGTTTTACGATTGTGGCTAAGTCATCAATAAAGTATGATTTGGTTGTTGGGTACTCCATGAGAAATTATTGTATTGCCATTGTTCTACTAACATCGTGATAGGTTTAGTTAAAGGAAACACTGAATTGCTTGCATTAACTTTCATTAATATAAATATCATATGTATGCATATATGGACAAAGACATATATACAATCAAAATATGCATAAAAATGTATCTATGATAATGACAAGTTTTTGATGATGAAAGTGAGGAAATGGAAACAGAAACTGAACATTAAAAAGCTTAATTACTGTAACTGCTGTAGATTTATCAGTCTTCCTGCTAGATCCTAGGCGCTGCACATTGTAGTTGCTGTTCTTGAGGTTCATGAAAATGATACATAGAATGCCTTTGCTTTTGTTTTTGCTTTTGTTAGGTTGGAAACACTGGTGGCATAGTAGGTTAAATGCTACATCTGATAACCAAAAGGTCAGCAGTTCAAATCCACGAGGCACTCCTTCGAAACTCTATGGGGCAGTTCTACTCTGACCTCTAGAGTTGCTATGACTTGGACCTAACTCGATGGTAGTGGGTTTGGTTTTTTTTTCATTACTTACTGTTGAGTTCATGGCGACACTAACAGTCAGAGTAGAATGGACCCCCAGAGTATACAGGGAGCGCCTGGTCACCATGAGTCGGATGCAACTGGGTGGCACTGTTGAGTTGGTTCCAACTCTTAGTGACCCCATATACAAACAGAAGGAAACACTGCCTAGTACTGTGCCATCCTCACAATCATGGCTCTGTCTGAGACCATTGTTGCAGACACTTTTGTCAAACCATCTCATGAAGATCTTCCACTTTTTTGCTGGCTCTCCACTTTACCAAGCTTGAAGTCTGTCATGGATTGAATTGTGTCCCCCACAAAATAGGTGTCACCACGTGTCTGGGCCATGATTACCACTATCCGTGATTGTCCTCCACTTTGTGGTTTTGCTATGCTGTATGTTAAATGATTAGGGTGGGACTGAAAATCCCTTCATAGGATCACCTTCCTGCTCCACTGTAAAGGGAGTTTCCTTGGAGTACAGCTTGCCTCACCTTTAATCCTTTCATCCTGCAAGAGATAAAAGGAAAGAGAAGCAAGCAGAGAACTGGGAACCTCACACTGTCAAGCAAGCAGTACCGGGAGAAGAATAATGCAATACTGGACTTTCCTCCAGAGCCAGTTCGGGGGAAAGCTTTCCCCTGGAGTGGACATCCTGAATTTGGACTTGTAGCCTACCAAACTGTGTAAGAATAAACCTTCCTTTGTTAAAGCCATCCACTCGGTGTTATTTCTGTTAGAGCAGCCTTAGCTGACTAACACAAGGTCCTTCTCCAAGGACTGGTCCTTCCTAATACCAGAAAAACAAACAAACAAACCTATTGCCATCAGGTCAATTCCATCTCACGGCGACCCTATAGGACAGTGTACTGGTGCCCCATAGAATATCCAAGGAGCACCTGGTGGATTTGAACTGCTGACCTTTGGGTTAACAGCCACAACACTTAACCACTACACCACCAAGGTCTGTCCTTCCTAATAACATGTTCACAGTATGTAAGATAAAGTCTCTGTATCTTCACATCTGAGGATCTTCCGACCATTTGTCTTCTAAGACAGGTGTGTTCATTCTTTGGGAAGTCCGTGGTATAAATCAGTATTCTTTCCCGACACCGTTGTTCAGAGACGTTATTCCTTTTCATTCTTCCTTATTCATTGTCCAGCTTTTGCACGCCTACAAAACAATTGAAAATACTGTGGCTTGGGTCAGACACACCGCAGTCCTCAAAATGATACCTTTGCTTTCTAGCACTTGGTAGAAGTCTTTTGTAGCAGATTTGCCCAGTGTAGTATGTCGTTTGATTTCTTGACTGCTGCTTCCATGGAAATTGATTGAAGATCTAAAGAAAAATGAAATTTTTGACAACTTCAATATTTTCTCTGTTTAGTATGATGTTGCTTATCGGTCCGTTTGTGAAGATTTTGTCTTCTTTATGTTGAGGTGTAAGCCATACTAAAGGCTATGGTCTTTGATTGTCACCATCAAGTCCTCATCACTGTCAGCAAGTGAGGTTGTGCCATTGTTTATTGCAGGTTTTTCCTTAGCTCTCTTCCTATCACAATGTCCCGTTCTCCTTCATACAGTCCAGATTCTCAGATTGGTGCAGCATTTAGATTAAGTGTGGCAAATAGAGACACACTGATGCCTACTTTTCTTGATTTTAAACCACACAGTATTCTCTTGCTTTGTTCAAATGATTGCCTGTTGGTCTATGTACTGGTTCTGCACGCACATGATTAAATATTCTTGAATTCCTATTCTTTGAAATGTTATTCTTAATTTTTTATGACCCATGCAGTCAAAGATGCTTTTGCATAGTCCATAAAACACAAGTAAACATCTTTCACGTATTCTCTGCTTTCAGTCAAGATTCACCTGACACTGGTAATGATATCCCTTGTTTCAGGTCTTCTGAATTTGGCTTGCATTTCTAGGAATACGCTGTCAGTGTACTGCTGCAACTGTGTTTTTTGAAATATTTTCAGCAAAATTTTACTTGTGTGATATTAATGGCATTGCACAACAATTTCTGCATTCTGTTAAATCATCTTTCTTTGGCATGGGGCACAAAAATGGATCCCTTCCAGTCAACTAGTCAGGTATCTAGTCTCCAAATTTCTTGACACCGACTTGTAAAAACTTTCAGCGTTACATCCATTTGTTGAAATATCTCAGTTAGTTTCCATCCACTCCTGAAACATTGTTTTCACCAATGCTTTCAGTACAGCTTGGATTGCTTCCTTCAGTATCAGCAGTTCTTGATCATATGCTACCTCCTGAAATGGTTTAACAGTGATTTGTTCCTTCTGGTACAATGACAACGTGTACTAAAGTGTGTATTCCTTTCATTTTCTTTCAATGTATCCTACATTGCTCAGTATCTTGCCCACAGATCTTTCAGTATTGAAGCTTAAGACTTCATTTTTTCTCTTTAGTTCCTTCAGCATGAGAAATGCTGACCATATTCTTCACTTCTGATTTTATAACTCCAGGTCTTTGCACATTTCATTATACTCGTGCATGTTCTCAAGCTGCCCTTTGAAAGTCACTGTTCAGTTTTCTTACTTCGTCATTTCTTCCATTTGCTTTAGATACTCATTCAAGGGAAAGTTTCAGGGACTCTTTTGACATCTCTGTTAGTATTTCTTTCTTTCCTGTCTTTTTAATGACGTTTTGCTTTCTTCATGTGTCATGTTTATGTCGTCCCACAACTGGTTTGTTTTTTGGTCATTAATGAAGGATGTCATTAGAACTGTACTGTTTTTTATTATGAACAGTTTAAGTAGTCAATGGTACAGGGAGCTTAAGGATGTTGCTCAACTGTAGTGTTTCTCAAATTAGGTTTTATCATATTTTCTATAACTGGATAGTGGGAGATTAATTTGGGCATCTTTTAAAACCTCCTGAGAAAATCCTGGTGGTATAGTGGTTATGAGCTATTACTGCTAAGCAAAAGCTAGGCAGTTTGAATCTCTGAAATGTTTTTTGGAGACACTTTCGGGAAGTTTCACTCTGTGCTATAGGGTCGACATGGGACAGAGATTTTTGTTTGTTTTGGTATTGATAATCAGTGGTCTAAAAATTTAGTAACACAGAAATAGACATATACATTTATATTAGTAGCATCATCCCAAAAGTTTCAGAGACTGTAAGGTCATTATTTGTTTCCATTTTCTGAAAGAATTTGGATTTTGCTTGTTGGCTAGGTATGTCTTCTTTAGAACGGTGATCATTTAATAGTAAGTTTCACAGCCAAGATCTGTGTATCTAGGCCTTCCTAATATTGATGAGATTTCCTCTGTAGATTAACTGCATGTCTATCAAAGAAGACACTCTTGTTCAGTCAGTACCTAAATGACTTCAGATAGCTAAGTGAGGAGGCAGAAGAAGAACATTCCACTTTGAGAAATGCACTACCAATCTTTGATTCTAATCTTCTGAGAGGTTAATAGCTGAATAACAGCAAGAGAACAAATAAAAACAACTATGCCATCTGTCATGTATTGACATTGTACGTCAAGCATAGTGTGAAGTACTTTGCAAGCATTGTCTCTAATTCTTACAACAAACTTCTATTTTCAAAATGAAAGAGAGAGAGAGAAAGAGAAAAAGAGAGAGATCCAATTGTTCCAGGTTACATAACTGGTAAACAATAGCATTTGCCTTACATTTAGGCCTGACAGTTAATCAGTTAACTTTCCAACTCATCCTTACTCTCTTCGTCTCAAAGTGTTGCCAGTTCTTAAGTGTTAAAGACACAGAGTTAAAGTTTTTGATAGAAATGATAGAAAGATAACGATAGAAAGATAACATTCATAACAGGATGCTATGTTTTAAAGTTGTGAGAAAAGATTTAAAACAAACAAACAAACAAAACCAAGCCACTCCAAATGTCTTCTTTTGCTACATAAAGGTGATCTTCCAGTTCTGTCCCCTGTTGAAAGGAGTTGAAGAGGGTAGTTCAGTTTTTATCTGATTTTACATCTTGGGATGCTTATTTTTCAACTCTTGGTGTATCATAGTGAACATTGCCTAAAATATGAAGAATAATTACATCATAAGATATAAACACACGGACTAGTTAGAAGTGGCTTTTTGGAGTCAGTGGCAACATTCAAATTATGGTTCATAAGTTCTATGCTTTTCCTTGTGCCCCTTTCTGTCTGAACATGTACTTTAGTAACTGGAAAGTGTAATTCCTCTGAGAACCACTAATCATTTTATTATAATAAAGTAATCCTAAAATAGAATGAAAGAATAAATGAATGTCTTTCTCTCACACACACAGACAACACGTGCACAAACTTCATACACCCTTTGACACTTAAAGGAAACCCTGGTGGTGTACGGTTAAGTACTATGTCCGTTAACCATGAGGCTGGCAGTTTGAATCCACCAGGCACTCCTTGGAAACTCTATGGAGCAGTTCTACTCTGTCATATGAACTGAAATTGACTTGATGCCAACGGGTTTGGCTTTCTTTTGCTCTTCACATTTAAAAGCATGAAGTATTTCTTGTACATTTCCTTTCTAATGTCAGAAAAGTGAATAGAAACATTTCAGTCAATCCTTTGAGAATGGAGAAAGGAATAAGTGAATGTCTTTCTCTTACACACACAGAAAACTCACACACAAACCTTACACACCCTTCCACATTTAAAGGAAACCCTGGTGGCATAGTGGTTAAGTACTAGGTCTCCTAACCATGAAGCTGGCACTTCTACTAAATGCCAAAATAATACTTTCAGTATTGATGGTAATAAGCTAGGGAGAACTTGACTACTTACAAATATTATAGTCCCTGATACTGTTAAGAGCTAGGTACATTTGTTATGCCAATTATAAAGGTTGTAAAAGTGAGTCTTAATGAATTCAGTTAACTTGCAGGATTTAAATAGCAATCAAACACATGCAACACTCTAATACACAGTTCCTCTAAAGTGAGGAATTACTCAATCGATAACAAATGATGGCAATAACTATAATTTTATGAATTGAAAACCATAAGTAATTGAATCAGTGGTAAAGCTAAAGATAAAATCCATGATTCCTCCATTTGTTTTCCCCTGAAAGACAGACATTACTCAGAAAGCACTGTAGATTTAAAAACCAAGTATAACATAAAATTTTTATGAAGAATATGGCAGGATTACATGAATTGACTGTATCAATAAGATATTTGGTATATGACTTAATGATAAAAGCAAATCTCACAAGTTACCCGTAAAGCTTGTCACACCACAGAATATGTAAACATAAGCATTTATCTTTTCATGTGCAAATTTAAGACAAAGTTTGATGGGAACAGAATCTAGATCAATTGTCCTACCTCAGAATTTTGCTATCAAAAAAGCCATGAAGACATCATCCATAAAATTTATTCCTGGGCAGGGAGAATGAGGCCATTCATATGCTTCAGGAATTAAATACATCAGTCCAGAGGTGCATGAAGAAGACGTGAATCATTTCATCGATGGTAAAGCAGGTGGTGACTGGTGGTATTCACACTTTCCTGAAATCCTACGCCGCTATTCAGAGAAGTGATCTTTTTTCTCCTAAAAGATTTTATGCTTAAGACATTACTCACGAAAGGGAAAAAGGCAGCATTGTGCTCTTAAAAGAAAACATACGCTCAGTTAACACTAGTAGTATGTTCAAAATATAAGTCCCTTTTCAAAGACAAAAGTGTTTTCTTTCGGATCTCGAAACAAAAGCTCATGGATGCTTGAAGTTATATACAAGGCCTTCAACACTACAAAAAGAAAGAAGAAAGGGCAAAATTTTAAAAGGTAAGGTTTGAAAAGGAGGTTTGATTTCAACCCTTGCATTGAGGATTTTAGGGTTTCTCTTTTTGCTATTTTTTTTTTTGTTGTTATTGCTCTAGCTACACAGTGACAATTTATTTTCAACAAAGACATTTTATGTAGTACATAAAAATATATGCCAGGAGTTATATTTATAAATTGTTGTGGCCCTAGGAAAACAAAATGGCCCTGCATTTAAGGCATTAGTGATCTCTTCAAGGAGGCAAGACAAACACTCATCCACAATTAGAGGAAAAATAACAGTCATATGACTGAGTGTTACAATGTGTGGTACATAGACCATATATGATGTAAGACTTGAGAGGAGAAAAGGCTTAAATGTTAGCATAATCAAAGGATTTTGAAGATAACTACAGTCTTCCATCACATGTCACTATACGAGTGTGCTATTTGCTAGCTGGATCAGAGTGTGCCAAGGAATTCTACATTTCTGGGCTTTTCTTTCTCTCTTGAAGGTGTGTAATAAGGTCTGTGTGATAGGTTTTATTTAAAGGAGTAAATATAATGCTGTATAGCAGAATGTACCATAAATAGATGCTTCAGTGGTACTGCTGGTAACAATAGGGGTGGTGACATATAACTAGGCACCGCAGCGTGGAGCGTGGAGAGAGGATGGGGACAGAAAGGAAGTAGACAGTAAGAAGACAATGTGATATGTTTAATATCTGCTACCAAGACAAAAAATAAACTGGATTTTTCAAAATGGAAACTGATGCCTATCAAATTCCAATACAGCAGCATTCTAAAATTATCAGTGTGTCTTCACCCCAAATAACCAGCTTTGCCGATCCTTGGACTTATAGATTTGTAACATAGGGATGAAGAGTTCTCATAGCATGTTGGTTAAGCTCTCCATTGCTAACCAAAATGTCAGCAGTTGAAACCTGTCCACAACTATGTGGTGGAAAGATGGGACCGTTGTCTCCCATAAAGATTTATATCTTTAGAAACTCTATGGAGCAGTTGTACTGTACCCTACAGCGTTGCTATGAAGAAGAATCAACATGATGGTAGTGGGTTTGGTTTTTAACATACCAAAAGGTACACCTATTTTGCAGGGATATTTTGAAACACAAATGGCAGAAACCGTTAACTGTCTCTTGTATTTGTTGTTAGGGACCATCAAGTCAATTTAGATTCATCGCAACCCTAGGTACAACACACAAAGCACTGATGGGTCCTTTACCGTCCTCACAGTGATTGACACTGTGTCAACTCATGTCACCGAGGGTCTTCTTTTTTTTGCTGATGCCCTACCAAGCGAGAAGTTATTTATCCAATGACTACTCCCACTTAGTAATTTGTCCAAAAGATGTGAGATGAAGTCTTGTCATCCTTGCTTCTAAGGAGCACTCTGGTTGTACTTCTTCCAGGACAGATTTGTTGATTCTCGTATTTAGCAAGGCAAATTTCCACATTATACACAGGACACCCAGTATATGGGACCCACCGCATATTGAAGAACCCATAATGCTCGAATTTTAATTTCTTTTAAAATAAAGTAAGCCATGAATACAATAATGATAAATACTTAATAATGATTCAGCTTGGGCTATATTTCTTTAATCCCAGTGCAGGCACAAAATATAATATTTTGTGGTTTTTTAACAGAGAAGGGAGACCATGGATGCAAAAGTGCCATGAACCCTTAAAGTCATAAAGCAGAGCTGGTGTACAGGTCCATTCCTGTACCCCTCAGGATCTAGGTCCTATCTCAGACCTAGTCATTTGAAGAAGGCTGAACCAAGAAAATCACAAAAAAAGTAGAGTTTGAGTGATGATTGGACTGTGTGTAAAAGCTACAAGCTTCTTCCCTGGACTTTCGTGATCACTGAAGATTTTAATTTTTATTGATAATACGCTCACAGGTGCAGTTTTCGTTATCTCACCGCATTGCCTTTCCCATCAACTGCTGCTAGTTAAGGGAGCAGCTTCATTGTGTAACTCAGTCTTCTTGGTTTTATGAAATGCAAATCATTCTAATTGATCAACGAATATTTGCAAAATAAGTTTGTGTGAATTATCACACATACATTTCAGTGCTTCACTTGCATCATAACAGAAATGTCTCAGTCAACATCGTCATGTCACTGACTATGTAATCAAGAAACAGAAACAACAAGTAATGTGTATGAATCAAAGTAATGCTTACAGAACCATGATCATAGAAACCCTGGTTCAAAGAAGTTTTATAGACAGAGTAATTCACTCTAAATAGATATTTCAAGCCTCGATCATTTTGTTTTCCTCAAACATCTAAGTGATTTTTAGGTATATAACAGGTAGAAAATCTTAATAAAGTTCCATAGCCATTTCTATTTTATGCTATTGTTATTGAGTGCCATCCAGTCAATTCTGACTCATAATGACCTCACATAAAAGAGTAGAAGTGTCATTCTCTGTCTAGTAGGTTTTCCTAGGCTGCACTCTGTATGGGGAAACTCTGGTGTCCTAGTAGCTAAATGCTCTGTCTGCTGACCTTTTGGTTCAAATCCACCAGGTGCCTCTTGGTAACTTTATGGAGCAGTTCTACTCTGCCCTATAGGGTCATTGTGAGCTGGAATTGACTCAGCAGCACTGGGGTTGGTTTGGGTTTGGTTACTCTTTAAGGCAGCAGATAGTGGGGTCTTTCTGCTGCAGAGCTGCTAGGTGGGCTCAAATCACAACCTCTGACTTAGCAGCTGAGCATTAACTATTGTATCATCAAGCCTCCTTCATATTTTTATGGTACTTCAAACCTACCAGGACAATTTCATTCTCACACTGTCATCAACCTGTCTCTATACTTGCTCCTGTGTCTTCCTGTACTACCACTCTAAGCAGCACACAGTGTGTGTCTGGTTCTCCAAAGAGCTGGAGGGCTCTACAGTACCACCTTCTCCTTCCAGTACCTACTGTCCTGAGTAGAAGTCAGGCAGCTACTGGGATGGGGAAAAGCCAAGAATCACCACAGCAAACACAACTGTATTCTGTCCCTGAAGGATAAACAGGACCATATTCCTAGCATTGATAGGCATTTCTAACCTGCGGAGGACCTTGGTTACAATAATTAACCCGTAAAAGTTCCACCCAAAAAACCATACCCCATGCCGTTGAGTTGCTCCAACTGACAGAGACCCTAGAGGTCAGGGTAGAACTGCCCTATGGAGTTTCTAAGGAGCTTCTGGAGGATTTGAACTACTGACCTTCGGGTTAGCAGATGTAGTGCTTAATGCACTACACCGTTAGGGTTTCTGTAGAAGTTCCAAGCACTATTTAAAGAGCACATTTATACTTAGGACTATAAATTTGTTTATAAGTATAAATTGCTAATATCTATGTAAGGTCTTAGTTTGTCTGAGTCTGGATGGTCTACTTCTAAAAATTACCCAATAAAAGCCTTGTGACTCCCGATAGAACGCTGTTGGCCTCACCTGCTTTGGACACGTTGTAAAGAGGAATCAATCCCTAGAGGAGGACATCATGTATGGTGAGACAGAGGGCCAGAGGGGGTATGGGGAACCCTCAGCTTGATGGAGCTGCATAATACTCACACCAATAAACTCAAACATGCTGGTGACCGCGAATACATTGCAAGAAAAGCTACACTTTGCTCTCTTGTACATAAGGTCTCAGTGAGTAGACGATGTCTCCACAGCAGTGAACAATGACAGCACTGTCACTGAGGCTATGACACAAGATGCCTGAGACTCTGAAAAGAAAATCGAGGCTTCTTTTTAGAAGAGCATTTTGTTTTGTTCCATATTTCACTAAAGCAATTTAACCAGCAATAACATAATTATGCAAATAAGAAACTGCCAAACTTCAACATATAAAAAAGTTGAACCGCCAAATGCCTCTGAAATTTGGACACTGCTCTCTTTAAATGGTTTCTTAAATAAGTCAGCAAAGTGACGTGAAAACTGCATATTTATAAGTGTATTTTCTTCTCTGTCTGAAGAAAGAATGATTTTAAGTTCTACAGTTCTCAGATAAAGGAAGAGAAATCTACATTCACTGAGTATCACTAAACGCTCTCTAATACAGTGATATCTAGGAGTCAGATCTGTCCTTTGAAAACACTAGGGAACAATAAATGCTTTGTCTTAGAACTCATGCAGTGACCATGACAGCAGAGAGAACTAACTGAGACAGCCCATTTTAATTTTTATTGATAATACGATCACAGGTGCATTTTTAATTATCTCACCATATTGCCTTCCCCATCAACTGTCACTAGTAATTTTATGCCACATGCCCTTATGACATTACAGAATACAATTGAGACTCATTTAGGATGCTGGTAGATTGGCAAGTGACTTCACCTTTTGTGAGAATACAACTATGAGAGTCAATGGACTTAGAGAATTAAATGTCAATCATCATTGTAATTCAGAGGTAAGGAACAGCTAGAGGAATGTAATCAAGTTTTCAGCATTTGTTTAGTGGTTACTGGTAAGATCATTGTAGTATCAAGACAAATTAGGCTAAAGAAGAAATGTATTGGTGTTGGTTAGGAGAAGGAAAGAAAAACAGGATGCTTCCCTCTTTTGATCCTCTTAGAGAGCTTATCCATCACTTGTCTGTCAATTTGTCTGACTCATATACTGCATGTTGGTGTTGCATGCCAGTGTGATGCTGGAAACTATATTACCAGTATTTCAAATACAGCCAATGAAAAGTCTGTAGATCACAATGTCATGGTATGCAGTACAGTGCTAGAAGAGGAGCCCCTTATGTTGGAAGGCGGACAAACTATCCATTGGTTGCCTTTGTAAATCGATCTGGTACCTTGTTAAAAAGCTAGAAATAGAAATACCATACAATCCAGCAATCTCACTTCTTAGAATATATCCTAGAGACATATGGACTGTCACACAAAGAGATACATATACACCAATGTTTACTGCAGCAGTGTCCACAACAGCAGAAAGATGGAATCAATCTAGATGTCCATCAACAGAGGAATGGATAAACAAATTCTGGTATACTCATACACTACAATGCTATGCAATGGTAAAGAATGAGAAACATTTTATAATACAGAATAATATGGAAGACATTATGCTGAGTGAAATTAGTCAGTTGCAAAAGGACAAATATTGTACAAGACCACTATTATAAGGACTCAAGGAAAGGTTGAAGCACAGAAAAAAACAGTCTGATTGTTAAGAGGGTGAAGAGGGAAGGAAAGGGTCTTCACTGATTAGATAGTAGGTAGGAAGTGGGTGAGGCGAAGAGGGTAAGAGCATGCAATAGAATGGAGCTGGACAACAAAGCACAGCTGGGCGACACTTGAAGCTTCGAGGTTTCCTAAATGTAACCCAACATTTTGAGTGACAGAGTGGCATGGAAAGGGGTCTGGGCGCCATGGTTTCAGGGGACATCTAAGTCAATTAGCATAACAATTTTTTTTTTAAGAAAATATTCTTTATGTCACTTTGGTAAATGATGTCTAGTCTAAAAAGCTAGCAAATGGGCATCTAAGAAGCATCAGTTGGTCCCAATACACGCTTGGCAGAAGAGAATGGAAAACATCAAAGACAAACAGAAAATATGAGCCCAGGAAACAGAAGGGGCCATGTAATCTGTAGATTTCATCGGCATGAGACCAGAACAACTAGATGGTGCCTGCCACCACCAAAGAAAACAGTCTTTGATGATTAAAAGGGTGAAAAGCGAAGGAAAGGATACTCATTGATTAGATAGTAGGTAGGACTTGGGTGAGGTGAAGGGGGTAACAGCATGCAATAGAATGAAGGTCAGCACAGCTGGGCTGTACTAAAAGTTTCAAGGTTTCCTAAATATAACCCAATATTTTGAAGGCAGAGGAAGGGCAATCCCTGACTACCCTGACAGGAATTACAACACAGAGTCCCTGATGCTGCAGGAGAAAAATGGGTGTGCAGAACTAGAGCTCTATTAAAAGACAAGACCTGATGGTCCAACAGACTGGAGGGTTCCCTGAAAACGTGGCTCCCAGACGCTCTGTTAGACGAGAGCTGAAATTGCCCCAAAGCCATCTCTTCAAACAGAGGTTGGATCAGACTACAAGACATAAAAAGATACTAGTGAAAAGTATGCTTCTTGGGTTAAGTATACACACGAGGCTGATTGAGCAGCTCCTTTCTGGGTGCCAGGAGCTGGATGAATGGCCACAGGACTCAAAGAAGAAGCGTGCTGTCTGTCACAGGGTGGGGAAAGCAGCTAGAGTTGCATAGTGGTACGTGTGTGTGGTTCTGCATGACAAATTGGCTTGGATTGCATACTTTCATTTAAAGCACAATAAAGTATTTAATAAAAAAATAAATTAAAAAAAAATACCCAGTGGTTGCAACAATGGATGTCAGCATAACAAATATGGATTGAACTGTGTCCCCACAAAAATGCATGTAGCCATTTGACTAGGTCATGATCCCCAATAGTACAACTGTCCTCCCTTTTGTAATTTTCTTATGCTGTATTTTAAAGAGGATTAGGGTGGGACTGTAAATCCCTTCCAAAGGTCACCTCTCTGCTCCACTGTAAAGGGAGTTTCCCTGGAGAGCAGCTTACACCACCTTTCATCCTTCAAGAGATAAAAGGGACCCAAGCAGTGAGTTGGGTACCTCATACCATCAGGAAAGCAGCACCAGGAGTAGAGCTCATCCTTCAGACCTGAGGTTCCTGCACCAAGATGCTCCCTGACCAAAGACTGATGCAACACAGGAACTTTCCTCTAGAGCCAACAAAGAAGGAAAGCCTTCCCCTGGAGTGGAGAACCTGAATTCTGACGGGTAGTTGACTGGTTTGTGTAAGAATAAGCTTTTCTATGTTACAGTCATCCACTTGTTCTCTTAGAGCAGTGTTAGATAACTAAAATATAGTGATGGTTGAAGATGGATAGGACCAGGCATAGTTTTACTACACTGTACTTGAAGCTGCCATAGTCCGAACCAAATAGAATGCAGTCTGGAGTGACAAAGGGCTTACAGAATCCTCGCTAACTGGAATTCAAAGTGATTATGCCCAGGAGCATGTAGAATGTTCTGGCTGCTCTGGGACCAACAATTAATAATGACTCATTTTATGTGGTTACAGACAAGAACACAGTATTGTTTATTCTCTAATCATGCTACTACAGCTTCTTGTCTGTGGAACATTTCCTTACTGTTTGGTATATACAGTCCTGCTCCTTCTCTGAGTTAAAAAAAAATAAATCAATAAAACAACAACACAGTCTCTTTGTATTATCCTGTGTCTATATTGAAGCTTTGGTGATACAGTCATGAAGACCTTTACTGCTAACTAAAGGGCCGGCACTTCTAATCCATAAGCTACTCCTTCGAAATAATGTTTTTCTTGCAATCTAATTTACGGGTATTTTGGTTTAAAGAAAAGAACACAAATTATGGATCTTACTGGTTTCTATATATGAGGAATTTGTCTCCCCTTTACTAAAAATGGAAACCCTGGTGGTGTAGTGATTAAATACTAAGGTTGTTAACCAAAAGGTTGGCAGCTTGAATCTAACAAATGATCTTTGGAAACTCTATGGAGAGGTCCTAGTCTGTCCTATAGGGTTGCTGTTTATGGATTGAATTGAGTACCCCCAAAAATGTATGCATCGATTTGACTTGGCTAAGAGTCCCATTGTGGTGCCCTTCCTCCCATGGGTTGTGAATCCTGCCTCTGTGATATTGATGATGGACAATGGGCTGCAGTTTTGTTAGTGAGGCAGAAGTCAAGCTGCAAACTTCTGGGATATAAGGGACAGAAATGAGCAGAGGAAGTTGGAACCTCACACCACTAAGAAAGCAGCACAGAGAGAAGAGCATGTCCTTTGGATCTGAGGTTCCTGTGCTGAGATGCTCTCCTTGAACTTGGACTTAGCCTACTGGACTATGATGATTTATCATACAGAATGGGCTTGTAACTCATGAATGGATTTATGGTTTACCAGACATATGTGACAATAAAATTTCTCTTCATAAAGCCTTCCACTAGTGGTATTTTCTGTTAGAGCAACACTAGCTGACTAAGACAGTTGGTATGAGATGGAATTGACTCAGTGGAAGCAGATTTTTTGGTTTGGTCAATATTCATGTGGCACTTACAGATACTACTTCATTTAGTCCTCATTAAAACCAATAAGAAAGGCATTGGTATTAGTCCCATTTTTATATGAGAAATTAAAGCATGGAAGGCACATCACTGTCATGTTTCAGAACTAAGACTGAAACTTATACTACCTGGTTCCAGAAACTACAGCTTTGGCCACCAATCCATACTGTTTCTCTCTGCTGGGTCCCCATAAATTTGTTTGTCACTTTGTAGAACTTCCAAAGCCCACTGCCATCAAGTGGATTCTGACTAAGTGTCACCCTGTAAAACTGATTGGAACTGACCCACCGGTTTCCAAGGCTGTAAATCTTTACAGAAACACACTGCCACATCTTTCTCCCACAGATTGTCTGGTGGGTTCAAACGATCAGTTTTTCAAGTAATAGCCAAGTGCTTACCCAATGCATCACCAAGCCTCCTAGGAGAAATTTAGATAATTTGAAACAACAATGCTGTGCGGAGAAAGAGTAATTACAAGCATCAAATTAATGGAAATGTAAAGCAAAGCTGTCAATGTCAGCAGGTCTCTAGACTTTAAATACTTTTTAGAAAATGAATTATACATATGGATGCACTATGTTTTTAACTTTAAATATCATAGTATTCTCAAAGAACGTTTAAGATAAGCTGTTCACGTGTTGCAGTTTTTGCAAGATCAAGGAATGTTAAAATATGTCAAACAGTGTTAGGATTTCTCTTTCTACTTTTAAAATAAATAATCTGTATTACATTATTGGTAGCCTTTCACACTTCCTGAAAAGAAATTTGAGGTTTTTTTTTTTAAAAAAAAAAAAAAAGCTTAAGCCTAACCCATCATTGTAGACTTAAATGTCTCAGCATGATTTACAAAACAGTAAAATAAAGCACTTCATCTCAAAATATTAATACTTTTATATGGTAGGTTCTAAGTATGCTAAGTTCAGAAGGAATATTTTAGAACAAAACTAACATGTACAAGCACAGTCAATTAAACAATGAGGAATATATCTACTCTAAATTTATTTCTACCAGTTTTACATTCATTAAACATTTAACTTAGCAGAAGCACATTTCTTTAGGTTAAACGTGTGAGTTTTTGTTTCACTGGAACTCAGTGGGACTCATTTGCTCAAATTTGCTTTTTCTCTAATCCCTCAATTTTCTTCATTACTCAGCAGATACATCTGGTATCTTACATGATAAAGGAAAAAGAAATCATCAAATCATGAAGTAAGAACTTGCACAATTTTCCACCATAATCCCACATAATGAAAAGCATCTTCCCCCTTAATTTTCTTTTTTCTTCCTCTGAAGTGCTGTCTTTTCGGTACAAGATGTGTCTCCCGAACTTAAAGTGGCTCTGTCTGATCCTGCCTGTATGCCTCAGAGTCTGGGTCAGCCCAATTCCCTGTTCTAGATGTCTCAAGTTCCTTTCTCTACTGGCTCACTCCCATTAACTCACTAAACAATTAAGAGTTGTTTCAAAAAAATAGCTATTGTATACTTTATTAAGATGTAATTGCCATCCTACACCCCCATCACCAAGATCTCACTCCTAGCACACACACTCACATACAGACATTCACACAGAGTGGGGACTGTGCGAAACAACAGAGACTGAGGAGTCGGCTTTGGGGTCAGATAGTTTTAGTTTATCTTCTAGCTCCTCTTCTTTATGCAGTGTGCCAAACAAATTATTTATTTAATTGGTAGTGTTTCACTATCTGTCAAATGGATACAGCAATCCTTCCTATATCTTAGAGATGGCACAATAAATAATAGGGAAGATTCAGCACAGTGCCAAGCACATATTCATCCTTCAATGCATGCTGCCTGTTATATCTGTCTGTTGGAACTGACCCATAGTTATATCAGTTTGCTAGTCTGTTATGCTGTGAGGGCTTGCGTGTTGCTGTGATGCTACAAGCTATGTTCCTGGTATTTCAGATATTGTCAGGTGCAGTCATGTGACACGTATTTCAGCAGAGCTTCTAGACTAAGACAGACTAAGAAGAAAGACATAGCAACATACTTCTTTTAAAAAAAGTCAGTGAGAAGCTCTTGAATAGTAGTTAAATACTGTTCAATATAATGTGGGAAGATGAGCTTTTCAGATTGGAAGGCACTAAAAACTGGAATGAGAAGAGCTGCTTCCTCAAGTTAGAGTTGACCTTAAAGATGCAGACAGAGTAAAGCTTTGGGGACCTTCATTTGCTACCATGCTAGGAATCAAAATGAGAACAAACAGCTGCAAACATCCATTAATAATCATACCATGGAAAGTGCTAAGTATGATTCTAAGAAAATTAAAAGTTGTCAAAAAGACGAAATTGAACGCATAAAGAACCATATCCTAGGATTGATGAGCTAAAAAAGACTAGCATTGACCACTCTGAATATGATAATCATATGGTCTACTCTGCTGAGAAAGACAAATTGAAGAGGAATGGTAGAGCATTTTCTGTCACAAAGAACATTTTTCAAGATCTATCCTAAAGTATAATGTTGTCAGTGATAGGAAAATATCCATGTGCCTACAAAGAAGACTGGTTAATGTTACTATTATTCAAATGCATGTGCCAACTACTAATGCTAAACATGAAGAAACTAAAAATTTTTACCAACTTCCACAGTCTGAAATGAATTAACCTTATAATCAAGGTGCACTGGTAATTACCAGTGATTGGAATGAGATCATAGGAAACAAATAAGAAGAATCAATAGTTGGAAAATATAGTGACAGAAAAATTGCTGGTGATCATATGATAGAATTTTATGATACTAATTGTTATTAGTTGTAAACACTTTTTCTCAACAACATAAATGGTCACTACACTTGGAACTCGCCAGATGGAATCCATAAGAATTACCGAGTACATCTGTGGAAAGAGACGATGAAGTAGCTCAATATCATCAGTCAAATGACAAGGCCAGGGGCTGACTACAGAGTAGACCATTAATTGTTCATATACAAGTTCAAATAGAAGCTAAAAAAAAAAAAAGTTAAAATAAGTCTATAAGAACTGAAGCATGACCTGGAGTACATCCCACCTGAATCTGGAGACCATCTCAGGAACAGATTAGAGGCACTGAACTCTAAGGATCCAACAACAAGTGAGTTGTGTAATGACCTTTAAGACATCATGAATCAAGAAAGCAAAGGTCAGTAAAAAGAAAGGAATAGAAGACAGAACCAAAACAGATGTCAGAAGAGACTGTGAATGGAAGAAATGAGGGTGCAAAAAAGCTAAACAGAAAATTTCGAAGGGCAGCTTGAGAAGATAAAGTACATAAAGAGAAGTGCAAAGACTTGGAGTTACAAAACCAAAAGAGAAGAACAAACTTAACATTTCTCAAGCTGAAAGAAATAAAGAAAAAACTTTAAGCCTTGAATTGCAACACTGGAAGTTTCTATGGGCATGATATTGTACAACACAGGAAGCATCAAAAAAGATCAAAGGGATGCAGCCACTGTACCGAAAAGAATTAGTTGGTGTTCAATCATTTCAGGCATCAGCATATGACGAAAAACCGATGGTGGTGAGGGAAGCAGTCCAAGCTACATTGATAGTACTAGCAGAAAACGAGGTTCCAGGAATTGATGGAATACCAGCTGAAATGGAAGCGCTCATTTGTCTATGCCAGTAACTTTGGAAGACAGTGTCCTAGCCAACTGACCGGAAGGGCTCCATATTTGTGCCCATTACAAAGAAAGATGACTCAGCAAAATCTGGAAATTATGGAACAACATCATTAGCACCCCACACAAGAAAGCTTTGCTGAAGATAATTCAAAAATGGTTGTAGCAGTACACTCACAGGGAACTGTCAGATTTTAAAGCCAGATTCAGATGAGGACATGAAACAAGGGCTATCATCGCTGATGGTAGATGGCTATCAATGTTCATGTCAGGTGAATATTAATATTACTGCTAGATGGATGTCAAAAAGCAGAAAATACCAGAAAAATGTTTACCTGTGTTTTACGGACTATGCAAAGACATTCTATTATGTGGATCAGAACAGATTATGTATAACATTGTGAAGAACGGGAATTCCATTTGAACAGAACAAAGGGATATTGGGTGGTTTAAAGTCAGTAAAGTTGTGTGTCAGGATTACATCCTTTCACCACACTTACTCAATACATATGCTCAGCATGTAATCCTGGAATCTGGCCTATATAAAGAAGAACAGGGCATCAGAGTTGGAGGAAGATTTATTACCAACTTGTGTTACGCAGATAACGCAACCTTACTTGCTGAAATTGAGGAGGACTTGAAACACTTACTGGTGAAGATCAAAGACTACAGCTTTCAGTACGGATTACACCTTAATACAGAGAAAACAAAAACCCTCACAACTAGAACAACAAACATCATGAAAAATAGAGAAAAGACTGAAGCTGCCAAGGATTTCTTTTCACTCAGGTTCACAATTAAAAGCCATGGAAATAGCACTCAGGAAATCGAAGGACGTACTGCACTGGGCCAATCTGCTGCAAAGTACCACTTTAAAGTGTTCAAAAGAGAAGATGTCACTTTGAGGACTACAGCAAGCCTGACCCAAGCCATGGTATTTTCAGTTGCCTCACATACGCGAGAAAGCTGAACAGTGAATAAGAAAGACGAAAGAAGAACTGATGCCTTTGAATTAGAGTATTGGAGAAGAACATTGTACAGTCATGGACTGCTGATGAATGAATGAATTTCTCCTGGAAGAAATGTAGTTAGAATGTTATTTAGAAGCAATGATGGCATGACTTTGTCTCATGTATTTTGGTCATGTTATCAGGAGAGTTCAGTCCCTGCAGAAAGACGCCTTGCTTAGTAAATTAGAAGGTCAGCAAAAACGAGGATGACCTTCACTGAGATGAAGTGACACAGTGGCTACACCAATGGCCTCAGACATGACAAAGACTGTGAGGATGGTATGGGGCCGGCTGCACTTCATTCTGTTATAAGTAGGCTTGTTATGAGTGGGAACCTCCTTGAAGGCACCTAAGAACAATAACATCGGAGAACCAGCAAACCTCATCCAAAGTGTCCTAGCACTATACAGTGAGGACTTCGGAATGAGCACTACCTTTATTGGTCATGTATTAACTTCTGACCTTCAGCCAAACCCTTTAAGTATCACGGTGCAGTTTCCCCCTCTGTAAAATGAATAGGTTGATATTAACTACGCCAACGTTACCACTCAGCACTAACGCTCTGGATTTCTCTCCCCTATGGAGCAGTTCTACTCTGCCCTATAGGGTTGCCATGGGTCAGAATCTACTTGATGGCAGTGAGTATGCATTAAATAAAAGCTCCTAGGCTGAAAAAATAGGTCCTAGTTTTAAAGGATCCTTACATGTTTTCACTGGAGTAAGTGAACAAAGCTCTCTAGTGCTTTTTGGATATTGCTAAGTAGCAGAGCCAATGTTTTAGCAGTAAAGTTCTAGAATTTTAAATTAAAAATAAAAATGGGCTACTTGAGTGGCATACCACAGAAGAGATGTGCTTTTATTGCCTAAGATCCCTCCTGTATTATGCAATCTTCTAAGCCAAATATGAATGTTGACATAAATGATGTATTGCACAAGTGCAGGCTTCACAGATAGAGCTGTGACTGCTGAAGATCCATAAAGATAAAAAAGTAAATCCATGCTGTAATTTAAATCCAGGTTATAAACTTGGACTCTCCCTGGGCTTTAGCTTGGATTTGATAAATTATCATATCTCAGCTCAGGAAACTTTCCCCAGAGCCTTTCATTCTCAGCACATTGACATTTTAGTAAACAGTATTTAAGAAGTGGATATGAAATTCTCCTCATTTGGCTTTTAGTGGCAAGCAGAGTTACAGGGTAAAAATAAGACAAACTTTAAGCAACATAGACAGTCTAGGGGAAATGCTTTTGATGCTGTAGAATTTTATTTAAATATTTATTCAGACATATTTAAATAGCCCATTAGAGTTATCATTTCAGGAACATTACACAGCCGATTTAAGAAATAAGATACAGGACAAACAGAACATATATACGTGATAACGCAATAATTAATTACAAGATAGGAAATTATCTTGTGCTAAACACAGAACAATTAGATGACTAGAACATATCTGTGCATTTAATTTGAAGAAGCTCATTACAAAAAAATTCACAACTGTTGTTAAAACAATATCCACAGAGCTCTACAATGCTTTTCTTCAAATAGTTTGTTATTTTCTCTTACTCTCATTCTCTGCTTCCATTACTCCCCCATGAACATGAAACCATAAGGCAGTATAGACATAATGGAAGAATTTGGGAAAATGAACTAAATTCTTTCTCATGAAACTGCAATAAATCAATAACGAGAGTACCTAGAAAACAAAGACGATTCTCTTCTATGATAATCTTGGTACCTTGATCCAACTTTCACACATTTATCACTCCGATAAAAAAACACTGTGATGTAAGCAAAATGTATGATATCATGCTTTATTAATAGATGAATAAACAAGTTCAGAAAACTGAAAAACCTGCTCAGATACAGGCATGTTGAAGAAACAATGAGAAATGGATTCTGACTTCAATTTCTGTTCACTTTTTGCTACACCACTTTGTATTTTCATACATTTGCAAGTTTTAGACTTTTTTTTTCAAAATAAAATATGGTTAAACACAAATGGCAAGATACTACTACCAATAGAATCTTCATTTGAAGATATCATTTTCCTCTTTGCAAGTTAGTTAGTTCTGTCAGTTGCGTATGCATCTTCAATCTTCAACCATCTACAGTTGTTAGTGTTAGGTGCTTTTGAGTCAGCTTTAACTCACAAAAAGCTAAAAGAAAACGTTGCCATGGAATCAATTCTAGTTCATAGCAACCTGACAGGACCGAATAGAATCATTGCATAGAGTTTCCAAGGAGTGCCTGGTGGATTTCAACTACCAGCCTTTTGGTTAGCAGCCATGGCACTTAACCACTCTACAACTAGAGTTTCCCTCTGATTCATAGAAGTCTTACATATAATAGAACAAAATGCTACTTGGTTCAGAGCCCTTCTTCCACTTGTTGCTACATTTGAGCTCACTATTGCTGCCACTATGCCAAGCCATCTCATTAAGGGTCTCCCTGTTTTTCACTGACCCTCTGCTTTGCCAAGAGTGATGTCCTTCTTCAGGGATTGGTTCCTCTTGACAAAGTGAGAACAAAGTTAAGGGTGGCACAGTCTCTCCATTCTTAGTTCTAAGGATCATTCTGTCAACACTTCCTCCGAGACTGATATGTTTGTTCTTTGGGTAGTCACAATCTGTGGTATTTTCAGTATTCTTCACCAACACCACAATTCTAATATGTCAATTCCTCTTCAGTCTCTCTTTTTCTTTGTCCAGCTTTTACATGCATGTGAGGTGATTAAGAAAACCATAGCTTGGTTCCTATTCACTTTAATCATCAAAGTGACATCTGCTTTTCAACACTTCAAAAAGGTCTTTGCAACAGATTTGCTCAGTGTCATACTTTATTTTCTTTTTATATTTTTAATGGTACTTTAAATGAAAGTTTAAAATCTAAGGTAATTTCTCATACAAAAAACTGTACACATATTGTTTGCAACTTTAGTTGTTCTGCCTATACTGCGACAGCAGGCTCTTCCTTTCCGGCCTATATTTCCCATATCCATCTATCATGGATTGAATTGTGTCCCCCACAAAGGTGTGCATAGTAATTTGACTGCGCTGGTGACTCCTAGTATTGTGTAATTGCCCTCCATGTTGCCATTTTCCTATGCTGTAAATCCTAATCTTTGCCTGTGACTAATAGATAGGATGATTATGTTAAAACAGGATTAGAGTGGTGCTGCAACCCCCTTGCTAAGGGAGTTTCCCTGGAGTGTGGCTTGCATCATCCTTTATCCTTTCATCCTTCAAGAGTTCAAAGGAAAGGGAAGCAAGCAGAGAGTTGGGAACTTCATGCTATCAAGAAAGCAGCACCATGAGCAGCGTGCATCCTTCAGACCTGAGGTTCCTGCACCAAGATGCTCCCTGACCAAAGACTAATGCAACATAATGACTTACCTACAGAGCTCACAAAAAGGGAAAGCCTTCCCCTGGAGCAGACACCCTGAATTTACACTTCTAGCCTACTGGACTGTGTAAGAACAGACTTTTCTTTGTTCAAGACACCTCATGGTATCTCTGCTAGAGAGCACCAGATGACTAAAAGCATTCAACCAGCTTCGGTCCCTTTCTGCTCTCTCATCTTGCCTCTAGACAGAAGTATTCCATTAGTTTCATGTACCTATGTGAGCTAAGAAGCACACTCTTCCCAACTATCATTTTGTGTCTTATAGACCAATCTAGTCTTTGTTTAAGAGTTGGTTCTGGGAATGGTTTTTGTTTTGCAGGGGCAGAGAGTCCAGGAGTCATGTCTTCTGGGGTCCCTCTAGTCTCAGACTATAAAGTCTAGTCTTTTTGGTAGATTGTGAGTTCTGCAGCCTCTTTTCTCCTGCCCTGTCAGGGAGTGTCTATCTTGTTCCCCGTCAGGGTGGTCACTGATGGTAGCTAGTCATCATATAGTTCTTCTGGTCTCAGTTAATGTCATACTTTTATTTCTGGACTGCTATGTCTATGGAAAACCTGGTGATGAAGTGCTAAAGTGTTACATCTGCTAACCAGATGGTCAGCAGTTCAAATCCACTATGTGCTCCTTGGAAACTCTATGGTGCAGTTCTACTCTGCCTCACAGTGTCACTATGAGTTGGAATAGATATGACATCAATGGCTCTTGGGTCATATCTGTTTAAAGAATCTCCAGTGGTATAGTATTAAGTTCTACAGCTGCTAAACAAAAGGCTGGCAGTTTGAGTCCTCTAGGAGTTCCCTGGAAACTCCATCCTATAGGATCACTATGAGTCCCAGTTGACTTAACAGCAGTGGATTTGGTGGACACTGACTAAATTGAATAGCTTTTTTTTTTGGCAGTAAAATTGAGTTCTTTTGCATGGTCCTGTTGGAGGTATCATTTATCAGTGAATCAGACTGATGTAAAAGCAACCACTCTGCACACAACAGACCCTCAGTGAAATGACCTGGCTTCTCCCACATTCTTAGGACATTCCTCCTTAAAGAAGGCTCAAATAATATTTTTAAAGAGACCACTGACACTGATAGTGTTAACATGCTCTGGTGTACAGAACTCTCCCAACTCAATGAAAAGCAATGAATGAGTTGTTTCTGACATTTGATACTATCTCATAAATAAAAGATCAGAAGGTAATGAATTATGGTTTGTAAACACTTGTACTAAATAACAACTGCTGATTGCTAATAAACTCCAATGAAAACGGATCCATGCTAAGCAGAAGTGATACCACAGCAGGAAACATGTCTGAGGGAATTGTGCTTAATAACAATTCATTGCCAATAGCCTTGATTATTAATTCTTCCAGGTATGGCTTCTACTTGGGAGATATTTGCAAAACTATTCTTCAAGCAGGGCTCCCCTAAAAACATAAAATAAAATAAAACTTTCAAAAACTTACTTTTCTTCCATTTCTCAGTTGCTTTCCTATTTTTTTATTTTTGGAAAAAGCTACCTTTCATTCAGGAGCTATTTTATGAAAGAAATAAAACATTAAATATGACCATATAAAATTAAACTGTAACCTCCACTTCCAGCCATGATAAAGAAAGTGATCCCAGGCTTGCCTTCTTGGTGTAAACAACAATAAAACTGGACAAAACATCCAAGTAAATATTTCAGGCAGTGGCCAATCTGAAGCACAAGGATGTGATTTGGAGAAAATGCCAAGTGGGTGAGTTCTATGCTTTCTTGCATTTCTGCGGGGAGCATATTTCTGACAGCAGTGTAGACATAACGAGTCCAAGACACAGCAGAGGTACTATGCCCACACAGTGTGAAGTCTGGTGCAGCTAAGGCAGCTGGGTGTGACTGGCCAGGGTGCTGGACCAGAGGGTACTGGGCAAATGGCACCACCAACATCCGGGTAAGGGCTCCCTCGGGGCCTCGGGGCTGTGTATAAGCAGATCGGTCCTACTAGACTCATGAAAAGCCATTCTTCAGACAGAAGGAAAAATACTCTAGATGGAAACTTAGATCCACAAGAAGAAATACAGAATCCTGAAAACAGTAAATGTGTGCATAAAAACAGAAGATTACCTTTTCTCTTGGTTTGATTAAAATACTTGGTTATTCAAAGCAAAAAAAAGTAAAAGGTTATTCTTGGGGATTTAAAATAGATATGAAATCAAAGCAAAGAAGATGATAGTAAATGAAGTTCTCCAGTTATATGCCACTTATAATTTATGTGAAATCATTCAATATTAAGAGAGTAGTGATTAGTTAGTGTGTACATATACACATATGCACACAAATATATATTTGCATACTGACATATATGTATATATGTGGTTTTATATACATATATAAATTTATACATATACACACATACATCCTTACTATATTATTATATAGTCCAGTTATATAACTATTATTTATAGGTGACTATTATGAATGTGGAAACCCTGGTGGTGTAGTGGCTAAGAGCTATCACTGCTACTGTAAAAGTCAGCAGTGTGTATTCAACAGACTCTCCTTGGAAGTTTTATGGAGTAATTCTACTTTGTCCCATAGGGTCACTATCAGCTGAAGTTGACTTGGCAGCAGTGAGTTTGGTTTGGGTTGACTATGAACATATTACACAAATAATGTGTAATACATTATTTGTCTGGTGTCTTCAAGTTGATTTCGACTCTCAGGGACCCTACATGAAACAAACAGTATATTGTCCAGTCCTGTAAATCCTCACAGTTGTTGCTATGCTTGAATTCCTCTATGCAGCCACTGTTTTCATCCACCTCACTGAGCATCTTCTTCTCTTTCTGTGACCCTCTAAGTTACCAAGTATGAGCTCCTTCTCTAGGGACTGGGTCATGTTGATAACCTGTCCAAAATATGTGAGACAAAGTCTCACCAACCTGGCTTCTAAGAAGCATTCTGTCTGCACTTCTTCCGGAAGAGATTTTTTTTTTTTCTTCTGGCAGACCACGATATACTCAACATTCTTCACCAATACTGTAATTCAGTGGCATCAGACTCCCTTACTAACTGCCCGGTTTTCACAAGCATGTGAGACAACTGACGATGCCATGGCTTGAGTCTGGTGCACATCAGTCCTCAAAGTGATACCGCGAATTTTGAACACTTCAAAGAGGTCTTGGGCAGCAACTTTGCCTAGTGCAATACCTCATCTGATTTCTTAGCTGTTGCTTGCATGGGCATTGATTGTGGATACAAGAAAATAAAATCCTTGAAAAATTCAGTCTTTTCTCCTTTTGTCATGTTGCTGTTTATCAGAACAGTTGTGAGGAGCTTTTCCTTATGGTCAGGTGTAATCCAAATTGAAGGCTGTAGTCTTTGATCTCCATCAGTAAGTGATTCAAGTACTCTTTGCCTTTCTCATGCAAGGTTGTGTCATCTGTGTATTGCAGGTTGTTGCTAAGTCTTCAAGTCCTGAAGAAGACTTATTCTAATCCACCTTCTTCTTTTTATAGTCCAGATTTTCAGATTATTTGCTTGAGTATACACATTGAATAAGAATGGTGAAAGGATATAACCTTGATGCATGCCTTTTCTAATTTTATGCTATGAGTATCCTCTCATTCTGTTTAGAAGACTACCTCTTAGACTATGTACATATTCCATATGGTCAAAATTAAATATTCTGGAATTCTGATTCCTTTACAGTGTTATCTATACTTTGTTATGTTCTGCACAATCAAATGCCTTTGTCTAGACAAAACAAAAACAAACAAACAAAGAGGTGAACATCTTTCTGGTATTCTCTGCTTTCACCCAAGATCCATCTAACATAAGAAATGAGATTTTTAATTTCATTCCCTCTTCTAAATCTGTCTTAAAATTTATGGCAATTTTCTACCTACTGTTGCAACTGTTTGGGAAGCATCTTCACAAAGGTCTACTTTCAGCTGACACAACTGATACTGTTCAATAATTTCCACATTCTTTTGGATCATATTTGCTTGGAATGGGCCCCAATATGGATATCTTCCTGCTGCTTCGATAGACAGTTATCTTCCACATTTCTTGGCATGGTGTAGTGAACGCTCTGAGCACTGCACTCATCTGTTTTAACATCTCAATTATGCAAGAATGACAATTATAATAGGCTGTGTTATATATTGATTGTATATTATGCACAATTAGTTTGTGTACAGTATACAATTACACATTCCTATAGTTTTAATATTCTAACACTATAACTATCAGTGGGAAACCCTGCTGGTACAGTAGGTTAAACATCTGCTAACCAAAAGGTCAGAAGTTCAAATCTGCCAGGTGCTCTTTGGAAACTCTACGGTCACTTCTACTCTGACCTCTAAGGTCACTATGAGTTGGACCCAACTCAATGGCAGTGGGTGGTGCTAGTTGCAAGTATCAGTAGTATAATGATAATAATTTTATTCCTAGAGCAGTGCAAATGGTTATGAACTGGAATGCGAGTAGAAAGCTTGGTTGTTCAAACCCACTCAGTGGTAACTTTAAAGACAGATCTAGTGATATGCTTCTGAAAGGTCACAGCCTTGAAAATTCTCTGGAGCAGTTCCATTCTGCACACATGGGGTCAACGTAAGTCAGAACTGACTTGACAGAAAACAACAACAAAACTCAGGAAAACAAGCTAAAAACTCAGTAAAGAAACAAAATGCATTGCTAAAAGACATTCAGTTAACTAAACCAACTCTGGAGAAAAAAATCCAGAGGAATAATTTATGGAAAAATTAAAATTACTGTGTTTAATTCAACATCTTTGTTTATTACTGCATGGAAATATACATGGCTATGACACCACCGCATTGAGGAATCATTTGGCAGAGCTACTACAAAGAAGACTGAAGTTGTTGATGCCCAGAGAAGCAGTAGTGACTATATTCAAAAGATACATTGCATTGGGCAAGTCACGCCTTTCAATTACGATGTTGGTGAAGCATATCGAATATACAAGGTCCAGCAACTAAGTCTGCAAACTTAATTGTTGTAAGTGCTACATACCTCCTTGCTGAATATCACTATGGTCACTGTTTTAGTCAGCTAGGGCTGCTCTAACAGAAATACCACAGAGTGGATAGCTTTAACAAAGGAAGGTTTATTCTTACACAGTCTGGTAGGTTGCAAGTTCATATTCAGGGTAATTACACAGTCCGGTAGGTTGCAAGTCCATATTCAGGGTGATCGCTCCAGGGGATGGCTTTCCCCTTGTCAGCTCTGGAGGAAATTCTGGTATTGCATCAGTCTTTGTCCAGGGAGCGTCTCAGCGCAGGAACCTCAGGTCTGAAGGACGTGCTCTTCTCCCGGTGCTGCTACCTTGATGGTAATGAGCTCCCAAATTGTCCTTTGTTTCTCTTTCCTTTTTATCTGAAAGGATTAAAGGTGGGGCAAGCCACACTCCAGGGAAACTCCCCCCACAGCAGGGCAGGGAAGTAATTCAATGCAGGAATTTACTGCCCCACCCTAACCTTTAACATACAGTTTAGCAAAACCACACAATGGAGGACAGTCCCGAGATACTGGGAACCATATCCCAGCCACGTGGCTGCACACATTTTTGGGGGGACACAATTCAAAACATGACAGTCACTTTCAAAGTATCCCCCCCTTGGGAAGCTATGCACTGATGCCATGCCTAGTTCACCCTTCAAAGCAATTTTGGAACTCTTTCTGGAATGGCCATTGTGCACAGCAGCACGGTGGCAAGTTTGCGAATTTAATTATGTAGTTGTCTGTGAGTCGCATCCGACTCTACGGCGCTTGGCTTGGTTTGGCTTGTGAGGGATTTTTTGCGAGTTAAAAAATAACTGTATTGGAACACCTTACCTACTCACCTGGTCTGGCCCCCAATGACTTTTTTCCTTACTCACAGATAAAGGAAATATTGAAAGGAAGACATCTGGATGACATTCAGGACATCAAGGGCAATATGCAGCAGCTGTGATGGCCATTCCAGAAAACGAGTTCCCAAACTGCTGTGAAGGGTGGCCTAGGCACCGGCATTGGCACATACTTTCCCAAGAGGAGTACTTTCAAGGTGATCATAGTGATATTCAGCAGTGAGGTATGTAGCATTTTTTTTCTAGGATGAGTTTGTGAACTTAATTGTCCGAGCTTGTATGATGGACTACTAGAAGAATGAATCTGTCTTGGAATAATTACTACCAGAATGTTCCTTAGAAGCATGAGTGGGAAGACTTCATCTCACATGCTTTGAATGTGTTATCAGGAAGAACAGTCCCTGAAGAAGGACATCATGCTTGGTGAAGTAGAATCGGTGAAAGATAGGAAGACTCACAGCGAAATGGATTGACACAGTGGTTGCAGCTATGGGCTCAGACAGAGCAAGGATTTGGGGGATGGACCAGGCTGGGGCAGTGTTTTGTTCTGTTATAAATGGGGTCCCTACGAATTGGAACCAACTCGATGGCACCTAACAACAACAGTAAAGTTGAACACTACACAGAGTGTAGTTTAAGGCTTCTCTTAAAAACTACAAAGACATTGATGAATGTATAAGATTGGGGGTGGGAGAGGAACAAAGTTATTTTGATTTAGAATTTGAGATCTACATTTTTATTTATCCAGAATACGTTTCCCCAAACCATTCTCCAATACGTATTGCTTAAATCCAAATAGAATACAGATATGAAGATTTCATAAGGCTTCTCTTTGTACTTAATAGACATTTCACATGCCATATGATGGCCTGTGAATCCTTGAATTATGTAATCCTGTCTCGTCTATTTCAAATTCATCCTACATCATACACCCTGCACACATTTTTTTTGTGCTGGAGCAGGTATTTTTTTCTCCTTATTATCAACACCGATTCCTCTCTGAGACTCCATATATCTTTCTGCCTCAGTCTGGGAAACTCACTCCTGCATAGTGCTCTCTCTCATACTAGATGCTTCACCTTTAATCTCATAATTTAAGTTAGATAGGGTTGAACTCTTTCACCCCCTACCGGGCACTCTCCAAAGTACCATTTTCAATTACCATTTGAGATGTACACAACCTGTAGTGACCTGTTGTTTCTTTTCTCTCAAGTGTCACCACAACTACAATGTGGGATCCATGATGAAAGAAACCAGCTAGGGTGTAGACTCAAGTACCTGGCATATATAGGTCATGTTGTAGTTCCTTGAATAAATAAATAAACAAGCATAGGAACACAAAAGAAATACTGTGAATGAAGTAAAATCAAGTCATAATTTCAGGAGTTTAAGAACAATGTCATTCTAAATATAGTTGTATGATGCTTTTGAAATTCAAAATACTACAGAGTTGGTGCTATCTTTGGTTTATATAGTCTCTTTGCAGTAGGTGTTGTGTTATTGGATGGTACTGAGTAGGTTCCAATTCCTAGCAATCCTGTGCACAACAGAAGGGAACACTGCCCAGTCCCGCACCATCCTCACAATCAGTGTCAAGTATGAGCCCACTGTCACAGCCACTGTGTGAGATCAGTATAATTTTTTAAATCATTTTATATGTCACTATAATAAAACTCTTAGAACTTTGTGACTTAACCTAGATCACGGGAATAGACATTTACAAATGGTTTCAAAGACTGTTAGCTGTAAACCAAATCTGTTCTGTCTTTCCCTTAGACCACAAACGACTTGACTTCCCAAGTTCTTCTGTGTTTGAGTGTGATACTGAGACTGATTTCTAGAAAACTGAATAAGCGCAGGAGAGGCATGCTACCCTCTATTCTCTTTCTCTTCTGCCAGCTTGATACAAAAAAGTGTAGGGACTTGAAAATCACGCATTGGCTTTGATAGAGCTACAAAATAGACAAAGCCTAGATTCCCAAATCACCACTTGATAGAGAGATCTCTACCAATTAAGAACATGTATGTCATACTTTGTTGTTGTTGTTAGGTGCCATTGAGTCAGTTCCATCTCATAGCAACCCCGCACACAACAGAAAGAAGCAATGCCCAGTCTTCGCCATGTCCACCACTCTTTTTGTGCTTGAGCCCATGTTTGTAGCCACTGTGTCAATCTAGCTCATTGAAAGTCTTCCTCTTTTTCACTGACCCTCCACTGTACCAAGCTTGATGTTCTTCTCCAGGGGCTAATTCCTCCTGACAACACGTCCAAAGTGTGTAAGACACAGCGTCATGATCTTTGCTGTACAGAACAAGAAATATATTTCTATTATGCTTGAGCCTTTCTGTATTTTAAAGTTTATCGGTTCAAGTATCTGGTGTTTCTCTGACACATGGAGTTAAGACTGCAGCCCATCTTCTGTCTTTCCCTTTCCTATGTGGTTGTTGCCTAAATGAGGCACCTGAATCCACAATTATACATGGCATGCATACACACACCCCGCACAGATCAATGTACTCCATCTGTATTAGCCAGAAAATGAGCCTTACGTCACTGCTAGAACAGTGAGTACACTTCATCAAGGGTCCTATTTGTGGTGCTTGAGATAAATTATTGGGTTTGCCGTGAGGATTCACCACCTTTGGGCTGCTCCCAGCCAATGACAGTACAGCAAAGATACTAAAAAGGAACCATTCCTGAAAGAATCAAGACTTATTTGTTCACAGACTTCAGCTCAATAGGTCTTTGATTTAGTTATTCTAGACATCAGTTCATTATACCATACCCAACCTTGTAAGCCTCTCCTTGACTTAGGGCCCAGCTCACAATGCATATGGATGCTTCTCCTAGATTTTTCAGACTGCGTCTCTGCTTCTGTTCACATAGGTGTTTCACCTAATAAAGTCCTTGCCATTTGCTTCTCAGAGGTCCTGGACCTGCTCAAGAGCTTCATTCAATGCTGGAGCAGCTGACCTTCATAGACAGATTCTCTAGTCATTAGTACATCCACTTCTCAACCACTCTTCTCCATCTGTAACTTTTTGGCTCATTTCACACATTTGTGTCAGTTCTCAGTGATATTAATCTACTGTACAATCAGGACATTTTATTTTTCTCCTGTCAAACTGGCCCAGATTCAATGCTCAAGATAGAGTCTAAGAAGCAGCTAGATTTCAGGAGTATGAAAGATCCTCTGTTTGATCTCAAATCATCCCGAATCTTGAGACAAACTTGATAGTGAATTTGAGATTGGAAAAATTGGCAGCTGTTTTTATGTTACAAAGAGATCAAATATTTCAATGCTCTCCTTTCCAGAAATGTTTCAAGAATAAAGACAATGGCCACACTCTGCTTTCTTTGATAGGTGACAAGGATGGATCTAAACATACTCCCCCTAGATAGATATCAACACAAAAGTAGAAAAATTAGCCATGGTAAAAATTGTTTTTGTGTTCATCAAATTAAAGTTGTTTCTGAAAATATAGTTCTAATGGTGACAGTGATTAGCCTTTGGAATTTTCTTAAGATTCTAAGAAAAGGCACATTTTCAGGATAAACCTAACAAGTTCATATCTGTTTATAATACAAGCTTGAGAACACAAGAACAGACTAAACTAATTGTATGATTATCAAGAAATATCTAACTCCTAAATCTGAGTGATTTCCTCACCTCTAAGTGAGGGGAGGAAACCTTAGTGGCATAGTATTTAAGTGCTATGTCTGCTGACAAAAGGGTGAGCAGTTCAAACACACCAGGTTCTCCTTGGAAACTCTGTGGGGCAGTTCTACTCTGTTTTATAGGGTTGCTATGAGTTGGAATCAACTCGACGGCAGTGGATTTTTAAGCAAGTGGTGAGACAGTTGTGAGATTGGAGTTTCTTATAATATAAGGATATATTTTCATTTTAATTTGCAGAATACTTGGATTTTTATCTTAAATAGAGAACTTCCATGGAATAACTGCTTATTACATAGTAAAAAAGGCATTCTGAACAATGGGGCTATCTTATACTGTGGAGATTAGTTCCAGCGAGATAGGTCCCATCAATCTTCAGAATCCTGCCTCTAAGCCCTTCCAGCTACATGACTCAGAAATTCCACCTCTTATATATAGGTCTCCTGATGTGAAAGAAATGGGAAGACTTGCATTTAGATAATATCTAAGAGATTAACAGCAAATGGCCTAGAGATGAATGCGACAGATTGTTTCTAGATAGCCCTTGTCAACGTATTTCTCTTTCTCTTTAATTATCCCTTGAATGCTCAATTTCAAATGCTTAGACTAACCTAGATAGAAGTTGAGGAAATCCATAGAGTTTAGCTACAAGGCACATGAAAAAGTTATCCAGAACAATGAAAATTCCATGGCTTTCGTGGTGATTTCATTTCCCAGCTATGTTTGTAAGTACAGGATCCAGGCGGTGGTGTGAGGAAAGAAGAAATCTGGCCAATGAAGTCACAGGAATTAGACACATTGATATCAAGGTTGATTGGCAAAGACTAAGAATTGGAAAATAAATAATCATTGTGGTTTAATTACATAGCAAGCTGAATAACCTAATAACTCTACTTCTGGAAGTTAAAGTATGCACTGAAAATTTTGCACAAATTGTTCATAGTAACAACATACATCAGACATGCACCCATACATATCTACCTATGTATAGATATTCACAGACACGCAGACACCCACACATATACACACACAGAGTCCCAAAACATTTATGTAAGATATGTAGGTTCAACAATAAAGAAATAACTAAATATATATATATATATATATATATATATATATATATATATATATATCATGGTCTAGCCAAATGATTAAATTTAGGGAAATCATTAAAATAAAATTTTTAAAAAATTTTGAATGACATCAGAAAAATGATAATATAATGTCAAATAATAAAAAGCAGGATGATAATAAGCTTTTTGTTAAAAAGGATGTACAATGTATATCCATTCATCTATATACATACATAAGTGCATACAAATGGAGACACTGGCATTAAATTTGCTATATATAGTTAAAAGTGCTACTAGGGTTAAAGTGATTTTTATCATCATAGACATTTCCCAAATTTTATAGAATAAAAATGTAAGACATTATAATAAGAACAAAACATAATGGTATTTTTTTAAGGAAAAAAACCCAAAACTCAGCTAAATAATCTGCAAAAGAAATCAAGATAAAATGAATTGTAAAACAATTAGATTTTTCAGCTATGGAAGGAGAGACATTAAAAGTTAAGGTAATGATTCAAGATGAAAAATACTGAATCCTTTATATTCCAAAGGACTTGACTGCAACCAGTCTTATAATTCTGCTGAGTTGTGAATTAATATAGACATATTTTTTCTATCATTAGTAAATACAACTGGATCATTTATCCTTTAACAGTGAATGATGTGTTGCCATAAAGTATATACCAATAATCTTAGTGTACACACATCCTGAATGACCCAGATGTGGCTCCAAAAAGCTGTTCATAAACTGTATTTTAAGATGCAGACACATTATTCATGTTGCTGTGATATCTAAAATCTCAGCTGTGCCTTCATAAACTGGTCTATTTGATTTTTGTCATTCTTGTCTAGGGGAGTTCTGTACTCTGAGAAAATTTAAAACTCTTTAAGGGAAGGAAAAATAAGCTCTTACACTCCAGATTCTTTTTTATGGTAGCTATAGCTGAATGTTTATATGCCACACCCATGCAAAGCCACAATATTTAATCAATTGCACAATGATATATTTTATGTGTAATTATTTGTAAGGAAGCTTACCAAGAGCACACTTGAGTATGTGTACTGACATATAGTCCATTTCTTTTTCTAGTGCTTTGTGTCTGTCCTTCTCTGTACACACACACACACACACACACACACACACACGTACACACGAGACTGCCAATTAAGTCTCTGAACTCATTCTAGAAAACGTGCTACATGCCTCACTGCTGAACATCACCATGCTCACCTTTGAAGTCCTCCCCTTAGGAAGCTACGCACAGATGCCAGTGCCTAGTCCACCCTTCTGAGCAATTTTGGAACTCTTCTTCTGAAATGGCCATCAGACCTTTTGTCATATTACTCTTGATGTCATCCAAATGTTAGTCTTTCAATACATCCTTTAACTTCATGTAAAGAAAAAAAATCATTTAGAGTCTGATCAGTTAAGTTGGGAAGGTGCTCCAATACAGTTTTTTGTTTATTGTCTAAAAACTCGCTCACAGACAACTATACAATTAACTTTGTGAAACTGCCACCTTGCCACTGTGCACAAAGGCCATTCCAGAAAGAGTTCCAAAATTGCTTGGAAGAGTGGACGAGGCACTGGTATTGGTGCATAGCTTCACTAGGAAGGAGACCACAGTGGTACTCAGTGACGAGGTACGTTGCTCTAAGAACAATTAAATTCATGGACTTAAGTGTCAGGTCTTGCACGTACACACAGACACACAGAAGATTTTTGTGAAACAGATACTGTCCATGATGATTGTTCTGCTGAGGAAATAATATACAAGAAATTACACCACATGAAGAAAGATGTGACACTATGGTTGCAGGAGGACTTATTAACAGTCTGGGTTACGCAGATGACACAACCTTGCTTGCTGAACGTAAAGAGGTCTTGAAGTACATGCTGATGAAGATCAAAGGTTATACAGCCTTCAGTAAGGATTACAACTTGACATAAAGTAAACTAAACCCTCAGAAATGGACACATAAGCAACTGGAAAAAACATATTGAAGTTGTCAGAGACTTCATTTTACTTGGATCAACCACTACTGCCCATGGAAACAGGAGTCAAGATATCAGACAATGTTTTGCACTGGAAAAATCTGCTGCAAAAGACCTCTTTACAGTGCTAAAAGGTGAAGATGCTGCTTTGAGGACTAAGATGCACCTGGCACAAGCAATGGCATTTTCAATCACCTCAAATGCGTGCAAAAGCTGGACAGTTCGTAAGGATGACCAAAGAGTTAGTGCCTTTGAACTGTGATGCCAGAGAAGAATATCTACATACCACAGACTGACAGAAGAATGAACAAATACGTGTTGGAGAAGTATGGCCAGAATGCTCTTAGAAGCAAGGAGGCCAGATTTGGTCTCACATGTCATCAGGAAAAACCAGGAGGGACCAGTCCGTAGAGAAGGACATGAAGCGTGATAAAGCTGAGGGTCAGTAAAAAAGAGGAAGACCCTCAATGAGACGGATTTATACGGTGGCAGCCACAGTGAGCTTACACATAGCAGTGGCTGAGAGGATGGGGCAGGGTTTCATTCTGATGCACATAGGGCTGCCAGGAGTTGGAACCAACTTGACAGTACCTAACAACAAAATCAACTGTGCAGATTAGATTTATGCTTGGGGGTAGCAACTTCGTATATGCCTTCCCATCTAAGGGATGCTCGAATGGCTTTCAGCACTGATTATCAAAAGGTAAACAAGAAAGAAGAAGCCAGAAGTTACACCAGTTCTTTCCATCAACCATTCCTTCATTTTTCTTTCCCTGTCAAATGACCTTCTTTCATTTCTAGTTGCTGTTGAGTCACAGTCACTCATCTGTACCTGGTAAAACTGCTCCATAGCATTTTCAAGGCTGTAATCTTTAAAAAGGAGATCCCCAGGTACCCCTGCAGAAGTTCGAACAGCCAACGTTTAGGTTCATGTTGAAGATTTGACCTTTGGGTCGCCTAGTTGCTGGAATGCCCTCCAGTAAACAGAAGTTGTTTTTGTTATTTTACATAATGAAAACAAAGTAATATTCCCATATGTTTTAAGGGGAAAAATCAGACCCAACAAGTCATATCTCATATTTTCATCCCCAAACTTGTGCACGTATAAACCTAATTATGTCCTCCTTCTTCTTACCTTTGATGTCTCACTATTGGTTTCTAAAGTTGAAATTTTACTATCTCTTGCTTCTGCTCCTTCTCCCATCATATTTTCTTCTCCAAATTCCAAAAAATGCTCTGATGTTCCCATTGTCAAGTCATGGAACTTGCTGATCCTCTACCAGGAAAAACTTTCACTCAGCACCATGTTTTCCTGAGCTCATTTGTCTCTTCTCACCTGGCTGTTTTTGTTCTTTCTTTGCTTTTTTCCAACTCAGCTGGCTGCAGCCCCCTCTGTGAAGCCTTTCCTGATGGACCCATCGCTAACAAGCTGTCCTTGTGTGCTTCTCTTACACACTCTTTGAGCACCTGTGGTCCATCACTTGCTGCATTCATCACTGTCTACTGAAATGACCTTTTTGTGTAATTTGTAGTCTTATTTCTCAGGTTATGAGTCTCTTTCCTTTCAATCTATTTTATGTCCTTATACACTCTAGTTTGTAAGTTCAAAATCCAAAAACAAACCCACTGCCACTGAGTCTCTTCCAGCTCATAGCAACCCTATGTATGTTAGGAACTACATTTTGAAGGCTTCCTTACAACCTGACTTCTAAACGTTTCATCAGTTGCCACCAAGTGAGCTCTGACTTGTGGGGACATTACATACAATAGAATGAAGACGTGCCTGCTCTTGTACCGCCTTGATGATCGTTGACACATTTGCATCTGGGGTCATCCCTATTGTGTCAGTACATCTCGCTGAGCGTTTATTCATTTTTCCTAATTCAGTATCCTTTTTAGTGATTAGTCTTTTCTAGTGACTTGTGAAAAGAAAGCATGTCTTCAATAAAAATTGATAAAAAATTAGAAAGCAAGCATAGGGAGAAGGCAGGTCACTTCTCTGTGCCTACTCTGGCTCAGGTGATGGGCAAGAGTTGCAACTTGTCTTTTTGTCACCCAAATCCCCTCTGCCACCCTGTTCCCTCTTCTCCTGGGCACCTCTTCAATTTGGTCCCGTAACAGTAGAGCAGTTTTCTGTTCAGTAGTATTTCGTTAATCCCTGTTTGGCTTCTCAGTCTTTTTCATTTCATACCAGTTCCTTACATTAAAGTAATGCTATTATTGGAAATTAGAGAAACAGCATCTCTCTTCCCTGACTGAGTGTTGGCAGAAGCAACTGTAAATACATGACAGTCAACGCTACCTAGTCTTTGTGTCCCTTTAATAAACACAATAACTAGTATGTGTTAGGCGATCATCAAATGTGTGTTAAATTAAAATTGTAAAGCACAGATTTCTGAGTAAGGAGCTGAATATTTACCTTAAGAGGGATATGTAGCTTTTTTGTATATTTGAAATAATACTAATAACAATGTTTTCCCACTAAGGTACTTCATTTTCATTTCAAAATATTCAGTCTCGATGACAACTGATGTCTGTTCCCTTAGTTTTAAGTTCATTCACATCCATTAGTGGGGACTGGATAAGGGGTACATCTGCTAACCAAAAGGTTGGCAATTTGAATCTGCCAGGTGCTCCTTGGAAACTCTATGGAGACGTTCTACTCTGTCCTATAGGGTCACTATGAATCCGGATTGACTCAACAGCAGTGGGCTTAATATCCATTAAGAAAATTTAAAAATTACTTTTTCTTTTTCATGACTTCCCTCCCCCCAGCCCAGGACAAAAATTACTATCTGTTCCTTCCATTCTCTCCCATTGTCTTTATACACTGATTTGGGTCGCCTCATCTGTATCACTATCTCTTTAGGCTCAACCACATATTATTGCTCTATTGCTTCGTTAAGCAATGAAATAAAATAGTGGCAAACAAACATTCTTTACATCTGAAAAACACTGCTAAATATCCCACACTTTTTATTCTTTTTAGTCAATTAGAAAAACTGCTCAGAGCAAGAAAGAAGAGTTTATAATCACTGCTTGGTTTTAATTTTCTCCATTTAATTTTTCTAATTAAACAAGGAGACTGGAAGAAGCAGTGCCTCTGGGAGACACTAGGATAACAGCTTTTATGCCAAAATTAATAAAAGGGAGCAAAATTCCCAACCCAAACCAGGCTCTTGTATAACAGAATCTATGAACAAAGGCCACAGCAAATAGCTTTCAAAAGGAATGTGTGTGTTTCAAGATAGCTGTTGGTTTGGCTGCTTCTAAGGTTGGACTGGCTTCATTCAAATAAAAATATCACATCTTGAAAAATACTTATGTCTGTGTAATAGATGAGGATATGTTCCAAATACACTCATCCTCTTTGCCGTGGAGTAGATGCACTGATCACTATGCAAGCCTGGACAACTCCAAAGTTTGGGTATGAAAAAGAATCTGGTAGCAAAGATGCAATCCAGCTGTTCCCTGAAAGTCCAGAATTGATGCTAGAATGATGAGTTTAGTCAACATTTTCAGCTGCCAATTTGTAAGATCATTTGTCAGCTATAACATGAATATATAAGTGGATGGAAATGTCTAATACATGTTGCTATCTAACAGGAAAAAAACAGCAAGCTCTGTATCACTCTTCAGCAATCAAGGCAAAGGAATGTTTTCTGAAAATGTACACATGTTAAGGAATAAAATAAATACAACATTTTCTAATACCTTGCTTTGCTTTCTTTGATTCAGTATAAGTTGAATTCTTATAATAAAAAATAAGAAACTATATTCTCATGTTAAATGTTTTTACAAATATGTATTCGATCCAACTCGACGGCACTTGGATGGCTGGCATTCAATCTTTAAAAATATTAATATTTTTGAAATTTTTATGCTGTATAGCTTAATAATCACTTTCAATATCACAGATCCAGTAGGTTATTCCAGACATTTCTACAACGTTGGTCAAAATATGCTTAACTGACATTTATCAAGAAGTCAGTTGAGTACTTTCAACAATCAACGATCAGATTTGTCCTTAAGAATATCTGAATATCCATATCCCTTCTGTATCCTTTGCTATCAGAAATACATTAGACTTTACAGGAAGTTGATCGTAAATGTTATCTACATGTAACTGCAATCCAGGAGAGCATGTCATGACACATTTTGAAAGCAACTCTCAGTCTACATTCTATAGAGCTTGTTCCTTCTCAATGAATCCTGCGGGAAGTTTAACAAGAGAAATTGCTCAGGACTTTGTGAACTCATGATCCCTCTTATTTAAATAGGCCCAACAGTGTCTAGGAAAGACATAATTACATGATTAGCTATTGAAAATACAAAAGCCATCACTTCAGTCGGTATGCAAGCTTCCTTCTGACAGAATAAGTGTAAAAATCAAAGATGATTGAGTAGTTGATTTTTTCTATTTTTCTGGTTACATGGATGAGAGGGTAAAAGGTTATTTTAAAAAGATTTCTTTGCAAGAAACAAAAAATTCTTTCAAGAGAGAAACTATTCTCCTGAAAATGTAGAATGGTTATCATTATACAAAGTAATAGTCTTTTAATCAAGGCAGTTACTTCTTAGTAAAATGCCACTACTTCCTTTAGCTTATAGGAAAATATCTAAGGCATTTCAGTGATAAAAATGCAATTTCAGTTTCCAAGCAAAAAGTTAATAGTATGTTATCTCATCTCATTAATCCTCTTTTTGGGAATGTGTACAACAATAAGACTCGCTGCATCTTGTATTCGTGAGAGATTCCTCCTTAAATATTTAAATAGAAGGAGAGACACTCACCTGTATTGTTCCTCCCTGCTTTGATGCTAGACATAGCTATATTTAAGTCTGGAGATAATTTAGCTGATTCACATATCAGTACTCAAATGTATCAATCCTAAGCCTAAAACTTGGTTTCCTGTACTGCAGTCTCTACAGCATGAAAATTACATCTCTTGCCTTCTGCAGTCAAGAATTAAAACACAATAATAATCACCAGTAGTAGCTTCTGATATTGAAAAATACAAGATGTTTTCACTCGTTCCTTCAGTAATAATAACAATTGAGAATTTTTTTTTTCTTTTTTCGGCCAATAAAATCTTCCTTTTGAGGCAAAGATGTGTTATTACTAACCAATACATATACTGCTGACCTTTAATTAGTGATCTCATAAGTCCTACAACATGGACTGACCTTCCAACCACCAAAGTAACAAGATAGTATGTGTCTGATTTATTTCCTATTAAATGTTGTTGTTGTTAGGTGCCACAGAGTTGGTTCTATTTCCATTAAAAAGTAACAGTAAATGGCCCTGGTCTTTTCAAGATATATAACTCTACATAAAATCCAACCAGGGTTTCAAGCAACTATAAAACAAAGTGATGACATTTACACATAAAAATATGTAAGTGCTAAAGGATCTTACATAGTATGATAAATTAAATGCTCACTGTTCATGTTAATACTGTCATCTTTCTTTCCCATGTGTAGCTAAGTTGATTATTTTTCTGGGTATTATATTTGTTTGACTACATTAAAAGTGCTTGACAGTAAAAGAGAACTTTTTTTCCTGAAAATGTTTACTGAGAAGCAGCCAATTATGTGTTAAAATATATGTTTGCTACAAATAATCTAGGCTCATTTATTAATACTGATCTTTTTTTAAATATGTAAAAAAAAAATTTATATGAATTGCTTTCAGTTCCAAGAGTTTAGTAATGAACCTGACCGGGTGGAGGGTGGGGGGAAGTCATAACCAAGAGAAAAACTATAGGACTCAGAAAAACTATAGAACTCAGATTTATTCCTGAGAAGAAGAACATTAGGATTACTCATGAATCCTGCTACTACATCTCCTTTCCTCAGAAACTGACACACACACACACACACACACCCCACAGAATCAATGTTTAGCCAGTAGAAAATACCAGAATTCCATAAAACAGTATTATCGGTATAGTTATGTTAAACATTAGAGGGACCTTGGGCATAGTTACTAAAAGGACACCTCATCAACATCACAGAGGTAGGATTTATAACACACAGAAGAATCACATCAGATCACAAATCGAAGGGCAATCACACAATACTAGGAATGACGGTCTAGTGAAGTTGACACACATTTTGGGGGGACACAGTTCAATCTATAACAAGGTCCACACCTGTAACAAGCAATCCAAATTGAGATGTCTCTTTTGTGACATGCTTTGAATATTGTTAAAAGGCTGCTGCTTTCAAAAGTCACCTTTACCTCTCTCTCAGCAGATGGTAGAAATTCTCTTAACAGAGATTCAACCTATGGGTGAGAGAAGAATTGTTCTCTTCTGTAATAACAAATACTTCCAGAAAAGGGTGCTACCTAAGCCTTATTAAGACTTTGTTAAGACTGAATTTATAGCCTCATTAGGAAACCTTGGTGGTGTAGTGGTTCAGTGCTACATCTGCTAACCAAAGGGTCAGCAGTTCAAATCTGCAAGGTGCTTCATAGAAACTCTACTTGCCCTATAGGGTTGCTATGAGTCAGAGTCAATTTGACGGTGCCATTTTTTTTATTACTTTTTTTTTATTTTATTAGGTTAAGGAAACATGAGATCCAGCACTGAAGCTTTTTTGTAGAATAAAGCACTTGGATATACAAGAGTTTCAGATATTTCAGTTGAGCTGGGGAGCTGTCAATTTGCAACTGGCACCTAAAACACAAAAGACACTGATGGATAATGAAAGACAAACCCTCAAAATGCCACTTCCATTATAACCAAATAGCACTTCAAAAAGTAGACAAAGAGGATTAAACTTTACCACAAGGGAATAAGTCCTGCCTTGTAAGGAGTTCTCAGTTAAAAATAGTAATGTCTAAGTTATTAATTCTGCTAACTTCTTTGTACTGCATTTTTTAATAGAAATTGTATTCAAAAGCATATTCCTAAGGAGAAATGGGCTACAGGAAGAACAGGGCATCAGAATTGGAGGAAGACTCTTTAACAAACTATGTGACACAGATAGACACAACCTTGCTTGTTGAAAGTGAAGAGGACATCAAGCACTTACTGATGAAGATAAAAGACCACAGACTCCAGTATAGATTACATCTCAACATCAAGAAAACAAAAATCCTCACAACTCTGCCAGTAAGCAACATCATGAGAACTGCAGAAAGGACTACGGAATTCGTTTCACATGGAGCCACAAGCAACACCCATGGAAGCAGCAGTCAAGAAACCAAAAGACGAATTGCGTTGAGTAAACAGCAAGAGATCTCTTTCAAGTGTTAAAAAGCAAAGCTGTTCCCTTGAGGACGAAGGTATCACTCAAGCCATGTTGTTTTCAATCATCTCATATGCACTGGAAAGCTGGACAATGAATAGGGAAGACCAAAGAGGAATCCACGACTTTGAATTGTGGTGTTGGAGAATACCGAATACAGCATGGACTGCCAAAAGAAGGAACAAATCTGTCTTGGAAGAAAGACAACCAGAATGCTCTTTAGAAGCAAGGATGGGGAGAATTCATCTCAAACACTTCGAAAATCTTATTAGGAGGGATCAGTCCCTAGAGAAAGACTTCATGTTTGGTACAGTAAAAGGTCAGCAGACAACAGGAATGCCCTTAATAAGAGGGACTGACACACTGGTTGTGACGTGGGGCTCAAGCCAAGCAACAACTGTGAGGATGGCACCGGACTCAGTAGGATTTTATTCTGCTGTGATAGGATCGCTGGGAGTTGGCCCCAATTCTATGGCACCTAATAACAAGCAAGGAGAAAGGACTTATAACTGTTGCTGGTGTCAGTTGTCATGGAACTCATTCTAGCGCACCTACTATGTGTGTAGTAGACGTAATTAGCTACTTCAGTTGTAATTTTCCTCTGACATCCAAAATTTGAAAATGTAGACCCTCCTCTACCCCTCATTGGTAAAACCTTCTGAGGATTTTCTTGATAATGGCTTCTGTTTTTCTGGATCCACAGAGCCCCCATATTCTAAGGCTCCAGTGGTGTCTGCTTCACCATAAAAAATGGAACTCACTCTGTTTTCTCCTCAGTGACCTTTCTCCCTCACTGTTGGCTCCTCAGTAAACCAGTTTGCTTCGACACAACCAAATACTTGCAAATTTTTTCATCAGGACACAGTTTAGGCATTTTTATTTGACCAAACCTTCATCAATACAGGTGGTCACAAATGATTTTATTAGCTCTCGATATTTGATTAAATATTTCATTAATGTATTAAGGAGAACTGCTTTCTCTGTCATTCAGAGAGCAATGGAAACCCTCTCAGTTCATAAAGTCTTGCTTACCTGTTTGGTGTGTTGTTATTGTTTGTGGTGTAATAGCCTTTTCCAAACTTTCTGACTGTAACTGTACCTGCAGCTGTCGTGAGTGGTCACCTACTCAGCCTCCATTAATTAATTAATACTGCTCTCTTCCTTTGTTTATGTAAAATGTCATATCTAACTTTCCATAGGTGTAGCATTTGTACAGACACCTACAGCATTTTGTCTGTCTAGATTTTATACATACATACAATATATATATGTTATGTACCTGTAGATTTTACGTATCAATAACACATGATAATTTTAACCTGAAGAGGGGAAAGCACCTCATGCAGAGCAGAAAATAAATCATTTGTAATGTTTTAGGATGTTTTTATTGTTACAGTTCTGCCTTTAAAATGCATTATGATGAAGGAAAGAAATGTACATGCACAAAGTTGTGTATGCTATTACATGTAAGAAAGATTGATAGACAAAGTGGCCTTCTCTTGGTGACATTGTAAAACCACTTAAATAATACACACTCTACAGTAATAATTAGAAGTTATAGGATATGAAAAAAGCACTCAGTAATAGCAAATCTTAAAAAACATGATAAACATTATCTACACAAACACATACATATTTATCAAGACTTCTATGAAATACTGAAAAATAAGTTGACTACTTCCGAGTTGTGAGGTGAGGGTGACTTTTCTCCCTTTTTATGTACTTACTTCTGTCATAACGTTCTTTGTACAGTAACAAAGAATTGAAAAAGAAAAAGAAAAAAAAACCAAAATCAAAATCATATTATGAGCAAATTGAATATTGTCTCCAGAAAATGGTTGTAAGAAAATTTACTCTATTAGACTTTTACTTTTGGAATACTAACATTCAAATAGTTAGGTGAATAGCTGCAATTTTGGAATGAATTTTGTGGCGCCCATACAAAAGTTCTCAACTCTCCTAAGACATTTAAGCTCTATGCTTGGCCTTCATGGTTCCTGGGATGATTTTTGAAGAGACTCCACCTCTAAACTTTTAAAATTAAAACTGATTTTGCTTTTCAGTTTCCATGGACCACTGCATCTTATCATTTAGTATATTCCAAATGGAGACACAAGAGAAAACAAACAAAAAACAAGAGGTGAACTTCCTTCTATAGTCAATCTAAACAAATCTATCCCCAATCTGCTTTTCTAGATTTCCACCTATACCTACTTAAGCAAAAGGAACACACAGTAAACTGTGCAGTTGCACTCTTCATGTTTTGTCTGCTTGGGAGAAAATGATTCATAACTCATAAACCACAAACTGTTATAAATGTCACTCATTGGGTAAACATGGCCAAGCACCAAGAGAAGCAAAGGATATACTAAGAAGAATACCTTACGAAGAAGATTCTTAAAAACACTAGTGGAAGCCAACTGTATAGCAAATATCATAAGATTATAAACACAATTCAAGAAATCTGTTCTTTCAGTCCTCTGGGAGTTAAATTACTTCAATCCACTTACCTACCCTAACAAACATCCATAGCTATGGAGTCAACAAAATTAAAGAGCAACAAGATGTCTAATCACTCCATCAACCAAAGTCATGACTAAAAAGAAAAAGAAACCAAATTATATATAAAATAACTAATTCTTAATAAAACTTGAAATGAGTTGTATTGCGTTTCCATTGCACTAAATTAATGGAAACTAAAAAGAGTTACATAGGTCACAAATATCAGTTCAGTAATTAGAGTTACTAATATTCTATATATTTCAGTAGATTGATGAATGATCCAACGACACCACATAGTTTCATGCCTTCTTATTCATGAATCACTATGAGAAGAGGAAAAGGCAAGTCTCTACTGATCTTCTACGGAACTCACTGTCTAATTGGGATTACAGCAACATAAAATACAGCTGGAACGCTATTTTGTTTATAGAGATTAGGAGAATGCTATGGCAGTGGTGACGTTTAATGCCAACACTTAAAGGAATGAACTTTTTCTATGTGAATACAGGTAGGAGTCTGTGAGTAGACAACGCCGGCAGAGCAGACAGCCTTGGTGATCCCACCGAGACATGGAAAATCTAGAGTTGAAAGAATATGCCCTTTATAACAGAGGAGTTCATTTTTCATATTTCCAGATTGTCCAAACTTTGGGCTTATGCGTAAGTGGAACTCCGGAGCTTCAGCGGTCAAGTGCTGTCTGTGCAGCCCAAGGTCACTCCTTGGAAACCCTATGGGGCAGTTCTAGTCTTCCCTTCAGAGTTATTATGAGTTGGAATCAATTGAAAGGTATTGGTTTTTACCAATAAATGTCATTAAATTACTTCCTATATCCACAGGAGCATTTAAAACAGTTACAATACTGAGAAAACAAAAGCATAAAACCTGACTTGTGGCCTCAGATTTTTCATTGATTGGTAGAATTCCAAAAAGACTAGCAAAGAAAATTGTATCCGCATAATGGAACAAAAATCAACCCTCTGCCACTAAGTTGGTACCAACACTTCGGGACAGACTAGAATAGCTCCATACGGTTTTCAAGGAGCACCTGGTGGATTAGAACGGCTGACCTTTTGGTGAGCAGACTTAGCACTTAACTACTACCCCACCAGGGTTTCCAAAGGAAAGAAAAAGCATTTAAAAACACCACCATACATTTTTTTATCTGAAATTTCTGATGCAAAAACTTCCAGAAGCATTGCGGCATACTAATTAGGAATAATAAATTTCAAAACATGTGAGCCTAATTTTGAAAATCAGTCAGATTACATTGGGCCGTAGATAATCTTTATGGTTGTTATATAAGCATTTATCAGAAAAAAATAATCCTTTGGTTGAAAATCCTTTGAACAACTTTAATAATCCTTAACCAGCTTCATTTAGGCAGAAATATCTCAATGTATCAATATTTCATGCATTCAATAAAGTTTGCAAACTATTTTTTTTTTGTACCTAGCTACATGAGAGCTAAAACTGCAGCAAAGACATTTGTTTTTACCTCTATCTGTTTTATAAGACAGCCTTGCTACCTGTTGAAATTTAATGCTTCATGGTCATTTTTAACAGAATGCTCCCTGTACCATAGCATATAACATTTTATATCTAAAAGTAAAAATACATTTCTAAGATGATCTCTATTACATATCAAAATTTATCATAATCCGGGAATGCATTTTAGAAGTTGGTAGATACCATTACAGCATTCTATGCACTTTTGAACCTGCTCAAGCATGATATATAAAGAGTTAATAACATATGGAAAATACATCTCCATTAAGCTGAGGAAGACAGATTTGAAGCTAATTTATATATTTCCCCATATTGAGCATCTTTCGTATTTTACTGAATAGAAAAAATATAGCATCTTTTTTTTCCAACTCAGCTGTTTAACATTTCATGCTTGTTTTCTTACTTCACAATAACTTTGAAATGCACAGACTTATTTTGAAGAAATCTGGCCAACAAGCAGTTATCAAGATATAAATTATTTTCCACTTTCAGCGTAGCCTGCTATCTTGACAGAAATTGACAGCTGCGAAAATCTTTCATAAGGACACCACTCTCGAATTTTAATTGAGTGTCAATAAAATTTTCAATGTCAGAATGGGTTACAGAAATGCGAGATTTCATTAAAGCAGACTACAAGTCACAGAAGCAGGAGTTTATCACTATTTAAACAATTCTCAGCAGGCAGCAAGTGTTCCTGACCTAAAGATGAAAATCCCTGATCCTTCAGCTAGTTTTTCTCAAAGTATGGTCCCAGGCCAATTGCACCAGAGCCATCTGGCAGACTTGGAAAACATGGAGATTCCTAGCTCCCATCTGAATCCAAGGGTCTGAAGTGAGACACCCAAACTCACGCTATTAGCAGGATTCCCAACTTATTTTTGTGCACAAGAAATTGTAAAAAGCTCAGTTCCTAATCATTTGCTTGGGAGACTCAGAAATTCTTTACAGCCACTCAAGAACATAAACTCATTTTCTAGACGACGAAGAGAAGAAGTTACTAATCTGTGTGATGTTTGATTCATCCCTCTTACCTCGGTTCATGCTGAAGAAGAAAGCATCCGGTCAAATCCAAATCATGGTGAGCCAATATGGGTCGGAGGAGAACTGTGTTCTACAGAGTTTTCAGAAGTAGGTCACCCGACCTCTGGGTGGACAGGAACCACCGACTTTTATGTCAGCTGAGTCTGTTACCCATTTGCACTTCCAGGGATCCAAATCCTCCCCCCGCAAAAAACACAAGAAACCCAATTCTGCTGAGTTGATTCCAACTCATAGTCACCCTGTAGGTTGGAGCAGAACAGTCTTATGGGGTTTCCAAAGAGTGGCTGGTAGACTCAAACTGCCGACTTTTTGGTTAGCAGCTGTGGATGGATCTTAGCTGAATCTGTTAACCATTTGCACCTGCCAGGAACCCCGCCAAGAAAGCCTGCTAGAGCAAGAATGAGTGCCCAGATCTGGGTGATGCGTGGCTCTTCTCCACTCTCAATATCTAGTCTGAACTTCTGTGTATGTTAATCTGTTCTTTGTGACTCGGTGTTCTACCTCAGCCCCTCAGGTACTGCTTACAATCACCTACAGTCCGCCTGCTTGTCAGCCCCTGATGATAAGTGGCTACAAAGGCAAAGACACGAGAACCTGACATGTTACTGCTTCAGAAGTTCCCACCCGCCTCTCACAAATAGAAGAACGCTCAGCACACACACAAGCGTGATACCTTACACTTCCCGAGAACACATTTGTTCCCACACTAAGGAGCTGTGCGTAAAACCACCATTTTTCTGAAAAGGAATGTGCTCCAAGTGGCAAAAGAAAAGCACATTTTCCTTGCAAAATAAGGGAGCTGCACTTCATAAGTGACACAGAAGACTGTGGTCAGAGCACTGAAGATTTCTGCTTAAACAAGAAGCTTAGCAATGTGAAGGGAAGCTCGTTGCGATGGATGCTGAGGCACCTCCTCTGTGTGCTGCTGGCTGCACTGGCACCCACTGTGGCTCACCTACAACGGACTCCCTTACAACTGACTTGCTCAGGGGCATTATGTGACTTATAGTCATCACACACACCCCATTGCCATCAAGACAATTCTGACTCACAGAGACACTGTAGGATAGAGCAGAACTGTCCCACTTGGTTTCCGAGGAGCAGCTAGTGGATTTGAGCTGCCAATCTTTTGGTTAGCAGCTGTACCTCCTAACCACTGAACCACCAGGGATCCAAAATCATCACAAAAAAGAAAAAAAAAGAAGAAGAAATTCATTGCTGCTGAGTTGATTCCAACTCATAGCCACCCTATAGGACGGAGTAGAACTACTCTATGGGGTCTGCAAAGAGTGGCTGGTAGACTCAAACTGCCGACTTTCTGGTTAGCAGCTGTGCAGCTTAACCACTGTACCACCAGGGGTCCTTAAAATAAATAACTAAATATAACCATTGCTGTCGAGTTGGGTCCAACTCATAGTGACCCTGTAGGGCAGATTAGAATTGCCGAATAGAGTTTCCAAGGAGCACCTGGTAGATTTGAACTGCAGACCTTTTGACTAGCAGATGTAGCACTTAATCGACTATGCCACTAGGGTTTCCCAATCACCGCAAATAAAATAAAAAAATACCCCAAACCTGTCTATTCCAAGTAACATGGCATACTCAGGAGAAAAGTTGACAGTTTCTGAGTTAGTTCTTTGTTACTTGCACTTCAAATATCTATTTGTTAGTAAATTTTCTGTTTGTCTAATCTATAGATGAGCTAAAGCTGAAGATCAATCTTTAACTAAAACTCATAATACGTGGCAGGGTATGCACGTATTTCTAAAGCGAAGCATCTGGATATGATGAAAACACGACCCATTTAACCAGATAGAAGAAAATCGGGTAAGTTCAACTTCAGCGAGTGTTTGAAAGGACATTGCTGACCATGTTGCCAGGCAGCTTCCCAAATGCTTTAAATTTCACTGTCAAATGATAACAGATTCTGGCCAAGTATCCTAGAAAACAAAAGAACCTGGATTATATCCTAGAACCTGAGGAGTGAGAAAGAAAAAAAGCCAAAGGGAATCCCTCTTCCCTGCTAGTATAATCTTCTGCTGTCCTTTCTTGAATTAAAAAAAAAATAAAAAGCTTCACAGCATAGTAAATTCCCTCTAACCTCAGTGCTGTCCAGTGGATACCTACCCACAGTGACCCTGCAGAACAGAGCAGAACTGCTTCCCAGAGTTTCCCAGGAGTGCCTGCTAATCTTTGGTTAGCCGCCATAGCTCGTAACCACTATGTCACTCATGTTTCCAAATTCCTTACAGTGGAAAAAAAAAAAATCAGTTCAGAGTTTTGAAATCTGGAGCTCTATACTCTTCAGATTTTGAAAGTGAGCAGACTGAGCAGCAGAACAGTAACTGGGAAGTGAGAGGCTCCTCCACTTGTGCTGGCTCCCTTTAAAAAATAAAGTAAAATTTCCTTTGCCATGCAGTCGAATTCCAGCTCACAGAGACCAACAGGACAGAGCAGTTCTCTAGCCTGTATACCCTGAGGACTTAGACATCTTATAAAAGAATATTCAACAAGGAAGGAGAAAAAGTTTAAGGCTAGAACTTCCTACTAATGGAGTGTGATGTTTGTGGCAAAAAAAAACAAAAAACAAACAAAAAGAACAACAATTATTTACTATTTTTAAACCTTAAATGACCTAAATTATCTGTAATTTCTCCATATTATTAAAAGCAGACATTTCTCCAATCTGTAGTTAAAAAAATAAAATAAAATGGTGCAAAGAGAAAAACGAGGAAGTTTGGGTTTCAGTTATTTTGTTTTAAACTGTTGCTTTGTTTTTTTCTTGGTGAGTAATACATTGTACTATAACAAATATGCTGAGAATTGTTAGCTTAGGCAAATTACATTATATTGTCCATGTTTAATGTTATATCATTACTGTTCCTCGGCTAATATCTTTCCCTATATGTTACTGAAACAAAGTATTACTACGTGTCTATAAAGAATCGTATTTGCTAGATTATTATGCTTCCTATATATTGGAGGAGAGATAATTTGGTTTAACTAATATTAGTTTCATGAATTACATGCAATGTGCTAAGGGTATTTTCCTAATCAAAAAACCTACTGCTGTTGAGTCCGTTCTGACTGCTAGTGACCCTATAGGACAGAGTAGAACTTCTCCATAGAATTTCCAAGGAGCGCCTGGTGGATTCAAACCGCCAGCCTTTTGGTGAGCAGTTGTAGCACTTAACCACTATGCCACCAGAGTTTCCAAGGGTACTTTAGTAGCAAAGAACTATATAGTGAATTTTAATGCACTTAATCTTTTTTTATTTTTTTATTTTTATTTAACATAACTGAGTGAAAATGTACATTCATGTATAAATTTACATGCCCACCTGTATGCAGCTTCCACTGCTCTCTCTGTCCGGTGACTGCACACTATTCCTCTCTGCTCCATACATGTCTCATCCTCCCAACAGCCTCCTTTCCCCTCCTCTCCACCCCCTCTCCTTCCTCCAGCCAGAGGTCAGCAGGATGATATCCTACAGATGTATAGAACCATAAAGAGCTTCCAATATATGGTCACTCTGCATTGCCAAGTCCAATCCATTCCTGACCAAAGAGTGGACCTTTGTTATAATTTATGAGAAAGGGCAGCATCAGGGCCGGGGGCCATGCTCTCAGAGGAACCCCAAAACCACTGGACCATCAATTGAGGTCTTTTAGTGGAGATCTCATGAATTGCACTTAATCTTTACTGACATAAAATACGTATCTTGCTGCTGTTCCATCGAATCTACAGTTAGCAAGATTCCCTGCCCCCCCCCACACTCTGTTTCCTGTTATCAGCGGTCCGCTGAAACTGCCACTGTTGAAGCAATTGACTTTCCAAAGTGCACTTTGCAGGATGGTTTTTCACTAAGACTCATTGGCTTGAAACTCTTGACTGCTTCTTCTTTAAACTAATAATATACAGTACTCATAACTCAACATTTCTCTCCAATCTACGTCTCTCCTTTGATTTTTAATCTCTTTCTCAATGCAGCTACCCATCAAAAATCTCAAGCTGCGTCTCTCACAGGCCTTTTAAATTCCACATGTTCTAAGCTTATATTAGTTTCCACTTTTCTACCCAGTAGGCTTATCTGCTACTCTCTATTTTGATTGATGAGCCTCTCTACCCCATTTCCTGGCTAGAAATGCTATTTTAAGCACTGAAATTCTTAACTGGTACATTAACCTGTACATTTCTTTCTAGCAATGAGTCAGGTAGATGAAATCAAATTAGCTCCCACACTTCCTAATAATCACAGAAATAAGTTAGAAAATCAATGGAAATAGATTTCAAAACATATAGTTGTAAGAATACTATTAATTATACTTCATACCTATTCTGTCCTTTAATCTGCTGACTACTGTTTTAAGGTCTTTCTATACAGGAGGCAGAACAGTCCTGAACGGGAAGCACACATCTGCACTCTCCAAGCTAGACTATAAAGCCTACTTTCTCCTTGTGGGAAATAGTTTGCTTATTACATATAGTGTCCCCAAATATTCTTAGAAACCAAAGATCAAATTGCTCTGAGATGTGTGAAGACCGCTACTCTTGTATTCTAATAGCCATTTTGTCTTCACGCTTCTCCACGGCAATGCTTTTGATGTTCTGTTGCAATTTTAATGATTTTTTATTTTATCTGGGATCTGTTTTATACAGGCTTCCCACAGAAACACTTCTATCTTGTCAGTCACTGGCTGTTTTTTGGATTGGTAGCTGGTGACTAGGAATTCTTAAGGAGAGTGGACTGTTATCTTTTGAACAATCTGAGCATCTGGTCCTCTTTCTAGCATTTATTTTATATAATCTCACAGTCCCGGAGCTCTAGTCCATTTTTTTCAAAGTGATCTACGTTTATCTACAAAGCATATTCCTGCTTCTACCTACAAAGCAAATGAGAATGTCATCCTAACTCATTTTAATCAATGAATGATAAATGCTCTATTGATTAGTCCATATATTTTGGTAGCAGTAGAACATGGTCTATTTCCTCCTTTCATAAGGTAAAACTTAATAAATTAAAATTTTTAACTGCCATGAGTTAGAGTGATGTTTCACAAATTAAATAGAAGGTGTCTTATTATTAAAAATCCATGTATTTTTTCCCATTAATTTTGAGAGGAATAAATGGTTCATAGGAAGATATGAAAACGGCATATGGGAAACTGATGTTGCTGCATTTGTTAAACAGATTCTGTTCACATGAAGGAGATTAAATGGTAGGTTAATCTGCTTAGAAACAAAGATAAATGCTTAATACTTGCACAAAATTATAAAAATGAGATGAGGAAAGTCAGGTATGTAGAGGCTTGCATAAAAAATTGAATACCTGTTATGGACCTAATATTTCTAGGTCATGTATTTCTGAAATTTTTATTTTTAAACTGTTGGTTATTGTGAGAAACCTAGAGAAAAATACATCTAACACAACTCTGCTATTTAACAAATAATTGCAATGCTTACGAGAACTGCTGATTAAGTTCAGAAACACATCCTAGGAAAAGTGCTACATACCTCATTGCTGAATATCGCTTTGGTCACCTTCAAAGTACTCCCCTTGGGAAGGTGCACACTGATGCCTGTTCATAGTCCACCCTTCAAACCAATTTTGGAACTCTTTTTCTGGAATGACCATCAGACCTGTCATCTTATTTCTGATGTCCTGAAAGTCATCAAAATGTCTTCCTTTCAACATTTCTTTGTCTTTGGGCAAAGAAAAAAGTCATTGGGGGCCAGATCAAGTGAGCAGGGAGGGGGTTCCAATAAAATTAATCATTTACTGGCTAAAAACTACCTCTCAGACAACTATACAATTAAGTCTGCTAACTTGCCACTTTGCCACCGTTACACAATGGCCATTCCAGAAAGAGTTCCAAAATTGCTCTGAAGGGTAGACTAGACGCCCATGTTCATGTAAAGCTTCCCAAGAGGAGTACTACAGAGGTGACCATGGTGATATTCAGCAATGAGATAAGTAGCACTTAGAACAGTTAAGTGTGACCATATAAGCACCACTTAGGTCCAGAATATTGTCTTCCTCTAAAAACCTTCACTTGTCCCCCTTTTCAACTCTAATTGCCTCCCTCTGCTATGTAGGAATGACTTTAGCTGTACTAACTATCTTGCTAGTCTTCTTTCTTGCCACTTAGGTACGGATTACAAAGACTATCGATTAAAATTACCTCTTTCTTAACTTAAAAATACAAAACATACACATTGTACATATTTTTGTGTCTTGTTTCTTTAGCTCAGTGTTGTCTTGTAAGATAGTTTCCTGAGTACAGCTGTAGGTAAAATATTTAACTGCTGATGACGCAGTGGTTAAGAGCTTGGCTGTTAAACAAAAGGTCCACAGACCAAATCTACCAACGACTCCTTGGAAACCCTATGGGGAAGTTCTACTGGGTCCTACAGAGTCACTGTGAAGGGAAATCAACTCCCTGGCAACAGACTGTTGGCTTACAATGTTATATTGTAAAGACAAGGTTGAGCCAGTTTTTGCATTCTTTAGGGGATGAGTATGTGAGCCCTTTTATTTCTTTCAGCTTTGATCAATTCCAAACAATGCTACTCTGAGTATTTTTATATATGCATTTGTGTCTACATGAACATGCATTCTTCTAGGGCATTTACATAGACTAGGTCATAGGTAATATTAGGTCTCATTTTACATAAATTAAAAATGAAATACTTTCCCAAGGAGATGTGCTATGTCATTTTATACTTTATGATCTGAAGATTTTTTTTTAATTGAAAGAATTACTGCAAGTTTAAGGAAAAAAATATATACATATATATTTTAAAATACTATAGTTTCTCTGTCAGTGCTGTACTATGAGCTAATCCAGTCCTGAGGCGTGATGGATGGCTCTCAGAGACGTGTAATCAAAGTTGGCATATAATTGGACATGACTATAATGCCACCATAAATTAGTAAAGCTCTGATGGTGTCATCCTTCTATCTTTGAGATGTACTTTTAGTTGAAATCTGCTTCTAAAAGGGATCTAATGAATTATTTAGAACGCGTCACAATCGTTCTTTGTGGCATTTCCAAATAGGTTTAAATGGATAATTACTCAACACTTTCAGAACAATTAGCATGATCAGTTCTCTGTGATTCCTGATCACCTGAAGTTTGATGACATAAAGATAATTTATAAAACTCTAGAAAACTGTACTCTTCCATATAATTTAGATGCTTCTATTTTTATCATAAAACTTCATCAAATAATTTTTTTTTTTCATTTTCCAGAAAAGTATCAAAGACTGAGTCAAGGATGTATCTAAAATGTAGAGGACCCAAAGTTCATAGCTTTATAGCTGTTGAGCAGTATTTTTACAAAGTAAAATTTTTTTTTACTAAGTAAAATAATTATTAAATAAGTTAGCATATTTTAAAATATTTTCTTGATAGCTGATGTAATTTAGGTTCATGTTTTAGTCATCATATATATCTTACATACATGGTGAATACAGTAAGTTTGTATGTTTATGTGTATGCCTAGTGATAGATTCACATCACAATCCAATATTTTACCTTTTATGAATGGAATATGAATTGTTCTCTTGAGTAACATCTAATCTACTTAAATTGATCGATTTCTCTTCTTTAGAGTACATTACAGTATTAGCACCTATATGTTCATTTTCTCTGAAACTTGTGTTTAATCGCTGTGTATGAGGTGAGGTATATTTCATGTCATAAAATCTAATGTCAGAGAAAAATAAGCTTAAAGTGCTACTGTCTTGTCTAGACACCATTTGATTCGTGGGCACTAGTTGTGGCACTGTGACACTGTCTTGTCAGTAGGCACAAATGTTTGATACCAACTGTCGCATCTCTGCGAAATAATATGCCTTTCAAAAACTTGAAATCAAGAATTTGCTGGCATTTTTAAGGAAAAAAAAATTCAAAACAAACTTCTACTACTCACTGCTGAATTATCAGAATGACTTCAATTTTCTTAAATTGTTTCCTGTTTTTGTATCCTGTGATTCCCTACATTTTTGCTTTTCTTCTCATATGTATGATAACTCCCTGTTTTAGTCATCTAGTGTTGCTTTAACAGAAATATTGCAAGTGGATGGCTTTAAAAAGAGAAATTTTATTTGTCACAGTCCAGTAGGCTAAAAGTCCAGATTCAGAGAGTTAGCTCCAGGGAAAGGTTTTCTCTGCTGATTCTGGAGGAAGATCCTTGTCACTGACCTTGGCCTGGACTGGGAGGTTCTGAGATTCAGGATCCCTGAGTCCTTTTCAAAGGATGCAGTCTGCTACGGGTACTGCTTCTTGATGATATCAGGTCCCTAACTCTCAGCTTGCCTCCCTTTTCTTTATGCCCTAAAATGTTGCCTCAGGGCACAAGACAATCTTGTACATTGAGTCTTTCTCCACCAACACAACTGCCATATATCCTCCCTTATTAACATCATACAGGCAGGGTAGAGGCACAGTTTACAACTTCGGAGAACATCACACAGTACCAAGAATTATGGCCTAGCCAAATGGCTACCCATATTTTTGAGCAGAGACAATTCAATCCCTGATACATCCCAAGAATGTGTCTTTAGTTGTTTATATATACACACACTTTCCTGCTAAGGCATATAACTATTTTCCTATCTTTAATGATTATAACTGCAGAGGAAAAAAAAAACCTAGAAAATTTATATCAAATGCAAGAATCTCCCAAAATATGTCTTTTTTTTTTTCTTCGCAACTTCTTAGTACTAGTAAGCAAAAAATACACCATGTTAAATCAGGCAAGAACTTCAACTTTATGCCAGGATAGTATAACAGAGACTCTCTTGCCCTAAACAAGTAGGAAGCAGACAAAATACATGGAGAGACAGTTTTCAGACACTGAACAGTAGGCAGAATAGAAAAGTGATCTGTGAAAAAAAAGGTGAGCCCTCTAATCATATCAATCGACTGTGTATAAGCAGTGTCTGACCTACAATCTACAGAGGGTTTCAAACACAGCCAGTCACGTGCTAAGAAGAGGAAGCATACGTCAAACTTTGAAAGTGTCCGGTCAGCTAGATGTTTCAAGGAAGAATAAAAAGAAGACTGTGTTTCTGACAGAGAACTCTGTAGATCTCCAAGGGGTCGCAGCAAGCATTTCACTGAATACGTTCATGAGAAATAACTACTTGAGTCCAAGGGAAGAACCAGAAAGAAGGAATGGACAGAACAATTTATGAAGCTCTCCTATTCTTGGGAATAATTCGTATTTCCGTTAACAAGAGTCCAACAATCTCATAACACACAGAGCGTTAGATCTTTCAGGAGGATATTGCTTTAATTATTAGCAATTATTTAATTATTAAATAATTATTATTAGCTAAATTATAATTAACTAAATTATCCTTGTTCTAAAGATTACTCAAGACTTGTTTTAACAAAGAATAAAAATGGAAAAAAAAAACAGAAAATTAATGGCATAAGTAACCTATGAAAAATTAAGTAGAAAATCTGTTTATTTGAATTCCCAGAAAAGAGAAACCAAAAAGAGACAAAAAAGTAGGTGGATAAATAACAGACAAAAAGTTTCTAAATTGAGCACAAGTATAAACCTGCAGTGAACAGTTGTTGCATAGTTTATACTGCACGTAGCAGATAATATAAACAAAATGTAGACAAACTCACACCAAATAGCAAACACAGAAACTGTATGACCACACTAGAGAAAGAGAAAAAGATAATAAAAGCATATTGTAAAATTCTTACATTACATTTGAAGTGGTATTAATATTGTTTGGCTGTACATTGCAATAAATTAAAGTGTTTTATCTTGTAAAATCCAGTGAAACCACTAAATATGTGAAACAAAGATGTGGTTAAAAATTTAATAGTAAAGATAAAATGAGATGATAAATAATTTTAGGAAACATTCAGTGTTAAGCAAGAGAAAAAGGGAACAAAGAATAGCAAGAGCAGGTATTAAAAAAAATCAAGGAAGTAGACTTAAACCCAACCACATTGATGATTTTATGACAACTGTGTCATGGATTGAATTGTGTCCCCCAAAAATATGTATAGCCATTTGCTTGAGCCATGATTCCCTGTATTCTATGACTCTCCTGCGTTTTGTGATTTTGTCGTGTTGTAGCACTGTAAAGGGAGTTCCCCTAGAGTATGGCTTGCCCCACCCTTAATCCTTTTATCCTAAAAGAGATAAAAGGAAAGGGAAGCAGACAGAAAATTGGGAACCTCACACCATGAAGAAAGCAGCACTGGGAGAAGAGTACATCCTGCAGACCTGAAGTTCCTGTACCAAGATGCTCCCTGGACAAAGACTGATACAATACTGGACTTTCCTCCAGAGCCGACAAGGGGATAGCCTTACCCTGGGGTAGACATCCTAAATTTAGACTCATAGCCCACTGGACTATGTAAAAATAAACCCTCCTTTTTTAAAGCCAACCACTCTGGTATTTCTGTTAGAGCAGCCCTAGCTGACTAAAGCCAGCCAGCCAAGTGCCGTTGAGTCAGATCCAACTCATAGCTGACTAAAACAAACTGAAATTAAAAAACAAAACAAACAAACAAAAAAACCTATACGATATTTGTTATGGAGTAAATTGTGTCCTCCAGAAATATGCACCAATTTGGCTAGGTCATGATTTCCAGTATTGTGTGGTTGTCCTCCAGTTTTTGATCTGATGCAACGGTTCTTCATTTGATGATATGTTGTAAGTCCTAACCTCTGCCTGTGGTTACAATCCCATTTTTTAAAATAAGTCATGTTTTTTATTAATGAGGCAGGATTAAAAAATACAAAACAAAAATTGACACTGCTCACAGCAGCCCTACCACACCAACTGCCCTGTTTGTTAGCAGCCAGCCTCTTCCACTACACTACCGGGGAGGCCAGATTAGTCCGTGTTAACGAGGAAATCTGAAAGACAGCTACCTGGCCAACTGACTGGAAGAGATCCACGTTTGTTCCCATTCCAAAGAAAGGCAATTAAGTGCAACATGTAAATTATCAAAAAAATCATCAATAATACATTCTAGAGAATTCTCCCGAAATTGATTCCAAGGCATCTGCGCTCATACATTAACACGGAATTGTCAGAAGTCCAAGTTGGATTCAGAAGAGGACATAGAACAAGGTCTATTACAGCTGTTGTCAGACGGATCTTGGCTGAAAGCAGAGAATATCAGACAGAAACCTATATAAATAAGATCAATTCTCATGTGATTCTTGCCCTTAAAGAATTTAAAATCTAAATGATTCCAAGAAAATTACAGAAAAGCTAGAGAGAAATATAAGATGAGTGTTCAGAGTGGGAGTAGGTAAATAATACTTATGTGTTTGGATATAAAAAGAAAAAAATATTTTTTGTCATGTATAAACTTGAAGGTGAAACAGCCAGCATGGCACCCTAGACAAATACATCATGCCATCACCCTGTAGCAAAGTCACACAACACTAAACAAAACAGGTGAAAAGGTCAGTCCTGGAACCTTAAGTATCAAATACTGCATGGCAGGAGAAGCTGAAGAAACACAGAGAATGAGGAGAGAGATGGTACGTAGGTCCCTGGCCAACCAACCAGGACACAGATTTGTCATCTTGGAGTAAGCCAGCAATGACACACTTTCCTACCCCTCATCATTCTACCTCATATGCCACTTCCAACTCATCTCTCTGGGCCATGTCACACTGCCTTCGGTAGAAAGCCACAGGCCACTCACCAACCTGGGACCACCCTACCCTCATCCACCAGTCCCACCACACTATATCATCGCACCTTTGTTCTTTGTCTTTCTTCCTCCCACCCAGCCCTGCTTCCACCGTCTCTGCTTCCCACCCAGCCACATTACACTACCTTGGCTTCTGCTGCCTCAGGTCTACCTGGCCTCCACCTGCCATCTCCTGCAGCAGCATTTTTTCCATTTTCTTTTCTTTTCTTTTTCTTACCCACCTAGAACTTTACACAGCCTCCCCCCATCTCCTGCTGGCCGTCACATACATCTGTGCATAGAGTGGCACTGGGCCATCGGCCAGCCTCTGCCCCAGGTCTGCCCCACCCCTACTCTCCATGCCCTACCACATTACCTTTTATTTTTCCCATTTTTCTTTTTCTCATTACACCTCTCACCTAGCTTTGCTCCTAAGTCTGCCCACACCCACCCATTGTATACCCAATTATTTTTCTCTTTTTTTCTTTCTCCCCTACTTAGTTTCTTACACCGCAACTTCCTCCCACTTCCTCCTGTTGTGTCAGCAGGGCTAGAACATTCCCATTGCTCAAGCCTGCTCCCACACCAGGCCCATATCACCCCTGCCCTACCGGCACTCGACTAGCTGCTGAAGGGCGGGAAGCAATCCTCTATCATTCCCCTTACATCATTTCTGCTTATCTAGTGAGGGGAGGCGAATGTGCCCATACTGCTGACCAATGTCAAGAGGTATACAGTGCCCAAGCAGTCATCACTCCGCCTCATCTCCAAAGCTGTATACAGTGAAGTGGGCTCGTCCTGTCTGTTACCGCCCTGCCCCACCCGGACAACGTGGTACGAAGTACTGTGTGCTCAGATGATGAAACAGCCTGGCCTGCCTGCTCTGACATACTAAGCAAAATACATAAGCAGGACAAAGGAAACTAATACATACTCCGTAAACTAAGAAAGTAATACTTTAATGTTTTGGAGACAAGAAAAACACTCCTATCGAGTCAATTCTGATTCACGATGACCCTAAAGCACAGAGTAGAACTATCCTGTAGAGTTTCCCAGAGGCACCTGGTGCATTGGAACTGTTGACACTTCTGTTAGCAGCTGTACCACGTAACTACTATGCCACCAGGGTTTCCTTGGAGACAGCAGATAACATCAAAATATAAAAAAGTAAACCAAGATGGTTCCAGCAAGTGAACAAAATAAGAAATCAGATGACCTTCAAAAGAAGAAAAGACAGTAGAACTACCTGATGTAGAATTCAAGAAGGTTGATATTTAGGGCTCTCCAGGACATTAGGAAAAAGATCAAGAAAAACACAACGAATATCATGAAAAAATAAACAAAATTTTGGGGTGGAAAAATCAATGAAGACATAAGGAAAACACAGACAAAGCAGTAAAAGAATTCATGAAAATAACACAGAACATCAAAAATAAACCAACAACTAGAAACTACACAAAAACAGCAACTATAAACAAAATTTCAGAAAGGGAGAACTCAATAGATGATTTTAGAACCAATTCGAATTGATGGAAGGTAGAATCAATGATACTGAAGACAAAGCCATGGACACCACTTTGAAGAAAAAGAGTGTAGAAAACCTAAGGATTATCTGCGACACAAATCAAGAGCAAAAATGTGCATGCGATCAGCATTCCAGAACAGCAAGAGAAAATGGAAAGCACAGAGAAGGTTGTTTAAAATCTGCTGGCAGAAAATTCCCAATTACCTGAAAGATGAAAAGCTGACCATCCAAGAGGTTCAAGGAACCCTCTATAGGATAGACCTCAAAAGAAGAGAGGTTGGAGCTCTTATACACTACTGATGGCAATGTAAAATGGAATAGCCACTATAGAAAAAACTATGGCACCTCCTTAAAACTTGACAATAGAAATACATTCCATACAATCCAGCATTCCCATTCCTAGGAACGTATCCTAGAGAAATAAGAACAGTTACAGGAATAGTCGTATGCACACCCATGCTCATTGCAGCACTATTCATAACAGCAGAAAGATGGAAATAATCTAAGTGCCAATCAACAAATGGATATATAAACAAATTATGGTATATATACACAATGAAATTCTATGTAATGACAAACAACAATGATGAATACACAAAACATCTCACAACATAGATGAATCTGGAGGACATTAAGCTTGGTCAAATAATGCAATCAAAAAGAATAAATATTACATGAGACCACTATATAAAAACTCCATGAAAGGTTTATATACAGGAGAAAACATTCTTCAATAGCTATGAGAGAAGTGATTACAGGGAAGGGAATTAACTAATTGGATAGCAGACAAGTGTTAACTTTGGTAAGGGGACACATAACACATAATATGGGGGAAATCAGCACACCTTGACCAAGGCAAAATCTAGAAGCTTCCTGGACACATCTAAACATCTTCAAGGACCAAATTACCAAGGTTGACAGCTGAAAACCAAGGTATTGGGGTCATCTGGGTCAACTGGCAAAACGTAGTTCACAAAGAGAATATTTGACAAAGAGAATATTCTCACAAAGAGAATATTCTACCTTGATGAGTAGTGTCTGGGTCTTGAAACCCTGCAAGCAGCCATTTACAATACATCTGTTGATCCCACTCCATCCAGAGCAAAGGAGACCGAGGACAACCAAAGACACAAGAAAACACTAGTCCAAAGCTTTCATCAGCTTGAGCGTGGACACACTAGATGGTGCCAGGCTACGATCACCCACTGCTTTGACAGCGATCATGACTCAGAGTTTTGCACAGAGTGGGAGAAAAAAAACACAGATCAATTTAAATTCACAAAAACAAAGACCAGACTCACTGGTACGATAGTAACTGGAGAAACCCCAAAGACTATGGCCCTTGGACACCCTGCTAACGCAGAACTGAAGCCACTCATAAAGTTCCCTCTTCTGCCAAAGATCGGACAGCCGTACAGAGCAACAGCACACGTGCAAAACAGGCTTCTTAGTTGAATCAAGTACATGAGAGCAAATGGGCAACATCTGCTCAAAACCAAAGACGAGAAGGCAGGAAGTGACAGGAGAACTGGCCAGAAGGACGTGGTGAGCCCAGAGTGGGGAAAAAGAGGGGAATAGTGCTGACACATTGTAGGGACTGGAACCAATGTCACAAAACAACTTATGTTTGTGTTTTTTAATATGAAACGAATTTGCACCTTAAAGTTTTACCTAAAACACAGTAACATATAGAAATAAAATAAAAATCTGAAAACACCTGAGCAGAGAAGCTGTATAATGAGAATACTAAGGCTGGGTTTCTGAAATATCCAAGCCCAGGAAACTGGTCTTTCTGTGAGCTGCTTTTCAGCACAGGAAGGGTTCCTATTGTTTACAGCCCTACGCAGCCAGAAGCACAGGTGCGGCGGTGACCCAGAGTCTTCCAGACAACCCAGCCAAGTTGCTGAAAGAATTCACAAGAGCTACACGACAAGATTTTATGGTTCATTTCAACTTGATCTCTGCTAACTGTAGGATGAGGATATTGACTTATTCTGCCTAATGGGAAACCCCGGTGGCATAGTGGTTAAGTGCAATGGGCAGCTTGAATCTGCCAGCTGCTCCTTGGAAACTCTATGGAGCAGTTCTACTCTGCCCTAAGGGGCTTGATGACACTGGGTTTTTTTGTTTGTTTGTTTTGGTTTTGGCTGTCTAATAATCATCAAAGGAGTCCTGGCAGCTTAGCAGTTAAGCACTCAACTGCTAACCAATAGTACATTGGTTTGAGCTCACCAGCTGCTCGATGGGAGAAAAATGGAACAGTAGGCTAAGCCTTGGAAGCTCAGAAACCCTGTCCCATAGGTTCACTACGATTTGGAATAAACTCGACAACAATGGGTTTTCTTAACAACCATCAAACATCAATGAAGAGTTTGATGAAAGTAATGCTGAATAACTTTCGAGAGATAATTGTTATTCCTGATTTGCTTAAAGAATCTGTAATTCAGCATGGATAAACATGCATAATAAACAGGAAGTTTCTATAAGAATTTTGTATATAGACGGAAATGTCATTGTTTACTTTTTTCTCTTGGTAGAGGAAAGGTCCTTAAGGAGGCTTTACATCTTACACTGTTTTTTTTTGCAGTTCCACACTAATTCAACCTACTAATAATTGATAAATGTTCAATTGTTAGTAAATAAATGAATATAAAATTTCTAGGTTTCTTAATAGTTTCCAGTGATAACTTCTAGTTTGTCTCTAACTAGACTTTTCTTTCCATTTCTAGAAAACATCCTGGCCACAATGGGTTAATGTATGTCACTTTGATATTAGGCTTTTATCGGAATGAGTCGAGGAAACAATTATCTCTTACACTTCCATAGTTTTTTTCATTTTTATTTTCATTCTCTGAGCTAGTTTTAGGTGTACGTGTGTGTTTGATTTTTTCTTCTGATTAGTGACTGTTCTCAAACATGTTACTTAGGGGTGCTTTTTCTTTGAGGAGACACTGATGATGTTGTGATTACAAGCTATGGCTACTAACAAAAAAGGTTGGCAGTTCAAATCCACCAGGTGCTCCTTGGAAATTCTATGGCACAGTTCTACTCTGTGATGTACAGTCACTCTGAGTCAGAATTGGCCCAATGTTATTTTTTTTTTAAAAAAAGTGGAAGCTGCATAGAGATGGGTATGTAAATTTGTAGGGGAATGTACATTTTCACTCGACGGCACATGGCATATTAAATAAAAAAATTAATAAATTAAAACAAGGATTAATATATGGAATGACCTTCAGATCTTAAAATAAGATATACTTCAAATGACATTTAATTCCACACAATTTTTCATATCTTATTCAATTTGCTTTGGTTTCCTTGCACTTATAACTCTGCCTTAATATTAACAATAGTGCTATTTTTCATCCACTAACCATATAAATCTGTAAATATCACATCTCAGCTCAGTGGATAAATAAAGAGATATTTATTTTTTCCCTAATGATTAAGTATATCTGCATGCTTTTTGAAAGAGGTCAGTAGAACAGTCAAAAGAATGCAAATGGATACATATAATTTTTCTTAATTATTATGTCTTGAAGATATGAAAAGGCACTTGTCTATAATTTCATGTCTTTTAAGCATGTCTTTATGGTGAAAGTTGATTTTTAATAAATGGTTCTATTTACAAAATATCTCCAATTCTTACTTTTTATCAAAAAGGGTGATAAAATAAAATACATTCACAAGGTAACTGGAAAGAAAACACAGACACACGTCCACAAACGCACGCTAATTAAATAGTTATGAAGCCGTAGTTGAAGTCAGCGGGGACTTTAAAAATAGAACCAAACAGCAATTTTCACGTAAATTGCTGTTCTGTTCATCTATCTTGTTGTTAAGCTAGTGCTTTTGCCTAGAAAGGAGAACCATTCTGACAGCTACAACTTGTTCGTGTTTTCCTATAAAACACAACTTGAAATATTATAGGATATCCTTAAGATCTGTTTGACATTGTAGGAGTATTATTTATAAAACACTGAAAGAATGAGGACACAGAGAAATAGTCACATGTTCTTTTTCTACCCAAATTTGGCACTGAAAATTACCTCCGAGGAGCGAGTTACAGCATCACAGCTATTTCTCAACTGACTTTTTTTGTTTTGAGTAAAATTAAGATCAACTACTCCTTCACTGACAAATGCAGGAAAAGAGCTAAGAGAAACCAAGTGGTGATATTTACTGACAAAGGTAATAACATTTAAATAATATAATTATTACACGCATAATGTCAATTTATTAATATGTATATACCAGTTAGAAACCAGTGATCTGTTATATATCCAGATCCTAAAGGACACTGGAAGGTAGTACACTGTATTTACGGAGTTTTTTCCAGGAGCAGTACTTATTAAACGAGGCTTAAATGGGAGAAAGTGATACATATTCCCATCGTAATGTTAGGTAACAAACAGGGAAATGTAAAGCTTCCTGGGACCTTTCTACCGCAAGCATCTAGGACTGCTTCTCAGGATCTAAAAGCTCACAACTGACTAGCTACCTATGGCCTCTTTATCTTTTTTATTTTTGTCCTTGGAGCAAGGGTTTGATATATACAATGTCATCTTTACAGTCTGTAATCTGGTCGCAATTCTGGCCTCTAGTCCTGGGCACAGCCGCATAGCTAACTAAAAGGTGGTCAGTTTGAATCCACTGGTCACTCCCTGGAAACCCCATGAGGGTAGTTCCACTCTGTCCCGTAGGGTCACTGCGAGTCAGAATTTATGTGATGGCAATGTGTTTTTTTGTTTTAGCCCCTGAGTGGTACAGATGGTTAACATATTCAGTTGTTATAGGCAGCTGCTACTGATTGGAGGTTTGATTCCACCTAGAAGCACCTCGGAAGAAAAGTCTGGTGATCTACTTCCAAGAAAACAGCCACTGAGAGAACCCTGTGGAACACAGTTCTACTCTGACACCCATGGGATCTGCTAAACGGCTTTACTCACAGCCCTGAAAATAGGGATCCGTTCTGCAAATAAGTTTTGAGAATGTCCTGCTCTTCTAGGTGCTGAAATAGAACTATAAATATAACAAATGAATTCTACCCTCATAAACTTCATGTACTGTATACAGAAAAGCATATAATCAAGTAAAATGCAAATCGTAAGTGGAAACATTTACTAATATATAAAAAAAGGTATTTGCTCTACTGGGATTGGCCAAGTTTGTGTATGCACAGCCTTGTGGGCCTAGTTACAACCTGCTCTGCATACTTCAGCCCAGTCCAGGAGTGATTTACTCTGAAGATTTTTGTGCAGAGATGTGGCTCAAGAAAGTGGATAATTTATTTTGAAAACTTTTATTGAATATGTAAAGGATTCTACCTTTATACATCTTTAAGTAGAAGCCCTGGTGAGGCAGTGGTTACGAGCCATGGCTGCTACCCAAAAGGTTCACAGTTCAAATCCACTAGCCACTCCTTGGAAACCCTACAGGGCACTTCCTCTCTTGAACTGACTTGATGACATGGTTTGATTTTTAGGTAGAAATCAAATATCAGAAAGGCTGGAAATTACATGAACCCAAGTTTTAAAACTATTCAAAGGTGTTAAACTTGAAAGTTCATTGAAATGTTGCAAACTTTTTATGATCTTTTTTATGTTGAATGCTAGTTTCTCATTTGAAATTAATGCAAAACCGAACAAAACAGAGCTTGTAATCAGTGGTTAACTTACAGAATGGAATTGTTAGGTTGCCCTAATTCTACCCAAGAAAGAGGACTTTAAAACCATTATAAAAATATATTCAGAAGAGATTTTCAAGAAGCTATAAAGTGATAAAAAAAAATTTTCCATTCCCTATGTAGAGTGTGTTACACTCTCTTTCAATATATGCTTATATTTAGTGGAGTTTCTCTGAAAACCCTAGAGGGCAGTTCTACTCTCTCCTATAGGGTTGTTGTGAGTCAGAATGGGCTCCGTGGCAACGGGTAGTGGAGTTTACTGTGTAGAAACATGCCGAATAGAGAAGTGAGTTGAGATAAAGGAGCCTAGAAGTACAGAAAGGAAGCATTCGTCAGGGCGGATTTCTTTGCTGTGTAGTCAGCAGCAGAAAAACACAGGATATTTCAAGGTATGGAGATTGAAATGAGGGTGGGGAAGGAACAAGGAGGGATGGAAATGCAGAAATACCAGGCCCTCAAAAATCTTACCACTTTCTCTGTGATATTCTCTATGTGAATGCGCCTGTTAAAGATTCACAAGGGTATGGTCCTATCAGTATAAATATTCAGCCATACACAGAATTTCCCAGTCTGGTAATTAGGAACAAGGATATTGGTTGGACATGCACTATTTCTGTTGCTCTGTCTTCCAAAGAGATATCACAATGATTGTTTTGTTGTTTTTAGTAATAGTCTATGCTTATTATTTCACTTGCTGCATTCTTTCATAATGACCTATTTCCATGTCTGTCTGCCTGCTTGAGATCAGGGATTTTATTTGTCTTTCCATTCCCAGTATGGACCCCAGAAGAGAACCATAATATTCCCAAAACTCTACCCAAGAAGAGGACTTTAAAAAACCATTAAAGAAATGGTTCTCAGTAGCTGGAGAACAGTGGTACATACTGGCCCATACACAGTATTCAGTCAGCAACTAACACGTTTACTGGTAGGTAGATCAGCCTCCTCTGTGAATCTTCAAGCACACCATTCTTTCTCTAAAAACCTTTACAATGGAATGTGTAAGTTCAAGAGCAGGGATTAATTATGAATAATTTGCATAAGAAATAAAGTCTTAGGTGGCATACACCTAACAGAGTCAGTAACATGCATGCTTATGTTGAAAAGCAGTCAGCACTTCGAAGATTTCCACTTCCAACCTGAAATGTGAAAACTATCGGCAGGAGACGATCAAGCCCACTGGGCTGGACAGAGCAACACGTCAGCACCTTTGCCATGTGCACAGCCCAGAGGTGTGGAGGGTACGCAGTGCCTTCCCGTCTGGCATTCTATTTCAGTCAAAGTCGGCATCCGAAGCCTGCCAGGGCTCAGTGCTGATAACAAAGCGCTATCGCTCTGCAAAGTGACAGAGCACAGTGACATATCAACACTAGGACTTAAACGAAAAGCCCCTTCTAATTTAACAGGGAATCTGCTGAAGCTGTGTTCAGCCCAGCACTCTTGTTTTCAATTAAAACTTTTTTACAGTAAGAGAAAAGTTGGGCATATCCTTTCCTTTCTAGAGGCAGTCATGCAATCTGGTAGAAAGGAGAGTACAGTGGAAATAGCCCGGTTGTGTCTTGGTACCTATCAGTTCCTTTATGTCTACTAATTGTACTTCCTGTGGTTCAGCAAATGTTTTAGTTAACGCCTCATATTGCTCAGAGAGTCCTTTCTCTCAATGTCACTGTTTTTTAGAGATCCTTTTTTCCATGATACAATGCACAAGGTAGCAATGGGGTCACGATACATCCATTATTGAGTGACTACTGTGTGACAGGTTCTGCTGGCATGGGGTGGGGTGCATTCTACTTGAGCTATTACATGTAATTCTTACTAAGCTCTGTGATATAAGTATGATTATTTTAATTTGCCTGTTTTTACAGAAAGAAACTTAGGAGCAAAGAAATGAAGTAAGTGTGTGGTCATCTACATAGTAAGTGGCACAACTGGAATATAAGCACTATTCTTGTATATGAGATAAGCTATGATATTAATAAATTTTTATTCTGGAGAGCTATAGATAGCATTAACACACTGACGTGTGTGTGTGTTTATTCTTTATTTAATAGCATTTCTAAACTTCTCTTAAATGACACTGACTCCTAAATGATTATCTAGTTACATCCTTAGTATTCTCTCCAGAGAAAGCTTTGTCATTTTTTGCCATATGAATAGGCTGAGAACTTTCCCAGCCCACCCATCCCATCCCTCATCTTCAATATTTTGCTTATAAATTTCCTCACACATCAATCACTTGAGATTACTTTTTCTTACCCAGTTGTAGAATGTGATTCATCCAAGTTCTCTACCTTTTATAACAAGAATCACCTTTCCCCAATGTCCAATATTATGATTATAACAATTCTCCAGAAGGACCTTTTGTGCTCCAGTGTTTGCCAGTATTTGGTTGGTGACAATATATGTATTCTCTAAAATGACAGACATATACTCTATAGCACTCTTCTTTTCTTTCTGAATCCTCATTAGAACTATTCTTACCCTCCATAGTTCTACCAACAGTGTGTTCAAGGCAACCTAGGCATTTTCTATCAAGCATCTCAAATTCTCCCAGCCTCTACCTGTTACCCAGTTTCAAAGCCACTTCTCCGTTTTTAGGTATTTGCTACACCATTTGATCAAACACCCCACCTCTTGATTACCAAATTGTATATCACAGTTAACATTCTCCAGAGAAACAGAACCAGCAGAATCATCTTCTCTTCTTCTGTTTTTCCTCGTCTTCTCTCTGTCTGTCTCAGAATTGGATCACATAACTGCAGGGACCAGCAAGTTCATAATTTGTAGGGTAGGCCAGAAGACTGAAAACTCAGACAGAGTGACTGTTGAATCTTGAGTCCTAGATCCATTGGGCTGGTCAGCAGGATCGACACAGGCAGGACGTCTGTGTTATAATCTTGGGGCAGAATTATTTATTCTCATTTCTTGTAATTAAGTTCATGGAACTGAAAGAAGCCAATCTACATTATCAAAGACCATCACATTTACACCAATCAACTGATTGCAAGGATTAATTACATCTATAAAATATATTCACAGAAACATCTAGACTAGTACTTAACCAAACAACTGGACACCATAGGCTAGACAAGCTGACACATACATTAGCTATCGCACACTGTTCTTGTCCCAGGGCTGTCTTGAACTGAATTGTGTCCCCAAAACACTATGCATAGAAATTTGGCTAGGCTGTGACTCCCAGTGTTATGTGACTGCCTGTTTTGCGATTGTCCTAGGCTGTAGATCCTAATCTCTGCCTGTGGGTAAGAGATGGGATTATGTTAAAGGAGGATTAGGGTAGGACTTCAACACCCTTACTAAGGGAGATTCTCTGGAGTGCAGCTTGCACCACCTTTTATTCTACAAGAGAGAAAAGGAAGGAGAAGCAAGTAGAGCTGAGGACCTCATACTGCCCAGAAAGCAGCCCCAGGAGTAGAGTGCATCCTTTAGACCTGAGGTTCCCACCAACGTGCTCCCCGACCAAAGACTGATGCCACGTAGGACCTTCCTCCAGAGCCGACAAGCAAGGGTGGGATGCCTTCCCCTGGAGTGGACACCCTGAATTCGGACTTGTAGGTGACTGGATTGTGTAAGAATAAGTTTTCCTTTGCCAGAGACAGCCGCTTGGTGGTATTTTTGTTAGAGCAGTACCATGTGACTCAAACAAGGGCACGTTTTGACAGAAATCCCATAGTATAGATGGCTGAGATGCGGCTGAGGTTACCCTTCTGATAAAATATGATGTCCTCTCTGGGAGGCTCTAAAAGAGGTGTTTCTCTCAAACCTTGATATGAAAGGGAAAAAAAAGTTTTCTTAAATAACTGATATTTAAAAAAATTATGTATCTCATAGATTCAGAATACTGTAAAACTGACCTCTTGCCCTTTATGTTTCAGCCACTGATAAGTCCAGGGCCATGTTTATTAATTGTTTTGAGAATCTTGTGAAGCATATTCTTTTTTAATACACTGAATGTCGCCTGTGGGTTGATTTGAATAATTAATTTTTCCTTCCTTTTCATCTTCATTTATTTATCTCTGGTTGTTCTGTAATACTAAGTACATTTTAACAATTTCCTCTACATTTCTGTGGAGTTTTATGAGCAATCAGTAAGTATCTAAGTGGAATTTGGAGTCCAGGAAGACTATAGGCAAAACTCCTTGGGACACTTTTTATACCATGAGGTCATAATTGAACATCTGCAAGGTACTTTTCCTATATTTTTGGGTGGTGTTTCAATCACCAAACTACAATACTGAGTTTTTAGATTGTTATTAGTGGAAAGATAGACTACCATACTTCAGGTGATACAAGTCCTCACCACTGCCGATAAAGAGCAATTTTAGTCACACACAGAAGCACAGGACCAGTTAAAATTTTGGAAGGAGCATTTTTCTTTAGGAAGACAACAAGTTACTGGCAATTTGTCTCTGAGACAACGATTAAGTACAAAGAATTCTTGTGTTTTTAGTTTTAATGCAGTACACGCTTCCCACCTTGATGGTTAGAACCCATTTCTTTTCTAAAAAAAATAATTTTTTTTAGTGGGTTGGCTCCAGATCAAATGGCAGTCTTCTTTAAAATGGCATAAGTCAGTCTTCCATTACTTGATTGATCAAAGCTTGGACCAAAGGAAAGCAGCCATATGGCACCCAACTTGATGCTATGATGCAAATGGAAGAATCTGAATCTGCAGATGCCAAGAAGCAAAGCATACTGATGTATGAATTAATGAAAGCAGACAAGAATAAAGATATTGATGCATTCTTAAATTGATACTGATACACGTATGTCAACGACTACTTACAGAATGAGTTTAATTTCCTGAACAAAGATTGCAAAAAGGCTTTGGTTAACACTTCTGTTTACACATATATATATGTACACACATATATATATACACACACATATGTGTATAAATGTAATGCTTACATTTATATATATATGAACTAGATTTGAATATATTTTAATGATATTCTTTTTTCCCCTTTGAAACTACTGTAGTAAGAGTTAGCATTATAGATATTAGATTAAAAGATCTGTTCAATCACTCTGGAAATATTTGTTGAGTACTTCGTAGTGCTGGGTATTGTCACAGAGTTTAGGTTCAAGAGTGGGGAGACAGCACATAAAATACATTTATACACAAAAGAATTTCAGAGAAGTGTGATGAAGAAAACAATAATACAAGGTACTACAATAAAATGAGGAGAGGAGAAAAGGAGCAACTTGAGACAGGAAGCTCGAAGGATATACCCTGAAGTGGTGATTTATTCAGAACCGAATGAAGGAAACGTTGGTGGTGTAGTGGTTAAGTGCTACATCTGCTGACTGAAAGACTGGCACTTCAAGGCTACCATGTGCTCCTTGCAAACTCTATAGGGCAATTCTACTCTGACCTGTAGGGTTGCTATAAATTGGAGTAGAATTGATGTGAATGGGTTTGGCTTGGTTTTTTTGTTGTTGTTTGGAATGAAGAGCATGCATCAGTTATCAGAAGATAGGGGAGGAAAAGCGTCCTATAGCATTACCAGAATATATCAAGACCCTTAGGTGGATATGCACATCAAACTCTTGAAGACACAGGAAGGCTGTGATTTGAACAGAGTGGGAGGGGGCAGTTGTAGTGGACAGCATCAAAGATCTCTTGAGAAGACAGACATCACTTGCTGCACACTCTAGTTTTATCACTTACACTTAAATTCTCTGGCCCTTACATTTCTCATAAGTCAACAGCTGATCCCTGGGGTCCCTCTATCTTTAAAACAGGCAGTTAAACAGTTCTACCTAGACTTCTAGTTATTCTCTGGTAATGCATCCACAGTGACCATTTTAGGGATTCAGAGATGTACAGCCTTTGCCTTTAAGTGTTGAAATAGCCATCTGCGTTAGCAAGCCACTACATTTTGAAAGCACTGGAGAAAAATGTACTTGTAAAATCAGTTCTTACAAAGAGCACACTGTCATTAACTGGGATGGTTATACATTTTCAGAAGCTCCACTAAGCTCTTTTAGGATATTAGGGTACTACTTAGGAAACTACTGCTTGATTGAGCAAGTAGGAAAAGCATCCTAGTTACTTAATCTCTAAGCGCATGTAGATGAACGCATAAAACCTGTCAACACTGAGAATCTATCCTTTAAGTCAACGGTTTTCAGTCTTTTTCCAAAGACCACACTACTCTCTTATATACCCTGATCAGTAATAGCCTTGAAGGGCAATTGACATAGGCCCTTCTAAGAAGTTTGAATACTTGTCAGCCTTTTGGGATGAAACTCTCTCCGCTCTCTAAGCATCATTATTCTCAAGTTATCTAATTATACTAAATACACTGATAACTACACTTTGTTTTTCCTTCTTTCTTGCTATCATACTTTGCTTTGTTTTTATCGTTTTAACCAGTTACTACTTTATCACTAAGCCAGCATTTTCCATCCAAGGTTTTTGAACAGGCTTGTGTAACACAATCAGATGACATGTGTCATTCATAACTTTATGCAATCAAAATACATATTATTAATTTTTGTTGCCTCACTTCACAATGAAAATTAATTTAAGATAGACCAGAGACATCAGGGAAAAATTAGAAATACATGGAAGAGTATCTTCAAACCTGGAAGTAGTCAGTTCTTTTCTACATAGGAGACACACAGAGTTCCTATTCTGGATATAAACATCAATAACTTTAAACAATATTAAATATTGCTTCATCAAATTTAAAAATACCGTTCACCAAAGATCACTGAGAAAGCAAATAAGCAAGTCACGTTACAGACAGGAAGAAAATATTTGCAGTACATATCTCTGACAAAAAAATGTGTACACTGAATACACATGGAACTCTGACAGTAAACAATCCAATTTAAAATGGCATAAACACTTGGTCTGACACTTCACACACAAAAAAGAAAGATGCATGAATGACTGGCAAGCATATGAAAAGATGCTGAACATGTAAGGAAATATGAATTAATTTACAATGAGAAACCACTTCAAATTATGAGGCCTAAAATCAACAAAACTAAAAATTCCAAATGTTGCTAAGGATACAGAGTAACTGGAACTCTTATATAGTAATAGTTACGGGTAGAAGTACAATTGTTTACAATTATTCTGCAAAACCACTTGGCACTTCTGTATAAAGCTAAACATACATCCAACATAAAACCCAAACCCACAGACATCAAGGCAATGCTGACTCATAGCGACCCTATAAGACAGAGTTGAACCATCTCATACCCAAAACCCATTGCTGTCAAGTTGATTTTGACACATAGCAACCCTACAGGACAAAGTAGAAGTGACCCATGGAGTTTCCAAGGAGCATCTAGTGGATATGAGCTACAAACTTTCTGATTAGCAGCTGTAGCACTTAACCACCATGCCACCAGGATTTCCTTATGGCTTCCAAGATCGTCATCTCTAGGGAAACAGACTACCATATCTTTCCTCCATGGAGTAGCTAGTGGATTAGAACCATCTAATTTTTAGCAGTCAAGTGCCTAACCACTGCACCATCAGGGTTCTTAACCCAGTAATTCTACTTCTAGGTGCTTTATTATAATACATGAAAACATATGCCCGCAAAAAGCCTTGTATGCAAGTATTCACGGCAACTGTAAAGAGTTCCTATGTTCAGTCACAGGAAAGGAAGGAACTGTATTTAAACAGTAAAATACCACTCAAGAATCCCCTGTCGCTGCCGCCACCCCCCATGCAACTGACACAAGGCTGAAGCTCAAAAACACCATGCTGAGCAGAACACACTGCACACAAAGGATTGTGTAGATTCTATCTTTCTACACGAGCTCTAACAACAGGTAAAACTAACTAGTGATAGAAACAGAGATCATAAAATCTTTGGCCACTGCTGAGTGGTAGCGTTGGAGAACTGACAGGAAATCTATAAAAGGTAAATTTCTAAAGGGCTGCAAATGTTATCTTGATTCAAGAAGTAATTCCATGGCCATAAACAACTGCAAAATGTATTGACTTCAACACTTAATATCACTACATTGTATGAAAATTATGTCATAATAAAGATTAGCAAAATTCCTACTCCACCCCCCAAAATAATTAAATACAAACCCATTGCCATCAAATCAACTCCAACTCAGACCAAATGTATGAGACAGAGCAGAATTGCTGCCTAGGGTTTTCTAGGAGTGACTGGTAGATTTGAACTGCCAATGTTTTTGTTAGCCCCTGAGCTCTTAACTACTGAGACACCAAGTCCCCAAGAGTATAAAAAATACAACAAAATTTAATCAACAAATGACTTACTTCCTTTTCCCAAACCAGGGAAAATTTAAGACCATTCTTTTATTTTCTCTGCATAATACAAATAACCTGTTCAGAATTTTACAAATTCCAGAGTCTATTATACGTCATGGAAACCCTGGTGGCATAGTAGGTTAGGTGTTACGTCTGCTAACCAAAGGACAGCAGTCTGTATCTGCTAGGCACTCCTTGGAAACCCTATTGTGCAGTTCTACTCTGCCCTATAGTGTCACTGTGAGTCAGAATCGACTCGATGGCACTGGGTTTGGTTTCTTTATTTTTTTGTTATTTTATGTCACAGATAGGTCCAAGATGACAGCCATCAATCTTGAGTATTACATGGGGGAAAAAAAGAAAGTCAGAGAATAAGTGAACTTTGGTCCTAGGCTTCTCCTGTGTAATCCAACCCAAAGCCAAACCCAATGCTGTCCAGTTGATTTTGACTCATAGTGACCCTACAGGACAGAGGAGATCACATCTCTGATATCTGTGCCTCATAGTTTCTAAGGTGTACCTGGTCGATTTGAACTGCCGACTTTTGGGTTAGCAAACCATAGTACACTACCAGGATTTAGCATGATACACTTTTTTTTTTTTTTTAAAGCACTATTAACTTATAGTATGTTGGTAGCTGCTATAGTGAAATCAGAAGAATAGGTGCTTACATGTGTTTAAAATCATTTGTTTATTGCATTTATATTATAAGTAGTTACCATTTTCCAGAGATTTTCATATAAATATGTTTGAAGGCCAAATCTGATCAGGCAGCTATTAGATTAGAATTCCTCTACCTTCAATTTTGTAAGCCATTCCAAATTTCATAAAGCTGGATTTAATCTGCTCTTGAGTCTAAATGCATCTGAGCTACCGCCCATATCTCTGATATACTTCCAAATAACCTTAGTTTGAATTAATCTAAAGAATAGGTGGAAACATTTAGGAAACCCACTTGTACCATATTAATACTAATGTGCTCCCTATCAGACATTATTTATATATATTTATTTATATTTATAGATTTCATTGATTTTTCAAAAACATATGTCATAAGAATCAAAGATGTGACAAGCAAAAGCTACTAACCATTTAAAATAATGACACTTTCATGACATTTTATGTAACTGGATTAAGTATATTTTTAAATTATTTTATTTAAAAAATGTTTTTTAAATGAAGGAACTTTTTAAAACATGATTACTTTGTAAGTATTCCAGATTTGACCCTACTTTTATGTGGTCAGTATATATGATGCAGATTTTGTTGTAGACTTATTCAGCCTCATAAATTCTGTTAAGGAGTACTTTCAAAGTACTCTCCCTTAATAGGTTGTATTCTTAATCCAATGATGCGTAAAATATTTTCAGAACTTTGCTTTAAAAGTAGCCTTCTGATTGATTTTGAAGCCCAAAATAAAACTGGTCACCTGACTTTATACTAATTTATTTTTAACCAAAAATGATTTTTTTCTACCTTAATTCATTCTCCACGTGCATCCAGGTTAGTCTCATACAACTTATGTTATGCACTGAAAAGAAAACTATAGTGAAATGATGTGCTTTTAAAAAATGCTAGAGTCTTTAGAGGAATGCTGTAAGAACTAAAATTCACACACTTTATTATATTGATTTTATTTGACATTTTTATTTTAGGTATTTTATTTTTTAACTTTATTAGAGTTTCCATTCAGTAGCAACGTTAAAACTAAGAATCCTCTTTCTTCAATGCACATGGAACATTCTCCAGAACAGACCATGTGTTAGGTCATAAAGCAATTCTCTATAAAATCCAAACCATTGATTTACTGCAAAGTATCTTCTCAGACCATAGAGCTATAAAAGTTGAAATCAATAACAGAAAAGTCATAGGTAGAAACTCAAACTTATGGAAACTGAACAAGACTTTGCTCAAAAAGTCATGGGTTATAAAATAAATTAAGGTCAAAGTAAAGAAGTTTATGGAATCAAATGAGAATGAAAACACATCTTACCAGAATCTATGGGATACAACAGCACACATCCAGAAAGAAAGGGCCCCAATTAAATAATTAACCTTAAAGTTTGAACAAGTAGAAAGAGAGCACCAGAAGAACCCCTCAGGCACCAGAAGAAAACAAATTATAAGGACTAGAACGAATTAGAGACTAGAAAAACAAATGAAAAAAATTAACAAAACCAAAAGCTGGTTCTTTGAAAAGACCAGCAAAATCAATAAACCATTGGCTAAACTTACAAAAGAAAAACAGCAGAAGATACAAATACCCTGATTAGAAAATGATATGGGAGTCATTACAACAGACTCAGCTGAAATAAAAAATATCATAACAGAATACTATGAAAGGCTGTACTCTAACAGGTTTGAAAACCTAGGAGAAAAGGACAAATTTCTAGATTCATATAACTCACCCAGATTATCACAAGGAGACACAGATCAATTTAATAAATCTATCACAAAGGAAGAGATTGAAAAAAATCATCAAAAATTTACCAATCAATAAAAGTCCAGGCACAGATGGCTTCACTGCAGAATCCTACCAAATTTTTTAGAGAAGAGTTAAGTCCAATACTACAGAGGTTATTTCACACCATAGAAAGGGATGGAATACTCCCAAATTCATTCTACGAAGCCAGCATAACCCTGATACCAAAGCCAGGGAAAGACCCAACCAAGAGGGAGAACTATAGACCGATATCACTCATGAATCTAGATGCAAAAATCTTCAACAAAATTCTTGCCAATAGAATACAAGAAGATATCAAAAAAATAATTCATCACGACCAAGTTGGATTCATACCAGGAGTGTAAGGCTGGTACAACAACAGAAAAAGAATTAATGTGACCAACTGCATAAACAGCGCAAAAGACAAGAATCACCTGATTTTGTCCATTGATGCAGAAAAGGCATTTGACAAAGTTCAACACCCATTGATGCTTAAAACTCTCAGAAAAATAGGAACAGAGGGCAAATTCCTCAATGCAATCAGTAGTATCTATGCAAAGGCAACTGCCTTCATCATCCTGAATGGTGAAAGGCTGAAAGAATTCCCTTTGAGAACAGAAACAAGACAAGGATGTCCATTCTTGACACTTCTATTCAACATTGTGCTAGAAGTTCTAGCCAGAGCAATTAGACAAGACAAAGAAATAAAGGGCACCTGCACTGGCAATGAAGAAGTAAAAATCTCTGTCTTTGCAGATGATATGATTGTTTATACAGAGAATCCAAAGCAAAAGTAAATGCCAGTCTCTCATTTGTTACAAATTCATACATGTGTTTATTATTTCTCATTCGAGTCTTCAATATTTTCAATTAATATTCTCTGATAATTACCCCCTTAGACAATTCTGAAGAAGTCTTCATTTTTCTCACCTAATTCCAATGTTACTCTTCTTTTCCTTATTTATTCCATGTTAATTTTCAGTATTACCTCATTAAAATTCCATAGTCTATTGTCCAATATTGCAAACTTAATTTTATATAAATCATTGCCTTTAGGAAAGCTTAGTCCAAAGGACTAATAAACCACATCTACATGACCTCCACCAGACTGAGTCCACTACAACCAGACGGCCACGACTGCTGACTCCTCTGACAGGGATCACAGCAGAGCAGCCCCAGGCAGAGTGCAGAAAAATATAGGCCAAAATTCTAACACACAAGAGGAAAAAAAAAGTAGACTCACTGGCCTGACCAGAATTGGAAAGACCCCAAGATTATGGTCCCTGGACACTACTATTGCTTATTAATTAAGTCACTCCTGAGGTTTACCCTCCCATCAAAGATTAAACAGATCCATAAAACAAAACAAGAGCAAAGGGACATACTAGCCTGGGAGCAAAGACTAAAATCAGGTAATAGGGAACCCAAGATTGAGACGGGAGAGTTTTGACACATTATAGGGTCGTTAACCAAAGTCTTAAAATAATATACGTAGTACTTGTTTAATGAGGAGCTAGTTTGTTTTGTAAATATTCACCTAAATCACAAAGAGAAAAAAAGAATACACGGGAGAAAAACAAATCTTTTATTTAGAATGCTGATGGCAATGTTCAGGTTTTCAAGTGCTTCCCTTATTACCCCAGATTCTGTATTTACAATAACAATCATCATCATAATTAATAATATACTTTATAATAATATTTACTAACTTTTAAAAGCTACTTATATTATGTAAGCATTGCACGAAGTACCAAAGCCTGTTCTAAGTGGTTTACATGTAGCAAGTAATACAATTTGTAACTAAATATTAAAAACCTTGATATTCATAGAATATGTATATTCTAAATAAATATGGTAGAAATATTTGAAAGCTGGTCCTTAATGAAATAACATTAAAAGCTCCTGATATATATGGGGATCTTATTACATGAGAGGCTATAGCTGTTAAGAGTTCACAATTTAAATTCAATAAATTGTTTGGATCCAGTACCCGCAACATAACAAGCTCGAAGACCAAGTTACTTAAACCTCTGGACACTTTCTGTCACCTGTAAAAAGTGAGTAATAATGGAGTCTGTTTTAGATTCTTCTGACAATTAAAGACATGCAAAGTGCTTGGTTCAGTAAATGTCACCTGCATAGCACGGCCTCAGTAAGTGATATTTGTTAAAATTATGGAAAAGCACACCCTGAGATATCTATAAAAGACAAGCTTACTTGGTACTTCAGTATATTTACGCCCATAATAATCCAGAAGAGTCAACCTCAAGATGTCTCAGGAGAACACCTGGTAATCTATTTCTGAAAAATCAGCCATTGAAAACCATGCGGAACCCAGTTCCACTGTAACACACATGACATAACTGTGAGTCAGTGTTAACTCAAGAACTCATCTTACGTTGGCTTCTTCTTTAAAAAAGAAATTAAGGACAGGAGATAAAGTAAAATCATTTTTAATTCCCTACAGTGAAATCTGGAAACCCTGGTGGCATAGTGGTTAAGTGGTTAAGAGGTACGGCTGCTAATCAAAAGGTCAGCAATTGGAATTCCCCAGGTGTTCCCTGGAAACTCTGTGGGGTCAATCTGCTCTGTCCTGTAGAGTCACAAAGAGTTAGAATCGACTTGACAGCAGTAGGCGGGCATGATAAAATCTAGAACAATCAAAAAAATTAAATTCATCTTTTTTTTTCCTGAATTTTTTTTGTTTCACTTTTTATGTGTTTGTGTTTTTGAAACTTTAAGACATGATAAACATATTCATTTTACGGCTCAGATAAAGTACTTGAACATTCATGGCCAGTTAAAATTCTAGATTTGTAGCTAAAACAAAAATACTATAGTTGATAAATAGGTCTGATTTCTACTAAATTCACATGAATCTCTATTATTTTTCTTACTTATCTGAATATTGAATAATCCCCAAAGTGAGAGACAAAAGGGGTAGAGGAATGAATTATGCACCAAATGGCATATACTCTTAATAAATACCTCTACTCTAAAGTATCTATATGCTTATGTGCCGTATTTAAACTAATGCAGATATGGCTTCCAGTTTGGGCCACAATGAAGCAACAGTTAGCCGATGTCACCTCTTACCACATACAGCTATCAAGGTGGACAAAACTGTATGAAGCCACAGTTTTCAGGCCCTGGACAACAAGCAGTACAGACTGTGACCCTTGAGACAGGAAAAGCACAGGAAATAAGTGACACATTTACACTGGCTTACTTTCTGAGGTGACTTCCAAGTGGTAGCACAAAGAAGGAAAGCCTAAAGACAGAATAACGATTATGTGAAGGAGAGGAAATGGAAACGGAGACAAGAGCTTACAAAGGTGGCTGGGTCGGAGTCGACTGGCTAGCAGTGGGTGTGGGTTTTTAGCTGACTTGAAGATAGCTAGGATGTTCAGGACAAGCTGCAAGAAAGGAGAATGTAGGACAGACAAGAATCCCCAGAAGTATACAGGGTTCCCATAGAGTCTTCGACTAAACCCTAAACTGTACGTATTATTATGTACAGTACGCATGCCAAGTTTGACAGAGAACAGCTATAAAAGAGTGGTGAGCTAAGCTGAGAGTCTGTACTGTGAGCCAGCAGTCGAGCCAAGTCAAGTGCCGTCGAGTCGGATCCGACGCATGCAGTAAGAGTTACCGGAATTTAGACCAAGAGCACAGACACTCTTTTTTTTTTTATTTTATTTAATATAACTGAGTGAAAATGTACATTCACATATAAATTTACATGCCCCCCTATGTGCAGCTTCCACTGATCTCCCTGTCCGGTGACTGCACACTATTCCTCTCTGCTCCATACATGTCTCATCCTCCCAACAGTCTCCTTTCCCCTCCTCTCCGTCCACTCCTCTTCCTCCAGCCAGAGGTCAGCAAGATGATATCCTACAGATGTATAGAACCATAAAGTGCTTCCAATATATGTTACTCTGCATTGCCAAGTCCAATCCATACCTGTCCAAAGGGTGGACCTTTGTTATAATTTATGGGAAAGGGCAGCATCAGGGTAGGGGGCCATGCTCTCAGAGGAACCCCGAAACCGCTGGACCATCAATTGAGGTCTTTTAGTGGAGATCTCATGATGCACCTCTTTTTATTCTTATGTTGCCAGTGAGGCTCCTCTCTGTGAGCTCCGTCATGGCTATCACTGGTGGTGGCCGGGCACCATCCAGTTCTTTCGGTCCCAAGTCGATGTAGGCACCCACTCTTGTGGGTCTCTCTAAGCACAGACACTCTTTAGAGATTTTCTATGCTTGTTAAAAATAACTTCATTTTCAGATGTCAAATACGACAGTGGATTTTATGATGTATTGGAATGTGTCGCTTATTCACCTATCTCATATTGAGTAATCCTACCTCCCTTGTGCAACACAAGAAGCACTACCGCATAGCTGATCCAGGAGGCTCATGGTGAGTCAAGTAATACACAGGGGTGGACGACAACCAATACCCGAACCAAACCCAGTGCCGTTAAGTTGACTCTGACTCACAGTGACCCTAAAGAACAGAGTAGAACTGCCCCATAGAGTTTCTATGGAGCACCTGAAGGGTATGAACTGCTGACCTTTAGGTTAGCAGCTGTAGCATTTAACCAGTATGCAACCAAGGTTTCTGGAATAGAAAAGAGAGGCAATAAACTGGAATGTCCCCAGAGAGTATCAATATCATTAAAAAACACATTGTGCTTGTGTCACCAAGGGCCCTAGCCACAGTGCTATAAGGGAGCACTAAAGACAGTTCTAAGCTGATTTTCTTTATATATGATTTGATGGTGTTTACGAAAACTGTATGGGGTAGGGGGTCATTTCTAATGAGAATGACCTTTAATGAATTTTATACTACAATGAAAGAGGAATTAATCACAAAATCATATAAAGCTGTAAAACTGAGGTGAAAACTTTATAACTTTTAGAAATACAGTATTTCAAATATAGTTTTCCAATGGCTTCACTAAGTGAAATCATTTATATGTAATCCTTCATTGATATAAGAATTTTGCTGTGATAAGTGAACTGGTACTAGAATGGATATTTTATACACACACACACACACACATACATGTTATTCAAATAAATACATCTATAATTTCGTTGAATAGTTATATATCCAATATTTAGTAGACATATGCCAGGTCAACAAATCCATTCTTTATTCACCTGACTTCTGAGACAGGTTTGAACTTGGACATGAATTTAGAGAGTACAAGCTACATACACAACTCACATCTGGCTGCCATCGAGTGGTCATAATGTCCTTTGCTCTCTTTCATCAGGCTTTACTTAATTCCATTCTATTTTCCCTTTTACTGAGCAGATTAGAATTGGCAAGTTCTACTGCCTTTATGGTAAAAAGTTGACCATATAAGCCTACCGACCCAGCCTTTGCAGACAGAGCCAGTGTTAGACAATACCCCAAGCAAATTTACGTGTGTGCTAGCAGCACTGCATTGGGAAAGTCTGACGCAAAGGACTCTTTTAAAGTATGGAAAAGTAAAGATGTCACCTTGAAGGCTAAGGTGTGCCTGACTTGAACTACCACGGTTTTTCAATCACATCATACGCATGTGAAAGCCAAACAATGAAGAAGGAAGTCAAAAGAGGAACTGGTGTCTTTGAATTGTGGTGGTGGAGAAGAATATTGAATGTTTCATAGACTGCCAATAGGACAAACCAATTTGTTCTGGAAGTACAAGCAGAGCGTTTGTTGGAAGCAAAGACAGGGAGACTACATCTCACATACTTTGGACATTTCAGGAGTGATCAGTCCCCGGAAAAGGACATTATTCTTGGTAGAGTGGAGGGTCAGTGAAAAAGAGGAAGACCTCCATAAGATGGATTGACACAGTTGCTGCAACGATGGGCTTAACTATAAAAATGACTGTGGACATGGCACAGGACTAGGCAGTGTTTCATTCTGTTGCGTATAGGGTCGTTATGAGTCGTAATCGCTTTGACAGCACCTAACAACAACAGCTAATAAGCAGCCCTGGTGGCAAAGAAGTTAGGAGCTCAGCCTGGTAACCCAAAAAGATGGATAGTTTGAGTATACCAGCCATCCCTTGGGAGCCCTATGAGACAGTTCTACTCTGTTCTACAGGGTTGCTATGAGTCGCAATCAACGTGGTGGCACACAAGAAATAACCAATAAAATCACGTGCTTTAAGATGGTTAACTAAAAGGGAAATAGTGACTAAGTGGAGTTATAAACTAATCTCTCATGAAGTTTGATTTCAAGTCATGAAAATGGTATCAGCAAAGGTAGCAGAGGCAAAAAGTTAAAAAAAAAAAAAAAAGAAAGAAAGAAAGAAAAAAAAAAGGCAGGGGGAGGGAGGAGAGCAGGAAGTAAACAGAAGCTACAAGGCTGGAGCAAAGCGGAAACAGAAAGGAGAAAGTTCTCTGTCTAACTGCTCATCACAATCACCCCTAGGGCTGTCTAAGCCTTAATCACACCTAGGGCTGTCTAAGCCTTTCCATCGCAGGCCCCGTCTCAGAATCTCTTCCAGGTTTGAGACTCAGTAACACTCAGAACTTCATTTAAACCTTAGGCTAAGACAAGTATCAGTATCTCTTTTTACAAATCAAGAGATGGGGGCTTAGAGAGCCAAGCCAAGTGCCGTCAGAAGTTAGTACTTTTATGCAATCTTTCTGAGTCCCAAAGCCATGTCATCTCTGTCGCCATGCCATCTCTGTCACCATACCATCTCAGAAACAAACAAAAGAGAAACAGCCCCTAACAGTGGAAGAACATGAGTTCGACCACAGAACACAAGCATGCAAAAAAGGAAGCTGATTTCAATTTGAAGTCATAGAGCCATTGTTTTTGTACTTGCGGAAGAAATTCACTGTCAAGTTCCATTTTCCAAGTTCAGTTATGTCTGGAGAAACAACTAACAACAACAAAAAAACAAAACAAATCAATTGCCTTCAAGTTGGTTCTGACTCATGGCGACCCCATGGGTTTCAGAGTAGAACTGCACTTTGTAGCATATTCAGAGCAGTAAGCTTTTGGAAACAGATCACCCAAGTCTTTCTTCTGAGGTACCTCTGGGTGCTGCTGAGCCCTCGATATTTTAAATGTTAGCGTTAACTGTTTTTGCATAACTGTTCGCATTACCCAACGACTGCAAATAAACAGTGAAAATCTCCAAAGACCTAAAATTTTGTTACCCCAAAATGACACTAAGCAAAATCAAATACTACATGTTTGCTTAGTTCTAGTTTATAATTTAGTCCTGCTCACAAAATGAATTGTGGTATTTTGCAGCAGGGCCTCTTTAATGGGTTTGCAAATACTGGCTCTTTTCTACCGATCCTAAGCAGTGGTATTTTATCAAATGTCCTAAGAGTGCCCTGATATTTATCTATCAGTTTGAAGAATCTGTGCTCCAGGTTAGTGCCTGGGAACAGTCTCAAGATTCTTGCATTTTTATGGAGCAAAATCACAATGGGATACGGGGTCTTTTCAAAGGTGAACGCACTGGGCAGTTTGCTTCACTTGCTAATACAACTGAAAAGTCGTTTGCTGACTGTCAGCTAGTGGCAGGTGTGCCTTCGCGTTGACAGCTGCAGTTCTGACATGGATCACAGACCTGCTCAGCTGGCAGTGCCACAACATCTGGAACATTTGGTCAGGTTGCAAAAGCTAATTTGTGTGGCCTGCCTTCTTCCATGTGTAGAAATAAAAGAAGTTATGCACACAGAGGCTGATCTTGCACTGCTGTGGCACACTCATTTGTTAAATTTCTTATTTATTGAAGAATGGAGGTAAAGTCAGTAAGGCATCCAAACCGTTTCTACATCTGGGAAGATATTTTGCAAATACTGTACTGTCATTCCTTGCTTTTATTAGGATTCTCTTTGGTAATTTGAAAGAAATTCGTCAATAAAATTTAATCCCTAGAAGTTTTCTTCTGAGAAATTATTACGCCGACTTGTACATAGAAAACACTTTTTATTGAATGAGTAGATGACTGAGGTCATTTTTTCTAACTTCTTACCAATAATATTCACTGTAACTAACATTCATTGAACATTCCTTCCAGCACTACACTAAACAATTTACATCACAATCTCCATAAACACTCTGCAAAGTAGTAGTAAATGATATCCTTCCACCTAACCAATGAGAATGTACAGTCTCACGGCAATTAAGACAGTTGGTTCTAAGTCCTCAAATTAGAAACTGCTAGAACTAGGATCCATGCCTAGGATGGAATTCCAAAAACCATGCTCTCTCTACTCCATTCCAAGAACCAAAAACCAAACCCATTGCCACTAAGTCTATTTCAACTCATAAGTACCCTAGAAGGCATTGCAGGATGGCCACACTGGATTTCCAAGGAGCAGGTAGTAGACTTGTACTACTGAGCACTTGGTGAGCAGCTCAACTCTCAACCACTGCACCATCAGGGCTCCCTACAGCATTCAGTGCCTTCTAAATTATTCTGTAGGCATCCTTTACTCGATGGAGTTACAAGGTTGGTAAAGACAGTATTCACTTTTCTTTATTACCAAGGTTAAGTTCAAATATGTCAGGCCATATTGCTGATAGCACAAGACTTCCTCCAAAATATTTACAGTGAGATCCACCAGTACCTGGCAACTGTTAGAAAAATGAAGCAGAGGAAAATAATACATTACAAAGTTCAATAATTACATGTAAACTAAAAAATAAATGATGCCCACTTGTCACCATTTATCAATTGCATATATAATGATTACAGTATCTTATAGGAGTGAAGAAGGAATGTGAACTACAGACCTCCTCTTTCCAACAATACGAGGTAGAAACAGAACTTTGCTGGCTACAAAATTTGTGACTTTTTTAAGGGAATGAGCTAGACCCAGAGAGAACGTGGTATCTGGGGATTAATTTCATTTTTGAACATTATGTTGTGGACAAAATAGAAAATCTAAATTCAAATTTCACCTTTCACTTTTTCCTCTTACAGTATTTCAAAGATAAGCAGGCAGAAATCCAATAATATTAATTGCAAATTCACTCACTGCGCTGCTCATGCGGGTGCACGAAATATGGGAAATACTACCGAGTGATCTATCTTTCATGTTGTGCCAATGAGGATGTGGCTTCTCTCAGTCACCATACCACAGAATGTCTGCTCAAATGAGATTTGAACAGTTTATGGATGAATGTGTGACTAATGGATAGAGACTAATATATTCTCCTGCTCCATCATTATTGAGGCCAAGGTATTTATTTACTAATGCACACTGTGACAAATGGCTTCTTCTTCTTTTTCTTTTTTTCCTTAACCATAATGATTCATTTTTTTTTTTTTTTTTTTTTAGCTTACACTGATAGCTATGTGGGAAAAGAAAATATTAACACGATTTTATTTTGGAGGGGGGAGGGCATGTCAAGTAAAGAGTGTAGGGTTAAATATTTTGAAAGAACTATGTTTTAGGACCACTCAAGAGAAAAGGAGCAGTCACATCCACTCTGCCATCGGAAAATGTCGGTTGGTGTTTGGCACCTGAAGAAATTACCCAGGAAGTGAACGCTTGGGACTTAACTCATTAGAATTCAGTTCCAGTATCTTCAGATGAATAAGAATTTCTGCACTGATAGTGAGAAAAAGAGATAAAAAGAATTGCAGAGAAAATGACGTTTCTTAACTATGCAGAAAATAGATTTAATGGAATTTGCTCCAGAATACAGTGTCAAGGTATGATCATAGGACAACATGATCAGAAATTTCAAGCCAGGTAAAGCTCTATACTCAGTTATTCAATAAAATAAACCTAATCAGCATGATATGAATGTTAACTGTGTTTGCTTGCTTGGGTATTCCACATAGTCTTTGATACCCAGGTTTTATCTGAATCTGTAACTTTATCAAACACAAATTAGACTTTTTAGATTTAGGAAAATAAGTCTATTTACCTCAGAAAAGTTAGGCTTCATTCTAAAATTATTTTTTGTTTAAAGTCACAAGTGCGTATCTGGACACATCTCACAGTTTTGAGTGCAGGTTTTTAGGAAAGGCGTTGTAACACTGTCAATATGTACATTTCACAAACGTGTTAATTTTTTCTAGAACACTCAATATGTGATTTTACTAATTTCTTAAACTTCTAGAATAATTTCTAATATAACAAAAAATTTAGAAGAGTTATAGGATCATATTCTCAGCATTGTTTCCCCTTGTAAAACTGTTTTCCTCATATTCCCTGACCTAGTTCAGCTTTTGAACATTAGACATTGCTGACTGGGTTCATTATGTCAGAGAAAATCAGTAGTTGTAAAAATGGACAGATTTTAAATAGCCCTAATAGCACCTCCCAAACTTGGCCTCATTCGTATTCTATTTCTACCAGCTCCACTAAAACACACACACAAAGTTCATAAACTAACGACAGCCACAGCTGAGCATCACTGCGGAATGGTAAGCATCTTTCATCAACTGACTTCTTCTTTCCTGTTTATCTTCTAGTTTAGAGACAAGCTAAATTCAATTACATGAGGACCCAGTATATACAAGGCACTGTTTCTAGCATTTACACAGGTTGCAAGAGATATCCTAAATCCCTGTGACCTCAAGAACACAGATAAAATATTAGCTAAAGAATGGCATTTTCCATTAATTGCATAAGTTAAGAATAAATTTGAATCTAATTATCTTACAAAAGATAAGGCAGATATTATTCAACGCAAACATTAACATAAAAATAAATGCAATAATTATTAAGTGCACCCAAAATCTAAAATATTGGCCTTTCCTTGAAATGGTTATATTGAAAAATAAATAAGTAGAACTGACATCTCCTGTTACATTTATGCTTTGCATTCTAAGTGATTATTGCCTTGTATTGCACTTGTTATTCTTAACATCTTGAGACAATCGTAAACTCTGTACACTTGGCAACTGTCTTTCATGTTTTGAGTCTAACTTGCCCCTGGTTTGCTTGACCAGTGTCTTCTGATCTCATAGATTCTCAATCAGCATTTTTAAAAGAGCTCTTTTTGCTAAGACTGTACATCAGCAAAATGGATAATTTAATGTATATAGCTTTGTCTTTATTTCTGTAAGAGTTAACACAACCAGAAGCCCTCATAACTTAGATTAGACCATTAGGTTACATCCCAGATAAATACCATGATTCCCAGAAAGAAAGTGAGAGTTTTCTAGTTCACAATCTTGCTGATGAGACAGTAAAACCACAGAGGTACTCAGTGTCCTGGAAAGACATTCAGTTATCGGAAAATGTCAAATGATTAGAACCTTGTGCTCTAACTTCAGACCAAAATGTCATCTCAGCTGTAGGAAAGAACATAGGCTCGAGCTGAGATGGGCCTGGTGTCACTTACTCTACCATCTCAGGTCATTGGCCTGACTTCCCTGGGTTGCAGAGCCTCATCTACGAAGTGTTAGTTGAATGACTAATATAAGTATACAATACAAAAGAAAGAATAAGTAGTGTTCCAGCAGATTGCCTTGCTCTCATTGCATTTAACACATTCTCGCTAATTTTTTGTGGAAATACTGGTGGCACAGTGGTTAAGTGCTCTGGTGTACTCTCACCATCTTTGCTTCCAAAGAGCACTCTGGTATACTTCCAGCACAGATCTGTTTGTTATTTTGGAAGTCCATGGCACTTTCAGTATTCTCCAGCACCACAATTGAAAAGCATAAATTCTTCTTCTGTCTTCTTTATTCATTGTCCAGTTTTCACATGCATATGATGCACTTGAAAATGACATGGCTCAGGCTGGCCACACTTTAGTCTTCAAGGTGATGTCTTTACCTTTCAGTGCTTTAAAGAGGTCCTTTGCAGCAGATTTTCCCAATGGCATGCATCTTTTGATTCCTTGAGTGCTGCTTCCATGGGCATTGATGTGAACCCCAGTAAAATGAAATCCTTGACAACCTCAGTCCTTTCTCCGTTTATCACAGTGTTGACAAAACATAAGCCCACTTTATTTTCAGAACAATAGCAGGAACTGTGCATGGGGGGAAATGTACTTCCTCAAGCCTCAACTGAAATGGAATCTTCAGTTGCTGTCTAAAGAGGGAGACTATTGCGTTACACAATATCTGTGTAGATAAGACCTCTTTCCCTTCACACATGATAAGGTAAACCAAAAACCTACTGCCGTGGAGTCAATTCCAACTCATAGCAAACCTACAGGATGAGAATAACTGCCTCATAGAGTTTCCAAGGAGCATTTGGTGAATTCAAACTGTCAGCCTTTTGGTTAGCAGCCATAGCACTTAACCACTACTCCAGCAGGGTGATGAGGGAGTAGTCGTCTCTTAATTTCAAAAACAGCACACACTCCACTCCATGCTTCCTCCTGAGACTCCTTCTCCATCTCATTCATTAGGGCTCTTCTTCTCCCTTGGTATATATTGAATTGTATCCTCCAAAACCATGAGTTGTAAAGTCTAACCCCTGTACTTGTAGATGAAATCCAATTTAGGAATAGGATTTCTTTATTACATTAATGAGGCTATATCAATGAGGGGTGTGTCTTAAACCAATCACCTTGAAGATAACAAACAAGCAGATTAGAGAGGGAGAAGACATGCGATCCTGTTAGGTCACTGTGAGTTGGAAGAGATGGCACAGCAAAAGTTTTGTTTGTTCTCTCTTTTTTTTGTATAACGCTGTCTTTTCTCTCTTTTTTTTGTGTTAAATGTTTTCCAGACTCTAATCTCATGTGCCTAAATGCCTACTTAATATCCCCACTTGGAAGTCTAAAAGACATCTCAACTTCAATGCATCTCTACATCAATCTCCTGAATTTCAGTGTTTTCCACATCTACTTTACCCACAGTATTCTCTTTTTAACTCACAGACCCCAAGTCTCTAAGTTATCCTTGACACTTCTTTTTCTCTCCTGTCCTTTCATCTCTTTTGTTGGAGATCCTGTTGGCCATTACTTCAAAACATATCTAGAATCCAAGTACTTTTTCCTACCACCTCCACTGTCATCTCGGTCCAAGCAACCGTCATCACTTACCTGCGCTACCACAATAAATGTGAAGAGGACTTCCTGCTTCAAAAATCACCCCCTACCTTCTATTTTGAACACATCAACAGAGCTGTCTTTTTGAAAATGTAAGTGAAGTTCTATTATCCTTCCTCTCCTCCAATGGCTCCTACAGAGTCCTCTCTCCCCACTCCTACCACTGTAATGAGCATTTTGTGGTGTGTTCAACAATCTTGGCCAACACAACTCAAAGGTATGATCTCTTCTCTGATCTTCCTTATTCTTCCAGTTTTCACATACGCAATCATACACACAACATAATTAAAACTGTGGCTTGGGTCAGGTGCCCCGTAGCCTTCAAGGTGACAACTTTGTTTTTCAATACTTTTAAGTGGTCCTTTGCAGCTGATTTGCCCATTGTAACGTGTCTTTTGATTTTCTGACTGCTGCTTCCACGGGTGTTGAAGGTGGATCCAAGTAAAATGAAATCCTTGACAACCTCAGTCTTTTCCCCATTTATCACGATGATGCTTGTTGGTCCAGGTGTGAGGATTTTTGTTTTCTTCATGTTGAGATGTAATTCATACTGAAGGCTGTGGACTCTGAATTTCGCCTGTAACAGATTCCAGTCCTCTCTTCATTTCCAGCATGCAAAGTTTCATTATCTGTGTACCACACGTTGTTAATGAATCTTCCTCCAGTCCTGATGCCTAGTCTTCAGCATATAGGTAATTCATATTCTTGGATGATTTGCTCAGCATATAGATTTGATGGGCATTGTATGAAGAAACAACCCAGACACACACTCTTCCTCAATTTAAGCCAAGCAGTGTCTCCTTGGTCTCTTCAAACGGCTGCCTCTTGATCTATGTACAGTTCCTCATGAGCAGTTCAGTACTCGGGCTTAATTAAGTGAACTGCACCATAAGATTTCCTAATTATCGCTCATAGACATCTCACTGGATTCATTAGTGTCCTAGGCTGGGTTCTCTAGAGAACTAGTAATATATCTGCATAGTTTTATATATATATAGTTGTATATATACATACATATTTGAGAAGCTCTGGTAACACAGGGTTAAGCGAAAATTTGCTATTGTTAGCTGCCGTGAGGTAAATCTTTATATATAGTTTAGACAGTTAAGTTTATGAACTTATCCTAGAATAAGTGCTACGTATGTCATTGCTGAGTATCACTGTGGTTGCCTTCAAAGTACTCCTCTTGGGAAGCTGTGCACCAATGCCACTGCCTCGCCCACTGTTCAAAGCAATTTGAGAATTTTTTTCTGGAATGTCCATCAGAGCCATCCTTGTACTAGGTCTGACCATCAAATTTGTGAATCCATCTTAGAAAAAGTGCTACATATCTCATTGCTGAATATCACTCCCTTTGGGAGTGATATTCAGTGTGCTCCCCTTGGGAAGCTGTGCACCAATGCCAGCACCTAGTACACCCTCCCAAGCATTTTTTCCAGGATGAGTTCATGAACTTGTCACATCTCATGCAATGACAGCTCTGATGGCCATTTCAGAAAAAGAAGCACTTGAGTCAGTGCATAGCTTCCCATGGGGAGCATTTCAAAGGTGACCACAGTGATAGTCAGCAATGAGGTACACAGCACGTCTATCTTCTAGCATGAGTTTGGGAACTTAATTGTCGAAGTCATCATGTGTGTGTGTATCTTAATATATATATATTAAATCTTGATATATGTATATGTTTGATACATATACATCAATTCTTGAGATATATATATCTCTGTTGAGAAAATGGCTCATATATATATATTACATATACATTTCTCTTAAGAAAATGGCTCAGACACTTATGAAGGCTGGCAAGTTCCACAGTTGTGAGTCAAGCAACAGGTTGGAGATGTCTTCTCACTCATGTGGTTGCAGGGGCTGCTGAACCCAAATTTTGCAGTTCATACAGAAGACTGGTGGTCCACAGGGCTGCAGAAGCTGGTGAACCCCCAAACTGGTAGGTCAGATGGCAACCTCCTGGCTCAAGTCCCCAAAACAAGTGGTTAGACGATGATGAGCCAGATATAGGATCCAGAGTGAGAGGGAGCTTCGCCAGAGCATCCATATGTATTGGACGCAGGTCACACCCTTAAGGAAATTCCCCTCCTATCTGGTCCTTGCATTAAGGTGTGTCTTGAGTAAGGGTATCGCTTGAGTCACACAATCTTTGAAGGGTGAGACGCAAAATACAGCCTACCCTAATCCTTTCTCATTAGCATATAAAAGTTAGGCTTTACAACATAAAGATGGATACTTCACAATATCACAAAAGGAGGACAATTATATCAGATCACAAATGGAGGACAATTACGTGATACAGCTAATCCTGGACAAGCTGCACTGACACATAACATTAACCATCGCAGTTAGCATTCAGAATATATTTTCACCCTTATATTTCTCAAGATTTTTTTCTTTCCTGCCTTCAAAAATCTAAGCTGGGCAACATGGAGACTCGTATCTTTTACCTTTTTTTTAGTCTACTTAAGGCTAACCTAATACAGAACAAGTTTTATTTTCTTAAGAAAAATTGACATAGCAAATATTTGTTTTTCAAATTGCTTACATACCAGGGTTTTCTTGTTTTCTATTCATTCACCTTGAATTTATGTAATTTCATTTAAAAGTTTAATAGAGAAATATAATAAACAAGTATGCATTATCTAAAGTTACTGGTAATATTAATAAATAATTTTGCAAACTGGGAAGGATGAACTAATTGGCAGCTGTAAGGCTGAATCTCACTCTATCTTGGTCTGTTTTAATGAGGAATTCCTTTAAACTGAAATGGTATTCAGCTTTTTCAATTAACAGTGTAGATAACTAGGTACAAATGGAGGCACAATTCTTCTGAGTGAAAGTGTACAAGTTTAAAATCAGGAATAATGACATGTCTTGAACAATGGTTTCTGCCTGTTAACCTGAAGAGGGACTGGAAAGGGAGAGGTAGAAATCCTATTTTTCATGATTCTTCATAATTTGCCAACTTAGAAAATGGGTTTACAGGGGATATTTTTTTCTTTTCTTCGTGTTTCTTTTTTTAATCTCTACTTTTTAAAACTTGCCACTGCTATTGCCAAACTACTTTCATAAGGATACAAAAAAATATTTTCAGATAAGAATAAAAATGCTTCACATACCCATAGCTGTCAAAAACACACTTCGGCACTATTTTACTTTATTATTTAAATCGCTCTTTAGATTTTTTTCCCTACCAGAGCATATTCCCAGAAATTGCACACATAATTCATCTTATTGTACAATTATGAAAACAACAAATATCCTTTGTGCAAAGAAACAAAGAGATTAAACTTTGCCCCTGTTTGCTGGGATTTTGAAGACCAGTGTGTTTGAGCTGTCAAGGACGAAATGGAAACAAATGAGATAAATGGAAATGAACAAATAACCCTCTCAGGAGTCCTTCCCTGATGGTGTCATTTACAGTAGGAAATATATAATTTCATTTCTCAGGATTCTGATAGGCCAGGATGTCAGACGGACTTATAAATATGCTGCAATGGACAAAAGATGAATCATTTATTAATTGCCTCCTCCTTTGTGACAACTCAAGTGCTATGCTGTTTGGGCTTGCTTTTTTCACCCCTACAGATTTCTTCTTCTCCACTGATTTCATCTTGAAATACTTTTCCCTCTCCAGTACTTGTCCTTAAGTCTCATAATTTATTAACAGTCCCATTTATGAGTCAGATCCGACTCGACGGCACTTGGCTGGATTTACAAATGGACAAAACAAATCAAACTATTCAGATATTTTAAAGACTGTTACTAACTACTTACAAGAGTTGTTAAATTCAAGGAGAAGGTAACAGTTTGCACAGGCTGACCTTTCCCAAACTAGTGCCATAAATGAGGGTAAATTGTAATAATAAAATCATAAGACTTTTATTTATTTGGTTGCTTAATACACAATGCAAATCAGTTATGCATCAAGACACAGTCAGGAAAGATGCTACAACCAATATTTTATATCTCGCAGGTTATTTCCCAGTATCTATGCTTCTTGAGCTAGAGAACTCAAACCCCTGGAGATCAGATAATGGTTTCCCTAGACTATCGGGATAAACAATGTAGTCCTTTTCAGAAAATTGATTTTACATAATGACACATAATTTTAAACATGATTTTTATCATAAACAAAACCTAGATATTTTGTAAAAAATAATACATATTTCTCATGATTTTAAAAGATTAAATACTCTAAAGCAAAAACTTAGCATGCTTTAAAAAAATTAAACAGCAGACTTGAAAGAAAGTTGTACTTCCATAGGGCAATACTAACTTTCTCCAGATTATATATACCCTTTAGGTCAAAGTTTTGGATATGAAAGCATCATGATGTTTGTGGAAAAATTTGAGAATCACTTCTTTAAGCTATCTTAATTACCTATTATGGTAATAGAAGCAATTTCTTCAAGTTTTTGGTTTGTGTACCCTGAGTTTCTTACTAATGTGTTATCCAGGCACACAGCCCTGAAAACAAGCACCCTGGTGGTACAATGGGTGGGAGCTCAGCTGCTAACCAAAAGGTGGAAGTGGGGACCCACCAGCCTGTACACAAGAGAAAAGTTCTGTTGATCCACCTCCATAAATGTTACAGCCTAGGAAACTCTATGAGGCAGTTCTAATCTGTCCCATGGGGTTACTGTGACTCTGTTGATTTGAAGGCATGTAACAATGTTGTTATTAACTAGTCAGACACAAAGGCAGAAAGGACACCAACTTTATCCTCAAAAGATGTTAAGTCTAGTGCAGAGAGAGCCTAGTAAATATAAAATCATAAAATAATTTATTGGGAAAAAGTCAAAGATCAGTAAGAAACTGAAAGAAGGCAGAAGTCATCCAATAATTCAGCAAATATTTCATAGGGGTGGTGACATTTGAGCTGAAGCTTGAGAGAATGAGAGGAGGGGAGCTTCCCTTCGGTTTGTGGGAGGTGCCTAAGTTGGTGCCATCCGAAGACAGCTGCCGGGGTAATTGACAGGAGGGGATGCTGCTGGGGGTGCGATTGTTCTTGTGTTATGGAGGGGACAAGATTGAGGCATGGGCAAAGACTGGGATGCAAACAGCATGCGGACAGAAGTGGCTGTGGACAGCTGCAGAGCTGGGTCATTTAGAAAATCATCACGTCTTTATCCTCTACATTTTGTTATTACTCTACTGAAATGAGGGGCCACTAGAGGATTTTTAGAATGCAAGTGAATATAAACAATAAGAATGGCCTACTTAGTAGGCAATCACGTACTTAACTTGATTTGAATAATCCTGGGAACTTCTCTTATTCTAAAACATGCCAGTAGTTTATCTATTATGTCCCAAAGGAAAATAAAAAATATTCATTTAGGGAGGATGTAGTACGCCAACAAGGTATAATACGTATAACGGATATGACTGGTTTTCTAGCCAAGAGTCATTCCTCCTTTCTGCCTTCTTAAAAGAATTTTCATTGTGTTCCATTCTCCATCCTTCTCCACGTGGGCTTGAGATTCCTAGGAAGCAGGGTGTATTTTCAGCTACATAGGGTAAAACAGGATTGGGTTAAGCCAATGGTAAATTTTACTTTAGCCTGTGGCATAAGACACAGCTGATCAAAGAGATGTGCGGAGAGACCTGCAGGCAGTAGGCAGACGGTTGGTAACGTCGTGTAATACATACCTTGATCTTAAAAGAGAAACAAAGATGGGGAAGTCCCTTTTATACTGCTGGGTATCTTGTATTTGAATTTGAAGGCTTCTTTGAACACTGGAGGGAGCAGGCCAAGGACAAGCCTATGACAGGCAAGAAGATGCAAAGATGGAAAGAACCAAGGTCCTTGATGACACCAGTGAGTCCCTGAGTTAACCAACCACGGTGCTGTACAAAGCCTGGACTTCCTGTGCTGTCTGATTATTTACCTTTCTTTGAGCTTAAGCAGGTTTAGTTTCCAGTTTCTCGTGGCCAAAACATCCCAATTCATTCAACAAAAATAATTAAATGTAAAGCTTGAAAGGATTCACGGTTCACAATATAAGTCCTCCTTTATAGCTGAATGAACGGCGGAGCAGAAAAGACAAATCACACTGTTGGAGCTCACACGAATAATTACAAGCAGAATCAGGCATCCTAAGGCCAACAGATACTCACTGTACCAGCTCATTTTAATATACTCCAGTTTTATTTTTTAAAAGATGATAATTTTATTTTCATGATGTAATCTAGAAGGGTAAGTGACATATAACAACTAATTACTTGTTAAATATCTGACAATTACCTAGGTGACAGAAGAACTTTTGTTTCTATCTTTGCCCAACTAGTGAAGAGTTTGGACATTAACCATTCAAGTGTGACAATGAGAATAATACATGCTACTTAGAATTCAATGAGTTAAACCTCCATGGATCTCCAAGGCTGTCACTTGCTTTGTTGTCCCCATGACACTGGGCACACTTTGTTTACCTTCCTCAAGTGTTATGTCCCTCAACTATAGCTTCCTAGAAAAAAGCTTTAGCTTTCTTTGGATGAGCAGATAAAATCAGATCGAGTGCTAGTCAGGGGTAGAGCACAGAGGACTGTCTAGGTGATGACCTGTTTGTAGCTAGAGGATGACATTAGAACTAGCATGCTCTTTTGGGTGGTAAATTCTTTAATGAAGATCCTATTAGCTTCTTAATAGTTTCGCGACACCAGCACAGAGCTTACTACCGAGCAGACAACTCAGGGTGCTTTGTTGAATGAATGATGAGACAAAGAGTGGAAAATTACTGTCAGACAACACAGAGAGACCAAAACAGAGGAAATGGCAGAGACATTGGGGCAAGTTAGTAAGGAAATGGAGAATACTAATTTTGTTGGGTAAGGGTTCTCATAGCAAGGTTAAAGTAAAGCTATTTCTAAAATTCTAACTCTGCTTTTGTCTTAAACTTCCTCAAATGAAAAAAAAAAATCTGTCCGCTTGCCTATCTATCTAGCACTTATCTAGCTATCTAAAATCACTTATAGATCTGGTAATTTTTAAGAATATATGAGTGCAGTGAAACTTAAACCCTTAATCAGCTGCCACAGTCGTATCTACAACACACAGGGGGAAACTAAATTTAAAAGAAGTAACTGGTTCACAAGGTAAAGATTACTTTAAAAAACACATTTGAGTTTCAAGTTCAATAAAAGGCAGTCACCAAAGATTGGCATCAAGTGATAACACTGGCAGTGTATTAATAATGTGTCATGTAAAGCTGACAGATTAGAAACTGAATTCTGCTCAGCTTTACAATAAAATCTGATCCATTTTATTACTACCAGAATTAAATATATGCTGCTCAAAGGCTTTAGTAAGCTTAAATATGCTTTAGAGCTCCTTTTTGGGGGGTGGGGCGGGGAATACCATTTACTGCTTTTCCTAACACCTTGTTATCAGCAAATCAAATCGACAAAGGACTAATCTTGATTCTCCCAGATATCCGTGGTCTATCAGACTGGGAGCACGGTAATACACACATTTTTATAGAGGTGGATAAGTTTGCCTTTAGAGAAACAGAAAAGTCTCAGCAACTAAATTACTTGTTTCTGACATGTTGGGCAGAGGAAAGTCTAGATACAGTGTGGAAATAGTATAAATACTAAAAGTTAAGCCTAGAGGATTTACAGATGGATAATTTACTTAATCAGAGTAATCTGTAAGTTGGCTAGATAGGAATATTCTATGCAAACGTGTGAACAGGTGATAAACTATATGTATTCAGACTAACAGACTTAAGAGAGGCATTTTATAATAAGCACAAATCATAGAATCAGCAGGGGTCTGAGGACCACGTTCTCAGGGGACATCAAGGTCAGCTGGCATAAGCGGTCTTTTGCTACGAGAGTCTCCTGCACCCCATACTGGCGAGTGGCATCTCAGGTCCTAAAAGCCAGCAAGTTGCCATCTCAGGAACATCAACTGGTCCCAACTCACCTGGAACTGATGACAGTGGAGAACATCTAACATACAAGGAGAAATGAGCCCAGGAGACAGAGCGCCCGTATGATTGGGAGACTGCAGCAGCATGAAACCAGAAGAACCAAACGGTACCCGGCCACAACCTGGCAGATAGTTTTGACAGTGAAGAGTCATTGATGTAGCAGGAGAAAAAGAGATACTTAGATCAACAACTCTATTAAAAGACCAGAAGTGATGGCCCAACAACCTGGGGGTCCCCTAGAACACGGCCCCTGGACTTGCAGCTAGCCCAGAGCTGGAACCATTACTGAGATCACACTTCAGACAAAAAATGGACTGGACACAGGGTGATGCAGGTGGTGTGTACTTTAGGGTTATATATATACACATGAGATGTATATGTATTTATGAGATATATGTGTATACACATATATGAGGTTGTCTTACTGGTTTCTTTCTAGAGGAGAGAGGGTGGAGAGACTGAGTGGTCACTGGAAGCAAAGAGTAAAGAAAGAAGAGTGTGTTGTCACAGAGTGAGGAGAGCAGGCAGAGTAGCAGAGACATAAGTATGTAAATTAAATTGAATTGTACATTTCTACTTAATCAAAATCAAAATTTAAAAATATCACAGTATCAATTTTCCATAAATATGCTTGTCAGAAGTAGTAGTAGAAGTCGATCTTGTATGTATCTTGTCCAACTTGTAAGTTCAAGATTACAACATGACCAGTCACTCAATATATTTTATATGACCTGTGCAACCTCAAGATTCCAAAACCACCCTGACTCCATAAAATCCAGGAGAAAGATAGTTTATAAGCCACGAGAGCTACTTCAGTGGTTGGTAGAAAGACTGTATGGCATAGACTTAAAGAAGTGAGCCCTGTTTGGAGATTTTGATTCAGGATTTGGCATGGAAATGTGTAAATGATGCAATACATTATATTAAGTATGTGGTCAGTTACAGTCTTAATTTTCATGACAGATAGTTAAAACTATTCTTATTACTTAATCCCAGGGCCATAGTATCAGACTCATTTTATTCCGTGATTAAAACTTTAGGCAAATAAGACCTGAAGGAATTTTTTTTTTCTTCCAAACTTCCCAATTTACACGTAATTGCTCTAGAGAGGAGCAGGCTTAAAGCTCTTTCATTCAATATATTAATCATCACATAGTCAGTTTAACCCATTGCCATCAAGTTGGGTGCGACTCATGGCGACCCTACGGGCCAGGGTAGAACTGACCCCCAGAGTATAAGCAGTTCTAGGAGGCAAATATATTACCTAAGATAGAGTTTTACTGTGTCTACTACAAATGCATGTGTGTGTGTGCGTGTGTGTGTGTGTGTGTGTGTGTGTGTGCACGTGCATGTGTGTTCATTTCCAGCAGGACGCATTATGTACCATATTTTGTTAGCAGTGGCGCTGAGGTTGGTTCAGACTCACTGACCCTACATTACAAAGAAGGAAACATTGCTCAGTCCTGTCCGTTCCTCACCGTTGTTGCTGGTTTCAGTCCATTGTCACAGCTGCTGTGTCAATCCATCTTTTCGAAGGTTTTCCTCCTTCTTGCTGATGCTCTGCTTTACCAAGCATGATGTCCTGCTCCATGGACTCGTCCCTCCAGATAAGAGGTCCAAAGTACATGTTCAGGAAAGGATAGAGCATGCTGACCAACGGTGGGAGCATTGATGCCTCTGTGGACCCATCTGTAGATTTTTAGTCTCCAGGTAGCGAGCAAGGATATGTGCTCTCTGTTTGGGAGGCCTCAGCTGCTTGGCAACGGGATCTTGCTCATTCTGGCTCTCTCTCTCTTCTTGTCACCCTCCTTCCCTGTCTTTCTCTTTTGTCCTTAACACACAGCTCTTACTTGGGTTTCAAAAACGTATTAACAAAACAAAAACAATTGTTAATGTAGTGTTACGTCACTGATTTCCTTCTTTTCCTTGCCCTCGCTGGAATACTCCTCCAAGCTTGGTGTAGGGAAAGCCCGTGAACTTTGGGGGTTGACCCGCAGTCATACATGACCAAATCATTAATGTCTTCAAGTAGAGTTCCTTCTTCTATTGGATCAAGGCAATATCTCATACAGATGTTTTCTGAGGTTTAGATAAAAGTGTGATTCACTGTAACTACTTCAAGTATTACAACTTTTCTCCTCTCAATTATTTTTCAAATGCCTCTTCTTTGCAATTTTTATTTTCGTAATTTCCTCCGGAATGCTTTGATTTCTCTATAAAAAGACACTGTTCTTCATTTTGCTCAGAAAGCTTTTCCCAAAGGATGATCTAAAGACAATGTTCTTCAGAATTACCTGCCAATGATTGAATAAAATGTCAGCCCCCAGGCTGCCTGCCAAATCTAAGGACTCAGACACTCTGGATGGCCAAGGACCGGAGACTCTCAGTTTTCACAAGCGCACTCTGGCAACTGTGATGCACAGTGAAACATGCACATCACCGCTCTAAGCCATGATGTACACAGGAGGATGCTCTAACAGTCCAGTATTTTTATGCTCCAGCCCACTCTTAAAAAAAAAAAGAAAATCATAACTGGCAGGCTGCCTGCTAAAATTAGATAGAAGAAAGGCTAAATGTGGGAAATGGAATTAATTTCATTTAGCAACTCAGACTGGACAGAGATGATGGGAGTATTTTATCTACCAAATCATTTACTAGGCATCAAGGGTATATCCTGCTTTGTGTGATTTTTGACCTACATTCTGGATTCTTTGAATTTCTTGTCACTGAATGCTAATAAATGTACTACTTTTAAGCTTGTCTTTCTTTCTGTTGTCTGGAAATCCTAACGCTGGAAGAAAAATTATCTTATTATAGCACAGAAATAACGGAGAAGGCACGTGGTTAAGAGGAAAATGCTGCACTGTTCTCTGAAAACGTGAGTGTGAGCATTTGAAACAGAAGCAAAATAGTAAAGAAAATATTTTTATATATATGTGTGAATAGTTCTCATTATTTATATATTTGGACAATATACAATAAAACTATCCTGGGAAAAAATAAAACATTCATTTCACGCAAAAGTGACTCATGTTAAACCACAAGCTCCATTAAGTGGATGAAAGTTCAAACGTACCTTTCGTCCAGTTTTATAAAGATCACATTTTGGAAAGCATGTCAGAATTTTCTCTAAGAAGTTCTCAGAATTTTAAATAAATGAGTAGAAATCACTTTATTAATCAGAATTTCAAAATCTTTTTGCTTTGATTAAACTGAATCTAACTAGAAGAAATTGTTTTTAATTCTTTTAGCTTTTCATTCTCAAAAATAATTATTATTTTTCCTTAAATGTAAGTGGATACCAGCACAGACTTTGAGAGCAAAATTATTAATTTTTATTTCTTGAAAATGTACTTGTAGTAGGTAGCAATGGTTAAATAAATAGGCCATTTCCTATTTAATTAAAGAGAATGGTCAAAAGGTAGGCTGTAAAAGAAGCTTCTCAATTCTTCTTCTGGTAGCACAATTACCAAAACACACTGGTCATTATTAGCAACATTTTTTTTGATCAGAAATGAATGTCAGCATCAAAAGGCAAAAGCTAACATCATTCTAAACCTGGACAGGTAATTACTACCTTCATCTTACACTGTAGGGTCATTATGAGTTGGAATCAAACGGATGGCAATGGGCTTAGTTTTTTTGCTTATGCTATAATCCTGATTTATTCTCAGGTGATTTTGTTCCATGTATAATTAATTCTCCCATTGAGTTCTTTCCTATCTAATTTCTTTTCAAATAAAGAACATTTTGTATACAGCTAAAAAGTATTTTCAGGTTTATCTTTTTGTCTAATTATATTGCATCAAAACCAAATTAAAAGACTATGTTATCTGTCAGAAAACAAGAACAGGAACACTTAAGGGTCTTATAGTGAATTTAAGTGTTTTTTCAGTGTTTCTATAACTTCTACATTGATACAAAAATGTCTTGATATTTTCTGTAATAATTCTTTTGTCTTTAGAAATAGCATTCTAGAAAGTGTTTACATCATAATATAATTATTGAAAGCTAAGGGATAGAACATGTAATAATGTTTATAGCACAATGCAAAGATAAGCACATACTCACATACATTCACACAGTTTATGTGTAAGTTTGTCAAAATAGTCATTTCAAAAAAAACACAACCAACTCAATACGGTTAGTCAACGTCTATGATTTCAGTGTTTTTTTCCCTCCTGGCAAGGCAGCAGAGTTTTCCTCATGTTTTTGTTAGTATCATTTTTATCTTTGATGCATGAACAGACTGCAGGTACACCCCAGCTCCCACCACGTACATACGAGTCACAGCAAAGCATGTTTCCCACGGTCTGCTTTGTTTTTGTGTTGTGAGTCTTACCACTAGCATTTATACTACATACAGTGTTTCAGCATATTATTTCCTAATGTTATCATTCTCAGATGTTCACTCGCACAGGTTAGATGTTATGATTTAAAAAATATACTGATAATAAAAGGCAATAATAATAAACAATAAGGTATTCAATTAAATTCAGAACCTACTTATAGTCATCAGAACAGCTGGGTACTATCTGAACTGTAACTTCTCTGCTGTAACTCTGCTTTGAGTCAGCCAAGTGCCATTGAGTCGGGTACTAGTATCTTATTATATGCCAGTCATTGTACTGAGAAGGTATTTTATATACATTAACCTATCGCTGTCAAGTGGATCCCAACTAACAGTGACCCTTCGGACCCCAGCAGAGCTGCCCTGTAGGATTTCGAGGCTGTCATCCTTATGGAAGTAGACTGTCACATCTTTCTCCTGCAGCGTAATTGGCAGGTTTGAACCAACTGGCAGGTTTGAACCAACTGGCAGGTTTGAACCAACTGGCAGGTTTGGACCTCTTGGTTAGCAGCCAACCATTTAACCACTATGCCATAAAAAACAAAACAAAACCCATTGCTGTCAAGTCAATTGTGACTCATAGAATCCCTACAGGACAGTGTAGAATTGCTCCATAGAGTTTCCAAAGAGCACCTGGTAGATTTGAACTGCTGACCTCTTGGTTAGCAGACATTGCACTTAACCACTATGCCAGCAAGGTTTCCACTACACAATCAGGGCTTCTTTTATGTATACAAGCAGTCTCCAGATTACAAATGGGTTTTGTTACTAAATGAGTCTGTAAGTCAAATTTGTACATAAGTCGGAAGTCAGGTACAGTTCACATCTGATGTCGGTGAGTCAAATGTTTGTCTTATTATATAGTGTTAGTGTATCTTTCTATGCATAAAAAAATCTAACAGAGCACATGAGAAAGGAGAGTGCAGATCTAGAACTCTATTAAAAGACCAGATGTGATGGTCTGACATCCTGAAGGTCTCCTGAGAGCATGGCCCCTTTGACTTGCTGATAGCCCAGAGCTGAAACCAGTACTGAAGCCAGCACTTCAAAGATTAGACGGGATCCTGGGATGCAGAGTGAGGTTGTCCTACTGGTTTCTTTCTAGAAGAGAGAGGAATGGGTAGAGAGGAGGTGTCCAGTGCCAGGGGAGTGGATACTGGAAGTGTGGAAAGGAAAAGTGTGCTGTCACAGGGGGTGGAGCGCAGATAGAACTGCACAGAGATGAGTGCTCAGGGTTCTATCTGGCAAATGGACTTGGAGTGTAAACTTTCACTTAGTCACAATAAAGAAATAAATAAATCTTAAGGAAACATTTCCAGATATACTAAAACATCTTTACCACAGTAATACAATAATAATAATAACATTTTGATGCATGTTACAAAGTAATGCCCATTTGTTATTATGAACCATTATATATGCCTCAAATTTTTAATACATAGGCTTTATGGGAGCTGTTTCATAACTACAGGTTATATGTAAGTCAGATGTTTGTAATACAGGGACTGCATGCATTAAAATACGTAACACTATTTCATATAATTATGACACCCTTTCGAGAAATGAGTAACCTAAGGCAGGGAGAGTGAAACTACATTGCCCAAGGTATACAAAGAGTAAGCAGCTAAGTGGCTGAATTGTGATTTGAACACAGGTCTTGTGCCTCTAAGAACTCAACTTCTTTCCCCTTTACATCTCTAATGGTATGCGCTAGCATTTCTTCTCCAGCATCTAAGCTTTACCGACTCTTATTTCTACCATGGCAATTTCTACTCATTCCTGACCTATTACAGACAATAATAGGTTTAATGTATATGTGTGTGTGTGTGTCACAATGTTTAAGAGGTTGACTGCTAACCTAAAGGTCAGCAATGGTAGTTCAAATCCACCAGCTACTGATCAGAAACCATATGGAGCAGTGCTAATCTGTTTTACAGGGTCACTGAGAGTCAGAAGTGGGGTCACTGAGAGTCAGAACCGAATCGATGGCAATGGGTCTATCTATCTACCTGTCTGTCTGTCTGTGTGTCTATCTGTCACCTATCTATACTACTAAATAAAATCATCACCAAAAGTTTAAAAGAAAGCACTGAACAAACTAGTGTTTTTATTACATGTGTCCCTAGAGAAGCAAATTTTTTGTTTCACTTTAGAAATTTTATACCAAAAGTATGTCATTCTTTGGTACGTCAAGAAAAAAACAAAATCCCTCCAAAATCTATTGAATTTCACCCTAATTTATATTCAACCTTTTCCCAATGCTATGATCTGATCTGAAAATGTTCTACTTACATATCTATTTCATGCATGAGCCAATACCCTCGCTGTAGTATTCAAAGTAATTTTGCATGCTGTCTTTTGTATAATATTTTATGCATCATGCCTGAAATTTACATTAGAAGAACAATTGACATTCTTATTTAATGATACTTTTAAGAAACTGAAAATTCATAAATGAAATTGAGAATTTTGAAAAATGTAATGTAAAGATTCTTAGTTAAATGATTGTATTAATTGATAAAATGCATTTAAATCAGCAAATAAATATATGTGCATATCAGGTCGACGGCACTTGGCTGGCTATTAGGAAAGATCAGTCCCTGGAGAAGGACATCCTGCTTGGTGCCGTGGAGGGTCAGTGAGAAAGAGGAAGCCCCTCGAGAAGATGGTTTGACACAGTGGTGGCAACAATGGGCTTAGGCATTAAAATGATTGTGAACATGGCACAAGACCAGGCAGTGTCTCGTTCTGCTGTTCGTAGGGTTGCTATGGCTGGAACTGACTTGATGGCACTTAACAACAACAACATACGTTATACTTATTTTCAATTAAAAAAATACATGTATGCAATGAAGTAAAGCCCACCAAAATCTAAGCTGACAGTGATATGAGCCACCCAACTTGACAGAACTAGGTTTTACTATTTACATCAGCATTGATTTGATGGCACTCGGCATTACTTTTAACAGACTCACTGTAAAATAGTGATGACACAGTAATGCCATTTCTGTATACACGTATTTATCCTGGAAGGCACACAGGTTCTAAGAACATGACAGAGTAATCTTTTTAATTAGAGGCATGTTGCCATGAAAATTTTGTGTGAATTTAGGTATCAGCTTATCATAAACATCATCACTTTCTACACTGTACAAATAGGTTGTACTATATCAACTGTTGATTTTAGAGGTGCATCAAAATAAGAAGCTGATCATAGCTAACATTTTACGTATAGTAAATGTCAGGCCCTCTATGTGTCTGTTGGTTTGTCATACTGTGGGGGCTTGGTTGTTGCTGTGATACTGAAAGCTATGTCACTAATATTCAGATACAAGCAAGATCACCCACGGCAGACAGGTTTCAAGTGAACTTTCAGACTAAGACAAAGTAGAAGGACCCAGCAGTCTACTACTGAAAAGTAAAGATGTCACCTTGGAAAGAAAGGTACACCCGACACAAGCCCCAGTATTAACAACTGCATCATACGCAGACAAAAGCTGGACAATGAATAAGGAATGCAGAAGAAGTGATGGCTTTGAATTGTGGTGTTAGAGAAGAATATTGAATGTACCATGGACTGCTGAAAGAACAAACAGATCTGTCTCGGAAGAAGTACAACCAGACGGCTTCTTAAAGGCAAAGATGCAGAGACTACGTCTTACATACTTCGGACATGTGGTCAGGAGGGATCAGTCTGTGGAGAAGGTCATCCTGCTTTGTAAAGTTAAGGGTCAGCCGAAAAGTGGAAAACCCTTCCCAAGACGAAGCAACCGTGGCTCCAATTGGCTCAAGCATGCCAACAATTATGGGCATGGCATAGGACCAGGCAGTGTTTCTCTCTGTGTTCTATAATTAGATGAGGAAACAGTGTGAGATCTTTCCGTGTGTGTACATCGAGGAAAGCTTGGTGGCACAGTTGTTAAGTGCTAACTCTGCTAACCAAAATGTCAGCAGTTCAGTGTACATAAAAGAGAGAGAAAAACATAGAATGTTTTTTTTCTGTTGTTTTTCTGTTGGACAGAGGATTGCTATGAGTCAGAAACAACGCAACAGCACCTAACAACAACAATTTCAGGAAGACAGTCTATTTTCAGTAAATGCATTTTATAGATTTTATACTTGGGATGAAACTTAATATAGGGGTGAAGTAGTAGGTGCTTGTGACATATGTCTTTGCTACAATTAAGAAAAAGTATCTTCTGAATCCATTCTATTATGTCATAAGACTTTTAATAATGACAAAAAACATGATTATCATGGATAAAGAGGGGTTCTCTGAATAAGAAGCCACACAATTAAATACCAAGAATTTCTGTATCAGTTAACCATGTTTAAGGACCGTGTACTGATTGGGAGATTATAGTTAGGGATCTTTTGAACCAAACTGCAGAGCTTTTAGAATCAGCGATCACTTCCTATTCATAAGGTAATATGAGTTTACATCACTATGCAATTGCTAAGTATCTTATTTTACTTGGGAGAGAAATAATCTAAGCAAAATGGAAAAAATTCTAAAGATCAATTTTTAAGGTAACCTTTGTCTGAAGAACCCTAAGAGGTCATAATACCATATTGCAGATGGATTTATATAATTACACATTAGAATGTGAAATCAAAAAGAACATAAGCCATGTTTGTCCTACCATTCTAGTATCAGAAGTTAGCTGTTTTCTTAACACCTGGTAAGGCTTCAGGAATGTAGGATGGTTGTTGGAGAAAGAGGTGGAGGGAGGGAAGGAGGGAGGGAGAGAGACAGAGAGGGAGGGAGAGAGACAGAGAGGGAGGGAGGCAAGGAGAGAGAAGCAGGAAAATTTGGTGAAAGAAAAATATTTGATTAAACAAGAGAAATACAATAGCATCCCTCAGTTAATATACAATTAATTTTTTCCAGACAGCATAAATTTAGAGAGTTCTCATAGTTTTCCAGATTCTGAGTCAGGCACTGGAAGTTATTTTTATTTTTTAACAACACTGCACTTCCGCAGTTCAACAAAATCAATGTGTTATTGAACAGGAATTAAAAATAAATTTTGTTCCTCTATTATTTTGCTCTCAAGTTTCATCTTCATTTAGAGCATCAAAACTTCTTAGCTTATGTTTTAATAATTGTATTTTATTGTTTTGCTTTTTAAAAAAGATGCTGAGTCTCTCAGATTAGTTTTTTTTTTTTTTTAATAATTCATTCTTTAAGCCTTGGGTTCAAATTGTGTAGAATAATCCATGATACATGGATTATTCTCCTTCCACCGCTTTTCATCATGTTCTTTTAACTTGCAGGATGTTAGCTCTGTGTCGTTGCATTTCACTTGTTTTCAATCCTCTTCTTACACAGCTCTGTGAAAATGAACTAAAATGTATTTAACTGGCATCAAATACTTCTACAAGCAGTCTGTGACTCTTAACCAAATTATTTTTCCCCATTAACTATCTTTTACCCTCAAGGACACATTAATTACATTCTGAAATATTTATTCCTGTAACCTCTGCCATATTTCACAGACAAACTCATTTATTTAGCTACATGGAAATTGTAGTAGAGGTTCAGACCTATTAATACTACTTAAAATTTAGGCATCTTTTGTGTTCTACCTTTTCTGTCTGTGTTCTAATCATGCCACAGGGATGAGCAGTTTATTGAAAGTAGGAATCACCTAATTAGCTTTTAATTAGCATACTCTATATTTTGTCATCTTTAGCTACTTGAACTAGAGGAGAAAATTTGGAAACAAAAAGTATAGTTCTTGGAGAAATCTTAAATTTTCCAAGCATACATATGTAATTAAATGAAATATCACTTTTCTTTAGTTTCAAGGATTTTAATCTGGAATATCAAAATTTTTCTTATCAGATTCTTTTCACTATTATGAAGATGTGAAACATAACAGGAAGATGCTCTCTGAGTGAATTATTAACACTACGAATTTTTAAAAACTGTGTATGATCCAGTGTGCTGGTGCACTTCAGTTATTTGAAACTCAAGTGACTTAAAAGACAATAAAATGGCACAGATTAAGGACTCAGAGGAAAATAAAATAATCTAAATATGATATGTGTATAATAAACTACTGAACTTTCAGAGGAAAATAATCATTTCATTCTATTACCTTTCATTACCTATCTCAAATATCAACCATTATGTAGAAAATTGAATGTATTTAAATCAAGATGATTACTTCAAGAGGAAGACCACATGGGGTTCAAAAACTATGCATATTAGGACAACACAATCTGTGGCAAACGTACACCATTTGCATAATTGACTCAATTTTAGGAAGGAATGAATATTGATTTATATGCTACCTTTCCTATCAGGAGCAAAACAGTTATATGATGCACTTCTATGCTTTTCATTGAAAATTATATGCGTGTGTGTGTATATATATATGTGTATAAGGTATCAGAAAATAAAATCTTTGTAATGTGTACACAGTAGGTCTGCTGTTCATTTTTTTCCCTCACAGTTTGGGCTGTATTTATCATCGTGGTTAGAATTTTATATCATTTTTTTAACATAATAATTTTTAAGCAACTAAATATACTCCAATGATAATTTTATTCAAATACTTAAAATTTAGCTAAACATTCTGAGTTTTAAAGCCTGATGGAATATTGGTTAAGAACTACAGCTGCTAACCAAAAGGTCAGGAACTCGCATCCACCAGGTGCTCCTTGGAAACTGCCGCAGAGTTCTACTCCATCCTGTAAGTTGGTATACATCAGAAATGACTAGACAGCAAAGTGTTTGGGTTTTGAGTACAGAATATTTATGCTATAGACTTTTGATTCACTTAATATTATATAAAGGAAATAAAATGTCTTAATTCTTTTAGGTTTAAGCCAATCATTAACTATGTTATAATGCTGAATTATTACTTCAAAATTGTGATCACATAACTGATGGCACAGTTTATAGTGGACAATGCATAATTATATACATTATACAGTACTATGTATTGTTTATCTTAATAACTACTTCAATTTATTAAATAAATGCAAATAACAGTGCCTTCATGTTTATACTCAGATTATATGACAAAAATTTTACAATATACACAGAATAATTACAACTACAGTGAAAAACTATAGAACTAACTAGCTTACATGCACAGGCTAGTAATAGGCTAGATTCTTTAAAACCTGGAGCTCACTAATGTGAAAGTTAGAACAGTAAAGCCCTTAAAGAAATAATAGGAAAATATCTTAGTAGTCACAGCCAAACCTAAGACTTCTCAAATAGACAAAAGCTTCAGTTATTGAAGAAAAAACTAGGAACCAATTTAAGAACTTTTTATTCATCAAAAGACATCATTAGAAGTGTAATGAGGCAACTCATCAGATAGGTGAAGGTATAACTCAAATATGCAAACAACAACAAAATAAACCTGTTGCTACAATTCCAACTCACAGTGACACTGTAAGACACGGTAGAACTGCCCAATAGGGTTTCCAAGAGGCACCTGGTAGATTCCAACTGCCAGTCCTATAGTTAGCAGCCTGACCACTCAACCACTACACCATCAGGGTTTCCAAGTACCCAGCAGTTCTGGGAAATACTGAACAACTGGCTTTCCAAAAACAAAAATCTGAATTTTAGCATTTGCCAATGTAGGTAGTGTAAATATTCCTGCCATGAGCTTTTCAAGCTACCAGCCACAGTGCTGAACACTCACAGATGACTCTTACGAATCCATTTAAACCAGTTCCAGCACACCACGGCACGTATCCGAAACAAAGGTTTCAGTACTCAGACATTAAAAAACAAAATAAAACCCCAAACTCTTACAAGATGGTAGAAAGTACAGACAATCTAGTGAAAAGCAGCCAAAGACTTAGACCTCTTCAAGACAGAATATCAATACATCAAATAAACGTACTAAGAAGTACTTAGTCACAAACACTGCTGTTGTTGTTAAGTTGGTATGACTCACAGCGGGTCCACGTGTACTGAGTGGAGTATGATCAGTCGAGTTTTCAAGGCTGTTATCTTTCAGAAGCACATTGCCAGGGCTGTCTTCCCATGCACTACTGTGTGTGTTTGATTTTCTGATCCTTGGGCTACTAGTCCAGCAATTAAGTGTTTGTACCATCCAGAAGCAGGAGTCATCAAGACAGTCAGATTTAAACACCATTATGAATATACATTTGGAAGATCTGTGGTGTAGGAGCTACGGCTGCTAACCAAAAGATCAGCAGTTCAAATCCGCTATTCTGTCCTTGGAACAGTTTCTCCTCTGTCCTATAGAGTCACTGTGAATTGGGATCAACTCAAGGGTGTGAGTTTTAGAGATGTCTACGCTGGAGTCTTGGTGGTGCAGTGGCTAGAGTTCAGCTGGTAACCAAGAGATTGGCAGTTCTAATCCACCAACCACTCCTTGGAAACCCTATGGGACAGTTCTACCCCATTCTACAGCATTGCCATGAGCTGGGATGAACTTGCCATCGAGTCTGACTTTTGATATGTATATAGCAGGGTAGTGTTGTGTTTAGTGGTAGCATTCTTGCTTTCTACAGGGAGACCTCGTTCTCTTCTAGGTCAACGGGCCTTAAGCACAAGCCAGCACCACTACATCATTGGAAGCTCGCTGTTGTTGTTTGAGCAATTTCCAGACTAAAAAAGACCTGATGATCTACTTCAGAAAAAACAGGCGATGAAAACCCCTTGAATCACAACAGTCTGATGTCCTTGTGTATGGTGTCCACACAAGCTGGCAGCAACTCCGTGGTAACTAACAACAAGAGTATATGCACCATAAGATTGGAAAAAATCTGAAGAATGAGTGTTCCAAGTGTTAATAAGTCTGTGGAGCATCTGAACAATTACATCCCACAGTCAAAAATTAATATAATCATTTTAGGCAACTCTTGGTATCTACTGAAGCAGAATTCATGGATGTCCTATATACCCAACTAAAAATACACATGTGTCCCAGAAAAAAATGTTTAGGAGGGACGCTTCACCACTATCCACATGAGCCAGAGACTAGAGACTACACAACTGCCTATCAATAGCAGAGGAGGGATAAAAAATTGGTGTACATACCCAGAAAATACTGTATAGCCGTGAGAATGAAGGACCTACTGCTGGACACAACAACCCGAGAAACATCATGGGGAACAAAAAAAGAAGCTGTACCCACTCCATGATTCCATTTATGGAATGTAAGAAAGGAGGCCAATTGAACTATCATTTTAGGAGTCACGATAGTGATTATATTTCATGGGTGTAGAGACAGGAAAAGATACTAAGGGGCTTCTAGCAGCGGTTAAGAGATACAGCGAGCTACAGCTGCTTCGCCAAAAGGTTGGCAGTTTGAATCCAACAGCCACTTATTAGAAACCTAGGCCGTGGTTCTATTCTGTCCCATAGGGTTGCTCTGAGTCAGAACTGACTTGATGCCAGGTTTCATTTGTTTTTTCGGGTGCTATAGAGTCACTACGAGTCAGAACTGACTCAGAACCACTGGGTTTGTACTTTTGGTTAGTGGAAACCCTGGTAGTGTAGTGGTTCTGTACTACAGCTGCTGAACACAACGTCAGCAGTTCAAATCCACCAGGCATTCCCTGGAAACTCCATGGAGCACTTCTACTCTCTCCTATAGGGCTGCTATGAGTTGGAATTTACTCAATAGCAGTGGGCTTTTTTGTTATTTGTTTGTTTAGTATTCTACTTTCTGTTTTTATTTATGTCAATGCTTGTTATATGAGTATGTTCAGTTTATGACAATTCACTGAGGCTGTATTCTTAACATTCCAGTTATTTTCTATCCACACCAAGTCAGAGTCACTGCTGTAAAGTCAGTTCCAGCTCACAGTGCGACCCTGTACGACAGAGTAGAACTGTCTCATGGGATTGCCAAGGCTACAGTCTTCACGGAGGCTGACTACCACATCTTTCTCCTGTGGTCAACTGGTGGGTTCAAACAGTGGATCTTTCTGTTAGAAGCCCAGCACTTTAAACTGCAGGCCGGCAGGGTTCCGCTTTCCCTATACACACAAATATTATAAAATTGTTGCTGCAGCATAGATTCTGAGCCATAGCAACCTTATAGCCTAGAGGAGAACTGCCTCCTAACATTTCAAAGCAGCAACTGGTAGATCTGAACTGCCAACTTTTTGATTACTAGTGGAAATTTTAACCACTGTACCACCAGGGCTCCATATGTGTATTAAATATCTATAAAAATAATCATATGTATGTTAATTGTATGCATGTCTATAAAAATATCCACATGAATATTAAATATCAAAAAGATTAAAATCACCAGAGAGGATGGTAAAAGTACTGTACTATTTTATAAATCAAAATAATTTGTAAGGAAATTTTATAGAAATATATTTGTAAAATATAATTTACACCTGTAAAAATATATAAATAAAATGATTGACAATAAAATTATTACTATATGCATACCTAAGTAAGATAATTCATTCAAATGTCTTCCAGTACTAGCAAACTCCTCCTGATAGGGCAGGAACTGCTCCCCCATAACACCCATTTTTATAATCTTATGTTGGTAGTTTCTCAACATTACAGCCAAAAGATACACCTCAACAATCTAAAAGATGGTCGTTACCTACGATCATGTAAAATACCTTCTTTAACATACATTTCAATAACACTGTGTCATGGATTGAATTGTGTCCCCCTCCCAAAAATGTGCTTGGCAATCTGATTGGACCATGAGTCCCAGTGCTATGTGAATGTCTTCCATATTGTAATTTTCCCATGCTATAAATCCTAATCTCTGCCTATGGTTAATAGACTGGATTATGTTCAAGAGGTTGAGGGCGGGATTCTAACATCCTCACAGAGAGCACCTCTCTGATCCCATGTAAAGTGAGTTTCCCTGGTGTATGGCTCATACTGCTTTTTGTCCTTTTATCCTATAAGAGATGAAAGGAAAGCAAGCAGAGAGCAGGGACCTCATAAGACGGGGCAACACAAGGACCTTCGTCCAGAGCTTAAAGAGTCAGAGTGTGTTCTTCTGCAGTCACCACCCAGAATTTGGACGTCTAACCTACGGGACTGTGTGAGAACAAGCTTTTCTTTGCTAAAGACATCCGTTGGTGGTATTTCTGTTAGGGCAGTGCCAAACGACTAAAACATATTAGGTATGTCAAAATCAAAAGGAATTTCCTCAGCTGCCTTTATGTTTCCAAGGACGTCATTCCCTACAAATAAGAACGGTATGATAAGAATGCCTTACTATGTGGATCTTACGTATCAGTTACGAGCTATACCATTATTATGTCTACAATTACAGAACTGATAGACTCTGATTGTTCTCCTGTTAAAGATTAACTTCATTACTTTTACCACAATACAAATAAACTTAAGTTTACCTATACTCTGTAGTGATCAATTATTAGTATAATCCAGGTTCATGTTTGTAGCAACTGCTATTGAATGCCTGTACCACAGAAATTAAATAATGTCAAAAACATTTCCTTAGCAGTCACTGGTTATTTCAAATCACTTCCATTTCCACAGTTCTGCATTTTCCCCTCTACTCCTGAAAACTTTAACTTCACACTTTCACATGGGAACCTAATTTTGATAAATCTTGACAGGTGAAAAAATAAGTTTTGCTTTCAGTAACCCATTGCCTACATGCATTGGCATCAAATAGACCGCACAGTAAAAAAAAAAAAAAAGTAAAAATTGTCATTCATGTCCAAAAATTCTTTCCACTGGTATATATCTTCAACTTTTCAAACCATGCCTTCAAAAATCACTTGGAAACCTATCAAAGGCTATATCACGTGACTATGTTAATATAATCTACCCCAAAACATAACTATTTTGGCAGAAAGTATCACATAATTTCTACTTCAACATTTATGGCAAAGTATCAAGCACATTATGTTAATTTGCTACTAAAAATCAGACACTCGGAAGGTAAGGTTATAAAAAGAAAAATCTCTGAAATTTAGAACATTCATTATAACCTTACCAGGAGCTCACAGGTTAGAAACTCGAAGAAAAAGCTCTCCACCCTGAGACCTAAAAAAATACAAGCAAAAAATTACCTGTTAGTACTCACTGAATTTTAACTCAAGTATCACAAAATGTTAAATCATGATTCAATATTATGAGAAAGTACACGGATAATTAGTGTACACATAATTTGAAAAACAGTTTTGACTGTAAAATTCCTCTGAAATAGCATTACCATTTACTCCGATCCTATCAAACCACTGTGGTTTCAGATTACTTGAATTTGCTGCTTTAATAAAGAGTTCACAAGTACAAAACAGAAGAAAAGAAAAATCGGATCTAACCTACATGCCTCTTGTCTTTATCGCCTCCTTTGTTGCTTGTGGTATTGTGGGTATTAGACTCATTTGCAAACACAACGTATTCACATATGTTGTTTTAGGGAAGCTTCTCAGTTATATTCACGTAACAGTGTTAAAAATATGTGTACTTTATAAATAAGCATATACACAGAATCATATACACATACAACATGACCATGATACTGTGGTACCAGTGTTAACTCTGCTTTATCTGTTTTAATCATAGGATAACAACTAATTCTCCCATAATTATATGATCTGTATTATAATTTTTAAAGGCTGTATGCTGTGGTTTGATGAGGTGCCATAGTGTCAATTTAGACTCACAGAGATCCCATGTGACAGACTAGAACCGTAGGAGCCGATTGCCAGTTCTTTCTTCCTGGGAGCTGCTGATTGGGCTTCAGCTATCAACCTTCTAGTTAGCAGCTGAACCCTTAACTGCTATACCTCGAAGGGTCCTTTTAAGGACCAAAACACATTGCCTTTGAGTCAATTCTGATTTATAGAAACACTATAGGAAAGACTACAATTGACCCTAGTGTTTCCAAGGCTGTAAATCTTTATGGAGGCAGACCACTACATCTTTTTCCCACAGAGCTTCTGGAGAGTTGAACCACATCTTTGGATTAGCTCCCTGAGGGGACTCTGTCCCTGAAATTCAGGAAGGTCAGTTGGAGGACTCTGTCCCTGAAATTCAGGGAAGACACTGAGGGAACTCAGTCCCCGAAATTCAGAAAGGTCATCTTATCCAATGATCAGACCTCACCATTAATTGAAAACAGCATGGTATGCCCCATTTGGTTTAACCATAAAACCATAAATGACTTTTACATCAAATCGCCCCTAATTTCTTCATCAAAACTTTAAAACTGTAAAATCTGTCACCACCAGTTATCTGGTGGGCTGAGCCACCCTTGGCTCAGACGTCCCTCTCTTTCTCTTTGAATAAACTTCTCTGGGCCCTTGGACTCAGTGTCTCTGCCTCTGTTTTGAACCACTCTCTCGGCTCCCCAACACTGCCCAACACTTTCACCACTGCACCACATGGCACCTAAAGTCTGCATAACCAAACCAAAGTGTAAATAAATAAAATCTGCTGCCATCCAGATAATTTTGACTCATTGTGACCTTACAGGATAGAGTAGAACAAACTCATCGAGTTCCCAAGGAGCATCTGGTAGAGTTGAACCACCAACCTTTTGGTTAGCCAATGTAGCACTTAATCACTGTTGTTGCCAGGATTTCCAGAGACTGCATAGTACTCCACAACTCACTATGAATCTTGAAACATGGAAATAAATGTTTCATTGACAGTGGCATTCTATGGCATTAGTTATAATTATTGACTTACAGTGAAGCCATTTTGGCACCATAACATGGGGTCATGTTTGAGAACTAGTGTGTCTAGCAAGAATTTCACAATTTTGAATCAGTGCAATGGTTCTTTACTAATCAACATACATTATTTCCTTAAATTTGCTTACTTCTAAGTAGGTACTGCTGTACAGGAAAAAGGTGGGGAAACTGAAGATTTAATTCTACCCTCAATAATGAAATTACTAGTGTGAGTGTACCCATTAGAAAACTCATGACCCTCAGTGTAATTGCCATAAAAGTACACAGAAGAGAGAAACTATAATATTCTGAATACAGTAGGCCATTGACTTAATGGATAGCTTTGCTTTGCAGGATATGTTTTGCTCAGGGATCTACACATTAAATTATTTCAACAGGTTACTACTTTGATCAAAGGAAACATCATATCACATCCTTTATCTAATAAAAAAATGACACTTAACTCTTAGGAGAGATCACATATGAAAGTGAATACAATAATAAAATCAGCCTCCTGAGGGCTGAAGTAATATTTTTGCAATGTTCTGCTGATGAAATGTGAGAGGTAAGTAAAACATCACAATCACCAAGGTAAACAGTCACACATGAAGTTTATTGTCCTTACTCTGCAAGGTAAAATGTACATGTGGAGCAAAACCTTTCAGTGATGAAAGCTCAGACTAGTTTGGCTAGCCAAGCCAAGTGGCCAACTGCTGTCGAGTCGGATCCGGCTAAAGTCACCAATTACTTAGTGGCAGAGAGGGAGACTTTGCAGCCAGGGTGTCTGATTGTTAATGCATTTATTTCCCTTCGTTTATCAGCCAGTGCTCCAGGTCCTCCCCCACCTCCACTTCCTGCTCCCCAGATGGGGAGGGAGTTTCCCAGCCTCGCATGGATGCACTCTACTGCTCATTCCATTTATAAAGCCTGGAGCACACGGGGTGACCCTGACGAGCATACAGGATCATTCTTCTGCTCCGGTTTTTTGGGTTTCCCTTTTCCCACAGGAAATGTCAGAGGATGTACTCCTCAGTGATATTTGATAAAGGGGGAATCTCTTCTAAGAACGAGCGTGGTTTGAATGCTTATGCCGCATCATGGATTGAGTTGTGTTCCCCCAAACAACCTGCGTAGAAATTCAGCTAGGTCAGGATTCCTGGTATTATGTGATGTTCCTCTGGGCTGGCATTCCTGCTCTATGATGTTAATGAGGGCAGATGGGTGGCAGTTGTGTTCATGGTGCAAAACTTAACTCGTGACATCATACTGTGGCTTCAGGAAGCCTCTCAGGATATAAAGGGAAGGGGTGGCAGCTGAGATTTGGGCACTTCTTACCACCAAGAAGGCAGCTCCAAGAACAGAGGGAGCCCTTTGGACCTGAGGTTCTTGAGCCAGGGTGCTCTCATCTTGAATCTGGACTCTTAGCCTATCAGACTGTGATACTTTCTCATACTGAATTTGAACTTTAAGCTTACTGGATTGTAAGATTAAACTTTTCTCTCTTTTTTGTGGTATGTCTGTTAAAGCAGTTCTAGATGACTAAGACATGCCTCAAAAAGGCAACCAAGGAATTTACAAGGATCTTCCTCCTCATTCTCCTCTCATCTAAGGTTCATCCAGTTAAATTTTGGGCAAAGGTCAAAAGAGGGATTGTTAGAAATAAATATAGCTAAAGCTGATGGTTGAAGCCAAATATCCCATCGTCACCACAGAATAATTTCTGGGATACTGGAATAAGCCTGCAAGTTTATTAAAATTTTAATGATTACCATTTTACTATTAAAAATGGTAAGTTAAGCTTTAAGGTTTGACATTATAATGCAGGGACAATAATTTCTGCAGTGCAGTCAGATGCCACATTACTCCCGCAGGCATTATGTTGCACATTTGCAATATTAAATAGACATTCTTAACTGAATAATAGAATTTCAAAATAAAAGGCACTTCAGTAGATTTATGTCCTCTGGTTACATCAAGAATGCTTATCTACATTTGAAAGCAAATATTCAGATGTGAACAGTAATGCCACAAGGCATTCCTTGTTTGTATTACTGATGATCGAACACTGATTAGATATGTTGAACATTGAGACTGTAATCTAATGTTCATGTTTAAATTTGGAGATTCCAGAAATAATACAGAAGTAGGTATTTGGCTAGTTGGTCAGTTAAGGCCAAAGTCAAACCAGAGAGGTAATTTTAGCCACATAAAAAGTTCAAAGCAGAAATCTGGCTCACGCCTTTTATCTCCCTTTTCCAAAAACTTGCAGTGCCTCATCACACCAAGGTACTGACCAAGTACTAAGATTTATTTAAAGATGAAAGATCAATTTTAATATAGCATGAATAAGATAACTATTTTTATGGGAGAGATTTGCAATAAAGGACTTGTTATTAAACTGTCAATGACTTTGGCACTAGCTTAAAGCTTTTTTTTAGTATATTTCCGGAAATTCTATTTCACATGATAAGATTCTAGTTAAATGAATTTGATCAGCTATATTTCCTTTATTTGGACTAGTTCTCTTCGTGGGAAGAAACATTCAGAAATTGCTTATCCTAAGCCAAGTAAGCAAAACCTCAGCAGAAATATTGAAGATTCCGGAAGTTTAATATCCTAAACCTATGTCAGTGAAGGAGTACTTCATAGTCATAACGTTTATGTAACTGTCAATTTACTGCTGAAATATTAAGAAGTTGTACTTGAATTAGTAGTTCTATAGATTAATAAATGCCACTAATGAATAGCTTTAGTGGTTAAGAGCTGGCCACTAACCAAAAAGCTGGCTTCCTTTGGAAACACTATGGGGAAGTTTTATTATATGCCATTGTTGTAGGATTACTATGAGTTGGAATTGACTAGAAGGCAATGGAATTGTTGTTTTAGACACAAAATTTGGAGAAATTAATGGATCTGGCATCTCAAATGATAATTTCTCTGATGTTATAAAGAATTAGAAACCCTGGTGGTATAGTGGTTAACTGCTACATCTGCCTACCAAAAGGTCAACAGTTCAAATGCCCCAGGCACTCCTTGGAAACTCCATAGCACTGTTCAGCTCTGTCTATAGGGTCACTATGAGTTGGAATCGTTTCCACAGGGGTGGATTTTACATTTTCATGGTTCAGCTTTGCTAGAGAGTTGGATTTTTTGCAGACAGAGAAGTCTGCAAGCCTAATTACCATTTAAAAATCATTATACTTAATTGTTCTACGCACTTACTACATACCTCATTGCTGAGTATCACTACCGTCACCTTCTAAGTTCTCCCCTTGAGAAGCTATGCACCGATGCAAGTGCCTAGTCTACCATTCTAAACAATTTGGAACTCTTTCTGGAATGGCTACTGCACACAGCACAGTTGCAAATTTTTGAATTTAACTGTATGGTTGTCTCTGACAGAGTTTTTAGCCAGCAAATAAATAACTGTTTTGGAACACCCTCCCTACTCACCTGATCTGATCCCTAATGACTCTTTTCTTTACTGAAGATAAAGGACATACTGAAAGGAAGACATTTTGATGACATTCAGGACATCAAGGGTAACACGAAGACAGCTATAGTGATATTTGGCAATGAGGCATGTAGCATTTTTTCTAGGATGAGTTTGCAAACTTAATTGGTACTTCTCATGTAACTTTAAAGACAGTGTGTTGGTGTTTGGAAAATAATATTTAATCAACACTGGACAAATAGCATTCTGATAGGATTCTACATTTTGTCTCATATTTGTTGTTGTTGGTATCATCAAGTCAGTTTTGACTTGTGTGAACAGAACGAAACACTTGCCTGAACCCACACCATCCTCAAAATTGTTGTTATGCTTCTGTCCACTGTGGCAGTTACTGTGTCAAACCGTTTCATTAAGAGTTGTCTTCTTTTTCACTGGTCCTCTAACAAATATGATCACTCCTAACAAAACATCCAAAGTATATAAGTCTATTGGAATATTCAATATCCTTCACCAACATCACAATTCAAAGGTGTCAGTTGTTTTTCTTGTTGCTAGGTGTCGTCGACTAGATTCCAACCCACAGAGGCCCTACTCATGTTCCTTGCTTCAAAGGAGCACCCTGGTTGTACTTTTTCCAAGACAGATCTGTTCATTCTTTTAGCAGTCCATGGTATATTCAATATTCTTCTCTAACATCAATGCTCGAAGGCATCAATTCTTCTGTTTTCCTTATGCATTCTCCAGCTTTTACATGCAGATAAAGTAGTTAAGACACCATGGCTTGGGCCAGGTGCACCTTCCTCTTCGATGTGATACCTTTGTTTTTCTGCATGTTAAATAAGTCTTTTGTAGCCCATTTGCCCAATGCAATGAGTCTTTTGATTTCTTCAGTGCTTCCATGGGTGAGGGCACTGACTGAGAAGACCTGAGATTCTAAAACTTGGGATGAGTGAAAAAGGACAGATAATGAGAAAGTTGGACACACTGAGCCCCTAAATTCCATTGAATCACTTCTGCCGACAGAACCATTCCCTTCTGAGATCACTTCATGTTTGTCAACTATACAACCCTTCCACAAAAACCATTAGCCCAACCCCTCACATCTAATGAGATTAGGTCTAGCCCAGCTGCCTCTAAAGAACTCTTGCCTGTATCATTGCCAGGAGCATGGCCTGAGGCCGATGCTTTACAAGGCAATGCTGGAAGTTCTCAGAACAATTCCAAACTAGCAAGTCTGTCTTCTAGATCTACAACTAGACTTAAGTCCTAAAGAGCCTCGAAGTCCCAAAGATGAAGTACAAAGTGTAACCAAAAAGGAGTCATTCTACACTCCAAAAGAACTACTCCAATTTTGTAACATGCAGAAATAGAAATCAGGAGAATATGTGTGGGAATGGCTATTAAGTGTGTAGGATAATGGTGCAAGGAACATAAAAATGGATCAGTCTGAGTTTGTTGATATGAAGCCACTGAGCACAGATTCCTCTGTCAATGTTCCCATTCAAGAAGTTAGGAAAGAATCGAATAATTTGTTTGGCTGAGTTGCTAAAGCATAGACTACTTTACACTAAATCAGGCCTACACTAAAACAGGTTGAGTTGCCAGACCTGCCTTGACATCTTCTGGAAGAAGGAATCCAAAGCTTAGGGAAATTGAGACACTGGAGAGGATTTACCAGATTGGACATACACACCCAAACACAGAATGCCCAGAAGACACCTTTTTACTACAACCATGAGGAACAAATTTGTGAAGAGAGCTCCAGCATTCCTGAACACTAACAAGACTGCCATATTATGTAAATCATATTTGACAAAGGGAAATTGCCCTAACTGAATTAAGTTGCCTAAGTACAATGGGGCTGACTGGATCCTTGGTCGTAGCGACTAAGTGCTGCACTCAGTCGGCAAAAACAGGGTGGGCATGGTTACATTAATGGATAGTGGAGTCAAAGCAGTAATCAGAATAACCTTTTTCCTATTGACTTATGAAGTTGGTTACTTACTTAGTCATGGTGTCCCTAAGGGTAGAATAGGTAGGAATCCTACCGAATATTTACTTGATCTGTATTCTAGATCAGGAAAACAATGGTCTAACTCAAAATTGCCAGAATAGGAAGTCATGCCCCTCAATCAATTTCCAGACTTGGGTGAGTCTGAAGACTTACAGCACCTTTAATGAAGGGGATGTCAAGTCCACTTGAGACAGGACTTCAATACCCTGCCAAAAATTTATACTGTTACTCTTTATCCCAGCCTTCACCAAAGTGATACAAGGTCTTTTCTGTGAGTGACTATTCATTGGGGAAAATGAAATAATCAGATTTTCAGGAATGACTAGATACTGGCTCTGAACTGACTCCAGGAGACCCCAAATGTCACTGTGGCCCACCAGTCAGAGCAGAAAACATATGGAGGTCAGGTTATTAATGAAGTCTTGGCTTCTGCTCACTTCACAGTAGGTCTAGTGGGTCCCTGAAACCATCCCCTAGTGACTGCCCCAGTTCCAGCTTGCATAACTGGAATAGATGTACTTAGGAACTGGGAGAAGTGACACACTGGATCCCTAAAAAAATGGAGTAAGGACTATTTTGGTAGAAAAAGCCAAGTGAAAGCCATTAGTACTGCCCCTACGTAGGAAAATAGTAAACCAAAAACAATACCACATTCCTTGAGGGATTATAGAGACTACAGCTATCATCCAGGACTTCAGGATGCAGAGGTGGTGACTCCCATAACATCCCTGTTCAATTTGACTGTTTAGTCTGAGCAAAAAAAAGACACAGCTCTCAGAGAACGACAGTAGATTATCACAGATTTAAGCAGGTAGTGACTCCAATTGCAGCCACTGTTCCAGAAACAGTTTGCCTGCTGGAGAAAAATAAATGCATCTCCTGATACTTGCAGCTACTGATCTGGCTAAGATCTTTTTCTTCATACCTATTTCAAAGCACCACCTGAAGCAGTTTGCCTTCAGCTAGCAAGGCCAACAATACACTATTTCTTGCATACCTCATACCTCAGAGCTACATAAACTCTCCAACTATTATAATTTAGACAGCAGGGAATTTGATTGCTTTTCTCTTCCAAAAGATGTCACACTGGTCCATTACATTGATGACATTATGCTGACTGGATCTAGTAAAGAAGTGTTAATAACTTTGGACTTCTTGGTAAAACCTTTGTGTGCAAAAGGGTGGGAAATAAATCCCACAAAAATTCAGGCACCTCCCACCTCAGTAATATTTCCAGAGGTCCAGTGACAGAGAGCATGCTAAGATATTTCTTCTAAAGTGAAGGATAAGTTTTTGTATTTTCTGCTCCCCCAAGTAAAAAGAAAGCACCCACTTAATTGGTCTCTTTAAGTTTTGGAGGTAACGTATTCCTCATTTGGGTGTGCTACTCTAGCCTACTTATTAAGTAACTCAAGCTTCTGATTTTCAGTGGGGCTCAGAACAAAAGAAGGCTCTGCAACAGGTTTAGGCTGTTGCGCCCGCTACTCTGCCAGTTGTGCCATATGATCCAGCTGATCCAAAGGTGCCTGAAGTATCCCTGGTAGACAGAGATGCTGGCTGGAGTCTTTGGCAGGCCCTATTTGTGAATCCTAGCACAGACCCTTAGGATTTTGGAGCAGAGCCCTGCCACCCTTTGCAGATTACTCCCTTTCTGAGAAACAGCTTCTGGCTTGTTATCATGCCTTGGTGGAGACTGAACATTTAATAATGGGACACGAAGACACCATGAAATCTGAGGTGCCCATCATGAACTGGATGTTGTCTTGCTCACAGGGTAATAAAGTTGGACTTGCACAGTAACACTCCATCATTAAATAGAGGTGTTATATATGAGATCAGACTGGAGAAAGACCAGGAGGCACAAGTAAGTTGCATAAGGAAGTGGCTCAAATGTCCATGGTCTCCAATCTTGTCACATTATCTTCCGTCTCCTATTCTGTACTTATGGCTTCATGGGTAGTTCTTTGTGATGAATTGGATGAAGAGAAAACATGTGCCTGGTTTACAGATTGTTCTGTGTGACATACAGGTACAACTTGAAAAAAGACAGCGGCAGCACCTACAGCCCCTTCCTGGAACTCCTTGTAGAACACTGGGAAATACTCCCAACAGGCTGAACTTGGAGCAGTGCAACTTGTTGTTTACTTTGCCTGGAAGGAGAAATGGCCAGATGTGTGAGAGTATACTGATTCATGGGCTGTAGCCAGTGATTTGGCTGATTGGTCAGGGATTTGGAAAGAATAAGATTGTAAAATTGGAGACAAGGATTTATGGGAAAGAGGTATGTGGGTGGCCCTCACTGGTTGTGTCAAAGAACTGAAGATATTTGTGTTTCATGTGAATGTTCACCAAAGGGTGGCCTCAGCAGAGGATGAATTTAACAGTCTAGTGAATGGAATGCCATGTTCTGTGGGAACCTCTTTGCCCAGCTACTCCTGTCATTGCTCAATGATCTCATGAACAAATTAGCTACTGCAGGAGGGATGGAAGTTATGTATGCACCTAGCAAAGCAGACTTTCACTCACTGATGCTGACTTGGCTATAGGCACTCGTGAGTGCTCAGTCTGCCAGAAACAGAGACCAACACTGATTCCTCAATATGGCACTATCCTCTAGGTGATGAACTAGCAACCTAGTGGCAGCTTGATTACATTGGATCATTCCATCATGGAAAGGACACCATTTTACCCTTACTGGAATAGATACTTATTCTGTACATGGATTTTCCTTCCCTGCATACCATCCTTCTACCAAAGCTACCAGCCATGGACTTACAGAATACCTTCTCTGCCATCATTGTATCCCACATAGCATTGCCTCTGATCAAGGGACTCACTTCAGAGTAAATGAACCATGGCAGTAGGCCTACATTCATGGAATTTGCTGGTCTTACCATGCTCTCCATCAAACTGAAGCAGCTGTCATGTTAGAACAATGGAGTGGCCTTCTAAAGACACAATTATGGTGCCAGCTAGGTAGAAACACCTTGCAGAGTTGGGTCACTGTTCTCCATGAGGCTGAATATGCTATAAACTGGCATCCAATATATGCTGTTCTTTCTCCCATACATAGTCATGATTCATGGGTCCAGGAATCAAAGGGTGGAAATGGGAGTGGAATCACTCACTATTACCCCTAGTGACCCGTAATAAGATCTTTGCTTCCTGTGTCTGTGACTTTATGCTCTGCAAGTCTGGACATCCTAGTTCTGAATGGAGGAATGCTCCCACCTGTAGAGAAACATCACTGATTCCTTCAAACAGGAAACTAGGAATGCTACCTGGGCTCCTTATGTTTCTGAATAAACTGGCAAAGAAGGGAGTAACCCTACCGGCTAGTGTGTTGATCCTGATTACCAAGAGGAAATTGGATTTATATTATATAATGGAGTACGGCACTTGGCTTGAGCTAAAGCAGGAGATCCTTTAGGATGCCTCTTAGTCTTACCATGTCTTGTGAGTAAAGTGAATGGAAAACTACAGCAACCTAATTCCAGCATGACTACTAGTGGCCCAGACCCTTCAGGAATGAAAGTTTGAGTCACTTCACCTGACAAAGAACCACAGCCAGCTGAGGTACTTGTTGAAGGCAAAAGAAATACAGAATGGGTGGTAGAAGAAGGTAGTTCTAAATACAAGTTATGGCCACATGACCAGTTACAGAAACAAGGGCTATAAAAGTGATATTTCTGATTCTTATGTGTGCATCAGATATTTTGTTTTCCTCACTTATAAAATACAAGATACAAACAAGGCTAGTCATGCATGTGTTAGTTATATCATGTTAGGTACAAGTAATTGGGTTTATTTAGAGATTGTGTATGGTTAGGATAGATGTGTACTGATGCCAAGTCGACAAGGGGTAGATTGTGATGGTTAAGATTCTGTGTCAACTTGACTGGGCCATGATTCTCAGTGTTTTGGCAGTTACATAATATTGTGATCAGCCCTATGATGGAATCTGCTAAGTGGTATTGGTGGGGGTGGGGTCAACACCTCCTCAGCCTTTATCTATCTGCCTTTTGCTGCCTAATTCCTTCTTGCTCATCTCACCAATGTTTTTGGCTTGCTGGGGATCCAGCAGATGCTTTTCTTATATACTGACTTCTGGTTCTTGGGACTTGAGCTAGCAGGTTACCTACTGACTTTGCGATTTGATGATCTTCAACAGCCTGCAAGCAAGAGTCCTGCTCCCCAACAAGCCATACCAGTCTCTGCAGCTATATCAATCAGGGCAAACCTTGTAGTAGTTTGAAATTTGTCAACCTTCACAACCTGTGAGCAAGAGTCCTACTTTCCAACCTGCTGACCTTGAGTTTGCCCGCTACCATGGCTGTGTAAACTGTGAGATAGTTTATATCAAGGCCTCTGTCCTGATCCAGGACTTTGGATGCTTCAGCCTCTACAATCACATTAGCTATTTTCTTGATATATATCTCTCTCTATGTTTATATGCTTTACTGGTTATGCTTCTCTAGATGATCAAGTCTAAGAAACCATATCCTCCTATGGAGCTGCTGGCCGAGTTCAAAGTACCAACCTTTAGGTTAGAATCTAAGCACTTTATCATTTGTTTCATCAAGGCTTCTTTGGTTGGTCCTAAGCAATATTAATTATCACCAACATTTAATGAACACCTACTATGTGCCAAAGAATATGTCAGGTACTTTAAGTTCATCTCATTTAATTCCCATAGAAATTGTATCATTTACTATGATTACCTTTACTGCATAGTGAAAAAAAAAAAAAAAAACTGGCTGGAGAAGCTAATATATGCACTCAAAGATATGAAGTTAGCAAATGAGATTCGTACTTCCAGCCTACTGGACTGTGTAAGAATAAAGTTTTCTTCATTGAAATCATCCACTTGTGGTATTTCTGTTAGAGCAGTACCAGATGACTGAAACAGAATTTGGTATCATGATAGTGGGGTGCTGTTCTAACAAATATATAAAATGTGTAATCGATTTTGAAACTGTGAATGAAGACTCAGAAGGAACAAGGAAAACTGTGACTACTGAATAAGGCACAGATGGTGAGAAATGAGCAGCAGAAGACCAGTGGCAGCAGTAGCAGAAAGGCAGCAGTAGAGCCAGACCAGTGTGAATGTCTGTGTGTAGGAAGTTTTCTGCCAGAATGGAGGCAGAAATCAGTGGAGCTACAGAGATTTGGAACATGTGCCCCTGAAGGGTAGATGCAGGCTTGAGAGCTTGCTGTGAAGCCACAGAAAGCTGAAGCTGAAAGGACAAGGAACATGAGAAGCTGAGCTGCCTCAGTCTCAAAACATAAGGCCATGACCTTAGGGATTTCTAAGGGTGGAGCCATGGCCCCTGGTGCTTTTAAGGATGGAGTTGCCACTCAGATGGACTAGGGAAGTGGTGCCCCTGCAGACCAGATACCAGAGTTGCTGTCCCAGTGGGCTTGAAAGGCAGAGTTGTAGCACAGGCTGAGGGGTCTCCACGCAGAATCCAGAAAGTGTTATCAACACCTAGATTCTGTAGACCAGGGCCATTTAAAATGTCTCAGAAAATGAAGATTATTTTCAAAGCTTTGAAGGCTAATGAAATGTATTCTGCTGACTAGTTTGTTGCCTGTTTTGCATTCTTTCTCCCATTTACAATGGAAATGTCTTATTTGTTCCTGAAATTGCTCTGCTGTTGTATTTTTGAAATAGATAACTTGGGTCCTAGATTTTGCAGTAGAAGAGAAATTTCTAATTTTAGATTTGGACTTATGACATTCACTAAGACGTGAATATGTTTTGCATGTTTCAAAGTTATGATGTTTTAGGAAACAAAGGGTAGAATGTCATGGAACAAATGGTATTCCCCACAAAGTATGAGTGTTATCAGTTTGGCCATGATTCCCCACATGTGATGTTCTTTGATGTTGTAAACTCTTCCCCTACGACATTAATGAGGGAGGATGGGTGGCAGCTGTGTTGGTGGGGCAAAAATCAGTGTTTGAAATTGTATTATGTCTTGGGTCAGTCTCTTAAGAGGTAAAGAAAAGGGAGGCAAACAGAGATTTGGGGACCTCATACCAGAAAGAAAGCAGTGCCAGGAGATGAGCAGGTCCTTTGGAAAGGACCAGGGTCCCTGGGCCTCAGACGCTTTAAGTCCAGGGAAGTCTGATGACAAGGACCTTCCTCCAGCACCAGCAGAGAAAGCCTTCTCCTGGAGACGACAGCCTGTATTTGGACTTGAAGCTTACTGGACTGTGGCAAATAAAATTTCTCTTTTTAAAGCTATCCACTTGTATTTCTGTTAAAGTGGCACTACATTATTTATTAAGACAAACACAAATTCTTCTGCTTTAAACTACATGGAGTATAGAGATCTAGAGTCTTCCGATAATAAGAAAACGTGAAAGAAATCAGGGGCTTCTCTTCTTTCTTTAGAAAACAACTTGAAATTTCTATTATCATAAAGCAGATCTAAGACCATGCTTTCATTTTAAATAAATCTATAAAAATAAATAAATTAAGAGCCTTCAAGTCTTACATCAGTATATTACAATTAATTTCAGATAGTGACAGCCCCAGTACCTAGCTCATTAAATGCTAAATTGAAACGATGCATAATTTATCAGATTTGCCAATTTCTAGACTTTTCTGCCAATAATTCTAGAACATATAATATTTTATTAAGTACATAAATTTTTATAATATACCCACAGTTTTGGTGTAGGCTATCAGAAACACTCTCTGAGAAAACCAGGTAAGACTTTTATCCATTTAGGAAAGTGAAAATAATCCTTTGGGAAATAAGCAAAAAAACTTTGAGCCCTTATTTCTTTTAAGACAGTAAAGTTTTATCTCAGAAACAATTTTTATTTGAATTGTAAACCCAGTGCTATCGAGTCGGATTTGACTCATGCTGCCCTCTAGGGTTGCTATGAGATTATAATTGTAGGCAACAAAAAATGTAGACCATTTTAGTAGAAATTTTACATAGTGTAATGCTCTGATGAGTAACTGACGTGTGCCTAAAGGCTTCAATAAAGAAGTAGCTCCTGATAAGCCCCTGAAAAGAAAAATATCCTCGAATGAAGTGTGAAATTTCTCCTTGCCTCAGCAATAGCCAAACCTTTCAATGTCCTATTCCGTGAATAAACTACTCCTTTCAAAACAGATCTTATATTCTAGTCAAACTGAAGTGACAGGCAGTGATGGGAGGTGGGACTATGAACCTATGGTCAGTTGACCTGTATAATCTGCTTTGTAAATCTTGGAGTCTTTAATAATGTTAGTTCTTTCACTGACTTATTTATTCAACCAATATTTATTAACTGTGTTTCAATCCCCACTATACAAGAAAATGAGGCTAAAATAACAAACATGGTCTGCATTCATAGATTTTATACCCTAGTTACTAAAATTGTTTTAAATATTTGTGTAGTTCAATTGTCACTATCAGAAGCTACTAGATATTCTGTCACTGCAATCTATTATCACTAGTGAAGCTTGCATTTCAGGTGTTCCAGCACACAGTAGTTTGTTGTTGCTGGATACCGTCAAGTCACCTCTGACTCACAGAGGCCCTCGTAATCGTTGCCTGGCCCTGTGCCATCCTCACAATCGTTTCTATATTCAAGCCCATCATTGCGGCCACTGTGTCAATCCAACTCCTTTTAGGGTCCTCTTTTTGTCTCACCAATTTTACCACGGGTTGGTACCTCCTGATGAAGTAGCCAAAGCAGGAGAGTTGAAGTCACATCACTACCACTTCTAAGAAATTTTTGGCTATACTTCTCCAAGACCGATTTATTTGTTGTTCTGTCAGTTGACGGTACATTTAATATTCTTCACCACACTGTAATGTGAATCTGTTCATTTTTCGTTGGCGTTTCTTTTTCACTGTCCAAAATGTGTGACAGTTTTTGTAATTTAACTAACTTGTTGTTTCAGCTACTGTAATTAGGAAAGCTTAAAACACAATTAGATTCATCATTAAAGGAGGCCATGTTATAGATACCTACGCTTGTGAGTAGAAATTAAAATTGTATCTTCCAGGATAATATAATGATCCTTTGGTTACTGTAGATTAACACTGCATATTAACATTGTTACAGTGGGAAATCTATAAGGATGTGTGAACTTTTGTGGGATTTGGTTTACGCTTGTGTAAATTAATCTGCAACTATGGCCACCTTAGTTTCCGTCATCCTTCCACTATTACAGGAACTTAGGTAATCCTTGAACCCTCATTGCTGTAGCTGCCAACATGGGTATTTGGTCCTTACCCCTCCCTAGTCTGACAATATTTAGCTGCATTTAGGCCCCATTTTTCCTCTTTCTAGGTTGTTCTCTGGAATGGAGGGGTTAGCTATTTTAATAAAGCTCTAGGTAGCATTCCAAATTCCCTTTCTCTTTTCATTTTGCCAAATGTATATATACTTATGCCTGCATATATGTATATATACACATAGTCATTCCATGACCACACACACACACAGAAACACAGACACACACAGAGACACACACACATAAAGCCTGACAATTAAGTTCATGAACTTGCCACCGTGTACTTACGTTGGCAGCCCAGTACAAACAACTCAGTGAGGTTTCATAACTCTGATATATCAATGTCTCACAGCTGTGTACGTGTCATGTGTGGCAGTGTCTTCCTTAGTAGCATTCCTTATAGTTGTTGCACGTTTTCGTGTGTCCTAGTTATCTGGTACCATTCAAACAGAAATCTCACAAGTGGATGGGTTTAACAAAGAAAAGTTTATTCTCTCATGGTTCAGTAGCTTTGAAGTCCAAATTCACAGTGCTGGCTCCAGGGGAATGCCTTCTGTTTCTGTTGGCTCTGGAAGAAGGTCCTAGTGTTGTTATCAGTGTTTCTTTGGTCTGGGAGAATCTTGATTCCAGAACCCCAGGTCTGAAGGATGCATTCTGCTCCCAGTGCTGCCTTATTGATAGTAGGAGGTCTGCTCTATCTTGTTTCCATTTCCTTTTATCTCTCTTTTTTTAACTTTTTATTTAATATAACTGAGTGAAAATGTACATTCCCGTATAAATTTACATACCCACCTATATGCAGCTTCCACTGCTCTCCCTGCCCGATGACAGCACACTGTTCCTCTCTGCTCCATACATGTCTCATTCTCCCAACAGTCTCTTTTTTCCCTCCTCTTCACCCACTCTCCTTCCTCCAGCCAGAGGTCAGCAGGATGACATCCTACAGATGTATAGAACCATAAAGTGCATCCAATATATGGTCACTCTGCATCGCCAAGTCCAATACATTCCTGTCCGAAGCATGGACCTTCGTTATGATTTATGGTCAAGGGCAGCATCGGGGCAAGTGGCCATGCTCCCAGGGGAACCCCAAAACCACTGGACCATCAATTGAGGGCTTTTAGTGGGGATCTCAGGGTGCACCCCATTTTATTCTTGTGTTGCCAGTGAGACTCAACTTAGTGAGCTCCATCGTGGCTATCACTGGTGGTGGCTGGGCACTATACAGTTCTTCTGGTCCCAAGTCGATGTAGGCACCCACTGATGTGGGTCTCTTTGTCTTCTGGCTTGTCTTTCCCCCATGTCATTTTGGTCCTCGGTGAGCATCCGTTCCTGCTGAGTTGGGACCGTTTGCTGTGCCCTCGGATGGCAGCTTGGCAGCTTTTAAGATCCTAGATGCCACTCACCAACATGGGGTACAGAGAGCCCTCTTAGCAAAACGCTAGTTGTGCCAATTGGCCTCGCTTTCGCCTAAGAGCATGGTCCCCCACCCCCCTCCCAGCTACTCTATCCTTGCAATATTGAGTTAAGATGAAAGGAGTACTTATGTTATGTTTAAGTCCACTTAATATTGTTCTTGTTTCTAATGTGTGCTGTCACCGATTTCACCCAACCAGATACCTAGCAACTATCTAATCTAAGCCCTCTTCCCCTCCCTCCCTCCCTCCCCTCCCTCGCCTCCCTTGCAGCTGTCAAAGAGTATTTTCTTCTATACACAAGTCTGTTTTTGAGATCTTATTGTAGAGGTCTCATACAATATTTGTCCTTTTGTTGCTGACTGCTTTCACTCAACATAATGTCTTTCAGTTGAAACCAGATCATGAGATGTTTCCTGGAGTCATCGTTGTTCTTTATCATTGTGTAGTGCTCCATTAAATATATATACCGTAGTTTACCTATCCATTCTTCTGTTTTTTGGGCATCTGGGTTGATTCCATCTTTTTGCTATCGTGGACTGTGCTGCGATAAACATTCTGGTGCATGTGTCCATTGGTGTGAAAGGCCTTGATTCTGTAGGATACATTCCAAGTAGTGGAATGACTAGGTCAAATGGTATATCAATATCCATTTTGTTAAGAAAGCACCAGATTGCTTTCCAAAGAGGCTGGACCATTTTGCAACCCCACCAACAGTGTAGGAGGGTTCCACTTTCTCCACAGCCTCTCCAGCATTTGTTGTCTTGTGTTTTTGGATCATGGCCAACCTTGTTGGGGTGAGATGGTATCTCAGTGTCGTCTTGATTTGAATTTCTTTAATAACTAAAGATCGGAACATGTCCACATGTGTTTTTGGCTGCCTGGATCTCTTTTTTAGTGAAATGTCTGTCCATCTCCTTTGCCCATCACTTAATTTGATATTTGTGTTCTTCTTGTTGATATTTTGTAGTATCTTATAGATTATGGAGATCAGGTGTCGGTCTGACACAGAGTTGCCAAATATTTTTTCCCATTCTGTAGGTGTTTTTTTAATTCTATTAATAAAGGCTTTGGATGAGCAAAACTGTTTGATTCTTAGTAGTTCCCATTTATCTAGTTTCTCTTCTGATGATTGTGGTTTGTTTGACAGATTTTGGAGTCTGTCCACATGGTGTATTAAAACTTCCATTGTTGTTCCTACCTGTTCTTGGATGAGCTTTATCGTTTTAGGTTTGATAATTAGGTCTGTCCTTTTATCTCCTATAGGATAAAAAGTGGCCATTGAAACACCATTTACACTGGATCAGGGAGGTGATCTTGGAAAGGATGTTAAGATGGAGTACCACCCTGATCCTCTTTAACACAACTCATTCTTGCCCTATTAATCACAGACAGAGATTGCCAAGCCAAGCCAAGTGCCGTCGAGTCGGATCCTACTCACAGCGACCCCAGAGATTAGGATTTACAATATAGGCAAATCACAAAATGGAAGACAATTTTATAATACCGGGAATGCAGGTATAACCAAATTGCTACACATATTTTTGCAGGGGACACAATTCAATCCACAACCATATATATATGCATGCGTACACAGACACACGCACACATGCACACACACACACACACACAAAATTGCTGTAGAGTCACTTCTGACTCATAGTAACCCTACAGGACAAAGTAGAATTGCCTCATACAGTTTCCAAGGAGCACCAAGTGGATTTAACCTGTCTATCTTTTGGTCAGCAGCCATACCACTTAATCACTAAGCACGTAATATAGTTATATATACACAAGGTCTGATAATTAAGTTCATATATACAAACACACACATCTGGCAATTGAGTTCGTGAACTCATCCCAGAAAAAGTGCTACATAGCTCATTGCTGAATATCATCACGGTCACCTATGAAGTACTTCCTTTGGGAAACTATGCACCAATGGCAGTGCCTAGTCCACCCTTCAGAGGAAGTTTGGAAATCTTTTTCATGAATGGCCCTAAAAGCTGTCACTGTTTTATCCTTGATGTCCCAGTGTCATCCAGATGTCTTCATTTCAATATTTCCTTTATCTTCAGATAAAGAAAACAGTAATTGGAGGCTAGATCAGGTGAGTAGGAAGGGTATTCCAATTCAGTTATTTGTTGACTAGCTAAAAACTCCCTTACAGACAGTATCATGTGAGATGGTGCCTTGTCATGATGCTGTGAGTTGTTGACAAAAAGCTCACATAGTTTTTGTCTAACTTTTTCATGCAGACTTTTCAGCACGTCCAAATAGTAAACTTCATTTACTCTTTGCCCACTTGGTAAAAATTCATAATGGAAAATCCATTCTGATATCAAAAAAGGTTAGCAACATTGCTTTGACTCTTGATTTGGATTGACAGAACATTTTTGGTAGTGGAGAATTGGCTGACTTCCACTGCATACTTTGATGCTTTGTTTCAGGGTCATGTTGGTACACCTATGTTTCGTCATCGGTGATAACATGGCCCCAAACTTTGTCTTGCCTCTCCCAAAGGTCTTGGCAAACTTTGACTCTGCTTTTGTTTATCAGTGAGCTCCTTTGGGATCATTTTTGTGTATATCTTCCTTGAATACTCTGGAGGTCAGTTCTACCCTAGCCCCTTGGGTCGCCATGAGTGGAATCCAACTCGATGGCACTTGGCTGGCTGGCTTCCTCATACCAAGATTTTCAGTTAAGATTTTTCTGTTTCTCTACTGATGTTTACTCAGTCTATGTTTCTCACTGTCAGTTGATAATTTTGATGCACAATTTGATGAATTTTTGCAATGTTTTTGTCAGTTCTGCTTGTTACTGGGCATCCTGACATCTCTTCATCAGTCATGCTTTCTTTCCCTTCAGAAAAATGTTTAAACTATTTGTACACTGCTGTTTTCTTCATGGCATTATCCTTATAAACTTGGACTAACATGTAGCTGATTTCATTTCTACCCTTGCCAAGTTTAAGAAGCCATTTTCTCAGTGACACACAAAAATGCACAACAATAATAATGAACGCCACTCAGCAAGACACCACCACATATTGACTCTAACACAGCAATGAGACACCGATATACCAAGGTTATGAAACGTTACAAGTTGTTTTTACAGTGCTGCCAATGTAAGTGCATGGTGGCAAGTTCACAGACCTAGCACTTAACTACTATGCTTCCACGTTTCCTCAAGTACGAAGTAAGTCAGGTAAGTTTGAGAACTCATCCTAGAAAAAATATTGCATAACCCACTGCTGCACATCACTGTGTCACCTTCAAAGTATTCCCCTTGGGAAGCTGTGCCATGATAGCAGCAGCTATTCCTCTCTTCAAAGGAATTTTGGAACTCCTTTTCTGGAATGTGCATCAAAGCTGTCATCATACAAGTTCTGACAATTAAGTTTGTGAACTCATCCTAGAAAAAGTGCTACATACCTCATTGTCGAATATCACTATGGCTACCTTTAAAGTACTCCCCTTGGGAAGCCGTGTACTGATGCTAGTACTTATTCCACCTTTGAAAACACTTTTTCTGGGATGAGTTCATGAACCTAATTGTCAGGTCTTATACAATGACAGCTCTGGTGGCCATTCCAGAGAGTGTTCCAAAATTGCTTTGAAGGACAGACATCAGGGCCAGCATCAGGGCACACTTTCCCAAGGGGAGTACTTTGAAGGTAACCATAGTGATATTCAGTATTGAAATTATGTAGCACTGTCTAGGATGGTTCATAAATATAACTGTCAGACTCTGTATATAAGCTTTGGGAAGGAAAGTTGCCAAGCTGAATGGCTTGCTTCCATTAAAATTGTTTCTGTTGTTGTTTTGTTTTGTTATGCAACATTATAAGTAGTCCTGCGTGTTACTTGTGTTTATTACCATCATTACTATTGTTATTATCATTTCTCCAGAAATAACTACCTATTATGTTATTAACAACTACTAAAGAAATACACAAATCAATGCATGAGTATCTCTTTTTATGATCCTCTCTTTTTCCTTAGATGTTCCATATCCAAAATTACCCTCAGACACATGGCTGCAGTTATCATCTGTACGTGGAATATTTGTACTTACGTCTTTCTCCACTTCTTGCTGGATATATCTGCCTACATATTATACCCCAAACCAAACCAAAGCCACTGCCACTGAGCTGGTTGCAACTCATGTTGACCCTATGTGACAGAGTAGAACTGCTCCATAAATTTTTCAAGGAGTGCCTGGCAGATTTGAACTGCCAACCTTTTAGTTAGCAGATGCAGCACTTAACACACTACACCATCAGGGTTTCCACATGTTGCACAGTTACCTAAAATTCTAACTGTCCAATACAAAATGTATCTCTTTAATGTTAGAATCTGCTCCACTTCCTAGGTCTCACTTTCTGTAACTGGAAGTTCTAACAAGTTCTATGAACAGAACCCAAAACATTCGTTATCACTGACTCTTCCACAATCACTTCATGCAATCACTTTCTAAGTCTAGTGATTCTACCTCTTGTAGCTGTGTGAAAAGATGAAGACCTCACAGGTACAAACAAACTGACGCTGTTTACTCCGGGTGGGTCACAGTAATTGAGTCAGCTACCATCTTTCGCCTCTGATTAAGACTTCAAAGCAGGCTGAACAAGTAGGATAGATTCAGAGTGAATAAAAGGGAAAGATTCTAGTACAATCTGGTTGGAGACTGTGGGCAATGGGAAGGAGAAGATGAGTTAGGTAGAAGCAGGCCATCCTATGTGAGTGGTCTGCCATTTTCTAATTGGTCCAGAGTGGGTATGAAATGAGGACCAGGAGGGGTTGGGACTCTGGCAAAAATTAGGGAGACTGGAAGTCACTGGTTAAGTCCTGACATTTGGGGGCCAATCACAATAGGGATTTATAGTTTCCTTCTCAACTGGTTGACGCAAAAGGTTGAGTCAGAGTTCTGTTTACATATGTGGTTTGGACATGGTCCATCTGTGTATTTGATCTCTCGTATCTCATTTTTCTTGATCCGTTTTCAGTCCCAGCATCACTCCTCAACTCAGCTAATAGTTACTATGTTACTTATCCCTTGATAGAAAACTTTCATTCCCCTAAACACAAAGAGCACATTATTTGAAAAGCACAGAGGTTCAATGGACAATTACTAATATAATAAAAATCTAATACAATTAACATAAGGAAAATTAATATTTATATTTAATTTTATATATAATATTTGTCATATTAAAATTATAATTTTTATGATTTGAGTTTTTTACCATTCATTTTTAATAAAATTATTTTATTAAAAATTTGTATGTCTTCCAGCTGTCAATTATTCAATATTCGATTCCATAATTTAATTAATCCCAGGAGACATCAGCATTTCTTAGAATTCTGTGAGAAAAAAGTTTTCTTTCAATGAGGCAAATCTCAGAATGTGTTTTTAACTATGATTAAGGGAAAATATATAATCCAAATCAATTTTCCATGTCTGCTTGTATGCAACTCCATCTGCTCCACTCACCCTGTGACAGCATACTCCCCTTTTCTCTCTTTCCTTCTAGTATCTACTTAATGAACACCTGTACCCTCCTCTCCACCCTCTCCTCTCCCATCTAGAAAGAGACCAGTAGGACAGCCTCTTACAAATATATAAAACCATAAATTACACACACCACACACTCACAGTATGTCTCCAGTTTTAGTCTATTCTTGTCTGAAGAGTTGATCTCAGAACTCATTTCAGGTCATGGGCAGGAAGTCTAGGGGCCATGTTCCCAGAGGACCCTCCAGGCTGTCAGGCCATCAGTTCTGGTCTTTTAGTAGAGTTCTTCAACTGCACACTTCTTTTTCACATGCTACATCATGGACTCTGCATTTTATACCCTATCACGACGGCCTTTGGTGGTGGCCGGGCACCATCTCATTCTCCTGGTCTCATGCTGATGCAGTCTCCTGTTCATATGAGTCCTTCTGTCTCTGGGCTTATTTTTCCTCATGTCTTTAATGTTTTTGGTTACCATCTGTTTCAGATGGATTGGGAACATTTGGTGTACCTCTGATGGCAGCTTGGTAGGTTTTAAGACCCCAGATGCCACCCAGCAATATGTGGTTCAGAAGACTCTCTTAGCAAAAGACTAATTACAACAATTGACCTTGGTGTCATCTGAAAACGTGGTTCCCAGACCCCTGTCCCTGCTACTTTATCCTTTGAAATGTTGGGTTGACTTTAGGAAACCCTTCAGTTTATGGTGTAGTCCAGTTATGCTGATCCATCCTCTATACTGGGTGCTGTCACTCTCTTCCCCTAACTAGATTCCTATCCACTATCTAATCTATGAACAGCCCTCTTTTTCTCTCTCCACACTTGTAGCCATCAGAGTCTTTTATTCTGTGCATAAGTCCTTTTATAAGTCCTTCTAATAGTGATCTCATACAATATTTGTCTTTTTGCAGTTGACTGATTTCACTCAGAATAACGTCCTCTAGTTGATACCAGGTTATGAGATGCTTCCTAAAATCATCACTGTTCTTTATCGTTGCAAAGTATTACACTGTGTGTATATATATATATATATATATATATATATATATATATATATATATATACACACCACAGTTTGTTTATCCATTCATCTGTTGATGGGCATCTAAGTTGATTCTATTGTTTTACTACTGTGGATGGTGCTGCAATAGACATTGATGTACATGTAACTGTTTGTGTGACTGTCTTTATCTCTGCAGGATATATTCTAATCAGTGGGACTGCTGGATCATATGGTATTTCTATTTCTAGCTTTTAAAGAAAGTGCCAAATTGTTTTCCAAAGAGGTTGTAGCATTTTGCATTCCCACCAGCAATGCAGGAGAGTTCCAATCTCTCCACAGCACATCCAGCATTTGTTTCTTTGTGCTTTTTGGATTATTGCCAATCTTGTTGGTGTGAGATGGTATCTCACTGTAGTTTTGATTTGGATTTCTCTAATGGCTAATGATTGTGAGTATTTACTCATGTGTTTTTTGGCTGCCTGGATGTCTTCTTTGAATATCAGGATTTTTTTAATAGAAAAAAAAACACATGAACACTTGCATATTACTTCCCTACATCTAATATACAGTCTAGACATTAATAAGTGGAGTAGATTTGGTTAGGTATTTCTTTTCCTAAGAGAATATGTACTTGTACATGTGTCCACCAAAAATAAAAGGGAAAAAAGAGCTATTTTTAGAAAACAGAACTCCTGTGATTTCTGATCTCATTGGTGTAACATACATACATTCCCCCCATTTTTCTAATGTTTAAAGAAAGATTTAGGTAGAGTCTTCTTTTACCTTATTGGCAAGTATGTATTTTTCTGCAGATTCCTAGGTGTAAATGTTAATTGCACAGCTAATAACCAAAAGGTGGAAAATTTGAACCCCCTCTCCCCCTCTCCCCCAACCCCCAGCAATGCTGGAGAAGGACCAAGTGATCTGTTCCTGTAGAGATTATAGCCAGGAAATCCCTCTGGACAATTCTTCTCTGTTACAGGGTAACTCTGTCAGTCCACCTTGTCCTTCTTATATAACCACTTTATTTTCCAAACTAAATTTTATAGTTGGGGGTGTTTCTTTACTACAGTTAATTGTTTAATCATTCAAGCCCTGATTTTCAAATTCATCTCACTAGTTGAAAAGACTAAGCAAATCATACCTAGTGGTTGTACAGAAACACTTAGAAAGGAGTCTAAAGCTCCTGTTTTTCTAGATCATGTTTATGAAGATGAACAACTGTAGTATTTCTACTGTCATGGAATGAATTCTGTCCCCCCCCCAAAATAGGTGTAGCCACATGGCTGGGCCGTGATTCCCAGTATCTTGTGACTGTGCTCCATTTTGGGGTTTTCTTATGCTGTATGTTAAAGGATTAGTGTGGGGCTGCAAATCCCTTTATAAGATCACCTCCCTGCTCCACTGTAAAGGGAGTTTCCCTGGAGTATGGCTTGCCCCACCCTTAATCCTTTCAGCCTGCAAGAGATAAAAGGAAAGAGAGATAGGGTAAGATTTGGGAACCTCGCACCATCAAGAAAGCAGCACCAGGAGAAGAGCGCGTCCTTCAGACCTGAGGTTCCTGCGCCAAGATGCTCCCTGGACAAAGACTGATGCAATACCAGACTTTCCTCCAGAGCGAACAAGGGGGAAAGCCTTCCCTTAGAGCAGACATCCTGAATTTGGACTTGTAGCCTACTGGACTATGCAAGAATAAACATTCCTTTGTTAAAGCCATCCACTCTGTGGTATTTCTGTTAGAGCAGCTCTAGCTGACTAAAACATCTATCAATCCTCTACCTGGTAAGTATAGAAGTAAAAGAGAAAATAGAAATAAAAACCTTACTTAAGAGAGATGCACTGAGATATTTTTTGAATATTTTGATCACTAACATCATTATCCCAGTTGAAACTCAATATCTGCTGCGAGCCAGTGCTTTTCTCTACATTTTCTATGCCTAATTATCAGTTACTATAAGGGGTAAGGAGTAGTCATCTATCTGCTTTAAGACACTGGGTCTTACAAACCAAAACCAATTGCCTGTGAGTGGATTCTGATCCATGAATAGCCGATGGGTATGAGAATAAAATCGTGCACCACCGACTTTCCTTTTGTTGCTGTGGTTAAACAAACCTACAATTTGTTTTATTTGTTCTTCAATAAGTTTAAAGCTCTGAGGGGTACAGCATCACACAGATTCTGTGTTCAAAGGCCTTAGAAGTAAGATCATTTCTGAATCTGGCAGGAACCACTGCGGCTGTCTTCACAGGCACGGGTTAGCTTTCTCTGTATTGCTCAGTCACTGTGCTGTTCTGTGCTTTGTAGACATAAGCACATCTCTTGCCTGAACAGCAATCAGTTTCATCTCACGCCTAAACATCTTAAATTTTAAGATGAGCTGTGTGTTCTATCTAGTTCCAAAGATGCTGTTTGTAGCCAGCAAAAATGACTTGGGACTACATCATTCCAGACATACTTGTAGAAGTGTAGAAGCCCTGTTCCCAGTAGACCTGTAGATGGATTAACAGAGTACACCCATTTCACTACACTCCAATTAGGGGGACACTCATTGTCCAGATGTCAGGGGACCAGCACCATCTCTGTCATTCCATCACCCTCTTGCTGGAATCCCTGACACCGTTGGTTACCATGGCTGTACCAGGGCCTGCTAAGTGGTATGTGTGAGCTCACCCCAGTTATCTGCTCGGATACTTCAGTCCTTAGCGCTTTAGTCCATAGGGTTTTCAGTGGCTGATTTTTAAGACAAAGATCTCCAGGCCTGTCTTCCAGATACCCCTGGGTGGATTCTAACCTACAACCTTCTTAACAGACCAGCATGTTACCAAGAACTCCAGTGGGCTAAACACTTTATGGCAATTACTGTGGTGGGTGTATATGATGTTTCCACTTTTTAAAAGACATTCACAAATTTGAACCACACTGCAAATACTGTTCTATAGTCTTTTTTTATTTCGGATCCAACTTGACGGCACTTGGCTTGGCTGGCTATTATTTTTTAAACAGGTCGATATATCACAAACACTTCACTACTAAATTCTGCTAGAATGTAAGCTCTGCAAGGGCAGGATCTCTTCTCTCACAAAATAGGTGCTCAGTAAATATAACATGCTTCTCAAGAACTCTCCCTGTGATGCAGTGTTTAACCCTGAGAACTTAGGGCACTCACAATATCACCCTGATTTCTTACTGTGTATGTGTACATTAGGGAAAGATAAGCTTTCTCAGAAAGGTTTTTTTTTCTTTTAATAAAAAAATACAAATTAACTCCCAGGAAAAATTAATATGTATTTTTATTTTTTTATTGTACTTGTTGACCTCATATTTTCAATAATAAACATAAATAACAAAACTTATTTATATCAACAAATACAATGCAAAGAGGTTCAGGTATAATTACAACTGTAGTCAGATATATTGGACATTTAAAATGTTTCAATTCTTGTAATTGAAGTTTAGGAAATTTAGAGTAGGTACAAACTATCATAGCTGATCAGATTTTATTGTAGATAACAGAGTATACTTTGTAACATCTAATTTCTAAGAAAGTCAGTTAAGCCTTCTGCAGAGGTGGTAACCTCTTGAAACACTAATTAAAAGTAGCTTGTGAGAAATAGTCCTTACAATCTTTTTGTATGTGTGATTAAGAGAAAGCATAAAATCCAAATTAAATTTGCATGCCTGCATGTCTGCAGCTTCCCTCTGCTCTCCTTGCCCAGTGACAACACATTTCTTATCACACCATACTTGTCATATCCTTGTAACAATCTCCTGTTCCCTCCTCTCCAACAGTGAAATCAGCCAATGGCAAAAGGACAAATATTGTATGAGACTCCTACTATAAGGACTTAAAATTAGACTTACGTACAGAAGAAAAGACTGTTTCATGGCTACAAGGGTGGGGAGGGATGGTGAGATTTAGTCACAGAATAGATAGCTAATAGAAATTTGGTTAGGTGAAAGCAGTGACAGCACACAGTAGAAAGCAGATCAACCTAAGTGGACTTCACTAAAAACTGAAAACTCTTCTAATCATAACCCAATACTGCAAAAATAGAGTAGCAGGAGCAGGGTCTGGGGACCATGCTTTCGAGGGGACATTGCAGCCAAGTGGCATAAACTAGTCTGTTACTAAGAGCGTCGTCTGCACCCCGTATTGGTGAGTGGTATGTGGGATGTCAAAGGCCAGCAAGCTGCCAAATGGTCCCAACTTATCTGGAACAGATGATCACTGGGAACAACAAAGACATGAGGGAAAAAAGAGTCCAGGAGAGGGAAGGAACCATGTGAATGGGAGACTGTATCGACATGTGGCCAGAAACAACGCTGTTTTACATGTGACGTTTACCACAGCAGTGGTGGTGGTGAACGATGTGATGCACTGCACTAACATGAACTCTTAGTCCGAGCATCACCAAAAGCCGGGGCCGGATCCATCTGTCAATATCACTTAGTCAATGCTCGGCACACCTCCTGTTTAACAGCCTGTTTCTTTACCTCTTTTACTATTAATTTTGCCAATACATGGTTCTCTATTCCTCTTTCTTGTCCACATGTCTCTTCCTGTCCGTTTTTACTCCTGAACTGAAAACGTTTTCTCTAGTCATCAATGACTTATATTTTGCCCACAAACCAATGACTTTTTCATTGCGCTTACTTTTTGACCTCTTGCTATCTTTGAAACTGCTGGCTTCCTCATCCTCATAAAATTATTTTTTCCTTTGGTTTCTGCTAATCTACAGGACTTTTCTCTGGAGTGGCTCTGCAGGCATGCAATCTTTACCTCAATAATCACCATATTGAATAACCAAGACTCAGGGGATATCATCCAAAGGAAACATTTTTTCCTTTCCTTTCTCTACCTCTTAGCAGCCAACATCATTAACCGTTTCTACCGTCCTAGGATAAATACATGTGTGTGTATGTATGTATACTCACTTATACAGGCATGCACCATACAATCACCTTCAGCCAATCACCAAACACATATATGGTCATTGTCCCACAAGATTATGACAGAGTTCATAATCATGATCAGAGGTCAGGACTTAGCAGACATAAGCAGATGCAGTGAATGCAACAGCTTTTTGCAAGCAAGAGGTGTTATTATGTGTCTTTTATACAAACAAATTGCACTGTTAGAAGTATAATGGAACAGTAAATATATAACCTATAAGACATATAAAACCTATAATACATATATTTTGAGACTCATAATAAACACCTATGTTACTGGATTATGTATTTAATACATTGTATTTTCTGTTGTTCTTGGGTTATGAACATCTTACCTAGGTACAATCTGTAGTTATGAAGCAACCCCTGTAAAGCCTATTATATTGAAAAATCAAGGTACTTACATTGGTTTGCAATACCAAATAGGTGCTACTTTGCCATGTGCACCAAAGCATTGCTATTATTGTATTATGATAAAGATGTCTTAGTGTTTCCTTAGTATGATTTTTATGCATAGAAAGCTATGCTATATACTACATGCTAAGACCAACACTGGATTAACTGGTATTAGATAAGAAGCATTCTTAACTGTTCCAATTTATATACAAATTCAACCTACAGACAGATACACTGCCTAAAGAGAGACACGCTGTCTATATAATATGGTGTTTGCACAATGTCCAAATTACATAATACCTATTTTATAGAACGTATCATGGATGCTGTCATGGATTGAATTGTCTTCTCCAAAAGATGTATGCGTGCAGCGGTTTGGCTGGACCGTGATTCCTGATATTTTGTGATATCCTCCACGTTGTGAATTCTGCCTCTATGATGTTAATGAGGGATGATGGACAGTAGTGTGTGTTGGAGAGGACTCATTGTGTAAGATTGTATTGTACCTCGAGGCAGTCTCTTGCTATACAAAGGAAAGAAGCTAGCAGAGAGATTTGGGGACCCCATACCACCAAGAAGCAGTGACTGGAGTTGAGTGCATCCTTTGGAAAGGACACAGGTCCCTGCATCTAAGAAGCTTCCAGTCCAGGGGAGGACTGATGACAAGGACCGTCCTTCAGAGTCAGCAGAGAGACTTCCCCTGGAGCCGACACCTTGAATTTGGACTTTAGCCTACCGAACTGTGACAAATTAAATTTCTCTTTTTAAGGCCACTCTCTTGTGATATTTCTGTGAAAGCATCATTAGGTGACTGAGACAGGAGTCAAAAGACACATGACTGCATACATGTACACAGATATGCAGTAATTTAGATAGAGACTAGAAGGACATGGAATAGCTGAAGCAAATCAAAAAAACCAAATCCATTGGTAAATTCCAACCTATAGTTACCCTGTCAGGCAGAGCAGAATTGCCCCACAGGGTTTCCAAGGAGTGGCTGGTGTATTTGAACTGCTGACATTTGGTTAGGAGCCTGTACTCTTAACTACTCTATTACCAGTGATCCAGTCCACACAATATTCTTAAATATTTACCCACATTTTAGGCTATGTTACTTTAGGTCTTTTCTGTCACTGTGTCATCTGAATGAAAATTAGCCATCAATCATTTCTTCTACATCTCACTAGTCTTAGAAAAATGAGACTAACTTCACAAATGATACGTAGATGGTGATAGGTTAAAATATTTCTCTGTAACAGAAATAACAGCGGAATTCTCTAAACTAAAGGACAATTTTTTTTAACACATAAAGTAGATGATGGAAAATGGATGTTATATTATTATCCCTCCAAGAACAATTAATGAAATTCAAAGGGTACCTCTGAATATTTTATTGCATCTATAAACTTGTTTATATATTACGCATGTATAACCCATAGAAAACCCAGGCAAAAACAATTACTTCTCAAAAATTTCCATTAGTATGCTGTTTACTTTATCTCATTTCCCTGACCAAAAATGTTCACTTAAAATGCCCTACTATTATCTGACCTTTTTTTTTTTTTTAACTTGGTATTTCAGGTAACAGACTAAGTAAGTTATAAAAGCAAAAGAAAACAATGATGGGATCATGAGACAGAATCCTAGAACTAAAATGAATTTAGGCATCCCGTTGTCTAATCCTTAGTTAGTACAAATAAGATCCCTGAGGCACCTACACTTTAAGTGACATACCTGATGTGAATTCCGTAAAGGTCTGAGTCTGCCTGGGAGCACTGCTTTTGATGCTGTGAATTCAGTACCTGACTGGACTACTGTGTCAGTAAAAGTGAAGAGGAAAGGAGATGAGACGGCCTACAGCGTTTAGGTGCGCTGCCTCTGCTCCCAAGTACATGGTCAAGACTCGTACTACCAGTGTCCTCAGTACTTTCTCAATCCCAAGATCTGCACATTATCCCCACCTACTAGTGTCCCTAGGAGGATGTGAGGGATGTGAACTGTGCCAGGGGACATTGTTAGAGAAAGAGACATTAAAATGACCATACGAAATTTTTGTGCAATACTTTGTCAGAATAGATAGGGGTGCACCCTGAGATCTCCACTAAAAGGCCACAGTTGATGGTCCAGGAGCTTCGGGGTTCCCCTGGGAGCATGGCCTCTGGCCCTGATGCTGCCCCTGTCCATAAATCATAATGAAGGTCAACTTTTCAGACAGCAATGGATTGGACTCGGCGGCACAGAGAGATGTATTATTCTTTATAAAAATATCATTTAGTGAAAACAACCAAACCATTTTGGCTAAGGCGAGCTTACATGTATTAAAGTACCTAGAAGGTTAAAAAAAAGAAAGAAGAAAACAGCAACAAAAAACAAAACACACTGCCATCCAGTTGATTCTAACTCGTAACAACCCCATAGGACAGAGTAGAACTGCTCCATAGAGTTTCAAAGGAGCACCTTGCGGATTCAAACTACTGACCTTTTGGTTAACAGCTGTAGCATTTAAACACTATGCCATCAGGGTTTCCAAAAGGCTAAAACTCTACACTAATCTACCTTTTGAGATTTCTAAGTGTGCTCCACCAGGCACTCCTTGAATACTCTGGGGGTCAGTTCTACTCTGGTCCCTAGGGTCCCCATGAGTCGGGTGCGACTTGATGGCCCTTGGCTGGCTGGCTCTAGTCAGTGTTGATGTTACGCAACTTCAGAAACACTTGACGTGGCTTCATCTGGACATGCCACAAGATCTGTTTTTTTTTTGCTGCTGGGGTTTTCATATTTGCTGATTTTGTCACATTTGCTGATGTTTTAGCTACATAGTATGGTCATTAGTATTTGTACATCTATATCAGTAACTTTGGGGGGAATAAAATGGCAAGTAAAGGAAAAGAACAAATTTTAAAAATGCTTCTGTTTGATTAGTAATAATTCTGGAACCAAAATCCATACAGTTCAATATAGAAAGATTTTAAAAAGTATTGTTACTGTCTGCATAATCTAAGAAAGACTACATTGAAGAAATTTTCAGATCTACATACATATGTTAGAGTTGTCCACCGAGCGATGCAATGCTTGTCTATTTGTTTCTGTTTGTTTCCATAGTATATCATTTATGAATATATTTGCTTTTCCTTTGTCTACAATTTCCACATGATTTGGGAGGTGACTGATTTTGTAAACTCACCCATTAATGTATCTTATGCCATGGTAAATTTTAAGGTTAAAATGCACACAATTGTGAAGAGTTTTTAAACATTTTTACTTTGAATTCTATTGTTTTCTTATCAAATTTTCACTGTAACCACATTGTTTTTGGAGTTTTGGAGTCAGATCAGATTCATAGCAACCTCCGTACAACAGAATAATACATCCTGCCAGGTTCTGTGCCATCCTCACCATCATTGCTTTGTTTCAGTGTATTGTTGCAGTCAAGTGCTTCAATCCATCTCACCGAGGGTCTTCCTCTATTTTTTGACGATCCTCTACTTTACCAAGTGCTACGTCCTACCGTCTCTAGGGGACTATTCCTTCCTGATAACAAGTCTGTAAGCACATGAGACAAAGTCTCTCCTCCTTTGCTTCTAAAGAGCATTCTGACTGTACTTCTTCTAAGATGGATTTTTTTTTTTTTTTTGCTCTTCTGGGAATCCACGGCATATTCAACACTATTCTCCAACACCTCATCCAAATGCATTAGTTCTTCTTCAGTCTTGCATATGAGGCATTTGAAATACCATGGCTTGAGTCAGGTGCACTTTAGTACTCAGCGTGGCATCTTTGCTTTTTAACACATTAAGATGTTTCTTTTGTGTGTGTGTGTGTGTGAGAGAGAGAGAGAGTATGTGTGTGTGTGTGGCAGATTTACCCAAAGCATTTCAATCTTTTATTCTCCCCTCTTCAGTTTTCTCTCTGTTGCACAGTAGACCATATGATGGCACAATTCAAAAGAGCCAATGCCAGTACCTTGTAGCTCACAAATGCATAGGCTATCTGTCTTCAAACTTCCCATTTCATTTCTGACAACTTCCAATGTTCCTCTGTTTTACTTTGTCCATTCCATGTTCTGATTACTGGTGATTATTTCTTCTTATTTAAATTGTGTCGCTTCATCAATGAAGGTCCTTGAAGCTTACCTACACTCAAATCAGGAAGGCTGATTCTTTTTCAAGAAGGCAGATTTATCCCAGTGCTATTTCAAATACCTTCAAACCTGGGGGGCTCATCCTCGAGCACTATATCAGACGATGTTTCACTGCACATCGTAAGGTTGTCATTGTCCAAATTATTTAAAACTGGATTGGTAAATCCTTCTTCCTAGTCTGTCTTAGTCTGGTAGCCCTGCGGAAACCATTCTACCATGGGTGTTCTTCCTGGTGTTTGAAATATAGTGGCGTAGCTTTCAGCGTCATAGCAACGTGTAAGCCACCACAGTAGGACAAATTGACAGATGAGTGCTGTTTTAGCTAGATGAAACTATAGAAATGTATATTCATTTATGCTGTGTGTGTGATTTTGTAACTTGAAAGTGTAATTTTAAGTTGGCTAGTTGTTAATGTTCCCAGTACCATCACATTCAGTGATATACTGGAATTATGATTTATAAGTAACATTAGTACAGAAGACATTACTAATTATTCTGTGTGGGGTGGTACAAGAAGAGGTCTATGGGGGAGAAGGTGAAACTATGAATGGCCACACTGGGAAACACCAACCCTAGTGACACTACTGTCCCCACTATGACACAAACATATGAGCACATGAGGGCAATGGTCACTAATTAGAACAAGGTTGTCTTTCCACAAGGTGGGCAGCATCCCACATCAGGTATGAACTTCAGTTCCACTTTATCCCCTCGGACAGCATCCCTTGTACATCATTGCCTAGCCTCTTTGTTTTGCTCTCTTCTGTCATACAGGCATGTAAAGTCATTTATTTCAGTGTAAGTGTCCACTGGAGGCCCTAGCTTCAGAGATGAAGGTGTGAGGAACGCAGTTTTGACATCTGCCTGCTTCCTTCTAGCTGAAAATCAAGAGGCCCTCGCCTAGATAGAGCATGCATCAACTGTTTGATGGGTCCGTTTAACTGCTCTTTCTTCTCTTCTCATCCTTATGCTAAATCTCAGGAAACACAGCTGGAATTCTATAACAGTTACAGAAGAGCTGTAACTCACTTTCTGATAACTCAGTTATATAAAAAAATTCCCTTTGTACTAAAATTTAATGAATAGTCCCTGAGTGTAAGAGCACATTTTCACTTCCTCACAAAATCTGAAATGATCTTCCCACATGTTATCACCCTGTCTTCTAAACAGTAGCTGTAATATACTGACGAGTGACGTCACAGAATTTTTGTTGTTTTTCCACTTACTCATTTTATAATAAATGCAGTTGTCAGGGTGACATTAATCTAGTTCACAAGATTGCTAAAATCATCTAACCACTGGTAATAAGACTTGGGTATTTTAACAGAGGAATGGCCTGAAGCTATGGGAACAAGGGCACAATGACAGGGAAAAAAAAAAATAATAATCAAACAAAGACCTACGAGTATCACACAGGTAACTGCTCTGGGAAATCAGGCTCAGCTGTGTTTGTACACGAGTCAGAATGCAACAATTGGCTTTCTGAAATAATATTTAAATTACAAATATTTTGAACAAAGTTATCTTCTCATGTGATCAAAGAGGAAGCTTTATGAGGTTGTAAAAAATTTATTCACTCTTGAAGAAACTTCCAGTCCAAGCTCACACATATTGTAGCTAGCCCATAATTTCCTTTGGAATAATGCTAACCTTGACCTTCGCACTCTGAAGATAAATCAAGGACCTGCCCATAGAGTCATATAAGTAACACACAGCTATTGTCAGAAGCTTTGGTGGCACAGTAGTTAAGAACTTGGCTGCTAGCTGAAAGGTCAGCAGTTCAGATCTACCAGCAGCTCCTTGGAGACCTAATTGGGCAATTCTACTTTGTAACATAGTGTGGCTATGAACCAACTGAGTAGCTCCTAACAGCATCAGCTAGCTATTGATAAGTACGTGGTCAATATTTCATCCAAAGGAGTAATAATAATAAACCAAACCCATTGTCACCGAGTCAATTCCAACTCACAGTGATCCTATAGGACACGGTAGAACTGGCCCCTGGAGTTCCCAAGAAGCATTTGGTGAATTTGAACTGCAGACCTTGTGATTCGCAGCCACAGTGCTTAACCATGACACCACCAGGGTTTCCAAGGAATAACAGAGCATACATAACCTACTATTTTTGAAAGAATATAGCTAGGAATACATAGATCAACAATGCATTTATAGATAGCTAAAAATCAGAGCTTTATTCCTCATATATCCCCAAACTCCCAAAACTGCTGCCACTGAGTTGATTCCAATTCATAGGACCCTACAGGAGAGAGTAGAAAACTGCCCCATAGAGTTTCTAAGAAATGCTGGGTGGATTTGAACTCCTGACCTTTTGATTAGCAGCTGTAGCACTTAACCCCTATGCTACCAGGGTTGCCTAATATATCAGTCATTGTAAATCTGTTCATTGGTTCAGGAAATACTAATGTTCTACTGTGTGCAAAGAGCGATTCTCGGTGCTTAGGTAATATTTGTTGAGCAGAATAGACGAAGATCACTGCTTCGGTGGGAGCTATACTCTAGTTGGTGGAGTAAGCAGTAAACACTAAACGTGAACCATAACGTGAATAAATTATGGATTATGTTGGAAGGTGACAACTACTGTGGGAAACAAAATGGCATGCATGTATATGCATGGCAGCAAACTTTTCGAAAGTATATATTTGACAAGGTCAACCACGATCCATTTCCATGGCATAACATTTGCATCTCAGATTTTCAATCCTATCTAACTCAATTCTTCAGCATTCTTCCAAACAAACATAGGCTAGAAGAATACTTGTTGACCTAAAACTACTTGGTAATGATGAATATTTTTTGGATATGTTGTTGTATTCTGTTGGCAAGAATTCTGTTGATGATTTTTGCATCTAGATTCATGAGTGATTTTGGTCTATAGTTCTCCTTTTTGGTTGGGTCTTTCCCCGGCTTTGGTATCAGGGTTATGCTGGCTTCATAGAATGAATTTGGGAGTATTCCATCCTTTTCTATGCTGTGAAATAGTCTCAGTAGGATTGGAGATAACTGTTCTCTAAAAGGTTGGTAGAATTCTGCGGTGAAGCCATCTGGGCCATGGCTTTTGTGGTTGGTAGTTTTTGGATGACTTTTTCAATCTCTCCCTTGTGATGGGTTTATTAAGTTGTTCTTCTTCAGCTTGTGATAATTTTGGTAGGTGATATGAATCAAGGAATTTGTCCACTTCCTGTAGGTTTTCAAATTTGTTAAAGTACTGTCTTTTATAGTAATGTTATGATATGTTGGATTTCTGATCGCTCTCATGTGACAACCCCCCTCTCATTTCTTATTGGGTTTCTTGTTTCCTTTCCCATTTTTCTTTAGTCAGTTTAGCCAATGGTTTGTCAATTTTGTTGATCTTTTCAAAAAGCCAGTTTTTGGTCTTTTCAATTTTTTCAACTGTTCTTCTATTCTCTAGTTTATTTCGTTTTGCTCTAATCTTTATGATCTGTTTTCTTACGGTGCCTGAGGGGTTCCCCTGCTGTTCTTTCTCTACTTGTTCAAGGTGTAGAGTTAGATCTTTGGTTTGGATTCTTTCTTGTTTCTAGAAGTATGCATTTATGGAGATAAACTGACCTCTGGGTACTGCTTTGGCTGTATCCTATAGGTTCTGGTAGGAAGTGTTTTTTTTTTCTCATTGGAGTCCATGAATTTCTTTCTTTCATCCTTGATTTCTTCTATAACCCATGGCTTTTTGAGCAAGATGTTTAGTTTCCATGAGCTCTACTTTCTGTGTTTTTTCTGCTATTGAGTTTGACTTTAAAGGCTTAATGGTCTGAGAAGATGCTTTGCAATAATTCCGTGGTATGGATTTTGTTGAGGTTTGGTTTATGTCCTCATACATGGTCTATTCTAGAAAATGTTCCATGTGCACTGGAGAAGACAGTGTATTTGTCTTCTGATGGATAGAAAGTTCTGTATATGTCAATGACGTCTAGTTGGTTAATTGTGGCAATAAGATTTTCTGTTTCTTTATTGAGCTTTTTCCTAGATGATCTGTCCAATACGAGTGGAGTGTTGAAGTCTCCGACTATTATTGTGATTGATCTATCTCATTTTTGAGTGTAGTCAGTGTTTCTTTGACACATTTAGATGTGCTAGTATTGGGTGTGTAAATATTTAATATTGTTAAGTCCTGCTTATGTGTTGAACTTTTCAGCAATAAACAGTGTCCATCCTTGTCCATGATGGTGGATTTTACACTAAAATCTCTTTTATCTGAGATTAGTATTGCCACACCTGGCCTTCTTTGTGTATTGTTAGCTTGATATATATCCTTCCATCCTTTAATTTTCAGCTTGTTCATATCTTTAAGTATAAGGTGAGTTTCTTGTGAGCAACATAAGGATGGGTTGTGTCTTTTGATCCAAGATGCTACTCTTTGTCTCTTTACTGGAGCATTCAGTCCATTCATGTTCAATGTAATTATTGATAGGTATATGTTTAGTGCTGCCCTTGTGATATGTTCACTTTTGTGTTGATGTCTCTGTTGCTCTTATTATTCTGTTCTGGGACATTCTTATTTATGAGTTGATTTTTCACCCTTTTCAGGGTTGATTTTGTGATTATTGAAACTCCTGTATTATGTTTCTAGATTTGATATGTTGCATCTTTATTGTGCTTTGTGGCTGCTCCTGTCATCCCCCTTAAAAAGTCTATGTTTAAAGCCAATTTTAACAACTGCAAGTCTTACTGACTTTCTCTCCATCTGGAAGGACTGTAATGACTGTAGCACACCCCTCTTTTCAATATGATGACATCATAGTTTTCATGATATGATCACTGGATCACTTCTTTCACTATTACAGTTTTGATTGAGTTTGGAGCCTTCCCTAACTGAGTAGGTTTCTGGATGGTTTGCCCTGTATTTCCTTCTAAAGTATGAAATCAGTGGTTTTGTTCTCCTAAGCCAAGAGCTTCTTTCAGTATTTCTTGTAGCTTTGGTGCACGTGCACATGCGGATGTCTGTGTTATGAAAAGCTTGGTTTTCCACAACCAATGCTTTCTAGCCAATCTGTACTTCAGTGATGTCTGGGTAGAGTTCATAGTAAGAAAGTTGTTTCATTGTTTACAAATGACTTTAGATTTTACTGTGCAGGCCATAAGATACCAACACCAATGCATCATTTAAATTATACAATAAAATCTGTGTTACAGACCATCAGCATACAGAATCAGATGGAAGAAGTTGTGATGTGAGTTAGAAAGAACAGTTAGGAAGCTAGGGCAACATACTCCAAGGGCAGGAACTCTATAGGAAAATACTTTGCAAATTTCCAAATCCCTACCAACGTTGGTTATTATTGCTATTAAGATTAGCACTTCTGGTAGTTAAATCTCCTTGGATTAAGTGACAGAGGGAACTGCATTAGGAAGACTTCCTACCGTAATGGGACTTGTCATAATGAAACCCCTTTATGTTATAAGTAAAGGCCTAAGTGCAAAATTAAGCTGCTGCCTGTTTTGCAGTACAGTGGCCCACCTGTCTATACAAATAACTGTTCTGCTAAAAAAAGACTCTATTATTTATGCTAGTGTGTCCTGGTGCTACAAAAAGCCATCTAAAACTGTTGTACAATGTGTCTGTTTTGAGAGCGAGCATCCCATGTCCACTGAAGTGACCTAATTTAAATGGCATGTAAGTCTCCAGTTTGTCATTTGCTATGTAAATAATCATAAGCAGACCAATAAGAAAATGTGTCACTTCACTTGGTCAACTTTACTATCAAGTCACTAGCGAATAGACTTGGAAATTTTTATACCCTTTATCAATGAAGATGTCATTATAAACAGGCCCTGAAGCTATTTCCCAAACTTCATTCTAAAATCAAAGCACATTATCATTATCTAGTGTCTCATTATAATTATTTGGTCACAATACAACAGCAATTTCTTCAAAGATCATTGTATTTAGAGTGAAATCCAGGGATTTGTTCTATTTTAACTACAAATAGCTTTTGGGTCTCCCTTCCGTCTGCTTCTGCCTCTGCTTCTGCCTCTCCTTGTACCTTCCATTATTCAGTCGTTTGACCACTTGGCTTGCATGGAGAATTCCCATATTTGGGAAGACATACTTCTAAAAATGTCTAGAAATTTTTAAAATAAGCTAAAAAATAATAACAATGTTAAATAAGAGAACCCTTAGAGAATAAAAATTCAATTTAAAAACAAGTCCTAATATTCCTAAGTATTCTTGGCAAAAGTAACATAGAATAACAAGCATTATGCACGCCCTCAGTTTTGTATTATTTATATCCCCATAACATGGGGAAAATGTTAAAATCAAAAACCAAACCTATCGCCAATGAATCAGCAATTGTGACCCGATAGACGGAGTAGAACTGGCCCATAGAGTGTCCAAGGAGTCCCTGGTGGATTTGAACTGCCAATATTTTGGTTAGCAGCTGTTAACACTTACACACTACACCACCACAGTTTTCAGGGATAACATTAGGACTTGAAAAGAAGGTGGTCTGCCAGCAAAACAAAAAAACTGAAGTTCTTACTAACAGTGTTAAAAAAAAAAAAAGCCAAACCCATTGCTATGGAGTCATTCCAACTCAGAGCGAACCCTTGTGTCATAGAGTAGAACTATTTCAGAGGGTTTCTGTGGTTATAATCTTTAAGGAAGCATATCACCAGGCCTTTCTTTAAATAAACGGTTTTGTTAAGGCCCAAGAGAATAACTGATCGTCCAGCACACATGGATTTTGAGGATCTTCTGAGTCCAGAGCTACAGGTTATACTACACAGAGACTAGTGTTCTTTTTTCAGTAGTTAAGGCAGAAAATCGCTATGGAAAACTCACTTGGTGGAGCACCTGACTCCTCAGAACTGCCATAAAAATGTGCTCGTTCTGTCGTATCACAGGACAGCACGATTTAGAAAGACTCACCCTCAAATGGAATCTCCTCAATGTAAAGCCCACGACTGATAACCTGCTTCATGCCAACTCAGTGCAATCAGTTCTTTATTTGTGCGCATTAAAGCCTCTTGAAGGTGAAGGGTAAAACAATGGCAATGGAGTTTTAGTGATGTAGGGGATGAAGTGAACAAATCATCAACAGTCCAGCCACACTGGAAGCTACGATGATGCTTACGTTTTTCTGTTTTTGCTGATGAGTCTTTAATTTGAATAATAAACTCTAGAGAAAATTGCAGTAGTTTAAATGTGTTCATTTTTAATATGAGCTAGGCACTTATTATAGGAATTTAAATAACTTCATTCTTACAACAAGCTTATAAAACAGAAATTATTACTTCTGTTTTATACTGAGGCAACTGGGCTAAGGACTCATAGCTATAGTAGAGCTGGAATTTGTTTTTCAAAACCTGAGCAGAGTGCCAGATTTTCTTTAAAAAAACAGTAGGCCAAAAGGTTTGGGGTCTCTTTTCCCACCCCAGTCTAAAAAGAGTGGAAGAGATGTAAGTGTGAAATGCTTGGGAGGAAAGGGCTTAACCCCCAATGTCCCTACAAACCTTAAACACTAAGAATAGACTGCTGACTTGCCAAAGGTCTTTTCAGGGATGTATCCTTTGACATATTGCAAAGTTGTGCCCTAAAGCGCTGCAAAAAGGTGGTAGGTAGAAAACTACCGAAATTTCCTGCAGTGTTCTCCAGAGGCAATGACTAAAGCAGGGCAGAAGTTCATTTCCAACCTAAAGAAGATAAGAGAATTTTCAGAGTTTTTAGTCATCAGGTGCATCCTAATAACCACATTTGCTTAAAGGTATAAAGGAGAGATTCATGCAGCCTTTCTTGACCGAGACTAGATGACCAAATCAAACTCTGTTTTCTGATGAATTAAACTGGTCTGTTTTACGGGAACTGCCTCAACCTGATGCCATCGAGTCAATTTCCAATCATAGAAACCGAAGGAATGTTTCTCTCTAGGATCAAGTCACAATGAAAAATAAAAATATACTCGAAGGAAGGGAATCTAGACACAGGTTTTCCTTTGTGTAAAGTGGGCCAAGAAATGTTCTTTATGACAAGGATGTCATTAAAACTGTTTGAAAGGGTCTCGTTTATACTTTCTCAGACAACTTGAAAGGTTTTTGTTTTAACAAGCTGTTTCTGGGAAATAAGGCTGGTACTGAACGGTTATCACAACCCCCTGAACCACTGTTAGATCTGCTTAACGTCAGCTCGTGATGTTGTCGTGACCCCTCCAGAAGGACACGTGACTGTGATTGAACAACTCTGCAATGAACCCTTGAATTTACTCACTGCGGCTTCTATACGCAATTACCCAGTAGAAATACATTCCCCACTTCTTAACTCACCCTTCTTGTGACCTCAACCAAAGAGCAACTGAACAATTACATCGTTTCTTTGTTCCTTAGTCTGTATCTGTTCCTGTTAGCTGTCTCACAGAAGCCATTAGTTTTCATGTATGTGCTCTGCTGCCTCTCTGCAGTCAAATGTATTTTTTTTTTTATTTTTTATTTTACTGAATCAATCCTCCTAAGCTTATTTGAAGGACTCAGTGATTTGGTTCTCCATAACAGAAGGAAGCTTAAAGCAGTGGAACAGGTTAGAATTTTGGCAAACAAATCAGTGGAATTTGGAGTACCAAAGTCTCAAACCCATTGCTGTTGAGCTGCTTCTGAAATATAGAATGCCTACAGGACAGAGTGGAAACCCTGGTAGCCTAGTGGTTAAGTGCTGTAACTGTCAACCAGAAGGTCGGCAGTTCAAATCTATCAGTCATTCCTCGGGAACTCTATGGAGCAGTCCTACTCTGTCTATAGGGTTGGTATAAGTCAGAATTGACTCAGTGGCACTGGGTTTCTTTGGGTTTATAGGACAGAGTAGAATTGCCCTATTGGGATTGCAAGATTGCAGTCTTCATGGAAGCTGACAACTCCGTCTTTCTCCTGCAGAGTCACTAAAAAAACCCAGTGCCATCAAGCTGATTCCAGCTCATAGAGACTCTACAGGGCAGAGTAGAACTGGCACACAGAATTTCCAAGGAGTGCCTGGCAGATTTGAACTGCCGACCTTTGGTTTAGCAAACATAGCACTTAACCACTATGCCACCAGGGTTTCCACAGAGTTACTAGTGGGTTTTAAACCACTGACCTCTTCTTAGTTAGCAGCCAAGAGCTTGACCACTGTGCCATCGGGGCTCCTTACATTTGGCGTGCAGGGAAACAAAAGAAGATTGTATTAGTACTGACTGAAATTTAAGGTACAAAAGGAATAACTGAAGAAACAATAAACATCATGGTTATCACTAGCATTTTAATACTGAGTAAGCAATGGTTGGCTCAAGCAATGGTTGAAGTAGCATTACATTGCTACTTAATTTTGTTATCATTAAAGGAAGTCATTCTTTTTATGAGAACTTAGTGGACAGAGAAAGGTAAGAAAATAAAGATCAACTATAATCTTATTATTCATTTTTGTTAGTAGTTATAGTTTTCAACTATTTGTTTCTAGCCTTGTTTCTGCTAACATTCAAGCTTCATGAAAATCAGGAACTTCCATTTTGTCCATCAATATATCTTAAGTATCTGGAAATGAATAGAGCATTGAGGATGGGTATTATAATTTTAGTCAATTTTGTAGAAAAAATAAACTATATATATTTTTTATTATTTGTAATTATTTGATTACCAAGGATGCTTGTTTTTATATGTCAATAACATTTGCTGGGAAATATTGGTGTCCTAAAGGTTAACAGAGGATCTGGTGTATTCATATTTGGTCTCAGTTTATCTGTATAATAATGGCTGTATCTAGTTCTTGCAGCATAACCGCATTACCATTCATAGTTCACAAGATCAAATGGTTTCAGCGTAGACACACATGTAGCTTATTGGCTTGCATTCATCTCATAAAAATATTCATAAACTGGTGACTTATATCTATGCTTTGATCTGTGTAGAATTATTTAGCTTTTTGAAAGTAAAAATAATATTAATGTTGCCACAGTCATGAAATAAAGAATATTGCCTCCTAGCCTATCTTACACATTAAAATGTATTTATTCTTCACTCAGATATTCAAACTATGTTTATTCTCTTTCTCCACCTCTAACACACACACACACACACACACACACACACACACACACACACACACACACACACACACTTTGATGTTAAAGATCAAAATCTTCCTTAGTAAACCCATATATGTAAGATTTGATAAACACCTTAACTATCTTCACAGGAATTCAAACATATCAGATTATTTTAGTGTAAAACCGTAATGATTAACTGAAAATGTCTGTAACAACATATTTTAAATTCTAAGATTGGGAGTTCATTGTTTCTCTACTCTTTATCATACGTGCATATCTACCTAGCTATCTGTATAACTATAGTAAATTTAAAAACGCAAATATACACAATAAGGAATATATATGTATTTGACTTTTTTTTTCTATTTGGAAATGCTATTTACACCTAGCTGTAGGGGGCATGGAGAATCCAGTATTTAAACTTCAGAACAGAATCTGGAACGACAGCCCCAACTGAGTGCCTAGATGAAAACAGCGCGGGCTGTATGCGCCCTCACTGTTCATACAGGACTTCTGCCCTGCCACCCCAGCACACAAATACCATTGCTGCTGGCCATGGTTCCAATTCAGACTCTCATGTAACTGGTGGCAGATGTGTCTGTCTGCCCCTATGATAGGATCCATCTGTGGTGTGCACCTGTTGTTTTGCTGAGACAAGAGTGGAGGTGTGAATATAAAAACTCAAAGGGCAAGTCAACTGCAAAGTTAAAGAAGTGGATTTTCCACTCTCATGACATGTGTTTCTGTTTTTCTTTCTTTCCATCCACCTTAGGGGTCAAGATAGTGATGGGATAATGACCTATGGCCAGCTTCAATAAATTATCATAAGACAGAAATTATAATGTCTCACTGCAATATCTGAAAAATAAATGGTTATATGAGAAACAAAGTTGGAAGTTAAAAAAATGAGATAAATTATTCTTCAAGGACAGCCTCTGCTTGAACTCTGATTCATGTTGATGTGGAAAACACTTTACTGTGAAATGAAAACACTACTACAGTGTGATTACACATTCAACATTTTATTTTTCTCAAAATAAATTTGCTTTAAATATACTGTTTCTGAAAACTGAATGCTATTTCTTAAAATAACTTTAGTGAGATATAATTCACATACCACACAATTAACCCACTGAAGTATCGAATTCAAATGTTTTTGTATATTCACAGATACGTGCAAATATCAACACAGTCAATTTTAATGGATTTTCATCACCACCAAAGGAAACCTCATACCCTTCATCTATGACTCCCTGACTCTCCATGAGTTGGAATTGACTCAATGGCTGTGATTAACCAAAATGCCAGTGGTTTGAACCCTCCAGTCAGTGAGTGGCCGAAAGATTTGGATGGCTAGCTTGGGGAAAGACTGACAGCCTCTGAAACCCTATAGAGCAGTTCCACTCATCCTAGAGGGTCATTTTGAGTTGGGATTATCTTAACAGCAATTGGTTTGTGCTTGTCCCACCCCAGAAGCAACTACTAACCTACTTCCTGTCACTATAGATTTTCCTATTACAGACTTTTATAAAAATAGAATAATATATAGACTTTTCTGACTGACTTCTTTCATTTAGCATAACGTTTCCCGTGTTCATCTAGTTTATAGCATGTGTCATGCCTAGCAGAGTTCATAAAGATGGTACAGAACTGGAAAACACCTTGCTCTGTTACATGTGAAGTTGTTCTGAGTTGGAGTCTACTCTAGACCAATTAGCAACATCACCAACACTTTCTTGTTTTTCATAGTCAAATATTATTCTATTGTACAGATGTGCTATATTTGCTTATTCATTGAATGTACCTAAAAAAAATACCGAGAGACATTTTCTTAGGTCTTTCACAGGTCTATCACTGTTTGAAGATCAGACCTTCTGTATTCCAGTCCTGCCTTAGTTGTCTGCTGATGCTGTAACAGAAATACCACAAGTGGATGACTTCAGCAAAAATAAATGTATGACCTCACAGTTTAGAATTCTAGAAGTCTGAATTCACGGTGTCGGCTTCAGGGAAAGGCTTCCTTTCTGTGTCAGCTCTGGGGATGATCCTTGTCATCTGTCTTCCCCTGGCCCAGGAGTCTCTCCTCATAGGACCCCTTGGTCCAAAGTGCATGCTCTGCTCACATGATGACTTTCTCGGTGATAAGATCACCATGTCTGTCTGTTCACTTCCCTCTTTAATATTTTAAGAGATTGGCTTAAAACACAATCTAATCTTAGAGACCGAGTCCTGCTTCATTAACATAACTACCTTTAATCCAAATTCATTACTATCACAGAGGAGGGATTTACAACACATAGGCAAATCACATCAGATGACAAAACGGCAGACAGCGACACATTAGTAAGGATCACAGGCTACCCAAACAGATACACTTTGTGGGGGAACACCATTCAATTGATAACAAGTGCCTTTCAAATGTTATTGTACTCACGAAAACACCATTGATAATAGTTAAAAAATAGATTCAGTTCCCCAGGTCTTGGATAAGGACCTGCTCAGTGCCTTTCTAATAAGCTCTCAGATGATTCTGATGTTCTGAGTCCACATACCTCATGTTGAATAACAAGTCTGAAGATTGCATACATGTGGTGTCATAACATGAAACTTGTGAAATAACTTTAAAACTGTAAAATCACTAGACAAATGTAGGCTATTTAAATATTAAAATTTTGTAGAAAGTAATTTGCAGAGATGGAGCTCTGCTGGCACAGTGATTAAGCACTACGGGGTCACCAGGGGTCGGCACTGATTTGGTTGTAGCGGCTAACCAAAAGGTCAGTGACTTGAACCCGCCAGCCACTGTGGAGCAAAAAGAGCAGGACAGTTGGTTTTGTGAAAATTTTACAGCCTTGGGAACCTTATAGAGCAGTTCTACTTGGTCCTATAGGGTCACTTTCAGTTGAGATTAACTTAACAGCAGTTAGTTTGACTTTTGCTTAATTTACATAGACAATGTATGCAACTAATTACCTTGATGTTATCAGCTGTCATTGGGTTAGTTCCAACTCACAGTGACTGCAAGGACAACACAACAACATGCTGCCTGGCCATGTGCCAGTCTCACAACTGCTGCTGGGTTGGAGACCATTATTGCAGGCACAGTACCAGCTCATGTCACTGAGGGTCTTCCCTTTATCACTGACCCTCCGCTTTACCTGGCATGACGTTCTCAGGGACTGGTCCCTCCTGCTAACATGTCCAAAGTACAGGAGATGAAGTCTTGCCATCCTTACTTCCAAGGAACATTCCAGCTGTACTTCTTCCAGTAGAGATCTATTCATTCTTCTGGTTGCCTATGGCCAGTGTTCTTTGCCAACATAATTCGGAGGCATCGATTATTCTTCGATCTTCCTTATCTGTTGTCCACATTTCACAGACGTATGAGGCGACTGAAAACACCAAAGGGTGCATCAGGAGTATGTTAGTCCTTAAAGTGACATCTTTTTTTTAAAATGCTTTAAATCACTCTTACAGTAGATTTTCCGAATGCAACGTATCCTTTGATTTTCACTGATGCTTCATGGGTGTTGATTGTGAATCCAAGTAAAACAAAGTCCTTGACAACTTCAGTGTTTTCTCCCTTTATCATGATATTAGTGCCATTGTGAATAACAAAACACCAATAAAAGCCTTTTTCTGGTATTCAGTTTTCATTCAGGATCCATCTGACACCAGCCATGATATTCCCGGTTCTACATCCTCTTTGGGATCCAGATTGAATTTCTGCCGGTTCCTTGGTGATATACTCCTGCAACATCTATTGAATGATCTTCTGCAAAATTTTACCTCTGTGTCGTACTAATGAGACTTTTTGCTAATTTCTTCATTCACCTGGATCACCTTTCTTTGGAATAGGCATAAATATGGATTTCTTTCAGTCAGTTGGCCAGGTAGCTGTCTTCCAAAATTTCTGGCATAGCCAAATGAGCCCTCACGGTGCTGCATTCCTTTGCTAAAACATCTCAGTGGGTATTTTGTTGATTCCTGAAACCTTTTCAGCAGTGCCTCCAGTGCAGCTTGGGCCGTTTCCTTCAGTATCGTTGGCTTTCTTGATCATAGTCTACCACCTGAAACAACTGAACAGCAATGTTTTGGTACAGTGACTCTCTGTATTCTGTTTTCTTTTGCTACTTCCTGTGTTATTCTGTATTTTGCCCAGTGAATCCTTCACTACTGCAACTCATTCATTAGCTCTTTCAGCTTAAGAAATGCCAGTGGTGTTTTTCCTCTTGGTCTTCTAACTCCAGGTCCTTGCACATTTCGTTATAATACTTGACTTCGTCTTCTCAAGCAACCCTTTGAAATCTTCTGTTCACCTCTTCCATTTTGGCATTTCTTCTGTTACGTTTAGCTACTCAATATCCAAGATCAAATTTCCGAGTTTCTTCTGATATTAGTTTTGGTCTTTTCTTTCTTGTCTTTTGCTTTTTTTTTTTTTTTTTTTTAATTGTCCCCTTGATATCATTCTATAATTCATGTGGTTTTTGGTCATCAGTGTTCAGTGTTTCAAATGTATTCTTGAGACAGTCTCTAAATTCAGATGCAATGTACTCAAGGCCATACTTTGGGTATGGTACCTATTGCCACTGAGTCAATTCTAACTTATAGTGATCCTATAGGACAGAGTAAAACTGCCCTGTAGCACTTTCAAAGAGTGGCTAGTAGCTTTGAACTGGCGACCTTCAGGATAGAGCCTGATCTCTTAATCTGTGTGCCACTAGGGTTCTTTAGCTATGGTATATGGATAAATATCTTTACATTTTTTTCCATATATTATTTAACCATTCTTATTGCTGTTGTGAGTTACTTCATGATGTTTGAAGTAGAATCTTTCCAAAATATCTTCTTTTTTTTCCATTCTAAGCCCATAGATTATAGAATGGCCCATTCAGTAATATCTTTAGTCTTTCTCTTAACTTGGTAGCAGAACTGAAATATTCAACTCATTTGGATCCCAGCATTACCTTGGTCCTCTCCCACTAAAGTGTCATCTTGCATGGCTGTTACATTCACTGTACTCTATGGATTAGCAGTAGAGGTACAATATAGAAGCTTGATGGAATCTCAGGCCTCACACAGACCCACTAACTTTCAGCCTGTATTTTAAGAAGATCCTCACATGGTTTGTGCTTGCCCAAATATTTGAGAATCACTGCTCTTAATTATACAATTTCTGATCCGACTCAACGGCACCTGGCTTGGCTGGCTGATCATAAATTTTAAAATGACTATTATTTTACCTTGAATTAGGAACATATGTAAAATCGTGAAAATTTTCAAGATACACAACCATTTAATCTCAGCCCTTGAACTTCTAAGATAATGCTTTTAAACAGCTAACTTAAAACTTTCACGTACCTCATCTCAAGATGACAATACTAAAATCTCCCTCACCTATTGTTGCAATCAAAGAGTTATAAAAACACCAAGTACTTAGCCCTGTACCTGGCCTATTATAAATGTTCAATTGCCAGTAGCAGTTATTATTATAGGTAAGGTAATTAGTAGAATAAGAAGCTGCAGCTGCCTAAGATTACAAAGCAGTTAGTTCTAGATCTGTGAATTAATTATAAACTGATACTTGGTGTATATGTTCTAATACCATGAGACCTTATCACGATACACAAATTCTTAGCAGTTCAAGTAATGTTTTATTTGCAAGAATTTTTAGTTTCCCCCAGTGTCACTCTCAGCAAGTAATTTTTCCTTTATTATTTTCTCTGAGAAACACTTAAGTAATGGGGGAAAATGATTCATCTCTTACAATATATCAAAGAAATATAAAAGACTAAAGTATATTTTTCGCAAAACATATTAAATGGGTCATTATTTACATAGGATTTTTAGAAGTCATTATGTCCTATTGTGCAGATTTAACGCTGACATTGGATAGGTAAATTGTGTTTAGGCAGTTTTCAGAAACTGGATTTTTGATTCAATAGACCACGGAATCTCTTTGATGTGTTATTTTGTAATTCATCCAATTATTTCACAGCATGCACATAGCTATGTGTATGGATAATGCTAATGGATATTCATATTTAAATGATGAACTCAAGCTACCTTACACCTATATAAGCCAATTTTTCATATCAAGGAAATTTAGAACCGAAAGTGCTGCAAAGCAGAACAACATACTGAAACACATTTTTTATGGTATCATGATTTCTAGATTATTTCTGTAGATTTTAAGCTTATCTGCTCTGTCAGTTATTAATTTATTGCCTCTCAGCTCCAGATGTTGCTGTTAGTTGTACGTAAGTCAATTCCTGCTCTTAGTGACCCATGTGTGACAGAACAGAACTGCCCCAGAGGGTTTTCTTGGCTACAGGCTTTACCAAAGCAGATCATCAGGTCTTTCTCTCACAGAACTGCTGGGAGAGTTCAAAACGCCAGACTTTAGGCTAGTAGCCCAGCACTCAGCCCTTTCTGCCACCAGGTTCCCTTCTCAACAGGACTGAGCAGTGACTAGAAATTCTGGTGGTGTAGTGCTTAAGTGCTACAGCTTCTAACCAAAAGATTGGCAGTTCAAATCCACCAGATGCTCTCTGGAAACCCTATGGGGCAGTCTACTCTGTCCCACAGGGTTGCTGTGAGTTGGAATCAAGGCGACAGCAGTGATTTTTGTTTTGGGTGATAAAATTAATTCCTGTTCCTTAAAACCACTCTTTTATGGTATGTCTGTTATAGTGACACTAAATAACGTAAACAGTCAGAATATGGACTATTCGAACAGAGTGAAAAATAGGATGATGGAAGTACACACAGGATGTTATGAAAATAAATCGGACGGCCTTCTGTACAGACTGAGTGACACAATGGTAGAGAAAAGTTAGTCCAGGTGTCTGTGGTGAATCTTGAAACTTGGTTGGCATTTAATTAAATGGAAGAAGGAGATTTCTTGGTTATCAGAGACACCTGTGCAAAGGCAAACAGACACAACCAATTGTGACATTTTGTGGATATAAGAAACATTTAAGCAAAGCCAGAACACTTAGAGCTTTATTATTAGCTACATCAGCAATTAGCTTTTCAAACTAAAGAACACGGACAAAGACAGCGGCAGTAACTGTGCAGCAGGGAGAACAAGGGAGGTATTTGAAAGGCAGCAGTGGCATGGCCAAGGTGGGAAGAACAGAATTTCTTTTTTGTAGTCTTTGCTGACTAACTTGCTAAATGGAGAAAATAGTAGGAAATAGTAAAAGGAAATAAGATGATAAATGCTCTGTGAAATATGTTCAGTGTGGAATATTCCTTGTACAAATGACTCAATCTTACTCACTGAAAGTGAAGAGAAACTGAAGAACTGATGAAGACCAAAGACCACAGCCTTCAGCACAGACTATATATCAACATAAAAACAAAACAAAGATCTCCATGACTAATCTGATAAGCAACAGCCTAATAAATGGAGAAAACATTAACGTTGTTGGTACTTCACTGTACTTGGATCCGCTATTAATGCCCGTGGAAGTAGCTGTCTAGAAATCAAACAATGCATTCAGCTGAGCAACAGAAGACTTTAAGGTGTTAAAAATCACAGATGTCACTTGCTTTAAAGGACTAAGGTGACCTTACCCAGCCAAGCCAAAGCCAGGTGCCGTCGAGTCAGAGCCAACTCATGGCGACCCTAGGGGCCAGGGTAGAACTGACCCCTAGAGTATTCAAGGAGTGCCTGGTGGATTTGAACTGCTGACCTTGTGGTTAGCAGTGGTAGGACTTAACCCACCAACCCATGATATTTTCAAATGCTTCATATGCACACGAGACAGGGCAATGAATGAGGAAAACAGAAGAGTTGATACATTTGAATTATGGAGTTGGCAAAGAATATTGAATACAGCCTGAACTGCAAACAGAATAGAAGTACAGCTAGAATGCTCTTCAGATTCAGGAGGCTGAGATTTCGTCTCACATACTTCAGACATGTTACCTGGAGGGATTAGTCCCTCGGGAAGGACAACATGCTTGGTAGAGAGTCGATGATAAGGAAGAAGACCCTTAATAAGATGGATTGACACAGTAGCTCCAGCAGTGGGCTGACACCTAGCAATGATTGTGCAGATGATCCGGGAGAGGGCAGTGAGTGGTTCTGCTGTACACAGGGTCACTGTAAGCTGGAATCAACTTGATGGCACCTAACAATGCCATTGAAACATTAAATGTCAAGGGAAAAAAAAATTGCCACTGAGTCAGGTCCAACTCATAATGACCCTAGAGGCCAGAGCAGAACTACCCCATAGAATTTCCAAGAAGCACCTGGTGGATTTGAACTGCCAACTTTTTGGTTAGCAGATGTAGCACTTAACCCATTATGCCACCAGGGTTTCCCAAATACCAAGTAGGTACTGGATGTATATTTCTGAGCATTAGGGAAGAACTGTAGGTGGGAGATACAGATTTGGAAGTGATTACTTTCCTGATGATATTTTGAAGGCTTTGAATATAAAGGAGACTACTCCAAGAGAGTGTGTAGAGAAAGAAATAAAAAAGGATTGGGAGTGCCCCTGAGGAAACTGTCTTTTCATGCCCAGACGTATATAAAGAGAAGTAAAAATAAATGGCCAGAGAGTTTTGTTTTTTAAAAAAGCTGGTCCAGGAGCAGGAGGATATGAATAATGTTCTGGCATAAAGGAGATGATTACTTTACATCTGAAATGCTTCTGAGAAAACTAGGAAGAGAATGAAAAATGTGTGCTTTGGTGTCATGGATTGAATTGCGTCTCCCCTCCCCCAAAATATCTGTAGCCATGTGCCTGGACCCTGATTCCCAATATTTTATGATTGTCCTGCATTTTGTGATTTTCCAATGCTGTATGTTAAAGGATTAGGGTGGGACTGTAAATCCCTTCATAAGATCACCTCCCTGCTCCACTGTAAAGGGAGTTTCCCTGGAGTGTGGCTTGCTCCACCCTTAAACCTTTCATCTTACAAGAGATAAAAAGGAAAGAGAAGCAAGCAGAGAATTGGGAACCTCACACCATCAAGCAAGCAGCACCAGGAGATGAGCACGTCCTTCAGACCTGAGGTTCCTGTGCCAAGATGCTCCCTGGACAAAGACTGATGCAATACCAGGCTTTCCTGCAGAGCCAACAAGGAGGAAAGCCTTCCCCTGGAGCGGACATCTAGAATTTGGACTTGTAGCCTACCAGACAGTGTAAGAATAAACTTTCCTTTGTTAAAGCCATCCACTTGTGGTATTCCTGTTAGAGCAGCCCTAGCTGACTAGAACAACTGGCTTTAGCAACATACGGGTCATCAGTTAGAATGTAATATGGTAGAGGAAATGTTCTCATTACAGAGGTGAAAACATAAGTGAGGAAGAATAAACTTTGAAGAAAACATCCTTTCAAAATGTTTGACTAGGAAAAGAAACCAAGAGAAGCAGCTGCAGCTACCTGAGATAAGGCCAAGAGGTATTTTTAGTTGTTTAGGATGAGAAAGACTTGAAACTGCTGAGATTCAGTTGGGACATTTTGAGACCTAGAAGTTTAAGATACAGCAGAAAGGAGATCAATGATAAAACAAAATCCTTAGGCTATATACAGGAAGTACAGAAAAGTGATTTCAATCACTATACAATGTGGATTAACTAGAAGCTTCTTAGCCTTGGTGTTTATTATAACTTAGACACTCAATGATTCTGACACTGATCCTACCTGGTTCATGCAAACAAACAAGAATAACACATATCCACATCCATTGCCCACAGCCGCTGAAATGATTTGCATTCATAGAGATCTTACAGGACAGAGTAGAACTGCCCCATAGAGTTTCCAAGCAGCGGCTGGTGGACTAGAACCGCCAGCCTTTTGGTTAGCAGCCACTGTGCTACAAGGGTGCTCTCGTATGTATATTTGAATGTGCTGTGAGTACTTATGATGACTCCATGTGTCAGAGTAAGAACTGTGCTCCATAGCATTTTCCATGACTTATTTTACAGAAGCTGTTGTTGTTCAGTGCTGTCGGGTCATTTCCGACTCACAGTGACCCCTATGCACAACAAAACAAAGTACTGCCAGGCCTTGTGCCACGTCCACAAATGTTGTCATGCTTAAGGCCATTGTTGCAGCCACCAGAAGTAGAACACCAGAACGTCCTTCTGAGGCACCTCCACCCCTGGATGGACTCCATTCACCCAGTATTCAGCTGGCAACCAACACATTAACCACATGCACCACTCAGGGACCGTGTGTGTGTGTGTGTGTGTGTGTTTGCCATGAGCTGGAATCAACAGTGAATGACTTTGTTGAGGAATATACATATTACAGATATTCCTCATGACTCAGAATTAACAACTTGTTTTTGGCAACTCTAATTGCAAAGAAAGATGAACATTTTTCAGCACATACTCAGCCGGACTACAAGGTCCTTGAAAGTAGTAATCATGTCACGTCAGTCTCCCACCTGTCTAGTAACTAACCTACTGCTCCGTACTGGGTAGGTTCTTTAGAAAATGTGATAACACGTTCATCCTTAGCTTGTACATTAGGAGGCTCAGCTTCCATGACGTCCTTTATAGTAAATTTGTAACCATCTAATTTCTTCCAATTTTAAACCAAAATAAAATATTAAACTCTGTCACTGCATAGTATTTCAAGGATGACTGTATTTGTTCCTGTCTTTTGTGGTTTCATTCTCTTTCAATGAACTCCTCCTTAACCCCTGTAGTTTTCAAACTTGACCTTCCTACATGATTTGAATGCTAGGACCTAGATCCACATTTGAACAATTCTTTTTTCCTTTTTCTTTTTTTAAAACTATTTTGACAAAATTGAAATAGGTTCTGGCTTTGAATATAAAACATAATATATATCAGCTCTTGACTTCTTTTTAATTTTTAGTGCTTTATCGTTAGCTACATCAGCAGTTAGCTTTGCCAGATAAGGTCCCTGGCTCTTCTAAATGGAAATTAAAAGAGAAAATAGAAAAAGAAAGAGAGAAAAAAAAAAAGAAGGTACCGGCAGGCAGCATAATGATATTATGGTACATGACCATCAAGGTAATATTTTTTATTACAAGTCAGAGTCTGCAAAGATGGAGAGGCATCATCTCACCAGCACTAAATTGAAGAATGAGGGTTCCTTTTGTTAGTATCTGTGAAGGGCAGAAGTTGTGATGGACAAGTGGATAAAGGAAACTCTCACTGAAGGAGTCATCAGTGCTCTTAATTAGCAATCACAGAGAGTGTCTTTACAGCAACGAGATCGCTCACTCTCCAGGCTGAGAGAATACTAAGGAGGAGAGAACCATCACACTCATTTCTCCTCACTGGAACACTACGGGCAAGCAGAGGGAATCTGAAGCGCCTTCTTCATTCACAAAGGATGATGTGACTATATATTATTGAACAGAGGATATTAGAAGAACATTTCATCTATTTTTAGAGTTTTATGTTCATAAAAACATTCCCATTTCTTCTCTTCCCTAAGAGTGCCTCTTGAACTGCAACTGCCTGTGACTTTCCACATCCTTCATCCTATTTCATTATAAAGACACTCACAAAGGTACGATTTTCTCCTATCAATAAATATGTTTGATGTTTCACAGAAGTTCTGTGTAATACATGCAGAACAATGGAGTCAAACTCAGAGAAAAATTGTCCTCGAAACAACTTTAAGCAATGAGCCTACCCCTGGACGCTCTCCTGAGGATGGAATCAGGATGCTCAGTAAGAAAGCGGGATGGACAATAAACCCTTTGAGAAATAATCATAAATCCCACACAAGTGTTACCCTTTCTTAAGACATTTTTAAACCTCTTGAAAAAGAAGACTATATGGCACAATATGCTTTTGGAAGCATTTTTTTTAAAAAAGCATTTAAAGTTTGAAGAGGAGCATGCCTGAGCTGGGTGTCTTTTGTCCTGCCACAGACTCCACTAGCAGTTTCTTATAAATAGTGATGGCATGCTGGAAACCCTGTGTACACTGCCCATATTTCTTCAGACAAGGTCTTCATATTTCTTTTATTTTGGCTTGTTTACTTTCTACTTCTAAATACTTTTAGAATCTGCTTCTCCCTAAAGTATCTCAACTTATTAAATCTACACAAAAAAACAAAAACAAACAAACAAAAAAACCCCACAGGGAACAAAATAAGTTAATGCACTTTTTTTTACATGATAATGGAAAAAAAAGGGGGGACTGATGTTTTTCATATTAGACTGCTGGCATCTGCTTTATTCAACCTTGATTTTACCTGTTTAGCACTTATTGCATGACAAATCTAGGGGGCTGACTTCCAAGATAAATCGGTTTATTTTCTCTTTTCACACTTTCTTGAGGAAGATACATGTACCATGAAATCAAGGCATAATTTCAGAATCAGACGCTTTGTGTTGAAAATGTCACACTGGGTATATCTCCAATGGTCCAGTCTCGACAAGCCTTTGATTAATAAAGAGATGATTAAAGTTTCTGTCTTTTCCTTCTTATTGTTTTGTATCATTTACATACTGCACAAATAAAACACTGCTACATCTGAAGGGAAAAATGTTTTAAAATATTGGTAAACAAAAAGACTTAGTAATTCATCACATGATTTGATATGCTACATTTTTCACGAATCTTAGTATAAGTTCAAAGACTATTAATGAGGCGACATGTCGTGTCTTAAGAATAAAGTTCAGGCATTCCTGGTTCCAAGAAATTCATATCGTCATTTCTGAATTTTAGGAAAATAGACTTACAATGTCTGAATAATAAGGATAGAGTAGGGTGATGTTTTAAGAATTTCCACAGAATGTCATGCCTTTTATTTGCTTGAAAAAAGAGACCAACTCTTCCCAGGGATCAGGGCTTTGCATGTGTGTGTGTGTAGGTGTGTGTGCATGTGTGTGTGTTTGTAGGTGTGTATATGCATGTGTGCACATGACTTGTAGCAGAAGGACAAAGATTACAAAACTCTAGGTAGAGCGCCATAAGCATGTAATCTAGGTCCCCCGGATTTCATACCACAGAGCTAGGAAACATAGTCCTTTTCTGAACAAATCAGTAAGTGACATCCAATCTGTCTCTCTGAGAGATCCAGTCATCTTTATAAAGGGAGAGAGATTTGTAGACATGATCAGTGAGATATGTGTTGCTTTTCACAACTGATGAACTTACTTTCACATAACTCATGTAAATGTAATAACTACATAAGGACAGAAAACATTATTTTTTATTTTTTTATTGTTCTCATCTCCATTGTATTAAGAGCAGCTCATTAGAACCATGAGCTGGATCCGACTCGACGGCACTTGGCTGGCCATTAGAACAGGAAACTCTGGTAGCATGGTGGCTAAATGTCATAGCTGCTAATCAGGTGGTCACCAGTTCAAATCTGTCAAGCACTCCTTGGAAACTCTATGGGCAGTTCCACCTTATATATATGGTCACTGTGAGTCAGAGTTGACCCAAGAGCACTGGGTTTGGCTTGGTTTGGTTGAGTTGGATTTATATGAACTGGGTTGGTCTTTCAATTTACACAAGAGTGAACTAGGAGTTCTGAACTAGTCACTTTTGCATGTGTTTACTGCTTTAATAAAGACCAGAACACCCAAACCCCTTGCTGTTACATTGATCTCCACTCATAATGACCTTATAGGACAGAGCAGAACTAACTGCCTCATGAGAACCCACAGAGCAGATGGCAGATTCGAACTGCTGATATTTCAGATAGGAGCTACATCTCTACCAGGGCTCTAGTGCTGCTTTCAAAACACTTAAATATTGTTGAGATGTTTTCACTGTCTTCAGTCCTCTCACTGAAAACCCTGTGGAGCAGTTTTATCCTGGCACACATGTGGTTGCCATGAGCTGAAATCAACTTGACTTCAACTGGTCTGGTCTAATCACCACAGTTAATGTTTTTAGAGGTGTAGAAGATACACAAAGCATCTCTTTCTCTCTGTTCTTCCCTCCCTTTCCCCCTCCTTCCCGCCTCTCCCTAGACCCTCATCATCTGCTCCAGTGTTCGCTATGAGGTCTAGTACCTGGGAGCACTTACCGAAAGGGAGAGAAGGAATCAGTGAGTTAACTGAATGGATATTTCACATGACCCCCCTTCTGTTAGCACATTTGATTACATGTTCAATTAATTTGTTCATAAATCCCCAGCAACATGCCATACTGAAGGACATAAGGGATAGCCTAATCAAAGACACATTTTTTTCCACAGTGGTGCAACAACCCACTTCCTGTGATCAGGATACTGGGTACAAATTCAAATTCCTGGGCCCCATTCCAGTTTCACTGAATTAGAATTTCCTGCATATCTAAGTCTAAGAAGTACTGCTCTACAAGTTGCCTATTTTTTTTTTTTTTTTAATGAAAACAAGACACTGGGTTAAAAAAGAAAGTCATATTCCAAAACCAATGCTTCTAGCAGCCATTCTGTGATATTTTCCCCTGTGCTATCTCTCTGTGCCATACCTGTCGCTGCTGAGTTAATTCTGACTCACAGTGATCCCAGGTGTTACAGAGGAGAACAGCACCATCTGGTTTTCTTGTGTGTAATCGAAAGTTCGGCAGTTCATATCTGCCAGGCGCTTCATGGAGCTTCCATGGGGCAGTTGTACTCTCACCTCTAGGGTCGCTATGAGTTGCACCCAACTTGACAACAGTGGATTAAGCTTTATAGAAGTAGGAATCTGCTAAATGTGTTCAAATTGTGTTGAGTGCAAACCGTTGGCGAAAACTGAAGTTTCCAGGGGAACATCAGGGTGCAAGCTGAAACTTTGGAAAATAGTAAGCCAGTGATGTGGCTATGAAACTTCTAAAAGAACAGCATCTCTGGGAATGTGTCCTAATGAAACACATTGATCATTAGTGTTGATGAGACAGGGGTCAACTAATGACAGGTGGTCATAAATCAAGTAGCTGCCAGTGGTCCTAACACAGCCACAATTATGTAGAAAATGAAAATAATATTCCCAGTGTGTACAAAGCAAATTTCAGTTCATTAAATTATAGGTTGTTTTTGCATTGGGCAAATCTGCTACAAAATAACTCTATAAAGTGCAAAAAGCGAAGATCTCACCCTGAGGGCTAAGGTGCACGTGTCTGAAGCCATGATATTTTCAATCGTGTCATGTACTTGTAAAAGCTGGACTATGAATAAGGATGACCAAAGAAGAATAGATACCTTTTAGCTATGGTGTTAGCAAAGAATACTGAGTATATTATGCACTCCCAAAAGAACAGACAAATCCGTCTTGGAAAAAGTACAAGCAGGATGTTCTTTAGAAGTGAGGATGGCGAGACTTCTCACGTATTTAGACATGTTATCAGAAGTACCTAGTACATGGAGAAGGATGTCATACCTGGTTAAGTACACCCATAAAAGCCCCACTGCCGTGGAGTTGGTTCCCACAGCACCCCTTATAGGTCAGGGTAGAACTGGCCCACTGGGTTTCTGAGGAGTGCCTGGTGGATTTGAACTGCTTACCATTGGGTTAGCAGATGTAGCACTTGACCACTAGGCCACCAGGGTTTCCTGGTTAAGTACAGGGTCATTGAAAAGGAAGAAGACCTTCAAGCAGCTGGACTGACCCAGTGTCCATGGGGCTTAAGCGCAGCAGTGATTGCCGGGACGACTCAGGACAGGTCAGTGCTTCCTGCCCTGCACAGGGTCCCTATGAGTCAGAATCAACACGATGGTACCTGACAACAACTAGTGTTTTTAGCTACTGAAACTATTTTGCAACTGGCAGAGTTCAGTCTACTGAGCTCAACAGCCAAAGTTAAAAAGCTCAGTATTACTCCTTTCTCAAGCATGTTTCAGTGGAATCTAGTTAACACCAACACTAACCCAGTGCCATCGAGTTGATTCTGACTCATAGTGACCCTGCAGGCCAGAGTAGAAGGGCCCCATAGAGTTTCCAAGGCGCGCCCGGCAGATCTGAACTGCCGACCTTTGCATTAGCAGCCGTAGCCTCAACCACTATGCCGGCACGGGTTCCATCTAGTTAATAGCACCCAAGACAATCAGATGTGGATTTGAACTGCTGAACTTGTGCTAGGATATGAAGTTAATGTACATTTTTTTACAGAAACAAAAGCATTGTATGTAAGCACTGTGTATTTATGGGGTGTGTGTGTATATATGTATATATATGTATATAAACTGTATATATATACATATACATATATACATATGTATATATACAGTTGTATATATACACATATACAGTTATATATACATATATACAGTTATATATATACATATATACACATATATGTACATATATATATACAGTAGCCCTGCTAACATTATCCTATAGAGTCAATGTGAATAGAAATTAATGTGACAGCCACTGGTTTGATATTATTTGGGTTTTAGAAACACACTCAGACACACACACATATATATCCATGTATACCAGAACTCCTTATATATTTATAGTATTTGATGGCACTTGGCTGGCTGGCATAGATATAGACATAGTATAGATATAGATATAGGTACAGAGATAGAGATAGAGATACTGTAAATACATAAGGAGTTCTGGTGGTGCAACAATTAAAAAGTACTTGGCTGCTAATCTAAAAAGTTTGCTAGTTCAAGTTCAACTCAGCCTCCCAAATCTGCCCATCAACATCAGTAAAGTGATAAACATTTGAGCCTATGTTTTCAACTAACTGAAGCCTCTGCTTTAGTTCAGTAAAAACTTCAGCTAATCCTTTCACAGTAAAATTCTGGATAATTCTTCTCCTTCCTCTTCTTCGATCTCTCTTCTTCTTTAGCATTTCTTTCCTCTGCTAGGTGGCAGCGTTTTGAACAGTAAATCTTAAATTGAACATATGGAAGTGAACGGCTAAGAAGGATACCACTAGCAAATTACACGCTGTAATGCTACATGTAGTATATAGAGTTAGTAACAAGATGTACCAAAAACAAACAAACAAAAAGTTGGTCTCAAGTTCAGTTTGTTGTAACTTGAATATAGCACAAACTAGAGATTATCTGTATATAAAACCCATTGCTGTCGAGTCAGATCCAACTCATAGCAACCCTAGAGGTCAGAGTAGAACTGCCCCATGGAGTTTCCAAGCAAAGCCTGGCAGATTTGAATAGCTGATCGTTTGGTTGGCAGACATAGTACTTAACCCATGATGCCACCAAGGTTTCCTTGTCTGTATGTAGTGATAACCAAATGTTTGATGATTAAGTAAAACAAGAAATTAAATCTCAATAAATTAAAAGTAAAGAATCAAAAGGGTATCCTGTTTGCAATACTGCCATTAAAATGAGCAGGAGATAATAAAGAAGCAGATGTAACTCTGCTATCATTTGAAAGCAACAGAAGTCTTTACAACTGATTAAGAAGAGAACGTTTGTAATTACATGTCACCCATGAAGTTCTGCTACTTCTTAGCAGTGTGGTCTTCAATAAGTCACTTAAACTCCATCATCTCATCCTATGTCATTTGAAAAGAAAGAGTACTACCTGATAAGACTATAATTTCTAATTTTACTCCCCCATATAAAATCATGTAAATCCACAAAAATTAACATGCAACAGGAAGCAAACTGAAAGGATGATTGCTGTCATAATCTGTATACACCAAATCAATGGTTCTACTTGCCATGTGCCAATTAGAAAAGTGACAAAAGTTATTCTTTCAAATTTCAAGATGAATTCACTAAAACAAGATGTAGCAGTTTTTCTGGGCTCACAAGGTTTTCTGTGCAACATTTCTTGACGGAAATGCAGAGATATTCTCATTTTTCTAAGTCTAGTCTGCAAGATTCACCACGAGACAGCCTTGTGAAATGACAGACTCAGACCTATCCTGAGGCCAGTGCAGACACAAGCAATGCCATCTAATGAAGGAGTAAAAGATTCACTGTGTATTCTACAAGCATCTTCTCCTGTCTGTTGATGACACTAGACACAGCAAGGCATAAAAACAATCAACTAAAATTAGCAGGGAGCATCATCATACAATCGAAAAACAATCAGGGCCTCATTTACACCACAAAAGCAAACAGCCAGATTCAGCCATTTGCGGGGTCATTAAAACAAACTTTTAATTACTGGAAAAATATAAGTAATTGAAAAAGATAAATCATTGCACCTGAATAACAGTAGAGTACTGGCAGCCACCCTCTGCAAGAAGTTCAATGGAATGACATAAAAAAAATGAAGTTTCTCATGGAAATAGGTGTTATTTTAAACAATAAAGTTGCCTTCCTCACCAATATGAAATATATTACCAAGAAAATAGTATTATGACACAGAAACAGTTAGCAGTAGCTTGCCTCACTTTTGTTTTAGATAAAGCTGCAATAATTACTCGAGCTTTCTAACAGCCCTGTAGAATCAAAGGATTTGACCATGGAGTTCAAGAAAGATGCACGATAAACTATATCTTATAGTAACCAATAAACTAAATCCATGGCCACTGAGTCAATTTTGACTCATAGCAACCTTATAAAACAGAGTAAAATTGACCTATAGGGTTTCCAAAGAGCTGCTGATGGATTGAAACTGCCAATATTTTGATTAGCAGACATATCCCTTAACCACTGGGCCACTGGTGTCCCGTATACCACTTATTGATCAGCTATATAAATACATACAATGATATATTTGTGGCTCTATGGGAAGACAATTGTAGAAGACTTCATAGAAGATGTGAGTTTGAGCAAAACATCAATGACTAAGAAGGAATATTTAAGTTCAAATGGAGAGAAAGACATTTCGTACAGAACAAACCATAATAGTCAAGCAGCAGAGGATGTACTTGCGAAAAACTGCTCCATCACTATGGCCAGATGGTATGATGTGAGAGAAAACATAAAACTGGAAAAACGTGTTATGGATACAGACCTTTAAAGGAAGCATTTAATCATACCCTCGTCTTGCATATCTATCTACCTATTTTTTTATTTATTTGTAAATAATGGTGTATATAACAAAAGGGACAGCAGTTCAAATCCACCAGGTGCTCCTCAGAAACTTTATGGGGCAGTTCTACTTTGACCTCTAGAGTTGCTGACTTGATGGCAGTGGAACTGTTTTTTTTGGTATTACCAGACAGCAATATGTTCAGTGACAAAAGCAGCTTCAATCATGTGGCAGGAAAACCTAGAGCACGGTAACAACAGCAACAAAAAAAATCAAACTAAACCCACTGCTGTTGAGTCGATTCTGACTCATAGCAACCCTATGGGACAGAGTACACTGCCCCACAGTTTGCAAGGAGCACCTGGAGGATTCAAACTGCTAACCGGTTAGCAGCCGTAGCACTGAAACACTATGCCATCAGGGTTTCCAGAGCACGGTAGTAGGATGGCATTCCCTATTAAATTAGCATTAGTCAAAACTCTGTTCACATATGGATATATCAGAAACCTAAGCTACTGTTACTGAAAAGTACTCTGAATATTGAAGTAGTTAAAAACACTTAATGCAGTGTTCGGTCAATAACAGTTAATCAAAAAAAAAACACATCTGTTTATTTTTCTCACTTTCCTGATACTGACAGCATAATTAAAATGCATCTCCTCTACTATACATCTTCTCTACTTTAGATATATTGGGGCTCCACAGTCTTTACATTTTCCATGTATTTCTCCCCTTCTCCTTTTTTTTAGCTGTAATGTGAAGCCAGTTTCTTGTAAGTTTCATCAGTACAGGAAATTGTTCATTAATTTGTTCACTGCTGTATCCTGAGCTCTGAGAACAGCCACGGATACACTGTTGTTCAAGAACCACTGGCTGGGCAAACGAAAGAATAGCCCAGATGCGAGAGTGGCTTGTGCTCTTGGAATGCCAAACTGCTTACCAGGCTTCTGGGATCTCCTAGAACATGGAATGTAGGGGATCAAAGGGAACAGAAAGAAAGAGAAAGGGGATCCAGAAGTCTAGAACCCAATATGGCTTTAGAGTAGATAGAAGATGCTGCTATTTCATTTTGAAAGACTCAAAAAGCTCATTTAGTATACTCATCCTTGTTTTTATGTCTTGATACATAGTTTCTGTTCTCATAAGGAATGAGATGGGAAAAGAATCACTGATAATATTAATTTCAAAGCCGGAAATTTCTGAATAATACAAATGAGAAAGCTATGGATTAAGATGTTGGTAATAAAAAATGCCAGCCTCGATCGTTTATTATATCAAATGCCAGTGTGTTTATGCATCTGCATATGTGTGAGATTATATTTTGTTATGGCTATTTGAATAAATCAGCTTGATAATTAATGAAATTGATAGAATTGCATTCTTTAGGAGGAAAGAAATAACTTTTTGGTTATATTTGTACCAGGTACAATTCACGCTCCATAAAACAACCATAAAAATATGAAAACACAGTAGAATGACATCCATCACAGTGGTTGCTTCTACCTCATCAAGAGATGTAATCTAAGAAGCAGTCAATTCTAAAAGCTCAAAAATCATATCTGATTTAAGAATGGATTTCTGTGCACACTGTGAATGTAGTCTCATTTGAATGTGTGTAGAGTTTAAGTATAAAACTTCACACTGTGTTAATGGGAGCTCCAAGTAGCAGTTCCTGCAGTGCAAGGATTACAAGTTACTTTTATGTTGAGTATCTGAGCTATTTTGAATCTTAGGTGCTTTGTGGGATAACCAGCTGGAGAGGTAAGACGCACATGGAAAGCTATAGGGTGCAGAAGAAAAGATTTAAGATGAGATGAGAAAATGTGAAATACCGCACATGGACGGATGGATTAGATGACATTTGATGTTCAACAATATATTAAATGGCTGATATTAGTATCTGAACAAGGAACACATTATTATTATTTTTTAAAGGATAGATTACGCTGACTCAAACTTTATCTGTGACTTAGAGGGACACCCAGCACAAATGGGAATATTCATTTTTCTTGTTTGTTTTTCTTTAAGACATGATATCATCAATATGGAATATTTCTTTAAGATATGATATCATCAATACAGAATATAGAAAAAAATCCTTATGATACAGAATTACACAATAAATACATCTGGGGGAATTTGCCAAGCCAAGTGCCATCTAATATGTGCTACTCGTTGGCCTCTATTTTTTGTTTGTTTCATCATTTTAATACTAGTCCCTAGTGCAGTTTCTGGCATAACACTTGTGCTCATTAAATATTTCCTAAATAAGTGGATGAATACTTGAAAATCAATAATTTTTAAATAACTCCTGAAATGCTGTTTTTCTTTCTCTGTAGCATCTATTATTGTTTTCTGTATGGCTACTTAGTTCTGCTTCTCAAAAGCCATAGTTTTACTCTGTCTCTATACTTTTGGATATGACATTTAGCACCAGGCAAAATCCACTGGATATTCCTTGGCCAGCTAGAGAAAGGTATACAATTGCTCTCATTCTATGAAGACGAGTTTTTTTAAATAAACTTATATATGAGAATTACTGTGTGTTATATATAGAATTACTGATTATACATACATACATATGTATGTGTGTGTATATATGTGTGTATGTATATATACTGAACTGCTGACCTCTTGGTTAGCAGCTGTACCACTTAACCATTATACCACTAAGTACCCCAGTTAATGCAAGAGAGTCACCAAAATACATATATATCTTGTCACCCTAATTTCCAAGGAGGACTCTGGCTGTAATTCTTCCAAGACAGACTTATAGGTGTACATATATATACACATGCATATATATTTGTGTGTGTGTGTGTGTGTGTGTATGTAATATACACACCTTACAGGTATATTTTGTTCATATATATATTATAGGCATACACACACACGCATATATATATATATATAAATACAGGTGTATAATAGATATACCATACACATATACACACACACCTATAAGTCTGTCTTGGAAGAAATACAGCTAGAGCACTCTTTGGAAGTGAGGATGACAAGATATAGTCCCACATACTTTGGATGTATTATTAGGGTAGATCAGTCCCTGGAGGTGTAGTAGGTTAAGTGCTACATCTGCTAACCAAAAGGTCAGCAGTTCGAATCTACCAGGTGCTCCTTGGAAACTCTATGGAATAGTTCTGGTCTGACCTCTAGGATCGCTATGAATCAGACCCGACTCGATGACTGTGGGTTTAGTCCCTGGAGAAGGACATCATGCTTGGTAAAGTAGAGGGTCAGAGAAAAACAGGAAGATTCTGAGTTAAGTGGATTAGCACAGTGGTTGCAACAACAAGCTCAAACACAAGAATGAGTGTGAAAATGACACAGGAAAGGAACTTTGTGCATAGGGTTGCTAGGAACTGAAGCCAACTGGAAGGCAACTACTAATAACAATATGCCTATAAAGTGTCCTCCCAAATTTTAGGGTGGTGGATCTAGGGTGGGTGATAAGTCAGCCGTATTTAATTTCTCAGTGCTCCATCAAATAATTGTGATGTGCTTTCAGGGATTAGATCCACTGGTACAGACACTAGACATCTGTTGATTCATCTTAAATTTGCATCAACATTTTGGTGACCCTGTCGCATTAACTGGGAATGCTGGTGACATAGTGGTTAAGTGCTACAGCTGCTAACCAAGAAGTCAACTGTTCAAATTCACCAGGTTCTCCTTGAAAACTCCATACAGCAGTTTTACTGTGCCCTGTAGGGTCGTCATGAGTTAGATCCGACTCGATGGCACTTAGCACTTTGCTAGCTATAGGGTCACTATGAGTTGGAATCAACTTGATAGAACTGAGATTTTGGGACTGCGTTAACTACTCATCCTCAATTTATTATAGCCTGAGGAAGAAATGACAGTGTTTCTAGAAGAATGGACAGTGTGTGGTGAAAAGAGCAATAGGCTTTGTTCTAGACAGTATAAGGAATACATTCTAGAATACTGTTAAAACTAGGAAAAAAGCCTTGACTGCTTCTAAAAATTAGTCAGTGAAAATCCTATGAATAGCAACAGAATACTAAACAATATAGTGCCAGACTATGAGCCCCCTAGGTGGAAGACACTCAAATGTACAGTGAGTATAAAAACTGGCATAAATGATCATGACAGTGGCACAGAACGAGGCAAGGTAAACTTCTGTTGTACATGGAGCCTCCATAAGTTGGCGGTAACACATGAGCAACTAAAAACAACCTCCAAGAAGGTAAACCATATGTTGACTGTAAGGACAAACACATCTCCAACACTTCATTCCTTCCAATAGCTGAACTTTGATATCTTCTGGAAACACAGCTGAAGACTTTCGGTATGGTAGGACAAACCGAATCTTGAGTCAAAGGCAAAAATACGAGGCATCAACAGAACGAAATCAGAGCACTGCCTTCTCCTCAGCAGAGGTGTAGGCTAAGTGATGGACACATGACCTAACAGAAGTTAATAACTGCAACATGACTTTTGCCGGAACACCCAACAGGTGTTAGCTCTCCTTCCTACAGTTCTCAGGCTGGATTGATATAAGTTCCTGGGGCTGGAGCAGTCATCTTGTAAACTTAGGAATAAAGCCCCTGAAACAGAAAACACGGGCTTGATGACACTTGCTTTTCTTTTTGAATCTCCATTCTCTGCCACGCCTGAAGTCTTTATACTTCTCACTGAGTTGAGGCAATAAATCACCATTTCACTTAAGATGGTTTAGATGGGGTATCCTGCTACTTGGAGCAGAGGATCATAAGTGAAACAATGAGAAAGAATGTTTTAATTATTAAACATATTCACATAGAACAAATTTCCTTAAAAGATATCAAAATTATAATTACTAGAAGAATTCATACACAGGATTAGATAATTCCCCACTTGTCTGTCTGGAAGTTTGCTTGTTGGTGTGATGCAGGAGGCTATAACACTGGCATTTAGGCACCAGCAATATCACCCATGGTAGACAGGTTTCAGTTGAGCTTCTAGACTAAGACAGACTAGGAGAAAGGACCCAGTAGTCTTCTTCTGAAAAGAATGAGCCAGAGAAAACCTTATGAACAGCAGTGGAACACTGTCAGATATAGGGCTTGAAGACGAGCCCCCCAGGTTGGAAGGCTCTCGGAAGACGACTGGGGAAGAGCTGCCTCCTCAAAGTAGAGTCACCCTTAATGACGTGAATGGAGTAAAGCCTTTGGGATCTTCATTTGCTGATGTGGCATGACTAAACAGCTGCAAACATACATTAATAATTGGAACATGCAGTGTGTAAAATATGAATCTAGGAAAATTGGAAAGCATCAAAAATGAAATGGAATGCATAAACATTGATGCCCTAGGCATTAGTGAGCTGAAATGAACTTGTGTTGGCCATTTTGAAGGCGATAATCATGTGGTCTACTATGCTGGTGGTGAAAGCTTGAAGAGGAGTTATGCTGCATTCATCATCAAAAAGAACATTCCAGGATCATCCTGAAGTGCACTTCCATCAGAGATAAGGAAGAGATACGCCTACAAGGAAGTTCAGTTAACATGACTATGATTCAAATTTATGCACCAACCACTAAGGCCAAACATGAAGAGACTGGAGATCTTTACCAGCTTCTGCAGTCTGAAATTGATTGAACATGCAATCAGAATGCATTGATAACTACTGGTGACTGGAATGCAAAACTTAAAAACAAAGAAGAAGGATAGGTACTTGGAAAATATGGCCTTGGTGATAGAAATAATGCCAGAGATCACATAATAGAATTTTGCAAGACTAACGACTTCTTCATTGCAAATACCTTTTTTAATCAACTCAAATGGTGACTGTACACATGGACCTTACCAGATGGAATATACATTAACCAAATCGATTACGTCTGTGGAAAAAGATGATGGAAAAGCTCCATATCATCGGCCCAACCAAGATCAGGTGCTGACTGTGCAACAGATCATCAATTGTTCATGTGTAAATTCCAACTGAAATGGAAGAAATTAGAACAAGTCCATAAGAGCCAGAGTATGACCTTGAGTATATCCCTCCTGAGTTTAAAGACCATCTCAAGAACAGAGTTGATGCATTGACCACTAATGACCCAAGACGAATTATGGAATGACAGCAAAGACATCATCCATGAAGAGAGCAAGAGGTCATTAAAAAGACAACCAAGAAAGAAAAGACTAAATTGGATGTCAGAAAAGTCTCTGAAACTTGTTCTCAAATGTCAAGCAGCTAAAGCAAAAGGAAGCGCAAAATAAAAGGCCTAAACAGAAGATTCCAAAGAGCAGCTCAGAAAGACAAAACAAAGTATTATAATGACATGTGCAGAGCTGGAAATGGAAAACCAGAAGGGAAGAATTTGTTCTGTATTGCTTAAGCTAAAGGAAAATATTCCAAGTCTCAAGATGCAGTAGTGTAGGATTCTACAGGTAAAATAATAAATGACTCAAGAAGCATCAAAAGAAGATGGAAGGAATACACAGAGCCATTATACCAGAAAGAACTGGTCAATGTTCAGCTATTCGAAGAAGCAGCACATATCAGGAACTGATTGTACTGAAGGAAGAAGTCAAAGCTGCACTGAAGACACTGGCAGAAAATAAGGCTCGAGGAATTGATGGAGTATCAATTGAGATATTTCAACAAACAGATGCCGTACTTGAAGCATTTACTTGTCTGCATCAGGAAATTTGGAGGATAGCTACCTGGCCAACAGGAAGACATCCACAGTTATGCTCATTCCCAAGAAAGGTGATCCAAACAAATGTGGCAATTACTGAACAATACCATTAATATCTCACACCAGTAAAATTTTGCTGAGATCATTCAAAAGTGACTGTAATAGTATATTGGCAAAGAACAGTCAGAAATTCAGAAGAGGACATGGAACCAGAGATGTCATTGGTGATGTCAGACGGTTCTTGGCTGAAAGCATAGCATATCAGAAAGATGTTGACCTGTGTTTCATTGACGATGCAAAGGCACTTGACTGTGTGGATCATACTAAATTATGGCTAATATTGCAGAGAATGGGAATTCCAGAACACTTCACTGTGCTCTTAAGGAATCTGTATATTGATCAAGAGGCAGTCGTGCAAACAGAACAAGGGGACACTTTATAGTTCAAAGTTAGGAAAGGTGTGTGTTGGGGTTGTATCATTTCACCACACCTTTTCAATCTGTATGCCAAGCAAATAATTGGAGAAGCTGGATTATACGAAGAAGAATGAGGCATCAGGGTTGAAGGACAATTTATTAACAACATTTATGCAGACAACATCACCTTTGAAACATTAATGAAGATCAAGGACCACGGCCTTCAGTATGGATTGTACCTCAACATTAAGAAATTCCAAGTCCTCACAACTGGACCAATAAGCAACATTGTCATAAACAGAGAAAGGATTCATGTTGTCAAGGGTTTTATTTTACTTGGGTCCACAATCAACGTCCATGGAAGCAGAAGTCAATAAATTTAAAGACTTGTTGCATTGGGAAAATCTGTTGCAGAGGATCTCTTTGAAGTACTGAAAAATAAAGATGACACTTTAGAGACTAGAGTGCACCTGACCCAAGCCATGGTATTCTCAGTTGCATCATACGCATTCGAGAGCTGGACCATGAAAAAAAAGACAAAAGAATTGATGCCTTTGAATTGTGGTGTTGGAGAAGAATGTTGAAGATACCATGGACTGGCCAATGAACGAACAGATCTGTTCTGGAAGAAATACAACCAGAGTGTTCCTTGGAAGCAAAGATGGCCAGACTGCATCTTACATACTTTGGACATGTTGTCAGGAAGAATCAGTTCCTGGAGAAGGACATCAAGCTTGGTAGAGTAGAAGGTGAGCAAAAAGAGAAAGATCCTCTACGAGATGGATTGACACAGTGGCCACAACAATAGGTTTAAGCATAGAAATGCCTGTAGCCATGGCACAAGACCAGGCAGTAATTTGTTCTGCTGTGCGTAGTGTTCCTATGAGTTGGGACCAACTTGATCGCACCTAACAACACAATAATGTTAGACAATTGCTTTAAAGGGACATTTAAAAAACTGATCAAGCATCAGAATGGCCACTGGTCTTGATAACATTTATAAAACTGGGAAGCCGAGAAGTATCCCTAGGCAGCAAAAAGTCAAAAGGAAAAAGAAGAGATTCTTGGGGAGACATCCATTGGCCCTGGGACTTCTGTCTGATTTGGCTATTGCTGAGAAGCTGTAAATAACAGTACTTACTGTAGACGTCCAACATGCCAGGCACGGCTGTACTAAGTAATTTGAATTGACTGGTTTGAGTTAACTTAAAACAAACCTAGCTGGCTCACTGCCAAAACAACAGTGCATTCCTGACAGGTTGGGACGCGTCACACAAATGATGCTGGATCAGCAGAAATTATTAATGATTTTGGCAGCCAGCAAATTCTGTGAAGTAATAAGGAAAGCTATAGATTTAAATAGCTTGCTAGAAAAATGTAACACGGCAGAAGGGAATTGCAACGGGCTCCCTGAATGGTTCCGTTGATGTGTCTGAGTAAATATAGCTCCTGGAGGTGTTTTCATTTCATCAAAATCATGATACTCTTGAGTGTTGGCAAGGAAATATCAGGTAATGAGAACGCAGGGAACATGCTTTTCATCAGCTGAAAATCTTTAATTGTAATTGCAGCATGTAATGGTGTAATTAGTTGTCTAAGTGAGAATAGGCTCAAATCTTTCCCAGCATTTTTCAAAAAAGACCATTAGGTTTCCAGAAATCTTTCTTCAAATGAGATGATGGGCTGGCAGAGATGGAAAAGGGGCTAATTTTTAACTCCATGAACTGAGCCAACTCACAACTAGGGAAGATAAGTGGCTGTATAGAAGTAAAGACAATAGATTCTATTGCTACACAGCAATGTTTTGGTTCTAAAGAAATCACACACAAAGGTAAACAATAAGCTCCATGTTTTAAACAACTCAAGACACTATAACTACACTTGCTTTCTAAATTCCAGGCACTACTGCAAAAGACAGGTATGACTGTCCCAATTTCATAGAGCAAGCAAACAATGTTCAGAGAAATTGATTCCCGAACTTAGGTCCAGACAGTTAATATGTCGAAAGGCTGAGTTAGAATTTATACCTAGGACAAAATGTGAGTCTATCAGACTTCAAAATCCATTCTCATGTCCCTAGACCCAACTGCCTTCAACTCTTTAAATATTTAGACAGACAGTTCTGAAATTTCTGTATGTATAGGTATTATACAGAACCTATTGCATCTGAGTAGATTCCAAGTCATCATGGTACTACAGGACAGAGCAGAGCTGTGCCACAGGGTTTCCAGAGAGCAACTGGTGAACATGAACTGCCAACCTTTTGGTTCTTGACCGCTTTGTCAACAGAGCTTCCAAAATTACAGGGTACCACGTGAGGCAGATTTGAGTGGGTACGTTAGGGCTGAGGCTAAGATACTTGCAGTTTGAAGTCCTTCTTTGGGGAATTTCAAAGCAGGGTCTAGAATCTCTTTTGAAGAAGCTTACATCACATAATTCAGGGTCTTTTTGTACAATGGAATTATACAAGGATTCTCATGCTCTTTTGAAGACAAAGGGCAACATCACAGATCAGAGTCTTAGACCTTAATCAGAAGCAGTTACATAAAAAGTCCTAGACTTCATCAAGTTACACATAAACACAGGAATGTGAGATCTCAATTACTAAACTCAAATTCAATTTGCAGCTCTAGGACTGTTAAAGGCAACAGCTTTTTCAAGCCTACCGGAAACAGTGGTGACGGCTCTAGAATGAGTAGTCTGAATTCAAGAAAGTATTCGCCATCATGAAGAAAACAAACAGTGTTCAAGGCAACCGTGCTTGATGGATGCAACAGCAGATCTTTCTTTTTGTATCTTTGCCTTATGAAATCATTCCCATCTTTCCTTTGAAACATACTACAGATAATAGAGAACTATAACAAAATATGTTCCTCTAAATTAAAAAGCTGGAAAAGGCCCCATTTCCTTTGACCATCAGAATGATACCATTCGGTCACTGCCAAATCAAAAGTTACATAAATGACTGTTAGCTGATAGCTCATTTTAGTAAATTATAAAGCTGCTTTTTCCAAGAGTCATATCATGAGTTCCTAAACACAATAATTCTAGTTTTCTAAAATAAATGTTTTATTTTGGAACTGTTTCTGTCTGAATGTTATCCATTGTCTGCTAAAGAATTATGTCAGTGAAATTCACAAGCATGTTAATATTCAACAATTCTCACCTTTATGGAAATTCTACTGCTGCTCCGTAAGTCTGCTCCAGTCATTAATTCTAACAGGAGGATTTATATATGGCAAAGGTTTTGTTCTGTGTTTTGCAAAACGCTAATCTCTCAAGGAATTTTTCTTTTTTCTTTTTTGTTTCTCAATACCCATTAGTATTCTACTTCATTAAGGAGATGCAAAAGTGCTATTGGTATTTGTACTTACTCAGGGAGACCTGTTTAGAATGGGGGGAAAACGAATATTGTAGCCTTTTCCACGTTCTTGCCCTTTTGAACTTGCCTGTGCTGGACAGCAGAAGGTCTCCAGCGGTGAGGGCGGTTGGCAGCAGGAGAGGAAGTAGTGAGGGACATGTTATACATTTTGCTTGTCTGGGCTCGGATCCAACTCGACGGCATTTAGCTGGGGCTTCTCTGTTAGTTAACTTGCAGAATTTAAAATAAATAAATCCGTACGCTCACTTTTGATAGAGAAAGAGCTTTGCCTTCATGATTGTGTTGCTCTATTTTCAAACAATTTGGTCTCAATAAAGATTCCAATGCCACTTGTTAAAATGGCCCTCCCTATCCCAGCGGCATAGGAATCCTGGTATCATAGTGGTTAAACACTGTGGCTGCTAATCCAATGGTTGGCAGTTCAAATCCACCAACACTCCTTGGAAACGCTATGGCGCAGTTCTACCCTGTCCTACAGGGTCGCTATGAGTTAGACTTGACTCGATGGCAGTGGATTTCTTTTTCTCTCTTTTTTTTTCATGTCACATATTGAAGAGGAGTAGTGAAAAATAATAAGTACAGTTGTCTATAAGAAAATCTGGATTTCAGTCCTGACTATTCCACTCTGGAATTTTGGGTAAGTTACTTAACCTCAAAATGTTTGTTTTCTCACCCATAATAGCACCTGGTTTTAAGAATAATTCTAGAGGTAAATGACATAAAATCTTTCCAGATTCGTATCAAATTCCTGTTTTTCCTTTCCCCTTTGGGAGGATTAATAGCATTAACTTGATTTTTTTCAATATAAAAATGATCGGGTTTCTCCCTGTATCTTTTTCTATTTGCTTGACTGAAGTATTTCTTAAAAATTTCTATGAGTATTCTAAGTTGAGATTCTACGGTGTAATTTCCCCCTAGGATTTGGGATGCTCTTTAGGAATGCTACTACTGTATTCTGTTAATTAGAATACAGTTAATGACTATTTACACACAGCCCAATGTTTACAGTGATTTTTACTTACTATGATTCTTTATATCTCAGAGCTTCCATTTGAAGTAATACTTACTGTGACAAAATTTTATATTTAAAATTGGATTTACTAAGGGTGTTTTTTTGAAATCTTAACTTTTTGTTTGTCTTTAAAAGTTTTTATGTGCTTTTGTAAGTAAGTTTTGTTAGATACAATTAACGGTGCCTGACAACGTCAACAAATTAGGATATAGAATTCCAGGCTGACAGGTTTTAGGGGTGGGTATGTGTTGCTGTTGTTTGGATTCACACATATTCCACTGCTTCTCACTTTCCATTATTGCTGTTGAAAAATCTTCTAAGAGAATAACTCACTCTTTTGGAAATAATCTGCCAGTTTTCTCTGGTACATTTAACATTTTTTCTTCAAATTTGTAACTTTTTTGCCGATTTATTATGATTTGTGTGGATGTGTATGTTATTTCCCCTGAGATTCAGTGTCTTTCAACAATTCTCAAACAGTAAGTCATTATTTCTTCAATTATTCCTTCTTCTCTGTGTTTCTATTCTATACTTATGAAAATATAGTTATACATTTTTTTTTTTTTAAACGTTACCCTCTGGTCTCTACTACGTAACTTTTATTTTAGAGTTTTCATCTCTTTGCCTCTCTGAGCTGCATTTTAGATAACTTCTCAAAATCTATCATCTAGTTATTAATTTGGTTTTAGCTGTCTCCAGGCTAAGCTGATATCTGATTCTCTATGGAGCTTTCTTAATTCAATTATTATTTTTCTCTATTTCTATATGCTCTCTTTTTGCCTTTTCAAATACATGAGTCTTTTACAGTCTTTTGTTCGTTGACCATCTTTTGAAATTTATCATTCGAGGAGATTAAAAGAATTGGGTTTTATTTAATAACTGTTGCTGTCATTTTATGCCTTTGAATCTATTGCAAGTCACAGCAAATGTACAGGACAGAGCAGAATTGTCCCATAGGGTTTCCTAGGTTAAAATCCTTATGGGACTACATCACCAGGTCTGTTCTCCCACAGAGCAGCTGGTGGATTCCAATATCAACTTTCTAGTTAGTCACTGAGCAATTAACTCTTTCAGGGACTATTTTTAACTTCTCTGCCCCTGAAGTTTACTGGCATTGGACTGCTTTGTTATTGGTATTGTGGCTGACACTGGTGCAACTCCCCAGAAGAACTGGAAGTGGGTCTGTCATATTTGAGCACTGACAGCCATCCATATGAGGGATGTTTTCCAGAGAAGAGATTGTGTGAAACGTTTGTGTCTTTTAGCTTTTACACAGTGAGACAAGGCTTGCAAGTATGCTTGCTATTCACTTAGTGTTATAGGGAAAGTATGGTTGTAAGAATTCATAAATGTTCAAGAAAATGAGTTATTTTGGGGGTAAAATCAGTTTACAATGCACTCCCTGAGCCATGGAACCTGTATGTCCCGTGTTTATGGTGTGTTACATGGAACATGGTCTTGGCATGGCCCACTCTACGTCCAACTGATAATAATTATCTACAGCAAGTGCAATGTCTATTTAATATTTTGTGTATATTTTTGGAAAGTTTAGTAACATATTTTATGGCTGAAATGTAACAGGAAGTATGATACACCACAGGACCAATGTGTTCAGTAGTGTAATGTACTTCACAGAATATGGGACAGATAATTCCTGCTAGCAATTCTCATTACTGTCAAGTTTTTTTCTGACTCATAGTGGACCTTACAGTATAGAACTGTCCCATAAGAAGGGCCTGGTAGATTCAAACTGTTGATCTTTTTATTGGTAACCACTTTTCAAATAATAGTAAATTATTTGAAATAATAATAATTATTAATAATAATAACTCAGATCCATAACAATATGGATCCATATTATAATAATAATTCAGATCCATAATAATAATTCAGATCCATGCCATTGGTGAAAAAGCATACCATCACAAACCCAAAAAAATTATCTATGAAAGGACTAGCAAATGTATGATAGGTTATCTTTATAGCAGAAGATCTCCAGGTCTTTTCTACCATGAAACTCCTGAAGGGTCTGACCTATGACATGTCAGCAGGCGAGAACTTAACTATTGAGCCATTGGAGCTCTTTAAGTTACCTTGTTTGGAGTCAATTTTAATTCAAAATGACTCCAAGTAAAGAGTACAATTGCCCCATGGCATTTTATAGGCTATAGACTTTGTAGGAAGAAACCCTACTTGTTCAGATCACCAGAGTTTCTTCCACAGAGCCACTGCATAAGTTCAAACCACCGTGCTTTTGACTAGCAGCACCCTGAGGCCACACTATGTGTTATTCTGGGTTCTCTAGAGAAGCAAAACCAGTAAAACATACACATAGAGAGAGAGAGAGAGATCCATGTCAAGAAAATGGCTCACACGCTTGTAGAGGCAGGAGCGTGTCAGGTCTATAGGTCAGGATAGAGGCTTCCCCTGATTCACACAGCCATAGGGCTGATGAACCCACAATCAGCTGATTGGAGAGCAGAGCTCTTGCTCACAGGCTGGGAAGATCAACTGAATGCCAACATTAGGCAAAACTGCAGAGAAACCGTTAGCTCAAGTTGCAAGAACCAGAGGTCAGATAAACAAGAGCCAGCTGCAGGATCCAAAGTGAATGAAAGCCCATCAGCCTAGCCAGAATATCCATTCATATTTGATGAAGGCCACGTACCCAAGGAAACTCCCTTTCAAGTGATTGATCATTCATAGCAGATGCCATCTTTGGGGTAATTACACATCAAATCTCAACACAGAAATGATCACAACATTATAGGACATCCAGAACAGTGAGAATCATGGCCAGATTGACTTATAATCTGTAGCCTACAAAGCCATATTGGGCAGTTATTTTCTGTCTTATAGGATTGCTATAAACCTGCACTGATACAACTCTGTCAAAATCTAAAAAAAAAAAAAATTATTCTGATTTGCCTCCCTTATTTCTGCTGTCTTTCTTCTAGGGTGCATTGGTTGTCTTATTGCCTTGCATTCTTTTGGAACTTTTAATTATACATTAGTTAAACTGCTCTTAGATATTTATTAGGAAATCTGGATTGAACACACATTTCTCCTAAGAACATCTGAACTCACTTTGGCCAGTCTCGTGTGTACACTATCTATCTGAGATCACTTTAACAATTTTTCCATTGATGTAGTGTGAATGTGGGCCTCAAATGAAATTTATTAAAAAAAAAAAAACACTCGCGTCAATTCAGACTCAAAGTGATGCTGTTAAGACAGAGTGGAACTGTCACATAGAGCACTTGGTGCATTCAAACTGCCGACCTTTTTGTTAGCAGATGTAGGGCTTAACCACTATGCAACCAGAGTTTCCCAAATCAAATTAGATCTCTCCAAATGACTTCTATCTAAACAAGTTCTTTTTTTTTTTTTCCTATGAAGGAAGGGACAGAAAATGATTTTCTCAGTGTTTGACCTGAGGGTGGTTCATCTTAGACATTGATGCTATGGAGCATTGATGGTACACTGGTTAAGGACTTGGCTGCTAAGCAAGGTCAACAGTTTGAATCCACCAGCGGCCCCACAGGAGAAAGAGGTGACAGTCTGGTTCTGGAAAGATTATAGCATTGGAAACCTTTCAGAGTAGGTTCTGCTTAGCTCTGTAGGGTCGTTATGAATCGAACTGACTGAATGCAACTTTTTTTTTTTTAAATTACTTAAGGTGAAAAATTGTAGCACTACGTGAATGGTAATATATTTAGCAAACAGTTGCAAAGTTAAAGGTCACACAAAGAATACGCAACACAGAATCATACTTTGTCTATCCTTATAGATAATTCACCATTCATGGAATGTAGGGAAATTTCTTGAATTCATTAGTAATGTAAATTTCACCACAATTTCTGTATAAGTCGGACCCAAAACACAAGTCACATGTGCTATGTTTTGTACTTTTCCATATTTCTAAAATTAGAAAAAAGCTAAGCAAATAGCTCTACCCCTCAGCCAAGCTGAAACCAAACCAAACCAAAACCTACTGCCTTCAAGTCAATTCCTACTTATAGCAATGTTATAGACAGAATAGGACTTCTCCAACAAGTTTCCAAGGGGCTCCTGATGGATTTGAACTGCCTTTTGATTAGCAACCTCAGCCCTTAACCACACCACCACCAGGATTTCCAAAAGCTGTAGATAGGAAACAAAAAAAAAAAAGAAAGAAATTGCTTGGGGAAGTATCAATTAACATAGCTATCCAGTAACCAAAAACTTGTTGTTAGGTGCCCTCTAATCATTTCCAACTCATTGTGACCCTATGAACTGAATGAAACACTGCTTAGTCTTGCACCACGTCCACAATCGTTTTTGTGCTTAAGCCCATTGTTGTGGCCACTGTGTCAATGCATCTCATTGAGGGTCTTCCCCTTTTTTGCCGACCCTCTACTCTGCTGAGCATGATGTCCTTCTCCAGGGGTTGAGTCTTCCTGAGTACGTGTCCGAAGTATGTAAAACACAGTCTTGCCATCTTTGCTTCCAAAGAGTACTCAGCTTATACTTTTTCCAGAACAGATTCGTTGGTTCTTTTGGTGGTCCATGGTACATTCAACATTCTTCTCCAACACCACAATTGAAGGGCATCAGTTCTTCTTCTGTCTTCTTTGTTCACTGTCCAGCTATTGCATATGTACAGTGTGACTGAAAATACCATGTCTTGGGTCAGGCACACTTTAGTCTTCAAGGTGACATCTTTACTTTTCAAACCAAAAAAACTTAGGTAGCAGAAATGAAGACCAGCAAGACAAAGGCAGATGGACAAAGGAAGGGAATATCACTTAGAGTGTTTACATTGCTGAGAAGCCAAGCAGAGGAGCCTTCCTGACCACGAATTTCTACAGAGCCAAGCAAGAAGCATGGCAATCTGGTAGGATTTCGAGAGGGAGCAAATACACCTAGACTGAAGTGGTATTCAAGGCCTGCATATATTGGAATTACAACCATATAGCATGCATCCATACATCAAGAATTTTCTAGGCTACTTCATTTCATACATTCTGATCACTTTTTATGTAAGCAAAATATATTGGTAATTGCAGTGCTACATCGTTCCACTGCATTGCCAAAACTGCTTCCAGGACTCAGAGTTAATGCAGAAATCCCTTCTTCCCCTACGTGCTTCACTTTGAGGTCAATTAATGTGTGTACTACATCTATAAATTGGAAAAACTTAGAGATGAACACAACAACTATAGTCTAAGTTCGATGACACTCATTCAACCAGAAATATATTAAAAGGAAGCCAGGTGACTCATTACTTCATCATAAAGTGTATTTTCATATATTGTTAGATGCTATAAAGCCTGCTGGGGTAGTAACTTCTCAGGACTAGGATAGAAAAAACTAGACATGAGTCCTGCCACTGGTGTACATCAGCTAAATGAGGATGCATCTCTTATTTAGACTCTCTACAATTTCCCTATTCCTTTGGAAATAATGGATAATAATGGCAGATCTCTAGTATAAGAATCCAATAAATATGATGCCAAGCTAGTCAAGTGCCGTCGAGTCAGATCCGACTCATGAATATGATACTGTAAGTTTATTTAGTGCATCATAGTTTAATAAGTGCCGTTTGATACATATACACATAGCAATGTTTTAGAAATAAGTTGTACATAAACTACAATGAAATGAAATATAAATACATTATAAATTTTAACTTATTAGAAATAATATACATTAGCTCATATCTAAATATAAATATTACATATAAATTACACATTTGTATTTTTATATATTGACAATGAACATATTGTATCCAATTTATAAAAGTAAGGAGCCCATTTAGTCTACTGGCATAGTACTCAGCTGCTAATGGAAAGGTTTATGATTTAAATTCACCTAATAGCTCTGCAGAGAAAGACATGGCAATCTGGTCACATACAGATTACATCCTAGAAAACCCCAGTGGCAGTTCTACTCTGTCATATGATATTGGTATGAACTGAAATCAACTTTATGGAGCCTAACAATCAATGTATTTATCTGTACATTACTATTAATTATATTACTTATAAATACATCTATGTGGGTATAAAGGTATGTTCCCGCATACACTTACAAGGATAAAATTTAGATGAAATTATGTAGGTAGCCAACCTTCACAAAAATACTGTGCATTAGGGATTATGGTTGGTCAGTTTCTGTCACTGTCGTGGATTGTGTTTGTTCCCATGTTGGAAACTAGGCCAGCACTATTTCACATGCTGGCAGGATTACCCACAGGGGACACAGCAGAGCTTCCAGACTGAGACAGACAGAAAGAAACGTCTGGTGATCTTCCAAAAACTAGCCGATGAATAACCTTGGATCACAGAATAGTGTCTAAGACTTCAATGTGCTTACTTTAGACATGCCATTAGGAGACGCTGGTCACTGAGGGGGGACATACCCTGTTTGGCCAAGTGAAGGAACAGAGATGTTGACGGAAACCCTCAATGAGACAGATTGATGTAATCACCAGAAGAACAGACTAGAACGTACCAATGATCATGGAGATCCTACAAAAGGGGGCAACATTTGGCTCTGTTATACAGGGGACATTATGATTCAGTAGTGACTCTCTGGCAGCTAATAAGACCTATTGCACAGGTAAAGAAACTGAGACTGAGTAAACCTAATAATACAGTCACAGGAGACCCTGGTGGCACAGTGGTTAAGTGCTATGTCTGCTAACCACGAGGTCAGCAATTCGTATTCACTAGGTGCCCCCTGGAAGATCTGTGGGACAGTTCTACTCTGTCCTATAGGGTCGCTATGGTCAGAATTTGACTTGATAGCTCTGTTTTTTTGGGGGGGGGTTGTTGTTGTTGTTGCTGTTAGTTACTTATCCAATATCTAGGGTGGCTCAGTCTTATGTTTTTTTTCTACCACTCAAACATTGGTTCGTATACAAATGGCATACTGGTATTATATCTAAAAAAGCTTTGATTAGTATGACTGCATGGATTTCATGGCATTAAAAACAACAATAACACATATTATTCTTCTAATCTAATTATATTTCTTCAAAGCAGGTCTGCACTAATACATGTTTGCTTTCTATAAACATCCTGGCTTGGCTGAAATCTGTTGTTCCTTCACCACACTTGAAGTACCTACATTCTTCCAACCCATCCTCTCAGATATCCCTCCTCCAGCCAATCATCTATGGTAAAATTTTGGGAACTGGTCATTTCTGTGAATATTTTAATGTTTTCTTTCTGTTCTTAAAACCCTGTCTCCAGATACGGTATGAACTTCTATGTCTCCCATGTAAGGAAATTGAGGAAGTTTGCAGTTAGGGAAGGCCTTCCCAGGCCTTCCCTGACACCATAGCCTGGTACAGCTGACCACTAGAGTTTCACCAGTGACCTTCATACCTCCCTGGCTACCTGGCTGGAATGACCCAGACTACAGGGCTTTCCCTTATCTTCTTGACCCTCTGACCAGAGTAGAATTTGCCATTTTTTAGGTGCTCAGCATTTCTTTGCTGATACACTCCTGGGCACACATCTACTGGATCGACACATCTGCTTTAGTCATTAGAATTACCCTGTCCTTCTTTTGTGTCTAAAGACTCTACAATTTTCTCTAGTAACTACATAGTTTCCTTTAGCAAATTAATTTTTTTCCCTGAAATCCAGAAAAAAAAAAAAAAAAAAAAAAAACTCTGCAATTACACTTAAACAAAAACTTTCAGCAGCTTCAAGTTTCCAGCCTAAATGCTCAGTCTATCTAACAGGCTCATTGCCTGCTTTTGTAGGTAGAAACTACAATGAATAGCATAGGAAAAAGATCACTCAGATATCGCATTATCACTTAGAAGCTGTCAGAAGCCATTCATACAAAAGCTTTGAAATGGTTTGTGTCTAGAAACCAAGATCAGTGATGAAAATTTGTATTTTGGACATTATCAGCATTTCACTCTTTGATACACTAACTGTGTTGTGATGGACTGTTAATTAGGGACATATGCTATCCGAAGTCATAAAAACAAATGAGATGTCTCTTCTTGAGCCTTTACGGAAATCTTCAAAACCATCATTATTTCAAGAAAAAGCTTATTTAAATGGTGTTTTTAGTAACTTTTATTATACATGACATTTTTATTTTTGCTTTGATGTAGCTAGGATATTACAGATGTCACTTAGAACATGATGAAGGGGAGGCTGGGGTTACAAAATTGAAATCTCAGAAGGCCACTGCCTTAGATCAAAGACTTCAGCTGGAATTAATGGGCTGGCTTCTGAGAATTCATTATTACAAAAGGATACACTTTTATCTAACCCTAGGATACATTATAATGCTTCATTGCAGTTTCACATAACCAAGCAGGTAATAGCATGGAATATATATATATAATCACTCTATTACCCCCAATCTTAATAAATGTGGTAAGAGTAAGATTTTGTAAAAATGCTAAAATTGTGCCATGCATAATTTTATGAGGGACAGTACCATGTTTAACACTCCTTATAAAATATTTTAAATGCTTGAGATAAGTAATAGTTTTAACATGAACTATTTATATTGCTGATTTATATAAATTTATTGATGCATATCTGAGTATATATGTCTGAGTATATATTCCAAAATATATATACAAATCCATATGCATTAAACAGATCATAAAGAAATATAAACATTCATAATAGCACTATATTTAATTAGCAATCACCTATTCTAAACATTATTAAAAAACAAACATGAACAAAAAACTCATTACCATGAGTCAATCCCAACTCATAATGACCCTATAAGACAGAACAGAGTTGTCCCATAGTGCTTCCAAGAAACAGTCAGCTAGTAGATCTGACATGCTGAGCTTTTGGTTAGCAGTCATGGCTCTTAACCACTATAGCACCATGATTTCCTATTAAGAACACATAAATAAACAAGAAAACAGTATCTAAGCATTTCAAATTGCTCAAAACCTATTTATTATGATAAGGAATACCACTGATAGAGAAGTTCTCCATGCCCAAGCTAGTTTTAAAATAATCTGATCATGAAGCTAGCTAGAAGTGAGTACAATTTTTAAAGCAAGACACTTTCATTAAGCTAAGCCCACCCACATATATGTAGAAGTTTCACACATGTATTAGGCTTGCTCATTAGCTGTGAAGCAAATTACTTACTTCCTTCAACAGACACTGAAGCCAATCCTGTACTAAAGCCTAATGCAAAAACTGGTCATAGCAAAGAATATAACAAACCTTAAATTATTTCATACAATTAGCTTTAAAAGACCAATAGATATGTGTCACCTATGTTTAAGAGTGAGTACTTTCCACAAATAGTTAACTGTTTCTTAAACCAAAACTTGCATATGTATCTACTTATCTGAAGATTTGCTTAGGATTCTCTTGAGACCAAGGCCAAAACCCCAAACCCACCATGCCACCATTGAAGTCATTCCAAATCAGCGACCCTACAGCGACTCCACAGAACAGAGTAGAACTACCCCATACAATTTCCATGGAGTGCCTGGTGGATTTGAATTGCTAACATTTGGGGTTAGCAGCTGTAGCACTTAACTACTATACCACTGGGGGTTCCAAATCTTATTTTTTCTGAATTTGCCAATGACTAATTTCCCTTATCTTTAAACAAGAACAATAATACCTGGAGCCTTGGTGGCATAATGATTAACAGCTCAGGGTTGCTAACCAAAAGATTAGCAGTTCGAATCTACCAGTTCCTCCTTAGAAATCCTATGGGGGCTCAATTCTTTAGGGCTGTGATGAGTCAGAACCAACTTGACAGTCACAAGTTTGTTTTTTAAAACCCTATCTTTACAGCATTCTCATACAAAAATAAATGAGAAAAGTATGACAGAGCTTGGCCTCATATCTAGCACACATTCAGCAAACAGCAATCATATTAAATATTTCATGATGTTGTCTCCTATATAACTAGGAGAGAATGTGAACATAACGGGCCCTATAAAAACATTTTATCTAAATGAGCAAGTGAAACGTCTTTTCCCCCAGCAACGTTATACGAAATGAAAGACTACTGCCTTAGTAGTCTAGTGCTGCTATATCATAAATACTACTGGTGGATGGCTTCAAAAAAAGAAATTTTAGTCTGTCACAGTCCAGAGTCTGTCCACAGTCCAAATCCTACATGGAAGTCTTTCTCTGTTGGCTCCAGAGGAAGGTCCTGGTTGTCAATCTTTCCCTGGAGTGGGAGCTTTTGAGGTGCAGGGATCACAGTTCCTGGCACCGCTTCTTTCCTGGTGGCATGAGGCCCCCAACTGGTTACTTGCTTCTCTTTCTTTTGGGTCCCAAGACATTGCCTCGAGGCATAATATAATTTCATAGATTGAGTCCTAACACAACTACAGCCCATCCTCCCTCATTAACATCATAGAGGCAGGATTTACAACATACAGAAACATCACACAATACTAGGAATAATGGCCTAGCCAAATTGCGACACACATGTTCAGGGGGACACAATTCAATCTGTGACAACACGTAGACACTTTTACATCACCAGTTTGTGGTTCTATGGTAGCCTGCTCATTGTAGTGATACTGGACACTATGTCACCAGTATTTTAAATACCAGCAAGGTCATCCACCTTGGATTCAACAGAGCTTCCAGATTAAGACAGTCAAGGAAGAAGGAACACATGATCTACTTCTAAAAATATTTGCCAGTGAAATCTATATGAATAGCAGTGGAATACTGCCTGATACAGTGTCAGAGGATGAGCCCCTCATGTTGAAACACCCACGTTATGGTATTTTCGATCATTTCATATGCATACAAAAGCTGAACCATATGGAAGATGAAACATGAATTCATGCCTTTTAATAATGATGTTGGCAAAAGATATTGAATATAACACGGAATGCCCAAAGAATGACTAAATCTGTCTTAGAAAAAGTACAACCAGAATGCTCATTAGAAGCAAGGATGGCAAGACTTCATCTCATATATTGGACATGTCATAAGGAAGAATCAGAACCTGAACAAAGACACAATGCTTGCTAAAGTAGACGGTTGGCGACAGAGCAGAAGACTCTAAGAGATGGATTGACAGTGGTTACAACAGGCTCAAACATAGCAACAGTTGTGAGCATGGCACAGGACCAAGCAAAGTGTCGTTCTGTTTTACAGGGGGTTGCTACAAGTTGGAACCCACTCCATGCCTCCCAACAATAGCAGCGCCTTTTTGATAAAAACTGAGAGAAAGTATTATAGTTTCAATTTTTTGCTCTCTAGAAAACAATGAGCCGAAGTTCTGTGTTCCCACTAACACTTTCTTTTCTTTTTATTTAGCTTGCAGATGCATTTATTCTTCTAACAATAATGTAGGGAAAAAATATAGAGCAGGCATTGACCCAGCGTCCTGAGCCCTGGCGCACTGGAACAAACCAATGGACCATCACCCTCTCTTTCATACTGGTTGGTACAGCACACTTCAAGTAAAGCAAATCCACAAACCCTCCATAAAGCAGGTAATTGGGCAGTGTAATATAATACAGTGAGACATTTCTCCCTGACCTAAAAAAAAGGATGGGACTTGACTGCCCTTACGTATTTTAACCAGGCAAGTGGAAACCATTTGACTTTCATGCTTAATTTCCTTTGGAACTTAGACAATACTATTTTCTTCCAGAAGGTTTCACAACTGTACTTTTTCTCAAGATAACAACAAATCTTCTATGCATTGCAAGTTCTTCTAGCTTTTCATGTAACAGGAGTAAGTTCAGCATTATTTCAAAAGGAAAACAAGTATGAGAGGGTTCTCACTGCTGAGATGATCAAAGGTTAGAGGTTTTCTCAGATATATGAGGCAACCGAAATCCTGAAATTAAAACACTTGATTACTAAATTTCTTCAGAAGAAAAAAAAGAGAGCCATTTGAGGTAAATTTTTGTGGTAAAAGCTTAAATATCACCTCTTTCTTTAAACCCTACCTCCCACTGCAACCTGGTATGTTGTCTCTTTAGCTCTAGAGTTACTTTAGCTGGTGAAAGAGTGGTTAAGAGCTTTGCTGCTAACCAAAAGGCTAGCAATTGGAATCCCCCAGCTGTTCACTGGAAACCATATCAGGACATTTGACCCTGCCCTATAGGGACTCAATGAATTGGAATTGACTTGACAGCAAGGGGTTTGGGTTAAGGTATTGAAATAGACCTTTCATTTTCTTTCTCCCAAATTTGACCAGATACTACCTAAAAGAAAACACTTCCCACTTCATTATTATTTTCCACATCACTTAATAAAATGAATGACACGTAGAAGAGTGTGGTAATTGTTGAAGAACTTTTCTCTTCTAGAAGCTTACACATGAGGTTCTTTAACCCCTTAGGTAGATCTGATCTTTTATTAGCAGAAATGATCCATGCTATGAATACTATCATGGATTGAACAGTGTCCCCCAAAATGTGTGTATTGTTTTGACTGGACCATGATTCCCAGTATTGTTTAATTTTTCTATATCTAGTAAACTCTGCCCTTCTGACGTTAATGAAGATGGATGGGGGCAATTGTATTAGTGAGGCAGGACTCAAGCTACAAAATCCTACTGTGTCTTGAGACAGTCCCTTAGGATACAAAAGAAAGAAGCAAACAGAGAGATAGAGGAGCTCACACCACCATGAAAGCAGGGCTGAGAGCACAGCGTGTCCTTTGGACTTGAGGTTCCTGTGCTCAGATGTTCCCAGACCAAGGGCAGACTGATGCAGCACAAGAACCTTCCTTCAGAGCCAACAGAGAGAGAAAGTCTGCAGCCAGGGCCTTACATTTGGACTTTCAGCCTACTAGAGTGTGACAGAATAAATTTTTCTTCCTTAAAGCCATCCATTTGTAGGATTTCTGTAATAGCAGCCCTATATAACTAAAACAAGTATGCTTATCACTTTTCTCAGAAGACTGAAAATGTTACTACTCAAGAGTTCTTTGCTAGGAAGTGGCCATCTAAGAAGCATTAATTGGTGTCAAACTACCTGGAGAAAAGGAGAAAGAAGAGCATCAAAGACAGGAGAAAAGTGTGAGCCCAAGAGACAGAAAGGATCACATATTCCAGAGACTACATCAACATGAGACCAAAAGAACTAGATGGTGCCCAGCCACCACCAAACACTTCCCTGACTGGACTTTCAAGAGAAAGTACCTGATGGAGTGGGAGAAACCAAGGGTGCAGAACTTGAACTTTAATACAGAGACAAGACTTGATGGTATGGCATACTGGAGCATCCCCAGAAGACATGCCCCCCACATTCTCTGTTAGCCCAGAACTGAAACCATTTAGGAAGCCAACTCCTGAGACAAATACTAAACAGACATATATGACATGAAATGACACTGATGAAGAGTGTGCTCTTTGGCTTGGGCAGATACAGTGGACTAACTGGGCAGCTCCTGCTGAGAAGTGAGAGGAGACGACAGACGGCGACAAGAACTGATTAAGCTGACACGTGAAATAACAGCGGAAGGGAGGAGCTTCCGGTCACAGTGTTGGGCGAGCTGCTAGGGTCACACAGCAAAGGGTATACAAGTTTGTGTATGAGGAACTGACTGTAACTGTAAACATTTGCTACTTAAAACAATGAAAAAAACATTATAAAATAAATAAATAAAAATGAGTCCTTCTTTTGGCTGAATAGGCAGTAATGATACTCTTATCTCTTGTTACCACCACCCTAACTATGAGACATCATTGAAGGCTTACTGTGTTGTAGTCTCTGTACTCCACAAGCACCATCTCATTTAATTCTCACAACAACTTTTAAGGCTTTTTATTTATCCTTTGAATTTTATTTGAAGAAATTGAAGCCCATGGTTTCTACATATGGAGTTAATGAAAAATAAACCTCATTATCATTAAGTAGATCGTGACTCACAGCAACCCTACAGGATAGAGTCAAACTGCTCTCCGTGGTTTCCAAGGAGCATCTGGTGGATTTGAACCTCAAACCTTTAGGTTAGTAGCTGAGATTTGAACACTGTGCCATTAGGGTAGCAACCTGGACTTAAGGCAGGCAAGCTTACCTCAGAGTCAGAAAGAAGCCACATTTGACACAGATAGATTAACTATTAAAAATTTCTACTTCTATAAATATGGTTGTCATCAATTTTTTAAGAGCTAATTGGCTCTGACTCGACAGCACTTGGCTTCGTTGAAATTTCAGAGAGAAAGAAACTGAAGGAAAAGATCTGAAAATAGATATTTGATCATGTGTTAACTGGATCAATTGACCGTCATTCAACTGAAGTTCACTAGCTACAAGTATAGTTGAATATCATCTCATGCTGCATGTATGTTACTTTAATTAATCTTAAATATTCCGTCATTTTCCTATATGTATGGTTAAAAATGTCACGTCACTTCATGAGGACTGTTTCTCAGGAACAGTTGCCCTATGTCCCCTCTAATCCTTTATCCAAATATAGTGAGGGAGAAAAGAATTCAACCAAGAGATAAGCTTCAATATTTTCCAATTAATTTCTTTTCAAGGTAAAATTATGGAGCAGAGGTTCTTAAACTTTGTCATATATTTAATTGGAAGCTTCTGAAAACAGCAGCGCCCAGGCCATACCTCAGACAAATTACATTAGACTCTTGGGTCTGGGACTGAGGCGTTACTGTTTTTTAAAGAGAATTGTATAGGAGCCCTGGCGCTACGATGATTAAGTGCTGGTTGCTAATTACAAGGTTAGTGGTTCTAGCTTAAGCAGTGACTCCACAGGAGCAAAGACCTGATGAACTTCTTCAATCAAGATTGAGGCCTAGAGAACATTATGGGTTAGTTCTACCCTGGCACATTGGATCTGTATGAGTAGAAAATCAGCTTGACAATACCTAACAACAACAGAATTTTACAGTGCATTCTAAGATTGTGAGTCACTGTTTTGAAATCATTTGGAATAGCTTCTACTAAATAAAACATCTTTAATTTTTTCCAGTAGTAGCACCTATTAACTATCAGTGAAAAACACAACTCCACAATAAAAATGTCACTGCACAGAAAAATCATTACTGGTGATCACTGTTGTCTTTATCCCTAAAATGAGATTCAGTTTCATCACAAGGAAACAAATATTTTGTAGTTATACCCAGAGCTGTTGAAGTGAAAATTTACCCAATAAATTAAAAGGAAAAGATAAAACAATAAAAATGAACGCTTCTGTCTTTGGAGGTGAGGTTGTTTGGGATATGTTCTCCTGCTGGAAGCAATTTTATAATCCCAAGTATAAAGTCAAGTGTTTATGATTATCTGTATTATCTTTATTCTGGTCTACAAATTACTTCCCTTGAGCTAAGATATGTCAAGAATTGCACTCAGCACATCAAACTCAAAGCCACTGCTGTCAAGTCTATTCTGACTTATAGTGACTCTATAGCACAGAATAGAACTGTCCCCCTGGAGTCTCCAAGGAATGACCGGCAGATCTGAACTGCTGACCTTCTGGTTAGCAGCTGTAGCACTCAACCACTAAGTCACCTGTAGTTCTGTGAATCCACCTATCCAAATGAATCGGCAGATCTGAAGAAGAAAAAAAAAATCTAGCTCCAAGTGTTTGTTTTGCTTTTCTAAGCTTTCATTTAAAATTACATAGGTTGACAATTTCCTTTCATGTCTATGCAGAGTGAATGGCCTGTTACGTGCCAACAATAACATTTTGCACTCCAAAAATTTCATGTAAGTCGTGGCTAGTAAGTCAGACTGTTAGTACCTAACAATGTAGAAGCAGCTGAAAGCAAGGCCATAAAAAGATTTTGGATGGGATTCTAAGTGAGACAGGAAGCCAAGAGAGGGTGGAAAGTGGAAGAATGACAGAATTTGATTTACATTTTCAAAGGATCACCTTGAGTCTGTAAGAATATCTTAGAGGGAACAGAGGGTACAAACAAAGGGACAGCTTAAAAGATTACTGCAGTTTCTAAGCCTGAGATGACAAGTGTCCTGTGTGGATAGACTAGAGGAGACAGTGAAACAGGGAAGGCAGTTGAAATATAGTACTTCACAAGGATTTACCTACAAACTGCAAGCAGGCAGAAGAAGTCAAGGAGACTATTAATAAGTCATCACAAACTCAAAGTTGCCCTAGTATGAGTATTTTTGGTAAATTTTTAAAATGGTAATTTCTCAGTTTACACAGGAGATGATAATCATTTTATCAGGATCTTATAAAAATTCACCAGCCATTGGTCTTAGGATTTAAGCATATGACAATATTTTCATAGCCCTTTACCTCATACTGTTCAACATCTGACACAGCAAATGCATAAAAACAAACAATTTTACAGGAACTCAAATAACCTCAGAGGCTCTGTTACCTTCCCGTTACAGCAGACTCAGAGCTCACACAACTTAAAAGCTGTGTGTTCGCCAACGCCAGGACTCATTACCTCGTCACTGTATGTCTCATACTTAACAGTGACTTTTGGTAATTAGGATTTTAAAGACCTTAGGGATGCTTTTCAAGGAAAGAACACCTTATTTAGGTAATAATCTGGTGTTCGGTTTTGTGACTAATGGATCACCACATAACTTTCCCCCGCTGTAGAAATAAAAAGTCAAAACTATTTATTAAGGTGGGGGGCCTACATTAAATATAAAATATGTGGCATGTATTTTTAATGACAATGTGATTGGGAGTTTTATGTAGAACCAAGATGGACCTGCCCCCTCCTCAGTTGTAACACAGCATTATCTACGTAAGACTCCTTAAAAAAAAAAAAAAATCCCACTGCCGTCAACTCCATCTTACTTAAATTATGATTACCTAGTATTAAAAAATACTGGTTATTTAACAACCAGTACTTTGATTTGGAATCCCTGGTTGTGTAGCGGTGAAGTGCTATGGCTGCTAACCCAAAGGTGAGCTGTTCGAATCCACGGGGTATTCCTTGGAAATTCTATGGGGCAGTTCTACTATGCCCTATAGGGTTGCTTCATTGAGTTGGAATCAATTCAAAGACAGTGGATTTATTTTTAGTACTTTGAATGAATTAAACTGTATTTGTAAAATCAATATACTTTGTATTCAGTTTCACCTCACTTTTTCCAAATATTTTTTCAAATCATATCTTTTTAATACTGTAGTCTGGAAGCAATTTTATATTCTGTGACAAACAGTGACAACCAATTAACAATTATACTAAGCTAGAGTATCACCCTGATGGCATAATGGTAACAGTTCAGCTGCTGTCTAAAAAGTGGACAGTTCAAATCCACCAGGCACTTCTTAGAAACCCTACAGGAAGTTCTGAGTAAACCCAATGTAATCACGGTCCTTTTATCTGGGTAGCTGTAAGTTGAAGTCTATTCAACTACAAGTATTTTGTTGTTGTTGCTGTTGCTTATTTTGTTTGTTTTTTAAATAGTATTAAAAGGAGCCCCAGTGGTCCACCTGTTAAGTGCTGGGCTGCTAACAGAAAGGTCTTTGTTCAAACCTACCGGCCTCTCCATGAGACAGAGATGGCAGTTGGCTTCTATAAAGATTGTTGACCTTAGAAACCCTATGAGGCAAGTCTACGCAGTACCACACGATCACTATAAGTCAGAATCAACTTGGTGACAAAAGGTTTGTATCATTTGACAATGTAGAATGCTTCGTGTAGAATACTTACGACTTACTCCACTTTTACAGAATGCTTACCAATGGGTTACCTGTTTGTATTTGTCTTTCTGGCATCGCAGCTCCATGACCACAAGAAAAGCATGTCTTACTTCACTACCACTATTCATTTAGGTTCTTGCACATAGTACCAAGAACACAACACAGAATGGAGCAGGGGAGTGATACGTGATTTCTGTTTCAATCATATAAAACCAAAAAGCTAAACCCAGTGCTGTCGAGTTGATTCTGACTCCTAGCAACCCTATGGGACAGGGTAGAACTGCTCCATAAAGTTTCCAAGGATCACCTGGTGGATTTGAACTGCTGACCTTTTGGTTAGCAGACATAGCACTTAAACACTGTACCACCAGGGTTTCCTAATCATATATAGGAAGATAAAAAGAGAAAAGGAATTGAAGGAGGGAAGGAGGCAGGGGAAAAAAGAAAGAAAGCAGAGAGGAAGAAGTGGGATAAGGAATCGGGACAGCTAACTGTTTATTTCAGACTAGAAATTAAATAAACTCACTAACATCTAGCTCATTCTGACTCATAGCGACCCCATATGGTTTCCAAGGCTGTAAATCTTCATGGAGACAGACTGCCACATCTGTCTCCCACAGAGTGGATGGTGGCTTTCAACCCCCAGTCTTTCTATTGGCAGTCTATGGCTTTAAAGAAATAAAGTAACTGAGTTATTTGGGGGCAAGCATTGCCCCGGTGTAACGGTGAACTTAGTTTGCAATTCTAATTAGGAATGATACAGATATATGGAAACCTTGGTGTCATAGTAGCTAAGCGCTACAACCGCTTAACCGAAAGGTCAGCTGTTTGAATTCACCAGGCACTCCTCGCAAACTCCGGAGCAGTTCCACTCTGTCCTGTAGGGCCACTGTTTTAGTCAGCTAATGCTACTCTAAGAGAAAATACCACAGAGTGGATGGCTTTAACACAAGTTTATTCTTACACAGTCCGGTAGGTTACAAGTCCAAATTCAGGATATCCACTGCCGGGGAAGGCTTTCCCCGTTGTCAGCTCTAAAGGAAAGTCTGGTTGTGCATCAGTCTCTGTCCAGGGAGCATCTTGGCAAAGGAACCTGGGATCTGAAGGACGCGCTCTTCTCCCATTGCTGCTTGCTTGATGGTGTGAGGGTCCCAATTCTGTGCTTGCTTCCCTTTCCTTTTATCCCTTGCAGAATGAAAGGATTCAGGGTAGGGCAACTCATACTCCAGCGAAACTCCCTTTACAGTGGAGTAGAGAGATAATCCACTCTAATCCCACCCTAATCATCTAACATACAGCACAGGAAAATCACAAAACGGAGGAAATTAACAAAACATTGGGAATCATAGCCCAGCCACATGGCTACACCTATTTTAGGGGGCACAATTCAATCCATGACAGTCGCTATGAGTCAGAATCCACTGGACAGCAATGTTGTTTCTTTTTTGCATGTGTCTTTGGAGCCCTGGTGACAAAGTGTTTAAGAGCTCAAGTGCTAATAAAACTTCAGCCATCTGAATCTACTAGTTTTCCTTGGAAACCATATGAGGCAGTTCTACTCTGTCCTAATAGGTTGCTGCAAGTCAGAATCAACTCAGTGGCAGTGTGTTACATAGATACATAGACACTGACAGACACTTGTACATACAACACACATACCTATGAAATATATAAAACTTGGTATGAAACAAAGCATATTAAGGCCCAAATTTACAAAAGTAGTCAAATATTCTCAGCACCCTGTGTAAGAAATTACAAGATAACATCCTTCTATTGAAAGCAAAGAACTACAGGATTCTCAATACTTTGTATAGCTATAAAATATCTTGAAACTCTGAGAAGGAAAGGTCTCAGTTTTAGTATTTACATATAATATTACTGACACTTGTGCTATAAAGAAGAATATAAAACCTAATTACTATGAATGTGGCATTCAACTCTCTGTGTAGTAGAAAAAGAAAATTGTTCAAATATCTACCTTAGGTAGTTAAATTGGAAAACCGCAGTTGCATTTCCTGAAGGAATGTAATCACGATCATTTTATTTGCACCACAGAATTGCTAGGACAGCTATAGGCTTCACCTTAAGAGAACACATTCTGAGTCATAAATAAGCAATAACGTATGGAGAAAACTATCAACAAAGATGTAAGAGCTGAATTTCTTTCTGGTATTCCTTACTACGTGGCACCATATAAAGCAATAGCGTTTTCTTCTTCCACTAAGATAGCTGAGTTGCAGCAGCATGAAAAGCCTGGAAAAGTGTTTTCAATCCCTGCTTCAATAGATTATTTACATAAGGCATGTATTCTCTATACAAAGCAATGCTCTGAAAGAGAACATAAAATGTTCAAAAATGACTAGAAGATGTATGACTATTGTGGATTTGTCATTTCTTTAGACGTATACAAATTCACTCATTGATGGGACTGACCCAGGTTACTAAAATCACCGGACTCCTTGTGTTTTTGGTATGATGCTGATCTTATCTGGCCAAGTTTAATAATCATTTGTGTACTTATTTATCTCTCCTTGAGTCGGATCTGACTCGACGGCACTTGGCTTTGGCTTACTCTATAAAGTTCTTGAGATCAATGACTTTAAGGTATGTCTGTTTTCATGTCAGCTATATGCTATGGATCAATAAGCAGATCCAGTTTAACTCAGGGAAGTATTGTACTTTTTCTTCTATTTATGAATTATATGAGTACTATTTTTTAAATAAAATCTACTAGGTTAGCTAAGGACCTCGATCTGATCACTGCCACTGGAAGGATAGTTATAGAAACAATAGTTTGTTTCTGGCAGTTTATGATGTAAATATAACAGTTCTTCCTGGCAGTTGTGATGCAAATATAATAATTCTTCCTGGCATTTGTTAGGTGGACACCTGTAGCCTCAAACCCAATCAAGAGCAAAGTTACTACTTTCCCCTCCCATCTATGACATCACTCCCTGTGTTTGCCAATAAAAAATACCCCCGAAATATACACTGGGTCTCTTTTTTTACTCATGGAGACTGACTCGTTCACTCTTTGGAACGTACTTTCCCTTAATAAATTTTTCCATCACTTGCTACCAAAAAGCTTGCACTCTCATGTGCATTTGGGGAAGGGGAGCCCAGTTTGCCACCTGTTGGGAGACAGTACTTACTAGCACTGTCTCTGGAAACCACACTAGGTCACTCGGGGTCTAATCCATTACAGGACCTTGACAAAACCACATATTGGATTCCTAATTTGGAGATATGTAAATGGTAACATTTAATTGTTATTATGAGGTATCAGTCCCTTCAGAACGATAATAGAGGTCAAATAGAGGGTCAGTGATGAAGAGGAAGACCTTCAATGAGATGGCTAGACACAGTGACTGCAACAATGGGCTCAAGCATAACAGCAATCTTAAGGACTGGGCAGTAATTCATTCTGTTGTGAAAACCATGGCCATGAGTTCAAACCAAGCTGACAGCTCCTATCAATAACAATTACAGCATTTAATTTAATACATATATATATTAAAAAAAGAAGGTAGATTGTGTGTTTACATGGATATGGATATTATAACTAGGAATTTTATGATCATCAAAATCTCAGAATTAAAATGAAATATTACAGTAGGGTGATATCACCAGTTTATGTCTCTCCTTTCACCCCTGTTGGAGACAGAAGGCAAAATTTATTTTTCAACAGAATTACACAATTATGCTAAAGAAATAAAATTATTATAAAAATCTATAAATATGAAATTCTTAGTAACTGATCTCACATTAGTAAGTAAAGATATATGTAGATCAACACACGTTAAAAAGAAAAAGCCTTCATTATCTCAGTAAGTTAGATTTTAAAATAGATACTAAGCTCTAACTGGTAGAAATAATCATCCAATTGTCTTTCATATTTATTTTCTCAAAGATATCTCAAACTTTATGTGTGAAACACAAATAGCTTTCAAATTCTAACAGCTTCCTTGTATCACCTCCACCACATTAGCGCATAATGTCTCCATTCAACGAGTTTCTTCAAGTCAAAAACATGAGTATCAGAATTGAGCTCTCTCTTTCCTCTTCCTCTTTTGTGTCTAAATAATCATGAAGATCAACATTTGATCTCTAATGTAGTCACTGGTAAAAAAAAAATAACATGACAATTTATAAGTGTTTCAGCATCTGTGGGGATTAAACGATAAAAATATACAAAGAGTATACAGAATTCTCTCCTGATCATTTCCAGTAGTAGCTATAACAGCTCACTGAATTCATATTTTGGATGCTTAAAGCAAAGTTTAACATGCAAAATTGTTTTGTTATGTATGTGGTAGAGTGGACTGGATAATTTTAAAGACATATAAAGTTTCAGCAACTCTCTTACACAGCTTATCATTTACAGATGCTAGCTTGTATATTTCAGTGAAACATAGCTTCTATTCCAGTTACTCTGATTATACTAATAAATAGTTTGTACTTTAAGTGGATTATAAACCCTGGTGGTGTAATTGTCAAAATCAAAAAATTAAAAACAATTGAGGAAGGAAACCCTGGTGGCATAGTGGTTAAGTGCTGTGTCTGTTAACTAAAAGGTTGGCAGTTCAAGTCCACCAGGTGCTCCTTGGAAAGAAACTCTATGGAGCAGTTCTATTCTGTACTATAGGGATATTATGAGTCAGAATCGACTCAACGGCAACAGGTTATGAGTGAAAATACTTAATATATCCAATATTACCATTGATATTGACAAAAATAATTTATGAACTTAATAACTGTTATTCAAGGACATGAGTGTTGACATGAAAATATAATAATCTTTTTCTAAACACTGGAATGAGGAGAATCTACTTCTCATATTTCTTCACCCTTTGTCAAGAATCGGTTCCCTTCTATTAACTACATTTATAAACTATGCTAGAATTCAATGCTCATAAGAAACCAGATTTGACATATCTGCTCAGACGTGCTAGATGGGCTTTTTGCATTCCAATCCCAACACGAGGGTTTCTAATTTCAGCATTCAAACTAAACTGAACCCTATAAGCTCTGTCAATTTCATCCACAAAGCTCTTTTGTTAGACAGTTTCATCAAAAGTTAAACAATGCATTTTACTAGGAAAAGAACAGATCAGTATAAGAATAAATTGTATCATTAATGCCTGGACAGATCACTGGATTACTGCTAATGTATTATTAGTCAAGCAGAATCTCCTTTGCAAGGAGTCTTACAGTCCATGTCATAAACTGATTAAAAACCAGTGAACAAGTGCTTTCTTCCTTTGTTGTATATTAATGAGAAACTCTTTATCCCAGCAAGCTTTTCTATGCTGGTAACCTTTAACCTTCTGAAGCTAGAGTATATTAGGGATCAGTAAGCAGACACACGCAAAAATGTTTCTTCCTGCCTGTCTTGAGTATGGAACCTCCTATTTTAAAACTGGAGTGTATTTCAATTAAAATTTTGGCATTTGACTGTCAGATTACTTATATTCTTACATATGCCAAACAAGGAAACACTGTCACTCCTGCTTGTGCATGTAGAATGACTCACAGGGGTGTCTGTGTGTGTGTGTAGGGAGAGAGAGAGAGGAGGAGAGGCAGAAAAACTGAGAGAGAAAAGGCGAGGGAGTAGGCGGGGGAGGAAGAAAGGTCACTGAGAAAGTGACAGTGTCAGAAAATGATGTTCTTACGAAAGAAAAATGAGTAGACCATTTTCAGGTGATGAGAAATGGAGTGTTCAAAGCTCATTACAACTGATGGACTTACACATGAAGCATACAATTATTTCCATTCAGTCTGTTGTTTGAGCTATGTATCCTACCACTCCCCCCAAGCCCCCCCCCAAAAAAAAATCACAAAAAAGAGCTGGCATCAGAGTTCAGCACTACTTGAGGACAAATAAAATAATGTCTTTCATTAAAGAATACTAGCAGTCTAATACATGCACAGTGACAGAACATGAATTATGGGAAAATAATACTGATTGGGGCTTATTATGTACTCTCCTTCTGGTCTGACACATGTGAGCTCCTAAATATTTAGCTAAAGAAACAGAGATTCCATGAAGTAAAATATCTTACCCAGATACCTCAGACATTTAAGTAATAGGACAATGCACTCAAACCCAGGTCTTTGCGACACCATGGTTCATTCTCTTTAGTCTAAATCATGACCTCTCATGATTTAGGTGCTTATAATAACCGTGTATGATTTTTTCTATAATTTTTTCTCCTAAAAAATCAATGCTGTTGAGTTAATTTCAACTCACAGTGACCCAATAAGGAGGAAGAGAACTACAACATAGAATTTCCAAGGAGCGGCTGGTGCATTTCAACTCTGGACTTTTGGGTTAGCATGTGTAGTATCCTGCACTCCTTAACCACTGCATCTCCAGGGTCCCATTCTTTTCCTAGTTCACATTAAGGATATTAGTGTAAAAATAAAGTCTTCAAAGACAGTTGGCATTTAACAAAGCACTTCTTTCACAATAATGGTATACACTAAACTTCATCCTCCAAAGTTCTGGATCATGTGTTACCAGGATTTGAACTATATATTTGATTGCCACAGTATATGATGTATTTCAAATATTTATTTTTTTCTACTTGTTTGGATAAGCAAGGAATGGATATAAAATTTAAAAAGGGGAAAAGACTAAGTTATTTAGGGAACAGAGTCATTCATTTTCTCAAATAGGAAAAAAGAAAAAATAAGTAAGTCCTGTATATATTATCAATGAGTGTATGTTGTCAGTAAGTACAGGTAGTCAATAAGCTGCTGCAAGTTTTCTGGAGAGGAGTTGTTTAATATCCATCTACGCATTAAATGTGCAAACCCTCTTACCTCAAAATTCTGTGTCTAGGGATACAGAGAAACAGCTCTGTACTGATGCAGTGAGTAAAGATGCAGTTCTAGTGGAAGAAAAAATAAGCAAGTAAATGTTCATTGGTAAAGGGTTAGCTCTTTAAAATACATTTGTAAAATGGTATATTGTGCAGCTACTCAAAAGAGGATAATGTAGATTCATATTTATTGGCAGTTGAAGCTGTCTCTGGCATATTGTTGAGTAGATAAAGCAATTTCAAAAACAGCAAATAATGTGTCATTCCATTTTGTAATTTGTTTGTCTTTCATAGAAAGAATGTTCACCTTCTAGGATGTTATCTGACTCTGGTGGGAGTGTGTATAACCCAGTTTCTTCTTTGCACTTAAAAATACACATAAATTTTATAAAATTGATAGCCATAATAAAAAGCAATGGCAAGAAACAAGTACTTGTTATGGTATATGCATCTAGGTCACCGGTTTTGCATTTTTATCAGTTACTAAATTTTGTTGATTCAGTATTTACAAGTCTCTTTCTTTGGTTTCCACCTTTCTAACTAAGGCCTTCATTTTCTTTCACGTATACTGCTGCCCTCATCCTTCATTTCTGATAACTAGTCGCTTTTCTCTTTAACAAATTCTATATATAGTGATTCTAAAACTGAGAGGTAGTTACTATCAGAATAATCTATTGAAATAATCCAAATGGATTTCCCAGAGCTAGATCAGAATGCCTCCTTCTCATTAATGCCTCCCTATAGGGTTGCTTCACTGACCATGCAAAAGCCTTTGATTGTGTGGATCATACTAAATTACGGCTAACATTGCAGAGAATTGGAATTCCAGAACATCTAATTCTGCTCTTAAGAGATCTGTATATGGATCAAGAGGCAGTGGTATGAACAGAACAAGGGGACACTGCATATTTTGAGACAATTAGTGATGAAGATAAAGGACCACAGCCTTCAGTATGGATTGCACCTCACCAATAAGAAAACAAAAACCCTCACAACTGGACCAGTAAGCAGCATTGCCATAAATGGAGAAAAGATTGAGGTTGTCAAGGATTTAATTTTACTTGGGTCCACAATCAGTGCCCATGGAAGCAGCAGTCAAGAAATCAAAAGATGCATTGCATTGGGAAAATCTGCTGCAAAGGACTTCTTCAAAGTATTCAAAAGTAAGGACATCACCTTGAAGACTACAACGCGTCTGACCCAAGCCATAGTATTTTCAATCACACCATATGCACGTGAAAGCTGGACCATGAACAAAGAAGACAGAAGAAGAAGTGATGACTTTGAATTGTGGCATTGGTGAAGAATGTTGAATGTACCATGGACCGCTAAAAGAACAAACAGATCTGTTCTACAAGAAATACAACCAGAGTACTGCTCGGAAGCAAAGATGGCAAAACTGTGTCTTACATACTTCGGACATGCTGTCACGAAAGATCAGTCCCTGGAGAAGGAGAAGGACATCATCCTTGGTAGAGGGGAGAGTCAGTGAAAAAGAGGAATACCCTGAATGACACAATCTGACACAATGGCTGCAACAAAGGGCTTAAGCATAGAAAAGATTGCAGATGTGGCGCAAGACTGGGCAGTGTTTCGTGCTATTGTTCATAGGGTCGCTAGGAGTCACAACTGACTCAAAAGCATCTAACAACAGAAACAACCAGGGTTTTTATGAGTCAAAATTGACTCAACAGCAGTTGTTTGGGTGGCCCTTGCCACAAATATACTCTTATCTATGAATTGTCAGCAAATGATCCATATGTGGGCAATGTGAACTACCATTACATACATTTGTTAACAATATTGAAAAAATAGACTGAATTCATCATTTCTTTTCAACATATTTCGTGGTTATGTACAATGAAACACACGTTCTTTACTTTGGACTTTACAATACTTAATAGTCTGATTCACTTATAACTTCTATTTCTTCCTTGATCCTTTTTCTTTCATATATGGCACTGACAACTGATTACTTGTGAAGGTGAACCCCAGTGTACCTCCTCTAACTTCCATACACACCTATGTTGATTCTTCTTCTGGTAGCAGTGCCTCTTTCAACAATTTCCACTTGCATCCAAGCTCCAAATATTTCAACACATTGCTCAGTCCTACTCTTGCCCCAAGCCTTCTGAGATGTTCACATTTGTAAATTAACTTCTCTCTCTCATTTTACAAAATTAAAAAATGTTTTACTTGTTGTATAGGGTTTAATTTTGTCTTCTATTTTCTGTCACTCACATGTGTGACAGTGAAAAAGGAAGACTGAAGAACTGACATTTGAATTGTCATGTTGGCAAAGAATATAAGGAGACTGACAGAAGAATGCACAAATTTTATGTAGAAGAAATGCAACCAGAATACTCCTTATAATTCAGAATGGTGAAACTTCTTCTGGCTTACTCTGGACACGTCATCAGGAGACACCAATCACTTGAGAAGAGGATCAGGCTTGGTAAAGCAGAGGGTCAGCGAAAAAGAGGGAGGACCTCAGTGAGATGAACTGTCACTGCTGCTGTGACAATGGCTCAAACATAGCAATGACTGGAAGGATTGCTCATGACTGGGCAATGTTTCATTCTGTTACACATGAAGCCATCATGAGCTGGAGGTGACTCAGTAGTACTAAACAAAAGCAACATTGTCTTAATAAAACACTGAATGGTTCTATAAATATAATGGCCAGAACTAGGAGAAACGGATTCTTCTTCACTTACGGATTTTCCTACATGTCAATAAAATAGTGTATGTCCATAAAAAAGCCCAAACCAAACACGTTACTGTCCAGTCAATTCCAACTCATAGTGACCTATAGGACAGAGTATCCTATTCTGTTCTTAAAGCCAAGCCAAGTGCCGCTGAGTCAGAGTATCCTATTCTGTTCTTAAAAGCCAAGCCAAGAGCCGTTGAGTTGGATTCTTAAAAGTGAATTCATTTAACATTCTAGGGATTTCTAAAGGTGATTCAAGGACTGAGAGTAAAAGCTACTTGGAAGGGACCAGTAGACAATCAGCTGGTAGAATGTTCTGACAAATTCTGACACAGGCATCAGAGCTGGGTGTTAAATATCAGGAGTGTCTCTGAAACACTGTGGTGTTTATAAGAATTCAGATGTCCAGCAAAAAAACTTACCCAGAGATCTCCAGGAGGGGGAGAAGGAGGTGGTAATCTGAAATTTAGGAAGCATGTAAGGCTTTTATACTCCAAATAGTCTAATGGATCCTACTTTCAAAAATATACTCTCTTAGCAAGCAAAACAGTCACAGAAACCCACTGCCTTGGAGTCAATTCTAACTCACAGTGACTATAGAGCAGAGTAGAATTGCCCCACAGGGTTTCCAAGGACAATGTAGTAGATTTGAACTTCCAACCTTTTGGATAATACCTATAGAACCACTGCTACACCACCAGGGTTTCCTCTTAGCAAGCAGACATTTAGAAATATTTTCTAAATTATTCTAAATTTCTAATATTTTCTAAACATCATTTAGTACATAAACTTCTTCTAGAAATGGACAGATCACTGTTCAGTTTTGAATTCAAAATCAAAGCTAGAATTCTAACTCCAAAGCTAAAACAATTTTTTCTCCATATATCTTTTCAATAACAAGCTCTCAGGTCTCACTCAGAGGAAGTGGAAGGAACTCTTGTAAGAACTGATTACAAGCATGGCTGATAAAAAGGAAATGAATTCTAGTGTCATTTTTTCCCCTATGCAACACTATTGAACAACCACCTGAACCCAACAATTTATTTCCTCAGTGGTCTTCAGAAAGACTTCACATTTCCTTTCCAGAAATAAAATAAAATAAATCAAAGGATTTTGCTTATTAGTGAAAATTTTTGCTAATTGCATACTCTTCAAGGGCCACATTAGGTCTGATTTGGTTACCCTAAGACATACAATATTAGAGTATGTTGTATTAATCTTTAAATGCCTTCTTAATTACTATGGCCTTTTTAGAACATTGTTTGCCTTTTTTCTCCTGAATGGATCCAATTAAGTTTTGATTGCCCTTCCCCCTGCCCCAAAATTATAAACAAACTCTTATCTTCTTCATCCATTAATAGATTTGTTCATTCAGCATAAAGAAAAAAATCAGTTGTACTAATCATTGAAACTGTAAAGTTCCCTCTAGCATTTTTTAACACTCTAAAGATATTTGCACCTATTTAATTTTTATCACTATTTTTTAAGATGTTAATTAGTTCAGCTAAGAGTTACTTTTCCATATATATGTGTGTGTCAAATCCACCAGGCATTCCTTTGAAACCCTATGGGGCGGTTCTACCCTGACCTATGGGTCACTATGAGTCAGACCCGACTCTATGGCAGTGGGGTTGGAAATATATATACATGCATATATATATGACTTTAATGTTAATAATTGTGCCTATGAAATGCCTACACTGTGTTCTGCTTCTCCCACTTTAATGTTTTTGAGAATAATTCACTCTGGGAGTCAAAATATTCTGAGGGACAAAACCTGCACCTGAATCTTGAATATCATTTCATATGTTTATTTTAAGTTGCCTGCTGACTAACTGCTCTAAATCGAAAAGAATAGTGAAAGGGTGAAATGCTAATATGTTTGATCTCTTTCTCTGTGTTTTTCTCTGGCAACGAAGGGTAATTTTACCTTCCACAGTTGCTGAGATGAACTAGGAACATAATTCATAGAGATTCTATTGACATAATTGATAGTACCCAATGCGCTTAAGTGATATGGAAATAATTCTGGACCAAACACAGGTAAGATAATTTCTACAACTAGAGTAATGATATTATCAAAACAAGAGCACCAATTGATAACGAAAAATATGATTAAAAAATGGGCAAAGGACATGGACAAATACTTCACCATAGACTTTCAGCTGGCTAAAAAATACTGTGTGATGAGATGCTCACGATCACCAGCCATTAAGATGATGCAAATCAAAACTACAGTGAGATGTCATTTCACCCTTGCAAAAATGGCACTTACACACACGCACACAATGCTGGGGAGCTTGTAGAGAAATTGGAACCCTTATCCGTTGCTGATGAAACTGTGAAATGGTACAAACACTACAAAAATGGTACAGCACTTCTTAAAAGAATCCAGAAAAATAAATTTCTTGTTTTTTAGGTGCCATCAATTTACTTCTGTCTCACGATGACCCTATGGACAACAGAATGAAACACTGTTCAGTCTTGTGCCATCCTTACAATTGTTGTTCTGCTTGAGCCCACTCTTGCAGCCATTGTGTCAATCCATCTCATCTGAAAGTTCTTTCAGTGGTACAACTCGAGTCTTGAAGTTTTCCTCCAAATTTCTCTGCTTAAGATATCCCTTGTTTCATGTCCTCTTTTGAATATACATTGAATTTCTGGTAGTTCCATAACACTGTACTGCTGTGAGCCCTTTTGAATGATATCCAGTAAAATCTGACTTGTGTGTGATATTAATGATGTTGTTCAATAATTTCCAAATTCTGTTGTATCACCTTTTTTTTGGAATTTTATCGATTCCTTGACCGTTGTTTTTCAATGGAGCTGGAGGCTTCAGTGAATCATGAGACTTCTTCCCTCATTACCATCAGGTCTTGATCATATGCTGCCTCCTGAATTCTTTCACTGTTGAAGGATTCCTTGAGGAAAATACTAAACAAAGCAGGAAGCATCAAAATAACATAAGAATACAGAGAATCACTGTATCCAAAAGAATTGATTGACATTCAACCATTTCAGGAAGTAGCGTATTGATCAAGAACTGATAGTGCTGAAGGAAGATGTTCAAGGTGCACTGAAGGCCTTGGGAAAAAACAAGGCTCCAGCAGCTGATGCAATACTGACTGAATGTTGGAAAAACTCACTTGTCTCTGCCAGGAAATTTGGAAGACAGCTATCTGGTGAACCAACTAGAAAAGATTCATATTTTTAGCCATTCCAAAGAAAAGTGATACAATAGAACATCAATACATCACAACCAAACACCTCACAAGACCGGTTACTGGGTTTGAAGGCTTAGGATCACAGTCTCATGGGACAAATTGATCAACTGACATAATATATGTTATAAAGTTAATGTTCAACATCCTATTTTGGTAAGTAAAGTCTTGGGTCTTAAAAGCTTGTTAAATGGCCTTCAAAAATACAACTATTTTACTCACATGAAGCAAAAGGGAAAGAAGGAAAACAAAGACCCAGAGAAGACATTACCCAAGGGTCCTAATTGCCTAGACAAACCATCGCCTCATCTATTCTGATCCCGAAGAACTAGATCATGCTGAGCTATCACTACTGACTGTGCTGATCAGGGACATCACAGAAGATTCAGGACAGAATGGGAGAAAAATATAGAACAAAACTCAAATTTCTAAACAGAAATCCAGACTTAGTCAACTGGTAGTATATAGAGGAACTCCCAAGATGGCCACTCTAAGATGCCTGAGACACTATTTAAATTTGGAAACTTGGAAATGAAATCAGTCCTGGAGGTAGTCTTTTAGCTTAATAACCAATTGACTCATATACATATATATCACCAATGAGTACATACACATTTACAAAACCAATGAGTACTGAGCTCTTTAAAAAAAAATCTATAGGGGGAAAACAGTCAACAATTACTCTAAAACACAGATGGTAAGGTAAAATGGAGAAGCTAGATTAAGGAAAATAGAACAACAAGGAAGCAAATAATAAGAAATTTCATACACTGTGAAAAATGTAAGCAATGTCATTGAACAATATGAATGACTAAACCAAAGCAAACTCACTGCCTTCCAATCAGTTCCAACTCACAGTTACTATATAGGACATATCAGAACTGCCTCATAGTTTCCCAATGCGCACCTGGTAGGTTCAAACTACTGACCTTTTAGTTTGCAACTATAACACTTAACCACTACGTCACCAGGGTTTTCTAACAATATGTATGGAAAGGATACTTACAGCTTAAATGATAACCTAATTTGCTGCATAAATATGTACTAAAAACATATTATTTTAAAAAAGCTGTAAAAATGCCACAATGATACATCAGATGGAGATCTAAACCCTACATACAAGTTCAGATGAATGTTATTTAAAAACATATTTTAAACATAATTTGAAAATTTATATAATTCTAATGGATAGTATTTGAAGTATTGAAATATAGCTTTTAAACTTGTCAAAATAGGTATAACCTCAAAATAAACCACAATTTGCCTTAAATAATTATCTATATGATATATTCATTTTAAAATCATCAGAGCCAACATAGATATCGAACATATCAAACATGTAAATGTTAGTGATTATAACTTATAACCCAATGACATGTTAACTGTAAAATTATCATTTCATTCATCACCATTCTTAATAAGTATTATTTTTATCTTTTTTAGCATTTGGTCAGCTATTCTTGTGCCTATGTTACATGATGTTAGGTACCACTGAATTGCTTCCAACTCTGTTGTACAACCTAGTGTACAACAGAATTCAACACTGCCTGGTCCTCACAGTCATTGTGAGAACCTCACTGCTATCCTCAGCATCATTTTTACGTTTGAGTCCATTGTTGCAGCCATTGTATGGATCCATCTCATTGACAACATTACTTTTCTTCACTGACACTCTACCAAGTATGATGTCCTTCTCCAGGAAACGGTTCCCCTGACAATATGTCCAAAGTATAGGAGGTGAAGTCTCAACAGCCTTGCTTTTAAAAAGCATTCTAGCTATACTTATTCCAAGACAGACTGGTTTTCCTTTTGTCAATTCATGGTATGTTCAATATTATTCAACAGCACTATAATTTAAGGAGATCAGTTCTGTGGTCTTCCTTATTAATTGTCCCACTTTTCCAAGTGTATGATGTGATTGAAAATATCACAGCTTGGGGCAGGCATGCCTTAGTTCTCAAAGTGACATCTCTGCTTTTTAACATTTTAAAGAAGCCTTTTGCATCAGATTGCCCCCCAAAACAGAGATCTAAAAGCTTTAATCAGCTGACAGTAAATTACAGTAACTTTTGGCAGAGAAGTAGAAGTAGTTTGTATTGAATTGAAAATAAACACAAGATGCCAGCAAAAATAGGTTTAATGTGAGGAGAATTAAAAACAACCACACCAAGGAAGCCAAGAGGACAGCTTCCAAGCTGCCTGCACGAATATTTAAATCACAGGAGACTATCATTAGGGAGTTTTTACGAGATGTGATGAGAATAATAAAAATTTCCACAGTACATTAAGCCATCAGGACTTGTGAGGGACACATCTGAGAGGGTGAGCCAACCTTTACAGCCTGTGTAACTGCAGTGAAGAATAAATCATGCTAAACTGAGCCCTAACAGTGCTGGATGACATTATTAAGGAAGCTACAGGATAAAACAAGAAGACTATTACTTATTTCAATATTGAAATAAAAGACATATAAACCAAAAAATACATATATCTAAATGAAGGAAAACAGATTTAATTCCATGTTAAAACTACAACACAACATAATTTTCTGACAATAGTTACTGTCAGAAATCCAGACAAGCATAATTATTAATAGATATTTTTCACAAACTTGAAAACATTACTGAACAATTTACAAAGAGCAAGACATAAAAATAAATTACCGATACAGACAAACTGCCATAATGAGATAATGGTTATTACTTGCCTACTGCCACTTTAAGAGTTTTATTAAATATTAACCCATTTAATACTCAAGCTTATCATATGAAGAATGTGCTGTTACTACTCTTGTTTTTCAAAAGAAATCTACTTCTGAAAGATCAGCCATTGAGAATTCCATGGAGCACAATTCTACTTGGATGTGGGTGAAGTCTCCATGAGTTGGAATTGATTAGACAGTATTTGGCTTATCCTGTTTTAATATGAGAAGCAAAGCATAGAGTGTTTTAAGTAATTTGGCAAATATCATGCAGCTAATAAGTGGTAGAGATGGAATCCTTGTACAGTCTAATCCTAGAGCTCATTATCTGAACCATCACACCTAGCTGCCTCACAGACAGAATGGAATTGGACTATTCAGAGACTAATTAATTGGTCAGCCAATCAAGAGATTGACTGATAAGCTGAACTATCTACCTGTCTTTGTCATCTAGTGCTGCAATAAAAGAAATATGCAAGTAGATAGTTTGACCAAAGAGAAGTTTATTCTCTCACAGTCTAGCAGGCTACTCCAAACTTAGGGCATCATCTGCAAGGGAAGGTTTTTATTCACTTGTTGGCTCTGGTGGAAAATCCTCATAATCAGTCTTCCGTTAGACTGAGAGTATCTTGGCAGTGTGACGTCAGGTCCAAAGGATTTTCTGTGCTCCCAACACTGATTTCTTAGTGGTATGAGGTACCATTGTCTATCTGCTCACATCTCTCTTTTATATCTCAAAAGAGATTGGCTTAAAACACTATCCAATCTTATACTCCTTATCCGAATAAATGACATGAATCCATTTATTAAATTGCAGTGATAGAATTTGCAACACACAGGAAAATTCCACCAAATGACTAAATGGTGGACATTCATACAGTGCTGGGAATCATGGCCCAGACAAACTGATACACACACCTTTGGGGGGATACAATTCAATCCATGGCACTTCTTACCTATCCTACCTATCTATTCATCCATCCATCCACCAACCCACCCATCATCAATCTATTCATACAGCATATTATTAACAGCAAACCTGAAAGTTATTATCAACCTCATTTCACCAATGTGAAACATAAGCTCCAAAAGATACAGCAGCATAAGATCAAAGAGCTAGTAGATGAAGTTTAGACATAAAAGGCACGTAACTGAAACACCTAATAGTAGAAAAGTCTATAACAGTGCTGGAGGACCACACACAGATGGCAAAATATAGTCACTGAATAGTAAATATTAACTGAATTTGTTCTAAAACATCTTGTAGTGCCAGGAAGTAAGAAAATATCGAAGAAATGATGAAGACACAGCAAAGGACATAGGAGCCACCCTAAAGGTCTATCAGCAGCCAAGTCTGGGATAATCTGAGCAACAAGATAAATTATAACAATACTGCATTATTACCCATACAATAAACCCAAATCGGGAAGTTCGTACTGACAGAAATAATTGGAATAGCATATGTAAAAAAAGAGAAAGTTCTTTCATAAAACAGAGTTTTAATTAATAAATATAGAAGTAGTGCTGGAAAGAAAAAGTCATATGTAAGGTCAAGTTGAAGCTGATGAAAACTTAAAACAAGTCTATGAGAAAAATACTATGAGCTAGAGTATATCCCATTTGAATTTAGAAATCATCTCAAAAATAGATTTCATACATTGAACACTAACATCTGAAGACCAGATGATCTGTGAGATGACAGCAAGGACATTGTACGTAAGACAGCAAAACGTCTTCAAAAATGCAGAAAAACAAAAAAGACCAAAATGGATGTCAGAGGAGACTTTGCAACTTGCTCTCAAACGTAGGGTACCTAAGGTAAAAGGAAAAATTAAACAAAAGAGCTGAATGGAAGATTTCAAAGGATGGCTTAAAAAGATGAAGTATTAAAATGAAATGCACAAAGACCTGGAGTTAGGAAGCCAGAAGGGAAAAAATGCCTGGCATTTCTCAAGCTCAAAGAACACGAGAAAAAAAAAAAAAAAGAAGTCTTGATGTGTAATACTAAAGGATTGTATATGAAATTGTTGAATGATACAGAAAGCATCAAGAGAAGATGGGAGAAACACACAAAGATTTTGCAGTAAAAAGAATTAGTCAACATTCAACTGTTTCACAAGACAGAATACTATCAGGAACCTATGGTGCCGAAAGAAGTCCAAGGTATTCCATAGGCACTGGTAAAAAACAAGGCACTAGGAATTGATGGAATATCAACACAAATGTTTCAACACGTGGATACAACTCTGGAAGCATTCATTTGCCACGAAATACAGAAGACAGTTAGTTGGCCAATCAAATGGAAAAGGGCTGTATTTGTGCCCATTCCAATGAAAAGTGATCTGACAGAACATGAAAATTATCATACAATATCATTTAAGAGCACATCTAAGTACAATTATTCTGAAAATCCAAAATGGTGGTAGCAGTACATCGACGGGGAACAGCCAGGAACTAAGCAAGATTCAGAAGATGACCTGGAATGAGGGAAAGCGTTGCTGATATCAGATAGGTCCTGGCTGAAAGCAGAAAATACCAGAAACATGTTTGCCTGTTTTACTGACTATGCCAAGGCATGTGACTGTGTGGATTATACCAAAGTATGAGTAACATTGTAAAGAATGGGAATTACAGAACACTTAATTGGGCTTATAAGGAACTTGTACAGTGACAAAGAGACAGTTATTCCAACAGAGCAAGGGGACACTTCATGATTTAAAATGAGAAGAGGTGAGCATCAGTGTTTTCTCCCTTCACTACTAGTATTCAGTCTATACACTGAGCAAATAATCTGAGAAGATGGAGTATACGAAAAAGATGGTCTCAGCACTGGGAGAAGACTTATTAACAGCCTGTGCTATGCAGATGACACCATCTTGCTTGCTGAAGGGAAGAGGACTCGAGGCACTTACTGACAAAAATCAAAGACTACAGCCTTCAGTACAGATTATATCTTAGTGTAAAGAAAACAAAATCTTCACAACTGGACCGATAAGCATCATCCTGATAAATGGAGAAAAGGCTGAAGTGGACAAGGATTTCATTTTACTTAGATCAACAAGCAACACTCACGGAAGCAGCAGTCAAGAAATCAAGGGACACTTTGTGCGGGTCAAAACTTCAGCGAAATGTCTCTTTAAAGGATTAAACAACAAAAGTATCACCTGGAAGACTAAGGTGTGCCTGATCCAAGCCATAGAATTAAAAAAAAAAAAAAAAAAAAAAAATCACTTCACACAAACACTGAATACGTCATGGTGTGCCCAGAAGAATGAACAAATCTGTCTTGAAAGAAGCACAGCCAGAATGCTCCTTAGAAGCCAGGATGAGACATTTCACATACTTAGGACGCATTACCAGGAGGGATCAGTCTGTGGAGAAGGAAACTATGCTGGTTAAAATAAAACCAAAAAACCTTAACCCACTGCTGTCAAGTGGGGTCCAACTCCTAGCGACCCTAGAGGTCAGAGTAGAATTGCCCCATAGAGTTTCTAAGAAGCACCTGGCGGATTTGAACTGCTGACCTTTTGCTTAGCAGCTGTAGCTCTTAAGGCACTATATGCCATCATGGTTTTGTTAAAATAAAGGATCAGTAAAAAAGAGGAAGACCCTCAATGTGACGAATGACAGTGACTGTACCAATAGGCTTAAACACACCAATGGTTGTGAGGACAACACAGAAACAGTGTTTCATTCTGCTGTACACAGGGCCACTATGGGTAGAATTGACTTGATCACACCTGACAACCACCATAATAACCATAGTAATAATTGTTTCAGGAAGACTGGCCAACAGATTTTAAAATTCATGAGTAAAATAGTGATGAGACACAAGACCTTTACAACATCTCAAAATTAGTATCTTCATACAAGGTAATGGGAAAATAGTTATTTTACAGAGTAGAAACCTAACAAACCAAAGGGTCAAAGCGAACACCAGCAGCATGGAGGAAAGTGACGTCACGTGTCACATAATGTGATGAACCAAAAAGGGTACCCTAGCACTTCTGTTCATAGATTACACAAATTCAAACAGCAGGACCTTCAGTCAAACAGACACTCAATCAAACAAAAAACGTGTAGTCACAAAAAGTGTGAAAACTAGGAAAGAAAAAGAGAAAATCTTTTTTTTGATTAAAGGAGAATAAGGAAACATGAATGCTAATTTTAACATGTAATCCTGGAATCAATAGAGGAACAGAAAAAGGACATTTGTAGTATGACGGGTGAAATTTGAACACACACTAATTTTTGACCACTGTACCCCAGTGGTGTAGTGGTTAAGGGCTACATCGGTCCACCAAAAGGTCTACAGTTCAAATAGGCCAGGCACTCCTTGGAAACTCCATAGGGCAGTTCTATCCTTTCTTATAGGGTTACTATGAGTTGGAATCGACTCAATAGCAGTGCATCATTTTTCTTTTTTTCTTTTTTTTGGTTTGGTAGATAGTCAGATGAGACGTGGACCCTTGGACACTCTTGGGAAAGGATACACGTACACAGTGGTCAATACAGCGGCTGTGTAACTTTTGGAAGTCTGAAATCATTTGAAAATACTAAGTTAAAAATTAAACATTCAGTTTTACCATTAATTTTACGTATAATATGAATAGCTTCTGCTTTCAAAGAATATACTGAGAGAGAGAGCAATGCCTGGAGAAAGACATCACACTTAGCAAAGTAGAGGGTAAGTGACAAAGAGGACAACCCTCAGTGAGATGGATTCACACAGTGGCTGCAGCGACGAACTCCAGCGTAACACTGATTGCGGGTATGAGGCAGGACTGGGCAGCATGTCTCTCTATTGTACACAGAGTCACTATGAGTTGGAACTGACTTGATGGCGCCTAATGACAACAACAACAACTGAGACAAATTAACACATGCCAAGTGCCATCGAGTCGGATCCAAATTAACAGATGCAAAATTAAAAATTAGCCCATTAATAGACACAAAATTAAACATGAGCAAATTGTTGAATACATAATCAACAAAAACTAATTGCATACATAAGAAACAAACTGTCTAAAAGTGTAATTTGGAAAATAGACACCATGTGCCACTTGATGGACATATCACCTGAATTAATCTTGGGGGAAAAGTTAACTTAAATGGAGAAAATAAATACAACTAATCCTCTATGTCTAAGTAACAATTTACAGAGAAATGATTTAAATAAAATTATGGGATGCCATGCACAAATTCCAACTGTCTAAACGTTTAAAAATCAGGCTCTCAACAGAAACCATCCCAGACTAATGGGGTATTCTAGATTCTCCAGTCTTGTAGTGATTAACAAAACCTAAATCCAAACTCTACTACCCTCTAGTTGATTCTGACTCACAGCCACCTGACAAGATTTCCAAGATTATAAATTTTTACAGAATGGGTTTGAACCACTAATGGTCTGAATAGTAGATGAGTGCTTTAATCATTGCACCACCAGCACCCATCAGTAATTAGCAAAGTAACAGCAAAGCACAAAGGAAGGAGAAACATACAAAATCATGAAGGTTTGCTTCACCATTCAATGACAATTCAGTGACTCAAAGATAGTTTGATTAAAAAAGAAATGAATGTGTAACAAACACTTATTTCTGCCAGTCTTCAAAGAAATCAGAAGAGGCTGTCAATAACGTTCAGAATAAATAACAGTGCATAAAGTAGGAAACACACTGAAATTGCACAATTGATTTAAGCATGTAAAATAGTTGTGAGAGTATCTGAATACATTTCTTGCTTTCAAATATAAAATAATCTATGTTCATCCCTGTTAAAGATGCTATTTTAAAAATAATATTTCCCTTTTGCATTTTCTCAAAATAAATACGATATCATGGCAGCAATGAATATTGCTAAGATTCGCTTACATTCAACAGTTATCTGTCTCATAATAGCTTCTCAACCACACAAGGTATTTTATTTCAAGTGATCCTGTCAAAGTAATTTTTCATCGTAACTATTTTTCCACTTAAAATTATAGAAAGCTTTCATCTTCTGTAATCTACAAAAGGATAAACACATTTTCTTCTTTATAAGACTGGGATGTTTCAAAGCCAGAACACCAAAGACGCTCATTCACATTTAAATACATTGCTTAGGAAAATAAGGAAATAAACAGAAAGACTCATTTTAGTAATCATTTGTGTATCAAGCTCAGAAATTACAGAATCGTTATGTATTCTTACAAATTTCTGGAATCAGAGTTCATACCTCTAGGTTAAAATGATTGTAGCACAAATGTATTTTCTTATAATCATTTGCTGAACAACTATTAGTAATAACTGCCATTAGTAAATCAACGAGCACAGCCTTCAGTATGGATTATACCCCAATATCTGGAAAACAGAAATCCTTACAATGGGATCAATAAGAAACATCACGATAAATGGAGAAGAGACTGAAGTTGTCAGGGATTTCGTTTTGTTTCATTCCATGCTCAACACCCATGGAAGCAGCAGTCAAAAAATCAAAAGATGCATTGCACTGGGAAAATCTGTTGCAAAGGATCTCTTTAAAGTGTTGACAAGTAAAAACATCACCTTGACGACTATGGTGCAGCTGACCCAGGCCATAGCATTTTCAATAGCATTATATGCATGTGAATGCTGGATGATGAATAAGGGAGACAAAAGAAGAACTGACACCTTTGAACTGTGACATTGAAGGAGAACACTGAACGTGCCACGGACTGTGAAAAGAATGGACGGATTTGTACCGAATAAAGCACAACCAGGGTGCTCCTTAGAAGCAAGGATGGTGAGACTGTGTCTTACATACTTTGGACATGTTGTCAGGAAAGCTCAAGCCCTGGAGAAGGGCATCATGCCTGGTAGAGTGAAGGGTCAGTAAAAAGAGGAAGACCCTCAGGGAGATGGATTGACACAGCGCCTTCAATAATGTGTTTCAGCATAAAAACAAATGTGAGCACAGTGCATGGCTCCGTTCTGGTGGACACAGGATCCCTCTGATTCAGAATCAACTCTACAGCACCTAACAACTGCAATAAAGATCACATTTTGTCTCAGAAGTGATAAATGTAACAATGATTAGCAAAATAATTTACCACATTACTTTATAATTGATCTGAAAAGGAATACTAGTATTTTTGTTATAAGGCTTTGGTTTATATGTTGAATGACTTATTTTCATTCAATTTATTCTTTATTCTTTATTCTTTATAGATACAGAAATACAGTTTCCTACTATTAAGCATTTTCAATCTGAGTGGTTGATAGTTTCCAACTGAAAGAAATCACTTACTGTTAGAATTATTTTAAGAGTGACTCACAATCTATTAAAACAGCACTCATCACAATGTGATCAATGATTAATGTATAATTAAAATGCTATGTTAAAATAATCAATGAACATAATTCAAACCAAAATTACTTAGTTAAGATAGAGATTTTTGGTCATTTATAAACCTGATTATCACTGATTGATGTTTAACAAAGAAAACAGATCAAAAGCAATCGCTAGCGGTAAGAGTGTTCTTATAAATAAATTATGCTTAAAAATTAAAGGCAAAGTAATGTAAATTGGAAAGATCTATTAGCAAGAGCTGGATTGGTAATCAATAGCTACTACAAGAATTATTTGGAGGCCTGACTACCTAGCCATCTTAACTCACTTCCACCACCCCTTTTTAACATTAAGACAAGGACAGACAGCAATTTCACAACTACACACTCTCTCGACATGGTTATATTCCTAAGACCAGGCTGTAATGCAAAAATGGAGAATGATCACATCAGATTGCAAACTGAAGGACAATCAGCTCATTACACAACTGCCAAGTCACCTCATTACATTGCCAAGTTACAGCTTTACATCTATGTTTAACTGCCAAGTTACATATTTTTGCATAACATGTTTCTCACTATTGTCATAAATGTCAAATAACAAGATAGTAGACAAGTGAGGGTGGAGTGTATTTGGGGATTAACTGATATAAGGAAGTGAAAACAAGGCATTATTCGGTGATAGTATTTTGCTTCTTGGAGCTGAATGACTGACTCTCATAAATCTGCAGACTGTCCACCTCCTCACATGGAGGAGGTGAAAAAGTAGATTTAAAGTGCCTTTTTCCATTTCCTTCTGAGAGCTTTAATTTTGTGGGACCTTCTGCTGCTTCTCACTGCACTAGCAGTCACATGGTGTCAAGGGGAAGGACATAGGATTTCCCAGTATTGGTCTACTTCTGTGATTCACTTGTTCGAACTTCAGAATCTTCTAACTATCCAAGGTTAAACTTGGGTAATTGACAGTTAGGAGACCTGATGGAGCCCTGATTAAGTGCTCAGCTGCTAACCAAAAGGTTGGGGTTCAATCCACAGCTGCTCAAGGGAGAAAATACCGGGCATTCTGCTCCCACAATGATGTCAGCTTAGGAAAATCTACGGAGCAGGTAGTTCTTCCCCGGTGGGTGCTGTTGAATCGGCTCAGTGACAGACAACAATAACAGCAGATGCTGGTTAGCACGCTGCTCAGTGTTATGTGTCAACCTGGCTAGGTCAGGATTCTCAGTGTGACAGAGCTAAATTCCATTTTGTCATCTGATGCAATTATTCTCTACTTTGTGATCTTTCATAGTAATATAAGGTAATCGTCACTGTGATATGATTTGATGTGACTAGCCAACTGTTTGTAAGGGGAGATTCCTTGGGAGTGTGTGGCCCATACTATGTATGTACACATACACAGACATTCTGGAAACCCCGGTGGCATTGTGTTTAAGTGCTAGGTCTGCTAACCAAAAGGTCAACAGTTCAAAGCCACCCCTTGCTCCTTGGAGACTCTGTGGGGCCATTCTACTCAGGCCTATAGGGTTGCTACGAGTTGGAACCAACTCACAAGCAGTGGGTTAGCCATACACATTCTGGCAAGGTCCCTTGCTTGCTCTGAACTCTGTTTCTGGCTTGTTATCATATGACCTCTAGTTCTTGGGACTTGGTGTCTGTCATCTGACCTGCTAGTTTCGGGTTCATGAGCGCCTAAAACAACATGAGTCGGGAGATGCCTCTAGCCAACACCTGACCCACAGACTTTGGGGCTTGCCAACTCCTAAAACCACATTTGTTTTAGGTTAGGTTCTGTAAGAACCAAAATTAGTGAAGTCTAGGAAAGTGACACTGGCAAAGGCAGGTTATGACTACAATGGTGACAAAAAAACTAAGGTTACATAGTAACTGATCCCTATGCTGCTTCCCAGACCTCAAGTGCTGTGACACTATTTCTATCTAATTGCTGGCATTATTATGGGAAAGATGAAAGAAGTCCCACGTTCTAAGGATGACATTTATACCATCCACAAAGCATAGCTTCCTGGATAGTAAATAAAACAGAATGCTGTCCCCTATAGTATGCCGCAGTAGAAAGAGAAGCAGGAAAACTGCCTGAAGGTGCTGGGTTAGAATTCAGCCTTCATCACATACTGTTAATTCTGAGGGAATGGCTTAACTTGGAACCTTGATATCCTCATCTATAAAATGGTAAGAACAACATGTCTTTCATTAAGTTATTTTGTGTGTCTGTGTGTAGAAAAATGCAGATTTGCTCATGGTTTCATATATAACAGTCATCCATCATATTCATGTTCATTTCCCAACATGTTTTTGTGTAACTGAATAATTCAGTTATGTTTTCCTGTACTCTGAAGAAAATGAACTTAAATTTTAGTTTCAATTTGGTATTGCTAGTTAACTATTGAAATTCTTAGATACTTTTCCTTCAATATCTCATTAAAGTGGCAAAATTATCCAGACTGATTTAGTCTTCTGTTTGAATGTGTTTGGCTTCTCTGCCATGTATTTCAAAACCCCAGATTAGGCATAGAAGGGCATGTCACTAATGATGTGACACATCTATTCCTATACATCTCTTTCTATCCTTTCAACAAAACTGTAGTAACAATGTAGAGGTGGCTCTGAACAAGGTTTATGGCAGCAGGTCTCAGATTTTGAGGTTCACACAATTAAAACAAATTTAAGAAACAATATAATGCATGACATAACATGATCACAAATATCAAATAAAAATACATTAAGGAAATCTTTGAAAACAATTTTAAAGAAAATATTTTATATTTTAAAGATGAAATACACTGTGTGGCTTGGATTGAACTGTGTCCCCCCAAAATACGTGTCAATATTTTTAGGCCTTGATTCCCAGTGTTGTGCAGTTATTCTCCATTTTGCGTTAAAGAGGATTAAACCAAAACACCAAACCCACTGCTGTTGAGTCCAATCCAACTCACAGCGATCCTATAGGTCAGAGTAGAACTGCCCCGTAGAGTTTCCAAGGAGCACCTGGTGGATTTGAACAGCTGACTTTTTGGTTAGCACAAGTAGCGCTTAACCCACTATACCAGCAGGGTTTCCTAGAGTGAATTTGGTGGGATTATAACACCCTTACTATGGTCAAACCCCTGATTCACTGTAATGAGAGTTTCTCTGGATTATGGCCTGTATTACCTTTTATATTGCAGGAGATAAAAAAAGAGAGGGAAGCAAACAGAGAGGGGGCACTTCATACCACCAAGGAAGCCAGGCTGGGGACAGCATAGGTTCTTTGGAGCAGGGTTTCCTGTACAGAGAAGCTGACAAAGAAAGCTTTGCCCTGGAGCTGACATCCTGCATTTGGACTTCTAGTTATTAGACTGTGAGAAAATAAATTTCTCTTTGCAGTATTTCTAGTATAGTGGCACTAGATAACTAAGACACTGTGTATTAAACAAACACAACAGAACAAAGAAGTATTTAGCACCCAAAATAAATTAACAAGACATAATGTCAGAATAAAAGGTCATCTTCAGATTGACTGAATAAATCTTTAGGAACTGCTTACTATACTGTTCTTACTGAGCTCTTTTATAGTAGACTGGTGGAAGTTAGGATGCAACATTTGGAAATAACGACTTTATGGTAATTTTCCCATTCATCATTGATATTTCAAGATAAATGCACATTAGAGAGCCAACTGAATATTTCTAAAAATGGTAATAATAAGAAAACTGATTTTGATATGCAGCTGAATATGATCTGGCATAGATTTTGAAAATACTGCAATGAAAAACATGTATTTTCAAGGTGCTTTGAACTGAACTCTATTGTTCTCACCGCAATAAGAATTTTAGAGAGTCCTACTCTTCTAAATGACAACACCAACTCTTTTCACATATTGGATGGAACTAATATCTCACTATTTAAGACATTAAAAATACCCAAATGGACCTCATTTTGTTAGCTTTTGCTCTTATTTAGGGTGTCTTAAACTTACAAATGTGTTCCCTTCAAACTGCTCCATTCTAAGTCAGTTTTGATGTAAAACAAACATTCATCTCTTTTTTTCTCCCCATTATTATTGCCTTTTATTATCAGTATCACTGTAAGTCCAAATTTTATTTGTCATTGGAGATTGGGAACATTACATATAAACATCTGGGAGTGAATACCTGAGATAGATCAAAGCAGCAAAGCACACATGGCAACATTACATGTAGTGTGTGTTACTAATGGTAACATGTATCCAAAAGAGCGATGGAAGTTAGTGTGGTTGATTCTAACTCAAGTACATCATAAATTGGGGACCACCTATACTGTAATGTCTGTTTTCTAGTCTTCTAAACTCCTAGATATATATTACCCATGCAGATATTTGAGTAGCATTCAAACAAATGGTGTATAAATACATGATATCGGCACTTACTCATACTGAAAGTAGTATTTTCTAAGCCCAGTGTACCACCATGTGCCAGCTCCCCCTGCTTTGACATGTGACCTTTTCTTACTTTCCTACCTCTTTTAATCAGACCAGGAAAGAAAAGAAGCCAACACCATATGAGGCTGGGAGTGATTACTTCCCCTCTCCTTACGTCTTTCATCTCCTCAAGGAAAATGAATCTGTTCCATGCTATCCCTGTACAGCAAGTGAGTCCTTTTAATAATAGAAAAGTGAATGCTGAGTTTAACCATTGTTTTAATTAAAAGCTGACCACCAGAGGGTTGATTTCTTAGCCATTGGTGAGCTACAAACAGAAAATAATTGGCCCATAAAAACCAGCAGAGGGACACCAGTCAGAACACAGACGCTGTTGATAATAAGAAAGTAATAATGCAGTAAAATCATTTATGTTTCTATAGGAGATGCTGTATTTATGTCTCTTCCAGTTATTAGCATTCCAGAGCTTAGCAAAGGCATCACCTTGAACTTTCTTTCTCATCATTACCCATCCTCTGTCTCTGACAATTGATGAGCTTGACAATCTCGTTAAACTGCCAAATGCATAATTTGCAGAAGCCCTAACTCGCCAGCCCCTGGATAACGACAAATGATAGTTGAACACAAACCTGGCATTGATCTTAATGAAAATTTTGTTTTATAAGTCAGGTTGTCACATTCCTTGAAGGCTGTACTAGCTTTAGATAAGACTGCAAATAAGGGAAGGGTACACAGGATTAGCCAATCTGTAAGGCTCTCTAACTTAGATGTCTCTGATTCTACAGTTGTACTGTATCTTTTCCCCATAAGCTGTCCTCCCAGTGATGTGATGTTTTTCTTCTTAATGACTGCCTCTGATTTCTCTGTCAAGGATGAACCCATTCTCTATCATCACCAGCTAATGATCCCAAACTCTGAGTTTAAAAGGTTTTCAAGGTTTTTTTTCTGAAGAACAAGGTAACAGGGATGTTTGATGTTACCTTGTTTCTTTCTGGTGAGTTAGATCACTAACAGTGTCTGTGAAGAGTGCCAATAAACTCATGGAGGAAGGAAGCAAGGGCAAAGTCAAGGAATGGAGTTACCATGCAGGGATGAGATTCTGGAAGCACTTGAAGAGAAGCCCACCGTTGAGTCTGGCTTTTAGGTTCTGCAGGAGATGTTCACCAGATAAGACTTTGTATGGAGACTGCCTAGCTTCTTTTTAGCAAGAACTTCCCTCTCCAGTAGCCAAAACCTTTTCTGAAATTCTGGTACCAGTGTGTTACTGAGTGACCACGAGTATTTTGCATGAATACTGCCTATTGGTGGCTCAACATTTTGCTTTGCAAATTTGGCAGTGAGAAAGGACAGAAGCAGAACTGAGGCATCTGAACCATGCTGTTTGCAAAGAACATTGACTATACCGTAGACTGCCACAGAAAGGAAGAAATCAGAACCAAAAGAAATACAACCAGAACACTTTTTAGAAGTGAGGATGGCAAGACTTTGGCTTGCTTATTTTGCATGTATCAGACAAGGCTTACTGATATTATAGAACATCATGTATGGTAATTTACAGGTCAGTGAATGTGAGGGTATTAATGACCTGCAACAAGATGGAATGACACAACAGCCACAGCAATGGAATTACACACACCAATGACCATGATGCTGGTGCATGACTGGGGAACATGTCACTCTGCTACATATCGTGGTATCATGAGTCTGAGCCAACTTATTGGCAACTAATAACAGCAATAAACAATTTAACATTATATAACAGACTCTACGGACAACTGAGGATGTTAGAATATTTGAAATGTGATCCTTCCTCAGCACCTAGAGCCTAGAGCACACATGAGTTCAACTCAGACATTAACTTACCAACTCTAAGTGCATCAGAGGCTGTATCCTTCATGCCCCGACAGCATTTCCCTTTGCTATTCAGTGCAATTCCAAGAATGATTTTCTTTCTGACTCTGTCCACTATGGTACCAAGGTTTCCTCAGCTCTTCTTAGGTTTTTCTTATTCACTGTCAGGCTTTCACATGCAGATGAGGTGATTGGGTCAGGTGCTCCTTTATCCTCAAAGCGACATCTTTGCTTTTCAACACTCTGAAGAGATCTTTCACAGTGTATTTGTCCTGTGCAGTCCCTTTGGTTTCTTTACTCCTGCCTCTATTGCTGTTGACTGTGAATTCAGGTAAAACGAAACCCTTAACAATGTCAATATTTTTTCCCTTTATCATAATGTTGCTTATTGATCCATTTGTGAGGCATTTTGTTTTCCTTATGCTGTAACGTGGTCCATACCAAAGGCTGGAATCTTTGATCTTAGTAAGTGCTCCAAGTCCTCTCCACTGACAGCATGCAAAGTTGTGCCAGCTGCATATCACAGGCTGGCAATGAGTCTTCCTCCGATCTTGATGCCATGCTCTTCTTCATACAGTCCAGCTTCTCGGATTATCTGCTCAGCATACAGACTGAGCAAGCATGGTGAAAAGACTTGACCCTGGCATACACCTGTCTCGACTTATCCAGTATCTTCTTTTTCTGTTCAATTGACTGCCTCTTGGTATATGTACAGGTTCCTCATGAGCACAATTAAATTTTTTGCATAATGAGATTTACAGCCACACTACTTGGATTCCAGTCTTTCTCTGTCGTCGTTTCTTAAACTATTGATCCTGGGCATGTTACTTAAATTCCCTCTGTCTCAGCTTCTTCTCTCTAAAATAAGACTAGTACATGCCTCACAGTGTCTCTAAGAATCTTTTTTAAATTGTTAACATAAAGCTTAGAAGCTGAAAATATAGTGAGCACTTGAGAATAGTCACTTATTATTATTCATCAAAAGCATTTTACTTATTTTACAAATGAGTTTTAAGAATATATGAGAGCACAATTTAGATATAAAATTACATTTACATCTTAGTTTTTAAAAATGTTGGTTATAGTTCCTTTTATCTTACCTGTGGAAATCTGAAAATAAAATCACTTTATGCTCATAAACACATAAAATCCTTGAGTGTATGATTATCTTTGTATATTTTTTTCTTTTATAGATCTCACTTTTGTAGAAGAATACAAATGGAATCATACACATACACACTCACACAGACGTATACTCACTAAAAACAAACAGAGGTTCCTGAAATGCATGCTCAATAAAAGTTTATTGGACTTAAAACTGAGAAAAGTATTTTACTTTAGTGAAAACTATTATTTTTATATCTCATGATTTGTGTGTTTTTCACAGTGAATCTCCTGTTATTTTAAGTATGTATTTTTAAATTAATTTCCACCTGTTAATATTTATTTTGAATAGTAAAATAAAAGAAATAAAAATAAACAGTGATATCACAATTGAAACCTGCAGATATCTTCATTGAATTAAAGGAAGAAGGAAAAGTGTGTTGTTTGTCTACTGCTAGTTTGCACAGTTTCAGATTAAAATTAGTAAGTCTTACATCAAGCAATTTTTCACCTTTGGTTAGGAGAATAAAATTAGTAGCAAAGTAGACCAAAATAGTTTTGGAAGGATGATTAATATCAGCTTCTAATACTATCTTTTAAGTATGTTATTATTATCATTATTTAATTTCAGTAGTTTTAGCACTCAATATTATTTACCAGTAACTCTGACTCATTCTTCTTTCTCTGAAGGAACAACTTACATGAAAATCCAACTCTTTTATTATTATTATGATGATGATTAAGTGAAAATATACAACCCAAATCAACTTCGCATGCCCACCTAGCTGCAGCTTCAACTGTGACCTCATCCTGTGACCACACATTCCTCCTTTTCACTCTATACTTCTAGTACCCTCTTAACATGCACCTGTCCCCTCTTCTCCACCCTCTTTTCTCCCGTCTAGAAAGAAATCAGTAGGACTGCCTCTATAAATGTATAAATCTATAAAGTACACATATCACATGCTCACACTGTGTCTCCAAGTCCAGTCCATTCTTGTTTGTAGAGTTGGCCTCAGTACTGGTTTCAGGTCAGGGCCAGCAGCAAGTCTAGGGACCATGTTCCCAGGGGACCCTCCAGGTTGTCAGACCAATCAAATGTGGTCGTTTAGAAGAGTTCTTGAACTGCACACCTCTTTTTCTCATGTTGTGTCAGGGACTCTATATTGTGTCCCTCATCATGGCTGCCTTTGGTACCATCTGGTTCTCATTATTGCATTCTGATGTAGTCTCCAGTCATACATGTTCTTCTGCCTCCTAGGCTCATTTTCCCTCGTGTCTTTGATGTTCTTGGTTGTCATCTATTCCAGATGGTTCATGATGTACCCTAGATTGCAGCTTGCTAGCTTTTAAGACCCCCGATGCCACTTACCAACATGGGGTGCAGAAGACCCTCTTAGCTAAGACTAGCTATGCCAGGGGACCTCAACATCCCCTGAAAACATGGTTCTCAGACCCCTGTCCCTGCTACAGTATCCTTTGAAATATTAGATTGAGTTTAGAAACCTTTCAGTTTACAGTGTAGTCCAGTTGTGCTGACCTGTTCTCTGCATGTTTTCACTCCCTTAACCAAATTCCCATCCACTATCTAATCTATGAATATCCATTTCCCTCCACCCCACTCTTGTAGCCATCAAAGAGTCTTTTCTTCTGAACTTAAGTCCACTTTTGGTCTTTATAGCAGCGGTCTCATACAATACTTGTCTTTTTGCAGCTGACTGATTTCACCTAGCAAAATGTCTTCTACTCGAAACTAAATTATGAGATGCTTCCTAAAGTCACCATTTATTTATTTTTTTTTATCATTGCATAGTGTTCAAAATTCAACTCTTAACAGAATCACTGGTATTGAAAAAATACTGTTGAAAATCTAGAATTCTTAGAAGATATTTTAGACAGCATTGGCTTGGCAAGTAAACTGAAGGCTGAAATATGTTACATCATTTATGTGTATTGTACATTGCTAATCATGATGTGATGGCAGTGGTTTAGTTGGCTGGAGGTATTATGTTATGTTATGCTACGGTTTATATATATATACATATATTTACACATATATATACATACATACGTATATATAGTCGGATCCGACTCGACGGCACTTGGCTGGCATATGTATATATATATAAAAGAAAAAAGGAAGGAAAAGAAAAGCAGAACACTCTTAAAATGAGATGAATGGACACAGTGGCTGAAACAATGACTTCAAACCCAGTAATGATTACAAGGATGGAGCAAGACTGGGCAGTATTTTGTTCTACTGTACACAGGGTGGCTATGAGTCAGAACCGACTCAACAGTACCTAACGGGACACATACACAAATATTAATCATTATATATATATTTATATATAGAGAAATTATATGTATTCATTTTGTATACATAGTTGCATGCGTATATGATACATGTTTAATTACATGTCTATCATTATATAGTGAGATATGCATACAATACATATATAATAATTATATATCATGAGATACATATATCTCTTGATATATATATGTATATATGTATTGATGTGTGTGGGTGTGGATGTAGGTGTGAGTGTGTATAAGGTGATTAATTTCCAGGTAAAATTTATTTGGAGAACCAGGTACTCCACTTCTATTGGATTTGTTTTGTGATGTTCTTAGTTTTTCACTGTGATATTCTCTTTTTTCTACCATTTTTGTTATTCTCAAATTTTACTTCTTTTTGTTTATTGTAATACTGTTCTACCCATGAATCTCTATGCCTAAAATTAATCCTTTTCTCTTATCTCATGTTTGAGAGACATATACAAGGTGTGACAGCTAAGTTGATAAACTCATCCTAGAAAAAGTGCTATGTACCTCATTATGCGCTACTGTATCACTATGGTCAGCTTCAAAGTACACCCTTGGGAAGTTGTGCTCTGATGCCAGTGCCTAGTCCACCTTTCAAAGCAATTTTGAAATTCTTTTTCTGGAACGGGCATCAAAGTTGTCGTTGTATCACCCTTGATGTCCTGAATGTCATCAAAACGTCTTCTTTTCAACATTTCCTTTATCTTGGTCAAGAAAAAAGTCATTTGAGTACAGATCAGGTGAGTGCAGGGGATGTTCCAATACAGTTCTTGGTTTACTAGCTAAAACCTGCCTCCCAGACAGTGCCGTGTGAGCTGGTTCATTGTTGTGATGCAAGGGCCACCAGCTGTTGGCAAAAAGTTCTGGTCCTTTTCATCCAACTTTCATGTAGCCTTTTCAGCACTTCCAAAAAGCAAACTTGCTGAACTGTCCAGTTGGTACAAATTCATAATGAAAAATTCCTCTGATATCCAAAAAGTTAGCAACATTGTTTTGACTCTTGATTTGGACTGACAGAACTTTCTTTCATTGTGCAGAATTGGCTGATTTCCATCGCGCACTCTGATGCCCTGTTTCGGGGTTGTACGGGCACACCCGTACTTCATCACTGATGACGTGGCCCGGTACATTGTCTTGCCTCTCCAAAAGGTCTCAGCAAACTTCGACTCTCCTTTACTTTAGCACATCAGTGAGCTCCGTCGGGACCGTTCTGCACACGCCTTTCTCATGCCAAGATTTTCAGTTAAGATTTTCCTGTTTGCCTGTCAATGTTTCCTTTGTCTGCTATGCTTCTCACAGTCAGCAGATGATTTTGACACACAATTCAGTGAGTTTCCGCAATATTTTTGTCAGTTCTGCTTGTTACTGGTCACCCTGACCTCTCTATCACTGATGCTTTTTTTCCCCTCAGAAAATCATTTAATCCATTTGTACACTGCTGCTTTCTTCACGGCATTATCCCCATAAACTTAGACAAAAATGTTCTTGATTTCACTTCCACTCTTGCCAAGTTTAACAAGAAATTTGTTTGTTTGTTGCTTTCATTTAAGCTCTGACCTTCTTGTGATGGCACATAACAATAATGAATGTCACTGAGCAAACACAGCTGTTAGACACTGATATACCAAGGTTCTAAAACGTTACTGAGTTGTTTGTACTGTGCTGCAGCATAAGTGCATGGTGGCCAGTTCATGAAAGTAATTGTCAGTGTGTAAAGTAAATGTTTCTGTGTGTGTGTGTGTACGTGAATGACTTTTTTTTTGGCTCTACACATTCTGTCTCTGAAATTTTCCACCTACTCAGTATTCTGTTTAACATTCTATGGGTTTAAATCAACAAATACTTGCTGATGACTCACATTTATTCAGGAACTGCTCTAACTCTCAAATGAGGAAGGCCAGCTAAGAGGCTCTCCTAGTACCAGAGAGAGAGAGAGAGAGAGAGAGAGAGAGAGAGAGAGAGAGAGAGAGAGAGAGAGAGAGAGAGAGAGAGAGAGAGAGAGAAGAGAGAGAGAGAGAGAGGAGGATTTGACCTGAGGGCTTCCAGTGGCGTGGTGAGAAATAATGAAAATCCTGATAGAATTTGAATGCAGGCCCAATATGATTTCCTTTTAAAGTCTTATTTTTATTTGTCAAGCCTTTTAATTAACACCTTGAAACACAGCTCCTTTTAAGGCTTCAGGCTGACACTGCTGACTGAATTGTGAAGTATGTATCTGTTAGTGTCATCACAATTAGCGTAAGCATCAAGCAAACTCTAGTTTTCTGTCACAAACACGCACCTCTCCAGCTTTTCTTATTTTTTTTTCCTATTTTTTACAAGAATCCCGGACTTAGAACTTAATATCCTTATTTGGTTCTCTTTCCTAAAACCAAATAGTTTCTATCATTATCACCAGCTAATGTTGATTTTGCATTCTTAGTTTACTTTGCCCTTAAGGACATTTTCTGGACTCAAATTTTCATAACTTCTGGAAAAATACATCATTTTTTTACCTCATGCTTTTAATTCATCTTAGTTCTACTTTTAGAACGCCTGTCCAAAAATACATATGAAATCACCTACCACTATCTGCTTATAAAGCTTAATGACTCACCTTGTCTTGGGTCTTTAGTACCTAGCAGATTCTCTGGCTTGCAGCTACGGACCCTGAAGTTTGTGGATGTTCCAGTTTTCTCCCTCAGTTCACTTTTGCTGTACAAACTAAACTTTTTCCAAGTAACTTTTTCTATACCAAGCAGATCACTGAACACTTCCTAAAAACCTGTAAGACCCAACAATTAAGTGCACAAACATAATTGTTCTAAGTGCTACATACCTTATTGTTGATGGTCATCTTTGAAGTATTCCCCTCGGGAAGCTATGAACCAATGCCAGAGCCTAGTCCACCCTTCAAGGAAATTTTAGAACTCTTTCTGGAATGGTCATTGCACAGGTGGCAAGTTGGCAAGTTGGCAAACTTACTTGTATAGTTATCTATACAACTGAGCGAGTTTTTAGCCAGTAAACAAATAACTGTATTTGAACATTCTATCTACTCACCTGATCTGGCCCCCAAAGATGTTTTCTTTACTAGAGGACAAAGGAAATATTGAAAGGAAGCCATTTTGATGACATTCAGGACATCAAGGGTAATATGAGGACAGCTCTGAATGCCATTCCAGAAAAAGAGTTCCAAAATTGCTTTGAAGGGTAGAGTACGCACTGGCATCAGTGCCTAACTTCCCAAGGGGAGTGCTTCAAAGGTGACCATAGTGATATTCAACAACGAGCTATGTGGCACTTTTCCCAGGATGAGTGCATGAACTTAACTGTCAGTTCTAGTACATTGACATAAATTTGCTTCTGACATTTTTTCTGCCTGAACATGCTTTTATCCCTAAACATATCCCTTGTCTAAATCCTAAGTTACTTTGCAAAACTCAGCTTAAAAGATACATCCTCTATGATTTTTTCCCCCAATTTGAGCAACACAAATCATGTTCCCTCCCTTTGGAAATTCCGTAGTTCTATGTGTCTGTTGCTATTATGGTATTTGGAATCATTTTTCTACCTTATAAACATTTCAAAATCAAGGATTTCAAAGTTGTATTATCTTCTTTCATATTTTCAGTCTTCTTTGAGTCTGGCAATATGCCTGGAACATGATAAAGATTTAATAAATGTTGTCTGAATTAATAAAGGAATGAACAAATGATCAAATGAATTATGTAATTCCTTTTGGGTTTCTATGCCATTTTTATTGTTTGCTTTCTTATCAGGGAATTATGACTCAATTACCTTCTGGTAAAGCAAAACCGTGTTTTCCCTGTACAATTCCTTTCTCCCCTCCTTCCATCCCTCACTTCCTCCTTCCCTCCCACCCACCGTCTCTCTTTCCTTCCTCCCTCCTTCTCTCTCTCCCTCTCACTATAACTGGGCATAATATCAGCAACTGACCATAAAAAGTGCATTCTTCTTGCTTAGTTTGTTCTGTTTTCTGAAGAACAAGCATCTCAGTAATGATATTATTAATAATCATCAAGCATCTTAAATAGTATTATTGTGCTTTTTTGTATATTTGAAGTTTGTCTAATCTTTTATACTTTGACTATATTGTCCTATCATCCTTATAAAATAATATCCCATTTTCCAAATTATAGTGTTTCTCGGTTTTATCTGAGAGCAGAAATGTTGAATGGGGATCCTTGTACTAGGGAAATTCCAGCCAAACCAGATTGGATCCTGGGTAAAGTGTCTCTGAACCACAAGTCCCAGATCAAATTAGAACCACAAAAGGAAGTATAAATCTAGATTTTTTACCCACTTTTTCTAACATATTGTTGTTAAAAACACAGAGAAAGGAAACTATGTTTCTGTGACAGAGTAGTATGTGTTGACTGACTCTCCCACCAAGTCCAATTTCAAAAGCTGCATAAAACGTTTAAAGTAGCTTGTTGGAAGGAATCAGGGAGCCATCACATTAATCAGGATTTAAACTGCCAAACTCGTCTATAGTGACAGAAGACCAAAGGGTGGTCATCTTTGTAGTTACATGCATAGGATGACATGGGTGCTGCCTGGAAGGTGCAACAGGGAGATTTCTGAGGTGCTAGTAAATTTTATCTTGGTAACGGTGTTGTCTTTGTAAAATGCATTAAACTGTCTGCTTAAGATTTGTTTTTTTATATCTATTTCATATATCTAAATAATATCAAAAACAAAAGATACGTATGTTACGAGTGGTATGTGACTGGACATACCTACACATCACTGTACATGTGATATAGTTATGAGTGGTATGGGACTGGATATACATACACATCACTGTTCATGTAATACAGGTATGAGTGATATGCAACTGGACATACATACACATCACTGTGCATATAATACAGTTATGAGTGGTTCGAAGGCTGGCTACTTGGCTGGCTGGGTATGTGACTGGACATACATACCCATCACTGTATACAAACAGTGATATTCTCTTAGAGTCACCATAATTAACTACTCTGAGTAATACAAAGAAGAAATTGAAAGAAAAGCTACTAAGCCAACAAATACTGCCAAAATCATCCAGTATCCCTGGTATTTGATCTGGTGCTACAGAAAATAAAAAGGTAAAGAAGATAAGGTCCCCTGTCCTCTATGAACTTACACTTTGTTACTGGGCCATAAGATCTTTGGCATGTTATTAATGTCTTTATTTTTAGACTGAACAATACAGGTTCCAAACAGTTACTGAGTAAATACGTAACAAATAAATCCAGTAGAAGGGAAGGCCACCACAAGTCTGTCAGTTTGTCATATTCTAGTTGTTTATGCGTTGCTGTGATACTGGAATTTCAAATACTAGCGGGGGTCACCCTTAATAGATAGATTTCAGTGGAGCTTCCAGACTAAGACAGTCTACTTCTGCAAAAATTGGCAAATCAGAAGTTTACAAGTAGCAGCTGAACATTCTACCACCTGTTATTTTGTTGTTTTGAGGACTAAGGTACCCCTGACCGAAGCCATAGGATTTTCAGTTACCTCATATGCATGTGAAAGCTGGAAAATGATTAAGGAAGACAGAAGAAGAATTGGTGCCTTCAAAATACAGCGTGGGTGAAAAATATTAAATATGCCATGGAGTGCAGATAAATGAACAAATCTGTCTTGGAGAAAGTGCAGCAGATTGCTCAGTAGAAGCAAAGATGGCAAGACTTTTTCCTCTTGCACTTTGGACATGCTATCAGGAGAGTCTGGCTGCTGTATAAGGTTGGGTTCACTTTCTCGACGGCACTTGGCTGGCTCATTTTCCTGTTGAGATTTGATATGTGATCAGCCCCACAGTGAGATTTGATAGGTGATCACTCTCATTCAGTTGAAAGAGAGTCTCCTTGGGTATGTGGCCTGCATCTGAATACAAGCAGATGTTCTGGCTTTTGTGTGCTCTGGATCCTGTGGCTGGCTCTTGTTCATCTGACCTCTGATTCTTGATATTTCAACTAGCAGCTTACCTGCTGACTTGGCTGCCAATCTTGGGATTCACTGATTTTCACCGCATATAAACAAGAGCCCTGTTCTCCAACCTGGCCAGTCTTTGTTCACCACCGCCTACAGCTAAGTGAACCAGGAGAAATTCTTCCCTAAACCTTGACATAATCTTCTCTTTTCTTATTTATTTATTTACTGGTTTTGCTTCTCTAGAGAACCAGCCTAAGACAGACATCATGCCTGGTAAGTAGACGATCAGCTAAACAGAGGAAGACTCTCAATGAGAAGGACTGATGCAGTGGCTGCACCAACGGGCTCAACCACAACGATTGTGAGGATGGTGCAGGGGCAGGTGGTGTTGTGTTATGTTATACATAGGGCCTCTACGCATGGGAACTGACTGGATGGCGCTGAACAACAACAAGGGAAGAGATAGTCAGCAAAGTCTATAAACAAAATACACACAGATATGGGCAGCACAACCTTATCAATAGTTGGATTTATGATAGCTCAGAGAGAAGCCACGTCTACCAAAAAATCAGAAAAATGCAGATGCGCTAATGCGAGGTAATAGTAAAAGTAACCTCACACAGGTGGTAGAAATCACCTGCTTAGAATGACGGGGTGAGTGGAACTCCCTTGGTGGATGCTTGCCTAAGGGAGGCCTTGTCTGTGTTTCACAGGGCTTCTTAGTGGGTCATCAGCCCTGGGTTGTCTAGAGGAAGCACTGGTTCCCAAGTGCCCTCTGCTGGCTGTGTCTTTTCTGCTCCTCAGTGGGTTGGTAAAAAAAGTAAGCAATACAGGGCATTTTTCATACAGTTAAATATACTTAGCTGAAAAAAAAAAAAAAAAACTATTTTGTAGAAGTGCATTCAGCCCAAAAGGTGATATTAAAATGCCTTGTCTGTTAGGAAATCATGGAGATAACAAGTGAATAACCTGCTCTCATTTGAGTGCTCATAATTGGCCCAAAAGCACAGGAAACAAAAAGAAAAATGTTGGCAACTATAAGTAGAACCACTCAGGTGTTTTTTGTTTGTTTTCATTGTGCAATGTGAAAGTTTGGAACCATTCACAAAGAGCAGATTCAGCTGGATAAGGTGGCTCCAACTTGGAAACCATATAAAGCAGGAACTGTGCTTTAGCTTTTTGACTATGTATGTATCAGTTTTGCTTGGGCCGCTGCGCTGAAGTTGAGAATGATAAAATCTCTTTGAATAGACACCAGTATGTACTTGGTTTCCTTCAGTTCTATTACTTTTTGGGGTGAGGGATGGTCCTGGTGAAAAATAAGCCTGTGAGATACAGGTCAAACGCTACACTGAGCAGAGTAGAACTGCCTCATACCGTTTCGAAGGAATAGCTGGTGGATTTGAACTGCTGACCTTTCATTTAGCAGCCTGGAACTTTTAACCACTGTGCTACAAGGTTCCAAGTCTGGGTAGAGGGCTACATAGAGTAAAGTCTCAAACAGTAGTGAGGGTAAAGCAAATAAAGATTGGAAACAACGTGCGTTAGGGATGAGAAAGTGAAGACAAGGAATGTACAGGACTGCACTGCTGACCAGTAGGCCAATGAAACCATCAGATGGTCATTGCTGGTGAGGCGCCACCAGATATCAGTCAACGGAGCCCAGAGAAACAACTCTCAGGCAGACGGTCAGGACGGAGGCGATGGAGGTTGTTACTGGATACAGTATCAGAGGAGGAAAAGAGACACACTTCTTGTCTTGTACAGTGAGTCAGGGACCCCAGTTCATGAAGGACGACCCCAGCCACAGGGATAGACAGCCTACCAAGCCAAGTAAGCATGTATCTAGGGCATCAATACAACAGAAGCAGCAGTTGTTCAAAGCAAAGACCCACAGATGTCATGCAGACAGAACACAAGGAAAAGTAGAGTACCACAGAGGAAGGGACCCGGGAGGGCACTAAGTGAAACCCATAACAGCTCCAGTGTGAGGAAATGTGCCTGCCCCAAAAGAGAGTTTACACGGGGTCAGGAGGGTGCCATGCTAGGGTGTTCACACTATGAAGTAGAGACCTCTTCAACCCCTCTGTTGACATCTGCCCCTTCTAGTCACGTCAGGTGTAATAGAAACTCCTTATCTCAATGAGTCTCTTGGAAATACACTACTTCTTTCCGATAAATAAGAAAGAAGGGTATTTTCATAATTTGAAAGAAGATTTTTCAAACACAACAAAACACTGGTTATTAAGCAGTTCACCATCACAGAAGCATTAGAAGTAAATGACAGAAGTACTCCAGAAATACTGAGTGCCAGAGATCAATTCTGCATAATCACATACGGCGCCGTCATTGACACACACGTATCTTGCATGAATGAGGGGTGAATGTGTTTGAAGTTCTTTCAAATAGATCTTCCTTAGTAAAGAGGATGAATGCCTCTGCTGAAGGACACATGAAGGAATGCAATTACTGCAGGCTTATCGTGATGACTTAAATAAAAACCTTTAGAGAGAAGTGGGGCAGTTTCATTCTTATACGAGGGAAAAGTTTACAGATTCAGGTAAAACAAATCTTTCCCATATAGGCACATGTGATTCCAAAAACGATAAAATACAATGCATGTTTTCCAATGTTAAATTACTTTACTCATAATTCTCAACTGGAATGGTCACAAACTGTGTAGCCGAACATTCATTTTCATCCTGAAAGAGATTAAAAAACTCTCAATAATCTACAATGATTCAAGACAGGTTTGAATCATTATTCTTACTAAGATGAAAGGAGGTATTGTTTGGTAGTTTAATTGTGACAAAATCATTGAAGAATTTATAAGAACAAAGAACAGAAATAAATATTTTTAATTATAACTTGAGAGATGAAAGACCTATCTAAAAATGAAATACATTAATTTGTAATAGTATTTGTTTTCTGATCATTAAATTTTCTTTAATGACATCTTTCCATTTGTTCATTTATAATTACAGAATCTAATACAAAATGCATATCAAAATTAAAGTACGAGCCGTTTAAAGAGAACTGATGGAAGTTATTTTTCATTGTGGAGATTCAGAGATTTTTACATTGGTTGTTGAAACAGCTGAGTTCACTGACTTATTTTCTTTGTTGTAGAACATGTGGAATACTCTTTTTGTAAAAAGTGTGATACATAGTAAAAATCTTAGGGTCTTATCTCCACTATCAGTTTATAATCTAGTTTATCTTAGTTTACGAAAGTGGCCAAGTCACACTTGCATTCAATCATTAATGTCATAGCCCAATGAAATACAAGTTACATTATGGATACCTAAGGCACACACACACACACACACACACACACACACACACACTCTGATATATTTATACATGCCAAGTGCCGTCGATATATAACTCACACGTCCTGTTCAAATGCATGAGTAAGAGAAGGAAGCTCCACCGATATCTGTCTTTACGACCCTCATGTGCCTTAATTGAGTCCAGCTTAGTTATCAGATCACCTTGCTCTTTCCCCAGTTCTGTCCCCTCAGCCTCACTGGCACACAGATTTTCTTGGATCTCTGTTGATTTCTGTTAATATTATCCCCTACACCTGTCCTTTATACCTCTTAAGTTCTATCTGGCACAGTTACAACTTTTGTTAGTATCTCCAGTGTGCTGCATTGCACTGCTTCCCCTGGGTGATGATATTTCTCTAGTTCCATTAGATACACTTGGTTCCCAGCTTCAATGGACCAGTGCTCACAGGCTACTTGTCCACTACAGAATAGTAAATAAGCGTAAGTAGCCTGTGCTAAGCCCCTGCTTGCTTTGCTTATTGGGTAATTTGTTCCTGTCTACACCGGCTAAGAAAATCTGCTCCCATATCCTTTACAGAAAACGTTCAAGTCCAAAATATATTTTACTCAACCAAATCCCAAACCCACTGTCATCGAGTCAATTCCAACTCATAGCAATCCTGTAGGACAGAGTAGAACTTCCCCATAGGGTTTCCAAGGCTGCAAATCTTTATGGACACAGACAGCCACATTTTCCTCCTATGGACCACTTGGTAGGTTCTAACAGCTGACGTTTCCATTAGCAGGTGAACACAAAACTACAGTGCCACCATACTTCCTTTTATTTAACAATGACTTTTAAAACAGAGATAAGGAGGTACCTGTTTTTTAAGCTCCTGATACTAAATCTTAAACATTGGTAGATGGATGTATGGGTGGTTAGCTGGATAAACAGATGATAAATGGATTGATACATAGATAATATATACACACATATATATCCCTATGTGCCAAGCCAAGAGCGGTTGAGTCGGATCCGACTCATGGGTCCCTGTGTACAAACATACATGTGCATGCATACACTTCAGCACACATAATGAAAACTGCAAACTTACTAAATGTTAAAGGTACACAATACCAGATGAAGTAGTCAACTGTGTCTTAATTCGTATGTGGTTAATGAAAAATATATGTGAAGTGTATGAATATTCCTGCTCTTTACGTCTGAATGTTCAGTGTCAAATGCATGTCAGTCAGCATGGTTTCGAATCTGAGTTTCATGATCATGGGCAAGAAACTTATCTTCTCTCTCAGACATCTCTCTTATTTATAATGAACAAAACAACACTAAGTTTCTTCTGAGACAAATGAAACATAATTCCTTTAAAAGAACGTGTTTTATTGATTGTTTTAGTGATAAGAGTCTGGGGTGATAGGTAGAGTTTATATCAACCAAATACATATTGTTTTCTTAAGAAACCTAAGAGTAGTACATTGAAAAGAATATTTGGGAAACAAGGAGGCCGAAGAGAAGGGAAGTCAACCCTTGGCCTAATACCACACTGTAAACTAGTATTTGCAATCTAGCTGTATTCTATGCTCTTATCAGAAAGTATTTCTTAAACAAGTGTTTGCTATTTTACTGAAAAACTTATTTTTAGCATGGCTTTATTTGTGCTGGAAACCCTGGTGGCTAGTGGCTAAGTGCGATGGCTGCTCACCAAGGGGATGGCGGTTTGACTTTTCGAGATCATCATTGGAAACTCTGGTGCAGTCCCATTCTGTGTTATAAAGTCACTATGATTTGGAGTCAACTCAGTGACTAGGGGGTTGGTTTGGGGTTTATTTGTTATTATAAGATTTTTAATATCTCCTCTTTCTACCTGTAATTATTTGTGAAAAATGGATATAAGATATTTTATACAATTAAAAAACAGTCCCATTTGTATTTTCAAAAAGACTACCATTTGGCTGTTTGCGGTCAGTCTGCTTCTCTAGAAGCCCTGGTAGCAGAGGTGTTAAGCAGTTTGCCTGCTCTGTGAAACATCTGCAGTTTGAATACACCAGCCGCTCCACAACAGAAAGATGCGGCAACTTGCTTCCATAAAGATTACAGCCTTGGATACCATAGAGGGCAGTTCTACTTTGTCCTATAGGAGTTGGAATTGGCCCAATGGTAACGAACTTGGAAGGGTTTCATTTGTTTTCTCTGAAATACAGTACAAGGTTCACATTTTTTGTTTGTTTTAAATACCTACTTAGCTTCTATGAGAAACCCTGGTGGTGCAGTGGTTAAGTGCTACAAGTACTAAAACAAAGGTTGGCGGTTGGAATCGACCAGGTGCTCCTTGGAAACCCTGTAGGGCAGTTCTACCCTGTCCTATAGGGTCACTATGAGTCAGAATTAACTCGATGACAGTGTTTTTTTTTTTGTTTTTAAATAGTTATTTGGCTTCTACTCAGCCCTCTGAGAGCTAGGTGTTTTTCCCGCAAAAAGTTATTCTTTGAAGAACATTCTAATGATCAAGATTACTTTAATTTCCTTTTCATTTTGTTTCTGGATTTCTAATCATGATTTATTGGCCTTTCAGTAAAATATAAAAACTATTGATTTATGCTTCACCTGCCTGTCCTTTTGATTTCTTTTCCTTCTTACGGATGGATGGACTGAATCATAAAATTGAAGTCTGTGGTGCCCACATCCTGAGACTATGAGGGAAGTTACATGTTTATGATGATTTAACTAACAGTTAAATTAGAACTCTAAAATAAATCTTCTCTGTTTAGAGAACTTTGTTTTCCAGTATCAGGAACTTGAAGACTATTCCATTTTGGAAAGCATTCAGTTGGAAGAAGTGGATTTTCTTTTGACCAACTAAGTACCACAGAAAGGTCAGAGCAGCAGGTCTTCTGTTTGCCAGCAGTCCTGTTTCTTCTACTCTTTGAAACCAGAGGGACAATTAAAGTTTCAGCAGTTGAAAATTATCCATTAATTAGAATTAGAAGCAAGAAGCCATGAAGTACAGGTGATAACCATAAATCAGGGCACAATTAGTGTGTCTCCAAAAACAACATGATCAAATCAGAGTCACTATACCAGCTGTTCATTTAATTTGGGGTTGCAGTGTTTTTTCACTTCTTGGGAGAAGTGCAGAAACTTGAATCCAACAAGGATGCATTCTTCAGGGTTATTTATTCCTTCAAGGGATATGGGTACGCTGGTGTCTCTTGTTTTACTGTAAATTTTGAATTTGAAGAGGAGAAATAAAAGACATTCAAAATGTGAAATTCTCTAACTATAACATCACCTTTTTACTTAGGATAAGTGCAACACTGAAATTGGAAAAGATACTGAAATCAGCATACATATATATTGCATATTTACATATATAGATATATAACTATTATTATATATTTATACATAAATACATATATATTTGTAATGTTGATATATGTATAGATAAATGTACACACTCATGCATTCATTTATAGGTGTATAAATGTATACATACGTGTATATTTATGTATATATAAATACATATGTATGTTGTGATTGATACTGAGAGTAATTCATTATGGAATTATTATTTCATTGTAATATTGCCCTTTGGAATACATTAAACTTCCACTCATAAGTAATTTATTGTATAAAGAAAGGACTTCTTAGTATTTCTCTAAGTCGTTACTCCAAACTCTTATTTTCACATAAGATTCTAGTGGAGTTTTAAGCAGTGAAATAAGCACCGTGAGCGCACATGCAATGAGCAGCAGTGGTACACGGGAAAAGATTTGCCAATGCTATGCCTTTAGTCATACAGTAGTCTCATCAATCATCATACCTAGAGTTTAGAAGTGCAAATCACTGTGGTCTGGTAGAAAAATAGTCATTTTATTAATTTTAGTTGTCATTAATAAAAGATTCAGCAAGAAGACAAAGCAGATAGCCTTCTGCAATTTAGACATGAGTTATCTGGACATTAAATTTCAACACTGATTTCATTAGGTCCCCTTGAAACTTAAGAGGGGCACATTCACAATTGTATTTATGATTTAAGTCATCAAATAGCAATCTGCTTGATTGCAGCTTGCTGAAATTACGTCCTTGTCCTTTTATTTCTGTTTTGTCATTGTAAGAAACCATTTACATCTGACATATTATTTTAGATAATTATTCTAGGTTCTCTCAGTCTGTAACCAAGGTGAACCAAAAGAAGAAAACAAGTTTGGGAGAGAAACCAGTGTGATTCCCAAATCAAACCCACTGCCACTGAGTCGATGCTAACTTTTAGCGATGCTAGAAGACAGAGTAGAACTGCTCCACTGAGTTTCCAAGGAGGACGTAGGAGATTCGAACTGCCAACCTATGGGGTTAGCAGCCGGAGCGTGTAACCACTACACCTCCAGGGTTTCGGTGGATAGGGTGGATTAAAGATGGCTGCGAATTCTGCGGTAATTTTCCAATTGAAAGTTTGAATCTAATTCCCATTCTTTGAATCTTGACCAATGACTAATGTGAAGAGAAGAGTGCTGTGAAGGGATATTCTAGGTCTTTCGAGGATGCACACCACAGGGAAAGATTGACCGGTAAGCGCAGTACGCACTGGCTTACACTGAGCAAGGTACACAAGGTTTCATTGTAGTTACTCGCTAGTCTGGGGTGAGCTATCTCATAAGGATTTCACCTCGTTTTTGCTGTGATAGGGAGGAGTGAGATCGTGCACTGCAGATGGACCCGAAGGGAGTACTGGACTCACGCACAGAAGCTTACTGTGGCGAATTTGGCCCTGCTCACATCCTAGGAATTCTTGAAGCTTCAGTCTTGCCGTTTCCTCCTGGGTCTCCTGGAACACTCTCCAGGAATTCCTCTGCTGCCATGTAAGGAGCATGAATATGAGAGGGAACCATAACGGAAGAACACATGAAATCTCTCTGATCAACCGTCCTTACGGAGCGCGGACTACCAACGACAGCGCTGAAGCACCAGGCATGAGTGAAGTCACCTTGGACATTCCAGATCAATATGATTGGGTAATATTTGCTGATGCCACATGGAACAGAATAATCTCCCAGCTAAACCCTCACCAAACTCTTGGCCCCCAAACTCGTGAGGTAGCCCAATGAGTATTGTTTTAATCTACTAGGCTTTGGGATATTTGGGGATATTTTAGTTAGATCAATGAATTGTAATTCTTCGTGTTTCAGGTTTTGCGTATGTTATCCTTTTTTTTTAATGGACTCAGTGTGAGCATTTTTTAATGGTGCACAGAACAATTTGTATGGAGCTAGAAATTCATCTTACATACTTGGTTGCATCCCAGGTCAAGCGGGATTCAGTAAACATTCCCAGAATTGCATATGACAGGTAATATTTCATAATGGTTTCTTCATTTTCATGCTAGTGGTTCTGTGCTGCTGAACTGCTGTAAATGAATTAGGCTATGAGAAGAACTTTGAAATGCAGAATTATACATTTTCCATTATGATTAGTTTAATTAGATGTAGAATTAAGCCAAGGAACTATGCCTAGGCTGAAATCCAATATTTTAAAATATGATTATGTTGAAATAAAAAATTAAATTTTCTCTGTTCATATTAAAACACTCTCAAGTAGCAGTAATATAAAACAGAAAGGGGTTTTATATTTTATTTAACATTTGCCAACAATGAGATAACTCCTCCTATCTAAAATAGAAATTGCTCTCTCAAGCACTTGAGGTCTTTGCTTTCCATGGTTCTAGAAGCACATAATAAAATATTATTGACAGTGTGCGATGATTAAACTGTCAAGTATTCCATGCTAATGAAAATATTTTCATATTAAAATGTATTTTACGAGAAGTACATCTACTTGTAAATAGTAAAAGTTAATTCAACTATTTTAATCAGTTTTGTAGTACATAGTAAGTACAAATGAGCAAAGAAATTTTATCTTTTCTTTTTTATCTCTTTAGAATAGTTGTTTCAATTAAATATTTTTATCAACTTGTCGCATTCCTAACAGAATCTGACAGTAAGATATAAAGCTATTTGCTCAGTCACATTACTGTGTTTTCTGCCGTTGATGTCAGGCAAGACACAGAGAGGTAACATTCTTCCCTTTCGGTTTTCTAACTCAAGATCTTTGTACATTTTCATCATACTACTTGACTTAGTCTTCTCAAGCTCCAGGCTTTCCTTCTCACTGACACACGCCTATGGACACATCAAAACTCCCTGGGGGACCAAATTACTGTGCTAAGGCTGTGGAGGCCATGGTCTCGGGGAACATTTTGCTCAGCTGGCATAACACAGTTTGTGAAGACAATGTTCTGCATTCTACTTTGGTGAGGAGTGTCTGGGGGGCCTTTGAAAATACTCCACTGGATTTTCTCCATCAGGAGCAAGGGAAAAGGAAGAAAACCAAAGATACAAGGAGACAATTAGTCCAGAGTACTAACGGACTACAATTTCCACAGCTTCCACCAGGCTGAGTCCAGCACGACGAGACAGGGTCCGGTCAGCACTGCTGACTGCTCTGACAGTGATGACCATAGGCAGTCTCAGACACAGCTGGCAAAAATGTAGAATAAAATTGTAACTCACAAAAAAAGACCAGACTTACTGGCCTGCTAGAAAGTGTGGAAATCCTGAGAGCATGGCCCCCAGACACTCTTTCAGCTTAGTATGGAAGTCACTTCTGAGGTTTACCTTTCATCCAAAGACTGGGTAGGCCCATAAAACAAAATGAGAGTAAAGGGGTACAGCAGTCCAGGGGTGAGGACTGGAAAGCACGAAGGGACAGGAAAGCTGATAACAGAGAACCCAAGGTTGAGAAGAGAGAGCGGTTGACATGCAGAGTTGTTAAACAATATGATAAAAACAATGTGTACTGTTTCATGAGAAATTATTTTGTCCCATTAATCTTCATCTAAAGTACAATAAAAAAAGAAAAAAATATCATATGACCCAGTTCTTAACTATCTATCCAAAAGTAAGACCAAATCTGTTGCCAACCAGTTGGTGCCAACTGAACAGACAGCCTCTAAATGTCATCCATACAGGTCACCTAAGAACTGGTGCTGTTAAAACACGGGGTTATTGTGCCCATTTTAGTTATGCTGTACTCTTTATTTTAGGGTTATTTCCTATGTTCATAATCATCAAAGTATCCTAGACAATTTCTGGAAAGAATAATATGCCTAGCGAAAGTTCCATGGTCACTAGGCTCATTTTTATCAAGTTTAGGACATCATCACTGACACATTCAGATACACATTTTCCTTGTCTTGACTTGGAGGTGCTTTGCCCAGTGTAATTCTCCTCTCTGCTTTTGCTGATGCAAGTCAACAAGTGTGAAAGATAAGGGAATACACACACACAAACAAACCCATTGCTGTCAATTACAACTTAGAGCAAGTAATTAGGGCAGAAGAGAACTGCTTCATAGGACTTCCCAAGGAGCAGCTGGTGGACTTGAACTGCTGACCTTTGGGTTAGCACTCATAGCTTTTAACTACTGCTCCACAGAAGCTGTCCATTGTCAGATGGCCCTCGAGTGACTCAAAGTCATGTAAAAGGCTGGTGGATACATGCATTTAATTAAAAACAAAATTTTTAAAACAACAATTTCATTAAACAGAGTATTTTCTTTTTCCTTCCCTTTTGCCAATCCAGGAGATATTTCGGGCACTCTCACCTAGACTGTAACTTTGAGGTCATATTCTCGAACACCAAATATATACCCTGAGTTGCTTTTTCTTTCTTTGTTTTTTTAATTTTACTTTGTTTTAGGTTAAAGTTTTCAGAGCAAACTAGTTTCTCATTCAAAACTTTACACACAAATTGTTTTGTGACAGTGGCTGCCAAGCCTGCAATGTTCCAGCACTTTCTCCCTCTCCCTTCCTCCCTGAGGTCTTCCTGCTCATTTGTGTAGTTTTCTGGTCCCTTCCTGCCTTTTCATCTTTTACTTGGGGCAGGTGCTGGCCATCTGGTCTCCTATCTTTTACTGAACTCAGAAGCACACTCCTCACTTGTGTTACTGTTTGCTTTATAGGCCTGTCTGATTTTTGGCTGAAAGGTTGACTCTGGGAGTGGCTTCAGTTCGGTTAGCAGGATGTAGGGAGAGGGCATAGTTGCAAGGGTGCCTCCAGTCTCTATCAAACTAGGAAATCTGGAGAGGGTTTTTTGTTTACTTTTTTTTTTTATTGTGTGTGTGTGTGTGTGTGAATCTGAATTTTGTTCTACATTTTTCTCCTGCTCTCTCTGTCACCCTCTAATGTGATCCATGTCACAGAGGTGAGTGGTGGTCGCTGGGCACCATGTAATTTTTTAGGGTTCAGGCTGGCAGAAGCTGTGGTTCACATGACCCATTTGCCTTTAGACTAATATTTTCCTTATGTCACTTTTTTTTTCCCCATTCTTCTTAGCTTCAGATGGGATGCGAACAGTATATATATTTCAGATGGCTACTTGCAGGCTTTTAAGATCTCAAATATTACTCACCAAAGTAAGATGTAGAACATCTTCTTTATGAACTATATTATGCCAGTTGACCTAGCTATCCCCCAAGACTGTGATTCCAACCCTCATTTCCAGTAACTCAGTCTGGCAAAGTGCTTGGATGTGCCTAGGAAGCTTCTATAACTTTGCTTTGGTCAAGCTGAGCTGATTTCCCCAATACTGTATATTGTCTTTCCTTTCCCTAAAGTTAACACAAGTGTCTACTGTCTAGTTAGTGATTTCCCCTACCCACCGTCATTGTAACCATCAAAGGTTGTTTTCTTCTGTGCGTAAACTTTCTCTTGGGTTTATATTACTATGAGTGTCTTGAAAATAGTAATTAAATCTTTTCACATCTGTATCCTGAGTGCCTGGCACCTATTGAGCTAACAATATGCATGTTAATTTCTTGACTGAATGAATGTCAAAAATCAACGAAGTTATAAACATTTTCCTACTCTGAATAAATTGGCATTTAAACTGGCAAGGTAAGACCTTCTCTTTTCTGTAAAGGTCCAATGCCAAAACAAACAGAATAATATTAAAAAGAAATATTTAGTCAAGTACACTTTTTCTTTCTTGATTCCTGTCTTATTTCAATTTATCTAGTTGGTTCCATAGCCTATTTGGAACCATTTCTCTTCATGTTTTTATAAGCCATCAAAATTTATTTTACTAAGTGTTATTAACAAAGGTCATCAACCAGTATGATTTCTCTAACTTTCTTAATAATCTTTGCCTCACTTTTGAAATAGCAAGATATTATTTGTGTATCCTCTTGCTGTGGAGGGGCCCTACTAGCAGAGTGGTTAAGGAATGTGGCTGTCTAAGAGGCTAGCAGTCCAAGTCCACCAGCCCCTCCATGGAAACCCTAACAAGCATTTCTACCCTCACTGACGGTGTCACAATGAGTCTGAACCAACTCTATGACAATGAGTTTTACTTTAGTTTGTTTTCCTATAGTGGTGCCATTAAAAGGCATTGCCAAGCCAAGTATTGTTGAGTTAAAAGGCATTAGGCAACCAAATTGAACAACAAAGTCAACATTCCAGTAGTTAACTATAGACCTGAGTATTCAAAAACTAAAAATAAATTGCTACAAAAAAATACAAGGAGCTATTTTGATTTATGGTATTTATTTCTATTTCACATAAGCAATCCATCTTAATACATACTGTAAAACCTTGCATCTGCTTTGTTAAATAGTACATTTCACATTCAGCTGTTCTCAGAGGGGAAACACAGCATTTGAGTAATGTAACAGATCACTTCTGTTTGTCAGAAGGTACAATTTAAACATATTTTAAATGGACAAAAATAAAAATACTCTGTCTTGTATTATTGATTTGAATACTGTAATCACCATTTACATAATCATGAAACCCATTGCCATCAAATCAATCCCCACTAGTGGCAACCCTACAGAACAGAGCAGAACTGTCTCATAGTTTCCAAAGCTGAGAATCTTCCTGAAAGCTGACTGCCCCATCTTTCTCCAATGGAAACACTAGAGGGTTTGAACAATCTTTCATTTAACAGCCAGTGCACCACCCATTAACCGAGGTACCATCATGGCGACCCTAGGGGGCAGGGTAGAACTGACCCCCAGAGTATTCAAGGAGCGCCTGGTGGATTTGAACTGCCAACCTTGTGGTTAGCCACCAGTTCTCCTATTTATATAAATTAAACAAGCAAACGAAGAAATGAAATCTGTTGCTGTCAAGTTAATTCTAACTCACAGCAACTCTATGGGACACAGCAGGGTTTCCAAAGACCCGCTGGTAGATTTCAGCTGTCACTCTTTTGGTTAGCAGCCAAACTTTCAAATACTACAGCACAGGAGCTCCATTTCCATAGGGGGAAAAAATTATCATTGAGTCAGGACCAACTCTAGTGGTCATTAAATCATATTTTAAAGATTAATGTCAGAATTCTCATCATCATAGGTTAATTGCTCCATGTTGCTGCATAGATATGTACTTGAAGCATAAACACCTATTGATTAAGCCCAATAGTAGAAGATTTTCTTTCTGTACTTTTACATGCATTTATGTATCTCTTTATGAATTTATTGTCTTGTATAAAAAGCAGGTTGTTGACAAGTTGATTTTGGCTCATGGTGATTGCATGTGTGAGAGCAGAACTGTGCTCGATGAGGCTTACAATGGCTAATTTTTCAGAAGTAGATCACCTGTTCTTTCTTCCACACCACCTCAAGTGGTATTCAAGCCAGTAACCTTGGTGGAAAGAAATCTTGCTGATCACATCCAAGAAGAATAAATATTTTGCCAGGTAAATTGTGTGAATAAGTTTAGAGTCGATGTCTACCATCAATATCATGCACACCAATTTGCTATCTGCATAGACAGTTACTATCAGAGTAAAATGGGTTTCTCTGCATGTCAAATAAATATTGAAGCTTATAGTGTGATGTCTTACTGATCTTTATTACAAATGTATAAAGTAAGTGGTGAGTATGGTTCCATTCTCCCCTTATGGAAACCAAAGTTCAATGAAGGTTTAAATAACTTGGCTGATTTTCAGTGCTAATCAGCAGAAAAAAAGGAAGACAAATACTCAAATCACTAGAATTCAAGTCTTAAGTTATCTTAACACATAAAGATATAGTTATAATAGGCAAAGATGAATAAGAAACTTGCTAAAGATTTAGGCCAACAATAATGTAACTTTGTCCTTAGTAAATAAAAGAAAAGCAGAAAGTTGAATGATTTTATTCCAAGTATTTGATTACTGATTAAGAACTGGGAAGTAGTTCATTGAATTTGTGGGGTTGTTTTTTTTTAGTTTAAGTCATTCTGACTTCATTTAAAGACTTTGCATTGTCAATTCTTAAAGGATATTTATCTCCCTTTTGTTTTGCTTCTTAATTAAATAAAGGCTTGTAAGAAAACAGGAATGTTTCATTCACTAAAAAAAAGTTTAACAGAATTCTATCTTACTTCTAATGAATCTTTAAGGTAGAAAAAAATGTACCATGCTATTATATTAAGGACAACCAGAAAGATGTTGTTATGTGCTGTCAAGTCACCTCCAACTCATAGAGACCCTAGGAGCAACAAAACAAAACACTACCTGGGTCTGCGCCATGCCCACAACTGGTTTTATGTTAAACTCATTGTTGGAGCCATTGTGTCAATCCATCTGGTTGAGTGTCTTCCTCTTTTTTGCTGACCCTGTACTTTGCCAAGCATAGTATCCTTCTCCAAAGATTGATTCCCTGCCTGACAACATGTCCAAAGTATGTGAGACTCCATCTTCCCATCCTTGCTTCCAAGGAGCACTCTGATTGTCTTTCTTCTAAAGAACTCTGTTTGTTCTTTTGACAGCCCATGGTACATTCAGTATTCTTCTCCAACACCACAATGCAAAGACATCAGTTCTTCTGTCGTCCTCATTGTCCAGCTTTTGCTTACATATGCTATGACTGAAAATATCATGGCTTGGGTCAGGCACACCTTAGTCTTGAAGGTGACATCTTGTCAATAGTTCTAGGAGGTCCTTTGCAGCAAATTTTCCAAATGCAGTCTAGCTTTTTTTTTAATTTCTTTTCTGCTACTTCCACGGGCATTGATTGTGGAACCAAGTAAAACAAAATCCTTGCGATCCTCAAACCTTTCTCGATTTATCGTGATGTTGCTTACAAGTCCAGTTGTGAGGATTTTTGTTTTCTAGATGTTGAGGTGCAACCCATAATGAAGGCTGTGGTCTTTGATCTTCAGCAGTAACTGTTTCACATCTTCACTTCCAGCAACTAAGGTTGTGTTATCTGCATAACGCAGGTGGTTAATAAGTCTTCCTCCAATCTTGATGACTCCTTCTTCTTCATAGAGTCCAGCTTCTCAGATTAATTCCCACTGAGACAGTTGTTTGATAGGCTAACATTGGCACTCTTAACATTTAGAGTCAGATAATTCTCTGTTGTGGGAACATCCTTCACATGTAGGACATCTTTCTTATACATCTTTCTGTGTACTATAAGGTACTATAATGTATTATTATGTACCAACCAGAAGGGATATCGGTCTGTCTGTCAGTCTTATCTATCTGCCATCAGTTGACTATACAGGTGCTCTGTTTCTATTTATTTTTTACCCCCAGTGCTGTGGAGTCAGGCCTGACTCATGGCGACCCTAGAGGCAAGAGTAGAACTTCCCCATAGAGTTTCCACAGAGTGCCTGGTGGATTTGAACTGCCAACCTTTTGGTTAGCAGATGTATTTAGCTTTTAAATAAATATGTAATGCTGGCAAAAAAAATTGTATGTCACATAACTTAGACTACTTACTATATTGCAATAAAAGCTGCTTTTTAGAGATGAAATAGATACATACTGAAAGTACAGAATTTCTATCAGAGCTAGTATCTAATTTATTTCAGCATTTGTCAATAAAGATGATGATCCCCTGCTCCAGGTGACATTTAGCAGTGACTAAAGATAATTTTATTGTCACAAGTGGGGCAGTAGCTACTTACATGTAGTGAGGAGAAGCCAGAGATGCTGCTATATATCTAACATACAAAGAAGAACATCCCCCACAACAAAGAAGTTTCTGTCCCTCAATGTTAAGGGTGCCATGGTTGAGAAGTCCTGAGCTTTCAAACAGCTCTCTCATTATGGACTGAGCGAGAGGGATCCACTTTGCCTAAATAATTAGACCTGTTTGCTTCAGAATCATGGCATGATTTCCAGATTAAATAGCTACACCCAACTATACCAAGAGGTTATTGACCAGAAAAACAACCACTAACAGTTCCCTTGGCCCGAATACTCTCATTTTGATGCATGAATGCATGTAAGTTGTACTTTAGCATTCAGGCCAGAACCAGTGTGGTGAGGTCTTGCTCCAGCTCAGCAAAACACCCAGTTTAAACAAGATTTTCATCGATTTTAACCTGAGGAATTTAATTTTAGTTTCTGTGGCATTTGAAACCAAATGCTAACTAACAAGAACATAGGTTGAAAACGATACCCACTGAAGGACCCCGTCTCTTACTTTTGGTTTGTTTTATTAATAAATATAAAAATAGTAGCCATCTGGACAGCAGAAAGGAACAACAGCATTTCCCACTTCTAAAAGAAATCAACAATAACCATAAGCCTGCAGAAATAAAATCCATCAGATATTCTTCCCTATCGTTTGAGCCTAGGGACATAGCGACAGTCTGATGAGTTCATGAACATAAACTTTGATTGCAATTTAATAAAAAAAAAATTTTACTTTTTATTTCAGTTCATTAATATTTTTAATTTGCACATTGCCAGAAGCGTGATGCTCCCTTTCAGTCAGAAACAAATTAAACCCACAGGGAAGGCGAAATACTACCCTCTGAGAATAAGTTCCTTCCTCTGCTCATCAAGGAAGGTATTTTCAACTAGTGGAACGCTTGGTGCAAATCTCTGCTAAAGAACACAGCAATTCTGTGGTGCACTGTCACTCTTGGACATGCATGCATCCTTCAAAAACTAGCATGGACTATAATACAAACAGGTCAACAGAAGATTTTTAAAAACAACTTATTCATTTGGTATCAGAATTGCGAAAGTCCTTCATCTGAGTGATTATAAGCACATAACATGTCAAAAGCACCTCAAAAAACCCACTGGAAGCAGTCTATTACCTAACCTGTGTGCCTGGGGGGCACAAAGGGTTAAGCATCTGATTATTAACCCTGAGGTTGGTATGTCAAACTCAGGCAGTGTTCCTTAGAAGGAAGGCCTGGTGTTCTGCTTCCAAAAGAATGCCGACTTACAATTTTACTCTGCCCACATGTGATCATTGTAAGTCAGATTCAATCTGCTGACAGCTGTTTTCTTTTTTAATTATCTAGCTATGAGTCGGACGTGACTCGACGGCAGTGGGTTTTTTTGGAGTTTAATATTTTAGTTAGATAATTTAAATATTTTAAATATTAAAATATATATTTTAACATTTCCATAAAATATTCTTTTAAGTTATTTATTAACTATTTTTTAATGGAAGGTTATGTGATTGCTATCAGGGCATAAATAATGGAGAAGATGAAGTTTATGATGAATGAGGACTATACAATACATTAATGAAAAACTCATTTGCTAAATCAGCCACTAATCTTGTCCGATTTGACTTGTCCTGGTCTCTTACAAACAATCCTGAGATTCATCACTCATTAATTCATACAGAAAATTTTAAGTAAACTAACTGGAAACGGGATAGACTATTCCACTTGACAAACGGCCCACTGTGATGATGTTCACATCAAATACTTTAGAAATGAAATCATCCTTGAAGTTTATCTCTGCTAGATAAGCTTAGGCAGAACATGTGCATTAATGTTTTGTGCTTTCCTAAGAATACAGCTTAGAGACATCAATTCTCCTTGTACGTTGCTAAAACAAGATGAAATCGAAGACTAAGGCAATTTATGGTTAGAAAGAAGCTCATGGTCTGAGCTTGCTGTGCCAGGTATTTGGGTGGTGTGTACCTTCCAAGCCCATAGGACAGCCTGTAATGTGAACCTTGCCCTCTATCCTCGCTTACAAAGAGTGAGGTGGATGGGCAATGTCATAAGCACCCAGGCAGAAGATTATAATAACAGTTTGATTAGGGCAAGTGTAAATTCCAGTGTTCAAATAAAAAATTAATGGTAGTTCAAAGGCAAAGGAGATTAATTTATGATATTTTGAAGGCACTACAAGAAAAACAAAATTGAGCTGGGTCTTGAAAGCATGGGTAGCTTTAGAAAACAACAAATACAGAGCCTATTAAATTACCCAACTTTGAAAATGAGGATATTATACAAATAATTCAATTCATGGTCTTCCATGTCAGGGAGAGTGGGAGACGTAGGAACAGAATATTAGTGGAACAAATCTTCAGCAAGATGCTAGCATATTTCAATAAAATGATCACTAACTATACCTAATTTTTTATAAATCTGGGTTTAGGTGAGGTTGTTTACAGCTTCTTCTTCATTATGGAATTTCTTCTTCAGCCTGTGTCTCTACAACATAAGTGCCAGGAGGGATGTCCTCAAAAAAACTTTCAGGAAGGCAGATTATCTCCCCTGCTTCTAGATACCCCAAAGCTGCACTTTTCAGTTGTTTAAGTTTTGTCTTTCAAAACTGTGTACTTTGGGCCTTAAAACAGCTTATGCAGACACACAATGGTTTAATGTATATCATTTGAAACATTTGTAAAAAATTTTTCTTTAATACAAATTAAATGTCCAAACCAAACCCATTGCCATTGAGATGATTCTGACTCATAGCAACCCTGTAGGACAGAGTAAAACTGCTACATAGGGTTTCTAAGGAACATCTGTTGGATTCAAACTGCCAGCCTTCAGGTTAGCAGATGTACCCCTTAACCATTATGCCACCAGGCTTTTCTAACACAAATTAGTATATGTAATTTAGGGACCCTGTCTTGCCTCCTATTATTAAGCTAAGATGCAGATGTATTTTTTTTTAAGTTTCACTGATACAAATGCTACTCTTACATAGGGCTATAGAACATTTTGTTTTTATAAATGTTTTTCAGAGCAGGGCCATTGGATTAATATAGTTTTGCACAGTAACGAGAACAAATACTCTGGTAAATCACTGCTGTAGTAAATACTAATGCAAAGTCAACTCAACAACTGAACGGACTGACTTGGGTTCTGTCCACAGACATAAAGCTATAGGCACAGGTCAGATAATTTTGAGACTTATTATTCTTGGCATGAAACATAATTTGGTACATAAACATAAATAGGGAAGAATGGAACTTACAATGACCACAGGAACACCAACTCATTATTTTAAATCAGTGAGGAAAATGTTGATTGCTCAGGAGTGGAACTGAATCTGTCCTCATATCTTTGCCAATTAAAAAAAAATGAAAATGAAACTATATTTGTCTGGCATGCCTTATTTAAAGCGAACAAAGAAACACAAAAAAACACCACTATAGAGTCAGGTCCAACTTATAACAACCCTATAGGTCAGAGTAGAAATGCCCCATAGAGTTTCCAATGAGCTTTTCCTGGCAGATTTGCACTGCCAACTTTTTGGTTAGCCAACATAGCACTTAACCCACTGTGCCACCACGGTTCCTGGTATTCCTTATATCAACATTAATTCAGAATACCAAAGTATTAGTGAAATAAACCAGTACCTTAAGAATACTGAAAGAACACAAGGTAACTGAGCTTTCAATAATTAAATTGGGAGTATCATGAAGGATCTGTGGTGGCATAGTGGTTAAACATTTGGCTGCTAATCAAATGGTCAGAGGTTGAAACCTAGCAGTCACTCTGCAGGAGGAAGTTGTGGAAGTTGGCTTCCATAAGGATTACAACCTAGATGCCCTATGGAGCCGTTCTACTCTGTCCTGCAGATCACTATGAGCTGGAATTGACTCCATGGCACTGGGTTAGTTCTTAACATGGCATGAGAGACAGATCATATAGGAAAGACACAATAAATGCAACAAAACCAACCAAACTCATTGACCCTGAGTAGATTCTGACTCACAGTGACTCTACAGGACACAGTAGAACTGACCCATAGGATTTCCAAGGAGCATCTGGTAGACTTGAACTGCTGACCTTTTGGCTCCCAGCTATAGCTGATTGTAGCTTGCATCTACTGAACAACCAGGTCTCCAATAAGTGCAATTCTGAGTGGAATATACACCATAAATAATATTGAAAGACAAAAAAGAAAAATCCCTCTGAATGTTTTTGAAAAATCTATACTAATATACAAGATCTTGTATAAATCAATAAGAAGTATCTCATAGCACATTTGAAAAATTGGCAAGGGATGTGAATAAACAATTCACACACTATATTTCTCAATATTTATGCTTTTTCCATCTAGTTAACTTTTAGAGATGTTTTCCTGTAGAAAGACACGTTAGTTGTCCTTAGATGTCACCAAATCACTTCCAACTCACTGTGACTCTATCTCTGCCTAACAGAGCAGAGCATGGTCTAGTTTTGCGGCACTCTCAAAATCTTGTTATGCTTAAGCCCACCCAATGTTGCAAACAATGTGTCAATCCACTTTGTTGAAGGTCTTCCTATTTTTCATTGACCCTCCACTTTTTATGTTCTCCAGGGACTGACACCTCCGGATAACATGCCCAAAGCATGCAAGATATAGTCTCATCATCCTTGTTTCTAAGGAGCATCCTGGTTGTAATTTTTCTGAGGCAGATTTGTTCTTTCTTTCAGCAGTGCATGGAATATTCAATATTCTTCACAACACAACAAATCAAAGTCATTAATTCTTCTGTCTCCCATATGCATGGTCCAGATTTCCATGAATATGAGTTGATTGAAAACATACTGGCTTGGGTCAGGTGCACCTTAGTTCTCAAGGTGATATCTTTGCTTTTTAATACTTTAAAGAAATCTCTTGCAGCTGGCTTGCTTAACGCATTGTGTCTTTTGATTTCTTGACTACTGCTTCCACAGGTGTTGACTAAGGATCCGAATGAAATGAAATCTTTGACAACTTCAATCTTTTCTCCATTTATCATGATGTTTATAGGTATAGTTGTGAGGATATTTGTTTTATGTTGAGGTGTACTCTATGCCGAAGGCTATGGTCTTTTACCTTCATCAGTAAAGCTTCAATTTCTCCTAACTTTCAGTAAACAAGGCTATGTCATCTATATAACACAGATTGTTGATGAATCTTTCTGCAATCATGATGCTCCACTCCTCTTCACACAGTCCAGCTTCTCAGATTATTTGCTCAGCATATGGACTGAATAGGTATGGTGTAAGATACAACCCTGAAAAACATCTTTCCTGACTTTAAGCCATGCAGTATCCCCTTGTTCTATTTGAAAAATTGCTTCTTAATCTGTGTACAGATTCCTCAAGAGCACAATTAAGTGTTTTGGTGTTCCCATTCTCTACAATATTATCCATAGTTTAGGATGCTCCATACATTTGAATGCCTTAAATAGTCAATAAATACAAGCAAATATCTTTCCAGTATTCTCTGCTTTCAGCCATGATTCATCTGACATCAGCAGTGATATTCCTAGTTCCATGTTTCTTCTAAATCCACTTTGAATTTTGGCAGTTCTCTGTTGACAGACTGCAAAATTTTTCTTGCATGTGATATTAATTATATTCTCCACTCATTTGTGCATTTGGCTTGATCACCTTTCTTGGAAACAGGCATAAATATGGATCTCTTCCATCTGGTTGACCAGGTAGCTGTCTTATAAATTTCTTCACATAGACTAATGACCACCTCTAGCACTGTGTCTGTTTCTGGAAATATCTCAGTTGTTGTTTCATCAGCTCCCAGAGTCTTGTTTTTTGCCAACACTTTCAGCACAGCTTTGGCTTCTTCCTTCAGTACCATTGGTTCCTGATCGCATGTTACCTCCTGAGATGGCTAAACGTTGACCAGTTCTTTTTGGTATAGTGACTCAGTGTGTTCCGTCCATCTTCTGGTGCTTCCTGTATAATCTAATATTTTTTTCTATGGAATCCTTCAGTATTGAAACTTGAGGCTTGAATTCTTTTTGACAGTTCTTTCTGCTTGAGAAATGCTGAGCACTTTCTTCCCTGTCCATTGTCTATCTCCAGGTCTTGCACATGTCATCATAATACTTCATTATGTGCTCATGAGTTGCCCTTTATAATCTTCTGTTCAGCTCTTTTACTTCATCATTGTTTCCTTTTGTTTTATTATTAATAATATTAAAAACTGATTTTTTTTACATATTATTAAGAATAGTCAAATTTGGAAGCACATTATAGTAGACTAATGTTTACTAAGTGATTTACAGTGTAGCAGGAAGATCTCTCAGCTAAAGAAGTGCTCTGACCTATGAGATGAAGTTACTGATGTTGACATCCATGAGAAGAGGCTGAGAGCAGAAGGGTCCCCCCAAAACAAACAATCCTGTTGCCAACAAGTTGATTCTGACTCATAGCAACATCAGCAAGCTCTCAAGTCTTTGAGGCAGCTACGTGGCATGTGAGGTTAGAGAAATATCATTTGTTGAGGTAGATGTTCAATGTATGTACATCAGTTTATTTCCTTTATCCTCATATGAGAATGATAAGGCAGACAGTGGGAAATAAAATAGTAGACTGGACAAGGGAAAAAATAGGAGTATTTAGTGTCTTATGATGTTTACTGTTGTTTTCTGTCCATGACTGTTGTGACTTTTTTTTCTTTAATCTTTGGCATTTCTGAGAGGAAAAGGGAAGAACAGGTAATACTCACTGACTGTCAACAGCACTTAACTGTAGATCAGTAGAGAAGAAATTAGAAGATGGAAATTATTCTTGACTCCTATCCAAACACCTGTGTGACTTTGGGAAAATTACTCAACGTGGATGGACTTCAATCTGCTCCTTGGGAAAATGGGATGCTTTGATTGCATTCTCCACTGCACTTTTGTGTACACCTTTCCTGTGTTATAATTTATGGTTTGTAGACCTCACTGTATTGTGCACAATTTTGTAGGAGGCAGTATATTTTACAACTTAAATTCTTAGAGTTTGACACCCACAACACATAGTTAATAGTCTGTAAACAGTTGTTGAGTTGACTGGTGTTGATTAGTTGATTTTTAAGGCCTTGCAGCAATAGAATATTATTGGTGAGGGCTCTAATATCGTATAGTATTAATTAAAAAAAAACACGCAGATGCCTTGGTTGTAGCTGTGAAATAAAATGGAGAAAAATATTCTATGAAAATTACAAAAGTGGAGAGTTTTAGTTGCTATCTGGGATCAAAGGAGACAAAACCTGTTTCAGATAAAACTAAAAATAGAAAATATGCAATAATTAAATCCATGCAATCTCTGACTTCAAAAAGAATCTGGATACTGATATTTGATATGTAGATGAAGAAAAGAACATTTCACGGGATTAATGGAGTGTATTCATTTATAACAATGAGCTCTTTCACCTCAGTATGAATCCTATATTCAACAGATGTTGAATAGGGGAGTGAAAAGCTGAAGCCTGTTGTGAACTGCAATTTTCACAGAATATGTAATTCTGTATTAAAGGGAACACTTTAGTAATCAGTTACTAATAAACTGTTAAATCAGTTCAACTTTTATACAAGGATTTATTTTGTTTAAGGTACTTTTGTGACCATTCCAACTAGGGTCTTACAAATTCACTTTTGACAAGAACAGAAATAGCATAAATTGTTTCAATCCAAAGTGCCCTGTGATTCCAGGAGAAAGCTTTACCACAGATACAGAGAAGTGGTGCCTTTTCAATACACACAGCCCTGTCAGTCATAATGATTCAGGGGATGATGGGAAAAGGAAACCAGTTTGCTGTGCAGTGAAAACAAGCAATTAATCTTAGTGTGATAAACTCTTTCCTTTGGATTATCAGACACTCCATTTATGAGTCATCTGATACTTCTGTCTGGAGCTATCAAATGGAAAATAATATAGTTTCTAATGGAAAATGATATATCTTATGGGGATCAAAAATAAAAATCATAGTAGAAAGACCTGAAAAAATTCTTTTTTTTTTCCTCTAAGTAAATCTTAGTTATAAATCCTATTCATTTCTTGGTGGCATCGTACTTGAGACCAAAAGGTCAATAGCTTGAATCTACCTGGTAGTTCTTAGAAACCCTGTTGGGCAGTTCTACTCTATCCTATAGAGTTATTGTAAGTTGGAATCAACTCAAGAGCAATGAGCTTGATTTGGGGTTTTATACTCTTATTTTACAGATGTAAACACTGGGCTCTAGAGACTTCAAATTTTCTATCAAGGTCACACAGGAAGTTAGTGGCAAATGTGGCCTACAACCCAGGCTCAAGGAGCACAAAATATTTTGGGTGAGCAATTTCATGTACATAGCCTTTGTTTGTTTTTTTTAATCCAAGAATAAATTACTTGGTGTTGTAAGTTGGACAAAGTATAAATCACTATTTTAGCACATTTATCCAGCACTGAACATCAATCTTATTTCATATTGTGCTAGTAGTTTGCTCCTTAAGAATGTTGTACCAGAAGAAACCAAACCTATTACTATTAGGCCAATTCCAACTCATAGAGACCCTATCGTACATAGCAGAACTGCCCCCATAGGATTGCCAAGGAAAGGCTGGTAGATTCAAAGTGCCAACCTCTTGGTCAGCAACCATAGCTCTTAACCAGTGCACCACCTGGGAGGTCATTTATGCTGCTTACGTCCTAAGTGAGACTCTAATAGTATCAACGACTAGCAAAGATGGAAAAGATTGTCTTTTAAATGGAAAGTTAAATTGTCTGCTATCTTATTTAGCCTCTCTCATCAAACAGAGCACTAATGATAAATGCTTTTATGAGAACAACTTAAATAGGGATTCTGGTAAATCTACTGGCATCTTACCTATCATCTTACCAACATGTTGAAATTATTTTCCTCTCTTATAAACAAGAAGAGGGGAGGAGAGAAGTAGACAGGGACATCAATGGCAAATCATAACATTTCCCTGATGTCAGGAACATATGATATTTGTTAGACACTAAGTCCAGAGTTCTAAGTACCTAAGACAGAGAAGAGACAAGAACAAACAGAATAGTATACACAGTTTTTAAAAAAAAAAATAAAGGAAAAATAAATCACGTTAGCATTCCCTCTTTGTGAACAGCTGGAGAAAAACTGCTTGCATTAGGACAGCAAGCATGGAATCAAGCAAGGGACATAGTGCTTAGTGAGCCAAACACACACACACACACACACACACACACACACACACACACACACACACACACACACACACACAATCCTTTTCAATACATCAATAGGATGATTGGTAAAATAATGGCAGTAGATTTACTAGAATTGCTGTTTAAATCATTCTTCAAAAAATCATTTATTATTCATATTCAGTGTCAGAAGAGGGGGATAAAATAAATAAAACAATAGATAATTTAACTTTCCATTAAAAGGACATTTTTTTCCTTGTAGTCTAATTATTGACCCTGTTAGAGAATCTAACTGAGGATCACAACCTGCAAATAAGAGAGTCCTATGACACTCTGGAGGATGAACTACTGGTATGAAATAAGGCTGTTGCTCAGTGCTAGACAAATGTGGTAGGAGACCAGAAGTCTCCTAAGAAAGGAGATGACGTTAGCAAAGTGGTTAAGTACCCAGTAAGCAGCAACCACACGAATAGAGCTTGGAACCTATTCAGTAGCACCATGGGGAAAAATTGAGAAATCTTAGCAATTATAGCAAAACAAACTTTATGGGAGAATTCAAGTCTGTTACATGGGGTTCTTATGAGTTTTAACAGTACCCAGTAACAAGTTTCCCAAAATGAGATGTTGATAGTTTGGGAAGACTGTTTCTCAACTCCATTCTGAAGGTGAAATTAGAGGAGAGGAACAAGCAGGAACCACACGAATGATGAAGTTATTGAGGGACTGTAAGATCTTGGTATGGACTGAATGGTGGCACCCCAAAATGTGTGTCTACTTGGTTAGGTCATGATTCCCAGTATTGTGTGATTGCCCTACAAGTTGGGATTGTAATTTTATTTTAAAGAGGATTAGGGTGAGATTCTAAGACTCTTTACTAAGGTCATATTTCTGACATAACATAAAGAGAATTTCCCTAATGCATGGCCCACACTACCTGTTATCTTACAAGAGACAAATGGGAAGGGATGCAAGCAGGGAATGGAAACCATATATCATGGAGAAAGAAGCAGTAGGGGCAGATTGTATCTTTGGATCCAAGTTTCCTGTGCAGAGAAGCTCCTTGCCCAGGGGAGGATTGATGAGCTGGAACTTCCTCCAGAGCTGAAAGAGAGAGAAAGCCTTCCCCTGGGGATGATGCTCTAAATTTGGACATCTAGCTTACTAGACTGTGAGAAAATAAATTTCTCTTTTTTGAAGCCATTCACTAGTTGTATGTCTGTTACAGCAGCAGATTAAAACAAATGTTCAGGGAGAATGAACACCAGATGTGGTACTCTGATTCTTAAAAGTTAAGCAAACACTATAGCAAACAACTTTAATCTGTCAAGGTCCTATTAAACCCAAACCAAACCAAACCCACAGCCACTGAGTCGATTCCAATTCATAGCAACCCTAAAGGACCAAGTAGAACTGTCCTATGGAGTTTCCAAGGAGCACCTGGCAGATTCAAACTGCTCTCCTTTTGGTTAGCAGATGTAGCATTTAACTACTACCTCATCAGGATTTCCAAGACCCTATTAGATACTGTTAATAAATTGCATGAAATATTTCACTAAACATTATTTATTGTGTCCCTTTCCTTAGTCATAAATTTAAAGCCTTTCAGATTCAGTTAATTCTACACCATTATTTTTGATCTCTAGTCCTACATGTGAAGAAAGAGGTTATTTTTAACTTGTTAGCTGTTGTAGAAATAATGCTAGTTGGAGTGTTGATGGCATTTAAATTAGGGCCCCTCTTAAAAATTAAAAATAATAGTATAGGGAGACTGTCACTATGAACTGTAAAACAACAACAACAAAAAAGGCCAAAGACATAGGGGTTGATGTTGCTTCAAGGCATTTAAAATAGTAAGGAAAGTTCCATTCTGCCTGCTAGTTTCTCTTATTCTAGCATCTAGGTTCTTAAAAGCTTGCAAGCAGCCATCTGAGGCACAACGATGGGTCTGTGTTGACTTGGAGTACAGAAGTTGATGGACAGTTATGCATAAGGGAAGGAAATAGAATGCATAGCCAATCGATTCCATGAACAACTGCTTTGTTTGCCATGAAAGCAGAAGGAATGGATCGTGCCTGGATACTATCACTCAACATTCTAATCAAAGGTTCTGTAGTAAAATCGTGATCAGAAGGGAAAAGGCAGAACACAATTTAAATTGTCGTGGATTCCATACTTTTCGGAGCCATGGAGGCCAGACAAATCTTTGAAACAACTATTGCCCTTAAATAATCTTCAAACCATAAACCAAAGATATCCCCTGAAATCTTAAAACTAAACAATAGTCTAGCTTAGTCTGCCTTGGGCATTATGCACCGTTCAGCACTACATATATGAGATTAACATGACAACAGCAACTTGAAAGATCGCTTAGGAACCTTACAGGCAGTTGAGTTTATTTGAGCGTGGCAGAAACAAACCAGAAATGCAGGGTTAGAATGAGGGCACAACTCAAAGAATGCGACCAATGTCACTAAACAGTATATGCAAAAATGGTTAAATTCTATGTTTTGCTGTGTATATTCCAAAAAACAAAAGAGCAAGGTAAGACACGTGCATGACATAGATTAGTCTGAATATCAGTCCAAATGAAATAAAAAAGATAGTGACTCTTTTTTGACCTGTGACATAGGTAATGATTGTTAGGTGGTCTTTAACAATAGATCTTTTCTTTGACTAATGCTAGCAGTGTATGTGAACTAATGGAAGTATTATTACAGAAATACTGTACATTTATCAACGGAAAATGTATACTTGGCTGAATTTAGATGCACTGTACCTCTTACGGAATTCCTGGTGGCATAGTGATTAAGTACTATGTCTGCTAACCAAAGGTCAGCAGTTCATATCCACCAGGTACTCCTTTGAAACTTCACGGAGCTGTTCTACTCTGTCCTACCTGGTCACTATGAGTCAGAATCGACTCAATGACAGTGGGTTTGGTGTTTTGGGGTATGTCTTGTGGAAAACTAGTGGCATAGTGTCTAAGTGCTATGGCTGCTAATCAAAGGGTCAGCAGTTAGAATCCACCATGCTCTCCCTGGAAACTCTAAGGGACAGTTTTATTCTGCCCTATAGGATCACTATAGTCAGAATTGACTCAACAGCAATCAGATTGGTTTTTAGTGGGACATGTCTTGTATTTTTGTGGTATAAATCCTACTACAGCTTATCCATCCTAAGCCTCTATTTAGGGGGCTGATGTTGCCTTTTATGCCAAGCAAGTTAATCTGGTGACAGAAGCAAAGAACTATTTCTAAGTTAAAAATGAAACTGCCAAAATATACCTTTGGGAACATGGCTCCACATTTTGGAATTACCCAAACACCACAATGCCCATTTTCCCTTGAGTCGTTTGATTAGTTTGGGAAGGTGTTATGTTGTAACCAAACAAGAAAAAAAAAAAAGTTAAAGATGAAAATCACCTTACTGGTCATGACCACTGAATGTGTTTTGATGGTATAAATCTTTTGTGGCTTGGGAGACTCTCTATGGCAGCTGTCTTTCAGCAATCGACTTCAAGATTCAGGCTGATTCAGTCTTGTTGCTCTCCTGTTTCTGATGGATTCCTCTACACTCTCCTAAGAGAAGACACACCCAAGCTTTGCACTGCCTTTGCCTAAAAGCGACACATTTCCATTCTTTTTACTCTTCATTGTTCAGAAGTAGTCCTACAGCCCCATCTAACTGCAGAGAGGAAGAAGATACAATCCCTAAACACTGAAAAAGGAGTCCGCAGATATTGATGTGTATCTGCAACGTCTCTCACACCATCTGTCTTAGTTACCTAGTGCTACTAGCACAGAAAAACCACAGAGTGGCTTTGGAAGTGACAATTCCAAATCAAGGTTTTCATCACATTGAGTCCATCTGTGAGCCTCTTCCCTAGGTTTTGGTGTCCGCTCAGGAGCCTTGGCATTCTTTGTCACTTCTTGGGATTCCTTGGTGCTTGTCTCTTAGACTTCCTTCACTTCCCCTCCTACCCCTACCTCCCCTCTGTTGTGACTCTTTCTATTCACCTTCATTTATAACCGGAAGTGATTAGGTTTAGGACCCAAGATACTCTGAGAAGACCTTATTAACATAACAAAAACCCCATTTACAAACAGTGTTATATTTACAGGTACAATGCCTTAAGATTTCAACACATATTTGGATGTGCAGCACAACTCAGTTTATAACACCATCCTCATAGTTTTCAACAGCCTGTTAGCCCAGCAAGGTAAAGGGAAGCCACCAAGGGTTTAAAGCAAATACAATTGTATCCCATAACACTTTTTTTAAATAAACACAGCACTTATACAGAAAACAAAAAATGAAAGTCATTGAAGTCAAGAGTGTATCCTTGCTTTTCTAACCACCCAACCACCATCAGGCTGTCCAGCCTGCATACTGGATAGACGACGAGAGAATGAATGAATTAATGAATTGAGAGTACGATTCCTTCCTGTGGCCTCTGAACATGTATTTTATGTTCACACTGTGATCGTGTACATCAGGATAACACGACAATGACAACGATGTTAATAACTGTGCACTGCTTTGAAAGTGGCAAAGTATCTTTATATACCATACTTTTAAGCAAAGAACATATCACTTCTATCACGACTTGCCAGCTAGTCTCTCCCCACACTTTTATAAGCATGGCTATGCCAATTCTTTTTTTTCACATGTTCCTTAAAAAAAAAAAAAAAAAAAATTAGCATAGTACATTTACAAAGATACCATGTGGGGGGGGGTGTGGTTGGCTCACAAATGTAGCAGGTGCATGTTATTTACGTAAAAATACAGCACACGCTTCCCAATTCAAAACTGTGAGAGACGAGCATACGTGCCAGTTTTGTCCTCTTCAGATTACATATATCCTCAAATAAACTTAGAAAACATGACAGCACTGTAACATCGAATATTTAATATTGAGGGGAAAGCACTTTACAAGATCAGAATATTTCGGTATACATCCATCAAATATTTTCTAAAACTCTTCTAACTTGGAGACAACACTCAATGTTTTAGAAACTGCAGTTCTCCTTTTGAATGATCTACATTACTGAAGGAACTTCCAAGAGTGAAGTTACGCAGAGCAACGTAATTCGCAGGTCTCCTAGAATACTGTTTGTTTGTTTTTTTTCCTTAAAAAAATGCTCAGTGTGATCAAACTTAACTAAGATTTCCATTAAAAATCTAGAATATTGTTTTTTTAAATGTTCAGCATGATCAAACTTAACCAACATTTCCATTAAAAAACTAAAAACATAATAAGAAACCAAAGTTTCTATTAATTAATCACTGTTGTCCATCTGGACAAGGAATAGGTGGCGTATCTTTAAACGCTGATTTACAGACATATAGATCCAAAATTTGGGAACAGGCTGTGATAATTTTTTCTTTGCCTTGGATATAAAGCTGGTAGCCTTTGCATTTTTGCCAAGTAACTGAAAATACACAAAATGAAATTTTGTTTAAACCACCAAGGTATAAATTTTATTAAAGACCCAGGATTAGAGTTATTACTCCAATATACTGAGAAGTGAATTTTATTAGAAACTTACTGGGGCAATCTTTCTCAGAAAAGGTGTCTCGGTATAGGCATCTTTGAAGTCCAAAAGATAGGTTGAACTTTCAGCTTTGCTATTTATTAACTGAGTGACTGGGTGAATGAATTAACCTCTCTGTCCCTTAGTCTCCTCGTCTTCAAAATGGTGACAAAATATCCGTTCTCAAAGTTTGATTGAAAAGTTGAAATCAGACTACAGAGACAAAATATCTAATATAGAACCTGATGCAGAGAGGACTTGAAAACATGAATTCCCTTTAACTGTATATCATTGTGCATATGTTATTATTTTGACCTCTTAAAAGGACCAAACTCCAGGTGCAGAAAATAAAATTTATGAATTGGAACAAATTGCTGCATTTGCACACACAGATATAACATTCATTGAGTCGTAAACGTTAAACACATTGTCTTACATAAGTGAAAAAATGCTGCAATAAGATTTTCCGTAAATATTTTGAACTTCCACATCTAAACAATGTTAGTTCTTCACATCACCATGGATTTTTATTGATGGCATTTAGTACTGCAATCCATAAATACTATTTTTGGCTTGAAATTTATGTCATTGGTCAATTCATATATTTTAATGCATGTATTCTATAATGTTACTTTGCATATTGTCACATATTTTAACTCTAATCTTTGGTTTAAATTTTACAATTTTTTTTCTTTCAAATTGGTGTCTAAAAGTTTAGTGACCTAGACTGTGTCCTTAGGATTTGTTTTATAAAAAGAGGAGACAAGATATATGTTGTCTGTAAGAACATACCCAATCTGACCCTCTTCCCTCATAAATGTTTAAGTAAAGCTTTCCATTCGCAGTAAATACTGAGGAGAAGAGAAGCCCACTCCTCAAGACCATTCTGAGGCTGAATAATGTCTGAGAACTAGACCACAAATTTATTAAATCTTTAAGGGGAGGAAATACTATCAAAGCTTCTGCTGTTTTCATTTACAGCTAAATATGGAGAACTGAATTCATCTTTGTGAGTAGATATTTCTATGTTTCAGAGAAACTATTATGCAACTCTGGAAACCCTGATGGCATAGGGGGTTAAGTGATATATATACCTACTAAAAAGTTGGCAGTTCAAGTCTGCCAGGCACTCTTTGGAAACTCTATGGGGTAGTTCCACTCTGACCTCTAGGGTTGCTGTAAATTGGACCCAACTTGATGGCAGTGCATTTGTTTTTTGTTTGTTTGTTTTATTATGCAACTCTATTCCAAGATAACATGAAATCCTATTCAAATCTAATTTTAGACTTCACAAATGAAATCTTCACAACCTTGGACATCACAGAAAAGGCTAAACTGTTTCGTGCATTAAAGAAACCCCTGAATTCACTGTGGGGTAGGTAAAACACTAGATTATTGTCATGTTGATTCATTCTTCTTGTCTCTGGCATTGTTCAAATATGGGGATCAAGGTGGAGAGAGAGTATGGCAAGATGGGTTCTGCTGGAAGAGGTGTGGGCTCCCACATGACACTGATGTGCCAACACTGTGTAGAGCGTCTCTTTGGGAAATACATCGTCCAGTGATTCGGGGGAGCCATGAAATCTGACATACAAGTTTAAATTTTCCTCTTAGATATTTTATCTCTGTCATCTTAACCTCACGTCTTCCTTAGTATTTGTCACACCTGACAGTCTGCTACCAACTGTGCTACTACTGTTGAGTGCAAGACACGGACGGACTGGAGGGCCTGATACAGCACACAGAGGCCATGACATAATGACCGGAAGGCATGAGTTGAGAGGTACTTGGAAGTGAAAGGTCAAGGGCCAGCCAAGCAAGGTCAAGGGCAGAAACAAGGAAAGGCTGGACTCTCACCACCCACAACACAACAGAGTAACACCCAGTTACTCTTGAAGAACGGGAAGAATGGTGGTATCTCCCGTAACCCTTCCAGTTGGAGTTGCATTATTCCTCTTGCCTGGGTATCACAGGAAGTGTGACTCTAGAAGCCCTGGAAAGCTGGGTAGTGCCAGATTGCACTGGAAAAAGAACGTAATTTAGAGATTTCTTTAGAAAATTAAGTAGAATATTTCATAACCTTGCATAATTTCAAAACACAGTAGAATCCCACAGCATGAATTTGAATATGAACAATATTCAACATCATTTGGAAGAAAAAGCCAACAATGAGTACAAAGCTGTGGTCTGGAAAACTATGCAACTGAACAGAAACTCTTTTTTTTTTTTCACTTTTTCAACCAGTCATCTTTTTATTCAAAAACTACATTTCAACCATGTTTATAATGTATGTGTGAGGTAATGTGTAAAATGCAGGGAGAATTTTTGAGTTTCCATGTAGAAAAATGCAGTCACTTCAGAGTGTTGCTATCATTATAATCTCTACTACCAACATTGTACATCTGAAAAAGTTTAAAAAATATAGTTACTATATTTAGCTCTTCTGTAGTTTTTACTTTGCTGTTAATTGCATTTGGTCTATTTTTCATTTTTTTTTTCAAATTTATGTTTTCTCAACCAGACCTTATCTGCATAACCATCTTTCCCATCTCAAACTCTTTTCACGATGACTTTTCTTTCTCTAAGAAACAAGTGCTATGACTATTTGGAAGGTTCTTCTTAGCTATGGAGTTGAATTTTCGATAAAAACACATATCTATGAGGTTATCCCACATGGGTTAAAATGCAACTGACCTTATTCTACTCACCCTAGGAAACTTAACATCAGAGGATGGAATTAAATGGAGAATTAAAAAGAAAGACTAAGTCAAATTGAAAGAAAATTTCACTCTGAAGATCAGTAGTAGCAAAGGAAAGAAATGTATCAGAAAACTGACAGAAACAAGAAAAGAAAAATGTCTCACCAGATTTTGGAAGTCACCAGATGATCCAGGAGTCCAAGCCTGATAAAAGTAAATAAATAAAAATAAGAGAGGGACAGAGAAAATAAGATGTTTAATTTTCTCTGTAAATGAAACAGATGTTTTTAAAATTCTTTTTTCAAATTCATTCATTCATTAATTTTTTTTTATTATGACTCAGTGACAATGTACATACCTATATAAATTTACATGCCCACCTCTATACAGATTCCACTGCTCTCCCTGCCTGGTGACAGCACACTATTCCTCTCTGCATCATACACATCTCATTCTCCCAACAGTCTCCTTTCCCCTCCTCTCCACCCATTCGTTTACTCCAGCCAGATGTCAGCAGGATGATGTCCTATAGATGCATAGAACCATAAAGTGCATCCAATATATGGTCTCACCAGCAACACAAGAATAAAAAGGGGTGCACCCCGAGATCTCCACTAAAAGACCTCAGTTGATGGTCCAGTGGTTTCGGGGTTCCCCTGGGAGCATGGCTCCTGGCCCTGATGCTGCCCTTGCCCATAAATCATAATGAAGGTCCACTCTTTGGACACAAATGGATTGGACTTGGCTTTGCAGAGTTTTTAAAATTCTATAATAGAACATTTTCAGGTATGGAAATTTGATGAAAGTCCTTTTCTTAGTTAAAAACATGTTTTCCACTTAAAATTGAACTTAATTTTGTATTGCACCATTAAATCTAGGGAAGAAACAAAAGAAAAACCATGGCCCAGTTTCAGAAAATATTTTTCCAGTTCACCAGGTGACTCTCATAATAATTCAGTGTAATAACTCTCTACATCCTCAAAAGAAGGGTCGAGATGTTATTAAGTAAATGTATTTGAAATTCTCTAACATTTACTACACACATTTATTTCTCTTATGGGGGAGGTGACCACATCTGCAGTTTTTAAAAACATTTCCTGTTTGCATGTATTTTTTGGCTATCAGACAGTAATTAATTTTGGCTTTGATTCATTTTTCAAAAGCAAATCCATAGAAGATATTATAATGACACAAATAAAAGGGCTTTAATTTCCAAATGATATTAAAATACAGCCTCTATTTTCTAAAGGTGTTTGAAGTTCAAATGAAAGGCAACACTGAACAGCACAAATCCCCAAGAGAAAACCCAGCACCTGCCACAAACTGTAAAGGTTTTATAAATGTTGTCTTGTGCAAAGGCAATGGCAAACACTGGGAGGCTTTTTGTAAATATGCCTGCCCGCCTCTCTGTTTGAGCAGAAATATTGAACTTCTAGCCATTATTATTATGAAATAAATAAGACTTTTTTTTTAAAAAAAAAGTATTTGATGATACCCTTTTCTTTCTGCCTTGGGAATCAAGCTTAAAATTACACATTGTATGTGTAGAAAAACACGTCTTCCTTTGAAAAGGAATAGAAACCACAATAAGTGTAAAAAGCCATAACACACTAGGTGCACAGTTTCATGTATGCATATGAATATGAGTCTGCATATTACACCCAGAAATTTTCAGTTATTCTTTGGTAAGAATTATCCTCATAATGATGGGCAAATAAGAGGTAACACATCATCCAAAATGAGGCTATTAAAATTCTCCTCGGAAGCATAGAATCATTCAAGAAGACCATGTCTCACCTGTAAAGAACCAGAAATGGATGTTTGTGATACGAAGAAGGAGCTCACCAAATTCTCCAGCCTACCTTCAAAGGTGTGGAATGAATGATGTGCCTTCTGGAAGACTCTTTCCCTGGATCTTAGTTCTGTTTGTGAGAGCCACAGACAATGTCTGGCATATGTCCTTCTATTTTCTGACGGTGGTTGTGAGGTATACACCAGGTAGAGAACTTACAAAAGCACAAACGCACCTGGCTCAGTAGAGTACCACAGAGTGAACAGCCATGTGATCACCATCCAGCTCACACACTAGAACACGAACAGCATCATAGACGTCCACGGTGTGTTCTACAATAGTCAATATTTCCCCTAAACCAACACACACATACACACACCACCACCAACAACAAAATCACACAGTTTGAATCTTTTTGATTACTTCTTCCGAGTTATGCTAAAGGTACAGGGTTAATTCAAAGATGCAGATCATCTGAGACAACACATAAGCATACACGTGGATTTGTGCTCCACATTCCTCACTATTGTGCATGGCATATTGATTGAGAATTGATAAGGAAAAACAATACTTTCACATCATGTAAGTTCATTGAACACACTGAATATTGTAATGCTTGGTCAACAAATCATTTATTACACATACTTGTCTATAATTTCCAGATTCTGTGTTAAACCTATAGTTTTGTTTTGTCTTGGTCTGAATTTTAAATAACTGAAATCATAGAGTGTATTCTCTTTTATGTCTCATTTCCTTCCTGTTTATGAGATCTATTTATTTTATTTCTTGTGTCTACAGTTAGTTAATTCATGTTACTATATATTATTCAATTGGAGGAATATTTCTGAATGTATGTATTCATTCCACTATGATTGTTACAGGGTCAGTATAACAATAATGGAATTGGCTCCCGTGGCTATGGGTTTGGTTTATTTGGTTTCATTATTGTTAGGTCTACTGTTTCTATTTTTGTACTATGATTAATTCTACTGTGAATATCCTTGCAAATATGCACACATATTTCTGTTGGCTACTCCCCGGTAGTGAGATGACTTGTTCAGAGAATGTGTGTATGTTCTGCATAGCATATGAGAGTTCCTACTGTCCCACAACTTCCAGAGCAAGTATTGCTGATAGGTTTAATTCTGTCATAAATTTACTGTGCAGTAGAATATCATTGTACTTTTAATATGTTTGCTAATGAGTTTTATATACACATTTATTATTGAGTTTTATGTATTATACAGTTATTAGTCATTTATCTATATTTCAGGCCTGATTCAATTGTCCCTTTTTTAATGGGGTTCTCTTCTCTTTATTGATTTGTAGATACACTTTATGTATTTAATAAATCAGCTATTTGTTGATTACATGTTGTTAAAATATACTTTCCCTCTCTACAGTTTGCACTGTTACTCACTTCTTTTGACTTTTTTCAACATTATCTTCTTCCTAAAGATTATTTTAAATTCAATTTCAGATTAATTACAAATGGATAGACATATAACTTATTTTGTTATACTAATTATATATCCTGCAACTGGAAGAACTTGTTTATCAGTTTTAATCTTTCGTAGAATAGATAGTATTTTCTATATGTGAGATCATGCCGTCTGCAATAGAGCGTTTGAGTTCTTCCTTTGCAATCTAGATGCTTTTGTTCCTTTTTCTTGCCCAGTTTCCCTGATTAGAACCTCCAACATAAAGTTGAATAGAATTGATGAGAGCAGGCATCTTTGTTCTTGATTTTAGTGGAGAAAGCTCTTAGTTGTTCATCACTAAGTAAGGTGCTAGCTGGAGAGGTTTCATAAATATCTCTTATCAAGTTGAGGATGTTCCTACTTATGACCCATTTGTTGTGATTTTTCTTCCACTTTTGTCAAATGCTTCTTCAGTGTTTACTAAATGACCACTCATTGTTATTCTTTTGCCTGTATTCTGTTAATACAGTGAATGTCCATTGGTTTTCATATGCTGAACCAGCCTTCCATTTAAGGAATAAATCCCACTTGGTCATGATGTATCATTAACTATTGGATTCTGTTTGTCAGCACTTTGTTAAGGATTTGTAGGTCTATATTCATAAGGAATATCGATCTGTAATTTTCTAATCTTTTGATGTCTTTGTTTACCTTTGATATTGGTATACTATTGAGCTCATGGAATGAGTTATTAAGTGTTCCCTCTTCTTTTAGTCTTTAGAATAGTTTGTATGGACAAATATTCCAAAACAAACAACAAAAACAAAATCCACTGTGTATGCTACATATTCCAAAGAAGGAAAATAGCATATACAAAGCACGATAGACAGTACCTTCTGTGTGGCTAGGTTAGGAAATGTATGGGGGAAAGAGATCTAATCAATGGTAGAACACATCAGTGGAGACCAGACTTACAGAGAATGATGAGGGTAAGATCTGGGTAGGAAGAGAGCAATTGAAGAAAAGGCATTTTCAGTTTTAGACAACTGGGTGATGAAAACTCTTCACTACAACGGATGAGAAAGTTTTAGAGAAACACAAAAGTAAAATGCTGGATTACTGGATTTGAGAATCCTGCAGAATTTCTTGGTGGGTAGTTCTAGTAGCCAACTGAGAACATAAATCTGAAGTTCAGAAGATTGCAAACTAGAGGTATAAATTTGGGGTTTTTTGGTATTTCAATACTAGAGGAAGGATAGGGGAGAACAGAGGCACAAAAGTGATGGCCAGGAATAGAACTTGTGGAAACATTAATATTTCTGAGAGGCAGCAAAACTGTCTATTTAAAATTGGCTGAGAGCTTAAGAGATATAGAAAGAAGTAGTGTGTGCCATGGGAGCCAAGACCAAGGAACATCAGAAATGCAGAATGTTCTTCCCAGTGTACCAGGATGATGAGAACACAAGTTTGGCCTTGACTATTGCCTTGAGCAACAGACATTTAATAGAATAAGGAGAATAGAAGCCTAATGTGTTGAATAATAAAGGATGCTTAATATATACACGTTAACTGAATATATGCTTTCCTTTTTTGAATTCTGATAAAGGAAGAAAATGATAGAAGCCAGATTAGAATGGCGAGGTAGAATTAAGGGAAGGTAGTTCTTGTTCACTTACCAAGCGAAACCAAATGCACTGCCAACAAGTCAGTTCTGACTCATAGCAACCCTAGAGGACAGAGTAGAACTATCCCAAGGAGCACCTGATGGATTTGAATGGGCAACCTTCAGATTAGTAGCAGTAACACTTAACCGCAATGACAGCAGGGTTTCCTGTTTACGTACAGGCTGTGTTAAAAATTTGAGATTATTATAGTATATTAGCTCAATAAACACCTCACAGATATATAAGGACATGGTACCTCTTTTGTCTTCTCATCTAAATACGTAACACTGACCTTGGATGGCTACCACTAACAGTTTCTACTTGATCTTCCACTTAACGTGTATCAACTCTTTTCCTGCTACTAGCTTCTTTTGATCAAGGTATATACTTCAAATAATATTCACTGGTATGTGTGGTATTATGATTAAATATTTGCTATAATTTCAAGTTTCCTGTTTTAAATTTATTCTCATTATACTTGTCAATAAAATAAATAAATAAATAAGTAAAAACAAAAAATAACTCTACTGCTGATGGGTCGATTCCAACTCATAGCAACCCTGCAGGACAAGGAGAACTGCTCTGCAGAGTTTCCAAGGAGTGCTTGGCAGATGTGAACTGCCAACTTTTTCTTTAGCAGATGTAGAATTTAACTACTGTGCAACCAAGGTTTCAGACTGGTAAGCAGAGACCCCAAACAATTTTACTGTTAGTATCTTCTGTTAGTTTTCTCTTGATCATTCCTGGACTTAGTTATACTTGTATGTCACGACAATTATTATGAATGATGGTCTGTTTTTACACTTAAATAATTGAACCCTTACTCCCAGTTAAGTGCTTTGGAATATTCTGATTCCCACATATCTTCATCTCTCCATTTCATTGCATATTCTCATGTTCTACCGAATTTCAGATGGGGTTTTATGTAAATGGAAGCCACCATCAAATACGTAACTCAGATCCTTTGAGGGAGGTAGCCATGTTTTGAGGCTAAGAGTATTGAAGCCAAAGGATCACAGTGTGTGTTCTTACTCAACTATGTTGGAGTTTTATCAATTTAGATCATCTGCTTCAGCTTTAATATCTATAACCCAGATCTCTTAATACAGGCTTGTTATAAGGAATAAGCTCATACAAGTTTGTTAATAAGGAATAAATAATTCATGTGAAGAAAAGCACCATATCCCTAGGGCTTGAGTAAGGGTTCATTAGGTTTAGAGAAAGCTGAAGGTAAAGTTCAGCTTGCCTTGGTTAGTGTCCATAGTACAAACCATGATCTATCCCTCCAAGTACCATCTTTGTAGCCAGATCTTTACAGTCTCTATACTCTTCCTTTTCTAAAGTCATGACCTTTAACTGGAGGAAGACATTAAAACACCACACTTGTTACCCCATGGCCCATGGCTTACTGATTGTAGTCAAGACTTTACTCATTAAATGTATGTTCTAGAATTCTTCTGACTGTATATACTGACCTTCCAAAAATGAAGAGTGAGTTTGATGAGTTCCGTCTTGAGTTTTTATCCAAGAAGAAAAAAGACCCATTGCCATCCAGTTGATTCCTACTCATACCCCAAACCCCACTGCCATCAAGTTGATTCCGACTTACAGCAACCCTATAAGATAGAGTAGAAATGCTCCATAGAGTTTCCAAGGAATGCCTAGTGGGTTTGAACTGCTGAAGTTTTAGTTAGTAGACACAGCTCTTAATCACTATGCCACCAGCATTTACAGACATACAGAATTCATACACTAAAACACTCTATTCCTCACTATCACATTTTAAATTAAACATTCCCTTATTTTCTAATGTGTGTTTATGAGTCCTATATAATTTATCTGAGTGGCCAACATCTTAATGATATCCTGCTATTTCTAATCTTTGTCTGCAGAGTAGATGGACGAATGGCTTTATTTCTTGTTAACAGTGAATCTGAGGGCCATAGATTCAGGGGTTCTTTATCTCTATCAGACCATTAAGTCTAGTCTTTTTATATGAACCAGACTTCTGCTCTACATTTTGCTCCTGCTCTGTCTGGGATTCTGTTGTGTTCGCTATAAGGGTGGTCACTGATGGTAACTGGGTACCATCTAGTTCTTTCGGTCTCAGGCTAGTGAAGTCTCTGGTTCATGTGGTCCTTTAGTCCTCTGGGCTAATATTTTCCTTGTTGTCTTTGGTTTTCTTCATTCTACTTCACTCCAAGCCGAATAGGACCAATTGGTATATCTTAGACAGCCACTTGCAAACTTTGAAGACCCCAGATACCATTCACCAAAGTGGGATGCAGAAATTTCTTTAAACTTTTTTACACCTCTTGACATAGATGTTGTCTGAAACCATGGTCCCCAATCCCCTACCCCAGCTACTCTGTTCCTCAAAGTGTTTGGTTATGTTCAGGAAACTTCATAGCTGTTGCTTTGGTCTGGTTTATGCTGACATCTCCTGTAATGTGTGTTTCCCTTCCTTTCACTGAAGTTGATCCTTGTCTACTAACTAGTTAATGATTTCACTTCTTCCTCCCTTCCCACCCTTGTAACCATCAAAGATTTTTTTCTGTGTTTAAACCTTTTCTTCAGTTCTTATGATAATGGACTCATATAGTATTTATCCTTGTGTGACGGACAAATGTCACCCAGCATAATGCCTTACAGATTCATCCATACTGTAAGACGTTTCACGGGTTTATCATTGTTCCTGTCATTGCATAATATTCCACTGTGTGACTATACCATAATTGGCTTATCCATCTGTTGACGAGCTTTTGTTTCGCTATTGTTGATAGTGGCGCAGTGAACATGGGTGTGCATATTTATATTTGTGTAATGGCTCTTATTTCTCTTGGTTATATTAGTAGGAGTGGGATTCCTGGATCACATGGTATTTCTATTTCTAAATTTTTAAAGATGTGCTAAACCATTTTTCTAAATGGTTGTACCAGTCTCTCCACAACATCTCCAATATTTGTTATTTTGTGGTCTTTGGATTAATACTGGTCTTGTTGGGATAAGATGGTGTCTCACTGTAGTTTAAATTTGGATTTCTCTAATGATGGCATAGTGATTAAGTGCTACTACTGCTAACCAAAAGGTCAGCAGTTCAAGTCTACCAGATTCTACTTAGAAACTCTGTGGGGCAGTTCTACTCTGTTCTATAGGGTTGCTGTAAGCCAGCATCCACTTGACAGTATTGAGTTTGGGTTTGGCCTTAATGGCAACCTGGAGTTGTTTCAAAAGGAGAAAGGAGAGCTTATAAACAAGTATGTTCTATAGGCTTTGGATGTAGATGTTGAGAACAGAATATGTTATTATTTTTATTAATTATTTCAGATCCTACAGGACTGGGTTTGGAGAACTGATGACCAGTTAACACTTTCCCATACTGTTATACCACTTTAGCTTAAGTAAGTTAACTACTTTACTAATAAATAAGTAAAATAAATTACTCTTGGGTGGATTCTGACTTTGTGATACCATAGGACAGATTGGAAAAAAAAAAAAGTGCCATGGAGTTGATTTTGCCTCATAGTGACCCCATGGGGCCAAGTAGAGCTGCCTGATAGGGTTTCCAAGGAGCAGCTTGGAACTGCTGATTTGAACTGCTTACCTTTTGGTTAGCAGTTAACCTTTGGTTAACCACTGTGCCACCAGTGCTGCTGACTAAACACAAGGTGACTTATTTCGTTATACAAAACCTTTGTTATTCTAGCAATTATTTCTCTAATAGTGTCTAAGTACACACTTCCTAAAATACGTTTAGACAAAAAATCCTACTCTCACAAATAGGTTGTGGGGGAAACAAGTAGCAAGCTATTCATTCCTGCATTCTCATCTTAGAGATCCACAATGCACACTAGGAAATGAAACTTTGTGATAAGGTGTGCACCTGGGAAGTCTACAGCACAGATAAGTAAGCTTGCCAAGCTTATTTAAGCCATGGAAAAAATTGTTTTCAAATAATTCTTACAACCCAGTGGTTCAAAAATGCTCAGACACTAAATATAATAGGCTACAGTGTTAAATGTAGTTGTTAATGAGAATAATTGTCTGTGACATATTTCTATATGTCTTCTATTGTAGTCTCATCTTATGTTGCAACAATATCTATATAGTCACTCATACATGCAGTGAAAAATTACTAGGTTCCAGGGAACCAAACAGCACCAAGACTTAGTTTCTGCTTTTAACAGGTTTGTGATTAGCTAGTGGAAACTGAAGTAAAAAAATCTTTGCCAAGCATGGTAACTACTACAATAAGAGTATGTACAAAGACCTATGAATTAATTATATGGTTGAAAATCAATAGCTTCTCCCTGAGACTCTAGTACTAAAGACATAAATTCTCCAGGTTGTCTCAATGAATACCCTTTGCAGAGTACACATGACTTCTGTTTGCCTATTCCTTTTTCTCAGACGAATTAATGATAGCACAATCCTAACTTTCTCCCCCTGACCTTTGGTGATTCTAAAGAAGAAAGCAAATAAGAAAGAAGTAGTAGAGAGGTTGTTTGTGGGCAGTTGTACTCAGGTTGTCACGGCAATATCATGCACAGCAAAGTGAAATGCTGCCCAGTCTTGTACCATCCACATGATTGGTTGCTGATGGGACTGGTGTGGTCCATAGAGTTTTCAGTGGCTGATTTTCATTAGGAGACAGACAGGCCTTTCTTCCTAGTCCCTCTCAGAGTGGGAATCTCTGCTGAAGCACGGTCAGCATCATAGCGACATATAAATCTCCAGTGACAAATGAGTGGAGGTTGCTTGTGAAAAACACTGGCCAGGAATCAAAATGAGGTTTCCCTCATGGAATACGAGAATGCTACCACTAAACTACTATTATCAGATTTCTGTTGATAGATTTTATCAATGTGGCATGGTCCCTACATGAGGTCTGACAATTAAGTTGGCCAACATGCCACCATGCGCTTACGCTGACAACCCTGTACAAACAACTTGATAAGGTTTCATAACCTTCGTATAGCAGTGCCTCACAGTTGTGTTTGTATTGATGTGTGGCAGCCACTTGCTGAGTGGCATTCATTATTGTTGCATGTTTTTGTGTGCCTTTGCTAGAACATCAGAGCTTGAATTAGAACAATGAACATTAAGTTTCTTGTTAAACCTGGCAATAGTAAAAGTAAAATAAGGGACATGATAGTCCAGGTTTATGCCATTGAAGAAAATGGCAGTGTACAAATGGATTAAACATTTTTCTAAGGGTAGAGAAAGTGTCACTGATGAAGACAGGTCAAGACAGCCAATAATGACTAAAACATTGCAAAAATTCATTGAATTGTGTGTCAGAATCGCTGGCTGAGAGAGAAGTATAGCAGACCAGAGGAACCCGAAGATAAAGGAAATACTGAAAGGAAAGAATTTTAATGACTTTCAGGACATCAAGGGTAATACAGTGACAACTCTAACGGCCGTTCCAGAAAAATAGTTCCAAAATTGCTTTGAAGGGTGGACTAGGCACTGGCATCAGTGTGTAGCTTCCCAAGGGGAGGACTTCAAAGGTGACCATAATGATATCAGCAATGAGGCATGTAGTACTTTTGCTAGGATGAGTTCATGAACCTAATTTTTAGAACTTGTACTTTTTTAAAAGTCACATTGTCTCCCACTAGAAGATCATAGCCTAAAACATATAATTTAGCTCTTGAAAATGAACAAATACTTATTTGGTGAATCAGTTGCTTTTGGAACACTCCAATTTGGGTGCTCTTGGCACAGTTTGGTACCAGGGATGTCTACTCATGACCCCATTGCTCCGATTCTTTGGGCCTTGGTTTCCCAGAATTCCACCTACAACCATGGTACCATGATGAGTTTAAGTTTTTGAACAGGTGGTAAAGAAAGGCAGCCCCTCAACAGCTCCCTAGGCTTAACAACTACTGAAAAATCATATTACTGTCATTCTAACCTAGAAGAATTCTAACTAGAGATATGCATCATCACAAGAAACTTCATTTCTGTGGACTCAGACAAAGAGAGTTTCAAAGGCTAACGAGTCCTGGGTGGGAAAAATTGTTAAGCACTAGACTACCAGCCAACAGCTTGGCACCAAGTGGCATCTTGGAAGATAAGTCTGATGATCAACTTCTAAAAGGTCACAGCCTTGAAATCCCTAGGGACCAGATCTACTCTGCACACAGAGTTACCACGAGTTGCAACTGACTCAACAGCAATGAACAATAAGAAGTCTAATGATCTTGCTAACAAACTGATCAAATTGGTTAATCTCTGCCAGAGGACTAAGCCTGAAATAGCATTTTCTAAGACCTGATTCTCTGATTCTACTGTTTTTCAGCTAAAGTGACCATATCTCCATCTTCCTAGTTTGTTCCCTGCTACCAATTTCTTTAGTGATCACCTTCCATTTAGTAAAGATACCAAGCGTCCCTTAGAACTTCATTTTAAGCCCAAGTTTCTCTAGGAGAGTCTATCCTCTGCTTGTTGTAGGTGGTGTCTTGAGAGCGGATTGTTCTGCTCCTCCACGCCCAGCACTGCACTTTCAGACTGCTGAAGAAGCCTCACAGACTGCTCTCCAGAGTGGATTGTCATTACAGCTGTACCCCCTGTCACCCACTTGCAATGCCGCCTGTCCTATACAAAAGATAATTTTTGAAGAATCCTATTTGTGTGTCCACTTGTTCTACAAACTTAATTGAGATGCCTTTAGAGGGCTATAAATGTCCATTTTGTTTGTCCTTCTCTAGGGAACATTCTCAAAAACTAGATACCTTTTTTATTGCTTGTACAAAATAAAGTACAAATGCAGCAGTCTGGAGGAAACGGGGACGTGGAGAGAAATGACGGAAGTTCTTGGTGTTCGCAGCTGGACCTACAGACAGTGTTATATGAAGTGATCCATAAATGCCTAAATGACATACAAACCATTTTCAGTTAGCTGGTTTTCATGGTGGCTCAGAGAGCAAGTGGTGAAGCACAGAAATATGTTTCAAATAACACTTTGCATTTACGACACTAACCTACTGTTTTCTTGAGTGATTCCTGAGGAGATAATTTTTTAGTTCCTATTTTCAACAAGGAAGATAACACAGTAAACAGAACCTGCTCTATTTGTTTTGTTGTGTGTGTGTGTGTTTTCCCCCATTCACAGTAGAATACCAAAAGAAATAAGTAGAAATATTTTAGACAAATCCCAGAAAGGAAAAGAGAAAGAAACAGAAGTGTTTATTTTCTTACTGTCAGCTTTTCTGCCTTGGGTAAGTCTGGAAGTGAGATTTTTCTGGAGAGTAACAAGTTCGAAAGGAAGAGACCATCAGCTAGGTTGTCCCTTTTTATGTGGCTGTCGCTGGTGGTTTTAGAAGTCAAATGAGAGAGTGATTTCAGGAAGTGAATTTGGTTCTGATGGCTTCCAAACAACAAAAGGGCTCTTTCAAGAATGGGGTACACTTTTTATGCATTTGTCACTCAACAAACACCTATTTCAGGCTGAGAATCAGGCCCTGCACTTTTCAACTGCATTTAATACTGAAGCTTAGCACTAAGGTGCACAGTCTTATGTGTAAGAGATAAATTTTACAAAGAAATTTATCAATAATAAATTCTACAAAGAAAACCAGGTTAGCAGGTACATCAGGTGGGGAGAAGCACTTCTGAAGTGCTGAACTGGTTGTCACCATTTCAGTGAATGACAGCTACTGCAGTCACTCACACTACTCAGAGTAAGAGGACTTCACATTGGCTGGCTGGCTGAGCAAAAAAGTAATAATAATGAAATGATTTTGAACTTTAGTTTCTTTGAAATTGAACTTAGAGGAATTCAACCATTAACTTGCTTAGATCTTTTCAAGAGTGAGGTGATTTGGACATTTCAATCAATCTTTTAGAGGTTGATAATGAACACATCATGTTTGGAGTTTTCAAAATCTGAGACATTATACAATGAAAACTGGGAGGACTGGATTATGACTGGACTACCTGATTTTGCTCAGTCTCACAAGTTTTCCATCTTTGACAGGTACCGTTTTACCACTTTTCTGTCACTGCTAATGGAAAATACTTGAGTTTTCCTTTTTGGATGGGTTTCCACTCTTCCTCTGGCTTACACAGATTGTTAATGTATCATGTCATAGATCAGTACTCAATTATTCTGTATAATTTTACTATGCTGATCAAATAATCCAAGATGGTGAGCTATATGGAGAACTTGGCATTCAGTTGGTGAAATGCACATTAAAAACCTGTGATATGCAAACGACACAACCTCGCTTGCTGAAAGTGAAAAAGACTTCAAGCACTTACTGATGAAGATCAATATGGATTTTTACCTCAATATAAAGAAAACAAAAGTCCTCACAACTGGACAAAAGCCAACATCACAATGAATGGAGATGGATGTGTCAAGGGTTTAATTTTACTTGAATCTACAAGTCAACTCCTGGATCTACAATTAATGCTGATGGAAGTAGCAATAAAACAAACGAACAAACAAAAAAACCACCTATTTATTACACTGAGTAGATGGGCTGAAACAGAAAAGAAGTCTTTTAGGCTGGTGAAAAGCAAGGATGTCAGTTTTAGGACTATAGTGTCTCCGACCCAAGTCACAGTGTTTTCCAATTGCCTGTGAATTTCCAATATGCATGTGAAAGCTGGACATGGACAACGAATAAGGAAGAAGGAAGTAGAATTGATGCCATCGTATTGCGGTGCTGGTGAAATATCTAGAATATACATACCACTGACTGCCAAAAGAACTATAAAATTGTCTTGGAGAAGTACAGAAAACTCTTAGAAAATTCTAAAAACTCTTAGAAAACTCTTCAGTTGACAAGACTTTTTCTCTTGTCCTTTGGACATGTTGTCTGGCGGGACCATTTCTTGGAGAAGGGTATCATGCTTGGTAAAGCAGCGGGTCAGTGACAAAGGGAAGACCTTTGACAAGATGAACTACAGTGTGGCTGCAGCAATGGGCTTGTGCACAGCAAAGATTATGAGGACAGCACAAGACTGGGCAGTGTTTTGTCTTGTTTCCATTGAGTGTTTATGAATCGGAATTTACATGTCAGCACCTAACACTTGCAATATGGCTGGGGATAATCTGAGATGGGAAGAAATCGGTAGTGTGGTTTAGTGCTATAATTTACGAGAACCAAGAGCAGAAAAAAATTGAATAGAATCTTCCATTTTCCATCTCCCTCATGTTTCATGAAGGCTCCATTAGAGCAACCCATCCAGCCTTCTTACAGCTCCTCTGAGTCTGAAGTCCAGCTGATGTACTGAGTTCATCCAGCTCAGTCTCTTCTGGCCTCTCACCCCCTCTCAATGCCTGTGGGCCCAAAGATCTGAGTCAGTTTCTCAAATGCTAAATGATAAGCCTGGAGGGACAGTCTTGGACCAGTTATGGAGGGCTTTGATTGGTCAGCTGGATTAACAATTACCCTGAAAAATCTGCTTCATTCAGTATCATTGCCATTAGTTGATGGTGACTCACAGTGAGCCTGCAGCACAAGGTAGAACTTCCCCATGAGGTTTCCAAGACTGTAATCTTCATGGAAGCAGAGTACCACATCTTTGTGGTGAGTTCAAACAGGCAATGTTGGAGTTAGCAAAGAACACAAAGCCACTGTCTCATCAGGGCTCCTTGCTGAATTAATTCAGTAGTGCAGTATTATGCTTTCTTTCTTTTTTTGGCTACTCATTTAAAATCACATTTTCAGCCAACTTTACCGTAAAACTGACTCTTGAACCTCCACTCATCTTGCCCCTGAATTGATTCTGAGCTTAGGAAGGGAAACAGGGCCTTATTTATTGATCTCTTAATCCCTAACAGCAGTGAATATAATAAAACACTGGGTGGCATATCAGATATTTACTGTTGCCAGATCAATCACTGTTTAATAGTCTTAATTCCTTTCAAGAATCCTCCAACTAGACAATATTCTGTATAGAATCCAAAGAGCCTTCACACCCCAGGGGCAGTAGAGGAAGTATGCCTTGATAATAATGAACCATTTGGAGGTGTTCTAATTTTTTACTTTCTTCTTTTTTGAGGAAGGTAAGCCTCACGAAGGGATTTATATTAGGAACGTGACAGCTCCTTAGGAAACTTTGTAAGGCCAAACTTAGTTGTGCAGTGATGACAAAAGCTCTGTCTGTAGTGCCTCTTCTTGCCTCTTTTCTCCTTCACCCATTAAAGGAAATGAAACAAAACACAAATAAATCAGGTTCAGTTGAAAGGGAATTCAGTTAAGATCACTGGAAATAGCTAACAATATTTTCTCAGTGCCTACGGGACACCATCAAGAATGCTCGCTAATGTTGACTGCTGCGTGCATAGCTACTTACATATCAGTGTACAAAACATTGCTCTGAGATGCTGAAAATGAGTATTCTAATTGATAACAACTATGAAAAATCAATTTTCCTATGATTAATGTAAATCTGTTTTATTCAATATCACACCATGTTTATCAACCATTACCAATGCAAATTGTGATTTGTTGCCAATATGCAAGCCCTTTCATTCCTCTCCCCAATACATATCCTAAGTGCAATCAGAGGTGATAATTATTTAGATGCTTAAATTTATTCTAATAGTTATGCACTCCATGTTTCTATTATTGAAACGCTCAAAATTAAAGTTAAAAGGCATTCACAAAAAAAAAATAAAGGGGTGATGGGGAGTCCCTGCCTTACTTCACTTACAAAAGCAACCAAAAAAGTCACTAAAAATAAGAATTTGAACTTCTAATCTCAGCACGAACTCAAAAGGGAAATTGATGTTTTCCCCAGACTCCTCCAGTCTAGATAATCCAGATGTCGTTACCACATATTTTCTTTGCTGAGAAAACATAATTCCAAACTACCTGCTCTCTCTCTCTCTTCCTTTCCATCCATTTCTGTATCAAGACTCCCTGTCTCACTGTAACCATTCTCCGCAAGTTACTTAAAGCAGAGTGGCCTGAATAGCTTCATACTGATTTGTGAAATACTAATACTCCTAGAGAAACCCTGGTAGCATAGTGGTTAAGAGTTTGGTTGCTAACCAACAGATTGGTGGTTCAAATCCACCAGGAACTCCTTGGAAGCCCTATGGGGTAGTTCTCCCTTGTACTACAAGGGTGCTAGGAGTCAGAAACAACTCCACGGTAATTTTTTTTTAAATAGGTCTAAACCTGAACTGCAGTGGGTTTAAACCTTCCACAGAGATTTGCACTTTAAAACCTATGTGCTTGTCCACAGAAACAAATACCAAATCACTTGCTATCATGTGGATTCTGACTCCTGGTGAACCTGTGTGTGTCAGAGTAGCACTATGCTTCCACAGCGTTTTCAAAAGTTCTGAATTTTGGAAGAAAATCCCCAGGCCTTTCTTATGTGGCATTTTTTGGTGAATTTGAATGGCAAATCTTTCAGTTAGTGGCTGAGCACTTAAATATTTGTACCACCTGGGGACTGCTATTAACACAAAGAAGAACACATTTAGAATAGTTTCAGGAAATCTGAGGAATGGAAAAATCACTAATGACTACCAAGATAGCTGGAGGTGAGGTCACCATTTTGGTCAATGATTGGTTAAAAAGAAGTAAAAAAAAAAAAAAAAAAAAGACCAATGCTGTTGACTCAATTCTGACTCATCAAAACACTGTAGGTCTGAGTAGAACTATCCTATGCAGTTTCTAAGGAGCACCAGGTGGATTTGAACTGCTGACCATTTGCTTAGCAGACAAAACACTTAGCCACTACACCACCAGGGATTCCACTTTGATTGGTAAAATTGGGGTTATTTGTCAGAGAAGCCTAAGAATTCCAGGGGTGCTAGAATCTAGCAGAAACTTTCCTATTTACCTGAATCTTGAAGTTTATGAATTTCTTCCTCAAGCACCTGAAGCACATCAGCTTGTGCCTTATTCTGTTTCTGTGTAGGACATTAAATAGTAATGTTCAGGACACAGCCAGAGTACTGGACAAAGAGTAAACTTCCCTGGCACCAGTCTCTCAAGGGTGCTAAAGCATCACTAGGACAAATGTCCAAAATAAGATGCCTGTTAATGTTGATCTTCCAATTCAATTCTTTCTGTAACCAATGAATGTTAACTAGCCCTTTCTCATCACAGTAGACAGGTCCTTGAATAAAAATATAAAGTAAATATACGCATATATACACACAACAGACAGAAAAACAATCAAGATACTATTTACTGATTCCCCAGTTAGCAAAGAATGAAGTTTTAAAATCTTTTTGCAGGAACATCCCATTATTAGATCTTCCAGTGCTATGGTGTTCGTGGGTTTCCCTTTAATGTGGCTTGGGTCCAGACTTTCTTTTCCTTTTTTTAAGTCCTTGCCCACACTCAGAGATCTTTCTGAAGAATCATTTTTTGCAAGTGCAGATTTAGCCCAGATCCCCACAGCGACATGGAAACTGGTGAACGTGGCTAACTTTTACACCACGGAGAATACTGAGGAGCCAACGCCAAGTGCCGTCGAGTCAGATCTGACTCATGGCGACCCTAGATTATGTTTAATATTATTAGTCCTGTGAGCCTGAGTCACCACTTTTTTCTTTTTTAGCACCAAGGTCATTTGTCTTTTTCCTAAAACAGAGTAGTAAAATGTTGTTGTGAATCCCAGTTTTACCCCTGACTGGCTTTGTGATTTTAGGTAAGTTAATTCAACAACAGAATCTTAGTTGACTCATCTATAACATGGGAATAACATCTATACTACAAAGTGATTGAGAATTTAAATAAAATCATTTGTAAAGCATGCAATACAGGATATGCATTTAATACTTAATTATTAATAATAGTGATTGCTAACCTGGAAATATAACTCATTTGTAGATTATACAACAACTGTATTTGACTTATTTCTGTTTCTGGTAATTTTCAAATATACAAGTAACTTGGTTAGTAAGGCACTGGAGAAGGTAGGAGCTATAAAGGAAATAAATCTCATGCCAGTCAGTGGGTGCTAATTGCTGGGATCTGCTGACCATGGTTTGGCAGCAGAGGAGGCTGGAACACTTAGCTAAATTGAAGTTTGGGGATTATCTGAGAATTTAAAGTATCCATGCCATTGTGGCCCCTATTAGCACAAGTAATTGAGAGGAAAATCTTGCCAGTTATGCTTTCCCATAAGGCTTAATGTGGACTTCAGTATTCAAATCATTCATTAGCAGGCTTAAATGGCACCACAGGGCAGCATTAAAGGACGTAAGAGATAGCTGGTGACCTTCATTTCAGAAATGAACCAACTGAGGCCCATAGAGGTCATAAGGAACTCAAGGTTATAAGGTTTACTTCCGAACAGCCGGACCAAGAATTCTTGCTTTCTGGTTTCCTGTTGCATATGGAGTATACATTTGAGGGGTGTATGAGGGCTATTTTCTGAGTTCTGTGGAGTTTTTATCACAGTCAGAACCCCGACTCCTTGCCTATGAAATCGTAAGGCCAAGGTTGAAGAAATTCAGACTTAGAGCAAAGAAAGTGACATTGTAACATTTTTGAAAGATGCTCAGAGTGTGCATTTGGGGCAGGGGCAGTAATGGGGACAGAGGGCAATGCTTTCCACTCTAAAATTATGAACACATTTAGAGAAATCGTTTACATTGTTTAGAAGATCCATTAAATAGGGCCTGACAAGACCTTTCTAGGACAAGTCATTAAAGCCCTAAATGGTGTTTAGGAATCCAGCTACCTCAGATTGCAGTCATTTGCATTATATTATAAAACACACAGGGCATTTTGGGCAGCAAGGGCATTGGGGTGGCTGGACTTCGCCCCCTCCTCCCCTGCGTGCTTTTGAAAATACACAGAATACTTGTTCCCTGCGTAATAACTAACCCCACTTAAAATAAAGCAAGATGCCCTCTTGCAACCTCTGATGTGCTCAGTGCTTAAGTAGCCTTGTCGGGAGATTTATGGATATTTTTAGTACAACAAACTTTGTTTCCTTGTGTTTGCTTTTTTTTTCACTTTGGTTTACTATTTTATATTTTAAGTCTTCACCAGACGTCTCCGTGTTGCCTGCTGTCTTGGTTCTCTAGTGCGGCTATAACAGAAATACCAAAAGTGGGTGGCTTTCACAAAGTGGAAATTTATTTTCTCACCGTTTAGCAGGCTAGATGTCTGAATTCAGGGAGCCAGCTCCAGAAGAGAGCTTCCACATGCTACCAGGGGAAGGGCCTTGTCCCTTTGAGCTTCTGCGCCTGGGCCATCTACATGTGGTTTGCCATGTCTCTTTCCCTGTTTCTACTTCTCTGGCTTGCTCCCTTAACATTTTCTTTGTCTCAAAGGGACTCATGCAAAATAGGTGCTGATTCTGCCTCATTAACATAACAAGCATAACATCAATTTCATCACCTAGCAAAACCAAACCCACTGTTGTCAACTCAATTCTGCCTCATAGCAACCCCACAGGAAAGAGTACAACTGCCCCAGAGACTCTCCACGGAGTTTCTGGTAGATTTGAACTGACATCTTTAGCAGAAGCAGTTCTTAATTATACCACCAGGGCTGCCAAACATTCTTAATTAGAATTAAGCACTAAGGTCTCGTCGCGGTTTGGACTTGGTTTGCAGATTTCAGATTCCAGAGTGCTCACTATTACATCACAGAACCACAACCGAGATTCAGTGGCAATGCGTATTCCTCACTGGCGTAGCCTAATTCTGCCCCATTAATCACAACACAAACATGGAGGCGAGGGAAGGCACAATTCAATCCATGTCACTTGCCCTAAAGGTATCACGACTGTAATTGAGGGACTTGGTTCAGAATCTCTTCCTGAGAGAATAATCACTTAGTCTCATTTTGCGGCTCCATAGCCCAGCACCAGAACTTGTCAAGAGCCATTCAATAACACCAGCGCAGGAACCCCTATGGATATCATATCAATTTGTATTACAAAATGAATTATAGCTGTACCCACCAGACCGGGTATAGTTAAGTGTCTGCCAATGTTTCCATTACATATCAAAAAGTTCTTGCTTAGTTGCAAAAACACACTCAGGTTGCAGCAGAAAAAGGCCAACCCAGGGAGTGATTGCTGCCTTTGTTTAGCTTTACAATTAAAAAAAAAAAAATCACTCAATCTTTGTGTGCAAGTATATGCACTTTATGACAAAGAAAGATCTTGCTCAGGATGGGGGAGGGGGAGGTCTTGATCAAATGGGCATGAGAATTTCTGGATGATAAAGGGGGTGTGCTGTCACAGGACAGTGGAGGAGGGAAGAGCAGATTGAGTAGAATAGTGGTGTGAGTTCCAAATGTTATATGGCAAATTGAAATGGATTGTTCATTTGTACTTAAATCACAAAAAAGTTCATTAAAGAAAATAAGAAAAGATCTTGAGGGCTGCATCAGCTTGGCTGCCAGTCATGATGGCTTCAATGAGCTCATGGTACTGAAGCTCACACGTCTGGATGTGATCCATATTTCTCAGCTTGGAGGTTGCCAAGACTTCATAAATAAGGATTCCAGTGTGATCCAAATGGCCTCCCAGAATTACAGATATAATCATTAACCCTCTGAGTTTTAAATTCATAAATGTCTATTTATATCTTAGTGGGCTGTAATGATGTTATGTTCAGGATTTTCCTTTTTATTTCCCCCATCCATGTCCAGTGCTTACCAGGAAACCAAGTACACATGCTGTCCTCATTTTAAAACCTAGCGCCAAATTTTCTGAGCAGACCTACCTGCCTCCATCAAATAGAGTCTGAGATTCTTCCTCTAAGCTCATACTGCACAGAGCACCTAGCTCCAGTCTAACAACTGTTATGTTATGCCATTTTTCTCTGTGTTCCTTTCTATACTTGAAACACTGGTGACATAGTCATTAAGGGTTTGGCTGCTAACTTAAAGTTTGCCAGTTCAAATCCAAGTAGGTGCTCCTAAGAGACCTCATAGGGCAGTTATCCACTATCTTATAGTGTGGCTCTGAGTGTGAAGGGATTTGAGGGCAATGGGTTCAGTTTGGTTTGTTTCTATACCAGGCTCTACAGACTGAGAGCCACAACTATATCCTGTTCATTATTAGCATGCTAAACAAATTCAAGAGAAACCCTGGTGGTACAGTGGTTAGAAACTTGGCTGTTAAGTGAAAGATTGCTGGTTGAAACTCATCAACCATTCCACAAGAGGCAGATGTGGCAGTCTACTTCCATGAAGCAGACTTCATGAAGCCTACTTCCATGAAGCCTTGGGAACTCTATTGGGCAGTTCTATTGTTGTTGTTGTTAGGTGCCATTGAGTCAGTTCCAACTTATAGTGACCCTATGAACAATGGAACAAAACTGCCTGGTCTTGTGCCATATCCACAATCCTTTCATGCTTAAGCCCATTGTGGCCACTGTGTCAATCCATGTCATTGAGGGTCTTCCTCTTCTTTGCTGATCCTCTACTCTATCAAGCATGATGTCCTTCTCCAGGAACTGATGTTTCCTGACAATCCTGGGCAGTTCTAGTTGATGCTATAGGGTAGCTGGATTGGAATTAACTTCATGGCAATAGACTGTTTATTGATTTGTTTTTGTAAACATATTAAATATGCTCAATAAATATTGGTGGAAAGATGGAAGGGGAAAGGGAGAAAAGGGGAGAAGAAGGGAAGACAGCAGGGAAAATAAGTGTTCTATGAGATAGGATGGTGACAAGGATATTCATAGGATAAAAGTATTTATTGAAAAGTAAAGAATGTCTTAAACATGATTTCCCACTTCCAGTTTTCAGTATTTCAGAAGGTACATGTTCTTATGTGCCCCATAATGAAGAATCTCCCAGAAAACTGAATGGCTTGCAAACTCCTCCAGGAAGACATATATGCAACAGGCTTTTTTGAGAAAAGTACTAATCAAGGAGTTAGGAGATGAAGTGTTTTTCCTGTCTTACTGACTCTGTAAACCTCTTCAAGTAACTTAATAGCTCAGTGAGTCCATCTCTCTGAAAAACGGTGATAAATAACAGCAGTTCTTGTCTGCTTCACAGGGATGTTTCGGGGAAAATGCATTAGCACATCTAAGGCAATTTAAAGAAAAATTCCAAACTATATATATATTATGTATAAGTAAATCATTATATCACTATGCATATTATATATTTAAGAATGTTCATGTTATATACTACATGATAATTTATTGCTAACAAGACTATTTTGTCAAAAATAGATTAACTCAACACAAAATATTTATTGGAAGATTAGGCCCATCTACTCGTGGTTAGCAGTTGGATGATATCCACTGTGAAATAAATGGAATAAAAATTGTTGTTAGGTGCTGTTGAGTCAGCTTTGACTCAGGTACAATTCAAAGTGATGCTGCATTTGGAAATGGCCCATGTGATTGGCATGATTCATAAATTGTCACCTTCTACTGAAATTACTAAACATATCTTTAAGGAAAAAAACTTAAAAAAATATTTTTAGAAAAAAATATGATTAGAAAGTTTACTTTCTTTTTTTAAAAAATACAGATATGTAAAGCAGGTTAAACATTAGGTGCATTAAAGTGTTTTTCAAAGTTTGATCTATCTATCTGAGAATTACATGGAATATGCATCACCCGAAGACACACAGACCTCACTCCAGATTCAAGCAATCTGTAACTTTGAGGGGGGGCATCTAGTAACCTGCATGAGAAACAAGACTCACCAGTGGTTTCTACCAGCATACTCAAATTTGAGAATTACTATAAGAAATTATAAGACATGCAGATTGGGGAAAAGTAGGAGCAAAAATACTGAACTTCCCATCATCACAAGGATGACAAACTCTCTTCTTCCTGAAAATGACCAAGAATGTATCTGTTGTAGTAGATGGAAATAAAAAAGACAAAGAAGGAATTGACAGCCCAGTTTGTCGCATGTTACTAGGGGCCAAGGATAGCTGTGTTTCTGGTGGGGGAAGGGGTGGGAAGAACTCCATAAACTCCTTTATTTTTTTCCTGTGGGCTCTTGGAAGTCAGTCACACTGTATCAGATTCATGATCATTTCCATTATTTTTCTAAGGGTTTCTCTTTCTAAAACTATCAACAAAAATTAGATAAAAAAATAGCAAACAAGGGCGGGGGGGTGGAATCAAGATGGCAGACTCAACACAAGTCTTCCTAAATCCCTCTGGAAACCTATACCTGAATTGATAATTAAACAGAGACTCTGGACACCTAGTGAGCCCTAGGACATGGTAGAGGACTGTCAATTTGGAATACTTACCACTGATTGGGAAACTTCTTCTGTTTTGCTGATCTCCTCCCTTGTTGTGTGCCAGTTCTCATGGATTGAAGGTAACACTCCCTTTTAACTTTCTTTTCTCTGTCTTAGCCAGTGGGCAGAGCTGGGGCTTGACTGGCACCTAAGCTCAGATGCACTGCTGGTGGGATCAGCAGGCAGAATCACCGTATTTTGAGAGCCAAGCTTTGTACTCTGTGTACCTCACTACCTGTGGCCTCTTTCTGGGATCCTCTGCCATTGAGTAGTTTGTCCTGAGGCAGGCAGGGGAGCTTGTGTGGGATGCCATCTTGTTTGGATGGGAGGCGGATTACCCATATGGAGGCCTCAGTTGGACCTAATTCCCAGGCTGGGAGACAGTGCCAGCCTGGAGGAGAGTGCTTTCCTGGTAGAAAAGCAGTAGTTTGCACAGTGTGCTCTACAGGTAAGACCCAGAAGCATATGACAGCAGGACAGTAGACTTTCTGTATTTTGAACTAGTTTACAGCATCTGGGGTTGGATATTAGGTGTTTACTTTGCCAGCTTGAAAGCCTGACTGACTTTGGAAGCTGCCAGATACTTTCTATCTTTCAGCGTAAGACTGCCTAGAGAAATAATGGAGGAGCATCCTGATGGTATCTCTTCCAGCCCTATGGACTCACATTATAGAGTCAGCCAACAGTTCCTCAGTGACTCTATAGGTAGGGCCGTGTCTTTGCCAATCAGGAGGTGGAAGCTGCTGCCCCAGAGATTACACAGAGCCCTGTCACTGGAGTACATAAAGGTGTCTGGTGATCACCTTCCTTCTCAGACTGAGCTTTAGATTCCATTAAGGTAATACCAGAGAAACAAAACAACTTCCAGATGCCCAAAAAGCAACAAATTTTGGATAAAAAGATAAAGAAGAATTCATCTATGGCTTCACAAGGCCCCCAAAAGAAAGAACCAAAGGACTTCCCAGACAAAGAAGATTTTCTGAAACTATCAGAGGGTAAGTACAAAGGGATTATATAGAGAGCCCTCCTAGAGCAAAATGAAAAATTAAGCAAGCTGTTTGATCTGATGGAACACCAGGACTCAGAAATATGACAGATCAATAACAAAATCAAAGAGATAGAACTTTCAATTCAAAGCTAAGAAAATAGAATGGAATAAAAGGAAGATAGCCTTTCTGACCTGGAAGACAGAGCTACTGACTCCAACATCTATGAGGTGAAATCAGAAAAAAGAAACAAGAAAAATGAAGAAGCATTAATAAGCATGTGGGACTCTATTAAGAAGAACGATCTATAATTATTTGGAGTTCCTGAACAGGGCAAGACATCTGAGAACACAGAGAGTATTGTTGCTGAGTTGCTGACAGAAAACTTCCCAGAAATTGTGAAAGAAGAGAATATAGATACCCAGGATGCATAACAAATGCCACTCAATATGGATCTCAAAAGAAAGACCCCAAGACATATTAATCAAGCTTAACAAAGTGAAACATAAGCAGCAACTTTTAAAGGCAGTGAGACTCAAGGCAAAGCTAACATTCAGAGGGAAACCCTGTAGACTTTCGTTGGATTTCTCAGCAGAAACGATGCTGGCACAGAGACAGTGGGATGACACATTCAACACCTTGAAGGAGAAAAATTCCAACCAAGGATTACATATCCTGCAAAGCTATCTTTCAAACATGAAAATGAAATCAAGATATTTGCAAATAAACAGAAGCTCAGAGACTTTGTAAAAACCAAACCAAAGCTACAAGAAATACTGAAACAATCTCTTGGCTTTGGTTTAGAAGAACAAAACCACTAACTTCATATTTGAGAAGGACACATCATTCAGAAACTCAATCAAAGCTATAATAGTGAAAGAAATAATCCAGTGACCATATCATGAAAACTATGATGTCATCATATTAAAAAGAGGGATGTACTACAGTCATTATAGTCCTTCCAGATGGAGAGAAAGTTGATAAGAATGGTAGTAATTGAAATTGGGTTTATACATAGTTTATTAAGGGAGATCATAGAGGCAGTGTAAAACACAATAAAGATGCAACATATCAAATCAAGAAATGTAATACAAGAGTCTCAACAACCACAAAACCAACTCCGAAAAAGGTGAAAAATCAAATTACAAGAAGAAAGTCCCAGAACAGATTAATAAGAACAGAGAAAATATCAACACAAAAATAAACATATCACAATGGCAGCACTGAACACATACCTATCAATAATTACGTTGAATGTGAGTGGACTGAACATTCCAGTAAAGAGACATCGAGTGACATGTTGGATCAAAAGACACAACCCATCCATATGTTGCCTACAAGAAACCCACCTTAGCCTTAAAGATACGAACAAACTGAAAATTAAAGGATGGAAGAAGATATATCAAACTAACAATGAACAAAGAGCAGGGGTGGCAATTTTAATCTCAGATAAAATAGATTTTAATGTAAAATCCACCCTTGTGGTTAAGCCAATTATAGTGGGACACTATTTATTGCTGAAAGTTTCAACACAAAAACAGGACTTAACAATATTAAATACTTATGTACCCAATACTAGAGCATCTAACTACATCAAAGAAACACTGACTACATTCAAAAACAAGATAGATCACACCAAATGGTCCCAACTCAGAAGGAACGGATGATCACCAAGGACCAAAATGACATGCGGTAAAGAGAACCCAAAAGACAGAGACCCACGTGAGTGAGTTTCTACATTGACAGGTAACTGCAAGAGGTAACTGATAGCTGTGATTGGGCTCACAAAGTTGAATCTCACTGGCAACACAAGAATAAAAGTGGTGCACACTGAGATCTCCACTAAAAGATCACAACTGATGGTCCAGGGGCCTCGGAGTTCCCCTGGGAGCATGGCCCCTGACTCTGATGCTGCCCCTGTCTACACATCATAATGGAGGTTAACTCTTCGGACAGGAATGGATTGGACTTGGAGACACAGAGTGACCATACCATGTGTACACTTTATGGTTCTACACATGTATAACATGTCGTCCTTCTGACCTCCTACCGGAGGCTGGGGAGAGGGTGGAAAGAGGGGGATAGGAGAGTGTTAGGAAGATATGACATGTATAGAATGGAGAGGAAGAGTGTGCTGTCACCAGGCAGGGAGAGTGGTGGGAGCTGCACATAGGTGGGCACACAAATTTATATGGGAATGTACATTTTCACTCAATCATAATAAAAAACAAAATCTTTAAAAAAAATATATGAAACAACATATGGTTGTAATGGGTATCTATCATTAAATGAATGTAGCTTTACTGCTTTTTTTCTGTTATTAAGAAAACACATAGCCATGTGAATGTTGCAATTATGGAAAAGAATACAGAGGGAAATAAACAACACCTGAAATGCCAATGTAGAATGGTAATTACTGCTCTCACTGTGATAAAAACTCTTCTAGTGCTATACTTGTAATGTAGATTATGATTACATTTATATAAAATTATGCCTATAATTAAATTGACACATATTTACATGTGTAACTGTATAAACTTATGTATGCTTTTCAATTATTTTAAAAATATTTTATATTTTATATAAAAATATTTATATTTTTAAAATATTTTAAAAATGTTCTGTAATTTTCCTGTTCATATCAATGACACCTAAAAAAATATCATAAACATAAATACTGTGCATTAGCTGGAAATAATCAGACTTTGGTTTGAGCTACAGATAGCTCTTTTATGTCCTGTTTTTGTTTAGCTTGGGTGGCAATATTCACAACCAAACATACGCTCATTCAACAATTTCTCTGTGACCAGTTCAATGACACTAGTTACATTCTCGGTGCTGCCATTCTCTGTATTTCTGCTCATATTGTTCCACCGCTGTTAATCTAGACTCCCTCCCCAAAGTTTTCATCTGTGCTTTAAATAAACAATTGCCACTTTGAACTCATACAGATAATTCTTCATAAGGGAGCAACGCTCAGGGCCAACACTGTTTATTGATTGATCTAAGCTGTTTAATGAGAGCTCCATGGGATGCTTTCAGTTCAGAGTACAGAGTATTTCCAGGTAATAGATTCAAGGTCTGTCCCGGCCTCACTATATCTGCTAAGTCTGGTTTCCACATGAACTTGAAGTTCTGTTCAACAGGTTTCCTCCTTATGATCATGATCTATTTATTGGGTCCTTGATCAATGCATTCAGTAATGGCAGCTGGGCACCGTGATCCCTTGCTTCTGGTCTTATGGGGAAGAGGGTGGTAGTTTACGGAGGCAATTAAACCTGCAGATAACACTGATCCTGTGTGGCTATATGGGCTCCAAATTTTTCTGAACTAAACAAAACTAGTAACTTTTCACTGGATAAATTTTCAGGGTTTTTAACACTGTGACAATCATGCTAAGTGTCGTGTTTGTTGTTGTTAGGTGCCACTGAGTCAGTTTCAACTCAGCATTTCTATTCACAACAGAATGAAGCTACACTGTCTGGTCCTCTACCATCCTCCCCGTCGTTGTCATGCCCGAGTCCACTGTTGTAGCCACTGGGTCAATCAATCTTGTTATAAAAGTGTGGTAACCACTGTTCCTCTAAGGACCTTTTCCATGGAACTCACTTTCCCTGATGCATTTTTGGAAGAAGGTATTTCAGAAAACTCCTTTATGGGATTACTGGTTTCTTCAAAGATCTGTAAAGACCGTTAATCATGGAATTATTTTCACTTGGATAGTCCATTTGGTATATACACAAAATTTTACAGAGATTCAGGCAATATAATAAAGACTACAGTTTACTGGACTTCTCTTTGTAATCCTAAGTAATTGTTCACAATAGAGGAAAAGCAGAAAGGAAACTAACCAATCACATCTTCCATTCTGCACTTGGAACACTTAATACTTCTGTTTGGGTTTGGTTTCAGGCACAGGGTAGCTCTGCTGTGTGCATTTCACCCTATTTAAACAGCTGCATTCTTTGTAAACGACAAAATATCTAAGCAAGTGTGGATTTGGCATCCTGCAAATTTTAGCACAGGAATTTCTGGGCTTACATAAGTTTTTCATAAGTAATCCACACACTACCTTTCTTAATTTGGGTAACTTTTGGAGTACTGTTTTTGTTAATTTATTTTTCTCATTGGGGGAAGAGAAGATATTTCAAGGAAGAACAATGATTTATTATAAAATAGACATTTCCATTTGGTTAAAACTAGCTTATATCCCAGTATTCCTACTCTTGTTTTCTACATGAGGCAATATAATTTCATAGACAAAAACTAAGATTTGGTGTCCCGATCTAAATACAGCTATACATACATTGCAGGAATAAGTAAGATAAGCATATGAACCCACGGTTCCAAACGTATGAGCACTCCCTTAGCCATTCCACTTATCATGACCAAGATTTCTGACCCCTTTACTTTTTTTTGGTTCCATGTCCCTCCTTATACAGTCCAGAGCCCATGTGAACTCATTTTGTGTATGAGCCTGGTTTCATTTTATTATATATAAGGTCACAGCAGACTCAACCACAGTAGTAACAACAAAAGTTTTTCAATAAAGAAGTTGGATTAAACTGTTGAACTGTAGGCTATTTCGGGCACGCATTAGACGTATAATCATCTACATCTTACCATGAGATTTCCCATCTAGATCACACTAACAAAACTCAAAGCTAAATCAAAGCCTTGCAAAAGACCTCTGCACGATCTATAAATCCTTCACATTGTAGGTAGCTTTTTAATCTCTTAAAAAAAACGAAGTACATATCCTATGGCAAGAATATATACTATACAAGCTTATACAACTTAAAATATGGCAAGAATATATATTATACAAGCTTATAGAACTTAAAATTTGCAAATAGTTATTAGAATTATCCCTGCTCTATTCATAAAATGACTGAGATGGTTATTAAGAAGCTTAATACAAAACCTAACTTAACTCAGAAAGCAAAAGGCTAAAATATACCCATTGCCATCAAATCGATCCTGACTCATAGCAACCACATTAGAACTGCCCCATTAGAGCTTGCAATTAGCAGTTGGTGGATTTGAACCACCAACTTTTATGATTTAGGAGCTGTAACTCTTAACCGCTACACTACCAAGGTTTGCAAAACCAGCTTTTATTAAATGCCTACTATGTTGCAGGCAGGAACTCTGGTGGTGCAGTGGTTAAGAGCCCCACTGTCCACCAAAAGGTCTGCAGTTTGAATTTACCAACCTCTCCTTGGAAACCCTACAGTGTAGTTCTGCTCTGTCCCATACAGTTGCTGTGAGTCAAAATCATCCTGATGGCAACAAGATTGGGGTTTTGTTTTATGTAGCCAGTATAAGAGATGCTTTGCACAATTGTGTCCCTAGGTATTCTATGCAGGGGCTGTGATGTTGTTGTCGTTAGGTGGTGTCACGTGGATTCTGAGTCATATTGACCCTACATGACAGGGCAGAGCTATTCCATAGAGTTTTCTAGGTTGTAATTATCACAGGAACAGATGGCCAAGTACTTCTCCTATGGAGCCATTGAGTGAGTGAGTTCCAACTTCGAACAATTCACTTAGCAGTCACGCACTTTATCTTTGTTTACCATGGGAACTAATAGTAAGTTCATCATGTGCTAATGAAAAGGTCAGCAGTTCAAATCTGCCAGGCACTCCTTGGAAACTGTGTGGGGCAGTTCTACCTTGACCTCTATGGTCGCTATAAGTTTGGACCTGACTCGACGGCACTGGGTTTTCATTATACATTTGAGGATGCTTTGGTTAGCAGCTGGTGAGCCTTGACCATGCCATGGCTAAGTGATTGACTTAACCAAGAGGTCAGCTGTTTGAATCCACTGACATGCTTGGTGCTTGGAAATCCCATGGGACAGTTTTACTCAGTTCTATAGGGTCACAGTGAGTTAGAATTGACTCAACAACAGGAGGTTTGGTTTGGCTTTTGATTAGAAAAGTAATTTGGATTCCGCAGATAGTAAGAGGCACGTTTGCACTCCAAGTGCAGGGGGGTTCAGTTTCAAAGTCAAGATTCTCTACTTCCATACCTCACCACCAACACAGAGAAAACACTCTCCTTTTCAGCTAGTGACCAAGAATGTCTTCCTGGACACATCAGGGAGAAGGAGCAGTGATGGCAAACAGGTGGCGTGTGGTCACGGCAGCACATCTATGGGACACCGAGATTATTTGCATTGTGCTATGTTTGATTTAGTCCCCTGCCAAATGTCATTCCAAAGCCTTGACACAACAGAGATTTGTGCGCAAAGCCATTTATTCCCTGCCTGGCAGCTACCATCGGCTGGCATATTTTCCTTTGATGTTCTAAAATCATATCAGTCTCTGAACAGGGACTAAAAATGACTAAGAGGAAAACTGTATGAAAAATGGGGTCAAGAAAAATCTGAGCGTTTCTATTTTAAAATCTCAGAAAATGACCCACGTATACATTGTATAGGATGCTTTATTTTTTTTAATTAGAGCACAGCAAATACTTACTGCCTATTTTTAGCCAAATTAAAAAAGAAGTATATATTACTGTATTTGCTCAAATATGAAGTTTCCATAAAATAGAACAGCAATCAATTACCACTAAAAGTAGTATATATGTCCACATTTTTCTTAGAATGACAAACTCAATTCTCAAGTTTCTTTCTGTATAAAATTACATTGTTGTTGCTACTATTAGGTGCCATGTAGTCAATTCTGACTCACACAGACCTTACGTACAACAGAGCAAAACATTGCCTGGTGACGTGCCAACCTTAGAATTGTTGCTATAGTTCAGCCTGTTGTAGCAGCCACTGTGTCAGTCCATCGCGCCAAACAACTTCTTCTTCTTCTTATATACTGTTGACCCTCTACTTTACCAAGCATGGTGTCCTTCTCTGGGGACTGATTCCTCCTGATAACATGTTCAAAGGACTTGAGATGAAGGCTCCTCATCCTTACATCTAACAGCATTCTGGCAGTACTTCTTCCAAAACAGATTTGTTTGTTCTTCTGACAGTTCAGGGCATATTCAGTATTCCTCCCCAACATCATGGTTCAAAGGCATCAATTCTTCTTCCTTCTTCCTTACTCATGGTCCAGTTTTTGCATGCATTGTGAAGCAATTGAAAATACTGTGGCTTGGGTTAAGGCACAGTTTAGTTTTCAAAGTAATATCATTACTTTTTAACACTTTAAAGAGGTATTTTGCAGCAGATTGGCCTAATGTGACATGTCATTTGATTTTTTGATTCCTGCTTCCGTGAGTGCTGATTATAGATCCAAATAAAGTGAAATCCTTGACAACTTCAATCTTGTCTTCATTGATCATGATGTTGCTTCATAGTCTAGTGTCAGGATTTTTCTTTTACGGTGAAGTGTAATCCATACAGAAGGCTTAGTCCTCAATCTTCATCAGTAAGTGCTTAAAGTTCTCTTTGCTTTCAGCAAGCAAGATTGTTTCATCTGCATATTACAGGTTGTTAACATGTCTTTCTACAAACTTGATGCCATATTCTTCACGTGGTTCAGCTTCTCCAATTATTTACTCAGCATGGAGATCTAATAAGTATAATGAAAGAAGACAACCCTGATGCACAGCTTTCCTGATTTACACTATGCAGTATCTCCTTATTCTGATCTAACAATTGCTTCTTGGTTTATGTACAGTTTATTCAATAGCATAATTAAGTGTTCTGGAATCTGCATGCTTTGAAATGTTATCCACATTTTGCTATGACCTGTGTAGTGGAATGACTTTGTATAGTCAATAAAATACAGGAAAACATCTTTCCGCTATTCTCAGCTTTCAGCCAAGATCTCATGTCAGCAATGATATCCCTCATTTTCCATCCTCTTCTGAATCTAGCCTGAATATTAGCAGTTTCCTGTGATAGCACTGCTGCAACAGTTTTTGAATTGACTTCAGGAAAATTTTACTTGCATGAGATGCTAATGATATTGTTAGATAATTTCTACATTATTTTGGATCACTTTTATTTGGAATAGGCACAAATATGGATCTTTCTTATTCAATGAGCCTGGTAGCTATCTTACACATTTCTTAGCATTGACTACTGAGCACTTCCAGTACTGCCTCCATTTGTTGAAACATCTCAGTTGGCATTCAGCCAACTCCTGGAGCCTTGTTTTTTGGAAACGCTTTCAGCCCTCTTGTGACTTTATCCTTCGGTGTCATCAGTTTGCAATGACATGTTGCCTCCTAAAATGATTGAAAGTCAACCAATTCATGTTAGCATGGAGACTGTGTATTCTTATCATCTTCTTTTGATGCTACCAGCATGGTCCAGTATTTTGCCCATAGAATTCTCCCAAATTGCAACTCAAGGCTTGAAATTTTTCCTTCAGTTCATTCAGCTTAAGAAATGCAGACTGTGTTCATCTCTTTTGGTGTTCCAACTCCAGGTCTTTGCAGGTTTCATCTCAAGCTAGCTTTTGAAATCTTCAGTTCTTTTCTTTCATCATTTCTTCCGTCTACTTGAGCTGCTCTGCATTCAAAAGCAAGTGGCAGAGTTTCTTCTGACATCTATTTTGGTCTTTTCTTTCTTCCCTGAATTTTTAGTGACCTTCTGCTGGTGGCGTAGTGACTAAATGCTACAGCTGAGAACCAGAAGGTCAGCAGTTCCTCGGCTCGGTGTTCCTTGGCCACTCTTATGGGGCTGTTGTACTCTATCCTGTAGAGTTGCTATGAGTCAGAATCAACTCGATGCCATTGGTTTTAGTTTTGTTCTGGGTTTGCTTTCTTTAAGCATGATGTTCCTCTTGTCACCTCACTTCTCTGGTCTTCAGTCATTAGGATTCAATATGTCAAATCTATTCTTGAGATGGGCTCTGATTCATGTGAGATATACTTAAGTTTGTACTTTGGTTCTCATGAACTTGTTTTGTCTTCAGCTTCAAACCGAACTTTCATAGGACGAACTAATAGTCTGTTCTGCAGTTTGCTGTTGGCCTTGCTCTCCCTGAGGGACACAAGTTGTACTTCTCCATAGCCTCTTTCCACAGATGTAGTCAGTTTTATTCCTGTGTATTCCCTCTAGTGAGACCCACATGTAGAGTTGCCATTTAAGTTTTTTTTTTTGGGGGGGGGGAAGGTACTTGCAATGAATAAGTCATTGGTCTTGTAAAATTCTATCATGCAATCTCTGGTGTCCTTTCTCTCAACAGTCCTTTACCACTGCCAATCCTTCTTTGTTTCCAAGTTTGTGTTCTAATCACCAATAATTATCAAGGCATCCTGACAGCATGTTTGATCAATTTCAGACTGTAGAAGTTCATAAAACTCTGCAGTGTCTTCATCTTTGCCTTTAGTGATGTCATGGATTGCACTGTGTCCCCCCTAAAATGTATGTATTGATTTGACTTGGCTATGAGTCCCTATATGGTACCCTTCCTTCCATGTGTTGTGAATCCTCTCTCAGTGATATTGGTGGAGAATGGGCATCAGTTGTGCTGGTGAGGCAGGACTCAGGTTACCAGCTGTGGGATATAAGGGAGAGAAGTGAGCAGAGAGAGTTGGGAAGCTCATACCACCAAGAAGGAGGGACTGAGAGCAGAGAACATCCTTTGGACGTGAGGTTCATATGCCGAGGTGCTCTCCTTGAATTTGGACTCAACCTACTGGACTGTGATAATCTCTTATTGAGGAAGCCTATAACTCATAAGTGGATATTTGGCTTACTGTACTATGTCAATAAAATTTCTCTTCATAAAGCCTTCCTCTCATGGTATTTTCTGTTAGACCAGTACCAGGTGACCAAAACAGAAAATTTGAATAATAAGATTCACTGGTTTTCCTTTCAGGCATGCGGATAATTTTATGCCACTGACAGCATTGTACTTCATGGTAGATTTTGAAACGTTCTTCTGGATGGTGGATATGACGTCACTCCTCCTCACTTTGTAATTTCCAGCAGAGTAGACCATATGATTGTCTAATTCAAAATGGCCAATACCAATCCATGTGAACTCACTAATGGCCAGGATGTTGGTCATTATGCATTCCATTTCATTTTGGATTACTTCAAATCTTCCAAATTCCTTACTTTGCACAATCCACATTGCAATGATTAATAGATGTTTTGCAGCCGCTGCTTCTCATTTTCAAGTGCCACCTCAGCAAATGAAAATTCCAAAAGCTTGATTCTGTCCCTGTCATTAAGACAGACTCATTTGAGGTGACAGCTCTCCCCAGTTGTATTTTGAGTGCCTTCCAACCTGAGGGACTCATCTGACACGATGTCAGACAACATTCTGCTGATATTCATCAGGTTTTCACTGTAGAAGGAGATCATCAGGTCCTTCTTTCTGGTCTGTCCTAGTCTGGAAGCTCTACGGAAATCTGTCCCCCATGGGTGACACTGCTAGTATTTGCAGTATGGACGGCCTAGCTTCCCACATCACAGCACCATGCAAGCCACCACAGTAAAACAAAGGACCAGATGAGTAAAGGTAAAATTACTTTAACAAGCAGAAGAACACAGAGCACTGACTTACTGACTCCATGCAGAGGTTTAGAAAGACTCTAAGGTAGCTGAGATAGTGAAGCTTCAGAGAAACTAATAATCAGACATTTTTGAGTCTATTCTATATTCAAATACCCCCAGAGCAGTGGCATCCAAAGTTCCCTCAATACTTCAGAGTTAACTGAAATCCCGACTTGCTAGTTTAAGCTATTTTTCATAGATAAGGACTGGTATGTAATAACCATTCTAGATGCTGGATTCACTTATCAGCCTCTTCTTTCTTAAGTTATCATCCTCCGGAATCTTAGTTCCTTTGCTCTTAAGTCATAGATTTTCCCATTGTAGCTTTTATTTACCTATATTTTCTTTCCATCTCCCTCTTAGGAGTCAAGCTTATCATGATTCATGACCTTTCTGAAGATCTTCCATCACCCATTATTTTTTTACAATAGCATTCCATTTTGAAATAACGGGCTTCTTGTATTATTAGTCTTTGCACTATCCTCCGTTAGGTAGTACAGTTACATACTCCTTATTGATCTCTGCGTATGTATGTTTTTGTCCATTATTACTTTCTCTTTTCAAGCTGATTCTTAATTCCAAACTAATTTCAGTATGTGTTTCCCCTAAACCTAGGTAATCTAAGGTACTTCTTGATTGTTTTAACACATACATATTCCTTTTCCACCATTTTCCCCCTCAGGATAATCAAAGACTGGGATAAACATCTTCCATCAACCTCCAAACACTGTCACTTCTTTATTTGCAAGGCCATCAGTAATAATTGTTCTTTGAATATAAACAGCATGTATCAAAAAGTTGTTGTACACAGTCAATGGTATAAGTGTGACAATCAGATTTCTGAATTTGATGTTTTCTCACTAGTGTATTTTATTACATGGAAGAGTATAAAACACATAACAGAGTCATCACATCTTTAAGAGTGTGGGCATTTATGCAATCATTATCAAATGTTTTATATTTCATGGGGAAAATTCTAAATAATGTACATACCTTTTTCCAAGGCACATTGTGCTGTGGTCTCAGGATAGGAACCTAATGTAAAAAAAAAAAATTCTTATTAATATAGCATTCATATAGTAAACAGGATGAGAAATATCACTTATTATTAAAACAAGGACATAGTTTAAATCTCAGTCATGGCTTTTAATGTGTATCATTGCATTAGCCTAAAAAATATGTCCTGTGTTTTTACTGACACCTCAGCAACTGACTGACCTTTTATCTTATTGTATCTAAGATAATTAAAAAAAAAAGATCAGATACAAATAATCTGAAACACTTGTCAATTTGAAGTCCTTTGTGTCTTCAAGCTAAAAAATTAAAAAGTAAAGTTCTAAAGTAAAATTTTAAAAATTTTGCCTGAGAGAAATACAGAAACAAACTCAGTTCTGTATATTCAAAAATCAGAAACCCTGGTGACGTAGTCATTAACTGCTGCAACTGCTACCCAGTAGGCTGGTAGTTGAGACCCACCAGGTGCTCCTTGAAGACCCTCTGGGGCAGTTCTGCTCTGTCCTGGTACAGGGTTGTTGTAAGTCAGAATTGACTCCACAGCAGTGAGTTTGGTTTGGGTTTTATACAAAAGTCAATCATGTGCAAAAAACTCAGACATGCCTTTTTTCAACACTGCTACATGCACTATCAAGCTCAAAGTAGGAAGATGAAGAAAAAGGCTTAATAGATTTTAATGATAATAAAAACTTAAACCCTTTATTTATCAAAAAGTGCAGCAGGGCACCAATTATAATTAACAGAATTGTCACAGTAATGATATTTCAGACTGTCAGGCACTGAGTCTAGACTGCATTTGCAGATAATGGATTTAAATACACTCAAATGAATTTGAGTAGTTTAAAAATCAAAAAAATAAACAGAATCACATATGACTGAACTATGTTTTAGTATTCCCACCATTGTTTCCTGTTTACTACTTTTGTTAGACACAGGGCCATGTTCCCAAATATGTTCACAGATTCAGCTACAAAAGCACAGATTTAATCTGAGAACACAGGTTGCATATGTGATAATACTAATCACAAAGGCTTCAATTAAACATAGAATGAAAAGGCCATTCACTTTGGTCACACTTCTTGGCATCCCCTACATCTGAATTTTCCAAATTGATGGAAAATCAGAAGAAATAAATTTCTCTTGTGCTCTCTACCAGTTATTATGCAATATTTTTTTTACCATGAATGACAAATAGCATCCACATCATAGAAACAAAATCATCACTCTCTTCTATGTTTAATGCACACCAACTCACAGAATTTTAGCTCCAGACCTTACTGTATTGGAGAGCCAAGTCAGCTGTACTCAAACTCTGCTTTAAGGAGTTCCCAGTGGTATACAGAAACACCACAGCAGCCATGGGAGGAAACCAAGCCACTAAGTGGCCTAGAGTTTTCCTTCCACCACTTTTCAAGCACAGTACACACTTGGCACAAGTGTATGCAAGCATTTGTCCACACAACACACACAAAATCACTTGAGAGTTCTGCATAAGATAATGTTTCGCAATAGTGTGTGTGTGTGTGTGTGTGTGTGTGTGTGTGTGTGTGTGTGTGTGTGTGTGTGAGAGAGAGAGAGAGTGAAAGAGAGAGAAAGAGAGAACCACTCCAGGCTAACTCCTGTACTGTGTAGCTAGAACCACTGAGTTTCACAACTACTGGATTTCAGTTTTGGTTCTTCCGATGACCAAGCAACCCAGACTTTAGACAATATATGTAATACTCTCTTGAGTCTCAGTGTTTTATCTATACAAGTAATTGATGCAAAGATTAAATTGGTATATACAAATAAATTGCCTATTACAGTTTCTAGGACATACATAGAAAATGACCAACAAACATTAATGAAACTTACATAATAGCACTTGAGAAGTTAAAAAATAGTTGACTTAAAATATTAGATAATTTAGATTTTTTAGTACACCTTATTTTGAACTTATATTCCTATTTTTACTGTTCATTTGTCAGTGTGAAAAATCTTAGTTTGTGTTTTCTTCTCTTACCAGCTATAGCTGTAGTTAAGTAATTGAGAAACACAAGCATAGATTAAAAATAAAATCTTTCTTCATGAATTTTGCATCAAAGAAATAAAAGTACAAAGGGAAGTTTGTTTTTGAGTGAGACATTGTAAATGACATTTAATAGCTGCAATCTATGTTCTGTGTCTTACTTCTTGCAGTTTGGCATGGTTAGTGGAACAGAAAATTTCCTTAAATGACTTGAAGGCACTTGAAAGTTTTCCACAGGTCCAGCAAGAACGAGATCTTCTAATATCCATGGGAGTAAAGGTATGCGATAAAGAGATAGAGTAAAACTTTAAATAGTCAGCGTTACAACCACGCTATGACAAATCTACTCCAGAAAGGCACAGCGCCAATAGAGTCACAGTTGAACTTCGACAGAAAACAGACAAGATCTTGCTTCTAAAATCTCCATCTCCTGGCCATTAGGAATACGTGATATTTCCAAATGGAATTAAGATCACATAGTCTGATTTTTTTCAGATGGGATGCATTCTATGAATGTAGAAATAAATCAGAGGAAAAGGAAAGAAAGAGATGTAATGGTTAAGAGATATGGCTACTAACCAAAAGGTGAGCATTTCAAATTTGTCAGCTGTTAATTGGAAATTCTATGGGGTAGTTCTGCTTCGAACTATAGAGTTGCTAAGAATTGGAATCAACCCAATAGCATTTTTTTTGTAAACACGAAGTCTGACAATTGAGTCAGAGAACTTACCTGTTCTAAGTGTTACACACCTCACTGCTGAATATCACTCTGGTCACCTTCCAAGTACTCCTCTTGGGAAGCTATGCACTGATGCTGGCACCTAGTCCAACTTTCAAAGCAGTTTTGGAACTCTTTTCCTGGAATGGCCATCAGAACTGTCATCATATTATTCTTGATGTCCTGAATGTCATCAAAATGTATTCCTTTCAATATTTCCTTTATCTTTAGATAAAGAAAAAAGTCATTGGAGGCCAGATCAGGTGAGTAGGTAGAGTTTTCCAATCCAGTTGTTTACTGGCTAAAAACTCCTTCACAGACAATTACACAATTAAGTTTGTGAACTTGGCACAGTGCCATCGTGCGCAATGGTCATTCTACAAAGAGCTCCAAAATTTCTTTGAAGGGTGGACTAGGTGCTGGCATCAGTGCATAGCTTCCCAAGGACAGCACTTCCTTTTTTTTAAAAAAATTTTTTTATTTAATATAACTGAGTGAAAATGTACACTCCCGTGTAAATTTACATACCCACCTATATGCAGCTTCCACTGCTCTTCCTGCCCGGTAACAGCACACTATTCCTCTCTGCTCCATACATGTCTCATTCTCCCAACAGTCTCTTTTTTCCCTCCTCTCCACCCACTCTCCTTCCTCCAGCCAGAGGTCAGCAGGATGACATCCTATAGATGTATAGAACCATAAAGTGCATCCAATATATGGTCACTGCATCGCCAAGTGCAATCCATTCCTGTCCAAAGCGTGGACCTTCATTATGATTTATGGTCAAGGGCAGCATCAGGGCGAGGGGTCATGCTCCCAGGGGAACCCCGAAACCACTGGACCATCAATTGAGGTCTTTTAGTGGCAGTCTCAGGGTACACCCCTTTTTATTCTTGTGTTGCCAGTGAGACTCAACTTAGTGAGCTCCATCATGGCTATCACTGGCCAAGGACAGCACTTCTAAGGTGACCATAGTGATATTCAGAACAATTAAGGTAGCAGACCTGTCAGGTCTCATAGGTACATTCATGTACATAGAAAATTATAAGGTTGGTTTTAACGAGCTGAGTGCAAGTTAGAATTCAAGATAAAAAAAGTCAAGAAAAAAAGAATAAAAATGATAGAACAACTATACTTTTAATAAGAAATTATCTGAATGCCATATTTGTAAAATGGATAATCTAATTGCTATTTTAGATATTAAATTTTGACCAGAATATATTTTATACATCTGTATGTGATGGTGAGGTAGATGACCTGCCCAAATGATTTTGATGTTTTAGCCTAGTAGTCCTCACATAGGGGTGATTCCTATTCCCACCAAAGGATATCTAGCAAAATCTGAATATATTTTTGATTGTCACAACTGGAGTACAGTGTATTAGCATCTAGTTAGTAGATGTCAGCAATGCCACTACTCATCCTACAACACAGAGAACAATGTCCAGTATAAAAGAATTGTGTTACCATTGTTTCAGGGAGCATCTAGGCTAACCGGCATCACTATTTTCTTTTTTTTTAGAAAATATTCTACATACCACTTTGGTGAATGACTTGTGGGGTCTTAAAACCTTGCAAGTAGCCATCAGAGGAGAATCAATTGGTCCCAACTCACCTGGAGCAAAGGAGAATGAAGGACTTCAAAGACATAAGAAAAGAAGAGCTTGGCAGACAGAAGGTGCCCTATGATCCAGATACTTCATCAGCATGAAACCAGAAGAACTAGATGGTGTCTGGGTACCACCAATAACTGTCCTGACAGGGAATACAACATAAAGTTGCTGATGTACCAGAGGCAAAAGGGGTGTGCAGACTTGCAAGTCTATTAAAAGATCACACTTGATGGTCCATCAGACTGGAGAGTCCCCTGAGATGTGGCCTCCGGACTCTGTTAGCCTATAGCTGAAACCAGTACCGAAGCCAACTCTTCAGACAAAGACTGGACTGAACTTTAAGACACAGACTGATTTTGATGAAGAATATGCTTCTTGGCTTAAACATATACATGGGACTGAGGTGCTGTTGTCCAGAGCTGAGGTGAGAGGGTGGAGAGGGACAAGAGTTGTTTGAATGGATGCAGGTACAGAGTGGAAAGGAGGAATGTGCTGTCATCGGAGGGGGCAGATAGAGTTACATAGTGGTTGTACAGGACAAAGTAGTCAAGAGTTGTACATGGCAAATTGATTTGGATCATAAACTTTCACTTAAATTAAATATTGTAAAGAAAGAAAGGTTGACTGTTAGGAGCTCGCCCAGCTGTGACTCCCAGTGGCCCTATGTGCAGCAGAACAACGCCACCCAGTTGACGTCATCCTCACAATCATTGTTACATTTGAGTCCTTTGTTGCAGCCATTGTGTCAGTCCATCTCCTTGAAGGTCTTCCTCTATTTTACCAAGCATGATGCCCTTCTCCAGGAACTGACCCCTCCTGGTAACATGTACAAAGGATGTGAGATGTAGTCTTTCCATCCTTGCTTCCAAGGACCATTCTTAGCTGCACTTCTCCCCAGAAGGAATTTTTTCCTTCATTTCTCAGGCCCTTGCATATTCAATATTCTTTACCAATACCATAATTCAAAGATGTCCTTAAACACTGTCTAACTTAGGTACACATGTGAGGAGTTTGCAAATACCATGGCTTGGGTCAGTTGCACATCATTTTTTAGGTGACAGTTTTGCTTTTTCGCACTTTAAAAGGTCTTACACTAGACATTTGCCCAATATGATATATCATTTGATTTCTTGACTGTTTCTGAGGGTACTGATTATGGATCCAAGTAAAACAAAATCCTTTTGATAATTTTAATCTTTTCTCCATTTATCATGATGTTGCTTATTGGGCTGCTTGTAAAGATTTTCACTTCCTGTATTTTGAGGTATAATCCATACCGAAGGCTGTAGTCTTTGTTCTTCATCAGTAAGTACTTCGAGCTCTATTCACTCTCAGCAAGCAAGGATATGTCATCTGTATAATACAATTGTTAACGAGTCTTGTTTCTGTTCTGATGCTCCATTCTATATATAGTCCAGCTGCTGGGATTATCTGTGTGGCCAATAAGTGTGGCAAAGGATGTAACCCTGATGTTACACCTTTCCTCACTTAAATACATGTAGTATCCCCTTCTTTTGTTCAACCAACTGTCTTTTGGTCTAGGCACAGTTTCCTTATGAGCACAATTAAGTATTCTAGAAATCTCACTCTTCTCAAAGCTACTCATTACGTTTTATGATCCACACAGTTGAATACCTTTGCATAGTCAATAAACATCTTTCTGGTACTCTCTGCTTTTGGTCAGGATCCTGCTGACATCAGCAATGACATCCCTACTTCAACACCCTCTTAAGAAGGAATTCTCCAGCTCAAAATGTCAACAGTGTGCCGAGATCATATAATTTACATGGAATGACTTCTCTAGGAAAAAGATGACTTTTTGACAAGGATCTTGGGTGTTAATTACTAGCAACAATGTAGCCAGGCATCAAACCCAAGCTGTTGGGATACCAATTACTAAGATTTTTACAGAACACCAATCTGAATCTCCTAAGTAACAATGTTACAGCTTCTTTTACTAAATGTTTTACAATGGCAAATATATATATACATTTTTAATATAAGTTATATTTATATATTTATAAATTATATGTATTTATATATAACATATGGATTATTTTACTTATCTCCCTTTACAGAACAACAAATTTGAAACCAAACATTGGTATGCTTCAAATAATTTAGATTGATTAAATGACAGGTTATTTGCTTTTCATACTTAAAAAAATTTGATATTACATTGGAATTCAACAGATAATAATGCAAACTATGAAGACAGCTTAATCCTATTACTTTAATTTCAATTTATAACAAAATAGCAATGGGACTACTTTAAGTACATCTAAGAAACTTCTACTGAGCATTTACATAAAGAGACAATATAGGAAATGACATACACTAAAACTAGTCCTTGAAATGAGTCTAATTGTTACTATTTAAGGTAAGCAAAAGTGTCACTTTACATTATTCTCATTTGTTCATTTGAGAATCACACATTATCTTCACAGTGTTCGAAGAATTTAAACTTGAAGCATGAGTGTTTTTCTAATACTGATTTAGTGAGATTTAAAACCTAAAAAGTGCCATGTTTCAGTTAATTTCCTTTAAGTCTCTTTCCTGCAAAGACCAAAATAATAAAAAGCAAAAAAGACCTTCCCAAAAGCACCATAGAGAGGGAATGCTTTCCCCTAGCGCGGGTGCCCTGAATTCACACTTATTGTCTCCTAAATCATGAGAGAAAAAAAAAAAAAAAAAAAAAACCCTCCTGTTTGTTAAAGCTGTGCACTTACGGTATTTCTGTTGCAGCAGCGCTAGAGAACTAAGGCACTTAGGGTTCCATCAATTTGACTAGACAGTATGGCTATATAACTGTCAGACATACACATCAAAGTCAATAGTGTATGGGATTTTTACCTCTATTTCCAACCCTGGTGATGTAATGCGTTAAGTGCTGTAGTTGAAATTCACCAGGAGTTCCTTGGAAACTCCATGGAGCAGTTCTACTCTGACCTCTAGGGTCACTGTGAGTCAGGCACGACTGGACAGTAGTGAGTTCGTTTTTTTTTTGTTTTTTCCTTAAAAAAAAATAACCTGTTGCCATTGAGGTGACCCTGACTCAAAGCAACCCTACAAGGCAATGTAGAACTGCCCCATAGCTTTCCAAGGAGAGCCTCAGCACCAGTGCTTAACCACCACATCACCAAGGTTTTCTATTTTCTTAAGATACCTAACACGTGGCTGCAATTGCAAACGTGAATCAGAGTCCTGCTGACTCAAGGGCTAAGTGCCAGGCTTCTAATCAAAAAGTTGGCCATTTGAATCCACCAACTGTGACTCTGTGGGATAAATTGGCTCTGGGGAATAAAGACCTGGCCACCTGCTCCCATAGAGATCACAACCTAGGAAACCCTAAGGTGAAGTGCTATCCTGTCGCATATTGATGGCAGGACTTGAATGGACTGGATGGCATCTAATAAAAATAGCAACACCATGCAGACAGGAAGAAGTAAATCTATTTAGAAGCTGTATTTTTTTTTTAATTTTTACTTTTCATACTTCTTTCATGTTGTGAAATATAAAGTATTCTTTTTGTCATTTATGGTCAAAAGTGGATGCATTCCTTTCCTAACTGTGATAGAACCTGCCGTGTCACACATGCCGAATTTGTAGGCATACGCCGGGGAACTTCTTACAGAAGCCCTTCTCCAGATTGCACCCTTCTCCTCTGTCACAGCTGACAGAGGATCGTAGGACAGCAGCAAAGTGACTCCACACAATCTTCCTTAAATCTTAAATCCCCCCAAAAGATATAGTTGTTCCCTGCCTTGCAGCAAACTTCCACTCCATTTTTATTTCCCTTCTGATATGACCCAATTTCAACAGCAAGCTCAACAGATAAGCTGTAAGCCAGCCAAGAATGCTGTACAAGGTGTGTAAATGGAATTTAAGAGATCAAATAAGGATACTGTTAGATGTCATTTCTTTGTATCTGCCTGTAGAACCATAATGAACATACCGACTTCAAAATAAACTTAGAATGGTCATGATATCCAATGTTTTTCTCTTACTCATAACAGTAAAAATGCTATAATTAGTGAATGAATAGGTTGGTGTTAAAACTCAAGTACTCTGTATTATAGTTAAAGGAGAAATTTGATATTTTAATATATTGCTTGTTTCCAAGGGAAGAATGTAGTCCTGCATAGAAGCAGGACAGAAGTAAACTTCATCTGTAGTGATCTCCCCTCATCCAGTAATATTTATCTTTCCCTTTCATGGCCTTCATGCATAAACAACAATCTCTTGACACTTTGATGCTCCACAGGTTACCTACTAGTGGGCAGAGCCTCCTTTTTCCACCTCTCCACACTTACTCTCAAAACAATATTCTCTTGGCCAGAAGAAAGATTCCCAAAGACTTGAGTTTCTGCAAAAAGCTTTCTGTGTTTCTGTCTTTAAGTATTTGCTTGCTCTGCCTCCTATTTCCTGCTCATCATCACCCGATCTCCTATTCTTGGGACTGAGGACAGCCTTCTGTCAACTGATCTGCCAGCTGTGGAGTTTACAGGTTTCTACAGCCCTGGAGCCAGAAGCCTGCCGTCTGTCCGTTCCATTCTGGCTTTGTCAGCCCCTGCAGCCATGTGAGCCAGGAGAAGATGCAAGTCAACACAAGACCTATCGACGTAGAGACCTGTCAGCCCTCACAACAGCGTGAGCCATTTTCTTTCTTATAAAGTGTCTTTCATAGTTTGTCTTGTTTTGATAACAACGATTACATGTGATGGAATTGTCATATCTAGCCACAGCTTATAGAAATGTATTTAGGATAGCAGTTTGTCAGTATGTCTCAAAGTCCTAAAAATACATGAGTAAACACGGTTCTTTCACTTCTGGGAATCTCTGAAAAGGATATGTTCAGAGATGCTGACGAACATCCATTTAACAGACCCCCTACCCTACAGTCTAAATGCCTTCTAACAGGCAAGAAGAAAGAACTGTAGTGTTCTCTCAGGTCAGGAAATACTATGCTTTATTTTTAAACCATGATTTCAAAGTTGGCTTAGTGTCATGAGGACATTCAGTGAGTTTTACTATTTTATGTGGACAGATAGAGGTATAATAAGAATCCATTATGTAAAAATAAATAACCCCGTGAAAAACCTGGGATTCTGGGATTCTTTTTACTTTGTTAACTTTATTTCCCCCCTGCCACACACACACACACACACACACACAAAAAAAAAAAAAAAAAAAAAAAAAAGTTTATTTTTATAAGTCAGACAATAGAACATTCAGAATTCTAAAAGGCAGTCAGGAGCTATAGAAGAGTTTTAGAAATATCCTCCATAACCTGGGGAGGAACAGGGAAAGTGGTACTCATAGAACTTGATGACTGATTTGCTCTCTATGTTACCTGCCTCTTTCTTTTACATTCAGAATGACTGAAAGCGATGGGGTCTCATTAAAACATTCTTTTCTCATTTGGAGGATTAAGAGATAGTCTTCCTTTGTTATAATAGAGGTGTTATGTAATATCTTATAGCATATGATATAAAAAGAAAAGCATATTCCGTCGGATCCGACTCGACGCCACTTGGCTTGGCTTGGCATACACTGCTTTAGTACCATGCCTAGGTATACACATTGTTTTGTAGGAATGGAAGTCTACGCTTTGCTGTACCATGATCTCTGTGTTTAGCAACTGTGTATTTTAAGAAATATAAAAAAGCATTGTAAATGCCAAGTGACCATACATGTTAACTCATCCTACTCGGTCAACAGTCAGATGATGCCTAGCACATTTGATCACCCAATTTTTTTCTAGAAACTGTCCACAGATGTGTGCAATATCCTTAAGCTATAGGAGGTACAGACAAATCCTGGCTGAAAATACTCTTGATGGTTATCTCTGAGTAGGTTTTCTCATTTTTTCCAGTATATTTTTCTGTAGTTTTTAATTTTTGTACCCTGAGTCTGGAATTATTTTACAAGCTAAATCCATGTTCTAATCCAGAGGCACATAGGACTAATCTATTCCACAAATGTTAGGAATGGTTTGGACGCACCTAACCAATGGGCAACCATTCTGTCTATGAATTAGGCCTGTGTTTCCCGGGCCCGGTTTTTGAATGACTTGTGTTGGCACAGCTGTGGACGGACTTCAAGACTTAAGACTCCTATGGTTACACCCTATGGTTACCCACCCACAGCTGGCTAGCAACCTTAAATCATGCTTGGCCTTCCAAGATCACTGAAATACTTTAAGAACGACTTCTATTTAGCCTTACTAGAGTGTTTTTTTATGTAAAACTCATTTTTCTGAAACTTAGAAAGTCTGGGGCTGGGGAAATAGTGATACAACCATGCATTTCATGAAACGGATTCTCTTTAAGGATTAATTCGTAACTCATAATGCAGCATCCTGGTGAAAGTCCAGAGTGGTACAGTGATGACCTAGGCTCGGAGTGCAAGCTTTCAGGCTTCAGTTCTGCCCTTTACTAACCTATGTTTATGAGCAAATCACTTGCCTTCACTGGGGATGATACTTGTCCGAACCATATCGTAGTTGATATTACGAAGCTCAACAATCCACTGTGATCACCCACCTGAGTAAATATTTATATTTGTGAAATATTCTCTATTTGGGGGATATTATTTTTCTTAATTGGCACAGCAATCTTCACTTGGAAGAAAGGAGCAGCAACCTTGTTGCCAAATTCTACTTTTGTATTTTCAACACTGAGATGGAAGCTTTGAAGAGGTTATTAAAATAGACCGATAGATAGATAGATACAGATTTTAATTAAATCTGGAGCACTGCCGGGTCATACACTTAACATATTTCTCTTGTTCCAGTTTTGTGAACACGTTATAAATCTGGCAGTCTTCAAAACTGTTAATTATAATATTTTTTTCTCTATTCTGTCCACAAGAGCACTCATATAGTGCCTCGTCTTAAAAAAATAAAATAAAAGCAACTTACAGCAACTGGAAACAAAACAATGGAATCAATGTGGAGTCACAGCAATGCTGATGTTATGCTGGGTTTCAGCATCATTATACAGGACGTAGCATTGGTACCTCTCAAGGAGACAGGATGGAGGAAGAAGCTCCTTCATTATTTCTAAGAGCAGGACTTAAGCACTCACTGGGAGATCTGAATGCGCAATTATCATAGGTCAACACTGGCATTTATGTGTCTGTCACCTCACTGGATCATCAACTAATTACATTAATAATCGCATCCCATTTTCCTTCGTCTTTTTAATTTTAACCACAGAGAGATCTGGTCGTGAAGGTCACTTGCTTTATGGTACTGTTAACACAGGCACATCATCATTAATATCTTAGTTAAAATATTTCACTGAAGCTGAAGGGCTGTTTCCTTCTGAATTTTAATCCACATATTCTGAGAACCAGGAGACCAGGGTTGTAAAAGCCAGTTTTGTTGGCAACTCTTTGGCTTTGGGCAAGTCATTTAACCTACTTGACCTCATCTCCCTCATCATACAATGCAATAATTAGAATTCACCCATCTCTCAATTTCCAGGATTCTAGGTAAAACTTTTTTAGAGAGAGGGGAGACCGGGACATGGAATTTCACGTAGCATCCAGAGGCTGTACATTTCTAATTGATCTCCCTGCCTTCCATTTTATGCTCATCTAGTGGATGTAGCCCTTAACCACTACACCACCAGGTTTCCTCACTCTCTTAGCAGGGAGATTATCCACAAAGTAAGTTTTGTTTGTGTCACCGTTACAACAATCTTCCCAGAGAGCTCCCTATCACCTGTACGTGTCTATACCAACTTCCTGGTACTCAGGCCTCTCATCACTTCCGCCTTTCTGATCAGCCTCGTCTGCTATGATGTAACCATATCAATGCTCTGCTTCAAGGAAAACCAAACCACTTGCTGTTCTCTGAATGTGCTCTACATTCTCTGTTCTGTTAATCTCATTCTCTCCTTTGTTCTAGTAATGCTAAAAGCCACCGTTGTCAAGAGTTGATTCTGAATCATAGTGACTCTATAGGTCAGAAGGGAACTGCTCCATAGTTTCCAAGGAGTGGCCAGCAGATCTCAACCGTCAACATTTTGGTTAGCAGATGTAGCACCTAAACACTATGCTATCAGGGTTTCCATTCTGTAATAGCCCTTACTTACTTCTGGTTAATTCCTACTCTGACTAAGTCCTTCAGCCATCAGCTCATACTAACATGTTCCTCATCAATCTATCTCATATAGGTCGTTCATGCTGATGTAATTACCTTGCATTGCAAATATTTGTTTATTAGTATACCTCTTTCAAAAAAAAAAATTGGGAATTCCTAAACAGAAGGAATTTTCCTCTTCATGTCTCTTCTCTATTAACATCTAGCACAATACCTGACATACAACAGACTCTCAAAAATATTTGCTGAATGAGTGGATGAATAAATAAACCATATATTTAATAGTATAATTTGTTATGCATTATTACTATTATTATTTTGCATATGCTGAATCCCAAATACAATCTACTGTCTTTTAGCTTGCATCAGAAAAATGAGCCTGCTGGTCTAATATCCTGATCATTCATAATGTGTTACAACAGAGTTGATGACTTTCACTAGACCTTTCCTTATCTTGAAAGTTACTTTCTTCAAAACCTTAAATTGAAAACAACAAGATGAATATAGCCTCATAAAGCACCATTTATATCTTCTTACTAACCACCACTCACTTCCACTTCACAGCACTCTAGACAGTGGAGCTCATTTGTTAACTAGATAATAGCCAGCTAATTTTATGCATACATTTTCCAAATAGTCAATACATACTTTCTCTTATCCTCTCGTGTGAAAGGCATAAAATTCAGGGAGTCAATTTTCTAGCCATCTTCTAAAAATACCTTCTAATGCAGCACCCATGTGAAGATAACACGGGCACCAGTGAAGAGTAGTTATATAAGTGGACCTTGCCACGCATCAGCTAACCTTTTGAAATAGATATGCCATCAAAGCTAACCTGTGTTGTGGTAAGAGCACTAGATTTCAAAGTACATAATCAAGATTACTCTTGTCTCTGGGCCTCAGATCTTCTACAAAACGAGATGATGATCACCACAGATGATTTTTAACATTTGAAGTTTAGAACACTTATTTGGGAGAAAAAAAAATGATACTGTAGATGTTTGATACTATTTTCTACCAATATATCACCAGGACACACTAACATGCACATACTTATATGTGCCTCCATGCACACATGCACACACAAATGCACACACACACAGACAGACACAATCTAGCTGCCAAGGAATATGTTTCCTCAAGATAAATGTGCATTCTAGAAACAACTCAGTATTCTACACTAATTTTTAGAGACAAATACAGCTGGCTATTGCAAAGTATCCTCAGAAAAATAAACTATAAAAAATTGTTTACCCAAACTGTAAATTTCTATAAAGAGAATTCAAGGACAAGTAGAAGGAAAAAAAAAAATCACAGTCTTCAATATAATTAGCCAAAAGGGATTTGTGCACAGACATTGTCTGAAATGCTTTCAGAAAAACAGAAGCAAGATGGTTGAAGAGCTTGGACAAAGAGGCTGTTCTAAGGATAGGACCAAGGACTAATTGAGAATCACTTAAAACAATGGTGAGAGATTGGAAGAAGAAAATTAAATCAACTAGATCAAATCAGCCAGTATTAGATAATTGCCTAACTAAAGTGGTAGGTGAAGACCTACGGAGAGAACGTCTATACAGTGGTGTGAAAAGGCAGAGTAGCACTGTACTTGGAAATCACCAGGCACTCGGAAACAGACCAGAAGTTCATTTGAAGTTGAAGTGCAAGCTTCATGAAGTGTTATAATTTCTCTCCGTTCACTATGCTACTGTTATTGTTAGTTGGTGTAGAGTCATTTCTAAGTCATGGAGACCACACTTCTGCCGAGTAGAACAGCTCCACAGGGTTTTCAAGACAGACAGTCAGGACTGTCTTTCGAGGTACCTAACCTTTTGGCTGGTTGTCAGGCTTCTTTCTTTTCCTAAGACACTCCTCCTCTCTATCATTTCTTGGCGAACTTCTATTCTTTGTCATATTTCAACTCAGATATCTTTCTTTAGAAGTATTCCCTGACTCCAAAGCTATTTATTTTCCTAGAAGTTTCTATAATATCCTATAACTTTCACAACTCAGTATACATTTGTGTGTATGTGTAAATGGATATGATCATCTTCTCAGTAAGCACTTGATGGATTTCATAAGATGTGCTGTCTTGTGTATATCTTGAAGCCATATTAAAATTATAATTTATGAGGCCTATATGATTAAGACTTTTAATAATTCCTAACTTTGTAGATGATTTGATCATAATTTGCACCACTGTGGTTGTTGACTGATTGATATTTCACTGTTAAAGCTACACATTTATACTTTTAAACTTTGTAATTCTCAAAATTGATACAAGTCAGAAATCTATCAATTGAGGGAGATAGAAAAAAGAATCTTCTGTAAACTCTCATTTAACACATGAGGAAATCTAGACCCCAAGAAGTGAAGGAAAGTGACTAGATTTATACAGCTTGTGGCAGAAACAAAGGAGACCCATTAGTATTTAGATTACTGAACTCTCAGGAATCTTGTCACTTGACTAGACTGTCTATGTGGAAGAATTTACACAATAAACAAAAATACTGTCAGTTCTTCACACAGAAGATAAAACAGGGACGCAAAAACACACCTTACGAATTCTTCTACCTTAATTGTTCCCTTCCATTAAGCCTTCGATGCTTTTGTCATTAAACTCCATCAAATGTTAGAAAATAATTCTTAATTATACACAACACTGGAGAATCTGGCACAACTTGTCCAAGGCAAGGTCATGAAAGCTCTATAGACACATTTAAACTACCTGAGGAACGGAATTCCTGGGCTGAGGGCTGGGAAGACTATGGTCTCAGAGAACATCTGGCTTAATTGGCAAAACACAGTTTATAAAGAAAAGGTACATTCTACTTTGGTGAATAGTGTCTGGGGTCTAAAAAGCCTGTGAGCAGCTACCTAAGATACTCCACTGGTCTCACTCCTTCCAGGGCAAAGGAGAATGAGGAAAACCAACGACTCAAGAAGAGTTTAGTCCAAATGACTGATGAACCACATGGACTGTCTCCACCAGATCGAGTCCAGCACAACTAGATAGTGCCCAGTTACCAACACCAATGCTCTGATAGGGCTCACAATAGAGGGTTACATACAGAACTGGGGGCACACGTAGAACAAAAATCTAATACAAAGATAATAGACTTACTGGCCTGACAGAGATTGTAGACATCCTAACAGTATGGTCACTGAACATCCTTTTAGCTCAGTAATGAAATCACTCCTATTATTCACCCTTTAGTGAAAGATTAAACAGTTCCATAAAACAAAATGAAACTAAAAGAACAGATCAGCCCAGGGGTAAGAACTAGAAGATAGGAGGGGATGGGAAAGATGGTAACAGGGAACCCACTGTCAAGAAGGGAGGAGTGTTGACATGTCATGAGGTTGGTAGCCAATGTCACAAAATAATGTGTACCAATTGTTTAATGAGAAGCTAGCTTTTTCTGTAAACCTTACTCTAAAGTACAATAATATATATATATATATATATATTTTAAAAAGGAAAGAAAGCAAAATAAAATTCTATTTAAGAATACTCAAGGGATCTCCAAAATTAAACTTCTTTTATTGTTCCTGAGTTGTCCTGTGGATGGTGCACACCATCTGCACTTACCTACTGATCTAAAGGTTGGTGGTTTGAACCCACCTAGAGCCCTGGAGGAATAAAGGCCCTGATATTTGCTTCCATAAAGATTATAGCTAAGAAAACCTTAAGGAGTAGTTCCATTCTAATACTTGGGATCATCATGAGTCAGAATGGACTCAATGGCAGTGAGTTATTTTGGTGTTACTTTGGAACTTGCTTAGTTTAATGTTTTTCTTCTGGAGAGTAATTTATAAACACCTGTGAACTAACCTAGCTTGGGTTTAGTTCAAGAAATCTGGAGAGATGAGCCCAAAAGATACCGTAAAAGAACTCAAATGCATGAATGTAAATAACCAAATCATCATGGAATCTACTATTTTCTTTTTATGTTTAGCCATTTTGTTTAAATTTTTCCCAGGTTGCTGGGAATAGATTCCATCATTTTCAAAACAAGAGAAAGAAATAACATTAAAGGTTCTGCCCAATACAATGGTAACTCATAGAGGTTATTTCTGAAAACACAGCCATTTGTTTTAAAATCTTAGTATATTATGTTCTCAAATGATGTTTTTCCCATTAAAGGAGACATGCATTTTGTGTACTCTTTTAATGAGTTTTTAAAAATAAGCATATTATACAGTGCCATGAGAAAATAAATTGCCAATCTCTCTCTTGCATGAAATATCTGAGCAACTAATTTGACCTAGAAGGAGTAGAATCTTCCTTTTCATTAGACTTCCCTTTTCAACAAAAGCTTTGTTAGCCTACTGAGTCATGACGAGTAATCCTTTATAGGCTAGGCTACACCATTCTTCCTGATGAACGAACAAATTAAAATGTAATATGAAACGATGACACTGAGAATATTGAGGAATAGCCACTGATGGGGGAATGAATCCATAATTAAACCAAGGTGTACATTTTAATTAGTTTTATCAAACAGATACTCAGAATTAAATATAGTTTGGAGGAAACTATATTAAAGATCATAAGAAAGCTACTGCTCACCTTTTCTTCTCTCTCGTATTCTCTGTTGTCTCTCCAAAACCCTATTTCATTACATACCTGGCCCAGAATTAGGAAGCAATCAAGTGGTTTTTACCACTTTCAACTCTTGCTAAAGTAATTATTAGTCTTTTTTCCCCCTTAAATTCAGTTTGCTCAAGAGTAAAATGAACCACCGTACTTATCATCTCAATGCATACACAAGTGATACAGAAGGCAACTGGCCGAGACTGAAGCCAGAGGTTAGCTGTAAATCCATTAGTGATTTTAAATAGCAGGGGGAAATGTTCTTGCTGAGTCTGAGGTGATGCTGAATAATAACTGCAGAAGTCACAAAATAAGACAATCTAATTTGTATTAATTTATCATCTGACAGATTCACAAAGCCAAATAAGAGCATAGAAGGTTTCCTGTAAGATGATCAAAATGACATTTGTTGTTCACATATCTAAAAGTAAAATTTACTATGTTCCTTTGACACAGAATGCTTTGGTTTTAAGGAGCATATTCTAGCAAGTGACCATATTTGAACACGTATCCTTGCCAGCTTCAATGCACTCATATATCATAGACATATTTGGGATTTAAAGAATATACCAAGGGAATTTTTAAAGTATGCCAAAGCCAAGCCAGCCAAGTGCCATCGAGTATACATGGAGCTAAAAATTGGGTGACTGTGTTTCAAGTTTGTAAGCTTTATATGGTTTCTCTGTTGTTAAAATTTCATTCACTGTATCCACAAACTGTATTTACAGGAAAATGCTTTTTTGGTTTTCCACTCTAACCTCACCTTGCAGAACTTATAAATCACTTTTCTGCTCACCTTGTTCCTGTTTCAAAAATTCCTTCGGAAAGCTATGGTAAATGTGCATAAGGGAACTCTGAAGTGAGAACCATTAAACTATCATAGCACATCTTATTCTAAGAATTTTTAATTAATCGATCAATGACCTAAAGGTCATATTGACTCATTGAAAGTAATTATGAAGTATTGGCCCATTAATGGAGCTGTGCTAGCTTAAAATCTGAGGAAAATTTCAATGCCAAAATTTATTGACCCTTTATATTGTACAGACTTAAAAAATAACATGTCTACATATGCATACACATGTGTACATATATATACTGGCTTTTATGTTAATAACATGCACCTTATATGTTTACAATTGTGCCTTCCTCTTCCAAAGTATTTCTGTAGGTGCCACTACACCAATTATTTTGTACATGTTGCTGTTAATAAAAAATTAGGATAGCATGCTTACAAAACTATCTTGTATGGTATGGCACAGTTGGCAAACAAAGGTAGAAAGTGTCATTTACATAAAAATACGGTAAGTATATGTATATGTACTTTTATTTTTCCCACAATCTTACACTTTCACTCCCTAAATTTTATTGACAAAGTGTATATACTAGGGGCAAGGTTTTGTGTGGACAGGATTTGTGTAAATATCTGCTTTCACAGCATAACATAGCTAAAAATTTGTGTCAGAGAAAAACTCTAGTCAAAACCATTTGGCGTCTTTGAAAGAACTGGGAAAAAATGTCTTAAATACATATTTAAAAAAATCAGAGCATATTAGTATTAAAGAGCTTAGCTGCTAACCAAAAGGTCAGCCTTAGAATCTATCAGCTCTTTCTTGGAAACTGTATGGTGGCAGTTCTACTGTGCCCTTACAGAGTCAGCATAAGTCAAAATCAACTTGACAGCAAAGGGTTTGGTTTGGGTTTTCACTCAATATTAATAGCAAATATTTAAGTAGCATAAAGCTAAGAGTCAGAATCAACTCAATCACAGTGTGTAATAAGATGAATAAGTGAAAATAGAATACCAGAATTTTCTTACAAAAGGTCCAGTATATATAGTCATATTTTCTAACACAAAAAATCGCCTTAACATCAACAAAAATAAGGTATTAAAAAGAAACCCACTTTCATTAAAGAGTGGTAACACTTTATTTTAATCATATAAACATGTGATACTTATTCTATACAGTAGAAAGAAATACTTGTTTGAAGAGAAGAAAAAAAAGTCAAAAGTCAACAAGGTGATCCCCACATGGTCTACTAAATTTTAAATTGGGTGATAAACCAGTTTAGCCTAATTTCAGTGAAGTATTGTTTTGTCCACTTGACACTAATATACAACAATGAGTGAGGCATCCAAACAAACAAGTGACTTCTTTTGTATGATTCTTTGTTGTTAGGTGCCACTGAGTCAATTTTGACTACAGCATCTCTGTGTGACAGTAAAGCTACCCATAAAGTTTTCTTGACTTTAACCTTTATGGAAGCAGACTGTCAGGTCTTTTTTCCTCCATCAACCATCGGGTTAGCAGCTAAGAGCTTAAAAATTACACCATCAGGTTTTTCTAATATATTGCTTCATAGAGGGTCAAAATTAGATCTAAAGTAGAATTTCCTACAAGAAATCTCCACTTTGGTCATCACTGATAAAAATCTTCAGTGTCTCTCTAGCACTTTCAGAAACTGATTTAAGCTTCTTGTATGAGTTTATTGCTATTTTTGCATCATCTAGAATACTACATGATACATAACAGATGTTTAGTAAACATGTGCTAGATGGAATGATAGTTAGATGGATTCCAGCATTCTTGTCTTTATATTCATTTAACATTTAATGTAGGTTTTTCTGTAGTTTTTCATATCCTTCTCTGTGTGTATATATTTATATATACATATGTATACATACATATACAGCTATGTATACATATACTCATATACAGCTTTCAGTATGGATTAGCCCTCAACATAAAGTTAACAAAAATCCTCACAACTGGACCAATAACAACATCATGATAAATGGAGAAAGGATTGATACTGTCAAAGATTTTATTTTACTTGGATCCACAATCAGTGTCCATGGAAGCAGCAGTCAAAACATCACAGTGGTCCCAGGCAGCCAGGTGAGGTGGCATGCTTCTTTGCTCCCTTTTCTGGGCTAAACCATAGACTCAACTGGCATAGCAATGAGAGTTGCCACAAGTAATTCCCACCTTCAGCAGACAAGTGTTGGGGCTGGCCACCCCAGACAGTCCACCTGAGGCCAGTCACTGGAGAACACAGAGGAAGCTGGTGACGAAATCTAGCAGTGCCCTTATTTACCTCTTAGAACTATACCCCAGAACCTGTTGTGGTAACACCACAGAAACTGAACAGCTCCTTGATGGTGCAAACAGGACAGTCAATCTCTAACCATTAAAAGCAGCAGTCCACCATGGCTCTGGAAAACTCTCAAAATAATCGACTGAAGAAGACTTTCTGAAAGTATCAGAAATCGAGTACAAAATAATTATATAGAGAGCCCTCCTAGAGATTAAACAAAATGCACAGAATAAAATAAAAATTAAGTAAGCTATTTGAACTGATGGAACATCAACAATCTGAAATCCAGCAGATCAACAATAAAATCACAAAATTAGAAAATTCAATCCAAAGTCAAAAGAGTAGGATTGAGGAGATGGAAGCCAGAGTTAGTGAGCTTGGGGATAGAGCAACTGACACCAGCATTCAGGAGGAGAAATCAGAGAGGGGAAAAAAAAAAAGAAACACAAAGAAGCATTAAGAAACAGGTGGGACTCCATTAAGAGGAATAATCTATGAATAACTGAAGTTCCTGAACAAGAGAGGGATAGCTGAAAATACAGAGTATTGTTGTAGAGTTGCCAACCAAAAATTTCCCTGAAATTATGAAAGAAGAAAATATCCAAGAGGCTTACAGAATGCCACAAAAATCAGATCCCAAAAGAAAGACACCAAGACGTATTATAATCAAGCCTAAAAAATTGAAACATAAACAGGTTCTCTTAAACAGAGTGAGACCTAAAGCAAAGCTAACATTCAGAGGGAAGTCCTGTAGGCTTTCATCTGACTTCTTGTCAGAAGCAATGTTGGCAAGAAGGCAGCAGGATGACACATTCAAAGCCTTGAACAAGAACTTCCAACCAAGAATGATATATCCTGCAAAACTGTCTCTCAAACACGAAGGAGAAATTAAGACATTCACAGATAAACAGAAGCTTAGAGACTTTGTAAAAACTAAACCCAAACTACAAGAAATAGTGAAAGAAGCTCTTTGTTTAGAAAAACAAAAACATCAAGTGTACACCTAAGGAGGCAATGTAGGATTCAGTTAGAGAGGTGACATAGCTTAATCAAATCTAAAATATTAAAAGAAAGGACCTAATGATCCTTAACAAGAAAACTATGACACCATCACACTAAAAACAGAGATATATTATGTTGCCCGTAACCCTTTCTGATGGAGAGGAAATTAAAAAGATATGCAGAAGTTAACATCTGATTTAAACTTAGAAAATAAAGGGGGATCATAGCAGTAGCCACAAAACAAAATAACAATGTGACATATCAACACAAGAAACATAAATCAGGAGTCTCAACAAGCACAAAACCAACACTGAAAAAGATGAAAACTCAACCCATAAAGAATAACCCAGAACAGAATATTAAGAAAAACATAGAAAACATCAACAACACAACTATAAAAGCACCAAAATGACAGCACTAAACACACATATGTAATAATGCTGAATATAAACAGACTGAATGAACCAATAAGGAACAGAGAGACAGCCTGGATCAAAAGGCACAATCCTTCTGTATGTTGCTCATAAGAAACACATTTTAGACTGAAGGATATGAACAAACTGAAAATCAAAGGGTGAAAAAATATACACGAACCTAACAACACAGAAAAAAGAGCAGGAGGGTCAATACTAATCTCAGATAAAATAGACTTTAATGTAAAATCCACCATCATGGACAAGGATGGTCACTATTTATTGCTGAAAGGATCGACACTCAAGCAGGACATAACAGTATTAAATATTCATGTACACAATACCAGAGTATCTAAATACATCAGGCAAACACTGACTACATTAAACAATGAGATAGATCACAAGAATAGTGGGAGACTTCAACAGTCCACTTTTAGTAATGGACAGATCATCCAGAAAAAAGTTCATTAAAGATACAGAAGATCTTATTAAGACGATTAGCCAACTAGACCTCACTAACATATACAGAACTTTTTACCTTTCAATAAGTAAGCACACTTTCTTCTCCAATGCAGATGGAACATTTTCCAGAACAGGCCATGTATTAGGACATAAAGAGAGTCTCAACAAAATGCAAACCACTGGATTATTACAAAGCATCTTCTCAGACCATAGAGCCATAAAAGTTGAAATCAATAGCAGAAAAAATACAGGTATAAATTTGAACTCATGGAAACTGAACAACACCTTGTTCAAAAAGCCATGGGTTATAAAACAAATCAAGGATGAGATAAAGACCTTTATGAAATCAAATTAGAATGAAAACAGAATGCTCTTCAGAATCAAAGATGGTGAGGTTATGTCTTACATACTTTGGACATAGTACTAAGAGGAATCAGTCTCTGAAGAAGGACATCGTGCTTGGTAAAGTAGATTGTCAGTGAAAAAGAAAGTAGACGATCCTCAATGAGATGAATGAACACAGTGGCTCTAACAGTGGGCTCAAGCGTAACAACTATTGTAAAGACAGTGCAGGATCAGGCAGTGTTTCATTGTGGTGTGCATACGCTCACTGAGCCAAAACCAACTCGATAGCACCTAACAAATTTATACATGTAAGTATATAGTTTATATATGTACACACACAGACACACAGACACACAGATATTTGTGTGTCACTGAGTCAATTTTCTACTCATAGCTACCCCATGATATGGAACTGACCCACAGGGTTTTCATCTTTATGGGACCAGATGGTCAGGTTTGTCCTGGAGACCCACACAGTGAGTTTGACACTCCAACCTTCTGTTGAGCTACGGAGAGCTTAACCATTGTCCCAGCATGGCTCGTGTTCTCTCTTTCTCTGTTTTTCTCAGCAAGCAGTGCATGTCTGAACATTTCAAGATCCAGGTCCTCTGCCTGATGAAGGAAGGCAACAGAAGTCGTACAGCAGAACGGCAGCCCTTGGAGAAGTTCCATGGTATGTGGCCACCTAATGAGGGTTTCAGGGAGTCCTCATGGTTCTGTGGTCACAATGCTGGACTATTAACACCAAGGTCAGTGGTTCAAGTCCACCGACCATTCCCTGGGAGAAGGATGTGGCAATCTGCTTCCAATAAAGATTTACAGCCTTAGAAACTCCGTGGATGAGTTCTACTGTGCCCTATAGGGTCAGAATTGGGTCTATGGCAAATGGTAATGAGGTATTGAGTGCGTGTCTAGCAAGTATGAGGAGGTCACCAAAGTCACAAAAGGAGTTCAGAGGATATAAATAGACTGAATAATAACTGTTTTTCTCAGTTCATAAGGCCAAGACACTCCACAATGGGGGGAGGGGGGGCCAACAACTCATTGTGGATTAAAATATTTTAATTAAAGTTGGAATTTATTAAGACAAGTGACAATCATACCTGAAGATCAACAAACCATCCTGACTACTGAAGTCTCTTACAATACAAACTCCCTGGATAAGTTTCAGTTCTATGCTTACCTTCTGGTTTAGAGGCTAAGCACTTAAATAGACATTTTATCTACGTTTGTGGAATTATTAAACAACACAAATAATTTCTCAACTCCAAGGTGTTGGAGATGGTCTTAACGGAACAGAGACTCTTTATGATTTGTTCTCAATTTTCTTTTACTTTTAGTGTCGAAGCAGGAATATCTAGTCTGAAATGCTGGCTGTACAGATCACTGGTTTTCTTTCCTTATATTTAACTTACATGAGTCTCAGTTGCTTAACTGTAAAATCTGACTATTTTTATGGCTTTCTATATTGGATACATAACCAATGAGATGTTAAAATATTTTATAAAATATATCTCATCATGATTATCATCTCTTGTGTTTACCAGAGACTGGAACCACCCTCCCCTGGAGCTCTGAGACCAACACCTATCCGCTGTTCCAAAAAGCGTTTTGTTGCTGTTCATCTTTTTCTTGGCTCTCAGACATTTCACAAGATAACTGAGACTCTGCTGCCCACTGCAGGAGGATGGAGGGAGACATCCGCTCTTCACCTCCACTGTTTTGTTAGCTTTTCTGCAATTCATTATCTGAAGAGTCAGGTTCATACATATTTTTATCCAGTCAACTTGATGCTAGGTTAACACATGTAAATATAATTTTTGATTAACTTTTATAGTCATAGTAGAAACCCTGGTGGCATAGTAGTTAAAGGCTACAGCTGCTAACCAAAAGGTTGGCAGCACCAAACTACCAGATGCTCTTTGGACACTCTATTAGGCAGTTCTTCTCTGTTCTATAGGGTTACTGTGAGTCAGAACCGACTCAGTGGCAGTGGCTTTGGTTTGGTTTTTATACTAAGAAAAATAAGAAAGGCTTGAATAATGCTTCTTAGCTATTATTTCTATTGTTAGTAATGATGATTACGCTGATAGTTATACACGATTCTTGACCTTCTAGATCAGGTCTGCATTTTCTGCATCTGCTGAATTCATATAATTCAGTCTTTGACTAGAATATTACCGAGTATCACCGGAGGCAATACACTAATTTTGAACAAATATATACATGAATGTGTGAGTGAATAGATTTATATTAATATACCACTTCATGTAAAAACCCAGAGTAGCGTGAGAGCAGGCATGATAAACTAGTGCAAGCTGAACGGGACCTGATACATTTTGGAAGACTGAGGATTTACAACATATGTAAATAACAGTAAATCGTAAGAGATGAATGTGTTGGCTTTTATTTTCAATAATTCACAGCAGAGTGTACTTTTTTCCTCAGAAATTACTCCTGTATATGAAAATCTCATTACTGTTTGTTTTTCCAGCCACTGCAGAAAAACATTTTCTGGAACAATTATTTTATTATATTGACTATAAATATTCCAGTACTCAAATGAGGTTTTAAAGGTTTATTTACTTTTGTCTGCTACATAAAAAATTTTAATTTTATTAGTTATAATTGAATCACATCTGCAATAATAAAAAAATATATACTGGTATTGTTTGTAAGCTATGCACATATTTGGTCTGTAGGAGATTAATGAGATCATAGAACTACAGGTTGCCATCTCTTTTTCTTTTCTTTCTTTTTTTTATCTAAAATAGACTTGGAAGATGATCTATTTAAGGAGTTTGTTTTGAAGCTGTGCAATTATAATAATGACCTTTAATTCTTTTCTAATGGCCTAGATGGAATTAATTGGTTATTTCAGTATCAGAGCTCATCTTGTTTGGAATTTTAAAAGAGCCTCTTCTTTCCCCTAATGGGTTCATCAAGCTTATCTAGAATATTCTGAAAGCACCTTTTTAAGAGCACTGGCATTCTCCTATCATCTTCTTTCATTTCTCTTCTATATCATTTGCAATGAAGAAGAAACTCATTTTGTTTCTTTGTAATTCTGCTTTGGTCATGCTAGCATTTAGATCTTCCTAACAGCCTTTTCTTTACCTTTCCTACATTGAAAATTTTTTATAATTGGAAATCAGATACTATTTACAAAAATCTAGCAACTGTTTTCACTTAAGGGAAGTTATAAGCAATCATATTTCTAAATCGCTGCCATGCTGCCATCTTCTGGTTATCTGGTAAGATTTTCTTTTCTTTTTAGTAAGGCTTATAAACCTGGCAACAGAACTGCCTCTTGATGTGCTTTGGAATATTGAAAAGCAAATCTATATTGTCCAGGGCAATCATTTGACCTATTGGAGGGTTTAGTTGGCTTGATTGTTCTGAAGAAAACGAGACTGTCTTATGCACCTGATAAGATCAAAGTGGTCACCCAAGACAGAAGAATGTTTTGTCCCCTAGCTTGTTCACCTTGGAGTCTATTTAATAAGGTTTTCTGGCATTTTCCTCTCAATTTCTTTTTCCATCGCTTCCACCAGAACTTTTCACTGTGGGGCTAAGATGACCACTTTTCTCTTCTCTCAATCAGGTGGAAATTTTCTCAAATCCATAAATCTTGCTACTGCTTATCACCCGCGCTACCTAACAGCATCACATTGGACCATTTTACCAATTTAACTGTCTTGTTTTTATGTTGGAACATCAGACAATTTATAACAGCAACAACAACAGAAAGGAAGCTGCAGTTAAGGTTTCTTATAATACATATTTGGTATAGGCTTAAAGTTGATTAGAACCCCTATAGGTAACTATAGTTGCCATGCAAGCCAAACACACACAAAAGAGAGCAGATCGAAGGATTTCACATGTATTTAATGAGCTCTGTATTTTAAGGGATCATTAACACTTTATAGTGCCTTCTTTTTCTCTGTTAGCGTAATATAACGATTCTCAGTGTTCACTCTGAAAATTTCCACTCACTCCATTGGAGTTCTCATCTGAGGAGCCCTTGAGACAAAGATCTAGGCATTCATATCTGAGAAATTGATGTCTGACACTAAAAACTGACTTTAAAGTGCAAGATATTACACAAATTGCTTCAAATTCAAATAGCAAAGTACCTAAAGTGGCGTCAAGTCCTAAGCATTTCTTCTAACAACTGTGTGAGAGCACAAATCATAATCGCTCGTTGAGATCAGACTGTAAATGGCTCCCGTAAATGTTGAGCAACAGAGGATTTTTTTTCTTAACTGTTTATGAAGTGTAATCCAAAATCTAAAGCAGCTGAGACAGGTGCTAATTTCATTCCTGTTATTAGTAATTAGCGGCAAAATTTAATTGCATTTCTAAGTAGCACTGAAGGTTTTGCCATATTAAACAGGACTTAGATATAAGGGAGCATTAAAATTTCATTTTTAAGCTTAATAGACTTGGCCAAACAGGTAGTTTTGAAGAATCAACACTTTTGAAAGCACGTGCCAAGTTTAAATGGCAAAGTTGGCTCCCATACTGTAGACTTAGGTATGACCTTGTAGCAAATGGCTGAATACTGACAGAATATTTGTGTGTGTGTGTGTGTGTGTGTGTGTGTGTGTGTGTTAGGGTGTGGACTATCCCAATATCCAGATGGTTGATAGCTATACTGATCACTAACATACAAGAATCCAAAATTCCTGTCATTATTTGACATACTAAATTATGTTTTACTCTCTGTATTCAGAAAAATTGCCATTATCCTAAGCTGATGGGTGCTAAGTTAAAGGGTATCCTCTCATCTGGCATCACAATGAATAAAACGGGCATCTCCATTTATATCACATGTTGTCTAGTCTATTTATTTCAGCATCCAGTTTGTCGCAAGGAGAGAGTCATTTCCAACTGTGTTCTCACTTTGTCCTGGGTCAAACCCACGACCTTGTACTCATTAGAAACAAACGAGCTGAACTAGATGAAGTATGCATGCTCACACATGTGTATACATTGTAAGTATAATCACACGTGTATACATCTGTATTTATACATAACTATTAATGTATAGACATATTTATATGTGTAGATGAGGTCTGAAAATTAGGTCTGTGAACTTAACTGTTCTAAATGCTACCTAGCTCATTGCTAGTCCTCCTGTTGGGAAGCTATGCACCAATGCCAGCACCTAGTCCACCCTTCAAAGCAATTTTAGAAAACTTTCTGGAACAGCCTTTGCACATGGTAGTGGCACGGTGGCACAGCAGCAGGTTTGTGAACTTAACTGTAGAGTGGGCAGTGTGGGAGTGTTTAGCCAATAAACAAATAACTGTATTGAAACACACTCCCTACTGACCTAATATGACCCCCAATGACTTTTTTCTTTACCTGAAGATAAAGAAAATACTGAAAGGGAGACATATAACATTCAAGACATCGAGAGTAATACAACGACAGCTCTGATGGCCATTTCAGAGAGTTGTGAAAGTGATTGGAAGAGTAGACTAGGCACTGGCATCAGTGCATATCTTCCCAAGGGGAATATTTCAAGATTACCATAGTGCTATTCAGCAATGAATGTGGCACTTTTTCTAGGATGAGCTTGCAAACTTAATTGGCAGCCCTTGTGTAGTATATATGTGATTGTCAATATTTGTTTTATAGTATTAAGGATGATTATCCTCATTGAGCAAAAAAGAATCATTATTCTTGAAAATTAATTTATCTGATACACATCCTAAACCTAGAATCAAAAGACGAAGAAAAAAATGTTATATGTTTATAAATGATTTTAAAAGAGAGTTTCAAATTCAACTCAGGATATATAGTTTTAAATAAATACTGCATAATAGAAAAATTGGACTGTTCATTCACCTATTTTGTAGTCCCTATGGCAACCTCACCCAGTTGTCTGTCGGTTTGCCTCTGTGTCAACCCCTACTTGTTTGTGGGGGCTTCCGTGTTGCTGTGATGTTAGAAGCTATGCCACCAGTATTCCGAAACCAGCAGGGTGACCCATGGTGGACAGGTTTCAGCTGAGCTTCCAGACTAAACCACACTAGAAAGAAGGACCTACAGTCTACTTCTGAAAATAATTAGCTGGTAAAAGCCTTACAAATAGCAGCAGAACCCTGTTTGATATAAATGAGTATACTAGGTGGGAAGGCACCCGAAAGATGACTGGGAAAGAGCTGACTTTTCAGAATAAAGTCGACCTTAATGATGTGGATGGAGTAAAGCTTTCGGGACTTTCATTTGCGGATGTGGCCCAACTCGAAACGAAAAGAAACAGCTGCAAACATCCATTAATAATTGGAATGTGAAATGTATGAAACATGAATCCAGGAAAATTGGAGATTATTAAAAATGAAATGGAACAAATAATGCTTGATATCCTGGGCATCATCGAGGGTCCTCCTCATTTCCACTGACCCTCCACTCTGCCAAGCATGAAGTCCTTCTCCAGGGACTGATCCCTCCCAACAACATGTCCAAATTATGTAAGACCCAGTCTTGCCACCTCTGTTTCCAAAGAGTGCTCTGGTTGTACTTCTTCCAGGGCAGATCTGTTTGTTCTTCCCGCAGTCCAGGGTACATTCAATGTTCTTCTCCAACACCATAATTCAAAGGCATCAATTCTTCTTGTCTTCTTTGTTCATTGTCCAGATTTCACATGCATATGATGTGACTGAAAGTATTATGGCTTGGGTCAGGCACATCTTAGTCTTCAAGGTGACATCTTTACTTTTCAGTACTTTAAAGAGGTTCTTTGCAGAATATTTTCCCAATGCAAACCATCTTTTGATTTCTTGACTGCTGCTTCCATGGGCATTGATTGTAGAACCAAGTAAACTGAAATGACTGACAAACTCATTCTTTTCTCCATTTGTCATGATGTTGCTTACTGGTCCAGCTATAAGGATTTTTGTTTTGTTGATGTTGAGGTGCCATCCATACTGAAGGTTGTGGTCTTTGATCATCATCAGTAAGTGTTTCACATCCTCACTTTCAGCAAGTAAGGTGGTGTCATCTGCATAACACAGTTTGTTAATCAGTCTTCTTCCAATTCTGATGCCTTGTTCTTCTACATATAGTCCAGTTGCTTGGATTTTTTGCTTGGCATATAGATTGAAAAGGTATGGTGAAAGACTGCAACATTGACATACAACTTTTCTGACTTTAAACCACATAGTTTCCCCTTGTTCTGTTCACACAACTGCCACTTGATCCATGCACAGATTCCTTAAGAGCACAATTAAGTGTTCTGGAATTCCCATTCCCTGAAACGTTAGCTACACTTGGTTATGATCCACAGTTGAATGCCTTTTCACAGTCAATGAAACACAGGTAAACATCTTTCCAGTATTGTCTGCTTTCAGCTAAGAGCCATCTGGCATCAACAATGATATCTCTAGTTCCATGTCCTCTTCTGAATCCAGACTGAATTTCTGGAAGTTCCTTGTCAAGATTCTGTTGTAGTTACTTTTGAATGATCTTGAGTAAAACTTTGTGTGTGAGATTAATGATATTGTTCAGTAATTTCCACATTCAATTGAATCACCTTTCTTTGGAATAGGCATAAATATGGATCTCTTCCAGTCAATTGGCCAGGTAGCTGTCCTCTAAATTTTTTTTGCATAGATGAGTGAGCACTTCTAGCACTACATTATTTGTTGAAATAACTCAGTTTATATTCCATCAGCTCCTAGAGCCTTGTTTTCTGCCAAGGCCTTTAATGCAGCTTTGATTTAGCTTGTAAAGGGAGAAGGAGCAGGTTAGGAAGATTGAGTAAAAGGAGAGGGAGCAGGCCTACCAATCTTCCTAGTCTGCTCCCTCTTTCTTTACTCAATCTTCCTAGCTCTGCACTGTTCATGCTGAAAGAACTGAAGAAAAAATTCAAGCCTTAAGTTGTAATAATGAACGATTCTACAGGGAAATTACTAAAGGACTCAGGAAGCATCACACAGAATCATCATACCAAAAAGAATTAGTCAACAACCAACTATTTCAAAAGGTAGCACATGATCAGGAACCAATGGTACTGAAGGAAGACATCGAAGCTGCATTGAAGGTGTTGGCGAAAAGCAAGACTCCAGGAATTGGTAGAATATCAATTGAGATGTTTCAACAAATGGATGCAATACTAGAGATGCTCAGTCTCATACATCAAGAAATTTGGATGACAGCTACCTGGCCAATCAGGTGGAAGAGCTCCATGCTTATGCCTATTCCCAAGAAAGGTGATCCAGTCAAATGCGGCAATTATCCAGCACTGTCATTAATATCACACACTATCCCTAATAAAATTTTACTAAAGACCATTTAATAGTGACTGCAGCAGTACATTGACAGGGAACTGCTGAAAATTCAAGCCAGATTCAGAAGAGGACATGGAATCAGGGAAATCACTGCTGATGTCAGATGGAGCTTGGCAGAACACAGAAAATACCAGAAAGATATTTACCTATGTTTGAGTGACTATTCAAAGGCATTCAATTGTGTGGATCATAACAGATTGTGGATAACATCGTGGAGAATGGGAATTCCAGAACAGTTAACTGTGTTCATGAGGAATCTGTATATGGATCAAGAGGAAGTCATTCAACATTGCATAGTTTAAAGTTAGGGTTGTATCCTTTATCCATGTCATTTCCATCAGCATGCTGAGCAAATAGTCTGAGAACCTGGACTATATGAAGAAGTTTGAGGCATCAGGATTTGGAGGAAGACTCATTAACAACTTGCATTATGCAGATGACACAACACTGTTTATAGAAAGTGCAGAGGATTTTAAACACTTCCTGATGAAGATTAAAGACCACAGCCTTCAGTATGGGTCAAAAAAAAATCAAGAAAACAAAAATCTTCACAAATGGACCAGTAAGCAACATCATGACAAATGGAGAAAAGATTCAAGCTGTCAAAGATTTCATTTTACTTGACTCCACAATCAATGCCCATGGGATCACCAGGCAAAAGTCCAAAAGGCACACTGTATCAGGAAAATCTGCTACAAAAGACCTCTTTAAATTGTTGAAACATAAAGATGTCATCGTGAAGACTCAGGTACGCCTGACCCAAGCCATGGTATTTTGAATCACATCATATGCACGCAAAAGTGGAACAATGAATATGGAAGGCTTGTGAAGAATTGATTCCTTTCCATTGTAGCGCTAGAGAAGAATACTGAATATACCATGAGATGCCAAAAGAACAAACAGATGTATTCTGAAAGAAGAATAACCAGAGGACTCATACTTTGGGTATAGTGTCTGGAGAGATCAATTCCTGGAGAAAGACATTGTGCTTGGTAAAGTGGAAGGTTAGTGACAAGGAGGAAGACCTCAACAAGATGGACTGACACAGTGACTACAACAATGGGCTTAAGCATAAAAATGATTGTCAGCATGGCACAGGACTGGGCAGCAATTTATTCTGTTGTGCATGTTGTTGCTATGAGTCAGAACCAACCCGATGGCACATAACAACATGGGAAACCCTGGTGGTATAGTGGTTGAATGTTACATCCACTAACCAAAAGGTCAGCAGTTTGAATCAGTAAGTTGCTCCTGAAAAACTCTATGGAGCAGCTCTATTCTGTTTCCCAAGGTCACTATGAGTGGAATCTACTAGATGGCAGTGGGTTTGGGTTTTGGGGGTAGCCCCTATAATGGGAGAAAACGTTGATTGTTCAAATCCACCACCTCCTTGAAAACCCTATGGAGAAGTTCCCCTCAGTTCTACAGGGCTTCTGTGAGTTAGAATTGACTCGATAGCTTTGGTTGTAGTTTTGGGGTATTTACTGTGTTCCCTGTAGATTAACTCTCAGATTAATTCCAGTTAATTTTAAGAAAACAGACCCAAAAAAGGAAATATGATAGCAATACTGAGAAACAAAACTTTTACAATATAAAGTTTTTTAAAGCCCAAATGAGCTTTTAGTTAAATTCTATAAAACATTATTTATGAAACGCAGCCTACTATTTCCTAAGAAATGGGAGCATCAAACAAATGAGAGTAATCAAAAGGGTAAAAAACCCAGGGATCTATTCTAATCTAACCAACATTTATTGGTCTTTTCTTCAATGCTACATAATATATACAAAGTTTTAAAAGAAAGAAAAAAAAGGAAACCAACCAACAAAGAACATGCCCAGCACATTTCCTGCCACCAAGGTGTTCAGAATATATCAAGGGTGCTAGACTAATGTTTAACTATTGAAAAGTAGAAAGAGTGTATGAATGAATGTAGTGTTCTGAAAAGTACAGACTCCACAGTTGCTGTCGAGTCAATGCAACTCATGTTGACCCTGTGTGTGTCAAGAAACTTGAACTTCAGTACTCTTACTAGCACAGAACTATTCTTGTATACTGAGGTATATGAGGTCCTACAATTAAGTCTGAAACTTAATTGTTCTAAGCCTACATACCTCATTGTTGAGTATCACCATGATCACCTTCTAAATACTCCCCTTGGGAAGCTATGCACCCATGCCAGCACCCTTAAAAGCAATTTTGGAAATCTTTCCAGAACAGCCATCAGTTGCAGTGGCATGGTGGCAAGTTCATGAACTAACTGCATGAGCATTAGGGCTGTCGTCATATTACTGTTGATGTCCTCAGTGCTGTCAAACTGTCTTCCTTTCAATATTTCCTTTATCTTTGAATAAAAAATAGTTGGAGGCCAGAGCAGTGAGTAGGGAGAGTGTTCCAATACAGTTACTGACCTACTGGCTAAAAACTTACTCACAGACAACGTACAATTTAGTTCACGGACTTTCCACAGTTCCATGGTGCCACTGTGCCCAATGGTCATTCCAGAAAGAGTTCCAAAATTGCTTCGAAGTGTGGCCTATGTGCCAGCATCAGTACACAGCTTCCCAAGAGGTGTATTTCGAAGGAGACCATGAGCTACGGAGGCTCAGAACAATTAAGTTTGGGACTTAATTGTCAGATCTCATATACCTCAGTAATATCTGAACATGCACTTATCACAGACGTTAGGAGTGTGGACTCTACTGTCCATTTTAACTACCCTTGTTCGATGGTGTTGAGGAGGCCAAATACATTTTGCAATCCATCTAAAGAGGCTCTGAGCTGGGAATTTAAAAAAATATATATATTTTATTGTACTTTAAGTGAAACTTTACAATCCAATTCAATCTGTCATACTAAACCTTGTACACAGACTGCTGTGTAACACTAGCTGCTCTCCCCATCCGGTGACAGCACACTCCTCTCCACCTTGTATTTCCCATATCCACACAACTAGCTCCTGTCTCCCTCCACCCTCTCATCATGCAGCTGTCCAGGAGCTGCTCAGTTAGCCTTATCTATATACTTAAGTCAAGAAGCACACTCTTCATCAGTATCATTTTGTGTCTTATAGTCTAGTCTAATCTTTGTCTTTGGGACTGGTTTCAGCTCTGGACTAACAGAGAGTGCCAGGGGCCATGTCTTCCAGGGACCCTCTAGTCTGTGAGACTATCAAGTCTGGTCTGTTAATAGACTGCTAGTTCTGCACACCGATTCCTCTACCACTAAGTGAAGGACTCTTAAATTCCCTGTCAGGACAATTGTTGGTGGCAGCCAGGTACAGTGTCATTCTTCCGGTCCCATGCTACTGTAGTCTCAGGTCCTTTCTGTCCCTTTGGCTTATATTTCCCTGTCTTCCATGTCCTTCACTCTGCTCTGTCTGGGTGAGTTAGGAACAATTGCCACTACTTAGATGGCCATTTGCCAGCTTTTAAGACCTCAGATGACACTCACCAAAGCAGGATGCAGAACATTTTCTTAAACTGTTAGGTCAGTTGGCTAAGATATCCCCTGAAACTGTGGTCACCGGCCCCTTCCGCTGCTTCTCTGTCTTTTGCAGTATTGGATTATATTTCAGAAACCTCTTAGCTTTGGTTTAGTTCAACTGTACTGACCTCCCTTCGACTGCACACCGTTACCCGCCCTTCACCTAGCCCGATTCCTGACTACTATCTAATCTGTGGAAACCCAAGTGACACAGTGGCTAAGTGCTAGAAGTGCTCACCAAAAGGCTGGGAGTTCATATCTGCCAGGTTCTCCTGGGAAATTCTCTAGGGTAATTGTTTTCTTCTGTATTTAAACCTTTACCTCAATCCTTACAACAGTGGACTCATACAATATTTGTCCTTTTGCAGCTGACTAATTCCACTCAGCATAATGTCTTCCAAATTCGTGCATCTATGTTTCTCAAAATTATCGTCGTTCTTTATCATTGCACAGGATTCCACTGTGTAAATATGTCATAGTTTGTTTATCCATTTATCTGCCAATGGGCACCTAGTTTGATTCCATCTTTTTGCTATAGCGGACAGCAGTGCAATACACGTTACTGTGCACGTATCTATTCGTGTGACAGCTCTCATTCCTCAAGGGTACATTCTAAGAAGTGAGATTGCTAGATCATACGGTATTTCTATTTCTAGCTTCTTAAAAAAAGCACCAAATTGATTTCCAAAGTGGTTGTACAATTTTACATTCCAACCAGTAGTAAGTAAAGAAGTTTTCTAGACTTTCAATAGCCTCTCCAACATACATTATTCTCTGTTTTGTGGCTTAATGCCACCCTTGTTGGGGTGAGATGGTACCTCACTGTAGTTTTGATCTGTATTTCTCTAATAGCTAATGGTTGTGAGCATTTCCTCATGTATCTGTTAGTTACCTGAATGTCTTCTTTGAAGACGTGTCTGTCCATATCCTTTGCCCATTTTTTAATCAGGCTATTTGTCTTTTTATTGTTGAATATCGTGGTGTCTTATAGATCACGGAGATTAGACACTGATCAGATTTGTGATAGCTAAAAATGCTTTCCCACTCTGTAGGTAGTATTTTTACCCTTCTGGTGAAGTCTTTCGATGAGCATAAGTGTCTGATTCTTAGGAGTTCCCAGTTATCTATTTTCTCTTCTGGCATTTATGCATTGGTGGCAATGTTTTGTAGTCCATTTATGGTATGCATTAAGACTCTGAGTTGGGAATATTTTTAATTTGAGTGTAGGGAGATATATTCATTCACTCTGTAATAATCTCCTTGAATAACTAAGTCATGGCAAATCATGCCAGGGTAGGAAAATTTATAGGAACACTACTACTGCTCGTGTGCCAGGTCACCTCGGTCTGAGACATGATGCTGTGGAGCTAGAAGTCTCACCACGACGTGGCAGACCAGCAGTAACCAGTGCAAGAAGTATGTGTGTAGCAGAGAGTAATAGAGTAATAGAGCTTGAAATGTAAGATGTCAGAAACCAGTCTGAGGAAAAACCCAGATCATCTTCAATTATAAGCAGAGAATTGTGTTAGTATGCACACTTAGTCATAAAAGGAAGAAAGTAATAAACTGTACCAGGTTATATGACACATGTAATTATAAACTTGCCATTCTCTTGTTCTTTTCTTCCTTTTTTTTAAATAAGGTTCAAATGAAATCAATAATCAGTATTTCTGCATTCTAAAGTGGAAATCTACTGCAGGTACTTTCAATAGCAAAGCAGTCTATATATAAAGTTAACATGTTTTATGTCTCCCACTGTATCAGATCATGTCCTAACTCATTTCATGTGTCTTTTCCTGACAATGTCTGATGGTTTCAGAATAAACAGTAAGTGAAATTGCCACTGACACAACAAAATGATTAAACCATGCTAGGAGACACAGCGGGGTTTCCATCTTCTCTGTAGAAAATGATACTCCAGGACGGTTGTCATACGAAGAGGTGATCAATGAGCATGCAACTCATAAAGAAAGAAAAATGTACAGAATTGTGTCCAGGAAAACACAGGGTTACTTTTCTGGGTTTTCACCTCTGTCTTGCTCTTTTAAAATATATAAAGTCTTGTAATTTTTCTTCTTAATTCAATTAAATATTCACTTTCAAATATAATTGCATATCCTTAAAGTGGTTCCTTAAAATTACATCAAGTTTAGGTCCCATAAAACCTAGATATGTTCCTTAGTCTCAAGCAAAAAAAAAAAAAAAGAAAAAGAAGAAAAAAAAAGATCCCTGAGGTCACCTTTTAGCAGAACAACAGATAGGCTCATAAAAATGAAGAGTATCACCTGTGAATAATGTGCTCCTCGACAGCACTTGGCCTGGCTTGGCATAAAAAATTATCTATATGACACTAAATCACCAAAAACTGCTTTAACCCAAAGATGAGACAGTTTGGTGGTAGAGAAACTACAGTCCTGGAAATAACAGGGTCAGACAGAAAATGAATGAGAATAACAACACACTATGAAAAATGTAATCAACACCACCAAATAATTTGTGTAGAAATTGTTAAACAGAAGCCTAACTTTTTATGTAAATTTTCACTTTAAACATAAATATTATTAAAAAAAGATAATGACAAACAAACAAAGAAGCTGGGACAGCTAAGAAACTTGTTAAAGGATAAACTTGTTGACACTCTGTCATCCAGTGGTGTGCAGAGGCAAACAAAATTTCAATGAACCTAACATGGATTTCTGGATAGAATATTGAAAAAAATTCTAGGTTTAGATAGAAGACAGCTCAATTTTGGATCTACCATGTCGAAGAAATCAATGAAACATCTGGAAGGAAATTCCAAGAGGAAATTTGATTTGACAGCTTTGATACTCATGAGAGAATTGAAAAGTCATACAGACTTGAGGGGAATAAACACGTTAAGTGACAGGTTAAGCTTTATAGATGGATATTGGCTTGCATACGCAGAAGTAATGAACAGGGGTGACAAAAACTGAAGTGGGTGAAATATGAAGGACACAACAAAGAGTCAGACAATGCCCTCGGGGTGAGGGGAGAGAAAGTGAGACATTTAGAAGGGAAGTCAAGGCAACAGGAAAAGCTGAATTGGGAGGCCAACATAAAAAATAACTTCATGAAAAATTCAAATACAGTCAAGTCTTCAAGTGTCCAGAACAGATTATTGGTTTTGCAATTTAGGAGGCCACTGCTGAGCTCAGTGTCTCAATCAAGTGATGTTATAAAAGTATAAAAATAATTAGTTAAAAGTAAGTGGAATATCTGAAAACAGAGGCAATGAAGTTAACTTCACTTTCAAGAAATATGCAAGGAAGAATTAAAAACTCTTCTAGAAGAAAACGTTACACACTATTAGTTACAGCAGGAGTCTGATGTTACAATTTTTCATTTAGAAAATACATCAAAATGATACGGCTTCTTACCTCTAGGTAGCAGAATTTCAGAAAATGTCACTGTTTGACGGTTTTATCTTTTTGTATTTTCCACATGTTCTAAAATAAACAGGTCACATTTTAATGAGAAAATACTGTGAATTATAAATTTATAAAACTAAGAAAGTAAAGGAAAAAATAAGTATTGCTTGAAGAAGATACTGATGATTAAGATACCACCGGCTGAAGAGAAGGTGCTGAAGAAGGATAGCTAATTGATGGAGCAAAATCCGGGACAAACGGAAGACGATGCAAGGCAATAACTGACAAATGAGTGGTGGTTTCGATAAATAAGAGGATAATCTCCTCATCTTGTAAAGCTTGAAAAGAGGTGGTGATGGGGTTAGAAGATGGTAAAATGGGGGGAAAACAGAAATAACTTAAAAGAGTTAAAGCATGAATACTTTATTAAAATAACAGAATCAGACGTCATAAAATTTGAGGCCGAAAGACAAGAATCCTAGGTGTGTCTGAAATCATAAATGTTAATGGAGAAAATTATTGTTCTTATTTTGTGCAGTTACTTGTTGCAGCCTAGAAGCAGAAGTGGATGGGAAAAAAATGGATGGGTGACATAAGCCACATATGAGGAAGAATCAACGGCAAAAAGGCATTAGCAGTTGCTGACATGGCAGGTGAAGTTATTGATCTGTGAGCCAGACTCATCAAAAATGGGAATAAATTCAGGAAGAAGTCTTAAAAATAGAGATAACCAGAGATGACCAACCTATTGCTGCAATACTAAATAACAAATTGCAGTATGTGGCAAACAAATTTTGAGAGAGAATAGAGAAAAATCTTTTTTAATAAAGGAAGTTTGCAAAATTCTAAGGTCCTCATCATGGGAATTCACAAAGCATGAGAGCATAATGAAAATCTACAGTGATTATTGAGGAACTGAAATTCATCCTGGATACCACGTGAGGAGGGGCACTAATCAGTGTTTTTATTGGCCATGGCAGGTACCATAGCCAGAAGTGAGATATCATTCACTATTTTTCATATATAAGCCCTTAGCCTTACCTATAATATTTTAGGTAATTTGACCATGAAGCACCTGTGAAATTACACATTTATTATATAAAACAATTAATAGCTTCCATTTTATATACAAATGGGTAGAAGTTGTAGTCAGCTTAAAGAGTTTACTAAATGGTTATAAGAAACCCTGGTGGCATAGTGGGTTAAGGCATATGTCTGCTAACCAAAAGGTTGGCAGTTCAAATCCACCAGGTCCTCTGTAGAAACTCTATGGGGCAATTCTACTCTGACCTCTAGGGTCATTATGAGTTGGACCCTACTAGATGGCAGTGGTTTAAATGCTTATAGACTGAGTGGAGAGAGAAGCTGTGGACAGAGAGGTGAACTTAAAAGTTAAATATTTTATGCTGAAAGCCCACCATATAATATTTCCCTTTAGATGGGTTAGTAAAATACAGTAGAAATGAAAATCACTGGAATTTGAAAGTCTTTGGTATAGGATGGGACATTCAGAAAAAATACATTTGCCCATGACCTTTCAATGGTATAAATGTAGAAAGACATATTGAAAGATCAGTGCCAAAGTCCTCCAAAAACAAAGATCCCAAAATCCCACTCTAAAGTCAATTCCAATACGCAGTGACAGTATAGGACAACCCCAAGAAGTGACTAGTGGGTTCAAGCTGGTGAACTTCTCGTTAACACCCAAGCTTGTAACCACTACCCACCTAGAAAGCAGTGTGTTAAGTTTTGGGAAAAAATAAACTAACTCCCACAGACTTCAACTAAGAAGTCACAGGATAAGTACTATCAGTTCAATCTTTCCTAAACATTAATGGGAAATCTGGATGAATCTCACTGTCACCAACAGCAAAATTGACAGAGGAATAAGCAGCTGTATTTGAGAAAGAAAAAAGAAAAGTGCCATTCCAGGAAGGCAAAGGATCTCTGGAGGCTCAGTGTTGAAGCACTTGGCTGTTAACCAAAATGTTAATGGTTCAAATCTACCAGCTGTTCCACAGAAGAAAGATGTGACTGTCTGCTTCCATAAAGACTGCAGCCTAGAAAATCCCATGGGCTAGCTCTACTCTATCCTTTAGATTTGCTGAGTCAAAATCAGCTTTACATCAAAAGGTTTGGTTTGTGGGTACTGAGGAAGGCGAGATTTTAGGTAAAATAGTTTAAATTAATGTAGAAAGTTCTTGAGGGAGAGAATAATGTCCCAACAAACAGAAGACAAACCATCTGTGGTAAGAAGATAGCCCAAGACCTCAACAAAAGGACAAAGTAAGAAAGAAAAAGAACTCATCTAAAGAGACAAGAGCCTAGGAGAAACATTGTTTGGAAGGAGGAAACAGAGAGAAGAGAAAACACATGGATTAAAACTGCTTTTGAGTCCAAATAGAAAGTCTTTTGGAGTCTTCACAAATTTCCATTCTCCCTTGTTGTTAACAAGGTACTGGCCACTTGAAATTGACACAAAATATACATCAAGGGGGAAAAAAAACAGAAATCTTTTAATTCTTGACATTTCTCTCAAAGCAAACAGATGAAAATTTCCATAGTAAAATACATGTTGAGAATGCTACATACCACATCCCTTTCAAATTATCTTAATACCCATTTGTTTAAAAAAATATCTAAGATATCCTCCAGTATAGAGAAAATAATGTACTTAAGTTTGTCTTATTTAACACTATCTAAGCACTTGGCTTGGCTTGGCAAACTTACATGAATTATAGATATTTATAGCCATTCAAGGGACTAAACTGACACTGAAGTGCAGATTCCTTGAATGTTAAACAGCAACACAAAAGGCAGATTCATTAAATGATTTATAAAATCCCCTGAAAATATTTGAGGCTACAAACCATGTGTGTACAAAGAGAGAGAATGAATGATCTGAAGCTGGATATATGAACCAATGAAGGCACACTGTACACCAGGCAGTCCTGGAAGACAGAAACTATTTGTTTTAGCTTTGTAGTACAGCCTAGTACTTAATACTCAGTACTCAGTCAAAATAAGTGTATTTTGACTGATTGAATGGCATTTCACTGATGTTAGGTGTATAACTGTACTTTGCCCAGCTTATGTAACATGACCAAGCGTCATAACTAAAGACCATGCCCAGTGATTAACAGTCAGTAAATTTGCTCACCCACCTTTCTCTAGGAAACCCTAGTTGCATAGTGGTTAAGTGCTATAGTTGCTAACCAAAAGGCTGGCAGTTCAAATCCACCAGGTCTTCCCTGGAAATTCTAGGGGCAGTTCTATTCTGTCCTAAAGGGTCATTATGACTTGAAATCAACTCGACAGGTATAGGTACATTTCTCTTGCTGATAGTAATACATATACCAGCCAATTTAAAGCTTGCAAAACAATAGTCTCTTTAAAAATTAATGAAAATTTCTTCAGGGATATGCAAAACAAGTACTTACAGTTCTAATGCAAGGAGATAGATGACTGGTAAAGTTTTCTGACAACTGCTCAAGTATTAATCTCTTTGGTTCCAAACTAAGGGTTCAGACTTCATTTAAATAAGAAAGAGGTTATAAATGAAAGAGCCACTTGACCGACTTTTTTCTTTCTTTTGAATTTCAGAAGAAATAAAGGATCAGACACATTTAAAAGTCGTCTTCCATCAAGAGTAAATATTAAGCACTTCCACCATCTAACATCTTTGAATTTTAGAGGGTTTTTAAGTGATAAATATAAATGGGATTTTTTATGGTGAGTTCCCAGAATACATTCATAGACCCAAGGATGCTTTCAAATAAGTAAGTCCTCTGTGATGAAGTAAAGCTACCAGACTTTAAGCTGGCACTTTTTTCTCTTTGTTGTACCAGGTTTAAGCATGTTAAAGAGGATAAAAAAGAAAAGGAAAAAAATGAAGTCTCCTAAAATACAAAAGAGGAATGAAAATGTACTAATGTACTGCACCTATACTCTAAGGTGATTTTTTCCTTTGTCAAATATTTCCCTTCTATAACCTGTTTTCTGTTTAAAATCCATGTGCTAATCTCACTGTGGCTCTTACTATATTCATGTGGCTGTTAATTTAACTAATCTGTAGAAAGGCCAGTTTCTTACCAAACAGAGCGTGCTTCTGACCTTGGAGCGTAACATAGCAAAACTTCTGTTGAGATAACAAAAACAGTTTCATCTGGGATTCTAAGCATCCAAAATCACTACCATCAAGTAGATTCTGACTCATAGTGATCCTAACAAGAATCATCCTAAGTTAATCATTCTAAGTTAATCATTCTAAATTAAGCTCTCTTGGATGTGAGCTTTCAATTTATTGTTTATAAACTGGAGAAGAAGGAGACTGATTAACTGTCTTTCAGGAAACTGGCCAGGTCACTGTATGATTTGTTAAAGGGCCACTCAGAAGGATACTTTTATGGCATTAGCATTAGAACACATTTCGTATCAAAGTCAAACTAGCAGCAAGCACTGTCAAAAGAGCAGAAGAGAAGCTCCTGTCCAACCTACATGAGAATAGTCAACCTGGTTGATTTTTAAATATAAAATCATGAATCGTAAATGAATGAGTACTGAGAAAAACAGTCTATTTTGTCTTAAAGTTTCAAGCTGAATTTAATTCGCACAGACAGCTGAATTGCCACCCAGGGATACAGAGAAAATTGTGTAGATTGTGGTTTGAACATCAGTCCAACTGTTATTTTACAGCATTATATTTCTATTAGTTGATTGGAATACCATCTGTCTTTCATCAGTACAGACTTCAAAGTCGGGCCTAGGTCTGAGATTTGGCAATAATGATACTGTGAACTCATATCAAAGTTGCTTTTATTTTACTCTTGAAATAGCAAATAAATCACGCAATGGAGATACATTAGAGCAGGATTATAGCAGGTGGATGAAGCTTCCTCCAACTCCCTTATCCTTCACCAGAATAAACCAGAACACCATGGTCTTGGCAGTGGTACAAACTCAGATGTCCTCTGGGTAAGCAAGAGAGCACAGAATTGGGACTTACTTTATATGGCGAAGGCTAAAATTTCTGTCATTCAGCAATTTGAAAACTAATCATCTTAGTCACTAATTTGCATACACAGGTCCCTAATCTTACCTACAATTTTTTAAGTCATTTGACCATGCAGCTGCTGTCAACATAGGTGTGTAGTAGTTTGACTAGGCCATGATTCCCAGTAATGTAGCTATCCTCTACTTTGTGATTATAATTTTCATATATGCTGTAAATCCTAATCTCTGCCTGTGGTTAACGGGGAGCAAGACTGGATTATATTAAACATGATTAGGTTGGGACTGTTACACTCTTAGTAAAGTCATATCCCTAATTCAATGCAAAGGGAGTTTCGCTGGGGTATGGTCTATACCACTTTTTATCATATTGAAGATAAAAGGAAATAGAAGCAAGCAGAGAGTTAGTGATCTCCTGCCACCAAGAAAGCAGTGCCAGGAGCAGAGTACACGTCCTTTGGACCTGAGGTTCCTGTGCTGAGATACCTCCAGATCAAGGGAAGACTAATATATCACAACGACCTTCCTTCAAGGCCAACGTAGAAAGCTTCCCCCTGGAGCTGGTGCCCTGAATTTGGACTTATAGCCTACGAGACTGTGAGGTAATAAATTTCATGTTATTAAATCCATCCACTTGTGGTTATGTTACAAGTCGCACTAGGTAACCAAGGTAGCCTCCTTTAAAATCTAAAGTCAACTCACTATGTTATATAAGGCAGTTAACCGCATAACCCAAATTTAACACCTGGGTTCCATCCATGAAATTCTTGTTACTCTAATATTTTGGTCTTCCTCTTTCATCTATACCTTGGGTCTACAGTGTAGGAATCATGAAGCTGTGTGTGTTTAGGGGCATTTTGTAAGTAGACTAGCTATATGGTAACTTGCTATAATGCAAACCCCAGAAGGTAAGTAATTTTGTTCTTTTTTATTCAGTTCTGTATCCTTTAGACCCAGAAGAGGGCCTGGCTTACAATTGGCCTTATGGATTCAATTGTGTCCCCCAAGATATCTGTCAACTCGGCCAGGCCATGGCTCTCAGTATTGTGTGACTGTCTACCATTCTGTCATCTGATGTGATTTTTGTATTGTAAATTTTACCTCATACCACCAAAAATCAAGAGTCAGGAGATAGGCATCCTTTGCCCCCAGGGTCCCTGTGTTGAGAAGCTCCTACAAAAGGGAAAAAGTGATGACAAGGACTTTCCTCCTGAGCTGACACAGAGAGACAGCTCCCAAAAGCTGGTGCCCTGAATTCAGACTTCGAGCTCTCTAGATTATGAGAGAATAAACTTTTATTTGTTGAGGCCCTCCACTTGGGTGCGGTATTTCTGTTACAGCAGCACCCAAGGACTGATACAGTTAGTTCTCAATAGATACTTGTTAAAAGGTTGTCACAAAGACTGTAGTTAAGTACCATCTTCTCCACTTTAACAATGATCAAGAAAACAGTAGAACAGTTAATAGGTTGGTCTCTGGGGCCAAATTTACCAGAAGCCTGATTCTGCCATTTGTAACACGACTTTGAACAAATGTCTCAGCAACTTCAAGTCCCAGGTGAACAATATAAGCAACCTTACAATGTTCTTTTAACAATGGAAAGGATAAACATGAAGTTCTTAGCCCATTGTCCCCCCACTATAAGGTACAGGTCCAATAATTATTCCATTTCTACCAGCAATCATTTTAGCGACATTCTTATCAATGACGAGTCAGATTTTTTGTATGTATCCTTTTCGAAAGCAGCAGTAATGGAGCTGAGGTAAAGCTTAAACTCCAGCAGATCTGCATTCATAGATTTTGTTCAGAGATCAATACTGTACCAGCCAATATAAGTGGAAATCAAATCATCTATTAAAAAATTTCTATCTGAAGGAATGCTTTCAAATTAATTTTCACAAGATAAAAATGTAATTTGAATATTTAAAGAATTTCTCTTCTGCTATATTTCAGGGCTTATGCATATTAAATTTTCTTAAAGTACATTTTCATGCATTCATTATTTATGCTGGAAAAGCTATTCTTCAGTGAAAATAAGATACTAACTTTATCAGCCTAAAGTACAGTTTTGTTAAAATGCTACCTAATTATTCCATTCACAAATCAAGAATGACCTTTCAGATGCATGTTTATCAGCCTCTTGCTCATAAATATCAGTGTGTATCTTGAACTCAGCAAAGTCATAGAAGCTTTAGAGATACAGTCAAACTCCCTGAAGGACTGAGTTACAGGATGGGGGCCAGGGACCATGGTCTCAGGGGACATTAGCTCGACTGGCATACTACAAAAGAAAATTTTCTATATGCTACCTTGGTGAGCAGTTTTGGGGTCTCAAAAATCTGTGAGTAGCCATTTAAACTGTGCACATTCATCTCCTTCCACCTGTAGCATGTAATGAAGCAAACTAAAGTCATAAGGAAAGATCATAAATATCACAGCCTTCACCAAAATGAATTCAATACAACTAGATGGCATCTGGCTACTACCACTGACTGCTTGGATAGGGATGACAATAGAGGGTCCTGTATACAACTGAAGAAAAACAGAACAAAATTCAAACTCACAAGAAGGACAGACTTACTGGTCCATCAGAGACTAGAACAACATAGCACCTGGACACTCTTTTAACTCAATAATGAAGTCATTTCTGAGGTTCATCCTTCAGGCAAAGATCAGATAGGCCCATACAAGAAACAGTAACACATGCAGCTGAACCATGAATTCAAGGCTAACTGGGCTTATCAGTCCAGCAGTAGGGACAAGAAGGCAGGAGGGACACAAAAACTGGATGAATGGAAATGGAAAACCAGTCGGAGGAGAACAGAGTATTGACATGTCATGGAGTTGGTAACCAGCGCCACAAAACAATGTGTGTATTAAATGTTTAACAAGAAACTAAAGTGCCCGGTGAACTTTTATCTAAAAAAAAATAATTAATTCAGAAAGAAAGATCTTAGGAGAACCACCATCAGCTGGCTTCTATAAGAGAAAACAGGAAGAAGGAAAATAAAGGACATAATGTAGGTGAGAAACAAAATGAGTCAATTTAATCTACTCCTTCAACACATAGTGGAGTAATTTGCACCAAAGTAGCTTGTAGAGGGAGCTATGATCCTTACCCTCAAAAAGTCTGTGATACAGTGGCCACTGGAAACAAACCATCACTAGGGGGAAAACTATACAAAAAGGGTGGTAGACTTATACAGGCACAAGAATGATACCATATGTAGACTTTATTGGAAAGGTTATTGTTAACTGCTGTCCAGTAGTCTCCCTATTCAATGCAACCCCAAGTGTAACAGGACTAAATACTCCCAGGTTCTATATAATTTCCATGATTGATTTTAGACTGGACTGGTGGGATTAATAGGGTTTCATTGGTTGAATTTGAGAAGTGGATCACGACGTCTTTCCTCCTAGACTATCGCAGTCTGAAAACTCTGTTGAAACCTCTCTAGTGTCATAGCAACATGCAAGTCTCCACCAACTGATAGATGTTGCCTGTACATGAAGCACTTTGGCCAAGAACTGAACTTGAGTCTCCTCCAGCGAAAGCCAAAACTACACCACTGAACCACCAACACCCTTACAAAATGTTATTGGGAGTTACGAAAGATAAATGACAATCAGACAGCAATCTTTCAGGGGTCTTGACACACACTTACCTAGTATACATTTCCTACTTACCTATTTCTTGCTAACACATCCATCTTTTGTTTAAATATTGATGGGAAATCCTCTGATTGCAAGGAACAGGTAGGCAGGAGATTCAGATAGTGGTAATCATCTATGATGAGAAATTGACTAACTTTTAGGTAGACTAGCTTTTAGGTAGATTCTTGACAAAATACAAGAATAATTAAGAGGAAATGAGTCCTCTCTTACTGAAACAACTCTGGCAACCATCTAGCCTTTCACAATAATTTGTCCTCAGAAAATATAAACACTTGTTTATGTAATTTAAGCCACCATTCAACAGGTTTTCTGTTTCTTACTTTCGAAATTCTTCATAATTACTGCATATTCCATAAATGCAGTGGGTTACACATAATAGTATAAACTGATCACAGAGTTAAATGATTTCACAATGGTGTGCACAGAGTAAAAATGATAAATAAAAACTAGGATGAAACTTGACATTGTCCATAGGAGGAGAAACAGAATCAGAAACAGTCAGAACACAGCATCTGCTGAATTTTGCAAATAATTAATTATAAGGAAGGAAGCAAGAAAGGAAGAGTGGGAGATGAAACAAACAGATGTTCAGAATGTGTCTGACCAAGAAGCAGGCCACACCCTTACCAGGAACAGAGAATGATGGTGACTGACGTTGAGTACAAGTCTGAGGCTGCAGGAAGCCAGAAACGATAAAATAAATCTCAAGAGACAGATCAAGAATGGGGTATTTATGTAGAGTTCAATAGGAAAGAGTGGGGAGAAAGGTAAAACTGTGGCAGTGGACAGAATAGAAAAGCAAAAGAAGGGGTCAAGACTGGCATTTTTTACAACTTGGAGGCTGACTGGAGAAGTCAGCTAAAGAGCTAGAGAAATTAGTCTGATAATGGGATGTAGGTGTTAAACAGTAAGTATAATCTCTCACGATTAGAAATTTAGTATCCAAATAAAAGTTGGGGAGAAGAAAAGAACAGTTAACTGTCTTACTTGATTAGCCAACAAGAAAACTCTAAGACAAGGTACTTAAATCAAAATACTACAATAAAATAGAAACACTGACTTTTGGTCAACATGGTGCCATAGAAGTATCATGCTGTTCCTGCACAGCAAAGACCTGAAAAATGAAGTAAAACAGAGACAAACATTAATTCTGGAATGCAAAGGATCAAATGAAGACAGAAAGATCTCAGCTAAAACTCAAATGGAATAAGAGACAGAAGACAGCTGGGAAGACTCACCAGAGAAAGTTCTCTATCAGCTAGCCCAGCACAGAGTTACCATCTTGGACACCTCTCAAGACTGGCAGATAGGGAGTATGGCAAAGCAGATTTATAGCAGTTCAGCAGAAGACAAAGCACCTAGTGGCAAAGATACTCTTTCCCACCCCCATCGTCTCTCTGCTGTTCTGCCTCTGACAGCTCTTGGCAAGCCAGGGTGGCTCAGTTGGCCAGAAGTACAGCATCCATACTGCTTGGACTTGCCCACATCCACACTGGAGATCAGCAGATGGGGAGTGTGCAAGGCACTCTGAAAACCTCCCGAACAGACACAGATCACCTACTGGACCTCCTGCCCTGCTGCACCATAGCTGAGTGACTGGCCCTGTTACTTGGACAGAGAGGTGAACAGTAGCATGACTTCAGATGCAAACAACAGAGAACACACAGCCTGCCTTCTGTGACATGATCAAATAGAACAAAAAAGCAGGACTAAACAAACAGATCTACAATTGATAAACTAAGAAAGTACTGAATGGCCCAATGACAGCACACAATATAGAAACATATATATTTTTTTTTTTAAAAAAAAAAAGGACAGGAAGGCTCCAGTAGGTATTCAAAATAAAATATCAGATGACTTCCCAGTAGAAGAAAAGCCCTCAGAATTACCTGATAAGGATTTCAAGTCTCTATTATTTAGAGCTACCCAAAAGTTGAAGCAAAAAGAAAACAAAAATAGACAAATCCATGGAAAAAGCAGATAAATGCTTGGAAGAATTCATGAAAATAATACAGAAACAAAATATCCAAATAAATTCACAACTGGAAAGCCAAAAGATATACAACAAAATTTCAGAAATGGGCAGCACCATAAAGGGCTGAGCAGCAGGTTTGAAATCACAGAACACAGGGTCAGTAAAACAGAAAATAAGCACTTGCATATACTGCATTTGAGAAAAAAATTAGAAAAAGGAGAAAAATGAAGAAACCTTGAAAATTTTGTGGAATACAATCAAACACCAAAATTGGCAAATGTTTGGAGTTCCAGAATTCAGAGAAAATTGGGAAACACAGGGAGGATCATTAAAGAATTGCTGACAGAAAACTTCCCTGATGTCATCAAAGCTGAAAAGCTGACCATCCAGGAAGTTCAATAAACCCTACACAGGGTAGATCCTAAAAGAAAACCACCAAGGCATATCACAGTCATATTCCATAAAACCAAAGAAAAAACTCTGAGAGCAGCCTGAGAAAAAACAAAAAAGTCACCTACAGAGGACCAACTATAAGACTAAGCCCCGATTATTCAACAGCAAACACACTGGCAAGAAGGCAATGGGATGATCTATGTAAGACCTGGAAAGAAAAGTTTGCCAACTGAGAATGACACATCTTGCAAAACTCTCATTCAAATGTGATGGAGAACTTAGTTGATTTCCAGATAAACAGAAATTAATGTGTGAAAACCAAATTAAACTTACAAGAATTATTAAAGAGGGACCTTTGGTCAGATAACAAATAATATCAGACTATAGCCTGAATCTAGGGCATGAGATTGTTACCAGCCAGATACAAATCTAGAAAATGAACTCTCAAGGACTATTCAAAACAAAAAGAATTACAGATTAACCAGAGAGGTTAATCTGTAGGCTGCATCATCAGAACAACAGAAGAGGGAATAAGTGGTGCAGATGCCGAACTTTTTAATAGAGCAGACCCCAAGGCATTACCAAGCAACAGTACATTAGTTCAAACCCAGTAAGATGAGGGCAAATTTCAAGGTAACCAGATAGATAGTTATGAACCTATTCATCAAAATAAGAAAGGAAAACATATCATCTCAATAATAAAAAAGAAAATCTATGAAAACTATAGAAATGAAAAAGAAATCTCTACAAACCACAGGAATTCAGCACAAGAGAGTAAGAGGAACAAAGAAAATGCAAGCAACACACACACACACACACATCACTACAAAATGGCAATAGACTCACACCTATCAACAATTACACTAGATGTGAATGACCTAAATGCATCCATAAAGAGACAGAGAGCGATGGGATGGATTTAAAAAAATAACAGACTTCACCAATGTGATGTTTACAAAAGACAGATGAGGCCTGCCAATTAAATTCATGAATTCATCCTAGAAAAAGTGCTACATACCTCCCTGCTGGGTATCACTACAGTCACCTTCAAAGTAGCCCCCATGGGAAGCTATGCACTGATGCCAGTGCCTAGTTTACTTTTGAAAGCAGTTTGGGGACCCTTTTTCTGGAATGGCCACCAGACGGTCCTCACATTACCACTGATGACCTGAATGGCATCAAAATGTCTTCCTTTCACTACTTTTATCTTTGGGTAAAGAAAAGTCATTGGGGGTCAGATCAGGTGAGTAGGGAGGGTGTTCCAACACAGTTATTAGTTTACCACCTAAAAATGAACTCACAGACACCTATATAATTAAGTTCTCAAACTTGCCACCTTGCCTCCATGCACAACAGCCATTCCAAGAAAGAGTTCCAAAGTTACTTTGAAAAGTGGACTAGGTGCTGGCATCGGTGTGTAACCTTCCAAGTGGAGTACTTTGAAGATGACTGTAGTGATATTCAGCAGTGAGGTAAGCAGCACTTAGAACAATTAATTCTGTGGACTTAACTGTCAGACTTTGTGCATTAGAAACAAAGATGCCTGGTACTTAGTACAATAATACATGATGCATCAAGGAACGGATTGATCGAGAGCCCAGATGTAAATCCATCTAACTGTGGTCACCTGATATTAGACGACAGCCCAAAGTCCATCAAATGGGAAAAGGACAGTCCTTTTAGCAGATGGCATTGGCAAAACTTGATGCTATCTCATAACATGGAACAAACTGGATGGCATTACTCCGTGTGAAATGAGTGGATCACAGAGAGTCAGGTGTTGTGTGAGACCACTGCCACAAAAGCTCCTGAAAAGGTTTACACAGAGAGAGAAAGAATCTTGGATGGTTACCACAATGGGGAGGGATGGTGATGGATCACATAAATAAATAAAAAGAAATGACACTGTACCACTACCAACATGGTCCTTCATTGGCCTGATAACTTCTTCTGTGTGACATCCGGAAGTCAAAATCAGGACCACGTGACAGCCTTAACACAACCACTTAATGATAAGGCCAGAACACCTGGAGGAGCTCAAAGAATAAGACTCCAGGTAGCAAGACAAAGAGGTGAAGGTCACTGAGGCCCTAGATGTGTTAGTGAAGAAGCCGTCTCACAAGTAGGTCCCGCAGCTTCATCTGTTCCTGCTGATGTCATCTGGATCCCTGAGGAAGCTTGCAGTCACTTTCCACACTTTCCATACTGACTGGCCTGCTGGTACAGTGCAAAAAATGGTAGCTACAGCTGCAGCAGTATACGACACTGCTGGTCTTAACTTGCACATTCTTATACTGTCCATATCTTTGCTACCTCTTGAAACAATATTTCCAACACTAGGTGTTATTTATAGAATCATCTTTCTTGTAGAGGCCTCATTATACCTTATCAAAAAAAAAAAAAAGCAGTTTCTTTGACCAGTCGAAGAGAAAAGCAAATTTCATGTTGAATAATTCAACATACTTAATGGTAAATAATCTTTTTGTTAAAAAATCTAAATCAATAAATTTCAATTTAGGCTATTGGTTATCACAGACTTGTTAATGGATATTATCACATTAAAACAAACAAAATTTATGTTTTACTGAAAACATTTACATCCAAACCAATCACTTTACATATTTAATAAACAGCCTTATGTTTTATCTCAAATGAGCTACCTAATTCACAATAATTGCCAAAGTGCTTTGGTACATTTATATAAATTTCACTCTGAAAAATATGTTTTCCTGTAAATCTATTTAAATAAAGATCTCTCCCCAAATGTCCTGTCAGTGGGACAGATCTCTTGCACACTTTGTAGTAGCTAAACATGTTGCTCAAGCTTTTCTAGGATGCCTTTTCCTAAGATACCACCAAAACCAAACCAAATCCATTGTTGTTGAGTCAATTCCAACTGACAGAGACCCTGTAGGACAGAGTAGAACTGCTCCATAGAGTTTAAAACGAGCATCTGGTGGGTTCACACTGCCAACCTTTTGGTTAGCAGACATAGCATTTAACCACTGTGCCATGAGAGTTTCCCACAAGATACTGTCAGCTGCAAAATCACCAAGGTAAGTGAAAATTGCACGTAAGACACATTCCTATAGTAATAGATGGTGCATTGGAAGAGAATCCTGCCAACAAAAGAGGTGGACCTCTATTATCATGTGTGTGACATGATAATCATGATTATATTAAGACCAAAGAATCCAAGCAGCTAAATGATTAAGTGCTTGGTTGTAAACTGAAAGGTCAGCAGTTCAAACCTGTTAGACTCCACAGGAGAAAAGACCTGGTGATCTGCTCCTATACAGATTACAGTCTAGGAAGTGCTATGGAACAGTTCTTCTCTGTCACATGGGGTCTCTGTGATTGAGATTGACTTGTCTGCACTCTACAACAACACATTACAGTAAAATAACTAAACAGTTCAATTGATGATGATAAACAAAAAGTTTGTTTTCTCTTATTGGGATTATGAATGGGAAATAAGGATTCTTCAACTGCAGGTTATGAGTTTATACAAGTAACTCTACAACGTTAGAAAACCTAATCAGGAAGCTGTAAATAAGCAAATTACCAGCTGTCAAAAAAATTATCACTATCAAATTAAATGAACTTCCCCCAGGCAAGCTAACATTGCTTTTGCTTGAAGGCCAGCTCAAAAATTAATCATTAAAGAAACAAACAATACAAATAAAACAGAATTTTAAATGAATTCTTGCTATGTAGAATAACTTGAAAAATAAATCTGAAAACTCATTTCTAAATTTAACAAGGTAGCTGCAATGATGGCTGCCTACCATTGGCCGATTGAGTATTCTTCAAAGACATCTGATTTCTAATATAAATATGATTCCAATATAAACGTGAGTCTATAATACAAGAGTAACAAGTACACATGACTCTTCCATAGGTCAGAACACAGAGTGATTTTCAACATAAAAACTGACAGATGGAAGCAATTTTTTTCTGAACTAGATGTCAATCTATATAATGTGACTTTTGCTAACCAGTCACAAAATTTGTTTCAGGAATGTGTGTTTAGAGAATAGATTTAAATGCCTGTATGTTTTCTCATGATGCCAGGTTTATTTTGCCTTCTGTTTGTGCAGATATGTCCATAAAAATATTGAAATTAAAATGTTGACAATAGCCTTGCTTTTCTGTCATCTCATTATCTAGAATATTTTGGACCACTTGTTACTCTTGAGAAAGCAAGACAAATGGGCTAAAGGATGAGGAGCTTTCTATGAAGATTATGATAAGATAGGATGTCTTGAGAAGATATCAGGTGTTGTATTTGTGTCAAAAAGTCAAGGGTTCTGATGGAGGGTCACCCAGACTTAAAGATGCATCTACCACTGTGGAATTAGTTAACCAGTTTTAGGGGAAGGATAATCCTTCCTCTTTTAGAAATGCTATGGGACTTCAGATGTGGAGTTACTTTATTATTATTATTTTTTAATCTCCTAAGGGCCCTTTTGGAAACCCTGGTGACTAACAGTTAAGTGCTACACATACCAACCAAAAGGCCAGCAGTTTGAATCTGCCAGGTGCTCCTTGGAAGTATTACGGAGCAGTTCTATCTGTTCTACAAGGTTGCTATGAGTCAGAATTGACTCAGTGGCACTGGGTTTGGGTTTAAGGGCCCTTATGGAAACTCTGGTGGTATAGTGGTTAAGTGCTTTGGCTGCTAACCAAAAGGGCAGCAGTTTGAATCCAACAGGCATATCTTGGAAACCCTATGAGGCAGTTCTATTCTGTTCTATAGGGTTGCTATGAGCCAAAACCTACTTGATGGCAATGTCTTCTTTTTTTTTTTTTTTGGTTTAAAGGCCCTCTGAGGTTCAATTGTGGCATACTTATAATAATCTCTATGACGTCAATTAGCAGCCTCCAAAGTGATTTTTTTTAGACTTCAATCTATAAGTTTTGGCATTAATATTTAAAGCTACCTAGTGTCACATTTTCATAAAAAAAGGAAACATACCTCTCTTTACCTAAGCACTTTGCAACTATTTGTGTAGCTTTCGTACATCCATATCAAAAAAGAATCAAAGTTAAAAACAAAAGTATTACCACTGTTGACACTAATGATCTCTTGCCATGCTATTTGGCATATATTGCTGTTCATTGAGAAATGTATTGAATATTTCCTTACCCTATTTACTTATTATTAATTTGGACATTTGGTACTTTATTTCTAAGTTTACATTTTATCTTAAATATTAGCCTACTTCAACATTTTAATCAATATTGAAAAATGTGCCCAGTATTATTAAATAAATGATGACTGCATTTGATGGGGATAAACAACTGTATGAGATTTCTTTTTTTACAACTTCCAGTATTTCTTTCTTGCAATGGCTAGTATGACAATATCTCCTATATGATAAAAAGACACAGTAATATTAATTGTCCTGAGAAGCAAAGTTTATTTACATTTATGGTAGCAAAAAGGGGTCAGAGTTTCCCCTGTCTGTTTTTTGGCAGCCAGGGCATGAGAAGGTGAGCTAGACTCAGGGGTATTCAGCCCTGATTTTTTCTCAGAGTCCTTGAATTTTAAAAGACTGGTCTATCTACGGAAACCCTGGTACCATAGTGGTTAAGTGCTATGTCTGCTGACCATGAAGCTGGCAGTTTGAATCCTCTGGGTGCTCCTTAGAAATTCTCTAAGACAGTTCAACTCTGTCCTATATAGTTGCTGTGAGTTGGAATCAACTCGATGGCAGTGGGCTTGGGTTGAATACATGTATAAGAACAGTACATGGAAAGACTGGCAGTGGCAGCGATGCCAAGTCCACTGGTACAGTATCAACAGTAGGTCAGTTGCCATCGGGTCAGTTCTGACTAAGGTGACCCACATATGAAAGTGCAGAACTATGCTCCGTAGGGTTTTCTATGGCTGTATCCTTTCAGAAGTAGGTCGCCAGACCTTTCTTCCACAGTGTCAAACAGATTTAATCAATTTTTTTAAAAAAATTACTAAACTTTAGGTTCAAGTTTACATTTCAAATTAGACTCTAATTTAATAAATTTTATAGAATTTGTTTGCGACATTGGTTATGTTGTTCACAATGTGCCATCATTCTCATTATTTCTATCTTTTTCTTCTTGTTGTTGCTGTTCAGCTTCCATTAATCCAGCTTCCCTAACCCACTGTAGCATCTCATCTTTGTTTAAGGATAAATGTTGACCATTTGATCTCATATAGTTGATTATTTATGGAAAGAGTATTCACGGGGATATTGTTTATTTTAGAAGCCAAACTATTGTTTGGATGAAAGGGGACCAGTGGGACTGCCTTGAGGTCCAAATTCAAAAGGTGTCTCAGGGCACCAGTCTCCGAGTTCCTCTAGGCTATTAGTCCAGTGAGTCTGGCCTTTTTTAGGAATTTTAATTTTGTTCTACATTTTTTTTCTCTTCCTATCTGGGCTTTTCTACTGTGTTCCTGGTGAAAATGTTTGGTAGTGCTAGCTGGGTGCCATCTAGATCTTCTGGTTTCATGCTAGCAACGATGCCATGATTCATCTTCCTATGAACCAGTTTCATCTTCGATTCTTTGGTTTCCTTCATTCTCTTTTGTTTCAGATGAGAAGAGACCAATAGTCGTGCCTTAGATGACTTGTTTAAAATGCATTGAACAGCGTAAGAAAAGTGAATGGCATATTTGAAATTCTAAATTCACAGCTAAAGAGGTGAATGGAACCCAAAAATATTTTGTTAATATTACTTCAAGTACGTCTTATCTGTTGCAGTCTTAAACTGAGTTAGCCAAAATAGAAAAGTAGCAAAAGTTGATTCTATACTTGATCTCCAATGTCAATTAACTGTACATGATTCACCATCTGAGATACTCAGTTACATTCCAATAATTGTAGAGCAGATACTGCAAATCCTCTGAAATTACTGATGTTTCTTAGCTGCCAGGTAACCTGCATAATTTGTCTCTAGTGGTTGTTTACCCCAGATTAAAGATGATGATTTTTTGTTTACTACGGCAGTCAACTTTTCATAGAAAGGCAATATTCCACATGTTTTATTTCTATATTGTGTGTCTAATTCTAGCATGACCTCAAGGTTTTACCTATGGACAAACTACATTACTTCTCAAATTTATATTGGTAAGTAATTAGGAAATTAGTAAACTACTGACTTTTGATGTTCCTTCACTAAACTGTATTCTCCAAAGTTTCTATAGGTGATGTACCAGCCTGGATCTTTGGGAGTGGTTCCAGCAGTTATCTTGGCTAGTTGAGATGAAAACATTGATGCACTCCTGACTCTTGTAACATGAGATTAAAATGCCAAAAAATTACTTGGTATTATGCAGAGTCAAAAATGTAGAAGACTGAATACATGACAATAACAGATGCAAGTTTTGAAAAGCACAACTCACTTATTCTCATTGTAAATTTATCCTTCCAGTAATGAACATAAACGTTTGACTAAAATCTTGAAAAGTGGATAGGTGAACAGAGAACTGATGTCATGAAATGTGCTGTTTTAACTACCATGCCAATGAAACACAATGCTTTCACAAAAAGACCACTGACTTCAATGGAAATGGCTAGTTGATGGAGTAGTTGAGGCACATAATAAAAATTAACTATGACAAGCAAGAAGAGACAGCACCACTACAGCCAACACAGATGGCTAAACTTCACATACTTTTATCTGCAGGGATGTTTGAATATATAGGATTGTGTGTCCTTATGACCAAAATGAATAGTTATACTATTCAAGTCCTAAATAGGAAGTCTCTTGGTACCCTGGGGACAGACATTCCCTCTATTTTCCATACTGATGAGACCTAATTTTGTTCAGGAATACAACACTCATGAGATTTGATCCCTGAGTCGGATCCGACTCGACGGCACTTGGCTGGCTTTTTGGCATCCTATTCAGACATATACCCTGCCATCTAAGCTAATTTATGACTGTCTTGTTCATATTGCTAGTATCTAGTTTAGGCTTCCACTATGCTTCTGTTAGTTTGTCATACTGCCATGGCTTGTGTGTTGCCAACAGTCTGGAATACACTACCTGTGTTTTGAATACGAGCAGGTCGACCATGTTGGATAGGTTTCCTAGGATCTTCTAGACCAAGGCAAACTAAGAAGAAGGACCTGCAAGATAACTTCTGAAAAAAATTGGCAAGTGAAACTCTATGAGCAGTAGTAGAATGTTGTTGGATATAATGCCAGAAGATGAGTTCCTCAAGTTGGAAGGCACTCAAAATATGATTGAGGAAGAGCTTCCTTGTCAAAATAGAGTCACCCTTAATGACGTGGATGGAGTCAAGTTTTTAGGACCTTCCTTTGCCCGGTGGCAAGACTCACAGTGAAAAATAACAGCAGCAAATGTTCATTCAGAATGGGAACTTGGAATGTACAAAGCACGAATCTAGGAAAATTGGAAGTCACCAAAAGAGAAATGGAATGCATAAAGATCAATACCCTGAGCATTAGTGAGCTAAAATCATGTGGTCTATCATACCACGAATGATAATCTGAAGAGAAATGGCATCACACTCATCACCAAAAAGAACATTTCAAGGTCTATCCTGAAGTATAATACCAGTAAGAAGATAATATCCATACTCCTACAAGAAAACCCAGTTAACACAGTTATTATTCAAACTTACACATAAACAACTAAGGTCAAAGAAGAGAAAACTGAAGATTTTACCAATTTATGCAGTCTAAAGTTGATCAAATATGCAATCAATATGCATTGATAATTACTGGTGAAAGGAATGCGAAAGGATGGAAAATACGGCCTTGGTCATAGAAACAATGCCCAACATCACAGGATACAACTTTGCAACACTACCAACTTATTCATTGCAAATATCTTTTTTTCAGAAACATAAATGGTGACTATACATGTTGACCTCAATGGATGGAAAACACAGGAATAAAACTAGTAACACTTATGGAAAGAGGTGATGAAAAATTTTAATCAGGTGAAACAAAAACAGGCTAAACTGCAGAACAGATCATCAGTTGTTCCTATGCAAGTTCAAGTTGAAAAAATTAGACAAGTCCTCCAGAGCCAAAATATGACCTTAAGTGTATCTCACCTGAATGTAGAGACCATCTAAAGAATATATTTGACACACTGAACTCTAATGATCAAATACAGATGAGTTGTGGCATGACATCAAGGACATCATAGATGAAGAAAGCAACAGGTTATTAAAAAGATAGGAAAGAATGAAAAGATAAAAATGGATGTCAGAAGAGGCATTGCTGTCATTGCTCTTGAATGTTAAACAGCTAAACAAAAGCAAGCAAATACAAACAGCTAAGCAGAGGATTTTAAAGGGTGGTATGAGAAGAAAAAGCTAAGAATTACAGTGAAATATGTAAGATCTGAGTTACAAAACATAAAGCAAAAAACATGATGTTGATGGAGTAAAGTCTTCAGGACCTTTATTTGCTGATACAGCATGACTCAAAAGTGGGAACAAATAGCTGCACACATTCATTAATCATCAGAATGAGGAATATATGAAATATGAATCTAAGAAAATTGAAAATCATCAAAAATGAAATGGAACACATAAACTTTGATATCCTAGGCATTAATGAGCCAAAATGGACCAGTATTGGCCATTTGGAATCTGACAAATATACAACCTACTATGCCAGGAACGAAAACTTGAAGAGAAATGGTGTTGCATTCATCATCAGAAAGAACATTTCAAGATCTGTCCTGAGGTACAATGCTGTCAGTGATAGGATAATATCCATATGCCTACAAGGAAGGCCATTTAATATGACTATTATTCAAAATTACACACCAAAGATGAAGAGACTGAGATTTTTACCAGATTCAGTAGTTTGAAATAGATCGAACATGCAGTCAGGATGCATTGATAATTACTGGCGACTGGAGTGCAAAAGGTGGAAACAAAGAAGAAGGATCCATAGTTGGTAAATGCAGCCTTGATGCCAGGAATAATTCTGGAGACTGCATGATAGAACTTTGTAAGACCAACGACTTCTTCATTGCAAATGCCTTTTTTTCACCAGTATAAATGGTGACTACGCAAGTGTGTCTCATCAGGTGGTCTACACAGGGATCAAACTGACTACATCTGTGGAAAGAGATGATGGAAAAAGCTCAACATCAGCAGTCAGACTGAAACCAGGCACAGACCATCAATTTGTCATAAGCAAATTCAAATTGAAAGTGAAAAGAATTAGCACAAGTCCACAAGAGCCAAAGCATGACCTTCAGTATATCCGACCTGAGTTTAGATATCGTCTCAAGAATAGATTTGATGCATTGAATGTTAATGAGCAAATACCAGACATGTTGTGGAATAACATCAAAGACATTGTCCACGAAGAAGGCAAGAGATCATTAAAAACACAGGAAAGAAAGGAAAGACCAACTGGCTATCAGAGGAGATTCTGAAACTTGGTCTTGAACATTGAGTAGTTAAAGCAAAAGGAAGAAATGTTGAAGTAAAAGAAATGCACAGAATATTTCAAAGGACAGCTGAAGAAGACAAAACAGTGATAATATAGTGATAATATAGTGATAACAGAAAACCAAAAGAGAAGAACATGCTTTGCATTTCTCAAGATGAAACAACTGAAGAAAAAATTCAATTGCAATATTGAAGGATTCTATAGCCAAAATATTAAACAACAGAGAAACATGAAAAGAAGACAGAAAGAATATACAGAGTCGCTATACCAAAAATAATTGTTTGACGTTCAACCATTTCAGATGGTAGCACGTGATCAAGAATGGACGGCAGTAAAGAAGTCCAGGCTGCACTCACGAAGGGCACTCACGAAAAATAAGTCTCCAAGAACTGACAAAATGCCAATCCAAATGTTCTAATCAGTGAATACAGCTCTGAAGGTGATCACTCTTCCATGCCAAAAGATTTGGAAGGCAGCTACCTTGCCAACCAACTGGAAAAGTTCCATATTTGTGCTCATTCCAAGGAAAGGTGATACAGCTAGATGTGCAAAGTACTGAACAATGCCATTAATATCACATGCAAGCAAAAATGTACTGAAGATCATTCATGAAAAGCACCTACTGATGATCAAAGACCTCAGCCTTCACTGGGGATTACATCTCAATATAAAGAAAACAAAAATCTCATAACTGGACAGATAAGCAAGGTCATAATAAATGGAGAAAATATTGGCGTTATTAAGGATTTTGTTTTACACAGATCTACAATCAACACTCACGGAAGCAGCATTCAGTAAATCAAATGACTTATTGTACTGGTCAAATCTACTGAAAAGACCTTTTTAAAATGTTAAAAAGCAAAGATACCACCTCAAAGACTCAAGTGTGCCTGATCCAAGCCACAATGTTTTCAATCAACTCATATCCATGCAAAAGCTGGACAATGACTAAAGAAAACCAGTAAAGAATTGACACCTCCGAATTAACAGTCGTGTTGGCAAAGAACACTCAATATACCATGGATTGCCCGAAGAATGAACAAATCTATCCTGGAAGAGGCATAGCCAGAATGTTCCTTACTGGTAAGGAGGGCAAGGCTACGTCTCCCACCCTTTGACATGTTATTAGGAGGAAGCAGTCCCTGAGAAGAACTTGGCCAAGCAGACGGTCAGTAAGAGAGAGAAACACCCTCAATGACATGTACTGTCACAGTAGGCGCAGCAATGGGCTTAAGCATAAAGACTGTGAGGACACAGGACCGGACAGCATCTGTTGTTTGGTTGTGTACAGTGTTACTATGAGTTGGAACTGACTCAGTGGCACCTAATAACAAGAACAACAAAACACATAAACTTGCCCATTCAGTATGAGTAGGAGTCAACTTGATAAAAACTAACATGGGTTGGGCTGTGCAGTGAATGAGATCATATTCATCAAGTGTATTTATCCCAACGCTTGGCTCACAGTAGGTATTCAATAATTGCTAGCTAATTTCTTTTATATCACTACTACTATTAAAACATACATGCTAAATCAAAGACTCAGTGAAGGAATGGCCCTTTGAAAACATTTATCTCACACTCCCAGACTACCTATTTATGAAGCTGACACTAGGGGGGAGAAAGTACTTACAGTGATTGGCAATTAAGTTCATGAACTCACTCTAGAGTGAGTGCCACACACCTCCTTGCTGAATATCAATACAGTCACCTTTCAAGTACACCCCTTGGAAAGCTATGCACTGATACCAGTGCCCAGTTCACCCTTCAACACAATTTTGGAACTCTTTATCTGGAAGGGCCATCAGAGCTGTTGTTGTATTACCCTTGATGTCCTGAATGTCATCTCAGTGTCTTCGTTTCAATTATTTCCTTCTTCTTTGGGTAAAGACAAAAAATCACTGGGGGTCAGATCAGGTGAGCAGAGAGGGTATTCCAGTACAGTTATTGGTTTACTGGTTAAAAGTTCCTTCACAGACAAATATACAATTAGGTTTGTCAAGTGCAGTGACCATTCCAGAAAGAGTTCAAAAATACTTTGAAGGGTAGACTAGGCACCGGCTTCAGTGCATAGCTTCCTAAGGGGAGTACTTGGAAGGTGACTGTAGTGATATTCAGCAGTGAGGTATGTAGCACTCAGAACAATTAAGGTCAAGGACTTAACTGTTGGAACTCTCGTGTAAAGTCACACAGCTTTTTAGTGTAAAAATTAATAGTATCCACATTTTCTGAATTTAGCTTGGTCTTTTTTGCTATGCCACATCACACAGCCTGTTACACACACATACGCATACTCTGTACATATTTGCCAAAAGACATACCTATAACTTAGGTTAACTCCTAACACATAAAATATGTAGACTGTATTTGTAAAATCATAAGAAGAATCTGTTGTATTTTCTTTTAATATTTGTTAGTTTCTTAACTATGATCAGAAAAGCATGTACTCACTTATGTTAAAACATTTCATTTATTATATTTTCTTGGACAAGAAATCTGATGAATATTTAACATATTTGTAAAATATAAATATTTAACATTAAAATAATTTTTGCTGATTTTCCTCTAAAATAGCTAAGAGATATTATTTTAGATACATACATACATTTTTAAACATTCATCTGTATTTTAAGCTGTGTATAATAGTAAATAAGGAAACATACTGAGAAAATGTGTGTTTCAAAGAATTTAGAGTTAGAAGGTTTTTTTTTAATAATGTTGATTTCTTTCAAGCCAACACCCCTATTGTCATCTTCTTGCAGAAACTTGAAATAGCAGTGACTTCTTGCACAAAAAACTTAAAAATATAAAATCAGCAGATGCAGAATTCTTTTCCTTTGTTTGGAAACAAAGAAGTCAAAATCTAGTAGAGCTTTGCTGCAACACCACACTCATGAAAAGACTTTATCCCTTTCCAGTGAAAGGAGAATTAAATCTATGTTAGACCTGACAGTTACAAACCAAAGCTGCCAATCTGGTGTGACAGAAAGGATGGAAGGAAAGGAGAAATGGGTAGAAAAAAGGAAGGACTGAAGGACAGAAACGAGGGAGTTAATTCTAAAACTAGTTTTGCTTGTTATAACATGACATACTCTCATTGTGATGGAAACTGTCTTTCTCAGTAATATGCCAACTGAAAGCTAATAAACTATTATAAGAAATATAGGTCATTGCCTCATTGGTTATATACAAGGCAGTGTTCAAATGGAGTGTTTCACAACCCAGCTGGGAGGCATATGACATCCACACGTTATGGGGAAAAAATAATTCCACTTACAGATTTTATGGGATCTTTGTTCTATATTCATGTGCATATTTCACACTAAACATTTGTTGAAATAGTAGTGATTGTGAAATTCTATAAGTCAATAACAGCATATATCAGTGGTATATGCTTAGAACTTTTGAAAATGATTATATATGTTATCAAAATTTTTTCGAGATCACTGCTGTAAACTATACAACCCCAAACCAAACCCACTGCCGTTAAGTCAATTCTAACTTATAGCTACCTACAGATTGAAAAGAATTGCTTCATAGAGTTTTCAAGAAGCACCTGGCTGATCTGAACTGCTGACTTTTTGTTTAGCAGTCATAGCATTTAACCACTATGCTAACCAGGGTTTCCAGCTATAGAGCAGGGACTGGCAAACTACAGTCCACAGGTCAAATGTGGCCTGCCATCTTCTTTCTATAAATAAAGTATTATTGTTACCCAACCACTCTTACATCATGAAATGCTTTATGTTACAATGGCAGAATTAAGTAGTTGCAACAGAGATGTTACGGCTTGCAAAGCCTAAAGCATGTACTTTTGTCCATTTAATGAAAAATTTCACCAAGCCCTACACTGAAGAAATAAGAATTCAGGTCACGGTTGTTCATGAACAAGGAAGAAATCTTATTATCTCTTGGGAACTTGGTTCCAGAGTTTATAAATAGTTGCTACACCTTGAAACATTCTCACCTAACAGAAAAAGCTGCTAGTATATCACAATTTTTTTTAACATATATTCTAAGTACACTTTATGTCTGTTTCCCCAAATCTGGCCTTTTTTGGCTCTTAGCAAAAGTTAAGTGACCTTGGTTAAGTTATTTAAACTCTAAACCTTAGTTATACAAGAAAATTAAAAAGGATAGTAATACATCATGCAATTCCATAAGCATTATAATGCCCGCATGTGCCCTACGCCTGGCAAATGAGCCCTTATTACATGAAATTGCTTCTCTTCCCACATGCTTTGGTAGGATAAATTTTGTGTAGGTTTGACTCTAGAACATAATAGAAATACACTAACATTTATTGATCTTTAAAATATATACACTTTAAAAATTAATATAGCTACCAAGTTAATATAAACATAAAAGATGCCAAGGCAGCCAAGTGCTGTTTAGTAAACACATTAAACAACAATTGAAACACAGATAAAGGTATCAGAAAGCTATAACTGATCTTTAATTGATCTTACCTAATTGAAGGACTTTAGGATTTTGGCCTGGGATCTCACTGATTAGAACTTAACAGACTGATTCAGCTCTTAGCTGTTAAGATCCAACTACAGCTTTCCATATTTAATGGTTTTCACTAGAAACATAAGCTTGAATAGACATTTTAAAATATGGAGGTTAAAGTTCTTGAACTTGGGACATCAGGACCTATGTGCCTTATGGCAGGCACCACATATTTTTATCTTTGTATCCTTAATATCTAGTTGGCACCTAGAAAATATCAGGTTCTTAGTAAACATTGATAGGATAAGTGTATAACAAATTAATTAATGTGACATGGTAGGAAAGGATAAAATTAATCCCTTATTATTACTGTGAATTACTGAAATTAAGATGTTATATCACCAGCTTTATCTAACCTTTTTTCAATTTAAATATGAGATACACACAAATACATCTCACTAACTAGAATTTGATCAAGGCGCAAGTTCCTGGAAGGAAAATTCAATATTTTTCTAGAACATTCAAGACTTTTTGAGACATATGGAATGTTCATATTAAGTAAAAAAATGTTTCAGAATGTATACCACTTTATAGACAAAAGCAAGGAAAAGAAAGAAAATCATGCTTGTTAGCACAGAAAATCTAAAATGTAGGCATTATGTTACAGCTTGAGTAATCTTTTTTTTAGAATAAGTCCTATGTTATTAACTTTAAGCCTGTCTTAACAAACTATCAAAATATTGGTAGCTTTTTTACCATCTATAGCTACAAATGATGACCAGGTGAAAGCCTATTTAGAAGAAATATTTTTATATTTTCAAAAGTGAAAAGAGAGAGACAATACAAAGTCATACTTTCTATCTGCCAGAGCTTGAATGAACTTGTTAACAAGAGACTTCAGTGAGGGACCAGAAGCAAAGAGGCCAGGAACAGCAGGAAATGAGATATAAATTCTGGTGTCAGGAGGATATACCATGGGGCAAATCACAGAATCTGAAGAATTAGGGACAAAGCCAGCTCAAGTTAAAGCTGGTCTCTACTCAGTACCCAAGGACTTCTAAAACGACTGTAGGTCCAAATAGCAGAATCCTCTCCATCAATGATATATTCAAAACCATATCATATTCTTGATGGTATGTTGGATTAATGCAGGCCCAAGCAATGAAGATGAAGCTAATAAAAATAGAGAATTTACTAATGCTTTGGCATCTGGGAAAAACCTGGTGGTGTAGTGTTTAAGTGCTATGGCTGCTAACCAAAAGGTCAGCAGTTCAAATCCAGCAACTGTTCTTTGGAAACTCTCTAGGGCAGTTCTACTCTGTCCTGTAGGGTCACGATGAGTTGGAACAGACTCCATGGCCACGGGTTTTGCACCATCTGGATGGTGCAAATGGTTAACATTCTTGGCTACAAAAAAAAGGTTGAAGGTTCAAGTTTATCCAGAGATGCCCTGGAAGAAAAACCTGGTGATCGACTTCTAAAACTTCAGTCACAGAAAACTCTAGGGAGCATAATTCTACTCTGACATACAGGGAGTTACTACGAATGGGAACTGACTCTAGAGCAACTGGTTTAAGAATGCTTGGGAGGAAGTCCTTGGCAAAAAGATATAAGGTGAACCCTATGGGAGAAAAATCCAGAATGTAAGCACAGAGAAAACTACTGCCACTGAGTCGATCCCAACTCACAGCAACCCTATAGGACAGAGTAGAACTGCCCCAGAGAGTTCCAAGGAGGCCCTGCTGGATTTGTACCACCATTTTTGGTTTGCAGCCACAGCACTTAAACACACCATCATCAAGGTTTCCAAGCAGAGACAAGCAAGCCAAGTCATAAAGCCAGATGTGATGACATGGGTAACCAGAATCCCAACCCAAAACTAATTGCAGAGTTACATCTCAGATACTTGAGGCAGAGAAAATTGAGCGCCTGCAGAAGCAACAATTTAACGGTCTTCAGTACGAATAACTAGCAGGGACTAACACAGGCATGAAATTATTCTTTATGTGTCTTGATTGAGGAAGGCTACTTTCCTGTGTTCTGTCAATGACATAACTAGTCATGAGCTGTAACTTTTAATTTTAATATTTGATATTTGGAAATTATCTTAGTGGTTGAGAAAGAATCATATACCCTCAGGCAAGAATCTGGTTCCTCAGCTTAACAACATTTTGCTTTCACCCAAATCATCCCTAGTCTTCACACCTGTACTTTGACTGCTGATGACAGGGATCTTTGCATCACTTTTGTATCGAGGAGTATTTATACTCAAAATCCCTCTCATATCTTCTCCAGTGATCTACCAGTTATTCAAAGTTTATTCAAAGTTTAACATAAGGGATTAGAATCTACATAAGTGTACAAACATGTTTAATATGAAGATGTCAAAATAACACTTATGTACTCTTCAAACTTCATCTTTATACAAATTAAGTCCCAAAAACTACACTAGAGAATCTCTGCTAATATTTAAAAGAACTCTGTACATGCTAAGTTGACTCAATGAGAGCCAAATTATTTGAACATAAAGAATACTGAACTTCAAAATGTGGTTCACCTACATTTACTAGAGGAATATATAAATCCCTGGGTTTCATTTCAGAAACCCTCATGGCATAGTAGTTAAGTGCTATGGCTGCTAACCAAAAGGTGACAGTTCAAAACCACCAGGTGTTCCTTGGAAACGCTATGTGGACAGTTTTATTTTGTCCTATAGGGTCACTATGAGTTGGAATCAATTTGATGGTAATGGGTTTGGTTTAGGTTTTGGATTCCATGTCAAGGGACTTCTCATTTTGTAATTTGAGGACAGAGCTTGATTTCTGACCAAAGTACAGAATACCCTTCCTCCACTTCCCCAACAACCTAAACAAGACCAAGGGATAACAAAATTATTATTGCTCAATACAGCCACTACTGGAAGTAGAAAAGGAATTTTGGAGGTTGGAGGAAGGTTTTCTTCAGGTTGACTAGTAACGTCCAAAACCATCCCTGAAGGCAAACAAGTCATAGGAGAAGTGATCGGAGGAGGGGATTATGATAAAGATTTTATCTTCGATAGAGCTGACGAGGCTACAGGGCTGTGATGTATAAAACTAACAGAGCACACGTCACCCCCTAAACTGTAAAAACCGTCAAGCATGGCAGAGAGAAATATGTCATTCAGACATCTGAGTAATTAGCTTATTCTTCTGAAGAGTTTTGGCTTGCAAATAGTATTAAATTGCCAAAGAAAAATTTCCTTTATATTATCAAGGTAGGTAGAATAAAATCTAAACGCAGTTCTAAATGCCCTTCCAGAGCACTTCAAATTTTGTACTGTTTTTTTCTGTCCCTCTTCTCGATGAAAAAAAATACATAAAAATTAAACTATCAAATCACATTCTGCTCCACATCCCCAAAGTGATTACTTTGCTGTTTTTGCTGCCATGGGCCACATATGCTGTCCACAAGACATCACTAATGTGCTCTGTGATATTTTGCAAATCAGTACAATGTCTTTTTACTTTTACTTGTGAGTACCATCTGCAGGATCTCAAGCATGCAAAATATTTGGATGCTTCAGGGAATTTTATAAAATTGATGCTAACATTTTTTTCTGAGAATGGTTCAAATGGCTGATTGTGAAACAGTCACCCGGTTTAACTTATATTCAGTCTCGGCAGTAACACCCCTCCATGCTCTGTGACCCCCATTTAGACAGCCACCTCCCTTCTTCACCAGTGCCCTCAGTCACTCCATGTCCCTGTCTTGTTAGAGGAAAAGGCCACCAAACAAATCCCACCGATTAGCTAGGCATGGAATAGAAATCTCTCCACCCCTGGAGTACGTGACAAAACCAGAGTTAGACCTTAAGCTTCTTTCACTCCCTAGCTAACAAAGTACTCTGTCATCCTCCGTATTCTCTTCCTTCTGCTGTCAAAGGAGCTCTCTAAACAAGACCAAGTCTTCTAGCTAGGATGTGCTCTGGCCCGGGAAGACCACTGATCACCAGACTTACCAGAATGTTCTGGTGGGTGTGAAGTTATCCTGGAGCATCTAAAGGGGAGCTTGAAGATGTATCTGTGGAGCTGAGGCCTCAGGCCGGGGAAAGCAAACTGCTTTGCCTTTTCACTCCACCAGCTGAGACACCTGCCTGAAGGTGATGTGCCTCACACTTTTTAAAAGAAGCCACTCCACGTGATGAAGTTACATCCTGCTAGGAGCAGCCCCCAGCAAGAAGTGCCAGAAAGCAAACTTCACACGAGGTTAGCAAGAACCCACGTGATTCACAATCAGCAGTGAGGACTTTTCTCATGTGCAAGGACTTGTGAACAAGTCAGATGAGCGGCAATGCCAAATTGAGAGCAGTGGAAGTGGGGAAGAAACTTTAAAAGGACCTCCTATCAGCTGTGCCCCACATCAGAGCCTTCTCTCTGATTTTTGACTCATCTCTATGCCGACTTCCTGAGTTAACCCATGGATTTCACAGTATGATTTTTGGCGGCATTCTTTGCAGGGCCAAAGATTCTTCAGCATATGTTCTGCTAATTTCTATCAATCCATTTTGTACCCTTGTCCAATTAATTCCGAATCTTGATTTATGGTATAAATGCAGAGACAGATGATTTCTAGGCAATACGCCCGTTGAAGTCAAGATGCACATTTCAGAACTGGGATCCAAAAATACAGTAGATGCAAAGGTCAATGCTCACAGATGTATAGAAGAAAACAAATAACGGTACCATTTAAGAGGTACTTACAGGGTTGTGGAAACTGTCTTCATCATCTGTGACTGCTCTAACAGAAATAGCACAAGTGGATAGCTTTAACAAAGAAGTCTATTCTTACACTGTCCAGTAGGCTACAAGTTAGAATTCAGGGTGCCCACTCCAGGGGAAGGATTTCCCTCTTTGTCAGCTCTGGAGGAGGGTCCTGGTGTTGCATCAGTCTTTCTTTGGTCTGAGGGCATCCTGGTGCAGGAACCTCAGGTCTGCAGGAGGTGCTCTGCTCTCAGTGCTGCTCTCTTGGTGGTATGAGGTTCCCAACTTTCTGCTCACTTCTCTTTCCTTTTATCTCTTGTAGGATGAAAGCAAAAAAGGTGGTACAAACCACACTACAGGGAAACTCCCTTTACACTGGAGCTGGGATGTGACCTTAGGAATGGTGTTACAGTCCCACCCTAATCCTCTCTATTAACCACAGGGAGAGATTAGGATTTACAGCATCAGAAAATCACACAATGGAGGGCAATCACACAGTACTGGGAATCATGGCCTAGCCAAACCGCTACACACATTTCTGGGGAGGACACAGTTCAATCTATGGCAGAAATCCTGGTGGTTAAGAGCTACTGCTGCTAACCAAAATACTGGTCATTCAAATCCACCAAGTGATCCTTGGAAGCCATATAGGACAGTTCTACTCTGTCCTATACACATGGTTGCCATAAGTCAGAATGGACTTGACTGCAATCATTTTTTGTTTGTTTGTTAACATGTTTATCTCATTTATTAATTATAATTACTCAAGAGGCAAGTGCTAAAAAAAACTGAGATGTAGTGAATTAAACAGCTTCCCCAATATGCCACAGGATCTAAGTGGTAGACCAAAGCTTCAGACTTCACAAACTGACCACAGAGGCTGTGTCCTCAACCAACACTTTACTGCCGATTCAGCAAATATGCTAAAGATATTAAAAAGATATTAAAGATATTAAAAAGATCTGTCACATAAAAAAGATAAAATATTTAATAAGTATATCCTTATATCTTTATCTTTCCCAAGAGAAGAGTCATTTGCAAAATGATGCACTTGCAGACAAAGTGGATATACACAAAACTTGAATCTCTTTTATGCAAAGAAAAATACACATCAAGCTATACACATCTTCAAATACACATCTTCAAATTTCCAGGTAGTAAAAGTAAATTGATCGCCTTAATAAGCTGCATATGTCTCTGGAAATCAATTAATCAAAACGCATGTGCTAGTACTTTAAAACCAATAACAGACTTATTGGATAATCCAAGTTATTTTCTAAATTGGAGCAGAATATTTGAGCCTGTCCACTTATCTGATAAACAGGGTGTTTTTGTGTATTTACGCAGTGGTTACTCGAAGAACCAGAAGGTTCCTTAGAAGTGAGAATGGCAATATTTGGACTTGCTTCTTTTGGACCTATCATTAGAGAAGACTACTAATTAGAAAAGGATATCGTGTTTGGTGATATAGTTGTTATTAGGTGCAATCAAGTTGATTCCAAACTGTACAATCAGATGGAGTATGATAAGCAGTGTATACTTTCAAAGTTTTTACTCAAATTGGTTGATCGACTTTCTGTATACTAACTCACTGTTGTTGAGTCGATTCCAACTGATACCGACTCTATAAAACGGAGTAGACCTGTTCCATAGAGTTTCAAAGGAGTGCCTGATGGCTTAGAACTGGCAATCTTAATCACTATGCCACTACAGTTTCCTTCTGTATGCTGGCGAGGTTAAATGAGAAGAAAACATCAAGATACAGATGTCTTCACACTTTCATTGATGGAATTTGGGCTGTAATATCATTGTTTATCCTGATATTTGAGAAGAATGATGATGAGGCAGGAAATGAAAAGAATTTCCAGGTGTATGGTACTGAAGTGTTGTGCATTATTGTAGATTTCAAGGAGAAGTACATTTGTCTTAGGTGTGACTGCCAAGTACTTGTCTGGTATTTTAAGAATTCAATTCATGATCTTCAGATGTCAGTCTCCCAGTAAATCACAGTTAAAGAAGCACCAGTTTTGTGCTAATTTAAGAGCTAGCTTATGTACTCAGTTGATGTTCGACCCGAAATCAACAAGCCTGGAGAACAGCATCAAAGTCTGAAAATACATGTTTTGAATATAGTAATACATTGAAACTATGCGTTGTTACCTTTTAAAGTTTAGCAGCACGTCCTCACAAAGAATAAAATCTGCCCAGCATCCAACTCAGCTCCTAGTCAAGGGCAACCATCACTGTAATGTGAAAATAAATGCCTAGACAGATGGCATCAATAAACAAGCCCCAGAGCCAAAGCATGCAGTGTTGTCAAGACTTGCTAACAGAGAAGTTACCTAGATAATCCAAATCAACAAATGCCAGCCTTCACACTCCTCACCCCACAAATGACTTAGAATTTACTTCGGCCAATAAAGTCATCACTGAGGTACAAGTGGAAACCGTGGTTGCTCAGTGGTTAAGCACTACAAGAGCTCTGGGTGCGGTCTGAATCTACCAAGCACTTCTTGGAAACTCTATGGGGCAGTTCTACTCTGTCCTGTAGGCTCACTGTGAGTCAGAATAAACTGAACAGCAATGGGTTCAGTTGGCTTTGGGAGATAAACATAATTCTTCAGGAATATTCACCTGCTTCTTAACCTTTCCTTTCAGATATCCAAATTTTGATCTTTCAGTGATTGTTTATGGAAATTGGAGGCTAAATAACCCTGAGACTTGGAATACCAGGAGTCACCTCAGAAACAAGACTGAATTCCAGCTTGTAGTAAGGAGAAGTGGAGATTAACATGGAAAAGAAAATTTCTAATTTCTACTTTTTTTGTTTTGTTTTATTTGTGATCAAGTGAAAGTATACGATCCAAACTAAATTTGCATACCTGCCTATCTGCAGCTCCTTCTGCTCTCCTTGCCCGGTGAGAACACACTCTTCCTTTCTGTTCTGTGTGTGTCCTATCCTCTTACCAATCTCCTGTCCTCTCCTCTCCATCCTCTCCTTCCCCTTCTAGTAAGAAGCCAGTAGGACTGCATCCTATAGATGCATTGAGCCATAACGTACACACAACCATATGGTCACATTGTGTCCCTGAATCCAGTCCATTTCCATCTGAAGAGTTGGCCTCAGTAATGTTTTCTGGTCAGGGGCAGCAGCAGGTCTAGGGGCCATGCTCCCAGGGGAACCCTCTGGCCTTCAGACCATCAATTGCAGTCTTTTAGTGTTGGTTCTTGAGGTGCACCTCTCTTTTTCTCATATTGCCGCAGGACTCATCATTGTGTACCCCATCACGGCTGTCTTTGGTGGTGGCTGGGCACCATCTGGTACTTCTGATCACATGTTGGTACAGTCACACATTCATGTGGGTCCTTCTGTTTCCTGGGCTCTCTTTCTCTTTTGTGTTTGTAGTTCTAGATGAGTGGGGACCATTTGGTGTGCCTCAAATGGCAGCTTGCTAGCTTTTAAGACACCAGATGCTGCCCACCAACATGGGGTGCAAAAGACTCTCTTAGCAATGAGCTAGTTATGCCAATTGGCCTCGATGTCCCGTGAGAGCATGCCCCCAGACTGCCTCCCCTGCTACTCTATCCTTGGAATAATGGGTTAAGGTTAGAAGAGTTTTCAGACTATACTTAAGTCCAGTTAAGTTAATATTCATTCTACTGTGTGCTGTCTCTGGTTTCCCCCAATCAAATTTCTATTAACTATCTAATATATGATCAGCCCTCTATCTTGCTCCGTACTCTTGCAGCCATCAAAGAGTCTTTTCTTTTGTACATAAGTCTATTTTTAAGTCCTTACATTGGGGTCTTATACAATGTTTATCCTTTTGCGACTGATTAGTTTCACTCAGCATCATGTCTTCCAACTGAAACCAAGTTATGGGATGCTTCCTAAAAACATCATTGTTCTTTATCATTGCATAGTGTCCCATTGAGTTTATGTATCACAGTTTATCCATCCATCGTTGCTGGGCATCTGGGTTGATTCCTTCTTTCTGGCTGTGCTGCAATAAACATTTGTGTACCTGTACCTATTCATGTGACTTCCTTTGATTCAGCAGGATATATTCTGAGCAGTGGGATTACTGGGTCAAATGGTATATCTATTTCCAGCTTTTTAAGGAAGCTCCAGATTGCTTTCCTTACCGTTCTGCAATCCCACCAGCAGTATAGAAGTGTTCTGATCCCCCCACAGCCTCTCCAGCATTTGTTGTTTTGAGTTTTTTGGACTATGGCCAACACTGTTGGGGTGAGATGGTAGTTCACTGTGGTTTTGATTTGGATTTCTCTAAAGCTAATGATCCCTAGCACTTCCTCATGTGTATTCTGGCTGCCTGGATGTCTTCTTTGGTGAAGTGTCTGTCCATTTCCTTTGTCCATCGCTTAATTGGGTTATTTCCTTTTTTTTCTTGCTGATAATTTGCAGTACCTTGTAGATTATAGAGATCAGATGTCGGTCTGACATTAGTTAACAAATACTTTTTCCTATTCTGTAGATGGCCTTTTAATTCTTTTGATAAAGTTTTGGAATGAGCAGAACTGTTTCATTCTTAGTAGTTCCCATTTACCTATTTTCTCTCTGTTGATTGTGCTTTGTCAGATTGTGAAGTCTGTCTAAGCTGTGTATTGAAACTTCCACTGCTGACTCTATGTTTTCTTACATGATCTTTATCATCTTAGGTTTGATATTTAGTCTTTTATCCAGTTTGATTTAGTTTTTGTGTAAGGTGTGAGATATGGGCCTTGTTTCAATTTTTTTTGCTGATGGATATCCAATTTTGCCAGCACATTTAAGACACTCTTTTTACCCCAGTTTACAGTCTCAGGGCCTTTGTCATAGGCCTGTTCATAGGAGGATGGTGGCATCTTTGGGGTCTCAACTCTGTTCCATTGGCCAATATGTCTCTTTTTGTACCTGTACCAGGCTGTTGTGACTATTGTGGCAGTGTAATAGGTTCTAAGGTTGGGTAGTGTGAGGCCTCCCACTGTATTCCTCTTCTTTAGTAGTGCTTTCCCTTCCAAAAAGTTGATGATTTGTTTTCCCATCTTATTAAAAAATGAATCTGGAATTTGTATTGGGATTGTACTGTATATGTACATCAATTTGTGTAAAATAGACATTTTTGAATGTTAAGTCTTCCTAGCCATGAGTAGAGTAGGTTTCTCCATTTATGTCTCTCTTGGCATCTTGTAGGAAGGTCTTGTAGTTCCCTTTGTATAGGTATCTTATTTCTTCAGTTAGATTTATTCCTAGGTGTTTTATCTTTTGGGGGGCTATAATAAATGGTATTTATTTGGTGATTTCTTTTTTGATAACCTCTTTGTTGGTATAACAGAATTCTGCTGATTTCCTTAAGTTTATCTTATATCCTGATACTTTGTTGAACTCTTCTATTTGTTCCAGTAGTTTACTTCTAGATTCTTTAGGATTCTCTGCATATATAATCATATCATCTGCAAATAGGGTGATTTTTACTTCTTCTTTGCTGATGTGGATGCCGTTCATTCCTTTGTTTTTTCTAGAACTTCTAGTACAATGTTGAGTAGAAATGATGAGAGTAGGCAGCCTGGTCTAGTTCCCACTGTCAAAGGAAATTCTTTCAGTCTCCCTCCATTCAGGATGATGTAGGCAGTTGGCTTTGTGTAGATGCCCCTGACTGAGTTGAGGAATTTGTCTTCTATTCCTATTCTGCTGAGAGTTTTTAGCATGAATAGTGTTGGGCTTTGCCAAGTGCCTTTTCTGCATCAGTCGATAAGGTCAGGTGATATCTTTTGTGTCATTTATGTGGTTGATCACATTAATTGTTATTCTGATGTTGAGCCAGACTTGCATCCCTGATTTGAATTCAGCTGGGTCATGATCAATTACTTCTTTGATGTGCTGTTGAATTCTACTGGCAAGGATTTTGTTGAAGATTTTTGCATCTAGGTTACTGATTGATATTGGTCTGTAATTTTCCTTTTTTTTTGTGGGATCTTTCCCTGGCTTTAGTATCAGGGTTATGCTGGCTTCATAGAATAAATTTGGGAGTATTCTATCCCTTTCTATGCTATGAAATGATCTCAGTAGGATTAGAGTCAATTCTTCTCTAAAAGTTTGGCACAATTCTCCAATGAAGCCATCTGGGCCAGGACATATTTTGGTAGGTAGTTTTTTTTTTTATGACGTTTTCAATCTCTTCCTTTGTGATGGATGTCCATTTCCTCTAGGTTTTCATATCTGTTAGAGTACAGTCTTTCATAGTATTCTGTTATAATACTTTTGATTTCAGTTGGATCTGTTGTGACATCTCCCATCTCATTTATTATTTGGGTTGTCTCCTTTCCTGTTTATCTTTTGCAAGTTTAGCCAGTGGTTTATCAATTTTGTTAATCTTTTAAAAAAAATAGCTTTTGGTTTTGTTAGTTTTGTTTTTTTTTTAATTGTTCTACTCTCTAATTAATTTAGTTCTGCTCTAATCTTTATTTTCTATTTTCTTGTGGTGTCTGATTTCCTCTGTTGCTCTCTTTCTACTTGTTTCAGCTGTCGGGTTAATTTTTTGGTTTGGGTTCTGTTTTTCTTCTGGATATGTGCATTTACAGAGACAAACTGACCTGTGAGTACTACTTTCACTGTATCCAGTAGATTCTGGTAGATCTATTTTCATCCTCACTTGGTTCCATAAATTTCTTTATTTTGCCATTGATTTCTTCTATAACCCATGGCTTTTTGAATCAGGTGTTGTTCACTTTCCATGAGTTCCAATTTCTACCTATGTTTTTTCTGCTATTGAGCTCAAATTTTATGGCTTTATGGTCTGAGAAGACACTTTGTGATAATTTAGTGGTTTGGATTTGTTGAGACTTGCTTTTTGTCCTTACACATGGTCTATTCTGGAAAATGCTCAATGTGCATTGGAGAAGGTGTACTTATCTGTTCATGCATAAGTTCTATGTATGTTGATGAGGTCTAGTTGGTTAATTGTTGCAATAAGATCTGCTGTTCAGCCATTATTTCTCTCGGCAGTCTTACTTTAGAAAGTTGGGAGCTGTCCAACATCTGCCCAAATCAGTCAGGCCATCAGGTGTGGCAGACCCCACCTTCTGGCTGACAACAGAAGCACCTCTTGTCCCCAGGTGCTATGACGTAGTTTATGGCCTTGCTGCCATATTCAGCCAGGTCCTACCTGTAAGGGAAAACTGTACTAAACACAGTCTTTCTGCTGGAAAGATGCTTTCTGGACTGGCACTGATTCTCGGCTTGAGAATTTGCACCTGCTGAATCTTCTGGTTGGGTGCCTCTGCCTCCCAGCCAACCAAGATGGCATCCTGTCTAAGCTGCCCTCTGACAACAAAATAGCAGAATCTATGGTGCTGCTCAGGAAACAGAGGGTGGAGGGGCAGAGGCGCCTTCAGTCAGTAGCTGGGCTCTCAAAACATAGCTATCACACTCACTGTCTCTGCTGTGCTACACACTATGCACTTTAGCACTGCACGTCAGCATATTTGCCAGCTAATGCCCATTCCCCATCTCCCAGATAACAAAAAAAGGCATCAGTACCTGCAGTCTGCCAAAATGGTAAGTCAGCATGGGTGGGGTTCAGTGTGTGCTGCCTCGCGTTAGAGACAGGTAGTTTCCCATTTAGTGGTGCATAGTCCAATCTGCCAACCCCATGCTGTATCCTATGGTTCCTTGTGTGTCCAGACTGATCCATCAATGCAGGCCTTAGTTCTCAGAGCGAATTGAGGAGATATGTGTTTACTCCGCTGTATTGGCCCCACCTCCTGTAATTTCTGTTAGTATTATTGGCATTGCTATTGTCCTTGTTTTCTATTTGTCCCATCCACTGAATGGATGGTTGAGATATCAAATATACAGTGTTTTAGCAATGTTTTCTAAAGTTACATAATAAATTTCACATAATCCGTAAATAAGACAATTAAAGGATGGATGAAAAGGCAGATTTAACTTTAAGCAAAACTCTTTGGAGAAGGTTTACATGGTCAGTGATACAATGGTTAAAATCATGTATTTCAAAATAGAAGAACTGGAGGTACTACCTGCTAGCTGTATGGTTTTAGACAAAATAGTTTAACTTAATGCCAAGTTCATTATCTATAATTTCATCATCACAATGCCTTTCTCATTGCCTTACTTTAGAATGAAAAGTGTACCACTTAATGTATAGTTTACATTTCTTAATTGGTCTCAACTATGATTTTATTAGAAATCAGAAATTAAAAGTGAGTTCAGAATAACTGATCACTGCCAGGTCTTCCATCATTCACTCTTTCCACAGTTTTAATGGTGTATCATTCATATCCTGTAGAACTTACACAATAGAGAATTCAAATTAACCCATTTGGGGTTCTGTTGAAGCCACGGCAGGTAGTACTGCAGAGCCTACATGTTCCTATTCATCCAACAGCTATCTTTGTGATTTTATTTTATGAGCTCTAACTAGGTTCTTATAGAACAGGTAAAGATAAAGTTAGTGCATACATCTTTGCAGGCTGTATCCGTGATATGCATTCCTTGATAATTTTATAGACATGTAAGCTTGTTTTGCATATAATAAATCGTTGGCATAGAAAGAACCATGGCTTTTTACTGTCAATGTTGGTATCATTTCTGTCACGGGAGAAGTAAACCACAAAGTCGACACACTACCTACAACCGTACTCAGTGCCATTGAGTTGACTCCGACTTACAGCGATCCTATAGAACAGAGTAGACTTTCCCCATAGACTTCCAAGGAGTGCCTGGTGAATTCAAACTGCTTAGGAGACGTAGCACTTAACCACTATGCCACCAAGGTATCTGGTGCTACTTATAGCCAGTGAAAATGTTAATAGGTTTGCAAATTAAGTTCCATAAAATTCTTAATTTCACAGTCAATCAGGACATGTCTCTTCCTGATAAACCAGATGAAGTATACAACTCTTCTCATCCAGTGTACCCTGAACTGAGACTTGAGATAACAACAAGAGAAGATGGATGCAGTGCGAAGTAAGTGGAGTGAGAATACGGCTGAATGAATCAACTAAGAAACCATTTCTGCATAAAGTTTTACAGATGAATGTAGAATAACCTTAGGAAATTGTTGATGGGTGCTACATATCTAAAATCAGAACATTGAATCATGGTAGGCCAAGATACTGAAAGAGAACTTTTGAAAGCTATTATTCTAATCAGTGAGGAAACCATCCACTCATAGAAGAATGTAGAATTAGGATAAATGGTACTCATAGAAGATATTAGAAGATATTATTAGAAGATATTATTAGACCTTCAACGAGATGGATTGACACAGTAGCTGCAACAAAGGACTCAAAGATAGCAGTGATTGTGAGGATAGAATAAGAACCTGGAAGTATTTCTTTCTTTTGTACGTAAGGTCATTATGAGTCAGAACTAACTCAAGGGCATATGACAATAACGACAAGAAAAAAGAGCAAGTGTGAGAAAACTGAGGCCAGGTTAAATTTCTTCCTTTTTAAAACACATCCTTCATGAATATAAATGAGAAGTAAAAATTACAAAAGCGCTCTGTGGTCTCGAGTTTGATAGAAATATTCTTTTTTAAAAAATTATTACTGTACTTCAGGTGAGCATTTACACAACAAACTAGTTTCTCATTAAACACTTAGTACAACATAGTGTTTTATGACATTGGTTAACAACCCTACAACAGGTCAACACTCTCCCTTCTAAAACTTGGGTTCCCACTTACCCAGAGTCCTGTCCCCTTCTATCTTCTATTCATAGCCATTGGGCTAGCATACCTCTTACATCTTGTTTTGTTTTACGGGCCTGTCTAATCCTTGGCCGAAGGAAGAACTGCAGGAGTGACTTCATTACTGAGGCAAAAGAGTGTCCAGAGGCCAAGCTCTCAGGATTTCTCCAGTCTCTATCAGGTCAGCAATTCTGTTTTCTCCTTTTTGAGTTAGAGTTTTGTTCTACATTTTCTCCATCTCCATCTAGGACCCTGTGTTCAGATTTCTGTCACAGTAGTCAGTGTTGGTAGCTAGACATTATCTAGTTGTACTGCATTTGGACAGCTGGAGGACACTGCAGATGTGGTCCATTAGTCCTTTGGATTCATCTTTAGTTTTATTCATTCTTGTTTGCTTTCAAAGAGGTAAGACCAGTGGTGTATCCTAGATGGCAGCTCACAGGCTTTGAAGACTCCAGATGAATCAAAGTTGAATATTTTCTTTATAAACAATGCTATGCCAATTGAGCTACATGTTCCCTGAGATCATGGTACCCATAGCATTCAGCCCAGAAACTCAGTCCTTAAGGGAGTTTAGATGTGTCTATGGAGCTTCTAGAAACACACAGTGGTTAAATGCTACAGCTGCTAATGAAAAGGTTGGCAGTGTGACTCTACCAGGTGCTCATTGGAAATTCCATGGGGCAGTTCTATTCTGTCCTATATGATTGCTATGAGTCAGAAATGACTTGATGGCAACGTTTTTGTTTGTTTGTTTTTGAGGGGGGTAGTTACAGAGCTTCTGCGACCTTGTCTTGTACAAGCTGTGCTGGCTTGCCCAGAATTGTATACTGCCTCCTTACCTTTCACCAAGGTTACCAGTCATCTGTTGTCTGTTTAGTGTTTTTCTACCTCCACCCCTCTTCTCCATGATAACTATCAAAGACTGTTTTTATGTGTAAACCACTTCATGAGTTTTCACAGTAGTGGTATCATACAGGTTAAGTGCTGTGTCTACTAATCAAAACATCAGCAGTTCAAATCCACCAGGCATTCCTTGTAAACTCTGTAGAGCAGTTCTACTCTGACCTCTAGGGTTGCTATGAGTCAGACCCCACTGAACCTCACAGCAGTGTCCAGAAAATAAAGTGAAATTGCTCTTTCCAAAAGAGCAGCCCTCTCTCTAGTTAACTACACCTTGGTAATCATGAGAAACATAAAGGAAAACCTAGAATTGCACAAAGGACTACTAATACCAGTACCATGAAACAACATCTACTTAAGAGACACAAAAATCCACAGAAAGGTCTTCAGTGCATAAGGCAAAGGAATGGAATCTTCACTGACCAAGATTGCCAGATGAATGGCGAGAGAAGTCAAGACATGAGAACAAACCCCCCAAAATCTAGTGCCATCAAGTTGATTACAATTCATAGCGACCCTACAGACAGAGTACAGTTGCCCCATAGAGCTTTGAAGGAACACTTGGTGGACTTGAACTGTGGACCTTTTGGTTAGCAGCCAGAGCACTTTAACCACTCTACAACCAGGGTTTCCAAAGACAAGAGAAGGAGAATCAAATATCAACGTGGGAAGCAGAATCAGTGACAATTCTCAGCAATCAAAGAGGAAATTTGTCATAAGAAGAAAAATTAAAAAGAAAGTAAAGATTATTTTCAAGAACCCATTACAGCTATGTCATTTTTGGATGGGACTGCTCACTGCAAAGATTCACTTCTCTACTGAGTTCTACTCTCTTTTCAACCACTTTGATCCATATTCTGCATCATTTGTGGATGAATATTCCTTATAGAGAATGGCATTCATTGCCCAACAGAACTGGAACAACTCTATTGAACAGTGAGCTGGGAAGGTGAAAGCAGAAATTGAGGACTAAAATGCATAACAAAACAGAAATTCAAGGAAATAAACTAGATTCTAATGAGAAAGGGTCATTGAAGGATTTTAAATGGATGTACTAGGCACTATTAAAGGACCTATCATCTCACCTTCCCCCTTTTTTATCCTTCAGCACTACTTGTAAGTCTTGAGGAGTAAGAAATGTGGATACATCCCTGAAAACGGTAAACATGTTAATCATCAAATTGATGGAAAACGTACCTAGCTCCCAAAACCCTGGTGTATAGTAGTTAAGTGCTATGGCTGCTAACCAAAAAGTCAGCAGTTCAAATCCACTAAGCACTCCTCAGAAAGCCTATGAGGAAGCTCTTCTCTGTCTATAGGGTGGTTATGAGTCAGAATGGACTCAGTGGCAGTGAGTTTGGTTTTGTTTTTTTTGGTACCTAGTTCCATTCCATCTTGCCTAGTGGCTATCGCCCTTTGCTGTGTTATGATTTGAAATGTTCTGCCCTCTATGTCCAATGCTGAAATAGATGAAGGCATCTTGTTTTTGTCTTCCTCCTAATGGCAGCTTTGTCAAATCTTCAAAATTCTCTGACTCCTTGTTAGCAGGGAATGAAGTCGCACTCTGCTTCTTCCCACGTGCACTGGCATACATTAGGGGAAAGAGAGAAGAGGGCAACAATCCATCGGAATGGAAAGCCCTGAGTAAGTGAAATGCACTCTGAATAAATGCATGCTATCTCTTTCCCCGGCCGAGGTAATTGCTTTTTTATTTATCTCAAAGCATTTTCATTATCTCCCTGAACCTAATAGAGTCTCTCTCGCTCATACTGGATTTCCATCACAGAGCTCCTAGGATTCGGACTGTGCTGATACACTAAATAAATAAATAAAGCCAGGCAGCCCATATTATAGCTCATGGAATCTGAAGTTTTACATTTATATAATAAATTAAAATTTCTCCCTGCCCACATTATACAAAATGTAAACGGTATTTTAGTCAGGGAACAGACAGAAGCTGGCTGCTTTTTGAGCAGGGATATCTGAATGTTCTATTTCGGAGCAAACATTCTTGATGGGCCGTACAGACAAATTTATTAAGACACTAATATGACAGGATCCATTCTAATCACACTTAGTATCAGTCTTCTGTGAGAGTAAAATTCTGAGTGAAGGAAGAGAACATTAATACCGTTTAAATGAGCATGGTTGATGACCACTTAAAGTAAATGAAAAAATTTAGATGGGTGTAAATCATTTTAAGTGAACAAAAAAGAAAGCAAAGATGGAAAGAATGCATTATTTCTCTACACTGGACCATTATCTATGTCAAAAGATTCAGTCCTAACACTAATTACAACTTTATACTTTTCCCACTAACCAGACACTCAGGCAACTGTGATCTACAGTCTATGCAATTGTTTTAGTGCACAGAGAGCCACAGGCATGGAATTATAAAAAGAACACATTTAGGTAATGAGGGATCTTTTTCATCATTAAAATATGGACTATTTCACGATGCTCTGGAGGGCTTTTTATAACTAAAAGGCATTTGCTACTAGTAGACACAGATGGACAATAAATATGATAACACAAAATAGTTATGCTGGGTCTCTGTTTAGCTGGCATAATGGAAATATGCCTGACATGCCCAGAGAAACAATTTCCCAGAAAACAGTACAGGTGACCTGAAACTTGCTTCAGTGTTTTTCTTTTTCCTGCTCTCAGATCTGAGAGGTGATAGTCATTCTAATTAAGCAGATACTTGGGAGAGTAATTAACCTATAAGCCAAGAAGGACAAACACCTATCAAACAGGCCAACAGTCACACATTCTGCTCTCCCAAACCCAAACCCACTGCCATCTAGTCAAGTCTCACTCACAGTGACCTTATAGGCAGAGCAGAACTGCCCCATAGCATTTCCAAGGAGCACCTGGTGGATTTGATCTGCCAACCTTCTGGTTAGCAGCCATACCACTTAACCACTACACCACCAAGATTTTCAGTCGACTCTCTGAGTACACCAATTAATTACGGCCTCCTGTCCCACAAACCCTGTATTTGCCCTCAGATGACTCAAAAGAGCTCACCAGGCAATGACTAGTAATCGATCTGTACCTCTATTACTTAACCACTAGAGTAGGCAGACAAAAGTTCTGGCTTACAGAGTTTCAGATAAAACTACAGAATGATATACCTGGAAGTCTTTTTTTTTTCCCCCGCAAATATTCAATATCACCTTCTCGTTTTACAAATACAGAGAATAAAGCCAAGGATAGTGACCTAGTTTGCCCAAATTAACAGAGATACTTGCAAACTCATGGAATATTAAAGCAGAAAAGGACCTGGGGTGGGAGAAGGGAAGGTTCAATCTATTAATTTCACTTACTAGGAAAGTGAGGCTCAGCACAGGACTCTTTGCCCAAGAACAGGTTTGAAATCTTATATCAATCCTAATCAATTAGTAGAGCCTTCCATAACTACAGTGACCAGAAGGATTCTGAGTCTACTGGAAAGGAGTGTGGTGACCAGCTGGTAATGTCTGCCTAGCTTTGGACACGAGAGGAGTTGAAAAACACGGCTATATGTTATCTTTATTTACTTCTGTATTCTGAGCCCAGTCTCACTAAAATAAGTTCATAGTTACGATTCAGATTCCCATATAGCTTCTTCTACCTCCAGGGAGAAAATACTGTTGACATATTAGCATAAATATTCTAGATGATAAGAAAGCAGTATATTTTTAATGTGTATTACTAAGTTGAAACTCTAATACAACAATTCCATAACATATTTAATGCACCTGAGACCTAGTTTCACGATGGTGCCAAATTCAAATTTCTGAGCTTCAAGATTTAATGTTAGGATTTTCAAAATGGAATATGAAGATATTCCTTCTCGTTTTACAAATACAGAGAATAAAGCCAAGGATAGTGACCTAGTTTGCCCAAATTTTATATATATATATATATATATATATCTTCATATTCCATTTTGAAATACAGTGGAAAAAAGTTAAAATGCAATATTCTGGAATACGGTAGCATTACCAAAGCTATTGGTAGGATGAACAGCTGCCTTTCTCCTTATAGCAGGTCTCTGCTTCTTTGTGTACCATTTGCTGGTTTCGTCCTCCCCCTCCCCCAAAGTACATATGCACCTAATTTTAGGCAACCATATAGAAAATCACAGCCTAGTAGAATAATTAGAATATTTCACTTTAAAAAGTGTTTATCACAAGGTCCCTATTAATAACAAACTCTCCTGGTACATTTAAAATAGGATTTGGCACTCACAAATTATTTAAAAATATCTCTTCAGTAACATAGATACATTGCATAAAATAAAATTTACATGTCCATGATAATGGCAAATTTTATCTCTGCCCTGTGATTCTTAAAATCTCCCTACCTTTTTGTGGTCTGAAAAACTGCTGCCCAAATGACATTTGCAGTCCTTTCAGTATGATTATCCTTTGGGCAGGGTTCTGCCTGATTCTAGACCCCTGTCCTTCTAGAATCCAGATGAAACATATTCCATCTAGTTTAAACACTAAACATAGGAGAAAACTTCACATGACCCACACATCTTACAGCTTCCCCTCCAACATCCATCAACACCAATATTTTTCCAGTAATACACTCTAGCCTTTAAAACCCTTCCCACCTCTGGTTCAGTGGAGTAGGAACTCAGACTCAGTTTCAGTGATTCCATTGTAATAACCCACTGTTGTTAAGTCAATTCTGACTCATGGTCATTCTATGTGTGTCAGAATAGAACAGAGTTCCACGAAGCTTTCAATGACTGATTTTTCATAAGTAGAGCTCTAGGTCTTTCTTTTGTCCAAGGCATGTCTGGGTGAACCTGAGACTAAAATCTTTGAATTTGGAGCTAAAGGTATTAAAGTCTTTGTACTACCCAGGAACTCCTTCCTGTTGTAGCAGTCTTCCCTCTGTTACAACAGTCCCTTCTCATCTTTCCCTTTTTCTATCCATTCTTATAGCAAGCCTTTGTGTCTTGCTGAACAAAGGCATCCTTGCCTGTTCTAATGCTGACCAGTGCATTTTTCTCTTTGCTACCCATTAACAATCCCCACCAGAGAAGAAAAGCCAAATAACGGACAACACAAAACCATTTTTCCCTCTAAGAGCCAGATGGCATATAGCATTTCACAAGATCTGACTTAAAGAGCCTCATGATTGTCGTTCCACTCTGGACTCATGAAAGATAAGAGATATTCTGGCAGGAGATGACAAAGCCAGCTATGAAAGCCATCATTGTTAACAATTGTTTTTGAAAACTCAACTCAAGAACAGCCTGAGCCAAGTTTAGAGAACTTTCTTTGCTAGATACCATGGACTGAACTGTGTCCCCTACACGGTTCTCCAGCTGGGCCACAATTCCCAGGACTGTGTGATTGTCTTCTACTTTGTGATTATAATTTCTGTATGTGCTGTAAAGTCTAACCTTTACCTATGGTTAATAGGGAAAGACTGGATTATGTTAGAGAGGATTAGGATGTGACTGCAACACCCTTACTGAGGTTACAACCCTGATCCAATGTAGAGGGAGTTTCCCTGGGCTGTGGAGGTGAGGTTCCTGCACTAAGTTGCAGACCAAGGGAAGACTAAAAAGCCACAAGGACATTCCTCCAGAGCCAACAGAGACAGAAAATCTTTCCCTGGAGCTGATGTCCTCAATTCAGACTTCTAGCCTACTGGACTAGGAGAAAATACACGTTTCTTTCTTATACTCATCCACTGGTGGTATTTCTGTTATCACAGCACTGGATGACTAAGATGCTAGACAACTATTTACATGTATGTAAGCAGGTACGTTTACCTTTTGTAGGCTAAGGACAGAAAACACAGCTTTTCATGGTTTCTTACTGACTGTTCATCTGAGACTACAAGAAAATAGAGGTACTAAACTGTATTTTACTACCTTTTTGGATAGTTGTTATTTCCCATCAACCACCTGATGTCACTACTTTATATTGTCTTCTGTTTATGACCAGGTTGAAAGACTGTCAGTTTCTGACTATGACAAGTGCACTCAGATTTCCCACTATTAAGGAAAACAAGCAAAAGCAACAATAAAAGGTGAAGGAGAATTAATCAGTGTCATTGCAAAAACAAATTTACAGCTGTCAGGTAGATTCTGACTGATAGCCATCCTACGGGACAGAATAGAACTGCTCCCATAAGGTGGCCAGGGCTGTAAATCTCTGTGGAAGCAGACCATCACATCTCTCTCCTGCAGAGTGGCTGGTGAGCTTGAACAGCGACCTTTTGGTTAGCATCCAAGCACTGTAACCACCGCTACATCGGGGCTCCTTGTATGTCACTTAGACAACCTTATTTTGGAAATATATTGTGAAGCTTCCCTCGGACCACTAGCAATTGTAGAAAATTGTTTATCCATACAACAATGGCCTTGTCTCCAGTGATAACTCCTTGGTCAAAGCTTTTCTTTGTGGCTTTTATCACCATAACAGAAAATAGAGTTGTTTAGTTTTGTTGCAATTTTCTTTTAACTAACATCACAAAATTACTACATTTGTAGTATGGATCTGAAAATTGGCATTTCTTCTTCTAGAAAAAGACAGTGTTGGGATAAAACTAAAACCTTATTGGACTACTGAGGAATTTCAGAACTATTATGAAAAAAATAGGCATGCTAGTCGAAAGCACTTATGTGACAATAGCCTTGTCTCCACGATAACTCTTTGGTCAAAGTTTTCTTTGCGGGTTTTATCACCACGAAAAATAGAGATGTCAGAGTTCTTGCAATTTTCTTTTAACTAGCATCACAGAATCACTAGATTTACAGCATGGATCTGAAAATTGTCAACTCTTCTTCAAGAAAAAGGCAATATGGGGACAAAACTCAAATAATGGATTATTGAGAAATTGCAGAGCTATTTTGAAATTGCAGAAACTATAGTTGAAAGCTTATTTTTATAGTCAGATATGATACTAAAATATTATTTTAAGAAAAGGTATTTCACTTGACTTTTTGCTAGTTTACACTAAAATACACAATAAACTAAACTTGCCCAATAAACACAGTAGAATTACAGAAAATCAAGTATTTGCACACGGCAGAAGAAAAGGGGGAAGAGAGGGGGGAAAAATCTTTGAAAGTTGCTAGGATACTATTAATCTATTCACACGGATGTATCATAAGAAATAAACTTTATATGTCCCAGAGTCTCAATGACCATATGTAACTCATATGTAAGCTTGAAGTATTCATTTCTTATTTTTGATGTGTAGGAAGAATCTTTAATTTCTCAATTACTGACAATTAGTTTATTCAAGTGAATGTGTTGTTCATATCTTAGAAATTAGGAAACAATGATGGCTATTTAGAGACAGCCTGACTAAAATAGTGTAGTGATTAAGTGCTACTACATCTGCTAACCGAAAGGTTGGCAGTTCGAATCCATCAGGTGTTCCTTGGAAACTCTATGAAGCAGTTGTACTCCATCTTGCCGTGCCACTATGAGTTGGAATTGACTTGATGGCAGTAGGTATGGTTTTTGACTAAAGCAGAAACAAGGACACACATAAATGTATTGAGAAAAACAGTAATTTGAGACTGACAATTATGGGAACCAGTAAGTTAGAATATATACATATATTTCTGTGTGTGCAGATATGTGGGTGTGAATATAAACCAGAATAGCATATTTACATCATTTATTTTTATTATAATAGTAACATAAACTCTAGGTAAATAATTTCCCATGCAAAATTTGGGAATGTTTTGGTTGTTTCCAATTTTCCTATAGTTATAAATAATAATAAACATCCTTGTTCATATGGTTTTAAAGAAATTCACTAAGTTTTGCTTAAGAATAAATTCATACATTTGTAAGCTCTTGCTACATACTCTAAAATTACTTTCAACAAAAGCATTCTCTAATCAAGCACTTTGTCTAGCAGTGTATAAAGGAATCCTTTATGAAACCTTTAACCTACTGAGTAGAATATTGAAAAATAAATCTCTGCCATCTTGAAAAGGCATATTTAGATGAAACAAACTGTTATATTTCTATTTAAGATTTTATTTCATTCTGCAAGAGGAGAGCAAGATAAATGAGGTCAATGCAAAATCCATTTTCATCTATACAGAAGTGAGGATCACTGTCACCGCAATCCCACGTCTCATGCCTCATGCTGTCTGGTTGCTGCAGCTAATCCTTGAAATACAAAGGGAAGAAACCATGTCCCTGGGCTCAGACAGAAGTTTCTGAATGGTCTTCACTATGTCTTTCATCCCTCTGTTAACCCTCTCATGCGGAACAATAGAGTCAGCTGCAAGTACTAGAAAATCAACATCTTCTTTCTTCAGTTTCTCCTTTTTTTTTTTTTTTTGCTATTTTGTTTTAAGTGTGATGAAATATACAAAACATACAATTTGTTATTTTGGCCATTTTCAAGTATGCAGTCCACTGGCATTGCTTATAATAGTGCATAACACCACCACAATTGGTTTTAAAACCTCGTCTTCATGCTAAACAGCAGCTTTGTAACCATGTAGCAAGAATTCTCCTTCTCCCTTCCCCTTCCTACCAGCACATGCGTCTCTGCATTTGTACTTTCCACGTATTTCTTATAAATGGAATCAAACAGTGTTTGACTTTTTTTCCTGGGTTAGTGCCCTTGGTACAGTGTTTACAAGGTTCATTCATGCCATAAACCTGTTACTGGTAAGTTGATTCTAACTCCTAGTAAGGCTATAGGACAACACAGAACTGTCCCATAGAGTTTCCAAGGAGTGTCTGGTGGATTTCAACAGTTGACCCTTTGGATAGCAGAAATAGCGCTTAACAACTATACCGCTGAAGTTTCCAAAGCAATTATGAAAATTTCATTTGTCTTTATGACTGAGGAGTAATCTATTGTTTGTATGTATACACATACATATGTAGATATATATATCTGTTGTTGTTAGGTGCTGTTGAGTCAACTCTGACTCAAAACAGCCCTATGCTGGAAACACTGTGTGGCCCTGTATCATGCCCACAACATTTTTTATGCTTTCAGCCACTGTGGCAATCCACCTCCTTGAGGGTCTTCCATTTTTACCCTAACCGTCTACTTTCCTAAGCAAGATGTCCTTCTGCAGCGACTGATCCCTTCTGACAACATGTCTAAAATATGTAAGATTCAGTCTTGCCATCCTTGCTTCCAAGGAACACTCTAGTTACACTTCTTCCAGAACAGATTTGTTTGTTCTTTTGGCAGCCTATATACTTAATATTCTTCCCCAACACCATAATTCTCCTGTCTTCTTTATTCATTGTCCAGCTTTCACATGCATGTGATGAGACTGAAAATACCATGACTTGGGTCAGGCACGCCTTAATCTTCAAGGTGACATTTTTATTTGTCAATACTTTAAAGAGGTCTTTTGCAGCAGATTTTCTCATGCAATGTGTCTTTTGATTTCTTAATTGCTGATTGAATGGGCTTTGGTTGTGGACCCAAGTAAAATAAAATCCTCAACAATCTCAATCCTTTCTTCATTTACCATGATGTTGCTTACTGGGCCAGTTGTAAAGATTTTTGTTCTTTTTGTTGTTGAGGTGCGATCCATACCAAAGGTTATGGTCTTGGATCTTCGTCAGTGTTTGAAATCCTCTTCACTTTCAGGAAGCAAATCGCATCATCTGCATAATTCAAGTTGTTAATGAGTCTTCCTCCAATCCTGATGCCTTGTTCTTCGTTATATGGTCCAGCTTCTTTAATTATTTGCTCAGCATAGGGATTAAAAAGGTAGGGTGAAAGGATATAATCCTGAAGCACACCTGTCCTGATTTTAAACCATGCAGTGCCCCCTCTTTCTGTTCACATGATGCCCTCTTGATCCATGTACAGATTCCTTAAGAACACATTTAAGTGTTCTGGAATCCCTGTTCTCTATAATATTATCCATGACTTGTTACGATCCACACAGTTGAATGCCTTTTACGGTTGATAAAACTTAGCAAACATCTTTCTGCCATTCTCTGCTTTTGGCCAAGATTCCTATGACATCAGCAGTAATATCCCCCGGTTCCATGTCCTCTTCTAAATTTGGCTTGAAGCTCTGGAAGTTCCCTGTCAGTACATTGTTGCATCTACTTTTGAATGATCTTCAGCAAAATTTTACTTGCCTGTGATATTAATGATATTGTTCAGTAATTTCTGCATTCAGTTGGATCACTTTTGTTGGGAGTAGGCATAAAGATGAATCTTTTCCAGTTGGGTGGCCGGGTAGCTGTCCTCCAAATTTTTTGGCACAGATGAATGAGCATTTCCAGAGCTGCATTCATTTGTTGAAATATCCGAATTGGTATTCCGACAGTTCCCAAACCTTGTTTCAGTCAATGGTTTGAATGCAACTTTGACTTCTTCCTTCAATACCATTGATTCCTGATCATATATATGCTACCTCTTGAAATGGCTCAGTGTCAGTCAATTCTTTCTGGTATAATGACTCTGTGTGGTCCCTCTATCTTCATTTGATGCCATTGTTTAATATTTTCCTTGTAGACTCCATCACTATTGTAACTTGAAACTTGAACTTTTTTAGTCCTTTTAGCTTGAGAAATACAGAACATTTTGTTTTTCCTTTTGGTTTTCCACATGTCATATATATCATATGTATCAATATTATAGACGTCTATGTCACATTTTGTTTATTTTTCTGTTAATGGACTCAGTTGTTTCTAATTTTTGGCTCTTGTGAATGAATAATGCTACAATGAACACTGGTGTACAAGAATCTCTACGAGTCCTTGCCTTCCAGTTTTTTAGGTATATACGTAGGAATGGAATTTTGGATCATATAGCAGAGCCCTGGTTGCGCAGCTGCTAAGAATTACAGCAAACTAACACTGCTAAATAAAATGTCAGAGGTTCGAATTCACCCGCTGCTCCTTGGAAACCCTGTCCTATAGGCTCACTGTGAGTTATAATCTACTAGATACCAACAGGTTTTTATAATAGCTCTAGATTTAACTTTCTGAAGAACTGCCACATTGTTTTGCACTTTTCATTTCTACCAGCACTGCAGGAGGGTTCCAATTTCTCTACATTTTCACAAATATTTGTTTTTCATTTTTTCTGATAACAGCCATCCTAGCAGATATTTTATTCTAGTATCCCGTAATAACTAATGGCATTTATTTTGATAAAATTGTTCATCTGTGTATTCTTCACTTGCTTATGTCTTGTGTTTTTATGTTTAAGGAAAAGTTTTAATTGATTTATCTGTTGATTTCCAGGAATATCCTAACAGAAGGTACAGTAAAGTGGAGGCTCATAGATTCAAAAGACTTGTAGGATATCTCAATGTACATATGAAATAAGCAGTAGAGAATGAAGGTTCAGAATGATGGAAGTATCTGGGGGAGGTGAAACTGATCGTAAGGTCTGCAATGTAAACGGTCTTCCAATAAAGGCATCCTAATTTTGAATTTGAATAAACCAAGTTGTGTAGATGACACATGTCATGGATTGAATTGTGTCCCCCAAAAAATGTATGTGTTGATTTGACTTGGCTATGAGTCCCAATATGGTGCCATTCCTCCCACGTGTTGTGAATCCTGCCTCTGTGATAACTAGTGACGGAGAAAGGGCAACACTTGTGTCGGATCCGACTCGACGGCACTTGGCCTGGCTGGGTTAGTGAAGCAGGATTCAAGCTACAAGCTTGTGGAATTTAAGGGAGAGAAGTGAGCAGAGGAAGTTGGGAACTTCACACCACCCAGAGAGAAGCACCAAGAGCAGAGCACGTCCTTTGGACCTGAGGTTCCTGTGCTGGGATGCTCTCACTGGATATGGACTCAGGCTACTGGACTGTGATGATTTCTCATACTGAATGGACTTATAATTTATGAATGGATTTGTAGCTTACCAGACTGTGTCAATAAAGCTCCTCTTCATGAAACCTTCCACTCATGGTATTTTCTGTTGGAGCAGTTCCAGGTGACTAAGACAATACAGTTTTAATTGTTTTATTATTTTGAATTTCATTTGATGGCATTATGCATAAATGGCCATTGAGGCACCTTCCAAATGGGGCCAAAAATAATCAGTAATCAATTTTTTACCATTGACAGTCACAGCCTCACCACCAAAATTCAAAGCAAAAGGTTACTTTTTTTCATTTTTTAAAGATTTTATTTAATATGACTGAGTGAAAATGTACATTCCCATATAAATTTACATGTCCACCTATATGCAGCTTCCAACTTTGGGAGGATGAAGTAAGGGGATATTCTTGAATCTCCACTGAATTCTCATTGCTCCAAATGCTGCAGTTTTGTTTGTTAACAAAACCATTCATCCCAAAATGGTCCTTCTTGCTGAAGATTTTTTTTGGCCAAAAGTACAGTCAACTTCTAACTGCTCCAGAGCCCAGTCAGCAAATGTATAGACCTATGGTCATTGGACTTCAGCACTTGAGTTAAAGCAATTTTGTAAGGGTAAGGCTGCAAGTCAAGGCACAAAATCCACTAAATTGTAGTTGACAAAAGGCCTAGTTTTTGTGCTTGCAGAAAAAGTGATTGGGATGGATTCTTGAGTACATCCTGACAAATGATGGTGATGTTTTCACTGAAATGTGTGTTTCATGATTCACAGGCATTGTCTGACTGGGAACAGACCTTATTACTCAAATTTTTTGAGTAAACGTCAAATTGTTCTCTCAGTGGGACAGTTATGGACATCATAAATTCACATAATGCATGGAATGTTTGGGAAACAAAACACCCTTTTTGATAATAAACTCATAATTTCCATGCATTGTGAAGTTATGTAACTTTTCATGGCTATTTGTCAAGACTAATCCAAAAAATGTGATAAATATGGCTGCTCTAGCATCACAAATATGGCCACCAAGAGCTGTCAAAAACAAGACATCATTACTGGAAAACTTCTAATAAATAAAAATGCAAAAAATAAAAAAAAAGCTCTAATATATAGTTTCTATGCATTTAATAATTTCTTGATTATTTTTCTATTTTGTTGGAGATTTTATTACTTATAAAATTTAGGTCATTGTAGGGTTCACTGTAAAATATCACACTTATGTATTGGTGGCATAGTGGGTTAAGCGATATGTTTGCTAACCAAAAGGTCAGCAGTTCAAATCCACTATGCACTCTTTAGAAACTCTATGAGGCAGTTCTACTCTGAACTCTGAGGTTGCTATGAGTCAGATATGACTAGATGGAAGTCATTTTTTTTTTGTATTTAAGACATATAATGTATATATTCTACTAGATGTATTAAATTATCTTTAATATATATACTAGTACACCAAACAAGATATATTTTCTTCTTTATTTAAGGTTGGTGTTTTATTAATTATTGTCTGATTTTTTTCCTTGCAAACTGTGGCTGAGTTTCTACTGTTTCTATAAAACCACAGAAAATGGTATTATCTAGAAAAATGTGAAATATGCATTGAAATAACCTAAAAAAGTCTATATTTCAAGGTATTGAGTCACCGACAATAAATTTATCTACATTTGTAAAAACACATTAGTTATAGAATTTAAGCAATGATCAAGTTCTTTATAGTCTGAACTCTTCAGCTGCTTCATTGGTAGATATTCTTTAAAGTACTGCTGAAATAAAATTTTCTTTATTAAAAATCTGAGCTATCTCAAATACTTCTTATAATTATGTGATAACAAAAGAAAGATTGTATTTTAGCAGAATTAAGATCTGTTGTTTTTAGGTGCCTTCCAGCTGGTACCAACTCACAGAGACCTCATAGGACAGGGTAGAAACACATCATAGTGTTTCCAAGAAGAAGCGTGTGGATTTGAATTGCACACCTTTTGATGAGCAGCTGAGTTCTCACCCACTATACTACCAGGGCTCCTACAATGCCTGAGTTATTTTCAGATCAGAACTCACAACACAATTCCATCATTTTATTTTCCTGTATAAGAATTCATAATAACTCCAATTGCCCAGAGACTGAAGGCAGTGTCACTCAGTGGGTCTCTCCCATCTGAACAATCCAGCTAATTGTCTTTTAGCGCAGTCTGCCATACCTTTCTTCTATGTAGAATATATACATTATATGTCTTAAATACAAAAAAAATACACAGCAAGAAATAAATCACTATCCCGTCAACCGTTAAAAAGGTAGATGATGACAGAAAGAGAGAAAAAGTTAGAGGAAAAGGGCACGGTCGAGAGGATTCTTAGTGATCAAAGCTTTTTTTTTTTTTGTCAAATTAGCAGCCTTTTACAGCTTGCGTAATTTCCAAGGTTCTCTAATTATTGTCCTTAATTAATTATTGTTACTATTATTCACTATGAATAGTATTTCACCATATCATCACAAGTGTCAGATATCACCATACAATATAATATGCCATCAGTTAACTTCGGGATTTAATTCCTAAATGGAACTTCAGCAAAGGTGAGAGATGTCACTGAAAAACAATGTTTTAAATTTATTTCTGATTATATAGTTTCTTTTCAACAGCAGATTGGCTTGTATTACGGTATGGTCCTTTTTCTATTTGAGTATAGTTACATTAATAATTTTGGTTTCATAATTTCTTTTTTTTTTAACCTCAATACTCAGACTCAAAATAATGTTTATACAGACTCAGAAAATTCAGAAACAAAAGAAGCCTTAAAAAAAGGGGTCACCTATATTATCCTCCCACCCAACAAATGGGAAAATAATGGCCGGCGGTTTTCCCACAATCATAGAGTAAACGGGTGACATCACAGGCTTAGAACTCAACTTGCCCAGTAAAACTTATTTGCTTATTTATTTCCCTGATCACATCTTTGATTTAGTTAAAGCTATTACTAATTCTGCTGTTGAAACGCAGGTGTACTAAGGCAGAAAAGAATGATACAATTAGGTCATATAATCTCAAATTATCTTATGGAATTGGCAAAGATAAAAACTTCCTTTGAATATTTGATTTAGTACATCTACTTCCAAATGGTCCCTTTGGTTGTTGTGTGCCACAGAGCTAGTTCTGACTCATGTTGTTGTTAGGTGCTGTTGAATTGGTTCTCACTCAGAAACTCTATGTACAACAGAAAGAATCCCTGCCTAGCCCTACACCACCCTCACAATTATTGCTGTGTGTGAGCCTGTCATTGCAGCCGCTGTGTCAATCCAGTTCATTGAGCGTCCTCCTCTCTTGCTGACGTTCTACTTTACTAAGCATGACATCCTTCTCAGAGGCTGTTCCCCCTGATGACATGTTCCAAGTACATGAGACAAAGTCTCACCACCCTTGCTTCTAAGGAACATTCTGGCTACACTTCATCCAAGACTGATTTGTTTTTTTTTTCTGAGAGTCCATGGTGTATTCAATATCCTTCAGCAGCACCACAATTCAAAGGCATCAGTTGTTCTTTGGTCTATTTTATTTGATGGCTGTCTGAAGACATATGGGGCAATTAAAAATACCATGGCTAGGGTCAGGTGCATCATCGACTCGAAAGCAATATATTTGCTTTCTAACACTAAAGAGGTCTTTTGCAGCAGATCTACCCAATGAAGAATGCTGTTTATGTTGTTTAATTTTCTGACTGCTACTTCTGTGGGTGCTTGACAAATTCAGTCATTTCTCTGTTTATGACAATGTTGTTTATCGATCCAGTTGTGAAGATTTTTGTCTTCTTTATGTTGAGGTGCAGTCCATACTGAAGGCTATAGTCTCTGATGTTCATAAACCTATTGCCTTGCAGTCAATTCCAGTACATAATGACCTTATAAGACAGAAGAGAACTTCCCCTTTTCTAAGGCTACAAATCTTAAGAAGCAGACTGCCAAATTTTTCTAGCTTTCTAGTCCATTCCAACTCATAATGACCCTATAAGACCAAACAGAACTTCCCCATAGATTTTCTATGGATATAAATCTTTAGGAAGCAGACTGCCATACCTTTCTTCTATGTAGCAGCTGGGGTTTCAAACCACTCACCTTCTAACTAGTGGTGAAACACTTCAACCACTCATTGCTAGAGTTCTTTTCTGTTACTAGCTGTGTAATGTCATGCAAATTTTCTGCCTTCTTGTTGCTCAGATGGAATTACTGCTTAATAAACATTCAAGATTATATGAGATAGATACATTTAAAGAACACAGTACAGTACCTGATATATAATAGTACTCGGAAAATTTCAGATACCATTATTATAGCAGAGGACATTTCTTACTGAGGGTTCCTTAAGTGGTATATATGTTGCAAAATAAAAAGCTATAAGTGAAGAGGAGAGGGGACATGGAGCAGGTGAGAAGAACTGAAAGTAGCTAAACTTAAAAAGTACAAGACAACCAATCTTCAATTATAGCCTCAAGCATCTGCTTATAATATAACTTCAATAAACACTTGCCAAATAACCAAATGTAACAGTCACCACTTAAGCACTTCCCAATAGAGAATGTTTAAAACAAAACATTATTTTATTCATTTTAAAATAATTACATTAAGATCTCAAAAACTGAGGATTCATAGTCAAAACTTGAATTCATTAATTTTTTTTTTTTAAAAGATCATTCCATGAAGTGTATGCATCTCCTTAAATGTCCTACCATGGGAAGATCAGACCGAGGAAACAATACGAAAGCCCACCACTGATGTTTTCAGAGTATTCATCACCAGCTACACCATCTATTCAACATGGAGAGATAAATTGCTCAAACCTTTTATGCAAAGAAAAGATGCAGTTTCCTCTTAAGTTGTCTGCTTTTCATATTGGGACCATTAGCCTTGGGTGGTTTCCCTTCACCTGTCTTTCCTATCCTATCAAAAGAATAAAGAATTCTGTAAAATTTAAAGCACAAAGAATTGTTAATGTATTTGCCTTTCACTCAAAATAATAAAAAAAAAATATTGTTATCTAGAAAGTCACGTTCTAGCTAAACCCTGGATTTTAGTATCTTCCCCGACCCCCCACCAAAGGGAATTTCATAATAAGTAAAGTAACAGAAACTATCAGGGTAATTTACCACCTAGTCTAAGGAGGAGGAGAAGGACTTAATTTGATCAGAATAGTGTTCCTTTCCTTTATTCTATGTCAGCACTAATGCCATGCCTAGAGTTAGCTAGGAATCTAACATACTGAAGCAAATTAGAGCATCAATTTGCTGTATTAAAAGAAATTAAGACTTTTGAAAATAAAGAGAAATTTAAAGACTTTGACTCAATGGCACTTGGCTGGCTCATAAAAACTAAACCAAATTACATGAAATATTGAAAGAAGCTCTGACATAAATATATGTTTTAGGTGATAATTCAAGGCACTTCATCCAAATTTCTAATCAGTTAAGGAAGGCACAAAACTTCACCAAACCAAGCCAAAATCTACAGTATTATAATAAGGGAATCCATGTTCATATCATGACAAATATAATATCACATTAAAAGAGGGATACACTACAATAGTTATAGTTGTTTTTGATGCAGAGAAAGTTTCAGATTTATAAAATAGTTAAAACTGATTTCAATAAATATATGTTAAGGGGGATAATACATGTAGCCATAAAACAGATTAACAGTATATCATTTGAAATTAAAAAACATAATACAGGAGTCTCAACAAATATAAAATCAAAACTCATACAATCCATAAAGAAGAATGTCCCAGAACAGATTAATAAGAACAACAGAGAAAACATCAACATGAAGATAAGCATATCAAAATGACACCACTAAACATACACCTATCAATAATCACATTGAATGTAAATGGAGTGAACGCTCCAGTAAAGAGACAGTGAGTGATATCCTGGATCAAAAGACATTACCATCTATATGTTGCTTACAAGAAACACATCTTAGACTTAAAGATAAGAACAGGATGAGAATTAAAGGTTGTAATAATATATATCAAGCCAATAATACACAAGAAAAGAGCAGATGTAGCAATATTAATCTCAGATAAAATATATTTTAATGTAAAATCCACTATTGTGGACAAGGCTGATCACTATTTATTGCTGAAAGGTTCAATACTCAAGCAAGACTTAACAATGTTAAATATTTACATGCCCAATACCAAAGCACTGAAATACACTGAACAAATACTGACAACACTGAAAGATGAGATTGATCATTCCAAAATAATAGTTGGGGACTATAACACTCCCCTTTCAGTTAAGGATAGATCACCCAGAAGAAAGCTCAGTAAAGATACAGAAGATCTTATTGCATCAACCAACCATCTTGATCTTATCGACATATACAGATCTTTTCATCCATCAGCAGATAAATACACCTTCTTATCCAAAACACATGAAACATTCTCCAGAATAGACCATATGTTAGGTCATAAAGCAATTATCCATAAAATCCAAACCATTGATTTATGGCAAAGTACCTTCTCAGACCACAGAGTTATAAAAGTTGAAATCAATAAAAGAAAATTCATAGGTAAAAATTCAAACTTGTGGAAACTGAACAACACTTTACTCACAAAGCCTTGAGTTATAAAAGAAATTAAAGACACATTAAAGAAATTTACAGATTCAAATGAGAATGGAAACACATCCTACAAAAATTTATGGGATACAGCAAAAGCAGTGCTCAGAGATCAATTTATCTCTATAAATGCACACTTCTGGAAAAGACGAAAGAGCACAGATTAAAGAATTAACCTCACAGCTTGAACAAGTAGAAAGAGAGCAACAAAGAAACTCCTCAGGCACCAGAGGAAAACAGATGATAAAGTTTAGTGCAAAACTAAATGAATTAAACAGAAAAACAATTGAAAAAATTAACAAAACCAAAAGCTGGTTCTTCAAAAAGATCAACAAAATTGATAAGCCATTGGCTAAACTACAAAAGAAAAACAGCAGAAGATACAAATAACCTGACTAAGAAATGAGTTGGAAGATGTTACAACAGACCCAACTGAAATAAAATACATCATAACAGAACACCATGAAAAGCTATATTCTAACAGGCTTGAAAACCTAGGGGAAATGGACAAATATCTAGATTCATATGACTCACCAAGACTATCACAAGGAGAAAAAGATCAACTTAATAAATCTATCACAAAGGAAGAGATTCAAAAAGTCATCAAAAAATCTACCAACCAAAAAAATGTCCTGGCCCAGACGGCTTCACTGGACAATTCTACCAAACTTTTAGAGAAGAACTAACTCCACTACTAATGAGGCTATTTCACACGATTGAAAGAGATGAAATACTTCCAAATTCATTCTATGAAGCCAGCATAACCCTGATACCAAAACCAGGGAAAGATCCCACAAAAAAAGAAAATTACAGACCAATATCACTCATGAATCTAGATGCAAAAGTCTTCAACAAAATTCTAGACAATAGAATTCAACAGTATATAAATAAAATAATTCACCATGATCAAGGTGGTTTCATTCCAGAGATGCAAGGCTGGTTCAACATCAGAAAAACAATTAATGTAATCAACCACATTAATAATATAAAAGATAAAAATCAATTGACTTTATCAATTGCTGCAGAAAAAGCATTTGACAAAGTTCAACATCTATTCATGCTTAAAATTCTCAGAAAAATAGGAATAAAGGGGAAATTCTTCAATATAATCAGTAACATCTATGCAAAGCCAACTGCTTTCATCATCCTGAATGGTGAAAGACTGAAAGAATTTCCTTTGAGAATGGGAACTAGACAAGGATGCCCACTCTCATCACTTCTATTCAACACTGTGCTAGAAGTTCTAGCCAGAGCAATGAGACAGATCAAAGAAATAAAAGGCATCCGTATCAGCAGTGAAGAAGTAAAGATTTCCCTCTTTGCAGATGATATGATTGTTTATGCAGAAAATCCAAAGAAATCCATAAGTAAACTATTAGAGCTAATTGAAGAATTCAGCAAAGTATTAGGATACAAGATAAACATAACTAAATCAATAGGATTCCTGTATATCAACAGTGAGGTTATTAAAGAAGAAATCACCAAATCAATTTGATTTACTATAGCCGCCAAGAAGATAAAATATCTAGGAATAAATCTAACTAGAGAAATAAGAGATCTTTACAGAGAAAACTACAAGACTTTACTACAAGAAACTAGGAGAGACTTACATAAGTAATCTGCCCTGCTGAGAGATAGGAAGACTCAATACTGTGAAAATGTCTATTTTGCCCAAAGCAATCTACTTATATAATGCAATCCCAATACAAATTCCAGCAACATTTTTTAATGAGATGGAGAAACAAATTACCAGCTTTGTTTGGAAAGGGAAGAAGCCCCGGATAAGTAAAGCACCAATGAAAAAGAAGAACATACTGAGAGGCCTCTCACTACCTGACTTTAAAACCTATTACACTACCACAGTCATCAAAACAGCCTGGTACTGGTACAAAAAGAGACATATAGACCAGTGGAACAAAGTATAGACCCCAGAGATGCCACCATCCTCCTATGAACAGCTGATATTTGACAAAGGTCCTAAGATTTAAACTGGGATAAGAACAGTCTCTTATAACAAATGGTGCTGGCAGAACTGGATATCCTTCTGCAATAAACTGAAACAAGACCCATATCTTACACCTTATACAAAACTTAACTCAAATTGGATAAAAGACCTAAATATAAAAGCTAAAATAATAAAGTTCATCCAAGATAAAATAGGGTCAACAATGGAAGTTTTAATACACAATACAGACAGAATTCAAAATCTGACAAACAAAACACATTCATCAGAAGAGAAAATAGATAAATGGGAATTCATAAGAATCAAACACTTCTGCTCATCCAAAGACTTCATCAAAAGAATTAAAAGACCACCTACAGAATGAGAAAAAAATATTTGGCAACTCTATGTCAGACCGACACCTGATCTCCATAATCTATAAGGTACTACAAAATATCAATAAGAAAAAGATAAATCATCCAACTAAGTGGTGGGCAAAGGAGATGGACAGACAATTCTCTAAAGAGGCAATCCAGGCAGCCAAAAAACACATGCGGGCATGCTCATGATCATTAATTATTAAAGAAATTCATATCAAAATGACAATAAGATACCATCTCAACCCAACAAGATTGGCCATGTCAAAAAACACAAAACAATAAATGTTAGAGAGGTTGTGGAGAGACGGGAACTCTCCTACACTGTTGGTGGGATTGCAGAATGGTGCAACCTCTTTGGAAAGCAATTTGGCATTACCTTAAAATAATGGATACAGATATACCATTTGACCCAGTAATTCCTCAGCTTGGAATATATCCTACAGAATCAAAGCCATTCACACCAACTGATACATGCACACGAATGTTCATTGCAGCACAGTCCATGATAGCAAAAAGATGGAATCAGCCCATATGCCCAATAACAGAAGAATGGATGAGTAAACTTTGGTATATGTACTCAATGGAGTACTATGCATTGATAAAGAACAACGATGATAGCAGGAAACATCTCTCAATTTGGTCTCAACTGGAGGACATTATGTTGAGTGAAACTAGTCAGCAACAGAAGGACAATTATATGAGACCACTAGGATAAAAACTTAAAAGCATACTCACACATAACAGAAAAGACTCTTTGATGGCTACAAGAGTGGGGAGGGTGGGATGGTGGGAGGGTGAGGGGCAAGGGTTTAGATTAGATAGTTGTTAGACATTTGGTTAGGTGAAATTGGTGACAATACCCATTAGTAAGAAGATCAGTATTAATGGGACTTCAACACAACTTGTGTACTCCTCCCATCTTAACCCAATATTGTAAGCACAGAGTATGTAGACTTTCATTTCTTATTTAATAATAAAAAACCTTATTAATATCAATAGCTGGATGACTCAACAATCATACTTAATTCTTTATAACTATACATAATATTTTCTTTCCTACCTGAGACTCTTATTTCTGAACATCCCAACAGGTGTAATAATTTGCAGAAGCAGATATTAAAACTCGATGGAAGACAGTGTTAGGAGGAAGAAAACCATATTTGAACATAGTGAATCCTCTTAATAGGTTTAATATTCACTACAATAAAATAAAGTTGACATGAGTAAGATGGGTTATATATAAACCAACCAACCCATTCTATTGAGTAGATTCCAACCCATAGTGACTCTACAGGAGTTAAAAGACCTGTTCCATAGGGTTCCCAAGGAACAACTGGTTAATTCAAACTTTTGGCTAGCAGTTGAACTCTTAACCATTATACAACCAAGGCTCCATATATATAAAAGGGGAAAGAGAAAGAGAGAGAGAGAGTTGAGTTGATTAGCTCATAATGAAGAGGGAATGAGTGAAGTTCTATTAAGAAAGTTGTCCAGTATTTATTTTCAAATGGTCTGCTATATGATTATGTAGGAGTCATTTGGTGGTATAAAGGTTAGTAATGAAAGGTTAACTGATAGCTCAGAGGTTCAATTTCATCAAAAGTTCACCCCAGGAGAAAGTCTGGGTAACCTACTTGCAAAAACATCAGCCATTGAAGATTGTATGGAGCACTTTTCTACTCTAACACACATAGGTACCATGAGTCAGAATTGACTTGTTCATAATTCATATACTTTTAAAAGTCTCATGAGAGCAAGCAATAACAAGTTAATCTGTGACTGATGTTTTACGGGATTTCAGTACTAAACTCAGGTGGGTCAGGAGGAAGGGAAACAACACAACAGATTAAATGAAGATCCATGGTAGCAGGTAGTAATTATTAGGACTGAAATGTGAGCATCCCTTCACTCAGTTCTCAGAGGTGCTGGAAGGGATGCTGGCCCTGAGCGAAATTCATTCTAGTTCACGAGGAAAGATGGTGATCCCAACTGATGTTATTTCAACTGACGTTATTCCAACTGACATCAACCCAACTTCTCAAAATCTCCTTCCCTGCAATTTAAAATTTGGATTTTTTAATACATTGTGCTTCCTTTCAGAGCCTATTCAGAAATGAACTGTATGTTCCCAGTCCTGCAATCAAACACTAAATGCTTTTTTTCCAAGTTACTCAGAAAAATAAGACATGGGATTGAAGCTTAATTTGTAGACTTGTTTTAAACGTCTGTGAATTTGGAGACTTTTGTAAAAAAGTCTAAGTCTAAACCTTAAGACTTTGTGTCCAGGAAATTGATTAGTGAGAGATTATTCCACAGTGCTCTTTGTGACTAGAAATGTACAAAACTTTCAGGTAGAAAATTTTATGACTCCAAGTTTTATAATAAATAAACTTTCTAAATTTTTGTTAACTCATTTGAGCAAAGACCATGATTATCTGTTTTTTGTCGGCTACAAAGGACTCTGAGACTCATTAGACAAAACAGTGGATAAAATTATCAGGTTATCCGTGTATACACCATTTTTTTGTAAATTATAATTCTCAATCATTTTGTTCTTCAGATCTTTTACTCTTGCTTTTTTCTGTGTTCTTTATGCTTTTGCCTAGTACACTATAATGGGACTGACCTAAATGGCTTAAAATTCTATATCTTTGAGATCCATTGTTTTTATGTTACATAGGAAAGAAATCAAGTCACTGGTAGGTAGAGTTACGTATTGCTGTTAAGTCTTCTGAGAAAGGATGGGAAAGCTGGGTAATTTTGCTAAGGTTGAATATTTGTTAATAATCTTAGTATTAAAACAAGTACTTTGGGGGTAAAAACACTAATTAAATAATAGATAAGTGGTAGCACTGCTGAAGAGTAAGACAATACACAGTATTATGAAAGTCAGCACACCTTGTCTAAGGCAAGGTCATGGAAGCTTGACTCATCCAGACTTCCTGAGAGACCACATTACTGCTCTGAGGGCTGGGGTCCAAGGTCTCCAGGGACATATAATACAACTGGCATAACACAGTTTATAAAGAAAATGTTCAACATCCTACTTTGGTGAGTTGTGTCTGGGGCCTTAAAAGCTTATTAACGGCCATCTAAGATACTCTACTAATCCGACCCTGTCCAGAGCAAGGGACAGTGAAGAAAATCAAAAAACAATCAAAAGAACTAATGGACTGCAACTACCACAGCCTCTCCCAGACTGAGTCCAGTAAGGCTAGATGGTGCCCTGCTACCACCACTGACTGCACTGACAAAAATCACGGTAGAGGCTCCCAAGACAGGGCTGGAGAAAAACGTAAAATAAAAACTCACCAAAAAAAAAAAGATCATACTTACTAGTCTGACAGAGACTGGGGAAATCACAAAGATAAGGCCTCTAGACACCCTTTCAATTTCTTACTAAGCTCACTCCTGACATTAATCCACAGATTAGACAGGCCCACAAAATCAATAAATAATACAAGTAGCTCAACCATATAGACAACACTACATGGGTACACCAGCCCATGGACAAGGACAAGAAGGCAGGAGGTGACAGGAAAGCTGGATAAATGGAAATGGGAACCTAAAGTCAAGAAGGAGAGAATGCTGACATGTCATGAGGTTGGCAACTGATGTCACAAAACAATATGTATATTAATTGTTCAATGAGAAACTAATTTGCTTTGTAAACCATCTAAAGTACAATTAGTAAAACAGGAAACAGAGACTACCTGTCTAACACATAAATAATTGCCATAGAGTGAATTTTGGTTCACAGTATTCCTATATAACAGAAGAGAACTGCCCTATAGGGTTTCCAGATCTGTCATCTTTATAGAATAGAGCCCTGTTGGTGCAGTGGTTAAGTTCTTGACTGCTACCTGAAAGGTTGGCAGTTCTAACCCCTCAGCTCCTCTGCAGGAGAAAGACATGGTAGTCTTCTTTCGTAAGGATTTACAACTTTGGAAACCCCATGGAGCAATTCTCCTCTATCACATGGGGTTGCTATGAGTCAGAAGCAACTCAAGGGCAATGGGTTTGGCTTTAGGAAGCCCTCGGCTTGGGAGCACAGCTGGAAACCTAATGACCAGGAATAACACACAAATTCTGACAGTTAAGTTCATGACTTCATCCTAGAAAAAGTTCTACATATCTCACTGCTGAGTATCACTACGGTCACCTTCAAAGTACTCCCCTTATAAGCACTGATGCCAGCACCTAGTCCACCCTTCAAAGCGATTTTCGAAATCTTTCTGGAATGGCCATCAGAACTGTCTTTGTATTACCTTGATGTCCTGAATGTTGTCAAAATGTCTTCCTTTCAATATTTCCTTTATCTTTGGGTAAAGAAAAAAGTCATTGGGGACCATATTAGGTGAGTAGGGAGGGTGTTCCAATACAGTTATTTGTTTATGGGCTAAAAACTCTCTCACAGACAACTACACGATTAAGTTTGTGAACTTGCCTCCATACCACCATGCACAATGGTCATCCCTGAAAGGGTTCCAAAATTGCTTTCAAGGGTGGACTAGGTACTGGCATTGGTGCATAGCTTCCCAAGGGCAGTATTTTGAAGGTGATGGTAGTAATATTCAGCAATGAGGTTAAGTAGCACTTAGAACAATTAAGTTTGCTGACTTAATTCTTGGACCTTGTAGATTCTATGGGTTTATGTGCTATACAGTTGACCTAAAAGTAGAACTTCTGGTGTATTGACACTTTTTTTTTATTGAAATGCTTCAGACTGGCCAATTTAAGATGAATAGTAACAGTCCACAACACCAGATTAAGCCCATTACTGTTGACTCAATTCCAACTCATAGCAAGGAGTTCACAACACCAGTTAAATGTAGAACATTTAGTTATATGTGGTAAATACTGATTATATTAATTTACACACGGTAGAACATCAGTTGCTGCTGCGTGTCCTGGAATCAATTCTGATTTACAGCGACTCTGTAGGACAGAACAGCACTGTGAAATAAGGTCTGTCCAAGTGGCTAGTAGATTCAAACTGACCAGTTGGTTAGCAGCCTGAGCTCTTAACCACTGTGGCACCAGAACTCAAGTAGAACTATATAAAAAAGGAAAACAAATGAATACTGAATTTATAACCCAAAATAATGATTTCTTCCAGTGGACAGAGGCAGGGAGATATAACGAAGGAGATATCTGATTATGACACTCTGGAGAAACTGCTTTGCCTTAGGTGGTGATTTTGCAGTTTCTCATTTTATTATTATAAAATATTATGACACATAATAATAATAATTTCAACAATATTCATTACACATAATAGTAATTATTATTTCAACGATATTCATTACATTATACTATTACCATGTTATAAAAGGGAGGCAAGGAAAGCAGAAAAGGACTGAAAGATAGAAGGAAGATAGGCCATGCATAGACCAGAAATGATCATATTTTGAGCCAAGGATTACCATCATTTATATAATTCTAGGTGTCTGCAGTCCAAAGATAGGTATGGATAGACTGAAATTCTCCTCTGCTATACAAATTTAGAAAATTAGTCCTATACGATCAGATCATTCTTGCTTTATTAATACTTTATTAATAATATGTCTTTCCTTATACTAATAAATAATAATAAGCTATTACATTAAACAGACCCACTGGAAAGGTCTTGAGAAATTACTTTAGAGACCTCTTTTGAAAGCAGGACTTTAGAAATAAACATACCTGAAAAATTCTTGCCTCGGCATCTGCGAAGTTTCACTTACCTTTAAAGGGATCTGTGAATGTCTCCCCAGGGCACCTACTATTCTATTTTAATTATGCTCCTTTTAAAAACACTGTTTCACTATCTAACAAAGCACACAAGATGTGGAAACACTTGTTAACTGCCTTGGCAGTTTTAACAATAAGACAGATATGAGATCTTTGCATTTCCTAAAAATCATTAGATAAGAATTAGTGCAGTGGTACTATTTTTGGAAAACAATTGCCATTGACTGGATTTACTGGTGGCATATATGTGCCATTTTAGAGGCTCTGTTGCAAACTGGAAGTTGTCCTGGTGGCCGGGCATGAAGCGAAAGGTCAGCCTTTGGAACACACCAGCTGCTCCAAAGGAAGAAGATGTGGCAGTCAGCTGCCAGAAGACTACAGCCTGGGGAAACCTGTAGTGCTCTTTACTCAGTCCTATGGTCACTATAAACCCTGATACCATAGTGGTCAAGTGCTATGGCTGCTCACTGAAAGATCGGCAGTTCAAATCTGCCAGGTGCTCCTTGGAAAGCCTATGGGGCAGCTCCACTCTTTCTATAGGGCCACTATGTGTTGGAATCCAATCCATGGTAGAGGTTTGGTTTGGTTTATAGTCACCGTAAATGGTAATTGAGTGGACAGCAACAGGTGTTTTAGCTTGTTTTAAATTAGCTTAATACAAGTTCTATACCAGAACCATGAGATAAAGACAAAAGTTTTGGTTTTGCTTTAAAAAAAAAAAAATCCCTTTCATTTGAAGGCAGGTGTTTTCTATGTTAGAATACACACTGACTAATTGAATGTGTTAACATTTTGGGGGGCAGTATGGATTTTAGATAATACTGGTGGCATAGTAAATAAGAGCTATGGCTGCTAACCAAAAGGTTGTCAGTTTGTATCCATCTTCACTCCTCAAAAACTCTATGAGACAGTTCTAGTCTGTACTATAGGGTAGGTATGAGTTGGGATCAACTTGACGGCAGTCTTTTTTTTTTTTTTTTTTTTTTTTAAAGGATTCTAGATTTTGAGAAACATGATGTGGTAATACAAGCCACCAAAACGGCAAGTGGCACTCTGGCATTACCTACGTGTGATATGACAATACGCATATACCAATGAGAGCTACATAAGTAACTTACTGGGGATGCTTTTCCATTGGGAAATCCTAATGGTGTACAGTTAAGAGATAAGGCTGCTAACCAAAAGGTCAGCAGTTCAATTCCACAAGGCATTCCTTGGAAATCATAGAGGTCAGTCCTACCCTGTCCTATAAGACCACTATGGATAAGAATGGACTCGATGGCAATGTTTTGTGAAGTCATTCCATTATGTTACATAGGGTAAATAGGGTACCACTGGTTTTTCAAATATAATACAGAAATAGAAATACAATAAGATCATTGAAGTTCCCTATCACACAGGAAATTCATAATTATGCTAATAAGCCTTACAGAAATAAAACAAAAAATGCAGAAGTTTAAATCTAACACATCCAAGAAGTAAGACCTAATAGCATGTTCAATCTACATGAGAATGAAGCTCTAAGTCTGTTCTGCTGAACTTCACTCACTTCAAGAGAGGCCCACCTGACTGCTAGATGCATCAGAATCTGCAGAACGGACACACCATCTACACCAGCAGCGGACACACCATCTATACCAACGGTAACGGATGAGTTAAGCTGGTGCCACAAACCTGCTGCACTCAAGAAATCCAAAATAAACGATGACATGCTATCTATTAAGGGTGACTTTCAGTCATGTTTTTGTGACAAACTGTCAGGCTCAAAAGACAAATTATAGGTTTTTTGCTCAATTTGTATCACACCAAAGGCAGTATTTAAATATATCAATTGTATTTTAAGAAACGAGCAAACATAGATTGCACAGCTGAATAAGGTGAATTCCTTACCCTTTGGTGGAAGCCAAGTTTACAGTTACATCGCTGAAGCCACTTGTTTAAATTGTTCTCTACAGAATCCCAGCACTGTGAGAAGCACCAGAGTCCTAATTACCATACAGAGAGATGTTTTATCATTTACATTTTATTGTGTTTCTTCTTAGCAGGCAGTGGTAGAACTTCAAGTGAACTTAATTGTGGAATCACACATCTCCCAAGTGATAACATGATTCAGGTCATTTACGTAGCTCTTGAAAAACAGATATAATTGAAAAGGGCAACTCTTCTGGAAGTTTTTCTTTTTTTTTTTTAAAAAGCAACAAACTATGAGTCTCATAAATAAGCTTGGCCTTTGCCTGGTCTAACATCACGTGAAGTGAGGGCGGGAAAGTTCAGGCAAGAGCTTAAGCCCTTTGCTCTTACTCTTGAGTCTGTTGTTGAATTGTGCTTTAAGTGAAAGTTAATAGCTGAAGTTAGCTTCTCAAACAAAAATTTATACACACATTGTTATGTGACCCTAGTTACTCTCCCTATATGTGACAGCACATTCCTCCTTTCTACCCTGAATTTCCTGTGTCCATTCAACCAGCTCCTGGTCTTTCCTGCCTTCTCATCTCACCTGGGGACAGGCACTGCTCATTGTCTCCTGTGTCTGCCTGAGCTAGGAAGCACGCTCTTCACAAGTATCATTTTATGTCTTATAATCTAATCTTTCAAGAGTTGGCTTTCGGAATGGTTTTAGTTTGGGGCTAACAGAGAGCACAGGGACCATGTCTTCTGGGGTCCCTCCAGTAACAATCAGATATTAAGTCTCGTCTTTTAGCCAGAATTTGAGTTTTGCACCCCACTTTTCTCCTGCTCCATCAGGGACTCTCTATTATGTTCCCATCAGGGCTGTCACTGGTGGTAGCAGGGCTTCATCTAGTTCTTCTGGTCTCAGGCTGACAAGTCTCTTGCTTGTGTGGCTCTTTCTGTCTCTTGCACTCATATTTTCTTTGTCATTCGTGTTCTTCATTCCCCTTTCCTCCAGGTGGGTTGAGACAAATTGACACCTCTTAGTTGGCCACTTGCTAGCTTTTAAGACTCCAGATACCACCCAACAAAATGAGATACAGATCATTTTCTTAGTAAACTCTATTATGCCATTTGAACAAGATATCCCCTGAAAACATAGTCCCTAGATTCCTGCACCTGTAACGCTGTCCCTTGAAGTGGTTTGTTTGATTCAGAAAACTTCTTAGCTTTGGGTTTACCCTAGTTGTGCAGACTTCCCTGTACTGTGTGTTACCCCACTTTTCACCTAAGATAGTTGTTGTCTACTATCTACTTAGGAAATACCACTCTCCCTGCCTCTCCACCTTCATAACCATCAAGCAGCATTTCATTCTGTGTTTAAATATTTTCTTGAGTCTTATAGTAGTGGTCCCATGCAATATTTGTCCTTTTGCAACTGATTAATTTCATTCAGCATCATGCCTTTCAGATTCCTCCACATTTCTGAGATTTTTTTCATTAATATATCATTGATGTTTATTATTGAATAGTATTCCATATCATAACTTGTTTATGCATTTGTCCGTTGAGGGGCACCTAGGTTGTTTGCATCTTTTTTGCTGTTGTGAATAGTGTTGCAACGAACACGGGTATGCGTGTATCTATTTGTGTGACAGCACTTAGTTTTCTAGGGTATATTCTAAGAAGTGAATATATTTATCTATCTACGCTAGTTACTAAGAATTAAATTTGGTAGAACTAAGAAACTTACAACCTAGTGGAAACACGTCATGCCCTCTACCGTAGATTATGTTATAAATGAATGCCCTTCAATTCAGAAAAGCTTGTAGAAAAACAAAATGATGAATTCATTTAAGACTGACAAAACCAGACTGGTTGCCTTCAAGTGAATTTCAACTCATAACGACTCCACAGAATAGAGAAGGACTGGCCCCTAGGGTCTCAGGGACATATTTACAGAAGCAGACCGCCGTATCTTTCTCCCACAGGGCAGCTGGGAGGTTGGAACTACCCAACTTTTAGTTAGCAACCAAGCATTTAACAACTGCAAAAATCAAGTTTCCTTAAGATTAACAGAGAGTAGGTAAATTCTGAGATCTGAAGAGAGAAGACAAAATACATTGACTGGATTGGTGAAACATATAAGTTAAAGCATTAGGTTTTCTGATTTAAAGAAGAGCAGCTGGAGATCAAAGATACCTCTGAGACAAGATAATCTCAGGAGACAAGAGGTCTGAAGGAGTGGCAAATGCTTTGCCTCTGGGCTTACTCTGATCAGACTGATTCTGAGAAACTGTCTGAGTTCCCAGTTTATCTTCCTTCAGACAACCTGGAGATCAAGAATAATCCCTGACAGGTGGGTCGATAGTGACAAGAAAATTATATTGGAAGCTGGAAATCATCTATATATTTTATGCTTAAAGTAAGAAACTACTTGAATTTCTTTCTGAAGGTGTCTAAAACATGACTTCGATGGTTAATTGCTAGCATTTGAGTAACACTATTATGGGCTTCTTTTGATCTAACTGATTGACTTTTTCTGAATTCTCAAAATCATTTATTTCACCATTTCCATAGAGTATCATTCTGAACAGTACTGCATATGTGTTCAGATTTAAATTAGTGTATGTGTGGTCTTCTCACTGACCTTTGTGTCTTTCTTCTACCAGGTGTCATCCTCAAATTTTCTGCACCTTGGTTTCAATGCCTGAGAGAAGGATTTAACATGTCTCCTCAATTTATTTATTTTTTATTTTCATTTTTTGGAGGGAGGGTTATATATAGTGAACAGTGATTATTATTACAGATCTTTTTCTGACTTACAGTAGAAGACTTTTAAAACAGCTATTTCATGCCGAAACTACTACAGTCAGACAAGCATTAAGTAAAGTATTTCTGTTGATGGACTAGCCCCAGCAACTTCAGTAGACTGGTGTCACTTTAACCCATCCTGCTTTGTTTCTTTTATTTCCTGCTGTCCACAGCAGACTTTTAGTTATTATTGTTTTACTTTAGAAAATAGAGATTTCTATATGCTGTAAAGAGTTTAAGTGAATGACAATTATGCCTTGCCACTAGTCCCTATGTGAAGTCAGAAACTGTTGTTTCAGCTACATGTGATGACCCTGTGTTGAAAGATATTTCCAGAATAAGCACGCTTGGCAAAATTCTCATTAGCCATTTTAGAAGGGTGCATGGAAATCCTCGAGCAATGAAGTGAAACTTTGCTCAACAGTGTTCTTTTCTTTTTTTTAATTTATTTTTTTCTTATTTATTTATTTTTATTTAATATGACCGAGTGAAAATGTACATTCCCATATAAATTTACATGCTCACCTATATGCAGCTTCCACTGCTCTCCCTGTCCAGTGACAGCACACTATTCCTGTCTGCTCCCTACATGTCTCATCCTCCCAACAGCCTCCTTTCCCTTCCTCTCCACCGACTCTCCTTCCTTCAGATAGAAGTCAGCAGGATGATATCCTATAGATGTATAGAACCATAAAGTGCATCCAATATATTGTCACCCCGCATTGCCAAGTCCAATTCATTTGTGTCTGAAGAGTGGACCTTTATTATGATTTATGGGCAAGGGCAGCATCAGGGCCAAGGGCCATGCTCCCAGGGGAACCCCCAAAACGCCGGACCATCAATTGAGGTCTTTTAGTGGAGATCTCAAAACACACCCCTTGTTATTCTTATGTTGCCAGTGAGACTCAACTTAGTGAGCTCCATCATGGCTATCACTGGTGGTGGCCTGGCACCATCCAGCTCTTTCGGTCCCAAGTCGATGTAGGCACTCACTCATATGGGTCTCTCTGTCTTCTGGGTTGTCTTTACTTAAAATTTATTCTCTAAAGGAAAAATAAAAGTACTGAGTATTCAAAAAATTGGCTGCAGAACTTAGACATTTAAAGACATATTAGACAAGAGCAAACAGCTACCCTGGAATATCCCGGTCTTCAAAGCCTTTGGAGTCTCCAGGACAGCCATGACTTGATTATCAGCTGTTTTAATGCTGGACTCTTTTTACTACTGACTTGACTCCCTAGGCACTGATGGTTTTTCCCTTACTCTTCTGTCTCCTTACAACTGTAAGTAATTCCCAGTTCCTTGGTTCTCTGTTACTGTCACAAGATTGAGGGTTTCGTAGTCTAGTCTGGGTTTGAGGCCAACCTCATTGAGGCCAGCTACGTCAATTCTCTGCCTCAGCCTCTTCATCTTCTATAAACAGAAATTATCTACCTATGAAGTTGTTGTAAAAATAAAATTAGATGATTGTGTTAACAAATCTGATGACATCTGTAACATTTGGATCCTCCGGACGTTCTGTCAACATAGAAGATTGCTGGAGGGATTTATGCAATCCTGTGTGCTAGCTGGAAACCCTCGTGGTGTAGTGGTGAAGTGCTACAGCTGCTAACTGAAGGGTCTGCAGTTCGAATCCATCAGGTGTTTCTTGGAAACTCTCTGGAGCACTTCTACTCCGTTCTACAGGGTCACAGTGAGTTGGAATTAACTGTAGGACAGTGAGTTTGATTTTGAATTTTTTTGTGTGGTGAACGCTGGTACTAATGCCCACTACCATCTGTGTTTATCCCTTTCTTGTATTTCACCCTGTGAACTGTAACTTTACAACACCTTGTACATGTGACTCTCTGGTGGATCTTGTAACTTTTTTAGTCAATGCGTTGTTAGAAAAGATGAGAGTAGAAGGGTAAAAACATCCTGCATGACTGGGCTTGCATGCCCTTCCATCTCTGCGTTCACCAGCACAACACACCAGGGCTGGCTCGCTGCAGGAATGTGACAGCTACCGGGGCAGGGTCAAGTTACTGAAGGTAACCTTGTGGACACATGAGTCTCATCCAACCACCACTGGCTCTACCAGGGGCTCAGTAGTGACTCTGGTTTGAACCCACCAGCCACCCCATCCGAAAAACATGTGAAGGTCTTCTTCCTTAAAGATTACAGCCTTTGAGAACCCTTTGGGGCAGTTCTATTCTGTCTTGTTGGGTTACTTGTGTTAAAATTAACTTGAAGGCAAAACAGGTTTTAGTCTAGACAAGTAAAGAAAGCCTGAAATCTCTGTATTTAGTATTGTGTTTTAATTTACACGTAGATTTGATACCAATGGGTATTACACATATACTGAAAACCTACTTCGTTTCCTCTCCTTCTACCTGTGCTCCTGACACCTGCATCTTTGTCTCTTTTCGCATCATTATCCAATCTCTCATTGCTCTCAATGTGACATCATTGGACGGGCCTAAGTGGAGAAATTTGACAGAAGCTGAGAAAGCACTGGCTGTGGTGACTCAGACAGAAATGTGGTGGCCCCACTGTTCCTGCTTGTACCTATTTGCTTCTTTATTCACCATTTATATTGGGTCAAACCTTGGCAAAATGCAACATTCCAAATGGCAAAGTTGGTTTCATCATCTGAGGAACAAATAGTCTCATCTTTCTAGAATTAAGGAAGGAAGGTATTGAGACTTGTTTTTCTTATCCTCAGGCTTCATTCAGTAATTGGTTGCTGTTGAGTTGGAATTATCACATGACAATCCTATGTGTCATAGTAGAACTACCCTGTCCAGGATTTTTGATATCTGATTTTTGGCAGCAGATCACCAGGCCTTGCTTCTGAGTCCACCTCTGGGTGGACTCAAACCTCCAACCTTTTGATTGACAGTGGAAGACATTAATCATTTACAATAGCGATGGACTCCACAGTTCAGAAGTTCTGGGTATATAATCCATACTTGACCTAAATCTAGGAACTTCTAAGAAAACAATGAGGTTAGTGGTATTTCAGATTCTAGGCACCATCTTTAAGCTTTTGGAGTGATTATTATCAGGTACATCACTTGACAAATTTTGTTTATATCATGTACTACATGTCTCCATGCTCCCCTTGCCAAGCAGGGCGCCTTGCCCAAGAACACCAAGAGAAGTTGTGTCACTAAAGATTCTTACACTTCAACAGGTCCATTATAAGTCCATTTTTCAAGCTTTCTTAGTTCCTACAAAAATCTAGACAAGAATTTGATTATTTCCCTATTCTTTGATGGATTCTGATTTTGTTTTACTGTAGGAAAAACATTAGAGATTTATCTACAAACAGAAAAGGCTTTCGTAGAGGGTTGGCCTCCAGAATTTGATGCTCAAAGCATAGAAAAAAGGGTCTAAAGATGAGTTCAACCAGAAGAACAGGGAAGTATAGACTGTATCTGATAATCACAGAATAAGAATGTGCAGAGATGTTTCAGATGCTTCCTGGTGTTTGTTCTCTGCATTACCAGGTCTCTGCATCAATTACGAATTTTAAGAATAGATTTGCTTGCACTAAATTTAGATAATTACCTATCTACTTTTATTTATACATGGGGCAATCATCAACAAGTCTAAAATTAGTGCGATGACACATTGGCATTACTTCACACATGCTCTGTCTGACCTCTCAGCCTGTCCTTATTTCCAGTATTACAATAAATATTTTTATCACTCAGACATTCATGGAAAAGTTTCCCCACCACTTGATTTTCTCATTTTCCAGAAGAAACTTTTCAATACCCGAAGGAAAGCAACTGAAGTAGAACTGTACCAAAGTGCATTTCCAGTGTGATGCAGCAGAAAGAATGTGCAATGAAATTATTCACTGCCAAGATGAATACTCTATGCTTTCATGGGGATTTGACATTAGTTCTTCTCTTTTCAGTTCTAAAACCTTCATTTTCATTCTTTGTTTCATTCCTTAGTGTAAATTTACCTGGAAAATATACATTATCTAGAAGGATTTCCCATTATTTACCTAGCCACAATGCACTAAAGGATATTCAATGCAATCAGAGCTGAGACCATAGCTTATCCTAGGCAAAAGTATAGAATTGTTGTTGTTGTTAGGTGTCATTGAGTCAGTTCTGACTCGTAGTGAACCTACATACAACAGAATGAAACACAGCCTAGTCCTGGGCCTTCCTCACAACTGTTGTTATGCTTGAGCCCACTGTTGTAGTCATTGTGTCCCTCCATCTCATTAAGGGTCTTCCTCTTTTGCTCTGCCCCTCTAACCGTGCGGTAGAAGAAGTTTATTCACGGTCCTTCGGCCTCACCATCACTAACCAGACACTGACTGCACATGCTGTTCAGGCCACCACATTTGACATTGTGCAGAACAAAATGAGAGAGAAGACAAAGAATTCAATCTTCCCACTGTGACATCTTTGTGTTCCCTTACAGTCTAGTGTTTTCATTGCTAGTCCTGCTTCCACCTCTGCAAACAAGAAGATAATCTGTTGATGTTAACTGCTGTCAGGAAAACCTGGTGGTGTAGTAAGTGGTTGTTACGTCTGCAAACTCAAAGGTTAGCAGTTCAAATCCACCAGGTGCTCCTTGGAAACTCCATGGGACAGTTCTACTCTGACCTGTACTGTAGCTATGAGTCAGTAACAACTGGATCGCAGTGGCAATCAGAAATCAGTTGTTGTCAAGTTGTCTCCAACTCATGGTGATTCCATGAATAAGTGAATGAAATTTGCCTACTCATGGGCCATCTTCAGGATCACTGACATGCTGTAGTCCATTGTTGTGTCTACTTTGTATTTTAAGGGCCTTCCAGCGTAGAGGGCCCATCCTTAGCACTGCCTTTGACAGCACCCTGCTGTGACACATAGGAATTTCAGCTATCCAAAAGTTCTACTGAAACCTGTGCACCAGGAGTGATCTACTGGTATATGAAATGCCAATGTCATAGCTTCCAGCATATTGGCAACACTCAAGCCACCACTGTACAACAAACTGACAGGTTGATGGTGGAAGAAAACAATTAAGATCACTTATTTCGACTGGAGTATATATTTCAATCACAGCGCTGCCACATGTTAAATTTAACTTCTGCTAGAAAGCCTTTCCTGAATGCTATAAAACAAACAAAGAATACAGTTCTATGGCAACCCTACGGGACAGAGTAGGACAGCATCATAGGGTTTCCAAGGAATGTCTGGTAGATTTGATGTTTTGGTTGGCAGCTGAGCTCTAAACCACTGCGCCACCAAGGTTCCTTCCTGAGTGTTGTAGCAGAGCTAACTGCTTGCTTCCCTGATGCACAAATATTTACCACCACCAAACCACATGCATTTTACTTGACACTTAAAACCTATGACATATGCCTTGGAACTAGATGGCAAAAGGAAGACGGAGGTCACTTGAGGGGATTGTTTCCAGAAACCTGGCAGGCCTCTAAACCCAAACCAAACCCACTGCTGTTGAGTCGTGTCTGACTCACGGCGACCCTAGGTCCGAGTAGAACTGCCCCATAGAGATCCCATGGAGCACCTGGTGGATCTGAACTACTGACGTTTTGGTTAGCAGATGTAGCAGTTAACCCACTATGTCACCAGGGTTTCCACAGGACAGTGTATTAGCCAGCTAGTACTGCTCTAACAGAAATACCACCAGTGAATGGCTTTAACAAAGGAAAGCTTATTCTTAACAGTCCCGTAGGTTACAAGTCCAAATTCAGGATGTCTGCTCCGGAGGATGAGTTTCCCCCTTGTTGGTTCTGGAGGAAAGTCCTTGTGTTGCATCAGTCTTTGTTCAGGGAGCATCTTGGTGCAGGAACCTCAGGTCTGAAGGACATGCTTTTTTCCCAGTGCTGCTTTCTTGATGGTGTGAGAGTCCCAGTTTCTCTCTGCCAGATTTTTTCCCTTTATAGTTCAAGAGCTCACCTCAAGGCACAAAACAAACTTACACATTGAATCTTTCTCTACCAACAGAACTGCTGCCCGTCCACCCTTATTAACATCCTAGAGGCAGGAATTACAACATGGAGGGACATCACACAATACCAGGGATTATGGCACAGCCAAACTGTAACAGAGTTTTTTAGGGAACACATTCAATCCATGACAGAGAGTGTGATAAAAGTGAAAATGCTACTGGTATCTGGAGAAAGATCACTATAATACAGTGGCAGAAAATTTAACATGCAACTGTTAGCTGCAGGAACATCATAAATAGCAAAATATTGCTAACAACTCAGTGGCTTAGCTACCTAAGGAAACTTCCAGACACAGGGTTGAAAGTGCAGGCTGGCTTATTTGAGCTGCCTGTAATAAAATAAAACTGGAGAGAAAGAAAATAATGAACTAAGTGTTCAATTATGAATAAAAATTAGAAGATATTATATTGAAAATGACCCAGAAAATAGTCTTTTCAGCTAGTAAAATGTTCACGAAGGAATAAATCACTTAAGGCTAAAGATGAAACCAAGGCTGGACTATAAATGCCTTTGTTAAGAACTAGTGAAGATTCAGCAGGTATCTCGTGGAAACGTTCACCTATGTGTACTTCTCCCGCTTTCCATCCAGGTGAACTCTGGCTGAGCTTTCTCAGCTGGCTGAAGGAATGGATGAGATGGAGTTTGTGATTTCAGCCTTTGAGACCCTACCAATTCATGAAAAATAAAGAGAGACTACTTACACTGAAAATACTGAATGAAAGCAGGAAAACATTGATGTTTTTGAAGGTCAGCAAATCATTCTGTGGGGACTGTGAGCCAGCTGTTACTTAGCTTCCAGAGAAAATCATTGGTTATTGATGATTTCCTCAAAGAAGTTATAAATTGTGTATATATTCATGTCTATATATATATATCATTATATATATATGGTGATATCTATCAATCTGTCTATGTTATCTCTACATAGATATATAATATATAGGAAACCCCGGTGGTGTAGTGGGTTAAGTGCTACATCTGCTAACCAAAATGTTGGCAGTTCAAATCTGCCAGGTGCTTCTTGGAAACTCTACGGGGGAGTTGTACTCTGACCTCTAGGGTCACTATGAGTTGGACCTGACTTGACGATAGCATTGTTTTGTTTCTTCATAGTTTTTTTGAAGCCTTAAATCTCTACCGAAACAGACTGCCACATCTTTCTTTCATGGAAGCACTGGTGTTTTTGAACCACCAATCTTTTAGTCAGAAGTTGTTTGCTTTAACCACGGCACCACCAGGGCTCTGTGCGTGTGTGTGTGTGTGTGTGTGTGCGCGCGCGCGCGCGCGCACGCGTTCCTTGGAAACTCTATGGGACAGGTCTACTCTGACCTATAGGGTCGCTGTGAGTCAGACCCGACTGGATGGCAGTGGTTCATATACATGCCAGCCAAGTGCCATCGAGTCAGATCCGACTCATGATATACATATATATATGCACACACAGATATATATGTGCATATATACATACATACACTATATACATAGTAGAAAATTATATATGTATATAACGAAAATTATAAATATATAATTTTTCTAGAGAAAGCCTTTAGTATCACATAGGTTATTTCTTTTATAAAATTATATATTAATATACAAATATATCATGTCATATAAAATTATGTATATATTCTTGCTTTTCCTCTCTTAACAATATATGTGAAATTGTTTTCTTCACAGCATATTCATATTTACCTAATCATTTTTTAAAGATTTATAGTAGTCCATTTTACTTAACTGGTTAGATTTTGCTGGCCATCTATGGAAAGTTTTTTTTTCCTTTTTTTCATATTTCTAAATATATTTCATTGGTGAAATATGTAGCTATTCATATTTGTAAGTCATGAGCAATTTAGCTATTTCAGGAATAGAATGTCTAGAGTTCACATACACAGGTACACGAACTTTCAGGAAAGGCTAAAAACTAATTACATGTAAACAGAGAAGTATAGGGCTTGTGTGTCACAGCATCTAAATACCCATCAATGTATTTTGCAGATAACTCTAAATCAAGAGCTCTTTTTCACTAAATAGGATTTAATGAGCCTGTAAATTTAGTTTAAAAATTAGTGTTTGCATTGTAATTCTGCTATTGATGACCATCTTCTAAAGCTGAGCTTGGGAATTAGGAATAGCTATGTTTTCCTACTTTTTTTTTTTAGAGATGAGACAGATTAAGAGGGGACTGAGTGGAAACTTACACATTCATCCATGTAATGAGCTTTTATTGAGTACTTAACATGTGTCAGCACAAGTACATATGCAAACAAATAAGTCAAATATATTTTAGGTCAACTTCATCAAGGAAGATGAAGCGTGGAAAGGGAGAGAACACAGGACGTGGGAGGAAGGGTTGGAGGGCTAGGCACTGAGACAGAATGGTCAGAGAAGGCCTCCTCGAGGCAACTTTTGTAAAGGGACCTGAAGGGTGTGGGGACGCAGGCCATGCTGACCTCCAGAAGACGTGCAACCACGGCGCAGGCGGTGGTGGTGGAGGGATGTGGATGAAGACCCTGGAGACGGGTGAGTGTTTGCTATGCTCAGGGAACAGCAAACAGATCTGGAGTACAGTGACTAAGAGGACAAAAAAAAGTCAGGAAGTAAACAAATCTGGCATCAGGAATATTGTGGATACTTCTAAGAACACCGGCTTTCATTATGAGTGAGGCGGGAAGCCATTGAAACATCTGAAATAGAGTTGTGACATAATCTGGCTATAGATTTTGAAGAGTCACGCTGGCTATTGGGTCACATACAGACTTTGGTGAGAAATAAGGATGGGCAAGAGCCAGAGCAGGTAGATTCATTAGGAGGCTCTTACAATATCAGGTGTTTTAGTCATCTAGTATTGCTGTAACAGAAATACCACAGGTGGATGGCTTTAACAAAGAGAAATTTATTTCCTCACAGTCAAGTAGGCTGAGAGTCCAAATTCAGGGGAAGGATTTCTATGTTGACTCAGGAGGAAGGTCTTGTTGTCAATCTTGTTGGGAGTTTCTGAGGCTCAGAGACCCCAGGGCCTTTCCAAAGAACATATTCAGCGACCGGCACTGCTGTCTCTGTAGTATGAGGACCCCAACTGTCTGCTTCCTTTTTCTTTATATCCTAAGAAACTACCTCAAGAGACAGTGCAAATCTTACAGATTGAATCCTGCCCAACCAACACAACTACCGCCCATCCTCCCTCATTAACACTGTAGAGGAAGGATTTAGGAAGCATAGGAACATCACACAATCCCAGGAATCATGGCCCAGTCAAACAGCTACACAGATTTTTGGGGGAGAGACACAAGCCACTGCATGATACTGCGTAAAGATAATGGTGACCTGTCCAGAGAAACAGCAACGCAGGGCCTGACAAACAGTAATATATGATGCATAATTTGAAGGAAATGTTTACAGGATTTACTGAGATACTAGCTGTGGGCTGTGGGAGAGAGAAGGAGTCAGGGTGATCCAAAGTTTTTTTTTTCTTTTTAAGCTGAGCCAATTGATTGGTGACTACTTAAGGTCAGGGAAATGTGGAAGAAGAAGAGTTAGATTGCAGGGCTACATCGGGAGTTAGAACAAAATAAATGAAATATTTCTCAGACATGCAAATGGACATGTTGAGTAGGTAGTTGGTTGTAAGAGTATAAATCTGAGGTGAGATCTTCAGATTAGACGTCTATCTTTAGGAAATATCAGCATATAAACTGTATTTAAGGAGCCCTTGTTGGAAAGCTTGTTGGTGTAGGGTTAAGTGCTAAATGCTATGTCTGCTAACCAGAAAGTCAGAAGTTCAAATCCGCCAGGTGCTCCTTGGAAACTCCATGGGTCAGTTCTATTCTGTCCTGTAGGGTTGCTATGAGCCTGAATCGACTCACTGGCAATGGGGTTTGTTTTTGTTGTTATCTAACAGTGAAGCGCTCTCCTGCTGCCTCCAAGGTAGGAGATCCAAACTTGCTGAGCAGCTCCAGGGGAGAAAGTCCTGCCTATCTGTCCCTTAAAGATTACCCAAAAGTCCCCAAACCTTTTGCCACTGAGTCAATTCAAACTCATAGCAATCCTCTATGGCAGAAGAGAACTGCCTCAGTGGGTTTCCAAGGAGCAGTTATAGATCTGAAATGCCATTCTTTTGGTTAGCAGCTATAGAACTTAACCACTGTGCCACCAGGGCTCCAAAGGACACTATAAAAAAAAATACCAAACTCACCGCCATTGAGTCGCTTCTGACTCACAGCAATGCTACAGGTCAGAGCAGAATTGCTCCACAGAGTTTCCAAGGAGAGCCTGGCAGATTTGAACTGCAGACATTTTGGTTATCAGACATAGCATTTAGCCACTACACCTCCAGGGTTTCCATCAGAAGTCACTAGTAGTTAGTAAATATTTACTAGATTCGCTAGCATCGACTAAAGATGGTACTATTGCTGATTGGCCTCCTTTTTCTCATCTTGACTCACCAAACTCCTGAAAATTTTATTATCCTTGTGTAGAGATAGCTGGAAATAATTACCTATTGCATCACTAGAGGAAGAAATCTATAATACAAAATAGATCTTGGTGCATAGACAGCATTTTTAAAAGCTTATTATACTGAACAGCAATTTGAAAGAAAGCTAAGTTGACTGAAGTGCACAGTATCAGTTTTCCAGAGCTTGTACCTACCACCTTATTAAGTTTCAGTGGTAATAAAGATATTTGTTTCTATTTAGGTAGTATTGTCTCTGTTACATACATAAACATAAATGTAGATATGTTTTCTCTTAATAGCTGTACTTGTGAAATTAATTGCTAATATGTAATTTTATCACTGCTGAAAGTATATAAGTTTTCAGAACTCTCAAATTCTTGGTACCTGCTGCAAAAATACTTTAGGAACAGAAAGTCATATAAAAAATATTTGATCATATGATCACAGGTAAGTAATAAATCTTTAGAAAATGTAATTTTATAGTAATAAATGGAGGTGTTACGTGAAGGCTGGCTAGTAATGAATCTTTGGTTATAGTTGTCATTTTAAATATAATCCTGTTTTTTAAAAAATCACGCCTCATCATTTTATTCTTCTGCACTTCAGTGAATAGAGGGAATAGCATTTCACACCATTGTAGATAGCCCTACTCAAACTGGGATAGATAACTATATGTTCACATCTTTTCTTTTCATTATAACATCTTCTTAGTCACAGTTCTCAAGTTCTCAAACTTTTCCCAAGAAAAGTTGAATGAGACAGAAAAGTTGTAAATTAGAGTTGTAACTCAGAATTAAAGAAAATGTTAAAAAATAAGTTTTTGTTTTTATAAAGAGAATTATAGCTGAAATTTTGCTTTTCTATGTATTTGCTAGCTCTCCATAACAATACTAAGTTTGGGATACAAACAAGGTAAAGAATTAAGTTCATTCCCTAAACAGTGTTAACTTAGAAAGCAATCCAAGTAAATCACATATAAAGGATAATTACCACATGGAGTTTCAAACCCAACATCCTTACTAATCCCTGATTGTGTTCAGGATACCTGTGTACCTATCTCAGTATGTTCAGATTCCCACATGTCCTTGCAGCAGATATACTCATGAGACATAGTTTTGTCCAATGAGATGGAAGCAGAATTTGCAGTGTGTGCTGTCCTCTGAGGCTTGTTAAGGGTAAACAAACAACAACAACAAAAAAACCCAGCTAGCACGTGCCTACGTACATTTTATTCTTTATTCATGTCCTTCTTTCTCCACAGGATGAAGGCAAATGCTGGTGAAGCAGCAGCCACTTTGCATTCATGAGGGAAGACTTGTAGTGGAAAAAGCCACATGCTAAGGCTGCCTGATGAAGATGCAGAAAGATACTGGTCCCTAAAGGTGTTATGCAGCAGCCTGTCAGTCCAGGACTAGATAGCTCCAGATTTTGTTTTAGATGAAAAAAATAAAACTTCTCATTTTGGGTCACTATTAGTTTTATCAATTACAGCTACAAAGTACTAACTAATACAGTAAACATCAGAAAAGGAAAAAATCCTCAATTCTTCACACAAACAAAAAAAATAAGCATATGAGTACAAAGGATATTCTAAGTCATTTTTTATCATGCTTATTTATATCACATAGAACAAACCTCCTTGAGGGCAGATATCCTTTGTCTTGCCTTGGTACATAATAATTCTTTAACCACTGGAAGAAAAGGTGATAAATATATGAATAAATGAATGAATATCTTCTAATAAAAGAACTAAGATTTTTAGGAAAAATATTTCAACTTCAAGAAAATTATGCTGAAGTATTTCTAGTACATAGAATTCTTTCTGCTCTTAGTAATGAAATATGTCAAGTTCCTAGAAAATCCATATGTAGGGAATACAAAAATTTATATCTAACCCAAATGTAAGCTGATATGTAATTGTTTAAGATAGGTGAAAAACATATACCAGAAACCAACTCACTTCTTCTCAGTCAATTCCAACCCACAGGAACCCTATAGGACAGAGTAGAACCGCACCCTAGAGCTTCCAAAGAGTGCCGGGTGGATTCAAACTGCCAACCTTTTGGTTAGCAGTTGTACTACTTAAGACCACCTTATATTGTAGAGAACTTTTGAAGACTACCTATAAACAGTCCAAAACTTAATTGAAAATAAGTCATTATACTGTCTTGTGTCAGTTCAGCAGGTGATTTGACAGTAAGTTAATAACGTTAATAATGTTGGTAGAAGGAAAATACCAGAAGGTTCTAGTTTCAGGGATGCCTGCGGATTTGAAACTTGGTGAATTCTTACTCAACCCAATCTCAAGGAATGCCTAAGGATTTAGCATTACCAGATCTCAGATAAGTGAGAATCTGGTCAAGAAGATATACTGGACAGATCAGCTATAATCAATTCAGGAATAAAAAGTGTTGATGAGATGCTGCTGCCTGGGAAACAGAGAGCAGTCTCATATTGCCTAAGGGGCTGCTTGGTTAGCTAGCTACATATACTAGAAAGTTTCTCTAAGCTGACGCTGATTGCACACACTCAGTTTTATATCCTGCTGCAACAAACACAACTGTCAGTGCAATACGTCTGGGACCTTACAAGCTATTGCTGGAAGGTGTAAGACTCGTGTTATGTTTTTACCCTGTGCTATTTTTTTTTTTTTTTTTTTGGCTGATTTTCCCCACCTGTATCCTGTATTTACTCTAAGTATACTTGTTAAGAAAACCCTGGAGGTGTAGCGGTCAAGTGCTACAGCTGTTAACCATAAGGTCGGCAGGTCAAATCCGCTAGGTGCTCCTTGGAAACTCTATGGAGAAATTCTACGCAGTCCTATAGAGTTGTTATGAGTCAGAATTGACTCCACGGCACGAGGTTTGGTTTTCGTATACTTGTCAAATATTTATACATCCGCTGCAAAAGACCTCTTTTTTTAAAATTGTGATTAAGTGAAAGTATACAATCCAAATCAATTTTGTACGCCCACCATCTGCAACTCCTCCTGCTCTCCACGCCCAGTGACAGCGCACTCCTCCTCTTCTTTCTATGCGTCTTGTATCCTCCCAGCAATCTCCTGTCTCCTCCTCCCCACCCTCTTCTCTCTCATCTAGAAAGAGACCCATAGGATGGTATCCTAGAGATGTATAGAGCCATAAAGTACACAAACCATATGGTTACATTGTGTCCCCAAGTTCAGTCCGTATTTGTCCAAAGAGTTGATCTCAGTAGTGTTTTCTGGACCGGGGTGGCAGCAGGACTAGGGGCCATGCTCCCAAGGGATCCCCCGAGGCCATCGGACCATCAGTTGTGGTCTTGCAGTAGCCTTCTTGAGCTGCACTGCTCTTTTTCTCGAGTTGTCACAGAGTCAACACTGTATTCCCTGTCACAGCTGTCTTTCGTGGTGGCCAGGCATCACCTGGTTCTTCTGGTCACATGTTGATATAATCTCCCATTCATATGGGTCCTACTGTGCAAGAGACCTCACGCTGAAGACTAAGGAGCACCTGAACCAAGCCAAGATATGCTCAGTCACCTCGTGTGCATACCAAAGCTAGATGATGAATAAGGAAGAGTTGATGCCTAGCAAACGTTACAGGGCCATTCTTCTGTCACATGGGGCTGCTGTGAATCAGAATCAACAACAGCAGCATCTTATCCTACATCTTCTGCTTCAGTAAATTTTCTTATCACCAAGACACTTATTTTGGCTTCCAAATCCTGGGACAGCAGCCCAACAAGACAGACACAGAAATGAGGGAGGTGTAGTGGGTCATGGAACACCATCCTCCCCGAGAATGTACCCTTACCTTTCTTGCTAGCTCAGAACCCTCAACCAATTGTTTTCTGATATTTTAACCCCATCCCACCCCACTTTTCTATCTTAGCTGGATCCTGAACAGTGATTTTTAAGTACGCTAGGTGCTCTCATGTTCAAAACAACAAAAGCAGCTCTGTCATTTAATAGAGATCCCTCCTTCAGCGACCTCCTGGGCTCCTTTATCCAGTTCTTTCTACTTTTTAATATTCAACATAACCCTTCACAACTCTCTACCTCCAGGCTACCATCTGTCATCTGTCCCCTGAGATTCTACAATAGCCTCCTGGCTGGTCTCTCACTCCTATAACAATAGCACTGAAATATCTTCTCTACACTGCCCCAGCGAGATCTTTTTGCAGAGGCATTCAAAGCATAATAACTTCTCAGCCTTAAAACCCTTTTATGGTTCCTTATGCACATGAGTATCTCGATCAGCATTTCCTAAACATCCCTCGTGGTTCGTTGTGGTCTTGCTCCTGTCCTCCAGCCGCATTATCTTCTTGACTACCCTTATCAATTTGGGCTTCAGTCAAACTAACTTCTTATTTTATTTTCCTTTGACTTGTATTCAGTATGTTCTCTCTTGTCACAGAATTGTCCATACCTCGATATATGTTCCCTTTTCCCATGTAAGTCTAATCAGTGTGAATTCTTCCTTGCAGCTGAGCAGCGTTTCATTCCATACGCTTCTGAGCCGACTTCACTGACTCCACCACTAAATGCCCTTCTGTACCCTCGCACCACACCACAGCTGGCCTTTCTTTCTCGGTCTAAAGAGTTACTGCTTCATACTTATTTGTGAAGTAAGTTAAGCAGAGCTCCTTACTAGACTACATATTCCATTGGAAACTCTGGTGGCATAGTGGTTAAAAGCTATGGCTGCCAACCAAAGGGTCAGCAGTTTGAACCCAGCAAGTGCTCCTTGGAAACTCGATAGGGCAATTCTACTCTGTCACACAGTGTTACTAGGAGTTGGCATGAAAATCTTCCTTTTTTTGCATAAGTACTTGTCCTGTCCCCAAAGATGCTTTTGAGATCTAACATAATGTCAGGAAGAGAAATAAAAGCCAGGTAATGAACTGGGGTTCTGAGTATTAACAGTAATGAAAAGAAGAAATAGAAAATAAATCCCAAGTGGCAGTAGTTAAGAAAGGGAAGAATGGGAAAGGTAAGATGGAGACATGCCCCCCTCAAGGCCCTACACAGTTACATAGTTTGGCTGCTTGCAAAATGGTGAAACAATAGCAGCTAAATTTTTATTCAGTCCTCATGACAAGCAGTCACTTAAAATCTCATTGATTTATACACTCTTCTTTCTTTATAGTTGTGATAAATAACTTAAAAATTGAGACCATCACGATGGCAGTGAATAAGGTCATTTTTCATCTATAATGGAAAGCCTGTCTGTTTTGAGGTTATATGGCACACAGGTAGAAACTGAAACTTACTCATAGCATGAGTGATGGGTAGCTAAAGGGTTCGTTTGTCACAGTTCATCTGCTACAAACGAGAAGGCTACAAAGCTTAGGGCCCTTCCATCTGTTTATAGAGACAGATGATTTTTCCCATCTTTTTATCTTCTTTTTCTCAACCTTCATTTACAGACAAAGGGGACTCACTCCTCCTAAAACACACACACACACACATATACACCCAGAATGTGAAATCTGTCATGGTTCTGTCATCTCAGTTTTCCCATTTAAAAGTAAAAAAAAAAAAAGGACTGTTGGTAAAGTAGTGAAGTAAAGAATATAGTTACAGAAAAATATTATATTTTGTTTGGAATATAAAACTTTTTTTTTTTTTTAATTAAAATCATTTTTTAGGTAAAGGGTTCATTGTCAGGGCAAAGTTCCAAGCAGCTAAAACTGTTTATCTCTGATAATGTTCTGAGTATCGTCAGCATAACTACCAGGAAGTGGTCTAGTGAATTCAGATTGCCAAACACTTCCACGACAAAACAAAAAAGCTGCGGCTGGCCTCAGGAGGGTATTTATAAAGTTTGGCAACAGTATAACATAAAATCATCATAAAATCTATATTTCTTCCACAAAAGAAGATCTGCTCCAAAATTAAATCTAAGGAGCTTATTTTGAAGATGAACAGCCGGAAGAGCTAAGTGACATATGGACTACAAAGAAACATTTTAAACGACATATCAAAAGAGTTATCTGCTTTGGGCCTCAACTGAAATATTAGCAATTATCATAATTGAGTACATTTTCAAATATAAATATAATGCAAATCTGACATCAGTTGCCATTTATTTGGATTATAATGGGAAACGCTTTTAATAACACATTAGAAAAATCATTAACTGGAGATCCATTTACTCAGGGACAATAATAAAAATTGATGAGTGAACGTGAACAGACTTTTATTTGCAGTAGCAAAACATTCTGTAATTTCTCATGAATAAACTCTGGATGTGTATATAGTTTTTCTTACTGGGCCATTATTGCTTTTGGAAAGAACAATTCTCTCATCGGCCATACATTGCAGGACTTTTGACATTCCACCTTCCCAGGCATTAAGCACATCTCAGTCATTAAAAATATTTTCCAAACATCCCTGAGTGTTGATGGAGGCAGTGCCCACTTCAAGCAGAATTATAACTGAAATCCAGAGGCAGAGGTATGAATGCTCATAAAAAGAGTTCATATTTGTCCCTAAATCACAAATTTTGCTCTCTAACTTCTATCATATAAACAAAGAGGAGATACAGATTCAAGTGTCAACATCATGAGTCAGAGACCATCGGTGGTAGAAACAGTGAACACATTTGGCTGCTAGATGAAATTTTGGAAGTTCAAGTACACTCAGAGGTGCCCAGAGGAAGGCCTGCCAATTGACTTCTGAAAAATCAGTCACTGAAAGTCCTATGGGACACAGTCCTACTGTAATGCACATGATGTCATCATCAGTTGGTTAACTGGCTCAGTAGAAACTGGTATGAAGAATCTACACAATTTCAACAAGTGTTTTTTAGAAAGAAAACAAAACATTAGTTAGCACTTTTTTAAGTAAGCCAAGCCAAGCCAAGCCAAGCCAAGTGCTGTCAAGTCGAATCCAACTCATGGCGACCCTATTTATTTGAAGGACAGTTGAACTCTACAATGAATCTTCAGGAAAACCGAAAAGTCTATATCCAATACATGAATTATTTTATACTTACAGAGTTTTTTCCAGGAAAGTGTCTTAGTTATTTCTTGCTGCTATAATAGAAATACCACATGTAGGTTGCTATAATAAAGAGAAATGTATTCTGTCAAAGGCTAGGAGGCTAGAAGTCTGAATTCAGTGTGTCAACTTGAGGAGAAGGGTTTCACAGCAACCAGGATTGTGCAGATGCGCAGGACTGGCAGGGGTTGCATTCTGTCGCACACACAGGGTCGCTATGAGTCAAAAGTGACTCAACAGCACCGAACTACAATAGAAGGGAACGTACTTTAATTATCTGTTAAGATACATGTTGATAGTACCTTAATATGGAAATACTATTTGAATACAAAAAAAGTATGCCTCACACTACCCCAAAAGCATCTTTTTTTTTTCATGTTGTTTTATTAATGCAACTTGGAGTTTTATTGATTTAACATGGAAACATAAAGATCAACATACTTTTACAGAAAACAATATGTGCTTCTATGTCTGTTTATCAACTGCTCCCTCCACACAAGAGGTATTTTCACGTTATTGTAAAAGAAAAAAAAACAGTGTGAGATGCTTACAAAAAACTCCTGGGGTAGAGTGTCATGGATTGCACTGTGTTCCCCCAAAAACGTATGTACTGATGTGACTTCGCTATGAGTCCCAGCATGGTCAGAATCCTCCAATGCGTTGCGAATCCTGCCTTGGTGATGTTGACAAGGGAGAACGGGCAGCAGTTGTATTGGTGAGGCGGGACTCAAATTACCAGCTTGTGAGATACGAAGGAGGGAAGTGAGTAGAATAAGTCGGGCTCCTCAAACCACCAACAAAGCAGCACCAGGAGAAAAGCGTGTCCTTCAGACCTGAGGTTCTGCATCCGGGTGCCTCCTGAACAAAGACTGACGCAAAATAAGGACCTTCCTCCAGAGCCGACAGGGGGAAAACCTTCCCCTGGAGCAGACATCCTGAATTTGGACTGTGTAAGAATAAACTTTCCTTTGCTAAACGCATCGACTTTGTGATATTTCTGTTAGAGCAGCACTAGCTGACTTAAACAGAAGGTAAAATATGAGTACAGCACATTGACGAAAATACCCGTATGGGGAGAGAATGGTTGATAAACAAACTTAGAAGGTAAATTTTTTTTTACATTAAAATACAGTACTTCAAGTAAATTCATGTAAAGTTTCAGATGACCCTCTAGATTTAAATCTCATATCCCCTTGAGGCATGCACAGATTTTAGAACAGAAACACTACAAGAAGTTTCCAGAGTGTGGTTACGGCACTGAAGTCTTGCACTTCTGCAATGTCGTGTACTCTCGTTATAAACTGCAAAATGGACTGGCTTAGTTGACACTGAAATATAATGTTTCTGAACATAGTTTAGGGAGCTGTGTACTGTAATATGGAAACCCTGGTGGCATAGTGGTTATGTGCTATGGCTGTGAAGTAGGTGGCACAAAGAACTGAACAAGGCTTGCTCCATTTCTTTCCAGGTATACCTGTTTGTTTTGTGTGTTTTTTCTTAAAGTCTTATCTCCCTTGTACTACCTAGCTCCAAGGAGATTATACATTAACTTAGAACCTACCAAAACTATGAGGAGGAGTGGAGAAGCACAAGCCATGAGGTATAATAAAAGATGTGCAGCTGGTTTGTTTCAGGTTCTCTCTGGATCACCAAACAGGCAGAAGTGCCAGTCACCGCGCCTGCCATCATCCAGATGACCACCTCTGGAGGACAGCTGGAAGAACTCCACACAGCCCCTCTGGGCTCTGGACATCTCTCTTTAGACCCCCTCCATGAATTACCTACATTCTTCCATGACTACTTTCCCCCAAGTCTAAAAGTTTACCCTTAGGTACTCAATAAAAACCCTCAGCCTGACTGAAAAAGTCAGCCTTTAGAGGACTCGATTCCCTCCTGTCTATTATATATCAACATATCAACATACAATAAACCTTTTGCTCACCCACCTCACCCTTGTCTCAGTACTGCCTCCATGGCAGGCAACGCAAATCTCTGTGTTAGGGCAATAGCTGCTAACCTGAAAGTAAGCAGTTCGAATCCACCAGGCCTCCTGGGAAATTCTACGGGGCTTTTCCACTCTGTCTTCTAGGGTCACTTGGAGCTGGAATCCACTCAAGCACCACATGTTAGTGTTGTTTTTTGATAATATCATGTGTTTCCCTAGACTAGTGTCCTCAGAGTCTGATTCTGGGGTTTCCTCTATTAGCACCACTTAGTGGACTTCTCAAAAAGTCTCACATCAGTCCCCGTCCTAAAACCACTGCATTCAAATTCCTGTGGATGCTGACCATGAATCTACATATTTCCTAGCTCTTCCAAGGTGTTCTTTATAACCACCTCTGCTGCAATTTCCTGACTGCCCTGTGGAAGTCATTATTTTAGGACAGAGGAAGAGAAATTGGTTTTATTAGTGTGCACACAGCATCCTTATAAAATACTTTCCAGAGCTCTTCATCTGAGTTTCCTGTAAAAGTACTGAATCAATTTCCAATGGTTAATCTCCTGTAGAAATGCTTTGTATATTTAACAGCTTTCCACAGATCCAGATGTCATAAACATGGATGAAGTCACATCTCAAGAAATGCAAGCTGAACAGTTTCCCTGGGGCTTCTAGACTAAGACAGGCTACCTGCTTTGATCAGGCAGTGTTGCATTCTGCGGTGACTGGCTGTGTGGCTAGTAGCAAAAACAGTGTGTATTTCCTAATTAGTGTGCTTCCTCCTAATTTTACTTCCTGCTATTTCTCTTATTGCCAAGACGATGCTTCCATTGGAAAGTTAGGAGAAGAAGACAATACTTTGAATAGGAAAATGATTTCTGATAAAAGAAATATACTAATTGCTTGGGAATGAACAGTTGTTGGCTTTGTTTTTTGTTTTGTTTTATTGGTAGGCATTTTAACCTTAGTTTAAAGTGTCTTACAGTACTCAAATGCAGTTTTACTAAAAGAGATAGCTGTCTTCTTCCCTTCTTAGAAATTCTAGTAGGGAGTTTATGAAGGATTGATGTACGGAATGCTGCCAGTAATTTCAGACCAGAAGTCTCAAAATCTGATTCATACTCACACCGGTTGAAATAAGAATAAGATATGAGAAACCATTCTAAAGAATATAAGATCTGACAACAGTTTGAGGTTCAAGCACACTGATAAGACTTACAAAACACTATTTTTGCAACAGTTATTTTCAGATGTCATTCGATACAGCAACACTTTATGGCAATTTGAAACAATACAAAGTTGGGAATGTCACACTGTCAGTGTCAATTAAACATGACAGCATGATTTTCTTGAAGTCATCATGGTCTTCTGACAACATCTGCAGTGAAGACTTACAAAATAACAGTCATGTTCCTCATCACATAAAATATTAGCAAATAAAAGTCAAACCAATTAGGAAATGACAGTTTTGAATTGCAGAGCAGCAGAAGGTTAAGCTATATGCATTCATTCATATGTATGTAATCTTCACACTAAGGACGATATGTAATCATTGCAAGAAAACAAGCTGATTCAAGAAATTAGGCCCTTGTTCCTCATCTGATGGCTTCTTTCATGTCACAAAAGGTTAAATAAGTATCTATTTCTTTTGCTCAAGTACACACATGCATAAGTAAAAGTCTGGATTTCTAACTAGAAACTTAGATGGTCTTCACTCAGGCCAAAGTCTCTAAGACTAATTCTTTTATGAAAAATTGAAGTCAGAACGAGTTCGGCTTCAGGACGAAAAACCAGCATGAAACACTGTCCTCCTTCTGGAACCAAACAGAAGATATTTGGACAGAAGCAGAGGGAGCTAAACTCTTCCTGTCACTGGCAGCCAAAGTCATGCTTTGGATTTCTAGACATGATGAAGGGTTTAGAAAATGTTGGCTGTTTTTTCACTTCTTATCACATAAGATGTCCAAATGTATTTCCCACCCTTTGTAGTGCACTTGGAAAGAATTTTGTGAAAGAAAATGTCTCTATCTTTACATTTCCACATACAACTGAGTCCTCCACCACCTTTCTAGCTATCTACCTACCTACTTACCTACATTTGAACCCATCAAAGTGTCCCGATCTTGAAGACTGTCTCTAGAACACCTTCACAAATCAACAATCAAATGAGCAAATGGACTGACTGGTGGTGCTAGTTAGGTGACCAAGATGAATGGCATAATTCTAAATATGATTTTTTGATATTTATTTAGATGTCAAAATAATCACCTTTTTAATACTGTGGTGTCAAGAATGGAATTGCATTTTCCTAAAAATGTGTGCAGCAATTTGGCTGGGCCATGAGTCACAGTATTGTGTGATGTCATCATATGTTGTAAATCCTGCCTCTACGATGTTAATTAGGAAGGGTGGGCAGCAGTTGTGTTGGCGGGACAGGACTCGGTGTGTAAGATTATATTGTGCCTTGAGACAATTTCTTGAGATATAAAAGAAACAGCCTAGTAGAGAGATTTGGAGACCACATATTACTAGAAAGAGTAAGTTCCAGGAGCATAGCACGTCCTTTGGACCCAGGCTCCCTGTGCTTCAAAGAAGCTCCTAGCCCAGCGGAAGATTGATGGCAAGGATCTGAATTTGGACTTGTAGCCTACTTAACTCTGAGGAAATAAATTCCTCTTTGCTAAGGCCACGTGCTTGTGGTATTTCTATTATAGCAACACTAGCTGACTAAGGCAAAGTTGGTACCCAGAGAGTGGGGTAGGTTCTTTAAGACTAAATTTCTACAATGTTTTCCAGTTCACTTACAGGACTTTAAATGCATGACCTTTATATTTGTGTAAGTGGACTTCTTTTCATAATCGCTGAACTGTGATTATTGGTTCAAAAGTAAAGTATTGATGGAAAAAGAAGCTTTCATAAAAATAAAAACAATTTCATTTATTGTACAACAAACCAAAATTTTTCATTTCTTTTATTTTTACACTGCCTTCTTTCAAAAGTGATTTAAATAGCTTACAAAAATACATAAGAAAATAATCATAAATACACAAGAATATCAAAATACACAAGAAAATAATCATAAAAGTAGATGAGAAATAGGAGCTAAAGATACACACACGTGCACACGTGCAGATACATACAAGCTCAATGTTATAAAATGGAGCCAAAAACAAGGATCATGAAAAAATGCATCTCCTAGGGTCATAGAAAACCTTACAAGAGAGGAATTCACTGGTAATAGTAGAAGAAGGAGTCAGTAGGTTTACTGGAACTTCAGAATAAATTTTGGAAACCCTGGTGGTGTAATGGTTAAGTGCTACATCTGCTAACCAAAAGGTCAGCAGTTCAAATCCACTAGGTGCTTCCTGGAAACTCTTACGGGTCCAACTCACTTTGTCCTATAGGGTCACTATGAGTTGGAATCAACTTCACAGCAGTGGGTTTGTTTTTTTTGGTTTGGGGTACAATAAATTTTAGGAAAGTAGATTTGAAAGAGTTCCTGTGATATAATGGGGTGGCAGGGAGGCAAAGGATTTAATATGAAAATTTCCGATAACACAATCCTAATGATGCCATTTAAGTAAAAATAGGAAGAAGCACATTAATAAAGCACTGAATACTGTTCTTGATTGCAGTCAAGTTAGCCCAAGACTCTGAATGTCCCCCACACAACAGAAGGAACCCTGCCCAACTGGTTGCAGATAAGCTAGCCCATCATGTCTGAAACCTCCACTGATACCTTTCTAGCATTCCAGAAACATGCAAGCCTTCAGCGACAGACGGTAGTTACGCCTGAGGTACACTGGCTGGGAATCCAAGCAGGGTCTCCCCTACGGTTGGTTAGAACTGTACTACAGAGCCACGATGCCTTCGAATGCACAGTAAGCCCAGTAGTAAGTGGAAAGCACCCCAGATTTGTGGGTCATCTACAGGCTCCACAAGTCAACAAAAGTTTGCTTTAAACTTTAGTAATAAAAAATAAATACAACCCCAAACTAAACCCATTGTCTTCAGGTCAGCTGCAACTCATAGTGACCCTAGAGGGCAGAAGACAGAGTTGAACGACCCATAGGGTAGTTGAGGTTATAATGTTTATGGGCACGGACTGCTTCATCTTTCTCCCTTGGAGTAGCTACTGGGTTGAAACCATGAACCTTTTGGGAGTAGCTGAGCTTGTACGCCTCCCTAAGAACAAAAGAACCTACTGCTGTTGATTCAATTCCAACTCATAGCAATCCTATAGGGCAGAGTAGAACTGCTCCATAGGATTTATAAGGAGTGCCTCGTAGATTCGAACTGTTGACTCTTTGGTTAACAGCTGTGGCACTGACCCACTGGGGTTTCCGTGAGCCACTAGGATCCATAAAAAGAATAGCCACCACTTACCAAGGATCTTATCTGTACCTAGGAAAGTGACATATCAGCCCTACCATTTTTCAAAACAATAATGCAAAGCGGACATTATTCCCTCCCTCACTGGTGCCAGAAGAAACTTGAATTTGGAAGAGTTTCTGTAACTTGCCTGTGTCACACATGTAGAAGTAGAATGAAGACACTGATTCCATAGTCTAATCACACGCTGTGCTGATAGGAGCCGGAGTCCCCAGCCCAACCCTCTAATCTGACAAGTCAAACATTTTTTTTAATTGAAGATGTAGAATTATTTTTGTTTTGCCTGGGACTTTGCTAGGGCCTTCCATAAACATATTTAATTAATTTACTGTCTAAATTTCAATTCCACATTAAACACTTATTTTGGGTGTGACCTCTGAGCCCCAGCAAAATTAAGATAATAGAATCAGTTTCATGTGTTTATAGTAAAATACCTGTAAAGTGTTTAGAATCTTATGGAGCCCAGACCAGGTACCCAATAACTAACAACTATTCTCTTATGATACCTATTAGGTTTTTCTTGTTTACTTTTTTTTTCTTAATCTAGCATGGAACACCGTGTCTGTGAGAGAAATGATGCTTGACCAATATCTGTTGAATGAATGGAATTATTAACACAATTACAAAATAGGAGAAAGATAAGATATTATTAAACAGATCAATACGCTTGCTGTCTGTGGAAGTCTAGATCTTACAAAACAGCAAATACAAACTGTTCCCTCCTTCTCTCCCCTCTTCTTCTAGCCTCTGGGATCCCAGAGATTTCAAACAAACATGAAGCTTTTTCTTTAGGTCTTACTATGTCTCTAGGCTTTTCTAATTGCCATGCACCATGATTATGGCCATGCCTCTCATTACAGTGAGTGTCAGAACAACTTTGTTCTGTTTTTTTTGTTCATAGCAATAAACTCAGTAACATATTGCATTTGCAAGGTGTGCTTATCAGTAATAGAGCCACTGACTCTATTACTCACCACCTACAAATATTAAATGGTACATGAGCCTCTGTCTTGGGTCACAGTCACTGTCATCATTTCGGAATGACCCATAGAGTCGCGGGGTCATCTCTCGCCCATGTCAGTGCCCTTGGTGCATTGATTCCTGCTGCACAGTCTGTTCTCTTTCACCGTCTCACTTCCTGTTTTAGTCATCAAGAACCGCTTTGTATCGGATAAGGATGGGTGAGACAGTGTCTTGGCATAAAGCTTGTAATACATTTTTCTCTAAACCTTTACTGAGCTACAGCAGATGAAGTAGCTCAGTGAGATACTTAATGGAAAAAGGTCACTTCTCCAAGGGTATCATGTGTTTCGTAGTAAGGTGACAGTGATCTTTTCTCATGAGGGGCTAAAAGACACACACATACACATTTGGATTGGGAAAACAAAAAATCCTACTCAGTGTCCTCAAGTTGATTCCAACTCATAGCAACCCTGCAGGACAAAATATAACTGCCCCATGGGGTTTTCAAGAAGCAGCTGGTGGAATCAAACTGCTGACCTTTTGGTTAGCATCCATAGCTCACTAGAGCTCTTAAGCACTGTACCACCAGTTAGAAGGCTGGGGAAAAATGAATAGTTTTACACTTGTTTTGAATCGAACTGTTTAAACTAGTATTTTAATCATTCAAAGTTAAGTCATTTCTTATTTATTATCTTGAATCTCAGGTATATTGTAACTCTCTCCAAGGCAAAGACTGTATGCTGAAGGTTATGCTCTCCACTGTGCCACTACGTATAGCCATGTGTGAATAATTTTTCTGAGCCTCAGTTTTAACACCTAAAAAATGAAGATGATAATCTCTGCACTTAATCATCTTGAAGGGATCCCTGCGATACTGCATATATGAAAAGTGCTCTGAAAAAGGAACCCACTGAAAACACAAAGTGTGATATGTCAGGGTAGGAAAAGAGAATCAAGCACAAACATTTTTTACTTTTTAATTCAGAAAATGTAATGGTAAGCCCAAATTTATTTGTGGAAAATAAAGGCTGCAGATAAAGGTCACAGAAATTTTATTCATCCACGAATACTGAATTGGGGCATTCACAGAAAGGAAGCAATACGCCCTGCAGAAACAACCAAGTGAGACTTGAGGCTGCCATGCTGAAAGTGCCTTTAATCTGTCGCATATCTTTATGCAGTTCATTAACAAACAACATGCATAAACATAGATTTTTTTAAGTGTGCCTAAATCACCTTCCTAAAGATTCAAATCAGTGAGGCATACATTATCAATGTACTGTTTAATATTCATTGTGATCTATTCAGTGGTTTTCTTTTCTAACAAGTGCATATCATCTGAATAACTCACCTTCTTGCTCCTCAACTTGGTAAATTCAGTTCACACTTGAACAACTTTCTGGAAAATCTGTTGCTAAACTGTGCATATACATACATACATATAATATTTTGAATGTATATTTTATATTTATGTTACATATATTGTGTTTACGTCTATGTCTTTTAATATCCTCTCATCGAGTATCTTCATGTTAAGTTTATTTCATCATTGTAAGTTATTTTTAACCAGAATTACATTTCCAGTAGAGTATTAAATAATACATGTCCTATCCGACTCAACGGCACTTGGCTTGGCATTGGTATTAATGAATAATAATTGTATGCTGAGTTGTCAGAAGTTATATCCTAATATACGTCAGAATTATATTAAAAAAACAATAAAGTTTGTTACCTGTAAAAATTTTGCTACCATATATTTTGAGTAGTGGTTATAATAATCAGCAAAATATTTATTGAAAAAATGTATTTTCAATAAAGCAAAAGATATCCTAAAATAACTAAAGACAGAGATAGAGATGAGATATAGAGATAGATATGTATATAGGGTTTTTTTTCACCAAAATAAAAGATTGACTCTTTTACTCAGAGATCTTACAAATAACATTTGTGATAATGAGAGCAAAACACAAGAGTGGATGGTGTTAATTTTCATCTGCATAATTCTGACTAAAAGTGTAAAAGGAGGTCAAGATAGGCTAGTGGAATTCAAGATGCTAAGGGACAGACATTAACCAGAGCTACAATGTTACATAAAAACACAAAGACAAGGATGCATGCTATTACAGCTAAGGAGGAGAACATGAATAGGACAAATGAGAGAACTAAACAGAGCTTATGGGTCAGAGGCATGAGTACAAACTCATAAAGAGCCTATCCAGAAAGGAGAAGAGAGTGTGCATTGCAAACTAATGGACGATTAAAATAAACCAGGGTCAGATTTGAATGTCAAGGAGAAAGTCTGAAACCAGATGCTGTAGTTAACAGAAGTCCTTGTAACTTTCAACACAGGTGAGAAACATGACTTGAAGGTTTGTGTCCTTGTAGCAGGGTACAGTACAGAAGATTTAGAATGAGGCCAACTCACAGAGGATGGTAGATGCATTAGAAGTCATTTGGAGTAATCCAGTCATGAAGGACAGAGCAGAGAACTGGGCTCCAGTGGAAGTGAAAGTCAAAGACACGAGAATGTTTTCAAGGCAGAACCAATCCCATGACAGACTCATTTAAAAAAGAGAAAGGTAAGGAAAGAAACAAGCATTAATTCAAGATTTGGGACATTGAAGCTGATGAGTAGGGCGTTGATACACGCCAATGAAACTTTTTAATTCTTCCAGTAATGACTTCTACCTTCATTATATATTCATTTGTCACTGTTTGTTTTCTATAGATTTTCTATTGTCGGCTACTGGCGAGCTGGCTCTGAGGCACAGCGACCCTGGGTACTACAGAATGAAACATCATCTGGTCCCTGCACCATCACTACAACTGGGGGTATGCTTGAGCACACTGTTGTGGCTATTGCATCAGTCTGCATCAATGAGGGTCTCTTGAGTTTTCTCTGACTTTTTACTTTACCAAAAATGATGTCCTTTTCTAGCGATTGGTCTTTCCTGATGATGTGACCACAGAGAGCTTAATTCTTTCCATTCTTACTTCTAACGAACATTCTGGTTGTCTCTTCTAAAACAGACATGCTTGTTCTGGTGGTCTGTGGTGTCAGTACTCTTCACACACATCACAGTTCACATGATCAGTTCTTCTGTTTTCCTTCTTCATTGTCTAGGTCTTACACACACATGAGACAAACTGGAATAAATAATCATTGCTTTTCTCTTACATTTTACTTACTAACCTGTATTTCTTGCACATGTAATCAGTAGGTAAATGCCTGATGCCTTTCCTTTCCCTTAGTTTCTGTTATATAATGGTGGTTACATTGCTAATGCTAAATAAATGCTTAAAAAAGGAATTACACTGCAGATAGACATTTCTGTGACACATTTAGGTCAAATCTTACGCTGAAATAAATCCACAGAGAATTCATTTATGATGTTTCAGCTCATATATCATGGAGTCAGCACTTCTCCAAGCCTAGGATGTAGCCTTTACAGGAAGAGGAAAAACAATATTTTTAATTAAATTGGAAACCCTTATCAAAAGATATAGGGATGAATTTTCATTGTTACATACAAATACCAGCTTTCAGCTCAGAAAGAACTTTACTGGACTTTTCTTTTTCATGTATTGAGAAAGAAACCTCATGCTAACAGGAATGCTTTGAAAATCTACTTGTTGAGAGAAAATAAGTTAATTTGAGAACTGGATCATGTAACTTACTCTGAGTTTGCTGGCTTTAATTGTTTCAGTCACGCTGACTCAGGGGAAAAAGCGGTGTTGTTAAGAATGAGATGAACATAGAAGACACCTAGGAAAAACCTCCTAAATTTCAATTTGATATTATCATCAATTATGTCCCCCCAAACACATGTTAACTGCACTAGGCCATGTTTCCATTAATGTGGGATTGCCCACAGTCTGGGGATTTGTTGTGATAATTTTATGTGCTATAAATCCTACGTCTATGATGTTAATGAGGGAGGATTAGAGGCAGTTATGTTAATGAGGCTGCATTCAATCTATAAAATTAGATCATATTTCCATATTAAATCTCTTTTGAGATTTAAAAGAGAAAAGCAAGCAGAAAGGCGAGGAGCAGACGGTATTCTTTGGACTTAGGTCTCTGTCCTGAGAAGCCATAGGATCAGGGAAAGACTGATGATAAGGACCTTCCTCCAGAGGCCAAGGAGAGCTTCCCTGGAGCTGATGCTTGGCATTTGGACTGCCAACCTCCTAAACCATGAGAGAATAAACTTCTCTTTGATAAAGCCATCCCCTTTTGGTATTTCCACTACAGCAGCATAAGATAACGGAGACTGATGTTTTCTTATTTTTAACCTTCCCCACTTACTATCTCCAAAACTTATCTCACTTTTTAGTTGGGCAGTTGATAACAAAGAAAGGAGTTTTATTGGTGTCTGTAAGGAAGAGTTCTATGATCTATTCACCTATCTCCAACGTTCTGGTTGTCTTCTATACAAATGCAGTCCAATCTGGTAGTGTGCAATTATTACACAGTTGACACTTGTTCAGTGGCCACATTCACTAGGAGGTTCTGGGCTCAAGCATTCATCTTCACAGATTATCGGGTGACATCTTTGCAGAAAACATCTTACCTGATCATTCACTAATTTCAGAGGCTTCTGCTATTTCTGCTAACACAGCTACCATTGGTGAAAGTAATCATGAAATTATGTTAGTCATGAACTTTTTTTTTCCAAAATGCAACTGATTCTTGATCATGGAAACCAGAAATTAGTTAGTCTACATTCATCCTTCGTTTTCTTCACTCATACCTATAACATAGCTCAGCATTATAAACTATTATCATTATCATTATCAACCTGATATATAATAGGCATAACATCTCCTGCAACTTTGCAAATTGCAATTATAAAGTTTAATTTAGTTTTGTATCATGTATCTAAACTATGTTTTGTTAAGGACCATATCGTACATAATAGAGCCCTGGTGGTATAGTGGTTAAGAGCTTGACTTTTAACCAAAAGGTCTGCAGTTTGAATCCATCAGCTGTTCCTCACAAATTCTACAGGGCAGTTCTACTCTCTTTTATAGGGTTGTTATGAGTCATAACCAACTCCATGGCAATAGGTTTGATTTTTGTTTTACAGTATGTAATACTATTATAATGTAAGAATATAATATAAGAAGACTATTATAATGTAAGAATATGTAATATAATGAGGTATCTCAGAGAACGGACTGCATGGAAATAGGCAAAAAGAAAAAGAAAGACAGTAAGAAACACACGGCATCCTCTTGGTGAAAGTGAAAGTCAATGGAAGGTGAAGGTAACAAGATGGCCAAGGCAATGGGAAGAAATCAAGTGCAACACCTGTCTAGTACTTAGCTCACTGAGCATTCCAGCTGGCTGTGCTTTTCAGCAGTGCTTTACAGCAGGCAGACCTGATAGTGACTACCATATGACGTAAGAGTTTTCCCATAGTGAAGAAGATTTATCTTTAGCTTGAGATAAAGGGGAGGTCCTAGGGAAGAGAACAGACGCCAGTTCACTTGCAGAGTCGGGAACAGGTTTCTCTAGACCTGCCTGAGGATGAAGCCTGAGAAAGCAGTATATGCGCACCATGTAGACATTTCCACTGTGGGTCTAGGAGAAAACAGAAGTACACTTGTAGGGAGCCTTTGAGCCTGGATGTCTGTGGCTGTAACAGGGGTGTCAGCCTACATTTTGTCTATGACTACAGTCCAGAAAGTAAATAAATAAAAGTGTCAGATGTTTTATATGAAGGAAACAAGTTTTAAAGATATAGTTGCTAGGCAACTTCCAAAATTGTACATTCTGCATCCATTTATTATTTAATAGGTGAGTCTTCTGTTAATTATACTGCTATTACTGTGTTAAGAGTTACCAACATCCAAGAGTCAGATATAGCTACCAATAATAGACAAAATATGCCAACTTACAATAATTCATGCAATTTATGTTTGGAAAACAGACGTTAAGATGCACTGCTAAAAATGTTAAGTCTCATGGACCCAAAACTCATTGCTGTCAAGTTGATTTCAATGACTCACAGTAGAATTTTATTATATCATCGGTGTCAAGGTCAAAAAGAAGGTATATCTTCATCATTTTATAGCCAGTGGAACCAACATAATATTACATGGAAAGAAGATACAAGAAGTGCTCCTGGCCCCAGTTTAATTAAAACTACTGTATAGCAAAGTGTCATGAAATCAACATGATTATATTAACATTACATTCTATCAATATCTTAAAGTGAATTTTTTTCCCCAGGTACTCCCTAGGATTAAAGAGCAAATGCAAACAACAGATCTGAGTATATTTTTTTAAAAAATGTTAGAGTATAATGGATTTTGCATTGCTGATACATCTATTCTGTTCATCAAAAATTAAACAAAGCAGCACAATCTACCTGAAATGGCAAGCTTGTCAACTCTATGCTTAGTATGTGGTTTTCCCCACTCTCATATAATGTTCTGGCTGAATAACATGCTGATGAATGTAATTTTCCCCTGAATTTTTAATTTGAAAGATGTTTAATGCATTTCCTACCAATTTAACTAACAGAATTTCTGAGGGCAGGAAAGAAGGTTTTGAGATGTTTGTAATGCTTACTTATGTGTACATATGCCAATCGGTTAAAAGTGACAGCAATTGGAAAAAACACTGTGGTATTGAGTTAAATGCAGGTCATAAGCTCTTCTCTCCAAATGGATTATCATTTCATATATTAAGCACATGGATTTAATATTAGGCACTATCTTACGCCACCGTCAAGTGTATAAAATGCAAAGCAGCCTCACTGGTAAAAATATGTACAAACATAAAATTACTTTTATAAATTCTTAATTTGATATTGTCAGACTTCGTCTTCTTTATAGTCCACTTGTACTTTAGTGAACTAATTAAGAAACTGACTAAATTAGCTTGAAAAGACAGTTCTATGAGCCTTCAGGATATTATTATTTGTGAACTGTGCATTATTGGGGCGTCCCCTTTTTGAGTAGATCTGACTCAACACACATTTTTGCCTATAACTGCACCTATTTTCCACCTAATATGTAATAATTATTATAATTATCTTTCTTACTACAAAAGCAATAACACTACTAATATTTCATTCATAGACTGCAGAAAGGCATAAAACTGACAAATGATCCCACTAGCCACAGAAAAGCCATATTAATACATGGTATGATTTCTTAGGACAAAAGTTAAGGTCTCTGGAGCCACAGAAAGTGAATTCAAATCTCCGCTATGCTGCTTACTAGCTTGACACCTTAGTCAAGGCAATTAGCTTATTTGTGCCTCAGTTTCCACATTTTTAAAATTAAAATAGTATAGGAGTTTTGGTGGGCAGTAGTTTAAGCCCTCTGCTGCCAACCAAAAAATCATAGGTTCAAGTCCACCAGCTGCTCCTTAGGAGAAAGATGTAGTAGTCTGCTTCCTTAAAGGTGACAGTCTTAGAAACCCTACAGCACAGTTCTACTCTGTTCTATGGGGTTGGTATGAGTTGGAATCGACTATATGATAAATGAGCTTGGCTTTTTGTTTGTTTTGTGATAGTACCTATCTTGGAAACCATAGTGGCATAGTGGGTAAGTGCTACATCTGCTAACCAAAAGGTCAACAGTTCACATGTGCCAGACACTCCTTGGAGACTCTATGGGGCAGTTCTACTCTGTCCTACAGGGTCACTGTGAATCAACCCAACAGCACTGACTTTGGTTTTGGTTTTTAAAGTACCTGTCTTATAGGGTGATCAGGATTAAACAAGTTAATGTACAGAGTACTTAGAAGAGTTCCTAGCTTGCCAAGCCAGCCAAGAGTTCCTGGTTTAGAGGAAGCATAATTCTGAGAAGCGTATTATCATACTGTTTTTTATAGACCCAATACATATATTTTTTTAAAAAGCCAAAATTGATATAGTACATGAACAATGTTTCATACACTCTGATGTGCTGACACTTTTTGATTCCCAATTTTCAAATTTAATTAAAACTGTTGTACAGCAAACTGTCTTGAAATCAATATGGTTATATTAACATTACATTTGGATCTGACTCGGCACTTGGCTTTGGCTGGATCAACACCTTTAAGGTGAGCTATTTTTTTTTTTTTTTCGTTCCATTTACTCCCTAGGATTAAAAAGCAGATACAAACTGCAGATCTCTGATTGGTCTTTAAAAAAGTTTTTAGAGTATAACAGATTTTTCATTGTTAAACCCTGATGGCATAGTGTTTAAGTGCTACGGCTGCTAACTGAAAGATCAGCAGTTCAGATTCACCAAGAACGCCTTGGAAACTCTCTGGGGTAATTTTACTCTATTCTGTAGGGTCTCTGTGAGTCAGCATTGACTTGACGGCACTAGATTGAGTTGGTTTCACATACACATATTTTGTTCATCAAAAATCAAACAAAGCAGCACATTCTACTTGAAATGTCATATGGGTATCTCATTATATAGATGTGTACGTGTGTGTGTGTGTGTGTGCGCGTGCACGCGTGCGTGGGTTATGGATTCAATGGCACGTTGTGGATGAAATGGTGTCTCCCCAAGATACACGTTGTAGTTCCTTACATCTCTACTCATGGATATAATTCTATTTGGGAATAAGGTTTTCCTTATTATGTGAATGAGGCCATGTCAGTGTAAGGTGTACCCTAAACGGAGCACATTCAAGGTATAACTCAAGCTGATCAGACAGAAAGCAGAAAGCAGAGATGGAGAAAGACACACCCCAAACCACATGAAGATCCCCCAGGAGCAAAACCTCAGGAGACAAAGGCACCGGCCACCAGAGTCAATAGAGAGAGACGGCCTTACCCTAGGGCCAGCAGCCGGAGTTCAGACTTCGGCCTTCCTAACTGTGAGAAAGTCATTTCATTTTTTTTTTAAAGCCACCCACTTGTGGTATTTCTGTTACAGCAGCACCAGATAAACCAAGATAGTTTGTGTGTGTGTAGCTTTCTCTAAAGGTTTCTCTAAAGGTTGCGTAGCAATCTGCAGTGAAAGTTTGTATATATACTTGTACATTTGTTCAGATGATTCTTCTAGAGCAAATTCTTAGAAACAAACAGAGTTTAAAGATAGGCATTTTTGAAAGATGCATAACATCAATGTTCTCCTCCCAAAGGTGAAGAGATCTGTGTATACTATCATCGGCAAGGAGTATTGTCATTCACTTTCCTATTTTCTTCAAATAAAAGAAAGGATATTATCACGTCTATTTACACATCTGTAATTACTTGTGATAGAATGCATTGTTTCATGTTTTTATTACATAGATTAATGTTTTATTTTGGGCATCTTTAGAAGTTTTTGCCTTTTACTTATGGATTTTCAAAAGACTATTTTATATAAACTATTAATTAATTTACTAAAATATCTCTTCAACTATCTTTTTAAGTATTAAATCCCAAGCCAAAAACCCAACTCTTTACTGTTCAGTTGAGTCCAACTCATGGCGACCCTAAACTCCAAGCTCATTGCTGTTAAGTCTATTCAGAATCACAGTGCCCCTACACAACAGAGAAGAACTGGCCCAGAGAGTTTCCAAAGAGTGCCTGGTAGATTTGAACTGCTGACTTTTTGATTAGCAACTGTAGCACTTAACCACCACACTACCAGGGTTTCCAGGGACCCTATAGGGCAGAGTAAAACTGTCCCACAGGTTTTCCAAGGATATAACCTCTAGGGAAGCCGACTGCCGCATCTTTTTCCCATGGAATGGCTTCTGGATTTAAAATACTGATCTTTCAATTAGCAGCCCAGAATTTAACCACTGCACCTAGATAGAACAGTAAGACTCTCAATGGTCTAAATAAAATTTGGAAAACTGAAAAGGTCTAATGAATTTAACAGTTCCCTAAATGATTTTTATGCATTTTTATGCAAACAAAAACTACACAATGATTTCAAACTGAGTAGTTGTCACTCTTGTGGAAATAATATGTTTTGGAGCATTACTAAAATATTTCTTCAACTATCTTTTTAAATATTAAATTAAATATTAAAAAGATATTGGTTTGCTTTGGTGTCTCTGGTTTCCATTACATTTCTTCATACTTAGGTTTGCCTCTTGGTTGTACCATTTTGGGTTCACATTTTAGTCTTCCATTGACTGCCTGCTTGGCTCTTAGGCCTGCCTTTGCTCCTGGCTACTGTGTGGATCCAGCATACCAGCCCCATCCTCTCCTCTAGCTTAAGGCAGCAGTCTTGGCTTTAGTTTGTTGGGAAGGTGGTTAGCTGACCATGCCAACTATTGTTACCTCAGTCAGGAAAGAAATGTCAGGGCGAGGAGTGGCCTAGAGGCCTGAACAGGCGGTATTCTTACAGTTGAATACAAGCTCTCTTCTGCAGTAAGGCATGGCTTAGATATTTGAGTCTACCTAACTAAAAAGAACATTTCCAAACTTGCTTGGATGCAAAAACATTTAAAAATTTGCATTAGTCAGGCTGTAAAATAAGACCTTGAGAAACACAGCCACAAGGAAATAGGCACACAAATCTCAAGCCTGAGTTAGCTATTCTACTCTAACAAGCACCAACCAAACTGCTACATAAGTAGTTACATCGTTGGAATCAAATGCAATGTAGAAATTTATGACAGTTATAACGAAGCTAACATTCTGAAATGAACTAAATTTATTTTGTTTTCAGAATCATTTATAACTCACCAACAGATTTTAAGAGCTACTGCTTTTTTAATTTCCATTTAGAGATAAACTTTTATATTATTGAAAATGCCAAACAACTGGGCTAAATAACAGTGGGGTAGAGTACACAAAAATGATTGAATTCCATCTTTCTACTTTTAAGTAAAATTCCTGGGATTTTTAATGAGACTAAATATTAACAAATAAATTCATCTAAAAAAATGTTCCTATGGTGTTCATGTTTGGGAAAAGCATGGTTGGAGAGCTAAATCCTCAATCTCATTTTTACTTGAAATACAAATAGATCATCTCTTTAATCTTTTTAATTTAAGGGGCCAAAATATACTCCAGTGATTTGCTAGACTGAAAAAGAAAAGATCTTATTTATTTATGCATCTATTTATTTATCCGACTCGACGGCACTTGGCTTGGCTTATTTATGTAATGAATTTAGGTGTCATAGAAGATGAATAGGAAACACTGGTGGAATAGTGGTTGAGTGCTACATCTGTTAACAACAACAACAGCAAAAAAAAAAAAAAAAACAAACCAGCTCATTTCCTTATATCTCATAAATGACCACTCCTAGCTTCAAATGTGTCTTTTGCAGCTTCCCCATCTCTCTCAAGCCTAACTGAAGAGAGTTAAGTTTAAGCTTTGGCTTAAGGGAATGTTGTGGCTGGTTCGATCTTCTATCCAGACCACTAAAACTTTGCTTTATCGTCTGCGTTTTCACTCGAGTAGCACTTCTAATTTCCATCAATAACAGCTGAACTCTGCCAGATGCTCCTTGGAAACTCAGTGGGGAAGTTCCACTCTGACCTAAAGAGTGGCTGTGAGTCACAATCCACTCGACAGCAGTGGCTTTAGCTTTTTATTGTTGCTGACAAGATGAATAAGAAAAATACAGTTAATAATCTATAGCCCTGTTGATACATCTGTAATAGTTATTATAGGTCTGAAAAAAGGACAATAACAAAGGAATCATCCAGATTTGGTAAATTCCCACCAAACATATTTACAAGAGAACCTGAGAGCTGATAAATATCCAGGTTTTCTTCATCTTTTAATTTATAATTGAGCAGGTCAGCACCTCTGGGAAACCCTTCACTTAAACTGGGGGGAACAAAAAGCACTTGTATTGCATTCCCTGAGTTAAAATATTCAAACTACATCATTCAAATAGGCCTTTGTCTAAAATTTAAAGAGTCACCTCATTTATTATAAGGTGGAAGTCTTCCTTGTCAAACATCAACTTTGATTATGCTGTAAATTTTATTCTTTCTCTACGGCTGTTAGGGACTCTTCTACATAAATAATGGCCTTCTTGTCATATGAATTTTAGCTTAGGAGGACAAACACACCACCAAATAGTGGCATGTTTTGCCTTGTCACTGTGTAGCAAAATTTTGATAATAAACCTTCCCCGAGAGACAGCTGAATGATACTAAACACGATTATTAGCAATGCTGGGCTCCAACATGGAGCTATCCATCCCCCTCTGGTGGCCAAGATAAACGGTGCAAGCTGGTGTTAGAATTTAGGCGACTGAACTAAGACAGTGAGGCAAGAAGCCAAGAATATCAGGTTGAGAATCAAATTACACTCTCATGATCTTTCCTACTTATTTGGATATTTTCTTTCATTTATTTTAAACTAACATACTTGAATAACATTCAAATTACAGAAAGAATTTTTAACTCTCAATAGTATCCTCAATCTTCTAGCTTGTGGTTGCATGCTGTCAAGTCAACTCCAATTGCACAATAACCAAAAGCCAAACCCACCGCTGTTAAGCTGATGCGGACTCACATTGACCCTGCAGGACAGAGAAGAATTGTTCTGTAGAGTTTCCAAGGAGCGCCAAGTGGATTTGAACTGCTGACATTCTGGTTAGCAGCTGGAGCTTTAACCACTATACCATCAGGGTTTCCATAACAGAGGGCATAAAACTGGGCCCAATAAATGTATGCTTTAATTTATTAAAAGTTGTCATTTTCTTTTCATAATTTTTTGGAAATGCAAACTAAGACACCTTAGTAATATTAAGGCTTTCTGTGAAAATTATTAAAAAATATAAAATGAATTCTTTTTAAAGTATGCTTCTTGCCTCACCTCACACTCAATTTTTTAATAAAAAAAAGAAAATTTGGACATGAATAATATTTGACTGGTAATGTGGTTAGCTGGAGAGCAAAGGTGAATACAAGTTACTTTAAGAACTGCCAATAAAGAGCCTTAATTTTAGTCAAGATCAATAAGGAGTCTTATTCAGTATTTCCCAAAGTAAAATCTGTGAGAATATTGAAAATTAGTAAAGGTGACATGCACTGCGGGGATAAAAAGAAGTGATTTAAATTCAAGTAGGTTGGAGAAGGATGAGTTAAACAATTTCAACAGATTCATTATTGAAGACCCACTCAGAGCCTTACTAATGGGTGAATCATATGGAAAACACTCCCCAAATCATTTTACCAATCATTTAGTCATTTTATCACAAAACACTTAACATTCCCCAGAATTCTGTGGCACAGAATTGGAAAATCACATGCACAAATATGTGTATATATATAAATATATATATATGCACATATATAAAATCCAGACTATCACCTACTACTCCAGTTTCTTTTTTAATAAAAGATCTGTCTTATAAAATTGAGGCTTAGAGTTCAACATTAGAAAATCAGATTTATGGTACTTTATCACAGACTCACATATCCTGAGTTACAAGTTATATAGGCAAGAAGCAGCAGGGTTTTTTTTCCCCCTAAGTTCATAATACATTTTCAAATATTGTATATCTTACTGACTGTATACACTCGAATTTTCATTTTCAACCTTCTATATTCCCTGGAGAGCAGGTGTATACGTCTGTCTTAATATTCACGCCTGCCTTCAACTCCAGTCCTCACAGCGGGCCAGGGCCACTAGTGTCCTTCTGATTCACTTCAGAATCCATTGGAAGAACCTTTCAAAACTTGTTTCATCATGAGATTTGGCGGAAATCACAAGGTCCCTAGAACAGTGGTCTGTCACTTAATATTGATGTAACCTTAGACAAATGTTTCCACTCCTCTGGGTATTCTCATTTGCAGAATAGGAATAATGCTACACGTCATTAGACAACTGTTGTGAAGATTTAACAAGACAGATCCATGCAAGTGCTAGGACAACATTTCAAAGTAAAAACGTATGTGTATTGTTTTCTCTCTCCCTCAACAACTCCAAATGTGGCCACATCTTGGATTTCAATGCTAAGAAGTCCTTCTCTTCCAAGGTGTAGAATAACCCCAACTCTCCTTTGATGGTCTCTGGTTACTGCGTACCTTTCTCATGCCATGAATTCTCATTTTCAATGCCATGTTCAAAACCACTGGTCTATTACAGTTTTACTTTTTTTCTCTGGCCAGGCTCACCTCCATGTTCAATCCTGTTCTTTCTAGTTTTCTAGATTTCCTCACTCTTTCTTTTCTCTGCTTGACCTTAAACTTGAGTAGACCATTCCTTAACTTTTGACCAGTTCTCCAATTCACCACATACAGAGCAAGGCGTAGATATTTCTATCTAGGGATAAGCTCTTACATTAAAAAAACAAACAAACAAACAAAAAAAACCTCCGTAACCCATTGTCATCAAGTTGATTCCAAATCATGGTGACCATCCAGTTCATTTTACCAGATTTTCAAATCTGTGTTATATATATCATAATTCATAATTACAAATTATACCAAGCCAGCTAGCCAGGTGCCATCAAGTTGGATTCGACTCATGGCGACCCTAAGGGGCCAGGATAGAACTGACCCCCAGCGTATTCAAGTAGCACCTGGTGGATTTGCACTGCTGACCTTGTGGTTAGCAGTGGTAGCATGCAACAAATTACAGCAGAAGTCATTATTTGTGCTCCCATGGCACTACCAATTTAATACACAGCCTGTCTTTTCTAAACAGAATTCTTGTTTTATCCTATATTTTTTACACTTAGAAAATATTTTGACTTAAAAAAAGTGTCCGTAGTAATACATTTCTATTGAAAGCTGGAAGGAATGTCAATAGGTCAAGGTTATCTTCAGTCACAACTAGAATACTGGCCAAGTACATCACTGCTTTTTCAAAATCCATTCCCTGTCAAGGTTAGCTAGGGAACTTGATCTCTGCTACCACACACTAACATATTTTACTCCAGGATCTAACATTGTCTAGGGGTAACAAAGGTTGTGGTTTGCACTGTAGAACACACACAGTATTGATAAGGTTACCAAGGGAACCTGACTGGCCCCATATCAACAGCTCTTCCTGGTAGTTTGTGATGCAAATACAAGTTCTTCCAGGCAGTTGCCATGATGCATACACAACAATTCCTCCTGGCAGTTGTGAAGTGGCTACCAGTAAGCCTCAAATCCAATCCAAAACCAAGTTAAGACTTCCCCTCCAACCTATGACATCACCCCTTGCATTTGCCAATAAAAGGCACCTCAAAAATATAGACTGGGTCTTTTACCACTCATGGAGACTGACCCCTTCTCTCTTTGGAACACATTTCCTCTTAATAAATTTTTTCCAGCATTTGCTACCAAAAGGATGCATCCTCTGGGGGAGGGTGCGCCCAGTTTGCCACCAGTTGGGAGACTGAACTTCCTATCCCCATCTCTGGAATCCCAATCGAGTCACTCAGGGTCTAAGCAGCTGCATGACCTCTACATTCCCCACAAACCTTAGCTCTTCTGCCAGTTTCCATAATTTTGCATGTTTATGAGACAGAGGCCCCCGGGCTGTGGAAAATCCTACTGCCCTTAGCAGTTTGCATGCCCCATGGCTTTTCATGAACAGCATGGTTGCCTTTTCCTTAACTGTTGCCCCAAACTACAGGAAATCAATTGCGGCGCCACGCTGACATTCTGGATAATCATTCAGTTCAACACATACCTCACACATAGTAACCTCTCTGCCTCTGGCTGGAGTTTAACCACCATTTTCTGAAACATGATGCAAGAAGTTATGTAAATTCTGCCATGCATGAGTAGTAAAATTAAGAATGTAGTTGAACTTACTGCTTGTAACCCCATAAAATATAACCTTCTCTTTCACCCTTGCTGAGCAGTCTTGGTGGCAGCAGCCACGACTCTTCTTTTCCCTGCTCAGTGAAATAAAAGCACTTTTCTGTCTACTACCTCGATCTCTTGTTTAGTGGCTGAGTTGCAACAGCAATCAATCTCTGCATTATAAATCACACCCTATTAAGAGATTTTGTGCCTGGAATTATAGTATGTACCACTAGATGGTGCCAGGTTTCTGGTAACTTAGGTCAAAAAGGTTTCCCAGATTGTGACTTTGGAGAGGGCATAGAAAAATCTATTCTCAGCTCTACCTATACAAATGCTATTTTAACATAGCACAGACTTCATTTTTATTTTTATTTACTTTTGAATTCTTACTCCCAAGCTACATGATGAACAATGCAGAAAGAGAAAACATAAAGTGCAGGACTTGATTTTCCGTACTTGGATTGTTTTCTCTCTCTACCTAACCTTTGCTTTTCCTGTTCTGCTAGCACCGTAATTTGTCTCCCCTGTATTGCTTCTTGGAAACCCTTGCAGTGTAGTGGTTAAGTGTTACATCTGCTAACAAAAAAGTCAGCAGTTCAAATCTCCCTGTAAATTCTCTAGGGTGATTCCACAATGACGTAGGAGGGGCCATGACTTGGGATTGACTTGAGGACAATGACTTTGGCTTTTTTGAAGGGAGGGGGATTGTTACTGCTTCTCTGATTCGAAAAATAATACAGCAATCTGTGACTGAACACTACACCTGCCTGCTCCCCGCAAAGATGCCCACTCTACAAAAGCCGTGCTACCATAAGAGTAAGCAAATTAGCTCCCTCAGGACTGCTAATGAACTCGTGGCCTGTTTGACAGTGCTCACTCCATCGCCACCCTCTCTGGTGAGTGAAAACGGGTTCTCTCTCCTGCTTCTCTCTCAGCTCCCCCCTGCTCCCGCTTATTTCCACTGGCAAGTCAAGATCCAAAAAGCTAAACAAAACCAAGGAGATAGCACTCCAGACCTGCAGGGAAATCTCTAAATATACGTTGGTTTTGCAGTCAATACATTCCAACCATTCATCAGTATGTATCCCTATCTTTTAAAATGTCCCACTTACTATAAGTCAGTATGACTACAGATAGAAGGAAATGACACTACTTTCCGTGTCCTTTTTTTTTTTTTAAATCTGCTTTGGGCCAGGGAGGAGGGGTGGATAAGAACGCAGGCCACTCATTACAGCTGGAACGCTGATGCTCGGCTTGTTTGGGGTTAGATTCGTCCTTGTCTCCACGCTTTGTACAAACAGATGTATAACACCTGGCAGCTTTTAGGTGAAACTTTGGTAATCAAGAGCACTGCATCAGCAAAACAAGATCTGGAACAAATACTACCACAGCTTTCTTCTGTCAACTGTGTCTTTTTCTCCAAGCTTGGGCATGGGACTTCTCTGGAAGAATCTTTATTTCACCTGTGAGTCATTCTTTCTACTCTTAAACAACTCCTCAAATTTCCTTCTCTGTCCTACCTCTCATTTTTTGTGAATCTTATATTTGCCTCAACTAGCAGATCAGATTTTACAGTTGCTTTTATTTTAATGCAATTATCTATGTATGCACAGTTGTTCACATTAAATTATTTCTAATAATTTACATATTCTGATCTTCCCTCCACATTCTTCAAAGTGGCAAACCATTGAGTATAAAAATGTTCGCTGCATATGGTGAACAGTCACGTAACACAGCTGAGTTCAGAAAAACAACCACATGTCACTAATTTTCAAAGTACATTGAGGCTGCTTACAAGAAATTGCATGCACAGGAGAAAAGAAATAAAGCAATATACCAAAAGAGGAGGGAAAAAAAAACAATATTTGAGCTTCAACTGATACTCTAATTTGTATCGTGAGGTCTTGTACACTTTTCCAGACTGCTGTAAATTTGATTTTAAGTATCTCAGTTTTCAAGTCTAAAAGTAAAACATTGGCATAAGCAGATGGTTCTGGTTACCACCACTGACTGCTCCGACAAGATCGCAATAGATGGTCTGGGGCAAAACTAGAGAAAAATGCAAAGCAAAGTTCAAACTGGAAAAAAAAAAAGAAGACCAGACTTAGTGGTCTGACGGAAACTGGAAAAACCTCAGACATCTGCTTAACTCAGTACAGAAGTCACTCCTGAGGTTCACGCTTCAGCCAAAGGTTGGACAGACCTATTTTAAAAAGTAACACGTGTTGTTCAACCACGAGCATGAGGCTGGATGGACACTCCAGTCTAGGGGTAACCAAGAGAAGGGAGGAGGGGCCAGGAAAGCTGAACAACAGAAAGGGGGAGCACATGGTCAAGAAGGAGAGCTTGTTGACATGTCACAGCACTGGGAAACAATGCTGCAAAACAATTTGTGCATCCACTATTTAACGAGAAACTAATTTGCTCTGCAAATTTTTACCTGAAGCACAATAATAAAAACATAAATGTAAAATATCACTTATGTGATGTCTGGTGTCCAGAACATAAAATACAAGTTTTCCAAAGGGAACAGAGTGTTTTACCTGTTCCCAAGAGCTGAAAGAAATGTATGCTATTGGACTTCATAAAAAGTTTATCTTGTGCTACGTGAAAATATTCAAGCATATCCTTACAGTAAAACGTGGCAAGGAGTTCTATAGGGTAGCTTATTCAATATCCCAAATCTTCATGTCAATATTACAAATACAGTCCAGACTTCATTGAAATGTAGATGTAAGGTACCTACAGGAATCAGTGAAATGCAATTTTCTGCAGCATTACTTCACTAATATATTAATTCACAACAGAATTTTTGTAAATAGCTGGAGGAGACAATTCACTACTCCATATTTCCAGGAGTTCTTGGCTTAATCTGCTCTCAGTTTGCGGTCTGTGTGTCTGTAAGAGAAAGACGTTCTTGATAATCATGAGTTATGCATGACCAGCATACCAGTAATGCCATCCAGGTAATAAAAGCAACATTCGACTAATGTCACAAATCAGATGGTAAGAAATGGACCATGGCAGTGATGGTATGCCACAATGTGCAGACAGCCAGAACTAGGCAAATATCAGAAGCTATTCAATCTGAAGTTCCTCTCTCGGAAATATTTGCTCATTGCAGGTCCAAGGCTGATCCAGCCCTGTTTGATTCTGTAATGCTAACCAGCTCATTAATCCTCTTCTTGGCTCTCACTGTTTTGCATATACAGAATAGTACTAGAATGGTCCAGTCGATTTTAAAATCTATTGTCATTTCTTAATCTTTTCAATGTTGCCTTCTATATTCTGGCATGTAAAACATCATTTAAGTCAAAATTAATAGGAAAACAAAACTTGTGACATGATAAATTGTAGATATTGACTCATGTCTTTTAATTAGATTGAATAACTTTGTTAACTTTAAATTAGGACGGTAGACATTTATTGAATGAGCCATAGGGCATCAGTTTTGTTCTTGTAAACCACCGACAAGTGGACATAAAAAATGATTGATTCTGAAGTGTTTGGATTTATTGCAGTGTTGGTAAAAAAATGATTTCTAAAAGATGGAAGGTCTCATTCTGAAAGGCTGTTTCCAGGAATTCCTTCCTCAGCTCATGTAATTTCTCTGAAAGCTCTTGGCATTATAAACATAGATTGAAATGATTTATTTTTAATAAATTAGAACTGCAGGCAACTGATAGAGATTGAAAACAAAGCTTAACCCCTACAAAAATGACAGTATCAACAAAACAAAACAAAAGCCCAGAAAACAACAAATCTTGGTGAGACTGCAGGGAGATGGAAACCCTGATCCACTGCTGGTAGGACTGTAAATTGGTTCAGTCACTACGGAAAATGGTATGACACTTTCTCAAAAAGTCAGAAATAGAAATATCCTGTGATTCTGAAATCCCACTTCTAGGTATACCCCCACTGCCACTGAGTTGATTCCAACTCATAGCGACCCTATAGGACATAACACAACTGCCCCATTGAGTTTCCAGGGAGTGCCTGTTGGACTTGAGCTGCTGACCTTTGGTTAGCAGCTGTAGCACTTAACCACCACGCCACCAGGGTTTCCAGTATATATTGTATAGAACTAAAATTACTCAGGGAACAGATACATGAATGTGTATGTATAGGTCTTTCTGTAGGCATGTTGGTGAGTGCCGCATATATATTCATATGTAAAACAAAGTACATGAGGCACAGTTTTTCCTAGATATATCATTGCAGCATTACCCACAATAGCAGAAATATGGAAACTAACTTCCCATCAACAAACAAATGGATAAACAAACTGTGGTATATACATACGATAGAATACTATCCAGACCTAAAGAATAATGATAGTTCTCAAATACACTGTACCATGGATGAATCTGGAGGTCATCACAGTAAGTGAAATAAGCTAATCACAACAGAAAAAAATACTTTAGCCAAGTGCCATTGAGTCGGATCTGACTCATGGCAACTGTAGGATATCACTATGACAAGAAGCCAAGAGTAGTGAATCACACAGAAAGCAATATTTTTTGATGATTAACAGGAATGAGAGGCAGAGGGAGATTATAGACACTTGTTTCTTTTGGTGACCGTAAGGCAATACTGAATAAAGGTGAAGTCAGTGCAAGATGATGTAAAGGAGTACATAAGGTTGGCCATGATCCAAAAAACATAAAACAACTAATGCTGGGGAGGTTGTGGAGGGTCTGGAACTCTCCTACATTGCTGGCGGGATTGCAAATTGGTACAACCTCTTTGGAAAGCGATCTGGTGCTTCCTTGAAAAGCTGGACATAGATATACTATTTGTTCCTGTGATTTCACTGCTTGGACTTTATCCTTCAGAAACACAGGCTGTCATATGAACAGACACATGTACACGAATGATTACTGCAGCAAAATCCACAGTAGCTAAAAGATGGAATCAACCCAGATGCCCAGCAATGGATGAATAAACTATGGTGCACATACTCAACGGAACACTATGCTATGATAAAAAACAGTAACAATTTTAGAAAACATCTCATAGCACGGTTTCAATAGGAAGATATTATGCTGAGTGAAATCAGTGTGAAAAAGACAAGTATTGTATGAGACCAGTGTTATAAGGACTTAAAAATAGAATTGTCTACAGAAGAATAGAACTTTGATGGCTACTGGGTGTGGGGGGCTGTTGAGGGTTTTTCATAGATGCCACAGCTGATAGACAGTAGAAATTCTATTATTTACTGTAAAAAATATTTTAAAAAAGAATAGAGTTATAATACACCAAAAAAGAAAAAAGAAAACTAAACAAGAATGGTGCACAATTTTTATAAAAATCACAACATATGCAATTTTTCAATAATTGTAATAACAACTGAAAAATATATGTGCGGTTACATAGGTAGATAAACTCAAACCAAACTCACTGCTGTTGAAAGGATCCTGACACATGGTGGTCTTATGGGACAGAGTGGATGCTGACTCACAGTGATCCCACGGGACACATTAAAACTTGACTTCTAAGGCTGTAAATCTTCACAGAAGTATGCTACCAAGGAGCAGCTGGTGGGTTCAAACCACTGACCTTTCAGTTAGTAACCAACTGCTTTAATCCCTGTACTTCCAGGGCTCCGTCATAGGCAGATAATGTGTATGTATGCTTATATATGTATACCCCCAAACCTAACCCACTGCTGTTGAGTTGATTCTGACTCCCAGCAACCCTACAGGACAGAGTAGAACTGCTCCATTGTTTCCAAGGAACACCTGGTAGATTCCAACCGCCAACCTCTTGGTTTGTAGATGTAGCATGAAAGCACCAGGGTTTCCTGTATTTGTATAGGCAAGCACACATGGATATATGAATGTGCATGCATGAGTGTTTCTGTAGGTGTGTTTGTGGCTGCTTTATCTATATTCATATATAAAATAAAGCACATGGGGACACAGTTATTCCTGGATATAACCAATATCTTGCAGGTTTGGATTAACAGGTTCGAGGGCATAGGACCATAGTCGCAGGGGGCAGGAGGGTTAACTCAGTCAGTTGGTGTAATACAGCTCATAAAGATAATGCTATACATTCTAGCTTGGTGAACAGCATCAGGAATCTTAAAAGCTTACTGATAGTCATTTTTTAAATACAACTACATTGGTCTCTAGGTGTCAGAGACTAAAGACAAAGAAGAAAACAAAAGACTCAGAGAAGAAATTAGTCTACAGGACTAATGAAGAACCATAGCACAGCCTCACCTACTTTGAACCCAGAAGAACTAGATGGTGCCCAGCTACAACTACTGACCATTCCAACCAAGGACACAACAGATGCTCCTAGATGCAATGGGAAAAATGTGTAGAACAAAACTCATATTCCTAAAAAGGCCAGACTTTTACTAAACTTGCAGGGACTAGAGGAACGCTTCAGACTATCACCCTGGGACATCCTTTAAACTTGGAATGCAAACCACTTCTCAAGGTTACCTATCATTCAAAAGACAGATAGGCTCATAAAATAAATAAAATCACCCATGAGTACTGTGGTCCCACATACAATCAACGAAGTAACTAAATGAGGCCTAACGGTCAACATCTACTCCAGACCACAAATGAGAAGGCGAGGGGTGGAGGGGTGGGGGTGGGGAAAGAAGCCGTATAGAAACAGGACAGTTAGAATGGAAGTAATGAAGATATTAACACATGGTGACAAGTATAACCAATGTCACTGAGCAATATGGGTAAACAAAAACCAAACCCACTGCCATCCAGTCAATTCTGACTCATAGCTACCCTATAGGACAAAGTAGAGCTGAGCCACAGAGTTTCCAAGGAGCACCTGGAAGATTTGAACTTCAGACCTTTTGGTTGGCAGACATAGCACTTAACCACTATGCCAGCAGGGTTTTTGAACAATATGGATAGAAACTGTCAAATGAGAACATTTTTGCTATGTAAGTTTCTCCAAAATCACAATAAAATATTAAATATTATAACAAGTTTTAGAAACCTTATGTCCAGAACTGGCAAGAGTGTGGGGAGAGGAGGCTTGTATCAACTTTTAGTGGCAGTATAAGCTGGCACGCTTGTCTAGGGCGTGACTCGACAGGGTGAGAGGTACATAGGCTTCAATCTAGCAATTGTGCTGATACTTCTAGGACTGTATCCTGAGCAAATAAGAGGAAATTTAGAAAGTTGTCAATTACATATATAAATACAGTTAGGGTAACTCCCCCCCCACAAAAACACTGCTGTTGAGTCGGGTCTGACTCACAGGGACCCTAGAAGTGGGAGTAGAACTGCCCCACCTGGAACACCTGGCGGATTTGAACTACTGACCTTTTGGTTAGCAGACATAGCACTTAACCCACTACACCACCAGGGTTTTCATGATTAGGATAGAGATAAGGTATGCATCATGTATGTACGCACATTCACTTATCTCCTTTTACTGGAAAACTATATGTAGGCATGTATATATTTTATACATAAAAATCCAGTGCTATCAAGTCAATTCCAACTCATAGCGACCCTATGGGAAAGAGTAGAACTGTCCCATAGAGTTTCCAAGGAGAGCCTGATGGATTTGAACTGCCAACTTTCTGGTTAGTAGACACTGCACTTAACCACTACAGCACTAGGATATACATACGTGTGTATGTATATGAAGTGTTCAGTAAGAAGATACTCCTACAACAACTTCTGTTAAGTTGAAAAGCATATTCAAGTAGGTAGTATCATACTGAACTCCATGTTAAAGATGTAGTATAACTATAAGCTTTTGTACATGTCTATGCTTCCTGACCATCTTTGTGACACAGAATTACATTTGATGGGTTTTTGCATGTCATCAAGAATGAAAATAATCACACTCTAAAAATGCAAAGTTTGTTTTCTTTCCATTTTCTTATAAAGCAAAATGGGCTTTGGACCAACCTACAATAATTTGGGAGTACTGGAGTGACATCATATTGATTTGCAAGTCACATAGATTATATTTTAAATGCATGCAAGCTAAGTCCTAGGTGAATGAACAGTAAGTTCACTGTGATTTTACTTTCAGGGACGATCCTGAAAGTGGCGAGGATGAAGGCTCTACAGTTAAGTGTCCCTGATGCTGCTTCTGACTAGTTTTGTGCTTCTGGGCGAGATACTTAAGTTTGCTGTACCTCTTATCTTTAAAATATGAATAATCACAGTTTATATGTATACATAATATATACTATAAGAATAGTAAATACACATTAGGAAAGTGTCTAACACATAGTCACAACCCAGTAAACATCACCATTGCTTTTATCATTACCATTGATACTAACCTTGATTGTGAAGAGGTAGAATGTTATCTAGCTGTCTTTTATTGATGAATGTGAAATACCCAAAATAGCTTAAAAAGAACACTAAAAGATCCAAATCAAGGATAATATTTAATTTATAGGAGCATGAATAAGCTTCTCAGCTTTTGAGTTTTAGTTCTTTTTCTTTCTGATTTCTTGGTAATTCTCACGTTGATGCTTCTGCATCTCTCTCTTGCTTCCCCAGTATTTACAGTTGCTATGGTGTCAACTACTACTCATAGCAATGCCACTGTGTGTCACAGCAGAACCGAGATCCCAAGTGATTTTAATGGCTGTGTTATTTTTCAGAATTAGGTTGCCAGGCCTTTCTTCCAAGGCACCTCTGGATGGACTCAAATCTCCAGTTTTTTGGCTCACAGCTGAGCATGTTAACACTCTGTACGACCCAGGGATTCTCTTACTCCTCCAGGGTCTCTAAGTTTACTTAATTCATTTTCTTGTGATTCTTTTCTACTTTTTTCTCTCTCTCTTCACTCTAGTCTCAGAAGGCCATCACCTGGACCCCCAGCCTAGCTTTCTAAGTCACTTCCGTTCACTAGGGTGACTAACAGACTTGCACCATACCCATGTCCCATCTCCCATTCCCAAAGAATGTCCCTGCAGCAGAAGAAATACGGCTTTGGAGGCAAATGCACTTATCAGAAGAAACTTCAGAACATCAGGATCTCAGTCTCTCCTCCTTTGCCCACCCTGGAGTCCCGCGCGTGCTGCGGGACAATCACTCAAACGAGGCTCACTCCTGAGCGGCCATTCTCTGAAGGCCCATTGATCTGTGCGACTCCTGTATCAGCAGAAATGAGAAGTTCCTGGCAGATGGAAATGGAAATTATATACTTTGGTATTGCAGACTATATTACAGCTAAATGATTTGCATTTTGAAAGTTGGGAGTTCTTGCAAATACTGAAGGGAAAGAGCGCTGGGCTGTAACTTAGGACCAAGTGCCAGCTGCCACTAACGTAGTTGTGTGCCCTTGTGCTAATCATTGAACCTGTCTTGTCTCAGTCTTCCTCACTGTAGCATGTGTTTGAATTCAGGTCTTATTAGGACTGTCGCCAGGCTCCAATGATATAATGGATCTGCAAGTACTTTACAAATTAGAGAGCATTTCATAAATGCAATCATAATCTGTTACACATATAATGTCTACCCTTTTCTGTCTCCATCTGCAGCCCATGTCTAAAGTCCAACGTAATCAAAGCTGCTTTCTCCAGGCTACAGGGACGACTGAAACCATCTAGAGATGTTAGCCATTTTCAGAAGGCTTCTTAAATAATTTTTTAGAATTTTGCATTTAAATTGGAGACAAATATAAAACGCTATTTTCAGTTTCTGTCTGCTGCTTCTGACATGGCATCTTGCGCACTTGCTCTCCGAAGGGACGCTGTGAAATCCTGTTGAAAGATAGCAGGAAACAAAACGGTCTGTTGACCTCAGCTTGCTGTGTTCTGTCTGATTTGGACACTGCCTCTCAGTAAGCAGCGTTATCTCGTCTGCACGGGCTGGGCGCTAGCCATTTCAAGTTCACAGTCACTGCAAAAACAGTAATCGATCCTCTTCTTCAATCTGCCTGCTGTTTCATGGGCTCTCTTCAAATTCAGAGGAATCTATTTCTCAGTGACGCTGGAAAGCATAATAAGGTCACAGTGGGGAGGCTTTAGCTTCATTAAAGAACATTATTATAAAAATAAAATGATTGAGGGCAAATTGCTTTTGTCCTTGTGGTACTGTTTCAACTGCTCTACATTAATCTGAGCGTTTAAAGCAGCAATAAAGGAGTTCGCAGCTCTGTGATCATGCACTTCACCAGAGTAACCCCTAGCGGTAGAAAGAGATGTCCGTTGCTCACGTTCTGGGGATTTCTCCCCCTGGTGAATCAAAAGGAGTTAAGGCTCCTCAGAAATACAGGCTGCGTCTTGTCAATAACTAAGCTTATTTCTGCTTTTAAAGCCTCAGAGAGAATGCTGGTGTCCAGCAAATGTCGATGGCAGCGTTAGTCTCAAAGTGATGGAGCAGAGAAAGGAATAGCAACTTGGACCCACCCAGGCTGCCATCGATCACGGGACCCTATAACAGCGCAAGGAGGAAGAAGGATTTAAGAAGGAGAACCAATGATTGCTCTATTAATCTAGTTTAACAGATGCTAAAATCTGACTGAGCAAATGACAAGTTGCAGTCAGTAAGGCGTATCAGTTCATTACCACGTTCAAGGCTCTCCCCTTCCTTTCTTTCTGCCTTCAGCAGCTGGCAAAGGACCGCCTTTTACAGTTCAATTTCTCAATTTATTTTTGACTGTTTTTAATTAAATTTGATGGCCTGCTTCTGCACCGCTGAAGTCACTGGAGGTGCAGAGCACTTCGCTGTTACAATGAGAGCTCTCTTGATGTCGCTTCATTATTAACTGCTTTTCAAAAGTGCTGCCCTGAACGCTCCTTTTATAAATATTTAAATAACTGGATTTCTAGAACATAAATATCTGAGTACAGAAGATAGGAGTTCTCTTGCTTGTTTAATAGGTTACACATAGTAAAATAAAAAGCTCCTTTCTGTAACGTTATGTATCATAATAGTAATTGGGAATGTATCCTTAGATTATCTCATACAGAAGTTCACACAAATCGTAGCGATAGCTCAAATAACAAGAACTAGTGACTTAAAGCTGATAACACTTCTTCACACATATAACTACTTCTAGGAAAATGTCTGAGGAAACAGAACGAGTGTCTTTCACGTAGATAAATAAAAGCTGAAATAACCTGGGTATTTTCAAAAGTGAATATTTTTCTTCTTTGTTCTTAAGATAAAATGAATTTGTTAAGCAAGTACTCACTAATTTCTCCAAACATACACTCTTTAAGGAAAAAAAAAAAAGAGAGAGAGAAGATAATAATAGAAGAAAATGAAGTCTGAACACATTAAAAAAGAAAAACAAGAAAAGAAACCCCATGCATTGACCATACGTGTTAATCTCTATTCCCCAAACTTAGAGAAATGACAAGCCATGGCATTTTTAAAAATTTTACACGGAGACAAACAGATCCAGTGTGGGAAATAAGTGATGATAGCAACAGTGACAGCCACTGATGCTGCACACCAGGTACGGTTCCAGCTCATTTAGTGTGCATTCTGTCCCAGTAGCAGAACTGTCACCATCGTCACCTTATAGACAAGGAAATGGAGAAGCAGAAACATCACATACCCAGGAGACAGGGAAGTTAGAATTCAAGTCCAGGAAGGCCAGCTTCAGAGTCACACTCATAATATGACATATGTTGTATTCCACGTGCCATATTTCAAAAAAATGTGGGAGATAGGAAGCAGATACAAAAATGGGGACAGATGTGGCAGAGTTGAGAAGGTACATGTCCAGATGCGTCATACTCAAAAGAAGTAAGGAATCACCTCACAGAAGCCACAAGGAGCTCAGCACGTAAGACAACGGAGTGGTTTAGGAGGTAAGGGGAAGAAATAGCTCCAGAGGGGAAAAACCCCAACTGCTTGCTTTTCTGTTGCCCACAGATGACAATTACCTCTCCATACCCTCACTTCCCCAGACTGCCAGTTCTAAGTGGTTTACTCTCTAGAGAATTTAGACTTGAGATAGTTTAGTCTTCAGACAGGACTATGATTTAAAGATGACATAGTTAATCAAAGAACAAATAATTCTCTTCTCGTGCTTGGTTTCCACAACACCAGCGGCCAATTATAACACCCTAGGTTCTACTCTAAAATCTCACTCTCAAATAAAAATAGACAGCCATACATCACCACTCATCAGGAGACAAGAGCTACAATAACAGCTAAAAAGGACTGAAATAAAATACAGACAATGCCTGAAACCAAATCAAATTTGTTGCTGTAAAGTTGATCCAGACTCACAGCAACCCTATAAGACACAGTGCAACTGCCCCATTGTGTTCCCAAGGAGCACCTGGTAGATTTGAGCTGCTGACCCACTGATTAGCAGCTATAGCTCTTAATCATTATGCTTCCAAGGTTTCCTATAGACAATGCAGAGAATTCAAAAATAAAGAAAAAACAATTATGTGTAATCAATAAAGAAGTGAGAAAAGCAACAGTTATTATAGTAAAATAAAAGTACAAAAAATAAAAAGAGCCCTAGTGGCACTATGGCTTAAGCTCTCGGCTGTGAAATATTTCTATAGTCATAAAAATAAACAATGAATATTGACTTAGAAGAATTTGATGAATTGAGAGGATAAAGGAAGGTAAGTCCCATAATGAATGCAAGGGGGGGGGGAACCTGCCGTTGCATTGATTTTAACTCATAGCAACCCTATAGGACTGAGTAAAACTGCCCTGTAGTTTGATGATGAATGTATCTGTCCTAAATCCTCAACAACCAGGTTGGAAGTTACTATATACTGGAAGTCAATACATAAGGTTAAAATTGACACATCAACAAGCAGCAGTATAATCGTATTAAATTTTAAATAATTAATGTGACTACCAAGAGAGCTGTTGTGAAGTGGCACTGTGTTGGTTCCAACTCATCGCACCTGTGTGTACAACAGAAGGACCCACTGCCACAGTCTGTGCCACCCTCACTGCTGTTACGCCTGAGCCCATCATTGTAGGCACCGTCATCCATCTCCTTTGGGGTCTTCCTCTCTTTCGCTGATCCTCTGTTTGACTAAGCACAGTGCCCTTCTCCATGGACTAGTTCCTTCTAATATCACTTCCAAAATATGTAAAATGAAGTATCCCCATTCCTGCTTCTAAGAGCATTCTGGCTGTACTTCTTCCAAGGCAGATTTATTCATCCTTCTGGCAGTCCATGGTACACTGAATATTTTTCACCAACAGCATAATTCAAACATATCAATTCATCTTTGGTCTTCTTTGCTCATTATCCAGCTTTCCCATGCATATGAGAACCTGTTGCCGTTGAATCAATGACAATGATCCCATAGGGAAGAGTGGAACTGCCCCATGGGATTTCCAAGGGACAGCTAATGGCCAACAGTCAAAGCCCTCCAAAACTGATCTCTATCCTCTTTTGACAGTATTATCTTCTATTCCCCAATCTTTATTACAAAAAGAACTATTGACTGGCCTTTTCTATGTTTTCTCTATATTTAAACTGTTTTTATACATATTGTTTCCTCCATCTATAATATCATCTCAGTCCACACATCTGCTCTTTTAGATTTATAGCAAATTCTACATCCGGTTATTTTAACACAAATAAGAAACAGTCTGTCTCCCGAAAAACAATTGGTGCTGAATTTCTCCTTAACCTATAGTTCCTAACACTAATATAGTTATCTTTTTATGTATATATCTGTATATTAATACACCATGTAGTCAGATCTGACTCAATGGCACTTGGCTTTGGCTATGTAATAGTATCTGAAATATAATTTATCTCCTATGGTGGACTATAAATTACTTGAAGGTAGAAATATCGTATTATTGTTGTTAGGTGCCATCGAGTTGTTCTGACTCATAATGACCCTACACATGACAGAATGAAACACTGCCTCATCCTACATCATGTCCATAAAGTTCTTTATGCTTAAGCCCATTGTTGCAGCCAGTGTGTTAACTCACATCTTTGAAGGTGTTCTACTTTTTTGCTGACTTCTGTTCTGCCAAGCATGATGTCCTTCTCCAGGGACTGATCTTTCCTGACAGCATGTCCAAAGTATGTAAGAAGCCGTCTCATCATCTTTGCTTCCAATGAGCACTCTGGTTGTCCGTCTTCCAGAGCATATCTGTTTGTTCTTTGTTCTTTGGGCAGTCTATGGTATGTACATTCAGTATTCTTCTCCAACACCAGAATTCAAAGGCATCAGATCTTTTTGTGTCTTCTTTGTTCATTGTTCATCTTTCACATGCATATGATGTAACTGAAAATGCCATGGCTTGAGTCAGGTATACCTTAGTCTTTGACATGACATCTTTACTTTTCAATACTTTAAAGAGGTCCTTTGCAACAGATTTTCCCAATGCAGTGTATCTTTTGATCTCTGGACTGCTGCTTCAGTGGGTGATGAGAGCAGAATCAACTAAAATGAAAACCCTCACAGACTCAGTGCTTTCTCCATTTACCAGGATACTGTTTACTGGTTCCGTTGTGAGGATTTCTATTTTCTTGATATTGAGGTGCAATCCATACTGAAGGCTGAAATACCATATTAATATCTATGTTCCCCATAGGCTTAAAACCCTTCTGAAAAAGAACTTACCATAGAGTTTCCAAGGAGCAACTGGTGGATTTGAACTTGTGACCTTCTGGCTCTCAGCTGAGTTCTTACCCATTATGCCAATCAGGCTTCCTCGACAGTCTTAGGACAACACAATGTAGATATTATATTTTTATGCAAATAAAGTGCCTCTCCCATGTTTGTTTGCCAACTCTGTCCCCCACCCTGAGGAGGTATTTTCATAATGGTGCTATGCTAATTTTTTTACAGCAACGTGTACCAAAAAATCATCATAATGGTGCTTATGAAAATATTCCATGGGGCAAGGGCATAGTTGACAAGCAAATGCAGAATTTGCACTGATACTATTTGAGTAAAACATAGAATGATTGGATTTTTCTTTACGCATTGAAAGTCACCATTTTTTAAATCAGTCTTATGTTTTTAGCCTCCGACTATACATCATTTACGTCTTCTTCAGATATTCATATGCAGAACACAGGAAAGGACCATCTGAGATTTTCAATTAGTAGTGACCTAAATCACCCAGGTTTTATTGCACATTGTTTGGAAGTCTAAATGATTTGAGTGAGGCCAGCATGGTATCTATTTTGATATATTCTAGGAATGTTTCTTGAAAAATTAATGAAAATTGATTTATGTGAACAAATTCTCATCTCCTAATAATTTCCAGTGTCTTATTACTCTGCAAAAAAAAACTCACTGTGGTGGTTCAACAAACATAATTTCAGCCATTTAAGCTCAACTTTACTGCCATTGTTGGCAATATTAAGTAGTTTCTGTAGCCACATGATGTAGGCAGCAGCTTAAATTTCAGATCATGAAGTGCTATTAATATTATGATTGGAATTAATTTCCACATCAATGAATCAATGCTATCTTAATATTCTTTAATGTCCCTACCACGTGCACTTTGTGAATGCTTTTCACAAAAGACAGTTTCTCTGTGCTGCCAACCTCATTATTTTGGGTTTTTGTCCAGAACCGAATCCCCTTTGTGATCAAAGGGCACAGAAAACACCTTATGAACTATTCAACCACGCCGATTTGATGGGCAGCCCACATGTGTTCAAGCAGAAAAGGAGAGAACTTTCACAGCAAACATCTGCTTGAAAGATCGTTTACACAAAAGCAAAGAGGCAGTTCATTACAGGAATAACAGCAAAAACCCAGACTTCTAGAAAATGGGCGGGGGGGGGGGGGAGGCAGGGAAGGACAAGTATCTTGACAATAACTTCCTCAGAATTAATGCTATAACTGATTTGAATGTTTTTAGTTTCAAACTTGACTAGTGATGGCTGAGCTTGTATCAAATGAAAGAAAATAAGAGCAAAATCAGTTTAGTACGTAATCTGGTAAAAATGTTAGGTGTGTGCACATGTTTATGTGTGTTCATGTGAAGATGGATGGATGGCTGGATGAATGGACCGATGGTCGGATGGACAGACGGATGGACGATGGAAGAAGAATGTGTCTGCTTAGTGTTGAAATATGTTTAACCATCTTAAGATCATTTACTTCCCATAAATCTGATCCTTTGGTGAGCTGTATCTATTCTTTCAGATCAACAGTATCATTCAATGCTCATTTACACCTGTAGAGTACTTTGTCATTTACAAAATGTCATTCAAAAAACATTATATGAGTTGATTTTTAGAATGGATATCATTTAAGGATAAAATGTGCAATTTAAGCTTCAATAACTGGAAGAAACTGGTGGTTTTATGCTCTGGGCTGCATAGCTGTACCAGAAGAGCAGACACTTAAATCCAAACAACACTCACAAGTCAGACACATCTGCTCCCTCCATTCTGGTCTATTTCTACACACTCATTTTTTTTTTCCTGCTACATCAGGGACTTTCCCCTGTCAGGGCAGTCATTGACGGCAGCTTTCAAGTTTTTCTGGTCCTCTGCTCCAGGTAGATTGGGGCCATTTGATGCTATTTAGATGGCCACTTGTTAGCTTTCAAGACCCCAGACACTACTCACCAAATTGGTATGCAGAACATTTTCTTAAAAAAAAAAAAAAAAAAACACAGTTATGCCAAATAGCCTAGATGTTCCCTGATACTGTGGTCCCCAGACTCCTGTCCTTGCTACTCTGTCCTTCAAAATGTTGGTTGTATTTAGGAAACCTTTCAGCCTTTGGTATAGCCCAGCTGTGCTAACTTCCCTTCTACTGCACGCAATCACTCCCTTCGCCTAACCCAATTCCTATCTACCATCTAATCTAGGAATACCCTTTTCCTTCCCTCCCTCCCTCCTTCCTGGTAACCATACAATGATGAAATTATTGATAAAGACGTAGCAATATTTATGAATAATAAAAGGTAGTATTTAATAAAAGGTAGTATTTCACATAGCACATCTATTACTCTGCCTAAGCAGGAAGCAAATATATTAAAACTCAAATTTTTGTTCACGTATATCACATTCTATATTTTCAAAAAAAAAGCAGAATAATAAAAGGGAGTATAGGTAAGTTTATCTACTTGAACAGGTAAAATTTAATTATTATAAATTCTATTAAATGACAGTCTCTCTGTAGCTACCCTACTCAAATCCTATCCTTTCTGTGTGACTGTTCACATTTTCTAATCAGCACTAACATCTGTACATTCTCAAGCCCTCATTACTGCAAACAAAAGATATTTTTTCTTATAAATTAAAAACCTACATACAAAAACTTCTGTATAGATAAGCCTCGAAACCCAAGTGGCATAGTGGTTAAAGTGCTACTGCAACTAACCAAAAGGTTAGTTGAACCCACCAGGTGCTCCTTGGAAACTACAGGACAGTTCTACTCTATCCTATAGGGTTGCTATGAGCTGGAACAGACTTGATAGCAGTGGGTTTGCTTTTTCTCTTATTTTGGAAACCCTGCTTATGTAGTGGTTCAGAGGGTAGGCTGCTAACCAAAAGGCTGGCAGTTTGAATCCACCAAGCACTCCTTGAAAACTCTGTGGGGCAGTTCTTCTCTGTTCCACAGTAATGCTATCAGTTGGAATCTACTTGACTGCGGTTGGTGGGTTTTAGTTATTGATTTTTTATATAAACACCGAATTTTACTCCAATTCTGTTTTACAATCTGGTTTTTATCCTGTTGAATATGGTGATTATTTTTGTGACTTTAATATTCTTTTCTACTTCTATGTTTTCTCATAAAAAAATTCAATTACTTTCTTTAAATTGAAATGTTTCTATGTTCTGATTATAGGGAAAGAATCCATTATGAAAACAACAGGAAAACAGAAATTAAAAAAATAATTGAGCTCATTTTATCATATTGTTTCTTTCCTTCTGTATTTTTCTTCCTGTATATACACAAATGGAATCTTTCTATAAAGACAGTTCTTTAACTGATTTTTAAATTTAAAAATACATCTGCTCTTTCTTCCATATCATAAGCATTCTTCTAAGGCATTAGAAGTGTAGAATTTCACTATTTGGAAAAAACTATTGTATGAACTTTATGTAATTAAATATGTGGGTCATTTGTAATTACTGCTACTAAAACAAGCTGTTAGTTGGAACTGACTTTACGGCAATGGGTTTATTTCTTTATTTGTTTTTATAGTAAGACAAACTACGAGAAACATTCTTTTGTTTAAATCCTTTCAGATATTCCTAATTATTTATTAAATCATTAGATATATTTAAAGGAAGGATTGTTGAGATTTGATAAATGGACCGAATGCTAATTACAGGTTTCTCAAATACTTTTGAAATAGAATTTTCACTATTAGTCTTGATTTATCTTCTTACTAATCTTCGGGAAGGCTGAGATGCTGTGTGAATCTCATATAACTCATGAGTACAGGTCTATTATACAAGCCTTGTGAAGTGTACAAAGTGGCTTCTAAAAATTAAAATGTATAATGTACCTTTTCCATTGCCTAAACTGATAGGTTTTTATTCTATGTAGCTCACAAACATTTCATATTACTGCCTATATGTGGTACATACATTCTAGCTTGTTGATTCACGAAGGTTCTTATCCAGGGAGGATGAGACTTGTAATCTATGCCACAAAAGGGGACATGTGACCCTTAGTCCTGACCTCGCATAACTTGAAAGCCAGAAATCAAGGAGTATTTTCAGTGATTGAATTATTTCCCCGTTGAAATTGCCTAACTCTGAAAGCAACAAACTGTAAGGTCCTAAAGGCAACCCAGTCCTCAGCTAGAGGTCATTAAGAAGGCCATTGACAAGTGTGCCAGGGTGAAATGCTTCACACAGTCACTCTGGGTTACCATTCTGGATCACTACCCGGAATACCCTTCCCTCCTGACCCACAACTACTGCCTCAAACTTTCACCTTTCACTCTACTTGTGGCTCACACGCTTTGGAATTCAGTTTAGAAGGCAATTCCTTCACACCTACCTATTCTACCACTTAAAGTTAAAACAAACAAACAAAAAGAATACACATTGACTTCAAAGACATTAAGGAATTTTAAAATCATAATCTTTCAAAGAAATGTAGTGGCCCAATATTTTAAAAGGGCTCACAGGTCGACAGGGTTCCATGATGAACTCTGCGGAGATGAGGTGGAAAGACACATTATGTTGGGCTGTGGACAAAGAGCCACCTTGGCTGAAGTCAACTCACCTGGAGCTGACGCCCATGGCTTCCCTCGGTGCTGGTGCCAACATTCTGTCAATCAGAGACCCTGAACCGGAAGAGCATGAGCCAGGAACCGCTTGTCTTTTATTCCCACCTGGAAGAAGACACAGTGTCAGTCATCTTTTTTTTCCCCCACGTTCCTTCAGGCGCAATAAGATATTCATTATGTTATCTTTTCCTGTCACATTAGATACTCATTTATCAAAATGCTCACCACAAAGGGAAGCAGCATGAACTCTTCACCTCTAGAATTCACACTTCGGTGATTAATACCACACCTGCAGAAGCCAAAGGGACCATCTCTATTTTATCTCTTCTAAAATGTTCCTTACAAAATGTTATTTATTGTTTCAGCACCCTCATTCCTATCCATTTCATTTAAGTAACTGATGTGTTAATTTAGGAAGCCATTTTCTACATATTGTCCTTGGAGACTATAAATCAAAATACATTTTTAAACCCAAGAAAGAAGCTACTGTTCAGAAGAAAATAGTTCATTTTTCTGAGTTCTTTTTTCTTTTTCCTTAACCATCAAAAGGAATCTCAGTAGGAAACTGTTTTAATAAAGCAATTCCATTAGTTTGCTGCCAGCCGTACATCACATTCCACAAGTTCAGAAACAGTGACAAAAAACACTGATGACTCCTAAAATGTGCCATCACAGTGTGGCTGCTATGGAATTCAGGCTGAAAACAGCCCATTTGGCCACATGAAGAAACTGAAGTCTTGGCAATAACTTTAAGAGCTGGACTTCCTACAAGAACGAGACGTGCTTACACAGGAAAAGTGAAAAAGAGGAAGAGCCTGAACAAGATCTATTGGCACAGCAGCTGAAACAGTGCATAAAATCAGTTGTGGTTATGGCACAGGACCAGGCAGCATTCTGTTGTGTTGTGCACAGGGTTGCTATGAGTTGGAACTGACTCGATGGCACATAAGGACAACAGTGTGCCGCACCACCTGTGTGTCAATTTGTCTTACTGTGGTGGCTTGCATGTTGTTATCATGTAGGAAGCCATACCACCAGCATTTCAAACACCAGCAAGATAACCCATGGTGGACAACTTTCAGTGATACTGCCAGACAAAGACACATTAGGAAGAAAGACCTGGTGATCCGCTTCCGAAAATTAACTAGTAACAACCTCTTAAATCATAACACAACACAGTGATGAGAAATGAGCCCATTAGATTGGAGGATACCCAAAACACACCACACTGGCAACAATGGACCGGAGCATACCCCCAGTCCTGAACATGGCCCCCAAACCAAACCAAAGCCTTTGTCACTGAGTCAATTCCACTGACATTCATCCTACAGAACACAGCAGAACTGCACTGCAGAGTTTCCAAGGAGTGCTGGGTAGATTCCAATTGCCGCCTTTTGGCTAATGGCTGTAGCCTTTAACCACTATCCCACCAGGTTAAAAAATCACCCAGGATCCAGCAACATTTTGTTCTGTGTCACAGGTGGTAGCCATGAGTCACAACCAGCTGGAGGACAACTACCAGCAGCAACAAACTCTTCACACTCTCCACCACCAGGGCCAACTGACATTCAGCTCTCAGTGTCTCTCCCGTCCGTTTCAAGACTGCCGAGTTTAAGGAGCCTGAATGAAACAAAGGAGGATCCTGGCATGTTGCAAATGATCAGAACGTTTGGCGGCTAACTGAAAGGCTGCGGGTTTGTGGCCACCCAAAAGTAGCTTGGAAGAAAGGTCTGGCAATCTCCTGAAAAATCACCTACTGAAAACTCTCGGGAGCACAGTTCTCCTCTGACACACACGGTATCACCATCAGTCAAAGATGACGCACAGCCTCAGGTAGCCGAGAAGGTGAGTGTCACGGCAACACACCAATCTTGCTGCAGGCAATCTAGTTCCTGCTTCGCGTTGGCCTTTCTCCCCAGGATTTAGAGGCTGACACCGAACTCAGTTGGTGGCGGACGGGGGTGGCTATTATTTGCTGATGTATTTCTTGATGCTCCTTGTCCAACTGGATTTTCAAAACCAGGGTTGACTATGCCAGTATATCGTGCAGTTGAACCCACCTGCCTGGGTGTCTTTTTACCTTCTTTCCTAAGTTAGAATCAACTTGCCAACAACTAGTTGTTTTTTATATCCACCTGGACACTAGGTGCTTGTGTCACCACCTAAGGTGTGCTACTACTCTTCTGGTTCCTCACATGCCGTGGATTCTATTCCCCCAAATCTCAGCCACCTGCTGGTTTCATGTTTTCCACACATTACGTACCACCTTGCTGCTACTTTTTAGTTTAGGGTTGTTGCTGGTGTGTGTGTGTGTGTGCGCGTGCTCATATTCTCTGCAGTGTGATGTGCAGGGTGTGAGAAAGACCCACTAAAATTACTTTCTAGAACTAAATCAGAATGAATAGTGTGTTTTTCTTGTAGTCCTCTTGCAAAATTCAAACGTCGCCCGTCTCAATTTGGAATCTGTGTTATTCTCTTCTCCCTTCTGCTGTGGCCACAATAGACTTTGATCTTCCATAGATGATTAACAATAACTTCTTGACTATTGATCTGGTGCCAGCTGAAAACAGATGGCACTTTCAAATTAGGATAATTTAAGCAGCCTTTAATAAAGAACCTATTTACTAAAGTGGGGCAATATGTAAGGGAACTCATAGGAAAGGTGTGATAGAGTTGTTCCCAACAACAGGGGAAGGAGCTGCTCCTGCCACCCAGAAGAAGGGGCATACATGCAGAGTGTCCCCAGGCAGGGGAGAGTAATCTTCGCTTGGGAGTCCCAGTTAGTACAGAACCACAGCATCACAAAGGAGGCCTGGGAAAAAACACAGGCATCTCTCTTCCTCCCTGTTTTCCTGCCCTGACTGTCTATTGGACAAAGCCCCATGAAGCTCGAGAACACGGCTGCCTGTGGATGAACTTCATCCTGGCTATTCTCATCCAGAGCAAGACAGCAGGACAGAGAAAGATAAAGAGAAGCTGGAGGGAGAAGGAGAAGAACTCCAGCAAGAACTTCTTAAGAGCATGAAGTTGGGAATCAGGTGGAATTTAGCTCTGAGTCCTAGTTTTACCTAGATATATAACCCTAGACAAATAACTTACTCTTACAAGCTTCAATATCATTATTTGTATGTGGAGGTCATAATCATATCTCTTTACAGTCCTCATACTTTCGTGAGGACTCAACGATACAACGTATCTAGAGTACACACTATGAACTTAGTGCTATTGGTCATTGAAGGACGAAGTCCCCTCAATATAAATAATTAAAATCCGTCAAAAAACGCAGACAACAGATTCTTTAGTCATGCTGAACTCTCCAGCCCCTGTTCTATAGATTATACACTTTGAAACCTGCTTTCTCCAATGGGCTATTCCTCATGCTTGGAAAGAGTCATTCCTCTTCTTCCACCCCAATCTGTTGTTGGCCTAGTAATCTCCAACTCACACAACAGTGATCTGAGGGCTCTTTCTGGTCACCATCTTTCTCAGGAAAAAGGGATCATTTCCTCTTTGCTCTGCAGTGGTACCCTCTGTGCATCTCCTCTATAGTTCTCATCCCTCTGCAGAACAGTTAGACCCTTTCTGTCTTCCTCTTTGATTATGAGCTTCTGTCTGACAGATCTATAGCTTCAAAACATGGGTCATTGCCTGGTCCCTAGTAGATGCTCATTGAACTTTAGGAAAATAAATGGGTAATTATTACTCGAAAAAGTTTGTTACAATGTAAGAAATTGGATTCTGTAACTTCTTTCCTTCTTGTCTGGAGCAAACTGATGCATGATAGGCCTACCACGGAAAGGTAAGAAAATTCTGAAGAAGAAGACACGCCAATAGAAAAGCCAAGCAACTTTTCAACTTTTACCTGGGCCAGCCTTGCTGGCAAATTTATCTTGTTCATCTCACGGATGCCACAGCTGTTAGACCTAACTATTTCCAGTGTAAAGTACTAAAAATCCTTTCTTTGCATTTGGTATATTTAAGTGATAGACCAACCAGTAGAATTCCAAACATTTTCTCAGTGACCTACCGAAATGTTTAAAAATACTTATTGTGTCTTGTGAAGAGGTAATGAATTCATGTGGTGTATGAATTTAAGCCATGCAAAATGGGACATACGACAGTCTTCAGAGTCTTTCTCCCATCGTCTCCTCCCCCATCATCAATCAAACAACATTTATTATCATCATGAGCCTTTGCAGTGTTTCCTTTTGAAAATTCAAATAAATGTAAATGCATACTATTTTCCCCTTTAAAAAAATACTGCATCCTTTCCCACTATTAGGGGCCTCATTTTTTTTTTTTTTTTTTTTTTTACCGTTGGAGACGCTGTTGGTGTAGTAGGTAAGAGTTACGGCTGCTAACTAAAAGGGTGGGAGTTTAAATCTACCTTGCACTTCTTGGAAACCTTCTACTCTGTCCTAAGGGGTCGCTATGACTAGAAGTCAACTCAGTGATGACAGGTTTGGTTTTCATTTTTATGTTGTTGTCAGTTTGTTTTTTTTTTTTGTTTATTTTCTTTCACTTAAAACAATTTATAGGACTTTTTTGTATCCCAAAATAGAGAGTATCTTCATTTTGTTCAGTTAAGAGATTTTCTAATGTTTTGATAAACCCCAGTTGCTTCATCAGAACTTTCCTACTCTGATTTATTTTAAATCATTTGCAATTACTAAAGAATGAATAAATCTGTCTTGGAGGAAGTACAGTCTGAGTGCTCCTTAGAAGCAAGGATGGTGAGACTGCATCTTACAGACTTTAGATATATTTTTGAGATGCTGCGGTCTTTGGAGGAGGACATCGTACTTGGTGGAGTGGAGGATCAGCAAAAAGAGGAAGACCCTCGACAAGGGGCATTGGCACAAGTGGCTACAGTGATGGGCTGAAGCATAATGACTGGGACATGGCACGGGACCAGGCAGTGTTTTGTTCTGGTGTACAGAGGGCTGCTATGAGTTGGAAATGACTCGATGGGACCTAAGAACAACAAAGAAGAAGAAATAAAGAACAACTTTCTATATGTAAAAGAGTATTTAAGAGGAAAGGCAGTAGACTATGTCTTTAGACATGTACAGGGAAGTCAATACATAAATGCACTTGTAACTTAGTTATTGCCAAACTTTCCTCCCTGAGAATCAAACTAAACTGAGTCCCCACCAACACTTCAGGAAACTGCTTAGATAGACTGATTTTTAGATTTTTGCAAATCTTATGGGCGAAAAACTGCATCTCTGTCATTTTGTTTTCACTCTTCTAATTAAGAGGAACTTGAGTATCTTTTTGTAACATTTAAGAGGCATTTGCAGATACCCTTTGCATTTTTCTACTCCACTTGCAATTTAAAGCATTTTTTCTTACCCTGTGTGTTATCAAAATAAGCCATTAACTATATTTGCAAAAGATTCCTCTATATTCAGTTTTTTAAACTCTATCCCACACCCCCACTCCCCCCGCAGCTTCTTTTTTTTGCAATAATGATAGACAAGACTGCAAAATATTACAAAGAAAGAGGTCCTACAGTGCCCTCTGGTGGCATACCTCTCCTTTGCATTCCAAACAAACCAAATCCATCTGCTGTGGCATCTACTGCAAACCACAGCAACCTTACAGGTCAGAACAAAACTGGCCCACAGGATTTATAAGGAGTGGTTGGTGCGTTTGAACTGCCAACCTATGGTTAGAAATTGTAGCACTTAACCACTGGCAAAAGCTTTATATCCGTGTTTTCCTTTAGCTTCAAAGCCTAGCTCAGTTCTCCATGCCCCTGGCACAATACAGAACTACACCCATCCAGAAGATAAAGAGACATTTGAGTTACTTTGGCCTTCAAAGAATTAGGTTAGTGCTTGGAAGTTGCTAAATATCTTAACAGGCAGAATTCATTTCCTTTCTAGTGCTTCAAAAGGTGGCCTTGGAGTACTTTGTTAGTGAACTAGAATGCAGGCTTATTCTAGGACGTCAGTCTCCACCTTCCTGTAAGCACTACCGCCGCTCTCCTGGGTGCTGAACACTAAACTAGCAAGTCAGCTCAGTCTGAAGCCCACATTCATTCATTCACTCATTCATTCATTCTACAGATATTTGAAATATCATGTGCACTGCTCTAGGTGCTTGTAATTTTGTTCAGAGAATGAAACAGACGAAAATCTCTGTCTTCATGAAGCCATATTCTAACTAGGAACAAGAGACCATAAGCAGTAAACATGTATTTAAGCAAATTGCATGCAATATTAGGAGTTGAAAGTGGGTTTGGGAGCTGGGCAAGCATATGGTTACAACTTACAATAGAAAGAGACTGTATGAACGGAAACAGGGAACTTGGAGTACAGAAGGAAGAGTGTCGACACGTTGCAGGGTATGGGGTTGATGGCCAATGTCACAAAACCATATTAGTTGTTTAGTGAGAAACTGATTTGGTCCATGAATGCATAAATGTTTACATAAAGAACAATTTAATAACAGAAAAAGGAGATGGGATAGGCCTTCTTGAGTAAGTAGCATCTGAATAAACATGGGAAGTGGGAGATGAAATTAAACCTGCAGCCCTGTGGAAGAGGAACTCTCTAGAAACCATAGAGAATCCTGGGTCTGGTGAGCAACCTTTTCGGAATTGTTGTTGTTGTTGTTAGGTGCCACTGAGTCTGTTCCAACTTACAGTGACAACATGAACAATAGAACAAAACACTGCCCGGTCTTGCGCCATGTCACAATTCTTTTACTTAAGCCCATTTTTGCGGCCAGTGTGTCAATCCATCTCATCAAGGGTCTTCATTCTTGCTGACCCTCCACTCTACTAAGCATGACGTCCTTCTCCAGGGAATGATCTTTCCTGACAACATGTCCAAAGCACGTAAGATATAGTCTTGCCGTCTTTGCTTCCAAGAAACACTCTGGTTGTACTTCTTCCAGAACAGATCTGTTTGTTTTTTTGGCAGTCCATCGCATGTGCTCAGAATTAAAGGATCTTTTTCCCAGCCTCTGGCAGTGCTATCTCTTGATGGTTCTACCTCTCAGTCCACTTTAGCAATTGCCATAGGTTAGCCACAATGCTCTCCAAGGTCACACCCAACAGCAGCCTACAATCAATGCCGGTAGGTGTCACAGTATAAAGGCTTGAGCTGTCAACCATAACACAGAACAGCTTCCTGTGGGGCTAGCTAAGGCCTTAGCTGATATTGCATGGCAGCCCAGCTTCTCCATATACTCAATTCCTGCTTTCTTTCCTTCTTTTTCAGTTCCTGATCCTTGGAACATTCCCTATAAATCACCTGCATACTATTCTCAGTCTTAGCGTCCACTTGTCTAAAGAGGATCAAGAAGCCCAATGTGCACCTAACAACTGGGGAAGTATTTGCTCATTCTTCTCACAAGTATTTACTAAGCACCTACTATATGCTACCAGTAATTTTGATGTTTAAGGTACAGTACTAGGAAACAACAAAGAACAGGAAATACTCTGCCTTATGGTGCTTACATTATATTTGTTATTAGGTGACACAAATTTGATTTTGACTCACTGTACCCCGGTATTAAAGAGTAGGACTACTTCATCAGTTTCCTAGGGTTTAATCCTTATAGGAACAGATTGTCAAGCTTTTGTTCCAAAGAGCTGTTGGGTGGATTTGAACCACATACTCTTCAGTTAAGGGTCCAGGGCTCAACCACTGTACCACAAGGAGAGACAAATTTTAAATGAAACAAATAAAATGCACTGCATGTAACCTAGCAATAAGTGCTAAGGAGAAAAACAGAGTTGCAAAAGAGTACAAGAAGTACTGGGGCAGGACTGCAAATTTAGATATGGGACAGGAAGAAGCCAGCCATATGGATAACGGAAGTGGTAGGGATCATTTGAAGCATAAGCCACATGAAGAGAAAACAATGGCTATGTTGTTTAATATAACAGTAAGAAGTCTAGTTTTCATAGAATGGAATGAATGAGGGGAGAGGAATAGCTCATGGAGCTACAGAGTGAGGGAGAAACATCACCTGAGTCTGGTAGTTTATTGCTGAGAATCGGAGACTTGAGACTTGAGTTTTTAATCCAAATGCAATGGAAAGTGAACAGAAGATATTGCACAGAGAACCGACAAGGACCACTCGGATGAATGCGTGAGAGGACACTGAAGGAGGTGACAGCTAGAATCAGGGACCATTAAGAAGGCTGCTGCAACACAATCTAGAAAACAGATGAATATGGCTTGGATCAGAGAAGAAACAGTGTAGACGGTGGTAAGAACTGATTAGAACATGGATGTGTTTGAAGATAAAAAATGACCAGAAATGTGAACAAATTCTACATGGGTGTTAGAGATACAGAATGATAAAACCTAACTCCACAGTTTTGGAATTGAGCAACTGGAAAAATGGAGTCGTTATTTACTCAGATGAAGATGGCTAACAAAAGAGTAGGTTTGGGGGAATTTTCCAAACACCGAGTGAGGAAATGTTATGTTCAAATTGCCTCTTAGACATCTGAACGGAGATGGCATGCAGGAGTTGGATAAAGGACACTGAAATTCAGAAGAAAAAATGTACCTTGAAGTTCGGAAAACATTTGCACCTAGGTGGTATTTAAAGCCCTGAGACTGAATGACATAGATGAAGAAGTGACTGTGGTCAGAAAAAAGACCATGTCCAAGGATTGAACCATTGAACGGGTTCAGCTCTTGAACATTCTCATTTTAGAGGTTGGAAGATGACAAGAAACAGCAAAGGAGAGGGACAAGAAGCCACCTGTAAGTTATGACCAACCAAACAAACCCAGTGCCATTGACCTGAACCTGACCTATAGCAACCCTATACGCAACTCATAGAGACCCTGTACGACAGCGTAGAACTGCCCCATGGAGTTTCCAAGGAGCACCTGGCAGATCTGAACTGCCAACCTTTTGGTTAGCAGACAGCACTTAACCACTTATGGCACCAGAGTTTCTTCTGGAAGGTATGTAAGGTAGCATAGAGCAGGGGTGAAGCCAAGTGAAAAACAGCCTTTCAAGGAGCAGAATGTCTCTAGTTACATGAATGCTGCTTATACCTCAAGCAAGATGAGGAATGAGAATGGAACATCACACTGCAAGGTTGAGGATTTGAGTGACAACAAGACATGTTTTAGTGTAATTATAGGTGAAGATGGAGAAAAGGAACGGAAAAATTTAAGAGAAATTTAAATGGGAGAACTTGGAGAAAATGTGTAAACTACTTCCATGCAGGGAGAACTTGGAGAACACACATAAACTACTTTAATGCAGAAAGAATACACCTCAATAAATCTTAAAAGACTGAACTCAGACAGATCATGATCTTAACCACAATGGAAATAAGTAGCAAAAAGATAAACAGAAAAATAAATAATTACATGCTAAACATTAAGAAATACATTTTTAAATAACCAAAAATCAGAGAAGAAATGATACTGTAAATTAAAAATTATTTAAACCAAATATTAACAAAACCACTATGTAACTCAAGAGACGCTTTCTAAATCCTTGCATCCTCTGCCAGTCATTACCTTCATAGGCTGTGTGTGACTTCCACAGAATGCTTACAAACTTTGTCACACATACAAAATCACTATGTTGAACCCTGTTGTTGCTGTTAGGTGCCCTAGAGTCGGTTCTGAGTCATAGGGACCCCTATGCACAACAGAACACTGCCCAGTCTTCTGCCATGTCCACAATTGTTTTTATGCCTATTGTTATGGCCACTGTGTTAATCCATCTCGTCGAGGGTCGTCTTTTTGGCTGACCCTCCACTCTACGAAGCATGATGTCCTTCTCCAGGGACTGATCCTTCTTTACAATGTATCCAAAGTATGTAAGACACAGTCTTGTCATCTTTGCTTCAAAGGAGAACTCTTGCTGTACTTCTTCCAGAACATATCTGTTGGTTCTTTTGGCAATCCATAGTACATTCAACATTCTTCTTCAACACCACAACTCAAAAGCATCAATTCTTCTTTGTCTTCTTTGTTCTTTGTTCAGCTTTCACATGCATATGATGTGATTGAAAACAACATGGCTTGAGTCAGGCATACTTTAGTCTTCAAGGTAACATTTTGAATCCTATTTCTAAGAAAATTTGACTATGTTTTAATTTTCCTCCCTAGACTAAGAGTAGCTTAAATTCAAGTGCTCACTCATCTCAGAAATATTAGGCATTTTATAAAATAACCAAGTATGTAGGTGGCCCTCAGTGCATGCTTATTTAATGAATAGATGAGAAGACTTCTGAGACAATGAACTGTATCGCAACTTGATAAGAACCATCACTGAGAGGCATACAAAGCACTTTCTACGACTAAAGGTAACTGGTTTAGTGAATGGCATATAATACATGGTTAGTGAAATTGTGGTGGTTTGATTCTTTTAAAAAAATGCCTTCAAATTCTGCAAAAATAAATTTACATAAAGAGTATATGGTTCAATCACTGTTTATCAGTCTCCAAAAGAGACCTACTTTTGATGCTGGCTGTGACCTTCTGTCTGGATCTTGCTGAGACTTGTTGAAGTTGTCAAGGGAAACACACCTTTTCCGTATTGCACACTCCAGGTTCCTACAGGGTCCTGCTACAGCTTCTGGAGTGAGTTTGATCTGTGAAAAAGTTGGCAAGGCTCTCACAAAAATATATAAATCCTCAAATGTAATAATAAGTATCTCAACTCTAAAATTACAAGCCCTTTTCCTTCAACCTCTGTCTGAAAACATCTTCAAGGAGTTTTCACAATAAAATTCTGAGCAAAAACTCAAAGGAGTTCTACTGCAACTCAAAATACGCTTTAATTGAAGCACAACACTCTAGGATGCAAAACTATGAATATTTGCTAACTCATTATCACTTTTATAATGCAAACAAGAGAACGAATACTGCTTATATATGAATATATGTTAAAAGTCTACTTTTGGAAGCCATGTATAGAATTCTGTTTGCTTGTTAAGACCAGAGAATACCTGAAGAAAAGATCTATTTATAAGAAATGACTTGGAAGGCTGAAAAACGGATCATCTGTTTTATCACATATTTGCACATCTGTTGTTATTGCTAGCTGCTGCTGTCAGGCCCCAACTTATGGTGACCTCATGTATAACACAACAAAGGCTGTTCAGTTCTGTGCCGTATCCATAATTGGTTATGGATCAGAACATTGTGATCACACGGTTTTCACTGGTTGACTTATGGAAGTAAATCACCAAGCCCTTCTTCTTAGCCCTTCTTAGTCTGGAAACTCCACTGGAACCTGCTCAATGTCACAGCAACACATAAGCTTCCACTTACAGGCAGTGTCTACACATGAAGGACTTTGGCCAAAAATGGAACCTGGATTTCCTGTCTGGAAGGGAGAATACCTAGGAACCGCCACTGCCCACATTTGTACACATGCCAAAGAGCCAAACCCATTGTGATCAAGTCATTTCTAACTTCCAGAAACCCTATGGAGCAGAGAAAAACCACTCTACAAGGCATCTAGTAGCACAGTTGTCAAGTGCTACGTGTGCTAACTAAAAGGTCAGCAGTTCAAATCCACCCAGTACTCCTTGGAAACTCTATGGGGCAGTTCTACTGTGACCTACAGGTTCACAACGAGTCAGAAGCGACTTGATGGCAGTAAGTTTGGTTCTTTTGAGGAATATTGGCACCTTTACAGAAGCCAACTGCCACATTTTTACCCCACTAAGCTGTTGGTGGGTTCAAACAGTTGAGCTTTCAGTTAGTGGTTAAGTGCTTTAACTACTGTACCACCAGAATGTCCTTTTGATTTACTGGGTATAAGGAAAAACAAAGTTTTAAAGTGCAGCTATGTGTTGAATATTACAAACACACTAAACCAGTGTGTGCGCACATGCACACGCACATGCACGCACATGTGCGCGCACACACACACATTCAAAATGTAAGGACATTTTAATTTTAAAATTATGAAAGGTAAGTAAAAGGATAGAATGTTAATATTTACCAGGTAAATATGAATGAAAACTGAACTGCTATGGTCACAGTATTTTCGGAAAAAGAAAAGGCTTTGGGAAACATATATTGCTATATTTAGTCTGCCTATATACAATGAGGAAATCCTAGTGGTGTAGTGCTACGTGTTATGGCTGCTAAGCAAAAGGTCAGCAGTTTGAATCCATTGAGAGGCTCCTTGGAAACCCTATGGGGCAGTTCTACGCTGTCCTATAGGTCACTGTGAGTCAGAAGTGACTCAGTGGCAGTGGGTTTATATACAATGACATAAGTTTAACTTGAGCACATCTAATAAAATCTCAGAATATGAAAGAGGATAAAAAAAAAAAAAAAGAGCAAATAAAACTGATTAAGGAATAGAAAATTTTATGAAGACCAAGAAATAAAGGGTTTCTACATCAGTAAAGAAGTAAAAATATCCCTGTTTGCTGATGATATGATTGTATATGCAGAGAATTCCAAAGAATCAATAAATAAACTACTCAAACTGATAGAAGAGTTCAGCAAAGTCTCAGGATTCAAGATAAACATAGTAAATCAGTAGGATTCCTTTATACTAACAATGAGATCTTTAAGGAAGAAATCCCCAAGTCAATACCAGTTACTATAGCCCCTAAGAAGATAAAGTACCTAGGAATAAATCTAACCAGAGAAATAACAGACCGTTACAAAGAGAACTACAAGCCCTGACTACAAGAAACTAAGAGAAACTTACATAAATGGAGAAACCTACTCTACTCATGGATAGGAAGACTTAACATTGTGAAAACATCTATTTTACCCAAAGCAATCTACTTATATAGTGCAATGCTGATACAAGTTCCAGTCACATTTTTTACTGTCATAGAGAAACAAATTACCACCTTTGTCTGGAAAGGGAAGAAGCCCCGGATAAGTAAGGCACTACTAAAGAAGAAGGACACACTGGGAGGCCTCTCATTACCCAACTTTAGAATCTATTACACTGCCACAGTAGTCAAAACAGCCTGGTACTGGTACAAAAAAATACAGATCAATGGAACAGAATCAAGACCCCAGAGATGACACCATCTGCCTATGAACAGTTGATATTTTACAAAGGCCCTAAGACATTAAACTGGAGTAAGAGCAATCTCTTCAACAAATGGTGCTGGCAAAATTGGATATCCATCTGCAAAAAACTGAAACAAGACCCATATCTTACACCTTATACAAAAGCCAACTCAAACTGGATAAAAGACCTAAACATAAAATCTAATAAAGCTCATCCAAGAAAAGTAGGAACAACAATGGAAGTTTTAATACACAACACAGACAGACTTAAAAATCTGTCAAACAAACCACATTCAACAGAAAACAGATAAACGGGAACTACTAAGAATCAAAGACTTCTGCTCATCCAAAGACTTTATTAATAGACTTAAAATACTCCCTACAGAATGGGAAAGAATATTAGGCAACTATACATCAGACTGGTGCCTGATCTCCATGATACATACAGTACTACAAAGTATCAATAAGAAAAAGGTAAATCATTCAATTAAATGATGGGCAAAGGAGATGGACAAACATTTCTCTAAAGAGGAGATCCAGGAAGCCAAAAAACAAGTGTGGACATGCTCACGATCATTAGTTATTAAAGAAATTCAAATCAAAACTACAATGAGATACCATCTACTCCAACAAGATTGGCCATGGTCCAAAAACCACAAAATAACTAATGCTGGAGAGGTTGTGGAGAAATTCGAACTCTCCTACACTGTTGGCAGATTTGCAAAATGGTGCAACCTCTTTGAAAAGCAATCTGGTGCTCCCTTAAAACACTGGATATAGATGTACCATTTGACACAGTAATTCCACTACTTGGACTATATCCTACAGAATCAAGGCCACTCACACCAACTGATACATGCCCATGAATGTTTATCGCAGCACAGTCCACACTAGCTAAAAAGATGGAATCAACACAGTTGCCCAACAAAAGAGGAATGGATAGGTGATCTATGGTATGCATACTCAATGGAACACTATGCAATGATTAAAGAACAACGATGATTTCAGGAAACATCTCATAACCCGGTCTCAACTGGAGGATATTATGTTGAGTGAAAGTAGTCAGTGACAGAAGGACAAATATTGTATGAGACCCCTAAAATAAGAACTTAAAATCAGACTCAAGCATAGAAGAAAAGACTCTTTGACAGGTGCAAGGGAAGGGAAGGAAGGAGAGTGAGGGGGGGAGGGTTTAGATTAGATAGTTGGTAGAACTTTGGTTGGGTGAAATTGGTGATAGCACACATTAGATACAAGAACAATATTAAGTGGACTTCAACGTAACTTGAGTACTCCTTTCATCTTCACCCAATATTGCAAGGACAGAATAGCTGGGGCAGTGGGCAGGGGACCATGCTCATGGGTGAAATCGAGGCCAACTGGCACAAGTAGTGTTTTGCTAATGAGAACTCTCCTCACCTCACATTGGTGAATGACATCTGGGGTCTTAAAAGCTGCCAAGCTGCCATCTGAGGATACAGCAAATGGTCCCGTTTCAGCAGGAACAGATGATCACCAAGGTCCATAATGACATGAGGGAAAAAGAACCCAGAAGACAGAGACCCATGTGAGTAGATGTCTACATGGACTTGCAACCAGAAGAACCAGATGGTGCCCGACCACCACCAGTGATAGCCACAGTGGAGCTCACAAGGTTGAGTCTCACTGGCAACACAAGAATAAATAGGGGTGCACCCTGAGATTTCCACTTAAAGATCACAATTGATGGTCCAGGGGCTTCAGGGTTTCCCTGGGTGCATGGTCCCTGGCCCTGATGCTGCTCCTGTCCATAAATCATAATGAAGTTCAACTCTTCAGACAGCAATGGATTGGAATTGATGACGTGGAGTGACCATATTTTGTGGGCACTTTATGGTTCTAGACATCTATAGGATGTCGTCCTGCTGACCTCATACTGGAGGAAGGGGAGTGGGTGGAGAGAAGACAGGAGACTGTTGGGACGATAGGCCACGTATGGAGCAGAGAGAAAGGGTGTGCTGTCATCATGCAGGCAGAGCAGTGGAAGATGGATACAGGTGAGTATGCAAATTTATAAGGGAATGTACATTTTCTTTCAGTAATAATTATAAAGAAAGAATGAAAGAAAGGAAGAAAGAAGGGAAGAAGGAAAGAAAGAAAGAAGATTTTAAACATCCCTAGCAAGCTTACTCTAAAGCTATGCTACCCAACACAGTGGATAAATGACATTTAAATGCTCTGTGGTCATTTAAATTTGAAATAAATAGATAAATGTATGTTTTGTTAGTAGCACTGGCAACACTTTAAGTGCTTAATAGCCATCGACCAACAGTGTCTACTATATTAGGTGGTGCAGAAAAGAACATTTCCATCACTGCAGAACACACTGTTGCACAGTCCAGTGAAAAAATTGGTCTTTAAAACTCCAAATTAGAAGACATTCATTTTATTTAACACACAGGAACCATTCTTGAAAATAGGTAACATAGTTAAGCCAACCCTATTGCCATAGTCAATTCTGATTCATAATGACCCTCTGGGACAGAGTTTCTACAGGATGCCTAGTGGATTCGAACTGCCAACATATCAGTTAGCAGCCATAGCTCTTAACCACTACTCCACCAAGATTTCTGGGCCACATACTTGTTTCACAATAAAATTCAAGATATTTAAAATCACAAGTATCCAGCAGATAATAGTCAGTGATGACAATTCATTAAGTTTGATATAAACAGCAATGATATATGTGTGTGAGCATTTTTAAACAAATTCCCAGACGGTTGGAACTTTTAAAATAGAATTCTGTATAATACATGGGTCAAAGATGAAATAGTAATGGAAATGAAGGACAAAATTAGGACTGAATGAAAAGGAGTACACTACATACTCAATCTGGTGGAATATGGCTGAGGAGATAATCAAAAGAAAAGAAAAGTTTAAAGCTATAATATCCTTTATTAAAAGGAAGAAAGAACTAGAAATGAATGAAAGAAAGACACAGGGAGTCTGCTTAGAGACAGTAAAAGAGAAATGAGATAAGTACAGAAGTTTTATGATGCAAAAGAATAAGGCTGACAAAGCCAAAAGCAGATTATTTGAAAGAAGATACACACACACACACACACACACACAGCCACACATATACATACATATATAAAGCCAAACTCATTGCTGTCAAGTCGATATCAACTCATAGCAACCCTATAGGTCAGAGTAGAACTGTCTTATAGAATTTCCAAGGAACTTTTGGTGGATTGGAACTGTTGACCTTTTGGTTAGCAGATGTAGCACTTAACCACTATGCCAACAGGGTTTCCAAAAGAAGATATAAAATAAGCAAATTTGAATTATGGAGACAAGACAAATTATACATCTATAGGTATGCAGAAAATGTACCAATAAATTTATATACAAAGAGACTAAGATTTTATGAGTACTGCCAATTAAGTTAGTGAACTCATCCAAAAAAAAGTGCAATGTACCTCACAGCTGAATATCACTGCGGTCATCTTCAAAGTACTCCCCTTGGAAAGCTTTGTTATGCACCAATGCCAGTGCCTAGACAACTCTCCAAGCAATTTCAGAACTCTTTCTGTAATGGCCATTGCACACAGTGGTACAGCGGCAATTTTGCGAACTTAATTATATAGTTGTTTGTGAGGGAGTTTTATTCAGTAAACGAGTAACTTTAGTGGAACATCCAGTTAAAGCATCCATATTTTTCTTGACCATTAATAACTGTAGGATGTATAATTCTTGAATTTCATGTTTAAGAAAAATATATATATTGATAGATTAATAGAATTGCAAATAGGCAAAACACCAGCTTTTTAAGCTGAGAGAAATGATAAAAAAAAGATATAAAGATATAAAATGAAAGAATCTGCACAGAAATCAGCAAGCAGAACAATCTGGCAATAGTAGAAAAGTATATGGATGTGGATATTGGGAGATGACGTTAGAAAGATAGATTAAGAGATGAGAACAGAAGATCTTAAACAAAGAACTAGGGAAGTGGTGCTAAAGGCATGGACCAGACGGGGAAAGCATCAAAGAGCGATTTTCTGGGCAGTAACGTACCGTGTGAGTTAGTGTGAGATGAGCACTGAGTTAAAGAGGCCAGAGAAGAGTCCAAAGGAATAAATGAGGAAGGAGAACTGAGCTCAGAAAGACTGAGCACAGAAATAAAGGAGGGACATAGAGATGACATCAGAGTAGGTACAGAAAACAAGGAGAAGCAAAGACGGGGTGGAAGGATTTTTAGCCTGGTGACTAAAAGCTAATGAAAGAGCAATCACTAGAGAAAGGACATCACGGAGAGGGTCATCAAAAGTGAGGTAAACCCACAAAGACATGAAATGACACAACAGCTGCAAAAATCTACTGAAACACAGCAAGGCTCCTGTAGACGGCACAGGACCAAGCAACACTGTGTTCCGTCCCACATCAGGCTGACACGAGCTGGAGTCTGCTTTATTAGCAATACCAAAGAGTGAAACAAACGGGAAAAACAGGAAAAAGAGCTGACTTGAATTGCTATCAGGTTTAATTTGGGTACTGGAGTTTGAGGCGCAAGCTATCATGGCAATAGAGGCAGCTAGATTATAGAAATGGAGTCAAAAAGAAGAGTTGAATATATATAATATAGCAATATATGTGTCATAGATTAATATCAATATACACACACTATATATATTAAATGAAAAGCAGAAATGTGTCTTTTGTAATAAAATAAATACATTCCTTGTCTCAGGATGACCTCTTAAACTCCCTTCCTTGGTAAAGAAATGACATCAATCTCACTGAATGCATTTTAAGCAGGTGGTTCTTCTCCAGAGGAAATTCTTTGCACCCAGAATAGCTGCTGTTTTAATCATGCAGTGCTGCTCTAACAGAAATACCACCAAGTGGATGGTTTCAGGAACAGAAACGTTATTGTCACCACTCAGTAAGCCACAAATCCATTCATGAGTTACAAGTTCATTCAGTAGGAGAAATTATCCCAGTCCTGTAGGTTGAGTCCAAGTTCAAGGAGAGCATCTCGACACATGAAGCTCAGGTTCGAAGGACACGCTTTGCTATTGGTGCTACCTTCTTCGTGGTATGGCATTCCCAGCATCCTCTGCTCACTTCTCTCCTTTAAATCCCACAAACGGGTAGCTGGAGTCCTGCCTCACCAGCATAACTGCTGCCCTTTCTCCCTCATCAGCATCACAGAGGCAGGATTGACAACACACGGGAGGAATGCACCATATTGGAACTCATAGCCAAATCAATCAGTATGTACATTTTGGGGGAGACACAATGCAATCCATGACAGCTGCTGGCCAGCAGAACAATCTGGACAGTGTTAATCGTGCTCTATCAAAAATCAAACATTTTTTTAAAAACAAACAATAATGATTTCTTTCTACTTCTACCTTCAGTAACATGCCTGATATATGGAATATTGAGGAAGAATACTGACAATCTGATTTTTCTCCATAATTCAGTTATGGAATGGCAGAAATGGGAAGAAATAGCAGCTTGTTTACATAAATATGCAGAATATGGAACAATATCAGAAGTAAAATGCAAAATCAAAGGACTAAAGCTTCAAAGACTCATCAGAAATCCTTGTGAACTGGGATCAATTTATGCATTAAGACGAAAACAATCACAATGACAGAGACTTGGGGTGCAGTGATATATAGAGGTGTATTTGTAATCCTGTAGTTTGGAGAAATTAGTATTTTCATCACATATAGTTGCATGGAGAAACACGGGAATCTTACAATAAAGGGATAAAAATGCAAGCTTGCCTTCTAGAAACTAATTTAATTTCCTAAATAAGTTCAGTCCATAATTTCTATGCTATTTCTATAGAGACGATGCATTTGACACATTGGCAGAAAGGATATTAAACTAATCTAGTCTTAAACATGTATCCCTTTTACAAAATATTACTTTCAAACACCTTCATTTGTATGAAAACCAAGACCCTGTCCTTTTCCACTCCCCTCAAACTAGTAAGATCTAAAAAACTGTATTAAAAATCATTCTTCTAGAGAAGTAGGCATTTTTATCTCTAAGGATTCTTAGGGATAAAAATACATTTATCAATTAGATATAACATTAACATTAATCTTTTCTTCATGCCAAATGAGGAAGTTATGCCCTTTTCCCTTTCTAGTCCATTTAAAAAGCTATACAATCAGGGAACACAAAGAAATATAATCTACAAAATACTGAAGAGCAGTCAGATAGTGACAAAGCAAAGTCCTTTAAATATGGCTCTACTACTTAAAACCAAACAGCTTCCACGCTGTGAGTTTTTCTGGAAACACACTGAGGTAGAGAAGTGTGGAAGATTTAGAGTTTCCGCAGCCCTCTGTTTCAGCTATATGTCCTCTTACACACCTTAATCCTACCATCTCATATACAGTCAGATGATAGGTTAAGAATAGAGGAGGAGCCATTGGGAACAGCATGAAAGCCATCTGCAACCAGAACATCTGGATGTAGTCTTCAGTCCATCACTGGGCCTCAGAGTTTCCTCACAAGCAGAGTCAAGAGAAGAGTCCCAGTACTGTCTCTGCAGTGAGAACCCCAAACAATAAAAGATAGAAACATTTGTTAATCTGTCCTTTCTTTCATCTCTTCATTTATATTTTTTACTCATTGGTCTATGGCATAAAAAGATGACCAAGACATGATCAGTCTCCTTAAAAGTCACATAAATAGAAAATTACATGAGGAATGGAATATCATAGTATGATGATACGAGCAATGTGGTGATAATGTGGTAAGAACAATATAACAACATTGCGCCAAAGGTGTGTATACACAAGGTCACATTGGAAACACAGGGTAACCGAAGCAGCCTGGAGGCTTGATTAAAGGGCAAGAAGGGAATGCAGAGGAGAGGGCATGCCAAATAGAAGAGGAAGTCTACGCAAGTGCGGGGAGATGAGAAGTATCACACTGTTTGTTCTGAGAACTATGAGCAGCTAGGTGCCTCCTAGAGTACGCATCTTGAGAAAGAGAGCAGAGAAGCAAAAGAGAAAGACAGAAAATGTCATGCTAAAGATCTTGATATTATGTCACATTGTCATTATCCATTTAAATATATATAACCCACTAAAATATAATATATTTATATTGATATATAAGTATACAACATATAATATATAAAATGTATATTACAAATATAAAATATATATATTTTAAATATGTTTTGATACTGTTGCATAACAACATTACACACTACTGAATATTAATATCCTTGAGGACATAGTATGTGCTTTGTCTCAAATAATTCTCTCATGCAACTGTTAAGAGTATGGTATCAATATCGCCTTTTACAGATGAAGAAACTAAAGCTTTGTGGGGTTACATGCATACATATGCTTATCTTTACATTTTGTATATTCAGAAATCTCTCTCATGCACATATATGCTCCTTCTTCTCAAGGATAGTTAATGCCAAATACATCTCCCATTCCCTATCAAAGCCTGGAATCAAAAATTTCAAACAAAGGAATCTAAGACACATCAAAAGTGAATTCATCATCAATTTTCTGTTTGAGAAATAATAGATTACATGTCTGGAAACAGTAGTGTTAGCGAGCAACTGAACTTAGGGGTAAATACTTTTCTAAGCATCTTTTGTTTTTTCATTTTAACCATGCATGGCAAACAAGATAAAGTTAGCTCATTTCCACAACAGATTTTTAACTCCCCAAGAACACTAATAAAGAAATGTTAAAAATTAGTATCATTAATAAATATTAAAGGATACTATATAAGAAAGTTCTCTGCTTCCAATCCCCAAAGACAAAGATTATGAAAAAAGTGATAATAAAAGGCAATTATAATGCAAACTAAACAACGAAGACAAAAAAAAAAAAAATTAGGTACTCAATGTACGTTAGAGCCAACTTTAGAGGAAGTCGTCATTATGCAACCCTATTGCAAATCAGGGTTTACTTGTAATTCTATAGGAAATGTCTTAGATACAGGTAAACAATGTCTTCAGAGAAGGACCAGTCAACTTTATTGTCATTGTTACTAGTTGTCATCATGACAACTCCAACCCATAGTGACCTCACTTAAATTTAGAAGAGAACACAATGTCGTCCAGTCCCGTGCCATTTTCCTAGCACACTCGAGTCCACCTCTGTGTCTGCGCTGTCAGTCCATCTCACCGAGCGCTTCGCTTGTTTCTGGTGACCCTTTCTGTTGATTGGCCCTTCCTGATAATGCATCTGTTATTAGTTGAGTTCAAATCCCACCGTCCTAAGCTACCAAACATAGTAGTTTCTGCTCTTGATCACAGATCCACTTTTTGAAAAGGTGATGATAAAAAAAAAGGAGGCCATTAAAGTCTCCAAAACTTCAAAGCAAGAATCAAATAACCGGATATACAAAAATCACATCAGTAATTTGAAACTAGCCAACTAACTCTATGGATTAAAAAAATTACTCTGTGGGTAAGGGTCATGTTGAGAAAGTCAAAACAACCAGGAAAGTGATCTCATTTTGCTTTTTAAAGGCAGGCATGATAATTAAATTCTAGAGAAGAGAGACAAGAACTAAAGGCAGCAATTCCAGTTATTACCTATAACCAACTCCCTACATGTACAAGTAAATTTATAAGATGTCATACTAAGTGAATCCTCTATAAAGAAAATCATAATGGATATAGTCTGATCATATTGTATCTTACACAAATTTTGTGTCTTTTGATGCTCTAATATATCTTTGCAGCAAAAATCTTTCAAACATTAAGCCACAATCAATTTTGAGAAAACTGACTTTTTAAACCCTGTTGCTCTTTTCCTTGTAAACTGCTAGTGTTATTTCAGTTCTCAAAAAGTTATGATTAAAATGCAGACATAAATATTATCTATACATCTATCTTTATTCCTATTTATCTACACACATACTATCATCTGCAGTAAAAGCTCACTGTTACTGAGTTACCTCTGACTTCTAGTGACCATATAGGACAGAAGAGAACTGCCCATAGGGTTTCCAAGGAGCACCTGGGAGATTATAATCTATTCTTTCAACAGATGCTTGTAGAACTTCTGCTGTCTCTACACCATCAAGACCTTTGGTATTCTTTCTAACAAACCTACTATCCAAAGCAAAGCCATTAAAGTTCCTCATCAAACATTTCTTACTTTTTACCTCCCAGGTACACAGTAAGATTGCATTTTCTTCCACCTACTAGTGGGAGGCACCACATATCTGGTGTCTGACAGTGAGGAGCAAATGGACATGCTTATAAATTCTGATACACTCTCTTCCCCACAAAAAATAGCAGTCTGCTTCAGCAGTGCTATATACAATATTCTATTTCTCTTCCAGTGTGTATATTCTGGAACCAGGAAAAATGTTTGGTTAGGACCCCTAATCTAAGTCTGTTAACATTGCTCAGCTTCATGGTCAATATGAGTCCATGGGGCTGAATGTGTCTCACCTCTTCCTAAATACAGCCTGTCTGGTATTTTTAACCAAAACACATTTCCTCTAATGAGCTGACACATTCAAGCTGTGGACATGCCTCCAGTTCCTGCTGCCATCGTGGGCATGCTAACCGGCCTGTGTCAATTAATTACTGTGATTGAGAATGAAGGAAATTAATTACACCTTTTTGAGGGGTTCACGCTTAATTTCATAAGTTACACCATTCAACTGAGGTACTAAGAATGATAACTAACCGAAGGAAAACAGATGTGAAGTAGGCAGTTAATACATCTGATAGAGGTCACAGTGACTAACCAGAGTTATTAAAAAATAAAAATAGTGGACACAATGTGAGCATGTAGTGTGTGCTTTATGGTTTTATACATTTATAGGAGGCTTTCCTATTGGTTTCTTCCTAGATCAGAGAGGAGAAGGTGGAGAATAGAGGACAGGTGTTCATTATGAGGATACTGGAAGTAAAGAGTGAAAAGAAGGAATGGGTAAGGACAGGGTAAGGACAGCAGATGGAGTTGCAGATAGGCGAGCATGCAAAATTGATTTGGAATGTATACTTTCACTTAATCATAATAAAAAATAAAAATAGTGTTTAAGCATATATGAGTTCAGATGAAGTGTCTTGCTCTTAAAAAAAAAATTAGCTACTTTGACTTTCTACTTATATCCTCTTTGAAATCTTCTTAGCATAGCCCACCTATTTGTCTATCATCCTATCCGTCTCCTCATTTATGCATCCTTCCATACAACCACCCATCCATTATCAGTATTTCTCTTTATTCTTCATGCATAGATTATTTCATGCTCTAGGTGTTTTATATATCCTTGTATTAACATCCTAGATGAAGCTGAACCATTCTTGCTGGTTGAAACTACACCTGCAATAACTTTCTTGTTTCTACGTTTTACAGAGCATCTTAGTGGGAGCATTTAGAGCTCAATAAAGCTTGTTTGCAATATAAAAGAGAGTAGCATAGTTTTTCAAATTGTAATGCACCATAACTTGAGTAAGCCAACTGAATACAGATGTGTAAACTTACATCAAGCACTTGAAAGAACGATGAGAACCCCTTGTGACTATAAAATAATGGTGTATAGCATTTAAATGTTACCTGATAATCCTAGGAAGGAATAAATCATTTCTCATTGCAGTTAGAGAAACCAAATTGAGAAATAAGGGTACCAGAGAAGTAAATCAGGAGGATTCAATGCCTTATTTTCAGCTTTTTAAAAACCTTTTATATAACAGAAAGATTTAAAATAGCTTGATCAAATTCAGATAAACTTTAGAAATGAAATAACTTTCTAAACTCCATTAAACTGAATTGTACACTTGTAAATTTCATTTTCCATTATTGCTAATTACCAAAATTTAATATTCTAGGCTGATTTACCACTCAATAGTTCCCTGTGAGTCTCATTAACGGTAATGGAAATTGTATGGGCACTGAGAAAAGAGAAATCCCTCTATGTGTAAATAGTTTTCTCCTTCATAATCAAACTTCGACTTCTACTGAATTCTTCAACTTTTGACATTGTCATTCCTTTAGAGAGAATGATGAGGCTGTGATAGAAACCGGACAGCAGCATTGTTAAGTAAACCAGGGTACTGAATAGAGTGGCAACATCACAGATTCCAGCATATTCAACATTATCAAGTTTATTGACACGGGAAAAGGCAGCATAAAATATGCAGTTGAGAAATGAAATTTTAGGCTTGATATTTTAAAAAAATTAACAAAGGACAAAGGGAAGAGACTCTTCTTTCCAACAATGAAAACCCAAAGTCTAGATCAAGGAAGAGACAGCTGTTACCAACAAAAGCACGTTAGAGGTGATAATGCAAAAAAACACTTAACTTTGATTGAGTGGCTTCAGTTTAGTTTGTGAAGGGTAAATCGTACAACCTAGTCAATATCAGTTAGGAAGCTGCCTAATCAATTATCAGCATTAAGACTAAACATTTGGACGCATAAGCATCTTAGGTCAAACATGAGTTTTTGCTTATCCTGACGATATACAAGTGGTATTCCTTTGTTTCCATCCTTTACAGGCTTTCCTGGTGTCTTAGTTATCTAGTTCTGCTGTAATAAAAATCCCACAAGTACATGACTTTAAAAAGAGAAATTTATTTTGTCACAGTCCAGTAGGCTACAGGTCTGAGTTCAGGATATTAACTTCAGGGGAAGTCTTCCTCTGTTGGCTCTGGAGGAAGATTCTTGTTCTTACTCCTGCCTTGGGAGCCTTTGAGGCAAAGAGACTCAGGTCCTCTCAAACGACTTGCTCTGCTCCTGGAACTGCTTCTTGCTGGTATGAGGTTCCCAACTCACTCTGCTAGTTTCTTTCTTCTATATCTCAAGAGACTGTTTCAATGCACAAAACAATCTTACACACTGAGTCTTACCCCACCAACACAGCTGCTGCCCGTCCTCCCTCATTAACATCACAGAGGCAGGGTTTACAACACCAAGGAGCACCTCACAATACCAGGAATCCAGGTGTGGTCAAATGGCTTATACACATTTTTGTGGAGACACAGTTCAATCCATGACACCTGTCATGCATTAACATATATTAACGGGATTGTCATAGATTGCATTGTATCCCCCCCAAATGTACGTATTGATTTGACTTGGCTATGAGTCCCAACACGGTGCGATTCCTCTCATGTGTTGTGATCCTGCTGCCTCTGTAATGTTAATGGGGGAGAATGGGCAGCAGTTGTACTGGTGAAGGACTCAAGCTATCAGCTTGTGGGATAGAAGGAAGAGAAGTGAGCAGAGGAAGTTGGGAAACTCATACTACAAAGAAGACAGCACTGAGAGCACAGCATGTCCTTTGGACCTGAGGTTCCTGTGCTGAGATGCTGTCCTTGAATTTGGACTCAGCCTACCAGGCTGTGATAACTTCTGTTGAATGGACTTGTAATTTGTAAATGAATTTGTGGCTTACTGGACTATGACAATAAAAGTTTCTCTTCATGAAACCATCCACTCATGGTATTTTCTGTTGGAGCAGTGCCAGAAGACTAAGGGATATTAGAGTTCTCACACTGCAGTTTTTCAGTGGTGTGTGTGTGGGTGTGTGTGTGTGTGTGTGTATGACTCTCGTTTCTGAACTACAGTTAGAGAGGGGTCTATTGCAATTTGATGGCTTCTCATATTAGGAAAGAAAATAATCACCAAGTTAATATCAGCTTTGTTTGGAGAGTAACTGTTGGGGAGAAAGTTACCCAAAACAGAGGCAGAGATGTACCAGTCTGAAGGTATAGTGAAGTTTCCTTGAAAAGAAAGAGAGTAGGGTCTGAGCTGATGGTGGCTCAGCCCAAGGAGACCTGGAAAGGTGAACACTGGCTCAGCCACCACTGAAGGGGTGGCCCGGACTCAGCAGTCCAAGGACACTCATCATTCCAGTGGCCCTGAACACCATGAGCTGGGCATGGCTTGGGTAGAGCTCAAAGGTTTGGGCAGGAGGGGGCCCAGTGGCCTTCTTTTCTGCATTTGAAGCAAGAGCCTAGAGGTTGTGAGGCGGTGTCTTGGGTTTTTTTTTCTATGATGCCAGGCAGTCCCCACTTTTCCTTGAAGGGCTGAGGCCAACATTTGGTATTTTGCCTGCTTTTTCTGGGCAGCCTTCTCCTCTCAATTATTAAAAACCCTAAAGGCCACTTTTGAAAGATCCCTTTGGGGAGTCTGTGGACTGTCCTCCAGCTTCTGGAGTTTTTTACAGACATCTGAGGCAGATTGGGAAATAAAGTGGGTGTTTAAGTAGAGTTGTCCTGCCTTGGAAGTGGGATCTAGATTAGTACAGTTGATTAAAGTTTCTGTGAGTCTATTTAGGAAGGTGATAGGATTTTCATCTGCCTTCTGGATGATTTATTTGGGATAGATTGAAGGGAATGTGTACCCAGATGATCCCTTCAGTTCCTGCTACCTCTTGGAGGGATAAAAAGGGTTTGGGGGTTTTTCCTTAGACTTAGTGTGTGGAAGGAAAGTGGGTCAGCAGAGAGGCTAGAGGGGACCCTCAAGTGGGTGGTAGGTCATGGAATGTGCCAAGGGGGTAGAAGGGTTGGCATAGAAGGAGAAAGCAGAGTTTCAGAAGAGGAGGGAGAGTCTGTCAGAGCTGAAAGGGGAGGGAAAGTACAAAGATGGGGGGAAGCAAGGTCAGAAGGATCAAAATCAGGTTCAGGAAGTGGTGACTTAGAGGGCTGAGGTTTGTCATTAAGGAGGAGGATTTGGAAAGTGGTGCAAGATTGGCAGAGAGAATGGTGATTACAAAGGAAAAAGAATGCTTGGATATAAGGGAGCTTGGACCACTTGCCATTGTGGGTTATGAAATTGTCTCAATCATGGTGAATGTTTTATAGGGTGCCTAGATTTTTAGGAGACACTCCAATAGGGTATCCTTAGGGGGCTTAGAGTTGCTAGCCCCCATAGTACAGAGAGTAAGTAAGAGGAAGAGAGAGGAGGAAGATTGGTCCCTCCAGGGAGAAGCACGTGTCCCCCCTTCTCACTGAGCACTGGGCTCTGATCCCAACATACTGTCCAGGTGTCCCCAGAGAGTGAAGGTGGGGGCCCAAGAAATCCAAATTCTGGTGCCCTGAGGGAAGCCTCAACTCAGCACTAAAGTTTGTGGAGACGAGAGAAGATGGCAAGGCTTTCTCGAGAGGGAAATCTCATCCTCCAGCTGACGAGGTTTAGAGGTCTCTCAGTGTGCTGTTGTTCATTCAAAGTGCCACGGCAAGGTCTGAGGGAACATAGCACCCTTGAGTTGATGGCATTATAAACCTCTGTCCCAGGTTTCAGCACCAAAATGCTGGGGAGAAAGTAGTCCAAAACAGACAAAGACACACTAGTCCAAAGGTCCAATGAAGACTGTTCAAAAAGAAAGATAGTGGGGCCTGAGTAGAAAGTGACTCAGCCTGCTTCTCCTCAGTAGGGCAAGGTTTTTTTTAAGAGTTTTAAAGTTCTAGTGAGGTGGGGAGGATCCAAGATGGCAGACTAGACACAGGTCTCCTCAATTCTCTCTGAAAACCAAGGCCTGGATTGATAATTGAAGGGAACACTCTGGACACCCAGGGAGCCCTAGGATACACCATAGGGTTGTCAGATTGGACTACACACCACAAAACAGGAAACTATCTCTCTCTGAAGAGGCAGAGAACACTGTGCCCTGCTCCTGCTGACTTGTCACTTGGGTGGACTACAGGTATCAAAACTTTTCTCATTTTTGTTATTTGGGAGGTGGGATGAGTGGTGAATGCACTGAACTGCAGAGCTAAAGTAAACAGCGTATAGTGCAGAAGAGAGACAGTGTTTGGAATAGTCACATTTGAGAGGCCGGCTCATGACTGAGGGAACCACTGCCCCCACCCCCTTTTCTGAGCTCTACTGTAGATTCTGCTATTACATGGCAGGAAGAGTACCTTGACTGGGACACCATCTTGGTCAGCTGGAAGGTGGAGTAACCCAACCAGAGGCCTTGGCAGGGACTAATTCCCAATCTGAGAAGCAGTGCCACTCTGAAAAGTGCTTTTTCAGCAGAAAGGCTATAATTAGCACAGTGTTACATTATGGGTAGGGCAGGGCTGAGGTGGCAGCTAAACCATAAAGCCTTTGAACTACGTCATAGCATCTGGGGACTGCTGAAGAGGTACTTATGTTGTCAGTTGTAAGGTGGGGACTGCCACACCTGACAGACTGATGGATTTTTGGCATGTATCCGATAGCTCCTAAATTTTTAAAATAAGACTGCCTGGAAAAATATCTGCTGAGTAGCCTTTTGACATCTCTTCCAGACCTTACTGAACAATATCATAGGGTTCATTGACAGCCTCCAGTGACTCATATAAGTAGGGTGATGTCTTTGTAAGATAAGAGGCAAAGCTTGCCACCCCAGAGAGTGCACAGGGGCCAGTCACTAGGAAACACAGAGGTGACTTGTGACCAATTTGCTTCTCAAAACTACGTGTTACCTGTTGAGGTAATGCCAGAGAAACTAAAGAGACTCCAGATGGCCCAAACACAACAAACCATCTCTAATCATTTAAAGAAACAGCTACCATGGCTCCCCAAAACTCCCAAAATATAAAGCCAAAGAACTTCCCAGATGAAGTATGCTTTCTGAAACTATCAGAGAATTTCATATAGAATTATATATAAAATCCTCCTAGAGATTAAACAAAATGCAGCAGAACATGAAAAATTAAACAAGCTATTTGAACTGACAGAACATCAATGATCTGAAATCCAACAGATCGATAGCAACATTACAAACTTAGACAATTAAATCCGAAGCCAAAAGAGCAAAACTGAGGAGATGAAAGTCACAATTGGTGACCTTGAAGACAGAGCAACTGACAGCAGCGTTTATGAGAAGAAATCAGAGAAAAGAAATAAGAAAAAAGAGGAAGCATTAAGAAATATGTAGGACTCTATTAAGAAGAATAATCTATGATTAATTGAGTTCCTGAACAGGGAGGGATAGCTGAAAACACAGAATATTGTTGTTGAGTTGCTGACAGAAAACACCCCTGAAATTATGAAAGATGAGAACACAGATATCCAAGATGCTCACTGAATACCACAAAAATTAGATCCCAAAAGAAGGACACCAAGACATATTATAATCAAGCTTAATAAAAGGAAACATGAACAGATTCTCTTGAAGGCAGAGAGTCTCAAAGCAAAGCTAACAACCAGAGGGAAACCCTATAGGCTTTCGTCTGACTTCTCCACAGAAACAATGTTGGCATGGAGACAGTAGGATGACACATTCAAAGCACTGAAGGAGAAAAACTTTCAACCAAGAATTATATATCCTGTACAACCATCTATGAAGATGAAATTAAGACATTCACAGATAAACAGAAGCTTAGAGACTTTGTAAACACCAAACCCAAACTGAAAGAAGCTCTTTAATTAGAAAAACAAAACTATTAAGTGTACATTTAACAAGGCAATGCAGGACACAGAATCCAGAAACCTACTCAGGGAAGTAACAAAATGACAATAGTAAAATAATAGAATCAGAGATCACTAAGAAAATTATGACACCATCACAGTAAAAAGAGATATATACTACAGTAGTTATAGTCCTTTCAGATGGAGAGGAAATTAAAAAGATATGCAGAAGTTAAAATTTAGTTTAAACTTAAAATAGTAAGGGGGACCATGGGGGTAGATGCAAAGCACAACAACAAGGCAACATATCAAAACAAGAAACGTAATACAGGAGACTCAACAAACAAAAAAACAACACTGAAAAACATGAAAAGTTAACACATAAAGAAGAATGACCCAGAACAGAATATTAAGAACCACATAGAAAACACCAACAAAAAATAAATAAATACATCAAAATGACAGCAGTAAACACCCACCTATCAATAATTACACTGAACGTAAACAAACTGAACACTCCCATAAAGTGACAATGAACGATATCCTGGATCAAAAGGCACAACCTGTCTATATGTTGCTTATAAAAAACACGCCTTAGACTTAAAGATATGAACAAACAGAAAATTAAAAGATGGAATAATTTATACCAAGCTATGCAAAGTAGAACAGGTGTGATACTAATCTCAGATAAAATAGATTTTAATGTAAAATCCACTGTCATGGCCAAGGATAATACTATTTATTGCTGAGAGATTCAATACACCAGTAGGACTTAACAATATTAAATATTTATGCAGCCAATACCAGAGCATCTAAATACATCAAACCAGGACTGATTATATTGAAAAATGAGGTAGATCACTCTACAATAATAGCTGGAAACTTTAACACTCCACTTTCAGAAATGGACAAATCATCCAGAAAAAAGCTCAGTAAAGACAAAGAAGGTCTTATTCTGACAATTAACCAACTAGACCTCATCAATCAACACCGGGAACTTTTTATCCACCAACAGATAATTACACCTTCAGATCTGACTCGATGGCACTTGGCTTGGCTTTGGCTCTGAAATGCACATGGGGCATTTTCCAAAATAGACCATGTGTTAGTACATAAAGCAAATCTCAACAAAACCCAAAACACTGAATTATTGCAAAGCATCTCAGACTATGAAGCCATGAAAGTCAAAATCAATAGTGGAAAAAGCATAGGTAGAAATTTGAATTCATGGAACCTGAACAAGACATTGCTCAAAAAGCCACAGGTTATGGAACAAATCAAGGACAAAATTTTAAAGAAATTTATGGATCCAAATGAGAATGAAAACACATCCTACCAGAACATATGGGACACAGCCAAAGCAGTGCTCAGAGGTCAATGTATCTCTATGAATGGACACAGCCAGAAGGAAGAAAGGATCCAAACCAAAGAACTAACCCTACAGCTTGAACAAGTAGAAAGAGAGCAACAGACAAATCCCTCAGGTATCAGAAGAAAACAGATCATAAAGATTAGAACAGAACTAAATGAATTAGAGAATAGAAGAAAAATTGAACAAAATGACAAAGCCAAAAGTTGGTTTTTTGAAAAGAACAACAAATTGATAAATCATTGGCTAAACTTAGAAAAGAAAAACAGGACAGGAAACAAATAACCTAAATAAGAAATGAGATGCAAGATGTCACAACAGAACCAACTGAAATCAAAAGTATTATAACAGAATACTATGGAAGACTGTACTGTAACAGATTTGAAAGTCTAGAGGAAATGCACAAATTTCTAGATTCAAATCACCTAGCAAAACTACCACAAGGAGAAGCAGAACAACTTAATAAACTCATCACAAAAGAGACTCAAAACGTCATCAAAAAAACTACCACCAAATAAAGTCCCGGCCCAGATGGCTTCACCACAGAATTCTATGAAACTTTTAGAGAATAATTAACTCCAATACTACTGAGACTACTTCACAGCATAGAAATCGATGGAACACTCCCAAATTCATTCTATAAAGCCAGTATTACCCTGATACCAAAGCCAGGGAAAGATCCTACAAAAAAAGAAAATTACAGACCAGTGTCACTCATGAACCTACATACAAAAATCTTCAACAAAATCCTAGTCCATAAAAATCAACAACATAGCAAAAAAATAATTTATCATGAAGAATTTGAAATCATACCAGGGATGTAAGGCTGGTTCAATATCAGAAAAACAATTAATATGATCAACCACATAAACAACACAAAAGACGAGAATCACCTGATTTTTGTGAATTGATAAAGAAAAGGCATTTGATAAAGTCTAACACCCATTCATGCTAAAAAATGTCAGCAAAATAGGAATAGAAGGCAAATTTCTCAGCACAATAAGGCACATCTACACAAAGCAAACCGCCTGCATCATCCTGAATGGCCAGCATTCTCCATGAGCACAGGAACTAGATGAGGATGCTCACTCTCACCACTTCTATTCAACATTGTACTAGAAGTTCTGACCAGAGCAATTAGACAAGACAAAGAAACAAAGTGCATCTGCAATGGCAAAGAAGAAGTAAAAATCTCCCTATCTGCAAATGATATGATTGTACATGCAGAGAATCATAAAGAATCCATAAGTAAACTCCTCCCATTAATAGAAGAGTTCAGCAAAGTATCAGGATATAAGACAAACATAAGCACATCAGTAGGATTCCCTTATATCAACAAAGAGATCATCAAAGAAGAAATTACTAAATCAGTATCATTTACTCTAGCCCCCAAGAAGATAAAATACCTAGGAAAAAAAGTAACTAGAGAAATAAGAGACATATATGAAGAGACGTATAAGATCTTACTGAAAGAAACCGAGAGAAGCTTACACAAATGAAGAAATCTGCCATGTTCATAGACAGACTTAGCATTCTGAAAATGTCTATTTTACTCAGAGCGATCTACATATACATCGCAATCTCAATACAAATTCTATTGACATTTTTTAATGAGGAGGAAAAAATCACCAACGTTGTTTGGAAAGGGAAGAAACATCAGATAAGCAAAGCAATATTAAAAAGGAACACAGAGGGAGGCCTCATACTACCCAACTTTGGTAACTATTACACTGCCACAGTAGTCAAAACAGCTTGGTCCTGGTACAAAAAGAGACATAGACCAATGGGACAGAGTTGAGACCTCAGAGATGCCACCAGCCTCTTATGCACAGTTGATATTTGACAAAGGTCCTAAGATTGCAAACTGGGGTAAAAACAGTCTCTTTAACAAATGGTGCTGGCAAAATTGGATATCCACCTGCAAAAAATTGAAACAAGACCCACATCTCACACCTTACACAAAAACTAATTTAAAACGGATCAAAGACCTAAATATCAAACCCAAAATAATAAAGGCCATGCAAGAAAAAAACACAATCAACAATGGAAGCTTTAATACACAGTTTAGACAGACTTCAAAATCTGACAAAGCAAACATGATCAACAGAAGAGAAAATAGATAAATGGGATCTGACTCAACGGCACTTGGCTTGGCTTGGCAAAGACTTTATTAAAAGAATTAAATGATCCACAGAAAGGGAAAAAAATATTCAGCAGTTACATGTTGGACTGACATCTGATCTCCATAATCTAGAAGATACTGCAAAATATCAGCAAGAAAAATGTAAATAATATGGTGAATGAAATCAGTCAGCTACTAAAGGACAAATTATTGTATGAGGCCTCTACTATAAGGACTTAAAAATAGACTCATATACAGAAGAAAAGACTCTTTGATGGCTGCAAGGGAGGGAAGAGGGGCAGGGCTGGTCATAGACTTGACAGCCACAAGGGCAGCAGTTCAAATCCACCAGGCACTCCTTGAATACTCTGAGGGTCAGTTTTACGCTAGCCCTTAGGGTTGCCATGATAGACTAGACAGTTGATAGAAATTTGGCTGGGTGAAAGCAATGACAGCACACAGTAGAAAGAAGATCAACTTTACTGGACTACAACAGAAACTGAAAACTCTTCTAATCTTAATCCAATCTTGCAAGGACAGAGTAGCAAGGGTAGGGATCTGAGGACCATGTTCTCAGGGGACATCGAGGCTAATTGGCATAACTAGCCTATTGCTAAGAGAATCTTCTGCACTCCATATTTGTGAGTGTCTTCTGGGGTCTTAAAAGCTAGCAAGCTGCCATCTGAGGTACACCAAATTGTCCCAACTCATCCAGAATAGCTGACCACCAAGAACAACAAAGATATGATGGAAAAGGTGTCCAGGAGACAGGACCCATGTGAATGGGTGACTGTATCAACATGTGACCAGAAGAACTAGATGGTGCCTGGCTACAACCAAAGACAGCTGTGAGGGGCATACAAAGTCAAGTTCCAGTGGCAACACGATAAAGAGGGGTTCACCTCAGGAACTCCACTAAAAGATCACAGCTGATGGTCTGTTGACCTGGGGATTCCTGTGGGAGCATGGCCCCAGACCTTCTGCTTCCCCTGACCAGAGGGGAACTATTTGGACAGGAATGGACTGGACTCATGGACACAATGTGACCATATGGTGTGTGTACGTTATGGTTCTATGCATCTATAGGATGCTGTCCTACTGGCCTCTTACTAGAAGGGAGAGGACAGGGTAGAGAAGAGTGCACAAGAGATACAGAGGATACAACATGTACAGAACAAAAAGGAGGAATCTGCTGTCACTGTGCAAGGAGAGCAGAAGCTACAGATAAGCAGACATGCAAATATAATTTGGATTCCATACTTTCACATAATCACAATAATATACAAACAAAAGTTCCTATGAGATAGTGTGGGGTGAGGGGGGTTAGGGTTTGACAGGGAAAGAAAGAGAAGAGAGGTAACCAGAAACTCTGGTTAGGGGATTCACGGTCTGATAAGGAAGAAGTATTGATTAGAAGGAGGAGGGGTAAGGTTTGTTCATGGTCAAGATGTTGATAAGGGAAGGGCTTTGATTAGGAGGGCAGGGGCGGCAGGCATGAAGTTACTTATGGTTTCATAGTTACACCAGGTGGGGCATATCAGATTGTTTTCAGCTAACGATGAGTTCTGATCATTGGCTAAGACAACCTCCCTGAATTACAGGGACAGAGTCCTCTCAATGACCTCCTTGAATTTCAGGAACAGAGTCCCCTCAGTAACCAAATCCAGCATCAAAATATTTAATTTACCAAGTCAGGAATCATGCAATAAGGAAGTTTATTGAAAGCATTATTTTATGTACTTGAAAATGTGTGATGCACTTTGGAGATACATAGGCAATGAGGTGAATATTTTGTTCATGATTTAGAAACAGAAATCCACCCTGAGGGAATGAAATGTTGTTTTTCTGGATAATTCCATGTACTACTTAGGATGTAGAGTGAGACTTAAAGAAGCTCCATAGGAATGTGACAATAGATTCTTTTATAGGCAAGAGGAGAACATTAGAGTGTAGTTCTCAGTCATAACAGAAACTTCAATAAAGTCTCCTGTTAGGATTAGGGCCAGAGCAGGCCTGATTTTTCTGTAGTAATTTAAACAGTGGTTTTTTTTTTTTTTTTTTTTTAGTTTTACAGATTTACTCAAAGTAATTTTAACAAGCTAGGTTATGCTTTTTATAACTTAATGTGCCCCAAAGAAAAATATTTTAATAACAAAGAAATCTGCATTTGTATACCATAAATGCATGATTTATACATGCATTGTTTAGATCAGGATGTGTGACATATTTGTCAAGATTGAATTTAACTCGACCACATTTTTGTTTGAATTAAGAGAGAAGAAATAATAAGCATTTTTTGTTTGATTTTATCCCCCATTTACTTTGTAATGTAAGTAAATCACATTTGCAAAATTGTGACACTAATAATTTGCACTTCTGCTTTGGTCTTGAAGTCTCAAAATCAATAATGGTCTTGATGATTTATTTCATTCAACATTTAGCTTTATAAGACATTTCTGCAATATGCAGCGTATGTACAAATAGGCATGCATGTACACACACACAAGAACACATGTGACACAGACGGAGGATAAACTGACAAATTCTCTGAGGCTTTAGTAGATCATATGAAACTGTTCTTGAAAATGGGAAAGAGAATAGTCCTGGGAATGCTACAGCCAGACAAGCAAACATGAGGACAAAGCTGTAGTGGAACTTTCAGAAAGCAATTTTACTTTGGGGTTGACTTAGAAGTGGAAACAGAGAAGACTTCTAGGAAAGAAATGATAATTGAGTTGGGTATTATAGGGGAAGAGAGGACTTAGCAAAACAAGGGAATGGTTTGTGGAGGTGTAAGGATACGATAGGCAGTCACGGGTTAGCAGAAAAAGGAAATAGCTCCATGTGACTTTAGAGAATACATCAGTGGCAGGAGAGAAAGTTACAGGATGAGAGTCCTCGTGTTGACTATAAGCCAATTTTGAGAGACTTCAGGTACTATGAAAAGAGATCCAGAGCCATTCGATGATTCTACCAGCAATAAGGAAGGCATGTTATGCTGCCATGCCTTTTGTTTTATAAAACTATAAAAGGCCTGTCCTACCTTTTGTCCTCGGATTTAACACCACAACGGTGTGCAACTCAGTTTATGGGGCCAAAGAGACTTGCAGTGGAAACCTGGCTTCAACTTACAAGTGTGCATCTTAGACAAGTGTTGCAGTCTCTCTAAGCTTCAGATTTCTCATTGCTTAAACAGAACAGTATTAGCAGCTTCTAGAAAGATGTCAACATTAAAATTACTATCACTTGAAAAGTTATTTTATCATTGTGTCTGGTACACAGTAGGTTAAAAATGAATGTTATTTCTCTGTTAGTGTTAGCCTGCCTCTTTTCTTAGAGAACATGCTGTGAATGGTATCTACACACTTTTGTGTTACTGACTTCGAGAGTTTTGATTAAAGTACAAGAAGAAAGCACAGTATGTCAGTTTTACACTAGTTCAAATAAGTCTGTGAACAGGCATACACACACGCCATTTTCTTCTTTTGACATACAAGCGTGCAACAGAGAATAGACATCACAGGCTCTAAATAACAGGCTCTAGGGAAGTTTGCAAGAATGCTATTTAAAAGAAGACTATCTTACATTCCTGCTTGCACATTTGGGGAAAAGCTAAGAAACTAAAGCTATTTTTAGCAAGACAAGAAACATTTCTTCTTAATCAGTAACCCGAAACCAAACCCAACCTACTGCCGTCAAGTAATTCCAATGCAAAGTACCCCTATTGGTCAGAATAGAACTGTTCCATAGCGTTTCCAAGGAGTGCCTGGTGGATTAAAATTCCCTAAATTCTGGTTAGCAACCATAGCACTTAACCACTATACCATCAGGGTTTCCTCTTATCTACTAAGTTCTCAAGAAAACATATAAATCACCTCTTATTTACTAAGTTATCAAGAAAGCATATATTCTATAAACTCTTACCCAAGTTCGCGTAGTCAACCACAATTGCTGAGTTCAAAATTGCAAGTTTTTTTTTTGCTTCAGACATTCAGAGTTCATAGGCCTTTTCCTCATATCCAGTATGATCAGGAAATATCTTTATCAGCTTGAACTAGATGTAGCAGGTAGGTCTTGGCTTTCCATTCTTTCAAACGTATATTTTACTAAAATATGCTGAAGTAGATCTGTGCTTTGTCAGCAAGGAAAATCTTAAGAAGAGTAAAAGATACTGCTTCTGTAATACAGTTTTAGAGGTTTAAATGTGAATAGTAAATACTTCTGCACAAAAGCCTGAACTATTAAAAGAATTATCTTCATGAAAAAGTATTTATAAATCACTAATACAAAAAATACATGCCCTACTAATTATCTAAATTCACTTCAATGTATTTTACCCACATGGGAGTGTGAACACTGATCTAAGAAATAATAAAGCAAGAGGGTGGAATATGGGGGGTAGCCCAGCATCTGAAGGATGCTCATTTTTGGTTGCAGGTTGTATTGGCCAGTGAGCATTAATTGTTCCTGAGGACTACAGAGACAAAGAAAATATACTTCTTTGTGAATTGTCCCCCAGACCCCCAAATGCTTTAGAGAACATTTGGAGGTAGAGGAGAAAGGTCAATGGGTGTTTTGAACCATTAACAGAAATGCCGCTGATGCTGTTAGGTGCAGTCAAGTCAATTTTGACTCATGGAAACCCCATGTAACACGGCAGAATTGCCTCCTAGGGTTTCCTGAGACTTCATTTTATGGAAACAGATTCATCACGTCTGTCACTGAGAGCTAATGGCTGGGTTGAAACCACCAACATTTGGTTCCAGCCCAGGGCTTAAGCATGTGCACTACCAGGGCTCCTTTAGCTAACCAACTTTGAGTCATCACTTACTGCACACCAGCCAAGAGACAAAGGACTTTAATGCACTGCCTCAATAAATTTTCTTAAGTGCCCATCCAGTTTTGCAGATGCAATGTAATGTGAGTTGGAGATAGGCTTAAAGATTTGAGATTACAGTCAGGAAATGGCAAAGTCAGGATGTGAACACTGGCAGCATGTTTTCAAAAACTGTCACTTTCCTGGGGTGCTGTACCGTGGAGAAAGAAGGTGGTAAGGGGTAGCATAATGTCAAATTTCAGAGTGAGATCCACGATCAGACTGTCTACAATCCAGGACACTTACATGGACACTCTTAGGCTAATATCTTAACCACTCTTGGCAGTGGTTTTATCATCTGTGTGCCATGGATGAGAACAGCGTCTTCCTTGTAGAATCTTCACGAGGATTACATGAACTGTACTGATATGAGCATCCCTAGTTATTAGCCTCATTATTGGTGGCATTAGTATTAGCATTCTAGTAACAAATCTGTAGAAATAGAAAGCCACTAATTATAATATATGCCAAGCTGAAGTCATCTACTAAGAAATAATAAACAGAGAACTGTCTCTAGATGGCTAAGATGTGTTTTTGAAGTCATCTCTGTCCAGTGATCATGAACAATGTCATACTAAGATATGAACATAGTGCAGAAGCTCAGAGGGAAAGGAATCAAACACACTGAAACACATGACGCTGTATTAGGTAATTTGAAATGTTACACCATTTAACCCTCACAGTGATCTTCAAAGATGAATATTATTTCATTCTGCAGATGAAGAATCTGAAATTCACAGAATTTAGGAGACTCTTCTAAGGTGACACAGCATGAAAAGTCATATGGGGTTCGGGGTGGATGAAAAGAGGTTGAAGGATCTAATGGGAAACCCTGGAGACACAGTGGTTAAGAGCCACCACTACTTAACCAAAAGGTTGGCTGTTCCAATTTATCAGGAGCTCCATGGAAACTCTATGGGGCAGTTGTCCTCGGTTCTGTAGGGTCTTTGTGACTTAGAATTGACTGGATGGCAACAAGATTAGTTTCCTTAAAGGTCTAATGATTATGTTTACAGGGTTGCTATAAGTCAGAATCAACTCAATGGCAGTGTTTTTGTTTCTTTTTTTTGAGGATTGCAGCTTTGGTTTACAATGTGCTTTCACCTATGTCTTCGCATAATCGCTAAAAAGAATTGTTGGCAGAGATATGCTGAAGGTGTGCAAGAGTTGAAATATAACTTAAAGGGCATTTGTAGCTAAAAATTCTTTCAAGTACAGGGTACACATTAATAGGTTCTTCAACCGTATTTGATGGAAGCTGTGTTCCAAAAAAAAAAAAAAAAAACCTGGTAACTATGAGACAAAAATATATTAGGAAAATTTATCTTCTCATCTCAAGATTTTAGACTTTTATATCCATATAGGAAAAGCTTTTGTGTTAAAGATCCTGAATTAGGATAAACTGTGAAATGATGTTCTCTAATGCTGATGATAATCAGTATAAAAACACAGGGGCCAGTGCTTTGGAGATTCTGCATTAAGTCAAAAAACCTATACCAAAATATAAAAAGTATTGCATTTCTCAGAAGCAACCTGGTATTCTACAATGAATCGCTGACTCCAGAGTTTTGTGTGATGACTACATGCATGTGTGCTGTACGAGAGCATTTGAAGGCCACTCATGCGTCACCTTTCAGTAAAATTGGAAAGCCACTCAATTGATGAGATTAAAAGTGGTGATGGCACTGCTAGAAGCCACATTCAGTAGTACAGTCTCTAAAACTTAATTTTGAACTGTCTTATTAAGCAGCAACATTTTAAAAATACATACTCTGACAAAATATAACACAGTAAGAATTTTAAAATATATAGTGGTTAAGTGCTACGGCTGCTAACCAGATCAGAAGTTCAAACTCACCAGGTGCTCCTTGGAAATTCTATGGGGCAGTTTTACTCTGTCCTATAGGGTCACTGTGAGTCAGAAACAACTTGACAACAGTGAGTTTATACATATTCTATATTAAAAACAAAACAAAAAAACACCCTGTTGAGCTGATTCTGATTCCTGACAACTATATAGGACAGAGCTAAACTAACTCATGTGGTTTCCAAAGAGCACCTGATGGATTCAAACTGTCAAACTGCTATTTAGCAGCTTTAGCTCTTGGCCACTAAGCCACCATGGTTTCCTATTCTACATTAACAAAAAACAAACTCACTGGCATTGAGTTGTTTTTGATTCACACAGACCCTATAGGATAGAGGAGAACTGCACCACAGAGTTTCCAAGGAGCATCTGGTGGATTCTAACTACCAACCTTTCGGTTAGCAGCTATTGCACTTAACCATTGTGTCAGCAGGATTTCTACTCTACATTAGGTGATGAAAAACAGGAAAATGTGTTTGTATCTGTAATTATAAGCCATTAAGATGGCAATAAAGCTTTAAAAGCAAACCTATGAACAACTAGTCAATAATCCTGAAGAAGGAATAATGGGCCCAGTGAGCACTGCCACTGGGAGGAAACAGAGAGCTGTGTCCGAAGAGAGGGTCTTTGGTATGTTTTTCTTTTTTTCAAAGTGTAAGTGGAAAGGCAGTGCTCCTGGCCATGTTTCCAGATCTTTTCTTCTGGAAGGATGCAGATATCCAAGGGGAAATGTAACTCTTTGTCTCCTGCAATGAAGCTAGGTCACAGAAATATTAAAAACATCAATACAGGTCTTTCATGCTAGCTTTAATTCACGTCTGGGCATTACAAGGGGAGGAGGGAGGAAAGAAAATTTAATACAGAAGGACCAAAGAACAAACGCTAAAGATGTCTTACAAGGCATTCAGTGATTAAGCATGGATCACTGAGAAATGACAATTGGCCAGTAACTACTCAAGGTGCTGATGATACATTTGTCACAGAGGAGACACGGCTTCATGGAACCTACAGTTTAGTGGACTAGAAACAATGATAGTTGTCTTAGACACCTAGTGTTTCTATAACAGAAGGACCAAAAGTAGCTTTAACAAAGAGAAATGATTTCCTCACAGCAAAATGGACTACACGTTCAAATTCAGGGTGTCAGCTCCAGGAGTTTAGGCTTTATCTCTCTGTTGTCTATGGAGGAAAAGTCTTTGTCATCATTCTTTCCTGGGACTAGGAGATTCTCTGTGCAGGATCTCCAGGTCCAAAAGACATGCTCTGCTCTGGCAGTGCTCTCATGATGGTATGAGATCTCACTGCTCATTTCTCTCTTATGTTCCAAAAGACATTAGCTCAAGACACAATCCAGTTCTACATATTGATTCCTGTCTCAACAACACAATTGCCTTACACTGTCTCATCATTAACACATAAAGGCAGAATTTACAACACACAGGCAAATCACATCAGATGACAAAATGACGAACATTCACAACTGTGAATCCTAGCCCAGTCAAACATACACACATTGGGTGGGAGGGAGAGTATGTAACTGAATCCTGAGCGCCAACAATCACACAAATAAATGTCAAATAAAAAGTGTTGTAAGTGCCATTGAACAAAACATCCTCTGTTCTGCAAAGGTATGTCAACTTCTGTTAAACGACAGTGAGGAAAACACAATTACAGCTACAGCCAGAATGAATATCAACAGGAATGAGCTAGGCGAACAGGTACAGGGGCAGGACTCAGGGAGCAGGAGGGATGTGGTGAATTGGAAGAGACAGCTGAAGCTAAGCTTGAGCTCAAGAGAGACGTGGATCAAATAATCATATTAATAAATTTCAAATTAAATTAAGTTCCAGTGGAAGATGAAACTAGAAATTAGCAAAGAACAGCTCTTCCAAGGTCCTGTGGATCTCATTAATTTGTCTCTTCTTTCTGCTTCTCTCCTCCTCTGTTTCTGCCTCTTTTGCCTTCTCTCATCAATGTGGAGACTTAGAGGACTTTAACCAGGAAGGGGAAGGTACACTGAAGTCCCTAGATGGTACAAATGGGCAACACACTCAAGCTGACCCAGAGGTACCTTGAAAGAAAGGCCATGGTGATCTACAATTCTTGGCAACCCTCATGAAGCTCCATTTTACTCTGACACACACTGGGTCACCATAAGCAGGAGTCACTGGTAATTGGTAGAGGGAGTATCACAAGCAGACGAGACAGGACTGAATTCTATGTTTAAAAGTCACAGATGTTCCAAAGGTAATTTCGTTTCAACCACTCTATTTAACACAGCTTTCAAGTTCTTATTGCCGTTGAGATCAGAAAGCTTGAACTCAACACTTTTAGTATGTCTCAGCCTAATACAGCGTAAACACTATGTTGTAAGCACAGATCATAGGATGAGGTCATAAAAAACTTTACATTTCACTCCTAAATTAAAAAAGAAAATTGCCATGAAGTCAATTTCAAATCCTAGCAACCCTATAGGACAGAGTAAAACTTCCCCATAGGGTTTTCAGTGAGTGCCTCATGGATTCAAACTGTTGTTCTTTGGTTAGCCACGAAACTCTTAACCACTAGACTACCAGGGCTCATTAAATTGGTTCCTGGCGGCTTCTTCTTCTATTGGCCCTAAATGATTCCACTGATTAGTCTTGAATAGAACACAATAATCCCTTCATCTCTGTCAAATGTCAACATCTTTCTCATTCGTTAATCAAAGTATCAAAACATGTAACAGTATAAACTCCAAGCTTTCTTAAAGTATTAACTAGTCTCCACATGCCAGCTCAGTTTTATGGACTGCAAGAAGCTGTCACAAGAAGCAGGGATTCACATATTTCCCTCTGTTTCTGACTAGCATTTCTACTGCCCTTCCTCCAGCTTGCTAACTCCTCTTTCTTGTCTCTTCCCAGCTGCTTTCTGGTGCAAAGTGTATATGAAAGACAGCCACTCAGAAGTTAGAGAAAAAGAGGAACATGGTGACAGTGGCGTATGTATGTGTCATAAGGATGAAAAGAGACTACATTCATTTCAGAAGCCGGAAGTGGCATAACGTGAGTGGCAGATAAAGACCCAGGTCAACAGGTAGGCAAAATCTAGGTCATACAGGATTTATAACATCATGTTAATGACTGGAGATTTTATCTCAAGGATAATAAAAAATCATTAAATGATTTGGTGAAAGGTGTCATAAAACTATTTTTCTATTTAAAAATTCTATTCTGGTGGTCAAATAGCTTAGACAAAGGTGCTACAAGTGAAGACACTGCTAGGAAGCTTCTTCGGTCACAACTACTAAATGCAGCAAATAGGTACTCAGTGGGAAAAAATTCTGTTCCTTTTCCATCAGACAGTATAGACAATTTGAAAATATTTACTAAGGATTTGTATGGATTCAAGAGACAGTCTTTTACTTGGGAAGTTACAGAGAACCCAGGCGAAGGGTACTCACCACACTGCCTCATGGGGTCTTTCTGCTGCTTGAATGATCTGGGTTCTCTATTCAGGGGTAGATTAACCAATAAATGAGACAAGCACAGACTTAAAGTAAGCAAGTTGTTATGGATTGGAAGACATACCCTAAAAAAATGTGTATACCAATTTGACTGGCTCATGATTCCTAGTATTGTATATTTGTCTACCATTTTGATGTTTGATGGAACTTTCTTATATGTTATAAATTCTATCACTGTGATTGAATAAGATGGATTAGCAGGAGTTATACTGATGAGGTATACAAGACTGGATAGTGTTTTAAGCCAATCTCTTTTGAGATATAAAAGAGAGAAGTGAGCAGAAAGATATGGAAACCTCATATCACCAAGAAAGTAGTGCCAGGAGCAGAGTGTGTCCTTTGGTACTGAAGTTCCTGTGGTGAGACACCCCCAGACCAAAGGAAGACTGATGACAAAGACTATCCTCCAGACCCAACAGAGAGAGAAACTCTTCTCCTGGAGCTGGTGCCCTGTGAGAGCATAAATTTCTCTAGACTGTGAGAGCATGAATTTCTCTTTGTTAAAGCTGTCCGCTTGTGGTATCTCTGTTATAGCAGAATTAGAGATGCAAGGTATGCATAGGCTTAATTTTGCTTATTTACTAATCTATAGTTAACATCTAATATTTGATGTGGTCATAAATAGATGAAATTGTGCATTACAAATTAGAAAATAAGCACAAGTACACTTACTGGGTAATTTGTTACTGGCTCTATCACATATAACAGCTAAACTTAATCTAGCCAAGCCAAGTGCCATCAAGTCAGATCTGACTCATGGAGAAATAAAAGTGTTTCTAGGACAAATATAAAGAAATGACAGGATACAAACCATAACTAACACACGCAAACTCCAGAAGATAACTAGGATTTTATAAAAATTAAACACTTGTGCTCATCAAAAAGACTTTACCTCAAGAGTAAAAAGAGAACCTACAGATTGGGGAAAAAATTGGCTACAGTAAATTCAACAAAAGTCTGAAGTCTATAGGAAAATCTATCAGCTCTACAACAAAAAGACCAGCAGTCCATTTAAAAAACAGACAAAGGAAGTGGACATATATATACTTCACTAAAGAAAACATGCAGGTAGCTAACAGACACATAAGGAAATGTTTCCCATCACTAGCCATTACAGATATACAAATCAAAACAAGTGACATACTATCTCACCCTGGCATTACTGGCATGAATCAAGACAAACAAATAAACAAATAAAAATAACAAATGTTGGAGAGGTTGTAGGGAGACTGGAACTCTCATGTATCACTGATTGGAATACAAAATGGCACAGTTATTCTGGAAAACAATATCATGCTTCCTTGGAAAGTTAGGCCTAGAAATACCATATGATCCAGCAATCTCACTCCCAGGAATATATCCTAAAGTAATAAGAGCTGTCACACGAATAGACATATGCACACCCATGTTCAGTGCAGTGTTATTCACAACAGGAAAAAGATGGGAACAATCTTGCTGTCAACCAATAAATGAATGGACAAACAACGGTACATGCAAACAACAGAGTACTATGCAACGCTGAAGAACAGTGATGAACCTGTGAAGCATCTTAAAACATGGATGGGTCTGGGAAGGCTGAGTGGAAAAAGTCAACAGCAAAAGAACAAATACTGTATCAGACCACTATTACAAAACTTGGTAAAATGGTTTACAGACAAAAAGAAACAATCTTTGATGGTTATCAGGGAGTAGAAGGGTGGAGACTGAAAAACACCAAATGGGCAACAGAAAAGTAGTAACTTTGACAAAGGTTAAGACAGTACACAATAGTGGGGAAACTAACACAACTTGTCCAGGGCTAGGTCATGGGAGCTCTGTAGGCATGTTCAAACTCCCCGAGGGAATAAATGACTGGGCTGAGGACTGTGGGGACCATCATCTTGGGGAAAATCTAGCTCAACTTGCATAACATAGTTTATAAAGAAAATGTTCTACATTCTACTTTGATGAGTAGCATCTGTTGTCTTACAAGCTTGTGAGTAGCCATCTAAGATAGTGCACTGGTCTCACCTTATAAAGAGCAAAATAGAATGAAGAAATCCTAAAACACAAGAGCAAGATTAGGACTAATGGGTCCATAATACCATCTTACTCCCAGTTTACACCAGACTGGAAACCCTAGTGGTATAGTGATTAAGTACTACATCTACTAATCAAGAAGTGGACAGTTTAAATCCACTAGGCACTCCTTGGAAACTCTATGGGGCAGTTGTATTCTGTCTTATAGGGTTATTACAAGTCAGCATCAACTTGACAGTAGTGGATTTGGTTTTTGTTTTTGCACACCAGACTGAGTCTGACGCAACTAGATGTACCCAACTACCACAACTTTGAGCAAATAATCTGAGAAGCTGGACTATAGAGAGAAGAACAAGATATCAGGACTGGAGGATGATTCATTAACAACCTGCATTATGCAGATGATACCACCCTACTTGCTGGAAGTGAAGATTTGAGACACATACTGCTGAAGATGAAGGACCACAGTCTTCAGTACGGATTGCACCTCAACATCAGGGAAACAAAAACCCCCACAACTGGACTAGTAAGCAACATTGTCATAAATGGATAAAAGATTGAGGTTGTCAAGGATTTCACTTTACTTGGGCTCACAATCAACACTCACAGAGGCAGCAGTCAACAAATCAAAAGATGCATTGCATTGGCAAAATCTGCTGGAAAGCTCCTCTTAAAAGAATACAAAAATACAGACGTCACATTGAAGACTACAATGCGCCTGACCCAAGACATATTTTCAGTCACACTGTATGCATACAAAAGATGGACAATGAACAAAGAAGACAGAAGAAGAATTGATGCCTTTGACTTGTGGTGTTGGAGAAGAATGTTGAGTCTACCATGGACCGTCGAAAGAACAAACAGATCTGTTCTGGAAGAAGTAGAACCAGAGTGCTCCCTGGAAGCAAAGACGGCAAGATTGTGTCTTATACACTTTGAACATGTCAGGAAGGATCAGTCTCTGGAGAATGACATCATGACTGGTAAAGTGGAGGGTCAGCGAAAAAGAGGAAGACCCTCGAAGAGATGGATTGACACAGTGGCCGCAGCAGAGGGCTTAAGCATAAGAACAATTGTGGACATGGCACAAGACTGGGCAGTGTTTTGTTCTGTTGTTCATAGGGTCACTATGAGTCACAACTGACTCGATGGCACCTAACAACAACAACAAAAACCACCACTTACTGCTCTCACAGGGATCACTATAGAAGGTTCTAGTCTATAGAGCTGGAGAAGAATGTAGAGCAAAATTCTATTTCACAAAAAAAGAAGACTTACTAGCCTGTCAGAGACTGGAGAAACCTGGAGAGTATAGCCCCCAGACACCCTTTTAGCTCAGGAATGAAGTCACTCCAGAGGTTCGGTTGTCCTCCGTAGATCACTGAGGCCCGTAAAACAAAACAAGACTACAGGGACATGCCAGCTGTGGACTAGAAGGCAGGAGGGGACAGGAAAGCTCGTGACTGGGAACCCCAGGTTGAGAAGGAAGAGTGTTGACATACCGTAAGGTTGGTACGTGACATCACAAAACATGTGTGCTAATTGTTTAATGAGAAGCCAGTTTGTTCTGTAAACCTTCATCTGAAGCACAGCAACAAAATAAAACACAGCCAAGGCCAAGTGCCATCGAGTAATATAAAAAAGATATAGCAATACTGAAGTACTACAAAGTAAGGAAGATGTATTTAACAACAACAACAAAGTGTTTCTTGGTTGTTAATATCAAAATATCATGGTGGCACGGTGCTTAAGAGCTCAGCTGCAAACCGAAAAGTTGGTGGTTCAAATCCACCAGCTGCTCCTTGGAAATGCAACTGAACAGTTCTACTTGGTCCTATCGGGTCGCTATGAGTCTGTATCAACTCAACAGCATTTTTTTTTTTTTTGGTCTTATTATTGCCTTGAGCCTTAAGAGACTATGACTTCCACTGAAATCGCCCTTGATGTTATGGTGGAATATGGCTCTAACTTGGATAATGTGCTGCTTTTATAAAACTTTTGTAGTTATGTACACAGATTTTATTGTCCTACATTTTAACTTTAAATGTATCACAAGTCTTGCTATTGCTGTTGTCATTAGTTGCCACTGAGTGGCTCTACCTATGGCCACCTTCAGAATAACAGAAAGAAATGCTGCCCAGTCCTGCACAACCCTCAAGATCGTTGCTGTGTTTGAGTCCATTGTTGCACCCATGAAGGGATTCTCTAGTTTTTTGCTGACTCACTACTAAGTATGACATCCTTTTTCAGAGACTGGACTATTCTGACGATGTGTTCAAAGTCAGCAAAGAGTCATCATTCTTGCTTGTAAAGGCAATGGCTGTACTTCCTCTGAGACTTGCTTTGTTCATGCTTCTGCAAGTCAATGTGATATTTAATATTCTGGCAATACCACAATTCAAACTCATCAGTTTCCTTGAATTTTCCTGTTACACTGTCCAGCTTTCACATGTATGTGAGGTTACCAGAAAGCCCACAGCTCGGGTCCACAGCATTTTTGTCGTCAAAGTGACCTATTTGCTTTTGAACACTTTAAAGAGGTCTTTTGTAGATTTTCACCGTGCAGCACGCCATTTCATTTCTTGACTGCTGTGCATATGTGTATTGATTATTGATCAAATAGAATTAAATCTCTGACAACTTCTACTTCTTTGTCATTTGTTATGATTTTTTTTTCTAATTCATTTTCTTTATGTTCTAGTATAATACACAGTTTGGCTGCCTTGTGCTAGCAAGTTATTCTGAATAAAATCTTCTTTTACTATATGATGTCAAAAAATCTCAGTAGATTTTATTTTTAGCACAAAAATAATATTTTTAGGAATGTGCTGATCTAAGGTCATGGTACCTAGGTCGTGGTACCTCTCAGACACATCCAGATTCCTCGAGGGGCCAAATTGCCAGGCTGAGGACCATGGGGACTATGGTCTCAGAGAACATCCAATTCAATTGGCATAATATAGTTTCTAAAGAAAATTTTCCACATTTTACTTTGGTGAGTAGCATCTGTTGAGTCTTAAAAGCCTGTAAGCCACTATATTCCACCGGCCTCATTGCTTTGGGAGCAAGGAATATTGAGGAAACCTAAAGATACAAGAGAAAGATTAGTCCAGGGGGCTAATGGACCCCGTCTACAACAGCTTCCACCAGATTGAGTCCAGAACAACTAGAGGGTGTCCCTCTACCACCACTAACTGCTCTTACTGGAGATTACAACAGAGTCATGGACAGAGCAGAGAAAAAACACAGAACAAAATTCTAACCTAAAAAGTAAGAGTAGACTCGCCGGCCTGGCAGAGACTGGAGAAACTCTGAGAGGATGGCCCCTGGACGCCCTTTCAGCTCAGTTAATGAGGTCCTTCCTGAGGTTTGCCCATCATCCAAATATTAGATGAGTCCATAAAACAAAACACGACTACAGAGGACACCAATCCAGAGGCAAGGACTAGGAGAGGAGGAGAGAGGAACGATAGAAATAGGGAATCTGAGGTTGAGAAGGTGGTGTGTTGACATGTTGTGAGGTTGTTAACCAAGGTCACAAAACAATATGTGTACTAATTCAATAAAGAGAAACTGCTCTGTATGTAAACCTTCATCTCAAGTACAATATAATAATAACAATAATGTGCTGACCTACAAAGATAAAAATTTTCTAATATATTCTACTGCTAACTGTGCCTAAAGGTTTTTTACAGATTTAGTATTCAAAAGAGAAATTAAAAAATAATAATCAAACAACAGTCATATGATTAACAACAGAACATTATGAAAACAGAAGCAAAAATTAGAATAAATAAAAGGACTTTTTTTTTTTTCCTTTTAAGGAAGTAATTCTTGAACCAATCAGAATCAAAAGAGTTTTGAAATAAATACAGATTAATTCCACTTTAGTGGGTCCGGAGTAGGAACTAGCTAGCCAGTGGTGTTGGTGTACAAGCAAGTGTATAATAACATATTTGTGCTGGGAAAGGCAATAGATAAAAGAAGATTGTTCATAAGTTGATGGTTGCTTGAAGCTGACGATATTCCTGACGATATGACGATATTCCTTCTACTTTTGCACGTATGTTTGGAATTTCCCATAGTAAGAAGTTTAAAAATCATCAATCACAGAAACAGCTTCTCAATTCTAATAATTCCAGGTTTGGAAACTCTTAAGTTGTATTATGGAACAGGATGTAATGAATTTCACTGGGTCTAGTCAAAAATTAAGAGAAACTGCTTTGTAGCATGTGTGAAGGAAAGACACTCCTGCACTCAGCTTGCTTTTGACAAGAATCCTCGCTCTGGTTTATTGGTGACCACGTAAATACCTCCACCAAGCTACCATGAAGATTCACTTAAGGAAACATGCAAACCGTGAATTACAGTGAATAAACTCAAGGTTTTAAAAGAGGATGTTTACTTTGATGCTGTATTCTCTTTGCAACTTGTTCACTTTTATTAAAACAGTATAAACAGTATACTTAGGGCATATGTGATACGGGTCATAAATTTGTAAGTACTGATTTGCCTTAAAAAAAAACCAATGGAGTGGGTATTTAAAAAAACAGAAAAAGTTGCTGGTAACTTATACTGTAACTTCAACTTTAATAATATTATTAATCACAAGATATGCACTAGGAAATACAGAACCTATTAAGCTCTTCAGTCCAAAATTTGTGATGCATCTCAATGAGTTGTACTCCTTCCAGTAATACAGCCCACATTGGCTGCAATTGACAACTGCAAAACGACACTGTGCTGTAGGTTCAGTTACCCAGACTGTGCCAGTTAAAAACATGACTTCCAATTCTGATCTGATCCACAGGAAAAATTATTAAATGTAAGCTGACATTTCCCATACTTGGTTTTCTCATACTTGGTGTTGCATTAAACATTCAGCATTTAACCTGTCCATTTCTTTTTTACTTCATTTAAGGGGGACACTTTCCCCTAACTTTTCTGCTGTTGAGAAGCATCCACTCAAAAATTAATGAGAGGCCTAGAGCGCCCCTTTGGACTTTTCCTGTTTTGTTTCAGTAACTGTCCTAACAGCGGTAGTTAGCTGGCAGTGTGACACACTGACGTTCCTACACAGCCGTTTCGAGTTAGCAGTTTCCCTGGAATTCAATTCATTCACTCACATTCATTTACTACATACTAACTGAGTACTCATTTGTGAAATCTCCACGTATATCAGTTTCCTACTTCTGACATAACAAATCACCACACATTTAGTGACTTAAGACAACAGAAAATTGTTATTCCCAGTTCTGGAGGTCAGATGTCTGAAACCAACCTCCCTTCTACAGAGACAAGGTGTGAACAGGGCAAATTCCTTCCGGAAGCTCTGAGTGGACAGCGTGCATCTTGTCATTTCTGTTTCTAGAAGTTGACGGCGTTCTTTGACTCATGACCCCTTGTATCCTTTCTTGAATCCAAGAATCTAACCTCTGGCTTCCATAGTTCTCTCTCCCTCAACTAAATGGTTCTTCCATCTCCTTCTAATTAGGACCCTACAATTACAGTGGACCCACCTGGCCTACCTGGATCATCCAGGATAATCTTTGTTTATTAATATACTTAATTGCATCTAGAAAGTTCTCTTCACTGTGTAAGTTAACAACTCAGTTACCAGACAACAGAACATAGACATTTGGGGGAGCCATAGCTCAGCCTACCACCAAGGAGTAAGAGAGGGTAAGTTGAAAACTGAGACTGGAGAGTAAATTGGAAAATTCCAATAAGCCTAGTATAGCATCATGCCTGGGTAGTGTGGATAGTTAATGCACCTGGTTGCTGACCAAAAGACTGGAGTTCGAGTCAAGGTAGAGGCAACTCTGAAGAAGGTCAGCGACTGACTTCTGAAAACTCAGTCATTGCAATCCTTCTGGAGCTAAATTCTCCTTTGACACGTATGGGGTTGCCATGAGCCAGAATCCACTGGGTGGGAACTGGCGACTGTAGACAATAGTAACACCTGCCATAAACAAAGAGAGAATAATCTCTCTCTCACTCAAGGTGTATGCACGTGTGTGTGAGTGTGTGCGTGCACCAGAGAGAGAGAGCCAAGCCAAGCCAAGTGCCGTCAAGTTGGATCCGACTTATGGAGAGAGACAGAGAGAGAGTCAATTTTTCTTCTTTTTTTTTAAACAGTAATTAAGTTAAGGATCAGCAGGGCATTCTATTTCAATGACATATGAAATGAAACGGACTTGGTCTAAATTATTTAGATAACTGCCTTAATCTCTCCCTTAGTTTTAACCTTCTGTAACTAATTTGCATGGCTTGGAAAGGAAGAAATACATCCTGTGTCGGTCTACAGAGACCAGACGTGAGCCTATTCAGGAGTAATTCTAAAGTTAGGTGTAGGCTGGCAGTTCTGTAGGCAAAGGGGTGAGCATTGCCCTTGAACTCATAAAGGATACATTGGTGTGGAAAAAAAAAAAAAAAAAGTCTGTTGGAACAGAGTAAGGATTTTTATTTTTCTCTATTTTTGGCAATTTCCTAAAGGCTAACTTGATAGTCTGTGAAAGTTGCTCTAATACAACTGATACAAAAGGGAGCCCACCCAAAGCTGAGAGGTGATCTCAGTTCTTTTTAAACCCCTTAAATCATTTTGATAGTTGGAAAGAGGGAGAACACATATAAAGATTTCTCTGTAGATACATTTATCTGCACCATAGCATGAGTCGGATCTGACTCGACGGCACTTGGCTTTTGGCATAGCAATCTGGGAATTCTGACCCCTGAAATTTGATTCTAGTTCACGTTATAAAAGCAGTTTTTATCACAGACAGCTAGATGAAGTAGACTTAGGTATTATTTTTAAATGAAAGAGTCACTGCAGAAATCATTCTCATTGTTTCTGTTCTATGTATCAGCAGTTTTGTTTCGTTATTTAGTTTTATAGAATCTGTAACACACAGATACTGACTTTATAGCATTAGTGTATCCCTTTTAAACCATTCAAAAAACAATACTTGTTGCTGTGGAGTTGATTCCAACCCATAAGGACTGTATGAGACAGAGCAGACCCGCCTCCATAGGTTTAAACCACTAGTTTTCCCCAAATGCCAAGACCACATCCACTGCCATCAAGTTGAACCCAATTCATAGTGACCCAGTGTGAGAGTAGAACTGTTCCATAGGACTTCCAAGGCTGTAATCTTAATGGAAGCCAACTATCACCTCTTTCTCCCCTGGAGCAGCTTGTGGGTTCCAACCACTGGTCTTTTGGTTAGAAGGCAAGCCTGAACCACTACACTACCAGTACTGTGTTATGCCCCCAGAGATCTTTAAATATATAAAATGACTAAGAATATTTTATTTTCCTATAGAAATATTAATACAGGCTAGTGGTCTATAGTAAATGATGACAAAATATTTACAAACAGTGCCTCCCCTTTGATACCACAGAAGCTGCCTAGGACACATGTGGGCAGAAAACAAAATTCACTCAGCAAGCACAGCATCTAATTTGCATCCATTTTCATAGCAGTGTTTGGATTTCCAGCCCAACACCTCTTAGGCCTCTGATGTCCTTAGGTTTAGGGGTATTATATTCATTTATTTACTTTCAGATACTTCAAGAGGATACATTTAAATGAACTTATACTTGGTCTCTAAACCTACTTATTCCATTAATTTCAGGATAAATTTTAAATACCTTATAATGTCAAGCAAAACCTTTTACTATGAAGCTTTTATTTATATGATCCTTTATGCTGAAGTATTAAACTTTCACAACATAGTATATGAATGACAAGTGGGTGAAAGAATACAAGGAAAACTGCCATGAGAGCAACCGAAGATGGGAAGCTGTGCGCTTTCTATGGCTCCCGTTGTGTGATGATTCTGCCAGCATGAATACCATTCATTGTTAGTTCACTTTGAGATATTTAGAGACAGAAGAAAGAAAGGAGGGGATATAAGATTTATTTAATGTTGATAGTGATTCAGCCAAAGCTCCTTTGAAGAGGCACTAGAAAACATGACATTTGAAGGCTTATTTAAGCGTGAAAACAATTAACATTACTTTTATGCCAGGGTACCTATAAAAATATGTATCCTAAAGTTATGTTTTCAGGAAAGAAGATGTTATGGCCTTCCTGCTTTTGTTGAGGGTGTAGAAAATGAAAAATAGGGGTTCTCTTACTCAAACAATGAGAAAAAGCAAAAAAGATAAAAATGTAATTTTTCTTAGATTACTAAGATAGCTAAGCTTACAGAATGACCAAATAGGACAAAGATAGAAGAAAGGAATTGCTATCCTATAAGTAGGAAAGAGGAAACCATGTAAAAGAATTACTGAACACCATATACGGGTTGGGATATTAGCTCAAAGCTTGACTAGCTGACCATCATCCACAGTCTGCTAACATAAAATGTCTGCACACTTCCAGGGGTACATTTACTAATCAAAGTCTCTACTGTTCTATGTATTGTTTGGCATTTAATAAAATATTACAAAACAAGTAAAAAAAATGTGGAAAGGAGAAAGGCACTGTCATGAATCAAACCAATCCAAATAACTACATATTGTAATTTCTGGACAGGAGCTTTAAAATAACCATGAGAAATCTGTTAAAAATCTAGTAAGAAAAGGTCAAAAATATAAATGAATGGATGAGAAATGTTAGCGGACAGTTGGAAACAGTAAGAAAAAAAGTCAAATGGAAACAGTATAAATAAGAAGCATTGTACAGAAACGGAAGGAGAGGGTCAAACAGACTTGTCCCAGGTGAGGAACAGTCAGGAAGATAGGGAACAAGGCAGAGAAAAGAAAATTATAGAGTAAACAATTGGGAAATTGACAAAATTAACGAAATATACAAAATTAAAGAAATTACTGATCAAAAAGCTCAGAGAACCCTAAGAAGGAAAAACAACACAACAATAACACATACACACACACCCCTAGACATATCTTGGTCACAGTGCTGCAAGTTAAGAGAGAAAATCTTATTAATTAATCAATTGATTTATTTATTGCAATTGAGGGAAAGTGTATAATCCAGTTAAAATTTGCATGCCCACTTATGTGCTGCTCCTTCTGCTCTCTTTGTACGGTGACAGCGCACTCCTTCTTTATATTCTAGACCAGTCATATCCTCTTAACAATCTGCTGTCCCCTTGGAAGAGAGAAAATCTTGAGGGCCACCTAAAAATACATTTACCCCATTGCTGTCAAGTTGACCTGGTCTTACAGGATGGAGCAGAACTAAACCCAGAGGGCTTCCGAAGTTGCAAGTGCTTACAGAAGCAGACTGCCCCAACTTTCTCCCCCAGAGGGACTGATAGATTCAAACTGCTGATGTTTCACTTAGCAGCTCAGCACTTAAGAACTGCTCCTCCTTGAGATAACTCCTGCGGGGCCAGTGAAGGATAGTGAGACATGTTACACAAACATGAACACATACACGTGCATCAACACAGAACTGCTGCACAATTCATATCAGAAGTAGTGTAAGCCAATGAATAAATAAATAAAGCTATATGAGACCAAAAGGCCTACCACTGCACTGAACCCAAGAGGAGAAGATACAGGGACAAGGAAACTAAAGCAGTGGAAACAGAACAAACAGAAAGCAATTAAAGACGATGATGACACATTGTGGAAAATGTGACTACTGTCCCTGAGCAATTTCTGTAGAAAGGTCTCATGGGAACCTGTGTAAAGTTTCACAGAAAACACAGTAAAATGTTATTTTAAAAAAGAAAACTAGGCAAACCAGCAGATAATAGGCATCTTTAAAGTACTGAAAGAAAAAAAAAAAAAAAAACAAAACTGACAACTCATAATTTTACACTCAGTGCAGTGTTTTTTAAAAATAAATGTGAAACAGAGATTTTTCACAGAAACAAAAGGTGTTGACAGATTTCCATTGAAAGAAATACTAAAGGAAGTTATTCAGGCAGAATAGTATGATATGAGACATAACCTTGGCGTGACATAAAGAATAATGAATATCAAAAATGGTCAAAAATGAAGATAAATATACTGTTTAATTATTTTAAGTCATTCTAAAGAATTACTAATTATGAGGGAATACTGGTTTGAAGAAATTCTATGAAGGTTACTTTTCTAGACAAATGGTTTTCAAAATATATATATTAAAGAGTACTCATGGTTCCATGGAAGTAACTCAGCTTCCTGTAGGACAACAGGCAGTACAGGAGGATGCTAGGATTCACACAGCATTGATTTCTCTTAAAACAACTAAATTAATTCCGCCATTTTTGCAAGTCAGTAAACAGTTGCTATAAGTTGGAATTGACTCAAGGGAAGTTTTTTTTTTTTTGTTGTTGTTGTTGTTTGTTTATTCTGACAGGTGATGAAAATGCAATAAGAAGGTAGATACGGTACCTTTTTCCTGAAGCCCACATTTTTGAGAGAAATACGGTAAGCATAGAAACAAAACAATCATAGCTCATGCGTAATGACAGAAGAAAAGGGAAATGTGATACAGCAATACAGAAGTGGAGTTACCTTATACAGAGTAGTTAGTTAGATATGTAGTGCTAGAGGTGACCGAGAGATAGATCTAAGAGGTCAAGTGTTGTTACGGGTTAATTGTGACTCACAGCGACCCCATGTGACAGGCAGAACTGTGCTATAGGTTTTCTTGGCTGTAATCTTTAAGAAAAGAGTGCTAGTGGTGCAACGATTAAGTAATCATCTGCTAGATGAAAATATCACAGATTTAAACACAGGAGTGTCTCTTTGAGAGAAAGACCTGGCTATCAGCTCTTGTAAAGATTCTACCCTAGAAAACCCTACGTGGCAGTTCTACTTTGTCACATGAAGTTACTGTGAGTCACAGTTGTCTTGATGGAAAACAACACAACAGCAAGCTTTATAGAAGCAGATGGCCAGGTTTTTCTCCTGTTGAGCCACTGGTGGGTTCAAATCACCAACCTCGGTTAGCAACTGACTAGTTAACCACGGAGTCCCCATTGGAAATACAGACTTGGGATTCAGAGAAATAGTCCTATTAGACAGTAAATGTGAGCATCGTCACAGGAGATAGACTTTAAAGCCAGTGAGAATAGATTCAATTACCAAAAGAGGAAGTACACATAGAAATTATTTTTTTTCTAACTTTTTAAAATTTTATAGCCTTCCTATATGGGGAGTGGGCCGAAACATATGAAGAATATCTGAAAACAACTTCTCTTAATAATTTCATGACTACATATATTTCTCTCTGTAAATGAATATGACCTACTGAGTAAAAAAAAAATGTTAAACATCCAAATTTGTATTACTAAACAGATTATATGTTACCTATCCACCATTTGGTCAGTTCTATCCTGGCCCCTAGGGTCGCCATGAGTCGGATCCGACTCAATGGCACTTGGCTGGTCCACCATTTACAGTTTTTCTTATCTCTGGAAATACTTCACAATTCATCGTCTTTAGAATTTCATTAAAATTGTTATTTTGGAACATATATTTTTTAAATATATGGTCATCATTTTTGGAGAGAAGAAGAGGGCATGGAGCATGAGAAACACTGGAAGACCAAAACTACGCCACTAATAGTTGTATGATCATAGCCTGCAAACTCTTCCTCTGCAACCCCTTGGCAGAACAAAATGATTCAAATAAAAGCTGCTAAACCACAATCCTAGGTTTGCTCTCCTATACCCTACAACACGACTAACCAAAGCAGAAATCTCCTCTACCACGTGAGAACCTCAGCTGCTAGCGAAATTCATAACAAACCTAGATGCTCCTCTTTGAGCCGATCTTCCATTTCAAGTCTCAATAAAGTTTCAAACTGCCTGCTTTTAGTGGTTTTTCTCATTCCTCGCAGTGGGGGCAAAGAAAGACAAATGATGGCAGTGGAACTCATTGGCTAGTCTGTGACATATATAAGTGCTTTGTGGCTGGCTTGTCATTATATGATCCATCGAAAGCCTGGTGGTGTTGCGGTTAAGACTTACAGCTGCTAACCAAAAGTTCATCAGTTTGTATTCACAAGGTGCTCCTTGGAAACTTATGGGGTAGTTCTACTGTGTCCTATAGGACTACTCAACTGTGCCCGGTTTGTTTTGTTTTATTTACATATATTCCATGACTTTTTGATATACTTTATTTCCCCCATTAAGCCAACTGCAAATTACACTGAGTGTTTTCGTGGAGATATTCGTAGATGAACAATTTGGTTTTACACTATGATATACCAGGCCTGACAGTTAAGTCTGTGAACTTAATTGTTCTACATACCGCACTGCGGAATATCACTATGGTCACCTTGTAAGTCCTCCCCTTGGGAAGCTATGCACTGATGCCAGTGCCTAATCCACCCTTCAAAGCAATTTTGGAACTCTTTCTGGAATGGCCAATGCACACAGAGGCACAGTGGCAAGTTCACAAACTGAACTGTACAGTAGACAGTACAGGACTTTTTAGCCAGTAAACAAATAACTATATCACAACACCCTCCCTACTCACCTGATTGGGTCCCTAATGACTTTTTTTCTTTACCCAAAGATAAAGGCAACATTGAAAGGAAGACATTTTGATGACATTCAGGACATCAAGGGTAATATGACAACAGCTCTGATGGCCATTCCAGAAAAAGAATTCTAAAACTGCTTCCAAGGGTGGACTAGGTAGTGGTGTAGGTGCATATCTTTCCAAAGGAATACTTCTAAGGTGACTGTAGTGATATTCAGCAATATGCAGCACTTTTTCTAGAATGTGTTACCAAACTTAATTGTTACAGCTTGTACGTTCTCCTACCTCTCGTTCCTACTACAGGGAAATGAATCGCTTGGGGATGGTCACCAACGTCACTGCCAGCATAAATCAAGTTTCTAGAGATAATTTGGCCTTTGAGGTGACCCAGTAAGCTCTCTCAAACACTAAAATGAAGAAGAATATAAAAAATAATACTCTTCTCACTCTCATTTTTACTACTTACTATAAAATTCCAAGTTTTGGGTGGGGTAAGGAATATAAGGTTCAAATTGAATGGAAAAAAAAAAAAAAAACCCTGATATTTCTTGTAGTTGATCTGATTGGCTACATAGGAAAAGTGAATTACTATCCTAATTATTAAAATTATTGATACTGAATTCAAGGAATATTTACAAAACTTAATAGCATTCCTCTGTATGAGTACTAACCAGCCAAAATATTGAGTTGAGACTATAATTTTCTGGTTCTAAAATATGTCTGCAAATTATTTGACCTTCCTCCAGTGAAAAGGTGAAGCTTAACTCTCTCTCCTTAGATATGAATAATATAAGGAAGACTTATTATCATTTTTTTAGCATGCCTACCTGGCTACTAGTTGTTTAGTCTGGCCATCAGAAAATTAATGGTAGCCATTAAATTTTCATACATAAGGTAAAGCAATGATTATAGTTGCAAAGTAGAAAGAAGTTCAGGAGTGACAACAAATGGTTTCTCCTCAAGTTGTGGCCCGTGGAATGTATACGAGTATTATGTATTACGTCTTCTATAAAATTTTATGGTGCCCTGGTAGTATAATGATTAAAATTTTGGTTGCTAACTGCAAAGTTGGCAGTTCAAAACTACCAGCTTCTCCTTGGACACCCTGTGGTGGGGTAATCCTACTCTGTCTTACAAGGTCACTAGGAGTTACAATCAACTAGGTAGTAATGGATTTTAGTCTCTAGAACATAAACCGGTTGCCTTAGAGTCAGCCTGCCTCATGGCCACCCCAGTGGTATCAATGAACTCACTTTTAATGAACAGAGTGCAAAGGGAAAAATGTTATTTGTCTTCCGAGGCCAAGCCATAAAAAAGGACAGCTTCTCTTGGTTCTCCCTCGTGTCACCCAGTCGGGGGGAAGCCAGTTGCCATGTTCTAAGTATACTCGGTGAAAAGGCCCAAATACATAAGAAATTAGCCTCCTGCCAACAACCAGCAACAGCTTGTCAGGTAGTTGAAGCAGATGCCTTGGAAGCACTCCCACTTAGTGAAAACTCTACTCCTGCAGACTTCGTTGCTCCTCTCAACTGCCACCTCCTGAAACCTCAGCCCAAAACAATCCTGTGAAGACCAAACATACTGCTTTTTTAGTTGATTCTGACTCCTAGTGACCCTACCCATCAGAATAGAACTGCCACACAAGATTTTAAAGGCTGCAGATGTTTACAGAAGCAGATGGCCATATCTTTCTCCTGAGGAGCTGTTGGTGGGTTCAAACAGCTGACCTTCTGGTTAGCAGCTGAATGTTTTGAACCACTATGCCACCAGGGTTCCTCTGGCCCTGCAAGGGCACTCCTAAATGCACCACAGAAACAGTAAAGAAAATGTTCATTGTGTGGGTGTATGTGTACGTATGTTTTAAGATACTAAGTTCTAGAGTAATTTGATATGCAGTAATAGATAATGGAAGCATTATTGCAATACAACGACATACTAATTACATGGAAATCAACATAATGAAGACAGTTTAAGACTTTTACCTAAATAAATAAATACAATTAAATAAACAAGTTATCCAAATGTTTCCAGGCTCAAATAATTTCAGAATGCTAATTATATAACTATATTAAACCTTTAAAGAACAGATACAGACACACGGTGTATCTGTTGTATTAAAATTTTATAGTGAGGTGATTAGGGAAGCCAAAGTCTAGAAAATTCTTCAGGAGGATAATAATGGAGGATGGGGTAAGAGAAAGACACTGAATTATACAACTCACAAAGGATTCGCTTCATTATACATGTAAAAGACAACAGGAGAAGTAACCTACATTTAGCTAGAAGCTATGGATAAGCAATTCCTGGAAAGGAAGGTTTGAAAGTTCAAATTTACTAGACATAAAAAAATTCAAGTTAAAACCATTTTATATCATAACAGCAAACTCCAAAATGATTCCAACTCATAGCCACCCTACAGAACAGAGTAGAACTGTTCCACAGAGTTTCCAAGGAGCACCTGGCAGATTTGAATGGTTGACCTTATGGTTAGCAGACATAGCACTTAACCAGTACACCACCAGGGTTTCTGATGGTAGGTTAGAAAGGGCATAATGCAAAATGTTGTCCAAGATGCAAGGAAGGGCAATTTAGAGAACTGTATGGCCACTATGGAAGGCGAGTTCACACTATCTATTAAAACTTGATATGCTTTCTCAGCATCTCAATCCTTGATCTATAACCTGAAGAAGCTCTCAAAAAGTATACCTGGATAATGACTACATCGTTTGTCTAGTTGTAGAAGTCAGAACTAGTAGCAAACTGCATGCCTAATACAAGAGGAGCACCTAAGTTTAGAAGGGACAAACCTAAGAAGCCTATTTGGTTACACTCTGAAGCCATGCTCTGTAATCCCGGATTACCAAAAATAAGATATTTTGAACCCTATCTCTCTGACGTCTCTGTTTACTTCTCAGTCAGTTCTGATGTGGGCTGGATGATGGGAAACCACCAAAAAACCCTTTACTGTCGAGTTGATTCTGACTCATAGCATCTCTACAGGACAGGGTGAAAATGTCCCATATAGTTTTCAAGCAGTGCCTGATGGATGTGAATTCTCAGCCTTTTGGTTGGCAGCCATAGCACTTAACCGCTACTCCACCAGGGTTTCAGAAGGAGATTATTAGTGTTCCTGAACCTTTGCCCTCAAAGACAAAAAAGAGACAAAAACACATAAGCTGAATGTGTATTGTATCAAGATTTTCTTCTTTCATTATTTCCAAGAATTACAGGACTCACAAAGGCACAGCACTTTTCTAAGATCTTTAAAATCATTCTTTAGAATTGGATGCAAATCAACACATGAATGAAGATATTTCTCCAACTGCCCTAGTTCATGTATTTGCTCTAATGCATCACCTTTCATGAGTTGAAAGAGTATGCTTCCACCTCGGTGGATAGCTTCCAGAGCTGAACATATGGTGAAGCATGACTTCTAGGCTCCCTGTGATCTAGAAAGTGTTGCCAAAATGCAGAGCTGTGCCAAGAAACCTCTGGCTTCCTAAATTTGATAAGGCTTTTGGAGGCACTCAGCCAAGGGCTTTTATATTCATCTTTGGCCATAAGCACCAAATAAAACCCCATGGGCCAAGTAACCTTCACATTATCACCTGTAGCACATTGTCCTTAAACTAAAATGACACTTTTGGGTCATAGATATTCAGTGCTAGTTACGGACATTATACCAATTATTGACATGAAAATGGGCAAAAATTACTAATATAAACAAAGGCATGAATTTCTTGCTGCTTGCATACTTAAAAATCACAGGAAAAAAAAGACTCTTTAGGTATCTCTTTCTTATGCACATGTATTATATGTTTTTGATGGCTAACCAAGAATCAGCTAGTTCAATTAGTTTTTCATTTTTGTGACTGATGTTGCTTATTAGGATCTCAGAAGAAACATCTTAAAAACAAAAATGAAAGAATGTGCATTCTAACCCTGCTACAAAATAGAGGAAACGTGAAAACATCATGTTGAGTGAAAGAAATGAGTCACAAGAGAACAAACATAGCATGATCCCACTTATATGAAATACACAAATGCATAGAGAATAAAGTTTATTAGTGGGTAACAAGGGTAGGAGAGAGGAAGCAGAGGAGGGTCATCCTTTAGGGGACACCAAGTTTCTGTTAGTGGTGATGCAGTCATTTGGAAAAGGATGGTGGTGACAGATGCACAACATGAGGAATGCAATCCACACCCCAGTGCTGGATGACTAAGAATTATTGCATAGAAAATGTTTTGTAAATATATTTTTTAGGACACTCAAAATTTAATAATAGTTAGGATGACAAATTTGGGGATGTGTGTATATAGACATACATTTAACCACAAGAAAAAAAATGAAACAAAGTATTCAAGTAGGAATTCATTCATCGATAAAATGTTTTTGAGCTCCTTTTATGTCAGGAGCAGTTATAAATGCCAAGAACATAACAACAAACTCACAGTGACTCTGTATCCACTTTCATCAAGTCAAAGTATCAGCAAAACAAAGGGTTGAAAAGCATAGAGCAGTGCTTGAAAAGATTTTATTCTTTTATTCGTCTTATTTTTTTTCTTACTACAAACATTATTCATGATCATTATTAGAAAGTTTACTAAGTGGACATGAGCACAAAGACGATAGTAGAAATCACTCATAAAACTTCAAAGTAAAGATTAATACCTGGAATTGTCTAATAAGGAGAAGAAAATGAACCAGTGATTTAATCAGGAAAAGAACAATCAAAGAATTTTAAAGCTGCAATAAAAGAATAATTATAGAATAAAAAAAAAAGTTATATTCCGAGGAATGGGTGAAAGTATACAAGCCAAGCCAAGTGCCGTTGACAAGGAACACAAAAAGAATGGACAAAGGGCTCCCTGCCAAAGGTCGTATTCAGACTTCGTTGGAAAAGACACAGATGCAACCCGGGCCAGAGCTGGTATGTGGTCATGGGACAAACAGAAAGCAGCCTTCTAGGGAGTAAGTGTGGGAGAGTCAAGGTGTAGCTGGTACCTAGGTGTGTAGACGTGTAGAGGGCAACGGTCTTAGTGACAACTGTGTAGGACGCAGGTAGAAGTCAGGTGAGTGTAGCTCTCAGCCAGGCATGCAGTGGTGAAGAGTGAGGAATAACTGTGACAAGTACAGTGTCACAGTTGGGAAGGCTGCATGGTGGGAGAACCTTGGGAAGCAAACCTATGGAAAGGGCATAACTGAGCAAGTAGATAAAATTAGGGTGTGCAGACTAGAGGCCTGGAGTGTCTAGTGTCTAAGTCAAGGGGGGCAGTGCATTCTGGGTAGGTGGATGGGTCCCTCAGTCATTGGACATCTTTGCAGCCATGTGACTGAGCCATAATGGAGAAGTCTATAGAAACAGCACGACAGTCCCTCCCTCCTGCAATGTCCCCGTTGCCCTCCTCTGAAAGAACTAACATTGTGCTTACAGCACAGGAGAGATGGCTAAAGCAATTCTGTCCATTATTACAGAGGGATGTATTTGGAGCTTCAGGACACTAAACTGGTAAGTGCCACTATTGATTACAATCTAGATTTTTGATAAACTCTTCCACTCTTTGATCTGTAGCCATTATTATGCATACAGTGAAAATCCAAAACCAACCCCCTTGCCATCAAGTGGAATTCTATTGACAGCAACCCGATGAGACAGAGTAGAACTACATAGACTTTTCAAGGAATGGCTAGTGGACACTGTCAACCTTTTCTTAGGTAGCCGGGCTCTTCACCATGGTGACAACAGGGCTCTATAAATGTCATTTAAAACTCTTCTATGAATAACATACCATGGTCATTTCCCATGACCTTTTGGAGAAAGTCTGCAAACATCTAAAGAAATAAAGTTCCAGTGATAGACATGCCAGTGTCAGTAAGAAGGCAACATTTTAAAGGCTGATTTATAATTCTAAACAACTGATTTGGAAGGACTTTACATATTTATTCTGAGTAATATACGGAAAGTGAGATTGTATAACAACACTACTTTCAGCTATTTTATTTTATTTTTTTTAATTAAATATTATGACTTATGATATAAACAGTGGCATAGTGGTTAAGTGCTACAGCTGCTAACCAAAAGGTTGGCAGTTTGAATACACTAGGCACCCCTTGAAGACTCTATGGGGCAGTTCTACTCTGTCCTATATGGTCACTATGAGTTGTAATCGACTTGATGGCAATGGGTTTGGTTCGTTTTATGGTCTAAATATAATAAGTAATGTGAGAAAATGAACAAAATATCATTTCATATGTCAATTTTAATTATGAGAAACATTTGTATGTATAAATAATACTTTGCATATTGTTTAATGAGATATTATAGTGAGAAAAATATATATTATTCTAAAACTAATATTCTTTTTTCTTCTAATCCTAGAGAAAGGGCAAAGTTGGGTACAGAATTGCTTGTAATAGTGAAAAATAGTGTGTGGGTAGAGTCTGAAAGCAAATATTGAAACCTCTGACAGCAACTATAGAAGATCCATTTTATTCCCTGGGAGACTATATCATTTGGTTTGGAGGATGGAGAGGACAGCTACAGGAACCTGTGGATTTTGTTATTCAAAATCCCTCTCCCAAACTTTTGATAATTCAAACTTTATTCATTAGGCAGAAATTGCAAATAATGAAAATATCCAGGAATAAACAGCCCCTCTACTGCATTGCTGAGTTGTACAAATGGGCACAAAATTTTGTAGAGCAATTTAGCCATGCCTCAAACCTCATAATTGAGTACATCTTCTTATCCATAAATTATGCATTCAGACAATAATTAGACAACTGTGAAAAGCTGCAAATATCAGCTTTTATATTATGGCATTTGTGTAGTTGTGAGAAATGAAAATAGACTAAATGTCCACCAATGTGAAATTAAGTAAGTAAATTAAAGGTGATGGATAGAATGGCATATTCCTTGTCTATCAAAATGATATTGTAGAACAATAGTTTGCAGTAATAGTTGTCCATGATATGATGAGTGTAAAAGCTAGAATTACAACATAATCTCATTGTTATAAATAAAATATATGCAGGTATAAACACAAAACCCTCAAAGAATAATGTCTAAACACTTCATCACGGTTATCTCCCACTAGTGGGACTAGGAGACATTTTTACTGTCTTTTTAAATATGTGTTTACATTAACTGTAGTTTTAGATTGAGCACGTGCTACTTTCAAAATAAATTTAAAAAGACACGTTAAAGATGAAACAATTCACCTGGGTTAACACATATATGCTTGTTAAATTTAAAAGCATCATTTCTATTTTGGTGATTACAGTACTCCCCAGAATTCTGAAGTGGTTAATTTTTCCCCTGTTGCTTTAACAAGAATAGTGTTTTGCTGAAATAAATATTACAAAATGCAAGGATTTAATCTAGGAGAGTAGCTGAAGAAGAAGGTGCCAGTGAGGGGGCGGAAATACTATATGGTACGCAACCCAAACCCACTGCCGTCAAGAGAATTCCAACTTACAGCAACTCTATAGACAGCAGAACTGCCCCACTGAGTTGCCAACTTTTCAGCTAGCAAACATAGCACTTAACTACTATGCCACAAGGGTTTCCACTATATGGTATATAGGATGAGTCCAGAGACGAACCCATACGGCAATAATCAAGCATAAGCTAGGCAGAAACTGAAGAAACATCCCCAAACTCCAACCAACAATGTTTTCTCTAGGTTGGCTGAATGGTAACACGTACAAGCATGCGTAGTGAACCTCTCTAACTTGAGTGTTAAGTACATGATTAGGACTTGGATAGTCACACCAGTGAATACGTTCATAGACTTTATCATTGTCTAATGTTAAACTAATTTCATCTGTCATTCTTTGATTAAAAATATTGACATTTTCCACAAACAACTCCTTTAGTTATGTAACTTTAATCTTTAAGATTTGGAATTCCATATAGTCAATCAAATTGCATTTAATTTTTCACCTTCAGGGTAGGAAGCACGGTTATATATGGAATACATTTTCTCTCTCATATAGCCTACTTTTCAGTTCACTGATTGCAACCTGGAAGAAGAGGACTGGCTTGCTGAATTGCGTTTCTCACAGCTTCCAAAGGAGAAATGTCATTTGCCGTAACAAGTAATAAAAACCAATGTGTCAGCTCTAGGCAAATATTAAACTCACTGATTAGCAGTAACAGCAGTTTCATTGTAAGTGTGTCAGCACTTACTTCTTCTAAAACATAATGGTAACTTACCTTTTCACACAATCATTTGTTGTTTACAACAGGTGTCTGAAAATGGAAAATTACTTATTTGGGGGGATGTTTTTGTATTTAAATACACTATTTATTCACATTTGAAAAGTAAACGGTCTCTACTGACTGTATAAAAATGCTGATTAAATTCTGCTAGAAAACAGATGTAATCACATATTGAGCACCAATATTAAAAAGTGAAACTTCAAGATTACATGGTACATATTAAGCAATTGTTACCTCTAAAAAAAATCTATTTGATGAATTGTATGAATTTTATTTAAATTCTTTTCTGCCTATTATTTTACCTTTCATTTTCTCCTTCAGTAGATGAGACCTGACAACTGTATCATGAATTCCACCTTTCCATTATTTATTAAATTGCTTAAGTATTCTCTGCTCTTGAAAGATTCAGATCAAACTCATCTCCTGACCCTCAGCTGACATCATTATTTTTTTCCAACTGTATTTGATTTTTTTTTAAAGAAAGAAAAACACATTCCCTTCTAAAAAACTAAACCCAAACCCACATGCCATTGAGTCAATCCTGACTTTAGTGATCCCCATCAGAGTAGAACTGCCCCATAGAGTTTCTAAGGAGTACCTGGTGGATTTGAACTTCTAACCTTTTGGTTGGCAGATGTAGCACTTAACCACTACACCACCAGGTTCCACATTGCCCAATGGGAGGGGAAAAACCTGTATCACAGATTTTCCATGTCTGTCATCTTTATAGAGGCAGACTGCCATATCTTTTTCCTATGGAGTAGCTGGTGGATTTGAACTGCTGACCTTTCAGTTAGCAGCTGAAGGCTTAACCACTGTGTCACCAAGGCTCCTTTGGTATCAAACATAGTACCAGTACAGCTCTGGTGGCACAGTGTCAAAGAGCTTGGCTACTAATCAAAAGGTTCACAGCTCAAATCTACCAGCTGCTTCTTGGAAACCCTATGGGGCAGTTCTACCTTGCCCTACAGGGTTGCTGTGAGTCAGAACTGATGGGATAGCACCTGACGCCAACAGTACAACAATCAATATTATTAGGATTTCAGTTTAAGGCCATGTGGAACATAAGACTTAAAGGAAAAGTGCCAGATTAGAATCTGTTGATCATAAGTATACCACCATATGTGTGCCTGTTTCTTAAATTATTATTCTTTTTCTCTCCACCTAATAAGGAAAAATAACCCTAATACCCCTAGTGATGTCAATTGTTAACTATTTTATAACAACAACAAAAAAATTCAAGTCCCTAGGTGGTATAGTTAATGCTCTTGACTAGAAACCCGAGGTCAGAGGTTAGAAGTTGGAGGTTGGAGGTTGGAGGTTGGAGGTTGGAAGCTGGAGGTTGGAGGTTGGAGGTTGGAATTGAACTTGCAGCAGAAAGAAAGGTCCAGTGATCCACTTGTGAAAATCGGCTGTGGAAAACATTACAGACCCCGTTTCTCCTCTGACATACGTGGAGCCACAATGAGACCGAGGGGATTCTGGTAGTGGTCCTGGCAGTGGTCATTAAAAAAGTCAGAGTGATTTTTAGGAACAAGAACTGCTACTTCACACATCCAGAAGTAGTTAAAGCTTAGTATACTGAAATTCTAAAAGCCACGTATAAGATACTTTAAAGTTGTATAGATTGATTTTCTCAGATTTAAAAGGTAGGTTTATTTTATTTTATTTATCATGAATCATGTAAGGCACTGCATATATAAAAATGAGAGAAAATGTTAATAAGTTTTCAGTTATAAAAACAAATACTCTGTTGATCTGAGAAATTAGAGACCTCAAATGAGAACTAAACTAAGCCCAATTTCAATCTGCACTGATAACTCTAACAGCAAGCCACTTTTTCTGCTTGTCTTCCTAAACACCAATACAAGTGTCTTAGAAAATACCAATGTTAGCTACGTTACAACATCCCAAATGCAAAGTTCCTCCTAGGCTTCACTAGACTCTCCAGAGCAATGCCTGAGCATTTGCTCTGGCTAATACTTATGGTCTTTGCCAAAATCAAGTTCAACTGTAGAGCCCAAATTGTTATCATTTCAGATTCTGGAAAATGTAACCAATTGGGTGACTTTGAGTCGGCTATTTATGTGTCAGCTTGACTAGGAACAGTACCCAAGTTTCCATTAAATACTAATCCAGGTATAAATGTGAAGGTACTTTGTAAATGTGGTTTGCATATACAATCAGCGTGCTTTAAGTAAAGGAGATTATACAGCGCGATGTTGGTGGACCTCAACCAGTCAATCAAAAGGCCTGAAAGGCAAAAACTGAGGTTTCCTGGAAAAGATGACATTCTACCCTAGAAAAGTAACATTAGCTTTCCCCAGCTGCTAGCCTGCTGGCCTGCCCTACACATCTCAGGCTTGGTAGTCCCAACAATTGTGAGTCGGTTCTGTTAATATATGCGTATATTTATCTATACATATATTATAAATCTCTCTATCTCTACATAGCAGCCCTATAGGGTTGCTGTCATTCAGAACTGACTGGATGGCCCCTGACACCAGCAACGTAACAACTCATACTATTAGGATTACAGTTTAAGGCAGTGTATAACATAAGACTTAAAGAACAAGTGCCAGATCAGAATCTGACACTGGTAGTGTAGGGTGTTAAGTACTATGTCTGCTAACCAAAAGCTCAGCAGTTCAAATTTGCCAGGTGCTCCTTGTCAACTCTATGGGGCAGTTCTACTCTGACATCTAGGGTCGCTATGAGTCAGACCCAACTTGACGGTAGTGGGTTTTGGTTTGGACAGCTCTACATATCTATAGATATACACATGTACACACATAGATTCTATTCCATTTTTTTGGAGAATTTTCACTGAAACAATGATCACTTCAAAAACGTTATACTAAGCTAAAGAACTCAGTCACAGAACAATTATCTGCTAAAATCTCACATACATGAAACACGGGAGCCCTGGTAGCACAATGGTTAACAGCTTGGCTACCAACGAAATGATCTGCAATTCAAATCTGCCAGCTGCTCTTTGGAAACAATGTGTGATGGTTCCAATCTGTCCTGCAGAGTCACTTCGAGTCAGAATCAACTCAATGGCTGTGAGTTTTGTTTCAGTATATAAAATGTTCAGGATAGCTAAATATATATGTGAAGTCAGAAAGTACATTAGTGATTGTCTTTGAATTGAGGTGCTGGAGAAGAATATCGAATGTACCACGGACTACCAAAAGAACAAACAGATCTGTTCTGGAGGAAGTACAACCAGAGTGCTTCTTGGAAGCAAAGATGACGAAACCCCATCTTACATACTTTGGACATGTCAGGAGGGATCAGTCCCTGGAGAAGGACATCATGCTTTGTAGAATAGCCAAGTGCCATCGAGTCAAGAGTCAGCAAAAAAGAGGATGACCCTAGACGAGATGGACTGACACAGTGACTGCAATGCTGGGTTTAAGCCTAAAGATGATAATGGACATGGCACAAGACCCTGTAGATGTGTTTTGCACTCTGTCATGCATAGGGTCGCTATGAGTCTGAACCTACTCAACAGCCCCTAACAACAGGGATGCTTGGAGTGAGTGGGAGGGATGAGGATGACTGTTAACTGGTAAATAGTTTTTTTTTGAGGATCAATACAACTGTTCTGTGTACACAGACAGTGATGATGGTTGAACCCTTTGTTATTATCCTAAAAACTGAATTGCGTCTTTTAAATGGGTAAACTTCACATTATATAATTTATAGCTCAGTAGAGCTGATAGAAATTAGATGACTCACACTGAGGCATCATCTAGCTCTCTGACAGCCTTTCCAGTTAACATATACATGGTTTAAACATCAGGTTTTACGGCATTTGCAGATAAAGAATAGTAACTAGTGTCATCAGTTCAATAAACACCAAACTTTATGGAATTCGTGGGTCTTAAAAATATAACTATTCCGGAAGCCATGAGTCGTATCCGACTTGACGGCACTTGGCTGGCTTTGGCTGGAAGCAATATCGTATTCAGTAGTTGATGGACTTCAACAACCCAAAGTTGTCAGAGGTTTATGTCTGTATGGAAAGTAGGTCAGTGTTTACCATTTACTCTTCCCCTCTCCCCCAAAGGACTGGATCTAGAAAATATTTTTTCTTTTTAACAGATATGCCTTAATTATTAATTATCTCAAATGTAGGTCATCTGTAAATGTTAGCTTTCCATGCTTCATACCAGTACAGAACTGTATTTTTCCCAGCTTACTAATCCTCTCTTGCAAAGAAAAATAAATAGAGGTACGTGGAAAATATGAAAAATATTTCTTAAAGAAGTTTTTCTACGGTTTGTTTTTCAGCCTGTTCAGGTTGGTACGTAACTCTGTCTCACAACCACGAGGGGGCGGTAATTTAGGTCTCTGACCAGCCGGGGCATTAAGTAAGGAACCTGTTGTTGTTAGGTGACATCGAGGCAGTCCCAGCTCACAGGGACCCTATGAACAACAGAACAAAACACTGCCCAGTCTTGTGCTGGCTTCAGCCCATTGTTTGAGCCACTGTGTCAATCCATTTCGTTGAAGGTCTTCCTCTTTTTTGTTGCTTTACCAACAGTGTCCTTTTCCAGGGACTGACCCTTCCTGACAATACGTCCAAAGTATGTAAGGAATTTGGGTAACACTGATATTTCAAAAGCACCCAGTCACTAGCATTTCAAGATACATGAAACCAAAGTTTCTATCATTTTATAATTTGTATGCTAATCTACAGTAGCTATGAGTTGGAATAGACTTGATGGGAGTTTTTTCTTTTTCTTTCTTTTTTTTTTTTTTTATCCAGTGCTACTCTTAGACTTGATGGGAGTTTTTTCTTTTTCTTTCTTTTTTTTTTTTTTATCCAGTGCTACTCTTTATCCTTGTGTCACTGCTGTCATTCATTTCAGAGGCCAAGAGATAAGAAACCAACCAAACTCACTGCTTTAGAGTGGATTTTGACTCATAGTGACCTTATAGGATAGAGTAGAACTGCCCCATAGGGTTTCTAAGGAGGGTCCAGCAGATTTGAACTGCTAACCTTTGGGATAGCAGCCTTAGCACTTAACCACTACACCACCAGGGAATGCTGAGGCCTGTTTGGAGAGTAATTACAAATGTTTCTTATTCTCACTTGCAGTTAACTGTCATCTGTCTCACTCCGTCTCCCTCCCTTCTTTTGGTCAAAAAGTCTGTCTAAGGACAAAAAAAGTTTTGAAAATATATATATATATTTTTACTTTCAGAGAATTCTAAAATGGTTATCGGGATGTTGATGATTTACCATCATACCTCCAGCTCCTCACCGCTCTATCTCCTCATTAAATACATTGTGGAATTGTCTAGGGCAGAAATCTGTAAGCAGATCGGTACATGCCCTTCACTTACTCAAAGTCAAGTTCTGGCTCTCACATCCGATCCCTCTGGTTTGACGCTATAAACCTTCTGGGAAGCTCTCTGGCAATGGATATCAACAGAATGAAAATACACATAGCCTTAGACCCATTTATTTTCCTTAATGAGATCCCATAATCATCTAAGAAGCTGAAATGCACAAAGATATTCATCACAGCATTGGAAAGATTTTCTAATCTCATTTAAAAAAATTAAACTAATGTAGTGCCATTAACATTGAGGGCCTAATGGAGTCTTACACATTTTGCTTGGTATTCGAATGATGCTATACATTTAATCTTTGAAACCATCTGTTTGTTCCTATTATTATCTTCATTTTAGTTGTATCCATCAAACAGAGAATAAAGCTATCTGTCCATGTAAACAGAATACCCAACTAAAATTTGGAAAAGGTAGTATTTGAATTCTAACTCATGGATTTCCACAACGGAACATAAAATAGGGGCTTGAAACAATCTCATCTAGATCTCCGTAGTGATAGGGAAACCAAAGAGAACTCTGGGAAATGTCTGCAATAAAGTTAATATTTACAGAGCACCACTAGTGTTTTTCACAATTCAAAATTATGACATATGGCATTGTGTTTTCATTATTTAAAAAAAGCTAGGTAGCATTTTTAACAGGATATTTTTATCCAGATTTGTCAGGAAAGTACATTTCATACTAAAGTAATTATAGATTAAAACAAAAACAAAAAACACTGAAATATTGCATCTGTTTAGCACACTGACTAACTGAAAATTCTATAAAGTTATTTATTTGAAAAAAAGAACAAAGGAACAAATCAATCCCTGCTGTAAGAGCAAATCCGTCTCCCCAATCTGCCCACCAAGCCCTGATAATTATAGGAGGCAATTATTTTTAGAGGAAAGAAATCACACTGATCAGATTCTTTTTCTTAGACTGGCAGAAAATTTCCCAGACCCTTGGCAATGTTCCAAGCTGTTAACTTTGATTTCACATCCTCAAAAGTAAAGCTCTAGTCATTAGGAAAGCATGTAATTGCCAAGTAGTGCTTGTCTGGGTTGAAGGTAGTTAACTCTTACCCAGTTTTCTCTTCCTACCTAAGTCGATTGCCTGAAGAGATACCAGAAAGAGAGCACTCCCTGGCATTTTGAAAATTGAAATTTAACAAACAAAGAAACAAAAGTACTTGCTGGACCACACTTTTCATTTCTAGATTTCTAAAGCATAAGTGTTCTTAAATTAATTTTCTTTGATTTCTCCATTTTACTTTGCCAAAATACAGTAATGACCCAGCCTCAAAATGAAATGCCTACACTATGGGTAAGCACCCAGCACAAGGCTAACTGAGGCAGTATGTGTGTGTATGTTTGGGGAGGGGAGCGATGTTTTTTTCCTTGAAAAGATACATCATGGTAAGGCACTGGATTCTGACGATTCAGCAGGCATTTGCAATAGTCATTTATGATTATGGCTTTGAGAACTTCTGAGATTTTCAGTGCTTCATTTTTTACAGTTTTCCAACAATATTTTGGATGTCCAGAAGTGTCCCTTATAGCTAACATTTCACTTCCTAGAATCTAATTTAATTTTACCAACAAAATTAGTATCCCAAGTTAGAGGCAAGGACAGAAAGGAGGGGTGACAGATATTCATGGAATCTCTTTTATTAGGTCTGACCCCATCAGGGGCTTTGGTCTAGGCATTTTCCCAATGTTAACTAGCTTCAGCCAATTAACTTTTAAGTTTATTTCATTTTTAAAGACCAGCTTGAGGTTTACAGAAAATAATTACGCAGATAATATAGAAAATTTGCATGTACCCCACCACTTTATTTTTCCCATTATTAACATCTTGTATTAAAGAGGCACATTTGTTACAGCTGAAGAACCAATACTGATTATTCTTAACTAAAGTCTACAGTTGGCATGAGAGTTTACTCTTGTGTTGTGCAGCCTTTGGGATTTTAGAAACGAGTAATGTCATTGGTCCACCATTACAATATCATACAAAATAGTTTAACTGCCCTAAAAATGCCCTGTGCTCCATTGAGTCATCTCTCCCCTGCTCCCTCAAACCCAGCCAATTAACTTCATGTGACATTGCATCCCTCCTTTTAATTTATAAAGAATGACTGACAGGTAAACTGTAGGTGATGACTGTTTTACATGAAGTGTACATGTACCTAAGCATTTCCTTAATCAAATTATTTCTGAATGTTTATCTACTGAACCAGTGTTTCACAGCAGTTTTAGAAGTATAAAAATAAAATTCTACATAAGATCTTGGAAGAACATCAAAGAATCTTAATTAAATATTAATGAGATATTCAAGCATATGGGGAGACTTAGATGAAATTCTGTAATAAGAGAAACAGAGATAAAAAAAGGGACTAGAAGAAAAGATACTACAGGAACAGCAAATGTGAAAGTAATTTAGAAAAATCATTATGTTTTCTATTGTTCCCTGTAGTACCGTAACAGTTGCGACTTCACATTTTATGTGTGAAATGATTTATTTAAATTTTTACTAAAGTTCATTCTATCTACAAGACTGTAAGTTTCATTAATGCAGCACTTATGCCAACTTTTACCCACTATTTCATCTCCCAAGACAAGCTCTGTGGCTGGCGCATGATAATCCCTTAATATAAGATTTTAAATACACTGTTAGGAACGTATCAGAGCTTGATATTTAGGTCAAGTGTTAAGTACAGAAAAAAGAGAAACACCAAATGTTTCTTTGGCAGGAAGTTTTCCCAAGGCTCCATTGATGCTAACATAAGTTTTAGGTTAGGATAGCTGCTCACAGGCTAAATTCCAAAGCAAGAAACAACAGAGAATATACAATCCAGCAAAAACATTCAAATCAATGGGCAGTGAGGTTATGACTTGGAAATTTCTCAGATAATTTTCAAGGTCATGACTAAATTTTTAATATACATTAATATTTTATTAATAACATCCATGATCTTCTAGAAAATCATATCTGTTATAGAATAACACCCCCCCCAAAAAATCCAGTGCCATTGAATACATTCTAACTACAGTGACCCTACAGGTCAGAGTAGATCTACCCCAAAGAGTTTCCAAGGAGCTCCTGGCAGATTTGAACTGTTGACCTTTTGGTTCAGAGCCACAGCACTTAACCACTACACCACCAGGGATTCCCTGTTATAGAATAGATTGCTTTAATTCTCAAAAATCCTGTGCCATTATTATCATTATTTTATAACTGACATTAAAACTCAAAGACTTAAAAGTATTTCAGCCAAACCCTATAAAAAAATAAGTGGCAGAAATACAGTTTGAACGTTTGCTCTACAAATTGAAAAACCCAAACCAAACCCATTGCTGTCCAGTGGATTCCAACACACAGCGACCCTACAGGACAAAGTAGAAGTGCCCACAGGGTTTCCAGCTAGTGAATTTGAACTGCCAGCTTGGTTAGCTCTTAATCATTGTACCACCAGGGCTCCCTTTGAAGGCAAAACCAAAAAACCCACAGCCATCGAGTGGAGTACGACTCATAGTGACCCTATAGGACAGAGTATACCTGCCCCATAGAGTTTCCGAGGAACACCTGGCAGATTTGAACTGCTGACCTTTTGGTTAGCAGATGTAGTATTTAACCACTACACCACCGGGGTTTCTTATGAATGCAAAGCTGATATTATTTTAACGATACCATGTTGTCTCCTTCTGATCAAATTACAAAGAAATATAGAAGCTTTTGTAAGGTTGCAGGCTTGTATTGAACTATGGAAGAAGCACCAGAGCCTGGCCTCTAGTTTAGAGCACTTTACTGTGCTGGGAATAGGAAAAGACAATGATCACAGGGACCAAAGGATGTCATTGAAACTTACATTCAGAATGTAAAGACCATTAGAAATGATTCATTTATATGTGTGATTATCTGTCCTGATTTGTGCTACTCAAATAGCTTTTGGTTCATTAGAACCACAGAGGTTGACCACTGTTCCCTTATGACAAACAATTCCCAAGGGGAATTTCCGCTCAGGAGCCGGAAAAGAGGAATTCAGCTTAGATACTTACAGCTTATTAGCCTCAGATGTAAGGTCTGCATAAATGGAAGAAACATAGCAGTTGAATATTTCTTGTCAAACAGTATTTGATATAGTCATTACTATTAAAACTCTACAAAGACTATACCTCACATGGATAAAATATGTTTGTCTTCATTTGCTAGTTCATATACGAATAAAAACTTAAGTGGGAATACTGATGACCATTGTAAAAGAATGTTTCTCAAGGAGCCTTGGTGGTGCAGTGATAAAGCACTCGGCTGCTAACTGAAAGGCTAATGGTTTGATCCTACCAGAAGCTCTGCTTGAGAAAAATGTGGCAGTCTGCATCCATAACGATTAACAGCCTATGAACCTCTATGGGACAGTTTTCCTCTGTCTCCCTACAGGGTTGCTAGGAGTCAGTATCTATTCAAAGCAGTGGTATGGGATTTTTTTTTTATTCCAGAGGAAAAAATACAACTATTTATATTTCCAATTTTTGCTAACCATTTTATTTTTGTTTTAAGATTTGACATACTTAGTCAACCTGCACAACATCTCATAGTTTGCTTTGTTTCCTCTCCTCTTTCATTGGGTATCATCCCAAAAGTTAGATTTCCAACTTTCTTCTTAAGGAAATCCAAAAAACAAATAAATGCATAATTCTAACCAGTGCATTATTTATTTTATTCCCTACTCTAAGAATGATCCCAAAGTTTTCAGGGTTTCTGAATAAATAAATCTTTGCATATGTCAGCTGTCCTAGCATCTATTGTATGCTTCCACTTGGAAGACTGTTATGTAAAAGACCAGAGTCAGTTGTTCAAATTTATATAACAGTTCAGTCATGAAAACAAGTCAATTCACCGACATAAGTTCATAACTGAAAACCAAAACCGTTATTGTCAAGTGGATTCCAACTCTTAGCGACCCTATGGGACAGAACAGAACCGCCACATAGTTACCAAGGAGTACCTGAGGGATTCAAACTGTCAACACTGTGGTTTGCAACCATATAGCTCTTAACCACTAAACCACCAAGGTTTCTGACATCAATCAAAGAACATTTAATTACTGAATGAGACCCACCTTGTCAATCTGACTCATGAAGACTGTGTAGGACAGAGTAGAACTGCCCCATCGGGTTCCTAAGGCTGTAATATTCACAGGAGCATTTTAACCACATTGTCACTGGTCTGACAGAAACTGTGCAAACCCAGAGAATACGGCTCCAGGACAGCCCTCAGAACTGAAATCACTCCGAAAGTCTGCTTTACAGCCGAAGATCAGATAGGGGTATAAAACAATCTGTATGCTAAGCAAATAATCTGAGAAGCCAGACTATCTGAAGACCAGGATAGTAGGACTGGAGGAAGACTCATTAACAACCTGCAATATGCTGATGACAGAATCGTGCTTGCTGAAAGTGAAGATGACTTAAAGCACTTATTGATGAAGTTCAAAGACCACAGCCTTCAGTATGGATTATACCTCAACATCAAGAAAACAAAAAATCCTCAGAACTGGACCGATAAACAGCATCACAGTACATGGAGGACAGAATGAGTGAAATCCTTGACAAACTCATTCTTTTCTCCATTTACCACGATAAACAAACAGATGTGTCTTGAAAGAAGTACAGCCAGAGTTCTCCTTTGAAACATGGATGGCAAGACTATATCTTACAGACTTTGGACACATTATCAGAAGGGATCAGTCCCTGAAGAAGGATATCGTGTGTGGTTGACTGGAGAGTCAGTAGAAAAGAGGAAGACCCTCAACAAGGCGGAATGACACAGTCGCTGAAACAATGGACTCCAGCATAGCAATGACTGTGGGCATAGCACACGACTGGAAATCATGTCATTGTGTTGTAGACAGGGTCTCTATGAGATGGAATCAACTTGATAGCCCCTAACAACAAAATATAACAAACAATAATGTATGCAGTTCAAACATTTTACAGGAGACTAAAAGGGCACAACAGTCCAAAGCCACAAACAAGAAGGTTGGAAGGGACAGGAAAGCTGGACAAACGGAAATGGGGAACTCAAGGTCAAAAAGGGGAGAGTGCTGAGGTATAGCAAGTGCTGAGGTATAGCAAGTGCTGAGGTATAGCAAGATTGGCAATCAATGTCATAAGACAATATGTATATTAATTGTTTAATAAACTAATATGCTGTGTAAATCTGCACATAAAATGCAATTAAAATAAAAATGTATAGTTTCAACAAGTCATAAGCAAACAAATAATATATATACTATATTATATACATATATCATGGTATAATGCATATAATATAATTTGTATGTAATATAATACATGATGATATTTAATTATCGAATCCCCCCAGTGCTCCTTGGAAACTATGGAGCAGTTCTATTCTGTCCTATAGTGTTGCTGTGAGTCAGAATCAACTTGATGACAGTGGGTTTGGGTTTTCTGTAATTATAACCATATGATATAGACCTAGTTCCAAACAGATTCTGCAGTTTATCTCTGTAGTGACAAAAGACAGCCAATTTAAGTAAATAAGCCTGTAATTACTTTTGTAGTTCACTTCTTTTTTCCTTATAACTCAGAAGACTTGTTAGTCATTTTATGAGAACATTTTTAAACAAATTCATTTAGCACTTCATTTCACTGGGTTGTATGGGGTTGACAGCTTGTCTGTAAACTCTAATAGGCCCATAACATTCAGTATAGCAGTCTTATTGAGGATAACTTAGTCAATGTAATTGCTAAGAGCAGACAAGTGTCTTATTTAAGTATAGAGAACTCTTCCAACCTACCTGGGAAGCCTTTGTATAACTTACATTTATAGCTTTCTGTTTCAATCACATTTTATTGGCTTAATATCATGGGAGATGATTATGGAAAACAATAATTCAGAATTGACCTTTTCAGAGTCACCTGTTTTTAGATTGGTTTGGCTACAAATGCCTCTAATTGAATTTTCAGGCAATAAAAAATAATATGTACATGAACAGCTGCTTACTTACATTTTATAATTGTTTTTATTACACTGGATAAATATTTAAGTAATTAAGGAAACCACGATAGTAGAAAGTCAGCCACAGTAATACAAAGTCAGACACAGCAATACAAAGCCATTATGTCCACCTGAAGACTCTTCACACTCAAACGAATTATGCTTCTCTGTAAAAGAAACCCTTTGGAAACATTCAAAAATGAAATAAGAACTGACAGTGAACTCTAATGCTCCATATGATAGAGTAGAAACAAGAAGGAAATGAATTTTTATATGAATATTGAAGAAATAGAAGTTTAAGTTTCAGTTCTAAAAAGTTCTGTGTGTGTGAAAAATGTAAGGCAATACCAGTTATTCTTCATACAATATCTCATTTAATAGTCACAAAACTTTACAGGTATGCAATGCTATAAACCCATTTCATGAATGAGAAACTGAAGCACAGAAAATTTACGTCATTTCTCAAGCTCATACCTTCAGTAAGTAGTAGAGAAAGGGTTTGGGCTTTGTTTTGTTTTATATCTGATTTCAGAGTCAGATATATTAATTACAAAGCAATCACACTAGAACATGGTACACATTGCATTAAACTATTAAAACAATAGTCTCCTTTCTCTTCTCTATCAGTAGATGCAAGACTTCAGGAAGGGGGACTTGTATGTAGTGCAGGCAATACTCCACAAAGCCGACAGTAAAGGACTTGATCTAAAAGGGAACATATGATTTTAATGGGCAGATGAGGGAAGGAAAAGCATTCTGGATGGGGAAAAGAATACAGAGGCCTCAAGTTTGTTCAATATGCTTATGAGAGACTGACAAGACTGAATTTAGGGAAGTTTATTGGGAAATGCAAGAAACATAGTTGGGGAGAGAAGGCAGGACTGTTGGATGAAATGACTTGAAAAGCCAGAATGAATATGCTGGTTTGACTTGGGAGATGACAAGTTTCTGAGACCAGGACGACATGTGGTTAAAATTAACAGAATAAATGAATGGCAGGGAGACTCTGTATTCAGATTTAGTACAGTTCTTTAAGCTTACAAAATCTCAGTTTACTTCATCTGTATGTTGCAAAAAGTAATATTTATCTCTGAGGATTCTTGTGAGGTGTAAAAGAAATAATATTAACAAATCACATGGCATAGTATCAGAAAAAATGTGATTTTTGTGTTTATATTAATATTTTTGAAGCCTTGTTTTCAGGTTTAAGATTTTAATCCATCTAGAGTGGGTGGTATGAGGTAGGGAGTCAATGTTTACACAGAAAAAATGCATTATCTTAGTACAGCTATTAAATAATGCACTTTTTCTCCATTGTACTGCATTTTGCAGTCCTTTAAGATGCAAGAATTCATACACGTAAGTCTGTTCCTTGGCCAGTTTGTCTATTCCCAAACTAGGAACAGAAACAGCCACAGTGGTATAATGGTCACGAACTTGGCTGCTAACCAAAGGTTGGCAGTTTGAACTCAGGCAGTGGCACCACAGGATAAATATCTGATGATGCACCTATAAAGATTATAGCCCAGAAAACCCTGTTGGAGGCAGTTCTATTCTGCAACACGAGGTTGCTACAAGTTGAAAATTGATTAGATGCAATCTAACAGTAACAACTAGCCAATGACAATTTTAAAGTCCCCACAAGGTCTGACAACTAAATCCATGAACTTAATTGTTGTGCGTGCTACAGACCTCATTGCTGAATATCACTATGGTTATCTTTGGAGTACTCCCCTTCAGAAGAGAGGCAAAGGAAGCATTGAAAAGAAGACATTCTGATGACTTTCAGGACATCAAGGAAAATATGACCACAGATCAGATGGCCATTCCAGAAAAAGAGTTCCAAAATTGCTTTGAAGCATGAACTAGGCACTGGCATCAGTGCATAGCTTCCCAAGGGGAGTACCTGGAATGTGATGGTAGTGATACTCGGCAATGAGGTATGTAACACCTTTCCTAGGATGAGTTTGCAAACTTAATTGGCAGTTCACATAATATAAAAAATTATGATATTTGCTATACTTAATACCTTAACTTGGCTATGTACAAATTCACCAATTATAAGTTTATAGCTTGACAAATTTTCTCCAGTTTAGTATCTCTGTGTCGGAACCAAACTCCAAATGAAAATCTAGAAGACCAGTAATTCTGCAGAAGCCACCTCTCTGCCCAGGGAACATTCTAAACAAAAACATTCATCCTAGTTTTTAACATCTTTGTTTTTAACAGCCAAGGTTACTTTTGAGTCTTTTCCTGTTCTAACTCTGCTTTTGAACATCAGTTATTAAATCAGGTTGTCAGTTCTCCCCAACCCCAACCCACAACACTAAACACACAAATTAAAACAAAACAAATCAATAAACAAAATTTCTTGGGATTTAAATTGAGCTTTTGTTGTTGTTGTTGTTTGTTTTTTACTTTCATCTACTTTATATGTTCCAATAAGTCTAATGGTATAAGACAGGAGGTACAGGAAGATTTTTTCAACTTATCTTCAACTTTAGAAGTTTCTCAAATTTCCAGATCTGTCTTAATAAATGCATGTTTATGCTTGGCTCATATGCAGATTTTTTTTCCAGTTTATCTAGTATCTTTAGAACTTCTTTCACTTTCCAGATCTGTCTTAACAAATTTATGTTTATGATGTGATGATAACATAAAGTTTTCAGATTTCTAAAATTTTAAAATACAAAACTACACAAAGAAAAATATACAACACTACTGCCAGAAAACAAAAGTGATCACCTTAATGGAAAAACATACCAGGCTCATGGATAAGTAGACTCAACATTGTGAAAATGACAATTCTACCCAGAGCAATTTACAAATACAAGGCAATCCCAATCCCCCAAACCAACAATATTCTTAAAGAGATTTCAAAACATCATAAAGTTTATATGGAAAGGAAGACTACCCCATGTAATTAAAGCTCTACTAATGATGAGGACAGCAGAGGGGCTCATACTACCTGACATCAGAACCTACTATAGAGCTACAGTAGTCAAAACAATCTAGTATAAAACAGTCTAGTACTGGTACAGGGACAGATACGTTGACCAGTGGAACAGAATTGAGAACGTAAATGAAAGTCCATTCAACTACAGGTCACCTGATCTTCAACAAAGGCCCCAAATCTATCATTTTCAGCAAATGATGGTGGCAAAATTGATTATCTCTTTGCCCCCCCAAAAAATGAAACAAAATCCATATCTCACATCACATACAAAACTAATTCAAAATAGATCATCAAAAATCGAAAGAAAAAAAGAAAAGAATCAATTTCAGAAGCCCTAGTACACAGCATTAAGAGGATACAAACCACAAGCAGCAAAATACAAACTTCAGAAGATAATCTGGAAAACCATCATCTAAAAACTCAACATACTAATCAGACTTTGCTCACCAAGACTAAAAAGGAGAACCTATGGACTGGGGAAAAATAATTTCACTATGACAAATCAGACAAAGGTCTGATGTCTAAAATCTAGAAGAAAACTGAAAACCTCTACAACAAAAAGATAAACACTCCAATCTAAAAATGGGCAAATGAAATGGACACTTCATCAAAGAAGGCATTCAAGCAGCGAACAGACACATGAAAAGATGCTCTCAATCACTAGCTATTAGAGAAACACAAATAAAACAACAACTAGATACCATCTTGCCCTAGCATTACTAGGTCATAACAAACCTTTAAGAAGCTTCAGGGAGATTGGAACTCTTATCTCCTGCTGGTGGAAAAGTAAAATGATACAAACAGTTTGAAAAATGATACAGCACTTCCTTATAAGGCCAGAAATAGAAATATGATATGATCAAGCAATCCCAATTCTTGGCATACATATCTTAAAGAAACAAGAGTTGTCACATGAATAAACATATACATACAAATGTTCATTGAAGCATTTTTCACAATAGCAAACAGAAACAATCTAGATGCCCATCAACATACAAATGGTTAAACAAGCTATAGTATATACACAATGGAGTATTGTGCAATGATAAAGAACAATGATGCATCTGTGAAGCATCCCATAACATGCATGAATCTGGAGGTCATTTTTCTGAGTGAAATAAATCAATCATGAAAGGATGAATATTGTATGGGAGCACTACTATAAAAATTCATGAAAAGGTTTATGTGCACACACACAATCTTTGATAGTTACAAGGGAGTGGAGTGGACAAAAACTAAATAGATTATAGATAAGTGATAACTCTGGTGAAGGGTAAGACAGTACACAATACTTGGGGAGCCAGCACCAACTGTACAAGGCAAGAATGTGGAAGCTCCAGTGGGAAATCCAAACTCCCTGAGGGATGAATTACCAGGCTGAGGGCTGTGGTGACTATGGCTTGAGGGAACATCTGGCTTGAACGGCATAATATAGTTAGTAAAGAAAATGTTCTACCTTCTACTTTGGTAAGTAGTGTCTGGGGTCATAAAACGCTACAAGTGGCTCTCAAAGATATTCCGCTAGCATCATGCCTTTGGGAGCAGGAAGGCTGAAGAAAACGAAAATACAAGGGTAAATTTAGTCCAAAGGACTAAGGGACCACTACACCTATCACGGTCTCCACCAGAATGACGCTAACATAACTATACGGTGTTCAGCTACCACCTCTGCCTGGTCTGACAGGGATCACAACAGAGAGCTTTGGACAGAGCTATAGAAAAAAGGAGAACAAAAGTCTAATTAACAGCCATATACAAAAGACCAGACTTATTGGCCCAACAAAGACTGGAGAAACCCTGAGAGTATGGTCCCCAGACACCTTTTCAGCTCAGTAATGAGTTCACTCTTGAGGATCACCTTTCAGACAAAGATTAGACAGGGCCATGAAACAAACTGAGACTAAGGGGTCACGTCAGCCCATGGGCAAGGATCTCAGGGCAAAAGAGGACAGGAAAACTGGTAATAGGGAACCCAAAGTTGAGATGGAAATGTGTTGCTATTTAGTGGGGTTAACTAATGTCGTAAATAATATGTGTACTAACTGTTCAACAAAGAACTAGTTTGTTCAGTAAACCTTTATCTAAAACACAATGAAAAATAAAATAAAAGGTAAATAGCTAAGGATAGAAAAGAATACTTTCAGATTTCTAAACTTTTAAAAAGTTATTTTCATGTATAGTACTATCCTGTTAAAAATAACTTATTTAAGAAATGTAGCTCCAACATAACATATGGTTAACATTCACAATCTTTCAGGGTATCTTTCTATAAAATTATTGAATTTTATTCTAATATTGGAAGTATCATATCAGCTATGTAAATGAAATGCTATTTGAATATATTTCAACAGTAAAGCTTCTTTAATTTCAAATCACAGCTAACTCTCAGCAAAGTTTTCTAAGAGATGAGATTAGATTTTACGCTAAAAGATTGGTGAACAAGAACAATAAAGGTATCAAATTTCTAATAGATCGTGCTCTATGCTATAAATTAAAATCTATAAAATGGAAAAAAAAATATTAGTACCTTGTCCTAGTATTATTATAAGTTAAATGCACATAGGAGAATGCACAGAAATGGCTTAGATCAGTAATTGATGCAAAGTAATAAATAATTTAAACATTTTATATTGAATGATTCAGCTTCCAATGTTGAAGAAAAAAGGAGTTATAATCATTTCACTGCTGTCATTTGAAGAAAAGGAATTAATCACTTTAAAAAGTTTATTTTTTAAATATTTTTTATTTTAATTAAGTGAAAGTTTACAATCCAAGCCAATTTTTCATACCTGCCTCTCTGCAACTCTATCTGCTCTTGTCACCTTCTGACAGCACATTTCTCTTTTTCACTCTTTTAGTATTCATTCAACCAGCCCAGATCTGAAACCAGTATTGAAGCCAACACTTCAGACAAAGAGCGACTGGACTTGGGGGGTCATAGTTTTGTTGTTGTTGTTGTTGTTTTTAATGCTTCTACTTTATTTCTACAGCCTTCTCTCTGCATAGAAAAGAACGAACAATTTTGGTCTGATGCAATACCATTCTCCTAGTCTAGAAGCATATCCATACTGCTTGTTTTCTTGTTTATTATTATCAGTAAAATTCTCTGAGAAAACAATACTTTCCATTAAGTTTCAAGGTAGCTGAAAAATTCAGTGCTTTTCTCAACTCTGTCCACTATAAACCCCTTGTTTTATGTGAAAATTCTTAACAATTCTCTGTATCTTAAGTACTATCTCCACTGTGAAGTTGCATGAGATCTATGCACACCAATACAATTATTTTAAGCTCTGTAAATCACAGCAATTTTTTATGGATTTTGTATCAAATATCACTAGCTGCCCATCTAATAGACACACAGCTACAGACAGCACACACCACCCCCACGCAACCCCCACACACTACATACACATCATATACACAATAGACACATATATAGACCTAGTAACTGTCTGATCAAGTTCATCTGCTGTTATAGAAGCTGAAAACTTGAGATACTCATTTTTGTAACAATTGTTTCTAAATGTGGTCAGTATCACTTGACAGAGTGTGCTAGAAAGTTGTAAGGCAGGTGTTTACTCACTAGGAAATCAGACTGTCACAGATGAGTGCCTTTGTGGCTGCCATGTTTTGGCAATGACAGAATACGCTAGAATGGAACCTCTTTGTGTAGTGAAAGGCAAAGCTATAAGGGAAAAAAAGAGAGAAAAAAAAAAACTTAAATGGATTTTCCATGACACGCATGCCATGGAATTAACCAAGCCTAGAAACATCCAGTGCTTTATCTGTTACTATATCTGATAAGAAACCATAATTTCAGGCAGTTCTGGTCTGAAATTCATTATTCGTGTCTGATACACTGCTCCCATATAGAGCATTCTGGTTTATTGCCACATACAGCAGGCAGGGGATGCGTGTTTGCAGAATGAGTGCAGCAGAGTATCACTTTCACTTTGACACTCGATACACCCCAAAAAGTGTTTTGCTAACCACTTAAGGAAATCTTCACATGTCTAGCAGTTTGTCATACTCTGGTGGCTTGCATATTGCTGTGATGTTGGAAGCTTTGAAGCTGATATTTGAAATTCCAGGAAGGTCACACATGGTGGATAGGTTTTAGCTGAATACCTAGACTAAGACAGACTAGGAAGAAGTCTATGACTTAGAAAACCAAAAGAGAAGAATACACTCTGTATTTCTGAAAGCTGAAAGAATTGAAAAAAAAAATCAAGCCTTTTGTTACAATATTGAAAGACTCTATGGAGAAGATAACTGAACCACACAGAAAACATCAAAAGAATATGGAAGCGATACACAGAGTTGCTGTATCAAAAACAACTGGTCAACATCTAACCACTTTAAGAGGTACCAAGAATCAATGGTACTGAAGGAAGAAGTTTGAGCCACACTGGACGCAACGATGGAAAACTAAGCTCCAGGAACTGATGGAAAGCCAACTGTGATGTTTCAAGAAAAAGATACAGCACAAGAGGGTATGCACTCATCTATGTCAAAAAAATTGTAGAGAGCTTCATGGCCAACAGACTGGAAGAGATCCATATATGTGCCCATTTCAAAGAAAAATGATTTGACAGAGGGAGGAAATTATTGAACAGTATCAGTAATATCTTTAAGGAAATCTTTGCTGAAAATCATTCAAAAGCTATTGTAGCAATATATCCATCCACAGGGAACTTCCAGAAGTTTAAGCCAGATTCAGAAAAGGACATGGAGTGAGGGATAGCATTACCTATGTCAGACGGATCTTGGGTGCAAGGAGAGAATACCAGAAAGATATTCACCTGTGTTTTATTGACCAAGCAGCTGTGGTGATCATGTCAAATTACGTAGTAACATTACAGACAATGGGAACTCCCTAACATTCAGTTGTGCTCACGAGGAACTTGTGTATAGACCGAGAGGCAGTCCCTCAAACTAAACAAGGGACATCTCTGGTTTACAGTCACAAAAAGTGTGCATCAGATTTTAGCTTTTTACCATATATATTCAACTTGTATGCTGAGCAAGTAATCCAAGAAGCTGGACTTGTGAAGAAGAGCACAAGACCAGGACTCGAGGAAGATTCATTAACAAACAGCAATATGTAGATGGCACCGCCTTGCTCACTGCACGTGAAGAGAAATTGAAGCCCTTACTGATGAAGATCAAAGACTTCGGCCTTCAGTATGGCTTGCATCTCAACATAAAGAAAGCCCAAATCTTCACAAATTGACCAAAAAGCAACATCACAACAAATGGAAAAAAGATTGAACATGTCAAGGATTTCCTTTTACTCAGATCTAGGCTCAACACCCTTGGGAGGATCAGTCAGGAAGTCAAACAGTGTATTGCCTTGGGCAAATGTGGTGCAAAAATCCTTGTTAAAATGTAAAAATAAACAAATAAGACCTCCAAAACAAAGCTGTCACTTTGAAGGCCAAGGTGCGCTTGATCCAAGCCATGGTATTGCCAATTACCTCACATGCATATGAAAGCTGGACAATGAATAAGGCAGACCCAAGAAGAACTGACATATTTGAACAATGATGTTAGTGCAGAATACTGAATGCATCACAGACTGCTAGAAAAATGAACAAACCTGTCTTGGAAGAAATGCAACCAAAATGTGCTTTAGAAGCAAGGATGGCAAGACTTCATCTTATTTACTTTGGACAGGTAGTTGAGAGGGGCCAGTTCTTGGAGAAGGACATCATGCTTGGTAGAGTGCCAGTTTAAAAAAGAGGAAAATCTCAAGGCAATAGATTGACACAGCAGCTGCAAGGATGGGCTCAAGCCTTGATCACAAAGACGATTGACCATGAGGACTCAGACAATGATTGGGGGGAGGGTGCAGGACTGGGCAGCAATTGTTTCAGTTGTGTGTAGGCTTGCTGTGACTAGGAACTGATTGAACAGAACCTAACAACAACATCAGGAAACAGGCGGAAGGAAAATAAGACCAGGAGGGACTTGTACAGAATAAAACCAAACTACACGAATTCTAAACACTGCGTGTTTCACCTCAAAGTATTGGAAAAACCATTAAACTAATTTATTGTGGTTTATCCAGACTGAATAGCCGTTAAGATTTGTATTAACTACGTTTTATTTCAGCCACTAAAATGAGATAAATGAAAGACAAAATGCTGAATTCCCATTTCAGCGATGATTTTTTTCCACTGTTTTTCTGTTCTCAATAATTCACTATTAGAGAGTAGAAAGCCCTTTGAATTATATAGTTGTAATTACGTTGTTCCCTTAGCATGTTTTATGCTTTGGTATTTTTTGTGCCTCTAAAAATGCTGCCTTTACACACAGCTACCTTTGGATGGAATTCTGTTGTCTCAGAAGGCAATATTATACCAGATGTGGGTATTATTTGTACAAATTTTAACAGACTAAAATGAAAATGCTGTTTCTGCCTATTTATTTATACTCCAAATTCATACATTTGAGATTTTCTGACAAGCATCCAAAACAAGCAATCAAAACCTAACCAAATTTTGTAAATTGCTAAACATACATAAAATTAGTACAAACTTGTGACTGATTTAACTAGAAGGAATTATTTTAAGTAGATAGCAAATACTATGTATAGTATCCAAAACTTCTTCAGAGATCAGAAGCAGTATTCATAAGTTCAGAGAATGTCATCCCCAAACTCACTGCTGTCGAGTCGATTCTGATTGGTAATGACCCTATAGGAGAGACTGGAACAGCTCCATACAGTTTCCAAAGAGCACCTGGCAGATTTGAACTGCCAACATTCTGGTTAGCATCCACAGCACTTAACCACTATGCCACCAAGGTTTCCTGAAAACATCATGGCTGAGTGAACTAAGTTAGTCACAGTCACATATTATATGATTCCACTTATACATAATATCTAGAACAGCCATGTGTACACAAATCTGTTTATGACTTATTGCCAGATATAGGTGGGAGGGAGAGGTAAAGGGAACCCCACTGTTTAGGGGTCATCAAGCTTCTTTTAGGAGTGATGAAAAACTGGAAATGGATAACAGTGATAAATGTACAACATCATGAACATTATGGGTATCTCTGAATTAAATATGTGAAGAATACTGAAATATAAAATCTTTTCTCACATACACATTTATCCCCCCCCCCACACACACCCCTTCATCAGATCCTGTATACCGGCCCCATCAAAGAAGGATTCTCTAAATTCTCGTCTCATGGTTTCCAGAGAAACAAAGCCATACATCAGCTGTATTCCAACTTTCTAACAAACTTGTCCAGTAAAGGAGACCTCTCCAAACACACTGAAAATACATGTGTCCCTCCCTCTGCCTGCGTAATGGTGTTAGCACATTTAAAACCATAGCCTCCTGAATGTCTTCAGTGGACACAGAGGCAATTCTGCACATGATTTCTCCCAAGCACTTGTAAACAGCAAAAATTGTACCTTTTTTTGAAGTAAATCTGGTGTCTACGTAATTAATTCCTAAATATTTCACAAATCTTTACATTTGTTGCCATTCTGTCTCAGATCCACTGCACACAGTCCCTCATGTATTTTATTGTGACTGCTGAACACATTCTTCCTCATAAAGTGTGAGAGTCAATACAGAATTACTCCAACCTATTTTCTCACTTGTAGTTTTTAAAAGTCTGAAGATTTTTGTATTAGACAATGATATGCAACTGCTATAGTTCATTGTAAATTGGGACCCAAATAAAAATGCTGAGGAAGTATTTGAGTCCTAAAGAAAACCAAGTGTGAGCAGGGGTTGGAAGTGTCCTGTTAGGTAAACTAAAATGTTCCTTACATTTACAGTAGATATGCCAGGGCTTATTCTTAAAAAGTACTGCTTTTTCTTGTACTTGGAAGCAACTTCTGCAATATGGTTACTGTTGCAAAAACATTGGCTAGGTACTGTTTCAAATATACTTTTTTTTTCATAATCAGCTCAATTTGTATGCTCTAATTATTTTGGGTTAAAAATGTGTATCTTTTTATTTGCAGCCATGCACAATACATGTTTGTATACTGATAACACCTGATGTAGATTCAATTATTTTTCAACATATTTCATCCCTTTTATGGAAATAGTATTTACCTGGTCAGTGTTATGAGCTCTATTTAATGCAAGGTGGGATAACCAGTTGTATAATGAAAGACGTGATAACTGTTTTAGGAACATCTAATTAAATAAGCATTGGTCATCATTACTGTTTAAAGAGTTTGTCTTTGCATTTACTTTGCAGTAAGCCTGTATGAGATTATATACATAGGAAGGAATAAATTCTAACTTCTTCTGTGCTAGGAAGGTAATTTTTCCTCATGGAAAAGATTTTTATTTGTCACTTATATTTTATTGCTCAATGCAGATGCCTGGTGTCTTGTGAAAATAACATCCCTTAGAATATAAACATTTTATGACTAGGAACTCACAACACTTTCCCTGTAACTGTATAATTAACTCTCACGATGCCTCACTTTAGAAATGATAAAATGCTATACTGTAATCAGCACTGCCGTCAGGCATCCCAATGCACTGGTTCCAAGGGTTTCATCTCTGTTCCTCTTACACCATTCCACTTTTCTCCAAATTCTTCTGCAGCTTTTGACACTTTATGGTCATTAAACAATTTCACCTGAGAAGGATAAATAGGAAGCTACATATATTTGAACATAACCATAACACAAACTACTTGACAGTTCAACCTGAGCTGGCTTACTGTAATCTCTAAAGAGTCAACATTGATGCTGGGAGAATTCACAGCATTTCATCAAACATTTTCAGTGCATGTGAGAGAGAACTAGAAGGAATGTTTTGAGTAAGCAAATTCCAAAGGAGAAGAAAAATGAAGATCTATTTTGGCTCTTTTTTTTTTTTTTTAATTTAGGTAACTTTTTAATTCCATCCACACTTAAAAAATAAGCAATTGGATGATATCTGAAGATTGCCTTCAAGTGAACTGTGCTATAAGCCTCCCTCACTGAACTTTTAGGAATATGGGGTATATCACCTGTTAATCCCAAATCCAAAGAGCGTAAAATTAAGACTATTTAGACTATTTGTGCTGCAGTTTGGGAAACACGTCAGTCTCTCTGACAGGGAAACATAAACTAAATGATGACAAAGGGCTGGCTACCTCCCTATAGAAGAGACAAAGGATTCCCAAGCCTGCAAGAAAAGGGTGTTGCCCACGAACCAAATGAGATCCCATTAAAACAAGGATGAAGAGGGCATGGAGAGATCTCAAGAAAGAAATCTAGAGGTCAAAACCTATGCCTAAGGGCTAAGGGAGAGTTAAGCAATGAACTTCAGAAGAGTTTACCACCTGTATAAAGGATACTGTTTTATGAGATCAGCTGAGTCTCCGAAGAATCCATAAATGTAATAATGAGAAGAAAAAAAGCTTTAAATGCCTACCAGTCAGGTTACCCTGACTCACAGTGACACCACAGGAGAGAGCAGAACCACCCCTATAGAGTTTCCAGGGAGTGGCTGGTGGATTCGAACTGCTGCCTTTCTTGTTAGTGGACACACTTCACAACTGGGCCACCAGGGCTCTTATCAGTTGAGGGTAGGATGGTTTAATTAAGAACTTGATTTATCCTCTTACCTTTAAATATCTTGAAACTGCATTCTGCAAGGTGGAAGAGTAGGAATTGTAAAAGATTAAAATAGAGAAAAGAAAAAAAGAAGCCAACATCCTATCTGTCCCAGTTGACTGGTCGGCTAATAGACTGAACTGGCGCAGAAAAGAGAGGCCCAACCCATGGGAATAGGCATGAATTGATATTCTATTTTAAAGATATGAAGTGAGGGTGAACATTTTTTAACATCTAAATATTTCCAGGAAAGTCAGGGAGCCTTCTTGAGTTTCTCTGAAGGACAGAGTGGATTAAAACAAAATGGTAGACAAAAATAAAGTTCCTTTGTTTCATTCCACAGTGGATGTTTATTCCCTGCACGGAGTCACTCACAAATCTGCCTTCACAACGAAGCACTGTTCTCCTGAGACAGCAGTGCTGTTAGTACTTGAAAACACACAATCTTATCCTCCCCTCATTTCAATGCATTTCTTAAGAAACACAACCATACTGGCCAAGTGTTCACACCATCACTGCGTATGTTCCAGGCACATTACACATTTACAAGAACCATTTCCTCAGAAAAAGGAAGTTGTGGTCACAATGAGCCAATAAGCAAGGAAGACACCTGGTTTAGTGATGCAAAAAAATCTTCTAAAGACATGGGAAAGATAAGAAACTGTAGTACACCGCAAAGCCTAAAGTGCTTCTCAGGTGACGGAGAAATGGCTCCAATTGATTTTAGCATCCCATTAAGGGAATGTATTGTCTGCAATAATAAAACATTCCTCTGGAGACATGGCCTTGGTAGAATAAATAAAAAAGGGGTAACCCTTCTATTAATGCAGTTCACTCAGGCCATTAATAGGAACAGAGTGTTGTATTCCTAAAAAGTTCACATGTGGGGGAAAAAGTCTACTGTAACTCAATTGATTCTGAAACATAATATGAATTATTAATACCATATACCATAAAGGCAACGAAAATATCCTCTTCCAGTAATTAGAAGAAAACAAAGCAAAAACATCCAGTGAAAGAAGGGGAACCATGGTGGTATTCAAAATAGTGGTTTCAGATAAAATCATAAGCATTAAACTCTGTGTAGGAAGAGGTCTTGTCAGGAAAACAATGATCCCTAGCTCACTGACACAGTTCAACAATATGGAAAGATACATATATGTCTCCTGTGAAAACATATTTTGGCCATGCTAAGCTTGAGTACAAAATGTGGTCAATACCTAGCCAAATATAAGTGTGCCACATGTACTATTAGAAGAATAAAAGAAGAACAGGTATGTTTGATCATTATACAAGGAACATTTCTTATGCACATATGTGACACAGAACTTTTTTTTTCCCCCCTCATTATATCATAGTGGATCATTCTGAATATTGGAATTACTGGGGTTATTTAGAAATGGCAATTATTTTGGTTATTATTATGAATTTAGTTTCCACCCAAGCATTTGAAATGTGACTTAAAATATATCGGATTACATTTTTTTCTTACTTCTTGAAAATTTCCCATCTGCCCAGAGATAGGATTCACAGTTCATCAGCAATGACTGGATAAAGGGGTGAAAAGGTAGAAGCAGAGTCAAGATGTTTCTTATTTTGGGGGGGAAGGAAATGAGTAGATGGTACTTACATTCACAGAAAAGGGAAGAAAAAAATAATGTTTGTGAGATAATATGAGTTCAACACTGAATGCATTAGAATGAGAAGTTTATGTGGTATTGAAGAGATATGTGGATTTGATTCTCAGGAATTGGATGCTCAGGAATGCCATTTTAGGAGGCTATATTCTTCCAAGGAGCACTGGATAAAAGGAATCTTGGCAGCTACAGGAGGTGAGCTCAACCATGTGAGGCTGAAGAGAGAAGCAACACAGGGAGGTGATTGGGTGAATGTTAACTCCTGGGAGACATAACTGGGCTGGTGATGGCTAAGAGAAGCAGGAAAGTCCAACGCAGAAAATCTTGAAGATGGGGCCAGCCAACAGGGTCCTAAATAGCACACAGGGGTTATTTTGTGAAGAGACGAGCCAACCGATTTGTCAGAGCTACACTCCACCTCATCCTCACGCTTGCCTCATATGGTTTGTGATTTTTCACAGTATCCTTAAGTATGTTGTTACTGTTGTTGGGTGCCAACTCACAGCAACCCTCTGCACAATAGAACATAACACTGCCCAGTCTTGCACCATGTCCACAATCGTTTTTATGCTTAAGCCCATTGTTACAGCCCCTGCATTAATCTGTCGTTTGGAAGGTCCTCCTCTTTTCCACTGGCCCTCCATTCTACCAAGCATGATGACCTTTTTCAGGGACTGACCCTTCTTGACAACACTTCTAAAGCATGTAAGATATAGTTTTACCATCTTTGCTTCCAAGGAGCACACTGTTTGTACTTCTTCCAGAACAGATCCCTAACTATAAAGCTGCTTAAATCCTCATCTATATTGTGTGAGGGTAACAACAAACACTCCTTTATTAATTTCATTTGTTTTGTTTCCTTGTGATGTGATGTGCTTGACTACTTAAAACACAGAGCAGGAAATGTTCATTCCAAAATGAAACAGTAAAACTGATTGTTGTCTTTCTCTTTCTCTAGGGGAAAATTATGGACACATTCTAGGGCCAAAACAAAGAGAATCTAATATCAATAACAGTGGTTACTTAAAAAAGAAAAGCCAAATTACATGTCCTATGCTTTGGAATGGCAGAAATTGATCTCTGGAATACAATTAAATTTAAATACACTGTCTATTCGCTGGATGGTCTGTGAATAGAGAAAATGAAGAGCCATGATCAATAAGAATTATTAAGTATTCAGAGTCACATCAAGAAAGCTTCCCTTTATTTATTTTTGATAGAGTTTACTAAACTAGCAGATTAAAAGAAGACAGATTTCAGGAAGTTATTCGACATGAAATCTTTGAAAACAAAAGATAGAAAATCTGTCCCTAGATAACAGAGCATTGAAATGGATTCCTAACTGGTTCAGGGGTTATTAATGGGTTGGTTCTTAAACAAGAAGAGTTTCCAAGTCAGAAGACTCAGCAATCCGGAAAGCTTTATATTAACAACTTTATGAAGTCCACCTTTGTCTAGGAAGTCATGTGTTTGTCACTTAACTTCTTAACATTGCTTCTTGGCCTAGCATTTGAACTGCAGCTTAAACCAAACTCACTGATACCGAATTGATTCTGACTCATAGCGATGCTATAGGTCAGAGTAGAACTGCTCCATAGAGTTTCCAAGGAGCATCTGATGTATTTGAACGGCTGACCTTACAGTTAAGAGACACAGCACTTACACTATGTCACTAGGGTTAGATCTTATTATTGAGTGTGAAGTCCTGCTGTAAGGAATAGGGTGTAATGCTCTGGATTTCTACTCATCAGTAAAAGGAAGTTACCTGATAATACTATGAAAAATACACCTTTTATTTTTGGTTCACACGTGTAGAAACAATTTGGGATAACCGATTTCTTACTACAAATCATTGAGACTCCCTCTCTTTTCTTTCTGTATAACACCTATTGGTCTAGATAAAAAATTGGCAAGGTTAACCATGACTAACGAGATTTTATCCAAGACTTTGTAACTGACAATTACAATGATGCCAATCAACAGATATCAACTTGAAAAGAAAAGGAAGAGCAGGAGGAAAGATAGCAGAATAGACACATGTCTCCTTGATTCACTCTGAGAACTAAGGACTATAAAAATAACTGGACAGAACAATATGTACATTCTGGGAGCCCCGAGATCAGGTGGAGGTTTGTGAGATCAGACTGAGCAACAGGAAGGGAGACACTACCTTTATCAGAGGCAAGACAGCAGAGCAGTAAGTCCTGTTTCTGTTGGCACAGCAACTGAACTACAAGTATGTATGTCTTCTTTGTTACCCAGAAGATTGGGACTAGGACTGCCAAGCCTGAGGGCCTGGCAGGGGCCAGCTACTATGCTGAGCTGTAGTGCCTAAGTAAGCTGTGTATCCCACAGCAGAGAGGCTGTGTTTGTGACAGTCACATCTAGAGAACCCAGCAGCTAGCAACTAAGGATGTCAGTGCCCTACCCTCTCTCAACTCTGAGCTGCACCATGGCTTCTGATGACTCAGAGCAGGAGGGGTGGCTCAGGTGGGATGCCGTCTTGGTCATCTGAGAGGCAGAGTCAGCTACACTTGAGGGCTGGGCTGGGGCTAACTCCCATGCTGAGCAGCAGTGCATGTTTGGACAGTGCTTCTCCAAACAGAAAAGCTAAGACAATTGTACCTAGAGAACGTAATGGTGGCTGAGTGTGGTGATTCCCTAACTTCCTCCCCTTCTTTGAGTCACATATAGCATCTGCTGATGGACCCTGAGAGACTCCATGAGTAGGGCACCATCTTCATCAGCCAGGAGGTGGGGCCTTCCACCCCTGAGGGCCCAGCTGTTATTGGCTGCTGTTAGTCAATGCCTCTGTCAGCATAAAAGCAGTTTTTAAGATAAAGTCATCTAGAGAACACAGTGTTCAAGTGTGGAAGCTCGATTTCCACCTTACTTCACTGAGCCACATCATAGTATCTGCTAACAGCCCCTGAGAGACTACATAAGTAGAGTACCATCTTTTCCAGGCAAGAGGACTGCTACTCCTAAGGGCCTGGTTACTTTTGATTCTGACTGGACAGTACCACTCTCTGTAGAAAAATAGTTATAAGATAAGTGGATCTAGAGAGCACAGTGTTTCCTGGCAGCCAAGTGTGGAGGCATTCTTCTCTACTCCCTTCCTGAGCTATGCCAAAGTCTCAACTGATTGACACCAGAGACTTAGCACAAGTAGGTCACCATCCTCATCAGTGAGATCCCTGAGGACCCAGTTGGGTACAGCCAACAAGCTAAGCAGCATCATGGGACTTGACAGCATCTCTATTACCAGAGAAGCTGTACATACATCAGCTGCACCTAGAGAACACAGAGGCAGCTGGCAGCCAAGTCAAGCAGTGCCCTTACTCACGCCCTTCTTAGAGCTTTGCCACAGCTCCAGTTAGTGTAACATCAGAGAAACTGAACAGCTTCTTGGGGGTGCAAAGATAACTATCAATATCTAATCATTTAAAGAAGCACACCACTACAGCTCTGGAAAATTCCCAAAATAAAGAATCAAAAACTTCCCAGATAAAGAAGCCTTTCTGAAATTATCAGAGGTTGAATACAAAAGAATTATCTATAAAGCCCTTCTAGAGATTAAACAAAGTGCAACAGAACAGAATAAAAAATTAAGTAAGCTATATGAACTGCTAGAACATCCACAATCTGGAATCCAGAAGATCAATAATAAAATTACAAAGTTAGACAATTCAATGCAAAGGAGCAGGACTGCAGAAATGGAATGCAGAATTAGTGAGATGGAAGATAAAGCAACTAGCACCAGTGTTTATGAGAAGAAATAAGATAAAGGAAACAAGAAAAATTAAGAAGGATGTGGGACTCTATCAAGAGGAATAATCGAGGAATAATTGGAATTCCTGAACAGAGAGGGATAACAGAAAATACAGAGAGAATTGCTGAAGAGTGGTTGACAGAAAACTTCCCTGACATCTTGAAAGAAGAGAACATAGATATTCAAGATGCTTATCAAACACAACAAAAGGTAGAGCTCAAAAGAAAGACACTAAGACATACTATAATCAAGCTTAATAAAATGAAACATGAAGAGACAGTCTTAAAGGTAGTTAGGCTTAAAGAAAAACTAAGATACAAAGGGAAGCCCTGTAGGCTTTCTTCTGCCTTCTTAGCAGAAACTATGTTGGTAAGAAGGCATTGGGATGACACACACAAAGCCTTGAAGAAGTTCCTACCAAGAATTACATATCCTGCAATATCCTGCAAAATTGTCTCTCAAGTATGATAGTGAAATGAAGACATTCTCAGATAAACAGAAGCTTAGAGATTTCACAAAAACTATAACAAGCCAAGCCAAGCCAAGTGCCATCTGTAAAAAATGCCCCAAAGTCTCTTCATTTAGAAAATCGATTAAATCAGATGTATACTCAATGATAGAATGCAGGACACAACATCTAGAGTCTTACACAGTTAGGTAAGTCACAAAGCTCAATCAAAGCTAAAATATTAAAATTAGAAAAATAGAGATCTTAACATTTGTACTATGACATCATCATAGTATCAACTGGAATATATTACAGTGCTGATAGTTCTCTCAGGTAGAGAAGAAAGTAAATGAACTGATGACATAGAAAAATGAGAAAGATCACTCCATAATAACAGCAGGAAACTTCAACACTCCACTTTTAGTAATGGATAGATCATCCAGAAGTTAAAGATTAATTTAAACTTAGAACATTAAGGTAGATCATATGAGTAGCAGCAAATCAAACCAACAACACTATGTGTCAAAACAAGAAACATAATATAAGAGTCTCAACAGACACAAAACCAACACTGAAAAGGATGAAAAGATAACCCATAAAGAAAAAACAACACACAACGGAATATTAACTGGAACAAAGAAAACATCAACACAAAAATACAGACATAATATGACAGCACTAAACACTTATGAATAAACAATTACACTGAATGTAAATAGATTGAATGAGTCAACAAAGAGGCAGAGAATAACAGTTTGGATTAAAAAAAAGAAAAACAATCTGTCTATATGCTGCTTACAAGAAACACACCATAGACTTAAAGACATGAACAAAATGAAAATCAAAGGATAGAAGAATATATACCAAGCTAACATCATGCAAAGAAGAGCAGTAGTGGCAATACTAATCTCAGATAAAATAGACTTTAATGTAAAATCTACCATCGTGGACAAGGATAGTCACTATTTCTTGCTGAAAGTTTGAATATATAAGCAAGACATAACAATACTAAATATTTATCCACCCAATATCAGAGTATGTAAATACATAGAGCAAACACTGATGATACTGAAAAATGAGATAAATGACTCCACAATAATAGTAGGAGACTTCAACACTCCACTTTCAGTAATAGACAGATCATCCACAATGATCTCAATAAAGACACAGAAGATGTTACTACAACAATCAACCAATTACATCTCACTGACATAACAGAAATTTCTACCTAGCAACAGATAAATATATGTTCTTTTCCAACACTCATGGAACATTCTCTAGAATAGGCCATGTATCAGGTCACAAAGTAAGTCTCAACAAAATCCAACCCACGGAATTATTGCAAAGCATCTTCTCAGTTCATAGAGCCATAAAAGTTGAAATCAATAGCAGAGAACACAGGGGAAGAAAGTTGAACTCATTAAAACCAAACAACACCTTGCTCAAAACATCATGGACTATAGAAGAAATCAAGGGTGTAAGAAAGAAATTGATGGAATCAAATGAGAATGAAAAGATATCCTACCAGAGCCTAAGGGATATAGCAAATGTAGTGCTCAGAGGTCAGTTTATCTCTATAAATGTACACATCTGGAATGAAGAAAGGGTTCAAACCAAAGAACTGACCCTACAACTTCAACAAGTAGAAAGATAACAACAAAAGAACCTATCAAACACCAGAAGAAAACAGGTAATAAAAGATAGAACAGAAGAAAATGAATTGGAGAACTGAAAACAAATTGAAAGACTTACGGAGAATTATGGACATGTACGGAGCAGAGAGGAATAGTGTGCTGTCACCGGACATGGAGAGCAGTGGAAGCTGCATATAGGTGGGCATGTAAATTTATACAATAATGTACATTTTCACTCAGTCGAGTTAAATAAAATAAATAAATAAATGGAAAGAATTGTCATAATCAAAAGCTGTTTTTTTGAAAAGATTAACAAAATTGATAAACCATTGGCTAAACTTACAAATGAACCACAGGAGAACAAACAAATAACCTGAATAAAAAAGGAGACAGAGACGGCACAACAGACCCTACTGAAGTCAAAAGTATCGTAACAGAATACTATGAAAAACTGTACTCTAACAGATTTGAAAACCTAGAGGAAATGGACAAATTTTTAGATTCACATCATCTACCAAAATTATCACAGGAGAAGTAGAATAACTTAAAAAGCCCATCATAAAAGAAGAGATTGAAAAAGTAATCAAAACACTATCAACCAAAATAAATCCTGGCCCAGACAGCTTCACTGGAGAATTCTACCAAACTTTCATAGAGAAGTCAATTCAAATACTACTGAAGCTATTTCACAGCAGAGAAAAGGACAAAATATTTCCAAATTTGTTCTATGAAGCCATCATAACACTGATACCAAAGCCAAGGAAAGATCCGACAAAGAAAATTACAGACCAATATCACTGATGAACATAAATGCAAAAATCTTCAACAAAATCTTAGCCAATAGAATTCAACAACATTTCAAATATATACATATATATATATATATCACACATCATGAACCAAGTTGGATTCATTCCAGGGATGCAGGAGTGTTTCAAAATCAGAAAAACAACAGATGTGATCAACTACATAAATAGCACAAAGTCTAAGAATCACCTGATTTTGTCAACTGATGCAGAAAAGGCACTTGACAATACCCAATAACATTCATGTTAAGCACTCTCAGGAAAATAGAAATAGAAGGGGAATTCCTTAATGCGATAAGGGGCATTTATGCAAAGCCAACTGCCTACATCACCCTGAATGGAGAGAGATTGAAAGAATTCCCCCTGAGAACGGGAAATAGACAAGGATGCCCATTGTCACCACTTCTATTCAACATTGTGCTAGAGGTTCTAGCCAGAGCAATCAGACAAAACAAAGAAATAGAGGGCATCCACACCAGTAAAGAAAAGTAAAAATCTCCCTATTGGCAGATGATACAATTGAATACACAGAGAACACTAAAGAATCCATAAATAAACTACTGGAACTAATAGAAGAGTTCAGCAAAGTATTAGGATATAACATAAACAAGTAAATCTGTAGGATTTCTTTACAACAAAGCGATCATCAAAGAGGATAAAAGCATAACTAAGAAATCACTCATGGCTTCAGAAGGCCCCCAAAAGAAACAACCAAAGAACTTCCGAGATGAAGAAACCTTTCTGAAACTATTGGAAGGTGAATATAAAAGGATTATATAGAGAGAGCCCTCCTAGACCTTATATAAAACAATACACAAAGAAAAGCAGATGTGGCAACACTAACCTCAGATAAAATAGATTTTAATGTAAAAGCCACCATCATGGACAAAGATGGACACTATTGCAATTTTATTTATTGCAATTTATTAACAATGTCAAGTATTTAGGCACCTAATATTACACTAAACAAATACATCAAAGAAACATTGACTACACTCAAAAAGGAAATAGATCACTCCACAATAATAGTGGGAGACTTCAACACTCCACTCTCAATATTGGACAGATCGTCTTGAAAAAAGCTGAATAAAGACATAGAAGACTATTGCCACATCAACATATACATACCTCATCAACATATACAGAACTTTCTATCTATTGCGGACAATTACACCTTCTTCTCCAGTTCACATGGAACATTCTCCAGAATAGACCATGTGTTAGGATAAAAAGCAATTTTCAACAAAATCCATACCATTGAATTAATGTAAAGCATCTTCTCAAATCATAAAGCCATAAAAGTCAAAATCAATAGCAGAAAAAATATAGATAGAAAGTGGAACTCTTGGCAACTGAACAACATCTTGCTCAGAAAACCATGGATTATAGAAGAGATTAGGAATGAAATAAAGAAATTTCTGAATTCTAATTAGAATGAAAACACTTCTTATAAGAATCTATGGGTTACAGCCAAAGCATTGCTCTGACGTCTGTTTATCTCCATAAATGCACACATCTGGAAGGAAGAAAGAAACCAAATCAAGAAACTAATCCCAGAGCTTGAATAAGTACAGAGAGAACAGCAGAGGAACCCTCAGGCACGAGAAGAAACCAGATCATAAAGACTAGAGCAGAGCTAGATGAATTAGAGAATAGAAAAACAACTGAAAAAATTGTAAAGACCAAAAGCTGCTTTTTTGAAAAGATCAACAAAATTGAGAAACCACTGGCTAAAGTTACTAAAGAAAAACAGGAAAGGAAATGAATAACCAAAATTAGAAATGAGAGGGGAGTGGTCACAACAGATCCAACAGAAATAAAAAATATCACAATAGAATACTATGAAAGTCTGTACTCTAACAAATTTGAAAACCTACAGGAAATGGACAAATTCCTTGATTCATATCACCTACCCAAATTATCCCAAGGTGAAGCAGAACAACTTAATAAACCCATCACAAAGGAAGAGGTTGAAAATGTCATCAAAAAACTGCCAACCAAAAAAAGCCAGGGCCCAGATGGCTTCACTGCAGAATTCTACCAAACTTTTAGAGAAGAGTTATCTCCAATACTACTGAGACTATTTCACACTATAGAAAGGGTGGAGTACTGCCAACCTCATTCTATGAAGCCAGCATAACCCTGATACTGAAGCCAGCATAACCCTGATATCAAAGACAGGGAAAGACCCAACCAAAAAGGAGAACTACAGACTGATATCACTCATGAATCTAGATGCAAAAATCGCCAACAAAATTCTTGCCAATAGAACACAACAACATATCCCAAAAATAATCCATCATGACCAAGTTGGATTCATACTAGGGATGCAAGGCTGGTTCAGCATCAGAAAAACAATTAATGTGATTAATCACATAAATATCACAAAAGAGGAGAATCACCTGATTTTGTCCATTGATGCAGAGAAGGCATTTGATAAAGTCCAACACCCATTCATGCTAAAAATTCTCAGCAAAATAGGCACAGATGGAAAATTCCTCAATGTAATAAGGGCCATTTATTCAAAACCAACTGCCTAAGTCATCCTGAATGAAGAGAGACTGAAAGACTTTCCCTTCAGAACGGGAACTAGACAAGGATGCCCACTCTCACCTCTCCTATTCAATATTGTCCTAGAAGTTCTAGCCAGAGCAATTAGACAAGACCAAGAAATAAAGGGCATCTGCATCTGCAAAGAAGTCAAAATCTCCCTATTTGCTGATGATATGATTATATATGCAGATAATCCTAAAGAATCTATAAGTAAACTACTCAAACTAATAGAAGAGTTCAGCAAAGTCTCAGGATACAAGATAAACATAAGTAAATCAGTAGGATTCCTTTATACCAACAACAAAACTATTAATGAAGAAATCATCAAATTAATACCAATTACCATACCCCCTAAAAGATACTTAGGGATTAATCTAATCAGAGAACTAGCAGACCTTTACAAAGAGAACTACAAGCCCTTACTATGACAAACTAAGAGAGACTTAGATAAATGGAAAAACCTACCCTGCTCTTGGATAGGGAGACTTAACATTGTGAAATTGTCTATTTTACCTAAAGCAATCTACTTATATAATGCAATCACAATATAAGTTCCAGCATCATTTTTTTTAATGAGATGGAGAAACAAATCATCAATTTTGTTTGGAAAGGGAATAAGCCCCAGATAAGTAAGGTACTACTGAAGAACAAGAACACACTGGGAGGCCTCTCATTACCCGACCTTAGAACATACTACACTGCCACAGTGGTCAAAACAACCTGGTACTGATACAAGAACAGACAGATTGATCAATGGAACAGAGTTGAGACCCCACAGATGCCACCATCTGCCTATGAACAGTTGATATTTGACAAAGGCCCTAAGACATTAAACTGGGGTAAAAACAGTATCTTCAACAAACGGTGCTGGAAAAATTGGATATCCATCTGCAATAAATTGAAACAAGATCCATATCTTATACCTTATACAAAAACCAACTCAAACTCGTTAAAAGACCTAAATATCAAATTTAAAATGATGAAGCTCATCCAAGAAAAGGAAGGAACAACAATGGAAGTTTTAATACACAAGATAGACTTCAAAATCTGTCAAACAAACCACATTCAACAGAACAGAAAACAGATAAATGGGAACTATTAAGAATTGAACACTTTTGCTCATCCAAAGATTTACTAATAGAATTAAAAGGACACCTACAGAATGGGAAAAAAAAAATTAGCAACTATATGTCAGACCAACACCTGATCTCCATAATCTATAAGGTACTACAAAATATCAATAAGAAGAAGATAAACCATCCAATTAAGCAATGGGCCAAGGAGATGGACAGACATTTCTCTAAAGAGGAGATCCAGGCCGCCAAAAAACACATGCGGACATGTTCGCGATCTTTAGTTATTAAAGAAATTCCAATCAAGACTACAATGAGATACCATCTCATCCCAACAAGGTTGACCATGATCCAAAAAACACAGAACAACAAATGCTGGAGAGGCTGTGGAGAAAGTGGAACTCTCCTACACTGTTGGTGGGGTTGCAAAATGGTCCAGCCTCTTTGGAAAGCAATCTGATGCTTCCTTAAAAAAATTGGATATAGATATACTATTGGACCCAGTAATTCCACTACCTGGAATATATCCTACAGAATCAAGGCCAGGCACACCAACGGATACAGTTACAAGAATGTTTATCGCAGCACAGTCCATGATAGCAAAAAAATGGAATCAACCTGGACACCCAACAACAGAGGAACGGATAGGTAAACTGTGGTATATACACTCAATGGAGCACTATGCAATGATAAAGAATAATGATGATTCCAGGAAACATCTCATAACCTGGTTTCAACTGGAAGACATTTGTTGAGTCAAAGTAGTCAGCGACAAAAGGACAAATATTATATGAGACCCCTATGATAAAATCTCAAAAACAGACTTATGTATAGAAGAAAAGATTCTTTGAAGGCTGCAAAGGAGGGGAAGGAGGGGAGAGAGAGAGACCGAGGGGGTAGGGTTTAGATTAGATAGTTGCTAGAAATTTGGCTGGGTGAAATCGGTGATAGCACACATTAGAAACAGGAACAATATTAAGTGGACTTCAACATAACTTGAGTATTTCTTCCATCTTAACCCAATAATACAAGGACAGAGTAGCTGGGGCAGGGGGCAGAGGATCATGCTTTTAGGTGAAATCAAGGCCAATTGGCACAACTAGCATTTTGCTAAGAGGGCTCTCTGCACCCCACATTGGTGAGTGGCGTCCAGGGTCTTAAAAGCTGCCAATCTGCCATCCGAGGGCACAGCAAGTGGTCCCAACTCAGCAGGAATGGATGCTCACTGAGAACCAAAATGACATGGGGTAAAGACAACCGAGAAGATAGAGAGACCCACATGAGTGGGTGCCTACACAGACTTGGGACCAGAAGAACCGGATGGTGCCCGGCCACCAACTGTGATAGCCGTGATGGAGCTCCCTAAGGTGAGTCTCACTGGCAACACAAGAATAAAAAGGGGTGCACCCTGAGATCTCCACTAAAAGACTGCAAATGATGGTCCAGCAGCTTTGGGGTTCCCCTGGAAGCATGGCCCCTGGTTCTGATGCTGCCCTAGCCCATAAATAATAATGAAGGTCCACTCTTCAGACACAAATGGGTTGGACTTGGTGATGCACAGTGACCATATATTGGATGCACTTTATGATTCTATGCATCTATAGGATATCATCCTGCTGACCTCTGGCTGAAGGAAGGAGAGTGGGTGGAGAGGAGGGGAAAAGAGACTGCTGGGAGGATGAGAGACATACAGAGCAGAGAGGAATAGTGTGCAGTAACCAGGCAGGGAGAGCAGTGGAAGCTGCATATAGGGGGGCATGTAAATTTATATGGGAATGTACATTTTCGCTCAGTCATAATTTAATAAATAAATAAATAAAGATAGAATCAACCTAGGTGTCTATCAACAGATGAACAAACTATAGAATATATACACAATGAACAGTAACTCATGATAAACAACAATGTATGATTTCAGGAGGTATCTCATAGCCTTGTTTCAACTAGAAGACACTCTGCTGAATGAAATCAATCAGCGGCAAAAGGACAAATACTGTATGAGGCGTCTGCTATAAGGACTTAAAACTGGACTGAAGCACCGAAGAAGACACTTTGAGAGCTACAAAAGTGGGGAGGGAGGGAGAGGGAAGTTCACAGGTCAGATCCCTGATAGTAGTTTGGTTAGGTGAAGGGAGTGACTTCCTCCATTAGAGAACAGATCAGCATAACCGGACTACACCATAAACTGAAAGGTTTTCTAAACTCAACCCAATATTTCAAAGGATAGAGTGGTAGGGATGGGAGTCTGGGGACCATGTTTTCAGGGGATATTGAGGTCAATTACCATAGCTAGTGTTTGGCTAAGATAGTCTTCTGCACCCCATATTGGGTGGCATCTGGGGTCTTGAAAGCTAGCAAGCTGCTAGCTGGGGTATACCAAGTGGTCCCAACCCATCTGGAATAGATGACAACCCAAAACATGAAAGACATGAGGAAAAATGAGCCCAGGAGACAGATGGACCCATGTGAATGGTGGCTGCACCCACATGAGACCGGAAGAGCCAGACAGTGCCCGGCCACCACCAACGGGGGCTGTGATGGAGGATACAATGTAGAGTCCCTGAGGCAACATGAGAAAAAAGAGCTGTGCCTTTTACGATATCTTCAAAATGACCAGCAGTAATGGTCCAACAGCCTGGAGGGTCACCTGGAACCATGGCCCCTAGACTGGCTGCTGGCCCAGACCTGAAACGGGTACTGAGGTCAACTACTGAGACAAGAGTGGACTGGACTCGGGGACACAGTATGAGCATATGGTATGTGTATTTTATGGCTTTATATGTTTATTGGAGGTTGTCCTACTGGTTTCTTTCTAGATGGGAGTGAGGAGTTTAGAGAGGAGCGGACAGGTGTTTGTTCAGTGGATACTAGAAGAATAGAGTGAAAAGGAGGAATGTGCTGTCACAGGGTGAGGAGAGCAGATAGAGCTGCAGATAGGTGGGCCTGTGGAATTGGTTTGGATTGTATGCCTTCACTTAATCATAACAAAAAACAAAAGAGAAACAAATAAACCCATGGTGGTCCAGTCAATTTCAATAGTGATTTGTGTAGGACTGAGCAGAATTAGCCCACAGGGTATCCATGGAGTGGTTAGTGGATGCCAACTGCAGCCTTTTGATTATCAGCTGTAGCACTTAACAGCTGTGTCACTGGGCTTTGACACTTGATAGGCAGGATATATTTGGAGATACTCCATGTGAGACAAGGTGATCTTTCGAAGTATTTGCCTCTTTGATTTTCTGTAAGAATTCCTCTGAATTCTATTTCTCCCTAAGCTTTCCAGAAGAGGAATATTTGGATAACTGAATGCTGCTTTCAGACATCCTTAAGTTTCAAATCAGCCAGTCCCCTCCATATCAACTAGATATACATTCATTCATGTCTGTACTTGTATAAAAACACTCCATGATCTGCAAAACACAGTATATTTATTCAATGTAATGTTCAAAAACTACTTTGTTAAGAGTTTTGGGGTGCCCCATTCAAGTGGCAGAACTGATAGGAAGCAGGAAAAAGCAGGCAGAGCTCTTGAACTTGGGATTCCAAAGTCCTTCTAGAACTTCTATATTTTCATTGTATTTTATTAAATCTTCAGTGTATACATTTTATAACATTACTAATCTCTTCTGTGTATTTTATATTTTCTACTATTATCTATTTCTGTTTTTAACAAAAAATCTATTTGTATTTTATTATTATTATCATTATTTTGGTATCTATTTACAAAGATAAAGAAAAGACACCAAAAAGTATTTTTTACATTTTTTTCTAAAATAAATAAATATGGAAAAAATTGATGGAGTAGTACTTAAGTGCTGTGGCTGCTAACCAAAAGGTTGACAGTTTGAATCTGCTAAGTGTTCTTTGGAACTGTATGGGGCAGTTCTACTCTGTTCTCTAGGATTTCTGTGAGTGTTTTAGTCAGCTAGGGCTGCTCTAACAGAAATACCACAGAGTGGATGGCTTTAACAAAGAAAGATTTATTCTTACACAGTCCGGTAGGTTGCAAGTCCATATTCAGGGCGTCCGCTCCAGGGAAAGACTTTCCCCTTGACGGCTCTGGAGGAAAGTCCGGTATTGCATCAGTCATTGTCCAGGGAGCATCCTCACACAAGAACCTCTGGTCTGAAGGACGTGCTCTGCTCCCCGTGCTGCTTGCTTGATGGTAGCGAGGTTCTCAAATTGTCTTTGGTTCTTTTTCCTTTTATTCCTTGCAAGCTAAAAGCATTAAGGGTGGGGCAAGCCATACTCCAGGGAAACTTCCCCCATAGCAGGAATTCACAGCCCCACCCTAATCCTTTAACATACAGGTTAGCAAAACCACACAATGGAGGACATTTCCAAGATACTGGGAACCATATCCCAGCCACATGGCTGCACACATTTTTGGGGGGACACAATTCAAACCATGACAGTGAGTGAGGATCGACTCAATGGCAGCATTTTATTATTATTATTATTATTTACAGAAATGCTAGTACGTTATGTAATTTATAATTAATGCATGTGTAATTAAGGGTATTTTTAGATTTTTAACTGACAGGGTTTTCCTTCAAAAATGATGACAGTTACAGCTGTATGCAAGTAAGGGTATGAGCAGTGCTTAGAGACTGTAGTTTGGTGCAGTTGGGGAAGTTCAAATCAAGTAATGGTGACGTGGATGTTATATTTATGGTATTTACAGTGAGAGTGTATGCATGTGCAACAGAGAGAGAGAGACTGGAGTCAGGTAGTATTCAGAAACATGACACAGGAAAACAAATTTGTTCACAGGTAACAATGAAAAACACAAAGTGAAGCAAGAAAAAATATCCACATATTTGATTTTATAGCATAAAATTAACTTAAAATATTTAAATTCAATATGCAAAATAATGCATGTATATTACTGACCCTGACAGGATTTTTTTGCTGTTATTCAATTACAGCCTCAGGCTCCTTCACGGACATTCACTGAAATGTTGTTTGTAGGACATAGTTTCCATGAATAAAACATTCTAAGAAATATCTATAAGCAATGTCAGCAAAATTTTAGACTGTTTTTTTAATATGCTAGTTTCCAACCCAGCATATAATTTTAGTTTTTCATCTCACTTTTTAATAGCACTCCTATCACTCAAAGTAACTGAAAACAAAACTGATGGTGTAAATTTCGCTGGATACAAAAGTTAGTCTCTAATTAGCTAAGCACTGATGTTGACAGTTCTTGAATCTTGCTTGTTCTACATCACCATCGAGTCACAGACTGGATTAAACCAAACTTGAAAACGAGCAACTCCAATGAGCGAGCCTTACCAATTGGTGGCCTTCCCCTCAAGATGTTGACTGGCTGGAGGACGAAAAGCCTCAAACTCCTCAGAATTTCCCTGGAAGGAAAAATGAGAGAGATTTTGAATTCATTTAATGGCAGTTAGACTATGTCAAGTTTTTAGCCTGTTGTGATGAAAAAGAAGAGTAGTAATAACTGATACTTTATAGTTTGATGATATTGACTAATTAATGCTAAGAAATATAACATAAAAATGGAGTCTATGTGATTTTCCTGACACAAAATATTACAGAGATTATAGCCCATAACATTAAAAAATATATAATTCTTCAATCATTTTCTGATCGAAAAGTTCATGTTGCAGTACATTAATTTGTTGATTAACCATAAACGTATTTCTTAAATGATAACTTATTAAAACATAATTTATATTCTATGTATGAGAGATTTATATTTATTTTTCTTGTTGCATAATTGTGCACTACTAATTATACAGATGTGTTTTCTCATAGATTCAGAAAGCATTAAGTTTGTCAAATTATCCTTATTATCTGTAACGTTCTTGTCCTGCATTCAAGCTGCAGTATCCTAGGGTAGCCAACAACTTTCAGAGTAATGGCAAAGTAGTAAACATACTCATAAAATATCTGAGGCCATAATAATAAACAATGTACATCAAAATCTTTTTGAATATCAGCATGGAGAATAACTGAATCAATAGCTCTCTACCAAACGAACAGAGTTAAAACAAAAAATCACCTATAACTAAACATAACATTCAGTTAAAATGATTTATTGAATGGCAGAAAATTGAATTGGATAAAAAAGACCAAGTAATCCCATTAAATGCTTAATAGTCTGACCAGTCTTTGGTTCCTGTGATTTCTGACAGCGAAGAACGTATCTGCAAAATCTCTTTGCAAATCTTGCTAACACCAAAGAGTAGGTTATCTGAACTAGTAAAAAATGTCTGCCCTGACATTTTTTGCTCTTGTAAGAGCTATCTATATGGGATTGAATTGACAATAGCAACTTGAAAGATTAGATGAGAAGCTTACAGGGCAGTGACTTTATGTTAACAGGGAGGAACAGCTCAGAAAAGGAGAGGAAGAATGGTCACACAACTTGAAGAATAGAAACAGTGTTGCTGAATTGTACAAGCTGCTGAATTGGTGGTGTTTGTTTTGCTATATATATATTCTGAACAATAACAGGATTAATAAAATTAATTTTTTTATTTTTAAAGTGGCAAAAGTGAGTCTCAGGTTGGATGATATGCTCAAGGTAGAGGATTTGTTCTTAGATGAGCTTGGATTCTTTCCTCAGCTCCTTAAAGTTGAGCTTCCTTTGTTTCTTTTGGTTTCATTTTTTCTGCATTGTGTTGCTTTCCTTTTCTGGCATGTCATATTTTGCATTTAGTTCTCATACAAAGAAATGACTAACACACACGGGCAAGTAAGTGTGTCAAAACATACAACTTACGTTTACTCAATTACAGTAGATCTTCTATTATAAACACGAGTCAATCCACCATTCCTCATAGGCACTGACCACACAAAAATTCCATAAGCATCTATCCAACTTACAAAGTCGATCTCACTCCATCACCATTGTTTTGAATTCTCAGAACACCACAACAAACAACAAACTGCTACAAGCACCAGCAGTTATGGAGAGCCGTAATTCTGGGGAGAACGGGAAGTTTACAAAGCATGCCTTCTGGTCTAATCACAAAGCAAATGCTCTAAAAGCAGCTGTTTCTGAGAGCTATAAACCAAAAGCCAAACTCACTTCCATCCAGTTGATTCTGACTCATAGTGACCATAAAGACAGAGCAGAAATGCCCCACGGAGTTTCCAGGGAGCACCTGGCAGATTTGAAGACCAACCTTTAGGTTACCAGAAGTAGGACTTGACTACTATGCCACCAGGGTTTCCCTGAGACATAGGAAAGTACACAACTGCAGAATACAAGTAAAAAGATAGTAGTTTGTTTTTCTTGAAAGTGGCTTACTCTGTTTTAATTAAGGAAAGCAAAAACAAAACTGTGAACTGATATTAAGCATGTTGCCTAATACTTTGGACATGTTACCAAGAGGGACTAGTTCCTGGAAAGTGACAGAATGCCTGCTAAGGTAGAGGGTCAGAGAAAGAGAGGAAGACCCTTATTAAGATGAACCAACACCGCGGCTGCAACAACGGGCTCAAATGTCACAACGATTCTGAGAATGTCACAGGACTAGGCGTGTTCTGTTCTGTTGCACAAAGTGTCCTGATGAGTCTGAACATACTCTATGGCACCTAACAGCAAAAACCTAATAAAGGTAAATATAATGAAAAGATATACAGTAATACAGTCCCTTCATAGAAGACTATAATATTTAATCATGTAAACAATTACGCTCAACATACAGATAAAGCTCAAACTAAATCTCACTGAAATTCTGTCTTGCTATGGTCTTCTATTAGTCTACTCCTCCTTCTTCTATGCCATTTCTTCAGAAAAACAGTAAACTCTTTCATCTCTTGACCACTTGCCCAATCTAGCTCACCCTCCTGACTCCCCCTACCTTCTTCTCTGTCACTGTGATCTAGCTCAAACTCTTTATACCCTGCTAAGATCCTCATCATAGTTCCTTCTGCATGCTCACCATTTCCTCTGTTTCCACTCATTTGTTGCTCAACTATGATAGCTTGAGTTCCTTATTAATGGCTTTCTTATTAATAATAACCACCACACATCTGCCAGTTCTTCAGACCGTGGTGGCTTCCATGTTGCTATGACACTGGAAACTATGCTACTAGCATTTCAAATATTAGCAGGACCACCAATGTTGGACAGCTTTCAGCAAAACTTCTAGGTTAAGACACAGAAGGAAGAATGGTCTGGCAAATTATTTCTTAAATTAGCAATTTTACTTTATGGATCACCACAGAATACTTATTACCTAATATAGTTCTGGAAGATGAGCTTTGAAAGTTCGAAGTCATTAGACAAGAGCCACAATGGACTAAAAAATACCAATGACCTTGAAGATGGCACGGAGCAGAACAATTAGTTCTGTAATATGTAAGGCTACCAGGAGTCACAGTCAATCTGATTTAACTAATTATTAATAATAAGCCTTTCCTCTATCCAAAAAATAAATTAACAAAAAAAAAATGCTTCTGACAATTAATTGTAACTCTCGTCTGCTATTGTTATTGGGTGCTATCAAGTTGGTTCTGACTCCCAGCAATCCTCTGTACAACACAACAAAACACTGCTTGATCCTGTGCCGTTCTCGCTGTTCCTGCTATGTTTTACTCAGTGTTGCACCCATTGTGTCAATCCATCTAATTGAGGGTCTTTCTATTTTTCATTAAGCCTCTACTGTACAAACATGATACCCTTCTCCAGGAACTCATCCCTCCAGATAACACGTACAAAAAACGTAACACAAAATCTCGCCATTCTCTGTTCCAGGAAACATAGTGGCTGCATCTGTTTCAAGGCCAATCTGTTCTTCTGACAGTCTATGGTATGCTTAATATTCTTGAGCAACACCCTAATTCAGATGCATCAATTCTTATTCTGTCTTCCTTTATTCACTGTCCAACTCCTGCCTGGGTGAGGTACACCTTAATCCTAAAAGGGACATCTCTGTTTTTTAAGATTTTAAAGAAGTCTTTTGCAGCGTATTTGTTCAATGCAAATACATCTTTTGATTTCTTGACTGCTGCTTCCATGGGCATTAATTGTGGATCCAAGTAAAATGAAAATACTTGACAACTTTAATGCTTTCTCCATTATCATGATGTTGCTTATTGATCTAGTTGTGAGGATTTTTTTTTCTTTATGTTAAGTTGTAGTCTATACTGATGGCTGTGGTGTCTGATCTCCATCAGTAAGTGCTTTAAGTCCATCCTGTATGATATCATCACTATGAGTGGGAGTCCACTGATGGCAATGAGCTCTTGTCTAGAAATCAGAAAATCTATATTCACTTGTGTTTTGTTTACAAGGAACTAGGGACACAGATGTAGACTGACAATAAGTTCATGAGTTCAGCACAGGAAAAAATGCTACATATCTCATTGCTGAACATTGCTGTGACCACCTTCAAAGCACTTCCCTTGGGAAGCTATGCACCGATGCCAGTGTCTAGCCCATCCTTCAAAGCAATTTGGAAACTCTTTCTCTGGAATGGCCATCAGAGCTGTCATCATATTCCCTTTGATTACCCTGAAGGTCATCAAAATGTCTTCCTTTCAAATTTGGTTAGGTGAAGGGTGTGACAGGACACAGTAGAAGGCAGGCCAGCGTAACTGGACTACACCATAAGCTAATATGTTTTCTAAATTTAACCCAAAATTTCAAAGGACAAAGCAGCAGTACAGGAGTCTGGGGACTGTGTTCTCAGGGGACATGGAGGTCACTTGAGATAACTAGTATTTTTATAAGTGAGTCTCCTGCACCCCATATTGGCAAGTGGCATCTAGGGTCTTAAAAGCCAGCAAGCTGCATCTGAGGAGCAGCAATCAGTCACAACTGATCTGGAACAGATGTCAACTGAGAATGTCAAAGACATGAAGAAAACTAGGCCCAGGAGACAAGGACCCATATGATTGAGAGACTACATCAGCGTGAGACCAGAAGAACCAGATGGTGTCTGGCTACCACCAAAGACAGCACAATGTCTAGTCCCTGATGCAGCACGAAAAAAAAGAGCTCTGCAGATCTAGAACTCTATTAAAAGAACAGAATCGATGGTCTGACAGCCTGGACGAGGCCCTGTGTTCAGGGCTTGTGTGGGCTAGCAGCCCACATTATTGAAGCCAACACTTCAGAGCAAGAACGGACTGGATTCGGGGACAAAAAGTGATGCATGTGATGTTTGTACTTTGTGGTTTTCTATACATCTAAAGTTGTCCTACTGGTTTCCTTCTTGAGGGGAGAGGAAACAGTGAAGAGGAGGGGACAAGTGTTGGTTGAGTGGACACTGGAAATAAAGAGTGAAAACGAAGACGGTGCTGTCACAGGGTGAGGAGGGCAGAGAGAGGTGCAGAGAGGCAGGTGTGTGAAATTGACGTGGATCGGAAATGTTCACTCAATAACAATAAAAATGTTTTAAACAAGGCGTTCCTTGCAATATTTCCTTTATCTTCAGGTAAAGAAAAAAGTCATCAGGGCCCAGATTAGGAGAGTAGAGGGGGGATTTCAATACTTCTATTTGTTCACTGGCTAAAAACTCCCTCACAGGTAATTATATAATTAAGTTAATGAATTTGATTCTCTGCCCCTGTGTGTAACGGCCAGTCCAGAAAGAGTTCCAAAATCGCTTTGAAGGGTCGACTAGGCAGGGGCATCACTGCATAGCTTCCCAAGGTAGCACTGCAAAGGTGACCACAGTGACATTCAGCAAGGAGGTACAGAGCACTTAGAACAATTACATCTGTGGACTTCATTGCTAGGCCTGGTATGTTTGCAGAAATCGTGGAAGGGGATACGCCTTATCAGAGATAATTTTATATTCCTGTTGCCCTATAGGTGCAAAATAAGCTTCTCTGTTAGTTATCCAAAATCCCTGGTGGTGTAGCGGGATAAGTGCTACATCTGCTTGCTAAAAGGTCAGCAGTTCAATTTTGACAGGAGCTCCTTGGAAATGCTATGTGGTATTTCTACTCTGACTTCTAGGGCTACTACGAGTTGGATTCGATTCATTGGCAGTGGGTTTTTGGGTGGGTTAGTTATTCATCATTGGCTGCTGTGGGTGCACCCAGTGCTACTCGCATACACACCACCCAAATAAACAATGGCATTAAATTTTTCAAAAACAGAAACTAGTTTACCAACTCTTCAGATAAAAGTCAAGGCAGATTAGGAGTGTATATACTTAGTGACAGGTTTACTTTCGAACACCTGTTTGTATCCCTTCTTCCTTGACATCTGAAACACCCAAATTTTAGCTTGTTGACCTCTAGATGGTGACTAGAATTTAAACACACAATGCTCAATTCAACCATCCTTCTGTTTGACAAGGCTAGATACACATCCAAAGGCCCATTTGCTTACAGAATATCACTTGTAACGACATTCTGAAATGGAACTCAGATGATAGCCCACCATGAAATGTGAGCCAGCCATTTCATCATCAAATAGCATTACTTATATATGTTTGAGAAATTTGGCCAGGATCCCCCACATTGCACAAAAATTTTTATAAACAGGAACTGATACAGTCACTTTATATTTAATGGGTGGTTTAATCAAGATCAGCTTTCCGTGGGAACAGGTCATTGACAACTGAGAAAGCAACAATCTTAATTTTGTTAAAGTATTTTACTTATGCTACTACTGTTATTGTGGTATTTAGAATACAGTGCATTTTAATTCCGCTAAAGGGCACTTTCCAAGCCAAGCCAAGTGCCCTCGAGTCAGATCCGACTCATGGCAACCCTAGGGGCCAGGGTAGCACTTAAGAAAAGCTAAATATCTCAAAAGAAAAAGAAAAGACAAAACAAATTATCAAACAAACCAAGGCTTCACATCGTATAAAGTAGCATGAATTGAATTGTGGCCTCCAAAAAAAATGTTTGTCAATTTGGCTGACCCATGAGTCCCAGAACTGTGTGATTTTTTTTTTTTCCCACATATATGTTGTAAATCCTGCCTCCATGATGTTCATGAGGGAAAATGGATGGCAATTGTGTCAGTGAGGCGAGAAGCTTGGATTGTGTCCTGAGGCAAACTCTTGGGAGATAAAAGGAGAGGGAAACAGGCAGAGAATGGTGACCTCTTGCCACCCAAAAATAAGCCCCAGGGGCAATGTGCTTCCTTTGGACTTGGGGTCCCTGCTCCTGAGAAGTTCACAGTCCAGGGAAAGATATAAGACAAAGATCTTCCACCAGATCTAACCTAGATAAAATGCCTTCCCTGCAGCTGACATCCGGAATTTGGACTTTTCTGTGAGAAAATACATTTTTCTTTGCTAAAGCCATCCACTTCCGGTATTTCTGTTACAGCAGCAGTAGATGACTGAGACATAAGATTATTGCTTTTCTCCATTCTTCTCACCGTCTCAGTAAATGATTTCTCTTCAGTAACCATGCTTTCAAAACTTCTTTACAGTTTATATACTTACATTAGAGCCTCCTCCTAATTTCAGATTTCTGACATTGTTGCCAATCACATCCATGGTGACAATTCCAACACAGAGTGAAGTCATGTTTTACCTGTTTTATCTCACATTTGGTTCTGTTGACTACTATTTTGTCTTTAAACCTCCCTACTGACTTTCACGTCACTACTCTTCTCTGATTTTCTTCCTATTACTCTTATTATTCTTTCTTAATTAATCACGTTTTTATTGAGATATGTTTCCTGGACTTTAGTTTTGATTTATACCCCTTGTCATTCTCTACCAAGGTGGCTTCATACAAAGCTATGATTTCAAAAATAATCAGGCTCTGATAACTCCCAAATACATAGCCCCAGACTTGTCCACCACATTCTGTATCGGACATTTCTATATGACTACCTCAAGAATATTCTCAATTCAAATTGTAAAAATCAAATCTTCCTGAATCTGCTTCTGTATTCGCTATCTCAATGAAAACAACTATATTGAGTTCTTGCTCTGTACCTCAGACTTGTAATATCTTATTTAATTACCCCATGATGCCATAAGAGAGGTATCACAGCTAATCAGTGTTGGAGCTGGAATCCAGAAAGATGGTCAACACACTTAACCTCTACAGCCTAAAATACATTTGCATAGTTACACCAAACAAATACTTTGGAGTCAATCTAGATTTCCATTTTATTCACTCACCAACTGTAATTAGTCAGTTCCCTAGGCTATAGGTATAAAATATTCATTGTGTGCATGTCCTCCTCTCTACCTCAATGGTCTTAATTTTAGATCTTTGAATCTGACATGGTTCTTTTAATGAGAATTTCTTTTATATCAGCCCCTAGCATAATGATTAGAAACTTAATTTCTGGCCTTCATTGACTCTGTCATTCAACTTGAGTCTTTATAACTAGAAAAAACAAAAAGAACTAAGGAAAGAAGTCACCTAAAGACCATCATGATTTTCAGCTGGCAATACAGAAAGTCAAATGCATACGGCTGGTGGGCACAAAACTCCTCCTATCTTCATAGCTGAGTTTCTTAAAGGACAGAACGTTTAACCATCAAAAATGTGATGGAATTGTCATAAAACTTAAATCACCAATAAAACTGTGAAATAAAAGTCACATTTCTATTCTTACTTTGGAAATTTAAAATTCATGAGTACCAACAAAAATTCAAAATTATACCTTCCATCTCAGGGAGAGTTTCTACTTTCAAACTGTTCATATCCCCAAGTCAATTATTTTCATGCTATGCCAAAACAAACTTATGAAAGGAAGGTGGGCCCATGTGAGTTGTGGCTATCACAATGTAAAGTTAACAAGTTCCTGGAATTTGTACATGCTTCTACAGAAATGAAATACCAATTAAATTTTTTTAAAAAAATAGGGAGAATGCTCCCTTAGTCCACACATATCACAAAGTGGAATGATACAGAAGAGATTAGCATTGACCTCAAACAAGAATATGACACACAAACGCAACGCTGCATCCCATATATTTAAAGTGTAATGTAAAAATGAGAAAATCAGACGAACCATAGTTTTGTTCTTATAAGTTCTCTTTCATTACACTCTTTCATTAAAATCAGTTGTTAATAACAAAATCACTGTTATAGAATGGCTGACTAAAAATATATATATACATAGGAGAAGGGGAGGTGGAAGGAAGTGTTGCAAAAGTAACTCAGATTACCGTTAAGAATTTCAGCATGTTGTATTTCTATTTCAACCAGAAAACTTCCTTATATAAAGAACAGTTGACATAAACTAAAACCTCGGTGAAAGTGCAATTTCTGCATGTGTCCTAATGAAAGGCACTGTCTCTACTGTACTCAGTGCTCTTGTGTGAGGAAAAGAATGAAAAGAAAAAAAAAAGAATTATATGACATGAAATTCAAGATCTTCTGCTTGACCTTTGAAAAGTGGATAGATCTTTCAAACTAAATAAAGTCACTACGGTCGTGTCACACACATGATGTTGTTGTGGTTAGCTGTCCAGTGGGTTCTGTCTCATAACAACTCTATAGGACAGAGTAGAACTGCTCCAAAGGATTTCTAAGGAGCTGTTAACAGATTTCAACTGCTGACCTTTTGGTTAGCAGCAGAGTTCTTAACCACTACATCACCGGGGTTTCATACAAATCATAAGAATCCAAAATACAAAGGAAGACTGATGGAAACAAACGGTGCTATGCTTCTTTGGAAAACAAAGACTAGGAGACATTTGTGATTCAAAATTTGAGCTTTATAATAGTCTTCATGGTCTGATATCCTGGAGGCTTCCTGAGAACGTGGACCCTGGACTTGCTGCTATCCCAGAGCTACAAACAGTACTGAAGCAAACTCTTCAGACAAAGATTGGATTAGACTTGAGGATACAGAGTGATGAAGTTGACGCATGTACTTCTTGACTTAATACATGTATGAGGCTGTCCAACTAGTTCCTCTCTAGACAGGTAGCAGGAGGGTAGAGAGGAGGGGTTAAGTGTTGGTTGAGTGGATCCAGGAAGTACAGGGTGAGAAGGACTGTGCTGTGACAGCGTGGGCAGGCAGAGTTGCATGTTTTCCGGGTTTTATATGACAAATTGACTTGCACTGTAAACTTGAACTTAACCACAAAAGAAAAATTGAGCTTTATGATTCAAATTATTTTAATTTCTAAGAGTGGAGCACAGAAGCTTTAACAGTGCTACCTCTTTGTTGCATTTAATTGAAGTGTAGGGCTATCAGAATCACAAAGACTTAAGCACTGTTTTCAGTACAACATGGCTTTGCTTTAATGTGAGGATATATTTGGAATAGAGGGAAAAGATAAAAAATGAGTAACAGCCACAAACTCTGTGTTCGGTAAAGTTCTATTCAGAAACTCAAGCTCAGACCAGAAGCAGATATGAGATGAGTGAGCATTTTGGTTGGCCAGGCTGATAAAGGTGAATCTAAAGATGCTATGGTCTGGACAAGGGAATGTCTCCGCGTTGTGCTGTCATTCCGATGTCACTGACTGAGAAGCGCTGGCACAGTTGTTATGTACACTGGCCGGAGAGGTGTGTAAACAGCCATTCAGCACTTTTAACAATAGTCAAAACACTTCTAAAAAATTTAACAGGGGGTCCCAAGAATAGCTGTGCTTCTTTCCAAACCAGGAACTGAGAGAGAATTCCAGTTATATAGGCAGCTAAATCACTACAACACAATTGCTACCACCTGAGTATGGGATGCAATCATTGCTCACCCGCCTTTGTTTTGTCACAATAATTATTAGCCATCCTCCCAATTTAACAGACTGCCCAGGGCTGTTGGGAGAACCAGCAGTACGCTCCTTAGCAACCAGAGGGGATCAATTGATTTCTGCAGACTTGTTTACCGGGCTCAGAGATTTCACTTCTATCTGAATTGGTGGTCATAGGCCAAGATGGCTTACATATTTTCTTTCCTAGCAAAATATGGGTTCTTTATAAAATGAGAGAAAGAATCAACTACAAATGTATTAAATGCAAAATTAAATTGAGCCTTGAGAGACCTCACGTTGGAGGGCATTTAATCAAATTGAAATGTATTTTTTTCCATCTCAGTTTCACACAAAGTGCAATGTGCATTATTTGAAAATTAGATAATCTGCTTTAAAAGCTATTACTGTACAACTCCACCTTCTTCCTAATCAAATTGACTGTAATGTGCCTGAGACTGTTTTTTTCACAATTTCTATTTGTTGTTCAAAAGAGAATAATGTGTTTTAAAATACTTTTTATTTCCATACAGTAAATTCATTTCAATATTCCTGAGAAACAAAAATCTAAAAATAGCTCTTCACACAAAAAATGTGTGCTTTCTCTCGAATGTATATATACAAATATACTCACAAAACCACATTATGCCACTAGTGAAAGACAGCTTTTAAAATAAACTACTATGAGTGATATTTTATTTTTCATGCCCCCCCACAAAAAAAATTGTAGTTTGAGAAATATGTAGTTACATCTTTCTGCACTTTGAAATTATGTGAAAGACTGAGGCTATATCCTCAAAGAACTTCCAGTTTTAAATTTGAATGTGCTAGAAATAAAACACATAGAAATGTGACTTCCAGTAGAATTGGATTTTACAAAATTCAAGCTTCAAAGAAACAGACTTCTAAAATTTAACTATACAAAACAATTTTTTGAGTAGATCAATACAATCTTTTGGGGAACTAAAATAACAGTCCTATGAAAATAAGCATATTGCATTGTGATGTAACGGTTTTAAGCCTTTTATTTCATTGTGTTGTTGAGTGTGTGGCATCAGCTCTGACTCATTTCAGCCTGAGGCATGACAGTGAGAAGCACTCTTCTGTCCTGCGCCATTCTCACAATGGTAGGCATTCTTTAAGCCCATCTTTGAGGCCACTGTGCCAATCCATCTTTACTCATTACTATATGAAATTCATGATGGAGATGGAGCGAAACCATTTTAAACTGGAATACCATATTTGGGGTTCTTTCAAATTAAACCAAAACAAACCAAACCCATTGTCATCGGGTCAATTCTGACTCATGGTGACCCTATAGGACAGAATGTAACTGCCCCATAGTTTCCAAGGAGCACCTGGGAGATTTGAACTGCTGATCTTTTGATGAGTAGCCATAGCACTTAACCACTATACCACCTCACCAAAATATCTGATAACATGTGTAAGAAACATAATGTAAAATATTTCTGCAATTTGGGTATTAATGTAAAAATTTTACTACTTGTTTAATTTTACCAAATCCTTTACATATATATACATTACATAAGTATATACTACATGATCAAATGCAGGAAATAAGTGCTTTAAATAAATGTTCTCACCTAGAAGAAACAAAAGTTGTTTGTCTTAAAGCTTGTGTAACTTAAACTTTAGGTCCGTGCTGTAACCCATCAGCAGTTGCCACCCCCCGGGATCCTAAATAGAACCTATGATCTCATTCACTCCTGGCAAACTAACATCCTTCTTAGAAGCACATCTTCAGCAACAGCATCTCTGGAATGTCTTCCTAGCACGGGAAAAGCAACATCTGCAGTACTGCAAAACCACCCTCAGAAGGATTGCTGTTTAGCAGCAGAATGACAATGACTAATGGTAAGAAATAGGGCTCTGTCCCTGTGGGAATGCAGTGGCAAAGGTAGCAAAATACTTAAACTTCCAACTGCTTTTTCCCAGAGATTTAAACACCAGCAAATAAGGCCCTGTAGGCATATAAAAGAGAAGAGCGAATTTAACTCCCTTTCTACCTGTTCAGCTGCCACAGGGGTCATTTCTGTGTGTGTAATTTAAGGTTTGTACCGTTCCTGCCCTACTATCATGCAGTTCAAGGAAGCCTAGTGATGCGGCATTTAAGAGCCCAGCTCCTAACTGAAAGGTCAGGATTTCAAACTCTCCAGCTGCTGGAGAAAGATGTGGCAGTCTGCTGCCATAAAAAGGACAGCCTTGGAAAGACTAAGAGGTAGCTGTACTCTGCCCTACGGGGTCACTAGGAATCAGAGCCAATTTGAAGGCAACGCATATGGGTACTAGCCAGTTCTTTGGAGGCATCAGCATAAAGAAACATGGGAAGATAGAATGCTCAGGGAATTAACCCACAAAGGAGACTGATTTATTCAATCTAGCTACAGAAGAACCAATGTTTGTTACAGTTAGCCCTACAGAACTGCAGGAAAAGGAAGACTATTTCTGTGTAGCCAGCTGCCACAGATTCCACCTTCTGCATTTTACCTGATTTCCTATGCTGGGGTCTTTATTATGATGCAGATACCTCGCTCAGCAGCTAACCAAGAAGTTGGAAGCTGGAGTTCACCTAAGAGGGACCTCAGAAGAAAATTCTGGCAACCTACTTTTGAAAAATCAGCCATTGAAAGTCATACATTGCACAATACTACTCTGACATACATGGGGTCACTATGGGTTGGAGTCAACTCAATGGCAACTGTCGGACTCTTAGGGAAGGTAAAGCAACCATGATGCTGTGGAACCAAATCTCAGAGAATGGAGAAATGGTAGAGAAACACCCAGATGAAGGAGAATCAGAGAACAGGAAGACTGATGGCCACTCGGGTCTGCTTAGCTTGCCACCAATCATGAAGTACTCTGTCCTCATCTGACCCCATTCAGGTGGATCTGCAAGATTACCACCTAACACTTCTAAATAGTAGCAATATTTTACTACAAACAGCAAACATAAAATTTCTGAGTTCATTCATTAACCTAGTATGAAAGTATTAGTGAAAAATCAAAACCAATACCAAACCCATTGCTGTCAAGCTGATTTTGACTCAAAATGACTCCATAAGACAGAGGAGAACCATTCCATAGAGTTTCTAAGGACCACCTGGTGGATGTGAAATGCCAACCTTTTCATTATCAGCTGCAGCAGTTAACCACTACATGACCAGGGTATCAAAACTACTCCTAAAAAAGCCTCTTAATTCCCCTTATACATGAATAATTGAAGAGTTCAATCTAAGATTAAGAAAGAAAGAACAGTGAACTGGAGTGGAGAAGATGCAAATTCTAATGTCAGTATTAATATAAATTAAATATGGACATTTATCAGATATTTCTAGGTCTCTGGTATCTTACAAAAACATCAGGTATGAGAAGCAGATAATCTAAGACATTTTAGAGCTCTAAAAACTCAAACAAAATAATACATTCCTATTGCTGGAGCAAAGAAAATGTAAAATTTTATCTCACCTCTCTGTTAAGGTTAGATGACATTATTTCTGCACAATAGCCTGTAATTTATACATCAGACTAGTTTATACTACTCATACAACCCAAATGACTCAAACTATTTGGCTTTCCAAAATTGAACATGCACTTAGTCCTTGTTTAACCTGGAGAGCAGGATGATGCTTATGAAAGAATGCAATTCTAAATACCCCAATCATACTAGTCTCATTCAAAACACTCAGATATCCACAGAGAGCACTGTAGAAAACATAGGTCAAAACTACCACTAGGGGGAACCGTAAAATTCAACAGCACAAAACAACCCGGTCTTTGGATCTAGACAGGCATCAAGAGTTAACTCCAAGACTCCAATAAAGCCAAACCAGACCCACTGCCATCAGGTCGACTCTGACTCACAGTGAGCCAGCAGACAGAGCAAAACTGTCCCACGGAGTTTCCAAGAAGCGCCTGGTGAATTCGAACTGCTGACCCTCTGGTGAGCAGCCGTAGCACTTAACCACAATGCCACCAGGGTTTCCGAGGCTCCAAGGGGCCTCCTTAGAAAGTCTGCAACATTTTGTAAGAAGCACATGTGCAAATTTTTTCTGAGATGTTTCATGGCCTGCATCAGCAACTCACAGTGGTTTATTGTGTTAAAAAAAAAGGAAGCATATGACTCTCACCTCCAGACAGCATGACATAAAGAGAGAGGATAAAATGGAATGATTCTAAGGATGAAGCTGCTGATTCTCCCGGATCCCCCCTTGATCCTTTCCCATGATGTCTCCCACCCAGCTCTACAAATCCCAAAAGCTGATTTATTTTCAGTGGAGTAAAATCTCAAATGATCATACATAATGAATTACTGTCCCCAGACAAATTGTCGATCAGTGAACTGTGACAACTGTGGTTTAAGTGGACTCATTCTCCATGGCTGATTTCAGGGCTCTGATTCAGAGCGCTGGTGGTGTGCTACAGTGGTTAAGAGCCTGGCTGCTGACCACAAAGGCTGACAATCTGAATCCACCAGCAGCTTCTTGGAAGCCACATGGGGCAATTCTACTACATCCCATAGGGCTGCTGTCATTTGGAATCAAATCAATGGCATTTGGAATCAAATCAATGGTTTGGTTTGGGGTTGTTATTGGTTTCTATGTGATTACTGGTTGTTTCTTACACTGTATAACATAAGGACAAGAACTCAGAACCTGCAATGAATATTAAGCCACCATCTTTCCTTCAAAGAGTGCCCTTGTTGTTAAAGAGGAGATATCAGTCTCAGCAAAGACATGAAAGGTACTAGGGAACCTTCTTTCTTGTTGGATGTCTCACCATCTATTGTGGAAGACACACATGTTATACATTTCAATTATCATGATGTAATACAGATATAATCCCCGTGATTGAGTTTGTGTGTCTATTTTAACAGGAAGAAGATAGCAGTGTCTAAGAGTTTGGTGGCTTTTACTGTTGTTAATACAGCCAAGCCCATTCTGACTCAGAGCAGCCCCACATGAATGAGTAGAGCTATCTGCTAGGCTTTCCAAGGAGTGGCTGATGGATCCAAATTGCCAACCTTTTGGTTAGCGGCTAAGCTCTTATTCACCACATCATCAGGGCTCTATCCCTAACGTAATACTTTGTGACTGAATAATGAAGAGTATGTGATAGATTATCAGCAAACTTTAGAGGATACAGATTGCTACCGAAATTTGCTTTGTATTCTTAGAAAAAGAAATGAAAGTGATGGTTCGAATTTATTGTGTTCATACTATATCTGAGGAGAAAGTTCTCAGATACAAAAATGGGATCCATTTTAGTTGATGACATTATATTATCAACATAAAAAGAGATTGAAGAATGATGTTAAAATTATTGTTGCATGAGCAAATGAACAATTCAACAAACTAGACACAAATATGGACGGAGAATCTAGCTTTTGGAATAACTGAATAATTTGCTATCATGTTGAATTTACCAGTGTTCACATACAGTATCTCATTGGGCCTTCACCCAATTTACAGAAGAAGAAATTGAAGCTCAATGAGATCGGATAATTTTTCTCAAGTTTGCAGAGGTAGCAACTAGGACCATAATCTAAATTACATTTGTGATTATAAATCACACACCTTTCTGAAGTTACATAATAGATTTTTCCCTCTCTAGAGACACCCTTGGAAATCCTGGTGGCATAGTGGGTCAAGTGCTATCTCTGCTAACCAAAGGGTTGGCAGTTCAAATCTGCCAAGTGTTCCTTGGAAACTCTATGGGGTGTGGGATCTACTCTGTCTATAGGGTCACTATAAGTTGGAATTGATTCAATGGGAGTGGGTTTGGTTTGGTTTTGGTTTAGGGGACAACATATAATTTTAATCTATCCAGATGACAACCCACTACACAGATTATTTTGGGGCCAGTCCATACTCAGTCTCACTTTTAGTATCAGTCAATGAGCCCATTAGCAGTCAATTTAAAATAGTGTTTCCAGAATCTTCTTTATATTGCACTGTGTAAAGGCTAGTCTCTCTCTCTCTCTCCTGACGGCAGGTGTAGTACATTTAAGAAGGTCTGATCATTCATTCTGGGGAAGGAAGATTCATTCAAAATTTGCAGACCAAAAATGAAATCTGAACTATTCATTCTTCTCTCCCATACTCATTATTAGCAGATAAAGAAAAAAAAAAAAATCACTGCTGTCAAATTGATTGCAACTCACAGTGACCCTATAGGACTAGAGCAGAACTTCCCCGCAGGGTTTCTAAGGGACATCTGGTGGATTTGAAATGCTGACCTTTTGATTTGCAGCCATAGCATTTAATCAGAGTACATCACCAGGGTTTACAGATAATTCAGAAAATATCTATAATCTGTTTTTGTCTCCCTACGGGGGAAAAAAAAAAGTTTATGACTTTTAAAAATAAAATGCATAATTTGAGTAAACATTTTAATAATTGGAAAACACTTAAAATAGGGATAATGTTTAAATATTTAGAATACCACTCTATAAAGTGAATTCCTATAACTTGCAAGACTTAAGCAAGGTGACATTTATAAAAAGTTACTATAGTATTGTCTATCTGACATTATTCTGAATAAAAAATAACTTGGTTACACAAGACTGGTTATAACTTTAAAACATACAGATCATGTTTACCATCCATCTTAGTAACTAGATACTCTTCAAATGTCTCATACTGTAGCATTTTTTTTTTTTTTTGGTGGTTCTTTCTTCACCTGTGATTTCAGAAACAATTTCTAGGCAATGTGGAATAATTAAAAAAAATGGAAAGAATAAAACATATTTGGCTAATATTCTCTCAAGATCAAAAAAACTATATAGTATTAGAATAATTAATAGTTGGTGGAACACACAGTCTGTCGACTACAATTTCCTATTACAGATACATGACCTAGATGAGTCTCAGATTAGGCAAACATTTGCTACAAGGAATGGCCACTAGTCTGTGCTGTTCTACAAGGAATACTTACTTTCACTATTATTTCTAAAAGGAGCTAGACTCATTTATTCTAAGAAGCACCATTATATCATATTCCCAGTTTAGCTGTTCTATTTTCTGTGATATATTATGTGAAAAGTCAATATTGGGGAAATATTAAAGAAAAATAATGTAAATCCATCAAATGTCCCCCTTTATTTCTGAATTTGGGGAAGTGCATTTTAATACTAACAGTATTGATAATCCATGAAATGTGAAATATATTAAGCTAAAAAATTATCCTTTCATTTAATTTGATGCATTACATAAAATGTTCTAGCAGCTGGATGTATCTGATGATTTCTCTAATTTGTCTGCACATATTTCCAACAAACCATCACTCAACAGCTTTTCTAGATGGCTTCATTTTGATTACAGATAAATGTGATTAAATACATAAATTAGTAATAATTTGTAGGTTGCATTCCATTTTGGGTAATTTTTTTCTCAGTTATCCATAAATGCTTTCAATCTTGCTAGTTAATAATATCTTTTTTAAATGTTTATCTCAGATAAGTTTCTTATACTTCAGTGAGGAACTGTCAAATCGTAGGAATAACACTGAACTTATTTCAGGATTAGGAAAATTTGAACATTTTAAAATAAAAGCAATCTTGGGATTCATTTTACCTTTACAAAAGCACTATTTCAAAAAGCCAAAAGTGGGTTTTTCTAAGTATACCACATTCTGAAAATCAGAATGAGAAACGTGAAAGTATATCTGAAGTTGCCTCAGGATGCTTCACTATTCTCAGAAAACAAGATGTATCTAAACACAGACGTTCTGTACTCGTAACAGGGAGCCAACACTGTGTGATAGTTTAGTTCAGGGAAAAACACGGTTTATCAAACATGCACCATTTATCTGAAATGATATGATGGATGATTGCACTCAGAGAGCAATTAATATTCCTCACTCAGTCACAAGGAACAAGTATACTGGGTCGTTCTGACTATTTGTATTGTGGAGGCGAGATACTTGAACTAAACGCCCACCTTGTTTAAAAATGGAACACAGCTAGTTTTAGAACCTCACCACACCTGCCATGTGAACATCTGAAAATCTGTACTGAACTCACAAAGAACAACAGTTGCAGACATCCAAATTAGAACATATATTTTCTAGAAAGGCAAAGATCAAATATTCATAGGAGCTGGTAATTCAATTCTAAAAGCCATGCACATTGTGTTGTCATGGATGTTCTACTATTCAGACATGTTTTGCAATGCCTTCTAACAACAAATAATGTTGATCTTTATGAAGACAATGCCTTCCTAATTCATCTACAGTTTGAATACTGTCACCTATAATAAGTTGTATTATGAGGTATTTTGTGGATGCAAAATGACAGAGTCTGAAGACTCTGACTTCAGAAATGAAGCAGTGACACTTCTGTGTGAATTTCTATCCGAAAGTTAAGGCTTACTTCCTAATTTCGGTGTACCTTGTTTCAGCATACATAAAATCACATCTATATTAAACCAAATCAAAATCAAACTCATTGTCGTTGAGTTGATCCCAACTAATAGTGACCCCATAGAGTTTCAAAGGAGTGGCTTCTGCAGTTGAACTGCCAAACTTCTGGTTAGTAGCCAAACTTCTAACTGCTGCACCAGGGCTACACATATTTCAGAGGATAATAACAGTATCTATTTTACAGGGTTCTTACGAAAATCATATATGATAATGCTTATCAATACTTCAGCATATCAGGCACTTATAAGGCATTATTATTTTTCATTTTGTTAGTTTGAGGAACTAAGATTATTCAGAGCAAATCAGGTTCTACAAAATACAGCAGGGAAAATTTCCTTCTTATATTTTCAATTTAGCGTCTCTGGACTTTTAACACTGCCCACATAATCTTTTTTTTTTTTTCTTTCACTATTGTGGCTCCCACATTTCCAACCCTGCCAAAAGCTTGTTCTGACTCTCTAAAGGAAGGCAATATTGAAATTTGGTTATTCTATGGCACACCACTGAAGTCAGTGCCGTACCCCTGGAAAGCTGGGCTTTATCACCACACTGTTAATGTGCTTGCTGGGATCTCAGTGCTTGGGTCACCACTTGCTGTGTACCTCAGGGTCAACTTCAGCTCCCAGAAACCCTACAAGACACAGTAGAACTGTTCCATGGGATGTCCGAAGCTATAACCTTGATGGAAGCAAATCCCTAGGTCTTTTGTCTCACAGAGCCACTTGGTGGATAAGAACCATCAATCTCTCAGCTGGCAGCCACTTAACTGCTACCAAGGCTCCTTACCCATGAATAGCTACTTTGTCTATCAAGGAATACTACTAATTTTCAACATCATTGCAAGTATGATGAACCAAGCTAATATTTATAAAAGGCCCAGCACAGAATGGTTAGCTCCCACCCATTAACCTAGCACCTATCTTCTCCCATTTATTTTCCAGTCTTGGCAGCAGGAATATCAACTCATTCTTATTTCTGCCCTTCCCATTACAACCCAGTGAACTTCTCAGTTTTCTGATTTAGGCGTTAGTTGGCCTCAGATTATGTGTTAGACGAGCTGCTGAGCTCAGGCGTTTATATCTTATTGCAAGTCTAACTCCCTTGCTGTCAAGTGGATTCTGACTCATAGTGACCCTACAGAACACAGCAGAACTGTACCACAGAGTTTCCAAAGAGTGTCTGGCGACTCTGAACTGACAGTCTTCTTGTTGGCAGCCACAGCACTTAACCACTAGTCTACCAGGTTATTCATCTTATTGCCAGGAGAAAGCAAATGAGAAGCTTGCCCTGAGAGACAGATGTTGCCACATTTTCACAGTCTCACGTTTTCTCAAGGTCAGTGCCTACTATTTTTCTTGACAATGGGCACTGTTTTGCTGTTCTCCTTGCCTCAGCTCTCATCCGGACTCATTACTCTGCCAGGAGCTGGCTTTTTAAATCCTTGCCATCTCTGTTTGTGGTTTCGGCCACCCAATCCTCAAGACTCTCTCTTCTCCATTGCCTCAGGTCTGCTAAGACTTCTCATCTAGCTTCTGTCCATGGCCTCTTGTCTCCTTTGACTTTTGCTTACAATCTGGGTCTTGGCTGTTTACATAATTTCTGACTTCTGCTTCTGGCCTGACCCCTATTATCTGGATTTTTTTTTTTTTTTGCTGTCTTCTTAGCTTCCCATCTGTTGCTTTATTTTGGCTTCCAGTTTCCTTAAATAACCTCAATCCTGACCTCTCCACTGATGGAATCTTACCTGTTTCCTATTAATCTCTCGGATACTTTTATTGTTTATAACTACTCCGGAACACAGTGGAAAACAGAAAAATCCACATGAAGGAAAGATCTAGGACCACTGTCATTTACAAAAAGTCAAGATGTTTGTTTCTCACAGCTTTTGATTCTTCTGTGTACCCCTCTCAGCTTAACAGGAACTTGTTACCCAGTAAACAGATGTTGACCATCAATCCCCATCCCTCTCTCCCAAATAAATCCTCTATCTGGAAATTTCTTTCATTAAAATGCTACCAAGTTATATTACATTCAATGCTAAACTTCCCATACATATCTGGATCTTAACAAACTCAAGTACAGGCAGCAGAAAGAACAACATTGTGGTAGGCTGACGGATGTTTGTTAAGGTTTAGGATACCTGACGTTGAGTAGAACCTGAAGTCATTTGAATACTTAGATCTGACATTGCTGTTATTGTTTGCTCCCCTTGAGTCAATTCAGACTTACGACCACCCCACAGAGCAGAGGAGAACTGTCCCATAAGGTTTCCAAGGAGCGGCTAAAGGATTTGAGCTGGCGACATTTTGGTTAACAGCCGAGCTCTTAACCACTGTGACATCAGAGCTGCGCTCTGACAGTAGGTTGGTTCAGAAGTAGGGGAGACCTTAGTTCTTGAAACGGACACTGATTAAGTCAGAAAGGAGGACCAAAGCACTTTCAAATGTCAATGGTCAAAAGAAGTGAGAAAAACAAAACATGAGAAGAAGACACAGTGATACCCATGGGGAGATGGGACAGGGTCTAGAACCTCCTCCATGTGGTGTGACAGAGACAGAGGCCTTGAGTAAAGAGGCTGGCAGGGACCTCACCACCACCTAGTGCAGCCCCTTTATCTTCCCAGGATGTTCAACACACACCATTTTCCTCCTGTGTCTTGTGGATCCATACTTAGAAACTCGGGCCCTGCATGTTCAATGATTTCAAAAATAGCAGCTGTCTTAGAACACACTGAACTAGATCAAAAGGAGAAGCAGCTTCCCCGGCAAGAAACCTCCTATATGTGTGTAGAACACACTTTCCCATCTGTTCCTTTTCCACTTTAAGTTGGGTTCCCTTTTTTATATCAAGTGATGTAATGCTGCTGAAGCTCCAGGTCAGTTTTAACTGTCGGAGTATGAGGGGACACTTAAAGGAAGCCAAGTTACTGCAAACTTTGAGAAGGATGCTGAGAGTTTCCAACAGTAGTTCTGAGCACTTACATAGCAGTTATATTTCCAAATACCCCCAAGTGCATACCAACTAGGGGAGGTTTTATGTAAATAATGTTCAACAATATGTTTATAGTGGTGGTAACTTCAGGTGCCGACTTCATGCTTCTTGTTGTTTGCCATTAGGTGTTGTTAAGGTGTTCTGATTCACAGCAAAACTATACGCAAGAGAACGAAACACTGCACCATCCTCACAATTACTGCCTTAAGCCTACAGTTGCAGCCACTGTGTCAAGCCACCTCATTGAGGGTCTTCCCCTGTTTCTTTGACTCTTCATTTTACCAAGCATGATGTCCTTCTCCAGAGTCTGATCCCTCCTGATGAAATATGTCCAAAGTGTGTGAGACATAGTCTCACCACCTTCGTTTCTAAGGAACATTCTGGTTGTCCTTCTTTCAAGAGAGATTTGTTGGTTTTTTTTGGTGGTCCACGACATGCTCACCATTCTGCACCAACACAATTCAAATGTGTCAATTCTTCTTCCTTCTCCTTTCTTCACTGTTTAGCTTTCACCTGCAAAGTTCATGCTAAACTCGTTGCCAAAGAGCTGATTCTAACTCATAGTGACCCTATAGGACAGAGTAGAACTGCTGCATGGAGTTTCCAAGGAACACCTAGTGGATTCAAATTGCTGACCTTTTGGTTAGCAGCCAAAGCACTTATTCACTATGCCACCAGATTTTCCAAACTTCATGCTAGAGAAGTAGAAAGCAAGCAGCAAGATGTTTAGGTTATAAACACCTTTGAGGGAGTCAATTGTTCATGATTCATTTTATGGTAGCATGATGTCTCTTAACATCCAATAAAATCTGTTTCATACTTCTCACAATCAGACTATAGCACCTATCATGAACTCCTTTATGTATTTCATTACTTTTGCATCAGGATTTGGATTTCTATGATGGCTGAGGTATCATCTGTCTCATACAGTCCTTTTTACTGCCACTTGGATGATAGGTATCAAATACTAAATATCTATTCAATTTGAAGACCACTGAGAGTGCAAGAAGACGTGGAAGGAGGCCTGAGTTGGGTGCCCACTAAGGAGGGTGGGTGGTAAGTAGACAGGCAGGCTATTTGGCAGCGGTGAGGAGTGTGCAGGTGCTTGGCCACTCCTATGGGTCGCTGCAGTGTCACTTAAGAAACTAGACTATTTTTGTTTATGCTAAAATTGACTCGGTATAGGATTATCAGCTTGGCAAAATTTTGCAGCCATTTTCTAGAAACATAGGATTATGTTTTAAGAGAATAATAAAGAAAACAAAGTAAGTTGCCATTGAGTAAATTCTGGCTCATGGCAACTCCATGTGTTTCAGACCAGCACTGTACTCCATAGGGTTTTCAGTGGCAATGTTCACTTAAAGTAGATCACCAGGCCTTTCTTCCAAGGTGCTTCTGGATGAATCAGGCTGCTAACTTTCAGTTAGTATACAAGTTCCTAATCAATTGTGCTACTCAGGGACTTTGTTATCTAATAAACCTAAAATAATAATAATAATAAAATCTCCATGGAGTCTTTATAAGGATGCCCTGTCTTATTTTATTTTATTGTGTCTTTCAGTCTTATCCCTAAATTTCCTGTCCAACATCTTTAAGATTAAGATTCTGTATACATACTGGACTCTGAAAAATGTTCTGTCTAACCATCTATTAAGAAAAATGACATAATGTCAAATGCTGACTCTTCTTCTTCTCTTAGTTATTTAAAAAGTGTAAGTACATGCAATGCTTATTTCCATATGTATTAAGATGTCCTGTATCAATGAAAACTATACAGTATTCCATGTTTTGCAAAATGTACCTCAAGCAGAACAGTTATTACAGCCATACAGTAGATATGACACCTAAACAAAGAGAAAAAGGTGCAAAAACTACCAAACACTGTGTACCTGGTACACTATTCTCTATGAGAATAGAATGAAGTCATGTTTATCTTTAATCAAAGAGCTCACTGTAAGTATTAGAGAAGAATACACATAATTTTGAAGAAGAGGGTTCTGTTTTAGGACAACACAGTCTAGTTACAATTTGGTAATCATTGCACCATACTATTCCCCTTAACTATGAGAAATAAGAACTCCCATTCATCTCCCACTGTAAGCACTCTCCCAGCCAGGATATTTTAATACTTCTTCTCCTGTTGTTAATCACATTGTAATTTTTCTCCCATAACCTCAGTGATTACATAATCTTTCTTTTCTTTTATCCAGGGACAACATATTGCCTCTTCTGGGTCACACGTCATACAATCCTTCATTTTTTCTTCCTTAGTTGACCACTCAAATATTCTCTCCTTGTATATAAAGTTATGTTTAAATTATCACTATTTAAAACAAACAAACAAACAAACAAAAAAAACACTGCTGTTGAGTAGATCTTGACTCATAGAGAGTGACCATATAGGACAGTGTAGAACTGCCTGCCTCATAGAGTTTCCAAGGAGTGGCTGGTGGATCCTATCTGACAACTTTGTGGCTAGTAACTGTAGCATATAACCACTCTGCCACCAGAGTTCTTAATCACTCAAGTCTTGTAAATTATCATCACAGTCAGACAGAGTTGCTGTACAGTCACTTTTAGAATCAACTCTACAGCAATAGTTATAGGTTTATAATCAGATAACGAATGCTCAAAACCCATTTCATTTTCAAATTCACATATAACTTAAAGGTCTTCACAGTGACCACACACTTTACCTGATTAATTATTTAGGCTTCTCACAGTGATGATCTACACAACAGTGCAGTCTTCAGAAGGCACTGCCTCATGTATCGGGGGCCCCTCCACCTGGTCCTACAAATCAGTAGCTCCTACTGATGGAAGAAGAAAAGTGGCACACAAGAAGGAAACTTTCTCCAAGGATGAGCTCACTCACATGAAGTGAAGTTAAAAAAGGCGCCTCCTCAGTGGCAAGCTCCCAAAAGAAGCAGCACGGGAGACGTGCTAAGAGTTGGAACTGTATCGTTCCCCACCTTCAAATCATCTGTTCAACTGTAACTTGAAAATACTGAAAAACCTGCTACTAAGGTAAAATCAGGGCATGCTATGCAAAAGAGGAGAAGCTGACATTTCTGGATCATGTATTATAGTTCAGGTAATGTGAAATCAGTAGGCTCTTTTCACACATTACCTGACTTAATTCTCAAGACACTTCAGGTAGATATTATCATCTCCATATATTTTTGTACAAATGTGAAAACTAAAGCAAAGTCAACACAACTAAAGAGGTTCAGCCTCAAACATAAATATTTCTCACTTGAAGTTTCTACTTTCCCACCAAAATACTGCAGACTTCCTTCTTCCCTTACAAATTCTCCCGTGCTTCCAAATCCATCCATCCAAGTACCTTCCTTTCTCCCTCTCTCCTTCCCTCTTCATCTGCCTTTGAGCAAACATACATTGAACATTTGCTATGTTTCAGTTACCAAGTCTGGTACCAGGAACAATAAGTCACAGTACTAACCAAGAGGAGTGAATTTGCTTTACATTTTTATTTTAACAACACTGTACAGATAACTCCAAATTAACTACCTAAACTCTACCCCAATGTAAAATGCGCACGATGCATACAACAAGTAAAAGTGTGTTGGATATTAGCAGGAGGAAAACAGATAAGGCCAACGTTGTTTACCTCCTACAGTGGTGATGTACAGGCAAACATGGAAGAGACAAATGCTTTGAAACTCAAGAAGGATTTAATTCATAAGTGTGTGCTTACTTTGAATGATCTGTTGTTAATAAACAGAGGTGACCTGACTTGACAGTATACAATAAGTCTTAAAAGGTGTTTGGCATTCAGTGTTTTAACTGTACAAATGAAAATGCACACACACCAAAAAAGAAAAACAAAACAAAACAAAACACTGTAGTCAAGTAGATTTTGACTCACTGCAACCCTATAAGGCAGAGTAGAACTGCACCATAGAGGTTCCAAGGAGTGCCTGGTGGATTCGGACTGCCAACCTTTTGGTTAGCACATGTAGCACTAACCACTGAGATACCAGGGTCTCTTGTAGAAGAGGAACAGTCATCTCCCCAAGTGGTTACAGTAGGGTAGCCTATTCTCTATGTCTCATGGGATACAAATGGTTTTCAGAAGTGAGGGGACAAGTCTGAGGTGTTTGCTCAGGTCTTTTAAATATTTCATGATGAATGTGACATATTGTGATTAAGGGAAAATATGGCCCTGGATACTTACAGCAGGTAGGTGAATGTAGGAAAATATATATATGTGTATGTACTCAATAAAGCCAAGTGCTGTCCAGTCGGATATATAGATAGATAATTCTATCCAGAACTGCAACTGGAGGTTTTTAGGAAGGATCTGCCATCTCTGAGTCATCAAAGAATGCTTTACACATTCTAGCACTCTAACTGCAGAAGTTAGCAGAGGGCCCAGAACACATGATGAAATGTTATGATTATTTGTTTTCCTCTCCACCTTTTTATTGGCCATAAGACAAATTTCATACAACTCACAACTTAGTTGTCAATAATTCCATGGTTTATTAAACCCTCCAAAAGTAAAGTCAGCCTGTAGGCTACTCCATTGAAAACTAGTCAGTAGGACCATAAGACAAAATCTCCAGTAGCTTCTGGTGGTAGAAAAATATCTGAAAGACGCGTAGCAATAGTTAAAATGGTGTGCTTAATAAACAACATTGCATTTGTTAGCTGCCACAGAGTAGGCCAAATTCATGATGACCTCATTCATGCGATGGGATTAGATTGCAGTGATCCATAAGGATTTCACTGGCTGATTTTTCAGAAATGGATTGTTATTCCTTTCTTCCTAGCCCATCTTCATCTAGAAACTCTGCTGGAACCTATGTAACATCATACCACCACGTAAGCCTCCAATGACAGACAGGTCTTGGATGTGCTTGAGGCTTATTGGCCAAGAATCTGATCCATGTTTCCCACACGGAAGATGAGGAGTCTATCACTGGAGAGCATTGTAATCTCTGTAATTCGAAGAGATACCAAACAGATGCCAAAGGAGATGTTTAATGTGGTTCTACTCATATGGACTTTGCAATCTCAAGTTACGTCTTTGAAGATCATAGTGTCAGGGCTCTTATCTATGTTCTGATGACATACAGTTGCCATCTAGTCAGGTCTGACTCCTGATGACCCATGTACAGTAGAACAGAAATGCATTCCATAGGGTTTTCAAGGCTGTTGTCTCTCAGAAGCTGATGAGCTTTCAAACGAGGTAGATACTATTTTTACTCAGAACATAGATGTGCAAACTATGACTTGAAAACTTGAAGGAACTTGCTTAAGGTCACATATCTAGTAAGCGGCAAGCCGAGACTTACATGTAGGAGTATAACTCCACAGTCTTTACTCTTAATTATATCACTGTGCTCTGTAAGGGAACTCTCATGATTTTAAGATTTCATCCAATTGTTTGACATCATGTAGTTACAGTTGTATTGTGTCATCTTACTAATAGTATGTTGTAGTAGATGTGACCTGAGGAAAGAGGTTTCTGATGAAGCAGACTGTTTTTATGGTACAGTTCTTATGAATATATCATGAAGTAAAATGTTTCTATTAGAGAATCTGACCAGCAAAGGCTGCAAGCCCAAACGGTGTCAACAAAACAAAGAACCTACAGGAAACAACTCTTTCATTAGTGGCTGGAAAGAAGAAAGCATTGTGTAACAAAGTTCCTAAGCCCCAGCCTTTTTTTCAAAACAGTAAGTCAGTTGACTTTTTAAACAGCATTATAAATAACCAGAGGTAAATAGCCATCTTTCAAAAGAGGTTCACACCTAGAAGAAAAAGCTAGCATCTTCCCAAGAGTAACTGTGATACCGTTAACTCCAGGGGAACATAATATTGATCCAAAAACACACTTCTCTATCGGGAGTCTTGAAAGGGATTTAATGAGCCACGTTCTCCCTCTGTATGGGCTACCTCCTGAGAATAAATTAAGCTCTTTTGCAAGCCAAATTAACTCTTTCAGGCCACTGGAGTATATTTTGGTACACTGAAGCAGTATGTTACAATCTGTCTTAAAATTTATAAATTGAACCTTGAAGATTTTGCCTAGGTATTCACTTTGGGATTATTATTTCTGGTTATAAAAATAGGTGAATCTATATCACATGAAGAATGGTAAGCAGGAGCAGAAGTATAATATTTCTAAAGTATGAGGCACTACGGAATAAAGAAAACTACATAGCGGTTCAGTGCTACAGGCACTAACTAAAAGATCAGCAGTTCAAATCTAACCACGTGGTCACTGGAAAATGTATAGGTCAGTTCTACTCTGTCCTATAGGGTCACTAAGTTTTGGCATCTACTTGACAGTGTATTTTGTTGATTTGTTTTATTTTGTTTAAGAAACAAAGACACTAAACTGGGAATTAGAAGATCGGTCTTTAAGGACCACTTCCACCCCAGATAGGACATTGGATGAACCTTTTAAATGTTCCTGCATTTAGCCTCCTTATTTACAAAACATTGTGGTTATGACTCTTACATATCTGGAAGGCTGGAGAACAGTTATAAGAGCTCTGCACATTTACATTAACATCAAGCATTATCTAAGAATATGATAGATGATTCACCACTGTCAGTACTGTATCAGTTTTGGTCTAGGCAGGAAGTTAGGGACACAGAGGCCACAACAGTTCAGTGGGGGAAATCTAAGACATGGAGTAGTTCTTTTTTTTAAAAAAACAAAATTTATAGAGCTAAAATGCCAATCAAGAAACAGGAGGCTCTCCAGAGACTGGCAGCAGCATTAGTTGTTTGACACCAGCATCAGGTAATGTAAACATACAAATAATCCACTCCTTCTTGAGTGGTACTAAAGACACTGGAAGAAAAAGAAAATCTTTCCAAAGAATTTCATTTTAAGCTATATACTTCATGTTCTACTTCGCTTGGGGGGAGAAAAAGAAAAATCTCGTTTGAGGTTAGAATCAATAGTTACTCGTATATGATGGCAGAGATCTGACATACGGTGTCACAGATTGAATTGTGTCATATCAAAAATATGTGCAGCAATCTGGCTAGGCCATGATTCCCAGAACTGTGTGGCTGTCTTACATTTTGTGATTTTCCCATGCTATAAAAGAAAACCCTGGTGGCATAGTGGTTAAGTGTTATGGCTGCTAACCAAAAGGTTGAAGCAACCAGGCACTCATGGGAAACTCTCTTAGGCAGTTCTACTCTGTCCTATACTTTACCAAGTAAAGCGATCCAAAGTCCCCAAATATTTATATCTCATTTGAATGGGCAGCACAAAGTTCCTACTGCCTGTAATCACAGGAGAACAGGATTATCCAAGTGTGGGCATCAGTTTTGAGCTATTCCAACGCTTGCATGGTGGGCAACATGGAGACCACAGAGAGTACCGAGGACTCATCATTCCACATTGCTTCCTAGAAGAGCACTGGAATTTTCAAGCATACTCCTTTGCCATGTAATTCTGCACATCCATTCCAAGCCTATAGGTAGATTTTGATCTCTGGGGGTGAGTGGTAACTGAAAAGCCTGTGGTTCAAACCCCCAGTCTGCTCCAGAGGAAAAAGACATGATCGTCTGCTTCTGAAAAGATTTATAGCCTTGGACACACACCACAGGGTAGTTATACTCTGTCATATGGGGTTGGTATGAGTTGGAACTAATTAATGTAATGGGAGTGAGTTTGGTTTGATAAAGCTCTGTATAATAATCCCTCCATGGATCCAACTCAACAGCACTTGGCTGGCTACATACTTCTACTTGCCAGTTACTGGTTTAGGGAATGAGGCTTAAACCAATCAGCATTTGGCATCCCAAGAGATACGTTACTGATCCAAAAGTAGTGTATGGTCAATCAAATCAACAGGAAATATTTTATATTTCATACTCGGGGTAATGTTATCTCTGCTCTTGCCTTTCTCAGTACAAGACAGTACAAATGGTACTGGGATCACCTTATGAACGTAACACAGACAGGCTAAGCTCAAAAGTGACACATCAAAGACGACAAAATCAAAAAAATTTTAGGGAAATGGCACCAGAACCCCTGATTGGGTCTTGTGTGCCTTTGGACTTTATATTATATAAATAGCATGTGTCCCTATATTCTACCCAAGTCTGAGTTTCCAGGTGCTTACAGCCCAGAGTTCTAAACTGATACAAAGGCAAAGAAAGGGATCAACAAAGTAGATTTAGGCTAACCATAACTGACTGTCCAACTGTCCAGCCACAGTGGATCAAAATCACAAGTGTACAATCATGTTAGGAAATTAGGCATTGTTGCAAACAGGGCTTAGAACTGGTTCAAATCCTTTCAGTCATGGTCAATGAAGGGAAATCCCAAGAGACTCATATTTCTAAAATGTGTTTTGATCCAGAACCACAACTGGAACAGGAAAAAATTAGGGGGTGAAGCCCTGGAATGAGAGACTCAGAAGAGGCAGAGTGAGCCCTGACAAAGAGCTTGATGTGTGACACTAAAGTGCTGCCAGATCTGAGGAAATGCATCTTCAAAGTAGCGTGCTTGGCCACCATCTTTGAGGGGGGCATCACTGTTTCCAAGTCTGCGCAACAGAACAGGCAAAATATCTAGTTGCTATGCAACACGTATTATGCTTCCTTTTTCCAAAAGGGAGATCAAGTTTCTACCAGGGCTTTGACCTGTAATTTTTTCCATTCCATTTATGGTTCTGGTTTTCTCAAATTTTTAAAAAAGTTGTGTCTGTTCTGATGTTTCTTCCTTGGACATGACTGAACCAGGAAGAATCAGTTAAAAGTCCTGGTTGCAAACAACTCCATTTGTCTCTTCCAGAGACAAAACACTTTGCCAAAGTGATAGAATTCCTTCTTTTTCTATTTTTCATGCCCAATCAGAGATAGGGGTAGAGTACCACTCGGGACAACAGGAAAGTAGATTTCACAACAAAAAGATTTCATGAAATTATGTATGTTCAGTAGAAAGTACAAAGGCAACTGACTTTACAGAACTATGGCCTAAACAATGCTACTTAATAATGAAATCTGGCCCCAGCTGTAACTTGAATATTTGGGTTATGATTTAGAAGTTATATATATCAGTAAGGGATTGTAATTTAAACAGAAGCATATTTTGGGACTCAAAGTAGAGTACCCTTCTTGTGACAGTGCTTACAGATATAAAGCTGGCCTGACTACAGCCTGTTTGTGGTGGGGAACAGCTAATTTTGGAATTTGTGCTTTATTAAAAGAGAATACTCATGAAATTTCAGCATGTGTGTATAACGCTTAGAAGACACCAGTGAGAAAGTAATCAGCACTTGATTATTTTGGGTATTCAGACTTCCTTCTGTCCTCTTGCGGACAGTATCCTTTTTATTCACTGTTCTAAAGTGATTCCTATGAACTCAATTTATATCACAGTTTTTGCTATTGAAGCAGTCCTAGGGACTACATTTAGGAGTTAGTATTTAACCCAGTATGGGCCAGTCAAATTCTTTCTTTTTTGGGGGGGATCTGGAACATTTTTAGAGACAAAAGCTTCTTAGGTGGTGTTGTCTGATGGAGCATTAGATAGAAGGTTGACCAGTTTTTACTGCTGATATCCCCACAGCACCTGATTTTCCTAGGCATCAGTTGTATACTCCTTCTTCATATCTGTGAGCTACTCTGGTGTCTATCTTATTTTTGCCTCTAATTATTCAGTTTGTGTCATTTAAAATGAAAGTGCTTTGATGAGACATGGTGCTTGGGTCTCTGTTTCATAATAGGTCAGAGCTCCTTTTCCTGTTTAAGTACTAGAGCTACTGTGAAGCCAAATAGTAAGTTCCTTCACACTGAAAAGCTAGGTATGTACTTAACTGAATCTAACCAAATTCTTTCTAAGTGGATCAGAGAAGGAGCAGAGGTATCCCATTTAGCTCATTTATCTTACTAACAGCATTATGAATTGGACTCAAGCAAGGAATTCAAATTTAAGGTAATTTTAATGCCAATTGAGTCTCAGTAATGAGCCAGAACAGAAACAGAGGATTAGAGTTGAAACACGTTTCATACACTCAAGCTTGGCAGCCTGATAATATCCAAAAATTCTACATTGAAGAATGGTTATGGGGCTTCACCTCCAGGACCCACATACCAACTGTAGGGTAAGTTTCAGACAAACACATGGCTATACAAACTCCTGGGAATATAAACTTGGTGGTACAGTTAGAACTCCAGGAATGTACCAGGCCCTTCCTTATAATAAGGCAACAGACTATTCTAACAATTCCCCACAAAAATACTTAGAGGGGTGTGAAATTTTTCATGAGTTTGTTTCTATGACGGCTCATTAAGACCAAAATTTCAAGAGAAACAAGGTTTTATTCATGGGAGTTTTATTTTAGAGTTTGTGTGTACAGTATAGGAATATTTGTTTTATTTCCCCTCTATTTCTTTTTCTAATATTTTAGCCATGGATATAATAATAGTTATAAAGAAACATTACTTTCTCAAACTAAGTGTCATTTGTAAGTATTATAGTCATAAAGCCATCTTACCTGTTAATTACTATAAACTAGCACTTCAGACATTAAAAAGAACCAGAATTTTACTTGTGGATATTTTAAAAGACAATATTTTTTTGTTTGTAGATAGGTAGATAGGAACAGACACAGACACACAACAACACCACTAACAAGATCTACTGCTGAGGCTTCTTATATACAACCAAATACCTCATGGGATTTGGTTCCTTAATTCGGAGGTTTAGGGTCATGATTTCATGAGACATGCCAGTTAACGGCTCTAATAAAATGTTAAATGTGTCTCTCCTACCTCCTAGACCTTTAGTGCCTGGGGTCTCAATTTGCCTGGAGCAACACAGGCAGAAGGAGAGCCAGGAATAGGAGGAAGAAATAGTTAATTGCCTCTCCTGTACAACTGCTTCCTTTGTTATGAGACCAGAAGAACTAGATGGTGCCCAGCCATCATCACAGGATGGTTTAATGAAAGATTCTAAAGAAGAATCCTGACCTAAAGGCTGAAAAAGCAGAACAAAGCTTCAAATATTCATGGAATTCAGACTCCTTTGAGCCACTGCTGCTGAATAAAGCCCCCAAATTATTGCCTAAGATTATCTTTAAAACTTAAAATAAAAATAAACCCTGAAATTTTCTTTAAACTAAACTGTTCTTCAGTTTAATTAATAAAAAGTGTCTGCCTTGAGCACTAAGTTCTTCTAAAGATCTTTAAAAAAAAAAAACAAAAAAAAACAACGGACTCATTCTGTGGAGTCAACATGGGATCACACTGGTAACAGTAACCTGAAAGGTTAGATGGACACTTAGGGGGAGATAAGTTTATGTTAATGGAGAAGGAACAATTTGGTAAAGGAGTGTGAAAATAATCACACAATTTGAAGAATGTCACTGGAGTGTACAGGTAGAAATTATTCAATTGGTATATGTTCAGCTGTTTATATTTTCAACAACAACAACAAAATACAATATTTTAAAGAGTGTAGAAATGATGAAAATGACTATAGAAGTATCATAACGGAGTATACCTTGTCACTAGATAATTTAAATAGAATAGAGCCAAAAATCTTAGTCTCAAAATATAAATGCATTCAGAAAAGATCAAGTAAGATTATATTATTGTACAGAAATGTTTAGTCTTCCTAATACTAGTGCCACCAACCATTTAGAAAATCATATGAATATATGATAGCTGCTTCTGATATTCTAGTTCCCTAACAACCCACATTCAAGAAATACGAAAAGGGACAATTACATAATCCTTTCACTAGTAGTTTACTCCAGCAAAGCAAAAACACCTCCTCAAATGCCCTCGAGTTGATGATAATAACTATTTATTTATAACTTCAGCTTTCAAATTCAATTTTGTATTTGCTATATAATGTTGAATTGAGAGTTGGTTGAAAAAAAAAAAGAAGGAAAGCAAAGACAGAGGAAAAGAAACAAACATTTCTATATCAGAGATTACACTACTTCTCACAAATTCTCTCCCCATAAAATAATCAGTAGTTGGAAAATATGGGCCTTCATAGAAATGACACCAGAGATTGCACGATAGAATTTTGTAGGATCAAGGACTTCTTCCTTGCAAATACCTTTTCTGCCAACATGAACTGCAACTATACACAAGAAAGAAACTGACCCTGGTGGTGTAATGATTAAGTGCTACAGCTGCTAACCAAAAGTTCCACAGTTCAAATCCACCAGACACTCCTTGGAAACTCTATAGGGTTTCTATGAATTGAAATTGACTTGAAAGGAATTATTTTTGGTTGTTGTTGTTTATTTTATACATGAGGACCTCGCCAGATGGAATACACAGGAATCAAAATCAACTGCATTGTGGAAAGATGATGGAAAACCTCAGTATCATCAGTCAGAATAAGGCCAGGGGCTGACTGTGGCACAGACTGTAAATTGTTCATATCTTAAGTTCCAGTTGAAACTGAAGAAAATTAGAACAAGTCCACGAGAGCCAAAGTATGAACTTGAGTATATCACACCTGAATTTATGGACTATCTCAAGAATAGACTTGACATGTTGGCAACTAAGGGCTGAAGATCAGATGAGTTGTGGAATAATGTCAAAGATCACCCATGAAGAAAGCAAGAAGTCATTAAAAAGACAAGAAAGAAAGAAAAGACCAAACTGGATGTCAAAAAAGACTCTAAAACGTGCTCTTGAATGCTGAGTACGTAAAGTGAAAGGAAGAAATGATGAAGCAAAAGAGCTGAATGGAAGATTTCAAAGAGCAACTCAAGAAGACAAAGAAAAGTGCTACAATGACACATGCAGAGATCTGGAGATGAAAAATCTAAGGAGAAGAAGATGCACTGCATTTCTCAAGCTGAAAGAATTGAAGAAAAAATTCAAGCTTCTGTTTACAATACTGAAGGATTCCATGGGAAAAATATTAAAAAACTCAAGAAGCATCAAAGAAGACTCAGGTAACACAACCAGTTACTATACCAAAAAGAACTGGTCAATTTTCAACCTCTTCAGGAGGTACCACGTGAGCAGTAACCAACGGTACAGAAGGAAGAAGTGCAAGCTGCACTAAAAGTATTGGTGAAAAACAAGGCTCCAGGAATTAAAGGAATATCAACTGAGATGTTTGCACGCACAGGCACACCACAGGAAGTACTCACTGTGTGTGCCAAAAAAATTTGGAGGACAGCTACCTGGCCAACCATATGGAAGAGATCTATGTATTTATGTCTATATGCAAGAAAGATGATCCCCCTGAAGGCAGAAATTATCAAACAATATCATTAATGACACAGGCAAGTAAAATGTTGCTAAAGATCATTCAAAAGCAGTTGAAACAGTATATACACAAGGAACTTCCAGAAACTCGTAACTGGAGTCAGAAGAGGATGAGGAACCATGAATATCACAGCTGATGTCAGGTGCATCCTGGCTGAAAGCAGAGAATCAAAGAAACATGTTACCTGTGCCTTACTGACCGTGCAAATGTTATAGAGAATATTTTGAAGACTTGGAATTCCAGAACATTTAATTGTGCTCATGTGGAATCTATACATTTATCAAGAGACAGCAGTTCAAAGAGAACTAGGGATACTGCTTGGATTAATGGTTTTTGCTTTTAGATGATCTTCAGCAAAATTTTTCTTGTATATAATATTAATGATATTGTTTGATGATCCAAAAGAATTTCTGTAATGGTAATTTTGAGTAGCTAGAAGACAGGGAATTCTTTTTTTTTTTTTTAATTTTTAGATGCCATCAAGTCTTCTCTGACTCATAGCAACCCTAGGTACAGTGGAACATTTCATAGCCCTGTGCCGTCTTCACAATGATTGTGTTACAACCGCTGTGTCAGTTCATTTCTGTGAGGGTCCTCCGCTTTTTGCTGACCCTCTACCTTACCAAGGATTGGTCCCTCCTGACAACATGTCTAGTGTGTGTGAGATACAGTCTGCCATCCTTCCCTCTTAGTAGCACTCCGGTTTGAGTTCTTCCGAGACTGATTTATTCATTCCTTTCGTAGTCCATGGTGTATTTAATATTCTTTTCCATCCCCACAACTGAAAGGCAATAATTCTTCTTCATCCTTCTTTATTCATTGTCCAGCTTTCACATGATAAGAAGTGACTGAAAATACCACTGATTGGGTCAGGTGTACCTTAGTATTCCAGGTGACATCTTCACTTTTCCACACTTTACAGAGTCCTTTTCCAGACGTGCTCCATGCAAACATTTGTTTTCTTTCTTGACTGCCGCTCCCATAGGCATTGACTATGGACCCAAGTCAAATGAAATCCTTGATCACTTCAGTCTCTTCCTCACTTATCATGATGCTGCTTATTAGCCCATGTCATAAAGTGAATTGTGTCCCCCCAAAACGTGTGCAACAGTATGGCTAGGCCACGATCCCCAGTATTGTGTGATTTTTCCTATATGCTATAAATCCTGCCTTCATGATGTTACTGAGGAAGGATGGATGGTGGTCTGGGCAGTAAATAAAACTCAATCTAAAAGATGGCACTGTGCCATGAGGCGCAATTGGGGTACAAAGAAAGGGAGCAAGCAGAAAACTAGGGATCTCGTACTATCAGAACAGAAGCAGTGCCGGCGGCAGAGCTTGTCATTCGGACCCAAGGGTGCTTTGCCTCGGGACCTTCCAGTCCAGGGAAAGACTCACAAGGACCTTATTCCAAAGCCAAGAGAGAAGACCTCTCCTTGGAGCTGATGTCCTGAATTTGGACTTTTAGCCTACTTTTCTCTTGGTTAAAGCCATCCAGTTACAGCAGTTCTGTTACAGCAGCACTAGAAGACTAAGAAGGTACAGCTGAGAGGATTATCTGCTGTCAGAAATTCAAACTGGATTCAGATGTGGATGAGGAACAACAGATATCATTATTGGTATCACATGGATCATGGCTACAAGCACAGAATACCAAGAGGATGTTTACCAGTATTTCACAGACTATGCAAATGCATTCAACTGTGTGAATCATAACAAATGATGGATAACACTATGGAAAATGGGAATTCCAGAACACTTAATTGTGTTCATGAGGAACCTGTACTTAGACTAAGAGGCAATCTTCCAAACAGAACAAAGGGATACTGTACAGTTTAAACTCAGGATAGGTGTGTGCCAGGATTATGTCCTTTTGCCATATGATTCAATCGGTTATGCTGAGCATGTAATCCAAGAAGATGTAATATACGGAGAACATGGCACCAGGATTGGAGGAAGACTCATTAACAATCACATTGTGGAGATGATGCAACCTTGCTTGCTGAAAGTGATGAGGATTAGACGCACTTAAGCTATGTAGATCAAAGACCACAGCCTTCAGTATGGATTGCACACTGAAATAAAACAAAAATCCTTACACTAGACATGATAAATAGAGCAAAGACTAAAGTTGTCTAGGAATTCATTTTACTTGGATCCACAACCAACACACACTGATGCATGAGTTAGGAAATAAAAGTTTTACATTGAGTAAATGTGCTGCTCAAGACTTCTTTAAAGTGCTGAAAAAAAAAAAAAAAAAAGTTGGCCGCTTTGATGACTAAGAGTCTCCTGAGCCAAGTCATGGTATTTTCAATTGTCTCCTACGTATATAAAGCTGAAAAATGAATAAGGAAGACCAAAGAAGAACTGATGACTTTGAAATAGTACACGTGAAGAATATCGAATGTATCGTGAATTTTCAGAAGAATGAACAAATCTGTCTTGGAATAAGTACAGCCAAAAGGTTCATTTAGCAGCAAGGATGGAGAGACTTTGTCTCACATGCTCTGGACACGTTATCAGGAGGGCCAGTCCCGGGAGAAGACCACGAGGCTTGGCACAGTAGAGGGTCGGTGTAACAGAAGAAGACCCTTAAGGAGATGTAGTGACACAGTGGCTGCAACAACGGGCTCAAGTGTAACAACTGGGAGGATGACGGAGGACTGGACAGTATTTCATTCTGTTGTACATGGGTCGCTATGAGTTAGAACCTACTCTATGGCAGCTAACAACAATAGCATTTGATTTAAATACAGGTCAGCTCAAGTATATGAAATCATGAAAGTCTTAAGAGGGCAGCTGCTGAGAAACGTAATGTAGAATGTCAAGTTTTCAATTTGGCCACTAGAGGGCACCATTGTAATCTCAAGAATGTGACAGAAATGGAATGATGTGTTTTTTCAAATGTACATAAAAGAAAAGCGCAGCGTTAAAAACAAATTGCATTTCATAATTGACACCAACCTCTAAATGCATGACAAATTGCATGCAAATTAGATTTAATTTACTTTATGTTTTATAGGTTCACAAAAGGCTTGAAAAAAGCTACCCAAGGATTTGGAAGTTATGACTGTATTTTTCCCATTATCAGCATAACCAGAGCTAAGATTTGCTGTTATTTATTATTATTGTTGTTGTTGTTGTTTATTTATGAAATGTGACAACACAGAAGGAGAATAAAGGTCACACCTTCAAGTCAAGTGTGTGGTGTTCACCCCATGGAAACCAAAAAACAAAACAAAACACCATTGCTGTCAAGTCTATTCTGACTCATAGAGACCCTATAGAACAGAGTAGAACTGCCCAGAGGGTTTCTAAGGAGGGCCTGGTGGATCTGAACTGTCAGTCCTCTGGTTAGCAGCCATATCACTTAACCACTACACCACCAGGGTTTTCTCGTGACTCTATAGGACAGAGTAAAACTGCCCCATAGGGTTCCCAAGGAACTGGTGGTAGAATTGAACTACCAACCTTCTGGTTAGCAGCTGTAGCACCTAAGCACTACAGCACCAGAGTTTCCTTACCCCATGGGTATCAGATTTCTTTCTTTCTTTTTTTTTTTTATTTAAATAGGAAAGACATATTTGCTCATTTGAATTACTCTCCACTGCAACCCTTCTGTCTGACAATGAAAATGCATATTGAATCCTATATAGCCACAACAGGGAAGCGTAATGCACATCCTGCCACAGGAACAGAGGGAAGAGAAGAATATATATGTCCTCCCAATGAGCAAATGAATCATAGAAATTAGAATGGAAAGGAGCTATTATGCAGTGAAGACCACAGCTCAGAAAGAACACAGTTCCACTTACATTTATTTCAGATTACACTGCTCAGCTTTTACCTGTTCTTCCAATGGCAGCTCTCTTTCTCTTCTAACAGCTCACACTTCCCATAATTGTCTGTGGTTGCTTTTTCTGCAGCCAGAATGATATTGCTTTGAAGGCTAAGTTCACACACTAGAGTAATTAACTACATAATTAGCCTAGAGTGAATCTTGTATTGTCCTCTATGATACTTTCCTATTCCCCGTAATGTCACTTAATAAAAGCTGCCACTGTTTCTAAGGCCCAGATCAGGAGATTTAAGAGGCTGATTTATCCAGCCATAGAAGGAAAAAATGAGAGGACCAGAGACATTCTTTTCACAGAGGGACCCAAACATAGTTTAGGGCTGCAGATTAGGTCTTAGGATGAGTATCTTTCCACCTGTGTAAAATGAAGTTTCTTGGTATTGTAATCATAACCCAGGAAAGTATGACATGCCTGTGGTCCTGACAGTGCCTTATCCGTACCAGCAGCATTGATATAACCTGGCATTTGTTAGAAATGCAAACACTTGGACCCTGCCCCAGAATACTGATTCAGAACCTCCACAAATAGAGCCCAACAGTCTGATTTAACAAACCCTCTAGGGTGCTGGAATACACATGAGAGTTTGAGAATCACTGACTTAAACTGCATTTTTTTTTTAAGAAGCAAAATTATGACTCTCATACAATTTTAAATGAACATGTGCCAATGACATATTTCACTTATTAATGAGAAAGCAATCGGATGTACAGACAGTTCAAAGAAGAATGCAGAGAACTCCACATATCTAGGTGATAATGAATGCTGAAGTGAATTTACAAATCGACGCAAGACTGGCCTATCAATGGGGAATAATCAATTATTTCATTCTATCAAGAGCAATCAATTTGCCTTTCTATGGATCCCTTGAGTTATTACTGGTTTTCTACAATTAACAGAGTTATGTTACAGAACAAAGCCAATGTAAAGCAGGTACAGCCGTAGACACTTGGTGAAAGGCACCCTAGACAGAGCACTCAGCAATTTTTTGTTGTTGTCCATTTTGAAGTTTTGTTTCTTCTCCCCTGATAATGCAGTTAACTCCTGCTTCCCCAAAGCTAAGTCCAAACCCACTGTCATCCAACTGATTCTGACTCATGGCTACCCTGGAGAAGTGCCTCATAGCATTTCCAAGGAGTGCCTGGTAGATTCTAACTGTCAACCTTTAGGTTAGCAGCTATAACAGTGACCCATTGCACCACCAGGGTTTCCCAAAGGTTATTTGTGGTTAAATACATTTTATCTTAAATTTCTGAATCATTCTAACTCAGCATTCCTATGATTCCTAGAGATCTCAGTTAATGCTTGATGATCATGGCAAGAAGCGAGATTAACTAATCTATGTTTTCCTTATAGCTGCCATCTGACTATCTTGTTGCCCTAAGAAGGAATATGTCACAAAAAGAAGTTGATAGCAGAACCTATGTAGTAGCTTGAAATTTTAGGGTCACAAGTAAATTTATGTCATCTGCAGATTATCTGCAGAAATGGGAATTACTGCTCAACTGGCTGTAGTTAACCACGAGTGAAGGCAGTCCATTGCAGAAAATCAGGCAAGTACCCTAGGAAGTCAGTGTGTGCAATAAGGCTGAGGTCTGCCAAGAAGAATCACGTGTAAATTCAGCAAAATTCCAGCTGCTCCATTTCTGTCAAAGTTTGAAGCAATTCATACTGACACAGGTACTCAAGTTATAAAACCAAACCTGTCAACAGAAGACAATTTTTCCCCTGTCCTTTCTCTTAAGAAAGAATGTCCCACTTAAAATTAATTGTCAATGCCAAATTGGATTTAATTACATCCCTAAAGTATCTAGTGAAGAGGAACCATTGTAAAACACAGAAAAGTAAGGAAAGAAAAGTGCCAAAAGCCACACCAGAAATTTGGGGTTTTAGATCCAGATCTACTACTAATTAGTTTACTGAACACGACAAATCACTGGACTTTCCTCAGTCTTACTTTTCAAGTCTTTGAACTGAAGAGAATTTGAATGTATGGCCTATAATCCTACTTACTAACAACATTGAATTATACCTGAGCCCTGTAATCCTGGAAAACAATGATGTTAAAGATTCTTCCACCCTACACCTCCAAAAAAAGAAGAAGAAAAATCTTTGTGTTTCTGAAAAGACTTTCCTGCAATTAACCACCTATGTGACCCACGTAAGACTCACAGGTGCCTCTTGTTTAGACACGACAACACAAGACACAGACCCTCCAATTCCCCATTCATTGACACAGATCTGTTGGAAGGAAAATGGTCGCTAACCAAACCTTGGTTAATATCCCCTCCTTCCTGTCCCCAAGGTCCCTGAACTTTGGCCTACCCTCAACCTTAGCCTACAAGGTCTAACAGCTAGGTCTGCATATTCCTTCCAGAAAAAGTGCTACTTACCTCATTGATGAATATCATTATGGTCACCTTCCAAGTACTCCCCTTGGAAAGCTATACACCAATGCCAGTGCCTAGTCCACCCTTCAAAGCAACTTTGGAACTCCTTTTCTGGAATGGCCATCAGAGCTGTTGTCAATTTACCCTTGATGTCCAGAAAGTCATCAAAATGTCTTCCTTTCAATATTTCCTTTATCTTTGGGTAAAGAGAAAGCCATTAGCGGCCAGATCATGTTAGCAGGTAGGGTGTTCCAATGCAGTTATTTGTTTAATGGCTAAACAAAGACAACTATACAATTAAGTTTGCAAACTTCCACTGTGCCACCATGGGCAATGGTCATTACAGGAAGTGTTCCAAAATTGCTTTCAAGGGTGAACTGGGCACTGGCATTGGTGCATTGTTTCCCAGGGGGAGTACTCTGGAGGTAACCATAATTTATTTGGCAATGAGGTATGTAGCACTTAGAATAATTAAGTTCACTGATTTAATTGTCAGACCTTGCATATACAGCTTCTCTTTAAGGGCCCCTCCTGGAGCACAGGAAATCCTGGTGGTATCATATTTAAGAGCTACAACTGCTAACCAAAAAAGGTCAGCAGTATGAATATACCAGGTGCTCCTTGGAAACTCTACGGGGCAGTTGTGCTCTACAATATTGGGTTCCTACATGTTACAACCAATTCCAAGGCAGAGATTGGTTTGAGTTCTGGGGAATAGGTTGGACTCAGGTGAAAATATTCTCTAACCTACTGTCTAGTCATAACTTCCTTTCTTCTCCCTTCCCCACCCAATTCTTTCTAGCCTTCTCTCTTTCATGCACCTAGAAAAGAAGAACACTTTTTGCCTAACTCTGGAGTGGCTTCCAGACCTAACGGTCAGTGTGATGGTACCTACCACTATTTGGTATAGCAAAGCCTAAATTCCTAGAAGTTTCAGATGCAGAACCTGAGTTGTGAAGGTGAGAGAACCCATATTTCACATAGGATACAATCTAGCAACCCCATCCACCTGAGAGACAATTGGACTGCCAGTAAAATCTATTCTATGTAGCAGTTCTAGGAAAAAACAAAACAAATTCTCAGTATAATCCAGCTTTGACAGGGACTTCTTAGGTTATAAAGCACAAAGAAACCTATTATTGGTCAATCTTATGACTAAAATCATACCTTCATACAGCTAATGGGGCTTAAAAATAAAAATAATACCTTAATACAGGTACTCAGGGCAGGGATGCAGGTTTGAGATTCATGCAGACTCAGTAATGATGGAGGCTCTAAGGGAGTGCTTATAGCCAGTTTACTGGAGCAAAGGCACAGAAAAGCAGTACAGCATCTCACGCGGTAGTAAGTGGCCGGAGGCTGCAGGCAAGAGACTGCGCCATGAGGTGCAGTGACCTTATATACCAGTTTTACACCAAGGTGGCTGGCTGCTAGATTTGAGCACTCAAGGCCAAGCAGGGCATAAACAGGGTATGTCATGTTGCTGATTCACTCCTGGTCAGAAGGCCTGCACAGAGTTGGATGGCCCGAGTGAAACACCTTCCATACTGTCCCCATATGAACGCATTGTTTATTCTCTAAACCTTCATAACTTTTCTGGATTTTTCTATTGACTTTTTTTTCAGCTTATAATGAATGTCCTTCACTTATTTCTTCACTTAGGAAAATCGTTTTCAGACTTCAATGTAAAAACCTAAAAGCTGTCTCTGCCTTCTGCTTATCCTAGTCAGAATCACCTCCTCTTTCTTTTTTGTTAAAAATTCTGCATATTTCAGGCTGTCTCTTATTTCATTCTGCCTTATATGTTAAAAAAAAAAAAAAAAAACTTTGCCATCAAGTTGATGTCAACTCATAGCAACTCTATAGGACAGAATAGAACTGCCCTATAGAGTTCTCAAGGAGCACCTGGTGGATTCAAACTGCCAAGCTTTTTGGTTAGCAATCATAGCACTTAACCACTATGCTGACAAGGAAAACCAGCTAGTTACTAAACCAAAAAACCAAACCCCATGCAGTCAAGTCGATGTGGACTCATAGTCACCCTACAGGACACAGCAGAATTGCCCCAAAGAATTTCTAAGGAGATCCTGGTAGATTTGAACTCCCAAGTTTTTGGTTAGTATCTGTGGCACTTAAGCAGTAACCACCATGGTTTACAACTATGCCACTAGAGTTTCCTTAAATACTGTAAGTTTCATATGTACTTGCTACGCTTCTCTGTATTGTGAACTTTTTGAGGGAAGGGATCATTTTTTACTCACTTACCATCTCAGTGCCCAACAGAGTACATGAAACTTCATTAATTGCATGATAAATGTTGGCTGAATTTGAATAATAGATCTTCCCAAACCCAGCTGACCTCAAAAATGACAGAAACAATGAGCAAACTATTAATCAGATCTCTTCAGCCTTCCTGTTTTCTCCTGTTTCTGAAGGAGGGAAATGTATTTATCTCTAATATCAGTATTTCCTTTTCCCAGTGAAATCAAATTCCTTTAAATCTGGGCTTGTGATCAATGATCTTTTTCTTTTTTTTTTTCAACAGCACTATCAAGTTCTGCAATGCTGACTCTTTACAAGAAACTCCAACTAGATTTTGTATTATTAATACACAAAATACCCCTCCTTTACATGAGTTTCAGAGATGTTAGACAACTAACCCACAAAAACAAGACCAAAAGCTAGAGCTGCTATTTCACAGTCAAGGCCAGTGTCCTGCATATTAATGCAAACTGCTAGACTGAAATTATAGCTCCACAACTACTTTCCTCAAACTTAACAGTTTATTCAGCCTATAGCTGACTTGAATTGTAACATTTAATTAAGAAGGAGAGAAATCCAATTAAGCATTAAAAAAAAAAAAAAAAAAAAAAAGTTTTCCAAACATGCACAGTAATGTGTCTTCCCTAGAATACTACTCTGGGTCTTTAAATTTTCAAGAGAATTCTTCTGCCTAATAGTCTGCTGCAATTTTTGATTAAAAGTAATAAACGATGCTTTGCAGGGACCCAGAAACTCATCATTTCCAGTTTGCATGGATTTGTTGCCTGAGAACACAACTCTAATCCATGGGCACTGGTGCAGACTGGTACTGTGTTAGGCAAAGGATCCCTGGTCGTTTTAGATCATTGGCCACTAGCCCTAAAAAAGTCAAAGTTTTTGACACAAAAACAAAATTCCAGGCAATTCTGTTTTGGTCCAATGATTTCACTTTTCATGCTTGAAGCAAGAACTCCATTAGGCATTTTTCTTGGGAGAAGGCCTATTTTATTTGCTTGCACCACTGGACCATTTGATTCTTGTTACAGTACTCTACCGTTTCACTACAAATAAAATTAAACTCTGGGTCTGATACATAGGAATCTCCTAGAGCCTGAGAGGAAGTGCCATTTTAAAGATTCTGTGTATTGCTGTAGTCAGGAAGGCAAACTTCAAATACACACTAAATATACGGAAAAGATAGAAGAAGGAAAAGGCAGAAGTGCTGCAAAATTCAACCAACATACAAAGCAAAGAAATGGCTCTATGATTTCTCCTTAAATGTTTTCCCTGAGAAAGGTTGAAGGAAGGCTTTGGGCAATAATTAATAGAGGAAGAGAAATTCATCATGACTTATTTCTCCTGGGGAACTTGAAACACTTGTCTCTATTTCAAACCAACTTCTTATTTATTGACATTCATTGAATATTGTTGATTTATAAAGCAAATGGAAAAATGCAGTGAGTCCTTATTTTGGAGATAGCCCATAAGGGTCTTTGTTTTCTCACCCCAAAATATTCAAGTTTGCTGACGCTGGTATCTCCTAACAAAGTATAATTTTTGTTGGAACTTAATGTGAAGTAGTTGTTCCCAATGGTGAGAATAAGCTATTGAAGGGGCAGTTGAACTTTTTGCCAATAGCTCAGGATACTTTTCTTCCTGAAAGTCAGCTACTGATTTGAGGACAGCTCTTTTCAAGGTAAAAAGCATAAAAGGCAGCAGTAGTTGATACTTCTTAGGTACAACTAAACATCTCATGGGACTGGTTTTTCTTTCAGAGGATTATGGTCAGTTTACCTACAGTTGTCTTTAGAGTCTCTATTCTGCCTCCTAGTTCAGCAAGTAGGACCTAGAGTCTTACAAGCTTGCTAGCTGCTACCTAAGATAGAACACTTCATCACTACCCATGTGACGCAACAGAGAAAGGAGGAATAAGAGAAGGTAATGGATTCCATGTCATATCAAGAAGACCAGAAGAAATGGATGGTGCCTGGCTATCACTACTGAAAATTTTTATCAACAACCCAGGAATATGAGCATCATGATCAATAACCCAATGCCATTGCTGTCAATTAGACTCTGAAGCAACTCTGTAGGACAAAGTAGAACTGTCTCCTAGGATTTCCAAGACTGTACGTTTTTATTGAAGCTGATGCTACATCTTTCTCACGTGTAGCAGCTGGTGGGCTCGCAGCCAAGCATTTAAACAACTGCATCACCAAAGCTCCTCAATCCTGTTCAGAGGGAAGAAAGATGTGGGATAAAACTTCACACGCTCATGAAAAGCAATCTTACTGTGACCATGTGAGCTGTCTGCTGCCTGAAAAGCGTTTGTTTTTTGCTTTATTTTTTTATTACACTACTGCAGTTTCAACTACACATTATTAAACTTACTGGGAATATTTGATTTTATGAATATGCTCACTAGACAATATGGTCCATGAGATCAGGGATTTCTCTCTTTTTTCTTTAAAGTAAATACCTTTCTCCATCCCTCTTTACCCTTGTAACTGTCAAAGACTGTTTTCTTCTGTGTTTAAACCTTTTCTTGAGTCCTTGCAAATGTGGTCTATATTACATTTGTCATTTTGCAACTAACTATTTTCACTCAGCATAACACCTTCCATATCCTTCCATGTTGTGACATTTCCCAAATTCATCATTGTTCTTTATCATAACATAATATTCCATTGTATGACTACACCATAGTTTGTTTATCCACTCACGTGTTGGCAAGCACATAGGTTGATTTCACCTTTTTGCTGTTGTGAACAGTACTGTGATGAACATTGGTGTGCATGTATCTGCATGGTATCTCTTATTTATCTAGGATATACTCCCAGAAAAGTGGGAATAGTGGATCCTGTGATACTTTTATTTCTAACTTTATTTTAAGAAGGTGCCAAACTGATTTCCAAAATGGTTGGGCCATTTTATAGCTCCCCAACTAATGTATACATGTTCTAGTCTCTCCTAACATTTATTACTTTGTGTTTTTTGGACTAATGCCTTTCCTATCAGGGTAAGATAGCATTTCATTGTAGTTTTGATTTACATTTCTCTAATGACAAATGATCATGAACATTTGCTTATATATACATTAGCTGCCTGAATGTCTTCTTTGATAAAGTGTCTGTTCATACCCTTTGCCCATTTTTTAAATGGGTTGTCTTTTTGTTATTCAAATTTTGCAGTATTATATAGATTTTAGAGATTAGACACTTATCAGATTTGTCATAGCCAAAAAATCTTCCCCCTGTCTGTAGGAAGTCTTTTTACTGTTTTGGAAGTCTTTATATGAGTCTAAGTGTTTGATTTTTAGGAGTTTCCAGTTGTCTATTCGTTATTCTCGTATTTTGTACATTGTTAGTAATGTTTTGTATACTATTGGTGACATGTATTAGGGCTTCCAGCATTCTCCTTATTTCTGAAAATAATTTTAAAATCTTGAGTCCGTACTGTTCATTGAAGACTTTTTATTATTGTACTCCAGATGAACGTTTACAGAACAAAGTAGTTTCACGTTAAACAGTATACACCCTGTTTATGACATTGGCTAACAACACTGCAGCAAGTCAACAGACTCTCTTCTCAACCCTTGCTTCCCTATTAGCAGTGTTCCTGCCCCTCCTACCTTCCAGTCCTTGCCCCAGTGCTGGGATGCCCCTTAAGTCTCATTTCGTTTTATGGGCCTGTCCTGTGACTTCATTACTGAGCTGAGTGAATGTTCACGGACCATGCTCTCAGAGTTTCTCTAGTCTGGTCAGGTCAGCAAGTCTGCTCTTTGTTTTTTCATTAGAGTTTCATTCTCCATTTCTCTCCATGTCTCTTCAGGACTCTATTGTGACCCTTGTCTGAGCAGTCAGTCAGTTAGCAGTGGTAGCCAAGCACCACCTAGTTGCCAAGCACTGTCTAGTTTTACCAGATACAGTCTGGTGGATGCTAGTGTATAGGTGGTTCATTAGTCCTTTGGACTAATGTTTTCCTTGTTTCTTTAGTTTTCTTCATTTTTCCTTATTCCCAAAGGGATAAGACCAGCGAAGTATCCTACACAGCTGCTTGTAGGCTTTTAAGACTCCAGATCCTACTCACCAAAGTAGAATGTAGAAGATTTTCTTTATAAACTGTTACGTTAATTCAGCTATAAGTTCCCTGAGATCATGGTCTCCACTGAATTTCAGCCCAGAAATTTGTTCTCTCTGAGAGTTTGGAAATATCTATGGAAATTGTATGACCTTGCCTCATACAAGTTGTGCTGGCTTTCCTAGTATTGTGTACTGTGTTACCCTTCACCAAAATTACCATGTATCTATTGTTTATTTAGTGTTTTTTCCATCCCCACTCCTCCTATTCCTGGTAACCAACAACAACTATTTCTTGTTTTGAGAAAATCTTTTAATGAGTTTTCACAGTAGTGGTTTTATACAATATTTGTCCCTTTGTGAAGGACTGATGGACTTATTTCACTCAGCATAATGCCTTCAGTGTGCTTCATGTTATGAGATGCTTCAGAGATTCCTTGTTTTTATTGTTGCATAATACTCCACTGTGTAGGTACTACAGTTTGTTTATCCACCCATCTGTTGATGGGCATCTAGGTTGTTTCCAGCTTCTAGCTATTGTGAATACTCTGGCAAGGAACACAAGAGTGCTTATGTCTATTCTTGGGACAACTCTTATTTCTCCAGGATACATTCTTAGGAATGGGATTTCTAGCTTATATGGTATTTCTGTTTCTGGTTTTCTAAGAAAGCACTACAGCTGTTTAGAAAACAGTTGTATTATTTTGTATTCCCACCAATAGTGCATAAGAGTTTCACTCTCCTGGCAGCCTCTCCAATATTTATTTCCTGTTTTGGTGATTTTGCCAGTAATGTTGGGGTGAAATCGTATCTTGTCATGGTTTTGATTTGCAAACTTGAGCATTTCCTCATGTGCCTGTTGGCCCCTCGAACGACTTCTTTGGTAAAGTGTCCATTTCCTTTGTTCATTTTTTTTAATAGGATTTTTTCTCTTTTTGTTATAGAAGTATTGGATTTTCTTGTAGGTTTTAGAGATGAGAGCTTTGTCTGATTTATAAAAAAAATTTTCCAGTCTGTAGGTTCTGTTTTTACTCTTTTGGGTAAGGTTTTTTTGATGAACATAGTATTTAATTTTCAGAGTTTGAAGACATTTTAACACTACAGTTTGGCTCAGTTAATAAAGGCTGTCTATCTTAACTATTGCATTCTTATAGAGAATTGTTTATATGAAAACAAACTGACAATAGCAACCCTAAAGCATGGACGAGGATTTTAATGGAAAGAGAGTCTGAGCTAACGATGGTGAAATGTTATGGGTAGAGACAGAGACGACAGTGAGACAATGTGAAGCATGTGACCTCTGTCACTGAGCTGCATGTGTACAAAGTGTTGAACCATTGTATGGTCTATTTTCACCAAAATTTTTTGTTAAAGTCAAAACATATCTTATTACTAGTATAACCTCACATTTCAGAGCCTAAACCTCATCCTGTAACTATGTTTACCACTTACATACAAAGAAGCAGTGACAATTTTAACACCCATTTGAATGACTTCCTGATTCACAGCTACAGTTCCGTATTTCATTTTCTCTTAAGGACTCTTCAATCACTTCATTAATCAAAGCCAGTAATTATGCTTTATTACTAAGTTTCAAAAAATGTATATATAATCACATGTATAACTAGCTTCCATCCGCTTGGTATTTAACAACTCTGATCATGCAATAAGCTCAAAATGGGGTAATTCAAAAGCTGCTCTTGTCCACATAAAAGCATGTCCCAGAGGGAGTACACACATCCTAGTTGCTTGTTCTCTTTGGCCTCAACATGCCCTGCAGTCTCCTTTAAACCTGAGGTCCTTCCGTGCAATCAGTCTGAAGGACCAAAACTTGTAGGATTTTCCCGAGATCCAGATAACCAGCACAGGATACACTCAGGCATTGCCACCAGACAAAACAACTTTTCATTGTTTGGGTGTTGTCATCTTGTGTTTTGTTTTTGCTTCTGAATTACTGCAGATTTCACTACTACTATTTCTACTGCCTCTTCTATTCTTGAATATTTCAAATATTTATACTTCCTCATCTCTCTCAAACCCTTGGGTTTTTGAATAAAATCCATCTTTAGCACTCTCACTTCTAATTGAAATGTTTGCTTTACATGAGAGTAGGGTTGTCTTCCGGAAAAAAAAAAAAATGCAGTTTAGGCTCTATAGATCTTTTTTAGAGTGTATTCCTCTCCAAGCAGGGAAGAGAAACTTGGATACTTGGCAGGGTTTACGACAACGCAGTTGGTGGCACTATTCGGCCCAAGTAAGTATTGAATGCATGCCCCAGGACAAAATTAGGACTGTGGTGCTTGGCGCTGTGAATCATATGAAACAAAATAACCAAAACCCTATGCTTCCACCCAATTTATAAATCCACGGATTCTTTGGAGGAGAGCAGTGCCATTTACCTGCTGCTACTTCGATTTGGCAGTAGCAGCTCTCTCTGCCCCGGCTTTCAGATTCTGTCGCAACAGTAAATAGCTAGGATTATAATTGTCCCTATTTCTAAAGAGCCTAACAGATTTTATCATTTTTTTCTTCTTTAAAAATGTTTTCTCCAGTGTCATACAATAGCCACAGGACACTGACATGATTTTAACTTTACTCATATGTAAACTGAGACCAAAAGAAAGGGAGAGGGGGGTGCGGGGATTTCTAATAATTAGAATAGCACCTGAAATTGACTGCCTTTCTTGGGGTTAGCACTTAGATAGATGACAATGACAATTAGAACTCCTCAAGGGGGTATTGTTATGTGCTTATACTAGGCACGATGGAGATTCATAAAGGGCACATAATCTGGCCAAAGCCACTCTACTATCCAATGGTAGAGCCAGAATGTAAAGCAGTCTTTTTCACTTCAAAGACCACACTTTTCTACTATTCATTTTATCCCTCCTCCAACCAGCCTTCTACCCTGAAAGCTCAGATGATACAGATTTGCTGATAAACACTTAACAAGTGTCTCTCCAGGCAAATGAGTCCTGATTATAGTATCTGACAATTCTCTTGCTGTGAGTACTCCTACTATGGTCAGTTTCAAGGTGTAATTTGATGCTAGTGGACCTGGAGTTGGGAAGAGATGCTAACAGTTGGCTGTCTAGTGTTGGAGTTAGCCGTCTCTCTAACACAATGCTGAATTGGGTTTAAATCATTTTCTTTCCTTATTTCTGATACAATCTTTCATACCTTTGTTTTAGGTTTTCCAGTCCTGGTAACAGGGAATGGATTCATATGACTTTCCAGGAAAACTATCAATTTATAGAGTAGTTGCTACTTTATGAGAATGGCAATCAGCTGTAGGACAAGGCACACCAGACAAGAAATCAGAAGAAGGGCTAGGCAGTTTAAGTTCTGCATCTGCCTCTTGCTGGCTGGCTGAACGTCGGGAGGGAAGAAGTGACCTTTATCAGTTTGGACATTGATTTAGTCATCATGAAAAGGTAAATAACAACGTGTATTTGACCTGCACAGTCCCTGGGTGGTGCAAACAGTTAAACACTCAGGTACTAAACAAAAGTTTACCAGTTTGAACCCACCTAGAGGTGCCTGGGAAGAAACACCAGGGAATCTACTTCTGGAAGAACACAGCCACTGACAACTCCATGGAATGCAATTCTGCTCCCAACGCATGAGGTTACCACGAATTGGAATAGATTTGACGGCAACTATATGGCAAGTATTGTTTGTTTCATTTTATTTTGATCTTAACTGTGTTCAAGGTTGTTGCGAATAGCAAGAAAGAGAATCCATTCTAAAACATGTTATAATCACAAGATACGCAAGATAAGCAAACACGTAGCATCCTGATAACAGTGATGCTCCCCTAGTCCTTCCATTTGTTCAGCCATACACTCTGTGCCCTTTTACAGACTAAACGTATAATTTCATCTACACAAAAACCAAAAGCCTAAACCCACCATCATCAAGTCATTTCTGACTCATGGTGACCCTACAGAACAAAGTAGAATTGCCCCTATAGAGTTTCCAAGGAGTGCCTGGTGGATTTGAACTGCTGAACTTCTAATTAGCAGTCATAGCACTTAACCACTATGCCACCAGGATTTCCTCATCTGCATAATATAGGGAATGTATCAAAATAAAGCAAACCCAGGACAGTCAAGGAATGTAACACAAACAACTGGAGTTTCAACCAAAGCTATGAGCCTTCCCTTTTTCTGCTTCTTTAGGTCGAGATTTGGAAAGTGATGTAAACACAAGGGCCTTAACGCACCTTCTAATGCTGGGCCCTATCACCTCCGCGAGGCCTGAGCCAGCTTTTCTACAGACAACTTGGAGAAACTGGAAAGGGCACTAGCAGTGCAAACAGCACGAGATGCCAAAAACAACAAACAGAAGACATACTCTCCCTTTTTTGCATTTTTTTTGTTTAACATACCTGCTGCATTTGCATTTTTAGCCCCTTAAAAAACACCCAACAGGTTCATAAAGAAGAAAAGATAACTGAAATAAAGGTCATCCTTTGGGTTTGTAGTCCTGCCTTCAGACTGTCTTCAGCTTCAGTTTGTTCCCACCATACTATGTAATCTATCTTTATAATAATGACTCACTAGCAAGAATTGGCTTCTTTATCTTGTTTTGGCTGGATATAGCAGCCTAGTGTGGACCCTAGATCTCTTCACAAAGGCAGTGAATCCCACAGTTCTGTGGGCATTTTAAAACTTCCATTTGCCTGTTAGGGCAGAGAAATAAGACCCTTGCTGTGATCTTCTGAGTACAATCAGGCTGGGTGGTGACCTCCGGGGAAGGGTCTCAGGTTACAGGAATGCAGCAAGATCACTAAGGCTTGTCAACAGGCAGAATGAGAAGAAGACGTTCCCTTTGTGGTACTCAATTCTAAGTTCAGGAGCGTGAGCACCTGCAGCAATCATGCTGAGAATATGAGCCCTTTCCTGGTCTGCGATTCTGTATTGTGCTAGGCTCCCTGCTGGACCTGGGTTTTCTCCTCCACAAATTACATCCCAACTCCCTGTACATTAGCCAGTGATGAGTAGCTTTAGCGGAGTTGCTCCCTGGATTTCTCTTGGGGAAATGATGTCTTCTCTCAAAACAAAAATAAACAAACAAAACCAGTTATCCAAAATTATGGTGTGCAATCTGGCAAGTATTTTATCAGTTCAGGTTTAGAACATCAGAAGCATGATGCTATGAGGGGGAAGGAGGCACTTGGAAAGTTGGACTTTATTAAAATTAAATCCTCATGCTCTGTTAAAGACATTATTAAGACAATGAAAACACTAGCAACAGACTCACAGAAGACATCTGAAAAACACACAGGAACAAATGACTAGTATGTAAAATACACAAAGGACACTTAATTCAGCAATAAGAGTACAACAATAATTTTAAAAAGGATAGGTGACATGAATAGATACTTCACTGAAGAAGATACAGAGATGGCAAACAAGCTATTGGAAGCTGTTCAGTATCATTTGTTATTAGAGAAATCTAAAAACAAAACAAAAAAACCCAAAACTATATATCCTAAAATGACTAAAATCCAAAAAGCGAGGCCCTAATGGCACGAGGGTTTCCGAGTTTGATTGCAAATTGAAAGGACAATAGTTTGAATGTATCATTAGTTCCTGGAAAGAAAGGACCAGGCCGTTCATTGTTGTAAAGATTACAAGTTATAAAACACTACAGGGAAGCTCTACTCTGCCCTACAGGGTCTCTGTGTATTGGAATTGATTCAACAGCACACAACAACAACAAAATCAAAGCAACTGACAATATCAATTGCAGGTAAGGTGGGGGACACTATGACCTATCATTTATTACTAGTGGGAATATCAAAGGATACAGCCACATTGGAAGACAGTTTGACAGTTTCTTATAAAGCTTAATGTAATACTACCATATGATCTAGCAATCATGTTTCTAAGTTCTTACTGAACTGATTCAAAACATTATGGCCACATAAAAGCATGCACATGTATGTTTCCAGTGGAAACATGTATGTTTCCCAAAAATGGAAAACAAACAAGATATCCTTCATTTGGTGAAGGGATAGACAAACTGTCGCAATCTACACAATGAAATATTAACCACACACACACCCAAAAACAATGTTGTTGCGTCGATTCCAACTCATAGCAACTCTATAGGACAGAGCAGAACTGCTCCATAGAGTTTCCAAGGAGAGCCTGGTACATTCGAGTGCTGACCTTTCAGTTAGCAGATGTAGCACTTCACAATTACGCCACCAAGAGTTCCAATGGAATATTAATGATCCATCAAAATGAATGACTTCTTAAGTCATACAGATATATGAGTGGATATTAAATATGTATTGCTATGTGAAAGAAAGTGTATGATGCTAATTACGTGACATTCTGGAAAAGGTAAAATGAAGGTAATGGTAAACGGATCAGGGAATGGAGCAGGATAGGTGACACACACAGGCTTTTTACTGTACTGAAATCATTCAGTATGATTCTATAATGCATTATGCATCTGTCAAAATCTATAGAACTGTACAGAATAAAGAGTGAATCTTAATGCATATACATTTAAAAAAATCTTTTTTGGAGGTCAGGGTTCACAGGACTGAATTCATAATGTGACAAAGTGATTGTACTATATCAGAAATGCACAGAAAAACCTGCAAGAACTGGAAACTGCATAAAAGGTGAAAACCTGTTGGGAAGGAAACACTCATTGGGTGTTTATGAGGCAAGATTCTTAAAAAACAGCTATAAAAGTGGTGAGCACCTCATCAGAGGTGGAAAACTTGCAAGATCCAGGAAAAGCAGGCAGTTCCATCCAGCTCCTGCTCTCACAGGCTTCACATATAAAATATCCACCACGCTGAGGGTTTTGGGGGGAAACGATGCTGACCTAAGGAACTGGAAATAGCTGGAGGTGGAAGCCTGTAAGTCACAAGTAACTGCACATAAGCCCTGTGTTGGAGCTGACGAAGACGATTCCTGCGGGGGTATGATTTAACAACTCTGCAAACCACAACACATGTATACTGGAATTGAGCAATTAAGTAAATGGATGGCAAATCATGGCAGCCTGACTCCTCAGTATTTCTGAGAGCTACTTGACAAGGAGAGAAGGGAAGGAGGCTAGAATTATTTATGCAGTCATAGATTAGAAATGGAGGCATTACTGTGAACTAATGTTCAGCTTAATACAGGTACAGATGGATATATAGACATGTTTACCATATTTTTCTGCGAATAATGAATGTCTCTGCATTTATCTCCCAACTGTACATTCCTCCTTTATAGGTTTTCATAAGTGATGCCATGTCATTTTTTTTCACATGTTGATTAAAAAAAAATAAAGAAATAGCATAGTATACCTACAAAAATACCTGAAAAACTTCCCTATGGCCAAAGCTGGAACAATTTGAACAACAAAATAATTGCAGTAATATTGGATTAATACACGAAGGACAAGCTATTCATGATACCAAAAACCAAACCAAGCCCACAGCCATTGAGTTGATTCTAACTCACAGAAGCACTGTAGAACAGAGCTGAACCATCCCATAGCGTTTCCAAAGAGCACCTGGTGAATGTGTGCTGCTGACCTTCTGGTTAGTAGCTATAACATATAACCACCACAGCACCATGGTTTTAACCATACTAATATAAATACTGGAATAAATGAACAGATAGACAGATTAGATAGATAGATAGGCAGGTAGGTAGGTAGACAGATAAAGGAGAAGAGACAAATATCCTAGGCATTTGAATTCTAATTAATTACTGAAAGCATTCACCCTAAAGGAGTTACAGTATAACTCCATATTCCTTAAATATGGGCTGTACATAATGACAGCATATAAATGGCAGAAAAGCAGCAACTTTATACTGGAGAAGTCTGAAAAACACTGTCTCAGCCAGGTGACCTAGATCAGTATCAGTATGGTAAGTTACATTGATAGTATGTACCCTTCAAATAATTTGATGAGAATGGCACTTCATCTCTGTGATCTTCCTCCCCCAAATCCATGTTGTTATCTAAATGTGAGCAACACTTCACAGGAACCCAGTTGAGGGACATTCTACAAAATACCCAATCAGTAATCCTCAAAATTATCAAGGTCAACAAAAATAAGGGAATATTGAGGAACTGTTAGAGCCAAGAGATGTTGTCACTGATTGAATTGCGTCCTTCCAAAATGTGTGTAACCAGTGTTGAGTCCCAGGGGTAAGTAGAGAAAAAAAAGTGGAGCACCCTAAGAACTCCACTAAAATACCACAACTGATTGTCCTTCGAAGGCCTGGGAGTTCCCCTGAGAGCATGGCCCCTAGATCTGATGTTGCCCCTGATCATAAATTATTACTGAGGTCACCTCTTCAGACAGGAGTGGACTGGACACAGGAACACAGAGCGACCATTTCGTGTGTGCACTTTACGGTTCTATGCATCTATAGGCTTCTTACTAGAGGGGAGTGGAGAGGGTGGAGGTGGGGGACAGGAGATTGTTAAGAGCATATGGCATGTATGGAATGGAAAGGAGGAGTGTGCTGGAGCTGTAGATAGGCGGGCATGCAAATTTAAACTGGACTGTACACTTTCATTCAATCACAATAAAAAAGAAAAAGGAAAAAAAATTGTGTGTAACAATTTGGCTAGGCTATGATTTCCTGTATTGTATGATGCACCTATATATTGTAAATTCTGCCTCTAGGATGTTAATGAGGGAGGATGGAAGGTGACTATTACTGAGCGGGGACACAATGTATAAAACTATTGTGTCTTAAGGCAGTCTCTTGAGAAAGGAAAGCAAGCAGAGAGTTGGGGACCTCATACTGTCAGGACAGAAGAAGTGTCAACAGCAGAGCACGTCCTTTGCACCCTGGATCCTCGCACCTCAGAAACTCCCAGTCCACATGGAAATTGACTACAGACTTTCCTTCTGTGACAACAGAGAAAGCCTGCCCCTGTAGCTGATGTTCTAAACTTGGACTTGTAGACTACTGGACTGCGACAAAATAAATTTCTCTTTTTGAAGCCAACCACTTGTTGTATTTCTGTTATAGCAGTACTAGATGACTAAGACAGATGTCTGAAGAGATATCATGATGAGATGCAATGTTATATTCTGGGTGTTTTCCTGAACACAAAAAGACAGTAGGTACAGCTAAAGAATTACAATGGACTGTGCTTTTGTTTTAGGGTGCTACTGAATCCATTCTGATTCACAGTGACCCATGTGACAGAGTGTAACTATTCCCCAGGGCTTTTTTAGGCTATAATCTTTGTGGAATAAAATTTCCAGATCTTTCTCCTATAGAGCTGCTAGGTGAGTTTGAACCCTCAACCCTTCAATGAGCAGCAGAGGAGCCATGGTGGTGTAGTGGTTCCATGCTTAGCCACAAACCAAAAGGTTTAAATCCACCAGCTCTCCAATGGAGAAATGTGTGTCAGTTTTCATAAAGATTACAGCTTTGGAAGAACACCAAAGACGTAACAGAAATTTGAACACAGAAGACAGAAAGGGCCACATAAACCTAAGACCCCATCAGCCTGCGACTGGAAGCATTAGATGGTACGTTGTTACCACCAATGACCCGCCTGACAGGGCACACAAAAGACCGTCCCAAAATGAATGGGAAAAAAGTAGGGTACAGAACTCAAATTTTAGCAAGAAAAACTACCAGGTATGTATGATAGTCTTAGATTGCAGGGACCCCAGAGTACAATGGACCCTGGACTCTCTGTTAGGCCAGAACCAAAACCATTCCTCAAACCACCTTTTCAGACAAAGAAAAGACTGGACTATCAGACATAAAATGATACTGGTGAAGAGGATGCTTCTTTGCTTAAGCAGATGCAAGAGGCTAACTGGGCAGCTCCTGTCTGGAGGCCAGATGAGAAAGCAGAAGGAAATAGGAAGTGGATGAATGGACCAGGAAAGACAGGATAGAAAGGAGGAGTGAGCTGTCATACTGTAGAGAGAGCAACTAGGGTCACATAACAATGTGTGTTTGAGGTTTCGTATGAAAAACTGACAAATTGTGAGCTTTCATTCAAAACGCAGTTAAAAAAAAAAGGATCACAGTGCTAGAAACACTATGAGTTTACAGGTCAGAATTCATCTGATGATTTTTTTTTTTTAATGGACTTTAGTTAATAAAATAAAATAAAAAAACTGCATCAGAAACTTTTCATCTGATTTTCCAAAAATCCCGAAGAGTGGCAGCACACTGTGGGAGAGCCATTTCTCTGAATTTGAGTCTAGCGCTCATTCCCGGTTGAAGAGGTCTCATCAGCCTGAATTTGACAGCCTCAGGTTTCTGTGTTATTGGCAGCTGCCAATCAGAGAGAGCAGAAGCTGCTTATTGGCAAGAGCCAGAATGCTCAGTTGGTCACTCAGTTTCCGTTAGGTTTATCCTGGTCTCTTTGTGGAGCCACGCTGGTGCAGTGGTTAAGCATTCAGCTGCTAACCAATAGGACAGCAGTTCAAATCCACCAGCAGCTCCTTGGAGACCTTATGGGGTAATTCTACCCTGCCCTGTTGTGTAGCTATGAGTCAGAACTGACTCAACAGCAATGGGTTTGGTGTTATAGCAAGATGGCAGATGTCTACCTGTATTTTATGAACTCTGTAAAGGCATTCAACTGTGTAGATCATAATAGATTATGGATACATTGTAAAAAAATGGGAATTCCAAAGCACTTAATTTTGCTTATGAGGAATACGGTACTTAGAGCAAGAGGCAATCCTTTAAAAAGAACAAGGGGATATTGCCTGGTTTAAAATCAGGCAGGGTTGTCCCCATTCACCATACATACTCAATCTGTATACTGGGCAAATAATCCATGAAGGTGGACTATGTGAAGAAGAACGTAACACCAGGATCGGAGGACAACTTATTAACAACCTACAATATGCAGATAACACACCTCACTTGCTGAAAATGAGGAGGACTTGAAGCACTAGCTGATGAAGACCAAAGACCACAAATTTTAGTACGGATTGCACTTCAATATAAAGAACACAGAAATACAACGGTATGATAAGCAATATCATAATAAATGGAGCAAAGATTGAAGTTGTCAAGGACTTCATTTCACTCAAGTCCACATTCAACATCCATATAAGCAGTAGGCAAGAAATCAAACAACCTATCATATTGGGCAAATATGCTGCAAAGTATCTCAAAAATGTGAAAAATAAAAGGCGTCACTCTAAGGACTAAGGTACTCCTGACTTAAGCTATAGCATTTTCAATTGCCTCACACATATGCAAAAGCAGCACTGTGAGGAAACTGAAGAAGAATTGATGCCTTTGGATTACAACGTTGGCGAAGAATATGGAACATACCATGGACTGTCAAAACAACCACCAAATCTGTCTCGAAAGAGTACAGCTGGAACATTCGTTAGAAGCAAGCATAGTAAGACTACGTCTCACATACTTTGGCTATGGTATAGAGAGGGACCAGTCCCTATAGAAAGACATATTTGGTAGATTAGAGTGTTAGTGAGAAAGGAAAGAGGAAGATCTCCAATGAGATAGACTAACACAGCGGCTGTGACAGTGGGCTCAAGCATAAGAATTTTGAGGATGGCAGAGGACCAGATAGTGGTTTGTTCTTTTGTACATAAGGTCATTATAAATCGGAATCGACTCAGTGGTACCTAACAACAACTACAACAAAAGATGGCAGTGAAACACTTACTGGGTTTAAATGATTTCTGAAGGCTTTTTAGTGATGAATTTTGTTAAAACATCCATTACTATTTCACAACTCAATGTACTTACTAATAGCTTTGAAAAGCAATATGACTAAAATATGGAATAAAAGAACTTTTTATTATTTTTCAAATGAAGTGTATATAAACTATTGAGATATTTCACAATCCTCATTATAAATATATGACTGTATACAATATAATTTTAAATTACATGATTATATGACATAGTTATATCCATCCTCTCCATTGAAATTGTAGAAATTGTCACAGAATTTGCTAAGGTTATTTAGGATCTCAGTACAGGTATTTCAGATATCTGCCTCAACTGCACATGTTCAGTGGCTCCTCAATTCTGCTCCATGTTCACGGAACTGAATTGTGGCATCAGACAACGCTTGGCTCCTCTCACTGGCCAGCTTCTGCATCAGTTTGCTACAGTGGGCCAGATGGCTTGTCTCTCTCTTTTTGCATGTCCCTATAGTGGTCTGGGAACCTTTGGATGACTGTAACACCCACAGCAACACAAAATAGCTCACAGTTATTCAGTCCTAGCACAAAGCCATTACCACATCTAGAAAAACAAAGACAAACAAATGGATCGTGTGGCTTGATTCCAGGCCCTCTTCATGTTCTTGTCTTCCCAGGGTGCTACTGGCTCAGACTGGGTCTCCGGAACTTTTAAAGCTGACAGAGGAACAGTGCTTTAAAGAGTTTTCAATTGTGTGACCTTTTGAGAGCTGGATGAATGCTTTGGATGCTCTATTCAGGAAAAATAAATGCAAAGACCTACTTCATTTCCATTTCATTTCATGGTATTTTCTCTCATCTCTCAACAGCCCATGGAGGCCAGGTCAAGATTTCCAGTCTTTGAGGTGATTCAGAAATTGTTCTGGACCTACTGTGGATTAGAGAGGACAGTGAGATCCTGGGGGTTCCCTGAACATGGTGCGCAGTCAGCATATATTTCTGAACCAAAAAAGTGAAGAGATTTGATTAGCAAAGACGAGGCATACACAGGTATACAGAGCATCAGTTTGAAGCCACCTGAAACGTTGTGACAGGCCCAGTACATGGGGCCTCCAAAAAAGACGGGAAAACACCATTTCACTAGGACACCGTATGGGAAATTTTTTATTTTTCCTACCAATTTTTGAAACATGCATGAGTTGGATCCAACTTGACGGCACTTGGCTTGGCATACAGGTTAATGATTTAAGTTTCACTTCTATTACTTTCCATGAACAAAGAGATGAGATGGGAGAATAGAGAGGGAAATAACTTCAAATAAATGTCAAATATATACGTTCATTCTGCGAATATGCCCTAAGTGAATTTAATGAAGTAATATGGCAAAGATGCAAATATTGAAATGAAGATTACATTAAGATTTCCAGTAGCTTATAGCATATGTTCATTTCCATCAAGGGAAAAAAATAAAGCAAAATATGACTTGTTTCTCTTTTTTGAATACTTGCAATATTTTGCATTTATTACCCAAAAACCTACTTGGTAAACAAGAGGATCCTGATGTTGCAAAATGATTATTAACTATAAACCAAAAATATCAGTAAAATATGTGAAATGTTCTGTTTTCCACTTTTTACTAATTTTTTATTCTCTAAGATAAGACTATTTCAAACAAGATTTAAAATAGATCTAATACCATGTGGAAAACAGCATACATGACAAAGCTTTTGGATTCTATTACATGTTTATTAATTTTCCACACTTTGTCTAGCATCTTTTAGTACATTATGTAAATCTTTTATTTATTTTTTGACTCAATGGCACTGTTGTTTTGTTTTTTTTTTATGTGTGTGTGATTATGGAAGACTTCTTTTATCTGTTTTATTCACTAACAGATAACAAGTTCCTAGACAGTGTTGGGTACACAAATGACATTCAATAACTATTTGTTAAATGAATAAATAAATTCCATCATTCATGCATCTTTTACTTAAGAGCAGGGGTGTTTAGGGATGTTTAGTACCGAGGTGAGATATTACGTTATACATACTTATTCTAAAGTCTCTAACCATACCAATTTAACAAATGAGAACAACAAAAGGTCACTGGGCATTTCTAAAGTCACCTGTCACATATGTCTACTTCATCATCAATTATGTTTTTAATTTATTTTGCTCTACACAAATGCTTTGAAATAATCCGAATCACGTGGCCTCTTTGCCACAGACAAGAAAAAAGATTCTCCTTCAGTGTCTGCTCACATTACCTCCCTGAGTCTGGTTAAGTGAAGACCCATTATAGCTTCCTGACAAACGTTATTAAATTCTGACCTCAATGCTTCCGTAATAGCTACCTGATCTGTTCCCTCTTTCCATTTTCATTGCCAGCATCTTATTCATATCTCCACTGTTTTTCAGTTAAGCTATTGTGAGTGGCTCTCATTTTAAGGTCTACACTGGAGTGTCTGTCATACATCAGGCACTGCTCATCACCTTAAGCTCCTTCTACTTGCAAGTTCACTGTCAATACGTCTCATACACCTACTACAAAGTAATCTTCCTGAACTGCAGGGCTCATCCAAACTCACTTCCCCTTACAACCACTTGGGGAGAAAGGATTAACAGTAGATCTAAACTTGTACTTGGTTATAAATGTTCTCATGTTGACATTCCCCAGCTCTGTTTCCTTGGAAATAATGTAAAAACAAAACTATGTTAGTAGGCATCATTATTTATTCATTACGATGGATGAATATCACCTTTACTGGGAGGACTCCAAATGGACTTACAGACCCTGAAGGTTTACACAACAAAGATTTCAATACTCTCCAATCCAAATACTAGCTCTGACCTCCCAGTGGGATAGTCCTTGTAACAAGATTGGTTATGAGTAGGTCTACCAGCTACTCTTGGGTATGATGTTGCTGTTAGGTACCATTTTGTCAGCTCTGACTCACAGTGACCCTTACGTACAACAGAATGAAATGTCACCCAGTCCTTTGTCATCCTCACAATTGTTAGGTCTGAGCCTACTGTTCCAGCCAGTATGTCAGTCCACCATATTTGAGGTCACTCTCTTTTTCACTCACTCTCTATTTTGGCAGCATGAAATCCTTCTCCAGGGACTGATCCCTCCTGATAATATGTCCAAAGTATGTAAAATGAAGCCTTTACCATTCAAAAGGTGCATTCCAGCTGTACTTCTTTCAAGATACATTTGTTTCTTCTGCTGGTAGTGCACAGTTTATTCAATATTCTTAAACAATACCATAATTCAAAGACATGAATTCTTTAGCCTTCTTTATTCATTGTTCAGCTTTTATATGCATATGAGGAACTGCAAATACCATGACTTAGGTCAAGCACAAGTTAGTCCTCAAAGTGACATTTTTGTTTTTTGAATACTTTAAAGGAGCCTTTTGTAGCAGATTTGCCCAACACAATATGTCCTTTGATTTCTTGACTACCGTTATCTGTGGATGTTGATTATGAATCCCAATGAAATGAAATCCTTGACAACATCAGTATTTTCTCCATTTATCGTCATGTCAATTTGAGACATGCTTATGTCAGGGTGGTTTACACTCACCTAGGTGGTCCCAGCTCTTAAAATGGAACATGCCTTGTGTACAGGCTAGAAAGCATTGACTGGCATGCTGTAAAGACTTTCAAGAAAAATGTTTGATGATACCAGGCTGACATTCCCTTTTCCGTCTTGAATCTTTCCTCAGAGTTGAATAAACCAAGTACAGGTTATAGTCGGTGATGCCCTATGAATATGAATGAGAGTTTTAAACCCAGGTCATTGCTGGATTTGTACAATGGATGTTACAGCCTCAGGGGCTTTCTGTCTAGCATGTATCCGGGTGCACACTAAAACAAACTCGATTGTCTAACTTTAATTTCCTTTGCGTTATTACTACAGATTGCACTATAGACCCCTCTCTCCTACCAAAATGTGTGTTGAAAATCTAATCACTGTACTTACCATTAAGACCCTATTTTGAAGAAGATATTTCCTTTTGTTATGCCATACCTGAGTCAGGTGAATTCTAAACCTAGTCACATCTGAATTATAAAAAGAGCAGAATTCACCCAGAGGCACACAAAAGAAAGATAGACCCCAAGGGACACCAAGAAACATCATGAAATGCCAAGGAAAATGCAAAGCAAAGAGCAAGGAAGCATCTGCTCCTAGAGCCACACTCTAACTTGATAATGGTGAGAAAACAAATTTTTGTTCTTTAAAGATACCCATTTGTCACATATTTTGTTATAGCAGTACTAGTTAGCTACGACATAAACAAAACCAATCCTGATGCCTATAGCTGAAAGCAAAATATATTACAACATACTGAAAGCAATATATATTTCAATAAAAGGAAATCATCAAGGATTTCATTTTATTGGGATCCATAATCGACTTCTACAGATACGGCAGTCAAGAAATCAAAGGACACACTGCATTAGGCAAATCTGCTACAAAAGGCTCCTTTAAAGTATTAAAAAAAAACAGCAATGCCACTTTGAGGACTAATGTGTGTGACCTAATCAAAGGATCTCTATAGTCTAAGAGACAGGTGGACAAAATCAAAATCAATTCTTCTTTGGATATTTCCCACAGTTTACACATAGTACTTGACATGTCGTAAGTACTTAATTACGTGAATGAATTATTTACCAAGACGTACTTACGCCAAGCCAAGTAACCAAGTGCCGTTGAGTCAGATCTGACTCATGGCTACCCTAGGGGCCAGGGTAGAACTGACCCCCAGAGTATTCAACAGTAGCTCAAAATAGTTTCCTTTCCCCACCATCCTCAGATCCATAGCTAAACACGTTGCTTTTCTCTGCTTCCCATTTTCCACATATTTCCAGTAACGCAGTTTCTATACCTCTGGTTCTCAAAATTCACTGTGCTTAGGAGTTTCTCGAGAAGCTTTTAGACTTGTGTCTTTTGAGTACATCTCCAGAGATTTTGAAAAGTATTTGGAAGCCCTGGAGGCGTAGTGGTTGAGTGCTGCGTCCGTTAACCAAAAAGTGGGCAGATGGAATCGCCAGGAAGTCCTTGGAAACTCTACGGAGCAGTTCTAGTCTGTCTTAAATGGTTGCTATGAGTCAGAATTGTCTTAGTGGCAGTGGATTTGGTTTAGTTTAGAGCTAGATAGGGATCTGAGAATACATATTTTTGAAAAGGCTTCTCAGGTAATTCTAATGCTGCCAATTATAGCTAGCACAGACTTGGTGTCACTATAAAAAGTCTCAGTCACTTGTGGGCAAAAATCAAAATTTCAGTCACTTTTGCACCCCCTCCACACCTTACACACAATAATTGAAATGTTTTAAATATTAAATTATTATGCGAATTAATTATCCTCAGAGAAATATCTGAAGATGGAATAATTGAGAGTCCTGAGAGATATTAGAGAATCTCTCACAAAGTAATTCCCTGAGCATAATCAAACAGTTTGTACAAACAATGAGAGTGACAGAGAGAATCTAGAGTGAGAAGAAACCCTTTCAGAGATTTTTATCTAGCCTTCTACTTATTATGGACATCCCTAAATATCCTGACCAGCTGGTGAGTCATGTAATCTTAATTTTTCAAATGACGAGTTAATAATTATTTAACTACTGCATGAAACAACTTATATATAATTGTGAGTTCTGATCTCTGAGAGTCTCCTCTGTAAATTTGCTTCCTAGGAATTTATATTCATTGTTTCTCGTTCTGTCTTGTGTAAAATATCTGCTTAAGCTTCAAGGTTCTCATTCTTCAAATAATTCAGCATTTTCCCTACTGGTCTCTTTCTAACGACATCAAACATAAGGCATGGTGTCCAACTTCCTCACCATCTGGTTGACTTTTTCTGAACTTCTAGTTGAACATTATCCAGCTTGATCTTTCTCCAGTTACCAACATAAGTGTTTTGTTGTGGCTGCTGGAACTCACACAGTTATATGCAGACAACTTCCAGGTCTCACCCCGTGCACCTGGGTTTTAAATTTTAAAACGTTCTCTTAAGAATCAGATTATTTTACTGCTACCTCTTCACCTCCCCAAGACTATTTCAAATGCCAGCTCTGGATAGGAAAAAAGCCCCTGGCAGCCTTCTGAACTCCCCATTTCCAGGGTAAGCCTGCATCTGACTCTCTGGTAGGTACTGATCTGCTGCAGGTAGACGTGTCTATGCAGCTATTCTGACGGCTTCACACTCCCAGATGGTGAATTCACTCTTGGCCATGGATGCAGGGATGGCACTAAAAGAAATGATAATACATGGTAATGTTCCTTTCAGTTCCAAATGCATGTTGGCAGGAATAAAATCCTAAGGTTACTCGGGGCTCTGCTTTTCAGCGCATCCAGAGGCACTACACAATCAAGGTTCTTTGTTTTTCCCATCACTCTTGTCCATCAATACACTACATTGCCACACGCTGGCATGTGTGCACCCAAGCTGGAATGTGGATTTTAATTCTGACTGCTTACACATTGTGTGATCTTGGACTACATACCATACTCTACCACCACACTCTCTGTCCCTTGCCTCAATGGTTTGTGTCTGTCAGATGAAGAGATTTAGCTGGATAAGTGCAAAGATCTCTTTTAGCTGTAAAATCCTGGTGCTTTGTAACTGTTTCAGTCATTCTGTGACTTGGCCTTAGTTACAGAAAGGCTGGTCTCCCTTGCTTTTGGGGCAATGGACTTGGCAAACGCAAAGTCTTCTGAAGCCAGCTACTAAATGGGTGTATTTTTGCTGACCCCAAAGGGCATGGAGTGCATACAGTTAGTAGGCTGTTGCCACTGATAATTTTTCATGAATATATAAATAAAACTTCAGGACATGCAAGGCAACTCAATTCTCAATTTCTTCTTCGCCTGCTTAATATGCACAATCCCTTTCCAAGAAACGACACTGCCAAATGTGTGGGCAGAACAAACAAAGAATCATGTGTCAGAAGAGACGACAGCAAATGCAAGAAGGGGGAAAATACCATTAATGATCTACAGAAAACCAAAATGCAAATGGAAGGGCATAGATGGAAATGTAAGCTAAGAAAGTGTCTAGAACAGCCTGACAACCTACCCTTTAAAGAAAACTGGTTACCAGTCTTCACTATTGCAGCTCACGGCACAGAGTAGAAAAACATTTCATTGTAAAAAAAAAAATCAGACAAAAGCAGGAAAACCCAGCACAGAAATGGAAATCACAGCAGTTACACCAAGGGAGAAAATGCTGGGAGTATCTCCTTTTTGGAATAAATCTGTATGTTAACATGTGTCTGCAAGTAGATGCAATAGGAGAACCTGGCGTTCTAACTACTTGTCAGTCACAATTTGATCCAATCATAACACAAAGAAGAAAAGCAAAGAAATTAAAAAATGTTTACAAGAAGCAGGGAGAATTGCCCATGCGAAGGCTGACACAGTGTAACTGCTTGGACTCTCAGCCCTCCCCTCACAGAAGACTTAACATTTATCTGTCTGAAACAGTTCAGGAAACAAGATCCCTATATGAATGACAGGCTAGCCAAAGTGAAGAACATTGCCCACTCTACAAAATGATGGATGAAGTCTATTATCATACACATTATAGGTATTTTTTTTAAAAATGATAATATCTCCATTTCCTCTGTTTATGGTGGTTTTTATCGTCTGACTAGACAGGCAAGGGGAAAATGTAAAATTCCCATTTTATACTGTAGATAATTATAAAACTTATTTTGAAAATTAATTTTCTGGTGAGTTAGACATACTTTTGTTAGTAACGAGTGCTCTACAAACAGTAAAAAATACAGGAACACATGAATATACATAAAAACATTAAGTCATGCTGCTTTTGTTTAAAAGGTATGACTGTACTTATCTGAAGAGAGTGTAGTGTCCATTTTTCAAGTAGATTACAACTAAATTCTTAAATTAGAACATTCACATAACTTGAATTTAGAAGCCACAAAAAAAAAAAAACAGAAAAAGTCTTTCCTTTTTTTTGGAACATGCTATTTCAATCTTTAGTTAAGGAGAGAATTTAAGGATACATAAATATACTTCTGAGTATCTCCTTAAAAATACTTTTAAATTGCTGGGGCTTTTTCTATGAAATTAGCAGATATAAAAAAAAAAATACTCCAATGCATTAGTGCACTTACTATCAGTGCATTTGTTCAAAATTCCAACATACATCAGTAGAAATTTATTCCCTAGATGTTGATGATTTAATTTTAAAGAGTTTCAGTAATACTAAGAAAGAGAATATAATCAGGGTTCCTACAGTGTTTTTGCCATAGAAAATGGCAATGGTTGTACCTTAAAAAAAAAGAAAAAAAAAATAGTAAATGCTTTTCAGTAACTCCATGTGATTATTGGTATGGAGTCCTCAAATCAGCCATTTTTATAATGGATACTTTTTTTCTTAGTCAGGAAATTTAATTAATTAATTAGATATTAATTACTCAAGACTCTCACCTGACCATTACGGTATAATATAGTCATAACTAGTGTTTCTTTAAAAAAATAACCTGAAAATTTTAGACTTCTAACACACAGAGATTTAGAGAAAAGCAAAGTTTAAGATTTAACTTAGTTGGGTCAAATACAATGATTCATGTTTCTCAAGACACCAATAATAAATCCATTGTGGCTTACTTGGTTTGACAGATAGAGATGAGAATTAATTACTTAAATAATTTGAAGCACTATCTGCTAAGGTATGCAAACGCTGTACTTGATTGGTTAATTAATACAGGTAAAGGCCTTAGAAGTGCCCTAAATCATTTCGTACACCCTTGTCAAATGGATAGATATTTTTGCAGTGTGCCTGGAGGCCTGCCCAAAGATGGTCTAGATACAAAGTTTATAATAAGAACAATACTATGAAAGACTTGCTCCATTCAATCAGACAAAGCACCTGCAGGACTCAATCACACAGCATGGATCTACTGATTTGCATGGCTACCTAGAAATGGAAACAAATAATTCCATCAGCTGAGAATTCACTGTCAGATTTACTAGCAAGTACTATGGTTTCCAATTATTTTTGAAACAATGAGACTTAGTTATGGAGAAATTTCACATGCATTTTGTGTTTGGCCATTTGAGAATTCCTTGGGTCGAAAAGAATTTATAAGATGATGTCTGAATAATGTACTAAATAAAGCCCAGCTGATGAGAGAATACACTGATGGAACAGAGTTATGGTAAAATGTTTGCTGTTGTAAGTTGCCATCAAATCGATTCCAACTCATAGAGACCTTGTGTGCAACAGAACGGAATAGTGCTGAGTCCTGTACCATCCTCAGAATCATTGTTACGCGTGAGTCCCTTGTCTCAGCCACTGAGACAATCCATCCTGGTGAGAGTCTTTCTCTTTCTGGCTGACTCAATACTTTACTATGCACACTCTCCTTCTCCATGGAGAGATACTTCCTGAAGACATGCCCAAAGTATGTCAGATGTTGTCTCACCATCCTTGCTTCTAAGGAGCATCCTAGCTGTACTTCTTTCAAGACAGATTTGTTCCTCTTTTTGGCAGTCTCTGATACAGCCCATATTCTTCTCCAGCAGCACAATTCAAAGGTGTCAGTTCTTCCTCTGTCTTCCTTATTTCGTGTCTACCTTTCACACACATATGACACAAATGAAAACACTGTGGCTTGGGTCAGGCATATCTTATTCAAGGTCATATCTTTGTTTTTCAACACTTTCAGTCTTTTGCAGCACATTTGGCCCATGCAATGTCTTTTGATTTCTTCACTGCTGTTTGTCTTTCCGCCCTCCCAAATTGTTCTTCCTTATGGAAACATCTAAACATTCATAAATAAACTCCATACCTATAGCACATTTTCCACTCTTCATTAGGATAGAATTACCTGAAGTGTTCAGTCCATCTCTTTTGAGACACAAAAGGTATTAAATGGGCAAGCAGAGAGAGAAGAACAGAGAAAAGAAGCTACATGAAGAGCCCCCAGAAGCACAATAAATATGCAACATATCAAATCAAGAAACATAATTAGGAATCTCAACGACCACAAAACCAACCCTGAAAAAGATGAAAAATCAACTCACAGAGAAGAATGTCCCAGAACAGATTAATAAGAACAATAGAGAAAACATCAACACAAAAATAAACACATGACAATGACAGCACTGAACACATATCTATCAATAATTACATTGAATGTGAATGGATTGAATGCTCCAGTAAAGAGATATCGAGTGACATCTCGAATCAAAAGACATGACCCATCCATATGTTGCCGACAAGAAACTCATCTTAGACTTAAAGACAGGAACAAACTGAAAATCAAAGGATGGAAGAATACATATCAAGCTAGCAGTACACAAAGAAGAGAAGGTGTGGCAATTCTAATCTCAGACAAAAGAGATTTTAATGTAAAATCCACCATCGTGGACAAGGACGGACACTATTTGCTGCTGAAAGTTTCAATACACTACAATGCTAAATATTTAGACACCTAATATTCGAGCACCCAAATACATCGAAGAAACACTGACCACACTCAAAACTGAGATACATCGCTCCACAATAATAGTGGGAGATCTCAACACTCCACTCTCAATATTGGACAGATCATCTAGAAAAAGCTCAATAAAGACACAGAAGACCCTATTGCCACAATAACCAACTAGACCTGATGGACATATGAAGAACTTTCTATCCATCAGCGGACAATTACACCTTCTTCTCCAGTGCACATGGAATGGTCTCCAGAACAGACCATGTGTTGTTGGGACATAAAACAATTCTCAACAAAATCCATACCATTCAATTACGGCAAAGTATCTTCACAGATCATAAAGCCATAAAAGTCAAATCAATAGCACAAAAAACATAGAAAGTGGAACTCATGGAAACTGAACAACATCTTGCTTAAAAAAACCATAGGTCATAGACAAAATCAAGGATGAAATAAAGAAATTGATGGATTCCAGTGAGAATGAAAACACTTCCTACCAGAACCTATGGGATACAGCCAAAGCAGTGCTCAGAGGTGAGTTTATTTCCTTAAATGCACACATATGGAAGGAAGAAAGAAACCAAACCAAAAAACTAACCGTACAGCTTGAACAAGTAGAGAGAGAACAACAGAGGAACCCCTGAGACACCAGAAGAAAACAGATCACAAAGATTCGAGCAGAGCTAAACAAATCTGAGAATAGAAGAACAATTTAAAATACTGGAAAGACCAAAAGCTGTTTTTCTGAAAAGATCAACTCAATTGACAAACCATTGGGTAAACTTATTAAAGAAAAACAGGAAAGGAAACAAATAACCCAAATAAGAAATGAAAAGAGAGTTGTCATAACAGATACAACAGAAATCAAAAATATCGTAATAGAATGCTATGAAGCCTGTACTCTAATAAATTTGAAAACCTAGAGGAAATAGACAAATTCCTTGATTCATATCACCTACCAAAATTATCACAAGCTGAAGTAGAACAGCTTAATAAACCCATCACAAAGGAAGAAATTGAAAAAGCCATCCAAAAACTGCCAACCAAAAAAAGTCTGGGCCCAGATGGCTTCACTGCAGAATTCTACCAAGCTTTTAGAGAAGACTTACATTCAATACTACTGAGACTATTTCACAGTAGAGAAAGGGATGGAATACTCCCAAATTCATTCTCTCAAGCCAACATAAGCCTGGTACTGAAGCCACAGAAAGACCCAACCAAAAAGGAAAACTACAGACTGATGTCACTCATGAATCTAGATGCAAAAATCTTCAACAAAATTCTTGCCAATAGAATACAGCAACATATCCAAAAAATAATCCATCATGACCAAGTTGGATTCATACCAGAGATGCAAGGCTGGTTCAACACCAGAAAAACAATTAATGTAATCAACCACATAAATAACACAAAAGATGAGAATCACCTCGTTTTGACTACTGATGCATAAAAGGCATTTGATAAAGTCCAACACTCATTCATGCTAACAGCTTTCAGCAAAATAGGAATAGATGGCAAATTCCTCAATGCAAAAGGGGCCATTTATACAAAGCCAACTGCCTATGTCATCCAGAACAGAGAGAGACTGAAACAATTTCCCTTGAGAATGGAAACTAGAAAAGGATGCCCACTCTCACCTTTCTTATTCAACGTTGTACTAGAAGTTCTAGCCAGAACAATTAAACAAGACCAAGAAATAAAGGGCATCTTCATTGCAAAGAGGAAATAAAAATCTCCCTATTTGCAGATGATATGATTGTATACACAGAGAATCCTAATGAATCCATAAGTAAACTATTCAAATTGATAGAAGAGTTCTGCAAAGTCTCGGGATACAAGATAAACATAAGCAAATCAGTAGGATTCCTTTATACCAACAAGATTATTAAGGAAGAAATCACCAGATCATTACCATTTACTACAGCCCCTAAGAAGATAAAGTCCCTAGGAATTAATCTAACCAGAGAAATAACAGACCTTTACAAAGGGAACTACAAGTCCTTACTACAAGAAACTAAGAGAGAGTTACATAAATGGAGAAACCTACCCCGCTTGCGGATAGGAAGACAACATAGTGAAAATGTCTACTTCACCCAAAGCAATCTACTTATATGATACAATCCCAATACAAATTCCAGTGCCATTTTTTAACGAGATGGAGAAACAAATCACAAACTTTATTTGGAAAGGGAAGAAGCCCCGGACAGGTAAAGCACTACTGAAGAAGAACACACCGAGAGGCCTCTCACTACCCAACTTTAGGACCTATTACAGTGCCACAGTAGTCAAAACAGCCTGGTACTGGTACAAAAAGAGACAGATAGATCAATGGAACAGAACTGAGACCTCACAGATGACATCAGCTGCCTATGAACACTTGATATTCGACAAAGGCCCTAAGACATTAAACAGGGGTAAAAGTAATCTCTTCAACAAATAGTGCTGGCAAAACTGGATGTCCATCTGCACTAAATTGAAATGAGACTCATATCTCACACCTTATACAAAAATCAACTCAAACTGGATAAAAGATCTAAATATAAAAGCTAAAATGATAAAACTCATCCAAGATAAAATAGGGTCAACAATGGATGTTTTAATAGACAATATAGACAAACTTCAAAATGTGACAAACAAAACACATTCATCAGAAGAGAAAATAGATAAATGGGAGTTAATAAGAATCAAATACTTCTGCTCATCCAAAGACTTCATCAAAAGAATTAAAAGACCATCTACAGAATGGGAAAAAATATTTGGCAACTCTGTCAGACTGACACCTGATCTCCATAATCTATAAGGTTCTACAAAATATCAATAAGAAAAAGACAAATCATCCAATTAAGCAATGGGCAAAGGAGATGGACAGACACTTCTCTAAAGAGGAGATCCAGGCTGCCAAAAACACATGCGGACATGCTCATGATCATTATTATTAAAGAAATTCAAATCAAAACAACAATGAGATACCATCTCACCCCAATAAGATTGGCCATGATCCAACAAATGCAAAACAATAAACTGGATTTCAACATAACATGATTATCCCTCTCATGTTAACACCATATTGCAAGGACAGGGTAGCTGGGTAGGGGAACTGGGGACCATGCTCTCAGAGGAAATAGACACAAATTGGCCCAACTAGCATTTTGCTAAGTGAGCCTTCTGCACCCCACACTGGTGAGTGGCATTTGGGGTCTTAAAAGCTGCCAAGCTGCCATCTGAGAGTACAGCAAATCGTCCCACCTCAGCAAGGACCAAAATGACATGAGGGAAGAGAACCCAGAAGACAGAGAGATCCATGTGGGTGGGTGACTACATCGACTTGTGACTGGAAGAACTGGGTGGTATCCAGCCATCACCAGTGGTAGCCGTGATGGAGCTCACAAAGTTGAATCTCACTGGCAACACAAGAATAAAAAGGGTTGCACCCTGAGATCTCCACTAAAAGACCTCAATTCCCCTGGGAGCCTGGCCTCAGAGTTCCCCTGGGAGCATGGCCCCTGGCCCTGATGCTACCACTGTTGATAAATCATTACAGAGGTCAACTCTTCAGACAGGCATGGATTGGACTTGGCGATGCAGAGTGACCATATCACGTGTGTACTTTACGGTTCTATACATCTGTCAGATGTCGTCCTGCTGACCTCTTCCTGGAGTTGGGAGCATCAGTGGAGAGGTGGGGATAGGAGATTGTTGGGAGGATAAGACATGCATGGAGCGGAGAGGAAGAGTGTGCTGTCACTGAGCAAGGAGAGCATTGGGAGCTCAATATAGGTGGACATGCAAATCTGTATGGGAACGTACATTTTCATTCAACCATAATAAAAAAGTAAAAAGAAGCTAGGTAGAAATCTCAACCAAATATTAAAGTTCATCACTTACAAGTTCAACCTTCCACCAAACATTCCAACATAATTCAGACAAGTTCTTTGCTGCTGCATAAAAGGTATTAGCCTTCCTCCATTACCCAATCACATGTTCATAGTTTTCTTTACAAGTTTCATCAGAAGCACATTTATTATTAATGTTCCTAGTAACATTCTGTTGCTTTTGCTGTAAGTATTCTCTCACATGATACAGACTTTCTCTACAGGTCTCTTGACCTCCTTCTGAGTCATTACTGGAACTGCCTTTGATGCCCACAATTTTATCAGCCATACGTTGAAGGTAATTTGGCTTTTACTATTAGGCATTTTAAAACTCTTCCAGCCTCTGTGCACCATCTAATCTGTAACTGCTCCTCCACAATTTAGGTATCTGTTACAGCAGCAGAAGTCCTGGTGGTGTAGTGGTTAAGTACTATAGCTGTTAACCAAAATCTACCACATACTCCTAGGAAACTCTATAGGGCTGTTCTACTCTGTCGTATAGGGTTGTTATGAGTTGGAATCAACAAGACGGCCGTGGGTTTTCTTTTATTACAGCAGTACCCTATTCCTCCTGTACCAAATTCTCTTAGTTACCTAGCACACCTGTGTCAGGAATGCCACCAGTGGGTTGTTTAAAAAATAGAAAATAAATTTATTTTCTCAAGCTTTAGGAAATTGTAAGTCTAAATTCTGGGTGCTGGTTCCAGGGAAAAACTTTGTCTGTTGGCTCTGGGGAAAGGTCCTTGTACCTTCCGAGTTTCTGCTCCTGGGCAGTCTTCATGTGACTTTGCGTCTTTCTTCCTCCATCTCTGCTTGCCCAATCTGCTCTTTTTATCTTTCTTAAGAGATCAGTTCATGGCACATTCTACACTAATCCCGCCTCACTGACATGAAAGAAAACTTCTTCCCATATGAGATTACAACCACAGGAATGGCCCCTAAACCCAAACCCATCGAGTCAATTCCAATGACAGGGATAGTGGCTAGAATTTACAACCCACCTTGTGGATACGATTTATTCCATAACACGATCAATGCTAGGACTAGACTAATTCATAACATAATGAAACCAGTTGCCACTGTGTCAACTCCAACTCGTGGTATCTATATGTGTTTAGAACTGCATTCCACAGAGTTTGCAATGTTGATCTTCCAGAAGTACATCACTAGACCTTTCTGTCACCGTCCCTCTTATCAGACTTTGCCTTTCTATCTCTCAGGTAACAGGTAACTTTTTTACCACTAAGGCATCTGTCATGGGTTGCATTGTATCCCCCCCAAAGAATCTATGTGTTGATTTGACTCAGTTATGATGGCAGTGGGTTTATGAGTCCCAGTACGGGGCCATTCCTCCCATGTGTTGTGATTCCTGCCTCCATAGGTTGATGAGGGAGAATGGGTAGCAGTTGTACTGGTCAGTTAGGACTCAAGTTATCATCTGTGGGATATAAAGGAGAGAAGTGACCAGAGTAAGTAGGCAACTGCATATAATCAAGGAAGCAGCATTAGGAGTAGAGCACGTCTTTTAGATCTGAGGTTCCTGTGCCAAGATGCTCGCCAATCGAAGTCTGATGTAACACAAGGACTTTCCTCCAGAGCCAAGAAGAGGGAAAGCTTTCCTTCAGAGCAGACATTCTGAATGAGGACTTGTAACCTACTGGGCTATGTCAGAGTAAACCTTTCTTTGTTAAAACCATCTACTTGTGGCAGATCTGTTAGAGCTGCACTAGCCAACTAAAACAGCATCTTACTTTAATTTATAGTCATTCAGAAATGTGGGCTCAAGTTCATACTTGATTAATAGTTACAGGCTTTTGGAAGAGCCACTTGAATCTCCCAAACCTCTATTCTCTAACTCGCAAAACACTTACAACAACAGGTACTTTACCTACCTCTTAGGGTGGTAAATATAACATGATATAAATAAAAGGAAAATTACTTATAAATCAGAATGTTTTATAGTTCTGTTAGGCATTATTATGTAACACAGAGAAGAAAAAAATCATTGTTTACATGAGCAATGCTTTTTGTACGTCTACCTACCCTTTTCTGAAATACAGAAACATTTTTTATCTTCATTCCTACAGTGCCTAGTACAATGTCAGGTACTCTATTACAGGCTCTGTAATTACACTTTCAAACCTACAATATGGTAAAATAAATTGTATCTATTTTTTACTGAGAATCTAAAGAAAATATAAATAACGGTTATAGCACTACATCAAATTGATATTCAAATTCATGTTTAAGTTTATTTTTGTTTACTATATGTCCATCTGTCATTAAATCAGAGTTATTACTCACATACCATTATAGACTAATAGCCATTTCAATACTTATTGGAACATGAAAGTTGGAAACAGAAGGATTGGTGGTTAGAAATTATGTCCTTGGTGACAGAAATGATGTTGGAGTTCACATGACAGAATTTTGCAAAAGCAACGACTTCTTCACTGCAAATACCTTTTTAAACAACATAAACAGCGACTACACACATGGACTTGGCCAGATGGAATGCACAGTAATCAAATCAACTACATCTGTGGAAAGAAATGATGGAGACGCTCAATATCATCAGTCAGAGCAAGGCCAGTGGCTGACTGCCAAGCAGATCATTAATTGCTCATATGCAAGTTCAAGTTGAAACTGAAGAAAATCAGAACAGATTCACCAGAGCCAAAGTATGAATTTGAGTATATTACATCTGAATTCAGACAGTATCTCAAGAATAGGTTGGATGCATTGAACACTGATGACAAAACACCAGATGAGTTGTGTAATGACATCAAAGGCATCACACTTGAAGACAGCAAAAGGTCATTAAAAAGACAGGAAAGGAAGAAAAGACCAAAACAGATGTCAGATGAGACTCTGAAACCAGCTCTTCCACATCAAGCAGCTATAGCAAATGGAGAAAATGAGGAAGAAAAAGACCTAAAGAGAAGGTTTCAAAGGGCAGCTCCGGAAGACAAAGCATTATAACAACATATGCAAAGACCTGGAGTTAGAAAACATAAAAGAACACACTCAGCATTTCTCAAGCTGAACGAGAAGAAAAAAGTTCAAGTCTCAAGTCGTAATACTGAAGGATTCTAAGGTGAAAATATTAAACGACTGAGGAAGCATCTAAAGGAGATGGAAGTCACATACTGAGTCACCATAAGAGAAAGGGTTGGTTGACATTCAAACATTCCGTTAGAAAGCATATGATCAAGAATCCACAGTAATCAAGGACGAGGTCCAAGTCACACTGAAGGCACTGGTAAAAAAAAAACACAAGGATCTAGGAAGTGACAGAATTCCAACTGAGATGTTTCAACAAAATGGATGCAGTACTAGACGTGTGCCCTCATTTAATATCAATAAATTTGGAAAATAATTATCTGGCCAACCAACTGGGAGAGATCTATACTTATGCGTATTCCAAAGATTGATTGCTTTCTTCAGTCACCTCAGATGTATGAGAGAACTGAACAATGAATGAGGAAGACAGAAGAACTGAGGCCTTTAAATTATGGTGTTGGTAAGACATATTTAATATACCGTGGACTGCCAGAAGAACAGGAAACCCTGTTGGCATAGTGGTTAAGTACTACTATATCTGCTAACCAAAAGGTCAGCAGCTCGAATTCACCAGGTGCTCCTTGGAAACTCTATGGGGCAGTGCCACTGTGTCCTACAGGGTTGCTACGAGTCAGATTTGACTCAGCACAGTGGGTGGTTATATGTGTGCATGTGTGCCAAAAGAACAAAGAAATCTGTCTTAGAAGAAATATAGCCAGAATGTTCCCGAGAAGCAAGGATGGCAAGAGCATGTCTCCCATACGTTAGACATATTTTCAGGAGGGATCTTTTCCTGGGGAAGGACATTCTACTTTGTAGAGGGTGAGCTAACCAAGAGGAAGACCATCAACAAGGTGGATTGATAAATGGCTTCAACAATGCACTCAGGGATAACAATGACTTTAAGGTTGCCACAAGACCAGGCAGTTTTCAGCTCTGTTTGACACAGGGTCACTATGAGTCAGAACTGATGTCACGGCACCTAACAACAACATTCAGTGTTGGTATTAAACCAATCAGTTGCCATCAAGTCAATTCAGACTCATGATGACCCCTTGTCTAATAGAGTTGAACTGCATTCCATAGGGCTTTCCAGGCTGTGATTTTTGAAGCCTAGATCACCAGGCTTTTACTTATAAGGAATCCGAAGTAGTCTTGGAGAACCAGACTGTGGTTAGTAGCTGAGCACCTCCTTCTGCTCAGGTCCCTTATACTGATATTTACTACCTAGTAAGTACCACTAATTGGATCATTCAGTTTTGGGGAATCAAACTTTTTTGTGTGAATGAAAGTCCATACAATAAGCATTTTAGGCTTTGCAAGTCATTAATCTCTGTTGCAACTAACCAGCTCAGCTTTGTAGTATAAAACAACTGTAGAAAATCTGTTTAAAAATAAAAATTGTCGACTGTTTTTCAATAAAACATTTCTGCCCCCCAAATATGCTGGGCAGATTTGGCTCAAGGGCCCTAGTTTTCTGATCCTTGTTTACTTAAACACAACACACTTAGCATAAAGTTTATATAACTCAGAAAAGCTTTATCATGTACAGAGGATTTCCACAGGAGTCCAAGACCTCCTGGTAGAAAAACATGCAGGACAACGGTGTGTAGGTATTCAGATTGAAACCACAACACCGATTTAGAATAGTAAGAACTTACTATCAGTGTCTTTCCAAGTAGGCAATACGTCATCTGGGGGTGGGGTGCAGTCAAATGGTATATCATCATGTAATAGAATCAGTTTTGAAGGATTAGATTTTTTAAATCTTTTTATACTATTTCCCGTTTAAAGAGTTTTTTATTTATATATGTAACAATGTACATAATGTATTGCACAATATTATATTCGTTATACTTTGTGATTTAGAAATAAACACACATCCATTTTGTGCACATGCATCCACTTTTTTTTCCAAGAGACGTGCCAAGAGATTAAAGCGATAGGTTCAGTAGGGTCTGGGTAAGCCTTGCATGACCAGTAGGCTACATGGCTGCTTGCCCACCTTCCCTTCCTCCTGGCTTCACTGGGAGCTGCTGTCCCACTGACAGTGCCTGCTGCCCCATAGGCCCCCTAAAGGGCCTATGACTGTTCAAAACCCAACAAACAGGCATGTTCCACAAATTATCATTTCCACAGGATGTCGCTATATAATGTGTGTGCATTTTTGGTAAAAGAGAAATTTTGAAACCAAATTTTGGGGACACTATGTCTCCTGAACTCTAGGGAGCACCTGTAGTAGAATTAGGGGGACAATGTACATCCCTCGGAACTTGGAGGGTAGAATTGTCAAAAGGGACAAAGATTTAAAAAAAGAAAAGTTCATACTACCTGCCAAGAATTCAACAGCACTCAGTGATTCAGCATACTCCCATCAATGAAAATACACAGAGTTAACAAAAAGTGTAAAGCAGAAAATAATTAGGTCTTGAAAGAGATAACCAATTAATTCAAAGTTTCTGATAAACATAAGGAAGTGAGAGAGAAATTACGCAGAACATTGACCTCCCGGTGAATGCGGACAAAACAATTTTGAAATAGTAAAATACTCTTCACATGAGAGGTAATAGGTTTTTTTCACAACAGCTAGAAACATTTAGAAAGATCTTAAATAGAAAGTGCATTCATGACCTTAAGCCTACAACATAAAACCAAGTTCTAGATTGAAATATAATGTTACTGTTGCTAATTCTTTTTTTTTCTTTTTCTTTTTTTTTTTTCTCCTCCTTTAAAGAGAAATAAAAAAGACTCCCTGTACTACAATGTGTCATGAGAGACACAGGCAGGAATGGGAAAGAGAGGACGACCAGAAGGACAGTCTCAGGAAGGGATGGATGAGATAAGCAAGTGCCCTCCCTGCTACACACGCCCCCGCCCCCAAGTGCAAGCACGCATACACATACACACAAATATACAACAGAGTCCTTCTGGGGTTTTTTGGTAACATATCCCTAGGTGGGAAATACTTAAGTGAAGCCATCATTAAAAAAATAAAATAAAATAAAAACTTTTATCGTTGTCTTTTCAGGGCATCAGTAATTGTCCTTTCTTTTTTTCCTCCAAATGTAATACTGGAAAGGCTGATGAACTGCCAGCCACTACTCCGTGAAAGCCCGTGCTTAACAGTACCGTAAATGAATGTGGCTCAACAGTCTCGTGCTCTCCTTTGTATCATCCACCCATCTGGCTACAGTGAGCACAGTGGTTCCAGGACAGTGGATTAGAAACAGCGCATAATCCTACCCACACATTAAGAAACCAATGGTGGTTTTATTTTATGACTCTGTGATCAGCTAGACTCAACATATACAATTTAGTTGTAGGGAGCAAACAAATAATTAAAATAAACAACTGTAAATGTGTAGGAACTGGTAAAGAGTTTGGCACACTTAACCAGGGGTGGAAATGGACCAATTCCTTAGAGACAAATAATAATAAAAAGTCTAATATTTAATGAATAGTTATTATATAGCAATAATACAATTCATTTCATAGTAGCCTCATTTCTAGTTTCAGGTACATGTAATCCTTCACAGAAGGGAAAAAGTACAAGACTAATCTACCATCAGTGCAACATGATCTGGGAATCTGTTCCCTATAACATCTTCAAAGTTATCAATAGTAGAACCATCTAAATAGCCTCTCATTTTCAGCCACCCTGTCTTACACTGCATGAGATTCCCCTTATATTGGATCTTAGATCTTCAAAAAGGTTGTTCAAACCGCTGTCTATTTCACTGCTGTGAAGTGGAAAGTGAGTCCCTTTTAGGACAGACAGTTCTCTGTCCCTTTTCAGCTATTGTGAGTTTGGACAAGTACTTCCTACGTTTTGACTCATTGTTTCATTTTAAAAATAGTCAGTCAGTCTCTGAGTGGTGTAAATGGTTATAGCAGTTCATTGGAGTCCAGCTAGAGATGCCTTTCTTAGAAAAAAAAGACCTAGTAGACTACTTCCAAAAAAAAAAAAAAATCAGTCACTAAAAATATTATGGAGCACGAATGAGGTCAACAAGAAAACTGCAATGAATTTGATGACAGTGATTGGCTGTTCAAAACAGGCAAGTGAAGAGTTCTTGCTGGTGGTGAGACCTGAGGCTGAGTTGATTAAGCGTGAGGTCCCATGTCTAACTTCACAGACTGTTGAAGGGCTAGATGACAGCCCTTCATAGAGCTTTCTTGTTCATTCTTTCTGTTTAGGGTAAGTAAACAGAAAGTAATCAAGTTCAGAAAGTAATTAAGTTCAGCTTTTTTATATATTGCTTTGATAAACTGGTTTCAATCCAACAGACTGCATAGGTTCAAATTGTGGCTCTAATGCTTACAATTTAAATGGCCTTTCTGTAAAGGCCATTTACCCATCTGTAAAATGGGTCTTATTGTGAAATAAAGTGAGTTAGTATGTGTAAAATGCTTATAGCAGGACTGTATTTAGAAGAGACTGAGTGGAGACTATAGTCTTAGACTTCCAAAAGGGTTCAAACTTAACTTAGGTTTCATTAGTGCCCTATGTTGCTGGGTGAATTAATTTATGATAAGCCCTTTTTTAAGTTATTGGAAAATAAAGTTTAAGTAAAAAAGAAACAAAAAAACAGTCAAACACATTCTGGAGTTCCTTTTTTCCAGAAGCTAAAAGATAATGAAATGTGCATAAGAAGAAGTTAGCAGAAATTTTTCTCTTTAAACTTTATACACACACAGTATACTCATTTTATATTACAATGCTTTTCCCAAGTGGAAGTTCTTATCTTCACTATGACTCATAGTATTAGGACTAAATTTTAAGCCTCTAAAATTTTGAATTACACAAAAGTAATACCCACAAGTATTACACCAAACATTCCAATAATGCTGTGTATTTTTTCTGACAGCACTGATTCACGATGTGGGCAAACTTTGATCTCCACGTTGATTCTGTAAGTATACTTCTAGTCATCGCATCACTCTAACTATAGGCTTCTATCAAACCTGGGCAGAGGACTGTGGGAAAGGGAGACCAGGAAGGAAACTAACACAGAGAGACTAATATTAACATAACTGATCAACAAGAGTACTATGAGAACGCTCCAAAACATCCCTTCTCAGAACACCCAGAGGAAATTAAGTGCTCATCGTGCTTTGTAGGTAGAAATTGGAGATTCAGTGTTTCATGACTAAATGTACTAGAAGAAAGTAAGTGCTTAGCACTGAAACAATAATTACAAGGCAAGCACTTACAATACCAGTGGAAAAGCAAACAGGTATAAACTGTAAGGGAAAAATAGAAGTGCCAGAGCTAATTTACCTAAAGTGTATGATATCTTGGAAAACTTCATAAAACTAAGGTTTGAAAATAACTTAGCAAGGAAATATAATCTTTTTTGCAGACTACAAATTGTGTCTACCCCTTCTGAAAGAGTATAAAATCTTCCTCTGGCACAATCAATTCTACCTTAAGGAATTTCTTTTAAGAGCTGCATAGGAAACTTATCATTTTATTATTCATTCATTTACATATCTGGCTAACAGTTATTATGTAACTAGTAATTAGTAAGGAAAAAGGCAATTTAGGACCAGTGTGTGTGGGACAAAGGTGTCTATCTTTTTGTCTACAGAAATGGTTTGATACCAGGTTGCATCCCCAAGAGAGTTCAAAAACTAAACAGATGCCTATCAAAGTGAATTGTACCAACAGGTCAGGGTTAGCTCTACCAACATTCCATGAATTTCTACAGGCAAGTAGAATCAGAGTTCCCAACTGTGATGCTGGAAATAAATATTTTTCCATCAGAAGTAACTCCACAATATCTAAGACCTTCATGTTTGTGGACCCAAGTACCTATTTTCCAATTTATGATCTGATAAAGGACATAAGATCTGAAAGGAGGATCTTCTTAAAAAAAATGCAAGATGTATGTCCTTGAAGTATAAAGAAAGACAAAGGAAGATATGATTTCCAAAATCTATCACTCTCCTTTGTTACTATATAAAAGAAATTAACTCTTTGGATAAATTTCTTTCTTAAGAAGACAGAAGAACTAAACTTTTATTTGACCCATAGCAAGAAACTTGAAAGGTAGAGTCCAAATTATTCAAGCATTTCTAAGTAAGAAACTGCACAAAAAATAATGCAACATCATTTGGGCCCTTTCATGAGACTATATTTTCCTTAATATTCTCTGAAAGAAGGAAAGTCTCATTTTAATCTGCAGTTTTATTGTAGTTCAATATGGTTATGAGAATGGTGCCTAGATAACACCAGGGAGATATGAGGCAGAAGTCTCCCTGTAACACTTAGCAAAATTAATAACTCTCAAATGCAGCTTTCCCATTTGTAAAATAGATACAAAATCTTGACCGACCTCCTTAAACTGTTGTCAGTATGTGTTGGACAACAAAGTATACTAAAAGTACATAGCACAGTGGCTGTTCACAGACTATATACATTAAATATCAGCCATAAATGGATACCAGCTTTCTTTGGGGATGATGGAAGGGTTCTGGAATTGCAAAGTAGTGATGATTGCACAACCTCATGAATATGTTAAAAGCCACTGCACTGTATATAATTGTACAACACTGAATTTTACTTTCTTATTTTTATGTCATGTCAATTATCTCCATAAAAAACAAAGAACTAGATTAGCTATTATAATATTGCTTATAATCATAAAAACAAGCCTATAGCCATTGAGTTGATTCCAGCTCATAGCCACCCTACAGGGCAGAGGAGAACTGCCCCACACGGTTTCTGAGAGCACCTGGTAGATTAAACTACCTTTTGGTTAGCAGATATAGTACTGCACCACTATGCCCCCAGGATTTACTTTATTATAACGCACATTAGTAAATACACACAAGAGTTTGTAGATATAAGCTTTTTTTTTGCTTTAAAATAGCATGACATCAAATCTTTACCAAAAAGGAAGAAGAAGAAGAAAAAATTGCCAAAACAGAGTAACAGCTAGCATAGACCTTATTTATTTCAGCCATACCTGTAAGAATGAGGGTTAGCAACAGCAAGGGTGAAAAAACTAGAAACAGAAGATGATGACACCAACCAGTTTAAAAAAAAATCAAGGGATTTATGATGTCCTTCGCCTGAGACTGATCCCTCCTGATAACATGTTCAGTGTATGTGAGATAAAGTCTCATGATCCTTGTTTCTAAGGAGCATACTGGCTGTACTTCTTCCAAGACAGATTTTTTCATTCTTTTAACAGTTTATGGTATATTCAGTTACTATTGACCAATACTGTAATTCAAAGGCATCAGTAATTCTTTGGTCTTCCTTATTCACTGCTAAGTTATCACATACATACAGAATGACTGACAATGCCATGGCCTAGATTAGGTGAACTCTAGTCTTCAGCGACACCTTCTCACCACTTGACAGAGGTCTTTTGCAGCAAATATGGTGAATGCAATGCATCTTTTGATTTCTTGGCTGCTGCCACCACCACAGGTGTTGATTGTGGATCTGAGTAAAGTGAAGCCTGTGACAGCTCCAATCTTTTCTCCATTTATCCTGATGTTGTTTCTTGGTCTAGTTTGAAGGAGTTGGCTTTCTTTATACTAAGGTGTGATCCATACTGGAGGCTGGATGTTTGACCTTCCCCGGTAAGTTCTTCATCCTTTTGCCATCAGCAAGCAATGTTGCACCATCTGCCTATCTCAGGTTGTTCATGAGTCTTCCTCCACTCCTAATGCCCTGTTCTTCATTTAGTCTAGCTTTTCAGATTATTTCGTCAGGACACAGACTAAATAAGTGTCATATAAGGATACAACTCTGACATTCACTTGTCCTGATATCAAACCACACAGTATCCTCTGCTCTGTTGGAACAACTCCCTCTTGATCTACGTACATGAGTCAAATTAAGTGTTCTGGAATTCCCATTCTTTGCAGTGTTGTCCATAATTTGGTACAGTCCACACAGTCAAATGTCTTTTCACAGTCTCTAAAACACAGACAAACATCTTTCCAGTATCTCGACGGCACTTGGATGGCAGTATCATCTGCTTTCAGCCAGGACCCATCTGACATCAGCAATGATATTCCTTGTTCCAGGTCTTCTTTTAAATCTGGCTTGAACTTCCGGATGTTCCTTGTCAAGGTACTGCTACAACCACTTTTTAATGATCTTCAATAAAATTTTCATGTCATTAGCTAATACATGAGTGCTACAAATATTTATTAAATTACTTAATATGTGTCAGATTCTAGTAATACATAGAGCAGCTAAGATGAGAAAAAGCTTTTCTAGTTTTGCACCAGGGATCTTTCTACCTCGCCATAGTACTCCTTGATAGAGATACAGAGGTTACATTTACTTGGATTGGGGCCAGAAAATTACAAGAAAGGAAATTTCGTGAAGTGTTTTGCGTCTCTCAACATTATTGTGCCTAGACAATTAGATAAAGGAAGCTGATTCCTTTAGTATCCTTCAAATATTAAGAGAAAACAAAAGGCTATCTTTTTTGATCTACCACATAAAGTATGAGCCAGGTGGGAGAGGACACACACACACACAATAAACCTCAGCAGAGGTCATTACTTCAAGGGCAGAAACCTTATGCTTTAGATTGTATGAGCTACTAACCCATACTTCCAAAATAAAATGCAATTTAAAAGATGTTGGAAAAATATTTCAAATCAAAAGTGGTTGATGAAATAGTCCATTATTTAGGTATCTTTCTCTCTCTCTTTTTTTTCACATAAAAATGTACATCGCATATGCAGAGAGTGAAGAACCAACAGCTACAAGATTGTAAAATAAACAACTAAATTATTTGAGAAATTGAGGACAGTCCCAAACCATCTTTGGACTCAACCTGAGTGTATCACCTAATATACTATAGTTTGCAATCCTACTATATTTTATTCTTTAAAATCAGCTTTACACTTTTCAAATTTGGAAAATTTTAAGGTTGTTCTAGAAAACTGTTTTGAAAATCTAAACTCATCTTTTATTCATCCCACTAGTAAGAACTTTAGAAGATTTGTAATTCACCAAAAATAGAAAGCTTGCCAAGTACTTCAAGTTTCCAATGAAATCTCATCACCATGAGGTAGAATTCTCCTGAAGGATGCCCCAAGCTCTACAGTAGAGAGCATATATTGATTCAACATCACTACTTAAAGGGCAAAATCAGCAATGGTAATTCCGAAAAATCTCTAGAGGAATGAAGCCATGCAGAAAGTGTTTTAAAAACTTTGTTTTGATTGGTTTCTACTAAACTATTTGTTTTTGATATCCAAAAAAGCTAAAAATAAAATTAAAAGAAGTTACAGGCGGCGCTAGAGTATTCATTGGCAATCCCAAAGATTAAAGTATACATTTGAATCAGAAAACATATTTCAAGAACTAGATTAGATGAAAATATATGACAAATATACTGCAGATAGCTGACTTTCTAATGGTGCATTTAGGTGATGATTTCATGATGCAAACTTTTTTCACCTGTTATCAGTTCTGAAAGAGTGTGCATCCTACAATCTATGATGTCTTTTAAGTTTTCTTTCTTTCCTTCTCTCTCTCTCTCTTTTTCTCAGCAGAATGTGAAATATTAGTACATGCTATACAATCACCAGGTTCTATCCCAGACAGTCACTTTTCTTGTACTAATAAAACAATATTGCTGTTAGGTGCTGTTGATTGTCTCTACTGAGAGCAATCCCATATACAAAGGGAAGAAACTCTTTCTGATTCTGTGCCATCCTCAGCACCGTTACCATGGCTGAGTCCACTGCCACCCCCATGGTGTTAATCAGTCTCATTCAAGGTCTTCCTCTTTTCCACTGACCCTCTGCTTTACCAAGCATGACATCTTTCTCCAGGGAGTGACCCTTCCTGGATAATATGTGCAAAGTATGCAAGATGAAATCTCACCATGCTCACTGGTAAGGCACTTCCTGGTTGTACTTCTTCCAAGATAGATTTGTTTGTTCTTCTGACAGTCCCTGGCAAATTCAGTTATTGTTTAACAACATCAAAATTTAAAGGCTTCAATTTTCCTTTGGTCTTATTTATTCATTGACCAGTTTTTGGTGCGTATGAAGCAAGTGAGGAAAACTGTGGTTTGAGTAAGACACAATTTAGTGCTCAAAGTTGTGAGCTTTGAGCTCAAGTGAGTGCTCTTTCATAACTCAGAGATGTCTTTTACAGTTAGCTTTGCCCAATTTAATGTTTTTTTTTTATTATGATGATTGAATGAAAATGTACATTCCCATACAAATTTGCATGCCCACCTATATGCAGCTCCCACTGCTCTCCCTGCCCGGTGACAGCACACCTCCTCTCTGCTCCATACATGTCTCATCCTCCCAACAATCTCCTGTCTCCTCCTCTCCACCCACTCCCCCACTTCCAGTAAGAGGTCAGCAGGATGACATCTGACAGATGCATAGAACCAGAAAGTGCACACATGATATGGTCACTCTGTGTCGCCAAGTCCAATCCATTTCTGTCTGAAGAGTTGACCTCTATTATGATTTATGGACGGGCAGCATCAGGGCCAGGGGCCACGCTCTCAGGGGAACTCAGAGGCCCCTGAATGATCAATTGCTGTCTTTTAGTGGGGATTTCTGGGTTCACCCCTTTTAATCTTGTGTTGCCAGTGAGACTCAACTTGTGGGCTCCGTCACAGCTATCACTGGTGGTGGCTGGCTACTATCTGTTTCTTCCAGTCACACGTTGATGTAGTCACCCAGTCACTTGGGTCTCTCTGTCTTCTGGGTTCTCTTTCCCCCGTGTCATTTTGGTCCTTGGTGATCATCCATTCCTGCTGAGATAGGACCATTTGCTGTATCCTCAGATGGCAGCTTGGCAGCTTTCAAGACCCGAGATGCCACTCACTAATGTGGGGTGCAGAAGCCTCTCTTAGAAAAATGCTAGTTGTGCCAATTGGCCTCATTTTCCCCTGAGAGCATGGTCCCTGGCCTCCTGTCCCAGCTACTCTGTCTTTGCAATATTGGGTTAAGACGGGAGGAGTAATCATGTTATGCTGAAGTCCAGTTAACACTGATCTTCTTTCTCATGTGTGCTATCTCAGATTTCAGCCAACCAAATTTCTATCAACTATCTAACCTAAACCCTCCCTTTCTCACCCTCCCTTCAACCAAAGTAAAGTCGTTATAAGCAAATACATAACTATTCTTGCCTGTCTGCCTCCTTTCCTTTCTTCCTGTTTCCCTCTCTCCCTCTCTTATCTTGTTTCTTTCTTTTGTTTTTCCTGAAATAGGGTAAGGTAACTGTCCAGAAAAATAAGTTATCTTATGTGCTGTTTCTGACATCAGAACTTCTGTCATGCAGAACCATATCATTTTCATAATATTTGCTTCATGTACAACAGGAAACAGCAGTGCTTGATTCTGAACAGGAAAAGAAAAAAATACTGATACGTGGTAAAAATGCATTGCACCAACACTTAGGATTTATGGGAGTTATACAGGTGCTATTATTAACTGGCTACATGGTTTGAAGGGATCTTTTAACTTCTCTTTTTCATAAAACGGAAGTAATTATTTTTGTCTCCCTTGAAAGGTTGGAATGTCCCAATAGTAAAAGGAAAATTGTTTGAAAGAGGTTTGTTGAGAAGACTTAATTACTTTAGTTACTATATTTAAAATGTATCCCTCTATTGACCAATTTAGAACTGAATTGTTCAGTAATGGAAATTGATTGTGAAATTGTTTTCAGGACACTAGCAAATAGTTTGAGGTACAAGTAGCAAACGGAAAATAGAATCTTCAAATGAGATTGTAAATCCTACTTCCTAAATTGGAAGCTTAAAACATTTGTTCATTTTTTTAGTATCTTAAGGGCTTAAAGTCTAAATGTGTTCAATTCTACTAGAAATGATTACACTTCAAAATGATCAACTATGTGTCAGTTAGAAGACAGGAAATATTTACCAAAATAATAATTTTTCAAAAAACTGATTCATAGACTTTCTAGGAATGATGAGGAAGCAAACCATTTGTCATTAAGACTGTTACAGATCAGGATCATAAACTCATAGCCACTTCATAAAAGAAGTTATTTCTTTTGACTTCCTGGAAGAGCAGGGAAGACAGCAATTGAAGGTTATTCAAAAATAGTATCATTACAGCCATCTAAGATTATGTCTACTGGTCTCATCAAGTTCAATGCAAAAGAGAATCATGAAAACCAAAGACACAAGGCCAATGTTAGTCCAAAGTACTAATGGGCCACAGATACTACAGCCTCTGCCACTGTGAGTGCAGAACAACTAGATGGTGACCAGCATAACCACCAGCGACTCAGACACAACACAGGATTCTGGACATCAGGAGAAAAATGAACAATGAAATTCAAATTCACAACAAAAGACCAGACTTACTTGTGTGACTGAGATTGTGGCCCACAGATACGCTCTTAACTCACCATTGAACCCACTACTGATGTTCACCCTTCTGCTACAGATGAGATAGCTGCATACAGCAAACAATAACACAGATGAGGAATGTTTTCTTAGTTCAGTCATGTGTGTGAGACCAAATGGGCAACAGCTGCTCCAAAGAAAAGACAAAAATGCAGGGAGGGACAGGAACTGTGATAAATGGAAATGGGGAATGAGGAGTAGAAAAGAGGGGGTGTTGACACATGGCAGAGATTGCAACCTATATCACAAGACAATTTGTGTAGAAACTGTGGAATGAGAAACTGATTTCCAATGTCAGCTTTCATCTAAAGCATACACACATGTACCATCATTGTAGAAAAAGTTCAAAAGTTTGTTAGCAGAGCCTATCCATTTTATCCCCCTGGAAATTATTAACTGATGCTTTAAAAATCCTCTCCTAATGACATTGGCTTCAGGGTTTGTACTACAGCACAAGGTTTATATAAGTATCAAAAATCTAGCCTCTCTAATGAGATCATGTCTCTTGGCCTACACCTGATTCTTGTTCAAAGGCCAAATTAGTGCCAGTTAAAGGAACTACATATCTGATGTATTTTCTGCCAGAGTCCTTTATAAAATGATAAAAAGGTGATGAAAGAGGACAAAGACATAGCCATGCCTAACCCTAGCTAGGAAACCCTACTTAGTAGCCATTCCTTGCATAGTAGACCACGTGATTGCCCCATTCAAATGGCAAACACCAGTCCATTTCAGCTCACTTATGCATAGGATACTGACGTTTCTGTGTTCCACTTCATTTCTGATTTTCTGGGATTCATACTTTGTACATCCCATGTTCTAATAATTAATGGATGTTTGCAGCTATTTCTTCTCGTTTTGAGTCATGGCATATCAGCAAATGAAGGTCCTGAAAGCTTGACTCCACCCATGTCATTCAGATCAACTCTACCTTGAGGGAAACCTTGGTGGCCCAGTGGTTAAGTGCTGTGTTTGTTAACCAAGACAAGCCAAGTGCCATCATGTCGGTTGCCATGTTAACCAAAGGGTCGTCGATTCAAACCCGGCAGGTGCATCCCAGAAACTCTACAAGCCAGTTTTATCCTGTCCTATAGTGTAGCTATGAGTTAGAATCAACTCATCAGCAATGGGCTTGGTTTTGGTTTCTTAACTCCCCTGTCCCCGATGCCTTACGGAGAACACTGACCTAAGAAACACTGGCTTGCTGCTTCTTGATGAGCTGACATGCTATCCGAATAAATGTCACTGTGAATATATAATTGCTGGCCTGTTTTCGTGATTGCCTGGTTGCCTTTAGGTACTTCACAATGTGTCTTTTGAATTCAGAAAAGGTAAGTGACAATATCTCTCTCACAGGAACTGCAGACCAAAGTCTGAAATGTAGAACCAATCTACCATCCCTTTGCCCAAAGCATTAAGTGGTTTTCTGCTGAGAAAATACTGCAACCAGTTTGCCTCATACAGCATTATTATCAAAGATAACTGTAATCAGTGATTTAGAAAGAAGTGTGATTTGTCAAAGGATGTAGCATTACACATATTTTAAAGTTTATTTAAAATATATATTTCTAAATCTTCTGGAATTATAGGATTGTCTGATTTTGGTTCAAATACTTTACTCTTTCTATTTTCCCATAGGCTAACTATTTTTAAAATTTCCCTTCTTTCCCATATGGAAGACCTGGTGGTGTGGTGGTTAAAAGCACATGGCTGCTAACCAAAGTGTTGGTAGTTCCAAACTACCTGGTGCTTCTTGGAAACCCTATGGGGCAGTTCTGTTGGGTCCACATCAGTTGGAATCAACTTTTCAGCAACTGGGTTGGAGCTTTGGTTTTTCTTCATGTATCAATATTATTAGTAAATAGCAAGCTCTGAGAGATCTATTGTGATTTTTAACAAGAAACTCCTCACAAAGCATAGACGTGTTGGATGTTGAGAGGAACCCTTTTACATAAATTTGACAATATTTTCCCTGTATAGAGTCACTTTAAGCTAACGCATTGAAAATTCAATCTCATGCCATGTTCTATCCTAAACAATCATTTATGTCTTAGACTAATCGATTTAAATGGCCATGGCAGAAGTGAAATCACTGCAAACAAATACATGAGTTTTTTTTGTTTTGTTTCCTTTTGTTTTGTTTTAGGGCAATGTAACTGTCCAGGGAAACATGTTATCTCCTTTCTCTTTTCTCACCGCTGTCATACGGAGACACAGCGTATCTACAATCATGCTTGGTTTATATAAAACAAACCGGCTGCTGAGCTTGACTTCTCAGGAGGAACTGTGGTAAAAGTTAAAACAACGGTTCTCATAGCAGAGGGCTGCTGTGCAGACAGGAAGCTCATTTTACAGGCCTGAGAATTTCAAAAAATGTTTTGACAATGAGCAGTGAAAAGCTTTCATCCTTACTTCAATTTTACCCTAAGTGCCAGGTTCCTATTCATTTGTAATTATGGGCTTCTTCAAATGCAAGAATATTAGCATTACTGATTCGTTTTCCATTACCATGTAAAAGTTTCTCACACTTTAAAGTATCCTGAGTACTAGGCCTAAGATGCATGACAATAATAATGAACTTCTGACCACAGTATTCCAAACCTTAATATGTCAGCACAGACATTGGAAGAAAATAGACACAGGGTAGAGATTCTGTCATTCTGCTGGGTCTCAACAAACGCATGTGTACAGTCTCACGCTGGCACTTCAAATCCTACAGGAATACACTCTCTTTAATCAATTTAACCTGATAGTCTTTTTTTTTTCAATGTTAAAAACCTACAGGAATACACTCTCTTTAATCGATTTAATCTGATACTCTTTTTTCAATGTTAATTCTACAAAATATAGCAAAATACAAGATAAATGTGTCCTACATCTGTCTGTCTGTCTGTCTATCTATCTATCTCTCTATATCTATCTATCTCTCTATATCTAACTATCTATCTCTCTATCTCTCTATCATCTATCTATCATCTATCTATCTATCATCTATCATCTATTGATCTATCGATCTATTGATCGATCGATTGATCGATCTATCGATCTATCTTACTAGAACCTACAGCTGTCTCTCAGGACCCATAATTGTGCAGTGTTTCACATTATAACCCATGAACATCCTACCCACATTATACCCAGATGTCACCTCTGATATTGACAATGCAACACTAGGAGACATATATCAGCCAAACTGATACAAATACATTCTTACCTCTACTCCTTATTCAAGCTCACCCAATGCATTTCAATACAAAGAACAAGCAAGCCTTGCTTTCCCCGCATCCCAGGACTTCCCCACATCCCAGGACTTCTCTGTAATCCAGGCTTTCCCTACATCCCAAGTCTTCCCTGTAACCCAGACCTTCCCTGCATCCCAGGCTTTCCCTGCATCCCAGGCCTTCCCTGCACCCCATGCCTTCTCTGCATCCCAGGCTTTCCCTGCACTCCATGCAATGTGAACAACAAACATGATATCTGAACAAAAATGAAGACAGAGTTTACATGCACAGACTTCATGAACTTAATGCATAAAACACATCAGTGTTAACCTCGAACATTTTTTAAAACTAAATTTAGAGTTACTCTAGATTACTTTTTAAAAACTCATTTCCATTAAGTTGATTCCAACTCATAGTGACCCTCTAGAGCAGAACAGAACTTCCCCACAGAGTTTTCAAGGAGTGCTTAGCGGATTCTAGTTGCTGCCCATTTGGTTACGAGCCATAGCACTTAACCACTATGCCACCAGGGTTTCCAACAGTTAACAGTCTAAATCCAGCAGGTGACCCCTGGGGCAGTTCTGTTCTGTCTATAGGGTTGCTATGAGTCCAAATTGACAGCAACTTTGGTTAACGGATTACACGGTAATTAGTAATAATTAGTTGTTTCGCAAGATCCTGTAAATGGCATTATTTTTACACAACCAAATATTTTCTTATGCCTTAATAAATACACGGACTCCACAAGTGGAACAAACATTAATGTCCCTGGCTGCCTACTATACAAAACATTGGAAGTTTGAATCAGTCAAGAGGTACCTAGATAGAAATGACTGGGGATCTATTTTCAAAAAGTCAGCCATTGAAAATACCAATACATATAGCATCAGCATGCGTCAGAGTCAGCTTGACATCAACGCTTTTAATTTTACACATGGTAACATGTATACATGTGATTTTTAACTGTCACTGTCCCCATCCACACAGACCTGTGACACTTAAGTATACTAAAATCCCAAAGGTCATGTAAGATTTCTCACCCAGCAGCCAGCGCTTCTCTGCCAGTGCACCCAGTCTCTGGGCGTAGTGTTGACACTCTCCGGATCATCTCTTTTATTCCCTTCTTGTATGTTCTCTGTGCATTCCTCCCCCTTCCAGCCACACCTGGGGGGCCCTATAACTGCAGCGGATGTTCAGGGAGCTTACAGCAGTGGAGTTATGGATTATTCCAGTCTTAAAACAGCATAAACCCTATCTTAAATGGTAGAGGAAGACTCACACAGTTAATAGTGTTATTTCTTTCATACTACAATACTAGAAACTTATGAGTACTAGTCAAACTTACAGGGCCATAGGAAGAGTTTCTAAAATACAGATTGATGTGTGGGCTATCTGACAATTCCATTTCACATCTCTCCTTTTTTATTGAAGCTAATAAACAACCAAAGTCATGAGAAACATTCCCCATACATCACTGCTTTTCTTTATTTGGCTGACAGAAGCTTTTCACAAAAGATACTTCTTATCCTGCTTGAGCACACATTCTCACAGCTTACCAGAACAGGGGAAATTTCTTCCTGTGCCTCACCTTCCTCAGACCAACCGACTGAAAGGGTAGAAAGCAATTTTGTTTGAGAAGAAACACAGTGGCCATGAAAGTAGTTCTCTCAGTTAGGCCAGATTTTATGTTCTAAATTCCAGCCCTTACAATCTCCAACAATGGAGACACTCTCCCAACTTGATGGATGTAGAAACCACACATTGTAAAAATGACACGTGCAAAGGCATCAGACAATAAGCTACAGTCTTGGGGTTTGAAAGCTGAATTTGGATTGAAGGTCAATGCCTCGTCTACATCATCATTTCAGCTCCCATCGTACAGCACCTTCCTCATTTTTACAGGTTGTAAACAAGAGTCAAGAAGTCAAATACAAGTCCTTAGACAGCAAAAGCCACTGATCTAGAATCATGTGCTGACTCTCTTTCAGTGGGATCATCTACCTGAATAGTTAACAACTTTCAGTTCCATAAATACATACTGTTAGTGCCATAATTTCTTTAATACATGTCTGTCTTTCTGATCCACAGGTAGTCCACTGAGGCAAGTGGCTTTTACTACATTTTAATTCCATGATTACAATTTGAAAGGCAGTGTGAGTGTACTCATTAAGGAGATGAGATTGGAAACCAGGCTGAATGAGTTCAAGGTTTAGATCACGAAATAATGACTGCTGTGTGACCTTTAGCAAATTATTTAACCTCTCTGTGCTTCAGCTTTCTCATCTATAAAAGGAATACAAATATTACTCCTACTAGGGCTGATGAAAATTTACATGAGGTAATATATGTCAATCCCCAAGCATATACTAAATACTACTTAAGTGTTTTCTACTAACTATTATTTTCTATTTGGGAAAATTATTTGAGATTTGTGGCCATGGAATCTAGAAATGGGTACAAATAAAAATACAGCTTTGGAAAATTTATTTAATAACATTTACAAGCACTCACTTGAGAAGGAACTCACTCCTAAGAAAATGATGTAGTCACAACAGAGGCCAAGTTAGAACGGCTCCCAGTCCAGAGTTCTCTGGTTATTTTCATGTACAGAGCCAGCTCTCTTTAGTAATAAAACCATGTGAAGCAGAGGCAGTTGTTACATAAAGGGCTCCAGAAACATGCTCACAGATTTCTGACTGCTAAAAAAAAAAAAGTAGATGAGGTTATGATTTACAACAGAGCCAGAGAGATCTGGAAGTTCCTTTACCGGAGACAATTTACTAGGGAAAAAAAAGGCACTTGGCTAAATTAGTATAAGATAGGAAACCTTGGTGGCATAGTAGTTAAGTGCTACAGCTGCTAAGCAAAAGCTTAGCCGTTAAATGCACCAGGTACTCCTTGGAAACTCTATGGGGCAGCTCCACTCTGACTTCTAGGGTGGCTGTGAGTCAGAACCAACTTCACGGCAGTGGCTTTGGCTTTTTGGCTGGCATAAGACATACTGAGGTCCCTAATCTACCAACGCACACCAGCATATGAAAAAGTCTGAGCTCTCACCCAATAAATAAACAAGGGTGACATCCTCTAAGCCAGTCTTTGCCAAATATATGTGTCTAAATTATAACCAGAAGCCTTATTTTATTAACTATTTTTTCACAGGACACCTTCCAGGAAACACTGTGTGACAGTTCCCATTGAGTTTTCTTCCTTAGTTCAGACGTAACTCTAGCATCAATTTTCCCAAGAAATGACGGAGATGATGGTAACAGCAACAAACTGAGAATTTGCTCAGAGCACGGTGTTTCATTAAAGCCCTTTTAATAAATCACCCTACTTCACATTCACATAATTCCAAGTGTAAGCACTATCATTATCCTCAATCTACAGATAAAGAAACTGAGACGCAGAAAGGTTAACTCTCCACCCCAAGGTCAGACAGCTAGAAGTGAAATTGCACTGTAGGCAGCCTAACTGCAGAGCCCATGCTCTTGAACCTGAGCTCAATTATCTCTCTAGGTAAGAGAGGCTAGTGGCCAGAGCAGAAATGGTTTGATGCAACTAGACACTCAGGGAAACAACTGGAGAGGAAGGTGATCTCGAAGCCACCAGTGGCCATCTACAAGGAAGTCAGGAACCACAGAATATCCGATCATAATGAGAACTTCCTGGGATTTCTAGATCCCAAGACTTCTCTTACTATTCCTTGTACTTTTAATACTATTAAGAAACAGAAAAAAAAAAGTAACTGGACCCTGTGATAGTTTGGGGGGTGGCAGACAAGGAGGGAAGGAGAGAGGGTGGACTCCGTGGGTCCCTTGTGCCCTGTGACCACTCCTCACTGACATACAATGTCTCCCTTCAGGTTCTCAATAATCCTGTGAGCTAAGGACTGTTCTTTTGTAGAAGGGTAAAGAAAAAATTAAAATTATTAGGCAACTTGCCTACGAAACAAATATCTAAAATAAACGGAATACATTTTAAATACACACAGACTTAGGTCAGAAGTGTGCCACTCTAACAGCATCTGACGAAGTGGGACAAGTAGATCAAGCTAGACACATGCAAGCAGAATCCCCAAGAAGCAGAGTGGATGTTCTCAGTCTAACAGAACTGAAGGCAGATTTCTTCCTGCATTGGCTGAAAGTAAGAATAAGGAGTGTGAAGATGGGCTACATGGGAAAAGATAAAAAAAAAATCTTCTCAGGTAGACATAATGTAAAAAGGTATCCTATCTGCAGGTTAGAAGCCCCAGTAGTACAGTGGGTAAAGAGCTCATCTGCTACCCAGAATGTCAGTGGTTCAAACCCACCAACTGCTCCACAGGAGAAAGATGGAGCCATCAGCTTCCATAAAGATTTACAGCCTTGGAAACCCCACAGAGCAGTTCTCCCTGTCCTACAGAGTCACTGGGAGTCAGAATTGATTTCACAGTAGTAGTAGCTTTGATTTGTATTTGCAGTATCACCTATCCGCTTGTCTCAGTGCAGTAGCTTGTCTGTTGCTAGGATTCTGGAATCTATGCCATCAGCCTTTCAAACAGCAGCAAGGTTATTCCTGGTGACCAGTTTCAAAAGAGCTTCCAGTCTACGGCAGTCTAAAAGTAAGGGTTCAGTGATCTATTTCTGAAAATTAGCCAGTAAAAACTCTAGAAATTAGAATGTCAGTTTTCCTCTCTTAGATGTACCATCAGGAGTGACTATCTTAGTTACCTAGGGCTGCTATAACAGAAGAATCACCAATGGATGGCTTTAAGCAAGAGAAGTTTATTCTCTCACAGTCTGAGAGGTTAGATGTTCGAGGTCAGCTCCAGGGAAAGGCTTTCTCTATCATCTCTGGTACCTGCTGTCCGTCAGCCCCTGTCGAGGCACTTCTCAGTGCAGGGAACCCCCAGATCCAAAGGTCGTGCTCTGCTCCTGGCATGACTTTCTTGGTGGTAGCAGGTCCCTCTGACTCTCCTCTTCTCTCTTTTATATAACAACAGATACTGATTTAAGACACAAACTAATCTCTAGATGGAGTCCAGCCTCACTAACATAACTGCCTCTAATTAACCTCATAGAGGTAAGATTTGAAACATTTTGGAAAATTACAGGAGGTGACAAAATGGAGGACAATCCCACGACACAGGGAACGTGGCCTAGCCAAATTGGCATATATTTTTGCAGGACACAATTCAACCCATGACAGGGACCAATTGTTGGAGAAGAACACTATATTTGGTAAAGTGGAGGGTTAGCAAATAAGAGGGGAATCCTCAATGAGATGGACTGACACCACGTCCACAAACATAGTTTCAATTATGTCAACAATCACTCAGGTGGTCACAATGGGGCAATGTTGAGGTCATTCTGGGTGACTCAAGGTCCCCAGGAGCCGGAGCTTCTGACTGCAGATGCTTTGCACAGCTTCTGTTACTGTCTTCTGTGTGGACAAGTTTCATGGTCAAAGCAACCTCATGGAAATGAAAGCTAGTTTTATATTGGAAAACTTATTGTGTCATGGTAAAATGACACATGGTAAAATTGACCACGACGTGGAAGGTTGAGTTGTGTTTTGATGGCCCTTTCCTATAAGCAAATGTAGTGTCACCTCAGATGCACTGCATGGTAAGCAGAGCACAAAGTATCTCAGCTTCCTGTTTTCTGTTTGATGCATTTGTATAGGGCACAATCTGGCTGGTCCTAGAGGTGTCCTGGGCATCATGAGCCAACATAAGGTTGACAGTTTGCTCACAGAGCTTTGACCACAGGAACATCATTTCCCACAAGCGTCTTCCTTCTTTCCTCTATTTTAGACTTTACAGCCAGCTTCTGACTGCAGATGCTTTGCACAGCTTCTGTTACTATCTTCTGTGTGGACAAGTTTAATGGTCAAAGCAACCTCATGGAAATGAAAGCTAATTTTATATTGGAAAACTTATTGTGCCATGGTAAAATGACCTCAAACATTCTCAGTAAGAATTATATAAAAACCATAAATCCTAGCTACAGCTGCAGTGTTAGCAGACATATATAACGTGTGTACACAATTGCAGATCCACTCTGGGACGAGAGCTGAGTGACCTGGTTTTAGGAGCTGTACGAGACTGCACTGGAAACATAGATAGGACAAGGAACTTCCAGGGCCCTCGCTGCCACTTGCCATTAAGCTGGCCTGACACATACTACGTTTTATCAATATGCTAAGAAAGAGGACACTTTTGTAATCTACATCTTAATGTTAATTAACAGGTTTATTGATTGTTTTATGTGTTTGGTGTCAATACACACAAGCGTATATGCCAAATATGAACATTTTAAAAGAATTAAAGTCACTTGTTTCATCCAGCCTACTTAGATGACAAATTTGCTTTCTATGCCTTAAAAAATCTTCCACTCACTCACTCACTCTTTCTTTCATGTTCACAATACTCATTACTTTTATGAAACTCACACTGGATCGAGCTATTTCATCTAAAGTTTTCCACAGACCCTTCAATATATTCCGCAGCCTGCGGTATTGAATTTGATGAAACACTCCTCGTGAGTAGAAAATGAAAGTAACTGTAAACAAAAATGTGATACACAATGCTTGAGATTATTGCTAGCAGGCTGTCTATATAAAAAGAACAGTTGAGCTCATCATTAATTTTAAAAATTCCTAGAATTCCAATTAATACTAATGTTATTATTTTGCTTATTAATCTTGGAAAGATAAAATAGGTCAAAAGAGTTACCATCTTTTGCTGGTTTTATAATAATTATTTATACTAATATTCATAAATAACAAAATGTTAATGAATAATAATGCATCAACAGATTCCTAAACTTACATACAATTTTAACTTGAGGATTTCAGTTATTCCCACAAATGTCTACCATGAATATATAAGTGCTGTCATTAATATTAAGTAATAATAATAATAATAATAAGTGATGTCATTGTTATTATTATCATTCTTACAGTAACTCAATTTCTATAAATGGCAAGACAACTGGAATGATTTGTTACATATACCAAGGGTGCTTTGCAATGGAAAGATAGGAACTGGTACTGGTTATGATTTAAACCAAGGTTAACAAGACTTTGACCTGGTGTCTTAAGGGGCTAACTATAAATTTTAACTTAAAGGGAAAGTTTAGTACAATGGTACCCTCACATCTGAAAAATTCTTTTTATATGATGCTATTTCATCTAACCAATTCTGAAAGGTCATTTATTTCTGGTTAGCCTCCCCTCAATATAAGGTTATTATTGTGTGAGTTTGTAACTAATATGAAAGGCATAAAAAAGCCAAAGATGCATACTAATTTACTTTGACCTCTGCCCCCAGTTCACTCTGTGTTTCTTTATAGTTAAGCATAATAATAATAATATAAAAAAGAACTAATTCACTAAAAAGAGTTTCCAAAATTATACTTACAAACTATAAAACAAACCCAGTGCTGTTGCCTCTGACTTACAGTGACCCTAAGGACAGAGTAGAACAGCCCCATAGGGTTTCCAAGGACCCCCTGGTTGACTTGAACTGCATAGTTTTGGTCAGCATCTGTGTTTCTCAACCACTATGCCACCAGGGTTTCCAAAACAAAAGACAGAAAATATTTTTATTTGAATCAAACTCCTGCAATAGAGAAACAACTCAGAGTAAGTGACTCCCCCCCCCCAATTCACCCAAAACATTTCACATCCATTTGAATATTAACTGGAGTCCCTAAGTACTTATTAAGTATTTGAATAGTAACAAAAGGCTAGTGATTCCAATCCATACAAAGGCACATTGGAAGAATGTCCTGGTTACATACTTCTGAATGTTGACAGCTATTAAAAAATCAAAGGAGCGCTATCTTATTTCGACACACATGAAGTCACTGTGAATCAGAATCAACTCAAAAGCAACTGGCTTTGCTGTTCTTTGTAACAGCAAATATGCATTTACTTCTTCAGTCTTTACTCCAACAGTCTTTTATCAAAACAATCACTTTGTAAGAGGCCAAAAAGAATGAGAGTGAGACCTGATCTCCAGAAGCCAATTAAGCAACACATTAGAGTTTGACAAGGTCAAGGCCTTGATAAGCCATTTCCTGAGTGAATGCACAGGCCAGTCCAGTGGCATAGTGGGAAAGTTCTATGGCTGCTAACCAAAGAGTCGGCCTTTCAAATCCACCATGTCACTAGGAGTTAGCATTGACTCAACAGTGCTGGGTTTTGTTTGTTTGTTTGTTTTATCACAACTAGGGAGAAAAGGAAGACTGAACAGTGAACACACATCTTAGAACGGCTTTCAGCTGTTATCTAACCAGCACTGACATCTGCACATTCTTGTTGTTACTTTATATGTAATTTTAATTAAAACTAGAATTGCTTCTGTGTAAATATGCCTGCATTTCCTAAACCATTATGGTTTTCCTCCCTAAAATCAGGAAGTAAGTCATACATTGAATATACTGTGCAATTCCTTTTCTCTAATGAGTCACTTGGGAAGTTTCCATGTTGTTCCAGACAGTTGTGGTGAACTTTTGTGACTACACAAGTAGTCATCAGATTATGATGCTTACTCTAAGCTAAGTGTTACCATATCTATGAATATTTTAAGAGCATTATAGCGAGATAAGTTTAAAAACGAACAAATGAAGAAATATCCCACTTTACTATGGTTTAATTAGCAAAAAAGTAGTCACAATAGTTCACCCCAAATATCTGAAGCAAAATGGAAACTTCCCAAGTGCATCATTAGAGAAAAGGAACTGCACAATATAATCCCCGTAAGTCTTTTGGGGTTATATGACTGTGGTTTTATCTTAGGCATCATTCTGGGATGTTCAAAGGGAGTCTTGTTCCTCTACAACCCTTCTTCCCATAGAGTTCTAGTAGAGCTTGGCTTCCATCCACCAGATGAGGCCCCGGAATCCTTGAGATGTTAAGCCTTACACGGAGAACCGAGTCCAGACTTATCCGGCCCTTCTCCCCCACGGTCACCTGTCACTTCGTTGCTTGGTCTTTTCAAGAATTTAGAGAGAACAGACAGGGAATAATAGAATTTAATGGCTCGTTTTGCATATAATACATAATATATTATAACTCAATTTGTATTAATATTTTCTTTTAATAGCTTTCATGTATGTCATTTAAAAGTTATTATTTTTATAACAGTAAATGAAGATGTTCCTAAGCCAATTTAACTTACCTATTTATCCCCAATCACGGTGGGTTAAGCGCTATGTCTTTTAACCAATTCAGATCCACCAGGCACTCCTTGGAGACTCTATGGGGCAGTTCTACTCTGACCCCCTAGGGTCACTATGAGTTGGACACAACTCGATGGCAGTGAGTTTTTTTGGTATTTACCCCAAATTTCATTTTTCTAAATCAAAGATAACGAAGTAGAGCTGTCAAAACTACTTGTTAGAAATATTTAGAAATTCAACATGCAGATGTGGCAATTCAAACTGAACAAACAACAGATCTATACTTGAGCACACACTGTGATTTGGTTCCTACCTTGGTCCTTGGTCTGATTTCCTCCCTCCCTTCCAGACATTGTATGCTCCAAACACACCCATTTCCTGGCACCTACATTAAGTATTCTAACTCTTCAAGTCCTTTCTGGTCTTTCTGAGACTATTTTCCTCTCCTATCTGGCAAATGCCTCTGTTTTAGTCACCTGGTACTGCTCTAACAGAAAATATCATGAGTAAATGGTTTCATGAAGAGAAACTTATTGTCACTGTCGGGTAAACTGCAAATCCATTTATGATTTACAAGTCCACTCAGTCAGAGAAGTTATCACAGTCCGGTAGGCTGAGTCCAAGTTCAGTGAGAGCATCTCGGCGCAGCAACCTCAGGTCCCAAGGACGTGCTCCGCTCTCACGATGCATTCTTGGTGGTGCGAGGTTCCCAGCTTACTCTGCTCACTTTTCTCCCTCAGAACCCATAGACGGTACCTTGAGTCCCGACTCACCAACCCTACTGCCGCCCATCTTCCCTCATCACCATCTTGGGCAGGATTCACAGCACATGGGAAGAATGGCACCATCCTGCGACTCACAGCCAAGTCAAATCAATAGATACATTTACGGGAGGACACAATGCAACCCATGACCGCCTTCTAGCATGCTTCTAATCACAGCTTAATCACTGCGTCCTCTGGAGTACTTTTCTGAGCCAGCCTCTCTCCTCTGTGTTCTCAAGTACCACATATATTTTTTAAAATATTTTTGGTAGATGTTTTCTCTCTTCTCCTTTGGATTGAAGACGTCTTGAGGATGGGGCCATTTTGCTGTTGTTATCCCAGCGTCTAACAAAGTGCTCTACACAGGAGATGCTCTGCTAGTCTTGAGAGACTCATGTTAATGAATGGCCCATGTCTGCAAAACCACACCACAATGCATCATGACGCGAAAGTCAAACTCTATCATTGAAACACTCTGCTAATTAGCTAATGCATTTTATTCAATTGCTCTGATGATCCCTGCAACACTATTTTAAATTCAAACAGTTCAAAGGAAACTAAATTGAGAGAGAAATATCTCTTCAGTGGACATGTTGGACAGCAAGAAGGACACACAGTTCCAAAACCTATTGCTGTTGAGTTGATTCTGGCTCATAGCAAACCTATAGGACAGAGGATGATTGTCCTACCGGGTTTCAAAGGAATGCCTGGTGGATTCAAGCTGCAGACCTTCTGGTTAGCAGCCACAGCACTTAACTGCTATGCAATCAGGGTTTACACACACACTTAAGCAGTGAGAACACAGGGTTCTCACCTCTCTGTTTTTCCTCACACCTTGCAGGACTCTCCTGATCTGCATAATGAAGGAGTTGACAGCCTCTCCTGTTTCTGCAGCTCTGGGATTCTAACAATTACTGATTGGTTCGTCTCTTGCTCCCTCTGCTAGCCTATGTTTGGCCACTTTGGTACTTTCTTAAAAGTTCTGAACTTACATGTTAGTTACATAATTATCAGTTCATATGTGCAGCTGCTGAGGTGTCTGTTAAGATTCCTGCAGCATAACATTACCACAGCCACAACCGTGTAGTAGCTGTAACTGAAGGACGCACCTCCACTGTACGATGCCATCATCTAAACACAGACCCCAGGCCTCCCCACAGGAGGAAAGGGGAACAAGGGAGCTCTTGCTCTCCAGCTTAAATAATTTTGCCTAGAAATCACATACATCAGCTTGCATTTTATAGGCCAAAACAAGTCACATGACTACAAATGACAACATGGTGTAAGTTCTCAGAAAGAAAGTTCCCTTTCCCACCTCATTTGTGCACATTATTCCAGGGTATTAAATACACCTTCATAGTGTTGTTTTAGAAATTCAATTTATGAACATACCACCAGTGTGCTAATTAGTGAACCGTTCCTCTGACAACATGATATATAAAATTAGGTTGCTTCATATTTTTCAGTAATATAAAGGAACATTGTAGAGTATCCTTGAAGTAAAAATTGCGGCATCAAAGATAAGTCACATTTTATATTTTTTGGATCAGTATTCTTCATGTAGCCTCTAAAAAGTGTATGAGCTCAATAATCTATCTACCACTCTGGAGTTTATAGTGTAATTCCTATATATATGACCCTCCACCAATCTGTCAGTTCATCATACTACGGGAGCTTCAGTGTTGTGACGGTGGACACTAGGCTATTCGTATTTCAAATACCAGCATGATCACCCCTAGCAGACACATTTCAGCAGAGCTTGAAGACTAAGACAAACTAGGAGGAAATGCCTGGTGATCCACTTTCAAAAATTTGCCAGTGAAAGCCTCACGGCTCACATCAGAACACTGTCTAACTCACTTGCTTCTGACACACCATCAGGAAGACTCCGCAGCTAAATGCGGACACTGTGTTGGGCGATACCAAGCACCAGCAGTGGTGAGGGAGACCCTCCGTGATACGGATAAGTGCAATGAATACAACAGCAGATCGAACATGCCCTGCTGTTGCAGAACAAGGCAACATTGAACTGCTTAGGCCACCATGAGTGGGAGTCAATTCAAAAGCAACTATATATAGCTACATGCATTTGTGTGCATATCTATCTACTATATATATATATAGGAGGTCAGCTTAGAGGTTGTGAGCCTAAGGTACAATCTGGTAAATTTAATGATTACAGAATAGAATGCAAATGTATAATGACACAAGAAAGGAACATGTTACTGACCAGTGAATATGTTACATTGTATTTTTTTAAAGTAAACTGTATCTGAGAAATAATCGGTATGCTTTCTGCAGGTATCTGGCATTCAAGAGTAAAATCCAACTGAATGAAAAGAAATGATCAGAGGGATAGTAGTTAAGGAAATTTTAGGTGTATTGAGAGGAGAATAATTAGACCATTTGAAATAGAATTAAATTTTATCATTGTTTGATTTTTAGAAATACTAGTAAGTAAGTAGGAAGAAGAGGGTTAGGCCAGAATACAGATGAATCTTTATGTCAGTTGTAAGACACGCCATTTAATTGTGGAACTGGCGATATAGTGGTTAAGAGCTTCGTGGATAAGTAAAAGATTGGCAGTTTTAGAGTTTGAATCCACTGGCTGATTCTTGGAAACTCAAAGGGACAGTTCTGCTCTGTCTTGTAGGGTCACTATGAATTGGAATCAACTAAATGGTAATGGGTTTTGTTTTAGTATAGTCTACAGAAATTGTACAAAAAGAATGCTCCTTACAAACAAGGACAGCGAGACTAAGTCTCACATACTTTGGGCATACGAAGTCTGAGAATTACACTTGCGAACTCATACTAGAGAAAGTGCTACATACCTCATTGCTGTGTATCACTACAGTCACCTTCAAAGTACTCTCCTTGGGAAACCTATGCACCGATGCCAGCACCTAGTCCACCCTTCAAAGTCATTTTGGAACTCTTTTTCTGGAATGGCCATCAAAGCTGTTGTTGTATTATCCTTGATGTCCTGAATGTCACTAAAATGTCTTCCTTTCAATACTGCTTTTATCTTCATGTGAAGAAAAAAGTCATGGGGGGGGGGCAGATCAAGCGAGTAGGAAGGGTGCTCCAGTACAGCTATTTGTTGACTAGCTGAAAACTCCCTCACAGACAACAATACAATTAAGTTCATGCACTTGCCACTGTGCCATCGTGCACAATGGCCATTCCAGAAAGAATTCTAAAACTGCTTTGTAGAGTGGACTAGCACAGGCATTAGTACATACCTCCCCAAGGGGAGTCCTTCAAAGATGACCATGGTGATATTCAGCAATGAAGTATGTAGCTCTTAGACCAATTAAATTTGTGGACTTCATTGTCAGACCTCATATTATCAGGAGGAATCAGTCTCTGGAGAAGGCTATCATGCTTGGCAAAGTAAAAGGCAGTGACAACGAGGTAGACCCTCAACTACATGGGTTGACACAAAGCTACAACAGTGGCTCAAGCCTAACAATGATTATAAGAATGGAGCAGAACCCGGTAATATTTGGGCATAGGATCACTATGAATCAGAACCAACTCAACGGCACCTAATGACAACACAGAAATTGTTAGCACTGACTTGCAGAATGGAAGCCACATCAAAAGTTTGGAAATGATCTCACAAAGAACAGAACATTAATAGCGACTTTGGAAAAGAAGGAAAAAGTGTTTAAGAGTCACTGTGAATGGTCAGCTGTAATGCTGACTGACTGTGGGAATGAGGAAGAAATCAATGATGGCACGATTGGCTGAACATGAGAAACTAGACAACGTTCAGAGCATTATCCCAAGTATAACTTAGGAGGAAGTGTGGGTATTAGTCAAGGGTGTATCAATTTACTTGTAAAATTTTAAGATGCATTGGATAATACAATTGACAATAAATAACCTTGTGAGATGGAAAAAAAATGGAAAAGGAAATACTGGCCAGAGATGGAGATAGAAGGAATTAATCTACTTAGATATGAGGGATAGGATTATGTAAACAGATGACATTTGTATGGAAAAATAATTATAGATGTGTAACAGATTAGAGGATGAGAGGAAAAGGAGCAGCCACCCTAAGTGGGAAATCATGAAAGCCGAGTGTGAAAGATGTCTTAGTCATAAAGAGCCTATCTGATGAGTGGGTAACTCTTTGGTTTTAGTGTTTATTTACAGACAGATCACTTCCTGTGGTAGCAAGCCAAGCCAAAGCCAAGGTAGTAGGAAAGTAAGTTATAAAAGAAGTATTAGCTTTGTCAACAGAAGGAGCAGAGCTTGTTAATGGTCAAACACTGTTTGTGTGAGTACTGGCAAATTTAGGAGCCTTTACCCATCCCCTTCCCTGACTGGGATTAATGACAATGGTTTTCTATAACTCTGTGGTTGTAGCAATTGGTCATTTGGCCATCTCTTGCTCCTTCTGCCAGCTGATATTTGATGGACTTGTTGTTTTTTAAAACTTCACGCTGTTAATCTAAAAATAGATCTGAACTTCACATTGTTGTTACAAATATAACACACATAGTAATCGTATGTGGTACTATTCCTAATGAAATAAATGTTTAAGTAATACAAGTTCATTAATTTTTTAGTGAATTTCTTTCCACAGCGTCTGGTAAAATGACTTCCATGTTCTCAATACAAATTTGTTGTATTCCGTGCTGGATACACGCACACATTGGAACTAGCTGCCGACAGCAATGTCGATCAACTCACTGTCCATCCTCGATTGTTCCTTGAAAACATTTTCTTAATGGCTTAAAGGTATTTTCCCGAGTTCAACCTTTCAACAACGATGACCCTTTCACATATGTATGGTTCTCCCTCTTGGGGGCAAAGAAAAAGCTTATACTTTTTGCCTCTCTTGCAATTAAGAAAGGGTTTATGCAACTAATTCAGGATAGAAAGCTGACAGACCAAAAAAAAAAAGACAGCTGCAGGTGTTCAATCTACCTGGTTCCTGAAGTGAAACTGGCCTGGGATACACATGCATCTTAAGCAAGAAATAAATCTTGTGAATGGATAAGCAACTGGATTTTTTGTTATTGCAGTATAACACTGTTATGCATAATATATTCCTCCTACTGGTAGGAGAGCCCTTTCCAGATTTACCAGCTTAAAACCTCTGTACCCCTAATGCCACTAGGCTAAGCATGACATTTGCACTTGTAGGATTTCAAGATGAATAAAGGCACTACAATAGACTCTGCTATATCAGAAGCCAAATAGCATAAAAATAAAGAAGAACACAGACATGGTGTCATATACTTGACGGCATCAGGAAAACTGATGTCTTAAAAAATTAGATAGGAAGCTCAAAAGAAAACGGGACAAGCAATTTCTTTCTGTCCCTCTATTCTAATGACTTGCCTCTTGAACACTGTATTACTGAGACACTGAGGTGCTCTCACTGCAATAGTAGAGGGAACGATGATGAAAAGCAGCGAAGATGTGTCAACAGTAAATAAGGGTACAACTCATGTCAAATTGGCTGTGGATATTTTTAGGGACCAAATAGTTTTTCCCAAGAAAATTTCTCAAGCTGTTAGGTGAAACAAGTCATACATATTCCTGTAATGACCAAATCCCACTGCATTCAATAGACAGCCTACCAAGTACCTTCTGAAAATAACTCTTGACCATGTATGAAACATATAAAACAGGGAAAATACAAAACAAATATTGTACGTGAGCAACTTTATTTGACTTTGGTCATAGTTAAGTGGATGCGTTCACTGATGTTACTGGCTCCTAACAAGGGGTTAACTGAGGTGTCTGATAGTATTTCCATGGCAGTGTTACAAGATGTTGATGAAGCCAGGTCTCTTGGATCCAATTTTCTGAAACTCATGGGGAGAAATCCATGCTGAAAAACAAACTACTTGGCTATGTATTTTTTTTCATTGTTGCAAGGAGACTACTTTTGAGAATGATTGTGACAGGAATAAAAAGACAAGACAAGCAGCCCCAAACTGTCAAAATCGTAGCATTTTTGCAGCCGTTTCCCTGATATATGCCAATGCCTTATGCCAAAAAATACAAAAAGTTTTCTTTTCTTAAAGGTGATGTCAACATCGGTGGTGCATCTGGTAAGGAATAACATAAATGATGCTTTTTGTTTGTTTTTATACTGAAGGACAGGCCAAACCCACTGCCGTCAAGTTGATTCCAACTCCTAGTGACCCTATAGGTCAGAATAGAACTGCCCCATAGAGTTTCCAAGGAGCATCTGCTAGATTTGAAATGCAACCCTTTGGTTAGCAGATGGAGCACTTAACCACTATGCCACCAGGGTTTCCAAAGGACACAGGCCACACTTTCTCAAAAGGAGGGAGGGTCAGGATATCCTGTCACGGGCCTGTAGGTACTTACTGTCCCAAAGTTAAAAAGCACACAGAGAAAACTTCATCTACAGCATTAAGGCCAAACTTTCAAATATCACCTACACCTGTATTTCAGTCTCCATGCTTTAGCTGCAGAGAATTTGGAATTTTCCTTCTTACACTCGGTGTTTAAGGTTGAGATCAGAAAGTGTGTCTTGGAGAGGTTCCGGCCTTCTTTCAGCTGGGCCTGACTCTGAAATGTATGTGATTTCCATTCAAGCCCAACTGATTCCATTCACACCTCTCAGCATATTAACTGATGGGAGAGTGAATGTGAGAGAGGAAACGAGGTGACAAAAAGAAAGAAAAATCATGCATGCTTGAGATAATTTTTTTTTTTTTTTTATTGGTGGGAAACAGAGGAGTGGAGTTAGATGAGGAATTTTGTCTCAATTTGCCAACTAATCTTGGCAAAAGAAAGTTTACTGAATGGGAGTCTGCCAGCACATCAACAAAATGTCAGCCAAAATAAATGTGGAAAAGCCACTTAATACAGAAATAATTTCTGGCTAATTTAGTGAAAAAGCAGAAGGTATGGACTCCCTGTTTTCTGTTTTCTCTGAACATGGAGTGGAGTTTTATTATGAAAGCATAATATTCTGATGTTCTGTGCAGCTGACTTTGAATCCAGCTGAAGTTTATCCAGAATGTGAGTGACAGCTTTTGAACAGACCCTTATGAAATATACTGCTATTTATTCTGCCATTTGATAAATGCGAATGTTTGATTTGGGCATACGATGTCATTCTGAAAGAGGAGAGACTCTACACATGGGAGAATCTGATTCACTTTCTGTGTGGCCTTTGGCATGAAGCTTGAGTTTCTCTTCCTTTAACTTATCTGCAACATGAAGAGAATACAAGTTTTAAGCTTTTCCTCTGTGTGTACATATGTGTGTGTTTGCAAAATTAGATAATAAATGCAGTGGCATTTTTTAAACAACAGTATGATGCAAGCAGAAGTAGTGATTATGTTCTGTGATCTTCTAGTTTGACTTCTCATACTAGTATCAGGTTCAACTTTACTATTAAAACAATTCCTGTTCACTCCAGGGAGTACGGTGAAACTTTTTCCTCTTCAGTGGCTCTTTCCCAAGGTGTCATGTCACCACTGAATGAGGAGCAGTTTTCAGGCTTGCTACCATTCCCTCTAAGTTTGTTGCAGTAAAAAGATCATGGATTTTAGAATCAAAAATATGTCAGAATAAATCTCTAACTTTGCGCTTCCTGCTGTGTGATCACGCATAAGCCACTCCACCTCTCTGAGCTCATTTCTTCACTGATACACTTAAAGGAATGAGCAATCTGAAAGATCACCCAGGTAAAGAGAATGGCATACTCAAATTCACTTCCCCATCTTTTCTTTCATCTGTACCAGTTTTCCTTTTCAGCTCTCAGCCCAGTTACATGAGGGCTGACAATTAAGTTTGCAAACTCATTCTAGGAAAAGCGCTACATATCTCATTGCTGAATATCCCCTTTGAAGTACTCCCCTTAGGAGGGTATGCACCAACGCCAGTGCCTAGTCCACCCTTCAAAGCAATTTTGGAACTCTTCTTCTGGACTGGCCATCAGAGTAGTCATCTTATTATTTTTGATGCCCTGAATGTCATCAAAATGTCTTCCTTTCAATATTTCTTTTATCTATGGGTAAAGAAAAAAAAAATACTGGGGGACAGATCAGGTGAGCAAGGAGGGTGTTCCACTGCAGTTGTTTACTGACTAAAAACTCCCTCACAGACAATTATAGAATTAAGTTTGTTTACTGGCCACCGTGCCACTGTGCTCAATGGTCATTCTGGGGAGAGTTCCAAAATTGCTCTGAACGGGGGACTAAGCACCGACGTCAGTGTCTAGCTTCCCAAGGGGAACACTTCGAGGTGACCATAATGATATTCAACAATGAGGTATTCAGCACATAGACAACTAAGTTCGCAGACTTGTCACACTGCATGCATGCTTGCTCTGTGTAACTGATGTCTGAGTCTGATGGACACTTGCAATTTTAACAACTGTGATCAACAACAAAGTGGAAAAAACAAAACAACAGCAACAAAAAGAAAACACAGCGACTACACAGTAGCCCTGAAGGGGAAGAGCATGTTAGATTACCCATTTGTCCTAAATGACCCCTGAGGCTCCTGGAATGGACAAACCAGTTCTCTCCACATAGCAGCCAGCTTTGAGGGCTTAATTTTGCTTCACGGAGCCAGCAACAGAATGTCCAGGGAAAAAATAACAGTTCACAGCTAAGCTTTCAGCTGGACTTGGAAGATTTGCATGGCAGAGCAGCCCAGTTACTCATGGTCCATGGAATTAACATGACGCTCATTAGATCCTGTCTGTTCACCTTACAGAGAACAAATGGGTATAGTCTTTATAAAGATTTCTTTAATGATGCATCTGTTCAGCCAGTAAGTACTACTTATGTGAAAAGCTCTGTGCATGCCACTGAAGATATTAAAAATAAATACATCAATAAACCTGCTAAGGTTACTACGGTACAAACAGTTAAGCATTCAACTACTATTGTAAACATTGACAGTTCCTACACTGGGAATCTGCTTCTGAAAAGTCACAGCCTTGAAAACTGAATGGGGCACTTACATTCCACATACAAATGGTAGTCATGAGTCGGATCCGACTCAATGGCACTTGGCTTTGGCAAAGTAGTCATGAGTCTGAAATGACTTGACAACTATCAACAATTACTCTCCAGAAATGTCAAACTTGGAATGTCAGAGAGACACAATTAACTATTGTGCAGTCTGGTAAATATCAGATGCATTTAAGGACATGGTTTAGACTGTCTCAAGTGGTACAAGAGGAACGGTTCAGAGATAAAGTCAACTGTATTTAGTCTAGATCCTAAAAGTCACAGTAAGGGAGCAGAGCAGCTAGAAATGTATATAAAGTACACATGGACTACGTTTCAATATTCCCACGAGCTAGAAGATAATTCAGAATCAGAACAGTGATTTCCAAATATTCTCCCTTTGTTGTTGCTGGAAAACCTGGTGGCGTGGTTCAAAGCCGTGGCTGCGAATCGGAAGGTTGGCAGTTCATATCCACTAGGCACTCTTTGGAAACTCCATGGGGCAGTTCTGTTATGCCCTATAGAGTCACTGTGAGTCAAAATTGACTCAATAGCAACAGGTCTTTTTGATTTGTCCTTGTTCGGTGCCATCAAGTTGGTTCCAACTGATAGCAGCCCGATGTACAACAGAATGAAATGCTACTTGGTCCTCAGCCATGCCCACAGTGCTTGCTATGTTTGAGCTCATTGCTGCAGCCACTGTGTCATTCTACCCCGTCCTTTACCAAGCATGATATCCTTCTCCAGGGACTTGTCTCTCCTGATGACATGCACAAAGTATGTAAAATGAAATCGTCACCACTTCCATCCTCACTTTTAAGAAACACTCTGGCTGCACTTTTTTCAAGACAGATTTGTTTGTTCTTACAGTCCACAGTACAGCCAATATTCTTCATCAACACCATAATTCAAAGGCATCAACTTTTCTTTGGTCGTCTTTATTCATTTGCCAGCTTTAACATGCACATGAGGCAACAGGAAATACCACAGGTTAGCTCAAGCACACCTTAGTCCTCAAAGTGACATTATCCGCCCTTGACTGTTTGTGGTGATAGGTGCCTTCAGGTTGGTTCTGACTGATAGAGACCTTATGTACAACAGAACAAAACACTGTCCGGTCTTGTGCCAGCTTCACAATAATTGTCATGCTTGAGTTAAACATGCAAAAAACATACCTTTTAAGATGTATAAATACTACAGATCTTCAACAGTGCTTTAAAAATGGGTGTCTATGAATGTCAGCACTAAAGCTGGACTCTACCGCTCCTTCCTAGGACCCTACGGGCATGGTTGAGATGGGAGATAGTGAAACAGGATTTAATCATGTGGAAAGAGTTCACACTACATAAAAATTCCTGGCTTAAATGGAATTATAGGTAAAATGTTTCTGCAGATGAACTGATGTGCATGCGTGTGTGTGTGTGTGCACATGTGCGTGCATGCACATGTGTATTCTTGGCAAAAAAAAAAAAAAAAACTCAAAGCTTGAATTTCCAGTGGATGGCCGCTTTTGGGTCCTATATGCAGGGACAATTGAGCAAAAAACGCACTCAGATGCCTACAACCAGGGAGGCTGTGTGTGTGCTGGTTAAGAGCTTAGGCTTAGAAATAGACTGCCTGACTTCTAAGACCAATCATGGCACTTAATCTGTGTCCTGGTTCTACTCACTTAATGTTCCTGGTCCTCAATTTCTTAATCTCTGAAAGGAGTACTATAATAATAATAGTGTCTACTTCAGAGACTAGATGAATTAATATATGTAAAATATATACATCCTGGCCTGTTGTAAGCACTTACAAATGTTAGTTATGACACTGACTCCTTTAACGGAACTCCATTCTTCTTTCTACAAAAATGTGTCATATTATAATTCTCTACAAATCCTCAATTCTTTTCTAAAAAAAAAGAGTATATATAAACATGTATACAATGGAGTCCTTGGATAGCACAAACCATTAATGTGCTCAGCCACTGACCAAAATATTGTTAAGTTCAGGTCCAACCAGAAACACCTAGGAAGAAAGTCCTGGTGGCAAACTTCTGAAAATTAGCCACTGAAAACTGTACAGAGCACACTTTTACTTTGACACACATGAAGTTGCCATGAGTCAGAATCGACTTGGCAACTGGTTTGGTTTTCTGGTTTCTACAAGTAATGGCAAAAGCACTAGCTTCAAAGAGCAACAGACCAGGTTTATGAATTGAAATACCCTGTTGGCTCAGCTGAAACCCTGGTAGCATAGTGGTTAAGTGCTACAGCTGCTAACCAAAAGTTCAGCAGTTCAAATTTGCCATTTGCTTATTGGAAACTCTATGGGGCAGTTCTACTCTGTCCTGCTCTGAGTCAGAATCCACCTGAAGGCAATGTTTTTGGTAGAGTTTTCACTCTGTGCTTGAGTGGTTTGGCAAAGTTACATACCATTTCCCACAGGTAACATATCTCTGAAATGCCTTTGCAGGGTTATTTTGCTGACTAGAAAGAAACTCTTTACAACAAGGGCTGCTCCATACATGTCAGTTCCTTTTACTGCCCCCTTTTTTTAACTTAATGCCTTTTTGAGGTTTCTGTTCAGCCCCTAGGTGGGGACAGTAACACCTACCTGGCCTGTGCAAGGGCTAGAGCAGCTACCTTTGGTGTGTGGGTGCTAAAGCAGGGGGCCCTAAGGTGTACTTTCATATCCATTATGTCAAGGTCACATATTTGCCACAATAGGGAAGTAGGAAGAGAGGAAAATCAATGCAGAGTATGGGAATCTAAATCCCAAATGTAATTCTGCTTTCAGTAAGAGATGTGTACAGGCAGAAGGCACCTTAGAAGTAAACATGGAAAGACTGTGTCTGGCTATTTTGGACATGTTATCAGCAGAAACTAATCTCTGAAGAAAGACATTATGCTTGTTAAAGTGAAGGGTCAGCGAGAAAGAGGAAGACCCTCAACACGATGGGCTGACACAGTCGCAGCAGCAACGAGCTCAAGCAGGTCTATTATTGGGCGGATGGTACAGGACTGAGCAACGTTTTGATCTGCTATACATAGGGTTGCTATGAGTCAGAAGTGGCTTGACAGTACCTCATAAGAACAAGGAGGTGGTCAAGAGATCCTTTCCAGTATCTGATGGAGTCTAAGTACCAGGACAATGCATAATTATAAAGCGGCTTTGTGATGGAGGCTACAGGTTAGCTACAACAAGTGACAAATAATAACAAGAACTGTTTCAGTGCTTTTCATAAAATCTCATTCACTCTTCCCAAGAACACTATCAAGTTATATGTGGTCATTTTATAAAGGAGCACACTGCAGGACAGAAAAGCGAAGTGACTTGGCTAGATTCCCACCCTGGCCACTTGGCTTTGGAATTCATGTGTCGTTTGCTGTAATTGCTGATTGGTCATTCAAATGTCATCCCAAACTTGATCAAAGAAAACACACCAGATACTTTCTTGTAAAATCATGAAGAATGTGTTTTTCAAATATATTATGATCACCTGGGGTGATTTCCAAACATACAGATTCCAGACACTTCCACAGACCTGAACTTGTTGCTGTCAAGTTGATTCTGACTCAACTGTCCGCATGCATGCATAGGACAACTGTCTATATGGCTTTCTTGCTTGTAATCTCTCTTTTTTTCTTTAAGTTGTGCTTTAGAGAAACGTTTACAGCTCAAGTTAATTTCTCATACACAAATTTATACTTAAATTGTTAGGTGACACTAGTTGTTGTAACACAGACAGCACACTCCCCCTCTCTACTTCGGTGTCTTCTGTGTGTCCAACCAGCCCGAGTCCCTTCCTACCTTCTCATTCTGCCTCCGGACAAGAACTGCCCTTTTGGTCTTGTGTATTTGCTGGAACTAAGAAGTATACTCTTCACCAAAGTATTATTCTTATGCTTATAGTCCAGTCTAGTCTTAGTATGAAGAGTGAGCTTCAGAAATGGTTTTCATTGTGGGTTAACAGAGTTGGGGTGAGGTATGGCATCAGGGGTTTCTCCAGCCTCAGAACATTCAGCCTGGTCTTTTTATGTAAACACAAGTTTTATTCTATACTTCTCTCCCACTCTGTCATGGACTCTCTGTTAGGGCAGTCACTGATGGCAGCTGGGCACATTTTTTCCTTCTGGTCTCAGGCTGATGGAGTCTCTGATTTATAGAGCACTTTTGTCTCTTTGGCTAATATTTTCCTTGTGTCTTTGGTGTTCTTCATTCTCTTTTGCTCCAGGTGAGGTGTGACCAATTGATGCATGCCAGATGGCCACTTACCAGCTTTTAAGACCTCTGATGTCACTCACCAAAGTGGGATGCAGAAGATTTTCTCAGTAAATTTTGTTATGGCTTGGCTATAATCTGCATGAAAGCAGATTGCCAGGCCTTTCTTTCACAGCACTGGTGGGTGGGTTCGAACTACCAACCGTCAGGTTAGTAATCCAGCACAGACATTTGCTTCACGCAAGGACTTAAAGAATCAGAATCTCCTGTGAGACCAGTGGGGAGGGCTGTGGTTCACAAGAGCCCCCTGATGATTGTCAGGAAAGTTAGTGAGACACTGGACAGAGGATTAAGAGAAGTCAGTAAAGCAGTCCTTTTCACGCTTTAATTTGCATATAAACCACCTGGAGATGGTATTAAAATACAGCAGTGGGCCTGTGGTTCTGCACTTCCAGCAAGCTCCCAGGTTATGCTAATACTGTTGATGCAGAGCCCACACACTAAGTAGTCAGGTAACAGCTAAGCCTGGATTTCCATTTCCTGTCTAGAGTCTCAGGCCCATTACAGCTATCTTGACTATGAACACGGAATGAACAAAATAATCACCCAGAGTGCCTGCACAAAAGGCAACTCTAGAGTCTACTCTTACCAATTCTGCTATGATAGGACAGAAGGAATTCTCAGGAATCGAGTTCTTTGTAAGTAATCCCTAAATGATTTGATTCTGTTGTCGATGATCCCACAATCTTCTTTCCACTGATAAACACTGAAGATGCTGTGGAAATCACAGATCACTACTTTAAGGCAGGAAGAACAGCAGGTGCACCATTGTATAAGTCACTCAATCCCTTGGTTTTATCACCCATAACCTGGAAAGAACAGTCTGTGACTTTATGGAGTTGTTAGGATAAGACAAGATGAGACAATACACGAAAACACAGAGCCACTGAGCCCCCCTATTGAAGAGGTCAAAGGAAACAGGATACGGACCCAGCAATGAACCACTTTGGGTAAAAGCAGCAGAAAAAGAGCTTCCCTGTTTTGCCTGGGTTTTAGTCTACAAAGGCAATTTACAAAATCACTACACTCACACTACCCTCATACTAGCGAGGCCTGACCTATATTTGCCTGTACAGGAAAATGCTAGCCTCTCTCTCTGTGTCTCTCTCTGTATATAAGCACTTCACGTCCATAGGCATAGACAGACATGTAGCTTCAGATACATGCAGACATATTTATGTACATATATATATGAATTATATATAAAATTAATATATTTATACACTTGCAGATGTAAAATATATATTCTTGCAGATTTCAAATGTGAACATGCACATATATATACACAAATTTTATGTTCCTAAAGACACATGTAATATAGCTAACCTTTAAAGCGATGCTAGTGTAGCTCCCGCAATATGACATTTTAACAATACCTTTTTAATAATGCATATTCTTAAATGTTAAGCTGATTCATATCATATATTCCTAACTTCTAGATTGCAAGTCTGTAGAAATATAGAAAGATACAGTTTTATTAGGGCATTTTCAAAGGAATTATAGTACTCTGCCATTATCACCATGCTTTAACCCTGCTTGAAAGTTTATTACTTTTTTAAAAGGAGGGGGTCCACAGCCTTTTTCTCAGACTGTATCTTACTGGATAAAAAAAATAAACTTCAAAGTACTATCATTCACAGCCCGTGGCAAGGACAAGGCTTAGGTCAACTCCTATTACAGAAGCAGTAAAACTATGTGGATTAAAAAGAAAAGCCACATACTAAATTCTCTTGGGTGCCCCTGGAAGTTTTAAAATGTGCACTGAGCACAAACAGTACTAGTGTAAAACTCACAATCAAATAAGTACACTTTTCATATGCTTCATGCCACAAGTTTAATATAAAAACCTTTAGTGAGCATGTCTGGATGTGACGTATATTTACTGAATTGTAGCTGGGAATAAGGTAGAGTGCCTTCCTGACACTTTTGGAAAAAGTATTCATTTGGATGAGAATTATAAAATTATGGCGGCCATAGATAATTACTTGAGTCAGATGCTTCAGGGATTAACATTTTGTGAAATTTCCGAAATGCATCCCTTTGCTTCTCCATGGTTTGGTTAAGAAACATTGAATTTTTTTTTTCTTTTAATATTGAAATTTGTTTCTTTTTTTAAATTTTGTTTGGAGCTCCAGAATGGAAAATATTTAAATTGAGCTATTTTTCCTATCTAGATCCCCTTTTTTTTATACAGGGAACATACAAGTATCAAAAATTGAGAACCAAAATACATGCAAGTGTATGTTTCCAAATAAATATGTTCCCAGTTAAAAATGGAATCATCTTTAGCAGGTATCAGTTGCCAAGTGCCAAGCCCCTAGGTATGACTTAGGATTTGAAATAATTATTGTTTATTGAAACCTACAACACAGTATACAAACTAAGGAAAAAGAAGTCACTTATAAACTACCTAGAAACATATTCTTATTATGGTTTGCTGGGGAACAAAATTTCTCTGTCTCCATATTCTCATTTATAATTACATCATAATTTTAACATGTGGGATTAGGTTCAATGTAAACCAAAACGTATTTTTTTCCTTTCCTAAACTTAAACACTAAGACTGCATAAAGTTTGCTGTTGTATACCGAGATACTTATTATTATCACTGTCATGGATTGAATGGTGTCCCCCCAAAATATGTGTAGCCATGTGGCTCGGCCATGACTCCCAGCATCTTGTGACTGTCATCCATTTTGTGGTTTTCCTGTGGTGTATGTTAAAGGATTAGGGTGGGGCTGTAAACCCCTTATAGGATCACCTCCCTGTTCCACTGCAAAGGGAGTTTCCCTGGAGTATGGCTTGCCCCACCCTTAATCCTTTCATCCTGCACAAGATAAAAGGAAAGAGAAGCAGGAAGAGAACTGGGAACCTCACACCATCAAGGGAGCAGCACCGGGAGAAGAGCGCATCCTTCAGACCAGAGGTTCCTGCGCCAAAGACTGATGCAATACTGGACTTTCCTCCAGAGCCGACAAGGGGGAAAGCCTTCCCCTGGAGCAGACACCCCGAATAGGGACTTGCAGCCTACCAGACTGTGTAAGAATAAACCTTCCTTTGTTAAAGCCATCCACTCTGTGGTATTTCTGTTAGAGCGGCACTAGCTGTCTAAAATAATCACCATCTCTATTTCTTAGTTTTCTTCTCAATAATTTATTCTGCTTTAAGTGAAAGTGTACAATCCAAGTCAATTTGTCAGTACAAAAACTTACACATTGCTATGTAACGCCAGCTCCTCTGCCCACACTGTAACAGCACACCCCGCCTTTCCATCCCACATTTCCTGTGTCCATTCGACTAGCTCCTGTCCCACTTTGCCCTCTCCTCCTTCCTCTGGACATGAAATGCCCAGTTAGTTTCATGTATCCACTTAAGCAGCACATTCTTCAGCAGTATCATTTTATGTTTTCTAGTCCAGTCCAATCTTTGTATAAAGATGTGGCTTGGGGAATGGCTTCAGTTCTAGGTGAACAGAGAATCTGAGGCCCATGTCTAAAGTGGATCCTCCAGTCTGTTGGACCACCAAGTCTGGTCTTTTTATTAGATTTTGAGTTCTGTACCCCATTTTTCTCTCACCAAGTCAGGGATTCCTTGTTTTGTTCCCGGTTAGGGCAGTTATTGGTGGTGGCCAGGTACCATGTAGTTCTCCCGGTTTGGTGCTGATGTAGTGTCTGGATTATGTGGTCCTTTCTCTCTCTGGGCTTATATTTTCCTTATGTCTTTGATGTTCATCATTCTCTTCTGCTCTAATTGATGCTTCTTAGACAGCTGCTTCTTAGCTTTTAAGAATCCAGAAGCCACTCATCAAAGTGAGATGAAAAACACCAAAATCTCTTTTTCTAACTTGAAAATTAACAGTCTCTATTAACTCATGATACCTGGCTTATTAGTGTTCTTCTATTCTTAACACACTACAACATATAAATGCAGCAATGGCTATTAACTTGGATAGAATTTAAGGTGTCATTCTAATGATTACAAGAATAGAAAATAATCCAGAGTATTATTTGAATTATTTGCATTTTGGCCAACAAGAGAAAATATTAGCTGTTTTCGTATTGCAACTGTCACAGATATTTTGGAACACCCTTTACCTCCATCACTATTTCGAAGCTATAGTATTTAATACACATACCTTTTCAATTTGTATGCTGAACAAATAACCTGAGAAGATGGACTATATGAAGAAGAATGAGGCATCAGGATTGGAGGAAGACTCATTAACAACCTGCATCACGCAGATAACACAACCTTGCCTGCTGGAAGTGAAGAGGATCTGAAACATTTACTAATGGAGATCAAAGATCTTAGCCTACAGCATGGATTACATGTCAACATCAAGAAAACAAAAATCCTGACAAATGGACCAGTAAGCAACATCATGATAAATGCAGAAAGGATTGAGGTTCTCAAGGATTTCACTTTACTTGATTCCACAATCAATGCCCATGGAAGCAGTAGTCAAGAAGTCAAAAGATGCATTGCACTGGGAAACTGTGCTGCAAAGCATCTCTTTAAAATATTGAAAAGAAAAAATGACACCTTGAAGACTAAGGTGCACCTGACCATAGTATTTTCAATCACATCATATGCATGCAAATGGTGGATGATAAATACGGAAGACAGAACAAGAATTGATGTCTTTGAATTGTAGTGTTGGAGAAGAATATTAAATGTCCCATAGACTGACACAAGAACAAACAGATCTGTTCTGTAAGAAGTACAACCAGAGTGGTCCTTGGAAGCAAAGATAACAAGACTGTGTCTTACATACTCTGGACATGATCAGTCCCTGGAGAAGGACATCATGCTTGGTAGAGCAGAGGGTCAGTGAAAAGGAGGAAGACCCTCAGTGAGATGGACTGACACAGCAGCTACGATGACAGACTTAAGCATTACAATGATTGTGGACACGGCACAAGATCGAGAAGTGTTTCTTTCTGTTGTGCATATTATCACTATGAGTCAGAAACGACTCGATGGCACCTAACAACTGCAAAATTTTTAGTGAAGCACATATAATACTCTGTCACAAACCTGTGATACAAGTCCCTTGATGTTCCCCATACATTTTATGTACTCTAAAACATTCTTTTGAGAAGTCCACATCCTCCCCCAGATTGTCAGAGGAGTTTATGACAATAAGAAGAATAAAAGCTTCTCTTAAGCATGGCCACATAATGTCACTGTTCTGCTCAAAACTTTTCAATGATTCCCCATTTCACTCACAGCAAAGTCTTAAAACATTTTGTTATCTATCACAGTTAACCCATGCTTTCATTGGTATGAAATGAAATGACAAGCATACCACGGACAAAGTTCAATTTTGTACATGCCCTGTGATCCTAGAAGGTCTCTAAGTAGGGCTAACAGTGCACTCAACTGCTAACCTCAAGGTTGGCAGTTTCAACCCACACAGTGGCACTGGGGAAGAAATGGCCTGGCAATATGTTGCTGTAAACACTATAGCCAAGAAAATGCTAGAACCATTCTACTCTGTGAAAGAAACATGGCATTGTCATAGAGTAAGAGTCAGAGTGACTGGACAGCAACTAGCAACATAATCTGTGTTCATGCAAAAGCAGAAATAATAAAATAAATGCTCTACCCTTTTGTCATCTGGAAAATGACTTATTGCAAAAAGTTGACCAACACAGCATTAATGATCTCCTCTGTTTAAATACCTTCCTCATCTTCTTCTTTGCCTCAATCTTTACCACCATGAAGATCCTAGTCATAGAATCCTTTACCTCCTTTTCACTACTTTTAGTCTTCCAACTTTCGCTTTGCCATTGACTAGAAAAGAAAACCACTGGAATCAAATGGCCTGGCTTAGTTATCTAGTGGTGCTGCAAGAGAAACATCACAAGAGGGTGGCTTTAACAAACACAAGTTTATTTTCTCACATTTTAGGAGGCTAGAAGTTTGAATTCAGGGTGCTGGCTTTAGGGGAAGGCTTTTTCTCTGCCAGGTCGGGAAGAGATCCTTGTTTCTTTGAGCTTCTGGTCTTGGGTGATCTTTATGTGCTTGGGTTCAAGAACAGATTACCAACAAACAAGGCAGACATGGGCTTATGTGCATTTACGTACTAATCTATAGTACACAATTGCACCTGTTTTCCACTGCATCTTTCATGTGGCTAAATCCATATGAAATTCTGCACTTCTGTTTTGTGGGTAAATACCAGTACGATCCTATGTACCTTGCTTACTGCTTAATCTGTCCCTGACCTTGGTATCACTCTTCCTGCATCTCAGCTTGCTCACTTGTCATTAATCTCTTCAATATCTCAAAGGAGACTGAATCAAGATAAACCCTACACTAATCCTGTCATGTTAACATAATAAAGACAATCCATTCTCAAATGGGATGAGAGCCATAGGCATAGGGGTTAAGATTTACAAAAACCTATACTAGGGGAGATATCGTTCAATCCATACCACTCCATCCTTTGGCTCCCCAAATTCATGTCTTTCCCACATGCAAAACTCATTCACCCTATCGCACTATCCCGAAAGTCTAAACCAATTTCAAGTCCAAAATTCCTCATCATGTGTGAACCTGTGAAATCCAGACCACAAGTTATCTACTTCCAAAGTACGATGCTAGAACAGGTACAAGTTAGGCATTTCCAAAACAAATGGGAGAAATTGGAGAAAAAGAGGTCATGATAAGCACCAAGCAAGTCTAATACCCATCAGAATATATTAGCTCTGAAAGCTTTAATCTGTTCTCTAAGGCCATCTAGGCAATTGCCCTACCCTCCAGACTAAGGGTGTTGGCTGTGCACTCTTGATTTTCTGGCTCCAGGCTTTAGCTCTGCCTTCGAGACCCACTGGCATCCTATCTCTGCGCTCTCTCAAATTTGGACAGCCTCATTCTCCCAGGCCATCTGAGTGGCAACCTTACTCCCTCAGCCCTAGCAGGACCAGCTTTTCTGACTCTTGGGCATGACAGCCCCAACCCTTCAGCTTTAGGTGTTCTCATCTTCCTGGCAAATCTTAGTTACATCTCCTCAAGTTAGAATCCACTTGGCAAAGATCCAACTCTTTGAAATCCAAGAAGCTGTGACCCCACCCTTTGAGATCCAGAAGACCATGCCCTACCCTTTGAAACTAAGAAGGCCCCTCTTCCCGTGCTGTTTCCAATAGTTTTGTTGAATTCCAAGCTGCTCCTGCAGCCGTCCTACTCTTTTCTTGGCGCACAGCAGAGATAGCTCCTTTGGCCTGTTTTCTGCTTGTAGAATTCCAAGAGCAAATAGTGCTCTCCTTTCATTCTTTCTCTGTCCCCTTCAGTCTAAGCTGATGGATTTTCTGTTGTGATAGTTGGCTAGATCCATCAATCACAGGCTTAATTTCTTTAACAAAAGATTGAGTGGCCATGTTCTTGGTGAATGCTCTAGGACACATGTCCTTAGTTTATGAAAAAGAATTTTCCAAATCTTTGTTACATTTTCATTTTGCATAGCCAAGCAAACTGCTGTCAAGTAAGGGTCTGCATAGTTCATTTTTGAGTCCATCTGACAAGTTCTACATTTCACTGAAGATCTGAACAAAATTCAGACAAGTTCTTTGCTGTTGCATAATATACTGCCCTCCTTCCATTTTCCAATCACATGTTTATTATTTTCTTTTAAATCCTCAACAGAAGCACATTCAATATCCACATTTCTAGCTGGTGGCAAATATATTCTCCAATACAAGTGAAATTTTCTCTCCCCACTTCCTTCTGACTTCTCATCAAAATTGCCTGTGACATCTATAATTCCACCAACAATCTTTACAAAGCAATTCAGGCTTTTACTATTAAGCACCTTAAAACTTCCAACCTCTACCCATTACCCAGTTCCAAAAATGGTTCCATGTTTTAGGCATCTGTTAGAGCAGTACTTCATCCACCCTGTACCAATGTTTGTGTTAGTTATCTAGTGCTGCTCTAACAGAAACAGCACAAGTGAGTGGCTCTAACAGAAACTTATTTTCTCACAGTTTTAGAGACTACAAGTCTGAATTCAGGGTGCTGGCTCTGGAGGAAGGCTTTCTCTAGTACACAATTCATATTCTCAGTAGACAATTCATATTCATATTTCTCTATGTCTACTCTGGAGGAAAGTCCTTGTCTCTGAGTTTCTGCTCCTGGGCGATCTTCATGTGGCCTGACATCTCCTTTCCCTCACCTCTGCCTGCTAGCTTGTCTTTAATCTCCTTTATGACTCAAAAGAGATTGATTCAAGATACACCTTATACTAAGCCTGTTTCATTAACATAATAAAGACAACTAGTTCTCTAATGGATTATAACTACAGACATAGAGGATAGGATTTACAACACATATTTTTGCTGGGCACATTTCAATCTATAACCTGACCCTAATTGTAAACTCCAAAATCATTCTTCCACCCCAGTGATTACCTCCTCTTAACCTTCAAAGGTCTTTGTCTCAGCTCAGTAGACGATTCATATTCTTTCCGGACTCTCTATCTAGTGCACAGGTGTTCCTCCTTCTACTGTGGTCATCCTTCTTTCACTAGCCTGAGATTTTTTTTTTCCCTCTCACCATAATCTTTTTGAATATAGTCATCCTTCCTTGTTTTAACATTGTTTAGCACCTTATTTATTTTATTTGACACCTGAACTCAGATCCTCTACTTTGGCTATTCTCTTTGCCAAAATTTATTTCTCTTCCGATATAGTCACAATATGTTTCTTGGCTTCATTCTAGAATTTTCTACTCATGTCACCTCATTCAGGTCTATGTTAACTGCTTACTTACAGATGTATACTTGAGGTGCTCCATAAACACTTGAGAAATGAAAGAGCTGTATGTAACAGTAAATACACTTTTCAGTAGGGTTGCAAAACAGAATAAAGAAGTTGCCTTTATACCCCTTGTAGATGAGACCACTTTGGAGACTGCTACACGTGGGACCTGAGAAGTTAGAAAGAAAGTTAATGCTAATTCTTTTATCATGCTGGTTAACTAAAAGTATCCATGATCTTGAAATTTCAGCCTGAAGAAGGGTACCATTTTATTTCCATTGCCCAGAGGAGATTTATACCTTTCTTATATTTCTCTACAATTCTAAGCCACATTATTCTAGAAGATCTTCTAATTCTTTTTGAAGAAAACAAAAAGGGTTTACTGGTGCTAACGGTTGTTTTAATTATTTAAATGGGACAAACTGTGGTTGTGTGAAGCAGAACTCTAAAGACGTGTTTTGTTAAAGTAGCTAAATATAAACTGGCCTTTAGCACCCAAGCAGAAAGTAAACTATTCACAAACCCAGAACTAGGACTTGATACTTATCCTACTTGGGGGAGGGGGAAAAAAAAATAGGAAACACATAATGAATGGATACCACGTTCTTTTTGTAGAGGCAATAGTTCACTTGTGGCCAGCCAGATGGAGAGTAGAATGAAATCCAGGTCATCTACCTGTGTGATTTCTAATAGTAATGATTAGGAAAGCATTAAATTAGAAGTCAAGTGTTCAATAGCTAAAACAAGTAACAGGAAACTTCTGAAGGTTACTAAATTCCTCCCATATGCTAAAAGGAAAAAATATATGCTTTACATATTTGACCCAAGGTCACAGTCATGTATTTTGGAAGTTTGTTTTCTGTATTAAATGAGAGAATGAAACCAAAGTACTTCATATACTGTCTCTTTGCACATTATAAATATTTAGAACAAGTTACCTAATGTTGGCTATTGCTATTATGGGAGACCTCATTGCACATCTATTAAGGATTTGGCTGCTAATCAAAAAGTCAGTAGTTCAAATTCACCAGCCATTCTTTGGGAACCCTCTGATTCAGTCCTAAAGGTCACAGTGAATTGGAATCAACTCAATGGCACCTAACACTGACATTACTGTTACCACAAGTGATGCATGTAAATTCCTAACTTTTGATTGACAATGTGAAATATGCAAGTATAAAAAAGAGAGCTAGTATAAATAGACTTAAGGTAATAACTGTCTATAAACACAAAATGAGCCAAGCATACAATAAAATATAAATAAAATGAAACAAATGATCTAACTAGAATAAATTGATAATATTTACAGTAAGCAATATTGGAGTTACATGTAAGAAATATCTTTTAAGTATTAGAACTCTTGAGCACTAAAATCAACTACTTTGTCAGACAACAAATTGCCATAATTCCAAAACTGTTTTTCTACTATTATAATCAATTCAAACAACAATCTTATCAATCAGAGGTTATTATCCCCATTTCCTGGAGGAGCAAATACAAGTAATTTTCACATAGTTCCCATGGTTATGCAGCTAGGGACTCTAAAACCACATTTAATGTCTCCACCTTCTAGGGTGTGCTGGACTGAGCATGTGTGTAAAAAATCTTTTAAGAGGACAGACATCTTGCATACAGAATACGATTATCTGACCTCTGAGTTTAATACATCAACACTGTTTATAACAGTTCTGTAATAAGAGAAGCTAAAATGTACCAGAAAGCCTTGTGGCGTGGCTAAGTGTTATGTCTGCTAAACAAAAGGTGGCTGTTCTAGTTCTCAAGGCACTTCTTGCAGACTCTACGGAGCAGTTCTACTCCACCCTGGAAGATCTCTACTGAGTATGCTAAAGGATAACCTGCTACCATTGAGTCAATTCTGACTCATAGTGACTCCACAGGACTGAGCAGAGCTACCTCATCAGTTTACCAAGGAGTCAGTGATGGATTTGAACTGTTGATCTTTTGGTTAGCAGTCACTGGTGAAGAATATAGACTATCTCATGGACTTCCAAAGCAATGAACAAATCTGTCTTAGAAGTGGAACAACCAGAATGTTCCTTAGAAGTAAGGATGGTGAGGATATTTCTCACATACTTTGGGACATGTTACCAGAAAGGATGAGTCCCTAGAGAAGAACACCACGCTTGTAACCCAGAAGGTGACTGAAAAAGAGGAAGAACCTAAATGAGTTGGACCGACACAGTGGCTGAAAGAATGGGCTCAAGCATAGAACTGACTAGAAGGATAGCATGGGACCGAGAAGTGTTTTCTTCTGCTGTACATAGTGCAGCTGTGAACGCAGACTAACTAGATGGCACCCAATGGCACCACCATGTTAAAGGAGACTTTTTAGCCAACAGTAAAATTATAGCTGTCATAGAGACATAAAATGAATATACACTCGAGTGTATTTCATTATTAACTACTATGGGAAACAGTATATTTTATGGCTGACTCTAAGGAATATATATATGCAGACAGAGAGAAAGAGAGAAAGACACAGGGTGAGGGGAGAGACAGTTAAGGATCCAGCTGTCAACGGAAAAGACAGTGGTTTGAATCCCCTAGCAGCAACGTGGGAAAAAGACCTTGCAGTCTGCTCCCACAAGGTGTAAAGCCTAGAAAACTCAAGGAACATTGCTACACTGTCACATGGGGCCATTACAAGTCAAAATCAACTCAAAATGCCTAAAAACAATGGTGTAGGTGAACAATCTTGAATATAACATGGACTGCCAAGAGAATGGATACATCTTTCTTTAAAAAAAGTATAGCTAGAATGTTCCTTAAAAGCCCAGATGGGGCATGTTATCAGGAGGGACCAGTCCTTGGAGATGAGCATCATTTTTGTGAAAGCATTGGGTCAGCATAAAACAAGAATACTCTCAATAACATGGATTGACACTGTGGCTATAGCAGGCTCAGACATACGCAGACATGTGCATTGAACAAGGAGACAGTGAAATCAAATCTGTTATAGTTCCAAAAGACAAATTCATTTGCACATCTACAGAAAAGAATCATTTGAATTGTTACCAGTTATCTACAATGTACCAATGCACACAGAAATAAAATTACTCCAAAACAATGAGAAGTGCAAAGATACCACAGAATCAGAAAACATGGGATGGTGTGCTCAAACAACAACTACTTTCCCACTGAAAATCCCCAGAAAAACTTTTGGCCTATATCAAAGTGCTTCACTGTCTTTTCTTCGAGTGCTCGGGCTTATAATCACATAGATAACACAGCTCGAAAGTAGCAAGGGAGCGACAGGAACTTAGATCTAGTTATTAGGAAAGTCTATAGTACTCTCCCCTAAGCCTAAGATCCTAGAGACACCTATACTTTGAAGAGGAAAACACAAGGAAACTGAAATTTATTGAATACATATTATATTCAGCATTAAGCATTTTAAAACTTTACAACAAAAAATAATAATTCAAGTGTTTTGCATACATCAAATTTTATGATAATTTATGCACATTATCACAAATTATTCCCCTACCAGACATAATGATAAAAACAAAACCTACAACAAAAACGGCAGTTCAGATTAGTTGAACGGCTATTGAAAGATAAATATTTTTCTCAGTAGTGCCTATTCTACTCTTTATAACCACTGTTATGATTTAAACCCAAATACCAAACCTATTGCTGTCGAGTCAATTCCAGCTCCTAGTGATCCTATGTGGAAACCCTGGTGGTCTAGTGGTTAAGGGCTGTGGCTGGTAACCAACAAGTTGGCAGTTTAAAACCACTGGGCACTCTATAGGGTAACTGTATTCTGCCCTACAGGGTTGTTATGAGTTATGATTTAGGTACTATTATTATTCCCACTTTATCGGTTATAAAATTGAGGATTAGAGAGCTCAATTAATTTGTTCAGGTCATACAACTAAAAAGATTACAACCTGGGTCTCTCTCAATGTAAAACCCGTGATTTTAGTTAAGAATTAGAATTAATAATAATTATTGTTGTTAAAATAAAAATAATAGCAAGCTACCAAGCTAAATAATCCATAAATCATAATGTCAGTACATTTTGAAGAAAATAGGATACAAAATGATTTGCTTATGATGTTCTTAGACATACAAAAAATACACGTTAGACTTTCAAAAACTTAGTTTTAAATATTCATCAATGATTACCGTATTTTTACACAAAGAACATCCACCTTCCATATTTGTTTGCTGTGTTCTCCCCCACAAGGTATTTTCGTAAGCACTGCTGTGCTGGTTATTTTTTTCTTTACATGTTGATGTAAAAAGAACTTAGCATAGCATGCTTATGAAAATACCTCATGTGGAGACTGCACAGTTTGGCAAACAAGCATAGAAAGCACATATTATGCGCATAAAAATAGGGTACAAGCATTTAAAAATATGATTTGATCAAAAACATAAGAGCTCATAACTAAATATGAAATTTCTTCTTCAAGAAATCACATTCAGCCAGAGCAATTAGACAAGACAAAGAAATAAAGGGCGTCCACATCAGCAAAGAAGTAAAAATCTCTCTATTTGCAGACGCTGCAATTGTATATGCAGGGAATCCACCAGAACCCGTAAATCAACTACTCAGACTGATAGAAGAGTTCAGCAAAGTCTCAGGATACAAGATAAATATAATTAAATCAGTAGGATTCCTTTATAGAAGCAAAGAGACCACTAAAGAAGAAATCACCAAATTAATACCATTTACTATAGCCCCCAAGAAGATAAAATATCTAGGAATAAATCTATCTAGAGAAATAAGAGACTTACACAAAGAGAACTACAAGACCTTGCTGCATGGAACTAAAAGAGACTTACATAAATGGAGAAACCCACCCTGCTCATGGATAGAAAGACTTAACATTGTGAAAATGGCTGTTTTACCCAAAGTGATCTACATATACAGTGCAATTCCAATATAAATCCCACTAACATTTTTCAAGTGATGGAGAAACAAATCGCCAACTTTGGAAAGGGAAGAAACCTTGGGTAAGTAAAGCACTACTGAAGAAGAACACAGTGGGAGGCCTCTCACTACTCTATCTGAGAACCTATTACACTGTCACAGTAGTCAAAACAGCCTGGTACTGGTACGAAAAGAGACATATAGACTAATGGAACAGAGCTGAGACTCCACAGATGCCGCCATCCTCCTATGAACAGCTGATATTTGACAAAGGCCCTAAGATTGTTAACTAGAGGAAAAACAGTCTCTTTAACAAACGGTGATGGCAAAATTGGATATCCATCTGCCCAAAATTGAAACAAGACCCGTATCTCACACCTTACACAAAAAGGAACTTAAACTAGATAAAAGACCTAAACATAAAACCTAAAATGATAAAGCTCATGCAAGAAAAACCAAGGTCTACACAAAGCATTATCAACACTAGAGAAAGCAGGAAAATGGGAAATACTGAGAATCAAACACTTTTGCTCATCCAAAGACTATCAAAATAATTAAAAGACCACCTACAGAATGAGGAAAAATATTTGGCAACTGTATGTCAGACTGATTTCTGATCTCCATAATCTACAAATACTGCAAAATATCAACAAGAAAAGGATAAAAAAAACCCAATTACACATTGGGCAAAGAAGATGGACAGACACTTCCCTAAAGAGGATATCCAGGCACCCAAAAGACACATGTAGAAATGCTCATGATCCTTAGCCATTAAAGAAAATCCAAATCAAAACAATAAGGAGACATTATCTCACCCCAGCAAGGTTGGCCACGATCCAAAAAATACAAAACAACAAATGCTGGAGAGGCTGTGTAGAAATTGGAACGCTCCTACACTGCCAGAGGTATTGTAAGATCGTGCAAGCTCTTTGGAAAGCAATCTGGCACTTCCGTAAAAAGCCGGAAATAGATCAACAATTTGACCCAGTAATCCCACGGCTTGGAATATATCATAGAGAAACAAAGGCAGTCACATGAACAGACACACGCACGGAAATGTTTATTGCAGCATAGTCCACGATAGCAAAATGATGCAATTAATCCACATGCCCAACAACAGACAAATGGATAAACAAATGATGGTATATATACTCAATGGAACACTATGCAATGTTAAAGAACAATGGTAATTTTAGGAAGCATCTCATAACCTGGTTTCAACTGGAAGACACTATGTTGAGTGAAGTCAGTCAGCAGCACAAAGACAAATATCATATGATTCCCCTATGATAAGGACTTAAAAATAGACTCATGTACAGAAAAAAAGACACTTTGACAGCTGCAAGGGAGGGAGGGAAGGGAGGGATAAGGTTGGTTACAGATTAGATAGCTGATAGAAATTTGGTTGAGTGAAATCAGTGACAGTACACATTAGAAAGAAAATCAATTTAAGTGGACTTCAACATAACCTGAAAACTTCCAATTTTAATTCAATATTGCAAGGACAGAGTTGTAGGGGTGGGGGTCCAAGGACCATGATCTAAGGGGACATGGAAGCCAATTGGCATAACTAGCCTATTGCTAGGAGTCTTCTACACCCCACATTGACGAGTGGAGTCTGGGGTCTTAAAAGCTAGTAAGCTGTCATCTGAAGTACACCAAATTGTCCCAACTCATCTGGAACAGATGATCACCAAGGACAAAAATGACATGAGGGAATAAGAAGACAGCAAGACCGACGAGAATGGGTGACTATATCAACATGTGACCAGAAGAACTAGATGGTGCCTGGACATCACCAATGACAGCCACGATGGGGTTCAGAATGTTGAGTCCTATTGGCAACACAAGAAAATAAAGGGGTACGTCCTGAAAATTCCACTAAAAGACTGCAACTGATGATCTGAAGGCCTGTGAGTTCCCCTGGGACCACAGGCCCTAGACCTGATGCTGCAACTGATCATAAATCATTATTGAGGTCAACTCTTCAGATAGGAATGGAGTTGTCTTGGGGACACAAAACAACCATATCGTGTGTGCACTTTATGGTTCTATGCATCTATAGCACGTCACACTAGTGGTCTCTTAGCAGAGCGGAGTGGATAGGGTAGAGAAGAAGGGACAGGAGATTGTTAAGAGGATATGACATGTATAGAATGGAAAGGAAGAGTGTGCTGTCACTGGGCAAGAAGAGAAGAAGGAGCTTCAGGTAGGCAGGCATGCAAATTTAAGTTGGATTCTACACTTTCACTCAATCACAATAAAAAAAATCATACTCAAAAACAACAATAAAACTGTAAGTGGAGGGCCTTCTCTGAGTCTCTTAGTTTGAAGAATAATTCCAGAATAAATCCTCATTCTTCATAATCTTTCCTCTTTCTTTCCAGGGTAATAGTTTCCATAGCTTAAAGAGAAATTTTTCAAAAGAATTGAGCTCCAATAGACATAGAAGACAGAACCAAAGTACATTAAAACTCATTGCCATGGAGTCAATTTTGACTGCTATTGACCTAAAAGGACAGAGTAGAACTGCCCCATAAGGTCTCCCAGGAATGGCTGGTGGATTGGAACTGCCAATCTTTTGGTTAGCTGTCAAAATCTTACCCACTCTACCAACAGTGCTCCAAAGTACATTACAAGCAGTGATAATTTATTTATATTTGAAAATGTATATTGATTTTTCACTGACTAAATAGGGTTGTAGACATCCTCGTGGTGTGGTGGTTGTGAGGATCTGTGGCTGCTAACCAAAAGGTCGACAGTTCAAATCTACCAGGCACTCCTTGGAAACTGTGTGGGGCAGTTCCGATCTGTCCTACAGGGTCACTATGAGTTGGAATTGATTCCAGGGCAATGGAGATAGATGAAGTAGTGTTGTTGTGTAATGGTTAAAAGCTACCACTGCTAACCAAAAAGTTGGGAGTTTGAATCCACCAGGCACTCCTTAGAAACACTATGGGCAGTTCTGCTGAGCCCTGTAGGGTCCCTCAAGTTGGAATTGACTTGACAACACTGGATATGGTTCTTTTGGTTTGGTAAGTTGTGTTATCAAACTGTGGTGAAATAAATAATTTTGAAAAGTCTAGCATATTTTAAAAATTATCATTAATACTTACATTAAACCCGACTGCTGTGGAGTTGACTCCAACTAGCAGATACCCCACAGGACAGAGCAGAAACCCATAGGCCTAGTTTCTAAGTAGCACCTGATAGATGCGAACTGTCAACCTTTTGATTAGCAGCCACAGATTGCTCTTAATCACTATGCCAACAGGGTTTTATAATTACAAAAGTATCCTTAAATGTTTAAATTATTATCTTGTAACACATTTTGATTAAGTGGCTTAATTATCAAAGGGTAACTCAACTCAGTCAGTGCCATAATGGTTAAATATGCAAATCTGCTAAGACTCTGTTTTAAACGATCTTTGTTTACCCATGTAATTGGAACGAAGCAGTGGTCTCGATAATCTTAAATACTAAATGATACCAAAAGCCTACAAAGTTGGCTTTGAGTTATCTTTTGATTTGGGGACAGATTTATTTCCTACTTACTTATTTCCTAGGTTAAAATTTACATAGGCCAATACTATTCAGTAAGAAGGCAAAGTGGACCAAAATGTTGTGGGCAATAACTGCACACAAGACTGGGCTGTAGCTTGTACTCCAATGGCTTGTTCAAGAATACCCAATTTGTTGTACCAGTTAGGTCAAACATCGTTTGTTTCTACCTTTAGCATTGTTTTATTTCAACTTATTCGTATGTTATCCAACAGCTCAAAATATACTTCTAACCCCACATCCTTAACTAGAGAATGAATTCTATGACTTACCTAGTAAGTTTCTCTTCAAATCTGGGTGTCACACTGTCTGCAGAGGCAACTTCAAAATATATTTTTTTCTCTCCTGTGACTAACACTGAAGGTGAAGTGTTCCATTATCTACTACCACCTACCAAAGAAGATCCTGTTTTGATTCTGGTTGATGTATCATGGCTTTCCTTCAGTGTCAACTCGTGACAGTTCTCAAGGGAAACCTTCAACTGGGTGTGGTTCTGAAGTATACATGTCGTGGGGGGCAAGGCAGGGCATGAAAGGTTGTTTTGCGTAGGCTTTCTGGATGAGATTGATACAGCAGTCAAGGCCTTCTGGTCAGGAACAACTCAGCTGATTCAGCAATAGTTACATAATTTGTTTATAATCTTGAAGCTCATGTATCTGGCTGCCAGTCACCTTTGATTAAGCCTGCACATAAGGCCACTGAGGTAGCTGGAACCACTGAATGCTATACCTGCCTGCCACAACTGCACCAATAAAGCTGGTATGACTGTACTCACTGTGCCTCCACTGCTGAGTCAGCCCAAACCACAGATGAATATTCCTGCCCTTGAGTACCCTCACTATGATACTGTGTGTATTACTTGAGTATTTTGTATACTTGAATATAGGGATTTTGGCTTCCTAATCAAGGCTAAAACAATGAAAAAGGTATGGAGGGATCATAATTTGTAATACTTCCTATGCCTCCATTATTGCCAACAATAAAATCTTTAAAAGAACAGATAAAGTCTTTGTCTCAAACAGACATATCAGGAAACACAAAACAACAACAACAAAAAATGAAATGAAGCTCTGCTCTGCATATGTAAAGATTTTAGCTACTAATGACAGTAGCTATAGTAACTACAGCTGCTGCTGCTGCTGCTGCTGCTCCTACCTTCACCACCACCACCACCGGGATCCTCATCATCATTTATTGTTCACCCTGGCTGTACCAGACCCTGCGCTGATAATTTGACATTATTTTTAAATGTTATTTAGTAATAAACTAGTATAACTTTTTGTTATTTTTTTGTGGGGATGGGAGGGCATCTTGAGAGTAGATAAACAAAACAAAAGAAACAAATGAAATCTGGCATCATGTCTATTCCAACTCATAGCAGCCCTATAGGATAGAAAAGAATTACTATGCAGAGTTTCCAAGGAGAGCCAATGTTTTGGTCAGCAGACAGAGCACTTAACTGCTATGCAACCAAGGTTTCCTAAGAGTAGATGGGGTTTATATTTAGAAAGCTGGGCATATAACTGGAAAGACAAATTGCTAGAAAAGGGTAGCATGTTTGGTAAAGTTTGGTGAAGGATCAGCAAAAAAAAAAAAAAAAAAAAAAAAACCTTCAGTGATAGGGATTTAGACAACAGACTCAAAGATAGCAATAACAATGGAGATGACATAGGGCCAGGCAACCTTCTGTTATGTTACACATGAAGAACCCACGAGTCCAAGAACACATAGAGCAAATAACAGAATAATTTTGCATACTAGAGAAAAGTGAATTCCATATTAACCTTTGACAGGTGGCTCAGGAGGAAGATAGAAAACCCTGAAACTGCAAGTGGTGTAAGGATGAGTAGAGAACAGAGAAGGATTTATGAGACACTAATGAAGTGTTGCAATGGTTCAGTGTTCAGCTGCTAACCAAAAGGTCAGAGGTTCAAACCAACCCAGCCACCCCCTAGAGGAAAGACCTAGAGATCTCAACCAAGAAAACTCTATGGGGCCATTCTATTCTATCACATGAAGTCACTGTAAGTTAGAATTGACTCCTGCAGCAGCCAACATCGATGACAATAACAAGAAGTGTCAGAACTTGTCATCTACAGGGATTCCTTGCAACAACCTGGGGACAAATTTGCATTACTAAATGTGTATTCTCTTTCTTAAATAAGGCACAACTTCTGTTACTTTCAGGTCCCAGAAAGCCTGAATCTGTGTCTGACTAAGATAGTTCTTCTTACAAGAAGAAAGTAATAACTGTTCTAGTATTGCATGTGATGTTGGTGCCAGATTGATTCCAAAGAGTCTCTCTCCATTTGTCCTTAAGCTTCAGCAAAATTCAGTGTTCACAGCAGTTTCAGGCTGTTACGAGCTTAGGCTTCAGGTCTTACAATTACCCCATTACGGCCTTCTCTACACCACATCTAGTGTGTCAATCAAAGCAGTATATCCAACAAAACTGATTTTAATTCTACTAGATCTAGAGTTATCATGGTTAATCTGATCAACTACTAAAGGGTGACCCCTAGGAAAGTATGATTTTTGTTGAAGTTTAGATGAGAACAATGGAATGTACAGAAACAGCAGATGGCTAAAATGAAAAACAGAATGCCAGGTGGCCTAGAGGCTAAGTCCTTGGCTGCTAAGCAAAAGGTCAAGAGTTGTACCCCACCATCCTCTCTGAGACAGATAGATGAGACAGTGCGCTTCTGTAAATTTTATAGCCTCGGAAACCTTATAGGCCTGTTCTACTCTATTCTATCGGGTCTCTATAAGTTGGTATTGAACAGGGACATAAAATAACAACAAAGGAACAAACATAAAACACCCCTTGGGTAGAAATCATGCTCAAATGGAAATCAGGTTTGTATAATAAATGCCAGCACATAAATTAAAACTTCACTGATATAGTGGACTTCTAGGGTTTAATTAAATATTGATGGGAAACTTTAGTTCTCTGAATTATCCCTAAATTTTCCACATCTTAACTACAGGTATACTTTGAAGCTAGAGAGAGAGTGAGTTAGTTAGTTGTAAAAAGACAGCAGTATTGAACAGTAGCCCGATGTTTTCCCTATAAAGCAGAAATAGCCTTAGATCTCTCCAGTTACACCCATGGAAGGCAACCTGAATTACATTGCCATCCTCCTCTCCCACAATCCAGAAACCCTGGCAGTCTGCTAAACACAAGGATTGCAGAAAAATTGGAAACTGGAATCTGTTGGCATAAAGGACTTGACTTTCACGAGGAAGCCTGCAAACAGCAGTTTTCAGAGAGCTATGGCTGGTATTGAGCTGGAGGGGTGGCCAGAAGCGGCTCTCAGGGTACCACCACCAATCTCTTAAATCATACATCTGCTGATGTGGTTTTCTGTTTGTTGCCTGCATCCCAGGAGAAGGGCCTAAATCGAACACCCAGTCTAGGCAAAACAATAAAAAATTCAACATCTAAGGTAACATTAGAGGAACGTCCCCAGAGGGAAGGATCCACTGAGAATAAAGTCCTCAAAAAGGATTCTCTGGGAATTGAAACCACGCAGGTGCTCCTTCCTGGTTTCCCATTCAGCTTGAGCCTGTAGCCACCCTGACCCTAAACAGACTTTAATTACCCGTTAACTGTGAGATCAATGAGCAGTGTGCTGCTGTGAGAATTTCTTAGCTAAAGACGCAAGTAAAATTTTTCTAGACGGCCATACAGGGGCTTTCCTATGTTGCCCTTAGACCATCCCTATGAAGCTCTGAATTATGAAAGACTGCATTTGATTCTGTATTTCATTTTGATACAGGAAAACCAGGTAGAAGAAAAACGAGCAGTTCTCCTGGCATTGGAATTCAGATCGTGTCTCAAAAGAGACTGACTCAAGATACAGCTCACCTGGTGCTGCGTTCATTTGTTGAATCGTCTCAATTGATACTCCATCAGTTTCTGGAGCCTTGTTCTTCACCAATGCTTTCAATGTGGCTTAAATGTCTTCTTTCACTACCATTGGCTCTTGATCACATGTTGCTTCCTGAAATGGCTCAGTGTTGATCAGCTCATTGAGGTGTAACGACTCTGTGTATTCCTTCCGCCTTCTGTGCAAGAAGTGCGGGGGTGGAAGTTGCAGAGAATAGTTGGGAAAGAAACTTGGGGACACAATCTGGATTCAACTACTCTGTTGATATGAATAGAGACAGGGAGTAATTGGGTCTTTCCATTTCATCTCTGTGCATGAATTTAAAAGCCTGCTATTTAGGTTTGTATTAATTTTTCTTTGTTGATGGATTATTTCTGTTCTATTATAGCAAAATAACCTAATTACTGTTGACAGACTTTACAAAGTTCATGCATACTAACAGCATGCAGAGGTTATTTAAGATCTCTTTGAGAATACTTTTGCTAATCATTAAAATCTGTTCAGTGTGCTTCATGACGTCTTCAGTGACATCTTAATTTCCAAATATAATATGTCACTTTCTGTATTGTTCTTATTTAATATCTGCAAAGCAATTGGCATGATTGATGACTGCACATCTCAACATATTTTCTCTATTGTTTTTTGTATTTTATTCTTGCCTGGCTTTCTTCTTGCTTCTCTGACCCTTCTTTTTTCTCCTCTTTTGGTAATTCTTCCTCCTTTGTCTTCCGTTTAACTGACAGAGGTCTCCAGGAACCCATACTAGCCCTGCTTCTGTCTTTACAATTTACAACCTACTAATCATACACAAATTTGTACTTCTGGTTCCAGTTTCTCTCCAGACTTGTTTCCAACAATTTTTTGGTCAGTATACAAGCTGGCACTTCACCATAACTGTCCTACCAGTAGCAGACCAATTTGCATGTACATCACCTGTGTACCTCTGCCCTCTCAGTATTCCACTTTAAAGCCCGTAAATTAGCTTTATTTTTATTTTTTACACTTAACATATAATAACCAATTGTGACTTTCTAGCTTAAAATGGTATGACCACAGGGGAGTGTGAGGACATATCTAAAGATAAAAACAATTGATAAGAACAGTCACTGTATTGGCTCTTAACGTTGGTAGTAACAAAAAATATTTTATAAAATGTGTCCCCTCTTTTCTGTTATGCATGAGTATGCTTTTATGTTTTTATCGTAGGGGTCTCATATAGTAATTATCCTTCTGTCGCTGACTAGTTTCACTCAGCATAATGTCCTCCAGTTGAGCAGGAAAAAGAAGTGGAAGGAATACACAGAGTCATTACACCTGGATGAGCTGATCAACACTGAGCCATTTCAAGAGGGAGCATGTGGTCACAAGCCAATGGTAGTGAAAGAAGACGTTTAAGCCACATCGAAGGCATTGGTGACGAACAAGGCTCCATAAATCGGTGGAGTATCAATCGAGACAATTCAACAAACGAATGTGGCACTAGAAGTCCTCACTTTTTTTTTATGCCAAAAAGTTGGACAGACAGTTACCTAGCCAACTGACTGAAAGATCTCCAATTTATGCCTATTCCCAAGAAAGGTGATCCAACTGAAGGCAGAAATTATCAAACAATATCATTAACATCACATGCAAGGAAAGTCTTGCTGAACATAATTCAAAAGGGATTGCAACAGTATATTTACAGGGAACTGCTAGAAATTCAACCCAGATTCAGAAAAGGATGTGGAACCAAGGATATCACTGCTGATGTTGGATGGATCTTGGCTGAAAGCAGAAAATAGCAGAAGGATGTTTACCTGCATTTTGTTGACTATGCAAAGGCATTTGATTGTGTAGATCATAACAAGTTATGGAATTTCAGAACACCTCATTATGCTCATGAGGAATCTGTATATGGACCAAGATCCAGTTGTGCAAACAGAACAAGTGGACACTGTCTGGTTTAAAGACAAGAAAGGTGTGCAGCAGGCTTATATCCTTTCACCGTAGCTTTTTCAATCTGTATGCCAAGCAAATGATACAACAAGCTGGACAATATGAAGAACAGGGCATCATGATTCAAGGAAGACTCAATAACAGCCTGCATTATGCAGATGACACAACCTTGCTTGCTGAAAGTGAAGAAGATTTGAAACACTTACTGACAAAGACCAGAGACAACAGCCTTCTGTATGTGAGGATTCCAGCAAAAATCCTCACAACTGGACCAGTAAGCAACATCATGAAAAATCGAGAAGAGATGGAAATGGTCAAGGATTTCATTTTACTTGGTTCCACGACCAACATCTATGGAAACAACTGTCAAAAAATCAAAAGACATTGCACTGGGCAAACCTGCTGTAAAAGAACCCTTTAATGTGTTGAAAAGTAAAGATATCACCTTGAGGATTAAAGTGGGCCTGACCAAAGCCATGGTATTTTCTTTTCTGTTTTACTGTGACTGAGTGAAAGCATATACTGCAATTTAAACTTGCATGCCCGTCTATCTGCGGCTCTTTCTGCTCTCGTTGCCTGGTGACAGCACACACTTCCTTTCTATTCTATACATGTCATATCCCCTTGATAATCTCCTGTCACCCTCTTCTCCACCCTCTCCACTCCCCTCTAGTAAGAGGCCAGTAGGACAATGTCCTATAGATGCATAGAACCATAAATGCACACACGATACGGTCACTCTGTCTCCAAGTCCAATCCATTCCTGTCTGAACAGTTGACCTCAGTAATGATTTATGATCAGGAGCAGGATCAGGTGTAGGGACCATGCTCCCATGAGAACTCTCAGGTCTTCGGACCATCAATTGTGATTTTTTAATGGAGTTCTTAGGGTGTACCCATGTTTTTCTCGTGTTGCTCCTGGCACTCAACATTGTGAGCTCCAGCATGGCTGTCATGGGTGGTGGCCAGGCACCGTCTAGTACTTCTGGTCACATGTTGACATAGTCACCTATTCACATGCATCCTTCTGTTTTCTAGGCTCTTTTTCCCTCATGTCATTGTTGTCCTTGGGGATCATCTGTTCCAGCTGATTTGGGACCACCTGGTGTACCTCAGATGGCAGCTTGCTTGCTTTTAAGAACCCAGACACCACTCACCAATATGGGGTGCAGAATATTCTCTTAGTAATAGCAAAGCCATGGTACTTTCAATCACAGCATATGCATGCAAAAGCTGGACAATGAAGAAGGAAGACAGAAGAAGGATTGATGTGTTTGAATTATGTTGTTGAAGAAGAATATTGAAGGTGCCATGGCTTGCCAAAAGAATAGATCTATTCTGGAAGAGGTACAGTCACAGTCTTCCTTGGAAGCGACGATGGTGAGATTGCATCTTACATATTTTGGACACACTGTCAGGAGCGATCAGTCCCTGAAGAAGGACAATTGTGCTAGTTAAAGTAGAGGGTCAGTGAGAAAGAGGAAGACTATCAAGGAGATCGATTGACACAGTGGCTGCAACAACAAGTTTAAGCATAAGCAGCGCCCATAAGACTGGGCAGTATTTTGTTCTGTTGTTCATGGGTTGCTATGAATCTGAAACAACTTGATGGCACCTAACTGCAATACACTTAAACATGTATTTTGATTTATGTTTTGGTTTTCAACAAGGATGTATGTGAACTTCAAGCCCTTTCCACAGTTCCCACTCCACATATATTTCATTTTTTTTTTTTTTTTACTTTGCTTTTGTTGAGACTATACACAGAATGGACACCAACTCAATACTTTGCACATGTGCAACCCAGTGACAGTGATCACATTGTCAAATTTGCAACCATTCACATCCTTCTTTTTGGAATTATTCTTCCTCCTTTAACATAAACACAGTTCCTCCTGATGTTTTATATCCTTTCACTAGCATTTATAGGTTTTCATAATCTGATCCAAATCTAACTTTTCAATGCTTTCTTCTCTACAGCAGTATAATTCTTGTATTCCAGTGAAGTCAGCCTATTCAATATTATTTCAAATCTCTGAATTTCCTACTTCCTGGTCTATGAATATTTTCACTTGGAATAATATCCCTCCTTTTTTTCCTATCTGTCAGAATTGTGCCCATTTCAACATCGAGGCCAATTAGCATAACTAGCCTATTGCTAAGAGAGTCTTCTGCACCCCACACTGGTGAGTGGCATCTGGGGTCTTAAAAGCTAGCAAGCTGCCATCTGAGGTACACCAAATGGTCCCAACTCAGCAGGAACAGATGATCACCAAGGACAAAAATGACAGGGGGGAAAGAGAATACAAAAGACAGAAGAACGCACACAAATGGGTGACACGTGACCAGAAGAACCAGTTGGTGCCCGGCCACCTCCAGTGACAGCTGTGATGAGGCTCATAAAGTTGAGGTCTAGTGGTAATATGAGAATAAAAAGGGGTGCGCCCTGAGAACACCACTAAAAGAATGCAATTGATGGTCCGAAGGCCTCGGGGTTCCCCTGGAAACATGCTCCTGGACCTGCTGCTACCCTTGGTCATAAACCATTATTGAGGTCAACTCCTTGGGCAGGAATAGACAGACTCGGCGACACAGGGTAACCATATCATGTGTGCACTTTGGGGTTCTATGCATCTAGAGGATGTCGTCCTACTGGCCTCTTACTAGAGGGGAGTGGAGAGGGTGGAGAAGAAGGCACAGGACATTGTTAAGAGGATATGACTTGTATAGAACAGAAAGGGGGAGTGTGCTGTCACCAGGCAAGGAAAGCAGTAGGAGCTGGCCGTAGGCAGGCATGTGAATTTAGACCGGATTGTACACTTTCCATTCAATCACAGTAAATTAAAAAAAAAAAAAGTTGTGCCCATCTTCAGCACAGTAATCTGTCAAGCTCTCCCTACTAGCCTAAGTCTGATTCAACCTACCTTTAAGCAATGTTGGAAATCCTGTGGACGTAGTGGTTAAGTGTCACACCTGCTAACCAAAAAGGCCAGCAGTTCACGTTCACCAGGTGCTCCTTGAAAACTCTATGGGGCAGTTCTACTTTGCATTATAGGGTAGCTATGAGTCATAAGTGACTTGACAGCGCTACGTTTGGTTTTCAGTTTTTGTTTGAAGCAATAACAACTGCTTTTTCTACTGTTCATTGGAAATACACATTTCTATTATTCTTACTTCACTGTGGGTTCTTTGAGATCAAGTAGCTTATCTCTATCAACATCTACTTGACATTACCAAACGGTACATCCTACATAGTAATCACTCAAAAATCTACAAGACTGAACTGCATTTGTTTGCAAAGGTCCGTCTTCTCTGCATAAACCTAAACCTAACCAAACTACCAAACAAACTGCCATCAAATTGATTCCAGTTCATAACAACTCGATGCAATAGAGTAGAACTGCTCCACAGAGTTTCCAAGAAGCACCTGGTGAATTCACACTGCCAACCTTCTGGTCATCAGATAGAGCACTTAACCACTATGCCACCTGGGTTTCTTCTGCATATACAGCTGCAAGGTGCAAAATAAAAGAAAAAATTTACTCAATTTTAATAAAAATTCATCCTGGAATTCTTGACTAAATTGACAGAAATAGCACAAGTAATACATCTGAACTATAAAAGGTATTATGCTGAAGAGAAAACTGAAAAGAATCATGGTGAAATGGATTTATGGAGAGAAGCTCAACACTGCCATGGTGTCCAAGAATACTTAAAGGCAGGGAGTGGAGCTGGAAAAGAAAACTGAAGCGATCTGGGAAACAAGACTCCCAGACCTTCTTTTGTAAAGAATTGTATAAACTAGGTCAGCTCTTCTTAGAAAAGTGATGACTGAGAACACAGAACATTCCACAAAGGAAGGAAAGAATAGATCCCTTAAAACTCTATAAGCCAAGCATCAAATGCAAGGAAAAGGAAGTGTGAGGTGATACCACGACAAGAAGCACAAAATAAGAACAAGAATTGCATCGGTGGGAGGCTCACCTGCAGGAGAGGTGGCAGGGGACTTGCTGTGCTGTCTAGGGGAAAGGAAAAAGTGGGGATAAAGCAAAGCTTCAAAGAAAAACAACTGCTGGGCATTCATTTCGGTCAGCAGAAGTTGGTATCTAATAGTGTTTAAAGAGTCAAAGTTTTAAAGTGAGAGATAATTGGGCTTGTTTCTAAGTTCCATCTCTTACCTGCTAGATGGCCTAGCATAACGTCTCTGCTTTAGATTTCTTCTTTCTAGCACAGGGCTAACTACCAAAATCAAACTCACTACTGTCGAGTCAATTCCAACTCATAGCAACCCTACAGAACAGAGAACTGTCCTATAGTTTCCAAGGAGCTTCTGTTTTGGCACAGTTAACACTTAACTAAGCACCTTTTGTTAAGCACACATAACACTTAACCACTACACCACCAAGGTTTCCAGTATGGGGATAATCATAGTACTTAATTTCAAAACAGTTTTGGTTGAAAAAAATGAAATTAAACATTTAGTGTAAACACCTATGTTTTCATCTGTGCAATAACTAGTAGTACAGTTTTTATTCTGTACAATGTGTTGTTCAGAGTCTTTCCTGCCCCATATTGAAGACTTACCCCCTAGCACTTAGGTTGCCATTATGTATCAATCACCTTCTATTCATTTCTAATGAGAGCATGGGGTGGATCAGTGGTACAGTCTTCCTTCCATGCTGGAGTCTCAGGTTCAATTCCCTGTCAAAGCATCCATACACAGCTACAGTCCCTTGTGAGTTGTATGTTTTAAGGAGTTCCCAGACTAAAACAGACTACAAAGAAAGCTCTGGTCATCTACTTCAGCTTGAAATGCAGCTTACCACAGGGCTGGCACAGACCCAGACAATGTTTTGTTGAGTTTTATTCCATAGTACGTGGGGTTACCGTGATTTGGGAGCCATCTCAACAGCAGCTAATGGCAATTCATTTATAACTCCAAACTGAGGAGGATTGGACTTACTGGGTACTCTCATTCTCTGAGTTATAATCAACTCTACAGCAGTAGGTTTGGGTTTGGTGGGTTCATTAATTGTTTTTCATAATTGCCTACCTGATATATAACTGAATAGGTACTTCGTTTTTTGTAGGGGAGAGGTCAACTGGACGATTGCAGAGAGGAGCCAAAAATGATGAGAAGACACAGAAGATGAACTGCTTCACAATTCTGCTAACATCGACGCTAGTGACAACTAGCGCACGTCTTTGTCATTTAGCTTCTCAGTCATATATTTGGCTGGGTATTTGCATCTACAGGGTAGTTACAGGTCAGAATTGACTTGATGGCAAGGGGTTTGGGTTTCTGATTTTGGTTCTATAAAATCAAAATACTAGTGAACATAATACGAAAATTACAAAAAAAAATCCTCAAACAATATAGACCATATAGAAGTCAGAAATGAAGAAAGACTCTGCTATATGCTGCATTGGCGCCTCATCTACTAGTTTTTACAATTTTGTTAGCTATTTAAATTAACTACAGTAATAAAGTAGACAGAATAAAATATGGATCTATTATTGGAGCAAAAATCATCACTCAGAACATTTTTATGAGTGGTCAGCAGTAAACACTGGTAACGCTTATTCTTAATGCATTTGGTAATATGTTCTCCTTTTTATAGATCTTTCAAGTAAGCATTTTCTGTGCACAGGAAAATGGAAATTTCATGAGACTTTTCAGAATTTATGGGATTCCTCCTATAAAATGCTCCTTAAATCTCACCCAACTCTAATGTATCATCAGCAAATACTACAGTCAAAAGTCTCACTAGGTACACATCAGTTATTCTAACTCTATTTCTCTGAATTGATCTTTGGACAGGATGCAATGAACATCTTCAAAAAGTGTTTATTACTTCTGCTTCACTCTCTTGGAAACAATTACTCACTTTAACTTAGTAAACATTTGTCTGCTATACATTAAGCCATATGTTAAATGTGGCAGTAACGGGTGACAACTGTGTTAAAATAGGGACAAATTCTTTTAGAGGCCACATACAAAATTCCTCTTAAGAAGACAGTTACCTTCTGAGACAAAAACTGGCAAACGTACTTGCAGCAGAAATTGAAACTTCAGGACATTCTCAGCATAGGTGGTTGGGTTATATGGAAAATAAGGGGAAGCTGTATTCTGGTTGATTTGAAAAGCAATAATGTCCGTTTGAAGACCAAGGCACTTCTGACCCAAGACATGGCATTTTTAATCACCTCATATGCATTCAAAAGCTGAACAATGAATAAGGAAGACCAAAAGAACAGACACCTTTCAACTACAGTGTTGGCAAAAAACGATGAATATACCCTGGATTGCCAGAAGAACAAACAAATCTGTCTTGGAAGAAATTCAGCCAGTTCCTGAGAGACCAAGATGGTGAGACTTCATCTCACATACTTCAGAGGTGTCATCAGAAGCGACCAGTCCCTGAAGAAGGACAGCACGCTTGGTAAAGGGAAGGGTCAGCGAAAGAGAGGAAGACCCTCAACAAACTGGACGGACACAGTAGCTGTGACAAGGGGCTCAAACACCCTGAGGACTACAGCGGCGGTGCAGGACCCACCTGGCTTCATTTGCTGTATACGGAGTTCCCACGAGTCAGGAGTGACCTGACAGCATCCAGTAGAAACATGTTGGTCCATTCACAGAAAATGGAGAAAGAAGCTGTAAGTGGGTAAAAGAAAGAGTAGGTGGAAGCCTACGCGAAGGCACAAGTTTCAGCAGACGATGTTTTTACTTCGGGTAACCTTGAGAGGGAGTGGATATATTTTGTTCATGAGAAGAACGGGAGGCAGTGGTGACCACAGGGTAGATTATAGCAGCCAGATTCTAAGATGCCCCAAATGACCCTTTTCTCCGGTGATTGCAAAACTATATAATTCCTTTCCCCGGTGTTAGTGCTGCTCTAATAGAAATATCATGAGTGGATGGCTTTTGCAAAGGAAGTTTATTCTTGCACAATCCAGTAGGTTACAAGTCCAAATTCAGGATGTGCTCTCTAGGGAAACGCTTTCTCTCGATCAGCTCTGTAGGAAAGTCCTTGTGTTGCATCAGTCTTTGTTCAGGGAGCATCTGGCCCCAGGCACCTCAAGTCTGAATGATACACTCTTCTCCCAGTGCCGCTTTCTTGATGGTGTGAGATTCCCAATTCTCATGCTGCTTCTTTCTCTTTTTATCTCCTGTAGAATGTAAGGATAATGGGTGGTGCAGGCCATACTCCACAGAAACTCCCTTTACAGTGGAGCAGGGAGGTGATCTTATGAAGCAAATTATAGCCCTGCCCTAATCTTCTCTGACATAATCCACTGTTAACCACAGACTGAGATCAGGATTGACAGCATCAAAAAAATTGCAAAATGACAGGTAGTCACAGAATACAGAAAATCCTGGCCCAGCCAAATGACTACACATATTTTCGGGGGGACACAATTCAATCTATGACACACTGTGTTACAGGACTGTCTGTGTGACCAACGGGATACAGCAGACACGATGACAAAATAATTCCAAGATTCAGTTACAAAAACTCCAGGCAAACGGTTTCTCTGTTGGCTCTGGAGGAAAGTCCTTGTCATCAATCTTCCCCTGGATTGGGCACTTTTGAGGCACAGGGACCCCAGGTTTAAAAGATACGCTTCTTCGGGTACTGCTTTTTTCTTGATGGAATAAGATCCCCAGATCTCTTCTTGCTACCCTTTCCTTTCATATTGCAAAAGATTACCTCAAGGGTCACCACAATCTTACACATTGAGTCCTGCTTCACCAACAACCGCTGCCCATCCTCCCTTATTAACACAACACAGGCAGGGGTTACGGCAAATAGGAACACATCTCATCTCAGAAATCCTGGCCTAGTCAAAATGCTGCACATGTTTTTGGGGGGACACAATCCAGTTGATGATATCCTTACTAAAAGCAAATCTAAATTTAGCAATGCTGATTGTGCACATTCTAAATCATCTCTACTGTTAAATACAAATTATTATCTCAGAAAATTGCTGTATAATTTTTCATAATCTAGAAATATCATCAAGACAACACACCCAACTCTCCTGGAAGAGATATCTAAATATTGTGAAACCAACATCAAGTCCTGCCAAGCTTCCTGAAACTCCGGAGGTAAAAGCAAAACCAAAGGAAAATAAAAAAATGATGGAGCCACAGAACAGGTCATTTTCATGGGTTACAACTCTGGGGCTATTACTGTCTTAAACAAAGGGAAATGACAGTCTCCAGATTTTTTTTTTAAAAAAAGGGTTTCTACGCTAAAATGGAGGCTTGATGACACTCCGGTGGGCTTTGGTGCTGATCAGAATTAAACTGCTTTCATTCCTGCCTTTTCTATTTCTGGACTGAGGAAGTTGTTGCATTCCCCTTGCTATTAGGTAGGATGAATATAAAAGGCAAGCCACCTTGTCTAAAAATAGTCCCAGGTCCATTTTGACAAAGCACACCCGATCCAGCTGCTCTCATACCACGAGCTCATTAAACCAATGGAGATGTCAGCACCATCTATTACCTGCCACTGGGGAGGACATGGGCCTCTTCAATTCTGACCTGTCTCTACTGGAAAGGAAAAATCTGATTTTTAAAAAGACATGGACCTGACTTCTTCAGATATTAATGAATCAGCTAAGGAAGTCTCCATGTGGTCACAGGAGCAATTGGTCACCATTCCCGTTTTAAGCCTCTTTCTCTAACGGATTATAATTCATGCCCCACAAAGACACCTCAGAGTTAATTTTGGCATGTGGTCTGGGCAGCGATGGAAGATGATCATTTCTTTTTTTCTTTTGATTAGTGCATATGTACACGCACGTGTGTCTGTGAGTATGCTAGTGCATTAGTAAATTAGTGCAACAGGAAAACTAGATAACAGGACTGCCTGGTCCACCTCTACACAAAGAGAAAAGCACAGAAATTTCTTCTGCTATCAAGGGAAAATACAGAAATAAAAACATTCATTTGAACAAAATTTATTTTTCTGTCTCATGTGAATGGCAGTCCACCAAAATGTATCAATGGAGTTTATGCTAAATCAAGAAATACTAGAGAATGTAGATTCTATTTTTAAAACTGTTTCAAGACAATGTTGGTGATTAACATTTTAGAAGATTTTCTGAAACGTTCTGGCTTAACATACCTAGACCTAGACCAATCTGACCTTGAACCCTTGGGTGGAAAGAATTTAGGACAAAGCGTGGAACACCTGAAGGCCTGTTCTTCCCAGCTGTCATCGATTGAATTGTGTTCCCCCAACCCCCACCCAAAAACTACGTGTAGCAATTTGGCTGGGCCAGGATTCCCTGTATTTTGATTGCCCTCCATTTTGTGATTTCCTGATGCTGTCAATTCTAATCTCTGCCTGTGGTTAACAGAGTGAATTATGTTAGCGAGGATTAGGGTGGGACTGTAAATTCCTTCCTAAGATCACCTCCCTGCTCCATGGTTAAAGGAGTTTCCCTGGAGTATGGTTTGCACCACCTTTGATCTTCTCACCCTATGGGAGATAAAAAGATTGGGAAGTAAGCAGAGAATTGGGAACCTCACATGACTCAGAAAGCAGCAGCAGGAGAAGAGCGCCTCCTTCAGACCTGGTGTTCCTGCACCAAGATGCTCCCTGGCCAAAGACTGATGCAACACAAGGACCTTCCTTCAGAGCCAACAAGGAGAAAAGCCTTCCCCTGGAGTGGACATCCTAATTTTGGATTTGTAGACTATTGGACTGTGTAAGAATAAACTTTTCTTTGCTAAAACCATTCACTTGTTACCACTGTTGCAGCAGCATTAATTGACTAAAACACTAGCCTTTGTGGATTGTGGGACTAACAGGACACACACTGGAAGAATCAGGATTTGAGATGCTGAAGTACTGTATTCCTACCCCATCTTGGAGTAGTTACATGAAAACACCAAGGAGTCTTGACAATAATCCAGTACATTCAGGAAAGCCCAGGTGCTAACAAAACCGGTTGATGAGCAGAGACCTGGTGTCTCGAAACATGAATGGTGACTGAGTCTGAAAACAAACAACTGGACCACAGCCAACTAAATATTCTGCACAGTGCCAAAATGGCCCGATGGGACCGGTAACATTGCCACAGTCACCAGTTGCAGCAGTGTATTGACAGGGAACTGCCAGAAATTCAAGTTGGTTTCAGAAAAGGAATGGTACCAGGGATATCACTGCTGATGTCAGATGGATCCTGGCTGAAAGCAGGCATTATTTGAAAAAAAAATGTGCTTTATTGACTAATGCAAAAGGTATTTGACTATGTGGATTATAAGAAAATACAGATACCATTGCAAAGAATGGGAATTTCAGATGTTTTAATTTTGCTCATGAGGAATCTATACATAGGTTGGAAAAAAGGTAGTCATTCAAACATGTGAAGGGTACACTATATGGCTTAAAGTCAAGAAAGATGTACGTCAGGGTGGTATCTGTTCACTATACTTAGTCTGTGTAAAACCTACTGCCATGGAGTTGGGTCCGACTCATAGCGGCCCTAGAGGTCAGAGTAGAACTGACTCAAAGAGTTTCCAAGGAGTGTCTGGAGGATTTGAACTGCCAACCTTTTGGTTAGCAGAGTAGTCTGTGTACTGAGCAAATAATCTGAGAAGCTAGAATTTATGAAGAATAGGAGGGTATCACGATTGGAAGACTCTTTAATAACGTGTATTGTGCAGGTAACACATTTTTTGCTTGCTGAAAGTGAAGAGGACTTCAAGTACCTGCTGACGAAGCCCAAAGACCACAGCTTGCGGCATGGATTACACCTCAACATCAGAAAACAAACATCCCCACGAGTGGACCAATATGCAGCATCGTGATAAACGGACAAAAGATTGAAGTCGTCAAGGAGTTCATTTTATTTGGATCCACAATCAACACCCACAAAAGCAGCAGTCAAAAAAATCAAACAACACACTGCATTGGGTAAATCTGCTTCAAAAGACTCTTTCAGGTGTTAAAAAGCAAAGATGTCACCTTAAAGACTAAGGTGTGCCTGATACAAGCCACAGTGTTTTCAAATGTCTCATACACATGCGAAAGCTAGGCAATGAATAAGGGGACGGAAGAAAAATTGATGCCTCTGACTTACTGTGTTGGTGAAGAATAAAGAGTATCCACCAGACTGCCAGAAGAAGGAACAAATCTGTCTTGGAGGCAGTACACTCAGAATCCCCCTTAGAAGCAAGCATGGTGAGACTTCACTTCACATACTTTGGACATAATTTCAGGAGGGGACTGTTCCTAGAGAAGGACATCCTGCTTGGTAAAGCAGAGGGTCAGCAAGGAAGGAGACGCTCAACAAGATGAACCGACACAGTGGCTGCAACAAAGGGCTCAAGCCTAAGAATCACTGTAGCCAGGATGGCACAAGACAAAGCACTGTTCAGTCATTTTAAGTAGGATCTCTATTAGTAAGAATCAACTCAAGGGCACCTAACAACAACGGCAAATCTTCACAGAAACAGATGGCCACATCTTTCTCCTGCAGAACAGCTGGTGAGTTCGAACCACTGACTTTGGATTAGCAGCCAAGTGCTTCAACACTGTTGTTCCAGGGCTCCTAATTGCAGCAATAAAGAGCAGTTGCAATCAGTAGATTCTGATTCATAGTAACTCTACAGACTAGAGTAGAATTGCCCCAAAGGCTTTCCAAGGAGCAGCTGGTGGATTCAAACTGCCAACCTTTTGGCTGGTAGCCAACTCTCAACCACCATGCCAACTCTCAACCACCATGCCAACAAGGATCCGGTGCCTACATTAAACAAATAAAAATAGATGTATACAACTATAAAGTGCATACAATATATGGTCACTCTGCATCGCCAAGTCCAATCCACTCGTGTCTGAAGAGTGGAAAAAAAATAAAAAATAAAAATAAAGAACAACAAACCCACTGTCATCCAGTTGATTCCAACTCATAGTGGCCCTATAGGACAGAGTAGAACTTCTCCATACAGTTTCCAAGGAGCACCTGACTCATTCAAAGTGTCAGCCTTTCAGTTAGCAGACATATAATTCAACGATTATGCCACCAGGTACTGTTTATTGAATCTATATTATTAAATATTATGTACAGTTTCTTAAATCATGCACCTGACCAATGGTTCTCAGACTTAGCTGTATAGCTTGAATCACCTGGGTAATGTTTGAAAACTCAGATTCCCAGGCAGATGACTCACAACTCAGGGCTGAGACCCAGTTAATAGTATATTTTAAAGCTTCTTGGTATTTCCAGCATGCTGCAAGTTTGAGCACTACTGCATTAGGCCAATGTGCACATAATATTCTTTTCTGAATACAGATTTATGAAAATCAAGGCTATGTTTAGCTTCTCTATATACCATTAAAGCTAAATAGTAACAGACCGTGGTAATATGAGGACAGAAATGTGGTTTGGGAATAAATTAATGGGATTTCAGTGTGCTTTCTGTAGCTGGCTCAGAAAAGCATTTCATTTATAGCGGAAAGGAACGAGAAGATATGATTCACACGGTAATCCTGCGTGACAGAACTTCAGAGCTATCCCTACATGACGACCTTGTAGCTAGTGTAAGTAAGGATCAATACTGTCACACCTCACCAGCCCAGAGCAGGAGTAGCTCCAAGATGCACCCGTCTCATTCTGAAAAGAGAGACTGACACAGTGAGATGTGAACTTCCAACAGCAGTGACCACCGAGATTCCCAAGCAAGACAAGGGCACGCCTGGTCACCTGGGTGCAGATGTGTGTGCTGCTGTGTGGAGTGGTAATTCATATACTTAGGGCTTTTGTGCAAGGATCCATGCAAGGATCCCAGGAAAAGAAGTCTAACCTGTGATGGATGGTGTGGTTTTTGTTCTAGTTAACACATTCCAGCGGATGTTACCATGAAGTCACTTATTCTGTTTGTGTCCACCTTGCTGCTCAGTAACGTGCTCTGGTTCTCTCCTAGAGGCCTTTTCAGAAATAAGCCTTCTTGCATTGTTCAGGGTCCTCTCGATTATTCATATAATTATCATACAAAAGCATCAAAAAATGAATTGTCATGAAACTCCTTGGGCAATCACATCACAAGTTTTATTGGTGACATTGTCTTCCAGTATTTTTATTAAATCACAACAACAACTTAAGATAGCAGACAACTTCAGAGTTCATAAACTGGTGAACTCTGAATCGGATCTGGTCAATAATTATTTCTGGTCAGTGGGCACGGGGTTTAAAAAAGTTGCCAGCCAAGTGCCGTCGAGTCGGATCCGACTCAAAAAAGTTGAGTCAACTTTTAAACATTAACAATCCTTGTTTCCAGCTTTTTTTTTTTTAAGGGATTTTTTTTACATGGTAACAACTGCCTATAGATGAATACCGGATGACACTATTGGACAAGTGACATGTCTTTCAGCTTGTTTCTGCCCTCCCTCTGGTATACCATCGATAGGTACACTCCCCTGGTTTCCATGGCTACTGGAGTTTACAACCTGGGACCAGACTGAATGGATTAGGATCCCAGCTCACCATTTACTGCATAATCAGGGATACTTTAAATACGAGCATCTTTATAACCAGTTTGCACAATGTCTGGCACAAGATCTAATCCATTCTTATAATTAAACGTATCACAAATAAAATTCCACTTTGTAAACTGAGACTGAACTTTGAAAGACCTGGCCTCTGGAAATAGAGAAATTGAAGACAGATTTGCATTTAGAGATATTCTCAAAGACTTATTTACAACAGTAACTCCAAACCCACTGCCGTCAAGCGGATTCTGACTCATAACGACCCTGTAGGACAGAGTAGAACTCCCCCATAATGTTTCTGAGAAGTGTCTGGTGGATATGAATGGTCAAACTTTTGCAAAGTAGCCACAGCAGTTCAGCGCTACACCATCAAGTTTTCCATTTATAACAGTAAGAACTGAAAAATAGCATGAGTGGTTAGCAAAAAGAAATGGCAAACTAATCCCAATAAATCAACCTCACAGGACAGAATGTATCCATTAGAGGGCATGATGTGGGTTCCATCAGCACAATTACTTTTACTTTGAGTGATGGGATAATTTCTTCAAATCCACAAAATCTGATAAATATGCTATTGCATCTTTAAATGCCCTTTAAAAAGTTTTACATTGGTTTATGAACAAGACATGATCAGCTTTAAAGTTTAATTTTGATGTCATTTGTCCATCACTGGAAATCCTGGTGGCATAGTGGTTAAGTGCTATGTCTGCTAACCAGAAGGTTGGCAGCTTAAATTTGCCAAGTGCTCCCTGGAAACACTATGGAGCATTTCTCTGTCTTACAGGGTCACTATGAGTCAGAATCAACTCAATGGTACTAGGTTTGTTTTGGCGGGGGCGGGGGAAGGCGAGTCTACCATTAATACTGCATCAGACTGTGATGTAAAAGAAGCAGACTGTAGATGTAAAATAATTGCAACATTTGTGTCTGTGTACCTACCATATCTTGCTTAGTTTTAACTTTCTATTTTTAAAGTAAGGTTTAATTCACCTGCAGTAAATGTTACCATTCTTTAATGTAAAGTTCTATAAGTTTTGATAAGTGCATACAACCTTGTAACCACCACAACAATCAAGATATAAAATTATAGCAACACCCCCCAAAAATTGTCCCTGTAGCTATTTGTAGTCAACCCTTCTCCTCTCCCCTGACTCCTTGGCAACCACTGATAGGTCTTCTATTACTATGGTCTCACCTGTTCCTGAATAATGCAATACACGGCCTTTTTTCACTTGGCATAACGCATTTCAAATACATGCATGTTTTTGTGTATATCCATAATTCGTCCTTTTTAAACTTGCAAGTGCTATCCTTCTCTACAGACATACCACAGTGATTTTTTTGTTTGTTTTTTCTAACTAGGCTAAAGAAAAACAAACAAAAAAAGCAGTGTGATATATCCACAGAGTAGAATAGTACTTGGCAGTTAAAAAGAATAAAGTACGGATATACACAAAAACATGAATGTATTTGAAATGCTTTATGTCAATTGAAAAAAGGCCATGTGTTGAGTTGTTTGCAGACTGGAGAAATCGTAAACAAAGCTGCTACAAACATCTGCATACAGGCTTTGGTGAATAAGCTTGGTTTTAACTTGGGCAAGTAACTAGGGATAGGGTGGCTAGGTAGACTATTAATTTTTAGTTCAACTTTGTACAAATTCAGCAATTTTTCAAAATGATCGTACTATTTCTGCATCTCCTCCCCACTCCACCCCCATATAGGAAAATTCCAGTGGGCACCATTTGGCAATATCATTTTTAAATATTTTTCACCCTTTTAGTAACTGTTTATAGGTAACTAACTATGGCTTTAACCTGTGTTTGCCTAACATGATTTTGAGTATCTTTTTAATGTGTTTATATGCCATGTGTATATCTTCAATGTCTGTTTAAATGTTTTTCCCATTTTTTAATTTGTTTGTTTACTTCATTTTATTGAGTTTGAGAGTTTTCAAATGTATTCTAGCTCAAATCAGGTATCAGACATGTCGAAGCAAATATATTTTCCCTATTTTATTTTTTCATTCTCTTAATAGTGTCTTTCAAGCAGCAGTTCTTTATTTTCATTAGTGCAATTAATCTAGTGCGTGTGTGCCAGAGAGAGAGGGAGAGAGAGAAGCAGAGAAAGAGACTTTTGGTCTTGTGTCTAAGAAATCTTTGCATAACCCAAGGACAAAACTTCCAGAAGTCTTGTAGCTTTAGGTTGTACATTTAACAGTTCATTTTTAGTTGAGTTTTATAATGGCATAATGTAAAAAAAATCATTTTTTTGAAGGGTAGCATGAATCTAATTGTTCAGCACCAAATGTTGAAAACTGATACCATTTGTCTACTAAACCACCTTCTAACCCTTGTTAAAAAGTAGTTATCCACATTTGAATGTGTCTGTCTCTGGGTGCCTCATTCTGTCCAGTTGTTCTATATTTTTGCTAATACCATGCCAATTTGATTTGTGTACCTTTGTAGTAAACCTTGAAAATAGGTAATGTAATTCCTCCAAATTTGATTTTTCCCACAAAATTGTTGAAGTGATTCGAATTCTTTCACATTCTCATAAAAATTTAAAACTTGTTAAATCCTGCAAGGATTTTTACTGTAATTGCATTGAAACCACAGATGAATTTATGCAGAAGGAACATCTTAGCTATACTGATTGTTCTAATCTATGAACCCAGCACATCTCCCAATTCACTTAGGTCTTTGTAATTTCAAAATAAAGCTTTTAGGATCCTGATATTTCTCCTATTTTATTAGATTACGAAGTGTTACGTATGTTTGGTATTTTTCAATTACTATTACAAATAGTATTATTTTAAAATTTAATTTCAAATTGCCCATTGTTAATCTACAGAGACATAAGCAATTTTTTTATGCTGACTAGTATTCTGCAACTTTGTTAAACCTACTTATAAATTTCAATAGCATTTTATAGAACTTTTTTGAGATTTTCTACATACAAAATAGTATTATCTGCAAGTAAAATTTTATTTCATTTTTCCAATATCCCTGCTTTGACTTCAGTGCTAGAGAGAAAATATTTAATCTTTCAGCCTTGAATATGACCATAGTTGTAGGTTTGATAAATTTGAAAAAAAAAAAAATCTCTTCCTAATCTGCTGAGAGTTTTTATCAAGTGTAGATACTGACATTTGTGAAACACTTTTGTTGTTTCTATGAGATGATAATTTCTTTTGTTTTTAGTCTCTCGATTTAACCAATTATATTCATTGCTTTATAAATAGTAAACCAGTCTTACATTCTCAGAATAAAACCTAGTTGGTCATAATGTATTATTATATTTACACATTGTTATAAATGGTTTGATGAAATCTTAATAAGGGTTTTTGTTTATGTTTATGAAAGATACTAAACAACTTTTTTGTACTGTCTGACTAGTTTTTGTATCATATTACAGAGTGTGAATATTATTTCTTGCTTAATTGTTTAGTTAAATTCACCAGTACAGCCATTTGGGCCTGAAGTTTTCCTTTTTCGCTGTAGATACATTTTAGTTATCAAATTCTTCTTGAGTGAGCTTTGGGTTGTTTGCCTCTTTCAAAGGATTTGCATATTTCAAGTAAGTTTTGGAAATTAGAGACTTCAAGTGTCCATCAGACTTCTTGATTATCATTTGAATGTCTATAGAGTGTGTCATGATGCCCTCCGTTTCTGACCTTGGTAATTTGTCTTATATTTTTCCTTGCCTTAGTCTCACTGGACTTGATCCATTCTATTAATATCCTCCTTTTTTGGCTTTTTACTCATTCATTCACTTTTGTTTCCATTCCACAAGCATCCAACAAACATTTATTGAATATTTCCTATGTGTTAGGCATTTTACTAGATGTCTTAATACAACACAAGTGAGACTTAATATCTACCAGGCATTAAAGAGCCAGTGAGGAAAAGAGACAAGCAACAGAAGACTAAGCTGTTCTCTAAGTGCTTATCTTTTGTGTTCAGTTTAAGCCAGAGTTTAGATTTTTGTAGAATGGGATTTAGATGAAACCTGTTATTAGATTGTCGTGACAATAAAGTGAGTAAAATGAAAAAGAAACAAGAGTTATCAGATTCATTGCAAATCTTTTCCTAAGCAGATGTGGTAGGATGAGCCACTGGATGCTTGGCATTTCTAAAGCCTTAATGCCTGTATCCACTCCACTTCTATCACAAACACGAAACCTTTATAGGTTTAGTAAAGGCAATGCCAAATTCATGATTTCTCTCAGCTCACAAATAAAAATCTGAGAAATACAATGTTGATATATTCCCTTCTTGGCATTTATGAAATCATCTGTTTTAACAATATATATAAAGCAATCTATGCCCTACTATATGAAAATAATGTATTGACTTTAAATCACAGCATATCATAATTCAAGTCACAAACTTGAATGGTGAACTGATTTTGATATTACTGAATAACTTGATTAATCAAAACTGTACCATAATCCAAAATTCAACCTAAGTAATCTCTCAATATAAAATCCATATTTATAAGTATCTTGATTTTTAACTTTGCATAACTCACGTAATGAGCCTTCACTATTATCTGTCTACTTTATGCAAAAACACATGATTCAAATAAACAAATTTTCTTAGTGAACCAATCAAGGGTATTCAATTGAAAGGAAAAGATGTTACTTCCCTCCCTCCTGATTTGCTGTCCTGTGGCTCAGTATTTGCGGGCTCTATGTTAGTCCTTGTGTGAGTCTCATAAATCTTCAATGTTTATGCTGATTGTCACAACTAAAGAGACTATTGTACTACTAGGTTATTTAATCAAGTCCTGTTTACAGTCTAAGAACTGACATTGCCACTTCAAATTCTAATATGTTAGCTGCCTTGATCCCATTTTCTCTGTCTGCTGAATATGCTATTTCAAATCTTTCCTTTCCATATCTGTCACTCTTGACTATACTATCCTCTGATCTTATCCCCGTCTATTCTTAAGAAGATATCATTCGACTCTTCTGCCCCGTTCACCTCCTATTCGGTGTTACTCTTTCATTCTGAACTTCCAGAAATACCTCCCTTTCTACTGAACCATTTCCAGCATGTTTCTATAGGCCTCCTTCAAAACAATAATTGGTAAATCAAAAACAAAGATAATAAAGAAGAGAGCGACAGAAATAAGAGACGGATAGAAATAAGTATAATGTAAGTATAATAGACATTATAATTTGAATATGCACCAGTTGCTTATCAATTATAGTTTTCACTGCACTCTGAATTAGATGTTTGTCTCCATTTAAAATAAAGACACTGAGGTTCAAAAGATCAAGTAATTTTTGTAAGATTACCTAAAGCACATTCAAGATTGAAAGTCACGGCTTTCAATAAGTGACAGCTCCCACTTACCGATCACTTCCTACGTGTCAGGCCAAACACACACATTATTTCATTCAGTGCTAACAAAAAACCCTAAGGAATGTACTACAGTAATCATGTAACTATCATTACACTGAAGCATCAGAAAACACAGGCCTAGATGAGCGAAGCAATTCGCTTCGCTAACACAGTGACTGGGGATATTAGTGTTCTAATACAGCAGTCTGGCCCTGAAGCCTGAGGACTTAAACACCCCTCAGGATTGCATATCTTTTATTAATCTATGCTAATGTTACCTACAAAAATATTGCTTATTAACTTATTTTTTCATGGGTCGGATCCGACTCGACAGCACTTGGCTTTTAACTTATTTTTTAAATTTTTCATAACGAGCAAGATTTCAGCGAACTATATTACAATATAGATATATAATCAAAGTATCATACAGGGAGGAGGAGGAGAGAGGAAGGAAAAGCAAAAAGAAAAGTGAAAAATCCAAGTTTGATTATTTTTATTCCATTTATTAAAAATCGGATTATACTGAATTTCTTTGTTTGAATTCTGACTTTTGCAAGTTTTTTTAAAGACGTAAATTTGATTTCTCTCTAAATTACCTAAATTGTTCATCCACACCAGACTGTTGACATCTTCTTCCTAGATTCTAAATTCACCCTCATATCCACTTACTTTTAAATACAAACTTTGCACATGGGCTTTACATAACTTGGAAAACACTTTGTGATCCTTGGAGACAAAATTAACCCAGAGACATCCTTTAACTGTGATAGAATTTTAAAATATTTACAGTTGAATTTATTCTTATGTGAACATACTCACTTTTATAAAGTGAGTTCCCAAACTGACTAAAATAAATGTGATTCAATCAGTCACAAGTCCATTAAAGTTGCTGTTATTTTCGTGCACTACAACATATATTTCATTCCACATTCCATTTCCAAATCCAAGGTATATAGTTTATTTTTCATACATAGAGTAAAAGACAAGATTGAAAATAAGTTCAGCATATTTCAAATAGTGGGCAAGTTGGAACAACAATTTTTTCTTGAGCTGACCAAGGTCAAACTCTCAAAACACAATCTCCTCCTGAAGAATATTCTTCAAGGTAATTCTCTTCAAAAATACATCTAAAACCAAGAGTGTGTGCATACTGTCATTTTGTTCTGGCTAATGCCAAGACATATAAGTCATCCACATGCTCAACCACGGCATTCTTGCTTGAAGGGCCATTGAGAGTAGTATCACTTTTCTGACATGAAAAGTGCTTTTTTATTTCATGGGTTTTTTTTTTTTTTTGGTTTTATTTTCCTAATATTAGCCTAAAGAAAATACATATATATTGAAATTCATATTGCAATGAACAGTTATACATAAAGAATTAAAAAGAAAGATGGTTGTCCCGGAGCATAGCACAGACAGATATTACCAATTGTCCTTTCAAGCAGTTTTTCAATACAGCTTTAGGTCTCTAAAAACAATTATCAATTGATATCTGGATTTCTGGTACATCAAAACAACTGGAATATTACTTAGGAGCCTTGAGGGGTTACAAAATATAAAATAGAGAGTTGTTATAGTCACACTTTTACATTTTCATTTCTATTAAACCTACAAATCTTTTTAAGCATGTACAGCAAATGAAAGGCTTCAAGAGGCTTATGAGATGGAACACTTTGGAAATGGAAATACCCACCAACTATTCAACTAATCAGCTATTTATTTAAGTCAATAATTATTTATTATCTCTTTCCTGAATCGGCTGATTGCTTGTAGCTGTAACTCTTCCAGATCAGTTGTTTTGTCTCTCGTTACACGACATCTGATTCATGTCTGCCACATTCAATGCCCTCCAATTGAGCTTGTTTGACGCTACCTGAAGAACTTCAATTTACACAGAAACAACTACAGAACATGCATTTGGGTACGGTTTCCAAAGCAATCAAACCCACGACTATCGAGTCAATTCCAACTCATAGCGACCAGATAGCATTCTAGGACCACAGTGTACACCTAACTTCATATCACGGTTTCAAGTTTTTGTACAGGGGCTGAATAAAATGTGAAGTCAAGGGCTATGCAGAATTTGTATTATTCACGCAAATCTAGAAGTAATAGTACAATTATATTGTAGGAGTCATGGTGGTACAGTATTTAAGAGCTCAGGCTGCTAACCAAAAGTCTTAGAGTTCGAATCTACCAGCAGCTCCTTGGAAAACCAGCGGGGCATTTCTACTCTGTCCTGTATGGTCACTGTGAGTTGGATCAGACTTAATGACAGTGGAGTGTGTGTATGTGTATGTGACTGCTGTGAGTCACAATCAACTACTTGATGGCCATGTTTTTTGTTTGTTTGGTTATGCACGCACACATATGTGCATATTCTAAAATCAAGCAGTCCTAGAGCATACCTGGAAGCTTAAAGGTTTTAGAATTATAAAAGATGACCAAAAAAAAAAAAAAAAACAGTAAAGTAAACTGACCTTGGAAGAGACCGTAAGATATGGTTAGAAAAGATCATAAGATATGGATGGTTAGAAGAGAAAGGATAAATAGTAACAACAGGTATCTGAATTAAGAACTTAACGCTACTGGGTCTATAGTTTAACTTGAACTAGCAAAACTGATCATGTAATACGAATGGAAGTAACAAAAGCTCCTTATCTTTGAAATTCTGAATCACAAATACAGATGCCACAGAAAATATTGCTAAGCTAAAGAAATTCCCAGGGCCTGGTTGCCTCTACAGACAGAAGCTATGTTGAAACATCTCAATGGAGCAGCAAAGACCTAGAGGATTTATCCACACAGTTTAGCAAATTCCCACCAAGGGACAGGGCCATTATGTCTTGTGTTTGCTTGGAAGTAACATGGCATTGATCCTTTCATATTTTAGATTTTATTTTTATAGCCAACAGTGATTTTCAAGGCATTTGATTCCATTTTTGCCTCATCATTGAGTCGTGGAGTTTAGTCAATATGAAAGCACTAAGAATCACTAAAACTAAATGTCTTATAAGACTGAAACAGAATCAAACACTGGGGAAAAATTTACCAGCTGTTAAATACAGTAAAATACTTTGCTCGGTGTAAATAAACAAGCAGCTTTACTTATAGAATCTCTCACTCATGTATGGAAGTGCAACTCATAAAATAGTTTCATTAATTGCCAAATATCAAAAGAATAAAGTCTTAAAAGTTTCCCTTTTTCAAATTAGAAATAAACAATGGCAAAATTTGGTGAAAAATAATAAAGACCTACAATAATTAATAAATATCTCCAAGCAGAAGACAAACTGGAATACTTACTACAGTGACTTGATTCTTTGTAGGTTTGAAACATTTATAGAAACATTCTGCCTTAAATAAAATTAAAACATATGGAAAACAACTCCCTTATGCGAACACAGTATTGTATAACTACAGAAACCCTTAACTTTTGAAGCCATTCATTCTGTAACTAGTAAAGAACATTTAAAAGTCTGCATGTGAATAAAGGAAACCCTGGTGGCATAGTGGGTTAAATGTTGTAACTGCCAACCAAAAAGTCACCAGTTCAAATCTGCCAGAAGCTCTCTGGCAATTCTATGGGACAGTTCTACTCTGTCTATAAGGTCACTATGAGTTGAAATCGACTCAACAGCCATTTAAATCCATAAGGCGCTCCTTGGAAAACCTATGAGGCAGTTCTACCCTGTCCTATAGGGTCCCTATGAGTCAGACTTGACTCAACAGTAATGTGTATATGTACAACATTAGTGCTGAGGTTTTCACTGTAATTATTTTGTTGTAGTAGTTTAGCCCCTCCTTTAAAAAGGGAAAAAGCACACTTACAGTGTGAGGAAACAAAAAGGTTTTGAGAGCATGCATCTGTCTCTCACATCATGTCAGTCTGCATATTAAGTGGATAAAGCAGTTGATCTCTTTTGATGTCAGTGTTGCATTTTTGTTGTTTATTTGAAGACATCCTTTCCCTAGGAATTCTGGAAAGAAGATTTGGTGTCTAATTCATTAGTAGTTTTATTAACTCAGCTAGTCTTCAGGTGCAATTCATCAACTGCATAACCTTTGTGTTCTATTTTTGCTAAATGCTTCTTCTTTGGAATTTAAATTATGAAGAAAAAGTGGCTGAGTAATCTGAATTTCTCAATTTATTCATGTTCAGTGAAAAGCTATTCATCAGCATAAACGCTGCTGTGAGTTCAAATCAAATTTAAGCCACCTGGGAGTAAACAAAATTGCTGTTCTTCCCCAGCGATTGGAAGAAGATAAAAATAACACATTTTCAAGAAACTCAGGATACTAATCTGTTTAGATGAAATAGAAACAGAGCTAGCAGGGCATCAGATACATCCAGTAGGTCAAAAGCTCTGCCCCATAAATAAATTAAATCAAATCACAAAATAGAGGACAACCCCACAATACTGAGAATTATGACTTAGCCAAGCGGACCCATTTAAGGGGAACACAATTCAATCCATGACAATATGCAAATGACTTTCAAATGATTTTGCAAAAGTAAAGTATATGAGTCCTTTAAAAAGAAAAAAGAAAAAAAAGAAGCTCTATGCACTATCCTTTTTCTGAAATGGTTCTGGTAGTTTTATTTCCAAGATATAGAGCTGATTTCTTTTATGCCTCTCAGTGGAAAAAAAAATAAAAATTATGAATTACACTTGACTTCCCAGAAGATGCTTAGAAAATACAAAAATATCGTAGTAGCTCCTTCTTCTAAACCATTTCAAAGATAGGTGGGATTAAGGGTTAAAGCAAATTATTCACCTTCACCTTCAGAATGTTCCTTTAAGTAGTCAAATGCAAGAGTCCTAAAATTTAAGACATAGTATTTTCCTGCTCTCAGGAGCCGTGGTGGTGCAGAGGTTTGGAGCTCAGCTGCTAACGAGAAGGCCAGCTCTTGGAATCCAGATGGGGCTCCTCAGACTCCCTACGGGGCAGCACTAGCCTGTCCTGCCGGGTCACTATAATCAGAATTGACTCAGTGGCAACATCTTTTTTCCGGATTTAAACAATAAAACTGTTTGTTTAAAAAAAAAAATTGTAAGCATAGGAATTGCAGTTGCCTACAGAGAAAAATGGAGCCAGGCAAGTCTTCTTGGCAGTCCTTATCTAGCAAGTCTGCTACCCTAATTTGGGGAACTACACCTTACCTATTTATTAGCACACATGATGATATAAGGCCAGGCATGGTGCTGCAGACTTTGGGGCCTTTGCACACTGGGCTAGACAAACATTCAATTGAAAACAAAGGAATGGGCTGCAATGATCAAGTGCACATTTCCTTTCACCGAACCTTCTGGAAGGCTCAAGGATAACTGGATTTAGTCTATTACAATCTACATTCTTATTTGATCATACGTAGTCAGAGTGCTGGTGATGCCATGGTTAAGAGCTCAGCTGCTAATCGAAAGATTGGCAGTTTGAAGCCCCCATTCACTCCTTGGAAACCCTAGTGGGCAGGTCTACTCTGTCCCACAGGGTCAGAATCGACTCATTGTCAATGGTTTTGGTTTGTGTTTTTATTAGTTCGTCCTCACTTGTTGAACACTGTGGACCTACATACATTTCACGCACAAATAAACTAACAGATAGGTATGATGCTAGCTAACATAACGGTAGCACTGACTTATTGTTTGAAAAAAATAGTTGAATATTTGAAAACATATTTGAATATTTTAAGACACTTACACAAGTTCTGAAAATTAAGTTTGTGATCTCACCCTAGAAAAAATGCTACCTAGCTGATTGCTGCATGTCACTGTGGTCACCTTTGAGGTATTTCTCTCGGGAAGCTTTGCAACGATGCCACTGCCTTGTCCACCCTTCAAAGCAATTCTGGAACTCGTTTTCTGGAATGGACATCAGGGCTGTCATCCTATTATCCTTGATGTCCTCAATGTCATCAAAATGCTTTCCTTTCAATATTTCCTTTATGGTTGGGTAAAGAAAAGGTCATTAGGGGCCAGGTCAGTTGAGTAGGGAGGGCGATCCTATAGAGTTACTTGTTTACTGGCTAAAAAGTTGCTCACAGGCAAATATAAAACTAAGTTTGCAAACTTGCCACCATGCCACCGTGTGCAATGGCCATTCCAGAAAGTTCTAAAATTGCTTTCAAGGTGAACTAGGTGCTAACACTGGTGCATAGCTTTCCAGTGAGGGGTAGTCCAAAGGTGACCATAATGATATTCAGCAATGAGGTACACAGCACTTAGAACAATTAAGTTCATGGGCTTAATTGTCAGACTTTGCATACTTTTTCACATAATGAAAATGTTGTCCAAAAGGGTTGTTGCTTTTGGGTGCATTTAAGTCAACTCTAACTCAAAGTGATCCATTTGACAAAATACAACTAACTGCCCCTTAGCGTTTTCTTGGCTGTAATCTTGAGATCTTTCTGCAACCAAGCTGCTGGCTAGGTCTGAACTGGCAACTTGTCAGTTAGCAGCCATCTGCTTAACTCCTGTACCAGCTGAGCTCCATAGGCTTAGCAAAGAGAAGTAACCATTAAAAAAAATGAAACAATGACAGACTCTGGATATGCTAAAAGCAGCAAATCTAGATTGTCTTCACTTATGAAGGAAAAGAACAATATTTCAGAACACATAAAAATATTCAAAATATATTTTCAGATACTTTGATCAAAAAAGAGAATATTGCTGTCAAGTTGCTTCCAACTCATAGCAGCACTACAGGACAGAGTAAAACTCCCCCATCGGGTTTCCAAGTAGTGGCTGGTGGATTCGAACTGCCAACTTTTTGGTTAGCACCCAAGCGCTTAATCACTGTGCCACCAGGGCAACTTACTTTTGTCTCTGAGGGTGTAACTAAGACTTTGATTACCTATTAAAGCCATTACGGCATGGGATAACCCTTCATGAACTGTAATTCTTTAGAAATTTTTAGCAAACTGTGTACAAACAAGGGATGTCTTAGAAATTAAATGCCAATGCATTGGGTTGAAAAGATCTTATGAAACTGACTACTCCATTCTTACCTTTAGTCTATCTCCAAAGTCTCTGAGACTACAACTTTTGCTTCAGAGAAAGTAGGATAAAATCCAAACTCACCTTGTCCCATAAAGCCTAAGGACTGCTGCTGAGTAATAGATGCAGGAGACTAGAAGGTATAAGCAGTAAGCTGCAACTCCACGAGAAGCCTGCAGAAAGTGCATTGTGAGTGCATCAACCATCTGATCACAATGCCTCAGGCTCAAGGTACCCAGGGGTCATCATCCCCAGAAGTGAGAACTGAAGTTATAGTGAAGAATGCAATCATTGCTCTTGAATCTATATTTTTAAAAATTTGTGGAACACTTTGAAGGTCAAAGAAATATTTACTAAAATATTATTACTATATATATTAAAACAAGCGTTTCATCATAACAAATTAAAAATCAACCACCAAAACCTAAGAATATCTATAGTTTACAATTATATTTCCATTGCATCATTTAATTGACATTGAGATACTTACTAAATTGTAGTTTTTAAAAGATCTTTTAGAATTCCTTTGTTGTTTTTGAAAACGCAATATTCATGAAAGTAGGCAATGCTGTTTGTGATGTCTGTGTAATGAGCTACGTGATGATCTGGTGTTGAAATGATGTTTTCACAGCTGTTGTCAGCCCTGAGTCAGCCAAGTCCTTTACGACACCTGCCCGGCGTGGGCTCTTTTACACCTTTTAAAATCTCTATAGAAATCTAACAGAAAAATCACAAGAACGGGGTCTTTTGTACTTATCTTTCTCTGGAAATACCAAAGCAGCAGTGTATCTTCCCATATTTAAAAAAGAAAAAAAGAAAATGTTTTAATCTTTCATTTTCCAATATAAAATTTTAAGCTGAAAGGGTATTTATCAAAAGAAGATAGATCTGTCATTCACTAATTCAATGACTAACCACATAAGGTGAAAACTCATCTTTTCTATGAATATCTGACAAAAGTAAGGCAAATTGAAATTTTCAGCTATATTTCATAGAAAGAGGAGAAACGTGTATTCCACTGTCCAACACCTAAATCTAAGAATGTTCACATCCCACAGACTTCAGGAAAGGTAAATGTGAAAGTAGGTGGAGTTAAAACAAGCAAACAAACCAAAAAACAGTCACTACAGTCAAGCCAATTCCAACTCATAGAGATCTGACAAGACAGACCAGAACTGCTTCACAGAGTTTCCAACACTTGGTTAACAGTCATATACCACCAGATAGGGTAACCATAATTTAATCCTTATCTTATTTTCCTCTAAGATTTGCTAACTGATCTATTAGAGACGTATTGCAGAAGAAAAAAGATGACTTCTTGGAAATAATGTATTCATAACATATAGCCTGATTCAAATACATAGATGGTTAGCTACAAGAATGGAAGACAATTCTGAATACATCTAGTAGTCAACTATTAGTTGACTTTACCTTTAGTCAGATTTCCCCACTCTTAACACCATATTCAATGATGCATTAATTAGTCTGAGTCCTAATAGGAAAACTCAGGACTAAAGATGAATGAGCAGAGATACTTCTCTTAATGGCAGAGGAGAAAGGTGATTGTGTGAACCTTTCTACAGATATCAAACTATAAGCTGGATTAAAAAATTGAAAACAAGCCAACTGTCGTAGGATACTGGGAAATACCCCCAAACAAGCTTCAAAGAAAATTACAATCTTGAAAAAAAAAAAATGCACCTACAATGGTGCATTTGAAAATTTGTTGCTTTTTGGTCTGAAAGCACTTTCTAACACCCAAGCTGATAGCTTTGGAAACTTGCAGAACAAAACTCAATTGCCTTTACAGTAGAAGGTGCCAGAGCTCAATGTTCAGGACAGGAAATCTCCACATGTTTTTCATAGTGCCTAGTTTTCAACTAAAAGTTGACACACAAACAATATGTTATGACCCATACTCAGAATATTCAACAGAAACTGGCTCTGAGTGAGGCCAGATATTGAATTTTTCAGAAAGGCTTCAAAGTTGCTATTATAACTACATCCAAATAAGTAAAGTGTTCAAAGTATTAAAGGGAAATATGTTATCGATATAATACTGTTCTATCACAAAATGCAGGACAGATGTTCTTCAAATTTGGCATAAAACACAGAAGTCAAGAAGGGGCTTTAATTATCAAGAATCCCAAGGAACAATGGGAAAACGTGAAAGCATCAAAAGTGCTAAAATTTCCATTGGATGTGAGCAGCAGTGGACACAGAGCCTGGTGGCAGTGATGGCGCCAGACCCTGATCCTCAACTGCTGTTGGAAGCATCATGGAAAAACACAAAGCCATCTTTCGCAGAGGTATCTTTCTTCCCCAAGCGGCCATTGAAAACACTGCATGGTGAGGTGCCTTCAAATGGGCATATTTTAACATGAAAGCTATTGAGATACTTCAGAGGACTCTCACTGAAAACTGAAATAGTCTCTCAGAGAAGAAACAATCATGTTTGGTGAATCACAGAAATTCTGTCTTTTTAACAAATAATAGAGCTAGAGTCACACATTCTATTATTTACAATATGAACACTACCATTAATAACCCTATAAAATCTCCTCATTTCCTTTCTACATTTATTTTTTCATTATCACAGTTCATCAGCAACCATCAACACCATCACCTAACACCAGTCTAGCTATAATTCTGTCTGTGTCACTAAATTTTGCCTTACGGAACTTAACGTTCTAGATCCGGTCAAATTTGATGGGATTGGTTAGTCTTTTCAGAAGCAAATCTCTCTCCTTTAGCTTCATTTTATGATGAACTCAACTTCAGGAAACAGGAGCAAAAACTGGCCCTGGCAGATATTGGTGATTTCCAATAACATAAACCAAAAACGAAACCCGTTGCTGCTATCGAATTGATTCTGATTCATTATGACCCTGTCGGACAGAGTAAAGGTGGCCTTATAGAATTTCCAAGAAACACCTGATGGATTTGAACTGCCAACCTTTGGTTAACAGCTGTAGCATTTGACCACTCCACCACCAGTGTTTCTTCCAACAACAAAGCAACAACAATAATAACAAAAAGGTTACCACGGGCCAGTATCAACTTGATTGCAAGTTTTCTTTTTGAATGTAATCTGTAATCTATATTAACATAGAGATACAACTGTGCACTATTTCCTTAGAGTAACTCCAATCCTAGGCCTGCTAGTGAAAGCTAAGGCAAGCAGCAATTACCACTGAGCCCTAGTATATATGAGAGCAGAACCAAGTTGACACAGAATCAAAGACAAAACTTATCTACTGGCAAGGAATTACAGAACCTTAGAGAGGGGATGTTGTTGCATATTTGTAAGTAACAGTATTGATTGAAAGGGAAGGAATGGGGGGTCAAGTTACTACTATCACGTGATTCTTCTTTTTATTATAGTGTTGTCACTTGATATGGTGCTGGCCCAGATTCATGGTGATTCCTATGTGTTACAGAGGAGAAATGCAGCACAGGGTTTTTGCTGGGCTGTAATCTTCCCAGAAGCAGCTAGGCCTTGCCTCTCAGAGCCACTGCATGGCTTCAAACCAGCAACCTTAAGTTAGCAACCAATCACAAACCACAATTTCTTTTCCTTCTAAGTGTGAAGCCATGGATGAGTAATCACCTTGCAAATCATTCATGTCACAGAGTTGAGTTACGGCTATTGTTCTATCTTTATTTGGAAAGTAATAGTACTGTATGATCCCAGATATATATTAACATTTTTAGATTTTATTATAACTAAGTATGTTTGTGTTGGGGCGATTTAACATGAAGTGTACAAGTGTCCTCTTTGGCATATTTTTAAATCTTGTTAGATATAAGACTTTGGAAAAAATTCAAAATAGAAACATTATAAATAATTGAACTGTATAAATTATTTGTTAGAGTAAAAAAAAAAAACATTGCTGTCAAGTTGATTCTGACCGATAGTGAACCTACAGGATGGAGTAGAACTACCCCATCCAGTTTCCAAGGTGCGTCTGGAGGATTTGAACTGCTGAACTTTTGGTTAGCAGATGTAGCACTGAACTGCTATTCTACCAGGATTTCCATGTGTTCGATAAGTGAGAATATTTTTAATACAGTAAATATCAAGGAACTGAGCTAAGGAACATTTAATTCACGTGACTACAGTCACTCATAGTTTAGGGTCAGGATTCCTACACTGATGAGCACAGACATTATTACATACCTATGCCATGAGTCAGATCCAACTTGATGGCACTTGGCTGGCATGATGTTACAAAAACCAAGAATCATTCTTGTTCTGGAAGGATAATGTTTCCAATTTTTCACCCATTCCTAAATTTATAAATGTTGTCATTTGGATAGGAACATTCTCCTTTCTCTTAACTTTCCCAAATAACACTCAGCTTTAAAATTTTGTCAGAGTAATTATCCCCATACACACACAAAAAAAAATAAAAATAAAATAGTAATAATAATATTTCAATACTTCATAGGATAATAACTCACACTGAATGGAAGTAGGAAATCACCAAGACTGGCAGTGCTGCACATGGTTGTACCCTGTAGCTTTCTAGCCTCAAACACATTCCCAGCATACTAAATATAAAGCCAGGTCTCGGGGCTCTTACAAATAATAACACTCCCTGAGACCTACGGTCTCACATGAACAGTTAAACTGTGAATGTTAAATCAAACATTACCAGCATTTGACTTGGTACTGTAATAATGTTGATAGTACTTACTGTACTCAATTTGGAGGAAAATTCTTTCCTGCCACTAGCAAAAATAACTGCTGCCATATGTGTATGCATACAAAATTAAGTTCTCTATTTAGAACTCTATGCTTTAGCGCACTTTTATTTTGTTTGGCATCGTTTCCTAAATTAGCGCAATTTTCCTAATGTGGTGGAGCGGAGGTGGGGGAAAGTGAATTTCAATCACAGAAAGATTTTGAACCTTTAACTATCAAACATCAACCAAAAGTTTTGTTTGTTTTTTGTCTTCAGTTTTTTTAGAATTTCAAGAGTCACTGGATTGTTTTACAAGCAATTCTGGATGATACTTATTTCCATAAAACAATTAGAAATAATCACAAATGGACATACATGCAGAGATCCATAGTAAGAATTGTGTATAGAAAGATTATAGATGGCATATAACTAACCACAAACCAGCAAAATAATCTGTAACTGAATATTACATTTATCTGTAAACTTGGATCTTAAACTTACTATTCTATTGTAAACTAACTATTCTAAACTTCCTATTTCTATTGGTTCAGGAATTAAGTACTCCAACAGCTTTTCTAAAATGTAGGGAGGTTATTGTTGTCAGGCTTTGTCGAGTTGGTTCCAATTCATAGGTAGCCTACGTGCAACAGAACAAAACATTGCCTGCTCCTGCACCATCCTCACAATCATTGCTATGCTCGAGCCCGTTGTTCTGCCCTCAGTGTCAATTCATCTTGTTGAAGGTCTTCCTCATTTTTACTGACCCGCTACCAAGCATGATGTTCTTATCCAGAAGTTGGTCTCTCCTAATAATATGTGCAAAGTAAGTGAGAGGAAGTCTCCCCATCCTCCCTTCTAATGAGAATCCTGTTTGTTCTTCCAAGACAGTTTTGTTGGTTCTTTTGGCAGTTCGCATCATAGACAATGCTCTTCACCAAAGTCTTAATTCATCAATAAAACACAAGTCAACATATTTCTGCTCCTTAAAAATTACCAATTAAGGGCAGCAATGAAGGTCAGACTCTTTTGTTAATTTAGTAGTGAGGAATGATTCTTCTTCATTCTTCATTGTTATTTTTCAAGCTAAGCTAGTTAATGGCTACTTGATGGAAGAAGTTGGATTGTTCCAATAATTATCTAAAGTATTGCCCCTGCCACACCACTACTACTTCTTGGCTGTGTAAACTGTCATGATCACTTCACCAAAACTTCCACTTCCCCTGTGTAAAACTTGCAAGCTACTATTGCTGAAAGATTAACATAAGACTTGTGAAACTGTGACAGTTTAAAGCCTTGGAAATCATATGGGGAAGTTTTATTCTGTCCTACAAGGAGGTCACTATGAGTCTGAATGACTCAGTGCCAGTGGATCTGAGTTTTGGAATGTGAAGGTGAGAAACAACCTCCAGAAAAAACATAAGGCACACTTTGTACTCAGTGACTAGTGCTCCCAATAGTTGAGTCATTATCCTGTCAGAAAATAACTGTTTATCTTAATTAAAATAAGAATAATAACATGCATAACATGCCATTATTAACTTAAGCTGTAAAACTTTAGAATAACAAGTCATTTCCTGCAATATGTATCTAAACATATGAAGGTATGATCTAAGATATTTTTGTTACTTGTCTTTGAATGTGGTAGGATAAACCTTAAAATCCCTAAATACTCAGGTCATACATTCATTAGAAACTAATATTGCACTATGATACTAATCCTACATGTTTAATTTAAATACACTTTTTATTGAAAAGATTTCTAATTTTTTCTAAAACTTTGCTTTAAAACAATTGGTTAAATTATGAGGCAGAGTACTTGGCTGTCTGGATATAAAGTGGTTGTCATAAATAATGTTATATTCAACATGTTAATACAACTGCATCCAGAACTAATAATAAAGCCAAGGGAAAATCTCAGCAGAGATAATGCAAAACATAAAGTAAGGTTATCTTTAATAGCATTTTCAGCTTTTTTTTTTTGGCTCTAAAGTAGAGTAACTATACATAAAACTAGACTGCAAATGGCTTGTTATTGTTCCAAATATTCCTTTAAATGCAGTGTGTTTCAAACAATATTTGCTAGAAACATTTTCTTTTATCTGGTAGAAAATGGCCATAAAAGCAAAAAAATTTCCTGTGAGGAAAATGAATTGTTCTATTACTTTAAATACTTCCTACTGAAGATCACACAATGGTTTCTATTAATCTTGGAACAATATATAGTATTTAATTTAAACATCATTTATTCAAATAAATAAGCATTTTCTGTAAAAATTTCCCCAACTCAAAGTTAAAAGGCTTTTAAAGAGTTTCTCATGCACCCCCAGCTCTACTGATGGCCATTTTGTTTGAGGTTTAAATCACGTTTTTTAAAACAAAATTGCCTAGGCAGTAAAAAAAGTAAAAGCTTAGGCAATTTATTTTTCAAAATCCCAAAGCAAACCTATCAGGTTACTCACAAAATTACCCAGAACCAAGGGAAAAACAAAGGCAAAACTTTGGCCTATATATAATTTACAGACCTGTAAATGAACCAAAGGACAATCCATGGAAGCAGATAAAGACTCCAAATTTCCAGGCACTGTGACAGTTAAATAATGAAGAAAATTAGAAAAGGTTTTCCTGAACAAAAGTTGTATAGTCAAGCCAAGTGCCGTCCTGTCAGTATGTAAGCACATAAATCATAGAAATAATTATCTTTGTGTGGTGACATGGCCTTAGGAAACAAACTACTTTAGGCCAAGCCTCCAGAGATCTTTAGCCACACTGAAGAGATGCAGCAGCATCTATATACAAGACCAGCTCCAGTTTCATAAACTATATGAGTGCTATAGTCCAATGAAAACACTCACAGCACACTACTGATACAAACAAAATGTTTAATCTCTAATTTTTTATAAATTAATTTTTTGAGAATACACAGAGCAAAGCATAAGCCAATTTGACAATTGCTACACGTACAATTCAGTGACACTGATGAAATTCTTCAAGTTGTGCAACCATTCTCATTGTTTTTTCCAAGTTGTCCCTCCTCCATGAACATAAACTAACTGCACCCTAAGTTTTCTATCTCATCTTACTAGTTGCTGTTATCAATTTAATCTCAGATAGATAGATCTTAAAAGAGCACAATATTTACAGCAGGTATTCTTTACTAGTTTTAAAACAAAGTAATGCCTAGTTTATAACCAAGATTGCTCGCAATCAGTTGTTTTCTTATTTAGCACATACCTATAAATAGGCAAGAGGGGCAGAGTGAAGATGGTGGACTAGACACTTCTCCTTAATTCCCTCTGAAAACTAAGGCCTTGATTGGTAATTAAACAGAGCCTTCTTGACACCCATTGAGCTCTAGTACACAGCATAGAGCTGTCAGTTTGGACTACGTGCCACTGAACAGGAAACTTCTCTTTCACTGACCCTCACCCTTGTTGAATGGCCAGTTCTTGCAGACTGAAGGTAACTGGTGGTTTTAACCTTTTTTTCTTTCTGTTAGCTGGTGGCAGCGATTGAGCTTAACTGGCAGCAAAGTTCAGCTGCACTGCTGACATGATCAGCAGGCAGAATGGCCACACTTTGAGAGCCTGGCTCTGGACTTAGAGCACCACAGCCCCTCCAACTTCTCTTGCCAAACCACCACCACTGATTTGGCTGTTTCACAACAGATAGGACAGCTTCTGGTTTAACCGGGAGATGGAGTTACCCAGATGGAGGCCTCAGCAGGAGATAATTCTCAGACTGGGAGGCAGTACCAGCCCAGGGAGCACTTTCCCAAAAGAAAAGCTGTGTTTAGCACAGTGTAGCCTTGCAGGTGGGGCCGAACAGCAGATGACAGCAGAACAGTAGCCTTTCTGTACTTTGAACTAGATCACAGAATCTAGGGACAGATATAGAGTTGTATCCATGGGCAGGTGGAAACAGAGGCGTTCACATCTGACAGCCTGGTTTATTTTGGAAGTAGTCAAATAGCTTTTACTTTTAAAAATAGACTACCTAGACAAATAACTGTGATGAAGCCTGACAGCACCTCTTTCAGCCTTGACTGACCCACAACATAGATTCAGCTGATGGCTTCCCAGTGACTCCTAAATAGGGCCCGTGTCTTTGCCAGCCAGGAGGTGGAGTCTGCTATCCCCCAAGATTCCACTGGGTCCAGTCACCGGAGTACACAGACATGACTGATGATCAACATCTGCTTCAGCTCCTAGTAAAGTATCACCAGAGAAACTAAACAACCTCTAAATGCCCCAAAAGCAACAGAACTTGGCCAGAAACTTAAAGAAAAATCCACCCATGGCTCCAGAAAGCTCCCAAAGGAAAGAACCAAAAAACTTCCCAGATGAAGGCTTTTTGAAACTTTCAGAGGTCAAGTACAAAAGAATGATATATAGAGCCCTCCTAGACATTATGCAAAATGCAGCAGGGCAAAATGAAAAATTAAGTGAGCTGTTTGAATTTATGGAGAACCAGCATTCTGAAATCCAACAGATCAATAACAAAATTAAAGAATTATAAAACACAATTCAAAGTCAAGACAACAAAAGTAAACAAATGGAAAACACACTTTCTGACTTGGAAGACAACGTTACTGACACCAGCATTTATGAGGAGAAATTGGAGGAAAGAAACAAGAAAAATGAAGAAGCATTAAGAAACACTGGGGCTGTATCAAGAGGAACAATCTATGATTAATTAGAATTCCAGAACAGGAAGGGACATTTGAAAATACAGAGACTATTGTTGTTGATTACCTGACAGAAAACTTCCCCAAAATTCTGAAAGAAGAGAACATAGATATCCAACATGTGTATCAAATGCCACGCAGTACAGACCCCAAAAGAAAGACACCAAGACATAATCAAGCTTAACAAAATGAAACATAAGCGGAAACTCTTAAAGACAGCGAGACTCAAAGCAAAGCTTACATTCGGAGGGAAGCTCGCAGGCTTTCATCAGACTTCTCAGCAGAAACCATATTGGTACAAAGGCAGTGTTATGGCACTTTGAAAGCCTAGAAGGAAAAAAACTTCCAACCAAGAATTATATATCCTGTGAAACTGTATTTCACATACGAAAATGAAATTAAGACATTCACAGATAAACAGAAAATCAGAGACTTTGTAAAAACCAAACCAAAGCTACAAGAATACTGAAAGAAGTTCATGGCTTAGAAGAACAAAACCATTAACTCTACATTTTAGGAGATAACATAGAACACATCATCCAGAAAACTACTCAGTTAGGGAAGGCACAAAACCCAACCAAAGATGTAATATTAAAGGAAGTGATCCAGTGATCTTATCATGAAAACTATGATACAATCACATTAAAAAGAAGGATATACTACAGCAGTTAAAGTCCTTTCAGATGGAGAGGAAGTTAATAAGATATATAGAAGTTAAAATTGAGTTTAAACAGAGATTATCAAGGGGGTCACAGAGGTAGCCATAAAGCACAATAAAGATGAGACATATCAAAACAAGAAATGCAATACAGAAATCTCAACAAAACACAAAAACAACACTGAAAAGGTTGAAAAATCAACCCAGAAAGAATGTCTCAGAACAGAATAGCAAGAGCAGCAGAGAAAACATCAACACAAACATAACTACATCAAAATGACAGCAATAAACACATATCTATCAATAATTATACTGAATATAAATGGACTGCAGGCTTCAGGACAGAAACAAGAGACATCTTCAATGAGAAGAAACTCACCTGAGACTTAAGATATGAACAAACTGAAAATTAAAGGGTGGAGGAATATATACCAAGTGAACAATACACAAAGAAGAGCTGATATAGCAATATTAATCTCAGATAAAATAGATTTAATGTAAAATCCACCATCATGGACAAGGATAGACACTATTTATTACTGAAAGGTTCAGTAAACAAGCAGCACTTAACAATGTTAAATATTTACACACCCAATACTAGAGCATCTAAATACGTTGAAGAAACACTGACTACATTCCAAAATGAGATAGATCACTCCACAATAATAGTGGGAGACTTCAACATTGTACTTTCAGTATTGGACAGATCTTCCATGAAAAAGCTCAGTAAAGACACAGAAGATCTTACTGCCACAATTAAATCAACTAGACCTCATCAACACATACAGAACTTTCTATCCATTAGCAGATAACTACACCTTCTTCTCCAGTGGACATGGAACATTTTCCAGAATACATCATGTGTTAAGACACAAAGCAAATCTCAGCAAAATCCAAACCATTGAATTATTGCAAAGCATCGTCTCAGATCATAAAGCCATAAAAGTTGAGATCAACAGCAGAAAAAAAGATAGAAATTGGAAGTCAAGGAAATTGAAGAATACCTTGCTCAAAAGCCATGGGTTATGGAAGAAATCAAGGATGAAATAAAGAAATTTATGGATTCTAATGAGAATGAAAACACTTCCTACCAGAACCTATGGGATATAGCTAAAACAGTGCTCAGAAGTCAGTTTATCTCTATAAATGCACACATCTGGAAGGAAGAAAGAACTCAAATCAAAGAATTAACCCTACAGCTTGAACAAGTAGAAAGAGAGCACCAAAAGAACCCTTCAGACACCAGAAGAGAACAGATAATAAAGATCAGAGCAGAACTAAACAAATTAGGAAATAGAAGATCAATTAAAAACATTGAAAAGACTTAAAATTGTTCTTTTTGGAAAAGACCACCAAATTGAAAAAGCCATTGGCTAAACTTACTAGAGAAAAACAAGAAAGGAAACAAATAATCCAAATAAGAAATGAGATAGGAGATGTCACAACAGATCCAACAGAAAACAAACATATCACAACAGAATACTATGAAAGACTGTACTCTAACAGAATCAAAAACCTAGAGGAAATGGACAGATTCCTAGATTCATATCACCTACCAAAATTATCATAAGCTGAAGCAGAATAACTTAATAAACCCATCGCAAAGTAAGAGACTGAAAAAGCCATCCAAAAACTACCAACCAAAAAAAGCCGGGGTCCAGAGGGCTTCACCAAAGAATTCTGCCAAGCTTTTAGAGAAGAGTGATCTCCAATGCTACTACGACTATTTCACAGCATAAAAACGGATGGAATATCCCCAAATTTATTCTATGAAGCTGACATAACCCCGTTACCAAAACCAGGGAAAGATCCAACCAAAAAGGAGAACTACAGGCTGATATCGCTCATGAGTCGAGATGCAAAAATCTTTAACAAAATCCTTGCCAAGAGAATATAACAACATAGCAAAAAAATAATCCATCATGACCAGTTGGATTCATCCCAGGGATGCAAGGCTGGTTCAACATCAGAAAAACAATGTGATCAACCACACAAATAACACGAAAGACAAGAATCACCTGATGTTGTCTACTGATGCAGAAAAGACATTTGATAAAGTCCAACACCCATTCATGCTAAAAACCCTCAGCAAAATAGGAATAGAAGGCAAATTCCTTAATGCACTAAGAGCCATTTATATAAAGCCAACTGGCTACATCATCCTGAGTGGAGAGACACTGAAACAATTCCTCTTGAGAACAGGAAATAGACAAGCATGCTCACTCTCACCTCTCCTGTTCAACACAGTGCTAGAAGTTCTGGCCAGAGCAATTACACAAGACAAAGAAATAAAGGGCATCTGCATTGACAAAGAAGTAAAAATCTCCCTATTTGCACATGATACGATTTTACATGCAGAGAAGCCTAAAGAATCCATAAGTCAACTACTCAAACTGATACAAGAGCTCAGCAAAGTCTCAGGATAAAAGATAAACATAAGAGAATGAGTAGGATTCCTTTATACCAACAACGAGATTATTAATGAAGAAATCAGCAAATCAATGCCATTTACTATAGCTGCCAAGAAGATAAAATATCTAGGAACAAATTTAACTAGAGCAATAAGAAACCTATACAAAGAGAACTACAAGACCTTACTACAACAAACTAAGAGAGACTTATATAAATGGAGAAACCTACCCTGATCATGGATAGGAAGACTTAACATTGTGAAAATATCTATCTTACCCAAAGCCATCTACACATACAATACAATCTCAATACAAATACCAGTGACAATTTTTAAGGTGGTGGAGAAACAAATCACCAACTTTCTTCGGAAAGGGAAGAAACTTCAGACAAGTAAAGCACTAACAAAGAAGAAGAATACACTTGGAAGCCTCTCACTACCCAACTTGAGAACCTACTACACTACCACAGTAGTCATAACAGCCTGGTACTGGTACAAAAAGAGACACATAGACCAATTGAACAGAGTTGACAACCCAGAGATGCCACCATCATCCTATGAACAGTCGATATTTGATAAAGGACAAAGATTTTAAACTAGGGTAAAAAAAGACCTCTTTAACAAGTGGTGCTAGCAATATTGGATATCCATCTGCAAAAAACTGAAACAAGACCCATACATCACACCTCATAAAAAAAAAAACCAACTCAAAGTGGATAAAATACCTACATATAAAATCTAAAATGATAAAGCTCATCCAAGAAAAAATAAAATCAACAATGGAAGTTTTAATACACAACTTAGACCTCAAAATCTGACAAAGTACAAGCAACAGAAGAGAAAATAGACAAACGGGAACTACTAAGAATCAAACACTTTTGCTCATCCAAAGACTTTATCAATAGAATTATTAGGCCACCTACAGAATGGGAAAAAATATTTGGTAACTATACGTCAGACTGATGTTCGATCTCCATAATCTACAAGGTATTATATTACAAAACATCAACAAGAAAAGGATAAATAATCTAATTAAGTGATGGGCAAAGGAGATGAACAGACACTTCTCTAAAGAGGACATCCAGGCAGACAAAAGACACATGTGGAAATGTTCACGATTATTAACTATTAAAGAAATTCAAATCAAAACAAAGATGAGCTACCATCTCATCCCAACAAGCTTGGCCAGGATCCAAAAAAACACAAAACAACAAATGCTGGAGAGGCTGTGAAGAAACTGGAACTCTCCTACACTGCTGGTGGGATTCAAAAATGGTACAAGCTCTTTGGAAAACAATCTGGCACGTCCTTAAAAAGCTGGAAATAGACATAGCATTTGACCCAGTAATCCCACTGCTTAGAATATATCCTACAGATACAAAGGCAGTCACAGGAACAGATATACACGCATGAATGTTGATTGCAGCACAGTTCACAATAGTAAAAAGATGGAATCAGCCCATATGCCCAACAGTAGATGGATGGATAAATAAACTATGGTACATATACTTAATAGAACACTATGCAATGATGAAGAGCAATGATGATTTTAGGAAGCATTTCATAACCTGGTTTCAATTAGAAGACATTATGTTGAGTGAAGTCAGTCAGTGGCACAAAGAAACCTCTACTATATATATAGATATAAATAGGCAAGATAACTGCAGGATATTTATTGTATGGTAGCATTCTGCAGGTTTGTTGTTATTGTTTATTTTCATATTTACTCATTCATTCATTCATTACATGTACATAAAACAAATATAAAACAAAACACACATATATATATATATATATATATATATACTGAGACCTCTACTATAAGGACTTGAAAACAGATTCATATACAGAAGAAAAGACTCTTTGATGGCTGAAAGGGAGGGGAGAGAAGAAGGGACAGGGCTGGTTATTGATAGAAATTTTATTTGGTGAAATCAATGACAGAACACATTAGAAAGGAGATCAATTTAACTTCAGTTCAACATAACCTGAAAACTCTTCCAATCTTAACCTAATATAGCAAGGACAGAGTAGCAGGGGCAGGGGTCTGGGGACTATGCTCTCAGGGGACATCAAGGGCAATTGGCATAACTAGCCTATTGCTAAGGGAGTCTTCTGCACCCCACATTGGCAAGTGGTGTCTGGGGTCTTAAAAGCTAGTAAGCTGCCATCTGAGGTACACCAAATGGGCCCAACTCAGGAAGAACAGTTTATCACCAAGGACAAAAACAACATGGGAAAAGGGAACCCAGAAGACAGAAAGACCCATGTAAAGGGGTGACTACATCAACATGTGGCCAGAAGAACCACATGGTGCCTTGCCACCTCCAGTGACAGCCGTGATGGGGCTTACAAAGTTGAGTCACAGTGGCAATATGAGAATAAGAAGGGGTGCACCCTGAGAACTCCACTAAAAGACCATAATTGATGGTCTGAAGGCTGGGGGTTTCTCCTGGGAGTACGGCCCCTAGACCTGATGTGTCCCTGATCATAAATCATTACTGAGGTCAACGCTTTAGACAGAAATAGAGTGGACTCGGTGACACAGTGTGATCATATCATGTGTGTGCTTTAGGGTTCTATGAATCTATAGGATGTCGTCCTACTGGCCGCTTACTAGAGGGGAGTGTAGAGGGTGGAGAAGAGGGGACTTGAGGTTGTTAGAGGATATGATTTGTATAGAACAGAAAGGAGGAGTGTGCTGTCACCAGGCAAGCAGAGCAGTAGGAGCTGCACATAGGAGGGCACGCGAATTTAAACTGGATTGTACAATTTCACTTAATCACAATAAACAAACAAATAAATAAATATAGATAGATAGATAGATAGATGATAGATAGATAGATGATAGATAGATAGACGATAGATAGATGATAGATGATAGACAGACAGACAGACAGACAGACAGACAGACAGACAGACAGACAGACAGACAGATAGATAGATAGATAGATAGATAGATAGATAGATAGATAGATAGATAGATAGATAGATAGATAGATAGATAGATAGATTGATAGATAGATAGATGATAGACAGACAGATAGGTAGATAGATATAAATAGGCAAGATAACTGCAGGATATTTATTGTATGGTAGCATTCTGCAGGTTTGTTGTTATTGTTTATTTTCATATTTACTCATTCATTCATTCATTACATGTACATAAAACAAAACAAATATGCAGATGTATGTATGTGTGTGTATCTTTGCATGTAGAGAGAGACAGAGAGACAGAGAGATACATGTTACAGCTACCATGCAAGGTGTTTGTGATTTAAGATACTGCCCCTGCCTTCACAATGGTTATATTATAAAGGAGGAAAGATAAAGATGAATGAAAACTGCTTCAGATTGTAATACATACTACAAAATGGCAATGTCATTGGATTTACAATGGAATGCTTTCTGCATTTAAACTGAGACTCAAAAGATGGGCCAAAAATTGCCAGAAGGAGAGTGAGAAGGGAAGTGTTCACAGGGAAAAACAAAACAAAACATAATATATGAGTATCTAGAGAAAAGAAAGTGATAAAATGAAGAAGCCTAATAAATCTCAAGTGGAAAAAGTTACAGGGTAAAGATATCTAATTTTATGTGTTTACTTGGCTTCACTATGGTACCAACTATATGGCGAATCAGCAGTCTGGACCCTACCATGAAACAGTTACATCTTGTTAACATCAGTTGGCGTCAAGGAAAGTGGTCAACACCCTGTAACACGAGGCGGGCCTCATTAAGTCAGCTGAAAACCTTAGGCACAACAAAGAAGTTACATTCTTCCTGAAACCGCAAATAGACATTTTGCCATTTTTCTCCCTCTTCACTCATCCCGTTGTCTGACCGACAGATTTTAATACATGAGATTGCTAGAATAACAGCCTATCAACTGACTTATGATTTTTGGATGTACCACCCTCCCTAATAATGGGCTGAATCATTTCTTTAAAATAAATCTCTTTTTTCTCTCACTCTTTCAAGAACAGAAGACAGTAACAGGATTACTCTCGGCTAACTGAAAGAATGCACTGGTTGTGATGTGGAAAACAAACAGTGATGAAAAGAGGACAGCAAGACTAGAGAAAAAAAAAATGAGTTAAGAGCCTGTCTCATATTTCAAATAATATATGATAGTGACTTAATGTAGTCTTATGGGACAGAAAATACATGAATGAATTGAAGATATGCTTTAAAAGTATAGAATTGATAGGGCTTGACAACTGACTGGTAACTTTTGAGGTAGTGATGTGACCTTGCTGACCATTCTTTTTTCTTCCCTTATTTGCATGTTGTACTGAAGTTTCAAATTTAAGTGTTTGCACGTTTGAAAAATCTCAAACTAGGAGATATCTTTATTACACATTTTAAAATTAATTACCTCCTATACAGGTCCTTTCATGACAATACATACATATATATATTTGTTTTACAGTGAAGGTGCTAGATAAGATGGGAAATTGTGAACCAAAGCAATAGAGCTAGAACGTAAAAGCCAACATGGTAGAGCTTCTAGCTGTAAGGTTTTTCTCTCTCCACAGGTTATATCGTTACTCCTCCTGTGGCTGTCATGAGGCTGTCTACTTTCCATTCCTTAAATTCCTCCTATTTCTCCTCCTGACTCCAGGAGGTGGCAATTATAATAAAGACCACCTGGCTACTAGATTACAGGAATATTTGGGAGTGAAGATATTTTAAAGGTAACAGGCATAACAGGCACTTGCCATGGAGTAGGGATGTGTCACAAGCAAGGATTGCCAACAAAGGACAATCTGAATATCCCCTAAGTTCTTGCATTTATGTAGAGAAACAAAAACTAGAACTCAAAGTTTTGCCCCTCTTCCGCGATACCTATCTGGATACTGCTAGGCCATGCATCTGATATTCTTAAGGAAATAAAAGACGGAATCACAAGGAAAATCTATGACATTTCTGAGGGATGAGAGCACTCTGGAAAAATAAATAGCAAATGACAGAAAACTGTACACTGAAGGTGCCAGCACTAGTATGATTGAATGAAAAAATTTAAAGACACAGTGCGTGCTACCAGTGAGATAAATGAGAAAATTAGACATTGAAATATGATTGAAGAACTTAATACTTCAGTAGATAGCCTGAGTAATGCAACATACACAGGTGAAGAGTGAACTATTAGATTAATTGATTTAACAATGTAAAGATCTCATATCTCCCCAAATTTACATATAAATTCAATGCAGTAAATGATTTAACAATGCAAAGCTTTCATATCTCCCCAAATTTATGTGTAAATTCAATGCAATTCCAATCTAACTCTCAGGTGTTTTATTTTTAAAGAAATTTTACAAACTTTAGCAATACTTAAAGACTCTGATCAGGAAACTAGTTTCACAAATGAAGAAGAAGTTGTGGGAATGGCCCTGCCATACATTAAGGGACAGTATAAAGACATGATCATTAAAATTGCAGAGTACATTTGCAGTAACTGTGAAGTTATAAGGTGGAGTAATAACACATATGGCCTAGAAAAATACATGCAATACAGAAGAAAAAGATAGATGGTTATGTAAATGATATTAGAAAAATTATCTCATCATTTGGAGGAAAAAAATCCCTATTTCACAGCATATGTAAAAATTTCCAGTGGATGAAATATCAAAATGTGCAAGGAAAATGAGCAATGACAAAAAACAATATAATTTACTACTTTTGAAATTCCAGGTCAGAAAGCTTCTCTTAAGCATAATGCTAGCTCATAAATACTAAAAAGGAAAAAGGAAAAAAAAAAAGTGCATTTATTGCATCAAGATTATAGATTTCTTGACAAAAGGCATCATACATATAAACAGATGAGTGAAAAATTGGAAAAAGATGTTTAGGAATATCTATAATTACAATGATGATACTTCCAAATCCTCTGAGGAATGCTGGAAATCAAATAGAAAATATGATACAATAACAGTAATGAGGAAAGAAACAAAAAACGCAAAGACCTTACCATTTATTAGTAATGCTGCTAAAGACTTTATATCCATTTACTTTTTTAAGAACACTAATAGAAAATTCACAAAAAGAGATGTCAAAGTGACAAATATGTATTTTGAAGACACATTCAAACACATTAGAAATTAGATAATTAAAACTCTGTTTCCCCCTCCACACACATCTATTTGAAATAAATAAATAACTAAAAGCAGGAAAATGAAGTCTAAATCTGAATATAGTGAGAACTGGTTCACTGCAAATGGGATTGTAGTTAGTGCAATGGTCACAGACAAAACTTAGCAATACTCCATGTATTTGCATCATCCAGCAATCCCATTCCTGGGAAAATTATGCAGTAAAATCAAACAGAACATTTACATAACACATTATAAATGGCTGAAAACACAGGTTCTCAATAAAACTACCAAGGTTCATACTGTATTTTCCACATATAAATAAGCTTTTTATTACATCATCTAAGAACTCAAAATATTTAATCTGTTAATGTCTAACCAAACATGGTGAATAATGATAATAATCAAAATGATGATTATAATAACACTAATGTAATAGTTACCTCTTAGGGTTACTATGAGTTTTAACTGTCATAACTTCTCCAGTTATTTAACTATAACAATAATAACACAGTAAGCATTTACTATATGCCACCCATTTTTATTTTTAAAATAATACACATTGCATCTTCCCTAAATGCAGCAGAATGAGCACTTTAGAAAAAGACAGGACCAGCATTAAAGAGGTTAAAACAAAAATTGAAAAAAAGAAAAAAATTGTCTTGGGTGGATGGATGATGATGTTTCATAAACTATGAATATTACCAATTCATAATCATATTCCCTTGTGTGCAGAGTGGGAATAAAAAAAAAAAAAAAGGAAGAAAACAGAGTACATTACTCTTAGTGACTAGAAGTGTTGAGTGCTTGGAAAAAACTTTAATTTTTAAAAAAACTGGAAAAAAAATACTTAGGAGGCAGGGCCAAAATGGCAGACTAGATGCATGTCTCTTCAATTCCCTATGAGAACTAAGGCCTGGAATGATAATTGAATGGCACAATGTAGACATCTGGGGAGACCTAGGATCTGGTATAGGGATGTCAGATTGTACTATGTGCCAGTAACAGGGTAACTACCTCTCTCAAAGATGAGGCAGATCCTACTTCAGCTAACTTATCATTTGGGAAGACTGCAGGTACCAACGCATTCCTTGTTATCTGCAAGGCAGGGACAGGCATGAGCCTGCTAATACTCTGAACTGCAGTGCTTAGTAAACAACATATAGCAGAGCAGAGAGACTGTGCTTGTGACAGCCACATATTGAGAGTCTGGCTGCTGACTGAGGGCACAACTACCCCTCCAGCCTGTCTTTCCTCAGCTATGTCATAGATTTTGCTGTTGCACAGCAGGAAGTGCAGCTAAGGTGAGATGCCTTCTTGGTCAGCTGGGAGGTGAAGCCACCCTACCAGAGATCTTAGATGAGGCTAATTCTTAAGCTGAGAAGCAGAGCCTGGCCAGAAAGTGGTTCTCTATCAGAAAAACTGTGATAAGGATAGTGGTGCCTAGAGGTACAGATGGGGCCTGTGAGAGGATGGTAGCAAGGCTATAAACCTTCCCTACTTTGAACCAGGACACAGCATCTAGAGAAAGCCTACGGGGTGCTTTCACTGGCAGTTAGAAGGTGAGACCTGCCACACTTGAGTGTCTGACTGATTTTGGCAGCTGTTGGACAGTTCGTTGCTTAGCAGTAAAGTACTTTTTTTTAAATAAGATCACCTGGAGAACTGACAGATGAGTGGCCCAGCACCATATCCTCCATACTTCACTGATCCACATCACAGGGCAGGCTGACAGCCCCCCAGTGACTCCAAAAGTAGGATGCCATCTTTGCCAGCCAGGAGGCAGAGACTTCTGCTCTAGAGAGCCCACCTGGGGCCAGTCACTAGAGTACACAGAGGCAGCTGGTGACCAACTCCCCTGTTAGAATTACGCCTCAGCTCCTGCTGAGGAAAACCAAACTGAACAGCTTCTATATTGCATGAAGGCAACATCCTATAGCTAATTATTTAAAAAAAGAGTACACTATGGCTCCAGAAATCTCCTCAAAGAACAAAAATAACTTTTCAGATGAAAAAGACTTTCTGAAATTATCAGAGGTTGAGTATAAAAGAAACATGCATAGAATCCTCTTAGAGATTAAAAAAAAATACAGTAAAACAAAATGAAAAATTAAGCAAGCTACTTGAACTGATGGGACATCAACAATCAGAAATTCAGTAGATTAATAATAAAATTACAGAATTAGACAATTCAAATCAAAGCCAAAAGAGTAGAATTGAGGATTTGGAAGCCAGAGTTAGTGAGTCTGACACAGCAATGATGAAAAGAAGTCAGAGAAAAGAAATAAGAAAAATGAAGAAGCACTGAGAAACATGTGGGACTCTATTAAGATTAATAATCTATGAATATTTGGAGTTCCTGAAAAGGGAGGGATAGCTGAAAATGTAAAGTGTATTTCTGCACTTGGCTTTGGCTTGCCTATTTCTGTAGAGTTGCCAACAGAAAACTTTCCTGAAATTATGAACGATTTCCAAGATGCTTATTGACACCACAAAAACTAGACCCCAAAAGAAATACACCAAGACATATTATAATCAAGCTTAATAAAATGAAACATAAACAGATTCTCTTAAAGGTAGTGAGGCTTAAAGCAAAGCTAACATTCAGAGGGAAGCCTTATAGGCTTTCGTCTGACTTCTAGGCAGAAACCATGTTGGCAACGAGGTAGTGGGATGATACATTCAAAGCTTTGAAGGAGAAAACCTTCCAACCAAGAATTATATATTCTGCAAAACTGTCTCTTACATATGAAGATGAAATTAAGACATTCACAGACAAACAGAAGCTTATAGACTTTATAAAAACCAAACCAAAACTACAGGAAATACTGAAAGAAGCTCTTTGCTTAGAAAAATAAAACCATTAAGAGTATACTTAAGGAGGCAATGCAGGACACAGCATCCAGAATCCTACTCAGTTAGGGAAGTCACAAAGCTCAATTAAAGCTACAATATTAAAAGAAGAGAACCAGTGATCATATCACAAAAACTACAATATCATCACACGAAAAAGAGGGATATGCTACAGTAATTATAACCCTTTAATATTGAGAGGAAATTAAAAAGACATGCAGAAGTTAAAGTCTGGTTTAAACTCAGAATAGTAAGGAGGATCACAGCGGTAGCCACAAAGCAAAATAACAATGCAACATATCAAAACAAGAAACACAATACTGGAGCCTCAACAAACATAAAACCAACACTGAAAAAGATGAACATTCAACCCACAAAGAATGACCCAGAACAGAATATTAAGGAAAAGAGAGAAAATATGAACAGCGCAACAATAAATGCATCAAAATGACAGCACTAAACACATACCTATCAATAATTACACTGAATGTACATGGACTGAACACTGCAATAAAGATACAATGAGTGACACCCTGGATCAAAAGACATGATCCATCTACATTTTGCTTACAAGTAACACACCTTAGACTCAAAGACAAGAACAAACTGAAAATCAACGAATGGAAAAAATATATACCAATCTGACAACATACAAAGAAGAACTGGTGTGGCAATACTAATCTTAGATAAATAGATTTTAATATAAAATTCACCACCATGGACAAAGATGTCACTAGCTTTTGCCAAAAGTTCCAATACATAAGCAGGACACAAAACTACTAAATATTTATGCACCCAATATCAGAGCATCTAAATACATAGAACAAAACACTGACAACATTAAAAAATGAGATAGATCACTTCACAATAATAGTTGGAAACCTCAATCCTCCTCTTTCAGCAATGGACAGATAATCCAGAAACAAACTCAGTAAAGATACAGAAGATATTATTGCAAAAATTAACCAACTAGATGTCACTGACATATACAGACCTTTTTATCCATCAACAGATAAGTACATCTTCTTCTCCAATGCACATGGAACATTTTCCAGAATAGACCACATGTTAGGACATAAAACAAGTCTCAACAAAATCCAAACAACTGAATCATTGCCAAGCATCTTCTTGGACCATCAACACACAAAAGTAGAAATTGATAGCAGAAAAAACATAGGCAGAAATTGAACTCATGGAAAGTGAACACCTTGCTCAAAAATTCATGTGTTAAAGAAAAAATTGAGGATGAAATAAAGAAATGTATGGATTCAAACGACAGCGAAAACACATCCTACTAGAACCTAGGGGATACAGCAAAAGCAGTGCTCACAGGTCAATTTATCTCTATAAAAAATCATTTTTCCTCTTCGTATTTAAAATAAAATTATTAAGAAAGCATTAAGAGTTACTTAAAAGTGAGAGAGACAACGTGTATTTCCTGACATGGCATGGCAAAAAAGGAGTAGACTGATCAAGAACTCTATTTAAAGACTGTCCTTGACGGTGTACAGCCTGTAGGGTCCTCTGAGAACACGACCCCGGGACTTGCAGCTAGCCGGGAGCTGAGACCAGAAATGAAGCCAACACTTCAGACAAAGATTGGACTGGACTATGGGACAGAGAGTGATGCAGGCAGTATGTGTACTATTGGATTAATCTATATATATGAGGCTGTTTCCTACTGGTACCTTTCTAGAGAGGAGAGGGTGGAGAGCATGGGACAGGTTTCAGTTAAGTCGATACTGAAAGTAAAGAGTGGAGAGGATGAGTGTGCTGTCACAGGGTGAGAACAGCAAGATACAGTTGCAGAGAGGTGGCTCTTTGGGGTTTTATATAGCAAACTGACTTGGACTGTAATCTTCTGCTTAATCACAATTTAAAAAATAACAAAAAGTCAAGAGAGAATCTGAGCAGAAGAAGTGACATTGCAGGTATTTCATTTTATTCCTTTGCTTCTATGCCTTTCCTCAGGATTCCAACCTAGCCAGCATATAAGTCTGGGACAAAAAGACAAAGGAAAAGAAAAGAGATGAAGAATGACATTATACTTGAAGAGGACAAAGACCAGATGCAGGAAACAACTGTGAAATTATTTATTAAGACAAAAGGCAATGTCCAAGAGAAAAGCTCTGGGAAAGCAAAAGACTAATTTTACTTTAAATATAGTAATAAACTAACAATGAAATGCACACATATTAAAAATAAATTCTAAAACACAAAGGGGAGATAACTATTATAGTTGTGCTCTACTGACTGTATATAAAGAAATATAATCATTGCTCACTCACATGTAATAATGAATAGCTTCAAATGTGTTACTTTATACTTCAAACAGCTTGCCCACATCTGGTCACATTCACATACACTCCCAAATCTTCGTGTTATCAGATACATTGTTCTACTAGTCACAAAAAGAATTGTAAGGTATGATATGAATGATCTCAAGGCTTTTCTAATAATGAGACGATTCACTGTCTTCAGTAAAAAGAAAAACTAAGCTAGACCCTAAAGCTCCAAGAACAACAGGATGCACTTGTGTGTGAATCCTCAGCCCACGTTGTACAGTGCATACCCACTGCCATTCAGTCAATTCCAATTCAAAGTGACCCTGTAAGACAGAGTTTAGGTGCTCCTCTCACCCATAGAATGTCCAAAAAGTGACTGGTGGATTTGAACGGCTGACTCTTGGTTAGTGGTTGAGTTCTTACCATTGCGTCAGCAGGGTCAGTACATAGAACACAGCATATGCTTGTAGACTGTGCTAAAATTTTAATAGTAACTCAGTCTTTGGTGGGTGCCAGTTTCTTACCCAATTGTCCTGACTGTTTTTACACACTTCTGATGGTTTCTAAGAGAATCTGTGTTGGGGGCAAGGCCGGTTATACCCTACCAGTCAGTCATAGCGATAAATTGGAGGTTTTTCTGAGGATCAAGTAAGAATACGCAACAGTGACCATCAGTACCCTGTTTAACATGGAGTAGCTGCTTTGTAATTTAGGGTAGCTCTTTCTATCCTTTCCTACCTACTACACCTGTAGGGCAGTGAAACTTAATCTATATACATAATAAAGTTCAATAACTACAGCAGTGTTTGTGAAAGTAATTTGTTCATTCATCACCTTTAAGACTATATAAAAGCTGAAACCACATTTCCTAAAACAAGGTAGACAGATTGAAGAAATTAAAAGATTTCACTTTCATTTAATCTTTTTAGTTGCCTCTTCACAGTATTACCAGAATAGCATTTAAGATATTCTCACTGTTAATCTTTACAAGATTTGAAAATGTTTCCTCTAGGAGGTCCTGGGTATCTGTGAACTCTGGTTTGCTACATTTCACTAAAGAGCACACAAGATGGTTTTCAACCCTCAGGATACACTGGAGACCAAAGGAAGAAACAAAAAACCACTGAAGACCCAAGACAATAATTTCAAAGATGTGTTCCACTTTGGAATAAAGCATAACTCTTCTGTTACAATGGGAAAACTACTTACTGCTTTCAAGAGTCTTCTAACTCCTTCTGCAGTAAAGAAGAGAGGGAACGATGACTTAAATTTTTCCTACTTTTGTGGTAAACTGCATGCTGGCTAGCACTTTATATATATAAATGAACACAGTTAATCTTTATATGAGCCTTATGAAATGGGTAGTATTTGTATTTTATAGACACATCAGGGTGACAGGATAACTCACCTAACATCTTTTGGCTAATGCATCTGCAACTATTAGAACACAGGCTAATTCGACTATATTATGTGTGCCTCTTAAATGTCAGTTATTATCTTTTTATATCTACACTGCAGATTCCAATTAATGTTTCAACATTGCTTTGTTGTAGTCCCAGGAGATTCTTTTCTCTTTTGTTGCCACTGCACATGAAATCTACAAATGTGGGTTATGACCTAACTCATTCCCTGGACATCATCATAAGATTCTATTAGAACATGATACAGAAGTAGATAATAAAACCTGTCATGTTTATTCCTATGAGAAGGAAATGTGCTTAATAAAACAGCCTCAGCAAAAAGGGTGAGAGATTCTGGAGAGATCTCCACCAGTGCCTTTTGTTGACACCTGAACATTGAAAAAAAAAGAAAAAGAAAAAAAACACTGTTGTTGACTTTATTCCCACTCATATTGACCTTATGGGACGCAGTAGAACTGTAGTCATAGACTTTCGAAGGACACCTGGTGGATTTGAACTGCCAACCCATTGGGTAGCAGCCACAGCACTTATCCACCATGCCACTTGAACAAGAGATTTTCCCAAAATAATGGCTCAGGTTTGTGAGGTAGCTATAACCATAACAGACACTGCATTATGTTAAAAGATAACTGTGCTACAGATACACAGAAGACCTTGTTTGTGGCTGGGGTTGTAAGACGAAGCAACTGAAACCACAACCAACTTTTTAATACAATCTTGATCAAAAGAGTGAACCAAAATTAAATATAACACAAGAACTAATTGCTCTTCCACAGTTGACCTGCAGGCCCAGAAGAAGAAGGATTCTCTAGATAACTTGGGACTCAGAAGAGCCATGTTCAATCACTTGCTTTTAATTTATTGGTCTATAGATTAAGCAGATTTGCAAACCTGTTTACTCAGATCCAATTTTCTCATTTGATTTCAGTTCTTAAATGACTAAAAGAAAAAGTAAGCAGAAAGCATTTTATCACAGTTAATGCAACACTTGCAATTTGATTTCACAATATGATAGATGAAAGGATGAAGTTATTATATCACGATGCATTTATCATCTTTTACGAATCCTTGTCTAAACAAAATTAACACTGAACTATTTCCAGTGAGGTTTCTCAAATGACTAGCCTGGCCAAGATAGGTTTTTTGTTAATAAATAACATTCAGAGAAGAAAAAAATCACTAAATGCTATGAAAATGCAGTATTGGGAATCACTGAAGTATGGAACGTTAAGCACACTACACAATATGGCATCTTCAAACGTATAAATCATTCAACTGTCTGACAGTATCAAAGATACAGACTCTTTACTTTCCAGATTATTGTGGTATCTGAGGGAGAAATCACTGATCAAGAAAACTCTAAGTGAAATCCATGGTAAAAAAAAAAACTCCATAATTAGGAAAGCCACTGGCTTGTTACTATATTTCAGAATAATATTGATGATCCTGAAGACAGCAAAAACCAAACCCACTGCTGTCAAGTTGATTCTGACTTATAGCGACCCCACAGGACAGAGCAAAACTGTCTCATAGAGCTTCCAAGGAGCTCCTAGCAGATTCAAACTGCCGAATTTTTGCTTAGCAAACCTAACAGTTAACCACTATGCAGTCAGGATTTCCCTGAGGACAGCAGTAGTTTTATATTCTCACGGAATACCAAGAGAAAAAAAGTATTCTTCATTTTAGTGATCAATGCCAGAAAAATTCTAACATATCTAATTCAAATATGCATAACTTTCTTCTTCTTAATAATCCATAAATCTTCATGTACATTTTTTCCTAATTTGATTAATACTTTTTTTTTTTTCCTGTATCATGGTATAAGACAGATACCACATTTCGCTCTGTTCTAAATAGCATCCAGCACAGCAGCCCCACATGTGAAACGGGAGCTATATATACACTTGTTGCATAGATGAGTCAGTTCTGCCACCCTTTTTCTCAGCCCAGCAATGTAGCACAATTTTGAGTTTTTACATAGTTCATCAAGGATTCAGATTTAGCCATTATTACTTAACTCTCTGATTATCACCTCACTAACTTTAGGATCCTGATGGTTTCTTCTACTGGGAACTTCTAAAATGTCACCCCTTGGGAGTTTGTACCAAGACCTCTTAACACAAGTAAATTAAGAGCTCTAGGCTTGGTGCAGCCAACCACTTCTAGTCCTAAATTTCCAGTAGTATCTGATGGTACAATGAGGCTAAGATCATATTTCAATTGCAGATATAGGAAGGGCAGCTGTCAAATCTCTTTACAATATTGAGGTTCCCCTTTCTCCTGTAATCAAGGCAAGTTTCCTTTTGGGGGCTGAATGATTGAGTCAGGGGAGGCAGAGGTCCTTAGCTTCAGAAAGATACTCCTCCACTTTGACAGGTTATTCTGCCATACTTGTTGAAACAATTAACTATAACCTAACCCAGTGTTTCATCATTTCTTTCTTCGATTGTTCCCAAAGTCCCCCAACTGTTCTGCTACTTTGGCTTGCCTATTTATACTTTACAACACAAGTAGAATTGTCTGACCCAAGTACATGGCTCATCATTTTACTCATGTCTTCAAAAATCAGCAGACTTTTCTTTGTTTCTGGACTCATATCAAAACCATTAGTATGGCCCTGAATGATCTCCATGGTAGAGCGCTAATACATCATTCTACCTATGCATTACTCTCTCTCTTTTCAACTACCTGAATTTTTGTACCATTATTTGGGAAGCTCATGGCATTTCCATGCTTAAGGCCCTTCATTCACATACTTCTTCAACGAGAAATTGACTGAATCCTCTCTCTCTAATGAATATGAGTTGAGTAAGTCAGTTCTCTAAAATGACATGACTCAAATTGAAACTGATTGTCATGGATCAAATTGTGTCCCCCCAAAAATATGTGTAGCCATGTGGCTGGGCCATGATTCCCAGTATCTTGTGACTGTCCTCCATTTTGTAGTTTTCCTATGCTGTATGTTAAAGGATTAGGGTGGGACTGTAAATCCCTTTATAAGATCACCTCCCTGTTCCGCTGTAAAGGGAGTTTCTGTGGAGTGTGCCTTGCCTAACTCTTAATCCTTACAGCCTGCAAGAGATTAAAAGGAAAGAGAAACAAGCAGAGAATTGGGAACCTCGTATCATCAAGAAAACAGCACCAGGAGAAGAGAGTGTCCTTCAGACTTGAGGTTCCTGCACCAAGATGCTCCCTGGACAAAGACTGATGCAATACCAGACTTTCCTCCAGAGCTGACAAAAGGGAAAGCTTTCCCCTGGAGTGGACACCCTGAATATGGACTTGTAAGAATACGGACTGTGTAAGAATAAACCTTGCTTTGTTAAAGCCATATACTCTGTGGTATTTCTGTTAGAGCAGCCCTAGCTGACTAAAACACTGATTAATTAGAAATATCTACTAAATAGAATCACAGAAGAGTGACACTGGCATAACTTAAATATACATTAGTCTTAAAGAATATATATCAATATTCATTGAAACTCTTCATGCAAAGTCAAGACGTCCCCTTGAATAAGGCTTCTGGGCTGTGCTTGCATAAAAACCCTCATAAGGCATTTTTTAAGACTTTTTGGCCACTATGAAATTCTGGTGATACAGTCATTAAACGCTACAGCTACTAACCAAAAGTTCAGCAGTTCAAATCCACCAGGTGCTCCTTGGAAACTTAAAGGGCAGCCCTACTCTGTTTATAGGGTCAGTATGAGTCAGATTCAACTGGACAGCAGTGGGTTTGATTCTGGGGTTTTGTTCACTATGAGTCAGAATCACCATGGTGACAGTGGGCTTTGGTTTAGTTTAAAAAAGTGTTAAGACATTACTTGTAAAGTAGCTTGCATGTAAAAAACTTCAGAATATTTTGTGTGTGGATTTTCCTCCAATCCTTTATAGTTGTCATGCCCACAATTAATTTATAGCATCTTAAAAGCATTTTATCTTTTTAAATTTCTAAATCATTCAACTGAATTTTCTTAGACGTAATTAGATCTTCATAATCATTTTTCTTTTATATGAGAGATAAATTATATCATCTTCCCAAGTAAAACTGCCATACACATGTTTGAGAATGCTACACCTGATTTTAAAGCCTGTATCTCATTACAAGGTAGTAGGTAGTCATAAATGTACATGAACTTTCGTGTGCCGTTGGCACTTCAGGGTCTGTTTTATTCAGGGAAAGAAGGTAGAAAGTTCCTCCAAAGTAAAGAGGTTGACTAAGGTAATTTTGATACCACCATGTCCTAGGCAATTGTGGTACCCAAACCAGAAACCACACCCACTTGCCAATGAGTCTATTCCAACTCATAGTAACTTTATAAAACAAGAAATGCTCGTAAGGTTTCCAGAGAGCAGCAAGTGGATCTGAAGTGTCAACTTTTTGGCTGGCAGTTGAATTCTTATCTATTATGCCACCAGGGACCTTTTGGATCCAACCGTATCAGTTATCCATTACTGTATAAATAAGTCCACAATTTAGAGGGTTACAAAAAAAAGAAAAAAAAATATATAATAATAACCTCATCGTCATCAAGTGGATTCTGATTTACAGTGACCCTGCAGGATGGAACAGAACAACTGCCCTACAGAGTTTCCGAGGAGCACCCGGGTGGATTCCAGCTGCCAAGTTTTTGGGTTAACAGCTGTAGCACCTAACAACTAAGCCACAAGATTTTCCTTTCAGAAGTCAGCAACTTGAACTGGTTTCCCCAGGTGTCTCTTAGACAACTGCTCTAATCTTGAGGCCAATGGTGTCATTTATGTGTGGAGATGGTGCAGGGTAGGTCTCTTCACAGGTCTTTTACCCTCAAAGAGGCTAGCACAGGTTTCCTTTTACAGAGCCTCTTAATGGCAACAAGAGCCAAGATTGAACACTGAAGTGTCCCTTGAAGCCTAGGCTTATAACCTCTGCAACAAACCATTAGTAATATCAAGTCACAAATCCAGCCTACATTCAAGGGGTGGAGAAACAGATTTGACCTCTTCATGTGAAACACAGTGCCATTTTGTAAAGGGGTAGTTGTAGGAGCTGGGGCATATTCTGCAATCTATCACAACAAGCTACAGGACAGACATGAATCCTGCTTTCACTGAAACAGTGAGGAAGACAGGAATGTAAAGAGAGAACTATTTTTTGTTTATCTGTTGTGTAAAAAGAAATTGCCAGGTACTAGAACATACATAGTAAAGGTATCTCCCTATATCAGAGGGGAATCCTAAAAGCCTCCCTAGAAAACTAAAGTGTAAACTAAGACTCTAAGAATGGGTAGGAGATTGTCAGAAAAAAAAGACAAAGTAGTGGGAGAGGAAGTCCTTTGGGAAAAAAAGCAGAGCATATATAAAGGCCTGGGAACAAAACAGAGCACAGAAAAGAGAGAAACAGAATGTTCACTGTCGAGGAGGATTGAAAAACAGAGGTGGAAAAGATAAAGGGGGCAGGGGCAGAGTCCGAAGCATCACAGAAATTATGTGAAGGAATTTAATTCTGAGTATAATGGGACGCTACTAAAATTCTTAAACAGTAAAAGTGATATTCAGGTCATCATTTTAGAAAACCTACTTAGGATGGTACAAGGAGGCACAGTGCAGAAGTGTATGAGTCTAGAAGCAAAATACAGAGATAGCTGAAGTGATACAGAGAGTGGCTTAGAGGGGTAGTTTAACGGTGATCAGGATACACACTGTCAGAAGACACACTGAATACATACTAATCTACCTAAGGAACCAGCTTAGTTGTATTACTGGCAAGAGGAAAAAGCAGAACTTAGTAGTAAACCAAGAACACATTAAAAGACCATTCATGCTCGAGAACTATGTCAAAGGAGACTGGGCCATTTCAGTAGTGACTGGCTTCTCAACTTTTTTTTCTTTTGTTTTGTTTGTTTATTTACGGCAATTAGAAGAATACTTAAGGCTCAAGCTAATAACGTTATCAGGCTGAAAATTTATGTGAATAGTTAATTTTCTATGAGCTAATTTCAACTGGAAAAAATACAGGTTGTTTTACTTATTTGGTGAATAAACACAAGAGGAAAAGTTTAGGATTTAATGAAAATCTATTTCTATTCAATAACTACCTTAATGCAGTGGGTATAAGTCTCTTAATATCAACAAACCTATACTCTTGAATACAGAAAAACATGCAATATCTTATTATCTTTTCTTATAAAAAAAAAAAAAACCTTTTATAAGACTTCAAACAACAGAGGTTATCGGAAGTACTGATCACTATTACTAATAATATAAAATTTAAGTTGTACCTAGAGAAGCAAATGCTGTTTTATACATTTACAGATTGAAAGAGAGGAGGCTGTATAAGACTGTAGCATAGACAGATGCTGTATCACATCCCTCTTACATTAGTGAATCAAATAAAGACGACAACTTTGGAACCCTGAACTTCAAGGAAAGACTGAAGAATCAGAGCAAATGCCAAGTAGAAGAAAAGACTACAAAAACCATTGATGTGGAAATTCTGACTCACTGGCACCTTGTCAGTCAAATCTGCATGGCATTTCCATATTGACATAAAGCAATTGATGTTTCCAGCCAGAGACCCCATGACCCGGTGTAGCCCAGCAAGAGTGACTCTGCACCCACATCCAGGGCAAAGCAAGAATGCTCTCCACTCTGTGAAAGTTACGTGCACACAGCTTACCCCAAACACTACCACAAACTCCCCTATGCCAAAGACCAAAGGACTTGTGGTGTCCCCCAGTCCCCTTTATGAGCCACCCCCAAATGTGATCATGACCTTGTGGTAACCATCACTACCCATCCCTAAGCAAGGGGCATACAGACTGGTGGTATCCCTCACTTCACTTATTCACTTGCAGCGGAGGCCCATGGACCAGCAGTGCCCACGTCTCCACCTGGCCACTGGTTCCAGGGATCCACAAGGTGGTAGCACTCATTCCTCCACCTTATCAACCTTGCCTGGGGCTCATGAACAGATGGTGTTCTCTCCTCTACCCATCCAGCAGCACTGGGGGCCCACAATCCAAGTCGCCCATTCCAGGAGCCTGTGGATAAGCATTGCCCCTCTTCTACCCACCCACCTACACCAGGGGACCATGGACTGACATGCACCCAAGCATAATAACCTGAGCAGGGGCTTGGAGACCAGCAGAGTCTGTCACTCCTCTGTGTCACTATTGCTGGAGTCCCAGAGACCACTGGCAATCTCTCCTCAGCCCAGTCAGTTGCACCAAGGGCCTATGGACCTGCAGTGTCTGTTCCTGTACCTAGCCATCAATAACAGAGATCCACAGACCAGCAGTACTCGCTGCTCCACCCAGCCACTGAAGCTGGAAGCTCACAAACTGAAGAGATAAGTAGAAACTATACAAAAACAGTAACTAAAAATCCAGAAGATTAACAGTCAATTATCAGAAATAGACAACTCACTAGAAGGACAGAAGAGCAGAATTGAATCAAAGTTAGTATCAGTGAAATAAAAGACAAATCCCTTGACATCAATTGTGTTTGATGAAAAATCAGAAAAAAAAAAGAAGAAAAACTAACAATCTAGTATAATCATAATTCCAGAAAAGAAAGTAGCTAAAAAAGAGAGTGAGAAAAAGAATTGTCAAAGATTTGCTGGTAATTTTTTTTTTTTTTTTTTTTTTTTTTAATATTGTGGATGACCAAAAGATAATCATTCAAGAAACTCAACAAATTCCATACAGGACAGACCCCAAAAGAAAATCAATAAGACATATCATAATCAAATCTGCCAACAGCAAAAGCACAGAAAGAATCTTCAGAGCAGCTTAGGAAAAACACAAAGTCACCTACAAGGGAGAACCAGTAAGACTACATTCTGATCACTCTGTAGAAACCATGCAGGTAAGAAGGCAAAAGCAAAAACACAAAGTCACCTACAAGGGAGAACCAGTAAGACTACATTCTGATCACTCTGTAGAAACCATGCAGGTAAGAAGGCAAAAGCATGACATACGTAAAACCTTGACAGAGAATAATTACCAGTGAAGTATTATATATCTAGCAAAACTATCTCTCGCACATAATTGGTGAAAATTCCAGAAAAATAAAAATTATGGAAATTTGTAAAAATCAGACAAACCTTACCAGAGATATTAAAGAGAGTCCTTTTGGACAGAGAATCAACAAAATGAGGCAATTTGAGATTAGGACACAGGACAGCATCAGAAATATACCAACCCAGATAAAGAATTTTCCAAACTAAAACAAAGCTAAGAGATTAAAGACAGGGAACCAAAGATGCCAATCTATAAATGATGACAACACCAAAACGAAAAGTGAGAATAAGTGGTATAGTTATAAAATTTTTATACGAAGAGAATTTAAACAAGAAATAAAACTCTGCTTTAAACTTTTGAAGATAAAGGTAAATTTCAAGGTAACCACAAAGAAAGTTAAGAAACATACGCATCAAAGACTCACAAAAACACAAACTCAACAATAACAAAAGAAATAAAAAGCCACAAACAGAATGCAGTACAAGAAATTAAGCATAACAAATAAATCAACACCACAAAAAAAAAAAGCACAAGATGACTGCAGCAAACTCGTACCTATAGATAGTCACTCTGAAAATAAATGGCTTAAATGTACCAGCAGAAAGACAAAAAGTAGCAGAATAGATTTAAATAAACACAGTCCATCCATATGCTATCTATAAGAAGCACATCTTAGGCATAAAATTACAAATAAACTAAAAATCAAAGGGTAGAAAACATATATCAATCAAACAGTAACAAAAAAAGCATAAGTGTGGCAATTTTGATAGCTGATAAAATAGACTTCATGGCAAAATCCACCAGAAAAGATAAGGAGGGACATTTAATAATGACTGAAAGGTCAATCCACCAAGATGGCCTAACCATAATAAGTATATATACACCCAATGACAGGGTTCAAAGGTGCCAAAAAAAAAAGAAAAGAAAAAATTCAAACACTGAAAAGAGAAATAGACAGTTACATAATAGTGGTTGAAAATTTCAATACACAATTTTTGGTAAAGGACAGAACAATTACAAAGAAACGCAACAAAGGTATAAGAGATCTAAATGCCACAATCAACCAACTCAACCTCAGAGACATAGACAGAACACTCCACCCAACAGAAGCAAAGTATAAGTACTTTACCAATGAACACATATCATTCTCCAGAATAGACCTCATTTTAGGCCACAAAGCAAGCCTCAATAAAACCCCAAACATCAAAATAATACAAAGCATTTTCTCTGGTCACAGCACTATAAAAATACAAATGAATAAGAGGAAAAGAACAAAATCAAATACATAGAAATTGAATAACATCTTCCTTAAAAAACATTGGATAATAGAAAATGAAATTTAAAAATTCCAAAAATAAAAATGAAAACATAACAAAATCTTTGGAATGCAACAAAAACAGTGCTCAGAGGTCAGTTTATAGCAATAAACAGAAATACAAAAAATAAATAAATAAAAAGACCAAAAATCAAATCATTAAGCCTATAATTCAAACAAATAGAAACAGAGCAACAAAAAAGGCCACAGTCACCAGAAGAAAGGAAATAATAAAGATTAGAATGGAAATGAATCAGAGAACAGAAAAACAAAGAACGAGTCAACAATACCAGAAGTTGGTTCTTTGAAAAGATCAATACAATTGACAAACCATTATCCAAATTTTACAAAAAGAAAAGCGAGAGAAGAAGCAAATAGCCCAAGTAAGAAATGAGATGGGTGATACTACAACAGACCCAACTCTAATAAAAATCATAACAGAATACTACAAAGAATTGTACTCCAACAAACTTGAAAACCATGAGGAAATAGACAATTTCTAGACATATGCTACCTGTAAACTAGCATAAGCTGAGCTAGCTAGAAAAACTGAGCAAACCTCAGATTGAAGAAAGTACTAAAAGAGACTGAAGAAATGATAAAAAACAAAGAAACAAACAAAAAAAACTCCCAACAGAAAGTAAGGCCTGGACAGCTTCACTGGAGAATTTTACCAGTCAGAGAAGATTTCATACCAATATTACTCAAATTATTGCAGACCATGGAAGAGTTCATCCAAACCCATTCTACGAACCCTGCATAATCCTGATAAAGACATCACAGGAAAACAAACAAACAAAAAAACTTCAGACCAATATTCCTTATGAATATGGATGCAAAAATTCTCAACAAAACCACAGCCAATAGAATTAACCAGCATCTAAAAATAACAGTAATAATACATTGTGACCAAGGGGGATTCATACTAGGTATGGAAGAATGGTTCAACTTTGGAAAATCCATCAACATAAATATAACAAAAGAAAAGAAAAACATCTCTCAATGATAAAGTCAATCAATTCAGAAAAAGTGTTTGTTACAATCAACACCAATCCCTCCCTAAAACAAAAACTCTCAACAAAGTGGAAATAATACAGGAATTTAAACAAAATCAACATCATACATTCTCAGCAGAGAGACTGCAAACAATCCTTCGAGAACAAGAGTGAGTCCAGGATATCCTGTATCATCACTTTTTTTTATTCAGCACTGTACTGGAATTCCTAGCTAGACCAATGAGGCAAGAAAAAGAAACAAAGCGCATTCAAATAGGTAAAGAAGAAGTCAAATTTTCCATATGCATAGAGAATACAATCTTAAATAGAAAATCCAAAGGATTCCACAAGAAAGCCACTATAACTAAACAGGGATTCAACAACATAGCAGGATACAAGCCACCATACAAAAATCAGTTGGATTCTTCAAAGACAACTTTGAAAAGGAGACTACAAAAGATGAAATATTTAGGAATAAATCTAACCAGGAACATAAAAGGCTTATAGAAAGAAAACTACAAAACACTACTGTGAGAAACAGAAAGAGCCTTACATAAATGGAAAAGCATACCACACTCAAGGATAGGAAGACTATTTAACACTGAAAATGTTAGTACTATCAAAAGCAATCTATAGATATAATGCAACACCAATTAAAAATCCAACAGCATTCTTCAGTGACATGAAAGAAATTATTCATCATGTTTATATGGAAAGAAAAGAGTCCCCAGATAACTGAAGCATTATTAAAGAAGAACAAAGTAAGAGGTCTCACACTAGTTGATCTCAGAACCTACTATACTGACACACATGTAGTCAAAATAACTTGGTACTGGTACAATGTCAGACACATTCAGCAATGGAAAAGAACTGAGAACCTAAACATAAATCCATCCAGCTACAGAGAGCTGATCTTTGACAACAGGCCACAATCCATTAAATGGTGATTTTCTATCTTTAACAAATGGTGCTGTCAAAACTGGACATCCATTTGTAGAAAAATGAAACAGAACCCATACCTTACACCCTACATAAAAATTAACTCAAAACAAATCAACAACCTAAATATAAAACCCATAACTAGAAAGCTCATGGAAGAAAACAGAGACAATGGTAGGGGGTCTGGATGTATGGCATAAGTAGAATACAAAACATAATTAAAACTGCACAGACTGCAGAAGATGAACTAGATAAAAAAGAGACTTCTTAAAAATTAAACACTTATGCTCATCACAAGACTTCTCAAAAATCAAAGAACCTACAGACTTGGAAAACCTTTTTGGCTACAGCATATCCAACAAAGTTGAATCTAAACTTCACAGAATATTTCAACACTTCAACAACAAAAGGACAAACAATCCAATTAAAAAATGGGCAAATGATATGAACAGATATTTTAACAAAGACATTTGGAAAGCTAGCAAACTCGCCAAGAAAAGTTTGCTATCATTAGCCATTAAAGAGATGCAAATTAAACTATGCTGATACACCATCTCACCCAGAAAATAATGGCACTAATTAAAAACACAAAGAGTAACACACGTTGGCAACATTGTGATGAGATCTGAACTATTATGCCACTGCTGGTGGCAATGTAAAATGGTGAAACAACTATGGAAAAGAGTATGACGCATCCATGAAAACTAGAAATAGAAGTACCAGCAATCCCACTTCTAGGTATATACTCTAAAAAAAAATAAGAGCTAAGACACAAATAGATGCATGCATGCTCACCGAAACATTATACACAACAGCAAAAAAAAAAAAGAAAAACAGAAACAACCTAAGTGCCCATGGATAAACTGTCATACATACACTTGATATTACACACTGATAAAGAATAATGATAAATCCTCAAAACATCTGAGAACATGGATGAATTTGGAGATCATTACGCTAATAAGTCAAAAAGGTAAATATCATATGAGATCATTATTAATTTTTTTTTAAAGTTATACATAGGAAAAAAATTATTAGATGGTTACTGGGGTGTGAGAGAAAACTGCTGACTAGATAAAAGACCTGTTAATACTGATGACGTGAAAGGCAACACCAATATGGGGGAAATCAGCACAATAGGGCCAAGGCAAAAGTCACTGAGAGGAACCCAAGAATAAAGGGTAACTGGTAATTACTGTAACGTAGGCAATACTGCAACAATAGTGTTTGCAAACGATAGTTGATGGATGGATACACAGGTATGCTATATAAGTGTGGCGTGGAGTAAGGGAATACATCGACTTGCAAATATAGGATTGGGTGTGGTTATTCCTGCATAATTATAGATGTAACATATAGATTAATAGAGAGAATAGAGCACACAATGGGCACAATCATGAACACTTTTGACTCGTAATCAAACACCTCACAAAGCAGAACTGCCAGGCTTGAAAGCAAAGGAGAATAGGCTCAGGGGATGTCTATGTCAACTGGCACAGCACAGTTCATAAAGTTAATGTTCTGTATTCTATTTTGGTATATAGCATCTTGTGTCTTAAAAGCTTAAAAGAGCCATATGAACAACTACTGGCTCTTCCTGTCTGAAGAAAAGGCAAGTGAAGAAGGACAAAAACTCTAGGGAGCAATCAGTCCAAAGGACTAATAGATCACACGAACCACAGTCTATACAACTTCCAAACCAGAAGAACCAGATGGTGCCCAGCTGCCACTAAAGTCACTTTGACTGGGATCACAACAGTGGATCCTGGACAGAGCAGGAAAGAAAACATACAACAAAAAATCAAATTCAATATAAGACCAGCTTTACTGGTCTGACAGAAACTGGAGGAATCCTCAAGCTAAGCCCCCAAGAAAGTCTTCTGACCTGGAACTGTAGCCAGGTTAAGACATTTTTCAGCTAAACAATAGACAGGCCCATTAAATAAACAATAGCACCCAAGAGGAATGTGCTCCTTAGGACAGTCAGTTACACAAAATAACAATATTGGCCAAAAGCAAAGAAGAGAGAAAGAAGGGAGGAAGAGGTAGAAAGTCTAGATGAAAGAAGCCCCAGGACAGAAAACATAGAGAGTGCTGATACACACTGGAAAATGTCATCAATGTCATGAAATGCTTTTGGGCAAACTATTGAACAGGAAACTGATTTAACAAACTTTTATCTAAAGGACAATAAAGAATTTTAAAAAATAAATCAGGAAACTCTTAACAAATGTTAAAAAAGAAAAAAGAAAGAAAATGTCATAAGGGTAATTGAGATCTGTACAACAAAATCTCCCACACCCTCTAAGTAAGACTTCGTCATTGAAAATAATTCCCTCAGAGCCTCTGGTTTCGTAGGTCTCATATCTGTTCTCAGGCCTCATATCTGTTCCACACAGATCCCTCCTGAACGCTCACCAAGATTCTTGTACCTGGTAGCTTAGTAATTCTGATTTCCCACTCCAGTGGCACTTCTGAGAACCACTCTGTGATTTCCCCAGCCTCTTCATGGCTTCTTCAGCGTTCCTAAGGTAAATACATATGAGACTGGACAATTAAGTTTGTGAACTTATCCTAGAAAAAGTGCTACATACCTCATTGCTGAATACCACTACGGTCACCTTCAAACTACACCCTGCGGGAAGCTACGCACTGACATCAGCGCCTCGTCCACTCTTGGAAGCACTGTTGCTAGGATGAGTGCCACAACAGCTCTGATGGCCATTCCAGAAAAACAGTTCCAAAATTGCTTTGAAGGGTGGACTAGGCGCTAGTACACCCAAGGGGTGTACTCCCAAGGTGACCATAATGATATCCAACAATAAGGTAGGCAACACTTCTTCTAGGAGGAGTTCATGAACTGGTCAGACCTCATACATACATACATGTGTATACATGTATGTATAATGTCCTACTAGATCATGTTTTAGAGTAAAATGTTTTCTGCATTATTCAGACATGTGCTCTGGGTAAGATTTACTTAGGAAGACTTGAGACATTGCATCTTGGATTCTGTATCTCTCGACAGCTTCCAAATCCTAACTGTACTCTCAGATCATGAAAACACATGGTTGGCAAGAAACACAGCTAAAGGGAGATAACGACTTTCTCTGAATCCCAGTAGACAGAAATCAGCTCAGCCAGCAGGCCACATCAATGAGGATTTTAGAATCGCAAGAGCAACGGGGAACACTAGGCATCTGTAAGTCTGCACTTGGGATTCCAGGAAGGATGGGGGTCTGCCAGAGAGGTAGCTGTCTATTATTTCTCAAGACTTCCGTGGATTTAGAATCCCAAAGTAAGCCTTTTCTAGTATTAAAGTACTTTCCCTTCTCCCAACATAAAATTTGAATCCATCTTATTACAATGGATGTCAGTTTCTGTTTCTTCTTCAGCAAGTGTATTCAACCAAAAATAGGACAGGCTATTTTGCGATACCCGTCAGTCTCCTAGCTGCTGTCCCACTGCTCTCCCCTGATAGAAACGATCTCTGCACAAAGGCACGCACACGTGTCCTCCCTCCCTTCCTTCTTACGTCCCTCTCTCCCTCCCTTTTTTCTTCCTTCTTTTTGACTTCCCTCCTTTTCACCTCAATGATACCCCCTCTTTTTAAGTCTTGATGTAATTTACATGGTTCTTTTCTATAAATTTATACTTTACATACAACTTTTAAACACTGCCCTAAGCTAAGGGAATATCCACTAAGGTACCCCAGCTAGACCATGTTTAAAATCCAAGCACTGTGTGTGTCTCACTGTGTGTGTGACACTATCTGTGTGTGTGTAAACTAGGGCTTGAAGAGGGACATAGAGCAGGATCTGTTTTACAGTGTACCCTAGAGAATGAGCTGGGAGAGGCAGAGAATGAAACCAGGTCCTATCACGGGAACACAGTAATCATCATAAGGCAAGCAAACGTAAAAGCAGGGAGAAAAAAGCAACACATTCGACTGTTGGCAGTATTTTGTGAAAGGAGGCAGGAAAGGGGGTTGTTCCCAGCTTTAAAATGTCAAGAAGGAATGTGTATGAATACATTTGAAAGGAGTGCTTTCAGGCTGCCAATAATCTCACATAAAATTTCCTTTTAAAATTATATTAGTATTTCTTCTTGTAGCAGAGATTTCCTATTTTGGTTAATGTGCGGGATGTCTGGAAAGAATTTTAGGAAAATAGTGCATTAAATTGTTTTAGATACAAAAAAAAAAAACATACTTTTTTCACTGCTTTAAAATAATCAATGGCTTGGCAATATTTCGGGCCCTGAAGAAGAAATCCAGACCCACCACCCCTGAAACAATTCCAGCTCATGGAGGCCCCACAGGAGGTAACTTACAGCCCCACAAGGCTGCAAATCCCTACTGAAGCAGACTGTCACATCTCACATCTTTCTCCTACAGAGCTGCAGGTGGTTTCGAAACACTGACCTTTTAATTAGCAGTCAAAGAATTTAACTACTGAGTCACCAAGATGCCTTTAAAGAACATAAGGAAACTACATTTTTTTGAACTTTTTTTTTCATTTTTTATTAACTACAATAAAAGAATAAAGTTTCTAACATCTATCAGTTATCTCATCTATGATAAACCCTCAGTCCGCACCCACCCATGTAGCCAACCCAGTCACTTTCTTCTATGGAAAATTCCCTTGTTAAGTCTTTATAACAGAGGTCTCATACAAAATTTGTCCTTTTGACACTAATTGATTTCACTCAGCATGATCTCTTCCAAATGAGACCATGTTATCAGATGTTTTCTAAAATTGTCATTGTTTTTTATTATAGCATAGTTTTCCACTGAGTATATGTATCACAGTTTGCTTATCCATTTGTCTGTTGATGGGCATCAGGGTTGATTCCAACTTTTTGCTATTGAATTTTTTTTAATAATAGTCATTAAAATTCAGAATCATATACTTAATCAGATGCCCCAAAACACAGACGATTAAGTTGTTAAGGTCCTCAACTACTGCTGTACTTTAATTTAGAACTAAGGCAGGCAAGCTGAAAAAATTTCTTTTCATCTCCATTGGCTTTTGCTTTCTTCTCCACTATACAGCACAAAATGATAGCAAAAAAATGCATGCTTAGTATTCAAAGCAAAAAGTTTACCAAAAGCATAATTTTGGAGGAATACAAGTAGTCCCTGATATTACTTATCTGACACTGTTTTGGTCACTGCTGTCTTTCTCTTGTGCTCCTAAATTTGTCCTTCTCATTTCCAACTACTACCTACCACAAGGTGTCCTGATTAACTATCATTTTACAGAGTTTCAAATAAATTACAGCAATAAGCATACTAGCCCTGCAGAATGAGTTACCAATCAGGAAAATGAGGATAAGAGATGTTGATATATATATATATATAGCTAAGGTCATACAGCTGGTATAGATTTGAACTAGCTTATTGTAGCTCAGTCTGTTAACACATGAACCCACTCTCATACTTATTTCCACCACAATCACATCACATAGCTAATTGAAACACTATAATGATTCTTCCTGTGTAAAGCTAAATCTTGAAAAACACCAGTCATATCATCATGTTGGTTATAATATATAAAATATTTAAACACTAAAGAAAACACTAAAGTTTACTTCTCTACTTTGATAGTTTCCTAATTCCATTGATAACTTCTGCTAATATTTTTTTTAAGAGCTTTCAGTGTTTCAACCACTCTTCTTAATGCTATATAGGGGTCCTCATCCACACTGGTCACAACTCTAACGAAGTTATTATTGTGAGGATTAGAATTAGGTTCACTTGTGAATGGCAAAAATGAAAAAAAAAATAACATAAGCTTATGCAAAATGGAAATTTATTTCTCTTTTAAGTAAGCGTAAGTCTCTGTAAGTGGATTAAGAATGGTGTCCTGTCAAAGAACCAGTCTCAGATGCTAGTATGTCCCACTTCTTCATATACTCTGTTGGCCAGGAAAAAAAATCACATGAGCAAATTTAATCACAACAGAGGTTGGCAAATGCAATCTTTATTATGGGAGACCAATAAACTGTGCATAATTGGGAATAAGATCAAAATGGAGGAAAAAGACCAAGGATATTGAGCAAAACTAGAAGCATCTATGGAAGAAGGTATAATTATTATATTTCTTTTCCAGAAGAGGAAAGTTAAATAGCATGCCTAAAGTAACACAATCAAGTATCATCTACAGTTTTTATTGTGTTATAGAAGCTTATTACAATATAGACTTTATTATGAAGTCCATTTTATCCCTCTATCACCCAACCATCAGAAATTCCCCTTGTCTTACACCAAAAGTAAGTCAAAGTCATTTCTAAAGATACACTTCAATGTAGATTCTGGGGTTATTTTTAATGCCTTATCATTTCAGATAACAAAATAGAGAAGAAAAGCATTTGTTCTTGGTAAAACCGAACCAAACCCATTGCCATCAAGTTGATTTGGACTTACAGTGACTCCACAGGACAGTGCAGAACTGCCCTGCAGAGTCTCCGAGGAGAAACCAGCAGATTCGCACTTTCAGCCATTTGGTTAGCCACCAAGTTCCTAACCAGTGTACCACCAGGTCTCCTGAATCACGGTAGTAATACAGATGATGAATTTGTATTAAACCTGTACTTCATGGAATGCAAAGGTCTTTCGGGGAAGATACATATGACAAAATGAGAAGATTTCAACCCAACAATCAGAATATATCATTTTGGTAGGCATGACTATGTTACAGTCATACTATTGCTGAAATATTAAAGCATACACTCAGGAAAAGAAATGGTACGTATTGCCAAACAGCCACGAGATTACCACCTAGCAACTCACTTGCTTCTAGCAAAACATTTTGGCCCTAGTCTGACCTCTGTTGTTTTGACGTATCTCATCTAGAGTAACTTAATTTTACTTTTGGAATGAACACAGGATGTAATTACAGATCTAGACATTGAGAAAACTAGATGAGAATTAAACAAGGTTTTAGATATGACAGCGGTCATGTAAATTAAGGACATGGACAGATCTTAACTAAGTAGAAATGGTTGGTCCCTGTAATAGAAAAACAAACTTTTCTCTCACTAAGCATTTAAAACGATTCTTGACTGACTGTGCAGGAGGTATTACTGTCTCCACAATTTTATCAGAATTTTCCTTTTGACAAATGCATAGTCTGCCCCTTACAAGGAAATACATCTTTATAGGAAATAAGGGATGTTCTGGGGCTTTGTTTTTACACTTCAGAAATCAGCCCTTTGAAAGAGTCAGTGATTTTCCTGTTGATATGATTAGACACAAAGAAATGCAGTGATCTAAGAAGGTATTTTACCATTAGGTACTCTTTGTTTTGGATGAATCCTCGGGAAAGCTGCAGGCTTATAGGGTAAATTGAGTGGTAAATTGAGATCAGCAGTTTAAGGAGAAAAAGTTTTCATTAGAGGCCTAGTGGGACATGGTGCAAATAGTTACAGAGTGGACATTTAAGAGGTAACTGGGGAGTAGAACAAGTTCTAAGATACTCAAAAATCAAAAATAACATACAGTTGAGCTTTTAGAACTAAAAAAAAAAAAAAATGACATCAGACATGAGATGCAAACTCCAATAAAATACAACTTACAGTTCCTATGAAACATAATACATGTATCACAATCTCAATTTTTTTCAACATCAGAATTATTTATTCCTTGCTTATAGAGAGTTCAATATTTTTAAATAAATTCTTTCTTCTGGAAACCCTAGTTAAGTGCTACAGCTGCTAATGAAAAGATCAGCAGACAAATCTCCTAGGTGCTCCTGGGACACTCTATGGAGCAGTTCTACTCTGTTCTATAGGGCTGCTATGAATTGGACTTGACTTGAGGTCAATGAGCTTGCTTTTGTTGGATTTTTCTTTCTTCTAACCATTAATTTTAAAAATTGTATTCAGTTGCTGAGTTGCTCTTAACCCTGATCTTATGTTAAGATGATCACTTACTCTCATGTTGCATTGATATTATTCTTTCTTAAAAAAGAAAAAGACTTGGGTCCATCAACTTTATGCATGTAAAGCCTATAAGAACTAATGACAGCATGAAGGCATTTCCTAGGAATGTATTATTGTGGCGGAGGGGTGAGAAATAGGACACCATAATAATTTTGAGCATAATTAAACTGATAGTCATATTATAAGCTGTACACAAAAGAAATAAATGAGCAGGTATTAATGATAGTGCTCGAAAGGAAGACAGAGGTAAGTGGCACCGAACAACAAATGGCCAAGTAGGAACAGCTCTAATAAATGAAGTGCAGTAACAGAAACTGAAAGTTATAATGATTGCCTCAAGAGGTGGGTCAAAAAAGATTCACAAGACATTTGATGCCTAAAGGCATTAGCATGATGGGCATAATTGGAAAAAATGAAAGGCAAGAGCCATTACACGACTGTTCGAGGCAAGGACAGAGGTCATATTTAGAGGATAAAATAAAATTTCATTTTCACTGATGGTAGTTAATCAAAACTGTGGAAGGGGATAAACAACTGAGAAAGTTTACTTAACAAAACATTTATTCTTCAGCAGATTAATAAACCATCTTAGTTCAAAGGTAAAAAGAATGACCTTGAAGCAGCAAAAGTCAATTGTGTGGATTCACTATGCCCAACGGCAATTTTTGTATCCTTTGACATTATGTCTCTTTCCACAATAGGTTTGGATTTGTGACATGCAATACGAGACTTACGTTTGATTGATCATTTCATATAACTCAGCAATAAAAATGCACATTTTCAAGAAGCTTGCCATTGCCAGCCACTGTCGCTGAGTCAGAGTCACCATTATTCACAATCATCCTTGTAAGATCCTAATGTTCCGATTTAGCTAAATGATGTTCCCAGAATTAAGATAACATACTCCATTATGTTAAACTAAGACACCTATACAAACTTTTCTGTGTTCCCGATTCTTTCAAACTGCTTTTTCTTCTGAACATTCAAATTTTCTTTCATTTGATAACAGAACTTCAGAGCAGTTTTTTCTGGGATAATCATGGTCAAGGAAGCAATATCACAACAGGCTCAAGGTTTATTTGTTGTTTTAAATTTAGGTGAAGCAGAATCGGATGGAAAAAAATTATGAGTTAAAGCCCTGTTGGAAACTTCATCTGCTTCTTAGGGGGAAAAAAAAAAGATGTAGTCTATGTGTTCCACAGCAACAAAATCCCTTGTCTGTCAGATTTTTTGCAAAGTCAGAAACTACGGTGCCCCACTCAAAGGTGGCAGCCCGTTGCAGCACTCTGAACGTGTGTCTTCTGCCCTGGGCAGTAATTCAGCCTCACGCATCACTCCTGAAAAGTCTCATCAGGCCTTTTCCATCTCTTCCGTTTTACGTCTTCCTCTCATAATTTTTCCCATTCTAGTTATGGTTTTGGTTTATTCAAACTTAACAAGATTTGAGTTTGTTTTGGTTTCACTTCTTTTGCCGTGACTAAAGTGATTAAAACTGGTTCACAGTCCTACGTTAAAGCACAGAAGTCACGTTTCAAAATTTCTTAAGGGCAGGGGCACTGTCATAGTATTTGAACTAGCACTTGTTTGATTTTTAAATGAAGTATCATTTGTGGATGTGTTAAAATTAATATATATTATCTTATATTCCCAGGTAATCTATGTCTTGCCATAATAATTTAGCACGCAATTAGTTCCTTTTAATATTTGGTTGCTGGTGTTAGGAGCCATCAAGTCCATTCTGACTCTTAGCAATTGTATGTGAAACAGAATGAAGCGCTACTAGTGCTGAGGTATTCTCATAATTGTTGCTATCTTTAAACCCATTGTTGCGGCCGCTACCTCAGCTCATCTCACTTAGAACCCAAACCAAAATCAAACCCCACGCCGTCTAGTCAATTCCAACTCATAGCGACCCTATGGGACAGAGTAGAACTGTTCCATAGAGTTCTCAAGGAGCTCCCGGCAGGTTCACACTGCCAACATTTTGGTTAGCAGACGTAGCACCTAACCACTGTACCACTAGGGTTTAAGGAGGATAGCAGAATCTAAATCAGGTTGTTACAATCATCACCACCCCAAGTGATCTACACGTAATGACAGCAGAACTTTATAAACTATCAGTTCTGACAGATCGATGTTTACAGAAGTTCTGACGTCACCCACGTGATGCGTGCAGACCTCTGTTTTCTGTTCCGTCAGGAAAGTGTTGGATACCAGTCACAGCTGTTTTTTATTTTCTAATTAAGGACAGCATTCACGGAAAAAATACAGCGCGAGTCGATTATATATTAGGAGACAGTTGAGGGCTCTTCACAAGTTATCACATTTGATTCTGACAGCCACCTAAGAAGTTCAATACTGCATCACCTCATTTTTCAGGTGTGGATAACACAATACGTAACGCTTAAGCGCTGAGAGAGTAAACAAGTTTCCTCAATACATCTGAGACACAGTAAGGAGAAGAAATTGAATTACAACCCAGCTCTGTCTAATTTCAAAGCCTAGTTCTGCCAATGTCATCAGTGATCTCCATCTTCATTTGCTTCCTCCCTTCCTTCCTTGTCTGTTATTTTTACGGTTTTAAACTTTCCTTTCCCTTTTCTTTCCCATATATGCTTTGCCAACAACTACAGAGCAAACAGCTATACAAAACCATGACCGTTTTTACCAGCGAAGAACCGCCTGTGGCCCACCATATATAAGACAAGTCACAGCAAGAAAGAAGAATAAGCAGTGACGGGTCCATCTTTTGGGAATTGGAAACTACACTCTGATTTTTTTCATAACATCTGCAGAAAAAAATAATAGCAAATATTCGTGGAACACATACACTAAGCTTCATTTTTGAAATGTATTTGAAGGCTTTCCAACAAAACCATGAACACTGATATCATTGAACTAAAAAGGCAAATACCTACATTCCTAGCACTTAAGCACACATGTATCTACACACAGACCCCACAAATTAAGCAATAGTAAATTGATTTTCAAGAAGATTTTAAGCCTAGAATTAAAGGAAAACAGAACAAAATTCCTTTATTCTAGCATATTATGCTATTTATGATTTTGGCATTTCCTCTAAACAAATACATAACTTATGTATATAACATACATAGTGTATAATTAATATATAACAAAATATGTTATGTATTATATATTACACATATGTAATAATATTAGCTATTCACATATTTTATTCCACACACTATATGCTTTTTATGTATGAAAGGCTTGTACTTTCTTTTCTTTCTATCCAGTGTAGTAATTTGGATAATTTACCTCTCTTGATACAGTGCTTAGCAAAGGAACTAAGAAAAATACATATGTGTGTGTGTGTGTGTATGTGTGTGTGTGTTACATGTCAGAGTGTGCAAAGAATTTTATTTTCATCCAGTTTTTATAGGCAGACTGGTAACTTCCAGACCAGTAGTTCTCAACTGGGGACAATTCCCCTGCACCCAGGGGGCATATGACAACATGGAGGAATGCTACTGATATCTAGGGGGTAGAAGTCAGGGATGCTGCTAAGAACCCTAAATGCATAGGACAATCCCAACCTCAGTAAAAAGAACCAAAAGCCCACTGCCATCAAGCCGATTCTGACTCATAGTGACTCTGTAGGACAAATTAGAACTGCTCCACAGAGTTTCCAAGGTCCTCCTGGTGGACTGGAACTGCCTATGTTTTGGTTAGCAGACAAAGCACTTAGCCACTACAACCACCAGGGTCTACATTGTGAAAAGAACTATCTGGTCCAAAATGTCAATAGTGGCATCACTGAAAATCTCTTTTCTAGGTAGTCACATCATTTTAAGAAAAGGAAAACAGTATGTCTAGGTTCCATTCCCCTCTCAGTGCTTTACAGTCAAGGAAGCCGATTCACAGAGGTCATCTGAAAGGCAAGCAGACAGCAAGGCGAGCAAAGGCGATTTCCTAGAACTATGTTCAAGGGCACTCAGAAGTAAACAGGAAAAGCCAGAGGGAGAAAAGGACAGAAACTGCCTGAATATCTTAGGGAAGAGACGATTCGTTGTATTTATTGATGGAAGTCAGCCTTGGGAAAAAGTAAATATAAATTAATACTAATTGTAAACATTTAGCAGATTTGCAGAGGCTAGTGTCAAAGGACTAGGAAGGACCAGGAGACTAAAGAGCTTTCTTTTAATCCTCTTTCTTAACTGTTATTTCATCTTCGGTAAACAATCAAAACAAATAGGTATATATTAACTATCAGTCATTGGCACCAAGAAAGAATAGAAGCAAGACACAGCTTACAGTATCCTAAAAGAGCTAACTGAACAGAAAAGGGAAAATCAGAATTGCTCTAAAGTGTGGTGAATAATTACGCATGATAATGATTCATGGTCTGGCAGACATAGCAGCTAAGAAGGGGATCTCCTCAGCTGGTTTGTCTTTACAAGAAGAGGAACAGAGGCCTACTTCAGCTAGAAGCTAGGCTATGCACAGGGAACACAGCTGAGAAACAACATGGTTTCTCTGGGGAGCTAAATACAGGTGACACCGATGGAACACCTTATACACAGTAGGGAATGTAAAAGGCCAGCACCAGATTATCACGGCCGTAGGGGCCAAGCTGATTTGTTTTGAGTTACAAAGGTAGTATAGGTAAACATTGCCATGAACTTGGCAGACAGTATAACGTTAGAAAGAAGCACTATCCAATCCTATTATGATTCTGTTAAAGAATCTTACTTTCAACAGGAAGGGTCTGAAATGAAGACAAGTGTAAAAAAAATCTTAAAGCTGTTAAGAACCCTGACCTAGAAAACCCAATGTGATGAACTTTGGGGCTATTAAGAAAACAGTCTGAGATGTACAGAGATGTTCATCACAGAATTATATGTAATGGTGAAAATAAACATTATAAAAAAAAAACAAAAAACTAGTGCCCCCAAATAGGGTGTTGTTACTTTTAGTACAATGAACACTGGAATACTTTTACAATACAGTAACTAAGTGAATAAAACAAATACCAATCAATATTTAGAACAAAGTAATGTCATTTTCATAAAGTGTGATAAATACTGACTATACCACAGACTGCCAGAAGAACGAACAAATCTGTCCAGCGAGAAGCATAGCCAGAATTCTCCTTAGAAGGGAGGATGGTGAGACTTTGTCTTACATACTTTGGACATGGTATCAGGAGCAGCCAGTCCCTAAAGCAGGACAGCATCAATGAGACAGACCACCACAGTGGCTGAACAATGGTCTGAAGCCTGGCAGGTCATGAGGACGGCATAGGACCGCACTGTATTTCATTCTGTTGTGCACGGGGCCACTGTGAACTGGAAACCACTAAAGAACAACAAAGTACAATGCATGCATGGAAATATCTTATTGAGAAAACATTTACCAGGATCCTAGCAGGTGTTACGTTTGGGTGGCTAGTGTTCAGAGTAACTTTGTGGTGAGGGGGGAAGGGTTCCTTTCTTTTTCTTCATTGTGCTTTTCTACGTTATTTGGATTTTCTGCACAAAACAAGCCACCTCTAAATCACTATTTTCATTTACTAGACAACATATTTTTAGAGAAACTTTGACAAACTGAGGAGTATTTGATAACGGCAATCAAGGTAGTGTTTTCAAATCAAGGAAAGCTCTTTTGACTGGTAAAGAGAAGGCTTATGGGAAAAATGACAGTGATCCACAAATTTCTGCAGTGGATTGCTTTTTATACAAAGGAATTTAATAACACATACATTTCTCTTGAGGAAAAGATAGCTTCTATGAGTAGAGTTTATAGATATTAAGTAGATCACAAAAAGAACTCTTGTTTGTAGGGTAAGAGCTGAAACAAGAGGATAGCACATTAACTTGTTAGATGTCAGCTGGGACTACATGCTGGGTGGCTCAGTATTTCTCACTGTGCATGTTCACAAATGACTGCAGAAGACTCACAAGTATTGATTTGGGGGTGACAAATATATTTTATTGGGTAGGTAAATTCACAAATACATAATCTGTGAATATAATTGATCAGCTACAACTGTGTGTATATGTGTATGCCCACATAAATTCATGATAGTTTGGATTATTTTAATTTGCTTACACTACAGTGCAGGGATGCCATTGATTAAAATATAATACATTTCTGAGAAATCTAGTTCCCCTTACCATCTCCCTTTTCCTGCCCGTGAATTGTGAACTTCTGAAAGGAAGAGACTACGGGTTGTTAGTTTGTGCCTGGTAGTTTAATGCCAAACACATGGGAAGTGCTCAATAAATCACTAGTGAATAAACTGAAACTTGCTGTTAACTAGCTTCCCTAAAGATCACAATGAAACAAACATAACAACAGCCATTACAGGCATTTTATTAACAGGGTTTTCAACTGGCTACACATGAGGACATCTGTGGAGGTTTTAGAATAGGATCAATGATGAAAATGCCCTACACACATCCTGAATCAGAAGCTTCAAAGCAACACAAAACATCTAAATTTTACAATGCTTCATCAGTGATTACGATATTCTCATGCTTTGAGAAGCACTTTTCTACACAATTATTTGCTCACAGACAAGCACTGGGCAAGCTCTATGGATCTAGGATTCTATCATTTATTTCATCCTGCTGAGACATAGAAATCCCTAATTGGGGCTGATTCTGACTGTCACCATGAACCGTTATCTTTAATGCATGCATATACCAAAATGGGAAAATTACTTGTGCAAGTCTGTCACAGATCCTAAACCATTCTATATTAGAAATGTCTTGACCTGGACTGGTAATAACATGTAATTAAAATAGATGAGCTTACCTTCACTTATTAGATCACACCTCTATTTTGCTAAGCGCATGAATTCACACAGGTTGGAGAAGACAAATGAACAGGGTAAAACTTGAACGCAATGCTGTCATTTCTATCCTTGCCTCAGTTGTGTGTGGGATTAGTTGGCGGGGCTGTAAATCCAGGTGCATCCTCTTCACCCCCTGATCTCCAGTCAAAACCCACAGCTTCCAAGTTACCAATTTGTGCCCACTGCTGCTGAATGTCTGCTCTGTAGCCCACCTCTCGGCAGCCTCTCCATGTCTTCATTTTCAAGGACTTGAACTCTATGAGATTTGAAAGCTAGACCTTGCTTTTCCAAATCCAGCCTTGTTTCCCAGGGTGCACAGTAACTGCCCGATTTCTGCCTCTGCATGGATAGCTGTTTGAACTGGCTCCCTGGTGCTCTACACATGTTTTACATACCACGTCAGTCTTGTCAATCCAATCTCAAAGTATTCACACCACAATGTCATAGACTGCGTCATGCCTCCACAAAACATCTGTTGAAATACTAAATGTCATACCTGTGAATGTGATCTTACTTAGAAATAAAGGTTTTCTTCTGTTACCCTAATGAGGCCACACTGGTATGGCATATGAGTCCTGACCCTAATCCATTTGGATGATGAGGGTTGACTGTTGTCATCAAGCCGATTCTGACTCATAGAGTGACACCTTATTAAGAGAAAACAGACAGTCACATTGTAACCTTAATACTGTGCAACTTGTTTCCCCTTTTCAAAATAGGTAACAGAGAGCTTCAGATAACCAATGCCGTAATGATACTCTAAATAATCTGTGTTTCTGCCCCCTGCGCTGGCCTCTTTCCAACGAGGCACAGAGCCTCCTCAGCTCCTGTGATCTTGGTCTTCTTCCTCCTCTTTGCTCTCCTGAGGAATGGTCTTCTGCCTGACATTCTGTGTATCCCCATCTTTCTTGCTCCTTATCTCAGTCAGAATGGACCTGCAAGGCGAGTTCCATGAGCTGAGGAATTTTTGTATGTTTTGTCTTTGCCCGTTACAAACATGCAGATTAGAATCCAGGCATCTGATGTACATATCTGTAGTTTCATAAAGAGTTTCTTGTGACTATTCTGTGATGTATACAGTTACCTGTGGGCTACATGGCTTAAAAACATGAAGCGTTCCTTGCTGAAATGATACATACACTCTAAGGTAAAAATTGTCTTTGGACACTCCACGGAGAACAGCCTGTCAAGTCTCTGGTAGTATCATATCTCCTAATAAACATTCTTCCTCTTTCTAATGTGGAATATGTTTCATTGCTCCACTGTTCCAGGGTATAGACCCAAATCAGGTAAGAACGCACCAGGGGGAGGAGAATATATGAGGAATCATTTAGAAACCAAGGAATGCCCAAGGCTACTGACAAAGCCGAACCCTTCCCTAGAGCCAATGCTTCCATGTGGATTTCTAGCTTCCAAACACATTTCTGTTTCTTAAAACTTCTCATTTGTGGCATTTTTATAAAGACAGTCCTAGGTAATGAAGTCACATATCATGATACTTAAAAATGCTAGAAAATAGCCTTTTTCTTTTTAAATCCTCCAAATAAATCAAAAGCCAGATTCTAGCAAAGAAGGATTTTTCATGCTCATCTGCCAAATCAAGGATCTCACTCACCGCTGTTCTCCCAGTGCATCCACTGGGCTTTCTCAGTGAGCTGACGAGCATTAAGTATTTGTTGAATAAGCAGATACAGTGAGAGGATAGTTCTCAGACAATAAATACAAAGATGGTATCACCTGCCTGATTCATAAGTTTAGACTCTTTTTTTTTTATTCCCAGCTGAGTGCGTTGCGCAGGACTACAGACAATGGTAAGATGGACGCTAAAAGAGAGGACCACTCTATCCTGTCTGACTTGGGGGATGAATGGTTTGAGAAAATATCTGCAACCCAGGAAGACTGAAGTATATATTCAGCAAAATTAGCATCTAACACGTTTTATATCATCAAGAAATACATTTATTTTGCCTAAGAGCATGGTCCCGTGCCCCCTGCCCCAGCTACTCTATCTTTGCAATATCGAGTTGAGATGGAAGGAGTACTCAAGTTATGCTGAAGTCCACTTAATGTTGTTCTTGTTTCTAATGTGTGCTATCACCACTTTCTCCCAATCAGATTTCTAGCAACTATCTAAACTAAACCCTCCCCTCTCACCCTCCCTCCCTCCCCTTCCTTGCAGCTGTCAAAGAGTCTTTTCTTCTATACACAAGTCTGTTTTTGAGATCTTATTGTAGAGATCTCATACAATATTTGTCCTTTTGTCGCTGACTACTTTCACTCAACATAATGTCTTCCAGCTGAAACCAGGTTATGAGATGTTTCCTGGAATCATCGTTATTCTTTATCATTGTGAGCATTTTGCTAACAGAGCTCTCTGCAGTCCACATTGGTGAGTGGTGTCTGGGGTCTTAAAAGCTGCCAAGCTGCCATCCGAGGGCACAGCAATTGATCCCAACTCAGCCAGAACGGATGCTCACCGAGGACCAAAATGACACTGGGTAAAGATAACCCAGAAGATAGAGAGACCCACATGAGTGGGTGTCTACATCAACTTGGGACCAGATGAACCAGATGGTGCCCGGCCACCACCAGTGATAGCCGCGATGGAGCTCACTAAGTTGAGTGTCACTGGCAACACAAGAATAAAAAGGGGTGCTTCCTGAGATCTCCACTAAAAGACCTGAATTGATGGTCCAGCAGTTTTGGGGTTCCCCTGGAAGCATAGCCCCTGGCCCTGATGCTACTCCTGTCCATAAATCATAACGAAGATCCACTCTTTGGACACGAATGGATTGGACTTGGCAATGCAGAGTGACCCAATACTGTATGCACTTTATGGGCTGACCTCTGGTTGGAGGAAGGACAGTGGTTGGGGAGGAGGGGGAAGGAGACTGTTGGGAGGATGAGACACATATAGAGCAGAGAGGAATAGCGTGCTGTCATCGGACAGGGAGAGCAGTGGAATGTGGGGAGAGAGCAGAGAGCAGAGAGCAGAGAGAAGTGGGCATGTAAATTTATACAGGGATGTACATTTTCAGTCAGTCATATTAAATTAAAAATAAAGAAATATATTGAGATACTACAGTCAAGTATGTTGATAGAAAATAAATCATTTTTCACTCCACAAAGTAGTGAATACCTAGAGTTACCAGTCAAGTCTAGGATTAGTCTGTAAAATAATTTCTTAACAAAAACTAGTGTCTCCTAAGTACCATTCCTGGTCAACAGGTATAAATTAGGACAGAGAATACTGCTTTTTTTTCTTATGACTCAGTTACTTTCTTTGCATTATTTTAGAAAGCTTCATGCTGGTTCTATAGAACCCATTAGGCATTTGCTGGTGTTTGGATATTTTCTGATGGTGGTTGCGTGGCAGAATTTTCACCTACCAACCTCCCATGAGACAGAACCAAGTTCAGTCCTAGGCCAATGCAATCTTCATACAGCTGTGATGCTGAAAATGTTTTAGCAGAGCTTCAAGGCTCACACAAACTAGAAAGATCGAGTGGTCTACTCCCACACAGTCAGTGAAAACTCTATGGCTAACAATGGTTCCATCTGTCACTGATCTCATGAGGACAGCTCAGGACTAGAAAGGGTTTCAATCCACTATAAAACAATACAACTTAAAAACCCACTGAGTGTATCAGGTAAGCTACAGCATAGCTCTAAATTTTCTTACTGGAGGTCATCTATTAACTAAGACAGAGATGAAATGCAAACTATGTGTAGCAGAGATAATAACCTAAGTTTCAGGTGCACAGTTTTAAATGCATGAGGGATATCCAGGTGGTATTATCCATCAGAGGTTTCTGTACAGTTATTGGTTGATACAGTGACTCTGAATAAGGTACAATGAACAAAAATATTGTGTGAGATTGAGGGTAACACAGATCAGAAACTTAGGAAACATCCCTAAGTACAGACTGGGGCATGTTACTATATTTTTAGAATCTAGAATGTTATCAGACTTCTATATTGTTCAGATATAAACAATACCATGAAAATTCATTCAGTAACTAAACAGTAATAATAGTCTGCTAAAACTTTGCTCAGTTAAAACACTGAACCCAAACCAAACTCAAACCATTGAGTCAAAAACACTACTCGATATAAAATACATGTTCATGTTGTTGGTGTTAGTGCCATTAAGTCAGTTCCAACTCATAGCGACCCTACGTACACAACATCAGAACAAAACACTGCCTGGTCCTGCACCACACCCACAACTATTTTTCTGCTCAAGCCCATTGTTGTAGTCACTGCATCAAATCCATTTTGTTGAGGGTCTTCCACTTTTTCGTTGACCCTCTGCTTTACCAAGCATGACGTCCTTCTCCAGGGATGGGTCCCTGCTGACAACATGTCCAAAGTATGTAAGACAGAATTTCACCATCTTGCGTCCAATGAGCATTCTGGTTGTACTTCTTCCAGAACAGATCCATCTATTGCTTTGGCAGTCCATGGTACATTCAATATTTTTCTCCAACACCACCATTCAAGGGGGTCAGTTTTGCTTCTGTCTTATTATTCATTGTCCACTTTTCCCATGCATGTCATTGAAAACACTATGGCTTGGGTCAGACTCATCTTAGTCTTCAGGTGACATCTTTACTTTTCAATGCTTTAAAGAAGTCTTTTGCAGCTGATTTTCCCAACACAATGTGTCTTTTGATTTCTTGGCCGCTGCTTCCACAGGCATTGAACAAGTAAAATGAAATCCATGCCAATGGTAGTCCTTTCTCCATTTATCATGATGTTGCTTATTGGTCCAGTTGTGATGATTCTTGTTTTCTTTACGTCAAGGAACAATTCATACTGAAGGCTGTGGTCTTTGATCTTCCTCAGTAAGTGTTTCAAATCCTCTTTACTTCCAGCAAGCAATGTATGTTCATACAAGTTTTTAAATTCCACTTTTACTAATTTAGTGTTTGATAGTTAAATGGTAATCAACTTGTTTATTTATATATTGTTCTTCCTCAACAGTAATTTATATTTCATGCCTGCAAACACATAGACCAGCTACAGATGTGTGGATGCAAAGGCTTAAAAAAAAAAATCCAAAAGTGGGCAGTATTAACACCAAGATGTGTGACTTTCTGATTGAAGGCCAAAAAGGTTACAACTAAAATTAAAAAGTAGTTTATGACAAACAATCCTTTATCATTTTTTTTTTCTTTTCTTCTTTACAAGCAACAGTAAATCAGTTCCCAAGCACTGGAATTCTTTTCTTGCAGAATCTTTGTATTACTAACACTTTTACCAGTGGAATTAACTTCACAACATAAATCGAGCATCAGATGTTGTCAATCATTAGCTTAAATATAGCTCCAGGTTGTCAAGTCCTTGGCAGAGTCACAACAACAGAAACTTATTTAATTGGGACTTTGCTGTTAAAATCAGCTTTGGAAAACCATTGTGTAATCCTGTAATTTGTCACAAGCTCTATTTTTTAATGTACTGCATCTGGTACTGTAGTGTAAAACCAAAACCACTTGAACAGAAAACAGAAACACTTAAAATGTGATCAAATTCACTGATACTCAGTCCACAAATTGTTACTTCATCTTTTCATTTCCAGAACTCCTAATCTTTTTGGCATTGTCTATTTTTCTGTTTGTATTTAATAAATGTCTCTTGAAATTTAGCTAATCTAAGCTGTTTATGAAGGAATGGGAAAGAGAAAGCTCCCTTTATGGCCAGAAACAAGTAGAAAATCAAGAATACAAAATTAAGCCACTATCTAGAGTAAATATAAAATATGAAACAGATGCTTATTAATTAAGTGTGGGCGGGTGATGACAAGGCTTCATGGCACACTGCACCAGCTGTGACGAACGTAGACAGGTTTTATCGTACCAGACCATTTAGTTATTATGCAATAGATACCTCATGCACTAGAAAAAGTGTCAAAACAAGCAAGACGATATGGAGAGTTCACTGTCCCAAACTTTGAATACTACTTGGTGTTAGCTGCTTTCCTAAAGAATAATCTTTCATGTAAAAAACAAACAAAAAAAAAGTTTTATGGATGCTCCTGTTTATGACTTTGTTTTTCCTACTATAAAACTATAGGACTAAAATATTATTTATGGAGTGCTGTTGCACACAATATGCCAAGAAGAAAGACAGCACTGTTTTAAGTGCGAGTCTACTCTTACAAAGAGTCCAGAAAAAAAGTTAGTATCCAGAATGGAGCAAAACATATAGAGAAAGTAAAAAATCAACAAAAACTCAAATTTACCAATAAGTGGTTCATATCCAATTTGGATCACACTAAATACTAAAAATGAAAAATAAAACTTAAAAGGCTTCTTCTGAGCCATTGTGATGATCAGAATCTTCCATTCTTCTGCTTCTGCTCAGAGCAGTGGCAATCGGATTTCTTTATGTAAACAATTTGACAATGGACCCTTAGGGCGGTCCAGCCAATTCCAGCTCTTTTTCTTCCTTGTGCCCTCCCCCACCCAACACTCACATAGAACTGGATCCAGATGAATTGATGGACAGCTGATCCTTGGCCTCCCAGGTACTTGTTGTAACTTTTCTACATGATTTTATTTTTGGCACTGTGCAATTTTCCTAGGATTTAATTTTGGGACAGTGTGTGGAGCTCTTGATTTCCTACCTTCCATTATTTTACTTATTTCAAAAAGCAAAACTGTCAAGAAAAATACAAATCAAAGACAATGAAAAACAACAATAGAAATGCAAAAATCAAATTAAAAACTAAATGAGGAGATGTTTACCAACCTCAATGATCAAAAAATATAAACAAAAAAGATGATCTGTAAGTTTATTCCTTCCAAATAAGAAGATACTAGAGGCCAGACATGTTGGTATGAATATGGAACATGTTGGCTCTGGTTAGGGAAAATTAGTATAATTTTCCTGAAAAGCTATGTTCACAGAAAATCAATATAACATGTGGTCTATTATAAATCCTTAGTTTAAGGGAAATGAACAGATATTTCACCAAACATGATATTCAAGCAGCTAATGGACACATGAAGAAATGCTGGTGATCACTAACCATTAAAAATGTAAATCAAAGCCACAAAGAGATAATATTTCACCCTGGCATTACAGGCACAAATCAAAAACACAGACAATAACAAATGTCAGAAAGGCTGCATGGAGATTGGAACTCTTATGGCGAGAATGCAAAATGATACAGCCACTGTAGAAAATGATATGGAGCTTCCCTATAAAGTTAGAAATTCCTTATGATTCAGAATCCCACAGTTACAAGTATATTCTAGAGAAAGAAGAGTCGTTACACAAACAGATATATGCACACCCATGTTCAGTGCTGCACTGTTTACAATCACAAAAAAGATGAAAACAATCTAGATGTCCCTCAACAAAGGAATGGATAAACAAACGGTGATACATACACAACGGTGTATTATGTGACAATAAACAACAGCAATGTATCTGTGAGGCATTTCAAAACATGGGGGAAACCAGAGGGCATTATGCTGAGTAGAATAAGTCAAATAAGGACAAACACCGTAAGAGACCATTACTATGAAAAATTATGAAAACGTTTACACACAAAAAGAAAACATCTTTGATGGTTACTAGGGAAGGGAGAGGTGGTGATGGGAAAACATAAACAAAATACATAAGTGGTAACTTTGGGGAAGAGGAAGACAGTGAGCAATACTGGAGAAGCCAACATAGCTATACAAGGCAAGGTCATAGAAGTTCCACGGACACATCCAAACTCCGCCTAAGGAACTGAATAGCTGGGCGAAAGCCTGTATTTTGCCTAACTCAATAGGCAAAATATAGTTCACAGAGAAAACGTTCTGCATTCTATTTCAGAGAGCAGAGTTCTGAGGTCTTAAAAGCCTGTGAGTGGCCATCTAGGATACTCCACTGGTCTCACCCCTGTAAAAGCAAGGAAGAATGTAGAAAACTGAAGACAAAAGGGAAAGATTTGCTCAAAGGATTAATGGACTACAATTAACACAGCCTCCAACAGACTGAGTCAAGAACAACTAGATGGTGTCCAGCTACCGCTACTGACCACACTGTTGACAGGGATCACAGTGGAGGACACCAGACAGCACTAGAGAAAAATGTACAACAAAATTTTAACTCACAAAAAAAGACAAGACTTATTGGTCTGGCAGAGATTAGAGAAACCCTGAGGGTACGGTCCCAGGATACCCTTTTAGTTCAGTAATGAAGTCACTCCTGAGGCTTACTCTTCACTGAAAGATTAGACAGGCCCATAAAACAAAATGAGCTTAAAGGGCCCCACTGCCCAGGGGCAAGGTCTAGGCAGGAAGAGACAGTAAAGCTAGTAATAGGAAATACAAGGTTGAGAAGGGAGAGTGTTGGGAAAAAAATAAAATCCTCAGACTAGTGTAAAGTCCTTAAGTAAATTTATACTAAAGAAAGAATTAGAAATGATGAAAAAGTTTATACTAATTTGTATTAAAGAAATTATACAAAACCAAAACCAAACTCACTGTCTTGGAGTCCATTCTAACTCACAGTGACACTACAGGACAGAACAGCCCCATAGACTTTCCAAGGCTATAAATCTTTACAGAAGCAGACTGCCACATTTTTGCCCTCTGGAGGACCGGCAGGTTCAAAACCTCAGCCTTTCAGTTAGCAGCCAAGTTGTTTTAACCAGAGAGCCAACAGCCTTCTAAAAAAATTACAGCCCATGTTAGTTTCTAAAAATGTACTTAAATTTTAAGTGAATCACAATTAATAGTCTTTATGTTAGCTATTAATCTGTGAAGACTGCAGAATATATGGGCTGCTCACCAAACAAGTGGCAGCCCAAATCCACCAGCTACCCTTTAGAAACTCTGTAGGACAGTTCCACTCTGTTTTATAGGACAGCTGTGAGTCAGAGTCAACTCAAAGCCAACAGGCTTCATTTGGTTTTATGGAATATCACGTACAATTTACATTATTGGGGATTCACTATTTGATACTGAAGAAAAACACTGCCACTGTTAACTCTCCATCTGCACCTATTGCTTCACAAACCCACAGAGGAGAGCTTAAAATCCATATATATAAGTAAACTGAAGAACTCAGAGAAAAATGAGATGAAATAGAATGATGAAAGTACAGTTGAGACATTTTCATGGGTATACAGAATATCTGGAAACAAAATATTAATTTTCTATAAATTAATAACTAAGGCAGCATTGGATAAAGGTTGGTGGTTCAACCCCACTCAGTGGTTCACTCTACAAGAGAAAAGACCTGGCAGTCTGTTCCCTATACTGTTCCATACAGTCTAAGAAATGCGATGGAGTAGTTCTGCTATGTTCTACAAGGTCGTTATGGGACAGAATACACTAGACAGCACACATCAACACAGCAACCAGTTATAAGGAGTCTCGTCAGTAAAACTGTCATTCTCTAGGAGAATACTGGAAAGTTGTAGGCTTTACTCCACACACGGACATCTCAGAAGAAAGTCCTGGTGATCTACTTCCAAAAGATGAGTCATTGAAAACCCTAGGGGACACAGTTTGACTCTGAAACACCTGGGGTCACAACAAATGAAAGGGGGAAAAAAAAAGTTGCCATTGAGTCAGTCCCAACTCATAGTGACCCCTATGGGACAGAAAAAAACTGCCCATAGAGTCTCCAAGGACCATCTGGCATCCTGAACCACTGGCCTTTCGGTTAGTAGCCATAGCTCTTCACCACTGCACTACGAAGATCACAAGTTAGAATCAATTCCATAGTAACTGGAAACTGGTTATAGCAATGAGTTGGAAGAGAATACCAGCAACCATTGGAAATGGAAGAACAGGCAAAGAATGAGGACTTCGTACATCTACCTCGTCCTTCTCAACTACCTCTCAGCTCTAAATGAAGCCACTCATAATAAGGATTTAGAGACTCTTGGTCTTAACAAGTAATCTGTAGTTGTAAATTAATCACACACACACACACACACACACACACACACACACATATACACATATACATTAAACTAGTAACTCTCATCCTAGGATGTGTGCTTGAACAATTGTGACTTTCTTTTTTTCAAATTTGCAAGTACACAGCTGGTGCTAAACAAAGTAGGTGATTCCATAAAACTGACCTCTCTACCCACAGCGACTAGGATACTGACAAAAAAGAGTATGAATGACAAAATGTAATGATAAACTTTATTTGAAAGACACAGAATACGACTTAGCAATTACTGTACGAATACAATTATCTCATATTTTAATATAGCTAGGGAAAAGGGCAGAACGGTGGAAATGAGAAGTGAAAACAGCTGATGCCTTAAGGTGAGTAATTTATTTTATTTCCTTGATTTTTATTCTAATGCAGTCTGTGGAAGAAATAGAAGTTCAAAGTAACAGAAATAACAGCCTTTGATTAAGTGCCTAAAGAGTGCTTCAAAGGCAAAACACTAAAGTTCCCAAAGAAAAATGATGCATCTCCAAAGGTAGAAGCATCTGAGGCTGAATCTGCAATGGTGAAAGCCTGTATGTGTGGCTTACGCTGACCTAGTCTTGCAAAGGGGATTTTCTAATTGCAAATCATGCAGCTGGACTGAGTTCTAGAGTAGAGGACCATGGATGGAGCCATGATGCCTTCTATCAGGCCGGTATGTCTCATTCAGTCATATGCTGAAAGGAAACGCTCTATCACAGCTCCCATTACTCCCCTTCTGCTGACGGAGGTGACACAGAGCGCATCAGAGCAGCATGTGAAAGGCACGGCCAGCCACAGGGGTACAAATAGTGACCATGCTTGCTGCTGGCTAAAAAGGTGGTGGTTTGAGTCCACCCACAGACATCTCCAAAGACATGGCTAGGCAATCTACTTCTGAAAACCCAGTCACTGAAAAATCTATGGAGCACAGTTCTACTCTGACACACCCACTCACCACCCACTGCTATTGAGTCAATTCCGACTCATAGCAACCCTACTGGTCAGAGCTGAATTGCCCCATCGACTTTCCAAGGAGTACCTGGTGGGTTTGAACTGCTGACCTTTCGGTTAGCAGATGTAGCACTTAACCACTACACCACCAGGGTTTCCACTCTGACACACATGTAGTCATTATATGAGTCAGAATTTATTCAATGCCCACTAGTGGTCGATTTCACTTTTGGATGAAGTTTAAGGAAGAACACTGTTAAGCAAGGCTAAGTATGATTTAGAGGACAGAATCATGTGGGACTGACTCTTAGTGACCCTATCAGACAGAGTAGAACTGTCCCACAGTTTCCAAGGAGCACTTGGTGGATTTGAACTGCCAACCTTTTGGTTAGCAGTCATAGCTCTTATCCACTGTGCTACCAGGGTTTCCTATGAGTTGGAATCAACTCAGTAGCAATGGGTTTCTCTTATTTGTTTGTTTTGGGGTATGTAAAACAAATGCCTCTCCTATTCTATCCAGTCTCCTGTGCACTATTTGTATCCACTATTTTAGTTGGACAGCCTGGTGGCCAAGTGATTAAGTGCCACAACCTGCTAAAGATCAGAAGTACAAATCCACCAGGTGCTCCTTGGAACCTCAACGAGGCCATTCCACTCTGTCCTGTAGGGTTTCTGTGAGTGGGAGTCAACAAGGATGCATTTGGTGTTTTAGGGTTACTATCACATCAGAAACAACTTTAGAAGGTTTCACCTTAGGTATTCACTCACTATGACCAAATGTCATACATCAGGTGGCCTTGATAGATTAATAGCTTGTTTGTTTAGGCAAAGGCAAATGAATTTGTATAGAGGAGGTATTGGAAGAATGGAATACGTAAACACTGATATCAGGGTATCTCAAATCACCAGCTAGAAACAGTTGAATATAAAGTTATGGTCAAAGGGTAAGTACTTACAGAATGAAGCCATTTGACTAAGAAAGAAAAAATATTTTTAAAAAAAAAAGTGTTTCAAGTGATCAGGTCAGCTGGAATGTGATATTCAAAATGAAATTTTAAAGGGTTCTAATATTTATTTCTTATACAGAGTCTGTGATTCTGCTAGGAAAATTTTACAATTGGTCATTTAAAAAATACTATCTTGCAGTTTGAACACAATAAATAGTTAATTTAAAAAAATTAAGCTTACTCTTCTTTAACACCTGCATACAAAAACAAGAATTTGCAATGCTTCCATTGTTCTGCAGCTGTGTACTGTAATTCTCTTCCTTTAATCTAGGTCACCGTTTTGATATCCTCTGTTTCAAAACATTTTCAGTCCTGTTCTTATCAGTACACAGATAACATTTTTACAGTTGAACTTGCCGGGGAGTCCTGGAAGGTTCCATCTACAGGATCAACCAGTCTACCCGGGTAATGTGTTCTTCCTTTCCCACCTGGTTTGAGTGATTGCATGTCGGAGATTATTAAGGATGCCAGCAGACGCGCGTGACAGCGCTATTTATCTCAACAGCTCTCTCAGGAAAGCAATGAAGTTATTATGAGAATTTTGCCATGAAGTCTAAGCCCCACCACCATTTTCTAACAGCTTCCTTTACCTTGTCAATTGCCTTTTAAAAATCCATTAAATACATAACAAAGAAAGACATGTTAAAGCTTCATGCGTTTCTAAGTGGTAATACACCTTTGGCACCACAGAGAGGTAAATCCCTTCTATCATGAAAAATGTTACTGTATTAAAAAAAGAGAAATTTTTTTACTTGGATTTCTACATTGTATTCACTAGATGGCACTATCAAAGTATTTCATAATCCATAAACTTCCCAAAAACTATTCTGCTATTAAAAAATAGCATTTAGGTTTCTATGCATTTAAAAAAAAAAAAAGAAATACGTAGCACTGAAATTTGTCTCTTGAAAATAGACTTATAAATGTCATTGAAGCAAGCAAGATATCTCAAATTAGCTTCTTGGACTGTTAGTCCACAGAGACTAAGTATGGTATTTTTTATTTTAAAAGTCAGTCTCTCTCCTTTCAGCTTTTAAATACAACTGTATAAAGAACCTCACACATACTTTCCGTAGGTAAAGCCAGAGTGTGTATCTTCTTGGCCAATTAACACCACCATCGGAGGAGGCACACTCAAAATAACATTGCTTATGCTGGTAGTTTCTTTCCTAATAGGATAAGGTAACTCGTGAAAGAGAGCCTTACGGAGTTAGGAGAAGATACTTTAAAGGACAATATTTAACATATTACAGGCTTGAGTCAACTCTTTTATGGATACAACAGAGACTTTAAGGTCCATCAGCTTCAGACTGAGTGTCCACTATCTATGTAAACCCTGGTGATACAGTAGTTAAGTGCTACAGCTACTAACCTAGTATTGGCCATTCAGATCCCTCAAGCACTCCTTGGGAACTTTATGGGGGCAGTTCTACTCTGTCCTACAGGGTGGCTATGAGTTGGAACCAACTCAGTGGAAATGGATTTGGTTTGAGCTTTTGTATTTACAAAATCTACTATTTAAATCCTCTGAGTTTCATGTCCTCTTTTATTAGAAAGTCTAAGATAATAATTCTCAGGACAACAGTGGTTCAATGACAGAATTTTTGCCTTCTATGTGCAAGACTCAGGTTTGACTTTCAGTCAATTCACCTCAAACACAACTATCACCCATGTGTCAGGGGATATTTTCTTATTGCTATGATGTTGAACAGGTTTCAGGAGAGTTTCCAGAGGAAGCTAAACTAAGAAGACCTGAACATGAGCTAAAGAAAACCCTATGTATCACAACAATCCAATTTTCACCATAACGGGAAGGGTGCAGGACCAGACAATGTCTCATTCCATTGTATATGAGGTCACTACGAGTCACACATTTGATGATAGCTAACATAACAACATAATAATTATTTTCAAAAAACCTATTTTCCAGTGTTGTTGAACGGCTAGGTAACATAATAACTGTGCTAATGTTCCATAGCAAATACTACAAGAATGAGTTAAAATGTTATGTATTTGTTCCAAGAGAATTAATTAAAGGTTTACTGGTTGGTTTTGAAGCAAGAAATGTCAAGATGAAAACAAACTGAGTGATGTGAACAAATGAGCCCAAACAAGGTGATAAATCAAGTAGAGTTAAGAACAAATTACTCTTGGTATTCGAGCGTGGGACAATCAGGGCAGGCTTTGAAAGAGACTGAGATTTGAGTGTGTCTTTGTTATTTATGGGCTAAAGCTTCCAAGTCTGTCACTGTTGTTAGGTACCACTCAGTCGGTTCTCATTCCTAATAAGTAATGACTCCATATACAACAAAAAGAAACACTGCCTGGGCCTGGGCCATCCTCACCGTCTTTGCCATATTGGAGCCCACAACTAGTGTGTCAATCCACCTAGTCAAGGGTCTTCCTCTTTTGTTCTCGCAACTTCACTAAGCATTATGCCCTTCTCTAGGGACTGGTCTCTCCTAATAACACGTCCAAAATATGTGAGATGAAGTCTCAGCACCTTTGTTTCCAAGGAGCACTAGCTGTAATTCTTCCAAGACAGCCTCAATTGTTCTTCCTGCAGTACAGGGCATATTTGGTAGGCCTTGCTAGCACCCCAAGTCTTGGTGACTCAGTGGTTAAGTGATAGACTGCTAACCTACAGAAATCAACTTGATGGTGACAGGTTTTTAGAGGTACAGAGGCTTCAAACCCATTGCTATCAAGTTCATTCTAGCTCACTGTGACCCTATAGGGCACACTAGAACTGCACCATAGGGTTTCCAAGGAGTGGTAGGTGGGTTTGAACTGCTCATCTTTTGGTTAGTAGCCAAGCTCTTGACAACTGCACAACCAAGGCTCTGAGGTAGAAATATCAAAAGCAGGTAAATTTACATCATGTTTCTGAGGAAAGGTTCCTTTAATCAGGATGGTTAGGGGAACCACATAACATTATTTTATGGTTCTAAGCCAAATATTTGCATGGCAAATAAGCATGCATCTGTCTAATAAATTTTGCATAATGCTAATTGTATGTATTTCACTTTGAAAAACATCAAGTTTCTTCCTTCCCTATTTCAGATTTTCCTTTATTTACCCAAGTTTTGCTTTCAAACAATGACTTATGGGGCCCAATAAATACCTAAACCCTTTGAAATACAGATAAATGCTCTCAAGTCTTAGAGGAAAACTTTTCCTTCCGTAGACTTCTGAATTCCTTAAACTATCCCTTCAATTTTCATTTCTCATTAAATTTGCATTGGAAACCCTGGTGGTACAGCAGTTAAGTACTACGGTTCTTAATCAGAAGGTCGGCAGTTCAAATCCGCCAGGCATTCCTTGGAAACTCCATGGGGCAAGTTCCACTCTGTCCATAGAGTCACTTTGAGTCAGAACTGACTCGAAGGCAGTGGGTTTGGTTTGTTGGCTTTCCTATATCTGGACACTCACTGGTATTATGCAGGCTCTAAAGGACATCTATATTCCCCACCTTGCATTTACATGCACAGCACACCGTTGGGTGAGAAAGTCTGGGTGGCGCTCTCTTTCTATAGCTCAACCCCACCCTCACTCATCATCTTCTGTACAAGAATACCCTCACTGCATCACTCCATCAGGCCCTGTAGTATGTGAATATGCTTTACACATGCACTCTTACATTCTTTATAGGAATTGTTTTAGCGTATTTATTATATCTATTGGGACTTAGACAACCTAGATGTTTACATGTGTAAACTATATTGCTAAAGGCTGGGAAACTGTGACGCTCCCATCTATACGTTTTAATGAAATCCCACTCATTGCTTCACTGACTACTAATTCTTACTGGAACTTTTGTTTCCATTAAGTGGAATGAGCTGGAGGTGTGGTTTTCCATGAACACACTGATCCTTAACACAAAGCATGCTACAGAAAAATCCTTCTCTCCTGCTGCAACAAAGCAGCTTTTACAAAGAAAATCAGCTGCAGCTGCAGGAATGCAATGTTTCTATACAACATTTCATATTTCCCAGAATTCCTCCATCATGTCCACTCATTGATCTCTTTGCCAATATGCAGCTAATAAACTAACTGGAGTCTTTGACTTCAAGGCTTCACTAGCTTCATTTTCCTGCCAGCACTGGGGAGGGGCTGCAGGTAGCTGCAGCAAGAAAGGGCATAAAAAAAACTTCAAAAATATTAATACTCTGTTTCTTTAGCTAAGTCATAAAGCCCATTTTTTCCCCATTGTCACTGAGTCAGTTCCAACTCACAGTGACCCTACAGGACAGAGAAGAACTGCCCCATAGAGTTCCCAAGGAGCTCCTGGTGGATTCAAACTGCTGACCTTTTGGTTAGCTGCTATGTCATTGAATCACTATGCTACCAGGATTTGTAAGTAATAGAAATGTTACTTTATTATTTTTTTTATATTGCCTACATAGCTTATGGACAGTCTTTGGTGTATGTCATTAATACCAACACAAATTTAGAAGACTGATTAGTTATCATTAATTTATGCTTATGTTCCATAAGGATAAAGCTATATGAATTTCCATATCAACTATTAGAAGACCTGTTTTTCTTATTTGCACTTTAACTAGTATGGTTATTTAACACATCAACTACTGTAAATGTTATGGTTTGAGTCAACAAAAGAGGGCACTACTGTTAAGTGGGGGAGTCCCTGGGTGATTCAGTCAGCTAACATGCTGGGCTGCTAGCCCAAAGATTAGAGGTATGAGTCCACTCACAGGTATCTTAGCAGAAAGGTCCAGCAGTCTACTTCTGAAAACTCAGCAACTGAAACACCTCTGCAGTATAGTTCTCTGACATACAGGGGGTTACCATAAGTTGTAACTGACTTGATGGCAACTGAAACCAAAGAAACCCTTTGCCATCAAGTGGATTCCAACTTACAGCAATCCCATAGGACAGAGAACTTGTTCCATAGGGTATCCAAGGTTGCTATTTTTCCTGGAAGCTACATCTTTCTCCTGAGGAATGGCAAGTAGATTCAAAACCACCAACCTTTCACTTAGCAGCTAAGCATTTAAGCACTGTACAACCAGGGCAAACGCAATTAAAAAAGACACACAATGATGTTCCCCTTTAAATCTTCCGCTGATTACAAATAGTTACAAAATCATTTCTAATTCTTAACTTGCATATGTCCTCAATACAGCTCCCTTGAATTTTCCTTCTGCAGTTGGAATTATAGGGGAAAGTTTCACTCCAGCTGTGGTTTCCTCATTCCCCAGTGCTGGGAAGGTTTAACTTGACTCACACGTGGAACATTTCTGTCTCTTTCTCCATTTTATTAGAAAAAAATCACCAATCAACTTGTTTATTAGATGGATGGAAGTCTTTCGTTCATTCAGTTGCTGAGGACATTTCAATCTAGTGATCATTTTTGTTTTGTATTGTTTTGTTTTTCATCACTAGGTCAAAAAAATGAAAATCTTGGACACATTCATTGCATCATAATTTCTTCTTTAATGTTAATTGCTATGCAGCTGTAATCTTACAATCAAGAAAACAGCTCTTACCACTTAGTGTCTCCTTTTCCTTCTCATTTACTCCTCTCTCTTCTATTCTATCAAGTGCTCAAATAGTACTGAAAGTTTTCATTGCAAACACTTACTTTCCAGCAGAGTTTTCTTTGTTTTATACCAAAACACAATAAAAATTCTGTATTCGTGTGTTGGCATGTCAGGTGTTGGCAGCGAATTTACTGTCCTCTTCCATGCCAGGAAATCCTGGTGGCATGGTGGTTAAGAGCTGCTGCTTCTTACAAAAGAGTCAGCAGTGTGAATCCACTAGGCACTCTTTGGTGACTCTATGGGGCGATTCCACTCTGTCTTACAGGGTCGCTATGAGTCAGGATTCACTGGATGGCAGTGAGTGGGTAAACTTCTGTGCCAGTACTTACACTCACAAACCACAAAGGTTGGCATCTGAGATCTGAAAGCAAATTAGAAACCCAACCGAGCCTCATCCTCCAAATCTGAAAGCAGGCTTGGTAAGAGATAGAAGAGCTTCCCGAAGCTGAGTTGCTGTAACGGGACTTTAAACAGAATTCCAAAGCATTTTTTTTAGCCCTTCCCCAGCGTAGTTTATGTTGTAAATAGATCATAATACTCCTTTCCTTTAGCCATTAAAACAACATCAAGATACTTCTCCAAAAGGACAACTGACTGGAAGCCACCACCAGCCTCTCTGAGCTGGTGCGTGAGATGAAGCCGGATTGCCTTCCCTTAGCAAGGAGAAAATGGCAAGTTCACTGAATAAAAATCCTAAGGGTTCCTGTAAGATCAGATTTCCATGGTAGAGACAATGGAACAAGTCAAACCATATTTTTTAATAGTGATCTAATCTGTGTTCAAGCCGGTGGGAATTCATTAACACGGATCTCTCCTTAGGAAGGGGATGCAAAGGAAATATTAATAGGTGGAAAAAGAAATGCTGTGACTAAAAGAGTGGGGCAGTTGAATGAACTTCACCAGGTTGCTGAAATTTATTTAGCAGAAATGGCTCCCTAGTGGGGGTCTCATACATTCAGAAGTTCACTCCTCCCATGGATGTTCACATACCTAGCCTTGCCACACAGCCAAGTTAAGATGCACAACCTCTGTGGTTTTTTGTTTGCCGGTGTTTATTTTCCACCACTTGTCTGTCAGTTTGTCATACTGTGGGGTCTTGTGTTTCCTGTAATGCTGCAAGTTATGTCACCAGGATTCAGATACTGGCAGGGCCACCCACTGCCAACAGGCGGCAGCTCAGCTTCTAGATCAAGAAAGACTAAGGAGAAGGACTCAGTAGTCTACTTCTGAAAAGAATTAGCCATCAAACAGCTCAAGGACAGCAGCAGAACACTGTCTGAGACAGTGTTAGAAGATGAGCCCCCCCAGGTTGGAAGGCATGCAAAAGGTGGCTGTCAAAGAGCTGCCTCCTCAACGTAGAGTCACCATGAATGATGTGTGTGGAGTCAAGCTTTGGGGACTCTCATTTGCTGACTTGGCACAACTCAACATGATAATAAACAGCTGCAAATGTCCATTAATTATCAGAACGTGGAATGTCCCATGTATGAATCCAGGAAAATTGGAAATCATCAAAAATGAAATGGAACACAGAAACATCAATATCCTAGGCATTAGTAAGCTAAAATGGACTGGCACTGACCATTTTAAATGGGATGATCCTGTAGTGTACTATGCCAGGAATGACAGTCTGAAGAAAGATGGTGTTGCATTCATCTTTAAAAGAGCATTTCAAGATCTATCTGGAAGTACAGTGCTCTAAGTGACAGGATAATATCCTCATGCGTATTACATGCACAACACGCCACTGGGTGAGAAAGTCTGGATGGCACTCTCTTTCTATAGCTCACCCCCACACTCACTCATCATCTTCTGCACAAGGATACCCTCATCACATCAGTCTATCAGGAAGACTGTTAGTCAAATTTAAGCACCAACTACTAAGGCCAAAGATGAAGAAACTGAAGATATTCACCAGCTTCTGCAGTCCTAAATTAACTGAATGTGCATCCAGAATACATTAATAATTACTGATTATTGGAATGTGAGTTGGCAACAAAGAAGAATGATCAGTAGTTGGAAAATACAGTCTTGGTAATAGAAACGATGTCAGAGATTGCATGGTAGAAGTTTGCAAGACCAATGACTTCCTCATTATAAATCCTTTTTTTCACCAACACAAATGGCAGCTATACACACAGACCTTACCAGATGGACCACACAGAATCAAATTGACTATATCTGTAGAAAGAACATGGCAAAGCTCATATTATCAGTCAAAACAAGACCAGGTGTCTATTGTGGCACAGACCATCGATTGCTCATATGTGATTTCAATTAGAACAAGTCCATGAAAGCCAAAGTACAATGTTGAGTATATCCCACCTGAGTTTAAAGACCATATCAGGAATAGATTTGATACACTGAACACTAATGACTGGAGACCAGACCAGTTGCAGAATGACATCAAAGATACCATATATGAAGAAAGCAAGAGGTCATTGGAAAGACAGGAAAGAAATGAAAGACTAAATTGGATGTCAGAAGAGACTTTGATACTTGCTTTTGAAACACCAAAAGCTAAGCACAAGGAAGAAGTAATGAAGTAAAACAACAGAAGATCTCAAAGGGCTGCTCAGAAAGACCAAATTTTGGTTTTCTGGAGAGAGAAAACCAAAAGGTAAGAACATGCTCTTCGTTTTTCAAGCTGTAAGAACTGAAGAAAAAAAATCAACTTGAGTTCCAATAGTAAAGAATTCTCAGGGATAAGATAAAATGATGCAGGAAACATTAAAGAAAGCAAAAGGAATACACAGAGTTATTACACCAAAAATGATCTGTTGATGTTCAGTCATTTAAAAGGTAGCATATGTTCAGGAACTGATGATACTGAAGAAGGAAGGTGAAGTTGCATTGAAGGCACTGGTGCAAAACAAGGCTCCAGGATTTGATGGAATATCAGTTGAGATGTTTCAACAAACAGATGCAGCACTGGCTGTACTCACTTGCTTATGTCAAGATCTGGAGAATAGCTGCCTGGCTAACTGACTGGAAGAGACCCTATTTCCAAGAACGGTGATAGAACTGAACATGGAAGTTATAAAACAATATCGCTAATACCACAAGCAAGTAAAATTTTGCTAAGGGTCATTCAAAAGTGGCTACAGCAGCATATTGACAGGGAACTGCCAGAAACTCAACCTGGATTCAGAAGAGGATTTAGAACTAGGGATATCATTGCTGATATCAGATGAACCTTTGCTAAAAGCAGAGAATACCAGAAAGATGTTTACCTGTGTTTCACTATGCAAAGGCATTCAACTGTGCCAATCATATCAAACTATGCATAACACTGCAGAGAATGAAAATTCCAGAACACTTAATTGTGTTCATGAGAAATCAGTACATGAATCAAGAGGCAGTTGTTAGGATGATCAAGGGGGCACTGCATCATTTAAAGTCAGAAAAGTGTGCGTCAAGGCTGTATCCTTTCACCACACCTATTCAATTTGTATGCCGAGCAAATTATCCAAGAAATTAGAGTATATGAAGAGGAATGGGCCGTCAGGATTGAAGGAGAACTCATTAACAATCTTCATTATGCAGATGATCCAACTTTGCTCACTGAATGAGAAGAAGACTTGAAACACTGATGAAAATCAAAGACTACAGTCTTCAGTATGGATTATACCTCAGTATCAAGAAAACAAAAAATCCTCACAACTTGACCAGTAAGCAACATCATGAGAAACAGAGAAAAGATTTAGCTTGTCGAGGATTTCATCTTCCTTGGTTTTACAATCAGCACTAATGGAAGTAGCAGTCAAGAAATAAAGGGACACATTGTATTGGGGAAGTCTACTGCAAAAGAGCTCTCTAAAAGCAAAGTGACACATTGAAGACTGAGTTGCACTTGACCCAAGTCATGGTATTTTCAGTCACTTCATACGCATGCAAGAGCTGGACGATGAATAAGGAAGACAGAAGAGTAACTGACTCCTCTGAATCACGGTGTTGAAGGAGAATGTTGAATAAACCATGGACTGCCAAAAGAAGGAACAGATCTGTTGGAATAATACAAACAAAGTGCTCCTTGGAAGCATGAATGGCAAGACTACATCCTACACACTTTGGACATGTCAACCAGGAGGCATCAATCCCTGGAGAAGCATTATCATGCCTGGTGGAGTAGAACGTCAGTAAAGAATAGGAAGATGCTCAACAAGATAAACTGAGCCAGTGACTGCAATGATGGGCTTAAGTATAACAATGACTGTGGGCATGGCAGTGGACCAGGCATTGTCTAGTTCTGTTGTACACTGTTCTGTTGCATCACTATGATACAGAACTGACCCGTCATCACCTAACAACTTCCGTTTTGTTGTCAATGTACGACAGATTCGGTGACTAAGCTGCAACAGCGTAACTAACTTTTATGGTATTGTTTTGCACTAGAGAGTTGATTCTGACTCATAGTAAGTGAAACTATGGGCCAGACGAGAAATGTCCTGCATGGTTTCCAAGGCTATAACTTTCACAAAATCAGATTGCCTCACCTTTCTCTCATTGAGCAGCTCGTGAGTTTGAACTCTCAATCCTTCAGGACAGCAAGCAAGTGCTTAACCATTGTACCACTGGGGCTCCTGACTAGCTGTATAACATATATTCAAACAAGCAAATAAAGAAAAACTACTAAGACAAAATACCCAATTACATTTTCTCTACACCACCTTGTCTTACCTCTGTAAGCTGATATGTAGCTTTCAGTATCCAAGAGGTTTGAAGAAATAAGTTCAGTGACTTTTTTTTTCTTTTTTCTTTTTAATGTAAGCTGTACAATAAGTTTATACAACAAAGTATGTCTTAGAGGGATGCCTCATCTTTTCACATACAAATTTCCTCACTGTATTTTTTTTTTTTAAGTAGGCAGTGGACTTGATAAACCTACAACGTAAAATCCCATTTTCTAGAGGTTTTGTTAATTAATGTCAATCACTTGCTTTATATTTTTAGCAATATGACGTATCCAATGTTACCCAAATCTCTCAGAAACACACTAGAATGTACCATCTCCCAATCTCTTCAAACATAATTCTGGAGTTGAATCTATCGATATGCACAGCGAGAGGACTGGAATGAGGTTCCCCAGTTTTACTGCATTATTTTCCGATATGGACTCTTGGTGATGTATGACATTTCTTGATCATTTCTGCACTGTTTGAATTGTTAATAATAGTCATAATATTATGAAAACAAGAAGGTTATTACCATGAAGCAAACTAAAATGTATTAACAGACAATCTGTGAACTTAAACCACAGCATGAATGTACTGTGTGAAGTACTGTTAACTACATGCAGGGCACACATTTAGATTAAAAAAAAAAAAAAATCACTGATGCATTTAATTTTCCCACTAACCTTGTACTAAATAAGAAACTAGAGCAGTTCATGAAAGATTAAAGCTCGAATTAAAAGTTCCACCAGCAGTTGTAACCACTTAATCAAAGGTATTTCCAAATAATAATATATTAGAAAGGGGTGAAGGGAGACCTGATCAGCATCTTCATTTCCTCTCAGGTGAAAACCAATGGCCCATGGAGGAGGAAAATTTAATCCATGCTGTTCAGGTGAATTGTCTACTAAACAAAACCCTCAGTGGCATACAATGATTTACAGTCAAGATAATTTAAAAACACATTTCAAAGAGTCTCTCCCTGATTCTGCTGCATATTTTTTTGCAGAAGCATTATGAATACTTATATGCAAATATTTCTCTGTATCCGATCTTGAAAGTGTTCCCTGGTCATGAATCTGAAGATTTTTTCCCCAGTTTGAGATTTGGGAGCTAGTTTATATTTGTGCTAAGAACATAGTTTAGGAAGAATGTAAAGCCTATTTATCTAGAGTGATGTCCTTTACTGTAAGATGCTAGAAGCAAATGTCCCTGAAAAGTGTTTACCAAGCTGTTATTCAAGATTTTCTTAAATCTGTTATGATTTAAGAAAACCTTGAATAACAGCTTTCTTGTTGATTAGATGAATTGTAAGTGGTCTCTTGCACTACTATCTCACAGTACTCTGAAAGAACACACCTAACTTTCCCTGTTTTCTCATATTTATCCATCCCAGGTTCCAAGCTCCTTGAGGGAAGATACAATGTTTATCATCTAAGAATCCTTAGTCCTAATATAAGGGAGGGTAGGTATTTTTGTACTGAATCATAAGTTCTGGAAAAAATCAATGAATAAAGAAATACAGGAATGACAAGAAACATCATTAACTTAATCAGGTTTACTTGTTTACTTCCAGGACTCAGAAAGGCCATGGAGACTCTGGTGACTTTTCAATCGCCAGGGTCAATACTGTCACCCAAAAGGCAGTCTATCTGATGCAATGTAGCCTTTGGAAGAGGTCCAGCTTTTTATAACAAGATTGGCTAACGGTAGACATCGCAGGGCTCAAAGACCAAATTTCTAGTAGTCCATTAGTCTCATTTTAGATTTACTCAAATTTGGTCACTCTACCAGTTCATAAGAAGTGTGTGCACAGCTTACAAACCTCAGCATTTAAAATGAGACTCCAATAGTGAACGTGAGAACTGTACCACTGTCACTGTTCTGGAATCTGAAACACAAATCACTGTATTACCTGAAGCCACAATATTGAAAAAGTCTCCTATAAAGTATTGACGATGCTTTATTAAAAGTATAAAAGGCCATGTGTAAAGTATGAATCATTCTAAAAAAGCAATAGCTTTCCGTTTCAAAAGAGGAAAGAAACGTACATAAAGGTTTAGCATATTTTTTTTTTATTTGCTAAAATTTAGTTGGGTTTGTATTTTAGAAAGATTGCTGATACAGTCTAATTTTTATTTCTATTATCTAGTACTTAACCCTTCCCTTCCACACACACATCCACACGCCATTTAGCATGAAAAGCAGTATTCTAAACAGGACAATTTCATTAGATACAGTAAACTGTTTATTACTTTCTTTGACACAGTACATCATTAGTTTCTTTGCCTGTTCAATTTATGCATCTTCATTCAAGCACATAAATCCATTTACAACTTTACTCCAGATACTTTGGCAAATAATTAATAAAAATATTTGGCTTGGGTCTTGCTAGAGACATCTCTTTTTTTTATATATCCACCTATTACTTATTTACAAGCTTTGATGAAACCATGTAATCAAACTATGTGCTAAAATGAGAAGTCTTTGGTAACTCATGATTACATCTATTCAGAGATTCTTGGTCTCCATCAGAAATTTACCAAAACAGAAATATGCCTGGTTCAATATAATTATTGGATAACTACTGCAGAAAACATTCTGAAAATTGAAAACAAACAAAAAAATCTGGAAGAGTATGGACTCAATATGCTAGAATTACAGAAGAAGGCTTCAAGTTACTTGTGAAGTATCATAAATAATTCCCACATGAAAACATATCATTTAAGACAGAAAGATTCTCAAATGTTTTTAATGAATTAGCAATAACATTGAGTAAAGGCAAGCTGCAGAGCATTTCATCTTTATTTGATCTGCATTTCTTTTTCCTTTAGTCTCTACATAGATAGAAAAGTTGTTTACATATACTAGAATATTTTCTATTCATATTAGTCATAATGAAGTTAGCAAAACAGAAATAACTGATTTGGGGGTGCGGTTGAACAGCTAATATAGATCATTCATACATACACCACTGTTGGAACTATGAACTCAAGGTTGCCTAAATGGGTGACATCTAAACAGTCCAGTGAATGAATTTACACACCACCAAGGCAAGGCATACACTGTCTGCATTCTCTAGTTGTCATTCCATTCCTTCCCTCACTCCTTATTTCAACCCTAGCTTTGAAGCTACTTACACACAGGTGGCGTAGTGTGTAAGTGTTACTGCTGCTAACCAAAGGTCAGCAGTTTAAATCTGCCAGGCACTCCTATGGAGCAGTTCTATCCTGCCCTGTAGGGTTGCTATGAGTGGGAATGGACTTGACAGCACTAGGATAGCCTTTGAATGAAAGCAGTTTCCAGAGCTGAAAGAAGCATCACAGATCTTGGAGTCTACATATATAATTAAAAGTCATTCATTCATCCACATCTATCATTCATCCACAAAACTGAATACTCTCAACAATTCATGTGATAACACTTGGAATTATATATTTCTCTTCATTTATTGTAAAATCTCATTCTATTTGTATTCTGTTATCTAAAAAGATTATGCCAAAGCCAAGTGCCATCAAGTCGGATCTGACTCATGGCGACCCTAGGGGCCAGGGTAGAACTGACCCCCAGAGTATTCAAGGAGCACCACTAACAAAGTAAAAATTCCAGCAAAAATTCAAACAAATATGTTCACATCTCATTGCAAAGTGATATTACATAACACACATTGTACTTGTATTTCCAATGAATTGTATTTATCTTGATCAGTGTCTAACTTAAATATATTTAATTTAGGTATTTAAATACTTCCTTTATTTTCAGGTAAAGAAAAAAGTAATCGGTGGCTAAATCAGGTGAATAGGGAGGATGTTCCAATACAGTTATTTGTTTACTAGCTAACTTCTTCACAGACAACTATACAATTAAGTTTGTGAACTTAACACCATGCTACCATGTGCAATGGCCATTCCAGAAAAAGTTCCAAATATTGCTTTGCAGAGTGGACTAGGCACTGGCATTGGTGCATAGCTTCCCAAAGGGAGTAGTTTGAAGGTGACCGTAGTGATATTCAGTAATGAGATATGTAGCACCTTTTCCAGCATGAGATCCAAACTTAATTGTCAGACCTCATATGTTATCAGCCACAATCACTAGTTAATTTGAATATAAGTTTTAGAATTTTTCCCATTTATAAATTTACTGAATAATAGATATTAACAGCAACATTATACTATGCTAGTATACGCAATAAAAAAGATGATAAATAACCAGCATTTACTGAAAACTTGCTAATGTCCGAACAAAACCAAACCCACTGCCACTGAGTCACTTCTGACCCATAGCGACCCTACAGAACAGAGTAGAACCGCCACACAGAGTTTCCAAAGAGTCCCTGGTGGATCTGAACTGCCCACCTTCTGGTTAGCAGGTGTAGCACTTAGCCACTACACCACTTCCCATTACTACATGCAGGCAGTCTTATTAGTTTAACTGTGTTAATGAGAGAATTCTTGCTGAAATCCTATGAACTATTTACTTGAAACATGCCCATTTTGTAAACCCAATGTTCGAGACTCAAGTGATTCAAGTCATTCAGCGAATTTAACATAGCTAGTGTCATGGACTGAATTGTGTCCCCCCCCCCCAAATCTTTCAGTTGTGCTGGGCCAGGAGACTCAGTATTATGTTTTTGTTCACCATGTCATGGTTTCCCTGCATTTTATAAATCCTGTTACTATGATGAAATGAGAGGGATTATTGGAAGTTACACTGATGTGATCTATAAGATTAGAGAATATCTCTTTCAGATACAAAAGAGAGAAGGGAGACATGGGAACTTCACAGCACCAAGAAACCAGTGCTGGGGCATATCATGTCCTTTGGACCTGATGTTCCTGGGCTGAGATGCTCCCAGACTACGAGAAGACTGCTGACAAAGACCTTTCTCCAGTGGAGGAAGGCTCCTCCCTTGGAGCCTCCACCCTGAATTTGGACTTGTAGCCTACTAGACTGTGAGACAACACATTTTTTCTTTGTTAAAGCCATCCACCTGTGGTACACCTGGGTATACTGAGTAACTAAGACAGCTAGTAAACGGTGGAGCAAAAGAGTATGACTTTAGACTATAATTTTTACATGTTTTGCTATAGTGTGAAAAGGTAAAAACTAACAAAATTCTGTACTAAAATGTTAATAACTTAGCATTTGATATTATAGAACAGAAATGTATTAGTATATAACTTTTTGGCAATGCCGAGCTGAGGCAATACTGATTGCAAAATTCATGTAAAGATCTATCATCTGCTTAACAAATGAAAAATACTTTCAAGTTGCAGAGAAGCAATGGTGGGTATATACCTATTCAGAACATATACATATATATTCAAATACACATATTCACATGTATATAGGTAAGACCTATACAAATATATATTCACATGTATATATTACATCTATTCTTTTATATATAAAGATATGCATCATACATACTATATAGTACATGTTTTCTATATCAATAAGATGCACGGGAAACCGTGGTGATATAGTGGTTAAGCTGCTAACCAAAAGGTCTGCAGTGTGAATCCACCAGGTGCTCCTTGGAAACTCTATGGGGAGGTTCTACTCTGTCCCATAGGGTCATTATTAGTAGGAATTGATTCAGTGGCACTGGGTATAAGATACATATCTCTCCATTATATACATTATACACATACATAAAATTTATTATCTGATACTGGAACTTCTCCTTTTGCTGAATGTAGAAATTTAAAGTGGCATTTATATTGATGTAATTGTGAAAACGATACCCAGTCACTTATAAGGAAGGAGGATGTTAAAGAGCAAAAGGAGGCAAATGTGTTGAAAAAAACAAACATATTAAGGAAACTGTGCACTTGAAAGGGCACAGTGATAAGCAGGAACCACGTCAAGAGTAATGAGAGCTCTACTGAGACGCTGAGATGTTTTCTTTTACTCCACATTGATACAGTGAGATTTATAAATCACAGAAAGAGATTTACAAGTCATCATGAAAGAGTTGGTAGAACAGTCTCCTGTTACTTGAGAATGCACATCAAAAATTAATAAAATAAAAACCCTTGCCACTGAGTCAACTCCAACTCATAGTGATTCTACAGGATAATACAGAACTGCCTATAGGGTTTCCAAGAAAGCCTTTGAATTGAAACTTTCAGCCATTTTATTAGCAGCTGTAGCTCTTCATCACTACACCAACAGGGTGTCAAATACCCATGCCAAATGCATACTGCGTGCTCTGGTGGCACTGCCCTTAAGCACTCAGCTGCTAACTGAAAGGTTAGTGGTTCAAACCCACTCAGGTAGAAGTCAGTCTTATTGTTCTGCTTCCATTGAGATCACAACCAAGGAAACCCTATGAGACCACATTCTACACTGTCAAGAGAGGTCACTATGAGTTTGAATTTGCTTGACAGCACCCAACAATAACACACACATACATATGTACACACACACACACACACACACAGACACATCTAAGGACCCCTGGTGGCACAGTGGTCAAGAGTTCCACTGCTAAGCAAAAGGTCAGCAGTTCAAATCCACCAGGCACTTCTTAAAAACCCTATCAGCTAGTTCTACTCTGTCCCATAGGGTCATTATGACATGGAATTGACTTGACAACAATGGGTTTCGCTGAATTATACATGCATCTAAACTACCCTCCAACTCCACACTTGATATTTTAAATCTTTTGGGAAAATTCAAGTTTATTTTCCTTTACATTATTGGCTCCTAGAAGTTTGAATTCCCCATAGCTGACAATGAATAATTCTTGTTAAAAAAAAAAAAAAAAAAGAATTGAGAGGCAGAATTAAGATGGCAGACTAAACACATGTCTCCCTAAACCCCTCTGGAAACCACGACCTGAATTGATAATTAAATGAAGCTTTCTGGACACCTAGTGAGCCCTAGGACATGAGATAGGGGGTTAAATTGGACTTCATACCACTGAACCAAAAACTTCCTCTCTTCTGCCATCCCCCACACTTGATGAGTGCTGGCTTTCGTGGACCAAAGGGAAATCACCATATTAACCTTTTTTTCTCTATCTTAGCTGGTGGGTGGAGCTAGGACTTGACTAGCAGCTAATCTCAGATGCACAGCTGCTGGGATTGGTAGGCGAAATTGCCACATTTTGAGAGTCCAGCTTTGAACAATGTGCATCTTGGCACCTTTGGCCTGTCTTTCCGCCTCTGCAGTTGAGTAGCCTGAATCAAGGCAAGTGGCGAGCTTGTGCAGGATGCCATCTTGTTCCACTGGGAGTCAGAAATACCCATACAGAAGCCTCAGCTGGCCCTAATTCCTAGGCTGGGAGGCAGCACCTGCCCAGAGGAGACCGCTTTTCCAGCAGAAAAGCAGTATTTCACACAGTGTCGCCTAAGGTTGGGGCCTGGCAACAGAGGCCAGCAGGGCAGTAGCATTTCTGTATTTTGAACTAGTTTATAACATCTGGGGTTGGATATAGAGGTGCTTATTTTGCCAGCTGGGAAGAGGGACCTGTACACCCAAAAACCTGAATGACTTTGGAAGTTGTCAGATATCTTTTATCTTTCATTTTAAGACAGCCTACAGAAACAACTGTGGTCCATCCTCACAGCATCTCTCCAAGACTCTACTGACCCAAAGGATGCCCCCAAAGCAAAAAAAATTTGAAGCATAACCAAGAAATCACCCATGGTTTCAGAAGACCCCCCAAAATGAACAACCAAAGAACTTCCAACAAAGACCTTTCTGAAACTATCGGAAGGTGAATATAAAAGGTTTATATAGATAGGCCTCCTAGATCTTATACAAAATGCAGCACAGCAAAATGAAAAATTAAGCAAGCTATTTGATCTGATGGAACACCAGTACTCTGAAATCCAGCAGATCTAAAACAAAATCAAAGACAGAGAAATGTCAATTCAAAGCCAAGAAAACAGAATGGAACAAATGGGAAACAAACTTTCTGACTTGGAAGACGGAGCAAATGACACCAGCAAGTATGAGGAAAAATCAGGAAAAAAGAAGCAACAAAAATGAAGAAGCATTAAGAAGCATATGGGACTCTATTAAGAGGAAGAATCTACGATTAACTGGAATTCCTAAACAGGGTGAGACACCAGGGAACAAAGAGAGTATTGTTGCTGAGTTGCTGAGAGAAAAAATCCCAGAAATTATGAAAGGAGAGAATATAGATATCTGAGATGCATATCGAACACAACTAAATATAGATCTCAAAAGAAATACTCCAAGACATATTACAAGCAAGCTTAACAAAATGAAACAGAAACAGAAACTCTTAAAGGCAGCAAGACTCAAAGCAAAGCTAACTTTCAGAGGCAAACTCTGTAGGCTTTCATTGGATTTCTCAGCAGAAACAACACTGGCATGGAGACACATTCAAAGCCTTGAAGGAGAAGAAATTCCAACAAAGAATTATGTATCCTGAAAAACTATCTTTTGAATACAAAAATGAAACCAAGACATTCAGATAAACACAAACTCAGAGACTTTGTAAAAACCAAACTGAAGCCACAAGAAACACTGAAAGAATCTCTTGGCTTGAAGAACAAAACCACTAACTTTATATTTTAGAAGGAAACTCAAGACACATCACCCAGAAACCTACTCAGGCAGGGAAGGCTCAAAACTCAATCAAACGTAAAATACTGATGGAAATGATCCAGTGATTATATCATGAAATCTATGTCATCATATTTAAAAGAGGGTGTACTACAGTCGTTACAGTCTGTCCAGATGGACAGGAAGTTAATAACACTGGCAGTAATTAAAATTGGATTTATATATAATTTATTAAAGGGAACCACAGGGACAGCCTTAAAGCACAATAAAGATGCAACACATCAAATCAAGAAACATAATACAGAAGACTCAACAACCACAAAACCAACCCTGAAAAAGGTGAAAAATCAATTCACAAAAAAGAATGTCCCGGAGCAGATTAATGAGAACAACAGAGAAAACATCAACACAAAAATAAACATACCACAATGGAACACTGAACACATACCTATGAATAATTACATTGAATGAGAATGGACTGAAAGCTCCAGTAAAGAGACATCAAGTGACATCTTGGATCAAAAGATATGACCCATCCATGTGTTGTCTACAAGAAACTCACCTTAGACTTAAAGATACTAACAAACTGAAAATTAAAGGATGGAACTAGATATATCAAGCTAACAATACACAAAGAAGAGCAGGTGTGGCAATTCTAGTCTCGGATAAAATAGATTTTAATGTAAAATCCACCATCATGGACAAGGATGGACACTTTTTATTGCTGAAAGTTTCAATACAAAAGCAGGACTTAACAATATTAAACACTTAGGCACCTAATATTAGAGCACCTAAATACATCGAAGAAACATTGACTACACTTGAAAATGAGATACATCACTCCACAATAATAGTGGAAGACCTCAACACAAAACTCCGTTCTCAATATTGGACAAACCATCAAGAAAAAAGCTCAACAAAAACACAGAAGACCTTATTGCCACAATTAACCAACTAGACCTCATCGACATATACAGAGCTTTCTATCCAGCAGCAGACAACTACACCTTCTTCTCCAGTGCAGATGCAACATTCTCCAGAATAGACCATGTGTTAGAACATAAAGCAATTCTCAACAAAATCCATTCCCCTGAATTAATGCAAAGCATCTGCTGAGATCATAAAGCCATAAAAGTTGAAATCAATAGCCAAACAAACATAAAAAGTGGAACTCATGGAAACTGAACAACATCTTTCTCAAAAAGCCACAGGTCATAGAAAAAATTAAGGATGAAATAAAGAAATTTCTGGATTCCAGTGAGAATGAAAACACTTCCTACCAGAATCTATGGGACACAGCCAAAGCAGTGCTCAGAGGTAAGCTTATTTCCAACAATGCACACATCTGGAAGGAAGAAAGACACCAAACCAAAGTTCTAACCCTACACCTTGAACAAGTAGAGAGATAACAATAGAGCAATAGAGGAACCCCTCGGGCACCAGAAGAAAACAGATCATAACATTTAGAGCAGAACTAAATGATTTTAGAGAATAGAAGAACAATTGTAAAAACTGAAAAACCCAAAAGCTGTTTTTTTTAAAAGATCAACAAAATTGAGAACTCATTGGCTAAACTTACTAAAGAAAAACAGGAAAGCAAACAAATAACCCAAATAAGAAATGAGAGGAGAGCTGTCATAACAGATCCAAGAGAAATCAAAAATATCATAACAGAATACTATGAAAGACTGTATTCTAACAAATTTGAAAACCCAGAGGAAATGGACAAATTCCTTGATTCATATCACCTATAAAAACTAACACTAGATGAAGCAGAACAACTTAATAAACCCATCGCAAAGTAAGAGATTGAAAAAGCCATCCAAAAACTACCAACCAAAAAAAGCCTGGGTCCAGATGGCTTCACCGCAGAATTCTGCCAAGCTTTTAGAGAAGAGTGATTTCCAACACTACTAAGACTATTTCACAGCATAGAAACGGACAGAATATCCCCAAATTCATTCTATGAAGCTGGCATAACCCCCATACCAAAATCAGGGAAAGACCCAACCAAAAAGGAGAACTACAGGCTGATATCGCTCATGAATCTAGATACAAAAATCTTTAACAATATCTTTGCTAAGAGAATACAACAACATAGCAAAGAAATAATCCATCATGACCAGTTGGATTCATACCAGGGATGCAAGGCTGGTTCAACATCAGAAAAACAATTAATGTGATCAACCACACAAATAACATGAAAGATAAGAATCACCTGATGTTGTCTTTTGATGCAGAAAAGAGATTTGATAAAGTCCAACACCCATTCATGCTGAAAACTCTCAGCAAAATAGGAATAGAAGGAAAATTCCTCATGCAATAAGGGTCATTTATACAGAGCCAACTGCCCACATCATTCTGAATGGAGAGAGACTGAAATAACTTCCCTTGAGAATGGAAACTAGACAAGGATGTCCCCTCTCACCTCTCCTATTCAACATTGTACTAGAAGTTCTAGTCAGAGCAATTAGACAAGACCAAGAAATAAAGGGCATCTGTGTCAGCAAAGAAGAAGTAAAAATCTCCCTATTTGCAGATGATACGATTGTATACACAGATAATTCTAAAGAATCTGTAAGTAAACTACTCAAACTGAAAGAAGAGTTCAGCAAAGTCTCAGGACCCAAGATAAACATAAGTCAATCAGTAGGATTCCTTTATACCAACAATGTATTAATGAAGAAGTCACCAAGTCAATATCATTTACTATAGCCCCCAAGAAGATAAAGTATCTAGCAATTAATCTAACCAGAGAAATAACAGACCTTTACAAAGAGAACTACAAATGCTTCCACGACAAACTAAGAGAGACTTACATAAATGGAGAAAGCTACCCTGCTCATGGATAGGAAGAGTTAACATTGCGAAAATGTCTATTTTAGTCAAAGCAATCTACTTACATTATGCAATCCCAATACAAATTCCATTGACAATTTTTATGAGATGGAGAAACAAATCACCAGCTTTGTTTGGAAAGGTAAGAAGCCCCAGATAAGTAAAGCACTGCTGAAGAAGAAGAACACACTGGAAGGCCTCTCACTACCTGACTTTAGAACCTATTACACCACTACATGGTCAAAACAGCCCAGTCCTGGTACAAAAAGAGACAGACAGATCAATGGAACAGAATCAAGACCCCAGAGATGACACCATCTCCCAATGCACAGTTAATATTTGACAAAGGCCCTAAGATACTAAGCTGGGGAAAAAACAATCTCTTCAACAAATGGTGCTGGCAAAATTGGATATCCACATGCAATAAATTGAAACAAGACCCATATCTTACACCTTATACAAAACCCAACTCCAACTAGATAAAAGACCTAAATATCAAATCTAAAATGATAAAGCTTATCCAAGAAAAAGTAGTAACGACAGTGTAAGCTTTAATATACAACACAGACAGACTTCAAAATCTGTCAAACAAACCACAAACAACAGAGAACAGATAAATGGGAACTACTAAGAATCAAACACTTTTGCTCATTCAAAGACTTTATTAGTAGAATTAAAAGGCCACCTATAGAATGGGAAAAAAATATTTGGCAACTATACATCAGACCGACATATGACTTCCATAATCTATAAGGTACTACAGAGTATCAATAAGAAAAAGGTAAATCATCCCATTAAGTGATGGGCAAAGGAGATAGACAGACACTTCTCTAAAGAGGAGATCCAGGCAGCCAAAAAACACACATGGACATGCTTACGATCATTAGCTATTAAATTCAAATCAAAATTGCAGTGAGATACCATCTCACCCCAACAAGGTTGGCCAGGATCTAAAAAACACAAAACAACAAATGCTGGAGAGGCTGGGAAGAAACTGGAACTCTCCTACACTGTTGGTGGAATTGCAAAATGGTGCAACCACTTTGTAAAACAATCTGGTGCCTGCTTAAAAACCTGAACATAGATATACCATTTGACCCAGTAATTCCACTACTCGGAACATATCCTACAGAATCAAGGTCATTCACACCAACTGATACACGCACATGAATGTTTATCGCAGCATACACCACAACAGCAAAAAGATGGAATCAACCCAGACACCCAACAACAGAGGAATAGATAAGTAAACTACGGTATATATGTATATATATACCGTACATATATGTACATATATATGTACATATATATATGTACATATACATGTACATATATATATGTATATATATATACATATATATATACTCAATGGAACACTATGCAATGGTAAATAACAAAGATGATTTTAGGAAACATCTCATAATCTGGTTTCAACTGGAGGACATTATGTTGTGTGAAAGTAGTCAGCAACAAAAGGACAAATATTGTGAGACCCCTATGATATGAACTTAAAAACAGACTCCTGCATAGAAGAAAAGACTCTTTGATAGCTGCAAGGGTGGAGAGGGTGGAAGGGCAGGGCAGGGAGCATTTAGATTATGTAGTTGATAGAAATTTGGTTGAGTAAAATCTGTGACAGCACACATTAGAAAGAAGATCAGTGTTAACTGGACTTTAACATAACATGATTACTCTTACTCCTCCCATCTTAACCCAATACTGCAAGGACAGAGTAGATGGGGCAAGGGGCCAGGGACCATGCTGTCAGGGGAAATTGAGGCCAAATTGGTACAACTAGCATTTTCCTAAGAGAGCCTTCTGCACCCCAGAGTGGTAAGTGGTGTTCGGGGTCTTAATAGCTGCCAAGCTGCCATCTGAGGGTACAGCAAACGGTCCCAACTCAGCAGGAACGAATGATTACCACGGAACAAAACCACATGGGGAAAAAGAACTCAGAAGATAGAGAGACCCACGTGAGTGGGTGACTACATCAGCTTGTGACTGGAAGAACCAGATGGTGCCTGGCCAGCACCAGTGATAGCCATCATGGAGCTCACAAAATTGAGTCTCACTGGCAACACAAGAATAAAAAGGGGTGCACCCTGAGATCTGCACTAAAGGACCTTGATTGACAGTCCAGGGTCCTCGGAGTTCCCCTGTGAGCATGACCCCTGGCCCTGATGCTGCCCCTGCCCATAAATCATAATGGAGGTCAACTCTTCAGACAGCAATGGACTGGTCTTGGAGACACAGAGTGATCATCTCATGGCTGCATTTTATGGTTCTGTGCATCCCTAGGATGTTGTTCTGCTGACCTCTTACTGGAGGTGGGGGAGTGGGTAGAGAGGAGGGGATAGAAGATTGTTGGGAGGATAAGACATGTATGTAGTGGAGAGGAAGGGAGAGCAGTGGGAGCTGCATACAGGTGCCCATGCAAATTTAAATGAGAATGTACATTTTCACTCAGTCATAATACAAAAACATAGGCTAAAAAAATTATGAAAGTACTATATACAAGGAAGAGGTCAATAAATTTTGTAAAGATGTTGAGTAAAAAAAAAAAGAATTAATTCATGGGAAAAAAATACACTGATACTCCAGAAAGATCACATGACCCAAAAGTTTAACTTTGCTTCACATTTTGTTTTTACATGAACTAATTTTTTAATGCATAATAAAATTTACTTAAATTTTATTGAAAGTCCTATTTGTTTCAGCCCAGTCTTCTCTGTGGTGAATTTTTGGATTTTTTTTTTTTTTAAATAAATAGATCTGACTCGACGGCACTCGGCACTCGGCAGTCATAGGGCTTTTAGGAAAGTTTTAACTAATTTAAATGTGAATGACTTGATTGGGATTGAGGCATTCAGGATAAGGTTAACATGTAAAACTTCAATAATTTAATTACATGTCTCATGAGAAATTTTAATAACCATTTTTTCCTCTGAAATGAATTAATAACAAGATTTGTTATTATTTGTTATAATTTTTATTTTTTGCTTTAAAAGCAGTCTGAGCCATATCAATCGTTTTTATTTGCATTGTTTTCTTCCCCTTAGTTTTAGTCTCTGTTATTATTTTTCTTGTTCTTCAAGTGGAATAACTTAGTTATAGATGAGCCAAGCCAAGCCATGGCAAACCCTTATATGCATACCATATACATACTATTAAAAAAAAAAAAGTGTCATAGATTCAAACTCATAGCAATCCTATAGGACAGAGAACTGTCCCACAGAGTTTCCAAGGAGGACCTGGTAGATTTGAACTGCTGACCTTTGGTTAGCAGTCGTAGCATTTAACCACTATGCCACCATATACATGGTAATTGTCTATACATACTACATGCACATAAGAAAGAGAAAGTAATTGCATTGCACACTGTGTTATCTTTATATAGTGGGAAGGACATTATACCAAGGATCTTAGAAAAGGGATTCTAGAACCATTCTCTTTCCTAAGGGTTTTTTCCTATGATCCTGGACCACCTTTTGGCAGCCAATACAAATAAATGTTTAACTCATGAATTTTTACAGTTCTATACAGTTCTAAAATTACAACACAAATCTTATTATTCATATATTTATTTTTATGAATACACAAAGAGGAATATTGCATACAATTCTGTTATACTGGAGTTAAATGATTGCTCCCTTCTGGTAAGTATGTGTGTGTATGTATGTAAATATATATATATATATATATATCTTAAGAAGCCTTAATTAAGTGCATAATCATTTTTTACAGATTTTTTGTCTGACCTTTACAAAGCAATATATAGCAACTAAGTTATTAAGCCACTTTTCATGACTAGCATGCTATTATTCTTTCCATATCTCACTTTCCACCTGGTATACTAGTTTAATGCAGTCATTTGTAAAGCAAATACTAAGCAGTAGCTCTATATAAATGATTTTTACTACTTTGATCTATAAGTACTTTTTTATTTTATAATTATGAAAGTTGAAAACAATCTTATAATAAGCACAGTTACTGAGGCTAACAACTTAATCCTTCAGCACATCAAATTTGTGACTTATAGCAGAAATAGATAACTGTAAGAAAAAAAAAAACCTGCTAAACTTCCAGGTTATGAAAGCGTAAATTAACCATTATCACAATGCATAATGTAGCAGTTTGTAAAAATGCTTAGGTTTCATTTACTATTGCAATTGAATGTTTTTAAAATTAAACAGAAGAGAAAATATTTGTATAAAATTATTTGTATACTTATCAGTCACAACTTTTCCTGCTAATAAAAGTTCATATTTCACACAGGAATATTCTTATACAGGGATATGTGCAATACTTGGTTATATTTGTCTTTTTTTTATTATTAGAGTTAGGACGACGGTTCACAGAGAGAATTAGTTTCTCATTAAACAATGAATACACATAGTGTTTTGTGGCACTGGTAGCCCACTTCATGATGTGTCAACCCTCTCCCCTTCTAGACCTTGGGTTCCCTGTTACCAGCTTTCCTGTCTGCTCCTGCCTTCTTGTCCTTTTCCCTGAGCTGGTGTGTCCCTTGAGTCTCATTTTGTTTCATAAGCCCATCTAGTCTCTGTCTATAAGGTCGCTATGAGTTGGAATTGACTTAATGGCAGTGGGTTTAATCTTTGAAGGGTGAACCTCAGGAGTGACTTCAGTGCTGAGGTTAAAAAGTATCCAGGGTCCATACTCTCAGGGTTTCTTCAATCTGTTTCTTTTTTAAAAAAAAAAAATTATGAATACACACTAATCCTAAATCACTGCTCAACAGAAAATTATTGAAAAGTTTCCCCTCTTTGAAAAATATTTTTAGTCAATTTTACCTCTGCTTTCTAAACATTCTTAACAGCATTTTATAACCCTGTTACCAATCTTTATTTCTAACAAGGCTGACTGTCATTTTAATGCTGTGAAATGACACCGATGGCCATTTGAAAACACCTTGGAATTTAGATGTATTTCTATTCATTATATCCCTAATTTATATTTTCATAACACAAAACACAGAAATCATAAATGATTTATCTAAAGGTCTCAATAAAGTAAATGCACACAAATACAAGTTCCAGTAACACAGGCTAGCTCCAGAAAGGTGTAGTTGTGCAGAATAAAAAAGTGGGTGTTACTTTTGTGCTCTAAAATGAAATAAACCAATTTAGGAAAGGAAAAAAAAGAGCAGGGGACTGCCCTTGGTCCCATCAGATTCTAATTCACCACGGTTTGGGAAATCACAGAGAAAGGTGAACATCTGCTAGGCACAGCTGCATGTCTGTGGTGGGTAGCAGTAGTGGCTGGTCAGGAACACAGTTGGGGTAGTTCTTTTTCAGGCCAGAGACAAAGAGGTAAAACTCTGAGAATGAAGAATGGAATCAGTAATAAATTTTTTGCTGGTGGGGAGGGGCAAAATAGGTATTTTTTCGTTAACTTTTTTCATTGTTCGTACTCCATGCAATTATTTTGTTTTTATTTCCTTGATTTGTTTTCTCAACAGGATCTCTACCCTCGTAGTGCCTCTAATTCTTCTTTGGCTTTTTCTGATCCCTTTTCCCTTATTTTTGATTCCCTTTGTTTTTCCTTATAGACTCATATCCTGGTTCTGAGCTAATATAGGACTGAAAATTATAGCCACCTGGTTTCTTAAATTTTAACTCTTGGTTATTACAGTAGTTCATCCATTTCATTCCATTAAAACAATAAAAAATCAGGATAATATGAGGAAAAACAAATTATAATTTATTTGTAACAATAATCACCTCCCATATAAAAATCTATCCCTGTAAATCCTGGAAAAGAGGCTATCCAAAACAAAATAAACAAAAGGCAGCTTAATCTAGCCACAGAACTAATTATCACAACAAATACATAAGTGATTTGGACATTCTGAAGGTTGTATAAACACAGGAAACTTTTTCCTGTAGAATCCTATTAGCATACGACATTTTATTAGGTTGATTTGAATATTATTATAGGTTAAATCACATTTTCTAAAACAGAGCAACAATAAATTGCAAAATCTTCATGTAATGGTTAGTCTACAAAATTTCTTTTAGTTGTTTCTTGGGAACACTAGTACCAATAAAAACATGAAGAAGAAAGATAATCACAGAATTCCTTCTGTTTGTTAAAAGCTTACGTGATAGCAAGCACTATGACCATTGTCTCTTTTACAACAATGCTATGAAGCAGACACTATTTGTGTACAGATTGTTCAAGTAAAAATGTACGGAGTCTTCCCAAAGTCCATATGGAAGCAGTCTGAGTGTAGTTAATTCTATAATTTTCTGTACTCCAACATATATTGAGTAATCAAAATCAATCAAGGTTCTCCATTTGCAAGACTTAAAAAATTGGAAGCAATTTAGCTAGGTCTTTCATATAACTTGACAAAGTTTTTTTTTTTTTTTTGGTAGAAAACATAATGTATCTTTCTAGAAAATGAATCTATAATGAATGCCAAGCAACAAAATAGTCTAACCTCTGGTCTATGTTTTAATCTCAAAATACATTAAATGAGCCTTATAGGATTAAACTTTGATAGTACATAATGAATAAATACTTTACAAAATATTTACACCAAAAGAATTTTTAGATTTTATTGTGTGATAGTTACAAATTTTAAGAACAATGCTAAAGCCAAAGCAGCTGCTTTATACTGAGGCTCTAATCGCCAGAATCTGTTTCCTACGGAGAGGAAGACTGTCCACAAGATAGAAAAGCAGAGTGACTGCAGCAACGGGCTCATCAGGCATGACAACCAGAACAAAAATGACAGAGGGCCAGGCCATGTTTCATTATGTAGAACAGAGGGTCGCTGTGAGTCAGAAACCACTCGATGGCACCTTAACAACAGCAAGTTTAACACAAATAGTTTTCTTAAACAAGATAAAGAAGGTGAAGTTAATTAGAAACCCAGTTCTAATGAATTATCTCCAGAGATAATAAACTACTCACAAGGTGGTTTGTGCTTCTGATGTAATAGCAAAAAGGGTGATAAATTGGTGAAGTGTAGACACTGCTTTTGTTGGTAGGATTAGAAGATAAAGCATGAAAAGACTGACTTCTACCATGGACAGAGGCTGCTTTGGTATGCAGCCTGATTGGCTGGTTGCACTGAAACCTGATTCAGCTGGTACTTATTCCAGGGGCAAAAGATATTGGAGCTTAGCAGCAGAGACAAACATGGTCCAAGAGAGGTGTCACCCATTAGCTGCCACATTCCTACTGAAGATAAACAACTCAATGGCAAGAGCGTGTCTAACTGAATCCAATAAAAAACATCACTTCCTTTTTAAGAGCTAATGCCCCAAATCTTCAATTTAGGTAAGAAACGGGATAAGTTAGGGTGCTAGACTGGAATATGAGATTTAAATTCATTAATATAATTTTGCCTAATTTAGTTAATGGGGGCAAACAAGGAAAAAATAATGGGATACTGAGCAAAACATTAACTTACTGAGATCCTATATTATGGCTATTTTATTGTCTTATTTAATGCCTACCACAGTTTAAGGTTTGACCACTTTTATTTAGGGTCAGCTACATAATTTTTAGGCTCCAGTGCAAAATGAAAAAGGAAGGGACCAGGCAGAATGGAGAAACCTATGTTCTCTTCCTACAGGCCTGCAGCCCTGCTCCATGGTGGGTGGGTGAAAGTGGGTAGCCAAGAAACCATCGCAAACCTCAGGGAGGTTGGAGAGACGCCACAGATGGAACACCTCCTGGGAGAGGCTCCAAGCTCCCAGCTCATGCTCCATGTCCCTTCAGATTTCACTTTGCAAACAGAAAATCAAAGATAAAATCACTTAGAATTCCAAGAAGACAACCACAAAACATCAAATCTCAAATACTAAGGACCCACTGCAAACACATTCCTCACTCTGACAAAGCCAGCCTGTTCCCATTTTCCAGATGGGAAAAAAAAGTCCAGCCACATCTTGTCAACCTACACAAAACTCATAGTAATGAGGGGTGGGTAGACGGTAGGTAACCTGTTGCCACTGAGTCAATTCTGACTACAGAGAGCCTAAAGGACAAGGTAGAACTCACCCACACAGTTCCCAAGAAGCTCCTGGGGGGTTCCAAACACCTATCTTTTGGATGGCAGCCCCAGAAGGGTAAGTAGGTGGCTTAAAATTGATGCTGACTTCCAGGATGTCTAATTACTTAAAGATATTTATATCAGACCTCTCAGTCAGCAACAGAGTGTTCAACCACCCATAAGGTTAATAGAAACTGCTTTACAGAGTATCTTTTATTTTCCAACTATTTGGGGGTAAACATAAAGAAATTAAGAGTAAGGGATACCAACCTCAAAAACCCAGTGTCATCAAGTCAGTGCGGACTCATAGTGGTGCTATAGGGCAGAGTAGAACTGTACCATAGTTTCCAAAGAGCATCTGGTGGTTTTGAACTGTCAACTTTTGCGTTAGCAGACATAGTAACACTTAGCCACTACGCCACCAACGTTTCCAGATAGATGTAAAGTATATTGACTTTGTTTGGGAAGACTTGTTAAATACTAAACCGCTTCCTCAAAAATATCAAAACTCTGTCCATAAACTGACAAACAGAAAATCCATTATTCTATGCAGATTTTCATATATCATCAAGCTGAATATTGACTACTCCATCAGAAATTTATAGGAAGTTATAAAATGAAAAATAGTATTTTAACTTCTAGAAAAAGATTTTCCATCATACCTGCAGATACATTTTTTATGTGAAAAATGTCAGTCCTACAACTGCTAAACAAAAGGTCAGCAGTTCAAATCTGCCAGGCACTTTTTGGATACTCTATGGGCAGTTATACTCTGTCCTGTTGGGACTCTGTGAGTTGGAATCAATTTGATGGTAATATTTGTTTGTTTGTTGTAATAGTCATTTTGAGCCTAGTGTGATTCACAAGCTGTGAAACTGCTCATCTAGCACCATGCCATAACCAAATGGCTTGATGAATAGAGAAGCTGAGTTTCTCCAGAGCCATTACAGTGGTGAAAGGTCAATGATGAGTCAGGATTACAAAATATTGTTGAGGAGCACAGCAGTAACAATTTAGGTTCTATTACTTATTTCAACATACAGTTTTTCTTTTTCCTCACAATAAATTTTTAAACTTTTATTGCTTTAGGGCAGGAATCTAATGCTCTGTGACTTGGAAATTGCAAGAAAGCTGTGGACTTGATTTGGTTTTGGATTATGAAAATCCTTACTACTTAAGCTACCTAAGACTTGGCTCAAAAGAAATCACTTTTCCTTATTCATCTTTCTTATTCACTTTCCTCTCCTTTCAAAGTAGGTGAGCTCTTTTTTTCATACTCCCACAGAGTCATAGCATTCACCATTATTATATAATGTCATGATTCTTCATAATCTTCTCTCCACGTATAGACTCCCAGCAACTTAAGCGAGAAGATAAACCTATGCAGTGGGGTGCGGTGGGGTGGGGGTGGGTTTATTCATTTGTTTTTGTATCATCTATGCCTATCTTTATGTCTGAAATTAAAAAAAAACAAATCAGTCGACACTGAATGATTGCATGCAAGTTAACTCTATGGCTTGTTCAGCCCTGCCTGGCTGAAAATTGGCAAGACATTGGTCTACACATCATCAAAACTTCTTAGTACAAACTAATGAAAACTTTTCCCCATTATTTAGAAAGTTCTAGAAATTGTCTACTGATGCTGATACCACAATCACCTAGAGGCCAAAGGGGGGGGGGAACTATATTATAATAAAGTTTGTCATTTGCTATATTATTAGGCCCATTGTAATTAAATAAAATTTTGTGTACTTCAAAATATAACAACCTAAAACATTTTCTTTAATATGGAAACATATTCCAAACTGCCAATAACTGACTTTCAGTTGAAATACTGGAGTAGACTCCCCTTTGCATCTATGGAAATTAATGATCTGTAATAGATTTGTGTCTTACATTAAACCTCAAGGAAGTCTATCTATTAATGGTTGAACATTCTGCTTTCTTAAATCAACTAGGGAATGCATATTCAAGATTCAGAAGGTGTGTTCCCATATCCACAATATATATGTGTATACTAAACACTCAGCTTTGGCAACCCTTCAGGTTAATGTTGATTCTTCTCTGGATAATATGGGTATTAGTCTATCACTTCTCACAGAACTTTAACAACTATAATTAGCTCTCACCACAAAGCATTTGTTAAGTAGAGCAACTTTGCAAATATAAGAAATTCTATTAATACTAGCTCTAAAACCAAACCTATTGCCATTGAGTCAATTCCAACTCACAGCAACCCTACAGGACACAGTAGAACTGCCACATAGTTTCCAAACAGCATCTGGTGGACTTGAACTTCTGTCTTTTTTGATGAGCAGTCAAAGCACTTAACCACTACACCACCAGAGTTTTCAACCTAGTTCTAGAGCTGATACCTATTCTTTACTGATTTTTGTAAAGCAAATAAAAAACCATTGCCTGCGAGTTGATTCCAACTCATAGCAGCCCTACAGGACAGAATAGAACTGCCTCATTGATTTCCGAGGCTATCAATCTTTACAGAAGCAGACTGCCATATCTTACTCCTGTGGAGTGGCTGGTAGAGTCAAACTGCTGACCTTTTGATTAGCAGTTGAGCATTTTAAACTTTATGCCACCAGGGCTACTCAATTTTTAGTAAACATACATTTTCCCATATGCCTTGTTATCAGTTTTATATATTTTTTTTTCCTTTTTTAAAGAATAAATTAAAAGCAAAAACACCTAGAACTAAATGAGAGTACCAATTGCAAGGCATGAATTCAAATGAAAGAAGTCACCTGGATTTCTATATATTAGCAAAAAACCATTAGAATCTCAATTTGAAAAATATGACTAACAACAGCTTAAAAAAATCTAACAAAACACAAACAGAATCCTCATGTTTTAAACTACAAAATGTTGAGAAAAGAAATTAAAGAACAAATGGGAATAGAGAACATGGATTAGACATGGTATTTTTGATTGGCTTATACATAGGTGAAAGCTGGACAATGAATCAGGAATACAGAAGAAGAACTGATGCATTTGAATTGTGGTGTTAGCAGAGAATACTGAATATTAGACTGCCAAAAGAATGAACAAATCTGTCTTGGAAGAAGTACAACCAGAACGCTTCTTAGAATAAAGGATGGAAAGACTGCATCTCAAATATATTGGACGTGTTATCAGGAGGGACTAGACCCTGGAGAAGGATGTCACATTTGGTAAAACAGGGTCAATGAACAAGACGAAAACTCTCAAGAGAAGGATTCACACAATGGCTGCAATAATGGGCTCCTGCATAACGAAAATTGTGAAGATGGGGCAGGATTAGGTAGTGCTTTGTTCCGTTGTGTACAGGGTCTCTATGAGTCAAAAGGGATCTGATAGCACCTACCAACAAAAGCAATCTCTATGGAAGCTGACAGTCCCACCTTTCTCCCATAGAATGGTGGTGGATTTGAAACACTGACCCTAAGGTTAGGAGCCAAGCGTTTTAACCAGTGTGCAACCAAAGTTTCTTCAATAAGCTTTGTTGTTGCTAGGTAGCTGTCCTGGATTGAATTGTGTCCCCAAAAAATGTACATGTTGATTTGATGAGTCCCAATATGGTGCCCTTCCTCCCCTGTGTTGTGAATCCTGTCTCCATGAGATTGATGATGGAGAATGGGCGACAGTTGTGTTAGTGAGGCAAGTCTCAAGCTACAATCTTGTGGATTATAAGGGAGAGAAGTGAAGCGAGGAAGTTGGGTACCTCATGCTACCTAAAGAGAAGCACCGACAGCAGAGATGTCCTTTGAACCCGAGGTTCCTGTGCCGAGACACTCTCACTGGATTTGGACTCAGCGTACTGGACTGTGATAAATTCTCTTACTGAATGGACTCAGAATTTACAGGTAGATTTGCAGCTTACCAACCATCTCAATAAAGCTTCTCTTCATGAAACGTTCCACTGGTGGTATTTTCTGTTGGAGCAGTACCAGGTGACTAAGACAGTAGCCAACACAGCAATTCAAAATAATCAATTCTTCTGTCTTCGTTTTCCATTGTCCAGTTTTCACATGCATATGCTTTGAATAAAAATACCATGGCTTGGGTCAGTTGCACCTAAATCTTCAAGGTGACATCTTTGCTTTTGAACATTTTAAACAGGTCATTTGCAGCTGATTTTCCCAGTGCAATGGATCTTCAGATTTCTTAACTGCTGCTTTCACGGGTGTTAATTCTAGATCCAAGTAAAATGAAATCTTTGACAATCTCAATCTTTTCTCCATTTATCATGATGTTGCTAATAGTTCCAGTGGTGAGGATTTTTGTTTTATGTTGAGGTACAATCCACAGTGAAGGCTGTGGTCCTGGATCTTGATTAGTGCCTTTCTCAAGTTGTCTTCACTGTCAGCACACAAGGCTGTGTCATCTGCATAATGCAGGTTGTTAATGAGTCTTCCTCCAATCCTGACACCCAATTCTTCATTATAGTCCAGCTTCTTAGATTATTTGCTCAGTATACAAACTGAATAGGTATGATGAAATCATACAGCTTGAATTTCTTTAAGTTTGATATACCTCTTCAGTTTCTTTTGAATGATCTGCTTGCATGTGACATTAATGACATTATTCAATAAATTCTTCTTCTGGTTGGATCACCTTTCTTGGAATAGCATAAGTATGGATCTCTTCTAATCACTTGGCCAAGCACCTGTCTTCCAAATGTCTTGGTATAGATAATTGAGTACTTCCAGAACTGCATCTGTTTGTTGAAACATCTCAATTGGTATTCAGTTATCAAATTATATTCAGCTACAAATGCCAGCTCTGGATTGTTTTCTCTGTCTTTTAAGTGACCAGACATAGTCTTCAGAATTGGCCAAGGCTGCCAGTTGGCCACTTAAATGGTTGTGTGAAGATCTATGTTTAATGTCATGAACTTCTTGATTTGGCCTTTTCTGACAAAAATAAGTTTCTGCCCACATGACCTTCAGCCTTCATGATGCATTGGGACCTGATACATAAAATTATGTTTCCTTAACAACAGCAGCAACAACCCATTGCCACTGAGTGGGGTCTGACTCATGGCAACCCTATAGGTCAGAGTAGAATTGCCCCATGGAGGTTCCAAGGAGCACCTGGTGGATTTGAACCACAGACTTTTTGGATAACAGACGTAACATTAACCCACTATGCCACCACGGCTTCCACGGGACTAAAGATTTAAACCTCTTTTCTATCTTATCAAGATGCCCTTAACACTCAGTGAAGCCAGGCTGTTTTTCTGCTTTGAAATCCAAATGAAATTTTTGTTTTTACACTTCAGATAAAGGTTTACAAAATCAACTAACTTCTCATTGAGCAGTCAGTATACATATGACTTTGTGACATTGGTTACTAACGCCAAGACATGTCAACACTCTCCATTCCTGAAGCTGAGATCCCTGTTACTGGTTATCCTGACCCCTCCTGCCTTCTAGTCCTTGCCCGGGCTGGTGTAATCCTTTAGTCTCATTTTATTTTAAAGGGCTGTAAAATCTCTGGCTGAAGATGAATCTCTGGAGTGACTGCATTACTGAGTTAAAAGGGTGTCTGCAAACCATACTCTTGGGGTTTGTCTAGTCCCTGTCAGATCAGTTAATCTTGGCTTTTTATGAGTCAGAATTTTGTTCTGCATTTTTCTCTCGCTCTGTCTGGAACTCTCTAGGGCAGTCCTTGTCAAAGCAGTCAGCAGTGATAGCTGGGTACCATCTAGTTGGACTGGACTCAGTTCTAATGGACTAAGCTTTCCCTTCTGTCTGTAGGTTTTACCACCTGGTTGAGACCAGTGGAGTGTCTCACTGGCTACTAACAAGCTTATAAGACCCTAGACACTACTCACCAAAGTAGAACATAGAATATTTTCCTTATAAACTATTTCCTTATAAACTACTAATTGATCTAAATGTTCCCTAAGACCATTGTCCCCACAGCCCTCAGCCTAGTAATTTAGTCCTGCGGGGAGTTTGGATATGCCCATGGAGTTCACATGACCCTGCCTTGTAAAAGTCATGATGGCTTCCCCAGTTCCCTACAAATATTTTTGTTGTTGTTTTTCAAAAGTTCATACCCCAATTTTTTTTTTTCCAGTTAAGGTATAAAATACAAAATTGTTTTCAATATGTACACCTAAAGGCAACAAAAGTTTCCAGTTCTGATTCATTATTTATTTTGTGTCCATGGTGGAACAGGCATCCTCTACTCATGAGTGATTCTGGTATTTATTTTATACAATTTTATTTTTATTTTATATTATTTTACACATGTGCTAATAAGTCTAGTCTGTCAACAGTTTGGTAGATCATCATGGTTCTTACCTCCTCAAGATTCCTTCTAGGATGATTATGAGTAATGCCTTATGGTCTTGGTCATCTAACCTATGAGAACTTCATGGTTTATGCCAAGAAAGAGAAAGAACAATATTTCAGAAGAAGATTCCCAAATCCCCAGTCATGGGAGATTATAAATGAAAAGTAATAGTTAATTCCAACGTGGCTTTTCAATTTCCTAAAACAGATAGGACGTAGAAATGAGTGATTTCCTGTGACATTAAGGAGTAAAAATATAAGATGCATACTTGGCTTGGCATACACAAAAGACAAGAGAAAGGAAAAGAAAGAACATCAGAGAACAGGTGGAACACAGTGAGCCTGAGAAGAGAAAAGTACTCAGAAAAGAATGGTAAAAATGGGAAGACTCTTAGGAAGGGATCATGAAATGAAGGCTGAGTAAGACACAAAAACACACAATGTACTTTCTTAAAATTCAAGCTAGAAGAGACCTGCTTACACAATGGATAACTGCTCGGCTATTAACCAAGAGGTAAGTGGCTCTCAAACCCATCAGCCACTCTATAGAAAAAAAGATCACAGCCTGGGGAACTCTCTGGGGGCAGATGAACTCTGTTCTGTGAGGTCACTGTGAGTGGGAACTTACTCAAAGGCTCACAATGGAAACATCAAAATTGATGCTCAGTACAAAACGACACCCTGATAGGATACTGGAACCCCTGGCCGTACAGTGGGTAAATGCTACAGCTGCTATCTAAAAGTTTAACAGTTCTAATTCACCAGGTGACAATTTTTCAATCCTTCTCATTTCATCACATGCAAAAGCTGGACAATGAATAAGGAAGATAGAAGAACTGACACCTTTGAATTGCAATGTTGAAGAAGAATACTGAATGTACTACGGTCCACCAAAAAGAACAAACAGACCTCTCCCGGAAGAAGTAGAACCAGAGTGCTCCCTGGAAGCAAAGATGGGAAGACTGGGTCTCAAATATTTGGACAAGCTGTCAGGAGGGATCAATCCCTGGAGGAGGACATCATTCTTGGTAAAGCAGAGGGTCAACAAAAAAGAGGAAGATCCTCAGCAAGACGGATTGAAACAGTGGCTGCAACAATGGGCTTAAGCACAAAAACGATTGTCGGCATGGCACAGGACTGGGCACTGTTTCGTTCTCTTGTGCATGGGGGCGCTACGAGTCAGAACTCACTTGGCAGCACCTAACAACACAAAAATAATCCACCAGGCACTCACTAGAGATTCTATAAGGGGATGCTACTCTGCTCTATACGATTGCTAAGAGTCAAGATCAACAGCAACATGTTTGGGTTATTTTATATGTTTGTTTTTTGACTATCACTCCTGTTGTGAGCTTGAGGGGACTATCATATACAGTGAGTTGAGTAGGGAGTGCTTGGAGAGTACAGGCTGTAAGGGTGGGTGTATGCAAATACACATGCATACAATTATATATGCTTGTGTTTTTCCTTCTCTGTATCCTTAGCTAGTAGGCAAAATGCCTTGCAAACAGCAAGTACTGAATAAATGCTTGTCGAATGAATGACCTTTAGCTAGGTGTTCGCAGTTAATTTGTTCTGATTTGTAAACCATCTGATATTCTTAATGACACAACTGAAACAATTCACTAATCCAGAAACAGTATCCTTCTCGGCATCAGCAAGACGAGAATACAACACTAGCAATGAGATGAAATCAAGTCTCTTTCTAGATGTTTCCCACTTCCCTTTCAGTTTCTTAGAAGCAGAACGCCTGGGACACCAAAGTCTGGCACTTGAGTCAACCAGCAGCATAACAAGTTATTACTTTTCTGAAACCATTTTCCTCATATTTCAGGCCCTGCCGATTCTCAAAAGATGCTTCCAGCAGATGGCGTTTTGCATAGATAATAAAGATGTTCACATCTCCAGAGTCTTGTAATTACCTTAAGAATTAGGAGAAGGAAAATAGAAGAGGAGGAAGTTCCTTCTGCTGCCCTCCTTCTCAGTTCCATTATCATGATCTGTATCCCATTTCAATTTTCATTACTCTCGGAAGAGCACAAGAGGCTGATAGGCAATGAGAGTAGTCTGTATTGAAGAGACAATTTAATTGCTCTGCTAAAAAAGAAACTCAGCTCACACAAAATAGGGCCAACCTTTTCCATTTGATCTTACAGCTCAAATGTCAACTGTGCCATACGTTTTATGTGATTAGAAAGAGCAGAAATGGAAACAAAGATTTGAAACATTTCATTCTGCCTCATACCATTTTATCCATTAAAATAAAGTAAAATAAACCTCAGTGGCATTTAGCAAACTTGGAACAAAGCAGTCATCAGGAACATGTCAAGGTCTCCACAAACTAGTCTAGTGCATGTGAAGCTGGGTGACTGTTTTTAATGGAATTCCTTGCCAGTGTTGTGTATTAAATGGCTGGAAGTCTTCCAGAAACCTGGCTTGCAAAGCACTTGGAAAATGAATAGTGTGGCTACGTTGGTGCATTCATTTGCATACCAATGCTGAGAATTCTGTTGGTTTCATAGAAATGATAGTGATTGAGGTGTAAGAATCAAAGTGAAAGGTTTGGATGCACACAGTGGTCACCAGAATTCTCTCTGCTGGCATGCCAACCTTTCAGACGCTTTTCCCCATGGGATAAACTAGCTCCTTCACTCTTGAGTGTCATCAGAAGCAACATTATAGAAATCTGAAGAGAGCTAAAGAGAAGGATGTTTTAGTTAAAAGAGAATTCTCATCCAGCTTTATTTTCCCCCCACAGAGAAAATAATTCTTTGCCAAAATCCCAAAGCTCAACAGCTTGAGATCTCTGTCTCTTTTCCATTTGGGTTTCACTCCTTTTTGAAAAGTCGAATTAAGTAAAATATGAACATGTGAACATTTCTGTTCCTGAAAGCCAAGTTATGAACAATAATATACCAGGAAAAAGGCCAGTTTTCTTCCTCAATATATTTTCCTTGCCAACTAGAACTTTAAACTGTAAACCTACCATAAAACCTACAGTTCAGTGCACAGGCATCATTGGTTCTTTCAGAAATTTGAAGGAACACTGAGAAAACATGAGATAATATCCTAGGTGATATCATAGTCAGCCTGGGAATAAGGGTGACAGAAAACAGAATCCATGGGCTACTGACATATGCCACTTAATGTCTACAACTTGTCCTGTGAAACAAAACCAAAACCAAACCTGCCACCATCAAATAGATTCCAACTCACAGCAACTCTGGAGGACAGAGTAGAACTGCACTACGGAGTTTCCAAGGAGTGCCTGGTAGATTCGAACTTTAGATTAAAAGCTGTAGCACTTAACCACTACACCACCAGAGTATACAGGACACTGTGTTATTTGGTTGTCATACAAACACAAGATTGGATGTTACTGCCTACTAGTTGAAGAATACACTCTTATATGGTAAAAATTTTATTTGTAAGCATGATAGTTCATATTAAAATAATGACAGAAAGTAAAAAAAAAGATACATAAGCCCATAACACAGCATTCATTATGGCTATCAAGAAATATGTCTTCTACATCATGTATGTACTGTACTATTCAATGCAGACCTGTCAGGGCAACTGTTTTACATACAAGAGACATGAAATACATGCAGGAATCTGTTGCGGTCACTACTTCAGGATACAATAGCTAACTCTTGTTCTCTGCTTGGAATTTCTTAACTGTGTTAAAACTTAAGAGACCACGGACATAGATGTAGTCTGATGTTGCCTGAACTGATGCTATGCAGTACATGACTGTATTTTTAAGTAAGTGAAAATTAAAAAAAAAAAAATCAGAGTCAAGGTCTCATACTGGAAACGTGGTTTTAGAAATCTCAGGCGAAAATCAAGTGTTTTAGCTTTACTTGGACACATCAAAGTGATATTCCTATTTCATTGCATTCTTCAAATTCTTATATGCATTCTTCTAATTCTTCTTTGTGCTTAATAACCATTCTAGAATGTAAGCATCATGAGGGCAGGTTGTGGCCTCCGTCACGGTAGGAATCTAACGAACTCATCACTGCTGTGTTAGCAGGGTCCAGAACAGTGCTAGGAGACCTGGCTGTGCAGTGGTTAAGAGCTCAGCTGCAGCTGTAATCCACCAGTCACTCCTTGGAAACTCTATGGCCCAGTTGCACCCTGCCCTATAGGATCTGCTATTAGTTAGAATCGATTCAACAGCAAGGGATTTGCTTTAGGTTTTTAGAATAATTCTTGACACACAATGGAGATCAATAAATGGATACTGAATAAAAGAATGGATTAATTACTAAAATTCATCTGGAAAATGATTGATGTTTGTGAAGCTGCAGTGCTAGTGGCCCCCAAAGAGCTGATTCCCATGTGTCCCTCTCCAGCTTCAACCACCCTTCCAAGCTCCTGTCATCCTTTATTAACTGTCCCCAGGCATGCTGGTCACACTAACAAAGCAACATCAACAAATCTTCCAACTAATTCATCATTTCTCCTATTCTGAATATTCTCTTTCTATCAGTTAACATCAGTCCTTGGTGGCACAGGTGTTTAAGCATCTGGCTGCTAACCAAAAGGTCAGAGGTTTGACTCCAACCGTTGTTCCTTGGGAACTTTATGGGACTGCTCTACTCTGTCCTATCACTGAGTCAGAATTGACTTGATGGCAAAGAATTTCAGTTTTTTTCTGTTAATATAAAAACTCTTACATTACTAGTTTCTAATATTTTGATTGGTCACTTGAACTTCTGAATGCTACTTCAGTGCGTCTTATTTACGATGTTTCTCCCTCTCCCTCCCTCACCCAGTCCCATTCCTTCCCTTGTTAAGGGTCTCCTTTCTTCTCCCTTAAACCCCAGATCTACCACCCACCACTTTGCCATACTGTAGTGGCTTGGAACTGGAAGCCATGCCATTAGTATTTTAAGTGCCAGTGGAGTCATCCACAGTGGACAGGTTTCATTGGTACATCCAGACTAAGACGAACCAGGAAGAAGGGCCTGGTGATCTAATTCCACAAATTAGCCAATGAAAACCTTATGGATTACAACAGAATACTGTCCAAAATACTGTTTGGATATGAGGCCCCTAGGCTGGAACATACTCAAAAGACAAAGCAGCGACAACCACGGACCCTGGCACAGCAGTGAAGGTGAAGACAGCGCAGAGTTGAGCAACTTTTGGAGCTGTTTTACACGTGGTCACTGTGAGCCAGAGCTGTCTCAATGGCAACTAATCACGGCATTAGACTATGAGGAACATTAAGTACAATTTCAAGCTGCTCAATCTGCTTCAAACCTCCTTCTCGCTCAGTATATTCTATATATTAAGTAGAGATAATTGGCTGGTGTCTTTTTTCTCTCAGAACCCTCCATAGTTTCTCCAATAGTTCTCTCAATAGTCCACTTAACAGTATTCCTTTGGTATAGCTTATTATGATAAGTAAGGCCTCAAAACATGCCTAGAGGCACATATCTAGCTAACTCAGGCTCATATTTCAATTTCTAATGAGATTTGGTTTTTGATACTCTCCAAACACAAAGTGCTAGGCTTTCTTCTCTCCTTTGCTATGCTTATGTCATTTCCACTTTCTGAAAACTCTTCTCCATTCTGTTCTAACTCTCAACATTTCGTGCTGTCCAGGCTCAATGTCTGCAGCTCAAACAATAGCTTCAATACAAAACATTTCAGAGCGTCCAGATGTCAGACTTTCTCTCAGCTCTGAATTCACATAGCACTTATCTCCTCGTATGAAATCTGTCATACTAGGTCTGATAATTACGTTTGTGTACTCATCCTAGAAAAAGTGCCACATATCTCATTGCCGAATATCACTACAGTCACCGTTGAAGTACGCCTCCCCTTGGGAAGCTATGCACTGACTGACACCAGTGCCTAGTCCACCCTTCAAAGCAATTTTGGAACTCTTTTACTGGAATGGCCATTGCACACAGGGGCACCGTGGCAAGTTCACGAACTGATTATATAGTTATCTGTGAGTAAGTTTTTAGCCAGTCAACAAAGAACTGTACTGGACCACCCTTCCTACTCAACTGATCTGGCCTCTAATGACTTTTTTCTTTACCCAAAATAAAGGAAATATTGAAAGGAAGTTTGGTGGGACTAAACATCCCACTTTCACCTTTCCAAATGATGGGCATTAATTAAGACCATGTGGTCTTGGTGATAGTAGCATCACCTCATTACTCATATAGTAGGACACAGTGAGGACAGCAAGATCAGCTGTTTGCTGAAATGGAACTGTCCTCATCATTTCAAAATTAGGAAGCACCCACTGTGAGGTTGGCAATTGTTATACTTTTTGGTCAAGACAGTTACAGTATTTAGTCTAGATCAGTGGTTCACTTAAAAAAACAAAAAACCCAAACCCAGTGCTATTGACTCAATTCTGACTCATAGCAAATGTATAGACAGAGTGGAACTGCCCCATAGAATTTCAAAAGAGCACCTGGTGGATTAAAACTGCCAAGCTTTTGGTTAGTAGAGGAGCATGAACCGCTACAGTACTGGGGTTACCTCAAACTTTAGGATGCATCAAAATCACTTGTTTTGTAAGAGAATTAAAGCACAGGACACCAAACTCCACCCCCAAGATTTAAGATTCAGTATGTTATGTGCAATTTTAACAAGTCCTCAGTTGATGCTGATGCTGTTGGTCCACGGATGCTACTTTAAGAGTCACTGAGTAGGAGCAAGCAAAAATGAAAGTAGACATTATCACAAGACAGTGGGTATCCAGGTAACAATAAAGACAGTTGAACATGACTGAATCTTTGAGGTAAAATCAGCATCTCATGGAAAAATGTAATTTGAATGTCCGACACACCTTTTTTTTTTTTTTTATTAGCAGATGTATTCACCTCCTACCTGCACCAGATATTTGAAGTCTAGAAGTCAGTGTGTAAATAAAAAGCAAAATCACAATAGTGTGGTGGCCATTTCTGTCTCTCTAATCACTGTATGGCAACTCTGGTAGCCTAGTGGTTAAGTATGGCAGCTGCTAACCAAAAGGTCAGGATTTCAGATCCACCGGGCACTCTTTGTCAATTCTATGGAGCAGTTCTGCTGTGTCCTATAGGGTCGCTGTGAGTTGGAATTGACTCAATGGCAACAGGTAATCATTACATTCCTAGCATGACTCCTAGGCAGAAAAAAGTACCAAGAATGAGCAAAATCACCAGTGGGCATAATGCTGAATCCTGTGACGACGACAGTGAATTAACACAGAATGAAAATATGTAGTGTTATAGAAAGGCCTAGGCAAGAAGGGCTTCTCTGAGGACAAAAGTTGGTACAGGAGTACTGAAGTTTGGGGAATACTAGGGATCTTCATCATTTCGTCTCTATGATGGATATGTCTCATTAAAGAGGGTACCAAATGATAATTTCTACATATGCTAGGATAACACTTATGTACTGCCTTTTTGGAGACAAAGCATGTTTATATGGAGAAAATGCGTTAAGTCTACAACATATCTTACACAACCAACCACTTGTAAGAAAGCTCTATTAAAGACACGCTGTCAGGAGGGATCAATCCCTGGAGAAGGACATCATGCTTGGTAAAGTAGAGGGTCAGCTAAAAAGAGGAGGACCTTCAACAAGATGGACTGACACAGTGGCTGCAATAATGAGCTTAAGCATAAGAATGATTGTGGGCGTGACGCAGGACTGGGAAGTGGTTCCTTCTGTTGCGTATAGGGTTGCTACGAGTTGGAACCAACTCAACGGCACCTAACAACAACAACACTAAGAAGACAGGACTGAGGGATGCTCTGCTCTGCTATCCATAAGACTGCACGACTCAGAGCTGATGGGACCACGATAAAGAACACATGTAGGGATATCAAGAGCACGTTATCTTGGAAGAACGCGGATGGCTCTTGCTGGCTTCAAAATGCCCTGGCTTTATTTTTTTTTCTTTAATAAATATTTTTTCTACCTTCCGTGAGATACCTGGCATATAATTTTATTTCAGTTTATTAATACTCAAAGAATTAAAATACTGGAGGGTAGAAATTGATTCCAAATTAACTGCATGCACAACTGAAATCAGATCATGAATTTATCAAAGTGATTAAAAATATAACCAAAAAATTATAAATAAGACATAATTAATATTTTACATACTAGTCAAGAAGTGTAAGTGTTAAAAACACTTGGGAGTCATCCCTGGATTTCAAGCCTCTAACTGCTGTTAAATAAAGTTGTTCTGAAGATCCTTATGTTTAAAGCTGAGTTTAGCAACTGTGAAAAACCCACTGCTTTCAAACTGTTTCTAACTCACAGGGACCCTATAGGACAGAGTAGAACTGCCCTTTTGGGTTTCCAAGCAATGCCTGGCAGATTCGAACTGCTGATCATTTGCTTAGCAGCTAAAGCTCTTAGAGCTATGCTAACACTACACTGTCAGTATTTCTAGTAATTGTGTAAGTAACTAATGAAATCATTTTCTTTTGTAGAGCATGGAATGAATATTAATTATTTATCTCACAGCAATTACAAGGATGATAAAATATATTTTACATATCACAATGTATTTCTAAGTAAAGTTTGAAGGATCAAGTAATTCATTATTGAAAGTCTAAAAGTCTCATTAGGAACTTGATATCTTTTTCTAACTTACAAAAACAAGATTATAACAGTTACATGTAGATTATTAAAAATACTTTTGGATGGCATGTATTTTATGGCTATGTATGTATAAGGATACCATATACATGTATAGGAACAACTGGAGTTACTACTGCACAATATTTACAAGACATGTAATTTGTATATTGGGATTATTAGCAATTTTAGCTTCTATACATTCCTTAATCTTCTGTCTCTGTAGTCTCAAACTGTAGAAGGAACACGTTACTTTAATCTTAAAGAGTTCAAAATATCAAGTGTTAATCCAATTCATTTGCAGATTATTAGCAAAGCACTGTTCCTCAAGGGAATGCCATTTTCCTTCTAACAAAACTGACGTTATGACCTGAGTTTTGCATTACAACTGAAAAGTCAAGAGTAAATTCCAGGAGGAAACAATTTAAGTGTGCCGAAATTATTAGGACTATTTATAAACTATAATCACTGCACCTCATTTACTAAAGCTCCAGTGTAATGCATCCAAATGATTCCACATATAAAAGAGTGGGAATGAGCTTGCTGCTCATGTAAAAACGGGTATAGCCAGGAAGGTTATTGTACCTCATTTGCCCACTAACCAGCACATGTTGTGAAGGCATCTAAAATTAGAGGAGACTTGGTGATATCACCGAAGCCTATTTCTGGACTCCTGCAGAAAAACGAATGCTGGCACGAAAGAGAACTGGCAACGAAGCAAACACCAGCTGGCCTGGTAGGCAACACTCCTGGGCTCTTCAGAATTTTGTAACTTGTCTTACATGTGAGAAATTCGATGGAATTGAATTCTCTTGCCCACTGATCATTAAACTTCATAGATTATGTAAGAACTACCGCATCCCAACAACTATGCAAATACTTACTAATTAACTAGTTATTGTTCTTGAAATGTTAATGCAAAAATACCCAAGATAAGCCCACTTAGAAGAATCCAGCATCAGGGACCTGCCATGTACCTTTTCTCCTTTGTGTCAGAAGCATGCCTGTGATGTATGCATTCTTCCAGTCCATTCCAGACCCCAAGGGTCTGTATTCATACTTACAGCTACTCTATTACACAGCCTACCTGGAAGTGAATAAGGCTAGTTCTGAACTATTATTAGTACCCATTAAGCAGTCTTGATAATTTTCCAACCCCTGGTGCTGCCCTGCAAGTCATTTTGAAAACAAATCATTTTCCATACTCCAGGCATTTTCCTACAATTCTTTCCTGTCCCAGTGGTAAAGAGCTTGATGTTTACCTGAAACCTGGCAATTAGAATCCACCAGTCACTCCATGGAAACAGTATGGTGCAATTCTATTCTGTCCTATAGAGTCACGGGAAACCCCGGTGTTGTACTGGTTAAGTGTTACCTGCTAACCAAAAGGTCACCAGTTTGAATCCAGTAGGTGCTCCTTGGAAACTCTATGAAACAGTTCTACTCTGTCCTATAGGGTCACTATGAGAGAGAAACAACTCAAAAGCAGTGGGTTTTGGGGCACAGAATCACTAGGAGTTGGATTCAACTCAAAGGCAACTGCTTTGATTTTATAGTTTAAGCACTGGCTGTCTGGAATGCTGGTATATCTGTGCTTGACAAAGAATTCCAGAAAGCTAAGCTGTTGTCAAGGCCATTTGAGGGAAATAAATTGGCTCAAGTTTTGATGCAGAGTTAATGAAACAAATGGACCTGACGTTACTGTGGTTCTTGGGCTTCCTTAAGTCATTCAGACCCGAGTAAGATTCTGACTTATCATGAATGTTTTGAAGTGGTTCCTATCTTCACAGTTAGGCTTAAAATGGATGGCTCCTGACACGAACACTTGAAAAATAATCATTCATTTCTCTGCATCAGTTCTACGTTATCCCAAGGGTTTGTTCAACAGATGGACATAATTTGCATACTTGACTACCACCGTTTTCTTAATTGCATTTTCCCAGCATACTCTATTATATGTGCAGTCTATTAGGTTTCCTTAGAATTTCACATTCAAAAATAAATACAACTTGTATGAAGTTATTATATGTCCTGTGTGGTAGTTTCTCCCTGAAAAATCTAGCCTTTGGAAACTTTTAGGACATGCTGAAAAATCTCTCACCAACTGTAACATCTCTCAAATACATTAATAAAACTACTTTTTAATTTTAATTAAGTTTATAATTTAGTTAAAAAAATACCTCATAATGCATCTCAAAGTTAGAATATGACTTAATTCAGTCATTTTGTTTAAAACTCATCATTCACTCCTAACAAACGTCTGGGCCATTTACTATTAAAAACTTAACTCATTAGAACACCAGGTTGCAGTGTTCAATTTTTAACTTTAATGCTATGTTATCATTATGTTATAGCAATGTCTTTATTCTTGATGTTGTGCCTGTATTTTACAGAATTGGTAGCTCCTTTTTTACATAGGAAGTCCCTGAAAGTGTGACAAGATATTTTAAGGCACACACACCAACCAGGACAGGGAAGAGTTTGGGCAGCTTATACAGGACCCCTGACTACATGCTTTTCTGAGAAATTTAAACAACGCCCTTCATTACGTTTGCCCACATTTTGAAAGAAACACAATGACATGAACGAAAAAACTCCAAGTTTTTAATTGCCTTCAGTGCTACTGTGGGTACGATCAGCTCCACTGCTTTCTTTGTTCCTTCTTTTCCTGTGGCTGAAAATTCACCGCAGCATCTATCTCATCTGTCTCTAACAAGGAGCGCTTTAAATTAAAAGAGAAACAGAGAGAGAGAGGGAGAGAGAAGGATAGATCCAGAAGCCAAGAGGAGCCACACTGGCAGTATGGGGGAAATGGCTATAACAAGGCAACATCATTATGCGTTTCTTCTGTAGGCACCAGAGTCCTACACACAAATTTGCTCTCTATTACACAGACTTCTATACAGATAAATTCATACCTTAAAGGGACATTTCTGAAGAGTTTAATAGAATTTAATGCATTTAGGACACACTGAAAAAAATCTCTTACCAACTGTAACATCTCTCAAACACTTGAATAGGTCTAATTTTTACTAAGGTTTCATAATTTAGTTTAAAATGTCTCATAATACATTTTAAAGTTAAAATATGACAAAATACAGGAAAAAAAACTAGCTTTGATTTATAAAATACAGAATACCCGCCCCCAGTCCCATCCGCGATTCCCCTTTCTGCAGTTTCAGTTACCCGTAGTCAATGGTGGTATAAAATATTAAACGGAACATTGCAAAAGTAAACAGTGCATAATCTTTAAATTGTACACCATTCTGAGGAGTGTGATGAGTCTCACAGCATCTCGCTAAACCCCGTCTGGGAGATGAATGATCCCTTAGTCCAGTATATTCAAGCTGCCTGCCCATAAGTCACCTGGTAGCTGCCTGGTTTTCCAATCAACTGTCTCAGTATTGCAGTGTTTGAGTTTAAGTAATACCCACCCAGCTCCCATTTTACTTAATAATACTTCTCTTTTATTATTGGTTATTATTGTTCATCTCTTCCTGTGTCCAATTTACACATTAAACTTCATCATAGGAACATATTACTGGGAAAAAAGGGTATATAGTTTCGGTATTATTTCCTGTTTCAGGCATCTACGGAAAGTCTTGGAACCATCCCTCAGAATTAAAGGAAACTATTGTATTTCAAAGACAGTCTTTTACAGTCTCACTGCCTGCTAACACACAGAAGAAACCAAACATGCCATTATGTACGGGGACTGCCCATTAAGCTCATGAACCCATCCTAGAAAAAGTGATGGGTGTACACCATTGCTGCTTGTCACTACCATCACCTCTGAAGTTCTCTTCTTGGGAAGCTATGTACCAATACCAGCACCTAGTCCATACTTTAAAGCAATTTTGGAACTCCTTTTCTGGCTATCAGACCTCTCGTCTTATTACCCTTGATGTCATTCAGATGTCTTCCTTTCAACATTTCCTGTAACTTTAGGTAAAGAAAACAGTCACTGGGGGCCAGAAGAGGTGAGTAGGGAGGGTGTTCCAATACAGTTATTTGTTGACTGGCTAAAAACTCCCTCACAGACAACTATACAATGAATTCTGCAAACTTGCCATGTGCCCCTGTGCACAATGGCCATTCCAGAAAGAGTTCCAAATTTGCTCTCAAGGGTGGACTAGATGCCCATGTCCATGTCAAGCTTCCCAAGGGGAGTACTTCGAAGGTGACCACAGTGATATTTAGCAATGAGCTATGTAGCACTGAGAACAGTTAAGTTCATCGACTTAACAGGTAAACTGCATACAGTAGCATGCTCAGTGATGAAAGACAGAGTGCTTATATTCTAAGATCAGGACAAGGAAACTATGTCTGCTCTCAGTGCTCTTATTAACATCGTATTGCAGGGTTATAGTCAATAAAATTAATAGTCAAGGGAAATTAGTAAAATATATACAGATAAAAAACAAACAACAACCAAAAAAAGCATTAAGGAAAACACAGGTTGAGTGCCTACATTAAATAAAAAAAAAAAAGAAAGAAAGAAAAAACACACAAGAGAGATCCTAAATCTAGTGAGTTTAGAAAGCTTTCAGCATACAATGTCAATACACAAAAATCAATTTCATTTCTTGACACTACCATTGGATAATCAGGAATTGAAATAATACCACGAGAAGAATCAAATAATGAAATTTCTAAGGATGTCTTTAACAAAAGATGTGTGAGACATATATACTGGAAATTAAAACAGTGCTGAGGAAAAAATTTAAATGTCAATATTATTGGAGAGATACACCATATTTACATGTTGAAAGACTGAGTAAAGCTGTTATTTCCCCTAGACTGTATCTAGTTCCAATCCCAATCAATATTTTAGTAGCTGTGTTTTTTAAGAAGAACTCAAAGCAATCCTAAAATTTATATAGAAATGTAAATAACATACAGCAACCAAGTATTTTGTTAAAGTGAAGAAATTTGGAGGGCTTAACACTACTTGATTTTAATACTTGCTATAAAGTTAAAACAAACAAAACACTATAGTATAAAGACAGACATATAAATTAATGGAGTAGAATAGGGTCTCAAGAAGTATCCCACACAAATACAGTCTAACAAAGGCATTTCAGTGAGGAAAAAAAAAATCTTTTCAGTAAATTATGCTGGAACTGTTATGTATCATTACGCAAGCAAAAAAAAAGACAAAAAATCTAAACCCCTATCTCACACCATATATAAAAGTGAACTTGAAATAGACTGTAGTCATACATAAATGTAAACATAAGAAGATAAATTATATTTTATGTTAAGATACTGAATAATCCAACAATTCTATGTATGATGTTTTAACATTTAAATGTTAATGCTGTTTAACATGTAATGTTAACATGGAAACGTTTTGACAGTTACATAAAACATTAAAAAATGTACTTACCATATGATTCTGCCACTCCATTTATAGGTATTTATTAAAAAGAAATAAAAGAATAGTCCATATAAAGACTAGTAAATGAATGCTCATAGCAGTCTTATTTACAATAGCCAAAAACAGACCATGAAATGCCCCACAATAAGTTAATGGATAAAAATTATAGTATAGCCACACGATAAATAAAATTCAGCGATAAAAAAAAGTAACATAATGCAGATGAGGAAAATGATAATAATCAAAAGGAGCCATACTACCCCAGAAACTCTGTATTTCATGATATTATTCATATAAAAATTTTAAAATATGAAGCTACTTTATAATAGCAAAAGCATATCAGTATTTACCTTGGGATCAGAGTTAATGAGGAAGGAAGATTATAACAGCACCAGGAAACTTTGGAGGGTAACGGATATATTTATTATATTAATGTGGGCATGATTTCATAGGTGAATACATCAGAATTTAACAAATCATATACTTTCTATACATGCAGTTTGTTGTACACCAGTGGTACTTCAATAAATCTGTAAAAATGATCATGTCTGAAGAAGTCATCTATTTATAATATCCAAGGGTGAACACACATGGCTGTGATAGCATTTGCTTATAAATTGGTTCATCTTGTTGAAAGTTTATTATACACTAAGACTGTTTACATGTCTCATTGAATTATAAGGTTATAATGTGAGAGGGAAAAAGAAGCCAGAATTTATTACTGTAATTTATTAAGGAGAAAATCTGTATTTTATTATTCAAAGGACTGCCTGGAAGATGAGCCGCCTATGGGTGACTCCATGGGACACAGACAGGGCACAGAAACAGTCTCAAATTTTTATGAAAATTGATAATCAGTTCATCAACTAATGATATGTGAAATATACATAGACACACAGACACACAGACACACACACACACACATTGGTTTGTATGGAGATAAAAGATGCATCCTATACAGCGCACAAGAAACTATGTTAACATGATTCTCTTGATTTCAAATCAATTAGAAAAAAAATTGATACAGAATAAAATGGTTGTATTCAACTTGGAATTATAGGTAAGTATTGCTTCTACCATCAAACTGTGCTATTCAGAACCTTATAGCTGGTAGAGATAGAATAGAAGAAAACCAGATTCAATTTTAGGTCTCCAGCCTATTTCCATCTATCTGGTTTCTTTAAACCACATAAGATTTCAACCGAGCACATCACTTTAGGCTGAAATCTTGAAGCCACTTGACGATAACAGGGCTAAGAAGAGATTAGAATAGAATAGAGCAGTGTTAAGACTCCTTTTACATTTATTTTTAATCATTCAATCCTCATCCCAGATTAGGAAATCATGATTCAGATAGAGTGAATCATTAGACCACTCCTGATTCACTCATACAACAATATGTGAGTCCCTACTATCTACCAATAGGCTGCTAAATCTAGGGATACAGGGGTGAACATTACTTTCCTCAGGTGTTGGAGACAGGAATTGAATCCAAATATATCTTTGCATTGCTGACTCTAACACACTGCCTCTTTAGTGTCACGTAAAATCAATGGGCTTTAAGACTCAGCTGATTTAAAAGAATATTTCTAGGGCTTGGATGGGATTCATGGACATTTTTTTCCTCTGGTGCCTGAGGAAACAGTACGATTTACCTCTAATTAAGTGAGCCGATGGCTCTATATTTTATAACCTTCCTACTTCTCTCTGGACGTGATTGAGACTTGACATAATGTTTCTCTTGCAGAAAACAGCCATAAAATCCAAAATGTCACTGCATCTCTACTAGAGCTTTCTTTTTTTTTTTTTTTTAAAGGAGTCAAAGAAAAGATTATGCTTCAAAAGTGGCAAGTTTAAAAGTGAACACATTTGGGGGGTTTTTATAACTGTCTCTAAACTAAGACTTCTGTTTTCCAAGCCTGCGGCAATTCAGTCTCCACCATCCTTTCACCGTTTGTGAACAGTTTCACCTCCTCCCCGTCAAAAATCCAAGGACCATTCACTCTTGGGGAGGGCGTTCTTCAAAAAGAAGCTTCTTTAATGTTTTGTTTATTTCTTTCTGAAGTGGCTGCTTTGAGGATGATAGTTGCCTTTGATTATGAAATTTGAATGGTTTCCACATTTATATTCTGCCTTTTATAAGCATTTGGCCTCAGCTGAAATGGCTTGTGCTTTTGAGACGGGTTTAATTTCCTTTCCATGTTAAACATTAATGGCTTTTATATTCAGCACTTTGTTTGCTTTACGCATTGCAAAATTTCGTCTCACTTGCAGAGGTTTGAGGATTAGACGCTCTATGAGCTACACCTTGTATTCCATAATACTGCCGTCTTGTGTTTACTGGTTTGTTTGAGCCCTGGTCAATGTCCTCCCACCCAGGCAAGACAAAAGCTCTACTCAACCAACTTCTAAACAAAAATCCACATAAATCCACCCTCGACATGGCTACTGCAGTTGCCATGTGAAATCTCGTAAGATCAGGATACAGATACATATGGTTCATCTTTACTGACGAAGATATACATGATGAGAATAACCACAAGCCCACAAACAGCTGGCATTTAAAGTCCTAGACAATCCAGTCCCAATCTCTCATGTTAGCCTTCTTTGTCACCTGGCATATTTACTAGACATTTACCCTTTTATATTTGTAGTTTTTAGACACATGACATTCCAAACTCAAAGATGTTTTTTGTGCATTCATGCCTTTATGTCCTTGATTGATCATGTTTCGGGTACTGCTGCTGCTGTTATGGTTCTTTTTTCCTGTCTGGGACAAAGCCCTTGCATCAGACTTTGAGATTTATGTCAAGTTTCTGTCCTTTACTGAGCAGCGAGGAGTAAACTACTTACTCTTACCACAGATTTGCTCATCTAAAAATCCAGATAATAGTTATACTCTTTCAGGGAGCTGGGAAGATTAAATAAGGTAATATACAAGCATATGAAATGCTTGGAACAAGACTGGCTGAGAGGGAGCCTTCAGTCATTAGCTTCTACTAATGCTTTTTTTGGTTTGTTTTTTAATTTGGTGTTTCCCTCTTGTCCTATAAGCCTCGGAGCAAAAACAGCTTCTCTGTGAATCATGACTTGGCCTTGTCTACAGGGCGTATTCATTTGCTAGAGCTGCTGTAACAAAACACCAGATTCAGTAGGTGATGAGAACAGAAGCACAATGTCTCAGAGTTCCAGACGACAGAAGTCCCAACAGGAGTGTCAGCTGTGTTGACTGTTTCTGAGGACTCTAAGGGACAACCTGTCCGTGCCTTTCTCCTAGGGTCTGGTGACGGTCTGTGATCCAGGGCATTCCTTGCCTTGTAAATTCCTCTAACCTCTGCCTCAATCTTCTCATCACTCTTTCCTCGGTGTCTCTTTTATAAGGACACCACTCACACTGGATTAGGGTCCACCTTATTCCAGTGTGAACCCAAATTAACATAACTGATGGTATCTTCAAAGACTTGTTACCAAAGCAGGTCGCATTCACAGGCACCAGCGGACAGGACATCATCAGATTTGGGAGAGGGGAACACAGTTCAATCCATAACAGAAGGTTAATCATTTTTTCATATATTCTTAAATCCCATCATGCATCCATCTTCAGTGTTGTCTAACATTTGTCTGAAAACATCTTCATAAGCTATTATCTCAGTAAACTGGAATCAGCGATTGTGATTTATACAGTGCTGTATTCCATGTGCCATCATCGTGCCCTGTACATGGTAGCTGGTGAATAAATGTCTGTTGAATACAGGAGTCTCAGTGTGTCTCCACAAGAGTGGTGCGGCACACGGCAGGGAGCTCACTGACCATGTTTTCTGTGAATTTTAAAAGACAAGGTCTAGTGAGCTGAGCTTATTGGTCTATGTGGTTTTCTTTTCTCGCACCACAGCTGGTTATTGGATTGAACAGGAATTAAAAATTCTTTTAAACTTATGGAAACGAATAAGGAATCAATTCACCAAAACTTGAAAGAAAATCAGGGTTTCAAACAAATTCAAGTTGGAGATCCTCTGTTTAAAAATACATAGCCCATATGGATAAGACTGGCTAAAGGGATTGAAATTCTAACAATGTTTAAGATGGACAGAAAACTTGTGACTTTAGGAGACTTGCTCCTCCTGTTGGGTCTCTGCTTTTATGAGCATTCTGTTTTCCAGATAATTCTATTAATGACTTCTCTATGCCTAACACATAATCTTTTGAAGTCCAGACATGAGCATGAAGTCTATGTGACAGTTTACCAGGCAATTTGTTTTGATTATCAGAAGATTAGAACCATTCTCATTCTCATTAATAATTTATAATAAATGTGAAACAATGTATTCATGACAGTATTTTAGAATATTAACAAATCAGATTTGATTACCCAAACAGAATTTGCCTTATTTGAAATAAACAAGGAAAGCAATGAACAAGGCATGATGAAATATGAACAGTCATTATCCGGAAGGCATTTATAATCCGGGACAGACAGGCAGAGAGAGGAGAGGATGTGATAAAGTAGGGGCAGCTGATCCAGTACAAGACCCGCATAAGACAGGTTCCAAGTCAAGTGCGCACATATAAAGCAAAGATGACGCCAAGTCGTGAAATCACAAAATAGCTTCGAAACGAACATGGTATATCAGACATCCTGAAGAATTAAATTTTGATAGATATTAAAGCCAATTTGAGGACACAACATTTATAACCAAAAAGTCATCTTTGAACATTCAAGAAATAGAAATCACATTTGGAAATGGAAACTCCTTATTTGAATCTGCCGTCATCTCATGAGCACCCTTTTTTCCGGTACCACCTTTTAAATCCTCTAACAAACATGGCTCACAACAATGGTTCAAAGAACACTGTCACATAAATATGTAGGCATATATACTTTGGAAATTCAACTAATCTTCCTAACCATAAGCCTCCCCCATCTACAGAATGGAAAATTAGTACTTAATTCATTTGGTTGTTTGAAGAAAATACCTGGAAAATAGCAGGCATGAACCAAAATGTCGAGCAAATACAGCTCCTTTTGCTTTTCTGCTTTTACTCCATCATCATTTAATAATTTTCCTGCTTTAAGGAGCTGTTTATTTTCATTCTAAGGGAATCATTGTTTTTGTTGGGTGTCATCAAGTCAGTTCCAACTCCTAGGTATCCTGTGTACAACAGAATAACACACTGCTCGGCCTGCACCATCCTTACAGCTGTTATTACACATGAGCCCATTCCTGCAATCACAGTGTCAGCCCATCTCATTCAAAGTCTCCCTCTTTTGCACTGACCTTTTAACTTGCCAAACATGATGTCCTTCTTCAGGGACTGTTTCCTCCTGATAATATGTCCCAAATACCTAAGAATGAAGCCTCACCGTTTGGGCTTCTAAGGAACATTCTGGCTGTACTTCTTCCAAGGCAGATTTGGTTCTTCTGGCAGTCCATGTGTATCAGTTCTTCTCTGATCTTTCTTATTCATATCCAGCTTTTGCATGCACAAGAGGCAACTGAAAATACCACGGTTTTGGTCAGGAGCACCTTAGTCTTCAAGGTGACATCTTTGCTTTTTAATATGTCCATTAGGCCTTTTAGGCAGATTTGCCCCAAGTAAGGTGTTATTTGATTCCTAGACTGTTGCTCCCATGGGGGATGACTGTGGATCCCAGTAAAATGAAATCCTTGACAACCTCAATCTTTTCTCTGATTACCATGACATTGCTTTTTGGTCCAGATATGAGGATTTCTGTTTTCTTTATGTTGAGGTACAGCCTATGCTGAAGGTTGCATGGGCTTTGATCTTGATCAGCAAGTTCTCCAAATTCTCCTCTTTCTCAGCAAGCAAGGTTGAATCACTGCGTATTTCAGGCTGTCAATGAGTCTTCATCCAATCCTGATACCACGCTCTTCTTCACACAGTCCAGTTGGTTGGATTATTTGCTCAGCACACAGATTGAATAAGTATAGTGAAAGGACACAACCCTGATGTACAGTTTCCATGATGTTAAGCCATGCAGTATCCTCCTGTTCTTTACAAATACCTCTTGATCTATGTACAAATTCTTAATGAGCACATTTAAATGTTCTAGAATTCCCATTCTTGAAAACACTACCCATAATTTGTTATGGTTCACAAAATCAAATGCTTTTGTGCAGTAAATAAAACACAGGTAAACATCTTTCCAATATTCTCTGCTTTTAGCCAAGATTCAGCTGACATGAGTAATCATATCCCTCGTGCCATGTTCTCTTCTGACTCCAGCTTGAATTTCTGGCAGTTCTCTATCAACATACTTGTGTAACCATTTTTGAAATTAGAACAACAGGAATTAGAACTGTTTTAAAACATATATCCTCAGGCAGTTAATGTTGGTAGATGTACCATATGGGCACAAAATAAATACTCATTAGCTGCGTGAGTATTCTATAGAGACACAAAATTGTTCTAAAGAAAAACAAATTATTTGCATGCATTAAATGTAACTGCAACATTAAACATTTTAATCCTTTAGTAAAAGGTAATATATAAACTAAAAGCTGTTTCATTTGTCATTATTATTACTTACCCTTATTACTGAGAAACAAATATACCCAGACTGATGATGGGCTCTCAAATTCCATGTCTAAAGACTACTTGCTGAGTTAGACTTCATACATTTGGAGCTTGAACTTAATCATAAAAGACTAAGACACATGTTTCATAAAACTGGAAGTTATTCCTATTTTCCTCCTAGATAAATTGAAACAATAAAATCCCTATTAAAACTCCATCAATTCTGTGCAAAGTTGATTCCTAAAGAATACCAAGTTAGGCACAAACTATGTATAGACTGTAAACTTGAAGTAATATTTGTGTGGTATTTTAATTTTCGTAGTTTACACACTCACTACCACATACCCTGACCACTTCATGAGACAACATTTTAAGGATGTAGCACTGTGCTCAGTCACACTTGCTGTCACGCTGTTGTCATTCCCACAGATATCTTCCCCTCGATGGCCTAATGTTTATTATCTGTGCTTTCGATGTTACTTATCAAGCTGTAGAAATAAAAGGTCTTCACATATCTCACTGCTTTTCACATTCCTTTGCATTCTGCCTTCGTCACTTTCCCTGGCAGAGGGATGACAGAGGGGTGACAGAAGAGGTCTGGGAGGTAGAATAAGAAAGAAGTCCAAGACACAAACCGATAACGTAAAGAGAGATAAAGCTGAGGGGAGGAGAGTAGTAGGATTACGTCGGAACAAGAGGAAGACCAAAGAGACCAAAGCTGTTCCAAATACAACCTCCTTCTAGTACAGCACCAAGCTACAGTGTTCGTGTTAATGTTTTCTAGCGTGGTCCTGTGCAATTTTTTTTTTCTTAAAAGTCCTGTTCATATCCCACCACAGTATCTGTGACTTAGAACATGGGGACAGAAAAGTCCTTGCTGAAGACAAGCCTGGAAAAGAGACTTCGGTAACGGGACATAAATGAGCTCTTTACCCCAAACAAGAGCTGTTACTTTTTCAAAGTGGGGTGGTTGCATTAAACACTAGTTCTACATGACATTAAAAAGTTATTGAAAGGAATAAAGAGAAAGATTCCCCAAACAAATTGAGTTTGGAGATCCTAAATTAGACAGAAATGAAGGTTTCTTTACTACAACATATGTGAGAACCCTTAAGAAGTGCATACGCATTATGAATCTCCACCATGGCACTTCCAGAAGGTACCAAGTTTTGTGGGACATGCTTTGGGACACGCTATCATTAAAGGAGGGACATTTCATTTGTTTTCTCTTTCCTTCACTCAAGCAGTGAGATTGTTTGGAAGAGTTTGGCTTGTTTCAAATATCTTTGTGTCAGAGCCTGGGGATAAAAGGATGGTAAATCATGAACTTTGTCCCATTAAAGCTTGTGATCTTCTTTAGCAATATTAATACTCAATTACTAGATACCCATTCAAATGTCATTGGTATTCTACTAGAGAGATCTTGTACTCTGTAGTGTGCAGAGATGTGTGGTTTCCTAGAAACTTGGTCCCCTGAATCAAGCAAGGTATCTCTCTCTCTCTCTCTCTTTTTTTTTTTTTCCTTCTCTGTTAAACCAAGATGCTGCTTCTGCACCTTTTATCAACAAAAAAACGGTGAATTTGGTAAGCATTTCAAAATCTTCACCACCAGTTAAGTGACTGAGAATGGGAACAGGACCTCTCCGTTTTCACATATTCTGCTATACATGTATTGAGTGAAAATTTTGCAGCTCTTACTGAATGAAATGAAGATCAAGTGATTGTTCCCTGGTGAAAAGTAAACTGAGTTCTGTCTACCTGCTGTGGTCACCATGCTCTCCAGAACAAAGAGGATATTATTGCACTTGAATGTTTTTCTTTTTTCCTTCATCAGTATGTATGGTCCCACTATAGCACATGATGGTACTGAAGGAAGAAGTCAAAGCTGTATTGAAGGCAATGATGAAAAACAAGGATCCAGGAATTGACGGAACATTAACTGACGGAACATAAAACTGACGTTTTAACAAACAGACGCAGCACTGGAAGTGTTCATCCAACTACAACAGGAAATTTGGAAGACAGCTACCTTGCCAACTAACTAGAAGAGATCCATATTTATGCCTATTTCCAAGAAAGGTGGTGCAACTGAACGCAGAAATCATCCAACAATATTGCTAATATCACACACAAGTAAAATTTTGCTAAAGATCATTCAAAAGCAGTTGCAACAGTATATTGACAGGGGATTGCCAGAAATTCCGGGTAGATTGAGAAAAGGACTTGGAACCAGGGACATCATTGCTTATGTCAGACAGAACGTAGGTGAAAGCAAAGAATACCAGAAAGATGTTTACTTGTATTTTATTGACTATGCACAGGTGGGTATGCAATTACGTGGGTTACAACAAATTATGGCTGACACTGTGTAGAACAGGAATTCAAAAACAATTGTTCTCATGAGAAATCTGTAGATGGATCAAGAAACAGTCATACAAACATAACAAGGGGACATTGTACAGTTTAAAGTCAAGAAGGGTAGGTGTCAGGATTGTATACTTTCACCATACCTAGTCAACCTGTATGTCAAGCAAATAATCTGGAAGTTGAATGAGGAATCACAATTGGAGAAAGTCTCATTAACAATCTGTATTAAGAGGTTGACACAACCTTGTGTGCTGAAAGTGAAGAGACCTGAAGCACTTACTGATGAAGATCAAACACCACAGCCTTCGGTATGGATTACACCTCAACATCAGGAAAACAAACATCCTTACAACTAGACCACTAAGCAGCAACATGGTAAATGGAGAAAAGACTGAAGTTGACAAGGATTTCATTTTATTTGGATCCACAATCAGTAGCCATGTAAACAGCAGTCAAGAAATCAAAACACACATTGCATTGGGAAAATCTACTGCAAAAGACCTCTTTCAAGTACTGAAAAGCAAAAAAAAAAAAAAAAAAAGTCACCTTGAAGACTAAGATGTGCCTAACCCTATTTCAATTATATCATACATCTGTGAAAGCTGGAAAATGAATAAGGAAGATAGAAGAGGAACTGTTTCCTTTGAACTGTGGTGTTGGAGAAGAATACTGAGTGTACCATGGACTGCCAACTTAGTGGACAGGCCTGTCTTGGAAGAAGTACGAGAATGTTCCTTAGAAGCAAGAATGGTGACTATACCTTACATACTTTGGCAGTGTTGTCAGGAGGGCTCAATCCTTGAAGAAGGACATAATGCTTGGTAAAACAGAGAGACAGTCCAAAAAGGGAAGACCCTTCACCAGGTGGGCTCACACAGTGCTACAACCACAGACTCAAGTATAGCAATGACCGTGGGCCTGGCGCAGCACCAGGTGGTGTTTTGTTGTGTCCTACATAGGGTCACTGTGATAGAAACTGACTTGACAGCACCCAACTAGAACATAGTAGGCATGATAACTCTCAGCTTGTCACTTGTTTCATCACCTCCAGAATCCATGAGAAATATTTTAAATTTTGACCTGATTATAGCCCAGATTTGTATCTTAAAACTTTCTTCCATTGTGGCTGGTTTGATATCATTAGGAAAGAGCAATCTTGCTGGGTTATTCAACTGTGAAAAGAAAAGGATGACCTGTTGAAACGTGGACATTTGTTCAACTAAACAACAGGTGTTGGAAATTATTTGAAATCTAACTCACAGAAGCAGTAATCAAGAAATCAAATGACATATTGCTCTGTATCTGTTGGGAAAGGCTTCTGAAAAGTGTTAAAAAGTAAAGATGTTCCTTTGAAGACTCAGGTACACCTGACCCAAATCACAGTATTTCCAGTACGTCACACATACGTGAAAGTGTGACAACTGGTAAAGAAAACCAAAGAAGAATTATGGTGTTGGTGAAGAATATTGAAAATAAAGACACAGAACACCAGAAGAAAAAATTAAACTGTTCTGGAGGAAGTACAACCAGATTGTTCTAAAGGGAGAAGAGTGTGACTTTGTCTCAAGTACTTTGGACATGTCACTCCTCATAGTAAACATGAATTTTCCATAACATCAAGATCCCTTGAGAAGGACATCGTGCTCAGGAAAGCAGAGGATCAGTGAAAAAGAGGAAGATTCTCAGTGATACAGACTGACACAGATGCTGTAAGGATGGGCTCAAACACAGCAACAGCTGGGGAAGGGTGCAGAGCTGGACGGCTCTTGGTTCTGTTACTCTAGGTCACTAGGAGTCTGAACCGACTTGGCAGCACCTGACAACAACAATTTATGACCCGGATATAGAAAAAGAAAAACTGTTTCTAAAATGTCATTGCAGTTTCAGAACATATTTCCCAATTGTGTGTTTGGTAAAACCAATTTTAATGACTTTTTCGGTGTTATTTATACGAGTAAATAAAACATAAATGAGGCCACTATGAGTGTGATTACTCATTTCTCAGTTTGTCATCCCATGGTAGCTTGCTTATTGTTATGGCGCTGGAAGTTATGGTACCAGTATTTCAAATACCAGTAAGGTCACCCCTGGGGAACAAGTGATAGTGGAGCCTCAGGTCGACACAGACTACAATGAAAGGCCTAGGAATCTGTATTTTTGAAAGTCATCCACTAAAAACCCTATAGACCACAAGAGAGCAGCATCTGGTACAATGCTGGAAGATGAGCCCTCTCAGCTGGAAGACAGGGACAACACACAGTGGCCACAACAAGGGGATCAAGTATACAAATGATCACAAAGACAACACAGGACCCTGAATCATCTCATTCTTTTGAGCACAAGATCACCATAAGTCAGAGCTGACTTCATAGCAACCAACAACAAGAAGTATAAGGCAGCTGTGTCACATACTAGGGGTTGGTGGCAAGGTGTGTCTGATCTACACTTAATGTGTATGCAGAGGCTGGACAATGGAAAAGGAAGACAGAAAAAGAATTGAAGCATCTGAACTACAGGCTTGACAAGAATATTAAATATAACATGGGCTACCAAAAGAACATACAAATCAATTTTAGAAGAATACAACCAGAATGTTCCTCAGAAGCAAAAATGATATTACTTTGGCTTGCTTTCTTTGGACACATCACCAGGAAAGACCGACGCCTCAAAAAGGACATTTAATAAAGCACAGGATCAGAAAAGAAGAGGGAAACCTTCACTGATGTGGACTGATGCGACAACCACAACAATGGCCTCAGATGGGTAGGAAAATGACACTGGACCAGGCAAACTTTATTCTGTTATATGCAAAACTACCACAAGTTTGAGTCAACTCAGCGTCAACCAACAAGAAGCAAAAAGCAATTAACTAACTGTGAAACCAAGTGCATTTAGATGCTATCATCAAAATCTATGAATGAGAGGACCTGCAACAGGCCAAGTGGTTACTACCTAAAAAAAGGAAGAGTATTTCTCTTTAAACAGAGACGCATTTGCAAAATCAGAGAAAAAAAAGTTCATTGTGGTTAGTATCCCTTTCAACACAATTAGAGACACAACTGCAGAATTAGAAAAATCAAATGGGAATTGTGGTTAATGATGTTCATTAAAAACAAAGCCACATCTAAATATTTCATAAATTTATCTAAAATGCATATTGCTGGAAAAAAGAAAAAACTCAGTTTCTATTCTACTATTTGGCATACTCTATTAGAATGAAAGTACTTAGTATATATTATACTAGTATTATGACAGCTTTGGTAGAGCATATAATGAACATTTATCATTTTAAAGTATTTTCTTTAAGAGATAGGAAACAAAGATTTTGATAGATTGTAAAAAGTGAAAAAGCATGCAATTTTCTTCAGAGTCCAGGTTTTACATAACAAAATATATGATGCATATATCCTCTGACCCCTTATTCATTTATATAACCAAATTTCAAATTAACTTCAATAATTTTATAAGACATCTGAACCACTCTGCACTCTCAGATTCCTGCCAAGACAAGATGTACTGGAATCATATTTTGCAAAGTCTAAAGACCCAACAAATCTTGATAAGGTTTAGATGAGCATCAGATCAAATTTTGAGTCCCAGACAGGGCTTAGTTGTTTTCAACAAAGCCAAAACAATATTTAACAAGTGACAATTAAGAATCACCCTTTAAGCTTAATTTTAGATGTAAAATTCCCTTGATCAATGAACAAATACATAGGAAACTCAATAGTTTCATTACACCAAAAAAAAAAAAAAAAAAAAACCCCTGCCACCTAATAAATTCTGTCTCATAGCAACCCTAGAGGTCAGAGCAGAACTGTCACCTAGAGTGTCCAAGGAGCACCTGGCAGATTTGAACTGCTCACCTTTTGGTTAGCAGATACAGCACTTAACAACTACACCACCAGGGTTTCCTTAGTTACACAAGAGGCAACAAAATCAAAGTCAAGGAGAATAAAACAAATTCTTCACCTTTAAAAAAACACTTACTGTTTCAACAGAAGGAAACACTTCTTGGTCCTGCACCATCCTCATAATTGTTGCCGCATTTGAGTCCGTTCTGGCAGCCACTGCGTCCACCTAAGTCACTTACAGCCCACGGGCTCATTTTCCAAAGGACATGCTCCAAGGATTCAAAGCAGATCGAGGAAGAAACTGTTTATGTGTTTTACAAAATAATAATGTATAAATTTACAGTGCCAAAAAATACACAACTAAAAACATATCGGTACAGTTATAAGCCCACACCTTTCCTGAAAAATATCAGATTATGAAACAATATACCACAAGTTAATGGCGCAAGAATAAAGCATTCTTATTTGTCAGAGTGGTTAAGCAATAGTGGCAGTAGAATGCTGCCATCCCACTCTGCACGAGACAGATGTGCCATTGGCTCCCACAAATAGTCATAGCCTTGGAAACCCTCTGGGATACTGCTACTCTGTATTTTAGGGTCATTGAGTTAGAATCAACTCAACTGCAAAGGATTTGTTTTGTTTTTTAGATTATCTCATGTTTTATCTACCAATCCAAGCAAGTGCCGTCAAGTTGGATCCTACTGACTTTGAGAAAAAAAATGATTTTAATTCTGTCCACGTATCAGTATGAAGGAAACCCTGGTCGCAGTGTGTTCAACAGTTGAAATCCACCAGGTGCTCCTTGGAAACTCTAGGAGGCAGTTCTACTCTGACCTCTAGGGTCACTATGAGTCAGACCTGACTGCACGGGAGTGGGATCAATGTGAAATGATTTGAAAATTAAAGAAAAAAATAAAATTAACAAAACAGTATATTCAAAATATTCCATTTTGGACAACAATCATGTGGACAGCACTATACTAGGCACTTTTGCCTGCATGTTATAAATTAACCCTCAAGATCATCTAAAAGTTCAGTATCACTATTCAAATGGTCACACTGGACTCTCTAAGGATCACAGATGTAAATTAAGTAAATCAAGGGGCAATATGGCAGACAGTGGGTGCTCTAAGCTAAGATCTTAAACTGTTCCCAGTCTGTCTACTTCTGCTTTCTAAGGAGAGACAATGTTGACGGAGGTTGAGTCACTTTTCTGCATCTTTATTTCTTCCAAAGATACGTGGTTTTGAAGAAGTTGCTGCCTCTCTGCTTTTCAATCTTTAAAACGGAGACAGCAACAACAACGAACTTGTTGCTGTTGAGCCGATTCCAACTCAGAGCAACTCTAAAAGAGCAGGATTGCCGCATAGTTTCCAAAGAGCACCTGGTGGATTCAAACCGGCAACCTCTTAGTTAGCAGCCATGGCCCTATGCTACCAGAGACAGCAATAGTATTCACATTGTACACTGCATGTTGTGATATCTGAATGACATAACATATGTAAAGCATGTAGAACATGTGGTAAGTAGGAGATACACGTTAGTGAACATCACCAGCCACCACCCATCTCTCTGTTTGTCATCCCTTGGTAGCCTGCATGTTGCTATGAGGCTGAACACTACTGTCACCAGTATTTCAAGTACTGTCAGGGTCACCCATGGTAGATATAGCTGCTGCCCGTGTCCACTGTCTTTCGCATTTATTTTCCTCTCTCTCTCCCATTCTCCTTCTCCCTCCTTCCTTTTCTCTCTTTCTGTCATTGAAGATGCTTGCCTTTGGGATCTGGCTACCACGCTGTAAGAAGGCATAGGTCACAGAGAGAGGTCATGTGGACACCTTCCAGCCAACACTTTCACATAAGTTCTCAGCCAACAGACCATCAACTATCAGACACACGAGCAACAAAGTCTTTGAAATAACATCAGTCCCAGTCTCTATCTCCTGTTTGACAAGACATCCCAACAAGGAACAGCAATCTGAATGCACTTACCACTGAAATTGGCACAAGATGCAAATGAGCAGCCATTGCTGGTTAAGTCCCTGTGGAGGGGCTATTTGTTACACAGCAGTACGCAACTAGCACTCTTACTAAGGCTTTCTGTTCTGTCTTTCCTTTATCCTAAAAATAGGCAAATTAATTTTGTCCCTAATTTTTTTTTTTTTTTTTTTTTAAATCTAGCTCCAAAGTGGAAACTGTGGTGGTATGGTAGTTCACTGCCACGTCTGCTAACCAAAAGCCTGGCAGTTCGAATCTTCCAGGTGCTCCTTGGAGATTCCGTAGAGCAGTTCTACTCTGTCCTATAGGGTGGCTATGAGTCAGAATCGACTTGATGGCAGTGGGTTGTGTTAGTTCCAAAGTTGCAGCAGTTACTTTTTCTTCTAAAGCATAGACTGCCTGGCTGGCTTGGCTGATGCAAATATACAAAATCCTATATTTTGTATATGGAAATGCTCCATCTTTCAGATACCAGAAAGGGTAAATACATATCTTAAGGGGCTGTGGGTCTCCCAAATATAGATGTTTTCCTCATTAACTCAAGGCAAGAAGCAAGTAAACGCCAGCAGTACCAGCCGTAAACATAGTACCAGAATCCTTAGGTCCTTCCTCTTATGAAACATATCTGACCCCTAATAAGAAAGACCGGGTTACCTTTGCAGTTATTCGCTTTCAGACACACTTTTCCAGGAAATTCTCAGCCAACTCTTCTAGTGTACAATGTAATTTCCTACACTCCAAACCTAGTACTGGAGTCTGAATTCAAATCGCTGGATTATAATTGTACCACCAAGATATACACAGGATAAAAGTTTTACTGAAACAATCTGTTGATCAAAGAAAAACATTTTATAAAATTGAATTTGAGTAGTGTCAGATCCCATGAAGTGCATGTCTACAAAGAGAGGAGCTTGCTGCATTAAATACGTTAATGAAGAAAAGGAGAAGGAAGCAACTGTTCCAATATGCTGTCGTCAGGTACCACGGAGTCAGCTGAAATGCACAGATGCCATAGGACAGATCGAAACAGCCCTGTCAAGTTTTCTAGCCTATGCTCTTTTGGGAGCAGATCATTACATCCTTTTCCTATGGAATTACTCAGTGGGTTTGAACTCCAAACCTTTCAGGTAGCAGTCAAGGGCTTAAGCATTGTATCATCAGGGATTCTTTTCTTGAATATAGAGCTACACATGTATTTTCAAGGCAAATCTTATCATTTTTACCAAGAATGAAATAAGCTTATTCTCCATTTCTTATTGTGAAGAACTGTTGTTCCATCAGGAAAAAGGCCCATGATAACTCCTTCTAAAATAGAATCATCACCCTAGGCAGCAATTTGGTTTTTGTTTGTTTGTGTGTTTTGTTTTTGTTTTGCTTTTTCCCTAAAGACAAATGCTAAATGAAAGAAAGCAAAACTTTATATAAGATAAACTAACCCTAATTGCATAGCTATGGAAATGTAATTATGTTGAAGACAAAAAAAAAAAAAAAAAAAAATGTTGCCATTGAAGCTTAATGTTAAAGAAATCGTTTTTCTCAGCAAGAAAAAAAAGAAACAAGTCCACCGAGAACAAGTCCAACTCACAATCACATACTTGTATTTTTTTGCCTTGGTTGTAAATTGTTAGTTACTAAGATTTTATCATTTATGAATGGTAGTTGTTAGAAGCTGGTAAATCATTTTTGGAAGCACATATAAGTAAGTAACTGAATATAAAACTGGTTATTTAAAATCCAAAAATAATAACTATAAGACTTTAAGTTACTCAAATGTACTTAATCGTGTTTTGAATTTTATCTCTGGTGATAAGGAATATAAATTACCTAATGAGATGCTTTTGTTTAATAATTGAGCCAGTTTCTTCATATTCAGGGTTGATGTTCCAGTATGCAAAGCAACCAAAACTTGAGTATTAATACTACTTTATTATTATTGCCAGTCTGGTGACCACTTACCTAGGTATCTATTATCACCCTCACTAGATAGCAAATGAACCAAGCATAACCACGAGTTGGCTCCATAAGTGTCTTGCTTACAGCCAGTTGGTGCTGGTGACTCTCAGGAGAACCAATGACTGTTAATTATCTGTGTGGTCTCTGCATTACAAATGAAGTAAAAGGTGAGATAGCTTTGACTGTCAGATGTTGGAGGAAACGATGAAGTCAGAGACAAGCTTCAGAACACAAACACTGACATCATTTTTCTCTCCTAGTCTAGAGTGGTAAGGACCTATGGGGCATTCTGAATAGAATTACTCCACACAGGTGTTTACACGTTTCTGCTCTGCCTGGAGATTATCTTTCAAGAGATTTCTGATTAGGACACTTAGATCAACCACTGCAGCTCTGACGGCCAACAGGACCAAGTCACTGTCCCCTCTATTAGCTTAAATATCTTTATGTCTATCTTCATCTAGCTCTATCTCTTATTTGTCTTTGTCCCAGGGTGGCACAAACAGTATGACGTGGACTATTAACAAAAAGGTTGAAGGTTAAAATCCCCCCAGTGGTACTGTGGAAGCCACCCAACAGCACTGAAGAAGAAAAGACTGGCAATCGACTTGTGTAAAAGAGTAAAACCACTGAAACCCCAGGGAGTGCAGGTCAATGTTTGATTGGCCACTGTTTTATCTACCTATGAGGAGCCCTGGTGGCATAATGGTCAAGTACTCAGCTGTTAACCAAAAGGTTAACAGTTAGAATTCACCAGGTGCTCCTTGGAAACCCTATGGGGCACTTCTGCTCTGTCCTGTAGTATCATTATGAGTTGGGATCCATGGCAAAGGATTTGCTTGGAGAGAAACAGACAGCTAGATAGTTAGCCCCTGTACCAGATGGACAAAAATGAACATTATTTTTTCCTGTGTTCATGGAGCTTTTAGTCTCAAGAAGGATGGAAGATACCAACAGAAATTAATCTTAACATGTCTTCTAATGTGCATAATTTACAGACATGAGTTAGATCTACCTTTGACTACTATCTATTTATCACAACACGTTCACCTGCCCCTTACACGATCTATAAAACAAGTACATATTAAAATCCTGGTAGCTATAATTCGTCTGGAGAAAACATAGCATTTTAGACATAATACAAGGACAAGGTAACAACAACAACTAGTACTAGTCACTCACTTTCCAGGCACAGTGTCAACTGCTTTTACATCTAGCCCTTCTAACTTTGAGGTCTTACTATGTTAAATTAGAAGATGCTCTTTAAATTATTTTATACAGTATTTCTGGTTATTTCCTTTGGGTTATTCTTGCCTGATATTTTGTGTCAATGCTGTCAGAAGATCAAGTCTCCGGTTATCAGATACTGGACCAAGCTTCCTTCCCACTGAAAACTTTCAGTGGCCTCCATTGCTCCTAGGGTACGGGACAGAATTTTAACATGCTCTATAGGTGTCTCCAAGCTCGCTGTTTATCATGTCTCTCTTGAAAATGTCAGGTTTGCTATGCACACAGTATTTCTTCTTCCAGAAATTTCTATCCTTGCCCCCACCCCTTGTCCTATAAACATCAAACTTTCTATACTTCTCTCTTTTTTTCAAATCTCTGTTAAAATACCTCCTCAGCCATGATTCCTTTGTCATGTTCAAATTAAGGCAAATGCCTTAACTCTTATCTCTGTAAATTCTCCACATTGCAAGACATATATTAAAGTGAGTTTTCACCAGTATCTTTTCTCCTTTTCAAGACTGGAAGCTCATTTTTGCCCATTTATTAGAATGACATAATGCTCAAGAAGTATTACTGGACTCCACAAACAAATGAATGGCTGAAGGAGTTAATGATATACACTAGCTACGGGTAGGCTACGACGTCTCAATTAGCTGCCTGAGATCCAAAGAAAACAGGCAGCTTATCTCTCGTATCTCTCCTACAACCTGGTCTACCACAAACTGTCCTCTGCTGGTTACATCCTGAAACTTGATGTGACTGAGCGACTGGCCTTCAGAGGCAGAGGTGAGACTGATACAGGAGGGCTCACAGGGAACCACAGAAAAGCAGGAGCATCCTTCAGGGCAACATTGCTAAGGTAAAAAGTCAAGATCACCTTCAGAGAGGAGACAAATTTATAGCCAGGAGGAAAACAGCATGTATCACATCTAACTGGTGAGGGATTCTCAGAAATAAGAGTTAGATAAATGATATGAATAGTCAAGAGAATTACAGCAGGTAAAATTGGGGTTGACTGCCCAAATGAAAATGATTTCTGTGGCGCAGAACATATACTACTCCCTCCTTCCCCATTCCTCCTGCTACGTGTTGCAATCTAGTAAACTCAGTGCCTTGGTGGTGCAGTGGATAAGCACTCAGCTGCTGATCTAAAGGTCAGCGGTTCAAACCCACCACTTGATCCATGAAAGAAAGATCTTGTAGTTTGCTTCCATAAAAACTAAAACTAAAACCAACTGCCATCGAGTCAACTGTGACTCATAGCGACCCTATAGGACAGAGTAGAATTGGCTCAGAGAGTTTCCAAGGAGTGCCTGTTGAATCTGAATTGCCAAACTTCTGGTTAGCAGCCATAGTACTTAACCACCACAACACCAGGGTTTGCCTATAGGTTACAGCCTTGGGAATCCGATGGGGGCGGTTCTTCTCAGTCCTATAGAGTCCTCATGAGGTAGAACAGACTCGACGGCATCCAGTTAAATCTGGATTCACAATGATCCCATGCAGTGAGCACCATGGGGTTTTCAACAGCCGATTTTTTCAGAAGTAGATTGGTAGATCATTCTTGCAACACACATCCGACCAACTTAAGCCTCCCATCTCTCAGTTAGCAGTGGGATGCATTAAGTCTCTGCATCAGAGCTGTTTGCAAACAGCTCTACAACAGCTGCTTTCTCCTCTTCCAGAACAGCTGGAACACCCAAAGCAAGAAACATCTGACCTCCCCTGGATCAGTCATTGACATTCAAGCCCCTGACTAGCAGGACTACTCAGAACTTCTTGGACGTTTTAAAACTCCTGATGAGGTTAACTGACTGATTAAAGACCAGTTAAAATATTAAGATAGTGATGAGCATAGTTTATCACAGTATTAAAAAAAAAAAATCTACAGTACAAAAGAATGAAACTAGAATGTGTCAGAATGCATAGAGTGGCAGAAGTATGTGTACGTATCATGTGTGTGAGTGTGTGTTTATGTGTGTGTGTGTGTGTGCACATTTGCAAGAAAGCAAGAGAAGGGAGTGAAGAAGGAAAGGAAAGGGAGAGGCAGCAATGCAGAGAGAGAAGGAGACAAGGACAGAGAGAGACAGACCATAGATCTCAATTCCCCTTGGTATCATCAATGCTTTCTCAAGTTTCCAGGGTTAGATTACGATCCAGTGCATCTCCCCTCTGGCTTAAACTACCTGTTGCTGGGTTAAGTGGGAACAGAAAGACCAAGGTTGGACACAAATATTAGTTGAAGAGTGTGATTCAGAACTTACGGCCCAACGAGCTTCTGCGTAAGCAGCCCTTCTACTTGGTTCCTTCTGCATGGTGGGAGTGTGGTGTCTGGGGAGTCTAAGTTGTATTGCAGTAATATAGTTTTGCCAGGTTGAACAATAAGAAACCTGAAGGGAGAATGTTATAATATGAAAAGAACACAGGAACATAGGGTTATAATGTACTGTCTCGCTATACTACCAAGAGTGCTGACCACTAATAACATGTTTAGATTGTGATGAAACTTCATAAAATTTATGTAAGCAATCTAGGTATTTTTATGCATGTACTTGCATTTAGTAATCCTTATAAAATCAGCCATAAAGTAAGCAACAATGTTTACATGTAATACTGGTATGGCAGCAATCATCTGGATACTCACTTCAGTGTATTTCCCTGCACTGACATCTTGTTTATTCTGGATTTGTAAGTACACAGACAGCAGGAGACTGTGCTTTAAGTCTTTCTGCCTCTCTCCTTGCTTTCCTCCTGCCCTTCCCTCCCTCCTCTCCCCTCCTCCCTTCCCATCTTCCCATCTTTCCTTCTTTCCTCCTTCTTCCCGGTCCTCCCCTTCCTTCCTTGTTTCCTTCCATTGTTTCTTCTTTCCTTTTTCTCTCTTTTACCCATTTAAAAAAAAAAAAAAAAAAACACTGCCAAGTTGGGTCTGAATCATAGTCACAGGAAAAAAAAATGTGATAAAGAATTCAAACAGTAGGGAAAACAACTCAATGTTCATGGTTCCTACTTAATTTATAATTCATTAGAAGTATTTACCATAAAGTGGAGGCCAGGTTATTGCAAATAAAATGATAAACTTAATTTTAAAAGAGTTTTGGAAAGTATCTAATTTTGAGGAAGTGTCTGTTTTTTATCTGCCGAAGGGTACAGTGTGACCGACATTCTGTGTCCTTCAGTGAATGGCAATCATTCGGCCGCTCACCTCAAAGTACCCTTAATGTGGCACCCAGCGATGATGGCGGGCTTCCACAAAAGCCTCAAAGTCGATTCTGTTCTCTGTCCTTCTCCTTAGAATGAGCCACCCCTGCAGATGGGGCCTCTGCCATTTTCCACCTTTAGAATCAGCCCCTTTAGCTGCTGAGCCAACATGAACAAAGGGGAAAAAACTGTCAGAAGTTCACAGGAACAACTGCTAATAATTGTATCAATTATTTTGCAGCTTTTCTCTATAACTCTCCTTTACACTGTCATTGTTTGGTCTGAATTAATAAAAACTGAGTATCACCTTTCATTTTCCCATCAAACACTCCTGATCCTTCAGTTAGAAGACGGTCCAGGAACTCAGCTGGTAGCCCGAGGCCTGATATCCTCCATGGTTCCTGTTGGCCCCCTTCTCCAGATACTCAGGTGTCGCTTTCCCAGAGTTCAGAGTTGCTTTCCCAGAATCTCATCTGTAATGCCACACTTCCAAGTACGACCTGTTGCGGGGACTGCCCCTGCTATACTGACCCACCAGATGGGACAGCAAGAACACCAAGCTATCTCAACCACACTCCCTAGACTCACATCTGTGTTAATCCCCTCAGGCTGCCGGGCTCTGTGGTGGCTTCCCACCCATCAGCTCTCATCTCTCTGCCTTCCACCACCTACTGCCGGCCTGCTCACATAGCCAGCAGCTCCTGCTCTCTTCTGGAGTCTGGTTCCCAGACTTGAACCAGCAGCTATTGGATTCATCAACCCTTACAGCCGGCACTTAAGAGTCCTGTTCCCTGGCCTGCCAATCCTGGGTTCGCCAGCCTCTGTAGCTCTGTCCTCCACCAGCTTGGGATCTGCCAACCTTACACAACCGGTGATCTAGAACTCTGGTCTCAGACTTGCTGACCTTGGGTTCACCAGCTCCTGTGGCCACGTGAGGCTTGTGCCAGGGCTTGGGATGTTCAGTTTCTGCAATTGTGTGAGCTGTTTCCTATGTTCAAATACATATATATGTATATCTTTCCTTGTACTCTCTCTCTCTCTCTCTAAATTTTTCCTTCTACATCCACGTGTTACTGGTGTTGTTTCTCTAGAAAACCCAGCCTAAGACATCCACCTTTAAGCAGCTCCCACTGCTCTCCCTGCCCAGTGACAGCACAGTCTTCTTCTCCGCTCCATATATGTCTTATCCTACCAACAACTTCCTATCCCCTCCTCTCCACCCAGTCCCCTGCCTCCAGTAAGGGGTCAGCAGGACGACGTCCTATGGATGCATAGAACAATGAAGTGCATGCATGCATGGTCACTCTGTGTCACCAAGTCCAATCCACTTCCATCTAAAGAGCTGACCTCCATTATGATTTATGGACAGGGACAACATCAGGACCAGGGGCCATGCTCCCAGAGGAACTCCAAGGCCCCTGGACCATCAGTTGTGGTCTTTTAGACCAGGTACTTCTTAGAAACTCTATGGGGCAGTTGTGGTCTTTCCTATAAGGTCACCATGAGTCAGAATTTACTCGAAGGCAAAGGGTTTGGTTTTTGGTGGGGGGCGGGGTTCAAATACGACTCCGTTGTTATTGATGGCTATGTTACTTCTGGGCCAGCTAAATCCAGACTGTGGATCTAAACCAAATAAGTAGAATTGTCAGAGCAGTTTTAGAACTTTCTTCAGCTGAAGAAAACATTCCGGTAGCATGTCCGCTCTCCCACTCCTGTCCTAATTCAGACTTTTAAACAGCACCTAGCACTAACATTTTGTGGAAGAATATCCTCTACTGAAAACTTCAAATTTTTCGTCAAATTTCCTTCCAAGACTAAATTCTATTGTATCCAGCTAAGATTTATTTCTCCCTCAAAGGCTACCATTCTTAATATAAATCCACATTTTATCATATAAGCCTAAAACCTGGATCCCTTAGTTCCATTTCATCAAAGAGGCCTACGTCTATAATCATGTGTCAGTGTGTCTATAAATGTCACTACAAGGTGACAGTCACCCTGCAAACATGAGCAGGAACACTCCTCCAGATTGCTATAAGAGAGAAACAACATTTAAGTTTCTATTGAGATAATCAGCAAAAGGGAGATTGTATTTGGACTTGGAAATTTCCTTGAAGGGCGGTACTATGCTGCACATGATTACAAGGGTCTGCACTAATAGACTTGTTTGTCCCTTGATAGTGGTTAAAAAAAGAAAGTAAAAGTTTGTGTGATTTCCTTACTGCTCTTTCTAATTCTTAAGTATCTGGGGGAATTACATTACTTGGGGCATACATATGATCATTTTCAAAATAAGCTACAGAATCACTAAAATAAAATTAGGTTCTAAGGGCAAGTCCAAAGAGATTAAAATATGTAAAAAATATGTAAACAAAAATGTAAAGAATCTTAGACACTAGACATGTATATGCAAATGAATTCTGTAGCTCACCTGACACATGCTTTCTCAAAATAACAAACAAACAATAAATGCCAAAATGGCATTGGAAATAACAACTTAACGTTTGATGCAGAGATTACATCAACATGGGACTAGAAGAACTAGATAGTGCCTGGCCATCACCAATGTCTGCCCTGACAGGGAACGCAGTGTAAAGTTCCTGATACAGCAGGAGAATAATGGATGTGCAGAACTAGAACTCTATTAAAAGACCACATTTGATGGTCTGTCAGACTGTTGGGTTCCCTGAGGACATGGCGCCCTGGACTCTCTGTTCACCTAGAGCTGAAATCAGTACTGAAGCCAACTCTACAGACAAAGATTGGACTGGTCCATAAGACAGAGTGATGCTGGTGAGGAATATCCTTCTAGGCTTAAATATATACACGAGGTTGTCTGAACAGCTCTGATCTATAGGTGATATGAGGGGATGGAGGGGTGGAGGGGGACAGGTGTTGGTCTGATAGATGCAGGAAATACAAGGGAGAAAGGGGGAGTGTGCTACATGGGGTGGGGTGAGGGAGGATCATGGTTCAAGTTGCATAGCTGTATGAGTGTAGGTTTCCAGTTGATTTTGATTATAAAGTTTCACTTACAGCACAATAAAATTTAAATAAATAAGTAATAAAAACTATATAGGTTTATTATCTCAATTACAGGCATTTTGCTTTCATAAGCATTTGAAAGGGAGTGACCCATGTGGAGTGCTGAAGTCATGGTATGAGAATCAGACATAGACTGAGATATGAAAAAAAGAAAACTACAGCTGATCTTTGCAAATAAAACAACACAAGTGCTCATTTAGGTAATAGAGGCCCAAGGCAAAGGCTGCTGTACGTTTTTATGCTTCTGGAGCCAGTGTAAGTCATGGGAAAGATATTACTAGCATATTTATTATCTTGCTGAAATAATCATAGTTGTGATTTCCAGGTTTTTTTTTTGTTTGTTTTAAATCCAGATAACTTAAAATAATTATAACGATTTAAAAGTTTTATGGAAGGAATGAGATTCACTCCTTGAATTCATTCATTTTTATGTACATTGAGTAATGACAATAATACGAGATGAATGAAGAGGAATAATAAATGAGAACTGTCTCTTCACTGGGTACCAAAGAACTGGGGGAGCCTTGAGGTATACTGGAGCCTGGGTAACACAGTGGATAAGAGCACTAGCTGCTAACCAAAAGGTCAACAATTTGAATCTACCAGCTGCTCCTTGGAAACCATAGGGGGCAGTTCTACTCTGTCCCATAGGGATGCTATGAATTAGAACTAGTTTCAAAGAAATGGTTGGAGTATACTGGCCTCTTGGGACTAAACAAATCATTTATAGAATACAAAAGATGTAATAACTGCTCTTCAAACAACTTAAGGCCAAATATGTGCTTTCAGGGGATTAATTTGATCAATATAGTATTTCTACTCTAAAAATAAAGTCCCACAATCAAGTAGAGAAGGTATTCAAAGGTCTCATATGCTACTTAACATCACAAGATCATCTATTTTATGAATATTAAAGAATGAGTTGACAAACCAGCCTCTGAGGATTAGCACTGAGATTATTTGAAAATCAATGGAAAGATGACAGCAAAGATAAACCCATTTGGGAGGTTGAAAAAATGGTGAATTTTTTTAAAGAATAAACAATACATGCAAAAGGTGACACACTGAAGTATGAAATGTGATAATAACACTAACGACAACCAGAATTTTGAGCCCTCACACTGATTTGGAAGGAGCCCTGAAAACACAGTGGGTAAGTGCTCAGATGCTTACCCCAAAGTCTGAGCCCAGCAGCCACTCTGAGAGAGACAAATGTGGCAGTCTGCTTCCACAAAATGAAAAGAAAAAGAAAAACCCACTGCCACTTACTAAATTCCAACTCATAATCAACTCTATAGCACAGAGTATAACTGTCTACCTTGGATTGAATTATATCCCCCAAATACGGTTATCAGTTTGGTTAGGCCATGATTCTCATTAATGTGTGACTCTCCCCCATTCTCTCATCTGATACGATTTTCTCATGTGTTGTAAAACCTATTTCTTTGATGTTGTTGAGATGGGAACAGCAGCAGTTATGTTAACAGGCCAGGACTCAATCTTCAAGATTAAATTGTGTCTTGAGCCAATTTCTTGGGTGGGTGGGTGGGTAGGTAATAGGTAAGCAGACAGACAGATAGATAGACAGACAGACAGATAGATGATAGATATAGATAGATGACTGATATAGACAGATGATTGACAGACGATAAGACAGACAGACAGACAGATACTTTGTGGTGGAGGCCTTTGTGTTGTGTGCATTGGAGCCTATTCAGCAACATTCCTACCCTCGACCCACTGAGTATCAGTAGTGCACCCCAGTATCACAATCAAGAACAGCTGCAGACCTTGTGAAACGTTCCCTCTATGACAGTCAACAGGCAAAATCATCCTCGCCCAAGAAGTCTGAGCCTTATCCCCTATTGTCCTAACTGTGATCTGAACTCCGCTTAGGGTGATGGAGTGTTTCCTTGGACAAGCAAGGACTTCACTCACCTGGAGCACCACTCCAGCACCTGGAGAAAGATGACGACACTCTCATGTTCCCTACATGTTCCTCTCTGTTAGAGTGGCACTAGCTGACTAAGACAGTAGTGTTGGTGTTTGTGTGTGTGTGTGTGTATGTATGTGCCTCAAATAGCTGTAAGTGCTCCACCACATATTTATAGAAATTCATGGACAGTTTTACAATTACATGTATCTTTTAAAAAATCTTAATTTATTATCTTTAATCTTTGAATTTCCCATACACTTTATTACATCACACATGCTTTTAAAGAATGTTTGCCATGCTTTTTGAGAAATAAAAGTTGATGATGCTGAAACAGCGCTCACACTGCAACACATTTTTACAACAGAACGGTATAAGACCAAGCCAGGCCTGCTTAAAGGCACAAGTCTCAAGTCAAGGAAACATAATTTCAAATTGGATTTTAAAGACTCTCAAAGCAAACTAAATGAGCCTTGCTGTGTGTATTTTTTGCTTCCTATAATTTTACAAAGCAATTTTTATCTGTCAGAGAGGGCTGTGCCAGATATTGAAAACACCTAATTTGAATAAGATGTAAAATGCAGAACTGCCATATGAAAGCCCGAATAAGAACCTGACTTCTATACCAGATACATTATTTCATCTTCAACTGTTTGAGAAACATTTCTGGCTTGATAATGACAATTTACTTTAAATGGAAGACTTTTAAGCAAAAAAATATGGTACTTGAGGCATAGTGAATCTACCTTGAGTATTTGCTTCTTTCAAATATAAGGCCAGAATGCAGACTATTACATGAGCCTATGAGAAATTACTTAACATTTATATTTCAAAATATTCAACATATTTTAATAGCTAAAACTAAAGGTAGAGATACCCGAGCCATATACAAGCATCTGACAATTAAGTGTGAGAACTCACCTAGAAAAAGTGCTACATACTGTACTGCTGTATATCACCGCAATCACCATCCACATACCGCCCCCGGGAAGCTATCCACTGATGCCAGCAGCTAGGCCACTCTTCAAAGCAATTCTGGAACTCTTTCTGGAATGACCACCAGAGTGTCTGAGCTACTGTTGCATTACTCTTGACGTCATGAATGTCATCAAAATGTCTTCCTTTCAATATTCCCTTTCTCTTTAGGTAAAGAAAAAGTCACAGGGGACCAGATCAGGTGAGTAGAGAGGTTGCCCCAATACAGTTATTTGTTTACTGGCTAAAAATTCTCTCACAGACAACTATATAATTAAGTTCATGAACTTGCCACCTTACCATCACACACAACAGCCATTCTACAAAGAGTTCCAAAATTACTTTGAACGGTGGACTAGATGCTGACATCAGTGCATAGCTTTCCAAGGTGAGTACTCTGAAGGTAAGCGCAGTGACATCGAGCAATGAAGTAGGTAGCATTTGGAACAGTCAAGTTCACAGACTTCATTGTCGAACCTTGAATTTGAGTCATGTTTACAGTTCAATTCCCTTAATATTTACCATTGTAATGTAATTTAAAATATGAATTTATAAACTTAACATATGTTAGGGAGAAGGAAAACTAATTCCTTGAAGTTTTCATTGGCATTTATTTACAGGGTTACAAATACCACTTAACACTAGAAAAACAATCTAGAAAATGCATTTAAGGTACTCTCACTTTTACAGTAATTGGAATAGAGAGAGCAACTCTATATGAGTGTGTTAATGGCTTCTGAGAATATGTCAAAGGACACTGAACTCCACAAAAAACAACAGAGAGAAATTGCTCTTAATTTTCATCTCAAGTACTTTTTTCATAAATTAATAAGCAGTCACTAGGCAATACTGATGAACCAAAATGTTTCTGGTGATTTGAGAATACTGCTTTGCTTTTGAGTTTTGTTTTTATGTGTGTGTGTGTGTGTTCATGCTGTTTTGTAGCCATTTTGTTTTGTTTTGTTTTGCTGGTAACACTTTTACTAAGCTACAGTTGAGATACCATATACTGACTTATGTTTAGTGTACAATTCAATTCTTTAACATATTCATAGAATTGTGCGATACTCACCACAAAGAGTTTCTATCCCCAGAAAAGATGCCCACACCCTTTAGCCAAAAAAAAAAGCTAAACTCCTTGCTGTCAAGTGGATTCAGACTCATAGAGACCATACAGGACACAGTAGAACTGTCCCATAAGGTTTTCCAGGAAAGCCTGGTGGATTTGAACTGCTGAGCTTTTGGTTAGCCAATTCTTAACCACGATGCCACCTGGGTTTCCAACTTTCATCAGTTACATATAATTTCCTCCCAGCCTCCCTTGTTCTAGGCAACTGCAAATATATTTTCTGTCTGCATCTGGTGGTACAGCGCTTAGGACCTTGGCTGCTAGCCAAAAGGCATGAGGTCAGCAGTTCAAATCCACCGGCTGCTCCATGGAGAAACTATGAAATATTTCTACTCAGTCTTACAGGGGTCACTATGAGTTGGGATTGACTCAATGGTTTAGCTGGGTTTTTTTGTTTGTTTTCGACATTTCACACAAAATCATATAATACGTGGTATATTTTTCTTTTTTGGTGATTGCCTTCTTTCATACAGTATATGTCATTGATTGAATTGTGTCCCCACCATAATGTATTAATTTGGTTAGGTCTGGTATGTGTAATATTCCTTCACGTTGCAAATTCTGCAGTGTTAATGACGGAGGGTGGCCAGCAGTTGTGTTGGTGGGGTGGCACTCAATGTATAAGACTATACTATGCCTTCAGGGAAATCTCTTGAGATATCAAGGAAAGGGAAGCAGGAAGACAGCTGGGAACCTTGTACCACCAAGAAGCAGCACCAAGTATAGAACAAGTCCTTTGGAAAGGATCCAGGGTCCCTGTGCCTCAGAAGTTCCCCATCCAAGGAGACAGAGAAAACCTTCCCCTGGTGCTCATACCCTGAATCTAGACTTGTAGCCTATCAGACTGTAACAGAAGTAAATTTCTCTTTTTAAAGTTGTCCACCTGTATTTCTGTTACAGCAGCAGTCGATGACTAAGACAGTATGTCTTTAAGGTTCATGCATGTTGCGGCACGTATCATCAATTCTTCATTTCCTTTTATTGTCAAAACGATTCCATATTTAGGGCTCTGATAGTGCAGTCATTAAAAACGATATCACACTCTGCCTACTAACAAAAAGATCGGCAGTACGAATCTACCAGCCACTAGTTGGAAATAACATAGGGCAGTTCTGTGATGTCCCAGAGGATTGCTATGAGCTGGAAATGAATCTCCAACAATGAGTTTAGGAAGCTGCTTTTTAGTTATAATCATTTCTGTACAAGTTTTTGTATGAAAACATGTTTTTATGTCTTTGGGCTATACACCTAGGTGTAGAGTGCTTTGTTTTATGAAAACAGGAGCATTCACTGTTAAATACGTTATTTTGTATCCTAATTTCTTCGTGTAATTTCTTTTTCCTTAAGAGCTGAGGAAAAAAATAGCTACACTTTTTTTTTTTCAATAGTCAACACTCCATTTTGTTCCTGTGAAGTCTGTAAGATATAATTTCAAACGACAACTTCTGCTGCCATAAATCCCACCAATGTTTGAACTCAAAGAGGTAGTGGTAGACAATTAATGTGGAAACCTCATATTTTCCTTTGAGATCCTGTTTAAAAAGTCAGTAAATGAAGTCAGCTGCTATTCAACCTGACATTTTCTACAATGAAAAATATTTGGCTATTAAAAAGTTTCATATATGATTAAAAGAACAGAAAGAATATTGCACACCACATGTGAATTCCTTGATGTCTTCCTATCTTAACTTCTGATAAAGGGCTTTCTTCAGTGGAGCGAGCGATTGAACTGTTATACCCATCAGTACTCTGTTTCAATTCAGTAGAAATGAAAAATGCCTAATGTCACTGTCAAACATACTCAGGAAGATGTGATGAGCAAGCCCATAGGAAATGTGTCTTTTCCCAGAAATACTATGATGATTGACACAAATGGTGTGCACAATTTTCCTTTAATTTTTAATTCTAATGTTCAGAGAAGAGCTTTGCAGTTTTCATCCCCATAAGGTAACAACACAGAATTCCAAAAGAGAATTACTACCAGACAGTGATGACACATCTGAGAGCCTGTGCCCTTTAGAAACCAAATATAGCTCTACAAACCATGTTCCTCTCGGAACGATCCACTTACAGATCATTTGGTTTCTCATTGCCACTCAGTGGGATATATAGAGATACTGTCCAGTTGATTCTAACTCATGGCAATTCTGTGTATGCAGAGTATAACTGCTCTCCCACAGGGTTTCCACGGGATGACTTTTGGGAAGTGGATAGCCAGACTTTCTTCCAAAGTACTTGTAAACCACAAAACCAAATCCAGTGCCACTAAGTCAACGTCAACTTATAGCAACCCTACAGGACAGAGTAGAACTGCCCACTAGAGCTTCTGGAGCACCTGGCGGATGTACGCTGCCAAACTTTTGGTTCATTTCAATACTATGTCACCAGGGTCTCCAACGTACTTCTGGGTAGATTCAAATCCCCAAACTTTTGGGTAGGGTTTAACAATTTGGGCCACCCCGGGACTCGTCAATGGGGAATATATCTGATTTTAAACAAATATTTATTGAATGAGTACATGTTCAGAATACATTATTTACAACTACTGTTATGGATTGAGTATCGTCTCTCTAAAATATGTGTGAATGTACCATGGACTGCTAAAAGAACAAACAGATGTGTTCCGGAAGAAGTACAACCAGAGTGCTCCTTGGAAGCAAAGATATAACAAGACTATGTCTTACTTTGGACATGTTGTCAGGGGCGACCAACTCCCAGAGAAGGACATCCTGCGCAGCAAAGCACGGGGTCAGCGAGAAAGAGGAAAACCCTCAGCAACATGGGCTGACACAGTGGCTTCAACAACGGATGCAAACATACAAATAACTGTGGGCACGGCCGATGAACTTGGACAGTGTTGTTCTGTTGTACACTGAGTCACTGTGAGCCAGCTCCTAACAACAATAAAGCATGAGCTGTAAATCCTGATGTGTTTGGGGGCATGCCTATGGGTATCTACGAATAGGTTGTCTTACGTTAATGACGCAGGCTTAGCATAGGGTGTATTTTAAGTTAATCTACTGAGATACAAAAGAGGTTAAACAGGCAAGGCGAGATGGGGAAGAAAACATGTCAAACCACACGAAGGTCACCCAGGAACAGAAGACGGAAGAGACAAGGACCTGCATCCAGAGCCAAAAGAGAGAGAAAGGCTTCTGCTAGAGCTGGCCCCTGAATTCAAACTTCTAGACTCCTAAAACAAATTTCTATTTGCTAAAGCTACCCATTTTCGATGTTTCTTTAATAGCAGCAGTAGCTAACAAAGGCAACCATGATGGCAATTTTTAAAGTGACAGACTATGTTAAAACAAACAAAAAAACTCAAACTCACTGCCATTCAGTTGATCCTGACTCACAGCAATCCTACACGTTACATGCAAAACCCATTACCCATTGCCGTGAAGTCGATTCAGACTCATAGCGACCCTCTAGGACAGAGTAGAATGGTCCTGTAGAGTATTCAAGGAGCACCTGCTGGATTTGAACTGTCAACCTTTTGGTTACCAGATGTAACACTTAACCACTACACCACCAGAGTTTCCTAAGTTAGATATGGCATCTTCAAAAAAATCCATTGCCGTCAAATTGATTTCAAGTCACAGTGACCCCACGGGACAGAGCAGCACTGCCCCATAGAGTTTCCAAGGAGCACCTGGAGATTCCAGCTGCCGACCCTTTGGTTAGTGGCCATAGCATTTAACCACTACGCTACCAGGACTTACATACAGTATACTGCCAAGCCAAGTGCTGTCTCCATGAGTCAGATACAGTATACTAGAGGTAGACAAAAGTCACGAAACAGGAAAAATAATACTAATTCATGTTTCACCTGACTTGTTCAAGCCAAAAATTCTGATGCAGTAAAAATGTTTTCATTGTCTCAAAAGTACCTTAGGAGGTTCCTAAGTAATATGTCAGAATTTCACCACAGCCATAAGCAATCCACAAGAGCTAGACCACCACAAGCTACTTAGTCAGTTGGCCTGATAGCGAAGGCTGCCTCAAAACAACTAAGAAAGCAAACTGGATCAAGCCTGATGCTACAGTTACTTTGTGGGTGACAGAGTTGGTGTGGGGGTTAAGATAAAATTCCCTGATAGTACAAACTCAGGTTAGGACTTGCTAGGATACTACAAAGCGTAACACACAATGTAAACATTACTCACACTGATAACTTTACTAAGGCAATAGAGTAGCTCTCAAGCTGACATGATTTATTCAGAGATTCATGTGCTGTGCTTTTTGAAAACTAAGCAAAAGTTTCTAGCTGACTGAGTGCAACAACAGCTATGTAGTGGGATTAAAAAAATCCTTTCACTTAAATCATGACACTAATAATATTCAACTTCCTGTTTTGCCCCCTTAAAAGAACGGCAGCCTTGAGAAATGCATTGAATGCCTGTGAGTTTCTGTTTCTTCGGTTGTAAAAATGCGAGCAGTGGCCACCAGCTGACCTCTAAGGGTCTGTCCAACTCTGATATTCTATGCTGTCATCACACAGAAAAGCATGGTTTCAAGTGGATGGCTCATAAATCACATTAAACAACAAAAAAAAGTCAGCTGTCCTTGAGTCGATTCCAACACATGATGATTACATACGTTTTAGTGCAGAAGTACATTTCAAAAGGGTTTTCAATGACTGTGACCTTGAGGAAGTAATCACCAGACCTTTCTTCTGAGGTACCTGTAGGTGGATTCAAATTCTCAACCTCCAGATTAGGAACTGAGCAGAGGTGTAGCAAGGGAAATGAGAGGACAGGAGGGATCTCTAAATGCTACCCCTCCACCAATTTAAAAGATGAACAGACACTGAGAGCAGTGATAAGTCTGCAGAAATGTCTTCTTCCCTCTTGTCCCAGTGCCTCAGTTAGGAACCTTTCACATTTGTGGAGCCTCAGAATGTCATTCTGGGCCTCATCTGGCACCCCCATGGACTTGTACCCAGTGGTAAACTCACTCTCTGCCTTCTCTCTCTCCACAGTATTCCTCTGCAGCTAACAGCTGAACCATTTGCCCCACTCAAAAACCCGAACCCACTGCCAGCGAGTCAATTCTGACTTACACAGACCCTACAGGTCAGAGGAGAACTGCGCCATAGAGTTTCCAAGGAGCAGCTGGTAGATTTAAACTGCCGATCTTTTGATTAGCAGACATAGTACAGAAATGCAATTTGAATACTTTATTAATTACTTCTACATATGAAGGTGGGAGTGAAGGGAAACGAAGATAATTTCTCTATGATTCTCCCCACTTCCTTCTGAGTCCTCATCAGAATTGCCTTTGATGTCCATAATTGTACCAACAGTCTCTTCAAGGCAATCTAGTCTTTTGTTATTAAAATAAAAAACAAACACATTGACATCACATTAATTCCAGCTCATAACAACCCTATAGGACACAGTGGTGTTGCCCCAGAGGGTTCCAAGCAGTGCATGGCAGAATCAAACTGCCAACTTTTTGATTAGCAGCAGTAGTCCTTAACTATTGTGCCCCCAAGTCTTCCACTAGGCACCTTAAAACTCTTCCAGCTGCCACAAATTACTCAATTCTTACACTGATTCCACATTTTAAGTATTTGTTAGCATACCACCACTCAGGTTCCAAATTCTGTCTCACTTAACTGGAGCTACCATCACAGAAGTACCACGAGGAGGTGCCTTGGACTGACTTGCAAGGCGTCCCCATGAGGACAAAGGCCAGTGTCACAGAGTATACCTAAACTGTTCAGTGGCTGTGGTACACTCAGAGGTGCTATCACAGAGAGTTATCTTTAAGCAAAATGCCTCAAAATAACATTTTTCAAATAATTTCCTACAGCTACTATTTCCCAGAATTTTTTCAGTTTAAAAAAGAGAGCAAATTTAGTGTAAGCTAGTATTATCTATAGAATTGTACCCCTCTAAAATGTACGTCAACATGGAGACCACGATTCCTAGTATTGTGTGATTGTCACCCATCTTGTGATCTGATGTGAGTATCCTACATGATCCAAATTCCAATCTCTATGATGTTAATGAGGTGGGATTAGAGGTAATCACGTTAGTGACACAGAACTCAATATATAGGATTAGGTTGTATCTTGAGTCATCTCCTTTGAAATATAAAATAGAGAAGAAAAGGGTTTCATACTAAAAGAAAGAATGGCTTGGAATGGAGTGCATCCCTGACCAGGGGAAGATTGATGACAAGGACCCTCCTCCCAAAATGAAAGAGAAAGAAAGCTTTCTCTGAGAGTTGGCACACTGGATTTGAACTTCTACACTTTGAGGTGAGAGAGAATAAAATTCTGTTTGTTAAAATCATCCAGCATATTTCTGTTATAGCAGCACTAGATGACTAAGACAGGTAGTATGATCTAAAATGATATTTAAATTAGGTAATGAGTGTGGCACTCACAAAGGCAGAGAGAATTCAAAACAGACCCCTGAATATTAAGCTTACCTCACGTGCTTTCTGTCTTTGGATGCTGTGGTCTAAGACACTACCATCCAGTGGCTTTAGGAACATATTTTTCCATTTCTTTTCTCTTTGGTGATAAGTTTCGAGAAAAGGGAAGGTACCCCATTTAAGCATATTTTTAATAATTTAAAAGTCACATATATGTTTTGTGATAATTCCATTTATTTTCTGTCATCTTTTATTTTAAAATTCATTTTGTTCCCAGAAGCTAGCTAGCAACAATGGAAAAATGTCCTCAAGGAACCATTTAAGGTGGAACAGAAAGCATTTGTGTACTGTAGGGGCTGGGGGTAGAAGAGACAGCCTTAACTTGTTTTAACCAGATAATTTACATGTATGATGTGACTGAGTTTTGCTTAGATATTTCTGAGTTTATCAACAGTTTAGCAGAAAGGCTATGATGTTAGAATGTTTGTTTTCATATCCAAGTAGAACTGTCATGCATGTTTGTGCAGGCTTCTGATGGCACGAGGACAGTGCATTTACAAGGCCTGACAATTAAGTGTGTGAACTCACCACCATGTGCTTACATTAGCGGCACTGTACAAACAACTCTGTCAGGTTTCATAACCTTGGTATATCAGTGTCTCACAGCTGTATTTGTGTTGACATGCGACAGTGTCTTGTGGAGTGGCATTCATTATTGTTGTTACATGTTTTTGCGTGCCATCACGAGAATGTTGGAGCTTCAGTTAGAGCAATGAACAAACATTAAATTTCTTGTTAAACTTGGCAAGAGTGGAAATGAAATCAGGGCCATGTTAGTCTAAGGTTGTAGGGATAATGCCACAAAGAAAATAGCAGGGTACAAAGGGATTAAACATATTCCTGTGGGGAGAGAGGGCATCAGTGATAAAGAGAGGTCAGGGTGGCCAATAATGAGCAGAACTGAAGAAAACTTGCAAAAATTAATCGAGTTTTGTGTCAAAATCATCCACTCACTATAAAAAGCACAGCAGACCAAGTAAACATCAATAGAGAAACTGTTAGGAAAATCTTAACTGAAAATCTTGGCATGAGAAAGGTTTGTGCAAAAACGGTCCCGAAGCAGCTCACCCATGAACAAAAAGCAAAGGAGAGTCGAAGTTTGCCAAGACCTTTTCAAGAGGCAAGATAATGTTTTGTGTTATACTATCACTGGTGATGAAACATGGGTATACCAGTACGATCTTGAAACAAAGTGTCAAAGCGCACAATGGAAGTCAGCCAATTCTCCCTGAACAAAAAAGTTCTATCCGTCCAAATCAAGAGTCAAAATCTTTTGTTAGCCTTTTTGACATCAAAGGGATTGTGCATTATGAATTTGTACCAACTGGACAAGCAGTTAATTAAGTTTACTACGTGGAAGTGCTGACAAGGCTACGTGAAAAAGTTAATGAAAACTACCTGAACGTTTCACCAACAGCTCGTGGCACTAGTGATCATGACAATGTACCAGCCCACATGGCACTGTCTGTGAGGGAATTTTTAGCCAGTAGACAAACAACTATATTGGAACACCCTCCCTACTCACCTGACCTTGTCTCCAGTGATTCTTTTTTTTTTTTTTTTACCTGAAGATAAAGGAAATATTGAAAGAAAGCCATTTTGATGACATTCAGGACATCAAGAGTAATACTACAACAGCTTTGATGGTCATTCTAGAAACAGAGTTCCAAAATTGCTTTGAAGTGTGGACTAGGTGCTGGCATCAATGCATAGCTTCCTAAAGGGAGTATCTCAAAGGGGACCATAGTGATATTCAGCAATGAGGTATGCAGCACTTTTTCTAGGATGGGTTTACAAAATTGTCAGCCCTCATAAGAGGACACCATTTATAATATCACCACTGAAGCCTCAGTGTCATAGTGGTTCACAGCTTGGCAGCTAACCAAAAGACTGGCAGCCGAAATCCACCAGCTGCTCACTGGAAACCTATGGGGCAATTCTGCTCTGTTCTAGAGGGTCACTGTGAGTCAAAACTGACTTGAAGACAGTGGGTTTGCTTTGCTTATCACAGATTTGAAGACTACAACAAAATCTTTCAGCTGGTGGCAGTGAAGTGATTTTTCTTTTAAAAGTGATCTTTACAGTCTTCTAATTTTCTGAAAAATGAAAGTGTTTTCAGGAACTCTTCCTTTTTTTTTTCTTCTCTTATTTGTACAAAGATACCATATGGACTAGAAGTGGCCCTGAATCAGAGATATTTTACTTTCAAAGATAAATCTTTGCACAATGTATTTATCTTCTTTGAGTCTTATTGTCGGCCTTGGTTTAAAAAGAACATTGATATTCTTATAGTTCTATTTGGATATTAAATTGTCTTAACTGCACACACTAAGTATTCTATAAATGGATTACAATCCTGTGTTAATAACAAATAATGTTATGCTGGGTACCATGGGGGGAATGTGAAACAAAGAGTCTATTCTATGACTGGGGCAGAATGCCACAAAGAAGGGAAATATCCCATCCTTTCCCTCTCTTTCAAGGCCACAACGATGTAATAGCATCTTCTAAGAAATAGGTCAAGATCTCCTTCACACCTCTCAAAAAGAAACAGTTGTCTGAGTCAGTCCTGACTCTTGGCAAACCATGTATTTCAGAGTAGTCATGTTATTTCAGAATCAGATCACTAGGGCTTTCTTGCAAGGTACCTCTGAATGGACTTGAACCACCCACTGTTTGGTTAATAGCTGAGAGCTTAACCATCTGTGCCACACATGGACTCCTAGGTCAAGGTCACATGGCTCATGATTGCAGAAGATAATTGGTAGAAGCACTAAAGTGTATCTTTACAAATCAGAGACAGGTAATTTAGAGACAAGAAGTGGGACAGCCAGGAATACTGTGTGACTTAGGAACAGGTCTGAGAAATACTGAGGGGAGAAAACCCCTGAAAGACATTACAGGGAGAGGTGAGCACCTCAAAATCAATACGGCTCATGGGGCTTTGGAGCCATTATTATTTGGGACCTTTGGAATAGGTAACCTCCTTCTGGCGCTCAGGCTATAGAGCTGGTTATGTTTATCAACACAAGACAAGCTTTCAGACATCCTGCCCCCTTCAAGTGAACTCGAGTGTCCCCACAGTAATCTTCAGCACAGGCTTGTGGGAGACGTCTAAACGGATGGATACTCATATGTAGCAATGCCATCTGGATAAATGACATTCATAACAAATGTTTATTATAAAACAGATATTTTTTTAAAAAAATTCAACAGAAGATTGCACATTAAACACACACAAAGGCCTCAACTCAGTTGTTGCTTTTATTTGCATATTTAATTGTCTTTGAATAATGTCACAGGTTCAGCTCACTAACAAGTACCTGACACAAATGCATAATCCTGCACTTCCCTTCCTCCCTTCCTTTGATGTTCCTACCACTTACCCCCCTCCCCCCAGGAAAAGGAAGAAATGAGTACTTAATTTGCTCATAAAAAGAAAGGCTAGGTGAATATGATACCTAATTCTAGCCATTTGAAAAATGATCAGATCTCGGTATGCACAGTACCTTTGTAAATCAAGACAAAGCCATTAAAATTATTGTAAAAAATTCATTTGAGCAACAAATCTTTAGACACGTTCATTGCACTAGCCTCTAGGCACATGCACGATCTATTATATAAAGTCTGAGTAGATAAAGGTATGAATTTTAAGCCTATAAAATTCACTCGTGTATACTATGCACTACTAAATTGATTAAAAAGCACATACATTGTACCCGGCATATGGCTAGAAAGAAGCTGTAGATCTAATCCTTTCAGCCTGAGGAGGGCCACCTGGTAAAGTAGAGGGTCAGGGACAAAGAGGAAGACCCTCTGAAAGAAAGATTGACAGAGTAGCTGCTGCAACAGGTTCAAGTCTGCCAACAATTGTGGGCATGGCGCAGGACTGCACAGTGGTTTGTTCTGTCGGACACAAGGTCACTACCAGTTAGAACTGACTGGACAGCACCTAACAGCAACAAAAACCTCTGAGGTGTACTGGAAAACAATCAACACAAGTTAGAACTGCTAGCCAGACCACCAGGATTGCTCTCGCTGTTCTCCGCAAGGACCAAGTTGACCTCATCAGAACCCAAAAGTAACACAAGAATATGCTGTTGACGTACATCGCTGGTAAATCAGTTCCAACTCGTGGCAAACCCTTGTGTGCGGAGTAGAACTGCTGTACAGGGTTTTCAACGGTGTGACCTCTTGGAAACAAATCATCAAGCCTTACTTCTGAGATGCCTCCAGGTGGATCTGAACTGCTAACCTATTTGTTAGGAGTCTAGTACTTAACCATTTACTCCACACACCAATGGGATATAAACACCAACCAAATTTTTTTGTCTTTGATATTTCTAGCACAGCATATCCAAGGGATGTGAAAACAAGGAAGAGGCTGTATCAGAGAGCCAGCTACCACTTAGGAGCCAGGCAAGGCCTCAGTTCTGTTATGTTCGCACCCCTTATACAAGGAATTCAGAGTTTAATAATAATTAATTGATAATAATTAATTCAGAGTTTAATCTTATAATGGGACCCTTATATTTTATAAACTTGATCTCTTGGAGTAATTTATTTAAACCGTCAGCCACAACAACAAACCTTGTGTTATAAACACACTGAACAATGTGAAATATTTGATTTCTCTGAATTCCCAAAACAGATCTCAGCTTAAGGCCCAGAGGCTCAGAACAACATACTTCCAAAAATTTCTTTTGTTAGGTAGTTCTTTATACTAAAATAATTTGATGACAACCTTCGGCATTAAAATTATATACTTCATGACTAAAAAAAATCTGCAAAATGTTTACATGCTATCTCACGCCTTTACCATTATTTTCTGTGAAAATTTTACTTTTAGCTAATCACCAAAATTTCAGGAATTTAGAGGGCAGTAAACTGCTGATGAAAAAATACTGATCCAGACTGCACTACTTATGCCACCTGCAGTGTGATTTGAGAAAATTCTTTTAGTTCTCTAAGTCCAAGTTTTCTCATCTGTGCATTAAGAAAAGAGAAAATCACAGAAATTAACAGGTAAGGTTGCGGTAGGCTTGGACGGGTTTATTTTGAACAGAGTAGCTCAGTGTCTGTCCAACACACACTTGTTAGTATTATAATCACAATGTACAGCCAAAATCTCCTAATGACAACAGGAAAGGAGCCATGATCATGCATTGGTTAAGCTCTAGGCTGACAACTTGGCATTCAAACCCACCGGACACTCCACTGGAGAAAGCTGTAGCAGTTTGCTTCCACAAAGATGACAGCCATGGAAACACCATGGGGCTGTTCTACTCTGTCCCATAGCGTCACAATGAGTTGGAATCAACTCAAAGGCAGTTGGCTTTTAGTGGGTGGGTCCTTACAAGGTATCCGCTCTCTAGCTCACTTGATGTCAGTTCATTGCCATAGTTTATTTCCAATATAATTCCCTTTAGATCTCCACTCATTGTTTCTGAAATTCCTTTGTTGCTAGAATGACAATTAAAAATAAATATATTAGTTTCAGTGCGAGAACTTAAGTAGAAACAGATTTCTACTTCATCTGTTTTGAAAAGGGGTGAAATAGTTTACTCTTAAGTTTGAAGCTGATCAAGTCAATTTGCAAGATCATTCTCATTTATCAAAAAAAAAATTATTCTAGCAAAATGCTGACATTGCAATCTTTTGTGGACAAATTCTATAAGATTCATTTTTAGAAACTATCTCAAAGTGCCTATATTCCCTAGACAGAACAAAATATTTTAAATAAAGTGTTGAGAAAAAGCACTAAAAGAGTCCTGTTTTGAATTGAGATATAGTAATATATTCCTGGAAAACCTGGTGACATAGTGGTTAAATGCTACAGCTGTGAACCAAGAGGTCAGCAGCTCTAATCTATCAGGTGTTTCTTGGAAACTCTGTGGGCCTGTTCTACTCTATCCTAAAGGGTACTATGAGTATATTCCCAAGTTTTTAAATTGTAAGGTGAAATCATAATGCTATATGTACCCATACTCCATTGCCATTAAGTTGATTCCAATGTATAGTGAACCTAGTTAGGTAGCCTTTTTTCTAAACTGTAATTTAAATAGAAAATAATAATACTAATAGGTGTATATTTACACATGTAATTTGTTACAGGCAAATAAAAAGCTACAAATTTGTACTGTATCCATAGACTGATGTGTGATTTTAACTTAATTCCAAATGATTTATCCAATACTTTCTCGACAAAAAATGTGTGTGCTATACAGTCGATATGGGGGTGGGTTAAGAGGAGGGAATGTTCCAATGGAATTGTAAGTGTTGTAGGGCAACGCGGCATCATTTCCAAGTACACTATTCTCTTATCTTCCTTTCTTGCATAGCACTATAATCCCTGTAATATGGAAAACTCTCATGACCAAATAAAAATACACTCCTTTGTGATATTCCTATACTCTGTCTTCTAGTATGACCTCCAAAAAAAATCTACCTAGGGTAAATCCAGTGCTGTTGATTTCCACCCTATAAGTCAGAGTAGAACTGCCTCACAGAGTTTCCAAAGAGTGCCTGGCAGATTTGAACTGCCAACCTTTTTGGTTAGCAGCTATAACACTTAACCACTACACCACCAGGGTTTCCAGCAACCCTATAGCAACTCTATAACCTCCCTGAATTAAAACATGGAACTCCCTAGCCCCCAAGGAGCCTTGTATGCAAATAAGGTGCTTTTTAGGAGACCCTGAAGACTAGGGTGGGGAGACAGCAGAGGCTGAGGCTTACTCCACTGTACGTCCTCCCAATCAGACCATTTCTAAGTTCATCTGATTTGCAAACAGCAACACGATCCTGATTAAAATCCCACTGCAGAAAAGAAAGGACTGTTTGGATGCATGATGAGGGTTTTATTTATTTATTTATTTCCTTTTTCACCTTTAAAAAATGAAAACCCTGATCTGGGTTTCATATTTTTCTCATTGAGAACATAAATGAAACAGTACAATTACTCAGACCAGGGCAAGGTTTACGACTGATTCTGAAGCAGTATCATCTTTATGCCAGTCTTTAGGTTTGAAGACAGCAGGAAGGATGAGTGCGTAAACCTGCGAATTATCTTCGTGGATGAGGAAAGTTGTGTCTGTAATTCTCTGCTTCACTCCTGCCTCCTTGGAGAATCAATCACGTTTCTCACTGTTCTCCACTTTGTGCCTCCACTCTGGTCAGTAAACATACAAGTTTACTTCAAGGGCATGGGCTTGTCTGCATACGCTAAAGCTCAGTGGTTTGGTGTTTTTTTTTTTTTCTATTTTAAGAAGTGTAGGGAAAACCAAACACTGACTTCATGAAAACAGATGTACTATTTAATTATAACTGACATAACAGTTTGGTGAGTTAAGAAGGAAAAGAGAAATTTTGCCCCAGAGCTCTTCTTTGCCCATAATGCTTCTTGAATTGCCACAGTCCAGAGGATGGATTTCTTCATCTCTCTTCTTCCCCTGATCTAATCTTCTTTCATAACCTGCTGTATCAACATTCCCACAATATCACTTTGTGTCACTGATAAAGCTCATATGATTTAAACTCTTCTGCTGCAAGCCAGGCATCAATGTCCTGCTCCAGCTAGTTTCAGATGCAAAGAATCCTCATTAAATGTTTAAAATGATTTACTAGGTACCTATTACGAACCAGGAACCCGGAAGACATTATGGTTAAATGCATGGTTGCTAAACCAAAATTGTGGTTCAAATCTACCCAGGGAGAGACAGACCTGGAAATCTGCTTCTTTAAGATCGCAGGCCCCATAGCGCAGTTCTACTGACGCACGGTCGCTATGAGTCAGAATGAACTCAACCACACATTCAAAAAAAGCTACATGTAATGATAGCTAAAAGAACCCAAACACTGAAATTAATAGTATAGTTGTAAAGGATGGTTACTTTAGAAGCCAGATTAATACTAACAACTCTTGCCACAACATAGATGCCAATAATAATTGTTCAGTTGAAATCACTTACTACATCTTGTAGAAGTAACTGTTTAACACAGTTATCATGCTTCCTATACACAGACACGAGTCACGATGAGAGGTAGCAAAATATTCTGCGCATGCTCTGCTTTTCCCCAGTTTGTAAATCTTGCCTAACATCCATTGGCTCGAATTATTCTTGTGAAGAATGGTGCAGTGGTTAAAGTGATCCACTGCTCATCAGAAGGTCAGTGGTTCAAAACCACCAGCAGCTCCACAGGGGAAGATATGGCAGTGTCCTTCTAGAGAGATTTACAGACCTGGGACCCCTGTAGACTCACTATGAGTTGGAATTGATTTGAGAATGTGGTATCGGGGCACTCAAGGAAAAAAATAGTGCCTGGGAAAAGAATGGAGTTCCAAACCATAGTTCATTTGAGACTATGGATGTCCCTTTCCTGATGACAATTAAACAAAATAAATAAACAAAGACATCACCCAAACTGAATGTGCATAGATGTACAAACTTAAGCCTGAGCTAGTCAGCAACCATACATATGTAAGGAGTTCTATTTTATACTAAAATTATTGAATTCTTTATAATACTTTGAATTAAAATGAATTTCAGATGAAAACTCATCCTCATTAAATTTTGAACAAAACTGTTTAACACTAAAGGTCACGACTACAATTTTTTAAAAAATGATTCAAAAGATCTTTTAAATAAGAAGGCTGAAAAGATTCTAGAATGATCAGCATCGATTTGTCATCCGATATAAACTATTAGAATTACTTTACTCCTGTAAAAATCAACAGCATGCCTTCCACGATTATACAGTCTTAAAAAAATTGAAACTTGAAGCAACTAAAATAATGAAAGTTTTGAAAAATGGGCATTTTGAGGAATGGCTGAAAAAAAAATCACCTATTTTAACCAATAGGTAATTTTAGACCTATGAAGAGATATTAGGTAAACCTATGGAAGAATCAGGGAAATATCATAAATGTTCAAATCTAGTAGACCTGGCCTTGAATCCTATCTCTACCACTTACTGGCTCCATGATTTAGAGTATTTACTCAGTATCTCTGAATCCATAAACTTGAAATGATAATGATTATAGGATTAATGATTAACTTAACTCCTTATTACAGTGTCTGACCAAAGAATGGACAATGAAATACTTTTTGAGAATAAATATTGATTGCTCAACACAGAATATCATCTGTGGGCTTTACTCAAAACAGGTTTAGCTAAAAAGAAACAAGACTACTTTACCACCTTCAGTATCTTTCTCTATACAACATAAAGGTTGACTTAGGGGATTTAACAAAACACTCATTTTATTATACTATTATTTTCTAAACAGTTGCTGTAAGAAATTCCCAACTTAAGTGACATTCAGATTTTATAGAAGACAACTTACCCTAATATTTGCTGACAAATATCCAAAGGCTGCAGTTCTTAACTGTGGATGTACATTAGAATCAACAGAGCAGCTTTACAAAGTAAACCAAAAAATTAAACTCACCGCCACAGGATCAATTCCAACTCACAGCAACTCTATAGACAGAGTAGGACTGCTCCACAGAGTTTCTACGGAGCACCTGGCAGATTTGAACTGCCGACCTTCTCATTGGCAGCCATAGCAATTAACCACCACACTAACAGGGTTTGTACTGATAGCCAAAAAAAAAAAAAAAAATAAGTTAGAAACTTTTGGAGAGTTGAACGAAAACATCAATATTTCTCGGAAGTCACGTGGTGGCTCTGACTGTTGTCTGGGCTGTGAACCACCTCCCTGAAGAAAACTCTGAGCACCTCCGGTGTAAGGGAAGTTCTGTACAACCTTGGAAGAAGCAGAACCAGGATGCTTCTTAGCAGCAAACATGGCAAGCCTTCTTCTCACACACTTTATACACGTTGGCAGGAGGGCCCATACCCTGGAGAAGGATATCTTGGCTGGTAAATTAGAGGGTCAGTGAAAAAGAGGAAGACCCTTGACAAGACAGGCTGGCAAAGTAGCTGTAACAATGGGATCAGTCATAGCAACAATGAGGATCGTGCAAACCAGGGTAATGGGTCGGTCCCTTGTACACAGGGTTGCTGAGTCAAAATCAACTTGATAGTATCTAACAACCACAACAAGGGAAGTTAAAAGCCAGTTTAGCAAGAACCTCATTCTGCTTTCCAGGCCAGAATTCCCTGATACAAGTGTACTTTGCAGAATTCTTCATTTCGTGTTCTCACCCGGCCTTTATTCTCTTTTTCCATCTGTCTAGATACCAAGGGCTGGCACTTGGAATCCACCAGTTTTTCTTTGGAAATTCTATGGAGTAGTCCTACTTTGTCAAATAGGGTCACTGTAAGTCAGAAACAGATTGATGGCAATGGGCATGGGTTGATGAGATAGCACATAACCAGTTCAAACTCCACTCTTTCAGAATTAATTTTCTTTAATGATTAAAAATATTTAGCATGATTTTCATATTTCTATTAGGAAAACACCCTTCTTCAATTTCCTGAGACCAAATCTATACAATTTCCCAAGATCATAAACTTAAGAATTTCTGTTCTACCATAATTCCCAAATAGACACACAGACACACACACATCCCCCTTATATTTCACCTTAAAAGTCACTTTTATAAGAAAGCCTCATCTGAGTCCCTAAGACTAGGTCAGGAGTGCCAATACTTGTGATTATAGCAAACTACAATCAAACTTGTTGCTGTCGAGTCATTTCCAACTCATAAAGACCTTATAGGAAAGAGTAGAACTGCCTCATAGAGTTTCCAAGGAGTGGCTAGCGAATTCAAACTGCTGACCTTTTGGTTACCAGCTGAGCTCCTAACCACTGTGCCACCATATAAACTAAACCTACTGCCATCAAATCAATTTGGACTCAATGACCCTATAGGGCAGAGCAGAACAGCACCACTGAGTTCCCAAGGAGCACCTGGTAGATTTGAATTGCCACCCTTCTGGTTAGCAGCTGCAGCACTTAACCACTATGCTGCCAGGGTTTCCGTGGCACCACAGCACCCTCTTTATATCTTAATGCAGATCTAATTTTAGATTTATCAATGTGATCTGTTGTTTATTGCCTGTCTTTATGACTAGAAAGTGAGATCCACGAAAGCAATGTGCTTGCTCTCTGTTAATAAGTGTTCAGAAATATTTATTGAAAAAATTAATGAGAGGTGAAAATTATTTCTTTGTTATTACAATTTGCACTTATTTATGTATTGGTGACTTTGGGCATCTTCCATGTGTTCGGTGGCATCATGCACTTCTTCTGTGAATTAGTTTCACTATGTAATAATCAGCCTGGCTCATTCAATCTCTGTAGTCTAGTCATCCGATCGCAGAGATCAGGCATCAGCTGACATAGGTGAGATTTAAACTGTCTCTTTCATGTCAGAATATAACAGTTAATCATTAACAACTGCCACAAAGGATAAAAATATCCATCTGATTGACTAAGTTTGTTTACGTCTATACATGTCATGAAGTAAAATCTTTTCAGTTCTCTATATTGAATGATAACAGAATATTATGTCTGCAGATTTTAAAAATGAGGGATCTACCATTCCAGCATAGATTACATGCAATCTGACTTGATTCAGCAAATCGCCTGTGGTCTTGACTATTTCCTCGGAAGAAATCAGACCTGGTTCCAACGCACAGACTGGGATAAGAACCCAGCCCCTCAACCATATAACTGTATGACCCTGGGTAAGCTGTTGGTCTTTTTGCAGCTATGGCTTCGTAACTGAAAAAAATAAAGAATTTAGGCTAGATGAACTCTGAGTGCTGTGTTTAATTCTGACAATCTATGACTCTTAGAGCTATTTATTTCTAATTATTCAGTCTCGATAAGGGCATTTATTGAAAAATAATTTATTTTTTCCCTTAAGAGATAGTTTGCTGTATTAGTTTTCCGTTACTACAAAGTTGGTGGCTTAAAATAATACCCACTTACTATCTCACATTTCCTGTGGGTCAGAAATTTGGATGCAGGTTAATTGGGTTCTCTGCTCAGTGTCTCAAAGGGCTGCCATCAAGATAACGGCAACGATTGCCATAAAGCCTGAGTCTTGCGTCCTCTTTGGGGTTCATATGGTTGTTGGCAGAATACATTTCATTGCAATTATAAAACCCATGGCAGCGAGCTTCTTCAAGATCAGGAGGGGAGAGAGAAAGAGTCTGTTGCTTTGAGTCTCTCACCTCTCTGTGCTTTATCAAGGTCTCTCCTGATTAGGGCAGCTCCATTCGGGATTGACAGTCTCCCTTTTGATTAATTCAAAACCAGCTGATTTGGTCCTTCAACACATCTTCAAACCCTTCAACTCCGCCAGATTTCATGAGGTAGAATAAAGTCAGGGGTGCAGTCTACATTCAAGGAGAAGGGGATCATAAAAAGGTGTGGAACATTTTGGTTAATTCAAGAATACTGCATACCACATTTACAGGAAATGAACCATAAAACTGGAGTACAATCTTGTTTTTTTTTGTTGTTTTTTATATGTAACCTCTCCCCTTTGGACAGTACTGCATTCCAAATGGCATTAATGTTTAATTTTAATTATCATTTTGAACATGTTATGGAAGTTTTTAATGTTTAATTTTAGCTGCTGACTAGAACTAAGAATTTACTTTTAATTGAGTTTAACTGTAATAGAGATTTTTAATAGTTATTAACTCTAGCTCTTAAACCTCTGTCTCTCAAATTAAAACATAAAACAACTCCGTCTCAAAAAACATGTATTATCAATTCTACATGATTTTGCAAGGATGCAATATTTTAAGATTTCAACTTAGCAAAAAGGCAATTTCTTCACATTCACGCGAGCAAATAAAATTTAAGCATGCATAAAAATATCTGCAGACTAACTGTTTTATTTCTCTTTTCTTTGTATTATGTACATAACAGGTAATTTGGGAAGGTTTAAAAGTGTATCAGTTTGAGTCTTCACAGTGAAACAAATTATAATCCCATTTTAATGTGTACCTGAATTTAACTTTTCATACAGAAAGATCACATAGTAATTATTAAAATTACAGACTTTGGTGCAAAACAACCTGGGTCTGAATCTAAATGTCATCATTAATCAGTTGTGTGACACTGGTCATGTTATTTATTTTGGAGCCTCATTTTCATCAACAAAATAGGTATGATAATAGGTATTAGGATCAACAGTTATGGAGAGGGTTAAATTATTAATGCTTAGAAAGGTCCTGGGACCTGGCCTTCTTAGTCTACGTGTGTGGGTGTGCACATTATGTGTATGCATTGCCATGAGTTGTAATCAACTCGATGTGGATGAGTTGGGTTGGGTTTAGTTTGGGATATGTATTATACTTAAATGCATACATATATTATGTGTGGTTTTGTTTATCTGTATTACACAGTTACACATTTTAATGCACATAACCATAAAAACATGACTTTCAATTTTAAGTGCATGTGTACCTATTGGGGAATTACAATAGACGTGAAAGTCTTAAATGTTTAAATACTTAAGTTACAAAGACATGGAAACTCTAGTGGCACAGTAGTTAAATGCTACAGCTGCTTACCAAAGGGTCAGCAGATGGAATCTACCAGGCACTCCTTGGAAACTCTTTGCGACAGTTTTACTCTGTCTTACAGGGTCACATTGAACTAGAATAGATTTGACAGTAGGGGGTCTGGTTTCAGTTTGGAGGGACAAACATAACAAGCAACACAGTCTTCAAAAATCATTGATACACGGGTTCATACCCTTGAACAGGTGGAAAAGGATGCATACCCCTACAAAACTACTGCACTTAACAGTATTAACAAAATCTTGCTAAAATGAATGCCTGAAGCAATGTGATAACACAGGGGAAACAGGGATCTTCAGAGTGCCCCCAAGGAATCTATTCTCTTTGCCACCAGACGGGACTTGGCTGGTTATTCCTTTGTTTGCACTCCTGTTCCTGTCATGTAGCTGTGGTCTTTTTCTTGCTCTCCAATCTGTGATCCGCTGTCTTCTACTCTCTAATCAGTTTGCTCCCAACAGTCCCAATTCAGGTGCATTATTTAAGCTGGAGAAAGTTTTCTCTCCTTGTCACCCCTAGATACTCTGCAGTATCCTTAGGGCTATTCAACCAGGGAAGTAAAACAGCATAGCTGTTGTTTTCAGGAACTCCAAAACTACTTTTAGTTCAAGGATAGAATGAAAGACCTAAAGTCTACCGTTCACAAAAGCCCAATACCAATAAATATGATGCATACAAATACAAGATCCTCTGGAGACAAGAAAGGAATAGCAGGAGAATTTGCTTAACAGACAACTTCTTATTCAATGTAATGAGAAATTTAGGAGAAAAAGAAACTTGGTGGTAATGACATGCTTTGGGCATTTTTTAAAAAAGTTTCTGGCATGGAAGTTTCATCACTGCCTCATTTACTTTACAATTTCTAAAACATACACATGGCAACAACTTTCATTAGAACAGGTAAACTGAAGACTTTTTTAAGATCTTATTTCAGCTACTATACTAGGTTTCTATGAAAAAAATAGCTGACGAGTTTGAGGGAGTACAGCTTTGCTAACATCTGCAGTAAAAGAAACTGACCATATCAGGTATCACTAAGACATCGAATTATGAATATATAATATAGAATAATTAAGACACTGCATACTTACTCTGAAGAAAGATGGGCACTATTAAGTTCTCTCTTCTTCCTTCCTTTCTTTCATTTTGCTTTTTCTGTTTGTTGTTTCCTAGATTCTCTCCAAAACAAAAGTCTAATTTCAAATTTGAAGACAATGTCGTCAGATGGGGCCCAATTAACAATCCCCACCATAAAATGCAAAATTCTCAGAAAAGAGACATAGTCATATAAATATTGAGTAGATTTATTAAAATAAAAATAATAATCTCTAGGCAACATTCTTCCAGGTATAAAAGAAAATTCTTCTACTTTTATATTTCCACTACTTGTGTTTCTTTTTACAAACCATCCATTGAGTTGTGCCACAGAGACCACTCGGTATAAGATAAAGACACATAAAAATGGGCACAGAGCTAAGAACCCTGTTCACATGGATATTACTGTCTAATTCCAGAGAAAGTACTTTGGCAATCTACGTCTCCAGACACAGGGACAAATGACTTAATAAGCAAGGTAAGCCTGTGCTTCCAGCAGCAACAAAACAGGGACACTAGTTGTCCAAACCAAAGACCCACAGATGCCAAGCAGACAGGACACATGGTAAAGCAAGCAACTGGCTGGGCACTAAACGAAACTGATACTATTTTATAGATTTTGTGTAAGACAACAATAATATTTTCCTTTTCATTTTGGATTGATCAAGTATTACCTCACATTGAGTTCTTTCTCCTTTGCCACATAAAACTACTTCGGCAGCACTACAACCACATGCCTTGTGACATATTTGGTCGCCGCCCCCCGCCCAAAAGCACACCCGAAACACCGAGCACACTCTTGTATTTGTGTCCTACTCTTTGTCATTGCTCTCACCACACTTGGGTACCAGCAGCGCCCAGTGATCTACGAAGACACAGTATCAAAGGACGGAAAGGGAGAGCACAAGTTTTTACCTATTTTTTCAAGACATTAGTACTCAAGGAAATCTATGAGGGACCTGCTAACAAACATCTTACGACAAAGGAAAGAAATCATTTCTGACTGCCTTTTAAGTACTGTATCTTTTGATTATCTCAGACTGAAGAACAAAATTAAACATTCCAAAATAGTATTTTCTGACTAATTTTAAATACTTTTTTTTGCGGTAAAGTCCCAATTTATCAAACACAAATCTTATAAATCTTACTTTTCAAATAAATTTTACTTTTTTTCAGTTATTCAAATGTATTTGCTATGGTAAAACTGAACTTAAAAAGTGACATATTTACTTCCAGACAAAATGAAATGCCAACAACTCAGTGGAATGTAAAAATGAAAGCTCACAGAGCACGAAAAGGACCTTGGGACCCCTTAAGATGCTTCCAAAACTAACCACATTGTTAAACCGCAACAAATCAGAAGAGACTTCTGTTGAACACTCCAGTCAAATGGGTACAGATCACTGTATTGTTATCATTAGTGCTGAAATTACTAACAGCAATATAAATACAACAGGATTTGTTCCAAATTCTGCATCCATTCCTTGCTACAGTTAAAAAATTAATAATGGTATAGAAAGCAGAATTCTTTTAGAATCTGAGATTGTCATATCTGCAGAACTCAAAAACAACAGAAATTCAGATCCTGCTTTGTGAAATTCTTTTTTTTTTTTTTCTTTTCCTAATGACATAAATTACTGGTCTTAAGGAGGCCAAGTGATTGTCAGCATCAACACAGAGTGTTTCAAAACTCACACTGAAAACGTCTGACTGGTAAACGAACAAGCGTCTGTAGTTATTTCTATGGTGCAACGCTAAAGGCGAAATCATAAGAAGAAATGATTACTGTATTCTCCATTAATTGGCTCTGAATATTGTTTGCAAACTATTCAGTTCTGATTCCTTTAATTTATGATTTGATATGGATGGATTTAGCAACTGGCATTTAGCACTGCTGTCAAGCTGGGTCTGAACTCATACTGACCCTAGAGGTCAGAGTAGAACTGCCCCGTAGAGTTTCCAAGGAGCACCCGGTGGATATGAACCATCAACCTTTTAATTAGCACAGGTAGCAGTGAACCCACTACACCACCAGGGTTTCCTGAGTTTGGCTGAGAGACATGAAAAGAGTTCAGTTCCCAAAGATTTCATATTGTCACATTTAAACCAATGACAGGGCTTTGGCTTAACTCCTGAACTGGAAACACAAATTAATGAAAAACATCAGTATTAGAAAGCCATCTCGCAATGTGATTTTCCTCTCCATATAACTGATAAACATGAACTATCTTTTAGAGGAAGAAATGAAGTGTTTAGATCTCAAAAAAATGGAAACTCGGGAGTTTTACTCAAATGTGTTGCTGAGTTTGATCTATTTTTAGCAGGTCACATCTCAAAATACTGTAAAACAGGAAAGAACAACCCATCATATATATTTAAAACAATATGTGAAGAATAAATAAACTTAGAGAGTGATAAAATTGGATCACCTGTTTTCAGTGAAATACCTGTAGCTCAATATTTCAGTTTGCAGATTCCACTCCTGATTTGTCTAATACAGATCACCTGACTATTGTTTTAAAACACATATCCCCAAAAGATCGAAATCCCATCAAGTGACTTACCACACTTACTAGCTAATAAAATCAAACTGGGGAAGAAATTACAAATTAAATACTTCCCTATTCATGTGAAGTTTGCAAAATTTATTTTTCCAAGTGAAGGGGGCAGTCCTCTGGCAATGTTGCTGATACATGAGGACATTATAAAGGCTGCACAGTAACATCTGAAACTGTAACAAATACGCCACTTTCATATCATGTGCTGCACAGTCCCTTAATCTTGCAGAACATGATACAGCTGATTGTTGTCCAGAAGCAGCTAGTTTTTCTTCCTACTGTTCAATTATTCTACATATTTTTTGCTGCTTTGACTCAGAATTTCACACTGACTATTGAAATGACTCAGTTCACTAACTTATTTTCTTTGATGTAAAATATCTGGGATTTTTTGCTAACAAAATGTGCTTTATAGTAAAAATCTTCCTCTTCTGCATCCATGAAAAATTGTATAATCTGGGCCATCTTACCTCAATAAAATGGTATATGACGCTTTTGTGTTCAATCACTAGTGTTACAAACACCAAAAAAGAAAAAGAGATTACATCATGGATAGCTAAAATGCACTACAAATATACACATATGAATATATGAACATACATATATATGCCAAGTGCCATCATATATACATATATGTGAATATATGAACATATATAACTTATATACCCTATTGGAATATACGATGACTCAGCAGTGGAGAGGGTACCACAGATTATCCATGTTTAGGGCCCACACATGCCTTAACTCAGCTCTGGCCAAAGAGCTGTGGTTTCTTACAAGGCTGAGAAATTGACCTGCCTTTTAAAATCTGAGAAATTTTCTTCTTCTGAGATCTTAAAGATAAGTAGAAGTAACTTGCAAGGGTTGCCTTTTCTTTTTTTTTCATTTTTCATTAATGTCATTATTATTTTTACATATATTTATTTTTTATTATGACCGAGTGAAAATGTACATTCCTGTATAAATTTGCATGCCCACCTATATGCAGCTTCCACTGCTCTCCCTGCCCGGTGACAGCACACTATTCCTCTCTGCTCCACACATGTCTCATCCTCCCGACAGCCTCCTTTCCCCTCCTCCCCACGCACTCTCCTCCCTCCAGCCAGAGGTCAGCAGGATGAAAATCTATAGATGTATAGAACCATAAAGTGCATCTAATATATGGTCACCCTGTATCGCCAAGTCCAATCCATTCGTGTCCGAAGAGGGGACCTTTGTTATGATTTATGGGCAAGGGCAGCATCAGGGCTAGGAGCCATTTGACCTGGCCTTCAATTAGAAAGAAATGGAAAGCTGAAAAATAAGAGACTGAGAGCAACAGCAGAAAGAATGCCTCCTGATACAGATTTAAAAGAAAAGAAAAAACACTGCCATTCACTTCGTTCTGACTCATAGCAAGTCTATAGGACACAGCAGAACTGCCCCACTGAGTTTCCAAGGAGCCCCTGGTAGATTTGAACTGCTGACCTTTTGGTAAGCAGCCACAGCTTTTAATAACTATGCTGCCAGGGTTTCCTCTAGTGCACACAGACCCTTTGTTCATCCCAACACTAAATGAGGGCATTGTAAAACTAGCACGGAACATAAAAAAAAAAAAAATCCTTGTTAAAAATAATCAAAACTCACTGAAATTTGAACATAAGGTTTATTCTGAGTAGTTATTGTATATGAATACAGGGAGGTCATGTTGATTTCAGAAAAAAGCCAATGGCTCAAAGAAAGTAGGCACAATGAGGCCTATAAATAGAAGAGGTGGGAGAAATACAGAAGATCGACCGATGGCTAATCTTAACAGGATCAGTAGAACCCTGTCCTTCTTTTACTTCAGTCAGTGGCTATCAGTTTAGGATATTGTGCCTGCCCCTCCACCCAGCCATGTCTTTTGAAATTCAAATTTAGTAAACCAGACTTTGACCTGCAAAGAAAGGATTTGCAACCTTGAGTGAAAGTAAAGTTGCTAGCAGTTTAATTTTGGTCAGGGATTTCTTTAAAGTGAGTATTTGATTTCTTAGGTAAAAGCCCATTGCCACTGAATCAATTTCAACCCAGTGACCCCTCAGGATTGAGAACTGCTCACAGGGTTTCCAAGGCTCTAAATCTTTACGGCAGCAGACTGCCACAGCTTTCTCCCACAGAGCAGCTAGTGAGTTCAAACTGCTGACTTTTCCATTAGCAGCTGAGTGCCTAACCACTGCACCACCAAAGCTCCTTTCACAGCTTAAAACAAACAAAAAAAACCAAACCCACTGCTATCGAATCACGTTCGACTCACAGCAACCCTATAGGTCAGAGTAGAACTGTCCCATAGAGTCTCCAAGGAGAGCCTGGTGGATTTGAACTGCTGATCTTTCGGTTAGCAGATACAGCACTTAAGCCCCTATGCCACCATAGGTGAGGAAACTCCCAACTCAACGCAAGGTAACTGCTACAAATTTGTCTTTGTCACCTCACAGTATGATATGAAACCAAACATTTATCTACTATGTACTTGAAAGTACCTACCTCATAAAGAAATTTGCTATATACACTATGAAGCTTAAAGTACAATAAGAGAACTAACCAGTCAACCCAAATCAACCCAAACCCACTGCTGCTGAGTCGATTCCAACTCATAGCAATCTTACAGACAGAGTAGAACTGCATCACAGGGTTTCCAAGGAGCACCTGGTGGATTCAAATGGCTGAACTCTTAGTTAGCAGGTATAGCACTTAACCACTACGCCATCAGGGTTTCTAAACACTCAACAGTTACTTAAAAACAAAGATGAGAATGTAAGGGAACAAGAAACCCAGACTGATGGAAAGAGAGCAACCAGAACAGAAATAGTGAAATTGTTCACCCATCATGAAGAAATGTAACCAATGTCACTGAACAATTCACGTAGAAATTGTTGAACATGAACCTAAACTGCCATGTAAAGGTTATTACACACACACACACACACACACACAGACACACACACACACACACAGTCTGTCAATTAAGTCAATCAACCTAATTGTTCTAAGTGCTACATACCTCATTGCTGAGTATCGTGACAGTCACCTTCGAAGTACTCGCCTTGGGAAGCTATGAGCAGATGCCAGCGCCTAGTCCACCCTTCTAAACAATTTTCAGCCTCTTTCTGGAATTGCCCTTGCACACAGTGGCATGGTGGCAAGTTTATAAACTTAACTGCATGGCTGTCTGTGAGGAAGTATTTAGTCAGTCAACAAATAACTACTCACCTGATCTGGCCCCCAATGACTTGTGTCTTCACTTGAATATAAAGGAAATATTGAAAGAACGACATTCAGGACATCAAGGGTAACATGAGGACAGCTCTGATGGTCATTTCAGAAAAAGAGTTCCAAAATTGCTTTGAAGGGTAGACTAGGCACTGATGTCAGTGCATAACTTCCCAGGGGAGTACTTCAAAGGTGACCCTAGTGATATTAAGCAATGAGGTACATAGCACTTTTTCTTGGATGAGTTTGCAAACTTAATTGGTAGTCCTCATACATGCATGCATCTGTGTGTGTGTGTGTGTGTGTGTGTGTGTGTATTTATGTATGTATATCCTTTGCCGTCAAATCAATTCTGACCCATAGCAACCATATTAAAAAAAAAAAAAATTACCATTGAGTCGATTCTGAGTCATGGTGACCCTACAAGACAGAGTAGAACCGCCCCAAAGAGATTCCAAGGAGCACCTGCTGACCTTTTTGGCAGCAGCCTGTAGCACTTAATCACTATGCCACCATACAATGACCTTATAACAAAGCCAGCCAAGCCAAGTGCCGTCGAGTCGAAGCTGACTCAAAAGACAAAAAAAAAAAAAAGCCACTGTCCTCAAGTTGATTCCAACTCAAAGCGAGCTTATAGGTCAAAGGAAAACTGTCCCATAAGGTTTCCAAGGAGCTGCTGGTGGATTTGAAGTACCAACCTCTTGGTTAGTATCTAAGTGCTTAACCACTGCACCACCAGGGTCCATATATTTGTGCACAGACACACACACATATCTATCTACACACATATAGATACAAAGGAAAATGAGAATGCCATGGCTGTGACATAGGTGCTGACCAAATATGAAGGAGTGCTAGCGATTTAGAAAACAACATTGGGGTCACTATTCCCTGTCACAGAGCACAGAGAATGCGACTCAGCTGGAGTTGAGTTCATAAAGACTCCTCATCAGCTGGGCCCTGAAATATAAAGACAATAGGTAAGACAATCCTGGAAAATATCTTTTAGGGAACCTCTCATATAAGCCAGAACACAAAAAGACTTTACACATCTACCCTTTTCTACTAGCATTTAGAGAACAGAAAATTTGTTGACCCCATGTGTTAATGAAACCTCTTCCAAGGACTGTTAAGATTCGAAATATAGGGTCACAATTTCTAGCCAATCGGTGAAAAGGTGAAGCTTTCACTGGTTCTGCCTGTTTTGTAATGTCAAGAAATACTGAGGATTCTGTCCATTTCTTCAGACTCTGCATTCACAACGGTGGCAGCCTGCTGCTCTGCTTTCCCATTCTTGCCTATTCTGTAACACTCCTTGGACCCAGGCAGACATGGCCGTGGCAGTATGCCTATTCATTTTCCCACGTTCACCTATACCACAACATGCCCTTGGACTTGGGCAGACCTGGCTCTGGAAGTATCCCTGTCTGTTTCTACTTTTGCCTTTTCGAACACATGCTAAATAAAACTTCCTGTTTGCTTTGACTAAACTTTGTGATATTTTTTCATCTATAACACCAGAGAAAGAGGAATCCCTTATACTGTGTGTGCAAAGGTGGAGGAAGAGTGAGGCTAAAAGGATTACAGTGAAACATACTCATTTGTTTCACAGATTTCAAAGTTGAGGCTCTAGTCACATTGGATATGTCTTAAAGTCTTCGGTGTTGGTTGAATCTTCTGATAAGACGCCATGTATATTATTAAATTTGCAATATTGCCATCATAAGGAAGAGACCTCCCTGAAAGTTCACATAAGGACAACAGTCTACAGCTATTGCTGAGTTGCTACTACCAGCAAATGGCACAGCCTGAAGTCGCCAAAAATCCTATTAATTTATTCAAGAGAAGTCAAGATTTTACATCTGCCACACTTCTTCTATCTCTTTCGCTTAGTATGACAGGCTAGTTGTTATTCTTCTGGAACGGCTGACAACAAACAATCTTAAGCTGCCTAGTTTATTCTCTTTCAAACTACAAAGGCCTAAAAAGAGGCACTGAAGCAGGCAGAAACCCATAAATCAGGTCCCTCCTAAAGAATAAGAATATCAGACATCTGCTTTAGGGATTACAGTGCACACGAGAGTATAGTTATATCACACTGCAGCTTTATTTTGGAAAGCCACTCTTTTGCTTTCTTCCCTGTGTTGACCCAGCAAGACAGAGCAGAACTGCCCATAGAATTTCCAAGGAGCACCTGGGAGATTTGAACTGCTGACTTTTTGGTTAACAGCCATAGCACTTAACCACAAGGCCACCAGGGTTTCCTTAGAAATGACAGAGTCCACCAATAAACATTTTGACACGTAAGTAGAGTGAGAAAACAAGCAGTTAGGTTAATAACTCCTGTATTGAATAGCCTCTTTCCAACACTCTTTTTTTTTTTTTCTTTTCTTGGTTTTAAACAAGGAAAGCATAGGGAGGTGTGTTATTTAAAGATATAATTATAGCATACACATAAGGTTTTAGGTTTAGAGTCAGAAAACAAAACATAGCATTTACAGGTGATAAAGTCTAATGAAGAAGGGTCAGGATGATGAAGGGTCATATCAGGAGGTCTCATGGTTAGCTGGTATCTCAATTAAGTGATAAGAGATCTCAGCAAAGGAAATCATACACCCCTCAAGCCCTCCAGACACTTGCGCATATGAAATAAGCCTTTTTTTGGTTTTGAAATGCTAAGCGAATGCTAGAGAAATTTCAGTCAACTGCTGGTTGCTTGCTTAATATACACAGCATCTGACAGTCTGATTTTCTTTCCATTTTTGTAACAAATGCAATTTGTTCAGGGAATTTGCCTTCCTTGAATCTGGTCAGTGATGTCTTTAGGTGTGATCAGACAGGAAGCTTCCTGTTAGGATACAATGAGAACCTTCCTGGGAGTTCTGTGAAAGGTCTCCTAACCACTAACTAGACACACCTAGAGACAGGGCTGGTGGTGCAGTGGTTAAGCACTATGTCTGCTAACCAAAAGGTCAGCAGTTCAAATCCACCAAGAGCTCCTTGGAAACCCCATGGGGCAGTTCTACCCTGACCTCTAGGGTCACTATCAGTTGGACACAACTCGATGGCAGTGGGTTTGTTTTTTTTTTTGGTTTGGAGATGGGACATTTTTCCTTCTGTTGAGCATGTGTCAACTAGAACTGTGCAGCCACAATGGGTGGCAACTGAAGACAAAGCCAGTGAGCCAAGGAAACCAGAGTAGAAAGAGCTCACATGAAAGGCTAAGTGATGCCCCAAAGGGTGGTGGCTGCTCTTAGTTGCTGTTCAGCGGAACCCAACTCATGGCCTTTTATGCACAGTACTGCTCCATAAGGTTTTAACGTTTCCAAAGCTGTTAATTTGGGAAACAGATCACCAGGTATTACTTCCGAGGTGCCTCTGAGTGCATATGAATCACCAAACTTTGGATTAATGATACCTAAACATCTGTGCCATTCTGAGTAATCACATCTAATCTCTGGAGTCTTCAAATGTTATTTTATGTAGCCAAAGGAAATTTGCAGGTGTGATAAAATTAAGAATTTTGAGAAAGGGAGATATTTTGGTTTATCTTTTTTTATTTTTATAAAAAATAAAAAGAAACCTGTTTTAACTGAGTTTCTTCTGTCTCATAGTGACCGTATAGGACAGAGAAGAATTGCCTTATAAGGTTTCCAAGGGGCATTTGGTGAATTCAAACTGCCAACCTTTTGGTTACCAGCCAAGCTCTTAACTAGTATGCCACCAGTGACTCTGTCGCAGTTCGGTGCTGTCCAGTTGGTTCCCACTGAGAGGGGCCCTATAGTCCCTCAGAGTTACCCAGAGCCTCTAGAGGAAGTGTTCCTCTGTGGACATCTTAACTTCAGCCCAATAAAACTGCTCTCAGATTTCCCATCTCCAAAAACTATAAGGAAATACACATTTGGGCTATTTGAAGCCACTGTGTTTGAAGTTATTATTATTTTTTTTAATAGCGACCATAGAAAACTAATAGAGAGGTAAATATTTGGAACCATTATTGGAACCAATATCTGGTACCATTTTCCTGCAGTATTTCTTATTTGATTTTAGCCTGTGGACTACGGTTTTCTTGTTCACCATTCTGAGTCGGATCCGACTCGACGGCACTTGGCTGGCTGGCTGTTCACCATGGCTAAATGCAGGCTAACGAAGACGTTGAGGTTACTTAGGTAGGGAAATGTGGATACGTAGACTTCAAGGAAGAAAGTAACAACACTGGACACTGAAGGTCCCTTTTAAGGCAAACTGCACCACTGCTGCACCTGCCACGGGAGAAACTGTCAGATTGGCACGGAAACTACGGCTCCACGCACACACGTCCCACTGTGCCACCACCAATTACAAGGTCACAGACCACCTGACACAAACACGGGCTCTCTGGAGGCTGCGAATCCCTCCATTCCATGACCTGGTATGAGAATATGTACATACCAACTAAACTCTCTCTTAAAACGTTGATCTTTGTTCAAGCACACCAAGACTGAGAGCTGCGTATGAGTATTATCTGAGGGACAGAGCAGTTTAATATAACAAAGGTCTGCTTTATGGGTTTTCATTTTTGCTAACTTTACTAGCTTATCCTAAACACCATACTCACATAGCCTCAGAGTAAACTATGCATTACTTGAAGAACTTTTAGTCCTTATAAGGTCCTAAGGTATTGATCTCCATCTAAGAAAAAAAATCAAAACACTTTTCACAATTTTGTAATAATTAACATTCAATGCTATCACAACAAAACGAAATGTCATTATTTTCCACTGCTTGAGTGAAAGATGCTTAGAAGCTATCTCAAATCTGCTGTCGTGTCGCTCTTTGCATAAAATCCATCCACACTTCTGTCAGCTCTGATTTAATATCTCCAACGTCAGGTGATCTCTCTCTCTTACCACCTTCAGCACCACAATCCTAAGTTCCAAATCATGGAAACCCTGGTAGAGTAGTGGCTAAGTGCTACATCTGCTAACCAAAAAGTCAGCAGTTCAAACCTGCCAGGTGCTCCTTGGAAATTCCGTGGGACAGTTCTACTCTGACCTCTAGGGTTGCTATGAGTTGCATTTGACCCGACAGCAATGGGTCTAGTCCAAATCGCCATTATTTTTCAGCTATACCACTGAGCCTGTCTTTTATAGTTTTTCCCGATAGCAATTTTTTTCTACAGTGAGCACAATGATCCCGTAAAAACTACAAAGAATCACATCACACCTCAACTCCAAACACCCCAGGGCCTTCCCATTTCCCTTGAGTAGAAAGCCAGTCTCAAAAATGGGCTACAAATCCCCAACCCCTCTGTATATTCACTCCCTGTCAGATCTTGTCCTCAACACTTTTTTTTCTATAGCCACACAGGCCTCCTTCTTTTTCCATTTCTTCCTAGTCACCTTTGTAATCTTATTCCTTGTACCTGTGCCACTTTCGTCTCAGATAAAGCCTTTCCCTTCAGCATTATATACATACAATAGTGTCTTTCCTTGGCCCTGAGACACTTGACTCTTCTCCCTATAAATGAACACAGGAAGAACTGCCAACACTTACTTATGTATTTCTAATAAAGTTGGTTACATTGAAATTTTCATTTAATATTTGTTGAGTGAACGAATAATTTCTCAGAATCTGAACCTGTAAGTCACATACAAAGTAAAAAACAACAAAAACACTCAGAACGAGGTATTATTCATCTCAAGTATGAGAATTTAAGTAGAATAGCTGAAATTACGCCAAAAGTGACTGATACAGAATTCTACCACTAGTGTTTGACCTCAAAGTCTGTGTTCATTGCTTCTAAATCCAAGTTAATTTACGATTCACAAAATTCAGCAAATGATGGGGAGTTCCTGAAAGTGATACAGTCCAAAAAAAAAAACAAAACAAAACAAAACTGGACAACTCCGTTTTTTCAAATTTCTACAAAAAAGAATCTTTCATTCCTAGACTGCTGTGTCACCATGTCTATCTTCTATATTTCAATTAAAAAATCAAACTGGAAATGGAAATTGAATCAAGGTATACAATTACTGAATATAAACACAAATTTCCTGAAGTTTTAGAGGAAAAGGATCTAGCCTATGACAAAAGACTAATTATCTTTTGATAATATCATTTTGACTCTCTTGGAATCCGTATTTCTGGGTTCATCCCTCTAGGTCACCTGCCCCTGGATGTCCTTTTGAACTTTGAGCCTTTAAGGAACTGTTTTCCCTCAAGTCAAGCAATGCCCTAGTAAGCAGTATTGCAGAGACTATTTTGCCTTAGGCAAGGTTACCCTTTAGAGAATTATCTATGGGTGGCCAGTTTTTAGGAGCAGAGTCCCAAGATCAGACTGGAAGATGTATGGCACCTCTCGAGTGACTAACTCTTGCATGCTATCTCCTGGTAAATACATGCAACAATGACCCATACAGGGCACTTTGATCGTCCCCTCTTCCAGCGCCTTTCCACAGACTTTCAGTTTAGACTTTGCCAGATTAAAATCTTATGTACTCAAACAATAAATATATTCTGTTACTTTGTGCAATTGGGTTTTTTATACTTTTTGGACAGGAAAACTTTTTTAAAAATTGAAAGACATTAAGCTTGAAGAACATTAAATCATGTTGTTGTCATTTGTCACTGTGGTTACTCTGTGATCTATAGTCTATAAAACCACAATAAAGACAGGATGGCTTCTTACCAATTTCCCATTACTTATAGCATTTTACATAATAAATACCGAATAGACCGAGTATCCAGGAATGTCTGGAACTCTCAGCATTGTCTCAAAATACATGCAACACTGAGCCAGAATTTGGTTTCTTGACAATAAATCGACCGTACCTCACTTTCATACCCAATAAAAGGCAACTGCTAAGAGCTTGGCCGCTAACCAAAGGCTGAGCAGTTCCAATCTATTTGCCACTCCTTGGAAACTCTGTGGGGCGATTTGTCTCTGTCTTGTAGGTCACTAGGAGTTGGAATCAACTTGATGGCAGAAAGATTTTTGGGAGGGAGTGGAGGTTCACTTTCAAACTCAGAGTCTTAGTAATCACTGCTCAGATAACATTTCTTTTTTCCCAAGCTTATTAAGACAATGAGAGATACTGGCCCAGTTAAACCTCAAAAGAATTAGATAATTTGCAGTAGTTATAAATACAAAGATGTTCATCTGTTGAAAACACTGGGAGAAGAAAATTCCATTAAGATAAAACTTCTAATTTCAAAGATGCAGAAAGACAGGGAGATAAAGTCCCATTATCAGACGGTTACAAGCTAAAGCACAATAGTCATTAAGAACAATTACTTTATGTGGTGTTTTCCTCATTGTGGAAGATGACCGTAAGTCAAGTCAACCTGAAAGCATTTTTTTTTCCAGGAAAACATTTGCATTTTTAAGTGAAAAATAGTTGAACTGTTAAGAAATGCCTTAGATATCAATCTCGTTTTGCATTACACACACATTTCCCTGGCCATTTCATTAATGCGTTTTACAATTCTAAGTATTTACAGTAGGAGAAGACCTTGGAGATCATTTAATCTAAACCCATTTTTTACAAAGGTAAAGAAATAGGCTCTATTTTTTTTTTTTTTGAGAGGCAAATTCTGTAGTTAGAAATACACTCTCAGAAATGTGACAAGTTTTCCTCCTATTTTCTGATTAGGATCTGGGCTATCTTCCCTCCAGTTGGCCACTTACCTTTAATAAACTATGCTTATTATTTACTAATCGTAAAAAAAAACAGTAATAATGGAGCAGAGAAAAATGTTTGCCTTTTGCAATATGATGTAAGTGTGTTGAATAACAGGCCTTCTGTTGGTCTTCCTGATGAATAAATAAAATAGTAATAAAAAGAAATAAGGGATTCTAGTTACAAGAGTTTTAACATCCACTTACGATGACTTACTAGGCCGGTGAAAGAGGAAAATTTAATCTTTGAAGGTCTTTTCAAATTTGTTGTTGAAAGTCTTGAATCAGTGTGGAAAATGTTTACAATAATAGCCTATGAGGAGTCTAGAGGTTCAAGCAGTTTGCAATGGGCTGCTGACCTCAAGGCTGCTGTTTCAAATCCACCCAGTGGTTCTGTGGAAGGAAGGCTTGGAGAACTGCATCCATAAAGATTTCAGCCAAGTTAACCCCATGAAGCAGTTCTCCACAACACATCGGATCTCCGTGGGTCAAACACTGACTTGAAGGCAGCTAGCAACTACAGTATTTAAATCAACTAATCTAAGCAAAGCAGATTATCCTCCACTCAATCAACTGAAGGTTTTCAAAGTGAAAACAGATTTCCCAAGAGAGGAAGATTTTACCTTAAACTGTAAAATAGATTGCTAGCATTGCCAGCCTTCCTGGCCTAGAAATTTCAGCCTCTAGAGCACCAGAGTTTCCAGGCCACACTTGACTTGGCAACCCCTACTATCATTCCTTAAAATAAGTGGTTAAGAGACTGGCTATTGTCATGGATTAAATTGTGTCCCCCAAAAAATATGTGTAGCCATGTGGCTGGGCCATGATTCCCAGTATCTTGTGGCTGTCCGCCATTCTGTGGTTTTCCTATGCTGTGTGTTAAAGGATCAGGGTGGGGCTGTAAATCCCTTCATAAGATCACCTCCCTGCTCCACTGTAAAGGGAGTTTCCCTGGAGTATGGCTTTCCCACCCTTAATCCTCTCATCCTGCAAGAGATAAAAGGAAAGAAACACAAGCAGAGATTTGGGAACCTTGTACCATCAAGAAAACAGCACCTGGAGAAGAGTGCATCCTTCAGACTTGAGGTTCCTGTGCCAAGATGCTCCCTGAACAAAGACTGATGCAATACTGGACTTTCCTGCAGAACTGACAGGGGGAAAGCGTTCCCCTGGAGCAGACACCCTGAATATGGACTTGTAGCTACCAGACTACGTAAGAATAAATATTCCTTTGTAAAGCCTCCACTCTGTGATATTTCTGTTAGAGTACCCCTAGCTGACTAAAACAGCTATTAACCAAAAAGTCAGCAGTTCGAATCCACCAGAGGCTCCTTGGAAGTCTATAGGGCACTTCAACTCTGTCCTATAGGGTGGCTATGAGTCAGATTCAACTCCATGGCAATGGGTTTGGTTTATGTGTGTGTATATGTATTACATATATTTATACATATATATATATCTTTGTCACTGTTAGCTGTCACAGAGTCATTTCTGACTTGTAAGGACCCAAGTACAACAAGACTGAAACACTGCCCAACCCCACTCAGTCTTCACAGCCATTGTTAGGTTTAGTCCCGTGGTTGCAGCCACTGTGTCAGTTCACCTTGTCCAGGGTCTTCTTCTTTTTCACTGACCCTCTACCTTACAAACCAGGATGTCCTTCTCTAAGGAATAGTTCCTCTTGACACCAGATCCAAAGTACATGAGACGTGTCGCCATCCTCTTTCCTAAGAAACACTATTTCTTCTAAGACAGACGTATTCATTCTCCTGCCCAACCAAATCAAATCCACTGCCTTCAAATCCATACCAACCCACAGAAACCTGCAGGCTAGAGTAGAACTCTCCCATAGATTTACCAGAAGGAGCAGCTGGTAGATTGAAACTGCTGAGCTTTTGGTTAGCAGGCAAGCTCCTAGCCTTTGTGCCCACATGTATCCTGTATTCGCAGCCAACACCAGAGCTCAAAGGCAGCAGTTCTTCAGCCTTCCTCATCCTTGTCCATCTTTCACATACGTATGTGGCAACTGAGAACACAGTGGCTTTGGTTGGCCACCTTAGTCCTCAAAGACGTCTGAATTCTGATCTCCGCGTCCTACTTTAAATGGAAAAAAGAAACTTCGTGGATGTGATTAAGGTTATCAGCCGCACGATAAGGAGATCCTGTATCATCCTTAGCCAGATGGGCCCAATCTAATTATATGTGCCATTAAAGCAGAGAACACTCTTTGGCTAAAGAGATGTAGCAAAAGGAGGAACCTAAGAGAACTGAGTGTAAGAAGGATGTGACACATCTTTGCTGGTTTGCAGATAGAGGTGTCCATGGAATGAGGAATGCAAGTGGCCTTATGGAGCTGAGAAAGACTCCCAGCTGACAGCCAGCCGGAAGTGAGGACAGCCAGCCAGAAGTGAGGACATCCACCCCGAAGCCTCAACAAACTGTATTCTGCCAACAACCTAAATGAGTTGAAAGAAAATTCTCCCTCATACACTCCGGGTAAGAGCCTAAGCAGACCAATGCCTAACTTTGGCCTTACGAGCCCCTAAGGAAAGAGCCAAACCAATTCAGATATCTTATGTAGAGAAAGCGAAGATAATAAGTTTCTATTGTTTGAATCCAAAAAGGTTTTGGCAATTTGTTATGGCAGTAACAGAAAACCAGATTTAGTTCTACAGATTCAACTAGACCTAGTTTTTCATGGCAGAGATTATTTCTGCCTCACAATCTGTCTCATATCCTTGGTCTTCCACAGTTCCTTCCATATAGTAGTTAGTTGGTCAATAAAGATTATTGATTTCACTTAATGCACTATCATCTTCCAGCCTTGGTCTTGCTTTAAATTGATTTATTTATAATTCATTTATTTTCAAGAAGAATATAGGCCATTTGCAATAAAAGCAATGCAAAATAAGACCCCAAAACAAAGTATAAGGGCAAAAATGTATACGTAAATACATTCAAAAAAAAAAGAATTGAAAGGACAGTATATCTCTTAAAAGTTACAAAACCAGAATAAAGGATTTAGTATTCAGCTTTCAGGCAAAACAAAAACAAAATATTTTCTTTATCAAGAACTATGATACTATATGCAAAGAGCACTGAACAGCATAATGAAAACAACCGTTTATAATACATGGCAGTAGGATTTTACAGATGCTGTTCTTACTTAAATTATCTCTTAGTTGTAACCAGACACATTCTGCCACAGACTGAATTGTGTCCCCCCCAAAATAGGTGTCGCCATGTGGCTGGGCCATGATTCCCAGTATTTTGTGATTGTCCTCCATTTCGTGATTTTCCTGTGCTGTATGTTAAAGGATTAGGGTGAGACTGTAAATCCCTTCACAAGATTCCCTCCCTGCTCCACTGTAAAGGTGGTTTCCCTGGAGTATGATTTGCCCCACTCTTAATCCTTTCATTCTCCAAGAGATATAAGGAAAGAGAAACAAGCAGAAAATTGGGAACCTCACACCATCGAAGAGCACATCCTTCAGACCTGAGGTTTCTGCACCAAGGTGCTCCCTGGACAAAGACTGACACAATACTGGACTTTCCTCCAGAGCTGACAAGGGGGAAAGCCTTCCCCTGGAGCGGACATCCTGAATTTGGACTTGTAGCCTACTGGACTGTGTAAGAACAAACTTTCCTTTATTAAAGCCCTCCACTCTGTGGCATTTCTGCTAGAGCAGCACTGGCTGACTAAAACATATTGTTCAGCCTTATTTATTTATTTATTTATTGCATGTCATGTCTAAAAGGGGCAAGAATGGCAGAGTTTAGGTTTGTAACATTTAGATTATCAGAATTTATAAACATTGTGCTCAGAAAAATCTTTGGCATGCAGTGTTAGCCTGTCAGCTATCTTTTTTTGTTTGTTTTTGTTTAAGATTGACTCTGGGTAGAGGCAGCAATCAGCTCAGATTCCATTCCATCCCTGCTAACCAAGAGACTACTCAGTCCAATGCTCCTTCAGACAATGGCTCCCAATGAACAGCCATATGGTAACATAAACAAACAACTACATAACTGATTATGTCCACTGAACTTGAACCACATACAAAAGGAGAAACAAGTTCATGCCCTGTGTAGGTGATTTCACAGTATTACAAATTTAACATAGTTCATTTATTGACAAATTCAAATTACAGTGGTTTCTTCTCAACTGCATTTTTTCCTGCTCTAAAATCACTTTAGCATCCTTAAATTTGTATTTACTCAATTAAATAGTATCACTTGGTACAGGAAGGAGCCCCATCCTACCCTATGTGGGAGTGAGACATAGACAGTTCAGTCTTGCTTGAACTCCTAGTTGAATACAGTCCTATTCCAAACCAGATGCTCTTTAGAGGCAAAAATGGTGAGACTTCATCTTACATACCTAAGATGGCATCAGCAGGGACTCAGTACCTGAAGAAGGACACCATGCTTGGTAAAGTAGTGGGGGAGGGGGAGATCCTCAAGAAGACAGGTTGACACAGTGGCTGTAACAATGGGCTCAAGCATTGCACAGTGTTTCACTGTGTTACACAAAGGTTGCTATGAGTTGGAACTGACTTGGTGCCACCCTTAGTGCAGCACTAGCTGACTCAAACAAAATTTGGGTGGGATGTCATGGACTGAATGTGTCCCCCAAAAAATCGGTAACAACTTGACTGTGCTAGTATTATGTGATATTCTTTTGTGTTGTAATTCCTACCTCTATGATGTTAACAAGGGTGGATGGCAAGCAGTTGTGTTGGTAGAGTAGAATTCAATGTGTAAGTCTGTTTTGTGCCTTAAGGCATCTCTTGAGCTATAAAGAGAAAAATCTGGCAGAGAGATTTGGGAACCTCACACCATCAAGAAAGCAGCACTGGGAGAAGAGTGCGTCCTTCAGACCTGAGGTTCCTTCTCCCAGGTGCTCTGTGAACCAAGACTGATGCAACACAGGGACTTTCCTACAGAGCAAACAAGTGGGAAAGCCTTGCCCTGGAGTAGACATCCTGAATTTAGACTTGTAGCTTACGGGACCGTGTAAGCATAAACTTCCTTTGTTAAAGCCATCCACTGATGGTATTTCTGTTGGAGCAGCACTAACTGACTACAACAGCACCTTAACAACAAGAACATTCCAGATCTGTCTCCACTTACTTTGTTTCTGGGTTACAAGAACAATACAATGTGGTTTTGCCTTTTATAGATTTTTTTTTTTTAGCAGAAGGTCTTGTCGACTCTTTTTAGTTTCTTTTGAATTCTCTGACTTTCTGTTAACTGAGCTCGCAGTGTTTCCCAGTCCTCCAACAGATAAGGAGGTCTGCCCCCTCAGACCCATGCTTCTAAAACTTTACAACTGATATACTCTTAGCAATCAACTGTATTGGATATGAGGCCCCAAGGTAATGGACACAGCTCAAAAGATCTTAAAGAGGAGAGTCTTTTATTTCTCATTATTATTATTTTATTTTTAATTTGTGGGAGTACTCATTACATTAATTCCCTTAAATATTTGAGTAGCATGAACAACAACAATTTCCAAGAATGTGCATCACGTTGTCCTTCAGTTTTACGTATCCCCGGGCACACCCAACGTGAGTGATGCATGCATCTTCTTTCGGTTGCCTTAGTATTCTCTGAAAATAAACACTAGGAGTCTGGAAAAGCTACTTTTTCTGGGCTACATTTTCCTTACCAGAGACGTCTTATTCCATTGGAGCTGGTGACTTCTAGTACAAGCCTGAGAAACAACAGTGAGCAGTATCTAAAATTTGGAGATGAGCCATCTCTGTGAATAGCTGTTTATTTGTTTGTTTTGATTTTGTGCAAGTACACAAGTCACCGAAATACAAGTTGCTGATGCACGAATAAGTAAATGAATTAGTTCAGCCGTCAATCAAACCATTGGTTTCCACAGAAGAATGTAACTGACACCTGACTGTGTGCTGAGGGTAAAACTTTCAAACCTGGCACTGTAATCAGAACTATTGGAAAATGTCACAGGGATGTTAATATAGTAAATATCTGTTTGAATGTGTACTTCAGATTACGTGGGCTCTACTCCAAGGAACTGGAAATATTTCAAACATGGAAATTTAACATTTCCAAAGCATCCTTAACATTAAAAAGCTCTATTATTAAATTTCTATTTCCTATTGTACAATTCCAAGCAAGCAGAGCTAAAAAGTACATGCATGAATGAATGCAATAATCTAAAATATCACACAGAAGAGATGGTTCCTAAGAGTCACCCAATCTACGCAAAACAGAGAAAATTGCAGTTTAAGAGCATTCTTTAATTTGGGGTTCCTGGATTAAAGAATACAAATTTGAAATAACAATAAAATTCCTGACAAACTTATTCTTTAATCATTATTAAATCAAGTAACAATCTTTGCTTTTCTGCTGCAAGAGTTCTTAAACAGAGTTTTAACTTGGCAGGGAAAGTAGCTGCTTGCATCCTAAAATAGAAATCAGGTGGCCTCTCCTGGAAAGTTCAATTTAAGAACGCATTACAGGTTCCAATAGCAATATATTGTGAAAGTTCCACTGCTCAACAAGGAAGTCCATTTGCCAAATTAGAGCTCCACTGGTTCCAGTAACAGTACAGATATGATTCTTACCAAGTCATAACTTCAATTTTTAATAATGATAAAGGATATATTAAAGTTCAAAAAACTTTTACAGACTGGGCTCCTAACATACCTCTGCATGTTGTTGATGTATACTCTTTTATTTTACACTTTTCACTCAACTGCCATCATCTTCAGCCAACAATATTTAGTTTTTGTTATTACACAATAAATAAAACTTAAAGATAAAAATAAAATCCAAGGGAGACCCATTTCACATGATTGCGATGTCTCTGAAGTAAAGAAAGCAACAAACTTTTTCAACAAACATATGAGTATAGTCTTAAAGACACAAGTTTGAGCACTGATAATACCATATAGCATTGAAAGTCATTCTCTACCATTCCCAAGACAATGACTTTATGGCTTTCAGCCTAAAACTGCGAATCTTTGGGCAATGAAGAAGAAGACCAGGGTTTTTTTTCTTTTTTAAAGCAAAGAAATGCAGTCAACTTAATCATCTTTCTATCCACCTCACTGCCTTCAAATTAGCTACTGAGTTTCTAAAGCCTTAGTTTCTTCATCTGTAAACTGAGGGGTAAACAGAATCTCCTTCACTGTGTTACTCATGGAATTAAACTAACACATTCAATGCTACTGCAGAACGCCTAATACATAATAAGTATTCAGCAAATGTCAGACACTAACACTTTATAGCTTACTGTTTTATTATTATATTATTAACAGTCTATGGCTTAATACTCTGGTGATTACTAAATATCTAGCAGTCTAGCATTAAGTATGTACTAGGTAGAATTGCTATCATGGGGACACAACACAGATAATCACCCAAAATCTATTAAGCAGAGGCTATTTTCTACTGTTCCTTATTTTTCTCACTCATCAGTTACAGTTGTCAGAAATGTGAAATTTATGCTTTGGACATTGGTTTGCAATATGAGAAGGAATTTTCTATAGGGGCAGGAACATAAGTGTTAATTTCAGCAATCTCATTAACTGTTTTAATGGACAAAGTCTGAACATCTATAGAATTTTAATTCCCAAATGTTAAAGATAGACATTGAAAGAGCTGATTTCTGTAAAAACATATGCAGAAGGATGTGGAGAAGTTACGGTGTTTGGGGAAGACTGGTCTTTGAAAGGTAGCAATTACCTTATAACCGCCAACAAGACCTCAAATCAATTTGAACAGTGCATTTGCTCCCTGGAGACCAAAACCCAGTTAGGGGACTTATCAGAAATTAGCTCGGTAAGTCTGGAGACATTATAGGTCATAAGAACTGGTTTTGCTAGCTAAGAGCAGGCACGGCCAGGACTGAAAAGATATATTTGTCAAGCAGACCAAGTACTTGCATGGAGGTGGTGGCATATGCATCCTGTATCATTTCTTGCATTTGCACTGCCTTAATTCATTTCTGGAAGTCCAGTAGCACAGTGATTAAGAGCCCGGCTACTAACCAAAAGGCTGAGAGTTGGCATCCACCTGCCACTCCTTGGAAATCCTATAGGGCAGTTCAACTCCACAGGTTTGCTAAACCACTAGTGATATCTTTCCCCATTAAACTTATCCATACAACAAAGCAGCTGGAAATCAGAATTTGCTGGGCCGGCTTCCATTCTGTGTCATGTAGGCAACTTAGTTTATGTCCAATCTGACTCACTCTATTTTCTTTTAATACTAAAACTTTGAAGGGACAGTATTTATCTTCAATAAATAGGAAAAGCTATGAAACTCAAGAAGAAACAAAAGAAAAACTTCTAGGTAAGTTAACATTTGAGAGGAGAAATATGGCTTTTATGTTGCAGATTTTTTTTTCTGTCATCACTCAGAGCAAGATTTTTTTCAAATATGTGAACCAACCTGCAGAGTACAGGGTGATTCCCTAATAACAGTGTCTACACTGTCCCTCAGAGGCATAAGCAGCTAAGAGCTAGATTACTGACTAAAATGTTGGTGGTGTGAAACTACCCAGAGGCACTGCAGAAGAAAGGACTGGCTTTCAAACAGTCACAGCCATGAAAACCAGACAGAGTGCAGAGCTAATCTGCAACACACGGGCTCTCCATGAGACAGAATTGACTTTATGGCCATTCGTGTAACGAGAAGCATTCTCTAAACACTTTTTTCCCCAATGGAAACTAGTAATAATTATAGGATCTTTAACTGCTCAGAAGTCATTCTCGAGCTCTTCATATCCACCAGAGTCTCAAAGTGACACTCCCCTTTCCTTGAAATCAGCTTTAGTCTCCAGCCCTTCAGAGAGCTCATTTGCAATACAACGGATCTATTCTAAACAAATTCATCTGTCCAGCTGCTGCAGTACTCTCTCAGTATCATCCTAATTCTGCAGTTATTTATTTCTTTTCTCTCTTTTATTAATCCAGTTTTTATTATAAAAGAAAATCTTACAGTAAAAATGCAAGGGACTCATCATTCTTTTTAACTATTACATTATATTTCACTGCAAAGAAATGGCAGAACCGATTTAACCAGTCTTCCATCAACGGGCAATTAGACTGTTTGCAGTTCCCCCACCCTCGTCCTTGCAACTATAATGAATGCTAGAATAAATATCCTTGTGGATAAATCATTACATACTTGTCTGTGAGCTTATTATGGAATAAATTCCTAAAAGTACCATTGCTGGGTCAAAGGCATGTATTTAGTTTTGATTGATAAAGCCACATTTTTCTCAATAACCTGTATCCACGAGCCGGATCCAACTCAATGGCACTTGGCTTGGCTGGGCTGCCCACTGAGTTGATTGTAACTCATAGGTACCCTAAAGGACAGGGTAGAACAACCCCACAGGGCTTCTGAAGTGCAGGCTGGTGGATTTGAACTGTTGGCCTTTTAGCGAGCAGCCAGATTCTTAACCACTACACCACCAGGGATCCTAAGTGAGTACTAGTTTTATCAAACTCTAACCATCTTGGCATCCTCTATAAGTATTCCCAGAGATGGTACATTTCACTCCTACTTTGATCTTTTGACCTTCTAAACAGCTGAAAAGAACCAGTGAAAAAAACAGATAAACTTGCTATTTTTCTGCATTTATTTTACTTCATAGCTTTTCTTTGCTTCTTCCGTCTCCGTGTTTGTTTTACCGCGCAGTGGATATGAGCTGGGGTGCCAACCAAAAGATGGGCTGTTTGCATCTACCAGCTGGTCCTGGGAAACCCTATGGGATAGTTCTGCTTTGTCCTGTAGGTTGGCTGTGAGTTGGAATCCACACAACAGCAATAAATTTTTTGGTTTGAAGTCCACACAGTGGAAGAATCATATATTACCACAACTTCTAGAAAGTTCATTTCATAAATACTGCCCCTTTGAAGCTCAAATGATTTCCTTCTGATGCTACCAAAAAATTCACTGCCTTCAAGTTGATTCCAACTCATAGTGACCCTGCAGCATAGAGTAGGACTGCTGCACCGAGTTTCCAAGGAGCACCGTGGATTTGAACTGCTGACCTTTTGGTTAGCAGACGTAGCATGTAACCACTGTGCCACCAGGATTTCCTCTGACAATACAGCTGGCCTTTATCATAACCAGCTCTCTCTGATTTACGTATTTATGCATATTATAAGCATTCAACATGAAATTTCCTCACACAACATTAGAAAAAGAATACCTTCAAAAATGGTAAAAAGAAGAAGCTTAAGCTTTAGCTAAGGACAGGACAAGTTTGCAGGCCATGATAGTACCTGACACCATTTTGCGGAGTTGTGTTAACACCTTCCCACTAGGCAGTATTGATTTTGTCACCTTCTTTCCTTTTTTTTTTCCAAAAAGTGTGGACGACATAAAACTTTTGATGAAATACCATGGCAAGAATCTAATGCTTTCTGAGACAACCACAGATCCCCTGGGGTATCAAACAACTAAGGCTGGGCACCATTCTTCACAATGGTAGAAAGGTGTTTTAGCAACAGATTGCTCTTTTCACATACACACACAGAAGCCTGGACAGAGACCACAAACCAAGAGAGACTAGTGCAAAGCAACAGCATTCTTGCCAGACTCTTTGCATTTGTTTCAAGGTCAAACTCAAGAATCTGTAAATGGTATGAGGAGAGGCCTCTGCAGTTTTTAAAAGAAAAATCTGTAAGAGGCAAATATTATTCACTAACATGTAGCATAAGAAAGTGCCAAGTATATACCTTGTCTCTATTCCTGCTGATGTTAAAAAAAAAAAAAAAAAATGATAGAAAACCTATGATTTCAGAAGCAGAATCTTATCAAAAGGAAAAAAAAAAGTCTACCACTGTCACTACCAGCTACACAAACTACAGCTTATATAAATAAGGTATAAATAGCTAAGCAAGTTATAGCTATAGCTTATTTTAACAAGTATGTACAAAGTCTGTTAAAGTTCCAAGAAATTATACAAATAATTACAGTTTTAAGAAATAGGACGATGAAGAAAGTAACGTCTTTGTGGCAAAAGAAAGGAAAAGAACATCTTCCCAGACAACTAAAACAAGTGTGCTTGTTTGAAAGGGAGAGGAATAAGGCAGGCGGGAGTTTGGATCTTCCCTGGATGTTTGGGAAAAACAATTTGGCAAATCCCAATGGACTCTGAAGTCCCACTGTCCCCTGCTTGTCCACAAGTCCTCTATAGATTTGTGTGGATTCCTGAATAGACATCCTTGTGACACTATCTTCAAATAAGGGACAGCCATCCTGGAATTTTGAAAAGTCTGAATGATTCTTACCACCACCAACAACAAAATTAAAGACCTCAAAGATGGTTTCTCCATTATCTGTTGTTGCTCCAGGCAGAGGATAGCTGAGTTCAAAATAGCCTTGACAACAAGGTGCTTCTTTCTGTCACTTTCTGCACCTGCACTTTCAAAAATTTCTGTCACAGAAAAGCATGTATGGCAAATGGGACATTTTTGACAACAAATTCCTTTTGGCCTCTTTCCCATGAAAGTGGGTGCAAGATCCAATTTTGGATATTTAAATTGGGTACATTTATACTCATTTTTTTTCTTTTTTCCTTTATATTTTGCTTATGTTTTATGTATATAATTTTATTTTATATTTGGTATGTAATCCTTCCCTTCCTCTCTTTTTGTGTAAGGTGCTAGTTTTTCTTATACTTCTTTGATTTTTCTCCTCAATTTTCTACACTTGGGGTGAAAAAAAATTGGTCTTCAGAAAGCCTTCTTCCAAGCTCAAGGCCAGTCTCAACACAGATCCGGAAGGAATGAGGGGACTCATAATTACATGGAGCCAAAGCCAAGTGCCTTCGAGTTGGATCCGACTCAATCCTAAGTGACCATTTTACACACCAGCAAAACGCTAAACACAAATGCCACAGGCTCGAGGGACCAGAGATCTACGTATTAGATTTGTTCTTGTTTTTCATTCTCCAACAATTGCCCTTCTGACTTCACTGGGTCATCTGCACGCCGATCAGATCCTTCCTGCACACATTTACCTATCAGCTGTATTGAATGCCTACTGTGTGATGGACACTGAACTTTTTCTGAGAATCACAGGAAAAGTAAATGGGTAAAACTATCTTCAAAGCTGAAAAAGAGTGACACACACATCAGATACTGCTAGTACTGCTGCAAACACCAACACAACTTTGTCACTGCATGCACAAGTACCACATACGTCACAGTGTTACCACTGAATACACACACACACACACACACACACACACACATACATATACATACACACACATTCCTTAATCTTCAAAGCAGAATTTTCATTGAAGTTAACCTGTTTAGATAACTTGTTGGGGACATTGGTGGTTCAGTTGTACAATTCGCACTCAGTTCAATTCCTGGTCAATGAACCTCATCAGTGGTCACTACTAGTCTTTCACTGATGGTCTGCTTGTTACCCTAATGCTGAACAGGCTTCATCAGAGCTTTCTGACTAAGATAGACTTCCCAAAAGGCCTGTCAATCTGCTTCTGAAAATTAGATAGTGAAATCACTGTGGATCCCAACAGCCCAATTTCCAAATGACTGTGAGGACTGTGGGAAACCTTGGTGGCATAGCGGTTATGTGTTAGGACTGCTAACCAAAAGGTGGGCAGTTCGAATCTGCCAGGCTCTCCTTGGAAACCCTGTGAAGCAGCTCTACTGTCTTCTACAGGGTTGTTATGAGTCAGAATCGACTTGAAGGCAGTGGGCTGGGCTCTTGGGGATGTTAGAAACCCGGTGGCATGGTAGCTAAGGGCTGTGGCTGTTAATCCAAAGGTCAGCAGTTTGAATCCACCAGACACTACTTAGAAACTCTATGGAACAGTTCTACTCTGTCCTACAGGGTCATTATGAGTCGTAATGAACTTGACAGCAGTGGCTTTTCTGGGGAGGATATGTGGGGTGGCCGTGAGTTGGGGCAGACTCCATAGGAGATAGAAATAACTACAGATAACTTGTATACAGATTTCTTGCTTATAAATTATAAATTTAAGAAAATACATAAAGTCAAGGTCTTGATGGTGACATTGTGTTATTCCTTGTATAATCAGATTCCACTCTAGAAAATAAATAAGATCAACTTACAACATAAGGAAATTAGGTTATTCTCACTATTATCATTCACAGTAATGCTGATGGCAAAATCTGATCTTTCAACTGAGCTTGATGTGAGACAGATGAAAAGAATTGAGACTGGCCAACGGGAGAGATGTCATGAGGTCTCATTTACTGATTTTCTTTTCTCTCTCTCCCTGCCTCCAGCACACACAGACATATCTGGTCTGGGAGCCTTTCACTTAGAAATTTCCCACAGTAGCCAAAAAGAAGGTCTTGCCTACCGTATTGTTACTATACACCTCTAAGAGCCATTCCTACTTAAAAGAAATACAAGTAACCACGGCACAGTGCAATGGAATATAGTTAGCAGTCAGGCTTGGTTTGGTACTGCCATTTGATAAGAGAACAGTTGAATGTCTATTATGGGATTTTTATGTTATAATTGATTTTTCATTACACAGTCATGTGTCAACATTGCTACAGAAAGGCAAAGTCAATTCTTTCTGCATTTTTAAGCCATTCACTCTTCCTCATCCATTTGAGGCTATCTTGTAAATAACATCGATTTCTTAAAATATTGATTTTGCTTTTGATAAAGTAAGCACATCTACAATTAAAATAGCATTTTAGTATTGTAAGAATATGGAGGTATTGATTACTACTAATATGAAATAGAATATATAGCTGCCTTCTACTTTTGTTGCATTAGAAATGGATTTTCAAGACGTAAACTCTTCCTAGGTATTAAATACACACACACAAAGTAGTGTTAAAGTTTTAAAATGAATAAACCAAAGCTTTAAAAGAAAAAAAAAGATTTGCCTTCATCTGATCGACTCGACGGCACTTGGCTGGCTTCATTTGATATCATTAGTACATTTTATCTTATTTCTAAAGGATAGTTGCTTTGGAATGTAACTTAGTGAAATATAAAACTGGCATATAAATTACATTATAGAAGCTATAGCTTTTTTTAGTTATTCTGTTTAAGATACGTAATATACCGATAAATCGAAACCAAATTTCTAGAAATTTCAAACAACCTGTATTGTTTAATGTGTACAATGAAAATACTCTTAACTATAAAGACATAGGTAGGTGTGAGGGATTGAATTGTGTCCCCCAAAAAATATGTGTAGCCATGTGACCATGATTCCCTGTATTCCACTATTGTCCTCCATTTTGTGGTTTTCCTATGCTGTATGTTAAAGGATTAGGGTCGGGCTGTAAACCCCTTCATAGGATCACCTCCCTTCTCCACTGTAAAGGGAGTTTCCTTGGAGTATGGCTTGCCCACCCTTAGTACTTTCATCGTACAACAGATAAATGGAAAGGGAAGCAGGCAGAGAATTGGGAACCTCACACCATCAAGAAAGCTGCATCTGGAGAAGAGTACATCCTTCACACCTGAGGTTCCTGTGCCAAGATGCTCCCTGGACAAAGACTGATGCAATACCGGACTTTCTTCCAGAGCCAACAAAGGGGAAAACCTTCTCCTGGAGTGGACATCCTGAATTTGGACTTGTAGCCTACTGGACTGTGTAAGAATAAACCTTCCTGTGTCAAAGCCATGCACTCTGTGGTATTTCTGTTAGAGCAGCCCTAGCTGACTAAAGCAGTAGGCAAACAGAGTCATCTTCTAGTCATCTCTACTGTCCTGACTATTGCATGATAGTTAAAGAAAACCAGTCATGTCATGAACATTAGTAGTAACTGGATATAGGTCTTCTCCACTCTAACTGACTCCACTGGATATTTAGTTAACCAGTACCATGGGCTAAATTTTCTAGACCTCAGATCTGGAGAGGACTCTGAGGAGATGCTGCTAACAAGAAGCTAAGCTTGAAGAATGAACATAAATTCTATCACTGGGCAAATGAGCCAGAAAACCAACGTGATGCTTGCACATTGCTTCTTGGTGTTAACCTGGACTGTACCTCACATGAATATTCACATAGGCTGTTTCAGCTCATAAAGGGCCACAGATCCATAAATGTAAAACATATGAAGAGACAGGCACCTGCTTATCAATTTTTTGAAGGGTCTTTTGCAGCAGATTTTCCCAATGCAATACATCTTTTGACTTCTTGAGTGCTGTTTCCATGGATATTTATTGCAGAACCAAGTAAAACGAAATCCTTGACAACCTCAATCCTTTCTCCCTTTATTATGACACTGCGTACTGATCCAGTTGTGAGGATTTTCATTTTCTTGATGTTGACGTTCAACCCGTAATGAAGGCTGTGGTGTGTGGTCTTCATCAGTGTTTCAAATCCTTTTCACGTTCAGCAAGCAAGGTTGTGTCACTTGCATGACACAGGTTACTAGTGAGTCTTCCTCCAATCCTGATGCCTTGTTCTTTTCACATAGTTCAGCTTCTCAGACTATTTGCTGGGCATACAGACTGAAAAGGTATGGGGAAAGGATACAAACCTGGCACCCATCTTTCCTGACTTTAAACCATGCAGTGATCCCTTGTTCTGTTTGCACATCTGCCTCTTGATCCATGTACAGATGTCTCATGGGCACAGTTAAGTGCTCTTAATTGGACTCTCTGGGTCACCTTCCTGAGAAGGTGGCCTCTAAGCCTTGGAGAGCTGAGAAGTGGGGATGTGAACAGAGTGGTGGAGGTAGAAGCTTGCACATGAGAGATGAGTTTGGAAAGAGGATTTCCTTTAAACCAAAGAATTTGCATTTTAATCTTCAGGTAATGGAGAAATTTAGAATTTTATGTATCAAGAGAGAGACATAATCGTAACGACCCTTTGGAAATGTTTACATGAATCATGGCATATATATATATACACACATATATACATACATATTTATGAAGGCACACTTTTATGAGAAAGCATATACTGAAAGTCAGAAGACCAGATAGGGAATTACTATAAGAGCACAGGAAAAAAGAGTTCCCAACCAGGATAATATCCAGTTGAAATGGAAAGGAGGCAATAAAACTTCAGATTTTAGAAACTGCAAAAATTGAATTTGTAATATGACTGAATGTGAAGGGTGAAATTTAAAGTATAGAAAAGTGATTCTGGTACTTATCATCTGAAAATTAAGAATATGGCAGGTGCAAAACTCAACAAAAAAGCAGGACTGTTTGAGAGGACAGATGATAACCTGAATTTTTTAACAGAGAGATTAGAGGTTATGTTGGAACATCCTATTAGAGGGCAATGCATGATTGCCATTAAACCAGAAACAAAACCAAGCCCGTCGCTGTCAAGTTGATTCTGACTCATAGCAACTGCCAGAAACACATTCCTGATGTTTGGGAGAGAACTCTAATCTGAAACAGGTATGTGATATCTTTCAAACTGAGCATCGAGAAACTGTGGACGATTAATGACAGCGGACGGGTGGATGGATGAATGAGTGGGTACGTGGAAGGAAGGAAGGAGGGAGGGAGGTAATAAGGGACAAAGGAAGGGAAGGAAGAAGGGAGATAAGCAGACATACAGACCGATATACAAATGAGTAGACAGACCCAGAGATAAAGAACCATTGTACACAGTATGACAGAGGCTAAGACACTTTCAAAAGAGCAACTGTGATCAACACTGTCTAATACATTCAAGTGACCAGTCATTACTGATGGACCATGTTGAGCAAATGGCTAAAGCAGGATTAGAATTTGTATCTCTGAAGTCTAAAATATTTCTCTTTCAACAACACTACATATTCCATTCTCACATTAGACTCACTATTTCAGACTTGAAGATCTGCCCTGGTATTTGACAATTTAAGTTTCTTCTGGGTTCTAAAACAAGTTAAGGCACATTTCTGCAGCCTAACTCTAGATCCTTGCTTTTTCTGTGTGTCTGGGGTCACATAAGAGAGACAGGGTAAAGATAACACGGAAACAAGTATAAAAGAAGGGGCTATGCCAAGCTGACATTAAAATAAATGCACATGAATTTCATTTTCATGATTAGAAAATATATAATTATGATTCATTTTTATCTGAGAGATCCAGAATGAATGTCTTGATTATTTCTGAGATAATTTTATCACTTGATTATTTAAGATTCATACCAAGAATATTTGTTTTCTAAATAAGGTCAATCACCGATCAGAAAACCTGCTGCAAGGTAGACTTAAATCACAAGCAGGAGCCATGCACATTGTCTTCTGTAAACCTCCATACTTATTATCACAAATGGCCTGATTCCATTATACCAACCATATCTCTTGTGAAATTATAGTGAACAGATTTAGGGTACTAGAGCTATAGATCTAATTACATTATAGAAGATATAGTTTTTTAGTTATTCTGCTCAAGACACAGGGTCGTCATGAGTCGGATCCGACTCAACGGCACGTGGCTTTGGCTGGCTCAAGACATGTAATATACCAATAAGTAAAACCAAATTTCTGGAAATTTCAAGCAATGTATTCTGTTTTGCCACATGGCTTACAGTAGGTTTCAATCTTACAATCATAGCATTTGTATGGCACTACGTTTCTCCTGGAACTTTCCTACAAGGCAAACTGAACAATTTGTGAAGGTAAAAATAAAACAAACTCTTTTCCATTAGCCCCTTATTTTAATTGTGCAGGGCACAGCAATAGGCTTCGTAGAACTAAATAATCTCTTCTGTGCCCTGCCTCAGTGTTGCACTCAAACTAGCTGAGGCCCTAGAGAGTGGCTCAGCTCTTAGCTGGTGGCCTGTGCCATTTATAGAAGTATCCTTGTAGAGCTGAAACCTTTCTCAGAGCAACTTCATGCTGTATCCATCTTTCTCTGTAATCCTGCCATCAGAATCTTTTTTGGACTCAGATAGTGACTTTGGAATTTGTTTTGTTTTGTTTAAAAAAAAAAAAAAATGAAAATTTCAGATATGAAGTAGATTATAAATAATACTGGAGTTTTATGCTTACAATGGTGGTACAGATTTTATAATTTGCTTTGTTGTTATTAGCGACGATCACATCACACCGACAAACTCATAGTGACTCTGTGCAATGCAGTTGGACCACAGGGTTAACACCGGTGGATTTTTCCGAAGCAGATGACCAAGGCTATCTTCCTGGTGCCTCTCAATCTGCAAGCTCCTCTGAAATCTGGCCAGCAATATGCAAGCCTCCACAGACAGACAGGTGGATGACACACTTCAGGTGTACTGGCCAAGAATCAAACTTAGGTCTCCCTCATGGACGGTAAGGGTTCTAACACTGAACCACATTAGAACACTACTAAATGTAATTGTTTTATCATAATGGGTAAAATTTTTTAAAGCAAGTCTCATTTCTAAATTCCACATAACTATCATCTTTCTTTACCAGAAACAAATCTGGTTAAATTGTGTAAAGGGAACTGAATCAAGTCAATCTTAAAAACTGAAGAAAAAGTGAGACAGAGATCAGCTTCAGGTCAGCAATACTTCAATTAAAAAAAAACCCCACTGCTGTTGAGTCAATTCCAATACACAGCACCCCATAAACACATGACAAATACATACATGAGAAATACAGTTATGAGCTATTTTGCCAAAATGAAAAAGAAACAATACCGTTGTACTTGGAAATCCTGGTGGCATAGTGGTTAAGTGCCACATCTGCTAACCAAAAGGTCGGCAGTTCAAGTCCACCAGCCACTCCTGGGCAAGTCTATGGAGCATTTATTTCTACTCTGTGCTATAGGATCTCTGAGTTGGAATCAACTCAACAGAAGTGGGTTTGCTTTGGATTTTGGTATTCTCAATAATTAAACAAGCCAGTATTTCAACTTCTATCATAAATATCCAGAGCCCTTGGTGTTGCATGACTAAAACTAGAATCACTATAACAACACAGTAAGTATAAATGACTAAAAAACATTCAACACAGAAGCGTCCTTGAAAGCTTAGCTTAGATGTTAAGATTTATGGTCCTAAAGATTACATGATGCTGGAAGAATAGAAAAAAGAAAGGAATGAGCGTAACTGGTCATGGTTATATGAATGGGAAAAGTTTGAAGAGACTTAGAATTTATCTTTGGTCCCTATTTACATTTATTTAATTGTAAGATCTCACTTGGCCTTTTTCTTTTCCTGTAAAAATCAGTAGGCTTTATGTTAAAAGCACATTTTATAGTCATTCAATTATCAAAATATTAAATTAGATACTATTTCAATCCACTGTTTCCCGTATACACACAGCATCCCCTCCTTCCCAATGACAGCAACTCCTATCAAAGGTATGAGTAACACAGTGAGAAAAGGAGGGCTACATGTTCCTCTATGTGTATACAGAATCTTAGTGTTGCAGTGAGAGTATTTTCAATCTTGGCAGTGTAAGTACGGATTGAACAACAGTAAAACAATTTCCCAGGTGAGTCAGAAGCAAGCGATCTGCACTGTGTGGTGAGTATTTTCAATTAAAGATCTTAAACCTAATCCCAGGAGCATCTTTAAATATAGTCTCTAATTAAAAATAAAAACAAAACAATACAGGCACGCACTCAGAAATCAAGCACATTCTATTTTCCATCCCTATTAGCTCGCTAATGCATAGTTCGGGAAATGTAATTCCAAACACAATGGGTTTATTTCCCTGGTGAGACAGGCTCCGTAGCTTCACATTTTGAGCTGCGTGGAAAAGCTAATGCACAAAGCTAGGCAAGACGAGGCAGAAGCAACAAAGGAACACAAAATATATATAATTTGGGAGGAGTACTCTTACCAGTATTATTTATCTAATTAGCTAATTAGATTTTTATGCTGTCATTTGAAATTAGATTTGCATTTTCCTCCTTTTGAATGGTAATGCAAAACCTGGAAGATTATATTATTAAAATATTTCAAATTTACATTATCTTGTAGGCCAACCCAGCAACATCACACTTGAGTAAAAATTGCCTTTGACAGAGAACACAGTTTTGAAGGTCCGTATCAACCAAGAAAAGGAGGCAAACTAGCAGAACAGGACTAGAATACAGACACAGAGGAGGGTTTAAAGTAACAGATCGTATAAAATGCAACACAAAAAAACCCACTGCTGCTGAGTCAGTTTCAACTCATAGTGAACCTACAGGGCAGAGTAGAATTGTGCCATAAATTTCCAAGGAGCACCTGTTGGAGTCAAACCACCAACTTTTCATTAGCAGCTTAACTGCTCTGTAGCACTTAACTACTATCCTCCCGGGTTTCTTCAAAGCACAACAGTGAACTGAAAAACAAACACACAATAGCTGTTCAGCTGCATGTGAACTTGACTGGAAAGCAGGCCCAGTGTTACTACACCTTTTTGATTTTTTGTTTGTTTTTGAAAACAAGATAAAATACGAGATTTTATATTTTAAAAATCTCCTGATTTTAAAAGTAATAATCAACTTTAAACAAAAAAAAAAACAAACACACTAAGACTTAAAAATTACCATTCAGGCCAGGCTCACATCATCTCCACGCACGGTCTTCAGCTGGACAGCGTACATCCCCTGAGCGAACTATCAAGAGACCAGAAAACTCGTAAATCTGGCTCTTGCATGCAATACCTACAAATAATGATGATTGCTAACACTTCTGGCTTCACTTCTCTAGTTTTCAATATAGATATCTTTGAATTACACTGTAATCTCTTCCTGGTTTTAAGATTACATATAAAATTTAACCCTTCAACAATTTCATATGTATCTAGTAATTGTCTAGTTGGCAGCACTTTTCCCCAGGCAAATGAAACCAAATCAACAATATCTGTCCAATCTTCTGAAAGAAAATTCTCTTATTATGTCCCTACTGGGCAATATAGAACTCTAGTGGACTGTGTTCATGTTTGCTTCCATGAGGATTTGCTTGCGCCTGTAAGGCCAGTAGCACTAGCATAACCAAAGACAAGTTTACTTTTGTCGGTTAACCGGAAATTTGAATATGGGCAGCATGATGGTTAATATATGTCAACTTGGCTGGACCATGATTCTCAGTAGGTTGGCCATTGTCTGATAATATAGTCGTTCTCCATTTTTGTGATCTGGTATAATCATCAACCATCGTGTGATCTGATGTGATCAGCCCATCAGTTCTAAGAGGAGTTTCATCAGAAGTGTGACCCGCATTCAATGTTTATGGATGCCTGGTAAATATCATGCCTGGTTTACAAATGATTCTGTGCTATATGTGGGCATCACAAGAAAGGGGACAGTGGCAGCACTGCAGCCCCTCTTGGGATCTCTCTGAAGGACAGTAAATAGAATTTTGAGCAGCAGGTTGACAAGACAGTCAGGGACTTGGAAGGAATATGTCCAGAAAACTGGTGACAAGGAGGTGTGGAAAAGAGGCATATGACTAGATCTCTCTAAATGGGCAAAGAAGTGAAGACATTTGTGTCTCATGTGAATGCTCACCAAAGGGTGACCTTGGCAGAGGAGGATTTTAACAAGCGAATGAGAAGCATGATGCTTTCTGCAGTTATCAGTTATCCTTTTTCCCTAGCCACTTCCCTCACTGGCCAATGGGCTCATCAATGAAGTGGCCATGGTGACAGTGATGAAGGTTAAGCAGGGGCTCAGTAACAATGACCTCCACTCACTCCGGCTGACTCGGCTACAGCCACTGCTGAGTGCCCAATGTGCCATCAGCAGAGACCCAAAGTGAGTCCCTGATATGACACCATTCCTTGAGGTGATCCTTTAGCAACTTGGTGATCGGTTGATTACGTTGGGCTGCTTCCATCATGGAAAGGGAAGCATCTCATTCTTACTGAGATAGACACTTACTCAGGCTACAAATTTGCCTTCTCTTCATGCAGTGCTTCTGCCCACATTACCACATGTCAGCTTAAATAATGTCTTGCCCACTGACATGGTATCCCACACAGCACCGTCTAGGATCAAAGGACTGACTTCACAGCAAATGAAGTACAACAACGGGCCCATGCTCACTGAATTCCCTGGCCTGACAATGTTCCCCAATATCCTAAAGCAGCTGGCTTCACAGAACAGTGGAATAGCCTTCTAAAGGTAACAGTTAGGTAGCAATACCTTGCATACTTGGGTAGTGTGCTCTGTACCAGCAAGAAATACATGGTGCCATTTCTCTCCTATCCAGGATTCACAGATCCAGAAATCAAGGAGTTGAAATGGGATTGGCATCACTCAGTATGATCCCTAGTGACTCACTCACAATTTTTTTGCTTCCTGTTCCTGTTACCCAATGCTTTGTGGGGACAGTGGTCTTAGTTCTGAAGAGACAGCTGATCGCATCTGAAGACACACCACTCATTTCACTGAACTGAAAGTTAAGACTGCCACTTGGCCACTCTGGGCTCCTCATGCCTCTGGATCAACAGGCAAAGATTGGAGTTACTCTATTGGATGATGTGACTGATTCTGACTACCAGGGAAAATTAGATTGATGTTGCACAATGGAGATTAAAAAAAAAAAAAAAAAAAAAGAGTATGCCTGGAATAAAAGAGCTCCTGCAGGGTGATTCTCAGTATGACCATGTGATTAAAGTCAACGGCAAACTATAGCAATCAAGTTCCCACATGACTATTAATAGTCTAGAAACTTGAGGAAGAAAGTTTAGGGTCACCCCACCAGGCAAGGAACCACAACCAGTTGAGGTACCTGTGAAGGTACAGGGAATATGGAGTGGGTGGTGGAAGAAGGTTGTCCTGAATATCAGTTTCAACCATTTGATCAGTTACAGGAATAAGGACTGTACTTGTTATGAGTATTTTCCTTGAGTTTTGAATTTACCAGGCGCCCCATGGGAGAAATATATGGCGGGCTGCTTCTGCAAAGATTTATAGTCTTGGAAATCCTATAGGTCCGTTTTACTCTGTCCTATAGTATTACTATAAGTCAAAATTGACTCAGTGGAAATGGGTTTGTTTTGTGTGTATATCAAATATTTGTCTCCTTCATCATTTGTAAAATACAGGATGCAAAGGGTTCTAGCGTGTTTTCACGTATACATGTGTTAGCTGTATCATGTTAGACAAACATATAACTATAATTAAATTTATTTCAAAATTAAGTATGGTCTAAAGAGATACACAGAGGCACCAAGTTGACAAAAAGTATACTGTAATGGTTAAGATTGTGTGTCAATTTGGTTGGGTCATGATTCTCAGTAGCTTGGCAGTTACGTAAAAATGAAGTCATTCTTCATTTCTGACCTAATGTAATCACCATCCACGATGTGCTCTAATATGATAAATCAATCAGTTGTAAGAGGAGTTTTCTTAGGGGATGGCATGCATCCAGTAAACATGTACTTTCTGGCCAAGTTCACTGACTTTCACTTAGAATTCTGCATATGGCTCATCACCATATGAACTCCAGTTTGTGTGACTTGACTTAGCAGTCTGTTGCCTGATCTGCCACTTCTTGGATTTGCCAGCTTCTGCTGATCCATTAGTGAGAAGCTTGCTCTCTGACCTGATTCACTAGCTCCTGCAGCCTTCTGGACCAGCAGCCTGTTGACAGACTCCATGACTTCGAACTGGTCAGCCCCTGACATCAGGTGAATCAAGAGATGCTTCCTGCCTGATGCCTAACCCCAACATTTAGGACTCAGCCTCCATAACTCCATGAGGGTTTTCTTTGAGATTAATATTTACATACATGCATATACCAAAAAGAAAAAAAAAAATGTCTTCTGCCTTTGAGTCAATTCTGACTCACAGTGACTGTGTGGATCATAACAAATTATGGAAAACATTGCAAAACATGAGAATTCCAGAACAATTAACTGTTCTCATGATGAACCTGTACATAGATTAAAAAGCAGTCATTAAAACAGAATAAGGGGAGGCTGAGTGGTTTAAAGTCAAGAAAAGTGTGTGTTGTATACTTTCACGATACTTACTCAGCCTGTAGAAAGCCTGGGGGTGTAGAAGTTAAGCACTATGGCTGCAATGGCAGTTAAGTGCTATAGCAGTTCAAATCCACCAGGCACTCTTTGAAAACTCTATGGGGCAGTTCTACTCCATCCCATAGGATCACTAGAATTCAGAATTGATGGTAGTGGACTTGGTTTTTAATTTATATGCTGAGCAAACGATTTGAGAAGCTGGACTATGTGAAGAAGAATGGGGCATCAGAACTGGAGAAAGACTTTACAGACAACCCACATTATGCAGATAACGCAACTTTGCCTGCTGAAAGTGAAGAAGACAGGAAGAACCTTGTCAATGTATAACAAAGACCATAGCTTTCAGCATGGATTATGCATCAACATAAAGAAAACCAAAATCCTCACAATGGGACCAATAAGCAATATCACAACAAATGGACGAAGAATGAAGTTGTTAAGGATTTCATTTTTCTTGGATCCACAATCAACACCCATAGAACCAACAATCAAGAAATCAAATAATGCATTGCATTGTGCAAATCTGCTGCAAAAGACCTCTAAAGTACAGAGAATCAGAGATCTCACTTTGAAGACTAAAGTGCCACTGACATAAGTCATCCATAGTGTTTTCAGTCCTTTCACATGCACACAAAAGTAGGACAATGGATAAAGAAGTCTGAAGAAAAACTGACACATTTGAATTGTGATGTTGGTGAAACATATTGAATATAGCACGGACATCAAAGAACAAAAAAACCTGTCTTGGAAGAAGTACAACCAGAATACTTCTTAGAGGCAAGGGCATGTTGTCAGCGGGATCAGTCTCTGGAGAAGGACAAAATGCTTGGTAAAGTAGAGAGAGAGCCACAATAAAAGGAAGACCCACAATAAGGTGGACTGACCCAGTGTCTGTAACAGTGGGCTCAGAGCAAAACAGTGATTGTGGGGATGTCACAGGACTGAGCGGTGTTTCGTTCTGTTGTACGTAAGGTTGCTAGGAGTTGGAACTGACTCAGTGGCAGCTAACAACAACCTAAGAACACACATATACACATTTCATTGATTTTTCTTCTCTAAAGAACACAGTCTAAGACAGGTAGTCAGTCTGAAAACTACCAGAGACTTAAGTTACATCAAGTGTCTTGTTTAAACAGAACCATTCTCACAGCTGTTGACTTGATTCCAACTCATAGTGACCCTAGAGGACAGAATAGTCTGCCACATATGCTCTCCAAGGCTGTGATCTTTACAGAAGTAGACTGCCACATCTTTCTCCCACAGAGCAGGTGATGGTTCACACTGCCAACCATTTGGTTTCTAGCAAAGCGCTCTAACCACTATACACCCAGGGCTCATTGCTCACACATCTTCAATTTGGAGCCTTCATCCTTAAGACCAGGTGTGGAGCCAGGATGTCAGGAAGAAAGAAGGAGAGTGAATCAAAGGGTCTAAGTTCCCTGCCCGGTTTGTTAGACTTTTTAAGTCATAAAATCCTAGCTGTTCTAGGACCACTCCTCAATACATGTCACCTTACATTCCTTTGGCCGGAAAAAGGATTATAAAGCTAAAAGCTGGCTTCAACACAGTCTGGCTTAGAGAATTTCTCTTTTCCCAGTTAAACATAGTGCTGTCCAAACAAGACTGCTCTCTGCAGAGAAGACAATGAACTCTTGTCAGGTATTTAGAGCATCTCCCACAGCGTTTATACTCATTCAACTATAAGTACAGCTGAGCTTTAGAAAGAGACTTCTGGAGAGCTACGGCCCAGACTAAAGTCAACATGTCACTGTTTCTGCTTTTTCTTCTTCTTCTCTACCTTCTTTCCTGCATTATATGACCACCTCTTAAGAAATAATGTATTACGGAAATAAATGTGGCAAAGCTCACTGTGTTTACTGGCATGCCACCAGCTTGAGCCCCTGTACGAAGATTCAAAGGACAGGTAAGGGACAGTGCCTAACTAAAACTCTAATGTGTTAGTCATCTGTCTCTCAAACTGTAATTACTTTAAGATTTTGTCTCTTCAAGCTTGCAAACAACTACACTTAATAGCTTCTCCTCTGCAGATGCCTTAGTGATTGCGTCATGTTTTGGTTTACGGTCTGTTCTTGCTTGAGATTTGCACATCTGAAATTCACTTAACAGACCCATACTTATGAACTTTATAATATATATCAGACTCCATCTACTTCACTATGTGGATGACAGCGTTTTTGTTCTCTAGAAGTTTAGACTACAAACTCAGTTATCAACCTCATTAAAAAATCTACAGATTATCTGTTTTGCAAATGAGAAAAAAGTGAGGAATTCAGGTTCATATATGTTCTTCCTTGATTTTTTTTTTTTTTTTAACAATCACATTTAATGTAAAATCAGTTTTTACTACTAAGGTTTTTCTTTTTTAATAAATGGATACATGGGATGTTGTTTTTGCTATGTGCCATCATGGCAATTCTGACTCAGAGTGACCCCAGGAACAATGGAAGGAAACACTGCCTGGCCTTGCACCATGCCCACAACGGTTTTTATGCTTGAGCCCATTGCTGTGACCACTGTATCATCTATTTGGTGAGCGTCTTCCTCTTTTTTGCTGACCCTCCACTCTAACAAGCATGATGTCCTTCTCTAGGGACTGATCCTTCCTGACAGCACATTCAAAGTATGTACGACACAGTCTTTCCATCTTTTCTTCCAAGGAACTTCTGCTTGTAGTGATTCCGGATTCATTTGGCGGTCCATGGTACATTCAACATTCTTGTCCAGCACCACAACTCAAAGGCATCAAGTCTTCTGTCTTCCTTCTTCATTGTCCAGCTTTCACATGCATATAATGTGACTAAGAATATCAGGGGTTAGCTCAGGTACTCTTTAGTCTTCAAGGTGACGTGTTTACTTTTCAGTACTTCAGAGAGATCCTTCGCAGCATTCCCAGTGGAATGCATCTTTTGACTTCTTGACTGCTGCTTCCATGGGTGTTGACTGTGGACCCAAGAAAAGTAAAATCCTTGACAACCTCAATCCTTTCTCCATTTCTTATAGTGTTGCTTACTGATCCAATTGTGTGGACTTTTGTTTTCTTGATCTTGAAGTTTAACCCATACTGAAGGCTGTGGTCCTTGATCTTCATCAGTAAGTATTTCAAATCTTCCTCACTTCCAGCAAGTAAGGTCATGTCATCTGCTTAACACAGATTGTTAATGAGTCATCCTCCAGTCCTGGTGCTTCATTCTTCTTAATCCAGCTTCTCGGACTATTTGCATGGCATACAGACTGAAGAGTTACGGTGAGAGGACACAACCCTGACACACACCTTTCCTGACTTTAACCCGTGCAGTGTCCCCTTGTTCTGTTTGCATGACTGCCTCTTGATCCACATACAGATTCCTAAGAGCACCCTTATGTGTTCTGGAATTCCCATTTTCCTCAATGTTAGCCATAATTTATTATGATCCACACAGTCAAATGCCTCTGCATAGTCAATGAAACACAAGTAAACATCCTTCTGGTATTCTCTGCTTTCAGCCAAGGTCATCTGACATTGGCAATGGTATCCCTATGCCACATCCTCTTCTAAATCAGGGGATCATTACTGAGTGAATGCAGTCAGATGAATAACTGCTCATTTTCTGTTTGTAAAAACCTATGCCTTTACACCCTGTTGGTGTAGTGATTAACAGCTAGAGCTGCTAAACAGAAAGTCAGCAGTTCAAATCCACCAGGTGATCCTTGGAAACTCTATGGGGGCAGTTCTAATCTGTTCTATAGAAGTCACCATGAGTTAGAATCACCTTGAGGGCAACAGGTTTTACATTCCTATTATAACAATAAGAAATATTTTATAATAACAAAGCCTTTATAAAGAAAGGTCATGGGGAGTCAATTAACAATATGCAAAATCTGAAACTTTGAAAACTGATACGGTAAGAGTTCTAAAGAAAAAGCTTGGCAATAACATTTTTCTTTCTTTTTCCTAGAACTGAATTCATAGTATCATCAACCTACTCAGTTCAATCAGTGCTACCCTCAAACAGCATATTTCCCAGTGAATTATTTCCAGCCTCCAATGCCATTTCTCATGAAAATTCTATTAAAAATGCCTAAAATGCATTATCTGACATTTTATTGGATCAGTAAGTAGCTTGTCAATTGAGATTCTAAAATCTTTACATGCTATGGATTTCTGCTTTATGGTCTAAACTCTGGACTTTGTACAGAATAATTTACATCCCAGTGCACTTATTTAGCAAGGGATGTCTAAAAAATCAAGTTCAATTATAAATAACAGTTCCAGTTACACAAGGACATTTTATTATGAAGAACTAGCAACTGAATAGTTCTGCAGTTAATATTGATAAATAATGCCTCAGAGTTGCTAAGTCAGCAGCACCTACAGTTGAGGGAAAAACAGCTGACTACATAAGCTAGAAATCCTCTCTCTTAATCACACTAAGCCTTATTAATACAAGGATCAAGAATCTAGAAAAGCTTGGCCATGTTTCCCCTAAATGTTTAGATAAAACATCCTAATATTTTTAGGCCACTGCTTTGTCACGTGCTTAGTAAACACTTTCAGAAAAAAACTCATGCAACTTTTGATATTGAATTTTTCCCTTTTATTAGCATTAAAATTCAGCTTAATATCACCCAAGGTATTCAACTCTAAAACCCACAGAGACCTCACATTTTAATAAGATTGTTAAAATACAAACTTATTTTCCCTTCCTGAGATCTTAGAAACCACGACTGAGAACATTTATATGATGGTTCTTCCCCATTTATTTATTCATTAACCAAATATTTATGGCTAAAATTTAGACATTAGTTAGAAAACAAGATAGACTATCTGAATCCTCATAAAGCTTATAGTTAAGTAACAGTCTTTACATTAACAGTTATTTAAGCAACTCTGGAGCCCTAACAGTTTCTAACTAAAAGGTCAGCAATTCAAATCTCCCAGCTGCTCCTTGGAAATCTAAGGGGTAGTTCTACTCTGTCCTGTAGGGTTGCTATGAATCAGAATCAACTCATTGGCAATGAGTTTGGTTTGTGCAATTTAATAATCTGATTCCCTGTCGGGATATGTGGTTGCCCACCAACATTTTCTGCCTCTCAAGTTTACTGGGAAGCTGCTTTCCTACTTACTACTTACTTCCCTACTTCCTACTTCCTATCAGAGTGTGCTGCCACAAGGTGGAGCCTTCATGACCATTCAAAAACAGAGAAATGGGCATTAGCCACATATTACTATGCTGAGTATTGTATGAAGTATCAGAATTTACAGTAGAAAACAGAAATTTTTTGTTTGGGGCATATATGTCCCAGTAGACTCAGGCTAGAATTAGTGGGACAACTTATTGTCCCATTGGTCTGTGAAAGAAGGCTTGTAGGAAGAGTCAGGGAAAAAAAAAAAATCTATACTACCTAATGAAAATTCAGACATACTCAATAATTCATCATGCTTCCTTTCATGAAAATCTGTCTCAACAAAAAACTCAAAGCAGAAAATAACTGGGGCCTGGCTAAATCTTTTCAGAAGTATACTGCCACGTCCTTCTTTCCAGTCTTAGTCTGGAAGCTCAGCCAAAACCTGTCCACCATGGGTAACCCTGCTGGTGTCTGAACATCAGTGACATGACATCCAGCAGCACAGCAACATGCAAGTCCCCACAGTATGGCAAACTAACACACAAGTAGGAGGAATACTGGATGTACCATGGAGAGACAAAAGAATGAACACATCTGTTCTGGAAGAAGAACAACCAGAGAGCTCCTTGGAAGCCAGGGTGGGGAAGCTGCTCTTAAACACACTTTGGACATGTTGTCAGTAGGAATCAATCCCTGGAGAAAGACTCCTGCTTAGTAAAGAAAAGGGTCAGTGAAAAAGAGGAAGACCCTCAAGCAGATGGACTGACAAGGCTGGCTGAAACAATAGGCTTAAGCATAAAAACGACTGTGGGCATGGCAGTGTTTTGTTCTGTTGTCACAGGGTCTCTATGACTCGGAACTGACTCAACGGCCTCTAACAACCACCACAATGAAAGGGTTAAGTATCAATTAGTTATAATTATAACAGCTGTTCCCAAAAAGAAAGCACAGGCAGTCTCTGAGTTACCAACGAGTTCTGTTCCTGAGTGTGTCTTTAAGTTAAATTGGTAGGTAAGTAAGAACATGCGCATGCAGTTCTTATTTAGTGGTACTTGAGGGCAAGAAAAGGCTCAAGCCTTTTCAGTGATTAAAGACCTGCACATGCAGCCAGTGAAGGTGACTGTGATGAAGAATTTGCTGCAAGGAAGAGTTGGTTCGATCATTTCAAACTGAGGACAATTTTGTATGACATCAAAGGGCAAATACAAGTTGTCCAGAAGTTAGACATTCATAACCCAGGGACTGCCTGTAATACAAGAATGTAAATCAAGAAATCTGTCCAAACCTGGCGGGTCAGAGAAAAGCATTCTGAGAAAATAACATTTAAGATCAAATATAAAGAATGAAACAAGGATTGGTCAAGTGAATGGGAGATGAATGAATCGCAGAAGAAGAAGAAACACAAGATACAACAAACAAAACAGAATTGCAGAGCCTAGAAGAAACTTAGGACATCAAACAAACCGAGAGAAGCTTAATGTAGCCTGAAAGACAAGAGAAGATGACACTAGGGATACAGCAAAACCAAACAGCACATTGTGGATGGCTGAAATGTAAACTGCATCTCAAATCAGACCAATCAGAACAATCAGAAGATTGGTGTCATACAATCTGTTGAGTCAATTAAGACTCATAGCAACTGTATCCACAGAGTAGAACTGCCCATAGAGTTCCCGAGGAGTACCTCGTGGATTTGAACCACCAACTTTTGGGTTAGTAGCCATAGCACTTAATCACTACACCATGAGGGTTTTCTTGCAAGGGCTTGTAAGTGGTTAAACTCTTGGGCTGCTAATCAGAAGGTCCGCAGTTCAAATCTATTATCCATTCCTTGGAATCTCTATAAATGGCAGTTCCAATCTGTCTTTTAGGTCACTATGAGTCATAATCAACTTGATGACAATAGGTTTGTTCTTTTGGCTTGTTATTAAGTGGAGGTAAAGGGGTCTGGGTGGCACAGCAGTTGGCCATGCCATCAGCAGCTAACCTAAAGGTTAACAGTCAAAACCCATCCAGCATCTCCAAGACAGAGCGGTCCAGTGATCTGCTTCTGTAAAGCTCATAGTCAAGGAGTTCAACCCTTTAACATATACCACCTCCATGAGTTGCAATCAAGTCAACAGCACCAAGTTTTGGTTTTGTTTATAAGTGGAGGTGTTGTGGGTAGAGACATATCTTTAAACATTAAAATAAAGTAACTCTCCATTTATATATGTAGACACACACACACACACACACACACACACACACACACACTAAACTAAGGACAGCCTGGACAGTCCCTCGGGAACAGCTCCTAGACCTGCCTCTGGCCCTGTACTGAGATCAACTCTCCAGACAAGAAAGGACTGGACTCGGGGACATGGCAAGACCATATGGTGTGTTTACTTCATGGTTTTATACATTTATAGGAGGCTCTCTTGGTGGTATTTTCCTAGATTGGAAAGAAGAGAGTGGAGAGGAGGGGACAGGTGCTCATTAAGAGGATACTAGAAATATACAGTGAAAGGGAGGATTATGCTGTCACCGGGTGAGGGGAACAGATGGAGCTGCAGATAGGCTGGCATGCAAAATTGATTTGGACTGCATACTTTCACTTAATCAAAATAAAAAAGATAAAAATAAATTAAGGACAATGCTGGGATAACATTTATGTTCTACATATTTATGTTTAAGACTCCCTTTCAAACAGGTTGTCTTTCAGATAAAGAGGATAAAGGACCAGCTGATACAATGGCTTACATCTAGGGCATTGCAGGATCATTGCAAAAATATTACACAATATCACAAGTTAACATTCCAATTTTTTCCTAAAGATGAACTCACTTGACTGTATCAAGCATTTCAGATTTGAAATAAGTGTCCAAAAAAAAAAAAATCAGCCAAGAAGAAAGATTTAGCAGTTAGAGATGCATATTAACATAACTGGACATCTTAAATATAATTGTGGTTACAGTAGAGCCGTAAGGACTAAGTCCCAGGGATTTAAAATGCATTCATAGCAGAAGATACAAAGAGGAAAATTTATGCTCAGAGCAAACTGTGTGAGGGTTAGTATATTACGGTCTTCAACACGTTCGAACCAAAACCCCATTAAATATTTGATCAGTTTCTGAAAGACTAGCAAGCACTTTTCACAACCATGAATATGAACATCTTGAAGACAGTTTAATGCCTGACAGACCCATAAAAAAGATTATGCATGAAAAAATGGTGTGATGTTGGCACATCCTAGCTATGTACAAGAATAAAAACCACAGAACAACAAATGAGGGCCAAAGTCAGTTATAAAAGAAGCTGTGTTTGAGAAATACCACTGTAACCTAAGGCAGGAGGTCAGAAGCTAATTCCCACATCTGGCTATTTCTGTACAAACTTGAATTTCCTTATTGACCTAGGCCAATCTGTCAAACTTGGAGTACTCAGCAATTTAATGCTAAAAACCCAGGCCAAGCTTATATACGTGCATCTATAATTGAGGTTTAATTAAAGAAAGGCCAGATCATAGGGCATCTATGAGTTGGAACTGATTCAATGGCATCTAACTACAACTACAGTTGGAGATATGGAGCACACCAATACCATTTAGTTTTGTATCTATGATTGTACCCAGGAGAGTGTACGGGGAATGCGACACTTTCAAGGACTAAGATATAGATACAGTTGGACTTGGGGGAACTGTGGAAATCCAGGTAGCAAGGAGCTATCAGGAAGAGTCTCCTCAGCTGGGAAAATGCAGGAAATGTTGCTAGAAAATTAGTGGGTACCTTGAGGCAGCAGTCTTGGAGAAAAATAATTACTCTCTGTCCAGAAACAAAGCAAGCACTTCATCAATTATAAAGTCCCTCCCTCATCGCCCTGGAATTTTAGGGTGAAGTATGAAGGTCCTTCTATAAACCTAAGAATTGGTTAGTCCTTCACTTCAGATACTAAAGAAAGACAGCATTCACAAATAGGGGTTCATCAAGATACAATGCTTGAAAGGAAGAAGGTCCAACCATCAGATACCCTAAATAGCTCCTTCTATTGCTTGAAAAAAATTAATACCCCTTTAAACCAATCATCAAGTTATATTTTAATAAGGTCTTGTAACTGCTCCTTGATGATAGTTTGAAAAAAGGTTTTAACATGCCAGGTCTAGGAAATTTCATTTATTTTTAATGCAAAAATCATCAATGATAATTAAGTGGGTACAACTTCATAGCAAGAAAAAAAAAAAAAACACCAGGTATATTTTCTGCTTGGTCAATAAGAAGGCTGTTAATATTGCTAATATTAGCACTATTAAAAGGATATACAGAGTGTCTGCTGGTGACAGCTATCAGTCTGCTGAATTCCAAGTTTGACTGAGGTCATCAGGTTACTTAGCCAGGTGATCTCACAACCTCCAATAGCTTTATATACATTCCTTCAAACAAACCAAAACCACTGCCATCAAGTCAATGCTGACTCACACCAACGCTGTAGGACACAGCAGAACTGCTCCTTATATTTTCCTGGCAGATTTAAACTGCTGACCTTTTGGGGGGGTGGCAGTTATCAGACACAGAACTTAACCAGTATGTCCAAGATCCTCATAATTCTACCAATGAGAGCACAGTTTATTCAGATACAACTTTCTGTCATAAAAGATATTCTGGCTTAGTCTCCTTGCTTTCGAAGAAACACTTCAGATCCTTTGTATGACCATTACTAAATTTTGAAAACATAGTTGTGCTTCAAGATTGTAAAATACTGTATCAGTGATGATGCCTCACCGAATACAGGGCATGCTACCAGAAATCTAGAAATGATTTTCTCAAAATACTGCAGATGATTCAACAGCAAAATGTCCAAGTGTTTCAACACCACAAATTCAAATTTCAAATTATATTAATATAGTTATTGTTCTATCTGTCATACAGATAGAATTTACTGTAATTTACTTTAGATAAGGCTCCCAACAACTTGTGTGTCATTAACCCATAGTATGAAGGAGATTCAGGGTAGCTAAATGATTTCCCAATTAGCCAGCTAGGTTTTAAAACTGGCATTCAGGCTTCAGTGGCGCTAGATTCCAGCATCATTCCATTGCTTCTACCTACACTAATCATAATTGTCAGTGAGGCAATTCAGACTCATAGCGACTCTTTGTGATGGAGCTGCTGGTAGGTGTAAACTGTTGACTTTTTGGTTAATAACTGAGTACATAACCACTGCACCACCAGGGCCTCTCCCCAAGCTACTACTCGGTGCGTAATGGAGACACTTAGGCTCTAGAGGAGTAATTTTCAAACTTGATAGCACATTATATCACCTACAGAGCTTCTCATTCAGTAGTTCTGTTGTAAAGGGGTCTGATATTTTGCATTACTAACAGGCTCCAGTTCAGAGGGACAACAAATTTAAGGGTTTGTGCCCCGGGCACCACTTGAAATAGGGTGACAGAGAGCAGTTTCTGGTCATCACAGTTTCCACCACCAGCTCTAAGAGCTCATTCAACAATGTAGCATTCACTGCCTTGGGTGCTGTTTTCCTTAGATCAGCGCCTGCTCCAGGTAAAGCTCTATCTGCTGGTGCTCCGGCTATAGTGTGATATTGCAGTGCTAGAAGACTGGTAGATTTAGAAAAAAAAAAATCTAATCTTGGTAGCGAGTTCCAGGAAGTTTGGGGCTGATCAAAGAAAAAAGAGATGACCAGAAACGAGCAGAGCTTCACAAAAAGCTATTTATTGGGTAAATTCATTGACAGCTCCCATGAGGGGGGCACTTCCTGACAGCAGAGGATGCCCCCTAAGGGGAGCAGTGCAAGTAACAACCAGAAGGTCATGAGGACATTGGAACTCTCAAGGGACAGAAAAAAGGGGATGGGGAACGTATATGGATCTAAGCAATGTCCCTTGGCAGAAGAGAGGCAACATCTGGATTAGAGAGTTCAGAAAGGCAATAGAGGCTTGGAGTCCTTCTAACTAAAGGGTTTTATCTTATCTCCAACTGACACTGGAGACCCGGTGGTGGAGTGGTTAATTGACTATTAACCTGTAAGGCTGGTGGCACAAATACACCAGCTGTTCTTCGGGAACCCTATGGGGTAGGTCTACTGTGTCCTATAGAGTTGCTACCAGTCAGAACTGACTCAACAGCAATGGGTTTGACTACTCCAGGTTGGGTGCACTTTCAGAGATCTGTAAAGCAGACAAGCTTCAGATGGATAAACATCCACTTATCTGGGCTATTTAAAGACAATTGGATATATAAAAATTGCATTTGGCTTTGATGAGTTTTTGGACTAATGGGTCCAGACTGCTATAATGAAATAAATAACCTGAGGCCAAGACACAGAAGCCATATTTGGCTCCTTCACATAACAATATTATGATAATGCAGCATTTAAATGTTCATTCTACTCACCTTTCTGTTTTGTTTTTTGGGATGATGAACTTGTGGTATGTATATGAGTAAATACAGGCAAGCTTGCACACACAGACACACCCATCCCCCCAACAAATACACACAAACACACACAGTGAAAGCCAGAACCCAGCAGGATCACTTTGTTTTCTGGGTTTCCCAACCTTTTCCACATTTTCCACATTTTCGCAGTTTTCCATCACTTTGTACTAGTGGAAAAACACTGGCGATTTCCTTCTCCTGCAGATTTCCACGTTCCCCAGGTTCTGGCTTTCACAGGTTTAGTGTATATGTACAGGCACATGTACATGTTTTTGATATGGTGCTCAATCTTTTACCTTATGATCTTTATATACTTGACAGTAAATGGTTCATTCCATTATTTAACAGGGGTGTGAATCACTAATACAAGGAACTGAGACATGTTAAGTAGAATGCTTGATTTACTTTTAGTTACCATTGAAATTCTTTGAGTTTTATTATTAAAAACTCAAAGAGGAGCCATGAAACTATGAAAAATGTTGATTTTGGAACACACTGAAAAATAACAAAAACCTTTTGAATCAAGCAAAGGTCCATTTTTCAACCAAGTACGTAGATTTCATTCAGTAATAACTTGTCACCTAATTTTTCAGAAGAATGGCTAAAGGAAGAATCCAGGTTGGTTCAAAGATGGATAACTGGATAGACTCTAGATGTATGGAAACCCTGGTGTATAGTGGGCAAGAGCTATGGCTGCTAACCAAAAGATCAGCAGTTGAAATCTACCAGATGCTCCTTGGAAACTCCATGGGGCTATTCTACTTTGTCCTATAGGGTCACTATGAGAGTGGGAATTGACTGCACAGCAATGGATTTGTTTTTTTTTTTTTTTGATTTTATAGATGTATAGAACATGGCTCATGCAACAGCAATAATGGTTTTTCATGGGTTTAACTAGGAAAAGCAAATAAGAAGTTTATACCTTAGCATATAATAACTGTTTCATGAAAAAAAAAAAAAACAGAAACTGCTTTCAGGTAATTTTCATTTAACTTTAAGGAAAAGCCATAATATTCAAATAGAAAAAATTTGTCCCAACCTGGATTTTGATCACTCTCCAACTACAGTGCTTTAATTAACTCTAAGCTAAGAATCTTTTTTGCTCTTTACATTAACTTGCTCACTTTCTCTAAGCTAAATAAAAAATAAAAGGAAAAATAATCTACCACCATGTTTAACTGGAAATTTTCTTTTTTAAATCTTACTCCAAATAAGGAAAGCTGTCAAGTGGCTTACCAAGTTTTGTGTTCGTTAATAAAAAGCTGTCAAACAATGCAGGTAAAAGGCTGATGTCTAAAAGGCCACACAGTGGTTAAGAGCTACAGCTGCAAACCAAACAGTTGGTAGTTCAAATCCCTCAGCTGCTCCTTGGAAACCCTATGAGGCAGCTCTACTCTGTACTATAGAGTCGCTATGAGTGGGAATCAACTCCACAGCAATGGGTTTGTTTTTGTTTTTAACCGTGAAATGAACTGGCCATTGTCAGAATGTGATGACGTTCATAGGCTAAAGTGTACTATATTTGAAAGGTATTTACTTGACATACTTCTAAGAACAAACTGATTTATTAACTAAACGCAGTTTAAAGCACTCTTACAGTAGAGAAACTTAAAATAAAAACAGCAAGAAGGAACGGGATATTATAAAAATATGCTAATTAGGACAAACTTAAAAAAGCTCGTTTGACCTTGTTAGAAAACTCACAATAGCCCATCATATTGCTTCAAGTCTCAATACTTCTGCCTTTTGAAATACAAAGCTCTCAACCACGGTAGGAAGATTCCAATGTCAGAGAGCTAAACAGTTACATTTTCTACCGTTGTTGTTAGTTGTGGTTCAGATGATTCCTACTATTGCTACCTCCAGGTTTCCAGAGTTGATGTGCTCCACAGGGTTTTAAGGCTGTGACCCTGCTGGAAGCAGATTGCCAAGCCTGTCTCTGGAGAATCGTCAGGGTAGATTCAAGCCAGAGTGATTAACTGGTTTGTGCCACCCAGGAACTCTATACATTCCATTGAGAACTTCACCTGCTGATTTAAATATTAATCTTTAAAGAAAGATTTGACTTCATGTAATTAAAAGTACGATAGCTTACCTAGCATTGCTTATATTCATTAGTAACCTGTTACTACTGAGTCTGTTTTCAAATTATCTCACATTTTGAGTTATATTCTATTATCCAGATGTGACCGTATTTATTCTTGTTACTTATATATTTATGTGTTTTTATGTTATATTTCTAAATGGAAGCATGCACTGCATATTGCTTCCTTAAGTACTTATTTTAAATTTTAAAACATTCCAACTAGCTTCCCAGATCAGGTTATGACCTGAATGTCAGTAAAGCAGGTTCTCTAAAGTAACACCCATCCCTTGATCTGAAAATTTATTTGCCATCCAACAGAACTGTGAGTATTCAAATGCTAATAAATACTTTAGTATAAAACATCTACACATCTGTCTTAGGCAGTGATGCTGTAACAAAAACAGCATAAGTGGAGGGTTTCAACAAAGAGAAGTCTGGAAGCTAGAAGTCTGAATTCAGGATGCAAGTACCAGGAGAAGACTTTCTCTGTGGGCTCCAGGGGAAGGTCCTTGTCATCGGCCTTCCTGTTTGAGGAGTTTCTCAGCATGGCATTCCCAGGAACAAAAGACACACTATTCTCTGCACACTTTCGTTAGTCAGTTAGTGCTGCTGTAACAGAAATATCACAAGTGGAGGGGTTTAACAACGGGAAATTCATCCTCACAGTCTAGGAGGCTAGTAGTAGGGGAAAGTTTTCTGTCTCTAATCGACTCTGGGTCCTTGTCATCAATCTTCTCTTGTTCAAGGAGTTTCTCAGCACAGGATTCCCATGGAACACACTATTCTCCTAACTCTTGGTTTCTTGGTGGTATGAGGTCCCCCTGTCTCTCTACTCTGGAAACGCTGGTGGCGCAGTGGTTAAGTACTGTAGCAATTCAAATCCACCACATGCTCCTTGGAAACGGTATACGGTATGGGGCCATTCTACTCTACCCTATAGGGTTGCTATGAGTTGGAATCCAATCGATGGTAATGAGTTTGGTTTGTTTTTTGCCTCTCTGCTCACCTCCCTCTATTGCATCTCAAAAGACACTGACTTAAAATGCAACTGAACTTCACCGATTGAGTCCTGCCCCCTTAACATAACTCCCACTAATCCACAATCCCATCTCATTAACATCTCAGAGATAGGATTTACAACGCATGGAAAAATCCCATCAGAAGACAAAATGGTGAATAATCACACAATATTGGGAATCATGGCCTGACCAAGTTACGAGACATTTTCAGAGGACAAAATTCAATATATGACAAAAGCTGACAAACAACAGTGTCTTGCTGTAGTTAGATGTAGTATTTCATTCATCTGGATGACCACTTACTATCTACTACACAATTTACTGGCCATGAAAACACACACACACACATTAGCTATATGACCTATATAAACATCTTACATACAGTTAGGAAACCCGGACAGTATGGTAGTTAAGGGCTATGAGCACTAACCAAAAGGTTGTCAGTTTGAATCCACCAGGAGCTCCTTGGAAATGCTACAGGGCAGTTCTACTCAGTCCCACAGGCTGGCTATGACTGGGAATCAACAGCAGTGGGTTACATATAGCTACGCTGCTACTCTCTAAACCTCATCAGAACAAAGAAGCTTTTATTTTTATTCATAGTCAACGTGACCCTAAAATGAAATACTATTCCCATGGCAACTGATGTATTCAATAGGAGTGTAAGTGAATTGTTACACAGAATGACAGGCTATCTCACATGCAGCAAAGTGGTTATGAAATTTTAAAAGGTAGAAAAGTGCATATTCTATCCAGTTAATGAAAGTCTAACAATTACACCTGCAGTATAAGCTCCGTAATGTGTAAGACACTAAAAGTAGTACCCTGATGCAGTAGTTGTGGGATTACAGGTGTTCCTGGGCTCTTTTCTGTTTTTCCTGCTTTTACAAGGTGTCACTCAGTGGGTTAAATCACATCTGTGAGATGCATTGGAGACCTGGGCTGCTAGCCAAAAGTTCAGTAGTTCAAATCCCCCAACTACTGCATGGAAGCCCTGTGGGGCCTGTCTTACAGTGTCACTGTATGAGTGGGAATCTACTGGACAATTACAGATTGGGATTGACTTAGGGAGATGAACTGATCCTAAAATACACTATTTCCACATGTTATTATACTCTCTGCTAACAAACAGAAAGCACTGAAATTATTTTCAGGCCTTATAGCTTATACGTGGTAGGGAAACTGAGTGATGTTAACTCTCCACTGGGCACTAATCTGTGTTATATCATGACAGTGGGCTCAGACTCCTTGCTGGACAAAAATAACAAAATCTAGTGTTCTTGGGTCAAGTTTGCTTTTGTTGGTTGGTACAGAGTTGGCTACGACTCAGGGTGACCTTCTGTGAAACAGAATGAAATGCTGCCCTAGTGTCCAGCCCAGCACTGCCTTCAGAATCTTTCCCATTTGAGCCCCTCGTTGTGTGACTTTTGCATCAGTCCCTGTCTCTGCGGGTTTCCCTTGATTTTGCGGAGCTTCCATTTTACCAAAGATGATACCACTTTCTAGTCACTAGTCACTAGTCACTTTCTAGTGACTAGTCTTTTCCGAGGATGTGTCCCAGAAAACAAGACAAAGTTTTCAAAATGTAAATTATATTAAGACATCTTTTAGACAAAGTTAAAGGAAAAAAATAGCATTCCATAGGTAGAATCTTAGGATATTTATAACCACTGCTATTTGAAACTAGAGTTTCTCCATAGCTCCCAAGATGAGAATTACAATTAATCGGGCAATTGTTTTTTCTTTCCTTTATATCCAGTACATGAATTCTTGGGACTCAAAACCAATGCCTAGCTAGTCAAGAGGGCTCACTACATGGCTGTCCAAAGGCCCAGGGCTCATGCAGAGAGCAGCCCCACCCTCTGACACTCTTTAGAAGAACATCTCTTGGGCCCTTACAATTGGGAATGTGTTACATGGCAGCCCCAATTTCTGGAGTTTTCATTACAGACTTTCTCCTGTTTCCAGGTTAGGACAGAAATAAAAGAAAAGGACCACTTGAGTTCCTGATGTTCACTCTCTGCCTCTGTGATAAGCTTCTACTTTAAAAGCGAACAAACCAACCAAAATCATCCCCACCAAATTTATTTAATTGAACCTACATAGATAGACAAATTATGAAACATTAAGAAATTCTACCGAATGGTGAAAGCCACAAATTTTCATCAGTGACTCATGCCTAGCCTGGTTTCATTCCAGATACTATATTAGTAGATCTGAAGACACATACCCAGCTTTTCATCTTCTTGTTTTTCACAGGTCTCTCTATTGAAATATGCTTGGTACTTTAAAAAGCTTTTGCACAAGAAACCAAAGAAACTGGAAAAAAGGAAAAATGAGGTACAGGAAAGAGAAGCATTTTACAATTGTTATGAGCAATTTTACTCTTCAGAGTAAAAGAATCTTGTTTTTTGTTTTTTTGTTTTTAAACAAGGCACAGTACATACCCACAAGCTCACATCCACACATACGTACATGCATTTACAACAAACATACCTCTCTGCCCAGAGCGTCTCATTAGCAACTCAAACAAGTTCATGAAGAAAAAGAAAAGCATCCTCTTACACGAGGCCACTTCACTTGCTGTAATGAAGTCAACTTGGCTGTTATTCAAGGAGTTTTCCTATAAACCTTTGTATGACCTGCTTGAGGTAATGCTCTGGAATGGATGTTCTACATATTGCATGGATTATGGGTTGTATGAATTCATGCCTTCAAATGCTGATAAATTCTAAGTGGTAGATAAACTATTACATGATTACTACAGAAAAACAGGTAACAAATCAACCTACCAGGACTTTAAAACCAGACAAGAATTCCTTTGGGTTTAATGGCCTCCAACTCTTTTCCAACTTGAAATGAAAAGTCAGATTGTCAGAAATTTGGAAGTCCCGACTTGCCAAGTTCTTTTCCATTTTTATTAACATGGCTTCTTTCCCTTTATAGCTTACAAAATATGTCTGTATTTGTAGGAAATGTATGCTCTATTAGCTCTTTGAACATCCTAGTGGTATAGCAGTTAAGTATTATGGCTGCTAACCAAAAGGTTGGCAGTTCGAATCAACTAGGCACTCCTGGGAAATTCTATGGAGCAGTACTATTCTGTCCTATAGGGTTGCTATGAGTCAAAATCAACTTGACCGCACTGGGTTTGGTTTCTCAGTTATTAGCTATTCAGAACCAGATCTTTGCTTTTTGATGATGAACCTAAGCTGTAGCTTACTAATCTCACCAGTGTTTACTAATAAATTTTGAAGGCTATCCAATTCACTGGAAGCTAATAGTTACTTTTAGTTAAAGTCTTTGAGTGGTGCAGATGGTAAAAACATCTTTCTGCTAACCTAAAAGTCAGAGATTTGGGTCTACCCAGAGATACTGCAGAAGAAATGCCTGATGACTTATTTCCAAAAAATCCACCATTGAAAACTCTCTGAAGCACAGTTAGACTTTGCTATACATGGAATTGTTGAGTCATAACTGACTTGACACCAGCTGTTTCTGGTTAAAGAAGGGAGACACTGAAGACTTTGGTTTTATCTTTCCCAGTATTCCAAAATATACTATGATCTCACACTCATAAATTTAGATTTCAGCAATCCATACCATTTGACAGATAGTCTATTTAGAACACACTGGTTGTGTTTCATTTTACTCACTGATGTTTGTGTTTTGTTTTTCAATTTATCATTGCCCTCTGTATTACTTTGCTATCTGTGGAGGGTATAAAAAATTTTTATTAAATAAACATTTAAATGTATACATTTCAAGGAATTAAGATTAATTCAGAGTAATATTACTATTTTGGCATAAGCTTTTAAGAATTATTTTATGTATTAAACTAAATATGTGTATTTTTGCCTTCTTCCATAACACATAAAATCATAAAGTATACCCATGAATGCTTTCTCTTTCTACTTGTACTCATGATGCTGGAGTAATCAGAAGGTCTTTCTCTTTTGCCACTTGTTTGTAAGCAACTTAATAAGTACATTGGATACTCCATGCCTTGTGTCAAGCCACTTCATAGAAATACTTGTTTTCTCAGATTATAAAAGAATGAATGTAACTTAAAAGTTGGAAAAGCAAGAAAGAGAATAACAGCACTGGAGGGATGCTATGAGTTGGAACAGACTTGACGGCAATGCTGTGGTGTAACCCCACCCACATTTGGCACACAACTGCAAACTGTTTTACTATACTCAGATTCTTGCATTACTGAATTTATAGTGCACACTATTTTTAGACATGTTTTCACTGGGAAAGGAAAGAGGAAAATTATGTCATGGGTTTTTGGAAGGTATACCTGTGGCAAATTTGCATTCTTGATCTTTGGTTTTCTGAGATCACTTAAAAAGCTGTATCTCTGCAGAAACTCCCTTGTTTTTTGCTCAAGTTTGTCCAGATTGAGTTTCTGTAACTTCAGACTAACAATACAGTCAAAGGAAATGAACCTTTGAAAGGTTCTTGATGCATATAACTTGTGGCATCTTTTATTGTGTCACCTTAGGATGGAACTACCTTTCCCATAATTGCATTCCTTGTGTGGTTTGAGGAGTCCTGGGTGGTCAGTACTTAAAAGCTTGGCTGCTAACCAAAATGTCAACAGTCTGAATCCACCAGCCACTCCTTAGAAACCCCATAGGACAATTCTATTCTGATCTATAGTGTCACTATGAGTCAGAATTGATTTGATAACAACAGATTTGGTTTTGGTTTCAGTATGGTTTCAAGTGAGCAGCTCTGGTGGTCCAATGGTTAAGCATCCAGCTGCTAACTGAAAGGTCAGTAGTTTGAACCCACAAGCTGCCCTGCAGAAAGAAAGATCCAGCAATCTGCTCCTGTAAAGACTATAGCACAGGAAACCCTACGAGGGGGGCAGTTCTATTTCCTCCTGCAGGGTTAGGCTAATGTCACACCAAAACAACAGGGTTTCAAGTTGGGGTTAGCCATAAAACAATCTGCACGTGAACTGGGAAGTAATGAAGCAACAGATATGTTTACTTCCCAATGACAGTCACAAACTCTCAGGATCTGTGGGGAGCTGCACACACCCTCGGCCAGCTGGCTCACCTGACTGACACAGGCCAGGGGTGTGAACATAGCTCCCAGATTCGGCCAGCCCTCCTCCTTAGGCTCCTCTGAAGCTGTTGTTCGGATCTGGTTTGTGTGCGGTGCCATGATAAACTTGCCAGCTTCTCCTGTAGACCACCCATATTCAAAGTGGGTGGCGGTGAGTCACAGGCATGAGTTCCAGTGTGTTTTCCCGTATCCCAGTTTGTACTTGTGGATTCCACTGTTCCCCTTGCTCATATCCTGGTCAGAAACCCTGATGCTGTGGTGGGTAAGAGCTACAGTTGCTAACTAGAAGATGCGCAGTTTGAATCCACCAGGCGCACCTTGGAAACTCTGCGGGGCAGTCTGCTCTGTCCTGTAGTGTTGCTGTGAGTTGGAATCTAGGCGATGGCAATGGTTTTTGTTTTGTTCTATTTGGGTTTGGTTTTGGTTTTCTCCTCCTGATCAGCTGTCTAGCCAAGCTATAGTGACTTTGGACCCAGCACCAGATGCAGAAGCTACAGCCCTGTATTAACTTTCCTCTCAACAATCAGAATTCCATAAGTTGTAACTGATTCTACTTCCCTGATCATACACTGACTGATATAGAAACTAGTATAGAAGATGTGTGTCACTGCAATAAAAATCGAAGCCATGTGGCACTGGCTTTCAGCCCAGGTAGTGGGAGGAAGATAGAGGGGCCTTTAGATTATTAGCAGAACCCTAACTGGCCTGAAGGAGACTATCAGTGTGGGATTAATGAAGAGAGGCCAGACCCTTGCTATCTGAACAGCCCCAGCTGTTTAAGTGTTCCAGCTGGGAACTCAAAGACTGTGGAGCAGTGGCAAACCGTGCCTTCTGTGTAATGTCTGAATTCCTGATTCACAGGTTGTTGTTTTATGCTTCTAGGTTTCAGGTGGCTGTTAAACAGCAGCAGATAATCCACACAGAATTTGATGCTGGAAGTGGGGTATGAAGATTTGTATTTGCATCCCTACTTCTTAGCTCCATATGATGTTTCTAGAATCTTGTCTATTTTTAGCACACCCTCCTTTTTGCTCAAGTTAGTCCAAATTAGGTTTCCATGCCTTGCAATTGGAAATAATCCTAACCAGCCACACAGTCAAAGGAAATGAACATTTTAAAGGTTCTTCATGAATATTGCTTCTTCCTTCTACCCCCCTCCTCCCAAAATCTACTTTTTTATGTAATTTCAAGTGAACAAATATCCTCTTGGTTGAAAAACCAGGATTCACTTCATCTCACATTCATATATAAGCTTAGACCAGTCCTTTTCCTCAAGGAGTGATGTATTCGTTCATGCATTCATTTAGAAATTATTTATTGAGTTTGTTCGACATGCAAACCCAAATGAACAAAAAACCCACTGTAGTTGACTCAATTCCAACTCATTAACGACCCTACAGGACAGACTAGAACTGTTCCATAGGGTTTCCAAAGAGCAACGGGCGGATTCTAACTGCTGACCTTTTGGTTGGTAGAGGGAGCACTTAACCACTACGCCACCAAAGAGTCCTCAATGTGCAAAGGAGTGGGTGAAACAAAAACAAGCATTATATAAAGAATTATATAATTTCTGAGTAGTTCATCACCAAGAAGCATCAATGAGATATAAAAACAAAGCCATTTCCTTGATTCTCTAATGTTTATAGTTTTCATATTTAAATCATTTTATAATGAGGGTACAGCATATAACTGATGTTGTTGTCATTGTTAGGGGCCGTCGAGTCGGTTCCAACTCATAGTGACCCTATGAACAACAGAACAAAACACTGCCGGTCTTGTGCCATGTCTACAATTGTTTTTATGCGTAAGCCCATTGTTGTGGCCACTGTGCTGATCCGTCTCATCCAGGGTCTTCCTCTTTTTCACCGATCCTCCACTCTACCAAGCATGGTGTCTTTCTCCAGGGACTGATCTTTGCTGACAACATGTCCAAAGTATGTAAGACACAGTCTTGCCATCTTGGCTTCCAAGGAGCACTCTGGTTGTATTTTTTCCAGAACAGATCTGTTCGTTCTTTTGGTGGTCCATCATACATTCAATATTCTTCTCCAACACCACAATTCAAAGGCATTAATTCTTCTTCTGTCTTTATATAACTGATGGGTGCATTTAACGGGGGAAAGATTCTTTTCTACCCCATGAAAAGTTGATGTGAAATTAATAGTGTGCCCCTAATTACCCATGATGAATTAAACCAAAAAACCAAATCCATTGCAGCTGAGTCAATTCCAGTTCATAGTAAACCATGATGCCTCAGAAAGAAGGAAATTCAATACTGCACAGGCTAGTTTGTAGGAAGTACCGAGAGAGATACCAAGAGACCTAAGGGTTTTTACCAGCTGAGATAATCTGGAGAGATTTCACAGCATTCCAAACCCTGGTGGCATAGCACGTTAAGTGCTACAGCTGCGAGCTAAAGGCTCAGTAGTTTGAATCTGCCAGACACTCATTGGAAACTCTATGGGGCAGTTCTACTCTGTCCTGTAGGGCTGCTGCGAGTCAGAATCAACTTGACAGCAATGGGTTTGGTGTGGCTTGGTGTGCTTTGGTTTCTACAGCATTCCAACTGGGCCTAAAAGAGTAGAGCAATGAGACTTATCACTTATCACTGAAAAAGGATCTTCTAGGGGTATATATTATGAGCACTGATGCTCGTCATTTCCCTGATCATGCAACTGACGTTCAGCTGAAGGAGAAGTGAAGAAGCCTATAGGGTTTTCATCTATGTTGTCACTGTCAGTCGCTGTCATGGTGCCTCTAACTCACGACAACCTTGTGTTTAATAGAACAAAACATTGTCTGGTCTAGTGCCATATCCATGATTGTAGGTATGTCTGAGCCCACAGCTGAGGCTGCTGTGTCAGTCCATCTCACGTGAATTTCCTCGTTTGCTGACCATCCACTTTGCCAAACACAAGGTACTTTTCCAGGAGCTCACACTACACAATGGCAAGCATCCAAAGTAAGCCCAACAAAGTCTCCCCATCCTGACTTCTGAGAAACATTCTGCTTGTGTTTCTTCCATTCTTCCAGTAATCTGCGGAATCGTTAATACACTTTGCACAACTGAAGTATGTATTCTTTGTTAGGACATAATAATGAGACTACTGATGTAATATTTACTATGAATTTATTATATACAGTATATTTTGTGTACTATGTATGAAAGTAGAGGGTCAGCAGTAAGGAGGAAGACTCTCACTGAGGCAGACTGACACAGTGAGGTCAAGCATAGTGATGGCACTATGTGAGGGCACGACTGGGCAGTGTTTTGTTCTGTTACACACAGGGTCACGTTGAATCATAACTGACTCCATAGCACCTAGCAGCAATAACAATGTCCTATGTTCTAACACCTGTATGTACCAAAAAAAAAAGAAAGCCCTCATTAAGTACAAATATTATCTCCATTTAGAGATGAAGAAACTGAGACCATTGCCAAGGTCCCACAACTAATCAGTGACCAAACCCAACCACAGCCATTGTCACTGAGTCAATTCTGACTTATAGTGACCCGATAGGACAGAGCAGAGCTGTCCCATAGAGTTTCCAAGGAGTGGCTGGTAGATTCAAACTGTTGACGTTCCAGTTAGCAACCACAGCACTTAACCACTATACCACCAGGTTTCCTAATAAGTGACGAAGCTGGATTAACAACATAGGCCACCTGTCACAACAATCTATGCTCTTAACCACTATACCTCTCAAGACAGTATAAAATGCTTTCAACCAAATCTCAGACTAACCACATACACACACACACACACACACACACACAAACCACTGTTACCAAGTCAAGTCTAACTCAAGGGACCCTATATGACAGAGTACAACTGCTGCATAGGCTTTTGTTGGCTGTATCTTTATGGAGGCAAATCACCAGGCCTTTCTTCTGTGTACCATATGGTGAGTGCAAACCATTTACCTATAGTTTTGCAATGCAGCACAGTTTGTGCCACCCAGGAACCTGTTAAAAAGTACCACCACCTGACTCTTGATTTCCCTAACCCAATTCTATCCATCACTTTCTCACAAATACCATACAACTGATCGATTTATTAAGTATGTCATTTAATGTTCTGTTTCTACTACCTCCAGATAAACTCCTTAAAGACAAGGATTTCTGTATGTTTTGTTACGGCTGTATCTTACCAGCCAGGAACTATTCCTGGCACAAAGTCAGAGTTCAACAGCTATTTGTTCAATGAATAAATTAGTGAATGAAAAATGAGACATGGAGGAGTACACTGCATGTGAGAACACAATGACCGGACAGAAGCAGAGGAAGGGGAGCGACAGCCTGCGACACTGAATGCTGTCACTGTTTGCCTAGGGCATCAAGTGGGAGAGAAAACACTAGCAGGCGAGCCTCCCGGAAAGGCAGCCTGCAGCCTCCCGGGCTCCTCCACAGATGCCTTTGCTCCGTTCCCCTTTGTTTGCAGCTTGTTCAGCAATAGACACTGGAAGAGAGGGCAGGCGGACATCAAAGGAGCCGCACCGCTCACATTTTTCTGCTCTGTTTGACAGCTCTTGGCTCTATTTCCTGCTGACACTACAATTTCAGCGATTTAATGATACAATTGTTTCTGAAAACGACCCAGAAACAGACACCCTCTGCCATTTAATTGGTTGCCCTGATGAAGTGGAATCTGCTATTTTCTAATTTTATATTTGCTGGGGGTGGGGGGCCAGGAAGGAGACAGTCTTTACTGCCAACAAAGAAGGTGAATGCTTAGGGAGGAGGTTGGAACTGAGCCTACCTAAGGGAGGTCTGCTGCTTCCATTAACCACACGATGAGGATATGACTTCCATCCTTATAGAGATGCTGCTAAATCAGGTCATCTTTCCCTTCAGTTTCTCAGCAGGCCAATGGGATTCTACTTGGTCTAGGAATTCTACATTACGTTATGTCTGCATTGCTCAGAAGTGCTTTACTATTCCAGATAAATCTCTGCAAGAGGTATAACTCTGCTATGAGAGCCTACCTCCTGTCCCCTGTTCATTTTAGGTATGCTTCATCCAGGTCTCCTGAACTGTTACGCAATCAGCTTCTGCATCTCCACATCTTCTCAACATCTGAACTAATGCATTAAAGAGAACAACATTTGTATTTCTTGTTACAGAAGAGTTTCCTCCTTCTACCAAATGATACAGAATTCATATCCAAGTTGACCTAAGCCTTCCTCCTTGTTAGGCATCCTAAACACACATAATACAATACTGGACTTATAAAGAAGCTAGTTTACATGGTGAAAAAAAGACACTGTATGATTAAAAAGCCAAATATTGTGACACTTTTGTTCATAAAGCTAAATATTATACATTAAAGAGCAAACTAAAGACTGAGCAAGGCCTGAAGGTAGCTGCTTCATTTAATTAACAAAGGAGACTATGAAAAGTGGTTATGAGACAACAGGCCAATATATCTGACATATTCAATACAATTTTTGGAACAGGTAACACCTCCCCCTCAGAATACAATAGTTTCAGAACTGTTTTTTCTTTCTCAAGGACTTACCTAGTTTTCCTCGTCTTCTGTCCATCACAAAACTGCAGTTTTTTCGAGCCACCAACACACAGTTCCTGCTTCAACATTCCTTCTCTTTCGAATAATCTCACAGCATGTGACTCAATTTGGTTCCTGCTTCAAAAACTGGCTTAAAATTATCAGGGCTTAGTATTTTGTAGGTCCTTCTTTGTGACAGACCACCTTTCTCAAAGGTACACAAGGACACCCCATAGCAGCCAAACCAATGAGTACACCGTCAGCATCAGGCGGGTGGGGCGGCAGTCAGGCTTTCGGGTCTATAGTTAAAACACAGGTTTGTAGTATGCACCGCTTGTACAATTGTTACCTGTGCTCAACCAAAAAGACATGAAAGACAAGACTGAACCACACAGAATGGATGGAAGACTAGTGAGTTAACAGAGAAAGGGCACCCAAAAAAGAGGTTTAGGAGAGCACTGGTTTGATGTAGCTCCCTGTGTCCTCACAAAGGAGAAAAGACCAAGATGCCTCACACCTGGATCACAGTGGGAGGTTTTAATGGACTAGGAAGTGGGACACAGAATTGTGTTCCATCAGCCAGAACTCAGTCACAGGCCACACTGGAGGGCAAGAGGGGCTGATAACGAACTAGTTGTGGTTCAGTCAATTCCAAGTCACGGTGATCGCAGGGACGTTAGGGCATGACGGTGCTTCCTAGGCTTTTCAATGGCTTATTTTTTGGAAGTCAATTGCCAAGGTGTTCTTTTGGGGTACATTTGGGCAGACTCAAAGCTCCAGCATTTCGTTTAACAGGGAAGATAGCAGTGACCAGAGGGCACTGGCATTCCAGTAAACCGAAAAAAGAAAAAACAAAACCACTGTTGTCGAGTTGGTTTCAACTTATAGCAACCCTGGAGACAGAGTAGAACCACCCCATAGAGTTTCCGACAAGCGCCTGGCCGATTTGAACTGCTGACCTTCTGGTTAGCAGCTATAGCACTTAACAGCTACACCACCAGGGGTTTCCATTCTTAGAACAGTTGTCTGAAATCTACTGCTAAATATCTGTCCATACTGATGCAGTTTTCAACCGAAAAGGTAGCCTCTCCTCACAAACAAAATAACTTTCAGTTACAAGCTACTGATACATTTATTTGTCCAACAAATATCTTCCATGCCATGCATAAGGCCTTGGCATTCACCATTCACACGGAATCCTGATGAGGTTGGCCCATTTCGACCCTGAGTACATACAGATAAGGGTGTAGTGTTTCTTTCCTGTCTCACCCTAAATAGGAACTCACCTTTTCCTTATAAATATCTGACCAAACAAAATGTCATATCTTATATATAGAATTTCCTTGAAAAGCCACTACATCAAAGTGTTGCTTTCTTCGAAGCCCAGAACTGCAATGGCAAAAGCGGTGCCTTTGAGATGGACAGACCATGTTAGGGGTCTCTAAAAGAAAAATGCCATGCTCTGTTAAGAGTGAAAACAAAGAGTTTTATTGAGGAATAGCAACTTGTGTCGGGCAGCACATAGAGTGCGGTCAGTGTTCTACTCCGCATAAGAAGGAAGTGAGTGTATTACCCAAAGTCCAGCATGGGCACAAACAGCTTTCCTATTATCAGGACATCACATAATTCCTGAAGACAAGGGACGCCAGCACTTTTTGATAACATTTTGTCACACACTCCCTGGAAGTTTCTTCAGTGAATATTTTTAGAGAACAAAGAAAACACCTCACAGTTTGGCCTCCTTCCTTCACAGCTTTGCCTCCCTCCCTCATAGTTTTGCCTGCCCCTTGTCTGCCCAAGAGCACTCTACGTAACCTGTTATTGGGAGCCCAGTCAGAAGGCCTCTGCTTTGGAGCTCTCCTAGCAACGGGGCAACAGAAAAACTAAAATAGACCTTTCTCTAAGAAGTGGAATGCAGAGTCAATATAGGAGGGATGAGGCCAGCAGATACACTGCTTAGCAGGCAAATGAAAATAAATACAGAACACTTCTGAAGGGAGCCTGGTGGGGTCAAAATGTAACACAAGACAGGGAAAAAGACAAGAAAAGAAAACCACTGAAGGTTCACGTGCGTGAAATGAACTGAGGGAGAAGAAAGGGAACCCATTCAGAGTGTGGCTGTCATTACCTGAGAGATCACAGGTAGGCAGTGACAGGGAATTAGAGTGGTATTGTTCAGACTCACTGACAGATGCATACAAGTCTTGGAATAAGAAAACATTCTAAAATGAGTAGAGTGTGGAGAGTTTATAAAGAAAAGTTCATCAGGAAGAAAGTGTGAGCTGTGTTAGTTACTCAGCACTAAGCCAGAAAGCTTTCAAGCCTCCTCCCTTTCTTTCTGGGTGTTAAGACAAATTAGTTAACCTTCTAGAAGCTAACGGATTCTTAATCTGCGTAATGGCTTTTTCTTTGTTATTGTTCCTTTGTTACTCCAGAAAAAAAAAAAGTCTTTTAGATAACAGAGCTACAGACGTCTCACTTGGCTATGCTACTCAGGAGGAAAACAATCATCACTGACTTCTTCCTGCTTCCATCTTCAGAAAACACAGGACCTTCAAAGCATGAGGAAAGCCTGTCCTCTGAAAATCTTTTTCCCTAGAAGAGAAGATTCTAAGATGACAACAGAAAACCCACTGGCGTTGAGTGGGGTCTGACTCTTAGCAACCTTAGAGGTGAGAGTAGACCTGCCCCATAGAGTTTCCAAGGAGCACCTGTCGGATTCAAACTGCCAACCTTTTGGTTAACAGACGTAGTAGCACTTAACCTGCTACACCACTGGAGTTTCCAAGATGACAACAGTAACATTAAAAACCAAGATATCTATCTTCTCACATTTCAGGTATTTTCAAGATGAAAGGATAGGGGAGAAAGAGGATTTACCAATGATTGCAACAAAGATTTATCAAGGAAAAAGGCAACTGGGAAGAAAACGATTATTAAATCTATAACATTTTGTGTTTCTTTCTTTGCAACAAGATTGGCCTAAAGCATGGTCCATGAGGTCAGTAATATTTCTTCATCAAAGTTTCAGTAGGACTCTGACAAGGTACAGCTGTTGGGAGGGGAAATGTCTTGTCATCTTTAAGAGATAAGAAATTACATATGCATGTTCAGCTTCATTATTTTTAACATCTCTCGTTGGTCTCAGAAACCTTGTGATGTAGCACTTAAGTGCCATGAATGCTAACCAAAATGTCAGCAGTTCGAATCTACCAGGCGCTCCTTGGAAGCTCTCCAGGGCAGGGCAGTTCTACCCTGTCCTATAGTGTCACTACGAGTCAGAATCTATTTGATGCCAATGGGTTTAAGTTTGTGGCACACAGCTGTGGCTAGCTGGTGTCACTTTGGAATTTTTTTTTCCTCCTCTCGCTCATTCACGTAGTCCACCCAGCATAACATTCTCATAACTTCCCAAGACACTGCTCTGCTTATAGCTTTGCATTGATCAAAAAGCAAAATCACAAGAACCAATTCTAACAAAAGGCCAACACTTTCAATGATTACCTATTGTTTATACAACAAAATGTAATTTTTAATATCTGGCCCTCAAAGCCTCCACCAACTAATCCCAGTCCAATCTTTTGCAATCACATCTCATTCTTCCTCATCACAGGTTGTGACTCAGCCTGCTCCCTATTGATCAGAAAGTTCCCTACTCATTCCATTTCCATCTCCATCTTTCTCTACATGGTCTCCTCCTGAAGGAAAATGATTTTCCCCAACTCCATATACATACATCTCATCCAGCTCAAATGTCATGGACTGTGTTCAATTGTTTCATATTCTAACAGCTAGAGTGAAGCCCGTCTCCTGAATACGCACTCCAATTTATCAATACATGTGTTTATGTATACTTGCTGTGTCATATTACTTTCCCCCCATTTACAATATAATTCTATCGAATGTCTTGACAGTAACAAGATTTCAGAGCTCTGTCAGCTGGAAGTCAGTGCTAAGGATGTATCAGTCCTTATGGCATATACAGTCCCAATTCAAGTTGGTCTTTCACTTTGAACTATATAGTATATCATACAGTTGATTACTTCATACTTATTTATATATACATATACACACTTACTATACAATACTTATATGTGATTTATATTGATCTTAGAACTTTTAAATTGAAGTACATCACTGAATATTGTAAGGAAAAAAATGTATCCTTGAAGTCAAGTAGATTATACAAAACCCAGTTCTGACATTATTTTATGTAGTTGTACAAACTTGGAAATATCTTAGAACCCCTCTCTTACATGACGTTTGTAAAGATTAAATGGAATACTCCACATTAAGCACTGAGGATACTGAAACTCTGCAGGTTAAGCCTGGCTTTCTTCTTTGGCTACAGTATCTCAAGTGCAATACAGCTTCTTATTATAAACAACATCCCTTAATTTACTCTCTGAGCAGCCTCCAAAGCCCAGACACTGGAGGTACAAAATCATCCTTTTACCACATGGACCACATGTGGCTTAAAGAAGGTTGGAAACACCAGTTTCACAAGTTTTTGACCATATGTTCCTGTTGGGAAACCATGATCACAGAATGGTTAGAGCTTTGGTCAAACAATCCAGTAATCTGATTTCTAGATCTGTGTATATTACTTACTAGTAATGTGAGTTTGAGCCCGGTCCTTTACTTCTTGAAGTCTTCATTTCTTCACCTGTAAAAATGAGGACATTGGACTAGATTCATAGTCTTAAATTTAATTAATTCATTAAACATAATTGTCTTTATTAAGCCAGCCAAGTGTCACTGAGTCATTTATTAGATGAATGAAATATTACAGAAGTGCAAAAAATAAAGATATTTAGAGCAGAGATGCTCTGAATGATACAAAGAACGAGCCTGAGACTCTTTTCTTCAGTTGCTTACCAGAAGCCAGAGGAAAATTGGCTGAAATATAATCAGTGGTTAACAGAGGCACCATGAAGAAGTAGCATAGCTAATCGGTCACTCAGACCTACTCAGAAAGTGCATGTAAGAAATAAACTCTAAACCACACTTTGCAGACAGTGAAAAATTTCTCAAGACTCTGAGATTACAAGGAGTATCTGACCAGGCATGCTGAATGCATTATGCAATTCACTAAAAATTCCTAAGTGTAATCCCCCAACTTTGGGGTTTTAAAAAATAATACACGGAACACATGAAGGTGATTAGACATTGTTGTTTAGTGTTTTGTAAGTAAGGAATCTGTAACAGAGAAAGATACAAAATCTCATGCAGATATGATATGCATATTCAAGATCACTAAGAGTGTGTCAAGATGGCCCTGATAGTTCAGTAAAAGTTCAAAACTCAAGCAAAAGTCAAAAATGTGTTTGGAGTCAGATTCATGGTTTTAACATCTTGGTTGTCAGAAATTTATTGAACACTCTAAGCTGCACCTTATCTGTAAAATGCATGTAATGATATTGAACTGTATTGCTTTTCCATGTTGTGTTTTGTGATCATGAAATATTGTTTGATGTGAAAAAGCAACTAGCTTTACTAAGTGACTAATAAATAGTTCCTTCCCCTATTTCCTTCTATATAGTTTCAAATCTATCATTAACTTTGCTCAACCTAGACTGTGAAGCAGTGTTAGCAACCCAACTTTTTAATGGTCTCCTTCACACTGGTTTCTAACTTCCTAATCGTTGAAGCTGTTAAAATGTAGTTAAATAATGGCACTGCCATGGCATAAGTGTATGCTAGAATCAATAAATTGCGGTTGTTGGAATAAACTCCAATTAAAGGGACAGTACTTGATTGCTCCAAAGTAGTAGGTAGTCTTTCTGGCCTAAATAAACCCAACTATCAGGCTGATTTACAAGCTAATTAGTATGGACTTCGCGTGCATTTCACTGGGAGGCCATCAGATCATACTGGCTCCTGTCCACATCATTCATGTGCCCTTGACTTTGTCCTAGGTCACCTACATTCTGTTGACAGAAAGTCCTCTTAGCTTGTTTTTCTGTTTTGGCACAAATACAACTAATTTAAATCATGTAGTGTACAGAAAAAATTTAATATGCATGTGAGTAAGCACTCTAACTGCACTCAAATTTTAGTATTGGTGCCAACCTTTACCTTTCCTGTTTCCATATACTTAACATAAAAATATGCAATAATTCAGAAATATCAAATGCATCAACAAGAAAGATGACTTTTCACTGAATCTTCACATTACCAAGAAAGTTTCACCTATAAGCAATTAACTTTTAGCATGGGAAATACACCAGAATGGGTATTTCATGACCAAGGTTTGAATAACCTTTAACAAAGCAAACAAACTATTGTCCTCACATAAAGAGAAGTGTTCACTGAAAGTATAATTTGTTTTTATTTTTAGCACCATCTATTTAATATGGCTTCTTACATGTAATCAATCCAAAAATGTGCCTATGGAAACTCATTTCCCAGAATTAGTGTTACAAGATGCCTCTCCTGATATCTGATGAGTATGTGATATTCACAGACTAAAGCAGGATAATTTAAGTAATCCTTTGGACTGTAAATTCCATTAAGATTTATAACGTGTATGCATTTTCTCCTCCAGTATATATTTACTGACTAGCATATTTCCTGCCATGGATTAAATAAATGCCTGTTACATGAACAAATGAAAACAGTGCAATTCCTCAAAGAGGACAATGATTTATGGTACAACTATTTTAAAATAAATTATCCTTCCCTTTAAATAATTGTATTCCCATACCTCGTGCAAATGTTACATTTTGAAACAAAAATCAGAATAACGTGAAAAAAATCTCTTGGCACCGTACCACCTCTGTTTCCCCATGTTTCTGTTAGATATTTGTTTTAGGTGTCGTTACAGCACCCTATAAATCTCCCATCAAACCTATCATACATAATGAAGTCATTTTCTGTCTCACAGGCCTGTTTCTCATCCACACTTCTTCCTAGACAGGAAGCTTTATGAAGGCAAAGACTATTCTTTTTTGTACACTGATTAATTCTGATTATTCACCACACACCCTGACTTACAGGAAGTGCTTGATAAATATCTGTTCAATAAATAAACTAAAAATGTTATTATAAATCATAAATTGCCATCTGATGATTTTTTTCCATCTGATGAACTTCAATCTACGTATGAAAATATATTTTGACAATTTTTGGAAATCCTTTAATGGTTTTTATATGTGGTAGTTTGAAAACATGCTAAGCAATCACACCAAAATATCAAACATTGGAAACAATAATGAGATTTGAAAAATTAACATAGGTTTCCTCATTTCAAAATGTTTGTTGCAGTAAATGTTTCAATTAAAAGAGAAAATAAAAGGTTCAATACAAAGTTCATAAACATGTTATAAAAAGATGACTCAGAAGAAAAATCCATTTCCTACCTCTTGATTAATGTAACACAAAAGCAGAATTTGTGCTACGTGGAAGCAATATATATCTTGCTTATCTTGCTTGGTCCAAGACTTTATAACTGGGTCATAGTGTGGACTCAGCACATACTTTAAATACATTAATGAATCACTTGATTACTTTATCAAGAACATCTACAGATTAAAAAACAATGTATAAAATATCAGGAAATCAGAATCAAGATTGGATGTAAAAGAAAGAGAGGCAAACATAGAGTTGAGGACCTCATACTACCTGAAAAGCAGTGCTGGTAGTGGAGTGTGTCCTTTAGAAAGGACCAGGTCCTTGTGACTCAGGACACAGAAGCTTCCAGTTCAGTGGAAGCTTGACAACAAGGACCTTTTTCCAGAGTCAGCAGAGAAAGCCATCCCCTGGAGCTGACACCCCGAATTTGAACTTTTTATTATTTGATATGACTGAGTGAAAATGTACATTCCTGTATAAATTTACATGCCCACCTATATGCAGCTCCCACTGCTCTCCCTGCCCGGTGACAGCACACTCTTCCCCTCTGCTCCACACATGTCTCATCCTCCCAACACTCTCCTTTCCGCTCCTCTCCATCCACTCTCCTTCCTCCAGCCAGAGGTCAGCAGGCTGATATCCTATGGATGTATAGAACGCCTACTGGACTGTGAGAAAATAAAATTTCTTTTTATATAAAGCCATTCACTTGTGGTATCTCTGTTATACCAGCAGTAGATGACTAAGACACTTATAGTATGTTGTCATCTGTGTTTTAAATCATCACAGCGTTGATGACTGCTGTTGAGTTGATTGAAGTTATGGTGACTCCATGTGTCCTAAGTAGAATTGTGCTCCATAGAGTTTTCATGGCAACTGTGTGGCACCGTGGGTGTTTGGGGCTGATAAGAATGAACATGGAGGGAGTCTTCTAAGTGGGTGTGTTTAGTAGTGAGGTGACAAAGAAGATTTGCGTCTTCCCCTGTGGTTTACCACTTGACCACCTGGAAAATATAACATAATTAAATGCTTGCTTTCTTTGAATGGCATCATACCTATGCAACACATGAACCTACAGATGTCTATTGTAAGATGTCAAAGCAACTGATAGGCAGCTGGACAGATCTCAAATCAGTCATACCTGTAATGGTTATTGTAAGGTGTACTGCCAGGTCATGCTTTCTGTGGAATCATTGAAGTAACTGCAGTACCTTTCACCTGTAGATCTAGACCTATGAATCCTCAGGTACCTGCTGACTTCAGTGAATGTAAAATAAAGACTGAAAGCAGGCGTGCACCCAAGAGTAGAGTGTACAGGCACGAGGAACAGGTGGTCTTAGATATTGCCTCCCTTTCTAATCTGATAACACTAAATTTACAATGGAAAAGGATACTGGATTCTTGTAGGTTTTTTTTTTTTTTTTTTAAAAAAATAAGCCTACCTACCTACCAAAAAAAAAAACCCACACACCAAAAACCAAAAAACTGTTGCCATTGAGTTGATTCTAACTCACAGCAATCCTATAGGACAGAGTAGAACTGCGGGTTAGGTTTCCAAGGAACGGTTGGTGAATTTAAAATGCTGACATTTTGGTAAACAGCTGCATTCTTAAACACTGTGCCACCAAGGTTTCCATAAACCTACGTAGGCAGACATTTTTTATTTTTCTAGAGTTCCCATATTATTATCTGTTTAGAAGGCTATGATAATAACATGAAACTATGGTGCGTTCTGTAGTACATGTCTGATGCTCTGATGGAAGTTCTAGAAAAAGAGTTCCAAAATTGCTTTCAAGAGTGGACTAGGCCCTGTTCTTGGTGCATAGCTTCCCAAGGGGAGTACTGCAAAACTGACCATAGTGACATTCAGAAGCGAGGTATGCAGCACTTTTTCTAGGATGAGTTTGTGAACTTAACTGTCAGACTTCGTATACAAGTATATACACATAAACCTGTTGTTTGTTCTAATACCTTACAGATTTGCCTCCAAGTGCCAAAATCTTTCATGTATCATTTCAATAGGTCACGAATTAACAAATCTATGTACGACTGAATACATGAAAAACTATGAATGGTTATTTTCATTTAGTATCTATTGGAATACTCTGGTGTCGTAGTGGTTAATTGCTACATCTGCTAACCATAAGGTCACCAGTTAGAGTCTGCTAGGTGTTCCTTGGAAACTCTGTGGAGTAGTTCTACTCTGTCCTGCAGGGTTGCTATGAGTCAGAATCTACTCAAGGGCAATGAGTTTTAGGGTGAGTTAGTATCTGTTGTGTTCAAGTATAATTTTAAAATAATCATTTAACAATTATAAAAATAAGTAAAAACAGAATACTAATTTGTGTGAGGCAAATAATTGCCCCCTAAAAATGTTCACATCCTAATCCTGAGAGCCTGTCAAGATATTATCTTATAGTAAAGAGGAATTAGGGTTCCAGATGGAATTACGATTGCTAACCAGCTAACTCTGCAATGGGGACTTCATCACATATTAATCGCATTCAGATAGACCCAATGAAATCACGGAGGTCCTTATAATTAAAGAAAGACAGGAGAGCAAAAACAACATGATGTCACAACGATATGTGAGGAAGATGTCAACAGCCATTCTTGGTACAGAAACAGTAAGGAGAGTTACCGCTGAAACCCCTAGAAGCTGGAAAGGATAAAGAAATAGCTTTTCCACTAGCACCTCAAGAAAGGAGCACAGCCATGCTGTGGATATTTGTGTACAAGTTTCGTTTCAAGGTTATGCTTTTATTTCTCTTGAGTGTGCACCTAACATGGAAATTGCCAAAAACTTACATGAAAACAGCATATTTAACATTTTCACCAAACCAAACCAAACTCATTGCCATCATAGCAACCCTACTGGACAAAGTAGAACTACCCAAAAGTTTCCAAGCAGTGCCTGGTGGATTTGAACTGCTGACTTCTTGGTTAGCAGTCATAGCACTTAGTCACTATGCCAACCACTAGCACTCAACCACTACACAGTTTCCTTATCACTTTTAGGAAGTGTCAAATGGTTTTCCAAAGGGGCTGCATCATTTTACATTCCTACTAGTAACGTAGGAGAGTTCTAATTTCTCCCCACCTTCACCCATGTTTATTATTATCCATCTTTTTTACTATAACCACTCTAGTATGTGAGTGGTATTTTTCACTGTGATTTCTTTATTCATATGTCTTTGGCTTTAATGACTAATGATTTAAGAATCTTTTCATATGTTTACCAGCCATCTGTGTATCATCTTTGGAGAAACATTTACTCAGCTCCTGTACCCATTATTAATATCTTTTTAACACTAACCAACTCCTCGAAAACCAAATAAAACCCAGTGCCATCAAGTCAATTCCAACTTACAGCAAGCCTATAGGACAGACACATGAGAAGTACCCACCCCATGGAGTTTCTGAGGGATGTCTGGTAGATTCAAATTACCAATGTTTTGGTTAGCAGACACAGCTGTTACCCACCATGCCCCCAGAGTTTCCATTCACTCCTTGAGCAGGTACTATTTAAAGAGGTTGTCTTACAGATAACCAACCTGTAGGTCTTTCAGCATAATGAGAACTTGAACTGAAAGGAGAAGACAGAATATATGATTTGAAAGTCACTAAAAGGGTATCTTGGTCAGGCTGGGGATGAGGAAGTCTTTATTTCAGGCTAGTTTTCCTGCAAAGCAATCCAGAATTTAGATCCTTTCCATTCAATTCACAAAAAGTAGAAGACAGTGAAGCCTGTTAAGAAGGTGGATTAGGGGAAGCAGCTTGTTGGGCAGTGTGAGTGCACAGACTAGAAGAGATTATAGAATAGCATGTGTAACTGGTGAATTAACAGATAGACCTCTTACATCTGTGGGCAGAGCAAATACAATTTTTCCCCTGTGTTATGTGATAGGAAAATAACTGTGGGACCCTTGATGGTTTTTCAACGTTTCAACAATTAATCAACCAGAAATCTTCTCTTATAGTCAAAACATAGCCAGATGAACTAAGAAGTAACATTCAGGACCAAGTTCATTTACCTTGGCAAATCCTACTTAAGTCTGTTACCTAAAATGCTGCTCTTACGTTACATGATGTTTACTTTACACAATAGCCTATGGGCTAACTCATTTAAACGAGGTCTCAACTGGCTTGTTCATAAAAATGCAACATTATTCTGTTAAAAAACAAAACAAAACTGGAGCCTTAATTTTTCAGGTACTGCACTACATTCTTTACATGTATGTCATTTAATCCTCATTACAATATAAAAAACATTGTTTTATAGACGATGAAACACAGTTACTGAGAGATAACACAGTTACTGAGATTTGGAGTATTGGTTATGTGGTAAAGAAGGCTTGGAATACAGGACATCTGCTACCAGAGTTTGTATTTTATCATGACCCCTAAGAAATAAAATGAAAATTTCTAACCATCCGCTCAAAGCATTATTTAAGACCGAAGTCATTCAATCTTTTACTCATTCATTTGCTCTTCAAAATAATGATTAGCTGGAATGTAAGATACATCCACTAGATACTGAGTGGGGGCCACACACAAATAGGAGCACTGCAGACACAGCTCTGTTCTGGGGGAGATCTCCCAGGCTAGCTGCAGAGACATTACATCTTCTGAGATTTGTAAATGGTGAGACGTGGTATGAAGAGAAGCACAGTGATCTCTGACAGCAGTCGGAGAAAGAGGAGACTGATCTGGAGGAAGGGTGGCAGGGGCAGCTCTAGGGAGGTGACATTTGAGCTGAGATCTAATGAGGTTATGACACTGATCAAAGTGGATCAGAGGCAGATGTCACTATACATAAAATCACTTTTCAAATTATAAAGTGTTAAAGAGTGATAAAACATGACACACTAAGCATTCAAAGACATTTGCGACAAATATGAAGAAAAACGGACATTGCTAAGTCACTTGGAAATTATTTGAAGTCATCTGCTATACTGAACTATAAAAATTACCGTTGCCCTCCATTTACATGCATAGAGTTGACTAAGTACTGAGCATCATTAAAGTCAATGAATCATGCCTTTCCTTGGCTCCATGCACTTCCTATCACGTTGTCCATAATAACCCATCTGTTTCTTTCAGTGCCCAAACTACCTTTTGAAGGAGACAAGGAGTTAACACCTAAAACCCTCTTTCCAGATGGAGCAATGGATTTGTTTAAACTGAACCTTTCATTCAGCCTAAGAAAGGATATTATGTTGGTGCCATTGAGTGAGTACAGGCCACTGAACAGCTACAGTAGATTCATTCAAAACGGAGTCTTAGCCTAGAACCACAAAGAGAGCTGGATGAAAAGCCACCATTTATCCATGAGACAATATGTGACAATCAGAATTTAGCATTTCCCAGATAACTAAATTTGGAATTGTTTGTGAAGTTTAGGCTCCTCTTCTTTGTTGCCAACAAATGCATCTTGATTGTCTATTTGATTAATTCCAGACTGCAGAAGTTAGTAAAAATCTTCCATTTCTTCTTCTTTAGTCTTAGTGGTTGGTATGTAAATTTGAATAACAGTCCCATTAAGTGGTCTCCTTTGCAGGCATATGGACATTATCCTATCACTAGCAACACCATAATTCAGGTTAGATCTTGAAATGTTCTTTTTGACAACAAATGTCAGACCACTCCTGTTCAATATTTCATTCCCACCAGAGTATAGACCATATAGTTGCCCAATTCAGAATGGCCAACACAAGATCATTTCAGCATAGTAATAACCCAGATATTGACGTTTACAGTTTCCACTTCATTTTTGACAACTTGTAATTTTTCTAGATTCATAGTCTGCATATCCATGTTCTAATAATTAATGGATATTTACAGCTATTTCTCGTCATTTTGAGTTCTACCACCTCAGCAAATGAAGGTCCTGAAAACTAAGTCCATCTGCATCATTGATGTTGACTTTGCTTTGCGGGGACAGTTCTTTCTCAGTTTTGTTTTGAGTGTTTTGCAAATTGAGGGGATTATCTTTCAGCAATCTATCAGACAATGGCCATTTCTTCTTCATAAATGTTTCACTGGTGAATTCTTTTCAGAAGTAGATCACCAGCTCCTTCTTAGTTTGCCTCAGTCTGGAAACTCTGCTGAAAACTGTTTAGCATCGGTGGCCTTGCTGGCACTTCAAAGACCAGCAGGCTTAGTTTCTAGTATCACAGCAACATGCAAATCACAACAATAGGATCAGCTGACAGGTGACTGGTGGAAATGTTAGCTACCCATGTTAATTTTGCAGGTTACAATTAAAGCAATGCATTCAAGAGTACAAGGGAAGTTTCAGGGTCTGGGCCAGCAGGTATCCACCTGTATGAAACTACTAGGTTCGCCATGAGTCGGATCCGACTTGACGGCACTTGGCTGGCCATGAAACTACTGACAGTTATATCTAATTTCATTAAGCTTCATTTTAGAACAGAAGGAAGTAAAAAGAGGGTTGAATAAGCAAGTTCTTATTTCTTCACTCTGTGAGCTGCCTGTCATTCCAATGGAACCCTCTTGTAACTCACTAATCTTTGACAGTCTGTTTTCATTATATTTTGAAATTCATTGAGTCATGGTCAAATTATAAGAAAACATTAGTAAAATCAAAATGGACAAAATTATGTTATAGTGCTGTGCTATTACTGATAGATTATTAAGATCATATAAGCACTGCTGCTCTGAGGTCTAACTGTTCCACACCTGAAGTACCTGAACTAACATTAGTGCATGATTTCAATTGGGCTGACTCTTACCCTCAGTAGTTTGGACCATTCTCATTCCTATTCTTCTTCCACTCTCTCTAGAGCACTTCATTTCACTAGGACTGAATTAACATGATTTATTGCTATTCAAGTTGAAAGTTGACATCACCTCTGTAGACAGAGCACTTGAGGTTCTGAATATAAAATAGACAATTGTCTTACATGTAAGTTTAAAGTCATGAAATATGGATCAGCAGTGGTAATAGCTATATGTATGAAAGAGAAAGTATGTATTTATAATTCCAAGAACATATGTAATTGAATATATTGCTTATTCCAGCACTGAGAATTGTTATGTATAAACCTTTCTCACAATCTATTAGTATCTGATTATTCTGTAATGAAATTGTCATATTTCTACTGCTCCATTCAGCTGCTATAATATTTATACCTAACATGTTATCAAAGTAACTCAGAGTAATCACAAATGTTACAAAATGTGATACAATCTACTTTATGCAGGATTTTATCCAGAGAAATCTATACTTTCACTATTCTTTTTGTGTAACATCTATAATGCTGATGCTTAAATACTACAATATCTTTAAGTGGCTTTTGTATCATGGAAGATTAACTTATATTCCACAGAATTTAGAGTTGATTTAAATGAATCTGTTCAAATGCTCTCAAAATGTATAAGGTATAGAGTATGCATGTGGGCAAGGTATATATCTTAATTTTCCTTTAACAAAACCTCAGAACTAATTAAAGCCCACTGCCATTGAGTTGATTCTGACCGACAGTGATGCTGTGGGACAGAAGAAGACTCCCCATTGAGTTTCCAAGGCTATAAAGTTTTATGGCAGCCCACTGCCACACACTCCTTCCTTTCTTTAACAAGACTCTTAAAACTTCCCAGAAACCCCAATATCCACACAATTTATCAGCTGGTTAACTCAATCCAAAGGAGATATCCATCTTGAAAATAATCTGCAAGTTAATGTTCCACTATATTAGAACTATATACCTGAAATCGCCACTCTCTTCAAATCAGGATTTTGGAGGTGGAATTACAGCCTCTGTGATATTGTTAAAGTAGTCCTAAAGTCTGCACAAAACGCAATGTCTGTGCAAATCTTGTAAAAATGGTTCTGCAATGCTAAGGAAACCACTAATGACTAAACAGGATGATTTTTCTTTCCAGGCATTTCCTACTCTATGAGCTTGTTTACAGAACACTAGTAGTGCAGTGGTTAACAGCTGGCTGCTAACAAAAAGGTTAACAGTTTGAATCCACTCGCCACTTCCTGGATATCTTTTGAGACAGTTCTACTGTCCTGTAGGGTCACTATAAGTCATGTTAGATTTTTGGTTTTAATTTGTTTATTCTGCTTCCTAACAACACTTGGCATTCATCAGTAATAGCTGATCACTTTGTGTGACTAGAAGTATTATTTTAACGCCACCATCCTATATCCTTAGAAATATAACAACTTCTCCCCACCCCCACACAGATGCCCTATATAGGAAAAGAAAGAATTTTAAAGGAGTAGGAGAATGAGTAGAAACCTGATGATGTAGTGGTTAAGAGCTATGGCTGCTAGTCCAAGGGTAAGCAGTTCAAATCCACTGAGTGCTCCTTTGAAACTATGGGCAGCTCTAATCCGTCCCATAGGGTACCCATGAGGCAGAATCGACTTGACTGCAATGTTTAGTTTCTTTTTCTGTTTTTAGGGGGACGAGTAAAACCATCAGCATAAGTTTTAAAAAGCCAATAACACAGAGCCTCTTATAGTGAACACAAATAAGAAATTAGAGTCAATATAATTTTATACTCTTTAAAATGCATCACTTTTTTTTTACTCACAAAACTAGAGCAACATGTTTTAAGTTTACTTAAAATCTAGACAACCCTATGCAAGGACATCATTTTTTGAATATCCATTTCTTTCATTTTTATTTATCTATTGTGACTGGGTGAAAGTGTACAATCCAGTTGAAATCAGCATGTCCCCCTATGTGCAGCTCCTACTTCTCTGCTTGCCTGGTGACTGCACACTCCTCCACATGTATACATGTATATCCTCTTGACAATCTCCTGTCGCCCTCTCTCCTCTCCCCTTTCTTTTAAATTCATGTCCAAAATGGTGATTTGAATCACTAATCAAAAAATACCAGTCAGCCATTTTTTTTTCCCTACAAAAATCCCATTGTCATTGATTACAACTCATAGCAACCCTATAGGACAAATTAAGACTGTCCTGGTAGTAGCTGGTGGATTCAAACTGTTGACTTTTTGGGTAGAAGCTGAAGACTTAACCACCAGGGCTCCAGTTTTGTTTTGTTTTGTTTTGTTTTTGCATCACTCTGAAAAGTGTCACCCTCAAATACAACCAATGAATATTAATATTAAATAAACTATAAGGAATCCTCCAAGAATTTCCCAGCATGAGCTAAATCATTTATTTCTTTATTATAAATCTCTGCAACATAGGAAAAACAAAGAAGAATAAAGTAAATTTCCATGTACTCACTATCCATCTCAAAAACATTTTCTCAATATAGTTGCTGCATTCTGATTGCATTTTCAAACATCATGGTCTCTCCTCCTCAAATAACTGTTGATGTTATTGTTAAGTACTGTCCAGTTAAGTCAGTTTGATTAATTGCAATCCCATGCAAGCAGAGTAGAACTCCTTCATAGAGTTTTCAACGATCTTTCAGAAGCAGACTGTCAGGCCTCTCATCTGAGGTGCCTCCGGGTGGGATCAAACCTCCAATCTTCCAACTAGTATTCAAGCATTTAATCATTTGGGCCATGAAAGAACTCCCTTAGATTAGTAGCAACCTAACAATAGTTATTATAGTTCTCATGCGCTCATCTAGCTATCTACACACATGATGTTGAGAAATATTATTGCTGTTACTGACTCTGAGTCAATTCCAATATATGTAGACCGCATATTTACTCATAATTTAATCTGCATCTACATAAATCTCTGGAAACCTTGGTGGCATAGTGATTAATGTCTGCTCACCAAAAGGTCAGCAGTTCAAACCTGCCTGGTGCTTTTTGGAGACTCTATGGAGCAGTTATACTCCGTCCTATAGGGTCAAGACAAGGTAGAATCATGGGTTTGGTTTTTGTTTTATAAAGATCTCTATATAAGTACACATTTATATCTAAAAGATAGTCGTAGATATTTAAATTGATAAGCATTTAGAGTATCTTTAATTTGTGGCTATTAAAAATATTGTACGTAAATCTTTATATAAGAATGCACAGGAATTTATCTAAATCAGGGTGGACCATCCCCAGTTCTACAGACACACTGATTTGCCTCTTGTCCCCTTAACGACATTTGTAACCCAAGGTCCTAAGTTTCTGGTGTCACCAAATATGGACACGACTGCCACACTCGATTCCTACTGCCACCCGCAGTTTCTCCCTGAGATCTTCCTGAAATTCTTTGATTCCTACTGCATTATTTTGGGCAACGTCTTTTCTATTTAGTTTGTACAAGAAGTTGTTTCAAAGTACCTCATCTGTGACATGGAAACCTTGGTGGGGTGGTAGTTAAGTGTGATGCCTGCTAAGCAGAAGGCCGCTACTTCAAATCTGTCCAAAGCTCCTTGTAAACTCTAAGTCACATTTCTGCTCCATCCTATTAGGTCACTGTGAGTTGGAACAGACTCCAGCTGTGGGTGTTTGGTATCTGTGATACTGCCGGAAGAGACAGGAGGATGCAGACAAAGTATAAGGCTACCACTAGTTAGCGTGACAGTATGTCTTTTTTGCCTCTTTATTCATGGAGTTTTTTTATTGTACAAGAGGAAATACATCAAATAGGCGCAGCAGAGGGGAGTGGCGGGGTGGGAGGAATGTGTGCTGTGTGCACTTGGTACATGTAGTGCTGCTGTCAGTTTCCCTTGAGCAGGCTCTACCCGCATGGTGACCCCACGCACAATGGAACAAATCAATGCCTGGTCCTGCATCACCCCCTTGATAGGCTGTGGATAGGACCATTAAGCTCCATAGAGTTTTAAATGGCTAATTCTCTGAAGCAGATCGCCAGGCCTCTGTTCTTAGTCTTATGGTCTGGAAGCTCCACTGAAACCCATACTTCCTCGTAGAAACATCCAGGCCTCCACTGACAGGTGAGGACCACATCTGAAGTGCGCTGGCAGGGAATCAAACTGGGGTCTCCCACAAGGAATCAGAGAACTCCACCACGGAACCATTGCTCTCTGTGTGTGTACTAGATGCCATCAGGCGGGTGCAGTCACAGCACCTGCGTCTGACCTCAGTGCGCTTCCCATTGTCCCTTAATGGAAATATACTAAGGTCAATTTTCTCATTATATTCATTAGAAGCTTGCATGTTTTCTAATGCAAGGCTTAGGAACATATTACTTCTTTTAGTTAATTAATCCAGAAAACCAGCACTTTGGAATTATATGTAATTATATATTTTCACTGTGATAAATTATCTTTTGGTAAAATAATTAAGTTCATGAGGTCAAATAACCTACAAAATGTTGACAGTTTTTTTTTTCTGTTTTATTTGCTTTTCTCTTTTTAGCATTTTCAAATCATCTGATTTGAATTATTAAAGAGTTTTTGAATAAGAAATTTGTATCTCAGTATTGTCCAAAATGTTTTGTGAAATTTAGTTCCTTGGATACTAGAGAGCTAGAAAAATTTAAAATGCTTTCTTTGACCAAATAATTTCAAGAAATAAGCCAGGAGGTGGAGTCAAGATGGCAGACTAAACACACATCTCCCTAAATCCCTCTGGAAACCAAGACCTGAACTGATAACTAAACAGAGCCTTCTGGACACCTAGTGAGCCTTAGGACACAGCATAGGGCTGTTCATTTGAACTTCATACCACTGAATGGAAAAGCTCCTCTCTTTTGCTGTTCCCCTCTCTTAATGAATGATGGCTCTCATGGTTCAAAGATAACTCACCACTCTAACTCTTTTTCTCTGTCTGAGTCAGATCTGACTTGATGGCACTTGGCTTGGCTTGCCTTAGCCAGCAAGCAGAGCTGGAACTTGACTAGCAGCTAATCTCAGATGCACAGCTGATGGGGTCAGCAGGAGAAATTGCCACATTTTGAGATCTCAGCTTTGGATTCTGTGCATCTCAGCACCTTTGGCCTCACTTTCTGCCGCAGCCATTAAGTACTCTGTCCCGAGGCAGGTGGGGAGCTTTAGTGGGATGCCTTCTTGTTCCACTGGGAGGCAGCGATAACCATATGGAGGCACAGGCAGACCTAATTACTAGGCTAGGAGGCAGCGTGTCCCTGGATCAGAATGCTTTTCTGGCAGAAAAGAAGTATTTTACACAGTGTCACCTATGGCTGGGGTATGGCAGCAGAGATCAGGAGGGCAGTAGTCTTTCAGTGTTCTGAACTAGTTTATAACATCTTGGATTGGATGCAGAGGTGTTTACTTTGCCAGCTGGGAAGAGGGACCTGTATACCTGAAAACCTGAATCACTTTGGAAGTTGTCAGATACCTTTTATCTTTGATTTTAAGATAGCCTAGAGAAACAACTGTGGTCCATCCTCACAGGATCTCTTCCAGCCTCTACTGACTCACAGGATGCCTGAAAAGCAACAAACTCTGGGGGAAAGCATAAGGAAGAAATTACCCATGGATTCAGAAGGCCCCCAAAAGAAACAACCAAAGAACTTCCCAGATGAAGAAACCTTTCTGAAACTATTGGAAGGTGAATACAAAAGGATTATATAGAAAGCCCTCCTAGACCTTATATACAAAATACAGCAGAGCAAAATGAAACATTAAGCAAGCTGTTTGATCTGATGGAACACCAGTGCAATGAAATCCAACAGATCAAGAACAAAATCAAAGACACAGAAATTTCAATTCAAAACCAAGAAAACAGAATGAAACAAATGGAAAATACACTTTCTGACTTGGAAGACAGGGCTACTGACTTCAGCATCTATGACAAGAAATCAGAAAAAAAGGAATTAAGAAAAAATGAAGAAGCATTAAGAAGCATGGGGACACTATTAAGGGGAACAATCTATGACTAAACAGAGTTCCTGAACAAGGCGGGACACCTTAGATCACGGAGAGTATTGTTGCTGAGCTGCTGACAGAAAACTTCCCAGAAATTATGAAGGATGAGAATATAGATATCCAAGATACATATCAAATTCCACTCAACATACATCTCAAAAGAAAGACTTCAAGACATATTACAATCTAGCTTAACAAATTGAAACATAAGCAGACACTCTTAAAGGCAGCAAGACTCAAAGCAAAACTAACATTCAGAGAGAAACGCTATAGGACTTCACTGGATTTCTCAGCAGAAACAACGCTGGCATGTAGACATTGGCACAATACATTCAAAACCTTGAAGGAGAAGAACTTCCAGCCAAAAATTAAAAGGCCTGCAAAACTATCTTTCAAATATGAAAATGAAATGAAGACATTCACAGGTAAACAGAAACTTAGAGACTTTGTAAAAACCACACCAAAGCTACAAGAAATACTGAAAGAATCTCTTGGCTCAGAAGAACAAAACCACTAACTTTCTATCTTAGAAGCAAATTCAGGACACATCACCCAGAAACCTACTCAGTTATGGAAGGCTCCAAACTGAATCAGACCTGTAATAGCGAAAGAAATGATTCATTGATCATATCATGAAAACTATGTTGTCATCATATTAAAAAGAGTGATGTACTACAGTTATTACAGTCCTTCTAGATGGAGAGGAAGTTAATAAGACCGGTAGTAATTAAAATTGGGTTTATACATGGTTTATTAAGGGAGATCATAGGGGCAGCCATAAAGCACAATAAAGATGCAACATATCAAATCAAGAAACATAATACAGGAGTCTCAACAACCACAAAATGAACTCTAAAAATGGTGAAAAATCAACTCACAAAGAAGAATGTCTCAGAACAGATTAATAAGAACAACAGAGAAAACACCAATGCAAAAATAAACATATCATGACAGCACTAAACACACACCTATTAATAATTACACTGAATGTGAATGGCCTGAACACTCCAGTAAAGAGACACTGAGAGACATCTTGAATCAAAAGACGTGACCCATGCATATGTTGCCTACAAGAAACTCACCTTAGACTTAAAGATACAAACAAACTGAAAATTAAAGAATGGAAGAATATATATCAAGCTAACAATGAACAAAGAAGACCAAGAGATGCAATTCTAAACTCAGATAAAATCAATTTTAATGTAAAATCCACCATCGTGGACAAGGATGGACACTATTTATTGCTGAAAGGTTCAATACACAAGCAAGACTTAACAATATTAAATATTTATGCGCCTAATATGAGAGCACATAAATACATCACAGAACCTCTGACTACACTAAAAAATGAGATAGATCACTCCACAACAATAGTGGGAGACTTCAACACTTCACTCTCAATATTGGACAGATCCTCTAGAAAAAAGTTCAAGACACAGAAGACATTTTTGCCACAATTAACCAACTAGACCTCATCGACATATACAGAACTTTCTATCCATCAGCAGACAAGCACACCTCCTTCTCCAGTGCACATGGAACATTCTCCAAAATAGACCATGTGTTTGGACATAAAGCAATTCTCAACAAAATCCATACCATTGAATTAATGTCAAGCATCGTCTCAGATCATAAAGCCATAAAAGTCAAAATCAATAGCAGAATAAACACAGAAAGTGGAACTCATGGAAACTGAACATCCTGCTCAAATAGCCATGGGTTATAGAAGAAATTCAGGATGAAATAAAGAAATTTATGGAGTCCAATAATCGGAGGACATTATGCTAAGTGAAAGTAGTCAATGACAAAAGGACAAATATGGTATGAGACCCCTACAATAAGAACTTAAAAACCGACTCATGCATAGAAGAAAAGACTCTTTGATGGCTGCAAGGGTGGGGAGGGAAGGAGGGTGGGTGGAGAGGGTTTAAATTAGGGTTAATACAAATTTGGTTGGGTGAAATCTGTGACAGCACACACTATAAAGAAGATCAATTTTTACTGGACTTCAACATAACGGCATTACTCCTCTTATCTGAAACCAATATTGCAAGGACAGAGTAACTGGAGCAGGGGGCTGGGGACCCAGCTCTCAGGTGAAAGCAAGGCCAAATTGGCACAACTAGCCTTTTGCTAAGAGAGCCTCTACACCTCACATTGGTGAGTGGCATCTGGGGTCTTTAACAGCTGCCAAGCTGACATCTGCAGGTACAGTAAATGGTCGCCAACTCAGCAGGAATGGATGATCACCAAGGACCAAAACAACAGGGAGTGAAGAGAATCCAGAAGACAGAGAGACCCACTTGAGTGGGTGACTGCATCAACTTGTGACCAGAAGAACCGATGCTGCCTGGCCACCACCAATGATAGCCGTGATGGGGCTCACAAAGTTGAGTCTCACTGGCAACACAAGAATAAAAGGGGTACACTCTGAGATCTCCACTAAAAGATCATAATTGATGGTCCAGGGGCCTTGGAGTTTCCCTGGGAGAATGGCCCCTAACCCTGATGCTGCCCCTCTCCATAAATCATAATGGAAGTCAACTCTTCAAAGAGGAATGGATTGGACTTGGTGACACAGAGCCATATCACGTGTGTACTTCATGGTTCCTATGCATCCATAGGATGTCGTCCTGCTGACCTCTTACTGTGGAGGGGGGTGGAAAGGAGTAGACAGGAGATTGTTGGGAGGGTAAGACTTGTATGGAGAAGAGAGGAAGAGTGTGCTGTCACCGTGCAGGGAGAGCAGTGGGAGCAGCATATAGATGGGCATGCAAATTTATAGGGGAATGTACATTTTCACACAATCATAATAAAAAAATATTGTAGAAATTTGGCCGGGTGAAATCAGTGATAGCACACATTAGAAACAAGAACAATATTAAGTGGATGTCAGCATAACTTGAATACCCCTTTCATCTTAACCCAATATTGCAAGGACAGAGTAGCTGGGGCAGGGGGCAGTGGACCATGCTCTTGGGTGAAATCGAGGCCAATTGGGACAACTAGCATTTTGCTAAGAGGGCTCTCTGTACCCCACATTGGTGAGTGGCATCTGGGTCTTAAAAGCTGCCAAGTTGCCATCCAAGGGCACAGCAAATGGTCCCAACTCAGCAGGAATGGATGCTCACCGTGGACCAAAATGACATGGGGTAAAGACAACCGAGAAGATAGAGAGAACTGCACAAGTGGGTGCGTACATCAACTTGGGATCAGAAGAACCAGATGGTGCCCAGCCACCACCAGTGACAGTCGCGATGGAGCTCACAGAGATGAGTCTCGCTGGCAACACAGAATAAAAAGGGGTGCACCCTAAGATCTCCACTAAAAGACCTCAACTGATGGTCCAGTGGCTTCGGGGTTCTCCTGGGAGCATGGCACCTGGCCCTGATGCTGCCCTCACCCATAAATCATAACGAAGGCCCACTCTTTGTACACGAGTGGATTGGACTTGGTGATGCAGAGTGAACATCTATTGGATGCACTTTATGGTTCTATGCATCCATAGGATATCATCCTGCTGACCTCTGGCTGGAGGAAGGGGAGTGGACGGAGAGGAGGGGAAAGGAGGCTGTTGGGAGGATGAGACATGTATGGAGCAGAGAGGAATAGTGTGCTGTCACCGGGCAGGGAGAGCAGTGGAAGCTGCACATAGGTAGGCATGTAAATTTACATATGGGAATGCACATATTCACTCAGTCATAGTAAAAAAAATTATCTGCAAACTTAAAAAAAAAGAATCCAAATTTTCAGACTTCTGAGGTTGAATAATATGCTAGCATAAGCTGTTGTATTCTCCAAACATATGTCACCATAGAAGGTTCTTGTTGGCAACAGAGAGCTTGTAAGGCTGGTGCTCTTTAGAACACACTTTGGGAAATACTGTTATGTTAGTACTTTAAACAAACAAAGGTCAGATACTGGGAGAAACATGATCTATCCATCGTAACTGTAAGCAGATATGAGACATTAAAGCATAATGTAATATTATCAGTACCAATTTAATGATTATGCTCACTAAGCTAAAATCTCAAGAGGTCTGAGAAAACACTGAGCCATCACTGAAAATGACAAACACATTTAGGAAAGATATTATTATCTATTCATCGGATATCTTCACATCCCAAATGATATATTCTTTTGATTTTTCTTTTCAGCTCTCAAGGATTGGGGGTTAAGGCATCCTTTAAAGGAGAACAATGGTCTGATTCTTCTTTAGCTGGGTTTTTTTTGTTGTTGTTGTTAGTTTGATCCTGGCTCAGATCTGCCAGGCTGGAGGCTAGTGAGGCTTCCTGAAAGCCTATTAATATACTTCAGAATTGTCAGCAGCAAGCAGGAAGTAAAGCAGCACCTCTAGCAGATTATTTGTCTCCCCGGAATCATCCGCTCCATGCCATCCAAACCACACATCAACCCAGTGACTAAACTTTCAAGGTGCCAAGAAAATTCCCTCCACAAAACTTCCTTTCAAATAGACTTGTCCCAGATATTCACTTGGCTTGGCTGGCAGATATTCACAATGCCATTTCAATGTGCTGTTAGCTGTTACTTTTGTAATGAGCAGTTCTGTAGAGGCTTTGGCTTTTAAAAGTCATACACACCAGCCATGGCAATAAAAGCAAATAGCCAATATTAACATTCCCTTTATAAAGATAAGGAGAGGAGAGGCACAAAAAATAACATTCTGTATAACATTCTGGAGCACACACTAACAGATGCCTTTTTACTCTGAATCTTATTTTTCTTTAAATTGCAGTCTCTATACTCTACGAATCATGTACTCATAAGAAATTTCACAACATATATACATAAAAAAATAGAACAAACCCACTGCCATCAAGATGATCTGATTCATAGCAACCCTATATGACAGAGAACTGCCCCACAGAGTTTCTGAGGAGCAGCTGGCAGATTTGAACTACTGATCTTTTGGTTAGCAGACACAGCACTTAATCATTATACCACCAGGGTTTTCTCCAAAGTACACAGGCACCAGTAATTTAATAAATCTCAGTGGACCATCTGACACAGTCCCTGCCATGCACACAAGCCACTTATGAGAACATTATGTACACTCTCAAGACATATGTATACATATTTGATTTCATCACCACACAAAGAAGTTTTCAAAACTCTTTTCTAGAAGAAAGCATTTTCAGGAGGCATTTTTCCTTAATGATAATTAGCAACATTATGGAGAATGAATTCCAGTGGCCGATTGTCTGAATTGAAAATTTTGCTCTAGCACTTACTTTCTGTATTGTACTGAGCAAATCACTTGACTTCTCTGCCTCAATTTCTGCAAAATGGGGATAATATTAATCCCGACATCACAATATTTTTGTGGATTAAGTTAAATTAGCCAATATATGTATAAAGCGCTTAAAGCAGAGCTTGGTACATAGCAAGTGCTACAAAATATTGGATATTTATAATTACAACATCAGTATTACATAACTTTGTGATAGAATAAAGGCAATATGCATTGGAAACAATTAAAAATACTATGGATGGCATACTGAGATAGGCACTGAGTGAACGAAAGCTATAAAGAATATTTCTTGACATTAAGACAACTTCTAATCTACCACAGGGCTCATGACATGACAGGATGACTCTTCCGGTTAGTCAGAGGGTAGTATTTAGTGTAAACGTTTTTTTTTCAAGAAAGAGAGATAACGGAGAGGGGGGTAAAAAATAAGAAAGACATTTCCAAGCTGAAAATATTGACACAGCAATAAAAGTAATAAAAATGATACCCTTTACTGCTGTATAGTCAAAAGCCCCGACTACTAAGTCCAAGAGTTGGGTAGGAAACATCTATTGGAAAACTAATAAAATGCAGGAAAATAATGGCCCGGGAAAGAGAACAAAACAGATTGGTGGGATAAGAGATTTGATACAATGAATTAGCAGATTTGTTATCATCAAAAGATATTTTTGCCCAGAAAGTCTTCAAACAGTAAAACTCACCACCTTTAATAGGGCAAAGTAGAGTAAACAGGACTCACGGTGACCTACTGAGGAGTTTAGACAGCAAACAAACAATGTATTCATTTCATTATCTTTCCAATCTCTTTCTTACAGGATACTGCAATTGCATTGATCACAGAAGCAATCTTCAAGTATTTTAACATTTAAATTAAAAATTAATAGAGTTCATTTTCTTTTCCCTAGCTACTCTCCATGTTCAGTGCTTCCTTACTAAACAACTAGAGTGTATCTGGGTAAATTTTACAAGATTTGTGTCTATTAGCATCTTGTTCAATGTAGCAGTCTATATAAAAGTTATTATAGTCATAAAAAGTATGCTACATTTAACTTGCTCATTATACGTCAATAGAGCAGAATATACCATCTCATGAAAAGCACATGCACAAACACACACACATGCACACACACACACAGGCACACACGCACACACGCGCACACTCACACACGGGCACTTTTTATAGCAAAGTTTATTTACTAACCTAATAGCAAGGCATCCTCAGTGGAATTGTATGTTTTCTGTGTAGTTAGATAACCAAAACTAAAAATGAAACCTTTCACCATTGACTCAATTCCAATTCATAAGGACCCTATAGGGCACAACAAAACTGTTCCACAGGGTTTTCAAGGAATGGCTAGTGGATTCAGACTTCTGACCTTTTGGTCACCAGCCTAGCTCTTAACCATGGCACCTCCAGGGCTCCAATAGTCAGGTGATGCCATTAAACAGTCTACTAAAATTATGTATTTTTCATTTTCTCAGATTTTTCTACTAAGTCTCTGTAAGTTATTTTTCTATAAGCTTCTTATGCTTTCTATATAATTATCTTATCTCACATCAGGTCACTTTGAGTTGGATGACTCAATGGCAACTTTTTTTAGACCATCTCAAACTTGGGGATTGGTACACAATTTCTCCCCCTTCCCCCAAAACCAACCCTACTGGACAGAGTAAAACGGCCACATAGACCCCCCAAGGAGCACCTAGCAGATTCAAACTACTCACCTTTTGGTTGGCAGACAAAGTACTTAACCGCTACACCACGTAGGCAACAGGTATGTATGTAAATTCATACGGTGCTTTCATCCTTTTTACTGTGTGTGTGTGCATTTTCTTATGCTTGACTTTTCAAGCAAAGTCATACACATAGGATAAAATCAAGTCGTAAGGAAGAGATGCAATAAAAGTGAAACTTGCTTCCATCATCCTGCTGCCTACCATTTCTCTCCTACAGGCAAATGTGCCGTCTTTAACCTATTCCTTCTGTTAGTTGCCTCATCATCTTGTAGTAACAACTATTTGAAATAAGGCCCCCAAAGCCTATGTCACTTGTAAATCTTGGAGAACGCGGACATTCAGAGGCACACAGGATTTTCAATAACTAGGATATTCTGGCACAAACTATTAATCTGCTTTTTCTCATTTATTTCTGGAAATAAGGAAAAAAAGCAGTGCTAAAAAGCAGTGTAATAGATCATACATAAATTTCTAGGATATGTTTTTATAATTAAAAATAATTGTGTGTGCTGCAGCGCACTAAGTTCTGCAGGGTAATTAAACATGTTTAACATATATTAACTCTATATGTAATTTGCATAAATTATTCTGCTTAACAATTTTACTGTACACCAGGGGATACTGTGATTTTTATCAATGCACTCTATTAACTGAATGGATAATAATATGGTTTTAAAAGTTGAGATATAATTATAATCCTCTTAGAACATCCAGCATGAACAGTGTCACAGGCGATTGATTTGCAAAATTACAGGGAAAATCATACACATTGTTTCAAAAGCTGATGCAGAACTTCTACAGCTAGTCTTTTAAGTATCAGCTATTGATTAATATTTTCTCAATGTTCTTTTCCACATTTCAGATTACATGCTAGATTTTTGTCCCTAAAAGTAAGATTATGTATGTATTTTGATATATAATTGTAATTATAATTTACCTAATTGATAACATTGATAGATATTCAGTTTTTTGAGATATAACATTAGGTGTCATAGACTCTATTTCAACTCATAGTGACCTCCAGGTGAGACAGTAAAATACCTCACAGGGTTTTCTAGACTGTACTATTTATGGGAGAAGTTCATCACACCTTCCTCCCTTGTAGTTGCTTGGCAAGTTTAAATCATTAATCTTTCAGTTAGCAGCCAAGCATTAAACGTCTGCACCATCAGGTCTCCTTGGAATCTACCATGGCTGGATAAGACTAGGGGCTATCAACATGATAGTTCTTTATTTGGCCACTAAGAGGCTAGCCATTTGTAGAAGCTAGATAGTTCCAGTTCTTTATTTGGCCATTAAGAGGCTAGTGAGTTGGAGAAAGTTGCATCATCGATCCTGGCTTTAACCTCTCAGTTTATAACACAAATGGTGTAAACCAGTGTTCGTGACTGCATTTTTCCAATAGCCAAAACTTAGAAACAACCAATCTATTGGTCACCAATAGATAAATAGGTAAACAAAATGCAACATATACACACAAGGAAATACTGTTCAGTCATAACAAGAAATGAAATTCTGATGCAGCCACCACATGGATGAACCTTGAAAATACCAAAGTGAAATAAGTCAGTTGCAAAATGACAAATAGTATATGATCTCACCTACATTAAAAAAAAAAAAGCAAATACATAGAAATCAAAGATTATTAGTGCTTAATATGAGAGTGAAGGAGAGGGAAAGATAGTTGCTGCTTAAAGGTGACTGAGTTTATGTTAATGGTGGTGGTATGATTTCAAAAGAGATAACAAGAAAGATTGTACAACTTGAAGAATATAATCAATTTCACTAAATTGTACATGTAGAAGTTGCTGGCATAGCCTATGGTTTGTTATTAAAAACTCACATTTAGTGAACTTGAACTCTTCATGACAATTAAGTAAAGCTCCTTCAAATCTTTCACAAAACCAGTCACAATTACACTCATTTAGTTTGGTTTATTACTCTATTTTATTAAACCAAAAAACTAATACAAATGTCATCGTTGACCAAACTCTAGGTATATGATTTCCTATGAAAGAGACTTTCTCTATTGCAGTTTCCTTGAAAGGGTCCAATCTCCAGACCACACTTTGAGAACTACTGGTATAGAAAAAGGCATAGTGGTAAGACGCCGAATATCTGTTCTGAGTAGCACAGAGAGCACGAGGGGATGGGGCCAGAGAGGAGAGACCTGGTCAACCAAAGCCTGCTCATGGAGAGTCATATGTGCATTTGGGTGTATTGTACACCTGGTGTATATTGTTCTCTGAGCATTAGATTTCAATCATAGGTTACTTTAGAAATAAGGAGTCAAAATAAGTAGAGAACTAATAAAGAATATAAATTAATTGACAAATCCTATTTCCTCTTATCCAACAAGAAAACAAGTTCATAGAAGACAATGACTATTGAGAACATTTATGTGATTGTTTACAGGGTTTTGTCTATTTTGTGAGATTTTTAATACTATTATAATATTTAAAAGAAAAAAACACCTCTTTTGGATATTTCACTAAAACATATGCAATACGCAAGGGTTCAGGAAAAAACAAACAAACAAAAAACAGGTAAGCAAGAATTCACCTCCTGTTCATTTAACAACAAATGTTACCAATGGAGGATTAGGGGAGTAAATCAAAGAGAAGGAGCTTACAGATGCGACCAAGACTCTAAGCAAAATAGATGGCTACCCATAATTCCTCTGTACTAAGGACAACCCCCCCCCCCAAAATCTCCCTCTGATATACAAAATGAAGAAAACTGTGTAAGTTTTAGAAGTTGGGATTTTCTTGACAAGAGTTTTGTCCAGGATAACATCTGGAGAACCTGATCTTCTCCCTCAATATCTAGCTAGTATCTACCATACCTTCATCGCCAACAATGTTTCAGAATCCACAGGAAGCTAATATCCATAAAGATTTTCCAAAGCATGGGTGTGACCTAATTCCTTGGAAATCATATACAGGAAAAAGAAATATTCCAGTGATACTTTTTCATTTACAACAAGAAAGCAGTATCCACAGTGCTTACTACACCAGGCTTTGGAATGCCCAATTTGTGTATATCAACTCCACCAGGCTTAACAACAATGCACAGGCATGGACTTGACATTTTTTTTTAAATCTTTTCTCACTTGCTCTATTTTCATTTCTCCTGGAACACCTTCTCCAGTTGAGTCTGCTGTGTTAGCTTTCCTCCCATGTTTCAGAATTTTTGTTCCGGGTGTTGTTGATTTACAGGTGCATCTTGAATGAATGAAGCTAAAACTCACTCTCTGAGGGCTTATTCAACCTTAAAGGCAGCTTGACAGATATCCCCACTGAGTATGTGTGTAAGGGTAACATGAGCCACTTTTCAGATGAAGATGAAGAGGAACAGAAAATTTGGGTATTTTGCTTAGAGTCAGGGAACCAGAAAAATGCCAAGTAATAACTGCATCAAAACAAAGCTATACAACAACTGAAAATACAGAAGTGTTTCAGCAAAAATTCCACATGTCTAGAGAGGCCAACTTCCCTAAATGTCTACTCTTGAATAGGGACACCCTCTAGCTCTCTCAGAAAGCACTCAAGTTCAGCACCTTGATTATAAAAAAAGAAAAAAAAATCCATTTCATTCACCATTGTATCTTCAGAACACAGAACAATGACTAGCACAAAGTAGGTTTTTAATAAACAGTGTCAATTTTTTAAGCCTGATATTTTTATCTATCAAATATGTTTATTTCAAATATTCGTTGCAGACATGGAGAAAGAGAGTTGTTTCATTTTCTGGTTTTACACTCCAACCACTGTACATATTATGAAACCATTACTAGTTTTTCCAGTGTCCTCACACAGTTATTGTCAAGTTGCAGTATTTATGAAATCACTTGAGGATCTTCTAAAAATGCAGACTGTAATCCAAACAGTCTTCTATGTAGCCTGAGATCCTGCAGTTTTAATAAGCTCCCAAGTGAGGTCAAGGCTATTGACTACAGAACTACTCTTTGAGGATAAGGTCTTGAAAGCATCTGATGGAAGTGTTTTCCAGATTTAAGTAATTAAGGCAACTTATACGTCATAACGAGTAGCAGAATATAAACATCATGTGCATGGTGATTATATATATTTTTCTTCACATTCCCCTTCTCATTTATACTGTTGCCATTATTTTAGGACAAGCTGAAAAGTGGCATTTCTCACTGCTACTGGAATGATTGTCACATGAGATGGTAAACTCTTCAAGCTTCACTTGGGACATGTTGTGACGCTTTGTTTGGATATCTCCAACTGTCAGTGTTTTTCCTATGACCTTTCCTATGCATGAAACATAAATAAACATATATTTAACAATTCTAAGAGGCAAGCATCTTACACAAGAAGGGAGAAAACGCTGAAAAATCACACAAACATCTTTTGGATTCATTCATCATTCCAGGATTTAAACAGATACCCATTGTCAGAATAAAACAGTACATATATATATATATATATATATATATATATATATATATATTATATTGTTGCAATGAAGAGTCAGGCTGGATTCCATTGATTTCACACCTGTACACAGAGGCCATGAAAAATCTTAGATCAAGTGATCAATATTTATTTACCAAATACCCTCACTGCATTTAATTTGTGCTAGACATTGTTCTAGGAACCACATGAATATTTAATTGCTTAATACTCATAGCATCCAAATGAATACACACTACTGTTATTATCTCCACTTATAAATGAAAAAAACCAAGGCACAACAAAGGCAAATATATTACCCAAAGTCCCACTGGAAGAGTCACGGTTTGAACCCCTATAGTCTAGCTTCAGAGTCTGCACTCCTAATCACCCTATTATGCTGCCTCTTGCTATGAATTTCTAACAGGGAGACATAATTTGTGGTGTTTGAAGATCTGAAATAATCTACCTACCCACATTTTCAAAGAATCTCAAGTATAACACTTAGGGTATTACAAACAGAACTGTGACCAGTCAGTTTCAGATACCAACCTGTCAGGGCTACAAGGGTGCTGATGAAAGCAGGGTGTGGTAGAAGGAAAATGGGGTACACTGGAAGGAAAGAACGGTACCATAGAAGCTAAGGACGGCTCTCCTTTTTCTCCAGCACAGGGTCCTGGGTCACAATCTTTTTTAACAGATGAACTCTGACATGATGAGCTTGGTCATTACCTCTGTCCTTACACGACATCTGTATTTCCAGTAGACCCCTTCTGACCTCCCTCTCTGAAGTTTCAGAAACACATTTCCAACTGTCCGTCAGATGTCCTCACCCACCGCTGTACAATGGGAATGCAGGGCAGACACGTCAAAATCTCCCAAAAAGTTCCCTCCTCTGGAGGCCTATGTTAGGTAATGATACTAACATCTGCTAATTAATTTAATTAGGAACCTTAAAGACATCCTCAACCCACCCTCTTTTTTCATATCTTCTTGCTGAGTGTCACCTAGTGGATTCCAACTGACAGTGACGCCGTATGACCGAGGAGAACAGACCAAAAGAGTTGTCTTGGCTGTAATCTTTAAGGAAGCAGACCAACAGTCTTCCTGCAGCAGAGCTCCTGGGTAGGTTTGAACTTCCAACCTTTTGGTTAGCAACCTAGCACTCAGCCACCATCATACCATGAGGACACCTAACGGTATACCAACCAACATCACCACATTTCAGGCGGTTATCAGCTGACACCATCCTCATCTTCTTTCTGGAACAGTGTCCACCTAGCTTCTAATGATTCTCACTTCTCTAGTCTGATACTGTGAGTAGAACTGCTTACCTAAAATACCGCTTATACAATCTTATCACTTGCTAGTTTTAAAAACAAAAACAGTGTTGTCTACATTCTGCTTACAGATTTCATACCAAACGACTTAGTATACTACCCAAGGACTTTCCAATTTAACCCCAGACTGTATTTTCAGCCACAACCTCAACTATTTCTGTTCTAAGCAGCAATATAAGTTTCTCAATTTTATACACTACACCCTTTCAAATTTTCTGAACACATACTTTTATTCTCTATCCAGAATGTCCTTGTCTACATTTTTAGCCTTACGGTTTTTATTCATCCTTCAAGATGATGTGTTATGCATGAAGCATTTCCCATTTCCTCAAGCAGAATACACATGATCATTCTCTGATTTTGTATCATGCTTTGAATGTACTCACCGTGAGTCACTCCAGATTATGGGCTTTTAGCAGATAAGGGCTGTGTTTTATCCTGTCTCTCACTGTTTGAGCGCAGTAGAAGCTCAGGAAGCATTAAGTAAATAAAGAAATGACAGCAACCAATTGGGTTTAACCAAATGGTGTGACCTTCAAAATGGATCCCATGACTCTCTGGGCTTGATTAAATAATAGTTTGGCACTTCACCACACACACCTATGTAGAAGGGAAAGATATCTTTTCAGGGATAAAGAGGGATGCTATTTTCAGCTCGCCTAACAATGGAGGTAAATGATGTGAATAGTCTCATAAAGACTAAGAATCTTTGCTAGCCTATCTCCACAGTCACGCCCACACAGAGAGGCGAACACGCTGAACAGCCAAGTGCAGCTTGGTGTAGGCTGTTGGCTGCCAAGAGAAACGAAAAGCCTTTCATGTTGAGTTCAACATTCATTACGATGAATGTGCTAAAAAAAACACTGCCACTGCTGTGGTCCTGCTGTGGGTGGTTTGTCTGACATGTGGGAGGTTCATCTGGGGTTGAAACAGGCTGAGGTGCTGCTGATCCAGGAAGCTACAGTGGATGCGGCCCTCCATCTGTAAGACGGTCCCTGCTTTGTGCTATCCTCTCTCTCTCTCTCTCTTTCTCTCTCTCTCTATCTCTTTCTCTCACACACACATACACAATCTCTCTCTCTCTTTCTGGAACCCCACTGGAGAGACAACAACAGTGAAGAGACTATTTTATTCATATTGATAGACTGTTTTGTATATACAGATCGTAAATCTTATACGGGAAAGGCTCAGAAAGGTGAGGAAGTTTGTAGTTACCATTTTGACCTCTAGATGGTGATGCTTCATTGCTTTGAAAACTCAAATAACTGGTGTTCCAATATACCATCTGCTAAGGACAACCAGAAATTAAAGAATGGGCATTTTAATCCAGTAAAAATGGAAGAAGATTCCTTACTTAAATACAAGGTTCAACAATCAAGTCTGTAAAATTCATTGTTCTAAGTGCAACATACCTCATTGCTGAATATCACTGTGATCACCTTCGAAGTACTCCCCTTGGGAATTTATGCACTGATGCCAGCTCCTAGTCCACCTTTCAAAGCAATTCTGGAATTCTTTCTGGAATGGCCATTGCACATCGTGACACGATGGCAAGTTTGCCAATGTCACTGTACAGTTGGCTGTGAGGGCGGTTTGAGCCATTAAACAAATAACTGTATTGGAACACCATTCCTCCTCACCTGATCTGGGACCCAGTGAACTTTTCCTTTACCTGAAGATAAAGGAAATATTGAAATGAAGACATTTCGATGACATTCAGGACATCAAAGGTAGTATAACAACAACTCTGATAGTTATTCCAGAAAAGGAGTGCCAAAATTGCTTTGAAGAGTGAACTAGGCTCTGGCATCGGTGTCCAGTTTCCCAAGGGAGTACTTCGAAGGTGACCATAGTGGTATTCAGCACTGATGTCGGCAGCACTTTTTCTAGGGTGAGTTCATGAATTTAACTGTAAGACCACATATCTTAGGATGAGCAAAGTGGAACACTTCAAAAAGACATTAGGAAACGGTTGTACCTAAGGCTTAATGCTGTAAATGACGTAAGATGAGACATCAAATTTTTATACATAGTATAATTTTGGGTATATTCTATATTATCATAATTACCACAATGAGGATTTTCAGACATATCTGATATAAAGAACCTCCATGTTCTCACAGGTCAGTCTGAGAAATTATCAACGATGAATTATCTGATTCATCTACATCACCATCCACCTGTGAAATATTTTGATGTCACATATATGAACACTATAAACTTCATGATTCTCCTTATCAAAACCTACTGGTTGTTTAAGGAAAGATTAGGGTATAGCAAATAGTACAGAGCAAGAGGGGTTCTTCATGGATCTATTTCTTAACGTAAGTAGTGTAAGTTCATTTTATCATAATTCACACAGTTGTTGTTGATTTAACAATTCCTGAGTCCTCATGGTGCAGTGGTTAAGAACGTGGCTGCTAACCAAGGGACCAGCAGTCTGAATCTACCAGCCCCTCCTTGGAAACCCTACGGGAATATTCTACTCTGTCCTACAGGGTTGTTATGACTCAACAGCACAGAGTTTTGTTTAGGGTCTCTGTATATTCTGTATGCATGCTTTACTTTAAACAAAATATATGACCCACAGCAAAATGTCACAGACAGATCTCACAGATCCTGCCTCGGAGGAAGAAACAGCTCCTCTGAACTGGCAATTGGGATCATGCAAAGCGTGATGGAAAAACGAAGCCAACTTGCAAAGTCTAGTGAAAATGCAGAGAAAGTGAAGTTGTGCCAAAGTCCTGCCTGCCTCATTCAACTACCCAAAGGGTAAGAAAGAGCGCCTTATAAAGCCTCTGAAAAGCTCAGGAATTCATCATCACAACCTTTCTGTAAATGAGAGATCGCATAACCACTAGAGGAAGATGCATGCCCTCCTGCTTGCCTACACCATTATGTCCCTTGAGGTAGCCATTGTTACTGGGGTGGCGTGCAGACTCAGGAGGAAAACAACGACCCACATGATTTTACCGTAATAAAATACTGTTAGAAATGCCACCTCTGGAAGACTACCAGGAGAACAAGGAATATGCCAAAGGGAAAACAAAAATGCAAGAAGAGTAAAGGAAGAGATGAAAGAGGTTAATCTGTAGGCACAAAAGAGGTAAATACAAAGGTGGGGAGAAAACAATATCCCAGGAGCTGCTCTCCTTCACTCTAGAAGCTCTCTTTCCTACTTCATTGATTCTCCTTGGCTGGCTCCTTTAAACGCCTAGGGAGCTGAAAGTATTATTTAATGTCAAGAAAGGCACCATGGGGTGTAGAGAGTACCTGCTTAGAATTCAGACAGATCTGGTTTGGAAGCTGAGCAAATGCTGAACTGCTAAAGTTGTAGTTTCCTTATCTATAGAGTGGAGTTAAGGCTGCCTGCTTCTCTGGGGCAAATTGATTATTACAGACACTGTGTGTATCACAAAACCAGCACATTGTCAAGGATCAATTGATAGCTACCAGTCATTGTTGTTGCTATTATTTGATTTCTTCATATTTTCTATGCAGCTAGAAATAAGCCAAGGATATAGGAGGTGCTTAATGAATATTTTCAGCTTAACAGACAAGTGTTGTTTGAGTGCACACAGAAATATCCTCAGGGCTGTGTATGCTACCTTTGACATATAGATCTTCTCTACAGTACGTAACTTAAAAAAAAGGAGTTTTCTTCTAAAAATTGTGTTTCTATCAGTGTCAGCGGCTAATACTGACTCATTCTATAGTCTGCTAAGAATGATAACCAAAAACCCTAACTTGTTGCATCTAGTTGATTCTGACTCATAGCAACCCTACAGCACTGATAAGAACTGCCTCATAGAGTTTCTAAGGATTGCCTGGTGGATTCAAACTGCTAACCTTTTGGTTAGCAGTCACGGCACTTAACCACTACATGCCACCAGGTTTCCAAGTATAAACAAGAGGAAGTCATTTGCCTCAGCCGGTAGTAGATGGCACAAAGTCTTCTACAAACATGTAATGGAAGACGTAGAGGTGGCCTGTCTCCTCTGGATAAATCTGACGAATGCATATAGTTTACTGTCCCTCTATTTTTGTGCTAAAGTCAGCACAAGAGATTGATAGACCTCTCACCCTTCTTGGAAATAAATGCAATCCAACCGATTTTGTTTAAATTGACCAATTTGAGGTGTTTATATGAAGATAGTATGGTTAAATGTAATAGGGTTTTAATGAAGGACATAGGAACATTACAAACAGTATAGAATACTGTAATTGAGGAGTAGTAGAAGATTTTCCTGCTTAATATTAGGTTGTTACCACTGGATGTTAGCTTCACCTACCGAAAGGAATTAGAAAGACTATTCTATCCAAGCGTGTCCTAACTTTTACTCTGACAAGTGATTATGTTAATATTATAACACTCACCCTGAGCAGAATTTCGACCTACTTTTGAATGATAATGAAAGGACATATGGCACTTCATGATGCAGAAACTGATGTGAGTCATGGAAGGACATTTCATCAACATTAAGTTACCTAACTAAATTAGTGATTTTCTTGAGCATAAAAAGAATAAGTAGCCAGAAGGTATGATTAAGTGTATTTTAGGAGCTGCAGTTTGGTTTGCTGTGGTGGATATGGGTGTAAGTGTGTTTTACTATTCTTAGTAAAATTAAACTAAATAATTAAGGTCACAGTACCAGGTGTTGCAATTTAGGAATGCGCCATGGTAATATTGTGCTGAATGTGGATTTGGAAGATTCATAGACTGATTTTTGTTTCACCACTTACTAGTTATGAAGCAAGTCTGTGCAAGCCATTTTCTCTCTGGGAACCCATCGGTACGATCACGAAAATGAGCGGTTCAGGCCTCAGCAAATAATTTATGAAATTCGTAGTAGTTTTAGGATCCTTTATATGGCATATCTTATTGATCTGGCACATTCCAGCTATTTTTCCTAAAAGATCCCACATGAAATGACAGGTGTTCTACAATGTTAGCAGCCAGGACTCTGCTGGTGGGGCTGCAACGATGAGACTGATGGGAGAGAGATCAATGGCAGCAGGTGAGATACAGGAGAATTCCTAGGGACAGGTGCAACTTTATGAAGAAGAGCTTCAAAAACACCTTTGAAACCAGGTGTTTGCTAGTAGACATATGAATGTAGCTAATGGGAGCAATTTGAGATGCCTCTCACAATCTAGATGACTTTTACAGACACATCTAGTAGAGAATCTCCTCTTCGGATTACCAGCTCTTTTTAATTTGCCTCTTGTAAGTACTAATAACTGGTGGCTTGCCACCCATTCTATTCTTCCTTTCTAAGAACTGGATAATTTATAGAAATAAGGGTCTTTGGTCAGACTGTAAAGGTGGGGAAATCATTAAAGCCCTCCAAAGGAATAAGATCAAGTAATCTGCATACTACTTCACCATGTTTTCAAATGGAATGTACATATATATGTATACATGTACATATATATACACACACAGACACATGCACACATACACACGCATCTCTAAATTAAGACATAAGAAAGTACACATAACATGCTTTATACCAAAAGCCAACATAAAGATTAGGAAAACAGGCATAAAGATGGCTAACAGTAAACTATTAATAATTTGTCAATCATTACTCTAACACTGTCATGAATTGAAAGGTGTCCCACCATAAAATGTGTGTAGTTATTGGGCTGGGCCATGATTCCCACTGTTGTGTGACTGTCCTACAGTGTCAATCCTAATCTCCATCTAGTTAACACAGTGAATGATGGTAAAGGCTATCAGGGTAGGACTGTGACACCCTTCTTACGCTCTCTCGCCTGTACCAGTATGAAAGGAGCTTCCCTGGAGTGTGACTTATACCACCTTTTATCCTTTTATCCTACAAAAGATAAAAGGAAAGGGAAGCAAGGAGAGAGCTGGGGACCACAAACCACCAACAAAGCAACACTGAGAGCAGAGCGTGGCCTTCTGAACGGAAGTTCCTGCACCAAGATGCTCCCTGACCAAAGACTGATGCAACACAAACATCCTCCTGCAAAGCCGACAAAGAGGCAATCCTTCCGCTGGAACCCCAAACCAAAACCACCAAACCCACTGCCGTGAAGTCAATTCTGACTCATTGCAACCCTATAAGACAGAGTAGAACTCCCCCATGGTTCCTAAGCAGCACCTGGTTCATTTGAACTGCTGACCTTTTGGAGCAAACACCCTGAATTCAGACTTGTAGCCTACTGGACTGTGTAAACATGAGCTTTTCTTTGTTACAGCCATCCCCTTGTGGTATTTCTCTTAGAGCAGTACCAGATGACTACAGCAAAGACTGTACAGATGTTATTTCATCAAATCACAACAACCACATTACGGAAGTAGGCTTTAATATTATTCCTGTTTTAAAAATTCTGAAACTGAAGCAGAGAATACTTCAGTTAATTTCCTACGATCTACATCTCTGAATGGGAAAGCTGAGACGAGAACCAGAGATGCTGACCACTTCACCAGGCTGCCTAACGTAACAGCCTAGTGCTCTGGGGTCATGTTATTTCAGAACATTACTCTTGCCATTGTTCTTCATGTGCTCTAAAACTTTCACTTTTTGTCTCATTTATAAATGCCAAGCCAAGTGCCATCGAGTCGGATCCGACTCATTTATAAATAGTGTTAAATAATCTTTTATTAAAAAAATTAAATAAAATCAGAAACTGTCACAAAACATGTCCACTAGCAAAGCACTTAAATGTCTTCACTAAAACTTTCAACAGTTACTAATTTAATTTCAATAGAGTCTTTTAACACTGTGAAATATTCTACTATCTCGAAGCTATTCTTAGTGTAGGTATTCTCTGACTGAGGACAATACTTATTGTTTCACAGTCATTATCAATCAAAGGGTTCTTTACTAAAATCGCACATGTTTGGCCTTGGGAAAAATTTATGTGAAATTCAACAACACGCTGAAATTGAAATAGTCAAAGAATTAAATAAGACTTGAGGTGTAACTATAAAGTTTCTGCAGACTGAATGGGGTTTATTCACCCAAGTGTACTTTAAAATCCTTAAAAAATATACCATTTGCAATTTATGTTGACCTCATGTCTATCAGAGCAGAACTGTGTTCCATAGGGTTTTCAAGGACTGACTTTTTAGAAGTAGCCTGCCAGACCTTTCTTCTGAGGTACCTCTGGCTGGACTCAAACCTTTTGGTTAGCAGCAGCCTATTATGTGACAGACTTTATTTCTTGGATCACAGGTGTGACTCAAGTGTTAGTTGGATGTGTGTCTATTTGACACTTAACAGACTCACGTTAGATGCAACCACTTTGTCTACTAGATGAAGCCATTTTGCCTACCACACTTACAGGGGAGGAGGAGTTGGAAAGCTTCTTGGTATTAGGTGAGAATGAGGACAACACAAAATCAGAAGCAGAGCTAAAAGGTGACATGGAAGAAGCAGCAGGTGGATAATGACAAAAGCGTCTGAGTTCTGGATGTAGCTCTATCTAACGCCAGGTGTGACATCCATCCTGCCCAAACATGATCACTCCTTCTTTCTCATGGGTTAAGCTAGTTTAAGTTAAGTGCTAATTCCTTCAGTGAAAAAGAACCTTGATTCTTAATATATAGAATATGTTAATTTATTAGACTGCCATTCTGCTGGTAGACAGAAGAACAGGGTATCAGGTTGATGAGGGCAGAAATTATCTTTTGGAAATTGTTAGAAGTAGAAAATTTTGAATAAACTTAATTTTGAATTAATTAATACAACTTTTAGATTTATAACCTCATTGTACAGGGTATGTGTTAGACAGTGAGTGTGTTTCTAGGAAAATACTGAATTTCTGTCTCAAATGTCAAGTGTCTTAGTCATGTAGTGTTGCTACAGCAAAAATAATGCAAGTGAATGGCTTCAACAAAAAGAAATTTATTCTCTCACTGGTCTGAAGGCTGCAAGTCCAAATTCATAGCTCTAGGGGAAGCCTTTCTCTTTCTGGAAGTTCTGGGGAAATGCTCTTGTCATCAATCTTTCCCTTGTATAGGAGGTTCTCAGAACACGAAACCCAGGTCCAAAGAAGGCAATACGTTCCCTGTGCTGTTTTCTCAGTGGTATGTGAAGTACACCTGTATTTCTGCTGACTTCTCTCTTTTATATCTTGAGATGTGCTTTAATTTTGTAGATTGAGTCCTGCCTCATTAACATAACTACCTCTAATCCTGCCTCATGAATGTTATACAGGTAGAATTTATAATACATAGGAAAATCACAACACATGACAAAAACAGTGGACAATCACACAATACTGAGAACCACAGCCTAGCCAAAGTGACACATTTTGAGGGGACACAATTCAATCTATAACACCAAGCAACAAATATTTATTCTTTGAAGCCAAGACATCTTCAGGTTTGAGAATGCCAACACCTGAGTCTTAGTCTTTTAGGAACCAACCTTGATCTTCAGAAAAGGAATGGAGGTCAGGAAGTTGTTTTCATTTTTTTGTTTTTCAAAAAAGGTTAAGAAATGTGCGAAAAGAAAAACTATATAAACTAACAAAACAAAGTTTCTTTGTTCTAGAAAGAGCAGGAAAAAATTCCTTCAGGGAGATTCTGTTACTTGATATGTACACACACAGAAAAAAAAATCATTAATTCAAAATTACAACTCAGTCATTAAATTCTTTTAGAACTTGAGAGGAAATAATGGCAAAAGGGTCTTTCTCATGAAGAGGATGAGCCTTACCCTATAACGCGTATCCCAAAATGGATACAAAATTGTGGTGAATTTTCAACTGCAGTACATTTTCAAGGAGGTTCTACATATTTTCTTCTTTAACCAATGAATGTGGTAGATTACATTTAAAATGTTTACAAACGTATCTATATACAATTTATATCAGAAATCTCTTCAGATAATTTTAGAGTTGCACAAAAGGCTGTGTTAGACAAAGAAAACAAAGAGATAGGTTGAAAAATCTACCCTAAGGAGGTCGTTCCTACCTTACTTTGTTACTCATTTATGATCCATTGTTACCTAAGTATTTTTTATCTATTTCATCATTACTGAATTTACTCATAACTACAAAATGACCTGGTACTATTAAGAATGAAGAACCACAGTATTAGCTCATTTTTATCACAGATCATGCAAATAAAAAAGTATATGAAAGTTGGCTAAACTTTTTTTCTACATTGCACATCAATTTCAGTGGGCTATAGGGTTGCTGGAAACCCTGGTGGTGTAGTGGTTAAGTGCTACAGCTGCTAACCAACAGGTAGGCAGTTCAAATCTACCAGGTGCTCCTTGGAAACTCCATGGAAAAGTTCTACTCTGTCCTATAGGATCGCTATGAGTTCGGAACTGGCTCTACATCAGTGAGTTTGGTTTGGTTTTTTGGTGTAGAGTTTCTGTGAGTCAGAATCAACTCAACAGTTTTCTTTTTCTTTTTAAATCTCAAATAGTATAATTACCCTTCAACATAAAGGAAACATCAATCTTCATAGCTAGACCAATACGCAATATCAGGATAAATGAAGAGAAGAATGAAGTTGTCAAGGATTTCATTTTACTTCGATCCACAATCAACACCGAAGGAAGCACCAATTAAGAAATCAAAGCTACAAATCTACTACAAAAGGCTTCTGTAAAGGCTTATCAAACAAAGATGTACCTTGAAGACTAAGGTGCGCCTGACCCAAGCCATGGTGTCTTCAATCTCCTCATATGTTGAATAAGAAAGACCAAAGAAGAACTGATGCCTTTGAATTGTGGCGTTGAAGAATACTGAGCATCCCCAAAGAATAAACAAATCTGTCTTAGAAGAAGTAAAACTAGAATAGTCCTTAGAAGCACTGATGGACATACTTTAGACTTTGTCACGGAATGAACTGTGTTGCTCCCCCTCCTAAAAAGGTGTGGTATTTTGCCTGGGCCATGATACCTAGTATTTTGTGATTGCCCTCCATTTTGAGATTTTCCTACGCTACAATACTAATATCTGCCTGTAGTTAGGAGATTGGCTTTTCTTAAACATTATTAGGCTGGGACTGTAACACCCTTCCTAAGGTCACCTCTCTGCTCCAATGTAAAAGGAGTTTTCCCAAAGTGTGGCTTGCACAACCTTTTATCCTACAAGACAAAAAAAGGAAAGAGAAGCAAGCAGAGATTAGGGAACCTCACGCCATCAAGAAAGCAACATAAACAGCAGAGCACTTCCTTTGGACCTGAGGTTCCTGCTCAAAGATGCTCTCAGACCAAAGAAAGACTGATGTAATACAAGGACCTTCCTTCAAAGCTGACAGAGACTGTGTTCCCTTGTAGCTTGCACCCTTGGTTTGGAATTTGTATTTCCAGCCTACTAGATTGTTTTGATATCAGTAATATGATGAGTTCATTAGAAGTATTAGGAAGATGTCATCATTTCTCTATTTCCTCAACATTTTTAAAGACACAAATATTGAGCTTTTGTATTAAAACTTTAATCAGATTCTTGTATGAAGCTGCTTACTCCTAGCATGTATTTTAGTTCTTCTTCTGTTTTTCATTTTAATTCTCCTTTTTCATTTTGTTGATGTCTTTTGTTTTATTTTTAGTGAGGAAGACAAAGAGCAGCATTTACAGAGTTTCTTCCTAAGTTCCTGATTTTTTTCACTGTTCTTTGCTGAACATTTTAGAGGCTTTGTTTTTCTACAAAACCATTCATTTAACAAAGGCTTTCAAAAATTATTGACATAAATTCTACAGAAGATTCTAATTCTTTAGTATTTCTTGGTGTTATAGTCATCTAGAGCTGTTACAACAGAACTACCATAAATGAACGACTTTAACCAATGGATATTTATTGTCTCACCTTTTTAGGACACAGAAAGTCTAAATTCAAGGTGCTAGCTCCAGGAGAAGATTTTCTCTGTTGGTTGTTGTCATGGATTGTGTCCCTCCAAAAATACATGTAGCAATTTAGATAGGCAATGAAGGCCAAGATTTTGTGATGTTCCTCTATGTTTTAAATCCTGCTTGTATAGTTTTAATGAGGGAATATGGGCAGCAGTTGTGTTGGTGGGGCAGGACTCAATATGTAAGACTATCTTGTGCCTTGAGGCAATCTCTTGGGATAGAAAGGAAAGGGAAGCAAGCAGAGAGTTGGAGACCTCTTATCACCAAGAAGCCATACTGGGAGCAGAATGTGCCCTTTGGAAAGCACACAGAGTCCCTGTGACTCAGAAGCTCCCAGTACAGGGAAATATTGATGACAAAGACCCTGCTCCAGAGCCAACCAAGAAAGTTTTCCTTGGAGCTAATACCCTGAATTTGGACTTGTAGCTCACAGGGCTATAACAAAATAAAGTTTCTCTTCTTAAAGCCATCCACTTGCAGTTATCTCCATTAAAGCATAACTAGATGACTAAGAGAGCTCTGGAGGAAGGTCCTTTTCTCTTTGAGTTCCTAGATGACCTTCATAGGGCTTGGTATCTCACTTGATCCACCTCTGCTTTTTTCACATGTTTGTTTAATCACTCTTATATGTCATAAGACATTGATTTATAACACACCTTACATCAATCCTGTCTCTTTAACATAAGAAAGACAACTCATTTTGAAACTAGATGACAACCACAGGAATAAAGACTTACAACACATATTTTTTTGTCATTATAACTCTCTATAACTCTATTGCTCTCCTCGCCTTGTGATAGCACACTCTTGTTTTTCACTTTTTTTTTTTTTAATTATGATTAAGTGAAAATCTACATTCCCCTATATACCTGCATGCCCACCTATGTGCAGCTCCCACTGCTCTCCCTGCCTGGTGACAGCAGAAAAAACACAGATAAAAAATGGAACTCATAAAAATTGAACAACATCTTGCTCAAAAAACCATTGGTTACAAAAGAAATCAAGGATGAAATAAAGAAATTGATGGATTCCAATAGGAACAAAAACACTTCCTACCAGAACCTATGGGATACCGACAAAACAGTGCTCAGAGGTCAGTTTATCCTGATAAAAGCAGACATCTGGAAGGAACAAAGAAACTAACTCAAAGAACTAACCGTACAGCTTGAACAAGTAAAGAGAGAACAAGTAGAAAGTGGAACCCCTCAGGCACCAGAAGAAAACGAATCATAAAGATATAGCAGAACTAAATGAATTAGAGAATAGAAAAACAATTGAAAAACTTGACAAGACCAAAAGCTGGTTTTTTGAAAAGATCAATAAGATTGACAAAACATTGGCTCAACTTACTAAAGAAAAATGGGAAAGGAAACAAACAACCTAAATTAGAAATGAGATGGGAGTTGTCTCAACACATCCAACAGAAATCAAAAACTGTAATCTAACAAATTTGAAAATCTAGAAGAAATGGACAAATTCCTTGATTCATATTACCTACCAAAACTATCACAAGGTGAAGCATAGCAACTTAATAAACCCATCACAAAGGAAGAGATTGAAAAAGTCATCCAAAAACTACCAACGAAAAAAGCCAAAGCCCACATGGCTTTAGTGCAGAATTCCACCAAGCTTTTAGAGAAGAGTTATCTCCAATACTACTGAGACTATTTCACAATATAGAAAGCGATGGAGTACTCCCAAATTCATTCTATGAAGCCAGCATATCTCTGGTACCAAAGCCAGGGAAAGACCTAACCAAAAAGAAGAACTACAGACCGATATAACTCTTGAATCTAGATGCAAAAATCCTCAACAAAATTCTTGCCAATAAAATACAACAACTTATCAAAAAAATAATCCATCATGACCAAGTTGGATTCATGCCAGGTATGCAAGGCTGGTTCAGCATCAGAAAAACAATTCATGTGATCAACCACATAAATAACACAAAGACAAGAATCACCGATTTTGTCTATTGATGCAGAAAAGGCATTTGATGAAGTCCAACACGCACTTATGCTAAAAACTCTCAGCAAAATAGGAATAGATGGCAAAGTCCTCAATGCAATCAGGGCTATTTATACAAAGCCAATTGCCTACATCATCTTGAATGGAGAGAGACTGAAACAGTCTCCCCTGAGAACAGAAACTAGACAAGGATGCCCACTCTCACCTCTCTTACTCAACATCATACTAGAAGTTCTAGCCAAAGCAATTAGACAAGACCAAGAAATAAAGGTCATCTGTATCAACAAAGAAGAAGTAAAAATCTCTCTATTTGCAAATGATATGATTGTATACGCAGAGAATCCTAAAGAATCCATACGTAAACTACTCAAACTGATAGAAGTGTTCAGCAAAGTCTCAGGATACAAGATAAGCATAAGTAAATCAGTAGGATTCCCTTATACCAACAACAAGATTATTAATGAAGAAATCACAAATCAATACCATTTACTATAGCCCCTAAGAAGATTAAGTACCTAGGAATAAATCTAACCAGAGAAATAACAGACCTCTACAAAGAGAACTACAAGACCTTACTACAAGAAACTAAGAGAGACTCAATAAATGGAGAAACCTACACTGTTCATGGGTAGAAAGGCTTAACATTGTGAAAATGTCTATTTTGCCTAAAGCAATCTACTTATATAATGCAATCCCAACACAAATTCCAGTGGCATTTTTTAACGAGATGGAGAAACAAATCACAAACTGTGTTTGAAAAGGGAAGAAGCCCCAGATAAGTAAAGCACTAAAGAAGAAGGACAGACTGGGAGGCCTCTCACTACCTGACTTTAGAACCTATTACACTGCCACAGTAGTCAAAACATCCTGGTACTGGTACAAAAAGAGAAAGACAGATAAATGGAACAGAATTGAGACCCCAGAGACGATATCATCTTCCTATGAACAGTTAATATTCGACAAAGGCCCTTAGACACTACACTGGGGAAAAAACAATCTCTTCAACAAATGCTGCTTGCAAAATTGGATACTCATCTGCAAAAAGTTGAAACAAGACCCATATCTTACACCTTATACAAAAACCAACTCAAACTGGATGAAAGACCTACATACCAAATCTAAAACGATAAAGCTCACCCAAGAAAAAGTAGTGACAACAATGGAAGGTTTAATACACAACACAGACAGACTTCAAAATCTATCAAACATCCACAAACAACAGAAGAGAAAATAGATAAATGGGAACTACTAAGAATCAAGCACTATTGCTCATCCAAAGACTTGATTAACAGAATTAATTATTACGGATTGGGAAAAAATATTTGGTAACTCTATGTCAGACCAATGCCTTATCTCCATGATCTGTAAGGTACTGCAAAATATCAAGAAAAAGATAAATCATCCCATTAAGCAATGGGCAAAGGAGATGGACAAGACAGTTCACTAAAAAGGAGATCCAGGCAGAGAAAAAACACATGCGGACAAGCTCACAATCATTAGTTACTAAAGAAATTCAAATCAAAACTACAATGAGATACTATCTGACCCCAACAAGGTTGGCCATGATTCAAAAACACAAAACAACAAATGCTGGAGAGGCTGTGAAGAAATTGCAACTCTCCTACACTGTTGGTGGGATTGCAAAATGGTGCGACCTCTGTGGAAAGCAATCTGGTGCTTCCTTAAAAAGCTGGATCTAGATATACCATTTGACCCAGTAATTCCATTGCTTGGAATACATCCTACAGAATCAAGGCCATTCACCCCAACTGATACATGCACACAAATGTTTATTGCAGCACAGTCTACAAGAGCAAAAAGATGGAACCAACTCGGATGCCCAACAACAGAGGAATGGTTAGGTAAACTATGGTATATATACTCAGTTGAACACTATGCAATGATAAAGAACAACGATGATTTTAGGAAACATCTCATAACCTGGTTTCAATGGGAATAAATTATGTTCAGTGAAAGTAGTCAGTGACAAAAGGGCAAATACTGTATGAGACTCCTACAACCAGAACTTAAAAACAGATTCACACATAGAAGAAAAGACTCTTTGACAGCTGCAAGGGTGGGGAGGGAGGAGGGAGGGAGGGAGGGCGAGGTGAGGAGGGTTGATAGTAAATTGGTTGGGTTAAATCTGTGACAGCACACATTAGAAAGAAGATAAATATTAACTGGACTTCAACATAACATGATTACTCCTCCCATCTGGATCCAGTATTACAAGGACAGAGTAGCTGAGATCGGGGCTGGGGACTGGGCTTTCAGGGGAAACTGAGGCCAACGGCACAACTAGTGTTATGCTAAGAGAGCCCTCTGCACCCCATGTTGGTGAGTGGCATATGGGGTCTTAAAAACTGCCAAGCTGCCATCTGAGGATACAGATGACTGGAAGAACCAGATGGTGCCTTGCCACCAGCAGTGATAGCCGTGATGGGGCTCACAAAGTTGAGTCTCACTGGCAACACAAGACTAAAAAGGGGTGCACTCTGAGAGCTCCATTAAAAGACCACAAATGATGGTCCACAGACCTCAGAGTTCCCCTGGGAGCACGGCCCCTGGCCCTGATGCTGCCCCTGTCCATAAATCATAATGGAAGTCAACTCTCGGACAGGAATGGATTGGACTTGGTGACACAGAGTGATCGTATCAAGTGTGCACTTTATGGTTCTATGCATCCATAGGATGTTGTCCTGCTGACCTCTTACTCGAGGAAGGGGAGTGGGTGAAGAGGAGGGGATAGGAGATTGTTGGGAGGATGAGACATGTATGGAGTACAGAGGAAGAGTGTGCTGTTACTGGGCAGGGAGAGCAGTGGGAGCTGCATATAGGTGGGCAAGCAATTTATATGGGAATGTACATTTTCAATCATAATAAAAAAATTATTATAAACATTGATATGTGCTTTCTTATACATTTTAAAGTTTGCCCTTCTTGTGCCTTTTTGAAATTTTCCAAAGATATCTTACTGTACTGCCCTAATTTTGTAATTAATAAGTCTAATGAAGAAGTTTCCCTTTCTACTCATAGATAAGATGTTTATGTATGCTTAACATTAATACATAACTATACGTTAACTGCAAACCCTGGTGATGTAGTGGTTAAGTGCTACAGCTGCTAACCAGAAGGTCAGCAGTTCAAATCTGCCAAGTATTCCTTGCAAACTCTATAGGGCAGTTCTACTCTGTTTGTAGGGTCACTATAAGTTGGAATTCACCCGATGGCAGTGTGTTTGGTTTTTATGTTAACTTACTAAAATAATTTACTCATTCCTTGTTTGCGGCACCACTTAACAGGTATTAAAAAGAGGGTGAAGGCATTACCAATCTTTGTTTCTCTCAGTTTTTCCTTTTATTTTCAAAAATTTTTGCTGAGGCATTTTGATTCTACAATTAGGCACTCTGGACAGTTCATGACAGACATCGTAACTGGAGCTCATACCATTTATTATTAAAAATGGGTGTCCCCCTTCCTGTTTCTACTTCTTGACCTTGAATTCAACTTTAACTACCGTTAACACTTCTGAACCTCATAAAGCAAAACAACCAAGCTCTTTGCTGTCCAGCTGATTCCAAGTCATAGCAACTCTACAGGACAGCACAGAGCTGCCCCATAGGGTTTTCAAGCAGAACTGGTGGATCCACACTCTTTCTTAGCAGCCGTACACCTTTTCTCCCCACCGCCCCCTCTTTCTCCCCCAGCTGCACTGCTGCCTGTGTTTTTACTACAATCCTTTACATGCGGACCAAGCCCTCAGCACCTGGCACAGTGTTTGGGTCACAGTAAACCGTCAATATCTTACAAAACAGATGAGTGGAAGTTTCGGTGATTTCATGAGTTTTCAATAATTGAAGTGTTCTGTTAGTATTAACATGTGTAAAAATCAATATAAAGCAGTACACGTTTACTAAGCTAAAAATAAGGAGTAAACACAATAAAGCATTCTACTTTGAAAAGTCAAACAGCCTTCTGAAGAACTGATGCTCAGCCTCTATCCAACACTGTGTCTTCATGTAAACTTTCTTTGTTTCCTGGTAACTACAGTATTTTTATGCAAATAATACATGTCTTCTACATTGTTTCCTAATCACCCCCCTCCCATCCCCATCTACATTCTACACATCCCAGAAACACACCCCCAAAGTTATTGCAAGCTCCCTGCTATTTTTTTTACAGCAATGTGGAAAAATTAACAATTGGCATAGCAATTTAGGAAAATGTCTCAAGGGAGAGCAATCAGTTGGCAAACAGACATAGAAGACATGTGTTATTTGTATAGAATACAGTAATTTGCAGACCACAGTGTATTCAAATACAATTAGATTTTTAGTCTATGAGCTCTGTCATCCTTGACCTAAGAGATCTATCTGTCATTAACTGAAACACTACTTTGAAACAGCATAACAGGATGAAAAAAAGCAGTAAAGAACTGACACTAGATCATTAGTTAATATTACACTTTTCCATCAGCAGATGGAACCAAAGGGAGAAAGAAGGCTGATGTTCCATATTCTACAAATTTTCCATGTCCCAAAGGCACCGTGAGGATCCTTAATCCAGTTTCTCCTCTCTCTCTCCTTTCCTTAACAGTGTTTGTTTTTGTCCCCCTTCTTTAAGTGTGGACATATTTCACAGGGTCTCTGGGTGACAAGGTTAGATGGTTGACTAACAAACTGGAAGGCTGAAAGCTGTAGCTTACCCAGAGGCACATGGAAAGAAAGATTGGAGATCTGCTTCCCAAAGGTCACAGCCTCGAAAACTCTGCAGGACACAGGTCTCCGCGAGTTAGGATTGACTTAGCTACAGTCAGTTTATTTCTTTATTTGCCATGTTTCTCAGTTAGCTTACAAATCAAATGACACAGCAATGCCAAACCTACATTTTCGCACTCTAACAATTGGTTGGAACAAAACAGCAGGTGACCTCTGTGACTCCCAAAATGCATTGTTTGTTTTACCATGTGATCTTTCTGACCACTTCAATTATTACATCATTGGCTCATTCTTCTAGGTTTTTCAGTTTCCATGTGTTGATCCAGGGCATCATCTATATCTGCTATTGTTCTTTTTGTTTTATGGCAGCACAAAACTGTAAATTGTTACTGAAGATACACACTACAGACAAAGAAAAACTACTGAAATTCGGTATTAAGCTCAATTATAAATTTTCCATCTATCACAGCATAGCTCACCCTCCACAACACCTTTGTTTGCATCAGCAGAAGTATTCTTTTGTTTAATGTGCTTCTGTAGCTGTGAGATAGGGGGAGACAGTTACATATCAATAGGCACCCTTTGGAAAATCTAGGTCCTCTAGCAACTAGCTTATAGAATAGTTTCTCCTCTGTGTCAAAAGAAAATCTTTTAAATTAGTTAATGTTATAAGTCCTACATCATAAACAAGTCGATACAATTGTGCTTGGGTACATAATAGTTAGAATCTGGAGGCAAGAGCAATGTATGAATTATGACTATGGTTAGTTTAATGATGCTGCTTTATCTACAAGCTAAGTTTACATGTGAATAGTGGACCATCCTTTGTAAACTTCAAGACTACAGCAGTTAGTGACACAAAAGGCGCAGGCTGATGATTTTCTTTGAAGGAAACGCAGATGCAGCAAGAGAAGTACTCTGTTCCCTCCCCGCGCCCCACTAAGAGCAAAATGCATTGCCATCTAGTCAATTCTGACTCATAGCAACCCTGCAGGACAGAGCAGAACTGCTCCATAGAGTCATCAAGGAGCACTAGGCAGCTCTGAACTGCCAACCCTTTGGTTAGCAGACATGGCACTTAACCACTACGCCATCACAGTTTCTGCGCACACTTATGCTATTGCACCCACTGAAATGTTCCCATGGGATGGCTGTCCCTCCGCTGATCAGATGTGGCAGACCTTGGGCTCCTCAGGGACTCACAGGCAGCCACTGAACACTTGGACCAAGAAACAGAGACGCTCTTAGTCCTGCTGGCACTCAGAGGCTTCCCATTCCCCTTTAGTTGTTTTAGGAGAGATGAGAAGTGTAACAACGTGTGGTTTCATTTTACCTACATCTGTTGCTACTCTTTTCCTTGAGTTAGGGTTCATCTGATTACACAAAATAAACTTTGTTCATAACTAGGACCTCCATTTTTATAACCAGTTGATGTTTCTTTTTTGGTATACCTGGCAGTTTAAAAATGATATTGAAGTAATCCATGACCTCTTACCCACTGTTTTAGTTCTCTAATGCTGCTCTAACAGAAGTACCACAAAGCAGATGGCTTTAGCAAAGAAAAGGTTATTCTTACACAGTCCAGTAGGTTACAAGTTACAATCGGTGTTGGCTCCAGGGGAAGGGCTTGCCCTCTGTAAGCTCTGGAGGAAGGTCGCTGTGTTGCATCAGTCTTTGGTCAGGGAGCCTCACAGCACAGGAAGCTCAGGTCTGAAGGACACACTCCACTCCCAGTGCTGCTTTTTTGATGGTATGAGGTTTCCAACTCCCTGTTTGCTTCCTTTTCCTTTTATCTCTTGTAGAATGAACCGATAAAGGATGGTACAAGCAAGCTCCAGGGAAACTCGCTTTACAGTGGAGCTGGGAGGGTTTTACAGTCCCACCCGACTCCTCTTTAACGTACAGCAATGGAAAATCACAAGCTGGAGAACAATCATAAAATACTGGGAATCCTGGCCTAGTCAAACGGCTACACATATTTTTGGGGTGACACAGTTCAATCCATGACACCAATTATAAACAGCCACTAAAATATTTCATATCTGAAAATTTGCCCTGTGTCCAGCAAACTTTAAAATGTTGTAAAATACTGGATTAAATCAATATGGGAAGTTTATTTATCATTATATTCAATCTGAAGAAATATTAAAGCATTACTAGATAAAACATCTTTTCAATGATTGTTACTGCAGATTTATAGAAATGAGTTGCTTATATCAAAATGAGTTCTATATGAAAATCAGGCTGAATCTATCACTAGAGTTCACTAACATTAAAAAAAAAAAATTAGACTACTAACATTTTCTGCTTCACAATGTAGTTATTTCCAGATCAGAGCAAAGTAGGACATTTAATGGGTAAGCAATAGTCACAAATGTCCCCTAAAAGTGTGTGTATGAATTTGGCTGGACCATGATTCCCAGTATTGTGTGATTTTCCTATATGTTGTAAATGCTGCCTGCAGGACATTAATAAGGAGGTGATGGGCAGCAGTTGTGTTAGTGAGGCAGGGCTCCATTTGCAGGGCCGCATTGTGTCATGAGGCAATCTCTTCTCAGATATAAAAGACAGAAGCGAGCAGAGAGACAGGGGAACCTCATACCCCAAGAAGCAGTGCCACAAGCACAGCCTGCTCTTTGCAACCAAGGTCCTTCCTGGGATGGAGAAGCTTCTAGTTCAGAAGTCCAATAAGGTTCATAAAAGGAGAACACCTTCCCTTGAAATTAAAACACTGACTTGGGACTTTTTTAGCCTATTTTACTTCGAGGAAATAAAGTTCTCTGTGTTAAAGTCATCCGCTTGTAGTATTTTTGTTACAGCAGCAGCAGATGACTAAAAAAGTCTCAGCACTAAATTTTAATTATATGTAGAGCAGAAGACTTACATTATCACATTGCTGTAGCAAGGTGATGCTGTGTGCTAAAAATTATATCCAGAATGCTCTGGGGAGTGATTCTGTGCATATAGAATTAGATCTATTTTAAAACTATTACTTTCATCCTTGTATTTCTTTTTACTAGCTCTGTTATTATGCATGCATTGCTGGTACAGTTTCACAAGTACAATGTTCCTTCACGTCCTCTGAGTTTTATAACCCTGATACTACTTAATTGTCATTTCAGTCTGTTTATAGCAAGTGAGGAGAGGCTATGGGAAATACATATATATTTAAATACTCTCTAGTCAGACATGTGATGAATCCCCAAGTAAAACCATGTCAGTGTGCCTATCTCTGCTAATAAGATTCCCCTGGAAATAACAAACAGAATAGTTCAGTAATTTAAAAGCTGGCACATTATTGCTTTAATAGGAACTGTGAATATTTTATCACCATAATCCCCAATGAATAATTCGGCTTTGTTACTTTCCCTTCTACAAGAAGAGTACTTGAAGTTATGATATGTGATAGAAATCTCTCACAAGCCTTTGAGATTCTTTACTAGTGACTCTGAAAAGTGTTGGGTAGCCTCTTCAGAATTTTAAAAGAAAGTTTTCACAATGTGCAGCCATTATTTGTCAAAATTCTCTAAATATTGAGATTAGCTTATCGAGCCTTCTTTTGAATTTGCATTTCATCCTTTCATTAGTTTCATATCTGTCGCATACTAAGTAGTATTTTTCAAGTATCTAGGACTTCTTCATTAACATCGCATTACTGTCTTTTGTTATAATGCCGATGGCACTTGGCTTTTTGGCTACCCTCCGTTGGGGACTGAATTGTGTCCCCCCAAAACAAGTGTCAGCTTGGCGAGGCCATGATTCCTAGCACTGTGTGACTGTCCAACATTTTGTCATCTGCTGTGATTTTTCTCTGTCCTGTAAATGCTACCTCTACGATGTTAATAAGTTTGGATTGGCAGCAGTTATGTGAATGAGGTCAGGCTCAAACTGCAAGATCAGGCTGTGTCTCAAATCAATCTCCTTTGTGATATGAAAGAGACAAATTATGGACATCTCACATCTTCAAGAAAGTAGTGCTGGGAGCTAAATGCATCCTTTGGACCTAAGGTTACTGGCCCAAAGAGTTCCCAGACCAGGAGAAGTTGGTGACAAAGACCTTCCCCTAGATGTGATTTTAAAGACAAAGACCTCTCCTGGAGACAGTACTTCTAACCTCCTAGATTATAAGAAAATAAACTTCACTTTATTAAAGTCATCCCCTTGTGGTATTTGTTACAGTACTACTAGGTAACTAAGACATCCTCATATTCACAAAACATTTTCATTAGACACTTCATTGAGCACCTACTATATATTAAGGACAATGAATATATTTGCTCAAAACAGTTCATGTACTCAGAATATAGTTCATGTGCTCAGAATATACTTCATGTACTTCCCTAGATTTCACAGAATGGCCTTCAGATAGTTTGGGGTGATGAGATTAGTTATGGCTAAGGCATGGTGTGCCCAAGTGACCTATGTCATTCTTCTTCAGAGAAAATTACTGTCCTGCCACTGCTGTTCTCTTTGTTTTCCTGCTGCACCAGCTTTGGAAGCCATAGGTCTGGGCAGCGCAGCTCCTGTGATCTAGTCGGATTAATAAAAGGTGCACATATATACAGCATGAGGAAATCAGACTCAAGGGAAAAAGATAGGGTACGTAAAATTATTCAAACAGTAATGTCACCCGTTAAATCAATGCCTGGTTTTCTGCTTGCTTGCTAGCTGCAGTCATCAATTTTCACCATGAATTTAGAAGTAGTCAGTGTAAAAGGGAAACACAATTGGTTATCAGTCATGCCATAAGATAGAAATAAAAGAGCTAATTAGGGGCAAAAGAGAAACACCTACTACAGGTATTAAGACACAAGAGAAAATTCTCCCTGTGTCTTCACAGTGAGGGCACCAAGATCTAATGAACGTATTTATTTGTTCATGTTAGTTAAATGCAGAACTACGAAACTTCATAGCAACAGGAGACAACTCCTAAACTTACTTTCTCATGTAAGTTGTTAAAACTGATATAGCCTGAGGTTCAGTTAGTTCAACTTGAATTTTTGCTTCTTGTTCCATATGAATTTCTCTGTATCATGTAACTATTCCAAATGTTAACATATCACACACTTGAAATCCTGCTTGAAGTGCTTATAGAAGAACAAACTTGTGTCTAATCAATACGTGTTGTGTTCAAATGTTACTCAGTTCAAAGGAGATTCTTTGATTCAAAAGTATGTATTTAATTTCCTGCATTACTTTGCAAGGTGTCCATTCAAACTTTTCCATCTTTGCAATTTGTTTACTACTGAGAATGTCACAAGACTGCAACATAACCTGAAGTGTTTGGTAAACTTCTCAGAAATGTACTAGAATTTTTAAATATCTATCATTATGTTAAAAAATTACATTATGATTATTTTTTAATTCAAATATATTTGTGTCCATATGAGTAAAATCCTGATAGAAAATCTAAGACTATTTTATCTATTCATTTATTTGGAGGTAAACCTGTGTTACCAATTTGATCCTTTACTAGCATATTTTTAAAGAGAACTAGAAAGAAACGTACAAAGATGTTGCATTTTTTTTAAGCCTAGTATCAATAACAACAAAACAAGTATTTCCTAGAAAGCTTTGCTATGCAAACTTGTGATTGTATGGAAGTTCTCTGGAAATCAATGATCCATGAGAGCAAAATGTTCACGCTGTGTTCTGGGTCAAAATAAATACTGAAGAATAAAAGACGAGAGCAGGATGGTTTTGAACACGGTTTCAACAACAGTCGTACTCTCCTGAACATGTTAGAAAGGATATTTTTAGCTCCCTTACATACAAAGGATTCAGCAGGTTCCCAAGAACTGAGCACTCTGAGAAAAATGCCCTTTGCCAATCAGCAGCGTATGTCTCTCATGGCCTGACTACAAGAAAAAAAGGCTGTCATTACATTTCCCACTGCCTTTATTTAAAAGGGAAGTAGTATTTAATCCAATTCTCCTAATTTTTTTTCTTTTGTTTTTTTAACTGATAAATTAGAAGAATCTGCTATAAGTCAATAAGAAATAAAAATGCACTTACAATGTCTGGTGGGGACAAAAAACCTGAAGATTGAAATATGAACTTGAACTTTGTAAAAGAATTCCCGTCACCCTTCCCATCCCAGTTCAAATATTCTAATGACCTTCCATTTATTGCTAGCCTGACTTTTAGGTATTCTCCACCAAGTGCATCTGAGGTCTATTATGGTGGGTCCATTATCCCACATTCAGAACAGTTTTATCCTCTTTATCAGTTTGAAAGATGCACTTCACACATTGGAAATAGTTTTTCGCAGGTAGATTTCACACTTAGACAGCGACTCCAAAGAGAATTGACATATGGTACAGATTTAGAAAAACAAAAAGAGAAACAAGAGATGAGCGCAAAGTTCCACTTGATAATTGTAAAATACAGAGCAAAAAAGCATTAAAATACAAAAATAAAGCAGTCAACCCCAACCCTGTATTATTTTTCTGAAATGCTTTCAGATGTACACCAAGGACAATTCTCTGCTCAGTAAAATGATTTTTTTCCTGGCTTTTTAATACTTCCAGTCACACGTGACCTTAAGAAACCTTCTTTTTCCCCCTCTAGTTTTAAGGCACTTTCCACTGACACTGCCACCATTTCTCAAGTATTTGAGTTGCCTAGGAAACATAGGAAGGTTGTGCTACAACAGCAGGAATTCATTTCCTCACCAAACTCCTTCTGTAAGCCAGATTCTGCTTCTCTATAGAGTAGCTGCTTTCGCCTGAGCACTTGACTGTGGCCAACTGGCTTGTCACTATATCACACTCTGATCATAGTGAAATGGGCCAAGGAGTTTTTCAGAGAGCTTAAGCACAGTGTGATGGGCTTCACAGCAAGACATGGACCATCATTTCCCTAGGATTCTGAAGAAGCCTGGGAGACTAAAGATGTTTGTGGGTCTTATAATCTGATCCAGCTATGAAAGGCTAGCCCACATCAGCACGGGAGAGAGAATGATCACTTTTTTCCCTTTTCCCTTTTTCTAAGGACAGTAACTCTCTCAAGAAAGTAGGGGGTTGTTTATCACATAAAACATAGTATTTTACAGATTCTTAAATGCTTGTCTTGGTTGGATTTTCACACATTATATTAGTGTAGTACAGCATTAGTATGAAGAAAAACCCATAGGCCGTAGGTCATACACAAATGACTTCACCTAATCTGACTCAACGGCACTTGGCTAATAGGTAAACATCTCCCCAGCGCTATTCTTGGAGGATAATTTAAGTCATAACTTGGAGGATAATTTAAGTCATCTCTATAGCTCTCAAGTTACCCCATTCAGAAAATGATAATAATAATATGTCTATCCAAAAGCTACTGTGATATAATTAATTTATGCGAAGTTATCTCTTCTATATTTCTTATCTCAAGGAATAGGGCCACTATCTTCCTGGTTCATAAGGAGGAAACTTGAACTTTATCCTGTTCCCTCCCTCTTCACATCTTTCAAATGCAGTAAATCACTCAATCTCTCCAATCCACAGCTACTATCAGACTGTCATTTCCAAAAGTGTTATTTATTTGGCCTCCAAGCCATAGCCGTGGCTGCTTCAGCTCTCTACCATGATGCCACACTGATCTTTTTAATACATAAAACCTGACCCTGTCATTTCATTTCAGTGACTCCAAATAAATCTCCAGGTTTCCAATAAGGCACCCAAATCCCTTGTTTCCCACGCTCTTGGCTGTGTTCTTCTTCCCACTGTCCCACAAAGACAAGCAAATTCAAGCACGTGCATACACATAAATCTAATGCCACTGAATGTTTTCTAGCTCCTTAAATGCTCAGGGCTTTTATTCTAGATCCCTGGCACCCTAGAAAGGAGATGTGACGCATGATATCCTCTCCAGATCTCCCAGAGATGCTGATCTTTTGAATGGGCTGGGAGAGCAAGGGGTACTGATATTTGAGTTCAAAACCCAAACCCAAACCCAATGCTGTCAAGTCAATTATGACGGATAGTGAAAACAGACTGATAGACAAAATAGAAATGTGCAATAAGGGTTTCCAAGGAGTACCGGGTAGATTTGAACTGTCAACCTTCTGGTTAGCTGCTGTAGAATTTAACCATTACATCACTAGGGCTTCCATTAAACCCCAAGAAACCAAACCAACTGCTGTGGAGTTGATTCCAACTCCTAGCAACCCTATAAGCAGAAAAGAACTGTCCCACAAATCTTCCAAGGACCACCTGTTGGATTTGACCTGCTGATCTCCTGGTGAGCAGCCATAGCTCTTAACCAGTATGCCACCAGGGTTTCCAAAACCAAATCCACTATTTTTGAGTTAATTCCAACTCACAGTGACCATACAGGACACAACAGAACTGCTCCATAGAGTTCCCAAGAAATGCCTGGTAGATTTGAACTTCCTACTTTTGGTAAACAGTCATAGCACCTAACTACCATGCCACCAGGTTCCTGTTAAAATGTTAAAATGACTACTGTTAAAATGACTACACTCGTATTCACAGGGTGGCAATGTTACAAGACACTAGTTATGATCATTAACAACAACAAAAAAAGTCATTAAAAGAAGGTCATTTAAACACATTTTGCACATACTTACATAGCTTGGGGCTGTATTTACTTACTTTATCAATGGTAGTAACCATAAAAATCCCAGTGTCTACCTCTAGGCATTATCCACAACTTAAATACTCTGTTTGTTCAGTTATTATTGACAAATATTCATATCACGTGAAGTATCTGTCCACTTCATTTAAAAACCATTTGTCAAACATGAAAAACCAAATGTCGTCCTTCATAACCGAGCAGTTCTAGGTAAAAGGGAACATTTTTCTTTAAATTTCCTATACAGGATAGAATGCCCGTGTTGATGATATAATTTTCTTATCTCGGTTATAACACATTTTGAGAGACACGACTGTAGGCCATGCTCCCTTTCTCCCTTCCTGCGTAGCGCCTGGCCACAGTAAATACCATGCCAACGATACGCCTGATAACGTCTATGCTTCACTTCAAATGAGAAGACAAAGCTTTGGGGATACAATTCAGTGTACCTCTTCAGCTGTGTTCATTTTAACTCGCTTCTTTTCTTTGGTCACATGTGGAAAATGGATGACATCTTATCAGATTATCAAAGCACAGTGTTAACAGAGTTACAGTGTTGAATGTGTTTCATGTGATCCATTTCAGAGACACAATGCACTGCAAACTACAGGACAAAATCGTTAGTAATAAGATTCTAGGTCACAGCCATCCTATAGATTTCAAAGACACACAGCCACTCAAGTGCCTGGCTCTAATCAGGAGTTAACAAAAGAGACTGTCCTAGAAAAGCACACCTCAGCTATTTTCATTTTGGAAATGAGGACACCAACAAATAATAATTACAGCATACACAAAAGAAGACTTTACATATCTTACGAATATTAATCGCAGGCTTATTAATCGTATTCAAAACCTTCACAAAAGAGAGTGGACATCAATCTCTATATCAGACTGGACTGGGTGACTTCCTAAGAGTCATCACAGCTTTCTCATTCTGTGTGCTAAAAAAAAAGGATACAAACAAATGCCAATGAGTTAAGAATACATTTTTTAAGTAAAATCTGGTCTTGCAAAACTTTAAGTATGTTTTGAAAGAATATTACATTTTAGGAAATTTAAAAAAAAAAAAGTCTACTCAACAGAACAAGGAACCACAGCAAGTTGCTGAAAAATAAACTGAGAAGTTGTTCTAAAAGGTAAACGAATTAGCTACAAAAAAGCATAAAACTCACTGCCATCAAGTCGGGTCCAACTCCTAGCAGCCCTACAGGTCAGTGTAGAACTTCCCCACAGAGTTTTCAAGGAGTGCCTGGTGGATTTTAACTCTCTACCTTTTGGTTAGCAGACGTAGCACTTAGCCCATTACACCACCAGGGTTTCCAACAAAAAAGTATAAGCAAAAAAAAAAAAAAAAATGTCGAAGTGATATTTAACAGTAGAGACTCTGTAAGCACACAGAATGCAAAAAAAAATGTTCAAGCTTTGGGAGAAAAATGGAAGGTCTCTAAATTTGCCTGAAAAGTGGCATTTCTTTTCAAAGAGGTATATGTTAATTTCAAAAAAACATTTATTTTCAAAAGGCAGTCTTCTTTTTCACATAGTATTAGATTTTTTTGTGTTTTTGTTTAGATCATAATCTAAATTTTCACTCAAAGTTCTAAATGTGGACTCTCTCTTGGGTTCTGACATCAATCTTCACTTAGCTTCCACCGTGTACTTCTCTAACTTCCTCTATCCCGACTTACCTTTAGTCCTATGAACTAGTTGTCAACCTGGCATAGTCTCCTCTGTATTGCCTCACATTGGGGTGCTAGGTATCCTTCCAAATTAACTACAAATACCACTGTCAAAAAAAAAATTATTACTCCAGCCAAAAGTTCTTCCCTTCTTTTTTAATTCTAAACTCCCTTTTACCTCTCACTAGAGAAATACGAAACATATTGTTAGATTCTTGTTACATGTGTGTCTGTCTGTGTATCTCTTAGTTCACCCACTGAACTTGAAGCTCCTTAAAAAGCTTGAGAGTTTAGCCAGTGTTTATTTCTTCTTAAGGACACTAGCACGTGTTCCTTCAGGAGGACTTCTCCTATCTGTGAATGATGGAAATACCTATTCATTCATTCATTCAGCAACTGCTTGCCATAGGCTGAGGGACCAAGATAGAGGAAGGCATATTTCAGGGGTGCTCAAGGTAAATAAGTTAGAAAAATAAAGTTTCAAGCTTTTCTTCATTCTCTTTGGCAGTAAACTAACGGGATACCACCACTGCAGAGCAGGGAGGGTTCTGAGTCAGAAAGACCTGGCTTCCACTTTAGCTTATGCTCCCTTAGAGCAAATAAATCTCCCTGAGCCTCAGTTCATTTACTTATAACACAGAGGTGATACCTACCTTCTGGGCTATTATAAAGGGCGAAAGGCAGGAGGTATATCAGAGATATGCAGCCCAATGATTTATACATAGATGGTTATTACAAAAGAAATAAACATTCTGAGCTCTTCTTGGAGGTGTGATACTCACTGCTACTAAGTTGATTCCAATGCATAGTGGCCCTATAGGACAGAGCAGAACAGCCCTATTGAGTTTCTAAGGAGTGGCTGGTGGATTTGAACCGCGGATCTCTCTTTAACCACTGCACCAGCAGGGAACTTGGAGCTTTGATAGGAGGCCAATAATGAGTGTTACTATAGAAAGTAAGTTTAGGATTGTAAACCTTAAGACTACAACAGAAAACGAGTTCTTACACATGAGACAATACTGAAAAAGGACTGCATATTCCCTTTTATTAAAATAGCACATTTTAAAACAATGTTATTTACTTATGTCAAAGTTGTTCCTTTTCATTGGAACACTTTATTTTTCTTTGAAAGAAACAAAGTCTTTTGTTCTAATTTTTCAAGCTGTTTCGATTAAAAAACATGAAGCATGAAATTTAGTTTTTAGTTTGCAAAGAGCTTTTGTCACCCAGAATTCAAAATACACTGCATATAATAAAAAATGTAGAGACAATGCTAGGACGTAAGTTTTATAATGAGTCTATATTTCTGACTTACCTTGGATAGAAAGGCCACCAATACAAGCTTGTGAAACAAAGAGAGAAAAGGAAAAGTGAGACAGGGAAGGAGGGATGGAGAGCAGAAGGAAGGCAGGCCGGAGGACCAAACTTGTTGCCATCAAGTCAACTCTGATTCATAGCAACCATATAGGACAGAGTGGAGTTGCTTTGTAAGGTTTCCAAGGAGTGGCTGGTGGATTAGAACTGCTGATCCTTTTGTTAGGAGCCCAAGCTCTCACTGCACCACCAGGGTTCCAAGCTTGTGAAGGGGCCATTCTTTATCCCCAGGAATACTTTTCCCGTGTAGAAACACCAACTGTAATATAGTGCACATTTTGGGGTCCTAGCCATCTTCTTTGATAACCTAATTGGTGTTTGGAGAAAGCCTCTCATTCCTGCATTCATTTCCCCACCCTCAATCGTCCTCAGTCTATATCATCTAGGGGTGAGGACTGACTTAGGTCCGAGGAGAAGAGCAGTATGTGGCTCTGGCTACAGGGACTGTGCCTGTGAGTCTATTCACAGACTTGCTGGCCCACACCCAGTTCATGTTATTGGAAAGGGAACTCTTTCCTTCCTGGCTGATGTGAATCTAGGAGTCTGTAGCCCACTGGCAATTGGCAGCCACTTGGCTGTCTTATGGAACCTAAGAATGAAGTACTAACATAGGACAAGAAGGTTAAAAATAGACTCAGTCTTCCCGACATCTTCTAAATCTATGTATCAAGTTTCCAATAATGCTCCCCCCACCCCCTCTGGGAGCATAAATCATACATTTTTTCCTTTCTCAGATCTTGTAAGGCTGGTATCTGGTTTACCAGTCATACGTCCCAGCTGCTACTGGTTTAAGGAACAGGTTTTATCAGGGAAATGTACATGCCAGAATTCACTGAGACTAGAAGGCATATGTTTCTCTATCCTCATTAATTTGGCCATGAGAGACTTCCATCATGGCATAACTGCACATGTACAGGCATTCCACAGAGGGCTGTCATCTCAGCCCCAGCCCCTGGGAGATGGACTTAAGAACCAGAGAAACCAGGTCATCTCCTCTTGCTGATCCCCAAATAATGAATTTTGCCCAAGAAAGCCTATTTTTTGAACCATACTTTATGTTACTATGTCGTTCTCCCTGAGCCCTGATGACAGACAGAAGCCTCAAAAGGCCTCATCTTGCATGACAGCTTAGCATATTTGAAGTGGTTTCTGTCATTTTCAGCTGAGCTAGTCATTACTGTCACCTGGTGAAGAGGAGTAAAATAAGGGTTTTGTCTTCTTTTTAGAATTCTTTCACAAGCATTGAGTCTAAATCCTCCGGAGAACACCCGGGTTTCATTCATTCATTCATTCAGACCAGAGAATTAATTAAGCACATGTTTATAATCTAGGTACGGAAAACAGAATGATAAATAAAGTATGGTATCTCCTCTCAAAGTGTTCAGGGATTACAAGGGCAAACGAGTAATGAAGGAGATCACTGCAACGCAATATGTTAGATACTATGAGTATCTGTACTACAGGAGAGTAGAAAGATAGCAGAGGAAAGTATGATTAAAAGACTCTTGAATGGTAACTATATATAGAATTTGGACTCAACTATAATTATTCTGTTCCCAAAGGAAAAGGAAGTACATCCTGAGATAAAATGATTAGAAAGAAGCATGCTTCCTGACTAGGAATTACGCGTCTGCATTTTTTTTAGGCAGCAGTAGTGACTAAATACATCAGCACAAGCCCAGAGGCTTAACTATAGTACGTGCTTAATGAAATACTTGAGGAATGCAGCATGTGTAAATGGATAATTGGCAAAAATATCTGATGGTGTCTAAATGACATCATTAATTATCACTGCGAATAAACACATGTATTTTGAAGTCACTTATAATTGTAGTTAAGTTAGAACAACAAAAAAATCTCATACTGAATTTAGCTTTGGCAAGTAACATGGTAAATAGTGACAAGCAGAAACCAGAGGGTTCATGGTTAAGAAACTTGGCTTCAAGAACCTAGCTGACCTGGGTTTAAGTCCTACTGTAACCTCAGTGGCGCAGTAGTTAAGTACTACCTCTGCTAACTGAAAGATCAGCAGTTCAAATCCACCAGGTGCTCCTTAGAAACTCGATGGAGGAGTTTTCTCTGTCCTACAGGGTCACTATGAGTTGGAATCAACTCAGTGACAACAGGTTTGGTTTTCATTCTGCTTATGGGGTACAGTGACCTTGGCCAGGTTATTTAACCTTCACAAGCTGATTTCCTCCTTACAGGCAAAATAGCACTGGAAACTATTCTTCAGGTTGTCCTGAAGATTAACAGAGGTAATGCAAATGAAATGTTCAGCAGAAAGCCTAGAATTTAGTACATGCTCAGTAAATGCTGGCATTAATCCTAACTAATAATAAGTATTATCCACATGAAAAAAAAAGTAAACATCAAGTGAGACTGTATATAAGTTAAAAAATTTAAATATTGTAAGTGATTCCACTGGAAGAATCATTTCTTGGGATTTGGGCTCAAATGTTTTTGTCTGAGAAATGGAACATGGCCAGAGATTTTCAAGTAATTGTGCAAAATTGCTTCTGTTTTGTAAAATTAATTTAGGGCTTGCTCTGGCAGCTGTTAGTTAGACATACAGGCTATAAACCCAATTTAACACAGTGATAACCATATAATCATGTTTTTCACGTAATATTTTGTGCTATTGAGGTTGACAAACAACTGCAACCCATTTAAATGTTATTGACACAGTAAGTATCTCCCAGTGTGTGAGTAATTGCTAAGGAGTAGAGCCAACATTTTGGAAAGTAACTGATCTCCTAACTAAAGAACGATCTTACTATAACATGAAAAACTACCAGTGGCCTGATTCACACACAGAGATTTGCCTTCACTTTGGTCCTTTTTCACAGTCAACAGTTCTTAATAAACACTCATATCGCATTTTCAGATGGACAAAATAATTCACATGTATTATTTCATATCCTTTACACTGCACATAATTGCCTCTGTGTACAATATAAGGCAATCAACATTCAGAATGGTTAAAAGACATGCATCCAAAACTATAGCCTTAGACTATGCCCTGACTCTGCAACCCCAACTTTCTCACATTGCCTCCATTTCATTATAACCAATACACCATAAAAAATTTGGCAAGGTCCTGTGTTCATACTAGATTTGGAGTTTCCCCATCTAACTTTAAATCTGTGGCATTTGTCCATTTCATATCCTTTGTTTTATCACATGTGACTTTGAGGATGTCTTTGGAGGAAGGAAATAGGTACAGCTTATCATTGCTGACATGGGCCATTTGGATCTAATGATTCTGTTATTAATTCAGAGGATCCATAGCTTTTACAGTGAACGCACAGGTAATATTTAATGAACTAGAGTTAATTATTTTTCTTTCCTGTAGATAACTTTATGTCCCTCATGATTACAATGAAATTATAGATGAATTACCTTTTAGGAGCAAATGCAGTTCCACCAATAAAGGGCATTTCACTTACACATAACAGCGTTGAGGAGATTCCAACTCACAGTGACCCTAAAGGACAGAGTAGAATGGCTTCATCGAGTTTCCAAAGAGCACCTGGTGGATTTGAACTGCTAACCTTTTGATTAGCAGCTGCAGCGCTTATCCGCTGCATCACCAGGGTTTCCACTACACCACTATCCAAAAATCCATCACCATTGCATCAATTCCAACTCCTAGTGACCCCATAGGACACAGCAGAACTGCTCCATAGAGTTTCCAAGGAGGTCTGGAGGATTCAAACTGCCAGCCTTTTGGTTAGCAGCCGTAGAACTTAGCCAGTATGCCACCAGGTTTTACATTACACCCCTAGGGTTTCCTAAATACAGTATAACTTCATATATATAATTTCATATACTCTGTACTGCATTTAACTACTTCTTTGTTAAAGACTACAAAAATAAAAAAAATCAGTATCAATTAAAAGACGTATGCCCCAAATCACAGTATATGGCCTTAGACTCGGTCACACTTAATGCCCTTCTCTATATTGCCTCTACTTCGTTCTATTTAACAAAGTATCCAGCAATACATAAATCCAAGTTAGGCTTAGCTGGGAAGCCTCAGCTCTCCTTTTCTGGAGTATGCTAACCTGTGAAGATTGTGGTTACCAGGGTGGGTAAAACAGCTAAAGAGCACCTTTTATAAAAACCAAACCCACTGCCACTGAGTCGAGGCTGACTCACTGTGACCCCATAGGGCTGAGCAGCACTGCCCCATAGTTTCCAAGAAGACCTGGTGGATTTGAGCTGCTGGCACTTGGTTAGCAAACATAGCACCTAACCACTACACCACCAGGGTTTAGGACACTGTCAACAGGAGGTTTATCTCGGTCCAAGAGCTTGCAAAAAACATTAGGAATCTACTAGAAATACTGTGTGTGTGATCTAAAGTAACTGCAACAGAATGGAAAGTAACTCTCAAGGGAATTCATTTCAGGAATGATAATTTCTACTTTTGGTCCATGACCTGTGAAATGAGAATAGAATTTTTGTTTTTGTTTTTTTTTTCCCCACATTTATTATCATAAAATAAGAAAGGCTTATCATATACCATCCAAATTATTTTCATTATGGTATTGTCAAGTTTGCCTTATATATTTGGAGGTTACAATTTTGGATGTACAGCAATCTAGAATTGTTACATTTCCCTGTTGGACTAATACTTTATCATTCAGGGTAAGTCTGCTTAGTTTTACCTTACAGTATATTTTGTCTGATATTAGTATAGCTACATCATCTTCTGCATTTCATATTTTTAAATCCTTTTACTTTTATTATTTCTATCTCTTTGTTTCAAAGGTCTAATACACTATATATTTTAAGAGCATTTCATCCATTGAAATCAGTATCATTGCTGATGTGATTACATACAAACAAGCACATCATTTTAAGGAATTATCTTCTGCATTCTAACTAGTTTTCATTACTTTTTCTCTGGTCCTTAGCTTGTTACTGTATGCTTTTTTAAAATTTCACTTTTTTATTAATTACAGTAAAAGAATAAAAATTCAAACATCTATCAATTATCTCATCTACAATAAACCCTCACCCCCCCTGACCCCCATGCAGCCAACACAGTCATTTCTTCTGCAGATAATTCTCTTGTTAAGTCCTTACAACAGGGGTCTCCTACAAAATTTGTCATTTTGACACTGACTGATTTCACTCAGCAGGATTTCTTCCAAATGAGACCGTGTTGGAAGATGTTTTCTAAAACTGCCATTGCTTTTTATCATAGCACAGTGTTTCATTGAGTATATGTACCACAGTTTGCTTACCCAGTCATCTGTTGATGGGCATCGGGGTTGATTCCAACTTTTTGCTACTGGGGACTGTGCTGCAACAAACATTCGTGTACATGTGTCTGTCCGTGTGACAACCTTTGTTTCTGAAGGATAAATTCCAAGCAGCAGAATTACAGGATCAAACAGTGTATCTATTTCCAGCTTTTTAGGGAAGTGCCAGATTGTTTTCCAAAGAGGTTGTACTATTTTGCAATCCCACCAGCAGTGTAGGAGAGTTCCAATTTCTCCACAGCCTCTAGAGCATTCAATACAAATTTCCCTTGAAGGTGAGGGACTAAGTGGAACAGAGGGGCTTTTGAGGACTAAGACTCCCGGGAATATAGCCAGTTCCTTGAATAGAGACTGGATGGGTTCCCCAGGCTTGCTTTCATTTGCCTTAGTCACATGATACAGATTCAGAGACTCCAGATATCAGTCTAAAATTAAGTATTTTGCTAAGACATTTAGTATTGAAGTTGTTCTAGGCTATTAGCTTAAAAGTAGACAAATTTCCCAAGGGGCTGTAGAATTATTGGCCTATTATCAAATTGGTGTCAATGCCCCCACCAAAGGCCACCAGGAATAATGTCCTTGGGCAAAAGTGGGTTTGTTGACTCTTTGCAAAGGATAACAACTTCAATGTGGGAAACTGTGAAGGTCTCAGTGAGTAAGTGGTAGAAAGGATATCTTCTAGAATCAGAGTTTGTGTTAAGTAATTTTAGGATGGTAAAAGAAAGGCTTTTCTTCTGGATTACATGTAGACAGAAAGTACAAATCATTCCATTAGTGGGTATCTTGATAGGTCTTCCCTAGAAATCAGAAATGCTGGTGGCATATTGGTTAAACGCTATGGCTGTTAACCAAAAGTTGGCAGTTTGAATCCACCAAGTGCTCCTTGGAAACTATAGGGTAGTTCTATTTTGTCCTATAACGTCACTATCAGTCAGAAGTGAATTGATGACTTTTTTTTTTTTTTTTTCGGTCCAGAAATTAGGAGTTAAAAAGTCAGGTTAATGCTGTGATTGGTAAAGAAATAGTAAATCAACATGGGGACGTTTGGTCATTTTTGTGATGTGGATAATGCTTCTATTTTTATCTGCATTCATATATGTGATTATGGAGTACCTGCATTGATATACGTGATTGTGGAGTGATCTTGTTTACGTCTTGACTCTTCACAGTCAGAGAGTGGTCTACAGTGATGCTGGTCTTCTTCACATTATGCTCAAGGGGAGAACATCACAGCCCTCTCGGGGGTGTCAAGGAAACTCCTAGACTCACTGATGCCAGGCTCGCAACACTTGGCCAGCTCTTGCCTGTCAGGGCTGCTTTGCTGTTTCTTATGGCTAAGGCAAATAGGATAGCCTGCCTGTACAGTCAGCAGAAAATCTTCATTAGCAGTTCCTTTAAAATGTAGCCTGAGTCTGATCATTTCCTGAACACTCCAGTGATACAAGCCTCAACATCACTGACGACCTGGATCTCTTCTACTGTGTTTATCTGTCCCCTGTAAGTTTAGTTACCACACAACAACCAGAGTGATCTCTTCTAATGTAAAGCAGATCACTGTTGTGAGTCCCCATGGAGTCCATGCTCACTCATGGTGACGTTATGTAAAACAGAATAAAACAGTTGCTCTGTCCTGCACCATCTTAGTCACTCCCACTATATTTGAGTCTATTGTTGCAACCGCTGTACACTTCCTGTGATTTCTAATCTACACGGCTCGTCTTCCAGCACTGTGTCAGAAAATACTCTGTTGCGACCCATAGGTTTACAGCGACTGAGTTTCAGAGGCGGATCTGTGAGACTTGCCTTCCTATTCTGCCTTCATCCAGAAGCTCCTACTCTTATCCATCTACCATGGGTGACCCTCTGGCACTGAAAATAGAAATAGCACAGATCCCAGCATCACAGCAAAATGCAGCCTGCCACAGTACAACAGTCCCACAGGTGGTGGACACGGTCATTGGAGGTTCGTTTTTCTGTCTTTATGCTCAACAGACTCATTATAAAACATTCAAATCAAAAAATATTTGATGCAATATCATCTAGTAATAACACATTACAGAGAACGGACATGATCACTAGGGAAAATAAAACATCTGGTGGAAAGAACAACATTGGTCTTTTTTTCTTTTCAGCTAGAACTAAGGAGAGCAGCCACTATGCAGGCGAATATATTCTTCTACTCGTCTCACAATGAGGTTAATGGATTATGCCTATTACCTTCAGGGGCTTGATTCATATTTGTTACATTGGTTTCTTTCTGATTTAAAAGGAAATCCACAGGGAAAATAGAAGTGTGGTTTCCTACTCCCTTTCTGTGTTGTTAGACACTGGTACAGGTTGAAAGTAACAAGAAAACCTCCTGAATATTACTACATGCTGCAACCTCCCTTGCTTGGGTTTCTCTTACTAAATAGTTCATGAATTGATGGCATTCTAGAGTCTTCTGGGTTTAAGAATGTAGGCAGATGTTAAACTGTATTTAGATAATTTTTCTTTTGAAACACAAATTTCCCAGTTAGTAGTGTGTTTTCATGCTCATTGTTTTCATAACTACAATTACAAAACTCAGTTTTTTTAGGATATGTAACAGAGTAAAGAGATGCACATTTGTCATAAATATTTCCTTTGACAAGAGAGGCGGGCCTTGATGGGGGCATACCTGAAGCATGAGGACGCTGCTGGCATGAATTTGATTAATTGAGCTACATATACCTTCTTCAATAAATCATAAGAAATGGGGATGCTTACCCACATTTCCTAATTTGCTCTTTTTCACACCTCCATTTTTTTCAGTAATACCACAGACGTGGAATTTTAAATTGCTTTCTTCAGTGTTTCCAAAGCATTTGTTACAAACACAGGTATGATCACTTTACTTGGCAACAATGTGTCTTTAAATAGGTGTTTAGCTTTCAACATGTCTCATGTAAGTAAAATTCTCTTTTCTTTCAAAGTACTTTCTGTTGAGAAAGCCAGTTTTAGTTAGTTGGTTACCTATAGGGTTGCTGTGAGTCGGATGCAGCAGTGGGTGGGTGGTTATCATTTAAAGTTCTAATAAGTAGCTCAAACGTCATCCTGAATAACTGGGCAACAAATGAATAAATCCATCTCCTGAGTGAATGCCCAGTGCCGTTGAGTGAGATGAGCACTCACTTCAAGAAAACCCTGGTGGCACAGTGGTTAAGTGCTACAGCTTCGAACCATCAGTTGGCAGTTCAAATCCATCACACTCTCCTTGGAAATTCTATGGGGTGGTTCTACTATGAGTTCTCCTATGGGTCATTCCCTGTGAGTCGGAATTGACTGGATGGCAATGGATTTTTAGTCATTTAGTAATCTGTATGAACTGGACCAAACCACCTAACCTTTCTGAGCCCAACTTTATCCATAAAAGAAATTTCCATAAAAATCTAATGGGGCTGCATAGGAGAGAATGCACATTAGGAACCTTCACGATGCAAATAAACCCATTTCCCAACATCTGGCAAGTCCTTAAATCAGTAATATCCAATTTAATAGCAATGCAGTGTCACTTGATTGTTACATGAGTTCTTATAAGGGTCTTTTGTGACACCTAAGGCACATGATTTGTCCTTATAGTTAAAAAATATACAATTATTTAAAACATGCAATTTAATGAATGGTTGGGTTTTCAGAGTAGATGGCAAGGCCTTTCTGCACAGATACCTCCGGGTGGACTTGAACACCCAACCTTTGTCAGTGAGCAAAAGAACACATCACCACCCAGGGATTCATCAGCTTCACACACCACTACCTTCCCTCTAGGTAACTCCAAGCAGAACTTGACCTACCAACAAACAGTCTTAATAATGTGATTCAATGAATAAAGCAGGAGCCCCTAGTTTTTATCTCAGAAATATCAACGTTATTTTAATTTTCTGGAACTATGATGACCAGTGGCAAGGTGGAGCAATGAGCTATACTTTTAGGAAAGTGGGTGTTGGGGAAAGACAAGAGAGCTGGGTGGGCAAGTGACCAGATCTATCTATCTATCGGAACCAAACTGTTGGAGAGCGTTGTCAAACATGTTGATTACTTGGGACCTAATTGTCTGAATTATTAATCATCCTTTATTTTTTTCTCCTAATTCTATTCTGCTGCTAATTCTTCCAAAACTAACTTTAATCCTTTTAATCCCTCTGCCCTATACTAGGAAAAGAATTACAGAGACAGTGAATCTAAAATCAATCTTGTTGGTTACCTCCTAGCCACCTCCTAAAGGATTTGGTGGAAATAAGGGTAAAGTGACGTCTTAATGAGATTTGGGAAATATCTGTGGATTTCATTTATGTCTGCCCCGACCTGACTAATGGGAAAGTATACATAACAATTGTCTGCAATTCAATACGGAGTAAAACTTGCTGATTTTCCCCAGGGACACTGTAACCGTTCATTACTTCATACTGCAGTATAAATTGGCCCAGTGGGGAGGCAGGCCTAGATGGAAGAGAGCTGGAAACAAAATTACAAGCCTAACACTGCAGGCACCTCCCCTGTTCTTGAGGCCCTGGAATCAGGCACTTGACACGTCCAGACAAACACTCTCGCTGACAACTGCGGGTCACTGCACCTTAGACACACACCTGGGGTAACCACAGGCAGGAGAGGAGCTACCCGCATGGCAGAAAAGCCTGCAAAAGATGAAACATATATGAAGGAAATCTGTCCAAGAAGCAAACCAGAAATGTTTTCCACTAAATAGAGAGCGACAGAAAAGTGGTGAAGGCAATCTACTAAAGGGAGAAAACTTTCAAGTTCCAGAAAAATAGGGCAGTCCAGCTGAGTTCCTCCTCTCCCAAGTTTCAACGTCATCCTTTCTCTCCAACATCAACCTCAAGTAACTGTAATCTAGAATATACCCTTCCCCCAAAGGAATATTGGAGCACTCTGGTGGTACAGTGGTTTTATGCTTCAGCTGCTAACCAAAAGGCTGGCAGTTCGAATCTACCAAGTGCTCTTTGGAAACTCTATGGGACAGTCCCAATCTGTCCCACAGCATCAGTGTGAGTCAGAATCAACTTGATGGCAATGGGTTTGGTTTGCTGTTGATTAGGCCAGAGCTATAATTGCTAAAAAAAAGGGATGGCAGTTCAAATCCACCAGCTGCTCCTTGAAAACCCTGTGGAGCAGTTCTACTCTGTCCTATAAGGTAGCTGTGAGTTGGAATCAATTCCATGACGATGGTTTTGATTGTTGGTTTACATCTCTCTAGAAATCTGCACGAGTTAGTGAAAAAATTAAAGTGAAAATATTGACAAGCCCTGCCCTGAATTTTCACCCCAGCTCTGCCTTGAGACACGTTAATTACTCTCTCTGAGTCTTGGTTTTCTGAGCTGTGCAGGGATGATGGGCACAGTTCATCCCTCATAGATTTGTTGTTCTGGCTTAACAAGATGTAAATGTCACAACAAATAACTAGGGCATGAAAGTTCAGTATTTGTTACCTAGTGTTACATCATTGTTGCTGTTATCAACTTTTATAATTCTGGCCCCCTGTTCTTATATTACTGGGGAGGAAACAAGAAAAAAAATGGTAGAATAATCAAATCTGGCAGTTTTAGAACCATTCATATGTATTCGTTGGCAGCAAGTGGAAACTTAAACATGCACTGAACTAGAACATGATTTTCCCAACATTCTAAGACCTCTTCAGACGAAAGAGTGGGGACTTTTTGGACTCATTTCACATGCTTGCTTAGCAGCACATGTAAATACATTTACCGTGTGATGTTTCATTATATCACCTTTGGTAGTGAGCGCCCATGCAAAAAGTCAGTTTCATGCACTTGATCAGAGAGATGAGAACTACAATTCTGGAAGCCCTGGTGATGGAGGGGTGGACGCCCCTGGCTGTTAACCAAAAAGTCAGTGGTTCAAACCCATCAGCTGCTCCTTGAAGGACAGATGTGGCAGTCTGCTGCCCTAAAGATTACAGCCTTGGAAACTCTATAAGGCAATTCTGTTCTGTCCTATAGGGACACACGAGTGGGAATCAACTGGATGGCAAAGAATTTGGTTTGAGTTTCATTTACAGGGAAGTCAGGGTTGGGAAAGGGAGAATCTCGATATGTCGTGGAGTTGGTACAAAGCAGTATGTGGGTCGCCATGAGTCGGATCCGACTTGACAGCAGTTGGCTGGCGTGGCAGCATGGGTACTCACTGTTTAAGGAGAAGCTAGTTTGTTTTGTAAATGTACCTGAAGTACAATTTTGAAAAAGAAATACCACAGTTGTTCTCTCTGATCTTATCAGGGTGAAATGGGGTCAACAGAGAAGCACTGAGGTTCCCAAAGCCATCCTTCATTTTCAGAAATGGTGAACAAAAGCTTCCCTTGCCTTGGGTTGGGGAAATTAGGGTCTAAATTGTCCCAGTTCAGAACTGCAATTCTTTCCTGGTCAGTTTTCATGTTGTATCCTGAGATGACAAAGAGCAGATGGCCCTGGAAAAGACTTGAGCTTTTTCTTCCTTGTACTTCAGATTTACCAGTCTTCTGATTATATCTAAAAATAAACACATGCCCAGAGAGTCTAACCAACTATTGATTTGTGAAAACTTTTTCTATTTTTTAAGCACAAAACAAATTTTGTTATCTCACATAACCTTTAAGACACAGTCCACAAATAGAAATTCTTCTTTTTCCTTCTCTATTCCACCTCCTTCTGAATCTAGATCAGTGTTACCTTAATGAAACTTTAAGCCCTGGAGGAGCTCACTGTTTCCCATGTTTTCCGCTTACCTCAAAGTAAGCACATAAGCTCAAAGTCTATTTTTATTGCTCCAAAAAGGATATTTGAGTCCTCCCCATTGCTAGATATTGTACCTGGCACTATGGACATTGTTTTAGTCATCTAGTGCTGCTCTAGGTGAAGGGCTTTCCCTCTGTCAACTCTGGAGGAAAGTCCTTGTATTGCATCAGTCTCTGGACACAGACCATCCTGGCGCAGGAACCTCAGGTCTGAAGGATGCGCTCTAGTCCTAGTGCTGCTTTGTTGAACAGTATGAGGTTCCTGCACCAAAGAGCTCCCTGAACAAAGACTGATGCAACACAAGGACTTTCCTCCAGAGTTGTCTAGAGGGAAAGCCTTCCCTTGGAGCAAACATCCTGAATTTGGATTTGTAGCCTACTGTACTGTGTAAGAATAAGCTTTTTCTCTGCTTAAGCAATCCATCTTGTGGTATTTCTGTTAAAGCAGCACTAGCTGACTAACACAGATATAAAACAACTAAAACTCACTTTCTGCCTTCATGTTACTTACCAAACCAACCAAACCCACTGCCTTCAAGTCAACCCTGACTCATAGCAACCCTACAGGACAGAGTAGAACTGCCCCATAGAGTTTCCAAGGAGCGCCAGGGAGATCTGAGCTGCCAAGCTTTTGGTCAGCAGCGTAGCACTTCACACTATGCCCTCAGGGTTTCCAGGTTACCGACAGTCCAACATAAAAACTTACTTCCGGCTAACTTCACAGGATGGTTGTTAAAGGCAGAGAAAATAACCTGAGTCATGATCACAATGATGATGACAGTGATGGCAATGGCCCCACTAGTGTCTATTAGGCCTTTATTGGAAAGCCTCTATGGGAGCAATGTCATATCATACTCTCAACACTTCCAGGAGGACGATAGTATTGTTCCCCTTTCAAGCATGAGAAAAATGAGATGTACAGAGAATAAGTAACTAGCCTTACACCTGACTGTTAGGAAATAATGAAACCAGGACTTGAACTTAGGCTATCGGAGTCAAGGTTGCGTTCTTACCCAGGGCGTGTATTACGTCCCACGTGGAAATTTCTCATCACTGGTTCTCATACAAGGATATCTCACTGCTGTCGATTCCAACTCATAGTGACCCCACAGACAGAGGACAACTGCCCCATAGTTTCTAAGGAGCACCCAGAAGATGTGAACGGCTGAACAGCACTTAATCACAATGCCACCGGGGTCTCCTGTGCAAGGATAACCAAACCAAAGCCACTGAGTGGATGCTGACTCAGAGCAACCTTGTAAGACAGAGCAAAATTGCCCCATAAAGCTTCCAAGAAGCACCTGGCAGATTTAAACTGCCAATTTTTTTAGTTAGCAGACCTAGCATTTAACCACTAAGCCACCAGGGTTTTGTACCAGGATTGTGCTCAATAAACATGAGGTTGCTTTTCTTCTGCAAAACAACAGTCTCAAGTGAGGTTTAGAGTGTTTGGTTGCTGGAGAGAGGATGTATTTTAAAAGGCCAAGGATGGTTATAAAGGAAAGAGAGCCCACCAAATCAAATACACTCATCAATGCCACTACAGTGAAAAATTTAAAGCTGTTGAGATTTATAAATCAAGAGACCCAAATATTAAACAACTGATAAAACTATTTGGCAGAGTAGGAAAAGACTAGCTACATTTTGCATTTCAATATGTTTACTATTAAACACTTATCTCAAATGCTTATATTCAGGTGAAACACAGTTAACAGTCTCAAACTTAAGATAGACATTATTTTTTTAAAATTGAAGTATATTTTATGCTAAAAAATGTGCAAAATTACTTTTAATTCAACAAACATTACTGAGTCCTACAATGTGTTCTGGTAGTACTGCAGGTGTTGATGACACAAAGAAATAAAAACAAGAAACCAGCCTCCAAAGTTTTCAGGAAGTTATTGCACCTGGATACATCTAGTGATAGCTCAGTTCACTAAAAATAAATACACAGGCATGAAAAAATTGATTTGTACTGTATACTTTCATTTAATCACAATAAAATAAATAAATAAATAACTATGAAGGATACAGGAGGGTGACTCTGCCTTGGTGAGCTGTGATGTTAGGAAAAGTTTCACAGATGACATAACATCCAAAATAGTTTTGACCACTGATTGGTAATACTTAGACAATATGAGGGAGAAAGATATTCCAGGCAGCGAGAAGGGATGAGAGCACAGCCTGTTCAAAGACATGAAAATACACAGTTTTGTCTAGAGTGCATCCAGCAGACGGTGGGAGGCACCAGAGTATTTGAGTACTAGACCAAAAAACCTTTATCATCAGTTGCCTCCAACTTACAGGGACCAATAGGACACAGTAGAACTGTCTCATATGGTTTCCAATGAGCGCCTGGTGGATTTGAACTGCAGACCTTTTGGTTAGCAGCCACAACTCTTAAGCCCTGCTCCACCAGGATTTCCTGAGCATGAGACACTAAACCCATTGTCTTGGAGTCCATTCAAAGCTGCCCTATAGGGCAGAGTAGCACTGCTCCTTAGAGCTTCCAAGAAGCGCCCGGTGGATTCGAATTACCAACTTTTTGGTTAGCAGTCCTAGAAACCACTACACCATCAGTGTTAAGGCAAATCTACACAGGCAGTCATGAGCTGCCACACAATGTGTGTTTGGGCAACCTCTCACGCACTGTATGTGTCCATAGTCCCATCAGACTTTTTTTTTTTTTTAAGGGAAAGCAGCTCTCCTTTTGTTTATGATTCTCCTTCTGATGGTTTTGTGGGGTTTTGTGAAGTGGTTTTAACGACCCTGCACTCTCCGAGCCAACAAGCTGCAGGGCTCCAGGGCAAATCCCAACCTACCCCGTGCCTTCTCCTCTGCCTCACCTCCTTCTGGCTTCACTCAGATGCCCTGCAGCCACGCAAACCTTCCCTCCCTGCACAGGGCAGTGCCTGCTGAGGCTCCTTGTCACAGGCACTGATGAGGATGTCACCAGGCCCACAGGCCCAGGGTCCTGTGGTCTTCCAGCTCTGGGTGGCAGCAGGATCAGGAAGCAGCTGCACCAACAGAGCGACATCAGCCAAGGTCATCACCCCCAGCCACATGCCTGGCACCTGTACACCCACCCACTCAACACCAGGTCCTATGGATCACCTCTAAGTCACCCTTGTGCACTGTCTACCCTGTGCCTGCATGGGTACAAAGTCCCCATGTGGCCATTAGCACGGCCCCCGACCCGCAACCCTACCAGCAGATGCACACCCAACAAGGCTGGTCACCTGTATACAGGTCCATGGGATACTTCCCTACGGCTTTCCCAGGCGTGCTTCCAAACGGTCTTAGTTTAACAGACTTTACAGGGGTTGGTTCACAACGATGGGTTGTACGGGACTACTAGTACACACCACAGTGTTTACACAACATCCAAACTCTATCCCATTTCACAGATCTGTATTTTAACCATTAAGCCACACTTGCACAGTTAGAGCTCCAAAAGCCCTGTTAACCACTTTCAAACTTCGAATCGACTCATAACATCCCTCAAGGACAGAGGAGAACTGTGCCATAGGGTTTCCAGGACTGCCTGGAGGATCTGAACTGCCAACGTTCTGGTTAGCAGCTGTAGCTCTTAACCACTGTGCCACCAGGGTTTCCCTATAAGTGATAAGAAGGCATAAATCACTACTAAGAGAAAAGAAGTATCTGATTATACTTTTAGAAATATCAATCTTTCAAAAACCCCATTTTAGAGGAAAAACTGAATTCCATTGTACTATCCAGAGCAGATCTCCGCTGAAGTGGTCAAGTGTGCTGTATTGAGATTTGTGACCCTAGACCTTCCTCCCCTCCACTGGTCCGCCAGCTGTGTCCTTAGGCAGGACACGTAAACTCTTTGCACCTCAGTCTTCTGCTTTCTAAAAAAAGGATAATAACAGTTCTCATTCAGGCAACTGTTCAAAGAATTAAGTAAAACACTACTAATGAAATACCTAGATCAGAGAAAGTATTCAATAAATGCTCCTCATTGATTATTATCGTTATGTCCATTTAACATCGTGGGTACTTGGGAATACTTTAAAAAAACTACAATCCGTCACATAGTTCGTTGACTTACGGCCTGTCAGTGTGTTGTACCATGGTGGCTGGTGTGTCACCACGACTCTACAAACTCTGCCATCAGTATTTCAAATACCACAGGAGCCCCCATGATTCAGGCTTCAGTGGAGCTTCTACACTAAGAAAGACAGAGAAGAAAGGCCTGGCAATCCATTTCCAAAAATTAGCCAAGGAAAACATTACAGCATACAAGAGAACACTGTCTGACTCCTTTGCTTTGGACACGCCACCAGGAGGGATCAATTCCTGGCGAGGAACATCCCGTTGCTGATATAGGGGGTGAGTGAAGGGAAGGGAGACCCTCATCGACATGGCTTGGCATGATGGCACCATGAAGGACCTGAACATGTTGGCACTCAAGAAGATGCAGGACCAGGCGATGTTTGGTTCTGCTGTAGTTAAGGTTGTGACAACCCTGGTCGCGTCGCGGTTAAGGGCTATGTCTGCTAACCAAAAGGTCGGCAGGTCACATCCACTAGATGCTCCGTAAAACACTATAGGGATGTTCTGCTCTGTCCTATAGGGTTGCTGTGAGTCAAAATAGACCTGATGGCACTGGATTTTTTTTTTTTTTCGGCAGGTTTAGATAAGGCTGTCATCAGTTAGAGCTGGCTCCTTGACATCTATCTGCCAAATTAACTCCTAGTTCTTCACACATTAACAATCTATAGGTAAGCCAACTTCAACATCGTAAGTAATAAAGTTACTTCGAAAACACATTCATGAGGATCAAAGCAAAATATGAAATGAATCTGTACAAATCAGCTTTTGAAATTTGCATCACTCCAGGCAGATTATTAAACATCAAGTGGAGTAATGATGAAAATGCAGCCAAACTTCCATGGACAAAACTCTCAATCAACTGCCTAAATCAAACTCCTTGTAAAATTTGACTTTATTGGCATAATTGAAAATGTGTTTCCTCTTTCCTTCTTTTACTATTATTAAGAATTTTTAATTCTTTATTGTTCATACTCAGTTATTTCTGATAGTTAACATAACATAGGTACTGCAAGTTTCTCCTATGTTTCAGATTTATTTTGTTTAGTGCCTTTAATTCTCCAAATTGTATATCCAGTTCCTCCATATATAGAATTTTGAAAATCAAGGGTCTATTCACTACAACTACAATTTTCCCCAAAAACAACTGTCAATGAGGTCAAGAACCAATAAAAAGTTACTCATGTCTATCACATAAACATGGATAATTTAGATATTAAATATAGAATGTTGTGTTTAGTATTTAAGATGAATAATTGATCTGATGCCCTAGTTTACATAATAGTCTCTCCTCTGACTGCCCTTACTCCTGTCAATAAGCTCAAAGTTATCTCCCACTTTATTACTACCGCATCTCACTTGCCATTCTTTTCTCCGCTGAAGACTCCTCGCCCCCCAAAAACAAACCCAGTGCCATCCAGTTGATTCCAACTCATAGTGTCTCTGTAGAACAGCAGAACTACTCCCAAAGAGTTTTCAAGGAGCACCTGGCAGATTCAAACTCCCAACTTTACAGTTGTTAGACACAGTGCTTAACTACTCTGCCACTAGGGCTTCTGAAGTACCAATAATCTTGGGCTTATGACATGCTTTTAAACCCAACTCTACATTTCCAGATTTGGGGGGCCTTTAACTTCATCAGTAGAAATGACCCTCTTCTCTGATTCATTTACCTTTTTTATTTCCCCCAAACTATCTTACTTCCCACTTGGAATTATACTACTTAATTTTATTTTATGTATAAATATAGTCTCTGGAAATGGTGAATTTCTCAAAGGCAGGGGAAGAAACAGTTTCTACTTTATTGGCATCCTAAGTCTTTCCTAAATAATCCTACAAGCTAACATTCATTGGAGAAAAAGAATCTCTTGAAATATAGCCTGGAACATGCTTTCCCAAGAGGGGCACTATTAGCCCACAAAATTTGATTCTCGAAGGGCCAACAAAACCTTAGATGTGAGAAAGGCATATGGCCTGCTAAAGTGTCACAGCACATGAACATATAGATCTATATACATAGCTAGATAGGTATGCAGTTGCTATGAGTTGGAATCAACTCAATGATTCCAGTAATGAGGTTTTTATTATGATTATTATTATTATTTTTGAATAGTGTTTCAATTTCATTGGAGAGAGTTACACAACATGTCTTAAAAAGCTCGTTAGGTACTCAATAATGGGAAAAAAAGTGATTGAGAAACAATAGTGTCTGATAACTGGTCATGCATAATTTTTTTGTGTGTATATGCCTATTAAGGAAACTCAAGATTATTTATAAAATAAAGTTTCACATGTGCGCTACTCAACAAGCAGACATGTAAATACTGTTGCCATCCCCACATGTGAATCAAACCCTCATTTTAATACATTTATATCAGATAATCATATTTGGCAATTTACCTATTTGTCATAAATGCAGAATTTAACTGTAGAAATTAACTGTATTTTAGAGACACAGCACCAGAATGAACTACACTATAAAAATATATCTAAAACAAAATTTTAAAAATATGTATTAAGACTGAAGTCAGAGATACATAATGACTGTGACTTGGAAGAAAAAAAATCAAAAGAAAAAGGATATAAAATTCAAAATTTGTTTCACACCCTTACAAAGCAGATAATTGGCCAGCCATTGTTTGTAAAACATTAGATATTTAAATATAACTTAGGAATTTACAGACTGTCTAATGGGCAAATCCACGCAATAAATAACTGTAAAGGGATGCATGAAAGTATGTTAAGACTGAAGAACTGATAAAAATTATTTATAATGTATACTTCTGCTATGAGGTCCTTTGGATTCTAGAAAGAATCATATCACCACTCCAAGATAATGTTTTAAAGGACAGATCTATTCTGTGATCTCAACATGAACATATTCAGAAAGTTATGCTTTCATATCTACTGGGCATCAGATTAAAATTTTAACTTTAAAGACATGAAAACAGACTATCCACAAAGCAAAGGGAAGTATTTCTCCAGTAGCTGCAGATTTTTGAAAAACGCCTTGTGGTGAAAGTCACACTAAAATATCTTTTTATTAACTGCAGGGTACACAAATATAAAAGTTGTAAATAATGTTACTCTTGACAAGAAGATAGCTATTCCTTCTTTTCCAAGGATTTACATAAAGAAACCAGGCCAAATAAATGAAATACCTTGTTTGTTAGCGGGAGTCAATCATTTTTTTCCAACCTCATTTAATCTATCTCTGACAGTTTCCAATCTCCCTTAAAGTCATCTCAGTTTGCTGCAACTAAATTGTTTAAGGACTCCAGGGACCTAATGTGGGGAGAATATCAAGGGCATCTTCCTTCCCTTTAGAAGTGTGAAATGTCTTTATTGTCTTACAGTCTGAGAAGCAGGTTCCACGACACTTATTATGTCTCCATGTGGCCACGACATCTGTTTGAACTGGTGGGTTTCTTTGACACTATTAATGATCTGCTCTGTACATCAGATCAATTATTCAATCCTCCAAAACTAGTGCAGAAACCTCATCTGAAATTAAAGTCTCTGCCTAAATTCTTCACATCAATCTAGAAATTTTGATTCCAGTCCCATCAATGTTCATGGCCATAGATGAGGTAGAAAAATAAAGGCTGCAAGATTTAACAACAGAAAAGCAAATGCCAACACAAATAAGAAACAAAAACAAGCAATGCATCAAAAAAACTGTAAGCAACCAATTTGCTAAGTCACTCTTAATATTTGAAAAAGCAAGAACTGGATGAAAATTTAAGTATGAAGAAAGAATAATTAAATCATAATGTTACTACTTTAAATTTTTAGTAATTTAAAATATTTTTTTAATTATTTAAAAGGTGGAGCTGGCATTTTCAATGAGGAATTGAGAGGATAATATGGTTTTAGATTTCCAGAGTCCTTTTTTAAGGTCAGGGCAGAAACACAGTCTTTATTAAATCAGGCAACATATGTATAACTGCATTCTTTTAACTTGCTAAGAGAAAATCCAGCACTTCCGCATTTTTCTAAAACATTAAGAACAAATAGCAGGGAGATAATCAAGAATACTAACTGCAGGCATTCTTATCTTAAACCTAAAACACCCAAACCCACTGTCAGAGTCAATTCCTACTCCTAGTGAGACCGTAAGACAGAGAACTGCCCAGTGAGGTTTCTCTGAGGCTATAACCCATATGGAAGCAGACAGCTGCATTGCTCTCCTACAGAACAGCTGGTGGGTTCAAATGTCTGTACTTTCAGTTAGCAGCCAGTACTTAACCACTGTTGCTCTGTAGTTACTCAAGTGGATATATTTTTGTTTCCTTAATTATCTTAACAGCTGAAGAAATCATAATAACAAGAAATTTTCACATTTGAAATTAAAAAAATAAATAACATCATCTACAAGGCAGTTATAGAGGTTTAAAATCAAAACTGGTGATCACAGAGTCAGTTCTGACTCACGGCATCCCTACACACATCAGGGTCAAACGGTGCACCACAGGGATTTCAATAGCTGAGTTTTCAAAAGTAGATTACTGGCCTTTCCTTGAAGGTACATCTGGTGGACTCAAACCTCCAACATTTTGGCTAGTAGCCGAAGAACGTTAACCATTTGCACCAATCAGAAACCCCTTCAGATGTTTAGCACAGGCCAATACACATCTGCTAATTTAACATCAGAAACCCTGGTGGCATACTAGATATATGCTACAGCTGCTAACCAAAAGGTTGGCAGTCCAAATCTGCCAGGTGCTCCTTGGAAACTCAGTGGAGTAGTTCTACTCTGACCTACTGCATCATTATGAGTTGGAATTGATTCAATGGCAGTGTTTTGTTTTTTTTTTTAATCTAAATGTCTAGAGAGACAACAGTACCGTATTGTCCTTTACCATTGAGAACTACATTATGGCTCTCTTCTCATCTTCTCAGTTCTCTGAGGTACTTAGGAGAAGTGATTCAGTCAAAATAAGTGAACAGCCGTTGTTTCCCATCCTAAAATGACACTTCAATCTCACCCAATACGCCTACATGTGAAATACAACAATCGCTGTGGTAAGGGAAAGAGCCAGTGTCAAAATAGACCTCACTCCCTCTCCTACCCTATCCTTGTTTGTGAACACTAAGAAGAGCAATTATGTCACATTCTTGGATTAACCAGTGATTCACTGACCAGAGGCAGAGAATTATCAAAGAAACTGTAAAACTAACCATTCAAACAAAAAGTTTGGATCAGCATTTAGAGTTATCATGTTAGGATGTCAGATTACTGTCTTAATGCTGAGACCTTGCCTGGTTCATAATGCCTTCAAAAGACAGGATGCATTTCTGTGTAACCTGGATAATCATACCATTGTACCAAGTCATCATTTATTTTAAAATAATCCTTTTGTTCAAGTGAAAAGTAACTTCAGATTGTTCATTTTACTCTGCAGGTCCATTAACAATAGAATAAAACTTTCAAGATCTGGAAATGAGAGAATGAGATAGGCTAAGTAGAAAGTAGGAGAAGAGTTAGAAAAGAAAGTGGTTAGCACAATATAATGTATAAAAAAATACAACTAACTCATCAGACAAGCAAATGAAATGAAAGCAACTGACACTGGGAATGTTTACTTCCTCTGACCATCAGGTTAAGGCCATTCTAAATCACTCATTTTAATTTAAATAACTACATTAAAGATTAAGGGTAGAGTCTTCTGGCCAACATGGCACTAAAGACATCAGCACACGTCATTCATTCTACTACAGCAGAGACCCAAAAAACTAAGCAAAACAGATACAAATGTCAATACTGGAAACTAGAGTGTCAAATGAAGAGATAAAGATCTCAAAACTGAATTGAATAAGAAAGTGATAGAAAACAGAGTGAGAAGAGATACTATAAAGTTCTCTATCAACTGAATCATCACAGATTCACCACCTAGGATGCCTGTCAGAGATCAGCAGACAGGAAGGAAAGAAGAGCAAATTTATGAAGCTCTTGGCAGGAGACAAAGCACTTGCGGCCACACAAGGCCTGCCTTCATAACCCCATTTTCTTCCCGCTGCTACTCTACCTCTGACACCTCTAGGCTAACTGTGGTGTTCCAGTTGGCCAAGGAGTGCAGCACCAACACCAGTTGGATACACCCTACCCACACCAGAGATCAGCAGATGAGGAGTATGACAGAGCACCTTCTGGAGCAGGGCACAGATCACCCACTGGGCCTACCTGCCCCGCTGCTCCATAACTGAGTGACTGACTCTGCCTGTTGGCCAAGGAAGTAGCAAGACCACAGACGCAAAAACAACCAAAAAGTACTGCCTGCCTGCTCTGACATGACCAAATAAAACAACCAAGAAAAAAAGGCAGGAAAAAACAGATTTACAATCAATAAAGAAAATAACAACTGGATGGCCCACAGACATCAGACAACATCAAAACATATTAAAAAAAACAAGCATGAAGATTCTAGTAGGTGTCCAAATAAAACACCAGATAACTTTCTAGCAGAAAAAAAGGCTCTAGAATCACCTGACAGGGAATTCAACTCTCTAACGTTTAGAGCTATCCAAGAGTTGAAGCAAGAAGCAGACAAAAAAATGAAGGAAAAAAGAGATCAATTCATGGAAAGGGCAGGCAAATTCATGCAAGAATTCATAAAAAAAATATATATATACAGGAACCAAATGCCAAAACTAATTCACAAGCAGAAATCCTATAAAAACAACAAATGGAAATCCAGAAGATAAGCAACAAGATTTCAGCAATGGAGAGCATCACAAAAGGGCTGAGGAGCGGGTTTGAAATGATGGAACACAGCATCAATGAAATTGAAGATGAATACTTGCATACATGTCTGAGGAAAAATCAGAAAAAACAATGAAGGAAAACAAAGAAACCCTGACAATTATTTGAGATAGAATGGAAAGCAAACATTTACAAGTGATCAAAGTTCTAGAAGAGGGAGATCACTGAACAGTTGCTGACAGAAAACTTCCCTAACACCATGAAAGATGAAAAAGTGATTATCCAAGAAGCCCAACAAACCCCATATAAGATAGACCCTAAAAGAAAATCACCAAGGTGTATCATAATTACACTCTCTAAAACCAAGGACAGAGAAAAATATCTGAGAGCAGTTTGAGAAAAACAAAAAGTCACATACAGAGCATAAACAGCAAGACTACATAAACCCTGATTAGTCTGCAGAACCATACACACAAGAAAAGCAAGAGGATGATATATATAAAACCGTCAAAGAAAAAAACTGCCAATCAAGAATGACATACCCTGTAACAGCTTCATTTAAACATGATGGTGAAACCAGGACATTTCCATATAAACAGAAATTAGGGGGAATGTGTGAAAACCAAGCCAAACTTTCAAGAAGTCTTAAAAGGAGCCTTTTGGTCTGAGAACAATCTAAGACCACAGCCTGAATCTAGGACACAAGACTCTAAGAACCAGATAGCAATCTAGGAAATAAACTCTCAAGGACTATCCAAAACCAAAAGAATTACAAGAGAAAACCAGAGAGAATAATCAGTAAAAGACAACAAAACCTGAACAACAGAAGAGGGAATGAACAGTGTAGATATAGAACGCTCTCATGCAGTGAAGACAAAGCACCATTAAGTAAAAATAGAGTGGTTCACAGCCAGGAAAGCAACGATTAATTTCAAGGCAACCACAAAGATTAATAACCCAACTGTCTTAGTCATCAGGTGCTGTTATGACAGAAATATCACAAGTGAATGGCTTTAACAAAGAGAAGTTTATTTTGTCACAGTCCAGTAGACTACAAGTCCAAATTCAGGCTATCAGCTCCAAGGGAAGGCTTTCTCTGTCATCTCTGGAAGACAGTCTTTGCCACCAATCTTCCCTTGGGCTGTTAGCTTCTGAAGCGCAGGGACCCTAGCTCCTTTCCCAAGGACGCATTCTGCTCCTGGCACTGGGCACTGCTTCTTGGTGGTATGAGGTTCCCAGATTTCTCTGATAGCTTCTTTCTTTTATATCTCAAGAGTCTGCCCCAAGGTACACCAGATCTTACAAACTGTGTCCTGCTCCACCAACACAACCGCCACCCATCTCCCTCATTAACATCATAGATGTAGGGTTTACAACATGTAGGAACTTCACGCAATACCAGAAATTCTGGTCTTGCCAAATGGCTACACATACTGCTATACACATTTTAGGGGAACACAATTCAATCCATGATATCTATTCACCAAAATAAAGAAGGAAAACAGAATATTAATATTAAAAAAAATACACAGAAATAAATGAAAAATCCATGAACCAATAGAATTCAAGACAGGAGAGGAAAAGGGACAAAGAAAACATCAGCACCACCAAAAACAGCAGTACAAAACGACAACAATAAACTCAAGCCTATTAACAATTATACTAAATATAAATGACCTAAAATACACCAATGGATTGGAAGACAAAAAAAAAAACAAAAACAGGATTTCTCAATATATTATTTACAAAAGACACATCTTACAAACTAATATACCTGGTAATAACTAGTATGACAGATACATTGGGACTAGTGGAACGTAATTGAGAACCTAGATGTAAATCCATTCACTTATGTTTACCTGAAAAAACCTGTTGGTGCAGTGGTTAAATGCTATAGTTGCTAATGAAAGGTCAGCAGTTCAAACCCACCAGACACTGCCTGGAAACCCCATGCGGCAATTCTACTCTGTCCTGTAGGGTCACTATGAGTCAGAATAAACTTGACAGCAATGAGTTTGATGGTTATCTGATCTTCAGTAAGGGCCCTAAGTCCATCCAAAGGGAAAAGGACAGTATTTTCAGTAGATGATGCTGGAAAAACTTGATGTTAGCTTGTAACATGAAGCAAAGTGGAACGGATTATGCTAAGTGCAGTGAGTCAGTCACATAGGGACAGGTGTTATGTGACACTCATGAGAAGGGTCCCATGAAGAAAGAAACCATCTTTGATGGGTACCAGGGAGGGTAGGGGTGGGGTTAGAATAAAAAAAGATTTAAGGGAAAATACCTGCCAGAAAAAGGAGATGTGCTTGTACAGTGGTTAGAGCACCTGGCTGCTAATCCAAAGGCTGATGATCTAAACCCACTAGCTGCTCCACAGGAAAAAGTCGTGGTCTTCTGCTCCCCTGAGATTTCCAGGCCTGGACACACTATGGGGCAGTTCAACTCTGTCCTACAGGGTTACCAGGACACCAATGAGGTTTTTTGTTTGTTTGTTTTAATATATCAGAAAAATTCACAAGGATCCAATAGAAGATTCATATCTACAAATAAACCTAATAAAAAGAAAATTTTATCCTTTAATTTAGCCAAATAGAACACATTTAATTAGTAAACACAAATAAATGTAATAATAAGATTCTTTGGTGATGCTTTGTGATAGCAACTCAAGACAAGTGGATAGGTATAAGATTTTCTTCTAATTAATTTTAAAACAATTGCTTGTTTTAAAAATATAAAGGGATAAAATACGTAATTACAGATTAGACTACCTGAATTTTTGTATACCACTGTAGATTAATGCTGTTTAACTACATCAAGCTATATGAACAGGTAGATATTATGAACAAATCATATAATGTATTTGAAAATGATCCAAAAGATTTCTGGCTAAGAGATGAGATGTTTTAATACACATTCATCAAAAACTGCTGATGCTACTATTTCCCCAAGCTGAAAATTTTTTAATAAAATAGGAAGTTTTAACAAAATTGTAGTTGATATTCATGCATCATGAAGCCAGGTATAATTTCAGCAGTCATTATAAGTCAATTTAAAATGAAAGAATGTATTACATATTTTCTTCTAAAAAGTGATCTTTCACTATCATATACTAGAATTGATTATAAAACCATGTTATCACATTTGCACAAAATACTTAATATTATCACACAGTATAAAGGAAAAACTAATAAAGTACTAAAAATAATTATGTCCAGTCTTCATATGTTTCATAGTCTTAATGAAAGTAAATACAATAAGAGCAAGCTTTATATAACATGTTCATAAGGCTGAAATATTTGGATCTTTCAAACAGGACCATCCATCTATACTTATAGGGCAATTCACTTCTACCACCATCTGTTCCACCCCACCCCCAACAACATGAAATGCAAAATAAAATCTCTGCAACCTGTACGGTATAAGATGTACTGCTTGTATGTGTAGGTCTGCACACATGGAACAATTTTCTCTATAAATATCTATGACAGGAGGACTCTCACCCTTAGCATATGTGTTTCAGTGTTCTTTAAGGGTAGTTTCAGTTTAATCAGCACAAACTCACAGGTGAGAGCCAGCTCTCACACATCAGCATGGGTCAACAAGGAAGAAGAGAGGCATGAAGACATTAAAAATCAGCAGGCTAAAGATGTTCACAGAGTCCCTTCCATCCTCATGGTCTCACAGGATCCAGAGGGTGACAAATGGTTACGAACAGGTGGTATGACTTAGTATTGATCTGCCACAGTAACCTGTGGTCATCTTCGGTGGTCTCAGTACTAAAAATAAATAGGCAATATCCAATTATCTTGTTAGTGAAATCATCACATTATTTTACAGAAACAAATAAACAAAAAAATAGTTTCCCTTGCCATGGAAATGATTTTGACTCATAGTAGCCCCATAGGACAATTTAGAGCTGCCCGATAGGGTTTCCAAAGAGTGGCTGGTGGATTCAAACTACTGTCCTTTTGGCTAACAGCTGAGCTCTTAAACATTTTGTCCCCAGAGTCACTATTATTTATCAATACATTTCTCAATGTTTATTTACAATGTCGATCAAAGCCAAGTACTTCAAAGTCCCTTGCCAACAACTCAAATCTTTAAGTGTCAGAAAAATGTAAATAGATTGAAATTATCAACTCAGTATAATCTTCGTTGATGGGAGAAGTTGATGAAAGAGGCTGATAACTTTTGAAAAGGTTATTTTGTCTAATATGCTGTGTATCTGCTCTATGTTGCTACATGAAAGTCCAACTTCTTGCCTTAATAAGCAGGGTAGATCAATGGGTAAATGGTCCTTTTCTCTTTAGACTCAGTCTCTGTGAGCTGAAAATCACAGCTTACTTACTCAACGCGTTATCTTGGAAGTTCCTTAACTTCTCCAAGTACCATTTCCTTACACAGGAATTGTACCCTCCTCACTGGTTTGTTGTAAAAAACGAATGAGAAAATATGGGTTGGTCACCACACAGAGACTGGCATACAGTAAGAGACTAACACGGACCCTTTTTTGTTGTTCTTTCCATGCCCACCTATGACCATTCTAATTATGGTCTGAAGTAGGATAAACAGTAGATAGTGATGGCAAAAGTTAATCAGATAATGCAGATTTTTAAGCACAGTTCTCGAGTCATGGTGGCCCAGTGATTACGTACTTTGGCTGCTAATCAAACGGTCGGCAGTTCAAATCCAGCAGCCTCTCCCTTCAAATTCTATGGGGGCAAGTCTACTCTGACACACAAGGTTGTTAAGAGTTGGAAGTGACTTGAAGAGCAAAGGGTTTTAAGCAGTCGGATCAAGAGTAGACCTTCACATCATTTGCTGGATTGTAAAGAGCTATTGCGTTGTAAGCCTATTTTGAAGGATACTACTAGCTAGGCACAAACTTCTTCACTCCTTACATAGTAGAGAAATTGTATGTACCTTGGACTTAGCTGAGTGGTTACTGAAACAAATATTCAGTTTGCCTCAAAAAGATGTGGCCATTTGCCTAAGCTCTTGTCAACAAAAAGGAACTGCGATGCACGTGCAGTTTCCTCCTCGCTTGCTTAGGAGGAAATCATTAACCCTGAACTCAGCTCTCAGATGGCTGAAATAACGGTATTCAGAGTGACTCAGAAAATGCTAAGGAGCCCTGACAGCGCAGGGCTCAGGCGCTGGGCTGCTAATTGAAAGCATGGCCATTCAAAGCCACCAAGGCATTCCATGAGAGAGAGATGTGGCAGTCTGTTTCCTTACAGATCACAGCCCTGGAAACCCTGTAGGGCTGCTCTACTCGGTCCCATAGGGCCACAGCGAGTCAGAATCGACAGCTTTTTAGGAAACTATGTGTTACAGTTGGCAGAGTCACAATTAGCCCCTGTCCCTGAATGCCCACAAGAGTTAGTACCCCTTGCTGATCCGTTATATTAGGTTTGGGTTTTTAAATTAGAAAGAAACAAACCTCTCTTGCTTGAGTCACTGGATTTTTAGATCTCTTTGTTACAGCACTTAATGATTTCTTAAAAGACCCGTATTGGTTTAATATAACCTTGTACAGCATTAGTAATTCCAGTGGCCTCTAGGTGATACAACTGAGAGTGACCACATGTTTCATGCTGATAATCAAAGAAGAACACGAAAAAGAACTCATATTGTGCAGCCACGCCAAGTGCCATCGAGTACAGTCACATATTAATAAAGTAAAATAAGTGCAAACGTTTGTGATGCCAATCAAGAATGCCTGTGAATTAAAAGTACTTAAATTCACCACATTTAAAAAACACACTGTGTCTCAAAGTTGGCACATGTCTATGGAGATGTGATTATACAAAATAGGGAGCTTTACAATATTCTTGAGTTATGAATAAAAACTGTTCATTCTCTGATTAATCTAAGAAATACAAAGCTGTGCAGTACCCTGGAAAGAGACTGATGAAAGACTAAAAGCAGAATCAGAAGCATTTGAAGGTTGTACCTCAATTTAATACAAAACCTTAGAAAATCAAATAAGTTCTTGTGACTGAAATTCATCTTTTGTAAACTTGTGATTAAAAGTGAAAACACCACATATCTGACAAAATCCAACACCCATTCATGTTAATCGCTCTCAGCAAAACAGAAATACAAGGGAACTTCCTCAACATAGTAAAGGGCATTTATATAAAGCCAACAACCAATATCATACTAAATGCAGAGAGTCTGAAAGCATTCTTCTTGAGAAGGGAATCAGAGAAGGATGCCCTATATCAGCACTTTCATTCAACACTGTCTTAGAAGTTCTAACCACAGCCATCAGGCTAGACAAAGAAATATACGACATCCAAACTGATAAGGAAGAAGCGAAAGTATCTCTCTTTGCACATGATATGATCTTATACACAGAATGTCCTAAGGAATCTACAAAAAAAATACTACCAGAAGAAATAGAAGAGTTCAACAAAGCATCAGGACACTATACAAGCATACAAATATCAGCTGGATTTCTCTACACCAACAAAGAGAGTATCAAAGAGGAAATCACCAAATCAATACCATTTACAACAGTAAATTGGAATAAATCTAATAGTAATAGGAATAAATCTAACCAGAGATGTAAAAGACTTATACAAAGAAAACTATAAAACACTATTGCAAGAAACCAAAGACACCTACAGAAATGGAGTAACTTACCTTGTGCATGGATAGGAAGACTCAACACAGTAAAAATGACTATTCTACCCAAAGTGATTTATAAATACAATGCAATCCCTATCCAAATCCCAAAGGCATTTTTTTAATGAGATGGAAAAACAAATTAATAACTTCATATGGAAAGGGAAAAAAAACTTAGATAAATAAAGCATTTCTGAAGAGGAACAAAATGAGAAGCCTCACACTACCTGACTTTAGAATTTTTACAGCATAACTCTAGTCAAAACATCCTGGTACTGGGACAACAGAAACACAGACCAAGGGAACAGAATTGAGAAACTAGATACAGAATCATCCATCTATGAGCAGCTGATATTTGACAAAGGTCCAATGTCCATAAATTGGGGAAAAGGCAATCTAGTTAACAAATGGTGGTGACATAACTGGATATCCACATACCAAAAAAAAAAAAAAAAAAAGATGACACAAGACTCATATCTTACACCAGGCACAAAAACTAACTCAAAATGGACCACAGACCTCAATGTAAAACATGAACTTATAAATATCACAGAAGAAAAAATACGGACAATTCTGGGAGACTTAATGGCATGAACAGAATACAAAACATAATTAACAATGCACAAATACCAGAAGCTCAAAAAAAATCAAACACTAACACACATCCAAAGATTTCATCAAAAGAGAAAAATACAACCTACAGACTGGGAATAAAATAATTTGGCTACAGCAAATCCAACCAGCATCTAATCTCTAAAGTCTATATGATACTGAAAAACCTCAACAACAAAAAGACAAGCAAGCTGATTAAAAAAATAGGCAAAAGGTAATGAACAGACACTTCAGCAAAGATGACATTCAGGCTGCTGACAGATGCATGAGGAAATGCTCATACTCATGAGGCATTAGAGAAATCCAAATCAAAGCTACAATGAGATAGATAACATCTCACCTCAACAAGGATGACATTAATTCAAAAAATACAAATTAATGAATGGAGACACGGAAACTCTCATGCCCTGCTGGTAGGATTGTAAAATGGTACCACCATTTTGAAAATAAATTTGGCTCTTTCTTAAAAGCTAGAAATAGAAACACCACACGATCCAGCAGACCTACTTCTTGGAATACATTCTAGAGAAATAAGAGCTGTCACATGAATAGATATATGCAGACCAATGTTTATTTCAGCAGTGTCCACAATAACAAAGTGATGGAATCAACTTAGGGGCCTATCAGTGGATGAATGGACCAGCAAACTATAGCATATTCACACAATGGAATATTATGCAATGATAAAGAACAATAATGAATTTGGGAAACATATGATCTGACTCGACAGCACTTGGCTGGCTTGGCATCACAACATGGAGGAATCTGGAAAGCATTATGCTTAATAAAATTAGTCAGTCCCTAAAGGACAAGTTTTGTATAAGATCACTATTGTTAGGATTCAATTAAAGGTTTAAAAGCAACAAAAACAGTCTTTGATGGCTATGAGGGTGGGAAGGGAGCAAGACGGTTATTTATTAATTTGATACAAGATAAGAATTATTTTAGGCAAAAGGAAGGACAATACATAGTAGAAGAGCAGTCAGGACAACTGGACTAAGTCAAAAGCTAAGAATTTTTCTAAATATAGCCAAATACTTTGTGGGACAGAGAAACACGGACAGAGGTGTGGGGACCATGATCTCAGGGAACATCTAGGTCAACTGGCATAACAAAATTTATTAAGAAAATGGCCTACACCCCACTTTGGAGTGTCACACCTGGGGTCTTAAAAGTTAGCAAGTGGCCATCTAAGAAGCACCATTCGGCCTCCGCCCACCTGGAGTAAAGGAGAACAACAAAGACATTAGGAAAACATAAGCTCAGGAGACAGTAAGGACTGCATAAACAGGCGGCTACATCAACATGCGACAGGAAGCACTAGTTGGTCCCTGGGACGGTGCCCGCTACCACCAGTAACTCCCTTTACAGGAAACTCAGCAAACAGTTGAGTTCCTGATGGAGTGGGAGAAATGTGCAGTGCAGAACTTGAACTCTAGTGAGAAGACCCAACTGGATGGTCTGACACACTGGAGGGTCCCCAGAAGACGTGACCCCAGACTCTCTGTGAACCCAGAATGGAAGCGATTCCAGAAGCCAACTCCTCAGACAGAGATTAAACTGGTCTGTAAGTCATCAAATGATGATGATGAAGAGTGTGCTTCTTGGCTTAAGTAGACACAGGAGGCTAACTGGGCAGCTCCCATCTAGATGAGATGAGAGGAAAGAAGGTGACAAGAGGTGAATGAATGGACATGGTAAATTCAGTGTGGAGGGAACGAGTGTGCTGTCACAGTGTGGGGAGAGCAGCTATGGTCACATAGCAAAGTGTAAGTGTTTGTATGAGACACTCACTCAAATTGTGAGCTTTTACTTATACATACACACATGCACACAAAAGAAGAGCCCCAGAGTGTTGTGAGGACTGAAGGAGAAAGCACATGTTAAGTGCACTGCATCAATTTCAAGGCAGTGCATGGAAGTGGGTTGTTTCTCAACATGCTTCAGCTATCAGAAATGTTTCATTCACACATGTACAGACATATTACATATTACAACATATGTAATCTTATTTCTGCCAAAATCTCTGGCAATTGTTCAATAATATGTGCCCAATATAAAAGGCTTGTTAACTTAGTCAACAAAAAGCACTCATTTATATTTGCCATTGGAATGGTTACCATTTTAATATACTCTAAAATGAAACCAATATTAGGAATTCCAGTCAAGACAGAGGTTGTGCAGGAAACTCTGGACAACAGCTTTTTGTGGTTTGTTATTTGTTGCCATTAATAAAGGAACTGTTTTAAGAAAACACTATTAGATTTAGGCATTAGAAAATTATCAGTTATCTTCAAAAGTGGTTTTGGTAGAGTGACATGATATGATCTGAAATCAAAATGTGAGGTATCAAGAAGTTTACTGTTGGTGAAGCCGAGAGAGAAGAATAAATATACTGCTATCTGTATACTTCTTGGTACAATTCTTTGGTGTATGGTAAATGAGGAATTCCCAGAGGTAAATTCAGTTAGTAACAGGATCAGGAAATGAGGAGTGTGAGAGAAAAGACTAATGTCTAATTCCACAGGACAAGAGAATGTCATCAGTACAGATAAGGTGCACACTACCGACACAAGGGGGGAGTGGGACGGTAGGGCTTCCGTAAGGAAAGGGCAATAGAGAGAACATTTTCAAAGAGGCTGAGACTAATTTTTTTCAACAGCTCTACAAAACAGATCTGTATTGGAGAAAGTACAACCAGAGGGCTCCATGGAAGCAAAGTTGGCAAGGCTGTGTCTTACATATATTCTCCATGTTGTCAAGAGGGATCAGTTCCTGGAAAAGGACATCACGCTTGGTAGAGAAGAGCATCAGTGAAAAAAAGGAAGGCCCTCGACATGATGGACTGACACAGTAGCTCCGAAAATAGGCTTAAGCATAAAAACAGCTTCGGGCTTTGGCACAAGCGTTTGGTTGTGTGTGGAGTTCCTATGAGCTGGAACCAACTCGTTGGCACCTAACAACAGCAACAGCATTGAGATTAATCTTCAAAAGCAACAACAATCTTTTTTTTTTCTCAAAGGCAGGAAAAAGAATGTTTTAAAATATGCAGCCATTTTAAGATAATGTTCAAGATGAGTGATACTGTGATGGAAATACTTGAAAAAAGTTGAGGAAGGGAACAAGTGTCAAGTTTGTCTTTCATATTTAGGGCTGCTGTGACAAAAATATGACAGTGGTTGACACTGATAAACAAATTTATTTTCTCACAATTTAGGAGGTGAGAAGTCTGAAACCAGGGTGCTGGCTCTAGGGAAAGGCATTCCCTCTCTGTCAGCTCTGGAGCAAAGTCCTTATCTCTTTTAATCTTCTCCTGGATGGCATTCACCTGGCCTGGCAGTTCTCTCCCTTTATCCCTACTTTTTACATACTTGTTTGATCTCTTTTGTATTTTAAAGCAATTGACTCAAGACACATCCTACACTAGCCCTTTCTCATTAACTAAGCCAAGACAACACATTTGCAAATGGGATTATAGGCGCAGATGCAGAATTTAGGATCTGTAGCCCACATTTGGGGGGTAACACAAGTGAATCCATAACAGAAATGTGTAGAGAACACAAGTGTATGACTTTTACTAGGAAACTACCTTAAAGCAAGTTACCTACTCTTAAAAGTCATGAAAGGAAAAGTTTCAGTTAAAGCAAGATGCCAACAAATCAACAGTTTGAACTCCTCTGTGTCAAACATGAACTCACCAAAACTGCCACAAGACAATCATTTGGCACGGCAATAGTGAGGTAATACTAAATCCACACCAAACTTGCTGCCGTCAAGTCAATTCCAACTCATAGCAACCCCACAGTTTCCAAGGTGCACCTGGTGGATTTGAACTGCCAATCTTTTGGTTAGCAGACGTAGCTGCTAATGCAAGAAACCCTGGTCGTGTAGTGGTTAAGATTTATGACCGCTCACCAGAAGGTCACTGGTTAGAATCCACCAGGTGCTCCTTGGAAACTCCAAGGCGCAGTTCTACTCTATCCCACACGGTTGCTATAAACTGGAAGAGGTGTCATGGCAGTAGTTTTGGTTTTTGTCTGGTGCTAATACAGATCATGACCTTGGCAGAGACCTACTGGTGTCTCAGGATGAAGGACAAAGTCAGGGTACTTATGAAGTTTGGAAATCTCTCTTAAGGTAGGTCTTTCCACACCAGGCTAATTTCAGGTTGGGCAAGGATTATGACACAATAGTTTAGGACTGATGAGTAGAGCAAAATGAAGGATTCTGAGGTGAGAATTTGCAAAGTTGTGTTTGATACTACTTACTGGAAATTTTAGCAACCTGATTGTCATTTCAATGGGTTTTGCAGGCAGCTCTTAAAGCAAATGTTAAAATTTTTCACAACTTTTGTTTTCCTAGGCAAATGTCCTTGAACAGTAAAGTCACATTGATAGAGACTGGAAAAACAGATTCATGTTGTTCAAGACAATAAGCTTTGTGCATAGGGAAGTTTCTGCTCCCGAGCTATTCATTTTTCTTTTTTATTCTTCATTTTTTTCTTTTAGTAGTACTGGAAGTGTTTCACATGTACAGCAAGAGTTCCTTTCCTAAGAAGGCATGACGGTGCAGGAACACAGACCTTTCAACTCTGATCAATCAGTCTCTACTAAGTATTATCAATATTCAAAGCATATTACACTCTAATACTCCAACAATGTAGCTATATCTCATGTAAAATATGAATACCTATTTTTAATTATTTTAAGAGTATTTTATCAGTTTTTTTTGTGAGGGGAGGAGTTGCTATTTTTCTCATTCTTGAAATTTCCGAGTGATCCTTAGAGATCCTTTGAGCACTTTTTTGTCTTGGTTGAGCACCCTTGTCCTTCTGTACGACCTTAGACACCTTCAGTTCATGTAAGACTAATAATTACAGCAAATATGGTATGTTTTTGCCAATTATTATGATTTACATACTGGGCTGACAAGTAGCTGAAAAGTATCATAATAATAAACATTGTGTTATTTATGTGCCTTACAATAATTATGGAGTCCTTGGGTACTGAAAATGGCTAAAGCACTTGGCTGTTAACCTAAAAGTCGGAGGATCTTCTTTACCTCAAATTCAAAAGAAACAGCTGGTGATCTACCTTCAAAGTATCAACCACTGGAAACCTTAGGGAGTACAGTTCTACTCTTACACACGTGAAGCGGTTATTGTTGGAGGCAACTCAGAAGCAAGAAGTATAATAACTATTTCCAAAAATGGTACCTGAAAGGAAAAAACTTAGATTCTGAATCATTTGTTGACTCATGCTATTAGTTAATACTAGAAAACATCAGAGCAGGCAGATTAAATTTGGAAAAAAAATAGTGGTCATAAAGACTCTTCACCATAAGGATTTATGGAAATTACTGGGAAGCACGGAAAGTTCTCAGTACAGCCAGCATGAACTAAATCCCAATTACAGATGCATTCTCCTTCTCACTGAATATTCATAACTTCCATTAGTTTGCCAGCAGCACGTCAGTTTTAACATATTTTCAGGACTCCATTAAATGACTCTAAATATGGCTTTTTTTCTTTCTTTTTTCCCCCCTTCCAGTTTTAAAACATTTACACTGTGAATATTTCATTATACTTATTTATGGAGTTCAAGAAATTACTTAATGACACGTCCTAAAGCAGAGAAAAGGGAGAAGAACTGGAAAAGAAACCATGAAAGACAAACGATTAAGTAATGTCAATTGTTTTCTATTAAAACTACAAGGCAGGATGAAATGCATTGTGCCTGCTATTGTCTTGAAAGGCAGTGGAAGTGAAGAAAGCATAATAATGGTATGATTATAAATCTTTGAAGTTCTTTTCTAAAAGCATGAAACCTATTAGTACAGAGAGATTGTGCTCAGAGCTAGCTAAAGACAAATATATTAGCGTTATATGTTCACAACAGCATAATTTCAAACAGTGTCTCTAATGAAAAATGCATGCTTTGCCCGTGGTAAACTTCACATGTTCCTTTGCACTTGGTTAACTGAAGAGAAAGCAAGGTTGATTTGTGAGACTTCTCCCCATCCAGTGGAGGTCTTCCTTGCCACACCATTTCAAAGGGCAGCCTTCGCCTCATGATTTATTTTGTTATGGTTTCCTTTCTCCTGCTCCAACTCCTACACTAGTATGCTGAGTTCCACGATGGCAGGAACAATATTTTGTCACCCGTTTGGTCGACACAGGGGAGCTTCAAAATAAAGTCCTGGAAATTTACTTCCAAAAAACTAGCCACTGAAACCCTATGGAACAGAGTTCTACTCTGATGTACATGATGTTACCATGAGTTGGAATCAACTCAAAAGCAACTGTTTTCTGTTTTTAACTTAATTTCTGGGGTCTAAGACAGTGTCTGGGTCCTGTCCACTATAGGTCTTCAAAAAAATATTCATTGTAGGAAAAGAGAAATGAGGAAGAAAGACTGGAATTTAAAAATAAAAAAAAATTAATTTTAATCGTGAGCCGTCAATTGGACAACAAAGCTACATGTTAGCACTTTCAGATTTTAGAAGGACCCAGGTCTTCGAGTCCTCTTCCATGCCATTTCCAGCTTCGCTTTTCCCCATCAAGCTAGAAAGAAAGAGAGTACACAGCTGAATCGCCCTGATAGTAACCTCCAAGCTTGTTTCTCCCTAGTGTTCTGTTCCCTAGATTCTCATTCACCTCTGAACCTACCTATAAATTGTCTCATTTCACTGGCCCAGGATACCAGTAAGCCAGGCTGCAGTGTGCAAGTTTGCTTAGACGTGTTGTGGCAAAAAGAAATGATCTAATATAGTCTCCATGAGTGCTGAGACAAAATTTCATAGCAATAAAAATCTACTGTGTAAAATTAACCAATGACTTCCATGTTGCAAAATGCAACAGACAATGTTTAGGCCTCAAGTTATGTGACACCTCATCAGGACTCAACACAGGTGACAGCATCTTTTTAAGCTTTCTGTTGTGACTTTCATGACACAAGCCTTTGTTGCTTTCTCTCTAGCTTGCTGGTCTCTCCTTCTCTGTGACTTTCACAGATGTTTACTATCATATCAGAGCTATAATACAGTGGATGGTACATTTTCTGTTTTTTTTTTAACTCAACATTCTATCAGTTGAAAAAAAAAGAAAAAAATTAAGCCAACTTCACCAATGATTTTACCAATATATTATGACCATTATAATACTACACAAAAACAAAATGGATAAAACTGAGATAACATAAAATGTCAATATTTTTAAAAGCTTTCTAATTGCAATTGCATCCCATTAACATTAGTAAATGAAGCAGGACAAAATATGCATAATGGGCAAGATACACTTTTAGCAATAATGAATATGAATCCACATTTTAAATAGACTTCATAGTTTTCTTTTTTTAAAAAAAGCAACTTCAACTAATCTCATGATAGCTATCATTAAGCTGTCAATGTTTCATCTCCTAAAGTGTCCACGGCAATGTCCAATTAGTCAAAAAAGCTTCTGCTATGCCATTTTCTTGTTGTTTTCTTGTACTTGAATTATAATGAACAACTCAGAATTTATTTATATGAATATTTTAAAGTTATCTGTCCAATTACTGAGGTATAGTATATTTAAAACTAGGTAATTTAATATTTAGAACTACTTTGTTACCTAACAAAGTATAGGTAACCTGATTTATATGATGATTTTTTAATTATAAACAAAAGATAAAGTACATCATTCTCACCACTTTACTTTCTGTTCTCCACTCAAGATGAAAATCATGTTAAAATAGTCTTATTAACAAGAAAATTATTAAGAAGAGAAGGAAAAACAGGATCAGGTAGCACTTACTTACAAACGTCCAAGTATTGCCCAATGAAATTTCCATGTATTAGCCCATTTACTGATAAAGGTAAATGACTCATGTCTTCAGAATGGATTACACCTGACCACAAAGAAAACCAAAACTCTCACAACTGGGCCCATGAACAATATCATGATATATGGTGAAAACACTGAACTTGTGAAGGATTTCATCCTATTCGGAAAAATAATCAACAACATGAATATGAGTCAAATCTAATGATGCATTGCACTGGATAAATTACATTGAAAAACCTCTCCAAAATCTCAAAAAACAAAGATATCACTTTGATCACTAAGGTGACTCTGATCCACACCTTTATATTTTCAAACACCTCATAGGCATGTGAAAGATAGACAATTAAAAGGAAGACCAAAGAAGAACTGATGCAGTAGAACTGTGATGTTGGTGAAGAATACTGAAAATACCATGAACTGCAAGAAGAATGAGCCAAGTAGTCTTGAAGAAAGTGCAATCAGAATGCTCCTTAGAAGTGAGAATAGTGGGATACTTCACCATTAGGAGAGAACAGTTAGTAGAGAAAGATATCACGCTTGGCAAAGGACCAAGTCAGGAAAAAGAGAAAGCCTCTCTGAGATGGATTGACTCATGGCTGCAACAGTGGCCTCAGATATACCAGCAATTCTTAAATAAGCAGTGGTAGGAAATATTTAGTTCATTGTGAGTGGGAGCCAACTGGATGACACCTAGCAATAACAACAACTCATTAAATGTTTACCACAACCTGGTGGAGTAAGTAGGTGCTATTATAATCCCCATTGCATAGATGAGAAAAGGAGGCACAAAGAATAGAAGATCTTACCCATGATTGCCAATAGATCCCTTATCACTATGTCCCCAGTGTTTCTCAGACTGTATATGACACCGAGTGCCTGACATGAGACCCAATAAGGCTGTCAGTAATGATCTATACAGTATTTGTTCTTCTTAGCAAAGAGATTCTTTCAGTATTGTACTTTGGTTTGGTTTTTACAAAGTCTCTGTTTATCTGCAAATGTCTTCATTTCATTTTAATATCTGAAAGACAGTTTTGCAGGATGTATTATTCTTGGCTGGAAGTTCTTCTCCTTCATGGCTTTCAATGTGTCATGCCACTGTCTCCATTCCATCATTGTTTCTGCTGAGAAATCTTACAAAAGCCTACAGGGTTTTCCTCTGAATGTTAGCTTTGCTTTGAGTTTTGCTAGCTTTAAGAATGTCTGCTTATATTTCATTTTGTTAAGCTTGATTATAATAAGTCTTAGAGTCTTTCTGTTGAGAACTATATTTGGTGGCATTCAATATGCATCTTGGATGTCTATATTCTCTTCCTTCATAATTTCTGGGAAGTTTTCTGTCAGCAGCTCAGCCACAATACTCTCTGTGTTGTCAGGTATCTTGCCCTATTCAGGAACTCCAATCAATTGTAGATTGTTCCTCGTAATAGAGTCCCACGTGCTTCTCAATGCTTCTTCATTTTTCTTGTTTCTCTTTTCTGATTTCTCTTCATATATGCTGGAGTCAGTAGATCTGTCTTCCAAGTCAGAAAGTCTCTTTTCCATTTGTTCTATTCTGTTTTCTTGGCTTTGAATTGAAGTTTCTATGTCTTTCATTTTGTTCTTTATCTGTTGGATTTCAGAGTAGTGATGTTCCATCAGATCAAACAGCTTGCTTAAGTTTTCATTTTGCTCTGCTGCATTTTGTATAAGGTCTAGGAGGGCTCTCTATATAATCTTTTTGTGTTCACCTTCTGATAGTTTCAGAAAGGTTTCTTCATGTGGGAAGTTCTTTGGTTGTTTCTTTTGGGGGCCTTCTGAAGCCATGGGTGATTTCTTCGTTACACTTCCATCCAAGGTTTGTTGCTTTTGGGCATCTTGTGAGTTAATAGATGCTGGAAGAGATGATGTGAGGATAGACTGCAGTTGTTTCTCTAGGTCATTTTAAAATGAAAGGTAAAAGGTATCTGACAACTTCCAAAGTCATTCAGGTTTTCAGGTGTACAGGTCCCTCAACCCAGCTGGCAATGTAAGTACCTCTATATCCAACCCCAAACGTTATAAACTAGTTCAGAATACAGAAAGGCTACTGCCCTGCTGGCCTCTGCTGCCAGGTCCCAGCCATAGGTGACACTGTGTAGAATACTGCTTTTCTGTCAGAAAAGCCCTCTCCTCCAGACAGGCGCTGCCTCCCAGCCTAAGAATTAGGCCCAGCTGAGGCCTCCATATGGGTAATCCGCCTCCCAGTGGAACAAGATGGCACCCTGCACAAGCTCCCTGCCTGCCTCAGTAAAAGCTACTCAATGACGGAGGTGGAAAGAGAGGCCAAAGGTGCTGAGATGCAGATTCCAAAGCCGGGCTCTCAAAATATGGCAGTTTCACCCGCCGATCCCACCAGCTGTGCATCTGAGATTAGTTGCTACTCAAGTCCCTGCTCCACCCACTGGCTAAGACAGAGAAAAAAAAGTTAAAATGGTGAGTTGCCTTCGGTCTATGAAAGCCAGCACTCACCAAGAGCAGGGTCAGTAAAAGAGAGGAAGTTTTCAGTTCAGTGGTATGAAGTCTAAATTAACAGCCCTATGCTGTGTCCTAGGGCTTACCAAGTATCCCAAAGGCTGTGTTTATCAATTCAGGCCTTGGTTTCCAGAGAGATTTAGGGAGATGTGTGTTTAGTCCACCATCTTGACTCCACCCTGATCTATACAGTATTTAATGTCAAAATCTATTTCCTTGTTAAGGTAAAAGAAAATATCAACATGATTTGCCATATATTCTTACTGAACCCCAGTGGTTGAGACTAAACACTTCTTAGAGTGTTAGACTCCTATAAGGCTATTTCTGGGACCTCTTTTCTGAATCATGGTCAAGAACCACGTGCATCCTAATAACTTGTCATGCTTATTAAAAATAATGTCCCTGGAGCCTATCTCTAACTGTTCAAAATCTGAATGTCTGGAGGAAGAAATAGGAGTCTACATCTCAAGCAAAATTCTAGATGCTTTTTATCAAAACACAATTTCAGTATCTCTGCTGTATGAATCTTCTCTACTTCTGAAATTTAGCAACGAAGAAAATAACATAACAAGAATCACATGACAACCATTTAAGAATCAGTGGGTTTATCCTCATATAATATCCAAGCCCTGAGCAGAATTATAAAATGTAGTTCTGAGTAATGGAAAATATTAATAATTTGCATGACATTTTTAATCAACATATATTAGCTTCCACAGATCATCATTTAATTTTCTAAATTTTGATTCTCAGTTTCATAACTGATTCTAAACTTTTTCCAGCCTTTAACAATGAGTTCACTCTGAGGCAGAATTTATATTTTCTTGATTTTCAGATGAAAACTGGATCATCTATTGGAAAGCTCTAGAAATCTTTACGATTTCTCAGGAAATGCTGAGAGTGGTTCAGGAATTACTTCTGCAACTGCTTTTTATTGTTGTAAAATTAATTCATCTAGATGTGGAGACTAGAACTAAATTAGAAAAAATGTAGAGATCACTGTCTAAGGGTGAGAGTCATTGTAAATCAGAAAGAAACCATTGCTGAAGAATTCTGCCCCATTTTTCCTTATTTTTTGTTTTTATTGGTCATTCAAGATATGAATAATATGTGGGCTTGGTCAGCCTAGAGAGCCAGGAGGAAAGCACTGTACTCTTCTACAAAAATGGATGCAAACTCCTAGTTAATTTTCTTATTTTAATGGCATAATTAATCACTTATATTTCTCGCTGCCAACGGACACAAATGTCTTTTCTTATCATTTGTCTTAAACTTCATCACACAGTACTTAAAGGTTTGAATTACATTTTCTTACTCATCCTCAAGGATACGTTTTCCGTCACTTAAATACTTTTGGGGGGGTGTGCATGTGTGTGCATGTGCATGCATGTGTGCTATGAAAAAAAGCACTATTTTGCTGTTGGTTGTTTTGGTTTAATTTACACAGACAGAATCCTTGTAATGTCAGGTAAGGGCCTTCTTGATTCTCCTTAGCAGTTGTGATAATGGATAGATATTACTGGATTTCTCTTTATCTTCCTGTCTAAGATCACTACATCTTCCTAATCATTAGAGAAGGAGTGGTCCTGTCACTTCTTCATCTGGGAGAACAGCTTACATATACCACTCACAAGCATATTCATTACTTTGAGCAAGATTCCCACAGCACCCTTTACTGGTAGAATTTCCTAGGAGTCCATACCATTTAAACTTCAAAATGAACTACATTTTCCTTCCCTTCTCCTTTCTTCCCCCTCCCTCATTTACCCTTGCTTCTATTCCAACATTGACATTGAATGTTATCAGATTTATATCAGAAAGAGCAGCATTTTATTGTGGTGACAACCATACCCACACAGATGAGTTATAAATTATGTATTTTGGTAAACTCATTGACCATTTGTCATTGAGTATAACAACTGACAATGATAAGACAAATAGCAGTTCCCCTTTTGATTAAGCCATTTTAAAAAACAGTGGATAATTATAATAACAGAGTTTACTGTTTAATTTGATTCCTGGACAGAGTCAAGATGGCAGACTAGGCACGCATCTGCTTATTTCACTCAGAAAACTACAGCCAGGATTGATAATTAAACAGAGCCTTCTGGACACCCAAAGAGCCCTAGTACATGGCATGGGGCTGTCATTTTGGACTACATGCCACTGAGCGGGAAACAACTTCTCTTTTGCTGACCCCTGCCCCTGTTGAGTGGCCGGCTCTTGTGATCTGAAGGTAACTACTGGCTTTAACTTGTTCCCTTTTTGTTAGCTTGTGGGAGCAACTCGTCTTAGCTGGTAGCAAAGTTCTGCCACACTGCTGATGTGACCAGCAAGTGGAATAGCCACACTCTGAGAGCCTGGCTCTGGACTCTGAGCACCACGGCCCTTCCACCACTCTCTCTGAACCTCCACCATTGATTCAGCTATTTCTCAGCAGGCAGGGTGCCATCTTGTCTGATGTGGAAGTGGAGCTACCCAAACAGAGGCCTCATTGGGGGCTAATTCCCAGGCTAGGAGGCAGTGCGAGTCTGGGGACCGCTTCTCCAGAAGAAAAGCTGTTTAGCACAGTTCACCTTTTGTGTAGGGCCCAGCACCTGATGACAGCAGGGCAGTAACCCGTCCATACTTTGAACTAGATCACAGCATCTAGGGATGGATATAGAGTTGCCTCCATTGCCAACTGGAAAGAGGGGCTTGCACACCTGACAGCCTGACTGTTTTTGGAGGCTGTCAGATAGCTTTTAGCTTTCAAAATAAGACTACCTAGGGAAATAACGGTGGTGCAGCCTGACGGCATCTCTTCCAATCTTCACTGTCCCACAATGTAGGGGTCAGTTGACGGCCTCCCAGTGACTCCATAAGTAGGTCCATGGCTTTGCCATCCAGGAGGAAGAGCCTGCTATCACAGAGATTCCCTGGATCCAGTTGCTGGGGTATATAGAGGTAACTGGCGATCAATTTCTACTTCAGTTCCTACTAAGGCAACACCAGAGAAACTAAACAACTTCTAAACTCCCAGAAAGCAACAGACCTTGGGCAGATAGTTAAGGAAAAATCCAACCATGTCTCCAGAAAGCTCCAAAAAGAAAGAACCAAGAACTTCCCAGACGAAGAAGCCTTTCTAATTTGATTCCTGTGGTCCAGTTCCTCTTCTGTACACAAGTGTGGTCTATCATACTCAGAGTGCTGCCATTTTCCATAATCCATATTCAAAGGTTTAGATTATAAACAACCTTCTCATTCATCTATACTAGGAACTATCCCTGCTGCAGAGCCTTGCTCTGTTCTCTCACTGTATTCCTGTTTTCCTTTGCCTTTATCTCTGATCTTCACTATTATACTTATGCTTTCATTTTTCTTACTTCAACTAATTTTCTTCATTTTGCCAATAACAGAAGTCCTTTATTATTTCAAAGTAACCCAACTGAGATTCAGAAAGGGTGCTCCACACATAATAGCACAGTTTAGTGTAAATAATGAATTATAAATTATAATAAACCATTTGTTCTGGAAATATTCACCAAGTACTTACCACGCTCCAGGCACTATGATTAAAAGATGAATATGACCCAGTCTCTGCTCTAAAGGAGATCATGGTCACATGTCCAACATAAAGATATACTAGCATTTTTCCTTCTTTTGTTTCACTTAGTTCATTTCTCCAAAATAGTGCCCAGTAGAATTCAAAGTGAATTACAATTCTAAGAGTTAAAAGTAGCAACATTTCAAGTGTGGTAGCGAGAAAGCTTTTTGCAAAGAGATTCCTCAGTGTAGAAAAATGACAGCTGTTTTGGAATAATGTATTATAGCCAAAGAAAAAGGAAATGCAATTTAAATGCAAAGGACGTGAAAATAAGTCTCATCCTACTGAAAAGTCAGTTTTACTCCAGGATGAATACAAACACAGAAAGTGCTCCAGTGCCTGGTTTTAGGCTTAGAGTACACTCTTTCTTTTTTTTTTTCCCTTTGGAAAGGAGTTAGAATCCACAGTCATCATATATTAGTCTTTCTTTTTCATTTTATATATTTGATGAAAGGCAACATCCTTAAGAAGTCTGGATCACTCATTAAGATTTGCAAGTAGAAGACATGTTTTTCTGGAATTTGATAAACTCACTGCAAAAAGCTACTTCAGTGACAGAGAAAAAAATTGTTTTCTTGAAAGGCTTACTTTGGATAGTCTAAAACTTTGGAATTGATAGCAACATCGAGGAAATAATCAGTGATTTTTAAGAAAAACTGAACGGAAGTGGAGTGTACCATACTTAATAAGTTTTGAGACCATTATATATTATAATTACATGTTAAGCACTGACAAAAATAGAGTATCCAAATGAAAATAGTCATAAATGAGACTTAGTGACTTCCTTTTTTTTCTCTCTCTCTGTCTCTTAGGCACTATGAGATCCTTTTTTCATATTTTTAAGGGGCTCTGGTAGTTCAGAAGAGTTGGAAAAGAGCAGTGAGTTTTCGTAGTTTTATCATATTTTTATTTAACTGTTCAGAACTACCATTAACATAATAGCAAAGCTGTCTATCAATAAGCCTTTGCAGCAAGGCTCCATCATAGAAAACCTCATTCAGCAATTGAACAGGAGAGGCTGAGAACTATAAACTCGTCATAGAAATAACATCAGCAGTTAGACAGCAGACAGCCTCCATCTGAATGCTCTCCTAACGCTTGCCTGCCCCCTGTCTCACCTCTCACACAAAGGAGGAGCATATAATCAAGTTACCTTGATAGTCAGTATGACAGAGACTAGAGAAACTCCAAGAGTGTGGCGTTCAGACACCCTTTAATTCAGCACGAAAATCCCTCCTGAGGTTCACCCTTCAGGTAAAGATTAGATAAAATAAATCATGACACCTGTAATTCACCCATGTACATGAGCTCAAATAGGCACACCCGTCCAAAAGAAAAGACAAGAAGGCAGGAAGGAAGGGACAGGACAGGAAGCTGGACAAAGAGAAACAGGGATCCTGGGGTTGAGAAAGGGATAGTATTGACTCATTGCGAGGTTGTCAGACAATGTCAAAAAGTAATTTGTGAATTATTTCATGAGAAACTAATTCATTCTGTAAACTTTCACCTAAGGCACAAATTAAAAAAGAAAAAAAAATTATGTAGTACAATCAAAAACAGACAAAAGGGACTGGACACCCATGGTCACTGAGCTTCAAACGTTCAAAAGCTGAGATAATTTATGGGCTAAATATTCATTGTTGTACCTCCGCTTTTGCTGCTAGTCATAAAGTTTTCACTAGGTTTTTTTTTTTTTTTTTTTTTCTTAACAAGTACACTACCAGCTCCTTCTCTGTGTCAGTTTGGAAATTCTGCTGAAACCTGTCCACCAAGAGTGACCTTGCTGGTATTTGAAATACTAGCGGCAAAACTTTCAGTAAGACAGCAACATGCAAGCCAACATAGTTGAACAAACTGACAGATGTGTGGAGAGCAGATTCAAGTTGTCAGAAATTTAATATTCCTTGGATCCACAATCAACGCCCATGGAGGCAGCAGTCAAGAAATCCAAAGACATACAAGCCAAGCCAAGTGCTGTCGAGTCGGATCCGACTCATGGCGACCCAAAGACATACAACATTGGGCAAATCTACTTCCAGTGATCTCTTTAAAGTGTTAAAAAAAAAAAAAAAAAAAAAAGAAAGAAGAGCAAAGACGGCCCTTTGAGGACTAAGGTGCGCCTGACTGAAGCCATGATGCTTTCAATCATGAATAAGGAGAACCACACAAGAAGCGATGCCTTAGAATTAGGGTATTGGTGCAGAACGCTGCCTATACCGTGGACTTCCAGAAGAATGAACACGTCTGTCTTGGAAGGAGTACTGGGAAAGTGCTCCTCGGAAGCGAGGACGGTGAGACTTCATCTTAGGGAATTTAGACATGTTCTCAGGAGGGATCGGTCCCTAGAGAAGGTCATCACACTTGTAGCAGGTCAGTGAAAAGGCGGCAGACCCTTGGGAAATGAACTGACATGGTAGCTAAAACAATGGGTTGAAATACGACAACATGACGAGGCCAGGTTTCATTCTTGTACACAGGGTCCCCAGGAGTCAGAGCTGACTCAGCAGCACCCAACCTTACCCTTAAGAACAAAAAATAAAGAAATTAATAAAATAAAAGTGGAAAGGATACTGCAATCTTGGCAGTTATTACTGAGTAGCATGCTTGTCCGCTTTTCTAATAATTACTTTTTAACATAATATGAACAGTATCGTGTATATTCTTACCCTATCTAGCACACTGCACTCAGTGAGTCTTGAATTATAAGTTAAAATGCAAAAGCAAAGACATTTCTTCAGCTTCTTTAACTTAATGGAAACAGAACACTGAGATACAGAGTTTATAGTCTTATATGGAAATCCATATGATCCAGAACAATTTTAAAAAGAAATATTTTGATCTGAGTCCTCGGACTCATGCTATAAATAAAATCAGCTCCACAGACCAATAATAATTGTCTGGTGTATATAAAACGTCTGCTGAGCTTGCTGGTAGCTTATAGCCAGTTTGAGTCATCCAAAAGTTTGCCTTATAAGTGAATTACTGAAGTGTTAAACACTAAACAAAGGAAAATCCAATCTTGTGCCATCCTCAATCTTGCCCATACTTCCTAACACATTAGAAAAATGTTTTCTATTTGTATTTCCCATCAAAGTCACCAGAACACTCTTTCCTTGTGTGCCCTCTGCAATATTGTCATTTGTTAAAATGTACAGCAAAGCAGACAAAATTTCATCTGGAATGTGCTACTTGGCCCTCCAAGCAGTACTATTTTTTTACAAAGTACGGTTCCTTATAGAGGCTGTCACCCATGTATTGGTCAATTACCTCCTTCTCACACTAAACTTGATTTCAATGAAATGTTAATCACCTCTGGATTCTGCTGTTTTTCCACAGCAAACACTAAAAATTGTTTTTGAGTCTTTTGAGATGTTCCTCAGATTTAGATTTTCCTTCTCATTACAGAACTTTAAAATGAGCCACACTTCACGGCTCCAAGTGTGGAAGGTGTCATTAAACGAGCTGTCTAATCAAGAAGGTGTAAAAAAATTTAATTAAACTAATAGCAGGCTGACTCAATTATTCTAAAATATATTAGAACGCATGTTGTACATGTGATTACAATCAGAACTCACATGCAGCTTTTATTTGCTTTTTTTGTTTATTGTATTAGGCTACACTATTTCTTAGCAGATTCCATGGCCATTGAGTCAAGTCTGACTCACAGCGACCCTAGAGGTCAGAGTAGAACTGCCCCATAGAGTTTCCAAGGTGGATTTGAACAGCTGACCTTTCATTTAGCAGATGTCACACTTAGCCCACTACGCCAGCAGGGTGTAGTGAATGTGTTCAAAATATACTTACATACACACATCTATGCATATGCAGACGATGTTAAATACCACTGTGAACACAATATTAATAGTGTGAAAACAGATAATTCCATTTGGGCTTTTTCTAAGTATGATACATCACCAACGCTAATTCTTAAGAGGTCACTGTCTATACGTGCTTTGTGTGTGGATACTGCAGTCTCCACTTCTCTTGGCATAATTGCAAGAATCAGCTACTCTTGCTGTTAAATTATAGCAAAATTTACCTTTGTTAAGAGAAGTTAACTAAAACAGGTTTATGGTTATAAATTCTCATTTCATGAATGATGTCATTGCTGTCACCTATTTAATGTTCTCTTTTTTGAAGTCCTCGCTCTTGCTTTTTTATCCTTGGCCTTGCCTTTACTTATTTTCTTCAAGGTCTCATGAGTCTTCAGAAGGGAACTTGTGCATACAGTTCTGCATATTTTGACTAAAAACAAAAAAAAACTGCGGTTTTCACCATAAGCACAAAATTTAGGGATTTTCCTATGAACACCAGCCAGCATTGCTTTGTTGCAAAGCAATCAGTTGACATATCCCCTCTTTTCTAGATGTCTTAGTTAAGGAGGAGACTGAACAAGATAGCAGAGTAGACTGACAGTGACAAAGAGCATGTCTCCATAACTGCAGAAAAAAACAGCCAATAGGCATCAATCAAAATAAGGGTCATCTTTTCAGATGCTAACAATGCTACCCACACAAATGAAGGGCGGTATTCTAGAAGAGGAGCAGGGACCTGTGTTGTTTGCATAAAATGCTCCAATGGCCTTTAAATTTCAGTACTTGTTACTACCAGGATTAAACTGTCATTTTCTCTGAGGCAGCATAAAAAAATTAAAAAACTGCTCTTGGTTTTGGAATGTTTATCTGGACTGCAGGATGTCCAACACATCACCCAAACTTTCATTCTTCTGTTTACAGGTCCAGCTAGGGAGGGCTGGCAGTGCTTCTGACTGTTCTGTCAAAAATTCAAATGTTAATGATATTTCTATAGCTATTATTAGATAGCAAAATTGTCCAAGACACCTCAAAGTATTGATACTAAGAAAATAAAATGATTTTTTAGAAAAGGACCCCACTCAAAGACTCCATATTGTCACTCCTACGGGATGTTTTGTTGTTGTTCCTACCGTTCCTTTAATGTATTTATGACATCATTACATACTACTTGTTTGTGAAGCATTTTAGAAATGGATTCTATTTTAAAAAAAGATTCTCATTTAGTACTTAGGAGGGTACATAAAATCCACTGGCTATGCATTTAGCTAGAATTCATAATATCATTATATTTATGAATTTCTTCCTGATAAAAGACACCTAGATGTCAATCAAGTGGAATGTGGAACTCTGTATCACTGTGAGGCCCGAACCTTATTCAATAATGATTGTAAGTTGCTTGGGAAAATCATCCTTGATTATACCTTTAAGAGACCTAATTGCTAAGGTCCCATCCAGGTTTGGCAGTTTAGGGATGAAGACCTATGCCAGGGACTGTTGGCTCCCGACTGCTGAGCCACCCTGGGACTACTTAGTAAGCATTACTCCAGATGGTCCCTTAGCTGCTGACAGCAATATGACCCATCCTAGCATACGGTCTACTGATCGTTGGCAACCTTCATTCAAAGGAAACTCACTAGCACTGCACGTTGGTCACAAAACACTCCCTAAAAAGGCAGATCAAAGCTGGAGCTGACGTGCACTGCCTATTCCGACTACACACTAAACAGTTAGTCACTTTGACTGCAAAACCCCCACTGGAAAATAACAACATAATAAGGCACTGGGGTGACAAAAAACTTGCCAAAATATTTGGAAGGACTGACTGCCACTAGAGCTACTGCCGGCGTTCCCACACATTACTCTATGTCTTTGAAAAAAGTGTCACAGCATTTCACTAAAATCATTTTTAAATGATGTGGATTTAGTACAACAACATATTTTCACATAAGCATATTTTTTCAGTACTTTTTCATAATTATTTACATGGTTTTTAAAGTGCCTTAAAATATTCTGGTTAAATAAACACAGAACTTAAAGTTCATTTAAGTTAGGAAGTTATTTTCAATGCCATAACAACATGGCTAACTCATGATAGGCACATCTTTATATATTAATTTTTTAAAATTAATGAACTACACCTTCAGGTAAAATGTCTTACAGTACTACATGTTATTAACAGCTATTTGTACATTTTTAGTTGAGTTCTATTCATAGCTATGATTACTTTTGTATTTTAGAGTGAATGGAAGAGAAAAAATGTTGAAAGCTGTGCCAAGCTTCTCAAGCTAAAACAATGGTCAGGGATGATTTTTTTTTTTTTTTAATCAAACTGGCATTAAATGGTTAATATAAAGGGTAGAAACAAGCCAGGAACAAAAACATGTTTGGCTTGACGCCTTTTACCAGTATCTATGGAACATTATTCTTAGGTCTACCGTATCATATAGGATGCCTCCTGGAGCATTGGTTAAGAGTCACATCAAGCTATGGACTGCTAATCAAAAGGTCAGCAGTTGGAATTCACTAGTCACTCCTTCCTAACTTCATGGGGCAGTTCCGCTCTGATCTACGGGGTCACTGTGAGTCTGAATTGATTTGCAAATAGTGGGTTTGGTTTCCTTTTTGGGTACTGTATAACACTCTTTGCTGGCATAGTTAAGAATGGAAGATCATAATTAAGGGAAGAGATGGATGAAAATACTAGAGGAACTTCAATAACTGGATTTCTTTTGATCTGAGGAAGTGCAATGTGGCACATATGTAAGAGCCCTGAATTTGGAGTCAGAATTGAGATAGCTTGCTTCAAATTCTAGACCACTGAAGTTTCCTTGTTTACAAAATATGGGCAACAGTACCTGTGTGACAGAGTTGAGTAAGGTACTGCCTGAAACATCCCATAAAAATCAAAACTGCAGAGTCCTCCTAGCAACCCTAAAGGGCAGAGTAGAACTGCCTCATGGGGTTTCCATGGCTATAAATCTTTACAGATGCAGAATGTCACACCTTTCTCCCATGGAAAGGCTGGTGGATTTGAACCACTGATCTTTCAGTTAGAAGCCAAGTGCTTAATCCCTTTGCTTCTAGGGCTCCTCAAGCTATTGATAAACCAAAACAAACAAACTAGCTGCCATCATGAACTGACCCATAGGGTTTCCAAAGAGTGGCTGGTGAATTCGAACTGCTGACCTTTATGGTTCACAACTGAGCTGAACTCTTAATCACTGCATCACCAAGGTTCCAGAAGCTGAAGTATAATAAGTGCTCAGTAGTGAAAAGATACACCAACAATATTCCTTGGAAGGATGATAAGACTTCCACTTGCTTACGCTGAATACATCATCAGGAAAAACCACAAAGAAGACACCGCGTTTGGTGGAGGGCCAAGGAAATCAGGGCAACCATCAATAAGACGAGTACCATAGCCACAGCAATGACTCAAACATACAAATGATCATGAGCAGGGCACCAGACTGCGCTTCCTTCTCTTACACACAAGGTCACTATGAACTGGAACCCACTCAGTGGCAACTATCTACAAATTAATTTTTATCCATTACCATCCAAATCATCTCCTATTTACATTTATTATATAGAAATTGAAAATCCCTATGAAAAGTTATACCACTTGGATGAAAAACTAACTTAATAATGTAGTTCTTTGTAACTTCTGCAATTTTTTTAAATAACTGGTAGCATAGCTGTTAAGTGCTACAGCTGTTAACCAAAAGGTCAGCAGTTCAAACCTGCCAGGCACTCCTTGGAAACTCTCTGGGGCAGCTCTACTCTGTCCTACAGGATCGCCATGGGTTGGAATCCACTCAACAGCAGTGGATTTTCATGTTTATTTGTGTTCAAAATTCTAGGAAGTAAGTAATATGTTGTTCCCTTTTTCAGATGAGGAAATTCAGGCTTAACCAAAAAAAAAAAAAAAAAAAAAACTCACTGCCGTTGAGAGAATTCCGACTCATGGCAACCCTATAGCACTAAATCCTCAAAATGATCATGGTAGGAAATTACTGTTGTTTTTATATCTAAATATAAGTGGTAAATGCCTATGATTCAGAAAGCATTTTCACTCTTAGTAGACACATGTCTTTAGATGTAGAACTGCTTCATAGGTTTCCTAAGGAGTGCCTGGGGGATTAGAATTGCTCACCTTTTGGTTAGCAAACACAGCACTTAACCAGTATGCCAACAAACTGTCTAAGTTCAGAAAGTTTTCACTGTCAAACATATAAATAAAACCAAGATGATCCTATTCCATACGACAGAGCTCTTACCAGCTCCTTTGGTTACCGCTCATGTCTTTATTTGCAATTCTTTATGGACCTTCAATTATACAGTAGTTTACATACCAGTAAGAATTATGCCCTATGCAAATGTCTCAGCCTGAATAAATGTGTAGCAGCTCAAATGTATCTAATAAGCAAGATGCTAGAGAGAGAAACTAATTTCTTTTTCAGACCAAGGGACTTAGACAAGTTTGCATTTATTTTAAAACATTTTAAAGACAATTCTAAATCCTCAGAACGATCATGGTAGGAAATTACTGTTGTTTTTAGACCTAAATATAAGTGGCAAATGCCTGTGATTCAGAAAGCATTTTCACTCTTAGAAGGTACATGTCTTTAGATTTGAAATTAAGAGAGTTAATGTAACATAATGCTTTGATTTAGCATGTTATATTTACAAAACAATTAATGTAAGTATCATAATTATATTAATGCTAGTAAGTTATACTGGGTGTTACAGAAATAAGTAACTATGTTTGCAGAACCCTACCCCAGTGCCGTTGCATTGATTCCAACTGGTGTAGTGGTTAAGTGCTACATCTGCTAGCTAAAAGGTGGGCAGTTCAAATCCACCAGGCACTCCATGGAAACTCTAGGGGGCAGTTCTGCACTGTTGTATAGGGTAACCGTACGAGCTTATAGTACCTTAGTATCAATAAATATTACTTATAAGGAAAGGCAAGCTCTTCATAATTTTTATAAGTTTAACTATTTTCGTAATGAGTGGCACAGAGTTGGGGGTCATTAGAACTGCCTTCAAAAGAAGCTACTGTACCCTTCTACATGCCCAGTATTAACTGGCACTTGATAACCTTTAATGACGAAGAAAAACTGTAAAGATTTAGATAATGTGGAAAAAATTCTGAGTTTTAAAGAAAGCAATGTTGGTCATCAAAATTAATACACGTTTTTATAAATATATAAATAAGACTATATCCCCCACACGCCAGGTGGGTCCTCATCACAGATTAAACTAATTATAAGTGGACACAAAAGTACCAGGGAATAATACTGAAACTACTAGACAATGCAGGAATTCCTCTACTCCATCAATACCAGCCTCCCAGGAGGGATCTAAAAGCCTCCTTGTATTGATTCTCTTCTCTTCCTTCCCTTAGTACCCTAAGTCTCATCAGTTCACAATTACTGTTTGAAAGATTTCTTTCCAACTTCAAACTCTCAACAAATTGGTCCTAGTCTCCCCTGTCTTCTCCCTCCAACAGCAGATTTCACCTCTAGTTCCTTTGCCCTTGATATTCTTCCGGTTTATCCTTACTAGTTTGGGAAGGGAGGAGTGAAACCATCACTGATCCCGGTCTCATAACTCTCCAGTTCACTTTCCACACATTACTACCCTGGTGGTGTAGTTGTTAAGCGCTACAGCTGGTTACCAAAAAGGTCAGCAATTCAAATCCTCCAGGCACGCCTTGGAAACTCTATGGGGCAGTTCTACTCTGTCTGATAGAGTCGCTATGAGTCAAAACTGAGTCAACAGCACTGGGTTTGGTTTGACTACTCCAAAGACTTTTCTAACCTTAAAATTGTACCTCAATGTCTTTTCTCAACTTAAAAGTTAATTAGATAATCACACCAATGAAAACATCAATGTGCCTCCACACTCCACATTATCAAAAGAATGGTGTTAAAATGTTCTTCAAATGGCATAGAGGACTCTTCTGATCTGCCAGTTGCCTTCTATGTGGCACAGTCTCCCTTCTAGACTATCTTCTACCAACAAGTCTCCTTTCCACTTGAATCCTAGAATTATACAAAACTACTTGTATTTCCCTGAAGACGCTAGGCTGTTTGATTGAAGCTTTCTTAATTTTCATCAAGATGCCTGGAATTCCTTCTCTACTGGGAGCCAACAGCCCCCTTTCCATTTGCTTTCCATTGAAAATGTGTGTTAGTGTCCATACCAAACTCAAGGATCTCCTTCACTTTACAACCTAGTCTCACCTTTCTCAGTTCCACGTAGGATCCTTCTTGTTACCTGCATCTCTCCTGTGAAGATTACATTATTGCTGCAACTCTTTCATAGGATTTCCTTGTTCCAGTGCATTTGCCTTTATTAACTCTTACCAAGCAATGTCTTGTTTTCACACCATCATGTATTTTTTGCTGAAATACATGGAACGTTTCGATGGTTTAATTATTCATGAAAACCAGACACAAAAATCTTCTGAAGCACCAACTCTCAGTGTAATAAACATACAGTGAAAAAAGAATGCAGTTTTCACATTTTTGTCTTTGGCATGAACTTGAACGGGAAATCACAGCTATTTTACACCTTTATGTAGCTCTTGTCTGCCTGCTGGAATGGAAGTTTCCTAGGCAATGAGACAAAATACACAAACAGTTGTGAGCATCTGCAAACTAAGCAAGTAAGATGGTCTAGATACAGGGATAAAGAAGTGAGACAGGTTCTGCTAACAGCTGATGAGAAGAAACCCAGCCAGGAAGAGGAAGCAAGTAGTTGAATACTTTGGTGATACCTAGAGACAGCATTCAAGAAAGTTAGCATAGTAGCACAGCATATCACATATATATATTTATGAAGGGAAAAGCATTGTGGTTGCAGTTTTAAGAAAGGTAGTATTTGCATGCACTACAAGAGAAAAGAAAGCATTTTTATGTGTATATACAGAGACAAATGCTTTCTTGGCAGCACAGAGAGGGGTGACATCATTCCAAGAGTGGCTGAGCACTGTTTTAAAAAGCTTTATATAACTTGCTTAGCAGAACCAAGAAAAACATGTGGGACAAGACGCACTGCAGACACTTATGTGCAGTAACTGCCATCATACATCCTTAAATGATATTTTTTATATTAATGGAGAGACAGAAAATGTCAAGAGAGTCTGTGTACGTAAACTTGTATTTAGAGACATCAGTAAAGGTAAAGGAGTAGCAACGATAAAAGGGTCTTTTTTGATGGTCCTTCAGATACACACATTCTATGACGGTTGCTTTTCAGCAGGCCACACCCTCTCTGAAGAAAGGGGCAAAAATACACCTGACAGCCTCTGAAAACTTTCAAATACTACCCACTGCCATCAAGTCAATTCCAACTCACAGTGACCGTACCAGACAGGGTAGAACTGCTCCATAGGGCTTCCAGGGAACACCTGGCAGATTCAAACTGAGAACCTTCTGGTTGGCAGACATAGCCCTTAGCCACTACGTCACCCAGGTTTCCTTTAAAATACAACAGTATTAATAAAAAGTCTCTTTGAAAATAAAGAGGACTTAGCACAGTGGAATTATACAAGAAGCTGATTAGAAATATAAAAATTATTCAGAAACTAAATGATGCTGCAGTGAAAACTTAGGAAAGAATACAGCCTTATGTTATTTCACTCATATCATATATCTCTCTGTTGGATTGTTACAACGATACATGCAAAAAGGCTAGTTATCTAATTTGGAGGATGTGTTTGGTCTTAAGAAGCTGTGAGGGATACATGAAATTAACAGAGGAAGAAGAGAGATTGGTGACAAAGCAACTCAAGGTAGAATCCTACTGTTCGAATTTTTAAGAATAGGTAAGACATATGGGAGGAAGTGGAAAGAAAATTTTTTAAGTGGCAATTTCATAATTACTTTAGTGTGAAAACCAAGTTGACTCATGGACTCTGTGTTTAGGTTATGACCACTGTACTACTTTCATTATCATTTAAGTTACAAGAATGCCTCTACCACTAGCATTTAAAATCCTTTTAGAAAACTACTTATAGAACAGTTTAGAGGTTATTTTAAACTCAAAATTGATCATAACACTATATGGTAATCCACTTCACACTAACTTGGAACGTGATTGGCAATATAATAAATCAACAAAACACAAAAATCTTTCTCTCTTGATTCCAAACATTAAGTGTGATAATTGAGACAAAAACTATAAGCTGTTAATTAATATGCAACATTTTAATCTCAAGAATATGTTTTAAATGTCAAGATGGAGAAGAGGCATCTTGAAGTCCTTAACTGAATTACATAGCTCACCAAAAATACATCTGCAATGATGGGCAAATGCAATTACTTATTTTACTTTAAATTTAGTTGCCTCGGTACTTAATTAAACACCTAATGTAGGGTGAGTATAATATTAAGAAAAAATAATACTAATTAAATAGATGTCATTAAATAGATAACTTTGCATGAGAATTTCAAACTGTTTTTAAATGCCATGAATAAAATCCGCACATACTATGATTGTATATTATGCTTTAATTTAATCTTTTCATAAGAATTGCTTGCTGTCTCATCTTCAATATACTTACAAGATATTTAACAAATTCATATCATCCCTCAATACCTCAAACAAAAGTATCATAAGTTCACCTTATCTCATAACACAAATGGACCTCAAGTTGCTTTTTTAACCTGGAAAACATGATGTCATTATAGCAGACGGCAGCATCTAGACTACAAAAGTTCAATCGTGCTTTGTCTTAGTCACCTGGTATGGCTCTAACAGAAAATACCGGGAATGGAAAGCTTCATGAAGAGAAACTTTTATTGTCACAGTCCATTAAGCCTCAAATCCATTCACATGTTGTAAGTCCATTCAAAAGAGAAATTATCATGGTCCAGTAGGTTGAGTCCAAAGTCAAGGAGAGCATCTTGGCACAGGAACCTCAGATCCAAAGGGCACGCTCTGCTCTCAGTGCTGCTTTCTTGGTGGTGCAAGTTTCCCATCTTTCTCTGCTCACTTCTCTCCCTTATATCCCACAAGCTTGTAGCTTGAGTCCTGCCTCACTAACACAACTGCAGCCCATTCTCCATCTTCAACATCACAGAGGCAGGATTCACAACATATGGGAGTGGGAGAAAGGGCACCATATCGGGACTCGTAGTCAAACCAAATCAACACATACATTTTTAGGGGACACAACTTAATCCATGACATGCTTTTCAATAACTAAACCAAAAAAAAAAAAGCAGAAAGAAAGAAAAGAAAATCAAAACCACTGCCATTAAGGTGATTCCAACTCACAGCGACACAGAGCAGAATTGCTGCAGAGTTTCCAAGGAGTACCTGGCAGATTCAAACCACCAACCCTTTGGTTAGTAGCCACACTTAACCACTACACCACGAGGGTCTTTTACTTGGCTTGGCTTTATTAATAGTCAACTTTTATGACAATAAATGATGAAAATATGGCAAAAATGATCATTAGTTTGCTTTGCTTAATGTTCTACATTTTATACTTATTTTCACAATTTAAATATTCAAGGATTTAGGAGAAATGTGGAACACATTTCTTCTCTGAAAAGAGGCCTTTTTTATTTAAATGTGCTGATTAGCACTGTGTATTATAACACTCTCCTCGTTCAGAGATGCTAAGAGAATCAAAACAAAGCCTATGCTTAAACTGATTGTTTGAACACTACAGGAGGAGAAAAATTGTATTTCAAATAGAAACAACCCTTTCCCCATGGTTGCTACTGAGTATGACGATTTTTCTTTTGTCTGCCTTTAATTTTGTTTTGTAAGAGCTTATTTTTCCCATCTGCACAATGAGCACTTCATAATACGCTGCTATCATTCCCCTCGCCCAAGTTCCTGAATCTTGTCAATCTGGCTACATTATCCGTTTCAGTAAACATGACCCTGGTGCTTGTATTTCTTTAATGTTAAACCAGAAAACCAATCCCACTGCCATGAAGTTGACCCCGACTCACAGAGACCCTAGAAGACAGAGAAGAAGTGTCCCACAGTTTTCAAGGAGCTCCCGGCCAACTCATACTGCCAACCTTTTGGTTAGCAGCCACAGCACTTAATGCTACCAGGCATTCTTCTTGAGTGATACTGTGCCCTAATGATGTTTGGACCTAGTCCCTTCTTTGAGGGATGTGGAAACCCTGTACTTCTACCAAGTGCTGGGTAGACAGCAGGATTTGAGGAGGGAAAAACTGGAGAGAAAATAACCAACCATAAAATGTTTAAGTTTCCATTTTCTTGGAATCTAGAATAAGCATATTTCTGAAGGACAGTTTTGCTCAGGACTTCCTGAGGAAGAGGCTTTTATTGCTTCAAGAATCCAAAGCTGCCAATACTAGCTGGCAACATCTGAGCTAAAGTTCAAAAGTCCAATCTATGGAAACGGAAGAAGGTATGATCATTCCCTCAGTTGCGGCCAATGCTAACAGGGCAAATGAACAGGATCCAGCAGGAAATCCATACCTTCCCAAAGTGCTGTCTTTCAAAGATGCTAATGAGTCTTCCTAACAACACTTCACACCACTCATAAACCACGTCAAGTTTCTCAAAGCACCTCTGCACTCACCTGCATGAATTCAAGACACCTCCAGTTTTACTGAAAAAAACAAGACAAAGAGGTGATGTGACTTACAGTCTGTGATGACTCAAGAGGGACAGTGCCCACATTTACAGTCCAAATTTTCCTTACTCCTGATGCTTTGCTCTTTCTGCTATACCATGCAGCGTATCACTGCATTATAAATCATTCCTTCAAATTACTTTTCTTTATCTTCTGCTTTGTTCACTGCAAAATAATAACTTCAAGTTTAGCTTAGGGAAATTCTTACAGCACAGTAAGAAGATAATGGATATATGGATGAATATTATCTGGGCTAATAAACATAGAAACAATGTATTTCACAACTAGCATAATTATTTGACAAAGATGACACATTTTGACTTCCAGACACTTAACAGTCAAGACAAAAAAGGATGAGTTACAAAATTCAGTGTACTAAAGCAAATCAAGTATCAGAAGGGATTATGCTTTTTTATGGCTTTGAGTTCATATAAGGACAGTATAAGATTTGGTTTCCTTCCTATGTGTTAAATTGTTTTTTTTTTTAATATCTGAAATTGGTTCATGAGTCCTAGTGGCTTGATGGTGATGCATTTAGTTGCTAACCCAAAGGCTGGTAGTTTGAACCCACCCAGGCTTTCCAAGAGAGAAAGAATTGGCAAACTACTTTCATAAATATTACAGTCAGGAAAACTCTATAGGGCAGCTCTACTCTGTTACATGGGGTCTCCACTAGTAAAAATCAGATTGACTGTACCCAACAACAAAAATATTGCTCCCCCCCAACCCAGCACTGACAGTACCAATCCATTTTTGGACTACCTAGTAAGATAATGAAAAGAGTAAAGCATAAAATGAAAAAGGATTAAACAACCATTTATCAAGTTTCTAAGAAGAAAAACACTTTTTAATAAACGTCTCTTTTAGACAAATTTGAAGATAATACTATGCTCAGAGAATGTATATAATAGTTCTCTTGAATAGACAGAACTTATATCAAGATGCAGAATTCTCTCTCCTCTTTCTCTACCTGTTTTCCCTCTTACTCTCTATAAATGTTTATGTATATTTAAATGTACATGCCTGTGTTATGTAAATACATCTAAAAATCAAACACATAAGCACATTCTAGTGTTCATGCCAGCCAAGCCAAGTGCGGTCAAGTCGGATCCGGCGCATTCATGCCTGCATTAAAAAAATACCATCAATGGCTCTCATGCCTCACTATCAACGTCCATTCATTCAAAGTTTGTGTATCACACTTAGTGCCACAATGTAAAGGACAGGAAATAATATACAATTTTGGGAAACAGGACATTCTGGAAATAGGACAGTCATTACAAATGAGTCTTCCACATATTACTGTCCTACAGAGAGAGAGAGAATGCATGGACTCTTGTTATAATCTCTTGCTACTGCCTGAAAGAAATCTAACCAATTTAAGGAAAAACTAAATTACTGTTATCATATTATCTCTCGTATTTCCTGTTTCATTTGGCTGAATCTTTGTCAAAAATATTGACACAGAGGTTTTCTGTCCATGAGCTTGTCAAACATCCTGAAGAGCACCATGCAGAAACAGAGAGAACGATGGCCTGAGGCTGGGTTCAGGAGGGCTCTGCGTACAGACTACATCCAGGGAACTAAATATGCACTAAGTGTGGGCACAAGATGTCCACTTGTATGTGCCAACTTGTCATTTAAGCTTTAACATGTGGGTTGCACTTAACTGGGAAGTCATTTTGGAAGCAATTGCTTAACTGCTGAGGTTAGTAGATGTCCGATGGCCACTGTCTCAGCACAGTAGCTTGACCTAATTTTACAATCCCCCGTTGTTGCTCTGAACACAGGAAAATATGCTGATCAACTAACAGGCTCAACATCCCTTTATATTTGCTCTCTCCTCGTCAGTGTTCTTTACGGGGCTTTATAAAATACGGAGGATCCTCTGGAATCCATGTTTCAACCAGAGGTAGCATTTTGCCAAGGAAGCATTGTTAGAAGTAAGTGTATTTCAAAACTCAATGTGAGCCAAAAAACTGGTAATGAGTCAAATTCAAAGTTTTGCATAAATTAAATTGCGCAAATAAATATAGTCACAGTATTACTAATTTATAACTTTCTGTTTTCTAATTTCCAGGTACTATTAAAGGCATTGCCAATTAAATCTGATCAGCCCTAATGTAATATTTCCAATCTGATGTTCACATCATGTAGCACCAAATCAGCATGGAACTTCTAATCCAAAAATGAACACAGCTGGAGAGCAGCAGTCATGTCAAGGATGCCAGGTTATGTGTGAAGGGTGTGTGATTATTTTTCAGGGTTTGAAATGCTCCTTTAACATTTGAGGGTTGTTTCACTGAATGCTGTAAATATTTGCACTTCAGAGTTTAAAGTTACCTTCCTACACCTATATGTATAAATATATAGAGAGAAAGAAAGAAAAAATGACATGATTTCTAGTCCAGAAAATATTATTAAATTTTTTTCCCTTAACATATTTTCATATATACATAAAGAAACACACTGAAGCTATTTTCTGATTTAAGGAAAAGCAAAACCAACAAAGCTTCAGAAAATGTAATTTATTTAAAGCAACGAATTTATTAGTTCCCTGAGGCCAAGATTCTATAAATGTAGCCCATTCATTAGTTCTTTTTCTTTCTTCATTTTTGTTAATCTGTCATTCATTCAATAACTGCAGAGAGTCTATTTTGTGGCAGATACCATTTTAGACATTGAGGAAACTGAAAGGACTAGGATCTGGACTCTGACTTCAAAGATTTGGGGCACCAAGTTAATCATTTGTCCAGGGTAGTTTGGCAGCTGATAGGTGTTACATCTCATTATGGCAAAAGTTCCTCTTTGCTTATCACTTACCAGTTCTATTTGTTTCCTGATGCCTATACCAGCGATAGATAGGGATCTATGACAATCACTGTAACTATAGTTTAACAAAGGGTCTGGAATGTGAAGAGGAAAAAGAAAATGTTTTTGGATTCTATTAGAAAGTTCGTTAATTCAGTATTTCTCCTTATGAGACCATAGGTCATCGACATTTGTGGAAAGTGTTTTACCTACTACCATCTACATGTTTGATGGGTAGCTGTCAACTAACTACCTTTGGGCCACAGTCTTTCTATCTAAGGTAAAGGAGACAGTAAGAAAGGGCCCACAGCAGGAAATCAGAACAACAGCCCGAATGAGTTAAGCTTTCCCACACCCACAATCTGGTGCATATATAGTCCCTTGCCCCATAAACAAACAAGCAAAGAAAAAAACTATTTCCATTGAGTCAATTCCACCTCATAGCAACCCTGGAAACCCTGGTGACATAGTGGTTAAGAGCTATGGCCATTAACCAAAAGGTCAGCAGTTTGAAGCTACCAGGCGCTTCTTGGAAACTCTGTGAGCAGTTATATTCTGTCCTATAGGGTCACTAGGAGCCTTCCCTCACAGACAGTAACAAATACAACACAAACAGGTTGGAGAAGTGCTCAGCCCTCGAGGACTGACATTCTCTGCCACCCTGATTAAAAAGGTGAAAGAATGAGAAACCAGGTGCAGAGACACGCGCTGTCTTGTACATACCAGACATCCAAGCCAAGCTTCAAATTCAGGAATAAGCCCAGTGATCATGTGGAACAGAGAGGAATAGAGCCAAGTATGCCACACCAAACTGTCACCCGATAGCATCTTTTAAAGCCATTTAGTTTGTTTCAGTAGTATTTCAATAGAGAACTGCCAGAAATTCAAGCCAGGTGCAGAAGAGGATGTGGCAAGAGGGGTATCATTACTGCTGTCAGATGGATCCTGGCTAAAAACAGAGAACACCAGAAAGACGTTTTCCTATGTTTTATTGACTATGCAAAGTCATTTGACTGCAAAGATCACAACAAATTATGGATAACATTGTGAACAATGGGAATTCCAGAACACTTAATTGTGTTCATGCAGAACCTATAAACAGATTAAGGGGCAAACATTCCAACAGAACTGGGGACTGCTGCATAGTCTAAAGGCAGGAAAGGTGTGCGTCAGGGTGGTTTCCTTTCACCATATTTCATATTCAATCTGCATGCTGGCTTAACATACAAGAAACTGGACGACAAGAACAAGAGCATGGCATGAGGATTGGAGGAAGATTCACTAACAGCCTGCAATATGCAGATGACACAACCTTGCTGGCCAAAAGTGAAGGGGATTTGAAGCACTGGCTGGTGAAGACCAAAGACTACGGCCTTCAGTATGGATTACACTTCAGTATAACAAAAAATCTTCACAACTTGACCAACAAGCAACGTCATGATAAATGGCGAATATATTGAAATTGCCAAGGATTTCATTTTGTACTGATCAACAATCAACACCTGTAGAAGCAGTAGTCAAGAAATCAAACAATGTATTGCACTGGGCAAATCTGCTGCAAAAGACCTCTATAAAGTCTTACAAAGCAAAAGTGTCACTTTAAGGACTAAGGTACCATGACCTAAGCTACAGCATTTGCAGACTCCTCATATGCATGCAAAAGCTGGTCAATGAAGGAGACTAAAGAAGAACCAATACCTTAGCATTATATTGTTGGTGAAAACTATTGAACATACCATGGACTGCCAAAGAACAAATACTTCTGAGAGGAATCACGGTCAGGTTGCTTCTTAGAAAAGAGGGTGGTGAGATTTTGTCTTGCAACAATTTGGACATGTTACTAGGAGGGACCAAGCCCTGGAGAAGAACATCGTGCTTAATAGAGGGTCAGTGAAAGGGAGGAAGACCCCCAGTGAAGGGGACTGACACAGTGACTGTAATGACGACTAAGGCCCAGCAAGAATGGCGAGGATGGCACGAGCTTGGGCTGTGTTTCCTTCTGTTGTACATGGAGTTGCTACAACTCAGAACAGAACAACCCCAGCGACAGTGTTTCACAGCAACAATGAGAACAGAGTCCTTTGTGCAGCCCAGAGAGGGGCAATAATGATGTATTGTGCTTCTCCTGAGAAGACTCCTCTTGACTCACCCTGGCAGAGACAGCCTATGCCAAGTCTCACCACTGGTCTCTAAACTTAGAGCAAAAGGAGGCAAAAGGGGCAATCTGTATTTGGGTTCTGGGGTACCATTTAAAAAAAGAGAATTGCATCCAAATTAGTTCTATTATAGCACAGTTTTACTCAAGGATTACAGGTACGCATGAAAAAGACATATAAACACATTGTTACGGACATGTAAGTTCACTGAAATGTATATCTGTCAACGTTGGGTTTGGACACACATTTGAGGGTTAAAATTGAATGAGAAAACCCCTGAGCTCCATACATGTACTATTAACATAGTTGAAACAAGCTATGACTAAGAAATGACCAAGAGCGAAACTGAAGATGCAATATTTTTGCACTAAGTATAGCCAAGCAAATACCAAACCACTGCCATGGAGAACATTTTGACTCATAGCGACCCTAGAGGACTGAGTAGAACTGCTCCATAGAGTTTCCAAGGAGCACCTGGTTAGCAGAAGTAGCAACTAACCACTATACTACCAGGGTTTCCACGCTAAGTATAAACTCAATTTAATTTTAAACAAAGCAAGAAAGACACAGAATATCTGGAAATACATTTTTCACAATTCTATTTTTCTCCTTTCCTCTCTTTCTCTTCATCTTCTCTGCCATGGAGGTGAGCATGAGCAGGAGTAAATAGAAGACAGCAAAAGGTAGGTGTGGAAATCCACGTTTCTAACACAAATAACATTTCTTGCTCGGTACCTGTATTTACACTCGTATTTTTATTTTTTAATCTACCCTAATGTTTGCTTTTAATCTACCTCAATCTATAAATTGAGTTACAAATTTTCAAGTACACATCTATTCTCTGTGCTTTCAAAAATAGCTTTGGAATAAAGTTAGAAACATACCAGTTTTAAATAAAAAAAATTCAGTGCACCAAATGAACCATCCTAATAAAGCTTTTATACAAATGATGGAAAATGCACTACTGCTACTATTACTACCACTATTATTTGTAATAACAATAATTATCTTTTGGTGACATAATGAATATAGTTCTTACTAGAATAGCAAATCTTGAGTGTGTCAGAGACTTGTAACCATTATTTTTGCTGAGTAGAACCAGCTATTCCTTCATATCCAGTAAGTTACAAACATATTTTCCAAGACTGTGTAAGCTTTATTTTCAATGCTATTTGAGTTAGTTTGAAAGTTACTGCTCTGAATTTTTAAAAGAACTTGTTCAAAATATAAATTGTTGTAAAAAATACAGTACCTCCTTATGAATCTTGTCATTATAGCTATTAAAATTCCAAAGAAATATTTTAAGCTACAGCTGGAAACATCTGGGAACTCATGTCTAAAGAGAGAGTGAAGAACTGAACAAAGAGAAATGGGTAATAAAAAAAGGAGGATGAACTACAGAGGCGACACAGAGACAGCTGGGGAAGACGGTAGAAAAGAGGCCATGAGAAAGGGTTAATAACAGAAACCACTTATAGCAAACCCTGGTGGTGCAACAGTGAAGTGCTCAGAGACCAACCGAAAGGTTGACAGTTCAAGCCCATCCAGCAGCTCTGCAGGAGAAAGACGTGACAATCTGTTTCTGTCATGACTGCAGGCAATGAAACCCTAAGGGGCAGTTCTTCTCTGTCACACAGGGTCACTAGGAGTCAGAATTGATTCTAAGATGCCAGACACCACCACAACTGAAAAAGGAAATGTCCTGGTGATACGTGCAGGCCAGACTTCCAAGCAGCACACAATGAGACATGGTTGGGAGAGCTCTCTCATCAAAAAGGTTGGGAGAGCTTTTTCATCTCAATGGCCACTAATATGAAAAAAACTGATCATTTTATTAGATTTTCTTTTATGGAGAATGAACAATTTCTGAAATTGAAACAAAATTTAAGGTTATAGAAGGGATAGCTTGATGTGGATTCATTTGCCTTATTCTCAGTCTTCACTGCCATGAGGATCATACCAAAGCATACCAAAGAACTGGAAAGACCCTGAGAGATGGAACAAAGGCTCTGGAGATGAAGCCACGGAGTGTGGGGTCAATTGCATTCACCTACTTAGTACCTCTGTTTTGGTCAAAACCATCTTTTTGTGTGTGTGTATAACTTTAAAGAAAGAGCAAAAACATTTTGAAGAATGGAAAACACCCATGTGTCCTCAACTATCTAACACCATAATCTGGCTCAGGACTTCATCATTTCTACCACTTTCTTGCTCTCTGTGCCTGTAGCACAAGTCTCCAGCCTCAGGTCTTCCCCAGCCTAGCCCATCACTTACAACGCTAATAGACTCATACCCCTACAGTGAAACTCTTCCGTATCAGTTACCTTACAAGCCTTCAGTTGCTTTCCACAATGAAAGTCCATCCTATGAATCACAGGCTGAAAATCCCTTCAAAATGTGATCTCTGTTTACCTCTGTATAAATACAATGAGACTATCTGTTCTTTCCTATGCACCCAATTGTCTAATTACCTGAAATATTTTCAGTTTTCTCAAGAGTGTCAGGTTCTTTTAGGATGCTTTACTTTTCAAATGACGTTTCTTTTATTTCGATTTTTTTTTTCTTCTATTTCACACTCACTATTTCAAGCCTTGCTGCAAAAGTCATCATTTCTCTGAAGTTTCTGGCCATTTTGAAAGCACTGCTTCCTCTGTGTTCCAACTGTCCTTGGCATACTCTTACCATTGAGCTTAACGCTTAGCTATAACCAACTCCTCACAATCTAGTGTCTCCACTTTGCTAGTCAATGAGCAACAGTGGCAATGTTCTAATTATCTTTGCAAATACTAGTCCATATCTGGCACATATACAACAGGTAGCTGAAAAATAAGAATAAATGTATGAATGAATGGTTTCAGCTAAGTACCCACTGCTACTGAGTCAATTCACACTCTATGGTAACAGGACAAATACACTAATAACATAAGCAGAAACTCTGGTGGCATACTGGTTAAGTGCTACGTCTGCTAACCAAAAGGTTGACAGTTTGAATCTGCCAGGTACTCCTTGGAAACTCTATGGAGAAGTTCCACTTTGTCATATAGGTTCCCTATGAGTCAGAATCCACCAGATGGCAATGGGTTAGTAGTATAAGCGTTTATTATACAAATACGTATTTGCTATTTTCTTTACCTTTTGCATGTGTGTTGCCATTATCTGTTTGTTAATTACAATCATGAGTCTATCAGTTGGCAAAACTAGGTGTGCCTCATGATATAAGTCTAGTTACATCTAATAAATAAAACATTCAATTTTTATTTTAATATGGACTAACCATAAGTGTTTCTGGAAGTTACCTACTCACCAGCTACAGCTGATTCTCTGACATAATTCTCAGAAATACAGTTCATATTTGATTTGAGCTTAGTATCCTCAGATAAAATACTTGGAATTCAGCATCACTTACTGAATACATGTAACCAGATTTTTTGTTTGTTTGTTTTACCTCCATTTGTATAGCATTTAACTATTCCTAGGAAAAGTTACCATTTTTTTTTTGCCATGAGACCAAAACTGAGATCAAGGAGACAGGGAGTTGAGATCTGCCCTACCTACACAGATCTCGAGCTATGCTTGCTAACCTAATTTGATGAGTTACAAAGTCTCATAGGCCTAGCAAAATTATCAGTGGTTTAAACTTATAAAAAGAGATTGGATCTGCTCTTGTTCTTCAAGAAGGCATAGGGAAGAGGTTATCCAGTGGATTTTGGGGGATGACTCCAAAGCCATAGGAAGGTTAGCTAGATATGTACATGTTATCTGTCCCTCCTCTTCCCCCCTCTGGTAAAGTAGAATAGTAGGGTTTAATAGAGAGGAAACTGGTAAGAGGCAGTGGGAGAATTGGGGGTATTGTCAATGCTTAATTCTTACAAAAAGTATCAAACTGTTTCAAACTTTGAAGTTTAAAAGTAAATGTAAAAGGGAAAAGCAAAGCAGCCATAAATATTTGCTTCTCCTTCCATAATCACCCCCACCCCTGAAAAGAAACAAACCATTGGTAGCCATTGGATTCCTACCCTTGGATCACCACTCCACCCACTACCACCAAGTCAAGTCTGACTCATAGTGACCCTAAAGGTCAGAGTAGAACAGCCCCATCAAGTTTCCAAGGAGTGCCTGGCAAATTTGAACTGCCGACCTTTCAGCTAGCAGACTCAGTAATGACTACTAAATACTGTTTACAGTGATAAGCAATTAAATTGGCAGCATGATGGTCTTAATTTTGCTTGCTGAGAGAAAATAAGGGATACACTATTTATTACAACATAATATGACATGCAGCGTTTTTTGTTCTGTTGTTTGTGCTACTGACAAATTATCTTGATATGAATTACGTGATTGTTGGATGTGCTGGAGATGAATGCAAACACCCAGCTCTGTTTTGAGGTTCTTCCAATAAGAAACACGAGGTAGAATTTTCTTCTTGGACAAAGAATTACATATTCTAAGATTACAGGGAAAATGAGCAGAGCAATCAAAGTCTGTTGTTTAATGCCAGAAATTTCAATGGGGAGGAAAGAACTGTCCTGGAAGATTTTAGTGTTTTTATTAGCCACAGAGGCATGTGTCCATGTGGACTGACAGAAATAAAGTCAGTCCACAAAATGTTCATGTCAGGGCAATATATTCTTAGAATCCAATGAACATATGCCAAAAAGTTAATGAAACCTGCAGTATAATTTTTCAACCTTGTGGAACTATCTGATAAAGTACTGTCTGATGATAAACTGGGTTTATGGTGAGCTGCTAGATTCAATCTGGGGTAGTAAATCTTCTAAACTAACTTCTCGTAGCCCACAAGCCAGACTCCATGTAGTGTTCACCAACTGTCCCTTGAATCAAATCCACTGTGACACACTAGTACCTGCCTTTAAAATCTTCTTATATATGAGGTCACAAAGAGTTCACAATAGTGAAAAAAGAAATACCGAGAAAGGAATTGAACATCTCTCCCCAAAACATTCCATTACTTCAACACATATCTATTTACACCTTAAAGTGACATTATTTGATGCCTTACGTATTTTTTCTTTGCCTAGAATGCAGAGGTGTTCCCAAATCAGTTACTGCTAAATAGCTTTTAGTGAGGCGTGCTTACTTACCTTTACTTTACAACTTCTTGTTAATAATACTGACTATCAGTTGCTAAATATAACTGTTCATACAGTGCCTAACTTCAGAGGATACAAATCAGAAAAACAACAAAGAAAAGCAAAACAACACTTAGGATTACCCAGATGTGTTTACTCTGAGCCCACAACCTCTTATGAGAAATCCCTTAATTTATTTTCCATTAGCTCACCTGTTGGTGCCTCCTGTAAGATGCTTTACTCTGTTTGTGCTGACAGGCAATGTTGAATTATGATTGTGGCTTTCTTTCAACCAGTTGCTCAAAATCCACATTACTGCCAAGCTTCCACTATGTAAATTGAAGTCAAAGGTCAGTAATTATCCAGTGACCATTTAACCCAACATGTTTACATTTCTGTCTCAGCTTCCAGAAAGCCTCGAAGCCAAATAAGAACCAAGAAAAGTCAACAGTTCATGTTAGTTACTTGGTATCACCTACACCTACCTTTGATGGCCTCTGTTCTCTTATCACGAAATGTCTTATTTTCCAAGAGGTTTAAATTGTATGCAATGTAAGTTCTCTCAAAATGGACTAGCAACAAATTTCAGCTAACAGAAAACATGTATCTAATGATTTACAAAGCGGAACCCAACATCTATGAATAATGCATAGCTTCACAATGGGTAGTAGATACAAAGACAGTTATATATGCAAATATTAAAAATACATATTCAGAATTCCACTCTTCCAAATGCATACCAAACCCTTTGGCATAGATGCGATTCTGACTCACAGCAACCCTATAGGACAGAACAGATTGGCCCCATAGAGTTTCCAAGGAGCACACGGTGCTCCTTCCAACTGTCAACCTTTCGCTGTCAGCCTTCTGTTTAACAATCACGGCACTTAACCACTATGCCACCCAGGTTTCCTCCAAGTGCAAGATAATGGATAACTGATTATTGTTAACTTCATTTACAACGAGATTTTAGCACATAAGCTATTACTCTGTTTGAAACATATCAGTGAAGGAAAAGATGTGGCATCTATAGAATGAATGGTCCACTAGAGGTAAGTTACACATCCACCATGGCACTGGTACGGAAGGTAAAGTAAGGTTACTATGCGACGGTTTGTTTTAGACGGCATCAAAGTAGAATGCTACTTGGAATAAGCTTACTTTCATTAAAAACAACAACAAAAGGAACACAAAATGAAGACAAAAAAAATTCCAATTTGAATATAGTAAGTGAAATGAAATTGTATTATAATTTTGGAAATACTATGCTGAAATAGAAAACCCTGGTGGTGTAGTGATTAAGTGCTACATCTGCTAACCAAAAAGATCAGCAGTTTGAATCTTCCAGGCACTCCTTGGAAACTCTATGGGGCAGTTCTACTCTGTCCTATAGGGTCACTATGAGTTGGAATCAACTCTATGGCAGCACATTTTGGTTTTTCACTTTTGGTGTGCTGAAATAATCTATCTAAGTAAAATAATTTTTTTGATTCAATCAATCTTTTTTCCTTCATAAATAAAATTTCCTTCTGCATATTAAACCGCAACAATGGAAAGAAATAATAATACTGTCTAAGAATTTTCACACATCCATAGATAGAGAAAATAAAAGGTAAAAAAAATAAAAATTTGCCTGAGATCAGCAAACCAGATGCTAAAGGCTCCAGAAGAGTTAGTGGAAGCATTTAGTGGAATAAGTCATAAAAAAGCAGAAGGCATTCAGGATTTCAAAGTGATAGGGAAGTGCAATGAGCTAAGAGAAGTCCCTGGATATGCAAATGGTGAACACGGTGGGCTGCTAACCCAAAGGCTGACAGTTCAAGTCCACCCAGAGGGGCCTTGGAAGAAAGACCTGAGGATCTCCCGAAAAACCAGCCACTGAAAACCTGATGGAGCACATTTCTAACCCGACACAGAAGAGGTCACCATCAATCAGCACTGATCTAACAGCATCGGAAAAAAACAGTAACGGTATTCCTTGTGAAGAAAGGAAATGAACAGGAGGATATCACAAAGTTAGTGAAGCCATAATGAGAAAGAGCTGGAAAATGGAGCAAGGAAAGGAGACGACGGCACACTGCTGAAACGAGGCAGAGGGGGCTAGAAGCCAAGAAGGATGATTTCATTTGCTTGGCAGCTGTGTAGGTGGACCACCTTATGAAGTGCTGTGTGAACACCAGCTGTATGAAAATCAGAGGGTGAAAGAAGTGAAATCTGCTTTCAAGAAGTGAGTGCTAAAGAAAAGAACCACAAAAAATGAGATACTGGCAACACATAGGGAGGGTACGTTTTTTGTAAGTCTGTTTTTAGATTTGGAAGCCCTGGTAGCATAGTGGTTAGATTCAGGAACAGATAAATCAAAGTGAAGGAGCCCTAGTGGCGCAAATGGTTAAGCACTCACCTGTAACCAAGAGGCTGTCAGTTCCAACCCACCAGTGGCTGAGCAAAAGAAAAGCCTGACATTCTCCTTCCCTAAAGATTACAAACAAGAAAACCCACGACAGCACCCAACCACAACAACAAACCATGAAGTGTCTTTATTCAAGAAATGGAAATGGGCCAGCAGTAACAGGTGAAGATCAAGCATTCCAAAGGGATTCATAACAAACCAAGTCCCAGTGTATCATTTTCAGAGGGTGGTAAGTCGAATATAACATGATAAGATGAATCTTTATGAAGAAAAAAAAAAAGCCCCTTCTTCCCCTTGGAAAGAAAAAGAACGAAAGGATCTGTAGATGCAAAAATAGGCTGGGGTGGAAATGAAGAAAGCTAAGGGGAGTCACATTGGAAAGCTTTGTCCTGATAACGTGACAGATTATGTCATCCTTTAAACATGCTGAAAAAGGAGCAAGAGCAGATGGCATTTTGAGGCAAAGAGAAAACATATGGAATGGCAGTCTTATAGAATATTCAAGGGAGTCAAGAAGAGATGAATGTAAAAACTACTGAGCGGTAGTATGCACTGGGCTGAACTTTATTAAAACCATTCCTTTGTGATGACAATCATTACAAAGCTAAAAGACGACATATCTTGAAATTGTTCCTTTCTAGTGGATCAAATATACTTTCCAATGACTGTAAGAAAATCAAACAGTATAGTAAAATTACTACATTCCAGAGCAAAAAATAAAATAAAATAAAATAAAAGTATTTTTTCGAACTGGAGAGTAAGGCATCATTAAACATGATGTAAGCGTGTCTAAGTGAAGTTGTTAGGTATTTTGTGAACACTGCAGGAAGCCATTGCACTTGATGTTTAATTTGTTTGTGAGAAAACTTGCTGCCCTAATCACCCTGAAACCTCTGGAGATGTTTGCTTATGAAGGAGACAAACTGTTTTAATATTACTTGTATTTAAAAGGAAACTAAGTCTATGAAGAGCATGATTCATTTGAAAAGAACCACAAAAGCATTTTTGGAAATTGAGGGGCTTAACATTTGTACCATAGCATATAGGTCACAATTATATATCCCCAGTAAGTAGAAAAGAAGGGGAAATGAAGACGTACTAAAGCAAAGACATTCAACATTCTTCTCCAACACCGCAATTCAAAGGCATCAATTCTCCTTCCATCTTCCTTGTTCACTGTCCAGCTTTCGCATGAGTATGACGTGATCAAAGGTAACATGGCTTGAGTCAGATGTACTTTAGTCTTCAAGGTGACATCTTTGCTTTTCAATACTTTAAAGAATTCCTTTGCAGCAGATTTTTCCAATGCAAGAAAGTTGAAGGCACCATGGACTGCAAAAATGTCCTGGAAGAAGTACAACCAGAGTGCTCCTTGGAAGCAAAGATGGCAAGACTGGATCTTACATGCTTTGGACATGTTGTTGGTCCCTGGAGAAGGACATCATGCTTGGTAGAGTGGAGGTTCAGTGAAAAAGAGGAAGATCCTCGATGAGATGGATTGACACAGTGGCTGTAACACTGGGCCTAAGCATAACAACAATCGTGGACATGGCACTGGACTGGGCAGTGTTTTTTCCTATTGTGTATAGGGTCACTATGAGTCAGAACCAACCTGACAGCACCTAACAGCAACAACAAAGCAAGGACACATTTACAGAACTCTTCGAGTAAACACAAATGTGTTAAGTGAAACAATTTGCCCAACTGTGGTTAAGTGCTATGGTTACTCATGAAAAGGCTGGTAACTCAAATCTACCAGGTGCTCCTTGGAAACTCAATAGGGCAGTTCTACCCTGTCCCATAGGGCCACTATGAGTCAGAATAGACTCAACAGCATGGATATGCACTGATAAATCTTAGCACTTCAGAACAATAAAACAATAATCTTCATATATTGGCATTTAGAATCAGTGCTTCAGAAAGACAACTTCTACCGATTTTCCTGCAACATATCTTGATAAGACAATTACTGCTATGGAAGCCTTTTTTTTTAAAAAAAAAAAAAAAAAAGTAGTCTTCTTTCTAGATCTCCTGATGACATGTGACCTTCACTAGCTGATCTTGTATAGCAAAATGATCCAATGTCTTAGGTAGGTAGATGTAGCAGTCTGTCCATGAGAACATGGCATGTAGAGAAGTAATGGCCATGCTCTGTCACTGGGCTCTGTGCCCCTACCAGGGATCCCTCAGATCCTGTAGCCATACTCACTCACTTCCTACTGTGAATCACCTCAGTTTTTTACATATCTTACCTCTCCACAAACACTTGGACTTCCTCAGTGCTTGGGAAAACATGAGCAGCATCACTGAACACGAACATCACCAGTATTGTTGAAATGGAATCCTTCCAACCAAATTATCCTCCATCATCCCTACCCTTCTTATACCTTATTCTGGAGCGGCAAGAAATACCAACATAATGAATCTTGGTACATACAAATATTTATTTATTATTATCTTTTAAGGACAGAGAAGATAAAACATTTAGATTGGAGTGCATGAGTGAAACCCAGAAGAGGTCCATTTGACTGGAGCTTTTAACCCTCTTTAGATGAAAGGTTGACTTTGATGTTCCCTAATTACCTTTTTCTGCTCTATTTCAATTCATGTACATGACACCCTAGATCATATACAAAGCTCTGGAAGATGTCAGCTGGGCTACTCAGACTTCATAGTAACAGTGAAATTTGGCATTAAATACATGCTAAATACTAAGACTTGAAGTTAGTAAACTTGGCATTTCTCAAGCTGAAAGAACTGCAGAACTTCAAGCCTCATGTTGCATTACTGAAGGATTTTATGGGCGTTCAACTCCATGGATTCTAACAAATTATAAGTAACATTGTGAAAAACAGCAATTCTACAACACTTTACTGTGTTCCTGTGAAACCTATAAACAAATCAAGAAGCAATTATTCCAACACAAAAAGAGGATGGTACATGGTTTAAAATTAGGAAAGGATTATGTTACGGTTGTACCCTTTCACCATATTTATTTGATCTGTAAACAGAGCAAGTAATCCAAGAATCCAGACTTTATGAAGACCAATATAGTCTTCAGAACTAGAGGCTCATTAACAACCTATAGTATGCAGACAGCACAACCTTGCTTGCTCAAAGTGAAGAGGACTTGAAACACTTACTGATGAAAATCAAAGACTAAAGCCTTCAGTGTGGATTGCACTTTAACAAAAAGACAACAAAAGTCCTCATAACGGGACCAAAAAGCAGTATCGTGACACGCAGAGAAAACACTGAAGTTGTCAAAGATTCCATTTCACCTGGATCCACAATCAATGCCCATGGGAGCAGTAGTGAAGAAATCAAACATATTGCATTGGACAAATTTGCTGCAAAAGACCTCTTTAAAATGTTAAGAAGCAAAGACATCTTTGAAGACTGAGGTGCACCTGACCCAAGCCATGGTATTTTCAATCACCTCATGTGCATATGAAAACTGGATAATGTATAAGTAAGACTGAAGAAGAATTTATGCATTTGAATTACAGTGTTGGCCAACAATATTCACTACACTATGGCCTGCCAGAAGAATGAAGAAATCTGTCTTGGAGGAATTACAGCCAGAATGTTCCATAGAAGGGAAGATGGTAAAACCCTATCTCACTTACTGAGGACACGCTATCAGGAGGCGACAACTTCCAGAGAAGGATATCACACTTGGTAAAGGGTCAGTGAAAAAAGAAGACCCTGAACAAGATGACTGACACAGTAGCTTTAACAATGGGCTCAGACATCAATGGCAGGACCGAGCTGTGTTTCGGTCTGTTGTTTGTACACAAGGTCACTCAGCATCAGAACCAACTTGAGGGCACCTAACAATAACAAACAGTGTCAAAGATTAGACCAATCACACTACAGTGAAGGTTCGGGCACTGCCATGTGCAGTTCCCATGATAACATACATGGAAATCAGAAAGACTCATTATTATCTACATGTATTTCACCTTATCTTCCCTTTCAAACACAAGTGAAGACTGAGACCCAAGTATTTTAAGTAAACTGGACATTACACATAGTATCAGAACTGGGTTTCCAGAGTCATGTCTTCTCAATTTCCATACCTGTACTAGTTCCACTGCATTATTTCATCTTAGAAAAATGAGATGGAGAAAGCACTGCTCTTAAAGTCTTCTAACCTTTCAAACTCTGAGGGCTTGTATGACAAATAATCTATAATTAGAGAGCCAGGTACAGGCTGGCTCTTGAGATACTGACCAGTTGAGACAAGGATAAGTTTCTCTCTCCTTCCTCTCTCCCTCCCTCCTTCCCTTCCTTCTTTTTTTTCTCATAGCCTACAGTAACAGGGGAATAACTGTAATGGCTGTAAGGACGCCTGTCCCATCTTGTTCTCCCCTTGGATCCCATGGCTCAAGGGAGCAAAGAATATAGTATTTGATCAAGGGTGGTTTACTGGAAATGTAAACAAAAATAATGATAGGAAATGGGTGAAGGAAGAAGGACTAATCAACACACTAAATATATCTCACTTTGTGGTACAACACTAAAAAATAAGAAAAAACAGAAAACTATTGCCACCAAGTTGATTTCAACTTAACGTGACTCTACAGGACAGAAAAGGCCTGTCTTATGTGATTTCCAACAAGTGGTTGGTGGATTTGAACTGCTGATCTTCTGGCTAGCAGCCATAGCTCATTGTAGTTCTCTCTTAACCACTGTACCATCAGGGCCCAAAAAACATAATATTATTTGCTCCTCAAAACTATCCACTAAAATGACAAACATTGCTATTTCCATTATATATGGGAAAATATTCAACCTATGAAAATTTAATTAACTTGGCAAAGGGGAGGAAGAGTTTAGATGAATCCCAAGTCCACACTTCATCCAGTGCATCAAATCACATCGAATGACATCTTACATATCCAGAAAATCTCACTCTCTCCAAACAAAAGGAGGAGGGAGCCATACACCAAGTTATTATCTCTTACTAATATTTCATACTTTTCCAAATTTAGAATCATGGCTAAATGTTTCATTAACTTAGTAATCTTTCTACTTAATGAAAAATACCAGTCACTTGGATCTTATTAAACTTAAAAGAAAACCAATATGATTTAACAATATCTCATGTATGTGTCAAATAATGAAATATACTCTTCACTTCCATATCTGATTTTCATATTATCTTGCTGTTTGGAAGTACAAGCAATTTGTATTCTAGAAGTCATGCTATTTGTCAATAATTCAGAGAGATTTTCAGAAATGAGCACAATTATTTATTGCTTTATTCAAAGCCTTTCAGAATTTACAGACCCTAATCTGTAGTATATATTTTATGAATCCTTAAGTATGCAAAAAATGAGAGAGGAGTCCAGTTCCTGTTCAGATTAAGCTACTGTCCTTGGAAAGAATTATATTACTAAAGTTTCACCATATATTTTGCTGTCATATTTTTCAGCTAATGTGTTTTCCCTAATACTGGTACTGATCAGTTTGGAGTCATTCTTTAAAACCATGGCATTTCTTCTGGTATGAAAATGCTCCATTTAGAACACTTGGGAAGCTTTTGGTGAATGGGACCGTTACACTGTAGTTAGTTGCTGCCAGATTATTATTCTGAGGATACATACCTTTCTGATGAGAATCTTTTTTTTTTAATTTACATTTCTGAATTGTTTTGAAATGTCTTTTAACATATTTAATTTACAAACATCTACAAATGCTCTGAGTAGTCAAATTCCATATTTTTGACACACTTAAACTGAACTCACTAATAGGTTCTATACCAAGTGCCCAATAAATTTAATTCTGATACTTTATTCAAGAATTCTCAGGAATAAATGAGATACAGAATGTACTAGTGTCCTTTTATGTTTTTAAATCACCACAATTAAGAGATCTTATAAATATTTTTGGTGCATCTACGTGGAAACCTTAGTGGCATAATGGGTTAAATGTTACATCTGCTAACCAAAGGGTCGGCGGTTCAAATCCACCACTTGCTCCCTAGAAACTCTATGAGGCAGCTCGACCTTGACCTCTAGGGTTGCTATGAGTTGTAATTGACTCGACAGCAGTGGGTTTTATAATAATTTTCAGTATACCTATGTGGAAACAATGGTGACACAGTGGGTTAAGTGTTATGTCTGCTAACCAAAGGGTTGGCAGTTCAAAGCCACCATGCGCTTCTTGGAAACTACGGGGCAGTTATATATTGACCTCTAGAGTCGTTATGAGTCAGACCCAACTTGACAGCAGTGGATTTTTTGGTTATTTCCTTCTATTACTAGACAAATAGTTTATGAAATCTATGATTGCTAGCTGGCTATCATTCTGCTTTACATGATAAAGTCATTCCCACAATGTACATTTCTTTTTCTTTTTTAATAGTGAGATGGAGTTTTGGGGTATGGCTAACAGCTTTGACCACACACCCTTCATTTGAATCCTGGCTCCTCCGTTTTCTGACAATGTGACTTTGACAAGTCTAAACCTTAGTTTCATTATCTTTACAATGTAAAATTTAATGGTTTCTATGTCACAGTGTGACACGGGACCTACAGCAATGTGTGGGACAAAGTAGGTACTATATAAACGGTCTTCTTATTGCTATATTAATGTATTAAAAGGTTTTTACTAAAAAAATTACTTTCAAAGACCTTATGTGTGTTTTCCAATGTTAATTGCTGTTGTATGCCACTGAATCAATTCTGACTCATAGCAACCCTACAGGGCAAAGGAGAACGGCTGCATAGGGTTTCCCAGGCTGGCATCTCCGCTGGAGCAAACTACTAGATCTTTTCTTCTGGAGAGCGGCTGATGAGTTCGACCTGCTGATCTTTAGTTAACTAGTGGGAGAGTGCTTAAATATTTCACCACCAAAGCTCCTTAACCGGAAACTAGGATCACAATTGTACTTACTCTTAAAAACAATGCTTTCTTGCCCCTGTTTTAAGATTCCAGGCTGTCCCTGAACAACAACTAGAACTTGCATCTCATCAAAATTGAACTTGACTCTGATTTTGTGCAAAATGTTAAAGAAATTTGACAGTCTCAATTCAACATATTATTTCACAGTTAATGCTTAGTAATTTTTTTTCTAATGAACAAAAGAAAAACCATTATAAAAGCATACTTCCAGAACTAAACAAGATCTTATTCTAAGCCTTTCTTGTGAGTATCTGTATTCAAAATGCCTGACATTTCTTGTCTTTCTTTTCTAAGACATACTTTCTACTTCATTCATGGGATTGGTATACGGAGCTACTAGTTTAGTAGAATTTTTGAAAAGGCCTTTAATAGACCATTTTCTCAAACAGGAGAATGCACACAGGAAGTCTTGTAGTCTGTAACAGATACAGATTTAATTGTGAATTTCCTATCAATCAACAGCTGTTCATTGAGTGTCCAGTCCTCAACACCTTTTAATTCTTAAAGTTCAGCCTGTAGAGCTGATTTACATATTAGACCTAAGAAAACACTGCCAGGAAAGACCTGAAATGTTCACACACTGAACTTAAAAGGCACAATACTTACTATAAAAATTGCTCTTCGGTTCCTTTATTTTTTGCTTTGTTTAAAAAAAATTAAGTAGAACAGCTTTTTACAATGACTACCTTTACAAAGCAGACACAGTACACGGCCCGGAGAAGCATATTCAAAGATTCAGAAGGCTTCCGATGTAGCACTTTTTCACAACAGGGAATGGCGACTGTTTCAAGAAAAGGATGCACAACAGAGACCAGAGAGAAGATGATTTAAGAGTTCAACTACCAAATGAAAACCAATAATAATAATTAACCTAATTTAGCAAGAATTCCCAGTGTCCTTGCAGGTTTCAAATAGTCAAACTTTACCACAGATGGTAAAAGAGAGATTCATGAAAATAAGGAAAACCTTCAATGAGCTCCACTGACCTAACAGCCATAACAAGGTACTCAAACACAGACGACTGCAATGTCACAGTACTGAACAGCCTTTTGTTCTTCTATAGGTAGGGTCACCTTAAACCGGGCCAACTGGATGGCAACAAATGACAACCTCTGAACAACAAACTTCTACAATCTTTCACTCCCTTCTTTCTGTTAGTTTGTTTCTAATTTCCAAAGAAATCAGTCTTTAAAAAGTCAAATCTGAGTTGTTTAAGAAATCTCAACAGAACCATCCACAAGAGTTCACTGAACACCCCAAGGTAAATGTTTTCTAGGAATGCTCATTCCTAAAATGCTCCTCACTGAGTACACTCATTGCCTACAGACATTGCCCACTGGGCTCTGAAACCAGTTATTTCCTTAGGCTTTTGACCTTTCACTCTTAGGTTTTCAGGACAGGCTATCCTAAAAAAAAATAGGCTGGTATTCAAAGCACTACTGTGATTAAGGAAACCTTGGCAGGTTAGTGGTTAAGTGCTACATCTGCTAACCAAAAGGTCAGCAGTTCGAATCCACCAGGCAATCCTTGGAAACTCTATGGAGCAGCTCTCTTCTGCCCTATAGGGTTGCTATGAGTCAGAATCGACTCAACAGCACTGGTTTGGTTTTGGTTTGGATTGTGATTAAATTATATATTTTCTGGAAACAAGCTTAGTGCAGTATCTTATCTGTGGGTGTTCAGTGGCCTAAAATCAGGACAATTACCTGCCATTGGAGTCTGTTTTTATGAAAAATCGTTGACCTACACTCCAAATGGAAACCCAGGTGCTACATCTGCTAATCCAAAGATCAGCAGTTTAAATCTTCCAGGTGCTCCCTGGAAAGTCTATGGGGCAGTCCACTCTGGCCTTGAGGGTTGCTATGGGTCAAATCGGACTCAACAGCAGTGGGTCTTTGCTTTGTTTTTTGTTTTTTTTACATTCTAAACAAAAATCTATTCCTCAAAATCTAGAGTCTAGCTACTTGAATCTCTGCTCTATCTTTGCAGCCTTTTTGTCTCAAAGGCCACACTTGCTCCATTTGCTGAGTGCCTGCCACCTGCTCCTAATCCCAGATACAAATGTCTTCTCTGTTCTTCATTCTTTTACGCTTCTAAGGGTTTTGGAGAAAATTACAGGGCTTTTACAGTGTAATCTTGGTGATACATGTTTCTCCAAGCTCTGTAAGTCCAAAGAAACACCTCAAAATTCATACATTCATCTAAAACTCATTTATTATCGTTTCCCTCATCAAAAATAGCTGTTCCAGGAAAAACTATTCTTAATACTCAATGCTGTCATTTGTATCATGGCCGCTTACAGATTATGTTTCCTATTTTGTTGAAAAGATAACAACCATAAATGCAAGTTTTGCTTCCCTTCCTTCATTCTTTCATCCCTTTGTTCCCTTCCTTTGCTCCCTCATTCTTTCCTCCATCCCTTCCTTTTCTCCCCCTCCCTCTTTTCCTTCTTCCTTCCACTGAAAATTCTCCCTATCTTCCATCTCTTATCTTCTATGAGTCACTAATCAGAATAAATGTTCACCCTAAAGTTCCTATCTTCCTCTCAGCTTTGATTTCTAGCCTCATTTGAGATTTGTAACAGCATTCCTTCCTCTTTCCTTCTGATCTTTCTTCTACTTACTTGCCTCCTTTTACCCAAAACATGTTAGTCCTTTTTCTTAATTCTAAAAATCCTTGCATTGATCTTTCTCCTCAAGTCCTCTGCCAAACACACATAAATCTTAAAGAGTTTTTGTAAGGATAAGATAAAGTAATTTTATTAAATTCACTGAGAACAGTCCTGACAATAAGACTTTGAATAGAAATGGTCAAAAACTTAGCAACAGGTGACAAATTCCAGGTTTAGAGCACCAAGAAATTTTTTGATAGTTCTCTGGAGAGGCAGAAGAAGCCCATTTGATTTGCCTTTTTAAAAAACCTTTTAAACTATATTTTTAAAATTCTTCTGTCTTCCCATTGCCCTCTACCACCTGGTCATGGGTTTACTGTCCTACACTGTAGGAGACCTGGGGGGTAACAGTTAAAAATCTGGATGCACAATGAGAAGTTGGCAGTTTAAACCCACTCAGTGGCGCTGCAGAAGGAAGGCCTGATGATCTGCTCTCGCGAGACCACACAAGGCAATCCTGCTCTCATCATGCAGTGTCTGTATGAGCTGGAATCCACTCAACAGCAGACAGCAAGCAATCAGTACATGCTAAGAAAGCTGCTCACTCCAAGGTGACTGATGGGCTTCTTGACACAACTGGACTTTCGACCTTTGGTTTTTCCACCTCCCTTGGAACCCTGCTAACATTGTTCATCACAGCTTTGTTAAAACACTCCTCCTTTAGCTCAGATGAAGCAGCTCTAACTCATGTTCTACCAAGTCTTTCTCCTTCTTTTGTCCTTCGTTGTTTAGTACTACAGATTCAGTATTTAGCTCTCTGTCTCTACGGTCCTTTCCCTGGACACCTCATGCACTTCACTATCACCTTATGCAAGGATATCTAGCTCTCCATTTCTTGTCCCTATCTATCCTTTTAAACTCATACTTCAATGTCCAACCATCTTCTGAATATTTCCCTGCAGATGCTTCAATCACGTCTCACACTCCACATCAACAATTTAGTCTTCCTCTCCACTTAGGATCAGATCTTTGGCCTCAGAATAGTTTTTACTTGCCCCTGCATCTGTACACACACACACTCTGTCTGTCTCGGGTTCTCCCTCTCCTTTCTTTTCACCCTTCCCCTCTCCCATACTCCAGCACACAATTTGGAAAGCTGCTTCATTAAATCCATGCCCATACTGCCTCCACAAAAATAGGTCTTCTTCTAAGTTGTTTTCATGATAAACCTTCTTCTTTCATTGAAGACCAATGAAAGAGTGTTTCTCAACTTCTGTAAAATGACTGTCAATTTTTTTTTTATTAAGTTGTTCAACACTGCCAGTGTATAAGCCCCTTTTTAGGGTGCAGTGACAAGAAAAAGCCTCTTATTTCCACTGAATATGATTACTTTCAGTAGATGGTAAGACATACATGATCAGTTGTGTTTCCTGTTTTTGCTTTCACTGATTGGAAGTCACAGAAAAAGATTTAACACAGTCTTACAAAAATGTCTTAGCACTTTGTTTCTAATCTTCTGATCCTCTATTTCTGTTTTAATGTTCCTATTAGGTAGCTGTCTTTATTATAAGCCAACTAAAAAATGTTTAGGCCTCCAGCTCACAAGAATAAGTTGCAAGAAAATCTTACAGTCCTTTTTATTACCTAAAGATGAAATGCACAGATAGCTTGGACTCATTAAATAAACTACTTCAGACTGAGTCTCCATTCATAAAATGTGGTAACACTAAGCAATTTCAGCAGCATGAGAAATGAGAACCTATAAAAATATAACAGAAAGGTAGAACAAATTAAATAGGTAGTGTTTTTAAGTGCCGTTCTGAAATACCATTTCAGAACTACCATTGTTTAAAAACCTGATAATCATTTTGAAAGCCCCATTTACCAACTGAATCAAAGTCTCTCTATAACATGCCCTGCACTCACCACGCAATCACCAAGCATGAAAGTTTCAGTTAGTACAATTAGACTTGTCGGCATTTTAATATATCTGTAGCAATTTTTTTTCTTCCCTAAGATCAAGCAGAGAGCTCTATCTGACTCCAGGCACACATTAATTCCAAAGACTAGGACTACTGCATACATTACTGTGCAAGTTTTGTTTTTTTCTTGCCTGTTTTCTTGGTTTCATTAACAACTATCATAGAGCTGTCATCAAGGAGATAACACTTCTTTCTGAAAAAAAAATACACCCTGGCTGAACAGTCAGATGGGCTGCTGATGAGTGATGGCATCAATTCTGTACAGACTCAGATACCCCCAATCTGGCCCCAGACTCGGAGATGTATCTTTTTCAGTTTGCTATCTTTTCGTACTCTCCATCTTTTGCAAGTAATGCAAGGAAAATAAATCTCTAGTCTTTCTAGTTCACCCTTCTTTAATTTTCTTCAAACAGCCTGCAGAGGATACACAGTATAATTTATTTCTGTCTCTAGAACTCTCCTTGTCAGGAAATTCATTGCACATATAGGTTGTTCCCAACTTATAAACAGATAGTGCTCCAAAAACTCATTTTTAAGTCACTTGCTAGGAATGTGACGCACATTTTCTCTTCAGAATGAAACTAAATCCAGTATACTGATCTGAGACCTCTTCCAAAGGTCAAAATGCTCACTTCATTGAGGACATACTATCAGCAAAAATATTATATACTGTATATACTATATCTCACTGTTATCCTATTTTTTTTCTTTTTAATTGAGCTAATGAATATATAAAAAGTGTGTCAAGTGTACAAATCTCAAATGCACAAGTTAACATACTCTCATACGTGTGGATTGAGGGAACTCTGTTCCTGGAATGCAGGGAAGTTTGATACAGCCAAAAGCCAAGTGCCATCGAGTCAGACCCAACTTACAAGTCTTACCCAAAGATTAGACCCCGCCTTTAGCTGAAAACGGCTTGTTGTGCCCCACAGGCACTTGACTACGAGACCATAAATAACTTTTGCATCCATCACCCCTCACCCTCTTCATTGGAATTTTAAAAATATAAAAACTTTCTCTATACCCTATTAGGTGGGCTCAACCACACCTCAGTTCAGACCCCGTTTTCCTACTCTTTGAATAAACTTCACTAGGCTCTCAGATTGGTGTGTCTCTGCCCCTATTCCACACCGTTCTTTTCCCAACATGGATACCTACAAATTTACCATCTGGTGCACAACACAGAATATTTCCAATACCTCAGAAAGTTCTCTTTTGCTTCTCTTCACTCAGTATTCGACCTGGCCCAACCCTTCAAGTAACTATCATCATTTCCAGAGATAGTTTTTCCTACTTATAAACTACAAATGATACGATACATCATGCAGTCAGTTAAGTCTGAGGTCTTGATGAACTAGGTTTCCATGCTTCTAAAGGTTAAAGCATTCTATCTGAAGAATACATTAGGTTATTGATCACTTCTGCTGTGGATAGCAGAAGCTTGTTTCCAGTTTGGGAGAACTTTGTCGTAGTCATCTAGTGCTGCTTTAACAGAAACACAAGTGGAAGGCTTTAGAAAGAGAAATGTTATTTTGGCACAGCCTGGTAGTTTAAGAGTCCAAACTCAGGGTACCAGCTCCAGGGGAAGGCTTTCTTTGCTGTATCTGGAGGAATGCCCTTCTCATTAGTCTATCCCTGGAGTGGAAGCTTCTAAGGTGCATGGACCCCAGTCTTTTTCAAAGAACACGCTGAGCTTCTCATACAGCTTCTTGGTGGTACAAAGTCCCCTAATCTCTCTACTAGCTTCCTTCCTTTATATCTAGAGAGACAGCTTAAGGTGCAAAATAAACTTCCATACTGAGTCCTGCCTAACCGACACACCTGCCTGATGTCCTCTCTCATTAATATCATACAGGCAGGATTTACAACATGCAGGAACATAATACAATGCCAGAAATCATGGCTCAGCCAAACTACCACACAAAATTTTGAGGGAACACAATTTAATCCTTCACAGGGACTATTCTAGAGTAGCAGTGCATATTTAATTCTCTACTAGAGGGACTGCTGGTTTACCTGGCTGGTATACACTCACTTTTAACAGAACCTGACAAAGAGGTTTCCATAGTGGTTGTGCCAATTTTATTCCCACTCATAATTTGAGTACTCTAGTTGCCAAGTCAAGTGCCATCAAGTCATATCCGACTCATGGCGAATATTCTAGTATTCCACATTCTTGACAAAACTTGGTATTGATAGTCAACTGTCACACTGCTGTATGTGTTGTGGTATCAAAAGTGACTTTAGTACACATTTCCTTGTTGAATAATTGCAAAGATCAATTTTCTGTTATGCATGTTAGCTCTTTTTTATTCATAGAAGTAATTTTTTTATTCTGGAAATGAGTCTGTTACCTGTCCCCACGACTTTTGAGGAAGGCAATATTAGCTCTACCTTAATGATGATGAAAATGACATTCTGAAAGGTAGAATAATTCACAAAACATTATGTATCTAGTAAGTGGCAGAAAAGTAGCAGAATTCATTTTGTATGACTTGAAAGCCCTGCTTTTGAGAGCATCCGATACAGTAGATCACATAGCAAAACATGTAACATGGACACATGCCAAACTAAAAGGGGGCAAATAAGGCATCAGCAATGTTTCTCTCTATGATGAAAGTGGGAGATGTTCTTATTTCCATCAGTCCCACTTGCAGAGCAGTGCAAAGTGCAGCAGGATGAAGACTGATATGAATAAAGAATACTGTATTTCATAAACAGTGTCCCAAAAAATGACAGAATTAAAGGAAGCAATTTCTGTCATCCTGGGAAAAGTAGTATAATGTGAAATAAATTACAGAAATTCACAAAGCACTTTAGTATATTAAAGCCCATACAGAATACTGCAATAAAGAAATAAATTAGTGTAATTCAGCATTTGTGAAATTATTTGACATGAGAATACCTTTTTCAAAAGAACACTGATTAACAGCTTCTGTACACTAGCAAACCATGGAAAATAAGAAGGTTGTTCTAACACGGAATTGCAAACAAATTTCAAAGGTCTGGAATAGCCCGTGTGTGTGTGTGTGTGTCTGGCTTATCTGCTTTCTTTTTTTCTTTGATTAGTCATTTTTCTCCCTTCCTGAACCATGGTAAAAATTGATGGGATATAAACAAATCCACAAACGTATAAGCATACATATAAGAAACACACATTGAAATGAATTTTACAAAACCAGATTCTTAAAAACAGTGATACCAATTCTAGCTCCAATGAGGTGGGGAAAATGATAGTAAGAGATAAAATGTTCCTCAGATACTACCTTAGGAAGAGTATTTGTTCAGAATCTATGCCATGAAGTCATCAAGGCTGGTGACCAACTCCCCTCTTAGAATTACACCTAAGCTACTGCTGAGGAAACACCAGAGAAACTGAACAGCTTCAAGATGGCACAAAGACAATAATCAATAGCTAACAATTTAAAGAAGCTGTCCACCATGGATCTTGAAAACTCTCAAAATAATCAAAAAACTTCCTCAATGAAGAAGGCTTTCTGAAATAATCAGAAGTTGAACACAAAAGAATTACATGCAACCCTCCTAGAGACTAAACAAAATGAAAAATTAAGCAAGCTACATGAACTGATGAAATATGACCAATCTGAAACCCAGCAGATCAATAATAAATTTACAAAATTGGACAATTCAATCCATAGCAAAAATAGCATAATTAAGGAGTTTGAAGTCACATTTGCTGAGCTTGCGAATATAGCAACTGATATCAGCATTTACGAGGAGAAATAAAAAAAAGGAAGAAGCATTAAACATGTGGGATTCTATAATCTATGAACAATAAGAATTTGTGAACAGGCAGGTGTAGCTGAAAATAGAGTACTGTTGTAGAGTTGCTGACAGAAAACTTCCCTAAAATTATGAAAGAAGAGAATACAGATTTCCAAGATGCATATCAAACACCACAAAAAACAGACACCAAAAGAAAGACAGCAAGACATATTATAAGCAAGCTTAATAAAATGAAACATAAACAGAGGTTTGTAAAGACAGTGAGGCTTAAAGCAAAGCTAACATTCAGAAGAAAGCCCTAAAGGCTTTCATCTGAGTTGTCAGCAGAAATGATGTTGGTAAGGAGGCAGTGGGATGACACATTCAAAGCCTTGAAGGAAAAAAACTTCCAAGAATTCTATATCCTGCAAAATTGCCCCTCAAACATGACGGTGAAATTAAGACATTTACAGATAAACAGAAGCTTAGACACTTTGTGAAAACCAAACTAAAACTACAAGAAATACTGAAAGAAGCTCCATGCTTCTTTCATTAATTGCATCCTTAAGTAGGCAATTCAGGAAACAGAATCTAGAATCCTACTTAGGGAAGTCATACGGCTCAATAAAAGTGGAAATATTAAAAGATGGGAGGCAGTGATCATAACATGAAAACTATGACATCACCATACTAAAAAGAGGGATATATTATAGTAGTCATAGCCCTTCCAGATGGAGAGGAAATTAAATAGATATGCAGAAGCTAAAGTCTGGTTTAAACTTAGAATAGTAAGGGGGATCACAGGAGCAGCTGCAGAGCAAAATAGCAATGTGACATATCAAAAGAAGAAACATAATACAAAAGTCTCAACAAACACAAAACCAACAGAAAAAAAGGTGAAAAAGTCAACCCATAAAGAACGACCCAGAATATTAACAGCAACACAGAAAACATGAACACAAAAATAAATGCATCAAAATGGTAGCACTAAAACATTTACATACCAATAATTACATTGAATATAAGGAGACTGAACACTCCATTAATCACACAGCGAGTGACATCTTGGATAAAAACACACGACCCATCTATATGTTGCTTACAAGAAACACATCTTAGACTCAAAGATATGCAAAAACTGAAAATTAAAGGATGGAAAAATATATTCCAAGCCAGTGACATACAAAGAAAAGGAGGAGTTGTTTTAATGTAACACTTACCATCGTGGACAAAGATGGTCACTATTTACTACTGAAAGGTTCAATGCACATGCAGGACTTAACAATATTAAATATTTATGTACAGAGTATCAGAGCATCTTAATACATTGAACAAACACTGATTACACTGAAAAATGAGATAGATTATTCAACAATAATAGTTGGAGACTTCAACATTTCACTTTCAGTAATGGACAGATCATCCAGAAAAAAGCTCAGTAAATACACAGAAACTCCTACCACAACAAATAACAAACTAGACCTCACTGACATACACACAAATTCTTACCATCAACAGATAAGTACACCTTCTTCTCCAATACACATGGAACATTTTGCAGAATAGACCACGTGTTAGGACATAAAGTAAATCTCAACAAAATCCAAACCACTGAATTACTGCAAAGCATCTACTCAGACCATACAGGCATACAAGTTGAAATCAATAGGAGAAAAAAAATAGAAATTTGAACTCATGGAAACTGAACAATACCTTGCTTCAAAAAGCCATGGGCTATAGAGGAAATCAAGGAGAAAGTAAAGAAGTTTATGGAATGAAACAAGAATGAAAACACATCCTACAAGAACCTATAGTATACAGCCAAAGCAGTGCTCAGAGGTCAATTTATCTCTAAAAATGCACACATGTGGAAGGAAGAAATGACCCAAATCAAAGAATTAACACTACAGCTTGAACCTTGAACAAGCAGAGAGCAACAGAGGAATCCCCCAAGCACCAGAAGAAAACAGACAATAAACATTAGAGCAGAACTAAATGAATTAGAGAAAAGAAGAACAATTGAAAAAAATCAACAAAACCAAAAGATGGTTTTTTGAAAAGATCAACAAAATTGATAAACCATTAGCTAAACTAAGTAAAGAAAAACAGAAAGGAAACAAATAGCCAAAATAAGAAATGAGATAGGAGATGTCACAACAGATTCAACTGGAATCAAAAGTATCATAATAGAATATTACAAAAGACTGTACAGTAACAGATTTGAAAACCTAGAGGAAATGGACAAATTTCTAGATTCATATCACCTACCAAAATTATCACAAGGAGAAGTAGAACAACTTAATAAACTCACCACAAAGTAAGAGACTGAAAAAGTCATCCAAAAACTACCAACCAAAAAAAAACCCAGCCCAGATAACTTCACTGGAGAATTCTACCAAACTTTTACAGGTTAACTCAAATACTACCGAGACTATTTCACAATAGATAAAGGGATGGAATATTCCCTAACTCATTCTATGAAGCCAGCATGACCCCGATACCAAAACCAGGGAAAGATCCCACAAAAAAGGAAAATTACTGACCAGTATCACTCATGAACCTAAAAGCAAAAATCTTCAAAAAAAATCCTAGCCGACAGAATTCAACAACATATCAAAATAACCCATCACAATCAAGCTGGATTCGTATCAGGGCTGCAAGCCTGGTTCAACATCAGAAAAACAATGTAACCAGCCACATAAACAATACAAAAGACAAGAATCACCTGGTTTTGTCAACTGATACAGAAAAGGCATTTGACAAAGTCCAACACGCATTCATGCTAAAAGCTCTCATCAAAATAGGAAGAGAAGGGAAATTCCTCAATGCAGTAAGGGCCATTTACACAAAGCCAACTGCCTACATCATCCTGAATGGAGAGCCTGAAAGAATTCCCCTTGAAAACTGGAAATAGACAATGATGCCCACCCTCAGCACTTCTATTCAATATTGTACTAGAAGATCTGGCCAGAGCAATTAGAGAATACAAAAAAATAAAGGACATCTGCACCAACAAAAAAGAAGTAAAAATCTCCCTATTTGCAGATACTATGATTTCATATGCAGCCAATCCTGAAGAATACATAAGTACACGACTCAAACTAATAGGAGATTTCAGCAAAGTAGCAAGTTACAGGATAAAAATAAGCAAATCAGTGAAATTCCTTAACACCAACAAAGAGATCAACAAAGAATTCACCAAATCAATACCATTTACTATAGCCCCCAAGAAGATAAAACACCTTGGAATAAATCTAACTAGAGAAATTGAGACCTATACAAAGATGACTGCATAACCTTACTGCAAGAAACCAAGAGACATCTACATAAATGGGGAAACGTACTCTGCTCAGGGATAGGAAGACTTAACATTGTGAAAATGTCTATTTTACCCACAGCAATCTACATATACAATGCAATCCCAATACAAATTCCAGTGTCATTTTTTAATGAGATGGAGAAACAAATCACCAGCTTTGTTTGGAAAGGGAACCTCAGATAAACAAAGCACTACCGTGGAACAGGAATACACTGGGAGACCTCACACTACCCCACCTCAGAAAGTATTACACTGCCACAGTAGTCAAAACAGTCTGGCACTGGTACAAAAACAGACAACAGACAACAGACATGCAGACCAGCTGAACAGAGTTCAGACCCCAGAGATGCCACTATCCTCTTATGAATAGTTGATACTTGACAAAGGCCCTAAGATTATAAACTGGGGTAAAAACAGTCTCTTTAACAAATGGTGTTGGCAAAACTGGATATCCATCTCAAAAAACTGAAATAAGACCCATATCTCACACTACACAAATACTAACTCCAAATGGATCAAAGACCTAAATATCAAATCAAAATGATAAAGATCATGCAAGAAAATATAGGGTCAAACATGGAAGCTTTAATACACAACTTAGACAGACTTCAAAATCTGACAAAGCATGATCAACAGAAGAGAAAACAGATAAACAGGAGCTAGCAAGAATCAAACACTTCGGTTCATCCAAAGACTTTATCAAAAGACTTAAAAGAGCACCTACAGAATGGAAAAAAATATGATCTCCATAATCTACAAGGTACTTCAAAATATCAGCAAGAAAAAGGTAAATAACCCAATTAAGCAACGGGTAAAGGAGACGGACACACACTTCACCAAAGACAGCCAAAAGACACATGAGGAAATGCTCATGATCATCAGCTAGTAGAGAATCCCAAGCCAAAACTGCAAGGAGATGCCATCTCATCCCAACAAGGTTGGCCATGATTCAAAAAACACAAAACAAATCCTAGAGATGCTGTGGAGAGATGGGAACCCTCCTACACTGCTGATGGGACTGCAAAATTGTACAACCTCTTTGGAAAGCAATCTGGTACTTCCTTAAAAAGCTGGAAACAGATACACAATTTAATTTAGTAACCCCACTGCTTGGAATATATCCTAGAACAGTCAAGGGCAGTCATACGAACAGAAACATGAACACAAATGTTTACTGCAGCACAGTCCACAGTAGCTAAAAGACAGAATCAACCCATATGCCCAACAACAGACAAATGGATTAACAAACTGTGGTACATATACTCAAGGGAACACTGTGGAATAATAAAGAACAATGATGATTTTAGGAAGCATCTCAGAACCTGGTTTCACTTGGAAGACATGATGCTGAGTGAAACCAATCAGCAGCACAAGGACAAATATTGTATGAGACTCCTATTATAAGAACTTATACTCATATACAGAAGAAAAGACTCTCTGAAGGCTGCAAGGGAGGGAAGGGAGGGCGAGGGCTGGTCATAGATTACATAGTTGATAGAAATTTGGTTGGGTGAAAGTAGTGACAGCACATAGTAGAAAGAAGAACAACTTAACTGGACTTCACCATAAACTGAAAGCTCTTCTTTTCTCAACCCAATATTGCCATGATAGAGTGGCAGGGGCAGGAGTATAGGGAATTTGCTCTCAAGGGACATCGAGCCCAACTGGGATAAGTAGGAGAGTCTTCTGCATCCCATAATGGTAAGTGGCATCGGGGGTCTTAAAAGCTAGCAAGCTGTCATCTGAGGTACACCAAATGGTCCCAACTCATCTGAGACAGACAATCACCAAGAACAACAAAGACATGAGATGAAAAGAGCCCAGGAGACAGAAGGATCTATGTCAGTGAGTGACTGTATTAATATGTGATGAGAAGAATCAAATGGTGCCCACCCACCACCAAAGATAGCCGTGATAGAGCACACAATGTCGAGTCCCAGTGGCAACGGGGTGCACCTCAAGAACTCTACTAAAAGACTGCAATTGATGTCTGATGGCCTGGGGGTTCCCCTGGGAGCATGGCCCCTAGACCTGCTGCTTCCCCTGACCAGAAAACATTACTGAGGTCAACTCTTCGGACAGGAATGGACTGCACTCGGGGATTCAGTGTGACCATATGGTGTGTGTACTATATGGTTCTATGCATTTATAAGATGCTGTCCTACTGGTCTCTTTCTAGATGTGAGAGGAGAGTGAGGAGCAGAGGGGACAGGAGATGGTCAAGAGATACCACAGTACAGAACGAAAAGGAGGAGTGTGCTGTTACCAGGCAAGGAGAGCAGAAGGAACTGCAGACAGGTGGGCATGCACAACTAACCTGAATTGTATATTTTCATTTAATCACAATTTAAAAAAGGAAGAAGAAGAAAAGTAAATCAGAACTATTTTTTTTTTATTTTTGGTAAACTGTGCATATTAACCATATAAATTTTGTTTATATTAACATATATGAGGTAACTGTCTTTCAATGAATTAATACATAAATATTTTTCAAAATTTCAAAAAAGAAATATCATGGCTTATGTCAGGTACCCCTAAGTCTTCAAGATGACATCTTTTCTTTTCAGTACTTTAAGGGGGGCTTCTGCAGCAGATTTTTGCAACGCAATGCATCTTTTGATTTCTTGACTGCTGCTTTCATAAGCATTGATTGAGGAGCCAAGGAAAATGAAATCCTTAACAATCTTAACCTTTCTCTGTTTATCACATCACTTACTGATCCAGTTGTGTGTACTTTTATTATCTTGATGTTTAGGTACAACCCAAACTAAAGGCTGTAGTCCTTGATCTCCATCAACTAGTGTTTTATATCCTCTTCACTTCCAGTAAGCAAGGTTTTGTCATCTGTATAATGCTGGTTGCTAATGAGTCTTCCTCCAATTCTGATGTCTCATTCTTCATATAGTCCAGGTTCTCAGACTATTTGCTTGACATACACATTGAAAAGTAGTAACTAAAATTACCTACAATGTTAAAATGCAAGTGACAAAAGCATAAATATGTCACCTTCTTATTCAGCCCACTCTCCCAAAGTAGAAAAAACTTTGATAAAAAGGCAAGTGTGAAAAGTGTCATTAGCAGAAGCCTGGAACTTTCATTAACACACGAAAGACAGGGCTTCAGCATTGTTATGGTCAGTAATGAAAGGCAGGTTGGCTTGGTCCCAATAACATAACAGACACACCTCTTATTATTTAAGTACTGCACTCAGGTTGTTCACTCTGCTAGCAATTTAACAAACAAAAGTAGAATTACAAAAATAAATGCATGTATAAAAATTATTCATTACTATTTAATGAGATGGAGAAACAAATCATGAACTTTGGAAAGGGAAGAAACCTCGGATAAGTAAAGCATTACTGAAGAAGAACAACAACACACTGGGAGGCCTCTCACTACCTGACTGTGGAATCTATTACACTGCCACAGTCTGGTACTGGTAGAAAAAGAGACATATAGACCAATGGAACAGAGCTGACACCCCAGAGATGCCACCATCCTATGAACAGCTGTTATTTGACAAAGGCCCCAAAATTTTAAACCGGGTTAAGAATGGTCTCTTTAACAAATGGTGCTGGCAAAGCTGAATATCCATGTGCAAAAATCTAAAACAAGACCCACATCTCTTATCTCGCACAAAAACCAGCTTAAACTGGATAAGAGACCTAAATACAAAATGTAAAACAATAAAGCTCATTCAAGATAAAATAGGATCAATAATGGAAGTGTTAATACACAATGCAGACAGACTTCAAAATCTGGCAAACACAGCACAATCAACAGCAAATCGATAAATGGGAACTACTAAGAATCAAACACTTTTGCTCATCCAAAGACTTCATCAAAAGAATTAAAAGACCATCTACAGAATGGGAAAAATATATTTGGCAACTGTATGTCAGACCAATGCCTGATCTCCATAATCTATAAGGTATTACAAAATATCAACAAGAAAAGGAAAAATAATCCAATTAAGCGATGGGAGAAGGAGACAGACATTTCTCTAAAGAGTATATCCAGGCAGCTGAAAGACATATGCAGAATTGCTCACAATCATTAGCTATTAAAGAAATTCAAATCAAAAGTAAAATGAGAAACCGCCATGATCCAAAAAACACAAAACAACAAATGCTGGAGGGGCTGTGGAGAAATTGGAACTCTCCTACACTGCTGGTGGGATTGCACAATGGCACAACCTCTTTGGAAAACAATCTGGCACTTCCCTAAAAAGCTGGAAATAAATGTACCACTTGATTCTGTAATTCCACTGCTTGGAATTTATCCTTCAGAAACAAAGGTTGTCACACAAACAGACACATGTACAGGAATGTTTGTTGCAGCCCAGTCCACAATAACAAAAAGTTAGAATCAGCCCAGATGCCCACCAAACAGACGAGTGGACAAGCAAACTATGGTACAAATATACTCAATGGAACACTATGCTGTGATAAAAAACAGTGACGATTTTAGAAAACATCTCATAACATGGTCTCATTTGGAAGAGATCATGCTGAGTGAAATGAATCACTGTCAAAGGGACAAATTTTATAAGAGAACCATGTTATAAGGACTTAACACAAGAATTATCCACAGAAGTAAATGACTGTGTTGGCTATATGGGTGGGTGAGGGGCTGAGATTTTATCACAGATGAGATAATTGATAGATGTTAGAAATTTTATTCTTTTACTGTAATTAATAAAAAATTAAAAAAATTAAGAGATATATTATCCATTCTTAGATTCATAAAGGAGCACATCACAGTTACAGAAAAGGGCTACAAGGACAACATAAACATTGGCAATTTCTAACAATATTTCTGGAGGATGACTACAGAGCCTACTAGAATGTCTACACAGCAAAGTTTTTTGAAGCACTGTGTGTAATAATAGAAAACAAACATAAGAATGGTTTAAGAAATGACAGCACATGAAAATGTTTACCACTACACAGCAGTTCAGATGTATATAGAGACTGCATTTTGCAGCCACAAAAATGATTAATATACTGAGTTAAGTAACTCAGCAAAGTATAGAAACTTTATGGAAGTCGTACACACACACAGATATAGTCGTTAGGGGCCATCGAGTAGGTTCACTCACAGGGACCCCACACACAACAGAAGAAAACACTGGCCAGTCCTGGGCTGTCTTTGCAATTGTTTCTATGCTTGAGCCCATTACTGCAGTCAATGAATCAATCCAGCCCTTTCAGGGTCTTTGTCTTTTCACTGACCTTCTACTTTGCCAAGCATGACGTCCTTCTCCAGGGATGGTCCCTCCTAATAACTCGCCCAAAGTACATGAGATGAAGTCTCACCATTTTTGCCTCTATGGCGCATTCTGGCTGTACTTCTTCCAATAGACATTTATTTGTTCTACTGGAGTGCATGGTGTATTCAATATTCCTTGCTGAAATGACGATTCTAAGGTGTCAGCTTTTCTTCAATGTTATTCATTTTCCAGTTTTCTTGTGTGTAAGTGGCAAATGAAAATATCATGGCTTGTGTAATGCCTGCTGTAGTACTCGAACTGACATCTTTAGATTTTAACATTCAAAAAAGGACTTTTGCAGCAGATTTGCTTATGCAACACATGCTTTGACTTCTTGACTGCTGCTTCCATGGATATTGATAATGGATCCAAGTAAACGAAATTCTTGACAATTTCAATATTTTCTCTGTTAATCATGATATCACTTGACTGTACATACAAGTAAAGCAAAATCCCTGACAACTTCAGTATTTTCTCTGGTTAATCACGATACTGCTTATTGGTACACTTGTCAGGAATTTTGGCTTCTTTATGTTGGGCTATAATCCATACTGAAAACTGTAGTCTTTGATCTTCATCAATAAATGTCTCAACTCCTCTTTACTTTACGCAAGCAGATTGTGTCAATTGCGTAGCATTAGCTATTAATAAGTTTTCCTGTAAACCTCACGACAAGTTCATCTTCATATAGTCCAATTTCTTAGATTATGTGCTCAGCATGAAAACTATGTAAGCATGGTGAAAAGATACAACCCTGATACACACCCTTTATGATTTTAAACCACACAGAATATGCTTCTTCTAATAACTGTCTCTTGGTTTACATACCAATTTCTCACGAGCAGAATTAAGAGTTCTGGAATTTCCATTATTCACAATGCTATCTAATCAAATGCTTTTGCATAGTCAATAAAACACAAGTAAACATCTTTCTGGTAGTCTCTGCCTTTAGCCAAGCATCATCTAACATCAGCAGTGATATCCCTTGTCCCACATTCTCTTCTGAAACCAGCCTGAACTGTCACTTTCCTGTCAATGTACTGCTGCAACCACTTTGGAATTATCTTCAGCAAAGTTTTACCTGTGTGTGATAACAATGATATTGCTTAATAATTTCCACATTCTGTTGGATCCTCTGTCTTTGGAATGGGAACAAATACAGATCTCTTCCTGTCAGTTGAAAAGGCAGTTATCCAAATTTTGTGGCATAGAGGAGCGAGTACTGTGGGCAACTTGACCACAGCTGGGGCTGTGGGCAACTTGGCCAGGGTTAAGGCAAATATTGCTGCCTGCCTGGGTACAGGGCTTGTGAGTCTAGAATGAATTAATGAATTCAGAACAGACGCCAAAGGCTGGAACATATGACGTCAGACCCTCGCAAAGGAGGAGTCTGGCCTGCTGAATGTGACCTTGGTACCCACACCCAGGCCCAAGTACTTTACCTCCTGGAGAGGTGAATTCACCTGAGGAAGTGGCCTTTGTTATGTTTCTGAGACGGGAAGACACCTGTCTACTTTTTTCGGGAACTATCCACACCCTATTCAAATTAATCCAGCTCTAGGGCACTTGGCTTTGGCTTACTACAGATATTATCTATTTTGTTCACTAAATAAAAGGGAGCTGCATGGTGACCGAGAGAGAGATGTTGCTGGCTCATCAGAGATACCAGGTTCCCTCCTCACCAGCAGTGTTTCATGTGTGGCATTATTCATGGGCACCAATCAGCCATGGCCAATACAGACCGCGGAACTCAACAAGTACTTTACAGAATTGCATTATTTGTTGAAATATCTCAGTTGGTATTCCATCAGTTCCTACAGCCTTGTTTTTTTTCCTGTGCCTTCAGTGCAGCTTGGACTTCTTCCATCAGTACCATCAGTTCCCGATTATAACCTACCTCCTGAAATGGCTGAATGTCAACCAATTCTTTGGAGTACGGTGACTCTGCGTATTCCCTCCATCTTCTTTCGGTGCTTTCTGCATGGCTTACTGTTTTTCCCTGTAGATTGAATTTCGTTGTCAGTTTTATCAGCTTGAGAAATGCTAAGCATGTTCTCCCCCTTTTGTTTTCTGTTTCCAGCTCTTTGCACATATCATTAGAATACTCAATCTTCTCGAGCTACCCTTTGAAAACTCTCTAGTTCTTTCATTTCATCATTTCTTTCTTTCACTTCAGCTACTCAACGTTCAAGAGCAAGTGTCAGAGTCTCTTCTAACATCCATTTTGATCTTTTCTTTCTTTCTTGTCTCTTTTTAAAGAACTTTTGCTTTCTTCATGTATGATTTCCTCCCACAACTTGTCCGCTCTTCAATTATTAATGCACATTGCATCAAACATATTCGTGAAAAGGTCTACAAATTCAAGTGGGATACAGTTCAGGTCATATCTCAGCTTTAATTCCTTTGGTTTAGTTTTCCTCAGTTTCTACTTGAACTTGTATAACAGCAACTGACCGTCCTTCCTGCAGCTGGCCCCTGATCTTGTTCGCTTTCCACACAGGTAGTCATTTCAACTCCTGTGCACTGCATCTAGCAAGGTCCACGTTCACACTTTTGTTTAAGTTGAAAAAAAGGTATCTGCAATGAATAAGTCATTGGTTTTATAAAATTTTGTCATGAGATCTCTGGTGTTGTTCCTATCACCAAGCCCATATTTTCCAACTACTGATCCTTCTTGTTTCTCATTTTTGCATTCCAATCACCAGTAAATATTAAAATCTTGATTGTACATTTGATCAATTCAGACCACAGAGTTGGTAAAATCTTCAATTTCCTCATATCTGGCATTAGCAGTTGGTACGTAATTTTGAGTAACAGTCATATTAACTGTTCTTCCTTTGGGCATACGGATACTATCCTGTGACTGACAGTGTTGTAGAAACACTGGTTGCCTAGTGGTTAGGTGCTATTGCTGCTAACCAAAAGTTTGGCCGTTTGAATCTACCAGGTACTTCTTAGAAATGCTATGGAGCAGGTCAACTCTCTCCTATAGACACACTATGAGTCAACTCAATGACTTCCTGGCGGGTGTGGGGACAGTGCTGTATTTCAGCATAGGGCTTGACATGTTCTTTTTTACTATTAACTGCAATACATTTTCTCTTCAATTTGTCTTTCCTGACATAGTAGACCATATGTTTGTCCAATTCAAAATGGAAAATACTAGTCTATTTTACTTCATTAACTCTAGGCTATTGATCTTTATGCATTGCTATACATATACACATGATATGGAAATAGTAGACATATTGAATTGGGAAAATCTGCTGCAAAAGACCTTTTTCAAGTATTGCAAGGGAAAGAGGTCAGCTTGAAGCCTAAGATGCACCTGACCCAAGCCATGATATTTTCAATAGCATCATATGGATGCCGAAGCTGGACAGTGAGTAATGAAGACAGAAGAAGGACCGATGCTTCTGAATTGTGCTACTGGAGAAGAACACTGACCGTGCCATGGACTTCTAAAAGAACAAACAGATCTGTTCTGGAAAAAGTATAACCAGAGTGTTCTTTGGAAGCAAGGATGGTGAGACTGAGTCTTACATACTTTGGACATGTTGGTAGAAGAAATGGATCCCTGGAGAAGGACATCATGCATCATACAGTGGAAGGTCAGACACAAAGAGGAAGACCCTCAGTGAGATGGACTGACCCAGTGGATGCAAGGATAGACTTAAGCATGAAAACAATTGTGAGCGCGGTACAAGACCAGGCGTTATTTCGTTCTGTTGTGCACAGGGTCACTGAGTCAGAATCAATTCAATAGCACCTAACCACAACAACAGAGAACTTGGGTTGTCCCCAGGAAGCAGTACTGATTGTCATCGGGCACTGTTATCACAGATGACATATTCCTGCCGCTTTATAATTTCTATGTTTTATAGGAATTATTTAACAATTTCTATTTTTATGATATCACAATTACTGCTTACCACATGAAATTCAAGTAAGATAGGTGTAAAATTCTAAAGAATTATGACTTCATTATGTGTTTATATATTTCTGAATATGCAGTAATCAAAATTGTTTCAGAGGGCTGTCATTTTAGGAGTTTTTGCTATTTAAAACATATTTATTTGAGAAGTCCTCTGGAGAAATATGTATCAGAATCTACACAGGCCAACATGGGAAACCTGGTTGCACGTTGTTAAAGCATTTGGCTGCTAATCAAAAGGACAGTGGTTCAAAGCTGCCAGCTACTGCATGGGAGAAACATGTGACAATCTCTTTACACAGGGATTTACAGCCTTGGAAATCCTATGGTGGCAGCTACTCCATTCTATAGGATCCCTATGAATCAAAATTCACCCAAAGGAAACACGCTGGTTTTGTTTTTGTTTGGGCCAGAATATATTCACAAACCAGGAGACAACACAGATAAAATAAAAGCCAATATAATAAAAAGACAAGAATGCATGAGGAGATGATAGATACTGAGAAAACAGAACAACGAATACTGTATTATTAATCAACGATAAGTTGCTTATCTCAGTTTATTTTACTTACATCTCTTTACAAAAGTAGTTGAGGTAGAAATAAAACCTTAAGGAAAACTCGCCAGAAGTTTACAAAAGAATTGAGATTGAGTTCACAATAACCTCAATAAGTTAACAAGGAATAAGTCTTAAATTTCAAGGAGAGAGAGATTTCTTTTGCTATGTCTAAGAACAAAAGCCAAAACTTTAAAAGAACCCAAACATTATTATTTCACAATTCTCTGCCTTGACAGTCAACATCAGAAGGTAATAGAGGGATAACTTCAGAGACTTACAAAACAAGAGGTATCATTCAAGAACTCTGTTATATTCAAGCCAGTTGTCATTCACATGAGAAAATAAGACCTGTGAACATCCACAAAGTTTACCAGAAAGATACTCATTTCTTGTTTAGTTTAGTTTACTTTTGCTTTGTTTCTGCAGAGACTAAATAAGTAAAATAAATAGGGGAGAGAATTTCTGGATTTGAAGTGATTACTGTATACAAAGATCAGTGGATTACCTCTTTATGAAAAAAGAAGTACCTAGAATGAAGTAAGTATACAGCTATAACCATATTGCAAGCTGTGGCACATGAGAAAGAGAAAATATGCTTTTGAACATTATAACTTCTATGAGGAGAAGAAACAACAAAAGAAGACATGCCTACTTACACAAAAAGGTGAAAAAAAGGAGGTTAGTGTTGTTTTTAGGTGTCATAGACTCAATTCCAATTCACAGCGACATTATGCACAAAAGAAAAGAACAGTGCCCAGTCCTGGGCCATGACCACAATCATTCTTATGCTTAAGCCCATTGTTGCAGCCACTGTGTTAATCCATCTCATTGAGGGTCTTCCTCTTTTTCACTGACCTTCCACCATCCCAAGCAAGATGTCCTTGTCCAAGAATTGACGCTTCCTGACAAAATGTCCGAAGTATGCAAGACACAGTCTTGCTATCTTTGCTTTCAGAGATTACTCTGGTTGTACTCTTTCCAGAACAGATCTGTTTGTTCTCTTGGCAGTCCATGGTTTGTTCGACATTCTCTCCAGCACCACAATTCAAAGGCATCAGTTCTTTTTCTGTCTTATTCGTCGATCAGCTTTCCCACACATATGACATGATGGGTCAAGCCAAGCTTGGGTCAAGCCAAGCCAGCCAAGTGCCGTCGAGTCGGATCCGACTCATGGTGATCCACTTGGGTCAGGTAAACCAATTAGTATTCAAGGTGACATCTTTACTTTTCAATACTTTACAGAGGTCTTTAGCAGCTGGTTTTCTCCATGCAACACATTGAAAATGTCTTGGTGAATGGAATGCTGAAGTTGGAAACAAGAACAAGGATGGACAGTTGGAAAATATGGCTTTGGGATAGAAGCGATACCGAAGATTGCATGACAGAATTTTGCAAGGCCAATGACTTCTTCACTGCAAATACCTTTATTCATCACCATAAATGACAGCTACACACATGGACCTCACAAGGTGGAAAACACAGGAATCAAACAGACTGCATGCGTGGGAAGAGATGAAAAAAAACCTCAGTATCATCAGTCAGAATAAGACCAGGTGCCAACAGCTGCACAAGTCATCAACCACTCATAGGCAAGTTCAAAATGAAACTGAATAAAATTAGAACAAGTCCAAGGCAGCCAAAGTATGGCCTTGAGTACATCCCACCTGAGTTTAGAGACCATCTCAAGAACAGGTTTGATACGTTGAATACTAATGACCAAAAACCAGAGTTGTGGAATGACATCAAAGACATCATCCATGAAAAAAGTCAGAGGTCACTGAAGACACAGGAAAGAAAGAAAAGACCAAACTGGATGTCTGAAGAGACTCAGAAACTTGCTCTTGAATGTCGAGTAGCTAAAGCAGATGGAATAAATGATGAGGTAAAAGAACTCAACAGAAGCGTTCAAAGGGCAGCTTGGAAAGACCAAGTCAAGTAGCATAATAACACGTGCAAAGTTATCTAATGCCATTAATATTGTTCAGTATCATTATAAATATCCTTGCTAATTTAGGAGGAAGAGTGAAAAAGAACATTTGTTATGAAAAGAAATATTATTATTTATAAATAAAATATGTGTACTGGAGTCCACTAAATTATCAGTTGTAATGGTAAAAGAAGTAAATAATGAATTCTAGTAAATGATACAAAGCCAAACAGCATTATTTATTGCACAAGAACCATTAAGGAAGTACAAATGATAAGACACTCATCATGGAGCAAATTTACATGATGGCAACTCTTTCTTTACTGTTTGATTAAGTGAAAGTTTACAATCCAAGTCAATTTGTCATACAAAACTCTGAACACATGCCTCTGTGCAACTCTATCTGTTCTCCTCACCCTGTGACAACACACTCCTCCTTTCCACTCTGTAATTCCAGGATCCACTCAACCAACACTTGTCCCCTCCTCTCCACACTCCCTTCTCCCCTCTGCAGAGGAACCAGTAGGACAGCCTCATTTACATGTTAAGTCAGCAAGCATACACACCATCTGTATCACTCTATATGCCACGGACCAGCATGAAGGCAAATTTTTAATAGTTTCCCTCTTCAGAGTGTTCATACGTTGCAGGGTTGGCAATCTGTATCACATAACAATATGGGTGTTGTTTAAAGAGAAACTGGTTTCCTCCAGAACTCTTCATCTAAAGCACACACACACAGAAACACAGACAAACAAAACAGATGTCCTTTCATCCGAATCAAAGGAAACATGTTTGGAGACTTAGATTTATTTTGTACACTAAACATAAAATAGAAAAGTGTGAATGTGAGTGTGCATGTGTGTGCGGAGAACAGGGACTGTTATAATTAAAATGACAATTATCAATATTGTTATGAATGAAAATCTTATAAATGGTATGCATGCATCAGAAGAAATCAGCTAAACTGTTTTTATAATGATAAAGGAAGTCAATGTTAACAGCTTAATATTTTATATAATAACTTCAAGTAAGTCACAAAAATGAGGTGGAAACAGAACAAGTATGGACATGAGTTTACAGATGTATTGATGCTGAGAAATAGCTATGATCAAAATGACAGCTATCACTTTAGCTATAAATAAAACGATAAAATGTATGACTAAAAGATCTACTCCCAAAACAGAAACAGATTATATGCACACCCAAGAAGAATACCTGGCACAGAAAAGAGAAATAGAGCAGAAAAAAAGAACTTTGTATAGCAAATGTCTGCACAAAGAAATGTACATTGTAGTAAATGCAATTTATATTTGAAAATTATTAAAGTATAAAATCTAAACTGAACCACTTAAGATTTACATTAAAATTGTCCTAGCCATCCATGGATGGTATATTTGAATGATGAGTTTAGAGGATGTAAGATACAAGAGCACCACTAGTCTGTCAATTTGTCTTATTGTAGAGGCTTGTCTGCAACTGTAATGGTCGAAGCCATGCCACCAGTATTTCAAATACCTGCAGGGTCACTCATGGTGGACAGATCTCAGCAGAGCTTCCAGACAAAGGTAGACTATGAAGAATGCCAAGGCAATCTACTTTTAAATAAACTGGACAGTGAAAACCTTATGAATAGTAGAGGAACAGAATCTTATATGGTCCTCAGGTTGGAAGCTATTCAAAATATGATTGGGAAAGAGCTGCCTCCTTAAAGGACAGTTTACCTTGATAATATGAATAAGTGAAGCTTTTCAGACTTCCATTTGCTGAGGTGGCACAACTCAAAATGAGACTAGATGGATGGAAACATCCATTAATAATAGGAACATGGCATGTGTGAAGTGGAATGTCATAAGATTGGAAGTTGTCAAAAATAAAATGGAATGCTTGCAGAACTGAACTCCATCAAAAGAGATACACCTGAACTTACAATAAATCTTTAGTTTATAAACTATCACGGAATGAAAAATTCTTTACTACTTGTTTGCTTGTGAGTGTAAGCATTCAACATAAATTTAAAGTTATAGAATTCACGAGATAACTTTAATTAGAGGAAAATAAATCAACTGTTTTTCCAAGTCTTCACTTAGAAGGTGTTGGAGTAATTTTAGAACAAAGAAAGTGTGAAAATGATGTTTGGTGTTAGTTCCCTGTAGGCAATGACTCAGCCACGCTTTGGTGGTGCAGTGGCTAAGGGGCTCAACTGCTAACCAACAACGTGGACAGTGAAACCCACCAGTCCAGTCACTTTGCAGGAGAAACACGTGGCAATCAACTTCCATGAGGATTATAGCCTCGGAAACCCAGTGAAGCAGCCCTACGCTGTCTTATAGGGTTCCCATTAAGATGGCATCAACTAAATGGTAGTGGACTTGGAGTTTAGACCCTGAATCTGTTTTCTGAACACTTCATAAGCTACTGATATTGCAAGTTACATGTTATTGTTTCTTAATATCCAGAATGCTGAAATCTTGAAATTGAATTTGTCCTATTTAATATTTGTTAAGATCTGCATTGCAGAGAGTGGAAATTTGCCCTTTAGCAATTTAAAATTCATCTTCCACAACTGTAGTTCATGGACCTTTGACCTTCTTTAATGCAGGATGATAAGTAGTTCCATTTTGGAGGCAGAAAGCGGAGGTGGGCATGGGTGGGACCACGCGTAACATCGGCAACTATCAGGAGACATCACCTAAACGGTACACGGATCGTGTGTTGACGAGACTGAGCAGTAGCTGCTGGGCACCTTGCAAGGTCTTGGCCAGCTTAGATTTGTAGAGCAGCAACCTTCCCTTGACCATTAATCCAAGCCTGGAAGAACACAAGATGTTCAGAACCAGGTTTCCTTCTGTCTCTGTGCCCAATACAGAAATTGATGACCCAGATAAAGCTTATGTATGTGTGAGCATGTATATGTGTTTCCCATGTTATATTTTTTATGTGATACTTTAAATATACACTAAATCAAGTCACTTTGGAAGCCAAATGTCCAAGGTCAGCATTTGTTTATTTGGGGCAGTGGCATTATTTCCAATGGATATCTTCCTTTTCTTTATGTCTTCAGCATTTTCTAAACCTCACCACTTTCTCTGAAATGAAAAACTAATTAATTAAAAATATGGAAGTGTTAGGTGATCTTAATGCTTTGAAGCTTCAAGAAATTGCAGTGAACACTAAATATGTTGGTAGTTACAAAAAGGGATCTTTATTAACTTTTGTTCCTAATACTTGAACAAAGTAGAAATAAAATTAATAGAGCCTCTTACACTAATATTATAATTATGAATTAATTAATTCCATATTAAATTTTCCCTGAAAAGAAAGTTCCAGAAACCCAAGACTTCAATCACACCACCACCAAAAAAGCATGGCACAACAAACCAGCCAAAAATATATAAATTAGTCACCAGAGCCCATTTTAAAACTTGATGAGCATTATCACACCGACAAAGAAATTGGCAGGAAACCCATCTCTGCCTAACATATGACTCCATACTCTATAAGGTATGAAGTTCTAAATCTGACCTTGCCACTAACTATGGGACCTTGGGCACACAATCCAAATGCCCTGCATAAAAGTACTCACCATTGTACAGTGGGGTAATTACCACATCTATGGGGCACTCAGCATTTTCCTATGGAAGTAACTCATAAAGCCAGCCAGCCAAGTGCCGTCGAGTCGGATCCGACTCATTAGCTTCCCACTTGTGAGAGACACGTCTCCACTGCACCATGCCAATAATGGAGATGCAACAACTGTGACACATAATTAAATTATACTAATCATATGGCATTAATTAACCAGAGAAGTAATTCACTTTGTCTGGTTTCTTTTCTAGTTAAGAGTACCACTAAACTTTTCAGTTTTCAATTTCTATTGTTGATCTTTAATTAAACAAATCAAAATACAGTCATCAAAATGCTTTAATACACCCAACCTATAAAATAATCACTCATTTATGAAAAGGAACATTTCACTAACAAATTCTCTTTTTTCTAGATCTGTACAGTATCTTTTAGAACAACTGTAATGGAACAAGGATGAATATTCAGCAAAACGTTGGCATGTGTTTTCCAAATGAGATCCTAAAACGGAATTTGAAAATTAATGCTCAAATCCTTATTATATCTTCTCCAAAACAATTTTTTAATTTAAAACAAAATGTTGAACAGGGAACTGCTAACAAATCCTTCAAAACCAATGTTGTTGCTGCTTTTAGGAGACATCAAGTCAGTTCCAACTCATAGTGACCACATGTACCACAGAATCAGACTGCTAGGTCCTTCTTCCTGTCTGTCTTCCCCTGGAACTTCAGCTAAAACCGATCCACTACGGATGACCCTGCTGGTATCTACTGGAGGCATAGCTCCTAGCATCAGAGAAATACACAAGCCCCCACAGCACAGCAAAATGACAGACACACGACAGTTCACAACCAATAAAGACTATGAACACTAAATGAACTCCACCAAAGAATCAATGTAACTCAATCAGAAACGACGTTTGCTGGTGGTGACGCTGCACATTGAACGCCTGAGTACATCAAAAACATGTAGTACATAAAATGCTCACCAGCTTGAGCTTCTGGAATGCTGAAAAACTGGAACACTCATTTTAACCTCCCAATTAGCATACAGTTACAAGAAATTCCAAACCTGTCATAGCACAAAATAGTCAACTCTAGGGCTACTTGTCTATCCACATGCTCTGGATAATTTTGCATGAATATCTCAGTCATATGAAGGCTTTAAACTTTTCCCTACTGCAGAATTCCAGATCTCTGTTTTCTCTTGCTAGAGATATGGAAGTTCAACTATCCCTTCTTCTCCTTTACCTCCCCATCCCCGATTCCTAAAGACATCCAAACCCTGATTTGATCCACTGCCACAATTTAAGGCACCATCATTTCTAACAGGCCATCAAGACAGGATTACACTCCTCCAGATTTATTGTGCCCTCAACCTTCAAGTTCCCTTTTAGATACCAATGTTCTTCCAAAAAGTCTCTTTCACAATAAGTCATCTACTATGAATACAATAAATTAAGGGTATATAGCTTTAATATAGAAATAACTGTAACATGTCAATAAGAAAATAGACCAACACACAAAGAGCATACTGGGCAACATACATGTGTAAGGAATTACAAAAGGTACATCAAAACAAAACAAAACAGAAAAACAGTGCCGTAAAGATGCTGACTCACAGTAACCCTACAGGACAGAAAGGAACTGCCCCGTAGAGTTGCCAAGGAGTGCCTGGCAGATTCGAATCAATGACCTTTTAAATAGAAGCCATATCACTTAACCACTACACCACCAGGGTTTCATAGACATATAAAAAGATGCCAAGCCAATCAAGTGCCGTTGACTTGGCATCTTTTTTGATGTTCATTATATAATTTTGCTTTGTGATAATTTATAATAGACTAGAAAACTTTTGTTTGCATTAAAATAATCTTGTGCACTAATTTTATTTTAAAAATTCATTGAAAATTACTTGAATGCATGCCATGAGCAGGCACTCTTTCAGGCATTGAAAATATAGTGATCAATTTCAGCTCACAGAACTTAGATTCTGCTTACACAAACAAAGCCAGGTAATACCATAAAAATATTGAAGGAGGCCTTAAAAACAAAAAAGGAAACTTTATCATATCAAGAGACCATAAGAACTTCTTACAGTCATGATGACTCAATACCTCCTCAAAAATCAAGTATTTAATACTTGCCACAATTTCTCCAATAAAAAAAAACATGTGCTTGCATTTTTTAAATATGTATATTTGACTATCATAAGATATTCAACTTAGCAAATTATTCTAAGAAAGCTCCATAATCCCAAGGCTTTTTAAAATGCTTTGATATTCAAATCATTCCATATTGAAGCACAAATTTTTCCACCTTTTTGTCATTTTCCTCTTCATCAAATGTTATCTGACAAAACTAATGCAGATTCTGTTTTCAATGGCTTTATTGCAAAGACAGTACAACCCCTAACCCTAACATGTGCCACCATCAGTGACATCACTCTCCTCACCTCATTAACAAGTCCTGTACACTACTCTGATAACTTACCTCAAAACCTGCAAGTTTATATGTTATGTTTTTATTTTTCAAACATTTTTATGTATCTCATAGTTTTATTTAACTAAAAATACAAGCATAGAGCTATGTAACGTGACAGACAGAATTAAGACATAGAGGGGGCATTGAGATGTAGCTGAATTGTTTAAATGACTGCTTCTCTTTAATATTTTCATTTATGAATCATCTTTGTATAGCTGAATTTTCACTTCATATTTACTTACTTAAAAAAACTTGTTTTACTGTCTTGACATCCCCACTAGAATGCAAGCAGCCTAAATGTCTTGTTTCCTGGATGTACTCAGCACCTAAATCTACAGCCGTCATATATTGTGTTCAACAGGCGATTAATAAGTGAATTCATAAGAGTAGTCATTTTTGTATCGTGTAATTGAGGTAGTAGCAAATAATTACAAACTATTCACTTATGATTTCATAAAATTAATAGGCCATATTCTCCTTTTCTTTGGGAGGCACACATGTTTCTAATCATCTTGCAGTTTTATGTCAATTAAGACAAAAGAATTAGATCTCTAGAGACACAAATTTTGCTGTATTTTAAAACTGACTTTTAATTTGTAACAGCAACTGCAAGGTTTCTTTTACTAGCGCTTGCTCAATTATTAGGACTATGTTTGGTTAATACACGCAGCTTCCATTCTCACTATTCGTATTTTTTAAGCTTTAGCATTTGGAGATTTCATACTCTAAAGTTAAAAATAAGCTCCTTTTTATTTTTGGAGTATACTGATTCACATGTCACAGATTTTTTTTCTATCTCCAAGACTTTCAACTCTGTTTTTTATGTGTGTAATACTCTTACAAATATACCTTTCTTACTTAAAATACTATCAATTGTACTTCAATAATCATATTCTATTTGTCATGTATACTTTCTGCAACGATTATGGTATAAATCAGCCATCAAGTGAAAGAAGATGGTCTTCTATCTATTTGACATACTTTATTCAACATTAATCTGTATGTTTCTTGGTTTAGCATAAATTCGTGTACCAGATGCCTTCTCATAATTAACACGTTGGGATTTGGGAGCAGTAGATTTTGCTGGTAACAAACTTTCCATCAAGTCGACATCTGTGATTTATACCTCCAACTCACTTTCAATACATTTACATAATCAGTTCAATTTAAACTCAGATTATACATTCTCCTTACATTTTTATAAGCAGTGTCCCTTAAAGACAGCTCAAAAGCAAATCAAGGTGAAGTTTAAATTTTCTCCCTTTTCTCTAATCAAAACACTTGACATGAGCATATAATCAAATTCTCTGATTACATGCATTTATTTTAAGAGGAAAAATATGTGCTTTTATTCTGATAAAAGGTATATAAGGCCATAAGAGGGATAATTTACTCTAAATACTATCAACACGATCAAATAACTTACATGCAAACCTAGCTTTAACTTTTTAATATATTTTGTTTGCATTTTCCACCACTAGTTTGCCTGTCTGTTGTACCGTGGTGGCTTGGATGTTGCCAGGATACCGGAAGCTACGCCACTGGAACTTCAAATACTAGAAGGGTCACCTATGTCGGGCAGGATTCAGTGGAGTCTTCAGACTAAGACAGAATGGGAAGAAAGGGCTGGCAATCTACTTCCAAAAATTAGCCAATGAAAACCTCATAGCTCACAATAGACTATCGTTCCACTTGCTTGCTTTGGAAACATCAACAGAAGTTAATCACTAGAGAACGACACGGTGTCAGGGGTAGCAGAGAGACAACAAGGGCAAGGAGGACCCTCAATAAGATGGTGTCATGGATTGAACTGTGTCCCCCCAAAAATGTATGTGTTGATTTGACTTAGTTTGGAGTTCCAATATGGTGCCCTTTCTCCCATGTGTTGTGAATCCTGCCTCTGTGATACTGATGATGAAGAATGGTTTGCAGTTGTGTTAGTGAGGCAGGACCCAAGCTACAAGCTTGTGGAATATAAGGGAAAGAAGTGAGCAGAGGAAGTTGGGAACCTCATACCACCTAGAGAGGCACCAAGAGCAGAGCTCATCCTCTGGACCCGAGGTTCCTGTGCCGAGATGCTCTCAGTGGCTTTAGACCCAGCCTACCGGACTGTGATGATTTTTCATTCTGAATGGACTTACAACTTGTCACCAGATTTGCGGTTTACCGGACTGTGACAATAAAGCTTCTCTTCTTGAAACCTTCCACTCGTGGTATTTTCCGTTAGAGCAGTACCTGCTGACTAAGACAGACGGCTTGGCACAACAACTGCAATTCTAGACTCAAACATCACAATTTTGAGGATGACACAGTACCCAGCAGCAGTGTTTCCTTCTGTCACACATCGAGTTGCCATGAGTGAAGCTAACTCAACAGCAACTACTTATCCCTATCTACCTATATACATTTTAATACTATGTGGTCTTACCATGGAAACCCTGGTGACATAGCGGGTAAGAGCTATCACTGCTAATCAAAAGGCTAGCAGTTCAAACCTCCCAAGTGCTCCATGGAAACCTGATGGGGCAGGAAACCTGATGTGCACCTGGTGGGTTTGAACTGGCCATTTCCACTGGCAGCCAAGCATTCCACCACAGCCCTGTCAGGCCTTCTTGAACATACACTACCCAAAACCAAACCAAGCCTGTTGTCATCAAGTTGATTTCAATTCACAGTGACCCTACAGGCCAGAGTAGAACTTCCCCATAGTTTCAAAGGAGCAGCTGGTGGATTTGAACTGCAGACATGTGGTAAGCAGCGATAGCTGTCAGCCATGACACCAGCAGGGTTTCCTTTAATGTGGATTAACACTGCTGCTGAGTCGCTTCTGAGTCGTAGCAACCCTAGATACAGAGTAGAACTGCCCAGTAGAGTTTCCAAGGAATGTCTGGCAGATTTGAAGAAGTGATCTTCAGGTTAGCAGTCACAGAATTTAAACACTACACCACCAGTGTTTCCTAATGTACATTAGGACAGCAAAATTATTTTTTATAGAATTTCATTTTTAAGAGACTTTGGTATTAGGCAAATTATAGCATATAGTATATTAAGACAAAAAACACACTTTTCTAGAGGGCACATCAGACATTTTTAAAAGTATGTGTATTTGGACATCAAGTATTACTAGAATTAATGCCCTGCCTAGTCACAAAAAAGACAGCATTTAACAAAAAAAGATGATCATCCATACCTTTATGTTATGCTTCCAGCCAAGCAATCAATAAAAATTGAACTAAATTTTACCAATGTGAGAAATATGTGCATTAATGTTCTTCTTATTTTAATATGCCCTTCCATTTTTCTTGAAAAAAAAAATGAAACTAATATTACATCTTAAATTAGCAACCTTTAAAAATGACTGTGGTTAATTACCAAATCAAATCTGTTTAAAAGACTGGAATAAATTTTCAGCAGAAAAAAATAGCTTCTGATCCTATAGTAAGAAATAATTTTCCCTGGCCTCTCCATCCAGTTCTTAATTGTGTATCATCATGAAGAGGGTAGAGGAAGAGAAATGGAGGCAAGTTATCAAGAATGTGGAAAACTGTAAGTTAAAGAAACACACTGTGGTACTTTACTGACAAAATGTGTATTTTTGTAAAGTCAAGTCAGAACTCATCTAGATTTGAGAGATGCAGAAGACTGACTAATGGAAAATTCACTTCACTCCAACACAGCTTTCACAATTGTTCTGTTGTTAAGGTAGAAACTGGGGCTTCCAGACGTCAGGTTCATGGTGATACAATAACGTCTGACCTAAAATGAATCCCCATTCACCTTTTCATATTCTCCTGTAGAGCTGGGACAGCCTACATTTATCCTGTCTGCAAAAAGTGTTTGATAACTCTAACTATTCTTGTTATATACCAGACACAGTTGTAATTTATATTTATTGTATCATTTAAGTAAAGGCAGCAAAAGAAAAAATCTACTGTACTGGAAAATGAATGTAATTCCCAAGAGACTGTAAAATCTGTAAGCTATAAATATACGATTTAATCATGATAGCTGAAAAATAATTTCCTTTCCATTATAAACTCAAGCTGTATTTTAAAATTTAAAAAATACGTAACTTAGTACTGCACAATGTCACACAGAAGCTGAGTCTAAAAGCAAAATATTTAGCAAACCATCTTCATTGATTATGAAGGATATATAACTTCTGTTTCTGATAACATATAGAAAAAATGCGGTTTTCAACCTATCAGATTTTCATCTTAATATTTTGTACATTTGGTTGCACCAGTAACATCTATTTTCCAAGGAAAGTCAGATAAAGATTTATTAATATTTATTATCGGTACTTATTAAAATTGGGAAACAAATTTTTATAATTTTAGCTGACTTGCTCAAATTCATAACACTATTTTAATGATAAAAATGACATATGAAAGCAAATTTTATTTAATAAAGATGATTTAAAGCATTTTTATATTTGATTTTTTCCTAGGGGCATTTTAGGTTATTACGCCCATCTTCTAATCAACACAAAACTCATTTAGATGCAGAAAGATAAGATTTTCTATAAACGCACTACATTGTTCACACACCACTGCACTTCCAAGATTTCTGGTTGAAATTGATGATCCTTGCTTTTGAGCACAATTCAGGTTAAAAAAGAAAAAAATGTGGTAACATTATTTAGCAGCCAATTTTTTAAATCCCTGTTTTACCAGTAAGAATTTTTTAACATGTGATGCATTACATTTAAATATCTGTATGCTTGCCTGCATATTAACCACCTGACATACACATGTATACTTAACCCTTAGCTCCATAAATCAAAGTTCATACTTCTCTCTTTTAACCGCATTCTCTCTGCCTTTTGATATAGTGTCTGATGCACAGTATTAGCTTAAAAATCAACTGTAATGAGCGAAAACAACAGTTTAGTCATCTGATGTTTTTGGTAAATATATACGCTTTTCAAATACCTTTTTTCTCTTATTTGGAGACTGTAGACGTCTGTAAGTGAAGCTGACTTGTAGAATTATCCCTTAATATCTTATAGCATTAAGATTATTCACCTTATTTGTGTAATGAATGTAATGGTGGCTATGCTACATCATTTTTAATCCTTTAAGCAAATGATAAAGATATAAGTGATAATGACTAGAGAAAAAGAGACAAATACAAATGTGTGCAGCATATCAACTGTATGATATAATTAGAAAACCAATAGAAATGTGCCATGAATGTAATTATCTCTATTATTCTGCCAATTTTTTCATTTTATCCCCAAATTAACATTTACTTACTTAGACCAAAAAAAAAAAAAAGCACTTGCTTACAACTTGCCTTCAAAAAACACCCAGTATTCATAGCAGAAGAGGTTTTTTTAAAAAATGTACTATGGTAACCATTATTTAGTATGGGTTGGATGGCTTACTTAGCAGTTTAGTTAATAACTGGACTTTCATTATTAGCTTCACATTAAAAGATTAACTAAAAGAAAGATCATGACCTCAGTTCACAGAAATATTGCAAGTGTGTTCCCTGGTTCATGCATAATTTATAATCCATTTGAACCAAATGAGCTGCAGAGCAGTATTACAATTAACATTCAGCTGTTCCATGGATTTCTTTCACTCCCTTTAGGAACACTGCAGTGGTAGCATGACATGATTTTCTTGAGTACCTAACATGCCATCAGAGACTCTAAGAGTTATCCTTCAAGGGAAAAAAGAAGCATCTCAATCTATTAAAATAAAAACATGGTTGCCACATATTGGCCTATCAGTTGAATAAAATAAGGCAAATTTTATGAGAGAAAGGTTTAATTTTTAAAAAAAAAAACAATATGAATATAAATGGAAACACTGAAACCAGCCAACAAAACAAACCCACTGCCACCCAGTCAATTCTGACTCATAGCAACCCTCTAGGTCAGAGTAGAACCCACCTCATAGAGTTTACAAGGAACACCTGGCAGATTTGAACTGCTGACCCTTTGGTTAGCAGACACAGCAATTAATCACTACATCATCAGCATTTCCATAAATGGAAATAAGCAATGTAAAAAAAGTATTTTAGTAAAAAAAAAAAAAAAAGTCAGCAATTAGCCTTATTGGTCTTAATTATAACGCCATCCTTATCTTACCGACAATTTTTTCTAGCCCATCAGGGAAAGTTTCTTTACTCAAGGATAAGCACTAGCTTTCTCTTTTATTTCAAATCTTCACCAATCCCTCAGGAAAAAAAAAAAAAAAAAATACATTATTTTTTAAGTACACACATTTCCAGATGAACCCAGATTTTTAGTCATTTGGCTATTATAGATATTTTATAACAAGACACAAAGTAGAAATTGTAAGGAAAAAAACACTGGCATTGTATCTCAGAAAGACTAACTGAAGTAAAATTTTCACAATACTAAACATATAAGAAAAAGTATGGTCCTCTTTGACCTCAAGTCCCCCTTGCCCTCAAATCAGTCCTCTCACGAATAGAACAAACCTTCAGCACGGAAAATTCACATAAAAAAAAAAGTGTCATCGAGTTGACTCCGACTCAGAGTGACCCTAGATGCCAGAGTAGAACTGTCCCACAGAGTTTCCAAGAAGCACTTGGCAGGTTCGAACTGCCAAATCTTTTGGTTAGCAGACTGCAGCACTTAACCACTATGCCAGCAGGGTTTCCAGAGAACTCAGATAGATCAAAGCATTCCAAAGAAGCAGACCAGTCTACCCACCTGCCATTGGCTTTCTCTTCAGTATACAAACAAAGTTTGACATTTTATATTGGAAAATCTGAATTCAATCCACTAAATTATGAGGGCCACCCACTGCTGTTGAGCGGATTTCAAATCACAGAGGCCCTACAGAACAGAGTAGAACTGTCCCAAAGGATTTCTAAGGAGTACTTGGAGGATTCGATGGGCTGACGTTTTGATGACCAGAGGGAGCTCTTAATCACAATGCCACTGGGTTTCCAATTATGACCACCAGAGAGAGGCACCGACTGTGCCCCTGCCTCCCTCCACTGTTCTTAGGATCAGCATAAAGCCTGTTACAAGTTCAAGTACTGTCACAGTGGCCTTGTTAATTAGACACACGTGCTGTTTTTTTCTGAAAAAAAATATATACATTATTCAATTTTTAAGGAGCTGTTGTCAAGAATGACTACTAAAACATCTGAAAAAAATTTTCTGAAAGACTCTGATCAAATCCTACGGAAATATTGTTACACATAAGCAGAAAGTCTTCAGCTGTGATGATTAAAGCTACCATCTAGTAATAGTTAAATCTGAGGCCTGATTTTCAAACCATGAAACAACGCTTGAAAGGTTTCTCTTCATTCCGTGACTACAAATCATCACGTTCTATCTCATTCCTCTCACTGCTCCTTTTAATCATCAAAGGATTTTTTGGTAACATTTGCTATCATACACCAAAGAATTTTTTTTTTTTCTTTTTAACAGACATACTAGCAGGTTGTAGGTATACTTCAAAAATAAGCAACACCAACACAATTCTTTTTTAAATTCTCCAAACTATTTTCAACAGTAGAGTTTTCTGTAAAATAAATCCAGCATTAGGGAAAGAGTATTATTGCCTATGGAGGTTGCCTTCCTCCTGCACCCCCAGGCAGTCTGCTCAGTGGTGTTCAAGGCCACAACAGTTTTCCAAGACTGAAATGTTTTTCTATCTTAAGTCACCAAATATATACATGTCTGCTAATTGGTTTCTTCTATATGGAGTCACAACATATGAACCCATGGTCTTTAGGATACATTTGTGTAGTATTCATAATTCATAGCTTCTTTCCTACACATTTATCTTATTTGATCCCTCTCGGTCACGAAATTTTCTGGAATGTGTTGTTTGGTGCTCTTGAGCCAGATGAAATGCATAGCAACCCTATAAAAAACAGAACAAAACATTGTCGAGTCCTGTGCATGCCCACGATCATTTTTATGCTTAAGCCCATCATTGCAGTCACTGAGTCAATCCATCTTCTTGAGGGTCTTCCTCTTTCTCACTGACCCGTCTTTCTCCAGGGACTGATCCCCCTGACAACATGTACCAAGCATGTAAGACTCAAGTCTCGCCATCTTGGCTTCCCAGGAGCACTCTGACTGTGCTTCCAGCGCAGATCTGTTTGTTCTTTAGGCAAGAGTACATTCAATATTCTTCTCCAACACCACAGTTCATAGGTATCAATTCTTCTGCCTTTCTTATTTACTGTCCAGCTTTTGCATGAATATGGTGTGACTGAAAATGCCACAGGTTGGGTCAGGCACACCTTAGTCTTCAAGGTGGTATCTTTTCAACACTTTAAAGACACCTTTTGCAGCAGATTTTCCCAATGCAATGCATCTTTTGATCTCTTGACTGCTGCTTTCATGGGCATTGATTGTGGAACCAAGTAAAATGAAATCACTGGAAACTACAATCCTTTCTCCGTTTACCACAATGTTGCTTATTGGTCAGTTTTGAGTTTTGTCTTGTTGATGTTATGCTGCGACGCATACTGAAGGCTGTGGTCTTTGATCTTCATCAGTAAGTGTTTCAAATCCTCTTCACTTCCAGCAAGCAGGGCTGTGTCACCTGCATCACCTCATGAAGGGTCCAGTGACACACATGATCCCTTTCACTGGGGGGCAGGGAATTGATATAAAAACACATTTAAATTCATCAGTTCAGAGGATTCATGAACAATCTAAATTCTTCCAGTAAGGTCCACATACCCAGCAGGGCTAACTACAGCTGCAGTTCACATCTTTTTGTCTTTTAACTTCTCCAAATTATTTAGGGTAGCTTATGTTGCATGAAAGAACATAAGAAAACAATTTGGAGAGGTTAAAAGACAAAAAGAAGTTCTCTCTGAGAACATTACGTATTCTCCATCCCTGAGGATGGTAATACTTTCCTAAAGCTGATTAAGGAGTTCCCAGGTGCCACAATGTAGAGGAAACCTTGGTGGCATAGTGGTTAAGAGCTACAACTGCTAACCAAAGGGTCAGCAGTTCAAATCCACCAGGCCCTCCTTGAAAACCCTGTGAGGCAGATCTGCTATGCCCTACAGGGTCATCATGAGTCAGAATTAACTGGAAAGCAATGGGTTTGGTTTGAGTGGAAAACAGGGTTAAGCAGTCAATTTCCAGCCAAAGGCCTGGCAGCTCAAAAGCACACTGAGGTGCCTTGGAAAACAGGCCTGATGGCCTACTTCTGAAAGGCCATCACCTTGAAAATCCTAGGGAACAGTTCTACTCTGCACACATGCGATCAGCACAGGTTGTGATTCTTGGTGCATACTAAAAACAACAACAATATTGAGGAGGCAATAGCAGAAAGGCAGGATGTATGAATGGAGGGGCACGACAAGTACTGAGCACCGTTCACGTTCACGTTACAAAAGAAATATCCTCTAGCTGCTTTGCTGACACAGTCCTCCAGGAGGGCATCGATTGATACTTCTTAATCCCAGGAGCCCATCAGAATCACCCACAACAGGAGGGACTGGAACCTAGATGGCACAAGAAGAAGCTTCAAGCTCTCGTCCTCCCACAGCAAAATAAAAAACAAAAGCAGAGAAGGATAATGCTTGCGTTGTTGTAACTTCAGTGAGCAGCTGAGGAATCACAGTCATCAGCCTCTTAGAATGATGGAAAGGCTCTGAAGCTTTGGTTGTTATTGTTATTGTTATTGTTGCTGACTTGGGCACCCCCCTCGCTCCAGTTGAGCAGCTGGCTTGAAGCAGTAGCCATGTCTCCAGCTTGGGATCACGGTCCCTGATTCCAGACTGCACAGAGAGTATCTTATTAACAAACTATGGTGTTCGCCTATTTGGGTTACTCGAATCTAAAACAGCCAAATGCTTAATCAATGAGCCCCAAAGAACTACAAGGCAAATCTCCTACTTCTTTTGTCCATCTTGGAGGCTGCTAAGGGCTGTCAATGGGGCAAGGAGAGCAGAACAGCTGTAGATATGTGGGCATGCAAAACTGATATGGATTGTATACTTTCACTTAATCACAATATTAAAAAATAAAAATAGTAGATAGATAAATAAATAAATGAAAGAAACCACAGCTACCTGAGACAAAAGAGGCTAATGGAAACACCAGGAACAAAACTCCAGTGACAGAAGGTCTTTGGTAAGTTGACATTTAAGGGCACCCTACTGGCAAACAGTGATTGAAAGTTTGACTACTAAAGAAAAAGTTAGCAACTCGAATTCACCAGCTGTTTCTTGGTAACATTATGGGGCAGTTGTAATCTGTCCTATAGGATTGCTATGGGTTGGAATCAACTCAATTGGCAACAGGTTTATGTTTTTTATTCAGTTTTTAAAGGCAGCCAAATGTATGCAGTTAGAGCCTTGAGTAGTATAAGCAGTTAGGAGTCTGGCTGCTAACTAACTGAATGCCTGGTTGTTCAAACCTTCTCAAGAGCACCTTGGAAAACATGCCTGGAGATGGGCTTCTGTAAGCTCAGAGTCCTAAAAACCCTCTGGAGTACAGTTCTCTTCTGACACACACATGGGTTACCATGAGTCGGAATCAACTGTCTACTAAGAACCACAACTTCAACAAGTTTGTGTACTTAAGGGATGCAGTAGCGTGCCCGAAGAGTTCTGAGGGCTTCCTGCACTTTCTCCTCGGGTGGCTCTCTCCACTCGGGGCCAGTTTCGTTAAAGACTGTCCCCACACAGAGCTATTCTGCAAAGACTGCAGGAGTGGGTTTTGTTCTGCTGTTTTCCTTTTGCTCATTTATGCAAAACATCATTTGGAAAAGTTACTAAGCTAACAGACTACCATAACTTTCAATAACAGAAAAGGGAAAAGAAAGAGAGAAAAGAACAAGAAAAAAAAACTGAGCAAAGCCTGAGAAAAGAGGTAGGACATGTGTTCCAGGACTACCATGTTTTAGGACCACGTTACACTCTTCACACAGACCATTTTCAATTAAAAAAAAAAAAAAAATCACAATATACACAAAAGAGACAGAAAGCTCACTAATAAAAACAACAAAACTCAGAGACCATACTTTAAGAAGTTCAGACACTGGACATGGTAGTTAAAACAACTGTTTTTAAAAAAGTATTAGCTAGGAAGTTTAAAAACAAAATGTACCCTGACTAGGGCCCCTTTCTCTGAGATGCTGGTTTAACTGTTCTACTGCAGGACTGACACAGTAGGTGTCATGGATTGAATTGTGTCCCCCACAAATATGTGTAGCCATGTGGCTGGGCCATGATTCCCAGTATCTTGTGACTGTCCTCCATTTGGTGGTTTTCCTATGCTGTAAGCTAAAGGGTTAGGGTGGGACTGGAAATCCCTTCATAGGATATCTCCCTGCTCCACTGTAAAGAGACTTTCCCTGGAGTATGGCTTGGCCCACACTTAATCCTTTCATCCTACAAGAGATAAAAGGAAACAGAAGCAAGCAGAGAAACCTCACGCCATCAAGAAAGCAGCACTGGGAAAAGAGCTCATCCTTCAGACCTGATGTTCCTGTGCCAAGATGCTCCCTGGACAAAGACTGATGAAATATTGGACTTTCCTCCAGAGCCGACAAGGGGGAAAGCCTTCCCCTGGAGTGGACATCCTGAGTTTGGACTTGTAGCCTACCGGACTGTGTAAGAATAACCTTTCCTTTGTTAAAACCATCCACTCGGTGGTATTGCTGTTAGAGCAGCTCTAGTTGACTAGAACAGTAGGTTTCAAAAGTCACCAGGAGAGCCCAATGTGTAGAGTGAGAACTACTGATAGAGAACAACCAATCAGAGGGAACTTTGGATTTAATGACAATGTGGAATTAGGATGTCGCTGTAAAAGTGACCTCACTTCGTGAAATCACCCTTCTGTGTTAGAGTTTACATTAGCAAACACAAGTTCCTTTAAATAGAGCTACTGCTGTCGAGTCGATTCTAACACACAGTGACCCTACAGGTCAGAGTAGGACAGCCCCATCGAGCACCTACCTGGCAGACTGCAACTACGGACCTTTCGGTTAGCAGATGTAGCACTTAACCACTACATTACCAGAGCTTCTGTCTTCAAATAAGCCATGTCAAATTGTTGTTAGTTATTGTCAGGCACCACTGAATTGGTCCCGAGTCAGAGAGATGCTATGAACAACAGAACCAAACACTGCCCAATCTTGTGCCCTGCTCACAACTGTTTCTATGCGTAAGTCCATCGTTGCAGCCACTATGTCAGTCCGTCTCCCTGAGGGTCTTACCCTGTTTCATTGGCCCTCTACCAATCATGATGTCCTTCACTGGGGATTGATCCCTCCTGACAACATGTCCAAAGCACATAAGACGTAGTCTCACCATCTTTGCTTCCAAGAAGAACTCTGGTTATACTTTTTTTCAGAACAGATCTGTTTGTTCTTTGGACAGTCCATGATATATTCAATATTCTTCTCCAACACCCCAATTCAAAGGCATCAATTCTTCTTCTGTCTTCCTGATTCACTGTCCAGGTTTTGCGTACATATGACGCAAGTGAAAATAACTGTGGGTTGGGTAAGGTGCACCTTCATCTTCAAGGTGACATCTTTACTTTCTTTTCAGTTGCCACAGAGTTGACTAAAACCTTAAACTTAGCCATGGTTGCCAGGTCTGACTCATAGTAACCATTTAGGACACAAAAAAACTGCCCCATGGGGTTTCCACAGGGTGGCTGATGGATTTGAACTGCCAATCTTTGGGTTATCACTGGTAGCTTGCCCTAGCAATCTCCTACTGTGCCACCAGGGCTTTGAAATCTGAAAAAAGAACAAAAAAATCATCCCATAGCCAAAAACTGAGTCAGAATTGACTTGACAGCAATGAGCTTGGTTTTAGGACTCTAAAAAATAAAAGCGTACATATCAAAATGTAATAGAAAACAAAGAGAAGAATTATATTAAAAATTGTTAATAAATGCAGATTTAAGCAATGTATGCAAACTCTAGAAGGGATAAGACCAAACAGTATATAAATGTATAAAAGTTTATTCAAACTGAAATAAAATCTATGTGCTACATTATTTTATCACACTTAATTCATCTATTCATAAATGTCTAGTTACATACTATCTGATATCCAGTTAATGAGAAGGTAGCAAAATTTGACTTCATGGAGCATGACTTTGACCTTCAACAGGATGAGCTGACACAGTAGCTGCCACCATGGGCTCAAACACCACAGTGACTGTGAGCATGGCACAGGGCTGGGCAGGGTCTCGTTCTGTGGTACATAAAGCCATGGTAAGGCAGCACCTAACAACAATTTGATTAAAGGTGACATGTTTTCAAAGGTCTGTCCACCTTATATCACGTTTGCCAAGAAGTTGCTAGAAAAATCTGGAATAAAGTGTTGTCATTGTTGTTGTTCAGTGCCATCGGGTTGGCTCTGACTCACAGCGACCCTGGAACAGAGTAGAACTGCCCCTGAGAGTTTCCAAGGAATGCCTGGTGGATTTGAACTGCCCGCCTCTTTATTAGCAGCCACAGGACTTCACCACTGCACCACCAGGTTTTCCAGAATTCAATAGAGTACCTCTCAAATTCAACAACTGCATAAACTAAAGCAGGCCAGAGTGTAGTGTCACAGATTGAACTGTATCCCTCCAAAAAACGTGTGCAACAGTTTCGCTAGGTCATGATTCCTGGTATTGTGTGATGTTCCTATATCTTATAAACCCTGCTTCTATGTTAATGAGGGAGGATAGGCAGTGGTTTTGTTGATGGGGCAGGACTCAATGTATAAAATGTTATTGCACTCTGAGGCAATCTTTTGGAGTACAAGGAAAGAGAATCCAGCAGAGAGTTTGGGACTTCTTACAATTAGGAAAGAAGAAGTACTGGGATCAGAGTGTATCCTCTGGACCCAGGGACCCTGAGCCTCAGAAGCTCCCCGAGTCAAGGGGAAGACTGATGACAACGCCTTTCCTCCAGAGCCCAGGCACAAAGAATTTCCCTGGAGCTGACGTCCTAAATTTAGAGCTGTAGCCTCCTGGACTGTGCCAGAATAAATTTTTCTTTGTTAAAGCCATCCACTTGTGGTATTTCTGTGATAGCAGCCCTAGATGACTAAGACAAGTAGGAACACACACACACACACATAGCCAGCCAAGTGCTGTCCAGTCGGATCCGATATGAAAGTTGCAATATATGTATTTTTCAGGGCTGAAGTTTTCTTTCTTTAAATTTGCTAAATTATTTTGTTGTTGAGAGCATACAGAGCAAAACATACACCAATATGACAATTTCAACACATACAATCCAGATATCACCTCCCCAAAAAATCTGTCTGTTAAATTATTCACATTTTAATTGATTTTATCTATAAGCAAGAGTATTTAGTCACATGGGAAAGCACACATTTGATTCTCAAAATATATAGTGGGGTATTTTTCTGAGCAGAACATAACAAAGAAATAAAATCTCAGAATGTCAGAGTTTGAATAAATTTTAAAAGGAACGCATTCAACCATTTCTTCAGCACTCTTTCTAAACACACATAGCAAACAGGAATGCATTCAGTGATCTGTGTTCTAACCACTGCCTAGGGTATTACACTTGCTGTGTGTGTGTGTGCATACGTGAGTGCATGTGCATTTCTGCACACATGCAAATGCAACAGCACGCACACGCACACACACACACCCACACTTTGTGAATCTTTGTCTTTGTTCCAAGTGTTAACAATCATTTTGAACTCACACTTCACACTCCACTGTGATCTGACCAATGTACAGCAAAAGCATTGAAAGCCTGGCTTATCTGTTGAGTACAGAGCATACAGTTCACTGGGACAAAGGGAGTAGAGAAAGCAAGCCTTTCTAAGTGTGAAGAATTAAGTGGGGAATTATACTGCAGATCTATGCTAAATTGCAACTTTCTTACATTATTTCTTATGGGGGTTATTTCATTGTTACCAATGGTATCCGTACAGCAAAATCAGGCATGTTTAAACATGTTTTTGTAAGTTAAAAGAATATTCAGTGCCACTGGACTTCCAAAGGTAGTATCTAGTTTTTATCAATACTAAATAAACTCAAAAAGGACCAATTTAATCTTGCTTATTTGTAAAATTAAGATTCTTAGTAGCAATTAGTGAGATGTAGATGAAAATGTTGAGTTGGGTAGGAAGGCGGGGGGAGGGGTCTAGAGACAGCAAAAGATTTAATCTAGTTATTTTTAGTGTCCCATCATGTATTCAAGAAAAGATTTGGGGAGTCTGCTAGGCCAGATACTGTTGTAGATGCTGCAGGTACAGCATTAAAGAAGCCAGACCACGGTATCTTACCTTCCAGTGCTTACACTATAGTAGACCAGACAGCCCTTAAAGGAAACGGTGGCTAGAACCTGCAGTTGATTAGACAATGACAGTCACCAGGAATTAAATATAAGGCCAGAAAGGCGAGAGGAAGTGTCGGGGGTGAGGAAAGGTCCTATAATTTCAGAAAAGAGAAACAGGGATATTCCTAGTGAAATGGTGATATTTGAGTCCCACACACATGACACTTCTGCCAAAACAAAACAGACATCTATGTTGGACTCCCTTATTTCTACATTTAAGCAAACAGCTTCAAAGGAGTTTCATCGCAAGTCACTATAATATTCCATATTCAAATTGACACTCTAGACTTTATACATGTTAAAAAATCCAGATATAAATCCACCCACAGGTCCAGACAGAAAACCTGGGTTTGTTCTGCTCAGTAGGCTTCTCCTCAAATTTAATTTCAATAAAAATTCGAATGATTTCACTTGACAACCACCTGGTATTATTGCCTCCAAAACTATGGAGTCTTAGGAACTTTTTGTGGCCAGCACCTAAGAAGAAAATGAGGAAGGCAGGGCCAGAGCCACAACCAACCAGAGGAAGACACCAACAGCAATTCACACCCCTCTGGAAGAGCACATCTCACCACACGGCTCTTCTGAGTCTGTCAGCGCAACAAGCCTATGAGGCAGAGGGCAGTGTCTTTTACTAGCCTTTAACAAAGAACAAAAACAATGAGATTCAGAAAATTGACATGATTTCCACAAAAACACAAAGCTAAGGACTAGGAAACTGGATACTACAGTTCCGGTCTTCTTATTCCTAATCCATGCCTTTTTAAGATTCATTTTACAGCTTCCCCATTGTTCTCCCCCAATCCCTGCCCCTGCAGAAAAAAAACCAAAGTCAAGAAAGTAAATGAAACAGCGTCTCTGTTAATGGACTTGGCTGCTCCGTTAAGGAAATGCGGGCAATCTAAGTTCATTCAGGAGCGCGTCGGAAGAAAAGCCTGAAAGTCTCCTTCTGCAAAATCAGTCACTGAAAACCCTGCACAGCGCAACTGTCCTCTGGCATACATGGGGTCACCATGAGTATAAGTCGACTCAAAGACAATTGGTTTGGTTATATCATGGCAAGAGCCGGACATACATGCCTTGCCTTGATGTTAAACAGTAGGGAAGGGGTGCTAAGCTTCTACAAAGCTGACTTACAAAACTGGGGAATATGCCACAAGGCTGGCTGCACCTCCACATCAAGTAATTGTAATCTGCTCAAACCCCATGACAATCTTAATGCAAGAGCTGTCATTGCTAGAGATGCTAGGGTACTCTTAGAACTTGTGGTCTTACCAAAGAAACGAAGCCAGATCTTCAAAGAACAGAGATTCTCATTTGAGTGGCAAGTAATATGCCTACTAGAAGAATACAGATGTCCTCCACAGTATGGTTTCCCAACATGATTAAGGTAGTCTAATTCAAATGCATTTCACTTATGCAAGGTACTGGGAAAGTACTGCTTCAGTCAGTGGCCAGTGAATTCCAAAGAGAGGCAATTAGACATCACTACATTTAAAGTTTAGGCCTCATTACATATGATCTTTTGCAGCTGGCACACATATTGAAGCCTTCACAAAAGAGAGGTATAAAACAAGGGATTCTATTTGAGCTCCCTGATCACTGAATAACGCTGACTGCCAAGCTGCCAAGTGGATTCTCAAAGAATAGACCATCAGCCTCGAATCACACAGTCAGGAGGTTTCCACCTGCCGCCAGTGGAAAATCAAGAAAGAAGCGAATGATCTTCCTTCAGAAAGGCAGAGTAAGTGTGTTAAGGAAGCATTGGGTCACTGTAAAACTTTCCCTTTTGTAGGAATCATCAGCAGGGGGTGACGATTCAACAGGCAAGGTAAGTAGACTCTTACCTTGCTTACCAGGTCTTCTGTAGTGAACAATTTCACCTTTTTTCACCCAGTCCAAGATTCTGCTTCTAGGTGTGCCTAGCATCTGTCTCCCTCATCCAACTCCATAGCACCCACTGACACGATCAAAGGCTCTTTTCTAATTTACAATTACTGGCAAGGGGCAAACGACACAGTCAACAAAGTAAGCATGGACTTACTAATGCTTACTTACTAATCTGTAGTGAAAATGTTTACTGCAGATGATCTGGTCAGCATCATGCTCATCTTGCACATTGAATAATCCACCCCTGCTCACTAGGCACACCATAAAGGCAAGTGAGCACAGTATAAAGCTACATCTTCTTCAGTCAGTACTTTGTTAGCCAAAAGTTGACAAAATATAGCTGCAGGTTCAATCTAGTTAAACTCCCATGTTATCATATCAATGCTATTAAACTGAGCTGCGTCTCATGGGCCATTCGCCACACTGAGGCAGCAGGCATAAGCATCTATGTAAAACTCAAGAGGAAAAGAGTTACAGTGGAATTCTGTTATAGAAAACATTTAACTTAAAATTTACACAATGCTTTCATTAGAACAGTGAAGAATCAACCAGAAGAGGCTATATGAGCGTATATAAAAAAAAATGATGGAGTCCATTACCAAGTGATTATAGCTGAGGTAAGCGAATTTGAATGATTATCTGACATTACTCCTAAGATGGTGCAAATAAATGACATAAAATCAAAGTAGCACTCAAATAATACATGCTGCTAAGGTAACTGATTGCTAATAGTAACATCTGTCTCAAAATTTCTACATAAATGGGAATGTTCTCTATGAATTGACAAGAGTAAGGGAAGTGGATACTTCAATATATATATAGTCTTTGCTATATGCACATATATAATACATATATTTATGTGTATATAGTCTTTGGTAGACAAGTATACATACACACCCAAGACTTTAGTAGAAGTTCAGTTTTTAAGTTAAATACTTCAATAAATTAACTACTTATGATTCATTTATGCTGAAAATATATGCAACAAAATGTTGCTAATCCATATCCCTTGGAGAAACAGGTTAAGGCTTCAAAGAGACTCTGAATATTTCAGGAATTACTGACATCAACGAGGGCAGCGCATGCGCCGCCCCGCAAGCAGACCTGCTGCCTGTAGGGTTTGGACCCTGTAGGAAACAAACAATGATACGGCCACACACACCCTGAGACCAGACGGGAAACACCTGCCCAGAGGTAAACATGAGAAGGCAAGAAGGGACAGGAAGAATGGGAGATGGAAGCGGTAGTATGGCGTGGTGGAGAGGGCTAGCACATCACTGGAATTGCAACCAATGTCACAAAACAACTTAAGTACCAATTGTTGAATGAGAAATTAATTTGCTCTGTAAAATGTTTAATTAAAGCACAAAAAAAAGGAAGAGGGGGGATTTAAAATCACAAATGGGTGAGAATGTATATAAACTGAACTGAAAATAAATAAAATTAAGTAAAAACAATTCAATGGGCAGCCGATTTGGTTGCTGTGCAACACATACGTTGCCCTTGTTTATGTCAGCAATTATTGAACCCTTCTGAACTGGCTTAAAGTCCTGAAACAAATTTATACACCAGAAAATAGTGTTTATGCACAGTTCTTTTTGTATTTAGTCTTGTAATATTCAGTCACATGTTATTTTTCAGTTATTTTTTTGTCCCCTTCATTGCAGTTCTGATTGATTTTAAATACAGTTAAAGTCATTTGATGCAGAGTGTATTTCATTATTTCATCCCCTCTCCACGTACATAACCAATTAAATGTGAAGAGATGGGTTTTATAGAGAACTCAATTTTACAAACTATTCTAACTCATCTCTTTTTAAGAGTATACATTGGTCAAAGCTTTACGTGTATATGAGATAAGGTTTCTTAACCAGGGATTGTCAGGATAGGGAACTGAATGAATTGACAAACATACAGGAAAGTTATGCGCATACTCTCCGTGCAGAGACCTCATACCAAATAAGACAAAGGGAAATAAGCGAAGAAAAGCAGATGTTTTATTCCATTGAATAGAAAAGAAGAGAAATTAGAAAGCAAGTGTGTACTGAAAGGCTTGATGAAGGTTACACTTAACATTTGGATCATCATATTGTTTCATCTATTTTCAAACTTGAGACTGTCATGGTAATTCGGCATTAAAAAGAAAGACACTTCATAATAATTCAAATAAATCTCTCTTAGTTCCTACAAGATAAGTGAGACAAGAAAACATCTTGCTAGCTTTTCTTTTTGAATAGATTTTTTTTTTTTTTCTCTTTTTAATGGGCAGTAAAAAATCAGAACTCTTATCTCCTGTTTTCAGCTAACTCTTACCTCTGGCCTTCCAGCTTTCTGATACTACAAATCCAACATTGTCAGACGAAGAACTTGAAAAGAATTTCATATGGAGAAAACAGCTAGATAGCTCTTGAGGACAAAATGGCAATGTAAAAATATCCTCTAGCAGCTTTGCCAGTATACAACAAATCTAGGTCATTCTATTCATCAGGAAAAGTTATTAGACTAACTCCTCTCTCATTTCCGCCACCAAAAAGCAACCCCACAGGATTGAATGACCTGTGAGCTCTCTTTTGGGGGAGGCAACATGCTTCCACAAGATTTTCCATGAAGTATCTGTATACCAAGTTTGCAAAAATCTGATGATTTGAATCATGTTCCAAAAACAACATAATAAAACCAAGAGTTCAAAGCATCTATCAGTTAACTGATACATGCCCAAATCCTTGGCAAAACTTTTAAAAGACAGAAACAAAGCCTATTTGGTTGTAAAAACTCCCCTTGGAGCTTAGAGGAGTGAGTATTACCATGTACTGTCTTTCTGAGTCATAAACACATCAAACGTGCTGGTAGACTGTGTGTGTGCATGTGCACGTGTGTATGAGTTTGCGTGCACACGTAGATACATTATTTAGGGGAGACAGGGAGATTAGAGATGAAGGGGATGTACAGTTCAGCCACGACCTGCTCTGCTTTACTTACTACAGTAACCCCTCCTCTCTTGCCCCTCCATGAGTGGCAGACATTGAAGGAAGAGTGTCCTCTTGGAACTCGTAACCCCAAGGTGTCCCTAGAACAATTATGCTTTGTAAACCAACAGCAGGATCAACTTCTGTCAGGTCTCTGAGTGGGAAACTTTGGGGCTCTGTACACAAAGACCTCAGCTGAGTGGCACTGGACATTTATGAAGCATCCTCATCAATTCAGCTTAAATATGATAATTCACAATTTGTGCAAAGCTTAAGAGAGGGTATTTTATATGAAAGGCTTTGGAAACCTGTTTACTTTTCTCTCTCCCTCTGTCTCTCTCAAGACCTCTCAACACCTGGTATAATTTGCAATAAATCTGAACTTTCTGGAGAAATAAAAATACCTGACTACCTACCTATGCCAGAAGGCTTGAAATCTGTGCCTTTTATAATTAATAGCAGGAAAGGTGACTCCACTCCTACACAAAGAATTAACTGACTGAGAGAACCTTCTAAATGTGAAGTTACCCATGACCACCTCAGAAGTGCTGACTCAACATAAGAAATCACACAGCATTTAAATTTAGATTTCTATTCTACATCATGTTGCATGGTCAAGTGAATTTCACAACATTTTCAGATTTTCCCACATTAAGAGCCCTCAGATTATCTTGTGTAGTGTGGAATTTGAAAAAATTGGGTGGGGAAAGTACATAAATAAAAATATTAATTATTTTACATGCAAATACACAGGCCTTCTTCTAAGAAGGGCATTTCCCAAAAGTGGATCTAGGTGTTTAGCCATGATTTTTATTAATGTGCTCTGTGAGGCAGTCTGTAAATAAAGGCAGAATATGAAACACTAGCTTAGGATAAAAAAAAAAAATTTGATTAAACACTTATCTTACAGCCAAACACCTGTGTCATGGTTGTTGCATGTATAATTAATGTGGCTTAATGAACATGTTTCATCAAAATCTTTTTGGTAGCTTAAAAATAACATCAGAGTGGTTAGTCTCCCAAACGACAACACTTTTAGGAAATACATAGTAATATTTTTTAAGTACATCTGTGGTGTTTTAGTTGAAAAGATGGTATGTGTGGGCTGAAACCCCTTTAGGGAATCGTGTAATAATTGCCCTGATTTACCACCACATACAGGGACTCACTGCAACACCTACATTGTCAGCCTAGGGTCTCCATAGGCAGGCATGTCTCCTGCTTGCTTTGATATATTAGGCATTGATGAAAAATCAGCTGTGCCCAGGAATGTGTCACCTCCTACCTCAGCAACTATCATATTGTTCCCAGTTCAGTTTTTTCTTAGTGACTCTGCAGTAATAATGAAGTCATTCATTCTTCTAACAGCAAGTCAGACTTTAGCTTTTTGAAATAAACAAATAGGGAAATTGTGTTATGGATTGAATTGTATTCCCCAAAGTATGTGTTGAAGTCCCAACTCTGCAGCCCTGCTGATACCAGGGTTTAAGTGTTCGGCTGATATCCAGAAGGTCAGCAGTTTTAATCCATCACTCCCTCCTTAGAAATCATATGGGGCAGTTCTATTCTGTCCTATAAGATCACTGTGATTCTGTTCTAGGAACTTGACACATATTAATACACAAAGTAGTCAAGAACTATTCCCTTTGTAGAACATACATACCATTACATTATTAATTTATTTATGTAAATGTTGTGATAAAGCTTTCCGCTATAATACTTAACAACGTCACAGTATCCTCACAACTCAGTGGAAAAAGGTTTCTGTTTTGTATTGTTTTGCTGCCTACAAGTAGGACTCTCCTTGGAAAAGGTTGTTCTTTTTTCTTTTAGGTTAGTGAGGTATAACCAGTTGTATGGTAGACCCTAAACCTCATCACTTTGGAGTCATAAAAAGACCAGACTAGACACAGACTCAAACACGGAGAGCAGACAGATGCCACAGCCAGCTAACACTCCAAGGAACGTCAATGAACACAAATGACATTCAGTAGACACCAGAAGCTATGAGAGTGTCATGGAAGGAACTGACATGGCCACAACCTGATTTGAACTTTTAGAATATTTCCATTCTTCAAACCAAAGCCATCCACCTGTGGTATTTCTGTATAGGAAAACATATGCAACTTAGACAAATTGTAAGGAAAAAAAAACTTAGAAAATGTCCCCAAGAGTTTACAAATATATTCATCTTATTCATTTGTCCTCATCCTAAAAAGAACAATTGGATCCAAAATATTTGCAACCAGTGATTCTCTGTATGAGTGCTGCAGAAATGACACATGTCCATTAGTGGAAAGGAAAAATCACACACCATGCTGGTGATGCTCCTTTCACGTAAGCCTAACTGTACACTACAGATGACAACACACTCTGACATTTAACTGGTACGACAGAAAGCATCCTGAAGGAAGTAGGAACTTGGCAGCTGCTGTCATGAGTGCACCCATCCTATTTCCATTTGTCTGAAGGGACAGCCCAACGTGTGAATGTGGTTGATACAGATTGAACTGTGTCCACCAAAAATGTGTACAGCAATTTGGCTGGGCCATGAGTCCCAGTATTTTGTAATTTTTCTCTGTTTTGTGACTTTCCTATGCTGTAAACACTAATCTCCGTCTGTGGTTAATAGATTGGAATATCTTTAAGAGGATTAGGGTGAGACTATAACCTTCCTAAGGTCACCTCCCTGCTCCAATGTAAAGGGAGTTTCCCTGGCGTTTGGCTTCCACCACCTTTTATTCTTTTATCCCACACGAGATACGAGGAAAAGGAAACAAGCAGAAAATCAGAGACCTTGTACAGTCAAGAAAGCAGCACTGAGAGCAGAGCACATCCTTCAGACCTGAGGTTGCTGTGCCAAGGTGCTCCCTGAAGAAAGAAAGATTGATAGAACATGAGGACCTTCCTTCAGAGCCAACAGAGAGATAGCCTGTTCTCCTGGAGTTGGCACCCTAAATTTGGATTTCCAGCCTACTGGTCTGTGTAAGAATTAATTTCTCTTTGGTAAAGTTATCCACTCATAGTACTTCTGTTAGAACAGCACCAGACGACTGACAGTAGTATTAATATTGGAAGTCTTGCCATTTGGCTCCCAAGACATAAAGACACATGCAAGAACACCAGCTCTAAGGTGAATTCTCTACTAAATGCTCTGTGTGAATAAAAATTATGAACTGCAAATCCTGATTTCCCTTGCATTCATGCCAACTTCTATGGCTCCAAATTTCCTTTACATAAAATTTTATTTTATATAACAAAAGTGGCTACATGCATACATGGCTAGGATAAGTAAAATCTTATGGAGAACATCCTCCCATATGAAAGAATAAAATATTTGTTTACTAAGCAATATTTCCTAAATAGAGTACCTGGGTGGTACAAGTGGTTAAGCATTCAACTATTAACCAATAACTTGAGGGTATCAACCCGTCCAATGGTGCCTTTGGAGACAGGGCTGGCAATTCACTTTCAAAAGCATTAAGGAGCAGTTCTGACTCCCATGAGTCAGAATCAACTCAAGAGCAACTATCAAAACAACAGAAACATTTTAGGAATCCCTACTATATCGCTGATTCTGCTCTAGGCACCTGACATATATTAATAAACAAAATAGTCAAGAATGAATCCCTTTGTGGAACTTAAATAAAATTAAATTATGAATTCTTTTATGCAAATGATGTGATTAAGGTTTCTGAGACAATACTGAACAACCTCACAGTGTCATGGTGACTGTGAAGTTTCATACTGTATTTCTTTTCTGCTTATACTATCAGTAACCTCTGTGAAAGCAGAAAATATTATTTAGAAATACCAGTTACTCTTACCACTAGATACATGTCTAATAATCCTATCTCAGATACAAAATCATCATGGTTGTGTTTTAAGATATTAATTGTACTTTCTACAGTTCCTAACCCCAAGGAGACAGTGGGTTAACTGGATATTGGAGCCTGAGCCTTGGCAGTGAGCCCTGGCTATATCTCTTACCATTTTTGTGAACATAGACAAGTTCTTAAGCAATAAGGCATATTTTGCTTACCTTTAAAAGACAATAATATTTATCTTAGAAGGTATTGTGAAATGAAATGCATCAGCTCTGACATGCATTAAGTATGTACTAAGGATTGGCTGTTGTGATATTGGAAGTGGCATAGTGGTTAAGTGCTACAGCAGCTAACTGGAAGGTCAGCAGTTCAAATCCACCAGGCACTCCTTGGGACCTCTCTGCAGAACTTCTACTATTTATAGCATGCTGTCAGTAGGAATCAACTCAATATGTGTTGGGTTTTAGTTTATTATGAGATTTAGCGGCTGCAACAATGGGTTCAACCAGATATGACTGTGAGGATGGCAAAGGACTGGGCAACATTTCATTCTCTTATACATGAGATCACTGTAAGTTGGAGCAGACTGGATGGCACCTAAAAAATCATATATATTTAATAGAAAAGTGAGGGACAGAGCCAAGATGGCAGACTAGACACACATCTCCTGAATTCCCTCTGAAAACTAAAGACTGAATTGATAATTGGATGTAGCACTCTGAACACCCAGGGAGCCCCAGGATATGGCATAGGGTTGTCATATTGGTCTACAGGGCACTAAATGGGAAACTTACTCTCTCTGGCACAAATCAGCATAAGCTGAGTCCCACTCCTCCTGACTCGTCGCTTGGGCGATCTGCAGGTATTGATGCTTTTTGTTGTGGTTGTTATCCAGGAGGTGGGGGATGGGCATGCACCAGCGTGGTGCTAAACAGCGTGTAATCCAGCAGACAGTTCATGGGATAGCCATATTTTGAGAGCCTGGCAACTGACTGAGGGTGCCACTGTCTCTACACTCTCTCTTTTATGAGCTCTGCCATAGACTCTACTGTTCTACAGCAGGAAGGGAAGATCAGCCAGGATGTCACCTTGGTCAGCTCGGAGGCAGAGTCACCCAATCAGAGGACTCAGCAGGGGCTAATTTCCAAGCTAAGAAGCAGTGCCACTCCAGAAAGCACTTTTCCAGCAGATAGGCTATGTTTAGCACAGTGTTACTTTATGAGTATGGTATGGATCAGGGTGACAACCAGGCTATAACCCCTCTCCAGTTTAAATAGTGTCATAGCATCTGGAGATGGCCAAAGAGGTGCTTCTGTTGGCAGCTTGAAAATGGAGTCTGCCATATCTGACAGCCTGACTGATTTTGGCAGCTCTTGGACAACTCTCGGCTTTTTAAAATAAGACTGTCTGGAGAAATGATTGCTGAGTGGCCTGGCAGTATCTCTTCCAGCCCTTACTAACCCACATCATGGGGTCGGTTGATGGGCCACCAGTGAATCCATAAGTAGGGTACTGTCTTTGCCAGTGAGGAGGCAGAGCCTGCCATCCCATATTATCCACTGGGGCCAGTCGCTAGAGTATACAGAGGTTGCTGGTGACCAACTCCCTTCTCAGAACTATGCCTCAGCCTCTATAGAGCTAACATCAGAGAAACTGAACAGCCCATAGATGGCCTGAAGGCCACAAACCATACCTAGCCCTTTAAAAAAACAGTCCACCATGGCTCCAGAAAATTCTCAAAATAAAGAATCAAAAAACTTCACAGAAGAAGGTTTTCTGAAACTATCAGACTTTGAGTACAAAAGAATGATATATAGAGCCTTCCTAAGGATTTAAAAAAGAAATGCAGCACAGCAAAGTGAAAAACTAAGCAAGCTATTTGAACTGATGGAACATCAATGATGTAAAATCCAGCAGATCAATAACAAAATTAGAGAATTAGACAATTCAATACAAAGCCAAAAGAGCAGAACTGGGGAGACTTAGTGACTTTAAGGATAGAGCAACTGACACCAGCATTTATGAGGAGAACTCAGAGAAAAGAAAGAAGAAACATTAAGAAACAGGTGGGACTCTATTAAGAAGAATAATCTATGATTAATTGGAATTTCTGAACAAGGAGGGACAGCTGAAAACACAGAGAGTATTGCCACTGAGTTGCTGACAGAAAACTTCCCACAAATTGTTAAGAAGAGAACAGACATCTAGGAGTGCATCGAAGGCCACAAAAACTAGACCCCAAAATAAAGACACCAAGACATGTTATAATCAACCTTAATAAAATGAAATATAAACAGATTATCTTAAAGGCAGTGAAGCTCAGAGCAAAGCTAACATTCAGAGGGAAACTCTGTAGGCTTTCATCTGACTTCTCAACAGAAAAAATGTTCACAAAGAGGCAATGGGATGACACATTCAAAGCTTTAAGGAGAAAAACTTCCAACCAAGAACTCTATACCCTGAAAAACTGTCTCTCAAATATGAAGATGAAATTAAGACAGTCACAGATAAATAGACGCTTAAGACACTTTATAAAAACTAAACCAAAACAGGAATACTAAAAGAAGCTCTTTGCTTAGAAAAACAAAATCATTAAGTGTATATTTAATGAGGCAAGGTAGGACACAACTCCAGAAACCTACTCAGTTTGTGAAGTCACAAAACTCAATCAAAGCAACAATATTAAAAGGGAACTAGTGACCATATGAAAACTATGACACTAAAAAGATGGATATACTACAACAGTTATAGTTCTTTGAGATGGGGAGGAAGTTAAAAAATATGCAGAAGTTAAAATTTAGTTTAAACTTAGAATAGTAAGGAGGGGTCATAGAGGTAGCCACAAAGCACAATAACAAAGCAACATATCACAACAAGAAACGTAATACAGGAGTCTCAGCAAACACAAAGCCAACACTGAAAAAGATGAAAAGTCAACCCATTAAGAAGAATGACCTAGAACAGAATATTAACAGCAAGAGAGAAAACATCAACACAAAAATAAATACATCAGAATGACAGCACTAAACACATACCTATCAATAATTACACTGAATGCTCCAATAAAGAGACAATTGACATCCTGGATCAAAAGATACAATTTGTCGATACATTGCTCACAAGAAACACATCTTAAATTCAAAGATATGAAAAAACTGAAAATTAAAGGATGGAATAATACATACCAAGCTAACAACACATAAAGAGCAGCTGCGGCAATACTTATTTCAGATAAAATAGATTTTAATGTAAAATCCACCATCATGGATGGGGTAGTCACTATTGCTGAAAGGTTCAATACACAAGCAGGACTTAACAATATTAAATATGCACCCAATACTTGAGCATCTAAATACACTGAACAAACACTGACTACACTGAAAAATGAGATAGGTCATGCAACAGTAATAGTGGGAGACTTCAACACTTCACTTTCAGTAATGGACAGATCATCCAGAAAAAGCTCAGTAAAGACACAGAAGATCTTAATGCCACAATTAACCAACTAGACCTTATTGACATATACAGAACTTTTTATCAGCAGATAACTACACCTTCTTCTCCAATGCACATGGTACATTTTCCAGAATAGACCACATGTTAGGACATAAAGCAAATCTCAACACAATGCAAACCACTGAATTATTGAAAAGCATCTTCTCAGATCATAAAGGCATAAAAGTCAAAATCAATGGCAGTAAAAACACTGATATTTGAACTCAAGGAAACTGAACAACACCTTGCTTAAAAAGCTAAGGGTTATAGAAGAAATCAAGCATGAAATAAAGAAATTTATGGAAACAAATTAGAATGAAAACATTTCGTACGAGAACCTATAGGATGGAACAAAGGCAGTGCTTAGAGGTCAGCTTATCTCTATAAATGCACACATCTGGAATGAAGAAAGCACTCAAACCAAAGATTTAACGCTACGGCTTGACCAAGTAGAAAGAGAGCAACAGAGGAACACATCAGGCACCAGAAGAAAACAGATCATAATGATTAGAGTAAACTAGATGAATTAGAGAATAGAAGAACAGTTTAAAAAAATTAATAAAACCAAAAGCTGTTTTTTTTTAAAGATCAACAAAATTGATAAACCATTGCCTAAAGCTACAAAAGAAAACAGAGAGGAAACAAATAACTTGAATAAGAAATGAGATTGGAGGTGTCACAAAAGCCCCAACTGCAATCAAAAGTATCATAACAGAATACTACAAAAGACTGTACTCTAACAACTGTACTCTAACAGATTTGCAAACCTAGAGGAAACGGACAAATTCCTGGATTCATATCACCTACCAAAATTATCACATAGAAAAGTACAATAACTTAATAAACCAGTTGCAAAGGATGATATGGGAAAAGTTATCAAAAAACTACCAATCAAAAAAGTCCTGGCCCAGATGGCTTCACCAGAGAATTCTACCCAACTTTTAGGTAAGAGTTAACTCCAGTACTACTGAGACTATTTCACAACATAGAAAGGGATGGAATACTCTCAAATTCATCCTATGAAGCCAGTGTAACCCTGATACCAAAGCCAGGGAAAGATCCCATGAAAAAGGAAAATTACAGACCACTATCACTCACGAACCTAGATGCAAAAATCATCAACAAAATCCTTTCTGATAAAATTCAACAATATATATATAAAAAAAAAATGATTCATCATGACCAAATTGGATTCAAACTAGGGATGCAAGACTGATTCAACATCAGAAAAACAATTAATGAGGTCAAGTATATAAATAACACAAAATATAAGAACCACCCGATTATGTCAATTGATGCGGAAAAGGCATTTGATAAAGTCCAACGCCCATTCATGCTAAAAACACACAGCAAAACTGGAATAGAAGAGAAACTCCACAATGCAATAAGGGGTATCTACGCAAAGCCAACTGCTACATCATGCTGAACAGAGAGAGACTGAAAGAATACCCGTTGAGAATAGGAACTAGACAAGGATGTCCACTCTCAGCACTTCTATTCAACATTGTACTAGAAGTTTTGGCTACAGCAATTGAGAAATAAAGGGCATCCACATCGGCAAAGAAGTGAAAATCTCCATATTTGCAGATGATACAACTGCATATGCAGAGAATCCTAAAGAATCTGTAAACTACTCAAAATAAGAGTTCAGCAAAAGATCAGGATATAAGATAAATATAACTAAATTAGTAGGATTCCTTTATACCAGCAAAAAAATCATCAAAGAAGAAATCACCAAATCTTTACCATTTACTACAGCCCCCAAGAAGATAAAATATCTAGGAATAAATCTAACTAGAGAAATAAGAGACCTATGCAAAGAGAACTACAATACCTTACTGCAAGAAACCAAGAGAGTCTTACATAAATGGAGACATCTACCTTGTTCATGGATAGGAAGACTTAACATTGTGAAAATGTCCACCTTACCCAGAGTAATCTGCAAACACAGTGCAACCTCCATACAAGTTCCAGTCTCATTTTTTAATGAGATGGAGAAGCAAATCACCAACTTTGTTTGTAAAAGGAAGAAACCCCAAATAAGCAAAGCACTACTAAAGAACAGGAACACAGTGGGAGGCCTCACACTACCCGATCTTAGAACCTATTACACTGCCACAGTAGTCAAAACACCCTGGTATTGGTAGAAAAATGACATATTGACCAATGGAACAGAGTTGAGACCCCATACATGCCACCATCCCCTTATGAACAGTTAATATTAGACAAGAGGCCCTAATATTACAAATTGAGGTAAAAACACTCTCTTTAACAAATAGTGCTGGCAAAATTTGATATCCATCTGCAAAAAACTGAAACAAGACTCCTATCTCCACCTTACACAAAAACTAATTCCAACTGGATAAAAGACCTAAATATCAAACCTAGAATGCAAGAAAAAATAAGGTCAACAACAGAAGTCTAAATACACAGCTTAGACAGACTTCAAAATCTGAGAATCAAAGCACGATCAACAGAAAATAGATAAATGAGAACTAATAAGAATCAAACACTTTTGTTCATCCAAAGACATTATCAAAAGAATTAAAAGACCACATACAGAATGGGAAAAAATATTTGGCAACTACATGTCAGACTGATGTCTGATCTTCATAATCTATGATACTACAAAATATCAGCAAGAAAAAGGTAAATAATCCAGTTAAACAATGTGCAAAGGAGATGGACAGACACTTCACCAAAGAGGACATCCAGGCAGCCAAAATACACATAAGGAAATGCTCATGATCATTAACTATTAGAGAAATCGAAATCAAAACTACAGTAAGATGCCATGACACCCCAACAAGGTTGGTCATTGTTTTAGTCAGCTAGGGCTGCTCTAACAGAAATACCACAGAGTGGATGGCTTTAACAAAGAAAGATTTATTCTTACACAGTCCGGTAGGTTGCAAGTCCATATTCAGGGTGTCCGCTCCAGGGAAAGACTTTCCCCTTGACGGCTCTGGAGGAAAGTCCGGTATTGCATCAGTCATTGTCCAGGGAGTGTCCTAACGCAAGAACCTCTGGTCTGAATGACGCGCTCTGCTCCCGGTGCTGCTTGCTTGATGGTAGCGAGGTTCTCAAATTGTCCTTGGTTCTTTTTCCTTTTATTCCTTGCAAGCTAAAAGCATTAAGGGTGGGGCAAGCCATACTCCAGGGAAACTTCCCCCATAGCAGGAATTCACAGCCCCACCCTAATCCTTTAACATACAGGTTAGCAAAACCACACAATGGAGGACAGTCCCAAGATACTGGGAACCATATCCCAGCCACATGGCTGCACACATTTTTGGGGGGACACAATTCAAACCATGACAGTCATGATCCAAAAAACACAAACCAACAAATGCTGGAGAGGCTGTGGAGATACTGGCACTCATGTGCACTGCTAGTGGGATGGCAAAAGGGTTCAACCTCTTTGGAAAGCAATCTGGTGTTTCCTTGAAAAGCTGGAAATAGATGTACCATTTGATCCAGTAATCCGACTGCTCAGAATATATATCCTACACAATCAAGAGCAGTCACATGAACAGATACATGCACACAAATGTTTATTGCAGCACAGTCCACATTAGCAAAACAATGGAATCAACCAGATGCCCAGAAAATGATCAGTGGATAAACAAACTATGGTACATATACTCAGTGGAACACTATGCAATGATAAAGAACCATAATGATTTTAGGAAGCATCTCAGAACCCAGTTTCAATTGGAAGACTTTATGCTGAGCGAAATCAGTCAGCAGCACAAGGACAAATATTGCATAAGGACTTAAAAATAGACTCATGTACAGAAGAAAAGGCTTTCTGACGGCTACAAGGGAGGGGACCGAAGAGAGGACCGGTCATAGATTAGACAGTTGATAGAAATTCGGTTGGGTGAAAGCAGTGACCACACACAGTAAAAAGAGGATCAACTCAACTGGACTTCAACATAAACTGAAAAATCTTCTAATTTCAACCCAATATTGCAAGGATAGAGTAGCAGGTGCAGGGTTCTGGAGACCATTTTCTGAAGAGACATTGACGCCAACTGTCATTACTAGGCTATTACTAAGAGAGTCTTCTGCACCCCATATTGGTGAGCTAGCAAGCTGCCATCTGAAGTACACCAAAGGGTCCCAAGTTATCTGGAACAGACGATCACCAAGAACAACAAAGACACGAGGGCAAAAGCCCAGGAGACAGACGGACCCACGTGAAAGGGTGACTGTCTTAACATGTGACCAGAAGAGCCAGATGGTGCTCAGTCACCACCAAAGACAGCCATGATGGGGCACATGAAGTCGAGCACCAATGACAACACGAAAAAAAGACGGGTGCACCTCAAGAACTCCACTAAAAGACTGCAATTGATGGTCCACAGGCCTACTGGTTCCCCCAGGAGCATGACCCCTAGACCTGTTGCTGCCCCTGACCAGAAAATATTACTGAGGTCACCTCTTCGGACAGGAATGGACTGCACTCATGGACACAGTGTGACCATATGGTGTGTGTACTTTATGGTTCTATGCATCTATAGGATGCTGTCCTACTGGTCTCCTACTAGAAGAGAGGGGAGAGGGTAAGAGAAGGGGACAGGAGATTGTTAAGAGGGTATGAGATACATAGAATGAAAAGGAAGAGTGTGTTGTCACCAGGCAAGGAGAGCAGAAGGAGCTGCAGATAAGCAGGCATGCAAATTTAATTTGGATTGTATATTTTCACATATTCACAATTAAAAAAATAAATAAATAGAAAGTGAAATTTTCCTATTATATAATAATAATAATAAACAAGCCCATTGCTGTTGAGTAGGTTACGACTCATACAGACCATACAGGACAGAGTAGAGCTGCCTCCTAGTTTCTGAGGAGCACCTAGTGAATTCAAACTGTTGACCTTTTGGTTAGCAGCCATAGAACTGAAACACTGTGCCACCAGGATTTCCTCCTAATACTACAGGTTTAAAATAATTTTTTCAGTGACATATTTTATTAACAGTCCAGATACTCAATGAAGTGAATACTTGAAGATATGAAACAAAAAAAACTTTGAAGAAGTAATTATTTCAAAGGGGAAATGTGTATAAGTTTTGAAGTTCCCTGTTGGCTTTACCATTTGAATTTCAGTATTTATTGAAGCAAACAATTATTTCTCCCTCAAGGGCCATTTTTGCATGCTCAAGTAACCTGTATCAGTTTCAACTCTGACAACTTGAGAATCCATGGACAAATGAACAAATACTTCCAATTAAAGTCACATTATAAAATAGGATACTTCTATTTCTCTTTTACATTGAAACAAAAGTTTTCCTATTATTATTTTAAAATTTTCAAACATTAGATAATTAAAATATGAAGTAAACTGGAAAGGTAAATTACACCCTCCTAGTAAAATATGAAAAATAAGTACAATGCATTCCTTTTTATTGTGGTAAAATATTTACAATGTAAAATTTACTACCTTAACTACTCCAAAGCATACAGTTCAGTGGTTTTAAACACACTCATGAAATTGTGTAACCATAAGCATTATCCAGTTCCAGCACTTTTCATCACCCCACATGGAAACATTATGGCCAATGAGTAGTCGTTTCCCTTTTATACTTTTCTTCTCAGTCCCTGAAAACAACAATCAGCATTCAGTTTCTACAGAATTGACTATTCTCAATATTTCATATACATACATCATGTGGACATCTGAATGTGGTTTAACAGCATAAAGTTTTCAAAGCCCATCCATGTTATACAGTTCCTCAAAATTTTATTCCTTTCTGTGGCTGAATAATATTCCATTATATTGACATACTGGAAACTGGTTGCACAGTGGTTATGTCCAATGGTTGCTAACTAAAAGGTCAGCAGTTCAAATCCATCAGGCTCTCCTTGGAAATTCTAAGAGGCAGTTCTCCTTTGTCCTATAGGGCCATTATGAATTGGAATAGACTCAAAGACAATGAGTTTGCTTTGCTTTCTCTATTGACATACCACATTTTGTTGATCCATTCATCCAACGTTCAAAAAAACCAAACCAAACCTACTGCTGTCAATTACATTCCAACTCATAGCTACCTTGTAGAACTGCTGCATGAGTTTCCAGGGACCACCAGGCAGAGTTGAACTGCCGACTTTTTCCTTGGCAGACATAACATTTAACCACTGCACCACCAGGTTTCTGATACAACGACAGATAATGGATTATTCCGACCTTTTGACTATTATGAATATCACTGCTATGAATGTTTGTGCACAAGTACTTCTTTGAAGAATATATTTTCAATTATTTTCCTTATATAGTATGAGGAAAAATAACTAGTCCTATAATAATGAAGGCAGCTAACCAAAAAGTCAGCTGATCGAACCTACCAGCCAAGTCAAGGGAACAAAAACACAGCAGTCACTTTGTAAAGATTTTCATCCTTGGAAATCCTTCTACTCTATCCTATAAGGTTATCAGGCTGATGTAATTCCATGTGGAACTTGTTGAGGAAATTCCAAACTGTTTTCTAGAACAGTAATATATTTGACGTTCCCACAAACAGTACATGACGGTTTCAATTTCTCCCCATCCTTGGCCATATTTATTTTTCATTTTCACTTTTTGTTTGTTTAATAATGGCCATCCTAGTAGGTATAAAGCTGTATCTCATTGTGGTGCACCATTTTCTTTAATACCAAATGCCACTCACCACCTTTTCATGTGTTGAGCAGCCACTTCTGTATCTTGTCTGGAGACATATCTCTTTAAAACCTTGGTCCATTGTATTAATTGGCCTTCTGTTGTTGAGTTTGAAACTATAATGTATTCCTTTTGGGCAGGTACAGAGTAAGATAGATTAGAATTGTAGGACTAATAGCTTAAGTCCCTTCTCTGCAGGCAAATGCTTTGTTTCTATTTCTAGAGTAGCGATCCATATTTCTCTCAAGGGATGCTGTCAGAAAGAAGAGGTGCTATTTTTGACAGATCTTTGATTCCAACAGAGCACAGGCAGTAGGTAGGTGCGAAGTATTATTTAATTTCCAAGGACTCTACTTCACAGATTTGTCAAACTATATACAGTACTAAACTTTTAGATACATTTCTAATATTTCTCTTCATAAAATTTAAAAGCGGGGTATAATAACAACATTAAAAGTAGATGCATTATATTTTAAACAAATGTTTCCCTAAGAGAGCTGTTGGTTTGATCAGATGTCACAAAGTAAAGACTGCCAGAAATTTTTCTCCAGCTCACTTTGGGGATCCTAGTTTGCCTCCTTTTCCTTCCACAGATCACTTCTTCAGCACTCAGCCACCAACTTATTTTATGCTCAGCGATTGCAAACTATGCAATAAACCAAACCCATTGCCATTGAATCAATTTCGACTCACAGCGACTCTGTAAGACAGAGTAGAATTGCTCTATAGAGTTTTCAAGGAGTGTCTGATGGATTTCAACTGCTGCAGCTTTAGCACTGAAGCACTATGCCACCACGTTTTCCAGACTATGCAATACCAACCCAATAATAACCTAGAAGGTTTCAAGGCATAGCCTGTAAAACTGTAACTGATTTATAGCTTTCTACCAAATAGAGCTCTATTGATTGCTATCTACTGACATCAAAAATCAGTAGGTTGTTCTTATTGACTTGTTGTCTTACAGAAGCACTTTGTTAAATTGTTTCAAGTTCTTTAGGAAACAAACCCCATTCTAGAAATCATAACACTACGTTTTAGATAGAGTTTTCTCTCCATCTGTCTCTGAAAGCTGGAATTAGAAATGTCCAAATGCTTGAGGGTTCACAACGATATTCCAAATGCATTTTTCCTGAAATTGTAAACCTACACATTCATTTGTCCCGGTGTCCCCAAGAGGTTCAGTATTTCTACCTTTGCTTTTGAAACTACTTTATATAAACACAAATCCCACCTTTCAAGTATCTAGTATCCAGTTATTGTCCTGTGTACTGTCCAGCACCATATCCATTGACAATATATGTCTATTTAAGTTAAAATAATTCAAACTACATCAGTTAAAAATTCAGTTCTTTGGTCACACTGGACACATTTTAAGTGCTCCCATAGACAGTTGTGATAGTAGCCATTGCATTGGGCAACGCAGATTAAAACAGTTCCACTGACACCGCAAGTTCTTTTAGACAACAGCATTCCAAGATGTAAAGCTCTTCAACATGCGAAAGAAATAAAGCAGTCTTGGACGATGTACAGACAGACTGCTCCTTAGAATCAAGGATAGCAAGACTTGGACTCATGTATTTTAGATATGTAACCAGAAGGTACCAATCCCTAGAGAAACACGTCATACTTGATAAAGTACAGGGTCACTGAAGAGGGAGAGGTCCCTCAGTGAGATGCCCTGGAGCAATGGCAGCGACAGTGGGCTCAGACCCACCACCCATAGCGACAGTGGTGAAGGGCTGGGTAATCAACTGCTATCCATCAGGTCACAGTTAGAGCTCACTGAGGACAAACACTAACAACAAAGTGCAAAATAATGGGACACTACTGTCTACACATCACAAATGACTAGCCAAGCCAAGTGCCGACTAAGACTTTCAAAAATAAAATACTGTATTGATGTCATCCTCATAAAATCCTGTTAGGGAATGTAACGGAAATACAAATTAAATGAAAAAATGATGTAAAATTTCTGGCAATTTATGGGCATGTATTTTTAAGACTGATGGTTTTCAGTATCATAATGTTATTGTGTAGATGTATCAATGGATACATTTAAATAGTGATATATTTATCTTTTTAGAAATATTTTTAAAATCTTAGCAAGTGTGTTCCTTGTTATTGTTTCATCATATGAGAAAAATGATAAACTTTAAGCTTAGTAAGTACAAGGTGGTACACTAATTTAACATACATATATATACATACCACTTAGGCAGTATATTTAGGGGCTTTAGGGGGACATTTTTGAACTCTGCCATCCAAAATCCTACTTTGGCTCCCACACCAGAAACATCTGTTCTCTTCACTCCAGGTTAGCCCAAGTCATTTTCTACAGGCTGCTCTGCTAACCTCTATTCTGTAGCTCAATTTTCCTTCACATTTTCTACATAAAAGAGTCTCCTAATTTTCAAGACTTTCAAGAGCGAGAGAGAGGGAGTTAACAGTTTTAACCCTTGGCCTAGTGGAGAGTGAGGTGCTTCTAGTCTCTGGTAGCCCCTCAGAGATGGAATTGCTAAACAAACCTCCTAAGGGAGAAGAGTGGCTAGACCAAGCAGACTTTAGGTCTCTCGTGAAAAGCCCTTTGACCTACAGATTTATCCAAATAAGCAGAGTGGCAGCAAATTGGAAAAGCTGGTTCAAAACAACCACCCTCCACCTTCTCTGTAAGTACCTCTGGGTTCCTCTTTTATTCTTTTTCCTCATACCCTACTCCAGGCACAGCCTAACTCAATATAAATGCACAACTGAAAAGCAACTTTATTTACTCAACAGAGCTCTCACCAACTTCAGAATAATAAATTAGACAAAAGATAAACACAATTGGGAAGGGCATTATTTATCACCTGGCTGTGGTGTGGAAAGATAGAAACCGACAACAAACAACTCAATTGATTCCAGGTTTTGTCATTTCTCCTCCTCTTCTTAAGACAAGAAAAGATGTTCTAGGGCCTGCTCAGGCCTCCCAATCTGTAGGAATGGCCATCCTTGATTCAGGGACCTCCTCGTGGCAGAAGGAACAAAACTCCAAAAAGCTGAGAGACTTAACAAAAAGTACAATACAAACCACTGCCATCAAGTCAATTCCGACTCCTAGCAACACTACAGGACAGAGTAGAACTGTTCCATACAGTTTCCAAGAAGCACCTAGTGGATTTGAACTGCTGACTTTTTGGTTAGCACATGTAGCACTTAACCACTACACCACAGGGTTTCCTAGAGAACAGTAAATAATAACACACCTGGGAATTCTATTATCAAAATACACAGACTATGGTATGTAGATGATTCATTGATCAACATGGAGAACCAAAAAGGAAAATCCACTGCCATCAAACCAGTTCCAACACACAGCAACCCCACAACAGTAGCAGGTAATTCCAAATGCGAGAGGTGCATGGAGACAGAAATGATTTCAAAGAAAAGTAATAACTAACTCATATATTGTTATAAATTTAAACAACACTTGAGATTAATAAACTTCAAATAATTTTTAAAAGTATGTCATACGAGAGATGTAAGTCACTGGAAAATGGAACAACAGGAGGTTAATTCAAGAATTTTCTCAATATTTAATCAAGTTTAAGAACCTACAAATGTAATCAACATAAGAAGATTCACACTGACAATTTCATTAACACTAACTAGAATGATTTGCCTTTTAAGTTCATATAAAATATCAGGGAATAGTATTTTCTGTAATAATAATTACTTATTCATATGATCAAATCTGTCTGGTTCAGGATAATACTTGGATAGTTAATATTGACAGCACTCACAGACAGTACAGTGTGGTTCCCGAATGAATCAGCACTCATTATAATTATCCGGCATGTATTGTACCTCCTATTCTCAATTACCATAAAGAGGGGCAAGAATCAAACAGAAATATTAAGACTAACCATGATCTATCATTTTCTTTGATTCACTGGCCTTCTGCACAAAACAACGACCCAAGGTATTACAGATCACAGGCTATCACCTACACCCAGTGGAATGGACTCTGTATGAAGGCAGGCATCCAGCACAAAGCTCTGCAGTGAAGCCTGCCCCACCTGGTTCTAGGAGAAGTGTTTCTTTTTCTTCTCCTTATGAAAAGAACAGGGACTTCGCAGTCAGACCTTCAGGTTGTGAATTCCAGTTTTACCGCTTACCCACGATGCATACTTGGATGAGTTATTCATATGCTCTGGGCATCTGGATACTGTTAGCCCACCTCCCTCCACCACTAAGGGGATCAGCTGAATTCATGCATGGAAATGCTTCCAACAGTATCTGGCAAATAATAAAGGCTGTACGTATTAGCTATATTATTATTGTGAGGTCCATTTCTATTAAACAAGTTACTATAAAACATTTTAACATATTTTGCCATTGCAAGAATATGAGCTTGTTGATAGAAAAAAATACGTAAACATATATACCTGTATATGGTAATATACAGGTATGTGCACGTGTGTGTGTGTACAGCTGCTATGAGTTTGGTTTTGTGTGTGTGTGTGTGTGTGTGTGTGTGTGTGTAGATATACAATATGTGGGTGTATATATACTGTGTGTGTGTGTGTAGTTGTTGGGGCCAGCATTGCAGTTCTGACTCACAGTGATCCTATGTGCAGCAAAACAAAATACTGCCTGACCTTGTACCATCCTCGCATCTTTGCTATACCCAAGCCCATTGTTGTAACCACGGTGACAATTCATCTTGGGGAGGCTCTTTCTCTTTTTGATGACTCTCTACTTTACCAAGCATGATGTCCTTCTTCAGAGATTGATCCCTCCCACTAACATGCCCAAAGTATATGAGATGAATTCTCAACATCCTTGCTTCTAAGGATCATTATATACACAGACACACACACACACCCCAAAAAAGTCATACATACGTATGTGTGTGTATGTCTAATGCGAGCCACGTCAATCTTGTTCTAGCGCATGTCTAGCGCATGTTGAAAATCAACATTGTCTAAATGGCTTGGGTCTACTGTCTTGGTCACCTGATTGGTATTTACATAAAACTAGGTTGACATATGATAACTTTTCTGGTAATGAGGTGTCTAAATAAAATTGCTATATATTCTGCAGGTATACTACTGACTTCTTAAGATGGCAATTCAGAGCACACAGTAGCTGTCTACAATTATTTTTTTAATAATTACTTGTTTTCCATAACATTTCAAGAACATCAAATGATGTCTCTGTAATTATACTTTCACATTTGTTGTTCATATTTTTAAATAGACTAAATGTAATTAAAGTATATATGTGTATATGTGTGTGTGTGTGCACACATGTTTTTATATATAGGAATGTGTATGACAGAGAAAATGGAAGATTTTTTTTTTTAATTAAGAACCTGGTGGTGTAGTGGGTTAAGCGCTACCACTGCTAACCACAAGGTTGGCTGTTCAAATCCACCCAGCGCTCCTTGAATACTGTGGGGGTCAGTTCTACTCTGGCCCTTAGGGTCGCCATGAGTCAGATCTGACTCAACAGCACTTGGCTAAGAACCATAGATGATTCTAAAATTTTTATTGTACAGTTTTAGTAAAGCTTTTCAATCATTTTTTAATTCAATGTGTCCATGTTTTAAAATGCATTTGTTTTCATGGCAATAAAAACTGAACAGAACTTTTGCCTCCCTGATTTCTGTTAGCTGGTGTACTCAGATATACTTTTTCTCTGCACTAATTGAGCTCTTCAAATAGCAGTTGGATGGTGATTGCAAGGGGCTGTGACTATATGGATTATACAAAGAAAACTCTTTAGACAATAAATTCTCTAATAGGAATGCCTGAAATTCCCTTTTTCTTTTGGCCTCAACTTACCGTAGCCATATCTAGAAGTGGAATTCATTCTACACATGAGTCAGAGAACTGATTTCATTCTAAGTCCCTTGTTGAAAGGTGTTCAGAGGTGAAAACTGATGTGCTATTGACTTTTGGGAAGAAAGCAAATGCAGAAAATTATTATCTTTTCTGGAAAAACAATAAATGTCGAGATTTAAAATTCTATCCAAATGAACTGCATTTTTGCTGCAAACTCTGAAAGTTAGTTTGCAGAACTGTCTCTCACAGTGCTCTAGATCCCTTAGTAGGGATGGGGACAACACTGTAGGTCTTGGTAGCTAAGTATCATTCTCCATTAAGAGAAATCCAAAAAATGAAATGGTCAATTCTATGCCTGGTTCAGAGACAGCATAAAATAAACTTGCAACATACAGCTATGTAAGAAAGTAAGGAAGTTTTCAAAAATGGTTGGGACTGTAGCAAAAAAGATGCAAGAACAAGATTGACGTGACACCCATTAGACTAATTTGGACATTCTGAAAACCACAATGAATAATGACAATAATACATCACAGCTTACTGAGTGAAATAAAAATTCGTGTGCACATAGTAAAATGAAATAAACAGAGGAGAAATGAAAGCTCCTCCTTATAGCAATATATTAACTAAGAACCCTAAAGGAGAGAGCTAGAAAATAACCTCACTAAAGCTATCACCATAGTAATTGATCCAGGCAACAATAAGTGCTAAAATCAGTGGGTAAAAGCTTGAAGCAAAATAGGCTATCTACATAGTTTCAAATTACTCACCAACCGATTACAGTCAGTCCTACAATGGGATATGTGTTCTCCAAAATCAGCATGCTATGAAAAACTGCATGAGGTAAGGCATAAGCTTAAGGGAAAAATGAGGTTTGGGCATGACACTCAAAGACACCACCAACAACACACTAAAGAGAAAAGACAGGTGCCTAAAAAAAGTGGTAACCCATTGCCATCAAGTCAATTTCAACTTACAGGGATGTCATAGGACAGAACTGCCCCAAAGTATTTCCATGGAGAAGGTGGTAGATTAGAACAGCCAACTTTGGGTTACAGCTGAGCAATTAAGCACTGTGCCACCAGGGCTCCAAAAAAAAAAAAAAAAAAGAGCAGTGCCTAATAGTCAAAAACTGTGTACATACTAGGTTTGACAATTAAGTTCACGGACTTAATTGTTCTAAGTGCTACATACCTCACTGCTGAATGTCACTACAGGTACCTTGCAGTCCTCCCCTTGGGAAGCTATGTACCAATGCCAGCACCTAGTCCACCCTTCAAAGCAATTTTGGAACTGTTTCTGGAATGGCCATTGAGCATGGTGGCAAGGTGGCAAGTTCACAAACTTAATTGTATAGTTGTCTGTGAGAAAGTTTTTAGCCAGTAAACAAATAATTGTATTGGAACACCCAACCCACTCATCTGATCTCGCCTCCACTGACATTTTTCTTTACTCAAAAGAAATATTGACAGGAAGACATCACGATGACATTCAGGACATCAATTGTAACATGATGACAGCTTCTCTGATGTCCATTCCAGAAAAAGTTCCAAAGTTGCTTTGAAGGTTGGACTAGGCACTGGCATAGGCGCACAGCTTCCCAAGGGGAGTACATCAAAGGGGACCATAGTTATACTCAGTAATGAGGAATGTAGCGCTTTTTCTAGTTTGTGAACCAAACTGGCACTCTTTGTCCTACAACAAATACAGCCCTTTACTCTGACAAAGACTTGGCGTCCACTTCCACTAACAGACATCCTAAGAGCTGCAGCCCATGAGTTACTGGGAAGCCAGGGAAGAAAGGTTACCTAAACTCAGATAGCAAGTTTTAACACCAGATAGGGATGGATGTAGCTGGTGACACACATACAAAATAAGGTCACAGGCAGATGTTAGAGGTGTTTATGAGTGTGCACTTTGGGTATTCTTCCAGGGCTCTGCTTCAGCTGGCTACCGCTTCTGCATTGGTCTAGTGGGCTAGTGTTTCCTGAGAACAAAAACACTGTTTTCCTTGTACTTAAACTGTCCCCTAACATATCACCTGTTCCCTAATGTATCAGTTGTACTGGACCAGATTCGAAATTTCAAAACAAATTAGCAGAACTAATTGTACTTACTCACTGATGTTGACAATGTAACTTTATTGCAGAGAAATCCAGTAGATACCACCACAAGTTAGTGACAGGAGTTAACATTGCTAGTAACTGGACAAACTGCATCATGTGCCACTGAATTTTTATAATTCATTATTACAAAATGACTTCTGAAAAATGGCCATATGTGCACTTTTTATGCATCTTGTGTAATGCCTCTACTGAAATTCCCCTATATACTATTTATTTCTGTAATAATCTTGTACTACAAAACCTGTTATTGTCAAGTTGATTCTGACTCATAACAACCCTACAGAATAGAGTGTAACTGCCCCATAGAGTCTCCAAGGAGAAACTGGCAAGGTCTCTCCTAAAGAATACCATTTGTTCCTTAGGACTACAAGAATTAGGCAATACATCTTTTTGATTTTTCTTTTTTTACTATGAAAATACTGTTCTAGGAACATTTTCACTGTGCATAATTAATTTTATGATTTTTCAACAGGAGGTCTTATACCTATTAACTCTCATTAAAATTTAAGTGCTTAAATATTTTGAGTAAATATGTTGATTTTAACAATATATATGAAATTTATTCTATCCTTACCTCAATACACATTGTGAAATTTGGTTTTATTCTGTAAGTAATTCCATTGGAATTTTTTAAAAATCTCAAGAACTCGCCCACATTTTTTTAAAATCTTACTGTATCATCGAATTACGCAAAGTTTAAGTCAGTTCTATACTGTGATAAGATTTTAAAGGAGACAATGTTCTTTCCTTATTGAGACAGATCTCCTAAACATTAAAAACAAAATTCTAAAATGCTATCAAGATTACAACACGGGCCACCTTCCAAAATTCAACACCTACAATACACAGACTTTTTATTAGTTACATCTGTCCTTCATTTCAAATTAAAATGTAGTAAAGTTTTATCTAGGAGAAAACATATCATATCTTCCCTGTTATCAACTGTCACGATTTTGTTTTATACTCTTAAATATGTTTTATGGTCTTTTCTTTCCTTAGTTTTGTGATTCAAGTTATGATTTTGTTTTGGAGCTTGCTGATTTGGACAACACGCTTGAAGTCAAAACAAATGTTTTGATATGAGTTTGGGGGGTAAATTCTAAGTAACTATTATGTTTTTATAATTAATCAGAGTCACTGAAATACAGATTTCACAGTTGGAAACCCAACAGTAAAGCAAAAGAACAAAAGTTCTGTTTGTTGATGTTTGCTTGATGGACAGACACAATTGCTGCACCTTTAGGCGCCCATAGAAACCCTAACGGTACAGTGGTTAAGTGCTATGGCTGCTAACACAGCAGTTGGCAGTTTAAGTCCAAGGAGACTCTATGGGGCGGTTCCACTGGAAACTCTATGGCGCAGTTCTACTCTGTCCTACAGGGTTGCTATAAGTTGGGTTTGGTTTGGGTTTGTGTTAAAACCCTCATGAAGAATGCTACTAAGAGGAAGACAAATCATGGCAGATGCTTTTTAATTTGCTCTGAATCATCTGCATTTCCTCTTCAATTTCACAAGGCAACATTTCACTTAATTAGTTTTCTCGTTATAAATATTATTCACAGTGATTCCATTGACATGAGTTTTCTGACACTGACTGCGCAGATGGCAGAAAACCGGTGTCTGGTCTCAAAGGCACTGTTTGACCACTGCAGTAAAAGAGCAATAAACAAAATGCCAGCCCTGCAGCCCACTTCAGTTGATGTAGGCAGTCAGCCTTTTATCGCAGTAAAACCTTGAAATGGATGTATGAGCTTTAGTGCAATAAACAAAGCGTTGTTTACAGCTGGGGGATGGCAGGTAGCGACACCGGACTGGCGCTTCAGCCGCCTGCATGTCAGAAATTGACTAATGTGGAGAAACATATTGTGGCTTGTTTTATAGAGAATATGTTTTATAAACCTCAAGAGACCATTTATCACGAATTCATCTACTCTGCAGCAGATTGCTGCTTTAATGTTGAATACCAGATTTCAGTCGGGCCTTCAAGTAAAAAAAAAAAAAAGAAAAAAGAAAAATACTATGTTGTTTCTGTTTGCTTCATCTTCAGCTGAGAAAATCCATTTTAACTACTTAGTCCCTTCTTTAAACAAACTAAATATTTTATGACCTGGGGCTAATTCATTTGAAAATTTCCATTTAGTTACTGTTGTGAGCTATTTCAGCAATGTCACTGATTTATGATTTTGTGAGCTTACTGTCTGTCAACTTTTTTAAAAAAGGAAAAGTGCCTAACAAGCATAAGCTTTGCTAATAGGTAAAAGAAAAGGCAACATGTTTCCCATAAAATGAAATGATCAAATTGTCACAGCTAGAAATTTAATAGTTTTGTGTATTTTGATTTTTTTTAAGCCAAATAACCAAAGCTGCTAGTTTTCAGGGACACTATAGTGATAACCATTAAATAAAAACAATACACTTTCCTTTCTTCATTACACATAAAACTTCACTGTAAGTGAAAAGAGCAGCTTGCCTGAGTCTTAAAGAATTGAGCACTGCAAGCTGAAAATTGATATCTAGCCTTATGTCAGCAATTCTCCAGGTTGTCGGGGAATCCAAGCATACGGCCTAATCTGTCCCAAGATACCTTTTTACCTTTTTATGGTCTGTATTGTCACACAGTGACAAAGCCGACATAAGTTTCATACAGGTGTGTTTGTTCTAATACTCAAACAGTTGGTTTTAGCTTCAAAAATCAAATATAAGGATTTGTGGGAATAATAACAGTGAAGATAGTCGAACAGAGTTCTTCAAACAACAACCCTGTTTCAACAGACTCACTTGTGGGCAGGTGGGTTATGGGGTTAGACGAAAATGGTTAGTCCCAAACAAAACTCTGATCCACAGAATCAGAATCCTGCTGGGGTGAGTCGAGGGCATATGTCCACTCAACAAACTCATCACATTTCTGTAACGCACCCATGTAGGAGCATTACTGAAGAAACAACGATGAACACAAATACATGTGTGACATCACTTGTGGCAGAGATGTTCAGTATTTTAGAAGCTGGGGCACACGCAGAAACTCTTGTGAAAGTCACACAACTTCATGAGTTTCTTTGACTTCCTACATCATTCCTTTCTCCTTATCCTTTCAAAATATCTCCTGGATTCTCTTAATTGTGAGAATTGTATTTGTTCTTGTACATCACTGAGTTAATTCTTAACGCCTGGTGACTCCATGTGAGACAGTGGAACTATCTGAGCAGGTTCCTTTAGTTGTAGTATTTATAAAAGCAGATCACTAGGTCTTTTTCTCATAGAGCCATTGGCTCCACTTAAACCACTAACCTTCGAGTTAGCAGCCTACAGCTCAACTGGTGTGCTACCAGGTAGGACAGAACATACCTTGTACACTCTCTTAATCATCAGAATATAGCTTGATTTGAAAAGATAAGACTAATGCATGCATGTTGCTTTCATATGCATGGGAGATTGGATAATTCACATTAAACTTAATAATGGAATCAAAATTAAAGGGAAAAAAAAAACTTCAAGGAATCCTTCTGTCTTACTAGCAGGAAGGATCTGCTGAACCAGACAGTATCCCACACAAAGCAGAATTAGGTTGGCTCAGTCTGTGTGCCTTTGAGCTACAGTATGTTGGAGCTGTCCAGTTCTGAGGGTGAACAAACGTGCATCCCACACTGGGAAGCACACTCTTTACCTGCTCACAGCTGAAAGCACTGCTTGCATAAAGACAAGCCCAGGGTAGGCTGCAAAGAATGGAAAACGTTTAAGAGAAAAGTCAGCTGTCTCATTAGACGTGCAGCTAATCCCTCAGGGCTTCTGTTCTTACAAGAGTTGCAATGTTACTATCTGAAAATGCCCCATTCCATGACATAGCCAGCTTTCTTTTTGATCTAATTAAAAAAAAAAAACAAATAAAACCCTAATTAATGAAGACCAAAGCTTTATTTCCACCTATGAGAGCGTCACCTAAATCAACAACTGATAGTAAAGCAGTGTAGTTATTAAGTATTTCAAAATACAGACATCAAAGCTCCTTTTCCTCTTGGGGGATCTCAAGCTATCTCATAACTGAGTTGGGTATTTCTCTTCCAGTTCTGAAGTTGGCTCCCATAGGATGGACCTCATCAGTTCTTTTTTCAGAGGGAGAGAATGATAAGCAACGTAAGACTACTGTCTAAATATATATGTATGTAAAAATCTATTAGCTTATAATAATGAAGTTGGACCATGTTGCTTACCAACATATTTGTAAGTGAGAAAAACTTTTTTAAAAAATCTAAGTATCTTAAAACAATTTATTCTAGAGCTGATGAATCTAACAACTCAGCCTTCTTCACATACAACTTTGTTAATACAAGCTCTACTTCCAAGTTTTGTTAAAATAAAAATCTTGACACCATACGCAGTTAGCTCCATATTTTTGTTCTCAGACCTGTATTTGCTGCTGTTGGTTTGTGTAGTTGTGTTTATTTTGCGATATGAGACTGAGAACATAAATTATAACTGAGTGGAAAACAGAGGGCTATAGAAAAATTTGGTCCATATGCTACACTAGTTGTGTCAAAATTGAAGTCAGTGACATGAGCTTTCTGCTGTAACTCTCTTTCCTCCAGTTGTTATTTCTTGGCCTTTTAGCACATTGTCTGTTTATTCTCCTATCTATCCACTCTTTATGTTTTTCTTTGCATTTCTTTTTCACCCCCAGTATTCAACTCCGGCATCTCTGCTCTCTTTCAGTGATTGCGCCTTCAGCAGTCGCCTGCTGATTAAATTCACATTCACGATTTCATAACGCTGTTGTTGTTGTTAGGTGCCGTCTGGTCTGTTGTGACTTCATCATGACCTCACACACAACAGAATGAATGGCTGCCCAGCCCCGCGCCCTCCCAGTCACCGCTATGTTTGAGCCCACGACTGCAGCCACTGTGTCAGTCCACCTCAGCGAGGGGCTTCTTTTTCACTGACCCTGTACTTCACCATGTGTGATGTCCTCCGTCAGGTCCCTCCTAGTAACATGGCCAAAGTAAACAAAACCAAAAAAATCACTAACCTTGCTTCTAGGGAGCATTCTGGTTGTAATTCTTCCACGACAGACTTAGACATTCTTCTGGCAGCTCGAGGTCTATTCAATTTTCTTCTCCCACACCATAATTCAAATGCATCAAGTCTTCAATCTTCCTTATTCACCACACAGACTTTGCATGCATATGAGCCGATTAAAAATACAACGGCTTGGGTCAGGCGCACCTTAGTCCTCAAAGTGGTGTCTTTGCTTTACAGCACTTTTGCAGCTGATTTGTGCAATACAATGTCATTATAACACCCTAAAATTCCCTTATGATCTCGATACTTCACTCATAACTAAACCCTACATATCTTAAACCCAAACAAGCATTTTATATTCTTCTTTATTCATCCACAGTGGTGGTTGTTCCAATGACTTGTTCCATCAAGTCAGTTCCAACTCATAGCAACCCTACATAAAACAGAGTGAAACAACAGCTGGTTCTGGGCCCTCATTACAATTGTTGTTACATTTAAGCCCGCTGCTGCAGCCAGTGTGTTAATCCATCTCAATGAGGGATTTCTTCTTTTTCACTAACCTTCTGCTTCACCAAGCATGATGTCCTTCTCCTAATAACATACGCAAAATATTTAACACGAAGTCTCATCACCTTTGCTTCTAAGGACTTCTTCCAAGACAGATTGGTCCACTTGTCTGGCATCACCACCACCACCCACTGCCGTGGAGTTGGGTCCTACTCACAGCGATGCTAGAGGTCAGAGAACTTCCCTGCAGAGTTTCCAAGGAGCGTCTGGCGGACGTGAACTGCCAACCTTTTGGTTAGCAGATGTAGCACTTAATCCACTATGCTAACAGGGTTTCCATTTGTCTAGCAGTTCACGGTATAGTCAGTATTCTGATTCAGCCATAATTCAAAGATATCAATTCTTCTAAGGTCTGTCTTCCTCACTGTCCAGCTTTCCCATGCATATGAGGCAAAAGAAAATACCATGTTTGGGCCAGGAGCACCTTAGTCCTTAAAGTGACATCTTTGTCATCTGACACTTTAAAGAAGACTTTCACAGCATATTTGCCTACTGCAATGCATGGTTAGTTTTTCTAACTGTAGCTTTCATGACTGTTGATAATTTTGTACAGTGTGGTGTATCTCAAAGACGGCTGACACATCAGCATCCTTGGTGTTCCCTGGGAGTAGGTAATAAATACACATCCTCAGGTTCCAACTCAGACCTGCGAAGTCAGAAACTCTGAGAGTGGGACCCAGAAATCTATGTTTTAAGCAGTCTTCCAAAGCCAAAATTTGAGAACCTCTAGGATAGTACAGGGGCACCGGTGGCACAGTAGTTTACAGTTTGGCTGCTAACCCAAAGGCTGCCAGATCAAATTCAGCAGCTGCTTCTCAAAAACTCTAGGGGGCACTTACACTCTGTCCTATAGAGTTTCTGTGACTTGGAATCATCTCAGTAGTAATATGTTTAATATAGAACACGAAACCATGAATTTCTATATCAGACACCCCTAAGTTTGAGCTCAAGCTCTTCAATTTACTTGCATGGTGTTAAGCAAATTTAGTAACTTCTGATCACCCTAGTTTCAGTTCCAGAGCCCACCCCTAATCAATCACCATAGCCAGAGTAAGGGGGTGATTCAATTGGCCTATTGTTGCTCATGAGCCTCCTGTCATGGAAACCAGTTACCCTACTAGAGTGGATTATCATACAAGGTGACCCCACCTATTGCAGTATAGAACTGTGCTCCATCGGGTTTTCATGGCTGTGACCTTCCAGGAGCTGGTCTTTCTCCCAGATCCCTCTGGATTAGTAGTCGTGGGCTTAACCACCACGTGTGCCACCCAGAGACTCTTAACTACTGTGGATAAGAAAGTAAAAACTGCCCATCTTAAAATGAAAAAGGGGGGGGGTAATTATGTAAGGAAGGGTATGCTGAGAGTTTTTTTTTTTTCATCTCAAGTGAGTTTGCTCATAATGCTTCCACTCTCCCTTTTTCCCATCTAAGTGTGGGTGGGAAACCCTGGTGGCATAGCAGTAAAGTGCTATGGCTGCTAACGAGAACATCAGCAGTTCGAATCTGCAAGGCATTTCTTGGAAACTCTATGGGGCAATTCTACTCTGTTTTGTAGGGTTGCTATGAGTTAGAATCACCTTGACGGTAATGGGGTTAAGTATCTCTGTTTATTTACTTTTGTCCAGACTCATATCAAAATCAATTCTTCACTGCAAGCTTTCCTTGGTTGACTTACTCCTGTATAAAGACAATGTTATACCACATTTGAAAATCCAACCTTGACTGTATCTTTTATAGGAGAACTGCCAGTTAAGTTGGCAAACTCATCCTGGAAAAAGTGCTACGTACTCCATTGCTGAACATCACTACAGTTCCCTTCAAAAGACTCCCCTTGGGAAGCTACCCACTGACGCCAGCAGCTAGTCCACCCTTCAAAGTAATTTTGGAAGGCTTTTTCTGGAACGGCTATCAGAGCTGTCATTGTATTACCCTTGATGTCCTGGATGTCATCAAAATGCCTTTCTTTTGATGTTTCCTTTATCTTCAGGTAAAGAAAAAAGTCACTAGGGGGCACATCAGGTCAGTAGGCAGGGTGTTCCAATATAGTTATTTGTTTACTGGCTAAATGGTCCCTCTCAGAAAACAATACAATTAAGTTCATGAACTTGCCACTATGCCACTGTGTGTGACAGCCATTCCAGAAAGAGTTCCAAAATTGCTTTGAAGTGTTGACTAGGCCACCTGGTATCAGTGCATAGCTCCCCAAGGGGAATACTTGAAAGGTGGCCATAGTGATATTCAGCAATCGGGTATGTAGCACTTAGAACAATTAATTTCACGGACTTACTTGTTGGACCTCATATAGTAGATTCCATAGAAACTCTGGTGGCATAGCAGTTAAATGCTACAACTGCTAACCCAAAGGTGAGCAGTTCAGATTCACCAGGCTCTCTCTGGAAACTCTATGCAACAGTTCTACTCTGTCCTATGGGGTCAGAATCGGTTTGATGGCAATGGGTTTGTTTCTTTCGGTATATCTACAAGTGGATTCCTGCTGGTGCACACAGTTACATGCCTGGCTGCTAACCAAAATGTCAGTGGTTTGACTCTACCAACCACTCCTTGAAAACCTGATGGGGTAGGTTCTACTTTATCCTATAGCGTCACTGTGAGTCAGAATCATTCTTTTTCCCATCTGCCCCACATCTGAGAAGGCTGTAAAGAAAGCCCAAGTGTTCTCTACTTTAGAACTATCATGAAGGTAAAACTAAGCAAAAACTCCAACCTGCAGATACACAAGATCCCTAAGTCCAGTCCCATCTTCTAACCACCAGAAAACCCCAACCTATTTGCCCCTCTCAATCCTCTCTCCAGCCATATTTCAACCTGTTTGGGGGTCTGATCAACTTTCCCCAGAAAGCCTCATTATGTGAGTTATAAAGTTTTTCACAGTCTCTTGGTGTGTGCACAGTGCCACCAAGTCTTTCCATATGGTAGTGTTTCAGTTATGTCGTGCTGCTGTAACAAAGCAAACCACAAGCGAGAGGTTTCAAAGAACAAGAATTTCCTTCCTCACAGATTTAGACGCTAAAAGTTTAAATTCAGCATGTGGGTCTAGAGGGAGGTCCTTCTTTGTCTCTGCTAGCTTCTAGTAGCTGCCAGCAGTCCTTGGCATTCCTGGGCTTGCAGATGCCATGTGAGGCTATCTTACTGTGGCAGCTTCTCCAAAGTGTGTCTGTGTATCTATTCTACTTTTTATTACTCACAAGTGACTCAGTTTAGGAGTCATTCTACCTTCTATTATCTCATGAACATAACCAAAGAGAAACACTATTTCCAAACAGGATCCCATAGACACACACAGTGGCCAGGATTTCAATATATGTTTTGGGGGGATACATTTGATCCATAATACAAACCAAATCTGGGCTGAAGGATCCACCTCATTGCTCTAAAATGACCACAACAACCCTCATCATCACTGTCAATCAAGCAGCAACTACTTTGACCTCTCTCGGAAAGCATTTAAAGGAGCCCTGGTCGCGAAGTCTGGAAACCCTGTGGTGTAGTGCTTGAGCACTACGGCTGCTAACCAAATGATAGGCAGTTCAAATCTGCCTACGAACTCTGTGGAAACTCTCTGGGGCAGTTGTACTCTGCCTGTAGGGTTAGTGGATTTGGTTTGGTGGTGAAATTTAACAAACCAGGTAAAAATATATTTTTCTTTTTAGTGCTCATTTTAGCGTTCACTGTGAAAGGCAGTAATTCTGGCTTCCCACTCCCAAAGTTTGTTACTCTGCATTAGCTTGAACCTTCCTGTATCTGAATCTTCTATGGACAGCTAGAAGAAACAAAGGAGAACCAAAGGTACTAATTTACTTTTTATAATCCTTCTTCTTTGGATAATTTTGTATAACTTATTCTATAGTTTTTACCTCATTTGGCTTGGTTCTCTTCATTCATCAGTACACATTTATTTTAATAAATAGTTGCAAAGGGTTTTTACTGACATTTTAAACCTCAGTGCAATTCAGAGAAACAGGATCTTGATCTCTGGCTATTGTTGCTGGTTCCTTAGACTTGATTCTTAGATTTTCAGGAACAGAATCATTTTCTTCGATCTTTAGAGGTCTTTCTGGATAAATTTGGATGGCTTTGCTCTAAATATACCTTTCATGTTCTTTTCACTGCATGAAGACCCACTTATTTTAAGTGTTCTTCCTGATATGAGAGAAAAACACATGTTACTTAAAGGAATAATGAGTTTAAATATAAAAATGATTGTGGGCATGGCACAGGACCAGGCAGCATTTCATTCTGTTGTGCACGGGGTTACGATGACTCAGAATTGACTCAAAGCAACTAATAACAACAGGGTAAAATAAACAGAATGTGGAGCTATCAAGCATTTTCAGAGGAAAGAGCCCGTTTTTGCTTGAGGAAAATATTTTACTAGCCTTTTTAGTATGTTGAGGGTCAAGTGTGAGCAACTCTACCTCCCCCTACTCTGAACTTGTCAAAAGGCATGAGATACAGGATGAAACCAGCTGCATTATAACTAAACACAATCATGCAAACAAAACAAAAAGGTAACCTCTGAAGGCTGAAATACATAGGATGCTCCAGATATACCGGTGATCTATATTTTCCCTACTAAAGAAAAACCTGCAGGAGTTTTGCTTGTTTGTTTTGGTTTTTTACTATCAACCTCTGAAGGCTGAGGTTGAAATTTGGCTTTGTTTACAAGCAATATGAAGTGGTGTGTTGACTCAAACAAGAACTTAATGGATGTTTTTCACATCATAAAACCACTATGCAGCTTGGCACAATTTAAAATGACTGGCAGGCTCCACTTAGCAAAGGCCAGGGACTGGAATACCCGGGGTGGTGCAGGTCAGTGAACTGGCAGAAGTGTATGAGAAAGCTTGCCTGGCTCTAACTCTTGCAATCACTCGCTCATGTCCACAAGCAATAAAACAGGAGCCAGTAAAAAAAAGAAAAAAGAAACGCTTAAACATTAATGTGCTGTACACATTGACCCAAGGATGGAAGCACAACTATTTCCCATACTCTTTCTTTACTTGTATGAAATGAAATGGGGCTCACATTTTGTAGTTAATGTTATTCTCAAAGATAATAACCTGTAAGAGGTGGAACATGCACTTATTCTCTAAATGGTGATATGAAGAGAACACGGTAACATCACTTGAAATTCCCTTTTTGTCAGGATAGTGAGAAGGAGGACCCACCACCAGTCACCCGCTAAGTCAACGCCAAGGGATGGCTTCCCATCAGATTCAGAGCAGAACTGAGCTCTGACTTTTCAGTAGATCACCAGGCCTTTCTTCTGTGGTGCCTCTGAGTGGGTTCAAACTGCCCAGCTGTCTGTTGTAATCAAGCACTTAACCGTTTGTGCCACCTAAGGACTTCCATAACAAACAGGCCAACCAAAAGAGGAAAAGTCAGTGTCTGTCATGGAAACAGATAAGCTGATCCAAGTAACATAATGTTTTTGTTTGTTTGTTTTAACATTAGTCATTTTCAGTACATTTATGGTCACAGGAGATTTTCATGTGATTTCATTTAATTCTAAAAGGACTGTATGCTGCAAATTCTTTAAACAAGTGTCTTTTCAAAGATCTGCTGATTGTTAAAGTACTAAAATCATAAGTCTACTGAAAATGTTTTTTTCTGATACTCATTTCTTTATATATTTTAATACTAAAATAAAGCAATAATTTATATTCATTTTAAAAAAATACCCCCAAAATCAAACCCAGTGCTGTAGAGTCGCTTGTGACTCATAGTGACCCTACAGGAAACAGTAAAACCTTCCCACAGAAGTTCCAAGAAACATCTGGTGGATTTGAACTGCCAGCCTTCTGGTTAACAGCTGTAGCACTTAACCACAACGCCACCAGGGTTTGCATAGGAGCTTTACTACATCTTAAACAGATGTGTTTCAGTAATTCTTTATATTTAAATTATTTTTTGCATTGACAGCCAATTTTTTAATAAATACATATTGCCACAGGTTAAACAAAACAATCAGGAATATGTACAGCTATATGGTTTCCATAAAGTATAATATAAAGTGGTATTTATAATACATACCATGCCACATATAACTGAAGACACCATAGAAAGTGGGTAAAATATAAATACTAAAAATACAGGAGAATTTTAACAATGAAAATACAAGGCAGTTGACAGCTTTGACCAATTCCTTTTTTTTTTATTTCCCTCTATGCTAATCAAACTCAAGCTCCATTAATTAATACAATTATCTTGTGCTGTTTAGCAATTTTTCTAATAGATTACAATCTTTTTTCCTAAATAAACAAATTGAGAGATTAGTGAACATAGCTTATTATTTCTCATAATAAGAACTAGAGACTTGTATGGTAGCCTTTTGTCATTCTGTGCTAATTTGAAAGATCAATAAAAAATATTTCTGATGTAATAAATTTGATTAAAAAAAATCTACTTGCAGCCATAATGACAAATTTTACTTAATAAACACAGCTGCTTTATACTAAGAATAGCTTCCTCCTGCCAATCCCTGGTAACTCCGTCTGCATCCGCTCATACTGTATTACAAAACAGCATGTATTTTTTATTAGTTCACTGAAAGGATTTGAAATATGGCTTCATACTTACTATCAAGTCATTGCTCGGCTTTAATTGCCATGTCCGGATTAAAAGAAAAGCAAACAACATAAATCTAAACAGCTTTAGTTAAAGGGATAGTACTCTACATTCCAACTTTGTCATTCACAACTAAGACCCCTGATAATTTATGCAGGTATGATTGTACTTCTGTTAATTTCTTTTAAAATATTCTCAAATAGTTTTATACTTGTATACCTGGAAAGGCTACCTTAGTATTGGATTCAAATTTTTTTATTAGTTTAACGTACACACATTTCTTATTTATCTTCCTTCAGTAACAACCTGTTGAAAACCCACTGCCAGTGAGTCAATTCTAAACTCTTAACAATCTCACAGGGTTTCCAAAAAGTGGGTGGTAGCTACAAACTGCCAGCCACTGGTTAGCAACCAAATATCTAACCACTGCACCACCTCATTCAGTTCTAATAGGTAGTAACTGTTACTGTCTGCTGTCAAGTCAATTTAGAGTCATAATGACTCAAGAGAACAGAGCAGAACTATCCCACAGGCTTTCCAAGGCCATAATCTTACAGAAGCAGACTGCCACATTTTTTTTCCACAAAGCAGCCAGGAGTTTCAAACTGCAGATCTGTTGGTTAGCAGTTCAGGACTCAACCATTACACCACCAGGGATTCTTAGATATTAATTACTTGTCTTTTTGTTAATAATGTGTATTTTCTGATTGATGTATTAAAATGAATGGATATTTGCCATAATACTTTTTTTTTAAACCAACATAAGGGAGCCAACACAAAAGGGGTTACATAAAATGAAAATGTAATTCAGTATAATACGATACAATTTAGTTCTAGAATTAGACTTGGGAGAAGTTTTTCACTGTCTAATCAAACCATCACATTTTCTGGTTGACAAGAATGCTTTCCAGAACCGAAAAATATGGTCACAAAATTTCTGTGTGAGAAAATACTAGAATCCTGGGTTCCTCAATCTTAGAAGTCTGAGGAGTAAAGAAGTCACAACGTTTCTCTAACAAGGAATGTGTTTCTCATCACCTCTATTGGAAAGTATATACAGAAGTTATCCAGAACTAAAGCACAAGATGGACTAATTCTTCAGAAAAAGGACAGTAGAACTGTGATAAGCTCCAAGTTTTAACAAAATCACTTGCTGGAGAATGGGAACACTGAATCTGGCACCAAGAGCCACGAAGGCATTTGCTGCCAAACCACCATGCACAGTTGCCGTAAGTTGCGTTGTACACAATCACAAGGTATGTTCTAACAGACTTAAAATGCAGTATTGGAACCACAGCTAAGAGATGTATGCAGGTTCCATGGTATGGAGGAACCAGGAGGGCTAGGAAGGAGTTACAAGCTGGGTTTGTTGGAAGAGGGGGAGGGAAACTCTCAGGACGTGGGCCTGTGCCATCGTGTGAATGCAAGTATCAGGAAACACCATTATTTTCGTCATATTTTTCAAATTGCTTCCTCCAAGAACGTTCCATTACCAGCTAGAACCTTTCAGAAACAAATAATAAATGTTCCTCCTCAGTCTTTAATTAGGTTCTTCCTCGTATACCTTTATAGCTTAGATTAAAAAATGCTTTTCTCTTTTCATAAATGTATCTTTAAAAGAAAAAAAAATGCTTGTCACTGAAAATAAAGGTCAAAAGACTGAATGGTTCTAGGGGCAGAGTTTCATAAAATAGTCTAAAATAGGCTACTTTTTTGCTTGCTTGTTTTGTCTTATTCTTAGGAGGTTGATATAAATGAGAGGCAAAAAATGTACCATATAAAACAGATGCAAAACAATGACAGAAGAGGTTATACATAATCCAGAACACCTTTTAGCTTTAGCTTTGTTTTCCTTCAAAAATCTACTTAAAAGCACATTTTTAAATAAAGGGCTCCCAACGATATGATAAAGCCATTGATTTTCAGTGTTGTGTGCTACATTTGAAGAGAAGAGTCACCATTAGTCGTTACATAGTAACTGATGTTAAAGGCACTACTGTAGCAGGTCCTCTCCCAGTGAACTCTCAGCAGCTCAGACCACCAGGTTAAAGGGTTCAGCAATACAAGATGTGTAATCTGAAAATATCCTCTATTTGAAAAATAGGCTTCCTTCCTACTACCCAAACCGTGGCTTAGAAACAGAAGGTAATCACCAAAACCAAGAGCACACACAACATTAGGGCTCATAAACAAAATGTCAAAACTCCTTCATTCTAACCACAAAAAATTTTTATTCGTTGTGTTTTGTTTTTTTCCTACATAACTCTTTAAAAGTAGGAAAACAGTCCTCATACATATAAGCATATTTCAGAACTTTAACAATATCCTATACCTACCTGAGAAAACAAGTACATAAATCAACAGACTACAATGATTTTTTTTTCTTCTTCTTCCCAGTTCAGGGACTGGCAGCATCTTTGTTTGCTTTCCCTTCTGTAAAGCTGAAGTTTTCAGTAAGACAGAAGGAGTAACACTATGATGTTAAGACACTAACCTGCAACAGAGACATATTTTTCTGTTTCACTTTACATGTAAACAGACTTGTAGCACAAACTTAAAGAAAAACGCTGTTCAGTTGATTTGAAGTCACAGGAATCCCAAGTGTCGCAGAGAAGAACAGAGCACTACGTAGCATCTTCCATGGCTGAGAGTAGGCAAGCATATCTCTGGGCTTTTCCTATAGAGGCGTCTGTGGGTGGAATTGAGCATTCAACCTCTCAATTAGTAGCTGAACATGTTAACAGTCTGTAACACCTGGGGAGTCCCCTAGGTCATTTATTGCTATTGTGTGCCATTGAGTCAATTCCAACTCCTAGCAACCCTACAGGACAATTCCATAGACCTCTTCTTGCATACACACCTATGCGTGGTCCCTGAACAGCAACTGTACTGTCCATAAGAGATGCCTCAATGTCTCCACTGTGCAAGATTCTAGAGAGTTGTTGGGGGACAGAGTGAGGAATGTCTTCCCCCGCCTACCTGGAGGGAGTCATCACTCACTACGAAGATAAAAGGTGCAAAATGTGTTCTCAGATTACACAGATCAAAGATTAGTGGTCATTTTTTTTTTCCTACACAGTTTTAGTACCCTTTAGTAAAAGGCTATTTACACACATAGGTATTAATATCTGGTCAATGGTTAATTACATCAGTTGATTAAATCAGAGAGCTTGAACAACCAAAGTATACTTTAATTTTTATGTTTTTGGGTTTGCGGTTTTTTGTTGGGTCCAGATAATTGTGATCCTTCACTCAAAGAATCCAACATTTAAGTAGTCAACGACTCAAAAGCAAGTAATAATATATATATAGACAAAGAGAGACTTAAACAAATGAGTATAAATATCAATCACTGAATGTCAAACAATAAATAAATGAGTACAATAGTTCAAGATACTTCGCTTCCAGCAAGATTTCTTGGAATCCTGGACTAAGCAAAGTTCCCTTTTACTGTTTGCTCCCTCCCCAGAAATCTTCGCATTAATCTCTCCATTTTTTCTATTACAGCAAACTAAATTTATATGGGACAGTCGCTGCATTATCAGTGTTCACTTAGTACTGTAGAATGAGTCTCTTTGAAATAGATTCTCTGATAAAATTAATGTGTAGCACCACAGTAGAGCTCCCTCCTAAAGACTAAACATGCATGTTAGCAGAGTTCAGAGGTCATGCTAGCACAGTGGGTTAGCATTTGGCTGCTAACCAAAAGTTCAGCAGTTGAAATCCACCAGCTGCTCAGTGGAAGAAAGATGTGGCAATCTGCTTCAATAAAGATTTACAGCATTGGAAACCCTACGGGGCAGCTCTATCCTGCCCTACGGCGTCACTACAAGTCAGAAATGACTCAACAGCAATCTGTTCAGAGATGTAAGAAGTCATCTAGACTCTTTTTGTTTGTCTTAATACAGCCTTTTTCTAGTCTTTGTTATTTAGCTAGGAGACATTACCACCATTTGCTTTACCCTGAAAAGAACCACAAATATTTTGGGGGGCAAATATCCTTTGGGACATGACCTATGATTAAATAAAAACACAATTAAACAGGCCTATAAGCAAATTAGGTGGTGTAGCGGTTAAGTGTTATAGCTGCTAATCAAAAAGTCGACAGTTCAAATCCACCAGATGCTCCTTGGAAACTCTACCGAGCAGTTCTACTCTGTCTATAGGATCTCTCTGAGTCACAATCAACCCTTGATGGCAATCAGTTCTTTTGTTTTTTTTCCCTTGGTAAGCAATTTAGGGAGTCCCAGTGTTAAGCACTCCCACTGCAAACCAAGAAGCAGCCTGTTGGTGGGAAACAGATGCGACAATTCATTTCCCTGAAGACTTACACGGACACCCTGGCACCACAGTAGTAAAAGCTATAGATGCTAACCAGAAGGCTGGCACCTCAAATCTGCCAGATGCTCCTTGGAAACATTATGGGGCAGTTCCTATGCTGTCGTTAGGTGTCATCAAGCTGGTTCCAACTCTGAGCAACCCTACGCACAACAGAATAAAACACTGCCAGGTCTTGTGCCATGTCCACAATCATTTTTATGCTTAAACGCATTGTTGCAGCCATTGTGTCAATCTATCTCAAAGGAGGGTCTTTCCCTTTTTCACTGTCCCTCCACTCTACTAAGCATGATGTTCTTCGGCAGGACTGACCCTCCTGACAACAAGTCCAAAGTATGTAAGAGGCAGTCTTGCCATCTCAGCTTCCAAGGAGAACTCCAGTTGTACTTCTTCCAAGACAGATCTGTTGGTTCCTTTGGCAGTCCACAGTACATTCAGTTGTTAAACTGTTACCCCAACTCGCCTGTCAGTTTGTCATACTGTAGGGTCTTGTATTTTGCTGTGATGCTGGAAGCTCTGCCACAGGTGTTTAGCTACCAGCAGGGTCACCCCTGGTGGACAGATTTCAGCTGAGCTTCCAGACTAAGACAGACTAGGGAGAAGAACCTGGCAGTCTACTGCTGAAAAGAATTAGCTAGTGAAAACTTTATGAAAAGCAGTTTCCTACAGGGTCACTGTAAGTCAGAACTGACTCAACTACAGTGGGTTTGGGGCACTGTGACTCAGAATCAACTTGATGGCACTGGATTTCAGGTTTAATCTTTACAGACAACAGACTGCCATGTCTTTTGCCTGTGTTCTGTTAAGGTTCGCTGTTTGAATCTACCAACTGCTCCTTGGAAACCCTGTAAGGCAGTTCTACTCTGTCCTATAGAGTTACTGTGAGTAAGAATTGACTCGTCGGCCACAATTTTGATTTTTTTTTAATCCACTGCTGTGGAGTTGATTCTGACTCACAGTGACCCTACAGGACTGAGTAGAACTGCCCCCACAGAGTCTCCAAGAAGCCGCTGGTGAATCTGAACAGTCAATCTTTCAGTTAGCAGCCAAACACCAAACCACTGTGCCATCAAGGCTTCTCCATAAAGGGGACAGCCTTGGAAATCCTACTCTGGAAATTCTACTCTGTCCTATTAAAAAAAAAAAAAAGCAAACCCACTGCCATCAAGTCGATTCTGACTTGTAGCAACCCAACAGGACAAAGTAGAGCTGCTCTATGGAGTTTACAAGGAGTGCTTGGCAGACTAGAACTGCCAACTATTACAACGAACCTCAGTATCAACAATGGGCTTGGCAGGGGGACAACGGTAATGGTCAGGGGATGGGGGTGACAGAGAATTGTATTGCTTCTGCTACTAGAAAAAGTTTGTCATCATTCACAAATTGATATCAGGCTTAATTGATTTCTAGTATTAATTTTGATTAGAAATTGTTACTAAGATTTGTTGGCCACATGTGGACACCATATTGTGGTCTCATTTCTAGAAGTGTAAAATTTGAGTACTACATTCTGGGGAGTACATACACATATGAACAGCCATGCTCCGGAGACTCTTGATGAAAAAAAAAAAACAAAAAAGCTTCCATTTCAGTGTCTTTTCAGATGCTCAGCTTCCGTCACATTGTGTAACAGCAACTTTTCTTTAGAGCAACCTTGACCAGTGAACTCAAAAATACTTCATTTCATCTCACCTGCCACATTCACTGGAATTTTTTTTACTAACTAGTACTATGTAACATCAAGATGGTTTTTTCCTCAAATACCTGTAGGCCTGGGCAAATAGTTACAGACCTATCAACACTTGGTAAATTTGAAAATATAGAAGAGGAAGACCATATACAGGACTTGAGGAAGGAACAATAACAGAATTTTTTTTTTAGCAAGATATGAATACTCACAATTGTTTTAATCCCTTTTTCCTATATAAGGAACATTATGTTACTCGGTTATGATAGTATTTTTAAAAGGTGCTGTTGAATCTTCACATTAGTAATGGATTTCTGCAACTGGGCAATCAATCGTAATCTGAAGATCTATTTACAACCATGGTAACTCAGATTAATCTAAAGAGATACTGAGGGAGAGGAAAGGGGGGTTGGAGAAGTAATTGTGGATATGGTAGTATTTTATAAGCCTTTTCAGAGCTCTCAGACAATGAACTTGAACATCTGTAAAGCTTACCAAAAAAAAAAGAGGTAAGCAAAATTTAATAGAATCCTTCACCCCAAATGGGGTACCAACCTGGAGGTGACAGAAATTCATAGGTTACTTGACTGAAGATCCACACAAATGAGGTCTTCTTCTAAACTGAAGAACTCATCTCTGCAGTGAAGTCGCTGCTTTTTTCCTTCCGAGAACAAGGAGGCTTTGACTATCCATCATACACAGAAGCAGATACTCTCTGCCACACAGCTATTAAATGGAGAAATGTACAATTTCTACTTCATCTGTCAGACCTACCAATATATTTTCATCTATGGCATCAATCACCGTAGGAGCTTAAGTACTTGAAAATGGGAACCCACGAGGCTCAACTGCCACCAATGAGGACTCAGCTGTTCTGTGAAAGCCCTGAAAAATGAAACGTCTAAAAGACCTAAAAATACAGCTTAGGATTTCATCTTAAGCCACTGACCATGTGGTGTCCCCAGCTCTGGGCATCACACAGAGGATGTGAATAACTTGCGCAAATTCTAAAGACAAAGAATAAAGTGGTGGCACAGATACTCTTAGTTATGAGTTCCAGAATGCGAACAGAACTGGGCAGCCTTTGCCACTAGATTAACTATGAGTAACATCTGTAGGATGCTGGGAAATGTGCGCACTCCAGGAAAATGGGCCAATGTCACAGACAAAAGGTTTCTGCATAATTATAGAGTCACCGCCAGGGGGGAAAGAAGCACCAGGAGAGACGCAAATGATCTTTAAGACAGTGTTAGTTCACATCACATTTTGGGTGGCAACCAGCTGTGAACATATAACCAATAAATCACACAGGAAAAGGAGAGGAAAGATCTGCATGTGCCCGCTGCTCAACATTCCCTGTGGCATCTCCCTGTATGAAACAATCACAGCAAATTTCACTTTCATGGTCTTTGTGCACCTCACAAAGAAAAGCAGTGTTCAATTAATGTCATCAATCTTGAGCCGTTTGCTCTTACTGTTCTATGGTCTATACCCTCCTCAGAATGACTGAAGAGCAGTTCCGTAGAGTGCTTTAACACCGTTTCTCTCTCTCCTGGAGTTTTTCATTCTCCACCATGTATTACAAATTCATGAAAGAACATCAAACGGTAGGTGAACATATGCAATGTTGTGTCAGGCAACCATCAGTGGAAATTACAGATGAGGAGAAAACCACCTCTAATCCCTGGTCAGGTTCAGGATTCAGGAATTGATTCTATGAAGCTTTCAGCTGATAGAGAAAAGGGAAGGAGAGGTAGAAAAATGAACAACTGTTTTATCTGCTGATTAGTCCAAATTAACCGCAACCTTCCAGGAGAAAGGGGTTACAGGAGGGAAGTTACAGAACCTCTTCCAACAGAAATGAGCTACAGCTTTGGACATGCAACTGGACAACAAAATCTGACTCAGAACTGTAGAGAATCAACCACAGATCACCAGGTAGGTTTGACCCCTTGGGTGGCACATTTCTAGTCATCAGTTTATGTCACTCCAGAAAATTCTCTCTGCCTTAGGAGATCTTGCTCAGATTACAAATCCCTAGATCTAGGAAAATCCTTATTGATATCACGTTCTTTATAGAAACTGATTAGCTGTTGGCATTCTCTACTATCTCGGAGAGAACAACCAATTAGTATTTAAAGATAAGTAAACTGCATATAAAAGGTTTAAATTAAAGAGATAAATGGCTCTTACAATAACCTCCGCTGCCTCTCATATTCCCTTCTTTCATTCTCAACACTGCCCTTAACAAGTCACCCACTCTCCTCTTCCCTTCAAACTCACAGACTGAATCCTTCCCAAGCACTTCATGAGGAAACACTGTAGAGGGACCAAGAAGCTGGAGAGCTGGGATTCCATGTGTAACAGTCCCAGAACAATGTATCTCACACAAAAGACCTGAGAACTCACCCAAGGTATTGCCTAAGTAGAAATGTAAATGTCAGACTCCTTTACTTGATAATCTACATAGCTAGTCAATTTCCTGGAGGATTCGCTAATCTATTTCAAACATTCTTCATTGTCCACAATTGCTCATTACTAAGATATTTACTAAGACAAAAATATACTGTTTACTTTGGGTTTCTTTAAAGTCAGAGCCTCACAGGAGGAACTGAGAGCAGCTGAATTATTTGAGAAGTAATTCCAGGAAGCAGAAGATAGGAAAGGGGAGGGGTGAAGCCAACACTGTGTGTCTCCTTGAGCTGGCTTGCTCTGGGCAAGGGGAGTTCAATCCTATTGGAGAACCTCTGAGAAGTCTTGTAGAATCCACCTCAGAACTGTCACATGGAAAGACAGGGAAGCTGGTTAGCTTATCTATAGACTGTTATCTCTCATTAGCTGAAGACTGTCTTGGGGTTCTTAGTCTCCCACCATACATGTGTGCACACACACACACACATCTATACTGACTGTGACTTTGGGGAAAGCCTTGGCAGAAAATGAGCAATACTCCATGGTGGTTGTTTAAGGTATGATGCCGGTAAAATTCCCAGTAACCATCCATGATACTGGAGTTTACAGTGCCAGAGTGGAATGACTTATGGCTCAAGGTGGGACACCAGAGTGGGAAGGGGGCAGCATCCATGCTTCTTGCTGATCCTTCTCTAGAGTCCAGCACAGCGATGTCCATCCACGCCTGTAGGCAGAGAATTCTAGGAGCACAACTTTGAATTGTAATGCCCCTCTTCACTCTGCTTAGGGAGGCCAGAATGGAGTGGGAAGGAGCATAGTCCCCTCCTTGCAAGGTAGAAAGGAAGCCGTCACCATTAGCTATGCAACAGATGCATCAGGAAGACCCTTTGTAGGTATGCCTGGGGTCCTGTCAGGGACTGAAAAGTTTGTGAGAGGCTGAAATTTATGATTACATGTGTTTGTGACGGTTCAAGTTACAGATTATTACATTGGTTTAGCTGTCTTTAAAAAATATATTTTTAATTAAAAAGGTAATGTTTATACACTAAAAAAATTCAGACATTACATGGCTTACAAATGTAGTTATTCATCTTCTCATCCCAGCACTCCATCCCTAAAAGAAACAGAATTCATTTCTTATGTGCACTTATTGAAATTTTCTCCAAATTCACAGGCATATGCAGAGTCAGAGAATGCAGATACTGGCATCACACTCCGCTTTTAAATCCTAAGTATAATCATATTACACAAACTGAGTTTCACCTATTTATTAATATATTTTAGGACTCTTTCTATAGAAACATGCATGGTGAGTGTACCTCATTCTGTTTAAGGAGTGCGCACATATATCATAATTACCTAACCAGTTTTCCTATCAATCGATGTATACAGCATTCTCAATCTTGCAATTACAGATATTAGCTGGTGAACACTATCGTTTGTAGGTTTCTAGTTGTTTGTGGGATATACCTGGTGATTAGATTTACAAAGGCGAAGTATTAAAGGATGATGTATTTTGCACTTTGACAAATTTGGGAAATCGTGTTTGTTTCACCTACAAAAACTGTTCTCTTAGTACCCCGTTGATGGGTTTTTCCTTGAAAGTACTGTGGAAAGCATTTTTTTTAAACTTTGGCTTTTGGCCTACCTTTCTTCCCTATGCGAGCAACCATGATGTTATATGACTTATTCCCATAATTCCATGCAAACGCTCATCCCAAATCCATTTGACTAAGAATCTGGCAATGATCTGGCTTTTGAGTCTCTGGAAAAACACTTCCCATAGCCTTTGAACTTTAGTATTCCTAGCCCTTAAATGGCAATATGCTTCCTCACTTAACCTCTTTTTAATCAGGTTCATGCTCCCCTTCTCTGAACCTTGCCATATTAGATCTTGCTTCTCTGGAAAAATCATTTGACAATTCCATGGACCTTTCTTTTCTTCATTTAGAAAAAAAAAAAAATTACAGGATAAAAAAAGAAAAATAAAAGGAAACTGTGGCTGTTGCATTCATGCCAACTCATAGCAACCCTGTAGGACAGAGCAGAACCACCCTATAGGGCTTCCAGTGAGTGCCTGGGTGATCTGAACTGCTGACAATTGGTCAGCAGCTGAGCTCTTAACCACTGCACTACCCAGTTTCCTAAAGAATGGGAACTATATATAATTTCTAGGATACTTCCATGTCCAGTACTAAACCAAGTATCCCTTTCTTGGCTCTGTAAAACATACTTGGAGCTTTTGGAATAATGCTCCACACTCATTTCTTGTTGCTTTTAATACCCAAATTCAGTGTCCTGATCATTCAATACTTTGATTATTGAACATCTACGGTTTCTATCCCTTTACCTCCCATTATATTCTTTATAGTGTCAAGTATCTCGGAATTCCAACCACCCAGGATAATACATAATCTGACAATTGCTACTAACAAGTTTTAACAGATTTGTACATTTCTAAAGAGTACAGCCCTGGTCCTTGCAGTGCTGTGGCTAAAGCACTCAGTCGCTAATCAAAGGCTGGTAGTTCAAACCCTCCAGCTGCTCCCTAGAAGAAGTATGTGGGGGTCTGCTTCTGTAAAGATTTACAACCTTGAAAACCCCATGGGGAAGTTTTACTCTGTCCTATATGGTCACTATGAGTTGGCACCAACTTGACAGCAATGGACTTGGTCTTTTTTTCTTCTTTTTTTGAGGAAAACCACAGCATCTACCACTGGGAAAAGAATTTACTACAGCAGTGATTAAACTGCTAACCATTCCCACTGATGGAACTGATGTAATTGTGGAACTGATATAACTTCTTTAGCTAGTCCAACTACAGTATTTTTAAAAAACCAGTCACAAAAGTGTTTCAGCTACAGCAAGAAAAAAAAAAAAAAAAAAAAACCTGCAAATGTAAATGTGTAAAAAAGTTATGATTCCAAGCCATAATACTTTGGCCAGTTTCACACAGGTAAAACCAAGTCTAATGTCTTTGTCAAAGTAAGAATGTTTTTGCAATATTTTCCAAAAAAGAAAAAGAAAATAACTTCTGTCAGTGATAGGTACAAGAAATGAAATTAAGAAAACATTTTATCATATAATTGAAGAACAGTCCATTCTAGTGACTTTGAATTGCATCCACAGGCAGAGAATTGTTGCATGTTATACTATAGGAGTTAGCCATCAGATGTGTTTGAAACTTGATTGGGGGTATTCCCTTGCAGTTCTGGGCTGAAAGCCAAGCTTTTAGGAAGGCTTCGTGTTTTGCAGTCTAAGCATCCCTTTCCCCACCTCCAAAAATACTTTCAATCAAATAAGATTAGGGTAACCCAGTCTCCTGCAAAAGCAAGAGTATCTATTATCCTAATTACTGGTTTTGAAAAAGTGTTCTTTCTTGAATGCAGCCAAATCCTCCTTATTATCTCTAAACAAAAGAGCTCTAACATTTGGAATATTTCAACAAATTAAGAAATCTGAAATCCGTTTAACAGACAAGCACTAGGGAAAATAAAACTCAAGGCATCAGAACATACAGTTAAGATATAAAATCCTTCACTATAAAGATACTAACGAAGACTTAACAATGAGACAGTATCAAATCAACAAATAAAATGAAAAAAGGACAGATTTAGGCAGGATGACATAAAGACAGGGAATGGCCAGAAACAAGAGAAAACATTTCATGCTATAGAAGCAACAATGAAATAGTTTTGCTGGTGACAATATATGTCTGATACAAGCCTTAGGAATCTAACAAATGTCTGGTAACTAAAAGTCTTTAAAAGAAAACAGCCCAGCATAATACCACCCAGTCAGTAGGAGGAACAAGGTCTTGATGCATGATGGAGTATGGATGAAGGCTGAAGACCTACAGAGCTAAATAAGCCAATTACAGAAGGACAAATATTTTATCACTTCACTTATATAAAGAGACAAGAAAAGCCAAATGTATAGAGACCAAGTGTAGGTTTGCACAATCAATTATTTAATTGTTATCAATTAAGTTGTACATCTGTAAAAGGTAATTGGGAAAAATTCTGTGACACAGACATATTTGCAAAAATGACCAAAATAAAAATAAAATAAAAGAGTAACTGCTGAGGCTGCTTATGTACAACCAAACACCTCACGGAATTTGGTTCCCTGGTTTGAGATTTAGGGTCATGGTTTCATAGCACATCCCAGGTAACAGGCTTAACAGCACATTCAGTGTTTCTATTCTACCTCATAGTTCATTAGGTAGTGTTGGCGTCTTAACAGCTTGCAAGTGGCAATCCTAGACAGAATTAGTCTCTATTCACTTGGAACAACAGAGGAAGAAGGAAAGCCAGGAATCAGAGGAGGAATGTGTGGTTAATTACTCCATGCACGACTGCCTCCTTTGCAACGAGACCAGAAAAAATGGATGGGATACAGCTACCATTCTTGAATATCTTAATCAAAGATTCCATAAAAGAATCCTGATAAAAAAGTGGTGAATTGAGGAACAGAATTTAAAATTCTAACAGACTCTAGACTTTCTGGAGCCATAGAGGGTGGATGAACCACTGAAACTACTGCCCTGAGATAATCTTTGAAGCTTGATCTAAAAATACACACTGAAGTCTTCTTATAATTGACAGTAGCTTAAGTAGTAAAAAAAGGTATGCTTGGAGCATTGTACTCTTTTAAGAACCATCATTATGGGACCAAATTGACAACTCGAAATACTGAATGAGAACCTTAGGAGACAGTGAGTTTCTATTAATGTGAGAGGAATGACTCAAAAAAGGAGGGTGAAAGGGGTTGCATAACTTGTAGAATGTAATCAACATTACTAAATGGTGCCTACCAAAACTTCTGATTTAGTGTATGTTTTTCTGTGTATATGAACAACAAATAAAAACAAAAACTGAAATACTCTTTGCTACTTTTTTGTTTTTGTTCCATTTCTAAGAAGCTATTGAAAAATTTGTAAGGCTCAAAAAATATTTGCATCCAAAGATGTTACCCAAGAGAATTTGGGTAGTAAAATAACAGGATTGCCCACCACTGGTGAAAATATTAAGTAAATTATTTTAGACTTATGCAATAGATGTATTAAAATGATAGGTTAAAAGTAGTTAAAAATTGTACATAGAATGTGATCTTGATGAGGCAGAACATGTTTAGGAACAAAAAGTACCTATGCTAAATCTGGTTATGAAAAGGACTTTTTCTATGACACTCTACAGTTTCATGCACTTTCTATAAGGACACATATTACTCACATGTTCATTTAAAATAAGAGAAAGCATAGACAAAATTATTCCTGTGCTGTTGTATTGGGGTGCTGTCGACTCACAGTGACCCAATGAATAAGAGAATTTATTCAATGGTTTGGATTATGTTGAGACTTGCTTTACAGCCTGATACATGGTCTATTCTGGAGGATGTTCCATGTGTATTCAAAAAGAAGGTATACTTAGTATCTGTCGTTGGCTAAAAAGTTCTGTATATGTCAATGAGGCTGAGCTGATTGTCACATAAGATCTTCTATTATCTTTACTGAGCTTTTTTCTGGATGATTTGTCTATTACTGAGAGTGGAGTGTTGAAGTCTCCTGCTATTACCGTGGAGTGATCTATTTCAGTGTTGTCAGCATTTGTTTGATGTATTTAGATGCGTTGGTATTGAGTTCATAAATATTTAACATTGTTATATCCTCCTTATGTATTAAGTGACCATCCTTGTCTGTGATAGCAGATTTTACTTTATAATCTATTTTAATAATCTGAGATTAGTATTGCCACTACTACTCTTCTTTGCATGTTGTTAGCTTGGTATATTTTTCCATCCTTCAATTTTCAGTATGTTCACATCTTTGAGTCTAAGATGTAAACAGCATATGGATGGATAGTGTTTTTTGATCCAAACTGTTACTCTCTGTCTCTTTATTGGGGTATTCAATCCAATACATTCAGTGTAAGTAATGATAGATATGTTATTTAGTGCTGTCATTTTGGGTGCCTTTATTTTGGTGTTGTTGACATTTTCTTTGTTCCACTTAACATTCTGTTCCAGGTCGTTTTTCTTTATGGGTTTTCTTTTCATCCTTTTCCGTGCTGGTTTTATGTCTGTTAAGACTCCTGTATTATGTTCCTTGTTTTCATATGCAGTAGTGTTAGTTTGCTTTGCGGCTACTTCTTTGTTCCCCCTTAATGTTCTGAGTTTAAAGCAATCTGTAACTTCTGTATATCTCCTTAACTTCCTCTCCATCTGAAAGGGCTAAAAATACTGTAATATATCCCTCTTTATAGTGTAATGATGTCATCATTTACGTGTTTAGATCTCTGTTTGCCTAATTTTAATATTTTAGCTTTGATCGAGCTTTGTAACTTCGCTGAGTAAGACTCTGGATGTTGTGTCCTGCACTGAATCCTTGAGTATAGATCTGATGTTACTGATTTTCTAATCAAAGAGAGTCTTCCAGTATTTCTTGTAATTTTGGTTTGGTTTTTGCAGTCTCTAAGCTTCTGTTCATCTGAGAATGTCTTAATTTCACCATCATATTTGAGATTGATGCATTTAAATGCAGGATGTATTGAGATTGCAGGATGTATAATTCTTGGTTGGAAATTTTTCTCCTTCAAGACTTTGTGTCACCCCACTGCCTTCTTGCCAACATTATTTCTGCTGAGAAGTCAGAGGACAGCCTACAAGGCTTCCCTTTTTATGTTAGTTTTAATTTAAGCCTAGCTGCCTTTAAAAGCCCCTCCTTATGTTTCATTTGATTAGGCTTGATTATAATATGTCTGGGTGTCTTTTGGGGGTCTGCCTTTTGTGGAGTTCAATAAGCATCTTGAATAGCTATGTTCTCTTATATCATGACATCAGGGAAGTTTTCTGTCAGCAACTCTTCAACAATTCTCTGTATTTTCTGCTATCCCTCACTGTTCAGGAACTCCAATTACTCACAGATTGTTCCTCTTTGATAGAGTCCCATATGCTTCTTAAAGCTTCTTCGTTTTCATTGATTCTTTGATCTGATTTCTCCTGATAAATGCTGGTGTCATTTGCTTTATCTTCGATCTTGCTAATGCTGCTTTCCATTTCCTCAGTCCTACTCTTTTGGCTTTCCACTGAGTTGTCTAACTCTGTAATTTTATTACTGATCTGCTGTATTTCAGATCATTGATGTTCTAGCAGTTCATATCACTTTCTAAATTTTTCATTTTGTTCTGCTGCACTTTGTTTAACCTCTAGAAGAGTTCTCTATATAATTATTTTATATTCTACCTCTGATAATTTCAGGACAGCTTCTTCATTTGGGACAATTCTGAGTCTTCATTTTGGGAGTTTTCTGGAGCCGTGGTGGTTTCCTTCTTTAAATGGTTAGATATTGAATGTTGTCATCACACAACCTAAAAGCTGTTCAGCTTCTCCTGTGTTGCACCAACAGGAGCTGTGGCATAGCTCAGATGGCCTTCAGCTGGGCTCTCAGCCTGCTGGCTGATAAAGATGGTGACCTACTTGTGGTAACATTCTGGAATCACATCAGGAAACACTATGGCATAACTAAGAGAAAGGAGGAGAGAAGGCTGGCACCACACTTAGCACCACCCACTACTGTGTGCTCTAGAAGTGCTTATCTTAAAAACTGCTTTACTGCTGAATGTTGCTATCCAGAAGCAGCCAGTAGGAGCTAGGCCTTCAGGGGTGGCAGACTCTGCCTCCAGTTGACAACAATGGAGTCCTACTTATAGTCTCTCAGGGGCCCATCAGCAGATGCTATGGCACAGCTCAGTGAAGGGAGGTGGAAAAAGGCACTGCCACCCTTCGGCCACCAACCATTGTTGTGTTCTCTAGATGCAATTTTTTTGAGAACTGATTTTATGCTGAGAGAGGTACTGTCTAGCAACAGCCAGGAGCAGCCAGCCCCTCAGCGGTGGCAGGCCCCTCCTCCTAGCTGACAAAGATCTGAACGACTTGTGGAGTCTCTCAGGGGCTGCGACCACAGATGCTATGATGTGGCTCAAAGGAGGGAGGGGTAATGGTGCCACCACACTCAGCCACCAGCCGCTACTATGTTCTCTACGTATGATTGTCTTAATAACAGCTTTTCTGCTTGAAGAGGCACTGTGCAGTCAGGCCCTGTTGCTCAGCCTGGTAGCCAGCCCCAGCCAGGACCGCAGTCATGGCTGACTCTGCCTCTCATCTGACTAAGATGGTGTCCTGCCTCAGCCACCTCTCCTTCACTGAGCTAGAATTTATAATGTGGTTCAGAGAAGACAGAGGGAGAAGGGCACTGGTACCCTTGCCTACAAGCTGCTGCTAGATCCTCTAGACATGACTGCCTTAAGCACAGCCTCTCAGCTGCAAAAGAAACTGTCCACCTATACACTGCAGCTCAGCATGGCAGTAGGCCCCTGCTAAGCTCTCAGTCTTGGCAATCCCAGTCCCAGCCTCCTGGTTAACAAAAATGGTGTCAGTACCTAAAAACCTCTCAGCTGCTGCAACAACAGAAGCAGAACTCTTTGCTCTGCTGTCTTGCCTCCAACAAAAATAGTTTTCTCCTTCCTGTTGCCCAGTCCAATCTCACAGCTCTACACCTGATCTTGGGGCTCCCAGAATGTCCACTCTGCTCAAGTCCATTGTTTCCAAGGCCTTAGTTCTCATATGGAATCAAGGAGACCTATGACTAGTAAACGATCTTGGCTCTCTTCTTGAACAGCACAATTAAATAATGCCAGTCCTATACCATTCTTGTAATGTTGTATGTCTCAGCTCACAGTTGCAGCCACTGTGTCAATCTATCTCATTAGGAGTCACCCTCTTTTTTTGCTGATCTTGTACTCTACCAAGCAAAATATCTTTATCCATGGATGGACTGGTCCCTCCTGTTAAATGTTCAAAGTATGTGAGATACAGTCCCTTAATCCTTGCTTCTGATACAGTCCCTTAATCCTTGCTTCTAAGGAGCATTCCCATTGCACTTCTTTCAAGATAGACTAATTTGTTTTTCTGGAACTTCACGGTATAGTCAATATTCTTTGTCAACACCATAATTCAAAGGTGTCCATTATTCTTCAGTCTTCCTTATTCATTGTCCAATTGTTGCTTGCCTATGAAGTGACTGAAAACACTACAGCTTGGCTCAGGCACACCTTAGACTTAAGGTTGGCTCTTTGCTTTTCAACACTATAAAGAGGTCTTTTACAATAGATTTTCTCAATGCAATGCATTTTCTGATTTCTTGACTGCTGCTTCCACAGGTGTTGATAGTGAGTCCAAGGAAAATAAAATCCTTGAAAATTTCAATCTTTTCTCCATTTATCATGATGTTGCTTATTGATCCAGTTGTGAGATGAGGTTTAATTCATACTGCAGGCTGTGTTTTTGATCTCCATCAGTAACTGTTTCAAACTCTCTTCATGTTCAGCAAGCAAAGTTGTGTCATCTGCATAACACAGGTTGTTAATGATTCTTCCCTTAATCCTGATACCCATTCTTCTTCATAGAGTTCAGCATTTCTGATTATTTATTCATCATACAGATTGAAAAAGCATGGTAAAAGGATACACACAACTATTCCTATAGTGGTACTTCTTAAGTACACCAACAATGTCAGGAAGTACTGACTAATTCTTAGTTACCCATCATTATTATTATTATTATTATTGTGTTTTAGGTAAAAGTTTACTGAACAAAGTAGTTTCTCGTTCAGTAATTAATATGACATTGTTCACAAACCTCGTGATGTGTCAATACTCTGTTTCCCACCTAGAGTTCCCCATTTGTTCTTGGTCAGGTGTGCCCATTCAATCTTATACACCTGACTGAACTACAAAGCACATTCTCAGGTGTATTACCACTTGTTACAGAGTTGCTAACAGTCAGAATTGCTGTGACTACAACAGGTCATTTGAGCTGTAGCTTTAGCTGAAAAGTAACTTTGAGATTGACTTCAGTTCTGAGTTAAAAAGATGTCCAGGAACCATACTATAAAGATTCTTCCAGTCTCTGTCAGACCAGTAAGTCCAGTCTTTTTGAGTTTTTGTGATTTTTAGTTTTGTTCTACCTTTTTTTCCCACTCTGTCTGGGACTCTATTGAAATCCTTGTCATAGAAGTTGGTGGTGGTAGCTGGGCACCATCTAGTTGTTCTGAGCTCAGGTTGGTGGAGGCTATGGTACTTGCGGTCCATTAGTCTTTTGGACTAACATTTCCCTTGTGTCTTTGGTTTTCTTCCCTTTCCTTTTCTCAAGTGGGTCTGAAGATGTAAATAAATCTTAGGTGGCCAGTCTCAGACTAAGATCCCAGACACTACTCATCAAAGCTGGGATAGATCATGATTTCTGTCTAGAATTCAAATCATGAGGATGCTAAAAAAGTGCTGAAATCATACCAGCTCCCAGAAGAATAGATCAAATTTTAAAGTGCCCTATAAGGAAATTATAAAGAGAAACCCACTGTTTCCTTAAAGTTTTTCAATTATTAAAAGCATTCAGTAGGATCTATGATCCTCATTAGATTATTTTAAAGAGTCTACTTTTAAAGAGTCCACTGATTTTTGTCATTAGTTTTATGTATTTGTTTCTATGTTTCCATTAAAAACTCAAAATCTCAGAGATGTATTTGTCAAGCAAAGCCAATTTTGACAACGTAAGTAGGATAAACAGATTAAAATAAAATTATAACCTAGTTGTATTTTAGAAAACTAAATGTAGCAGGCTGGATCAGTATAAAACAATAAAAATAGCTCAACTAATTTTAGGCAACAGAACAAGCAATTTGCTTTTCAATATTATCACCAGTGAAAAATTGCTAACTTGGAAGAAATAAAGTGAGTTCTCCTGCTAAACTGTGGATATACTATGGAACTGCGGGTGTGCCAGACAGTAATATTCACGCATAGCTGCAACAGCAACAGGTACATTCTGGTCCAACTACAGCTCTTGTGTTGTTATACCAATCAACTCAGTTTTGCATGCTACTTTGTTTCATTATTTTCAAATGAATAATAACACTAATAGTGTAACACATTGAAAATTTTCACAAGAGGAAACATCATGACTCCTGAAAGATATTTTAGTTCAATTTTCCAAACATTGGACTGAATGAACACCACAACTTTCATTGTCAAGAAACCATATGAAAGAAAAGGAAACTCATTAAAATTAGCACAAGTAGAAGCTGATTTATGTTACAGAACAAGAGACACATGAAGGAAATTTCAAAGCCATCAGCATCTGTCTTACCTCTCTCTCTTGGTCTCTCTGTCTCAGTGTTGTCTCTGGTTTTTCCTTGGCTCCACAAATTATGGTTTCTGTGAAAGTTTTAGATGCAGCATTCTCATACCTTTTCTATTCATAAAGCTTCCACTGGTCTCAGATCTCCAAGGACTGATGGCTGCAATGTTTTGGAACCTTGAGTATGTTTCTGTTATTGGCGCATATTTTCAAGGAAGAGAATCCACTTGGCTTAGATGTTTACTTTTGGACCCATCTGTGGTAGTCATACTAGCTACTAATGTACACAGGAGGGCCAGCTCCTCCAGGAGGGACTATGAAGGTCATTTCAAAAAGAAGGCATGAAGCTTGAGGGCTGGGTTCTGCAAACTTCTCTACTACATATTCGTGTCTTTTTTTCAAAAAGTGTATGAACGAATCAAAAGAAAGTATGATCGAGGCTGACTTCACGATCGTGTGACCTTCAGAAGAGACTGACTTCCATGATAATGTGACATATGACCTTAAGCGGAGATAAGGTCCATACCTGGTTTAATGCTCAGTCGTCACCATCTTGAAATTCTCGATAATGTCTGAATGAGTGGTTCCCAAATGTTAATTTTGCATGTGGCCATGAAAATTCTGCAGCTGGATCTGACTGCAGTCTTTGTTCCTGACGTGTGTATGGTCCTGCACTGAACAAGGCTAACTTGTGGAAAGGATACCCTTCTGTCTTTGTCTTAGTGTGCTACACAACAGAGGATGCAAGTAGACACTGATATTCCAAAAGAGTAAGACCAGGTTAACATGCTTGCTATAATGAAGCATCACCACTTTTATTATATTAAAATCAAATCATCTTTCATATAGATCCATTTAGGTGGTATATTTAGAATTTAATGGTAGATGAAAAATAGTAAGATTTTCAGAGTCCAGGTAAAAGTAATTTGACTTTAAGATTCTTGATACTATTCCTAAATCCCTAGTGCTTAGCTAACCCACTAAGGAGATGGAACAGAAGTAAATCTTTTAGGCATATTTCACTGCCTTCTGACAGCCAGCTTCCCATGACTTTTCACTGCAACTCCTGCAGCCTGAGAACATAGTGGTGCCACTCGTACAGGTTCAGTTGGAATCCCAGCTCAGCTACTTAGAATTAAGGGGTGATGGGCAACTTAATATTTCTCATCTTTGTTTTACACTGTCTGTAAAATGTTTACAATATAGTAAGCATCCAAAAAGAGATGCTGTGTGGATTATGAATGATCATACATGCAAAGCACTTACCTGGCATTAAAACAACATTCAATAAATCTTCAAGGTTATTTTATTATAGCACTTAATACAATCTTTCACAATTTATCACTTGTCTGTCTGTGAACTAGACTGCTAGGTCCTCAGTCAGGGGATTATTTACTGGTTATTCTGGTATTTTCAGTGCTTAATAATGCCACTAGCCAGCAGTACACTCTTTACAAATATTTGAAAAATGGAAAAAACTATAAAAATATATTAATTAACTAAGAACATGAACTAAACATAAAAAAGTAGGGTCTTGCAATCAGAACTCACTTCTCACATCCTGATTAAGATGTTCTTTTGAAAGGCTTATATATTTGCAGAACTATGTGAAATCCCAATTCTATCTTATGTATTTACTTTGCTAGGAGGTTTCCATGTCTAGGGTCTCAATGACAAGGTAGAGTAAGAACTAACTTCATCATACATTAGCTACTTTGCTAGTCAGTAGCCAAATGTGGCTACTAAAAATGAAACTGAACTACAATAAAAAATCCAATTCTTCATTATCATCAACCACATTTCAACTGTTCTGTATTTAAGCCAAAAAGCACAATCTTCACCAGTAGTAACATTTTATGTCTTACAGTGCAGTTCAGTCCAAATTTAAATTACATTTAAATCAATTAATTTCAATTAAATTTGAAATTCAGTTCCCAAGTCACAATACTGCACAGTATTCAAGTGCTCACTAGCCACAGGTGACCAGTGACTACCATATTGGACGGCCCAGATTTAGAACATACTCATCACTGCAGCAAGTTCTACTTGACAGTGCCCTAGGGAATCCTTGCCCTAGTGGAAGGAATATTCACCTAGTTTATGAGGGAGTGTGAACAGATTCAGTTCAGAGAAGCTATAAATGTGACCAATTCTTAGTAAGGCTTAGGTTATTCTTCTTCTATTTTACCAATTCATCCCAATTACCAGGTCCATGAAAAGGTAAACTTTCCTTCAAAATAAAAATAACTAATAGCAGCTTGGCATTTTAGTATCTAGGTTTTAGATTTAAACAAACCCAGGTAAAAATCTAGAAACGCTGGTGGCAAACTGGCTAAGTGCTACATCTACTAAACCAAAAGGTGGGCAGTTCAAAACTGGAAACTCTATGGAGCAGTTCTGCTCTGATCAATAGGGTTGTTATGAGTTGAAATCAACTCAAAGGCAGTGGGTATTTTATTTGCTTGTTTGCTTGTTTAGGGTTAAAATCCATGTTACTTACTTAAACTAGGTGATAATCTTGAACAAGTTACTGACTTTTTCATCTATAAGGTGGGAAATGGGGTATCAGCACATACTAAATACATTTAATAAATGGTACATAGTGTGACAACAGTCTTGACCAGGCAACAGCCTTAGATTTCATCTAGTATGCCCTATCAATTTTTTATTATTCTTGCTGGGTACTTTGCTTTATTATTTCCCCACTGGAACTTATCCCTATGGAACATGATTATTAGATCTATTCCAGTCTCACAGAATACAGCAAGCACACAGCTGTCATTCACCAAATATTTATTGAGAGAATATATGGTCAGGGCTATAGATTAAGTGCAGACTACATGAAAGACATATCCCAGGAAAGAGAGAAGGGAAAATAAAACACAGTTCCACTTCTTGCACTGTGACCTCCAGCAATCTTCTAGCCTTTCTGTCCTTATTCTCTCTTCTATGAAATAAAGAACTACAATTAGGTGATCTATAGGCATACCTCCTTCCTGCTGAATGTCTCTCTGCCTCTAAAATGCCTTCCTCCATTTACACAACCCTCAGACAGTTTCCAGACTACAGAACATTAAAGGCCTCTGATATATTGTTTTAGTCACCTAGTAATGCTCTAACAGAAAATATCACTAGTGGAAGGTTTCATGAAGAGAAGCTTTACTGAAACAGTCTGGTAAGCTGCAAATCCATTTACCAATTGTAAGTCAGTTCAGTAAGAGAATTTATCACAGTCCAGTAGGCTAAGTCCAAATCCAGTGAGAGAGTCTTGGTACAGGAACCTCAGGCCCAAAGGATGTTCTCTGTTCTCGGTGCTTCTCTCTTGGTGATATGAAGTTCCCAACTTCCTTGCCTCACTTCTCTCCCTTACAACCCACAAGCCTGTAGCTTGCGTCCTGCCTGACTAACACAACTGCAAACCATCTCCATCATCAATATCACAGAGGCAGGATTCACAACACATGGGAGGAATGGTACCATATTGGAACCCCTAACCAAGTCAAATCAACACATATATTTTGGGGGGGACACAATTCAATCCATGACATATATCAAAATACATGTATTTTGATATTTTATTGTGCTTTAAAGTGACCGTTTACAATCTAAGTCGATTTGTCTTACAGAAACTTAGACACACATTACTAAGTAACTCTAGCTGCTCTCTCCACACTGTCAGAACATTCCTCCTTTCTACTCTGTATTTCCCATGTCAATTCAACTAGCTCCTTTCTCCTTCCATTCTCGCTTATCACCCATGGACAGGAGGGGCCCAGCTTGTCTCATGTATGTATTTAAGCCAAGAAGCACAATCTTCACCAGTAGCATCATTTTATGTCTTACAGCCTAGTCCTGTCCAATCTTTGTCTGAAGAGTTGGCTTGAGAATGGTTTCAGTTCTGGGCTAACAGAGAGTCCACAGCCGTGTTCCCAGGATGCTCCGGTATGTCAGACCATCAAATCCTATCTGTTTAATAGTGTTTGCATTCTGCACCCCATTTTTCTCCCAATTCATAAAGGCTCTGCTGTATTCCATGTCAAGAGAGTCACTGGTGGGGACTGAGCACCATCTGCAGAAACTCTAGTGGTGTAGTTGGTTAAGTGCTATGTCTGCTAATCAAAAGGTCAGCAGTTCGAATCTCCCAGGTGCTCCTTGGAAACTCTACAGGACAGGTCTACTCTGCCCTACGGAGTCACTATCAGTCAGCACTGACTCGACAGCAGTGGGTTTGTCTTTTTGTTTGGGTACCATCTAGTTCTTCCCATCTCGTATTGACGTAGTGTCTGAATCAAGTGGCCCTTTCTGTCTCTTTTGCTCCTATTTTCCTTACATCTGTGATAGCCTTCATTCTCCTCTGCTCCAGGTGAGTTGGAACCAACTGATGCTACTTAGATGGCCATGTTTTGAAGACCCAGATGCCACTCACTAAGGTGGGATGAAGAACATTTTCTTAAAGAAACTTTGTTACATGAATTGACATAACACGAAATCACAGTCCCCAGAACCCTGCCCCTGGCTACTCTGTCCTTTAAAGTGTTGGGTCACATTTAGGAAACTTGTTAGCTTTGGGGATAGTCTAGTTGTGTGGTCTTCTCCTCTACTGTGTGTTGTCCCTCCCTTCACTAACATTACTCTTATCTACAATCCAATCAGTAAATACCATACTCCATCCCTCGCCAACACTTGTAACCATCAAAGACTGTTTTCTTCTGTTCAAATCTTTTCTTGAGTCTTTATAACAGTAGTCTAATACAATATTTGTCTAAATTCACTTAGCATAATTCCTTATAAATTCTTCCATGTTGTGAGATGTTTTCCAAATTCATCACTGTTCTTTCTCACTGCATAATATTCTATCATGTGAATATACCATAGTTTGTTTATCCATTCATCCATGGATGGGCACCTAGGTTGTTCTACCTTTTTGTTATTGTGGGCAATGCTACAATAAACACTGTTGTTCATGTATCTATTCATGTGACAGCTCTTATTTTTCTAGGATATATTCCAAACTATGGCATTGTTGGATCATATGGTATTTCTATTTCTAGCTTCACAAATACATGTTTCGGAAGTACTTCAAGGTCAACTAATGTCACAGAATACCTCAGTTTTGTTAGTGTCTGTTTGACGAAGAAAGAGTAAAAATTGTATTTATACTTAAAGAAGGTATAGTAATTAGAAAAACACAGAATACTGAGAAGTAAACCATAACCCACTGCCTCTTCCTTATTTAACATTTTATCTCATGAATTCTTTCACACTATATAATTACTCATCCATTCCTGGAAACCCTGGAGAGGATGGCATGTCTTGAGAGAGAAGTCACTTTGACAGTGCACTTACTGTCTGATGTAGTCCTACAAAGCTGTTTCTCCAAATTCAAGTGGGGACATTCTTAAAATAATCTAGGATCACTTCCAACAAGACAATGCTATGACAACGTTCACAACTTCAGAGAAATGCAGCAAATAATCAGACTACAAGAAGGACTGCATAAATACATGACAAAGTTTAATTCAACAAGTGTTCAACATTATCCAATTTTTCTTTGCCTAGCAAAGAAAAGCCCTAGAGGCACAGTGGTTAAGAATTCAGCTGCTAACCGATAGGTTGGTGGTTGAAATCTACCAGCCACGCCTTAGAAAACAGATTGGGCAGTTCTACTGCGTCTACAGGGTCAGATTGGGCAGTTCTACTGTGTCCTATAGGGTTGCTATGAGTTGGAATCAACTCAACAGCAATGAGTTTTTGGTATAGTCAAGGTCCACAGTGAGAAATAACAAAAGCTTTCATGTTTGGGGGTATTTGTTTTGTTCCCCAAAAGTCAGTAACCATTTTAATTTATGCATGCATTTAAAATACAACACAGTGAAATTTAAATGATTTAGAGAAACATATTTGAATCCTGAAGAATTATTTTGCAATATCACATTAAAATGAGTATATAAAGTAATGTACTTCAGATAGGTAATATAATCGCAAGTAACTCTAAATCTATTTTCCTTTAATTTACCAAAAACTCAGATTTTAGTTGAAACGTGCCATCCACACAAACATTACATACACATCACTGACTCTAATCTTTTACGTGATTAGAGTACCCCAAAAAGCACAGGACAATGTGTCAAAGCATCTACCCTGTAGCTCTAAGGCTTGTCTACCTTTGAGCTGTGTGACCCACGGCACATTAACAGATTTCAGCGGAATTTTCTCAGAGAATCTGATTCACATATCATGTTTTGTAAAATGAACTGCAGACAGGAAGTACACAAATCCTTGAATACTCTGGGGGTCAGTTCTACCCTGGCCCCTAGGGTCGCCATGAGTCGGATCTGACTCGACGGCACTTGGCTGGCTTGGCTTTAAAATATGTAGTTAATGAGACCCATAATTGCTTTTTTTTTAATATCATAAACAGCAACAACAACAACAAAAAAAAACCCACTGCCACTAAGCCAACCCTGACTCACAGCAACTGGATCAAACAGAGTAGAACTGCCCCATGGCATTTCCAAGGAGCTCCTGGTGGATTCAAACAGCCATGTTTTGGTTTGCAGCTGTATCACTTAACTACCATGCCACCAGGGTTTAAATGCCATTGAAGTGATGCAAACCCTTTTCAGCATGAAGGCTAATTACAAAGGTGAAGCTTCTCAGGGCACTGAATAATGTGAGAGATAGTGTCTATCTTTCAAAGGTTCTTTAGGGGGCCACATCTGTGTAACTGCCCATTTGGCAAAAGAAATTGCTTTCTTCAGAAATAGGCATGGAATGGGCACCCAATCCATGCAAACACAAGTATGATATTCCTCTCAACCGTATTTTTTCCTGAGCTCAGTCATGTGTTCTTTACTCAGCCAATCAGAACTCTTCCTAAGGATTTGTTGACCTGGAGGAAGCTAGAAGTGACTCTTTCTTCTTAAAGCAAAGATTTCTACTCATAGGGTGACTATATGACAGAGTAGACTTGCTCCATGGAGTTTCCAAGGAGCAATTGGTAGATTTGAACTGTTGACTTTCTGGTTAGCGGCCCTAGTACTTAAGCACTAGACAACTGGGAAGTTGTCATGTTAAAGTTAGGAAGACAAAACATCAAATTGGGCATTTATTATGGATCTAAGTCACATAAATAGCCACATGAAAAAAGGAAGACAGCAGACAGAAGAAATGGAAAAAAAAAAAGAGACTAACAATCATTCATATATATACAAGACCAGCCAAGCCAAGTGCCGTCGAGTCGGATCCGACACTCATCCATATATACACAAGACACAGGTACAGGTGTGAATTCAGTCAGCCCTATAGTAATGTATTTAATATTTTCCTTTTCTTATTTCAGCTAATTTTGAATTTCTTATTACTATAAGGATTGTTGCTAAATGGATTCCATTTCTTTTCCAAATATGTATTTTAATGTATAAATTTAATCTCAAAAACATCTTAAACATTTTGATAATTGCCACTGAAAGGCTGTTGATTGTCTATACTTTCAATTATTTGTTTACCTTTAAAATTGGGGGGATGCAGAGTTTTGCTTTATAGTTCAAAATGATTATGAAAACAGGAGGTTTTGTACTGGAGCATTTTTCAAAATTAAATAAAACAACTTTTCAAGAGATGCAGTATACCATTTATAGAGTGTCATGGCAACTATAAAATAATACTAGCTTTATAGTATTTAATATTTTGTTATTTAAAATAAGAGATATGACTGTAGTGATATCTACCAGACTGTCTTTAACAGTATGTCTAAAGACATACTCTGCAGTTCACTAATTCTGAGACCTCTGCTATTTGTCACCTGTTCCAGTTGCTTACCTATTGTGTCACAGACAGTCACCCTTCTAAACAATGCTGTACACTCCTGAAACTGGCCAGCCAGTGAGCTATGCTTTCCAGCCTTCCCTGACAGTTGACTTCTTTTACACTGACCAGAGGAGCACTATGGATTTGATTGTGTTCCCCCCCAAATTTATGTCAAATTGGCTATGCCGTGATCTCCAGAACTGTGTGACCACCCATCATTTTATCATCTGATGTAATTTCCTATATGTTATATCTCCTACCTCGGTGATGGTAAAGAGGCAAGTCAGAGACAGTTTTGTTAATGAGGCAAGATTCAGTCTACAAGATGAGGCTGTCACTTGAGTCAATCTCTTTTGAGGTATAAAAGAGAGAAGGAGGCAGAAGACACGTGTACCCTACACCAGTCAAGAAAGCAGATTTAGGAGCAGAGCACGTCCTTTGGACCCAAGGTTCCCATGCTGAGAAGCTCCTTCACCAAGGTAAACTGATGACAGTGACCACCCTGAGAACTGACAGAGAGTGGACACCTTTCCCTAGAGCGGACACCCAGAATTTGGGCTTCTAGCCCCCTGAATGTGAGATAATGCCTTTCTCTTTGCTAACATCATCCACTTGTGGTATTTCTGTTACAGCAGCAGATGACTATGACAAGGAGTCACTGGCCAGAGAAAAGACGGTAGAGGAGGAAGAGACGCTTCCTCTTTCTAGTCCCAACAGCCTGGCAGATGGCAGTTGCCAACAGCAACCAGACCAGCAGCTGGGCTGTGGTGAGTCACTGCAGACTCAGGCAGTCTGAAAAAGGACATTCCCTTTTCCAGCAATTCCAGCATCTCCAAGACCACAGCAGCAGGTGCAGACTCTTGAGCTCAACAGTTCCTTTTCCCTACCCACGTTTCATTCTTTCAGTCTTGCAAAAGTGTTATCTCCAACTGTCTGTATTAAAGCTCCCTTTCCATTTAAAATACCTGGCATGGTTTGTTTCAATGACTATTATTGTCGAAGGCTGCTGTCATCTCCATGTGCGAGAGAAACACTGCCCGCCCTGCCCTAACTCCACCAGTATCGGTATGCTCAAGTCCATGGTTGTGGCCACTGTGTATCGTGGGTGCCTTCTAATCCAGGGGACTCATGTCCCAGCACTATGTTGGATGATATTCTGCTGTGATCACTGACTAATTATTAGAAGCGTATCACCAGGCTTTTCTTCCTAGTCTTAGTCTCAGTGATCCAATGAAACCACTGCCCATCTATCAGTTTGTTGTGCTACAGTGGCTTGCAGCTTGTGATAACACTAGAAGCTCTGCTACCAGTATCTGAAATGCAGCAGGATCACACATGGTGAACCAGTTTCAATCACTAGAACCTCACAAACATTTTCTATTCGACTGGAGTCATGAGGGATATCCAAAGGTTATTCAATAAATCAGCTACCTAACTTCATCTTCTTTATGCCAGAAATAATCTGTTAACTCTATGAAGGAGGGAAGTCTGGCCTGGCTTAGCTGAATCTGGCCCTTTTAAAGCCTCAATTTTCCCAACTACTAGGTGAGGGACTTCCTGTAAAGGACACTGCATGTTTCTCAATGGCCATAAATGGTCTGTCACTTGCCTGCAGATATTATATAGATTTATATAGAGTAAATATTATGGCTAAGATCAAATGTGATGTGCACAGGAATGTATATCAAATGTTTAAGTACAAATTTCTAAGATCTATTGCACAAAAAAAACCCTTCCATCTACCTAATTGCCAAAAACACAAATTTAGATCTTATTAATATCTTACCAAAAAAACAAACCAAACCCAGTGCCGCTGAACTGATTCTGACTCACAGCAACCCTACAGGTCAGAGTAGAACTACCACATACAGTTTCCAAACAGCTCTTGGTAGATCTGAACTGCCAACCTTTTGGGAATATGTTAGGTAAGTGAAATGAAATCTTAATTCATCTCCTCAGCGCTTAAACTTTGCCTGGTTATACATTTGTTGCACAGTCTTAAAAATCCCTCAGTTGATTTTCATTGTCTTTAGGATGTATTCATGTCATTGAAAAAATATTTTTGTAGTAGATAGGATGCACCAGGTGATGAGTTAAGAATGGTGAATGAAATACGGTCCTGCGTCCATGGAGCTTAGGGTCTGGTGAAGGAAATAAGCAGCCAGTCCCCCCTCCCAAAAATCAACAAATAATGTAGGAAATTGTATTCATGGTCAATACTAAAAAGAAAACCCTCTACGTATAGGAATGTAGAAAGTTAAAAAAAAAAAAAAAACTCCCTATCATTAGCATAATGTTTAAAGATATCATTAGTAGGATATCATCATTAGGAAACTGATGACAGTTTCCTCTCTCACCAAGCTCTAGTTTATACCCAAAGTAGCAACCAAGGGAACTATCTCCCCCCTATTGTTTTTCATAAAACCCTTATATACCCAGAACTTCAGCTTCCATTCGTTAACACTACGGCACATTTTCTTCATTGCATTTTCCTTATTAAACAGACAAAAAGAAAAGTAGACCATGCATACACACAGGGGAAAAAAAAAAAACAAACACAGCCATTGCCAGCATGTTGATTCTGAATCCTAGCAACCCTACAGGACAGAGCAGAATGGAACTACCTCATAGGGTTTCCAAGGAGAGGCTGGTGGATCTGAACTGCTAGCCTTTTTGTTAGCAACCAAACTCTTAACTACTATGCCACCAGGAGTCCTCACACACACACACACACACACACACAGAGGTATCTGTAATCCACATAAATGTGCAAACTCTTCCTTCCTCACAGTGGCAATCACTACTTTGACCTTTGTTTTAATCATCATTTTTTGCTTCATAATTTGGCCTCCTATTACACACCCCTAATATTGTATTCTAGTTTCATTAGGGTTTCAAGTTTAACATAAATGGGTATATACTGTATATTGTTCTGTTTTACATCTTTTAGTATATTAAAGGGTCAAAATATTTTATTTTAATTTGCTCAGTAGTATTTTTCATGTGAATTTGCCACAATGTAGCAATGCCAATTCTTCAAAACTTTGTATTATTTCCAGATTTTCAGAATTATGAAAAACGCTGTTTATGAACATTCCTATATAAATATTTTGGTGAGCACTGAAAGGAGTTTCTTAAGAAGTAACATGTAGAGTGAATCTGCTGGGTTGGAGGGTATGCAGTGTATCTTCAGCTTTATTTTCCAAAAGGAAAGTACCTGTTTACATTCATGCATGTAGTGTATAAAAATCCCCTATTTCTTTATATTCTTAGCAGCACTTAGAAGAGACTCAGAAATTTTTGCCACTCTGCTAGGGTGGTAATGGTACAAGATTTGATACATTTTCATATGCTAATTGGCCATTTGGAATTCCTTTTTTGTGTGACTCCTATTCAAGTGTTTTTGCTCCCCGACCCCCCATGAGCTGTTACTTTTTCTTTCATTTGTAGAGTTCTTCCTATATTCTAAGGAGCCTTGGTAGTGCAGAGATTAAGCACTCGGCTGCTAACTAGAAGGTCTGCAGTTACAACACATCATGGGAGAGAGATGTGGTTGTCTGGGTCTGTGATGGTTAATGTTGTGTCAGCTTGGTGTGGCCATGATTCTCAGCAGTTTGGTAGTCATGATTAGTTTAGTAGTGCTATCAAGATGCACTCGCCTCTGTGGTGAGATCTGATCTAATGTGGTCATCTCCATGACGGGATCTACTGTGAATAGCCAGTCAGTTGACAGGGAGGTTCCTAGGGATTGTGGCCTGCCTCCAGTATAGCTTTTTGCTCACCTGGTATCTGGTAGCTGGCTGCTGTTCATCTTACCTCTGGTTCCTGGATTTGAGCTCACAGCTTACCTGCCAGTCTTGGAATTACCCAGCCTTTGCATTATTGATCTTGGGTTTGCCAGTCCCTGCAGCTATGTGAGCTGGGAGAAATCTCCAGCCTGACCCACAGATTTTGGACTTTATAGCCTCTACAGCCATGGGAGCCATTTCGTTGATTTCTATCTAGCTAGCTACACATATCTGTGTGTGTGTGTGTTCATATATATATAGGTGCTACACTGGCTTTGTTTCTCTAGCAAGAACCCAGCCTAAGACAGGTTTTCTAAAGATTTACAGCCATTCTACTCTATCTGAGTTGTTATGAGTTGGAATCAACTCAACAGCAATGAGTTCGGTTTGGATCGATTTCCTATATTCTAGATACTAGTTCATATTATCTGTTACAAGTATTGGAAATATATTTTCTTGGTCCCTTTTCTTTTCCCTTTCTTTACGATGTTCTTTCTCAGTCGAAGTATCTTTTTTTTTAAGCTATTAAACTTATCCATCTTTCCTCTTCATGATCTGTGCTTTGTTCTGTCTTATTTCAGAACTCTTTGCTTACTCTGAAGCCATGAAGATGTTCTCACATCATCTCCTCAAGGTTTTGAAGTAATTTTTATAGTTGAGTATCTCCCAGGAACTGACTGTACATATAGTGTGAAGAGGATTCAAATTCATTTCCTCTCTTAATCGCATGAAAATAGTAAACTTGCCAAGCAGCGCTTCTCAGAAAGTTTCCTTCCATTCTTACAAAGCTAACTCTCTCTCAACTTTTAAAGTGCAATTCAGAGGCTTTACTTACCCTATGAGCTTCTCTGTGGAACGTTTTTTTTTTCCTTCTTGAGCAATCTCCCCATGCTATCCGCCCCTTTCATGTGCTTCCTAGTATATTTGCCTTCCTCTCTCCCAACAGAAACCCCAGCAGCGTAGTGATTAAGTGCCACATTTGCTAACCAAAAAGTCAGCAGTTCAAATCCACCAAAAGCTCCTTGGAAATTCTATAAGACAGTTCTACTCGGACCTGTAGGAAACTCTATGGAGCAATTCTACTCTGTCCTATAGGGTCACTATGAGTTGGAATCGACTTGACAGTAGTGGGTTTTGTGTCTCTCCTAGTATTTATCAGTATTTATCAAGCCCAAGCAGTACTGCTAGGGCCAGAATACTGTTTCTCTCCCAGTAAACTAACTGCCTCTTAGAATAGAAATACTCTAGTTTGAGTTACACACAACTAGAACAATTTTTAGAATGAACAGTAGAGCAATCTATACTTTCATAAATATGAATTTATGTCAGACACAATATGAAAATAAAATATCTTTCAATATTGTCACAGAGAAAAATCTATCATGTATTAATAAATATGCAAATGTTCACTTTTTACTATCATTTGGGCAAACACTATTGATTGGCTTCTAAAAATAATCAGAATATCCAGTTTCCATTTTCTTAAGTAATAGCATATCAGTCTTAACTGAAGGGTATATTCTTGGTAAGTGATTTCCAAAGTACACACCTAGTAATAAGGACTCAGCTTTTAATGAAAATCTGAAGCACTACTATTCGGATGGCACTGTGGTGGAGCCTGTGGCTTTATCACTTCTTCCTCCCTTACCAGTCATGAGTTGGCCTCTAAAGCTGTCTCAGAGGAAGCCAAGGGTTTCTGTAAAAGTTGTTAAACTATACATAGCACGGGAATTGCAGACAATAAGTACTTACTGCTTTCCGAAGAATCCTTGCCTTCTCTGTTAACCAAAGAAACATAACCTCTGAGCTTCTGTCTATGTATGTTCAGTACTAGACACTTCACTTTCTACTGTCTTGATCTAATTATGCACACATACAGTTCAGAATGTCAGCTATCACAATTTAAACCAAAGCAATCATTTCTACTAAACTATTAAAAACAACTGGCATGCTCTTTGTGTCACGATAAGAATAAGTCTTTGTTCTCACTTCCAGGAAGCTCAGAGCAAAGATGATGCTCAATTTCAATGTCTACACCAACATCCCTGGTTAACATATTTGCTTTTTCTCCCTTTCCAGAATCCTGGTTTTCTAATTTATTTTTATTATGTTATTAACCCATTTGCACATCATGTACTCTTTGATCTGTTGTTAATCATCCATCCTGTATATTTGTGTATACAGCCTTTTACTTTTCAATAGATACAATGTGTATCTTTTCAACAGATGGCAATAGAAATATATTGCAAATCTATTCAACATCTGGATGGACCCATTATTATTATGACTGTTTTCTCGTCTATGTAATTCAGAGTAACATTCTCTCTACAGAAGTTTTGTTCTTAAATTTCTAAATCTGTCAGGTTCAATCAAAAACATGTTTCTTCTTCAATGTGATAAAATTATGAAATCATTTTATATTTTGTCATGCAACAACTATTCTTTAAGTAATTTATATTTCTGGAGTGTTTTATCTTAAATGAATTATACTTATGTATATAAGTAATGATCCCAGGCAGGTTGGTGACTGAGAAGAAATATCTTTTCACGTGAGAAACTAAGTACTACAGTAGCTTTAGGGCTATTCATCTGAATATTCCTGCTGCCTGGCTTTGAATAGATGTTTTGTGCTCAGTTCCTGTCACGGCAGTTGGCAGATTATACCACAACTGCCTGCCATTTACCTGTATTTTCCACTTCATCCCAACCTTATCTAGACTGTAAGTGCTTTGAAGGTAAAGATGGTACCTTGTTCATCATTGTGTCTGTAGTGTTGGCACATAATGCCAAGCCAAGCCAAGTGCCATCGAGTCGGCACATAATAGTGATTCAAAAAATATTATGGGATAGATAAGAGAAATAAAAGTTGCTGAAATAATTCTCTCTCTGAAGGATTTCTATAGCTCCCCTCTTAATTTATCATACTTAAGCCAGCATGGGCAATATTTCTGTATATGGCTTACATCCCTGTTTAGATATGAAGAAAGGCATTAAATCTGTGGATCTCCTTATAACCCCTGACACTAAGTTCTATACACAGTAGGTATTCAGTAAGTTTATTCTGAACAAAAGAAAAAAAATCTAAGTGCCTGAAGAATTTCAACGTGTATGTGAATCAACAATGTGTTTGATTTTTTTTTTAATATCATACACAATAACAGCAATATGCAATAGAATTTCCCATACAGTCACTTAATTAATTCATCAAACATTAGTTTTTAGTAGTATCTACTACATATGAGTCAGAACTGAGTGGAAAGCAACAAGTTTGGTTTTTTGGTTTTATGTATGCCAGACTATTTTACATGACTGGGAAGACAATAATGATGGAAAGATAGAATCTGTGTCATTAAGAAACTTACAGCAAAGAAAATGGAAACAAAAAACATAATGCCAAACATGAAAAGCTGAGGTCAACTGGTCTGTCAAAGGAGTTGGGGGAAATTTTATAAGAAACATCACTGCAGCTGTGGTGGTCATGTAGGAAACATAAAGTGTTCTAAAGCTTCAGAAATGGAGGAAAACCCTTTTAAAAAGGCAGAAATCATCAGCTAAGTGTAGAGGCACACTGGAAAATTAAAAAGATACAGAATAAGCACAAAACAACAAATGCTGGAGAGGCTGTGGAGATATTGGAACTCTCCTACGCTGCTGGTGGGATTGCACAATGGTACAACCTCTTAGGAAAGCAATCTGGCACCCCCTTAAAAAGATGGAAACAGATACACCATTTGACCCAGTAACTCCACTGCTTGAATTATATCATACAGAAGCAAGGGCAATCACACAAAATGATATATGCACACAAATGTTTACTGCAGCACAGTCCACAATAGCAAAAACATGGAATCAACCTGGATGCCGAACAGCACGTGAATGGATAAACAAACTATGGTATGTATACTCAATGGAACACTACGCAATGATAAAGAACAATGATGATTTTAGGAAGCATCTTTTTTTTTTTTAATTATGACTGAGTGAAAATGTACATTCCCATATAAATTTTCATGCCCACCTATATGCAGCTTCCACCACTCTCCCTGCCCGGTGACAGCACACTGTTCCTCTCTGCTCCATACATGTCTCATCCTCCCACCAGGAAGCATATTATAACACAGTTGCAACTGGAAGACATCATGTTGATTGCAATTAGTCAGCAGCACAAGGACAAATATCATATGAGACCCCTACTATAAGGACTTAAAAACAGATTCATGTACAGAAGAAAAGACTCTTTGATGGCTGCAAGGGAGGGGAAGCAGGGAGGGAAAGGCTTGGTTATAGATCAGATAATTAATAGAAATTTGGTTGGGTGAAAGCAGCGACAGCACACATTACAAAGAAGATCAATTTAACTGGACTTCAACATAACATGAAAACTCTTCCGATCTTAACTGAATAATGCAAGAACAGAGTAGCAGGGGCAGGGGTCTGGGAGCAAAGCTCTCAGGGGACATGGAGGCCAAGTGGCATAACCAGCCTATTGCTAAGGGACTCTTCTGCACCCCTTATTGGTGAGTGGTATCTGGGGTCTTAAAAGCCAGCAAGCAGCCATCTGAAGTACACCAAATGGTCCCAACTCAGCTAGAACAGACAATCCCCAAGGACAACAATGACACGAGGGAAAGAGAACCTAGAATACAGAAAGACCCACATACATGGGTGACTATATCAACATGTGACCAGCAGAACCAGATGGTGCCCAGCCACCACTAATGACAGAAATGACAGGGCTCACAGTGCTGAGTACCAGTGGCAACATGAGGAAAAAAAGGGGTGTACCCAAGAACTTCACTAAAAGACCACAAGTGATGGTCCAAAGGTCTGGGACTTCCCTTGGGAGCATGGCCCTTAGACCTGATGCTGCCCCTGATTATAAATCTTTACTGAGGTCAACTCTTTGGACAGGAATGGAGTGGACTCGGGGACACAGAGTGACCATATCATGTGTGCACTTTATGGTTCTATGCATCTATAGGATGTCATCCTACTGGCCTCTTACTAGAGAGGAGTGGAGAGGGTAGAGAGGAGGGAATGGGAGATTGTCAAGAAGATGTAGCATGTACAGAACACAAAGGAGGAGTGTGCTGTCACCTGGCAAGGACAGCAGAGGGAGCTGCAGATAGGTGGGCATGCAAATTTAAACTGGATTGTACACTTTTACTCAATCACAATATAAAAAAAAAAAATTAAAAAAAAGATACAGACTGTCCAAAGCAAATGTGCCAAATGGACCAGATTAAAAGTCAGCATGAATTCAGCTAATAAAAGTAAACTTTGCACAGATTAACATGATCAATAGATATATAACATAAGCCAGCATCAACCTAATTATCTGTGTATGTTAAGGAGAAAATTCTTATATTACACTACATTTTTTAATGCATGAAGTGTTAAGTCAAATCATTAAACCTAAACTAAACTCACTGCCACTGAGTCAATCCCAACTCACAGTGACCCTACAAGACAGAGCAGAATTGCCGCATAGAGTTTCCAAGGACCACCCGATGGGTTTGAACTGCCTACCTTTTGGCTGCCTGTCATAACACTTAGCCACTATGATACCAAGGTTTCCAGTCAAACAATTAAGATATTATTTTCCTTGATGTAAAAAAAGAAAGAAAAACTGATAGAATAATCCATAGCTCTCTCATTGATTTTTCTTGCTTACAAACCACTGTACACTTTATCATTTGTTACTCATAACCTGATGTTTTGATAAACTAAAATTTCCAAGAATACTGACCATGTCTTACTGTTCAACAGAAATACTTTAGCAGTCTCAACTTATCAAAAACTCCAAATCATATTTTTCAGATCTCTGCATAAGAAAGTAGCCTAAAGGTTGCAACAATTATGGTCAGTTTAAACTGATAAACTGAGACTTGAATATTTCACACTCTCTCTCTCTCTCTCTCAATCCTATGGTAAAACAACTAGATTACTTCAAAAAGACACCAGAAGGATAAATGTTGATAAATAGAGCTGGTGTTGAGAGGAAAAATGGCATAACCTTCATGTAAGATTGGAAGTGTGAAGATGAATTCAAATCAAGTGCTTGAAGAAAAGCACATATGAACACAGACACACACACACACACACACAGTCTCAACCTCAAAACCCTAAGTACATGCAGCAGGAATGCCAGCATCAGAGTGTCATGCCGCCAGGTACTGTGGCATATTTGTTCATCTGCCTTGTTACTTTATGACTAAAGTAATGTAGTGTGGCACTGTCTTCCTATTTATCGCACTGCAGATAACACATGGCATTTTTTATATATATGTATATGTAAAAATACATACATATAGTTAAAAGATATGTTCTTAATGATACACTGCAGTTTTAAAATCAGATTTTTCTTATATTAAGTCACCAACGGATCATATTTGGTAATTCACAATTTCATTTGGAAAATTTACTACACAGAGACTTTGTCACAGTTCATTACACTACTACTTTCAAGATACCTGGGTAAATATATTCCTTACAATAATCTGGGAAAATGATACATTTACTTTACATATGGCCCTCATAGCAATAAATGTTTTGCTAGTTTCCAACAGCTTCCATAATATAGTAGAAAATTTTGCCGCTACAAAGAGAGCTCTAGACATAAATCCAGTCTCTGCCACCTACTGAATGCATGATGACAGGAAGCTATGGTTTTCTGTGAGCCTCAGTTTCCTCATCTGTAAAGTGGTCATCATAGAATATTATTGTGAAAATCTGAATGTAAAAACTCAGATCCAGATATAAAAGGCCATTTCTCCCCCAGATAGAACCTATTATGTGAAGGAGGTGGGAAATATTGCACATTATATTTTCAATGCCATCTTCCCAGTTTTGAGAAAATAAAACCAACCACATTTTCTCAATACGTATGCTACAAGAGCTCGTGAATAGTGAAGTACAAGATTTTCAGAATATCTTTAACTCTCTCAGGCCTGAGAACCCTCCAGAGCACTGCAGGGTAACGAGGGTTTGGAGGCTGTGAAAGAGTTACAAGGACTGTCACACCAGAGTGTCTGCTTTTGTTCTATTGTAGGTCTACAAGGGCTCAGGATTTATGGGTCCTTCTCTAACTGGATTGTACCTAAAGGGGAAGGAGAGTTGTTTAAAACACAAAGTACAGTAGAGTGAAATAACTCACTGACAGTCAATCGTTTTCTGGACAAATCACCTCAATACCACGCTGAGAAGAAAGTGAGTTAACCAACCCTTTCGAGTCACTCCTGTGAGGCATATGTGAGGCGGAACAGATGCTTCAAAGATCCGAAACAGTGATATAGGAAGCTAATCACAAGCTAAACCACGAAGTATCCAAAGTACAAAGTGGCCAGCACTGGAATCGGGGAAGGAGAGCTATTCTTATCAATTTAAAAAGAAAAAAATAGTAGATGTTCATATAACGGTGGACATTTCAGAAAGAAATTAAGAAAGAAATCTCAAGACATGTTCCCATAGGCCACCCTTCTAAGCATCCAACTGTCCATAAAGTCCAGCAAATATACTGAATCCTGAAACGAATACACTCAACAGCTAACTCCTCTAGACAGTATCATTTCTGACAGCAATCCGGGTCTTCCCCGAACCAGAAGGCACTACTATCTGTCCACAGAATTCACCTCACTGCCACATGCTATTTGAGGATGCCTTTGTTTTACAAGGCTTACACTGAAAACCTGGAAACCCTGGTGGCGTAGTGGTTAAGTGCTATGGCTGCTAACCAAAAGGTCGGCAGTTCAAATCCACCAGGGGCTCCTTGGAAACTCTACAAGGCAGTTCTAGTCTGACCTATAGGGCTAGCACGAGTCAGAATTGACTCAGTAGCACCTAACAACAACAACACTGAAAGCCAGCAACCTGAATCCCCTGTAAGTGAGGTACACTGCATCCTAGCAAATGTTAATGTTATGGCTCAACTTAGCTAGGCCATAATTCCCAATATTAGGTAATTATCCTCCACTTGAGGATCTGATGCAATTATCCTCCATTCTGTAATAGAATCACCTCCATGATGCGATCTGATGTGATCTAACAATCAGTTGCAAGGGGTGTGGCCTGCACATATGTACATGTGAACATTCTGGTAAAGCCCATTTGTTTGCTTTTGGCTCATCACTATCTCACTTCCAGATCTAAGGACTTGAGCCAGCAGCCTATCACCTTTTGCTGACTTAGGGATTTGCCAGCTCCACAACTGTGAACCAGCAGCCTGCCACATGACCTGCTGATTCTCGGTTCATCAGCCGCTGCAATCACATGAGTCAGAAGTCTCCAGCCAATGCCTGACCCCGTGGACTTTGGCACTTGCCAAGTTCCACAAACACGTGGGCCATTTCTGTAAGATAAATCTCTCTATACATACATACACACTTCACTAGTTTTGCTTCTCTAGAGAATCCAGCCTAAGACAGCATAAAACTCCTGTTTACTTCTGGTGGGAAAGTAATCACTGTCTTGTCAACTGAAACAGGATTTGGTCAATATCCCGACGAATTAGCAGATTTCTGACTTGTAAGTCGATAACTAATCCTCACTGCATCACACCTGCAAGTCACAAAATAAGAGAACAAATTCCAAATCCTGCAAACAAGGCAGAAAACACTTAATTTTACAAAAAATGTATTATTTTATATTTGCACATTTCAATGATTTCTGCTCCAGTATTTAAAAACACAAACATGGTGAATGTTTTCATTTAAACCAACAAATTGATCCTGGTCCAAATACAAGTTTCCCTAGCAAAGAATTCTTAATTCCACAAACTTACTTATGTGCATATATCTGATAATTTTAGGAATCTGGGTCCAAAGATGTACCCACCCTGTACCTACTTCAAGTCTTTTTGGTTGAGAATAATTAAGAAAAGGAAAGAATTCTAGACTCCAGAAAGTAAAGTAAGGCAGATATATGACGAACAGAGTTGCTTTCAACAAAACTCTGGAAGACTGAGAAGGCTGAATGAGAATATAATTAGGACTTCTCTGTAAGAAAGAGCTGAGTGGACATGAGTTGTACATGTGCTTCACAACAGAAGGATCCAGAAGGCTAACGTCAATAGTTTGATTTGCTTAATGAGAATTAAAATTAGTATTTGGATAATGGAACAATAAGGAAGAAACCTGCTCTGTGTAAAACATCTGTAACCGATACACTGACTTTATAAATACCTCAGTGAATTTATTGGGAAGGCAGGATCCACAAAATTTTAGATAGTCGGGTGACAGGCAGCAAGAGAGACAGGTAAGTTTGGTTATGATGTGTGTTCAGTTATCTCCCTCTTTAATGACTGCATAATAATTCAGAAAGACTTCTGTAGATTCAGGATCTCTCTCTGCCATCCATGCCTATTTTTAAAAGCTAGTAACTCCATGTTTATTGTAGGAGTATCTACCCAGCTTTTAAGAAAGTAGAACCAGGACCACTCAACTTTAAAATGCTGTTTCTTGCAAATGAAGCATTAGGGTGTGATGGAATTATTACTGTACTTTGAGGTAGAATGTTAGGATTCAATCCTAAATCTGTGACTATGAGTATAAGGTATCACTACCTTCTGTTTCTTATAATTGAACGCAATTAGAGAGAAAGAATAAGTTCTGTTAAGATTTGGCTAAGGTATGTAAAGTTCATGATCCCAACGTTTTTGTGAATGAATTTTATTTCAGTTCACTATATAGCTTTAAAAAAATGTAACATAGGACATCAATGTCAAAGGTAATAAAAGCAATCACTAGTTATCTGTTTTAAAAAGTATACTTTCTGAGTACTCCACTAAATTCACATAACTATAAATCTATATGTTTCAAACACATACTTTAGATTCTCTCTCCCATTATAAATAATTACTTGCTTAAATAACTGTTTTTCCCATATGATTATCTACAAAAAGAGTTTAAAATGACTTTCCTGGATTTTGTTGAGAATACATCTCACAGTAAGCAACTTTAGAAAGATATACTCTGGACGAGAAAATCAACAGAGCCAAAAGGTCACCAGAAAAGACACAGCATCCTTTCTTTAAAATTTAAAAAACAAAAAAAAATGTGCTTTAGATGAAGGTTTACAAAACAAATTAATTTCTCATTAAACAAGTAACACACATACTGTTTTATGACACTGGGTACCAACCCCTTGATGCATCAGCACTCTCCCTCCCTTCTTGACCATGAGCTCCCCATCTCCATGCATCTAGGTTTCCCCTTCCCTCCTGCCTTCCTGTCCTTGCCCGGGGCTGATGTGCCCACTCAGTCTTGTAGAAGTGGTTGAGCCATGTGTACGACTGTCTCATAGGGCTGTTTGATCTTTGATGGAAGAGCGAACCAAAGGAGTGACTTCGGTACTGACTTAAAAGGGTGTTTGAGGGCCATACTCTCGAAGTTTCTCCAGTCTCTGGCAGGTCAGTAAGTCTGGTCTGTTTGGGGGACTTAGAATTTTGTTCTACACTTTCCACAGCTCTGTCCAGGACCCTCTACTGCGATCCCTGTCGGAGCAGTTACTGGTAGCTAGGTGCCATCTAGTTGTCCCAGACTAGTCAGTTTATTGTAGGGGTATCTACCCAGCTAGAAAATCGATTTTTAAAATTTGGGAACAATTTTCAACACGTGGTGATGGTAGGCTACATGACCAGCATCCTTTAGACTATTTTTCATCATTAGTTTACTTCATTTGGGAAAAACAGAGGTGTTCTCCCCTATTACCTGACACTGTGGAAATCACTCAGAACAGCAAGGTGCTATTAAATATTAACAATCACCATTATTAATAATCTATTTATGACAGATTCCTCAGTACTACCTGCAATCAGACATATTCTTTTAAAGACAATGAAACCTGGGAAAAAGTAGCTAATATTTTTTATCAAATAACATGCAAATTTCAAAGGAACACCCAAAATTTCTTTCCTGGACGTCAAAGAGAAAAAAAAAAAATGATGTGTTCTACCTCATCACTGCCTTTTAAGAGGAGAGTGAATGAATTTTTTTAGTCATGCTCTCAAGTAGAAAAGCAGCTGTAAAACACTGGTGCTTTTGTTTATGATCTAGAAATTAACTGTGCAACTTCCCCTTGGTAATTAAGCAAGGAACAAACTCTTTGAAATCACTCTTACAAAGCATAACTTTATTAGAGATGCAGGCTGAGTAAAACACAGGATCGCCAGTCCACGTCTGCTCTGTCTGTCTGCCACCAAAAGAAAGTGGCCACGTACATCAAGAGTCGCCTGTATGTCACTTCTTCGCAAGAGACAGATGGCAGCTTGGTGACATTTTCTTTTTTAGTTCTAGTCTCTCTCCGTCTGTCTCTTCCTCTCCCCTCCCGTCCTTTTTCTATCCTTTCCCCCTACTCTTTGTCTCCCTAGAGGTTCGAATGTCATTGCTTCAACGCTTAGGAGATGAATCCATTTTCCTTCTGCTAACTCCTCTTCCTAGGAAGATGGAGAATCTCCTCATTGATTTTGACAAGGGAATTATTTGCTTAAGAGTAGAACAGACTTCTGACCTTTCAAGTGATCAGATTAGGATGGTTATTTTCACATTACTAAGTAATCAGGGAACAAATGCATTACAAAAGGGTTTCGTTCACGGGCTCACCTCTTGGCTTCTAAAAAAATATTTCTCACTCACAGATAACCCAGATTCCATTTCTGCCTTTGCCTATGAACCACATGGGAAGCTAAAATGCATTTGGAACATTGCATTTTGCCTAAAGGCTATCAGTAAAATTTAATTTTCTTACTGCATTGATTTTTCCATTATAAGTTGTAACCGTCTAATGATATCTCATAAGAATTTTTAGTATTGAGGAAAAGGATGCGAACGATTCACCAGTGGGAACCGCTTGAAAATGCAGTGTGATTTTGGAACAAGTATCTGTCTTCTGGATGGGCAGTTGCTTAAAAATAAAGTGCATTTAATTTACCAAGAGCTTAGATGATGCTTTTAATTCACACATTCCAGAGTTTAATATGTAATCTCCGGTTAAACATAGAATCTCAGCATCTAAAATCCAAATATTCTCTTTTAGGCAGGACAACTAATTCTAGACATGGGATTGGTTGATATTATTAAAAATTAATGTGCCATGCTGAAATAATGTGACCAAAAAGCATTAAGTCTAAGGCTCTCACGTCTTTATCTTGACTACATTTAGCAAAGCCTGACATCTTTCTCTAATTACTTCAAATACATCAAGTTGGCATGTTTTCAGTTCAAGTTTGGACAAAGCAGGCATCAAAGATAGCACACAGCCCATTCTCCCACAAAAAGATGAACTGAGGCTTCTTTTCCTTCTAAAGCGTTGTCTTATTGCCGAAGCTTTAGCAAAACCTTAAATAGTCGTGTTGAGAAAACATATTAAAAAATAGAAGCAGTGTCACAGTGAAATCAACTGAGGATTCAAAGTGCCATATGTTCAACAGCTCCAAGGGAATATTTTAATTATTATTTCACATTGTCACAAACACTACAGGTGGTTATAAATACAAAATAGAGATCTGTGAACAAAAGATTAACCAAGTTAAATACATCATTGTTAACAAGAGTAGGTACCTCAAAATGGAAAAATGTCTTAATCTTTATCACTCAACCTGATCTTCCATACATTCATTCTGGGCGGGTCTCTGATACTTATTTTCATGCAATTTCATTTCCACTTTTTTTGTTAACATTTAAAGGGCTTCAAATAGAAATGGAGAACATCTGTTTCCAAGAAATAAATTGTTCTTTAAAATGTCATTAAAAATAATTTAGAAACTCAATTCTTTTTCTATTTTAAAACTCTAAATCTTAATTTTTAAATGTCTGTGCATACTGGGCAACTAACTCTTATTTATAGAAGGGGAAAAGTAAGAAAAAATAAAGGAAAGCACATCTTCATTCTTTGACAAAGACATCCATTTCTAGTCAACAGAAACATACCTATCAAACAAGTCTCCCAAACATTTAGCTTTACAAATTAATGTGTTTTATCAGTGTAACAAGTCAACATTTTTAATCACCACCTATCATGCCCTTACTATTCTCTGACCAGACTCGACAGCAGTGGGATTCTTCTCTGACATCACTGCTCAACTATTAATAATCCAAAGCAAATAACTAGGAAAATGACAGACTGAAGGCAAATTTCTGAGCTGGTGACTTTACTGGCCAGACGTGGCTTTTCAAGTATCCCACCATTCTAGTTTGGATCACATCAAATTCCTCTTTTTATTTATAACTTATATCAACATTTCTTATTTACAGGTTGTATAAACAAGGGTCAACTTGGTACGGTGGAGTAGAAAATATCTGAGAGTGATTTTGTTGTTGTTGCTTCGTATTTATGGTAGAACCAGAAGTAAGCTTGTTTTGAATAACTAAAAACGTATGTCAACCAGAGAAGAGGTATTTTAATCAGTCACACTCTGTAATGTCTTCTACCTATGTTTTAACTTTATGCCAACTCCTAACAGCTGATACTTAGTGCTACTCATTATTCCAGGCTCCACAAAAGGCACCTCATCCAAGAACCTTCTCCCATTATTCTTAAACAGTCTCAACTGCTCAGATTCATGAATAAGAGGTACATTTTACTTTTTCTTGTACTTCATCTGACTATCTTTTTGTCTCCCTCTCGACGGCACTTGGCTACTTGGCTTGGCATCCAAGATACAGCAAATTCATTGAGAACCCGATAATTTTACCACATTAAGGAAAAAATAATAATTTCTATAGGAAGGTATATTGTTGGCTCCAGTGAATGACAACAATAAGAAATGTTCTAAACAAGCTGCATGATCAATGGAATGCTAGAGTCCATTACTGTAGTCACTGCATATTTTGAATGCCTTCTAATCTACAGGGTTCACCTTTCAATGCTGTATCAGATAAAATTTTGCGACCCATAGCGTCTTCAATGGCTAACTCTCAGAAATAGATTCCCAGATCTTTCTCACTAGCCTGCCTTAGTCCACGAGCTCCACTGAAACCTGTCCATGCTGGGTGACACTGTTAGGATTTGAAATACTGGCAGCATAGCTTCCGGCTTCATAGCAAGATGCAAACTATCACAGTGACAAACTGACAGATAAGAAGGTACACATCTCTTTTAATATGTAGTAGACTATGACAATTCCGTCAGGTGTCAATGGACTAAACTGATCACCCTATTTTGGTTAGCATACCTACTCAATCTGTACATGGAGCAGAAGATGCAATAAGCGGGACTATACGAAGAAGAACAAGGCAGGCAGATTGGAGGAAGATTCATTTACAGCCTGTTATACAGATGACAAAATCTTGCTTGAGGAAAGTAAAGAAGACTTGAAACAGTTACTGATGAAGATCAAAAACCACAGCTTTCAATGTGGATTATACATCAACACAAAACAAAAATTCTCATAAATAGACTGATTCAGGTTGTCAAGGATTTGATTTTACCTGAATCCACAATTAACACCCATGGAAACAGTAGTCAAGAAATTAAAAATAAAAAAATTGCATTGGGAAAACCTGCTGCAAAATTCCTCTTTAAAGTGTTGAAGTGTAAAGATGTCACCTTGAAGACTAAGGTGCATCTGACCCAAACCATGGTATTTTCAATCACATCCTATGGATGTGAATGCAGGAAAGTAAACAAATTAGACAGAAGAAGAACTGACGTCTTTAAATTGTGGTATTGTCAAAGAATGCTGAATATTTCACGAACTGTCAAGAGACTGAACAAATCTGCCTTGAAAGGAGTACAACCAGAACGCTCCTTTGAAGCGAGGATGGTGAAACTCTATCATACATACATTAGACATGTTGTCAGGAGGGATCAGTGTCTAGAGAAGGACATCCTGCTTGGTTAACGCAGAAGGTCAGAGGAAGAGAAGAATATCACCGAAGAGGTGGACTGACACAGTGGCTGCTCTGACAGGCTCAAGCACAACAACGACTGTGAGCATAGCACAAGACCAGGCAGTGCTTGACTCTGTGGGACTGACTCCATGGCCTCTAACAAGAAGAGTGGGATAATTTGTTACAGCAGCAATAGGAATATAATACAGCCATCAAATACAATTTATAAGACTAGATGCTTAAACATTTACTCTAAAAATTAAAAATTAAAAAAACTTAAGGTGTAAGGATGTAAATTAAAGATACTGCGATACAAATTAAAATAGCCAACTGACATATTTAGGATACCCACGTCCTCATCAAAATGTTTTTCAAGATCCTCAAAGTACAAAAAGCAATCCACTTCAGAGGTCATAATTAATGTTCACAATCTAGGACCATGAGGCCAGGAGTGTGTGAACTAAAATCTCCTATTGCAGCTCAAAGTTATTTCAACAAGTATTTCTCAAGCATATCCTAAAGTATCTAACCTAAAGATAATTACATAAACAGATGACAACAGCCCGGACTTAGTAAAACAGCATAATGCATGATACCTACAGATATACAGAACCAGTACAAACTCAGCCTTACACAGTTATGCAGTCTATCTGAATAATAATGATTACTTTAAGTACGTTTATTTTATTTTAAGGGATCTTGAAGATTCTTCACTTGCTGTATACAATAATGCAGACTCCCAGAGAAGGAAATAATATCTATGAATACATGTTTACAAAACAAAAGGATCCCAATAGGAATTGCTGACTGTATGGTTCTCATCTTGCTACCACCTGAGTCATTTGTATTATTACAAAGAAATGAGATTTATCAATAACTGGGGATTCAGAAACTCATTTCTTCTGGTGTGGAAGGAAATAATGCACTGAGATGACTGCAGTCCAAATACACCGTGTATCACACCACAGCACTGTCACTCTTACTCAGATCACTTCTTTATTAACTTTTTTAAAAACAATAGAGATCTAGAGTCAGTGTTTTCACTCTGTTTAGTCTAGATTAATGATGCAAAACTGGTAACAACAAAGCATTTTACCAGCTATTTTATTAAACTCAGGAGAAGCTAGACTGATCTCTTTACATATATACATATATATATATATATAAAGTTTACTATGATTGAGAATATACAATCCCAAATAAATTTGCATACTCACCAAAAAGCGGCTCCCACTGCTCTCCCTGCCCAGTGACAGCACACTCCTCTTCTCCATTCTGCACATGTCATATCCTCCTAACAATCTCCCATCCCTTCCTCTCAACCCTCTCCCCTGCCCCAGTAAGAGGTCAGTTGGATGACATCCTACAGATGCACAGAACCATAACATGCATACATGATATGGTTGCTCTATGTCACCAAGTCCAATCCATTTCTGTCCAAAGAGTTGACCTCCATTACGATTTCTGGACAGGGGCAGCATCAGGGCCATGGGCCATACTCCCAGGGGAACCCCAAGGCCCCTGGACAATTAACTGCGGTCTTTTAGTGGAGATCTCAGGATGCGTCCCTTTTTATTTTTATGTTGCCTGTGAGACTCAACTTTGTGAGCCCCATCACAGCTATCACTGATGGTGGCCGGGTACCATCCAGTTCTTCCGGTCACACATCGATGTAGTCACCCGCTCATGTGGGTCTCTCTGTTTTCTGGATTCTCTTTCCCCCGTGTCATTTTGGTCCATGGAGATCATCTATTCCTGCTGAGTTGGGACAATTTGCTGTACCTCAGATGGCAGCTTGGCAGGTTTTAAGACCTCAGATGCCACTCACCAATCTGGGGTGCAGAAGACTCTCTCAGCAAAATACTAGTTCTACCAATTGGCCTCAATTTCCCCTGAGAGCATGGTCCTCGGTCCACTGCCCCAGCTACTCCATCCTTGCAATACTGGGTTAAGATGGGAGAAGTAATCATGCTATGTTGAAGTCCAGTTAAAATTGATCTTCTTTCTAATGTGTGCTGTCACTGATTTCATCCAACCAAATTTCTATTACCTGTCTAATCATACTCCACCCTCTTCCTCCCTCCCTCCCTACCCTTGCTGCCATCAAACGGCCTTTTCTTCTATGCAGGAGTCTGTTTTTAAACTCTTATCATAGGGGTCTCATACAATATTTGTCCTGTTGTTGCTGATTACTTTCACTCAACATAATGTCCTCCAATTGAAACCAGATTATGTTTCCTAAAATCATCATTGTTCTTTATCATTGCACCGTGTTCCATTGAGTATTTTTACGGTAGTTTACCTATTCATTCCTCTACTTCTGGGCATTTGAGTTGTTTCCATCTTTTTGCTATTGTGGACTGTGCTGCAATAAACATTCACGCGCATGTATCAGTTGGTGTGAATAGCCTTAATTCTGCAAGATATATTCCAAGCAGTGGAACTTCTGGATCAAATGGTATATCTGTTTCCATCTTTTTAAGGAAGCACCAGATTGTGCCATTTGGTAATTCCACCAACAGTGTAGGAGAGTTCCAATTTCTCCACAGCCTCTCCAACATTTGTTGTTTTGCATTTTTTGAATCATGGCCAACCTTGTTGGGGTGAGATGGGATCTCATTGTAGTTTTGATTCGAATTTCTTTAATAGATAATGATTGTGAGCATGTCCACATGTGTTTTTTGGCTGCCTGGATCTCCTCTTTAGAGAAGTGTCTGTCCATCTTCTTTTCCCATTGCTTAACTGGATGATTTATCTTTTTCTTATTGATATTTTATAGTACCTTATAGATATAGTTGCCAAATAATTTTTCCCATTCTGTAGGTGGTCATTTAATTCTATTGATAAAGTCTTTTTATGAGTAAAAGTGTTTGATTCTTAGCAGTTCCCATTTATCTACTTTCTCTTGTGTTGATTGTGGTTTGTTTGTTAGATTTTGAAGTCTGTCTACATTGTATATTAAAACTTCCATCGCTGATCCTAATTTTTCTTGAATTAGCCTTCTCATTTTGGATTTGGTATTTCAGTCTTTTATCCAGTTTGATTTGGTTTTTGCATAAGGTGTGAGATGTGGGTCTTGTTTCAATTTATTGCAGATGGATATCCAATTTTGCCAGCATCGTTTGTTCAAGAGGTTGCTTTTACCCCAGCTTAATGTCTTAGGGCCTTTGTCAAATATCAGCTGTTCATAGGAGAATGGTGTCATCTCTGGGGTCTCAATTCTATTCCACTGATCTGTCTGTTCCTTTTTGTACCAGTACCAGGCTGTTTTGACTACTGTGGCAGTGTAATAGGTTCTAAAGTCAGGTAGTGAAAGGTCTTCCAGTGTGTTCTTCTTTAGAAGAAGATGTGTTTTGTTTGTGATTTGTTTCTCATCTCACTAAAAAATGTCACAGGAATTTGTATTGGTATTGCATAGACTAATCTCTTTTTAATAATGCACCAATAACATATTCTATCAAACCTCTAATTTATATACAGTTATACTACTTTTCAAAGAAATAATATTGGCATAGTTATAGGATCTTCAGCACACTTTAGCTAGAACACGGAAATAATTCTGATATGATGCTGCCATTGTTGAAGAATATTCTGTGTCCCAAGAACGTGTTTTTACTTCAGTCAACAGCATACAACACTGTGTCAATATACTCATCCTTTAAAAGAAAATACAGGTCCATGTGCCTGTATACTGTGAATACAATTTGGCTTATGCCATTTTCTAACTTGCTTAAATACCCTTGCTTCTTTTGCTTTTATTTTCTTTTTCTTTTCCTGTCACAAGATTTTTGATGATATAAATTACTTCAATTGTTTTACGATTAGACAAGGAATGGAACAGAAAGGCTGTGAGTAATCTGACAATCTAAGTTGATGCAGAACGAGTAACAGTAATGGTAATGCTGGTACTAGCTGTTCTGCCGTACACTAACTAGTTATGCTAGTCAACATACGTTCTTTCTTCTCAATATCCTTGAAATGCATGAATTATAATAACCACTCCACAAATGGAAGAAACCAGATTTCACTGATACACTGACTTACGTTTTATCACTCAGGTAGTACACAGGGATTCACATCCAGGAAGAGATGATGCCTAATTACACTTTTTTCCCACCACTGCTGTTTTATTTTCTGCATTTCAAGTATCACTAAACATACACCAGCAGTTCAAATCCACCAGCCACTCCTTGGAAACTCTATGGGGCAGTTTCACTCTGATGTATAGGGTCACTACGAGTCAGAATCAACTCAACAGGCAATGAGTTTAGACATATACAAACCTACTGCCATTGACACACACATAGACCTTAATACAGCATATACATGCATGTCTGAACAAAAAACAAAGTAGTTCCCTGATTTTCCTCAAATACAGGCAGTACTGGTCAGAGAACACTGCTCTTGACAGGAGACCTGGCATACTACAGGGGCTGAGCCTGCGGCTGTACGAGGCAGACTGCAAGGGTCCCTGTCTTGGTTCCACCCTTCCCACTGTGCAACCTTAGGCAAGTTACACACTATCTCTGTGCTTCAGTTACTTCTCTAAAATAAAGATAAAACCCACTGCCATCAAGTCGATCCTGACTCCTAGCCCCCCTAGAGGTCAGAGTAGAACTGCTCCAAAGAGTATCCAAGGAAGGCCTGGTGGATATGAATTGCCAACCTTTTGGTTATCAGCTGTAGCAGTTAATCACTATGCCACGAGGATTTCCAAGATAAAGATAGAAATGTCTTTGCCTCCACATGGCTATCCATGGGAGGATTATGTGGAAAAGGGTACCGTGAACACACCTGCCATCTCTTCCTGTGACCTATGCCATAATCTTCTCCTTAGGACCAGATGTTTTGGTCTGGGTTCTTTGACAAGATAAAAGTGTAAAATGACTCCCTTCTGATGATGACCGAAAATACATCCCAGTGCAGACAGTGGGCTATAAGCACCTCTTGCCCTGAGTACATGTTAACTGCTTAGCTAAAAGTGTACATTATTTGGTAAATGGCCAGCCCCACTGCTCTATCTATTCCCAGCGTGGAGACAGTAAGGTCCTTTTCCTAAAGACAAGAGAGGTGCATACAGACTTCACCCTGTATTGGCTACAGAGAGACCCTCTGGCCATGGTGGCCCAGTGCCTGCTACTGAGGCTGACCTTGCTCTTTCTCCTCTTTCTGTGAATAAAGCATTTCTCCATCCAATGCCTGTGTGCATCTTGGCAATGGGACTCCAGCAAACTTTGGAGTGTGTTACTATCATGGATTGAAGCACATGTTCCCCAAAAGTGTGCTTACTAATTTGTTTGGGCTGTGATTCCCAGTAGTGTGAGATTATCCTCTATTTTATGTTCGCAATCTTTATGTATGTTGTAAATCATAATCTCGACCTGTGGTTAACAGGGCAAGATGAGATTATATTACAGATTAGCAGTGGACTGTAACACCCTTGCTAAAGTTACAACCCTGTTCCAATGTAAAGGGACTTTCCCTGGGGTGTGGCCTGTGGCACCTTTTATCACTCATGAGATTAAAGCAAAGAGGAAGCAAGCAGAGTGCGCGGGATCTCAAACCACCACAAAAGCAGTGCCAGGAGCAGAGTGCATGCAATGGACCTGAGGTTCCTGCACGGAAATGCTCCCAGATCAATGGAAGACTGATCACAAGACCTTACTCCAGAGTCAACAGAGGAAGAATGCCTTTCCCTGGAGCCAGTGCCCTAAATTTGGGCTTGTAGCCTAGTGGACTGTGAGAGAATCAACTTCTCTTTGTTAAAGCCATCCACTTGTGGTATTTCTGTTATAGCAGCACTAGATGACTAAGACACTATCCTTCATCAAATGACACTCTTCTCTGCAGGTGGTAACACATGTCACTTGTTTTAGAGATGAACAGTTAATATTTTTAAGTGCTTAGAGCAGTACTTAGTGCATATTAAAGAGACCTAAGTATGTGCTTAAGAAACAAAGACAATATTGAGACTGAGAGTAACTGTGTCAATTTTAAAATGAACCACCAAGTTTTCATTTTATTCCCAGTTTGAAGAAAGAAAACACCTAAGAAACGCAGGACCAGACAGCTGTGCTACAGCTGCTCTCTTCCTGAAAAATGACTGACGAATTTAGAGGCAGCTGTTTGCTCAGTCTTGACCAAACAATTTCAACCTTATCTTTCAACATTATAAGAAGTCATTCAGGTAACATTCAAAAAGTGACCCCAAAGAGACACGCATGCTTTCTGCTAACACAGGACCACAGTGCTGTTCTCAGGGACAGTAACCAGGAATTGAATTAAGGCCAGTGCGCTTAGCAGGGTTTGTGTCTTTTGTACACAATTACCCATTACATGTGGAGTGAAACAATTTCCTTGCTGTGTTAATTAGATAAATCACCTCTTTTATTTTGCTAGACCCCAGTTTAGTCTCAGCAGTTGAGGTCATTTCTGAGGAATATCACAGTATTATGTAGACAGTAAATTATATTTTTTCAAAGTTATTTAACTTCCTCCTAGACATATGCATTAAAATATAGGCTCTTATATTATTTTAATATTTCTCAAAAGATAATCATCATCAAGTTGTATCACTAGTAAGAAAGCAGAATCTTCAAGTATTACCACAAATAGCAAATTCAAACCAAGAGCCATGACTTTAAGAGCCCGGACATTCAAGGATACCTGAATCCTAGCACTGAACATGACTGGGAGTAGGGCATGCTTTTGACAGCAGTGAAAAATCAAACATAATTTTTTCTAGAAATTTGGTCAAGTGCTGCCTGGCACTCATGTCCTTTACCCCTTACAGAGATTAGGCCATGTCTTGATAGACCTAACTATGCATTAGTGAGAGCAGAGGTCAAAATGCCCCTAGATTAATGGCTATCTGAGCAAAACTATCAGTCAAGGAGAAAAGCATGAGCTATATTATCCATTTTCTACCACTGCAGGCCATTTTCCGCACTGGGCTTGAATTATTCATGCATCTCTAATCCCCCGCCCCCTTTTCTGTTAACCCTATTTATGCTGTTTGGAGATCCTTGGGTGGTGCAAACAGTTTACACATGGCTGCTAACAGAAAGGCTGGAAGTTCAAACACACTGAGTGGCACCACGGAGGAAAGGCCTAGCGTTTGTCTTCCATAAAGATTACAGCAAAGGGAATCCTAAGGAGTAGTTGTGTTCTGTAACACATAAGGTTTCCATGAGTCAGAATGAACTCAACAACCATGTGTTGTTTTGGGTTTTGTTTTTTCAACTGCTCTTGTTCTGTTTATTCTGGAATAAATAAAACGTGAACTGAATGCTGTAAAATTGAATTTAGGACCAATGTTAGTTCTTCTCAAATACACACCACTTACAAGATTATATATTTTGTTGCTGCGCATTTCAATGTCACCCCTACTATGAAGATAAAGTAATTATTCCTTTTAATCTAGAAATAGTATGGACTCAGAATTAGAAGAAACCCTAGAATTCTCCTCTATACTGTCTGTAGTATAATTACAGCCACTCTTGAAATTTTGTGTGTCTGTGTGTGTCTGTGCCAGCTGTGTGTGTCTCTCTGTGTGTGTTGGTGTAAATGTAATATATATTCATCCATTTCACATTTCCTGAGTGTTCTTTAGTCTCAGGATACTGTGCAAACAAGACATACACAAGCCTACAGACATGGGACTTCCATTCTAGGATAATTAATAACACTAAACAAAAAACCAGATCAACAGTTGCAATTGAGATAAATAAAATTAAGAAGTAATTCAAAAGCACTATGAAAATCAATAATTCGATAACATGACCTAGGTTTTAGTACCAAGGAAGCTTCACTTAGCAGAAAGTAGCATTTTGGCTAACATGTGAGGAAAGAATTGAAGTGAAATAGGATAGATGGAATGTTTTTAGCAGAAAGAAGAACATAAACCAATACTTAGGTTACTCTACGATTTTGTCACATAGCCTCTAACAATAAAGCATGGAAATGTGCTGAAAGGTGCATGAAAGGTGCTGAAAGTGACAGTGTACATGGTACCACACAGAAAGTGACCAAAATAATAAGTCATAAAACCAGAGCAGAATAGAGCAGGAGAGTAAGAGGGGCCATAGACGTGTTGATGAGCTGGAGGTAACCACAGGCAAGGAGAATGGTCATAGTAGGGATAGTTAAGGGAGCTAGCTTTCGCAAGAGGATGATTGTTTGAACTAGTGCTTTCAAATATAGCTATTTTGGTAACTGAAAGATGCGTGGCAGAGATGGACTACAAGAGAAGGTCACAGAAAATGGGAGCACCAAGCCTCTAAGAAACTACCTGTTAAATAAGCCATCTAAGGGGACACTGATACACATGGCACAATGGAGAAGTAGAAATGCAGAGAAAGACAGCAAGTCATCCATAAGAGTCTTCAGTAGACGAGGGGAATGTCCAGGTCTTCAGTCCATGAGAGGACGACCAGGCAGGAGAGGTAGAGGGGCTGGATGGCAGGAGTCCCAGAAAAGAAGAGTTTTTAATACAGGTATTGTTTATTAGGCTTGGCATTTGGAATCAAGAAAAGTATGGTACCTACCTCTTGAACCTGGAACTATACATAGCATATGAGAGAATGAACTGCAGACACCCCAGAGGGGTAAAAGGGAAGTAGATTTCTTAAGAAAAACATGATACTCAAATTAAGACCCCCCCAAAAATAAAAACACCTGCTGCCATTGAGTTGGTTCCAACTCATAGCAACCCTACAGGGCAGAGTACACCTGCTCTGCAGAGTTTCCAAGGAATGCCTGCTTGATTCAACCTACCAACCTTTTGGTTAGCAGATGTGGCACTTCACCACCATGCCATCAGGGTTTACCAATGAACACAAAAACAAATCCAGTGCCATTGAGTCAAATCTGACTCACAGCAACCATAGAGGGCAGGGCAGAACTGCTCCACTGAATTTCCAAGAAGCACCTGGCAGATTTGAACTGCTGACCTTTTGGTTAGCAGATGTAGCACTTAACCACTATGCCACTATGCCACGTGGGTTTCCAATTAAGACACCAAACCAAATCCACAGCTGTGGAGTGGATGCCAACTATTAGTGACCCTGTAGGACAGAGTAGAACTGCTCCACAGAGTTTCCAAAGAGCGCCAGGTGGACAGGGACTGCTGACCTTTTGGTTAGCAGTCATACCACTTAACCACTAGGCCAAGGAAATTATAAATAGGAATGATGTAGCTATGTTAGTTTTTACTTGTTCATCTTTTCTTTTTTCCTCTCCACTTGTTTTGTTTATCCATTTGTTTAACATAAAGTTGAAATTTTAGATACCAGAGTGGAAAGATTTTGGAGAAAGGTTCACAGGGAATTGGATCAGCAGCAAGAAGCACAATGAGCGACATTTTAGAAGAGGAAAAATCCTGAGCTGATCACAGTATGCATTGTTATGTACTGATCAAGCAGCTCTATGTGGAGCAAAGAGTTAATGTGCTCAGCTGCCAACCTAATGGTTGGAGGCTCAAATCCATCACATGAGAGAAAGGCATGGAGATCTACCTCTGCAAAATCAGCATCTGATATTGGTAGTAACCAAAGACAAAACAGAAGGATAGAGTACAGGGCGGATTTCATCACCATCATCTCCTGAAGGACACTGGGCACCTGGGTTCCAGAGAATTTGGCTGCACATCAGGTGGCTGGTCCTGTGGCTGAAACGGGGAATCACTGCCCGAGCTGGTTCATGGGTACTGCCTGCTATGTTGTTGGAAAGGCAGCCATCTGCAGTGCATTAAATAAAGCCCCGGCACTCAATCAATGGCCTACTTTGGTAGGGTATAAAAGCCTTAGGGAAGACTATTTAAAGTAGTTTCTAACTTCTCCACACATTGAAAACATGGGATATACTTCAAGGTACAGCAGTAACAATCCCGGGCACTGGCAGTCTAAAGGGAGCCTCTTCATTTGTGAATGGTGAGGTGGCATGAGGACACTAACTATTGCCAAGCCAGCCAAGTGCCAACTGACTACTGCAGATGTCTTCTTTCCATTGAGCCTGAGACGGATGCTTGCCTGTTGGTACAGAGAACTCTCCCTGTCTTTTTCTTCTCTCCCCTGCACCACTGATGCTAGAAGCCTGGATCTACAGTTGACTGCTCTCCTAACACAGGTGCAAATACAGCTTGGTTTCCATAAATGAAATGCAACTGCACACACAGAAGAGAAGAATCATGTTTTTGCCAGAGCTGGACATCAGTGTGGATTCAGTGGAGTCTTCATAACTACCTCCCAATAAAACACCCACCTCAATGCTGTATGCAGACTGTCCATAGTTTACTGTACTTCTGGATCTGGGTTTACTCGGAAATTTCTGATTCTTTCAAAGCAGTGGCAGTGCTGACCTTGGCCTTGGCTCCTCGGGCTTTTCCAACAGATTTATAAGCACACATTTCCTTTTGTTTGATTCCTTGCTGATTGATATTTTTTTTACCCAACTCGACCATGACTGATACAACTTCCTACAACTTCTGCTTTGCTCTTCAGTCATAAAAAATAACTGTAATTCTTTCTTCACAAGACACCTCTGATGGCAAAAATTACACTCAGTGTAAGACTTGTCTGTAAGTGTCCCTTTCCATTTTTTCACCACTCATGCTGTCAGCATTTTGTATTGTGCATATTCAATCTTTGCACGATATTCAAATTTAGTATTGTGTGCAAACATGGTATGCATTATCAATTAACACAGAACAAATAGTTTCTCACACAGTATTAAATAACACTCTCAGATACTTTTCACTTGCCTTTGGTTAATCATGTCTTCCAATATTTTTCACTTGTAAAACAGTTCTTATTTTTGACCTAACGTTTATTTCATCACTAGCTAGCTTCTGACCATTGTTCAAAGCAGCTTAGATTTTTGGGATTCTGTTTCTGCCATCCAACTTAACATCCCAAAGGATTTTATAAATATTTACAAGTATAATCAATATGACAATGACTTCTTCCAAGTTACTGATGAGACTACTGTGAAATTTGTGCACTATAATCGTGCTATAGGCTCATGAAGCAAAATAGGCTATTGATAGTCTGTATTCTCCACAATTACGTTTCCTGGTTAGTCTTTCATTAAAAATACAAATGTTATTATGTAAGAATAAAGTCATAAACCTAAACAAATGATTATAGTTCATCATTTATTCAAACCTCATTCAACAAACTTTTGGTCCAATATGAATCCAAATAAGTCCCAAATTAGTATCATTTTTTAAGCAAAGTTTCTTTCATTTCATCTAGGCTATTTTGCTTTTCTCTTACTAGAGAGGACTGTCTTAGTCATCTAGTGCTGCATGACAAAACACCACAAGTGATGGCTTTAAAAAGAGAACTCTATTTTCTCACAGAAAAGCAGGCTAAAAGTCCAAATTCAAGGCATTAGCTCCAGGAGATGTCTTTCTCTATCAGCTATGGAAGAAGGTTTTTGTCATCAATCTTCCCCTGGACTGACAGCTTCTGAGATGCAGGGATCCTGGATCCTTTCCAAAAGATGCACTCTGCTCCTGCCATTGCTTCTTGGTGGTATGATATCCCTAAATCTCTACTTGATTCCCTTTCCTTTATATCCCGAGACATGACCTCAAGGCATAATACAAACTAACAGATTGGGTCCTCCCCCAGCAAAACAACTGCCACCCCTCCTCCCTTATTAATATCGTAAAGGGAGAGTTTACAGCACATAGAACATTAAACAAGACCAGGAATCATAGCCTGGATGAACTGCTACATGTATTCTGGGGGGACACAGTTCAATCAATGACAAGGACAGAGTGACTTATTTGCACTCCAGTGAATGATATAGAGGACCAGATCTTGCTCATCTGTTTAAAGACTTGACACAAATTTGGTATGAAGTAGAAGTTTGTTCTATGAATGAACAATGCTAAGCATCTGACTGTAGCTTCTAAAACTGATCATGAACAAAAAATCTGACCCCATAGCCAAAAATATACCCAATGTCATAGTAAGATTTTTGAAAGTATGATCCAAACCCAAATATAGTGTATATTTAATTGAACAAATCTGAGATTTTAGACAACAGACCATTAGTGATGACCTAAAGTGGTAAATTATCCTTACATAAATGGGGAACTCTGGTGGTGTAGTGGTTAAGTGCTACAGCTGCTAACCAAAAAGGCAGCAGTTCAAGTACACCAGGCACTCTTTGGAAATTCTATGGGGCAGTTCCAATCCATCCTACAGGGTTGCTATGAGTTGTAATTGACTCAATGACAACAGCTGTATTTTTTTCTTTGGTTTTACATAAAATATGATAATAAAAAACCAGACAAACCAAATCCTTACTATCTAGTTGATTCCAATTTACAGCAACTCTACAAGACAGAGCAGAACTGCCCCACAGAATTTCCAGGGTGCACTTGGTAGATCGGAAGGGCTGACTTTTTATTTAGTGGCTATAGCACTTAACCACTAGGCCAAGAGCGTTTCCAAAATGTGCCAACGGCTAATAGTAAATATTCTTATTATGAGTCTGTGTTACAGTTCACTTAAGGGAAGTACTTTGGAAAGCAATCTGGCGCTTCCTTAAAAAGCTGGAAATAGATATACCATCTGATCCAGTAATCCCACTGCTTGGAATTTATCCTTTAGAAACAAAGGCTGTCACATGAACAAATGCATACACAAGAATGTTTACTGCAGCACAGTCCACAACAGCAAAAAGATGGAATTCATGCAGACGCCCATCAACAGATGAATGAGTAAATAAACCATAGTACGTATGCACAATGGAACACTATGCAATAATATGGAACAATAATAATGTTAGGAAGCATCTCAAACCTGGTTTCAGTTGGAAGACATTATGAGTAAAATCAGTCAGCAGCCAAAGGACAATTATTGTGTGAGACTTCTGCTCTAAGGACTTCAAAACAGACTATGCATAAAAGAAAAGACTCTTTGATGGCTACAAGGGCACGGAGGGAGGGTGAGGGTTTATCATAGATTAGACAGTTGATACAGATTACAAATTCTGTTCATTTATCCTCCGGGGTAAAAAAAAAAGTAACTATAAACTTGTTCAATGTGGAGAGACCTTCAAAGAGTGCTAAACCTGTATTTGTACTGTACAAATTTCTGTTATATTTTACATTCAGTGTTTGGAAATAATTCTTTATAGTTGTAGTTTCCCCAATCTTGTTATATATGATACACCAGCTTATATTTTTGTAAAGATGTACTGTAGCATAGTTATGTATTCATTTTATCAAAAATAAAAAATGTATCTAAATAAGTAAATAATAGTATTGTTATTATTAATTTTTCCTGCTCCTTCATTTTTCCATTCACTGCATGTGCAGTTCTCCCACTGTTATAAATCCATTCTTAGAGAGGATCTCAAACACAGTGCCTTTCACACATCCATCTGAATCTTCTTCCAAACTTAACTGGTTACACGATGACAATTTATATGAATGAGAAATTAATCCTTGGAAGCCAAAAGATGAACAGATTATTTAACTCAGGACAAATACTGACTATTCTCCAGAAGGCTTTAGAAAATGCATGCCTCAAATCCAAAGAATTTGATGGCTGGAAACTCAGCGGAGAACTCTCCTATCACTCCATGTCAACCACTGCAGCAGCAGACAGGCTAAACCCAAATCACTGTGTTCTCTGTTGCTTTGCTTTGCTTTTTTTAAGTAAAAATTGAAATGGAGAGATTTTAGGTGTGTCTAAGTTCTACAAAAAAAAAATCAAAAGAGTTCTCAATTAACAGGTAAAACACAAGTGTACATATACACACAGACACACAAATATACAGAAGAGACTGAAGGTATTAGATACACACGATAACAACTAGCTTTTATGTATTGTTTCTAACAGTTTATATAGCAAAAGTAATTACTTCACAAGCTAAAAAAAAATACCACGTACAAAAAATGACCTAAGTAAATGACTTATACTGTATGGTAGAACTAGGTTAGCAAAGAGGATCTGAAAGTCCATGCTGGAAAGCAGAAAGCAACACAATGTGAAAGCAAAACCATAAATATCATGTTGTATGAGAAAACTCACACCTAAAACGAAATCTTTATTTATGCTATTTAAAACACAATCCAGCAAAGCAAGTTACATAGAGGTAAATTCTAAGAGATTTAAGTAATGATAAGTTTTCTCAGATTGCTGTTGTTGGTTATCAGATACACCTCTCTCTAAATTTGTAGCAAAAGCTATAGTTGACAGACTCACTAAGCATACACCACTATTCTTATCCAGGTTTAAAGGGCATGAACTATGAGTGTGAGTTGAAAAAAATGTGAACACCTAAATCTCTGTTGCCTTTCCAAAGATGGAAAGAGGAGCTTGACAAGCAAGAATGCTAAATATAGACTGGTATCATGCCAACCAAAAATTGGGATATTCAGCTCAATAAAAAGGGATACAGAAAAGAACACTCATGAGAATGGAAATATTCAGCAAAGATGTCAAAAAGCACTTTTTTTAAGGAAGCATAAAAATTACACGGTAATTCTACATAAAATAGCTTGTAAGAATAAATTCACTGTAGTTAGTCACAAGAGAAACAAATCACAATGATAGTGAGAATTTTAAAAGAATGAACCACATTGCTGCATGCCTTTCATCAGGTTTGCTTGTGGGCATAACATTTTCCTGAAAACTAAAATGCAGCGAATGTCTTATTTCCTCTTAGTTGATACCTAGAAAAGAATAAGGCACTGTCAATTCTTCCTTCTTTCAGGTAACAGAGAGAAAGAGACAGACAGATAATACACAGACACACAACCCTATACCCACAACTTTACAGACAATGCTTCTTTGTTGTCAACGTAAAAAATAACGCTCAGATCCTTAACTATTCTCATTTTACAAAGATTTTTGTCTTTTTTTAACATGACAAATGCAAAATCATACACCCTTTCTCTCATTCCTGGAATTGTACATGAAAATATCTTGGCTACACTTCTCTAAGACATTAAAGATAGAAATTAAAGACTGGCAATTTTCAAACTAAGACCCTAGAAACACTGCATTTTATAAACAGAAGTGGTATTATAATTTCAAGGTGCTATGTACCACTAATAACAAATCACTTGAAGTATTATTAAATCCACACTGTGAAGTGGTGAAGGCGGAAGCATCAAGAGATCCATTGTGACAGACAACGGCTAACCAAGTCAGAGGAGTCGACAGCCACAGCTCCCTCTCTCAGCTAAGAGGAAGCTTCAAAGAGCATCTCAGGCATCTGCAGCCCTGCCTTCCTGAGATGCATTTCCCCTGGGCGGAAAGCATAAAGTTTTCTTCACCAAACATCTGGAGAAAACTGCTCCTTCACCAGGTATTTACATAATATGTATTCCAGTACTATGGACCTCACACAGGTTCAATAAACAGGACTTACCAACTGGAAATGACTGAGTTTCTGTGGTATATACAGAGTTCCCATGGTGCACTGGTTAAGCATCTGGCTGCTAACTGAAAGATCAGCAGTTCATATCCACCAGCCATTCTTTGAAAACCCACGAGACAGTTCTGCTGTGTCCTATAAGATCACTATGAGTTAGAATCGACTTGGTGGTAACAAGTTTGGGTTTTATGGTATTGCATCATTCGGACACTTCCCAAACACAGTAATGACAGCAATGAGGAAAATGAAAGGAAGAGAGCTAACATTTGTGGAGGGTTTTTAGGATGTAGTAGGCTATATCTGAAAGGTCTGATCTAGACTAGTGTATCTAACCTTCACAACAACACTCTGGTATACATACCATAATTCCATACATTCTTTCAGGAGAGGAAACTGAGAGTTGGAAAAACTACATGTCCAAGCACATGTAATTTGGCAGCAGAGAAGCCCACACTGGTTCACATCTCCCCTTTAAGGGCCACAAGTTTGTACATATCATGTTCTCAGCACCGAACAAGATCTCTGAGATGCAAAATGCAGAGACATGATCTCTGGACTTCATATTTTTGCAGTCAGTGAGGTGACCATGTAGCTCAGGAGGAGGTATAAATGTCCTGCTCACACAGATGAGTGGACAAGCACAAGAGCTCAAGGAAACTTTTATTAAAGGGACAGAACCCAAAACTGGATGAAACCAGATCTTTCTTACAAGAAAGTTCACGTTCTTAGCTTACTAGTGAGAGGACAGTTCATATATAAGGTTACCCAACAAAAGAAAAGTTTAGTATCTGTCTCCTCGAGCAGTTCACTGATGATAAGACATACTGCTTTGTAAGTTACAGAGCGTTACATAAAAGGTATCTGTGGAAGGAAAGAAGATGACAGATTTAAGAGGCAGGCCAGTGTGAAGTCTGTGACGGTGACGCTTTTAGATACCATTATATCCTCAGTGCCCTACACAGTGCCAGACTAAAACAGATGCTCTTTAACAACCTCCAAAATGCTCTCAGAGATATTGGTCTCATTTTAATAGTTGCAGTAACTTCAGTTTACAACTTATCAGCACATGGTCAGCTATTAAATTTAGGAGCTAAGATACAAACCCAAATGTGTGAGTACAAGGGTGCCCAGGACAGAAAGAAGAATTCCAATAATTTAGGGAATGGCGATCTTACAAATTCTAAGTAACTCTAGAGACAGCTTATATAGGACCATGAATTGAAGTGTCATTGTGGCCTCGTGACCACCACATAAGATGACTGTTTAACCAACTAAACCAAAACTCTATTTTCATCTCAATTATCTAGATAAATGTCCCAGCCACAGACTCAGAACTCATACTCTAACAACAATAAAAAAAAAAAACTCACGGCCATCAAGTCAATTCCAACTCATAGCAACCCTACGGACAGACTACAACTGCCTCATAGAGTTTCCAAGGAGCACCTGGTAGATTCAAACTGCTGACCTTTTGGTTAGCAGCCATAGCACTTAACCACTACAACACCAGTGTTTCACTAGGAGTCAGAATAGACACAATGACAATTGGTTACTCCAGTCCCCCTCACTGCTTTATTTCTTTTCTTCTCAGATACCAGACTTGTCTATTTCTCCCACTAAAGGACAACCACAGGAGAAGATTTCACTGAATGAGTATCTGCAGTAGAATGCTCTGATTTTCTGGATGAAGAAAACTGAGTACACCTGCTCAATGAATTGCCAGGTCTAGACATAAAAACATCTTACAATGTTGGGTTATGTATAGGAAGTTGTTGTACATAGGCCTGTAACTCTCAATAAAGTTGGAATTATAACTGGAATCTAGGCAACACGATAAGAATCCTCACATGGATCTAGATGGGTTTCAGAAACGTGTGGGCCCAGTAAACCATTTGAATGGATCTGGAGAGATCTCATCAGCAAAAGGAAGTGACAATTCTCAAGATAGAATGAAGCCTAAGGAAGGAAAGGAGGCATCATGCTGAATTTGACTCAATAACAAGGTTTCAGACACAGGAGAAGAAAAGTGTCAGTGAAGCGTAGGTCTAGCACTCGGATTGCGATGGGTTCAGTCGCACACTGGAATTCTACAGTGCAAAGGAAGAAGTAGAAGGAAGCTTGTTGTTGAAATGGAAGAGAATTAAATCAAACAATGAAGGTCTGGTAGCATAGCAGCAACCCTGTAGTACTATGTGCACGAAAACTCATAGCACGGAGGGAAGGAGCCACTCTTCTCTCGTTTGTCATGTAACTGTTAGAGGGTCCCACTGCCTCCACTGTGGCAGAAGCAGGAAATCCCGGGCCCAGCAAATTTCTAACAGGAGGTAGATGGACCTGATGGATGCAGTGACATGCACAGAAGTGCACACAGTGTTATCCATCTGTGGTGCTAGAACTGGGAGTCTTCCAATAAGGGTATCCTGTCTTTTTAACTCGAATAAAACAAGTTGTATAAATGACACAGTTTTAACTGTTTTATTATTTTGAAGTACATTTGATGGCATTATGTGTGGAAAAGAACTTCAGATAAATGGCTGCTGTGGCACCTTCCAAATGGGGCCCAAAATAATCAGTCATCACAGCCTGATATCTTTTACCAGTGACAGTCACAGCCTCTGCATCTTGCAAAAATTAAAAGTCAATGATTCCACCAGACCAGAATCCACAACAAATAGTAACTTTTTAGGCAGGAAGTAGATGTTCTTGAATCTCCATTGGATTTTCATCACTCCATTCATCCCAAAATGGGCCTTGTCACTGAAGATGATTTTTCAGCCAAAAGCAGGGTCAACTTCCAACTGCCCCAGAGCCCAGCCAGCAAATGTCCAGTGCAATCTATGGTCATTGGACCTCAGTTCTTGAGTTAAAACAATTTTGTAAGGGTAAAGCTTCAACTCCCGATGCAAAATCCACCAAACTGTGGTTGACCAATGGCCCAGTTCTTGTGCTTGGTGAGAAGTTGATATGGGTGGACTATTGCAGACACTCTGATGAATGGTGGCAACGTTTTCATTCGAACACACACAGGTGTTATCTGATTGGCAACAGACCCAGTTGTCTCAAATTTTTGGTTTAAATGTCAAATTGTTTTCTTGGTGGGACAATTGTCAACATCGTAAATTTCACATAATTCATGAAATGTTTGGTGAACAGAACACCGATTTTGATAACAAACTGTTATAATTTCTACATGCTGTGGAACTGTCTAACTTTTCACGGCTATCTGTCAAGACTAATTAAAAAAAACATGATAAATGTGGCTGCTGTCACTTCACAAATATCACCACCATGAGCTGTCAAAATAGGACATCCTTATTGGAAGACCCTTTATATTAGGAGAGGCCATGCAATATTCAACTGGACATCTGACTGAATTTGTATTTGAATGCAGATGAGATATCTGCCTAGGATTCCTCAAAATATTTCAGAAGCATTTTGTAGTTGGTAGTTTGAATCTACCAGCTGTTCACTGGAAGCCCTATGGGGCAGTTGCATTCTCTCTGCTAGGAGGCAGAAATCACTTGACAGCAACAGGTTTGAGTTTTTGGTTTCAAGGACATGTAGAGGTTCCTGAGAAAAGAACTACGGATGGTACAATCAGTCTCCTCTCTACTACAAATTGAAAAGTTGGTATTTTGAATCCACCTAGTAGCATCACAGAAGGCCTGGCAATCTACTTCCATTGTGGACAAGTCTATTCTGACTTAGAGTGACCCTACAGGACAGAGCAGAACTGCCTCGTAAAGTTTCCAAGGGTCTAACCTTTACAGGAGCAAACTACCACATCTTTATCCTGCAGAGATCTTGTTAGTGAGAGGAACTAAGAATTCTAAGAAAAAAGTCTGAGGAACCACAAAGTCCAAAAAATAAGGGGAAGGGGGGCTATCATGCTGAACTTGACCCAATAACAAAGTTCTAGTTACAGGAGAACTCAAATCACTGACCTTTTGTTTAACAGCTGAGCACTAAACAAATGGATCACCAGAAATACAACCGGTGAAATCTCTATGGAGCATAGTTCTACTCCGACATGTGAAGCTGCCATAAGTGAGAACTGACTCAAATGACAATAGGATGTACATGAGCTAGAAGATTTCCAGAAAAAATGAAATGTATGGTTTTACTGTCAACATGGGTCTACTCAGGAAGCCTACAGAAACGCAAAGTTAAAGATAAAGAAAAAAGAAACCAATCCCAGTATTTCAAGTTTGACATGTGTCAATAAGAAAAAATCAACATTATACAGTTTTAAACTTTCAAAAAGTAAGTTATCTTACTGATAGTGATAATCAGCAAGGCTCAAATTTTCCTGCCTTAAGAAAAATCACATGAAACAGAAAATTCATACTAAGAGTCAGTCCAACTTAAACAGTAAGACAGAATTTGGAAAGTCTTATTTAATACACTTTACTGGACAAAAAAGTTTTGCCCATTTTTAAGCCAGACTGTTCCTTTATACAAGCAACATATTCAAAATCGCTCATTAATTTCACAAATACAAAACAGAATGAACTCTGTTTCTCTTGGAAGGAGCCTTGGTGGCGCAGTGGTTACAGCATTCAGCTGTTAATCAAAAGGTCACTGGTTTGAACCCACCAACCTTTCCTTTGGAGAAAGAAGTATCAGTCTGTTTCTGTAATGATTAACAGCCCTGGAAACCCCAAAGGGCAGTTCTATTCCATCCATAGGGTCACTATGACTCAGAATCAACTCGATGGCAGTGGGTTTGGTTTTGGGTGGTTTCTAGTAGAAAACTCTACAGCCACTTTAGCCTAGAAGCAAAAATTTTACACTTACAATCGATCGCTTGGTATGATGCAGATTATCTTTTCTGAATGTATATGGAAGAGGGAAGGGGGGAAGTTTAAGGGAAGAAATACTACTCTATATGAATGCAAGTGACATCACACCGTACTGTTGTGTGTGGTACAGATGTTGGCTTCTCTTAGGGGACTGTTCATTTTGCCTTGCTTTGTTTTGAAAGTTTGTTTGTAGGTGACAAAGAGCAACAAGGCAAGGCTTCTGGAAGATAGAGAAGGCAAGCTTAACATCTGATGCTAAAGATTATTTGAAACAGTGCACACCAGACTCACCCATTAACATCCACATGGTCTTCACTACAGCAAAACATATTCCAGTGAGATTTCCTTGCTGGGAGCAGAGGACAAGATTATGCCATGGGGAATGGGTCATTTATCAATCACTTCAAAAAAATAATTTTGGTAGACAGCATCCAAGACGGCCCCAAAATTTCTGACTTCCTAATAGTCTCACCCTTTATAGTTCCCACCTGCATGTGTTGTTGATTGGATTCAGTGACTCATTCTAATGAATGCAAGGAGGCAGAAGTGATGGTCTGTGACTAGGAGACCTGCTTATAAAAGATGCTATGATTTTTGGTTCCTCTCCCACACTCTCCTCTCTTCTATTGCATCATGAGTGGCCCTTCCCCACTGCCATCGAGTCGGGTCCAACTTATAATGACCCTAGAGGTTCAGAGTACAACTGCTCCATAGAGTTTCCAAGGAACACCTGGTAGATTTGTACTGCCGACCTTTCTGTTAGCAGACTTAACCCACTTAACCAACTACGCCAACCCAAATGGTGAAGGATAGAAACCTCGGGTTTAAAACTAGATCCTCCAGTCCCAGTCAGTCACCAGATGACAGCAAGCCACCACCCCACTCACCACCCCCATTTCTGACATTCTGATTGCAGCCTTGAGAGAAAGCTTGGGCCAGAAACAAGGACTGAGCTACCCCTACATACCCGAACCTAGAGCTATCAGATAACACAAGTGCCTTGTTTCAAATGGCTGCTACAGTGTAATTCTTTGTATAGGAACAGGTTAGTGGAGTCCTTGGGTGGTGCAAATAGTTAATGCACCCGGCAGCTAACTGGAAGACTGGAGGTTCAAATCAACACCGTGGTACCCCAGAAGAAACACTTGATTACCTGTTTCCAAAAAAGCCACTGAAAATTCCATGGAACACAGTTCCACACTGAAGCACATGGGTTCATCATGAGTCAAAAATGAACACACTGGCTACTGATATTAATATGTAAATAATGCAAGTGTAATGTAGAACAGGAAATCCTGGTGGCATAGTGCGTTAAGTGCTACTTCTGCTAACCAAAAGGCTGGCAGTTCAAATCTGCCAGGTGCTCCTTGGAAACTCTATGGGGTAGTTCGACTCTGACCTATAAGATGGAACTGACTCAATGACAGTTGAGTTTTGAGTAATGTAGAACAGAAAACCCTGGTGGTGTAGTGCTTAGGTGCTATGTCTGCTAATCAAAAGCTCAGGAGTCTGCTCACCAGGTGCTCCTTGGAAACTCTACGGGGCAGCTCTACTTGGATCTATAGGGTCATTATGAGTCAGAATTGACTCAACAGCTGTGGCTTGCTTTAAAACAAAACAGAAACTCTAATGGTGACTCTTACACTGAAGTGAGTTTGAGACTTATTCTGCCAAATCTTCCCAGGAGGTGGGTCTGAAGTCTTCAGTAGTGCAGGTCACACACTTACATGAACAAGAGTTTATGGAAATAGACTGTGAACTAAGTGGGAAGCTGCCTGCAAGCAGGACACTTCTATTATCCAATAGGCAAGGTAAGCATGGACCTTACTTGGCTTACCAGATCATCTGCAGCAAACAATTTCACACTTGTTCACCACATCAAAAATTCCACTTCTAAGTACGCCTAGCATCGGTCTTTCTCCTGACTCCACTGCACTTTCCTACAGAATCAAAGCCTCTTGACAAATTGACAATCCCTGACCACAGCCAAGGAGCCAGTAAGCAAGGTAAACACCAGCTAACTTGTGCTTACTAACCAATCTGTAGGAAACAATTACACATAGGTTTTATCACATCACTGAATCATGTAAAAACTGTTCACTACAGATCATGTGGGAAGCAAAGTAAGCACCACGCTAAACTTAATTATTGGCTGTGCCCCAACCTACAAGGACCTTTGAGGGCAAGACTGAGGTTGCAAACGAAGAGTAGCCAAACCAACAGACAATTACATTGCTCTTTACATGTTGCTACTGTTGTCATTGTTAGCTGCCATTGAGTTGGATCTGACTCCTAGAGACTGTCTGCACAACAGAACGAAACCCTGCCCTCTACTGCACCACACCTTCACACTTGGGGCCAGAAGTACCAGCAAGCAAGGTATGCACGAACTTCACTGTGCTTACTTACTCATCGGCAGCACATCATTTCACATGACTTGCACCACATCTTGGATTATAACTGAGTAGATCAGGACAGAGACACTGATTTGGACTAGTGAACGAGCTCCCAGGTGATGCTCATGCTGCTAATCTGCAGACTATGTTCCTAGCTACCATCGAGTTGATGCTTGATTCATGGTGACCCCGGGCACAATGGAACAAATGCTACCTGGTCCTATGCTGGCTCCACGATTTGCTGTGTGTTGAATGGCTGTGATCCACAAGGCTTTTATCGGCTGAATTTCAGAAGTAGATCACCAGGTCTTTCTTCCTACTCCATTTTTAGTTTGGAAGCTCTGCAGAAACCAGTTAAGCATCACAGCAACACTTCTGCTTTCACTGACAGGTGAATGGTAGTTGTGCATGAGGTGTATGGGTGAGAACTGAACTGGGTCTCTAGCTAGAAGGTCTAGAATTCTATTACAAAAAGCTCATGCTCACCGCTGCAGCCCCTGAGTGATATAAGCCATTTATAATGCACTCAACTTCTAATTGAAAGGCTGAATGGTCCCTGCACTCAGAAGCACCTTAGAAACAAAGGCCTGGACATCTACTGTTGAAAAATCAGCCACCGAAAACCCGGTGAAACACATTTCTGCTCTGGCACACATGGGATCGTCATGAGTCAGAGTTGACTCAACAGCAACTACAAACTACAATTTGAGTAGTAAAATAGTAGAGCACACGAAGAATTATTGACCATGAAGACATACAGTAAAAAACACAACTGGGATGAACTGTTACAAGCCTCAAATGCCTGCCGTTAAAATCATGGGAGCTCAAAGTTCCACAATTTGGGTATTATTTCAAATAGGACATCTTTTATTACTTACAAACTGGGTTAAATCGAGTCCAACAGGTTAAGTACAGAAACATCAGGAGCATCTATTCCATGCTTGCTACAAATACGTCTATATTTCTCTAAGGCTACTTTATGAATAATCCTGTTTCAATATATATGACACATTTCATATTAATACAAAGGGACTGGGAATTCTCTAAGAATTTTGGCAGACAACATTCAGGGGCTTCAGCCAAAGAGACTGTAATGAACTGTTTTCAAATGAAAGGAAAAACTGGAAGCAAAATGTACATCTCTATGGAAAAAAAAAAATTCTAAGCTTATTTATAACCTTGACAAAATATGTCTCTTTTTTCCCTTATGGCTGAGACAGAAAGCAGGAAATCTACAATTTCAAAATTTTCCCTGTACACCAAAAGACACTTTCTCTTTTATGCAAACCATTTTTCTCTCATTGCTGTTACAGCTTTTGCCTTTGTTTTAAAAACACATATTCAGCACATACCAAAAATCACACTTCTTGAGATTTGTTTCCTGTTTTCCTAAAAAAATAATAATAATTAAACTTCATTATGCGTTTTGCTTCGATTTTTCCTACTTATTGTAAATGACTTATATTAGCTGTCATCCAAAGAACTAATAATGCATTGTGTAGAATAAGCCTAAACAAACAGATTATATTATCTCTTTTACTGGTAATTACAAAGGATAGCTTGCCCTCTGATTTTGATAGTCTTTGTTCTTTATTTTCCTTCAAAATAAAAAAAGGAGAGATTACATTGTCTGTACCCGATAAGATTCAAATAGATACTACTTTTGCAATCGTTAACAGGAACACCAGAGGTGTCTTCTCACAGTTCATCTAACTAAATTCAAAAGGCTAAAGCACCTATAAACTTATGATCACTGATTAATATCAGATCAGTCTAAATGCAAGTAAGGAGCTTCATACAGCAAAAATAAAATGATGCTATTTATACCCAAGTTTTCAGTTAATTTATGTTCTTGGAACCGCTGATTGCTTTCAGAAAGGCAGGTCTAGAAACACCTTCAATAAATTCTTGTGTATCTCAAACAACCTGGTGGGGTTGATGGCTGGCAGCCTAATGAGAAACGATGGCTTAGAATCTTCTAGGACTGACCAGTTAGTCACTCCCACCATCCATCGAATCAGAGACTGCTTTAGAGGTTCAAGGTCACACCCTTGCCACAATTTTTCTGTCTAATGAGATATCACAAGATGTCTAGTACTTCAAAGGTGTGTAGTAAGGGCAGCTGAGGATAAAATATTTGGTATCCTTGTGCTAAAGGATGGTTACACGTTCTGAACAAGGTATTTGTCAGAATATCAAATTAAATGAAAAAAAAATGTCGCTTCCTTACAGAATCATTTGCACTTTAAAGAGGTAGAAGTGATATGAATTTTACTTTCATGTTATCCAGGAGGGGGAAGGAAAGAAAAACCTCCCCGGAGGTTTTCCTTTTCCCCCAAAGCTCAATGACAGGTTGACTTAATTATTCAAATGGTAACTTTTTATAGGAGATAATTAGACCATATGTTAACCCCAGAATCTAAAATAACCAATTTGCTTATATTGTGTGGTTCTTGTCTAACTCAGTCCAGTTCCCATTTTCAGAGTGAAAAATGAGACTTAGGTCAAATCAAAGCATCTATTAACATATTATTATGTCAACAGACACTCATGGAATGGTATTAATTATCTAGGCAGCTAATCTAAAGAAAATTTTTAATGTTAATTACTAATTAAAGAAAATTAATGGTGAAAACTAAATTGAAAAATAAAAACAGCAATGAACTATAAAAGATAATGAGGCAATTTACGACTAATTGAACAGCTTCACACAAATTTTCCCTCAAATAACCAATAATTATGTCCAACTAAGTTGGAAAAATCAGTGACAATTCAGTAAGTTATCTTGTCTCCAAGTTTCTGTAAAGTGAAGCCAATCTGACGTGGGCCCTTCAGAAAGAAATGCTTCCTTCTCAGCTGCACCACCAGGTAAGCTGACTGTTCACAGGCAACTTGGTTTCTGTTCAGTGGCTCATTATACCTCACAGTTCAGAGTCATGTCTGTGTACTATCTACAACTTGTCCCCATTAATTAACAGTTCCGGGAACTTTTCCTTTTAATCAAGTCAAAAGTATCAAAATGTATTTCTATAATAAATTATGGATTTATGTGTGTGTCTGTGCATGATATTAGATGTTTTTCAAAGTCTATCTTGAATGGCATGTTAACATACTTCTATTATAAGCTGTAACTATTTTATTGGAAAAATACAACTTAATATACAAGAGTATTCTTTTCATTGTGAATTTAAGACAAAGCTTTAAAAATGACATATTAAAATATTGTATTGTCATCAGAGTAAAAACTTGTAGTCCGGTATACAGTAATATAATCTCAATTAGGTCAACCGGCATAACAAAGTTTAAGGACATGTTCTGCATTCTACTATAATGAATGGCATCTCAGTTAAAAGCTAGAAAGTGGCTATCCAAGAAGCACCCATTGTTCCCAACCCACCCAGAGCAAAGAAGAATGAAGAACATTAAAGAAAGAAGGAGAATATGAGCTCAAAAGACAGAAGGGGCCATACAAAGCAGAGACTACATCAGCGTGAGACCAAAAGAACCAGATGATGCCCCGCTGCCACCACCGACTTCCCTCACAGGGAACTCAACAACGAGTCCCTGATGGAAGAGGATAAACTTGGGGCACAGTACCCAAACTCTGCTGAAAACACCAGACTTGACGATCTGATGGAATAGGCCCAGAAGGCACGGCCTCCAGCTTCTTTATTAGCCCAGAACCGAAACCATTCCTGAAGCCCCCTCATCAGACAAAGACTGAACTGGTCTATAGAAGATGCAAAATGATATTGGTGTAGACTGTGCTTCTTGGCATAAGTAGTTACAGGAAACTAACCAGGAAGCTCCCATCCAGAGGCAAAATGAGAAGTAGAGGTGGATACAGCGTTGGGAGGACGAGTGTGCCCTCACAGTAGTGTGAGTTTTGATTCAGAATCTGACTTGAAGTGTAAACTTTCACTTAAAACACAATAATGAAAATATCACACAATCTAAAGAGAAAAGATATTGCAATTATCTCCATTCTAAGAGAAACTGATTTTGAAGCATACAAACTTTAAAATAATTAAATCGACTTTCTTATCAGACCACTTTTTTCAACTCCTCCATTATCTCAGTTAAGCCAAAGCCAAGTGCCATCAAGAGTTACACACATTCAAACACACATGTGTTCACACTGACAAGTTCAAACTGAAGAAAATTAGAACATATCAACAAGATCCAAAGCAGGATCTTGAATATGTCCCACCTGAATTTAGAGAGAACATCTCAAGAAGAGAAGACTAAGGACCAAAGGCCGGATGAGCTGAAGAAGAACACCACACGTGAAGAACAGGAAAGAAAGAAAAGACCAAAATGAATGTCAGAAGAGACTCTGAAACTTGCTCTGACACCAGGAGCTACAGTGAAAGAAGAAATCAGGAAGCAAAAGAGCCGAATGGACGATTGCAAAGAACTGCTCGAGAAGACAAAGTGTTAACACTGAAAATGCAAAGACCTGACCATGGAAAACCAAAAGCAAAGGACACATCTGGCATTTCTCAAGCTGAAAGAACTGAAGAAAAAATTCAAGCCTTCAGTCACAGTACTGAAGGATTCTATGGAAAAAAATATTATGTGTACAAACACTTTAAAATAGATAGCAGGATGCCTATTACATAAATAAGACTATGAGGTTTTACTTGGCACTGGGAATGGACTCAAGATGAAAATTCTTATTAAGTAGTAGAAATGGGAATAAATTATGACTTTGACTATATCTAAAGCCTATGCTCCTTAACGATGTTAGCTTTAAGATACAATGCTTAAAAATAATGAGTTTCCTGCTTTTGGCCACCACCAGTGACAGCCGCGATGGAGCTCACTAAGTTGAGTCTCACTGGCAACACAAGAATAAAAGGGAGATCCCCACTAAAAGACCTCAAGTGACGCTCCAGCGGTTTCAGAGTTCCCCTGGGAGCATGGCCCCTGGCCCTGATGTTGCCCTTGCCCATAAATCATAAAGAAGGTTCACTCTTCGGATACGAATGGATTGGACTTACCGATGCAGAGTGACCATATATTGGATGCACTTTATGGTTCTATACATCTATAGGATGTCATCCTGCTGACCTCTGGCTGGAGGAAGGAGAGTGGGTGGAGAGGAAGGGAAAGGAGACTATTGGGAGAACCAGACACATATGGAGCAGAGAGGAATAGTGTGCTGTCACTCGACAGGGAGAGCAGTGGAAGCTGCATATAGGTGGGCATGTAAATTTATACAGGAATGTATGTTTTCAGTGAGTCACATTAAATAAGTTAATTAATTTTTAAAAAATTATTAATCATTTCTTGTGTTACACACTTTATATTGAACACAAAAGGAAGGAAATATTGATAATATATCTGCAAATCTTTGTGTTGATATATGTGTGTCACACTTACATATACACATATATGTCAGTACATGTACTCACTGACAAGCTCTGAGTTCCTGTCACACACAATGCACTAGATGAGGTCACTGCAGTCCACAATTAATAAAATCAATTCTGGTCCAAAATCATACTGATTTTTTCTGGTTTTAAATAATGACTTACTTTTAAGTGTAGCATTCAATAAACAGAAACAAAGAATAAGCAGGAATATTTAAATACACGTAGATGAGATGTCTTAGAGGAGCCCTTTTTGCACAGTGGTTAAGCATTCCATTGCTAACCAAAAGGTCTTCAGTTCAAATCCATCAGCTGCTTCTTGGAAACCCTATGTGACAGTCCCACTCTGTCCTACAGGTTCACTGAGTGAGAATCAACTCAGTGGCAATGGATTTGCTTATTTTTTAATGATTTCTTAATAGACTGCATATTTTAATAATTAATTAATTTTAATCATACATGAAAAATAAAGAGAAGTTCATAGCCAAGAATAGGAATTAACAAAAAAATTGGACATGTTATCGAGGGAACTAGTGGCTGGAGAAGGATATTATGCTTGGTGCAGTAGCCAAAAAGCCAAAAGACACTGCCATCAAGTTACTTCAAACTCATAGCAATCTTACAGGTCAGAGTAGAACTGCTCCATAGTATATCCCAGAGTACCTGGCTTATTCATGCTGCGGACCCTTTGGTTAGCAGACTTAGGGCACTGAACCACTATGCCACCAGGGTTTCCATTCTGTAAAGTAGAGGGCCAGCGACAAACAGGAAAACCTCCAACAAGATGAAGGGGACGGTGTCTGCCGCAACGTGGCCCAAGCATAACAATGATTGTGACAGTGGTACAGAACTGGGCCGTGTTTTGTCCTGTTGTACCCAGGGCTGCTACAAGTTGGAACCAGTTTAATGGCACCTAATAACAGCAGTGGAAACCCTGGTGGCATACTGGGTTAGGTACTACATCTGCTAACCAAAAGGTCAGCCGTTCAAATCCGCCAGGTGCTCCTTGGAAACTCTGTGGGGCAGTTCTGCTTTGACATATACGGTCCCTATGAGTCGGACCTGACTCGATGGCAGTGTTGTTTTTTATTTTTAATAACAACAACAACAACTGCCACTGTTAAAGACATCCTAATTTACATGTGTGAGAATTGGCTACACAGTAAAGTGCAATCCTTACAGTAGTTCACAGGGTATTTTCATTTAAGATTAGAATAACATTTGTTACCTGCTGAGGCATTTGGAAGGTAATAAAGAACACATCCTAGATGGCAGAAGTAATTCTGAAAGTAAATTAAAATCAAACATGAAACTTTATACGAGTTTCTAAAAGGACTATATCCCAAGTAAGTTAAACATGTAACTATATTTCTTGGGCAGCTACAAAGAGTTCCTCTCTAGGAGAAAATATAGTTTTTAATTTGTTTTACATTATTATATACATCAAATAAGACAGCAATGATTTCTCGGGGGAAAAAAGCTTCATTGCCACTAGTACAAATAAGAACAAATAAAAACAAGTACAGATGAAAGAAGTCTCTCTCTTCTTTCTTTTTTACCACAAATATGTCACTTTCTGGTGCCAAGGCTGTCTCCTAAAATTATGTTGCCTATCAACAGCACATGTGTGGCAAATAGGCTTTGTTACTGTTTACAGACACCAGTCACGGAGAAGGCACAGGACAGGGCACTTGATGATGGCTCTGACCTAATCCAATGCCAGCTAACAACAACATGCTTCATAAAAGTACACTTTGAACACTTTTAGAGTTTCGTTCTTCAAATGGATTTACTAAACTGCAGCAACAATGAACCACTTAATTCCATGAGAAGAAATACTGGCATGTTATTAACAGCAAAAAAACAAACCAACAGAAATCTGCAAAGAGTAGCTGGGTTTCACTGAATATTCATTTGAAAAGAATACACGACTTGAAACTTTTTTTAGGAAGTTGAAAAAGCTCATTTTATATTCGAAACTATTTTTTAATTAAAGCATTCTGTACTTCAACAGCAGGTCCCTATAATATGAGTACAATGGTAAGCTAAGACTTCATTAACTTTCATCAGAAGTCCCCAATTTAGGAATAGCTGCTGTAATTAAAAAAAAAAAATTGAAGCTACAATTACTTCAGAATTAATTGAAATTATTAAAGTGTTTACTCTCATATTATTTACAGCAAGAAAGACAGCAAGAAGCATTTTCTACTTTCTATTAAGGAATTTTACAGTTTATATTAAGAGTATAACATAATTTCCATTCAAATATTGGCTCTTCCCATGTGGGCTTGATACAACCTTTCATGTAATTTTGATTCTCTAACAACTTCTTAACACTTCTTCCTGGGAAAGAATAAAGACTAATGCATCCCTGATGGATTGTTGTGAGGCGAGGTACAGGTATTAGCTGCCCTCATCAAATCTACCAGCAGGATTCATTTGAAATGGAACTAGTGTCATCAGACAACTTCACTGTGGATAGAGCGGTCAAATAGTCCCATACTGAGGTTCAATTTTCTAAACTAAGAAAATTATACAACAGCTGAATGACATGGACTGTAACTATAGAGAGTACCATTTCAATATTTTTATTATGTCTTTCTGTGATTTCACCTTAAATATGTTACTCAAGACTTGGAGACAGTATATTCACTACATAAGTCTTAAGCCAATCCAAGTGCCGTCGAGTCGGATCCGACTCATGGCGACCCTAACTCTGAATATCCTAGCACAAAGTAGATGTGTCTTCTACAGACTCTTATCTAATTTCTGTTTGGTACTCACCAATACCGCAAAGACACATTCACTAGTACGGAATGATGGTGAAAAAAAAGAAAAAGGAATATTTCAGCAATCTTATTTAACATGCTATATACTTTTAGATGCCTCCATGCAGAAAATCATTCAAAATTATGCAAAAGTACACTTTTTATCATCCAGATATTTAGAGGTGGGGTTAACTTGATTTCAGTTTCATCTTTACTCCTAAGAACTTTGAAGAATTTTGGCATTTGATATGATGAAACTTCAGCTTTCTTATTAGTGAAATTAAATCTTGTGGCTGGATGTTTTTTGCTTACCCAAACTACAGTATATCAAAAACCAAACACCAAGTTCATTGCCATCAAGTTGATTCCCACTTAACTGCATCACTATATGACAGAGCAGAACTGCCCATATTTCCAAGGAGGGGCTAGTACAATTCAACTGCCCACCTTTTGGGTAGTAGCCAAGCTCTTCAACATTACGCTCCAAATGTCAGTATAGATGACAAAATATCTGACCTACTTATTCTAGATTCAGAGACTGAGGAAGACTAGTACAAGGCATGAGACAGGAAGAGACAGGATCTAAGTTACTACCAATCTTAGAAAAGATAAGGAGCCTACGGTGGGAAATGCTAACTTTATTTTCCCCCTTTACTCTTTAAAGAAGGGCAATCCACAAATTTTAGTGACTATTCATAATGTTTTCACTGGCTAATACTCCTCAGAAGTAGACCACAGGGCCTTCTTCCCCGTCTGTCATAGTCCAGAAGCTCAGCTGAAACCCTGTGCAATAGATATGCCGCTGGCATTTGAATACTGGTGGCACAGCTTTCAGCATCACAGAAAAACACCAGCCTCCCCAGTGTAACAAACTGACTGACACATAGGAGCTTATGACTGGGGGAAAGTGGCCTTCTAAAAGCAGAATCAACCTTAATGACCCAGGTGGAGTCAAGCTTTCAGAGCCTTCATTTGCTGATGTGACCTAACTCAAAATGAGAAGAAACAACTGCAAACATTCATTAATAATCAAAATGTGGAACATACAAGGTAAGAATCTGAGAAAATTGGAAATCATCAAAAATGAAATGGAATGCATAAATATCAATATCCTAGGCTAATGCTGAAGTGGACTGGTATTGGTCATTTTGAATCAAACAAACATAGGATCTACTACGCCAGGAATGACAATTTGAAGACAAACAATATTACATTTCATCATTAAAAAGAACATTTCAAGAGCTACCCTGAAGTAGAATGCTATTTATGATAGGATGATATTCATACAGCTACAAGGAAGACGAGGTAATACGACGATTATTTTATGGACAATCCACTGAGGCCAAAGATCAAGAAATGGAAGACTTTTACCAATCACTACAGTCTGAATTTGATCAAACATGTTATCAAGATGTACTGATAATTACTAGAGACTGGAATGTAAAAGTTGGAAACAAAAAAGAAGGATAAGTAGTTGGAAAATATGTCCTTGGTGACAGAAATGTTGCCAGAGAGATCCCACGATAGAATTTTTTAAGACCAACAAGTCCTCATCGCAAATACCATTTTTCACCAACTAAACAGCAACTACATACATGTATCTTGCCAGAAGGAATACACAAGAATCATATTGACTACATCTGTGGAAAGAGATGATGGAAAATCTCAGTAACAACATTCAGAATAAGGCCAGGGATGCTGATTTCAAAGCAGACCATTAACTGCTCATAAGCAAATTCTAGCTGAAACAGAAGAAAATTAGAACAAGCCCATGACAGCTAAAATGCCATCTTGAATATATCCCACCTGAATTCAGAGACCATCTCAAGAACAAATTTGGTACATTGACTGCTAATGAGCAAACACTAGGTGCGTTGTGGACTGACATCTAGGACATTATTCATGAAGAAAGCAAGAGGTCATTAAAAACAAAGAAAATAAAGACCAAAACAGATGTAGGAAGAGACTTTGAAACTTGCTCTTCTTGAATGTCAAACAGGTAAAGCAAAAGAGCCAAAAAGAAGATTTCAAAGAGCAGCTGGAGAGGATCAAGTATTACAACGAGATGTCCAAAGAGCTGGAGATAGAAGAGGTTTAAGTAAAGAAGAAAATAATTTTTGATAGCTACAAGTGGAGAGGAAGAAAAAGAGAGGTGTTCAGAGTTTAGATTGTAGATACAAATTGGGTTAGGTGAAGGAAGTCATAGCACACAGTGGAAGGAAGGTTAGCACAGCTGGGCTATACAAAAGCTAAATACGACCCAACAGTCTGAAGAACAGAGTAGCAGAAACAGGTGACTGGGGACCATGGTTTCAGGGGACATTTAGGCTAATGAGCACAAATAAGTGTTTTTTTTTTAAGAAAATGTGCTGTATAGCACCTTCTTGAGTGGCATCTGGGGTCTGAAAAGGTAGCAAGTGGCCATCCAGACAGCATCAATTGGCCCCAATCCACCTGCAGCAGAGGAGAATGAATACATCAAAGACATAAGGAAAATATGAGCCCAGAAGACAGAAAGTGCCCTAAGATCTGAGACTATATCAGCACACGGGACCACAAGAAGTAGGTAGTGCCTGGCTACCAGCATGACTGCCCTGGCATGGATCACAACATAAAGCTCCTGATGTAGGGGGAGAAAAATAAGGTGCACATCCAGAACTCTATCAAAAAACCACACTTAATGGTCTTTCAGAGCGGAGGGCCCCCTGAGGACACGGCCCCAGGCTCTCTGTTAGCCAAGAGCTTAACCAAAGTCAACTCTTCAGACAAAGATTGGACTGGTGGCATAGACACAGAGTGACGCTGCTGAAGAATGTGCTTCTTGGCTTAAACATACACAGCCACATAAGGCTGTCAGAGCAGCTCTTGTCCAGAGGCAAGATGAAAGGGTGGAGGGGGACAGGAGTTGGCTGGATGGTTACAGCAATTTCAGGGTGGAAACTAGGAATGTACTGTCACAAGGTAGGGAGAGCAGCTAGAGTTGCACAGTGGTGTGGGTGTAGGATTTTATATGGCCAATTCACTTGGACTGTAAACTGTCACTTAAAGTACAATTAAGCATTTAAAATATATACACATCATTAATATCACACACAAGTAAGATTTTTGGTGAAGGTCATTCAAAAATGGCTGCAGCAGTATACTGAACCACCAGAAATTCAAGCTGGATTCAGAAGTAAACATGGAACCAGGGATATCACTGCTTTTGTCAACCTGATCTTGAGTGGAAGCAGAGAATGCCAGACAGCAGTTTACCTGTGTCTTCCTGAGTATGCAAAGACACTGACTGTGTGCACCATAAAAAATTACGGATAACTCTGCAAAGAATGGGAATTTCAGAACACTTAAATGTGCTCATGAGGAACCCGTACAAATGTGTGCAACATTTATGTACAAGCAGAAAAAAGGTTGAGGTGGTCAAGGATTTCATTTTACTTGGATCCACAATCAGTACTTATGGAAGCAGCAGCAAAGAAATCAACTTTTTAAGGAAGCACCAGGTTCTATGCATCTATAGGATGTCATCCTTCTGGCCTCTTACTAGAGGGGAGTGGAGAGAGTGAAGAAGATTGTTAAGAGGATATGACATGTATGCAACAGAAAGGAGGAGTGTGCTGTCACTGAGTTAGGGAGAGCAGTAGGAGCTGCAGATAGGTGGGCATGCAAATTTAAACTGGATTGTACACTTTCACTCAATCGCAACAAATAAGTAAAATATATTTTTTTAAAAAAGAGAAATCAGAAGACACTTTGTATTAGGGAAATCTGCAGCAAAATACCTCTTTAAAGTGTTGAAAAGCAAAGATGTCATCTTGAAGACTAAGCCACATTGTTTTTCAATAACCTCATTAAGCATGAGAAAGCTGGGCCATGAATAAGTAAGACCAAAGAAGAATTTATGCATTTTAATTGTGGCACTGGGGTAGAATATTGAATATATTGAGGACTGCTAAAAGAATGAACAAATCTGTCTTGGAACAAGTATGACCAGAATACTCTTCAGAAGCAAGGAGGGAGAGACTACATCTCACGTACTTCGATAAGATCATCAGGAGGAATCAGTCCTTTGAGAAGGACACCATGCTTGGCAGCCCATCAGCAAAAAAGAGGACACTCAAAGAGATGACTGCGTGGTGACGGTGACAATGGACTCAAGCATGACAGCGACGATGGGGATGGCACGGGCCAGGTAGTATTTGGTTTTGCTGTATGTAGCATCACTATGAATTGGAACTGACTCTATGCCACCTAACAACAATGACAAGTTTTGGCTTGGCTTATATAGCCACTGAGCTATGAACTACATTTCCCAGCTTCTCACGCAGCCTTGTCTGAGTACTGCGACTATGTTAAATGCACAGGAAACAGAAATCCCCTTAGAGCAAAAGCATCACCCCTGAAGTCAGATGAGGAGCACGCCCTAGTAGATGGAGGAGTAACAACGTATAAGAAGCAGGAGTCCGTTAACGCCTTTGTGAAAGACAGAAAATTATCCCATGAAGCTGCACCATTTATCTTAAAGCTGTTCAGGGAGGAAAATAATTTTATATTATTTTAGATACTTCGTTTTGAGGTCTCTGGGCTGTGATGTCCTACTCTGTGACTTATAAATATGATGAATGTCAAATAATCAAATTATAATTATCAAGTACTTTGCAACTTTCTTTGATGTTTTAGCATGTAGGTTAATGAGTACAGTCAATATATTTCTTTTGTACCAATTCAGGTTTCTAATATAAGAAACAATAAGTGGAGGTGGGTGTCACAATTTTTAGATTGATGATTCTACAGAGGAAAAATGAAAACAAGAGAGAAAGCTTTCTTACCAAGACATATTTTCTAACTTTTCTTTTTTTCCAAGTTTGGTCATGAATATGAGGTCTGACAATTAAGTTCATGAACTTAATTGTTTTAAGCGCTACATATCTCATCGCCGAATATCACTATGGTCACCTTCAATGTACTCCCCTTGGGAAGCAGTGCACCTATGCCAACACCTACCTCACCTTTCAGAGCAATTTTGGAACCTCTTCTGGAATGACCATTGTGCTTTGTGGAATGAAGGCAAGTTTGCAAACTTCACTGTATAGTTTTCTGTGAGGGAGTTTTTAAGGAAACAAATAACTGTATCAGAACACCCTTTCTACTCACCTGATCTGAGCTCCAATGAATTTTTTCTTTACCTGAAGATAAAGAAAATATTGAAAAGAAGACATTTTGATAGCATTTAGGACATCAAGGCTTATAAGATGACAGTTCTGGTGGCCATTCCTGAAAAAGAGTTCCAAACTTGCTTTGAAGGGTGGCCTAGGCACTGGTGTTGGCACATAGCTTCTCAATGGGAGTACTCTGAAGGTGACCATAGCTATTTAACAAAAAGGTATGTAGTACTTTTTCTAGGATGAGATCATGAATGTAACTGGAAGTCCTTCTGGTTTATAGTTTTCTAAACAGTCTGCTCATCATTTGGTTTCTTAGTCACTCAATCAAAAAACTCAATTCTAAGATTTTACCCAGACTGAAAGAATTCAAGTTTACTCTACCTTCTTTTTTTAAAAAGGTATTTTGTCCTTCAGTTCTGTAAGCTTTTTTTTAAACCAATAACAGAACACGTTGGTTCTTTCCTCTTCTACTCAAAGACTTTCACCCTTCTGAGTCCTTTCAATCTCCTAAACCAACAGGACTCATTAGTTTTCACCTTTTGTCACTGATTCAAAGAAGCAACCAACAAAGCAACTCACTGTTGTCAAGTCAATTCCAACTCCCAGCAACCCTGCAGGACAAGAGTACAATATCTTTTCAGAATCAGCTGCCACATCTTTCTCCTGTGGAAAAGCTAGTTGATTAGAACCATTGACCTTCTGGTTAGAAGTCAAGCACTGTAACCACTATGTCAACAGGTGTCCTCAAAGAAGCAGGTGTTCTAATATTATGGATTATTGAGACTACAGGAATAGTTTAACATGGATAATACCAGCATTTTCATAGTCATCACATCCTTGGGAATTTTTGATCTACTGAAAGGGATTTATGCAGCATTTTCTACATTTTCAAAGGCCACTGAAACAAGAGATAAAAACAGTGATTATGTAACTTCTTTTATCTGACAGTAGATGATTTTAAAATCTGAGCTACCTTCCTGAAGACAAATCAAAACCGATCAACTTAACAGAAGCAATGATTTATTCAAACCAATACTTAGGAAAACTTCTTTTAGAACAATTTCTACTAGGTCATTCCACACAAAACTAAATGCAAAATCAACACAGGCTCATCACAGTTGATTCCAACTCACAGCAATTCAATAGGAGGGACTAAAACTGCCGCTTAGGGTTTCAAAGAGTGGCCAGTTTATTCAAACTGCCAAGCCTTGGGTTAGCAATTGTGGCTCTTAATCATTACGTGAGCAGGGCTCCTAAACAAAAACAAAGCAATGCCTATTGCTGTGATGCTGATTCCGACTCACAGCAACCCTCTAGGGCAGAGTAGCACTGCACCCACGGCTTTCTAAACAGTAGCTGAGGGACCTGAACTGTCGATCTTTGGTTAGCCACTGTAGCTCTTAACCACTGCACTTCCAGGGATCCCTAGGGCTCCTAACTCAGTGCTGCTGAATTTATTCTGACTCACAGCAACCCTGTAGGACAGAGTAGAACTGTTCTATAGAGTTTCCAAGGAGTGCCTGATGGATCTGAACTGCCAACCTTCTGGTTAGCAGATGTAACACTTAATCACTATGTCACCAGGGTTTCCTAGGGCTACTAGTCATATATAAATATCTGATAAGATTTATTTCTTTCTCTTCTTCTTCTCTGTCTTTTGAAAGTTCTTAATATGAAAAGCTACACTGAAAAAAAAAAAGCACATTATTACATAGTTTCTTTTTTGATTTGCCATGTTCTCTTCCAGATTTCACGTTAGACACTGTGTGCCACAACCTGGACCGTGCACTTGAATTCCTGAGATTTATCAGAATAACAACATACACGCCATTCTCAACAGACGTTACAGTAGCATCTCCAGCAACAAAGAGCTGGAGCACAGCCAGCCTGTCAGCGCAAAGCAAGCGCCTCTGGAGGCTGGGCTCTGGTAAGAAACCCACACGGCTCCAGGAGAGCGAGCCAAAGGAGGCTGACCACTTCAGAGCTGGCAGGGGAAGCATAACATAAAATTTTGGTAATGATCATCACTTGGTATGACAGAGGCTGCCTACTGCTGGGAAACAACAAAAACTAATCAATTTGTTGTGCAGGAATAATATAGTAGGTGGTTCATTTTCAGCAAAACCACATAGAAAAAGAGGTCCCTTGAAGTTGGCATTCAGTGATGGATGTGTTTTCAGGGAGGAAGTATACCCGTATATGAGACTCTGAAATGTGTTTCACAATGCTTGTCTGAAGGACACATACATACCCTATTACAAAGTATGAGACAGCCACTGTCACAGGGAGAATGCAACTATAATGCATCATCACCATTATCACCTGTTATATCATAAAAAAGAAAATACCCAGGGCCATCGAGTCAATTCTGACTTATAGCAACCCTATAGGACAGAGCAGAACTGCCTCATAGACCTTCCAAGGAGCACCCGGCAGACTTGAATGCTGACCTTTTGGTTAGCAGCCGCAGCACTTAACCCACTATGCCAATAAGCCACCTAAACGGTTCAATTTTAACTGCCAAGATTTTATAGGACTTTACTGTAGGATACATATTGACAAGTGGCAGGAGACAAAGATAAAAAGTAATGAAAGTCTCTTTATGTCACATCACATTTTTTTTTTTTTTTTTTTTTACATTATCCTCCAAGCAATGAGAAATCATTTAAAGATTCTAAACCTTTTCAGAACTGCATTTTGGGATAAATCCATTTGGTGGCCAAGGAAAGAACACAGAAGCCAGGGCAGAGGGAGGGAAATGAGAGGAGGCCACCCAGAGAAGATGTGGTAAGACCCTGGAGTAAAGGCCATGGAGAAAGATTTGACAAAAAGTAAGAAATGAGTCCGACAGGTCCAACGATTGGTCACTACAGGTATTTTTTAAAAGGTAGGACCCTATTGAACCAACTATGAAGACTGTTCACTTTTGATAAGATAGTCTAGATTTCTAAAAAAACACATTCTCAAAGGTTTTTCTTTGTTTGTTTCTTTATTTTGGCTAACTGCCAAGACTTTTGACCTGTTTGCCTGAGAAGACCTAGTCTAAGACATCTTGAACTATCTTGTATGTCCAAACTGCATATAATTGCAAGAATAATTAGGCACGTCTGTTTTTTAAAAATTGCAACCTTATGAGTATGTGTTTAGTCTTTGCAAAGCAAAAAAAAAAATTACTGCAGATACACTCAATGTTCGAGGGTGTCATTCTTTTATGTTCCCGACTGCTGTTCCTCTTAGGGGCACTCTGGTGACAGAAGGCCAAAAGTGACACTTGTAACAGTTTAATAGTTCAGCAGTGCTGGGAAGGTCTCTCATGGATGACTTGCATCATAAAACTGCCCTGTCTGGCACTTCTTCTACCTCTCAGTTCTCATTTACAACTGCAAATGCGCTGAATTTTCTTGGCAACTGAGCAGAAGACCTTAGAGAAGAAAGGAGATGCCTCTGGGGGGAAAAATAATCCAATTACTCTGTTCACTAAGTGTTTTCATATCCTTCACACCTGACAGAAAGGGTTTGAAGCTCTTGAAATACATGAGTCATACAACCACCCTAATGTGCTATTTTTGATGTTATGTATTCCCTCAAAGAGCACTTCCACAATATGCCGTCACTCTGCACTCGTGTATTTTATCATTTGTTTCCAATAACTTACATTTCCTTCATTTGAAAGGAATTGTGTTATAAAAACATAAGCAAAAGCAACTTTTTAGCATGGCTTTGCCATCTTGTGATTCCTTAAGACGCTAACTTGATAAGTTAATAAAAAAGAGGTTATAATTCAATAAATTGAGAAAGAGTAAGCCAATATCTTTCCTTTCAATTTTTAAGTATACAGTATTTCTGATAATTTGATGGAAAATCCAAAATGTTTCTCTTGCTTTACCAAAATAAGGGCAGCAGATTTCCATCAATGTGCATCATGCATTTCCCACACGTTAGAAACCCTATAACTGTTTACGAGGATTATTTTGATCAACCTTGAAAAACTTTCTTTTGGTTAATATGGAGGAAAAAGGTTAACTCTTCCTTCCTTAAAATCTAAAATTATACCACAAATTATATTTTAATGCATATTCCTTCAATTTATGTTTAAGCTTTAATTAAGTAGCTATACAACAATTTAAGAACAGTGATCAATATACAAAAACAACTTAAAGCAGATTATTATTATAATAAAAAAATTTACAACAAATGTAATTCAGTGTAGTACAACAGTATAAATTATAGCCAGGATACACGGCAATTAGGCATACACAGTAAAGAGTTCACACAAATAACTGTACTTGAAATGACTTTTACAAGACCACATGATTTTTATTTTCTTCTTTTGATGTATTTCTCTACTGCTTATAATCCCTCTGTAAGCAGCCCCGTGCTGGAGTTTGGAGCACTTGTTGAACAATGACTAAGAGCTCAGCTGCTAGCCTAAAGGTGAGCAGTCAGAATCTACCAGCCGCTCCTTGGAAATGCTATGGGGCAGCTCTACTCTGTCCTAGAGGGTCAAAATGAGTTGGAACCCACTGAAAGGCAATGGGTTTGGTTTTTATGGTTTACAATGGAACTTAAGTAGCCCTATTGATACAGTGAGTAAGGGTTTGGCAGCTAACCAAAATATTGGCAGTTTGAACCCTAGCTGTTCCAAGAAGAAAAAAACCTGGTGATTTGTTTCCATAATGATTACAGCCTAGGAAACCCCATGGAGCAATTTTACTCAGTCCTATGGTACCACTATTGGAATCTACTCCATGGCATACAGCAACAACCTAAGACTTTGCATTAGTTAGCTGTGCAAATCTCATTCCACTGTCATGTCAAAAATGCATTAAAATAGCCTGAAATACTTTCACTGGCAGCTGGGGGCCCCCTGATCCAGAACTTGACTCCACAGCCACAGAGCATCATGGGCTCAGCTTCCCTGCTCTTCCATTTCTATTCCACCAAACTTCTTCCATGGAACAGAGTAACTCCTAATTCCCAGTTGCTCCAGTAATGGTAGTTTTTTCACCACTAATCACAGAACACAGCAAGGTATACAAAGACTGGTGCAACAAAACAAATCTGTGGCCAACAGGCTAGGCTGGAGTGAATGGTGTCAGACATCTCCATCGTTCTATTCCTGAGAAGGGTAGGAAGGAGAAGGAGGCAGCCCAGGGAAAAGCAAAGAACACACCACGTTCCATTTCCACAGGATCAGCATCTTCTAAGGCAGAAAAGGAATACACAGAAACATCAGAGACAGGATTACTCAACCATCATTGGGAGGAGAGAGCTGGGGTTAGTTCCCTTTGATGTGTCCTTGCTTCTTGGTTTCTCTAAGCAACATGTTTGCAACGTTCTGCATTCATGTATGCCATCCTTTACCTCCAATGACTTACATTCTCTTCACTTGAAAGGAACGGTGTTATAAAAGCAGAGGAGCTGTGTCCTTCAATTGTTTCCTATTCTGTGTGTGGCATACTTGCAGTTGCAGTATTACTCTTGCAGTATAACGTTGCACACCTAAGGTGACCTATTGCAAATCTAACAAATTTCTTTCTGCCAAAATATCAATACAATTCAATAGTTTAAAACACAGTCTCTCTAGGCAGAATGTGCAAGCAGTTAATATGCCATCTACCTGAAGCAAGTTAGTCAGCTGACAAGCACAGCAGTCTCCTCATCTGTAAACTGCAGGGGACTGGACCTCTCCAAAAGAGCTGTTTTAGAAATAAAGTAATGTATGTAGAACACTTAAAAGAGTGACTGGGAGATGGATGTTAAGAAGTCAACAGACGTTCTATCATTGTCACCATCTTTCTGAAGATTTCTCTAAAGCCCCTAAGAAGGTATTGTGGGACAAAAACATTGCAAGAACTCAAGAAGAGAACAAGACCATCCATGACACTGAGACCATTTCTGGTTTGGAAAAGAAAGTTGCAATTCCTGCCTTGTTTTAACACCACCATAAGTTATGGACTGTTTATGAATATGAAACAGAGATGATTAATTATATCAACTAGGTTGGAAGAGAACTCCACAGCACAAACAAGGGTCATATCTATTTTTAAAATCTAACAACCTACCCTTTTATAGTCTCTGCTCCCAGGAGACTATGGACCTTCCAAACTCAATAGAGTCAACCCTGGATGTCTCTAACCCAAGAATGTCAACTAAATAGGCAGAAAAAGGGAAATGAGCACTAGAAACGGCAATGAGATGAGATCAGAATCTCCAATCAGAGGAAAGTAGCATGCCCCGGTAGGAACCATACGCTCTCTTCTGACCCACCCTCTAAGCTAGCTCATATCCAGGTTCATTGTCTACCCGTTTCACACCAACACATCCTTGTATGTTGCCTGAAACTCCTTTCTCTGAAAACAACTTTTGCTGTTGTTACAAAATTAGAATACTTCCTAGATGCCCTACTCAGAAAAAAAAAAAGGCAAGTATTAATACCTCTTAGAAAAGTTGTGATATGCATGATAAATTCTGCCATGTTGCTATTGCCTAAAAAGGAGGTGTGCGTGGAAAAATAGGAAGGCTTGGAGCCCTAAAATGAAAAAAAAAGAAAAGGAAAGAAAGGATACTTCTGAGAAGCAGGAGAATTGGAAACTGAAGTGCTGAATTCAATCCTTGAGGGTATACAAGTCGACTACAAGAAATTCCAGCTGCCGTCAACCACACAGGAACAAATTAGGAGGCTTGATCATGCCTTGCAGTGCTAACCATGTTTGTTCCCTAAGAGGAAACGAAAGGAACACATTTAGGACACAGAATGAAACATATCCATAAAAAGAGGAAGCCAAGAGATGTCCATACACTGAAAGTATAGGCAGCAATCCAGTGAAACAGCATAAATTAATACTAAGTGAGACCTAATTGAGTGTATCATATAATACAATAGGAAATGACAAATGACGACCGTGCATTTTTCCTATCGTTGTGAGGTGCTTAATCTGGCCAAAAAAGTCAAGAAATGAGAAAGTTTTGCTGACAGTGAAACAATGTGTTATCTTGAGACTCTTTTTCAAATGTTTTATTGGGTAGTACCTAAGAGGTAGTTTCATTCAGTGTATCTTCAAGAAGGGCATTTAGGGGAAATAGAAAGGATAACTGTTCAACCTAAAGTCACAAAGGTAATGATTTTTTCAAATTTTATTTGGGCCATGGGCAGATGATCTTAGGGCAATTTATTAACTTTAGGAATATATGACAATCCAAGGAAGTCACAAAGTTATACTTTTGTTTCTCTTTGATTATTTGACCTGTAGTTCATACTATAAGGTTTCTGTTACAGTAACTCACTTATAAAGATGTACAGACAAAATTTCCTTTCTCTTTCCCAGCCTGCTTTTTCCTATAAAAACCACTGAACTTCTGCTACAATGCTTTGGTTATAGGTTAAAAAAAAAGAAAACCTTGACTATAATTTGTAGCGGATGCTATGAATTTGGAAACTCAGTTTTAGAAAACAGACTGGTATACAGATTGTTAATGGCTCTAGTGGCCTGGATATTTACATCTTTTCTAACCTTTTTAGATGTAAGGAAACCTTGGTGGCATAGTGGTTAAGTACTACAGCTGCTAACTAAAGGATCAGCAGTTCAACTCCACCAGGTGCTGCGTGGAAACTCTATGGGCCAGTTCAACCCTGTTCTACAGAGTCACTGTGAGTTGGAATCATCTTGATGGCAACGGGTTTATTTTTTCTGTTTCTTTCAGAAGATTCAGTGATGGTGAGGAATGGTATTCTTCATGCCCTTACTGCGTTTCTGGAAGTTTGGAAAAGTGGAACACACACACTGGAATAATTCAGCTCTGAAAATAGAGAAGGAAATAAACAAATTCCAGTGGAAAACAGAACAACCTGCAGTTGCTAAATAAGGGACACGCTTCCAATCAGCCTTCAGAAGAGACACCTCTGACTCAGGCTGACAGAAAAAAGATGAGAACAAAGGTGAAGACAAGCATGTTGCTAGACATCGTTCTGTGACAGAAAGGGAGAGATTCTTTTTGGAAATTCCATTCTCCCTTTGGAATCTTGATAATGGGGATACCATTTCCTAAGAACATAGGACAGTCGTATTTGGGGACAGTTTTATATTGCTGGCATATGAATGTTTGACTTATGACAGCTTGACATGCAGGAGACTCAATAAATATTTGCCAAGCGAAGTGTACGACATGGCTTATGCTGTCACATGGTACAGTTCTGACTAGTGATTCTGAAATGACATCATGTATGTCTGCGAAAATAGAGGAGGAAGGCTGTGATTGGCAGGCTTTAGTACAGAATATGGCTAAGGTGTCCGAACTGTACCTTCCCCCCTTGATTTCACACAGGTTATGTAGTGACAAACTGTCCTCCCCAGTGTTACCTTATGGATAGAGTAGTAAAAACTTGAGACAAAGCACAACACAGGTGTGATCAGAACTTCTCCATTAATCTGCTGGTTACCTGCCATATGGTAAAAAGACATCTCTGATTGCTGTCAGGTCAATTCCAACTCAGAGTCACCCTATAGGACAGAGTAGAACTGCCCCATGGGATTTCCAAGGTTCCACCGGTGGATTTAAACTGCCAACCTTTTCGTTAGCTTCTAAGCTTTGAACCACTGTACCATCAGGGCTCCAAATATCTGTGCAGGTTAATCTATTTAAAAGTTCACTTATTCTGTGTTTAGGTATGAGACTGTTTTATTCTTCCTTACAAAGTAAATCAGATAGTACCACATACGCAATGAATCAAACATCAAGGCATCTCAGTTAAAACTGCATGTACTTTATGTGATTTGAGACTAAACACGGATGCTTTTAAGTAACCAACAAAGTCAAAAATCAAATATGAAATCGTTCCTTTCATTTTTTAAGCATCTAATGTAAGTAAACACTACAACAGATTTACAAAACCCATGATCACAGATGTGAAAGAACAGTTATTTTACTCTCAGCAGTTTTAACCCAAAAAACCCAGTGCCGTCTAGTCAATTCCGACTCATAGCAACCCTACAGGGCAGAGTGGAACTGCCCCACAGAGTTTTCAAGGAGTGCCTGATGGATTTGAACTGCCCGCCTTTTGGTTAGCAGCCATAGCACTTAGCCACTACGCCACCAGGGTTTTCCTCAAATTTAAGACTACTTAATTACTATAAGGAAACTGTGGTAGCACAGTGGTTAAGTGCTGCATCTGCTAACCAAAAGGTCAGCAGTTCAAATCTGCCAGGCGCTTCTTGGAAACTCTGGAGCAGTTCCACTCTGTCCTGCAGGGTTTCCATGAGTCAGAATCAACTCAATGGCAATGGGTTTGGTTTTGGATTATCATAATGCAGAATTCAGAAAATACATAGACTTACAGAGATAAGGCCTCAGTAATATGGTGTACAGTTGAACTTTCATTTGACTTAATGATGAATCAGAAAAACTTAGTATTACATGCAAATCTAGGTCAGGCCTCTTGGACTATTTGATTTTTGTGTATACACTCCTAAAATTGCTGACCTCACTATTTTCACTAATTTCCATTTTGGGCAGATGGGCTTAAACATACTTATACACACGCGTACACGCTTGCAGAGGGTAAATCATTTTAGTGAATCATTCAGTAAATCATTTTAGTGAATCATTTCTTACTTGTTAGCAACCCTACTAGATAGAGAACTGCTCCCATAGAGTTGTCAAGACTGTGAGTCTTCACAGAAGTAGACTGCCACAACTTTCACCCACTGAGCAGCTGGTGGGCAAGTTGGAAGGTGAGTGCTTTATCCACTGAGCAACCAGGGCGTCTTCCACTACCACATAAGTGATCATCTAACAGGTAACGTTTATTTTCAAGTCTTTATTCAGAAGTCCATCTTTAAAGAGTTTGGAAAAGCATAATCATGGTTGCAAGTACAGTTAATATCTATAATGTTTAATTATACCAAGTGGAAATTCAGACACTCACATCATGGATGTCAAACTGCTTTTGAACAATCTGACTAAAAGTCACTGATTGACAGCAGGTGTAAAGAATTTGCCCTCCAATCAAAAAAGAGATAACAAATTCAAATAGTACTCAACTAAGTACAAAATTTTTTTCATCCACTTTTCAGTACACCTTTTCAATTAGCATGCTGGATATATTTATCACATCATTTGCATTGTTAATGCTTCTTCAATTCAATATAGGTGTAATTCAAGAAGCCATGGCTTAAATTAAAGTATTTTCTCCAAACAGCGGAAGAATCTTAAACTTACTTATTTTAAATGTGAGCTATAGACCACTAGAGGTACTGGTAGATATGTTTAATTACACAAGTTTGACTATCATATTTTTCTCAGAAATTTCTAACAAAGACAATATCAGGTAGGTAAACTGAAAATAAGTAGCCTTCATATCAGGTCACCTATTCTTGAATTACCTAAAAAGACCTGTCCATTTCCCACTTTACCCAATAACCCAGTCTTAGAAATGTAAAAACAGTGAAACTTCTATCAGTGCTACTTGTCCATACGAGAAATAATTGCTGTAACTACAGCAACTGTCACGGGCACTATTAGCCATTTCTAAACTTTTAATATACTGTGCAGCTAATTCTTTGCTATAAGCAGTAATGTTTTAGCTTTTCACTTACACTTAACATTACTAAAGTAAATGCAATTTACACTTGCAGAACTCTGCATCTGAAATCATTTGGATTAGGACATCCTACTATTACACAAAGGAAAGATGTAACATCAGGCCATAGAGGATAAAACACAGTAACTGTTAACAAAAATTTGGCCTTCCAATATCACTCAGAATTAATGTTTTATTCTCTAAATCAACTGTGTTTTAAGGAAATAGTGATCATACCTAAAGAGCTATATAACAGACAAGACCATGTGGTCCAAAAATCATCTTTAAGTTGCTGTAGTAACAGGAGTAGATCCATAAATTATACTTTAGTATTAACAGAAAAGTATGTTTGCCTTCACCAACTGCAACTGTAAGCAAATGCAGGTATACAGCACTTTATTAGTAAGAACTCCTGTACTAAGCACATGTTAGTGGAATTAATCATTTGTTCCCTGCAGACTGCTTATGTATTTCATCGGGCCATTATCTGATCTGAATAACAAGAACAATTGCATAATAAAACTCATTACTGCTGACACTAGCAACTTTCTTCTTTTCAACTTTAAAGTTGCAACCGTCTCCATATAGTAGAGAGAGCTGGAGGCCAAAAAAAAAATTGAAGATGATTTAATCACCCCATCCAGCTTTGTCTTTTTCATTTATTATTACATAGACAGTGATCAAAGATAACTATGTGAGAGCTTTAGTACACCTGACTTTAATTTGGGCCATTTTCCTGAGCACTGTCACACAGTGACAACGGGGAAAGTGTAGGAGGTGACTGTTGATGTCATCGTAAATCTGTGCCTTCAGATACTGAAACAGGATCAGCAATTCTGTCATCTCTTTTCCACTATGGAAAATATGTTCTACAGCAATATATACAATAATATTTTTAAGCCACTCTCCAATTTAACTACTTAGCTATAGTCTCACCACCATTTTTCTTTCTTCTTTTCTTTTTTGTGTTTCAAATATCAGCTGTCCTTTTGGCTGTTTCAGGTCGAAAATGAGTAGCAGTCATATCCCATAAACTAAATCTGATCAACCCAAGACTTGGTTTCCAGTTGTTTCACTTAATGTGTAAATCCCATAAGAGAAATGGCAGCAAATAGTACTAATACCTCTATGAAAACCCATCTGGATAGGAAATGAAGTAACGCCTGAGAAGCAACGGCATGGCTTTCCCAATTCCCATCTATGACAACTTCAACAATTTCATCAACTATCCCATTGTTATTCCATCTTCTTGAAAACTCATGTCCTAAAATATTCAGTGCCTTAGACACTGAATAACCATAATAACTCCGGAAGATCTGTGTTTTGTATTAAACCATTGTATATTACTGTACTCCTGCAAATTTTTTTTAGTCAATGCCCAATGAACACAGCCGCTTCTACATCCTTGAGTAATCACAGAGGTAAAAATCTTTTCACCTTACCACTGCCAACAATTAAACATGAAAAAGCCCTGAGGTATTATTTGATAGCAAGCTGTATTGTTTAAAAGAATTTCTTAGTGAGGCACTTGGCTTTGGCTAGTGAGGTAAAGAGTTTGAATATCGAATCTGGTTTACAACTCTTTTTTTTTTTAAGAAAAGTACGCTTTATATTGACACGGAAAATTGAAAGTTAAAGACAAAAGAGATCAACTTCTTTTTCTAACCACTGTTGTACACCGTATAAGTACTATCATGTCAAAGAACTTGGAATCTGTTTAAAATCAGCCCTGCTTGATCTAAACTGCAATTCCTACTGTACCTACTGTATATGTAACAATGAAAGAAGAATTAGCCTGCGAGTCCATTTGGCAGTGATAAAGAAAAAACAGGCTGAAATCTTATTGATTCTCTCCTTCTGGTGCAAAACAAACTGACTCAACTATATTTTTCCTGACATAACACAAGGGATTTATTTGATATTACCAGCTATTGGCAAATGTGAGACTGTCTTTTGAAAAGGCATCGTTAACCCCTTTGTAGAGACGGTGTCCTACTTGCTTTAGCAGAAAAGCTGCAGCTGCTGACACGTGAGGTTAGCCTCAAGAGGGACTGTGCTTGCAAAAGTTTTTCAGGCAGACATATTCAGCCTTAGCAGACACCTTAAACCTGTCACTGGCTGCTGAGCCCCTGTCACAGTTCATAACTTCCTGTGTCAAAGCCACAGCCCTAGCTCCTGTCCTCTCCAATGCACAGGTTACATTCCCTCTCCAAATTAAGTTCACCCAAATTCTCAAACTAGGCTTGTTCCGTGAATTGTTTTCACGCCTTCTCTACTTACAGCTGTTAAGAAACCTCAGCAAGGATTGCATTCAGTCCCTCACGGCGTCTTTATTAACTTTCCTTTGACCTCAATTTTTAGCTACATCTCATAACTTAAAACAAGCAGCCAAGTGTCATCAGAGAGGCGTGGACGAGGGTTGAGGTTGTAGGTTTCAAGGGGAGCGAGGCAGTTGGGTTAGAATTCTCCAGCCTTTTCTGGGTAACCTCCCTAAAATCTTACAACAAACCAACATTCCCCTAACCAAGCTTTCAACAGCCTTGAACAATAATAAACCCTCCCAAACCACATCCCCGTAAAGGCTTCTAAATGCTTTTAAATGCTCTCCCTTCCCAAAGAAAACGAAAAACGTTTAGCAAATCACTTCTCCATAAAGAACTGCTGAAGTTATGTACATTAAGTTCTTCCCTGGTAAAACGAACAAACTATTCAACCCGTTGGGGACAACTGCAATTCAGCATGGACCTCACTTTAGAGACATGCAATCCAGAAGCACAGCTGACTTACTAAAGCAGGCGCTCGCGTCCTCCTTGGAAACCCTGAGGAGTCTTCTCTTTTCCTTCCTGCCAGTCAAAGAAAGAACTGTCTTGCTATTCCACAAAGGCCCAGAATAAACTGCCAGAGAGGAGCGGCACATGCACAGCAGCCCCGTCGGGGTTGGGCTTTGGCGGGGTGCTTCGGCTTCTGCAGGGTGCAAAAAAAAAAAAAAAGTGGGCTCCTCGTTTCCGGAGGGAGGGGGGCGGGAGACAGCGGCCGCAGAGCAGGGCGCTCCGAAAGCTTGCCGGGGTCCTGCGAATTCTTCGGAAGGCAAAGTACCTGCACTCTGCCCGCCGAGGCTGCTGGCGGCGCGGCGCGCGGACGGAGGCGGAGGCGGCGGCGGAGGAGGAGCGCGCGGCTCGGCGGCGAGAGCGCGGGAGGGAGGCCGGGCGCGGCGCGCGGGGCGCGGGGCGCGGGGCGCGCGAGGGACGCGGGGGACGCGGGGCGCGCGGGCGGCGCGGGGGGCGCGAAGGGCGCGGGGCGCGCGGGCGGGGCGCGGCGCTGCCCACGCGCTCGGGCCACCGGGTGAGCGGGGACCGGGCGGGGAGCCTCTCCGGCGGCTCCGCGCTCGCTCGCCCTGTCGCCCGCCCGCTCGCCGGCTCGCTCGCGTTGGCACCCACAGGCGCACCGCCGTCTCCAGCAGCCACCGCCGCCGCCGCGCCGCCTGGCGCACTCACCTGCATTTCCTTAACGAGCCACTTGATGGCTGCCCGCGGTGCGACCGGCTCCGGCGGGCGGGAGCCGGGCGGGGACGCGGTGGCGCGGGGTGCCCGAGCGCCCGCCCGGGAGGCGACGGCGGCGGCGGCGGCGGCGCGGGCGGGCGAGCGAACCCGGGCGGGAGGAGGGAGGCCCTGGCGCCGGCAGGGCTGACCCTGCGACCGGGGCCCCAGCGTGGTCCCCGGGCTGGGGTGAGAGCGGGCCTCGCGGGGACAGGAGGACGGATCGGGCTCTGAGGACCTGGCCAGGTGTGGACGCCGGTGGCTTTTTCGGGTGTTGGCGTGCTTTGGGTTATTTTGTTTGGAGGGAAGAGGGAGGGTTTCAAAATGTTAGGGACCGTGCTTTAAAATGCAGTACTGTGGATGAGCCTGAAGAGCCTACGTTTTGAGATGGAGGGAAGGGAGCAGAGGCTGCATGGAGACGGGATGTCCTTCAGCTCAGACACTGGGTGTAGTTTTCAGATGGGACGCTTGGCAGTCTGGCTGGGCTTGGGGGACGGGCATGCTCTACCAAGGTGATAGCTGAGAAGAGAAAAATACCTTACAGGAGTTGCTAGAAAACCGCCTCGCCCCTGAGGACAGGGTTGGGCGCGGTTTTGTCCCTACCTGTTCGTCCCTGAAGTTGAACGGGCATTGCATCTGGGGCGCTGTACCTAGAATTAGGTAAACTAGGGAAACGTAATTTACACCCTTGATAAAAATACAAACGGGGACAAAAACCACAAGGAGAAAGACAGTCTGCTTCTGTAACGGTTTACAGCCTTGGAAACCCAATGGGACAGTTCTCTTCTGTCATATAGGGTCACTGTGAGTTGAATTGACTTGATGGCATTGGGTCTGGTTTCTGGTTTGGGAGCTGGGGGAAGGGGACAGGGCAGTTGGGAGAGACGGGGAAAAGCTTTCTATCACTTCGTGATCATTTATGTCTGAGCAGAGCTTGCAGCTATAGATGTCACATGCTAGCTTTCTTTTGCTAAAGGGATCGCAATACCTCTATGTTGGTAACAAACCAAAAAAAGAAAAAGAGAACAACACCAGATTATTTTAGCCCAGACAACACAGTGGAGAGGATCTCAGGTATCTTGCGGTCAAAGGTACAGTAAGCACTTTGGAAGAAAACAAAAAACTAGTAAACCCTCTGCTTTCCTTGTATGTCCCTCATAGCACAAACGTCTCTTTCTCCCATAAAGAAATAAAGCATCATCAGCATAAATGATGTTTCCCCTCAGAGGCCTTTCAGCTACTTCTTTTCATACCTGCTCCCTTGCTTGCATGTCTCTTTGCTCTTCAGAAGTCACCCTTTCTGAACGGGTCCTGGGTCTGCCAAGCTCCCTGCTCAGCCTCCCTCTGCCCACTGAGCTCACCTATCCAAGATTCCCAGTCAGCAAGTCATTATCACTTAAAGATGCTCTTGACATGATAGGATATAAATCAAAAAGACTTTAGATCTCCACCGCGGGTGCAGCTGTGTGTGTGTATGTGTGTGTGTGCGTGTGTGTGTGTGCCTGTCTACCACTGTAGTTATACAGACCTGCCCCTCTCCTGGTGGTATGTAATCAAGATGATGACTGATTCCCATTTTTGTATTCTCTCTCAACCCTTCTGTCTCCCTCCTTCCATCTCTCTCTCTCTCTCTCTCTCTCCACACACACACACACACACACACGCACACACGCGCACTACTCACTGCTCTCAGTTCCTTCCTATCAGGGTTCGGTAGTGGTTTCTCGTGAAGTCTCGGTTACACAACCTCCCACTACCGAGAATGCATGAGAGGAGGAGCGGAGTGGTAGGCGGGCTGCTAGGGCTCAAGGCGGCTGCTGTGTTTCCTGTTACCACTCACTCATTACATACACTCCTGTGCTTAATGCCAAGTGGCAGCAGAAAAGATTTCCTCTCCCGCTATTCGTCACAGACACATTTGCCCTTCCCCCGGAAACACATATAATTAATAATAAAAGAAATAATGCATCTTGAAACCATGGGAAGAGCAGATGGGTATGCTGTGGTCGTGTTCTGTTGTTGCTGCTGCGAACCCGAGGCCATGTGGTCGCCTCTCCCTTTCTGCTGCTTCTGATGGGTTAAGCAAAGCATTTGGCCCTTTTACTGTGTTCTCTGCTCCATCTTTCCCTTGACAATAGTTGGTGTGTTTTAAATAAAGATTTCATTCTGCCAACCCACAGGAAGCTTTTAACAAGATGCAGCTGAGTGTTTCAATATCTTCTATCTTTTTACTGCTCTTTGGGGTGTTCAGCAACTTGAAACCATCTCAGCTTCAGCCCGATGCTGGCATCGTGAGTGACAGTGCTCCCTGGGGCTGATTTACGCTTGTTTCTACACAACTGTCCTTTAGTGTCTTCTAGAAGAATACAGGAGACTGGAAAATCAAAGTGCTGTGGTTGCACTTTCTTTCTGCTCCCCACTTAATCACCCCACAAGTTTTCATTGATTAGCTGATTGTGGAGATTTTATTATGGATTATCATTATTAGAGATGAACTGAGGTACGTTAGCAGGTAACTGTTCTAAGCCTGATTTAAAATAAAATAACTATGTGTACTTTCTGTATCTTTATGATTTCTTTTTTGTTCTTAAAAATATAGCTTGAAAAGGGTGGAGAGGTGGGAAGAGCTGCTTGCTGATGGGACACTAGCACTGTGGAATGAAAAGGAGGAGTGTGCTGTCGTTGGGTGGGGAGAGAAGGAGCTGCAGATGGGTGGGCATGCAGAACCAATTTGGATTGTACACTTTCACTTGATCACAATAAAAAAATAGCTTTAAATGTTTCTTTAAAGTATTGTATATTTACTTTCCTAAGGCAGTAACTTCTTTGAATTGGCCATTTTCTGGGAACCATGTGTTTAAAACAACCACAGCAAATGTAAAATAGAAACAAAAAAGGAAAAGAACAAGTCTAAATACGAGTCATCTAAAATTCATCTCTTTCTGAGTCCAGCACAAGGAGTGGGTGTCCAGCTACCACCATCAACTCCTCTAACCAGGACCACAACAGGGGATCCTGGACACAGCTGGAGGCAAACATGGAAGAAAGTTCTGACAGGCAACAGACAACAACAAGAAAGAGAGTATGGCCTCTGGACACCCTTTTAACTCAGTGTTAAAGTCACTCCTGAGATTCATCCTGCAAAAAAAGACCAGACAGGCCCATAAAACAAAGCAAGACTAACTGGGCACAGGGACAAGGGCAAGAAGACAGGTGGGGACAAGAGAGCTGGTAATGGGGAACTCAAGATTGACATGTCATGAAGTTGGCAACCAATGTCACAAAACAACATGTGTGTTAATTATTGACTGAAAATCTAGTTTTCTCTGTAAACCTTCATCTAAAGAACAATTTTAAAAAATGGTTAAAATTGGTCTCCGTGGTTCCCTTTATTTTATGAAGTTAGGGTTGAGCTAAAATTCTATTTAGCCCTGTTATGTTAAGGCTCCTAATTGACCTTAATAGCTAATGTATGTAGAAGAAATCTCCAGCTGTACATTTGGATTTGGAATTTTGAGGATGTAAGTATCTTCTTTGCCTTATTTTTTCTAATTAGCCTTATCAAGTGCATCAATAGCAATTCCATGACAGTAATTTCCTGTTATAACATGTCCCTTAAATAGCCATGAGTCGGATTTGACCTGACAGCACTTGGCTTGGCTTGGCTTAAATAGCATATGAAGAGCATCACAGGGAGAATTCCTAAGTATACAGTGCTCCATCCATATTGTGGAATTGAAAATGAGGGAGAAGAAATGGACAACAGGATAATAAGGGGCTGGGATGAACAAGGGACCTGCCAGAAAGGAGACAAGGATGCAAAAACGTGTTCTTTGCCCACTCCATGTGCTGACTTGGTTTGTAAACAATCTCCCACACTTGGCCATAATATTTTATATCTTCAGTGTGCTGAAGTGTTGTACATTTAATTTATCCCTTTTGTCTGGCTTTATTCTCAAATCTTACTGATTGACAGATACCACACGTAGCAACCATTTCACGTTGATAATAGATTGAAAAAGCATGAAGTTCATAGGTCCAAACTGCTCATACTTATTTCATATGAGACAAAGAGAATCCTCTTCTCAGCTTGTATTTTGGACAGCGAGGGCAGAGTTTTAATTGACTAAATGGCTCTAATTTACCTAATTTATTATAGATGGTTTGCTACTAAGAAAGCTCAGAAAACCTTACAGCAAATGACTTGGCTGTATAATCATCCAAATTAAGGAGTCCTAATGAGTGTGGTCATATTTATGATGATGGGAATTCAAGATTTAGACGTTCTTTCACTAAAATCATCATGTGGCTAAGGCTAAATTGCAAAAATTTAAATGGAGAGACGGATTTTGATTATAATGTACTTCTTCCTCCTCCATCCCCACTTACTGTGCTGATAATTTTCCATCCTCCCTTGCCTTTCCAAGAAAACCCGGATGCAGCCTGTGCTCTTCTCTGAGGCCGGGGGCTTAACCTCTGTGAAGCAGCATCCACCTGGTTTCCCTTGCAGCTGGCTGATAGTTGGGTTTTGGGAATGGGACGCACTGGAAGGAGGCAGGAGGAGGGAAAGGTGAGGCTGGCGTTTGGCCGAGGAGTTCTGTAGTTCTTTCCAGCAGTGGCTGCGTTTCTGTATGAATACAGCCCTTTGTCACCAATACCCTTCCATGATGCCAGCCGTCATTTGGCTCTGCTAATGCTACTTCATTCCCTGCCCCTTCAGCTTCCTGCTAGGGCTAGATCTTAAGATACCCAGTATCCTAAGCTGCTGATTCTTCTCAGCCAGCTGTTCTTTGGAAGTTATCCCTTATTTCTCTTCAAAATCATTCCTAACTTTCTGTTTCATCCAGGACCCCTGACTGGTAGATTTATGTTATTTAAATTCGAAGCATTCAAAGATTTTTTAAAATGTATTCAATTATCACTAGTTTAACAAACATAGTCTCTAATGTGTACAAAAGAGCCAAATTATTAATATTACTCCAATTGAAAATAGCACAGTACAAGAACATATTTAAGGTACAGCAGATCTATAAACCTAACAATATATTAAGTTTCCACAGAGGAGGTATGTATCTGTGTATTAAGTAAGTCAGAATCATCACACTATTTCTCTTAGTGAATATATTGATGGTCTATGGTTTCTGATTGTAATAATAATAAGGTGTGCTCTGAAGGTTAGTGTTTATTATTTGATCATAATAAAGGCATCACATTTAAAACATTGCAATTTTCATTATTTTAGAAAACTGAGCAAGGTAGCCCACATGGATCTATTTTTCCAATTACTAGAGAAAAAATTAACAGTAAAGATGCAAAAAAAAACTTAAGTTGCCAATGATAACCTCAAAATAACTTCCTCATGGAAATAATTTGGACAGAGGGTTAGAGAGATTAGAAAAGAGAATACAATCCCCGTAGTTGATTTAAACAAGCATTTTTAAAATAATTTCTATAAACTAACAAAGATCAGGACAAGATTTTTCAGTAAAGGTAAAATGTCATTTGGAAGAGAAAATCTACTAGGTATTCCCACTGCCCAATTACCTTGGCAGTCCAGTTGATTCTGACTCATAGAGACACTATGCAGCAGAGAAGAACAGCCCTGTAGCCCCAGTACTTAACGACTCCACCACCAAGGTTTCCAGTGGCTCCTGGAGTATTATTATTATTATTATCTATTTTTGACCTTAGACGATAATAAACTACAGCATCTGTCAAGAAGTCGAATGACACATTTCATTGGGCATATCTGCTACAAAAGATCTCTTTAAAGTGTTAAAAAGCACTGATGTCTCTTTAAGAACTAAGGTGAACCTGAACCAAGCCAGTGGTGTTCTCAATCATGTCATATGCATGTGAAAGCTAGGCAAGGAATAAAAAAGACTGGAAAAGAATTGATGCCTTCGAATGCCATGTTGGCAAAGAATAAGGAATAAACCACGGGCTGCTAGAAGAACAAACAAATGTGTTTTGGAAGAAGTACAGCCACAATGTTCTTTGGAAGCAAAGATGGAAAAACTTCGCTTCATAGCTTCATGTACTTTGGATATGTTATCAGGTGGGACCAATCCCTGGAGACAGACATCATTCTTAGCAAAGAGAGTCAGAAAAAAACGGGGAACACCCTCAAAAAAATGAATTGCCACAGTGGCTGTAACAATGGCCTCAAGCATAGCAAAGATTGTCAGGACGGTGCAAGGCCGGCCAGTATTTCGTTCTGTTGTACATAAGGGTGCAGTGAGTCAGAACCAACTCAAGGCACCTAACCATGCAACACTTTTTCCCTTAAAAGTTTACAAGAAGGGCTACAATGCAAAATGTTATCTATGTATCTCCGCTTAATTAAGACATGGTCCATTTTGTTTCTTCTGAAGCCTGAATAATCTAGCACTTCCTTTTATAAGTTAGGCATAAATGTGGTAGCAAATACACATATGCACCCCCACCCCCACATTTACTATATGCACCAGGCATTATTCTGAATTTTTAAGTGTATTAAAAATATGTCATCTACATTTTAAATCATACAACCAACAAAGGTTCAAAGAGGTTGAAACCCAGGCAGTCTGACCCCTGAATCTCTGTGCTTGACAAATATTCTATGTCTCAACTCGTACATCTTTTTCTCCCCCCTTAGGTTCAGGAGATTTGAAAACAAGTAGTGGAAGCCGAGAGATTGCTATTCAGTGAATAACACTATAGGATGAGATAGTGGCCCAAAGTTGGATTATCTTCTTAGAAAGTTAATTCTGAATGCTTAAGGTAGCCCTTCTAATTTTAAATATTTCTTGCTTTCCATACAAAGCATTATGTTTCTCATAATGTATAGTAGCATGTCATAATGTATAGTAGAAAAGTCATAAAGAATAAAACAAATTTGTGACTTTTCTAGCTGAGTTATTTATAAGCTGGCGGCACTATTAAAATTAAACTTTACTACATTGGCTAATTTTCCTTTTTGTATAATCAAGTCTATCTATGCACATGTATTTGTTCCTCATCCTTATCTAGAACCAGGAAAACAAATATAGCCTAAAGGTATAAATTGGGAAACAATCCTATATATTCTCTCTTTTTTAAAACAGGGGTCAAATTTTGGGAAACCTTTTGTAAAATCTGCCCCTCGTTTAATGAAAGATAATATGTTCTCCAGGTACTTATTCCTGACCTTTGGCTCAAACGAAATGATACGGTGGGATATAAAAGATTCTAATAGCATTTATGATATCAAAGTTTTTATGCATTATTTGAACATTTAAAGTTCTGAAGAATTTTAAAATAAGCAGAAGGAAGAAATACGAAAACCATATCTAATGGGATTCTGTTTATTAGCATCATATGCTTTGTAAGTGATAACCAAGTTAGATGCTTAATCTCTTCATGGAAGAATATCTAAACTAAATCAAAATAACTAATACAGGTGGATTTTTCTGTGTAATAATCAGTATTATCATAACTTGTGGGATGATTTGACCTAGCAATGTCAGTGCCATTTTCCAGATGCATCTATTAAAACTAGTGCCTGACATCTGGGGTCTTAACAGCCAGTAAGCTATCATCTGAGGTGTACCAAACAGTCCCAACTCAGCAGGAACAGATGATCACCGAAGACCAAAATGATGCGGGGGAAAGAAAATCCAAAATACAGAGAGACCCACGTGAGTGGGTGACCACATCAACAGGTGACCAGAGGAGCCAGATGATGCCTGGCCACCACTAGCGACAGCTGTGATGGGGTTCACAAATTTGAGTCTCGGTGGCAACATGAGAATAAAAAGGGGTGCACCATGAGAACTCCACTAAAAGATTGCAACTGATGGTCCGAAGGCCTGGGGTTTCCCCTGGGAGCATGGACTGTAGACCTGACACTGCCTCTGTACATAAATCATTACTGAGGTCAACTCCTTGGACAGGAATAAATTGGACTCGGCAGCACAGAGTGACCATATCTTGTGTGCACTTTATGGTTCTATGCATTTTTTATAGGATGTCGTCCTACCGACCTCTTACTAGAGGGGAGTGAACAGAGTGGAGAAGAGGGCACGGGAGGTTTCTAAGAGGATATGACATGTATAGAACAGAAAGTAGGAGTGTACTGTCAGCACGCAAGGACAGCAGTAGAAGCTGCAGACAGGTGGACATGCAAATTTAAACTGGACGGCACTTGGCTTTGGCTGTATACTTTCACTGAATCACAATAAATAAAATAAAGTATTTAAAAAAATAAACTAATGCCTGTGACACGGTCACTGTTATATGACTAATAAGGATAGGGATGATGACACAACCTACTATCTCCTGCACCCTTAATCCTCATCATAATTTAAAGAACAATCTTTATTTAAATATATATATGTACATGTATTTGTGTGCATATGTATTTAAATTCAGCTTTTTTAAAATTACAGTATGTGTTTACATAAAGTCCTATTGCCATTAAATTTTAGGAAAAAGTACTGGATTTTTAAAACTATTATATTTTTAAGTGTAAGTTCAAAATGAAGTGTTGAAAAAGTACTGCTATTCTTAGAGTTGGAACATGTGCAGAAAGACTTCTCCCGTGATTCTGGAAACAGATAGGAATCACTGTGCCCAGTGATGAGTCAGCTTTACAAGTTATTTTGACCAACTCTAGTATTAATCAGAGTCTTCTGAGTTTCATCTCAGAAGATGAAACTTAGCCATAAAAATATACATAGAATTGAGAAGTGTATTATGAATATCAATGTGATGGAGAAAGGATTTATTAAGGCTAGTGTATTTCCCACTGCAGTCTCTTCCCACCCACTGGGCCTCCTTTCTTCAGCCCCACACATGCACGCATGCGTGCCTGCTCAAGCACTCTCAATAAAATAAGGGTGCCCTCTGATTATGCTTCCCTCTAAGAGATTTGCCCCTTTGGATCTCTGTTTTGCACAAGCAGAACAAGTGGAGAGAACTAGAAAAGTGGCAGACAGTCCAACATGGAATAAACAGACTCAGACCAGAGATTTGGGAACATACAGAGTGCCAAAATAAGATTTAAGAAAGTAATAAAGACTCTTCCCAAGCAGCTATAGGATGTGGAAAAGCTGGAAAGAAGAGGAAACATTGTATGTTGTAGAAGTATCATTGTGGTTATGAATCACAGCCTCTAAATTCTGCTTTTGAAGCTTCCAGTATTAAAGACTGGACTACTCTTTGGGCTTTAGATTTTTTTATTTGTTTAGACAGTCACAAGTCTTGCATTACACTATATGATGATTTGCCATTTATTTAAACACACACAGTTTACATATATTAGTTTATGCAGTTTATAAATTGATTTTAAAATCTTAAGGTATTTTTAAATGATACTACCATTGTTTTAATACAGATGAAGGACATATAATCTACTTCAATATTAAATGCACTTTTTCCTAAATGATACTACACAACAAATACTAATTAAATTGAAGTAGTACTTAAGTGACTTTTTTTGCAGATCTTGAGTATAACTATACTTGTTCTCAGGCAGTTTAACATATTTTGACTATTAATAAAATACCCCATGAAGTGAGCCTCTAAATAAAATAATTATTTTATTTCAAAACTCATTTCTTTGGTAAGATACCTATAAACACACTTCCTCATTTTTATTCCTTAGCAGAAATCTGAAAATTATTATTGAATGTCTATTTACTTATGGAGGATCAAGTCATTGTTTCTGATATATTTTCATTTTCAAAGCTGTACCCCTCAGTCTGTATCTAATAAATACCATGCACACCCCCGATGAACACTCATAAAGCAGGAAAGGTGTTAACGACGTTCTCCATCCTTGGTTGCATTTCTACTGTGTGACCACTAGGAAGTAAATAGAAATCGTCAAAAGTAGCGCACGCCTGCCATACATTTGTCTGAATACAACCTATATGTCCTTTAACGTAATGCAAAGGAAGGTACCAATTACATGTTTTGAACCCATTGTATACAAACTAGATGCGCAGGGGAGATGGAGGGATTTTAAATATTTAGCACCCCAGACTAACTATAACTCAGAAGTTGGGGAGCATGTGAGCAGACTAAAGGACATAAAACCCAGCATTTAATCAAATTCATCAAGCAACCTCATAAACACAATATTTTAACATAGAATATTATTCAAAGTCATCTAGAAGTCAGTGAGATGTCCCCAGCTAAATCTCTAGTCTGTCAAATAAATCTTAACCAAAACTGCCAATGGAGCATTAAATCAGGGAAAATCCTTCAAAAGCTCCCCTAGTTTAATAATGGTGTTATTCAACTACCAGAAATTTAAAGGAATACATGGCTTATCTACAATGTTGGTGGAATTATAATAAGGCCTATAAGGCTGATCTCTGAAAATGTAGCACAGTGTGCAGGGAAAATCAGAGAAAATTTTGGCAGGAACTCATTAATTTCCTCAGACCTCTTGGGACCAGGATGGAGCAAGAGAAAATCTCCAGTTCTAATTGGAAAATACCATGAGCTGGAAAAATGACGTGATGGTATCATTATTCAGTGTTAAAGGAGAGCATTCCTCCTGTTTGTGGTAATGGAAGCGAGGGCTAATGAGCAAGAAAAGCATAGGACATACTTTGGGGCCAGATACTGAGCTGTTCTTTAAAGAAGAGTCAATACAAAATTCTGCAAAACAAAGGCAGAGAATGAGTGCACAGATGCAGAAAAAAATACTGTTTAAAATAATGCGTAAACAGAACAAGTTTTAGAAACACCAGCATCATGCTTTGTAAAATAAAGACCATCTGAAACTTTTGAAACCACACCAACCACAGAAAAGGGAAAGCAGATATGCTCCCTATGGTGTATGTCACCTTGACCAACCATGATTCTCAGGGGTTTGGCAGCCACATAATGATCATCTCCATGATGATATCTGATACAATGTGACCGCCCCCCAGTGATGAGATCTTCTATGAGTAGCCAATCTGTTGAAAGGCAGTATCCTTGGAGGGTGGAGGGGTAGGCTGGTATATTTGGAATATAGGTGGACTTTCTGGTAAGGCTCCTGGGCTTTTGCTCACACTGGATCCTGCAGCTGAGCCCTGTTTGTCGGACCTCCAGTTCCTGGAACTTGAGCCAGCAGCTTCTCTGCTGTGTTCCTTGCTTGATCTTGGAATTCATCCATCTTTGCAGACTGTCAGCCAGACACACGCTGTCCGACTTGCCCATCTTGAGTTTGCCAGCCCCTCCAGCTATGTAAATCAAGAGAAGCCCTCAGCCTGACCCACGGTCTTGGGACATTCTAGCTTCAGTAACAATATACATACATATATATATGTATGTATATATATATACATATAAATATATGGAAACCCCAGTAGCATAGTGCTTAAGTGTTACAACTGCTAACCAACAGGTCAGCAGTTGAAATCTGCCAGGTGCCCCTCAGAAGCTCTATGTGGCAGTTGTACTCTGTCTGTAGGGTTCTTGTGAGTCAGAATTGACCTGACAGCAGTGGGTTTGGTTGTTTCTCTAGAAAACCCAGCCTAAGACAGCTGATAATAGACTGCACAATAAAACATAAAAATTAGCTTTCTAGGGAGGAATCAATAGGCAAAAATTAAAATTTTAAAGAGCCACAGAAAGGTCAATAGCAGAATTATCAAAATTAAGCAAAAATGCAATGGGAATAGTAGAATTTACCCTGCAGAAAAATCATAGTTTGACGCTAAGGATTCTATTTCATGTTCTAAAAAATATCTAAAAATATACATGCTCCCTTTATACAACAGATACATGCCAGCCAAGTGCCATCAAGTTGGATACATATACACATTTATTTTTATTTATCTATCTATAGATACATCCTTATTTTGTAATAGTAAATACAGAAAAAAAGACAAAATATGTGCTACAAAATCGAGAGCTCTTACATTTCATCTTGGCTAGGCCCTGATGCTCAGTGGCTTGGCAGATACTATATGTCATCCCCATTTTTGTTGTCTGATATTTGCAGCCAGTCAGTTGAAAGGGGAGTTTCCTCAGGGGTGTAACTCACATCCAATATATGAGGACGTTCTGGCAAAGCTTTGCTCTCTCTTGATCTTGCATCCAACTTTTCGTCTTCTGACATCTGGTTCTTGGGATGTGAACCAGCAGCCTACCATCTGACCTGCAGCTTTTGGGATTCGCCACCTCTTGGAGCCCCGTAATCCAGCAGCCTGCTGTTTGACTGGTTGATTTGGGGTTCTCCTACAATTATGAAAGTCAGGAGAAGCCTCCAGCCTGACTTCCAACCCACAGATTTAAAACTTGCCAGCCAAAACTGCAATAAGTAATTCCTAGAAATAAATCTCTCTCTGTACGTATATATGAGTATGCTTCCCAAGGAAACTCTGGTAGCATAGCAGGTTAAGTGCCTTGTCTACTAACCAAAGGTCAGCAGTTCAAAGCCGCCAGGCTCTTGTTGGAAACTCTTTGGAGCAGTTCTACTCTGACCCCTAGGGTCTCTGAGTCGGACCCCACTAGACGGCAGCGGATTCTTTATGCTCTCTGGTTTTGCTCTTCTAGAGAACTCAAACTAAGACAAGCTAATTTACTTGTTGATGTGCTTGTAGAGTAAAATGGTTTATTTTTATTACCAGAAATAAGTATTAAACACAGATAATTTAGTTGGTAAAATTTGTTTGAAATATAGTGAAAGTATGTAAGTATTTAAAAAACAAAGTTTATAATGATTCCCGTAGAGTCTGCAGAATTTTTGAAAGTCTGTACTACAGCCTTGTATGCACTGTAAGCAGTTTTGTGATCTGCATGCAGACTTGCATAATACCTCTTGCAATTTTTAATCTTATGTTATTTTCTCATGTACATATTAAAGAGTCCAAGCCAAGCCAAGTGCCTTCAAGTCGGATCCGTAAGGGATTATAAAATTAATGTTGCCTCCTGTTTTTAAAAACTTGGCAAAAGTAAATTTTGAAGAAAGCAATTGCAATGTTTTCTAAAATCTCTCCAGATCCTTCCTGGTGTGACAAAATTTGTAGATTCACTTTGTATATCATGTTTGTCTTGACAAAGAAAATTTTGTTTCCATTCTCAAAAGTAACAAGAATGGTAAATGAAGAAACCAGAAATAAAGTTGCTCGAGAACATTCAAATTCACAGCCTTTGAATATTTTGCACAAGCACATTGTTTTTCTAAGTTTAGTTTAGTGATTGAAAATTGTTTTCTAGGAATAATCTTCAGAAAATTAAGAGCCACATTTGTCTCAAATTGTAGATTTTAACAAGCTAATTTTTAAGAAGATCATAAATAGAAGTAGAATGATATATTCCTTCTGAATGTAGAAATGATAAAGAATATTTACGTATTTTCCTTTTATCATTTTCATATTTATATTATAAAATTTCACCATAGAAGAACATATCTCAACCTTGATTTTGTTTTGTAGATGTTCTAATAGTACATATGAAGCATCATTATGTAACTTATATGAATCACTCTGCATATCCTAGGATAAAGGCTGTGATTGTCAGCTGAATGAGACAGAATCACACATCCCATGGCAAAGTACTGAGTGTATAATAGTTGAAGTTATTTCCTCCTATTAACATGATGATGACTTGTTTTCAGGATTAAGCCTGAGAAACTACAGTCAGTGAAGTTCTAACCGTAACAATATTTCCTATCAAACATCTCTCCTATGTGAGAACAAGTTAAATGAAATGATTGGATTCCATTTCTCCTCATTTTTTTAAATCCATTATATGGCTTACATTTATATTTATATAAATACACAGACATATACTTATATTTATCAACCATTGTATGTTCCAGATTAGTGTTCTAAACATGAACTAGCTAACTTGAAAATCCTAACTTTCTGAAAGAGAATGAGAGCAAGAGCAATTGAGAGGAAACCTCCTTTCCTCTTGCGGTAAGTCCTTTCTGATTCACTTGCCGGCTTCCATTCCCACTCTCAATGGGAATCCCTTTAGGAGAGATGATACGGCAGTAGAGGGTTCTGTGGGTCATTTCTCTTGCTCTTAGGTTTCTCAGTGGGCACAGGCCCTTTTTCTGAGTTGGCTCTTCCCCACGTAAAGGATTCCCGAGATAAGGAACTGACTTTTCCTATTACAAGTGCCAACTTTGTAAGTGGTTTTAGTGGTTTGAAGTTTCATCAAGAGGAACAAGAGTGAAACCACCAATGCGTATCATATAGACCACCGAACAGCCATCAGACTCAAGTGGCTTTCAGACACCATTAGCCTCAACTCTGTGAAAATATAGTTTCACAAAATATACTTGCTTTTAACTTTTCTGCATTTTGACATCTGCATACAAGTGTTAATATTTTGTGAACCAAATATTTGCCAAGCCAAAGCCAAGTGCCACCAAGTCGGATCCAACTCATGGCAACCCTAGGGGCCAGGGTAGAACTGACCCCCATATTTAGAGGTTGAATAATGTCAGTAGCTATCTGCTCTACGCCTTCTCATCTGAAAAGTATGACCCTGTTACTATCATTTTATAGATAAGTCAGCAGAAAGTAAGTGGATAAGATTCACTTTTCTGGAGTGAGTTACCAGTAGCAATTTTACTAAGAAAGTATTAAAAAACAGAACCAAAAAATCTTGATGTTGCGTGGATTCCAACTTATAGCACCCTGGATGGGACAGAGTAAAACTGCCTGCTAGGGTCTCCAAGGCGGGGCTGGTAGATTTACACTGCTGACCTTTTGATTAGCAGGCACAGCACTTAACCACCACCCACGAGCAAGACTCCAAGAAAGCAAGACTCCACTTTCCTTAAAATGAGTTATAGAAGGCAATGTCGCATGAAGGCCATATGTGAGGACTCTGGAACCAAATTACATAGGTTCAAATTCCCGTTCTACTTGTCAGTTGCTTCACCCTGCATGAATAGTTTGGTCTATGTCAATTTTCTTTCTGTAAAATGAAGTAAATAATTCAGTTCCTTCCCTGGTGAAGGAAAATACTACAGAAGAACTAGAAAATTAAGAAATGGAGGAAGAATAGAGGGACAATACTGGAAACTGAAACATAAATGTCAAATACTAAAGCTTTGAGCAGATTCATGCTGGTTGGAACTCCTCTGAGAATGTGCGTTTCTAACAAGTTCCCAGGAATTTATTTATAGGTAAGAATCACCTAGGCTTCTTGTGAAATGCAGATTCTGATTCAGTATGTGTATGGGTAGAAATAGACATTCTCAGTGGGAAACTTATTAGAGAAACTGTTTGAAACCCTAACTCTTGACACATGTGTTTCAGCTCCTAACTTTTTCATCCTCCTGTTTCTACATTTCCATCTCGTAAACAGAAATATCAAAGAGAGTAGCTTTATTATCTTTATTGTGTTTTTAGTGAACATTTAGAATTCAAGTCAGTTTCTTCTACAAAAACTTAAACACACTTTGGTATGTCACCCTAGCTGCCCTACCCACATAGTGACCACTCACTCCTTAGTATTATCTGTGACTATTCAACCAGCTCCTGTCCCCTTCTACTTTCTCATGTCACCTCTGGGCAGAAGCTGCCCAGTTAGTCCCCTGCATATACTAAACCCGAGAACCACACTCTTCACCAGTATCATTTTATGTGTTCTAGACCAGTTCAATCCTTGTCTGAGAAGATGGCTTCAGGAATGTTTTCAGTTGTGGGTGAACAGAGAGGTTGTTGGGGATCTTGTGAAAGTGTATTCTTCTAGGTATAAATACTTAGAAGTATTTATTTGTCTTATACTAGCAACAGATATTTGGAAAAAGCCCTTAAAGAAGAGACACTGTGGGGAAAAAAAAAGGGTATAAGTTCCTGAAGAGGAGAAGAATTGTTCAGAAGGGGACCATCCAAAACTATTAAACTCCTGCTTTATAGCACACTAGAAAAGGAGCTGACCAGATGGTATCACTTTACTCAAATATTGGAAGTAAAGGAGCCTACGTAGAAGAGATAATGACAATGACAGTGATGATATTTGAATATTAGAGGGAATTAATCATATTTTCTACCACGTGTTTGTTTGCTGTACTGTGGTGGCCTGTGTGTTGCTATGATGCTGGAGGCTATGCCACTGGCATTTTAGTTACCAACAGGATCATCCGTGATGGACAAGTTTTAGGGAAGCTTCCAGCCTGAGACAGAATAGGAAGAAAGACCTGGAGATCTACTTACAAAAACTAACTGATGAAATCATTGTGGATGATAACACACTATTATCTAATACAGTGCTGGGAGATGAGCCCTTATGTTCAAAGGCCATCAAAATGCACAGTGACGTCAACAATGGACACCAGAGTACCAAAAGTCTTGAAGATGGCTCAGGATCCAGCTCTGTTAGACTCAGGTTGTCTTGAGTCTAAGGCAACAGGATGGCAACTCCTAACAATGTTAACACTTCAGGGTGGCCACAAAGTGTAACAGGAAGATTCTGAGGGCTGACCTTCAAGAGATCTGAGACAGAATCTGAAGTCCACCATTCAATATTTGTATGGCCTTGGAGCAATAACGTCATCCCCTCACTCTCAACCTTCTCACCAAGAAATTGGAATTGCAATGCTTACCATTAAAAGTTATCACACAATTCATAATAAGGACTTTGTCATCAAATAAAATTGAGTTCCTGCCCTGACTCTGTAAAGGCTCAACAAATGTTTTATCTAATAATTACTCTTATTACTTCCCCATCATGAGGGCTATTAATGACACAAAGAATGGAAATCTAGTTTAACCAGAAACCTTTGAATAAGAGAAACATTTTACACTAGTGTTTTACTGGAATTTGTTATTAAATTATTTATAGTTTATTTGCATAGCAGTTCACTTCTCCTAATTGCTATTAGGAGACTAAGGCCCGAGAAACTGAGAGCCATTAGGCCTGTGCAACAGTTCTTTGTTCATGTTTTGTGCTGACATATCTCTTAACTATCCATGTCAATGAAACCTTCAGTTTTTCTCCATTGCCCATCTGTCTGATAACAGCAGCCATATCTACACTATTTGGTTATAGTGGAGACTCCCAGTTTTACCAGTAAAATCTTAAATCCTTAAATGGATTCTGAAATTCTTTTATAGTAAATGTTATCACTTTATATACTCAATAAAGAAAAGACCATCATCTTGGCCATATCACTTAGACATTCTGAACATCAGTTCCTTTCTCTATTAAAGTAGGGTTAACAACATCTGCCTTTGCATGCCATAAGGGTGAATACGTCCTACTGTCAAAATCCTAGAAAATTTTATAAACTCTATGTCAACTACTACCGTAAAAGAAAACAATCACTGCTTAAAGTGGTGAACTTTCTAAAAAAGTCTAGTATGTAATTAAATCCATATGCATGTTACTGTATTTCACAGCATTTTCCTAAGTCCAGATCTTTCTATTCACCATAAAACCCACATCCTGTAAAAAGAAGTAGAATAGAGCATTGTCATGTGCATGAAGGAAAGTCAAACCACAAATGAAAACTTAATCACCGGTATGAGGGATTCCTTCAGGAGTTCATGACTAGCCAACTCGCATTTGGAATCCTTCCTAGAGAATAAGATCCACCCATTCCTTTGGCACTGGTAATAGATGTTGTGGTAGATACTTCTAATTGCCTACCTGATATCCATTCTCATTTTTGTTCTTATTGACATCATTTTTCAGGTGTGTCAGCTATAATATTTTATCTTTCTAATTCTCTTGCATTTAGGCGTGGTCATGGCACACAATTCTGGCCAGTTAGGTATAACAGTCACCTGATATGGCTTCCTGAAAATATTTACAATAAGGACACACTCAAGGAGCATACTCTGCTTGGTCTTTTGACATTCTACCTTCATGTCTTGAACACAGATTTGATGCACCTGAGATCGAAAGCCACAAGCTAAGGATAACTGATAAAATAATAAATGAAGCCTAAGTCTGTACTGGAAACCCAGGTGTCATAGTGAATGAGCGCTATGGGTGCTAACCAAAAGACTGGCAGTTAGAAGCCACCGAGCACACCTGATAAACTCTTTGAGGCAGTTCTACTCTGTCCTATAGGGTCGCTATGAGTTGAAATCAACTCGACAGCAGTAAGTTGGTTTTTTTTAAGTCCCTACTAGAGTCAGTGAGGCACCACTCCACACCTGGGCTGCTGTATCCCTAAACATTATCTTCCATGGGAAACGGAATCTTTATTGATTTAAAGCACTGTTGGCTGGAATTTCTTTTGCTTACATCCAAAATTGTTTATTTCTAATATTGTAGTCCTCTTAAAAAACTTAACATAAGATAGAAGGTAAACTTTGACTAATGTATTATATAATACAAATATGAGAAACAGAGAAGGAAAATGTGAACTATTTTAAGATAAAATGGAGTTCAAGATGCTATTTTGAGGATACGTTAAGTATATAAAGCTACTGCACAAAGGAGCAAAAGGATTTAGGAAATCAAGCAAAGCCTGTGAGTCAGGGCTTTTCTGACTACAGTTGACCCAATTTCAATTGGAGTAACTCTCCATTTAATTCTTCCCCACAGAAAATAGCAATACAAGCCATTTTAGTTAAGGAATCTGCAATTTTTTAATTACTTATGATATATATGCTTATGTTTGTGTGCACGTGTGCATTTGTGTGTATATGTAAAACCAAACCAAGCCCAGTGTCAGAGACTACATTCTGATTCATAATGACCTATAGGGCAGAGTGGAACTGCTCCATAGTTTCCAAGGAGCACCTAGTGGATTTGAACTGCCAACCTTTTGATTAGAAGCCATAGCCCTTAACCACTATGTCACCAGGGTTTTGGCATGTACATATATATATGTGTGTATATAAATACATCTATGAATGTGAATTTATACCAGTAGCTAAAGAAACAAAGAGAGAAATAGAGAAATACGTGAGGGAAGGACAGGAAGGAAGAACTGTGGGAAGGAAGAACTCTGTTAGCTACCAACTTGATACACAAATGTTCTCCTTACTCCATTAATTTAAGGTCACTTGTTAGCTTTATGTCAGAGTGAATTTATGAATCTACATTAATAAAATAATAGATAAAAGCACTTACAGCAATTATGCTTTTGAAAGAATATTAACTGTTGTGAGTTCTTTCTAAATAACGCAGAAGCAATTATTATTCAGTCCTGCTAAATTATATATCTTGAGTCTTTACTTCATAATATTTTGAAGTGAAAAAGGAATTTTAAGAATGTGTTATGCAACTTCTTTTTTATTCCATAGAAGGTAATAAAATCTTAGAACAGTGATGGTGTTGAAAAAGGACCTTTATTCAATTCAAATATTAAATTAAAAACAGAACAAAACTGGACTTTAGGGTTCATATTTCCAATTGCTAAGAGTGCTTGAGTGACTTCCCAATTTACAATTAAACTTAACCAAGAAAATTGTAACTGTGTATTACTGTCATAAAGATTTAACACTAAAATCTAAGTAAGTAAGCTATGTAGGTATGTAGAAAATCTTTAGAAAGTCTCATTTACCTGGCCATAGAAAGTGGGAAATTATCTTACATTGTTTTCCAACTAAATACTTTTCGTTTCTTCTTTCTGCTTCCTCCATAAAGCTGATTGTTAGAATAACAAGAAGGATTAAAGCCACTCTCTCTAGATGTATATTGAAAGTGATTATTTTAATGCTATATATAAGTCTATGTCAAATTACGATGGAGATATTTTATTTTGCTTACTCCCTTGACATGCTTTGGATTCATGAGATCAATGCAATTTATCCAGTTCTTATGGGTAAAGCTTCTCTAGGACTTTCTAGGGTTGTCTTTTTTAGGGTTTCCTTGGGATTGAAGGACGCTGTAACTAGTGGGTGTAGTGTCTTTCCACAAACACATTGAAAACTGAAGTCAGTGAAGACAACAGGCACTCACAAGTTAATGATCCCTTCTTAAGGGATCAGAATTAGTAAAATTTTCAAATCACCTAAGAGATTTTTTTTCTGCAGATTGGGCAAAGCAACCAACCAACACCAAACAGCTCTCAGTATATTTTCTGAGAGAGTCAGAGGTGTGTTCACCTTCAGACTCTCTCCTCTCTTACCCCACAGTTACTTGCCTAACTCCTTTATTCTTTGTCCACTTAGAAACTCTAGTTCATAGCATCGAACACACTAAGGATATGTGTACCACATAATTGAAAAAATAATAAATTAAAGAAACACAGCATAGTCAAATTAGACATAGGAAGAGAAGTCCGTACCTGAGAGGTGAGATATGAATTACTTTGGTTCTTTCTTGTACTGGGAACACACATCATCTAGCAAGGACACAAAAGTAGACAACCAGAGTAAAAATAATTGTGCTCTACTCTACAACATTGGTTTGCTTCTGTTATAGATTCTATGATGGGTTTTGAGAATTCTAGAGGACTCTTTGAAGTTTCCATATTTGCATATATGAAGGCAACAAATTGGGTACTTCAGTTGCCAGTTACAGAAATACAACTCAAAAACTTTTACAAAAAAAAAAGGTGATATGTTGAATCTATAGCAAATTACATGAAAGGACATAGGATAAATTCCCATTAAAATAATTAGACAAGGGACTTGAGTGCCTTTAAAAAATATGTCCCTGTATTTTTCTCCCCTACTCTTTTGTACATGTTCAAATCATTGTATCCCATGCAGACTTGGGCAGGTTGTAAGATACCAAGAAATGTTCAAACACAGGTTTGATTCCCAAACTTAGTAACTGCAGGAGCTTGAGATTCCATCAAAAACTTTAATTACAAAATTCCTTGAAAAGCATTCTGTTGGATAATGTATGGGCCATATTTCAACTGTTTTATCCAAAGAAACGTTGTTGGTAGGTACCACTGAGTCAGTTCTCTCTTAGAAAGAAACTATCCAGTCCTGCACCATCAGCATAATCTTTGTGCTTGAGCTTATTGTTGCAGCTATTGTGTCAATCCATCTGATAGAGGGTCATATTCTTTTTCACTGAATCCTTTGCCTTACCAAGCATGATGTTTTTCCCCAGGCACTTACCCGTCCTGACAGTGCAACTAAAGTATTTGATAAAAACTCTGCCATCCTCATTTCTGAGTTGCATTCTTGTTGTACTTCTTCTAAGACAGATTTGTTTATTCTTTTGACAGGCTATGGCATGTTCAACTTCTTTACTAACACTATGATTTGAAGACCTCTTTGGATTTCATCTTTCATTGTCCAGTTTTTGCATATATATGAGGTGGATAAGGTTTGATGCTATGAACTAGAGTTTCTAAGTGGACCAAAGTTCTTCATATCTCATCTCTCAGGTACAGCCTTCTCTTCCTATGTTTAATTTGACTATGCTGCATTTCTTGAATTTATTATTTTTTCAATTATGTGGTACACATATCCTTAGTGTGTTCGATGTTATGAACTAGAGTTTCTAAGTGGACAAAGAATAAAGGAGTTAGGCAAGTAACTGTGGGGTAAGAGGGAAGAGAGTCTGAAGAAAACACCTTAGTCTTCAAGGAGACATCTTTACTTTTCGATATTTTAAAGAGATCTTTTACAGCAAATTTGCCCAATGCAATGCATTATTTAATTTCTTCACTGCTTTTTCCATGGGTGTTGACTGTGAATCCAAGTAAAGCAAAGTGAAATATTTTACCACCTCAATCTTTTCTACCTTCATCATGATGTTGCTTATTGATGCAGTTGTGAGGGTTTTTGGTTTCTTTATATTGAGGTAAAAATTCACACTGAAGGCTGTGGCCAGGATATGTTTGACATCAGCAAGGATATTGTCTGTGGCATGTCCTCTCCTGAATCTAACTTGAATTTCTAGCAGTTTCCTGTGGATGTACTGCTGCAAGTGCTTTTGAATGATCTTCATCAAATTTTTACTTGTAGAGTAAAAAGTAAAAGAGTAAAAACTAAAGAGTAAAGGAGTAAAAGTAAAGAGTAGGATTTAGCAGAGAGAAAGTGACTTTGAGGACAGAGCAACTGAAACCAGCATTTATGAGGAGAAATCAGAGAAAATAAATAAGAAAAATGAAGAAGGATTAAGAAATATGTGGGACTCCATTAAGAGGAATAATTTATGTTTAATTGGAGTTCTTGAACAAGGGGGCATAGAGAATATTGCTGTAGGGATGCTGACAGAAAACTTCCCTGAGGTTATGAGCAAAGAGAATATAGGTATCCAAGATGTTTATTGAATACTACAAAAGCTAGACCCCAAAAGAAAGACACCAAGACATATTATAATCAAGCTTAATAAGATGAAACATAAAGAGATGCTTCTGAAGATAGCAAAGCTCAAAGCAAAGCTAACACTCCAAGGAAAACTCTGTAGGCTTTCATCTGACTTCTCTGCAGAAACAATGCTGTCTAGAAAACAGTGGGCAGAAACATTCAAAGCACTGAAGGAGAAAAACTTCCATCCAAGAATTATTTATCCTGCAAAATTGTCTATCAAATATAATAGTGAAATTAAGACTTTTGAAGATAAAGAGAAGCTTGGAGACTTCATAAAAAGTAAACCAAAATTACAAGAAATATTGAAAGAAACTCCTCCCTTAGAAAAACAAAACCACTAAAAGTATATTTAAGGTGAAAAATTCAGGACACATCATCCAAAATCCTAACCAGTTAGGGAAGTCACAATGCTGCAATATTAAGATGAGGAAATCTGTGATCATATCATGACAACTATAATGCTATCATATTAAAAGAGGGATACACTATAACAGTTATAATCGTTTCAGATGCAGAAGAAGTTTAAGAGTTATGCAGTAGTTAAAATTAGACATAATCTTTGTATGTCAAGGGGGATAATATATGTAGACATAAAGCAAATTAAATGCCTTGTATCAAAATAAGAAGTGGAAAACAGGCATCTCAACCAACACCAAACCAATACTGAAACTACAATCCATAAAGAAGAATGGCCCAGAACGGAACATCAAGAGCAAGATAAGAAACATCAACATAAAATTAATTACATCAAAATGATGGCACTACACACATACCTATGAATAATTACACTGACTATAAATGGACTGAAAGATCCAGCAAAGAGACAGCGAGTGACATCCGGGATCAGAAGACTCTACCCATCTATATGTTGCTTACAAAAAACACACTTCATACTTAAAGGTATGAACAAATGGAAAATTACAGGATGGAATAATATATATCAAGCTAACAATATACAAAGAAGAGCAGCTGTGGCAACACTAATCTCAGATAAAATAGATTTTAATGTAAAATCCAATGTTGTGGACAAGGGTGGTCACTATTGCTGAAAGGTTCAATATTCAAGCAGGACTTAGCAACATTAAATATTCATTCATGCAATAGCAGAGCACCCAAATACATTGAATAAATACTGACAACACTGAAAAATTAGATCATTTCACAATAATACTTGGAGACTTCAACACTTCCCTTTCAGTTATGGATAGATCATCCAGAAAAAAGCTCAGTAAAAATGCAGAAGATCTTATTGCACAATCAGCCAACTTGACTTATTGACATAGATCTTTTCATCCATCGGTGGATAAGTACACCTTCTTCTCCAATGCACGTGGAACATTCTCCAGAATAGACCATGTGTTAGGTCATAAATCAATTCTCTGTAAAGACCAAACCACTGATTTACTCCAAAGCATCTTCTTGGACCATAGAGCTATAAAAGCTGACATCAATAACAGAAAACTCATAGGTAGAAATTCAGACTTATGGAAACTGAACAACAGTTTGCTCAAAAAGCTTTGGGTAATAGAATAAATCAAGGACAAAATAAAGAAATTTATGGAATCAAACGAGAATGAAAACACATCCTACCAGAATCTATGGGATACAGCAAAAGCAGTGCTCAGAGGTCAGTTTATCTTTATAACTGCACACATCAGGAAAAAAGAAAGGATCAAAATTAAAGAATTACCCTTACAGCTTGAACAAGTAGATGGAGAGCAACAGAAGAACCCCTCAGTCACCAGAAGAAAACAGATTATGAGGATTAGAGGAGAACTAAATGAATTAGAGAATAGAAAAACAACTGAAAAAAATGAACAAAACCAAAAGCTGGTTCTTTGAAAAGATCAACAATATTGATAAATCATTGGCTAAACTTACAAAAGAAAAACAGCAGAAGGTACAAATAACCCAATTAAGAAATGATGTGGGAGTCATTACAACGGACCCAGCTGAAATAAAAAATATCATAACAGAATACTATGAAAGGCTGTACTCTAACAGGTTTGAAAACCTCGGGGAAATGGACAAATTTCTAGATTCATATCACTCACCAAGATGATCACAAGGAGAAGATCAACTTAATAAATCTATCACAAAGGAAGAGATTGAAAAAGTCATAAAAAATCTACCAACTAAAACAAGTCCTGGCCTAGATTGCTACATTGGAGAATTCTACCAAACTTTCAGAGAAGAGTTAACTCTGATACTACTGAGGCTATTTCACACGATAGGAAGGGATGGAGTACTCCCAAATTCATTCCATGAAGTCAGCATAACCCGGATACCAAAACCAGGGAAAGATCCCACAAAAAAAGAAAATCACAGACAAATATCACTCATGAACCTAGATGCAAAAATCTTCAACAAAATTCTGGCCAATAGAATTTAACAGCGTATGAAAAAAACAATTCATCATGATCAAGTTAGTTTCATTCCAGGGATGCAACATTGGTTCAATAGCAGAAAAACAATTAATGTAATCAACCACATTAATAACACAAAAGATAAGAATACTTGATTTTGTCAACTGATGCAGAAAAGGCATTTGACAAAGTTCAACACCCATTCATGCTTAAAACTCTCAGAAAAATAGGAATAGAGGGGAAATTCCTTAATGCAATCAGTAGCATCTACGCAAAGCCGACTGTCTTCATTGTCCTTAATGGTGAAAGGCTGAAAGGATTCCCTTTGAGAGCAGGAACTAGACAAGGATGTCCACTCTCACCACTTGTATTCAACATTGTGCTAGAAGTTCGAGCCAGAGCAATTAGACAAGGCAAACAAATAAAGGGTATCTGTATCAGCAGTGAAGAAGTAAAAATCTCTCTATTTGCAGATCACATGATTGTTTATGCAGAAAATCCAAAGGAATCCATAAGTAAACTATTGGACCTAATAGAGGAGTTTAGCAAAGTAAAGGGATACAATATGAACGTAAGTAAATCAGATTCCTTTATACCAACAGTGAGATTATTGAAGAAGAAACCACCAAATCAATTCCTTTTACTATAGCCCCCAAGAAGATAAAATGAGACGGAGAAACAAATCACCAACTTTGGAAAGGCAAGAAACCTCGGATAAGTAAAGCACTACTCAAGAAGGACACCATACCAAGAGGTCTCTCACTACCCAACTTTAGAACTTATTACACTGCCGCGGTTGTCAAAACAGCCTGGTACTGGTACAAAAAGAGACATATAGACCAATGGAACAGAGTTGAGAATGCAGACAGAGATGCCACCATCCTCCTATGAACAGTTGACATTCAACAAACGCTGCAAGATTTTAAACTGGAATAAAAACAGTCTTTTTAACAAATGGTGCTGGCAAAATTGGGTATCCATCTGCAAAAAAATTGAAGCAAGACCCATATCTCACAACTTACGCAGAAACCAACTCAAATTGAATAAAAGACCTAAATATAAAATGTAAAACGATAAAGCTCATCCAAGATAAAATAGGATCAACAATGGAAGTTTTAATACACTGTGTAGACACGCTTCAAAATCTGACAAACAAAGCGTGCAACAGAAGAGAAAGTAGATAAGTGAGAACTACTAAGAAGCAAATACTTTTACTCATCCAAAGCCTTTATCAAAAGAATCAAAAGACCACCTACAGAATGGGAAAAAATATTTGGCAACTCTATGTCAGACCGACGTCTGATTTCTGTAATCTACAAGGTATTCCAAAATATCAACACGAAAAGGATAAACAATCCAATTAAGTGATAGGCAAAGGAGATAGACAGGCATTTCTCTAAGGAGGATATCCAGGCAGCTGAAAGACACATGCAGAATTACTCATGATCATTAGCTATTAAATAAATTCAAATCAAAACTATTATGAGATACCATCTCACCCCAGCAAGATTGGCCGTGATCCAAAAAACACAAAACAACAGATGCTGGAGAGGCTGTGGAGAAATTGGAACTCTTCTACACTGCTGATGGGATTGGAAAATGGTACCACCTCTTTGGAAAACAGTCTGGCGCTTCCTTAAAAAGCTAGGAATAGATATACCATTTGAACCTGTAATTCTGCTGCTCAGAAATTATCCTTCAGAAACAAAGGTTGTATGTGAATGTCTGTTGCAGCACAGTGCACAAAGCAGAAAGATGGAACCAACCCTGATGCCCATCAACAAATGATTCGATAACCAAACTGTGGTACATGTGCTCTGATAAAAAACGACTATTTTAGAAAACATCTGGTAACATAGTCTCATTGGAGGAGATCATGCTGAGTGAAATCAATCAGGACAACTTTTGTATGAGACCCTAATTATAAGGACTTAACCTAAGAATTCTTCACAGAAGAAAATGACTGTGTTGGGTGCATGGGTGGGTAGGAGGCTGAGGCTTTATCATAGATGAGATAATTGATAGATGTTAGAAATTTTATTCTTTCACTGTAATTAATAGAAAAGTAAAAATAAGGGGAAAAAAGAAATCAATAAAACCCTCAGAGTAAACAGAAAAAAAAACTTACATTTTATGCTGAACTGTGAAAAAAGAGAAAGCTTTTTAAGTGATTATATTTATTTTACTTAAAAAAAATTACTTTAGCAACATTCTTAATCATATTACACAAGCACAATGGGATTTACAAAGAACTTTATGAAGTTCATGTTCAGAAAATGGCACTGAAACTTCACCCAGAGGTGGGGAATTTGCTATGTACTGAGTCCTTGAGAAGCTAAAAGGTTATCCAGAATGTCAAATGACAGATAATTTCTACTGATTTGCTCTAGTTTTGGCAAACAGTGAAGGAAAAGCAAGTCAGGATGTTATGTAAAGCTATGGGGCCTGTCGAGCTACATGAAGCAGTAGAATTTTCTGCAGCCTGGGCACCTAGCCTTAACAGAAGAAGAAAAAAAATTCTAAATCAGGAATTGGTAACATAGTTGAAATGCAAGAAATGAACACCAATTCTGTACCCAAATTTCTTGGCAACATTTCTAACACTATCTTCAGCATAGGATGGTATGTGTATCTGATTACATTTGCAACTTAAAAAGCAAACAAAAAAACTCACTGTAGATCTCCAAACAGCTTCCACCATCTTCTGAAAATTACTTCTTCAAATCATTTGTCTCAAGTTCGTCAAGCCCATAATACATAGCTCCTGCCCCCATGATCAGTTTATTTTGTACATGAATTGAACTGGAATAGTAACATATATCCCATTTGTCTTGATAAAACCAAGTCAGTTGCTGTCAATTCAATTCCAGTCCACAGCAATCCTGTAGATATCCGTGTTTGTTGGTGGTGCCACTGAGTCAGTTCTGACTCATAGTGACTGTATGCACACAGAACAAAACACTGTCTGGTCTTGTCCCATGCTCACAATTATTTTTAAGTGTAAGTGCATCATTGCAGCTACTGTGTCAATCCATCTTTTCAAGGGTCTTCTTTTTTGCTGATCTTCCACTCTACGAAGCGCGATGTCTTTTTCCAGGGACTGATCCTTCCTGACAACATGTCCAAAGTATGTAAGATTCATATCTTGCCATCTTTGCTTTCAAGGAGCACTCTGGTTGTATTTCTTTAGAGAGTTCATGGTACATTCAACATTCTTCAAGCACCGCAGTTCAAAGGAATCAGTTCTGCCATCTGTATGCATTGTCCAGGTTTCACATGCATACAATGTGAGTGAAAATACCATGGCTTGGTTCAGGTGCTCCTTAGTCTTCAAGGTGACATCTTTACTTTTCAGTACTTTAAAAAGGTTCTTTGTAGCACATTTTCCCAATGCAGTGAATCTTTTGATTTCTTGACTGCTGCTTCCACGGTCATTGATTGTGGAACCAAGTAAAATGAACTCTTTGACAACCTCAATCTTTTCTCCACTTATCATGATGTTGCTTACTGGTCCAGTTGTGAGGATTTTTGTTTTCGAAAGTTTCAATTCACACTGAAGGCTGTGATCTTTGATCTTCATTAATAAAAGTTTCAAATCCTCTTCACTTCCAGCAAGAAAGGTTGTGTCACCTACTTAATGTAGGTTGTTAAGGAGTCTTCCTCCGATCCTTATGCCTCGTTCTTGCTTCTTGGATTATTTGCTCAGCATACAATCTGAAAATTTATGGTGAAAGGACACAACCCTGACATATACCTTTCCTGGCTTTAAACCATGCAGAGTCCCCTTGTTCTGTTCTGACTGCCTCTTGATCCATGTACAGTTTCCTTAAGAGCACAACTAAGTGTTCTAGAATTCACTTTCTCCACAATAAAAGGCATTCCAAAACCTATCAGTTTGTCCTGTTGTGGAGGTTTGCATTTTGCTGTGATACTGGAAGCTGTACCACCAGTTTTCAGATACCAGCAAGGTCACCCATGTTGGACAGGTTTCAGCTGAGCTTCCAGACTAAGACAGACTAGGAAGAAAGACAGTCTACTGGCAGTCTACTTCCAAAAAGAGTTAGCCAGTGAAAACTCATGTTTGTACCTATACCAGAAAAGGAAGGAAGGAAGGAAGGAAGGAAGGAAGGAAAGAGAAAAAGAAAAAGAGAGAGAGAGAAAGGAAGACAAAAAGAGACAGAAAGTGATCTAACAGAATGAGGAAACTACCGAACAGTATCCTTAGTAATCACATACAAGTAAAACTTTTTTTCTTTTTTTTGGCAGAACACGTTCTTTATTTTCTATGGCAATCAGAATCATCTGCAGAAAAGAAACTTACTCAAACAATAATGTGATTCAAAAACTAAGTATTTTGGGGACTGGCCACAAGCTTAGGAATTTTTTTTTTACACCTCTTTCTTTTAATTTAATTTTTTATTAATTGCAGTAAACACATAAAATTTCTAGCGATCTATCAATTATCTTATCTATGATAAACCCTCAGCCCCCCACCCACCCATGTAGCCAACACAGTCATTTTCTTCTGTGGATAATTCTCTGTTAAGTCCTTCTAACAGGTGTCTCATACAAAAGTTGTCCTTTTGACAATGATTGATTTCACTCAGCATGGGTTCTTCCAAACGAGACCATCTTGTGAGATGTGCCGTTGTTTTTTGTTTTTTTTTTTTAGCATAGCATAGGGTTTCATTGAGCATATGTAGCATAGGTTGTTTATCTATTCATCTGTTGATGGGCATCGGGGTTGATTCCAACTTTTTGCTATTGTGAACTGTGCTGCAACAAACATTCGTGTACATGTGTCTGCTTGTGTGACACTCTTTGTTTCTGAAGGATAAATTCTGAGCAGCGGAACTACAGGATCAAATGGTACATCTATTCCCAGCTTTTTAAGGAAGCACCAGGCTGCTTTCCAAAGAGGTGATACAATTTTCCAATCCCATCAGCAGTGTAAAAGAGTTCCACTTTCTCCACAGCCGCTCCAGCATTTGTTGTTTTGTTTTTTGGATCACGGCCAACCATGTTGGGGTGAGATGGTATCTCCTTGTAGTTTTGATTTGAATTTCTTTAATAGATAGTGACTATGAGTAATTCTGCGTGTGTCTTTCAGCTGCCCTGATATCCTCCTTAGAGAAATGTCTGTCTATCTCCTTGGCTCATCGCTTAATTGGATTATTTATCCTTTTCTTGTTGATATTTTGGAATATCTTGTAGATTACAGAGATCAGACGTCGGTCTGACATAGAGTTATCAAATATTTTTTCCCATTCTGTAGGTGGTCTTTTGATTCTTTTGATAAAGACTTTGGATGAGCAAAAGTGTTTGCTTCTTAGTAGTTCCTGCTTTCTCTTCTGTTGATCATGTTTTGTCAGATTTTGAAGTCAGTCTACACTGTGTATTAAAGCTTCCATTGTTGACCCTATTTTATCTTAGATGAGCTTTATCATTTTACAGTTTATACTTAGGTCTTTTATTCAGTTTGAGTTGGTTTTTGTGTAAGATGTGAGATATGGGTCTTGCTTCAATTTTTTTGCAGACGGATACCCAATTTTGCCAGCACCATTTGTTAAAGAGACTGTTTTTATGCCAGTTTAAAATTTTGTGGCCTTTGTTGAATATCAACTGTTCATAGGAGGATGGTGACATCTCTGTCTGCATTCTCAACTCTGTTCCAATGGTCTATGTCTCTTTTTGTACCAGCACCAGGCTGTTTTGACAACTGTGTAATACGTTCTAAAGGTTCTGGCAGTGTAATAGGTTCTAAAGTTGGGTAGTGAGAGGCCTCCTGGTGTGGTATTCTTTTTCAGTAGTGCTTTACTTATCTGAGATTTATTCCCTTTCCAAAGTTCGTGATTTGTTTCTCAATCTCGTTAAAAAATGTCGGTGGAATTTGTATTTGGATTGCATTATATAAGTAGATTCTTTTGGGTAAAGTAGCCATTTTCACACTGTTGAGTCTTCCTATCCATGAGCAGAGTAGATTACTCCATTTGTAAGTTTGTTTTAGTTTCTTGTAGTAAGGTTTTCTTTGTAAAGATGTCGTATTTCTCTATTTAGATTTATTCCTAGGCATTTAATCTTACTGGGGACTGCAGTAAATGGAATTGATTTGGTGGTTTCTTCTTTAATAACTTCGTTGTTGGTATAAAGGAATCCTACTGATTTACTTATGTTTATCTTGTATCCCATTACTTTGCTAAAATCCTCTATTAGGTCCAATAGATATGATTGTACATACAGAGAAGCCAAAGGAATCCGTAAGTAAACTATAAGAACTAAAAGAGGATTTTTGCAAAGAACTGGGATACGAGATGATGTAACTTTTAAATCAGCTTATAAGTTCCATAAAAGTAAACTTTCTTGCCTTCACTGAACTATCTTGGTGGCAGCAGCCCTGACTGTTCCTTTTCTTTAGCAAAGAAACAAAAATTCCTTTCTTTTTCTTTTTTTTTTTAATTTAAGAATTTCTACAGGTAAAATTTAATGACAATTGATTACATTGTTTATGAGTTGTGCAATCATTCTCATCTTTCTTTACAAACTACTCTTGGGAGTTTATTAACATAGACTCACTACCAATGTTTTGAGGTGCTGTTGTCAATTTGGCAATGCTAGTGTTATAGTGGTTAAGTGCTAGGGCTGCCAACCAAAGGGTTGGCCATTCAAATCTGCCAGGTGTTCCTTGGAAATCTTATGGGACAACTCTACACTGTCATTATGATTCAGAATCAACCCAGCAGCAATGGGTTTCAGTTTGCTTCTCAATATGATCCCATATAGACAGTTACCTAATTCTAGCATCTAGTGGTTAGGGACCAGGTATGCTGCTAATCATCCTACATTGCTCTAGACAGCAGCCCTACTTTCCCTCCAACAAACAATTATTGAGTATAAGAAGTAGTTATTTCCCCTCATCTGTAAAAGCATCTTTCTTGATCTTCTACCTCTCCTCTTGTTGATTCAAAACCATCACTAAGGCTTTCTGGCTCTGCCGGAGTTCAACTCCTCGGATCACAGCCTGCCAAGCGTGGTTTCTATTCACAGCTTGGCCTTATAGTGCTGTAGCTCCAAGGAAGTTTTGTAGGGTTTGAATTTGGTGCTGTGTGTGGTTTGAATTTAGTGCTGAATCCCAGCAGCTGCTTGCAAACCAAGACCTCAGAGTGTGTGTAGAATCCAAAGTGCTGTGTCTGATGCAACTCTGTTGGAAGAGAAGGTGTTCTCCAACTCAAACTTGCACCCAAACACATTTAAAGAGTGAGAATTCTCTTTCTTTCCAATGTGATCTGCTACCCGGATATATAACTATGGGCATGGGAGGGCTTGGAGATTCAGATTTTGGGTGTAAATCCCTATACCCTGCAATTTGAAGACATAACAGTTACTTGCTTGGTGGGTACGGGTGCTGGGAACTGGTGGTTTTTTGGTTGCTAGGCCCAGTGTTACCCCTTGTTTGTACAAACAGTAAATTTCCACTTTCTTTTTCCCTTGCAACTGGTGGTGTGGCAACTGTCTTATTTCATCAGGCTAGTAAAGCAGGTCAAGATCCCAAACTTGTTAACAGTTGACTGTCATGAGCAGCACAGAGGTGAACCTGAAGTTTCCATCCAGGAACACCATTCCTGCCATGACATACAGAGGTTCATAAATATTGAAACCTTGATGCTGGACATGCAAAAAAAAAAAAAAAAAAAAAGAACAAAAAGTTTGGCCCCTTTTAAAGGACTCATGAAATATTTAATAAATGTTACTTAAGCCATATTTATCAATAAACATGTTTAGTTACAGAGCCAAATTTTAGTTTCTCGCCTGTTCCTTAAATGCATGATAGATTTAATACAGTAATATGTATTTAAAATTTTATCTGACTTTTTCTTGACTATGTTCGTGTCAAGTGTTTTATCTTCAATCTCACTAATTTGGCCTTCCTTTGCCTTAGTTCTACTACTGTGACTTTCTATAGAGTTATCTAATTCTGTAATTTCATTACTTACCTTCTGAATTTCTGCATGCTGTCTCCAGGTTTTCTTGCAGCCTGTTTGGTTTATCATTAGGCTCTGCTGCGTTTTGCCTGATCTCATCTCTTCAAGAGTTCTAAATATTAATCTTTTGTATTCTACCTCTAATAATTCCAGGCAGTTCTCATTATCTAGAAAATTTCTTGAATCAAAGAAAATTTCTTTGTTTTAGGAGCTTTCTGACACCACATAGTCTGCCTCTAAGTGATTTGGTATTGACTGTTTACTCTGGTGACACACTGGGTTAAGTGCTGTGTCTGCTAAACAAAAGTAGGCAGTTCAAATGTGCCAGGACCTCCTTGGAAATTCTATGGGGCAGTTCTACTCTGACCTATAGGATTGCTAGGAGTTGAAGTTGACTTGACAGCAATGGGTTTGTTTTATTTCTCTGAGCCGTTGTTGATTTTTTAAATTTTATATCTGTTTACTGTATTGTAGCTTCTCATTTTGTTTTGAGATGTCCAAATAGGCTGGTCGTATGAGCTAGTTTGATTATTGACATCTTGGAGACTCTCACATCTTGTCACTTCCTATCACCAATTATTACTAGGCAGGTGAGCCCAGGTATCCATTTACTTTTCTTGTATTCAGCTCAGGTGCCCAAATAGTTGGTCACAAAGTATGTGCTGCAGGCTCTACCCTAGATGGGCAGGGTTGATTGGTGTCGGCACAGATATCTGGCTCCAAGTGTTAAGAAATGCAGAGGACTGACAGCTGTGTCTGTGAGGAAGTTGTGTCCTCTTCTGCCTGAGCCTAGGTGAAGAAACTGTCTCTGCCTGAGTTCTTGGTTTAGGGGAGCTAGTAGACCATTTGTTTATTATTTATTCCCTGTCCCCTAAGTTGTTTCCTCTCTGAGGTTGTGAGAATGGTTTAAGGCATGTGTAAGTTGTACTTCTGGCCCAGATAATGGTGTCAGTCTCTGGAGCCAAGTGCAGTGCCTGAAACAGTGAGGAAAGTGTGGGTAAAAAGGAGAGAGTTTTATCCCAAAAGAAAGATTTAAATACTTGCACAGTAGCTTAGACACAATCTACTTAGCTTTTGATTATTAAAAGCCATTTTTTTCACAGATCCTAGGAGTATGAGTAGGTTCTCCGCTACTCAGTCTCTCCCACTAAGGAAGACATTTTCTGAAAGCCACTGCCCCCCTCACTAACCTCACCTCTGCAGATCTGTCTTCAGGGCTCTAATTCCTATTGAGTCAAGTCTGGCCCATCCTAAGTGTATCTGGATATATTCTCCCTTCCTTGATGCTTATTCCAGTTTCTCAGCTTTCCCTTTCAGGTTCAGGACTCGTAAAATGTCACATATAGTTGTTTCATGTTTTTTTGTGGGGAGGAGTGGTCTTTGTTACTAGAGGGATCATAGGAAGCAAGCAACTACTTCCCCGTCTTAGCACTGCCTCTATTTTTGGAATTTTAGTAATTTCTTTTTATTTCTCAGTTTCATAGATTGAGAGCCGATTATGTTTTTTTTTTTTTTTTTTAAAAAATATACTATGACTCAGGACACAGAATTTTGTGGAGCAAACAATGAAAAACTGCATCTTCATCCTTCGCATTATTTACAGCAAATCACTATTCACAATTTAAAAGACATCTGCTCAGACAGTTTTCTGTACATACAGAAACATGCATTCAAGTAGACTTTGTTTTTATGTAAGTGATACTGTATGGATGTTTTTATACCACTTAACTTTTGTCAGTCAAAAATCAGGAATTCCTTCTGTTTCAGTATGTGATTATTTCTCTCATTTGATTGCACAATAATCTGTAATATTTATGAATACCCTTAAATACTGGATAGCTACTGTAGGCAGGTTATTTTGAGGACTTTAAATGTAATATCTACTATAGATAAATAAATAAAAACAAATGTGGGCCCAGTAAGGAGAAACTTTAATCCAAGTGATATTGAAAGGAGGACACATTGCAACAGGTGAAGGGGGCTACTGTAACAGGGAGGACACTTTGGGTATTAGATCAGCAAGCTCCTCTAGAGTTGGGCGAAGAGTTCTCCTTTCATATATAGAGAGAGATGTATACAAAAATAGTGAGATCTCAAAGCGGAACAAAAGGATGACCAGAAAACATTTTACCCTGCGATCAGAGTACCCCCTGAAGGTGATATGAAGAAGAGGCTGTAGGATAACTCAGGCTGAGAATAGGCCAAAGTTCAGGTACCTGGAGGAAGGAAGGAAACTCAACGAACCTTGATTCACAAGCCTTATGTTCTAACCGCTCAGTTGGGACAAGCAGTTCAGTTAATCATTTATGAGACAAAGAAGGAGATTTTGAAGGGTCTGTGCTGATCCTTTTTATAGATAAATAAGGAAGCATCTATGAGTCCTATCTAAATCGTATGAGTAAGGGTGATTTGGAATGCAAGAGTGTTCTTAACTTTAACTGTACTCCAGGCTCACAAAGCTCAGTGAAATTCAACATTTTCATGTCCAAATGTTCACAAACGTTCTATGAATTGGGAGTTAATGTTATCCCTATTTTATTGGCGAGGTAGTTGAGACAAAAAAAGAATAACTTCACAGTAGTTTATCTCACCATTCTGATAGTGGTGGAGATTTAGAGTATCCCAGGTCTTTTCACCTTTTTAAAATAATGCTGCACAAGGAGCACCAGAAATAGACTTCTTCAGTTAAAAGATTTGTAAGTTTAATTTAATGAATTATGGACCAACTGACCCTCCAAACTGCTTCTTATTCACACCAATACCGTTTACATGTTCTAATAGATTTTGCCAATCTGATAAGTGAAAATTTATTTAACTGAAACCTTATACTTTTCTGATGAAAATAGTTAAGTATGTTTCCATAGTCGTGTGCATGTCTGTAATATGAATATATTTTTTTACATTAAGGTCTGTTAGTTTGCTTATCCATTTTTATTGGGTTATTTTATTCTTAATGACTTATATTAGTCTCTCTTTTGCCTTCTAGGATAGACACGGGAACGTACTACTCAGATCTCCTGCAGTGAGGAGCCATATTGACTGAAGCCTTAAACTGCTGCCTCACTGAATCTGTTCTGTACACTCTCTTGCAGACTACTGTCACCCTGAGGGCTGCTCCTGAGTCAGTGGCTGAGCAGACAGTGACACTACAGCAGGTCCATCCCAGTAGTCACTGGCATGCATCTGTGTTTCAGGAGTCCTGGTAGCACAGTGGTTCCGTGTTCAGATACTAATGAAAACTCGATTCTTTGAACCCATTAGTTTATCTGAGGGAGAAAGATATGGTAGTTTGCTTGGAAATTCCATGGACCAGTTCCACTCTGTCCTATAATGTATCTATGGGGAGGAATTGACTAGACACCATCGGTTTTGTTTGGCTTTGGCTTTACAATTTTGGCTAGAGGACTCCCCTATTTAGGCTGGTTGAAACTATCATGGAATTGAACAGTGTAAGACACTTCTTACTCAAACCTTCTTTCCTTTCTCCACAATGTGAATCCTTGTAACGTGAATCCCTCTTCTACTCTACACAATGCTATGGTCCTCTATTGTCATGCCAACACAGGGTCTGCTTCTAGGAAGAGAGTAACTAACACACTTCCCTCCTTGTTCCTGGTCTTTCTTTGCATCTTAGTCTATTATCCAGTCACATTTGTTTCTTTGTCACTACGGTTTCTCAGTTTCATTCCACCCTCTAGATTTTATTTTTAAGTATTTCCCCCCTAGTACTTGCATAGTTTTAAACTCTTCATTAGTCCTCAAAATCCACTTGAAATTTTTAATAGTATAAGGCTATAATTTTCAATTACATTCCAGATCTATACTTAGTTGCTCCAGTATCATTTGTTCAATAAGCCATCTGTATCTTGTCACCATTAATCACTAAATCCCATAGACATATATATTTCTTGATGCATAATTAAGTTTACTGGTTCATTTTTAAATATTCATTGCAATTTTGAAGTATATTTTATACCTGGTATAACAAAACCCTGACATTTTGCTTTTCAAGTTTTTTTTTTTTGTCAATTCTCCTAATCTGATATATTTATTTTCCCAGTTAATTGGAGAATCATGTTCACAAATAATTAAACAAAGGTATTCTGATTGCATTTACTATATCAGTTATTTTAAGTTACAGAAGATTTAACTTTTTTAAATGGTTATGTCTTTCTATTAAAGGATATGGATAATCTCCCAAGGTATTCAGGTATTCTTTCTGCCCTTCAGTAAAGTTTTGTAGGCTTTGGTATATAATTCTGGTCGCTTTCTTATCAAATTGATTCAGGGATTTTATAAATTTTGCTATATTGCTTAATTTGCTGTTAATATTTTTATCATAAACTGCAGAACTATAAAAGATTTTGTCACTTTTTCAGTGGTGCAAGTTTATATGTAACAAAACTCACTGCCATTGAGTCAATTCTGACTCACAGTGGCCCCATAAGACAGAGTAGAACTGCTACATAGAGTTTCCAAGTAGCACCTGGTGGATTTAAACTGTCGATCTCTTGGTTAGCACCTATAGCACTTAACCACTACGTCATCATGGCTATCATATGGAACAAAGAGAAAAATTGTATCCAAAGGGCATATTCAACTATAAAGCAAAATTAATATAAAATACATAAGGCTGTATTCTTGAAAATACATTTCATAGTCATAAGCAAAAAATAACAGATATCGTTATTAAAGAAAACAGAAACAACAAAACTAAAATTATTTGAAACTAACTGTGGCTTCTTGGCTACTTGGATTTTTTTCTTAGTTTCTTTTTAACTGAGCTCTCAAAATCAGTAGTTCCTATTTATTTGTCCTTTATTTTTATTATCCAGTAAAAATTCTAGGCAGTAGGTCTTAAGACTACCTTTATTTCCTTATGTATGTTAGCTTCATCCTTCATTTAATTCGAATATTTCAAAAATGTAAAAGCAACAACAAACAAACAAACAAAAAACCTCTTCCGTGTGCTGCTTAAAAGAAAATGAAATGAAGCGTCCAAAAGAAAAGTTAAATGTAAAACTTGCAGATTCTTCAAAACAGCAGTTAAGCAGGGCATGTTTGATAGAATCCCAGGTTATATATCCCAAGTAATAGAATCCATTGTAGAACACTTTTAAGAGGGCTTCCTAGCTTCTAGTCTAGTACATTTCTTATTTTATCAAGTGAATTATACCTGCAACATTTTTGTGGCTTAGATTTTGGGCTTTAAAACAGAAATGTGAAGCATAATGATTTCACCAACACACACACAAAAATTCCTTTTATTTAATGAAGTCTCTTGTTTTCTTTGTGACAAAAAGTAAAACAAAATAAAACCAAGTGGCTACTCAAAAATGGGAAACATTTGCTATGATTGGTTAATAGAAGTGTAATGAACAGTGTCATTTTACATTTAGAATTTTTTATTGGTTTCATTCATCAAATAAAATTTGTGGGAAAAAAGGCATACTACCTAATACCTACCTTGTATTAAACATTTTAGATTATCAGAGCAGCATAAAACAAAAATAAACTCATTGCCGTCTAGTTGAATTTCACATAGCCTTTATGTATTTTATATTAATTTTGCTTTATAGTTGAATATGCCCTTTGGATACAATTTTTTCCTTTGTTCCATATGATAGCCATGATGATGTAGTGGTTAAGTGCTATAGCTGCTAACCAAGAGATCGACAGTTTGAATCCACCAGGTGCTACTTGGAAACTCTATGTAGCAGTTCTACTTTGTCTTACGGGGCCACTGTGAATTTGGATTTGCATGTGTCCTGCAGGACAGAGTAAAATTCCTGCCTGAGGTTTGCAAAGCTGTAAGTCCTCACAGAAGTAGACTGACACATCTTTCCTCCCGCAGGGTAGCTAGTGGGTTCCAACTGCTGACCTTTGGGTTAGCAGCCAAGTGTTTAACCAAGTGGCTGCAGGTATAAGCTTAAATAACAAAATTAACATTTACCTAGTACTTTCCAGTTTATGAAGCATGTGTGTGAAGCACGTGCATGAAGCATGAGCAAGTTAGAATTATTTTTATAAAATACTATGCAAATGTCAAGAATGATCATTCTACAAAAATCATAATTCAAACACTCTATTTTAAAATAATTTAAACATTAGGCACTGGGAACAGCTGTGTTTAGTTCTGAGCTGTCATGCAACCACATTTATAAAATTAGGTAGACTCAAAGAAATGGAGTTTACCACTGAAGATTTGCTGTATCAGGTAAACCTAAACCATCAGACCCATTGCCTTTGAGCTGGCCCAACTCAACATGACCCTACAGGATAAGGCTAGAAATGGTCCATCAAGTTTCCAGCTGGTAGTTTTGAACTGTCGACCTTTAGGGTAGCAGCAGAGCTCTTAACCACTGTGCTATCAGAGTTCCATATCAGGTAAGGCATTCTAACTTGTCCAATAAACATTGACTCTGCCCCTTGCCTCCCTACAAAAAGCAAGCAAACAAATAACAAAAAGAAAACAAGCCATTGCCATCAAATTGTTATCCTAGCTAATGGTGCATTTTATAGTAATAGAGGAAGGTATGATTTAGGTAGTGCCGAAATGCTTTTCTACTTTGCCTTTTCTTTCCTTTACCTCATTGCATTTTCTCTTTGACTACATATTTTTCTGCCCATAGCAAAAGAAGACAACTTGTTTCTTCTATACTTCCTCCTCTTGATAAGAAAAAATAATGTGATTAAAATTTTACTTATTCAATTATATGCACTTTCCACAATTTTATACATATATGTGAAACCAGTAAGTCTAACTTCTTTGTTTTTTATCACTATTATTATTACTGTTGAACAATGCTGAATGTACCATGGACTGTCCAAAGAACAAACAGATCTGTTCCGGAAGAAATGCAACCAGAATGCTTCTTGGAAGCAAAGATGGCAAGACTGAGGCTTACATACTTTAGACATGTTGTTAGGAGGGATCAGTCCCTGGAGAAGGACATCATGCTTGGTAGAGCTGAGGGTCAGCGAAAAAGAGGAAGACCCTCAACAAGATGGATTGACACAGTGGCCACAAGAACGGGTTTAAGCGCAAAAATGATTGTGAACTTGGCACAAGACCGGGCAGTGTTTCATTCTGTTGTTCACAGGGTCATGATGAGTTGGAACTCACTTGATAGCACCTAACAAAAACAACATTATTATTACTACTATTTAGATGGAAGCTTAATAAGCTTCAATAACTTAAGATGGTAGTAAACCCTAGAGCTAGAACTAGAGGTTAGGTATCATGATTACAGTATTTATTCTTGTAAGGAGATCTGAAAATGCCACAGAACATTCACCACAGAAAAGCCTAAAACCCCAAACATGTCTGATATACTATTCTTTTATTTGACCTTGTTTCACTGCCACAAGGAGAACCATAAATTCAGAATCTCACCTTTATACCTAGCCTCTTCCCTAAGCCATTTTATCGTAGTGATTTTGTGTCAGCCAAAAGCCCAAAGACAAGCCCTTTAGGTCATATTGCTTCTACTGAATCTCCTTCTCGGTAGCAGTGTTCTTGTAACTACAGAAATTTTAGGCGTTTCTCAATTTCCTGTGCTGAGGTGGTTTACATGTTGCTGTAATGCTGGAAGTTATGGTATTTCAAATACCGGCAAAGTCACCGTGGTGGGCAGGTCTCAGAAGAGCTTCCCAATTCCGACAGACCAGGGAGATGGATTAGCCAGTGAAAACCTTATGACTAGCAGCTGAGCGTTGCCTGATACAATGCTGGAAGATGAGCTCCTCAGGTTGGAAAATACTCAAAATGAGACTGGGGAAGTGTTGCTTCCTCAAAATACAGTCAACATTAATGACATGGATGGAGTCAAGTTTTCAGAACCTTCATTTTCTGAGGCGGCTTGACTCAAATGAGACGAAACAGCTGCAAACATCCATTAATTATTGAAATATGGAATATACCATGTGTGAATCTAGGAAAGCTGGAAATCACCAAAAAGAAATGCAATGCATAAAATCAATATCCTAGACATTAGCGAGCTGAAATGGACTGGTATGGGCCATTCTGAATTGGACAATCATATAGTATATTCTGTCAGGAATGACAAATTAATGTAGAATGGTGTCACATTAACTATCAAAAAGAACATTTTGAGCTCTATCCTGTAGTACAGTACCATCAAAGACAATATCCGTATGTCTACAAGGAAGACAAATTAATACGACTATTAGTGAAATTCACCCACCAACTACTAATGCCAAAGACGAGTAAATTGAAGATTTTTACCAACTTCTACATTCTGAAACAGATTAAACATGCTATCAATTTGAACTGATAATTACTGGTGATTGAAACACAAAAGTTGGAAATAAAGAAGGACTGACAGCTGGGCAATATGGTCTGGTTAATAGAAACAATACTGGAGATTGCATGGTAGAATTTTTCAAATAAAACCAGTTCTTTGCTGTAAATATCTTTTTGAACAACATAAACAATAGCCATATATGTATATCTTGCCCAATTAAATACAAAGGAATCAAACTGACTACATCTGTGGAAAGAGACGATGGCAAAGCTCAATATCAATAGACAGAATAAGACTGGTGGCTGACCCTGGAACAGACCATAAGTTGCACACATGCAAGTTCAACGTCAAGGTGAAGAAAAGCAGAAATCTTCAAGAGCCAAAATACAACCTGGAGACTATCCCACCTGAATTTAAAGACCCTCATTTGACTTAGTGAGCACTGATGACTGAAGACCAGATGAATTTTAGATTGTCATCAAGGACATTATACATAAAGCAAGCAAAAGGTAATTTAAAAAAACAGGAAGAAAGAAAAGACCAAAATGGATGTCAGAAGAGACTCTGAAACTTTCCCTTGAACACAGAGTACTAATGCGGAAGGAATATGTGATAAAGTAGAAACGATGAGCAGTAGACTTCAGGGTGCCATTCTAGAAGACCAAGTAAAGTATTACAACGACACGTGCTGGAGTTAGAAAACCAAAAGGAAAGAACAGGCTCAGCGTATCTCAAGCTGAAAGTGCTGAAGAAAAAAATCCACACCTCAGGTTGGGAAATTGAATAATCCTATAGGACAAATACTGAACAATGCAAGAAACATCAAAGAAGATGGATGAAATCCAGAGTCACTGTACCAAAATGAACTGGTCCACATTCAACCAGATCAGGAAGCAGCGTGTAATCAAGAACTGATGGTACCAGAGAAAATTCAAGCTACACTGAAGGCATTGGTGAAGAACAAGTCTCCAAGAATTGATAGAGTATCAACTAGTATGTTTCAGTGGATGCATTACAGGAGGTGTTCACCCATCTGTGTTAGGAAATTTGGAAAACAGTTTTCTGGTCAACCAACTGGAAGAGCTATATATTTGTGGCCATTCCAAAGACAGGTGATCCAACAGGATGCAGAAATTATTGAACAATATGTGTGCATCATACCAAATTATGGATAGCACTGAGAAGAATGGGCATTCCAGAACACTTAATGGTGCTCCTGCAGAAACTGTATGTGGACCAAGAGGCAGTCCTTCTAACAGTGCAAGAGAATACTGCATGGCTTAAAGTCGGGAAAGGTGTGTGTCAGAGTCATGTTCTTCTCCTATACTTATTCAGTCTGTATGCTGAACCAGGACTATATGAAGAAGAACACTGCATCAAGGTTGTTGGAAGAATCCTTAGCAACTTGTGATAATCAAATGACACAAACTTGATCGCACAAAGAGAAGATGACTTGAAGTGCTTACTGATGAAGATCAAAGGCTATGTAAAGCCTTCAATATGGATCTCACCTCAACATAAAGAAAATAAAAATCCTCACACACTGAATCAATAAGTGACTTTGTGATATACAGGGGAGAGATTGATGTTTTCAAGGAGTTCACAATTAATGCTAATAGTGGCAGCCAAGAAATCAAATGATGAATTGAATTGGGCAAATTTGCTGCAAAAGACATCTTCAAAGTATTTAAAAACAGATGTCACTTTGAGGACTAAGATGTGACTGACTCAACCCTTGGTATTTTCAGTTGTCTTATATGCATGCTGGACAATGCTGAACAACAGATAAAGAACACTGAAGGATAATTGAGCCTGTGGATTATGTGTTGGCAAAGAATAGTAAATATACCACGGACCACCAAAAGAAGGAACAAATCTGTCTTGGAAGAAGAATGGTTGGAATACTCCTTAGAAGCCGGGATAGTAAAACTTTGTCTCAAGATTTTGGACATCTTAGCAGAAAAGATCAGTCCCTGGAGAAGGACATCACACTTCATAGAGGGTCAGAGAAAAGGAGAAGGACCCTCAATGACATTTACTGACACAGTGGCTTTGTGAACGGGCTTCCTTATCACGAGGTTTGTGAGAAAGGTGCAGGACTGGATAGTATTTTGTTCTGTTGTCTTCAGAGTCACTATGAGTTGGAACTGACTCAGTATCATCTAACAACAGTATAGCCAGTGTTCTACAAAACTTTAGTATTAGTGGGAAAAACCTAACTCTCCATCTCTACTTACTTATGGGAGATATAGATAAGACAAACTTTCTTGAACACCTGCCCCTATCCACAGCTTAGGAATGAGTGTGTCCCTCTCGGGAATTGTTCCAAATGCATCCAATAAAAGAATATAAGCACAGCCAGGATAATACAAAAAGTCAAAATCGTTTCCTTAGGTTGTCCGTAAGTGGGAAGCAGTTTTAGTCCATTCAGCTACTTAGCAAGTCACATCATTCATTTTGCCTTTTATAAGTAATGCAGTTACTGTATTGACTACCATTTTCTTGACTCCTGTATTTTATTTTATTATTTTCTGCATGTTATACACATATGTAACACAAAACATTTGTATCACTGTTGTTAGTTGCCCTCTTGCCATTGAGTAGATGGAGACTAGTGGTGACCCTGTGTGTGCCGAGTTGAAATGCTTCAAGTGTGAAGTTCCGTGTCAGTACTGTCTATTGAGAAACCTCTTTGTAGGTTCAAACCACCATCAGAATGTGAGTGCTTAAGTGTGTGAGACACTCAGGGGCTTCCATAAAAAACAAAACATCCAAATAATAACAGCTTTAGGATAGTTAAAATACGTTAAATTCCCAGATGCTCTGAACTAATCCCTAACAAGTCAGTTATGATGGTTATATATTTGGAATCTCTCATGTAACTTCATTCATTCACCAACCAACACTATCATGTGTACGAGGTAGACAGCAGTCCTGAGATCTTATCTTTAAAGGAAAGTGGAAAGACTAAATAATTTGCATATGCAAATAAGGTAACATCAGGCAGCAATAAGGCCTGAGAGTAAAAACAATGACAATGACCTTTTGTGAAAGAGCAGCTGGTCATGTGTGGGCAAGGAAGCTTCAGTATCAATGGTCTGAAAAGCCTTTCCCGGGATTAGTAAGTGACATTCAAGTCAACACCTAAGTATCCAGCAAGAATCAGGCAAAAAGACAGCAGAAACCATTTCAGCATGTTTCAGCAACAGAAGAAAAGCAGCTATGCCTGGAATGAAGCAAGCAAATGGAAAGCTGAGGGAAGGCAGACAGGCAGCAATGAGAATTTCTAGGGCCAGACACAAGAGTGAGAAGTTTGGGTTTTATTCCAGTGTGACAGAAAGTGCATTCACTAGACTATATGAGGACTGACAAGTATGCAAACTTTATTGTTCTAAATTCTACACACCTCATTGCTGAATATCACTATGTTCACCTTCGAAATACACCCCTTGGGAAATAATGCACCCAAGCCAGCACCTGAGCAACGCTTCAGAGCGATTTTGGAACTCTTTCTGGAATGGCCACTGTGCATGGTGGCAAGGTGGCAAATTTGTGAACTTAATTGTATAGTTGTCTGTGAGAGAGCTTTTAGTCAGTAAACTGGTAGTTGTATTGGAACACCCTCACTACTCACCCAATCACACCCCCAATGACTTTTTCTTTACCTGAAGAGAAATAAAATATTGAAAGGAAGATAGTTTGATGACATTCAGGACATCAAGGGTAATACAATGACAGCCCTGATGGTCATTTTAGAAAAAGATTTCCAAAACTGCTTTGAAGGATGGACTAGGGGACTGGCGTTAGTGTGTAGCTTCCAAAAGGGAGTACTTCAAAGGTGACTGTAAGTGATACTCAGCAGTGAGATATGTAACACTCTTTCTAGGATGAGTTGTGAACTTCACTGGCAGCCCTTCATATATATTTAATTTTCATAAAGGGGTATATTTTCCTCTTTAACTATCCCACTTTGACCATGGTTAACTGCTCAAGAAAAATAAACATTCTAACATAAATTTTACAAATTTTTACATTTTCCTTCATAGAGTGAACTTTGGATACTGAGGGTCATCAGTTTATGAGAAGGTGTGCTGGTTATTTTGAGTGGAGTCAGACATGTGGAATAACCATTGAGCTACAGTAAAGAGGTCTCCTAGACAGGGATGATGAATGAAAGGCATTATGTTATAGCCTCTTGGTTGGTGATCCCAAGTCATGTGGAGTAGTTTCTATTGAGTAGCCATAAATTAGACACCCTGTTTCAGTTTGTTCTAAGGTAAGTTATGATGGGTCTCTTAAGTTGTGTCTGTCTTTTGTTTGTTTGTTTATTTTGCTGGGGATGCTCATATTTTCTACATTCAAGATACCAGCACAGATGAATCACATCTCTGTTGAACTGGTCTTGCTTTCTCATCTTCATGTTTGTCATATCTGTTTACTTATGTGTTCACCTAAGAGGAATCTGACAGCAACAACCAGCATCTTTGCAGATCTTCGCAGTTGGCAGAGTGGCATTTTCCAAGCTTCCTTTCATTTACTTCCACTAATAACTTTGTTATGTAGGTATCTATTAGTCCTATTTTTTAGACAATCAAGTAACAATTTAGATAATTTGCACAAGTTATAAATTAGAAGATTGAAACATGTATCTCATGATTTCAAATCAAGGATGCCACATTAACTGAAGAAACAGATCTTGCTGATTGGTTAAATGACAACATAGTACAGGAAAAATGTATATTCATAACCCAATTATGATACATTCATTGCTTCCCAATAAGAGAGTGAGAATTTGCTAGCTAAACTAGAATAAACACAGAATTTTACATATGACACTGAGTAGTCTCGACAACCACAGTTGAAACAAAAGAAGTCATTGTTTAGGATATTGTGGTTGGTCCTTACTCTAACAATCACAATAATAAAATACCAAGAAGTACTTACTGAGAATGAGAAAAGGGGCATCAGGTTGCTAGTGAGAAAACATTTTGAAAAAAGATATCTGCAAACAAAAAGCATTTCACATGAATACATAAAGTGATTTTTATTTTTATAGTCAGACACCTAATATAGAACATTTGAACTACTGCTTTTCTTACAAAGAAGCTGCAAAGGATGTCAAGGTAAAATTCATTTTGTGCCATGAAGTTATTGATTCCTATATCTAACCTGGATATATACATTTCCTCAGGGATTTCTTTTTTCCATCATTTAGCAAAGTAAATCTTCTGGCTTCACTAACCTAAAGCAAAACCACTAAAAGGAAAGTCAATATAATTAAAAATCCTGGAAAAAATGTGAGACTTTAAATAATATATTGAACAAGAAATGTTTTCAAACAAATCCTTCGGCAATGTTATTCCAGATCTGAAACTCGCTTACTCTTTATGACATGATAGTTTTCAGTTGTTAAAAGATGCAAGTTTTTAAGTCATAAATATGCTTATAAAAGAAAGGGTTTGTTAATTTCAGTTTAATATGATTCTTCATCTTCTAGGTAATATGAGTTACCTTAGTGAACATCTAAAAAAAAAAAATCCTACTGCTGGCAAGTGGATTCCAACTCATAGTGACCCCAGAGGCCGGAGTAGAACTGTCCAACAGAGCTTCCAAGGAGCACTTGGTCGATTTGAACTGGCAAACTCTTGGTTAACAGCCATAGCATGCTTAACCACTACACCACCAGGGTTTCCTTCTAAACAGCCAACCCACAAGCATCGAGTGGATTCCGACTCACAGCAACCCTATAGACCAGAAGGCAGGCCCAATTCAACCTCTTCCCTTTTTCACTATTTCCCAAATAACTACTTAGTACTATGGAGGACTTCAAAGTTTCAAAACTTTCATCTTAATATATTATTAATGCCAGAAGAACTCAGCACAAAAACTGTTACAGCAATAGCCTTTAAATCACAAGGACTTGCATGAAGAAAAATATGTATAGTGTGAAGAAACTTTAAAAAGTATTTTTACTCACGAAATTTGCATGAATACCAGGTACCTATTTTGGCAAATATAAATTTGATTCACACTTAACTCCTCCACCATGGTTTAAATGTCACTTTTAACTTTTTCAACATTGCTCAACTGGTATGAATAAAACATCTTACATTATATAATAATCAAATGCCTGTTTCGTCAGGTAACCTTAAATGTTCTCTTAAGCTTTTTGCCATGCCCAATGGAATCAGTTCAAGCTCAGTATTATCATTGCAGTTGATTATTTTGTCTATTTTCATTAATAATCTTACTTTCATCTATGGTGACAATTTCTGTGGCTATCTTAAAACTTATAATTTTACTAAAGAAATTTGAAGTAAAACAAAAGATCTACAATAACAGTAACAATAGTGCTTTAATGTTTCCAAAGTGTTATAATATTTGCTATATACTTTGACTTTTCCAGTATTCTAATAGTTAATAAGGGCAGGCTGCTATCCCACTTTTATAGAGAAGGAAAGCACAACTCATAAAGTTTAAATGAAAAGTCCAAGGTCACTTTGCTAATATGTGAAAGGACAGGCATGAAGGTCAGTGCTACAATTAGAATTCCAAAAGCTAGTACTTTTTGTATTCTACAAAACAGCAACTCTGCTTTGATATAACTTCAAGCTATAATAAAGAAGAAAACAATTTCTCGTTGCTATACATAGTAAGTCAAGTGCACATTGTCGCCGTGTTCTGAAATGGAATTAATTGGCTGTGTTCATTTTGATGGTGCTTCTACTATTTTATTTATAAGGTAAAAATTAAATTTAGTTGCTAACAGTTTTGAAAATAAATACTAAATTGTGTTGAAGATGTATATGAAAGAAGTCATGACATATTGGCATTTTTTCTGTTTTTAAATTAATTTTTAGCAGATGAAAATTATCCAGATGGTTTTACAGCATGAAAAATGACTTGAAATGATGTCTGTTTTTAAATGCATAGATTCTTATTGAAGCTTTATATTTTCGTAGTATGTACAAATATCAGGGAAGAGAGCACACAGTGGAAACAGCCAATATTCATATTATAAAACTAATATTCTGTTATTTTGCAGTTTATTCTTTGAGTTGCTTATAAAGGTCAGCTATTCAAAAACCTGACATTCTATTTGAATGTTAGCAATCTCACCTTAGTATTTATTTACCTGGATGGGTTGATAGAAAGCCATTAGCAACACACTTCTGAGAGGCTCACTGTAATTCGAGTGAAAAATTCCTTACTATTGCAAACTAGCTGTCTGCTTCTTCAGAAACTAGTAATAGGTAAGAAGTCTGAAGTCTGAAATCCTGTGCCAAAATATATGTATCTTCTGTCAGAATTTTTTTAAACCTGAGATGAAAACACACACACACACACACACATTTATGCCAAATTTAAAACTTTCACAATTACTGCTGCAAAATTTTTTGATTAAGACCTGTGTGTTTCTTTTTTTTTCTGAAACTTTCTGAAAACTTGCATATCTAAAGTCTCCTAACCTGCCATAAGAGATCAGAGGGTATTTTACTCATTCATATCTTTCCTTCATGTAAGTCTAAAAAATTAAATAATCTCTTCATACACCATAATTTGCATTTTAAGTGGTCTTTAGGAAAATATCCTCACGTATTAAGGGATGATCCCTTTAGATCATAAGGATTTTCTAAGGTAAAAAGTTTCAATTATTTAGATTAATACAGATCATACATTTTCATAAACTGGAATGTTGGCATATGACCTTCTTTTATATTAATCTTCTTAACTATAATGGAAGGCTTTGACATTTCAGGCTATGAAATAGTGGCTTGTCACCTCTGCTGAATGGACAGTAATCGTGCATCTCTGCGCACTCTTTATGATTGTGTTAAAAGGTAAAAACATACTGCAAATCAAAGATCTCTATTGCTGTTATTCAATGCATTTTAGGAGACCAAGATAATGTTGGAGACTGTAATCATGAGTTAGCAAAAGAAATTCCCAGAACTTCAAAGAGAGAGAGTGTTGCCACACTGAGAGATAAATAAAAGCAGAACAGATAAACAGAAAACCCACAGAAAAACAATGGGGCGTGTGGGTTTCCAACCAATACAAAATGGTAAACAATAACTTCAAGCATTATTAGGTATTTGCAATTTGCATTTTCTTACCTAGACATTTTGAAGGTAAGTATTTAATTCAGTAAAATTTAGCTACTCTCTATGAGGACATGGCTGCTAACCCAAAGGTCAGTAGTTCAAATCTACTGAGTATGACTTGGAAACTCAGTTCTATTGGGTCAATATGACCTGGAATTGACTCGATAGCAGTGGGTTTGGTTTGGTTGGTCTCTATGGGGGTGTACTGTGTAGACTACAATAAGCAGAGAAGTACTTCTTCTTATTACTTTTTTGTTGATAAAGGGACTAAAGCTCTGTAAGATCAACTAATTTGCCCAAGTACAAGCCAGAGTTAGAGTTCAAACAGAAGAGTATCTAACTCAGAATCTTCAGAGTTCCTTTCACTGAATTCTTTGAAATGACATCCTAAATTGTCTGTGCCTGTTTATAAATATATAAATAAAGCTATAACTTGACAATACTCATTGTTATTGAGGCATTAGATACATTGTCATATATTTGATTGACTTAATTTGGTACCATTTGCTGTTCTTGACTGATCTTACAGGAAATGTAAATCTGTAACAAAAATGTGTAACATGGTTATTTCTTTTCTACAATATTATATTGCCTAAACATACAAATACTCTAACAGTTGACAAAATCATTCCTGAAAATTCTTAGTCAATACATAATTGGATCCCCGGCCAAAATGTCATGTGGAGTACATATTAGAAAATTTGCAGAAATAACATCAAATAAGATAGGACGGCTACCAGTGATCACTGTATGTCCATTGAAAGCCATGTATCCACTATGTACTCAGAGTGACAGTTACTGAGGTGGTAGAGCCTGCAATGTTGGGGACACTCACCTTACTTCTGATACCTACTGAGGAGTTCTTCACAAGATCATCTTCGAGTTCAGTAATTCATTAGAGGGACTGAGACCACATTGAAAGTATTTTACTCATGGTTAAAGTTTGTTATGGTGAAAAGATAACAGATCAAAATAAATCCAGGGAAGGGGCTCATAGAGAAGAGTCCAGGAAGGCTGCAAATGTGGAGCCTTTAGTTGTTCTCTTCCAGAAGTCATTGACAGAATTAACAATTCTGGGAACAGTGCATAACAAACATGGTATATTGCCAACTGGGGAAGCTCACCTAAGCACTGGCACTCAAAGTTTTTAGTAACACTCAGCCATGCACACGCGGTTGATGCCCTCCTGGCTGACCTTTACTCTGTAGCCCTTGTGTGTGTGTGCGTGTGTTTGTGTGTCTGTGTTTATAAGGATAAACACACATTTAAATATTGAATAGAAAGACTGTAGAAAATCAGTCTTTCAAGAATTGGGAGTTTTCTGGCTAATGATGTTAGTAAACACTCTACATTCTACTATGTCCCTGAAAATGAAGATTTTTATTGGATTATACTGTGCTGGGAAAAATACAGGACATATTGACAGTGGAGTCAGCTGACTGCTGAACGTGTATACACTTTGGTTCCTCTTCTGTAATAGACATTACATCACATTCATTACGAGGTGGAACCTCGAGTCAGATCACCTGGGTCTACCTCCAGCCGTTAAGGTAAATGATCTTGGACCCAAGGATGCCTAGTTTCCTTGTCTGTAAAATGACAGCAGTCATGGTGCCTCTTTCACAGAGCGATGAGAGGACTAAATGACACAAGGCAAATCATGTGCTCAGCACTTTCATGGCCTGTGGTAACTATTCAATACATATTAATAATCTTATTATAGTTATGTGATTACCTTCCTGGTAAATACCAAAGTAGTCCTTAGGTATATTTGGGAAAAACTTTAATCAAAGAGAAAAACTTACAAAGGGGGTTAAAACTTTGACTTGCACTCGGTGTTTTTTACTATTTACCATCATCTCTTCTAACGTCATTATGCTCTACAACTGCCTAGAATACAAGTAAGTTTCAAATTCAAAGTCATGGTGATAAATACATATTTATTTAATATACATATGATTAAAAATTTTGATAAGTCTTTTTGAGGGCTTATTGTACCATATAGCTGATTTTCCAGGATAAGTCAAAAAACATTAGAGGGTTTTATAAAAGAATTTAGCTCATTTTGTCTGTAAAAAGACCAAAAAAAAAAACTAAAAAGTATTTTCAGTATTTAAAATGTGGTTCAAAGAGCATCTAAATTTGGAGAGGCTTATCTTACTAGAACTTTCAAAACTGTTCAAAATTCCTCATTAGAGACTTTCTGTCGTTTCTCTACCTGTGAAATAGTCATACTTGCTGTCTGTGCTTCTTCATTTTATTTCTTCAAGGACTGCATACTTTACTTGCCTCTTCTATGAACCTCAAGTATATCTCCTACTTATTCTTCAATAGCATGACCCATCTGCTTAACTATAATAAGAGTAAGCCTTCAGATTTACTGAAGAAATATGCCCTACTTCAAAAACAAAATGAGCTTCTTCACCCAAAAACCTCTGATTGTCTCTCTTTCAGATTTCCCTAATTTTTTTGTTCTTATCTGCTTTAACGAGCCACATTTGCCTCCAGAATTCCTTTACATTTTTCATTACCTTCAGTACATATAAAATATGGTAATATGAGCATGAATTTATTAAGGAAACTTAAAATACAAGGAGATGGAGAAGTAATTTTGTTGTTAAACCACTATATCCATTTGTTTCATAAAAGTTCTGTCTCTTCAACAGTCTTTAAAATTACTCAGTCCTTCTAGGGGAGGTGAATAATAAGGCAATAATAGCAATTAAAGTCCCTTTAAACACACCTAAGAACCTGGCCTGCTGGATATTTGAATTAACTTGAAAATAATGTCCTAATAAAGAGGCTGATTCTACCATTCTGGCTTGTGGGCAGGTGATCCCTTCTCTCGCATGCTTTTAGATTTGCCTGCTTAGTTAAAAAGACCTATTTCCTTTGAAGGAAACAAAAGAAGAAAACAGCACCAGTTGTTTACACCACCAGATGAGCCCAATTACACTATATACATTCTGTTTTAAAATGGCCTAGCAAATTGAGGTGACTTCACTTGCGTTTCCCACATTGTATGTACTAACTCTCAGTGAGAGTGCTGAGCTAGACAATGAGCTAAATGTCTGTGTCTTTGAGTGAGCAGTGGACTAACTGGTAAGTGTGATATGCACTCACTGGCTTACAGTAAGCTCAGTATGCATGGGTTTGATTATGTTTACTTACTAATCTGTAGGAAACATCTTCACTTGAGTTTCACCACTTCTTTGATTTTGTGAAAACCAGGTGAAATGATGCACTTTACCAAATACTTTAGCAAGGATGATATCCTTTTCCAGAGACTAGTCCTTCCTGATAACATGTCCATAGTACATGTGACAAGTTTCACCATGCTTGCCTCTAAGGAATATCCTAGCTGTATTTTAAGACCTATTTGTTCATTCTTCTGGCAGCTATAAACCTAAGCCAAACCAAACTCACTGGTGGTCCAATTAATTCTAACAGCAGCCCTATAGGACAGACAAGAACTGCCCCACAGAGTTTCCAAAAAGTGTCTGGTGTATTCCAACTACCAACCTTTTGATTAGCAGCTGTAGCACTTAATCACTATGTCACCGAGTTTTCCATCCAAGGAGTGACTGGAGCATTCGAACTGCTGATCTTTTGGCTAGAAGCTGTAGCACTTAACCACCGTACCACCAGGGCTCCTCCGTCAGCTATAGGAGAGTGATTTCATAAAATTAAGCCTTGGTGGCTGTCAGAGCTGTTTTTGTATTACCCTTGTTGTCCTGAATGTGATCTAAATGTCTTCCTTTCAATATTTCCTTTATCTTTCGGTAAAGAAAGAAGTCACTGGGGGCCAGATCAGGTGAATAGGTTGGGTGCTCCAGTACAGTTGTTTACTGTCTAAAAGCCCTTCACAGAAAACTGTATAATTAAATTTGCAAACATGCTACAGTGCCATCGTGTGCAGTGGTCATTCCAGAAAGAGTTCCAAATTGCTTTAGAGGATGGACTAGGTGCTGGCATCAGTGCAGGGCTTCCCAAAGGGAATACTTCGAAGGGGACCATTGTGATAACCAGCAATGAGGCATGTAACACTTAAAACAATTAAGTTCGCAGAACTTAATTTTTGGACCTTGTATATGTATGTCATAAATGTTTGTATGAGCCAGGAGAAACCCATGTAAAGATATGCACCAGGGTGTCAAGTGATGAACTATTGTTGGTGGTGGTTGCTGTTAACTTGACTTTGATTCGAGCTGATCTTATGTAAAACAGAACCGAGCGTTGGCCAGTTCTGTTCCATTTTCATGGTTGTTGGTACGTTTGAGACTACTGCCTGTAGTTTTGATCAATTTCCTTGAAGGTTTCCCTTGTTTTGCTGACCTGGAATTGAAGGCAATAGTGAGAAGAGATTCATAAGCTTTCCACTGTATTCTTTTTTGTGCTAAATTTAAAGGGTTTATTGCTTTGGAAATGTGAAATAACATTAAAAATTTAAGAACAGAAATTATCAAAAAAAAAGTCTGCCAACAATCTGAACATGTAAGTAGTAAATATTTTACTTCACAGATGAGAAAATTAAAGTGAGAATGTTGAAATAAATATTGCCCAGAAACATCCACAGAGTAAGACACAGAACTGAGGTCAAATTAAGTGCTAGTAAGTCTTACAACACACTGCCTCCTCATTATATTCCCCACAAAAAATATTTCTTCTTGAGCCTCGTCTGAATTCATATTTCTCCCTGAGCCTCGTCTGAATTCATATTTCTCCCTGAGCATGACCTGAATTCATATTTCTCCCTTATAGATAACATTCCCTTGACAATTTCAATTACCAGGATTTTTCCCTTAGGGAATTCATAAATTAAGTAAGAGCAGCATTCTAGACATCTGTTACTAGAACAATCCTTTGTGCCAGAACAGCATTCTACGCATCTATTACTAGAACAATCCTTTGTGCCATCCATCTTCTAAGTATCGTCCAAATGTTGTTCCCAGTTAGAGTACCGAACTTATTCCAGTATATGAAAACGCTAAATACTTTACCAGCCTCAAAAAATACACCACTGCATTAATTTTCAGGAATTCAAAGTTTCTACTGAATTTCATGGAAATGTGGTATTAAAGCATATTCAAATAAATATCACATGAGAAAATGTATATGAATTTATCACTAAATTCCTAAGTTATGGTTAACATAAATCAAACGTCTTTATTATCAAGAGATGGTTCGAGTCATGTAAAAGTATATGTGGACAATTAATAAAACCAGGAAGAAACTAAAACGTTCAATGAAAACCCAAACCCACTGCCACTGAGTCTATTCTGACTCATAGCAACCCTATAGGACAAAGTAGAACTGCTCCACAGAGTTTCCAAGGAGTGCCTGGTGGATTCAAACTGTCAGCCTTTTGGTTGGCAGACTTAGCACTTAACTGCTATGCTACCAGGGTTTCCTACTAAAAAACAGAATTTATTAAAATACTTTGTAGTATAACGAACCAACCAAACAAAAAAAAACAAACCTAGTGGCATTGAGTTGATTCTGACACATAGCAAACCTATACGCCAGAGTAGGATTACTCCACGAAGTTTCCAAACAGCACCTGGCAGATTTGAACTGCTGACATTCTGGTTAGCAGATGTAGCACTTAACCTACTATTCCACTAGGGTTTCCCTTTATAATATAGGCATATGCATATATAACATCTTATGATAGTAACATATTAAATAATCTTAGACCTCAAGTTTATAAGCACTTTTGTTTTGCTCTACTGAACAGCACGATTACAATGTACAAATTAGTAGTTATAAACCTTCATTGATTCTTCAGAATATCATTAATAATTTTACCACTTTAAAATAACTTTAAAAAATACGTATTAGCCTGATACAATTTGCTAAGCATTTTAAACAAAAATACAAGTTAAATAGCTAGGTGTATTAATAATAAATTGGAAATACAACAATGAGTGCATTCATTCACTCCTTTAGTCATTCATTAAACATTTGTTTTGCATCTATTTTAATCCAAATATTTTACTGTGCATTAGAATATAAGGTCTGACAATTAAGTCTGAGCACTTAATTTTTCTAAGTGCTATATACTTGCTGGCTTGGCTATATACTTCGTTGCAGGGTATTATGACAGTCACCTTCAAAACACTCCCCTTGGGAAGCTATGCACAAGTGCCATCACCTAGTCCCCACTTCAGAGTGATTTGGAACTCTTTCTGGTATGGCTATTGTACACGGTGGCAAGGTGGCAAGTTTATGAACTTAATTGTATAGTTGACTGTGAGGGGATCTGAAGCCAGTACACAAATAACTGTATTGGAGCACCCAACCTGCTCACCTGATTTAGCCTCCAATGACTTTTCTCTTATTTCTGAAAATAAGGAAATATTGAAAGGAAAACATTTTGATGACATTGAGGACATCGAGGGTAATGCGTCAACAGTTCTGTTTTGAAGGGTGGACTGGCACTGGTGAAGGCACTGGCATTGATGTATATAGCTCCCCAGTGGGAATACTTCGTAGGTGACTGTAGTGATATTCAGCTATAAGATACGTAGCACTTTTTCTAGGATGAGTTCGCAAACTTAATTGGTAACCCTTATATAATGATGTGTAATTGTATAATTGATATCGCAGCCATTAGTGAGCTGAAATGGGTGGATACTGGCCATTTTGAATGAGAAAATTGTGTGTGCTACTATGTTGGGAATGGCATTGAAGAGGAAAGGTGTCACATTCATTGACAAAAAGAACATTTCAAAGTCTATTCTGAAGTACAGTGCTATGAGTGATGAGGTAATATCCATATGCCTACAAGGAAGATGAGTTAGTATGACTATTATTCAAATTTATGCAAAAAAAACAAAAGTGCTAAAGAGCCCTGGTAGTAGAATGGCTAAGAGCTTAGCTGGTACTGAAAAAAGACTGGCAATTTGAATCTGCCAGATACTCCCTGGAAATGCTGTGGGGCTGCTCTATTTTGTCTTTTACAGGGTTTCCATGAATCAGAAGGGGTAATAAAGTCAAAGATTAAGAAATTGAAGATTTTTAATAACTTCTGTAGTCTAAAACTGATCAATGAAACACTTGTTGATGAGGATGAAAGACCACAGCCTTCAGTATGGATTACATCTCAGCATAAAGAAAATAAAAATCTTCACTACTGTACAAGTAAGCAACAGCTGATAAATGGAGAAAAGATTAAAACTATTAAGGATTTCATTTTTTTATTAAATAAAAATGAAAGTGTACATACTCTGTGCTTACAACATTGGGTTAAGATGGGAGGAGTACACAAGTTATGTTGAAGTCCCATTAATATTGATCTTCTTACTAATGTGTATTGTCACCAATTTCACCCAACCAAATTTCTAACAACTTATCTAATCTAAACTCTCGCCACTTGCCCTCCCACTCTCCCATCCTCCCCACCCTTGTAGCTGTCAAAGAGTCTTTTCTGTTATGTATGAGTATGCTTTTAAGTTTTTTATCATAGGGGTCTCATATAACTGTCCTTCTGTCACTGACTAGTTTCACTTAACATAGTGTCCTCCAATTGAGACCAAATTGAGAGACGTTTCCTGCTATTGTCATTGTTCTTTATCAATGCGTGGTACTCCATTGAGTACATATATCAAGGTTTACTCATCCATTCTTCTGTCGTTGGGCATCTGGGTTGATTCCATCATTTTGCTATCGTGGACTGTGCTGCAATGAACATTCGTGCACATGTATCAGTTAGTGTGAATGGCCTTGATGCTGTAGGATATATTCCAAGCAGAGGAATTACTGGGTCAAATGGTATATCTATATCCATTATTTTAAGGTAATGCCAAATTGTTTTCCAAAGAGGTTGCACCATTATGCAATCCCACCAACAGTGTAGGAGAGTTTTAATCTCTCCACAGCCTCTCCAACATTTACTGTTTTGCATTTTTTGGATCATGGCCAATCTTGTTGGGGTGAGATTGTATCTCATTTTCATTTTGATTTGAATTTCTTTAATAATTAATGATCGTGAGCATGTCTGTATGTGTTTTTTGGCTGCCTGGATCTCCTCTTTAGAGAAATGTCTGTCCATCTCCTTTGTCCATTGCTTAATTGGATGATTTGCCTTTTTCTTGTTTGTATTTTGTAGTATCTTATAGATTATGGAGATCAGGCGTCGGTCTGATGTAGAGTTGTCAAATACTTCTTCCCACTCTGTAGGTGGTCTTTTAATTCTTTTAATGAAGTCTTTAGATGAGCAGAAGTGTTTGATTCTTATTAATTCCCATCTATCTATTTTCTCTTCTGATCAATGTGTTTTGTTTGTCAGATTTTGAAATCTGTCTATGTTGTGTATTAAAACTTCCATTGTTGACTCTATTTTATCTTGGATGAGCTTTATCGTCTTAGCTTTTATATTTAGGTCTTTTACCCAATTTGAGTTGATTTTTATATAAAGCGTGAGATATGGGTCTTCTTTCAATTTTTTGCAGATGGATATCCAATTATTCACTTTACATGGATCCATAATCAACTCCTGTGGATGCAGCAATCAAGAAATCTTCCAATGCATTACATCAGACAAATCTCCTACAAAAGACATCTTTAAGATGTTTATCACAATAAGAACTAAAGTACACGTGACCCTAGGTGTGGTGTTTTCAATTGAATAAGAAAGACTGAAGAAGAATTAGTGTCTTTGAATTACAGTGTTGGTAAAGAATACTGGGTATAACATGGACTTCCAGAAGAAAGACCAAATCAGTCTTGGAAGAAGTATAGCTAGAATGCTCTATAAAAGCTAAGATGGTGAGACTTTGCATCCCATAATTTTGACATGCTATCAGGAGCCAGCAGTTCCTGGAGAAAGACATCATACTTAGTAAAGAGGGTCAGCAGAGAAAGAAGAAGATCCTCAACAAGATGGACTGACACAGTAGCAGCAACAGTGAGTTCAAGCATAACAATGATCACGAGGATAGTACAGGGCCAAGAAGTGTTTCATTCTGTTCTACAATGTGTTGCCATGTATTGAAACTTATTCAGTGGCACCTAAGAGCAAAATCAACACAGCTTAAAACTTCTTGAGAAATTATTTAACAATTGTAGTGTGCTTTTTGACTACAGGAACCCCTGGTGATGTAGTGGGCTCAGTGCTAAGCCTGCTATAAAAAAGGTTGACAGTTCAAATCCACCAGGCTCTCCTTGGAAACTCTATGGGGCAGTTCTACCCTGACCTCCAGGGTTGCTGTGAGCTGGATCCAACTAAATGTTATCTTTTTTTTTTAAATACAAAGTGAAAACTGCTAAGTGAGTGTATTGCTACACAGTTTTGATGTAATATGAGGGAGTCAAAGAAAGCCTTGCTCTTGAGTTGATTCTGACTCATTTTGACACTGTAAGACATAAGAGTGCTACCCTATAGTGTCTCCACTCCAGTGTATCTGTCAGTTTGTTATACCATGGGGTCTTACAAGTTGCTGTGGTGTTGGGAGCTATGCTACCAGTATTTAAATACCAACAGGGTCACTATGATGGACAGAATTCCGCTAAACTTTCAGACTGGACATGCTAGGGAGAAGGATCTGGCAGTCTATTTCTGAAAGGAATTAGCCAGTGAAAACCTGAATAGCAGCAGAAAATTGTCTGATATAGTGGTGAAAGATGAGCCCCTTGGGTTGGAAAGCACTCATAATATGACTAGGAAGGTGCTACCTTTTCAAAGTAGAACTAACCTTAATGACATCAATGGAGTCCTTCAGGACTTTCATTTACTGATGTGGCATGACACAAAATGAGAAGAAATAGCTTCAAACATATATTAATAATTGGAACCTGGAATGTAAGCAGTATGAATCTAGGAAATTAGAAATCATCAAAAATAAAATGAAATGTGTAAACATTGATAGCCTAGGCATTAGTGAGCTGAAATGGACTGCTATTGATCATTTTGAAGCAGACAATCATATAGTCTACTGTACCAAGAGTGACAAATTGAAGAGGAATGGTGTTGAATTCATTGTCAGAAAGAATGTTTCAGGAACTATCCTGAAGTATACTGCTGTCAGTGACAGGAAAATATCCATGTGCCTAAAAGAAAGACAAGTTAACATGATAGTTATTCAAACATATGTACCAACCACTAAGGCTAAAGATGAAGAAATTAAAGATGTTTACCAATTTCTTCATTCTGAAATAGAATTGAATGTGCAATTAGAATAAGCTGACTATTACAGGTCATTGGAATATGAAAGCTGTAAACAAAAAAGAATTGGTAGTTGGAAACTATGGCGTTGGTGACAGAAACAGTGCTGGAGATTGTGTGATTGAATATTCCAAGACCAACTACTTCTTTATTCCAAATACCTTTTCTCACCAACATAAACAGTGACTATATAAAGACTTCACCAGATGGAATACACAGAACCAAATTGATTACATCTGTAGGTGGAAGTGATGACAAACCACAAGATCCTTAGTCAGAATAAGGCCAGGGGCTGACTGCGCATCAGACAACAATGACTCTTACGCAAGTTCAAGATGAAACTGAAGAAAATTAGAACAAGCCAATGACAATCAAAGTAAGACCTTGAGTATATCCCAACCAAATTTAAAGACCATCCAAAGGTTAGATTGGACCTGTCGAATACTAGCGAACAAAGACCAGACAAGTTGTGGAATAACATCGAAGACATCATACATGAAGAAGGCAAGAAGTCATTAAAAAGAAAGGAGAGAAAGAAAAGATGTAAATGAATGTCAGAAGATGCTCTTGAACATTGAGTAGCTAAAGCAAAAGGGAGGAAAACGACGAAGGAGCTGAACAGAAGATAGTTCAAAAAGTGGCTCAGGAAGACAAAGTCAGGTACTATGATGATACGTGCAAAGACCTGGAGATAGAAAACCAAAAGAGAAGAACAAGCTTAGCATTTCTCATACTGAAAGAACTAAAGAAAAAACTTCCAGCCATGAGTTGCAATACTCAAGAGTTTGATGGGGAAAATATTAAGTGACTCAGGAAGCATGAAAAGAAGATGGAAGGGATATACAGTCACTATACCAAAAAAGAATTGGTTGATGTTCAACCATTTCAGGAAGTAACATGCAATCAGGACAGGAACCAATGGTATTGAGAGAAGAAGTCCAAGATGCCCTGAAGGCACTGATGATAACCAAGGACCTGGGAACTGACAGGTTACCAACTGAGATGTTTCTGCAAACAGACGCGGTGGGGAAAGTACTCACTCATCTGTGCTAAGAACTGGGAAGACAGCTACCTGGCCCTTAATTAGAAGAGATCCAAATTTATACCTATTCCCAAGAAATATCATCCCACCAAATATGGAAATTATCAAAGAATATCATTAATATCACATGCAAGTAAAATGTTGGCGAAGATCATTCAAAAGTGTTGACATGCACCAGCATGTCAACAGGGAACTGTCAGAAATTCAAGCAGGATTTAGAAAAGGATGTGGCACCAGGGATATCAACGCTGATGTCACATGTATCCTGGCTGAAAGCATGTAATACCAGAAAAATGTTTCCCTGTGTTTTATTAATTATGCTAATATATTCACCTGTGCAGATCATAACAAATTACGGATAACATTGCAAATAATGAGAATTCCAGACCCTTCATTGTGCTCATGAGGAATCTGCACATGGATCAAGGAACAATTGTTCGAACAAAACATGGGATGCTCCATGGTTTAAAGTCAGGAAAGGTGTGCATCAGTGTTACGTCCTTTCATCATATCTGTTCAATTTGCATGCTGAGCAAATAATCCAAAAAGCTAGACCATACGAAGAAGGTCCAGTCTTCAGGTTTGGAGGAAGACTTATTAACAACTTGAAGTATACAGGTGACACAATCTTGCTTGCTGAAACTGAAAAGGACTCAAAGTACTTACTGATGAAGATTGAAGACCACAGCTTTCAGTATGGATTACACTTCAACATAAAGAAAACAAAAATCCTCACAACTGGACTGATAAAGAGCATCATGATAAATGGAGAGATGCTTAAGGTTGTCAGGATTTCATTTTTCTTGAATCTACAATCAATGCCCATGGAAGCAGAAGTCAAGAAATCAGACTACACATTGCTCTGGACAAAGCAGCTGCAAAAGATCTCTTTAAAATATTGGAAAGCAAGGATGTCCCCTTGAGGACTGAGGTGCACCTCACCCAAGCCATGGTGTTTTCAATTACCTCACATGCATACAAAAACTGGAAGAAGAATAAGGAGGACTGAAGAATTTATGCCTTTGAGTTGTGATGTTTATGAAGAATACTGACTACCCTGAACTGTCAAAGAATGAACAAATTTGTCTTGGGAGAAGTACAACCAAGCATTTTGTAAAGCAAGCATTACAAAACTATGTCTTGCACACTTTGGACATGTTTTCCACGGGGATCAGTCACTGGAGAAGGACAGCATGTTTGGTAAATTAGAAAATCAGTGAAAAAGAGCAAGACCCTCAATAAGATGGGTTGACATAGTGTCTGCAAAACTGGGTTCAGGCATAGTAACAATTGTGGGGATGGTTCAGGATCTGGAGTCTTTCGTTTTGTTCTGCACAGAGTCACTAAACATCAGAACCTGTTACACCTCGCAGCAGCAACAAGAATAGAGCTTTCAAGGAGAGGGTGGTAGACTCAAACTGCTGACCTTTTGCTTAGTAGCCAAACTCATAACTACCAGACCATAAGAACACAGAGAGGGGTTTGCGGAAGGCTTTATGTCGTCAGAAGCACCCAAAGTTAACCAATGAGGTTGGGTAACAGGCTTAATGAGTAAGAAGGAGCAAATATTAAAGAGCTATGCATATGCTCTTAGATGGCAAAAAGCCTTTCGGGAGATTGAATAACACCCACATGGGTAGTTCTACATTATTTCTAGAAAGGTTCACACTGTAGATGTTTCCTCTTGCTCACTTTGGACATGTTATCAGGAGGGACAAAACTCTGCAGAAGGACAGCTTGCTACATAAAGTGGAGGTTCAGCCCAAACAGCGCCTCAATGAGATGGACCGAAACAGTGGCTGCAACAATGGGCTCAAGTGTACCTACTGTTGGGAGGATCACGTAGGACCACACAATATTTCAGTTTCTTATACAGAGGGCTGCTGTGAGTTCATGCCAACTCCAGGGCACCTAATGTCAACTAACAGATGCTTGGGGAAACAATCTGATTAAAGGGTATCCTGTGACTGTGGAACACTCCTTGAAGCTGCGCATGCAACAGAACTAGACATTTCCTTACTGTCTTGTGTATTTTGGGTATTTTGGAGGTGAAGTTCCCCAAGTTACCTGTTTATGCTGTTGCTCTCTGCATTAGTTGAAAGCAATGAGGTGAGAAGGTGGTGAGCAATTTAATAACTAGTTAGTTACTAAAACAGTTTCAACCATTATGAAAAAACTGGCAGCTTGTCACCCATTATCCTTTTCAAGGAATCCATTTAAAGGATTCTGTAAAAGGTTGTCAGTTATGTTCGAACATGTTCACTGTACATTACACTGATACTAAGTATGATTTCCTCACACAAGGAAATATATTTCATTTGCAGAAGTTTTAAGATGAAATGTAAAAATACTTATGGTCAGTGTAAAAAGCAAAATTAAGATACTACCATTGCGCATGTTGTTCTTGTCATTAGGTGCCGTCGAGTCAGTTCCAACTCAGCAACCCTATGCACAACAGAACGAAACACTGCCTGATCTTATGCCATGTCCACAATTGTTTTTATGCTTTAGCCCATTGTTGCAGCCACGGTGTCGATCCATCTCCTTGAAGGTCTTCCTCTTTTTCGCTGACCCTCCACCTTACCAAGCATGATGACTTTCTCCAGGGACCAGGCCTTCCTGACAACATGTCCAAAGTGTATGCACAGAAGAAAGAAATAGAACCAAAGGGTAAGCATGGTTATTTTGATATGATGTGATTATTGGATTGCTACTACTTGTTTTATAGTATCTGAATTTTCCAAATGTCTGGCAAGGATCAGTATTTCTTTTTGATTATAAAAATAAATCTGTTAGAGAAGAGAAAAATCAGTCAAACCCACTCAGTCAAAAGGTCTACCTGGAATTACGGTTAAAAATACAGTGAAAACCCATCAGAGCCAGAACTTGATGGGACTGCTTTGTTTTTCCAGTTTCAGAAGTATTCTGCCTTTGCAAGGGTACTGTTTTAACCCTTTCCTACTGCTTGTTTTAGTAGAAAACATTTGAGATTTTCTTCTCTGCAGGTTTCCACCTTATACAAGTTCCTGTTTTCATGGGTTTGAATCTGCTTTCAAATATATACTGGGCAAATGTATGTAAATGTTTGTAAGTGATATGCATAGAACATATATGTGTTTATGTGTAAGTATGCAGTATAGAGAAACTTCTAGAAAACTGAGCTAGTTTGCAGCCACACTTAAGATGTGCATGTATATATACGTACACACACACACACACATATGTATTTGCAGATGCTCATGTGTCTTCATGTGCTTTCTGTACAAAGTACTTGTCTTAGTCATCTAGTACTGCTGTAGCAGAGAATACCAGAAGTGGTTAGCTTTAACTAAGAGAAATTTAATTTCTCACAGTCTAGCAGGTAAAATCCAAATACAGCTCCAGGGGAAGGCTTGGTCTCTCTGTTGGCTCTGGAGACAGGTGTGTATTGTCAGTCTTTTCTAGCCGAGGAGCTTCTCTGCTCCTAGTGCTGATTTCTTTGTGGTGTTAGGTCCCCTTGCTCTCTGATCACTTCTTTCTTTTATATCTCAACAGATGGCCTCAAGACACAACTCAATCTAGTAGCCTGAGTCCTGCCTCACTAGCATAACTGTCACCCAACCTCCCTCAGTAGCTTCACAGAGGCAGGATTTACAATGTACGGGAAAATCACACAATACCAGGAATCACGGTCCAGCCAAACTGATACACAAGTGTTTTTGTGCAAAAGAATTCGGTCCATTTTGGTAGTTTATAAAGCTTTCATGGGAGGTATTTTTTCTATACATCATTCCAAAAATGCTAGGATTTTGCTCTGTTGTTTCTTCATAATCATCAGACTAAACATCTCAAACAGAGAAACATACAGTTTTCCAAAAGCAATGAGAAATAAAATAATAGCTCTCCCCTCACTGTTCAAATCACTTAAAAAAAAGTGTTACAAGCCAAAATGCCCTTATGATAACAGATTCATTGCATCAACCATCTGATTCCGGTAGTGGACACAATATTATGATAACATCTTCTTCTTGACAGCTGACCTATTTTAGAATCAGGAACACCTGTCTTCTAAGGTAAGATACTTTACCTGTTTGTTCCCCTAATATCTCTTAAAAGTCACTCAGAAGGTTTGCAGAAAAACAGGCTCTTTTACTGTCCTTTCCTAATTGTAATGTATGCACTGGTTTATATTACTAATTGTGACATGATTAATCAGTTTTTAGGAATAAACCATTTTGGGGGGTGTAACAAGCACATGATAAATTTATTTAAAATGTCAGTACATGTGATTTTTTTAATTCTATTTTTTATTTATAGTCCATCAGCCAATATTTTTCTTTTTTCTTCTTTACTGGACTCATACATGCAGAATTTTAGAAACAGGTACAAATAGAACACACAATTCATTGTTTGAATGACTATAGACACCAGATTTTCTAAATATTTACTATCCATACAGGTTTTAAATTTTTTTAAACAATTTGTTTTATTATAGATGATTGGTCAGCAAACCATTGTATTTTCAGGTCCATATTTACATTAATACCCACAAGGCAAATGTAACTGAACGTCAGAAAGGTCCTTGGTATTCTGCTACTGATGTCTTAGCTCTAACATGAAAGCAGCAATTTAGCATTGTGCTATAAATAGAAAAGTGTAGTAATGGCATTGGTTAGTCTTGTATTTTTAATATTCTCTTCAGGGTGAAGTATGTCATAACCTAATTACAGTGGTGGAGCTTTCACTGTAGGGAAAATTGTTATTTCATTTGACAATCAAGTAATTAGCTTCTCTACAGGATGTTTTACTGTATATTACTAATTAAGCTATCCACTGGAATTTATTTAAAAGTTAGTGAAGGCCCTGATGCTGCAACATTAAAGAGGGCAGCGCAATATAATTCAAATTCATGCCTTCTGATTTCGTCCAACACACACGCACACATTTCCCTCTAGCGCTATTGAGGAAGTACATTCCCACGAAACATATACACACAGAATTTCAGGATATCTTGTTTACTTCATTCTGCTGCAACAAAAAGTACCACAAGTGGATGACTTTAAAAAACCAAACCTGAGGCCATCCAGTCCATTCTGACTCATAACAACCTTATAAGACAGTGTACAAGTGTTTCATAGGGTTTCCAAGGAGCAAACGGTGGATTTGAACTGTCGACCTTTTGTCTGGCAGCCTAATCTCTTAATCAGTGTGCTACCAGGGCTCCTGGCTTAAAAGAACTGTGAAATATTTTCTCTTAACTCAGGGTGGGGCTCTAGGAGGAGGTACTTCTTTGTCTACTGCGGCTTCTAGCATCCAGCAGTTCGTGGAGTTCTGGCTGTGCAGATGTATCTGCCGTGTGGGTCTGTTTTCAAATGGAGTCTTCCCCCTCTGTGCATATTCTGCTCTTTTTATAAATCAGAAGTGATTATTCTACTCTGGTATAAACTCATCAACTTAAAAAAGAACACCTTATTTCTAACGGATTCACATTTACAGGTACAAGGGTTAGGATTTCAACACAATATTTGGGAGGGGAGCACAATTCAATTCATAAGACAAGGTAAACTTTACACTGTCTCAGGATTTACATTTTACCTTGTTGAGTGTTTTAGATTATAAATAAAACATGAGGAGTAGTAATAAATGAGAAGGCCTCAAGGGTGATGCACACCGTTAAGCCCTCAACTACTAGCTTAACGGTTAGCAGTTTGATCCCACGAAGGTATCTCAGAAGACAGGCCTGTCAGGGAACATCTAGCTTAACTGGTTTAACATAGTTTATAACGAAAATGTTCTACATCCTATTTTGGTGAGTAGCATCTGTTGACTTCAAGGTGCCACTTAATTGGTTACAACTCACAGCAACCCCGTGCACAACAGAATGGTTGTCCAGTCTAGCGCCATGTCCACAATTGTTTTCATGCTTAAGCCCATAACTGCAGCCACTGTGTCAGTCCACATCATCGAGGATCTGTCTCATTTTTGCTGACCCTCTACTCTACCAAGCATGATGCCCTTCTTCAGGAACTGACCCCTCCAGCATATCCCAAGTTTGCAAAACTCAGTCTTGCCATCTTTGCTTCCAAGAAGCACTCTGGTTGTACTTTGTCCAGAACAGATCTGTTTGTTCTCTTGGTGGTCTGTGGTATGTTCAATATTCCTCTCCAACACACAATTCAAAGGCATCAATTATTTTTCTGTCTTCTTTATTTATTGCCCAGCTTTTGCGTGCATATGATGTGATTGAAAATGCCATAGCTTGGGTCAGGTGCACTTTATACTTCAAGGTGACATCCTCACTTTCCAAAACTTTAAGAAGGTCTTTTGTAGCAGATTTTGCTGATGCAAGGTGTCATTTGATTTCTTGACTGCTGCTTCATCGGCACTGGTTGGGGAACCAAGTAAAAGGAAATTCTTGAAACCTCAAAGCTTTCTCGATTTATCACAACATTGCCTACTGGTCCAGTTGTGAGGATTTTTGTTTTCTTCATGTTGAGGTACAGCGCATACTGAAGGCTATGGTCTTTGATCTTCATCAGTAAGTGCTACAAATCCTCTTCACTTCCAGCAAGCAGGATTGCACCATCTGTATAATGCAGGCTGTTAATGAGTCTTTCTCCATTTCTTCATATACTCCATCTTCTCAGATTATTTGCTCAGCATACAGAGTGAAAAGGTACGGTGAAAGGAGACAATCCTGACACAACCTTTTCTGACTTTAAACCATGCAATGCCCCCTTATTCTTTTTGCATGACTGCCTCTTGATTATGTACAGATTCCTTAAAAGCATGATTAAGTGCTATAGAATTCTCATTCTCTGCAATGTTAGTCATAATTTGTTATGATCTACACAGCCTTATGCTCTAGGATCTTAAAAACTCATAAACAACCTTCTAAGATGCTTCACTGGTCCCACCCCATCTGGAGCTAGCGATAGTGAAGAAAACCAAAGACACAAAGGAAAAGTTAGTTCAAGAAAGCTCAGTTCAAAGGACTAAGTAACACAACCACCACAGCCTCCACCACTGAGTCCGGCACAACCAGATGGTGCCCAGCTAGTACTGCTGACTGCTCTAGAAAATCTTTAACAGAGCTGGAGAAAAATGGAGAACTAAATTCTTTCTCTCTCTCTCTCTCTCTCTCACACACACACACACAAAAAAAAAAAGAAAGAAAGAAAGAAAGAAAAAGAAAAGACTAGGTTTACTAGTGTGACAGAGACCAGAAAAACCCTGAGAGTATGACCCACGCATACTCTTTTAGCTCAGTATTGAAGTCGTTTCTGGGGTTTACCTTTTAGATTAGCCTGGCCCATAAAACAAAAGGAGACCAAATGGGTAAATTGGCCCAGGAGCAAGGATGAGAAGGCAGAAGGGGACAAGAAAGCTAGTAACAGGTTACCCAAGGTTTACAACCGAAGAGTATTGACATGTGGCATTGGTTACGAAGGTCAGGAATCTATATGTTTATGAATTGTTTAATGAGAAACTAACTTGCTCTGTAAATCTTCATGTAAAGTACAATTTAAAAAAGAGAGAGAGAAAGTTCTTCAAAAAGACTTCAAGATCCCAGGGAGGAAGGGAGACACCAATTTTACACCCTTTCATGTGCAGGGCCCAGGAAGATCCAAACAGATGAAGGCATAGTTATTGACACTCAGCATGACTCAATGCGAATGACGCTAAAAGAGATATAAGGCTAGGGAGCAATGTGACACCCAAGTGGAGTGACAGTTCAAAGCACAGGGAAGGCTTCCTGGTGATAGAACTCTCTGGATTCATCACGAGGGATGAAAAGGAGATTTTCAAGCAGGCACCTAAAAAGCGTGGATGCACTCCTATGCGTTGTTTTGGCAACTCAGCATTTCCTATCCTCTGTTTCAGCAGCAGTACAAAAATGCTCCTCTGTAAAGCCTGACCCCTCTCACTTCAAGTGTTGGGGGTGAGTTGACTCTAAATCCAGCTTCAGGAGTTGACATGTGAGTCTTCCTGGCCAATTAGAGTACAACATAACTTCACAAATATAACAGGTTCAGGGTGGATACATGACACAAGCCTAGGCTTCAACCAGTGCTAACTCTGCTACTTTTGTTTACATGACTAGGAAAGTGACTTCATTTTGTCTTGTAATGAAGACAGAAGCTTAGAGTGTCTAGAAAGCCCCAGATGCCCTCTGAGAATGAAGCCAAAGAGAACTGAGAGGCAGAGAGTGATTGGGTGCTGACGTGTCGTTTGCACTCCAAACATGTCAATCTAGCAGCACAGTTTGTCCTCAGCCTTGTGAATTATGTGAGCTAGTAAAGTATCTGTTTAGATTTTATAACGAACAAACAAAAAGACAAGGAAGACAGATCTGGTGATCTTCCTCTGAGAGGTCACCAACTTGAAATCCTGTGCAGTACATATGGGATCACTATCAAACAGAACCAACTTGAAGGCAACTAACAGCATAAATTAAGAAAAAAAAAAAAACTGGTCTTTATTTACCTACTAAATTCCGTAAAGAAGTAGATTACTGGAACATGAATGATAGACTACAATAGAGTTTATTCTCTTGAGGATTAAAACTCTAATCTTTCTTAAAAGAGAGGCAACAAACCACAATGGATTATTATAGCTCATTTCGTAACATATGAAAGGGATGAGATTGTTAAGGGAGTATAGTGTTAGGGAAGAGCATTAAATGCACCATTACCTTCTAGAAGAACAAACAAATCTGTTTTGGAAGAAGTACAACCAGAATGCTGCTTCGCAGCGAAGATGGCAAGACTATAGAACTCACACACTTGGGACATGTTATTGTGATGCTCCAATCCAGAGAGAAGGGATATTATGGCTGGCAATGTAAAGGGTCACTGTAGAAGAGAAAGACCCTCAATGAGATGCATTGACACAGTAGCTGCAACAACAAGCCCAAACATAGAAGGGGTCATGGGGATGGTGTCAGACTGGGCAACGCTTCATTCTGTCGTAGCTAGCGTCACTGTGAATCACAACTAACTGGATAACACTTAACAATAACAAACAATGGGGATCTGATACAGCTTTGAAAGTGTTGAGAAAGGCTTCCCATGGCAAGTGCCTTCGAATCTGAGAACTGAAGGATGAGTATGATTTGTAAATAGGGCTGGGTGGAGGTGGGGAACACTCAACGCCCACTAAAATGTAAGTGTTTAATGGCCAGCCGGAAGAGAGACTATGGAATATGTGAAGAACTTAAGAAAACAAAAGAAAAGAAAATCTGGTGTGCTAGAAAGAAAAGAATAAGACAGTTGACTCCAACCCACAGTGACGTCATGAGGGCCAGAGTAAAAATGTCCCTTAGCATTTTCACTGGCTGATTTTTCGGTGGGGAGAAGATCACTAGGTCTTTTCTTTGAGGCACTTCTGGATGGACTAGAATCTCCAATCTTTTTTTAGCAGTCTATCCAGGGACAACCCAGGGACATGGGACCACTCAGGGACTACCAACTAGAACTAAGATATAGGGTAATCATCCTATCACTTATCTGCTGTGTGACCTGGAGCTAGTCACTGACGTCTGCTGAATGAAATATTTTCTTGAAAAGCTTGGAAATCGCCTTGAAAATTGAACTGACCATGTGAATGGCACTTTGGTAGGTAGAAAATGGTCAAATGTTGGCAAAGTTTGACATCTCAGTCTAATGTAAATTTATAAGAGGTGCTATTAATTTCACATTCATGAAAAGGAATGGATTTTCTGTAATTAAACCAGATCAACAGCAGTCCAAAAATTATTTAAGACAAGCCACATCTTTTGAACCAAATGTTTTTGAACTCTCCCTTTTAAGCTTCTGACAGAGCTTCCCTTTATTATCCTTGCAAAACAGGCCTTGCCCCTCTGAGTTGTCTCTCTGATGGTGTCTGTATTTAAAGCAGTGAGTAACTGACTGTCACTGTTTTTAGCACTGCTTTGGCTGTTTCAAGACAAATTATACCTGTGCTGTGTTGGCAATAGTTGGAGCACTTTAGTGAACCATTCCTTTGATAGTTAGATTACACTTGTCTTGCTATTTCAGTGTAAGTGTAGTCTGAGAGGCTTGTTGCTTGTTTTGGGTAAGTGTTGTGACTTGAAGATGAAAATATGTCGCAGTAGCTTGTTGGCTGTATTTGGAAAAGACACAGAACTGTCACCATCAGGAAAGAAGAAAATATTTCATCATCTGCATTAAATACTAAGAATTTACAAGTTCTGCTGCATAAACAAAGTTAAAGTACTTTTGTTGACTTTTTGCAACTCTAAATTAAGAGGTGCTTGGGGCTGTATTTTTCTATAGCTATTGAATCATTATTGTTTAAGAGAAAAATCTGCAACCCCCCCTCCCAAGAAAATACTGGCTTATCACTTATGTGATGTATCAGGGAAAATAGAAAAACAAATATCCCATTTTGAAATGAAGAGATGGAAAATGTCCCTTAAGGGATAAAAACTCTATTCTGTGAAAATACGTTTTCACTTGAAATAACTTCCTTACATTTTCAAAAGCCAAGCCAAGTGCCGTCAAGTTGGATCTGACTCATGGCGACCCTAGGGGCCAGGGTAGAACTGACCCCTAGGAGGATGACTAATAATATAAGAGAGAAATAACAGTGATGTAACAACAACAACAAAAAATCGCTGTTGAAGATGGCTCGTCAGTTAAGAAAGAACATACGAACTAAGTCGTAACTCCAGGAAAGGGGTGTGAAACTGATTTCATTTAGAGCCCACTGTTTGGTGCCCTCAAGAAGGTCCTGACTCATAGTTGCCCTTTGTGCAGCAGAATGAAACACTGTCTGATCCTGTACATGCTCACAATCATTGCTGTGTTTCAGACCATTGTTGCAGCCACTGCGTCAATCCATCTTCTGGAAGGTCTTCCTCTTTTTTGATGACCCTCTACTTTACCAAGCATGATGCCTTTCACCATGGACTGATCCCTCCTGATGATATGTCCAAAGTACTTGAGACAAAATCTTGACACCCTCAGTTTTAAGTAGCATTCTGGCTGTGCTTCTTCCAGACAGATTTGTTTGTTCTTCTGGCGAACAATGGTACAATTAATGTTCTTTACTGGCACCATGATTCAAAAGCATCCATTCCTCTTTAGTCTTCTTGATCACCACAGCATTTAATACATGGGCTTGGATATAATTCATTTATTTTCATTCCAGAATATTCCTAAAGATACTGTGTGTATCTTTAGTGTTAGTATTAATTTGTTTAGTATTATTACAGCCTGAGTACACTGATCACTAAACCGTGTGTGCCCACTATGAGACATATGTTTTCAGTTTTTTATTTAAACCTTAGAACCCTGGTTGTTTTGAGTACTGGATCTGAGTCTGAGGCAGGGTGCATATGACTTGTATTATGCATTTTAGATGTTTTTGTTTAATGAGATCAGGCTATTCTGTTGGTTCAGAACTGGTAGGATTTTTATTTTGGTGGAGCTTGTTTGTTATTTGCTGTGAACTGCCAGGTTTTCCCATTTCCCTTCCTTCTGTCTTTCAAATTTGGTGCTAGATTGTCAGACACACCTGTATTTTATGATGTGAATTTCTATTTACTTCTGAATATTCATGAATATATTAGTGAGATGCCAGGAGAGGCTGTATTGACAGATATCTACAAAATGTAAATTTGAACCAGATTTAAAATATAACACTTAAGTAATACTGAAAGTTAAGAATTCAATGATTCTCACAAGGTAAGGAGAGCAGATCGAATTGGATAGAGGCAGGTGCTTAGGGTTTTATATGGCAATTTGACTTGTATTGTAAACTTTCACTTAATTACAATAAAAAATTAAAAATATATATTAATAGAAAAAATCAGTGACTCTAAGAGTAGGATAGATTTAAAGAATAACTGATAGGCAGTAGGAGACAGTGGTGTCACATTTAGAGATAAGAAATCTAGTGCCATTGATGCATTAGGAAAGACTTACAGAAAAATGTAAAAGGAGAAAAGAGCAATTATCCACAATGACAGGAAGAAGAGAAAAAAATGTGAGTTCATGTCTATGCATTAATTTGCTTTGTGAAACAGTGTAGATTAAATATGCTCACTAAGTTCTAAACCTGACTGGCCAGTCATCATTTATTTTAAATGGACCCTACCTGTTCTACTTTATGATTTTCTCCCAAAGTCCTCTTAGTCCAGGAATTGGAGTAGAGAAGGAAGTGTAACTTAAGTCTTTGAATTGTGGTGTTGGACAGAATGTTGAATGTACCATGGACTGTCAAAAGAACAAACAGATCTGCTCTGGAAGAAGTACAACCAGAGTGCTCCTTGGAAGCAAAGATGGCAAGACTGCATCTCACATACTTTGGACATGTTGTTAAGAGGGATCAGTCCCTGGAGAAGGAAATCAGACCCTGGAGAAGAGTGGAGGGTCAGGAAAAAGCAAAAGACCCTCAACGAGACAGAATGACACAATGGCTGCAGTGATGTGCGTAAGCACAGAAATGACTGTGGACACAGTGCAGGACTGGGCAGAGTTCATTCTGTTGTGCATAGGGTTTTTATGAGTTGGAAGTGACTTAATGACCCCTAAAAAACAACAACAATGGAGTGGAGAGCTGAGAAATGAGGTGGATTCAGTACTGAAGACGGGAGGCCAGGCTGCATAAAATATTTTAGATATAATAGAATGTTAATAAAGGCAAACACTGAAATGACTGAAGAAGTTTAGCACATTTGGAAGAAAGATAAATGAATACAGAGTGAGGAATATTAGAAACGAAAAGACAGAAGGCTAATGAGTAGTTATATTGCTAACTGGATAAATTTTGTACCATCCAATGAGATTTTGGTGGGTTTAGGAATATGACATCAAACTCGACAGAGAGGTTATTTTTCTGAAGAAGTCCCTAGGTGCCCTCATGCGTGGATATCAAAGTTAGAGGGGATCTGAAGATAAGCAAAACAAGAGAGCTAGAAACAGACGTTAGCACCTCAGACATTAACATTGCTGAGCAGGAGAAAAAGGATACCTATTAGAGAAAAGATACCCAGAGACTAGCTTTCCTGTGGAAGTGACAAATGAATCCTGGAGATCAAAAAACTGCAATGCAATGATTTGAAAATAGACAAAATTGCATAGCGTACTCTTCTCCCCAACTCTCTCTCAGAGAACACTAGGCTCCTCAAACTCTAAACTTTTGTCTCATGCATCATCCTCGCGCTCATATCTAGCTCAGTACCCAGGATAAGGGTCAAGTTCAATGAAACTTGTTCTAATGAAGGAAAGAAAGCTTTTTATGATAGCTGAGATCATGAATGCTTACTCTGAATTACCATTAAACTACATGTAATCCCCTACTTACAGCATGTTCGAGTTATGAAGAAACACACTTTAATGATCATCTTTTTTGAGACGGGTACATCAGTGTTAGTAACAGGCACTCCATACAATGTTGCAGTGGGTAATTTGCTGGTGTCATCGTATCTGCAAATTTATATGTAATGTTTCCAGCCCCCAAAGACAAATAAAGATTGGATTTATAAAAATCACTGATAATAAAAGGCAATAATAATGCAATCTGAAAAAAAGAGAGAGAGAGAGAGAAATGCTCAGCTTATGGCAGAACCAGTTTAGAAATGAATTCTTGGAATGGAACCCCAAAGTGTGTCAATGAATATTTACATACATTTGAAATGTGGTCCTTACTGGTTTTCACCAAATCTTTACAAGCCTACTTCGAGTCACATGGCAGGAATGCCTTTCTCCAATCCTTTACAGCTAGGCATAGTTACAATGTGAAAGAAAGTCTCTAGGCACAAAGGTGTGATTCATTGCCTTCTATTTGCCCTGACACAGCTACCGGTGACATTCTAGGTGACGGAGGCTCCATAGCTTAGTTTCCCTAAATGAAGACAACGTGCAGTGACGCCTCCAGTTGCTCACAGTCTTGAAAGCTCCATTGTCATTCTGTCTCCTCATGAGAATGGAGCCCCCATTCAACTGGCAATAGACAAATAACGGGAAGGAGAAATATATCTTATTGTTATAAGCTACTGGTATTGTGGAATTATTTGTTACTTCCTCATACCTTAACCTAGCCTCACTGATCCACATGTGTAACTCTGCTGACAGTTTAAAAGGCGGCTATTAGTGTGCTCACTCCACAGATGAAGAACCTGAGGCACCAGGAGGTTGGGAAGGATGAAGGAGATGTAGACTTTCTAATGTATCCTTTGAAGGCTGAAATGTTAGCCTGCTTTATTATATATTAATCCATGCATAGCTGTGTAATTCAGAAGCAACTAATTCAAGAATTTATGTGAGCTAATTAGAAGACAGAATGAACGTAGATAGCATCAGCAAGCTAGCTAGGGAAAACGTGTGATGCTGAACACAGGTTTTGAACACACCTGTGTTCAGCATCACACGTTTTGAGTATTTCTTACTAGAAGTATAAGAATTTCAATAAAAAGAAAACAAAAAGGAGAATGCTGCTATATGTAAACAGTAGGTACAGAAAGGTTGTAAATTAAATATCTGGAGACCTTCAGAGCTGAACAGAAGGGATGGTTCAACAACAGTGACTAACAATGGATGTCATGTCTCAATTGTTCTGTGTAATATTTAGAGAAAAGTTTATCTAAATTCTGCCTTTCCATTACATTGAACTAACAACTGTTATCTTGAAAATATGTGACTTAAAACGTTTGACAAAACTAGTATCTACATTGTCGTCTACCTTTTTGTTTTAAAAAATAAAATCCTAAAACTTTTTTTTTAAATATATTTTTATTGTTTTATTTGATATGACTGAGTGAAAGTGTACATGATATAATCTCAAAGGAACATGTTCTTGTAGTTAGGTGCTGTCAAGTTGGTTCTGACTCATAGTGCCCCTATGTACAAAAGAACAAAATACAGCCCAGTCCTGTATCATCCTCATAACTGATGTGATGCTTTAATGTAACATTTAAATAACCCTTTCATGTCATCACTCCAGGTGACTTACTTGTACTGCAGCCCTCTATGGATTATTGTATATTAAAATGTGTAGACATTGTAGGATTTGTGAGGAAAAGTCCCATTTAACACATGGGGAGATGGAAATTAAAGATTGGTGTCACAACAGGATGTTGAAAATGAAGCTGTAAGAATAGAAAACAAATACTTCATTTTTTCATGAAGTTATCTTGTTCCCTAGGAGGCCATTTCAATTAGTGACTATTCAACCAAACCCAAGTCACTTGGATATTACAGTTCCTTAACTTAAAATTGATACCAGCAATGAGATTTCAATCTCAAAATCATTAATTTGAGATTGTACTTATGAACACCCTTAGTTAAGGCTCAATAAATAGATGTTGGAAGACGTGAGGAAATTAGAATAATTGTTATCATTTGGAGAAATTATCTTTCTAACACCATATCTGAAGTGGCTCTTTAATGGTGCTGTGAAGAGTAAGCATTAGATTCAAGTGAAAGGATTTGTGCCGTATCCTTACCTAATTCTCTTCTGTAATCCTCAAGATCCAATTCCCAAAAGGTGTGAAAAGACAAAGTACTCAGCAACTGGGGTTCTTTTTGTGACCTGTCTCACAATCAAACCAGCATGCCTTATCCTGGAAGTGATTCTGAATACTGATACTGATTGCCATTGAAAGAGATTCTCAATGAGAAATAGCAACACTCTATAACTTCCAGCTTCTTTCTATGCCTGCTCAACACAGTTGCTAAAATTTCTGCTTCATCATACGTCTTACTGTACTGAACATGAGAAAATACAATAGGAAAAATATAAATTGTTCTAAAATATTTAAACGCTTCTTTTGGCTTAATATTAGTGCTCACAACAAAGATAGTTTGATTCTTTTCAGTATTTCTAAGATATAATTTAAACCAGTCAAACACAAGCAGAATAAAATTTTAAATAATTACAGAATTCATAATAAATCACACCCAAAGAGGGGGAATCATGTAGTGGTAAAACAAAAACATGAACTTAAAAAACTGTCATTCGTTTCATTAAAGATGGTGGAGTAGACACATGTCTCTTCATTTTCCTCTGAGAACTAAGACCTGGATGATATTTGTACAGAGCACTGAACATTTGGGGAGCCCTAGGGCCTAGCATATTTGACTAGGCACCAGTATCAGACTAATCTTCCCCTCTCAAAAATGAGCCAGCGGCCGTCTGACCTCCGCTTCTGCTGTTTCACGGTATCAGAGAACTGCAGCTTCCGCGAACAGCCAGTAATGTACTTTTATTATCAGGTGGAAGGTGGAGTCTGCTGCTCCTAACTGCCTGTTTTAGCCAGCATGTTGGACAGCTCCTAGTTCAACACATGGGCAGCTCCCCACATAGAAGTGAAGTTAATTTTTAAGCCTAGAGGCCTATGAATTTGCCTGGAGATCTGTCTGTTGAGAGGTCCGGCATCTTTTCCTCCCACCCTTACCTGACCCACGTTATACAGTTGGCTGACAGCCTCCAGTTTCTCCATAAGTAGGGTGGCCTCTTTGCCACCAAGTAAGCAGAGAGTTCCACCCCAGAGAGTTCATCTGGGGCAAATCACTAGAATATTAGAGACAGCTGGTGACCAACAATTCTCTTAGATGCAATAACAGAGGAATCAAACAGGGTCTAGATGGCATGCAGGCAGCAGACCATAATTAATCATTTAAAGAAGTAGCCTTCAAATGCTCCAGAAAATTCCCAAAATAAAGATTAAAAAAATTTTCCAGATGAAAAAGCCTTTCTGAATCTATTGGAGGTCGAGTACAAAAGATTTATATATAGAACCCTCCTACAAATTAAGCAAAATGCAGTAGAACAAAATGAAAAATTTAGTAAGGTACTTGAACTGATGGAATGTCAACAATCTGAAATATATCTTATCAGTACAAAATTACAGAGTTAGATGAAAGCCAAAAGAATAGAATTGAACAGATAGAAGTCAGACTCAGTGACCTTGAAGACAGAGCAACTGACACCAGCATTTATGAGGCGAAATCAGAGAAAAGAAATAAGAAAAATGAAGAAACATTAAGAAACTTGTGGGACTCCACTAAGACGAATAATTTACATTTAATTGGAGTTCCTGAACAAGGGTGGATTAACAACAATATAGAAAGTATTGCTGTAGAGATACTGACAGATAACTTTCCTGAGATTATGAGCAAAGAGAACACAGGTATTCAAGATGTTTCTCAAACACCACAAAAGCCAGACACCAAAAGAAAGATGCCAAGACATATTATAATCAAGCTTTATAAGATGAAACATAAATAGATGCTTCTGAAGGCATCAAGGCTCAAAGCAAAGCTAACCTTCAGAGGGAAACCCTGTAGGCTTTTGTCTAACTTCTCTGCAGAAACAATGCTGGCTGGAAAACAGTGGACAGACACATTCAAAGCCCTGAGGGAGAAAAACTTCTGTCCAAGAATTATCTATCCAGCAAAATTGTCTATTACATATCATGTTGAAATTAAGACTTTCAAAGATAAAGAGAAGCTTAGAGATTTCATAAAAACTAAACCAAAATTACATGAAATATTGAAAGAAGCTCTTCCCCTAGAAAAACAAAACCATTAAATATGTATTTAAGGTGACAATTCAGGACACATCATCCAAAATTCTAATCAGTTAGGGAAGTCATAAAACTTCATCAAAGCTATAGTATTAAAATGAGAGAATCTGTGATCATATCATGACAACTGTAACGCCAGCCAAGTGCTGTCATGGCCAAGCCAAGTGCCATCGAGTCGGATACCATCACATTAAAACAGGGATACACTGCAGTAGTTAGAGTTTTTTCAGATGCAGAGGAAGTCTAAGAGTTATGCAGTAGTTAATATTAGGTTTAATCTTAGTATGTTACATGTAACCATATAGCAAATTAACAATGCATTGTATTAAAATAAGAAATTCAATACAGGAGTCTCAACCAACACAAAATCAACACTGCAACAACAACCCATAAAGAAGCATGGCCCAGAACAGAACATTAAGAGTAATATAGGAAACATCAATGCAAAAGTAACTACATCAAAATGATGGCACTGTGCACATACCTATAAATAATTACACTGAATGTAAATAGACTGAATGCTCCAATAAAGAGACAGTGAGTGACATCCTGGATCAAAAGACACGACCCGTTTAAATGCTGCTCACAAGAAACACACCTTACACTTAAAGACATGAACAAATTGAAAATTAAAGGATGGAATAATATATACCAAGCTAACAATATACAAAGAAGAGCAGCTGTGGCAACACAATCTTAGATAAAATAGATTTTAATATAAAATCCACTATTGTGGACAAGAACAGTCACTATTTATTGCTGAAAGGTTCAATACTCAAGCAGGACCTAACAATATGAAATATTTATGCATGCAATACCAGAACACCCTGATAGGTTAAACAAATACTGACAACACTGAAAAATGAGATAGATCGTTCCACAATAATACTTGGAGACTTCAACACTCCCCTTTCAGTTATGGATAGATCATCTAGAAAATAGCTTAGTCAAAATGCAGATCTAATTGCAACAATCAGCCAACTTGACCTTATCAACATATACATATCTTTTCATCCATCAATGGATACGTACACCTTCTTTTCCAACGTACGTGAAACATTCTGCAGAATAGACCATGTGTTAGGTCGTAAAGCAATTCTCTATAAAATCCAAACCACTGATTTACTGCAAAGTATCTTCTTGGACCATAATGCTATAAAAGTTGAAATCAATAATAGAAAATTCATAGGTAGAAGTTCAAAACTTATGGAAAATGAACAACACTTTGCTGAAGAAACCTGGAGTTATAGAAGAAATTAAGGACAAAATAAAGAAATTTATGGAAACAGATGAGAATGAAAACACACCCTACTAGAATCTACGGGATACAACAAAAGCAGTGCTCAAAGTTCAGTTTATCTCTATCACTGCACACATTCAGAAAGAAGAAAGGGCCTCAATTAAAGAATTAACCTTACAGCTTGAACAAGTAGGAAGAGAACAACAGAAGAACCCCTCAGGTACCAGAAGAAAATAGATTATAAGGATTAGAACTGAATTAAATGAACTAGAGAATAGAAAAACAATGGAAAAAATGAACAAAACCAAAAGCCAGTTTTCTGAAAAGATCAATAAAATTGATCAATTTGGCTAAACTTACAAAAGAATAAAGCAGAACATACACATACCCCAATTAAGAAATGAGATGGGAGATGTTACAACAGACCCAGCTGAAATAAAAAATATCATAACAGAATACTATGAAAGGTTGTACTCTAATAGGTTTGAAAACCTAGGGAAAATGGACAAATTTCTAGATTGATATCACTCACCAAGATTATCACAAGGAGAAGTAGGTCAACTTAATAAATCTATCAAAAAGCAACAGATTGAAAAAGTCATCAAAAATCTGCCAACCAAAAAAGTCCTGGCCCAAATGGCTTCACCAGAAAATTCCACCAAACTTTTAGAGAAGAGTTAACTCTAATACTATTGAAGCTATTTCACATGATAGAAAGGGGTGGAATACTCCCAAATTCATTCTATGAAGCCAGCATAACCCTGATACCAAAGCCAAGGAAAAGTTCCCCAAAAATAAAATTGCAGGCCTGTATCACTCATGAACCTAGATGCAAAATTCTTCAACAAAATTCTAGCCAATAGAATTCAACAGCATATAAAAAAAATAATTCTTCTTGATCAAGTTGGTTTCATTCCACCGATGCAAAGCTGGTTCAACAGCAGAAAAACAACTAATGTAATCAACAACATTAATAACACAAAAGATAAGAATTGCCTGATTTTGTCCACTGATGCAGAAAAGGCACTGGACAAAGTTCAACATCCATTCATGTGTAATACTCTCAGAAAAATAGGAATAGAGGGGAAAATTCCTTAATGCAATCGGTAGCATCTATACAAAGCCAACTGCCTTCATCGTCCTGAATGGTGAAAGGATTCCCTTTGAGAGCAGGAACTAGACAAGGATGCTCACTTTCACCACTTCTATTCAACATTGTGCTAGAAATTTTAGCCAGAACAATTAGACAAGACAAAGAAATGAAGGACATCATACTGGCAATGAAGAAGTAAAAATCTCCCTATTTGTAGATAACATGACTCTTTATACAGAGAATCCAAAGGAATCCATAAGTAAACTATTAGAACTAATAGAGGAGGTTAGCAAATTGACAGGATGCAAGATAAACAGAAGTAAATCAGTAGGATTCCTCTATACCAACAGCACGATTATTAAAGAAGAAATCACCAAATCAATACCATTTGCTCTAACCCGCAAGAAGATAAAACACCTAGGATTAAATCTAACTAGAGAAATAAGAGGCCTTTACAAAGAGAACTAGAAGACCTAACTACAAGAAACTAAGACAGACTTTACATAAATGGAGTAATCTACCTTGCTCATGGGTAGGAAGACTCAAGATCATGAAAATGTCTATTTTACCCAAAGCAGTCTACTTATATAACGCAATGCCAATACAAATTCTGCTGACATTTTTAAATGAGATGGAGAAACAAATCACCAACTGTTTGGAAAGGGAAGAAAGCTCGGACAAGTAAAGCACTACTGAAGAAGAACACCACACTAAGAGGCCTCTCGCTACTCTCACTACCCAACTTTAGAACCTATTACACTTGCCACAGTATGTCAAAATAGCCTGGTACTGGTACAAAAAGAGATATATAGAACAATGGAACAGAACTGAGACCCCAGAGATGCCACCATCCTCCTACGAACAGTTGATATTTGACAAAGACCCCAGGATTTTAAACCGGGATAAGAACTTTCTCTAACAAATAGTGCTGGCAAAATTGGATATCCATTGAAAAAACTTGAAACAAAACCCGTATCTCACATCTTATACAAAAGCCAACTCAAACTGGATAAAATACCTACATATAAAATCAAACATGATAAAGCTCATCAAGATGAAATAGGATCAATAATGTAAATTTTAACACACAATGTAGACAATCTGACAAACAAAGCACATTCAACAGAAGAAACAATAGATAAATAGGAACTGCTAAGAATCAAACACTTTCACTCATCCAAAGACTTCATCAAAAGAATTAAAAGACTACCTACAGAATGGGAAAAAATATTTGGCAACCCTATATCAGATCTATGTCTGATCTTCATAATCTATAAAGTTTTACAAAATATCAACAAGAAAAGGATAAATAATCGAATCAAGTGATGGGCGAAACAGACATTTCTTTAAAGAGGATATCCAGGCAACTGAAAGATACATGTGGAATTACTCACAATCATTAGCTATTAAAGAAATTCAAATCAGAACTAGAATGAGATGACGTCTCACCCCAATAAGGTTGACCGTCATCCAAAAAACACAAAACAACACATGCTGAAGAGGCTGTGGAGAAATTGGAACTCTCCTACACTGCTGGTAGGATTGCAAAATGGTATAACCCTTTGGAAAATGATCTGGCACTTCCTTAAAAAGCTGGAAATAAATACACCATTTCATCCTGTAGTTCCACTGCTTGGAATTTATCCTTCATAAACAGGTTGTCACACAAACAGACACATGCATAAGAATGTTTGTTGCAGCACAGTCTACAACAGCAAAAAGTTGGAATCAAACCCGATGCCCATCAACAGATGAATGGGTAAGCAAACTATGGTACATATGCTCAATGGAACACTGTGCTATGATAGAAAACAATGACAATTTTAGTAAACATCCCATAACATGGTCTCATTTGGAAGAGGTCATGCTGAGTGAAATCAAACAGTGTCAAAGAGACAAATTTTGTATGAGACCCCTGTTATAAGGACTTAACAAGAGAATTACCCACAGAAGAAAATGACTGTGTTGGCTTCGTGGGTGGGGGGGGTGAGGGCTTATCATAGATAAGATAATTGATAGATGTTAGAAATTTTATTCTTTTACTGTAATTAATAAAAAATAAAAAAGTTGAAAATAAACAAAACAAATGAAAAACTGTTACTAATTTCACTGTTGTGCATTTAAAAAAAGAAATCTTCAGTTTTGGAAAACTAGTAAAATTCCGTGAAACAAGACGATAATTAATGCATGAAAATAATACAGAAGATAAACGGCAACAAGACTGAAGGATAAGAAGAAAAGGAACTTTTTGTGTGTGTGTGTTTTAACATTCTTAACTATTTACAAGAATGACTCGGTGTCTTTTTAAAGCGTGTATGTTTTATATGCAGGCTATCTTTTTGGTAATGTTTTTAGGAGCACAAAAAAAACCTTGTGATCAGATCAGCTCTGTCAAGAACAAAACACCAAGATCTTTTATGGTTTACACAGCTTAAAAGTGACTAAGCCAAACATTCATAATTAGGTAGTAGACATTTTTCATGTTTTTTGAAGACACAGCAAGAGCTCGTTTCATAAAACTCAGACTGCTATCAAACAGGAAAACCTGATAAAACAACAACTGCATTATTCTACTCAACCTACTTTGTCCTTCTTAGACCAGCTCCTTGTTGTTTTTACACTCCATGATTTCACTTAGACTAGAAGCTTTTTCCTGGAGAAGTTATGGAAGATAAATTGAACAGAAACCAACAAAATGTAAGGTGTGAAATGCTAGACCATGTATGCCCTAGTCACCTGCCACCTGAACCTGCAAATGAGCTCAGTCTCTTGAGGTGTTATATTTGTCAAATTACCTTTTTTTAATTCAGTTAAGTCCACTGCATGAATTCTTTTTTTTCCCCCTTCTTTGTCTTTTCTTCTTTGCTCTTTCAAGTGTAAAAGTCAAGCATGGAGAAAAAGAGGACAAGATAGAATCAATGTAACAGGTTAAAGGAAAAGAACAAAGCCAAGAAGAAAACAGGAGATTGGTGATGTAAAGTTATATCCTAGTTACTGACACTTCCTTTTCACTGAAACTAGGTCACATATGGTGAAAAGAGAAAAAGAATATTGACCTAAATAGGATGCACTATGTTTACCTCACTTACGTATTCACCAAGATTGAGGAGCCTCTCATAACAAGAGCTTCGAGTTGTTGGAAACTTACTATGCGCCCGATGTTTTACATTCAAGCGTTATAGTTACCCTGCATGGCAGTGAGGGTTACTTCCATTTGACAGAGATCACGACTTTCAGGTGATGCCAAGCTCAAGAAACTTGTCCCACGTGTCAGAAGCAGTATGGGATGGAACTGGGATTTGGGCACCAGTTTGATTTCAGTCCTCTTCTCCTTCCCATTGTGTTGTATTAGTCCACTGCCATCAAGTCAATTCTGACATTCCGACTCATAGTGACCCTATAGGACACAACAGAACTTTTCCATTGAGTTTCCAAGGAGTGCCTGGAGGATTTGAACTGCCTAACTTTTGGTTAGCAGATGTAGCATTTTAGCGCTACACCACCAGGGTTTCCTTGTGTTGTATTAGGCACCAGTTTGTAAAAACATTTTGCCCAAATTCTAATAGAGAATAAAGCACAAAAGGCTAAAAACTGTTTGATGGTATAGACCAGAAGCACCGATAAACCTCCAAAATCTAGCCTGTAACTTAAGCAGAGGAAGGTATTAGAGATAGCACTCCCATTATATTAGTACATCACGACTGTGGTAACCGGCTGCATCATAGTTCCCAGCTACAGTTAAATCTGTGAGAGCAGGAATTTGATGAGACAGTCTCGTTTTTCCAGGTCTTTCAAGTGTTTCGCCTTTGACAGGGTGCAGCCTGATGCTTTTTCTATGGCTCTCTGTTAGGAATTCTACCTCATGAACACCCAGAAGTGTTTCTTTCTGATATTATGGGATTGGAAAATAAAGTATGTTTTATGATTTACACATTTATTCACATTATTTACAGACGTGAGTATACAAAAATAAGGGTAAAATTCACTTTTTAATAAAAACGTTTTAATAAAAACATCTAATCACAGCTGTTTAGGTTTTCTTTTTTCTGATGAAATTATTTAACACATTTCCTAGTTCATAGCCTTAACAAAAAGACTTTTGGTCTCCTTTCACTCTTCCAAATTCCTTACCAGCGTTAATATTGTGTTCAACACAGAGTAGCAAAGCAAAGGAAAACTGTACTTTCATTTCTGAATCTTGTACTTCTTGGTACTAGTTCTGACTTTCACATCTACATTTCTCGTAGTTAGACTGCAATACCTGTGATTATCTGTTTCTGTCGGTGTTTTCGGAAACCCTGGGGGCGTAGTGGTTAAGTGCTATGGCTACTGACCAACAGGCTGGCAGATCAAATCCACCTGGCTCTCTTTGGAAACTCCATGGGGCAGTTCTACTCTGTCCTATAGTGTTGTTGTGAGTTAGAACCAACTTAGTGACAACTGGTTTTTTTTTTTTTGTCACTGTTTGCTTGTTCTGTGTCTTACAGGCTCTGGATCTCAGACAACAGTCATTAAGCTATAGTAATCATTTTAATGGAAAATGTTTGAGTTTTCTCTGATAAGCTTCCACCTTACACAAGTTCTGGCTTTTGTAGGTTTTACTGTATAAGTTTAAAACGGAGATTAAAATCAATGGCTCATTCTATATATGAATCAAAGTCTTACAAGAACCCAAAGCAGGAAGAAGAATCTAGAATGCTATTTTGGTCATTTTTTTTTACCTCCATAAAACCATTGGAAACTAGAAAACTTACAAATAATAACATGATAATTCTAAAGCTATCTTCACTGATCCAAAAAAAAGGGGAGGAAAAAAACCACTGTTTTTCTTCTTTACTTATTAGTCTCTTGCATGTTCTAATATAAGTTATGAAGTTCTAATGAAGGCCACAGTAAACTTGATTTCTGAGCAGTTGACTCTTTTAGCTAGTAAAGTCTAGAATCACAAGAAGAGAGAAGGAAGGCAGTACATTTAGTATCTATATTTTAATGGAAACCCTGATGGGGTAGTGGTTAAGAGCTATGGCTGCTAGCTGAAAATCAGCAGTTCAAATCCACCAGGCACTCCCTGGAAACTACAGGGGCAATTCTACTCCATCCTACAGGGTCACTATGAGTCAGAATCAACTTCACAGCAATCAGTATGCTTTACTTTTGGTCTATATTTTAATAGTTCTTTATTATTTTTATATTGGAGAAGCTGAAGCATACACAGAAAGTCAGTAATATGTCTAAGATCGCATAACTCTTAAAGTTTGAGGGCAGCTCTATTTAATTCCTTGGCTTTTGTCAAGGATTGAATTGTGTTCCCCCAAAAATGTGTGTAGCAATTTGGCAGGGCCATGATTATTAGTATTGTGTGATGTTCCTTTATGTTGTATACCCTGTCACTACGGTGTTCATCGGGAACGTTCGGCTACCGTTCAGTTGGCAGGGCGGGACAGACATGTGGGATTATACTGTGGTTCAGGGCATCCTCTTGTGATATAAAGCAAAGGGAAGCCAGCAGAGATTTGGAGGAACCTCAGGCCATCAGGAAAGAAACAGGGCCTGCAGCTGAGTGCATCCTTTAGAAGGAACCAGAGTTCCTATGCCTCAGAAGCTCCCAGTCCAGGGGAAGACTGTCTACAGGCACCTTCCCCAGGGCCAGCAGAGAAAGCTTCCCCTGGAGCTGACACTCTGAATTTGGACCTTTAGCTTACTGGACTGTGACAAATAAAATTTTTATTTTCAAAGCCATTTGCTTGTGGTATGTCTGTTAAAACAGCACTGGATGACTAAGACATCTTCCCAACCAAAACCACTGAGCTATTTTAACTCAACTACAGCGCTCCTTCATGGGAGATGGTGTCCTCAGCTTTGACAATAATGCTGAATACAGAAATGCATGATAGATCACTCTCCCTTTCTGAGGCAACTCAATCTCTGTACCTGTTTTGTGAAACTGAACATCAGGTGCAAATGCCAGCTTCCAGAGATACCTTTCTAAATAATGATGATTTAAATTACTTTAAAGAAAGATGTCACAGAAAAAACACCTGTTGATAATTTTGACTGCAAAAACAGACTTCACATTGCTATAGCACAATGGCAGATTTTGAAAATATTTTTGGTTGATTTTTAAAGAAGCTATGTATATGAAATTAAAAAGTCACCAAAAACATAATCATTTTTTTTTTTCTTTTTAAAGTACCAAACATAAAAGCTGATAGTATGTGGTGTTTATTGATCTTGGTCTGAGGAAGAAAAGAAATCTAAATTTTCTCTCTTCTGTTAGCTCCCTTTCTCAGATGACAGGAAATATACTTTCCATTTTATTCTGATAGGTAGGAAGCTTAGAAGTAACATCAGAATCTTTCATTATCTCTGTTTGTGTGTGTTTATTTTTATTCTAATGTACTACAAATAATTTTCAGTACTTGGTTTGGTACAAACTAGCATACAAAACAAGTGTGTGAGAAATATTTTGGTGTTATAACAGATGCCCACTTTTCCAACATCCTTTGTTAATGCATTTTATTAAAAACATCTTCAACAACTCCTTTTTATTTTTTTCTTAGCAATTGATATAATTATCCCAAGATTTATGTACAAATTTTGTTTTAATGGTTAGAGATTAAGTTTATTAAAAAAAAAAATTGAGAGACATTCTACTATATCACCCTAAGGAATATTTTACTGACTTCAACAAACTCTCTGACAATAAACTGAGCTGATATGGCTTGTTGAAGCACCATAGTTGCAATTTTTAATCTTAAATTGAATGTATACGGTAGTTTCGGTTTAATTCTTAATGGGCTATACAGTACATAAAATTACCACAGAGAGCTGATGAGTAGCAATTAATTAGCAGACGGCAACCCAGTCTTAATGATCACAATATCAAATTTAAAGACATGACGATTCTTGAGAAAAATATGTACAACATAGGAGAAGTATAGGGTGGTATACTTATGTAGATTTAAGTTATTGAAGCAGAGGCCACAGAGGCAAATGGAGGGCAGGTTACTGATACTGGAAGTGTTCATGTGTAGCAGTATTATACAGGGCTTGAGAAAAGGTTAAGGGTCACACTGCTTGGTTCTTGACTCCTAACTTCTTATCTCTTAGCCTGAGTTGCCCAGAAAGCAGAGCTTGTGGCAAATGTTTTATCATGGCTAGTTCCTGTGAAAACTGCTGATGTAGTGGTTAAGTGCTACACCTGCTAAGCAAAATGTTGAAAGTTTGAATCCACAAGACGCTCCCCAGAAACTCTATAGAGCAGTTCTACTCTGGTGTATAGGGTTGCTATGAGTTGGAATTGACTCCACAGCACTAGGTTGGTTTTGTTTGTTTGTTTGTTTTGTTTAGTTCTTGGATGGTGGAAATATGTAAGTGTTTGGCTGCTAACTAAAACACGGAAGCTTGAGTCTACCCAGAGTACCCAGAGGCTCCTGGGAAGACAGGCCTGAGGATCTGCTTCTGAAGAAGCTACTGAAAACCCTGTGGAACACAGTTTTACTCTCATATACAGAGCTGGAGCCCACTCAGTGGCAATTGTTTTGGACTTTTCTAGAAAACAGGAGCAAGAGAAAGGGAATGGAGTCTGAAAAACAGGGAAAGCAGAAATAGAAATATGCTACTAAGCTGGCCATCTCTGACTTCAAGCATAACTCAAACTCATGGGAGTTATCTTGTAAAAGATAAAATAAACCAGGATATTTATGGATCTTTATTTCTTCTTAGGTAGGAAAACAGAAAAATGTATCCTCTGGCTCCCATTTCTTATTAATCAAATTTCATCTCCCAGAGTGTCATCTCATCTGTATTTCTGAGTTACGTTTGTTGGAGTCTTAAACAGACCCACAGCATCTCACTCTTCTTGGCAGATAAGTGGCATCCAGACCATTCCGGAAGTGAGACGCTGTTGAGTTACACCTGGTGAAGCTGGTGGCAGTCTACTTGGACTGCCTTGTTACAACAGTGGCTTAGACTGGGCAAGCATCAAAGGTGTCAGACACATGTAAGTTTGAGACCACCTACAGTAGCATATAAGCTATGTCTACTTCACCCCTGCTCAGATATACTAATGCTCTCCCATAGCAGGACTGCCAACGAAGTTCGTGAGCTATCCTAGCAAAACTGCTACATACCTCACTGCTGAATATCACTCCAGCCACCTTACAGGTACTCGTTTTGGGAAGCTATGCACCAGTGCCGGTGCCTAGTCCACCCTTCAAAGCAGTTTTGGAATCCTTCTTCTGGAATAGTCATCAGAGCTGTTGTCCTATTACACTTGATGTCCTGAATGTCATCAAAACGTCTTCCTTTCAACATTTCCTTTATCTTCCGGTGAAGGAAAAGCCGGGGGGGGGTGCAGATCAGGTGAGAAGGGAGGGTGATCCAATACAGTTATTTGTTTATGGGCTAAAAATCCCCTTACAGAAAACTACATAGTTAAGTTCACAAACTTGCCACTGTGCCGCCCCGCTCAATGGCCATGCCAGAAAGAGTTCCAAGATTGCTTTGAAGGGTGGACTAGGCACTGGCATCAGTGCATAGCTTCCCAAGGGGGATGCTTTGAAGGTGACCATAGTGGTATTCAGCAATGATGAGTATAGTACTTAGAACAATGATGTTCACAGACTTAATTGTCAGACCTCGTGTTTTCCAGTTACTTTAATACAGTTTGTGGTCTCCATGGTGATAAAAGCAGTATGTTCTCACTTCTCCCCTAAGAAAGGAGGTACAAGCCCAATCAGTCACAAAATATCTTTTAAGGACACCGTACTGACTCAATCAATCAATTGTCCACAAGCAATTCTCCCAGACAGCCCTAGGTATGAGACTGAGGGAGAGATGTCAGTGGAATAAATGCAAGCAGTCTGACAGTCGGCACCAGATCATGCAGTTGCTCGAGCTTTCAGGACTTATTTAGGCCACATTTCAAAGGTATTATTTCTATTGTATGATGTGTTTTTGCTGTACATGCCCAAACTTAGGGCTCAGGGCCTCTACGAATGCCGAAGTTCAGAGAGGCAGCAGTGGTCACCAAATCATTTGATGTTTCATACTCAGGATCTCTATTGAGACCTAGTTGTACATCAAAAGTTAAGTTTTCAACTGAGATTAATTTGTTGGCTGCTGAATATTTGACCTTGCTATGTAACATAGGGTTCAGCACATCAACTTTCCTCTGAGGCTTGCCAGAAATTTGGTATAAGATCCTCACCGTACTGTAGATACTGCTAACACTAGCAGATTTGGACAATTTTCTGCCCCACAGGTTGAGTGACAGAGCAGGTTGCACCCCACTCTTGACCTGCTACAGAAAACTTTCTTTCTCTTGGCTGCATACAAAACTTCTTGAGCTAACCAATAAATAATGCTCAGAGCTATATTCTAAAGTACATTACATACTCCCTCCAGACTCTGAAGAGGCCCACCAAGTACTGTCAGGAAGTGTGAAGTGTATAAGATTTTTCTCCTCCATAGAAGGGTTGTTCTGATGCCCAAGTCCACTGGTGTCCCTAAATTATCTTTGCAATTCATCCTGGGAGGTAGTATTGCTTCTGAGATGCTCACTAAGATAGAGGAAATGACTTCTGCTTGGCCCTTCCTACCATAATGGCTCTTATTCCATGGGTAATAAGTCCATATGGGGTTTTGGTCAGAGTATATCACACTCAGCTATACACTCCAGTACCAGGGAAATAACTGTGGGATAGTGGTGTGGACTTCCTGGATACATTGTAAGATAAACTTGGGCAAAAACTCTGTTAATCACCTGATGGCCAAGTTCTTGACTCTATTTTGAGGACAATGATGTTATTTCAATCTCTCCATTATCCCTCTCAGCTCAGAACCATCTTATCATGTTGTCATGGAGTTGATTTCAACTCATTATGACTCTACAGGACAGAGTAGAACTAGCTCTTGGGGTTTCCAAGGCTACAAATCTTTATGGAAATCAACTGCTGCATCTTTCTCCCATGGATTAGCGAGTACAAAACACTGACCTTTCTCTTAGCAGCCGAGTGCTTAGCCACTGCACTATCAGGGCTCTCATTATTTAATAGACCTCAAATGTCAGTCATTCTTCTTTCCAAACACACAATTTTGCTGATACTGGCAAAAATTACCTCTAGGAAAGGATCAGGGTAATATTTACCTAATTCATGCAGTGGTATCACAGATTCTTCTCCCAGTGATAAATTAATTCCTCTTCAATCAACGGTGTCCAGATCTGTGAAGTGACATCTAGAAATTCTGCTATGATCCATTTGATGGCTGATGTCAGTTCACTTATTCTCTTTTCTGTTTTATTACATAGGTCAAGCAATGGGCTATGCTGTTTATCAACTGTCTTACCCCTAAGACGCCGTGATCTATTTGCTGTCACCACAGATACCTTTGTATCAGGACACCCTGATTTCCATTCTAGTCATAATACTCACTGGAGTAATTAATCTGTCTTTCCACTGAGGGGTATGTGCTGCTACCTACATTCTGCCATTCCAGAATTCCATCATTCCTGTTTCATGACAAAATCTCTCACTGTCAGTTTCATCATATGGAGAACAGAAAACATTAAGTTTCTTAAAGATGTTGACTCTTCCTTCTTGTCTTAGCAATGTATTCCATATTGCTTGATTAAAGGAAATAATCCTTGGAAATACTTCGGGAAAACAGTAGGCTGGTGTCACCAGGTCGTACATCAAAACCTGTTCTAATGTTGTAATTTCCATCAGCTTTCTTTCTTCTGTTTGTACTTTCTCAAGGGAGTATTGACATCTCCACCTCATTTATGCTATGTAGTCATTGTATCTAAGCTTCTGAGAATCACCTCAACAGAGTAAGACGACTGACTCCATTCCTTGACAGAACATTGAATTTTAATTTTGGAGTGAGTCCCCCAAAGTCAATAAATTCTTCCATATTACAATGTTTGCTAGGACGTGCTGTCCAGTTTCCCAGTCAGGACTGAGGCATCATTTTCCCAGCTAGCTACTAGCAGTATTGGCTGGTGTTTCATAGCTTGATACCCTTTCTGAGCATTGCCCTTCACCAAAGCCTTTCCTCTTGCCTTAACTGGGACAACTATGAATGGTCACTCATCTCCAGAACTCTCCAAGGAATTCTCTGAGGCCTCTCCTGCAACTATACCACAGATCAACTTCTCCTTCTGTCTAGTCTTGCTCCTCTTATTCCTTTCCAAGTCTTATCTTCAAGAATACTTTCCAATAAAGTTTTTGGACACAAATCTCCATCTGAAATTCTGTTTCCCAGGGAAGGCAAACTATGATGCATAATATCTTAATTCTTCTACCGTGTTTTGAACATTTTAAGATCGACTACTACGACTATCCTTCATTTCTTACCCCACACGTATGAAGCAGCTTGTCTAACACCATTGATGATTAAATGACTTTCTCTTGGAGAACAGGATTTCCTTGCTTTATAATTATCCACAATAAGCCGTACCAGAGATGTCCCTGAAAAGCACAACCACCGTTTTGGGAGGCATTTCCCTCTGTGGGGTCTGTGTATGTTCTCCTAGCCAAGCAAAACTATTCTCCCCTTGCAAGAGGGAGGGGATATTTCTGTCTTTGAGGAGAATTCTGGTAAACAAGAGTCTCAGGTTTGTTCACAGAGTTACCCTTGTCTCAATTTGCAACATTTTGCTCTTTTCTAGCAGAGATCCTAAATTAAATATAGAGCTCTCTCAAGGCAACATATTCTGCCTCCATTGTAGCTCTGTAACACATATGGTTAAATCCTGCGTTTAATTTTCCCCTTGGAAAATTCTGAACTCATAGAAGTTATGACTCTCCTTAAATAAAGCTACAGAACTCTTTGGATCCTCAAGAGTGCCTCAAGTTGAGAGTCAGCTGCTCTAGGCCTGTAGTTTTCTCTTTCAAAGCTTTCAATACCATTAACAAAAGACAATCCCATCCAAAGTGCTTACAGTCATCATTGCTTGCTTATTATTAAGCACATGGTCATTGTATATCTTACAATCTTGTTTTCTAAATTCTAACAAACACAAGAGAAAGCTTTAATAATTCTGATGCTATGACATGCCAGAGCTAATCCTCAGTCCACTTAATGCTAGCATCAGGTCCTTATTGCTGTAAGTAAAATAGCTGCAATCTAAACCAACCCCCAGAATAAAACTAAATTTTAATATACCCGCTGTCATTGAGTTGATTATATAAGACAGAGAACTGCCCCATAGAGTTTTCAGGGCTGTAAATCTTCAGAGAAGCAGGTTGATGCATCTTTCTCATGAGTAGGTCTTGATGGGTTTGAAACATTGACCTCTGCGTTACTAAACAGATACTTTAAGCACTGTGTTACCAGGGCTCCTTAGCTCAAATATACTATGAGCTATATCGTACATGATAGAATTTGAGAGAACAATGGCTTATTCTTTGCAAACACCTTTATTCAGCAACATAGATGATAAATATGTATATGGACCTTACCAAGTAGAATACACAAGAATCAATTTGTGAAAAGAGATGATAGAGAAACTCAATAAAGTCAGTGAGAATAAGGCCAGGGACCAGTTGTGAAACAGATCATCAATTTCACGTATGCAAGTTCAAGATGAAGCTGAAGAATATTTAAGCAAGTCCATGAGAGCCAAAATACAACCTTGAGTATATCTTGCCTGAATTTAGATGTATTAAACATCAATGGTTGAAGACCAGATCAGGTGTGGGATGACATCAAGAATATTGCACACGAAGAAAACAAAAAGACCATTAAAAAACAGGAAAGAAAAAAAAATATCAAAATGCATGTCCAAAGAGATTCTGAAACTTGCTCTTGAACATAGAGAAATTAGAACAAAAGGAGATACATGATCATGTAAAAGAAGCAAACAGAGATTTTAAAGGGCAGCTTGAGAAGACAAGCCAGCCAAGTGCCGTCGAGTCGGATCCGTGAGAAGACAAAGCAAAGTATTATAATGAAATGTGCAAAGATAAGGAGTTGGAAAACCAAAGGAAGAACACACTTGGCACTTCTGAAGCTGAAAGAACTAGAAAAACTTTTGAGTCTCAAGGTGCAATATTGAAGGATCCTGTGTGCAACATATTGAACAATGCAGAAAGCATTCAAAGAAGTTGGAAGAAGGAAAGAAAATTGTGTTAAAGAAACTGTTGTTATATCAGGCATGAGTGTTGGACTTCATCAAATGCCTTTTCTGCATTATTTGGAATGATCATGTAATTCTTTTCCTTTGTTTAATTTATGTGGCAGATTATGTTGACTGATTTTCTAATGCTGAACAACTCTTGTAAGCTGGTAAAGCAATGAGGCAAGACAAGGAAATAAAAGGCATCCCTATTGGTAAAGAAATAATAAAATTATCCCTGTTCTCAGATAATATGATGATATGATGATGTACATGGAAAAAAAGAAAAAAAAAGTCAAATAGTTCACAAGAAACCTACTGGGGCTAATAGAAGGATTCAGGAAAGAAGCAGAATACAAGATCAACATACAAAAATCAGTTGGACTACTCAACATCAACAAAGAGAATTTTAAAAGGAAACTAGCAAGGTAACACCACTTTCAGGAGCACCCTAAAAGGGAAAATATTTATGAATAAACCTAACCAGGTATGAAAAAGATCTGTACAAAGAAAACTATAAAACATTACTGCAAGAAATCAAAAGAGATACACACAAATGCAAAAACATTCGTATTTTTGGATAGAAAAACTTAACATTGTGGAAACATTAATACTGCATATTATGGATTGAATTTCTTCTCCCCTAAAATGCGTATCCAGTTGACAAGGCCATGATTCCCACTATTGTGTGATTGTACACCACTTTGTGATCTTCCTTGGTTGGCCTTGTTGTAAATCATTACCTCTCTGGTGTTAATGAGGCAGGATTCATTTTACAAGATTACATTATATCTTTAATGGATCTAAGGTATGAAAGAGAGAATTAAGCAGTGAGGAGGGGGTTCTCATGCTACCAAAAAAAGATGCACTGGAAACAGAATGTGTCCTTTGGATCTGGGGTCCCTGTGCTGAGAAGCTTCTAGACTAGGGAAAGATTGATGACAGGGACTTTCCCTCAATGCTGACAGAGTGATAAAGCATCCCCCTGGGAGATAGCACCCTGAATCCAGACTTCTAGACTCCTAGACTGTGATATAACATGTTTCTGTTTGTTAAATGCATGCACTTGTGGTATTTCTGTTTTAGCAGCACCAGATAACTAAGATACTACCCAGAATGATATAGCAACATGATGTAAATCCCAACAGTATTCTTCGACGAGATAGAAATACTAATCATTACGTTTATACCAAAGGGAAAGAAGCCCTAAATAGGTAAAACATTAGTAAAGACAAAAAAAGAGTAGGAGGCTTCAAACAACCTGATCTAAGAAACTATTATACCATGATAGTAGTTCAAAATACCCTGGTACTTGTGTGACACACATGTAGACCACTGGGACAAAATTGAAAATCCAGAAATAAATCCATCCACCTATGATCTTTCAGAGTGGTCTAAAGTTCATTAAATGGGGAAGGGCAGTCTTTTTAACAAATGGTACTGGCAAAACTGAATATCTATTTGTAGAAATGTGAAAGCTGGACAACGAATAAGGAAGACCAAAGAAGTGATATATTTGAATTATGGTCTTAGCAAAGAACGTTGACGATACCAAGGACTACCATAAGGATGAAGTGTCTGTCTTGGAAGAAGTACAACCAGAGCGGTCACTGGAAGCAAGTCTGGTGAGACTTAGTCTTATACTTTGGCCACATTATCCAGAGTGATCCGTCCTTGGAAGAAAATCATGCTTTTTAGGGTAAAGAGTGAACAAAAATAGAGAAATACACTCCATGAAAAGTATCGACATAGTGGCTATGAAAAGGGTCTCAAATACAGCAAGGATTGTGAGGATGGCACAGGACTGCACAGTGACTTTTTCCTGTTGTGTGTAAGGTCACTGTCAGTCCTAACTGACTTGATGGCATCTGAAAATGACATCTGTAGGAAAGTAAAGACATCCATGCCTTACCTCATATACAAAAATTATTTCTAAGTTTACCAAAGATCTAAACATAAAACCCCAAACTATAAAGATAACGGAAGTAAACACAGGGACAACTCTAGGAGCCCCAACTCATGGCATAAATAGCATAGCAAATGTAGTGAAAAGGTTCAAATATCTGAAGAAAAACTATATAAAAGGGGCCTTGTAAATATTAAAGAGTGATAGATCAATACAATGTAAATCCTAATAGTACTCTTTAGTGAGATAAACTGATGATTACCTTTATACTGAAGGGAAAGAAGCCCTAAATAGATAAAACACAACTAAAGAGAAGAAAAGAGCAAGAAGCCTCAAATATCCTGATACAAGAAACTGTTGTATCACTGTAGTAGTCAAAACACCTTGTGTTTTTTTTCCAACCTGCAGACTGGGGGGAAAAAAAAGTTGGCTACAACATATTCTGCAAGAGGGCTAACACCTCAAATTTATAGAAAATGTCATCAGCTCAACAACAAAAAGACAAACAATCCAGTTAACAAATGAGCAGAAGATATGATTGGGTACTTCAGCAAAGACATTCAGGGGCAAACAAACACATGGAGAAAGGCTCATGGTCATTATTCATCAGAGAGACACAAATTAAAGCTACACTGAGATACCATTCACCAACACAATAATGACACTAGTCCCAAAACTGAAAAACTATAAATGCTGGAAAGGTTGTGGGGAGACTGTAACTCGTATACTCCAGGAATGTAAAATGGCACAACTAGTGTGGTACTTTCTTAAAAAGCGAGAAATAGAGATACTATGTTGTTGTTAGGTGTCATCAATTTGGCTGTGACTCAAAGCTACACCAGTCACAACAGAACAAAACACTGACCAGTCCTGTGCCATGCTCACAGTCATTTTTATGTTTAAGCCCTTTGTTGTAGCCACTGTATCAATCCATCTTGTTGGAAGTCTTCTTTTCCACCTACCTTCTACTGTACCGAGGATGATATGTTTCTGCAGGGACTGATCTCTCCTGACAACATGTCCATCTTTGCTTCAAAGGAGTGCTTTGGTTGTACTTCTATTTGTTCTTTTGGCAGTCCCCAGTACATTCAGTATTCTTCTCCAGCATTGCAATTCAAAGGCCTCAGATCTTCTGTCTTCCTTATTCATTGTCCGGCTTTCACATGAGTATGAGGCAGTGGAATATACCGTGGCTTGGTTCTGGCACACTTCAGTCTTCAAGGTGACACCTTTACTTTTGAATACTTTAAAGAGATCCTTTGCAGGATATTTTCTCAATGTGCTGTGTCTTTTGATTCTTGACTGTTACTTCCGTGGGCATTGATTGTGGAACCAAGTAAAATGAAATTCTTGAAAATCTCAGTCCTTTCTCCATTTATCATGATGTTGCATACTGATCTAATTCTGAGGATTTTTGTTTCTTGTTGTTGAGACACAAATCCATGATGAGAGCTGTGGTCCTTGGTTTTCCTTAGTAAGTGTTTCAAATTCTCTTCACTTTCTGCAAGCAAGATTGTTTCATCTATATAATGCAGGTTGTTAATGAGTCTTCTTCCAATCTCGATGTCTCATTATTCATATAGTGCATCTTTTCAGATTATTTCCTCAGAATACAGACAAAAAAGATGGTGAAAAGTTACAGCCCTGATGCACATCTTTCCTGATTTTAAACCATACAGTGTCCCCTTGTTCTGTTTGAATGAGTGTCCTTTGATGCACATAGATACTCTTCATGAGCATAATTAAGAGTTCTGTAATTACCATGCTCTGCGATGTTATCCATAATCTGTTGTGATCCATGTAACTGAATGTCTCTGTATAGTCTATGAAACACAAGTAGACATTTTTCTGGCATTCCCTGTTTTTAAACAAGTTGTATCTGATAGTGGTGATAACCCTGGTTCCATGTCCTCTTCAGAATCCAGCTTGAATTTCTGGCAGTTCCCTGCAGATACTTTGTTGTAGTTGCCTTTGGATAATCTTTAGCAGAAATTACTTGCAGTGACAGTAATGATATTGTTCTATAATTTCCACATTGGTTTGGATCACCTGGTGGTGTAGTGGTTAAACACGAAAACAAAAGGTCAGCAGTTCAAATCCACCAGGTGTTACTTGGAAACTCTACGGGGAAGTTCACTTTTTTCTCCTCCATTTGTTGGTCATTTTGTTATACTGTGGGGGCTTGTGTGTTGCTCTGCTACTAGAACCTACAACACTGGTATTCAGAGTCCGGTAGAAATACCATATGATCTCAAAATCTTACTTCTAGGTATATTTCCCAGGGAAATAAGAACTGTAACATGAATAGACCTATGCACTCCCATGTTTACTGCAGTGCTATTCACAAAAGCAAAAAGATAGAAACAGCGTAAGTGTCCATCAATAGACAATTGGATAAACTGTGGTACATACACAATGAAATATCATACACTAATATAGAACAACAATGAACCTTGGAAATATTTCATAACGTGGATGAGTTTGGTGGATACTATGCTGAATGAAATAAGTCAATCACAAAACAACAAATACTGTACAAGACCGCTACTACGAACACACAAGTACACACACACACGCACATTCTTTGATGGTTACCAAAGATGGCAGGGGAAGGAAATAAAAATCATCAGCTAGAAAGAAGATACCTACTAATGCTGGTGAAGGCAAACACATTGCACAATAAGAGGGAGTCAGCACAACAGGACCAAGGCAAAGGAAGGTACAGAAGGGAACATCCGAATAAAGGGCAATCACAGTAATCCCATGGACAACTCTACAACAATGGTATCAACAAATAATAACCTATGAGTGAATATGTAGGTAGACAGGTATACGAAGGAGGGCCAGGGGGGTGTAAGGTTGCATACCCCCCTGCGGTATAGTTTGGGTTAAGCATCTTACTACAAACACAACTGTGGATGCTGCAAGTATATTACAATAGATAGCAGAATATACAAGAGGCACAGTCATGGCAGCTTCCTAGACATAATCAAATATCTCCTGGAGTGAAGTTACTAGGCTTGAAGGCTGAAGTCCATAGAGTCTTAGTCATTTAGTGTTGTTATAACTTGCAGAAATTCTGCAAGTGGATAGCTTTAACAAAGAAATTTACTACAGAAAAGTAGGCTAGAAATCCAAATTTAAGGCAGCAGCTCTAGGGGACATCTCTCTGCTGGCTTTGTAGGAAGGTCCTTGCGGTGAATTTTGCGCTAGACTGAGAGCTTCTGAAGGGCAGAGACTCTGGGCCCAAATGACATGCTCTGCTCCTTAAACTGCTTCTGTCCTGATGATATGAAGTCCCAAACACTCTGTTTCCTTTCCTTTATATTCCAAAAAATTGCCTCAAAGCATAATATAGTTTTACAGATTGAGTCCAGGCTCTGTGACACACCACTGTATATCCTCCCTCGTTAACATCTCAGAAGCAGGAGTTAAAACATAGCAAAACCACACAGTCCCAAGAATCATAGCCCAACCAAAGTGACATACACATTTTTTTGGAGGAAACAATTCAATACACAACAGGGAACATCTCTGTCAACTGTCATAGTATAGTTCACATATACAGTGATCTACATCCTACCTTAGTGAGTAGCATCTGGGGTCTTAAAAGTTTGTGAGTTACCACTGAAGATACAACTGTTGGTGTTATCCTCTCTGGAACAAAGGGGAGAAAACTAAAGACTCAAGGGAACTATTAGTCTAAAGGACTAATGGATTATGTGAACCACAGCCTTCATCACCAGGAGACTACAAGAAGAAGATGGTGCCCGGCTACCACTACTCACCACTCTGAGATCACAAGAGAGGCTCCCAGGTAGAAAGGAAGGAAAATGTTGAACAAAAATCAAATCCATAGAAAAGTCTGGACTTACTAGTCTGATACAGACTAGAGGAACTTTCAAGCCTATAGCCCTAATATACCCTTTTTATGTGAAACTGAAACCATTCTCAGGGACTGCCTTTCAACCAAAAAAGATACAAGACTACAAAAATCAACAATAACACCCAATAAGAATGAGATCTTTGGAGCAGTTTATTGTACGACACCAAAAGAGCAAAATCTGCCCAGAAGCAAAGACAGGAAGACAGAAAAGGGTAGAAAACAATACGAAAAATAACAGGTAACCTACAATAGAAATGGGGAGAAAGCTGACACATTGACAGGATTGTGACCAACGTCTTGGAACATTCTGTGTACCAGCTGTTGAATGTGAAATGATTTTGCTCTATAAACCTTTTCCTAAAACATGATAAAATATTTACCAAAAAAAAAAAAAAAAAAAAAAAGGAAACAAACAACTTCGTACCAGGTGTCATAACAACTCCATGTGTGTCAGAGTAGTATTGCGCCTCATGAAGTTTTCAAATGGCTGATTTTTTTTAGAAGCAGATCTCCAGGCCTTTTTTTTTCTTTTTTTTCATGAGACATCTTAGGTGAACTTGAATTTCCCATTTTTCATTTAGCATCAAGTGTATTAACAATTTGTACCACCCAGATAGTCTTGCCAAATGATCAGGGCATATGACTTTCAGCTTGCATTCAACTCCCTGATCTGCTGTTTGAAGCAAATCAGGAATGTCTTTATCCTTTGTCTACTCATGTTGCTGTGAGAACTTAATCTCTTTTTTTTAAATATATATTTACAACTGTCTTATGTTACTATGCGTCTTAAAATCAATGACGTCTTTAAATTAGAATTGGCAGTAGTTCGCTGAGGAAAAGGGAGAGGCAGGAGGCATGGATTACAAAAAGGCTCCAGGGAACTTTTGAAGCTGATAAATATATCTGTTATCTTGTTTATGATGATAACTTTACTTGGATAGTAATACGTCAAAACTTCTCAAATTGTACTCAATAAATATATATAGTTTATTGAATGTCAATTATAACTCAAGAAAGTTGCTGACTTTTTTCTTAAAGAAGATGAAAGGAATATACCGAATCACTGTATTAAAAGAATTGGTTAATGTTCATACATTTGAACAGGTAGCATATGATCAAGAACCATTGGTACTGAAGGAAGAAGTCCAAGTTGCACTGAAGACACTGGTAAAAAGCAAGGCTCCAGGAAGTGATGGAATACCAATTGAGATGTTTCAACAAATGAATGCAATGCTAAGCACTCATCTGTCTGCACCAAGAAATGTGGAAGACAGCTACCCGGCCAGTTGACTGAAAGAGATCCATATCTGTAGTTATGCCAAAGAAAGGTGATCCAGTAGATTGTAGAAATTATCAAACGACATATTAATGTAATAATAGACAAGTAAAATTTTGATGAAATTAATTAAAAAATGTTTGCAGCAGTGTATCAAGAAGGAACTGCTGGGGATTTAGGCCAGATTCAGAATAAGATGTGGAATGAGGGATATTATTACTGATGTCAGATGCATCTTGGCTGAAAACAGAGAATACCAGAAAGGTGTTTATCTCTTGTCTTAGGCTGGATTCCCTAGAGAACAGATCTAGTAAAACATATAACCATACATACAAAGAGATTACTATCAAAGAAACCACTCATGCAGCTGTAAAGGCTGGAACATCCTGGGTGTGTGGATCAGGATGGAGGCTTCTCTTGATTCACATAACTCCAGGGGCTGGTGATCCCAAGACTGGCAGATTGGAGAGCAGGACTCCTGCCCTCCGTCAAGATTGACAAATTTCAAAGTTTGCTGGTAAGCTGATAGCTGAAGTCCCAAGAGCTGGAGGTCGGATAAACATGAGGCAGCTGCAGGATCCAGACCAAATGAAAACACCCAGCCAGCCAAGTGCCATCGAGTTGGATCCGAAAAACACCCAGAGTGACCATTTATATACAAAAGCAGGCCACATCTCCATGGAAACTCCTCTTAAACTGATTGGCTATGCACAGCAGAAACAATCATGAAAATGGTCACATAGAAACACTAAGAATAATGGTCTAGACAAGTTGGCACATAATCCTAACTATCACACCTTATTTATTGACTACCTGAAGATATTTGACTGTGTAGATGATACTAAATTATGGTAAGATAGCAAAGAATGAGTTTCAGAACACTTAAGTTGCTCATCTGGAACTGACACATTGATCAAGAGGCAATCATTCCAACCGAACAAGGGGACACAGCGTGGTTTAAAATCAGGAAATGTGTGTGTTGGGGTTGTATCTTTCACCATACCTATTCCATCTGGCATGCTGCACAAATAATCTGGCAAGCTGGATGATATGAAGAGGAATGAGAATCAAGACATGAGGAGGACTCATTAACAACCTGCATTACAGTGATGATGCAACCTTGCTTAACTGGGAGTGAAGAGGACTTCAAACACTTACTGATAAAGGTCGAGGACTCCAGCATTTAGTCTAGTTGGCTTTTTGGCTACACTGCAATATAAAGCAAACAAAAATCCTCAAATCTGAACCAACAAGCAGTATTGTGAAAAACAGAGAAAAGGTTAAAGATGACAAGAATTTCATCTTAATTGGGTTTGCAAGCACCCATGGAAGCATCAATCAAAAAATTAAATGGTGTAGTACATTGGGCTAATATGCTGCAAAAGACTTCTTTAAGTGTTCAAAAACAAAGCTATCGTTTTGAGGACTAAGGTGCGCCTGACTCAAGCCATAGTATTTTCTATTGCTACGTGTGCCTTTAAAAGGTGGACAGTGAAGAAGAAAGAGAAAAGAAGAATTGATGTGTTTGAAGTATGGTACTGGGAAAGAATATTGAATATATCATGGACTGCCAGAAGAATGAACAAATCTGTCTTGGAAGAAGTACAGTCAGGATGCTCCTCAGAAGCAAGAGTGGTGATCTTCTTCTCAAGTACATTGGAAATGTTATCAGGGGGGATCAGTTCTTAAAAAGGGACGCCATGCTTTGTAAGGCAGTAGGTTGGCAAAAAAGAGGAAGGCACTTAGTAAGATGAATTGTCCACAGTCACCACTACAACAACAGGCTCAACCATAGCAACAATTGTGAGAATAGCACAGGATTGGACAGTGTTTTGCTCTGTTGTGCACCAGGCTGCTATGCCTAGGAACTGACTTGAGGGCACTTAACAATGACAGCAACAATAAATCATAAAGACACCTTATTCCCACTAACAGACAGAGAGTTTGTTTTTGTTGTTGTTATCTTTTAGATAGGCACTTTCCAGGGATTACTCTGTGGAAGAATCAGCCTTTAGTACATAAACTGAAGATGTTTGATAACTTCAGTTCCAAAAGAATACTACATATAGCATAACTGAACAGAATACAAGTAATTAAAAAATCCTAGCCCCTGGTCAGTTTTATACCTTGTGTAACAAGGTTTTTGTTTAGCTTGTTTTGATCTTCTTTCTTAGTCTTTCTTTGTTTTTAATAGAAAGGATCTGGTTGATTTCACTTAGGGGTAGGGAGTATATATCAAAACTTTCAGAGGCTCTCTATAATTTCAAAAGTAAACACCATGGTTCTTCTGTTAACAGCATTCAACATGATTTAGATGGAATACAAAGAAGAAAGATAGTATCTATAAATTGATATTCAAAATAAAATGTTGAAGTGTATAGATTTAAAAATCAGGCATTAAAGAAAGGGTTTCCTTTACTTTTTCCCATTATACCTCTTAGTTCCTGGACCACGGAGTTTACATAATAGAGTTGATGTAGTGAAAGTCCCAGGAAGACAAATGGTAAAAATAAATGAAAATCCTACCACTTCTTATTCCATAGGAGTTTGAGGGGGGTGGAGTAGAAAAGCAAGGAGACAAAAGAAATGCAGATTCAGGGGTATCTAGAATTGCCAAGCCTAAAGTGAGCTTGGGGAACATGGATTAATTTCAATTTGAGGGCAACTTTGTATAAACTATTGCCCAGTCACCCATGGGATGCAATGAATAGCCTCCTGCATGGAATGTTGCTGAGTGTTGGCTCAATTAGGGATACAGTAGTTTTGTCAGGACAATATAAAGTCTAGCTTGTGTTTGCAAACGCATTTCTCTTTTTGTATATTGCGGACATGGGTAAGTATCAGAAGGCAATGCGGCCTCCTATGGTAGTGGACAGGGTAATCTCATAGTAGATGCTATGCCTGACCACTTAGACTATGGCTGAGATGAGTGGAGTAGCAGAGTATAAAAAGAGCAATTCAATAGACTGAGACTCTACCAAAAGTTAGCAACTGTTACCAAGAAAACTGGCAAAATTACAAGCTCAGGTAAACCATAAACCTCAAACCAAACCCATCATGGTCAAGTTGATTCCAACTTACAACAACACTGTAGTATAAAACAGAATTGCCCATACAGTTTCTAGGGCTGTCGATCTTTACAAAAGCAGAATAACATGTCTTTCTTCCATAGAGTAGCAAGTGGGTTTGAACTGCCATTCTTTCAGTGAGCATCCAAGTGCTCAACAACTGCATGACAAGGGCAGTGAGTCACATGTCACCATATTATCCAAGGTACATTACAAAGCTACAGAACAAGACCTTGTTTCCAAGTGTCACAAAGTCAAGTCATCAGCCATGCTTCTCTTATATTCCCTAAAGGCATTTTACAGAAGATTCAAGTAGACTAATGCATTAGAATCAGTGAACAAGACATTTTCTAAAGGGAAAATTTTAATGATTGGATTAGACTGCCAATAGCAAGGAAAGGTAACCTCTACTTTCTCTTCTTTGCAACTAACCATTGGAGGTGAGTGAGGAAAAAAAAAGCTACAGTTATTAAACAAAAAAGAAAAAAGATGGGGCAGGGAAAGATGGCAGACTAGACACACGTCTTCCAATTACCTCTGAGAACTAAGGCCTGGATTGATAATTGAATGGAGCAGCATGCACATCTGGCACAGGTTTGTTAGATCAGACTGCATGCCAGTATACAAGAAACTACCTCTCAAGACTAACTCAAGACAGTTTATGCTGAAACCTGCATCAGCTGACTCACAGTTTGGGAGGACTGTAGGTACTGACATCTTCTTTGTTATCCAGAAGAGGGGTACTGGATGTGAACTGCTAATCCACTGAACTGCAGTATTTAACTAAACAGTGATAGCACAGCAGAGAGACTATGTGTGGGATAGTCATGTACTGAAAGCCCAGCTGCTGACTGAGGGCACCAGTGCCCCTCTGCCTTGTGGTTTCTGAGCTGCGCCACAGGTTCTATTGTTCCAAAGCATGAGGGCAGCTTGGGCAGGATGCAGTCTTGGTTAGCTAGAAAAAGGAGTTACCTATCAGGAGGCCTCAGCTGGGGCTAATATTAATGCCAAGAAGCAGGTCTGAGTTTACCATGGTGGAGTCTCTAGAGTAATGGCTAGGGCCTGGCAGAGCGTGGCAGCAAGGCCATAACCCCTCCCTACTCTGAACCACATCATAGCATCTGGGGATGGCCTATGAGAAGCTTTTGTTGCAGCTGGAAGGCGGGACCTGTCACATCTGAGGGTATGACTGATTTCAAAAGCGTTGGACAGCTACTCACTTACCTTTTTAAAATAAGACCACCTGGAGCCAGTAGCAACTCCTCCACCCTTCACTGATCCACATCTTAGCATCAGCTGATGGTCCCCTCAGTGACCCCCAAAGCAGGGACCATCTTTGCCAGCTAGAAGACAGAGTTTGCCAGCCAAGAGAGTTCATCCAGGGCTAGTAACTGGAGTACACAGAGATGGCTGGTAATCAACTCCCCTCTTAGAACAACACCTCAGCTCCTGCTTAGGAAACACCAGGCAAACTGAACAGCTTCTAGATGGTGAGAAGGCAACAGTTCATAGCTAACCATTTAAAGAAATAGTCCACCATGGCTTCAGAAAACTCCCAAAATAAAGAATCGAAGAACTTTCCAGATGAAGAAGCTTTTGTGAAACCATTGGAGTTGATCACAAAAGAATTACATATAGAGCCCTCCTAGAGATTAAACAAAATGCAGCAGAACAAAATGAAAAATTAAGCAAGCTATTTGAACTGATTGAACATCACTGATCGAAAATCCAGCAGATCAATAATAAAGTTACAGAACTGGAGCATTCAATCCAAAGCCAAAAGAGCAGAACTGAGGAGCTGGAAGACAGAGTTAGTGAGGTTGAAGATAGAGCAACTGACACTAGCAATTATGAAGCAAAATCAAAGAAAAGTGGTAAGAAAAATGACGAAGCATTAAGAAACATGGGGGACTCTATTAGGAGGAAGAAATCTACAAATAATCAGAATTCTTGATCAGGAAGGGATAGCTGAAAATACAGAGTATTGTTGTAGAGTTGCTGACCGAAGACTTCCCTGAAATTATGAAAGAAAAGGATATAGACTTCCAAGGTACATATCAAACAACACGAAAAGTAGACACCAAAAGAAAGACACCAAGACATATTATAATCAAGCTTAATAAAATGAAACATAAACAGATTCTCTTAAAGGCAGCAAGGCTAAAAGAATAGATAACATTCAGAGGGAATAAATGTAAGTATTCATCTGGCTTCTCAGCAGAAACAATGTTGGCCAGGATGCAGTGGAATGACACATTCAAAGCCTTGAAGGAGAACAACTTCCAACCAAGAAGTATATATCCTGCAAAATTATCTCTCAAATATGAAGATGAAATTAAGACATTTGCAGATAAACAGAAGCTTAGAGACTTTGTAAAATCCAAATAAAAACTACAAGAAATACTGAAAGAAGCCCTTTGCTTAGAAAAACAAAAACGTTAAATGTTTACTTAACGATGCAATGTAGGACATGGCATCCAGAATCATACTCAATTACGGAAGTCACAAAGCTCAAAGACAGCAACAACATCAAAGAGGGAAACTAATAATCATATCATGAAAACCATGACATCATCTCAGTAAAAAGAGGGATCTGTTACAGTAGTCATAACTCTTTCAGATGGAGAGGAATTTAAAAAGATACGCAGAAGTTAAAGTCTGATTTAAACTTATATAGTAGTAAGGGAAATCATAGGGATAGCCTCAAAACAAGACAACAATGCAACATATCAAAACAAGAATACAGGAGTCTCAACAGACACAAAACAAACACTGAAAATTATGAAAGTCAACCCATAATGAAGAATGATCCAGAATAGCATATTAAGAGCAACACAGAAAACAATGACAACACAAAAATCAATGCATCAAAATGATAGCACTAAACACACACTTATCAATAGTTACACTGAATGTAAATGGATTGAACAGTCCAATAAAGAGTCAACAAGTGACATCTGAATCAAAAGACATGACCCATCTATATGTTGCTTACAAGAAACACACCTTAGACTCAAAGATATGAACAAATTGAAAATTAAAGGATGGAAAAGTATATATGAAGCCAACAACATACAAAGAAGAGCAGGAGTGGCAATACTAATCATAGATAAAATAAACTTTAACATAAAACACTCTGTCATGGACAAGGATGGCCACTATATATTGATGAAAGATTCAATACATAAGCAGGACATAACAATATTAAATATTTATGCACCCAATACCAGAGCATCTAAATATGTTGAAGAAACACTGACAACATTGAAAAATGAGATAGATTAGTCCTCAATAACAGTTGAAACTTCAACAGTCCACTGTCAGTAATGGACAGATCATCCAAAAAAATTCAGTAAAGATACAGATCTTACTGAGACAATTAACCAACTAGACCTCACTGACATATACAGGACCTTTTAGCAATCAAAGGTAAGTACATCTTCTCCAATGTACATGGAACATTTTCTACAATAGACCATGTGTAATGACATAAAGCAAGTCTCGACAAAATCCAAACCATTGAATTATTGCAAAGTATCTGCTCCATAAGGCCATAAAAGTTGAAATCAACAGCAGACAAAACATAGGTAGAAATCTGAACTTATGGAAACTGAACAACACCTTGCTCAAAAGTTCATGAGTTCTAGAAAACATCAAGGTTGAAATAAATTTATGGAATCAAATGAGAATGAAAACACATCCAACCAGAACCTGTGGGACACAGTAAAGGGAGTGCTCAGAGGTCAACATGTCTGTACAAATGCACACATCCAGAATGAAGAAAGGACCCAAACCAAAGAATTAACCTTACAGCTTGAACAAGCAGAAAGAGAGCAACAGAGAAACCCTTTAGGCACCAGAAGAAAACAGATGTTAAAGATCAGAGCAGAACTAAATGAATTAGAGAATAGAAGAACTGAAAAAATTAACAAAACCAAAAGCCAGTTTTTGGAAACGATCAACAAAATCGATAAACTATTTGCTGAATTTACAAAATAAAAACAGGATACAAATAACCCAAATAAGAGCTAAGATGGGAGATGTCACAACAGATCTAGCAAAAATCAAGAGTATCATAACAGAGTAGTACAAACGACTGTACTGTAACAGATTTGAAAACCTGAAAGAAATGGACAAATGTCTAGATTCATATCACCTACCAAAATTATCACAAGCAGAAGAACAATTTAGCAAAATCATCACAAAGGATGGGATTGAAAAAGTCATCAAAAAACTATGAACCAATAAAAGTCCTGGCCCAGATTGCTTCACTGAAGAACTTAGAATTCTACCAAATGTTTGCCCAGCCCAGTGTGTCAAGTAGGATCAGAACGTTTAGAGAAGAGTTAATTCCAATAGCACAGAGGCTATTACACAGCGTAGAAAGGGATAGAATACTCTCTAATTCATTCTATGAAGCCAGCAAAACACTGATACCAAACCAAGGGAGAGATCCCACAAAAATGATAATTACAGAACAATATCACTCATGAAACCAAATACAAAAATCTTCAAGAAAATCTTAGCCAATAGAATTTAACAACATATCAAAAAAATAATTCATTGTGACCAAGTTGGATTCATAGCAGGGAGGCCAGGCTGGTTCAACATCAGAAAAACAATTAATGTGATCGACGACATAAACAGCATGAAGGATAAGAATCACCCGATTTTTTCAATTGATGCAGAAAAGGTATTTGACAAAGTCCAACACCATTCATGCTAGAAACCCTCAGCAAAATAAAAACAGAGGGGAAATTCCTCAACACTTTAAGGGGCAATGCAAAGCAAACTGCCTACATCAACCTGAGTGGAGAGGGACTGAAACAATTCCCCTTGAGAACACGAAGTAGGCAAGGATGTCCACTCTCACCACTGCTATTCAACATGGTACTAGAAGTTCTGGCCAGAGCAATTAGGAAATAAAGAAATAAAGGGTATCCACATCAGCAAAGAGAAAGTAAAAATGTCCCTATTTGCAGATGATATGATTGCATATGCAGAGAATCTTAAAGAATTCATAAGTAAATGAATGGAACTAATAGAGGAGTTCAGCAAAGTATCAGGATCTAAGATAAACATAAATAAATCAGTAGAATTCCTTTATACCAACAAAGAGAACATCAAAGAAGAAATCACCAAATCTATAACATTTACTACAGCCCCCAAGAAGATAAAATACCTAGGAACAAATCTAACTAGAGAAATAAGAGACCTATACAAAGAGAACTACAAGACCTTACTGCAAGAAGCCAGGAGAGACTTAACACAAATGGAGAAATCTACCCTGCTTACGGACAGGAAGACTTAACATTGCGAAAATGTCTATTTTAGCCCAACTGATCTATATGTATAGTGCAATCCCAATACAAATCCCAGTGTCATTTTTTAATGAGATGGAGAAACAAATCACCAACTTTGTTGGGAAAGGGAAGAAACCCCAGATAAGCACAGCACTACTAAAGAAGAGGAACACTGTGTGAGGTCTCACACTAACTGATCTTAGAACCTATTACACTGCCACAGTAGTCAAAACAGCCTGATACTGGTACAAAAGAGACATATAGACCAATGGAACAGAGTTGAGACCTCAGAGATACTACCATCCTTCAATGAACAGTTGATATTTGAACAATTCGAATATATAAGCTCGGGTAAAAAAGTCTCTTTAACAAATGGTGCTGATATCCATCTTGCAGATATCCATCTGCAAGAAAACTGAAATGAGACCCATATCTCATACTATACAGAAAAGCTAACTCAAAATGGATTAAAGACCGAAATATCAAACCTAAAACAATAAAGATCATGCAAGAAAAAATAGGATCAACCATGGAAGCCTTAATACACAGCTTAGACAGACTTTAAAATCTCACAAACAATGCATGACCAACAGAATGGAAAATAGATAAATGGAACTACTAAGAAACAAACACTTGCTTATCCAAAGACTTCATCAGGAGAGTTAAAGGACTACCTACAGAATGGGAAAATGCATTTGGCAAGTACGTGTTGGACCAACATCTGATTTCCATAATCTGCAGGGTTATGCAAAATACCAACACGAAAAAGGTAAATAACCCAATTAAGTGATGCTTAAAGTAGATGGACAAACACTTCTCTAAAGAGGACATCTGGTCAGCCAAAAGACACATGAGGAAATGCCCATGATCATTAGATATCAGAGAACTCCAAATCAAAACTAGAATGGAAGGTTGGCCGTGATTCACGCTGGAGAGGCTTTGAAGACATTGGAACTCTCCTACACAGCTGGTGGGATTGCAAAATGGTGCAACCACTTTGGAAAGCAATCTGGTGCTTCCTTAAAAAGATAGAAATAGATATATCATTTGATCCAGTAATCCCACTGCTCAGAATATATCCTACAGAATCAAGGGCAGTCACAAGAACAGACACATGCACATGAATATTTATTGCAGCACAGCTATAACGGCAAAAAAATGGAATCACCCTGGATGCCCAACAACAGAAGAATGGATAAACAAAGTATGGTACGTATACTCAACAGAACACTATGGAATGATAAAGAACAATGATGATTTTAGGAAGCATCTCATAACCTGGTTTCAACTAGAGGATGATATGCTGAGTAAAATCAGTCAGCAGCAAAAGGACAGATATTGTGTGAACTCCTACTATTAGAACTTAAAAATAGACTTATATACAGAAGAAAAAACTGTGACAGCTACAGGGTTGGGGAGACAGAGACAGGGTTGGTTATAGATTAGATAGTTGATAGAAATCCAGTTAGGTGAAAGCGGTGACAGCGTACAATAGCAAGCAGATCAATTTAACAGGACTTCAACATAAACTGAAAACTCTTCTAATCTCAATCCAATACTGCAAGGATAGAGTAGCAGAGGTAGGGTATGGGGACTATGCTCTTGGGGAACATCAAGGACAATTGGCATAACTAGCCTATTGCTCAGACACTCATCTGCACCCTGTATTGGTGAGTGGCATCTGGGGTCTAAAAGCTCGCAAGTTGCCATCTGAGGTACACCAAATGGTCCCAACTTAGCAGGAACAGATGATCACCAAGAACAACAAAGACATGATGAAAAAAGAGCCCAGGAGGCAGAAGGACCCATGTGAACTGGTGGCTATATCAGCATGTGACCAGAAGAACCAGATTGTGCCTGGGCACCACCAAAGACAGCTGTGATGGGGCACATAATGTTGAGTCCCTGCAACAAGGTGAGAAAAAGAGTAGTGCAGCTCAAGAATTCTACCAAAAGACCACAGTTAATGGTCGGACTAACTGGAGAATCCCTTGGGAGCATGGCCCCTAGACCTGCTGCTGCTGCTGCCCCTGCCCAGAAAACACTACTAAGGTCAACTTTCCAGAGAGGAATGTACTGGACTTGGGGACAGAATGTGACAATATGGTTTATGTATTTTATGGTTCTATGCATTTATAGGATACTGGCCTACTGATCTCTTTCTAGATGGGAGAAAAAATGATGGAGAGGAGGAGGCTGGAGATTGTTGGTTGGATACAAAAAGTATAGAATGAAAAGGAGTGTGCTGTCACTGGCATGGACAGCAGAAGGAATAGCAGAAAGACAGGCATACAAACTTGATATGGGTTGTGTACTTACACTTCATCAGAATAAAAAATATAAGAGACTATTTCCTTTGTACATCTGAGTTTAGCGTGACTCATTCTACAACTTTGAAGAACACACTATTGATGTCTTAGTTTCAGGTCAGCTAATATTCTTTCAATCTTCAGTTTGAAACATCTATCAATTTCTAGATGCAGTCTCCAATCTCAGGTTGAATTTTGGCACTGGATCCAACTTTCTCTCCTGTGCAATGTTCCAGGCTTGAATGAATCTTGAGTAGGCATTATCCTGCATCCTGTTACTCTAGTTGCTATGTCTTACTAGTTTGTCATGATTGAATCAAATCTTATTTTTACAAATATTCTTTCCAACCTACTTCCTTTAATTCAACACTGTAACCTGTGTTGATTCAGCTATCTCCTACTATGGTTCTCAGTGCCGGAATCTAAGCCATATTCAATGCTGAGATGTGTTTCACACTGTTCAACCTCCTTTCATAGTGTTCACTCATTATAAACAGGTGTTCTCAAAACTAGTATGTGTATAATCTTTCCTAAAATAATTTAGCTGCATATAAGAAGACACAGATGGAAGATACATAAAACTAACCAGAGCAAGTAGTTATTAATTATTGGGAGTCATATACAGAGTCAAAAACATAGACTTACATGCAGGAGTCAATTAGCTAATGTTTAGGGGCACTCAAAAAGCTTGAAAAGTGCCACATCTTCTGATCTCTTTTAGGTCAAAAGTAATCAATTCTATTTCTCTGCTCTCATAGCACATTAACTGCACCTCAAATGTAGCAGACACTTCATGCTTCTGTCCATTACTGCAAGAAGTTCATTTGTCTATCTTCTCAATAATCCTCTTACTGTCTTTTCATTCATCTTTTCTCTAGAATATTTCCTAGGATGTTGCTTTAAAAGAGATAAGCCACAGAGCAGTAGAAGCTGCATATAGGTGGGCACATAAATTTATACAGGAATGCACATTTTCACTCAGTCATGTTAAATAGAAAAAAAAAAAACAACAACAAAAAAAGAGATAAGCCAAGTGCCGTCGAGTCAGATTGAATATTTTTTGTGTGTGTGTGGAATTGAATGGTGTCACGGATTGAACTGTGCCCCCCCCCCCAAATATGTGTAGCCATCTGGCTGGGCATGATTCCCAGTATCTTGTGACTGTCCTCCATTTTGTGGTTTTTCCTATGCTGCATGTTAAAGGATTAGGGTGGGACTGTAAATCTCTTTACAAGATCACCTCCCTGCTCCACTGTAAAGAGAGTTTCCTTGGAGTATGGCTTGTCCCACCCTTAATCCTTTCAACTTGCAAGAGATAAAAGGAAAGAGAAGCAGGCAGAGAATTGAGAACCTCACACCGTCAAGCAAGTAACATCAAGAGAAGTACGTGTCCTTCAGACCCAAGATTTCTGCACCAAGATGCTCCCTGGACAAAGACTGGTGTGCTACCAGCAAGGGGGAAAGCCTTCCCCTGGAGCAGACACCCTGAATATGGACTTGCAGCCTACCGGACTATGTAAGAATAAACCTTCCTTTGTTAAAGCCATCCACTCTGTGGTATTTCTCTTAGAGAAGCCCTAGCTAACTAAAACAAATGCCAATTAACCATATTTCTTAGTTATGAGAGATAAGGCATGTTCTAATTCTTTCTCCATTATCTATTGTAAATAATACCTTTACACATTAAACCCATTGTTGTCAAACTGATTCTGCCTCATGGTGACCCTACAGGATAGAGTAGAACTGCCCCACCAGGTTTCCAAGGAAAGGCTGGTGGATTTGAATTGCTAACTTTCTGATTACTGGATCAGCTCTTTAACCACTGTGCCTCCAGGACTGCATTGGCTGTGTGATTTTTGTAGGGACAAAACTCAGTAAAAAGACATGTCCAAGGAATCCCCTGAGATAGAAAACGCTAGTTTTCACCTTCAGAGGACTGAGGTGGAGCCATGTTTGTCACTCACCTCTAGTGGCCAGTATCGTGTAGCCAGTGGAAGATTCTTCAGTGATGTAATTCCGTGGACTCTAGCACAGGTGTCTGATTTAAAGGACAGGCTGACTTAAAACCTCTAAATTAAGGTGCAGACAGACTGAAAGCCTTTGACTTTAAGGGAAGGAGGTGAGTAAACACTTATTGTGAGCCTACCAGGTGCAGATACTCAGGGGGCAATTCCAGGCTGCAAAATTGGAGAATCCGTTGACAAAAATGAGAAATAACTGGCAGAAGTAGAAGACTTTCAAACCCCCAAACTAAACGCATTGCTACTGAGTCAATTCTGACTCATAGAGACCCTATAGGTCAAAGGAGAACTGACCCATAGACTTCCCAAGGAGCACCTGGTGGACTTGAACTGCTGAACTTTTGGTTAACAGACACAGCACTTAACCTTTATGACACCAGGGTTTCCACAAGACTTTAGACTTTGCCTTTATCTGAATTCTTTTCCATCATCCTCAGGATCCAAAGGTAAAAACGTGAGAGGAGCAACAGCCAGGAAATTGTCAAAGGGAATTAAATAATCTATGTGAAGACCTTACATATAAGTACATCATTTAATTGGTAGGATAACTAGGTAGTTCCTCACTCTATTGATCCAGAGATGAACAAATGTTCCAAGAGAAGCCCTTGCTATCCTAACTGTCTTTGAGAAGCTTGAAAATACATTGCAGATTTCACATAATCCTCGTATTTTGGAAGAAGTACCCAAACAAACAAAAATCTCAAGAGAAATCTTGTCATGTATTTTATTTTTAAAGATTGTTACCTACACTCTTCTTTCCAGGGTCTTGTGTCATTCTTTGGAAATCAATAGCGAAAAGTAAGTACTTTAGTAAGCAGTAAGTCAAGAACAGTCACTAATTCTTCTCTGCAAAATCTCTAGTACTCTAGAGGTACTCAAGCATAAAACATCTTTACTTTTTCTAAGCTTATAAATATTTTAAGTTTTGAAGTGTCATCATCAAACTTGGGTTGCAAATATGCTTCCTTTTTAATAACAATAGCCATTTTTTCACTAAGTGCCCCTGCGTGTCAGATACTAGATGAAGTAATTTATCAACACTACCTCTAATCTTTACCACTCCTCTGTCAGTTTGTTGCACCATTGTGGTTTGCATGTTGCTGTAATGCTGGAAGCTATGTCAGCAATATTTCAAATACTGGCAGAGTCACCCAGGGCTGAGAAGTTTCAGCAGAGCTTCAAGGCTAAGACAGACTGGGTAGGAAGAAGGACTTAGTGACACACTTTGAAAAGTATTGGGCAGTGGAAAATCTTAGGAACAACAGTATAAAATTGTCTGACACAGGGCCAAAAGATGAGCTTGGAAGGCACTCAAAACAGAACTCGTAAACAGCGACCTCCTCAAAATAGTCTCAACCTTAATAACACGGATGGAGTCAAGGGTTTTGAATCTTGACTTGTGATGTGGCACAACTCAAAATGACAAAAAGCAGCCATAAGAATCCATCAACAATAGGAATGTGGAATGTACAAAATAAGAACCTAGGTAAATTAAACATTGTTGACAATGAAATGGAACATATGAAGATCAGTATCCTAACATTAGTAAGTTGAAACGGAGGATGATTGGTCCTTCTGAATGAAACAGTCATATGGTCTACTATGCTGGGAATCACAAATTGAATAGAATGCCATTGCATTCATGTCAAGAACATTTCAAGCTCTATCCTGAAATACAGTGCTGTCAGTGACAGTATATTATCTACATATCTACCAGAAGGATCAGTTGATGTGACTATTATTCAAATTTACACACCAATCAATATTACCAGAGATAAAGAAATTGAAGATTTTTGCCAATTTCTGTGGTTTAAAATTGATCAAACATGCAATCAAAATGAATGGATAATTACTGGTGTTTAGAATGAGAAAACTGGAAACAAAGAAGGATCAGTAGTGGGGAAATGTGGTCTTCTTGGTAGAAAGGATGTCAGAGATCACAAGACAGAATTTTGTAAGATCAGTGACTTCTTCATTGCCAATATATATGTATTTTTATCAGTGACATAGAGTAACCATACACATAGACTTTGAAGGACTGAGTACACAGGAATCAAATCAATTATACCTGTGGAAAGACACAATGGAGAAGGTCAATATCATCAGTATGAACAGACCACTGGCCAACTTTCTCAGATCATCAATTGCTCAGCTACAAGGTCAAGTTGAAGGTGAAGAAAACTAAAACAACCTCCATAAGCGCCAAAGTACAATCTTGAGTCTATCCCACCTAGAGTTAGAGGCCAGCTCAACAATAGATTTGACACATCAAACACCAGAGGAGTTGTAGGGTGATATGAAGGACATCATATATGAAGAAAACAAAAGGTCATTAAATAGACAGGATATAAAGAAAAGAAGACAGTGAATATCAGAAGAGACCCTGAAATTTGCTCTTGAACATAGAGTAGCTAGAGTAAATGCAAGAAATGAGGAAGTAAAAGAGCTAAAGTAAATTATAAGGAAATGTGAAGAGACCTGGAGCTAGAAAATGGAAAGAGAAGACCACATTCTGTATTTCTCAAGCTGTATGAACTGAAGAAGGAATTCAAGCCTTGAGTTGCAATACTTAGAAATTCTATGGACAAACTATTGAATGACTCAGGAAGCATCAAAATCACATAGGAGAAATACAGAGCCTCTGTACCAAAAAAAACTGGTGCAACCATTTCAGGAGGTAGCATACAATCAAGAACTGACAGTTCTAAAGGAGTCCAAGCTGTACTGAAGGCATTGGAGAAAAACAGGCTTCAGGAGTTGACGGAATGCTGATTAATGTATTTACACAAGGAAATGCACAAAGAATTGCTGATTTATCTATGCTAAGAAGTTCGGGGGTCAGGGCCTAGTCAGCCTAGTCACATATCTCCTTGATTCTCTCTGAGACCTAAGTCCTAGAGATATAATTGAACGGAGCAGCATGGACATTCTTGGAGCCTCAAGATCAGGCAGAGCTGTGAGATCAGATTAGGTGACAGGAATGGGAAAAGGACTTTTGGTGGAAGCGAGAGAGCAGTGCAGAGTCCTGCTTCTTATGGACAGCATACAGGCACAGACAGCATCTTTGTTAACCATGAGACTGGCCTAGGATGGCTGAGCCTGAGAGGCTGGCAAGGGCCAGCTATTATGCCAAGCTGCAGTGCCTAAGTAAACAGTGTCTTTCATAGCACAGAGGCTGGGATTGGGACAGTTACATCTAGAGGACCTAGTATAGCAGTGACTGGCAACTAAGGGTGCCCATGCCCCTGCCCCTCTCTTCTCGGAGCTGTGTCATAGCTATTTCTGGCTCAGCAGAGGTGAGTTGGCTCAGGTGGGATGCCATCTTGGTCAGCTGAGAGGTGGAGTCAGCCATGCTGGAGGGTCTAGAAGGGGCTAGCTGCCAAACTGGGCAACAGTGTCTATCTGAACAGCACCTCTACAGAGCAGGTTAAAAAGCTGCTTTTAAGACAATCATGCCTTAGAGAACACAGTGGCAGCTGGTGGCCGAGTGCTTGGTGCTCTTACTCCTCCCTTCTTTGAGCCACTTCACAGTATCTGCTGATGGTCACTGAGAAACTCCATAAATAGGGCACCATTTTTGTCAGCAAGGAGGTTGGGCCTGCCACTCCTGAAGCCCTGGCTGCTATTGGCTGCCACTAGACAGTGCCTCTCTCAACAAAAAAAGTTTTTTTTTTTTTTAACTGTGATTGAGTGAAACTATACAATTAAAGTTAAATTTTCATGCCAACTGTACCCAGCGAGCACAGCAGCAGCTGGCAGTCAAGTCTAGCAGTGCCCTTAGACATTTCTTTCTTAGAGTGACACCACAGCACCCGTTGGTACAACACTGGTGAAGATGAAAAGCTTTTTAATGGTGCAAAGACAACCACCAGTGTCTACCTATTTAAAGAAGCAGACCATCATGGCTCCAGAAAACTTACAAGAAAAACAATAAAAAACTTCCCAGATGAAGAAGCCTTTCTGAAATTATTGGAGGTGGACTATAAAAGAATTGTGTATAGAGCCCTTCTAGAAATTAAACAAAGTGCAGCAGAACAAAATGAAAAATTAAGCAAGATATAGGAACTGCTAGAAAATCAATGATCTGAAATTCAGTAGACAATGCAGTGCAAACCCAAAAGAGCAGGATTAAGGAAATGGAATACAGAATTAGCAAGACTGAAGATAAAGCAACTGACACCAACATTTATGAGGAAAAATCAGATAAATGAATCAAGAAAAATGAAGAAGCAGTAATAAGCATGTAGGACTCTATCAAGAGGAGTAATCTGTGAATAACTGGAATTCCTGAACAGAGAGGGATAGTAGAAAAAAATCAGAGAGAATTGTTGAAGAGTTGATGACAAACAACTTTCCTAACATCATGAAAGAAGAGAACATAGCTGTTCAAGATGCTTATCAAACTTCACAAGAAGTAGACCCCAAAAGAAATGCATCAAGTCATGTTGTAATCAAACTTAATAAAATGAAACATAACAAGAGGCTCTTAAAGGCAACTAGGCTTGTATCAAAACTAATGTAAAAAGGGAAGCCTTGTAGGCAGTCTTCTGACTGCTCAGCAGGGACTGTGTTGGCAAGAAGGCAGTGAGATGACACAGAAAAAGCCTTGAAGGAGAAAAGCTTCCAACCTAAGAATTATATATCCTGCAAAATTTTCTCATAAATATGATGGTGAAATTAAGATATTTTCAGATAAACAGAAGCTTAGAGACTTTGGAGAAACAAACCAAAATTAGAAGAAATAATGAAAGAAGCTTTCGTTTAGAAAATCAATAACGTCAGATGTATACTCAATGATGCAATGCAGGACAGAGCATCCAGAATCCTTTTCAGTTAGGGAAGCCACAAAGCTCAATCAAAGCTAAATTTTAAAAGTAGGGAAACAGATCTTAACACGTAAATGATGATTTCATCACTCTATAAAAAGGGATATATGACAGTATTTATAGTGATTTAAAAAATAGAGAAAATTAAGGAGATATATAGAAGTTAAGGTTTTTTTTAAACTTAGAACATTAAGGGGGAAACAGGAGGTATCAGAAAGCAAACTAATAATACTGCATACTGAAATAAGAAATGTAATACAGCAGTCTCAACAGAAACAAAACCAGCAATGAGAAGGATGAAAAGAAAACTCATAAAGAAAAAATACCCAGAACAGAATATTAAGTAGAATAAAGAAAACGACAACAACACAAAAATAAAGGCACCAGGGGACATCGAGGCGAACTGGCATAACTAGAATTTTGCTAAGAGTCTTCTGCACCCCAAATTGGTGAGTGGCATCGAGGGTCTTAAAAGCTGCCAAGCTGCCATGTGAGGTACAGTAGGTGATCTGAATTCAGCAGAAATAGATGGTCACCAAGGACCAAAGCGACACAGGGGAAAGAGAACCCAAAAGACAAAGACCCATGTGAGTGGGTGACTACACTGACATGTAACTGGAAGAACCAGATGGTACCCAGCCACCTCCAGTGATAGCTGTGATGGGGCTCACAAAGTTGAGTCTCACTGGCAACATGAGAATAAATACAGGTTCCATGAGATCTCCACTAAAAGACAGCAATTAATGGTCCATGAGTTTCTCTGGGAGCATAGTCTCTGGTCCTGATGCTGCCCCTGTCCATAAATCAGAATGGAGGTCAACTCTTTACACGGGAATGGATGAGACTCGGTGAAACAGAGTGACCATATCGTGTGTGCACGTTATGGTTCTATGCATCTATAGGATGTCATCCTGCTGACCTCTTACTAGAGGCAGGGGAGAGGGTGGAGAGGAGGGGATAGGAGATTGTTAGGAAGATATGACATGTACAGAACAGGGAGGAGGTGTGTGCTGTCATTGGACAGGGACAGCATTGTGAGCTGCACATAGGCAGGCATGTGAATTTATATGGGATTGTACTTTTTTCACTTAATCATAATTAAAAAAATAAAGAAGGGCACCAAAATGAAAACACTAAACATATATCTATCAATAGTTACACTGAATGTAAACAGATTCAACACTCCTATAAAGATACTCAACTTGACAGCAGTGGATTGGGTATAAAGAGACAGAGAGTAAAAGCTTAGATCAAAAAACACAATTTACCTATATGTTGCTTACAAGGAGCACATCTGAGACTCAAAGACATGAACAAACTGAAAGTCAAAGAATGGAAGAGTACATACCAAGCTAACAACATTCAAAGAAGAGCAGGATTGGCAATACTAATCTCAGATAAAATAGATTTTAAAGTAAAAGCCATGATTGTGGACAAGGATCAAAAAAAAAAACCTGATTCATTGCCATTGAGTTGGGTCTAACTTAAGCAACCCTAGAGGTCAAAGTAGAACAGCCCCATAGAGTTTGCAAGGAGCACCTGGAAGATTTGACCTGCTGACCTTTTGGTTAGCAGACATAACACTTAACACACTATGCCACCAGGTTTTCTGTGGATAAGTGTGGTCACTATTTATTGTGTAAAGTTTCAATATATAAGCAGGATATAACAATGTTAAATATTTATGCATCCAGTACTAGAATATCTAAATACACCAAACTCTGCCAACACTGAAAAATGGGATAGATCACTCCATAGTAATAGTAGGACACTTCAATATCCCACTTTCAGTAATAGACAAATCATCCGGAAAAAAAGCTCAATAAAGATACAGAAGGTCGTATTTCTGTAATCAACCAGCTGGAGCTCATTAACATATACTGAACTTTTTGCCCAACAACAGATAAATGCACTTTCTTTTCCAAAGTACATGGAACCTGCTCCAGAAGACACCACATATTAGGCCACAAAGCAAGTCACAACAAAATCAAAACCATTAATTTATTGCAAAGCATCTTCTTAGACCATAAAGCCATAAAAGTTGAAATCAATAGCAGAAAAAACATGAGTAAAAATTCGAGCTCGTGGAAAATGAGCAACATATTGCTCAAAAAGCCATGGGTTACAGAAGAAATCAGACACAATAAAGAAATTCATGGAATCAAATGAAACTGAAAACACATCTTATCAGAACTTGTGGGATGAAGCAAAAGCAGTGCTCTGATGTCAATTTATCTCTATTAATGCACACATTCAGGATGAAGAAAGGGCCCAAACTAAAGAATTAACCCTACATCTTGAACAAGTAGAAAGAGAATAGAAGAACCCCTCAGGCATCAGAAGAAAACTGATAATAAAAATTAGAGCATAACTGAATGAATTAGAGAATAGAAAAACAATGGGAAGAAGTAACAAAATTCAAAAACTGTTTTTTTAAAAGATCAACAAAATTGACAAAACATTAGGTAAACTTAGAAAAGGAAAATTGGAGAGGAAACAAATAACCCCAATAAGAAAGGCGATGTTAATGTCACAACAGACCCAACTGAAATAAAAAATATCATAACAGAAAACTAGGAAAGACTATATTCTAACAGATTTGAAAACCTAGAGGAAATCGACAAATTTCTAGATTCATATCACCTAAAAATTTCCACAAGGAGAAGCAAACAACTTAATGAGCCCATCACAAAAGAAGAGATTGAGAAAGTAATTAAAAAACTACCAACCAAAAAAAGTCTTCTCATTGACTGCTTCATTGGAGTTAATTCCAATATTACTGAGGCTTTTACACAATGTAGAAAAGGACATAATATTCCTGTATTTATTCTATGAAGACAGAATAATCCTGATACCAAACCAGGGAACAAAAAGAAAATTAGAGACCAGTATCACTCATGAACCTAGATGCAAATATCTTTAACAAAATCCTAGCCAATAGAATTGAACAACATATCAAACAAATAATTCATGATGACCAAGTTTGATGCAGTGTGAGTTCAACATCAGTAAAACAGTTAATGTTATCAACCACAAAAATAACACAAAGGGTAAGAATCACCTGATTCGGTCAATTGATGCAGAAAAAGCATCAATGTTGACAATCCAATACCTAATCAAGTTAAAGACTCTTAGGAAAATAGGAATAAAAGGGAAATTCCTCAATGCAATAAAGGACATTTACAGAAAGCCAGCAGCCAACATCATCCAGAATGGACAGAGACAGAAAGAATTCCTCCTGAGCACGGTAACTAGACAAGGATGCCCACTATCCCTATTTCTATTCAACATTAGAGGTTCTGGCCAAAGCAATCAGACAAGACAAAGAAATAAAGGAAATCTGCATCAGTAAAGGAGAAATAAAAATGTTCCTATTTGCAGATAACATGATTGTATACATGGGGAACCCTAAAAAATCCATAAATGAACTACTAGAACTAAAAGAAGAGTCAGCAAAGTATCAAGATGTAAGAAAAACATGAATAAATCAGTAGGATTCTTTTACACCAACAAGGAGATCATCAAAGAGTAAAACACCAAACCAATATCATTTACAGAAGCCCCCAAGAAAATAAAATACCTAGGAATAACTCCAACCAGAAAAGAGACCTATATGGAGAGAATTACAAGACCCTACTGAAAGAAACCTCAAGAGACTTACATAAGTGGAGAAATCTACTTTGTTCTTGGATTGGAAGTCTTAACACTGTGAAAAATTCTGTTTTACCCATGGTGACCCACATAGACAATGCAATCCCAATACAAATTTAACTGTCAGTTTTTAACGAGATGGAGAAACAAGTCACCAACTTTGTTAGGAAAGGCAAGAAACACTGCATAAATAAAGTACTACTGAAGAAGTGAAACACAGTGGGAGACCTCACACTACCTGACCTTAGGACTACTACTCTGCCCCAGTATTCAAAACAGCCTGGTACTGGTACAAAAACATACATATAGACTGATGGAACAGAATAGAGAATCCAGAAATCTCGCCAAACTCCTATGGACAACTGATACACAACAAAGGCCTTAAGATTCTAAACTGGAGTAAATACAGTCTCTTTAACAAATTAATGGTGTTGACAAAATTGGATATCCATCTGCAAAAACTGAAACAAGATCTATATCTCACACCTTACACAAAAACTAACTGGAAATGGATCAAAGATCTAAATATGAAACCTGAAACGATTAAAATCATGCTAGAAAGAATAGGGACAACAATGTAGTTCTAACACACTGCTTAGACAGACTACAAAATCATACCAAAGATGCCAAAAACAACAGAAGAGAAAATAGACAAATGTGAACTACTGACTCATGCTCATCCAAAGACTTTACCAAGAGAGTTAAAAAACTACCTACAGAATGGGATAAAAATATTTGGCAACTATGTGTCAGATTAAAATCTTATTTCTATAATCTGCAAGGTACTGCAAAATATCAGCTAGAAAAAGGTAAATGACTCAATTAAACAGTGGTCAAAGGAGATGGACAGACACTTCAACAAATAAGAAATCCAGGCAGCCAAAAGACACATGAGGAAATGCTCACAAGTATTAGCTATTAGAGAAATCCAAATCAAAACTACAATGAGACACCATCTCATCTCAATGAGGTTGACAATAATCCAAAAAATACAAAACAACAAGTGCTGGAAAGGCTATGGAGAGATTGGAATTCTCCAACACTGTTGGTGGGAATGTAAAATGGTACAGCTGCTTTGGAAAGCAATTTGGTGCTTTCTTTAAAAAGTAGGAAGAGAAATACCATGTGATCCAGCAATCCCACTGCTTGGAATATATCCTACAGAGATGAACGTGGTCACCCAAACAGATACATGCACATGAATTTATTGCAGCACTGACCACAGTAGCAAAAAGATGGGATAAACAAACTATAGTATGTGTACACAATGCAATGTGTACATGTACAAGTATACACTATGCAATGATGCAGAACAATGATGATTTTAGGTAGCACCTTATAATCTGGTTTCAACTACAAGATATCATGCTGAGTGAAATCTGTCAGTGGCAAAAGGCCAAGTAGTGTATGAGGCCTCTGCTACACGGACTTAAAAGTGGACTTATGTACAGAAGAAAAGACCTGTTGGCAGCTACAATTGTGGGGAGTGAGGGAGACGGCTGGTCATAGATAAGACAGTTGATAGGAATTTGGTCTGGTGAAAGCAGGGACAGCACACAGTAGATAGCAGATCCGCGTAACTGGACTACATCATAAACTGAGAAGTTTTCTAAACTCAACCCAAAGGATAGAGTAGGAGAGACAGGGATCTGGGGACCACGCTTTGCAAGGATAGTGAAATCATTTTGCATAACTAGTCTTTTGCTAAAAGAGTCTTCTATACTCTGTACTGGTGAGCGGTGTCTTGGGTCTTAAAAACTAGCAAGCTGCCATCTGAGGAGCACCAAACTGTCCCAACCTGTCTGGAACAGATGATGACCAAGAACATCACAGACACATGGAAAACTGAGCCCAGGAGACAGAAGGACCCATAGGAATGGGACACTACATCAGCATTAGGTCAAAAGAACCAAATAGAGCCTGGCCATCACCAAATGCAGCTGTGGGTACACAATGTAGAGTCCCTGAGATAACATGAGACAATGAGGTACACAGTTCAAAAACTTTACTAAATTCCAGAACTGATGATCTGACAGCCTGGTGGGCCCCTGGGAACATGTGCCCTAGACTGGTTGCTGGCCCTGATGTGAAACAAGTACTGAGGTCAATTCTTCAAACAAGAATGGACTGGACTCTCAGAGACACAGTGTGAACATGTGTTCTATTTACTTTATGGTTTTATACATTTATAGGAGGCTGTCCTACTGGTTTATTTCTAGATGGGAGAGGAGGAGACAGGTGTTTGTGAAGAGGATGCTAAAAGTAAAGAGTAAAAAGGAAGAGGGTGCTGTCACAGCGTGAGGAGAGCAGATGGAGTTGCACATAGGCGAGCATGCAAAATTGATTTGGATTGCACACTTCCACTTAATCATAATTAAAAGAAAAAAAAGAAAAGAAAATTGGAAGACATTTGCCTGGCTATCTGACTGAAATAGATAGTGCAGTGGTTAAGTGTTACAGCTGCTAACCAGAAGGTCGGCAGTTCAAAAGCCCTAGGAGATCCTTGGAAACTCTGTGGGGTAGTTCTACTCTGTCCTCCAGGGTCACTGGGAGTTGAAATTCACTCGATGGAAATGTGTTTGGCTTCTGGGTGTTGTTAATATCACATGCAAGTGATATTTTGCTTGAGATAATAATAATAGTAATAATAATTGCAGCCATACATTGACAGGGAACTGCTGAGATGCAGGTTGAAGGCAGAATAGGAAGTGTAGTGAAGAATGTTGCTAATGGTGTCAAACGAATCTTGGCGGAAGCAGAGTGCACTAAGAAGGTGTTTATCTGTGTTTTATTGATTATGTAAAAGAATTTGACTTATCCATAAAGAATTATGGATAACATTGGAAAGAATGGGAATCACAGAATACTGAATTGTGCTAATGTGGAACCTGTACACAGACAAAAGGACCCTCATTCCTACAGAACAAGGAGCTACTGAATGGTTTAAAATCAGGAAAGGTGTGTGTCAGGGATGCATTTTTTCACCACACTTGTTCAATCTGTGTGTCAAGCAAATAATTGAAGAAGCTGGGTTATACGAAGAAAAATGTTGATAAGGATTAGAGAAAGACTTATTAAAAACCTATGACATGCAGATGACACGGCCTTGCTTACGGAAAGCAAAGAGGACTTGAATCACTTCCTGCTGAAGACCAAAAACTACAGCCTTTGGTGCCCATTACACCTCAACACAAAGGAAACAAAAATCCTCACAGCTGGACCAATAAACAATGTTATGATAAATAGAGAAAAGATTGAAGTTGTGAAGCATTTCATTGTGCTCAAATCCACCATCAACATCCATGAAAGCAGCAGTCAAGAAATCAACAACACATTGCATTGGGCATATCTGCTGCAAAAGATCTCTTTAAAGTGTTCAAAAGCAAAGATGTTACTTTAAGGACTAAGATGCAGCTGTCGTAAACCATGATATTTTCAATCACTTCATATACATGCAAAAACTAGACAATAAATAAGGAAGACTGAATTATGTACATATGTGTAAGTATTTACGTATTATTATACATATAGTTACGTAAAGAAGACCTTCGACTAGTGGCGCAGGTGAAGAAAACTGAGTACACCATGCGCTGCCAGAATAAGGAACAAATCAGCCCTGGAAGAAGTGCATCTAGAAAGCTTGTAAGTGAGGATAGCGAGGCCTCATCTCATGTACTTTGGACATATTATTAGGAGCAACCAGCCCCTGCAGAAGGACACTATGCTGAATAAGACAGAGAGTCAGTGAAAAAGAGGAAGATCCGCAATGGGATGCACTGACACAGCGACTGCAACAACGGGCTCAGACAAGACGGAGAGGACGGGACGGGAGAGGGCTGCATCTACAGTCGCTCTGATGAGGAACTGACTTATTGGCACTCGACAATTTTAGCCTCATCAGCAATTTTACTGGAATTTTATCCAAGTGTTCAGTTTTCACCTTCTGTCTTAGGCATGTGATCTGGAGAATCTTTCCACTCAGGTGTCTGTGCCCCTAAATTAGCTGCTGTCAAATGGACTTGGACTCATTGTGATCCCATGGATGGCAGAGTAAGACTGTGCTTTATACGGCTTTTAAGGGCTGGTATTTTGGGAGTAGTTTTTCAGATCTTTCTTCTGAGGTGCCTCTGAAGGGCATCAAACCTCTAACTTTCCAATTATCAGTTAAGCATGTTAACCATTAGTATCACTCAGCCACTTCCTATGATTCTAAGGGACTAGTTTTAAGTCATTTCTGAAAACTACCCTTTCAAATCAGGTCCAGGATAAAAGGGAATCACGTCCTTGACCTTGGCTCGCTAATCCACTGGGTCCTTTGCAGTTTCATGAAAACACCAAAGAACGGTAAGTGAGTTGGCAATTATTTCGTTCATACAGAAGGCATTCTTGCTGAAGTGCACGAAACATGCCCAGTAACACAGATCGTTACATTTCTTGGTGGAGACCGAGAGAAATGGAAAACCAGGAGGTGGATTTTAAATCATTGCAATGTAGGAAATGGAGGCAGAATAACGCAAGAAAGGAAAATCATCCCCCTTTATAATTTGTTCTGTGTCTTTTGTTCTTTGTTTGCTTCAGCTAAAAGAAGGTGACTTATTTGCTTTATGATATCCCAGAAGTTTTGTGGTCTCTTCTCCCACATCAGGGACAAAGTAAAGTAGGTTTAGTATGATTGATTTAAACTCGGTGGCTGCTATAGTATCTGTCATTTAGTTGTTAAGAAAATGCAATCACACAACTTTTCTGTTGGGCCTTTCACCTCTGTTCATATCAGAACTGTCTTTCAGGTATGACAGTGGTGGCCAGTATGAGCAGAAAAAGCGCTTTTTATGTCAACCTCCTACTCATGGTGGTTTCATTGAGCCACTCAAATTTTTCTGTCTGTGTTGCTTTCCACGTGCATGGGAAAGATGGATGAACATGAAAGTTAACCAGAAAACAGTATCATAGTTTTGAAAGATGTACAATAAATTTACAAGTAAATACTCATAAATCAAGGGCAATGAAAGTTATTTTCATTTTATCAATAAAATATTGGACAAATTGTTGTACGACTAAATTAAAGTCCCTTGCTAGATAGAAAAATATCAATAAGCAGAATAAACTATAGTGATATATGCTTAATTTACATGTTTTTGTCAAAGAAATTACTGCTATAAAGAAGAGGGTGTTAAAAAAGATGAGTGAATAATAGAAACAACCACTCATAACCATACTATTATATGTAACAACTATTACCATTTTGGGATGTGTTCTTCAAGATTTATTTTTTGTTAAACACATACATACTAAAAATAAATCAATTTTTTAAACTTCAAGAAAAGTATCAGGTCAATTTAGGGTCCAGAAGCAATGTTCATTTTTTATCATGTATGCTACATATTTTTATTACTTTCCTATGTCACTCAAGCTGTGTTTATGTTTAAGATGTAAAATTTCAACTGCTGGATAATTTAAAGCTAAGCATGCTAGCACGAAAAGAGTTGCCACATGCTTGCATTCAACATTGGCCAAGTATGACAAAACTCAGAAAGAGTCCACGATAATCAATATTATCAATGTTGCAATATCCAATTAAGTTGCACTCAGAGTTTTCTCCTGAAAACAAGTGAATAGAAATGCAGAGTATTTAAAGAAAAAAGCCTTTTCAGTCATATCCATGCTTTTCAATCTAACTTGAAGGGGAGGATAATAGTATGGCAGTCTTTTATTTAAAACCTTACAGAATAAAGAGGATTTTTTTTTTAATAAGAAGCTCAAAATGACAGTTGCCTTTCTAATCCATTAGCAGAATGTAAAATGCAAAGCTGAATGTCACTATTGGCCTCTTAAACTGTACTAAGTATGGTTTTAATATTAATTTCTGAACATGTCATATATTCCTCAGCTTCAGTGCATTTAATGACAGGTTGTACTACACATCACTCATATCTTTCACCCTAATCTTTAGATATACATTTTATACTTTCTTAAAAATTATATTGCCTGTCTTCCTTTCATGAGGATTATAAATGTACCTTACATGTTGAAAAAAGATGGCTTTATAGGAGTGATGCACCATGTGAAACAGGAAGAACCAAGAGAGAGAAGGTCAGGAATACTGCCTATATTATGGCTTGAGGTCCAAGTATTAAAAACAGTAATAATAACTGGAATAAACAGAAAAACTTTACCTTAAAGTTGTACAGCAATTTTGCTTTCCATTGATTTTACATGCATTGTCTCATTTGATCTTGAAAACTGCTCTGTGAAATAGAAAGAATAGTTATTACTATCACTATTATTCAAAACCAGTTACTGACCAGTAATTATATAAGAGATTACGAGATTTGTCAAAGGTCCTAAAAGTCAAAATCTGGAAAAGTGGTCTGATTCTTGGTCCGGTGATTATACTTTACACTAGGCATCTCTTCTGTTCATAGTAAATATGAAAGCAAAGAAATATATATACGCCAAGAAACTCCATCCAACCTCCTTTGTCTTACTTCTTCTCTGGAACTGAGTAGGAAAATATTTTAATATAAATTTGAGCCTGGAACAACACTTTGCATTAGTGAGAACAAGTCAGTGATGTTCAATGCGTAGAAAAATGAAGGAATACATGAATTCACATTTTAATAGAGTGCCTGAAGACTTTCTGATTCCTGGTTTTTCCCATAAACACTATGAAACCGGACAATTTTTGCTTGCCCATTCATTGTTACAATGGTGTTTTGCTTGCATGTAAAATGTAGAGCGATTAACTAAATACTCACTCAACCTTGTGTATTTCTATTAAATTATGCATACTGAATAGTCAATTAAACTAATATGGCTATTTCTTATTGATTGTTTATGCCAATTTCATTTTTCTTCTTGGACTTAATTTCTTCTACCTTTCAGAGACAATGGCTGTAAGAGATGATATTTAAAGTGAAACTCAGAGTAAACGAGGATGAGATTTATTATTGTTGGAGTTCTGATCCTGAGTCTACAAATGCCTGTTAGATTGATTCATGGGTCACATACTTTCTATTAAATATGCCTATTTCTAGCCTTGTTACAATGTTGTAAAATTCAAAGAGCAGAGTGTCTGGGCACATAAATTTTTCTTCTAGTTTTTTTAGACTGGATTTATTAAATATATACTAAAATGTCATGCCATTATATATTTCTAATATCTAAGATGCTATTAGATGTTTCTCAAATGAATTTTACTTTCAACAACTGTCCATAGCCTAGTAAAATAGTCTGTGTGCTTAGTTTTGCCATATATATTGATCAGGTCTTCTCTGATCCTTGTGTTTGGAACAAATCATACAGTATTAGGATTTTGTCCTTGCATGGGTGTCAAAAAGTGGCAAGATGCTCATCACACTCATTTTGTCTTTCTACACTGATAGAAAGATTGTGTTTTCCAGCCTCCCATGTAGGTTGGGCCCTATGGTGGGGTTCTGGTTACTGCAGTGTGGGATGGAGAATGTTACGTACCCATGTGCTGGGCTTGCTCTAGTGTCCTCCACAACTTCTTCTACTTCAACAGTGCTCATGGCAATCAAACTGATACAGAAACAGTCAAATATTCTGAGTTATCTTTGGAAGAAAGTCTCATTAGGAGAACTTCTGGTGCACACTGGGATCTGAATAGACAAGAAACATGTTTTAGTTTGTGTAGGCTGAGCAGTTGAGTTGTAGGTATTTAATACATCAGAGTCTAACCTACACACACAAATAAGGAAATTGGTTATTTAAATTGTGTTGAAATTAAAAATAAATAAAAGGAAATTTTGTGGGCTTTGGAGTCAGAGAGTGGACAAAGAAGAAATCAGTGCCACAGGCCAGAAAAATGATGCTTTGTGTTACACATTGGCAAAGTGCTTCATTATCTGTGACGAATTTGAAAGCAGGGCCATGGCCCACTAAGTGCAGGGCTTGATAGAGAAAATTTGAAAATCCTTACATTAGCACTGGTAGTTTTGACTGATTAAAATAAGTTATTTTTTTTTTATTATGACTGAGTGAAAATTTTTAAGAAACAATGTGCTTTGGCAAGAATTAAAAAGACTGTGAGAAAAATTTGTGAGAAAGGAAAATGCAAAGAGGATGTTTCAGTGTTAAAGTCTGCTGCTTTTAGATCCCAAACAGGAGATTAATTCAAGAAATAATTTAAGAAACACATTTGCTATTTCCCAGTGAAATTTTTCAGCTGAGTAAAGTGACCGAGGACAAATATCAGATTAAGGAGTGACTTTTTCCCTCAAATCCAAATCTTTGAGACAACCACCATTAAATTGAGTGTGGCTCACACGGAAGCAAGAAAGTACAAAATGAAAGTGGATTTGAGAACTATGTCAATGAAAGAACTTTAACTGTAGAGTAGACCAGAGGGAAACAGACTGGAGGGCTGATAAATACTGAGGAAAATCAAGACCACAAGAAAGCTCAAGTTTATAGCTTAACACAGTCGCTAAGACCTCAAAATTCATGAGCAATAATGCAACCCCCAAAACTTGACCATCCTGTGGGAGGATGTGCTCCTTAAACACACACACACACACACACACACACACACACATACACCCAGCCACCCAGCCACCCAGCCACCCAGCCACCCAGCCACCCACCCACACACACACACAAACACTACTTCACATATGGACAAGGTGAATAATAAACTAGGAAAGGCTTCCCAGAATTTGGATTCAGGGGTCATCAAAAACTGTGAACAAGACAGTTCTCCCACAGAGCAGACTCCGAAATTCATCAGGGCACTTCTAGGGTAGACAAATTTCACAATATCAGCTTAATGTTGTTTCAGAATTTCTAGAGAACAAATATTAGGTCTCTTGTTTCTTTCCTACTAGAAGCATTTATCCTTGTTATCCAGTCTTTACCGGTCATGTGGAAGCACATGTCTATAGTCAGGTCACTTTGTGGTCAAGGGCATAGTCAGTAAGGCCACTAGGATATCATGTAGATAATCAGTATTGCATGGTACTGCGCATCACTTAAAAGTCATGGACTTTCAGCTGGACACGGTCACTGGGTGGGACTCTGTGTTGTCCTCTTTGGGAAAAAAGAAAGCATATTTCATGTGTGGGAAGAAAAGTAGAACAGGTATTTGGTGAACAGGAAGAAAGATTATGGTAGAAAATGTCGAGATGTTCAATAACCCTAATATCCCTTTCCGGATGCATCATTATACAAACTGACTTGCAGTTTGATTGGGACACTATGACTGAATAATTACCATTTGACCAGGTTCTTTAATGTGGGCCCAAGTAATGTGTACCATTTCTAGAGCTGACTGTACAGTTTTTTACAGTCTGCTACATTCTCTTTTTTTCTTTGCGTGACTACAAGGAAGGCCACATGGAAGAGAGTGACATAACATGATAGTCTGGTTTACTCAATCACTGATCATATGATAATCACCAAGGAAAAGTCTCTGACCTGAAGTGGACTTCGGGTATTCTAGAACTAAACTTTTCTTGCATGAAGCTAGTAAGATTTGGAGGTTTATTTCTTACCTTAACATAGCATAGCTTGTCCTGTCTACTAAGTACGTCTCAATTGGCTAATGCAGTTAGCAGTTTTTCATACACTTTTGTGTGTCTGGCACTTAGCAGAGGGCTTAGTATTTAATAAGTACGAGTGATCTGTGTTTGGTGCTTATTTATGTACTTGATCATAAGTTCTACAAAAAATTTAGGGCATATAATATTTTATAGATGAGAAAGCAAAGATTACACACGTATGTGGTGAATTTAGTTGTTATAATGCTTTCTCAATTTCTGTATCTGGTAATATTATCTATGGGCAGTCTTTGACCTATTCTTGTTTAGTGCAATGCTCTTTGACGTTTCAATGTGTTTATTGATAGTTGGGGTGCTGTGGTTGCCCAGTGGTTAAGAACTACAGCTGCTAACCAAAATATTGGCAACTCGACTCCACGAGCGTCTCTATGGAAACCCTATGATGTAGTCCTATGGAGTGCTGAGTATGAGCTAAGAGTCAGAATCAACTCAACAGCAACGGGTTTATTGATATTGGGCTTGCCATTTGATGTAGCTTTTTACTGGGATGTGTGTGAAAGTCACAGTGTGCTTATACCCAACTGAGGACTTAGGCAGCATCCAGGTTTCCATTCGCCACCCTGGCTTCTTACAAAGACCACGGAAATAGTGTGGCCTGGGAGCTTCCTGTCTCAGAACACACATGTGGCAATACTGGAACCCACCTTCAGCCTGGAACCCAGCCCAACACAACACTCTGAATCCAATCAAGTTTGATCAAACCCCAGCAACCTGCAGACTTGTAAGCTATCGAAAAAAACGTGTTATATGCCACTGATATTTCATGGTCATTTGCTACATAGCCAAAACTGAGTACTACAATGAATTAAAGAGCTGGAAATTAAACTCAGTCTTTTGACTTCCAGACTCAGTGCTACAAAGTGGAAAAAATACATTTTGAACTTGGAAAGTACTTCCTTTATTCAGCTCTACTAAAATTTAACTTGGAATGTGCCCTTAGTTTTTAAAATATTTCATTTTTATTTGTTGATTTATTTCTGTGTCATTTTTTTAATGTCAAAAAGAACTTTTACCCATGTGAATTACAAAATTTGACAAGATAAAGAAAAAAGAAACAAAAAATACCATAAAATGGAGATGTTCTAAAGATGCTCTTTTTCCAAACTTATTAAAACATGCTGCTGTCTTGGATTTTGTTAAAGCTTCTCTGGTCCTCCATGACATTTAAGAAGTAACTTTCAAGGAAATGAATGTAATACGATGCCACAGTTATTCTCACCTTCAGTATGTAACATCAGAGACTGCTAAACCATGCCTTGACCTTTTTTTTTGTCACCTACATTTAAAAACAAAGCAAGGTCAAAAAGCCTCTTAATTTCTTGTATTTATTTTTAATGGCCAAGCCAAGCCAAGTGCCATCGAGTCGGAGCCTTACTTTTCCCATTAAAACAGATATTAGAGAAAAATGCTTTTGTAAACTTATGCTATTGCATATCATTATCAATACTGTGTTGTTTTCCCACCAATTAACCTCTTTTTTCTTTCTTTAATATACCTCACTGTTTATTTGATGGTAAATGTTTTAAAACACAAATCTCAGTTCCTGCTTTACTGTAAACTAAATTTAAGACTGCTTCGCTGAGGTGACCATTGCTTCTTTTAACTCAGTAAAAAAAAAAAGATAAAAGTCTTGGTAGGAAGAATGAATTTACTACTCAATTAAAGTTGCTAGAAAATTCAGGCAAAATAACACCACTGGTTGGGTGTTTAAAAAAAAGTCCTGTGGTGCTGAACTTCATTATTTTAGACACAGCAGCAATTACTGAAGAGGCTGCCTTCTAAATTACACACACTGGACAATTTGGCATGGTACAAATGATGTATTGAGACATAGTATGATATGAAAGATACTGTCACAGGGCTGCTATGAGTTGGAATTGACTTGACGGCAATGGGTTTGGTTTGGTTTTGGTTTGGTCTTGGAAGAGTTGTGTAGATTCTAAATATCTGCAAAATTGCTAATTAGATTTTCTTTTTAAAACCAGTGCTATTTCCTATTATGTGTTTACCAGTCATTGTTGACATAGTAATGATTAAGGATGTTCAAAAACATTTATTATAGCATAAAACCAAAAACAAACAAACAAAACTTGTTGTGTTGAGTGGATTCTGACTCATAACAACCTTACAGAACAAAGTAGAACTGCCCTACAGGGTTCCCAAGGAGCTCCTGGTGGATTTGAGTTGCTGACCACTTTGTTAGCAGCTATAGTGTTTAACCACCACACCACCAGGATTTCCACAATATACGTTAAATTGTAGGATTTTGACATTGGTAAGAATTTTCAAAAAAACATAAAATTTTTCCTATAATTTCTTATTTAAGTTCTTTTCCTTAGACATACAGGAGCACAAAGGTACTGGCAACACATACAGGATTTAAAAGGCAATAATAGGTCTCACAAAAACAATAACAGAATTCTTTAATCTTTCCATCTTTGTCTTCATAATCCTATGTTTAACTTTCCTGAAAAATCAGAGAAGAGTGACCTCTCCTGGGCTTGTGAAAATGAATGTCACATGATGGTTTTGTAAGTTAACTCAGCAGGGGGAACGTCTCACATTTTTATAAATTTCCTATTTAGAAGCACTTTTTTTCTTTATCTTTTGAACTTGCTCTGATGAGTTAGAATGACGGATTCTATTCATTCTGAAATGGTAGGAAAACGATATGTTATCTCTTAGAATACTGAAGAGCACTCACCAATTATTGTATTTTAAGTTCAAGTTGAAATGAATAGTGTCAAAAGCAGTCCAACCACAATGGAAGGAAAAGGTAACAGGATCCTGAATTTTCATCCTAACCTCATTTTGCCAATAATTGTGAGTCCATGTAAGAAGTTCTTACAGCCAAAGACCTTGTATTACCTTAGTGTCTTCTGAATAGATTTTCTCAACCTTCATACTATTGATAATTTGGGCAGAGTAATTCCTTGTTGTTGGGGATTGTCCTGCATGTTGTAGAATATTTAGTGGTATATAACTGGACTCTACCCCCATGTGCCAGTATCAACCCAAAGATCTGTCAGGAAAATTGAAATATCTCCAAACATTGTCAAAAGTCTGTTGAAGGTGCAAAACTGCACCTAGTTGCTTTAGTGCCAGCTGGTTCTGGGCACCTAGTAGCAGGTACTCAGTAATATCCCTGGCAACATCAGAATCTGTTCTTCCATGCATAAGCAGTTCCTTCCCAGCAATGACATGTGAAGTTCAGAAGAGCAGAAATAAGAACAATGAATACCCAAGAGAACTATGTATATGGAGTATTACACACATACACACACACACACAACTTCTTAAAGGTTTGTTTGACTAAGCAGTCAAAAACCAGACCACTGCTGTCAAGTCAATTCTGACTCACACGGTCCTACTGGAGAGAATAGAAGTGTACCGTCGAATTTCCAAGGAGAGCCTTGTTGATTTGAACTGCTAATCTTTGGGTTAATAGGTGAAGCACTTAACCACTGTGCCCCCAGGGTTTCTGACTAAATATTGAACCAAAAAAAAAAAATCCCTCTACCATTGAGTTGAGGCCAAGTCACATAGTGACCCCATAGGACAGAGTAGAACTGCCCCATAGAGTTTCTAAGCAGCACCTGGCAGAGTCAAACTGCTGACCTCTAGGTTAGCAGACATAGCACTTACCCACTATGCCACCAGGGTTTTCTGTTGACTAAATACTAGGGATAGGCAAATTAAAACTGCAGCAGAATATCTGCAGACTCATATTTAAACAGCTGTAACTAATGATCAGCCATTCCAAGTACTGGCAAGGATGTTGAAAAAGGGCAAATTTAACAGAGTTTTGTTAGAAACGTAAAATGTTACGAGTACTTTGGAAAACGGTTGGCCACTTTCCTACCATCTACCATTATCCAGCCGTTGCTCCTCTAAGTGTTTACTCAAGAGAAATGGAAGTCTGTGTCCATACAAAGTCTTGTTCCGAGTTATACTTATTCTAGTCCTCAAACATTAGACAACTCAAAGGGTCATCAGCAAGAGAAAGGATAAAAAAATTATTGTAAACCATACCAAGTAATAATGCCCGGCAATAAAAAGGAGTGAACTATTAAAACAGACTACAACGTGGATGGATTGCAAAACAATTATGTTGATTCAAAGAAGTCCGGTAAGAAAGTGCATATACAATGTATGATAACATTTACACAAAATTCTAGGTAAATGCAAATTTACCCAAAGTTAGTTGAAGCAGTTCAGTGGCTGTCTGAGAAAAGGGACTCAGGGAGGAATGGAATGAAGGGTTACATGGTCACATGAGGAAACTCTTGGGAGGAAAAGAATATGTTCATTATTTTGCCTTCAGGTTGGTGCTTCAGCTGTTAACCTGTAGGCCTTTCTAACACTTGATCAGATGAGCAGCATCCCAGTGACGCAGTGTGTATTACCACCCATGGATTTGGTGGTCAGACGGCTATTTATGGGATTACACGAGTACAGATCAGGTATTCTATAAGCATCTGGATAACAGGGCTGGCTGAGGCCCATCAGGCGGAGAGAGCAAACTCACATTCAGAATAGGTATCTATTTCTATAAGAACAAACAACGTGACCCTTCTATGATGGAAGGATCTGTTGTACTCAGCTTGGTACCATGTAATCAGCTGATTCCCTTGAAGAATAACGCTGAATTGAGAGTTAGCACTGTTCTTTGCGGTTGGAAGTTCCAACATTAAGAGGAAAAAGTGACAGTATTAGACTCACTAGATAAGTAACAATCTATCCCTTGGGGCCATGCCAAGGCTTTGTCTCTGTCATCGGAGTCACATCTGTCATCTGCCCACTACGATGGTACCATTGTGGATACTGTCATTGCTGGTTGACATCAACTGCTGGAGGGTTGGTCCTGTGTTGAAATTTGTTGCTTCTTCCCGAGTGTATCCTTCCCAGAGGATACCAGCATAAGATGTAAAGACCCTCACATTTTATGTTCATTCTCATGTATCTATTCATGTATCGACAGCACATTTGTCCTACAAAGGCCATCAAGGTATTAGCTACCTTTGGCTTATTTTGTCTGATTGGCATAATGCCACCAACACAATAAATAGATCAGTGTGATGTTCTGCAGAGTGTTCACAAACCCAGATCTTTTTTAACTTTACTGGAGTTTGAAGGACTGCAGCAGAGTTAATGTGGTCCTGGTCCAAAACTGTGAATGGGTGCTGTTATTCAGTCTAAGGGAATGAAAACAGGTATGATTATTTAGTCCTTGGAGATAAGAATGTTTCTTATCCTCTTTCCTAACTGGGATAACAAAGAACAAATTTACAAAATCAGTGGTCGCATACTACGTACCTAAGGCCAATTAATCTGCTTTATCTAAGATACCGTATCTGGCACAGTTAACTCTTTCTGGAGTTACTGCTTGGTTAACTCTGTATGGGCCTGAACTCATCTATTGGGCTTCAGAATCCATCTAATTTTTGCAGGGGCCAGAAAAGTGAAATAAAGAAAGATATAATGGGAATCACCATCCCTGTATCCTTTGCATCTTTAAAGTTGGTACTTACTTCAGCTCTGCTACCTTGTACCGGATTTTGCTTTAGTTTCAGAAACATTCCCTTTGCCTTCCCTACTGTAATTGCTCTTATCCCACAGGCAGAAGACCCAATTCAGATATTAACTCTCAATGCCAAGTATGCCAATGCTGACTAAATATTTGGGGATCGGGGAAATTTGGGCAGTTGATTTGTAGATTCAGTAGACCTATTTTAAGGTGGACTTTAGCCAGTACCCTGTTATCTCAAACTGTATGATCCTGCTTTATCCTTTATCAGGGGAACCACAAGACTATTTCATTTGTTTGGTGTTAATTATCAACCTAAATCCTGTAGTCAGCTGTCCATAAAGTGGGTAAAAATAAAAAGTGCCTTGAGTATTTATTTCTCTTTCCCTACTGTATCATTAAAGGCCGATGTTTAAAATGGCCCAATTAAATGGCCATATGTGTCTTTGGACAAGGCCTAGAGAAAAATTACAGTTCCCTTGACAAAGTGTTGCAGGATCTTCTACAATGGTGACTCAGCTACCCCTGTGGTTAATGGATTATCGGTCCAAAACAGGTTTGCATAATGCCTGCTTCTCTGAAACTGTTAATTTCTTTATCATCTGTCAAGGCAACATAGGCATATCAACACCTGGATAGGTTATGATGTGTTAATTCTGGCTATAGGTCTGGAGGCAAGGAAAGGAGGTTGTAACAGTTTTGGGAAGATGATGCCCTATGGGGTAAATTTTTCTGTGTTGCCTTCTATTGCTGTGGGAGTACAGATATTAATAGAGAGAGATAGATAAACTCTGCAAATACGGAATGTGAATAAGTTTATTGTTATTGTAGTTGTTGTGGAGATGTGGAGTCAATTCCTACTCATAGCAGCCCTTTAAGTTGGAGTAGAACTGCTACATAGATTTCCCAAAGCTGAAATCTTCACAGACTGCAGCATCTTTCTCTCATGGAGCAGCTGGTGAATTCCAACCTTTTGGCGAACAGCCAAAGCTTAGCCACTGTATTACTGGGACTCATCTCAGACATTCTTCCAGATGCCCCACCTTGGTTAGTGTCCCAGGGCTTCCCTACCTGGGCCCTCTCTTAGCAGAATAGGTCTGCTAGGGCCAAGTATACAATAGTCTTTGAATTTCCACCACCCAGGATTTAAAATCCTGCTTTTGATGTTATTTTTTTCTGTAGCTCAGAGCAAGAGAAGAAGGCCTCTTTGTGAGACCAGAGAAGATTTTTCTGGCTCTCAGAGTTGGCTTTCTATTGTTTGTTAGCTGCCTTCAAGTTTGCTTTATTAGTGTACATCAAGTGATTTAGAAGCAATCATCCAGTTCCACTCTCTTTGTGTTTACACTTCCTCCAAAACAATTCATACGTTTGTCTGGATCATCACACTGCATTCCACTCCACTGGCAGGTCATCTCAGCTCACCGTAGGTGAAAGTTGTTAAGAAGTAGACTGCCACTGTGTTCCAGAGGCTCTCTGTACATCATTTTTCTCTAGGAAGAGTGTCCTTGTTACCAGTTGAATGGTAAGCAAGCAGGCTCCTTCCAAACTCCATCATAATGCCAACTTTCTCAGATAGCTTCTGCATTCAGCTGTTAAAATATGACCCTAATACTTTGTAACATGTTCTGTTTTCCCAAATGGCTGATGGAGAGCTTGATGAACCTATACCATTTTCTCTCCTTTCTGTGTACTTTGTTAATGGTTTTGTTTTGTTCTGTCTGGCCACCGGTGACTTACAACCTACCATGTAAAGACTAGATCCTAGCTGTCCAGTCTGTAAGTCTTTAGCCTGACAAAGAGATGTTGGCAAGTATCTCTTTAGTCTGATGTGAAGTCTCTTTTAATTACTTTGTAGTGTATAACTCAGGCAGCCACTTTGAGCTACATGCCTAGAAGACACGGTGTCCCCTTCATGACAACAATGTATAAGCTCTAAGGTAAAATTGCCTTTCGGGACTATATAAAGACAGCCTATGTTGTTGCCAGGTTACCTTGTTTGTGTCACCTCCTAATAAACTTTCTTTCTTTCCAACTTGGAGTACGTTTCATTGTCTCAACTGCTCCAGGGCTTAGACTCTAGTTAGTCAACAAAAGGTTGATTTTTCTAGAAAGCAGATACCAGGATGAAGTTACAAGTGTGAAAGTTTTCTTTAGAGGAGTTACACCACTGAACAAGGAGAGGGAGTAAGACTGAGAAAGACGAGCTGGCAGCTGACAGAGCTCTTCCATCCAAGTGGCGAGCTCCAAAGCAGTGTCTTTAGATGTGACCTTCTTTGGGTTGAAATGAGTAGGTGGTTGAACATGCCATTGCACTGCTTAGTTTCTCATGGCTTATCATTTCTCAGACATGTCTGGTAGTTACTGTGTGCTAGCCACTGTGCTTGCTGTCAGAATACAAAGGCAAACAAAGGCAGAGGTCTTGTTCTTAAGAGTCTCATAAATACGCAGAGACGTGGCAAGATACAGAATTCAAGGAGAGATTTGCATGGACTGGTTGCAGGTGGTGTGGAAACAGAGACCTACAACTCCTACAACAATTCGTCTGTCTGGAGTTCAAGGTTAAGGATATCTGTCATGCCCCATATTTCCAAACTTTTCCAGTCACTGTCCAACACGAGTTCTCTATTTCTGTTGGAGTAATATTTTTTTATTTGACCCTCACACACAAAGCTCCAACTCACTATTTGTCTTTGTTCATTCTTCTTGCCTCAGCTAGCTTTCACCACTTTGTGTCTGCTTATCCACATCATTTTGTCACCTTTCTAAAGATAAGCACAAAAGCTAAGGTTTTGTTTCCATTCTGCAGTTGTACCAGGCAGTCAAAATTCATAGTTTGCTTCCTTCTCTAAATTCCTTCTGTGTGTAACTGATTGCATTCTCCCTCTTAGAATTTATCTCTATTTCTCATTGAATCCAGCATGAGAATAATATCTTAAAATTAGCTCTTCTATTCATGAAGGACTTATTCTACTCCAGTCACCACAATTAAATAGAGCCCTATTCCTATTATTCATATTTCAGAGAAACAGAAATTGATGACTGGCTGAGTCTGTCACTGAACAACTGTTTTCAGAACTACTGTACATCTAGGCATATGCTGTACATATTAAGATACTGTAAGGAAAGGAAAAAAAGGGTAACTGTCTCCATGCAGCTTGTAATCAAGTAAGCTCTATAGAGTACAAATAAACAATAAGAAAATAGTCAAACTATGCTTACAGATTTTGTAACAGAAAAGATACAACAAAAAAGGAGGATACAATTCAGAGGACCTCAGAGATTATAGGTTCTCTGAGACATTTGATATCTATTACATCAACTTCTCCCTTAAGTGGCAAAGAACCAGGTATATGGCAAGCAGAGGAAGGAGCATTTCAGAAAGAGAAACGACAAGGTTAAAAGCCCTGAGAAGCCAGTGTACTGAAACAGTGAACAAGGAGGGGAAGGGGAAGAGGTTCAACGTAAAGATGAGAAGGTCAGCTGTCCTTGTTAGCAAAAGATGTAATTCTGTTGAAACTCATTTCCCTTGATTGTCTCATACCACAACAACCTGTTGTACTCCTCTGTAGAGTACTGGACGCTACTGGCTGTTGGTGTTTCACTCACTGGCTTATACTGTGCCAAGATACCACCACACCAGCCGTTGCTGTTTAGTTGATTCTGACTCATGGCAGAATAGAAGACAGAATAGAACTCCTGCACTAGGTATTCAGTGCTGTAATCTTTATGGAGGCAGACTACCAGCAACATCGTTCTCTCATGGAGCAGCTGGTGGGTTCAAGTTGCTGACCTTTTGATTAGCAGCTGAGCACCTAACCACTGTACCACCACCAGGATCAATAAGATCACATGTTGTTGTTGGTAGGTGCCCCCAAGCTAGTTCCAACTCCTGGCAACCCTGTAGGACACAGTAGATCTGCCCCATTGAGTTTCCAAGGAGATGCTGGTGGTTTTGAACTGCTGACCTTTGGTTAGCAGCTGAGCTCTTAACCACTATGCTGCTAGCAAGATGTATGTAGTCAGATTATGTTAGGGTGCACACGGGAATACATGTAAAATTAGGATCAGAATTATTTATCAAGCAACACCTGATAAACTTAGGTCCAATCTTCCTGAAACGGCTTCTGACTTTAGTACTGCTTAAAGCTGAAAGTATCAAAAAAGAGGAACTAATATTCTGATGGAATTTTTCAAGAGTAAACTGATTCTGTACTTAAGTTGCTGGTGGTAGTGAGACATTTCAGTCCTTCAAAAATTGTGAAAAGCTGATTCACCAGCTTAATCTAAGGAAAAAGCCCCAAATTCTGTCTGCTAGAGTTCTGGCCTTCATGTGTTCACATGACTTAGAATTGAAAGAATCATCCTGAGTAACCCTATTTCTTTTTTTCCCCAATTTTAATTAAATTAATCTATACTCCAGAGTTCTCTCTTCTGCCATCTCTAACCCCTGAGGTAATACAGAAATCTGCCAGTCGTGAGGGTAGCTTAATTAATGCAACACTATAATAACAGCTACTACTTACACAGTACTCACTATGTTAAGTGCTACGTCTGCGAACCAGCAGGTTTGCGGTAAAAATCTACCAGGCACTTCTTGGAAACTCTATGAGGCAGTTCTACTCAGACCTCTAGGGTCGCTATGAGTCGGACCTGACTTGATGGTAGTGTTTTCTCTTTCTTCTTTTTTTTTTTTTTACCATATATTGGAAACTCTGGTAGTCACTAAAAACTGTGGCTGTTAAGGAAAAGGCTGGCAGTTCAAATCCACCAGGTGCTCCTTGAAAACCCTATGGGCAGTCTACTCTGTTCTATAGAGTTGCTGTGAGTTGCAATTCACTTGACAGCAAGGAGGTTGATTTGATTTTTGGTTACTATGTACTAGAGAGTTTTTCTAAGCAACTTATATGTATTTTTCTCATTTTATCCTCTTAAAACTTTGAGAGAGGTGTTATGATTATCTTCCTTTATTAAATTCATAAACAGAGGCATGGAAAATTTAATTTGCCTCGGGTCACGTAAGTAAATGGCATAAACAGGATTTGAATTCAGTCAGTTTGATTCCTGAGTTAACACTTAACTATCAAACCAAAATAAATGAACAAATAAAAAACTTATTTAGAAATCTTTATTACATGTAATAATAATCTCTAATGATCAAATTAAATAATTATAAAACACTGTATCTCTTCATGGAAACCCTGGTGGCATAGTGGTTAAGTGCTACATCTGCTAACCAAAAGGCTGGCAGTTTGAAGCTGCCAGGTGCTCCCTGGAAATGCTGTGGAGCAGTTCTAATCTGTCCTATAGGGTCACTATGAGTTGACATTGGCTTGATGGCAGTGGTGTAGCTCTTTACTCCTTATTTTAACAGCATGAAACATATTTCATAAGAGCAGGATCAACAGATTGAGACTACTAAATAATAGAGTGCAGTTCTTCAATGATGTGCCGACAGTCAATATGAATTAGAGATGCTAGGTATTGTTTTATAAGCAGAGGACATATTAAGGATTTTTTTCAATTCTGTGTATTCAATTGATTCTGTTTATGAATTCAGGATGTGTTAGTCACTTTTCTTGCTCACTTTCCCCATATAACACTTTCTCAATTATCTAAAAATGCCTAAGCTATTATTTTTTTTAATTTTGATTAAGTGGAAGTATACAATCCAAGTTAAATTTGCATGCCCACCTATCTGAAGTTTCTTCTGCTCTGCTTGCCTGGTGACAGCACACTCTTCCTTTTTGTTCTATGTATGGCACATTCTCTTCACAATCTCTTGTCCCCTCCTTCCCACCCTTTCCTCTTGTTTTGAGTAAGAAGCCATAGGACAGCATCCTATAGATGCGTAGAACCATACAGTACACACACCGTATGGTCACACTGTGTCCCCGAGTCTGGTGCATTCCCATTGCAAGTGTTGACCTCAGTAACATTTTCCGGTCTGGGGCAGCAGCAGGTCTAGGAGCCATGTGCCCAGGGGAATCCCAGTCTGCCTGACCATTAACTGTGGTCTTTTAGTGGAGTTCTTGAGGTGCATCCCTCCTTTTCCTATGTTGCCCCTCGAAATCAACACTGTGTGCCCCATCACGGCTGTCTTTGGTGGTGGCTAGGCACCATCTAGTCATGTATTGATACAGTCACCTACTCACGTGAGTCCTTCTGTCTCTTGGGCTCTTTTTCCCCTCATGTCTTTGTTGTTCTTAGTGATCACGTGTTCTGGATGAGCTGGGACCATTTGTTTTACCTCAGATGGCAGCTTGCTAGTTTTTAAGACCCTAGATGCCACTCACCAATATGGGGTGCAGAAGACTCTCTTAGCAATAGGCTAGTTATGCCAATTGGCCTCGATGTCCTCTGAGAGAGCGTTGTCCCCAGCCCCCCACCCCTGCAGCTCTATCTTTGCAATATTGGGTTAAGATTAGAAGAGTTCTAAGTTTATGTTGAAGTCCAGTTAAGTTGATCTTTCTGTTGTGTGCTGTCACTGCTTTCACCCAGCCAAATTTCTATCAACTAACTAATCTATGACCAGCTCTCTCCCACCCTCCCCTCCTTGCAGCCATCAAAGAGTCTTTTCTTCTGGGTGCAAGTCCTTATATTAGGGATCTCATACAATATTTGTCCTTCCGCTGCTGACTGATTTCACTCAGCATAATGTCTTCAAATTGAAACCAGGTTATGAGATGCTTCCTAAAATCATTGTTCTTTATCATTGCGCAGTGTTCCATTAAGTATATATGCCATATTTTGTTTATCCCTTCATCTGTTGTTGAGTATCTGGGTTGAGTCCATCTTTTGTGATTGTGGACAGTGCTTCAATAAACATTCATGTACATGTATCTGTTCACATGACTGCTCTTGAATGTATAGGATATATTCCAAGCAGTGGATCAAATGGTACCTCTAGTTCCAGCTTTTTAAGAAACTGCCAAAATGCTTTCCATTGAGGTTGTACCATAAAAATGCCTGTGTTAATTTTAGAGATCATCATGGATGTTTTGCATGCAAGTAATTATAAGGATGGCTTAATACAAAGGTTACATAACAATCTATTTGCTATTGTGCCTAAGGGGATCTTTGGCCTTCACAAAATTCTGTAGGCACTCCTCTACCATATACTTATGCATTAATTTTCCTCAAGTGATATGCTGACATGGTGATCTAAAAAAATCATGTTCCACTTTAACCGTTGGTGGACATCCCAGTTAAAGAAAATTTACCAGAAAATAAGTTGATATCTAAAAATGCATTATTTTTAACTGGACCCCCTTTACTCTTTTGAAAACATTTACCTCCTCTAGCATTCCTTGATACTCTTTAATAACTCTTTATATGCTATTTGTATGTTTGTGGGTATAGGAGTGATGTCATTTGGATTATCTCACTTTTTTCCTTTCTTCCTGCATGTTTTCCAACTTCCTTCCTTTTGGATGAAAGGCAGAGACTCATGGACCAGAATGTAAAATGGTGGCTTTATTCAGGCAGATACAGGTGCATAGGAAATGCTGGTGGCACCGTGGGTTTACTGCATCTGCTAACCACAATGTTGGCACTTCAGATCTTCCGATGCTCCTTGGAAACTCTATAGGACAGTTCTACTCTGATCTAGGGTCTCTATAGTCGAACTCGACTTGACGGCAGTGGGCTTTATTTTTGGTTATAGGTGCACATGTTTGTACATGTGGTGGAGACTTGACCAAAAGGAAGTACACCCTCTTTATTGGGGCCACCATCACTGAGATTCTGCGCTTGTGGTGGGGAAGTGGGGGAGGGGGGGTCAGTCTAGTATTGACATATGGATATTTTAGAAAGGTACAGACCAGGGCTTTGAGCCTGTTCTATCCAGTAGAGTCATGGCCAAGGAAGTGCAGAACAGAGTTGATTTTTTTGTGGGGGGGAGGTGAACTAGAATGATAACCAGAATGTGAAGAAGTGTGGGTTGAAGACCTGTGAAAAACTTTGTCCTCTTCCTGGAAAACAAAGGCAACATTGGCATTACATAGCAACTAAATCTCTTGCCTCTTTATTTTGAGCAGAGTTGGTAACAGTGGTGACCCATTCGAAGATGATAGCTACTTTGAATGGATGTCACTCTCCACAGTCCTGCCATTAATCCAGCTCATGCATCAGGTTCCACAAGGCACTCAGTACACATTTTCTGAGTCTCCCACTCCAGGACTTTAACTCTCAATTTTTCCCGTTCCAGCTGTCGTTTACAGATCAGTCAAACTGTAACAATTTGAATCTTTTCTGGTTTCCTTTTGTCAGCCATGGCTGACTACAGTGGTTTGAATCACTTTGCAGTCGTGGCTTAAACTTCTGATTTATAAAGCTAAGATGTTGGTCACTAATGCAAAAAAACAAAACCAAACCTGTCCAAAACAAAACAGTTGCACAACATATCAGATTGCAGCTGCAAAGTAGGATGACAGGACCGATCTCATCTAAATGCTGAGGTATGCCAACACAGCGACTTGGGGAGTTACCTAAATTATGTGAGCCTCTAGTTTTCTCACAAGTAGAATGGAGATAATATTCTCTCACATAGTTGTTTATAATACTAAAAGATGTAGTGCAGATGAATTTGCTGGCACATTTCCTGATGCATAGATTTAACCAGATTTCATGTTATCTTTCCTATATGTCCTTTTCTTTCTCTTACCACATTTTTATTTGGCTAATATATGCTAAAGTATCCTCAGCTGCTAACCCACACAGTGGCTCTGCAGGATAAAGACTTGGTGACCTGGTTCTATAAAGATTATAGCCTAGGAAATCCTAGAAGGCAATTTGACTGTCATGTAGAGTTGCTACGAGTCAGAAATCATTGCACCCAAGAGCAACAAAAGCAAAAGCAATGCAAGAACACTTCCTTACCTACTCTGTGACTCCTTCCCAGTTGCTGAGTTGCACTACAGCTTTTTGTTACTATTATGTTCGCTGTTGTTCTATTCTTGATTTTTAACATCAACACCTCTTTGCTTAACAACAGCAACCGAAAGAAGTCTCTCCCTTTGCTTTTCTGGTATTTTCATTCCAGAACTAGAAAAAGAAGGAGGAAACATTACATAGGTCTCCATTTTGGCCTGCAACTACTTGTAGTCCTCTGCATCTTGCTGAGAAATTGATCTTCTTAGCTTTCATTTGAAGAAAAGTGCTATGTGAGTCTGATGTGATATTATGAAGCTTACCGGTAGGTCTTTGGATGATCCCTTTGAAAGCCTGTCCTGCCTGTCCTTCAATGGCATGGATGTGTGGGCAGACATTCAACAGTCACACATATAGTTCCACTATTGATCTATTTGCATTCTGCTTCATCTTTTCTTCTTCCTGTCTCTAACCTTCACCCAGTCTGAGTCCAACCAAATCCCTCTACACACATTAATTGCTTTTGTAGTTAATCTTTTCCCTCTATATTATAATCAGTGTCTTTTCCTTCTCATTGAATACTGCCATGGATTATAAGAACAAGGGTTCACATTTGGAATGGACTGGCAATTCTTTAATATTTTGTATTGGCCTTTTATGTTCTCATATTGAGTACAGAGTCTTGTAGAAAACATAAAACACATAAGCAACAAAACACAAAATTTGGAAATCGATTAAATTTCTCTCTATTCTTATGTTCATGGTTGAGTACCAAAACATACACTTTATTTATAACATCTTCATGAAAAAAGGATATTCTATAATTTTAATGAAGAAATTAAATATATTTGCTGTTCAAAAAAATTTTAACTGGGATATTTTGGATATCTCATTATTGTATGCTCAGATAACATGTAGTTCTCTGGTTATATATGGGAAGACAAACGGACATCTACAGCTCCATATACCTAGAAGTACCTGTTCTTCTAAATGTGTACTTAGGATCTCTATAAAGTTTTATCATTTTTCCATGTTTCTGTTGGCTTGTTGTACTGTTGCTGAGATAGTGTAAGCTTTGCTGACTTTTCAAACACCAGCAGGGTCACTTTTGGAGGACAAATTTCAGCTCAGCTTTTAGACTAACACAGCCTAGGAAAAAGGATCTGGCAGTCTACTTCTGGAAAAATTGGCTGGTGGAATTTTTACGAAGACTAACTGAACACTGTGTGTTACAATACCAGAAAAGGAGTCCATCACTTTGGAAGACACTCAAAAGACTCCCGGGGAAGAGCTGCCTCCTTAAGGCAGAAATGCACTTAATGACATGGATCGAGTCAACTTTTCTGAACTTTTGCTGATGTGGCACTACTCAAAATTAGAAGAAACTGCTGCAAACATCCATTAATAATCTTAATGTTGAAAATACCAACTATGAATATTGGAAAATTAAAAGTTGCCAAATCCACCAGGAACTCCTTGGAAATCTGTCGGGAAGTTCTATTCTGACCTATAGAGCCTCTACGAGTCAGAATGGACCCAACGGCAGTGACTTACATACATATATTTAAATTTATTATTGCCTTTTGTGTGCTTTACTTTAATTCAAGATTTACATTTATGTGTAAGATTAGTTTGTAGTTTTTCTTTTCTTACACTACACATTTTAGATTCTATTATCAATTCCTATAGGTAATATCAGAGAGGCGCAACTATAAAATAAGAACAATCTCTAAAATTAGCTGTTTTAATATATTGTTTAAAATCTCTGTAGAGTTTCCAAGTAGTGCCCAGCGGATTTGATCTATTGACCTTAAACAGTACACTACCTAGATTTCCTAAAATTGATTACATCCCTGGAAAGAGATGATGGGAAAGGTCAATATCATCAGTCAGAACAAGGTCAGGGGCTGACTGTGGAACAGGCTACACATTGCTCATACACAAGTTGAATTCCAAGTAGAAGAAAATTAGAACAAGTCCAGAAGAGCTGAAGTATGACCTTGAGTGTGTCCTACCTGAATTTAGAGTTCATTTGAGGAACAGATTTGACTCGAACACTAATGATCAAAGATCAAATGAGTTGTGGGTTGACAACGAAGGCATCATACATGTGAAAGGGAATTAGTCATTCAAAATACAAGAGAGGAAAGAACAGAAATATATTGGAAGAGATTCTGAAAGTTGCTCTTGAAGGTGGAGTAGCTAAGGGGAAAGGAAGAAATAATGAATCAAAGAGCCGAATAGAAGGTGGCTTTAGAAGACAAAGTAAAACGTTACAATGAAATGTGTGAAGATCTGGAGACAGGAAAACAAAAGGGACAATAATGCTCAGAATTTCTCAGGCTGAAAGAACTGAAGAAAAAAATCAATCGTTGAGTTGCAATACTGAAAGATTTTATGTAGAAAATATTAAACTCTATAGGAAACATCAAAAGAATATAGAATGCAGAGAAGCTATACCAAAAAGAAAGAGTCCACATTCAACCATTTCAGTAGGTAGCGTACGATCAAGAACTGATGGAACTGAAGGAAGAAGTCCAACCTGCTGAAGGCATTGGAGAAAAACAAGGCTTCAGGAATTGAAGCAATTGCCACTGTGTTTCAACAATGGATGCAGTGTTCATCTACGCCAAGTGTTCAAAAACCAAGGCGTCATTTTAAGGGTTCAGGTAAACCTGACCTAAGTCATGTTTTCAATCGTCTGGCTGGCACAAGAAAGCCAGGCAACGAATAAGGAAAACCAAAGAAGAATTGATGCCGCTGAATTACGGTGTTGGTGAAGAATATTGAATACACCATGGAGTGCCAGAAGAAGGAACCGATCATCCAGGAGACAATGCAGCCAGGATTCTCATTAAAGGCAACGATAGTAAGACTTCTTTTCACAGACTTTGGAAATGTTATCAGGAGGGACCAGTCCCTGGAGTAGGACATCATACTTGGTACAGTCTCTATTAAAAAAGGGAGACCTTCAAGGAGATAGATTGACACAGGCTCCAACATTAGGCTCAAACACAGCAAGGACTGCGAGGGTGGTACCAGACCGGGTGGTGCTTTGCTCTCGTCTATATACCGCCCCGTGAGTCCGAACTGAATGGACGGCACGCAACACCAACAGCAACTTACAATTCATCCTAACGGGGAACCTAGGGCAGATATACGTTTCGATTTGTCTTTGTTTTTTAACTTTTACTTTTTACTTGTAAAGTTCCTTTTGCTCTTCATAGATTCTGTTTTTCGTTTTCTTAAATGGTAAGTGAAAGAACGATTTTGCTCTCTTATTTTCATAGAAAACGTTTTCAATAGAGCTCTGGCACCTTATATTTCAGGCGAGACTATTTCAGAACACTTGGCGGTACAAGAATGTTTCACATGAAGAAATGCAGTGTTTTTTGCCGGTAGATTTGAACTGCTAAGTTTTTGGTTATCAGCCGTAGCACTTACCCATTAGGCCGTATAAGGGATAGTTGAACATTAGGAGTTCTATCGGACTCGACGACACTTGGCTGTCTTGGCTACACTAATCTTGAAAGACACCTGAAGGCTTATGAGAATATTCAGCATGTGTTCTTAACCTTCAGGACCTTGCAGAACAAGAAATAAAAAGGTAAAAGTAAAACAGTAAAAAATAAATTACGCTATAAAACTAAAGTTTCTATTACAGTTAGTGATGAAACACCAGAAGTAAATTAAATCAGAAATAATTTCAAAGAAATAGCAAAACACCAGTGAAATGCTTCTAATTCTCAACAGTGCTTCTAATTTAGGCTGAAGTAAGCCTTGTGTCTAATGACTCAGTACAAAAAAATTTACATTAAAGTTGGAGACCAGACAACGTGATCCATTATGGAAATATAGTTTAACACCATTCTGGAAGTTTTATTATAATTATTCACAAAAACAAAAGAAGCAACAAAAACAAATTCGTAAATTTATAATCAAAAGAGTAAAAGTAAATATTGTCGATGTAAATAAACTTTCTCTTTGGAAACCTTGCAGAATTAACTAGAAATTCATAAGAATGAATCTATACATGAATGTAGCTAATTTAAAAGACAGCAAATTTCCCTATATACTAATGATAAAGCAGTAAGTGGAAAATAAGGATCTGTATATATAATAACAAGAGAAAAACAAAATTTTAAGCAATAAAAATAAAATTCCTAGCTATTTATGAAAAACATACTATATTTTTATGCAAATAGCGTGCATCTTCTGCATTGCTTGCCAGCTGCACCTTCCCCTCCTTGAGGGTGAAACATCTTCTTAGGCATGTTATGTTAATTTTTTAACAGAAACATGTGAGATGGATTGTCTTGTGATGGTACCTTATGTCTATAGCATATAGATAGTGCATGTTATTTGAGTATAAAAACAGTATATAATTTTTTTTCTGAAATTCAAAGAAAAAATTAAAATGAAATATACTTTGTTCTTCAGTGGACAGATTGAAAGAAATAGCAATGTTTCATAATTAATATACCCATACAAGTCCATCCTAATGCAAATTTTAACTAGAAAAACATGATAACCTTGACTAAATAATTCTAAACATCATCTAGATACACACATGTTTAGAATAAAGAGTAAATTTGAGGAAAAACTTTAACAATTATAAAAAGTTTACAAACATATTGTCTTAGTCAACTAATGCTGCTGTAACAGAAATAGCACAGCTGGATGACTTGAATAGATAGTCTCTCACAAAATACTCTTTCAAGGTCTAACAGACTAGAATTCCAAATTCAGGGTGCCAGACCCAGGGGAAGCCTTTCTCTCTTGACTCTGGAGGAAAGTCCTTGTTCTCAGTCTTCCTCTGGTCTAGGCTCTAGGCACTTCTCTGCAGAGAAACCTCAGGTTCCAAAGACAGAGGAGCTCTGCTCCTGGTGTTGGTTTCTTGATGTCATCAGGTCCCCAACCCTCTGCTCACTTCTCCTTCCTTTAAACTCTTATAAGATAAAAGGTGATGCAGGCCATACTCCAGGGAAAGGCTGTTTACATTGGCTCAGGGACATGATGCAAGTAAGGGTGTTAAGTCCACAAGAATCTTCTTTACCATACCCTTATCTTGCCTCATTAACCACAGGCAGAGATTAGGGTGCACAACACAAACCCACAGCTGTCAAGTCAATTCCGACTTGTAGTGACCCTATTGGTCAGAGTGGAACTGCGCCACAGAGTTTCCAGTGAGCACCTGGTGGATTTGAACTGCCAGCCATTGGTTTAGCAGATGTAGCACTTGATCACTACCCCACAAGGGTTTCCTGGTGTTTACAACACATATGAAAATTACAGTAATCACAAAATAGAGGCCAACAACCCAGTACTTGGAATCATGGCCTAACCAAGCTGACACATGTTTTGGGGGGATATAACTCAGTCCATAACACATATTATAAATAAAATAGCATAATAAAAATACAGAGTGTATGAATAGGTCAGTGAAAGAGTAATGAAAGCTCAGAAACAAAGGTAATTAACCATAATTAGTATATAACTCTTAAGTTGATTTAGGAGTACATTATTTATAACACACAGTACTGGTGAAGAAATACAAATTCTTACAAAATTTCTGGAAAGCAATCTGGCAATATTTATTATATATTTTAAAAAAGCACTCATAATGTGTGCCTCCACAATTCCATGTTAAAAATAGGTTTTAAAATATTTAAAAACATTCACAAAATTCTTCACGATGGTACTTAAGGTATTTATCTGCAAGAAATTGGTTAGAGAAATTCAGTATCTTTCACACTTAATTTATTGTTAGTCATAATATAAGAATACGTTTTGTTGATTCAGCTTGCTCACTGCAGACAGACAGACAGACACACATACACAGACTGGATGTGTATACTAAATGGTCAATAATTGTTTAAAGTAATATCTCTAAAATTTTATTTCCTTTTATTTTACTAGTATATGTTTTTCTAATATTTTGTTATGATTTTTGATCACATACAAAATATTTAAATTTGGAAAGGAAAAATAATTTTAAGTACTTTTGAAGGATATTTTTGTTAATTATATTTTGATTGGCAATTAATTTTGTATAAAGATCTCTATTTCCTAACCAGAGAATTAACAAAGTCATAATGTCCTAAATATCTTTATATCCCTCTAATTGGCCTACAATTCTGTTCAATTATTAATAAATATTGATTATATTATTATACTAAATGAGGTGAACACTAAAAACAGAAAGATTAACAAACATAAACTTACAGTCTCTCATAAGATTTTAAAAAGCACACAGAATTAAAGAAAATTATTTGACTTCACTGTGATAAACAAGTGCTGTTAATGCAAGACAATATAAAGAAGCTGAATAATAGAAATGACCCATATTTGTGGTCATGTTATAGAAAGCAGAGATCTAACTGATGAGGAATGTGGCTTGGACATCACCTTTGTATCTGGACAGAATAAAATACTGTTTTAGTTATCTGACACTGCTCTAACAGAAAAACTATAGGTGGATGGCTTTAAAAAGAAACTTTATCTTGTCACAGTCCAGTAGGCTAAAAGTCCCACTTTACGGTGTCAGCTCCAAGGGAAGGTTTTCCCTGCTGGCTCAGGAGGAAAGTCCTTGTTGTCAGTCTTCCCCTGGACGGGAAGCTTATGAGGTACATGGACCCCAGTCCCGTCCAAAGAAGGTCCCGAGCTCCCCAGCTCCCCAGCTCCCCAGCTCCCCAGCACTACTTTCTTTCTTGACGGTTTGAGGTCCATAAACCTCTCTGCTAGCTTCTTTCCTTTATATCTAAGGAGACTGCCTAAAAGCACAGAATCATCTTACACTTTGAGTCCTGCCTCACCGATACAGCTGCAGCCCATCCTCCCTTGTGGGCATCATAGGGGAAGCACTCACAACACGGAGGAACATCACCCTGTACCAGAAATCATCACCTAGCTAAACCTACACAGATTTTCGGAGGAACACAGTTCAATCCATGATAAATACAAACTGAAAATAAAGTAAAATATATCAAAACTTTAAAAAATGATAGAATAAAACAAAGATGAATGTCCTTCTGACCTTTGAGTAGACAAAGAACTTTATGAAAGACATAAAACAGAGGTAATAAAAAATGAATAATAAATGAGACTATGTCAGAATTGAAAACTTTTTATGATAAAGAGCACAAAAATCAGACTGAGAGAAAATGTACAACTTATCTAAAATTTTAGTTATCAGGATACACAAATAAATCCTTCATACAAAGAGGACAAAGGAAAAGAAATAAAAATATGAATAAAAACCATCTGTTTAAAAGAGAAGAAACCTGAGTGACCTTGAGATATGTATGTCTTCAGTGTCTCTAATAATTAGTACAGTACAATTTCAACAAAATTCAGACACTTTCTTAACATTCACCCTATCGAGGGATGTTGAAATGTCTGGCCACACTAACTGACAAAGCAGACAGGGAAACAGACGTCATATGTATGGCTGGTGGAAATACAAGTCAATATAGCTTTTTAAAAGAACAATTGGCAGTATTCAAACAATTGACTATGTAGATATAAATCTCAGCAATCTCATTTCTAAGGAAATTCTAAGAAAATTTTTCCATATGTAAGATGGGAGATTTGTACAAAGATGTTTGCTGGACTGCTATTCGTAAAGTGTGGGCTATAGATTGTTAGCTGTTGTAGGTGCTGTGGAGTTGGTTCCAACTCATAGCAATCCTGCATATAAGAGAACCAAACAGTGCCTGTTCCAGTGCCATCCTCACAATCATCACCACGTTTGAGTCCATTGTTGCAGTCGTTGTGTCAATCCATCTCACTGAGAATCCTCCTATTTTTTGCTGACCCTTAACTTTACCTAGTAGGATGTTCTTCACCGAGCACTTTTCCCTCCTGATAGAATGTTCAGATACCTGAAATATGGTTTCACCATCCCCACTTCTAGGGAATATCCTGGGTATATTTCTTCCGAGAGAGGTTTGTTCTTTCTTCTGGAAGTCCACAGTATATTCAACGTTCTTTGCCAAAGCCATAATTCAAAATCAAGGGTTTTCTTTAGTCTTCCTTTTTCACTGTCAAGCATTTGTGTGCGTATGAGCCAGCGAAGTGCTGTCGAGTCGTATAAAGTGATTGAAAATACCATGGCTCAAGTCAGCAGCACCTTAGTCCTCAAAATAACACCCTCAATTCTCAACACTATAAAGAGATCTTTTGCAGCAGATTTGTCCAATGCAATATATAAGTTGTGTCTTATTTCTTGACTGCTGCTTTCTGCAGCACTGATTGTGGATCTAAGGAAAAATGACATCCTTGACAACTTCAATCTTTCCTCCATGTATCATGATGGTGCTTATCAGCTCATTTTTGTTTTCTTGACGTTGAGGTACAATTCATACGGAAGGCTACAGTGTTTAACCTTCATCAGTAATCCCTTCAAGTTCTCTTCACTTTCAGAATGCAGGGTTGTATTATCTGTGTATCACAGGTTGTTAATAAATTTCCTCAATCCTGCTGCTGCATTTTTCTTAATGTTGTCCAGCTTCTGGTATTTGCTCAATTGACTGATTAAGTATGGTGAAACGATACAACCCTGACATACACTTCTAATAAATTTAAACTGTTCAATATCCCCTTATTCTGCTCAAATGACTGCCTTTCGCTGTGTGTACAAGTTTTTCAGAGGACAGTTAGGATGAAGAACAGAAGGCAAGAGGAAAAGAGCTTCAGAGGAAAGTACACAGTCTGACAATTCAGTATGCAAAATTAGTTGTTCTAAGTGCTACATACCTCGTTGCTGAATATTACTGTAACCCTAATACCTTGCAACATGTTCTCTCCTTTCCAAAAATGGTTCAGAGCTTCACATAACTATCACCATCATATTACTCTAAATAATCGGTAACTGTTTTTTTACCGCACCAGCAACTCTGGTCTCTGCACTGGCCTCTTTCCAAAGAGGCTCAGAGCCTTCTCAGCTTCTGTGACCCTGGTCTCCCTCCTCTTCTTTGCTCTCCTGAGAAATGGCCATCAGCCTGGAAAACAGCAGCTAGGAAGGCTGCCTGGCATTTTCTGCATCCACAACTCTCTTTTTATGCTCCTTATCTCAAAGTGAATACAGCAGGCTAGTTTCACTAGCTGAGGAATTTTTGTATAAGTTTTGTCTTTGCTTGTTAGAAGCATGCAAATTAGAGTCCATCTACATCTGTAGTTTCATAAAGAGTTTCTTGGGACTATTTTGTGATGTATACAGTCATCTGTGGGATACATGCTTAAAAATATGAAGTATTCCTTGCTGAAATGATATGTAAATTCTGATGTAAAAATTGTCTTTTGAGACTCCACAAAGAACTCCTGCATTGATATCCAGTCTCTGGTGGTATCATACCTCCTTGTAAACCCCTTTCCTCCTTCTAACTTGGAGTATGTTTCATTGGCTGCACTGCTTCAGGGCATGGATCCAAAGTGGGTAATATTACTACAGTCACCTTTGAACTACTCCTCTTGGGAAGCTAGGCACTGACCCACTGACTAGGCTACTCTTCAAAGCAATTTTGGAACTCTTTCTGGAATGGTTGCTGTACAGGGTGGCAAGTTCATGAACTTAATAGTATAGTTGTCTGTGAGGGTTTTTTTAGTCAGCAAACAAATAACTGTACCGGAACACCCTCCCTACTCACCTGATCTGGCCCCCAGTCACGTTTTTCTTTAGCCGAAGATGAAGGAAATATTGAAAAGAAAATATTTTGATAACATTCAAGACATCAAGGGTGATATGACAACAGCTCTGATGGCCATTCCAAAAAGAGTTCCAAAATTGCTTTGAAGGTGAACGAGGCACTGGCGTTGGAGCATAGCTTCCCAAACAGAGTACTTCGAAGGTGACTGTAATGATATTCAGCAATGAGGTATGCAGCATTTCTTCTAGGATGTGTTTGCGAACTTGTCAGACTTCATATAGAGATCTCAATTTTAAGTTCCTTAAAAATATTTTGAAAACAATTAAGTCACAGAAATGCGTTTGTTTACCTGCTTCCTTGAAGAGGCAAGTATATTTGTTATATTCATCTTTGCTCTGTTTTTTAAATGTATTTAAATATCTATATATGGTTGGATTGGATTATCTGTAAAATGGGGTATATTAGTAAGAAAATATATTGAGATCAGTTCAAACTTAATATGACTGGCAATAAAACATAATTATTTGTGATCATGTCTTATGGTGACAAAATTGACTTTTGAAACTGATTATCAGAAAGAAGAAGTAACATAACAGATCAGGAAATATATTTAAATGTTCAACTTTGCACGAATTACTGAAAGTATCCTTTCCATAAGATGAATGGAGAAAGACACATCATTTTTGTGGATATATGAGAACATGGCATCCTTTTTTCTGCTTGATGATACTGGGCCAGAGAAATGGCTATACTAACTGGATTTCATCCCTCACTGACACTTCTAGGCAGGACTCTTTGTTCAAAGCACAGATTACACAGCACGTACATAGTGCAGTAGTAATAATCAGTTTAAAATTAGAGATGGAAGTCTCTACTGAGGTTAAGTTAAGTGTTTCATATATTCCCGACTGCGTGCCTCACAGAACTTTCCACTGAAGACCCACTCTTACAGATTGTATGTTTAACTGCACATACATTTACTTGTAACTTGAAAACCAATCCCACATCCCAAATCTCCAGGATTTGTGTAGTACTAGCATGTGCTTCATTTGTCATTTTTGGTTTTATTTGTAGTAATATAGGGGTTTTATAATACAAGAAAGGGCAACTTAATATTGGATTTTTTTACTTGTTCCTGTATTTTATGTCTGGTGAAATGTGGTCTCTGATCTTTTGACATATAAAGGTGTAGTTTATGTTTCTAGGCAATACAAATTTCAATCACTTTACTGTAATGTCTGCCTAGACACTAGCCACAAAGTAGTCAAAGCCTATGCCAGAAGAATTCTCAAAACTCATCTAAAATTTTGTGGTTCTCTGAATTGCACCTGACCCAAGCCATGATATTTTCAATTGCCTCATTTGCAAGCAAAACCTGGACAATGATTAGGTAGAAAGCCCATTGCTGTGGAGTCTGACTCACAGTGATCTCATAGGGCAGAGCAGAACTGCCCCATGTGATTTCCAAGGAGCACACTGGAACTGCTGACCTCCTCGGTAGCAGACATAGCTTTTAACCACGGCATCACCAGGGTTTCAGGAAGACTGGAGGTGAATTGATGTCTTTGATTTATGGTTTTGGTGAAGAATATTGAGTATATCATGATCTTCCGGTAAAGTGGACTGTCAGTGAAAAAGAGGAAGACCTTGAATGAGATGGAATGGTACTGGCCACAATGAATAGCTCTAACATAACCATATTTGTGAGGACCGTGCGGCATTTTCATTACGTTGTGCTTAGCACTGCTGTGAGTCAGGGCGAATCATGGCACCAAATAACAACAAGAATATAATGGTCATCTTGCTAGCTGTTATCCTCAAGAGATATTTAAATATACATATCTGTGTAATACAGCTAAGCTCAATGCATAAGCAGCTTCTGAAGGAGTCAAGGGAAAGTGCCATATTTGAACCCACTGCTGAATGGCTTGTGGCCTCCTATATTCGCTCAATTTGTGGCCCTAAGTTTCAATTTTCTAAGTAACAAAAATAAAAGCACCATGCTACTTCCAATTTCTGGAATGAATACCATCCCATGTCACACAAGAACACATCCTCTGTGTATGAACACAATCAATCAATACTTAAAATTAAATCATTAATACTTGTGTTACCTATGACTCACTTGCTATACTAGCAATCACAATATTGACTATGGTTGAACCAGTAATTACACACAGAGAGAAAAAGACATGGGAAACACCTGCACATGCAAACATACGCATAGTATTTTTAGGGATTGTACAGCCAACCACACTGTATTTACTGGCACCATTATATGCTAACTCTACCCTTCCTTTACCTACAAAAATTTTTGTTTTTCATGAAAGATTTGTGCAGCCTTCTAGACATCACTCCACTTAGTGAATTGTGCATTGCAATTAGTAAACTGGAGTTAATGAGCTTGACAGCTAACCAGAAAGTTGGAGGGAGAAAGTTCACCCACAGGCACTTTGGAAGAAAGGCCTGGTAACATATTTCTGCAAATCAGCCGTTGAAAACTGTATGGAGCACAATTGTACTTCGTTGTATATAGAGTTGCCATGAGTCAGAGATGACTTGGCAGCAACTGGCCATCATTATTGCTAGTAAATCAAGCTATTTTGTCACAAGAGACCCATCTGTACTACAGAAACAAGGTCTAGCTAGTGAGAAAGTGTGATGGCCCTGTAACAGCGTTCTCATAAGCCATATGGCCAACTGTCATGCTGCCTCCTTTTGTGTAATTCTGACTATACTATTTACATTTGGTTAATGAGATTTTCAGAATTTCCATTTAGTTATTTGGACTTTTCTCTAGCACAATCTGAGCCATGATTACATTCTTTGTTTTATTTTGCTTTTTCTGTTATTTGATATCAATCAGTGGTGAAATCTGCTTCAACCCTCCCTCTCTGTGATCGTGACCAGTATTCAGCAGTAAGCTGGTAATTATCTTTCAGAATCACTAGAGCAAACAGCTCCATTAGGTACCATTGGGTTTCAACAACTAAGGGTCAATGCCACCAGAGGCTCCAGTTAGTATGAGTCTCTACAGCTGACAGTTCCACTATCAAAGAATGTCATTCTCATAACAGTTGAGCTTCGTAAGCTACAGCTTTTAAGACAACAGTGACTGTCCATCGCTATTCTTCTCCTCTTTCAAAAATATACTTCTGTATGTCATCTGGATATAGTTCACAAATCTCACCTGTAATGGGAAATAATTTGTCTAAAATGCAAACATACCTACTTCTCGCTTATGGGCTATCTTGTTATCAAACATTTCACATTTATGACTATAGTGACAAATCTGCTATCCAACTATTTTGCACATTAATGAAAGATGTCTGGCTTTAGTGAAAGCCAAGGTGTGTGGTGGGAGTCACGTTAGCTGTGAAAGTTAAGGTTATTTGCCAGTTTGTCTGGGTCATGATTCTCAGTGGTTTGGCAGTTACATAATGATGTAATTTGGCAGTTACGTAAATATGTGGTCATCCTCTGTTTTGTGATCTGATGCGGTCATGTCCATTTTTTCTGATGACAATTTTCTCCTAGCAACTTGGTCTTTGGGACCTAACCACATCAATAAGTGAGGAGTGGGTGTAACTCTGTTGCATACTTCAGGGTACATTTAAAGGTTACAGGCAGTTTCTTTATTGTTTTAGTTAATTACATTGTCAGTGAAATAACCAGTGAATTTCTTGTCCACAGTATGCCTGAAGATTATATTTACAGGGTTGATGTCTATTGTTGTATTTGAACAATTGACAAACTTGGAATGTCCTCACAATACCATATTCTCTAAATCAGAATCCATATTTTCCTCAATGTCCTTTCCTAAAAGTGTATTATAATTGTCACAAACTACACTGAATTTGGTCATCACCTAAGCTTTTTCTTACTGCCATGATAATACTATTAAAAGTAATGTAATCCTGATAGCCCTGTATACATGTGTGGAATACCATTCCATAGAATAATGAACTTTCCCTGATTTGTCTGTGGTAAGTTTAGAAAGGAAAGCATTATCTGGATGCATTACTCTAAGTCATTTCCTCCCCAGCTGCAGTGGAGTGTTGGCTCAGATGTTGCGTTAACAATGAGTCTAACTCTGACCACCACAACCCTCACTTTTGATTGCTCTATTTTCATATACTTTTTTAAAACTTTTTAAATTTTTATTAATTACAGTAAAAGAATAAAATTTCTAACATCTATCAATTATCTCATCTATGATAACCCTCAGCCCCCACTCATCCATGTAACCAACACATTTTCTTCTGTGGATAATTATCTTGTTAAGTCTTTATAACAGGAGTGTCATACAAAATTTGTCCTTTTGATACTGATTGATTTCACTCAGCATGATCTCTTCCAAACGGGACCATGTTAGGAGATGTTTTCTGAAAATGTCATTTTTTATCATGGTATAGTGTTCCACTGACTAAAAGTACCATAGTTTGCTTATCCATCTGTTGATGGGCATCGAGGTTGATTCCAACTTTTTGCTATTGTGGACTGCACTGCAACAAACACTTGTGTACATGTGTCTGTTCCTGTGACAATTTCTGAAGGATAAGTTCCTAGCAGTGGAATTACAGGATCCAATTGTATATCTATCTCAAGCTTTTTAAGGAAGACTGTTTTCCAAAGAGATTGTACCATTTTGCAATCCCACCAGCAGTTTAGGTGAGTTCCAATTTCTGCACAGTCTCTCCAGCATATGTTGTTTTGTGTTTTTTGGATCATGGCCAACCTTGTTGGGGTGAGATGGTATTTCATCGTAGTTTTGATTTGAATTTCTTTTCATTTTAATTTTAATTTTTTATTTTTATTTAACATAACTGAGTGAAAATGTACATTCACATGTAAATTTACATGCCCACCTATATGCAGCTTCCACTGCTCTCCCTGTCCGGTGACTGCACACTATTCCTCTCTGCTCCATACATATCTCATCCTCCCAACAGTCTCCTTTCCCCTCCTCTCCGTCCACTCCCCTTCCTCCAGCCAGAGGTCAGCAAGATGATATCCTATAGATGTATAGAACCATAAAGTGCTTCCAACATATGGTTACTCTGCATTGCCAAGTCCATTCCATTCCTGTCCAAAGAGTGGACCTTTGTTATAATTTATGGGAACGGGCAGCATCAGGGCCTGGGGCTATGCTCTCAGAGGAACCCCAAAACCGCTGGACCATCAATTGAGGTCTTTTAGTGGAGATCTCGTGATGCACCTCTTTTTATTCTTGTGTTGCCGATTTGAATTTCTTTAATAGCTAATGATTGTGAGCGCTTCTGCAGGTGTCTTTTGGCTGCCTGGATATCCTCTTTAGAGAAGTATCTGTCCATCTCCTTTACCTATTGCTTAATTGGATTATTTATCCTTTTCTTGTTGATAATTGGTAATACCTTGTAGATTATGGAGATCAGACGTCAGTCTGACATAGAGTTGCCAAGTACTTTTTCCCATTCTGTAGGTGGCTTTTTAATTCTTTTGATGAAGTCTTTGGATGAGCAGAAGTGTTTGATTCTCAGTAATTCCCATTTATCTGTTTTCTCTTTTGCTGAATGTGCTTTGTCATATTTTGAAGTCTGTCTACATTGTGTATTAAAACTTCCATTGTTGATCCTCTTTTACCTTGGATGAGCTTTACCATTTTAGATTTGATATTTAGGTCTTTTATCCAATTTGAGTTGGTTTTTGTACAAGGTGTGAGATATGGGTCTTGTTTCAACTTACTACAGATGGATATCCAATTTTGCCAGCACCTTTTGTTAAAGAGAGTGTTCTTACCCCAGTTTAAAATCTTAGGGCCTTTGTCAAATATCAACTGTTCATAGGAGGATGGTGGCATCTCTGGGGTCTCTACAGTGTTCCATTAGTCTATATGTCTCTTTTTGTACAAGTACCAGGCTGTTTTGACAACTGTGGCAAGTGTAATTGGTTCTAAAGTTGGGTGGTGAGAGGCTTCCCAGTGTATTCTTCATCTTCAGTAGTGCTTTACTTATCCGAGGTTTCTTCCCTTTCCAAACAAAGATGATGATTTGTTTCTCCATCTAATTAAAAAATGTCGCCAGAATTTGTATTGGGATTGCATTATATAAGTAGATCACTTTGGGCAAAGTAGACATTTTCACAATGTTGAGTCTTCCTATCTACGAGCAAGGTAGATTATTTCATTTATGTAAGTCTCTCTTAGTTTCCTGTAGTAAGATTTTGTAGTTGTCTTTGTAAAGATGTCTTATTTCTTTAGTTAGATTTATTCCCAGGTATTTTATCTTTTGGGGGGCTATAGTAAATGGAATTGATTTGTTGATTTCTTCTTTAATAAGAACTGAACTCTTCTATTAGTTCCAATAGTTTACTTATGGATTCCTTTGGATTCTCTGTATAAACAATCATATCATCTGCAAAGAGTGCGATTTTTACTTCATTGCCAGTACAACGCCCTTTATTTCTTTGTCTTGTCTAATTGCTCTGGTCAGAATTTCTAGCACAATGTTGAATAGAAGTGGTGAGAGTGGGCATCCTTGTCTAGTTCCTGCTCTCAGAGGGAATTCTTTCAGCCTTTCACCATTCAGGATGATGAAAGCTGTTGGCTTTGCATAGATGCTACTGATTTCATTGAGTAATTTCCCCTCCATTCCTATTTTTCTGAGAGTTTTAAGCATGAATTTTTAAGCATGAGCAGGTGTTGAGCTTTGTCAAATGCATTTTCTGTATCAATTGACAAAATCAGGTGATTCTTGTCTTTTGTGTTGTTAATGTGGTTGATTACATTAATTCTTTATCTGATATTGAACCAGCCTTGCATCCCTGCAGTGAAAACAACTTAATTATGAAGAATGATTTTTTTTATATATGCTGTTGAATTCTATTGGCTAGAATTTTGTTGAAGATTTTTGCATCTAGGTTCATGAGTGACATTGGTCTGTAATTTTCTTTTTTTTTTGTGGGATCTTTCCCTGGCTATGGTATCAAGGTTATGCTGGCTTCGTAGAATGAATTTGGGAGTATTACATCCCTTTCTATGGTGTGAAATAGCCTCAATAGTATTGGAGTTAACTCTTCTCTAAAAGTTTGGTAGAATTCTCCAGTGAAGCCATCTGGGCAGGGACTATTTTTGGTTGGTAGATTTTTGATGACCCTTTCAATCTCTTCCTTTATAATAGATTTATTAAGTTGATCTACTTCTCCTTGTGATCATCTTGGTGAGTGATGTGAATCTAGAAATTTGTCCATTTCCCCTGGATTTTTGAACCTGTTAGAGTACAGCCTTTCATAGTATTCTGTTATGATATTTTTTATTTTAGCTGGGTCTGTTGTAACAACTCCCATCTCGTTTCTTAATCGGGTTATTTGTATCTTCTGCTGTTTTTCTTTTCTAAGTTTAGCCAACGGTTTATTGATTTTGTTCATCTTTTCAAAGAACCAGCTTTTGTTTTTTTAATTTTTTTCAGTTTTTCTGTTCTCTAATTCATTTAGTTCTGCTCTAATCCTTGTAGTCTGTTTTCTTCTGGTACCTGAGGGGTATACTTTTAAAAAAATTCCTAGAAAATTGTTCTCCTGGTACTATACTCCACCAGCCATTTATGAGTTCATTGCACTGTGGTACCTTCCATGTTCTTAATGATGCTAGAAGACTGCTACTAGTATATCGAATACAAGCAGATTTCCTCGTGGTGGACAGATTTCAGTGGAAATTCCAGAGTGAGAGAGGCTAGTGAGAAAAACCTGGAAATAGTCCCCAAAATTAGCCAATGAAAACCACATGGATTACAAAATATTGTCCTATACTTCAGCACATTTACTCTGCTCCCATTCTCAGGAGCAACCTATCACTGGAGAAGGATATTATGTTTAGGAAAATAAAGGGTTAGCAAAGGCAACAGTAAACTTCTATGAGATAGAATGACACTAAGGTCACAACTGAGTTCACACATACCAAGGATCATGAGGGTGGCTGAGTATTGGGCAATGTCTTCTTCTGTTGTACCTGTGGTCTCTGTGAGCTGAAGCTGACTCAATGACAACTGACATCAGAGACAACAATGCTATACTGTATCTATATTTTTATTGTTTCATTTTCTCAACTCAGCTGGAAAGTAGTTTCATGAGGATAGGGACCATTGTCTGTTTTAAAGTATACCCAGAGCACCAAAAATTTCATCTACCTGTAGTAATGGCTCACCAATATTTTATGTAAAAAAGAATAAACCTCTGTGAGATAACTTTGGTGTCATAGTGGTTAAGTGCTCTGTCTGCTAACCAAAAGTTCAGTGGTTCACATCTGCCAGGTGCTCCTTGGAAACTCTAAGGGCAGTTCTAATCTATTGTACACAGTCACTATGAGTCAGAAGCAACTCAGTGGCATGGGGTTTGGTTTTCTTTTTTATCAGATAACTTGTAAGGGGCAGAAGAAGAACTAGGAAAATAAAATTTTATATAGTATCCTATAGGTCATGAGCCTTGTCAAGCACATCCGTTTTCCTCAGCAAGGCTATTCTAAATAGGTAATATATAACAGTGCAATTAAAGACACCATCTTGTTAATTGAAAGTCATAAACTATGTAGGTGATATTTACCACAGCCTTAACTTTGGCAAATTCACAGGTTTTTATTTATATGGAACAATGGGCAGCAACAGGCTGAAGCATAACAACAATTGTGAGGATAGTACACAATAAGACAGTGTTTCCTTCTGTTGTAGGCAAGACCACTCTAAGCCGGAAATGACTTGAAGCCACCTAACACGAGTGAGCTCTCCTCATACAGGGATTATTGTTTATTTATAACAGCCGTACAGAAAATACGTTTCTATGTTAAAACGACTAACACATGTCCTGAAACAGAATTCATGTTACAGTCTCTGTTATGACACCTACCACCTGTCTGCAGACAGGAAGCTCAATACCAATCCAAATATCCTCTTATGAGTGGTTTATGCAAGTTCTTTAGAGCAAAAGGTGACCCTGTAAACAGAGGCCTTGGAAACTCTATTGGGCAGTTCTACTCTGTCTATAGGGTTGCAATGTGTCAGAATTGACTCAGTGGCAGTGGGTTTGGTTTTGGGTTTTTCACATCTATTCTTATGAGGTCCCAGGTATTACAGAGAGGCACTGAAAGTTACGTTTAAGACATAAACCCCTGTTCTCAGTAAGCTGAACAAGATAGGTTGAGCTGTTGTTAAGTGTTGCTGAGAGACCCCCAACTCATAGCCACCCTATGTGCAACAGAACAAAACACTGTCTGGTCCCGAGTCATCATCACTATAGTAGCTACGCTAGAACTGATTGTTGCAGTCTCTGTGTCAAGTCACCTCATTGTGTAATTTTCCCTTTTTTGTCAATGCTCTGCTTTACAGAGCATGATGTCCTTCTCCAGGCACTGATAACTCCTGATTACATGTCCAAAGTATGTGAGACGTAGTCTCGAGATCCTTGCTTCTAAGGAGCATTCTGGTCATATTTCTTCCAGGACATGTCTGTTTGTTCTTTTGGCAGTCCGCGATACATTTAATATTCTTTGCCAGCACTGCAGTTCAGTTCTTCTTTGGTCTTCCTTATGCACTGCCAAACTTGTACACAGATATAAAGCAATTGAACAAGTCATGACTTGGTTAAGTTGCATTTGAATGACAGTCTTTGCTCTTCCAGATGACATCTTTGCTCTTCAGCCCTGGAAAGAGGTCTTTTTCCAGCAGATCTTCTCAGTGCAACATGTCTTTTGGTTTCTTGACTGCTGCATCCATGGCTGTTGATTACGGATCAAAGTAAAATGAAATTCTGGGCAAGTTCAACCTTTTCTCCATCTATCATGATGTTGCTTATTGGTCCAGTTGTGAGGACTTTTACTATATGTTGATGTATGTGTTGATGTATTGAATACTGTGATCTTCGATTTCATCGGTAAGTGCTTTAAGTCTTTTTCATCAAGCAAGATTGTATCATCAACACAATATGGATTTTTAATCAGTTTTCCTCCAATCCATATATGAAGAAGAACTTCTTGGATTATTTGCTTGGCATACAGAATAAATAGGTATAGTGGAAGGCTACAACTCTGATGCATACATTTCCTTACCTGAAACCATTCAGTATCCCCTTATCTGTTACTGATGACTACCTCTAGATCTGTGTACAGGTTCTGGAATTCCTATTCTTTGAATGTCATCCATAACTTGTTATGATCCACTCATCAAATGCCTTTGCATCGTCAATGAAACAAAAGTGAACATCTTTCTGGTATTCTCTGTTTTCAGTCAGAATCCGTCTGGTATTAGCAATGTTATCCAGTTCCATGTTCTCTTCTGAATCCAGCTTGAATTTCTGGCAGTTCCTTGTCAATAAACTGCTGCAGCTGCTTTTGAATAATCTTCAGCAAAATTTTACTTACATATGATAGAAATGATAATTTATGCACTCAGCTGGTTCACCGCTCTTGGGAACAGCCATAAATATGGGTGTCTTCCAGGTTGTTGTCTAGGTAGCTACCTTCTGAATTTCTTGGCATGGATGCAAGAGAACTTGTAGCACTGCATCTATTTGTTGAAACATTTAAACTGGTTTTCCATAATTTCTTAGAGTCTTGTTTTTCACAAACATTTTCAGTGCAACTTGGAATTCTACCTTCAGTGCCATTGATTCCTGATCATGTGCTGCCTCTTTAAATAGACGAAGGTCGACCAATTCTTTTTGGTTTAGTGACTCCATATTTCTTCCATTTTGTTTTGATGCTTCCTGAATCCTTTAATATTTTCCCTGTGGTATTCTTCAACATTGAGACTCGAGATTTGAACTTCTCTAAAATTCTTCCACCTTGAAAAATCCTGAGTCTGTACTTTCATTTTGATTTTCTATCTCCAGTGCTTTGCACAGTCACTATAATACTTTATTTTGTCTTCTTGAGCTACCGTTTGAGATCTTTTGTTCAGCTCTTGTATTTCATGGTTATTTCCTTTTGCTTTAGCTACTTGATGTTCAGGAGCAGGTTTCAGAGTGTTTTCTGATATCCATCTTGGTTTTTTCTTTATTTTTAATTACTTCTTGCTTTTATCATATATGGTGTCTTCGATGTTATTCCACAACTTTTCTGGTCTTCAGCCATTAGTGTTTGATGTGTCAAATCTCTTCTTGAGATGATCAGGCTCGCTTTAGTCTTGAAGTGATATCTTCACTTTTTAACACTTCACAGACATCTTTTGCAGCAGATTTGTCCAACGCAATTCATCATTTGATTTCTAGACTGTTGCTTCCATTGGCATTGATCATGGATTCAAGTGAAATGAAATCTCGGGTGACTTCAGGCTCTCCTCTGTTTAGCAAGATGCTACTTATCGGTCTCATTGTGAGGATTTCTGTTTTCTTTATGTTGATGTGTAATCCATACTAATGATTGTATTCTCTGATCTTCATTAGCATGTGCTTCAAATCCTTTTGCTTTCAGCAAGCAAAGTTGTGTCATTTGCTAATGAATCTTCCTCAAGTCATGATGCAGAATTATTCTTCAGATGGCCTAGCTTCTGACATTGTTTGCTCAGTATACAGACTGAATAAATATGGTGAACATATGTAACCCTGATGTGTATCTTTCCTGGTTTCAAAGCCACACAGTATCGATCTTGTTCTGTTGGAATGACCGCCTCTGAGACCTGTACAGATTCCTCATGAGCACAGTTAATTGTTCTGACATTCAACTTCTTTGCTGTGTTATCCATAATTTGCTATGATCCACAGTCAAAGGTCTCCACATATTAAATAAGACACAGGCATTTTTTTTTCTGATATTCTGTGCATTCAGCTAAGATCCATCTGACATCAGCAAAAAACACTCTCTTTCCACATTCTCTTCTGAATCTAGCTTGAATTTTGGCAATTCTCTGTTGATGGCCTGCTGCCACTGTATTTGCATTAACATAAGCAAAATTTTGCTTGTGTATGACATTAATGGTATTGCTTGATAATTTCTGATTTTTTTTTTTTTTTTGATCAGTTGATCAGATCTGACTAGACGGCACTTGGCTTTGGCTTGGCTGGTTAGTAATCAAGCTGTCTTCCCAATTTCTTAGCATGGATGAATGAGGGCTTCTGGCATTGTACCCATTTGTTGAAACATCTCAGTTGGCATTTTCTCAATTTCTGGAGCCCTTATTTTGATCAATACCTTTGGTGCAGCTTGGGCTTTTTCCTTCAGTATTGTTAATTCTTGCTTGTATGGTACATCCTGGAATAGTTAACCATCAACCAATTGTTTTTAGGACACTTATTCTGTTGTATTCCTTCCTTCTTGTTTTGATGCTTCCTTTGTCATACACTATTTTCTCCAAGGAATCTTTCAACATTGCAAATGAAAGTTTGAAAGTTTTCTTCAGTTCTTTTGGCTTTAGAAATCTTGAGTGTCTTCTTCTCTTTTGTTTTTCTAACTTCAGGTCTTTGCACCTTTCATGACACTTTTCTTCGTTTTCTACGTCAGCCTTTTGAAGTCTTCTTTTCAGCTTTTTAACTTAATCATCATTTCTTCTATTTGCTTCTGCTACTATATGTTCAAGAGCAAGTTTCGGAATTTCTTCAGGCATTAATTTTGGTCTTTTCTTTCTTTCTTGTCTTTTCAGTAACTGCTTGCTTTCTTCACGTATGATGCCTCCCCACAACTCATGTAATCTCTAGTCATTACTATTCAGTACATCAAATCTAGTCTTAAAACGGCCTCTAAAGTCGAGTGGAATGTACTCAAGTTCACACTTTGGCTCTCATACAGCTGTTTTAATTTTTTTCAGTTTCAATTTGACCTCGTAGTTGATGATTTGTTTTGCGGTCAACCTCTGGCCTTATTCTGACTGATGGTATTAAGTTTCCTTGTGATTTTTTTTCCCCACAGATTCAGTCGATTCAGTTCCTAAGAATTCTATCTTGTGAAGTCATGTGTACAGTTGCTGTTTATGTTTTGATAAAAGATATTTACAATTAACAAGTCAATGTGTAGTCTTGACTTAGAGATGCCAATATAAGTATCATGTCGATAATGAACACAATTATTTACCTATTGAAGGCCACAAAGTGAAGTCAGACATTTATTCTGACAGAAATGTTATCCATATTTGCCTAGCATTTTCTGAAGAGACACACAAAAATGCATACTTCTGAACCACTGATATCATTATTTCAAGCACTCAGAGTTGTGTATATTACAATTTGATTGAATGAGAATCATCCAAGTCATCCAGGAATGTTAACCAGACTCTCCACAGAGAAATCTGGAGCAATTCAAGTTGGCTTGTCTGGAGATTTTCCAGGAACCACTGCCTTGAGAACTGAACATTTCATCAATCTCAATGTTATACAACATGACCTATAACTAGAGTAAGGTTCAGTACAGTCAGGTACGAGCAGAGGTCTCATTTATCACTCCCAGCCTCCTCAATCTACCCTGTCTGGCCATGCTAATTTCCTGAACCCAGAGCTACAACACCAGTGCCAAGGTCAGTTTTCCAGACGTCTCTGAGAGTTACGGTATCTAACAGGCCTTCAGACCTGTTGTAAAGCTGATATTACCCAGCATGAAATTAAAGTGTAGAAAATTTGCAGCCTGGAGGTCACAGGAGCCCTGAGACCCAAAGGTGGCACAAAAGGGGGGCTGTAGTGGTATTCTCATCACACAGTATCATGTAAGAGTATTAAAAATACAAAAACATACAAGGGTCACAGTATAAGAAGCTAGGAGCAGAGGATGGAGGATGGAGGGGTGTTCAAAGAAGGCATCAGCCCCGAGAGGGTGAAATGAGGTAGAGAATCAAGTAGGAGGTAAAAGTATAAATATACTGGACTGCTGTGGCTATAGATAGAGAGGAATGTGTGAAGAATTCTGGATAGACAGGCTAAATAAAATATATGGAATTGCCCAACATATAGACTAGAATAGAATGGAATGGAAGAAAACAGGATAGACAGACAGACTCAGAAAAATGCAATTGCTTCTCATTGCGATAGGGGTAGAACTGCTTTCCATAGGATTTTCAAGACTGTGAGCTTTCAGAAGCAGATCACCAGACCTGTCTTCTGAGGCACCTCTGGGTGAGTTTGAACCTCTGGCAGCAGTCAAGTTTAATCTTTTGAGCCACTCAAGGAATCAGACAGATAGGTATTCATAAAATTCTAAACAGAATACTTTACCTTTATGTGTAAATCATGAGTTCCTTTTATTATCTACTTTTTTTAAAAAGCATTAACATGAGACACTTTTAGCTAGGGAGTTCTGCCAAATGTTTGCATTGTTAATGATGTGGCCAGCACAGTGGTTAAAGTTTCAAGTTCTGTGGAGGCAGAGAACAATCCCAGAAGATTTGAAATTAACTGCATGGTATGCTTTAATATATGTATGCTTCTAAATAAGTTTTCAAAGTTCATGTGGATTGATTGTCCTTCTGACTAACTTCTTAGCAATGCAGCAGAAAGCCTTGACTTTGGATTTAGATGGATCTGATTTTTATTTCTTGTATTGATGTTTGCTAGGTGTTTGTCTCTGGGCTGTTATCCTAATCTGCTCTGTCCTGAATTTCCTCATCTGCAAGAAGGAAAGTGCTAATGTCTCAGTGGTTTGGTACTTGGTGTGGAAATTAGCAAGATGATTGATGTAATGAACTCAATCCATGCTTGCCATATGAGAGGTGCTCTATAAATGAGTTTTTATGACTTATTTTGTTAACTTTCAGCCAAGGTAGATGGTATTTAGAAATGTACAATGTGTCTTGAATCAAGTCATGTCATTAAAATTATAACCCATATTAATGAGAAAATATAATTCAATACACAAAGATATCAGAGATGCATTCAAAACATTAGAGTTGTTAACCAGTATATTCTATGACACTCCTGTAGAAATACAACAATTCACTTATATCACTGTTAATAAAAGTCGTGGATCGCTGAGTAAAACAACACTTTAAAATGGTGTTTCAATACACCATCTTTATAAATGTAAAAAATATCTTTATAAATATTCTCTACTTTTAATTTCTCTATTTCACAGCAAAATATATAATTATAAAAATGCAGATAATTTCAACTGTTACCTATTATTCTACCTATCATGGTGTCTTAGGCTGGATTTTTTAGGGAAGCAAAAGCAGTAACATGTATATGTACAAGGAAAGATTTATATAAAGGAAACAGCTCATGTAGTTGTAGAAGTGAAATGTCCCAAATCCTGGCACAAGCATCAGGTGGCCACAGGAGCTGGTGAACCCAAGTTCAGCACATCAGAGACCAGAGTTCTAGATCACTGGCTGTGTAGGTCAGCGGATCCCAAGCTGGTGGCGAGACTGCCAGGTCTCTGCTGACGGGGGAGATGCAGAGGCTGGTGAAAGCAGAATCAGCAGGTCAGGGAACAGGATTCTCTCTCATTGGCTGTAAGGGTTGATGAATCCAACATCTGCTGGTTCAGGTCCAGGAACCAGATACAAAAAAAGAGCAGGAGCTGCTGGCAACCTGAGCAGACAGGAAGTAGGTGGTGGAAGGTGGAGAGATGAGAGCTGAGGGGCAGGAAGCCACCGCAGGCCCTGCCGCTGCCACTTGATACAGCAGTCAGACATGGAGTTGCCAAGCTGACACAGTCTCACCAACCACAGTGCACCCCTTGTCAACTCGGCATCCGCATGCATCTTCCCTTACCATCCGTTGTCTCTGAAGGAATATAATTACAAAGTCATACTTATGTCTGAAATGACATAACTAACACATGTACAACCCAAAATGCACTAGCCTCATTTACATCTTATGTTTTATAAGTAAACAAAAATATCTGACACACACATACAAGGCAGATATACTCACAATGATTACAGTCCTCATTTTTGTAACTGGTCACATGGCCATTAACCGGTATGTAGAAATACCTTCTTCTACAACCCATTCTGTATTCCCTTTGTCCTCAGCAAGCAGCTCAGCTGCTTGTGGCTCTTTTCCTGGTGAGGTGACCCAAACTTTCGTTCCTGAAGGATCTGGGCTATTAGCAGTTATTTTGGAATTGAGTTGCTGTAGTTTTCCATTGACTTTAATCACAGGACATGGTCGTAACAGGGGGCATCCTAAGGTATCTCCTGCATTCCAGACATACTCTTCTTTACTTCCGTAATGTATTGTCAATCCATTTTCATCTTGGTAATCAGGAGTAATCACATCAGCCAGTATAAGTAGCTCTCTTCTTGGTCTGTTGAACCAGAGGCACGAGGAGCCCAAAATGGCCTGGTGGCAATTTTAGCTTTCAGTTCAGTGGAATCGTTGATGTGTCTCTAGGTGGCAGCATTCCCGCATTTGGAACTAAGGCATTTAGATCTTTACAGCATGAGGTTGTGGGGACAGGAAGCAAAAATCTCACAAGTAGGTCACTAGGGGTAATAGTGAGTTGTGCCACTCCCTTTTCTACCCCTTGATTCCTGGACCCATGAATCCCTGCTATGGGAGAAATAGCACCACATATTGGATACTGGTTTAGACCATGTACAGCCTTCTGGAGACTATTTCCCCAAACCCATAAGGTATTGCCACCTAGCTGGCAGCAAACCTGTGTCTTTAGGAGGCCCTTCCATTGTTCTATCAAGTCAGCTGCTTCAGGATGATGGGGAAGATGATAAGACCAGTCAATATCATAAGCAAGGGCCCACTACTGTAATTCATTTACTGTGAAGTGAGTCCCTTGATCAGAGGCAATGCTGTATGGAATACCATGACACTAGATAAGGTGTTCTGTAAGTCCACAAATGGTAGTTTTGGCAGAAGTGTGGCATACCAAGAAGGCAAATCCATAATCAGAGTAAGTATCTGTTCCAGTACGGACAACATGCTGCCCTTTCCATGATGGAAGCAGTCCAGTGTAATCACCTTGCCACCTGGTCACTGGCTGATCACCACAATGAATAGCACCATATCGAGGACTCAGTGTTGGTTTCTACTGCTGGCAGATTGGGCACTCAGCAGTGGCTGTCACCAAGTAAACTTTGGTAACTGGAGTGCATGTTGCTGGGCCCATGCACAACTACCATCTCTGCCACCACTGTCACTTTGTTCATGAGCCCATTAAGCGATGACAGGGGTAGCCAGAGAGAGAGGATGACTCGTTCCTACAGAATGAGTCATCTTATCCACTTGGTTGTTAGACTCATCCTCTGTTGAGGACCCCCTTTGGTGAGCATTCATGGGAGACACAAATATTTTCACCTCACTGGGCCATTCAGAGAGATCCATCCATGCACTTCTTCCCCGTAAGTCTTTGTCTCCAGTTTTGCAAACACGTTCTTTCCAAGTCCCAAACCATTCAGTCAAGCAGTTGGCCATAGCCCATGAATCAGCATACAGCCTCATATCTGACCATTTCTCCTTCCAGGCAAAGTGAACAACCAGATGCACTGCTCGAAGTTTTGCCTATTGGGAAGATTTGTCTTCACCATTGTCCTTCAGGGGGTTCACAGAAGGCATCTCTGGTGCTGCTGCTGTCCACTTCCAAGTGGTGCCAGCAAATAATGCAGAACCCTCTGTAAACCAGGCATGAATTTTCTCATCCTCAGTCAGCGGGTCATAAGGAACTCCCCATGAGGCCATAGGCGCAAACTGGGAGGTGGAAGGTCATGTTACAGGAGTGGAGATTACAGGCATTTGGGCCACTACTTCATGCAACTTACTGGTGCCTTCAGATCTTGCATGGGCCCAATCTCGTATATACCTCTTTCATTTAATGATGGATTACTGTAGATCACTGAGTAAAACAACCCTTTAAAATGGTATTCAAACATATCTTTATAAATATAAAAAAAACTCTATAAGTATCCTCTGCTTTTAGTTTGTCTATTTCACAGCAAATACATAGTTATTAAAATGCAGATGATTTCAAATGTTACCAGTTATTCTACTTATCATGGTAACCATTGCCGATATTTTATGAACAAATTTTCAAGCTGTATATATATATGCGGAAACCATGGTGCAGTAGGCTAAGAGCTATGGCTGCTAACCAAAAACAGCTTCTTGGAAACAGTAGGGATCAGTTTTATTCAGTCCTAGAGGGTTTCTATGAGTTGAAATTGACTCCACAGCAGTGGGTTTGGTTTTTGATACATATGAATACATATATAGGTATATGTATACACACATGTACAAATTTATTTTAAAAACAAGATAATACAATTATGCCGTAATTGCTCTTTTGTATCATTTAAAAAAATTCAGCTCTACATCTATTTGTTGTCCTTACAAACTTTCCAAATAAAATATGTTGCACTATTCCGTGCAATAAAGTGACTGAGCAAAGTGTAGCTATTATAATAGAGCTATAAAGAAGCTGCACTGGAGACCAGAGACTCTGTAAGCAGGTTTATAACTTTTTTTGTGTAAAACAGAACATCTTGTTCTATTTAAGTTTTTCACCTGATTCTGAACCCATATTTTTATTCCATTTTGAGACTATGACATACTGATTTTAAAATACCGTGTGATCTTTGGTTGAATGTGCTGAATATTATTATAACCATTTATCTTCACACAGTAGAAACTCTTGACTGGAAAAGTCAGTGTTTTATTTTCCTGATGCACTTGGGGAAGTTCTTACATTTTTGGCACTAGCACTTGCTATTAATTCTCCAACTTTTAGGAACATGAACCATCACCCTCAAATTCTTTTCTTCTCATTTTCATCAATATAGCTGTATATATTCTTGCTTTTGCAATGAGAAAACGCAGACCAACAGCGCATTACAATTGGCAGGCTTATGCAAAATTAAATACTACCTGTTGACTTGAGCAGACCTTTCCACCTGCTCTGAATTTATTATCATTCTTCATATGGACCCCATCCACTGATGTCGCTACCTGAGGACAATCAGTAAGCAACAATATTGGCATCACACATTTTCCCGATTAATAAGTAACAAGAAAATGGAAATTTCCATTGTTTAGCATTCAAAGATTAATTAATAATGCCTTTATATACGTGAACGGATGGTAAATAGCTTCCTGTAGCTCTTGTAACTCAGTAATACAAAAAAACTTTGTCTTGTGATAAAGATTTCTTTTACACTATTTCAACCATAAATATACTCTCAAAGTTTAACTCTAAAGGAATTACTACATAAATAACAGTAATTGACATTTAAATCATGGAGCTATAAACTACCTGCTCCTTTCTACTAAAAAATTGATATGTTATCAATTTCTGCTTGCTTTCTCTCTCTCCCTGCAATCAAGTAGGCTTCCTGTACTGTTCCCCTTGCACTGCTTTTCAAATTCCTCCTCCATCACATACCTATTAGTTGTTAAGGCACCATGCTTGCAGCTTATGTGTTAGAGTCTGAAACAAATAAACAAACGGGAAAGAACTAAATGATATATATGGCAAAGTAGCAGAGGATGCCACCCATAAAGAGAGAACATCTGTAAGTTTGAGGAGAGCATGAATCCTCTTACAGCACAACTGCTAAAAACTGAAAACCAAACACAATGCCATTGAAGAGTCAACTAAACTTATGGTAATTGTCTAAATAGCAGTGCCACTGACTAGTGTGTTGAACTAAACCAAAATCTTACTGTTGAGTCAACTCACAGTAACCTTACAGGACTGTCATGGATCAAATTGTGTCTACCCCCCAAAACAAAGAAACAAAGAAAGAAACAAACAAAGATATGTTGCAGTTCAGCTGGACCCTGATCTTTGGTATTGTGTGATGTTCCAAAGTGTTGTAAAGGCTGTCTTTATGATGTTTGTGAGGCAGGCTGAGTGATGATTGTGTTGGTGAGGCAAGACTCAGTCTAAAGGACTGTTTTGTGCCTGCGGTGGTCAGGATTGGGTCACCTTGGCAACTCCAAGTGTGGCTGCTGTATCAAGTGGCAGGGCGGAGCCTGTGGTGGCTTCCATCCCCTCAGCTCTCATCTTTCCACCCTCCACCACCTACTTCCGGTCTGCTCACATTGCCAACAGCTCCTGCTCTCTTCTGGAGTCTGGTTCCTGCTCCTGCACTAGCAGCTGTTGGATTCATTAACCCTTACAGCCAGTGCGTGAGCGTTCTGCTCGCTGACCTGCCGGTCCTGCGTTCACCAGCTGCTGTAGCTCTGTGAGTCAGCACAGACCTCGCAATCTGCCAGCCAGCTCGGGATCTGCCGACCAACACAACTGGTGATCTAGAACTCTGGTCTCTGACCTGCCAACCATGGGTTCACCAGCTCCCATGGCGACGTGAGGCCTGTGCCAGGACTTGGGACATTCAGCTTCTACAATTTCATGAGCTGTTTCCTTTACATATAAATCTCTCCTTTTACATGTATGTGTCACTGGTTTTGCCTCCCTAGAAAAGCCAGCCTAAGACAGTGCCTTAGGGCAATTTCTTGGGAAAGAGAAAACTTCATGGCCTAGCAGTTAAGTGCTAAAACTGCTAGCCAAAATGTTGGCAGTTCAAATCTGCCAGGAGCTCCTTGGAAACTCTGTGGGGCAGTTCTGCTCTGTCCTATAGGGTCACTATGAGTCGGAGCTGACTCAACGACACTGGGTTTGTTGTTTGTTATAAAGGAAACCGAAGGAGTGAAGAGTTGGGAGTATTATACTACCAAGAAGCAGTTCTGGGAGCAGAGCATGTCTTTGGAAAAGGACCCAGGGTCTCTCCATCATGGAAGCTTCCACGCCAAGGTAAGTTTGATGACAAAGATGGTCCTCCAGGGCCAATAGTGAAAGCCTTCCCCTACTCTGAATTTGGACTCTTGGCCTACTTCACTGTGACTAAATAAATTTCTCTTTTTAAAGCCATCCACTTATGGTATCCCTATGAAAGCAGCAGCAGATGACTAAGACAAGGACAGAGTACAACTGCCCGATAAGGGTTTACTGGAATCTTTATGGTGTCAGACTGCGCATCTTTCATGTTTTGTGGTTCCAACAGTCAGCTTTCCAGTTAGCAGCTGAATGCGTAACTGCTGTACCACCGTGGCTGCTTAGTGTGTTGTTACAAAACAAAAATCTGCTATGGTAACATAAGGCAGGACGTTCAAATCCTACTGCTACTGCTGTGTGAATTGAATGGACTGGCAAAGGCAGTTAAGATCTGACTCCCAGGCTGACTTTTATTTGTCATGTGCATTTGGAGAGCGAGTTTTCCTTTTAGAACACGAGTTTAATCATTTCTAACAAGGTATCAACAGCACTCCTCTTTCAAAGCCGTTGTGAAGATTACAGCTGTTGCACAGTGTCTAGACCAGCTTCCAAGAAGGGGGACTCTAGAAAGTGTGGTAGTAATTAGGGTAATTGTTGTCAATCATATGACACAGACATGCCGGGAAATAGGCAGAAAATCTTTAGGTTTCCTATCAGTAACTTTAAAGCCACCACCTCATGCATCCCACTTGCATCTTAAGATGGAAGAATTTATTATATCAGTTGAAAGGAATGGACTGCAATGGAAGAAAACAGTACAATGAAATATTTTTATAATGAGTGTTTTGATTGGATATCATTGATAAGAACGCCTTTATTCCTTCCTTCTACACTTCCTGTTTTACTTCTCTTTCTCCTTTTTACCTCTCTCCTCCTCTTTTTCACTTCTCTCTGTCTACTGTATAGATACATATGTGTGTATATATCACATAAATGTATATATGTACTCACACATACATACACAAACACACACATATTCCCACCATTCCAATTTATTTTTTCATTCCCTACTTGCAGTTAGTAATTTTTCTAAACATTGTTTTAGTAGAAAGTTACAATAGCAAGAACAATAATAGTAGAACAACACATGTCTCTGTCTTGGATTTTTCAGGATATCAGTAATTTTGCTTCTTAGAAATTTGCATATGTAAAATCTCATACAGTACTGTCAGATAAGTGGTAGGGTGGACTTCTAATAAAAAACGTGTAAGACTGTCTAGCTGTTGTGAGACGTCTCAAAATTGTTAAGCCTATTGTTGCAACAACTCTATAATTCATCTCATGAAGGGTCTTCTTTTTCGCCGACCCTCTACTTTACCAAACATGATGTTCTTCTCTAGTTACTGGTCCTGACTGTTAAGTACGTGAGAGACAGCCTTGCTATCCTTGATTCTAATGAGCGTTCTGGCAGTACTGCTTCCAAGATAGGTTGGTTTGTTCGTCTGGCTGTCCATGGTATATTCAATATTTTTCACCAACACCATAATTCCAGGGCATCAATTCTTCTTTGGTATTTGCAATGCAGAAGTTGTTGGTCTTGCAAAATTCTGTTATGTGATCTGTGGCGTCATTTCTATCACCAAGGTCACATTTTCTGTCTATCCTTTGTTTCTAACTTTTGCACACCAATAACCAGTAGCAGTCAGTGCATCCTGATTGTAGGCTCAGTTGATTTCAGACTTCAGGTCCTTCATCTTTGGATTTATTAGTTGGTGCATAAAGTTGGATAATAGTCATATTAACTGATCTTCCTTATAGATGTATGAATATTACCCTATTTCTGACAGCACTGTATTTCAGCATAGATCTTGCAACATCCCTTTTGATACTGAACACAGTGCCACACCTCTTTATGTATCATTTCTGGCATAGTAGACCGTATGATTGTCTAATTCAAAATGGCCAATAGCAGACCACTGAAGTTCATAATGCCTAGGATATCAACGTTTTTGTCTTACATTTCACTTTTGTAGATTTTCTGTTTCCCTAGATTCATACTTTCCTAGATTCACACTCCATATTCCAACTATTAATCAATGTTTGCAGCTGTTTCTCCTTATTTTGAATCATGCCGTGTCAGAAAAGGAAGGTCCTGAAAGCTTGACTTTATCCTCATTGTAAAGGTCCATTCTACTTTGAAAACACAGCTCTTCTCCAGTTGTATTTTGAATACCATTCAACTGGAGGGACTCATCTGTTGGCACTACGTCAGACAGTGTTTGGCTGCTGCTCATAAGATTTTTACTGTCTAGTTTTTATCTGAAGTAGACTAGTGGTCCTTCTTCTTAGTCTGTCTTAGCCTGGAAGTTCATCTGAAACCTCTCCACTGTGTGTGAGCCTGCTGGTGTTTGTATGCTGCTGGCACATCTTCCAGCATCACAGAAGCATGCAAACCTCTCCAGTTCAACAGACTGACACACGTGTAGGGGAACATGTCATTTTATTGTTTCACTTTACTGAACTTTGTAGATACTGAAAGATCCTGTCAGTCCCGTGTTAACCAAATCTGTTGGGTCACTTATCCAACAGTATGTGCTCACTTTGTGTCTCTGCATCACATTTTGGTAATTCTTACAATATTTCAAGTGTTCTCATTATTATTATGTGTCTTATGGTGACCTGTGATCAGTAATCCTTGATGTTACTATTGTAACTGTTTGGGGACACTGCTAACTGCACCTATGTGAGGCAGCAAATTTAATCGAGGGATGCTGTGTGTGTTCTCACTGTCCCATTGGTTGGCCAGCCCCCATCACTCCTCCTCTTCTGGGTCCTCCATGTTCCCGAAGACAACAGTAATGAAATCAGGCCTATTAATAGCCTACAAGGGCCTCTAAGTTTTCAAGTGAAAGGAAGAGGGCACGTTTCTCACTTAAATCAAAGGCTAGAAATGATAAAGCTTATCAAGGAAGGCATGTCGAAAGCTGAGATGAGTCACAAGCTAGGCCATGTTGTGAATGCCGAGGAAAAGTTCCTGAAGGAAATTTAGAGTGTGACTCCAGTGAATGCAGTAATGACAAGAAAGTGTAAAAGTCTTATTGCTGACATGGCAGAAGTTTCAGTGGTCTGGAAAGAAGATCAAACTAGCTACATCATTCCCCCAGGTCAAACCCTGACATAGAACATGGCCCTAACTCTTTTCATTCTATGAAGGCTGAGAGAGGTGAGGAAGCTGCAGAGGATAAGTTAGAAACTAGTAGAGGCTGGTTCCTGCAATTTAAGGAAAGATGCCATTTCCATAACATAAAAGTTCAAGGTGAAGAAACAAGTACTGTCCTAGAAGCTGCAGCATGTCATCTACAAGATCCAGCTAAGATAACTGATGAAGGTGGCTACACTTAACAAGAGGTTTTAAATGTAGATGACATAGTCACATATTAGAAGAAGATACCAAGTAAGACTATTATAGCTGGAAAGGAGAAGTCAATGCCAACTTCAAAGTTTCAAAAGACAGGCTGATTCTCTTGCTAGCTTTAAGTTAAAGTCAATGGTCATCTATCGCTATGAAAATCTGAAGGCCCTTATGAACTGTGGTAAATCTACTCTGCCTATGCTCTCTAAATGGAAAAGTAAAGCCTGGATTATAGCCCATGTATTTACAATATGGCATACTGAATATTTTAAGCTAACTGTTGAGACCAACTACTCCCATGCCCCCCAAAAGATAAATATCTTTCAAAATATTGCTACTCACAGACAAGGTACTGGCTCACCCAGGAGGTTTGATGGGGATGCACAAAGACATTAATTTTGTGTCTGTGCCTGCTAACACGACATCTATTCTGCAGCCCATAGATTAAGAAGCAAAGTAAATAAAAAACCTTCTGGAAAGGATTCACCATTCCAGATGCCATTAAGAAAATTTATGATTTATGGAAGAAGGTCAAAATATTAATATTACCCGGAGTTTGGAAGAAGTTACTCAAACCCTCTTGGATGACTTTGAGAGGTTCAGAACTGCTGTAGAGGAAGTAATTAGAGATGTGGTGTCAATAGCAAGAGAACGAACCTCACAAGTGAAGTCTGAAGATGTCACTGAATTGCTGCCGTCTCATGATGTTTCTTGTGGATGAGCAAAGAAAGGGGCTTCTTGAAAGGGTGTGGACCACTGGGGAAGATGCTGTAAACATTGTCAAAACAGCAACGAGGAATTTAGAAAGTCACATAAACTTAATTGGAAACCCCGATCCCGTAGTGGTGGAAGAGCTGCATCTGCTAACTAAAACTCTGGCTGTTCGAATCCTTCATGAAGTCTTTGAAAACCCTATGGAGCAGTTCTAATCTGTCCTGTAGGGTCACTGTGAGTCAGAATTGAGTCGAAGAGTCCTGTGGGTAAAACGCTATCAAACAGCAACCCACGCTGCAGAGGAAACTTTTTGTGGGGAAAAAAAATTACAACTCACCGAAAGCTCTGACGGTGGTTAGCATTTTTCTTATTTTAGCAAGAAAAAATATTTTTAATGTATGTGTTATTTCCTAACACATAATGCTATTGCATACTTAATAGACTACAGTACAGTGTAAGCATAGTTTCTTTGCATACTGGGTATACCCCCCCTGGAAACTGTGCAACTCACTTCATTTTGGTACATGCCTGTAATTCATTACATATATCTCTTGTTGTTGCTGGTATGCCACTGAGCCAATTTCAACTCATAGCGACCCTATAGAACTGAGGGAAACTCTAATCCCCTGGTGTGCATAGCATACTATTGAATAAAGTTGTATATGTTTAAACCACTGGAGTGAGTTAAATCACATAACTTTTTCTTCCCTAAAATTCATATAAAAGAATCTATTGGCATTTCTCTCTCCCTCTTCTATCTCTTTCAAACCTAAGATATGGAATTTCTGAGCCACACATAGCCCTATCTTTGTAGTAAGGAAGAGTTAACTAATTTATTTATGGAATCTGAGGTTTTGTTGCTGTGCCTCCTTCCCTAGGGATACAAAAATCCCAAAATAGTTAGGTGAGAAATCTGGTGCTTACATTTCAGAAACTATGATGATTAAATCATCAGTTGTGATGATTAAGTAACAGCAGTCCTTTTTTGCCTCCTGCTCTCCTATGTGAGGTTTGCTTTGAAATCTGTTCCGAAGCCTCTGACTTTCTTTGGGAGTTTCCCTCACTGGAATTTGGTATTTATGTTTACCGTGAACTGAAAGAAAATTATGGAGAATGAAAGCTTCCTACTAATATGCCTCCAAAGCTGCAACATCAGGATTTACAAAATAAGACGCTGGGGGACTGTGGCAGAATCACACTGTTCAGCAGCATCTCCAGCTGCCTGAATTGTAAGCCATCCTCAGTGACCTCAGCTTGTCCTTGAGGCTCCCTAGCAAAAAGAAAGTGCCGCAGTTAGAGCCCTGGCAGTGACTGGAGCCAAGTGGGAAATGAAGAATGCTTTTGTTTTCTGTCTGTACCAAACCAGCTTGCAGGGGATCTGACAAATACACCTTGCCTTCTAATGCATTTGAATCATTTCTTCCTTTCTTTTTTTTTCCCGTGGTGTTATGTTCTCTTATGAAGCTAAGGTAATTATTTTCTCACAAGTATATGGCAACTAACAAGGCCATGTGCTTTCAGATATTAACATGGCACACAGGGAAATATTCTGTACTGGTTTGAGTGCCATTTTCTAATGAGGAGGTTGGATAAAATGAGAGACCGTCTGTCACACTGACAACTCTCAGAGCCCCCTTTAAAACAAAAATAAGAGGTTAGATCTGCTCTTCATTCTTGATTTATCAAATGTTCTAGTTCTTTCAAGTTAGCAGAGAGAAGAGAGGCTGTTTGCATCCTTTAGAGATTAGTATGAATTGAGTTATTATTACAATTTTTTTTCTTTTATGCCTCCAGTAAAGTGAGTTGTGCAGGAGAAACTGTATTGAAATAAACTAATAAGCTGGCTGAAGTTGCAGGAGTTGAGGCCTCACGGTTCTGCTAATATAAATCTATCGTAATACCTCCCGAATATGTTATTTAATGAAGTTAGAGATAAAATTCATATATTCTTATTAAATTTTTATGTTATGTATGATATTCATGCACGAGAAATAGCCTTTCAACATGTAGGAAGTGATTCTTCCCTTGTTATTACTCATCAGTAATGGAATTCATGAAGATATTTTAACCAATCACTCAAAAATCTCTCAGGTTAAACTTGACATGCATTCTGGATGCAAAATCTTCGCAGAATAGAACTATTAGATACATCAGTAATATTCACGAACACCATCAAGGTGGCTGTTTCTTCTCCAGATTGAAGAGACTCGTGGCTTAGCCAGACGCTTGAAGAAACTAAGGTAGCTATGGAAATAGGTTTGAAAATGTGTATGTATTTTTGGTTGCAAGGTAATAACTCAGTAAGCTACCTGCTATTGACTGAGTTTCTCTAAGCTACTATTTCTTAGTTTTGTTTATGGATTCAAATGCTATTGTTCAAGACTTGCAAAAGCCACATAAATTATGGTAGTGCCCAGGCAGTCCGAAACCACCAATTTACTTTCTCTCACCACAGCATTAAATGTCAGGATGTCAAGTTGTCCCTTCAGGTTTCACTGGCAAACATAAATTATTGCTAATAGAATGCACCAGTGAAATTTCTGAATAACAAATGACTTGGGAAAGCATCACTACCAGAGAGAACCCTAGGACACTTGAGGTAATTTATGACACAAATATTTTCAAAAGCTGGTTGGCTTAGAAGGTTGATTTCTAAATGTAAAATAAATAACTGAGTTCTGTGTGTTCAACTCATCTTCCTGCAATTTCTGTCAAATACATTCTTAAAGAAGTCATAGCTCTGTGGGCAAGCCAGGAGTGCCCTTAGAGTACCAAGGTACCAGAGGGAAAATACAGCTGTAAATGGATACTCCAAGTTCCTCAAACTAGCTTTCCTTTTTTTGTGGATTCCACCGTCAGTGTTTCAGATAATGTGAGGTCTGACAAATAAATCCACAAATTAATTGTTCTAAGTGTTACATACCTCATTGCTGGATATCACTACCGTCACCTTTAAAGTACTCCCTTTGGGAAGCTGTGCACTGACACCAAGGCCTAGATGACCCTTCAGACCAATTTTGGAACTCTTTGTGGAATGGCTACTGTGTATGGGACCATGGTGGAAAGTTTGTGAACTTAATCGTATAGTTGTCCATGAAGGACATCTTAACTAGTAGACAACTGTATTGAAAAACCTTCCGTACTCAACTGATCTGGCCCCCAGTGGCTTTTTTCTTTACCCAGAGATAAAGGAAATATTGAAAAGAAGACATTTGGATGACATTCAGGACATCGACGGTAACAGGATGACAGCTCTGATGGCCATTCCAGAAACAGTTCCAAAATTGATTTGAAGAGTACACTAGATGCTGGCATTGGTGTATAGCTTCCCAAGAAGATTACTTTGAAGATGACTGTAGTGATATTCAACAATGAGGTATGTAGCAATTTTTCTAGAATGAGTTTGCTAACGTAATTGGCAGTCCTCTTATCTGTGTCATACCCTGTATGTCATACCCAGCATCTGTGTCATACCCTGAAATCCCCTGAACTCAAACAAGATAGAATTTCGGAGGTTCTAACATCATTAGTGGAAACCCTGATGGTGTAGTGGTTAAGTGCTCTGGCTTCTAACTGAAAGGTCAGCAGTTCAAATCTACCAGGTGTCCTTTGGAAACTCTGTGGGACAGTTCTGCTCTCTCCTCTAGGGCCTCTAGTGCTGGACTTGACAATGAGTTTGGTTTGGGTTTTAACATGCTGACTTTGTTCTCCTTGCTAGTTAGCTCACTCCCCATTGCAAGGAGGGGCATGGCAGGTACCAGGAAATGTCCCTGTATATCCTCTCAAAAGATTTTTTTCTAGAACTCCCAAAAAATTCATTAACTTGGACAGAGATTAGAAAAAAGCTTAGAAAAAAGGTATCAGTAACAAAAATTTATGAGAGAAAGGAAAATTTAAGTGTCTACCATTTGCAATATAAACCTGTGTAGTCTTTCATTAGGGCTCAAAAAATGCCTGAATTGGGAAAGTCACAGCCCTAATGCAACCAGGAGAGTAAATTCAGACTCATGGTGACCCCATGTGTGTCAGAGAAGTACCATGTTCCTGACAGTTGTCAAAGGCTCATTGTTTAGAGGTAAATTACTTGGACTTTCTTCCCAGGCACCTTTCAGCCCCATTGCTGTCAAGTAGATTACAACTGGTAGTGACTCCGTAAGTCAGAGTGGAAATGCCTCATGAGTTTCTGAGGAGTGCCTGGTGGATCTGAACTGCCAATCTTTGGTTAACAGATGTAGTACTTAACCACTAAGCTACCAGGGTTTCCTTTCAGTTAGCAGCTGAGTGAATTAATGGTCTGGACCACCCAGGGACTCCTTAGATTCACATAGGCCTGCACTGTGTTCCCTGTTAGGTTGGTGTTTCTTTCCTGAAACCTCACATCATGGAAGAGTAATCACTAACCTCTAAAATTAGTACAAATATTAATACTTTAAAACATGAAATAGAAAAACATTTTGTAATGGTCATAGCTGTAAGTCTACGTGGGGAATTGATAGTATATTTCTAAGCAGAAAGTTACCATTTGGGATTTTCAGTATAGGATCCCTGTAAGTCAGAATCAACTTCATGGCAATGGATTTTTACATTAAACCTTTATGGAAGCCTGGAGGTACAGCTGTTAAGAACTTGTTGGCTAACCAAAACATTAGCAGACCAAATCCACCAGCTTCTATTTAGAAATCCAGTAGGCCATCTCTGCTTCATCCTTTGGGGTTGCTGTATGTTTGAATCAACTCAATGGTTTTGGTTTGGTTTTCTGGTTTTATTAGTTCTTTGGAGATGCTGGGTGGTGCAAACAGTCAGTGCATTCCATTGACGACTGAAAGGCTGAAGTTTACCTAGAGGGATTTTAGAAGAAAGGGTCAGCACTCTACTTTTGAGAAAGAAGAAACTATTAAAATCTCTATGTAGTACAGTTCTACAGTGACACACATTGCGTTTGCCATCAGTCACTTCGATCTGACAGCTAGATTTGCCCTTTATTATACATTGTTCGGATCCGACTCGACGGCACTTGGCTTATACATTGTTGGTGTTTGGTGCTGTCATGTTGGTTCTGACTCATAGCGACCCTATGCACAATAGAATGAAACACTGCCTGGTCCTGCACCATGCCCACAATCATTGTTATGCGTGAGTTCATTGTTGCAGCCATTGTGTTAATCCATCTCATTGATGGGTTAACTGACCCTCTACTTTACCAAGCATGGTGTCTTTTTTTCAGAGATTGATTCAGCCTCAAAACATGTACAAAGTATGTAAAACGTCTGGATGTACTTCTTACAAGACAGATCTGTTTGTTCTTTTGGCACTTCATAGTATATTCGGTACTCTTCTCCAGCATCACAATTTAAGAGGCATCAATTCTTCTGTCTTTGTCATTTGTTGTCCACCTTTCACATGCAAGTGACACACTTGAAAATATCATGGCTTGGATCAGCTGCACCTTAGTCTTCAAGGTGACATCTTTACTTTTCAACACTTTAAGAAGTCTTTTGCAACTGATTTTGCCAGTGCAATGCATCTTTTGATTTCTTGACTACTACTTTCAGGGTTATTGATTGTGGATCTGCATCTTTTGATTTCTTGACTACTACTTCCAGGGTTATTGATTGTGGATCCAAGTAAAATGGAATCCTTGACAACCTCAAACTCTTCTTCACTTATCGTAATGTTGCTTATTGGTCCAGCTGTGAGGATTGTTGTTTTCTCTGTGTTGTGGTGTAATCATAACAGACACTGTGGTCTTTGATCTTCATCAGTAAGTATTCTAAGTCCTTTCCACTTTCAGCAAGTAAAGTTATGCTATCTATGTATCACAGTTTGTTAATGAGTCATTTTTCAATCTTTACCCCCCATTCTTCTTCATACAATCCACTTTCTGGGATTATTTGCTCAGCATATAGGGTGAATAGATATGATGAAATGACACCCTGATGTCCACCTTCCCTGACCTAAACAGTCTAGTGTCCCCTTGTTATTATATAGTTTTCTGTATTTTCAGTGGAAACCCTGGTTGTGCAGTAGTTAAGTGCTATGGCCACTAACTAAAAGATTACAGTTCAAATCCACCAGGAACTCCTTGGAAACTCTATGCGGCAGTTCTACTCTGTCTAATAGGTTTGCTATGAGTTGGAATCACCTCTACAGCACTGGATTTTTAGCTTGGGAGGTAGTTTTGCAATGTTTCTCATTCATTTAGCTCATGGGTATTCATACTCTAACAAACTCATAATTTTTCAGTGATATTCAGAATAATTGTTCTTAAAAAAGAAACTAATTTATTAAAATAAAAATAAACAGTCTGTTGAGTTTATTCCAACTCATAATGGCCTTATAGTTTAGGGTAGAACTGCCCCAGTAGGTTTTCAGTTGAGTGGTTCGTGGATTCAAACTATAAACTTTTTTGTTAACAGCCAAATACTTAACCACTGTAGCACCAGGGCCCCAGATTAAGTAAAATTATCTGAAATAAAAGGCTAAATTACTCCTAGACTTCAATTAAAAAAGTCTTCTACTGGTTTTTCAATGTAGGAACACATTGTAAAAACTATACAAGCAAGCATTAAAAAAATGTGTTGCTCCCTGAGAGTTACATTTTTCATTGTTATCTGGCTGGGCTATGACTAGGAATTGACTTAATGGTACCTAATGACAAACAGGGGAACCCTGAGGGCAAGTGGTTAAGTGCACTCCTTGGAAACTCTATGGGACAGTTCTACTCTGACGTGGTTGCTATGAGTCAGATTTCACTTGACAACAGTGGCATCATATCCATGCAAAAGCTGAACACTGAAGAGAGAAGACAGAAGAACAACTGATGTCTTTGAATTGTGGCTTTGAGAAGAATACTGAACACATCACAGACTGCCAAGAGAACCAACAGATCTGTTCTGGAGAGGTACAGCCAGAGTGTTCCTTAGAAGCAAGGATAACAAGACTGTGTCTTACATACTTAGAACAATGTTGTCAGGAGAAGGACATCAAGCCTGGCAAAATACAGAGTCATGAAGACCCTCAAGGAGATGGACTGACACATTGGCTGTAACAATGTACTTAAGCATAAAAATGATTATGGGCATAGCCCAGGCCAGGCGGTGTTTCACTCTGCTGTTATAGGGTTACTATGAATTGGAACTGACTCAACGGCACCTAACAGCAACAACATTGTTAATATCATTTGAATCTAAAATTTTCCTGAAAAGCATTCCAAAATGGGTGTAGCAGTATATTGACAGGGAACTGCCAGAAACTCAGGCTGGATTTAGAAAAGCATGTGGAACAGGGATATCACTGCTGATGTTAGATGGAACTTGGCTGAAAACAGAAAATACCAGAAAGCTGTTTATGTGTACTTTGTTGACTATGCAAAGGTATTTGACTGTGTGGATCATAACAAGTTGTGGGTAAAATTGCAAATAATGGGAATTCCAGAACACTTAATTGTACTCATGAGGAACCTGTACATAAAGCAGGAGGCCACTCTTTAAACAGAACAAGGGGATAACGCATGGTTTAGAGTCTGGAAAGGTGTGCATCAGAGTCACACCCTCTCATCATACCTAATCAATCTTTATGCTGAGCAAATAATCCAAGAAACTGAATGATATGAAGAAGATAGATAGAAGGAAGGATAGAAGGAAGATGTATTAACAATGTGCGTTATGCAGATGATACAACCTTGCTTGCTGGAAATGAAGAGTACTTGAACTACTCACTTGGTGAAGATCAAAGACAACAGTCTTAAGTATGGACTATATTTTAACATTAAAAAAAAAATCCTCACCACTGGGCCACTGAGCAACATCATGGTTAATGGAGACAAGATTTAAGTTGTGAAGGATTTCATTCTACTTAGATCCATGATCAGCACTCACGGAAACAGCAGTCAAGAAATCAAAAGACACATGTCATTGGGCAAACCTGTGGCAAAAAACCTTTTTAAAGGGTCAAAGACCAAAGACGTCACTTTGAAGACTAAGGTGCACCTAATCCATGATAAGCCGTGGTGTCTTCAGTTGCCTTGCTCGAATGCAAGAGCTGGATAACGACTAAGGAAAATCAAAGAAAAACTGACACCTTTGAATTGTGGTGCTGGCAAAGCGAACTGAGTATACCATGGATCGCCAAAAGGAAACAAATAAAGGAATAAATCTGTCTTGGAAGAAGTACAACCAGAATGCTGCTTAGGAGAAAGGATGGCAGAATTATTTTTCAGATACTGTGGACTTATTATTAGGAGGAATCAGTCCTTGAAAAACATCACCCTTGGGAAAGTAGGGGCTCAACAAAAATGAGAAAGACACTGAATAACAGGGATTGATACAGTAGCTGCAACGATGGTCTCAAGTGTAACAATGATTGTGAATCTGACACAAAACAGGGCAGTGTTTTTTCAGTTGTAAATAGGGTTGCTATTACCACCACCAACAATAGCCAGTTATTTGTAGTTGGAGTTTTGTCTACATAGCTGCATGTTTATATCACTGGATTGGTAGAAGAAGTGAATCCCCTAGTCACATTACTATTGCAAATGCTTTGTTGTTGTCAGTTGTGGTGGTGTTAGGTGCCACTGAGTGAGTTCCAACTCATAGCAACCCTGTGCACAACAGAACAAAATACTACCCTGTTCTGTGCCATGCCTACAACTGTCCTTAAGTTTAAGTCCATGACTGAAGGCACTGTGTAAATCCATCTTCTAGAGGATCTTCCTCATTTTCTCTGACCCTCCACTCTACCACGCATGACGTCCTTTTCCAGGGACTGATCCCTCCTAACAACACGGCCAAAGTTCATGAGATGCAGTCTCGCTGTCTTTGCTTCTAAGGAGCACTCAGTTTGTACTTCTTCCAGAACAGATCAGTTTGTTATTTTGGCTTTCCATAGTGAGTTCACTATTCTTTTCCTACATCACAGTTCAAAGGTATTGATTCTTCTTCTGTCTTCTTTATTCATTGTCTAGTTTTCACATGCATACGATGCCATTGTAAATACCATGGCTTGGGTCAGGCTCACTTTAGTTTTCAAGGTGACATATTTACTGTTTAATACTTTAAAGAGGTCCTTTGCAGAAGATTTTCCCAGTGCAATGTTTCTTTTGATTTCTTGCCTGCTGCTTCCATGGACGTTGCTTGTGGACCCAAGGAAAATGAAATCTCTTGACAAGCTCAGTCTTTTCTGCATTTATCGTGATGCTGCTTACTGGTCCAGTTGTAAGAATTTTTGTTTTATTGATGTTGAGGTGCAATACATACTGAGGGCTGTGGTCTTTGGTCTTCATGAATAAGTGTTTCAAATCCTCTTCACTTCCAGCAAGCAGGGTTGTGTCATTTTCATGATGCAGGTTGTTACTGAGTTTTCCTCCAATCCTGACGCCTCCTTCTTCTTCAAGTAGTCCAGCTTCTCTGATTGTTTGCTAAGCATACAGTTTGAAAAGTTATGGTTAAAGGACACAGCACTAAGCTTTCCTGACTTTAACCACGCTGTGGCCCCTTGTTCTGTTTGCATGACTGCCTCTTGATCCATGTACAGATGCCTCATGAGCACAGTTAAGTGTTCTGGGATTCCTGTTCTCTGCAGTGTTATCCATAATTTGCTATGAACCACAGAGTCAAATGCCTTCTCACAGTCAATGAAACATCTTTCTGGTGTTCTCTGCTCTCAGACAAGATTCAGCTGACATCAGCAGTGATATCCCTGGCTCCAAGACCTCTTCTCAGCCTGGCTTGAATTTCTGTAACTTCCCTGTCAATCTACTGTTTCAGTTGCTTTCATGTGATAGTAATAATATTGTTTGGTAATTTCTGCATTCCATTACATCACCTTCTTGAGAATAGGCATAAATGTGAATCTCTTCCAGTCAGTTGGCCAGGTAGCTGTCCTGGGAATTTCTTGACATAGATGAGTGAGCACCTCCAGGGCCATTTGTTGAAACATCTCAGTTGGTATTCTGTAAATTCCCGAAATCTTGTTTTTCACCAATGCCTTCAACATAGCTTTGACTTCTTCCTTCAGTATCGTTGTTTCCTGACCATATGCTATGCAAATACTCTAGTCTATAGCAATCCTTATGTTATGGATATGGTAAGCACTAACATTTTCAGGAAGAAAGGTCTGGCACTCTGTTTCCCAGAATCAGCCAGTAATACCTTATGGATCTCAACAGTCTGTTCCATAACGTAACAGGAAGCACACACACATATGCACGTGCCATGCACAAGTATGCATACAAATCACAAAATGATTAACCAACACTTTACTATTACTCTTAAACCCAAATGTCCACTATCTTTGATTTGATTCCAACTCATAGTGACCATATAGGACAGAGTAGAACTGCCCCATAGAGTTTCTAAGGAGTGGTTGGTAGATTCCAACTGCTGATCTTTGGTTGGCAATCAAATGGAGAAATCTGTAGTGTAGCAGAGAGCTAGAAACGTAAGCGCACCTTTAATCAGCCTTCACAAAGCAAGGAAGTGAAGAATTTCTGTGAGCCTCATAATGGGTTTGTTGTTCAATTTTATGTACAACTAAGAGGCACACAGGCTCAAGAGTTGAAAGACTGGAAAATTCTTGCTTAGGAAAGGTAAACTTTGGAAGACTGTCAACATAAAAAGTTGGAACTATCTGCAGAGTTACCTAAGAACTTGGTCTCACTGAATCACATCATTGGCCAGAAGGGCACTAATGGGAGAGCTTTGGGGAAGCAGGTTTTTCCTTGACATGTGAAAGCATTGTTTTATTCATAGATGTTAAATAATGATGGATGGGCTATTAACCAAACCAGAAAGACTTGTGTTTGTGGAGATTTTTCAGTGGAAGACTGGATGATGTTCTATCAGGAAACGTAAAAGGCATCGCTGTATCTAGGTATATTAGAGGGCCCTTAAGTTCCTTTGCAACTCCGAGAAGCTTGTTTAAGTATAGCTTTTGCCTTTAATTGCCAGTATAGTTCAGGACCTGAAATCCTATAGTTAGAGATACAGCAGATTTTCTTTCTTTCTTTTTTCTTAAATCATAGAAAATAGAGGTCTTGGCTTCACCTCAGCATTTACTAGCAAGCAACAAAATGTTATCCAGACATAACATTTTTTTTCCAGGGACATTATCTCTTAAATAGATATCAGAGAATAAAAGTCTTTGAAAAAAAATTTGTAGAACAATGTTGATCTCAGCCTGCTGTGTATTTATGTTCTTCCTCTAAAGCCCTTTAATGGAAAAATTTCCCTTTTTTATGTATAGGGCTACATATCACTTATTTAACTAGTTGTATGATTAGGTGGGCCACTGGTTGTAAAAGTTGCTTTCATCAGACAATCTTCATTTATGGCACGGAAAAGAAACATGTCAGAAGCAAGAGTTAAAAGATATTGAGCTTCTTCAGGAAAATATCCTACCTGGAGAAAGAAGATTGTGACCATTTATTGTAGCAATCATAAGTACAGTAAAGACTGGGGAAGCAGTTATCATTCAATTTTAATCAGGTTTACTCAAATGGAACAGCTGCAAGCAGAGATTGCTGTTTAGGCTGAAGATGGGAAAGCCTCTTTCTTATGAAGTATAATGTTGTGAGGTTGGATATAAAAAATGGGACCTTTCTCTGCATTTTCCATAACAAAGCATAAAAGCATGTTTTAACTGGTTTGGGGCCTAACAGGATATTGATTAATATCACCATATAATGGCCCAGATACACTTTCAAGGACAAAAGTGGGTAAAAAAAAAAAGAAATCAATTTAATCACAAAACTCATGTTTAAACACCTTTTATTTTCCTTGAGTTATAGTTTCTGACTCACTAAAGATCCGAAAATCAGAAATTTGAGTGGAAGACTCTTTAGAATTTCTATATATCACCCCATAGTGAGGTTCTATGTAACAAAAGCTATTTTTCAAGTGAATTCTGCATATTAATTTAAATACCAATGTTTTTTATATTTCTTTTTTTTCCCCTTTAGGGAAAATAGAGATGCATGTATTGACTTAGGGTGCTTTCTTTTTTAAAAAAACAGAAGAATAAAAAATAAAACCAGAGGAAGGTGTGAATAATTACCATCATGATTTAACTAACATCAGTCTAGCAAAATAGTATGTGAAATGTCCATGCCTGAGCAATGCCTAGGTTAAACCCTGTCAATGTTTAGAACTCAGCAAGCTATGACCAACTATGATCTATTTTTAAGATACTGAAATAAGAGACTCTTTCTTTACCTTCTAATCTTTCCAAAACATGGGGCCATAATTGGCCACTCATAAATAACTTGATACCTGCAGGCACTGTATTTCTTGTTTATGTGATACTTCCTGTCTTCCTAAAGGCAAGAGAGAAACCTTTGTAAAAAGGATATCTTCAATGCACAGTAGTCATCAGCTCAAGACGTTTGCTTTGTACTCCAGATATTAATTCCTGGCTGTATTTGCCGCTCTTTGCTAGACAGAAGATCGTCTCAGCTCTGGCTGGACTTCCTTCACCCTCAGCAGCCTTTTCCTGTCCTTCCTTACTGTCCTTGCACACTATTTGTCCTTTTGGTTAAGATTCTTTAGGCTTGTGAAGATTAAATAGCCAAACTTGTAATAACTTTTAGGCCATTTTAATAGGCTATAGGGGGCTAGAATAACTCTATTTGCTTTATTTTAGGATAATCTTATTGACATTCAGAGGGAACTTAGGTTGCCGAGTACAGAAAAGGCAGGAAAAAAAAAGTCCCATCAAAACTCTGCTTATAATGAAGGTTAAGATTTATAATATCTTGTATTTTCAAAGGTATGGAGCAAAGGTCATGCTCAAGTACTGTTGTTAGGAGTAGAAGTGTGTGGACAATTAGGAGGAGCGGACAATCATCTTGGGACCATATTTTGAACTAAGAGAAAACATTACTATTCCTTTGTTAAGGCCTTCTAAGCAGGCTTTACTCACTGGCTCAGTAGAGTCACCACTCCCACAATAGCTAGTGCTTTATTATTTTAGGAGAATATTATTTACTCTTTAATCATTTAGAAATGGCTAATATGTTATTGTCCATTGTCATGGTTGGAATTGTGTCCCCCCAAAAATGTGTGCAGCCACGTGGCTGGGATATGGTTCCCAGTATCTTGGGACTGTCCTCCATTGTGTGGTTTTGCTAACCTATGTGTTAAAGGATTAAGGTGGGGCTATAAATTCCTGCTGTAGGGGGAGTTTCCCTGGAGTATGGCTTGCCCAACCCTTAATGCTTTTAGCTTGCAAGGAATAAAAGGAAAAAGAAACAAAGGACAATTTGAGAACCTCACTACCATCAAGCAAGCTGCACCGGGAGCAAAGCGCGTCCTTCATACCAGAGGTTCTTGCGTCAGGACACTCCCTGGACAAAGACTGATGCAATACCGGACTTTCCTCCAGAGCCAACAAGGGGAAAGTCTTTCCCTGGAGCGGACACCCTGAATATGGACTTGCAACCTACCGGACTGTGTAAGAATAAATCTTTCTTTGTTAAAGCCATCCACTCTGGGGTATTCCTGTTAGAGCAGCCCTAGCTGACTAAAACATCCATATATATAGGCATTGCAAAGCAACACTCTAAGGAAGTGACGTAAGGAAAGGGTTAGTTTTAAAACACGCAGTATTAAGCAGCTTGAAGCTCTTCCAACTGGTGAATCAACAGCCTCCATCAAGATGTGACTGGCAAGGTGACAGTGGAAATATGAAAAATATGGCCGAACAGAAGGCCCAGAGGCCAACAGAGTTGCATTCATAAACCAGAGAAGGAAACCCATCACCATCAAGACAATTTTGACTCATAGTGACCCTATAGGACAGAGTAGAACTGCCCCATAGAGTTTCCAAAGAGTGGCTGGTGGATTAGAACTGCTGACCTCTTGGTTTGCAGCTGTAACACTTCACCACCACACCACCAGGGTTTCCACTCCATTGATAATGTGGATTCTTATAATTGTAGTTTGGCCTTTGGATTTGTGTATTGATAAAATATGAAACTGAAAATCTAGCTGCCAACAGTTATTAACTATGAATCTCTTCATTTAAGTGGCATTTGGGCAGAAGCGTTTAAAACAAACAAGCAACAAAAGGGCAGAGATTCAAGCTGAAACTAGAACACGGTTAGCGAGCCATGCCCTACCCACAGGGAGCATGTACATGTACACAGTTTGAAAGTGCTTTAGTTCTGTGACCCAAGAACCAAAACCAAAAACAAACCCACTGTCACTGAGTTGGTTCTGACTCATAGCAACCCTATAGGCGACAGTAGAACTGCCCCATAGAGTTTCCAAGGAGCTCCTGGAGGATTTGAACTGCCAGCCTTTTGGTTTGCAGATGTAGCATTTATGCTACCAGGGTTTCTCTGTGGCCCAAGAGCATATGAGAAAAGATGCCTAAATATGGAGCAACAAGAATTCCATGGCCCCGAACTCAGACATTAGTTCTTGGTTTCCTGTCTTATATGGTATTACTTTGTGTGGTGAAGACTTCTCAACAAAAACCAACCAAGAATGACTGCTGTGGAGTCCATCTGACTTCCAGCAGCCCTGGAGGGTCTCTCAACAAAAGAGGATATAGAACCAGTAGAAGTTTTGTTTGGGGCTTCATGAGACAAAGCTTGGCTGCTGCTCATAGATGCTGCTCCGGCTGTCTCCACCTGAGGAATAGAAGCTGAGTAGTGGCTCTTACAGTTTTACCCCTTTCCTGTACTGTTCTTACAGCCTTTCAATACGTAATAAAGTTTGCCAGCTGAACTGATTTATTTCTTTAAATCTAACTGAATTGATTTATTTTATCAGCTATGGAATCTAGTACCATTCCTTTAGACAGGAGTTCAAAAATTGCACCATGAAATCACGACTTCCAAAGAGCATAGCTTAGAAGCCATTTCTATATGAAAAGCATACATTATTTAGGATTGAAAATATTTTGTAGAACTGAACGCTTTCTGTAAATTTAGATTTGAATAGATAAGTGTGCCTGGTGTAATCACACTCGTAAAAATTTTCAAAGTTATGTAACAAATTTAAACAATTGCAGTCCTTGTGGGAGGTGGACCAACAAGCCACCTAATCTGTACTCTACAATTTCATCTGTTTGCTAGCTTACAAACCTGCTTACTGGTTAATCTGCCCTGCAAACATTGCTAGATCACTGAGCATCCTGCAAAGAGGTGACTGGTGTCCATAGGCAGCTGTCATAACCTAGGATTCTGCTCTACCAGGAGGACTCTGCTCTTATGTTTCTCTTCTCTGGGTAAATATCCAAAAGTTCTTATCACTAGAACAGAGACGAGTTGGATAACACAGACTCTAGTGTTGGTCCTAGGATCTTTCTAGAAAAAGAGAAGCAGGAGATTTGGTCTTAACCTTATTAGTCTTTTGATCCCCGAAATTCTCCAATTAGGGGATTAGTCTTCTGTGTCACCTTCCATTCAGTGGCAAAAGCACTGTCAAGATAGGATGAGTGAGCTGCCTCCTCTCTTTTCTGTCCCTGAGTCTCTCTCCAAGACATCTGGGGTCCGTGGGGGTAGCCTGGGTGCAATAAGTCTTGTTCCTAATCAGGTCTCTGGCCTGGCAGCTTCAGATGTCTGAAAGTTTAGTTTTTATCTTTCTAGTTAAATTTCAAAATAGTGCTTGATCTGTGAAACATAAATTTTGAATGTTAATATTTAGTAAATATTACAGGTTTTAATTTGGATTTTTATTTCATCACAGAAAATGTGTAGCTTTTTCATCAAAATAACAAGTGCATATATAAGTTTCTTTATTCATTTACCAATCTGGGGGAGAGCTTTAAGGATTCATGTTAATTTTGTTTTTAGAGGCCATAAACTGTTTTACTATACTGAAGTCCAGTCTATAACTTACAAGTGAAATATGAAAAGCTTACTTAATGAGGTGCTAAATATTGGTCTAATTCAAAAAATGCTGCTAGTTACTATTAACATTAGAGATCTACAGTGGCTTGATATGTTATATATAATTAGTGCTAATCTTCAATCATTTGGCATTTAAAGACATTAAAAGCTACTCAAACTATCCAGCTAAGAAGCAGCTGGTAATTGATAATATCTACCTCCAGCCTTGGAAAACTGTAATCTCAGCTGGAAGTCTCCAGATGGGGTTAGTAAAAAAAGAAAAATTCTTTATTTCTATTGGTATAAACAGTGCTTCAGATCAAACACATAGAAAGACTATAGAATGTTAAAAGTTAAAAACTGACCATTGAATTTTCCTTTACTTTGTTATTCCTGATACTTTCCATTAATTTGGCTGAAAAAAATCACAATGGCAGTAAGCTCCAGGAGAAAACAATAACAAAAAGAAGCAGTCATTTTAGTGTTTTTTTTTAATGTAAATGTAAGATTTTCTATCTCCATAATGGATAATTTAACCTTATTAAGTTCTTTTGAACAACAAGAACTAATTCTCAGGTTATACATACTCAAAGGAGCCGTGGTGATGCAGTGGTTAAAGTGCTTGGCTACTAACAGAAAGGCCAGGGGTTCAAGTCCATCACCACTCTGTGGGAAAAGTGTATGGTAGGTAGTCTGCTTCCACAGAAATTACAGCCTTGAAAACCTTCTGCAAAACTTCTGTCCTATCAGGTTGATCAGGGTTGAAACTGACCCAGTGTCAGTGGCTTTGGGTTTATACATACTCATCTCAACTATTCTTATTTTGAAAGAAGTAGTAATTCATAAGTATCTAGGCTGACATACATGCTTACCATTCAGTGCGGAATGTGATCAAGTTGTGGCAGAAGGAGAAGAGATAGATTGCTCAGTGTAGTTGGGTTGGTATCTTAGTTTCCCAGAGTTGCTGTAACAAAATTCCACAAAGTGGATGGTTTATAAGGATACAAGTGTATATAGTTCTGGAGGCAGGCAGCCTGAGATCAGGGTGTCTGCCTTATTAATTCCTTCTAAGGGTTCTGTGAGAGAATCCCTTCCATGATTCTCCTAGCTTCCTGTAACAGCCAACTAAATTGGGTACTCCTTGGCTCACAGATGTGTCTTCACATGGCTGTCATCTCTCTGTGTGCCTGTCTATCTTTTTCCCCCTTTGTAAAGATATCATTCAGATCAAATTAGAACCTATCCTACTCCAGTATAAACTTTGTTAACGCTTACTACCTTCGAAGACTTTCTCTCCAAAGAAGGGTGCATTCACGAGTTCTAGAAGTTAGAATGTCAACATATCTTTTGGGAAGACATAATTCAACCCATAAAGGTTGGCATCTTGGTTTTGCCACCTTCTAGTTTGGAAACAACAACAACAACAACAAAACAAACACACTGCCTTCAGGTTGATTCTGACTCCTAGCTAACCTACAGGATGGAGTAGAACTGCCCTATAGTTTCCAAGGAGCACCTGGTGCACTTCATCTGCCAACCTTTTTAGAAGCTGTAACACTTAAGCACTATGCCAGCAGGGTTTCCAGTTTGGAAAAGGAAATTTAATTAATGGAGCTTCAGCTCTTTCCCTGTAAATGTTTGAAAGATACCCACTTGGCATAGATTAATATTGATATTAGTATTATTAATAATTATAATCTTTTAGAGCCTTGCTATTTAAGTAGACTAGCAGCATTGATACCACTAAGGAACTGAATGAGATGAAGAATCTTAGACCGCAGCTCCACCAAATCAAAATTGAATTTTTATGTGGGCCCCAAGATTCTAACTGATAAACTTCTTACATTTGTGAATTTGTCAAAAAATGGGGACTTACAGGCTATTGTGATGCTGGATTCTATGTCACTGGTATTCAAGTACCAGTAGGATCACTCATAGTGTACAAGTTTCAGCTGAGCTTCCAGACTAAGACAGACTAAGAAGAAAGGCCAGGCAGTCTACATCTGAAAAAAACCTACCCAGTGAAAACCTTATGGCTAGCAGCATAAAATTGTCTGATACCGTGCCAGAAAATGAGCCGCTCGGTTCAGAAGACACTCAGAACAAGACTGGGGAAGAGCTGCTTCCTTAAAGTAGAGTCAACCTTAGTGATGCTGAAGGAGTCAAGCTTTTAATACTGTCATTTGCTGATCTGGCAAGACTTACACTGAGAAGAAATAGCTGCAAATAGCCCTAACAACTCTGAATGTGGAATGTACGAAGCATAAATCTAGGAAAACTGGAGATCATCAAAGCCAAAATAGAGTGCGTAAATATTAATATGTTTGGCATTATGAGCTGCAGTGGACTGGTACTGGCCATTTTGAATAAGACAATCAAATGGTACTAAGCCAGAATGACAAATTGAAGAGGAATGACAATTTTTTCAGTATCCAAAAGAGTATTGAAAGTTCTGTCCAAAAGCCTAAGGCTGTTGGTGATAGGATAACATCCATATACCTACAAGCAAGACTAGTTAATACGATTATTATTGAATTTTTCACACCAACTACTAAGGCTGAAGATGAAGAATCTGAAGATACTTTTCAACTTTTGCAGTCTGAAATTGATCAAACAAGCAATCAAGATGCATTGACAATCACTGGAAATGGGAATGTGAAAGGTGGAAACAAAGAAGGATTTGTAGCCTAGAAACATGACCTTAGGATAGAAATGACACTGGAAATCACGTGATAGAATTTTGTGAGATCAGTGACTTCTTCATTGCAAATACCTGTCTTCAGTACTATAAATCGTGATTATACACATATGGTGCCCACCAGACAGAGTACCCAGGAATCAAATAGACTGCCTCTGTGGGAAGAAATGATGGGAAAAACTCAAAATCAACAGTCAGAGCAAGGCCAGGGGTGTCATGTGGAGCAGACCATCAATTGCTCATGTGCAAATACAAGCTGAAGTTGAAGAACATTAGAACAAGTCCGCAAGAGCCAAAGAACAATCCTGAGGACATCCCACCTAAATTGAGAGACTAACTCAAGAAAAGATCTGATGCACTGAACAGTGACAACTGAAGAGCAGACAAGTGGTGGAGTGACATCAAAGGCAGCCTACAGGAATAAAGCCAGAGGTCACTAAAAAGACAGGAAAAGAAAGAAAAGACAAAACTAGAAGTCAGAAGAGACTCTGAAAATTGATTTGGGAAGAAGAGTAGCTAAAGGGAAAGGGAGAGACAAAATAGACGAGCTGAACAGATTTTAAAGAGTGGTTTGCAAAGACAAAATAAAGTATAAAGAAATATGCCAAGATCTGGAGATAGAAAACTAAAAAGCAGGAATATACTTGGCATTTCTTAAGCTGAAAGAGCTGGAGAGAAAACCAAAGACTTAAGTTACCGTACTGATGGATTCTATGGGGAAAATACCAAATAGTGCAGGAAGCTTCAAAAAAGATGAGTGGAATACATAGTATCACTATACCCAAAACAATTGATCCGTGAAAAGCCATTTCATGAGCAACATAAAATCAAAGACTGATGGTACTGTAGGAAGAGGTCCATTACATTGAAAGCATTGGTGAAAAACACAGATACAAGAATTGACGGTATACCACTTGTAATGTTTCAACAGATGAATGCAGTGCTGGAAGTGTTCATATGTTTATGTCAAGAAAGCTAGAACATAGCTACCTGGCCAATTGAAAGATATCTATATTTGTTCCCATTCCAAAGATAGAGGATCCAGAAGAATGAGAAAGTTGTCCAACAATATCATTAATATCAAGTATAATTTTTGCTGATGATCATTCAAAGAGATTGCAGCAGTATATCCACACAGTGCTGCCAGAAATTCTGGTTGGATTCAAAAGAGTGTGTGGTCCAGGTGATATTGATTCCTGATGTCAAGTGGATCCTAGCTGAAGTCAGAGAATACCAGAAAGATGTTTACCTGTGTTTTATTGACTATGAAAAGGTATTCAGCTGTGCAGATCGTAACAAATTTTGGATAACATTGTAAAGGATGGGAATTCTAGAACACCTAATTGTGCTCATGAGGAACCCATATGTAAATCAAGGGGGCAGTTGTTTGAACAGAACAAGGGGGTACAGTACAGTTTAATGTCAAAAAAGTGTACATCAGGATTGTATCCTTTCATCATATCAGGACTGCCAATTAAGTTCAGAAACTCATCCTAGAAAAAGTGCTGTATACCTCATTGCTAAATATCACTGTGGACACCTTCGCAGTACTCCCCTTGAGAAGCTGTGCGCTGGTGCCAGTGCCTCGTCCACCCTTCAAGGCAATTTTGGAACTCCTTTTCTGGAATGGCTGTCATAAATGTAACTTTATTACCCTTGATGTTCTGAATGTCATCTGAATGTCTTCCTTTCAGTATTTATTTTAACTTTGGGTAAAGAAAAAGTCACTGAGACCAGATCAGGTGAGTATGGAGGGTGTCCCCAAACAATTGATTGTTTACTGGCTAGAAATTCCTTATAGACAACTATACATTTAAGTTAGGAACTTGCCACCATACCACCGTGTGCGATGGCCATTCCAGAAAGAGTTTCAAAATTGCTTTGAAGGGTGGACTAGGCACTGGCATCAGTGCATAGCTTCCCTAAGGGAGTGCTTTGAAGGTGTCTATAGTGATATTCAGCAATGAGGTATGTAGCACTTAGAACAATTAAACTTGCAGACTTAATTGTCAAACCTCATATTTATTCAATCTGTAAACTGAGCAAATAATCTGAGAAGCCAGACTATATGAAGAAGGATGAGGCAACAGGATTGGGGAAGACGAAGATATGCAGATGACACAAGCTTGCTTGCTGAAAGTGAAGTGATCTTGAAGTGCTTGTTGATGACAATTCAAGGTCACAGCTGTCAGTCTGGATAAGTCCTCAACAGAAGAATTCCCCACAGTTGGACCAATAAGCAACATCATAGTCAAGTGGAAAAAGATTGTAGTTGTCAAGAATTTCATTTGATTTGGACTCACAATCAGTGCCTATGGCAGCAGCAGTGAAGAAATCAAAGGAGGCGTTGTGTTGGGCAAATCTGCTGCAAAGATTTCACTTTAAGAACTAAGAGGTGACTGATTCAAGTCGTGTATCTTCAATGGGCTCTTATGCAAGTGAAAACTAGACAATGATTAAGGAAGACTGAGAAAGAACTGAGGCCTTTGAATCATGATGATGGTGAAGAATGTTAATTATACTGTGGACCACCAAAAGAACAAGTGTATCTGTCTTGGAAAAATATAGCTATAATACTCTTTAGAAGCAAGGATGGCGAGACTGCCTCACATACATTGGACATGTGATCAGGAGGGAGCAGTCCCTGGAAAAGGCCATCCTATTTAACAGATGGTACGCAAAAAGAGGAAGACCTGCAGTGGGATAGATTGACACAGGGCTGAACAGTGGGCTCAAGCAGAACAGGAATAGCGAGGATGGCACGGGACCTAGCTGTGTTTCATTCTGCTGAATTTGGGGTCACATGAGTCAGCCAACTGAATGGCATCTAAAAGCAACAATAAGCTCCCATCTGATGCTGATGCTACTGGTCCACAGAGCACAATTTGAGTCATTAGTGTTTCCATTATGTATGACTCAAAGACACAGCTATGTCCTTGGGCTATACAATTTAGATTGGAATAGCCAAGCCAATAGGAATGCTTTATTTGGAGTCCAATTAATGTACTCTGATACTTGATCTAGAGCCAAACAAAAGTCCTCACCTCCAAGAATTGTGATATAATTGGCATGGTGTTGAGTGGTGCCATTAGTATTTTTTTTTTAAGCCCCCTGCTAAGTTTCATGCACATCTGGGATTTGGACACAGTGACCTAGGGTTAGTGTGAAAAGATAGACACCAGAAGAAGCAAACAACAACAAAACTAACAACGAACCATGGAGGATGAAGGGAAGCAGAACTGTGACCCCACCCCTCAAAAATAATATCAATATCTTAATCCTTGGAGTTTGTGATTATGTTACCTAATGGCAAAGGAGATTTTCAGATGTGACTAAGATCATGGACTTTGAGATGGGGAACTAATTTAGAGTGTCAGGTGGTTTTAATCTAACCACATGAGTCCTTAGAAGTGAAAGAAGAGATGGAAGAGTGGGTCCCTAGGGCGCAATGGGAGAGTAAGGAGCAATGCACGTGTCAGTGATGTGACCTACTCTTGCTAGCTTTGAAGACAGAGAAAGCGGACCACAAGCGAAGCAATGCAGACAGCCTCTGGAAGCCGTGAACAACTGTGGCTGCCAACCAGCAAGGAATTACATTTGGCCAGCAACTTGAATCAGCAGGGAAATGAACTCTTCCCTAGAGCCCCTGAAGGAATCTAGGCCTTCCTACCCCTGATTTTAGCTGAGTCAGCTCTAAGTCAGACTTGTGACCTACAGAACTGTAAGATAATATCTGTGCAGTTTTAAGCCGCTAAATTTGTGAGGACTCGTATGACAGTGACGGAAAACTAATACAAAGACGTGGTGAGTTTTGTTGCCCTATGTATCTTACTTAAAGATTAGGATAAATAATTCCTCAGTATTGGATAATGAAAACGTTTGGTCTACTGATGTTCTGGTATGCTTTCAACTACAAAATAACGAGTAATATGTATTTTCTAGTGTTGTTCTTTTAGGCTAAACTGCAAGGAGCCTGAGAGGTAATTGAATAATCTGATAGTTATAATATTAAAACCAAAAAAACCCAAACTTGTTGCCCTCAAGGCAATTCTGGTGCATAACAATCCTACAAGATAGAAGAGAACTTCCCCATAAAGTTTCCAAGGAACCAGTGGTACATTCGAACTGCTGACCTTTTGGTTAGCAGTTAAGTGCTTAACCACTGCATCAAGAGGACTCCAATTATAGGTAGTATTTACTGAATGCTTCCTATAAATCAGATAGCGGCCTAGCCCCTTATGTTATTTAACGTAACACTATATAATGCATAATCCAAGGGTCCCTGGGTAGTACAAATGTTTAAAGAACTCTGCTGCTAACAAAAAGGTTGGGGGTTCAAGTCTACCCAGAGTTGCCTTGGAAGGAAGGCCTGGTGATCTGCATCCCAAAAATCAGCCACTGAAAGCCCTATATAGAGTAGCTCCACTTAGACACACAAGGGGTAGCCTTGAATCCTATCTGACTGTTTGGCTACAGGCTTATCACATAACACACTCCTTTTATCTCCACAACAACCCACGAGGAAAGTACTTTTATGTCATAGATGGGGAACCTTGGTGGTGCAGTGGTTAAGAGCTCAACTGTTAACCGAAAGTTTGGCGGCTGAATCTACCAGCTACTCCTTCAAAACCTTATGATTCAGTTCTTCAGGTTACTGTGAGTCAGAATTGACTTGACAGCAGAGTTTGGTTTCTGGTTTTTGTCGTAGATGTGAATGTTAAAGCTCAGAAACATAAAGCAAATAGCACAGGACAATGTCAAAAAACAGCCTGAGCTGTTTGCACAATCAACAGTATTACAGATTTAAACCCATAAAACAAACCCATTGCCATCAAGTTGATTCTGGCTTATAGAGATGCCACAGAGCAGAATAGAACTGCCCCAGAGAGTTTCCTAGGAAAGCTCGGTGGATCCAACGGCCAATCTTCTGTTTAGCACCTGTAGTCCTTAACCACTCTTCGTAAAATACAAGTGAAACAAATGAAACTCAGACTGAGGTCACGTTGGCAGCGAGCCCTAAAGAAGGTGGCTCAGACTCAGATTTTTAGATTCATAGTAGGGCCATCCTTCAAGCTCTGATATATAGATAAAATCTAGAAGAAACCCAAGATTTTTCTACCATAAAGCATACAGTAATCAGTACCTTGAATAAACTTGGCAATTCCCTAATTTTCATTTCTAGGCAAGATAAAGAAGGTTTAAAGCCCATGGAGAATGCTGTGATCTCAAGAAGGACACTACCAAAGCTGTCATTCAATTGTGTCGTTAAGGTCTAAATAATTCAGATAACTGCTTTATGGTAACCTAAAATACTTGAACTGAAGTTAGTTTATGAAACAAAGACATTATTCTTCTATGCAGTTTTTCCCCCCTCCCCCTTTCCTCTAGGAAATAAATACAAACACTCAGTTAATGGGAGAAAGGAACAGAAACACCGCAGGATGCTCTGGAATCTTTTTTCCTCACATTCATAAGAAGCAAAATAATGTAAAGATTAATGTCCTCTGAAGAATGGGACAGCCGTGTGCCTTTCTGCCTTACTCTCCATGTTTTTTAAGGCTTCAGCTGAGAAGCACAGAGATAAAAGGAGTTGGTTATCTCAGTAGATACAGCATGCCACAGGAGGAAAACTTAAATAAAGATTTAGCGATGGACAAAACAGTGTGGAATGGCAAAGGGACACCTTGACAGAATGAAGCCTTATAAAAAGTGTCAATGAATTTAGAGACCAAGAAAAAAAAAAGAGAAAGAGAGAAGAGGAATACAGACAATTTATTTACAGAAAACCTGTATGATTTCTTTTCCATGAGTGAGTACCGGATAATGTGAACTTTAAGATAATGTGAATCTAATCACTTAACAAACTGGCTTTTTGTAACGTGTCCTTTGAAAAACTTTAGATGAGAATTCAAATACAAAATTCACCTCAAAACAAATCCTGTGTTGTAGAAATTCTTCCCTAAAATATTTTGCTTCATTTATTGTATTTCTCTTCAAAGATTGTGAGCCTAGTCAAAGAATTGATCAATGAAACTAAATAATATTGGAAAAGTATGAAATGTAACCTCCTGAATAGATCAATGAAACTAAATAATACTTGAAGTTCTATTTCAAATAATATAATATACATCTATAATATGATACAGAACATAGTAACAGATTTCAAATAATATTTGAAAAATAATATGTATTGCTCTAGACCAAAAAACAAAAGCTCAAACAAAACAAGCATTTAATGCATTCCTTGTGTGAACACAGAACCTATTAGAAGAACCAGAGAAATGGAGAAAGGAATATCTAAGTAACTACAGCAATCAGCACTTTTTCCAAGTATTTTATTCTTAGTCTTACACACTTTGAAAACCCTAGTGGCATCATGGTTAACAGTTCAGCTGCTAACAAATGGGTAGGCAATTCAAATCCACTGGGTGCTCCTTGGAAACACTGTGGGGCAGTTCTACTCAGTCCTGAAGAGTCTCTATGAGTTAGAATGGACTCAAATGGCAATGGGTTGTGCAATTCACACTAGTAAAAAATAATAAAAAGGTCAATTTCCACTTGCAGGGACCCTATTGGGCATAATACAATTGCCTCATGGGGTTTCCAAGAGTATAATCTCTAGGGCAGTAGACAGACCCGTTTTTCTCCTGCAGAGCAGTGGAAAGATTTGAACTTGCAGCCTTTGGGTTAGCAGTCAAGTACTTAACCGTTACACTACCAGGGCTCCTTTACATTAATCATAATTCAAATACATGTGAATGTACAGTTCCTCAATGCATAGAAAATAGGAGACAGGAACATTCAAATTAGAACATAACATTTTCATTTTGAATCGCCTAGCCCTGCTCCAGAAACACCAATTCTAGGAAGATACACTCACCCACTCACAAAGAGATACAAGGACATTCAGTGCTCTTCTTTCATCCTTTTGAAAAGATAGCAAAAACATTGTAAAGAAATTAAGTCCGGTTCTGAGGTTTAAAAACATCATGGTTCAGCCGCGCAACAAATTATTATGAGGACTGCTAATTTAGTTCATGAATTCATCCTAGAAAAAGTGCTACATACCTCATCCTTGAATATCACTGTGGACACCTTCAAAGTTCTCCCCTTGGAATCTATGCACCGATAGCAGAGCCCTAGTCCACCCTTCAAAGCAATATTGGAACTCTCTGGAATGGCCTGGCGAGCTGTTGTTGTACTGACCTTGATGTTCTGAATGTCATCTAAATGGCTTTCTTTCAATATTTCCTTTACCTTCGAGTAAAAAGAAAAGTCACTGGGGGCCACATCAGGTAAACACAAAGATTGTTCCCCTGTAGTTATTTGCCTACTGCCGAAAACCTCCCTCATAGGCAACGATACAATAAGTTCATGAACTTGCCACCGTGCCACTGTGTGCAATGGCCATTATAGAAAGAGTCCCAAAACTGCTTTGAAGGATAGACTAGGTGCTGGCATGGGTGCATAGCTTCCCAAGGGGAGTACTTTGAAGGTGACCATAGTGATACTCAGCAATAAGCTGTGTAGCACTTAGAATAATGAAGTTCATGGACTTAATTGTCGGACCTTGTACACATTCATTAAAAAAAATAGGAGGATATATTCTATTACGCTGATACAGGTGACCTGAAAAAATGTTAAGTGAGAAAAGTAAGGTTTATTATTATTCCATTGCGGTTTAAAATAGACTTTTTGTGTGTAATCCATAAACATTTCTGAAAATATATGAGAAAATTTTTAATTGATTTTGTCTGGAAAAAGAGAGTAAAGTTTTTAAGAGAAAGTAAAGTGAAATCACGTCTGTTTTACAGATGAAGACACTGAGTCTAGGAGAAGCTAACTAACCTGGGCTATCCTGTTTGAATACAGTGTACAGACCCAGGCAGCCTAGCTCCGGCACTAGTACCCATAACGATTTTGCCGTGTTACTTTTAATGACAAGGACAAAGTGACATAAGGTGCATTAAAGATCAGTTGTGGAAGAGTTAGTTTCCACTCATGGAAAGCACAACTGTGTCATAGTAGACCTGTGTTCCACAGGGTTTTCAATGGCTGCTTTTTTAGAAATTGATTGGCAGGCCTTTCTTCAGGGGAGTCTCTGGGCGCACTCAAACATCAAACCTTTTGGTTCAAAACCCAGTGTGCTAACTGTTTGCACCACCTAGGGCCTTCCCCTATGTATTAAAATGATCAGTTTGAAGATGATTGCTTTTTATCCACCTGGTTACTTATTCAACTTGCTCAAACTTCATTTTAAAGCAAAACAAATTATAAAAATACAGACAAAATAACAAAAACTAAGCACAAAAGAGAAACGCTGGTGGCATGGTGGTTAAGTGCTTCATCTGCTAACCAAATTTAAACTCACCAGGTCCTACTTGGAAACTCTACAAGACAGTTCTACTCTGCCCTATAGGGTCCTGTAGTGTCACTGTGGACATCAGTGGGTTTGGTTTTGTTTAAGTACAAAAGAACAAAACAAAAAATGAATTCTTTCACATAGATGCTTGTCTCTATACTAAACTCTGTGTTTATATTTACAAACTATTCCAGGTTAGGCAGTCTTTCATAAAAAAATGTTGCCCAATAGAATTCCTGGGAACATGGCATTTCTTGCTAGTGGAAAATACGGTGACCTAAGAATAAAAACTAGCTTAGAGGCTATTCATCAGACCTGTTCAATCAGCATAGACTACTATGGGCTGTCGAGGGCAATTCACATACTGATTTTAATTTATAAAGCTCCTTCTGGTGGCCTGCTGGTTACCTTATAGATCGTCTCTGCATCTGTAACTAAACCTGCAGCTGGGATTGGTTGTACCACCTGCAAACCTAATACTTTGATTTAAATGTTAGGGCACTGGAGGCAGATGTTTCCATTAATCTTTGATGTATTATTTTTTTCTTACACACTTATCTCAGGTTAGTATGAAGATACTTATATAGTTGTAATCCTTCTTGATTTCTAATTTAAGGTGTGTTGTTTATAGACAGTACAATGTAAGAATGGTTAGCCTGGGCAAATTGTAAACAGTTATTTTCAAAAATCTCTATTTCCTTATTTGATCTCTTTTATTTACCCTCTAAGACACCTCTCCCCACCTCAGGGGCCCACTGCTTTGAGTGCTTTTCACTCTTACACTTTTTGTTTTTTTTTGAATCTGCATTAATTACTATAAGTCATATGTGACTACTCTTAACTTTAAAATGTTACTTCCACAGTAATGTTTAAATGTCTATAACGGTCAACCTCTTAAGAACACTTTAGGGATACCTTAGGTCAGAGGTTCTTTGCCTGCCAAGCCCATGTTAATGCCCCCCAATTATCCCTTAAAAATCCCAGGTGGTACAGTAGTTCGGCACTAGGCTGCTGTCTGAAAGGCTGATCATGGAACCCACTCGAAGGCTCTGAGGGATAAAAGATGTTTTGGTCTGCTCCATTCAAGACTGTATCCAAGAAAACCCTATGAGAGCAAGTCTACTCTGCCACATGGAGTCATCATGAGTCTCAAATCAACTCGACAGCACCTAACAACTAATGCTTTCATTGGCAGACATAAAACAGCCGTATTTATTTTATTCAGCCTTGCCTCTGGTAATAGTTCACTGGATGAGGTGTGGCCGTTTGACACAGGGTAAGCCAATCAAAATCTCTCCCCTAAGAAATTAAATTGGGAATTGGAGTTCCTAATTCAGATTTGAACAGTGATGTAAACTCTCAAGAATTATGTCTGTACCCTCATCTGTCCCTGGACTGGGTATTAGAGAAATCTGGTGTGCAAAAGAAGAAAAGTAATTTTAAATGAGGATAAGAAATCAGAGATAGAGAAATAGGAACTATTTGTTGCATTCTCAAGGTTGAATTCAATGTGACAGCTTTGTTTGCATGTGAAAATTACCACATTTCATTGATGTTAGATCAAAACGGTTTCTGTTATCAGCCAAGGAAGAACTTAGATGCATAATGGCATCTGCCATCCATCCTGCTTCCCTTTTGGAGTAAGGTTATCCAGAATTCTTTGGGGGAGTTAAACTTATTTTGCACACAGTTCATGGACACAGATAAATCTGCTTCTACTCCTAGGTCTGGTGGACAGTTTTAAGTCTAAGCTAAGTAGAGCTACTCATTTTCAGCAACTTCATTTAGACATGGCTGTATAGTACAATGAGAGCCAATGAGAGGAAAAGAAATTTTGCTGAGATTTATGGGAGACTTGTCCTTTTCCTGTGGACCTTGAACCAGCCAACTTTTTGCTTAGCAGCTGAGCACTCAGTGCTCAGGGCTCCCTTTTTTTCTGGTCCTGGTTGGTTTTAACTGAGATTAACTTTACTGGGGAAAATAAGAACAGATCAAAGTCAAGGAAACAATATAAAAATACGTGAATGTGTTATTCAATCTATAAATATAAATGAAGCAAAGATTCTGGTTTAACCAAACCCATGGAGATTTAGTCATTTTGGATTAGAGAATAATAGACTAAATTAGAAAAGAGATGTATGCAAATTTCCAAAAAAAAACTTAAAATATTTCACTGGTGAATCTTAATTTCTCCAATTCGCCTCTTATAAGCCTGAGATATATTGATATTTATATGCCAGAGTAAATTCAGGGTGCTCTATAACTTTTCACCTCAATTTTCTAGTAGGTGACAGTCATCATTTGGGTAGACATACATGAGATCATGATACATCCAATATTATCACTGGTAAAGCTTAAAATGTGAGCTTAAAGATAATAAGCAAATGCCAGATTCCTTAGAAAATAATAAAAATGCATTGCCTAAAGATATAGGTAGCCAAAATTCTCATACCAGCTGTATAGAATTAAGTACTCTACAATAATTATGCAAAGTATAGATACATACCATTCTAGAGTTAAAAACAACTCTTATAGTAATCAACAAATTTTGAAACAAGAACACATCTAATACTTTCACATAGCGACTCATGCTTTAAGAACCAAAAAAGTCAAAATCAAACTTCTTGCTGTAGAGTTGATTCCAATTCATAGCATCCGTATAGCACAGAGTAGAACTGCTCCCATGGAGTTTCCAAGTAGAGGCACTTGAAATCCACCAGGAACTTCTTGGAAACTCTGTGGGGCAGCTCTCCTCTGATGTATAGGGTCACTATCAGTCAGAATCAACTCAATAGCACTGGGTATTTCATTATAACAAGTGAAAATATTAATACAAAAGATCTTTAATGTGAATGGAAGAAACATGATCAATTTTCATATGGAATTTGCCATTAAACACAGATGACCCTAACAGAAATAATTAGAAGTAACAAAAGAAATGGATACATTTGTCAATTATTTTCATCTTATAAATGCTAAATGTTAGTATACACGAGCTACAGTATTTATATTGTGATGACAATAGTGTTAATATTGTGATGAAATCTGCTGATTTACTTTCTTTTCAGTGTCTCTGCAATCATTGAATGCTTTAAATTAATTTCCTATTCTCTAAGACTCTTTGAAATCCCTATTTCCTCAAAAATTCGAATGTTGCCTGTTTTCTCCTCATTTTTTGTAAGTGATGATACTTCTAACTTTATTGTTTTACTTTGGAAAACTGTTTAAAAATTCCTGCATGAATTTTATGTCCATTCCAAATTTTCCTCCTATTATTATTCACCTGTCCCTTTCTCATTTGACGTCATGTATCTGTATATTCTTCTTCTTTCAACAGACCTATATTCTTTCTTCTTCTTTCAAGAGACCTTCCTTCACAAGCTCTGCTTTCTCTTCCGTTGTCAGCTTCATCTCTTCCTGGTCTTTCCAAGTATTCCAAAGCCCAATTTTTGTACAAGACTCTTCCTTCTACTTCTTAAGTCTAATTTTTGTAAGAGACTCTACCTTCTACCATTCTTATAGTTAAATCACCATCAGTCTGTTTTTCTTAATTTCACTGTCAGTTTCACCTTAAAAGTAGTCTTTGTTGCTGCTTCCAGTCATGCAGTATGTTTTTAGAGCAATAAGCTTTCTATTCGAGTAAAACCTGTATACAGAAAAATGCATTTAGGTATTTAGTTTCATGAACTTTTACAAAGTGTGACTCCATGAAAACAGCACTCAGATAAAGAAAGAGCTATTTCCCAGCACTCCAGAAGTTTCCAACATGTCACTGCTTCTTCACTAACACGATCAAAGGTAATTACTATCCTTGCTTTTAACACTACAGATAGGTTTTGCCTGTTTTTGAATATTACGTATTAAGTAGTCTTTTGTGCATGGCTCAATTTGCTGAGTATATTGTGACTGAGTTTGATTGGGTTATAGTGTCTTTTGTGAGACTCTTCCACATTCTTTTTAGCCATTCTATAATGGGAGTAACAATTGTGGATCAGCGGTTAAGAAATCAGCTGCTAACATAAAGATCAGCAGTTCAAATCCACCAGCTTTTCCTTGGAAACCCTATGTTTGAAATTATTTAATTCCCTATTAATTCTCTAAGACTCTTTGAAATTTCTCTTTTCCTCAAAAATTCAAATGCTGGCTGTATACAACCACTTCTAGTTGGAAGTCAATGGCAAAGATTTCTTTGTGTAATGATGGATATATGGATTGTTTTAACTTTGGTTATTAAGAATAAATGCTGCTGAGGACATTCGTATATTTGTCTTTTGATTACCATATATAAGCATTTCTGTTGGTTATGTATTTAGGAGAAAATTTGCTGAACCATAAAGTTAGTATTGTTTCTAATACTAAATATGGCCTTGGCAATAGAAATAATTCTGGAAATTTCGTGGTAGAATTCTGCAAGAATTCTGCATGACTTCTTCATTGCAAATAATTTTTCACCAACGCAAACAGTGACTATATGTATAGCTCTCACTTAACAGAATACACAGGAATCAAATCAATGACATTTGTGGAGAAAGACAATGGAAGTGCTCAGTATCATCAGTCAGAAGAAGGTGAGGCGACAACTTCTCAACAGGCCATCAGCTGTTCATGTGCAAGCTCAAGTTGAAACTGAACAAAATTAGAATAAGTCCAGAGGAGAGCAAGTACAATTTTAAGTGTATTCCTCCTGAATTTAGAAGCTGTCTCAATAATAGATTTGATGCATGGAAAACTGATGATTCAAGATTAGGTAAGTTGTGGAATTACACCAAGGATGTCACATATGCAAGAAATCTTGAAAAAGATAGGAAAGAAGGAAAAAATCAAAATGGATGTCAAAAGAAAGTCTGAAACTCGCTCTTGAATGTTCAGTAACTAAAGTGAATTGAAGAAATGATGCCATGAAAGAGCTGAGCAGACGATTTCAAAGGGTGTCTGGGGAAGGCAAAATAAAGTATTATAATGAAATGTGTAAAGACCTGGAGTTAGAGGATTAGAAGGGAAGAACACTCTCAGTATTTCTCAAGGTGAAAGAACGGAAGAAAAAAAGTCAAGCCTGGAGTTACAATATTGAAGGATTCTATACTGAAAATCTTTAATGATGCAGGAAGCATCTAAAGAAAAAGGGAAGAGGTACAGAGTTGCTATACTGACAAGAATTGACCAATACTCAACCAGCTCAGGGTGTAGTGTGTGGTTCAGAAGTTATGGTCCTGAAGGAAGAGCTCCAAGGTGCACTGAAGGCTCTGGTTAAAAAAACAAAAACCCACTGCTGTCAAGTTGATCCAACTCCTAGTGACCCTATAGGACAGAGTAGAATTGCCTCATAGAATTTCCAGGGACTAACTGGCGGATTTGAACCGCCAGTCTTTTGGTTAGCAACTGTAGCACTTAACCACTATGCGACTAAGGTTTCCAGTGAAAAGCAATGCTCCAAAAGTTGAGAGAATACTAACCGAAATGTTTCAGCAAATGAATGCAGCACTGTAAGAGCTCATTTGTCTATGCCAAAAAATTCGAAAGACAGCTACCTAGCCAACTGACAGAAATAGATCCATTTGTGGAAATTATTGAACAGTATCATTAATATCACAGAGAAGTAAAATTTTTCTGAGGATTATTCAAAAAGGGCTGCAACAGTATATCAATAGGAAACTGCCAGAAATTTAAGGCAGATTCAGAAGAGGATGTAGAACAAAAGATATCATTACTGAGGTCAAATGGATCCTGGCTGAAAGCAGAGAAAACCCAAAAGAGGAGTACCTGCAAAGGCATACTCAGTATTGATTGAGTGGATAAGAAATGACAGATAACACTGGGAACAATGGGAATTTCAGAACACTTAATTGTGCTCATAAGGAAATTATACGTAGACCAAGAGACAGTCATTTGAAAAGAACAAGAGGATACTGTGTGGTTTAAAGTCAGGAATGATGTTCTTCAAGGTTGTATCCTATCATCACACTTATTCAGTTTGCATGCTGAATGACTAATTCATGAATCTCAAATGTATGAAGGACAATGGGGCATCAGGATTGGTGGAAGGCTCAGCGACAACCTGCAGTATGTACATGACACGATTCTACTTTGGGAAAGGAAAGAGGACTTGAAGCACTCACTGATAAGGAGCAAAGATCATAGCCTTCAGTATGGATTACACTTCGACATAGAGAAAACAAAAATACCCACAACTGGATCATAAGCAAAAAGAGTATAAATAGAGAAAATATCAAAGTTGTCGAGGACTTCCTTTTACTTGGATCCACAATCAACACTCCGGGAAGCGCAGTCAAGAAACCAAATGATGCATTGCATTCAGCTATTCTGCTGCTAAAGACGTATTTAAAGTCTTAAAAATCAAAGATATTATCTTGAAGATGAAGTAGCATCTGACTCAAGTCGTGCTGTTTATGATTGCTTCATATTCTTGTGAAAACATGACAATGAATAAGGAAGGCCAAAGAAGAACTGATGCTTTTGAATTACAGTGTCAGTGAAGAGTATGGGCTGCCAAACAGAACTAATCTGTCTTAGAAGAAGTACAACCAGAATGCTGCTTAGAAGCAAGAATGGAGAGACTTCATCGCAGATACCTTGGACATGTTGTGAGGAGGGATCAGTAAAATAGAGGGTCAACAAAAGAGAGGAAGACCCTCAATGAGATGTAATGACACTGATCTGCACCAATGGGCTCAAACATAACAACTGTGAGGATGGTGCAGGACTAGGCAGTGTTTTGTTCTGTTACCCAGAGGTTTGCTTTGAGTCACAACCATATAACAGCACGTAACAACAACAACAAAGGTTCATACCTGCAAATAAGTTTCCTAAAGATGATGCAACATCTCCCACGGGCAGTGCAGGGAGCTTAATTAATCCACGCTGTCGGCTACATTTAGAATTGTCTTATTTCAGCCATTTGGATGACTTTGTCTAGGCAAGCATTTACATTTGCATTTTATATTTTTTAAAGCCGCTTTCATTGAGGTAGATAGTGATGCCTTAATGGGACTTTGGTTTGCAACCACGATGGCTAATGAAGTTGGCCACATTTCATGTTTATTAACCATTTGAATATTCTCTTGTATAAGTACTGCTGGCTAAATAATTTGTAGCCATTTATTTCACACTTTGGATATGAGTCCACTGTTAGATGTATGTAGTTTTTCTGCTATGTAGCTTGTTACTTCATGCTCTCATTTTTTTTTTTAATAATTCTGTCTGCCAACAAAAGGGTCAGCGGTTAGAATCTACCATCCTCCTGGGAAACCTTATAGGGCAGTTCTCTTCTTTCAGAATTCTCTTGATGGCATCAAGGTGGTTTGTTGGGTTATAATGAACAAAGGCTCTTACCTTTTTCCATTTGTAATGAATAATATATGTATTTTGTTTAATACTTTTTCTCTACAAAAATACTGTGATATTCTCTTGTATTTCCTTCTGAAAACTTTATCATTGTAACACTTAAACGAGTAATTCTCTGTCTTTTCTTGCATACTATGTGAGATAAAATCAAGATGTTTTTGTTCTTAGAAGGATATCTTACTGATTCACAACCATTTTTTGTAAAGGTTGTTCTTGCCCCACTTGACTGCAATGGCATTACCCACAAAAGGCCAAAGTCACTGCTGCTGAGTTGATTCCAATTCATAATGACCCTGTAGGTCAGAGGAGAACAGCCTCATGGAGTTTACAAGGAGCACCTGGTGGATTTGAACTGCTGACCTTTTGGTTAGCAGTGGTAGCAGTTAACCAGTAAGCCACCAAGGTTTTCCACAACGCCACTAATATAATGGTAATAGGCAGCCTCCAGGTTGGCCCCAATGACTGCCACTTTCTGGTAGTCAAACCCTTGTGTAGTTCTCTCCCACGTTAGGGTTGGTTTGGATGACCTATAACTTTCAGCAGAGTAGTGTATCACTTTTGAGTTTACACAGATAATAGTGTGTCACTGTGGCTTCCATTTTCAGGCTTAGCACCTTTGCACTCTCTTTTTTTGTATCGTTCACTCTGGAGGAAGTCAGCTGCCATGCTAGCCTAGCCAAGACCCATGTGATAAGGAACCGAATGAAACCTCTTACCAACAGCCTGTTAGTAGAAAGCCGGTACTGCAGCCCTGCAGATTGACTGCAACCTCCTGAGAGATCCTGAACCACAACCACCCAGGTGAGCTACTCCAGAATTCCTGACACCTAACAATTAGGTGAGGTAATAGATGTTTGTTTTTCAAAGCTGCATATTTTGAGGTAATTTGTTAAGCACAAGAGATGACAAAAACAATCACCAAAGACTCTATACAGTGGTTTATTTATGGACTCTATTTTGTTCCATTGGTCTATTCTTCACTCTTTGCATCACTCCCACACTGAATAATTAACATAGTTTGAAAATAAGTCTTTCTATCTGGTAGTGTAAACTCTCAAATGTTTTTTTTTTTTTTTTCTTCCAAGATTGCCTTTCATACTCCTGGCCTTTTAAATTTCCATATACACTATAGAATCAGCTTGTCAGTCGCTGTACACAGATGTACACTCAGGGACACAAAACACCTTCAGCTATTCTGATTGAAAGTTAACTGAATCTGGGAGTTCCTGGGTGGAACAAATTGTTAAGCACTGAACTATTAGCTGAAACATTGGGGATTTGAACCCACTGAGAAATATCTTGTAAATCAGGCCTGACCATTTCCTGAAATGTCACAGCCTTGAAAACCCTGTGGAGCAGCTGTATTCTGCAAACATGTGGTTGCCATGGGTCAGAATCAACTAGTGACAGCTAATATAACAGTAATGTAGATCAACTGGTCAGAACAGACCATTTTACAATGTTATAATTGTCAATCCATGAACATCCCTTGGTTTATCCAGGTCTTTATAAATAACCATCAAAATCACTTAATGGTATGCTTTGTAGAAATTTAGTACATAGTTCATCTAATCTGAAGTTTTTAAACATTTACAAAATATTTTATTGTGCTTTAACTAAAAGTTTACAATCCCAGTCAGTTTGCCATGTAAAACTCCAAACACACTCCACTGTGCAACTCTGACTGCTCTTCCTAGCACCACCTGTGACAGCACACTTCTCCTTCCCACCCTGTATTTGTTGTATCCATTCCACCAACTCTGGTCCCCCTCCACCGTCTCATCTCACCTCTTGGGAGGAGCTACTCAGGCAGCCTCATGCATGTATTTAAAATCCAGGAAACTTATTCTTCACCAGCATCACTCAATGTCTTATAGTGCACTCCCATCTTTGAAGAGTTGGCTTCTGTACTGGTTTCAGCACCGAGCTAACCGAGTCTGCGGGCCAAGTACTCAGGGGACTCTCCAGTCCGATGGACCATAAATTGTGGTCTTTTAATAGAGTTCTTGTTCTGCACACCCACTTTTCTCCTGCTACGTTAGGGGCCTTACATTGTGTTCTCTGTTGGGGCAGTCACTGGTCGTGGCTGGGCACTATCTAGTTCTGGTCTCATGTTGATGCAGTCCCTGGATCATATGACACCTTCTGTCTGCTGGGCTCATATTTTCCTTATTTCTTTGATGTTAATTTGAAGTTTTTGATGCTATTGAAATAAAAATACTTCAGTGTCATGGACTGAACTGTGTCCCTCCCGACATTTGTGTAGCCATTTGGCTGAGCCAATCCTGGGCTAAATACCCCTTTTTTTTCCAGGGTTGATTTTCCATTATTTTGTTGTGATATTTGCATGTGGAAAATGGTTGCTGAAAATTCTGTTTTGGTAATGTCTTTGACAGGTTTGGGGACCACACACATTGATTTCATCTTCTGTGCACAGGTTCATGTTTTTCATCATATTTAGGAAGCTTTCAGTCATTCCTTCCTCAGATATTCTTTCTGTCTCTTTTCTCTCTCTTCTCCTTCTGAAACTCCCATAATGCTAATGTCAGTCAACTTGATAGTGGCCTACAAGATGCTCTAGCTTTGTTTTCTAGACTGAGAAAAATCAGGACTCTCATACTTTTCTTTGCTTCCAGTCTTGGCTAATGCCTTAGGAAAAAGTTTGCTGAAGGTTTTTAGCTCACATTTCAGTGGTTCTCCCCAGAGCTTAGCCCTTCAGGTTGTCATTGTCACAGTAGATCTTTCATGCCTTTGGTACATTTTCGCTAAAGGTACATTGTAGCTAGAAGACTAAGCATGTATTTATAAAAGGGCATGTTCCACAAAAGAGGAACTACAGAATTGTGAGCCAGAGAGTTTTTATAGAAGCTATTATATAGCTGCTTTTCCTATCTCCTGAGAAAGGGAGAGAAATGAAGAGAAAACTAGGTAGAGAATAAATTACTTTAGGAAGTAAAGAGTTCTTTTTTTCCTACACGTAATAAAGCCTATCAACAAGTTGACCATTTATTAGAAGTGTTGTAATGGGAATTCAAGCATCTAAAAAGTTGTTAAAAAATAACTGAAAACACTGCCATTGAGCTGAGTCCAATTCATAGTGACCGTGATTTTATTGTTAGGGCATGGCAGAAAGCAGACGACACTCTCAACCAGGGATATTGGAGCAGTGAGCAAATTGGTCTTGCCCAAGTAAAAGATGCAAACAAAACAAACAAAAAACAGAAAGAACCACAAACAACAAAACTCATTCCATTTAGCTCCTTCTACCCCCACACTCTTCCCGCTGTCTCCTTCATCATTAGACTACTAGGTATTTCTTAAAGAGATGAGTAGGCTCATCCTTGCCTTTGCACTTCTGCTGTCATTGCTTTCCTCACTTGGAGAAATCTTTATTTATAGTTCTTTTTGACTGTTTAATATCTATACCCCTTTCATCTTGTAACAGCAACCTCCTTTTTTTAAAAGCAAATTCTCTTTTCCTTTCCAAAAGCCTTGACTGAATATCAATCAAGATGACTCATCTTCTCTTCTCCAAGGATGTAGACATAACCTGATCAAGGTTAAACAGATTTTTTTTTTTCTTGGACTATAATTCTCATGTTTAGCTGTCCTGAAGCTGAAAGTGAGCATAAAGTTATTTTCCTTTTTGAATGACACATTGTAGAAATACTATAATTGTTCTTGTTACCTTAATATTCTATAACTTTTTCAAACACTTATTCTTTTTTTTAGTAACTAGAAGAGTAAAAGTGATATGCTCTACATTAGTAAAGTCTACCAGATTATTCACTAAAGTCTGGATATAACTAGAATTTCTGTAAGACAACAATAAAGATGCAAGACACATAGATTAAAAACTAAAAGTACTGTCATTTGAAAAAGTATTCCTCCTCCCAGCTAATGAAATGAACATGAAGATAGAAAACAGAAACAGAAAATTTTAACATCTATAGTTTTTTGTTAAATCTTGAAAGAAAATAAGATGATTCTACATCAAAGGCAGACTACTATGACTTATAGCAATGAGTTCGTTCAGTTCTCTGCTCTGTTCTCCTCTTTCAGGGAAATGTGATAAAAGCTAGAAGACTAGGCCTGTGTTTATAAAAGGGCATGTTTCACAAAAGAGGACCTACTGAATTATGAGTCCAGTCATTTATACAGTAGCTATTGTAGAGCTGCTATGAGTTGGCATCAACTTGACAGTACTGGGTTTGGTTTTGTTCAGTTCTTCATATCTCCTGAGAAAGGGAGAAAAATCAAGTAGAGAAAACTAAGTAGAGAATAAATTATTTTAAGAAAAGCTCTTAGTTCCTACACTTAATCAAGCATATCATCAAGTTGATCATTTATAAAAGGTGTTATAATGGAAATTGAAGCATCCAACAAGCCATTAGAGTAGATGGTTTTTTTTGTTGGATGTACTAGGAAACAGATGGCACTCTCAGATAAGGATATTGGAAAGAGATTAATGAATTGGCTCGTAAAACAATATGGCTAAGATTAAGGGACATTAAAAAGAGGTGGCGCAGCATTGTGACATGAGAAAAAATGGGGAATCATTAATACTGGAACTGAGGAGACCAGGGGAGTGAATGGTCACCAGAACTCAGAGAACCCTACAAGTTTCTCTGTAGAAGAGGTCCACACAGCAGGCACAATGGCCTTAGATGAAGACTACAACCAGTGCAACCTCTTGGAGCTTGGTAGTCAGAGAGCTGGAAAAGTATACACCTTCACATGTCTCTCATACTTGAACCCACCAACTTCAACTTCAGGTAATGCCACCCATTTGTCAAATCCAACAGGAAACCAGGAGGCAAGGCAACTAAGTTGACACAGTCCAGAGAGTTCATCTACTGAGTGCCAAGATCCACATAGTGAGAAAGAATCCCATGAGTAAGGCAGCTAGTATCTAGCTCAAGCACGTATAAATGCCATCAGAATTTAGCTGAACTTTGAAACCCTCTGATTTGTGAAAGGCTAATCCTATTACATTCTTTAGTGGAAGGTGGCACAGCCTGAAAGAAACACTTAAAGGCATGGATGAGCAGTTACTATTTATAAGTCAGGCATTAAATAAAAGTTGATACAGCTTGATGACAAAGGTTAAATATACTTCCACTAGTGGAGAAACCTAAAAATTACTTGTTGTTGGCTTTTTTGACCCATGCACGTTATTCTGAAATCCTCAGGACTGACCATCAACCAGTTGCTTTCAACTCTCCTTGTCTCAGGCAGACACTTAAAGGAGTCAGGATCTGTACCATCTGGGCCAGATGAAAGGAGACTCAGTACTGGGTGCCAACAGCATACTGATGACATTACATTACGAAACATCGCACTCCTTCCCTGTGAGGCTTCACTGAAAAGACTTCACAGACAGTGCCATATGTCTGGGAGAATCGCAATTCGTAGTCAAGGGTGTGGAGACACAAGTGTAAAAACGACCAACTTCTTATGTTTCTAGTTTCATGTCTGTGTTCAACCAGTAATAGGTACAGCTAAAATAAAAAACTCTTTCATCTGTCACTTTTTGTCTCATTGCAGATTTTGAATGGCAGTCGATAGTAAGGCAATCCAGATATTCAAAGCAATTTTATACTGCCTTCTGTCATAAATTAAAATGTTCCATTAACTAAACAAATTCTCAATAGCATAAATCAACCCACACTAAGTAAATTACAGTTAGTGAAAACCAAATTGTAATTCCATAAAAGTGATTAAGTACTGGCAAGATATACTGAGATACATCATCTGCAGTGGAGAACATGATTATTCAATAGCTGCATGTTGTATTTTTAGACTGGCTAATTTCTTCCATGTTAGCTATTTTCATTGGAAATGTTTAAAGAAAGAATATATATCACATAGCATTTTATATTTTGTATTTATTTCCAAGTGTTTTGTAATAGCCTCCTCATTAGAGAAAACTTTGAAACATGATTGATGGCTGCCTTCACACATACAAAAACTTATCATGGATAATGTATTTACTCCAAGATAGAAATAACCTTTCTGTCAGTGAAATCAAAGATTTCTAAATTACAAAATTTATTCTCTTGGATATGTTATAAACACTAATGGGTTGCTTTCAGTTTACTCCTTTTAGAAATTCAGTTATTATCCCTCCCATAAGTCTGCTGTTTGAATGAAATATGACAGATTTGCAAAATGTGTAAGCTTGTATTTAAGCGCTTTTATGAACTATTGATATAATTATTATCCAGATGTGAAATGCCATGAGAGAATAATTAAAGTATTTGTTATCATTGTTGTTAGGTGCCCTTGAGCCTCTTCCAGTGTATAAGAGGAGGAAGCCCTGCCCAGTCCTGTGCCATACTCACAACTGTTGCCATGTTTGAACCCATTTTTGGCAGTCACTGTGTCAGTGTGTCTTGTTGAGGGTCTTCTTTGCTGCTGCCCCTGTGCCTTCCCAAGCATCACGTCCTTCTGTAGTAACTGGTTTCTCCCGGGGACCATATACAAAGTATGAGAGATGAAGTCTTGCCATCCTTGCTTCCAAGTTAGAACCCTGTTTGTACTTCTAAGCTAGACTTCTTTCTCCAGCAGTCAATGGTATATTCTTTTACAGCACCATAATTAAAGACATCAGTTCTTCTTTGCTCTTCCTTATTCATTGTCCAGCTGTTGCAGGCATATGAGGTGAATGAAAATATCATGACTTGGGTCAGGCACTCCTGAGTTCTTAAAATGACATCTTTGCTTTTCAATACTTTACATAGGTCTTTTGGGGCAAACTTGCCCGTTGCAATACATCCTTTGATTTCTTGACTGCTGCTTCCATGGATATTGATTGGAGAACCAAGTAAAATGAAATGTTTGGCAATTTCATTTTTTTTTTCTGCTTGCACTGATGTTTACTGAACCAACTGTGAAGATTTTTGTTTTCTTTATGTTGAGGTATAATTCATACTGTAAGCTGTAGTCTTTGATTGTCATCAGCAAGCACTTCAAGTCTTTGCTTCCAGCAAAGTTTTGTCTTCTGCCTATCACAGGTTGCATTGAATCCTCCATCAATCCTGATGGCATGTTCATCTTCAGGTAGTCCAGATTCTTGGATTATTTGCTCAGCATACGCATGGAATAAGTATGATGAAAGGATACAGCCTTGAAGCACATCTTGCCTCATTTTGAACCACACAGTATCCTTGTTCTGTTTCAATGATTTTTTCTTGGTCTATGAGCAGGATCCACATGAGAACAATTCAGTACTCTGAAATTCCGTTTTTTGCAATGTTTTCCATAGCTTGTGATCTACACAGTCAAATACTTTGCACAGTCAAAAAAAAGAAAAAAAAACCAGTGACCATCTTTCTGGTGTTCTCTGCTTTCAGCTGGGATTCATCTGACATCAGCATCACTATCCCTTGTTTTACATACTCTTTGGAATCTGCCTTGAATTTCTGACAGTTTCCTAGTGAAGTGTTGCTGCACCTGCTTTTGTATACTAAGCAAAATTTTACTTGTGATTGCTATTAATGATATCATTTGATAACTTCCACATTTTGTTGTATCATTGTTCTTAGGAATAGGCACAAATGTTGATCTCTTCCAGTCAGTTGGCCTGGTAGCTGTCTTCCATATTTCTTAGCATAGATGCATGAATACTTTCAGCAGTACATCTGTTTATTGAAGCATCTCAGTTAGTGCTCTGTCAATTCCTGGAGTGGTGTTTTTTGTCAATGCCTTCAATGGAGCATGAACTTCTTCCATTACTTATTAGTAGTAAATGATAAAAATCAATTTATTGTTATTTAATTTGGGTAACTAATATCAGTTGTGTATTATTGTCTGTAAGAAGTAGGCACACTTACTAAAGATACAAAAGCTGATGAGAAAATGAACGTGACCAATACCAGGGAACATATAACTTTGTATACAAAGAAAATGGAACTAATTTGATTAAAGCTGTAAAGATTAAAAGGACATAACCAAAAAACACAGGAATGGAAGATTATAGCACAACCAAGAAATGTATTATCATTCACATTTTCCTGAATAGTCTAGGAAAGGTTTGTAGAAAGTATTTGAGTAACAGCATTTGAGAGGTTCATTAGAAGCCATTATACACAGATGTCATAAAGTCAACACCAGTGTAGTTAACAGCAGTATGCAAGTAGTGTTAACAGACTGAAGAGTCTAAAAAATCTATATTATTTCAAAACAAGCAAGTCATGAATGAGCAAGGAATTGTTAGTAATAATATTGTTTCTTTTTTCTCATGGTGGGAGATATGAAACAAGTAAGGTATGACACATGACAATAAATGACGTGAAGAGATGATTCTTGGATCTTAATAGATGATGCTGACTGGACCCTTAAAAGAGGTTTTAGGTGCAATGACAGAAAAAAAATGTAACCATTTCCTTGCTAACTATTATTCTAAGCCTCTATAGACAAACCGATGTACTATAAATGCCCCCATAGATTTTATAATGCTTTGTTAAATCAACTTGTTTATTTAGATAAGGATGTTTCAAACATGTTGTTCAGGCCTCCACAAACCCTGGAAGAGCCCTGGTGATAAATGTTGCTCTTAAGATCCAATAGACCAAACATACCCTGATTCACTTTCTCACTGGTAGGGTATGCAAGGTGTATTAACTTGACATTTACCTTAGTTCATTGGGGCCCTATAAATTTTGTCATTGGTATAGGGTCCCCAAACTGTGTAGAATGTATTTCTTCAATGCAGGTAACATGTGTATTATAAGCATATAAGCTCATGTGCCACTTACTGCTTTTAGTCCTCATTAGAATGATGACATCGGTTTAGTGGCCAGCATGATATTCTACAGACTGTCATGGTCATTGCATGACTTATCATGACAAGGAGTAAGAAAGTAACCATTTTTTGCAGAAACCACACCAGTGAACTGAAAAGAGTTGTGATAGTTGGAATGCTACACTAATCTCTACACTTCTACCAAAAAAGTAGTATTGCTTCTGACAAACTCCTGTCTTGCATACATGTGTATTAGGAGTGGAGGGATTAGTAGAGCTGGTTTAGGGACTTTAACCTTGCACTTCCTACAGTAATAGGTCTGCTGTCTATCAACAAAAGTGAGAGTTTGGTCAGCAGTTAAGTATATCTAATCATGCTCACAGCAACCAGAATAATGATCTTAAAGAGAAGTCCACAGATGCTTTTAACACACTGTAGGATGGACTTGGGGCAAGACTCTGCTTAGATCACCTGGATTTGTAAGTCCCCACTCTAATCAGCTTTCTGTGATGGTATTTTGTGTCCCATGATGTAAGCGAAAACTTAGACTTTGCATCTAGCAGCCTTCAAAATACTTAAGCATTATCTTTCCTTCAATGTTCAGTTATTCTTGTTAACAATGTGGAAATACAGGACTAATGTGTATTTCACTTGTATTGCCAGCACTTTCTTTAAGTGAACCTAGCCTAGGTCTCAATAAATGGATTGTAAATTTCACTGACTCAGATCTGGTAATTAGTCAAGAACTGGTGATTTCTCATGTGACAACAGATATGAGCTTTTACTCATCAGTTTTTTATTTTTATTTTCTTATTAGACAAGTTGGTAAACATCTTTGTTGGCTGTCCATCCATCTCACACTAGGAACATTAACTCTATGGTCAACTCAGTAGATTCTGATAGGTTAAATGCTACCAGGTGCCAGTCTACTCGTGCTGTATATTGTGGTAATTAAATCTGTCTTGCTTTTAATGGTAATTTCTCTCCCCGCCTAGCTTCTGATAGTACAATTTCATCAGCTCCAATGATACTAGGGGACATGGCTCCATGCAAAATTTCTTTTCGTCAACCCTGATCTTTGAGAACAGCCGCTGATGAGCTTCTCAGAGATGCTGGTACTCCCGTGAGTATTGCATCAGTGAGGGTCTCTTCTCAGGACGTCATCAGATGTTTCATTTTATAGTCACACATAATATTCACAACCAACTTTCTGTGTCTTCTGACCCATCCCTTGATATTCTTCAAGCAAGATCCAGCAATACCCCCTCTTTAGAGCAAGTGGTCATCATGTCCAAAACTTCAACGAGCCATCCAAGCCCAGTTAGATTAGCTCCCAGCTGATCAGCTCCCAGTTTATTTGGCAGGATATAAAATTCTGAGTCACAGGATATTGTCCTCATGTTAATAAACTCTTCCTCATCTGGATTCAACAGTCTCACAATCCAAACCTACCCATGCTCCCACTGTTTCTACTGTCTCTTTTTAGCCAGTTTTTGCATTTCTTTGTGAACATATGCTTCATTCAGGTTATGAAGAGACCAGACACTAGCTACTGTAAGGAGCAAGGAGTAAAGTCAAGAGGGAATATTTTGGAGAAAAGCCAATTTCTTCTAAAGAAATCATCGTATGTGGGTTCTTTGCTGACCTCCAGACAAAGGAAGGCTGTCCTCGTCTAGCAAGAACAAGAGAGTTATTCTGTCTGGTTTATTTTGTTCAGTGGCATCTGTTCTTGAGCACATCCATTCAAACATTCCCATCTTAATTCTCACGGATTTCATCCTTATCTATCAAGGCATTTGTAAAAAAAAATGTGTTCTTATCAAGGCTGTACACTCAGTCTCCTTTGCAATTTTGCCACCCTTCCAGTTAAAGCCGTGGCATGATTATCACCACCATCTTTACTGTAGCTGCTGGAGATGAGGGACTCTTTTAACACTCTTCTGGAAGTCCTTGGGTTTTGCTAACCTGCACCTGTCAGTTCTATTTAAGAGGCTTGTAAAGCCATTAGCAAACGGCCAGCAAGTAGCGTTCCTTCTAATTACCATTTTACCATTTCTGTCTGCTACTAGAGCTTCTACACAAGCCAGTTGTTTCCCCCCTTTTCATCTCTACTTTTCATCTGTAACAGGGAATAGTCTTAGTAATTGTTCTATGGCATGCCAGGGGTTAATGATACCCTCTCACAACCAGTAATGGAGTCCCAGAAGCCATCTGATTGCAGTCTTGATAACTAGTCCAGCCTGAGGGCTGTGTTCTGAGTTTTGTTCCAATAACAAATATGGACTGGTTTGCAGCTCCAAAAGCAAAACCTTAGAGAAGGATTTCGTTGTGGTAGTTTATTTTGAAGGTGATTCCTGGAAGTAGAAACGAGGGACACATGACAGTGCAACTGTAAAATATCAGAAGACAACCCAAGATGTGTTACGGAGCTGGTTTCCGTGATGGTCAACAGAGACTAAACCCCGATGGGCATCATTCAGAGAATGCTGTAGAATGCATCCAGGATTACATCCCTGTGGATAAGGAAAGTAACATTTAACTAGCAAGTCCTTCTTCAATAGCCAAAGGATGCCTTCCTCCAAGTCCTTGCCTGGGCCTGCGCATGGGAAAGAGAGTACTTTCTATGGCTTTGAAAAAGAGCCAGGGTGACACGAACAGCTAGTAATTGCCAGCTAAGCCAAAGGTTGGTGGTTTGAACCCAGCCAATGACTCTGGAGAAGAAAAAACCTGGCAAACTGCTTCCGTAAAGTTTACACCCTGCCACCCAACTCTACTGAGCAGTTCTGCTGTATGACTATGGGATTCCATGAGTCAGGGGCTGACTCCACAGCCAGCTAACAACAACAGCAACAACATGGCTTTGGAGCCTGGGGGATGCAGTGGTTAAGTGTTTGGTTGCTAAACAAAAGGTCAGCTGTTTGAATCCACCAGCTAGTCCTTGGAAGCTCTATGGAACAATGATACTCTGTCTTATATAGGATTGCTGTGAGTCTCCGAGGACAGCAGGTTTTTTGGATGGGTGAGGAGAGGGACTGGGAGTCGGAGGCAGGGAAGCATAGAAGGAATCCATCAGAAAGCTGGCCAAAACAGTTGCAGCTCAAGTGACCTGAAGGTTCTAATGTGGTTTGCAGCACTGCAGACATCAGCTGGAAGGTGCAAGCAGTTTTAGCTGCTTAGATTTCTAAGGTTTCAAAGTACAAACAGCTCTCATTTCATACAAATGTTTCGGGAAAAAAGAAAAGAAGAAAAAGGATTATGAAGCTATTTTAACCTTTAGAAAAAAGTCAAGAGAGACCAAGAATGTATATTATAGATCAATTTCACTTGTTAGCACAAGTAAAAAATTCTAAGAAAACATCAACAGATTGAATTTAGCTGTATATTAAATAAAGGGACCACCTAATGATCAAGTATAATTATAGGAACTATGGGGAAGTTTCATCATTAAAAATATCTAGAAATAGAGTTCAGTATATTAACAAAATAAGAAAAAATGATTTAATCATCTTAGTAGATGCTGAGAAACAATCAACCAATAAAATGCAATACTCCTTCAATGCTGAAGAGCTTTATAAGACTGAAAACAGGAGATAGATTATTTAACCTGATAAAGATAACATGTCAAAATCCTCCAGCAAATGCGGTCTCTGTTGATATTTTATTCTAAAGCCATTATACTGGGAACTCTACCTACCGTATCACTTAAAAAAATATGAAGAGTCAGGTAAATTGTAAAGAAACATACACATTTTTTAAAACTTAAAAACAATATGATTGTTCGCATCACAAATCCAAGAGATTCCGTAAACTATGGAAATGAGTGTGCTTATAAGTATATGCAACTTGAACCAATTATATGCTTCAGGAATGACGAATGAGAAAATGCAATAGATAAAAAAGAAAAATGTCATTTACAACAGAGTAAAAGCATATGTGGAGTGAATCTAACAAATACACAGAAGATCTTTATGAAATCACTATGAAAGTGACTGAAGAAAATAGCATTATTAACTTTAAATAGACCTGAATAAATGGAAAAATATGTCATATTCATGAAACAGAACATACAATTTCACAAAGACGTCAGTTTTTTACATGTTCTTCTATAAATTAAACATAATTTCAATCAGCAAACTAAAATGATTATTGGAAAGCTAAGCAAATATTCTAAAATTCATACAGAAATTAAAAACCTCATAGCAGTCAAGAAAATACAGATAAATAGTAAGACATAAGAATATTACATATTACAGATCTTGAAATGAAGCATAAAACTAGCTTGGTTTACTCACAGATTCATTAATTTACTGATCAGAAAAAACTACACATATATATGTGTATATGAAAGAAAAAGAACTATATATAAACATATATATTGTGTGCACGCACACACTCAAAACAAAGAAGAACTTGTTATATGACACAGACAGCATTACCAATCAATAGGCAGTGATGAACTATTTCAGGAATGGTACTGAGATAATTGGATTTTCATATTTTAAAAATGTCATTAGCATTCTAGTCAGATTTTATTGAAGTGTAACATCCAGATAGATAAGAGAGAAAAATTTGAAAAGAAAAATGTAGGAGGTAGTTATTTTGACCTCACAGCAGACAAAAGCCACCATGATAGTTTTGATTAAGACAAATTGAACCTCTCCAAGACACAGACTATCTATCATATATGATGTTAAAGAAGAATCAGAAATTAAGGGAAGGTATTTGCAATACAGACAATTGACAAAGGAACAGCAGGCAGTAATCATAAACTCTCCTACAAATTGCTAAAGAAAAGATATAAAAAATGAGCAAAGTGTATGTAGGCATGATTCCTCCCCGCCCCCCCCCCAAAGTAGCCAATAAGCTTAGGGAAAAATATTCAACTACTTTAGTTATCAGTGTTGCTACAGATAACAACATTATTAAAAAACAATAATGCTACAGCATTTTAAGCTGGTAAGAAGTTCATAATCCTAGTGGAGATTAATAAAACTGAAACTTTGCATGCACTAAAATTCCCAACTTCCTGTCATTGGCGATAGAAAGCCGCCACAGAGGAACTTTGGGTCACAGTCACCAGTAAACATTTATAAAGATGACCACGGAAGCAGTATTAGTTGTAGGGAGAGAACAGAAACACCTTAAATGGCTATCAGTACAGCAAAAGATAAATTCAGTGTTAATGCATGTAAATAAAGTACAAAAATTAAGTGCATAATAAAATAAGATAGAGCGATTAAATCAACAAAACAAATAATAAATAAATCTAAATTGAGAATGGCTGAGACAAGTAAGTTGCAGATTAACAGATAACATATACCATTCATGCAATAAAGAAAACCTCTGAATTGATAATGTGTTTACCATGAGATGTATAAATATCAACATATGAGACACTACTGCCTGAAACAGAAAAAAATTAAGTTGTTCTGCTTAACTTCTTTCAGACACTTAGTAGGCACTGTAAATAAAGGGACCAAAGAATTAATGCCACTTGAGGTGTTTCGTGTCCAGAGAATAAAAAAGAAAATGCCAGTTTTAATATTTGGCACTCTGAGAGCAAATGGAGAGCCAGTTCGCAGAGCTTTGTGGAGTAGCTGTGGGTGGGCAAGTTGACAAAACAAATCTGCATTGTTCTTGTTTCTTTAAATCACTCTATTCCTTACTTTAAAGAGAACAAAAGCATTTGGGCATTTTACTTCTTTTCATGTAATTCAAAGGAGACTTGGTGGCACAGTGGTTAAGTCCTCTTATCTGAACCAAAAGGCCACAAATTAGAAACTACACTCGGCTCTCTGGAAGCAAAGACCTGGTGATCTATTTCCATTAAAATTGCAGCCTAGGAAAGTGTATGGGACAGTTCTACTATGTCACATAGGTCTGTTATGACTCAGAATTGGCTTGATGGTACACGACTTTGAAGTAGGTGATGCTGTGCTACATAGACACCCCCTAACATGCATTAGATCTAAAGCCGCAAATGTTTTAAACAACTAAGGCCATGGAAATACCTGTTCATTCTTTGGATGAAATGCCAGCAGGACCCAAAGAATGAAGCAATTACATATGCACCATTGCTGTCAAGTCGGGTCTAACTCATAGCAACCCTGGAGGTCAGAGAAGCCGTTATATAGCCTCTGTCTTTGTTATATCATTTGTTTCATTATATTGGACTTAACTATTTGATGTATTTCTTTATAGTTAGTCTGAGCCCCTATTTAACTATCATTCATAAAAATTCAACTGCATCATTAAGGTAAACAAAATAGTAATAGCTGATATTTGCACAGGTGCTAGGTACTCTTGGTAGTTTCAACTTTGATATGCATTACAATCATCCCCTTATCTCCCACCCCATTGCCCTCAAGTCTATCTGAACACATGGCAGTCCTATAAGATAGAGTAGAACTGCCCCAAAGCGTTTCCAGGGAGTGGCTGGTGGATTTGAACAGCTGACCTTCTGGTTAACAGCCAAGTTGTTAACTACTGTGCTACCCATGGCTCTTCCAAAATATTCAGTGGTGAGGGAAGCTCAGTCACTGTCATAGCTGCTCTAATCCCCACCCACCAAATTTTTTAAACTATGGCTAGCGACCAGTGATTCTTCAGCTTCAGAATCTCCTGGAGATCTGGTTAAACCATAAATTAGTGGGCTCCATCACCAGGCTTTCTCATTTAGTACTTCTAGAATAAGTCCTGAAAATTCATGTTTCCAGTGAGCTCCCATCCAGTAAGGCTGAAGCCGCTTGCTGGAGGACCCTATTCCAGGAGGGGCCATGGACCTATCAGTAGGATAGAGTATACAATAGAATCGTTTGGCGACACTGCACAGACCCGTGGTCCTACTTCGACTGTCTTCTGACCCCCTGCGTCTTCCTCACCCTCCCCCTGAATCCTGATGCAGCCTATGGTAAGAGATCGATAGTGTAAAAAGACTCTCTAGATTGAGATGTTAGAAAACCAAATGTGATACCAAAACTGGTAGTGCTTTGTAACTACAAGGGTGAGAAGCCCGGAAAATACGAATTGTGTCTCTAATCCAATACACAATACTGCTCTCACAATCTCCAGGTCAGAACAATGCCTGTGCGATCTGAGTTGCCAAGCAGTATATTTATACTGAAGGGACAACAATCTTAGAGACAAACAACAGAAATTCAACACATTTTGGAAATAGTTACTGAGCATCTGTTTGAGTCTGCATCTTGCATTTTGGGTTTGGTACTAAATGGCAGTATTTGATAACTGTGTGTCCTTGCATACCTGTTTACCAGATATTTAGAATTATTTTAGTATAGTATGAAAGAGATCAGACCAGGAGTGTGCTTAGTCACATGGAAATTGTTTTCACAGGTATTAAATGATAAACTGTTGACAGAAAAACAGAACTAGCTTGACTTCTCTAATCACTATGGAGAGTTCATTGGAAACAAAAGGGGCAGATACCAGCCTTTCAAACATTGCCTACTGAATAAAAGCCATTTCTCTCTGATAAATTGAAGAAGGTAATTGCAAGGTAGAATAAGTGCTTGCTTCAGAAGACTGCTCCCTACAAAATGAGACTGCGTGGTGAACTCTCATAAAAGGTATCAGCTGGAGATGGTCATAGTATGAGGTTATTATTCTACTTTCTTCAGTGCTAGTAAAAAAATGAAAACTCCATGAAACTATTGGGATAATATTGTATGGGAAATAAAAAAACTGAAATCACCACCACAACAAACCAACCACCTTAGTCAAGTCTCATTAAAACTGTATTATAAAGTATATTCAAAATACGTTGTCCTTAAAAATGTGTTGGATCAGAAAAAACTTTCTGGAGTAACATTTTATAAAACCTTTGTTTTATGGTGATTTTCATATCTGTCCTAGGAAGCTAACAGTAGAGGCAGAGAGTCACTAAAAGACAGCAGGCATCTATCTAGAAACCTGGAGACAGGCAGGGGAAACAGGGAACATGAAAGGCAAATTCTCACTTAGTCATATGTGCATATTTTACATGTTTTGGTTTGTTTTAATTCCTTTAAGTCTGTGGCTGCTGTGAGGGCCTGATGAATATTTTTTAAACTTCATTTGAAGTTGCATGAATACATAGGAGTCCTGGTGGCAGAGAGATGAAGAGATTGACTGCTAACTAAAAGGCAGGCAGTTTCAATCCACGTGGAAACTTAATGGAGCAGCTATACTTTGTCCTACAGTGTCACTATAAGTTGGAATCAACTTGAAGTCTTACATCTTATGGTGGCACCATACTGTGTACAAGGTAAATAGGGGTCATGATCCTGATGATAAGGTTAAGTCCAGTTGCAATGAGACCTCACTTGTCCAAACGTGGAGAAACTTGCTTTGAGATAGATATTGTCATTGTTAGACACCATCAAGCCAGCTCCAGTTTATAGTGATCTTGCATGCAGCACTGAACAAGACACTGCCCGGTCCTGCACCATCCTCAGGATCACTGGTATGTTTGAGTCCTCTGCTGCGGCCACTGCCTCAATCCATCTCACTGAAGACCTTTTTCTCTCTTGTTGACACCCTGCTCTGCCAAGCATGATGTCCTTCTCCTGCTACTAGTCCCTCCTAATGACATGTCCAAAGTGCATGTGATGAAGTCTTATCATCCTTGATTCTAAGGAGTGGCTAGACTTCTTCCAAGACAGAGTTATTTGTTCTTCTGGCTAATACAGGAATTGTTGCACACCGATTCTTCTACAGTTTTCCTCATTCATTGTCCAATTTTCAACTCAAAGACATCAATTCTTTGACAGTTTTTCTTATTCATTTGCCAGCTTTCGATTCAAATACATCAATTCTTCTACAGTTTTCTTTATTCATTTTCCAACTCTAATGTACATATGAGGTGATTGAAAATCCCATGGTTTGGGTCACATGCACTTTAGTTCTCAAAGTAATGTCTCTGCTTTTTAACACTTTAAGGAAGTCTTTTGCAGCAGATTTGCCCAATGCAGTAAGTTAATTTTTTGACTTTGTTTAAAACTGAAATTGACATCTCACTTTTCTGCTGCTTCAGTTTAAATAAAATGAAAATTCGTTATTTCAAGAGAAATTGGAACTTCTTAGTGATATCAATATAGCAGATTTGCTATAGATATATACAGTGAAAACCATTATTTGTGTGATCTTCCTCAAACTTTGCAACAAAAAAGAACCACAGTTGTTTCATGGTTAAAGAAACTCCACTTAGAAACAGAACCAGGTGTGAAGATGTCCAAAGTTCCAGAAATTAGCAGACACCTGCGGACAACCAGGGATGGTCAGATATTACTTGACTTCCTGGTGGAGAAGCATGCTTTTAGGTGGACATATTTAAACACTATCTCTATGAAAACCAGGAAAACATTGCCATGAGTCCATTCTGACTCATAGCAACCCTATAAGACAAAGTAGAACTGCCCCATAGAGTTTCCAAGGAGCATCTGGTAGATTCGAACTGCCCACCTTTCGGTTAGCAGCCATAGCACTTAACCACCATGGCTCCAGAGTTTCCAGACGTTCTCTATAGGTTTGGAAGATTCCAATATAAATGTAGGAATTACTCAGGAGCAGCAGATTATCTTTACGTTTTTAGTGTGCTGGTTCCAGCAACTAGGAATACATGTTTTGAGTTTACTTTGGGAAAAATTGGCTTCTGAAATCTTAATAGAGTATTGGGATACAGCCAGTTGAAGATTGCACTTGGCTAAAAAGATATCATAGTGAATAATTGTCTGAATTCCCCTCTCCAGTCTCTTCAGCAGCAAATATGGCTCATTTATTGGTCTCTGTTTTCTTCAGCCACTGTAAAGACTGTGGTAACATTATTGATGTCTTCCTTTACCAGCCACAGTATGTTAAAACAATTCAGGCAATGCATCCACGTATCCTCAGCTATTTGACTATAACTGTCATAACAAACAGAGATGTTTGAAAAAGCCGACAGGTGCTAAAAGACCTTGTCAAGGTTATTCAACAGAAAACTTACACATATAGAGATCCAATTAGAGTTTGTTGAGTACTTTTATGTTAACTTTGACTTTGATGGACTCAGAAAAAGCTCAGGGAATGTGAATCAGTGCTTATGAAAGATTTCCTGGTGGTTCGCCATGAGGATTTCACTGGAAATGGAATTCATAGTTGCGATGTTTTGTCGCATCCATTAGTGTGGCAGTATTACAAGCTGGCAGATAAACTGAACATGACCTCAGTAGAAACTGAAAGGTATACTGTGAATTTAATTAGGAATGCAAGAGTAGATTCCAAGATTGGTTCTAAATCCAGTCATGTGATTTTGGGTAACAATATAGTCTTACTCTATCAGTGGATGATTGACAGAACCAAAAGTCTTTTTTAAAAAACACCCGATGTTGACTATGAATATTGAGAAGAAACTTTATCACAATAGTAGGTCTGAGGCTCATAACTGGCACCGCATGACTCTGACTTATGCTAAAGGAGTACTAAAACCGAAAAAAAAAAGATGGCAAAAAAATCAAATAAAAATAGACCAATAAGACCATTATGCAAGATGCGACATACATTTAAGAAAGAACAAATTGAGCAGAAATTTTGGAGAATCTGAATACAGTTGGCTGTGTTTCAAAAGTACAGGGATAGAAAAGGTAGAGTAATTAAGTTAATGGCTTGGTTCCCAGTATCTTAAGGTGGCAAAGAGCAAGTAAGCTATCCGAAAATATGGGAGTCAGAGCCAACTAGAGCATAAACCGTTCTAGAAGACTACAGATATAAAAGTAAGAATGAGTGTAAGTGGACTAAATCAGGCTAGGTTAAGTACAGTAACCATTGGCAACCGTCTCTAGGAGATAGGAGTTAAACATGATTATGACAAATTAAAATGCCTGGCAACATATATACTTTAGAATCTTTAAAATTATTTACTATTTTACCTATCTTTTCAATAAAGCATAGATTATTTACATTTCTGCTTTTATATATAAAATTACTTTAGGACTTCAGAAAATAACCATTTATTCATTTTGGTCAGAAATAAAGAAAATAATTCCTTATTTCTGTTTTATGAAGGTGTCCTTCAACAAACAGAAAACAAAGTGTGAAAAATTCACAAAGTATATTCTTCAGTTGCCTGTCATGTTATATTAAAATTCTATTGGAGGCAGTGATTGCAGTGCAATTAGTTACTTAACACGACCCTTTGAGCCACATCTTTGTAACTCTAGCCATGGTCTCTGTGGCTTCCACACAATAACTAAGTGGAACTATGCAAATATGGTATATAGAACCCTAATGAAAGGAATGATTAATTTTGCTGCCCTGCTGGTCTTAAAATGGGCCACCCAGAGGCTAGAACAGAAGCTCTCATCACTGCCAAGAAAGAAGAAACAGGAACAGAGCGTGTTCTTTGGGCCTGGGATCCTGGCACTGAGAAGCTCTTGGAACCAGGAAATTGTGTGGCTGCCCACCTAACTGAATTGTTAAAACCTTCTAGAATGTACTTGTTTTATTATTAAACCTTTTAGGGATAGAAAAACACGCCAGATAGCAGGTTTTTAGATACTAAAGGCTAGTTATTTTCTAACAAGGAAGTTTGCAGATTAATGGACTTTTTCTTTTCTTTTTTTTTTTTAATTTCAGGTATAGAAATTCATGGGTACAGATTCTTACTTTGGAATTTTGGAATCTCTCCCCTCTTCTTATATTTGAATGCCTTTGGGGTACCCTAGAGCAGATTTTATTAGTATTGGTATAATTCAAATTCTTTGGTGGGATGACCAAGATAAAATGGTATTTACAAATTCATGATTTTTTTTCATTGAAGGCAAAAATGCCTACATAAATTAATTCCAGAGAAAAGAGTATTAATCTATTGATAATACTTAAAATTAAAGGACAAAATAGATAGCTAATATAATCCAGTGAATAAAATGACACATTCCATAGGTTAGTACTCCCGTGTATCTGTCAGTTCATCCGTACTTGCTTGTTGGTGTGATGCTGGAAGCTATGCCACCAGCATTCAGATTCCAACAGAGTCACTCATGGCAGACAACTTTAAGCTGAGCCTCCAGACTAAGACAGACAAGAAAGAAGGAACTGGCAGTCTCCTGCTGTAAAGAATTAGCTAGTGAAAACCTTAAGAATAGCAGTGGAACACTGTCAGATATAGAGCTAGAAGATGACCATCCCAGGTTGGAAGACACTCAAAAGATGACTGAGGAAGAGCTGCCTTCTCAAAGTCGAGTTGACCTTAATGACGTGGATGGAATCAAACTCTCAAGAGCTTCATTTGCTGATGTGACATGACTCAAAATGAAGCAAACAAATAAAAACAGGGCGCAAACATCCATTAGTAATCAGAATGTGGACTGTATGATGTATAAATCTAGGAAAATTGGAAACATCAAAAATGAAATGGAATGTGCAAGCTTGGGTATCCTAGGCATTGCTGTTGTTGTTAGGTGCCATCAAGTTGGTTCTGACTCATAGTGATCCTATGCGTGACAGAACAGGGCACACGCTTCCCAGTCATGTGTCATGTCCACAGTCATTTTTATGCTTGCACCCATCATTGCAGCCACTGTGCAATCAATCTCATTGACGGTCTTTCTCTTTGATGACAACCCTCCTCTCTACCAAGCATGATGTCCTTCTCCAGTGATTGATCCCTAATGACAACAAGTCCAAATCATGTAAGATACAGTCTTACCATTTTTGTTTCCAAGGAGCACTCTGGTTGCTCTTTTTCCAGAATGGATCTGTTTATTCTTTTGGCAGTCCATGCTACATGAACTGGTATTGGCGATTTTGAATTGGACAATCATACAGTCTACTATGCCAGAAATGACAACTTGAAGAGGAGTGGCACTCCATTCATCACCAAAAAAGAACATTTCAAGCTCTGCCTGTAATACAATGTTGTCAGTCATAAGATAATATCCATATGACTACAAGGAAGGCCAGTTAATGTGACTTTTACATAAATTTATTGACCAACTACTAAGGCCAAAGAAGAAAACATTGAAGATTTTTACCAGCTTCCGCAGTCTGAATGGGTCAAACATGTAGTTAGGATGCATTGATTATTACTGCTGATTAGAATGTAAAATTTGGAAACAAAGAAGAAGGAATGGCAGTTGGAAAGTATGGCCTTGGTAACAGAAGTGATGCTGGACTTCTTCATTGCAAATACCTTTCTTCACCAGTATAAATGGTGGCTATACACATGGACCTCACTGGATGGAATGCACAGGAATCCAATCGGCTGTATCTGTGGAATGAGACAGTGGAAAATCTCAATATCATCAGTCAGAACAATGCTGTGGCATACACCATCAACTGTTCACATCCAAATTCAAATTGAAACAGAAGACAATTAGAGAGAGTCAATGAGAGGCAAAGTACAATCTTGGGTACATCCAATCTGAGTTTAGAGACTATCTCAAGAACAGATTTGATGTGCTGAATACTAATGATTGAAGACCAGATTGGTTGTAGAACGACATCGAGGACACTATACATGAAGAAAGCAGTAGGTCATCGAAAGAAAAGACCAAATGAATGTCAGAAGAGACTCTGGAATATGGTCTTGAATGTTGAGAAGCTAAAGCAAAAGGAAGAAATGATGAAGCAAAAGAATTGAACAGAAGACTTCAAAGAGTGGCTCAAGAAGACAAAGTAAAATTTGATAATGACATGTGCAAAGAGCTGGAGATACAAGACCAAAAGTTAAGAACACCTCTGGATTTCTCAACCTGAAAGAACTGAAGGAAAACTTCAAACCTCAAGGTGCAACAGTTAACTCTCCACTGGGAAATATTAAATGACTCAGGAAGCATCACAAGAAGATGGAAAGAATATACAGAATCATTATACCAAAAGGAAATGGTCAGTGTTCTACCATGCCAGAGGTAGCATATGATCAGGAATCAGTGGCACTGAAGAAAGAATTTGGAGCTGCATTGAAAACACTCCAGAAAACAGAGCTTTGGGAATTGATGGAATATCAATTGCGATATTTCAACAAATGGATACAGTACTGGTAGCATTCACTTTTCTATGCCAAGAAAATTAGAAGGCCAACTGACTGGGAGAGATCCATAGTTATACCTGTTCCCAAGAAAGCTGATCCACCAAATGCAGAACTTATTGAACAATATAATTAATATCACACAAGCAAAATTTTTCTAAAGATCATTTAAAAATAGCTAAATGAGCATATTGACAGGGAGCTGCCAGAAACTGAGTCCAGATTCAGAAGACAATATGGAACCAGAGGTATTACTGCTGATGTCAGCTGGATCCTGACTCAAAGCGGAGAATAGCAGAAAAGTGTTTACTTGTGTTTTAGTGACTACGTGAAGGCCCTTGATTGTGTGAATCATAAAAGTGATAGATAACGTTTTGGAAAATGAGACACACAGACATTTAATTCTGTTCATGACGAATGTGTACATGGGTTAAGAGACAGTTGTATGAACAGTACAAGGGGACACTCCATGGTTTAAAATCAGGAAAAGTGTGCTTCAGCATTGTATCCTTTCACTATACCTACTCAATCTTTATACTGAGCAAATAATTTGAGACGCTAGACTACATGAAGAAGAATGAGGCATCAGAATTGGAGAATGACTTGTTAACAACCTGCATTGTGTAGATGACACAACTTTGCTTGCTGAAAGCAAAGACGACTTGAAACACTGATGAAGATCAAAGACCGTAGCCTTCAGTATGGATCACTCTTCAACGTCAAGAGAACAGTAATCCTTACCACTGCACCAAAACTAACATCATTATAAATGGAGAAAATACAGGGCTTGTCAAGATTTCATTTTACTTGGCTCTGTAATTACCACCCATAGAAGGATCAAGCAAGAAATCAAAAGACACATTGCAATGGGAAAATGTGCTGCAAAGGACTGCATTAAAGTGTTGAAAAATGAAGACATCACCTTGAAGATTAAAGTGCCCCTGACTCAAGCCATGGTGTTCTTAGCTGCACTGTAGGCATGTGAAAGCTGGACAATGAATAAGAAAGACAGAAGAACTGATGTCTTTGAATCATGGCATTGGAGAAGAATATTGAATATACCATGGACTAGAAAAGAACAAATAGATCTGTCTTGGAAGAAATACAACCACAGTGATCCTTAGAAGCAAGAATGATGAGGCTATGTCTTACATGCTCTGGACAAGTCATCAGAGGGGATCAGTTCCTGGAGAAGAACATCATGCTTGGCAAAGTAGAGGGTCAGTGAAAAAGAAGAAGATCCTCAAGGAGATGGACTGACACAGTGATCTCAGGCACAAGGATTGTGGGGATAGCACAGGACCAGGCAGTATTTCGTCCTGTTGTACATAGAGTTTTTATGAGTCAGCAATGACTCACTGGCACCTAGCACCAACAACATAGGTTAGTAAAACAAAAATAAGCAACTATTTTTGAAAGGAAACTATCTTTCTCAAAAGGAAAAACTGATTATAAAAGGAAATTTGGGGAACATTTATTTCATAAGTTTTGGAAGTATATTTTCTTTCTAAAATGAACTACATACAAATATATTGAAATGTGTAATTAGTTTAATTTTTTTTTATGTTTAAACATTTTGTCTAAGACTTACACCATGAGTTTAGTAGGATTTAGTTTAATTTGCTATGCATGTAATACCTATGTAATGTATCAATCTAGAATACATGAGATGAGGTATAATGAGATCAACTCTGACTTTGGAAAATTTCAAGTGCCATTTTCTTTTTAAGCCAGAAAGCTAGACTTACGTTGTGTTTAAATCATAAAAAATATACGTATTAGCATCTCCACCAGCACTTCCATGAAACATTTATCAACCACTTTATCTGTGAAAGGAGTTTGGCAAAAATTCTGAGTGGACTGATCAAGGAAAATGAGCCAGGGAAGAAACTAAGTCTTTACACACTCTTAATCTTTCGATGCATAGCAGCTGGACTCTAGCTCACCTCCAAATCTCACCTGCTACTGGAAAGTGGATACATTATATCTTTCTAGGCCTAGTTCCATTATCCTTAGGCCTCTGCTGTATTAGTCATCTTTGAAGTCAGTGAGGGGTGGGGAATGAAGCAATAAACTAGGAAAAGGTATGGACTTAGACATTGATTCAAGATTTACATGTTAAACTCAATCTCTCTCCCTGCTTACATAATTTTTACCTTTCTGTGCTTTCTGACTGTATCACATTGGCCCCTGAAGTGCAGTGTGTCAGAAGTAAATGAATAAGCTTCACTACCTCTCTGCTCCTTACCTATGCATTCATTATTTTTTTTAAAAAACACAGCCGTGGAGTCGATTCTGACTCATAGTGACCCTATAGGTCAGAGCAGAGCTGCCCCACAGAGTATCCAAGGAGCACCTGCTGGATTTGAACTGGTGACCTTTTGGTTAGCAGATGTAGCATTTAAACATTACTCCACCAGGGCTTCTGCTTTTGTTTTAAGTGATGAGTATTTTTCATGTTTTGCCCATGACAGAAATACGCTCTTTCACTTAAGACCTCATATCCAGAAACAATCACTGTGTTGTAGATTCTACCTCCTAAATGTTTTTAACCCCAAAGCCAATCTCACTGCTGTTCCAGTAGATTTGATTAGATTCTTACTCATTGTGTCTCTACAGGACGGGGTAGAACTGCCCTTTAAAGGTTTCAAGGCTGTATACTTTACGGAAGCCAGTGACACAGCTTTCTCCCATGGAGCAGCTGGCGGGTTTCAACCTGGGCACTTCCAGACAGTAACTGAGTGTTTAAGCACTACGCCACAAGGGATACTTGTAAGTGTCCTTAGAACATGTGCATTCTCTCTGAGTCTCTCCATTTTATCCTTTTAGTTCTTGTCCTCACCATCTCTTGCAATTGCTTTCTCACAATATTCAGCCTTTAATATTGACTACTTTTGCTACCACAGAGATCATTCTAAAGTATCTAGCTTCATGCATAAAATCTTACAGTTTCCTTGTTGCCAAAGTAAGGCTAATTAGAAGAACACCATACTCTAGAAGCCCTGGTGGCACAGTGGTTAATTATTACAGCTGCCAAACAGAAGGTCTGCAGATCAAATCCACCAGGTGTTGCTTGGAAAGTCTCTGGGACAGTTCTACTCTGTCCTATAGGGTCACTATAAGGCAGTGAGTGATAGTAGAACCCTGTTGACTTCCCACCATAATCATCCACTGTTTTCTCTATCACTCTATCCTTTGGTTTAGTAATGCCTACTTACTTAATCTTTCCACGTTCACTATCTTGTCTCGTACCTCACTATTTTTACCTTTGCTATCCAGCGAAGATCTTGACTCCAGTCCTTGGCCCTTAATGAATCCGTTAATCAGTCCTTGAACTTCAAACTAATGTTACCACTTTTGGATACTTGCCTGGACCATTCTCTGCCTCCACCAACTCTCCATTCCACAAGTACCTCTGGAATGTACATACATAGTCATAGACACTCATCCTTTAATGTTTATTCTTTTATTGAAGACAGTTAAATTTTCATATTTACAAGTAAACTTTTTAGTAGTGAAAAGATGTCTTCTAACAGTTATATTCCCGGGATTTGGCACATAATGGGTATTTAATTTCTTTCTGTTAATCAATCTGGTGGCAACATTTTTCTAAACAGAGATCTGGTCAATTTACTCCACCACTTACAAACTTTCATTAAGTCTTCATTCTAACAGATATGTTCTAGAGTCCTTGACATAAGAGGTCCTTCATAATTTGTCCTCAACATCATTTCCTCTCATCCTGGCACATCTGGCACAGTTCCCCAAAACTGCCATCTGCTATTCAAAACTTGTCATCTCTATCCATGTCATTCACTTTTGTCTCATTCATTTGTGTACTGTCAACATCTAGAAAGTTGCTGAGAAAATGAGAACACTAAAAAGTATTTGCTGAAAATAGAAATAAATGAAAGATGGAATATATTAACCTGTGTCAGACTATAGCAATATACACGGAACAATGAATCGATATAACAATATATTTCCACTTGCAACCTGACAACTTACCACTTCTTTGAAATTGAAATTTTAACAACACAGACAATTCTACCATAGAATCCTGAAGTAATGAGGGAAACAGAGATAAATCATGGATCAAGAAATATTTCTCTCCTTCGAAGCACTTTTGAATTTTCCAGGCACTTCAGGAAACACTTGAAACAGTCATTTGAAAAGTTAAATCAGATTTTATCCTAAAAAATATTTCTTGTCAGTGTTGTTTTCTCTGACGCTTTGTAGAAGGAAGAAGTGTATCTGTAGATTGTTTTGAGACAAGAAAGAGGCATTTTAACGTATTTTAAATACAAAGAATAATGGTACTTCTTTCAGTAACAGTATTTATTATAATTACTGCATTGACAGTGTCACATAGTCCCATGTCACGTGCCTGCACATAAACGCACAGTAGTGGGGATCTGTTCCCTGGCCAGTATTCATTTCCCTGAACCGGTCTGGTGAGAACACCCTCTACCTTTTGGCATTTGTCCCACCTCAACTTCATGAACGGGCCTCTATCTTCTTAAGGAAGATCTTACAGCCCTCTGGTGACATGGGTGGCTGAGGTTTGGACACTTTGCCTAAGACAATACATTCATAGTAAATTTTAGAAGTTTTGCTCATATTATAAAATTATTTCTGTTTTTTACTGATACTTTGTAAATGTGTCATTCTTAACTTTAATGAAGACACGTGTCAGAGAGACGGTGTCAAAAACTGTTTTATATGATATTGGAATGTCCATATTAACTTTTAGCAGTCTGAAAGTAGATAAAAGCAATAATGTACACACTGAAAGTATTCTCAGTGTTGGAGTAGATAATGTGATGTTGCTAGGTGCCATCGAGTCAGTTCTGACTGCTAATGACCCTGTGCACAACAGAACAGAACACTGTCCGATCTTGCGCCATCCTCAACAACATCCACAGCCCATTGCTGTGGCCACTGTTTCAATCCATCTTATCAGCGGTCTTCCTCTTCTTCCTGACTCTCCTCTGTACCATGCACAATGTCCTTCTCGAGGGACTGATCCCACCTGACAACATTTCCAAAGTATGTAAGATGCAGTCTTAACCATTTTTGCTTCCAAGGAGCGCTCTGGTCATACTGCTTCTAGAACAGATGTGTTGGTTGTTTTGGCAGTCCGTGGTACATACTTCTCCAGCACCACAATTCAATGGCATCAATTCTTCTTCTTCTGTCTTCTTTGTTTATTGTCCATCTTTTGCATGATATGATGCAATTGAGAATGCTGTGGTTTGGGTCATGAGCACTTTAGTCTTCTAGGAGACATTGTTACTTTTCAAGATAGTGTAATAAGCAACAGTATAAAGACTTATAAATGATTAAAGCATATTTACATGAGACAATTCAGTATACTTTAGATGTGAAATACCTTTGTTACTTGCATGTATTAAGCAAATCTGTGGGCAAAAAAAAAAAAATCCAAGTGTTGATGGTGTTGGTTTTCTTCTTTAATATGCCCAAACTTTTAAAAGGATATTTAGTTAGTATCAGTAACATTCAAATAATATTCATGACATATCCGTGCATTCTTACCAGAATGCATCCTAATTATTTTTACATATACAATGTTGAATATATTAAAGTACCTCTAATGAGGCTGAAGAATACAGCCAAGTCTTCCTTTCATACATCAATACTAAAAAATTTAAGGTATTAAAAGAATCTTTCAATCCTCATTTCAAATACAAATGAACTCCAATATGCATTCCGGTTGCAGGAGTAGACTAATACTAAATCTTTCAAAATTATCTTACTTTTTATATGTCTTGAAATTCGTATTATTCCTACCCATCTCTTCCTTCATATTTAAGTTCTATTTTTGTTTTTTGACTATTGAAGGTTACCATCACCCCTCAGCTGAGTGATTATAGGGTGCTGGGCTTTCATTTTTGATAGTCGCTGCAAGGCCATACTGTGGTCTTCAATCGGGAACCTGGCATAACTGATGTCACATATAACTGCTTTTCTCAGTGCCACTATTGCTGTTGCCATTGTTTCCACAATTCCTAGATCAAGTTTTGTCCTCTTTCCTTGAAACAAATGCCTTTTGGACACTAACTTCTGACACTTCATCTTTCTCATCAACTTGTGTTTAAAGCAATTACGACTTTATCTTTCCTTTTCCCACCTCAACTCACTTCTAATGTGACTTGATGCTGATCCTTTTATGAAATAACAAGAACTGGAGGCAGTATGAGAGTGGATGTGATAAACTAGAGGTACAACACATAGTGTGGGAGTAGAGAAGAAAAGTGAGAAATAAACCGTACAAAGATGGCAACTTTCAAGGAACAGAGAGATGAAGAAAAGACACCGGAAAGATTTAGCAGGTAGGTGAGAAAACCAGCAAAGTGATACATGAGCCGACTGAGGGGAGAGTTTCAAGAAGTAAATCAAATTTAATCATATAGGCAATTCACAAGGTAAACAGCAGAAAGAATGAAATGTGATTTGAGCACTTAGTTAGTGGCTCTCAGATGCAATGTAGCACAATGGTAATCACTGCACTTTGGAACTAGGCTGTCTGAATTCACCAGCTCTAGAACTTACTAGTTGTATGCTTTTGGGTAAGTCACTTAAATTCCATAATCCTCCATTTCATTGTCTGTAAAATCTGTATCACGAAAGTAATTTTTTCATGTGGTTGAGGTATGAGTTGCTATATGTAAAGAATTTATCAGCATAACTTGAGTACTCCTTCCATCTTAACTCATTACTGCAAGGATAGAGTAGCTGGGGCAGGGGGCGGGGGACCACGCTCTTAGGTGAATTCCGGGCCAATTGGCACAACTAGCATTTTGCTAAGAGAGCTTTCTGCACCCCACATTGGTAAGTGGCATCTGGGGTCTTAAAAGCTGCCAAGCTGCCATCCGAGGACACAGCAAATGGTCCCAACTCAGCAGGAACGGATGCTCACCGAGGACCAAAATGACATGCGGTAAAGACAACCGAGAAGACAGAGAGACCCACAAGAGTGGGTGCCTACATCGACTTGGGACCAGAAGAACCGCATGGTGCCCGGCCACCACCAGCGACAGCCACGATGGAGCTCACAGAGAGGAGTCTCACTGGCAACACAAGAATAAAAAGGGGTGCATCATGAGATCTCCACTAAAAGACCTCAATTGATGCTCCAGCGGTTTTGGGGTTCCTCTAAGAGCATGGCCCCCGGCCCTGATGCTGCCCTTTCCCATAAATTATAACAAAGGTCCACTCTTTGGACAGGAATGGATTGAACTTGGCAATGCAGAGTGACCATATATTGGAAGCACTTTATGGTTTTATACATCTATAGGATATCATCTTGCTGACCTCTGGCTGGAGGAAGGGGAGTGGATGGAGAGGAGGGGAAAGGAGGCTGTTGGGAGGATGAGACATGTATGGAGCAGAGAGGAACAGTGTGCAGTCACCGGACAGGGAGAGCAGTGGAAGCTGCATATAGGTGGGCATGTAAATTTATACGTGAATGTATATTTTCACTCAGTCATGTTAAATAAAAAAAAAAGAATTTAGAACAATGTCCAGCATTTTCTTGTTGTCAGGTGCTGTTGAGTCGGTTCTGACTCAAAGCGACCCTATGAAGAGCAGAATGAAACACTGCCTGGTCTTGTGCCATGTCGACAATTGCTTTTAGCTTAAGCCCATTGTTGCTGCCACTGTGTCGATCCATCTTGTTGAAAGTCTTCCTCTTTTTCACTGACCCTCCACTCTACCAAACATGATGTCCTTCTCCAGGGACTGATCTTTCCTGACAACATGTCCAAAGTATGTAAACCTCAGTCTGACCATCTTTGCTTCCAAAGAACACACTGGTTGTATTTCTTCCAGGACAGATCTGCTTGTTCTTTTGGTGGTCCATCGTACATTCAACATTCTTCTCCAACACTGCAATTTAAAGGCATCAATTCTTCTTCTGTCTTCTCTGTTCATGGTCCAGCTTTCACATGCAGATGATGTGATTGAAAATACCATGGCTTGAGTCAGGTAAATTTTGGTCTTCATGGTGACATGCTTATTTTTGAATACTTTGAAGAGGTCCTTTTGCAGCAGATGTTCAGTGCAGTGCATAATGTCTAGTACATAACTATATAAATGGTGGTGAACTTAGATATGTATTACCTGAATCCCCTTCAAGTAAGGACTTGTTGACCAGCATCTAGGAGAGCTTCCAGGAGAAAATGTTTAGAGCAGTTTCTTCAGCTGTAGAGATTTACCACATCCAAGGTGTACTCTTTTGGGGACAGTATATGTACAGTGACTGATGGAAGAATGGAAGAACGAAGACCCAATCGTTTCAGCCCAGCACAGATGTCTCTGAAGTACTGTGTTAGCTTCAAATCTTCCCGAGAGGCAGGGCTGGGGTGTTAAGGCCCAATCTTGCTTTCTTCTCCTTTATCACATAGGTGGTGGTTTCAAAGGTTCTAATAAACTCCATGGACAAAACGAGCTTCCAGCAAAGTCATATTGTGACAGAAGTACCGTTTGCTTTTATATTTTCAGCTGAATGGTTGGAGAGAATCAGATGTTGAAAGTGACATTGTATTTTACTTCTTTCATGCTTTATGTTTAGTGATAAAATAAAAGTACATAAGGATGAAGCCATTTTTTTTTTTAGTTTTGAAAAGGAATTTATTTTCTCGTTTGTAATCAGATTAGCTTCCACAGATTTTTGCACCTACAATAAACCAAACTTATCACGACAAACTGAAACTTAGAAGTCAAACTATAGAATGTAATCACATTTAAAAATAATTGTTATGGACTTATAAGTAACAGAAAGTAATTTATAAATAATCTAACTGATCATCTTCATTAAAAGACACCCAGTATATCTTTGTATGCTGATAAAATTACTTATCTTTTGGCAAGCTGAAGTAACAGATCAAGTGTGTTGGGTACAAATTGATGTTATGCTCGTTAAAAGTAACATAGCAATTTTTCAAATAAGAAACCATGCAATTAAAAGACTTGGTAACATCAATAAATATACTACTGACCAATCCCAAAGCTTCTGTAACAAAGAGAAATAGGGGACAAGAGCAGAAAGTTACCATTGTGATTCAAAAACTATTATTTAAATATACAGAGACTGAGATTTATTTTTCACCTTCTAAATAGCAAGATCTAACTTATACTCTCTCTTTGTTTCCCAATGCCCTTGTAAAGGACCTAATTTTACCTTGTAATTGTGGTCTGTAAATGCCGAAGTACCAACAGCTGTGGGAACTTCATACCAGGAAGTTATGTGTGAAGGAAAGTAAGCTTCAGACCTAAAGGTGAACAGGGAATAATTTAGTGATTATCTCCTCATCACTTTTCCTTCTTCACTGAGGACAAAATCGTAAATGGCTTTAGACTAGAGCCTGAGTGATTTAAGTTAACCATAAGGAAGATCTCCCTGATGGGCAATGGCTGTTAAACACTGAAACGAATTGCCAAAGGGAGGTTGTAGAATAGGGCAAAAGGGGTACCTTTTAGGTATGAACTAGATTCTGTTCTACAGTGTTGCTTGAACAATAGTTCTGCCTGAAGTAAAAGATGGATATGTGTCTGTGTCTGTGTGTGTGTGTGCGTGCGTGTGGTTTGAGAATGGGCCACATAATAATTCTGATAACAGCATAGTATATCCTTCTCAAATTGCTCCCTACCTATCCCCACTAGACATGAGTCCTGGGCAAGGGGATTGCAATCATTTACTCTATTGAAGAGTTATTTCCACCATGATCTCCTTGGGTAGCAGAGAACTCAAGGTCAAAGGAATGACTGTTTATCTTCAATAATTTAACTCACTTGTCACCCTCATCTGTGAATAGTGTGAGCTTCTTTCATCCAGGGTTCCCAAATCTTCATGTGGATGGGTCCCATTTGGTACAGACTCAAGTTGGCTGTGTGTCACTACTGGTTAGTTAAAACATGTGTGTCACTAAGTATCTTTTAGGAACATTACAGCAAAAGGATTGGTTTTAAAAAAATGGAATGTGGAAAGAAAATATAAGTTTCTCAAATGCTAGTGCAGTGAAATTTAGTTGAAGAAATAAGCAAATTCCTTTTTTCATAATTCTCATCAGGGGAATCAGGAATGAAATGTCAGCAGTAGAACTAATTTTCTATGGAGCAGAGTATACACAGGCGCTATTATATTCCTCACAAATTTCTATCACCTAAAATACACTCCAAATAAAGAAAATATTCAAGAATGGATGTGATCTGCTGAGGTTCTAAAATGCATTAGGTAACACTAAGTTCAGTAATACTGAGTAAAATTTTTGAACTTACTCTAACATAAAGGAGATTATTTTAATAAAAGGAGAGAGAAGAGACATTCCCTAATCTTTATTAAGAACTATTGGAACTTGGTTGATGATTATCAGAAGACTGTAATACTGCAAGTGGTAAATTCTGTAATATAGAAATCGATTTGGCAGTCCAGTGCTTAAGCACTGTACTATCAGGGCTCCCTTTAGTGGCTTCATCAAACAAAAAATTATTTTCTCACAGTTTAGGAGTCCAGAAGTCCAACCTTAGGGTGTTAGCCCTAGGGAAGTCTTTTTCTGCTGGCTCTGAGGACATGTTTTTGTTTTTGCTGAGCTTCTGCTCTTCAGCAGTGTTTTATATGGCTGGTGTTACTCTTCCCCCATCTCTGCTTGCTTCCTTTCTTGTTTAATATCTTTTATATCTGAAAAGAGTCTGATTTTAGACACACTCTGAACTAGCTCATTAACATAACAAAGAAAAAACTCATTCGCCAGTGGGATTGTAACCACTATTAAAACCCAAACCCAAACCCACTGCCCACAAGTTGATTCTGACTCAGAATCACCCTATAGGACAGAGTAGAACTGCCCCATAGACTTTCCAAGGAACTCCTGGTAGATTAAAACTGCCAACTCTTTGGTTAGCTGACCTAGAACTTAACTGCTACACCACCAGAGTTTCTGTAACTACTATAGCTGTTAGGATTTACAACACATATATTTGGGGAACACAATTAAATCTGTAACAAAATAGTAGCAATTCCAGGTCCTAAAACACCTCACAAACAAAGTAAATTTTATCAGTGCTTTAACCTTAACTTGTTGCCGTTGTGTGGATTTCAACTCATAGCGATCTTTTTGAGCAGAATAGAATTACCCCTTACGGCTTCCAAGGAGCACCTAGTGGATTTGAACTGCCTACCTTCTGGTTAGCAGTCATTGCTTTTAATCTTACACCACCAGAGTTTCCAAGAGATGTAAAGAATTAGTGAGGAGAAATGTAAGTATGATGAAATGGAAGGAGGGAATTAAGAAAGTAGGCAACAGGTCTCAGGCAAAAAGTAAAAAAGCATCAGAATTTTTGAGCAAACAGGTAGTCTCTGTTTTTCTTTTTTTCCCCCCCTGGAAAGCACAAAGGACTCCATGGGAGAAATACCTGATGATCTGCTAGCGTAAAGATTGCAGGCTAAGGAACTCTATAGGATAGGTCTACTTGGTCACACTGGGTCAGTATGTGTAGAAATCTCTTTGATGGCACACAAGAACAAGTAACTAACTATAGATGTAATTTAGAGCAAAGTGTTGTTGTTGTTAGGTGATGTCGAGTCGGTTCCAACTCATAGCAAACCTGTGAACAACAGAACAAAAGACTGCCCAGTCTTGCACCATGTCCACAATGATTTTTATGCTTAGGCCCATTGTTGTGGCCGCTGTGTTGATCCATCTCATTGAAGGTCTTTCTCTTTTTCGCTGACCCTCCACTCTAGCATGATGTCTTTCTCCAGGGACTGATCCTTCCTGACAACATGTCCAGATACGTAAGATGCAGTCTTACCGTCTTTGCTTCCATGGAGCACTCTGGTTGTACCCTTTCAAAACAGATCTGTTTGTTCTTTTGGTGGTCTATCGTACATTCAACCTTCTTCTCCAACACAGCAATTCAAAGGCATCAGTTCATCTTCTGTCTTCTTTGTTTGTGGTCCAGCTTTCACATGCATATGATGCGACTGAAGATACCATGGCTTGGGTCAGGCGTGTTTTAGTCTTCAAGGTGACATCCTTACTTTCGAATACTTTGAAGAGGTCCTTTGCAACAGATTTTCGCAGTGCAATGCATCTTTTGATTTCTTGACTGCTGCTTCCAAGGAAATTGACTGTGGACCCAAGTAAAATGAAATCTTTGACAGCCTTAATCCTTTCTCCATTCATGACAATGTTGCTTACTAGTCCAGTCATGAGGATTTTTGTTTTCCTGACATTCAGGTGCAATCCATACTGAAGGCTATGGTCTTTGATCTTCATCAGTCAGTGTCTCAAATCTTCCTCACTTCCAGCACATGAAGTGGTGTTGTCTGTGTAACACAAGTTGCTAATGAGTCATCGTCCAATTCTGATTGCCTCATTCTTCTTCATATAATCCAGCTTCTCGGATTATTTGCTCTGCATACAGATTAAAAAGTTTGGGTGAAAGGATACAACCCCGATGCACACCTTTCCTGAATATCAACCATGCAGTGTCCCATTATGCTGTTCACATGACTGCCTCTTGATCCATATATAGATTCCTTAGGAGCACAATTAGGTGTTGTGGAGTTCCCACTCACCACAATGGTAGCCATAGTTGAGTATGATCCACCCAGTTGACTGCTTTTGCATAGCTGATGAAACACAAGTAAACATCTTGCTGGTATTCTTTGCTTTCAACCAAGATCCATCTGGCATCAGTGATGATGTCCCTGGTTCCACATCCTCTTCTGAATCCAACTTGCATTTCTGGCAGTTTGTTGTCAATGTATTGTTGTAATTGCTTTTGAATACTCTTGAGCACAGTTTTACTTAGTGCAGGGTGGACAATGTAAATTGATGAAGCTGGAGAGGTACATTCGAAATAAATCTTTCTTTAGACTTTATTGTCTAGCAATACAGAATAGGAGCCCCTGTGGCATAGCAGTTACATGTTATGGCTGTTAACCAAAATGTCAGCAGTTCAAATCCATCAGACACTCATTGGAAACTCTATGAGTCAGCTCTATTCTGTTCTATAGGGTTGCTATGAGTTAGAATTGACACAACAGCAACATGTTTTTGTTTGCTTTTTACTGTGCAATAATTGAGGGTTTTTAGGCAGGGGAAAGACATGACCATATGATCAGTTTTGCAGTGTGATAAATTGTTTACTAAGGACAAAGAGTGCCCCATTTAACAATGATAAAATCTTGCTAAATTGCATGTCTTTTATGAGTCTTTCTTTTTTGGATCCAAAAAGAAAAATAGGGAAAATAATAGCTATATTTCAAAGTTTTTGCACAAGAAGAAACTGATCTTTGATGGTCACAAGGGTGGGGAGGTAAGGAGAGGGGTACTCCTAGATAGTAGGTAGGAATTGAGTTAGGTGAAAGAAGTGACAGCATGCAGTAGAAAGGAGACTAGCACAACTGAAGTACACCAAAAGCTAAAGTGTTTTCTAAACACAACCCAAGATTTTGAAGGACAGTGTAGCAGGGACAGGGGTCTAGGGACTATGGTTTCAGAGGACATCTAGGCTAATTGGCATAACTAAGTTCGTTGTTTTTAAGAAAGTGGTTTGCATACTACTTTGGTGAGTGGTGTCTAGTGTCTTAAAAGCTAGCCAGTGGCCATCTAAGCAGCGTAAATTGGTCCCAGCCCACCTGGAACAGAGAAGAGTGAAGGACATCAAAGACAAGAGGAAAATGTGAGCCTGGCAGACAGAAGGTGCTCTGTGATCTGAGGCTACATCAGCAAGGCACTAGAAGAGCTGGATGGTGCCTGGCCACCACTTAGGACTGCCCTGACAGGGGACATAATGTAAAGTCTCTGATGTTGCAGGAGCAAAATGTGGTTGCAGAATTAAAATTCTATTAACAAGTCCACACCTGATGGTCCTTCAGACTGGAGGGTCCCCTGAAGGCACGGCCCCTGGACTCTCTGTTAGCCCAGAGCTGAAACTAGTCTTTAAGCTAGCTCTTCAGACAAAGACTGGACTGGACTGTAAGACCCTGAGTGATGCTAGTGAAGAACATACTTCTTGGCTGAAATAAATACATGAGGCTGCCTGCACAGCTCCTCTCTGGCGGTGACATGGGACAGTGGAAGGGTACAACAGTTGGTTGAATGGATGAGGGAAGTACAGTGTGGTAAGGAGGGGTGTGCTGCCATGGGGGATGGGGAAAGAAGGTCACGGCAGTTAGAGCAGCATAGTGGCAAATTGATTTACATTGAAAACTTTCACTTATAGCACAACAAAATATTTTAAAAAGTTGTCATGCAGATTAGATACTGTATGTGTAAACAAACTAGCCTAGTGCCCAAATATCCTAGATACTAGATCATTGTGCTCTCACAGTCTCTAGAAAGTGAGTCTCCATTTCTAAAAGGAAGATGCTTCTTCCATCCAGAAAGCTCCTGTCTCTTGGGACATTCCGTTGTTTCTCATGTATGTACAAATGGGGAGGTAAGAATGGTTAACATGTACATTTATTGACTTTGAAAAGGGAACATGTCATTTTCAAAAAGTAGTTCCAAAGGCAGATCCAATATCTCATATCCCGTGCAGCTTTGAACTAAAAATCCATGGCACAAATAGCGATTCAGGAAAGCTTAATTCTGCTCTTTTGCCATACAGTCACAAAGATGGTACGTCTGCTAGAGCCAACCTCACGAAGAATGCTTTCTGGCACTGAGCAGATATAAATACATCTTTACAGGTGGAGGGCTTGTTGATTTCCAAGTCTGCTTGTCATGGTGAATGATATTTAAGTGTGAAGATCAGCTGCAAAGTTGTTCACGTTACCAGTTACCCTTCCTCAGCTGTAATTTTCCCCTGACAAAGTCAGTGAACCAGATGAGTAAAAATCTGATGTGTAGATCTGCACGTGTGTGTATTTTTTACCCTTTCCTCCTACGTGCTGTTCTCCATTTGGTTTCTCTCTTCTCACTTCATGTTAAATAGCACAAAGACACAGAGAAATAATGCTTCCTCACAAATACTTTTTGTCTGACCCTAAATTATGTTTTGAAGGAGAAAAGAGCATTTTCAAATGCTTCCAGAATGATCAGATTCCTATGCTGAAGCTTTAATAGTTTTCTTCAAAGCGATGCCTAAGGAAAAGATCAGAAAATTAGCCACTGGACAGACTTGTTGAAGTCGTCTCCCTTGCGGAACACGGCTTTAATTTCTGGAAAATTTAATAGTGTGATTGAGTGGCAATTAAGCCATGTAGAGTCTGCTAGTCATGGGTTAAAATAATTTGTAAGGCTTAATTAATTGCTACAACAACTGATAGTCCTGTCAAATTGTCAAGTGAGTTCATTGATCTTAAAATTCAGCTGAGCTCAAGAAAGACTGACAAAATAATTTGTAGACTGTGACAGAGAGACAGAGACAAGGAACAGGTGTAAAGGTAGAATAGAAGGTATGCCTACGGAACAGATAAAATAGAACCAATATTCCCTGAGAAATAGATTGCCTACACATCTCCAGAGGCAAGCCCCCAGGAACTGTGTCTCTAACTTTCAAGTATTGTGTATGAGTGGTTTTTTTTCTTTTTGTACTTTTAATGACCTCCTACCTTTTAGCTTATATTGAAAATATGATAAATAAGTCAGATTCTGTGCCAGGCCCCTTTAATTTTAAGTTATGAAAACAGATATTTGAACACATTCAGCCTAAGTGTAGGGCACTAAGTGCCTTTTTTTCAGTGAACTGCTGAGTTTTTGGTTTCCATATCACCTTCCTAAGGATGAGTGAGGCTGCTGGTTCATCTTTTTGTATTAAGGGCAAATATGTATATTTACATATATGTATATACATATATGTATTTACATATGTACGCACACACACACATACACATATACATGTATATATACAGACCGATGTATGAGTCAGATCCTACTCGACGGCACTTGGCTTGGCTATGTATAAATATTTATAAATTTATATATAAACCAAAACCAAACCCACTGACGTCAAGCCGCATCTGACTGTCCGACTTACAGTGTCCCTACTGGACAGAGAAGAACTGCTCCATAAAGTCTCCACAGAGGGCCTGGTGGATTCCAACTGTTAACATTTTGGTTAGGAGATGTAGCATGTACCCATTAGGCCACTAGAGTTTCCATATGTATTTATATATGTATATATTTATGTCATTTTATATGTGCATTATACACACACACACACACACACATATATCATTTTTTAACCCTGTAGTCTTTACAAATGGCAGGCTACCTGACACCCAAGGTATCAGGCCACCTCTCATCAAGTTCACTTTTCTTTATCTTATGGAATGAGTGACAAAGGAAAGCAATGGGCGATTTTCTCACTGCTACAAAGCTTCATAAAGGAGAAAACACAGTCCCTGAACTAAATGACTAAATGGTGACACAACTATAATTAGCAGCAATCAGGAAGCCCATTTTGTCAGGGAATAATCTGCAGTGAGGACTGAAATCATCACGTCATTCACAACACATTTGTAACATTGCGAACAACCATGAGGTGTGTAAGAAGTGGTGAACTAGGAAATAATAATTAGAAAGAAGGGACAGAATCTTTATATTGAATGAGGCAGTTCCAATAACACAAATCTGGATAAAACTAAGCTACTTTGAGGTTCACATACTTGTGCCACCTCAGGTCATCACTGTGTCATCTAGCTTCTGGCTCCAGGACCTCTGGCCACTGCCTACATCCCAGGTCAGTGCTACAGCTACTGAAGAACTCTGTGTGAGTTCTCACAGCTCCAAAGTGTATGTGAAGAAAAATCCATGCATGTGGCCTTTCAGAAAATTACTGTGCAAAACTAGGCAATCAATCACATTTGACACCATCATGCGATCCTTGAACTGACTTTTTTTTTTAATTATAATTGAATGAAAATGTACATTCCCATTTAAATTTGCATGCCCACCTATATGCAGCTCCCACTGCTCTCCCTGCCCGGTGACAGCACTCTCTTCCTCTCTACTACATAAATGCCTTATCCTCCCAACAATCTCCTATCCCCTCCTCTCCACCCACTCCCCTTCCTCCAGTAAGAGGTCAACAGGACAACATCCTATAAATGCATAGAACCATAAAGTGCACACATGATACGGTTACTCTGTGTCTCCAAGTCCAATCCATTCCTGTCTGAAGAGTTGACATCCATTATGATTTATGGACAGGGCAGTGTCAGGGCCAGAGGCCATGCTCTGGGAACTCTGAGGCCCGTGGACCCTCATTTGTGGTCTTTTAATAGAAATCTCCGGGTGTACCCCTTTTTATTCTCGTGTTGCTAGTGAGACTCAACTTTGTGAGCTCCATCACAGCTATCCCTGGTGGTGGCCGGGCACAATCCGGTTCTTCCAGTCCCAAGTCAATGTAGCTGTCCACTTATGTGGGTCTATCTGTCTTGTGGGTTCTCTTTCCCCCATGTCGTTTTGTTCCTTGGTGATCATCTGTTCCTGCTAAGTTGGGACTATTTGCTGTGCCCTCAGATGACAGCTTGGCAACTTTTAAGACCCCAAATGCCATTCACCAATGTAGGGTACAGAGGGCCCTCTTAGCAAAATGCTGGTTGTGCCAACTGGCCTCTATTTCCCCTGAGAGCATGGTCCTTAGGCTCTTGCTCTAGCTACTCTGTCCTTATCATATTGGATTAAGATAGGAGTAGTAATCATGTTATGTTGAAGTCTAGTTAATATTGATCTTCTTTCTAATGTGTGCTGTCCCAGAGTTCACTCAACCAAGTTTCTATCAACTATCACCAGGTTATGAGATGTTTCCTAAAATCATCGTTGTTCTTTATCATTGCATAGTGTTCCATTGAGTACATATACCATAGTTTACCTATCCATTCCTCTGTTGTTGGGCATCTGGGTTGACTCCATCTTTTTGCTATTGTGGACTGGGCTGTGACTTGCACTGACTTTTTCACCTTTCTTGCCTCTCTCTTTTTCACTCACTTTTGCTCTCAGGATTGTCCCACTGTCTAAGCTGCGCCTGGGAATCCCTGGCAGCACACTGGTTAAGTTCTATGGCTGCTAACCTAAAATTCAGCAGTTTCAGTGCAATTCTACCGTGTCCTACAGAGTTAGTATGAGTCTGAAATGACTCCATGGCAACAGGTTTGGTTTGGGTTAAGGTGCACTTGGTCTAAACCATGATTTTTTTCAATTGCCTCAAAGGCATGTGGAAGTTTGACAATGACAAAAGGGAGATAGAAGAAGGATGGATGCATTTTAATTGTAGTGTTGTGGAAACGTATTGAGTATATTGTGGACTTTCAGAAGAAGAAATAAATCAGTTTCAAAAGGAATATGATCAGAGTGCTCCTTAGAATCAAAGATGCTGATTTTGGAGATGTTAGCAGGAAAGACAATTCCCTAAAGACATCATGTTTGGTAGACGGTCAGTATAAACAAGGGAATTCCTTGATGAAATGGATTAACACAACAATTACATCAATGGATGCAAACACACCGATGGTCATGAAGGCAGCATAGGACTGGTCAACATTTCATTCTGTTATATATAACGAATACCACACCTATGTCAGTTTGTCACACTGTGGAAGATTAACAACTTGTGATATGCAGATGATGCAACCTTGCTCCTGAAAAGAGGACCTGAAGTGCCTACTGATGAAGATTAAAGGCTATAGCCTTCAGTATGGATTACACTTAAACATAAAGAAAACAAACATCCTCACAATTGGACTGATAAGCAACATTGTGATGAATGGAGAAAAGATTGACACTGTCAATGATTGCTGGCAATGCCAACAGAAACAGCACTCAGGAAATCAAATGATGTATTGCACTGGGGAAATTTACTGCAAAAGATCTCTTTAACGTTCCAGAAAACAAAGATGTCACTTCGAGGTGTGTCTAACTCACCCCTTGAGTATGAGGTATGCCTAAGCTGTACTAATTCTAAGTGCTTCACATGCTTGTGAAAGCTGGATAATGGACAAAGAAGACTGAAGAAGAATTGATGCCTTTGAATTATGGTGTTGGCAAAGAGTACATGGGCTATCAAGAAAGAACAACTCTGTCTTGAGAGAAATACAGCCAGAGTGCTCCATGGACGTGACGACGGCAAAACTTCATCTCAGGTACTTTGAATGTGTTATCAGGAGGGACCTGTTCCTGGAGAAGGACAGCAAGCTTGTCGTGTTAGTTATCTAGGGGAGAGTTCCCGGGTCCTGCTCCAGACACCACTTTCTCAATGGTATGAAGTCCACTCCTGTCTCTCTATTCATGTCTCTCATTTATATGTCAAAAGTGAGTTCCTCAAGGTACAACGCAAATCTGTAGATTGAATCCTGCCTCGTTAACATAACTGCCTATAACCTGCCTGATTAATATCATATAGGCATCATCAGATGGCAAATCACATCATCTGATGATTTATCACACAATATTGGGAATCATGGCCTCGCCGAGTTTATGTATACTTGGGAAGGACGTCATTAAATCCAAAGTGTACTTGGTCAAGTAGAAAATCAGAAAACCAAACCCAGTGCCATTGAGGTGATGCTGACTCATAGCAACCCTATAGGACAGATTAGAATTGCTCCATAGAGTTTCTAAGGAGCGCTTGGCAGACAGATAACCTTTTTTGACTAGCAGTCTCAGCATTTACCCACTAAGCCACCAGGGTAGAGGATCTAGAAAATGATGAAGGTCCTCAACAAGATGGAATGACACAGTGACTGCAGTGTTAGGCTTGGACACGGCAGCACATGTGAGGATGGCAGTGTTGCATTCACTTTTAAATCTCTTTACACAGAGTCTCTGAGTTAGAACTGAGTCCACAGCACCGAACAACAACATCCACAAAGTCACCATGAATCGAAACTGACGGCAACTGCCAAGGACAAAGTAAACGAGTGGTTTAAAAAGCCTTTCTTGCATCTTCTTTCTGCCTGCCCAGATTAAAGTATAATTCCTTTTAGAAATGAACCAAAATAAATTCTTAAAGGAAATGAATTAGTATGGTGCCAATAAAACGTAAACACTAAAATCTTGTGGCTTCTTCGTATTGAAACTTACAGCTCCAGTTCTATCAAGATAATGAGTACATTACACAGGAGTTCTTAATCACTCATGTATTTAACCAGGGCAGACTATTTAATGGACAATAGTAGTATTCTATTTTCAGTTTCAAAATAAGTAGTTACAGTGTTAAATTGCTCAAGGATTATCCTAGGTCAGCTGTTTTCATTTGTCTATTACTGTACATTGATATCCTTTTTTGCTTTGTCATAAGAATTCTCAGTTCTAGTGAATGTGTTCATAGCTGTAACTATAGTTATTAACAGCCTCAATAGCCGTAGCATATTTTAGAACCTACAGGCTGCTGCTCTCTATCCATCTCCTACATTCCTCCCAAGTCATCTTGCCTGAAGGATTTCTCCCCACTGGTGTGAAACCAAAGTTTTTATTTCCAATCCAACTGGTGCTGCACTGCTTTCCATCATGAACATCTTTCCAGTACATTGTTTTTACGTGTCTAAGAACAGTCAAAATCTACTAGAAATTAATGAGCGCATGCCTTCTGAAATTCTGTTTAAATAAATATCATTTCAAAGGAAACTGTCATTTCAGGAAGGCAAAACCAGTGAACTAAGGAGAGGATCAAACATTTCCAGCAACTTGGATGAATGATATTTCGCGGTCTTGACAAAGCTTTGCAAGTGTAGCTAAGCTCCTTTAAGATGTGACACAGTAAAGGTCATTAACAATGAAATACATCACTGCATTTATTTGTAAACCCTGATGGTATACTGCTTAAGTGCTCCCATCTACTAACCAAAAGGTCAACAGTTCAAATCCTCCAGGGACTCCTTGGAAATTCTATGGGGCAGTTCCACTCTGACCTATAACATTGATGAGTCAGAGTCAACTTGATGGCAGTGGGTTTTTTTTTCAATAGTAGATTGGAAACAGTGGTGAGGTAGTGGTTAAGTGCTACATCTGCTAACCAAAAGGTTGGTGGTTTAAACTCACCAAGCACATCTTGGGGATTTCTACTCTGTCCTATAGAATCATTCTGAGTAGGAATCGGCAGCAGTGGCTTTTTGGCTTATATATTGTATTAATGCTTCAATTCCAAAAGTTTACCAGCTTGATTATTGTTCTCTAACAAACAGGAACCTGACAGTGTGGTGGTGAAGAGTTGGGATGCTAACTGAAAAGTCAGCAGTTCAAATCTACTAGGTGGTCCTTGAAAACCCTGTGAGATAATTTTACTCTGTCCTATAGAGTCACTGTTAGTTGGAATTAGCTCAATGGTAAGGGTCTGGTTTGGTTTTGGTTTCTCTAAAAACATTTACTAAGAACATCTGAAATCCTACAACTGTCTTCAGCTGTCAGTTTACAAGGACATCTTAAACACATTTTCTGTGTTCAAGCACCTTAATATCTAGTATCTGCAGTCAAACAGTAAATTGAAAATAGTGGTTTATTATAATCCGTGTAATGACAGACTTACATACAGAGAGTTATTAGATCTCAGAATGTAAACACTTATATTAGGTGCCTGGAAGGTAGAGACAGAGGAAGCAGGGTCCAGGGAGACTTTCCTAGGGAAGATAAAATTTCATTATTTAAGGATGAGTAGGAAGGAATTATTCGGACCAAGTTTGAGAGCTGAATTTGGAGTATTCCAAACACCATTAACAGCTAGGATGGTATTGAACCCTATCAAGCAAACAGAAGACCACCTAGTCATTCTGAATGGCTGCAGCAAATGTTAGGAGGGGTCAGCTGGTACTGGGTAAGCAGTGATTATATGAGCACAACGCAGATAAAGCTAAATGAGTTGAATATTAGTCTGAAAGATCTGGGTGTTGTCGAAGTCTTTTTTCAAATAAGAGAGCTTTAAAATTAGTTTTGTGTTTGGGAGAGATCTCTTTGTCAGCAATATATTGGAAGACGAGAACAGCCTGGGGCAGAGGCCAGAGAAGCAGCTACTGCTCTACTTGATGCAGGAGAGAATGAGTTTCTGGACAAAAGCAGTGAAAATGGCAATACGTAATAGAGACCAAGAGGCTAGACTGCAGAACGGAGCACCGATTAGCCTAGGTGATAGGTCAAAGGAAGCCACTGATAAAACTCGATTCTATGCGAGCTGTAAGTTTTTGGCCAAGGTAGCCTGGTGGCAAGTGCTGGTACCCCTCAACTGAGAAAGGGAAACCAGTCCTAGCAGCGTTGGAGAGCAAGAGGCAATTATGGGTTCTTTTTTAAATGTATGGAATTTGGGACGTATTTTTGGAAATCCAAATGGAAATATCTAAAAATGCATATAAATGCGTGGATCTTAATTTTAGAGGAGTGAGTTAGACTGCAGATATGAGTTTGGATTCATCTACATTTAAGTGATAATTGAAAATATGAAGGTGAGTGAGGTTTCCCAGAGGGACTAGCTAAATTGTAAAATCTACAGTAGAGAACTGCGCATTTCAGGAATTTTGCACCTGAAATCTGAGCACATGGAGAACTAGCTAGAAAGTGTGAGAAGGCACAAATGTACGGATAACAACATCAATTGGGACGATAATTGTAGCCGCCGAGTACTAGATGATTAGCATGTATTAGGCATTATGTTAACCCATGTTAAATGCTTTTTATATATGTATGTTATTTCACTTAAACTTTGCAAAAAAAGGTATAACTGTTATCATCCATATTAAAAGATGAGAAAATTGGGATTCTGCGTGGGTGTCAACTAACATAGATGTCACTGTTAAGACAAGCTATACAGGGTGGGGCAGATGGTATTCAGCAAAGATCCTGTTTCAAAGGCTCTCCTAAAAACTTGCTACTCTCCCATGAAGAAAGGAAGCCTTTGCTCCACGCTTTTGCAACTGGCCTGCCTTTGATGTCTGTCTCCACCAAGAAAGCACAGTGGAAGTGCCACTATGTGACATGGCAGGCTAAGTGATCAAAATGTCATGTACTTTCTGCTCTTTGTGGATGGATGGTCACTGTCAGCAACAACCTCCATCCTGTGAGGAAGCCCAAGCAACAGATGCAGAGGTCCACGCAGAGAGGAAATATCACCTCTAGTCCACAATCCAGTGGCATCAACTTGTTAATCATGTAGGAGAATCATGATTGTTGTTGTTTTAAACCAGTACATATTGGGTTGGATTATTAATGCACTGTTAAGTAATTGATACAGATTTGGGTACCCAGAAGTGGGAGTTGACTTAAAAACATTCAAAATAGGTGACATTGACTTGGAGACCAGGCAATGAAAGAAAGCTGAAAATGCTTTGTTTAAGAATGTTTAAATAGGTTATGCGTGAAGACAGAAGAGGACTGAAATGTGACGGGAAATCTGATAAAAGGGAACCTTTGTTGTATACTTATTGTTGTGTTTTGAGGATTCATTATATATTCTGGCTACAAGGCCTTTGTCATGTAGATATGTGATTTGCAAATACTTCCTGCCAGTTTGTAGCTTTTCCTTTTTATCCTTTAAGAGTAACTTTTGAAAAGTTACTGTTGTTCTTTGTCACAGTGAGGTCGATTCTGACTCATTGTTACCCCATGGGGGCGGAGCAAAACTGCAGTGTAGGGTTTTCAAGGCTGTGACCTTTTCTGAAGCCTGTCACGAGGCTGACCTCTCAAGGTAACTCTGGGTGGATTTGAACCACCAACCTTGTAGCCAGTAGCTGAACACTGAATGATTTGCATCACCCAAGCACTCCAATTTTGACAGGTAGAAGCTCTTAGTTTTGCTGGAGTACAGTTTATTATTATCTAGTGTATTTTAGTTTTCATTTAGAGAAATTATTGCCCTGTGCAAAAATCACAGATTCTTCTACGTTTTCTTTCAGAAGGTTTGTTGTTTTAAACTTTACATTTGTGTTCATAATTTATTTTGAGTTAATTTTTATGTAGGCTATAAGAAAGATTTTTGTTTAAGTTTTTCTTCTTTGTTTTCTTTTTAGCGGCTATGTAATCATTCCAGTACCATTTATTAAAAGATTATTCATTCTACATTAAATTGTTTTTTGCATATTTGCTGAAAATCAATTGGCCATACATAAGTACCTCTTTTTCTTTATTCTGTTGTATTTATCTATATGTCTACCTCTCACCAACATGATGTCAATTGCCATAGATTTATAGTAACTCTTGAAACCAAGTAGGGTCCTTCAACTGTTTTAAAATAGCTTTGCTTTTAGTTCCTTTACCTTTCTATATAACTTCTAAAACCAGCTTGATTTCTACAAGAAATCTTGCTTAGACTTTGAATACAATTATGTTGAAGACATATATCATGTTGGGAAGAAGTGATATCTTAGCAATAGTGAATCTTTCAATTCATAAAATGGCATAACTCTCCTTTTTTTGGTTTATTTGAATGATTTCATTTATCAGAATTTTGTAGCTTTTGAATATTGTGTATATTTTGAATCACATGCAAAGTATAATTTAAAAAAATCAATTTCTAACTGTTCATTGCTAATATATAAACATACAATAGCTTTTTGTATTTTGACATTGCGACTTCTATCCTTGCTATACTTGTTATAATTTTTTTGTAGATTTTTTGAAATTTTTTACATAGACAAACACATTGATACAGTTTTATTTCTTCTTTCTCAGTCTGTATGTTTTTAATATGTTTTTCTTGCTTTTAGCATTTCTATAAGTTGGAATCAACCTGATGACAGTGAGTCTGGGGATTTGGCTTTTTTGGGGGGGGGATTATTTTACTGGAATGAACCTGTAGACCACTGTTGAGCAGTAGTAATGAGAGGAGGTATTTTGGCATTTTCTTCATCTTAGGAAGAAAGCTTTCACCATCTGTTGTGATGATAGTTGTAGAGTTTCTATTGATGTCTTTTGACAGATTGGTGAAGTTCTTTCCCTAGTTTGTTGAGAATCTCTGTCATAAATGGATATTGAATTTTGTCAAATCGTATTTCTGTACCCTTTGGGGTGCTCATATGGATTTTCTTCTTTATTCTGTTGATACAGTGAAAGTAACCCTAATACCGTTCAACATGTTTTCTCCTTTTCAAAATGGCTTAATTGAGAGCTTCATGTAACTGATGCCAAAATATTACTCTAAATAATCTGTAAATACTTTTCAGTGCATCAGCTACTCAGACGTCTGCACTGTCCTCTTTCCAAATGGACACAGAGCCCCCTCAGTTTCTGTGATCTTGGTCCCCCACCTCTTCTTTGCTCTCCAGAGAAATGGTCTTCAGCCTGGAAACAGCAGCTAGGAGGGCTGCTGGTCATTTTTTGAATCCACAATTTTCTTTCTTGCTCCTTATCTCAGTCAGAGTAGGCTCAGAAGGTTAATTGCTCTAGCCGAGGAATTTTTGTATAAGTTTGGTCTTTGCCTATTACAAACATGTGAACTAGAGTCTAGGTGTCTGACATATATATCTGTAGTTTAATAAAGAGTTTATTGTGACTATTTTGTGATGTATACAGTTATCTGTGGGCTACATGTTTAAAAACATGAAGTATTCCTTGCCAAAATGATGTGTAAACTCTGATGTAAAACTTGTCCTTTGAGACTCCATGGAGAACAGTCTGCATTGCTGTCTAGTCTCCAGTAGTATCAGACCTCCTAATAAAGCTTCTTGCTCCTTCTAACTTGAAGTATGTTTCACTGGCTCCAATACTCCAGGGCACAGACTCAAATCAGTTAACAGGGAACTATTTTGATTGATTTTCAAATGTTGAACTAATATCTGCATATCTAGTATAACTCCCATTTCACTGTGAAGTACCATACTTTTTATGCAATGTGGGACTTCATATACTAAAACTGTGTCATAAATTTTGTGTCACTATGAGTTTTTTTTCCCCTCTTTCAATGTCTTCCTCTGCTCTGGTATAAGGATAATGACTAATGATGGCTTCATTGAGGAAGTAGAAAAATGTATCCTTCTTTCAAATTTCTAGAATAGTTATAAGAGAATTTCTACTATCCCTTCCTCAACATTTGGTAGAAATTACTCACGAAAATGTCTGTTCATGTATTTTCCTTAATTTCACTAAAAGGACTAAAGGCTATTCATGTTTGTTTATTTCTCTTCGAATTAGCATTGCTATGTTGTGTCTTTGGTGTACTGTGGGCTGACACAAGAATTAACAAATCTGTCTTGGAAGAAGTACAATCAGAATGATCCTTAGAGGTGCTGACATCAAGACTTCATCTCTTTTACTTTGGACAAGTGATCAGCATGAATTTCTGGCAGTTCCCTGTTAGTATACTGTTACAGCCACTTCTGAATGATACTTAGCAACATTTTACTCGCATGTACTATTAATGATATTGTTGTATAATTTCCACATTCTGATGAATCTCCTTTCTGTGGAACAAGCATAAAAAATGAACAGGATCCAGTTATTTGGCCAGGTCTTTCAAATTTCTTGGCATACACAAGTGGGTGCTTTGCAGGGTTGCATATGTTTGTTGAAATCTCTCAAGTGATATTCCATCAATTCCTACAGCCTTGTTTCTGCCAGTGCCTTCAATGAAACTTTGACTTCTCCCTTCAGTACCATTGGTTTCTGATCATGTACAACCTCTTGAAATGGTTGAACATCAACCAGTTCTTTTTGGCATAATGACTCTTTCCTTGCATCTTCATTTGATGTGTCCTGAGTCGTTTAATATTTTCCCTTAGAATTATTCACTATTGCACCTTGAGGCTTGAATTTTTTTCTTCAGTTCTTTCAGCTTGAGAAATGCAGAATGTGTTATTCCCTTTTGGTTGGCTATTTCTAGCTCTTTCCACATGTCATTATAATGTTTTGTCTTCTTGAGCTGCTCTTTGAAATCAGAAGATTTCAAAGATTTCAGTTCTTTCCAGAAGATTTTAGTTCTTTTGCCACATCATTTCTTCCTTTTGCTTTAGCTACTCAACATGAAATAGCAAGTTTCAGTGTTTCCTCAGACATTTAATTTTGTTTCTTCTTTATTTCTTGTCTTTTTAATAATTTGTTGCTTTCTTCATGTATGACAGACTTGTCATTCTACCACTCCTATGGTCTTCAATCTTTAGCATTCAACGCATCAAATCTATTCTTGAGTCATTCTGTAAATTCAGGTGGGACATACTCAAGTTAGCTAACTTGAGTATGTCCCACTTGGATCTTGTGGACTTTTTCTAATTTTCTGCAGTTTCAATTTGAAATAGCATATGAGCAGTTGCTAGTCTATGCTGCAATTGGCACTTGCCCTTGTTCTGACTGATGATTTTGATATGTCCTAGCATCTCTTCCCACAGAGGTAGTCTATTTAATTCCTGTGTAGTCTATCTGAAGAGGTCCATGTGTACTAGTTCAGACAATTAAGTCCATGAACTTAATTGTTCCAAGTGCTACACACCTCATTGCTGAATGTCACTACAGTTGCCTTTGAAATACCCCTCTAATAGCTATGCACCCACTCCAGCACCTAGTCTACACTTCAAAGCAATTTTGCGACACTTTCTGGAATGGCCTTTGAGAATGGTGGCATGGTGGCAAATTTGCAAATTTGATTGTATAGTTATCAGTGACAGAGTTTGCAGCCAGTAAACAAATAACTGTGTTACAACACCCTACTTGCTCACCTGATCTGGCCCCCAATTACTTTTTTCTTCACCCAAACATACAGGAAATATTGAAAGGAAGAAATTTTGATGACATCCAGAACATCAAGGGTAATATGATGATAACTGTGATGGCCATTCCAGAAAGAGTTCCAATGTTGCTTTCAAGGGTAGACTAGGCTCTGATGTTGGTGCATAGTTTCCCTGGGGAGTACTTTGAAGGTAACCATGGTGATATTCAGCAGTGAGGTATGTAGCACTTTTTCTAGGATGAGTTTGTGAACTCAACTGTCATGTTTGTATACTCGCTATGTTGGTGAAGAAAGATATTTGCAAAGTAGAAGTCATTGGCCCTGCAAAATTCTATCATGTGATCTCTGGCAACATTTCTATTATGAAAGCCATACTTTACAACTACCATTTCTTGTTTGCATCCAGCTTTTGCATTCCAGTCACCAGTAATCATCAAAGCATCCTGATTGCATTTTCCATCAATTTCAAACTGCATGCCACACCAAGTGCTGTCAGCATAAGCTGATCAAAATCTTCAGTATTTTTTATCTATGGACTTAATGGTTGGTGTGTGATTTTGAATGATAGCCATATTACATTCTCTTCTTTGTAGGCATATAGATATTATCATACCACTGACAGCACTGTACTTCAAGATAGATCTTGAAATGTTCTTTTTGACAGTGAACACAACACAGTTCCCCTTCAAGCTGTCATTCCTTGCATAGCAGACCATATCATCATCTGATTCAAAATGGCCAATTCAGCTCACTAACACCTAGGATATTGATGTTTATGCATTCCTTTTCATTTTTCACCATTTCCAATTTTCCTCAATTCCTATTTCGTATATTCCATGTTCCAATTATTAATGGATGTTTGCAGCTGTTTCTCCTCATTTGGAGTCTTGCCACATCAGCAAATGCAAGTCCTGAAAACTTCACTCCATCTGTGTCACTATGTTCTTCTCTACTATTAGGATACAGCTCCTTTCCAGTGATCTTTTGGTAGGTTTCCAAAGTAGCTGGCTTGTCTTCCAGCGCTACATCAGTGTTCCTCTGCTACTCCTAAGGTTTTTGCTGGCTAATTTTTTTTCAGAAGTCGACTGCAAGGTCCTTCTTCTCAGTCTTGGTCTTAGTCTGGAAGCTCAGCTGAACCCTGTCCACCATGGGTGACCATGCTGGTGTCTGTCTCCTGGTGGCATTGCAGCAAGGAAGAAGCCTACGTAGTCCAGCAAACTGACAGACACATGGGGATTGTATCATCGGCAAGTCTTAAACTATTTTGACATGTTAGTGCGCATCTATGAAATTTAAATACTCTGCTGTGGTACCTTGGGCTACATAACATTTGTCTTTGTAATGGTTGGCGCTGTACCTATCACGTAGCTATTGTTCAATCAGTGGTCACTGACTGAATGAATTTACAAATGACATTTGAATATTAAAGGTTATATTCACAAGTAGGTCTTGAAGAACTTTTCCTCTATTTTGAGTTCCCTGAAGCCTAAGACGTCAAACTTTATATGCATAACTTACTGAGAAAATCATTCCTAGATAACATCTAATATTTTATATTTTTCTATTTTGACTCATTCAGTGGATCTTCCCAGGGATGAAACAATGAATGACACTTACTAACCTACAATAAAAGTCTTTTAATAAATATTGTCACTTAATTGTTTTGATGTCTTAACAATCATAGGGATCATGAAGCCCTCTTACCATACAGGACACAAAAAGTTTTGACTTTAACTGAGACAAATATTAATGTTCTTCTTGCATTAGTCAAGTGTCTTTCCTACCCTAAGGAGATGTGGTGCCATGGTGGCTGAAGCATTTGGCTTCTTATTGTAAAAGGTAGGCAGTTTGAACTCATCAGCCACTCCGCAGGAGAAAGCTGTGGTAGTCTACTTCCGAAGATTACCCAAAAAAAAAATGTTGCTGCAGAGGTCAATTCATAGTAACCCTACAGGACAGTGTAGAATTGCCCCCTGGCATTTCCAAGTAGTGGTTGGTAGATTCAAACTGCCAGCTTTTTGCTTAGCAGAAGAATATTTATCAGCTATACCACCAGAGTTCTAGATTACAGCCTTTGAAATCCTATAGCTCCCTACACTATTGATATTTTTGTTTTCCTTTGGAAAAGCACTGAGCTCCCCAATAAGCTGGTTAATTTAAAGATAAAAGCTGAACTAGTCACAGGATACTTCCAAAAAAAAGAAGGCTGCTACTTAGAATCATGGGAAGTAGTCAACCAACCCTATCATTTCGTGTGATTAGAATGAAACTCTTACTCACTCAGTAGTTACTTATGAAGTTCTTTCTAGGTAACTGGCATTTAATAATATATTTTCTTTATTCATGTTAAAAAATCTTAATTTTCTTTTATCAGGCCAAAAAAGTAATTTCTTGATGCCTATCAGTGACAGATAAAACCAAAATCAATTAAGAATTACAAATGATAAAATTCATAAGAGTTGTTGTTATAGATTCAGATGTGTTCTCCCACAAAAAAAAATATGTTAAGTCCTAAATGTCTGGTCCCTGAAAATGTAGCCTTGACTGGAAACAGAACAGAGGCAATGGTGCAGATGAAGGACATGAGGCTATAAAGGCGTATCTTAGTTATAGTGCTGCTATAACAGAAATGTCGTAAGTCGGTGGCTTTAACAAATTTACTTTCTCATTTCTCCTAAGGACAGAAATCTGAATTCAGGACACAAGCTCTAGGGGAAGGCTTAATTTTTCTGTCATCTCTGGGGAAAGGTCCTTGCCTGTATTAAGCTTCTATTCCTAGGTAAACAATCATGTGGCATTTATCTTTCTCTCCATATACACTTGCTTGCTTTCTTGCTTAATCTGCTTTTATATATCTCAAAAGAGATTGATTTTAAAACAAACTCTACACTAATACTGCCTCATTAACACATCCTATTCCCAAACAGGATTATAACTACAGGTTACCCACCCACTGCCATTGAGTCAATTTCAACTGATAGCTATCCTATAGGACAGAGTAGAACTGCCCTATAGTGTTTCCAAGGAAATCCTGGAAGATTTGAACCATCAACCTTTTGGTTAGCCAATGCAGGATTTAACTGCTGTGCCGCAAGGGTTTCAGGAGGCAGGATTTACAACACACAGTTGGGTGGACACAAGTTAATCCACAACAAAGCACATGTAACGGCAAGCCAAGGAACAGCAAATATTTCTGGGAATCTCTGGAAATGAGGAGAGAGATCTGAAACAGTTTCTCTTCTGGTGCCTTCAGGAGAAATCAAGCTAAATTGACTGTCTTATTTGGACCTCCAGCCTCAGTAACTGAGACAATTCATTTCTGTTCCTAGAAGCCACTTGATCTGTTTGTTCTGGCGGCTCTGAAAAAGTCAAACAGAGATGAAGCACCTATCCGGTCAGTTACTGTGTTTAGAGTTAATTTTTCTGTCCAGCAAGATATATTCTGTTCTACATCTTCTTAGAATCATTTTGGAATCAATTATCAGCCTTATTTATTAATTTTAATTTATTCTGGTTATTAGTAGACTTGTAGTAAATGTTATTTCCCATAAATTAACACTTGAAATACATCTGTAAATGAAAATAATGAAATCACAATACTTTAGGCTAAACATTTGATACTGTAGAAAACAAACCAAAAAAAATGCCATCTCAGTTGTTTCAAATGCTATTTGATAATTCTGAAGCATTTTGTTTTTTTAATCTGAACAGATGAAGTTCTCAAAAGCAGTTGACAGCAGACTAGGAGTATGCGTGCATTGGTACAATTATGAATGCATTTGAAATACCTCTCTACTCTCATTTTGGGCTCTTAGCAGAATTAAAGGCTTTCATTCTGGATTAAAGGATTAGGTAACTCAAACTAGTGTTGCATTTGAGAAAAGAAGGAAACAGAGTCTTTTAAGGTCGCTGAGTCAAGGGTGAATGACTACATATTCTTCGCAAGCTTTTATCCCCAATTTAAACTAACTTAACAGCACCTTGTTTTGCTAGTCTTTTGTCATGTTGATCCTCAGCTCATCTGTCTTGCTGAATGGTTGGCTACGCTTTCAGTGATATAAAAATTATACTCAGCAGGAATGAATGCTCACCGAGGACCAAAACGACATGGGGTAAAGTCAACCTAGAAGACAGAGAGACCTACATGAGTGGGTGCCTACATCGACTTGGGACCAGAAGAACCGCATGGTGCCCGGCCACCACCAGTGATAGCCGTGATGGAGCTCACTAGGTTGAGTTTCACTGGCAACACAAGAATAAAAAGGGGTGCATCCTGAGATCTCCACTAGAAGACCTCAATTGATGGTCTAGCTGTCTTGGGGTTCCCTGGGAGCATGGCCCCTGGCCCTGATGCTGCCCTTGCCCATAAATCATAATGAAGGTCCATTCTTTGGACATGAATGGATTGGACTTGGCAATGCAGAGTGACCATATATTGGTTGCACTTTATGGTTCTATACATCTATAGGATATCATCCTGCTGTCCTCTGGCTGGAGAAAGGATAGTGAGTGGAGAGGAGGGGAAAGGAGGCTGTTGGGAGGATGAGACATGTATGGAGCAGAGAGGGATAGGGTGCAGTCACTGGGCAGGGAGAGCAGTGGAAGCTGCATATAGGGGGGCATGTAAATTTATACGGGAATGTACGTTTCACTCAGTCATGTTAAATAAAAAAAAGAATGAAAGAAAGAAAGCAGCACCAGAAGAAGAGTACATCCTTCAAACCTGAGGCTCCTGTGCCAAGATGCTCCCTGGACAAAGACTGATACAATATTGGACTTTCCTCTGGAGCCAACAAGAGGGAAAGTCTTCCCCTGGAGTGGACACCCTGAATTTGGACTTGTAGCCTACCAGACTGTGTGAGAATAAACTTTCCTTTGTTAAAGCCAAAAAAAAAAAATCATACTGTGATGATGCTAAGCATGACCCCCTCTGGATGATAATAATGTGAGGCAATCATTACTGTAAACTATAATAAATACAATAGCAGAACTAAGTAAAGAAAAGGCAAAATAAACATGAACACACCACCCCAAATTCTTTAATCTCTAGGGAAAGTAAAATATAGGACATCATTTTTTGACATTGTTATTGTCAGTATGAGAAAAAGACTCAGGTAATGTTTAGGTTTTTCAAAAAGAATCCTCAGCACTAGGTTTTGTTTTCTAAATACTCACAGGTGATTCATCACATATTGGACTTGAATGGTGTTCATCCTCTTCACATCCCACTTTGTTTTAATGAGCAGATCTTTGATTTCTGGCCACAATACTCCTTGGTTACCTTCTTGCTTGAGCAATGTGTTGAGCTACTGCTCGTTTCAATCAGAGGAGATTCACACAAAGTGAAGTTTCTTGCTCTGGTCATCATTTTAGAAACTCTCCCAAAAACCTGTGCTAGATTCCCATGACAAGTTTGACCCACCCATGACAAAAAGCCCATTTATGGTGTTGACTAACTATCATTATTGTTGTTGGTGTTGAGTTGATTTCAACTCACGGAAACCTCATTGTACAGAGTAGAAGTGCTCTATAGTGTCTTCAAGGCTATGACCTTTCAGAAACAGATCTCCAGGCTTGTCTTCTGATATGCCTCTGGGTATATTTAAACAACCAAACTTTCAACTAGTAGTTTTAGGCACTTAATAATTTGTACCCTCCAGAACACCATTAGACAAACCCAGACCTCCTAAGACTACATAGTGGGTTAAGTTATTCTAGCCTCATGAGGAGTTACAACCAACCGCCTATCTGTCAGTTTGCATTGTCTTAGTTATCTAGTGCTGCTGTCACAAAAATATCTCAAGTGGATGATTTTAAAAAGAGAAATTTTATCCTGTCACAGTCCAGTAGGCTAAAAGTCTAAAGTAAGGACATCAGCTACAGGGGAAGTCTTTCTCTGTTGAATCTGGAGGAAGGTCTTTGTTGTCAGTCTTCCTCTAGATTGGGAGCTTCTGTGATGCAGGGACCCAGGTCCAAAGGACATCCTCAGCTTCTAACACTGCTTTATTGGCAATCTGAGGTCCCCAACTATCTGCTGGCTTCCTAGTGAATGCCTCAAGACATGATACAATCTCATAGATTGAGTCCTGTCTCACTAACACCAATGACCATCCTCCTTCATTATTATAGAGGCAGGATTTATGACATATAAGAACAAAACACAATACAAGGAATCATGACCAAAATTTCTACACATATTTTTTGGAGAACTCAATTCAATCCTTGACAGGTGTACTGTGGTGGCATCTATGTTGTTGCAATGCTGGAAGCTATGTAGACAGATTTCAGCAGAACCTCCAGATTCAGATAGAAGGGCAAGAAGAATCTAACAGTCTATTTCTGAAAAAAATTGTCAGTAAAACTTTTGGATAGCATTGGATCTTTACCATACAGAGCTGAAAGACGAGATCCTAATGTTAGAAGAAACTCAAAATATGACTGGGAAAGAGCTGTTTCCTCAAAGCAGGTTTGATCTTAGTTGATCTAGATGGAATGAAGCTTTTTGGATCTTCATTTGCTGGTGTGGAATAACTCAGATGAGAAGAAACAGCTGCAAGCGTTCATTAATAAGTGGAATGTAGAATGTATGAATTGTGAATGTAAGAAAAGTAGAAATTTTCAAAAATAGAATAGAATGCTTGAAGATTGATATCCTAGGCATTATTGAGTGGCAATGGACTGGTACTAGACATTCTGAATCAGATAATCAAAGGATCTTCTACACTAGAAGTAACAAGTTGAAGAGGAACAATGTTGCATTCATTGTCAAAAAGAACATTTCAAGGTTTGTGCTGAAATATCTATCAATAATGGGAAAATATAAATTATATGTCTACAACAAAAACCAGTAGAAATGATTATTATTCAAATTTATCCACCAAACACTAATGCCAAAGAAGAGGAAATTGTAGATTTTTATCAACTTCTGTAGTCTGAAATAGATCAAAGATGCAATTAAGACTCACTTATAATTTCTAGAAATTGGATTGTGACAGAAAACAAAAGAGAAGGATTGGTAGTTGGGAAGTATGGCCTTGGTAACAGAAAAAACACTGGAGGTCACATGATAGAGTTTTGCAAAACCACTAACTTACTCAACACAAATACATTTTTCAGCAACATAAATAGTGACTATACACATAGCTCTTGCTGGAGGAAATATGCAGGAATCAAATTGACTGCATCTGTAGAAGAGAGCGGAGGGGTGAAATGTCAGAACAAGGCCAGGGGGCGACTGGGGAACAGACCATACATACATTGCTCATATACAATTGCAAGTTGAAGCTATAAAAGATTAGAATAACTCTACAAGAGCCAAAAATATGGCCCTAACCATATCCCACCTGAATTATCCCATCTCAAAAACAGAATTAACACATGGAATATTAATGATCAAATACCAGATGAGTTGTGGGATGACTTGCAGGACACCATATATAAAGAAAGTAGAAGGCCATTAATAAGATAAGAAAGAAGTAAAAAACCAAAATAGATCTCAGAAGAACCCTGAAAATTACTTTTCCTTGGAGAACAGTTAAAGCAAATGGAAGAAATGAAGAAGTAAAAGAGCTGCACAGATTTAAAAGGGTGGCAAATGGAATTTTCAAAGGCTGTGAGTTAGATAACCAGATGAAAAGAATATAGTTGATGTTTCTTAAGTAGAAAGAACCGGCCCCCCCACCCCAAAGTCAAATATCAAGTTTCGACATTAAAGGATTCTTTGGAAAAATTACTGAACATCATGTTGTTGTCATTAAGTGCCGGTCAAGTCAGTTCCAATTCATAGTGACCTTATGAACAGCAAAGTGAAACATTGCCTGGTCCTGTGCCACGACCACAATCATCTTTATGCTTAAGCCCGTTGTTGCAGCCACTGTGTCAATTCATCTTGTTGAGGGTCTTCCTCTTTTTCGCTCACCCTCTATTTCACCAAGCATGATGTCATTCTCCAGGGACTGACTGCTTGTGAAACATGTACAATATATGTAAGATGTAGTCTTGCCATCCTCACCTCTAAGGAGTACTCTGGTTGTACTTCTTCCAGAACGGATCTGTTTCTTCTTTTGGAAGTCCATGGTATAGTCAGTATTCATCTCCATCACCACAATTCAAAGGCTTAATTCTGTCTTCCTTATTCATTGTCCAGCTTTTATATACATATGATGTGATTGAAAATACTATGGCTTGGGTCAAGTGCGCTTCTGATATCTTTACTTTTCAACATTTTAAAGTGGTCTTTTGTAGCAGATTTTCCCAATGCAATGCATCATTTTGATTTCTTGACTGTTGCTTCCATAGGCATTAATTATGGATCCACATGAAACAAAATCCTTGACAGCCTCAATCCTTTCTCCATTTACCACAATGTTGCTTACTGGTCCAATTGCTAGAATTTTTGTTTTCTTGATGTTGAAGTCCAATCCATACTGAAGGCTGCAAGCTTTGATCTTAATCAATAAGTGTTTCAAATTCTCCTTGCTTGACACAAGCAAGACTGTGTCATCTGCATAACACAAGTTGTTAGGGAGTCTTCCTCCAACCCTAATGCCTTGTTCTTCATTGAATCCATCTTCTTGGATTATTTGCTCAGTATACAGATTAAAAAGATATGGTGAAAGGATACAATCCTGACACACACCTTTCCTGACTTTAAACCATGCATTGTCTGCTTGTTAGTTCACACAACTGCCTTTTGATCCAGGTATAGATCCTTCATGAGAACAATTACATGTTCTGGAAATCCCATTCTCCTCATAATTGTTATGATCCACACAGTCTAATGCCCTTCTATAGGCAATAAAACATAGCTAAACATCTTTCCAGAATTCCCTGCTTTCAGCCAAGATCCATCAGATATCAGCCAGGGTATCTTAAGTTCCATACTCTTTGCTGAATCCAGCTTGAATTTCTGGCAATTTCCTGTGAATATACTGTGGCAATCACTTTTGAATGATATTTAGAAAAATTTTATTTGCATGTCCCGTTAGTGACATTGTTCAATAATTTCTACATTTGATTGGATCACTTTTCTAGGGAGTTTAGGATGAACTATAGATCTCTCCTAGTCAGTTGGCCAGGCAGGTGTCTTCCACATTTCTTGGCACTGACTGTCATAGAAGTATCCAATAATGATGGAAGGAATGCAGAGAGTTACTGTACCAAAAATAATTGGTGAATGTCTAACCATTTCAGGAGGTAGCATACAATCAAGAATCCATGATATTAAAGGAAGAAGTCCAAGCTGCGCTGACAGAACTGGTGAAAAATTAGCCTCCAGAAATTGATCAAATATCTACTGAGATGTTTCAACAGACAGATGCAACACTAGAAGCCACTCATCTATAACAAGAATTTTGGAAGACAACTACCTGGACAGTTGACAGGAATAGATGTATGTATCTGCCTAGTTCAAAGAATGGTGATCTAACTGAATGAAGAAATTATCAGACAGTATAACTGTGGAATTATTAATACCACACACAAGTAAAATTTTGCTAAAGATCCTTCAAAAGTAGTTGTAGCAGTCTATCAATGGGGTACTACTAGAACCTGAAACCAGATTCAGAAGAGGATGTGTAATGAGGGGTATCATTGCTAATATCAGATGGATCCTAACTGAAACCAGAGAATATCAGAAAGATGTTTATCTTTTATTGACTATGCAAAGGTATTCTACTGTGTGAATCTTAACAAGTTATGGATAGCATTGAGAAGACTGCGAATACCAGAACAATTAATTGTGCTCATGAGGAACTTGTACACAGACCAAGCATCAGTCATTCAAACACAGCAAGGGGACAGGACACAATTTTAAAATCAGGAAAAGTGTGCATCAGGGTATGCATCCTTTCAGCATACTTAGTCAAACTGTGTGCTGAGCAATTTATCCAAGCTGGGAGAACGATATCATGTTTGGTAGAGAGTCAGTGAAAAAGATCAGGACTCTTAATGAGAAGGAACAACACAGTGATTGCAACAATAGGCTCAAACCAGGACCAAAATTGAGTCAATGAACTTAGTTATGTCAACAAAGTAAAATTCTGTTGATCTTCCATCATAAAAACTTACTTTTACAGTTTTGCTTTAAATATCTCGTATTTCAATTTGATGCTTGTTTCATAACAAATTCTATAAATTATGAGCGAGTGGATGAAAAGATGTCACAAAAGAAAAATTAATATTAAGAAAACAACATAACAATTGGATATTCCTATACAGATCTTTCATTGCTAACATAACAAAAAATTCTTTCTATTATTCTTCTCTTAGAAATTCTTGAGTGACTTCATCACTGCTGAACAATATCTACTTCTGTTCATACTAAGGATAATGAATCAAGTCTTTCTTAAATCTTGTACACTGATGGTTTATTGAGTCCCTTTAGGGACAAAAGTTAGCATTCTGTAGCACAGTTTGTGATCATTAAAGTTAGGAATATACATAAATGATTTCAACATTAAAAAAATAGTTTTATCTTCAATTGTGGATTCATGTATGCCTTAGCCAAACAACCAAATCTGTTGCCATGTAGTCAATTTTGACTCACAGTGACCCAACAGGACAGAGCGGAACTGCCCCATATTATTTCCAAGGAGTGCCTGGTAGATTTGAACTGCTCTTAATTGCAGTATCATCAAGTTTTCTCTTACATTCTCTCATGAATAAAATTTTTCTTCATTCAATTTATATATCAAAGCGACAGCACTTGGCTTGGCTTGGCGTATCAAAAGATAATGGTAACTTATAAGGCATCTGGAAGTGATTTCATTTGTTTGTCATGCTGTGTTTGTTGGCGGGCCCTTTACCGATCTCCACAAATATATTTTTTAAATAATACTTAAAAATTTACATATTCATTTTCTGTCCCTTGATACTGTTGTCTACACAGTTCATTGGACTACTGCTGTCACCAGATGGAGTTGAAAGCAGTCTCAGAGAGCATGATACAGATACATGTGTATGCTCAGCCTGACGATGAACTTTGCTTCTGTTTGCACAGGACCAGATACGTCATGAGTCGTGTGATTATGGTGCTTCTGGAACATACTTATGTAGCTGGCGAGAAAGAGATGAATGTGAGGTTATTAATATTATCCAAAGTAAATATTATTCCCCAATATAAAGGAAAATAAGTCTGTTATTGTATATAACATTTGTAAATCATTCCCAAACATAAAGGAAATAAAATCTGTTATAAAAATTTATAAAATGGTACAATTTTATTTAGTGCTCTGCCAGTTCCCTTCCACTGTGGTGCTTTTTTTTTTTCTTTCTTCCTGTTTGCTTGGTATCTAAGTGTCTGTTTGGACTACTCGTGCCCATGTTTTGTTGATACCCTAAGCATGTGCTTGATATGATTTTGGGTAGCCCGTCCCCAGCTCAAACGCAGCAGTGATGGTGAGGATGACACAGGACTGGGCAGTGTTTTGCTCTTCTGTACATATGGTCCCTATGAGTCACAACAAACCTGCCGGCACCTGACAGCAAAACCTTTCTCATCCTTAGAGATGCCTCTTCTCAGAGCAGTGTGAAGCTCTAAAAATTATCTACCAACTGTCTTATCTGGTTCATCTCCAGTCTTTCACTCTTTTAAGGACAAAATTTAGCCCAGAAAGTTCCCACTAGCAGCTTTAGCTCAGTCCCTTGCTAACAGAAGACCATAAGCTAATGACTTCATTTTCTCATTTATGCTCACATTTCCTATTTGGAAGAAAAAAGATACGTTGCTGTAAAGAAGAAACACTATTACTGATGGAAATTCATAGAATATTCCTGGTGATTAATGCTTACTTACACCTTTAATTGCCATAGCAGCCAGTCAATGGGTAAAGCAATGCTGACAACGGCTAACCCTGGAGTCAGTTTGACCACTTGGCTTAATTGATGACTGTCTGTATGGTCTTGGACAAATTGTTCAGTTTCTCTCTCAGTTTCCTGGTGTGTAAAATAGAAACAAAAATAATGCTTAAAACAATACTGGTTGATACTAAACACTACAAGGAAACCAAAATACTGCCAATAGGCCATTATTCAAAAACATATCATCTGCACTGAGTTATTTTGAATTCTAGGCAAGATGTGGTTGGTTAGGAAGACTGCTGGTAATGTATCTTTTATTAAAAAAATCAATACGCATTAATTTACTGTAACAGATTGTAATTTATGCATATATATTTTTTAATATTTCCTTGGACGTATGTTTAGAAATGCCACATGGTAATAATCTTAGGATACATAAATTCTGAAACAATGACTACTCTGTATTCCTCTGTTTTGTGGTGGTGGGTTTTTCTTTTCTTCTTTTTTTTGGAGTCAACAGGTTCCCCAAAGTGTTAGAAATATTTGACAGATCAACCAAACATGGTTTCATTTTTCTTCTATTGGACTACTCCAGAAAAAAGATTCTGACAAAAACTGAAAATTTACTGCATTGGTTTTCATTTAGTGAATATATACTTTGTGGTGGCTTGGCAATATATTTCATGATAGAAACAAATGTCATACAGCTGCTTTATACTGTTCTAACCCTAAGTATTTCATGACTTATAATTTTGAACATTGCAGTATTTCTTTCCTTACCAGGCCACAAGTACTTATTGAGTATCTACTGTGTATTTGGAAGTCTCATGGCATAGTGGTTAAGAGCTATAGCCGCTAACCAAAAAGTCAGCAGTTTGAATCCACCAAGTGCTCCTTGGAAACTCTAGGGGCAGTTCTACTCTCTATTACAGGGTCACTTAGAATCAGAATCAATACTATAGCAATGTATGATTTTTTTTTAAACTATACAGTCAGTACTTTCCTAGAAACATTAGACAATACATGAGATTTATGGTCACAGTTTTTGTCTTCAAGAACCATGTGATCTTGTTGGAATGATGAAATTAAGTAGAGCAAAGAAGAAACATTATAAAACAGTACACAGGTAATTGCTAAGCATATTACTATTGTTTGAATAATATATTGAAAAGACAAATAATTTTTCAAGGGACTGATTGTAGAAAATATATAGTAAGACAGGGCTCATAAAACAAGGAAAATTCAATTAGACTAGTGAGGGAAATATGTGTTATTTAAAGGATTATTGTATTAACAAGTTTTGTTATTAGGACCCATCTAAAATAGGCAGAACTTCAAACTAGGCTATAACCTGTGTGGAGCAGATCAACAGACTTTTTCCCAAAGATCCACTGGGTGGTTTTGAACCACCTGTCTTCTATTAGCAACCAAGCACTTAACTGATGCGCCACCAGAGCTCCTTCCCAGGTTTGTGTAGCACATTTTCTGTGTGAATGGTGATAGAAAAGCAGCCCCGTTACGACCAGCTTATCTTAAATACATGAACATTTAAACTTCCAGCTGTAATCATTAATTATTTGGGGAGAAAACTAGATGAAGTTGTTGCTGTTCTTAGAAGTTGCCACTCATTCGGGGACAGTATGCAACTCATTATATTCAGTGAGAGTATGTTGCAAAGGTGTTTGTTTGTGTGTTTGTTTGTTTTTGCTTTCTTCTCCAAATTTTCAGAAAACTTGATGGGCACAACACCAACGGTATTTCTAAACATATGAAAGAACCCTCAAAACTCTGAGTATCAACAGTCTTGGCAATAAGTGTTGGTATTTCTAATTTCAGTTACATGTGTAGATTATACTTGCGTTACTAAACTAAAACTGCCTTCACATTTAAATCCTTTCATGTCCATATTGAGGTGATCAGTGTCCTCTAAAAATTCATGTCTGCCCAGAGCCTCAAAATGTGCCATATTCAGAAGCGAGGTCTTTGCAGCTGCAGTTAGTTAAATTTCTAAGACAAAATCATCCCGGATTTAATGTAGATCCTCATTTCCATGACTGTTGTCTTTATAAGAGATAAAGCAAAATCACTGCTGTCGAGTCAATTCTAACTCATTGCGACCCTATAGTACAGAGTAGAACTGCTCCATAGAGTTTCCAAGGAGTACTTTCCAAATTCGAGCTGATGACCTCATTGTTAGCATCTGTGGCACTTAACCACTAATGTCACCAGGGTTTCCTCATAAGAGATAGTGGAGAAGCATTTGGATACACACACGAAGCTATAAGAGAAGTCCATGTGAAGACTGAGGCAGAAATTGGAGGGACACAGTTACAAGTCAAAAAACGCCAATGATTGTGTGGAATCACCAGAAGCTAGGAAACCGGCATGGAACAGATTCTCCCTCAGAGCTTTCAGAAGAAAGCAACTAGGTTGACACCTCGATTTCAGGTTCCTGGTCTCCTGATCTGTGAAAGAAGAAATTTCTGTTGTTTTAAGCCACCAATTTGTGGTAATTTGTTTCATCAGTTTTAAGAGAGCAATATAATATCTAACTTCATGAATCCTTAAAAAGTATTGTTTGATGCTGTCTTAAGCATCTATTGCTGCTCTAACAGAAAATACTACAAGTGGATGACTTTAACAAAAAGAAGTTTGTTTCTTAATAGCAAAGTGGGCTTGCAGTCCAAATTGCAGGGTGTCAGCTCCAGGGGAAGGCTTTCTCAGTAAGCCTTTTTTGCCTAGACAAGGAGCTTCTTCACAAATGAGACACCTACACCAATCCAAAGGTGGGCTCTGCTCCTGGCACTGGTTCCTTTGTGGTATGAGGTACCCAAATCTTTGTTCACTTCTTTCATGTTCAGACAGATCGCCTTATCACCACCCAAGCTTAGAGACTGAGTCCTGTCTCACTACACAGGTGCCACCCATTCTACCTCATTAACATCATCACCAGCCAAGCCAAGTGCCATCGTATCACAACAGGAGGATTTATAACACGTGGGGGAAAAGTCACATATAGCCAGCAATTCCGGACTAGCCAAATTGGTACACACATTTTTGCAGGACACGTTTCAGTCCATGCTATTCCACTCTTTGTCCTCCATCAAATCACATCCTTGTAGCATGCAAAACATATTCATATCATAGCAAAAGCAGTAACTCTGAGTCCCAAATTCAAGAATTCCACTTCACCTGTGAAATCTAGAAGACAAGTTATCTGGTTCCAAAGATACAATGACAGAACAGGAACAAGTTAAACTTTTCCATTACAAATGAGAAAACGGAAGACAAAGAATGGATAACAGGCCCCAAGCAAGTCAGCAGAACACCTTACATTAGCTATCAAGGCTTTGAAAATGACCTCACATTCTCAGACATTTTACACCACAGTTCTGTCCTCCAGACTCTAAGTATTGGCTACACTCTTCAGATTCTGAGTTGAGGCCCCTGTATCTTGGATTTCAGCTCTGTCTTTGAGGCCCATGGAGAAGGCAACTCTGCTCCCTTGGCTTTAGGCACTCCACTCTTTGAAGCTCCAGTGGCCATGCTTTCACCCTTTACCTTCAACCGCATCTTTTGAAACTGAGGAAGCTTAGATTGTCATGTTCCCTGTCTCTTATACTTCTGCTTCGTATGGCCTCTTGGCTTCTCAGGCTTCTTACCTATATCTGCCCTGCCAGGGTAAGTATTCCACAGCTCAATAACTCCACTGATAAGTGCTTTTAGTCACCCCACCTTGCCAGGAAGCCTCCTGTGTACAGGCACTCAGCTTTTTTGCTCCCTCAGTCAGTTCCAGTGTTATGTGGCACTGATCTCCTGTTTCTTCTGCTGGTCTGCTGTTGCTGTTTCTTACCATCTGAACCTTAGGCAGCACTGACATTCTATCCATTGACAATTTAAAAAACCACTCTGACTTGACAGCACTTGGCATTTAGCTCCACATTTTAGCTATCTGTTAGAGCAGCACCCCACTCCTGGTACCAAATTCTGTCTAAGTCATCCAGTGCTGCTCTAACAGCAAATACTACAAATGGATGACTTTACAAAGAGAAATTTATTTCTTTACAGTAAAGTACATTTAAAGAGCAAATTTAGGGAATCAGCTCCAGGGAAAGGCTTTTCTTTTCAATCAGCCTTCCTCCCCCAGACTAGGAGCTTGTTTGTACAGGACCCCTAATCCAAAGGACATGCTCTGCTCCTGGCAGTGCTTTCTTGGTGGTACGAGGTCCCCATCACTCTCTGCTCACTTCTTTCTTTTATAACCCAAGAGATTGCCTCAATCCAATCCAAACCTGTAGATGGAGTCCTGACTCACTAACACAGCTGTCACGTATTCTCCCTCGTTGACATCACAGAGGCAGGATTTACAACATATGGGAAAAATCACACAATACAAGAAATCATGGCCCAGCCAAACTGATACATATCATCTGGGTGGGACATAATTCAATCTATGACAGCTTCATTTTCAACTGAACACTTAAAATGCTCAGTCAAATTATTTTGTTTTCTTTATTGTCCTTCATCTTTTTTCCCTATCACTTTTGATCAACTTGGCTGCTCTAAGAGAAGTAATTGAAACTCTGAGTATTTTTAACTAATATACTATACATTTATTCTGTCCTTTCAACATTATTTGTTATTTTCTGTTTATTTCTATTGCATCCTATTTTCTTTTCTAAAAGACCAGTGAGTATCACTGAAAGAACTTCAGAACCTCTCTTAGAAAATTCTAGTTAAATAAGGCAAGCTTATCTTACGGGTACAAGTAAAGCAAAACAAAATGTAATGACACAAAATTACAGAGAGGAAAGGAAAAGAGACAATTGTACAATTTTGACAAATTTTTTGGAAGTGAAATGCAATGGGGAAGTGGCATACCAGTTGCTGTTAGCACTCCACTAATTTTTTCTTGATCTCCTTAGCCTTTCCATGCACACTGTCTCCTGGTACACTTCTATGACCTTTAGCAGGTACCTGGATCACCATCAGAGAACTGCCTCCAGGCAATTAATATCCCCACCACCTGCCTGTTCACACCAGAGCCCCAGGCAGTCATTATCCAACAACTAGTGGGTGTGGGAGTGGAAATATCCCATATTACCTCCCTTTTAATTGAATCAGCACTGGGTCTCCAGAGCTCCAGTGCAGAAATGAACCTCATTACTCTCAGGAGAACTTGAATGTGTGCCACCCCTTTCCTTCACCAGCTTCATATCATGTCGGTCTGTCAAGGCCATGCAAAGATCTTTGGATTTTATATTAAATGCCATTGCCTGTAGAATTCAACAGAGAGTTTTGAGCAAGAAATTAGTATGGCCTGATTTACATCACTGTGAGTTGGTCCTGACTCGATGGAAACAGGGTTTGGATAGAGAATAACCCAAACCAAATCCATTGCTGTCAAGTTGAGTCTGACTCACAGCGACCCCGTGGCACAGAGTTTCCAAGTCTGTAATGTGTATGAAAGCTGACTGCTGCATCTTTCTCCTGTGAAATGCCTGGTAGGTTCAAACCACTGATCCTTCGGTTAGCAGCGAAGCATGAATGCGCTGAACCATCAGGGATTCTTAGATGGAGAATAGTGTGTACATAGTCTGGGATGTAGTACTTATTCTTCTTTATTCCACCTTTAACTTTCGAAGCTTATTACGACTCTTGTACTTAAAGCAATACGTTAAACCAGTACTGTGACGTTGTCATCTCAGCTTAATTTGTGACGCACAGGTCTGTAAGCATAGGTACATGGCTGACAGGAGACATTAACTAAATAAACCTCAAAATAATTTCCCAAATGACCAGTTCCTATGTGATATGGTAATACACTCATTTTTAAGTGTCTTATGTGACATCTGTTAACACAGACTATATGTAAACATGAAAATGGCTGAAATGTTTTTACACATTTTTGATCAAGTTATCAGAACTGCTGAACTATTTTTGTAGTACAATGTTTCGAAACTTTGAAACTAACAGTTACATGAGGAGGAGGGAGAGGAAGAACAATGAGTGATCAGTTGGCATGCTTCAGAATTCTTTTAACCTTTTGCAGAACAACAATGCATTCTAAATAGTCATCACCCTATAATAACAGCACCGTCAGCATGTGAAGTTAACCCAGTGATCTACTTAAATATCAGAAGAGAAAATTGCCTCCCTGAAACTCAAGCCATTTTTCTTTTGTCTTCATTTTTTTATTCGTGGTTGCTGTTTTAATTCCTTTTACTCACCAGAAAAGACAAAATATTTATTTGTTAAAACCAGTGTGTATCTTCTAAGTGGAAGAAAGATGTGTTTCAAAGCAATCACTGAGACATGAAATTTACCCTAGGACATATGTTGGAAATGAAAGCTGATGTTGTAATGTGCTTCTGGTCCTTTGGGGAACCTTTTTTTTTTTTTTTTTTTAACTCAACAGCCTATGAAGATCACCATAAATCCATCCCTAAGACAGTAATCCAGAAACTGCTAATGATTGCATTCTTGCATGTGAAGGATGTGCTGGGTCAGCAAAGAACGACTAATGAATGACAAGTATGTAGAAGACGGAAATTACGGCCCGCCTGCACGAGGGAATCTTTACGTACAGACTCTGCTTTTCAACCTTAAAGCTGCCAAGAAACCACAATGCCACATACTCAAAACGATGCACTGATTATGAAAGGTTGGCGTGTCTTTGGGGAAGTAGACAGTCATGAAATAGTAACTACGGAAAGCTGCAACTCTCTGGAGTAGTATTTGTGTCTAATCTATATGGTCACAGGAAATATAACTGCCAGGAATGCCATATTCATCATCTTGAGTAGTTTTATCAGCACTACCTGATGTCACACTCAAAAGAAAAATCACCAAAAATTTGCTTGGCCAGCCAATCACGTATATTCGTTTGCAAAATGTACTTGGGGCAAAGTCTTTCCCTGGTCCCTGATTCTCAGGATAGAAAGAAGAACATAAGATACAGTCCCTATTCTCATTGTGCTAAAAAACAAGAGGATAAAAGATAAAGAAAATATTACAATATAATTGCTATAAAAAATCAAACCCACTGCTACTGAGTCGATTCTGACTCATAGTGACCCTATACATAGGAGAGAGTAGAACTGCCTCATAGTTTCCAAGGAGGGTCTGATGGATTTGAACTACCAACCCTTTGGTGAGCAGCCATAGCTCTTAACCAGGGTTTCTGAATATTACTGTAACAGCAGTAAAATCAAAATGTTAAAGAAAGTGTTAAGTCAGCCTGGGGGACTCACCATAAAAACTACATTAGTGACAAGTGAACAAAGAGACCTTAAGAAAAGAGATAATTAAGGATGCTTATTTATGCATAGAGCCTCTGATAGTATGGTGATTAAAGCACTAGAATTCTAACAAAAGGGTTAGCGGTTCAAAACCTACCAGTGGCTTCACAGGACAAGGATGTAGCAGTTTGTTTCCATAGAAACTGACAGTTTTGGAAATCCTATAGGACGGTTCTCTTCTGTCCTATCAAGTGCCTGTAAGTTACAGTTGACTTTGTAAAAGTGGGTTTTTAGAGGATTTATTTATGCATGATAAACACAGAACAGTGAAGTGATACTTATCACATTCTCTAAATTTTGTAAAAACAACCCTATTACTGAAATCAAAACCACAGGTTCTGATTCTCCTTTGCTTTTCCTGATAAAAGACACAAGACAAAGGTCATTTTTTAATTTGTATACAGACCCTGCAATTATTTATTGTGTATCTATGATATATGATTGGCTTTTTCAGACACTGGTAATAATACTGTCAGCAGAAATAAAAATATATTTTCTATGATATAGCTTATATTCAATAAGAGGAAGTAGAATTATTCAATGATTACAAAAGCAAAAACAACAAAAAATTAGGGTTTAGTTTCCAATACAGAAGACCAGGCTGCTAACACCAAATCCCCAGAGATTAACTACACACACAATCTAGGCAAAATACAAATCACAAGTATCTGAAGGTTCTGGAATGTGAAAGGGTGCAGGCGATGTGTAAAACAGAGGAAAAACTCAAAAGAAGGAATGGGCACAGGGTGAGTTTCTGTTGTTATAGTTTTAGCAAGAGGATGGCTGTCACTGCTTGGCATAGGGCAACCGAGTTCTGTTAGACAACCTGCCACGTTTCTGGCTTGAAGAACCATGAGAGAGTCTGGAACGGCCATGCTGTTGCTGGCTACCGTCTTGTAGATTCCATTTCATAGTGACCACACGTGACAATGTAGATCTGCCATAGGTTTCTCAGCTGTAATCTTTGTGAAGTATATCTCCAGGTCTTTCTCTCATGGAATGGCTAGGTGGCTTCAAACTACCAATCTTTCAGTTAGCAGCTGAGCACTTACGCACTGTGCCACTAACCAAAAAGACATCCAACCCATTGCCATGGAGTCGATTCTGATTCTTAGCAATCGAATAGGACAGAGTAGAACTGACCCACAGAGTTGCTGAGGACTGGTTTCTAAATCCTAGCTGCCTACCTTTCAGTTAGTAGTTGGGCTCTTTCTTTCTGTGTCCCCAGATTACCATTGTGCCACTGGGGCTCCTTTTCTGAAATGGCAATAGAAACCAGAGAGTAAGGGGTTGGTTCTGGATAAAAGGTGACACATTAGAGAAACCCCCATTTCTGTACCTTAACTGTGACCCCAAACCACAATACAGACATCCTATGTAAGACTAAAAACAACAACAAAAAACTAAATGTGAATTGATCTGCCCAGTTTGGGGCCCTGTACATGAGACAGATTTTTCATTTTCAGTCTAACCAAGTTATCCTGCTAAAACAAATGCATATAAATAAACCTATCTGGAGAAGTACAAAAGAATCCAATGTCCTGTTTATAACATTCATATTATAAAGAAAAAAAATTAAAAAATCAACGTATGAAAACTCAAGAAAATGTGACCTGCTTTTCAAGAGAAAGCACAGTTCTTAGAGGCCAATGATAAGGTGATTCCCATTTGATGGTTCAAGGACTTTAAAGCAGATAGCATTACTATGATCATGAGATAAAGGAAGGAGGTTTGCAATGACTGAAAAATAAGAAATCCCAGATGATAAGCAGACAATAAAAAGAATCAAATGGAAACTTAAGAATGATAAAAGTATGTTACTTAAAATGAAAAGTTTACTGAGGAGCTCAATAGCAGAATACAGTCAGTGACCCTGAGAAGGGTTAAAAAATATTTTCTCTTAAGAGCAATGGAAAATAGAAAAAAAAAAAAACAGTATGGGCTAATATACAAGCAAGTGGGGTCCCAAAAGAGAGAAGAGAAAAATATTTGAATAATAATAGCTTTAAACTGAAGCAAATGTGTTGAAAGACAAATTGACAAGTTTTAAGAAATCATATGTCTTCACACGGTTTGATACAAAGAAAACTGTATTGTGGCACTTCATAATCACTATCTAAAAACAAACAGTAGGAGAAAATCCTGAGAACTTACAGAGAAAGACAACAAATTGTATTGAAGGAAAATGATTTCAATGACTGCAGTCTCTGAATGACAGGCAGGCCGTAAGACAGTAATTTAATATTTTAAAGACTTGGAAGCAAACAAGGCAAGCCAGAAACTATTGTCTTAAACTGGGTTTCCTAGGGAAACAAAACCAGCCAAGTATGTAAGCAAAGAGAGAGCAAGACAAAGAGAGAGAGAGAGAGAGAAACAGCTCATGCGATTGCAAAGGCTCGAATGCCACCAAGTCCACACATGGATCAGTATAGAGACTGCTCCTGATTCACATAGCCTCAGGGGTTGGCAACCCCAAGATTGACAGACAGGGTAGAGAGCAGAGTCCTTGTTTACAGCTTGCAAAGACAAGTGAATCCCAAGATGAGCCAATAAGTTTCTAGGTCAAGTCACAAGAGTCTGAGATCAAACAGGAGTCACATGCAAGACCCATAGGAGGCAAAAGCCAGAAGGTCCACTTATCTTCAGATGCAACCACGTGCCCAAAGTAACACACTTTAAACCGATTGGTACTCACGGCAGATGCCATAACGGGGATGACCACATATAAACATGAGAATCATGGCCTAGTCAGGTTGATACACAATCCTCACCATCACAACTGTCAACCTAGAATTCCATATGCAACAAAAATACTCTAAGGACAACCAAAGGACAGCTAAAGACCTTTGCATACCCAGAAATATTACAAATTACGTATAAATGCTTCAAGACAATAGAAAAGGAGTGAATTTCCCCAGCTTATTTTATGATGCCATCACACTTGTGATACCAATATTTGTCAGATGTATTTAAAAAAATGAAAGATTGCTGCAGACTAACATTTCATGTGAATATGGAGTTAAAAATTAGTAACAAAATGTTATCATATTAGGCCACGGTAAAGTAGGATCACCCCTGGAATGCAAAATCAGTGTACTTTGGCATTTTAAAAGAACAAAGGAGAAATGTAAGTTCCATAAAATCAAACCTAACCCACTGCCATTGAGTTGATTCTGACTCATAGCAACCCTATAGGACAGAGTAGAACTGCTCCATAGAGTTTTCAAGGCGCGTCTGGAGGATTTGAACTGCCAGACTTTTGGTTAGCAGATATAGCATTTAACCACTATACCCCCAGGATGATAAATTCCATAGATGCAGAACAATAACTGAAGAAAAGTTAACATCTCACTTTAGTAATACAATACTATGTTCTTGTCCTGATCAAGGTACTTGTGAAAAACCTACAGCTGATAAACATAATTAACAGTGAAATAGTAAATGTTTTCCCCCTGAGCTCAGAAATGTGGCTTCATTCTAGTGGTTCTCCTCATTGCAATAAGGCACAGAAAGAAAAAGACATACAACTCAGAAAGGAAGAAGTAAAAATATCTATGTCTACAGATGCCACATTGTTTTCTGTAAAAGAGTCTAAGAAATCTAGGAAACAATTACTGCAAATAATTGCATTTAGTAGACTAACACGAACCAGTTTAACATGTAAAAATTAACCATGTGTGTATACAATACAAAAATGCAAATGACTGGGAGATAAACTAAATAATTCCAACCGCAATATTGTCAAAAACATAAAAATTAAAATTAATTTTAACAGATATGCAAGATCACTAGCTAAAAATTATCATACATTGTTCAGAAAAATTAAAAAGATGTAAACAAATGGAAGAAATATGCCACACTAATGGGTTGGAAGCTTCAGTATTGTTAGTGTGGTTATCATGGCAATTCTATTCAAATTACACATCCAAGATAATCCAATCACAATCAAAATACTAGTCGCTGTTTTCTAGAAAATAATAAGTTGATTCTAATATCCATTTGGAAAGTCAACAAGCTAAAATGACCAACAAAATTACAAGGATCAAAAGAAGGAGGGAGAGAAAATTGTAGCTCTTACGCTAGGTCAGTTGTTCGGTGATTACAGTTATCAAGACGTCTATAGCTACACGGCACTGTAGAACTGACACAAGGGTAGGGGTGGAGATCAGTGAGAAAAACAGAGTTCAGAAATAGAACTGCACGTATGTGAGCCATTGATTATTGTTTTCTTTTCTTTATTTACAAAGATGCTAAAGTAATAGGGGAAGGAAATGGGGGAAGGAAAAATCTTTTCACAAATGGTGCCAGAATAACTAGATACCCCACAGAAAAAGTAAATGAACATTATAAACAAAAATTAACAGTATGGATTATAAATCCAAATGCAAATGCTCAAGTTATAAAATATTTAGTTGAAAATTCATGTGATTTTGGTATAGGCAAAAATTCCTTAGGGCACAAAAGCTGCAGGGCTATTGATTACTTTTGTGTGGCTTTGTAGCTGTGGTCTTATAATTCCCACCCAGGTGACTGGGCAAACTGTGTGAAAGGACGATTGTGGTTCACCGAGGGTACTGAACAATTTTGCCTTAAAATAGAGCCAATTCCAGTGCAGAGCAGAGAACCCCAGGCAACCAGGGAAGAATGGCGAGGAGCCAGTGCATCCTTTGGACCTGAGATCCTTGCACTGAGACACCTCTAGACTCATGAGACAGCCAGTTGTAACCTTGGAAATGGTAAGGAGTGGTGGCAGAAAGAAACTCAACAGCAGCAACCCAGCCGGAGGTGACCGTATTGTGGGCCCACAGAGAGGGAAAGCTGAGTGTCTTTGGGCAGAGGCCTAGGGCCAGGGAGAGGCACGAGCATGGCTGGGAAGAGGCTGTCCTGACAGCAGACCTGTATCCTGAGTGTTCCTGAATCTGAAATGCAATCCCTTACTTACCTAATAAACCCATTAATTCTGAGTGTGATCTGTGAGTTCTGTGTGGCCACTGCAGTAGAATCATCAAACTCAGCAGAGAAGCAGAGAGTGCTGTGTGATGGACAGTTGATATCAGGATTAAAAAAGACGGCAGAGAGGAGGCCTCCTATGATCTCCTATGATCTCCTATGATCTCCTATGATCTCCTATGATCTCCTATGATCTCCTATGATCTCCTATGATCTCCCCTTCATAGGAGGCAGGCTTGTGTGTTAATCTTGGTTCTTCTTCCCCCCTGTAGGGTTAGAGGAAGTCAGATATCACCCCCTCTGTGTTTTTCACAAAAGCGTAAACCGCGAAAGAGAAAAAAGTAAATTGTATCTCATGAAATTTTTAAAAATTTGCTCTTGAAAAAATCATTAAGAAAAGGTAAGCCACAGTCAGAGAAAATGTAATACATGTAGCCGACAAAGAACTTATTTCCAGAATATATAAAGAATTCATTCAATTCAATCATAAGAAGATCAATACCCCAATAAAAATCAGGTAAAAGATTTGAGCAGACATTTCACAAAAGAACTTGTACAAATAGATAAGTACCTGAAATATGTATGAATATTTTCTCATTAGGCAAGCACAAATTGAAACTACAAGATACCATTACACTACCATGAGAATGGCTAAAATTTAAAAACATTAAAAAAGTGAACAATACTTAGTTGTCTATGTGAAATAACTTGAATTTTCATACACTGCTGATGCAAATGTTAAATAGTACAAACCACCCTGGAAAATTAAGAAACTTGGCTATTTTTTAAACAGTAAATTTTATCTACATTACAAGTCAAGATATTTATTCAAGAGACATGAAAACATACCTTAATCAAGTTGATAAACAGATAGAAACATAGACAGACAGACAGACAGGTACATAGACAAACACACATAGAGAGATGATTGTCAGAAGTCTCAGATTATACTGTTTTAAGTATTGAATTAAAGCTACTCTTAACCATGTAAGCTTGTTCCATAGGATAAAAAAAAAATCTGAGCCATAGAATTACCTGTGATATGAAGGTGAACTTTGCAGAATACGGCTGTGATAATTAATCGTCTCCTTGCCTCCTAGCATCTCCCGTTCTCCCATTCTTTTTTAGAATAAATACCTTATGAGTGATGTCTAGGTCTTGAAAGCTAGCAAGTGGCTTTATAAGAAGCATCAACTGGTCTCAGTCCACTTAGAGCAGAAGAGGAAAAAGGACATGAAAGACACAAGGAAAATATGAGTCCAGGAGACAGAAAGGGCCATGTAATCTAGAGATCACATCAGCAAGAGACCAGAACTAGATGTTGCCTGGCCACCACTAATGACTGCCCCAACAAAGAATACAACATAGAGTATGTGATATAGCAGGAAAAAAATGGGTGTACAGAACTAGGACTCTATTAAAACACCAGACTTGATGGTCTGACAGACTGGAGGGTCCCCAGAAGACACTGTCCCAGAACTCTGTTAGTCCAGAACAGAAACCATTTCCAAAGCAAACGCTTCAGGCAATGATCAGACTGGACTGTAAGATGTGACATGATACCAGCAATGAGATTAACCGGGCAGGTCCTGTTCAGAGATGGGTGGAGAGGGCTGAGGGGGACAGGAAATAGTCGAATGGATGGGGGGAGCACAGGGTGGGGAACAGGAGTGCACTATCATGGGGTAGGGAAAACAGCTCGGGTTATATAGCAATGTATGTGTAAGTTTTTGTATTACAAATTGACTTGGATTGCAACTTCCACTTAACGCACAATAAAATATTTTTTAAAAAGACTAAACAACTTCTACTGGGTGGCAATTTTATGGACACTTGAAAAAAAAACTAAATCTCTGTAGTCTCTGACATTTCCTTTGGTATGTGAATAAATTATTACCTCATTACTGATAAAATGTCAATAGGATTGGGGGCAATGTTTTCTAACAGTATTCTCAATGGAAGGTGACAAATTTCTTCAGCCTTGACTCCATTATGTCTGATGAAACAGATGTAACAGTTTTAACCACCACTTTGGACCAGATGACACGGGGGAGCTACAGTGACAAGACTTGAAAGTTAAGAGATTCATAATGATCTTAGAATTTCCTTCAAAAGAATTATCCAAAGAACAAAATGACTTTGTTGGCTACATGGGTGGGTTTGGGTTTGAAGGTTTCTCATAGATAATTGATAGATGTTAGAGATTTTACTCTTTTACTGTAATTAATAAAAAATAAAATGTTTTCTATATATGCAATGTGGAATTCTCTGTTTAATCTAAGTATGTTGGCTAGCCAGCTTTTGCAAAGATTAGAGTGAGAGTGTATTTGAAGTGTCCGGTCAGTATCATGTCATTGGAAGGGACACATTGAATACAAGAAAGGTTGGAAGTGAACAGTATGATGGCTCATTTTCTGTGTCAACTTGGCTAGGCTGTGGTTCCTTATTGTTTGGCCAAACAGTAGCCTAGTTGCTGGAGTACTTATGGTTGATTAAATCAGTTAGTCTTAAGCAAATACTAAATGCAGTGTAATATAATGAAGTGTAAGGCAATGCAATGATCTTAAAACTAATGTAATTATCTTCTATAAGGTAACTATGTAATATAATAATTAAATTAGCTAAAGGGCTGGCAAAGGTCTAAAGAATAAAGAGGATGTATTTTACCTCCAGACTATAAATAGATATGTTGGGAGAACTCTTAGCTCACTCTCTCCATTGCCTGACCTTCAGGGTTTAAAGCACAAACATGCAGGAGTTTCCAGCCTTTTGTCTGACCTGAGGATTCTGTGCTTGTCAGCATCCTCCGCATCACATAAGCCAATTCCTGAAGCAAGTCTCTGTAGACAGATAGATTTGTACCTTATCTTCTAGTTATCTATCTATCTGCCTACTTATTCATCCTATATATATACATATATATATACATATATATGAATATCACTGGATATTGATGGTACCAGCCGTCAGACGAACAGAGCTGAGGGGAAAGCGCGGGAGCTGAATAAGACCGAAACAGTCACATCAGGGGGGACTCAGTCAAGCTGAGACCTCGAACTTTATTTTTCAGTTACATATATATTTCACACATTTCCTCGTTTCCTTTTCCCAAGCATTCTTTTGCTAGTCATATCGAAACCAGATCAGGGGCATGCTGACCTCTGCTTATTCTGAGGACAATGCTGGGTGTACAATACTTGGAATGTGCTTAATTTAGATCTTGTTAATACAAGAGTTAACTTGACCATATTCTGGCCTTGCTTCGGGAAGTCTCGGTACTGTTTCTCTAGAGAACCCTGGCTGAGATACCACGTACTGTGAAGATACTAAAAATCTGAAGTTAAGTGTTAGGTATCTAGGAATATACAATAGTTGTAGATTAAAGTAAGAAGAAAATCAGAAATAAGAAAGAGGGTCATAAATAAGGCCTAGGGCTGAAAGAAAAGTAACTCACCACTGGGCAAAGAGAATCTGAAAGGAGAAGCGTCGTCTTCAGTCAGATTCACATATTTCCTTCGAGGAGAGTAATCTCTTCTTTGTCCAACCCAAGACCTAACTATCTGTGAAAGAGCAAGTATGACAATCTGACAGGGCAAACAAGATGACAGGCAGATCAGAGCGAGATCAGGTTTTTCAGAGAGAATAAGAAAAAGAAAAGTGATTAGAGTAAAATAGTAGACTGAGCTGAAACAGGAGTAAGGTAGGAAAAAATTGAAATAAGTGGAGGACTCACAATTCCCCACGTAAGGTCCTAAATTAGTTTTCAGCCTAAAAAGGAATGATAGAGATGGGAATCTAGAAGGGATTTGTGTACATGTGTACTTCCACTTTATTCAAAGAGATTTAAATCTTTGCATTTCTAACAAGCACTCACAAATTATAAAAGAAATCTGGATGGAAAAGCAGCTTTACCTAACTCATCTCTGGGAACTACTCTACTCCTTCAGCCTGTTATGAAAGCAAATTAAAAAATTAAATATTTACCGAATTTGTGAATTATGAAGTGGGGAAGCCAATATATACATGGAAACACTGGTGGCATAGTGGTTAAGGGCTACAGCTGCTAACCAAAATGTTGGCAGTTTAAATCAACCAGGTTTCCCTTGGAAACTCTATAGGGCAGTTCTACTCTGTTCTGTGTGGTTGCTATGAGTCAGAATCCACTCAGCGGCAGCAGGTTATATATATATATATATGTGTGTGTGTGTGTGTGTGCATATATATATACACAGAATATATTACATAATATACACATTGTTAATATATGTAAAGCAGAAACAACACATAGGGAAGCTATCACAGATTGCATTGTGTCCCCCCACTGATTTGACTTGACTGTGAGTCCCAATACAATGAAATTCCTCCCCCATATTGTGAATCCTGGTTCTGTCATATTGATGACGGAGAATGAGCAGCAGTTGTGCTGATGACGCAGGACAAAGGTACCAGCTGTGGGACATAAGAGAGAGAAGTGAGCACAGAGCACTGGGAACTCCACACCATCAAGAAAGCAGCACAAGCAGAAGAGCACATCCATCAGACCTGAGGTTCGTGTGCCAAGATGCGCCCTGAACAAAGACTGATGCAACACAAGGACTTTCCTCCAGAGCCAACAGGGAAGAAAGCATTCCCCTGGAGCAAACATCCTGAATTTGGACTTGTAGCCTATTGGACTGTGTAAGAAGACATTTTTCTTTGTTAAATTCAGCCATCCACTTTGTGGTAGAGCAGCACTAGGTAAGGAGTGGGATGCCTCTGGGCAGTAGAATCAGTAGAGCTAGGCTTGCTGACCCACAGAACAGGAAAGCTGAGTGTCTGTGTGCAAGAGGCTACGTGGTGGAGTGGGATGCCATTGGGCACTTGAATCTGTGGAACTACAGAGCTTTGGAACACTTGACCCGGCAGGGCAGATGTGGGCCTGTGACTGGAGCCATGAGGTCATAGAAGGCAGAAGCTAAAGAGACAAGCAATGTGAGAACCTGAGCTGCTGCAGTCTCAGAAGGTATGGCCATGACCCCAGGGACTTGAAAGGGTGGAGCCGTGGTGTCCTGTGTGTAAGGGTGGAATTGCCACTCAGTTGGGCTTCGGGTGTGTCTAAAGCCGAGGGGGCAGATCTGCTGCCCTAGTGGGCCTTGAATGCAATGTTGTAGCACAGGGATGGGGGTCTCCACTTGTTATCCAGAGTGTGGCTAATAGCTAGAATATGGAGGGCAAAGCTATTGTGTAAAATGTCTCAGAGCACTGACTATTATTTTCAAAGCTTTGAGAGTTAATGCAATGTGTTATGCTGACTTGCTTGTTGCCTGTTAAAATGCCTTCTTTCCCTGCAATTTCTTCATTTACAATGAAAATGTGTAATTTGTGTCTGCCTGTTATACCACTGTATTTTGGGAAGATAACACCTGTTCTGGATTTCACAGTTGAGGAAAAAAGTATGGATTTTGGACCTGAACTAGAAGACTAAAACTGACGCTTACTCAGAAATCTGAATTCTGGACAAGACTTGCCCCCTCTTTTGGGATCTCTGGCTAAATATATATCTTCCTACAGTAATTGCTTGCCCATTTTATCCCATTACAAAGACTACTGGCATTAGAAAGAAAAATTCTATTGGCTAAGAGAAAGAACTAGACATCATCCTTACTTAAAACCAAATGGAAAAAAAAAACACTAAAAAACAAAACCAAACTTGTTGCTGTCCAGTTGATTTATACTCATAGCAGCAGCCCTATAAGGTGGAGTACAGCTGCCTTGTAGGTCTTACTTAAAAGGAGCACCTGGTGGATTTGAACTGCCAACCTGTTGGTTGCTCTTAACCACTGTGCCACAGAGTTTCCCTCCCTTACTTAATGTGGGTAAATTTAATAATTAACGGATACCATAGGATTTTGATAAAAATCAGTTTAATTGTGGAAATGTTGATCATGGAGAGGCCAATGAATTGAGAAACAGAGTATTAAGTGAGGAAGTGAAGTGAAAAATAGTTATGAAAACCAAAAGAAGTAAAGACAGTTATAAAGGTAACAGAAAAAAAAATCACAGAAATTTTTCTTAGCACTCTTCTGCATCACAAAAACATGTGTGTGAGTGTGTCCATGAGGACAAGGTTTTGAGAGACTGTCATAGACAGAATTGTGTTTCCTCAAAAAATGTATACAATCAATTTGGCTGGCCCATGATTTCCAATATTTGTGATGTTTTTATATGTTGTAAATTCTGCCTCTATGAGATCAATGAGGGAGGATGGGTGGCATTTGTGCTACTGATGCAGGACACCATCTGATTTACAAGACTGTATGTGTCTTAAGGCTATCTCTTGTGATATAAAAGAAGGAAATGAGCAGAGAGACAGGAGGACTTCATCCCCTCGGGAAAGCAGTGCTGGGATCAGAGTGCATTTTTTGGACTTCGGGTCCCTGCGTCTGAAACACCCATCACCAGGGGATTGAGGTCAAAGATCTTTCTCCAAAATCAACAGAGAACAAAAGCCATCCCCTGGAGCTGATGCTCTGAATTTGGGCTTTTAGGCTACTTGACTGTAAGGAAATTAAGGCCATTTACTTTGGTATTTTCTGTTACAGCAGCACTGGATAAGTAAGATAGAGACTATCTTCTTCTTTCTGTGTCACATAACCCACTGCTACTAGAAACTAGAAATAGGCTAATTTGGGTTCCATAATGAAATTTAATTATAGATTAAAGAGCTTTAGTAGATTGTAAAGAATTTATTGTATTAGTATTCCTATATTTAATGTTATTTTAATCACTTTCCAAATATTCATTTTCTATAAAGAAATTAATTTTAGTTTGAAGAAGTTAGAAAATGGTGACATATTAACAACCATTATTGTTATTGCTGCTATTATCATTGTTGATCTCAAAACCATCCACGTGATAGTTAATTACGTTGTGACCTTTGTCTATGTGTTTAAGTTTACTTTATTTTAGAGTGGGACTGTGAAATGCCACAATGTTAGAGAAAAATTGTATACAAGACAAAGGAAAAAGAAACTCCAAAAGAAAGTGGTACCTCTAACCTAAGCAAAACAGTGTATTTGAGAACTATTGTCTCATCTTGAATATCACCACTAATTCTTGCAATCCAGGGTTTCTATGTTGCTGCATCAAGGAAACTTAGAAAGAATGATATGACCCTCTAATCTTAGAGAAAGTTCAGTAATGTATAATCGAGGTGAAATTAGGTGAAAAAGTGATACTTTATATTAAAACTCTAAGACCAATGATTGAAACATGTTTATGTTGTAGATCAAAAAGTAAACACCAAACCAGTAGCCATGGAGTTGATGCTGACTCCCAGTGATCCCATGTGCCGTAGAGTAGAAAACTGTTTGGTGATCCCACGTGCTGTAGAGTAGAAAACTGCTCTGTAGGATTTTCAATGCTGGCCTTTCAGAAGTAGATCAGACACCCACTCTTCTGAAGCACTTCTGGTTGGGTTTGAACCCCCAACCCTTTGATTAGTAGTCAACTGCTTCACAGTTTGCAGTATCCGGGGATTCTTGTTCATACTTTCGTCAGTGAGTTTTCAGATCTGATTGCTATCGCCTGAAAGTAAGGACTGTATCAACTTTGATTTTTGTAGCATTTCCTTTCTGATAGTAATTTTGTTCTAACAGACCAGTCTTGCAAAATAGACCCCAATTATTTTCAAAATAAGAAAAACAACAAAATATTTTTGTGTCCTATATTTCTGAATGGAAACCCTGGTGGTATAGCAGTTAAGTGCTATGTCCGCCAATCAAAAGGTTGGCAGTTTGAATCTGCCAGGTGCTCCTTCAAAACTCTCTGGGGCCTTCCTACTCTGCCCTCCAGGGTCGTTAAGAGTCAGAGCTGATTCAATGGCACAGGGTTTGGCTTTGCTTCGGTATATTTCTGAACATTTTACCTAGTCCTTTGGTATTTTATAGGATAAGAAAGCTATTCCAAGGAATGGTATCAAGCTGTTTGCTGATAGGGTTAATATTTATTTGGGACATAGTAGTTAAGCTTTTTAAAAATCTTCTAAAACTGGCATCTCCAGAGAAAAAGGTATCAGGCTGTTCAAATGTACAGAGATAGACAGAAGCCTGTAGAGAAGGGAAGGAAAAGGATGTCTTCGAGGTAGTCAAGTTACTGGGAAACATATTGTTGGCTGAAAATACACATAAAAGTTTTATTATAAGATGTTAGGTCCTATATTGAAATCCAATACATTTATTGCAAAAACATTCAAATACACACATTGGAGTTCTTGTTAATGATTGAATAGTTGAGGACAATGCTCAAATATTATATTAGAATTCAATTCCACCTTAAAACTATCTGCTGGATAACACTCTTGAAAATGTCACGATCTACAGTGTTGTTAATACCTTTGCCAAACTGATTAATTCTTCACTAATTTATGATTCAGATTCAGACAGCTTTTATCACAGTGTGTTTAAATGCAAAGACCAGAAGCATGAATCAAAATGTCTTTGGGCCCATGAATTAGTCAGAGGCAGTACTATATGTCAGCATTAAATAAGTGAACGGGAGCAGCAGGAATTATCTACATGGGGATCGATATTGCCATTAGATTTGATGCTATAATATTTATATAAGTGAAAAACAATTGAGTATTAATTTTATTTAGTCCCAGACCTAGATCTTAAAATCGAGTAGGGCTAGCATTATTTTTTCATTTACTTTTTGTATTTATCATGGTATACTAAAATTAAAACTGATAAGGTTAAGTGAAATACCTTTCATGTTAATATAAAATATACCTATAATTCATAAAGGAACATATTCTTTGTCATTCGTAGACACCAACTATTCATAAGGCGCACACCCACATAGTCATGTACACATACACGGAGTAATATGACATCTGACAATTAAGTCACTTAATTTTTCTAAGTGCCACATATCTCAAGACTGAGTATCACTACTATCTCCTTTTAAGTACTCTCCCTTGAGAAGCTATGCACTGACATCAGCGCCTAGTCCACCCTTCAAAGCAATTTTGGAATTCTTTCTGGAATGGCCATTGTCCACAGTGGTAGGTTTGCAAATTTAATGGTATAGTTGTCTGTGAGGAAGTTTTTAGCCACTAAAAAAGCAACTATATGGGAATACCTTCCCTACTCTCATGGTGACCATTCACTACTCACCTGATGACATTTTTCTCTACCCAAAGATTAAAGAAAATATTGAAAGGAAGACATTCTGATGACCCTAGGACATCAAGGGCAATATGATGACAGTTCTGATGGCCACTGCAAAAAAAGAGTTCCCAAACTGCTTTTAAGGGTGGACTAGTCACTGGCATCGATGTGTAGCTTCCCAGGGGGTACATTCGAAAGCTGACTGTGGTGATATTCAGCGACAAGGCATGTAGCCCTTATTCTAGCTTGATTTCGCGAACTTAGCTGTCAGGTCTTATGCATATATTTATATTCCCAACCCTCAAGTATGCTTCAAATATAAGTATGTATTGTTTTACTAGATTCTAAACTGTTTTAGAGCGAGTATCATTAAAAACCAGTAACAGAAAGGGAGAATGTTTTTGAAGACAAATTTCTGTAAAGACAATGAGAAACATACTTAAACTAAATTAAATAATAAAATAATGAGATTAAAAATAACCGTAAACAAAACCAGTATGGCAAAGGAAAATGTTTTAGTAATAGACGACCAAAAACAACCTAAAGATATTAGTGAAATAGAAGGAGGATAAAAAAAAAAAAAGATAGTCAATCTAACAGGAACCAATCAAACATAGCATTCCTGTAGAATGGAGTAGAACTGCTCCATAAAGTTTCAAAGGGAATCACACCAGCCCACTGCCGCTGAGTCGGTCCACCTCATAATGACCCTATAGATCAGAGTAGAACTGCCTCATAGAGTTTCCAAAGAGCACCTGGCAGATTTGAACCTCTAACCCTTTGGTTAGCAGACGTATCATTTAACCCACTATGCCACCAGGGTTTCCTCAAACGGAATGAGTACCTGTAAAATACATATATACATGTGTGTAAAAGTTATCATCCAAACCAGACAAAGAAATATATACACCTGTTCTGTCCTCATTTGATCATTATTTGCATTGATCTGGAAGAAAAACATCTAGTGTCCTGGCTGTTATCGAAGAAGACATACATGGGTCCCAGACAAGACTGTGCAGGAGAGCTAATGTCTGCCCACAGCTCCATTGATGCCTGAGGTGCACTAACGAGCCTGACTTAGGAAAAGAGGGGACCAGGGGTGAACCTGTGAGACTACCCTGATGGTGGTATTTTAAGGAAGCCAAGTTCTGCTCAAAACAGAAAACTTCAGGAAAGAGAGATTTGAGATTTTATAAAAATATTGAAGTGTTTAAATATAAATATGCATTTTGAACACATCTGTTGTTTCTCCAGCTTGCCTAGATTCGCATTGTTTCATGTGTTCTAATCTTTTCCACAGGATACTGTTCCAAGGATTGTTCTTAGATTAGACATCAGAGAACGCTGTGAAGACAGCACATATGTTTGTATCACTCTAACTTATTCTCATGTGTTAGCCTATTTAGGTAAAAAATTGGTCCCTTTTTTGCTTACGGTAAATACCACCCAAAAGTCTTTATCAGACTACCTAAAGATTTTCTGAAGGAGATGTAAGAGAAGTGAGTGATTAGAATCATAATTACTATAGTGAAAATATGAACAGATCCAAGACATTAAATTAAATTTAGGGTAATGCGAAGGAAGGTTAAACTATTTCTACTTTCCTGTATTCGGGACCATGCTACGTCTAGCGATAATCAGTATCTGACACATTCCTCTGTCAAAAATTGCCATGGTCTAAGAACTGTGCATATTTCAGTAACTTCTTTATCTAATGAGGTCTTTGTTCTATTAACAGTGTCCTGGTTCGTACAGGAGCCATGGTGGCACAGTGGTTAAGAGCTTGGCTGCTAACCAAAAGGTCAGCAGTTCAAATCTACCAGCTGCTTCTCGGAAACACCATGGGACAGTTCTACTCTGTCCTACAGAGTCACTGTGAGCTGGGATCAGCTGAATGGTAGTGAGTTTCAGTTTCTTTTTTGGTTTTAGTCAATAACAGCCTTAATGGGTAGCTGCTTCTTTCTCTGGAGACAGAACAGGTATCATCAGAGTTCTATCACATACACTACATGAATCTCCTTCTTTTGGCTGTTATGTTGTCACAAAATGCAAAAGCTAAAATAAAATTTGCAACCACACTTTCAACCTGTGTTGGCTATAACAAAAGAAAAAGAAAAAAAAATCAAACTCTCTACTAGAAAAGAACCACTTCAGAGGGGAATATAGTCTGTATTGAAATATGATAGGAGATGTTTGGATTAGCAAAGGTACAGAATTTGTTCGCTCTAGGACTTCTCAGAGCCATTACTATGCTAATGCTCATATAAATACATCAGGAGGAAATGTAATATCTACCATTTCCACAAAGTGTTTAGCCATTTGATAAAGATTAGCCTTTATAGGTACCGCGGTTAGAAATGGTGACATATACATCACCATATATATATATATTTATACTCTGGTTCAGGTGATGGCAATTTACAAACAAGGCATCTGAAACTCAAAGAAGTCAAGTGACTTTCTGAAAGACTGCACTGTCTTGACGGCCTCCAGGGTCAATGCCTTTTATACCACAACATTCGAACACACAGCTCAAGGCCCATGTGAACCTGGTAGCTTTGAGAAGCAGTGCTTCCATCCTGACTGCTGTGATCAGTCATGACACAAGCTTGGGGAACAGAGTGGTGGCCACAGAAGGAGCACAAGTAAAGGATGGGGGTTAGGAGAGTTGTCTCTGGAGCCACATAGAAAACCCCAAATCCAAACCCAGTGCCATTGAGTTGATTCTGATTCATAGCAACCCCACAGGACAGAGCAGAACAGTCCCATAGAGTTTTCAAGGAGTGCCTGGTGGATTTGAACTGCTGACCCTTTGGTTAGCAGACCTAGCACTTAACCACTAGGCCACTGGGGTTTCCCTGGAGCCAGATAGTACTGGATATTCATCCCATCATTACCTTGCATTAACTCTCTAAACTTAGACAAAATAGGGCCCTTGACTCTCAGTTTTCCCATCTTTAAAATAGAGTTATTTAGAAAGCTAAAGACAAGCTGGTTTTAAATGCCATCATTTCAATTTTTATTGAAAATCTAATAATCCATCAGTTTTTCAGTGAGGTCACCAGGTTCAGTTCCATGTATGAAAAAGAATGCTGCCATTGGTTTCCTTAAAATGGTAGCAAGGTAAAACAGATATTTCTTAGAAAAAATTGAGAGGCTTTATATGTTTAAGGAACCTATATTAAAAACACAGTCCCAAGACATTAATGCTACGAAACTATCTCTCATTCTTGCACATGTACGTGTGTGTGGGTGCATGTGCACCTGCATGCATGCACACACACACACACGATGCTAATACTTTGCAATGTATTTTCTCCTTTTCAAAATGGGCAGTTGAGAGCCTGACATAACCAACATGGTGATACTCTAATCGACCTGTAAGCTTTGTTTGGCCTGTCTTCTCCTTTCTGCCTCCTTTTGTTAGTGGCTTTGTTTTGTTCCATCCAGCTACCTGTGACTTATGACCCCCAACATGAAGATTAGAGTCCAGATGTTCAACATGTGTATCATTAGTCTGATAAGGAGATGTCCAGCACGTACTTCTTTAAAGTCTAATTTGAAGTCCCTTGTAATTGTCTTCTAATGCGTACCTACTCCTGGCCATCTGTGGGTTATGTACCTAAAGACACTGTGTAGTCCTTGCTCTAATGTAAAATTGCCCTTCTGGGATCCATGAAGGCAGTCATCTCTGCTGCTGGTCTTCCCGCTGGTGCCACCTCCTAATAAACCTTCTGTTCCCGACTTGGAGCATGTTTCATTGGCTCAACTGCTCCAGGGCAACACATACACACACCACGCACGCAAGCATGGAAACTTCTTCTTTTTTACTGTTTCAAGTGAAAGTTTACAGTTCAAGTTAGTGTCTCGTATAAAAATTTATACACACCTTATTACATGACCCTTGTTTCTCTCCCTCTGTGACAGCACACTTGTCCTCAGGCCACCTCCCACCCATGAGATTTCCTGTATCTGTTTCGCTAGGTCCTATCTGTTGATGCCTTCTCATCTCACTTCTTTATTTCTTCCCATGCACCTGCTTGAGCTAAGAAGCACTTTCTTCATGGATGTCACATAATGTCTTACAGTCAGTCTGATCTTTATATGAAGAGTTGGCTTCAGGAAAGGTACAAACCTATTTTTTCTGTTTCTTATGTTTTGTGTGAAAGGACATTTAATTGATCCCAATGAAAACATATTAACAATTGAACTTCATTAATACATCATTTTTAATGATACTTCAAGTATAGTTTTCTCTACTAAATGCTGAATACACTGATGTCGACCTCATCTCAGATTTAGAATTGAGTACAATTTCTTTCATCAGTTTGATCAGTTAAGGTGTTATCACGCTGATTGCTTTAAAAGCTGATCTTTTGTCTCACAAAGCCAGCTTCTATTTCTTAACAGTATTGTGAAAACAATGATCTGGAAAATGTAAGAAAATCTCAAAAACTGTAGGCAAGGAAAAGGATTCTTAAGAATTACAGTAAGATATACTTTATTTTAAACAGAAAAGTTGTTGGCTAAAAAAAACAATTTAAATGAAAACTAAAATTAAAGTTATTTTATTATAATAACATGCTGAGTGTGTTATAGCTGTAACTCGATATTCAAAGCATCCATTTGATCTGATTTAAAGAAGCGGTTCTCCACCCTAGTTGTCTGTTAGAACCATCTGGGGAGCTTTTACCCTAGGTACACTTTAAAATCACCTAGGGAGCTTTTACTCCATTCCAGTGCATAAGCCACACCCAAGAGCAATGAAATAAGTTAGCTGAACCTATTACCATCAGCTGCTGGGATGGAGAAAGATGTGGCAGTCTGACTGCAGCCTTGGAAGCCCTATGGGGTAATTTTACTGTGTCCTATGAATCACTATGAGTCGGAAGCAACTCAGCAGCAATAGGTTTGATTTTTGTTTATTGTCAGTATTTTAATAAGTATTTCCAGGTGTTATAATGTGCTTTAAATATTCTCACCACTAATCTAAACCATTGCTTCATGTCACTGAATGGCTGCTAAATATTTTTTTTTTTTAATTATGAGTTGCTATTGGAAACCTTGGTGGCATAGTGGTTAAGTGCTACATCTACTAACAAAAGGTCAGCAGTTCAAATCTGCCAGGTGGTCCTTGAGAGCTCTATTGGGGCAATTCTACTTTGCCCTGTAGGGTCACTACGAGTCACAATCAACTTGATGGCATTGAGTTTTTTTGATTTTATGAGTGAGAATCAACTGGATGGCAATGGGTTTATTATGGGAGCACTAAAAACGTTAGCTTTTGATCCTTTCTGTCCCCCTCCCACCAAAATGCATGCAACTACTTCCAACTACACACCCAAACACACATACTTACGAAGACAGACATACAACCAGTGCCCTTGTACTGGACAGATGAGAAACTTAGCAGGAGGTTGTGTTAGTGATGGCGAAATAGTTTGAAAAAGGTTTTCCATATGGGCAGCATGACTTAAGGACTGTAACCAATGTCACTGTATTGTGCATGTAGAAATTGTTGCAACAGTGTGTTTTGTTGTGTATATTTTCACCAAAGTTAAAAAAAGAATACAAAGGAAATTTTGCTGTAAGTATAACATGTAAGTGATCTGAAGAATTGCTATTGCACTTTCAATGGATTAAAGTAGCATAATCTTGAAAATTTCTTCACTATGGTAAACCTGGTGGTATAATGGTTAAGTGCTATGTCTGCTAACCTTATGTTGACAGTTCAAATCCACCAGACACTCCTTGGAAACTCGATGGAGCAGCCCGGTTCTGTCCCATGGGTCGCTATGAGTGGGAATCCACTGGCCGGCAGTGGGTAGTACTAACGCGGCAGTTGGTGACAGCTATGACTTAAACCCATTTTGCCTATTTCTGTTCTCAAGGCAAATGGAAATAAAGTTTCACACATTCTGTGTGACCTGTTGGTTCTGACTTCTGCTCTCCGAGTCTCTCTTTTCTTACCTGATATTGAAAATAAAAAGATGAAGCATAGGAAATAATTCAACTACAGAGAGGAAGCTGGCATTTAAAACAATCAAGGAGTGTTAGCAGCCACTATTAATGGTGTTGTTTGTATTACATTCTGTTCATGATATTTTTGCATGCTTGAAGTATTAATGAATTTTCCGATTACTATTTTTGCTTCTAGAAAGTAATCACATTAAAAAAGCAAAAAAGAAACAAGTGAATAAATAATTTTTACGCTATTCACTGCTGCTTCTTTTATTTTGCTTCAATTCATGTTTGAACAAAAAGGTTTTGAATACAACAAAAATATTGGGCATTGCTTGCACTTCTGTTTTCAAGTAAATACAATGTGGGGGCTATGGGAGAGAAAAGAGAAAGGCAGCATTGTTTGCTGATCATACCAGCTTCTTACTTCCTTTTGTATGTTAGATTACTTCTACGTGACAAATCCATTTGGGGTGTTAATTAAATAGCATTTTCATATTTTTCCATTCTAAGCACCAGTCATATTTCCAAATGATACCTGTAGTAGACCGTGATCATTTTTAGTATCCTGATCATTCTAGTATCCTGAATCTTTTTCAAATCAAATTGTATAGCTATAGTATGTTTCTTTTAAAATACCTGAAACTAATTTTCCGGTTCTTTTTTCCTCTCTCTCTCTCTTCTTCCTACTCTTAAATTTTTAAATTAATGTAACACTTCAAAGATGCAAAAAAACACCTTGAAACTGAAGCTGACAAAGTGAATCACATTCCTTTCCCAATTAAGATCTGCAGGCGCAGAGCTGCTCACACGTGGTGATATATATATACAAACACAGCTGGGCTGAAACTCGATGCATCGTCATACTAACTTGACTTTTAAAATCAGAGTCCCAGGTTTCTGTGGCCTTCAGAATCTACTTGATGTCAAGCGGTTTTGTGTTCATTGTTCTTGAGATTATGGGAAAACATTTTTATCATAATCCCATGTCAAAGAATGTATTACAAGTACAAATATTTATTTCATTACAAAATTACTTAAGAAATGAAGCTGATGAGTGTCAGAGACTGAATTGTGTCTCCAACAATATGTGCCAACTTGGCTAGGTCATGACTCCCAGTATTGTGGGATTGTCTACCATTTTGTCACTTGATACAATCTCCTGTGAGTTGTGACTCATGTCTATATGATGTTGATCAGGTGGGATTAGTGGCAGTTATGTTAATAAGGCAAGACTCAGTCTATAAGTTTGGATTGTGTCTTAGTCAATCCCTTTCGAGATATAAAAGACAGAGGTGAGCAAAGCGACATGGGGACCTGACACAACCAAGAAACAAGAGCAGGGAGAATAGCATGTCCTTTGGACCTAGTGTCCCTGAGCTGAGAATCTCCTTGATCAGGGAGGATGGATGACAAAGGCCTTCCTCTAGAGCCCACAGACAGAGAGAAAGCCATCTCCTGGAGATGGCACTCTGAATTTGGGCTCCCAGACAATGGAAGAATAAATTTCCTTTTTGCCAAAGCCATCCACTTTTGGTATTCCTCTTATAGTAGGAGTAGATAATTAAGACAACATCCTTTGTGAAAAGGAAAAATAGTTTGCTTTACCCTAAAGTTTATATGCATAGTAAGCAACCTACTCTGTGTCAAACCATCTATTATTTGTGTTATCTTAAATCCTCACAACCAACATTTGAACCAGCTGTGATTACTCACTTTTATACATGGATCTGACTCGACGGCACTTGATTTTGGCTTATAGATGGGCAGGCAACGTGTCACATGGGTTAGTGCCTTGATCATAATTACACGAGTAAGTTACAGAGGTAGAATTTAATTCCTGTTCTGCTGATGCTCTATTCTAATATTTCATTATGACAAGTTGCTGCCTCTGTTAGGTTAAGAGAATAAAAAAGTTAGTACTTTTCCATGCTTCAGATAAAACCAGAAATAGCAGTACTTGGGTAAATCACAATACTATAAACAAATATAGCATAAGAAAGATTTAAAATCACTTCTGTACTGTGATTATAAATGTGAAATAGCAATAAAAATGCTAAATGAGATTCTGTTATAATTAATTCCTGTAAATGGCTCTTTAACTTCTTAAGTCTGTTTTTTGCATGTGGATAGAGCTTGAAAATTATCGCTGACTGCTATACCTTACCCTCTAAAATTGTATTTTAATAGAATATTTTTAAGTAGCTGAAATGATTAAGAGAATAACACTCTATTGCAGAGAACAAAGTAGACTAATAAAAAGACCTCTGAGAGGTAAACTAATAAAAGATAGCTGTAGGAGACAAATTGCTATTCAATTCCAATTACATACAGGGCAAAAATAAATAAAATGGAAAAATGATGACCTCTTAGTTTGCTTTCTATTTCTGGTTGAAGGTATATCTAAACAGCAGAATGAAAGTCTCTAGATAATAAACCAAAGGGAATAATCAAATCAAAGTGAATCATTTTCATCTAAATTATCTGATTTCAGTATTTCCATGAAGCAAATTAGTGATGTTCACTGGATTTGGGGGAGTATTCTTATTATTTAAAAAATATTCTCCTTCACTTTGTACTTTAGTAGTTCTGCCAGCCACCCAAATTTTCATTCTGTGATAACTAAAATAAGACTAAGATGAGTGATTCAGGTATTTTAAAACATGGATTTTAGATTCTTTATAAACAGTTCTATGTTAATAGTCATTCTTTGTCTAAAATTTGGCAATTTACTAAAATAAAGAATTCACATAGTTTAGCAGTTTTGTTTATAACTGAATATTTCTTGAATCCTTTTTCTGTTCTTTTCCCCTTTCTTACAATGTTTTCATTGTCAAATAGTGTTACAATAGGCCATTAATATTAATTTGACTATGCTATTTGTACAAAATACTAAATGTGATGTATTCATTGTAGACTAAGCATAGTATGATTGCATTAAAAGATCACATTTAAGGGTATATTCTAGAACATTTCAATGAAAATATTCCTCTTTTGATCCCTTTAATGGGATAATACAACTTCTGGACCTATTATCACATCGATTTTTTTTCCCCCTGTTCAATTAAAAAAAATATGTGTGACCTAAACTGTAAAAATCTAGCTCACTTTGGGTCAGATTTCTTTCCTGTATGACTCATCTCCTATGGATTTGCAAAGAAATAGTTACACAGGGAGAAAGGGTATTGGACATGTGCCAACCGACTACACTCCGTAGACTCTTAAGAAAAGATAGTAACAGCAGCAGTCTGGAAAAGGGCATTATTATTTATCTTAAACCTTACCATACAGGGTGGTGGATAAGGGCTCTGGTGTCAGACTTTCTGGGCCTGAAACCTGACTATCATTTATTAAGACAGTGACCTCAGGAAATTTAATCAATTTCTCTGTGATCCAATTTCCCCCTTGAACAATTGAGATAATCTTGTGATTGCTAAATTATGTACTCAAAGCATTGGGACAGTTGCTTGCGCCTGTTAAGTGAATAACAAATATGTGCTCACATGTTAGGAGTTATCTTGACATATTTTAGTGTAGTAAAAGTATAACCTACTTTTACTCATTATTGTAACTGAAGAAGCCATTTATAACCAGTCCTAGTTCTAGCCTACAGAAATGCCGCCTCCTCTACTAGAATTTAAATGTAGGCAGAGACTTTCTTTTCTTTTTTTCCTTTTTTTCCCCCCTGTTTTGTTTACTGTTGTATCCACAGGGTCTAGATTAGTGCCTGAACCATAATGGGCTGTCAGTAGACATTTGCTGAAGGAATGAATCATTGATCAACCTTCCGTTTCTCTATGCTGGGGAAAGCCTCCACAACACTTACTAGTAGGCCAAATGTTTCTTTTCAGCATCCGTCATGGAAGTAGTCTACCCCATGCTAACATTCAACCTACTTTTTCCTTTTTCTTTAATCTGCTTTCTTGTGCATCCAGCTCTCTAATGGATGCTTCAAGCTTCTAGAAAATTCTAAAAATGCCTTTGATAGCCCCCTATAGGCAGTCCCTCATAAAGCAAAAGAGTCACTCTTTGCCCAGCTCTTTCAAAATTCTCATTTCTGGGTGATGTGCAAATTATAACAGGTCTTTTGTTAAGTGTTTACCTTATACACAGCACTAGAAAAAGCTTCATGTCATCTAATTTAATCTTCAAGACATCTTCCAATAATACTGATTCTATGAAACTTTTACACATGTGGCAATTGAGATTTTGTGAAGTTATTTGTTATAAATTTAGTCAGTCATTTGTAATAAGTTTGACTTAAACAGCCAAAAAAGAATTTTCACCAGCCTGCTATCAACATTAAAGCTCTTTAATACCAGTTAACCTCTTCTGTTGCCTACTCAGCTAGTGTTCAGTATTAAAGCAATTAGTAGAGTGGGTAATTTCACACACTAAGTTATTAAGGGTTGGTGCTACGTTGTCAGTTAAAAGACTACCTTGGCTAAGTATGTTTTCTCTTTAAAATTATAACCTTGGGAAAAAATATACTGAAGCAAGTGAAAGGAATTCTAGTTATGAATTTCAGACTATGTGAACAGTAGCAAATGGAATGGAAAAGATCGTCTGTGACTGGGGACTTCTGCAACATAAATGGTGTGAATGTAACTTTCATTACAGTTTCATTTTCAAAGTCATTTGTATGAAAAACAAGCACATTGCGATCACTTTGATTCTGACTCATGTTGACCCTATAGGACAGAGTAGAGCTTCCAATGAATGGCAGATGGATTCCAATTCCCAACTCTTTGGCTAGCAGCTGAGTTCTTAACACCATTAAGATAAACAGATTCTCCTTGTTCATTCTGGCTCAGTATGGCTTCAGCAACTGCCCAAGATGGGTTTGCAGAGACTATACAGTCCTGAAGTATTTGATGTTTTGTATTCCACTGTGACAGTATTTTGCCTTGAGAATCCACAGAGAGGTGTAGAGAAGTGGAGATTTTTGCATGAAACTGAAATAAAGACGAAACAAATTAAATGGTCTCTGATGTCTGGTAATTACAGATGGTGGTAGAAATCAGGGAAGTAATATTTGTTAGCATGGTTGAACAATAAAAGCAGAGACACATGCAAATTCAGAAATTCCCAATTACTTAATCATTAAATTTGACCATCCATAAAACTTGAAGAAGTCCTATATCAGACATTTGAAATGTTACTTCTAGAAAAGTGATATACCTTCTCATCTTCAGTTCACCCTTTTTAGCCTCTCCCTTAGTCCCTGAAAGATCCACTGGAATCTCAAGACATCCCAGAATACAAATTGAAAATGGAGTGATTGCTAAGGTTCTGGCTCCCTGTAAATATTTATTGGTCAAAGCTTTGGAGGCTTATTATAGAAAAAGTGTTGTGTACTCTTGAGACTGTGAGAAAATGAGAGAGAGAAATAAAAAAGAAGACTTCTTGGTAGCAGCTGAAATTATAGCCTGACTACCTCAAAAAGGTTGCACAGTTTTTCCATCCCCAAACCAAAAGAAAAATGTTAATATTCTGAGCCTTGGGCCCCATTCTAAGTCTCCATTCCCCAACCTCCCAAATTGACTATTTACTCATGAGTCACGTACACAGAGAATTGCTTATTTAAAAATTCTTTACAGAGTGAAAACGATTAAAGGAATTCTAAGAGAAACAGAAGGAACGTGCTGGCTCTAACACAGCTACTCGTGTTCCATTTGTGTCACCTGTAAATCTCCTTCCTGGTTAAAACTGCCATGAAAAAGGTAGCAATGTTGTTCAGTCTGGGAAAGGTGGGTTTAAAAAAAAATAAGAAAAATTGTTTGGAGAAAATGAGTATTTTGCAGATGAATTGCACAGTCCAAGGAAAGAAGAGATAAGATATCACAGAGTCCCAGGGTACTTCAAATGTAAGCTCTAGCAAAAGAAAAATAGATACAGAAATAAATCGTAAGACCTGTTTTTGTTTTCCTTTCTTTAAGGTGAACTGTGACTGTGGACTATATGTCACTCAAGGGGTGCCAAGGGCCAATCAGATGGAAAGGAAGTCTGCTGGCATAGAAAAAAAATTAACTGTACTAAATTGACAGCCTTTGTAATATAGAGTGAGAAAAATCACACAGTTGGTCATTTAGATCAGTCAAGAAGTTGCTGAAACCAAGTGCCATAGGAGGACTGCCAACAAAGTTCACATGAACTCATCCTAAAAAATGTGCTACCCACTTCATTGCTGAATATCACTATGGTCATATTCGAAGCACTCCCCTTGGGAAGCTAGGCATGGACACCAACACCTAGCCTACCCTTCAAAGCAATTCTGGAACTCCTTTTGGAATGGCCAGCAGAGTTGTCTTTGTATTGTCTTTGCCTTGATGTTCCAAATGTCATCAAAATTCTTCCTTTCAATACTTCCTTTATCTTCGGGTAAAGAAAAAAGTCATTGTGGGCTAGATCAGGTGAGTAGGGAGGGTGTTCCAATACAATTATTTGTTTACTGGCTAGAAACTACCTCACAGACAATTATACATTTAAGTTCATGAAAGTGCCACCATGCCACTGTGCACAGTGGCCATTTCAGAGAGAGTCCCAAAATTGCTTTTAAGGGTAGACTAGGCGCTGGCATCCGTAAATAGCTTCCAAAGTGTGGTCCTTCAAAGTTGTCCATAGTGATATTCAGCAATGAAGTATGTAGCAGTTAGAACAATTAAGTTTGTGTACTTAATTGTCAGACTTTGCATCTGACATTTGTATCTGAATACTTTGTTCAGTATTCAACATTCAGTAATTTGATGGGACTCATTTATTTGACTTTATGCAGACATGACCATTGTTATAGTTAGATGCTATCCAGCCAGTTCCAACTCATAGTGACCGTCTGTACAAGAGAAGGAAACGTTGCTTGGTTCTGCGCCACCTTCAGAATCGCTGTTATGCTTGAGCCCGTTGTTGCAGCTACTGTGTCAATCCATCTCATGGAGGGTTTTCTTCTTTTCACTGACTCTCTACTTTTACCAGGCATGATGTTCTTCTCCAAGATAATATGCCTAGAGTATGTAAGGGGAAATGTTGCCATCCATGCTTCTAATGAGTGTTCTGGCTATTCTTCTGCAGCAGATGTATTCATTCTTCTGACAGTCCACAGCATACTCAATATCTTAACTCAGCACCATAATTCAAAGATATCCAGTGTTCTTTGGTTTTCTTGTTCATTATCTAGCTTTCACATGACCACGTAGAATAAGAATTTTGAGAAGCAAATTAAGAGATTGTTGTCTGGTGTCGCTGAGTTGGTTCTGACTCATGGTGGCTCAGCATACAATGGAGTGAAACACTGCCTGGTCCTTTGTTGTCCCTACAATTGTTGCTACGTTTGTGCCCACTGTTGCGGTCACTGTATCAATCCATCTTGTCGAAGGTCTTCTCTTTTTCGCTGACTTTCTACTTTACCAAGCATGATATACTTCCCCAGGGACTGGTTCCCAACCTAAAGCAATTATGTCTGGCTTCAGTGTAGTTTAAATTAACTAAGTAACAAAGTGCACATTTCCGTAGCTGAAACACTGAACAAGATACCATATGGACAGTTACCATAGGTAACTAAAAACTAACTCACCAGTTGCTATTGAGTTGATTGCATAATGACCCTACAGAACAGAGTAGAACTGTCCCACCGAGTTGACAAGAAGTACCTGGTGGATTTGAAACGCCGCACTTTTTGTTAGCAGCCGTAGCACTTAACAACTATACAACTAGGGTTTCCAATATGCACGGGTAGTGGGAATAATTTCATTTAAACTGCAGGGTAAAGGATATTTCTGGAAGTTTCCTGAGAAATACCTTCCTTGGCCTCACCTTTAATCATTTCATACTTTGCAAGCTGAAGAAGTATTAACAAGTAAACACTTCAGGCTATCACATAAACAATTACTAGAGGTAAGATATACTGTGCCCCATTTGTGTAAATTTTACTTTCTAAAGAAGTTTAAAGAAGCATTCAGTGCCTCTGACTTTTACGAGTCAGCTCTTCAAATGCAAACTCATGTACACTTAACAAAACACACTTGCAAATATTTGCAACATATAAGGGATTTGGTTTTTTTTTTCTAGAATTTAACTGGGTACTAAGTTCAAAAGGGCACTTGGCTTGGCAAGTTCAAAAGAGCAAGAAAAAAGCATTTAGAAAGCAATGACATCTAACATGAAAAATAAACATGTCATTGAATATCTGAATTAAGATATTCAGACTTTTGGTTTCACAGTTGGGGGAAAATAAAAATATTTTTCATTTGTACCCTGAGGAGTTTAGTTGAGTGAGGTATTTCCCTATAAGGCAACTAAATTAGCTAACCAAGATAATTACTTGATCTGAAATGTATAAAGAAATATTGATTTGTCTAGTCCATAATTTTGAATAGTGCTCCATTTAAAAAATGAGCCTTTTCCATCACCTCTATGCAGTCAATGACTGCAAATCATCTTCGGTGTACTGGAAGCTTTTACCTTACAGTATTTGTTTACCTGCAGGATTTTCTAGGGATCAATCATCTTGTGCTGTTTATTTAAAAAAAAAAGAGTAAAAAGAAATCTATGTCAGAAAATCAGTAACTAAATAGATTTAATAAGCCTGTATTTCTGAAAAAACAAGTCAGTGGAAAGTAATTTTGTCACGTACAGTAAAATTCTTCATGTATTACATTGAATTAAAAAATGCAAGCAATTCTTTAAAGTATTTTCTTAGAATCTTTGATGTGTAGTTGTGTTATTAATTATTTTAATTTTGAAGACCGTAAAGTTGGCAGTTTGAATCCATCAGGTGTTCCTTGGAAACTCTATGGGGCAGTTCTACTCTGTCCTATAGAGTTACTGTGAGTCAGAATTAACTTGACAGCAGTGGTTTGGTTTATTTTGGTATCATTAAAGTTAACAGAATACTTTGTACACCATTTTTGATTCATGGCAAATGATAACATCATTGAATAATAAATGCATAAAGACTGACTTTTTTATGAAAAAGATTTATCATGTATTAGAAAAGTCAAGTAGTTCCTTTGGAGTATAGTGTATCTCCTCCTGGGTCACACTTTGTACTTCACTTTTTGGGGCCTGCTTGGACTGAAGTCTAGTTACAGGTCTAGAAGCCAAAATCTGTAGTGTGGAAGTATTTTCAAAACCTTCAGCATGTTTTCCTAAAGCAGCTGCCAGCAGAACCACACCCATGTGCTGGAATTATTTCATGTTTGTCTGCTAAACCGACCTGCCCAGGAAAGCCATTATCCCCTCTAACTCCCGATCTAATGAGATTAGCTGTAGCCCAGGTGCCTCTAAAGAGGCCCGGCCTGAGTCACTGCCTGGGGCATGGCCTAAGGCAGACGCTTTAGGAGAACAAGCTGAAGGCTCTAAAAATACCTCTGCACTATCAATTTTGGCTTCTAGACCTGTAACTAGACTTAAGTCCAAGCAAGCCCCAAAAGGTGAAGTACAAAGTGTGACCCAGGAGGTGATATGCTATACTCCAAAAGAACTGCTTGACTTTTTTTTAATATGTACAAGCAGAAGCCTGGGGAATATCCATGGGAATGGCTGCTAAGGGTGTGGGATAATGGTGCAAGGAACATAAAGTTTGATCAGTCTGAATTTCTTGACGTGGGGTCCACTGAGCACAGATTCTTCATTCAATGTTTCAGCTCAAGAAGTTAAGGAAGGGCTTAATAGTTTGTTTGGCTGGATTGCTGAAGCATGGCTGATATGGTGGCCTACACTAAATTGAGTTGAATTGCCAGGCCTGTCTTGGTGTACTGCAGAAGAGGGTATCCAAAGGCTTAGGGTAGGCTAGAGTGCATTTATTCAGTTAGACCTTCAAATTTACACGTAAAATGTCCAGAGGACACAACTTTTACCACAACTGTGAGAAACAAATTTGTGAAGGGAGCTCCCGGATCCTTGAAGACTGCTGTTATTGCCATTTTATGTAAATCAAACATGACAGTGGAAGCTGCCCTAACTGCATTAAGACACCTAACTACAATGGGGCATGTGGTAGCTTCCCATCCCTCAGCTCTCTTCTCTCAGCCTTCCACCACCTGCTGTGGTCTGCTTACCTAGCCAGTAGCTCCTGTTCTCTTCTGGCATCTGGTTCCTGGACTTGAACTAGCAGCTGTTGGATTCATCAACCCTTACAGCCGGCACTTGAGAGTCCTGTTCCCTAACCTGCCGATCCTGGGTCTGCCAGCCTTTGCAGCTCCGTCTTGCTGCCAGCTTGGGATCCACCGACCTACACAACCAGTGATCTAGAACTCTGGTCTCTGACCTGCTGACCTTGGCTTCACTAGCCCCTGTGGCCAGTGAGGCTTGTGCCAGGACTTGGAATGTTCAGCTTCTGCAATCACGTGAGTTGTTTCCTATGTATATATCTTTCCTTGTACTTTATAAACATAGATCTTTCCTGGTACATACACATGTTACTGGTTTGCTTCCCTAGAAAACCCAGCCTAAGACAATGGAAAAGATTTATTTCATGTAATGAATATATTTCAGGGACACTGCTTTATTCCTGAAATTCCTAGGCAGTTCTCACAGAGGACCTAGTTTTTAGTAGATAAAAGTAAATGTTTCTTATCTGCATAAATTTTGATACCTTCAAAACAATTTTATGAAGACTCAGGGGAAGGTGGTGAAATATGTTCAGTGTTGTGGGGATATGGAAAAGAAAAGAGTGCATGAGAGCCCAGAAGAGTAACAGGGTAAGAAGTAGACAGGAGGGAAAAGAATGTTCTGTCAGTGGTAGGAGAAGATGTCCAGGAGGAAGTAAGTGAGACGTGAAAAGACTAGACTGAGAATAATGGTTAGAAAGTTAAACACAAGGCCTCAAGGGAAATGGAACTAATGAATGGTAGTTTTTCTAGCTAATGTGTTCTTAGAGACTTTAGGTAAAAGAAGAAAGCAACCCTAAGGCCTTTGATACATATGTTTTGGTGACCCTAATAAAATCACCACAGTTTCTCTTTAGACAAAAGTCAAAAACACTTTTGTCAAGTCAATTCTGACTTACAGCAACCCTATAGTTCAAAGTATAACTGCCCCACTGAGTTTCCAAGGAGCACCTAGCATATTTAAATTGCTGTCTTTTTGGTTAGCAGACATAGCACTTAACCACTATGGGACTAACCATTTTAGGCATGGGACCAATTATTTGCAAACTTTGGAAGGAATATTGCTTTGAAAAGGCTACCTCTCAACAAGCTAACACCTTGAGAGTTGAGTTTTTTTTTTTTTTTTTCCATCAAGGTCCATCTAAGTTGGTTTATTCTTGGGTCTCAAATCCAGTCTCTGAGATTTATTTTTTAGTCAAGAAAACAGGGAACTTTGAATTAATTTTGACTTAGGCCTTGGTCTGTGTCTAACCTTGTGCTACCAGCTCTGTAACACAAATCAAGAGCACTATGTCCCAAGGATGCAAACTGAAAGTAATTAATTAGTTCATTCAATATTTATATGATATGGAATCAAGTATGGATGAAAACACATCTGATCAGAACCTATGGGATACAGCTAATGCAGTGCTCAGAGGTCAATTTATAAATGCACACATCTGGAAGGAGGAAAGGACCCAAACCAAAGAATTAACCCTATTGCTTGAACAAGTAGAAAGAAAGCAACAGAGGAACCTCTTGGCACCGGAAGAAAACAGATCATAAAGATTTGAGCAGAATTAAGTGAATTAGAGAATAGAAGAACAATTGAAAAATTAGCAAAACCAAAAGCTGGTTGTTTGAAGAGATCAAGAAAGTTAATAAACCATTGGCTAAACTTACAAAAGAAAAATAGGAGGGGAACCAATAACCCAATAAGATATGAGATGGGAAATGTCACAATCTACCTAACTGAAATCATAAGTATCATAAGAGAATACTGCAAAAGACTGTACTCTAAAAGATTTGAAAACCTAGAGAAAATGGACAAATTTCTAGATTCATATCACCTACCAAAATTATCACAAGGAAAAGTAGAACGACTTAAACCCATCACAAAGGAAGAGATTGAAAAAGTCGTCAAAAAACTACCAACCAAATAACTCCCTGGCCCAGATGGCTTCATTGGAGAATTCTACCAAATGTTTAGAGAAGAGTTAACTCCAATGCTACTGAGACTATTTCACAGCATTGAAATGGACAGAATACTCCCAAATTCATAATATGAAGCCAGCATAACCCTGATACCAAAGCCAGAGAAAGATTCCACAAAAAAGGAAAATTACAGACCAATATCACTGATGAACCTAGATGCAAAAATCTTCAGTAAAATCCTAGCCAATAAAATTCAACAACATGTAAAAAAATAATTCATCATGACCAACTAGGATTTGTATCAAGAATGCAGGGTTGGTTCAACATCAGAATAACAGTTAATGTGATTAACCACATAAATAATACAAAGGATAAGAATCACTTAATTTTATCAACTGATGCAAAAAAGACATGTGACAAAGCCCATCACCCATTCATATTAAAAACTGTTAGCCAAATAAGAAAAGAAGGGAAATTCCTCAATGCAACAAGGAGAATCTACGCAAAGCCAATCTCCAGCATCATCCTAGATGGAGAGAGACTGAAACAATTCCCCCTGAGAACAAGAACTAGACAAGGATGCCCACTGTCACCACTTGTATTCAACATTGTGCTAGAGGTGCTGGCCAGAGAAATCAGACAAGAAAAAGAAATAAAGGGCATCTACATCAGCAAAGAAGAAGTAAAATTCTTCCTATTTGTAGATGATATGACTGAATATGCAGAGAATCCTAAAGAATCCATAAGTAAACTACACTACTGAAACTGATAGAAGAGTTCAGCAAAGTATGAGGATTTAACATAAACATAAATAAACCAATAGGATTCCTTTACACCAACAAAAAGAGATCACCAAAGACGAATCACCAAATCAGTAGCCTTTACAATAACCCCCTCAAAGATAAAATACAAATACCTAGGAATAAATCTAACCAGATATGTAAGAGACCTATACAGAGAAAATTCAAGACCCTATTGCAAGAAACCAAGAGACTTACATAAGTAGTGAAACCTATACTGCTCATGGACGGGAAGACTATCCTGTCCATGAGCAGTCTATCCTACTGAAAGTGATTTACATATGCAATATAATCTCAATACAAATTCCAATGTAATTTTTTAATGAGATCGAGAAATAAATCACCAACTTTGTTCAGTAAGGGAAGAAAGCCTGGACAAGTAAAACATTACTGAAAAAGAGGAACACAGGGGGACGCCTCACACTACCTGACCTTAGAATCTATTAGACTGCCGCGGTAGGCAAAACAGACTGGTACAGGTACAAAAACAGCTATATAGACCAATGGAACAGAATAGAGAACACAGAAATATCATCTGCCTCCTATGAAAAGCTGATTTTCAACATAGGCCCCAGAGTGATAAATTGGGGTAAAAGTGGCCTCTTTAACAAATGGTGTTGGCAAAACTGGATATCCATCAGCAAATGAACTGAAACAAGACCCATATCTCACACCTTATGCAAAACACTAACTTAAAACAAATCAAAGTGAGGTGGAGTCAAGATGGTGGACTAAGCACACATCTCCTTATATCCCTCTGGAAACCAAGACCTGAACTGATAAACAGAGCCTTCTAGTCACCTAGTGAGCCCCAGGACACAGCACAGGGCTGTTAATTTGGACTTCATACCACTGAGCGAAAAACCTCCTTTCTTTCGTTCACTCCCACTCCTGGCTAGCCGTGGCTCTCTCAGACTGAAGGTAACGCACCATTTTGACTTTTTTTCCTCTGTCTTGGCTGGTGGGCAGAGCTGGGTCTTGCCTAGTGGCTAGTCTCAGATGCACTGCTGGTGGGATGGGCAGGTGAAATTGTCGTATTTTGAGAGCCAGGCTTAAGACTCTGTTCATCTAGCCACTTTGGGCCTGTCTTTTTATCTCTGCCACAGTGTGGTTTCTACAGAACCAGCAGCACCCATGTGCGAGATACCATTTTGGATATGGAGATTTTAGCAGGACCTAATTCTTAGCCTGGGAGCCAGCACCTGCAAACGGGACTGCGCTTCTCTGACAGAAAAGCAGTAGTTTACACAGTGTCACCTACGGTGGGGGCTCAGCAACAGAGACTGAGGACGCATTATGTCTTGGAACCTTTAGCCTCTCTATCTGCCAACTGTGTGGAGGGCGCCATCTTAGATATGGTGGCTGCAGCTGGACCTAATTCTTAGCTTGGGAGCCAGAGCCTGCCCACCAGGAGAGCGCTTTTCTATCAGAAAAGCAGTAGTTTACACAGTGTTGCCTAAGACTGGGACCTGTCAGCAGAGGCCAATAGGGCAGTAGCACTGCTATATTTTGAACTAGTTTGTATCATCTGGGGTTGGATACTGAGTTGCTTACTTTGCCAGTTGGGAAGAGGGACCTCTGTACCTAAAAACCTGAGTGACATGGGAGGTGGTCAGATACCTTTTGTTTTACATTTTAAGACAGCCTAGAGAAACATCAGCAGTCCATCCACACAGTATCTCTCCCAGCCTTTACTTATTCACATGAAACTCAAAAAGCAACAGACACTTGTGGCAAACAAGAAATCACCAATGGCTTCAGAAGGCTCCCAAACAAAACAACCAAGGAGTTTTCTGGATGAAGAAACTTTTCTGAAATCATCAGAAGGTGAATACAAAAGGATTATATACAGAGCCCTTCTAGACCTTATACAAAATACAGCAAAACAAAAGGAAAAATTAAGCAAGCTTTTCAATATGATGGAACACCAGTACTCTGAAATCCAACAGATCAAGAATAAAATAAAAGACATAGAAACATCCATTCAAAGCCAAGAAAACAGAATAGAAAAAATGGAAAAAAGAATTTCTGACTTGAAAGACAGAGCTACTGATGCCAGCGTCTATGAGCAGAAATCAGAAACAAGAAACAACAAAAATGAAGAAACATTAAGAAACATGTGGGACTCTATTACAAGGAACAACCTTTGATTAATTGGAGTCCCTGAACAGGATGAGACACCTGAGAACACAGAGATTATCGCTGCTGAGCTGCTGACCAAAAACTTCCCAGAAATCATGAAGGAAGGGAATATAGATATCCCAGATGCATATCATATGCTACCCAATGTGATCTCAAAAGAAAGTCTCCAAGACATATTATAATCAAGCTTAACAAAACGAAACATAAGCAACAACCCTTAAAGGCAGCAAGACTCAAAGCAAAGCTGATATTCAGTGAGAAACCCTGTAGGCTTTCGTCAGATTTCGTAGCAGAAACCATGCTGGCATGGAGACAGTGGCATGACACATTCAAAGCCTTGAAGGAAAAGAACTTCCAACCAAGAATTATATATCCTGCAAAACTATCTTTCAACTATGAAAATGAAATTAAGACATTCCCAGATAAACAGAAACTCAGAGACTTTGTGAAAATCAAACCAAAACTACAAGAAATACTGAAAGAAGTTCTTGGCTTTGGCTTAGAACAACAAAACTACTAACTTTATATTTTAGAATGACACACCATCCAGAATTCTACTCAGTTAGGGAAGGTTCCAAACTCAATCACAGCTTTAATACTGAAAGAATCAGTCCATGAAAACTATGGTGCCATCATATTAAAAAGAAGGGTGTACTACAGTTGTTATAGTCTTTCCAGGTGGAGAGGAAATTGACAAGATTGATGGTAATTAAAATTGGGTTTATATATAGTTTATTAAGGGGGATCAAAGGGGCAGCCATAAAGCACAACAAAGATGCAACATACCATATCAAGAAATGTAACACAGGAGGAGTCTCAACAACTACAAAAACAGCTCTGAAAAAGGTGAAAAATTAACTCACAAAAAAGAATATCCCAGAACAGACTAATACAAACAATAGAGAAAACATCAACACAAAATTAAACATCACAATGGCAGCACTGAACACATACCTATCAATAATTACATTGAATGTGAATGGACTGAATGCACCAATAAAGAAACATTGAGTGACATCTTTGATCAAAAGACATGACCCATCCCTATGTTGTCTACAAGAAACTCACTTGAGACTTAAAGATAGGAACTAGCTGAAAATTGAAGGATAGGAGAATATATATCAAGCTAACAATGAACAAAGAAGAACAGCTGTGGCAATTCTAATCTCAGAGAAAATGAATTTTAATGTAAAATCCACCATCGTGGACAAAGATGGACACTATTGCTGAAAGGTTCAGTACACAGGCAAGACTTAACTATATTAAATATTTATGCACCTAGTATCAGAGCACTTAAATATGTTGAGGAAACACTGACTGCACTCAAAAAAGAGATTATTCCACAATAACAGTGGGAGACTTCAACACTCCAGTCTCAATATTCGACAGATCATCTAGAAAAAAACTCAGTAAAAATACAGAAGACCTTATTGCTGCAATTAACCAACTAAACCTCATCAATATATACAGAACTTTCTACCCATCAGCGGACAACTACACGTTCTTCTCCAATGCACGTGGACATGGAACATCCTCCAGAATTGACCATGTGTTAGGACATAATGCAATTCTCAATAAAATCCATACCCACTGAGTTAATGCAAAGCATCTTCTCAGATCATAAGGCCATGAAAGTCAAAATCTATAGCAGAAAAAGCATAGACAGAAATTAGAACTCTTGAAAACTGAACAACATCTTGCTCAAAAAACCATGAGTTATAGATGAAGTAAAGAAATTAATGGATTCCAAAGAGAATGAAAACACTTCCTACCACAACCTATGGGATACAGCCAAAGCAGTGAGTACTCAGAAGTCTGTTTATCTCCATAAATGCACATATCTGGAAGGAAGAAAGAAACCAAATCAAGGAACTAACCCTATAGCCTGAACAAGTAGAGGGAGGACAACAGAGGAAACCCTCAGGCACCAGAAGAAAACAGATCATAAAGATTAGAGCAGAACTAAATGAATTAGAGAATAGGAAAACAGTCAAAAAAATTGAAAAGACCAAAAGCTGGTTTTTTGAAAAGATCAACCAAATTGACAAACCACTGGCTAAACTTACTAAAGAAAACCAGGAAAGGAAACAAATAACCCAAATTAGAAACGAGAGGGGAGTTGTCACAACAGATCCAACAGAAGTCAAAAATATCATAACAGAATACTATGAAAGACTGTACTCTAAGAAATTTGAAAACCTAGAGGAAGTGGACAAATTCTTTGGTTCATATCACCAAAGTATCACAACGTGAAGCAGAACAACTTAATAAACCCATCGCGAAGGAAGAGATTGAAAATGTGATAAAAAAATTGCCAACCAAAAAAAGCCCAGGCCTAGATGGCTTCACTGCAGAATTCTACCAAGCTTTTAGAGAAGAGTTATCTCCAGGACTACTGAGACTATTTCACAGTATAGAAAGGTATGGAGTACTCCCAAACTCATTCTATGAAGCCAGCATAACCCTGATACCAAAGCCAGGAAAAGACCCAACAAAAAAGGGGAACTACAGACTGATATCACTCATTTATATAGATGCAAAAATCTTCAACAAAATTCTTGCCAGTAGAATAAAACAGTATTTCAAAGAAATAATCCATCATGACCAAGTTGGATTTATACCAGGGATGCAAGGCTGGTTCCACATTAGGAAAACAATGAATGTAATTAACCACATAAATATCACAAAAGACAAGAACCACCTGATTTTGTCCATTGATGCAGACAAGGCCTTTGATAAAGTCCAACACCCATTCATGCTAAAAACTCTTATCAAAATAGGCATAGACAGAAAATTCCTCAGTGCAATAAGGGCCATTTATACAAAGCCAACTGCCTATGTCATCCTGAAGGAGTTTCCCTTGAGAACAGGAAATAGACAAGGATGCCCACTCTCACCTCTCCTATTCAACATTGTACTAGAAGTTCTAGCAAGAGCAATTAGACAAGACCAAGAAATAAAGGGCATCTACATCAGCAAAGAAGAAGTTAAAATCTCTCTGTTTGCTGATGATATGATTGTATATGCAGAGAATCCCAAAGAATCTATAAGGAAACTACTCAAACTGATAGAAGAGTTCAGCAAAGTCTCAGAATACAAGATAAACATAAGTAAATCAGTAGGATTCCTTTATACCAACAATGAGACTGTTAATGAAGAAATCATCAAATCAATACCATTTACTATAGCCCCTAAGAAGATAAAATACCTAGGAATTAATCCAACCAGAGAAATAACAGACCTTTACAAAGAGAACTACAAGCTCTTACTACAAGAAACTAAGAGAGACTTAGGTAAGTGGAGACACCTATCCTGCTCATGAATAGGAAGACTTAACATTGTGAAAATGTCTATTTTTCCCAAAGCAATCTACTTATATAATTCAATCACAATACAAGTTCCAGCATCATTTTTTAATGAGATGGAGAAACAAATGACCAATTTTGTTTGGAAAGGGAAGAAGCCTCGGATAAATAAAGTACTACTGAAGAAGAAGAACATACTGGGAGGCCTGTCATTACCCGGGTTCAGAACCTATTACACTGCCACAGTGGTCAAAACAGCCTGGTACTGGTACAAGAACACACAGATCGATCAATGGAACAAAATTGAGACCTGCCTATGAACAGCTGATATTCAACAAAGGCCCTAAGACATGAAACTGGGGTAAAAACAATCTCGTCAACAAATGGTGCTGGTAAAACAGGATATCCATCTGCAATAAACTGAAACAAGATCCATATCTTACACTTTATATAAAAAACAACTCAAAGTGGATAAAAGACCTAAATATCAAATCTAACATGATAAAGTTCATCCAAGAAAAAGTAGGAACAACAATGGAAGTTTTAATACATGACGTAGACAGACTTCAAAATCTGTCAAACAAACCACAATCAACAGAAAAGAAAATAAATGGAAACTATTAATCAAACACTTTCGCTCATCCAAAGACTTTATTAATAGAATTAGATGGCTACCTACAGAATGGGAAAAAATATTTGACAACTGTATGTCAGACCGACACCTGATCTCCATAAGTATAAGGTACTACAAAATATCAATAAGAAGAAGATAAATCATTCAATTAAGTGATGGGCAAAGGAGATGCACAGATATTTCTCTAAAAGAGGAGATTCAGCCAAAAAAACACATGCGGACATGTTCACAATTTCTAGCTACTGAAGAAATTCAAATCAAAACTACAGTGAGATACCATCTCATCCCAACAAGGTTGGCCATGATCCAAAAAACAAAAAACAACAAGTGCTGGAGAGGTTGTGGAGAAAGTGGAACTCTCCTATACTGTTGATGGGGTTGCAAAATGGTCCAGCCTCTTTGGAAAGCAATCTGGTGCTTCCTTAAAAAAAATGGATACCAATATACCATTTGACCCAGTAATTCCACTACTTGGAATATATCCTAAAGACACAAGACCATTCACACCGACGGATACATGCACAAGAATGTTTATTTCAGCACAGTCCTCAATAGCAAAAAGGTGGAATCAACCCAGATGCCCAACAATAGAGGAATGGATAGGTAAACTATGCCATATATACTCAATGGAGCACTATGCAATGATAAAAATCAATGATTCCAGGAAACATCTCATAACCTGGTTTCAACTGGAAGATATTATGGGAGTAAAAGTAGTCAGTGACAAAAGGACAAATATTGTATGAGACCCCTATGATAAGAACTCAAAAGCAGACTTAGGCATAGAAGAAAAGACTCTTTGACAGCTGCAAGAGAGGGGAGGGAGGGAGGGTGGGGGGGGAGGGCTTAGATTAGATAGTTGGTAGGAATTTGGTTGGGTCAAATTGGTGATAGCACACATTAGAAACAAGAACAATATTAAGTGGACTTCAACATAATTTGAGTACTCCTTCCATATTAACCCCATATTGCAAGGACAGAATAGCTGGGGCAGGGGGCAGAGGACCGTGTTCTTAGGTAAAATCGAGGCCAATTAGCACAACTAACATTTTGCTAAGAGAGCTCTCTGCACCCCACATTGGTGAGTGGCATCTAGGGTCTTAAAAACTGCCAAGCTGCCATCCGAGGGCACAGCAAATGTCCCAACCGAGCAGGAATGGATGCTCATCGAGGACCGAAACAACATGGGGGAAAGACAACCCAGAAGACAGAGAGACCCACATGAGTCGGTGCCTACATTGACTTGGGACAGGAAGAACCATATGTTGCCCAGCCACCACCAGTGACAGCCGTGATGGAGCTCACAAAGTTGAGTCTCACTGGCAACACAAGAATAAAAAGAGTGCACCCTGCGATCTCCACTAGAAGACCACAACTGATGATCCAGCAGCTTCAGAGTTCCCCTGGGAGCCATGATCCTGGCCCTGATGCTGCCCTTTCCCATAAATCATAATGAAGTTCCACTCTTCAGACAGGAATGGATTGGACTTGGTGAGGCAGAGTGGCCATATATTGGATGCACTTTATGATTCTATGCATCTATAAGATATCATCCTGTTGACCTCTGGCTGGAGGAAGGGGAGTTGGTGGAGAGGAGGGGAAAGCAGACTGTTGGGAGGGTGAGACATGTATGGAGCAGAGAGGAATAGTATGCTATCACCAGGCAGGGAGAGGAGTGGAAGCTGCATGTAGGTGGGCATGCAGATTTACGTGGGAATGTACTTTTTCAGTCAGTCATAAAAACAAAAACAAACAAACAAAAAATGAATCAAAGACCTAAGTATCAAACTTAAAATGATAAAGATTGTGGAAGTAAAAATAGGGACAACAAAGAAGATATCCAGGTAGCCAAAAAAACATGTGAGGGAATGCTCATGATCATTAACTATCAGAGAAATCTAAATCAAAACTGTAGTGAGATAGCGTCTCTCCCCAATGAGGTTGGCAATAGTCCAAAAAACACAAAACAACAAATGCTGGAGAGGCTATGGAGAGACTAACTGTCCTACACTGCTGATAAAAATGCAAAATGGTAAAACCTCTATGGAAAGCAATTTGGCACTTTTTAAAAAGCTAGTAACAGAAATACCACATGATCCAGCAATCCCACTGTTTGGAATACATCCTACAGAAATAAGGGCCATCCCATGAACAGACACATGCGCATCCAATGTTTACTGCAGCACTGTCCACTATAGCAAAAAGATGGAATCAACCTAGGTGCCCTTGAACAGATGAGTGGATAAAGAAACCATAGTACATATATACAATGAAACACCATGCAGTAATAACGAACAATGATGAGTTTAGGAAGTATTTCATAACCCAGTATCTACTAGAAGACATTACGCTGAATGAAATCAGTCAGTGGCAAAAGTACAAGTATTGTATGAGATCACTATTATAATGACATAAAAAAGGATTTATGGATGAAGAAAAGACTTTTTGATAGCTATAGGGGTAGGGAAGGAGGGGAAGGACTGTTCTTAGATTACGTGTTATTGTCAGGTACCATCGAGTTGGTTCTGACTTACAGTGACCCTATGAACATTGCCCGTTCTTGCACCATATCCACAATCGTTTTTATGCTTAAGTCCGTTGTTGCGGCCACCATGTCAATCTATCTCATCTAGGGTCTTCCTCTTTTTCACTGACCCTAAGCTGTACCAAGCACGATACCCTTCTCCAGGGACTGATCCTTCCTGACAACATGTCCAAAGTATGTAAGATCCAGTCTTGCCATCTTTGCTTCCAAGGTACACTCTGGTTGTACTCGTTCCAGAATAGATCTGTTCGTTCTTTTGGTGGTGCATGGTCCGTTCAACAATCTTATGCAACGCCACAATTCAAAGACATCAGTTCTTATGCCTTCTTTGTTCATTGTCCAGCTTTCACATGCATACGAAGCAATCAAAAATACCATGGCTTGTGTCAGATGTACTTCAGCCTTCAAGGTGACATCTTTACTTGTCAATACTTTAAAGAGATCCTTTGCAGTAGATTTTCCCAATGCAGTGCATCTTTTGATTTGTTGACTGTTGTTTCCTTGGGCATTGATTTTGGACCCAAGTAAAATGAAATCCTTGACAACCTCAATCCTTTCTCCATGTAAGATGCTGTTAATTACTAGTCCAGTTCTGGGGATTTTTGTTTTCTTTACGTTGAGGTCTAATCCATGTTGAAGGCTGTGGTCTTTGTTCTTCATTTAGAGGTGGTAGTTAATAGCAATTCAGTTAGACCAAGGGTGTGGCAGCACCCAGTAGAGGACAAGTCAGCATAGCTGGACTACACAATAAACTGAAAGATTTTCTAAATTCAACTCAACATCTCAAAAGAGAGAGTAGCAAGGACACAGATCTGAGGACTGTGTTTTCAGGGGACATAGAGGTCAATTGGCATAACTAGACTTTTGGTAAGAGAATCTTCTGCACCCCCTATTGGTGAGTGGTGTCTGGGGTCTTAAAAGTCAGCAAGCTGCCACCTGAGGAACATCAGTTGGTCCCAAATCTACCTGTAACAGATAACAGAGAACATCAAAGACATGAAGAAAAATGAGCCCAGGAGACAGACAGTCCCTTAAGATTGGGAGACTGTAACAGCATGAGACCAGAAAACCAGATGGTGCTGGCCACACCAAAGACAGCCTTGATAGTGGACACAATGTAGAGTCCCTGACATAGCACAAGAAAAAAAGGTGTGCCAATCAAGAACTCTACTAAAATACAGGAAATGATGGTCCAACAACCTGGAGGGTCCCCTGTGAACATGGCCCCTAGACTTCCTACTGCCCCAGACCTGAAACCACTGCTGGGGTCAATGCTTCACACAAAGAGTGGACTGCCCTCAGGGACACAGAGTGAGCATGCAGTGTGTGTACTTCATGGTTTTACACACTTTACATATATTTTATACAGAAGGCTGTCCTACTGGTTTCTTTCTAGAGGGGAGAGGAGAGGGTGGAAAGGAGGTGACAGGTGTTCTTTGGGATGACACTAGAAGAGTAAAAAAGAGTAATGTGCTGTCACAGGGTGTGGTGAGCAGATAGAGTTGTAGAGAAGTGGATATACTGGTGCTGAGTCTGTCCATAAATCATAACGGAGGTCAACTCTCAAGACAGGAATGGATTGGACTTGGCAACACAGAGTGACCATATCATGGTTCTACGCATCTATAGGATGTCATCCTTCTGACCTCTTGCTGGAAGAAGGGGAGTGGGTGGAGAGGAGGGGATAGGAGATTGTTGGGAGGATGAGACATGTATGGAGCAGAGAGGAAGACAGTGCTGTCACCGGGCAGGAAGAGCAGTGGGAGCTGCATATAGGTGGACGTGTGAATTTATATGGGAATGTACATTTTCATTCAATCCTAAGAAAAAAATTTTAACTATATATATGTATAAGATGGCTTTTCTGCTCCAGAAATTTGCCCTAGAAAACAGAATAATACAGAGAACAAGAGGACACTCTTTAGTACAGAAAAAATTTTTTTAAGTAAACTGATGACTCATACGAATGTAAAATGAACATGATTTCCTTTAACTCACTAGTTAACAGGGAAATCAGTAAGAACTGCAACTGGTTCAAAAGAGATCTCTTTTATGACATGTGTAGTCATAAAAGATGCTGAAATGAATTTACAAATGAATAGAAAAATTGGTAATACTCAAAGAATGACAATCAATTGCATTTCACTAACACTACTGAAAGGAAGGCCCTTGGCCAGCCTGACTCCACCTTACTACAAACAGTAGTTAAGACAGTGATGTTATAAACACTGAGTCCTGAGAGCTTTATTTCTCCCATCCATTAGAATTTACCTTGTACTGGTCATAAATCACACAGCTATTCTTTCCTCTTAGAAACATTGATTAATTGTTCTGTTTATATCCTTTCAGTTATGCTCTAAGACTACTGAACTGAATCACCAGATCTAATTTAGATCATTATCAAGCCCCAACTTGTTGGAGCCATGGAGACCCCCACAAAAAACATTGTTGAAAGATCAAAAGAATTACTTGCGTGAAACAGGAAAAATATTAACCAGCGTCCCCCTCCCCTCCCCAGTCAAGCTATATAACCTACAGGTTTAGAGTACGCATACAGGCAAGCTTTGGAGTAACAGATTACCCCTTGCCTCTTGTGTGTCGGCACTCAAGAAATGTCCTCATTTTAATCACCTCACCTCCTGGCTCTGTATTAGCTTTGTGGACAGGCAGCATGAATGTGTGATTGCGGTTACACTACCACTAAAAAATTATTCCTTTCATCAAATAAAACAAGGATTTGATATGCTCTCCAGGTTCAGATAGCTTTTTTTAACTTTATAAATCTCTTTTCTCTTTTTGGAGGTAGTATTAAAAATATGGAAACCATGGTGATGGAATGGTTAAAAGCTACCTCTGGTAACCCAAAGGTCAGAATGAAAATCCATCAGCTGCTCATTTGAAATCATGGAGCAAGTACATGCTGTTCTACATAGTTGCTATGAGTCAGAATTGAACTGATGGCAAAAAGTTTTTTTTTTTTTTTTTTTTAAATGAAAATACGGCATCTTGCTTCCTAAGAGGCTTTCTGGTTTTTTGTTTTGTTTTTATCTTGCCTGAAACTGTTATATTTTCCTCTTGCCTCATTATTACTTCTACTGAAATATGTTCATTTGACTCCTGCAGTTTCCTCACTGTAGGGCCCTCTCCTGAAAGGCAGTCCTGGCTGATCAATCTGGAGAGTTCATAGAAGTTAGAAGGTTCTGGTTCTTTAGACCTTGCTATGGACACTTCACTCATCTGCCTCTTAACTGGGTGATACTTATAGCTTCAGCTGGCAGTCTCAGGGATCAGGAATCCACAGTGGCACTATCCAGTTGACTAATACTAGTTGCATGAGGCGCTCCTTGCCTCTTCATGCTGTCTCCCTCTCCAATCTGATAACATGCATGTCTTGCTGGTGGTAGTGTTTTGGACCAGTGGTATACCTTGCCACCTAATCTCATTGTAAGTACTGCACATGTGTTTTGGGTTGTGCTGTCTGGACATTCTGCCTAATTTAATGTGAAGTTTGAGAAAGATCCTAGAATTGTGCTGCTTCTCCTCTTCTGCTGTACTGGAATTCTACATACATTTTCTCACATATACTTACCACTTAAGTATTTCTCTAATTAACTTAAATGTACATAGATAAAAGAAATTTGAATAAATTCTACTGGTCCTGTATGATGTGGCTTTAACCCCAGATGACACAGGCATTACCTAGGGAGGAAACACAAATTGTCCATGCATTATTTTCAGAAATCTTGATGTAAATGAGCCAAGCCAAGCCAGCCAGCCAAGTGCCGTCGAGTCGATGAGTAAATCTATAATTTAATAGCAAAACAAAAAGGGAAGAAGTCCCAATTTAGCACCATGAACTGATTTTTTTACTGTCATACGTTATCTGACTTGATGTTTACTAAAAATATGATATATTTCCTTATCTCTTAGTTTTTAGTAATTATCAGTGAGAACAAATTACTCTGTACAAAAACTCAGTGGTAACATGTTAGTACTACTCATCACACTTTCTTTAGAAGCTAGCGATTTTTTTGTAGGCAATTATGCCAAATACAGCAAAAGACTGTATAAAAAAAGATTTGATATTGGATGGGATATATTGTTTCTGGAAGGCTCATCTTAGTCTTCTAGATCACTGTAAATACATTTCTTATTCCATCTTCTGGTATTTCCTCTGTTGTGATAATGCTGAGTTAGATAAAGTTCTTCAAGTATATCAACTTTCCAATTTTAAAGAAAGAAAAAAATATCCACTGAAAACACATTGGAATTGGTGTCAGTTTCTGGGAAAACAATCACAACTCGATATTTTTTTTGCATCTAGAATTTGCTCTTTAACTTCTGTTGCTGTACAGCTAAATCAAATTAATCAATAAAATAGCATTGACTTTAACTGGATCTTGACCTTGCTATGATAAAGTGATGTGCTTGCCAAAAACAGTGTATTTTTGAAATGTTTTCTCTAAAAAGAATGACCGATTCCTATCAATTCTATCTGCTTTTGCACAAGAGGTAATAAAAGGGAAAGTCCAAGCCCCACAGCTGTCAGATCGATTCTGACTCATAGTGACCTTAGACAACAGAGTAGAATTGCTCTATAGAGTTTCCAAGGAGCACCCGGCAGATTTGAAGTGCTGACCTTTTGGTTAACAGCCATAGCACTTAACCAATATGTCACCAACATTTCCAATAACAGTGAAAGGATGTATTTAATTCTCTAAATTGAAATAAAATTTGTTTAACAAATCCTGACACAGTCTCATGTACACTGCAGTGGAAATGGCTAGAAGGCAAACAAATGGGCGTGAAAGCCAAGATGGGAAGACAGCCTTTTATCAGAATATTTGAGAGATTCTTTGAAATATTCATACAACACAACTAAATGGAGATTTAAAAAAAAACTGGTGATTTAGTCATAGTTTCATGAAAATAGAGGAATTCCATTTCTGTGAAAGGACACAAGAAGCCATTGTGTTGTTCCCAGTTTCTGCCTCTGAATCAGGGTCCAAGGATGCTCGCCTTTCAGTATAAGATGACTGTTCTTTGAGTTTAGAGCTTTTGAATAATGGTTTGAGAAACATGTGGGAAGTGCCTTGCTTGTGTGTATCAACAGGAGCCCTGGTGGTGCAGTGGTAAAGAGTTCAAGCTGCTAAGCAAAACGTTGGCAATCCAACCCACCAGCTGCTCCTTAGAAACCCTATGGGGCAGTTCTACTCAGTCCTATAGGGTCTCTATGAGTCAGAATCAATTAGACAGCAGTGTGTGTATATCAGTGATTTCTACCCCTTCCCCTTTCTAGCTGAGAACTTCCTGTGTATGCTGCTTGTTATGTTTGCCTGATTACGTGAAGCCCAGAGCTTAGCACCCTCCATTGGTTCCATCATATTTATCTCATGGCAGACATTCTGGGAACTTTGAGTCACTTATTGAAGATCTTGGGGTCTGCTGACAATGCTCGGATTATACACCCCTGTCATGGTTTGAATTGTGTCCCCCCAAAAATGTGTGCAGCCATGTAGCTGGGATATGGTTCCCAGTATCTTGGAAATGTCCTCCATTGTGTGGTTTTGCTAACCTGTATGTTAAAGGATTAGGGTGGGGCTGTGAATTCCTGCTATGGGGGAAGTTTCCCTGGAGTATGGCTTGCCCCACCCTTAATGCTTTTAGCTTGCAAGGAATAAAAGGAAAAAGAACCAAGGACAATTTGAGAACCTCGCTACCATCAAGGAAGCAGCACCGGGAGCAGAGCGCGTCATTCAGACCAGAGGTTCTTGCGTTAGGACACTCCCTGGACAATGACTGATGCAATACCGGACTTTCCTCCAGAGCCGACAAGGGGAAAGTCTTTCCCTGGAGTGGACACCCTGAATATGGACTTACAACCTACCGGACTGTGTAAGAATAAATCTTTCTTTGTTAAAGCCATCCACTCTGTGGTATTTCTGTTAGAGCAGCCTAGCTGACTAAAACAACCCCTCATTCTTTGTCTCAGTACTTAAGAGCCATCAGTAGCAATACGCCTTAAACTGTTGACATCCTGCTTGGAGTCTAAGACGGAGAAATAGTGATTTCACATAATTAACATATAAAGGATATTTATGACAGCTTTCAAACAGCAAATGTTACAGACAATCTAAATAGTGGCATCTATTTTTAATGGACTCATGTTTAAAATCATGATTTCAAAGAAAGCTTGACAATAAAATCTGAATACCTCCATACCACAGAGTAAAAGCAGAGTAAACTGAGCAGCTAAGTATTTATCTATGACTGTTATTGCTAACTGCCACTCACAGGGACTCCTTGTGACAGAGTTGAAGTGTCCCATTGGGTTTTATAGGCTTAATACTTCATGGACATAAACTGAACCTACGACTTTTAAGCTAGCAGCTGAGTGTTTATCCTTTGCACAATAAGGGCTCTATGTTTAAAAACCGAAAAATCAAACCATTGCCATCTAGTCAGTTCCAACTCCTAACGACCCTATAGGACAGAGTAGAACTGCCTGGTAAGGTTTCTAAGAAGCACATTGTAGATTTGAACTGTTGACCTTTCGGTTAGTAACCATAGCTCTGAATCACTATGCCACTATTGTTTCCACACATGTTTAGACCCAGGAAAACATTCAAAAGTAAAGTAAAACTTATTCCCTCTCTGTCTTTTAATATGTTCTTAAAAAAAAAAAAAAAAAAAGCATTTCTCCCCAAATCAGATAACATTAAATATTAAAAATATAGATCTGGTAGTGTGGATAAACAAGTAAATCAGGCTTCACATATTATTTCTTAGACTCCCTTTGTCTCAGTGAAGAAAATATTGTGCAAAACTCACAAAAACAGTTTTGTGAATGGTAGATTTGTATGCTTCTTTACAAATAGGAAGTACTGATATTCCTGTTAATATTTTTAAAATACTTTGGAATTTACATGATTAAAATATACACGTATAGACAGAGGCACACACAAAAACCAACATATCAAATCCATTGCCTCATAGTGATCCTATTAAAAAACAAACACTTCCATCGACTCAGTTCCAATTCATGGCAACCCAATAGGACAGAGTAAAACAGCCCCATAGATTTTCCAAGGAGTACCTAGAGGATTTGAACTGTCCACCTTTTGGTTAGTAGCTATAGCACTTAACCACTACAACACCAGGGAGTAAAACTGCCTCTCTGGGTTTCCAAGGCTATAATCTTTGCAGACACAGATTGCTACCTCATCCTCCTGAAAAGAGGCTGGTGGGTTAGAACCATTCACCTTTCGGTTAGCAGCTGACTGCTTAACCGTCTGCCACGGTGACTCTTTTTATATACATAAACAGGTAATGGTGTTTGGGGTTTAACATCTAAATAACTGTATTACATCATGTGTCGGAACCTTTCTCTTTTTCCATTCTTCTTCGTGATTTGAACTCAGTACTTGTTTACCCAGATACAACTTAAACACATTTTCTGGCCATACCAACTTAGTCATTGCTTCACTACTTTGTAATGAATTAAGTGCAGTAGGTAACAGAAGGGTTCTTCTCAATTGCCTAGCGCATCCACGACAGATTTTCCTCTTCGGGTATTTAAATTGATGGTACATCTATATAACTGAGGTTCCTTTACGTTTCTCAAATTGTTAATGAGTTGAACATATTGCTGTTTGTCATTAAGTAACAGAAAATTTAAATTAAGGCAATCCTATTTCCATGTTGTCCGTGCACGTATCTTCCTGATTTCTAATTATTAAATTTTTTTAGTCTAAAAATCAAGGTAAGACATAAACCAAAGACTTTTTTTTCCTATTTGTTCTAGCTGAATATTCCATAAAGAAAATCTTCCACCGATGCTAAAATTGTTTTGGTCATAAAGAAGTTTTGATTTTTCAACTAGAAATGTTCTTCAGAGAGGTTAGCAGGGTCTATTGTAATCTGGGGGCTAACTAGGAAAGCAACAGTCCTATCAGTGTATACAGGAAGTACTCAGCCGAAGCACTTAAACAAGTTTCTTGATATTGGATAGGGAAAATGATGCAACAATAAAACGAAACTGCCTATCCTGTGATAATTTCGACAAGAGTAATGCGGCAGATAAAGAATGAAGTCTTGCTGATATCACCTCATAGTGTATTTAGTAGATTGGTAGTCAGAAACATCAGTAAACAAATTACCAATGATAATCAGTTCAAAGATGACAACTGTATAGCTATGAAAGATCTCTTGGGCTTAAAAGATATTCTAAAACGTGTCCATGTTTGGTTAATAACCAACCACATAATGCTATGTGTTACAGAATGAATTGTGTTCCTCCAAAATACACATTGAAATCTTCTCCCCTGTAGCTGAGGAACGGACATCCTGGTGGTGTAGTGGTTTAGTACAATGGGTTGCTAACCAAAAGGTTGGAAGTTTCAATCCACCAGATGCTCCTTGGAAACGCTATGGGGCAGCTTCACTCTGTCTTACGGAGTCTCCGTAGGTGAGAATCAGCTCAATGGCATTGGGTTTCATGTTGGTTTTATACCTGGTAAAAGGAGCTATGGTAGTACAATGGCTAGTTAAACTCCTGGTTGCTAAACAAAAGGTCATGGATTTGAGCACTCCAGCTACTGCTAGGGAGAAAGGACCCGGCTGTCTTCTGTAAAGAATACAGCCTAGGAAACTGTCAGAGCAGTTTACCCTGCTCTATAGGGTTGGTATGATTCAGAACTGATGGGAAAGTGCACAGCAATAGAGGCCGATGTTATCCTGTTTGGAAAGAGGGTTTTCTTTGCCATATTAAGGAGACACATTGGTGGGCAGCATGTCCTAAACCTAATCACTTCTGAGCTATAAAGCAGCATAGACAGAGAAATAAGAGAGCAGAGAAATGAAAAGACCAGGTAAAGATTACAAAGAAACTGAGGAATGCTGGAATTACAGAAGCTAAGACAAAGATCTTCCCCCTTGAGTTGACAAAAAGAGAGAAATTTTGCCACAGCTATTAAGAGCATTTGAACTTCTAGCTTCCTAAACTATGAGAAAATAATTTTCTGTTCTTTGAAGTCACCCACTTGTGGTACTTCTGTTATAGCGGCACTGAGAAACTAGAACACCATGTTAGGCTTATGGTTTTGTTGATATTATAGTCAAAATCAGACAGTTTTGGATCTAAGACTGCTGGGAAATGTTCCATTTTGGTAGAAGTTCTGAATTGGAAATGTGGAGGCCCACTCTTGTTCTACCAATCTATCATTAACTTAATAGATAGCTTCAAATGAGCCATGTATTTCTTTTAGAACTTTTTGGGGTTTTGTCTAATCTACATGGAAGACTAAGCCAGATGATCTCCAATATCTCCTTCTCTTAATTATCAAGGTAACAGACCACAAGTGGATAGCTTTAACAAAGAGAAATTTATCTCACAGTGTAGCAGACTCGAAGTCATACTGAGAGTGTCATATCTAGTAGAAAGCTTTCCCCCTTCTGCAGACTCTAGGGAAAGTATCACCCATCTTCACCCGATCTAGAAGGAACTGCTCTTTGCAGGAACCTCAGGTCCACAGGATGCTCTCTGTTCCCAGTGTTGCTTCGTCAGTGCTGAACTCTCATCCCTTTCCTTTTATCTCTTGTAAGACAGAAGGCAATACAGAGCTCACTCCAGGGAAATTCTTTACATTGGATCAGTGACCTTAATAAGTGTGTTACAAGCCTACCTGAAAACTCTTCAACATGATGTAATCTTGCCTCCTTAGAGGCAAGAGATTAGGATTTACAGCACATAGGAAAATTAAACAGAAAATGGAGGAAAATCACACAATGCTGGGAATCAGAGCCTAAACAGGTTGATATGTTTTGGGGGAAAAAATTTGATCCATGACACTCCTTAGCTTCCACTTTTTCTAGGAAGCTTTAATGTTTCCTAAACATTTGATGACTCCCACAATCTATCTATTTTTGAAGGCCACTAAAACAGTTCTTGGGATATCCTGAGCTGAAAAGAGATTCCACAGAGAGAGCATGATTTAGGACATATCTATAATGAACAGGAAACCTTGGTAGCATAGTGGTTAAGTGCTATGGCTGCTGATCAAAAGGTTGGCAGTTCAAATCTTCCAGAATCTCCTTAGAAATTTCATGAGGCAGTTCTACTTTGTCTACAGGGTCACCATGAGCCAGAATTGCCTCACTGGCAATGAGTTTCTTTCTTTTATTATAATGAACAACCTTGTACTTTTAAAGAATAGTTTTAGGAACTCTTATATCACCCAGAAAGGACAGCAGGTACATTGCATATGCTCTTTGCATTGTAAGCGTAAGTTTTCCTTGATTATGAGTCACAGGTATTTCTTCCTTTGTATCTGCAGCACACTACTGGACACACAGTGAGTATTCAACACATAGTCATGCGTTGAACTTCCTTATTTCCCAGTTAATCCAGCATTTAGCAATTAACTTCTATGTGAGGGAACCCTGAAGCGAGTGAGATTACTTAATTGTTGAATACTGTGTATCAGGAACTCAGTAGGTGCCCAGTAGTTCTATTGTAGTGATGGATGATGCCTATTTTTATGCAAGACTTGGCTTTATGTAGCTATTTGTCATTGCTTTTTATAATACCTCTTTTGCATAAAATCTCTTAGGGCTTAGAAACCAAGTTTCTTATTTTACAAGATTATCCCCTCTTGGAGTACTGAGACACTCTAGGACAAGCACTTTATATTTTCACCATTAGCCATACTAATAGGAATATCTCATTCAATTGGGGTAAAGATATTTCAAAAGCATATAAAGAAAATATCAATAATTTTCTTAAATAGACATCAGCTTTCTTTCTAATTTCCTACATGGCATTAGATGTCAGACACTGCCTTTCTAGCATTAGAAGGTAATGTAGGGTAGAGGTTATGGATAGCTGGCGAAGTAATTGAAGGCCTGTGGGAGGTAAATAGAATATGCATTTATTTAGAGCTCTTTTATAAAAATATCTAAAGGCACACACACACACACCCCAAAGAAAAAAAAGAGAAGAGGATTGACTTACACGCCAGAAGTAGTGTAGTGATTTTGTGGAATTAACGAAGTAGTCATTTATTGTCATACCACTTTGGACACAGAATCTTTCATTACTGAACGCCTGCATGTCAAATAGCTTTGGCCTTTGGGTCAAAAACATCATGACTTATTGATTCTTCCAAACACTTTTCTTCTAAAATGTCACCAGTTATACACTTTGCAAGGAAAGTTGAATTTGAAGCAAACAGTGAAAAGGATTATCAGATGAAGGCCTAAATATGCACATTCACTTTGGAATTTAGTCCAACTTTACAGGTCACTGATTTTACTTATTTATGTATTTGTTAGTTTCTTTTTTATAGCCATGAGTTTATATGTGTATGAGTTACAGAAATTAACAACAAGATGTTGTTAATTAAAAGTTAATAGGTTGATCCCATACTGACACTTTCATTCTTAACCTATATTTAATTATAATAACCAGTTCTGCTCTTGCTAGGACCTCTCAAGATAGTAAAACCTGTCTGTTGAGCCAAGCTAAATAACACATTCGTTAGGTTTTCCCAGGGCTAATTGTTTTTAAACACCTTTTCACATGCTATAAACCTTTGAAACACATTGAATATATCAGTTGTATAAATAAACCATTGTGTTGGGAACAGTGGGGTCAAAACATAATCTGCTAATTTGTTGATTACTGATTAATATTAGGCTATGGAAGGTTATTAACTAGGACACATACATATGTATTTGTGAGTTAAATAACTCATTAGAGACAATATCCATGTCAATATATGACCATTGCAATGATTTTCCAATATCATTAGCATTTATTAAGTAATTAGGAATGTATATTAACTCAATTTAAAATAAGTTTAAAAGAATCTGCTAAATAAAGTGTCTCATAGCCTATTTATAAACTACGTTTATACTGTCTTACTTCTTCAGTTTGATATTTGGAAGTAGAGTATATACAAAAGTAATGCAAATATTTTTGTACTTTTATAGTACAGCCTGAAAAACTTGGTAGTGTAATGATTAAGTGCTAGGGCTGCTAACTAAAAGGTCAGCAGTTCAAATCCTCCAGGCACTCCTTGGAAATTCTATGGGGCAATTCTAAACTGTCCTATACAAACTACATTTAGTTTATTTCTTCAGCTTGCTACTTGGTAGTATATAGATAAAAAAATAATATGTTAAAAATAATGCAAATATTTTTGCGCTTGTATGAAAAAAGAAAAGCCACTGTTGTCAATTCTGACTCTTAGTGACCTTATAGTTCACAGTAGAAGTGCCCAATAGTTTCCATACTTGTAAAATGCAGTCTAAACATCCCAAAGAATACATGCAATAAGCCTAAATAATAGTGATTTTTAGAACAAATGAACATGATGAAAAATGTCAAAAGAAAAAGGCTGCTAAGCATGCAAAGACTGAGGAAGCAAAGCACTGGGAAAAGGGGAAAACAGTCTATCATACAAGCTTTCACCACCTAACTGGGCCACTTCATCAGAAAAGTTGGACCTCCAGCATTTACTGGTTAAGGAAGCTAATAACTCAGTCTTGTTCTCTCTTGGTTTCTTTTTCCTTCCTGGGGAAACTTCCTCCCAGTTCTCCACACTACAGACTGGAAACATACCCAGAAAATTCTCTCTCTGCTCTCTGTATGCATGCATATTGCGTAGAGTCTGACCAAACTAATTTCTTTATCTGTCCCTCATAGGGAGGGAACAATGCCTTTCATCTTTTGTATGAGAGGGATGTGTGCAGACCACCAGCTCTGCATTGGCTATAGGGGCTGGCATCCTATCCATGGGGGACTGAATTGACCTTCCTCTATTTCTTCTCCATGTAAGTAGAATGTTGTTCGAATAACCTATGTATAAGTCAAGTCTTTTTTTGACAACCTTGGACTTTGACTAAACAGTTTGGCACAGTGACTAGGGTTGACAGGTACAGAGAATGGTGTGATCCAAGAAGGCTTATTCTTCTCTTTGTGCTATTTTATCAGCTGTTAATTTTGTCATTGTAGATTAGATGTTGCTCGGTCATTTTTGCCAGAAGATAAATCTGAATAATAGAGAAATTTTAATTGATATTCTTGTTCTTTACATTAATTACCTGATAAAATGAGTGCAAATCATAAACTCACAAAACACAAAATTTACAAGTCAGTTGCACCCTTGGTAAATTCTATGTGGATGAATTATCATTAGAACTTATTTAACTTATTGAGCAACTACTACAATGTAGGTATGATCTAGGTATTGAGGACATACTGTTACCACGAAACTAAGCAGAGTTTGTGCTGCCTGCCACAAACAGCCAATCTTTGAGACATGGGTAAGATGAGAAGCAAAAGATTTTATTATGTACTGGTATACAAGGAGATGTGATCGATTACTCAGAGTCTGTCTCTTCAAAATGTAGATATGCTGGAGGTTTTATATAAAAAGGAGGATAAGGTTTTACGAGTGCTAGGAATTTGTGGAATGTTCTTTAGGTGATCACAGCAATCACACCCCAGACGTGCTCATATTTTAACTGTATTTGGGGCCTGGAGGTGGGCTAGCCATCTTACAAGTTCCTGGTGTCAAGGCAAACTTGTTTATCTTTTATTTTTTTTATATTATCATCACTTACTTTTCCACAGTCCTAAAGAGAGCATAGATTAGTCCCTAACTAGAGAGAAACTAAGAGAAACAATGTACTCATACTTGGGAATATGTATTTGGAGACAGAATTAAGAAACAAAATGGTGTAAGCTACATTTAAGATGTGATCACATATTTTGCTCTGCCTGCTCCTTGATATAACAAATACATTGTCTATGTCCACTAAGAGCCTATATCAAACCTAAGCCAAACCCTTTGCAATCAAGTTAATCTGGTCTCATAGTAACCCTATAGCATGGACTAGAACTGCCCATAGGGTTTCCAGTGAGTACCTGATGGATTCAGCTGCCTACCTTTTGGTTAGCAGCCAAGCTTTTAACTGACACATCACAAGGGATCTGTAGGAACCTATAAAACCAAAAAGCAAATCCACTACTGGTGAGTCAATTCCAACTCGTAGGAACCCTACAGCACAGAGCAAAAATGCCTGTAGAGTTTCCAAGGAGTGCCTGGCAGATTTGAACTACTGACTTTTGGATTAGCAGAAAGCACTTAACTACTATGCAACCAGGATATCATGGATGGAATTGCCTTCCCTAAAAAGCTGTAGCAATTTGGCTAGGCCAAAATTCCTGGTCTTGTGTGATGTTCTTCCATGTTGGAATTCCTGCCTCTATGATGTTGATGAGGGTAGATGGGCAGCAGCTGTGTTGGTGGAGCAAGATTGAATGCATCATTTTCATTGGTGCCTTGAAGTGCTCTCCTGAGATAGAAAGGAGAGAAACTGGCAGAAACACTTGGGGACCTCACAACATCAAGAAAGAAAGCAGAGTCAGGAGCTGAGCATAGCCTTTGGAAATTACTGGGGTCCCTGTACCTCAGAAACTTTGAGTCTAAGGGAAGATAGGTAAGAAAGACCTTCTACTGCTGGCAGAGAAAGCCTTCCCACGGAGCTGACGCCATGGATTTGGACCTTTAGCTTAAGACTGTGACAAATAAAATTTCTCTTTTTAAAGCCATCCACTTGTGGTATTTCTGTTAGAGCAGCACTAGATGACTAAATAAATTCAACTTAGATGAGAATTTGCCCGTGAGATGACTGTAATCAAAGAAAAGCATTCTGTTTAGGTGACTCTTAAAAGCATTTACTGAAGTTTTTTCATTAAAGTAGCAGAAGAAGCAAGAATTCAACAGCTTCTTGAGTGACTGGAAGCACATATGTATTTGTGCATGTTTTCCTTAGTACTAGAAAGTACCACACATCAGAAAATACCAAAGACAAATAAAGGCAGTTATAAATGGAAACATGAGGAAAATGCTATCCTTTATTATTATGGTTTAATACAGAAATGAAAAGATAAAACTCTCTTCAAGATGAAAATGAGAGGTACTATTTTAAAATGTGCATCTATTATAGGAAGTTGAAAACAGAACTGGTTAAAATAATGTTAAGTATTTGCATAATAAAAGAAATCAATAAAGCAATAGGAAAGATATATGTAATGGATTAGTCATTAAAGATTTATAGTATATTTTTTATTTGTATATCCTTTGTTTTTAGGAATAAAATATTAGTTGATAATTACTAAATTATGTTGACTCTACTTTTTTCTTCCCTTATATTTAAGAAAGCACCTTAGAAACTTAGGTTTATAATTATCATTTAAAAATCAATGAGCCTGTAGGGATTTCCAGATAATACAATAAAAGATTAAACATATTTGAGGATACCACAACAATATAACCTCAAACCTAGGGTAACCATGAGTCAGATCCAACTCGACAGCACTTGGTTTTGGCATTTGTCATTTAGGATTTAATTCAGGACAGTATACCTCTTGAATGGCTTTGGAGAGTTGATTAATGATGCTGGAAATATTTCCTTTTATTCAATTATGCTTTTGTTAATACTTATCATAGAATGTAGATTAGAAAAAAAGCCAGAAGCTGAGGGCCAGGAAGAAGCCTGCCCGTAGGCACAGCTGAGAAGCTGTCCTAACTGAAGAACTGTATCTTGAGTCCTTCCTGATCCTGAATTACAACAAGTTATTTCCCTAATAAATGCTATAGTCGTGAGTATTGTCTATGAGTTCTGTGTGACCATTGCAACAAATTACTAAACCCAGGAGAGAAGTAGAGCATTCCCTGGGAGGATGGCTGATGTTAGAATTGGTAAATAGTTTGGAGAAAGGAATTATGTCTGACCTCCACCTCATAGCGATCAGCCTTGAACTGTTGATGCCGATGAGTCGTAGTCGGCTCCACTGCAGTGCCTTAGATTTTGGGTTTACATGAAGTTAGAGGAGGACAGATGTCTCTGCATCATCATTTTTATCCCATTTTTCACAATTTCTGTTTCATCTTTTTAGTTCTGGAAACCTTGGTTGCACAGTGGTTAAATGCTACGGCTGCTAACCAACAGCTCGGCAGTTCAAATGCGCCGGGCGTTCCTTGGAAATTCTATGGGGCAGTTCTACTCTGTCCACAGGGTCTACTATGGGTCAGAATTGACTCGATGACAGTGGGTTTGGGTTTTATTTCTAGTTTTAGCCTACACGCAGCGTCAAATGCCAGTACCAAATTGCCCAGCCAAGTGCTGTCGAGTTGGATCCGACTCATGGCGACCCTAAAAGCCAGAGTAGAACCGATCAAACTAGGATGAAATGAATGATAACCACAAAGTTGTATTTGAGAGAGAACTGTAGCTGTTGGCAGGCCTAAGTAAGAACTGTATGCAGAGCTAGAATGCCATTCCATGCTACAGACCTGTAAATTGTTTACAAGATAGAAAAGGCAACCACACGACTGACTGGAGTATAATAGAAAAAACATTACTATAAACACATGAATTTGAAATGGAATTAGATCGTTATAAATAGGGAAGGAAAAATAATGTTTGAAATAGAAATCTCTCTTTTGCACCACTCAAGTAGGATTTAGAGGGCAATTTCAGATAAGAGGATTTCCTGTTTTATTGCACTTGAGGCCATTTTATATATTCTGTGGTCTTTTTTTTCTTCTTTTTTTCCCCTCTTCTGCATTTGTTCTGACAAGGTCAACGGTCTATTTAGAGTGTTTAGCAGCCACCCATTTATTTTGAAGAATCAACCTCCTCCAGTGTTAAAATCCTTTGCATGCCATTGATGAGATATTATCTTCTTGCCTGCTGCGTTTATGCTTCCAAGTGATGATGGTCTGTTTCCTTCAACTCTCCTGTGAGTCAGCAGGCCAGGACTGGTCAGTTGATACAGCATCATTTTTAACTTTCAAAATATATGTCTAGTCTCTTCATTACTAATTGGATTATTCAAGTGTGGAAAAAATTTCCTGACCCCAGTTTAAAATTTACTATATTATGTGGTAATATTAAATATGGTATTTTGTTATTGGAAAGCCTTGTGGCATAGTGGTTAAGTGCCATGTCTGTTCACCTATAAGTAGGCAGTTCAAATCTTCCAGACGCTCCTTAGAAACTCTATGGGGCTGTTCTACCCTGTCCTATAGGGTCGCTTTAAGTCAGGATCGACTCAATGGCAGTGGGTTTGGTTTCGGTTTATTTTGTTATTCTTAGACTTTATTTCTTCAATAATTATTAAACACCTCAGAAAATAATAAATTTCTACTGGAGTTCACATTTTAAAATAGTTTAATAAAAAAGTAAGTATTAGATCATTAACTGATCTGTGAGTGAGAAGAAAAGTGATGAAAATTAAGTCTTGTATCGAGTAGAACACTTCATATACAAAATATAAAAATGAAAATTGAATTGAAGTTTCTGTAAAGCACATATTCCAGAAATAAGCATAATACTCCAGAGATAGAAGCATGAAGCCAGTTAGCACTATTACCAATGGTGTACATGTTAGGGTCCGCGATTTTCAAGATGCGACACTGTTACTTTAAAGGTTAAATTTTATTAAAAAATATGCCCAATAGGAAAAATACTGGTGCACCAGGGACGCACCCCAAGCTACACAGAGCAGGGGGCGACCGGGAGTTTCCTCAGCGCCCAGTATTTAAGTCGTGAGATTGCAAAGTAGGGAAGGTGAACTGACCTTGATTGGTTAACTCCATTGATTGGTTAACTCCTATTAGTTGTAAAATGTGGTCAAGGTCTAGGGGTCACTTGCAGGCTGTCACTTGCAAGGTTGACCCCAGGCTTGTCTTGTGACAGTGTTTTGTAAGATAAAGGTAAGATTATTCTATGGTATTTTCTGCTATTAAGTTGTTTCCTGGGGCTTTCTTCAATACCTCCAATTTTTACCGGGCCCTTCCTCATTTCAACATACAAGGTATTTATTCTTTAAGAAAATATTTTCACAGGAAATTTTCGCAGATCCTCCCTTGATTCTAAATATTTTGATGCCAGCAGTTGTAATTTATACTTGTTTGTGTCCTTTATACTGTTTACCACTGTGCTGAGAATAAAGGAGGTGATTGGCAGGATGGTGTAGCCTGCGGTTTCCTGTAGAATACTCCTGTGAGATTTCAAAAAGATACATCTTTCAGAAGCCTTTTTCTCTCCCAACAGTTCATCTCTTTTGGATGATAGTCAGGATCTATGCTATTCGTATGTTTTTAGGACACAAGATACAAACAAGGTCAGATTACCCAGTAAGTATGGTATGCCCCAGCTTCCAATGAACAAGGTATTCATGAGCTTAATTGTGTTTATTTATTAATCTGTTGTCTTAATCATCTAGTACCACTCTAATAGAAATACCATGAGTGGACGACTTTAGAAAAGAATAATTTATTTTCACACAGCCCAGTAGGCTGGAGGTCCAAATTCACTGTGTTGGCCCCGTCTCAGTTGGGGATGAAGGATGAAGGATGATGTGTTGCATCAGTCTTTCTTTAGCCTTAGAACATCTCTGTGCAGGAACCTCAGGTCTGAAGGATGCACTCTGCTCCTGGTGCTGCTTTCTTGATGGTGTGAGGTCCCCAACTCTCTGCTCACTTCCCTTTCCTTTTGTCTCTTGTAGAAGAAAAGGATAAAAGATGGTGGAAGCCACACTCCAGGGAAACTTCCTTTACATTGGAGCAGGGAAGTGACCTCAGGAAGGGGGTCGTGGATTGAATTTTGTCCCCCCAAAATATGTGTAGCCATGTGGCTGGGCCATGATTGCTTGTGTTCTATGATTGTCTTCCATTTTGTGATTTTTCTGTGCTGTATGTTAAAGGATTAGGGTGGGACTATAAATCTCTTCAGAAGATGACCTCCCTGCTCCACTGCAAAGGGAGTTTCCCTGGTGTGTGGCTTGCACCACCCATAATCCTTTCATCCTGTAGAGGTAAAAGGAAAGGGAAGCAGTCAGAGAATTGGGAACCTCACAACATCAAGCAAGTAGCACTGGGAGAAGAGCGTATCCTTCAGACTTGAGGGTCCTGTGCCAAGATGCTCCCTGGACAAAGACTGATGCAATACCAAACTTTCCTCCAGAGCCAACAAAGAGAAAAGCCTTCCCCTGGAGCAGGCATCCTGAGTTTGGACTCGTAGCCTACCGGACTGTGTGAAAATAAACCATCATTTGTTAAAGCTATCCACTCTGTGGTATTTCTGTTACAGCAGCCCTAGCTGACTAAAACAAAGAGTATCCTAGCCTAATTCTCTTTAATGTAATCTAATCTAACCACAGGCAGAAGTTAGGATTTAGAGTATAGGAAAATCACTAAATGGAGGACAATCACAAAACAGTGGGAATCATGGTGCGGTTAAGTTGTTACACATGTATTTTGGAGGGAACAACTCTCTGTAGCACACAATTTCACTTGGGTTTCACATGTGAGCTTCACAAATTAGTAAGTAAATACAAATATACCTGTATGCACCTTGCTTATTGGGTAAGCTATCCCTGGATATGAAATATAATCCCAAATACACATGATCTGCTTATATTTTAGGACAGCTAAAGGAGGCTGTGTCCCTGGATGGTACAAACTGTTTACGCTCAGGGACTAACCTAAAAGTTGGTGGTTTGAACCCACCATGTGATGCCACCAGAGCAAGACCTGGTGATCTGCCTCTGTTTAAGATTACAGCCAAGATCAGCTTGAGGAGCAGTCTTACAATACATGGGGTAGCCATGAGTTGGAATTAACTCGATGGCAACATTCTTTTTGTTGTTGTTTTTAAAGGAGAACATGCCCAGGACACATGTGTTTTCAAGATGTAATTCACAGAGAAAAATTTGTTTGATAAATCAAAGAAGACGTACATTTATTAATGGTACGGCTTATCTTACCTATTCTTAATCAAGCATCCCAGGTACAAAGTGTCCTTTCAAAAACACAGCTCTAACCATGGCATTTCTCTGCTTAAGTCCTCTGGTGAAAAACTGTTTGCTTCAAAATAAATCTCATATTCTTTGTCTTAAGTGTTGACATATTTCAGGGTTCTACTCTCAACCACTTTCCAAACACTTTTTGTTTTTCCTGTTTGATTACATCCACTCACGTATCTTTGGTTAATGCTCATCCTCATCTTGTCTCCACCGAGTTTGAGAATTCACCTCTATAAATCTGACACCTGATAATACAGTAACTGCATTTAATTTCAGATGTCTATAGTTGAGATTATGCTATGACCTGCAAACCCTGCTACTGCTAATTTAATTGAGTTTTCCCATCAAATCACTGTTTTAAGTCAGTACTATTACTGCCATGCTATAACAAAACCAAAAACCAAATGCAGTGCTGCCAAATCAATTCCAACTCACATCGACCTTATAGGACAAAGTAGAACTGCCCCATAGAATTTCCAAGGAGTGCCTGATGGATCTGAACTGCTGACTCTTTGGTTAGCAGTGGCAGCTAACCATTATGACACCAGGTTTTCCACCCTATAATAAAACACATCCAAAACATCTCAGTGGTTTAAAAATTGTAAGCATGTATTTTCTAATCATACAAGTCTGTGCAGCTTGGCTGGGGAGTTTGCTTTGCCATAATATTCACTCAAGGACCCAGGAGGAGATCCTATCAAGCAGCTTGCTGGTCACTGTAATGGAAAAAGAAAGTGTGGCTAATCATGCTTTGCTTCCTTTTGGAAGTAGACATGTCACTTCCTCATGCATCTCATTAAACAAAGCACATGCGTGGCCACACCTCCCCACAAATGGCAGTTTTCATGTTGCTGGAGAACTACCATAAATACTAGAGTACAAAAAGAAAAAAAAAAAAAGCTAAAGACCATGATATCCACTCTCCTACATAAGCTATAAATTAGCTAATCTGTTTACTTCTTCACTAGCTTTAATTTTCCATATTCTATTTGTTATGGATTGACTAGTGTTCCCCCAAAATGTGTGTTGTAAATTCTAACCCCTAAACCTGTGGTTACAATCTCGTTTGGGAATGGACTGTCTTTGCTATATTCACCAAACAGTAGTGTAGTGGCTAAGAGCTATGGTTTCTAACCAAAAGATCAGCATTTTGAATCCACTACGTGCTTCTTGGAAATTCTATTGGACAGTCTTCCCTATAGGATCTCTACGAGTCAGAATTGACCTGATGGAAGTGGGCTTGGTTTTTGGGTGGGTACTCATGTAGAGTATATTTTAAGTCAATCTCATGAGACGTAAAAGAGATTAAACAAGCAAGTTAGCAAGTAGAAGTGGGGAAAAGAACTGCTAAATGACATAAGGATTATCCAGGGCAAGAAGCTCAGAAGAGACAAGGACCTTCCTCCAGAGCTGGCCTAGAGATTAAGCCTTCCCCTAGAGTGGCACCCTGAATTTGAACTTCTAGCCAAATAATTGGAGAAAATAAATTTCAATTAGTTCAATACCAATTAGTGGTATTTCTGTTATAATAACACTAGATAACCAAGACACTATCACCAAGTCTTATCAATGTCAGCTCCTGAATATCTTTCAAATGAGTTTCTTTATCTTGACTCCAACTGCTGCTCCTTTAGTTTCAGATCGCATTTTCCTTTCCATAGATTATCACATCGGGTTCCTAGCGCGCTGACTACAATATCCACACAGCCTAGTCTGCTACCACCCATACTGCATCAGAGAATGTCCTAAAATATGTATCTAATTTTAAGTTTTCTATTTTTAACATCTCATAGTGACCCTACAGAATAGGATAGAACTGCCCCATCCAGTTTCTAAGGCTGTAAACCTATACAGAAGCCAACTACCGTATCTTTCTCCCAGGGAGCAGCTAATGGGTTTAAAAACACGACTTTTGATTAGCAGCCAAGTGCTTTAACTACTGCAACACTGGTGCTCAATTTGAGGTGAAATTTACTTGACAGAACTTTTCCTTTTTATTCGTAACATTCTTTAGTACCATAAACCAAGTCCAACCCACTGCCATAGAGTCCATTCTGCCTCAGCAACTCTATAGGGCAGAGTAGAACTGTCCCATAGAGTTTCCAAGGAGCGCCTGGTGGATTTGAACTGCCGACCATTTGGTTAGCAGACATAGTGCTTAACTACTATGCCACTAGAGTTTCCCTTCAGTACTATAGTAGTTTTAATAAAGTTTGTAAGTTAAATGTTAAGCGTCTCTGCACAAAATACAGGTTCTTCATTATTGTACCTTGGTCTACTTTTCTGTTCTCTATTTCACAATACTCTGACTTCTTTTTCGCTCCCGACATAATGCACAAGGAAATAATTTTCTCTCATACTGACAAAAAATGTACATTTTTTCTTTCCCAAAACTTTTCTCAAACCTCTATTTATCCTTTGAGATTAATTTCAAACATAAGCTCCTTATTACAACTTTCTTGGCTCTTCCTTTCAAATTGTGGAATTCATTTTCTGAGCCTGTGTTTACATGTTAGAGTACTTAATACCCGGCTCCTTTAATCCATTTACCAAGCTGTATTCAATTTGTATGTGTTTTCCAGTTGCTGAAGGTCTAAGATGACACCTTATCCATGTATGTTTCTCAACTCTTATTATAGCCAAAAGATGTTTACAGAATTTAACTAAATATTTTTATTGTTCCTATTATACTAGAGTTTTAGTGTTTTTTTTTTTTTAAACAAGTATTCTCCTAAAATGTGTAAACCATTTACCTTAGATTAAAAAAAGATGGGGGAATCATAGAAAGCTAATTGTTTTCAAATTTTATTTGAAACACTCTCCAAATTACTCTTCATTATTTGATTTTAAGTTACTTTGTTTCAGAAATATTATTACACAGACAACACTGTGAACTGTATATTAAAATATTTATAAACCTGATTGGTTTGTACAGTAGCTTACTATGCATATTTTAATGTTAACCCTGCTAATTTCAATTTGATTTATGGCACTTTAGAGAATATAATGACCATCTGGCTTTTTGGTTGGTGGTCTTCTGCTATCTAAAATAACAAACCCACTTATTTATATTACAAAGAAATTTCTACAGTCAACACTGTTTTATATAGTTTGCAGCAATAAAAACCCCAAACCAAACCTATTACTGTCAGTGCTGACTCATAGTAACCATATGGGACAGAATAGAACTTCTCCATATGGTTTCCAAAGAGTGCCTGATAGATTCAAACTGCCAACCTTTTGGATAGCAGTCATAGCTTTTAACCACCATGCCTCCAAGCTTTCCATACAACAATAAAGTAGATGCCAAAATTCTAAGTATAAATGAAATTCCTTGGTATTTCTAAAGTACCACTGATAATCAATTGCAGCAACTATACTACATGTAGTTACAAGAGTAAAGTAAAGCACCTTTGGCTTGAACTCAATGACAGTATAAATGATAAAGCCTTTGAAAGAATTTTACTAGAAATAAAACAATAATAATAATAATAGAATCCTTGTTCTCAAGGAGTTTTTAGTCTAGTAAGGAAAACAAGGGGACACTGTATGGTTTAAAGTCAGGAGACATGTGCAACATGGTTATATCCTTTCACCATACCTTTTTCAATCTGTATGCTGAGCAAATAATCCTAGAAGCTGGACTACATGAAGAAGAAGGAGGCATCAGGATTGGAGGACAATTCATTAACAGCTTGCGTTATGCAGATGAGAGTAAAGAAGATTTGAAACACTCAATGACAATGATGAAGATCAAGGACCACAGCCTTCAGTATGGATTGCACCTCAAAGTCAGGAGAACAAAAATCCACAGAACTGGACCAGTGAGTCACAGTGTCATACATGGGGAAAAGATTGAGGCTGTCAAGGTTTATTTTACTTGGGTCCACAATCACTGCACATAGAAACAGCAGTCAAGAAATCAAAAGATGCATTGCATTGGGAAAATCTACTGCAAAGGATCTCTTTAAAGTACTGAAAAGTAAAGATGTCAACTTGAAGACTGAAATGTGCCTGACCCAAGCCATGGTATTTTCAGTTGCATCACATGCATGCGAAAGCTGGACAATGAAGAAAGAAGACACGGGAAGAATTGATGGCTTTGAATTGTGGTGTTGGAGAAGATTGCTAAAGGTACCATGGACTGCCAAAGGAACAAAAAAATCTGTTCTGGAAGAAGTACAACCAGAGTTCTTCTTGGAAGCAAATATGGCAAGACTTCATCTTACATACTTTGGATATGTCAGGAAGGGTCAGACCCTGGAGAAGGACATCATGCTTGGCAGGGTGAAGGGTCAGTGAAAAAAAGGAGGACCCTGGATGAAATGGATTGACACAGTGGCTGCAACAATGGGCTTAAGCATAAAAATGATTGTTGACGTGGCACAAGACTGGGCAGTGTTTAGTTTTGTTGTTTGTAGTGCCCCTATAAGTCAGAACTAACTCAGTGGCCCCTAACAACAACAAGGAAAACAAACATGCACATCAAAGGTATCGACCAACTAAACTAAATAAAACATAGTAACAATACTATCTGTATAGTCTTTGTTAAATGCATTGCTGCATTTTTGCAAAATTTTGCACACATACAATATGAGGAAATGTTGGATGTATGTAAAAAATTCTAGTATGGTACACCTATATACATATACCCTGTGTGTCTTGCAGCATTTCCAGATGTGAATTTTGGCTTCATTCACCTTCATCCAATAGTTCAAAATGTTACTCGTGATTATATTTGTATGATAAAGATGTAGGCCATTGTTAAGAAGTCCTGAACTGAATTTGGTAGTATGCCAGTAATCAGAAAATAATAATTGAAACTATGCATTTGTTTCTATTAACTTAAGTTGATATTGTATGCCCATTGTTTTTAGTAATCAAATGGAATCCTAAACAAAGTGAAACCTACACTGGCATAAATGACATTACAGTAGTTATCAATGGGAATTTCAATTCAATCTTCATTAACATAATTATCACAGTCATCTTCTAACTCTTGTTTTTAATTGTTGTAAACAAAGCAAAGCTGATACAGGATCTCCCAAGGCTCAGCACTGAAAACCTTATCAGATCATCTTAAGTGAAATCATTAAGCTGTGTTATGTCTACTTATTTCATAGTCTAATTGTATTTTATTATCATCAGTGTCTTGGATCAATGATCATGTCACCTTAGTTGTATGTTTGCAAGCATACAAAAAGACACTACTTTTTGTACATTACATATGTGAATTTTGCAGTTTCTTTACTAAAACCAGCCAGCTATTGATTATATTGGGTAAAGTTTTTCAGTTTATAAATCTAAATCATAGAACTCTTTAGGATCATGGTGGGAATTAAATACAAGTCTTACCCTGCCTACTCGAAATTGAAGGTCATTACAGTGGCAGAAGAAACAAGGAACAGAGTGGCAGAGAGATATTTCAAGTTTGGAGAGTTATCCATTTGCAAATGGACAAAGGAGAAAGGGAGTTGGAGGAAATCTGTCTGCAAAAGGCAGGTATGTAGTGAGCTCAAAGCAAAATGGTTTGAGTTGGAGAATAACTTGTGCCATGGTTTGAATTGTGTCCCCTCAAAAACAGGTGTAGCCACGTGGCTGGGCCATAATTCCTAGTATCTTGTGACTGTCCTCCATTTTGTGGTTTTCCTATGCTGTGTGTTAAAGGATTAGTGTGGGACTGTAAATCCCTTTATGAGATCACCTCCCTGCTCTACTGTAAAGGGAGTTTCCCTGGAGTATGGATTGTCCCATCCCTTTCATCCTGCAAGAGATAAAAGGAAAGGGAAGCAGGCTGAGAACTGGGAACCTCACAGCATCAAGAAAGCAACACCGGGAGAAGAGTGTGTCCTTTAGACCAGAGTATCCCCGTGCCAAGATGCTCCCTGGACAAAGACTGATGCAATCCCGGACTTGCCTCTCGAGCCAGCAAGGGGAAAGCCTTCCCCTGGAGCGGACACCCTGAATAGGAACTCGTAACTTACCAGACTATGTAATAATAAACGTTCCTTTGTTACAGCCATCCGCTCTGTTATTTCTGTTAGAGCAGCCCTAGCTGACTAAGACAACCCGAAAGAGTGGATTATTCTCTAAGGGAACAAAATTAGGCTGTCTTTATTGTTCCAATTCAGATAAAAGCAAAACTTCTGTCCAATGAAAGAAGAATACCACATTTCAAGGCAAGTTTCACCTAGATGGATAAATTCAGGGAAAGAAACATCTTGCCACGAGAATGAGAATCGCAGTTGGTCAGCAACTTACAGATGACCAGGAGCAAAAAGATAGTCAACTTTTGTGAATTTGTCACCAAAGAAACCTCTGAACTTGGTATCTGCAGTGAACCTGTTATGGATAAGGTTCTGATGCCTTTTGATACTCTGGCTACCAGGACTAGAGGTACTTCAGGTGTGAAAACTAGCCTTAACAACCAGTAGGCATGAGGGAACTTGCTTCACTCTAGTCCTAGGTTGCACTATGTGTGGGTGAAATTAAAGCTGATGATAATTTTCAAGAGAGCTCCTTACCACAGTCTTTGAAAAACTGCTCGCTAATGTGGTCATTCATTGTAATAAGAAAGGATGGATGGGCTGTGATGTTACAAAAGTATGGGGAGATAAATATTATAGGGCTAGGCAGGGGGATTCTTTTCAAGAAGTCTTCACTGATTTCCAGTGCCTTGACTGCTCACAAAGGAAAAATCACTCAAAATTAAATTAACTGAACTGGTGCCCATAAATAGTCATATCTGTAGGCAGGCCTTACCTGTAGGCTGCAGCCACTAGATACAGTGGTCAACACTAATTCAAGACTTTGGTGAGAAGAGAGTGGAATGAATGAATGTAGTCTGGGATTCATGCGTTCATACCATCAGGATGACTGAAGCAGGTGACTTTTGCAGAAGTTTGCAAGCGGGGGGCATCTACTTGGAGGAAAATAACCCCCGGAAATGTCCGCAGCAGCTTCAGGAAAGCTGGGATTACGAGCCAGCAAAACACTGATGATGAACATGGAGACAATGAGGGCAGTAATAATAACAGCATCAGTGAGAAGTTTCAGAAGGGTACCTGCCAGCAGCTCTGAAACATTTCAGTGATGATAGTGATGACGGATAAGACTTGGAAGGGTTCTGAGAATTAGATGATGGTGACAATAAATAAATTAAAAAGCCTTATTTTCAGGTGAAAATACTATTTCTTCCTATGGCTTTTATTTGTTGATTATAAAGCCATCATCAAAAATTAAGTTTCAGTTTAAGATGCATGAAAGCAATAGGATATAAGCAACATCTTCTTGTAGTTTCAGCCCTAGGATCATTTCTTACTAATTTCTAGCTTTTCTTGCATTCATACTCTGGGTTCCATGTGGCACCCGATGTCCATTCAGTTTACCAGTGGTTGCGCTTGGTTTAGGAGTATACCTAACTTCAGTGAAGTTTCCGTGATAATCAGTTTTATTCTGGCAACATTAAATTCCTTGGGTAGAAAATAAAAATTGGAATTGAAGTCAAGCAACATGTAAAAAATACTGGATACCGTGTGCTTAGGAAAATAAGAAGGGTATTTGCGGTTCGTGAAAAACATATAAAACATTTTTTTTCCTAAAAATATAATTCTTTCACAGGGAATTCAATGCTATTAACCCATTTAACAAGTGAGGAAATTCAATGTTATCAACCTGTTTAGCGAGTGAGAAAAATCAGAGAGGTAAGGTAACTTGCCTGGGGTTTCCCAGCTAGTCAGTAAGATAATAATACCGAGAACGTATGTCTGCGCGTGCTCTACGCTGTCCTAGCTTTTCTATTATTTATTCAGTGATCCCGTGCTACTTGCATGCTACACACTCCTCACATTTGCATACTTTAAAATCTCATGAGAATGTCCTAGTTAAACAGTTATAGCACCAGGAATATTATGCTGTTTGTCATGAATTGAATTGTGTCCCCTAAAAGTGTGTGTAGCCATGTGGCTGGACCATGATTCCCAATATTTTATGATTGTTCTGCAGTTTGTGGTTTTCCTGTGCTGTATGTTAAAGGTTTAGGGTGGAACTGTAAATCTCTTCATAAGATCACCTCCCTGCTCCATGGTAAACGGAGTTTCCCCAGTGTATGACTTGCCTCACCCTTAATCCTTTCATCCTGCAAGAGGTAAAAGGAGTGGGAAGCAAGCAGAGAATTGGGAACCTCATGCCATCAAGCAAGCAGCACCGGGAGAACAGCATGTCCTTCAGACCGAAGGTTCCTGTGTCAAGATGCTCCCTGACCGAGGACTAAGGCAACACAAGGAATTTCCTCCGCAGCCGACAGAGAGAAAGTCTTCCCATGGAACAGACTCCCTGGATTTGGACTTGTAGCCTACCAGACTCTGACAATAAAGTTTCTCTTCTTGAAACCATCCACTTTGTGGTATCTCTGTTAGAGCAGCACCAGCTGACTGGAACACTGCTTTTATTTAATTATTTTTTATCGCATCTTTTTTTCTTTAGAAGTTTAAAAAAACACTATAAATCTACCAAGGTTTCAGGCAAGGAATGTTCCACATATTGATTGATTGATTGGGTCATCAATTATATTACCATACCCAGAAAGATGCCTTGATCAAATAGTACTGTCTCTGATATTCTAGCATTCAGCATTTCTTTTCTTTCTATTAAGTATTTCTTTTTACTTGCATTTGTTTGCACTTACTTGCACTGTTTTCTGTTTTCACAGTGTACACAGTTCTCACTTCAGGAGCCTAGGAGACACTTAAATCCTGATGGCAACGATTCCCTTTAGGAGGTGGAAAGAAAAGAACTGAGTATCTACACCAACAGTGAAAACCCTGGTCACATCGTGGTAAGTGCCACACCAACAGTAGCCATGAATGTGTTGTTGAGAATACACAGAAGTGGGCAGACTTAAAAATCGCAAGTGTCTGTGCATTACTACTTATTTATGTCCCAATCTAAATATATTTTGTTCATCAAGAATTGTAAAAAACTACAAATCTCCACTCTAATTAAACTGGAGTTGTAGATACGGTTGGTGGCTGAGATCAATTTCTATGTATCTGTGTAACAGATGTCATTAAGAGAAACATTAGATATTGTAAATTGGTCCCCACAGTAAGCAAGAAAGAGAATAGCCATATTAACAACCACTTGCATAAAGAAAGAAGATACTATTGCAGTGACTCAGCAAGAGTAGTGTGACCTTTCTTCCAAAATTTTCTTTGAATGACAAGAATCATGTGGCCGCATATGTACCAGAAAGTTTATTGCTGACACGGTGAAGCATTCTGGAGAGAGGTGGGTGGCTCCAAGCAGGTACTAAAATGATATATATATTTTTTCCTTTTATTGCAATTAAATGAAAGTATACAATTGAAATTAATTTTGCATGCCTGCCTATCTCCTTCTGCTCTCCTAGCTCATGACACCATACCCCTCCTTTCCATTCCATACATGTTGTATCCTTTTAACTATTTCCTGTTCCCTCCTTTCCAGCCTCTCCTCTCCCTTCTAGTAAGAGACCAGTAGGATAGCATCCTACAGATACATAGAACCACAAAAGTAATACATCATATAGTCACACTGTGTCCCAAAGTCCAGTCTATTCCTGTCAGAAGAGTTGACCTCACTAATGTTTCTGGTTAGGGGCAGCAACAAGTCCAAGGGCCATGCTTTCAGGGGAACCCCCATGCTGCTGGACTGTCAGTTCTGGTCTTTTAGTGGAGTTCTTGAGCAGCACCCCTCTTTTTTTCATGTTGCCTCTGGGACTCAACATTGGGTGCTCCATCATGATTGTCTTTGGTGGTAGCTGGGTGCCGTCTCATTCTTCTGGGCACTTGTTGATACGGTCATGCATTCACATAGGTAGTTCTATCTCCTGTGCTCTTTTTGCCTTGTGCCTTTGTTGGTGGTGGTGATCATGTGTTCTCAATGAGTTGGGACAATTTGGTGTACCTCAGATGGCAGCTTGCTAGCTTTTAAGACCCCAGAAACCACTCACCAATATGGGGTACAGAAGACTCTCTTAACAATAGGCTAGTTATGCCAATTGACTTCGAAGTCCCCTGAGAACACGTTACACACTTTTTTACTTGTTTTTTATTTGCATTTCTTTCCACTTGCATTTGTTTGTTTGTGCTTACTTGTACTGTTTTCTGTTTTCGCAGTGTACACAGTTCTCACTTCAGCAGCTTATGAGACATTTTAATCCTGATGGAAATGACCTCGAAGTCCCCTGAGAACATGCCCCCCAGACCCCTGCCCCTGCCACTCTATGCTTGTAATATTTGGTTAAAATGAGAAGACTTTTCAGTTTATATTGAAGTCCTGTGAAGTTGATCTTTCTGATGTGTGCTGTCACTTCTTTCACCCACCCAAGTTTCTATCAACTGTCTGCTCTGTAATCAGCACTCTCCCTCCTTCCCTATTCTTGCGGACATGAAAGAGTATTTTCTTCTATACATAAGTCTATTTTTAAGTTCTTACAGTAGGGCTCTCATGCAATATTTGTGCTTTTGCTGCTGACTCATTTCAGTTAGCATATTGTCTTCCAGTTGAAACCAGGTTATGCAGATGATTCCTAAAATCATCGTTCTTTATTATCACATAGTGTTCCACTGAGTATATGTACCGTAGTTTGTTTACCCATTCACCTGTTGTTGAGCATCTGGGTTAATTCCATCTTTTTGCTCTTGTGGACTGTGCTTCAGTAAATATTCATGTGAATGTATCTGTTTGTGTGATTAGCTTTGATTCTGTAGGACAGATTTTGGGCAATGGGATTGCTGAATCAAATGATATTTCCAGCTTTTTAAGGAAGCGTTAGATTGTTTTCCAAAGAGGTTATACCATTATACAATAACATCAGCAGGGTAGGAGACTTCCAGTCTCTCCATAGCCTCTTAAGCATTTGTCATTTTGTATTTTTTGGATCATGGCTAACCTTGATTGCATGAGATGGTATCTCATGGTAGTTTTGATTTGGATTTCTCTGATAGCTGACGATCATGAACATTTTCCCATGTGTCTTTTGGCTGCTGGATATCATCTTTAGAGAAGTGTCTGTCCGTCTCCTTTACTCATGGCTTAATTGGGTTATTTACCTTTTTCTTGTTGATATTTTGCAGTGTCTTGTAGATTATGGAGATCAGACATAGGTCCAACATGTAGTTGCCAAATATTTTTTCCCATTCCGTATGTGACCTTTTAATTCTTTTCATAAAATCTTTGGGTGCACAAGTCTTTGAGTCCTAGTAGTTTCCATTTATCTATGTTCTCTTCTGTTGATCATTCTTGGTCAGATTTTGAAGACTGTCTAAGCTGTGTATTAAAAATTTCATTGTTAACTCTATTTTTTCTTTCACAATGTTTATTGTTTTAGGTTTGATATTTAGGCCTTTTATCCAGTTTGAGTTAGTTTTTGTGCAAGGTATGAGATATCAGTCTTGTTTCAATTTTTTGCAGATGGATATCCAATTTTGCCAGCACGATTTTTTAAAGAGACTGTTTCTATCCCAGTTTACAAACTAGAACCTTTGTCGAATACCAATTGTTCATAAGAGGATGGTGGTATTTCTGGGGTTGCAATTCTGTTCCATTGATCTATGTGTCTCTTTTGGTACCAGTACCAGCCTGTTTTGACTACTATGTCCGTGTAATAGATTCCAAGATCAGGTACTGTGAGGTCTCCCACTGTGTTCCTTTTCTTCAGTAGTGCTTTATTTATGCAAGGTTTCTTCCCTTTCCAAACAAAGTTGGTTATTTGTCTCTCTATCTCATTCAAGAATGACACTGGAGTTTGTATTGGTATTGCATTGTATATGTAGATGGCTTTGGGTAAAATAAACATTTTCACAATGTTTAGTCTTCCTGTCTATGAGCAGGGTAGTTTTCTCTATTTGTATAAGTCTCTTTTAGTTTGTTGCAGTAAGGTCTTGTCGTTCTTTTTGTATAGGTCTCTTATTTCTCTAGTTAGATTTATTCCTAGGTATTTTATCTTCTTGGGGGCTATAGTAAATGGCAATGATTTAGTGATCTCTTCTTTGGTGATCTCTTTGTTGGTATAAAGGAATCCTACTGATATGTTTATCTTGTATTCTGATATTTGGCTGAACTCTTCTATTAGTTTGAGTAGTTTACTTATAAATTCTTTAAGATTCTCTGCATATATAATCACATCATCTGCAAACAGGAAGATTTTTACTTCTTCTTTGCTAATGTGGATGACTTTATTTCTTTGTCTTGTCTAATTGCTCTGGCTGCATCCTCTTGTTGAATAGAAGTGATAAGAGTGGGTATCTTTGTCTAACTCCCATTCTCAAGAGGAGCTGTTTCAGTCTCTTTCCATTCAGGATGATGTAAGCAGTTGGCTTTGTGTAAACGGCCCTTATTACATTGAGGAATTTGCCTTCTACTCCAATTTTGCTGAAAGTTTTTAGCATGAATGGGTGTTGGACTTGTCAAACGCCTTTTCTGCATCAATGAACAACATCAGGTGATTCTTATTTTTTGTTTTATTTATGTAATCAATCACATTAATTGTTTTTCCAATGTTGAGCCAGCCTTGCATTCCTGATATGAATCCAATGTGGTTACAGTTTATTATTTCTTTGATATGTTGTTGAATTCTATTGGCAAGGATTTTGTTGATGATTTTTGCATCTAGGTTCATGAGTTATATTGGTCTTTAATTTCTTTTTTTGTAGGACCTTTCCCTGGCTTTGGTATCAGGGTTATGTAGGCTCCATAGAGTGAATTTGGAAGTATTCCTTCCACTTCTACACGGTGAAATAGTCTCAGTAGTGTTGGCGTTAACTCTTCCCTACGAGTTTGGTAGAATTCTATGGTGAAGTCATCTGGGCCAGGGCTTTTTTTTGGTTGGTAGTTTTTTGATGGCTTTTTTCAATCTCTTCCTTTGTGATGGGTTTATTAAGTTGTGCTACTTCTCCTTGTGATAATTTTGGTGGGTGATATGAATCTAGAAATTTGTTTCCTCTAGGTTTTCAAATTTGTTAAGAGTACAGTCTTTCATAGTATTCTGTGAGGATACTTTTAATTAAAATTGGGTCTGTTGTGACATCTCCCATCTCATCTCTTAATTGAGTTATTTGTATCTTCTGCTGTTTTTCTTTTGTAAGTTTAGCCAATGGTTTATCAATTTTGTTGACCACTTCAAAGAACAAGATTTTGGTTTTGCTATTTTTTTCAATTGTTCTTCTGCTCTATAATTCATTTAGTTGTGCTCTAATCTTTATGATCTTCTTTCTCTTCTGGTGCCGAGGGGTTCCTTTTCTGCTCTCTTTCTGCTTGTTCAAGCTGTAGCATTAATTCTTTGGTATGGGTTCTTTCTCCCTTCTAGATGAGTGCATTTGTAGAGATAAACTAACCTTTGAGCACTGCTTTAGCTGTATCTCATAGGTTCTGGTAGGAAGTGTTTTCATTCTCATTTGCATCTATAGATTTCTTTATTTCATCCTTGATTTCTTCTATAACCCATGGCTTTTTGAGCAAAGTATTGTTCAGTTTCTGTCAGTTCCAATTTCTACCTGTGATTTTTTTCTGCTATTGATTTCCACTTTTATGGCTTTATGATCTGAGAAGATGCTTTGCAATAATTTGGTGGTTTGGATTTTGTTGAGGCTTGCTTCAAGTCCTAACACATAGTCTATTCTGGAAAATGTTCCAGGTGCACTGGAAAAGAAAGTGTACTTATCTCTTGATAGATAAAAAGTTCTGTGTATGTCAGTGAGGTCTAGTTCATTAATTGTCACAATGAGATCTCTGTCTTTACTGAGGTTTTTTCTGGATGATCTCTCCGTTACTGAAAGTGGAGTCTTGAAGTCTCCAATTATTATTGTGGAGTGATCTATCTTATTTTTCAATGTAGTCAGTATTCAGTGTATTTAGATTTTCTGGTATTGGGTGTATAAATATTTAATATTGTAAAGTCCTGCTTGTGTATTCAACCTCTCAGCAATAAATTGTGACTGTCCTTGTCCACAATGGTGGATTTTTCCATTAAAATCTATTTTATCTGAGATTAGTATTGCCATACCTCCTCTTCTTTGTATGTTGTTAGCTTCATACACATTATCTCATCTTTTAATTTTCAATTCATATGTTTTAGTCTAAGATATGTTTATTGTAAGCAACATATAGATGGGTCCTGTCTTTTTATCCAGGATGTCACTTGTCTATTGGAGCAATCAATCCATTTATATTCAGTGTGATTATTCATAGATATGTGTTTAGTGCTGTCATTCTGATGTATTTATTTTTGTGTTGACATTTCTATGTTGCTCTTAATATTGTGTTCCTGGAGGGGCATAGTCAAGGTGGTAAACTAGACACACGTCTCCTTAATTCACTCTGAAAACTAATGCCTGGATTGATAATTAAGTGGATACTCCTGCATACCCAGTGAGCCCTAGGGCATGGCATAGGGATGTCAATTTGGACTACATACTATTGAACAGGAAACTTCTTCTGTTTCACTGACTCCTGCCCTTGTTTAATGTCTGCTGTCATGGACTGTAGGTAACTTGCAATTTTAGTTTTTTTTCTCTCTGTCTTAGCCAGCAGGTGGGGCTTGGGCTTAACTGGCAGCAAAGCTCAGCTGCACTGATGACTGGACCAGCAGGCAGTATAGCCACGTTTTGGGGGCCCAACTCTGGACTCTGTGCACCTTGGCCCCTCCACCCTGTGTTTCCAAATCTCTGCCATTGATTTGGCTATTCTACAGTGGAGGGGAGAGCTTGTGTGGGACACCATCTTGTTAGACTGGGAGGCAGTTACCCCAAAGGGAGGCCTGAGCAAGGGTTAATTCCCAGGCTGGGAAACAGTGTTAGCCCTTTTCATCTGTGTCTTAGCCAGAAGGCGGGACTTGGGCTTAAATGGCAGCAAAAGTCAATAGCCCTGATGACAGGACCAGCAGATAGAATAGCCACATTGTGAGAGCCCAGCTCTGGACTTTGTGCACCTCAATCCCTCTACTCTCTTTCCGAACCTCTGCCATTGAATCAGCTATTACACAGTGGGTGGGAGAGCTTCTGTGGGACACCACCTTGTTTGACTAGGAGGCAGAGTTACACAAATGGAGGCCTCAACAGGGACTAATTCGAAGGCTAGGAGGCAGTGTCAGCCTGGAGAGCACTTTTCCATCAGAAAATCTGTGTTTAGCACAGTGTGGCCTTACAGGAGAGGCCTGGCAACAGATGACAGAAGGACAGTAACCTTTCCATACTTTGAACTAGATCACAGCATCTGGGGATGGATATTGAGGTGCCTCCATTGCCAGCTGGAAAGAGGAGCTTGCATGTCTAACAGGCTGACTGATTTTTGGATGCTGTTACCTTTATATTTAAAGGTAAAAGGTAGCTTTTGTCTTTCAACGTAAGACTACCTAGACAAATAACTGTAGTGTATCCTGAGAACATCTCTTCCACCCTTTACTGACCCACATCGTAGGGTCAGCTGATTGCTCCCCCCACTGTGACTCCATCAGTAGTGCTGTGTCTTTGCCAATCAGGAGGTGGAGCCTGATACCCTAGAGATTCCACTGGGACCAGTCACTGGAGTACATAGAGGTGACTGGTGATCACCTTCTTTCTCAGACTGTACTTCAGAATCTGTTAAGGTAACATCAGAGAAACTAAACAACCTCCAGATGCCCAAAAAGCAACAAACTTTGACCAGAAACTTAAAGAAAAATTCACCTATGGCTCCAGAAAGCCCCCAAAAGAAAGAAACAAAGGACTTACCAGATAAAAAAGCTCTTCTGAAACTATCAGAGGTTGAGTATAAAAGGATTACATATAGACATTATACAAAATGCAGCAGAACAAAATGAAAAATTAACCAAAATGTTTGAACTGATGGAACACAACTAGTCTGAAACAGAACAGATCAATGACAAAATCAAAGAGATAGAAAATTCAATTCTGACCCAAGAAAACAGAGTGTAACAAATGGAAAATAGACTTTATAACTAGGAAGACAGAGCTACTGACTCCAGCATCTATGAGGAGAAATCAGAGAAAAGAAACAAGAAAAATGAAGAAACATTAAGAAGCATGTGGGATTCTATGAAGAAGAGGAGCAATCTACAATTAATTGAAGTTACTGAATGGGGGTGGGTGGGGACACCTGAAAACACAGAGTATTTTTGTTGAGCTGCTGACAGAAAACTTCCCAGAAATTACGAAAGAAGAGAAATTAGATATCCAAGATGCATATTGAACACTATTCAATATAAATCCCGAAAGAAAGACTCCAAGACATATTGTAATCAAGCTTAAAAAAATGAAACAGAAACTCTTGAAAGCAGCAAGACTCAAAGCAAAGCTAATATTCAGAGGGAAATCCTGTAGGCTTTCGCCTGACTTCTCAGCAGAAACAATGCTGGCATGGAAGCAGAGGGATGACACATTTAAAGCTTTGAAGGAGAAGTTTCCAACCAAGAATTATCTATCCAGCAAAACTCTCTCTCAAATATGAAAATGAAATCGAGAAATTCACAGTGAAATACAAACTCAGAGACTTTTTTTAAAACCAAACCAAAGCTACAAGAAATACTGAAAGAAGCTCTTGGCTTAGAAGAACAAAATCGTTAGCTCTATAATTTAGGAGGCAATACAGGACACATCATCCAGAAACCTACTCAGTTAGGGAAGGCACAAAACTCAATCGAAGCTACAATATTAAGAAAAGTTATCATATCATGAAAACTATGCTATCATCATATTAAAAAGTGGGATGTACTACAGTAGTTAAAGTCCTTCTGGATGTAGAGGAAGTTAGTAAGACATATAGAAGTTAAAATTGGGTTTAAGCATAAATTATTAAAGAGGATCATAGAGGTAGCCGCAAAGCACAATAAAGACGCAATATATCAAATCAAGAAATGTAATACAAGAGTCTCAACAAACACAAAACCAACACTGAAAGGGTGAAAAATCAACCCATAAAGAAGAATGTCCCAGAACAGAATAGTAAGAGCAACAGAGAAAACATCAACACAAAAATAAACACTTGATAATGACAGCACTAAATGCATACCTAGCAATAACTACATTGAATGTAAATGGTCTGAATGCTCCAGTAAAGAGACAACGAGTGATATCTTGGATCAAAAGACAGGACCCGTCTATCTGTTACTAACAAGAAACTTACCTTAAACTTAAAGATACGAACAAACTGAAAATTAAAGGATGGAAGAATACCTAGCACACTAACAACATACAAAGAAGAGGAGGTGTGACAATTCTAATCTCAGATAAAATGGATTTTAATGTAAAATTCAGCATTATGGACAAGAATGTACACTACTGCTGAAAGGTTCAATACACAAGCTAGACTTTACAGCACTAAATATTTATCCATCCAATGGTAGAACATCTAAATACATCGAAGAAACACCACATTAAAAAATGAGACAGATAGCTACACAATAATAGTGGGAGACTTCAACACTCCACTCTCGGTACTAGACAGATCTAGTAGAGAAAATCTCAATAAAGACACAGAAGATTTTACTGCCACAATTAACCAACTAAACCTCATGGACATATACAGAACTTTGTATCCATCAGCAGATAATTACACCTTCTTGCCAGTGCACATGGAATATTTTCCAGAACAGACCATTTACTAGGACATAAATCATATCTCAACAAAATCCATACCATTGAATAATTTGCAAAGCACCATCTCAGACCATAAAGCCATAAAAGTCTAAATCAATGGCAGAAAAACATAGGTAAAAAGTGGAACTAATGGAAGCTGAATAACTTCTTGTGCAAAAACCATGGGTTATAGAAGAAATCAAGAATGAAATAAAGAAATCTATGGATACAAATGAGAATGAAAACACTTTCTAAAAGAACCTACAGGATACAGCCAAAGCCATGCTCAGGTGTCAATTTATCTCTATAAATGCACACATCTGGAAGGATGAAAGAACCCAAACCAAAGAACTAACCCTACAGCTTGAACAAGTAGAAAGAAAGCAGCAGAAGAACCCCTCAGGCACCAGAAGAAAACAGCTAATAAAGACTTGAGCAGAACTACACGATTTAGAGAATAGAAGAACAACTGAAAAAATTGAAAAGACCAAAAGCTAGTTTTTTGCAAAGATCAAGAAAATTGACAAACCATTGGCTGAACTTATGAAAGAAAATCCAGAAAGGAAACAAATAACTCAAATAAGAAATGAGGAGGGAGATGGCACAACAGATCCAACAGGAATAAAAAATATCATAGCAAAATACTACAAGAGACTATACTCTAACAAATTTGAAAACCTAGAGGAAATGGATAAATTTCTAGATTCATATCACCTACCAAAATTATCACAAGGTGAAGCAGAACAACTTAATAAACCCATCACAAAGGAAGAGATTGAAAAAGTCATAAAAACTACCAACCAATAAAAGCCCTGGCCCAGATGTCTTCACTGCAGAATTCTACCAAGCTTTCAGAGAAGAGTTAACTCCAATACTACAGAGACTATTTCACAGCATAGAAAGGGATGGAATACTCCCAAATTTATTCTATGAAGCCAGCATAACCCTAATACCAAAGACAGGACAAGACCCAAGAAAAAAAGGAGAATGATAGACCAATATCACTCACCAGCCTAGGTGCAAAAATCTCCAACAAAATGCTGGCCAGTGGAATTCAACAACAGATCAAAAAAAAAAATAATCCGTTATGACCAAGTTGGATTCATGCCACGGATGCAAGACTGGTTCAGCATTAGAGAAACAATTAATGTGATCAATCACAGAAATAATACAAAAGACAAGAATCACCTAATTTTGTCAATTGATGCAGAAAAGTCATTTGATCAAGTCCAATGCCCGTTCATGCTAAAAATTCTCAGCAAAATAGGAATAGGCAGCAAATTCCTCAATGCAATAAGCACCATTTATACAAAGTGAACTGCCTACATCATCCAGAATGGAGAGAGACTGAAACAATTCCCACTGAGAATGGGAAGTAGACAAGGATGCCCACTCTCACCTCTTCTATTCAACATCATACTAGAAGTACTAGCCAGAGCAATTAAACAAGACCAAGAAACACAGGGCATCTGCATCGGCAAACAAGAAATCAGAATCTCCCTATTTGCAGATGATATGATTGTATGTGCAGGGAATCCTAAGGAATCCATAAGTAAACTACTCAAACTGATAGACAAGTTCAGCAAAGGCTCGAGATACAAGATAAGCATAAGTAAATCAGTAGAATTTCTTTATATCAACAATGAGATTACTAAAGAAGAAATCACCAAATCAATACCATTCACTATTGCACCAAAGAAAATAAAGTACCTAGGAATAAATCTAACTAGAAAAATAACAGACTTTTACAAAGAGAATTACAAGTCCTTACTGCAAGAAAGTAGGAGAGACTTACATAAATGGAGAAACCTACCCTGCTCTTGAATAGGAAGAATGAACATTGTGAAAATGTCTCTTTTACCCAAAGCAATCTACTTATATAGTGTAATCCCAATACAAATTATAGGGTCATTTTTTAATGAGATGAGGAAACAAATCACTAATTCACTTGGAAAGGGAAGAAGCCCTGGATAGGTAAAGCACTACTGAAGTAGAACACACTGGAAGGCTTCTCACCACCCAACTTTAGAATCTATAACACTGTCACAGTTGTCAAAACAGCCTAGTAGTGATACAAAAAGAGACAGACCAATCAATGGAACAGAGTTGAGACCCCAGAGATGCCACCATCCTCTGAAAAGCTGACATTCAACAAAGGCCCTAAGACATTAAACTGGGGTAAAAGCAATCTCTTTAACAAATGGTGCAGACAAAATTGGATATCCATCTGCAAAAAATTGAAACAAGACTCATATCTCATACCTTATACGAAACGCAACTCATACTGGATAAAAGACCTAAATATCAAATCCAAAATGATAAAGCTCATCTGAGAAAAAGTGGGAACAACAAAATAAGTTTTAATACACAATGTAGACAGACTTCAAAATCTGACACAGCATCATCAACAAAAGAGAAAACAGATAAAAGGAGTCTACTAAGAATCAAACACTTCTGCTCATCCAAAGACAGTTTCAAAAGAATTAAAAGACCACCTACAGAATGCGAAAAACTATTTGGCAACTATATGTCAGACTGATGTAGAATCTCCATAATCTATAAGATACTACAAAATATCAATAAGGGAAGGATAAGTAATCCAGTTAAGCAGTGGATGAAGGAAATGGACAGATACTTTTCTAAAGAGGATATCCAGACAGCCAAAAGACATATGTGGAAATGTTCACAATCATTAGCTATTAAAGAAATTCAAATCAAAACTACAATGAGACATCATCTCACCCCAACAAGGTTGGCCATGATCCAAAAAAGGCAAAACAACAAATGCCAGAGAGGCTGTGGAGAAATTGAAACTCTCCTACACTGTTGGTGGGATTGCAAAATGGTACAACCTCTTTAGAAAGCAATCTGGCGCTTCCTTAAAAAGATGGAAATAGGTATTCCACTTGACTCAGTAATTCCACTGCTTGGAATGTATCCTACAGAATCAAGGACATTCACACCAGCAGATACATGCACATGAATATTTATTGCACTGCAGTCCACATTAGCAAAAAGATGGAATCAACCCAGGTGCCCAATAACAGGTGAATGGATAAATAAACTATGATATATATACTCAATGTATATACACTATGCAATAATAAAGAACAGTGATGATTTTAGGAAGCATCTCATAACCTGATTTCAGTTGGAAGACATCATGTTGACTGAAAGTAGTCAGCGGCAAATGGACAAATATTGTATGAGACCCCTACCATAAGAACTTAAAAACAGACTCATGTATAGAAGAAAAGATTGTTTGATGGCTGCAAGGGTGGGGAAGGAGGGAGGGTGAGGGCTTGTTATAAATTAGATAACTGATTTAGTTAGATTTAGTTGGGTGATATCTGTGACAGCATACATTAGAAAGAAGAGCAATTTAATTGGACTTCACCATAATATGAATACTCCTCCAATCTTAACCCCAAATTGCAAGGACAGAGTAGCAGGGGCAGGGGTCTGGGGACTGTGCTCTCAGGGGATGTTGAGACCAATTGGCATAACTTACTTGATAAGAGAATCTTCTGTGCCCCGTACGAGTGAGTGACATCTGGGGTCTTAAAAGCTAGCAAGCTGCCATCTGAGGTATACTAAATTGTCCCAACTCAGCAGGAACAGATGATTACCAAGGACCAAAACAACATGAGGGAAAGAGAACCCAGGAGACAGAGAGGCCCACATGAGTGGGTGACTACTTTGACACATGACTGCAGGAACCAGATGATGCCTGGCCACCACCGTGGAAAGCTGTGATGGTGCTGATAAAGTTGAGTCTCACTGGTAACACAAGAATAAAAAGGAGTGCACCCTGAGAACTCCAATAAAAGACCACAATTGATGGTCCAGGGCCTAGGCATTTCCCTGGCAGCATGGCCCCCGATCCTGATGCTTTTCCTGTCCATAAATCATTACTGAGGTGAGCTCTTTGGACAGGAATGAATTGGACTCAGTGACACAGTGTGACCATATCATGTGTGCACTTTACGGTTTTATTCATCTATAGGATGTCGTCCAGCTAGCCTCTTACTAGAGGGGAGTGGAGAGTTTGGAGAGGAAGGAACAGGAGATTGTTAGGATGATATGACATGTATAGAATGGATAGAAGGAGTGTGCTATCATCAGGCAAGGAGAGCAGTGGGAGATGCACATAGGCAAGCATAGAAATTTATATTGTATTGTACACTGTCACTGAATCACAATAAGTAAAACAAATCAATTCTATTCTAGGTATTCTTCTTTGTCAGTTGACTTCTCATGTTATTCAGTGTTGGTTTTGGTTTGTTAAGACTCCTGTATTACATTTATTGTTTTGCTATGTTGCATTGTTATTGCGCTTTGTGGCTACTCCTGTGATCCCCCTTAATATTCTAAGTTTAAACCCAATTTTTAGTTTTGTGTATCTTTTCAACTTCCTCTCCATCTGAAAAGACTATAACTACTGTAGTATATCCCTCCTTTTAGTGTGATGGTGTCATAGTTTTCGTGATATGATAACTGGTTCTCTTCTTTTAATATTGTAGCTTTGACTGAGTTTTGTGACTTCCCTAAATGAGTCAGCTTCTGGATGCTGTGTCCTGCATTGCTTCACTAATAGTTTTGTTTTTCTAAGAAAAGAGCTTCTTTCGGTATTTGCTGTAGTTTTGGTTTGGTTTTTACAAAGTCTCTAAGTTTCTGTTTATCTTTGAATGTCTTAATTTCATCTTCACATTTGAAAGGCACTTTTATAGGATATATAATTCTTTTCTCCTTCAAGGCTTTGAATGTGTCATCCCACTGCCTCCTTGCCAACATTGTTTCTGCTGAGAAGTCAGATGAAAGCCTACAGGGATTCCCTCTGGGTGTTAGCTTTGCTTTGAGCATTGCTGCCTTTAAGAGAATCTGTTTATGTTTCATTTTATTAAACTTGATTATAATATGTCTTGGTGCCCTTTGGGGTTCTATTTTTTGTGGTGTTTGATATGTATCTTGGAAGTCTGTGTTCTCTTCTTTCATAATTTCGGGGAAGTTTTCTGTCAGCAACTGAACAACAATACTCTGTGTTTTCAGCTACCCTCCCTATTCAGGAAATCTAATTATTCATAAATTATTCTTCACAATAGAATCCCATGTGTTTCTTAATGCTTCTCCCTTTGTTTTATTTCTTTTTTCTGATTTTTCCTCATAAATCCTGGTGTAAATTGTTCTGTCATCAAGTTCACTAAGTCTTACTTTCTTGTCCTCAATTCTACTCTTTTGGGGTTGGATGGAATTGTGTAATTCTATAATTTTGTAATTGATCTGCTAGATTTCATACTGTTGATGTTCCACCCATTCAAATAGCCTGCTTATGTTTTCATTTTGCTCAGCTACATTTTGTTTAATCTCTAGGTGGGCTTTCTATATAATTCTTTTATACTTAACCTCCACTAGTTTCAGAAAGATTTCCTCATCTGGGAAGTTTTTTGATTGCTTATTTTGGGAGTTTTCCAGAGCCATGTTTGACTGTTTCTTTAAATGGTTAGCAACGGTTTGTTGCTTTCATGGCATCAATTCCTCCAGTGTTACCTCAACAGGAGCTGAGGCATAGTTCTGAGAAGGAAGTTGGTCCTCAGTCACTTCTGTGTACTCTAGTGACTGGCTCCAGTGAACTCTCTGGGATGGCAGGCTCTGCCTCCTTGCTGGGAAAGATGGCACCCTACTTATAGGGTCATTAGGGGTCATCATCCAGCCCTATGATGTAGGTCAGTGAAGGCTAGAGCAGAAGCATCCAAGCTACTCAGCAGGTATTTCTCTACGCTGTCTTATTTTAAAAAGCTGGGAGCTGTCCAAAAGCTGCTCAAATCAGTCAGGACATCAGGAGCAATAGACCTGGCCTTCCGGCTGACAACACAATCACCTCTTTGGCCATCCCCAGATACTGTGACATAGTTCAAAGTAGGGAGATGCTAGAACCTTGCTGACATCCATAGGAGGACCCCACCTGTAAGGTGACACTGCCCTAAACACAGCCTTTCTGCTGGAAAAGCACTTTCTGGACTGGTATTGCTTCTCAGCTTGGGAATTAGCCCCTGCTGAGTCTTCCACTTTGGTGACTCCATCTATCTGTGTCCTAGGTGAGATGCTCTTCTAGCCACAAAACGGCAGAATCTATATAGCATAGCTCAGAAAAGAGAGGGTGAAGGGACAGTCATGCCCTCAGTCAGCAGCCAAGCTCTCACACTGTGGCTGTCTGATACACTGTCTCTCTGTTGTGCTATACACTATTTACTTTAGCACTGCAGTTTGTCCTGTTTGCTGGATCATGCCCATCCCCCACCTCCCATATAACAAAGAAAGTATCAGTACCTGCAGTCCACCTAACCTTTGAGTCAGCAGGAGTGGAGCTCAGTGTGCTGCCTTGTGTTAGAGAGAGGTAGTTTCCCATTTAGTTGCACATAGTCTAATCTGACAACTCTATGCCATATTCTAGCACTCCTCAGATGCCTAGAGTGCTCCCTTCAATTATCATTCCAGGCCTTAGTTCTCAGAAGAAATTGAGTAGATGTGTATTTAGTTTGTCATACTGGCCCCATCCCATAAAATGACTTAAAAACCAAAAAATAAATAAACAAACCCAGGGCCATTGAGTTGATTCTTACTCATAGTGACTCTATAAACAGTAGAAGAACACCATAGAGTTTCTGAGGAGCCCCTGGCCTATTTGAACCGCCAACCTTTTGGTTAGCAGCCTACAGCACTTAAGCACTAAGCCATCAGGTTACCAAAATGACTTCAGAGACTAGATAAAAAGACTGGGCTTCATGACAGTTTAGAGTATGGGGTTATTATTGGAGACGATTTTTACTTCCTACTTGGACCAAAGGAGAGAGCACTTGAGATTTTTATTACTCTTATCAGAAGTGGGGTGAAAGAGAAGAGTAAAAATGATACTTAAAAGTTAACAGGCACATATCAAAAAAACAGAATCAGACTTCTGAAGACACATTTTCCATGTTATCTTACAATGCCATCTCTTGCATAAGCATAAGGTAGCCTGCTTTTCAGCCTGCATGTACAGAATTAGAATACATCCACCCCAGACCAACAACTCACTGTTTTGGTTTTTTTACAATGGAATGATAAAAGTCATGAGGTTTCCTTTGGTCATTATCCTTTAGTGAGGAAAATTAGATATAAAGTACATATATTTTGGCTCCATCAAAAATGTAGAAAATAAACCACAAAGTAAATCAGTTTCATGATGTATAACAAACTCACTGGCTCTGAGAGTACTGATTATTAGTTCCTTTTCTTGATCTTGAATCATCATACTTAATTATAAGCATATTAACTTCTAAGGATTTCTTTTTATTAGCAATTTTCCCTACAGTTTAATTACATTAAATTACAAAATTGCTATGTGTGTTATAAATGTAATCTAAGATCTAATGTGTGAAACACTTGAATGTAACCACTGAAAGAATTTCTCAACAGGTCATAAAATAGATTGTTTTTCCCTTTCTTTGTGCCACTGTAGTGCCACTTAATGAAAAGAAATGAACTTAAATTTGCTAATTCTCTTTTAGAATTATAAACATAATTTTTTTTTCTTTTTGTGTGTTAGAGGGTTGACATTCTTTATAATTGTTAGCAGGAAAAAAATCACTGCTGAGAATATGAATCAATTTACTGAAAATACGTTCAGTACAGAGTCATGTTTCAAGGTTGTATCAATAACATATGAATAGCTTTAAGTTAGATAAGGAACATATTTTAATTGGCGTTTTAGGTGCTTGCCAAAACTAGAAATGGAATTACAATTCACCTTTTGTATTTCAACTAGCCCAACAGTTTTATTTCATTTTTAAGTTTATGAGCTTAGTGTTCACCTTTTTTTTTTTAATTTATTTTTTCATTGTATTTTAACTTAAAGTTTAAAATCTGAGTCAGTTTCTCGTGCAAAAACTTAGGCACTTTCCGTGTGACCCAAATTAGCACACTTGACAGCATATTGCTCCCCTCGAACCTGTATTACCTATGTCCAGTTAACTAGATCCTGTCCCCTTTTTTGCTCATCTCACCTCTGGACGGCAGCTGTCCAGTTAGTTTCTTGTGTCTATGTAAGCCAAGAAGCACACTATTCACCAGTATCATTTTCTGTCTTTTATTTATGTATTTAATATGACTGAGTGAAAATGTACATTCCCACATAAATTTACATGCCCACCTATATGCAGCTTCCACTGCTCTCCCTGTCCGGTAACAACATACTATTCCTCTCTGCTCCATACATGTCTCATCCCCCTAACAGTCTCCTTTCCCGTCCTCTGCAGCCACCAGTACTCTGAAATCCAACAGATCAAGAACAAAATCAAAGTCATCCTGTTAGCTTTAAAAAACCCAAACAGCATTCACCATGGTGGGATGCAGGATATTTTCTTAATAATTTTGTAATACTAAATGACCTAGGTGACCCTTGAAACTATGGTTCTCAGACCTCTGCTCCTGTTACTCTGTCCCTCAAAGCATTTGGTTATGTTTATGAAACTCCTAGCTTTTCATTTAGTTTAGTCATAGTGAGTTCTCCTGTACTGTGTGTTGCTCCTCCCTTCACCTAAAATAATTCTTGTCTATTACCTAACTGGAAACCCTGGTGACATAGTGGTTAAGAGTTATAGCTGCTCACCAGAAGGTCAGCAGCTTGAATCCACCACGTGCTCCTTGGAAACCTTCTGGGGCAATTCAACTCTGTTCCTACACGGTTGCTATGAGTTAGAATCAACTCAATAGCAACAGGTTTGGTTTGCTTTTGGTTTATTATTTAGTGAATATGCCTCTCCCTCCCACCTCACCCTTGCAACCATCAATTCTTCTTTATGTAAACCTTTTCTTGAGTCTTTATAATAGTGATTTCGTAAAGTATTTGTCATTTTGGAACTGAACAGATTCACTTCACATGATGTCTTCCAAATTCCTGTTATGAGATGTTCACCAGATTCATTGTTGTTCTTTAATCACTGCATAATATTCTACTGTATGAATACACCAACATTTTTTTTTCTATCCAGTAATCTGTTTATAAGCACCTACATTGATTCAATTTTTCCTATTATGGACAGTGCTACAATGAACTTTGGTGTGCAGATACCTATTTGTGTGGCAGCACATATTTCTCTAGGATATATTCTAAGAAGTAAAATTGCTAGGTTGTATAGTATCCTATTTCTAGCTTTTTAAGAAAATACCAAATTGATTTCCAAAGTGGTTATACCGTCTTACATTCCAGCCATGTGTAAGTGCTTCTGTCTCTCCACAGCCTCTCCAATGTTTATTATTTTGCATTTTTTTGGATTAATGCCAGCCTTGTAAGGATGAAATAGTATCTCATTGTAGTTTTGACTTGGTTTATCTAATAGCTAATGATTGTGAACAATTTCTTGAGTATCTGTTAGCTGCCCGAATATCTTCTTTGGTAAAATGCCTGTTCCTTTGCCTGTTTTTTAATTGGGTTATTTTTCTTTTTATTGAGGTTTTGCAGTATCTTTTCCCAGTCTGTAGGTTGTCTTTTCACTCTTGGTAATTTTGGATGAGCACATGTTTCATTTTCAGGAGTTTCTGATTGTCTGTTTTCTGGTGTTTGTGCATTGTTGATGATGTTTTGTATTCTGTTTATGCTGTGTATTAGGGTTCCCAGCATTATGCCTACTTTTTCTTCCATGATCTTTATTGTTTTAGATTTGATACTTAGGTCTTTAATCCATTTTGAATTAGTTTTTGTGCATGGTATGAGACATGGGTCTTGTTTCATTTTTTCATGACAGACACTGAGTTATGCCATTTGTTAAGGAAAACATTTTTTCCCCCCACAATTAATGGACTTCAGGCTTTCATCAAATATCAGCCTCTCATAGGTGGGTGATTTTATGTCTAGGTTCTCAATTTGGTTCCACTGATCTATGTATCTGTTATTGTAACAGTGACAGGCTGTTCTGATTACTGTGGCAGTGTAGTAGTTTGTAAAGTCAGGTGGTGAGAAGCCTCCTACTTTATGCTTTTTTGGTGACCCTTTACTTTTAGAGGACTTCTTCTGTTACCATATGAAGTTAGTGTTTGCTTCTCCTTTTCATTAAAAACTGCCATTGGAATTTGGAATGGGATTGCATTATATTATACAGATCACTTTGGGAAGAATAGATATCTTCACCATGTACGGTCTTCCTTTCCATGAGAAGGGTAAGTTACGCCACGTATGCAGATCTCTTGCTTTCTTGGATTAATCTTTTGTAGTTTTCTTTGCATGAAAATCTTCTAATATTTGAGATACTTAAATTTAGATTAAAAAAAAACCTTTGTCTCAGGGAAAATTCCAAAGGATTTTAAAATGTCACATATATAACGTTGTAGCTAAGTACTTCTGTTGCTGTTAAGTCCTTTGAAACAGCTCAGACTCCTAGTGACCCTACCTACATCAGAATAAAACACTACTCAGTCTTGTGCTATCCTTACCATCTTTGCTATGGTTAAGCCCATTCTACAGCTACTGTGTCAGCCCATGTGTTTGAGGATCTTTCTCTTTTTTGTTGACTGTCTACCTTGCTCAGTAAGATGTCTTTCTTGAAGGTACTGGTACTTCCTGATAACATGTCCAAAGTATGTGAGGTCAAATCTCGTCATCCTGATTTCTAAGAAACAGTCTGGCTGTACTTCTTCCAAAGGCAGATTTGTTTGCTTCTCTGACAGTCTATGATATATTCAGCATTCTTTGCCAACACTAGAATTCAACAGTATCAATTTTCAACCTTCCATGTTCATTATCCAGCTTTTGCGTGCTCATGAGGTGACTGAAAATAGCATGGCTTGTGTCAGTCACATCTTAGTCCTTAAAGTGACATCTATGCTTTTCAACACTTTAAAGAACTCTTTTGCAGCAGATTTGCCCAGTGCAATATGTTATATAAATTCTTGACTGCTGGTTCCATCTGCTTCCACCCATACAAGAAAGATGAAATCCTTTACAACTTCAATCTTTTCTCCATTTATCAAGTTATTGTTTATTGGCCTAGTTGTGAAGACTTTTTGTTTTCTTTATGGAGAGGTATAATTGATGTTGAAGTTGTAGTCTTTTATCTTCATCAGTACACAAGTCAAATCTTTGCTTTCAGCAAACAAAGTTGTGTCATCTGCATTTTTCATGTTGTTAATGAGTCATCCTCCAATCCTGATGCCCTGTTCTTCTTCATGTGGACCAGTTTCTCAGATTATTTGCTTAGTATATGTCATGGTTTGAATTGTGTCCCCCCAAAAATGTGTGCAGCCATGTGGCTGGGATATGGTTCCTAGTATCTTGGAAATGTCCTCCATTGTGTGGTTTTGCTAACCTGTATGTTAAAGGATTAGGGTGGGGCTGTGAATTCCTGCTATGGGGGAAGTTACCCTGGAGTATGGCTTGCCCCACCCTTAATGCTTTTAGCTTGCAAGGAATAAAAGGAAAAAGAACCAAGGACAATTTGAGAACCTCGCTACCATCAAGCATCAGCACCGGGAGCAGAGCACGTCCTTCAGACCAGAGGTTCTTGTGTGAGGACGCTCCCTGGACAATGACTGATGTAATACCGGACTTTCCTCCAGAGCCGTCAAGGGGAAAGTCTTTCCCTGGAGCGGACACCCTGAATATGGACTTGCAACCTACCGGACTGTGTAAGAATAAATCTTTCTTTGTTAAAGCCATCCACTCTGTGGTATTTCTGTTAGAGCAGCCCTAGCTGACTAAAACAGAATACCAATTGAATAAATATGATACTGATGCATACCTTTCCGACATTCAAACCATGAAGTGTTCTCTTAGTGTCTTTGAATATCTGCCTCTTGGTCTAAGTACAAGCAGACACTCCACTAGAGCATTTCTCATTTTTTGCAGTGCTATCCATAATTTGGTATGACCCACATAGTTGAATGCCCTTGAATAGTCAATAAAACACAGTTAAATATCTTTCTGGTATTCTCTGCTTTCATCCAAGACCATGTCCATGAGCAATGATATCTTTCACTCCCTGTCCTCATCTAAATCCAGCTTTAATTTCTAGAAGTTTTCTGTAGATGTACTGCTGCAGTCATGTTTGAAGTATCTTCAGCAAAATTTTATTTGCTTGTGATATTAATGATATTGCCTGATAATTTCCACATTCTGTTGGGTGACCTTTCTTTTGAAGGGGCATAGACATGAATCTCTCCTAGCTGGTTGGCTACATAGCTCTCCTCCAAACTTCTTGGATTGGTCAGTATTACATCCATCTGTTGATACATCTCAGTTGATACTTCCTCAATTCCTGAAGCTTTGTTTTTGGCCAGTGCCCTCAGTGCCACTGACTATTGATCACATACTACTGCCTGGAAGGGCTGGAGGCAGATCAATTGTTTGGGGCACAACGACTGTGTGAATATAGTCCTTCCGTTTTCTTTTGTTGATTCCTGTGTTTTCCATTTTTCACCCACTGAATTCACAAAATTACTGCTCGAGACTTGAATTTTTTCTTCAGTTCTTTCAGCTTAAGAAATGCTTAGAATGTTCTTCCTTTTTTTCTATCTCCAGGCCTTTGCCCATGTCATCAGAGTACTATAACTTCGTCGTTTAGAGCTGCCCCTTGAAATCTTCTGTTCCACTCTTCAACATCATCTTCTTTTTGCTTTAGCTACTTGACATTCAAGAGCAAGTTTTGGAGTCTGTTCTGACATACATTTTGATCTTTTCTTTCTTTGCTGATTCCGTTAGTCATCTAGTGTTTCTATAACAGAAATACCACAAGTGGATGACTTTAACAAAGAGAAGTTATAATTCTTACAGTCCAGTAGGCTAGAAGTCTGAATTCATGGTGCCAGCTCCAGGGGAGGGCTTTCTCCCTGTCTCAGCCCCGGAGGAAGGTGCTTGGGTTGTATCAGTCTTCCTTTGGTCTGCAAATATCTCAGTGCAGGGGCGTCAGGTCCCAAGGACATGCTCTGCTTCCAGCACTGCTTCCTTGGTGGTATGAGATCCTCAGCTCTCCGCTTGCTCCTCTTTTCCTTTTATCTCTTGTACAATGAAAGGTGGTACAAAACACGTCCCAGAGAAAATCCCTTTAGCTAGGTCAGGGAGGTAACTTCAGTAAGGGTTTTTTACAGTCCCACCCTACTCCTCTTCAACATAATCAAATTCTGCCCTGTTATCTCATAGGTAGAGATTAGGATTTACAATGTGCTAAATTGCTGCACACATTTTGGGGGGAACACAATTCATTCCATGGCAGTATTTTTAATAACCTCTTATTTTCTTCAGGTATGAAGTCTTTGATGTCATTCAACAACCAATCTGGTCTTGGTTCATTAGTGTTCAATGCATCAACTTTATTCTTGAAATAGTCTCTAAATACAGAGAGTACATATTCAAGGTTATACTTTAGTTTTCCTGGGCTTATTTTGACTTTCTTCAGCCTCTACTTGAACTTGCATATAAGCAGTTGACGGTCTGTTCTACATTTTGCCGTGACCTTGTTCTGACTGATCTGAGTTTTTTCATTGTCTCTTTCCACAGGTACAGTTGACCTGATACCTGTGTATTTCATCTGGTGAGATCTACATGTATAGGCACTGTCTATATTGTTGATACAAATGTATCTGTGATGAAGAAAACATTGGTCTTGCAAAATTCTGTCTTGTGATCTTTGGCATCATTTCTATTTCCAAGACTGTATTTTCCAATTACTGCTCCTTTTTGTTTGTTTCCAACTTTCATATTCCAATTTCTAGGAATTATCAATGCATCCTAATTTCATGTTTGATTAATTTCAGATTGCAGAAGTTGGTTAAAAGCTTCAATTTCCTCATTTATGTTATTTCTGATTGTTGCTCAGTCTTAGTAACAGTAGTATCAACTGCTCTATGTAGGAATATGAATATAATCCTATCACTGACAGCATTGTATTCAGTATAGATCTTGAAATGTTTTTTTTTTTTGACAATAAATGTGATAACATTATTGAATTTGTCACTCCTTGCATAGTAGACCTTATGATTGTTTCAAAAGTCAGTACCAGTTCATTTCGGCTCACTTGACTGTTGTTCTTAGGGGCAATCGAGTCAGTTTTGGTTCATAATGGCCCTATCTGCAATAGAAGGAAACAACGCTTTGTCTGGTCCTATACAATCATTACAATTGTTATACTTGAGCCCATTGTTGCAGGGACTGTGTCAACCCATCTCCTTGAGGGTGTTCCTCTTTTTCACTGACTTCTGCTTTACCAAGCACAGTGTTTTTCTCCAGGGAATGATGTCTTCTGATAACATTTCCAAGGTACATGGGACACAGCCTTACCATCCTTGTCTCTAAGGAGCTCTCTGGTTGTGCATCTCCCAAGACAGATTTGTTTACTACTTTAGCAGTCCATGGTTATAGTCAATATTTTTGCCAATACTACAATCAAAGACAATCAGTTCTTCTTCAGTCTTCCTTATTCATTTTTAGCTTTTGCATGCATATGAGGTGACTGAAAATGCCATTGCTTAGGTCAGGCTTGCCTTGGTCCTGAAAGTGACATCTTTGCTTTGCAACATTTTAAAGAGGTCTTTTAAAACAGATTTTCTCAGTGCAATGTGTCTTTTGATTTTTTGACTGCTGCTTCCAAGGGTGTTGATAGTCAATCAAAGTAAAATGAAAGTCTTGACAACCTCAATCTTTTCTTGTTTTATTGTGATGTTGCTTATTGAGTCCAGTGTGTGAATTTTTGTTTTCTTTATGGTGAACTACATCTTAGTCATCTGGTACCACTCTAACAGAAATACCTTACGTGGATGACTTTTAAAAGATAAATTTATTTTGTTGTAGAGCAGGGAGCTACAAGTTCAAATTTAGGGCATTGGCTTCAGGGAAAGGCTTTCTCTGTTGGCTCTAGAGGAAGGTCCTTGCCATCAATCTTGCCCTGTCCTGGTAGCTTCTGAGGCCCAGGTACCCTGGGGCTTTCCAAAGGGCGCACTCTGCTCCCCAGCACTGCTTACTGGTGGTGTGAGGTCCCCAACCCTCTGCTTGCTTTCCTTTCTTTTATGTCGCAAGAGGTTGCCTCAAGACACAAGACAGTTTTGACAATGAGTCCTGCCCCACCAGCACAACTGCTGCCCATGCTGCCTAATTAACATCATAGAGGCCCAGTTTACAGCTTATGGAATATCACCCAGTACCATGAATCATAGCCTACTCCAACAGCTAAACACATTTTTTGCAAGGGACACAATTTAATTGAAGACAAAGTTTAATCCATACTGAAGGCTATCACATTTGGTCTTCATCACTAAATGCTTGAAGTTCTCTTCACTCTCAGCAAGCAAGGTTGCATCTTCAGCATAAAGCGTGTTGTTAATAAGGTTTCCTCTAATTCTGTTGCCCTGTTCTTCATATAGTCCGGCTTTTCAGATTATTGTCTCAGCATAGAGACTGAATAAGCATGATAAAATGATATAACCCAGACCAAACATTTCCTGGCATCAAACCACCCAGTATCTCTTTGTTTTGTTCAAATGATCACCTCTTGATTTATGTACAGGTTGCTCATGAGTATAATTAAATGTTCTGGAATTTCCATTCTTTTTATCCATAACCTGTTTTAATCTACACAGTTGAATGTCTTTACATAGTCCATAAAACACAGGTAAACATCTTGTGGTATTCTCCTCTTTCAGCCCGGATCCATCTGACATCAGCAATGTTATCCCTGGTTCTATGTCCTCTTGAATTTCTGTCAACTCCGTGATGATGTACTGCGGCAGCCATTTTTGAGTGATCTTCAGCAAAATTTTATTTGCATGTAATACTAAAGATATTGTTTGATAATTTCCATGTTCAGTTGTATCACTCTTCTTGGGAAGGGGCCAAGTGACTGTTCCAGTCAGTTAGCCAGTAGTAGTTCTGCAAATTTGTTGGCAAAGGCCAGTGAATACTTGACCAATGCCTTCAGTGCAACTTGGAGATCTAATCCTTCATTACCATTAGTTCCTGATTGTGTACTATGTCCACAAATGCTTGAACAACTATGGATTCTTTCCATTGTAGTGCCTCTGTGCATTCTTTCTATCTTCTTTTGATGCTTGCTTTGTGTTTTAATATTCACTCCACAGAATTCTTCAGTATTGCAACTCAAGACTAATTTTTTTTTTTTTCAGTTCTTTCAGCTTCAGAAATTCCAAGTGTATTTCCTTTTGATTTCACATCTCCAGCTCTTTGGACATGTCATTACAGTACTTTCCTTTGTCATCTCTGGCTGCCCTTTGAAATCTTCTGTTCAGCTCTTTGACTTCATCTTCTTTTTTTCCCATTTTCTTTAGATAGTTGATATTCAAGAGCCAGTTTGAGAGTCTCTTCTGGCAGCTATTTTGGTCTTTTCTTTGTTTTTAACAACCTCTTGCTTTCTTCAGGTATGATGTCCTTCTGCAGCTCATTTGGTCTTGTGTCATTAGTGTTCAATGTGTCATATCTATTCTTGAGGTGGTCTCTAAACTCAGGTGGGATATACTCAGTGTTGTACTTTTGTATTTGTAGAATTGTTTTAATTTTCTTCAATTTCATCTTGAACTTTTTTTATGAGCAATTGATGGTCTATTCCACAGCTAGAACTTGGCCTTGTTCTGACTGATGATACTGACTTTTTCTATAATCTGTTTCACACAGATATAGTTGATTTGAATGGTGTGTATTCCATCTGATGAGGTCAATGTATATAGTCACCACTTATATTGGTGAAAAAAGGTATTTGCAATTAAGAAGTCACTAGTCTTGCAAAATTCAGTCATGTAATCTCAGTATCCGACTCACGGCACTTGGCTTGGCTAATCTCAGTATCTTTTTTTTTTTTTATCACCAAGGCTGTGTTTTCCAAATACCAGTCCTTCTGGTTTGTTTCTGACTCTCATGTTCCAATCGTCAGTAATTATCAATGAATCCTAATTACATGCTTGATCAATTCAGACTGTAGAAGTTGGTAAACATCTTCAATTTTTTCATCTTTGGCCTTAGTGGTTGGTGTGTAAACTTGAATAATAATTCAGTTTTATTAACTGATCTTCTTCATAGGCCTATGGATATAATCCTATCACTGGTAGCATTTACTGCAGGATAGACCTTGAGATGTTCCTTTTGACCATGAATGCAATGTCATTCCTCTTCAAGTTGTCCTTCCTGGCACAGTTGACCATATGACTGTTTCATTCAAAGTGGCCAATAACAGTCCACTTCAGCTCACTGATGCCTGAGATATCTATGTTCATGCATTCCATTTCATTTTTTTTCACAATTCCCAATTTTCCTAGATTAATATTTCCCCACATTCCATGTTCCAATTATTAATGGATGAATGCAGCGGTTTCTTTTCATTTTGAGCTGTACCACATCAGCAAATGAAGGTTCCAAAAGCTTGATTCCATCCATTCATTAAGGTTGACTCCACTTTGAGGAGGCAGCTCTTCCCCAGTTCTCTTTTGTGTGGCTTCCAACCTGTTTGGGGGAGGCTTATCTTCCAGCACTGTATCAATTGTCTGTTGCTGTTCATGAGGTTTTCACTAGCTAATTCTTCTCAGAACTAGACCTCCAGGTCCTTCTTCCTAGACTGACTTAGTCTAGAAGTTCAGCTGAAACTCATCCACCATGGGTGAACCAATCATGATGAACACTGGTGACACAGCTTCCAGCGTGACAGCAACACATTAGCAGATGCATTTGTGTTCAGCTTACTAATGCTTACATCAATATACTAGGCATTACGGAGCTGACTGATAAACTAGATGTTCAGCTCACTACTGCTTAGCATATAGACCTTTATGCATTCCATCTCACTTTCCTGACTTCCAGCATTCCTAAATTCATACATCATGTATTCCAAGTTCTGGTTTTTGATAAATGTTTCTACTTGTTTCTTTTCATTTTGAATTGTGTTGCATTAGCCATTGAATATCCCCAAACCTTGACTCAGTTCACATCATTAAAGTAGATTCTACTATTTCACATGAAAGTAAATTAAAGGAAGTCCTGGACATGATTTTTTATTTTATTTTTTTAAAAACTCCAGAAAAAGTTATCTCCATTCTTATATTGCAAGCTAAGACAATGAGTCTTATATTGCAAACAGAATGGTAAATCTGAGTTAGTTTCAAAGCTTTCGCTTTTCTTTCACTTTCATATATAAATATAAATATGAGATAAATAAAAAGACATATTGATTTAGAAATCAGCTTCTTAGCAGGTTTAAATGTTTTAGCATCTTTTCCTCTGGCTTTCCTTTTTGATAGGATTGCTTTTCTCCCACATGTTCAGATCTATATCATTTAATTAGGATCTTTGCTCAAATACCACCTTCTCTATGACACTTTCCCTATTCACCATATCTACTATGATATCCTCATCTACTTTGTGTTCTAGTCTCCTTCCCAGATTACCTCCCTTTCACTACCTTTACAAATCCTTGATGACAGATAATTATTTATGTGTTTGGTCACTGTTTCTTTCCTACTGGAATGCAACCTCCATCAGGTCACGGACTCGATGTTAGTTGGTGTCAGCATCCTACGTGCTCAGGGCATGCCTGGCATATGATGATTTTAACGTATTTTAATGATTTTTAATAGCTTCAGAAAAGTTATCTCCATTCATATTTGAAAGAGGATTGTAAATCCAAGAGTTATTTTAAAAGCTTTAGAATTTTTAACATTCAAATATAAACATAAGTGTAAGATAAATAAAAAAATATGCTGATTTATAAATCAGCTACTTAGTAAATTTAACCTCAGCATAAGAGGTAGGTAGTCTTTGTTACCAAAATGGCTACGTTTCTATTGTCTTAGTTATTTATTCCCTAGGATATGATTTAAAACATTTGGAGAAGCAACTTTTAACATTTGTTTGCTGGAATAGCTACTATGTGTTTTATTAATGAGTTGTCAATTGTTTATTACAGGAATTGATTCATTCAGTGAATAATTTCATGAAGATTGAATTTACAACAATGGTGAGATCTAGCAGTTACACTTTCAGATTGATTCCATATTTTTTATTCTTTTGGCTTAAAACTTCTGTTTATATAGAACCATAGGTACAACAAGTTGCATAAATAATAATTACAAAATGCAGTTACTTAAAATATTAATGAATACTTTCTTACCATTAAAATTCTCTTGATGATTTAATAAACCGTGCTCCAAAGTTTTAACTTTATTCTATTTATGATAATTTAAAATCTTATAAAGATGTCTAACTTTCTCTTATCGGATGGATGATGCAGTTTCCCGATATATATGGATGATCAGTATGGTACTTATTTTATGACCTGTGAGTAATTACAAAACCCTGGTAGCATAGTGGGTTAAGTGCTACCTCTGGTAACCAAAAGGTCAGCAGTTCAAATCTGCCAGGTGCTCCTTGGAAACTCTATGAGGCAGTTCCACTTGACCTCTAGGGCTACTATGAGTCTGATCCAACTGAATGGCAGTGGTTTGGGTGGGGTGATTAATTGAATCACATCATTCTGTTCCTTTTTTATATTGAGAGAAGAGAAACTTTTCAGAATATAAAAATAAGAAAAAGTGGGAAACTAAATGCATTTAATAAAGATTAGCCTCCAAAAGATTTAGCTTTTCTCAGAGAAACACAATCATCCTTTGCAATTTTCCAAGTAATTTTATGTCCATTATCTTATTTGCTCTTTACTGAATCTCTGTGGAGCAGCTATTGCCATCATTATGCCAATTTTGCAAATGATAAAACTGAGCCTTAGAGGGGTTAAGTATCTTTTGGAACATATGGATTTAAATATTCATCATTGCAACAGATATTTACTGAACAACCACCATATGCCAGGCATGCTCTGAGCACTGAGGATGCAGACCTAAACAGACATAAAGTCCCTGACCTGATGGAGTTTGCATTATAGTAGGAAAGACAGACAGTAAACAAATGCATAAATAAACATCTAGCATCAATGATTTGTAAAGGTTGTGAAAGAAAAGGCATCTGGGAAGGAGAACAGAACAGAAAGCAGAGGAAGATACTATGTTAGATAAGACGGGTAAGGAAAGTGTCGTGGAGAAGGTGCTGTTTGAGCAAAGATCCTAATTAAATGATATAGATCTGAACATGTGAGAGAAAAGTAATCTTATACAAAGGGAAAACAAGAGGAAAAGATGCTGAATTTGGAACATGTTTAGATTGTTGTGGGTGTACCATGAAAGTCTTCAGGCTGTGGAAATAAGTCTGAGTTAGATGAGAATCCACTAGAGAAATGTTAGCAGTGATATGCTTTATTTTTAAAAATTCACTTGGCTTGATTATAAGGAAGCCAGAGTGTAACCCAGGAAATTGGTGGGGAGTCTAATGCAAAAGATGTTAACATAGACTAAACTAAAACAAACAAAAAAAACTCCTCTGCCACTGAGTTGATTCCAACACAAAGCAACCCTATTGGAGAAACCAGAGCTGCCCCATAGAATCTCCAAAGAGTGTTTGGTGGATTCAGACTGTCAGCTTTTTTGTTACCAGACATAGCCCTTAACCACTGTGCAACCAGGATTTCCCACTAGGATGTCAAAAACGGAGGTGGTGAAGAGTGGCCTGATTTTGAGTATGATGTGAAAATAGAATCAACAGGATTTCCTGAAAGGTTAGATTTGGAGAGAGAGCAAAAAAGACAGAGGAGCAAGAGGGAATGACTCAGGATTTGGAGTGTGGGCAATCAACTGACTGAAGGTTACAGATAAACACACATGGCAGTGAGCAAGTTTGGCAGGGGAAATCTAGATTTAGTTATGTTCAAGTAAAGTTGATGTTGTGGATTTAACTGTGTACTCCCAAAGTGTGTGCTGTAAATCTCAATTTCTATACCTGTGATTATAATCCCACTTGGGAATGGATTGTCTTTGTTATGTCCATCGACCCGATTCATTTAGGGTGTGTCTTGAGTCAATCTCTTTTGAGATATAAAAGAGATTAAAAGTAAGAAAAGCAGAGAAGCAGAGATGAGGATAGAGATGCTAAGTCACACAAACAGAGCCTGAGAGCAGAAGCACAGATGAGACATAAACTTTTCTCATGAGCTAAAAGAGAAAGAAAGCCTTCCCCTGGAACTGGCACCCTGAATTCGGATTTCTAGTTCCTAAGCTGTGAAAAAACTTATTTCCATTTGTGAAAACCACCCACTTGTGGCATTTCTGTTATAGCAGCACTCGTTAACTAAGACAGGGATGCTTCTGTAACACACCCAAAATAAGCAAATGGTTTTTGAATTGGTAATGGGTAGAGGCTGAAAGAGTTTTAAGGTGCCTAATAAAAAAAGCCTACATTTCCTCGAAGAGATTGTTGGTGGAATTGTGAACATCAAAGGCAGTTCTGGTGATGGCTCAGCAGACAGTGAAGAGAGCTATAGAGAAAGTCTCTATTGTTTTAGAGAATGCGTATGGCATCAGCAACAGAATGGCACTAGAAACTTGGCTGCTAAATGTGCTTCTAGTGAGGTTTTACAAGGAAATGGTGAACATTTGATAAGACAATGGATGAAGGGTGATGTTTTCTGTGCAGTGACAAAGAATTTGCTTGAATTATGTTCAAATATTTGGTGGGAGGCAGAACTTCAAAGTGATGAACTTGAATATTTGGCTGTGATGGACTGAACTGTGTCCCCCACCGCCAAATATGTGCATAGCAGTTTGGCTAGACTATGATTCCCAGTATTGTGCAATGCTCCTTTATGTTGTAAACCCCGCCTCTGTGATGTTAACAACGGAGGATGGGCATAGTTGTGTCGGTGGGGCAGGACTCAGCATGTAAGAGTGTATTGTGCCTTGAGACTATCTCATGAAATATGAAAGAAAGAAGCTAGCAGGGAGAGTTGGGGACCCCATAATATGAAGAGGAAATGCTGACAGCAGTGTACATCCTTTGGAAAGAACTCAGGCTCACTGTACCTCAGAAGTTCTGGGTCCAGGAGATAATCAATAACACAGACCTCCCTCTGGAACCAGCAGAGAAAGATGTCCCCTGGAGCTGATGCTCTGAATTTAGACTTTTAGCATACTGGGCTGTGATGGAATAAAATTTCTCTGTTTCAAGTCATCCACTTGGGGTATTTCCGTTATAACAGCAAAGGTGACCAAGACACTGGCTTATAGAATTGCTAAGTAAAATCCTAAGGAAGCTGTGTGCTGTGTTGTCTTCTTTGCTGCTGGTAGTAAAATGTGAGAAGAAAGAGATAGACTTAAAAATGAACTATGTACAATGAAAACAAAGTTTAAAGATTTGTAAAACTGTTGTATAAACAAAAGCCACATGCTCTAGCATTTTCACTAAGGACTTGGCTACACAGACTTTTTTTTAAAGATATCGAATCTGTGTCTGATGGATCTGACCAACTACCACGCAGAAAAACCATCAGCTTTGACTAAAAGGGAAAGAGAAGAAATAAAAGGAAAGAACTCTGCCTGCCTCTTGAAATTCTACATACAGGAAACAGGCCCATAGAGCTACATCTGTTGTCCTCCAAGAAAAAAAGAACCATCCATGGAGCAGCTGGGAGATTAACAGAACTGTTGGAAGGTGTGCAGGAAGCAGGGCTGCCTCTATTTCAACCTGTTGAACCACAGTCTGCTGGGTCTCACAGCATAGATCTGGGCCTCTATGCCAAGTTTTTGGCTGCCATTCAGTTTGGCCAAGAAGACGGAACTGCTGCCCAGAGTTGAAAGAATGTGGCTGCCCTCCCCAAGGGGCGGAAGAATGGGGCCTGCTGGGGCTAGTGGAGTAAGGCCACCATTCAGACAGACTAGGAGAATGTGGCTGCCTGAAGTTGAAGGAGCAGGATTGTCATTCCAGGGGACCAGGAAGGCGGGGATGAAGTCCAGGGCCTAGGAGCCTCTATTCATAATCCAGAGGGGGTGGCCAACAACCAAGGTCTGTAGGGCAGTACCATTGCGTAGAAGGTTGCAGAGAAGAGGTTTATTTTTAAGTCTTGAGAGCTAATGTAAACTGCTCTGTTGTGTTTTGAAGAGATTTGGTGCTCGTTAGCCTTTTTTTTGTCTCCCGTTTCTCACAGAGTAATAGAAATGTCTACCTTTTACTTCACTGTACTCTGTAGACAGACAACTTGTAGTCTGGATTTCACAGGTTCACAGCAGAAAAGGAATTTTGCTCTGAGATGGTATACACCTAAAGTCTAGGCTACGTTTGATTTAGGTGATTCAGAAAATGAGATTCTGGACATGAAGATAATTTAAGACTTTTGGGATAATATAATGGGGTGAACTCGTTTGAATGTGGAAAAGACATCAGCTTTGATGGAGACAAAGAATGGAAAGTTATAGGTTAAATTGCAGCCCCCCAAATTATGTGTTGTAAACTCTAACCTCTACATCAATGGTTGTAATCCCATTTCAGAATGAGTAGCCTGTGTTATGAGGTCTAACAATTAAGTAAACAAACTCGTCCTACAAAAAGTGTTACATACCACGCCGCTTAACATCACTATGGTGACCTTCCAAGTACTCCCCTTGGGAAGCAATGCACTGATGCCAGTGCCTAGTCCATTCTTAAAATGCAATTCAGTTTCCAATTTGCATGTTAGAAGATTTTGTGACTAACTTGACTAACTTTATAAAATTTCAAACTAAATCATTGGTAGTATTTTTCTTTGGTGTCTCACTCTTCTGTCTAACAGTATTTATCTTTTTTTTACAGTATGATTTTTGCAATATTTCAAAAACCAGGTATTTATTCTCTGAGGTTTTCTATAATCACTTTTAATGACATTTTTGTATTATGTATTATCAATGCCAAAGCTTCATACATCAAACTATTTTTTCTTCAGCATCATAATAATTGACAGAACTACCTATGTAATTTGCTTGAAATGGAAATGGTAGTGAACTGACAAAATTGCTAGAGGCTAATCTACATGGACGATGGAACATCAGTTTAACTCAGTGCCAAATGGGTCACATAAGCACCCATCTAGTACGCACAGTTCTTTGATTCTTGTTATAGCACTTCATCAGTATTTTATATCTTAGAGTGTGGTGGAAACTTTTGTGTATAGAATGTTTAGAGTAATATAGTCACTGATTTAATTATTTATTCTATAAAAGGATTTAAATTTTTCTGGTCAATTCTTTTTTGTTATATTGTATTCAAAATTCATTGTGGATTTCCAACTGTGATTTAACTCTATGCAACCTCCTTAATGGTTTTCTTCTGCTATTTCTCATTTGCTTATAGATGGAACTGTATCATTTTTGTTTGTTTCATCAAACACCTATAAAGCTATTTGTATTTTGTACAAGTAATTAGCATGTTCTACATGTGTTTGCCTGTCACTCCCTCCCCATATGATACATTTTGGTAGGCACTGCTATGTAATTTTTTTTACATGTTTCTATAAAAAAAGAGAAAAAAAGTTAGCATAGCATACTTATGAAAATACCTGAGGGAAAGGGATTAAATGGCAAACAAATGTAGAAGGTGAGCATTATTTGTGTAAGCATGTAGTAATTCCTTGAGGAACACATAATCTGAACAATCTGAAAAAAAAGTTTTTGTTATTTACATGCCACTGTTTTCTGATGCTTCTGAATATAATTTTTTAAATTTTTTTTATTATTTTTTATTTTTTTACTTAATGTGACTGAGTGAAAATGTACATTCCCATATAAATTTACATGCCCAGCTATGCGCAGCTTCTACTGCTCTGCCTGCCCGGTGACAGCACACTATTCCTCTCTGATCCACACATGTCTCATCCTCCCAACAGTCTCCTTTCCCCTCCTCTCCACCCACTCTCCTTCCTCCAGCTGGTTCACTAATTTATTTCACTTATGTAGCTTGAGTAACTTTTTAAATTTAATTATTTTTTTACTTGCTGCTTACATGTAGATTAATTTTTCACTTGGGTGATATTAGCAATTAACTACAAAGACTACAAGTAATGCAGGATTTGAAAGATACAATTCTAAGATATGTATTAGATATTTGGAAACATGGTAGCTCAACGTTTGGCTGCTAACCGAAAGATCAGCAGTTGAAATCTATCAGCCACTGCTTAGAAACCCTATAAGGCAGTTCTACTGTGTCCTTTATTGTTAGGTAAAGAGAAAAATTCATTGGGGGCCAGAACAGGTGGGTAGGTAGGGTGTTCCAGTGTAGTCATTTGGTTGCTGGCTGAGAACTCTCTCACAGACAGTGCCATGTGAGTTGATACATTGTCAGGATGCAATTAGTTGTTGAGGAAAAATTGTTGAGGATCTTGATGAGTTGCAATTGACTCAATGTCAATGGGTTATTAGGCATTTGAGTACAAATGTTGAGTAGGTGCTGATACAGGAAGTCTAACAATTACATATGTCAACTTATCCTAGAAGAACTGCTACATACTTCATTGCTGAATATCATTACAGTAATCTCTGAAGTACTCCCCTTGGGAAGCTATACACCTATGCCACCACCTAGTCCACCCTTCAAAGCAATTTTGAAACTCTTGTTCTGGAATGGCCATCAGGGCTGTCATTGTATTACACTTGATGTCCTCAGTGTCATCAAAACATCTTCCTTTCAATATTTCCTTTATTTTTAGGTAAAGAGAAAAATTCATTGGGGGCCAGAACAGGTGGGTAGGTAGGGTGTTCCAGTGTAGTCATTTGGTTGCTGGCTGAGAACTGTCTCACAGACAGTGCCATGTGAGTTGATACATTGTAATGATGCAATTAGTTGTTGAGGAAAAATTCAAGTGTTTTCATCTAACTTTTCCAGGCAGCCTTTTCAGCACTTCCAGAAAGTAAAACTTGGTGAAGTGAACAATCCCTTGGACATTACTGAAAGTTAGCAACATCGTTTTGACTCTTGACTTGGACTGACAGAACCTTTTGGTCATGGAGAATTCGCTGACTTCCACTGTGCAGTGGGACACACTCATGTTTCATCACCAGTGACAACACAGCCTGAAACACCGTCTTGCCTCTCCAAAAGGTCTTGGCAAACTTGAACTCTCCTTTGCTTTTGTTCATTGGTGAGTTCCTTCAGGACCGTTTTTGCACACACCTTTCTCATGTCAAGATTTTTAGTTAAGATTTTCCTGTTTGTCTATCTCTGATTACTTGGTCTGCTATGCTTGTCATAGTCAGCCAACAATTTTGATGTAGAACTTGATGAATTTTTACAGTGTTTTCATCAGTTCTATTCATTACTGGCCACCCTGACCTCTCTTTATCAGTGATGATTTCTCTCCCTTAGAAAAATGTTTAAACCATTTGTACACTGCCATTTTCTTCATGGCATTAGCCCCACACACTTGGGCTAACATGTCCCTGATTTCACTTCCACTCTTGCCAAGTTGAAGAAGAAATTTAATGTTTGTTGCTCTAATAGAAGCTCTGACATTCTTGTGATGGCACACAAAAACACACAACAACAATGATGACCGCCACTCAGCAAGGCACTGTGACTTGTTGACACTAACACAGCTCTGAGTCACTGATATACCAAGGTTATGAAACCTTACTGACTTGTTTGTGCAGTGTTGCCAATGTGGCAACATGGTGGCAGATTCACGAACTTAATAGTCAGATCTTATATGTTAACAGATAGGATTAGTATACGGTGTATCTTATGTAAATTTATTTTGAGATATAAAAGAGATTAAAACAAGCAAGAGAGATAAGAAGAGACACGGTGAGAGAGGAACTAAGCAATGTGAAGTCAGCCCAGGAGCAGAAGCTCAGACAAGGACTGTCTTCATCATCTAGTACTGCTCTAACAAAAATACCAGGGCTTTAAAAAAGAATCTTATGCTGTCAATAGGCTACGAGTCCAAATTCAGGGCATCAACTCCAAGGGATCTTGCTCTGTTGACTCCGGTGCAAGGTCCTTGTCATTAGTCTTCCCCTGTACTGGGAGCTTCTGTGATGCAGGGACCCTGGGTCCAAAGGATGCCCTCCTCTCCCTATACTACTTCTTTCCTGGTGGTATGAGGTCTCCAATTCTCTTCTTGTTTCTCTTTTATATCTCAAATGATTGCCTCAAGGCGCAGTGCGATCTTGCATAATGAGTCCTGCCCCACCAACACAGCTGCTGCCTGTCTTCCCTCATTAACCTCATAGAGGCAGGATTTCCAACATACTAGAACATCACACAATACCAGGAAACGTGGCCTAGCCAGAGTGCTAAACACACTTTTGTGTTTTGGGGGAATACAAATCACTCCATGACAAGGACTGTCCTTTAGATCCAGCACAGAGAGAAAGCAATCCCCTAGAGTCGGCGTCCTGAATGCAGGCTTCTAGCCTGCTAAACCGTTAGAAAACACATTTGCTTGTTAAAGTCGTTCACTTGTATTATTTCTGTGACAGCCCCACTAGATAACTCAGGTAGTTCAGTAAATGAATCTGGAGTTCAGAGGGCCAATCATCACAAAAATAATAATCAGATATTATTTTAGAAGAGTCAAGTATTTATACACAGTATTTAAAGGCAGAAGACATGGATGGGAACAACCAAGAAGTAGGCCTAGGTACTGAGGAGAGTGGAACAAAGGACTGACCTCAGGAATCACGTGACATTTGGAAACTGGGAGCAGAGGAATATCCAATAAGGAAAAAGTAGGAAGTTTAGCCCTTAATGAAGGAAGAAAACCAAGGGGCTAGTTAACAATTTTTTCACACGGTTTGTGTGGAAGTTTACAAAGCAAATTAGTTGCCCATTTTATAATTTATACACATTTTGTTTTCTATCATTAGTTGCAATCCCGTCAGTGGTACAGCACTCAACCTGCTGCCTCCCTCGGTTCCTCCTTTCCATTTGTCCTGCCCATTTATCCATCTGTGCTACGCTTTTTGCTTCTGGACTTTGTTTTGGGGCAAATACTGTCCTTTCAATCTCTTACCATTGATTGTTCGGAGGAACACATTCTTCACAGATGTTATTGTTCACTTTATAACCCTATCTATTGTTTGGCTGAAAGATGATCCCCTGGAGTGAGTGTTTAAGGGCTATAGTCTTGGAAATCCACCAGTGTATCAGAGCAGTATGGTTGATATTTTTTTAAAACCATACTGTAGATGGAGTTTACACAGTAAACTAATTTCTCATTAAACATTTAGTACACATATTATTCCATGACATTAGTTGACAACCTCAAAATATGTCAGTGTTCTCCCTTCTCAACCTCAAGTTCCTTGTTACCTAGAAGCTATATAAGATAGGAAACCCTGGTGGCACTGGATTAAGTGCTACATCTGTCAACCAAAAGTAGGCAGTTCAAATTGCCAGGCACTCCTTGGAAACTCTGTGGGGCAGTTCTACTCTGACCTATAGGGTCACCATGAGTCAGACCAGACTCAACAACAATGGATTCGCTTTTTCTAAATACAAAATACACAAGGAACATTATGACACATATACTCACGTAACAGAATGGAAGCATCCATTAAATCTGGTACTTTGCTATGAGTGTTAATTGACTTCACAGTAACAGGTTGTCATATTTATGAATAAATGGTGGAATACCAGTTAAATTGTCCCACTGAGAAATAATAATAGGTCATTCCAATATGCTAAAAATTGGCAGTGACTGGTAGATATTGTATTCCAAATTACTACTATTTTTATGTGCTCTTTTTATTATTCAGTGATTCATCAAATTACTATATAAAATATGCTGCTCACTGCACACCTGATTCTTAAAATGTATTTTTCTATATACTAATATTACTTAATAAGACAACTCCAAATTTGGTTGAAAGTTCTTCACTTTAAAAAAAGCTTATATCATTCATTTCCACACTAGAATTTATATAGAAAATAATAATTTCTTAAACAAACACTTGATGAAAGTCAGAGAGATCTTTCTAAACAAAATCAGTGAGAATATTTAACTAATTTTTTTCTTGATGTCATATTGCTGGGATGTCCAGGAAAAGCCATAAAGTTGTGTCCACTCTTAATCGGGGGTTTAATTTCTAGAATGTATGCTAACGAAATAATCAGAGAATTATATAAATTATATTATGGTCAGAAAATGGACTACTCTATGTAATCACTCACATACCCTCTCTGAATACTTAATGGTATGGTAAAATGTTTAGAATTTATTTAAGCTCTCCCAGTGGATCAAGATGGCATCCCACACAAGCTTGCCACCACCTCCATATGGCTACTATATAGTGGAGGTAGAAAGATAGGCCATAGGTGCTGAGATGCATGGAGTCCAAAGCCGGGCTCTCAGTATATGGCAATTGCACTTGCCGATCCTACCAGTAGTGTGTCTGAAATTAGTGGCTAGTCAAGTCCCAGCTCTGCCTGCTGGCTAAGACAGAGAAAAAAAATTAAAATGGTGAGGTACCTTTGGTGCATGAAAGGTTGGGCTCACCAAGAGTGGGGTCAGTGAAAGAGAGGATGTTTTGCATTCAGTTGTATGAAGTCCAAATTAACAGCCCCATGCTGCATCCTAGGGCTCACTAGGCTCCATTTAATTACCAATTCAAGTCTTGGTTTCCAGAAGGATTTAGGGAGACGTATCTTTAGTCTGCCATCTTGACTCCACCTCTGTGCTCAGCTTCTAATTTAAATGTTGTTGATTTGAATCCATCTAGAGGTACTATGGAATAATGGCACAGTGATCTGCTTGCATTAAGACTAGAGACAAGAAAACTCAAGGAGCAGTTCTGTCTGTAATACATGGGTTTACCATGAGTCAGAATTGATTTGATGTCAGCTAACAGCAAAAATGCATACAATTTACCATCGTAATTACTATAGTGAACATTATATTATATCCTGCCCAACCACTGATTTGTCTTGTAACACTTACTTAATGTGTATAGAGTAAAAGATTAAGAAAATTAATTTCTGCACAGCTGGCTATATCTCATCATGCAAATATTTCATGTGTCCTCTTACAAAATGCTGATGCTGTCTTTCTGTCCTATGTTCCTTTATGGCCTCCTTGGCTATAAGTTCACCACCAGACAATCAGAGTGTAGGCCTAATGGAAAATTCACACTCATCACTTTCAGTATAAGTCACGCTTGACAGTAATTAAGCACAAGAAAACTGAATACTACTTTTTTTAAAACCACTGACCATTCTGCAGGACAGTGTAAGCAAATACTCAGAAGAGATGAAAAGTAAAAATGTCACCTTGAAGACTAAAGTGTGCTTGACCCAAGCCATAGTATTTTCAGTCACATCAAACACATGTGAAAGCTGTACAGTGAACAGAGAAAACAGAAGAAGAACTGATGCCTTTGAATCTTAGTGTTGGAGAAGAATGTTGAATGTACCGTGGACTACCAAAAGAACAGAAGAAGTACAAACCGAGTGTTCCTTGGAAGCAAAGATGGCAATATTGAGTCTTACATACCCTGGATACGTTGTCATGCCTTGGAGAAGGACATCGTGCTTGGTAGAGTGAGGGGTCAGTGAAAAAGAGGAAGACCCTCAATGAGATGGATTAACACAATGGTACCAGCAATGGGCATAAGTATAAAAACGATTGTGGACTTGGTGCAAGACCAGGCAGTGTTTAGTTCTGTTGTGCATATGGTCACTGTGAATCAGAATGGGCTCAACGGCACCTAACAACAACAACAAAGAAGAGAAGGATGAAATGAATATCAAATAATTTGTTAGTTTTCATTATTTAGAGACCATAGGTTTTAATAATAATACTTACAAATTTTGATTTTAGGTTGAAAAGATGCCTAATCCAAATAACTTTTTTTCAAATGATTTCACACAAATATCTTTCCTTAACATCACTAATTATTGTACTAGAATGGAAGTACATTTATGATTTATATCTCCTGGCATGCATTTGCAGAGTTGGTAGTCTTAGGACTCCTGTCAATTATTTAAACAGGATGCAATGTATTAACCTAAAATAAGGTCATAAATTATAAATGTATGTAAACAAACACACAATTGCAGAATGAAATACTAATAGATTTTATGTGTTTTTTAATCTAAAATTCATGAGCATGCGCAATTTTTTAAATGTAATTCCAAAAGAATTTGGTAAATGGGTGTACTTTTCCTCATTAGGTGGGTGGGTTTTGCTCATAAGAGGTATGACTTTTTCAATATTTATTTCTGATAATTTCATACTTTCACATTTGTGATGCCATAAAACACAAGACATCATAAAATAGTAAACTATTGTAACAAAATTTCTTTATAATATAATAATTCTGGATAAAAATAGACAAGCAATGAACCAGTTAAAGGACCAATATAGCCTTTAAGATATTTTTTGAATAAAGCATTTCTTAAAGCAAGTTAGCACAAATTGAATTATTACCATTAAATCAGTAGTTCTACCTAATTGTCCTGTTAAATGTTTCATAAAATGTAAATAACATATTGTCTAAAATTTCACTTTGTACATTTAATTTCTAGTGATTGCAATATTTAGACTTGCTCCTCTTATAGAGCTTATTTTCTGAAGGAATCTAAAGACCTCAGAAATGTTCCACTCATAAGAGACTTTAGAAGGAGTCAAGCAGTACAAAGAAAGGCTATTATTGACACATATTGACCTTAACTATTTTATATAAATAAAATTGTAGCTTTTATTTCACATTATTATGAGTGGAGTTATGCAAAGAACTATAATTGTAAGCGTATTAACACTAATGTCAAACAGTTTTACTACAGAAATATATCACAGAGAAACACTGAAGGACAGACCAGCAATTAGAGAACAAAATGGTACAGGAAGTACTTTATAGCGAGTTAGGGGAGAACAGATTTGAGAAACAGCAGTAGCCAACAGAACAGTCCTGTCAAGATTCATGGGACATGCAGTGTGCCTTTCACTTATTATGTTGCTGGAGTTCTTTGCAAATTAGGTGGAACAGTCTTAACATTTAGCTTTTTGCATTGTATAAGACTCAAGAACCTGAGTGGGAGCCTATTTTTGTGTAAACTGAGCATTGTCTTTGTAGATAATTTCTACACACATGAGTTTTCTAAATTTTTAATAGATTTCCCTTTATTTCTGTGAGATAAGCTTCCTCACTGTTTCCTAGTTACTGTGATCTCGTAACAATGTACCTATCTACCTAACACAAGAACAAGCTATCATCGGTCTTCATTGAATCATAGTCACTGTTTTATCCTTCAAACCATTCCTTATTTTCAGGTATTACTGGCTCCCTTCTTTTCTAGCTTCTGTATGGTAAATAATGCCTTTCCAATAAGGAATAACGTATTGCAGTGGTGCTTCCCAATGTTATTCTTGCCTACATTCAGTCTTAGGACCAAATCACTGCTTTTATGTGTAGCAGTTATACTGTAGTGGTATGAGTAGTAGTGATGTGAGTGGTTCTGCAATATTCCAGGGCAGTTGTTTCTGCTTCTTAGTTGTTAGTACTGCTTTGGTTATAATGAAGAATACACAATAGTGGTAATTTTCATAAGAATCAAATTCCTTTAGTTTTACTTATTTTACTTCTGAGTACTGTTTGCAGTAATGAGGAATGAATTGTAGTGGTAATTTGCCTGAGATTAAAAAAAAAAGAAAAATCCCTTGGCTTTATGCATTTGGACTGTAAAGTACAGATTTTCAAGTGAGGAAGAATGAATTGTCTCATGTTTTGAAAAGTTTCATGAAAAATAATAAAAAGCTAAGAGGAAGGATACTAGAATAAAATTTATGTTAAGTCATTTCCAGATGCCTTCATGTTTTGGAAATTGTCAAGAAATTTATCATTGACTCATATCAGCAGGATTTACATTATCCAAGGTCAGCTGGGATCTACATAATCTCAGAAAGCGAGCCTCACAATCCACAGCTCATAACAAAAATTCTGAATTGGTTGTTTCATCAGCGTGCTTGCATTAATGAAAATACATAGTATCAACAAACAATTAAAAGGAGAAAATAATTGAGTCTTGAAAGGGTTAACCTGTCCCCGCTTCTTTTTTCTCTCCATGAATCAGGGAGAATTTGGTAACTGTGAATCAAAGGTAAAAGAGAAGCCAGGAGCAGCCTTTGGCCATAAGAAAGCTCACAGAAACTGGAGGTAGGAGAATATCAAAGACTAGTTAGCAGAAGCTTCACAAAACAGACTTCATATAACTACTGTTGTTGTCTGCCTTGCACCTTTATTCCTGTCTGCAGCCCAACTTCCAGTAATGGAATCTTCCTTCTTGATCAAATGAGTCGGTATGGAACACGGTTGGAACAGTCGAGGCTCCATGACTTAGCACTTGATCCAAATAGTGCCAGTCTGAGTCCTTCCCCAAGCTTTTCTGTTTGAAGTTGGCAGGAAAACTTCCTTTCCTTTGGCTAGCTGTGCTGGAATGACTTGAGAGCTACCTGTGGCTTTTTGGCTAAAGGAAACTTCTGTGTGTAAGACAAAAGTAGGTCAATTGATGAGAAACAAAAAGACAAGATTTAAATAGAAAAGACGTGATTATGTTTAAGTCTTAGATTCCAGACCCTCAGGTGGCAACTTTTTCATGTGCATCCTTTCCATGTGCTGTGTGTGTGAAAAGATGGGCAGGCTGTGGACTATACATGGTCCCAACATTTACACTATGTATAGTCTTGGAGCAAGGACAGAAATTATAAGGGAGTTTAGGAAAGACTGACTGTTTTGGTATTGTAAAACCTCTTTGGTAAAAATAAGCATACTCCTAACAAGTAAGAAGGGACACATCAAAATGAGCAAGCATTGTTCCTTGGAATTTGTCCCTGATTGGCATAATGGGTTAAGTGCTATGTCTGCTAACCAAAAGAGCAGCAGTTCAAATCTACCAGGTGCTCCTTTGAAGCTCTATGGGCAGTTTTACTCTGACCTCTAGGATGCTGTGAGTTGGACACGACTCCCTGGCAGTGGGTTAAATATTATCCGAATACTCAATTTCAATATTATCAAGTCAGTGCTAGTAAACCAATGGTTAAGCTTCTATTTGTGTTTATGTGGTTGTACTTACAGTGCATGCCATCCTTTACATAAATATATTGTGAGCTGGTCGTGGCCCTGTGTAGAATATTTTCTTTTAACCCCAGTATAAAAGGAGCTTTTGTTTAAAGCCACACATAAAGCCTGAAAACACTCTTCTACATTTTGATGAGCCAAAATAGGCGACAATAGATACAAATGATTTCTAATAACCACTGAGAAGGGTTTGGTAAAGTGATTGTTACGGCCACAATTGGAGAGTGGATGAGTGTGTAAGGAAAACTGTGTCTGTATACGTATCTATTTCTTGCAATGTCTAAGTTGACAGTTCCTAATGGCTGTATTTCTGTGAAAGAGATAATCATAGAGGTCTAATCCTAAGTCATAAATGATGCAATGAGAAGTGAACATTAAAATGGTGAAAAATGATCACAAAGGTGATTTTTAAGTGTGACTACAAGTTTTTCAGCATTATTATATAATCTATCTTACTTCTACAAGGTGTGATTTACCCCATGTGAGCAGACACAATAACTTTATTAGAGAAAGCAAAGCTATCTTTTCCAATATGTAAGAGAAATTACTAAAAAATAGCTAACAGATAATAAAATTGCCACAATAAAGAAGACATCATTTCCAAATGAAATCCCCAGCATATTGTCTATTATTTTCCCTGTTGACACTGAGCTACAGTTCTTCCAGCAAGAGTGCCTGGAGCCATTTACCTTCCATGGTTGTTCTAATTATATCTATCAAAAGTGATACATGTTTAATTGGATTTTAATAGGACTGCAGCAAGTTTATCAGGAGAGTAATTTATTGCTCATAAGATATGGAGTCTTCAGTTCCCCTTACTAAATAAGAATTGGAAATATATTTGAAACCCAGTGTGTTGGGAGAAGTTTCTGTTCTGAAAGCAGATCTCTGTAAATCTAAATGGGTGATTATTTTGTCCATGTGCTGAATGAGTTGAGAACAGGTTTTACAGTGTTCAATCACCCTGCCTATGAAAAACGTTGCTAAAAAAATGTTGCCTAAAATTGTCTTCATGTTAATTAGACCCTGGCTACACAATTTTCATGATAATACTATAACAGGTGTATTTCATGCTTAAAGGAAGTATAAAACCAAAAAAAAAAACTCCTGCTGTTGAGTTAATTCTGACTCATAGTGACCCTATAGGACAGAGTAGAACTGCTCCATAGAGTTTCCAAGGAGCACCTGGTGGATTTGAACTGCTGCCCTTTTTGTTAGCAGATGTAGCACTTCACCACTACATCACCAGGGGTTCCTAAAGGAAGTATAAGCCAAGGGTAGATTAATTGTGCAAAACCATAATTAAGCCAGATGACCAAAATTGTCTTATTTGTCAAAAGCAGTAGTACTGATAGTAATGAAGATACATTTTTTGTTTGTTTGTTTGTTTTTAAACAGTGGTTGCAAGGCAATCAAATTCATTATCACACAGTGTTCTTTTTCTTTTCCTTCATTATGTTCTAGAGGTTCTTAGATACTACCTTTGATAAGAACGTATCACTGGTACCAATACCAGTTCTTCTGAGAAGAACATATTGACATCACAAAAAATCACCGGTATTATTTTTGCTAAGAACATATTGCCATCAAGTTGATTTGGATTCATAGAAACCCTATGTATGTCAGATTAGAACTGTGCTCCGTAAACTTTTCAATGGTCAATTTTTCAGACATAAATTACCAGGCCTTCCTTCCAAGGAGTATTTGGATGAACCCAAACTTCAAACTTTTCATTTAGAAGTTGAGATTGTCAATTGATGGTGCTCCTCAGGGACTCCAGGAAAATACCAGAGGTATTTAACCACATCAAGGCAGCATGGTGATTTGCAGAGCTGAAAGTGAATCATAACTCCTACTCACATGCTTATCTATCTCCAGTGAGCTGGTTTCCATTACAACAGTGAGGACAGAACAGTAAGTAGGTTTTAATCTTTACCTTGTCAAAATAGTCCTCTGAATGTTTGAATAATAACTTGAGGAATTCTGGAAAACCAAAGCCACCATAGAAAAAAGAATATAGTTCCAGTAGTAATATTCTTTTACTATTAACGAATATATATAGACCTCTCTTAGTACATATTAAATACCTTTCTTAATATGTATTAAACAGGAAAATCATTTTAACTCTTCCAAAATTCAGGATAGTGGAAAATGACTGAAAAAACACATATACAGATAAGCATGTGAAATAAACTTTCAGTTTTAATTCAGTCACAAGGGGATTATACATGTTTGTTACCAACATCCTGTTTTTCTCACTATTTATTCCATAAAATATGTAAAGCTACTTTGAAAATACTTAATCCTTACTTATCAAGCTCTGTGCTTAAATGCATGAAGGTGGGAAGGAAGAAGAAATTCAGTCATGAAAACAAAATCCATTACATGAAGCACAGGTGCAGGCAAACTAAGAAAAAAAACAGAGCTGTCTTTAAAATGTACATATATACATATATATATATCAATTAATAAGACATTTAAGACTATATTTTCAAAAACTCTAAATCATAAAACCGTAGAATCAGTACATCTCTTGACTAGCTGGACATCAATTAGAAGGATGACAACAGGTTATACCCGAAAGTTGCTATCCCATTGCTCCTTAAGTTCTGGTATGATTTGAAGGCCAGCAAGGCATGAAAATCGGGCATTCATCTTGTCTCATGGCTTCTATGTCTAGGCCACGGCATGAACTAATTTCGTTAACCTTCTGTAGTAAGAGTGTAAATCAAGAAGCTACATGGTGGGATGCAAAAAGGAGCGAATAACCCATGCCCTTAATTAGACCAGATGATTCTTGCAGACAAAGAACATACACATAAAACATAACTCTACAAGAGAGCATATGAAAATGTCGGTTGAATTTAGATCTAATTTTAAGCTCAGTGGGGAACAGATTTCTAGCCAACTTTCATGTTCTTAATCTTTACACTGAAAATTTTTCACTGTGTTACCATTAGCCTTCAGGTATTTATAAATTATCTACACTCCCAAGATCTACAGTGAAATTTGTCCTTTCCCATCTTTTCACAAAGTCCTCTAGGACTTACTTCTTGTATACAACTATGTATGACATGGTAAACATAAGCCTGACACTTGAAATTAGAAGTTTGGGATTTTGGCTCTGGCTTGGCCAATTACAATCTGCGTGACTTTTAATAAGTTGCTCAATGTCTATAAGACTTGCTCTCCAAACTAGTAAGATGTGAATTATAATGGGATCTACTTCAATGCTGTCATATTAAATGAGGTAGAGAACTCAAGGTACTTAATAAACTGCCTGCAGTTCATCATAGTAAGGGCCCAGGTTGTGTTTATTGTAAATTACTCCTTAATTGTTGGCTGTCAGTGGTAGTCTTGGTGTACCTATAATCATACATCTGCAGATTTTTTGCTTTAAGCTTCATCCTGGAGCAGTGCACACCTTCCACCTGTCACATCTTCAGGCTTTCTTGTCACTCTGGATTTTCCCAGGAAGACCTACTGTTGCAGAATTGCAGATGGCGCTTTCAAGCTGGGGTGGCTTAGAGAAGAGAAAGTAATAACAACTGTATATTCTCAACACTTTATTTATTTTATTAGTACTGTACCCGATCTGTAGTTTTTGAAAAGCAGGACTTATTTAAACTAACAAAATTCCAAAAGACACAGCATCCAATTATATTTTTTAAAAGAACCACAATTTGGGGGTGTTTTGTTTAAATATAATGGAACCCTTCCGTTTAGGAATGTCAGGGTGTGCTCTGAAGCTAAATGCCCTGGTTTCAAGGTTTATCTCCACCACTCATTAGCCATATAATCTATTTGCACCTCAGTTTACCTACCTTTAAAATGGAGGCATTAGTGTAGCATATTCTTTAAAGTATAATGCGGTTACCGTTAGTTTCTGTTGCGTCACTTCCAACGTAAATGAATATAATGTTGCCCAGTCCTGCTCCACCTTCACGATCATCGGTATGTTAGAGGCCGTTGTTGTGGCTGTTGTGTCAATTCACCTCATTGAAGGGTTCCCTCATTTTCATAGACCTCTTTACCATAGATTACGTCCTTTTCCTGTGATTGGTCTCTCTGATGATGTGTCCAGATTAAGCAAACTGAAGTTTCATCAGTCTTGCTTTTAACAGGTATTCTGGTTGTATTTCTTCTAACAATAGTTTGTTCATTCTTCTTACAGTTTGCAGTATATTCAATATTCTTTGCCAACACCATGATCTGAATGAATTAAGCATATTCCGTTTTCTTCACCCAGCACCGCAGTTTGAATGCATTAATTCTTCTGTCTTCTCTTTCTACTATCTTGCTGTTAAACATGCACATGAGGAAAACAAAAAGACTGAGGCTTAGCTTAGGAGATCCTTAGTTCAAAAAGTGACACCTTTGCCTTTTAACACTTTAAAGACGTTGTTTACAGCAGATGTGCCCAATGCAATACGTCCTTCGATTTTGTCAACTGTTGATTCCATGGGCATTGATTATTGATCCAGGTAGAAAGCAATCATTGACAACTTTAGTTTCTTTCCATTTATCATGGTGGTTATCAGTCCAGTTGTGAGGATTTAAGTTTTTTTATGTTGAGTTGTCTTTGACCTTCATCAAAGAGTGCTTCAAGTCATCCCCATTTTTAGCAAGCAAGGTGGTGTCCCCTGCGTGTTGCCAGTTAATGAATCTTCCTCCAGTCCTGATACCGGGTTTCTGTTTATATAGCCTTGTTTCTGAGATCATTTCTTCAGTATAGAGATGGAACAAGTTAAGTAGAAAAACATAACCCTAATGCACATCCCTTACATTTTTCAGCCATTAAAGTTTTATAATGTGGTTCAAAAGAGGTGGTTTGTCAAGTACTTAGCACGTAGTACATGTGCATTAAATGTTTATTTTCACTGATATAATTTCAGTTCTGGCACAGTCTGGGTGATGACCATCGTGCAGTACACAGAACGCAGAGAGGTGTTAGTCAGCCAAGGCCAGCAGAGAGGTGTTAAGGGAATGTAAAACAGAGTATCTAACCACATCCAGGGAATAAGTTACACAGAGATGCAAAGTGGAAAGGGGTGGGTGGAGTGATCCCAGATGAAGGAACGGCTTGAGCAAGATCCTAAAAGAGGAAGAAATACGGTGTTTGTGAGCAAATGCAGGAAGAACATTGTGATTGGAACGTAGAAAATGAAGGAGAGCGTGACAGGACAGGAAGCAGCAGAATTATTAGATGGCAGTCCAATTATACTTCTTTTAAAGCACCTGTAAATATTAGTCTTTAATTTAAGTGCAGTGAGGGGGAACTAGAGGGTATTAAGCACAGACATTAAATGAACACATGATCAGATATACACTGGATAAAAAAGAAAAAGGAAACCATTTCTACTTCAATGAAGGAAAAGGAATAAAATCACAAAACAGAGGCAAAGACATTGTCCTTAAAACGTTATTACAGTAATTCAGCTGTGAGATGATTTTAGTTAGATTCAGAAATGGGAAGTTAGAATACAGAGAAACAAATGAATTTTATCAATAGTTATCAATAATATTGATTAAGTATTATAATTTTCATGACTCGTGGTGACCCTAGGGGCCAGGGTAGAACTGACCCCCAGATTATAATTTTATGGACTTTCTATTATTACCAGTCTAGTGCATGGCACACATACTGGACCAATAGAATCAGAATCTCTAGAGACAGAATTTAGGTAAGTGCATTCTTTGTGTTGTCAAATACTCCTAAGATTATTCTAATATTAAGGAAGATGTTAAAGCCACTGGATTAGAGAAATATTTAGAAAGAAGAACTGGTAAAACTTGATGGACTGAATGTGTGACATTAGAAAGATGTGGCAGTTGAGAATGTGTCCAAGGTGTCTGATTTTTGTAATAGGATGCATGATATTGTACTTTATTGAGGCAGGAAATGCAAACAGACACCAAGTTTTGAAGCAGAAGACGGTTTCAGGTTGGACCTATGGAGACTGATTGTTCTAACACACATCCAAATTCAGTTACACGGTAGGCAGCTGAATTTGTGATGCAGGACTCACAAGAAACTTCTGCTATCAATTGTGCATCTTGGAAATGTGTGTAAATAGATGGTACCTGGTATAAGGGGATTCGATGCATTCTTATTGTGATAGTAATATCTCAGATTAAGTGTAGTGAGTATTTGAATAGGACCAGGAGGAACCTGGAAGATAAACTGAGAAGGAGCATGATACTGCTTTCAAAGCCAAAATGACAGATCATATGGAAGAAAAGAATGAGGTCAAATATCTTTCAGTGATTAGTACTGAACGTGTCTGTTTCATTTAGCAACAAGAGATATACTAATGAGAATTTGGAGTACAATCAAATGAGCATTCTGAGGAGTGTTTTAATCAGTGCACACCATTACTTCACAAAATTCAGTTGTAAACAGGCACTCCGTATCCTATTTTCCTGTCCTGACATGGCCTGTAGCAGTATGTAGGCAAGACTACAACCATTATAGAGCTATTTGACGGTTGACCCCTTCCTTGACCATGACCCTATCTGCCTCAACACTGCAATTGGCCTAAACAAGAGAAAAATTCAATGAGTACTGATATCTCAGGTTTTTTTAAAGACAACACTAGAAGTAGCTTCATCATGCCTTAAAACTCTGATTTCTTTAGTCACCTAGAGTTCCTGGGCCATTCATAAGCACTGGGGCACTCACCTGTGATGGAACTGTACCTCCCCACATACAAACTCCTTCAACCCTTAAGCTTGGACTCTGAGTTTCTCTGCATATAGTCAAGAATATTCACATATTCTTGATCCAGTCTCATAATACTCCCTTCATATTTTGTCCTGAGAACTTGGCTCTCCCTGAGAATGCTGCTTCCTCATGGCTCTCTCAGTGCTGTCTTTTGGGTTTTTTTTTTTGTTGTTGTTGTTTGCTTTTCACGCCCCCACCTCCATGTCCCCAGAACCTTGGTACACATTTATGCCAACTAAGAAAAAAATACACCTTGTACTAAGACAAAACTCAGGCCAGAGTTCAAGGCTTGGAAATTAGAAAACATTGTGTTCTAGTCCTTATCCACTCTGGCCAGATGCCTCTGTCTAGTGTACAAATGTCACAGCCCTGATGATGGCTCAACATTTACCATGAAGTTCGGGGTGTATGTATTTGGAGGAGTGAGAATCACCCTTCTTGTTGCCAGTTGTTGTACCCAGACTATACCTCTCTCAAAAATTCCAGCTCTTGTCAATCTGGCACCATCTGGCTATACCACTTTTACCATTCCGTGCTGTAATTATCTATGAATTTGTCCTTCACTTGCCCTTGATCATTGAAATACCTGCTATACTGTCTTCTTCTGTATATGCAGATAATCTTTCCACTGGATGCCTTCTCAGTTATATGTGTTCTTCACTCTCAGAAAACTTGTTCCTTGAGTTATGTCACAAGTAGACTGTATCCTAACCAATTTTCATATCACCTCCAAAATCTTCATTTCAAACACCTCTCTCCTTGATCACCAGCTTGACTGACAATTTTAGTTCTAGTAACCCCTTAAACAGTTTACCAGTTTTATAATAAATTCTGATACCTAAACCCTACCATATTTTAATTTTCATCTCTTTCCTTATTTCTTATGATTTCACATTATCCACTTTAACCTACTTAGTTATAGAATTCAACATTATAATTATACTATTGCCTAAATCCCTTCTCCTCTCTATTTCATCTAATTGTATACTTACTCTATATTTCTTCAAAGTCTCCTTTTGTAATTCCTCTTCCTTTACTTCTAAAAACTGGAGCGTCCATAGTAATTTTCCTGAACGCACACATCTTTATTATTTATATTTTCTCAATTGGACACCACATCCAATCTCGTATCTTCCTATATCATGTATTTATTGTCAGTTTCTAAATTTATTCTTTTGGTATCTGACCTTTTCCCTGAGAACCAGATTCGTAGATCATAATTCCTATTTGATATGTTCACTTGGATGTCTAATAGATATTTCAAACTTAAAAAGGCCAAGCCAGGACTATTTCTCCAGTCCCCACCCATGCCAAGCTGCTCATGCCATTAGCCTTCTACCAGCATTAGAAGCAGCGTTATTAGCATAGTTTCTCGTGACAGCAGTTTTGAAGACTATTTTGATTACTTTTCTTCTTTCAAACTAAACTTGTTACTACTGTAGACGTTTTATACTTATGGATTTTATTTCTAGAACAAGGTCCAAAACAAACTTCTTGAGGTTCATCACGTCTCATCATGTCTCTGTTTAAATGTAATGTCCTCAGAGATGCTTTACCTGACAAATGTATCTGAAATAGCTCATCTCTTAATGATTTCTGTGCATTTAACTAAATATATTATTTTTATATTTCCACCATCTGAAATTAAAGTCTTTACTAGTTCATTTATTTTCTATCTCTGCCATACAATGCATACATAATTTGTTTTCTATCTCTGCCACACAACATATACATAATGAAGACAAGGTTTAGGTTTTTGTTGTTTTTTGAGTATGTAACATTCTCAAGATTCATTGCCTATATTGGTACCTAGAGATTAGGGCTTATATGTCATTATTCAAAATATACACAACAAAAGGGAAGGCTCAATGTATGACAGTAGATGGAAAGTCACAAGGGTAGGGGTGTAATAAATATATTTTAATGTTAATGTCAAAAAATAAGAGAAAGAGAAATTAGGCAACTAAAAATGGCAATTTTCTTCAATTTTCTTCATGTGTATGTGTTAGGAATTAAATTGAGTCTTCACAAAAGTTCTGCTGATATCTTAATCCCAAAAACCTGTGAATACCAGCACATATCTGTCATGTTGTCGTACTATGGTGGTTTCTCTGTTGCTGTGATGCCAGCAGCTATGCCACTAGAATTTCAAATGCCAGTGTGGTCATACACGGTGAACAGGTTTCTGTGAAGCTTCCAGACTATGACCGACTGAGAAATTAGTGACCTACTTCTGGAAAAAAATGTCATATGTGAACCTTATGAAGAGCAGCAGAATGGTACATGATATAGTGTCGGAAGATGAGCCCATCAAGTTGGAAGGCACTCAAAAGATGACTGGGACAGAGCTACCTCATCCACGTAGAGTGGCCTTAATGACATGAATGGGGTCAAGCTTTAGGGGCCTTCATTTGCTGATGTAGCACAACTCAAAATGAGAAGACAGTGGCCAATGTCATAAATAAATGGATCATGAGCTGTACAAATCCTAAATTAAAGGAAATTTCAAAGCTATAACAAATGAAATTGAATGCTTGAATTCTAGGATTAGTGAGTTGAAATGGACTGGTGTTGGCCAATTTGAATCAGACAATCATATTTTCTGTTCTCTGGGAAAGATAAATTGAAAAAGAATGACGCTGTGATCATGGTCAAAGAGAATATTTTAAGATCCATCCTAAAGTAGAGCACTGTTAGTGATATCTATACACCTATAAGGAAGACCAGTTAACATGACTACTATTCAAATTTATGCATCAGCCACTAATGCCTAAAACGAAGAAACTGGAGAATTTTGCTAACTTCTGCATTCTGAATTTGATTAAATTTGAAATCATGATGCACTGATAATTACCGATGATTGGAATGTAAAAGCTGGATACAAAGAAAGATCAGTATTTGAAAATACAGACACGGTGACAGAAATGACACCTGATATCATATAATAGGATTTTGCAAGACCAACAACTTATTAATTGCAAATACCATTTTTCAACAACTTAAACAGAAATTATACACATGGACTTTCCTGGATGGGCTACACAGGATTTAAATTGACTATGGAAATGGACAATGGCAAAGCTTAATGTCACTAATTAGAACACCAGGCCATCAATTTTTCATACACAAGTTCAAGCTTCAGGCTGCAGAAAATTAAAACAAGCCCACGAATCAAAGTACAACCTTGAATATATCTTACTTGAATTTAGAGACCATCTCAAGAACAAATTTGATGTGCTGAACACTAATGACTGAAGATGAGCTGTGTGGCAACATCAAGGACATCACACATGAAGAAGAAAGGTCATTAAAAAGACAGGGAAGAAAGAGAAGACCAAAATGGATATTAGAAGACTTTGAAACTTGCATTTTGAACATAGAGTAGCTAAAGCAAAAGGCCACCACTGTGTGGTTTGAAGTTAAGAAAGATGTGGATCAGGGTTGTATCCATTTACCACACTTATTCAATCTGTATGCTGAGCAAATAACCTGAGAAGACAGATTATGTGAAGGAGAATGAAGCATCAGGATTGGAGGAAGACTCATTAATAACCCACAAGATGCAGATGACACAACCTTGTTTCCTGAAAGTGAAGAAGACTTGAAATATTAATGAAGATCAGAGTCTACAGACTTCATCATGGATGTCACCTGAACATAAAGAAAACAAAAGTTCTGACACCTGGACCAATGAACAACATCACGATAAGCAGATAAAAAAAGACAGAAGCTGTCAAGGATTTCAGTTTCCTTGGATCCATAATCAATGCCCATGTACTCAGCAGTCAAGAAATCAAATAACACATTGTGGGGGGGGGCGGAGTCAAGATGGCCGACTAAGCACACGTCTCCTTATATCCCTCTGGAAACCAAGACCTGAATTGACAGAGCTGTTAATCGGGACTTCATAACACTCAGCGAAAAACCTCCTCTCTCTTGCTGACTCCCGCTCCTGGCTAGCCCCGGCTCTCACGGACGGAAGGTAAACGCACCATTTTGACTTTTTTTTTCCTCTGTCTCGGCTGGCAGGCGGAGCTGGGCCTTGCCCGGCAGCTGGACTCAGACGTGCTGCTGGGGGGATAGGCAGGCGAAATTCCCATACTCTGAGAGCCAGGCTCGGGACTCTGTTAATCTAGACACTTTGAGCCTTTCGTTTTGTAGCTGCCTCAGTAGGGTTTGAGCGGAGCTCCGTGGTCAGGGTGCGGAACGCCATGTTGGTACCGAGATTTTAGTGGGACCTTGTTCTTAGCCCGGGAGCCAGCACCTGCAAACGGGACAGTGCTTCTCCGTCAGAAAAGTAGTGATTTTGCACAGTGCTGTCTACGTTGGGGGCCCTGCAACAGAAGCAGAGGAATCGCTGTCTCTCGGCACCGTTAGCCCCTCTGTCTGCTGCCTGTGTGGAGGACGCCATCTTGGGTACGGTGGCCACAGCTGGACCTAATTCTTAGCTTGGGAGCCAGAGCCTGCCCATAAGAGAGCGCTTTTCTATCACAAAACCAGTACTCGACGCAGTGTTGGACAAGGCTAGGCCCTGTCAGCAGAGGCCACCAGGGCAGTAGCATTGCTGTATTCTGAACTAGTTTGTTATCATCTGGGGTGGGATATAGTGGCGCTTACTTCGTCAGATGAGAAGAGGGACCTCTACACCTGAAAACTTAACTGACTTGTGAACCGGTCAGATACATTTTGCTTTATATTTGAAGACAGCCTAGAGAAACATTTGCAATCCATCCTCACAGTACCTCTTCCAGCCTCTATATACTGACATAGGACCCAAAAAGCAACAGACAATTATGGCATACAAGCAATCACTCATGGCTTCAGAAGGCTCCCAAACAAAGCAACCAAGGAGTTTTCCAGATGAAGAAACTTTTATGAAAGCATCAGGAAGTGAATACAAATTGATTATATACAGAGCCCTTCTAGATCTTATACAAAATGCAGGAGAACAAAATGAAAAATTAAGCAAGTTGTTCGACCTGACAGAACACCAGTACTCTGAAATCCAACAGATCAAGAAGAAAATCAAGGACATAGAAACTTCCATGCAAAGCCAAGAAAACAGAATGGAACAAATGGACAAAAGAATTTCTGACTTGGAAGACAGAGCTACTGATGCCAGTGTCTATGAGCAGAAATCAGAAAAAGAAGCAAGAAAAATGAAGAAACATTAAGAAGCATGTGGGACTCTATTAAGAGGAACAACCTTCGATTAATTGGAGTCCCTGAACAGGGTGAGACATCTGAGAACACAGAGAGTATTGTTGCTGAGCTACTGAAAGAAAACTTCCCAGAAATCATGAAGGAAGAGAATATAGACATCTCAGATGTATATCGTACGCCACCCAATATAGATCTCAAAAGAAAGACTCCAAGACATATAACAATCAAGCTTAACAAAATGAAACATAAGCAGCAACTCTTAAAGGCAGCAAGACTCAAGGCAAAGCTAACATTCAGCGGGAAACCCTGTAGGCTCTCATCAGATTTCTCAGCAGAAACCATGCTGGCACAGAGACAGTGGCACGACACATTCAAAGTTTTGAAGGAGAAGAACTTCCAACCAAGAATTATATATCCTGCAAAACTATCTTTCAAATATAAAAATGAAATTAAGACATTCCCAGATAAACAGAAACTCAGAGACTTTGTAAAAACCAAACCCAAACTACAAGAAATACTGAAAGAAGTTCTTGGCTTTGGCTTGGAAGAACGAAACCACTAACCTTATATTTTAGAACGACACACTACTCAATACTCATTTAGGGAAGGCTCCAAAGTAAATCACAGCTTTGATTTGGAAAGAAGCAATCCAGTGATCATCATGAAAACTATGGTGTCATCATAATAAAAGAGGGATGTACTACAGTCGTTATAGTCCTTCCAGATGGAGAGGAAGATGACAAGACTGGTAGTAATTAAAATTGGGTTTATAAATAGTTTATTAAGGGGGTTCATAGGGGCAGCTGTAAGTACAACAAAGATGTATTATACCATTTCAAGAAATCTAACACACGAGTCTCAACAACTATAAAACCAGCTCTGAAAAAGGTGAAAAATCAACTCACAAAAAAAGTGTCTCAGAACAGACTAATAAGAACAACAGAGAAAACATCAACATAAAAATAAACATGTCACAATGGCAGCAGTGAACACATACCTATCAATAATTACATTGAATGTGAATGGACTGAATGCTCCAGTAAAGAGACACCAAGTGTCATCTTGGATCAAAAGACACGACCCATCCATATGTTGTCTACAAGAAACTCATTTGAAACCTAAAGACAGGAACAAACTGAAAATTAAAGGATGGAAGAAAATATATCAAGCTAACAATGAACAAAGAGCAGGGGTGGCAATTCTAATCTCAGACAAAATCAATTTTAATGTCAAATCCGCCATCGTGGACAAAGATGGACACTATTTATTGTTGAAAGGTTCAGTACACAAGCAAGACTTAACTATATTAAACATTTATGCACCTAATGTCAGAGCACCTAAATATGTTGAAGAAACACTGACTACACTCAAAAGAGAGTTAGATGACTCCACGATAATAGTGGGAGACTTTAACACTCCACTCTCATTACTAGACAGATCATCTAGAAAAAAGGTCAGTAAAGATACAGAAGACATCATTGACACAATTAACCAACTAAACCTCATTGATATATACAGAACTTTCCACCCATCAGCAGACAACTACACCTTCTTCTCCATTGCACATGGAACATTCTCCAGAATTGACCACGTGATAGGCCATAATGCAATGCTCAACAAAATCCATACCGTTGAATTACTGCAAAGCATCTTCTCAGATCATAAAGCCATAAAAGTTGAAATCAGTAGCAGAAAAACAGAGATAGAAAGTGGAACTCTTGGAAACTGAACAACATCTTGCTCAAAAAAACATGGGTTATAGAGGAAATCAGGGATGAATTAGAGAAATGCATGGATTCCAATGAGAACGAAAACACTTCTTACCAGAACCTATGGGATACAGCCAAAGCAGTGCTCAGAGGTCTGTTTATCTCCATAAATGCACACATCTGGAAGGAAAAAAGAAACCAAATCAAGGAACTAACTCTACAGCTTGAACAAGTAGAAAGAGAACAACAGAGGAACCCCTCGGGCACTGGAAGAAAGGAGATCATAAAGAGCTAAATGAATTAAAGAATAGAAAAACAATTGAAAAAATTGAAAAGACCAAAAGCTGGTTTTTTGAAAAGATCAACAAAATTGATAAACCACTGGCTAAACTTACTAAAGAAAAGCAGGAAAGGAAACAAATAACCCAAATCAGAAGTGAGAAGGGAGTTGTCACCACAGATACAACAGAAATCAAAAATATCATAACAGAATACTATGAAAGACTGTACTCTAACAAATTTGAAAACCTAGGGGAAATGGAAAAATTCCTTGACTCATACCACCTACCTAAATTATCACAACGTGAAGCAGAACAACTTAATAAACCCATCACAAAGGAAGAGATTGAAAAGGTCATCAAAACACTGCCAACCAAAAAAAGTCCGGGCCCAGATGGCTTCACTGCAGAACTCTACCAAGCATTTAGAGAAGAGTTATCCCCAATACTACTGAAACTATTTCACAGTATAGAAAGGGATGGAGTACTCCCAAACTCATTCTATGAAGCCAGCATAACCCTGATACCTAAGCCGGGGAAAGATCCAACAAAGACAGAGAACTACATACCGATATCACTCATGAACCTAGATGCAAAAATCTTCCACAAAATTCTTGCCAATAGAATATAACAACATATGAAGAAAATAATCCATCATGACCAAGTGAGATTCATACCAGGAATGCAAGACTGGTTCAACATCAGGAAAACAATTAATATGATTAACCACATAAATAACACAAAAGACAAAGATCACCTGATTTTGTCCATTGATGCCGAAAAGGCATTTGATAAAGTCCAACACCCATTCATGCTAAAAACTCTTAGCAAAATGGGCATAGACGGCAAATTCCTCAACACAATAAAGGCCATTTATATAAAGCCAATTGCCCACATCATCCTGAATGGAGAGAGACTGAAAGACTTTCCCCTGAGATCAGGAAATAGACAACGATGCCCACTGTCACCTCTCCTATTCAAAATTGTGCTAGAAGTTCTAGCCAGAGCAATTAGACAAGACCAAGAAATAACGGGCATCTACATCGGCAAAGAGGAAGTTAAAATCTCCCTGTTCGCAGATGATATGATTGTATATGCAGAGAACCCCAAGCAATCTATAAGTAAGCTACTCAAACTGATAGAAGAGTTCAGCAAAGTTTCAGGATACAAGATAAACATAAGTAAATCAGTAGGTTTCCTTCATACCATCAACGAGATTGTTAAGGAGGAAATTATGAAATCAATACCATTTACGATAGCCTCTAAGAAGATAAAGTACCTAGGAATTAATCTAACCAGAGAAACAACAGACCTTTACAAAGAGAACTACAAGCCCTTACTACAAGAAACTAAGAGAGACTCAGATAAATGGAAAAACCTACCCTGCTCATGGATAGGAAGACTTAACATTGTGAAAATGTCTATTTTACCCAAAGCAATTTATTTATATAATGCAATCCCAATACAAGTTCCAGCATCATTTTTTAATGAGATGGAGAAACAAATCACCAATTTTGTTTGGAAAGGGAAGAAGCCCCAGATAAGTAAGGTACTACTAAAGAAGAAGAACACATTGGGAGGCCTCTCATTACCCGACCTTAGAACATACTACACTGCCACAGTGGTCAAAACAGCCTGGTACTAGTACAAGAACAGACAGATCGATCAATGGAACAGAATTGAGACCCCAGAGATGACACCATCTGCCTATGAACAGTTGATATTCGACAAAGGCCCTAAGACATTAAACTGGGGTAAAAACAGTATCTTCAACAAATGGTGCTGGCAAAATTGGTTATCCATCTGCAATAAACTGAATCAAGATCCATATCTTACACCTTATAGAAAAACCAACTCCAACTGGATAAAAGACCTAAATATCAAACCTAAAACGCTAAAGCTCATCCAAGAAAAGGTAGGAACAACAATGGAAGTTTTAATACACAATGAGGACAGACTCCAAAATCTCTCAAAGAAACCTCAATCAACAGAAGAGAAAATAGATAAATGGGAACTATTAGGAATCAAACACTTTTGCTCATCCAAAGACTTTATTAATAGAATTAAAAGAACACCCACAGAATGGGCAAAAATATTTGGCAACTCTATGTCATACTGACGCCTGATCTCCATAATCTATAGGATACACAGAATATCAAGAAGAAGAAGATAAACCATCCAATTAAGTGATGGGCAAAGGAGATGGACAAACGCTTCACTAAAGAGGAGATCCAGGCAGCCAAAAAACACATGTGGACATGTTCACTATCTTTAGTTATTAAAGAAATTCAAATCAAGACAACAATGAGATACCATCTCACCCCAACAAGATTCACCATGATCCAGAAAACACAAAACAACAAATGCTGGAGAGGCTGTGGAGAAAGTGGAACCCTCCTACACTGTTGGTGGGGTTGCAAAATGGCCCAGCCTCTTTGGAAGGCAATCTGGTGCTTCCTTAAAAAAATGGATATTGATATACCATTTGACCCAGTAATTCCACTACTTGGAATATATCCTACAGATTCAAGGCCTTTCACACCAACGGACACATGCACCAGAATGTTTATCGCAGCACAGTCCACAATAGCAAAAAGATGGAATCAACCCAGATGCCCAACAATAGAAGAATGGATAGGTAAACTGTGGTACATATACTCAGTGGAGCACTACACAATGAAAAAGAATAACAATGATTCCAGGAAACATCTCCTAACCTGGTTTCAACCGGAAGACATTATGTTGAGTGTAAGTAGTCAGCGACAAAAGGACAAATGCTGTATGAGACCTCTACGATAAGATCTCAAAAACAGACTTGTGTATAGAAGAAAAGACTCTTTGACAGCTGCAAGGGAGGGGAGGGAGGGAGGGCGAGGGGGGGGAGAGTTTAGTTTAGATAGTTACTAGCAATCCAGTTGGGAGAAAGCCGTGACAGCACACATTAGGAACAAGAACAACATTAAGTGGACTTCAGCATAACTTGAGTACTCCTTCCATCTTAACTCAATACTGCAAGGATAGAGTAGCTGGGGCGGGGGGCGGGGGACCATGGTCTTAGGCGAATTCCAGGCCAATTGGCACAACTAGCATTTTGCTAAGAGAGCTCTCTGCACCCCACATTGGTGAGTGGCGTCTGGGTTCTTAAAAGCTGCCAAGCTGCCATCCGAGGACACAGCAAATGGTCCCAACTCAGCAGGAACGGATGCTCACTGAGGACGAAAACGGCATGCGGTAAAGACAACCGAGAAGACAGAGAGACCCACAAGAGTGGGTGCCTACATCGACTTGGGACTGGCAGAACTGGATGGTGCCCGGCCACCACCAGTGATAGCCACGACGGAGCTCACAGAGAGGAGCCTCACCGGCAACACAAGAATAAAAAGAGGTGCATCATGAGATCTCCACTAAAAGACCTCAATTGATGGTCCAGCGGTTTTGGGGTTACTCTGAGAGCGTGGCCTCCTTCCCTGATGCTGCCCTCTCCCATAAATTATAACAAAGGTCCACTCTTTGGACAGGAATGGATTGGACTTGGCAAGGCAGAGTGACCATGTATTGGAAGCACTTTATGGTTCTATACATCTATAGGATATCATCTTGCTGACCTCTGGCTGGAGGAAGGGGAGTGGACGGAGTGGAGGGAAAAGGAGGCTGTTGGGAGGATGAGACAGGTATGGAGCAGAGAAGAATAGTGTGCAGTCACCGGACAGGGAGAGCAGTGGAAGCTGCATATAGCGGGGCATGTAAATTTACATGTGAATGTACATTTTCACTCAGTTATGTTAAATAAAAATAAAAAAAAAAAAAAAAAATAACACATTGTGTGAGTTAAACCTGCTGCAAAAGACTGTTCAGATGTTAAAAAACAAAGATGTTATTTTAAGACTGAAGATGCACCTGACCTGAAATATAATGTTTTCGGTTGTCTCATATGCATATAAAAGCTGATCAGTGAATAAGGAACACTGAGGAATAGTGGGTACTTTTGAATTATGACACTGGCAGAAGATATTTGATATGCCGTGCACTGCCAGAAGAAGGAACAATCCATCTTGGAAAAAGTGCAGCCAGCATTCACCTTGGAAGTGAGGCCGATGACATTTTGTTTTACCTACTTTGGACATGTTATCAGGAAGGAGCAGTCCCTTGAGAAGGATATCATGCTTAGTAAGATAGAAGGTCAGCTGAAAAGAGAGAGACCCTCAGTGACGTGGCCTGATACAGTGGCTGTAATGTGGTTTCCAACTTAGCAATGATTGTGAGAATGACACAGATCTGGGCCGTGTTTCATTCTGTTGTAGACAGGGTCACCGTGAATCAGACCTGACTCAATGGTACCTAACAACCTGATAACAAAAACAAAATAATTAGATGATGAAGTAAAATAATTCAACAGGAGATTTTGAAGGGTGTCTCAAGAAGACAAAGCAAAATATTATGACGAAATGAGCAAAGATCTAGAGTCAGTAAAACAAAAGATAAAAACATGCTTAGCATTTCTCAAGCTAATAGAACTGAAGTTGCAATACTGAAGAATTCTATGGGCAAAAACTGAATAATGCAGGAACAGTAAAAAGAAGATGGAAGGAATACACAGTTACTATATTAAAAAGAATCGACTGACTTTCAACCATTTCAGGAAGTAGCATATGGTCAAAAAAGGATGGCACTGAAGGAAGAACTCAAAACTACTGAGACATTGGTGAAAAACAAGTCTCCTAGAATTTATGAAGGTCAAATTTACTTTAGATAAATCTACTGCAAAAGACCTCTTTAAAGTATTGAAAAACAAAAATGGCACTTTGATGATTAAGTATCAAAGCTGTGATGTTTTCAGTCACCTCATATAAAAGCTGGACAGTCAATAAAGATGAACAAAGAAGAACTGATGCTTTTGAATCATGGTGTTGGTCAAGAATTGTGAATACACAATATACCACCAGAAGAAGGAACAAGTCTCTGTTGGAAGAGGTACAGTCAGAACATTCCTTACAAATAAAGGTGTCACTTATTCAATTTGTATGTTGAGCAAATAATCTGAGAAGACAGATTATGAGAAGAAGAAGGTGACATCAGGATTCGGGGGAAGACTCAGTAATAACCTGCAAGATGGAGATGACACAACTTTACTTGCTGAAAGTGAAGCTGACTTGAAGCTCTTACTGATGAAGATCAAAGACCATAACCTTCAGTATGACTTACACCCCAACATAAAGAAAACAAAAAATTCTCACAAGCGGATCAATAAACAGCATTATGGCAAACAGAGAAAAAATTGAAGTTGTCAAGGATTTCATTTTTCTTGAATCTATAAACTAAAACATGGAAACAGCAGTCAAGAAAGCAAATGACATATTGCATTGGGCATGTCTGCTTCCAAACATTTCTTTAAAGTGTTAACAACAACAACATAGCAAACATGTCATTTTGAGGACTAAAGTGAGCTTGACCCAAGCTATGGTATTTACAATTGCCTCTTATGCATGCTAATTCTGGATAATGAATAAGGAAGACTGAAGAACTGTTGCCTTTGCATTATGATATTGGTGAAGAATGCAATTTATCATGGACTACCAGAAGATGATCAAAATAAATTATGACTAACATTGCAGAGAATGGGAATTCCAGAACACCTAGTGTGCTCCTAAGGAATCTGTATATGGATCAAGATGCAGTCATGCAAACAGAACAAGGAGACACTGCGTACTTTCAAGTCAGGAATGGTGTCCATAAGGACTGTATCCTTTCACCATACTTTTTAATCTGTATACGGGGCAAATAATCTGAGAAGCTGAATTATATGAAGAAGAATGAGGCATCAGGATTGAAGGACGACTCAACAACCACTTGCATGGCACAGATGACACCACCTTACTTTCTGGAAATGAAGATTTGAGCCACTTTGTTGAAGATCGTGGATCACACACTTCAGTATAGATTGCACCTCAAAATCAAGAAAACAAAAATCTTTATACCTGTACCAGTAAGCAATGTTATCACTGATAGAGAAAGGATTGAGGTTGTCAGGGATTTCACTTTACTTGTGTCCACAATCAAAGCTCATTGGAACAGCAGTCAAGAAGTCAAAAGACACATTGCATTGGGAAAGTCTGCTGCAAGGATCTCTTTAAAGTATTGAAAAGTAAAAATGTCACCTTAACAGCACCTGACCCAAGCCATGGTACTTTCAGTCACTTCATAAGCATGTGAAAGCTAGACAGTGAGTGAAGTAGAAGCATTCATGCCTTTGAATTGTGGCTTTTGAAAGGAAATGTTGAATGTAACACGGACTACCAAAAGAACAAACAGATCTGTTCTGGAAGCAGTACAGCCACTTTTCCTTGGAAGCAAAGATGACAAGACTGCTTCTTATATACTTTGGACATGTTGTCAGGGAAGATCAGTCCTGGACAAGGACATCATGCTTAGTTAAGTGGAGAGTCAGTGAAAATGAGGAAGACCCTTGATGAGATGGATTGACAACAATGGGCTTAAGCATAAAAACGATTGTGGATATGGCACAAGACTGGACAGTGCTTCATTCTGTTCATAGGGTCATTGTGAGTTGGAACAGACTCAACAGCACCTAACAACAACAACAGCCAGAAGAATGAACACATCTGTCATGGAAGAAATACAGCCAGAATGTTCTTTAGAAGTGACGATGGTGAGACTTTGTCCATGCTCTTTGGACGTGTTCTTAGAGTAGGCATAACCCCTGGAGAAGGACATCATGCTTGTAACATAAACAGTTGTCACAAAAGAGGAAGACTCTCAATGAGATGAATTGACCCAGTGGCTGCAATGGTGAGCTCCAATATAACAATGATTGTGAGGACATCATTGGACCATGTAGTTTTATTTTGTTAAACATAGGGTCAGTGTGATTCAGAACTGACTTCATGACACCTAGGAACAACAGCAACATGTAAATATGATTATTTGGTGATACGGTTCTTGAAGATGTTCTCAGTTATTACGAGGTCACACTGGACTTCATTGACTTCAAATCCCGCAGGAATGGTGCTCCTATAAGAGAACCGAGCACACACACACACACACACACACACAGAGAGAGAGAGAGAGAGAGAGAACTGTGATGTGGAGATAGAGGCAGATATCTGGCGTGAGGTCAGTGAAAACTAAACAGCACTAGCCATTACTGGAAACTAAGAGAGGCTAGTGGAACAGAGTCCCCCACGCAGCTCTCAGAAGGCATCGACACAACTGATACCCTGATTTCAGATTCTTAGCCTCCAAAACTGTGAAACAATAAATTTTTTATAAAATTTTAGAATTTACAGCACTCTGTTGCAGCAGCTTTAGGAAACATGTATAGTATGGAACTGTCCACTGATGCCCCAAGTACCTGTTGTGCGGGTGATGAGCATAGAGGTAGGACATGAGCAGTGCTTGGTAGACACTTAGAGTTTGGTTGGTAGATTTGAGATTGAATCTCAAATTGCCAGAGATTGAAAGGTAAAGATATGAAGAACCTGGAGAATAAAAGATACACACACACACACACTCACACCAATTCAGTTATAAGATCTTTATTTAGAGTTTGGGTTACAGAATAAAATGCTCAATTTTGTGATGTGCTGTAATAATCTAAAATGTTCTGGTTGATTTAAAAGAAGCTTAGGAAGCAATATATTAATGAAAGTAATATACAGAGTTCAGAGTCATAAGTCTTTGGTATGGATCTTCTAGCTCCCTTGGAGACTGACTGTGTAACAGGATTCTGGCTTAGTCATTAACCTCTGCCATCCACAGTTTCACATCTAAATAAATGGAGATAATGATGTGAAGGCTGTTTCTGAGTTTGATGAGATGACACATATAACTGTTAATTTTTTTTCTCCCTCCCTTACTGATGCATAGAAAGTGGTTGCACAGTGGTTAAGAGCTATATCTGCTAATCAAAAGGTTGCTAGTTCAAATCCACTCTTGGCAACTCTGTCAGGCAGTTCTACACTGTCCTATAGCACCCCTATGAGTTGGAATTGACTTGATGGCAATGGGTTTGCACTTCCTTATTGGTTTACTGATACCTTATCCTGAATGATTCCTCGTGATTATAGTTCCATGTTACAAATAATAACGTTAAAAAAGGATTCGCTCTATATAAAATGTTAGCATTGTTAATCATTGCAAATAATTTTAAAGGAGTTTTGAAGGCTTTAGGTGTGCATATCTCAGTGGTCTTGGGGAGTCTTTTTAGTAATAAGGCCATATGCTGTTTTGAAAAGGTATCTTCATGGCATGGAATAATGATTATTGTTTGTTCTTCTTTGAGTAATGTCGCATCAGGAGAGTATTTCTAATAGACAACATTTGATTTGTTGTCAAGCATGCTTGCTCTCCTACGCAAAACTTCTTTTTCGTAGAATTCTATATAAAACTGACAGCTTGAGCACCTGCTTTACGTAGCAACACTGATGTAAAAGACAAATTCAAATGTATATGAAATTCTTTTTTTGTAAATAATAAAGTAGTTCATTTAAAATATGCATTATACTACTAGATAGCAGTTTAATAATTTGCAGCTAATGGTAAGTGGTGTCTCAGGGTGTCTCACCTGGGATTCTGCTTCAAACAAAAGGCCATGTTAAGTGGGGACAGGTGAACTCACCATATAAGCATGTCTCAGAAAAGCAGTTAAGCGTCTTTGTGACTTCAGGTTTAAATGCTTGGTTAGTTATGTATCAGTTTCGTCAATTACTAACTGTGACGTAGGACAGGTTATTCAAAATTTATGTATCTCAGATTTCCCTAGCTTTAAAATACATGCGGTAATTTCAGTTATGGTGCTAACTCCATACTGTTTATGGGTAAAAAAAAAACAAAACAGTGTGTTGTTGTTATTAGGTGACAACTCACAGCAACTCTATGCACAACAGAATGAAACACTGCCCAGTCCTGCGCCATATCCATGATTATCTTTATGCTTAAGCCCATCATTGAAGTTGCTGTGTCAGTCTATCTTGTGGTGGGTCTTCCTCTTTTTTGCTGACCCTGTGCTTTACCAGGCATGATGTCTTTCTCCAAAGATTGATACCTCCTGATAACATGTCCAAAGTATGTAAGACACAGTCTGGCCAGCTTGGTCTTCAAGGAGAAATCTGGTTATACTTCTTCCAGAACAGACCCATTTGTTCTTTTGGCAGTCCGTGGTACATTCAATATTTCTCTCCAGCATCACAATTCAAAGGCATCAATTCTGTCTTCCATATTCATTACCTAGCTTTCCTATGCATATGATGCAATTGAAAATATCATGGCTTGGGTCAGGTGCACCTTACTCTTCAAGGTGACATCTTTTCTTTGGTAACACTTTAAAGAGGTCTTTTGTAGGAGATTTTCCCAATGCCATGCATCGTTTGATATCTTAATTGCTGCTTCAACGGGTGTTAATTGCAGAACCAAGTAAAACAAAATCCTTGACAACCTTAATGCTTTCTCCATTAATCATGATGTTGGTTAATGTGTGCAGAACAATGAGCCCTTAGTGATTATTTAATAGAAGTCATGATGATTACTGTGGTGGTAATTGGCTTGGCAATTGTTAGCAACACAGAAACAGCCTCTTTTTAACAGTATGAGCGTACAATTCCATTGCAGTACCGTGCACTTAACGTCCTTTGTTCGGTTTATGTGCCCTTCAAGGCCTCTGAAGTCTGGAGAACTGTATGTTTCTCACTCACATTCTAAGTGTCCAGTAGACTGTTTGGAATGCATGGCACTGGATTCCTTATTGGATAAATAACCTGGATGGCTCACCTTCATATAACATGATATTACCTAAGAAAAATATATTTTAAAACCATTATGAAAACAAAGTCCTCTTGTTCAGGTAGAGATTTAAATAATCTTATTTACAAAAGTCCTTGTTTTCCTAATAACTATCTGTAGGTTAAAGTTATGCATGGTTTCTACCATTATAGGAAGTGGGTGAATGCTGAGGAAATTGAAATTCACTTCCTGATATAATTTGTATAAGAACTGAAATGGAGAAAAATTTGAGGCATTATATCATGTTCTCATGCCTCTTTGTAATGCCCCTTCACATCAGTCAAATGACTTATGGGAATAACTCATAGTGGCTCTATGAAAACTCATGAAACTGACTAGATCATACAGAAACTTAAATATCCTATGAACATTTTCTAAACCTGAGCTTCTCTCTCTCTGTAGCAAAGGTACAATGTATTAGACTTCAAGGTTTATTTTTTTCCCCTACATGATGCATGGTTAATTTCATTCTGAAAATTGATTAGACTACCTGATTGAGTGCAGTGATAGCTTTTCTTGTATTGAGCAAGAATATAGCATTTGTAAGCCTTATTAAAAGTTTATTAGTAGTTAATGCCGTTAGTCTTGTTGAATGTTGCATAATAAATTTTAAAACTAGAACCTGTATGGCAAATTACTAGATATAAGTACAAAATAAATTGCATCTTCAAGTGGTATGAAAAATGCAAAGACATAATCTTCAATTTTAAACTTTAAAAAAGATTTTATTAAAGATAAATTGTACTGTGGTCTTCTGGAAGGTTTTCTTGTTTTCTGTGTGGATACGCTTGTGATTTTGGCCTAAGAATAAGTATAGCTTGACTTGCCACTAATGCATATCTAGAATTCACCTAACATACGACTGTACAGCTATTCAATTGGTTTTATGTTCCTAGAGATTGGATTTGTGATTAAAGGACACCCTGAATTTGGCTGTTTATGCCTTCTATGCACAGACCTCATTAACATACTCAAACCCTGGTGGTACTTTGATAAACACTTGACTGTACTTTGAAATTAACTTCAGTAGTAAATGGAATTCAAATTGCTGCAACAGATTACACAAATGCCATCAGCCTTGAAAGAAGAGTTATTTCCTCCACCTGTTGAGCTGCTCTTTGTGGCAATAAGATCTCATCTGGTAGCTGAATGAAAGGGCTTCTGTATAGAATGGCATGAAAGAGAGTGTGCTGTGACTCTTAGGTGGTTGCTCTTTTGCACCTATGGACAGTATGATACTTGCTGCATTCAGAGAGATCAAGTATTGTTCCTTCTTGCCAGGCTTAGGGGTATGCCTTATGTCCAACAGGGACTACACACATTTTATGTCTTTAAACACCATATACTAAAAAATCCCCTAAACGCTTTACCTTTGAGTAAATTTCAACTTATAGCAGCCCTATGGGACAGAGTAGAACTGCCTGATAGAGTTTCCAAGTAAGTCTGACAGATTTGATCTGTGGATCTTTTGGTTATCAGTGGTTGTACTTAACCACTATGCCACCAGGGTTTCCAGATACCATGTAGAGGAAACAAAAAGCACCAATGCGACTGCAGAATGCAATGGAGTCTGTGAGTCTGCTCTGGTTAAGTTTTCTGTAGTGGCTGCCTGAGCCACCCGCCCTGAATCTCATGGCCCGTTGTGCATAATAAAGTGCATCACTCTGTTGACAGCAGACAATTGAGATTAGTGAGAGTGACACACTCATGTAGTAGAGTGCTGAATAGGCAGAAAAAATGAGCAAAAGCAAAATGAAGCGACCTCCTTAGCAGCAGATGAACATGACTCAATCAGCAATAGAAATCAATGAGCTGAAAGCAACTGGCAAGGAAAAATCAATGAGGAAATAATGCACTGACCAATGAACTTTGTCCCCTTTTGTATTCCTGTTGGGCTGTAGCATCCTAAATGTCCAAGTTCCTCTCTTCCTGCTCATTCTATTCTTTCCATCCCAATTTACATTCTCAGTTGCTTTGAGCTTCCCTGATATCATATGCCAGGAACTATGCACAATCAAAACCCTCCAAAGATGCTTCTAGTGTCATCCTACCCATGGGAAAGCACCCAGGGAAAAGATTTCAGCTGAGAACTGACAACCCAAAGGGTGTCAGTGTGTGGATTAGTGGAAAGAGTTTGGGCTGGGTTTCTAATGCCTACAGCAAGTTTCAGCTTTACCATTAAGTGGCATTTTGTGTCAATTACTTAAACCTTGAGACTTAATTAGAAAAGACATTTTATATGTACAGCTGGAACAATATCAGGATGTCAAGCTCTGTGCTAGAAATCATCTTACATGTAGCTCTGCACTGAGGCATCTAAGTTATATCTTATCAGTGATGAATTAAGCAGGTAGTCTCACTGAGAGTGGAGCACCACTGCTTTCAAGGGCAAGTAAGTGTTGTGGAGTTATTTGAAAACTTCAGAGCAAATTTTGAGGGCTTCTGATTGAAAACCTGTCATCAGAATGAATAATTTATGGAAAGAAAAATGCCACAAATTTAGCTGATGAGAAACTACCCGTAACTCGTTTTCATTGAATCGATTCTCACTTATAGTGACCCTACAGGACAGAGTAGAACTTCCCCATAGCGTTTCCAAGGAGCACGTGGCAGATTTGAACTGCCAACCTTTTTGGTTAGCAGCCTTAGCACTTAACCACTATGCTAGCAGAGTTTCTGATGAGCAGTTAGCTGTCGAGATTAAATCCTGCAGATTTGAAATTAGCTTTCTTCCTTATCTTTTGTGACTTTCCACAACTACAAACTCTGTGGTTTCTATGCCAAAAAAAATCATCGTTCCCTGATTTTTCCCAGGATTCCTATGAGACACAATAAGAAAAATTCCGTAACAACTGTCCTAAAAATCTATATAGCTTAACATAAATATGTGACTTACTGTGATAGGAAGGGCAGCAAACACATACAGACATAGATCACAGGGAGAAGAGAATCAGTTTTTCAGATAAAAAATGAAACACAAATTTGTAAGCAGACCCAATACTTGGTCGCATTTTGTGGTTCTAGCTGAGTTATTTTCTTCTCACTTATCAGCAGGAATGATTTTTTTTTTTTTTTGGTTGATAATGTTGTGGTCATTGGTTAAATGTTCCAGCTTGTAAACGCCTCTGTTTGCTTCTGTAAGTCTCCCGTCTGTCTTCTAGGTTATTTCACCAAGTAAGTGGTGTGTACGTGGATGCCTCAGGCTTCTTTGTAACTTGGTACTAAACCTAGCAAAGTGCCACATAATTAATTGTAAATCAGTAAAATATTTTAGTTTCTGTTGCTAATGAAATGCCTAATGTGTATTGAGTATTTACCAATAATAATGCTGCACATTTTATATGTACATTATTTTAATCTTTACAGAGTCCTATGAGTTGATCTTTTAGTTTTATGTTGAAGAAAGCCTGGATGCAGAAAGGGAAAGCAAATTGTCCTGGATTGCAAGGCTTCTGATTGAAAGGACCAGAACCTTTCAGTTTTTTCATGTAGCTGCTCAGCTGACCACAAAAGCTACGGAAATCTTAAACACAAGTTTCTAGTGGATTAAAGATCCCATTTGCTGAGGCTTTTCTAGGAATAATTTCTTCCATAGCCTGAGGATCCTTGTCAAGTTGTCTGAATATCTTTTGTCACACAAGGAGACTCTTCTCTGTGTGTATTTCTAGTGGAGTTATTTTCTCTCCTTGATTTTAGCTATGGATGGATCTTTCAGAAGGCGTTCTTACAGAATTCAAAGCTTACTCTCTGTGGCTTAATTTTTTGGTTTCCAAACTGCTGTGGTTTTTTGCTCGCTTGGTAGCAGAATATATTTTCAAATATCACTTGACTTATAAGGCAAATTCTAAAACATGAGCACCGTTTGTTCCTCTGTTTTAAGTAATGGGGTAAAAAACAAACAAAAAAACCCACTGCTCTTGAGTCAGTTCTGACTCACAGTGACACAATAGGACAGAGTAGAATTACCCCATAGAGTTTCCAAGGAGCACCTGGAGGATTAGAACTGCTGACCTTTTGATTAGCAGCCATAGTGGGGTAGAGGGCCGGGACTCCTTCATGCTTCAAGGCCAGGAAAGCAGGACATTTTTCCACTGGATTCCACCATTCTTCTGTAAAACTGCTGGCTGATGAAAACTGAGTTGTTGTTGTCTTTTTTGTACGTGTGTACATAAAACATATTTTTTAAATGTTTGCATTTTTAAAAGGAGACTATTTTTTAGGACAGTTTTAGTTTTACAGAAAAATATGTAGGAATGAGAGCCAGTTCTCCTACATACCCTTCCCCGATGTCCCACTCTTTCTCCTGTTATTAATTTCTTGTAGTTTAGTGGTGCATTTGTTGCAGTTGATTAACCAGTATAGATACATTATTGTCATAGTGCGCACCAGAGTTCACCCCTGGTGTTATACGGGTCTGTGTGTTTTGACAAATGCGCCACGTATCCACCGTTTCAGCACCACACAGAATGGTTTCCCTGCCCTAAAAATGACCTGTTGTCTACCTATACGTTTCCTCCCTGTCCACTCCAATCTCAGAATTCGTGGAAATCATTAGTCATTTTACTGTCTCTATAGTTTTGCCTTTTCCAGAAAGTCGTATAATTGGAATTAGACAGTACATAGCTTTTCAGACAGACTTTTTTTCACTTAACAATATGTGTACAAGGTTTCCCCATGTCCTTTTGTATTCCCAAAGCATATTTCCTTTTATCAGTAAAAAATACTTCACTGTGTAGGTGAACCACAGTTTATCTGCTTGCCTATTTGTAATTTTAAATGTATCATCTACCTTGTCCTAACTAAAAAAACACAGAGTAAATTTAATCTAAAGTCCAAATAAGGGCTACTTTTATTGTTTGTTGAGGATGCAATAATATGCGTTTTTTTAATTTTTATTTTTTAAAAATTTCTGCTTTCTACTTTAGGTATGGTATAACCCAAGACCCCAAAATCAACTCATAGTGACCTTATAGAACAGAGTAGAACTAACTCATAGTGTTTCTCAGGAGTGGCTGATGGATTCAAATCACTGACCTGTTGGTTAGCAGCTGAGCTGTAAGGCACTGTGCCATCAGTCCGCCAGGACCCACATCTGGTTAGGTTTGAGTCTACTGCTTATTATATTGGTGATCTTGAACAAGTTCAGCCATCTGTTTAATTGTCAGAGTTTTTTTCTTTGTTTTCTATATGAAAAGAGATAAAGCAATTCATCTGACAAGGTACATTCTGTAGATATAATAACATAATGTATGCAAATTTCCCAGCACAGTCAGTGCCTGGTGCGTAGCAGGTATGTGTAAGGATTTGTCGCTTTATTTGTCCTAATAATCTCTGAAATGGAATAGAAGACTATAAAGAAAAATGATGTCATTTTTTTACAAAAACAACTATTAGATGTATCAGCATGCCCGAGTTTATATCCATTTGCCCTTAATTTAAGCAAAAGGACACCGCATCCTCGTGAAGGTAACCGTCCAGTGAGGGGAAATGGCCGTTGGGCAGATATTACAGAGGTTAAGGTAAAATTATAACTGAGACAAGTGGTACGAGGCCAGCAGTGCCTATTTTGAGGAAATGATAGATCCAAGGATAAGTAGAAGTTAAGAGCTGTGCAGAAAACCAACGCGAGCTGGACTGAGATGAATAAGACGTGTTACAGTGAAAAGCAAAACCAAACCTGTTGCCATCAAGTCGGTTCTGACACAGAGTGACCCTCTATTAAAACAAGTATAGGTGAAAGAAGAATGTGATCTTTTCTGATAAATGCGCAACTCACTCGGCAGATACTCCAGTTAGGACTCAGGCACGCAAGAACTTGGGGCTCAGGAAACAGTGGCATCACGGAAGCAAAACAATAGGAGACAGTGTGTTACACATAGTCTGTCTCCTTAGGAAGATATGTTGCCACTGAGTGATTGGCACACAAGTATTTCAAAGATGTTGTTTTGTGGGTTTTCTGTCATAGGCACAAGTGTATGAAGGATGGCTGGGACACCTGTCATACAGAACTAGAGGGGATATTTAAGAAGGAGTCCATGAGGATACCATTGTGATGATTACTGCCCCAAGGCTGTAGACCAGACTCAGACAAGGTGACTGAAGAAAAGGACTCTCTCGGGGAGGAAGTACATCAGAGCCAGGAGCTGACAAAAACCAACTCTTGGTTAATTGGAACTAGACACTTGGGGAAAGAGGCCTGCTAGGGCAGGATTGCATAGATGCACACTTGAACACTTTTCAAAACTAAAACAAGTCACCATCTACCATAAAATATAATCCATGTTGTAACAAGATTTGGCTAACACATATAAAAATGAAAACCACAACAACAATCATATCAAAAACACTTTTCTCTCTTCTACACAGAATATTTATATTATTACTGTTGAGTAAAAATTATACCAGCTAGTAAAAAAAGCAGAAAAACAAGAGAAAGTAGAAAATAGACAGTACTCTAAGGCAGAATGTTATCTTTTGAAGGTTAAACCAATGAAGGACATTTATTTATACCGTAATGTTAGCTTTTAATATGCAGGATAAAAAATATGCAGTTTGATCTTATATGTATATAGAAGTTCATATATATGTATACATATGTACATACACACACAACATACTTATAAGTTCAACTTGTGTAAGTATATATATGTACATATATATACATATGAATATACATATAACTAAAACTCAAACCCACTACTGTCAAGCTGATGGTGATTCATAGTGACCCTACAGGACAGAGTTGAACTGACCCATAGAGTTTCCAAGGAGCACCTGGCAGATTTGAACTGCAAACACTGTGGTTAGCAGATGTAGCACTTAATCACTACTCCACCAGGGTTTCCATGTGAAAACATTCCTAACTTCTTTTTTTCCTTTTTTTTTTTGAGTATTTGTTAAGATGTTTGAAAAAATTCAAACTGTAGAGCGTATCTGTAAAAGTAGTCTTGTGTTTACTTTTGCATTGTGGTGTCTTGATACAGGTATATTTTCCTATTTCACCAAGTATCAGCCTTTTAACTTGAACACATGCCATACAAACATACTCTCTCCAAAAACACGTGGGGCGCAGGTTTGGGGGACTAAGTGTAGCTTTCATGTTCTTTCACAATCTTTCACATTCTTTCACATTCTTTCACATTCACCTCTGCCAAAGCCTAAGTAAATCTGTCACCAAGATCTGGTTAAACTTCTTTCAGGTCTTTATTAGTTTGGCTAGCTGTAAGACCATCTACACTAGGTTAGGGTTTGAAGCCGGTGATACACAGTATTTTGGCACATGTGATCTTATCTCTGACGACTTGCCTGAGTGCATAAGTCATGTGGCAAGAGGGCCTTTGTAGATGGAATTAAGGCTACAAATCCCCTAAGATAAGGATACTATTCTGAATTATCCAAGTATTTTCTTTGTTTTGTTATAATGTACTTTTTCCACTTGACCTTGCATCCAGATTCATTCTGCATAATTTTACTTCGTGGACCTCTTCTAGTTAGTTGGCCTGGTAGCATTCTTCTAAATTTCTTGGCACAGACCAGCAAGCACTTTCAGTCCTGTATTCATTTGTTGAAACATCTCACGTGATATTCAGTCAATTGCTGGATCCTTGTTTTTCTCCAATGCTTTCAATGCAGTTTGGATTTCTTTCAGTACCATCGGTCCCTGATCACATCTCGAAATGCTTGAACATCAACCAATTCTTTTTTGGTGTAGTGCCCATATTCCTTCCATCTTCTTTTGATGCTTCCTGCATTATTTAATATTTTCTCTGTAGAATTATTTACTACCACAACTCAAGGCTTGAATTTTTTCCTGAGTTCTTCCAGCTTGAGAAAAGTAGTGCATGCTTTTTGGTTTTCTGTCTCTGGTTCTTTGTGTGGGTTATTATACCACTTTATTTTACAACTAATACTTTTTGTTTCCAACTTTCCCATTCCAATCACCAGTAATTATCAATGCATTCTGATTGCATGTTTGATCAACCTCAGACTACAGAAGTTGGTAAAAATCTTCAATTTCTTCACCTTTGGCCCTAGTGGTTGATGCATAAATTTGAGTCTTCCTCAGAGGTATCTGGATTTTATCTTATCACTAACAGTGTTGTACTTCGGGATAGATCTTGAAATGTTTTTTCTGTAGATGAATGCAGTGCCGTTCCTCTTCAGGGTGTCATTCTGGAATAGTAGACCTTATGATTTTTTAAATCAAAATGACCAATAGCAGTCTACTGCAGCTCACTAACATCTAATATATTGATGGCTATGCATTCTCTTTTATTTTTGATGATTTCCAATTTTCCTAGATTAATACTTCGTACATTTCATGTTCTGATTATTAATAGATGTTTACAACTGTTTCTTTTTATTTTGAGTCATGGCACACAAGCAAACAAAGGTTGCAAAAACTTGACTCCATCCATGTCATTAAAATCAACTCTACTCTGAGGAGGCAGCTCTTCTCCAGTCATCTCCTGAGCATCTTCCACTTAGGGCAGAGTCTCATCTTCCTCCACTATCTCAATGTTTGCTGCTATCCATAAGTTTTCACTGGCTAATTCTCATCACAAGTAGACTGACGGGTCCTTCTTCCTAGTCTGTCTTAGTCTGGAAGCATAGCTGAAATCTGTCCCCCATGTGTGACCCTGCTGTATCTGAATACTGGTCGAATGGCTTCCAGCATCACAGCAACACACAAGCTCCTACAGTACGATAAACTGACACACACGTCAGTAAGTATTCTATAATTCATCAGTCCAAACCTCTCTTTTTACAGAGAAGAAAAGTAGAGTCAAGAAATAAAGTTCCTATAACTAGTCTAAGTTATGGTGATTGCTTAGAAGTTGCACAGGGACTAACAATGCTGAAAATTTTGGACTAGGAATTAATTGCAATCTTCACGTATACTCAGAGAATTATAAGAATTATACGACATACCTTACTTGGTATTCCTCTATAAGCTTATACCTGAACACCAACTGAAATGAGTTTGAACATGCACGTGTGAGGAAGGAGAGAAGGGGGTCACCTTATTGCCAGCCAAGCCAAGTAACATTGAATCAGATCTGACTCATGGCAACCCTATTGAGTGACCCTGTAAATTTAGGCTATACTTCTGTTTACTCCATCAAAACATATTTATAGCTAGTCCAAGAAATGTGATCCAGGTGAATGTGGAAATTACTGAATGATATCATCAGTATCACACACAAGTAAAATTTTTCTCAAGATCATTCAAAGCTACTGCAACAATATATTGACAGAGAACTGCCAGAAATTCAGACTGGATTCAGACGAGGGGGTGAAACCAAGGGTAGAGTTGCTGATGTCAGATCCTGGCTGGAAGCGCAAATACCAGAAAGCTACTTATCTGTTTTATTGACTATGCAAAGGTGTTTAACTGTATGGATCGTAACATGAGATGGATAACTTTGTGAAGAATGGGAATTCCATAACAACTATGCTTATGAGAAACCTGCACACAGATCAAGAGGCAGTTGTTCAGACAGAATAAGGGGACACTGCATGGTTTAGAGTCAAAAAAGCTGTGCATCAGTGTTTTTATCTTTTCACCACGCCTATTCAATCTTTATGCTGAACAAATAATCCCATAAACTGGAATATATGAAGAAGAATAGGGTGTAAGGACAGGAGGATGACACTTTAACAACTTGCATTATGCAGGTGACACAACCTTGCTTCCTGGAAGTGAAGAGGACTTGAAGCACTTAGTGATGAAGATCAAATACCACAGCCTTTGGTATGTGCTATACTTCAACATCAGAAAACAAAAATCCTCATGGTAGATGGAGAAAAAATTGAGGTTGTCAAGGATTTCATTTCTGTTGGCTCCACAATCAATGCTCTTGGAAGCAGCAGTCAAGAAATCAAAAGATGCACTGCACTGGGAAAATCTGCTGCAAAGGACCTCTTCAAAGTATTGAAAAGTAAAAATGTCACCTTGAAGACTAAGGTGTGTCTGACTCCAGCCGTGGTACGTTTAATCATATCACATGCATGCCAAAACTGGACAATGAATAAGGAAGACCAAAGAGGCATTGATGCCTTTCAATTGTGCTGTTGGTGAAGAAAATTGAAAATATCATGAACTGCCAAAAGAAAGACAAATCTGTCTTAGAAGAAGTACATTTCTCAGAAGTGAGGATGGTAAGACTGTTTTACATATTCTGGACATGTTGTCAGGAAGGATTAGTTCTGGGAGAAGGACATTATGCTTGGTAGAGGCTTAGCACTCAGTAGAAAGGAGGGAAACAGTCAACAAGATGAATGGACACGGTGGCTTCAACAATGGGCTCAAGCATAACAACGATTGTGAGCAAGGTGCAGGACCAGGCAGTGTTTTTTTCTGTGGTACGGGGCGGGTCACTATGAGTTGGAACTGACTTGATGACATCTACCAACAGAGTACTTACTGAATATAAACATTCTGTGATTTCTAGAACTTACTATTTTAATCGAACCTACCCCTCCTCATATTTCAGGGCAATGCGCTGTTACTTTGAAGACAAATAAAAAAGAATGTCAAGAGGATTTTTTGTCCACCTCCCTTTAAATAAAGCTTAAATGAAAATTTCTCTGCAGCTTCAGGACAGAGGTTGGGAAAGAAAAAAGCTGATACAATGCATGTTTGTATATATATATATATATATATATTTCTGATGCTATTCTGTCTTTGAAAAGTTTCAGTAAACCTGTAACATACTCTAAATTGTGTGTATTTGCATGTGCTTGTGTATTTGTGTGTATGAGAGAGAGAGAGAAACAGGGTGGGAGAAGAGGCAGAGAGATCTCCTAAACAGAATAATGTCTTGTAAAACTTTCTGATGAATTGATATTATCTTTGACATTCCATTTTCCATATGAAAAATTAGTATTAACAATAGTTAGTCAATTAGTCTATTGAACATGGAAATAAAGTCACATGCATTTTGTGTGAGTTCTTCTTCTCAGGAACTAAACAAGAGGGTAGATTTGCATGTTCTATAACTTGTATTCTCCCTATAAATTCTTATATTTACAACAGTGTGTATTTTTTTTTTTTGCTATTGCTCATTTTCTATTTCTTTAAATTACTTAGAAACAAACTGCATGTTCACCTCTGATTATCTTTGACTAGCTGACTGCTGTTCATGTGCCCATTACACAGTCAGCAGAGCATAAAATTATTACAGTTTTCCTTCCCTTAATTGGCCAAAGCTAACACATCTGTCATTTTTGTGGGAATCAAATTGCAGCCTTAGAAGCATCAGGAACAGCTTGGCATAGCCACAGCAGTACTACTTGGGTTTAATCGACTTGCCCATCCTCCTTGTCTTAGCTAGTTGCTGCCCCTCCTCCAAAGCTGCCCATCTTCACAAAGTTCTCTTCTACCTTATTGGACTCACTACTGAGTTCTTCCTGGCTATTGATTCCGCAGAGTGTGCCAATTCAATATTGCAAGGTCATTAATAATAGCATCTAGAGGGTTTTTTTTTTTTTATTCCCCTCACCATCAATTTTTCCCTTCTATGATAGTAAAATGCCCAATCAAGCAGTGGTATTGCTAAGGTGGGACATCCCCCTGTCCCATGTACTTCCTCCCATACTAGATCATACAGAATTCTTAGTAATGTCTTCTGTGCTTATGTATTTGTAAGTCATAGTTTACCTATAACACCTACTTTTCCTTTACTTATGTTTCATCCTCAAGGAAGTCACTGACCTAGTTTCACAAATACTAATTGCCGCAATATTGTAATGAAAACATCAGAAATTTTGACAAAACTGGTGACTACAGAAATACCGACTGCAAAGAAACCAACAATATGCTTGTTGCACATGTAGGCAAAATGCATGACTTAAAGCGTCATCGTAATTGGGTAATGTGACAGCTCTGACTACAGGGCATTAGAATATTCAAAAAGTCAACTGGCATAGTGTTCCAGCCTCGTTGGTATGCTGATACATGCTAGCTAAGCTCATGAGAAATGTTTTTGTTGTTATAACTAACTACAGGAATGTTTTCATAAAAAAAAATAGTCAATTTCTCCTGAGACACTGCACAAAAATTTATAGACAATCATTTTAGTGTCTCACCTTGACGGTGTCACTTGGTGAGGTTCACAAGCGACACCACTGGTGTCAAGTAGGCACACTGGCACATTCTGAGCCAGAATGTAACCAGCTATAAGTAGATTATCATCGTTGAAAAGCCAGTGACAGAAGGAACCATACTGGTTGATGATTAGAGTTCCTATGTTGTCATATAGAAATGACTCACTTGTATTTTCAGGTCTTTGTTGTAAGAGGGACAACACAAAGTATGTGACTATTCTACTGACTTGGCCTCACTCCTCATTTATTTATTTTTTCTGGAGTAGTTTTCTTTGCATTTCAGTCTCTATGGGATTCTCCTGGAATACTCCTTCCGGAATTAAATCTGTCCAAATAGATGAGGTCTTAGGTGAAATAAAAAATAAAGTGAAGATACTACAGAAGCGTGGACCTGATATTTCTTCTCTACTTGATAGAACTCCTTTAGGGTCTTATAATCTGGGTGTTATTTTTTTCTGCTGTTCTCTTATTAACTAGAAAGGCAGTTTCACTTTCCGCTGTTCTACCGCCTACCCTCCAGTCTCATTGACACTAGAATCACAGAAACATACTCCACTAATTTTCCTGTGTCACAGTCTTTTGACAAAGTTCACCAATATACAGGCCTCTTAACTGAAATGAAACAGCAAGGATGAGCTCCTGTTTCTGCCTTCCTCTTTCCCTGGTATTGCACAGGAGCATGAGCTGAGCTGACGACACCAGTGGGCAAAAGTGAGCAAGTTTTTTCTTAGTTTTTTTAAAGTGTAGGAAAATATGTGATGTTTCTCCAGCTACATCAGAGGTAGGGCCAGAGAAAAGGAAAGAAAGGGTAATTGTGGATGAATACAAAGACTCAAGAATACTTCTGTTACCCAAACAGCTTCACTATTAAGTCACTTAATTTGATTGAATGTAACTGTCTAGTCAACGAATTCTTCTGAGTCTTAGTTTCCTGATTTATATATTGCAGCATACAGAGATAAAACAAAGGTAAGATACGTGAAATCATCTGCAACGTAAATAGTATCAAATATTCATTGTAAAATCAACCTGTGAACATTGGCATCAGTATATAAAATAAATGAGAAAAAATAAATAAATGAGGAGTGAGGCCAAGTCAGTAGAACAGTCACATACTTTGTGTTGTCCCTCTTACAACAAAGACCTGAAAATACAAGTGAGTCATTTCTATATGACAACGTAGGAACCCTAATCATCAAAGACAAAGCTGAAAAATCAGACTGAGTATCAGGTGAAAGGAGAGACAATTCAAAACAGCAGAAACAGGAATTAGGATGCATGCAGGTTGAGGCAAGCAGCGACATCCCAAGCTGAAACCAACCCCATTGGTGCAGCCTAACAGCAGTGTGTGAACATACATTCACCTCCAGAACCAACAGGAATGACACCAGACCTGTGAAAGTTGAGTGTAAGCTTCCAATCCAGTGTAAGCCCTTCCCCAAGACCACAAGCACTGTCTTCACCCATCTTCCTTCCTACTCCAGAACCAGTCCCAAGGCATCCTACACTGCCCTACACCCTAAGTCAGAAACTCAGTGCTGGGTCCAAAGGCACCAGCACTTTCACTCAGCCTCTGGTGTAGGGGATCCACAGAATTGGAGCACCCTTCAGCTCTACCCTAATACCTGGTGGGCTGCTACAAATACCTCGTGCCTTCGTTAGGAAAATATAGGGGGGACATCTATCTGAAGTGCGTTTTTATCTGCAGCAGCCTGTCTGGAGTTACAGATTGGTGACATTTAACACTGCCCTGTCCTCACCAACACACACTAGGGTCCTGAGAGCGGACAGTGCCACCCACCCCATGCAGCTGTCTGCAACAGTGTTCTGAGAATTACTGGTGCCTCTCATTCCTTCCAGCCAAGGACACCATCAAAGAACCAGCTGTACTATCCTTCCCACTGCACTACAGTGGACAGGGCCACGTCCTGTACCTGGGCACCTTGACACAGCTGACAGTCCCTGCCTTACCTCCCATGTCATCCTTCATTGCAACCAGAGACCTATGCCTGCTGCAAACACCTCTGTGCAGTCCTGTCTGTTTAGAAAGACAGGTGAGAGTCTGTAAACCGCACACTCAGTGGCTGATGACCTGGGAATCTGCAGTACCAACAACTGTACCCCCATCCTGCAAGAACAGCCTGGGAGTCTGTTCACTCTCCCCACTTCCTGACAAAACAATATCAACCTGACAGGAGTCAACTCGTGCTATCAGTAATTTCACCAAAAGCATGTGGTCCAAGTGTGCCAGTAACGAGACAGAGAGTAACAGAACAGATAAAAAGGGGGGAAAAAAAAGATCCATCTATATGCTGTCTACAAGAGACATTTAGACACAAAGACATAAACTAAAACTCAAAGGATGGAAAAAAATTCATCAAGTAGGAGTAGCAATACTAATCTTTGATAAAGAAAGACTAGAGCAAAAGTCACCTTAAGAAGTAGTTAAGGACACAATACAATGATTAAAGGAAGACTTAACTCTAATAAATATATATGCAGCTAATGATAGGGCACCAAAACACATAAAATAAACACTAACAGAGAAATAGACAGTTCCACAGTTAGAGTAGGAGAGTTCAGCACATGGCTTTTGGTGAAGGACAGAATACCTAGAAAGAAACCCAACAAACATACAGAAAATCGAAATACTGCAATCAACCAACTTGCCCTCACAAGCATATACAGAACATTCTGCTTAACAGCAGCAAAGCATACTTTCTTTTCCAGTGTACATGGAATATTCTCCACAAACCCAAACCCACTGCCGCTGAGTCGGGTTAGACTCACAGTGACCCTAGAGGTCAGAGTAAAACTTCCCCATAGACTTTCCAAGGAGCACCTGGCGGATTTAAACTGCTGACCTTTCGAGACTACATTTTACATATAATACATATGTATATAACTGCGATTAAGTGAAAGGTTACAGTCCAAGTCAATGTGCTGTATAAAACCCTGTACATGCAACTCTAGCTGCTCTCTGTGATTAAGTGAAAGGTTACAATCCGAGTTAATATGCTGTACAAACCCTGTACATTTAACTCTGGCTGTCAGTACATGCCTCCTTTCAACCCTGTACTTAAAATATTCAACCAATTCCCGTCCCTTCCTCTGCACCCTCTCATATAGACTTTACAGAGGAGCTGCTCCAACAGCCTCATGTCTTACAGTCTAATCCAATTTTTGTCTGAAGAATTACCTCCAGTAGTGGTTTCAGCTCTGGGCTAGCACATAGTCCAGGAGTCATGTTCTCAAGGGACCTTCCAGGATGCCAGGCCATCAAGTCTGGTCTCTTAATAGAGTTCTACATCTACCCCCTAATTTTTCTCTTGCTGTGTCAGGGAGTCTACACTGTGTTCCCTGTCAAGGCAATCATTGGTGGTGGCCAGGTACCACCTAGTACTTCTGGTCTCATGTTTATGTTGTCTCTGGACCACATGGCCCCGTCCGTCTCTGGGCTCACATTTTCCTCATGTCTTTGATGTCCTTGTTTTTCTCTGAACCTGGTTAAGTGAGGCCAACTGATGCACCTTAGATGGCAGCTTATGAGCTCTTAAGATCTCAGATACCACTCACCAAAATGGTATACAGAATATTTTCTTATAAAAACAAAAAACTTAATTATGCCAATTGACCTAGCTATTACCTGAAAACATGTTCCCCAGACCCCTGCTTCTGCTACTCTGACCTTCGAAATGTTGGGTTGTATTTAGGAATCCTTTTAGCTCTTGGCATAGTCCAGAACTGTTGACCTCCCTTCTACTGTATGCTATCACTTCCTTCACTTAACCTAATTCCTATCTACCATCTAATCTATGAATATCCCCATCTCCCTCCCTCCCCTCTCTGGTAACAACCAAAGATGAATTTCTTCTGTGCTTAATCTTTTTCTTGAGTCCCCATGATAGTGATCTCATACAATATTTGCTCTTTAGAAACTGAATAATTTCACCCAGCATAATGCCTTCCAGGTAACTCCATGCTATCAGGTGTTTCACAAGATCATCTTTGTTCTTTATCATTGCATAGTATTTATAGTGTGTATATACCATAGTTTGTTTATCCAGTCATCTGTTGATGAGCACCTAAGTTGATTCCATCTTTTTGCTCTTGCGTATAATACTGCAATAAACATTGGTGTGCATGTATCTGTTTGTGTGACAGCTCTTATTTCTCTAAGGTATATTCCAAGCAGTAGGATTGCTGGAATGTATGGTATTTCTCTGTCCAGCTTTCTAAGAAAGTACCAAATCTATTTCCAAAGTAGTTGTACCATTTTACATTCCCACTAGCAATGTAGGAGAGTTCCAGTCTCTCTACAACTTCTCCAACTTTTGTTGTTTTGTGTTTCTTGGATACCCTTTTTTGTTGTGTTGTTTTGTTGGGGTGAGATGGTATCTCACTGTAATTTTGATTGGGGTTTCTCTAATGACTAATGATTGTGAGCATTTCCTCATGTATTTGTTAGCTGCTTGCAGTATAGAGCATGTTTTAGACCACAAAACAAGCCTTAACAAAATCAAAAACACTGAAATAATATAAAGCATCTGCTCTGATCATAATTCTGTAAAAGTGTAAATCAGCAAGGAAAAATAAAATATGCGGAAATTGAACAACATGTTGCTTAAAACCTAGTGAGCAATAGAAATAAAGATGGAATAAAATAATTTATAGAATCAACTGAGAATGTGAACACATCTTATCAAAACCTTTGGGGTACAACAAAGCCAGTACTTAAGAGATAAACCTAGAGCAATAAACATACATATCAAAAAAAGAAAAAAGGGCCAAAATCCCAATATTAATCCTACAACTCAAACCAATAGAGAGCAGCAAAAGGAATATACAAACAGCAGAAAGAATAAGTAATAAAAAATAGAACAATAATGAATGGAATAGAGAATAGACAACAACTGAAAAATTGACAAGACTAAAAGTCAGTTCTTTGAAAAGATCAACAAAATTGATAAACCACTGACCAAACTGGTGCAAGAAAAACAAGTAGGAAACAAACAACTGAATAAGAAATGAGATAGATTGTATCACAACAGACCTAACTGAAATAAAAAGGATTGTAATGGAATATTACAGAAAATTGTACTCCAACAAATTTGAAAACCTAGACAAAATGGAAAGATTTTTAGAAACACACTACCATCCTAAACTAATTCAGATGGAGATGGGAAAACAAAATAGATGCATGACAAAACAAGGGACTGAAGAGGCAGCCAAAAAGAAAGAAAAAAGTCTCCTAAAAACAACAACAACAAAGAAACCCTGGCCTGGGTGTCTTCACTGGACAGTTCTACCAAACTTTCAGAGAAGAGCTAACAACAGTACTACTCAAGCTATTTCAGAGCATAAAAAAAGGAAGGACTATTCCCAAACTTATTCTGTGAAGCCAGCACAACCCTCGTACCAAAGCCAGGCAAAGACACAACCAAAAAAAGCATACCACAAACCTGTATCCCTCATAAACATAGACACAAAAATTCTCAACAAAATTCTAGCCAATAGAATTCAAATAATAATAATAATAATGTGCTTTAGCATATCAAACAACAATAATAATACTACATGACCAAGTAGGACTCATACAAGGTTTGCAGGGATAGATAGATGTTAGAAAGTTGATCAATGTAATTAACGGCATTTATACAAATCAAATAACAAACATCATTTTAAATCAGTAGAGATGGAGAGCATTCTTACTGAGTACAAGGATGGAATAAGGATGCACTTTAACATCATTCTTACTCAGTATTGTACTGGATTACATAGCTAGAGCAAAAGGCAAGAAAAAAAAGCCACAAAGCCTACAAATTGGTAAGGAAGAGTAAAACTAACCCTATTGGCAGGCAGTATGATCTTATACACAGAAAACCCCCAAAATACACTACTAGAATGAAAAAATCTCAGCAAAGTAGCAGGATAACAGATTAGCAGATGAAAATCAGTTGTATTCCTCTACATCAACAAAGAGAACTTCAAAAAGAAAATCACCAAATAAATAACATTTATAACAGCCTCCAAGATGATACAGTACTTAGAAATAAATCTAACCAGAAATGTAAAAGAACTATGCAAAGAAAAGCATGAAAATCTGCCACAAGAAACCAAAAGATACCTACATAAGTGGAAAAATATACCATGCTTATGGATAAAAAGACTGAACATTTTGAAAATGTCAATTCTACATGAATAAGTCTACAGATACAATGCAATATTATCCAAATTCCGACTGCATTCTTTAGTAAGATGGAGAAATAAATCACAGCTTTATATAGAAAGAGAAGAAGCCCTGGATAAGCAAATCATCGCTAAAGAACAAACTGAAGACAAACAAAATGGGAGGCCTTATGCTACTGGATTTTACAGCCAATTACACAGCTATGGTAGTCAGGACAGCCTGGTTTTGGTACAACAATAGACACATAGCCTAATGGAGTGGAATTGAGAACTCAGATTTTAATCCATCAATGTATGGGCAGCTGGTATTTTACAAAGGGCTGATGTTCATTAAATGAGGGAAAGACAATCTCATTAACCAACGGTGCTGGCATAACTGGATGTCCACTTATAAAACAATAAAACAAGGCCCATACCTCATAACATACACAAAAATTAGTTCAGAGTGGATCAAAACCTCAATATAAAATCCAAAATAATAAAAATCATGGAAGGAAAAATGTTAAGGGCCCTAATAAGCCAAATAAATAGGATATAAACCATAAGTAAAAGTGTACAACCTCCAGAAGACAAATGGAGAGTTCCTAAAAATTAAGTGAAAATTAATGAAATTAAATTACAAAGAGAACCAACAGACTGGGAAAGCTTTTTTGGATGCAACATGTCCCTTAAATCTACAAGATGCTGCAACATCTCAGCAACAAAAAGACAAATCCAATTAAAAAATGGGCAAAGGACATGAACAGACACTTCACCAAAGGACACATTCGGGCAGCTGACAGACACGTGAGGAAATGCTCTCAATCATAAGCCATTAGAGAAATGTAAGTCAGAACTACATTGAAATAACATCTCACCTGACAATACTGGTATTAATCCAAAAATAACAGACAATGACAAATTTTGAAGGCACTGTGAGGAGCTTGGAACTCTTACTTCCTGCTAATGGGAATGTAAAACGTCACAGCTACTTTGGAAAATGATACTGTTCATCCTTAAACAGCTAGAAATAGAAATGCAGCATGACCCAGCACACTCCTCCTAGGAATATATGCTAGAGAAATAAGAGCCATCTCATACACAGACAGTTGCACTATTGTTCAGTGCAGCACAGTAGCAAAAGATGTAAACAACCTAATGTCCATCGGAAACCCTGGTGCTATAGTGACTAAGTGCTACGGCTGTTAACCAAAAGATAGGCATTTCAAATTTGCTACTTGCTCCTTGGAAACTCTGTGAGGGAAGTTCTACTCTGCCCTGTAGTCTCTATGAGTTGGAATTGACTTGATGCAATTTTTATTTTTTTACGTTCATCAATAGATGACTGGGTAGACAAATTATTTTGTGTACATGTAGTGGAATATGTTGCAACAATAAAGAAGGATGATGAATCTGTGAAACTAGTAGCATGGATGAATCTGAAGGCTATTATGCTGAGTGAAAATGATCATTTACAAAAAAACAAATACTGAATGAAATTCATTATTATAATAAGTCAAAAGGTTTACACAGAGTGGGGGAAGATGCTCTTTGATGGTAACAAGGTATGGAGAGGGGAAACCACTAACTAAATATTAGCGTCAACTCTGGTGAAGGGAGGGACAACATATAATATAGGCGAAGTCAGCACAACTGGACCACAGCAAATGTATAGACATGTCCTAAACAAATCCAAACACTTCGAGGGACATAGAAGCTGGAACTCAGGTACAGGCCATCACGGTCTCAAGTAATATCTAGGCCACAGTTCATAAAGAAAATGTGCTACATCCCACTTTCTTGAGTAGATTTGGGGTCTTAAATGTTGTCTAGTACACCACTGTTGGTCTGTGCTGTTCATAGCAAACGAGAATGAAGAAAACCAAAGACACAAGGAAATCAGCACAAAGGACTAAAGGACTGTGTGAACCAGCATCCATAGAAATCGATGGTACCTGGATAGCATCACCAACTACTCTGACAGGTAAGTCCACAGATAATCCAAGACAGAGCAGGAGAAAAATACGGAAAAAAATTCAAGTTAATATGGAAAAAAAATTCAAGTTAATGAATAAAGAGGAGACTTAGTGGTCTGACAGACAGGAGACTCCAAAACTACGGCCCTTGGACACTTTGCTAGTACAGAACTCAAATCATCCCCCAAGTCTGATTTTCAGATAAAGATTAGAGAGGCCTATAAAACAAAAATTTAGCACATGTGAGGGTTGTGCTTCATTAGCTCAGTCAAAAGTTCAAGACCAAATGGGAAACTCCTGTCCAAAAGCAAGATGAAAGGAAAGAAGGGACAGCAACTGGGCCAATGGGCACAAGGACATCAGGGGGGAAAGATGGAGTGTGCTGTCACATTGTGGGGACTGCAACCAATGTCACCGAACGATATGGTTATAAAGTTTTAGGGGAAAATTAACTTCAGCTGTAAACTTTTACCTAAAACACAATTAACCCTGCCCTCATGAAAGGATAATGCCCTTTAGGTTTTTGAATATCAATACTTCACTGAAGATGTTGTTGTTGTCAGATGCCTTCAAGTTGTTTCTCACTCATAGTGACTTCACGTGTAATAGAATGAAACACTTCCCACCCCACAACATCCTTACAGTACTTCACGTTTAAGCTCGTTTTGTAGCAAGCGTGTTTACTCGTCTTCTAAAGGGTCTTTTACGATGACCCTCCATCTTACCAAGCGTGATGTCCTTCTCCAGTGGCTGGTCCTTCGTAATTACATGCCCAAAGTACATGAAACACAGTCTCCGCACCCTCACTAGGAAAGAGCATTCTGACATACTTTTTTCTAAGACAGATTTGTTCATTCCTCTGGAAATTGATGGTACAGTCAATATACTTTGCCAACACCATAATTCAAGAGCTTTAGTTCTTCTTTGGTCTTCCTCACTCATTGTCCAGCTTTTGCATGTGCATGAGGTGACTGACAATAACATGTCTTGTGCTAGGCTATACCTTTGACTTTCAAGGTGACATCTTTCTTTTTTAAAAAAATATACACTTTAAAGAGATCTTTTGCAGAAGGTATTTCCCCACTGTAACAGGCCATTTGATTTCTTGACTACTTCTTCCATGGTGGTTGATTATTTAATCCAAATAAAGTGAAATCCTTGACAATTTCAATTTTTTTTTTTTTCCTGCTTATCATGACCGTGCTTACTGGCCCAGGTGTAGGACTCTTTTTTTTCACTTTATGTTAAGTCTTAATCTATGCTGAAGGCTGTGATCTTTGATCTTCATCAGTAAGTGCTTCAGGTCTACTTGACCTTAAACAGGCAAGGCTATGTCACCTGCTTATTGTAGGTTGTTACTGAAGCTTCCTCCAATCATGATGCCACCTTCAGATAAAGAATTTGAATGAAGTAAACTTTTATTAAAGATGATGACAATGAACTGTAGCTACAAGAGATTTCTGGAATCTAATGAACAGTATCCACAAAACACTAAAAAAGAAACACACCTAATGATAAGCAATTTAAAGATTGCTAACTGAAATGGAAAGAAAAAAAATAAATGTGTTTATTAATCAGCATTATCCATCACCTTCCATTAGTCTGTTGCACTGTGGTGACTGGCATGTTGTTCCCATGCTGGAAGTAACGATATCAGCAGGCTCAGTCACGGTGGACAGGTTTGACATTCAAATACCAGTAAGATCACCCTTGGTGGGAAGGTGTCAGTGGAACTTCCAGACTAAGACATACTAGGAAGAAAGTCCTAGCAGTCTATTTATAAAAATTAGTCAATAAAAACCCTATGTATCACAACAGAATGTTACCTAATACAGTGCTGGAAGATGAGTTCCCTATGTTGCAAGGTATTCAAAATATATAGTTGCCACAACTATCAATTCAAGCCAACCAGTGATCATGGTGATGGAGCAAGACCAGGTGACATTTGACTCTGTTGTACATGAGTCACCATGGATCCAAAAAAACTTAATAGTAACTAACAAGATCGGTAATCAGCCTTCTATAAAAGCATAAGAAAACAAGAATTCTAGTTGTTCATATATCTAACAACAGAGCTTCAAGGCACATGAAACAAAAATTAACAAACCTGAAAAGAGAAATAGATAAATCCATATTATAGTTGGAAAGTGGGGTACAAGTAGTTCCCAACTTACAATATATTCAAGTTACGCTGAACCACACTTTACGATCCTTTGTTTTCTTTTGGCTTATGTAACATGTATGTAAGTAGAGAAGCAGAAAGTGCTCATATTGAAGCTGTAACTTTATTTGTAATATTTCCAACCTCAAGACAAATAAAAGACAATAATAAACAAAGCAAACAAACAAAAAAAGAGATATTCAACATACATGGGAAATGACTTACAAGAGAGTCACTGGAACAAAATCCTGACCTAAGTCAGAGTCTACCTGTGCTTCTTCCTCAGTAATTGATAGATAACTGGGCAGAAAATCAGTAAGGATATGTAGTTGTTGTGTATAACATTATGAACAAACTTGAACCAATTAACATTACACACTCTCCTCGCTTATTAACATGGCTAGCTTCCAAACACCAGGTTGTTACACCCAATTGGTGTTATGTGAAAATGGTGGATGACCACACAGAATCACAAAATGAAGGATGACTACATCTTTACATAACCAACAAATTACATCACCACATAACTGCCAAGTTGTATCATTATGTCACTTCTTCTCAACCCTCTCCTCTCCCCAGTAGAAAGAAACCAGTGGGACAGCCTCATGTATATATATATATATATATATATATATATATATATATATAAAATTGTAAAGTACACACACCACATGCATCACTCTGTGTCCTTGAGTCCAGTTCATTCTTTATCTGAAGTGTTGACTTCAGTACTGGTTTCAACTTGGGCTAACAGAGAGTCTAGGATCTGTGTTCTTAGGGAATCCTGCAGGCTGTCAGACTATCAAGTCTGGTCTTTTAATAGAGTTCTTGATCTGCACCCCTGTTTTTCTCACGTGACATCAGGGAGTCTACATTGTGTTCCCTGTCAGGGCTGTCTTCGGGGGTGGCCAGGACCCATTTGGTCTCATGCTGATGTAGTCTCCCAGTCATATAGATCCTTCTGTCTCCTGGGCTCACTCTTTCTCAAATATACACAGAACTTTAAAATAATTGTATTCACAGTGGCAGGAGGTTGTTAACATGTAATTTTTAACCTCAACTTTGTGCATGCTGGCATTGAAAAAAAGTTTTTACAAGGAAATTTCTCCTTAAAAATTAAGGGGAGATATTTTGAATAACATAGCATATAATCATCTTTCAATAGAGCAACACTGAGAGTTGTTCAAATGCTGTCAGGAACAAACACCATTTTATTGTATAAAAGAAAACACTGCTGACCCTTCACCTCCCCACCCTGCCAGCTCTATCCCTGCATAGGACTTAAGGCAGGCAGTCCCTCACAGATTTGTTAGTTTTCTTATCCATTTCATACTTATTTCATGCCCCCAAACCCCAAACATTATTTATGGTGGCATCCCAGGCATTGAGCCACTATTGATCCAAGACCTAAATCACAATATTTTTCCTATTCTTAGCAGTTTTTGTGGCTGGTCCAGTTCTTCTGCACCACAGTCCAGCACTGGCCCATGAGAAGTAAGGAGCTTACAAAAGGTGCTCGTGAAAAGCCTTTGGTTTTCAGCGTTTGTTCAAGCCACTTGCTTCTCTGCGTTTCCTTTGTTAATATGCGTATACATGATTTCTGAGTTTCTGTGGCCATCCCAAACCAAGTCAAACCCACTGCCATGAAGTCAGTTGCAACTCATAGCAGCCCTATAGGACAGAGTAGAACTGGCCTATAGAGTCTCCAAGGAGGGCCCAGTTGATCCGAACAGCTGACCTTTCAGTAAGTAGTCATAGCACTTAACCACTAAGCCACTGGGATTCCCTCTGTGGCCATTGGTGGCTACAAATTGACAAAGAAATATAGAACAAAAATACAGAGGACTGAGCCTTTGACGGAAATCCTGTGGGCATGGTGGTGAAATGCTTTGGCTGTTAATCAAAAGATCACCACCAGGTGATCCTTAGAAACTCTCTGGGGTAGTTCTGCTCTGTCTTATGGGGATGCTAGGAGTTGGAAGTGACTCTACAGCAGTGGGTTTTTATGGAAGCATTTGATGATTTTGTGAAGCCACAGTTGTAGCCCTGGGTTGACAATGTCCAGATACTTTGCTATTGAAAAAAATAAATACCCACTTACATAAGCTTTTCTTTATTTATTTCCCCCCACTGCTAACTAAAAGGTCAGCAGTTCAAATCCACCAGGCGTTCCTTGGATACTCTATGGTGCAGTTCTACTCTCGTCTCTCTACAGTCTCCATGAGTTAGATCCTACTCGATGGCACTGGGTTTTAGTCCTTGAAGTAAAATTGTTCCTGATGGCACATATACTCTTTCAGTTCATTTTGTACATATGAGATCTGACAATTAAGCTCTCAAACTTAACTGTCCTAAGTGCTAATTACCTCATTGCTGAATATCATTATGGCCACCTTCAAAGCACTCCCCTTAGGGAAGATATGCACTGACCCCAGTACACCCTTCAAAGTACTTTTGGAAGTCGTTCTGAAAGTCCTTCTGGAATGGCCATTGCACACAGTGGCAAGGTGGCAAGTTGGCAAACTTAATTGTGTAGTTGTCTGTGAGGGAGTTTTTAGCCAGTAAACAAATAACTGTATTGGAACACCCTCCCTACTTACCTGATCTGGCCCCTAAAGACTTTTCTCTTCACCTGAAGAAGAAGGAGATATTAAAGGTAGACATTTTGATTACATTTAGGACATCAAGAGTAATATGATGACAGTTCTGATGGCCATTCTAGAAAAACAGTTCCAAAATTGTTTTCAAGGATGGACTAGGTGCCGTCATCAGTGCATAGCTTCCCAAGGGGAGTACTTCGAAGGTGACCACAAGGATATTCAGCAACGAGGTATATAACACTTTTTCTAAGATGAGTTCACAAACTTAATTGGCAGTTCTTGTATGCATACATGTTCATGTAATTATATATTATAATGTTTTGTATGTTTTAAAGTTACCATGTTATTCTACAATGTTTCTCATAGACATTATATGTTAAGAAATTCTAAATTATAATCAAAATATCATTACACCTGTACCATCCTTCTTGCTCTATTTTTCTAACTCTCATTTTGTAATATGCAGATACTATTCTATTTTGCGGTGACACTAGATTCATTGTATGTGTTTATATGAGAATTTTTGTTGGATTTGACTTATCCTTCTTTATAATAAATTCTTGGGGGAAAAAAAAAAAATCTCTTTCCAAATCTCAGTGCAAGTGTTTTTAGGAGCTCTCTAGGACTTTTCATGAATGCTTAGCTTCTGAGGCACAGGCTGTACACTGTCAACTTCACTCTTTTCAGATAAGTACTATCCTAAGTCATCACGCTATTGTATCCTTTCCTAAGCACTACACAAAACCAAAACAATCAAATCCACTACCATCGAGTTGATTCCAACTCATAATGTTTTAGTGGGCTAGTGCTGCTCTACCAGAAATACCAGAGTGGAAAGCTTTCACAAAGGAAGGTTTATTCTTACGCAGTCCTTTAGGCTACAAGTCAAAATCCAGGGTGTCTGCTCCAGGGGAAGTTTTTTCCTCTGTCAGATTTTGGAGAAAAGTCTGGTATTCCATTGGTCTTTGTCCAGGGAGCATCTTGGCACAGGAACCTCACGTCTGAAGGACACGCTCTTCTCCCAGTACTGCTTTCTTGATGGTGAGAGGTTATCAATTCTCTGCTTGCTTCTCTTTCCTTTTATCTCTTATAGGACCAAAGGATAACGGTGGGGCAAGCCATACTCCAGGGAAACTCCCTTTACAGTGGAGCAGGGCGGTAATCCTATGAAGGGATATACAGTCCCACCCTAATTCATTAACATGCAGCACAGGAAAATCACAAAATGGAAGACAGTCACAAAATAATTGGAATCATGGCCCAGCCACATGGCTACACATGTTTTGGGGGGAACACAATTCAATCCATTACACACAGCATTCCCATACAACAGAGTAGAACTGCCCAGGAGGATCCAGTGGATTTGAACTGCTGACTTTTTGGTTAGCAGCTGTAGTACTAAACCAGTACACCACCAGGTTTTCCAGTACGTAAGAGCTGCTATCTTATCCTCATTTCACAAATGGTTTACACTTTCAGAAACTTTTCTTTGTTTTTTTCCTTTATTTTTTTATTAATTACAGTGAAAGAAGAAAATTTCTAACATTTATCGGTTATCTCATCTATGATAAACACTCACTCCTCCACTCACCCTTGCAGCCAACACAGTTATTGTCTTCTGTAGTTCTATTTGTAAGTCCTTACAACAAGGGTCTCATATAATACTTATCCTTCTGACACTGACTGATTTCACTCAGCATGATTTCTTCCAAATGAGACCATGTTATGTAATGTTTTCCAAAATTGCTATTGTTTTTTATCATAGCATCGTGTTCCATTGAGTATATGTACCATAGTTTGTTTACCCATTTGTCTGCTGAAGGGCATCTAGGTTGAATCCATCTTTCAGTCATTGTGGATTGTGCTGCAACAAACAGTCATGTACATGTGTCTGTTCGTGTGACAATGTTTGTTTCTGAAGGATAAATTCCAGGCAGTGGAACTACAGGATCAAATGGTATATGTATTTCCTGCTTTTTAAGGAAGTACCAGATTGCTTTTCAAAGAGGTTGTACCATTTTGCAACCCCACCAGCAATGTAGGAGAAATCTAGTTTCTCCACAGCCTCTCCAGAATTCATTGTTTTGTGTTTTTTGCATCATGCCCAACCTTGTTGGGGTGAGATGGTATCTCATTGTAGTTTTGATTTGAATTTCTTTAATAGCTAATGATCGTGAGCAATTCTGCATGTGTCTTTTGGCTGCCTGGATATCCTCTTTAGAGAAGTATCTGTCCATCTCCTTCACCCATCACTTAATTGGATTATTTATCCTTTTCTTGCTGATATTAAATCCAGTTTTAACTACTGTATAACTCTTTAAGTTTCTCTCCATCTGAAACAACTATAACTACTGTAGTGTATCCCTCTTTTAATGTGATGGTGCCATAGTTGTCATGATACGATCACAGATTTCCTCATTTTAACATTGTAGCTTTAGGTTTTGTGACTTTACTGATTAGAATTCTAGATGATGTGTCCTGCATTGTCCCCTTAAATATACATTTAGTGGTTTTGTTTTTCTAAGCAAAGAGCTTCTTTCAGTATTTCATGTAGTTTTGGTTTAGTTTTTATAAAGTCTCTAAGCTTCTCTTTTTTGCATATGTCTTAATTTCACCATCATATTTGATAGACAATTTTGTAGGATATATAATTCTTAGTTGGAATTTGTTCTCCTTCAGGGCTTTGAATGTGTCAACCCACTGTTTTCTAGCCAGCATCATTTCTGCAGAGAAGTCAGATGAAAGCCTATAGGTTTTCCCTTGGAGTGTTAACTATGCTTGGAGCTTTGCTGCCTTCGGAAGCACCTGTTTATGTTTCATTTTATTAAGCTCGATTATAATATGTCTTGATGTCTTTCTTTTGGGGTCTAGCTTTTGTGGTGTTAGATAAACATCTTGGAGACCTATGTTCTCTTTGCTTGTAATCTCAGGAAAGTTTTCTATCGACATCACTATAGCAATACTCTTGACATTGTCATCTATCTCCCCTTGTTCAGGAACTCCAATTAAATGTGAATTATTCCTCTTAATGGAGTCCCACGTGTTTCTTAATGCTTCTTCATTTTTCTTCTTTTCTCTGATTTCTTCTCATAAATGTTGGTGTCAGTTGGTCTCCCCTCAAGGTCACTGAGTCTAACTTCTACCTGTTCAATCCTACTCTTTTGGCTTTGGACTGAATTCTCTAATTCTGTAATTTTGTTATTGATCTGCTGTATTTCAGACTGTTGATGCTCCATCAGTTCAAATAGCTTACTAAATTTTTCATTTTGTTCTGCTGCATTTTGTTTAATCTATAGGAGAGTTCTATATATAATTCTTTTGTGCTCAACCTCCAATAGATTCAGAAAGGCTTCTTCATCTGGGAATTTTTTTCAATCTTTATTTTGAGAGTTTTCTGGAGTGTCTGAAGGCTGCTTCTTTAAATGATTAATTATGGTCTGCTGCCTGCATGCCATCTAGATGCTGTTTGATTTCTCTGGTGTTAGATCTCAGAGAACTGTTGGTCATCAGCTGTCTCTAATACTGTACTGTCAGCAACTGTCCCTAATACTCTAGTGATTTGCCCCTGGTGTACTCTCTGGGGTGGAAGTCTCTGCTTATTGGATGGCAAAGACACCACCCTACTTATGGAAAAACTGGGGGCTGTCAGCCAATGCTACAATGTGGATGGGAGGAAAAGATGCTGGCCTCTCAACAGACAGATCTCCAGGCAAATACATAGGCCACTGAGTCTTAAAAGCGGACTTCATTCTATATGGAGAACTGTCCGGCTGTTGAACTAGGCGCTGTCCAATGTCCTGGCCAAAAACAGGCTGTCAGGAGCAGCAGACCCCACCTTCCAGTTATGTTATAATATGTGGTAAAGCTGAATTACATTTACATATAAAATTAAGCTTGCTATTGGACACATTCACCATTTGTCACTTTGTCATACTGTGTGGCTTATATGTTGTTAACAGAATTTTTCAAGACTAATAACATTTGAGTTGCAAGTACCCTTTGTTCAACAATGTAAATGGTGCCTAAGCACAGTAGCACTGCAGGTGATCACTCTATCTATACCAATAAATTTGGAAGACAGCTACCCAGCCAATCAAGTACCTGGCAGATAGCCACATTCTGGCCATCCCAAAGAAAGGTGATCTAAAAGAATATGAAGATTACCAAACAATACCATTAGAATCACATGCAAGTCAATTTTGCTGAAGACAATTCAAAGGCAATCGAAGCAGCACAGCAGTAGGAACTGCCAGAAATTCAAGCCAGATTCAGTAGAAGATGTGGAAGGAGGACTATCATTACTGATAACAGGCAGATCTTGGATAAAAGTGGAAAATACCTGCATTTTATTAGCTATGCAAGGGTATTCAACTATGTGAATTGTAACAAATTATGGATAACACTGCGAAGATTGGGAATTCTGGAACACTTAATTAAGTTCATGTGGAATCTGTATATGGAAAAAGAGGCAGTCATTCTAACAGAATAAGGGACTACTGTGTGGTTTAAAATCAGAAGATGTGTGTGTCAGTATTACATCCTTTAATTGTGCTTATTCAATCTGTATGCTGAGCAAATTATCCAAGAGCCTGGACAATATGAAAAAGAATACAATGGCGGATAGGAAGAAGACTCATTAGCAACCTGTTGATAAGCAGGTGATACAACCTTGTTTGTGAAAAGTGAAGAGGATTTGAAGCATTTACTGATAAAGATCAGTACCTTAAAATAAAGCAGTTGAAATGTACTTTAACATAAAGCAAAATAAAAATTCTAGCAACTGGGCCAGTAATCAATAACACAATAAACAGAGAAAATATGGATGTTGTCAAAGAACTCATTTTATTTTGATCTACAGTAAACTCACAAGGAGTAGCAGTCAAGAAATCAAACTATGCATTGCATTGTACATATCTGTTGCAAAAGACCTCTTTAAAGCATTAAAAAGCAAAGATGTCACTTTCAGGCCTAAGATGTGCCTGACCCAAGCCACGGTATTTTCAGGGGTCTCATATGCCTGCAAAAGGTAGACAAGGAAAGAGGAAGGCCAAACAAGAATTAATGCCTTTGAATTATAGTGTTGGCAAAAAATTAAAATAATATAAACCCACTGCCATCTACTCAGGTCCAACTCACACTGACCCACAGGTCATAGTAGAAACGCCCCACAGTTTCCAAGGAGTGCCTGGGAGATTTGAACTGCCAACATTTTGTCTAGCAGACATAGCACTTAACCCACTATGCCACCACAGTTTCCATGATACTGGCAAAGAAGGTTGAATACACCATTGACTGTGAGAAGAATGAACAAATCTGTCATGCAAAAAAGTACAGCCGGAATTCTCCTTCTAGAGACAATGGTGATCAGATTTCCTCTCTCAAACTATAGACATCAGATGGGATCTGTCTCTAAGAGAAGGATATCACTGTTGGTAAACTAGAGAATCAGAGAAAGACAGGGTGACCCCCAACAAGAGGGAGTGACACAGTGGCCACAAATGTGGGTTTAGCCATAGTAATGACTTTGAACATGCTGCAGGACTTGGCAGTGTTTTGTTCCATTGTACATAGGATTGCTATGAGTTGGAGTTGACTGGATGGCACTTAACAACATCAACAACCGTGAGGAGACAGAGAGATTTTTCTGAATTATCTGAATAGTTCCACTGTAATGACATGGGTCCTTAGTATGTTGGGATAGGGACACAGAAAAAGAGTTCGATAAAGAAACATGACAACGAAAAGAAGGTCAAAGTGATGTGATGTGACAAGAACTCATCACTTCTGAAGGGCTCTGAAACTGGAGGAAGGAACGGCTCATGAACCAATGAATGCGGATGGCCTCTGGAAGCTGGAAAAGGCAGGGAAACACATTCTCCCTGGGAATGCTGAAGGGAATACTGCTCCGATGGCCCTTGGATTTTAGCCCAGCAAGACCCATGCCGAATTTCTGACCCACAGAACTTTAAGATAATAAATTTGTGTTCTTTTAAGCTTCTACATTAGAAATAATGTGTTACAGCAGAGACAGTGGTGATGGGAAACCAATACTCCTGCCTTTCAGGGAACTCAAAGTTAACTTTCTCTTAAGAGAATCTGTAAGTAGTAATAAATGAACAGACCTGAAACAGCATCTCCTTATTGAGGAAATGGAAGCTTCTAGGCTATTCCAACTCAAAATTATGACCCATATCCCAGAAGAATGGTAATACTAATTTGGGACCCCAGTGCCCCCTGAAATTCATATCATACTCCACTAAAACTTAACCTGCTCCCAGACGTGAGCCAAATAAAACACACTTTCCCAAGAATATTCAGTGTGTTTTGTAATATAGTTTTGAACAAATAGTGGTTTCATAGCAGCTTTTCCGGATAGGTGGAAAGTGTTTTAAATATAGAAATTAGAAAAAGGATTAAAAGAAGAAATGAGTGATATGCAACAATGGCTATTGATAGCTGTTGCCCTTTTTACTTAGTTATGATTTTTTTAGAACAAAAGAAGACTCTACTATAATCTGACCAACAGGAAAGATGATTTATAAGGCATAGAATTTGATGAGTTAGAGCTGACAGAGGTCAAATATTAGAAACATGAAAAAAGGGGATTATATTAACCAAAAAAGTATTCTTGCCTTGCTTTCTGCAGTAGATTGAAAAATGAGCAAAGAAGCTTAGACTCTGGTGAAGACAGAAGGAAAAGTTCCTAACAAATCAGATGTAAAAAACCAAGAACAAGTAGAGTCAAAGATTACAGTAGTTGATAAGTGCAGTGACCAGCAAAGTAATGGAATTTTCAGAGGATACAAAGGAGACTTTTAGAGAAAGTGAAAATGTTTAGATACTTGTAGTAGCTATCCAGACCACTTGAATGTAGTTGAGTTAGTAGACTTGTCTGTAAATCTTAAGAGACTCACCTACTTTCACTTCAGTTCTAAAATGAAATCTCAAAATATATGTATTGCTGAAAAAGCACTTCAAGAAGAAGACAAAAAATTATCCATATTTCAAAGGTTTATTCAGGTGTATTTAAGTTTCTCTTTACCAATCCCACCCCAACCCAATGAATGTATTCTAATGGTAGAATGGTTTTCCTGTAAACCCAAGGAAGAGTAACATTTTATTGAACACATGTACTGTAACATATTTTTGTTTTATCAATAAAAAATATTAGATTAGTGTCCATTCCCAATATACGTTATAACAAACCAAGAAAATTACTCTTTTGCTCAATGAGGTATTTCTGTCACACAATATTTTTTTTTTTGATCTATCACTTTTCAATTCATGGAAACTATTTAGGAATGGGTAAGTGACCAATTTTCTTAAATGTTTTATCAATATATAAATAGTTACTTTCTAGCAAGTCTCATTGTTAAGTGTTATAGAAGGTTAGTGTGTCATAACTGTTATAACGTTAGATACTAAAAAGGATGTCAAAATATTTTTCTTTGCTCCTTCATGTCTTTCTGGGAAAAGGTTCAGCATGGAGTCATGACTCCACTGTTACTGAATTATTTCCCACCTTCCCGGTCCTCCGTAGTGACAATCCTGGCTCTGACTATATCAATACATTTACTTGTTTGTTCAATTCTATAAGACTTCATACACTGCTTGTGACTTATTGTATGCATGCCACTACAAAGGCACATTTACTGCACTGTCAACTTCACCTAAGATGTATAAAGCTTCAAGGAATGCTGCTTTCATACTAACTGTGAGAAAAATCCAGATAAATTAAAATTGTTAATTTTCTTGAATCCATCAGAGACCCAAGAAGACAAGGCAACTAAGGAACCTGAGTTCCAAAAAGGGCCAAATCTGAGCGGATTGTGTTGCCTGTGGCAGAGCATTGGAGGAAGAAGAGCAGGCTCAGTACAAACCAGCAAGGAGGAATCAGCTAAATTTCATTGAGCAACCAAATACCAGAAAACTCTGGTTTGCAGTTGTAATCCACCAGGTGCTCCTTGGAAAGTCTATGAGGCAGTTATACTCTGTCCTATAGGGTTGCTATGAGTTGGAATTGACTTGACAGCAGTGAGTTTGATTGGTTTCTTAGCTGAATGCCAAGACTGAATAGCATGTTACTTTGGAATAGCTTGGAGGGGGGTGGTGAGACTTAAGTGGAGTTGACACACCCTCATAAGCTTGTTCTTACACACCTCCACTGGGGGAATCACTGAAAAACACAGGAGGCAAGATAAAAGTCTGAGCAGAGCTCCTTTCAGCAATGGCTGGCATGCAGGACGTGTTCAGAAGTTATGGCAACACATGCTTATAACACTGCTTATTTCTTGGACCTTTATCTTGTAGAAAGCAGAATCTGTGAGCCATGCATGAAGGCCATTGATGCTTTGCAAAGGCAAGACAAAGACAGTTTAGGTTAGAAGAAAGGAAAGGTCTCTATACCTTATGAGGTAGAAAGCCATCTTAGGTTCAAGAAACTATACTGATATTAAGCAAAGGCCTCATTCTACTGGTGGAGGGGTAGAAATCTCTGCCCAAGACCAACAATCCGTGTAAAGCAAAGTCTGACTCCCTTGGGGAGGACGGGCAAAAACGCTGAGAAAACTCCATAATTTTGATTCAGTTGTAAAAGGCCTCCTTGTTATGGGGACTGAATCAGTACAAAAAAAGAACATTCCTACACTTACCAAAGGGATGACTGGAAGGATTATGGAGAGAGACTTCTAAGGTTCCCATGGATGGGGTGTCTAAAAGTTCGTGTTGGAGAACTATCTCTGGGAAAATTCTCTAGCACCTAAGTTCCTACCTCATGCACAAGATGAAGACCATCATGAGAAAAATGTGAGTACCACAGTCATGAAAATAACCACACACTCACACCGAAAAAAAAAAAAAAAGAAAACTCAAGCCCATTGCTGTCAGATGAATTCTGACTCATGGTGACCCCGTTTACAACCAAAGAAGAAACAAAACCCAAACAAGCCTTACCCCTTGCCTATGCTATCTCAGCACCTACGGTAACAATCTGAGGAAAGAAAAACCATATTATTTTCAAGAGGTAAATGCTAGTTTCCTCAAAATTCATCTTAAATAAAATGTCTTACATTGAATAAGAAAATCTTAGGAATGTATAATTTTTGTGAGATACACAACAACCCCAGGAAAAGTCAATGCACTGTTATTGTAAGATTCAGAAAAAGCAAGCAAAATAACCAGACTCATAGACAACCCATTTTCAGATGATTTAATGATATCTGTTATTTAAACCCTGGTATACAGAGGTTAATTGTTATGTCTGCTAACCAAAAGGTCAGCAGTTCGAATCCATCAGACACTACTTGGAAACACTATAGAGCCATTCTACTCTGTCCTATAGGGCTGCTATGAATTAGCATCAACTTGACAGCACCATTTGTGTGTGTGTGTATTTAATATGTTAAAGGATCTAGTAGAGAAGGTAGATTACGTGTATAAACAGGTGGGGAATTTCAATAAACAAATGCAAACTGTAGTAAAGAATCAGAAGAAAAGGCCTAGGGGAAAGAAGAAGGTATCTGACTAGAGACTTTAAATAAGCTCAAAAGTAAACTTGAAACATATGTTTTTGAAGAGATGATTCCAGAAACTCTGAAAAAAAATAAAAGTCAGATATCAAACTGAACCAAGAAGCTCAGAGAAGCCTAAGCAGAATAAATACACACAGACACAGACACACACATACACACACACAAGTGTATACACATGTGCACATACCATGAAAACATTTACACACATTATATTGAACTCTTGAGAACCAAAGATAAAGGGAAAAAAAAAAAAACAGTTTAGCCAAAGAAATGTAGTAAATTGTATACAATTTAACAAATTAAGAATTGATAGCAGTTTTCCTTTCATAAAGTGTACAAGCCAGAAGATAATGGAGCGACATTTGTAAGAACTCATTTTGGTGGAGTCAAATCTGACTCATAGAAATGCTGGAGGTTAGAGCAGAAGTAGCCATAGGGCTTTCCAGGCTATGAATCTAATTTTTATGGGAGCAGACTGCTCTAGTATTCTTCCACGGAGTGCCAGGTGGGCTAGAACCACCAGTATTTCACTAGGTAGTAAAGTGCTTAGCCACTGTACAACCAGATCTCCATTTGTAGATGGCTGAAAAAAAAAAAAAAAATCAACCCAGAATTGCTTATTCCATGAAAGTATATTTCAAGAATTACAGCCAAATAATGATTTTTTTTCAGGAAAAAAAAAGAAAAAGGAACAGAAAGAAAGAAAGTAAAGAAACAAGACTAATGGACCCAGCATTTCTTCAGGAAGAATTATGATACTAGAGAGAAACCTGAATCTTTACAAAGAATCAAAGAACTCAAGAACAACAAAAGAATTAAAGGTTTATTTATGACAGATAAGCTATGAAAGTTGTTTAAAGCAAATACATAAGGAATGTATTATGAAGCTTATTCTACACATAAATGCAGATTTTATGAAAGTAACAAGACAGAGGATGGGTAAAAGGAATTGGAAGCATACTATTGTTTTATTAATTGGAGACTTGACTGTGCCAAAATAATACTCCTACAGCCCTACAGCCACCATCAGTTTTTAAAAGGAGGAACAAATAAGACGACAATATTAGGAATAAAATAGGATAATAAAACAATAAATTATTCAAATAATTCATTCAGATAAGGTAGTACAAAGAAAGCATATGCAGATGGTGTCTTAGCTTTCTATTCCTTCTGTAACAAATTAACACAAACTTCTGTTAGGTGCCACTGAGTGGATTACAGCTCACAGAGACCCTGTGTACAACACAATGAAACACTTCTGGTCCTAGGCCGTCCTCACAGTTCTTGTTATGTTTGAGGCCCTTGGTGCAGCCACTGTGCCAGTTCATCGGTTGATGGTCTTCCTCCTTTTCAACGACCCTCTGATTTATCAACCGTGATGTCTTTCTTCGGGGACTGACTAGTCAGTCCCTCCTGATGACATGTCCAAAGTATCTGAGATGAAGTTTCACCATTATCACTTCTGAGTAGCTGGCTATACTTCTTCCAAGAGAAATTTGTTCATTCTTGTGGCAGTCCGTGGTATATCCATGTTCTTTGCCATTATTCTAATTCAAAGACGTCAGTTCCTTGGTTTCCCTTACTCACTGGCCAGTTTTCACAGGCATTACAGGCTATAGAAAACAACATCCTTGGTTCAGGCACACAGTGTTTCTCTAGGTGGCATCTTTGCATGTGACACATTAAAGGAGATCTTTTGCAGCAGATTTGTCCAATGTAATATGTTTCCAGACTGCTGCTTCCAAGGATACTAAATGTGAATCTAAGTAAAATGAAATGTTACCAATTTCCATATTTCCTCTGTTGATCATGCTGTTCCTTATTGGGGCTTTGTGAGAATTATTATTATTATTTTTTTTTATGTTGAGGTGTATTCTAATACTGAAAGCTTTAATCTTTTTTTTTCTATTTGATATGATTGAGTGAAAATGTACAAATTCACATGCCCACCTATCACTAAGGCTTTAATCTTTGATCTTCATCAGTAAGCACTTCAAGTCCTCCTTGCTTTTGGCAAGCGAGATTGTATTATATTATCTGCATATTGCTAGTTGCTAGTGAGTCTTCCTCTAATTCTGATGCTGTGTTCTTCTCCATACAGTCCAGTTTCTCAGATTATTTTCCCTGCATAATGACTGAATGAGTATGGTGAAAAGATACAACTCTTACTTAAACTTTTCCTAGTTTTAAACCAAATGATAGTCCTTTGCTCTGTTAGAACAACTGCCTCTTGGACCATGCACAGCTTCTGCAGGAGCACAATTAAGTGTTCTGGAATTCCCATTTTCCACAACGTTATCCATAATTTGTCATGGTCCACACAACAGAATGATTTTCTATAGCCAATAAGACAGGAAAATATCTTTCTGATACCATCTGCTTTCAGTGAAGATTGTCTGATATCATGAATAATGTCTCTACTTCTGTGTCCTCTTCTGAATCTGGATTGACCACAAACTTAGTGACTTAAGACAATACACACTTATTATCTTACATTTATGAAGTTTAGAAGATAAAGCTGATCAGCATGACTGCATTCCTTCTGGATATTCTAGGGGAGACTCCTTTCTCTCTCTTATCGAATTTCTGGAGCCCGCCTACATTTTTTGGCTTGTGGTACTTTCTCTGTCTTCAGAATGAGCAGCATAACAACTTTCCTCTCTCTGACTCTTCTTCTCCTGCCTGCCTTCTTTCCCTCTTCAGGATCCTTGTAATTACTTTGTAACCACCTTGATAATTTAAGATAATCTCTTCATCTCAAGAGTCTCAATTTAATCATTTCTGCCAAGTCCTTTTTGCCATACCAGGGCAAAATTCACATGTTTGTAGACCTCTTAGGTGTGTGGGCGTTATTATGTCTATGAATGATTATTATGTCTATGAATGCAAAACAACTATCAAGATTATAAACCTAAATTCAGTTATATCAACTCGATTTCCAGGTGAGATGAGCCCACCCAGATATTTCTCAAAGAATAAAAATATAATACGTGGAGAAGAACGCATGGAACAGCTCGTTTAGACTGAAGATCTAAGTGGCAGGAGGTGGAATGGGTAAGAATACCAGGATTTTAAGTAGCACCGACCTGACAAAGTGTTTATCACTTTCCCCTTCTTATAATCTGCAGTGCAAACATAAAACAGCTAGAAAGCTAGAAGTTAGCACTAGAGCGGAGCTAGTGAAAACCCAGAGCAGAGCTCTCAAGCTCTCTTTTGAGGAGAGGGAAATAACAACTCTTCACATTCGGAGAGATCATATTCCGGACATCCCTGCAGTGCTTTCGTCTCTTCTCTATTCTCTTGTGACATGGCCCATGAAATGACATGACATAGCAGCAGCGATGTCAGCAACAGCAGTGGCAATGGGAGCCACATAAGCCAAACTTAGAAGAAGGGGAATTTTCCTCACCTTTTGAGGAAGCTGTGGTTTCAAGACAGTGGCACCAGTCCACACTTCTTTATTTGTCTTTCTCTGTTTTCTCATCAGAAACCCTGGAGGCATAGTAGTTAAGTGCTATGTCTGCTAACCAAAAGGTCTTTGGTTCAAATCCACCAGGCACTCCTGGAAAACTCAGTGGGGCACTGACCTATAGGGTCACTATGAGTTGGAATCAACTGAATGGCAGTGAGTTTAGATTTTTTTGGTTTGGTTTTCCCGTCATTGGACCCTTGACATAGTATCATCATGGACTGGACAGCTTTGGCAGATATCATGAAGGGGAACTCCAGGAAACTGAAAAACACGGAGGAGACTGTATAGAAAAAGGTCACCTCAAACATGTACATGTGTGGGTATGGTCCTAATCAGCCTGCCAAAGTCTTTGCATATGGAGCTAATTTATAGAACTTGGCCCAGGACCTTGACTGACCACTAGGTGGTGGGAAAGATCTGAGTATCTTTACAAAGGCTTTAAAACTGATCTGACGTTGGAATCATAAACAAAAGGAGGCAGATTAAATTTTACAACCTGGTTCTAAACAGTTCACTTGCATGCTAAAATAAAATGACAGCATGCTTCACAAGAGGTAAACAATATCATAATTCAATACTAATATTGAACGTATTCAGCATACTAAGAACCACCATAATTAAAATTTGCAAGAAAAAAGAAAAGGAGCAAACACTAGTGATGTAAAGAAACAGCTGTAGGATTATCCAAAAGCAGATGACATAAACTGATTTGAGCCATCAGTTGTGAATACTCTTGGAACAAAAGAATATAGTCTGTGCAAATAAAAGATACAAAGAATAACAAAATGAAAAATTTAGAACTGAAAGACACAGTAATAATAATAACAACGAACAGCAATACCTTGTTGAATTGATTCAGTAGAATTAAGAGGTGTGTGGTCTACCTGGGTGATCTACCACATTCCTTAGAATATAATATACACTGTCCCAAGTTAGGGGGTCTTTTGGAAATGGCAACTGTATTAAATTTACGGTAGTGTTTTTAAGTCTCTTTACCCTTACTTCTATCCCTCACAGGTAACTATATTTTGAAGCCCTGGTAGTACAGTGCTTAAGAATTATGTTTGTTAACCAAAAGGTTGACAGTCTGATTATACCAGATGCTCTTTGGAAACCCTATGAGGCAGTTCTACTCTGTCCTATAGGGTTACTGAGAATTGGCACAGACTCAACAGTAACGGTTTTATATACATTATTATACATATGTGTGTGTGTGTGTGTATATATATATATACTCGTTGTATACTTGTTCTAAAAATTTCTTAGAGGAAATTAAAAACTCCAACTGTAATTGTGACGTTCTCTGCTTCTTTTAGTTCTCTCAGTTCTGTGTTTATGTGTATACAAATTTAAAGTTCTCATGCATTCTTGATGAATTTATCCCTTTATCAATATACAACGTCCCTGTTTAAGCTGGATTTTGGATCTTATTCTGCAGTCATCAGGGTTTGATACTGATTTTGCCATTTCAAAAGCTTTCTTCTTAGGAGGTAGGTTCTTCTTAGGAGGTACTTTTAATCTATAAAGTACATTTTTTTCTAGGCAATGTAGAATTTAATCTTTGCTTCTTGCAGTTTGACATTCTGATTCTTAATTGGAGTGTTTGGAAAATTACTTTTAATGTTATTCAAGATATGTCTCTTTCATCCACTTTGCTATTTGTTGTCTATTCTTTCTGCTTTTTTTGGTGTTGTTTTTATGCTCTATGGTATATCATATAACCTGTTATTTGTTTTGTTAGCTGTCATCCAGTTGATTATGACTCATGGTGACATCACATGTGTAGAGTAGATCTACTCCATAGTGCTTTCACGGCTGTGAAAGTAAATCACCAGGGCTATCTTCTAAGGTGCCTGTAAGTGGGTTCAAACTGCCAACTTTTCAGCTAGGAGCTGAACACTTAACTGATTGAGCTACCCAGGGACTCCTAATCTATTAGGGTTCTTCTGTAATGCATCGATTGAAATGTAAGAATCCTACAAAGGTTCCTACCCTTAGGCTTTGTTCTCTTAATATTTTAATTCTATTTTACAACCTTGTGTAATCTCATTGTAAAGATGCTGGGGAGATGCTAACTGATGGTTCAAACGCAATTGGAAGTACCTTGGAAGCAAGACCTGGTGAGAGTCAAAAAAAAAAAAAAAATCAAACCTACTACCTTAGAATTGATTTGGACCTACAGAGACCTCATAGGATTTCCAAGGCTGTAAATCTTTAGGGAAGCAGTCTGCCTCGTCTTTCTCCCTTAGTGTCCTTGGTAGTTTGAACTGTTCACATTTCAGTGAGCTATCAATCAGCTTACCCACTGCTCCGCAGCCCCTGAAGATGCTTGTTTGCCTGTATTTTAACATTTCTGGGGTGTTTCATTCCTCTGTCCAGATCTAAGTCTCTATCTGTTATCATTTACCTTTTTTTTTTTTTAAGATCTTTTATGAAATTTGCTATACTGCTAATCCATGGGAGGGACTCCTTCAGTTTTTGTTTGAGATTTTAAAATTTGCTTTTATTTTCAAAACACATATTTGTTAGGTCAGTTTTTGTTGGAGATTGCTAGTTTTAGTACAAAATATGATTCTTCTGTCAGCACTTAAAAGATACAATTTTATTGTCTCTGAGAAACCCTGGTGGCCAAAAGGTCAGCAGTTTGAATCTGCCAGGTGCTCCTTATAAACTCTATGGAGCAGTCCTACTGTGTCCTGTAGGGATGCTAGCAGTCAGAACTGACTCCCAGTGGCACTGGGTCTGGTATTAAATAGTCGATGACCACACACTTGCTGAGTTCTTACACTTGTTCCTGTGGGCGCGTTCTGGCTTTATGCTCAAGACAATCTAATGCTTTTATTTATTTACTTTCGAACATTAGATTTTATCAATTTGGTTTTGATGTATCTTTTGTAGTTTTAATTCTGTTCATTTTATTGGAGGTCACTGAGCTTCTTGTAGTTGTGGGTTTCTGTTTTTCAGCAAAATCTGAACATTGTTGGCTAGTGTTACTTCAATTATTATTTTTTTTCCAAACATCTTTCCTTTGCTTTGCTTCTTGAAGTCTAACGACACATACGCTAGACTTATTCTTAGTATTTCAAAGATCACTGAGGCTCATCACATTTTCACTTTTTGAAAATTTTGGTGTTTTATTTTGGTTACTTTCTATCATTATGTCTTCAAGGTTTTCTTTCCTTCTCTAGTCTACAGACAATCTTTTAAATTTTATTTCCTCATTTAAAATATATGTCTAGCTTTTTCCTGTTCTAAAGTTATTGTTGATCTATTGAGTTGATAATTTATTCAGTTAATCTTAATAATCTTATTCAATTCTCCATTGATTCATTGAGTATATAAAACATAAGGCAAACTCTGGATGGCTCAAATTGTTAAATGTTGGACTACCAAAATGTTGTGGTTCAAACTCATCTAGAGGAATCTAAGAAGAAAGGTCTAGTGATGTGCTTCTGAAAATTCACACCCTTGAAAGACCTATGGAACAGTTTTAGTAACTGATTCAACAGCAACCAACACACATACATACACACACACATACACATACACTCTTCAATATATGAGGTCTAACAGTTAAGTCTGTGATCTTCATTCTTCCAAGTACTGCATACCTCATTGCTGAATGTCACTACATTCACCTTCAAAGTCCTCCGCTTGGAAGCTATGCACCTACACTGGAGCCTAGTTCACCCTTCTAGGCAATTTTGGAACTCTTTCTGGAATGGCCATTCTGCACCGTGGCAAGGTGGCAAGTTAGCAGGCTTAACTGCGTATCTGTCTGTGAGGGAGTGTTTAGCCAGTAAACAAATAATTGTATTGGAACACTCTCCCTGCTCACCTGATCTGGCCCCCAGTGGCTTTTTCTTTACCTGAAGATAAAGAAAATATTGAAAGGAAGACATTTTGATGTCATTGAGGACATCAAGGGTAAGACGATGACGGCTCCAATGGCCATTCTAGAAAGAGTTCCAAAATTACTTTGAAGGGTGGACTAGGTGCTGGCATAGGTGCATAGCTTCCCAAGGAGAGTACTTCAAAGGTGACCACGTGATATTCAGAAATGAGGTATGCAGTACTCTTTCTGGGATGAGTTAGCAAACTGAGTTGTCAGACCTCATAGGTATATAGAAACTAAATCTGTTACTGTTGAATTGACTCCCACTCATAGCCACCCTACAGCACAGAGTAGAACAAGCTCATAGAGTTTCCAAGAAGCAACTGACAGATTCAAACTTCTGACCTTTTGGTGAGTAGTCAAATGCTTAACCACTGAGCAACCAAGGGCCCATACACACAGACACACCACATACACAGTTATATTTCAAAAAAGGACTTATACATAGTGTTCCATAAATAAATGTTAAATGTTTTTGAAATGGATAAAAGTTATCAGTTTCATTGAAAAATAATATATAGGTAAATTCCACAAAGAATTAGGAATCCAACTTTTGGTTGCCATTGAGTTGTCTTCTTTGCATCATGACTGGGTACAATAAAACAGAACAAAACTTTGCCTTGCCCTACACCATATCCGTGATCACTGAGGTGTCTAAGCCCATCACTGAGACTATTACTTCAATGCATTTCATTGAGATTGCACTTGTTTTCATTGATACTTTGCTGTATCGAACAGGATGTCCTTTTCTAACAATTAGACTTTGTTGGTGATGTCTCTAAATAAGCAAGATGAGATTTCATCATCCTCACTTCTAGGGAGCATTCTGATTGAATTTCTTCTAATACGGAACATACTTATTAAAACAAAACACCAAATTAAAATTAAGGTTCAGACAGCATTCAGTTTAATTGTGTTTTTTCTTTACTGTTATTCAAAAGTATCTATTGCACTTTGCTTCTATTTTAAGGTCTAAAATATAATTCTAATGCTTAGCATTAGTTTTGGTAATCTGGAAACATGATTTGATAATCTAGAAACATGGAAAACTAGGTGGTGATGCATGAAATGGTGGATGGGGGTGCCTCACACAGCTGTCTGGTCTCTGTGTCACAGTCTCATGCTTGCTGGACTTCCTTCATGATGACTACCTGGGAGAGGTAGTCATTTTAATGTGTAAGATTTATAAATACACAGTCTATACCACAGTAACGTAACAAGTCACTAAATTGTTCCTATTTTTCAGGAGAAAGGGAATTGGAGTCCATTTATCAATGGAAAGAATGGCAACAACAACAACAAAAAATTTATGTATATATAATCTCTCACTATACAACTCTTCTTCCTTCATTTGCATATAAACATTCATTGATTAAAACCAATTAGAGGCATTACTGTTTATATAAAATATTTAAGTGCAAGTAATTTCAGAAGGCAAATACACTGAATTTTTATAAGACTAAACAGAAAAAGCAAACAGGAGAAAGTAGTGTTTTATTGACATTTACATATAATTTATGCTATAAAACATCAGGGAAAGAACATATTTAACATATTATGTGACAAAACAATAAGCTTACATCCTGAAATTTTGAATCTAATTACATTTAATTTGTGCTATAAATTCTTGAAGAATATACTATTTTAAAATAACTATTAATATGAAAAACAAATTTTTGACTATTTTATATTAGCAAAGGATTTTCCCATGTTATCTTCTTTTATCTCATTATGCTAAAACAAAAGGATACCTATACAGAGTAAATTGAAGCAATAGATTCTTTAATTTTTTGTGTGGCAAAAATCTTATTGGACTGATTTAACTCTGCACCGGATTTTGCTTCTTTTGACCCCTCTAACAAGAAAGACCCAGAAAAACAAATGAATCAATTATGCATGACTTTCTGGAGCCATGAACATCAAGTGCCAAGTTGAGAAATTGGGTTGAATGATAGGGAAGCGAGTAGGTCCAGAAGCCCCTAGAATTGGCTAGCCTTGACCTAATAGGAATTGGTAGAGTGCAGGCTGATTGGCAGCAGTGAGCTCAGCGAGTGCAGAAGTGGCTTTTGGAAGGTGTCTTCCTCAGAGGCAGAGAGCTAGCAGCAGAGAACCTACTCGTGTCTCCAAAATAAGTGAAAAAGCATTTGATTGTTGAAAGATAGGTAGATTTTATCTGATCTACCCCACAATGATCTAAATCTTTCCTTTGGGTTAAACTTCCTTACCTTTTCCTACTATTTACCCCTCTCTTCCTTGTACTGCACCTGACTATGACAATTGATGTCACTACCTGACCAGAAGTAGGACTACTTACAAGTGCCCTAAGACATTCTCCTAGACTCAGACAGGGAAAAATTTAACAAACAAGGAGAAAAAAATGAATAAAATAATCTCCAAGCTACCCTAAACTGAGAGCGCAGGGAAGAAGCAGTTCTTTTCATAGGCTCAAGCATAAGAGTACGTACCTTCCTCATAGGCATGCAGTAATGGCTGTCAGTTCCATGCCTTTCTTAACACATGCAGCCAGATATTTGGGCCTACACCAATCACCCTGCCCATCTAGGACAGTAGCAAAGTGTCTGCACCACACATTAGTGACTGAATACCTGGGCAACTCAGCTGAATTCAAACAAAAGAATAAAAGGACATTTGAGCTACAAAATCACCAACAATTAAATTTACTTATAAGACCAGCCTACTTTGGAATTTCACAACGTAACAACAAAGTCCAAGGAACAAAACACAGTAAGCAAACAAATAAATAAAACCCTGATGGCTTAAAGACAACCCAAACCCAAACCAAACCCACTGCCACTGAATCAATTCTGACTCTTAGAAACCCTATAGAACAGAGTAGACCTGCCCCACAGAGTTTCCAAGGCATGGCTGGTGGATTCAAACTGCTGACCTCTTGGTTAGCAGCCATAGTAGTTAATCATTATGACACCAGGATTTACCCAAAGACAATAGTCACTGTAAAATCACATAAAGATGCAGACCACGATAGCTTGAGAAAGTGCCAAGGCAAGGAATCAAGAAATTTTCCAGATGAAGAGAACTTCCTGGAATTATCAGAGATAGAATACAAAAGATTAATATTTAGAACTCGTGAAGAGATCAAGAAGAGCCGGCGAAATGCAGAAGATCATAATGACAAACTGAACACAGCAAGAAATCATAGAGAAACAGCATATAGAAATTAGGAAGACTAGTAATAAAACTACTTAATTAGAATACAGAAAGTCAAAGGAGTAAAATTGAGGCAATAGAAGCCAGAATTAGTGACACTGAAGGTAAAACACTTGACATAAATGTATTTGCGGAAAGATTAGATTAAAGAATTTTTAAAAAAGTGAAGAAACACTAAAAATTATATGTGATTCTATCCAGAAGAATAATCTATAAGTGATTGGAATACCAGAGCGAGGGAGGACAACAGAAAATACAGAGAGAACTGTTGAATATTTGTTGACAGAAATCTTCCTTGATATAATGAGAGATGAAAAGTGATCTATCCAAGACATTTATGAAACTCTACATAAGTGATATCTCAAAAAAAGACAATAAGACATAATATACTCAAGCTTACAAAAACTAAAGATAAGGACATAATTTTAAATGAGGCTAGAGATAAACAAAACTAATATACAGAAGAGTCAGTAAGACTAAACTCAGATGATTCAGCAGAAACCGTGCAGACAAAAAGGCAATGGGATGACAGATACAAAACCTTGAAGGCAAAACATTGCCAGCAAAGAATTATATATCCAGCAAAACTGTCTCTCAAATATTATGGTGACTTTAGGACATTACCAGATCAACAGAAGTCTAGAGAATTTGCAAAATCCAAATAAAAATCACAGGAAATACTAAAGAGATTCCTTCAGTTAGAAAATCAAGAACTTCAGGTAGCAACCCAGAGTAGAATGTAGAGTAGAGCAACCAGATATGAACTCGGATAGGGAAATCAAAGCTAAAACACTGAAAATGGGGAAACAAACGTTATTATGTAAAAGATGACATTATGACAAAAACAGAGAATAAAAAATGTAGTTACAGACCTGTCACATGAAGAAGTCAAGACAACAAAAGAAATTAAAGATGGGTTTAAATTTAGAAAAACATGGGTAAATACTAAGGCAGTCACAAAGGAAACTAACAAACCTACACATCAAAATTAAAAAAAAAAGAAAAGAAAACTACAAAGTCTCAGCAAATACAAAACCAATAAAAATTAAAAAGATGGAAAGATAAAAAATAAAAATGACTCAGCACAGAAACTTAAGTGGAATAAATAAATTGTCAACAATGCCCCAAAAAGGCACCAAAAGGACAGCACTAAACCCATACCTATCAATAATTACACTGAATGTAAATGGATACAATACAGCCATAAAAAGACAGAAAGTGATAGAATTAGTGAAACAAACACACAAAAAAACATGGTCCATCTGTATGTTGTCTACCAGAGACACACCTTAGACTTAAAGAGTCTAACAAACTAAAACTCAAAGAATGGAAAAAATATATATCAAGCAAACAATATTAAAAAAAAAAAAGAACAGGAATGGCTGTATTTATTTCTGATAAAATAGACTTTTGAAATAGAATCCACCAGAACGAATAAGGAAGGACACTACACAATGATTACATCGGGAAGACATAGCCACATTAAATATTTACACAGCCGATGATAGAGGTCCTAAATACATAAAATAAACTCTAACAGAATTGAAAAAAGAAATATCTCCACAGTAATGACAGAAGGGTAGAACATCCAGAAAGAAGCTCAGTACAAACACAGAAGATCTAAATGTCACAAACAAACAAACTGACTTCACAGACATACATAAAACACTTCATCTAATAGCAGTCAAGTATACTTTCTTTTCTAAGGCATATAGAAAAATCTCAGAAAGAAACAGTATTAGGCCATAAAGCAAGCCTTAACAAAATTCTAAGCATCAAAGTATTGCAAAAAATCTTGTCAAATTATGCTGTTGTAGATTCCATTGAATCTATTCCAACTCATAGTAATCCTATGTACAACATAATGAAACACTGCCTGGTCCTGGGCCATGCCCACAGTAATTTTTAATGCTTAAACCCATTGTTGCAACCACTGTATCAGTCCATCTCGTTCAGCGTCTTCCTTTTTTTTTACTAACCCTCCATTCTATCAAGCATGATGTTCTTCTCCAGGGATTGATCCCTCCTGACAACATGTCCAAAGTATGTGAGACACAGGCTTGCCATCTTTGCTTCCAAGGAGCACTCTGGTTGCTCTTCTTTTAGAACAAGATCTGTTAGTTCATTTGGTTATCCATGGTACATTCAACATTCTTCTCCAACACCACAATTTAAAGGCTTCAGTTCTTCGTCTGTCTTCTTCATTCACTGCCCAGCTTTTGAATGCATATGAGGTGATTGAAAATACCATGGATTGGGTCAGGTGCACCTTAGTCTTTAAGGTAATGTCTTTACTTTTCAACACTTAAAGAAGTCTTTTGTAGATGCAATGTGTCTTTTGCTTTCTTGACTGTTGTTTCCATGGATATTGATTGTGGAGTCAAGTAAAGAAATCCTCAACAACCTCAATCTTTTCTCCATTTATTATGAAGCTGTTTACTGGTCTGGTTGTGAGGACCTTTGTTACCTTGATGTTGAGGCACAATCTATACTGAATGCTATAGTCTTTCATCTTCATCAGTGTTTCAAATCCTTTTCACTTTCGCCAAGGAAGTTTGTGTCATCTGCCTCACACAGGTTGTTAATGAGTCTTCCTCCAGTCTTGGTGCCTCACACTTCATATAGTCCAGCTTCTCTGACTGTTTGCTTGGCATAGAGATTGCAAAGTTATGGTAAAAGGATACAACCCTGACACACACCTTTCCTGATTAAACCATGCAGTGTTCCTTTGTTCTTTTCCCACAGCTATCTCTTGATCCATATACAGATTCTTTGAGAACACAATTAAGTATTCTGGAATTCCTATTTTCTGCAGTATTATCAGTAATTTGTTATGATCCACACAGTTGAATATCTTTGCATAGTTGATGAAACATAGGTAAATATGCTTTGGGGCTTGAATTTCTGGAAGTTCCCTGTTAATATACTGTTGCAGTCTAGACTACTAGAAACACACTACCTGACCAAACTAATACAATCAGAGGCAGAAGAATTAAATAAACCCATGACAAAAGAAGAGATTGACCATAAAACCATAAAAGTAGAAATCAACAACAGGAAAGAGTAGAAATCAAGAACATAAAAAGCTAGGGGGAAAAAAATCAAACACATGGACACTGAACAGTTCCTTGCTCAAAAACTACTGGATTATAGAAGAAATCATGGACAGGAGAAAGAAATCCACAAAATCAAATGAGAATGAAAGCAAATCATATCAGAACCTTTAGAACACAACAAAGACAGTGCACAGAGGTCAATTATTTCAATAAGTGCACATATCCAAAAGAGAAAAAAAAAAGAGTCCAAATAAAAGTATTAACACTACAAGCCAGATGAGTAGAAAGAAAGCAGCAAAAGAAATAACTGGACAACAGAAGAAAGCATACAGTAAAAATCTGAGCAGAAGTAAATGAATTAGAGAATAGAAAAATCAACAAATTAACAAAACCAAAAGCTGATTCTTTGATCAAAGTTCAATAAAACCAATAAACCACCAGCCAAACTGACAAAAGAAAAATAGGAAGGAAAGCAAACTACTCAAATAAGAATTGGGATCAGCAATATCACAACAGATTCAACTGAAAGAAAAATCATAGCAGGATTCTATGAAAAATTATACTCTAACAAATTTGAAAACAGCAGAAATGGAGAAATTTCTAGAAGCACACTACTAGTTGAACTAACAAAATTAGAGGTAGAACAATTAAATAAATCCATAACAAAAGAAGAGATTGAAAAAGTAATTTAAAAGCTACCAATTAAAAAAAAAAAAAAAGCCCCAGCCCTGATGGCTTTACTAGAGAATTCTACCAAACTGTTAGAGTTAACACCACTAGTATTAAAGGTGTTTCAGAGTATATAAAATGAGGCAACACTCCAAACATTATTCTATGAAGTCAGCATAGCCCTGGTACCAAAACTAGGTAAAGACAGTATATGAGAGGAAAATCACAGACTAATATCACTCATGAATTTAGATGAAAATTTCTCAACAAAATTCTAAGTTACAGAATTCAAAAACATATCAGAAAAATAATTCGCCATGACCAAGTGGGATTTATAGTAGGCATGCAGGGATGTTTCAACATTAGAAAAACAAGCAGTGTAGTTGATGTTAGGCTGAAACTCAAGCCCACTCCCCCAACCATTCCCAGAGCTGCCGGAGTCCAAATGTTTTATATGCCAGCTATTCCTGAAATTCCATTCAAATGAGATGAGCTGTCCAGCCTGAATAGCTATCACTCCTTTCCCATAGGCTCAAGTCCACAGAAATGAAACCCTCTTATGTTAATTAAGTAACTTTAATTGTCCACAACCCCATAGGCTACTTGCCACCGACACCGTTCTCATCCTCACGGGCACTGCTTTCAGTGCTGTCCTCAGTAGGGTTCACCCATCCTTTTTATAAACCCTCAAACCCCGAGCCAGAGTGCAGTTTTGCAGGCTCCCTCCCCGGAGCTCTGTAAAGCCGCCGCGGACGCAAATAAACTTTTCCTTTTCTTTCTCCTCCTCTCTCTGGTTTTCCTTCTGTATACTTTCCATTAAATGAAACCCACTGCACCCAAAAATCTCTTAACAATTGACTATATGAATAAAATGGAAAACAAGAACCTCTTCTTTTTATCAACTGATGCAAAGTCTTCTCACAAACGTCAATACCCATATGAATTAAAAGCTCTCAGCAAAATTGGAATTGAAGGGAATTTCCTCAGTATAATAAAGAATACTTACAGAAAGCTAACAGTCAATATTTTCCTAAGTGGAGACAGTCTGAAAATATTCCCCCAGAGAATGAGAAGCAGACCAAGATGCACTTTATCACCACTTTTATTCAACAACATTGTGCTGGAGGTTCTAGCCAGAACAATCATGACAGAAAAATAAATAAAGGGCATCCAGATATGCTAAGGAAGAAAAATACAATGACTCTATTTGCAGTTGATATGATCTGGTACGCAGAAAACCCCAAGGAATCCACAAAAAAAACCCTACTGGAACTAATAGAAGAGTTCAGCAAAGGATCAGGATACAAGATAAACATACAAAAATAAGCTGGATTCCTCTACATCAGAAAAGAGAATATAAAAGACAAAATCACCCAAATCAAGACCACTTAGAAGAGGCCCCACAAAGATAAGATACTTAAGAATAACTCCAACTAGAAATGTAACAGACCTGTACAAAGAAAACGACTGGACACTACTGCAAGAAACCAAAGAGACATACGTAAGTGGAGAAACACACCTTGTTTACGGATAGAAAGACTCAACATTGTAAAAGTATCTAGTCTACTCAAAGCAATCTATAGATAGAATACAATCCTGATCCAAATTCCAATAGCATTTTTTAATGATATAGAGAAACAAATCATTAACTTCACGTGGAAAGGGAAAAGGCTTTGGATATTAATTGAAGAAAAAAACAAAATGAGAGGCCTCACACTATCTGTCTTTAAAATCTAGTACATTCCCACTACAGTCAGCACAGCCTTGTACTTGTACAACAATGGATACAGAGACCAATGAACAGAATATAAACATAAAATCATCCACCTATGAGCAGCTAATATTTGACAGAGGTCCAAATAAGGAAAAGATAGTCTAATTAACAAATTAGATTACCAACAATGCACAAACACCAGAAAAGAAAATATACCAATAGGAACTACTTAAAATTGAAGACTTATTCTCCTCCTAAGACTTTACCAGAAGAGCAAAAGACAACTTACAGACTAGGAAAACATTTTTGGCTACAACCAATTTTATTTGTGTCTAATTTCTAAAATCGACAGGATATTGCAGAAGCTCAACAACTTAAAGACAAGCAGATATGTGAGGAAAAGCTCACGATCATTAGCCATTAAAGAAATGCAAACCAGAACTACAATAAGATACCATCTCATCCCATCAAAATGGATCAAAGAAGGCTAGCATTAACTCAAAAACCACAAAACAATAAATGTTGGGAGACTGGAATACATAGACACTGCTGGTGGGACTGTAAAATACTAAAATCACTTTGGAAAATGATTTGCATTTTTTTTTAAAGCTAGAAATAGACATACCATACGCTCCAGCAATCTTACTTTTTGGGATATATCCTACAGAAGTAAGAGCTATCACTTGAACAGAGACATGCACACCAATGTTTATTGCAACACTGTTCACAACAGCAAAAAGATAATACTAACTTGGGTTTCCACCAATAGATGAATGGATAAACAAGCAGTCAATGTAATATCAAGCAATGACAAAGAACAACTCTTAACTTGGGAAGCATTTCACAAAATGGAGTGTGGAAAGTATTATGCTCAGTAAAATTCATCACAAAAGGACAAATATTTGTGAGATTAGTGGTACAGGAGGTCAAGAAAATGTTTAAACACAGAAAACAGTCTTTGATGGTTATGAGGTGTGGAAGGAAGTAAAGACGTATGTACTAATTTGATACTACATAGGAATTATTCTAGGTGAAGGGAAAGAAAACACACAATTCAGCAGAAATCAGCACAACTGGAATAAACCAAAACTTAGAAGTTTTCTAAATACAACCAAACACTTTGAGGACAGAGAAGCAGGACAGAGGTATGTGGACCATCATTTCAGGGGACGTCTAAGTCATTTGGTGTAACCAAGTTTATTGGAGTGAAGATGGTGGACTAAGCACACGTCTCCTTATATCCCTCTGGAAATCAAGACCTGAATTGATAATCAAACGGAGCCTTCTGGTCACCTAGTCAGCCTCAGGACATGGCACGGGGTTACTAATTGGGACTTCATACCACTGAGCGAAAAACCTCCTCTCTTACGCTGACTCCCACGTCTGGCTATCCCTGGCTCTCACGGACTGAAGGTAAACGCACCATTTTGACTTTTTTTTCCTCTGTCTTGGCTGGCAGGCGGAGCAGGGTCTTGCCTAGCAGATAGAATCAGACATGTTGCTGGGGGGTCAGACAGGTGAAATTCCCATATTTTGAGAGCCAGGTTTGGGACTCTGTTAATCTAGCCACTTTGAGCCTGTCATTTCATATCTGCCTCAGCAGCGTTTGTACGGAGTTTCACAGTCAGTGAGTGGGACGCCATGTTGGATACAAAGATTCTAGCGGGACCTCATTCTTAGCCTGGGAGCCAGTGCCTGCAAACAGGACAGTGCTTCTCCAACAGAAAAGCAGTAATTTACCTAGTGCCACCTGCTTTGGGGTCCCTGCAACAGAAGCAGAGGAATCACTACCTCTCAGCACTTTTAGCCCCTCTGTCTACTGCCTGTGTGGAGGACGCCATCTTGGATACGGTGGCCACAGCTGGACCTAATTCTTAGCTTGAGAGCCAGAGCCTGCCAACAGGAGAGCACTATTCTATCAGAAAAGCAGTACTCTACGCACTGTCGTCTAAGACTAGGCCCTGTCAGCAGAGGCCAACAGGGCAGTAGCATTGCTGTATTCTGAACTAGTTTGTATCATCTGGGGTTGGATATAGTGGCGCTTACTTTGCCAGTTGAGAAGAGGGACCTCTACACCTGAAAATCTAACTGACTTGTGAAGTGGTCAGGTATCTTTTGCTTTACATTTTAAGACAGCCTAGAGAAACATCTGCAGTCCATCCTCACAGTACCTCTTCTAGCCTCCACATACTCACTTGGGTCCCAAAAAGCAACAGACACTTGTGGCACACAAGAAATCAGCCATGGCTTCAGAAGGCTCCCAAACAAAGCAACCGAGGAGCTTTCCAGATGAAGAAACTTTTATGAAAGCATCAGAAGGTGAATACAAAATGATTATATACAGAGCCCTTCTAGACCTTATACAAAATGCAGGAGAACAAAATGAAAAATTAAGCAAGATGTTCGATCTGATGGAACACCAGTACTCTGAAATCCAGCAGATCAAGAACAAAATCAAAGACAGAAACTTCAATGCAAAGCCAAGAAAACAGAATGGAACAAATAGAAAAAATAATTTCTTACTTGGAAGACAGAGCTACTGAGGCCAGCATCTATGAGCAGAAATCAGAAAAAAGAAGCAAGAAAAATGAAGAAACATTAAGAAGCATGTGGGACTCTGTTAAGAGGAACAACCTTCAATTAATTGGAGTCTCTGAACAGGGTGAGACATCTGAGAACTCAGAGTATCGTTGCTGACCTGCTGAAAGAAAACTTCCCAGAAATAATGAAGCAAGAGAATATAGACATCTCAGATGCATATCGTATGCCACCCAATATAGATCTCAAAAGAACGACTCCAAGACATATTATAATCAAGCTCAACAAAATGAAACATAAGCAGCAACTCTTAAAGGCAGCAAGACTCAAAGCAAAGCTAACATTCAGAGGGAAACCCTGTAGGCTCTCGTCAGACTTCTCAGCAGAAACCATGCTGGCACGGAGACAGTGGCATGACACATTCAAGGCCTTGAAGGACAAGAACTTCCAACCAAGAATTATATATCCTGCAAAACTATCTTTCAAGTACAAAAATGAAATTAAGACATTCCCAGATAAACAGAAACTCAGAAACTTTGTAAAAACCAAACCAAAACTACAAGAAATATTGCAAGAAGTTCTTGGCTCCGGCTTAGAAGAACAAAACCAATAACTTTATGTTTTAGAACGACTTTACTACTCAAAACTCTACTCAGTTAGGGAAGGCTCCAAAGCCAATCACAGCTTTGATTTGGAAAGAAGCAATCCAGTGATCATCATGAAAACTATGGTGTCATCATATTAAAAAGAGGGATGTACTACAGTTGTTATAGTCCTTCCAGATGGAGAGGAAGATGACCAGACTGGTAGTAATTAAAATTGGGTTTATATATAGTTTATTAAGGGGGATCATAGGGGCAGCTTTAAAGCACAACAAAGATGTATCATATCATTTCAAGAAATGTAACACAGGAATCTCAACAACCACAAAACCAGCTCTGAAAAAGGTGAAAAATCAACTCACAAAAAGAACATCCCAGAACAGACTAATAAGAACAACAGAGAAAACATCAACATAAAAATAAACATGTCACAATGGCAGCACTGAACACATACCTATCAATAATTACATTGAATATGAATGAATTGAATGCTCCAGTAGAGAGATATCGAGTGACATCTTGGATCAAAAGACACGACCCATCCATATGTTGTCTACAAGAAACTCACTTGAGACCTAAAGATAGGAACAAACTGAAAATTAAAGGTTGGAAGAATATATATCAAGCTAACAATGAACAAAGAAGAGCAGGGGTGGCAATTCTAATCTCAGACAAAATCAATTTTAATGTCAAATCCACCATCGTGGACAAAGATGGACAATATTTATTGCTGAAAGGTTCAGTACACAAGCAAGACTTAACTATATTAAATATATATGCACCTAATATCAGAGCACCTAAATACGTCGAAGAAACACTGACTACACTCAAAAGAGAGTTAGATGACTCCACCATAACAGTGGGAGACTTTAACACTCCACTCTCTATGCTAGACAGATTATCTAGAAAAAAACTCAGTAAAGATATAGAAGACCTCATTGCCACAATTAACCAACTAAACCTCATTGATATATACAGAACTTTCCACCCATCAGCAGACAACTACACCTTCTTCTCCAGTGCACATGGAACATTCTCCAGAATTGACCATGTGATAGGCCATAATGCAATGCTCAACAAAATCCATACCATTGAATTACTGCAAAGCATCTTCTCAGATCATAAAGCTATAAAAGTTGAAATCCACAGCAGAAAAAACATAGATAGAAAGTGGAACTCTTGGAAACTGAACAACATCTTGCTCAAAAAAACATGGGTTATAGAGGAAATCAAGGATGAATTAAAGAAATTCGTGGATTCCAATGAGAATGAAAACACTTCCTACCAGAACCTATGAGATACAGCCAAAGCAGTGCTCAGAGGTCTGTTTATCTCCATAAAAGCACACATCTGGAAGGAAGAAAGAAACCAAATTAAGGAACTAACCCTACAGCTTGAACAAGTAGAAAGAGAACAACAGAGGAACCCCTCAGGCACCAGAAGGAACGAGATCATAAAGATTAGAGCAGAGCTAAATGAATTAGAGAATAGAAAAACAATTCAAAAGACCAAAAGCTGGTTTTTTGAGAAGATCAACAAAATTGACAAACCACTGGCTAAACTTACTAAAGAAAAGCAGGAAAGGAAACAAATAACCCAAATTAGAAATGAGAGGGGGGTTGTCACCACAGATGTAACAGAAATCAAAAATATCATAACAGAATACTATGAAAGACTGTACTCTAACAAATTTGAAAACGTAGGGGAAATGGACAAATTCCTTAACTCGTACCACCTGCCCAAATTATCACAACATGAAGCAGAACAACTTAATAAGTCCATTACAAAGGAAGAGATTGAAAAGGTCATCAAAACACTGCCAACCAGAAAAAGTCCGGGTCCAGATGGCTTCACGGCAGAATTCTGCCAAGCATTAAGAGAAGAGTTATCTCCAATACTACTGAAACTATGTCACAGTATAGAAAGGGATGGAGTACTCCCAAACTCATTCTGTGAAGCCAGCATAACCCTGATACCTAAGCCAGGGAAAGACCCAACAAAGAAAGAGAACTACAGACAGATATCACTCATGAACCTAGATGCAAAAATCTTCAACAAAATTCTTGCCAATAGAATACGACAACATATCAAGAAAATAATCCATCATGACCAAGTGGAATTCATACCAGAGATGCAAGGCTGGTTCAACATCAGAAAAACAATTAATGTGATTAACCACATAAATAACACAAAAGACAAGGATCACCTGATTTTGTCCATTGACGCAGAAAAGGCATTTGATAAAATCCAACACCCATTCACGCTAAAAACACTTAGCAAAATGGGCATAAATGGCAAATTCCTCAACACAATAAGGGCCATTTATAAAAACCAATTGCCCACATCATCCTGAATCGAGAGAGACTGACTTTCCCTTGAGATCAGGAACTAGACAAGGATGCCCACTCTCACCTCTTCTATTTAACATTGTGCTAGAAGTTTTAGCCAGAGCAATTAGACAAGACCAAGAAATAAGGGGCATCTGCATTGGCAAAGAGGAAGTTAAAATCTCCCTGTTTGCAGATGATATGATTGTATATGCAGAGAACCCCAAGGAATCTATAACTAAACTACTCAAACTGATAGAAGAGTTCAGCAAAGTCTCAGGATACAAGATAAACATAAGTAAATCAGTAGTATTCCTTTATATCAACAACGAGACTGTTAAGGAAGAAATTATCAAATCAATATCATTTACAATAGCCCCTAAGAAGATAAAGTACCTAGGAATTAATCTAACCAGAGAAACAACAGACCTTTACAAAGAGAACTACAAGCCCTTACTACAAGAAACTAAGAGAGACTTAGATAAATGGAAAAACCTACCCTGCTCGTGGATAGGAAGACTTAACATTGTCTGTTTTACCCAAAGCAATTTATTTATATGATGCAATCCCAATACAAGTTCCAGTATCGTTTTTTAATGAGATGGAGAAACAAATCACCAATTTTGTTTGGAAAGAGAAGAAGCCCCAGTAAAGCAAGGTACTACTAAAAAAGAAGAATACACTGGGAGGCCTCTCATTACCTGACTTTAGAACATATTACACTGCCACAGTGGTCAAAACAGCCTGTTGCTGATATAAGAACAGACAGATCGATCAGTGAAACAGAACTGAGACCCCAGAGATGACACCATCTGCCTATGAACAATTGATGTTTGACAAAGGCCCTAAGACATTAAACTGGGATAAAAACAGTATCTTCAACAAATGGTGCTGTCAAAATTGGATATCCATCTGTAAGAAACTGAAACAAGATCCATATCTTACACCTTATACAAAAACCAACTCCAGCTGGATAAAAGACCGAAATACCAAACCTAAAATGATAAAGCTCATCCAAGAAAAGATAAGAACAACAATGGAAGTTTTAATACACAATATGGACAGACTCCAAAATCTGTCAAACAAACCACATTCATCAGAAGAGAAAATAGATTAATGGAATCTATTAAGAATTAAACACTTTTGCTCATCTGAAGACTTTATTAATAGAATTAAAAGAACACCTACAGAATGGGAAAAAATATTCGGAAACTCTATGTCAGACTGACACCTCATTTCCATAATCTATAAGATACTACAAAATATCAACAAGAAGAAGATAAATCACCCAATTAAGTGATGGGCAAAGGAGATGGACAGACATTTCACTAAAGAAGAGATCCAGGCAGCCAAAAAACACATGAGGACATGTTCATGTTCTTTAGTTATTAAAGAAATTCAAATCAAGACAACAATGAGATACCATCTCACCCCAACAAGATTGGCCATGATCCAAAAAACACAAAACAACAAATGCTGGAGAGGCTGTGGAGAAAGTGGAACCCTCCTACACTGTTGGTATGGTTGCAAAATGGTCCAGCCTCTTTGGAAAGCAATCTGGCGCTTCCTTAAAAAAATGGATATCGATATACCATCTGACCCAGTAATTCCACTACTTGGAATATATCCTACAGAATCAAGGCGTTTCACACCAATGGACACATGCACCAGAATGTTTATCGCAGCACAGTCCACGATAGCAAAAACATGGAATCAACCCAGATGCCCAACAACAGAAGAATTGATAGGTTAACTATGGTATATATACTCAATGGAGCACTACACAATGATAAAGAGCAACGATGACTTCAGGAAACATCTCACGACCTGGTTTCAACTGGAAGACATTATGCTAGTGAAAGTAGTCAGCGACAAAAGGACAAATGTTGTATGAGACCTCTATGATAAGATCTCCCAAACAGACTTGTGTATAGAAGGAAAGACTCTTTGACAGCTGCAAGGGAGAGGGGGAGGGGGCAGGGGAGAGGGCTTAGATTAGACAGTTGCTAGGTATCTGGCTGGGTGAAATCAGTGATAGCACAGGTTAGAAACAAGAACAATATTAAGTGGACTTAAACATAACATGAGTACTCCTTCCATCTTAACCCAACGTTACAAGGATAGATTAGCTGGGGCAGGGGGTGGGGGACCATGCTTTTAGGCGAAAGTGAGGCCAATTGGCACAACTAGCGTTTTGCTAAGAGGGCTCTCTGCACCCCACGTAGATGAGTGGCATCTGGGGTCTTAAAAGCTGCCAAGCTGCCATCCAAGGGCACAGCAAATTGTCCCAATTCAGCAGGAACGGATGCTCATCAAGGACCAAAATGACATGGGGGAAAGCCAACCCAGAAGACAAAGAGACCCACATGAGTGGGTGCCTACATCGACTTGGGACCAGAAGAACTGGATGGTGCCCGGCCACCACCAGTGGTAGCCGCGATGGAGCTCAATAAGTTGAGTCTCACTGGCAACACAAGAATAAAAAGGGGTGCACCCTGAGATCCCCACTAAAAGACCTCAGTTGATGGTCCAGTGGTTTTGGGGTTCCCCTGGGAGCATGGCCCCTCACTCTGATGCTGCCCTTGACCATAAATCATAATGAAGGTCCACGCTTCGGACAGGAATGGATTGGACTTGGCGATGCAGTGACCATATATTGGATGCACTTTATGGTTCTATACATCTATAGGATATTATCCTGCTGACCTCTGGCTGGAGGAAGGAGAGTGGGTGGAGAGGAGGGAAAAAAAAGAGACTGTTGGGAAAACGAGACATGTATGGAGCAGAGAGAAATAGTGTGCTGTCACCAGGCATGGAGAGCAGTGGAAGCCGCATATAGGTGGGTATGTAAATTTATACGGGAATGTACATTTTCACTCAGTTATATTAAATAAAAAATTTTTAAAAAAAGTTTATTAAGAAAATATTCTACATCCCCCACTGGTGAGTGGAGTCTGGAGTCTGAAAACTAGCAAGCAGCCATCTAAGAAGCATCAACTGGTTTCAGCCCACCAGGGGCAAAAGAGAATGAAAAATATCGAAGACAAAGTGACGGAAAGGATCACATAAACCAGAGTGTGTATCAACATGAGACAGGAAGAACTAGATGTATCCTATCCACCATCAGTGACTCTCTGCCAGAGACTAAATTGTGTGCCACAAAAAACATGTGTAGCAATTTGGCTAGGCTGTGGTTCCAATATTGTGTGACTGTTGCTATATGCTGTAAACCATGCATCTATGATGTTAATGAGGGAGGATGGCTGGCAGTTGTACTGCGAGGGCAGGATTGTGTTGTGCCTTGAGGCAATCTCTTGAAATACAAAGAGGGAAGAAAGCTGATAGTTGGGACCTCAAACCAACAGGAAAGAAGCAGCCCCAGGAGCAGAGCATGTCCTCTGGAAGTGACCCGGGGTCTCTAGGTTTCAGAAGCTCCCTATCTAGGGAAAGATTGAAGACAAGAACCTTCCTCCAGAGCCAGTAGAGAAAGCCTTCCCTTGGAGCTCATGTCCAGAGTTTGAACTTTTAGTTTACTAGAGTGTGACAGAATAAATTTCCCTTTGTTGAAGTCATCCACTTGTGATGTTTCTGACAGAGCCCAACCAGATGACTAAGACACTTTCCTTGCAGGGAATCCAACACAGAGAACCTGATGGAGTGGAAAAAATGTGGGGTGCAGAACATAAACTGTACTAAAAAGACCAGGCTTGATGGTCTGACAGACTTGAGGGTCCATGGACAACACGACCCCCCAGACTCTCTGTTAGCCCAGAATTGAAGTCATTCCCAAAGTTGACTCTTTAGACAAAAATCGGACTATAACACATAGTATGATACTGGTGAAGAATGAGCTTCTGGGCAGCTCCTCTCAGGAGGTGAGATGAGAAGGTAGAGGTGGGCAGAAACCGATCCCATAGACATGGAAAATCTGAGGTGTAGGGGAGAAGTGCTGTCACAGTGTGGGGAGAGTAGCTATGGTCATGTAACAAAATATGTGTGTTCGTATGAGAAACTGACTCAGCTTGTAAATTTTCACTTAAAATACAATAAAAAGATAAAACAGAGAAATCTTTGAGTTTTAAACAGTTAAAGTAATTACATCAGCATCTTTGAGAGTAGTCACATGTGTAGTACTTTGTGTTTTTACATTCAAAACTTTTTTCTCTTTATTGGCAGAAACCCTGGTGGCTTACTGATTAAGTGCTTACAGCTGCCAGCCAAAAGATTGGCAGTTTGAATCCATCAGGGACCCCTTAGAAAATCTGTGGAGTAGTTCTACTCTGTCCTCTCGGGTCATTATGAGTCAGAATTGACTCGATGGCAATGTGTTTCATTTGGTTTTTCTCTTTAATGGCAATAAAAACAGAAACGTTGAGAAGACAGAGTGTGAGCCTGTAAGTCAAATGTTGACAAGAATGACATTTTTACTCTGATTCTATTTCTATATTTAAGTGGTTTCTCTTAAAAGTCATGAAATTGCATTGTGATTCATATTTATGACTGATCCTGAACACAAAGCAATAAAATAACTTTGCCATTTGTACAAATCTAGAAGTAGGATTTTTGAATAATTTGTTCAAGACTGATAAAAAGAACATTTTATTTGTTACGTATTTAAAATGTGTTCTAATTTAGTGAAAAAATACATAAAAATCCAAATAATAAATTCGATCATTTTGAATTGAGTATAACTAGAATTTATGAATAGTATTTCATTGCATCAAAAGCTGTCAATTAGTGATATCTCTTTGTTCAACTTTAGCAATATACGTGTTTAAATATAGGCCTTTGCAACACCGTATACATTGAAAACTTTATGTGTAACTTGAAAACTTGAATTATAATTCTAAGGATTAGTTGAGACTCACAAGTTTGTCATTATATCTTTAATTACAATATTGCTTTTGTTTGCTTCTAGAAACAATTATTTATCTTTGTTTATTTAGTAGACTTCTACAGCTGCTACAGGAGTAAAATTTCGTTGTGCTGCTCTGATATAGTGAATTTCTGTAGCTGTTCACAGTAAGCTATGCTCAGAAATCCCAAGATGACATTTAGTAATACTTCAATACCTTTTCCAGTTATGGGATATGGTGCTGCCCTATAATTCATTTTATAGCTTTACTATATAAAATATGTCTAGGTTCTTTGATCAATAAACTATCTTCTAAAGTATAGACAAGGTGCTTCCAGGTCATTACACTGAAACATACTCTGAACCTGTCCACATCTATATTTTTTTCACTCATTATCTGTGCTTTTTGACCTCAGTTTATTTTACTTCAGAGTTTTATATATCAGTTTCTTGAATATACTCAGAAGGGTATTTGGGTTTTTTTTTTTTCCAGAAAAATCCTATCAGCTTCAGAAAATCTAGAGAAAGTTTGGTTGGAAGATTTAAGGAAAAGTTAAATGTTAGCAAATGAATAGGTTATATACTGTGGCTTTAACCTACTTCAAATTTTAGCAGGTACAGTCTTTGTTAATGTCATTTTATATTTAAAATCAAAGCATTTATTTCACATGCAAAATTAGAAATGTTAACTACTAACACATTTCATAGAAATAAAATGCAATTATTTCTTGCCCTACTGCACAAAGATTTGTTAAATGAAAAGCCTTGTTAATTTAAAACCTATTACAAGTTATGATTAATCTTAATAGACACAGTATTTATTAAGAATAAATTGCTTAAACTTTTAATTAAAAGCAGAACAATCATTAAAATTACGTAATTTAGAAAGGAAAGGGTCTTGGCTTCAAATACTTTTCCAATTTGTACTATATCTAATTTTAAAAAGTTACATTACAGTATCTTTCAGACATGCGAGTTCAAACTAACACTTTGAAAGAAGCTTACATAATATGCTTTGCTCCACTCTGCCACTAAAACACAGCCCATCAAAAATTGTCTTCATCCAAACCATAATATCATAAAACAAGCAAACAAAAACAACCAGCCCACTGCCATCAAGTCAATTCTGATTCATGGCGACCCTATAAGACAGACTAGAACTGCTCCATAGAGTTTCCCAGGAGGATCTGGTGTTTTGGTTACCAGACATAGCATCATGGACATCCATGAACTTTGTTCTTTTAAAACAGAAACTGCCAAAGCTACTCTCATTCAAACAAGACACATTTTCTTGTTTATGATTTAAAGAATGTCATCATTCTTACTCTCTTTGGATAAGTAGGCTACAAGAACAGAAGAAATAATCCTACATAAGAAAATTAATCTATAAAAAGGCCTGCCATTATGATACATTTGCATATTATAAAGAATAAGTAGTGGGATTTTGAAGCTGAAACACTGTACTAAGTCTCTCTATTTTACTTCACGTTATCTCTGATTAGTCAACAGAAGAAGAAATAAAAGTGAATAGCTTTCCATCAGACTGTGGTATCTAAATAAAACGCCAAGAATACAGAAGAATGACCCACACCTTTCATTAACTGCTCTGCCAGTCTACCAAGTATGATGTCTGTCTCCAGGGACTGATGCTTCCTGATACATCCAGAGTATGTAAAATGTAGTCTTACTATCTTTGCTTCAAAGGAGCACTTGGGTTGTACTTCTTCCATAACAGATCTGCTGGTTATTTTGGTGGCCCATAGTACATTCAACATGCGTTTAGTAAGGGCATTAAGTATGGTAAAGCAATATTCTCTCTCAAAACATTTAAAATTAAGTTTGAAAATGTGAATCATTTCTTTATCTACAGAAATTTACTCAAAATTTGTTGCTCAGTAGTCAAATTATATATGAATATTTGGATTACACTGAATGTTGCTTAAAGTGCATAAAAACAGTGAGCCAAAAAAAACCGCAAAGATTTATGTTTAACTTCCTTAACTTCAATTTATAAAATGAGAAGTTACTGATCTCTTCAGTCATAATATTAATTGTATATTTATCAAGTTTCCCCTTGTCCAGTCCCATACTCTTTCTTGATAATTGTAACAATTTGGAAGTCCTGCATCTTCTTTAGAGTTTAGACAGATACGGTGTTGAAGGGGGTTATAGTGAAAAGAATTTTCTAAAGTTATCTAAACTATTTGCAATTTTTTTTTTTTAATAAACCTTTGTTGTTGTTGCTGTCATTAGTTGCTGTCGAGTCAGTTTCAACGCTTAGTGACCCTGTATACAACAGGACGAAACATTGCCCGGTCTTGCAACATGCCCACAATCATTTTTATGCTTAAGCCCATTGTTGTGGACACTGTGTCAATCCATCTTGTTGAAGGTCTTCCTCTTTTTCACTGACTCTCCACTCTACCAAGCATGATGCCCGTCTCCACGGACTGATGCTTCCTGATATGTCCAGAGTATGTAAAATGTAGTCTTGTTATCTTTGCTTCAAAGGAGCACTGTGGCTGTACTTCTTCCATAACACATCTGTTGGTTATTTTGGTGGCCCATAGTACATTCAACATTCTTCTCAAACACCACAATTCAAAGGCATCAATTCTTCTTCTGTCTTCTTTGTTCATTGTCCAGCTTTCATATGCATGTGATGCGACTGAAAATACCATAGCTTGGAAGCACTTTAGTCTTCAAGGTGACATTTTTACTTTTCAATACGTTAAAGAGATCCTCCGCAGCAGATTTTCTCAAGGCAATGCTTCTGCAATGCTTCTTTTGATTTCTTGACTGCTGCTTCCACTGGTGTTGGTTGTGGACCTAAGTAGAGTGAAATCCTTGACAATCTAAATCCTTTCTCCATTTGTGACACTGTTGCTTACTGGTCCAGTTGTGAGGGTATTTGTTTTGTTTATGTTGAGGTGCTATCCATACTGAAGGCTGTGGTCCTTGATCTTCATCAGTAACTTTTTCAAATCTTCACTACCAGCAAGTCAGGTGGTATCATCAGCATAATGCAGGTTGTTAACAAGTCATCCTCCAATTCTGATGTCTCATTCTTCTTCATATAACCCAGCTTCTCAGATTCTTTGCTCACCATACAGATTGAAAAGGCATGGTGAAAGGATACAAACCTGATGCATACCTTTCCTGACTTTAAACCATACAGTATCCCTTTGTTCTGTGCACAACTGCCTCTTGATCCATATACAATTTCCTTAAGAGCACAAGTATATGTTCTGGAATTCCCATTTGATGCAATGTTAGCCATAATTTGTTATGACCCATAGAGTCGAATGCCTTTGCATAGTCAGTGAAGCACAGGTCAACATCTTTGTGGTATTCTCTGCTTTGAGACAAGATCCATCTGACATCAGCAATAATATACTGGGTTCCACGTGCTCTTCCGAATCCAGCTTGAATTTCTGGCAGTTCCTTGTCAATATACTATTACACTAACTTTTGAATGATCTTGAGCAAAATATTACTTGCATATTATATTAACGATATTGTTCGGTAATTTCTGCATTTGGTTGGATCACCTTTCTTTGCAATGGGCATAAATATGGATCTCTTCCAGTTAATTGGCTATGTAGCTGTCCTCCAAATTACTTGGCATAGATGAGTGCTTCCAGCACTGTCTCTGTTTGTTGAAATATCTCAATTGATATTCCAACAATTCCTGGAGCCTTTTTTTTGCCAATGCCTTCAATGCCGCTTCCACTTCTTCCTTTAGTATCATCTCTTCCTAATCATATGTAACCTCTTTAAATGGCTGAACATTGACCATTTCTTTCTGGTAAAGTGACTGTGTATTCCTTCCATCTTGTTTTGATGCTTCCCAAGTCATTTAATGTTTTCCCTGTAGAATCCTTCACTATTGCAACTCAAGGCTTGAATTTTTTCTTCAGTTCTTTCAGCTTGAGAAATGCAGAATGTGGTCTTCACTTCTGGTTTCCCATTTCCAGCTCTTTGCACATGTCATTATAGTATTTTATTTTGTCTTCTTGAGCTGCTCTTTGAAATCTTCTGTTCAAGTTTTTTATTTTGTCATTCCTTCCTTGTGCCTTAGCTACCTGACATTCAAGAGCAAGTTTTAGAGTCTCTTCTGACATCCAATTTGGTCTTTTCTTTTTGTTTTCTTTCCTTTAATGACCTCTTTCTCTCTTCATGGATGATGTCTTTCTGTAATTCATCTGGTCTTTGGTCTTTAGCGGTCAACACATCAACTCTGTTCTTGAGATGGTCTTTAAACATAGGAGTTTAAATTTAGGATGGCATATACTCAGAGTCATACTTTGGCTTTTGTGGACTAGTTTTAATTTTCTTCAGTTAAAAATAAGCCTTACAATATGAAATATGGAAAATATAAGCTTACTGTAGCTCAAAGTTATAACTCAATCCCTTACTATTGGAAAATCTTTATAATGTTACTTGATCATTTTAGCCTCTTTTTCCTTTTCTTTTGGAAACAGTAGTTGTCAAGATTAATGAGATGAGAATGTATTGCATGATACCAGAAAACCCAAAGCCAAACCAACTGCTACAGAGTTAATTCCAACTCACAGGAGTTGATTCTGACTCAGTAGTAAAACTGTAAGACAGAGTAGAACTGCCCCATAGGGTTATCAATGGGTGGCTAGTGGATTCCAACTCCTAGTCTTGCTTAGCAGCCCAATGTATAACTACTGTACCACCAGGGGTCCCACGTGTGTCTTGACTCAGTTCAGTAACCATCTTAGTGACTTTGGGTTAAGTTTATTTAACTTTTCTAATATGCAGCATCCTCAGCTATAAAATGAGGCTAAAATTAATTTTCATTGATGAGGTGATTCCATAAGATAATGTCAGTGTAATGGTTAAGTTTGTATGTCAACTTGACTGGGCCAGATTCTCAGTGGTTTGGTAGTTGTGATGTCATTTGGTAGTCGTATAATGAAATTGCATATGGCTGCTAGGAGTCACAGTTGACTCAGCAGCACTAGGTTTGGTTTTGGTTTTATAATGAAGCAGTCATCTACAAAGTGAGATCTGATATAATGTGATCACTTTCATGATGGAATCTAATGTGAGTATCCAATCAGCGGAACAGGAGTTTCTTTGGGGGTGTGGTCTGCATCCAGTATTGTCAGGTTTTCTGACAAGATTTGCTGGTTCTTGCTTAATCTGGATCAGCAGCTTGCTCCTGTACATCCATTCTCCATTTCTTGAGATTTGAGCAGGTGCTTTAACTCCTAATCTTGTGACTTGTCAGCTTCTGTTGTCTGGATCTTGGATTCACCAGCCCCGCAGTTACATGAATCAGAAGAAGTCTGACAGCCAGACCTGTGAACTTGGGACTTCCCAATCTCTGCAACTTTGTGAGTCACTTCATTGAAATACGGTATATTTGTTTCTCTCTCTCTCTCTGTATAGATGCTTCATCAGATTTATTCTCTAGAGAACCTTTCTTAACATAGTCAGTAAAGCAGTTGGCACTTTTCCCAAATTTTTAGATGCTTATTAAATGTTAGTTACCATTGTGACAGTGTAAAGTGCTTTGTTCTGGCTTTGGCAAGAGATGTCTAACACAAAGCTGACATTGAAATGCCTGCAGGATTAGGCCTCATTCAGTCCTAGCCATCCTCCTCCCCATTGTCACGTGCTTTCCCATTGCTGGTATCAGTGTCCACAAGTAAGCAGGCCTTACTTTTAAAAACAGAACATTTATATAACAGCAATTAGAAGTTAGATATGTCTATACATACCTCAGTTTTGTATCCACCTGGCTGAAAAGAAAGAAAATATTATTGGAGATATTCTGGAAACTGCAGTTATTTTTCATGTGCAATTCTAATTCTTGGTGGTCACACAGAGAAAGGTCTAATTGGAGATCTGAGATGTCAGACTTTAAGTGGTTAATTTCCTCATTTATTCACTTCACCAGAAAATCCTTTGTCAAATAAACAAGATTTTTCATTTTTAACACAAGGAATAAACTCTTAAGGGAAACAATCCCATAATACAAAGAGAGAGTTTAATTTTCTGTTTCATGTCCAACATTTTATGAAGACTCAGAGATATAGAATAATGACTTACATATTTGGGAAGTAAACTTGGATTGAAACCTAAATTTCCTGACTTTCACTTGAGTGATCCTAGCAGCAAATTAATTTATTCATCACGTGTCTGAGTCATCCAATGTTGCTATAACAAAAATATCACAAATGGATGGCTTTAACCAATAGACTTATTCTCTCACTGCCTAGTAGAAGTCCAAATTTAGGATGGCAGTTCCAAGAACCTCCTATTCAAAGGATACACTTTTGTTCTGGGATTGCTTTCTGGTGGTATGAAGTGTCCATGTGTCTCTACTCACTTATTTTTTAATATATGAAAAGAGATTGTTTTAAGACAAAACCTAATATTGTAGATTGAAAGCAACTTCATTAATACAGCAGACAATAATTAAACTTCATTAATAATATAGAGGTAGGATTTAGAGCATATAGGAAAGGCACATCAGATGATAAAATAGTAGACAATCACATAATATAGAAATGATAGTCTAGCCAGATGACACACATTTTTGAAGGCCACAATTGAATCCTTAGCACTATGGTTAAAAATGTAAAATAAACTATGCAACAACATTACAAGTTACAGGATTCCAAATCAGTAATGATAGAATATAGGTCTCTGGATGGTGTAAATAGTCTGTGCTCTAGAATTTGAAATTTCAAGACAATATGAAACTTAAAGATGATTATTTAGTGAAACAATCAGTTGTATTATGTACATAAATATGTGGTGTAGTGAAGAATAATAACATTTTCCCCAGCCACAAGCATTTAGCAATGTTAGAGTGGGGATCCACTTGTAAAACTTTGAAAAGCGTACTCTATATAGAGTTCAGGATTAGAGGACATTCAGAATGGCATGAGACTTCTGTAGACTTGAGATGGATTTTGACATGCAGTAAGTCTGATTTGAGATATACACACATGTATATGTATCAGTGCATATTTATACTAGAAAACCTAGAAAGATAAAACTGTAGAAAATATGCTGCCTCTTGGCTTTAAATTTTATACTGACAGTAACCAGGAAGGAGAATTTGCTAACAGTGTTAGAAACACTTCCCAGACATCTGTCCACTTAGGACAGAAACTGAGAAATGTTTCCCTGATCAGGAAATGGTATCTTAGCATTTGCTCTGTTCCTTCTGGCCCCCAGCACATACTCTGAGAATGGTTTTTTCGTTCCTAATTCCATGAGAATTAATAAAGTTTTCTTGAAAGAAAGAAACATGAAATGGATCCATCCAGCATGGGACTTTCTATGTTGTTGTTATTAGTTACCATCATAGTGACTCTGACTCTTGAAGACTTTCTGTATAATGGAAGCAAACACTACCTAGTTCTGTGACCTCCGCACGGTAGTGGCATGTTTGAACCCACTGTTGAAGCCATCAGGCCAATCCTTCTTATCAGAGCATTTCTTTTGTTTTGGCTGACCCTCTAGTTTACCAACATGGTATCCTTTTCTAGTTATTGGTCTTTCCTGATGATGTATCCCAAGGAAGTGGAAAGTGGGTGAAACCTCATCATTCTCTCCTCCAAGGAAACTTTTGGCTGTACTAACTTCAATACTGATTTTTTTGTTAGAGATGCTTGAGTGATTCAGTAATTGTCATCTGTTAGACCCAAAGGAAAAGCAAAGCCCATTAGCATTATTGAAAACTTAAGCACATGCAGGCAACTGAGTATTGGGCAAATATATATATATATATATATATACATATGTATACACACACATATATATGTATAACCAAACCCACTGCTATAGAGTCATTTCCAGCTTGCTCTCTCTATAAATTTTTCCATCTTCTATCTTTACATGATTATCTTGTTGTGTGAGGCTGAGCTAACAGTGTTATATTCATGAATCTGTTCTTGCTCTTTCGAAATTGTTATTTTAGTGGAGAATTCAGTAAAATCATATTTCAGACAGTCTATATAAAACATTTACAGTCTAGAAAGGTTTTTAAGAGAAAAACAGAGTTGAGTATGTAAAATTCTAGAAATTCCAAAATAAACAAGGCATTGTACTTTCAAAAGGGTATTTGTAGATAATTGTATTAAGATTTGAAACAAAGGTTTCTGTTGAAGTAATTTATAAATAATGATTAGATTACAAAGGTAGCCTACCAAGACCATTTGAACCTTTTAACTAAAATAATAATGATGGAACTTGTTATGCTTACTACCACATGACTTTTAGTCCTCAGTCTAAAGGTCAGTAATCTAAAACCACCAGATGCTCTTTGGAATATCTTTGGGGCAGCTCTAATCTGTCCTATCATTTCACTATGAGTTGAAATCAATTCATCTGCTGTGTAGAAATAGGTTATGAGTTATCCCAGAAGAAGGTAGGGAGTGAAAACAAAAACATAAAAAAAGCCAGTGGTGTTCTGGGAGACCTCCTAGACGTTTCTTCAAGGGTTAGGTGAGATGATAGATTTAGAAGCAGAGGAATGGGAGGTGAAAACCGTAGATGATCTGGAAAAGTCCTGACATGAAAGGTGTCATTTTTTAACATGCAGCTTTCAGATAGCCAACAGTCGGCGAATTTGGATAGGATGTCTCCTAGGAATCCCTTTAAATTAACCTCTTGCTAAAATAAGCCAAATTAATGGGTGATGTTATATAAGGACCCCTTCTGTTAGGGGACTTTAAAAGACATGTTTTAATGTAAAAAAAAAATTCTGCCACAGTGTGACTTACAATCGGAGTGTTATGAAAGGGAGATACACTGTGAAATAACAATGAGTTGTATGCATGGATGGATTTGCTATCGTGTAATGTTTGCTTATTTGGCAAGTGCTCACAAGGCATATGCTGGAAACTGTGTAGTGGAAACATTGTGTTTCATTGTCTAGATTTTTATTTGGCTAATTTCTGGAAGGTTTATAAAGTAGCTTCTTTGTAACTTTTCATCCTAATCTCACAGCGCATGTGATGTATACTCTTTTTTTGGCTGTAATGACCTATGCCACTATTTCTCAAATGCACTTTTATGTATCTTTCAATGCCTTGGTCATTTTTATCCCCTAGGATGCCTCTTCCCATTCATTCCTCTCATTCCTGTTGTTAACTTGTCAAACTTTCCCTGAAACTTAAGGAACTTCTCCTCAAGTCTATTGAAATGACATTTTCTTCTTCTTGTAAATGTAGCTATTTCCAAGTCACGGGAGCGGTACTCCTTTAAATGTCCATAGTAATTACTACCTATCTACCTATCTTTACTGCAGTACTTACAACACTAAATTATAAGGTTCATAGCCTAGATGTAATAGGTGATCACAAAGTGTTCGCCAAATAAGTGAAGATATCAGTCGTATCCTGAGTTTAAACTCTGTCGTTGTGACCATGTTCAATCTTCCTCCACATTCCCTCGCTGTCATTACCGAACCTTTTATTTAGTTGTTTAGTTAGACCCAAAATGTTCCAAAACAGACTTATGTGGGTGATCAAATATATTAAAGGTGTAAAATTATATCAATTGACAGAGTGAGAAAATAAGGAGAGATATCTTAGTTTTCTATTGCTGCTGTAACAAAAATGCCAGAACCAGAAGGCTTTAACAAACAAACATTTATTTTCTCACAGTTCTGGAAGGTACAAGTCTGAATTCAGGCCGTTCGCTGTAGGGGAAGAGAATGCTCTCCATGTGTGTTGGATGTGGGGGAAGATATCCTTGTTTCTTTCAGCTTCTGTAGCCCAGGCAGTGCTTGGTTGCTTGATGATACTCACCTGGCAAAAGAATCCTTTTGTGCTTCCTCATCTTTGCGCCTATGTAGCCAGAAGTGATTTGGTTTAGGATCTAGCCTACACTGATATGGCTTCATGAACATAACACAGAAAATCCTGTTTTCAAATAGGATTACATCCATAGGTATACCTGTTGCCATCGAGTGAATTCTGACTCATAGTGAGCCTAAAGAGGTTACACCAACACATGTATGGGAGGACACAATTCAATCCGTAACTGCCAGAAAGATCAAATTAGGAAGAAGATAATTGGACAAAATTAATTCTGTGCTTTTATTGTTTATAGGCCAATGATTCGTTTCAATGGCTTCCAGGAGTCCACATAGAAATGCAAACATATTTAATTGAATGTGCCCATCAAAGAGTAAAAACTTAATTAAAATGTGTTGAATAAGTAATTGGTAAATATGATTCTAAAAGAATAAAAAATTCCAAAGGCCTGCTACAATCCAGTTGATTCTAACTCACAGTGACCCTACAGGACAGAGGAGAACTGCCTCTTAGGGTTATTTTAATAAAGGGCTGGAGGATTCCAACTGCTAACATTTTGGTTAGCAAGCTCTTAATCACTATGCCACTAGGGCTCATTCTAAAAACATGGGAAAGTAAACATAAGAAAGATTTTAGGACAGCTAAGTCATTTAAACTACTGAATCTTCAAAGAAAAAAGTTCACAGAAGTGTTAATAATTCTCTACTAGTACACACTGTTTGGGTTTTTTCTTAGTCTTGTTCTAAGTTATTAAAAGTCAGTAACCTTGACCTACTTCTCTAGGAGACTTGGAGACATTCATACTACCTTTCCAAAGGTGACAAAATGTTCAAAATTTCTTAGTTTTATGAGCATTATATTCTTAGCATATGTGATGGCAGTCTCTTTCTTTTTAAATCTTATCAAATGCAGAACTTCAGATTTGAGTGAACACAGTAGTTTCAGCTTTCATTTCGACTCTTTTCTAGGGATTTTAATCTTGTGAACTACTGCGTTCATAAACTTGCTTCAGACAGCGAAAAAATTAAAGAAAATAATAACATGGAAATTCACTTAATCCAGAAATTATTTGCAATGTTTAATGAGATTTGTTTGGTTTGTTAACAAAAGCTGCTGGTGGAATGTAGGAATAAAATACAGCATAATTTGAAGTACTTCATTTAGGAGAACACTATTCCAATAACCACTGTATCTTTCCACTGAAAATTTATCACTGCTTCTTGTATACTGCTAGAAAATCAACAATAAGTTGTTTTTCCCTATATTTAGCATTGCAGTATTATACAATATATTGCTGTTTTGAGTAGATAGATGTATTTTGCATACAATGTATGTTATACATTTTAAAAATTTAAATAAATATATTTTACATAAAATATGATGTGTTTTATATATTTTTATTAAAATGTCTACTGGACATTTTGTTATCCTAAGACTATGATTCGACGGCACTTGGCTTGGCTTTGGCGAGATCATGATATCTTACTAAATAATGAATGACTTCAAACTGTAAACATCTGAGCAGTTGTCTTCAACCTGTGTAAATTATGGCATATGTTTAACAAAACTTAGGAAGTGAATTCTCCTAGCCTCACATCTCCTGAAGAAAATATTGTTTCTGAACAACAACATGAATTATGTACAGTATATCATCTAGCCCAAGGAAAGAGTATATAAGCCCAAGAGGAAAAAGTCCATGATTCTAGACCATTTTCTGGACAACGGCCCTGAACTGGTTAGCATATCTTCTCATGTTCTGTTTAAGCTGTCACGTAACCATTTCTGAAATGGGATTTTAGGTCAACTGCTATCAGTCAAGGTAAACAGCTACTTCTTTTCATTGGCATCAGGTGATTTCTGACTGTGAATACGTCATATACCAGATAATTCTGAACAGAGAGAAAGTTTTGAGCATTCGGAAACACAGATGCTATTATACAGAATATGCATCGACTCCATTCTCTGTACAGGTACTTGTGACCAAGCCTATTACACACAGTACTCTAAAGAGGAACTCTGAGGAGTACAGAAGTGTTTTTTCTGTACTTTTTTTTTTTAAAGCAACCACTGTGCCAGGATGCCTGTGAAATGGAGTTATTCTGAAAAAAAAACATGACTTTTAAAATAGTCTAACAAACTTCATATAGACATGATATTATCTTAACAAGATGATCATTAATAAAAATCCAAATAGAGAAGATAGATGGCATGTGATATTTTAATCAGGATAAAAATAAACAGAGCTTGTAAAAAACATATGTTCAAGTGTGATATACTGCGTGTATTTACAGTGTGTAATTTGATCAGTACACAGACTTGCACACATCTGGGAAGGTATTTCCACGCTCCTTCACAATACATCCTTCCCTCCATCTCCGAATCTAGAGAAATACTTACTTTCCATAGTTTGCATAATTTGGAATTTTATAGTAATTGCATCATACAGTATGTACATTTTTTTCCTTTGTGGCCTCTTCCACTCTGCCTAATGATTTTAGGATTTATTCATGTTGTATCAATAGATAATTCTTCTATTTGCTAAGTAATGTTCTTCGTGCAGATATTTCATACTTTATTATTCATCCACCCATTCATGGACATTTATGTTGTTCCAATCTTTAGTTATAAAGATAAAGCCGCTGTGAACATTCATGTGTGAGTCTTTGCAAGAACAATAGCTTTTTTTTTCTCTTGGGTTAACAAGGTGTGTTAAATGACTAGGTGTGTTGAATGACTAGGCACTTGTTTAATTTTTAGAAACTGTCAACCCTGATGACATAAGGATTAGAGTGCTTGGCTGTTAACTGAAAGACTATTAGTTCGAAACCACTCAGTGGCTCCATATGGATAAAAAAAACAAAACAAAAACACAATGCTGTCAATTCTGACTCATGGCAATGTCATAGGACAGAGTACAACTGTCCCATAGGATTTTCAAGGAGCATCTAGGTGACTTGAACTAGCAATGTTTTGTTAGCAACCATATCTCTTAACCACTGTGACACAAAGGCTCTACAGAAAGATTACAGCCTGGGAAACCCTATGTGGCTATTTCACACTGTCCAGTAGGGTCATTATGAGTCAGAAGCAGTTTAGTGGCATCTAACAAGAATGATGACAATAACCAGCTAGTTTTCATGAAAGCTGCAACATTTTCTATTCCTGTGAAAAGTGTCTAAGAGTTTCATTGCCCCCACATCCTCATTACCACTTACAACGGTTAAGCTTTTAATTTGGGTCAGTCTAGCAAAGTTTGTATTTTATTGTAGTTTAATTTTTATGTATATGATAATGGTTTGGAATATTTTCATGAAATTACTGGGATTTGGTATAGTTGTTTTTTGAAGAGTTTTTTTGGTTATGTTAAAAATTGGTTTGGCTTCTTATTATAGAGTTGTAAGAGTTTTTTAGACATTCTTGGTCATTTAACTGATGAATATATCACCTTTTAGTTACAGTTAAGTCTCCATCCTGCCCTTACCAGCATCTGACTTTCGGACAGCAGGTCTTTGTCCTTTAATTTTATGTTAATTTGCACTCAATCTGAAATAACTGACCTAACCACTGCTTGCAATAAATTTGTTCATTACAAACACTTTCACTTTCTGTAGCAACACCTCTTAAATTCTGACAGGTCTTCAAGCCTATTCTAGCATTACCATAAGGCTAAGTTAGAACTGTCCATACCAGTTCTGACTTACCTACAAATTCTTAAGGACACACTTAAGAATGGATCTTGTTCATAAACAAAGGACTGTTTGTATTTTTCCTGCTTAGAATGGCTTGGAACTCTATTACAGTGGTGAGGTCAGATTGTGAAAATACATATCACGTTTTGTTTTTAGTCTCAGGGAAATAATTCAGTTTTCACCATTAAAAGTGATCTGTAGAATTTTTGTAGATGTTTTCACAGACTTGAATGAAAGTTTCTGTGCCATTCATAATTTGCTATTTTTTTAATTTTTAATAATTACTGGAAGTTGAGTTGCATAAAGTGATTTTTCTACATCTATTGAAATATTCATGTGATTTTTCTTATTTATTTAGATAACACATGGATATACAATTATATATTTTCAAATATTAAGTAAAACTTGCATTCCTTGAGTAATCTCCACTAGTTTACAATCTGTTACCCTTTTTATATAATGTTGGAGACAATTTGCTTATATTTTAAGGATTTTTGGTGTCTATATTCATGAGGAATATTTATATAATTTTCCTTTTTTGTAATATCCTTGCCAAGTTTTGTGTTAGGGTTATGCTTGTTAATAAAATTATCTATGAAGTGATTTTTCTGCCTCTATTTTTTAAAACTTCTTTTTTCCTTATTAACCTGTGTTACATTTTAATTCGATAAAATTCCAGCAAAAAACACAGATGAGGTGATTCATTTTTGGAACACTGTCCCAAAGGCTTTACTACTGCATAAATACTTCAGGAGTTACTCTGAGATCTTTGTGGCTGTTCCAAATGCTTCTTTTTTAAAATTGTGATTAAGTGAAAGTGTACAATCCAAATCAGTTTTGCATGCCTGCCTATCTATAGCTCCTCTGTTCTTCTTGCCCAGTGACAGCACTCTCCTCCTTTTCATTCTATACTTGTCTTATTCTCTTAACAAGCTCCTGTCCCCTCCTATCTTCTCTCCTGTCTACAAAGAGATCAGTAGGACAGCCTCCTATAAATGCATAGAACCATATGGTCACATTATATCCCTGAGTCTAATCCACTTTTATCCAAAGAGTTGATTTCAGTAGTGTTTTCTAGACAGGGGCAGCCACAGTTCTAGGGGTCACGCTCCCAGGGCATCTCCTAGGCCATTAGACCATTGCCTTTGGCTGGGTTTTCTAGGGAAGCAAAACCAGTAACACATTGTAGGTACAAGGAAAGATTTGTAATATATATAGATAAATAGATAGAGATATAGGAAACAGCTCACGCAATCACAGAAGCTGAATGTCCAAAGTTCTGGGACAAGCCTCACATGGCCATGGAAGCTGACAAACCTAAAGTCAGCAGGTCAGAGAGCAGAGTTCTAGATCACTGGTTGTGTAGGTCGGTGGATCCCAAGCTGGTTGCAAGAGGGACTGGCAGAGGCTGGCGAACCCAGGATCGGCAGGTCAGGGAGCAGGACTCTCAAATGCTGACTGTAAGGATCGATGAATCCAACAACTGCTAGTTCAAGTCCAGGAACCAGACACTGGAAGAAGAGAGCAGGAGCTCCTGGCTACGTGAGCAGACCAGGAGTAGCAGTGGAAGGTCAAGAGATGAGAGCTGAGGGGCAGGAAGCCACCACAAACCCCACCCTGCCACTTAATACAGCAGCCAAATATGGCGTAGCCAAGTTGACATAATCCTGACCACCACAACCATCAATTGTGGTCTTCTAGAGGAGTTTTTCAGCTGTACCCTTCTTTTCCTCATGTTGCCACATTGTGTGCCCCATCACAGCTGTCTTTGCTGGTGGCTGGGCAGCATCTGGTTCTTCTGGTCATGTGCTGACATAGTCTCCAATTCACGTAGGTCCTTTTATCTTTTGGATTCTTTTTGCTTTGTGTCCTTGGCGTTCTCAGTGATCATTTGTTCCAGCTGAGTTGGGACCATTGCTGTACATCAGATGACAGCCTGCTAGACTTTAAGACCCCAGACACCACTCACCAATATGGGGTACAGAAAATTCACTTAGCAATGCATTAATTAGGCCGTTGACCTAAAGCTCCCCGAGACCATGTTTCCTAGACCCTACCCCTGCTACTCTATTCATGCAATGTTGGGTTGAGATTAGAAGAGCTTTCAGTTTATGGTGATGTCCAGTTAAACTGATCTACTTTCTACTGTGAGCTGTCACTACTTTTACCTAACCAAATTTCTATCAATAATCTGATCTACTACCAACCTTCTCCCTCCCTCCCTCCCCACTCTTGTAGCCATCAAAGAGCTTTTTCTTCTGTACGTGAGTCTGTTTTTAAGTCCATATAGTAGGGGTCTCATACAATATTTATCCTTTTGCTGCTGACTGATTTCACTCAACCTAATGTCCTCCAATTGAAACCAGGGTGTGAAGTGTTTCCTAAAATCTTCATTGCTCTTTATCACTGCATAGTGTTCCACTGAGCACATGTACCATAGTTTGTTTATCCATTCATCTGTTGATGGGCATCTGGTTTGATTCCATTTTTTTGCTATTGTGGACTGTGCTGAAATAAACATTCATGCACATGTTTGGGTTCATATGAAAGCCTTTGTTTCTGTAGGATATATTCCAAGCAGGGTGATTATTGGATCAAATGCTATACCTTTTTCGAGCTTTTTGAGGAAGTACCTGATTGGTTCCAAAGAGGTTATACCATTTTTCAATCCCACCAGCAGTGTAGGAGGGTTCCAATCTCTCTACAGCCTCTCTAGCATTTATTGTTTTGTGTTTTTTTTGGATTATAGTCAACCTTTTCAGGGATCAGATGGTATCTCATTGTAGTTTTGATTTGGATTCCTCTGATATCTAATGATCCTGAGCATTTCCTCATGTGCCTTTTGGCTGCCTAGATGTCTTTTTGGTGAAGCATCTATCCATCTCCTTTGCCCATCCATAATTGGATAATCCATAATTGGATTATGCACGTTTTTCTGGTTAATATTTTGCAGTACCTTGTAGGTCATGGAGATCAGATATTGGTCTGATGTGTAGTTGCCAAATATTTTTTCCTATTCTTTAGGTGATCTTTTAACTCTTCTGATGAAGTCTTTGGATGAGCAAAAGAGTTTAGTTCCCTGTGGTTCCCATTTATCTATTTTTCTCTTCTGTTGATCATGCTTTGTCAGATTTTGAAGTCTGTCTAAGCTGTGTATTAAGGCTTCCATTGTTGATCTTATTTTTTCTTGCTCGATCTTTATGATTTTAGGTTTGATATTTACATCTTTGATCCAATTGGAGTCAGTTTTTGTATAAAGTATGAGATATGGGTCTTGTTTCAATTTTTTGCAGAAGGGTATCCAATTTTTCCAGCACTATTTGTTAAAGAAACTGCTTTAACACCAGTTTACAATCTTAAGGCCTTTGTTGAGTATAAGCTATTCATAAAAAGAAGAGAGCATCTCTGGAGTCTCAGCTCTGTTCCATTGGTCTATATGTCTCTTTTTGTAACAGCAACAAGCTGTTTTGACTACTGCAGCAGTGAAATAGGTTCTAAGGTCAGGTAGTGTGAGGCCTCCCACTGTGTTTCTCTCCTTCAGTAGTGCTTTACTTATCCAGGGTTTCTTCCCTTTCCAAACAAAGCTGGAGATTTGTTTCTCCAACTCATTAAAAAAGGATGCTGGGGTTTGTATTGTGGTTGCATTGTGTATGTAGATGATTTTGGGTAAAATAGACATTTTCACACTGCTAAGTCTTCTTATCCATGAGCAGGGTAGGTTTCTCCATTTATGTACTTCTCTTTTGGTTTCTTGCAGTAAGGTCTTGTAGTTTCTCTCTGTATAGGTCTCTTATTTCTCTAGTTAGACTTACTCCTAGGTATTTTATCCTCTTAGGGGCTATAGTAAATGTTAATATATTTGCTGATTTCTTCTTTGATGATCTCTTTGTTTGTATAAAGGAAAGGAATTCCATTGATTTACTTATGTTTATCTTACATCCTGATACTTTGCTGAACAGGGTTCTCTACATATGCAATCATATCATCTGCATATAGGGAGATTTTTGCTTCTTTGCTAATATGGATGCCATTTATTTTTTGTCTTATCTCGTTACCCTGGCTATAACCTCTAGCTGAGCAGCAGTGATGACAGTGGACATTCTTGTCTAATTCCCATTCTAAAGGGGAATTCTTTTAGTATCTCTCCATTCAGGATGATGTAGGCAGTTGACTTTGCATCGATGCCCTTTATTGCATTGAGGAATTTGTCTTCTATTCTTATTTTGCTGAGTGTTTAGCATGAATGGGGGTTGGGCTTTGTCAAACATCTTCTCTACATCAATAGACAAAATCAGATGATTCTTACTTTTTGTGCTATTTGTGTAGTTGATCACATTAATTGTTTTTTCTGATTTTGAACCAGCCTTGCATCCCTGGTATGAATCCAATTTGGTCATGATTATTTTTTTGATACATTGTTGAATCTTATTTGGAAGGATTCTGTTGAAGATTTTTGCATCTAAGTTCATGAGAAATATTGGTCTGTAATACCCTCTTTTGTGTGATCTTTCCTTGGCTTTGATATGAGGGTTATGCTGGCTCCATAGAATGAATTTGGGAGTATTCCTTCCCTTTCTATTCTGTGAAATAGTCTCACCAAATTGGGGTTAACCCTTCTCTAAAAGCTTGGTAAAATTCTGTAGTGATACCATGTGGGCCAGTGCTTTTATTGGTTGGTAGTTTTTTTGTGAATTTTTCAGTCTCTTCCTTTGTGATGGATTTCTTAAGTTGTCCTACTTCTCCTTGTGATAGTTTTAGTAGATGATATGAATCTAGAAATTTGTACATTTCTGCTAGGTTTTCAAATTTGTTAGAATACAGTCTTTCATAGTATTCTGCTAGAATACTTTTGATTTCAGTTTGGACTGTTGTGACATCTCCCATCCAGTTTCTTACTTGGGTTATTTGTTTCCTCTTCAGTTTTTATTTTGTAAGTTTAGCCAACAGTTTATTGATTTTGTTGATCTCCTCAAAGAACCAGATTTAGGTGTTGTTAACTTTTTCCATTGTTCTTCTATTCTCTAATTCATTTAGTTCTGCTCTAATCTTTATGATCTTTTTTCTTCTGGTGCCTGAGTGGTTCCTCTGTTGCTCTCTTTCTGCTTGTTTAAGCTGTAGGGTTAATTCTTTGGTTTGGGTCCTATCTTCTGTCCTCATGTGTGCATTTATAGACAATTAACCTCTGAGCACTGCTCTTCCTGTATCCCCATAGGTTTGGGTACGATGTATTTTCATTCTTTTTCTAGTCACCTGGTACTGCTCTAACAGAAAATACCACTAGTGGAAGGTTTCATGAAGAGAAGCTTTATTGACTCAGTCTGGTAAGCTGCAAATCCCTTTATGAACTGTAAGTCCATTCAGAATGAGAAATCATCACAGTCCGGTAGGTGGTGTCCAAATCCATTGAGAGCATCTCAGCACAGGAACCTAAGGTCCAAAGGACATGCTCTGCTCTTGGTGATTCAATCCTGGTGTTATAAGGTTCCCAACTTCCTCTGCTCACTTTTCTCTCTGTATAACCCACATGCTTGTAGCTTGAGACCTGTGTCACTAACATAACTGTTGCCCATTCTCCATCATCAATCTCACAGAGGCAGGATTCACAACACATGGTAGGAAGGACACAATATGGGGACTCATAGCCAAATCAAATCAACACGTACAGTTTTGGGGGGACACAATTCAACCCATGACATCCCACCCTTTGGCACCCCAAAAATCATATTATTAGAACGTACAAAATATAGTCATTTGTAGCATAGCAACAGTTTTCATTCATGACAGCAACAGTTTTCATTCATAGCATACACCAAGGAATTTATTAGAATACATTACATTAGCCTTCATGGCATCAAAAACATTATTCCATACTCTAAGACATTTCCTAACCATTCTCATAAAATTCTTGCTATTGGCCACACTCCCCAGATTCTGAGTGGAGGCCCTTGGATTTCAGCTTCGCCTTCTAGGCCCACTTGAACAGCACTCTGTTCCCTTGGCTTTAGGCACACCCTAAGCCCAAAGGAGTGGCAATTCCACTCCCACAAACACAGAAAGCCCTAGCTGCACACTTTCACAGCCATACCTTCTGAAATTGAGGGAGCTCAGCCTCTCATCAACCTTGGACCACAACCCTGCATCTTCACCAACTTGTCTCAGCTCCAAGACTGAGGCAGCTCAGGCACAACCCCACATCTTCATCAAAGTATCTGAGCTTCTATTTCCAGTGACTTCATGGCCTGGACCGCAAGCCCCTATCTGCCCTACAGGAGCAAGTGTTCCAATACTCTGTAGATCTGTAGCTCCACCAATTCAAGTGCCTGGAGGCACCCCAATCCATCAAATAGCCTCCTACACACAGGCACTCAGCTTTCTTGTTCCGCAGGTCCGCAAGCCTAGCTCTGCCTGTTGAAGTGCCCGGAGGCACCCAATTCTGCCAGGAAGCCTTTTGCACACAGACCTTCAGCATTCTCACTCCATGGGTTGGCTCCTGACTCTGCTGCTGCCAGTTCACTTCTGCTGTTGCTTTCCCCACCATCTGCTGCCCTCAGGTGCTGGCAGTTCTCTTGGATGACTTCTTTCAGCCATTCACAGTTTCAAAACAAAAACTTTCACATTTTAGATATTTGTTAGAAGAGTACCCCACTCCTGGTACCAAACTCTGTCTTAGTCACCTGGTACTGCTCTAACAGAAAATATCACAAGCGGAAAGTTTCATGAAGAGAAGCTTTATTGACACAGTCTGGTAAGCCACAAATCCATTTATGAAATTTTTCTGGATGATCTGTCAATTAATGAAAGTGGAATGTTGAAGACTAGCTATTACTGTGGAGTGATCTATCTTATTTTTCAATGTTGTCAGTGTTTGTTCAATGTATTTAGGTGCTATGGTATTGGATGCATAAATATTTAATATTGTCACATCCTGCTTAGAAAACTGAACCTGTCAGCAACAAATAGTGACCATCCTTGTCCATGATGGCAGATCTTACATTAAAATCTATTTTATGTGAGATTAGTATTGCCACTTTGGCTCTTCTTTGCGTGTTGCTGTCTGGGTAGATATGTTTCCATGCTTTGATTTTCAGTTTGTTCATATCTTTGAGTCTTAGGTGTGTTTTTTGTAAGCAACATGTTGATAGGTCATGTCTTCTGATCCATGATGTCACTCGTTGTCTCTTTATTGGAATGTTCAGTCCAGACATTCAGTGTAATCATTGATAGATATGTGTTTAGTGCAATTTCACACATTTATTTTTGTATTGTTGATGTTTTCTGTGTTACTCTTAGTAGTCTATTCTGGGTCAGTCTTCTTTATAGGTTAACTTTTGGTATTGGGCTTGTGTTTTTGAGACTCATGTATTATGCTTCTTGTTTTGATATGTTGCACTGTTATTTTCTTTGTAGCTATGCCTATGATTCCCCTTACTAGTCTAAGTTTAAACCAGATGTTAACTTCTGCTTATCTTTTTAATTTCCTCTCCATCTAAAAGAGTTACAACTACTGTAATATAACCCTCTTTTTAGTGTGGTCATGTCATAGTTTTCATGTTCTGATTACTGGTTCCTTTTTTTTTAATATTGTAGCTTTATTTGAATCTTGTGACTTCCATAATTGAGTAGCATTCTGGATGTTGTGTTCTGCTTTTCCTCCATAAGTATACACATAATATTTTTGTTTTTCTAAGCAAAGAACTTCCTTTAATATTTCTTGTAGTTTTGGTTTGATTTTTAAGAAGTCTCTAAGTTTCCATTTATCTGCAAACATCTTAATTTCACCATCATATTTGAGGGATAATTTTACAGAATATAATAAATTGGCATTGGAAGTTTATCTCCTTCAGGGCTTTGAATGTGTCATCCCACGGCTTTCTTGTCAACATTGTTTCTTCAGAGAAGGCAGATGAAAGTCTACAGGGTTTTCCTTTGAATGTTAGCTTTGTTTTGAGCCTTGCTGCCTTTAACAGAATCTGTTTTTCATTTTATTAAGCTTGGTTATAATATGTCTTGCTGTCTTTCTTTGGGGGTCTACTTTTTGTGGCATGCAATACACATCTTGGATATATATGATCTCTTTCATAATTTCAGGGAAGATTTCTGTCAGCAACTCAACAACAATACTGTCTATCTTTTCAGGCTTCCTTCGTGTTCAGGAACTCCAATTAGTCGTAGATTATTCCTCTTGATAGAGTCCCACATGTTTCTTAATGACTCTTCATTTTTCTGATTTCTTTTCTCTGATTTCTCCTCATAAATGCTGGTCTCAAGGTCACTAAGTCTAACTTCTATCTCTTCAATTTTGTTCTTTTGGCTTTGGATTGAATTGTTTAATTCTGTAATTTTATTATTGATCTACAGATTTCAGATCATTGTTCCATCAGCACAAATATCTTGCTTAATTTTTCATTTTGCTCTGCTGCATTTTTTTAAATCTCTAGGAGGGCTCTCTGTATAATTCTTTTGTACTCAACCTCCAATAGTTTCAGAAAGGCTTCTTCATCTTGGAAGTTTTTCATTTTGTATTTTGGGAGATTTCTAGAGCCATGGTGGACTGTTTCTTTAAATGTTTAGGAATGCTCTATTTCCTTTGGGCAATCTAGAGACTTTTTAGTTTCTTTGGGGTTACCTCAACAGGAGCTGAGGTGTAGTTCTGAGAAAGGAGTTGGTCACTAGCCATCTCTGTGTACTCCATTGACTGCCCCCAGCAGAGCCCCTGGGGTGGCAGGATCTGCTTCCTGGCTGGCAAAGATGGTGCCCTACTTATGGAGTCACTGGGGGGCCATCAGCTGACCCTATAATGTGGATTAGTGAAGGGTGGAGGAAACGCTGTCAGGCCTCTCAGCAGTCACTTCTCCAGGTGGTCTTATTTAAAAGGGAAATTTATTTCTGAGTGGAGCTATCCAAAGGCTGCCAAAAACAGTCAGGCTCTCAGGTGTGGCAGGACCCATATTCCAGCTTGCAATGAAAGTACCTCACAGGCTGTCCCCAAAAGCAATGAAGTGATTCATGGTAGGAAGAGCTTAGTGCCTTCCTGCAGTCCTCCGCCAGGTCCCAGCTGTAAATCTAAACATAAATCATCTCAAATGCCACTTTTCTGCTGGAGAAGCACTTGCCAGATGGGCTGCTGCTCTGCTTGAGAATCAGCTGCATCTAAGTTCCCCAGTTAGTTGACTGCCTCCCAGCTGATCAAGAAGGTGTCACACCCAGGCTGCATTGCTTGCTGTGAAACAGCAGAGTCAAAGGCACAGCTCAGAAAAGAGAGGGTGGAGGGGCATTGGTACCCTCAGCCAGCAGCTGGGCTCTCAATATGTGGCTATCCCGTGCATTGTCTCTCTGCTGTGATTCATGCTGTTTACTTAAGCACCTCAGTTCAGCATGTTTGCAGGCTCATACCCAGTCCCCATGTCCCGGATAACAAAGAAGGCATCATTACCTGCAGTTCTCTAAAATGGTGAGTCATCAGGAGTGGAGATCAGTGGCTGCTGGCTTGTGTGTGAGAGGGTAGTTTAGTCCATTACTGGTGCCTAGTTAAATCTGACCACACTATGCCAGATCATAAGGCTGCTCAGATGTCCACGCTGCTCCATTCAGTTATCTTTCCTGGCCTTAGTTCCCTGAGGGGATGTGTCTAGTCCACCATCTCGACCTGGACCCCCGCCAAATCTTAATTCAGTCCCGAAAGTTTTGAAACTAATGTTTGAGTCTCTCTTAAATTTGCATAGATTAGGGGTTTGGCTGAGACTTACATGGGTCAAACCCAAAACTGGGTGTACTTTTCTCTAACTCTCTTACCTCCCAAATTGTGCCCCCATCCTTTGGCCCAGAGTGGCCCCTTCTTATTTTTGCCACATATATGAAGTTTTTATTAGAAGTTTAGCTGCTTTCACTACCACTGTGACATGCAGTGACAGTGGGCTGTCCATGGGACAAAGCCGTGAAGAAAAGGGGAAGAAAGGAACAAATAAACTCACTGTATTAGTCGGTTCTTCATGTTTTGGTTCCTTCCTCTGATCTACATGGTTTTATTTGCTTTTCAGTGTACTTAGACAGTTCTTTTTAAATATGCTGCCCATTTTTTTTTTTTTTTTGCTGTTGTAACAAAGGGTAAAAACTGGCTATAGTGGATTTGTGTTAACATTAGCCAGAGCCAACAGTGTTAACATTATAGACCCACAAATACTATTTTAAAGTGCAAACTGAATCATAAGTGAAATTGTGCTGTTCAATTGGCTGCTTACCTGTAGTATCTCAGACCCATCCTATCCTATGAATCTGTTCTTACCAAACTTAGAAAAGTATCACTAAGATTTGGTGCATCCCTGTAGTTGTAGCCAGGAGCTTTTTTAGCTTTATGGGGTGTTGTATAGGATTTATAAAAGCTCTTGTAATGTAACCTGAACCAAATCCACTGCTGTTGAGTCAATTCCAACTCGTATCTACCCTATAAGACAGAGTGCTGCTCCGCAGTTTCCAAGGAGCACCTAGTACATCTGAACTGTTGACCTTTCAGTTAATAATTAACCACTACACTCCTAGGGTTTCCTCTTATAATGTAGCATGTTCTACATTTCCTAGATTATGGAACTTACTTCGGTTGTAAGTGCCTGCATTAGATTCTGAGATATCACTCTAGAACTACTCAATTTTGATTTCAAAATAACAAAAGTTCTGGGTCAAGGTGGGATCAGAAATATCGATTTTTGAAAGCAGAGCAGATGAATCTGATCTGAAGCCAAGGTTGGATATTATATCTATGGGACACTTTCCTTTTAGTGAATGCTGTTTGTCATTTGGGGCCAGGTCAGTCTAAATGTTGCTCAAAGCTCTGGGCTTCATCCAAGATGACAAAGGACTTGGTTTAAAATGATACAAGTCAGATGCTTGTATGAAAATTCACTTCGAAGGACACTCTGCAAGTAGCTTGGAATACAGTAAGAAAAGAATTCTTAAAGATGTGAATCACCAAAGAAAATTTTGATATGACGTTAATTTGACACTTGTTTTTTTTCTTGATAATTTACAAGAGATTGTTTCTATTACATAGCTCCAGTGACTTCCTGGTTTGAGAGTTGCACAACCTTGAAATAACATTATTTTGATTGAAAGTTTTCCAAAAAATAACAGCCAAGCCAAGTGCCGTTGAGTCTGATCCGACTCATGGGGACCCTAGGGTTACTTTTTTCAGCAGGGAGCATAAGAAGTTATTTGAAACTACAAATTTACAAAGATCAATAGTCAGCATGAAGCTATTCTTCTGTATTATCAGGATATGGGCAGTGCTTAAACATGCACATTTATTTCAACCTCATGCAAGAACGTCACTAAAACTGTTGGAACAAATATGTTTTCTGAGAAGCTTACCAAGGGAACCTGATCTGCCACATACCAACAGTTCTTCCTGGCAGTTGTGATGCAAATATAACAGTTCTTCCTGGAAGTTGTGATGTGGCCACAGGAAGTCTCAAACCTAACCAAGAGCCATATCACTACCTCCCCTTCCCATCCATGACATCACCCCCTGCTTTGCCAATAAAAGGAACCTCTAAAATCTATACAGGGTCTTTTTCCACTCATGGAGACTGATCTATTCCCACTTTGGAATGTCCTTTCCCTCAATAAAATTTCTGTCATTGGCTACCAAAATTTTACATCTTCATATGCTGTGGGGGAGGGAGAGCCCAGTTTGCTGCTTACTAGAATGATCTCTGGAACCAAACCAGGTCACTCAGGGTCTAATCATTTACAAAACCTGTACATTTTCTAAAAGATGTAAATTTAGAAAAGGAACGAGAGTAGAGAAACACATACACACACATGAGTTTAAGTTTTAGATGTTAGAAATAAGATGGATGTGAGTTAACTAGCTTAAGAAAATATAAGGAAATAATCCTTTGCTTCAGAGTGATCAGAAACTGGCATTTCCAGTGATCTCTGATACTACAGAATGAAGAGAACAGTAAAAACTGAGGACTTGCGTTGAAACTGATTCTACAGCAGTGATTTTTTTTCTTTTCATTTTTTATTGTACTTTAGGTGAGGGTTTACAAAATAAACTAGTTTCTTATTGTTTCAGTCACCTAGCACTGCTCTAACAAAAATGCCAATAGTGGATAGCTTTAAAAAGAGAAATTTTATTTTGTCACAGTCTGGGATGCTAGAAGTCCAAATTCAAGGCATCAGCTCCAGGGAAAGGCTTTCTCTGCTGGCACTGGAGGAAAATCCTTGCTGTCAATTTTCATTTGGACTGGAAGCTTCTGAGGTGCATGGACCTCAGTCATTTTCAATGGACACGCTCAGCTCTGGGCATTGCTTCTTGGTGGTATCAGGTCCCCAAATCTCTCTGCTAGATTCTTTTATCTCTCAAGAGCTTGCCTCAAAGTGCAAAACAGTCGTACATACTAACTCCTGCCTGACCAACACAACTGCCACCATCCAACACTCATTAACATCATCCCACTGCCATTGAGTCCGGTCTGACGCATAGCCACCCTGGAGGTCAGAGTAGAATTGCCCATATGGTTTCCTAGAGGTAGGAATTCCAAAATGGTGGAACATCACACAATACCAGGAATCCTGGCCCAGCCAAATTGCTACAGATTTTTGGAGGAACACAATTCAATCCATGACATTCATTAAACATTTAGTACACATATTGTTTATGACACTGGTTAGTAATCCTACAACAGGTCAACAGTTCCCCTTCTCAACCTTGGGTTCTGTATTACAAGCTTTCCTGTCCCTGACTTCTAGTCCTTACCCATAAGACATTCCTTTAGTCTCATTTTGTTTTGTCCAATCTTTGACTAAAAGGTGAATCTCAGTAGCGGCTTCATTACTGAGATGAAAGGGTATTCAGAACCTAGACACTCAGGGTTTCTCTAGTCTCTAACAGATCAGCAAGTCTTCTCTTTCTTTTTGTGTCAGGTTTTTGTTCTATGTTTTTCTCCAGCTCTCCCTGGGACTCTCTGCAGTGATCCCTGTCACAGCAGTCAGTGGTGGTAGCCAAGCACCACCTAGTTGTAATAGATTCAGTCTGCTGGAGGTCATTGCAGATGTGGTCCTTTAGTCCTTTGGATTAATCTTTCTATTATATCTTTAGTTTTCCATATTCTTCCTTACTTCTGAAGATCTTAGACCAGTGAAGTATTCTAGATGGCTGCTCACAGGCTTGTAATACCCCAGACACTACTTATCAAAGTAGAATGTAGACCATTTTCTTTATAAGCTATGTTACGCCAACTGAGCTAGATGTTCCCCAAGACCATGGTCCCCTACCCCCAGCACAGCAATTCAGTCCTGCAGGAATCTTTGGATGTGTCAATAGAGCTTCCATGGCCTTGCCTTCTACAAGTTGTGCTAGCTTCACAAGCATTAGGTACTTACTATCTTCCTCTTCCCCAAAGTTACCACTTATCTATTGTCTGTTTAATGTTTTCCCGTCACCCCTATCCCCTCCATAACCATCAAAGATTGTTTCTTTTTGTTCATAAACTTATTCATGAGCTTTTATAGTAGTGGTTTTATTCAATATTTGTCCTCTTGTGATTGATTTATTTCACTCAACATCTGAATACCTTGGTTTGTAGATTTCTTTTTCACTGATTTTTTTTATTGGGACTTGACATTTTTCTTCCTTATTTTGATTAATAGGTTTGTTCACTTTCTTTGTGGTTATCTTGAAATTTACCCTTATATTCCTCTGTTTGAATCAGTCTATTATTACCTGGTATCACCTTGTCTTCCACTCCTTTAGGAAATTCTATACCTATGCCATTTATTCCTTCTAACATTGTTCTGATGTTTACAGATTAAACTCTCTGGTTACCTGTTACAGTTCTTTTGGTTTTGGATAACCCTTGAGAGTTCATTTCCTAGGCTGTTGTCTAACTGATAAATCTTCCATTCTAGATTCAATCTATGGTCTGATGTTGCTTGTTTTAACATGGAAGGATTTCTTTTAATAATTCTTGTAAATTTGGTTTTTACACATTTCATTAATTTCTGTTCATCTGGAAATGTCCTAATTTCACATCATAGTTGAATGAGAATTTTGTAGAATATATTATTCTTGCTTGGCAATTTTTTTCTTTCAAAGTTTATACATATCATCCCATTGACTTCTTGCATGCTGAAGATTATTCTTAAATTGTTTCTACTCTGTATGTGATCTTTTGATTTTCTCTAGCTGCACTCAGAAATTTTTCTCTGTGTTTGGTTTTGATTTTAGTGTGATTATGTGTCTTGGTATTTTTTCTCTCTCTTATTTTATTTTATTTTCATTTTTTTATTATGACTGAGTGACAATGTACATTCCCGTATAAATTTATATGCCCACCTATATGAAACTTCCACTGCTCTCCCTGCCCAGTGACAGCACAATATTCCTCTCTGCTCCATGTATGTCTCATCCTCCCAACAGTCTCCTTTCCCCTCCTCTCCACCCTACTCTCCTTCCTCCAGCCAGAGGTCAGCAGGATGATATCCTATAGATGCATGGAACCATAAAATGCACCCAATATATGGTCACTCTGCATCGCCAAGTCCAATCCATTCGTGTCCGAAGAGTGGACCTTCGTTATGATTTATGGGCAAGGGCAGCATCAGAGCCAGGGGCCATGCTCCCAGGGGAACCCTGAAGCCTCTGGACCATCAATTGAGATCTTTTAGGGGAGATCTCAGGGTGCACCCCTTTTTATTCTTATGTTGCCAGTGAGACGCAACTTAGTGAGCTCCATCATGGCTATCACTGGTGGTAGCCAGGCACCATCTGGTTCTTCTGGTCCCAAGTTGCTGTAGGCACCCACTCATGTATTCTAGTGTCTATCCTACACTGGGTTAGTTGAGCTTCATGAATGGTCAGTTTTTCATCTTTTATGATATTAGGGAAGTTTTCAGTCAGCAATTCTTCAATGATCCTCTCTGTGTTTTTGATATTCTCCCCCTGTTCTGAAACGCCAATCACTTGCAAATTTTTGCTTTTGGTTGTATCCCACATGACTCAGAGTTTCTTACTTTTTCTTCATTCTGTTTCCTAACTTTTTTCTGAGTTGTCTCTAAGTGTTTGTCTTCAGTTTCACTGATCTTGCCTTTTATCATTTGAAGCCTGATCCACAGCTCTTTTCTGGCACTGTCTCTAAAATACTGTTGTTCATCTTTTGGCTTTCTAATTGTTGTTTTGTATGATTTGTAATTATGAATTTATTTTGGCCTTTTTGTTCCTGTAGTATTTTCTTGAATTATTACATGAATTTATTTGCCTTTTCCACGATTTTGTTCATTTTTCTCCATTTTTATCTGCCTTTCCTTCAACTCCTGGTCAGCTCTGAATATTAGAAATTTTAATTCCCTGTCAGGTAATTCTAGTGACTTTTCTACTGCTAGGAAGTCATCTAGTGGTTTATTTTGGATATCTACAAGAAACGTCCTGTCCTCTTTTTTTTTTTTTTTTTTTTTTTTTTTAGTATGTTTTGATAGTGTCTGCTGTCTCCAGGACATTTAGCAGTTATTTGGTTTATTGATTATTTATATGGTTGTTTTCTCCTGCTATTTTTTGTTTTATTTGGTATGTCAGAGCAGTTGACTGTGTGATCTTTCTTGCTTGCACATATGTGAACACAATAGTTTTCACACTCCTTGTCCAATGGGCAGGGCCAGTTGCTCAGCTGTGGTGCAGCACGACAGATCTGGCTGAAGGGGAGGTGCTTGGATGGGTTGTTTGTGGCAGGTACCAGGGCTGACAGGGTGACCCAAGAATCAGTGCTGGGTAGGTTCCTGTAGGCCATGCCATGCTGCTCAGGAGTGTAATGCTCAACACACTGTGCAGGTAGGTGGAAAGGAACAGCGAGGTTGTGGTATGTGGAGCTAAGATGGATATGAGAGAGAGGAGGCAGAGGATAGAGCAAAGGGAGCCAAAAACAAATAAACAAAAAAAGTGTGTTAAGGGATCTGGTGTTCTACATTCTTCCTGGAGCATCTGAAGGTGCTTTTTTGTACTCCCCATCTGCCAACCATTGTTGGTGCGGTGAATCCAAGTGGAGTGAAAGCTGGGCTTCCTGGCTGGAGGTGCCAGAGGGAGAGTAGCAAGGAGAAAATGGGGGTGGGAAAGTGTGTTTTGCTGGTTACTGAGTGCTTTTTCTCCGACCAGCATTCCTTTGAAGTTGCCAGTCTCTGTCTGCCAGTCTCTGATTGCATTCAAAGGTGGTGAATCTGTGCTGCTGTTACTTTATGGGGTTTCTGCTGGTATGTTTTCTCACTGTGTTCTCTGCCAGATTCCTTATTCTAAATGTGTTTGGGTGAGTTCTTTATCTCTTCATTTGATACTTCAAATTCCAGTATTGATGTTTGTCTCTATTTTACTTAGTGTTTTGTGTCTCTGCTGTAAAAGAACAGTGTGGTACTTCTTTCTTTGATGCCATCCACATTCATTAAAAATCTTGGTTTGGTGTTTGGTTTGATATGGAAGTTGTCTGAGATGCTGGATTACCAGTTATACTCCCCTAATCCACACAACTGAGCTGCTACATTTCCTAACCCAACCGAGACAGGTTTCTAAGTTCTGTTTCCTCAAAATGATAAGACATATATATACTAAATGCTGAATTCTAAAACATCACTATATCTTCTTTTCTTTAGATGCTAGAATCCTGACAATCATCACTTTTCAAACAGGAGATAGGAAAAAACTTTTCTGGAGGACCTGACTACATTAAGAGGAAAAATCTAAGCATAATGGGATTGGAATTACTCCAGCAAAGGATCCACTACCTTTATTCAAATGTAAAAGTCAAATTCAACAAGCCTCATTCACTCATTCAGCACTTTTGTGGGCTTTTTAGTTACCAGATGAGTCAGGGAAGCCTCTAACAAGGCAGACTGACATGAAAACAAACAAATGGAATAAAAATGACTTGAGGAAAACACAATCTATTCTTGGAGAAGAAAAATATGAAAGAATTAGATTAATATCAGTGAAATCAGAAAAGATATTCCATGTAGGAAATAAGAATACAGTGGTATATTCTTAAGTGAATATTCCAAAGACTAAAGTATTCTTGGGATAGAAACTCCTGAATCCATTTTATTTTCCTGTAAATGGCAGGTGCAAAGCTCAAGAGTTAGAAGATTGAGTTGAGTTTGATCTGAAAAAAAGGCTGAAAATAAATAACAAAGATAAAAAGCAATGGTGAAAAGATTTAAAAAAGTATTAGTGGATCAATGCAGGAAGTCTAATTGCCAAATGATACTTTTAGTGCATGAGAAGATTGAGGGGAGCAGGTTATCAGTGAAATGCTACAAGAAAATTACCTACAGTTGAATGATCTGAGTTTCTACACTAACTGGTCACAAAGAACATACACATAAAACTGTATTCACCCAAAGATACACCATGGTAAAATCTCAGATCACTAGCTTTCAAAATAAATTCTAGGAAAAAGTCAATGCATCTGAATTCAGAATGACTTTGGACTTTTCTAACAGCAACACTTACAGCAAAGAGAATGTCAGTATGGCTCCTCATAAGGTAATGGCTCTAAAATCCTAAAAGGAAATTGTTTTCCAACCTAGAATCCTAAATCCACTCAAAGATCAATTAAGTTAAATGAAGGCATTTTCAGACATGCAAGTTCTTAAAATATTTATATCTTGTTATTTGTGAAAAAGAAGCCTCTAGAGAGTATCCACTATCAAAATGCAGGAATGAAGTCAGACCGGAAGAAATGGAATACGGAATACCAATTTTCTTATAATTAGGTATTACTATGTATTGATGAGTCTGAAGTGGTGACTTAGGAATTCAGCAGTTTTAATTTTGTCCTGCTCTTTTGAACCATTCTGCTGTTCTGAATATTGTCAAAGGATATATCACAGTCCTTATGGATCCACCCAATAGTGCTGGAATATTTGTATTCTTACTGTAAAAGAGGGTCATTTCCAAAAGTTAATCCTACTACTTCCATAAATTAGTTTCAATTTTTTTTTATTGTGCTTCAGATGAAGACTTACAGAGCAAATTGCCTTTTCATGAAGCAGTTAATACACATTTTGTGACACTGTTTACCAAGCCCATGACTGTCAGCACCCTCTATTTCCCCTACCTTGGGTTTCCCGTTATCATTTTCTTGTTTGCTCCTGCCTCTTGTCCTTGTCCCTAGACTAACATGCCCATTTGGTCTCATTTCGTTTTATCCTATCAATTTTTATTTTTTGGTAATTCTTTTGTTAAATTTTCCATGTTTCTTCTTCTTTCTGCCACACCGATAATTATTTCTCTTGAGCTAGTTCTCTTTTCAATCACCTAGAAAGCCTTCCACTGCTCCCCTCCTTTGATATCTTACTATTTTTTCCTTTTATTCTTCCTAAAATTTGTTCTTTCTCTCTTTCTTCCTCTACCCCATGGGTTTTTACACATGAAATCCATGAACCTGTACTTACAGATAGCCTACAGGAGATTCAGGAGCCCTTTGAAGGTACAAACTATATGTGTCAAATGTGATATATACAGATTTTTTTTTTTTCCTGAATGGGGTTCTCTAAAGTCTCAAAAAGGTAAGTGACCAGAAAATAATAAAAAACTCTTCCGTAATCTCTCTCATGTTTCCATTTTTGTTTTCTTCTGGTTTCTATCTGGAGCTTTGGTGACGTAATGGTTAGGAGCTTGGCTGATAACAAGTGGGTTAGCAGTCTCAATCCACAGCTGCTCCTTGGACACTCTATGAGGCAGTTTTATTCTGTCCTTTTTTCTGTCTTATGGGGTCACTAGGAGTCAGAAACCACCAGACAACAGCAGGGTTTTTTGTTTGTTTGTTTCTATGTGTTCTCTGGTCTATGGCAAACTTCCAGTGAAGCATTGCAGTCTCTCCTTTTCTTTTTCTTTCTAATTTTCTCTTTGTAGTTTCTCTTATAAAAAAGATGAAATGTTTTCCTGTAAGGAACTTCATTGTACTGGCAGGAGAGTACCAGCTTCCTGGCAGTGCTGTGTGGTAAGGGGAAAAAAAATTCCAGCAACACAAAGATTAAGTGTATTACATTTCCTGATTCTCAGGAAAAGAAACTAGTAGGCCACTTCACATCTAAGCTTTCCTGGCTGAATTTACATCATGAGGATAAAAAGCCCTGTGCTGTGTGTTCTAGCTGATTTATAAGCCGATGTGGAAATCTTACACTTTTAACCTACTACTTTAAGCTATAAATGGAGTCCTGGGAGTACTGTGGTTAAGAGCTTGACTGCTAATCAAAGGTCAGCAGTTCAAATCTATGAGCTGCTCTTTGGAAACTCTATGAGGCAGTTCTACTCTGTCCTATAATATCTCTATGAGTCAGAATTGACTCCATGGCAATGGGTTTGGTTTGGTATAAGCTATCAATTGATGTCAAAACATCCAAGTGAAGACCAGACATTATTCCACTATAAGTTCTCAGAAATAGGCTATCATTATGAACATTTTCCCCTTTTTCTTTCCTAATAGCATTTTACCTGATTGAGGATATTCACTCAGTACATTCTGAACTTGATAAACTACTATTAGCTCATTAAAATACAGCTTAAATGCAATTTGAACTAAGGCATTTTCCCTCATTCAAATGTACTCTGATGCCTTCTTTTTTCCAGACACATACATATTATCATAGTTACATATGCTTTCAGGCAGGGATTGTGTAGAATTCTTCTTTATATAAATGCAGGCAATTTTAAGGTGGTGGCATGGTTGTAAGTGCTCAGCTGTGAACCAAAAGGCCAGAGATTTGAACCCACTCACTGATCCACAGGAGAAGTTCTGGCGCTCTGCTTCCTCAAGATCTATAGGCTGGGAAACAGTATAGGGCAGTTCTACTCTGTACTACAAGTCAGAATACACTTGATGGCAATGAGTTTGTCTTTGGCTCAGTCAAAGTTCATAGAATGGTTGAATAGATGAATGAGTAAATAAATTTTAATAGGTTAAGAAGATATATTTAAATTTCACAGATGCTCAAATATTAAAGCTAAATAATTTCTTTTATAAAATGCATTATCTGAATTGCCTGATACAGATTAATTTGAAAATAACAATGATTTTCATATTGTGTGTCATATCATCATATCCTAGAAAAGGTGTTTCTTTTCTGTGATACGCACACACACACACACACACACACACATGCACGGTACACAAAAACTCTGGATAATCTTTCAGTAAAATGTATTTAACATAGTTTAACATTTCTAAATAAACATTAATGCAAAAGACACCATTATTTTAACTCCTATAGAATGAAACTACAACCTTGAGTATATTTCAAATGAATTTAGAGACCATCTAAATAACAGATTTGATGCATTAAACACTAACAACTAAAGACCAAATGAACTGTGGAATGAAATCAAGGACACCATACCTGAAGAAAGCGAGAGTTCATTAAACAGACAGAAGGAAAAGACCAAAACGAATGTTAGGAAAGATTCTGCAATTTTCTCTTGAACATCAAGTAGCTAAAGCAAAAGGAAGAAATGATAAAGTAAGAGAGTTGAATGTAAGATTTCAAACAGTGGCTTGACAGGACAAAGAAAGGTATTGTAATGACATGTAAAGACCTGCAGGTAGAAAACCAAGAGAAGAATGGGCTCAGAATTTCTCAAGCTGAAAGAACTGAAGAAAAAAAATTTAAGACTCACATAAGGAAATATGAAATGATTCAGAAAATATCAAGATGAAAGGAATACGTGAAGTGTCTATAACAAAAAGAACCAGTCAAAGTTCAAGCATCTCCAGAGATAGTATATAATAAGAAATCAATGGTACTGAAATAAAAAGTCCAGGTTGCACTAAAGGCATCGGGTCGGGGGTATGGGGAGGAGAGTCCAGGAACTAAGGGAATAACAATTGAGATGTTTCAGCAAAAAGATGCAGCAATGGAAGTATTCACTGGTCTATACCAAGAAATTTGGAAGACAGCTGCCTGGCCACCAAGAAAGGTGGTCCAATGGACTGTGAAAATTATTAAATAATATAATTAATACCATATGTAAGTAAAATTTTAAAGCTTGTTCAAAAATGGCTGCAGCTGCATGGGAACAACCAGAAATTCAAGCCAGATTCAAAAGAGGTTGTGGAACCAGGGATATCATTGCTGACAGCAGATGGATCCTGGCTCAAAGCAGAGAATACCAGAAAGATGTTTACCTTAATTTTATTGATGATGCAAAGGAATTTGTGTGAATCATAACAAATTATGGATAACCTTTCAAAGAACTGGTATTCCAGAACACTTAATGATATTCACGAGGAAACTATACATAGACCAACATGCAATTGTTTGAATAGAACAAGTGGTTACTCTATGGTTTAAAATGAGGAAAGGTCTGTGTCAGGGTTGTAGCCCTTGACCATACCTATTCAATCTGTGCTAAGCAAATAATCCAGGAAGCTGGACTATACGAAGAAGTGAGCATCAGATTTGGAGGAAGGCTCAATAACAATCTATGTTATGAAGATAATACAACCTTACTTGCTGAAAGTGAAGACTTGAATCACTTCTTGATGAAGAGCAAAGACTACATCTCAATATCAAGAAAATAAAAATACAACTCAACCAATAAGATACAGTATGATAGATGGAAAAAAAGATTGAAGGATTTCATTTAGTTTGATCCACAATCAACTCTTATGGAAGCAGCAGTCAAGGAAATAAAACAGTCATGGCACTGGGCAAAACTGTTGCAAAAGACCTCTTCGAAGTTTAAAAAAAGAAAGATGTCACCTTGAAGACTACGGTGTGCCTGACCAAAGGCAATGTGTTTTCAATCACTTCATATGCAAGTGAAAGTTGGACACTGAAGAAGAACTGATGCATTTGAATCGTGGTGTTGTTGAAGAATATTGAATATACAATGGACTGCCAAAAGACATTACAAATCTGTTTTGGAGAAAGCACAACTAGAACACTTCTTAGAAGCTAGAATGGTGAGACTACTTCTCAGGTACTTTCGACATGTTATCAGGAAGCATCAGTCCCTGGAGAAGGACATCATGCTTAATAGAGAGCCAGCAAAAAAGAGGAAGACCCTCAATGAGATGGACTGACACAGTGGCTGCAGTGGTGGGCTGGTGCGTAACAACCACTGTAAGCATGGTGCAGAACTAGGCAATGTTTTATTCTCTTGTACAGTTGCTATGAGTCAGAACCATAGCAACTGTCTGTATGGCACCTAAAAACAACAGTAAGTATTCCATACAAACTACTTTAAAACATCACGGATTAGAGAGTAAATATTGTCTTTATTTTGTTGTTTGAGCTCCAGAGACAACAGAAAATCATAATATACAGACATGATCTTGAAGAACATTTCACTCAGATACCAAGTAACCAATCACAAGAAATAAAACTGCCAAGCCAGCCTAGAGAACTCAAATATGTAAAATAATTGCAAAACTCCATGTCTAACCAACAATTAGAGTAAAACCAATACATATGTTGAAAATATTTCTTTTATTCATTTATATTTAAAATGTTAGAGAGGAGCACCCATACTTTCTCTTCTGTTTGAAAGGTTGATCTCACCTCTTTCCAGTAAAGTAGTAAAGGGCAGCATATAAGGAGTAAAAACGATTTTTAAAAGGGTGATAATTGTTAAAACCTAAACGTCCTTTAAAAATAGCGTTATAATAAATTTAAAACAGGATTTAATCAACTGAAAAGGTAAAGCAAATGTGGTCTATATTAGTATTGAGAAACATTTGAAGAGTAATTCCCCTGAAATCCATACTTGATTGGTAGGCAATTAGAACAATCCATTGGACTATCTGAGTTGGTTTTGTTAATTCAGGAAAAAAAAAAAAAAAGGAAAGCGACTTTTATTTGTAAGGACGCCGTGTAACGGAGCCAACCTGGAAAGCAAATACATGGCACAAACACACACAGAGCAGAAAAAGAAGGTGCTAATGCTACCATCAGACTTTCCCCAGTCGTGCTTTTACATTGTTTTCAGGATTTGATTTTATGAGAGTCTATCTACTTTCTTCTGTAAGCTGTGGGCAAACTACTGGCAAGCTGCTATCGATGTTCCTTCTGAAAAATCAACAATGACAGTCTTGCCTGTGCTCATTATCCATGACTCTAAAACTAAACCACTTAAGACAAATATCTTGTCATGTTTAGACCTTTAGGAAGTATACATTAGCTACAGACTAATTAACTTTCTATAGAATACAAAAACAAACTCACCAAGCCCAGTGCTGTAGAGTTGATTCTGACTCCTTGATTCCTTATAAAGTAACTAGTATATGTCCACAATTTCACAGAAAGTATTCCCTACAGGTTGCTATGAGTCAGAATCAACTCTACAGCATTGGGCTTGGTGGGTTTGTTTTGGTATTCCGTAGAAAGTGAATTACGCACAAATATACAAACACATTCATACACACTGAAGTAGGCAGTAAGAAGCTGTTAAATTCTCCATCAGCAGTATTAGAAGTGGTTAGAAACGTGGACAGTCTAGGCAGGAAAAGAAGTGGAAGCTTTTTGATTGACCCTTACCCATGGTCATCAGACATTGCTGCTGTTACAATCAGTCAAGGAAAGGAAGGCTGTTGGTTTTGGGTATTTCTCGTTAATATAATGTGACCAGGAGGTAAGCAGCCTCTAGAAACTTGAAACTTGAATGTTCTGATTAATAAAGACAAGGTTGGATTTCTTTAATCCACTTTAGATGCTTCTAGATAAAGAAATCCTCTTAACCGAAACCCAAAGATATAACCATGTTTGGGTCATTTTCTTTGCCTGAAGGAAAGAGACTTTTATAAATAAGAAAACAAAAAGCATTACAAAAATCATAATGGTTATATTCACAGGTCCTAATCCGGGGGAATCTTAGATGGACAATTTTATTTTAAGAATATAACCTAAATGATTTTTCTCTCAGAAATATGATTAGTGGAGGACACATTATTTTTTTAATATAGGCTTTGGAGGGTAAATAGGTATGTCAGTTGTAGTAATGCATTTGTTCTACCAAGCAGTCTGAGTAAAATGATACATGTGTTAGTAATAACTTCTCAGAGCAGTTTTTGGCATACAGTAAGAGTGAAGAAAACAAGCTAGGACTCATTTTGTGTTTCTTATTAAACAAAAGGCGATATGGTGAAGCAGCCATGTTTTCTTGGGTATTACTTATGAAGTATGTCAGTGTACATAAGAGGAAGGAAGATGATAACACAGTATTTTCATTTACAATGATGAAACAGCAAGTGGATATGACATAGAATTATTGTTCCATAGCTATAGGAAGGAAATAATTGGCTTCATTTCTAGCTGTGACCACTACCTATACAAAAGGGACTTGTATAAAGCATGCATAAAACACTGACCAAGCTTAAAATATTTTTGAAAGAATGCATAAAACACTGACTAAGCTTAATATACTTTTGTTTGTAGCTGCAAAATATTTAATAAGTATAAATATGTAATTTGAAATTTCATTACATATGAAAGGTTCTTTACTTTCACAAACCCAGAAGAATACTAAGGTTAAAGGAAGAGAAAATGTTTGAACGCTATGAATACTGTTTTGTTTTTGGATCTGACTCGACGGCACTTGACTGGCTGGCTCTAAAGTTTAAAGATAAGTAGATAAGAACACTGAAAAAACTAAAATTTCATAGGTATGATTACTACCCACAAAATAATTAAAAATTTTTCATCTTTTCAGATAATAATCTGTACTTACTTTTCTGTCTAAAATTATACATCTAAAGCCAAGATAATGATGACTTCTCTGGGAAAAAAATTAACAGTTGTATAAAGTATTCAAATATTCACTTACAGTTAAGACATTATCATTTCAAATGAACAATAAGTACATGCTGTGGTGTCTGTAACAGTGGTAATATTTTTATAATGTTTCTATAAGTTAATTATGCTCTCTAAAAACTTAACAAAAAATGCCAACAAAATTTTCCACAGTTTGGGGGAAGTTAACATGCATTAAATTTGACAACTAAAATATCATTTGGTAAGTTTAGCTGTAAAGGGTTTAATTTTAAACATATTCTAAGTATAACTTTATAAAATGTACCTGTTACTTCATTCTTTTCAGTGTAGTCAGTGGTGTCTAAATACCACAAAGATTTGATTCGCAAACTATCAGTAATAAACGAATTCTGTTCCAAGAGAATATTTCCAAACTATACCACCCCAAATTATCACCTAATTAAATATGTATTTTACGTCTGAAAGTCTTTTACTGATTATCAGTGTTAGGTGCTGATGAGTTGGTTCCAACTTATCAGCCCTATGAACAAAAGAATGAAATGCCATCCAGTTCTGTGCTGTCCTCATGGACACTGCTGTTGTAGCCCATGGTTGCAGGCGCTGTGTTGGAAGGTCTTTCTCTCCTTTCCTGAACTTCTGCCAAGCAGGATGTCCTCCTCTAGGAACCAGTTCCTCCTAAAGACATGTCCACAGTATGTGAGTTGAAGTCTGTTGCCATCCTCCCTCTGAAGAAGCATCTTGGCTGTACTTCTTCCAAAGACAGATTTGTTTATTCTTCTGACAGTCCATGATATAGTCAAAGTCCTTCATCAATACCATATTCCTTATTCACTGTCCACTTTTCACACGCATATACCATTGCTTGTGTCAGGTGTACCATAATCTTCAAAGTGACATCTTTGCTTTTTAACACTTTAAAGAGATCTGTCACAGATTTTCCCAATGCATTTAATTACTTGACTGCTGCTAGCATGGGCTATTAAAGTGCATATTTATGTAAATCAAAATACACTGTACTATTTTTGTGATGGTAATTACGTAGTGTATGAGAGAAAATCCTTTCTTCCTGTTATCAGCCCCCAAATTTGTAATCATCTTTCATCCTTCTTTTTCAAGAAATATCACTCACATCCTGTTTTGTCTTCCTTCCAAAGATGCATATATCTGAATTCTTGCCATGTTCACTAGTAGCATCCTAGTCCAAAACAGCATCATCTCTTGACTGAGTTATTGTAACATTGTGTTAGTTAGGTTTGGTATAACAATAAGCAGTTCTCTAAATCTCAGTGGTTTAAAACAAACATTTTTCCTTGTTTATATTTCACGTGTGCTAAGGGAGACTTGCCTTTTTTCGGACTGTGTTGATCTCTAACTACCCTGCTTGGCTTTCTGAAGCACAAGTTGAACTAATGAAGAAGAAACAGTAATTATCTGTGGCACACTAGTCTCATGGAGAATGACAGTAGACCAAACACAGTGAAGGGATGGAAAAATTCAAACCACACAGGTGCATTTAAACCCTCTACTTGATGTGACAAAAAGAGTCACAACTATTCATGTTTCATTGACTAACAGATTTATTACCAAGCACAAAGTCAAGGTGATGGTGAAATACATGTTTTGCTTATAGGAAAAAAGAGAAACCATGGCTCCATAATTGTCTTTATTTAGAGATTATGAATGGTTTAAGAAGATGTGTATAGGTGCTAAGTTAACAAGGGGTTCATGTTGTACTTCAAGTTGGTTAGGCTATGATTCTCAATGGTTTGGCAGATACTGGACTGGTTATTGTTTCATAGTATACCGTAATCACTTCCCACGACGTGACTTTGTCAAATCATCCAATAATTAGAACAGACAGTTTCCCTGGGGGTGTGGCCTGCTTCTAGTATATAAATGGATGTTCTGGTAAAGTGCTCATTCTCTCTGAATATTGCAGTCTTTTCATTGTCTCACCTCTGGTTCCTTGGATGTACGTCTCCAGAAATTTCTAGCTTGCAAACTGACCTGAAGGTTTTGGGTTCTTCAGTCCCCACAATCCTGTGGATCAGCAGAAGTCTTTAGGCTACCACCTGATAGTTTCACACACACACTCACACACACACACACACACACACACACACACACACACACACACACACACACACACATACAGAGACTGAATTCAGTTTTGAACTCATCCTAGAAAAAGTGCTACATATATCATTGCTGAATATCACTACAGTCACCTTCAAAGTACTCCCCTTCAGAAGGTACCCACCAATGCTGGTGCCTACTCTACCCTCCAAAGCAGTTTTGGAGTATTTTTTCTGGAATGGCTATCAGAGCTATCACTGTATTACCCTTGATGTCCTGAATATCATCAAAACATCTTCCTTTCTATGCCATCTTTATTTTGGGGTAAAGAAAAAAAGTTATTAGGGGGCAAATTAGAGAACAGGGAGGGTGTTCTAATACAGGTACTTGTTTACCGGCTAAAAACTCCCTTGAAGACACGTATACAATTAACCTGCAAACTTGCTGTTTTGCACAGTGGCCATTCCCAAAAGAGTTCCAAAACTGCTCTGAAGGGTGGACTAGGCACTGGTGTCAGTGTTTAGCTTCGCAAGGAGAATACTTTGAAAGCCACCTTAGTGACAGTCAGCAATTAAGTGTGTAGCACTTAGAACAGTTAGTTTGCAGACTTAACTGTCATACTTTGTATATCTCACTGATTTTACTCCTCTAGACAACCCAGACTACGACCTTTTGACCATACATTTTAGTAAGTAATAAATCTACCATTTCTCCAAAACAATATGTGCTTTACCCTTACCATACTTAAGGTTTGTTTTTTCAATACAATATCCAGATTTTATAAAGCCAGCCAAGTGCCATCGAGTTGGAAAACTCAGCCTAAATTTTCCTAGTGGCTTCTTATGTACCCTTCTTTGTACCCTATATGTGTTTATGGCTTCTTCCTGCACCTCCTTCACGTCTTTGTTTTTTTCGTAGAGAGGCCTTGATTCTCTACTTTATCAGAAATCTAATCTTTTCCAGAAGCTATGTTAACCTAACTTGAAACACTTTCTTCTCAGTTCTTTAAAATTATTTTTGGTTTATAAGCCTAAAAACCCACTTGTCTAGAGGGAGGACGGCATCTGTTAACAGTTTTACCAGAGTGTTTTCAGGAAATAATTGTGGTTCCCCAAAGCAAAATTGGAAATTACTTAGGAAAAGAAACCTGAATAAATGCTGGGCAAAGCAGATACTAGAAACCACATTAAAGTTATTTTGTACTCAATCATGTTGTTTTAATTCATCATTTACTACAGAAACATTTCTTAAGAATAAGCATCACCTGAAAATTAGAATGCAAAATTTTGAAACTGTCAATGACCGAGTTTTATGTATATATGTGTTTATGTTACATAGATATTACACAGAGTATATACACTAAGTTTATAGCCTCTGTGGCTTAAAATATATGACTCTTACTGATACAGATGGTCAACAGAACATAAGGACAATCCAGCATTTATATCAGCATACAACTTGTTCACTTTGTTAACTACCCATTAAGTTTAGACTGCCTGCCAACCTCAGCAAAAGCATTTCCTTCCTGAATCTTTCATCATCCTCCAGGAGAAGAGCCAAGTGAGAGACAGTGGGGAGGTCAGAAGGACTAGAGTCACAGTGGTGAAGAAAGGGATAAAGGAGAAACACTGAACACTTGGGTCAGATGCTGAAGCAGCAGGTGATACGAGTACTCCCCATTAGAAAGGAACCATTTGCTGTGAGCACAAATGTGTTGGAATGCATAAGAAACTCCTTTAAAAAACAGAGCCAGTTTATGTAATTCAGGGAATCAAAACTACTGATCTAAATACTAACAGCCAGCTACAGTTGAGGAGCAATGAAACTGGCTAATAGCTCAAGAGTGTCATTTCGAAAACAGGTCATCACATCTATCAATGCTGTGGAGTAACATAGCCCCACTTTTGTCCGTTCCTCTGTTTCCTTTGTTGTAGCTTTCTCTTAACTAGCCAGAGTTTCCAGCTTTCCACTCACCGCTCATATTTCTCTTTCAGTTCTTGTCTCTTGAAACATACTTTAGCGTGAAGAATGTTTTACATTCTCAACTAAATTCTAATCTGCAAGAATCAAGTCTACCTCAAGAATACTCTGTAAAGGCCAGGATGTTGACACTTCGTCTCATGTAGTTTGGACATGTTTGTTATCAGGAAGGAACAGTCCCTGGAGAAACACATTCGGCTAGGTAAGGCAGAGTGTCAGATAGAAGAGGAAGACCCTCAACAAGATGGATTGATACAATTGCTGTAACTCTTGCCTCAAACATAGCAATGATCACGAGGATGGCACAGGACCCGGCAGTGTTTTGTTCTGTTGTACACAGAGTTACTATGAGTCAGAGCTGACTTCACAACACCTAACAACAACAACAGCAAACACTTCCTATTACATTTCCAGTGTTTAGCTGAGGGAAGTCAATACCTATGTAGTAAAGCAATAAAGGAATGAATGATGGAATGAATACCGATATTTGAACTTGCCCTCTGTTTCAATCCTAAAATCTAATACTAAAATGGTTAAAATGGCTCCAGATGAAGTGTTACAGCCTGATAAATTTTCATGTACTGTCTACCATCCCCCCCATTGCATACATCTTCCAAATGTCCTCTTTATTTCATTTAACCCAAAGGAATGAGTAGAGCTGGAATCATGTATATTGTGACAAGTATACACCAAAGCCACTACTGTTGAGTTGATTCTGACTCACGGTGACCCTATATAATACAGTAGAACTGCCCCATAGAGTTTCCAGGGATCACCTGGCAGATTTGAACTGCCAGCCTTTTGCTTAGCAGATGTAGCACTTAACCACTATGCCACCAGGGTTTCCATGGCAGGTATAAGGGAGGCTATATTTTTTTTAACACTGTACATGAGGCACCATATCCACTGTGGCTGTCACATCGGTTTCAGCCAAAGCGCACTTTCAAAAGCAAAATCTCAAATGCACACAGCATGAGCTGTGAAATCTTTTGCTATTGTTGTCAGTTATTGTTAGTGGTTCTTAATAAGAAAACAACAAAACAAACAAAACTCCATATTTCCAGTTAAAGTGAATTCTTAGAAGAAAGTAACAGTAAGATGGTGATGGAGATGATGGTACAGTGTGCATATGTGTGTGCGTATGTATGTTTATGTTGTATGTATGTTGTGCTTGTTGGGCAACTAAAACACACATCCTGTATCCTTTTGATGTTAAAATTAAAATCATTGATCATAAAAGTATATTTTTACAATAACAATTGAGTCAAAATGAAATCCTTCCTTGTATTCTGGCCAAGGTTTCTAAAAAAAAGAGAGAAAGTCATGATTCTAAAGAGGATGGATATAAAAGGGCACACTGGATTCTCAAAGGTCCACTTGGAATTGTTTTGCATCCTCTAGCCTTAGTCAACACAGTGCTTTGCTAACCCCGTCTGCTGACTCCTGATGACTCCTGGTAACTGGAATATGTTGTTAACAGAACAGTTGGAAGTACTTGTGCTTGCAGCTAATGCATTCTTACAGCTGCACAGTATGAACACAGCGGGTGCAAAGTAAAAGCAATAATAAAAAATTGAACAAACCTTAAGTGCTATGATTATTACTGTAGGCCAGTTTTTATCGGCGCTTTTGGAAGTCAACTTCTTCAATTTCCTGCATCTAAAAGTATTGATAGCTATATTAGCCTCATATTTTCCTTCTCAGTGATGAGAACCACATACTATATTAAAAAAAAAGCCAGTGATGTTTGAAAGGACTTGCCTAGAGATGGCAGACTATTAAATCTAGGAATGAAATTACCTGAAGATATCGAGAAGATAACCACAAATAATCTAATAACAGACTACCAAAATTCAATATAGTAATAGCTAAAATTTGAGCATCAATTTTCTTCTACAGAGTCTGTACCCACTGATCAGTTTTGCATCCTTATACAGTAAAAGGAGAAAATGAGATACTTTAGAGATATAAAACCTCAGTGGCATAAGGTTTCTTTTCCCCCCATTGATGATCACAGGCTAGAATTGTAATAACCTATTTCTGATTTCAGCAATCTATTTGTTTATGTAAGATTGCATTTTCAAACCAGCATTGCTCTCTTTTCTCTCTCTTTATATTACCTGGAAACACGACACAAAGGTGGATGTCTTAGTTACTGAGAGTTGCCTTTATGAAACTACCACAAGTGAGTGGCTTTAAACAACATGAATTTCTTTTCACACAGGGCTGAAGACTAGAGTCCCAATTTAGGGTGTGGTTCAATGGGGAAATCCTTTCTTTTTGGTAAGTTTGGTAGGTCCTTGGCCTTCCTTGGTGTCATCTGGTGCGTGTTCTCCCCCTGTGTGTCTCTGTGTCTATTAACCTCTTTTTAGAACTCAGAAGTGACTGGTTTAGGACCTACCCTTCTTGGATATGATATAATTAACATAACAAAAACATTGCATTTTCAAACAGAATGAGGTCCACAGGTATGAGGACCAGAGCTTCAATATATATTTTGGGAGGGAACAACACAATTTAATCTATAATAGAAGTGGGCTTATCTGAATCTACTCTCAAATTTCAAGTAAATAATACCTTTCAGTTATTTACAAGGAAATATTTTCATAGATGAGTGTTAAAAACCGGGCTTCTCTTAGAAATACAAAAGAGATTAAAGCTTTAAAAACTAGTAAGTGCAGATCCTACATGTACTTGAATTATTCTTCAAAGGGATATTCAAACTACTATATATCCATATTACTTTACAATCATTTTCTGTATTTTGCTTTCATCTACCCTCTGATCTACTGTGCCTGGAGCACAGTAGTCAAAAGGGAGAATGATAAAAAATTAGACTAGAGATACAGGAAGCCAAGGAGACACAAGGTAATGACTTGTTCATCTTAATGACTGTAAGTTAAGTGGGGTCTTCTGACATATTTTGAGGACAGAAATGACACAATCTAATTGGAGCACTCCGGATGCTCTGTTAAAATCGACCATCTGATCTATCAGTATATCTGGCATCTCAGGCAGGGTTGCTATGAGTTGGAATCAACTCAACAGCAGTGGGTTTGCATACTTTAATGGACAACCTGGCGGCATGATGGTTAAGTGCTGTTAACCAAAGGTTGGAAATTCAAATCCGTCTGGTGATCGTTGGAAACTCTAGGAGCAGTTCTGCTCTGTCCTGCAGCATTGCTCTGAGTTGGAATTGACTCAACAGCAGTTTTTTTTTTTTTTTAATACCTTTCAGATATAATTACAGGTGAATCACTTCTCAAGCCTCAATTATTACTCTACTCCAAGGTACCATGGCATCTCATTTGGATAGTCACAACATCCTTCTACCACGTCCTTTCATTTCACTGATGGTAACTGATCATTGCTCTTACATTTGGTTGAATTTAACAGAGTATTCAGAGTGCTCCCATTAGATTGCTTCATTTCTATCCTCAAAATAAGTCAGAAGACTCCATTTAACTTACAGTCATTAAGCTGAACACGTCATTACTTTGTGTCTCCTTGGTTTCCTGTATCTCTAGTCTAATTTTTTATTATTCTTCCTTTTGGCTACTGTGCTCCAGGCACCTCACCTTTTTGTTGTTTTTCAAACTTGCAGTTATACTCTAGTTCAAGGTCTTATTATTTGTTATTCCTTCTGCCACCTATTCTCCACAGTAACAGCTTTGCTCACTTCTTGAGGTTGTTACTTCTTATCAGCTTCTGATTACAATCTTTCTTGCCCACTCAACATAAAAGTCTACCTCTCCAAGTTTCTAACTTTCTCTCTCCCTCCTTCCTTTCCCTCCCTCCCTTCTTTTCTATTTTACTCCTTCCCTTTGTCATTTCCTTCCTTTCTAGGACTCATTTATGTTGCTTATTAATCTCCCCAGCTAGAACATAAGAGGAAAACCATTTTTGTATGTTTTTGCTCACTGCCTTTATTTCAGTGGCTAGAACAGTATATGACACAGAGAAAGCATATGATCAATAACTATTCACTTAATATTTGTCCCTAAACCAAACCTACTGACTCACACATGATCCTAGAGATGGAGAGTTTAATGACAAAACTTGGAATATTAATGATAAAGAAATCTTAGATGCCCCTTCATTCAATAATCTTATTTCACAGAGAGAATACCGAAATTCAAAACTATGTGTTTCCCAAATTCAGGCAGTTAATTAAAAAAAAAAAATCTAGAGTACATTAAATATGCCAAGCCAACGCCAAGTGCCGTCGAGTCGGATCCGACGTCACTAATAGCAACATTTGAGCTATAAAGTTTAAGGTACAAAAATAAATGAAGTTAAAAAGTCAAGAAAAATAAGTGGTTAAGAACAGAACTCCTGAGAGGCTGTGAAGACTGTTTTTTTTTTTTTTTTTTTTTAAAAAGTAGAGTTTCCTATAAGATAGAAAAAGATCTGGAGGTCAGAGAATGTTATATATCAATTATAAAATACACATACCACCATGTGACTGCAAAAATGTACGTACAGTATGATTATCTCCTTATACTCAACATATTATTAGAATAATATGTTTAATTCTGAATTCAGGAGAAAAATGGGGACACAGTCAAATTGAAGTATATTCAGTTAGGAACCACAGAGATAACTAAAGTGCTGAGGAATCTGGCCTCTGAGGAAAGGTTAGAGTGACTTGGATTACTGAGACTGAATCAAAGGTGGTTGAGGTGTTATTAGATAATAGTTTTCAAGTGTAAAGACAGTTTTATTTCAAAGAAAGGGAACCAGCTGTCAGTCTTGCCACTGGGGATTAAAAAGGGGGTCAATGGTATTTCTCTGCAGTATACTGAAATTAGGTTAACTGTAATGAAACTTTTATTTTTATGGAAGAATTATTAAATGGAAAGGCATTACTGAGAAATGTATTTTATCTGGTAGTTTGAAATTGTCCATAGCTTTTCAATATTCAAGATGGATTAAGTCTGCCCTTCGATGAGGCTAGGGACAAGGTAGCAAAACAAGATTTTTGCGTGTTTGTTTATAATTGGTTATTACATATCTGATTGTCATTAATATTCCAATTCTGAAAATAATGTTTGGCATTAAGGTAACTGTAATTTCATTCTGCATAGATATACTGATCATTTATACCACTAATCAAATTTAGTACCAATGAATAAGTTTCTGGTGTAAAATGTTATGATACTCTCATAATCTCATGTGAAATTGTGGTCATGAAGGTCATTTTTTAATACCTACGTTGTTTGTTATAATATCTTCCTAACTTTCTTCATCCACTCCCCATCCAGGTCCCTTCCCACTAAAATGTGTCCTGCAGAGAAACTGATTCCTTCAAGCATAGCCGTTCATTTTTTTTCTTAAAAAAAAAAAGTGTATTTTATTTGTACTTCTCTGTGTTCAGGGGAAATTAAGACTGTGCTTGTTTATTGTATGCTAATCCCAGTGTAATGCACCATTTTTAAGCAAGACATGGTTTTTCTTTTGTAAACGGTCCTATGGCAGTTTCCTGTTTATGACACTTCATAGGCCACATTTAGAAAGTCATAATTTAACACACTTTATATCAGTCGTACCTTGTATCTTGTCTTCTCAACCTCTGGGACTATGTTGAAGAGTACCACACAGATGAGTCTGTCTGCACACTGCCAACTCTACTACTCTGTTTTGACTAAATCCCACAGGCCTCTCTGAAGGACTGTAATTGACAGTGTCTTGTAATTCGCCGTTCATGGTACTGCCTAAGAACTGGTGACTGCCTTCTAGTCCGTTACTTGGAGCTGGAAAAGAACAGTTTGCCAGCAACATTCAGAAACATTGTTTTCTCAAGAACAACACACTATTTTTCTTTAAAGGCTTATCGTATTCCCAGCATTGGCTCCAAGTTGATTTAAGACATCTTAGCAAAGTACAACATGTCCCATTTGGGGCCAAAGTTTCCCTTTTCAGGACTGAAGTATTTAATATTTATTTTAAAGATTTAAGATAGTTATTATCTCCTAAAGAAACACACAAATCACGTATTTTAATAACATAAAATGAAAAAAATCAAGAATGGTCTAGAGTCTCCCCCGCCCTGTTTTACCACTTGAAGATAACTGTGGGGAAGGGGGTTGCTGACAGAGGGGAGAAGGAGAAGGGAGAATAACTATGTCATGTTAGAGTAATTTAAAATAGCTTTGTAATTTTTAAAAAAGCTTTTCAATCAAAATAAGGTAATATAAGTGGCACACAGGCAAATAAAGGGGGTAAATCTGATAATTCCTCATTGTGCAATGTAATATACAGCTGAATATTTGATCTATATTCCACTCTGTTGCATTAGATGTTTCTCTGCATGATTTGATCAGCAACAGTAACACCAAAAACATGTATGCAAGCTTTTTTCCTCTATGACCAGCTCATGTCCCTGGTGGTTGGTTATTACAATACAGAGAACCCAAGGGGAAAAGTAAAAAAATGACCCATCACCAAAATGCATAACTCACCTCTTTACGGTTATCATTAAGAGTACTATTAATTTGTGTTTTGTTTAGAACATATATCAAAACCATTAATTTGAACCAGAGGCATATACACAATACCTAACACAAAATACTTTTCCTAAGGTATGGTACATTTTAAAATATTAGAAACTGAGTATGCTGTTTCAGATTTTGACTCAATGGCACAAGAAGACAACAACGTTCAGCTGGGGAAGGCTATAGTGACAGTACAGCCAGTACAGTTAAAAATGTCTTCCTCTTCCTTTTTACTCACCACGGCTACACAGTGTCCTGAGAGGATTCATTATAAGAAAAATGTCAATCACAGCTTTAAGATCTAACTTGAGAAGGATCTACATTTTCCTTCTTAAAGGAAAAAGTTTAAATCCATTTATTATAAATATATCAAAATCATTTATTTTTTCAGCCTCTCAGGAAAGCTCAGCACCTCATTTATAACAGTCTATGAGAAGTCAGCAGAGATGATCGACTCCTAATTTCTGACATCATTCATTCAAATGCTTAGCACAGTGTCTTGTCAGTAAAACTGATGCATGGCTGGATATGCCACAGATGATCTTTCGTAGAGCTTAGTTTCAAAACCTAGGAGATTTCTGTTACAGTCATGCATTCTTAAGTATCTGATTTTTTAACAAAATTTGGCAATCCAGCTTTTGTTAAGTCCCCACAAGGTAGCATTTTATAGAGTTCTCTGGCTACGAAAATCTTTTCTGTCAATGTAGCAAACTCCATATTAGTACAGCATGTGTTCCAGAGATTCTTGCTCACCAGTATCCCGTAATCATCTTATTGTTAGTTACCATGGAGTCAGGTCTGACTCACAGTGACCCGATGTGTGCAGAGTAGAACTGCACCACAGCACATTCAAGGCTGTGGAGCTTTCAATGCAGACTCACCAGGCCTGTTTTCTGAGGCATCTATGGGTGAGTTTGAGCTGCTAAACTTTCTCCTAGCAGTCTGTTGCTTAGCCATTCATGTCACCAAGGGACCCCCTTTGATATTAGGAAAAGTATATTATTACTATCATAGGGAATGAAACCCTGGTGGCATAGTGGTTTCAGTGCTACGTCTACTAACCAAAAGGTTAGCAGTAGAAACCCACCAGGTGCTCCTTGGAAATTCTATAGGTAGTTCTACTCTGTTCTGTAGGATCACTATGACTCGGAATTGACTTGATGGCAGTGGATTTGGGTCTTATATGACCTCGTAATTACTCCATATGATAGACTAGAACAGCCCCATTGGATTTTCTAGGCTTTAATCTTTATAAGCTCAGATACCCAATTCTTGTTCCCCCTGTCATTGAGAGGCTTTAAACGCCAATCTGTTTGCAGAAGAGCGCTTCGCAGCTGTGCCACCAGGGTCAACTTAATTCTTAGTAAGCAAAGCATGGTTGTTTCCTCTGCATTATTGAGCCCAACAACACTAACTTTGCACTCCACATGACTAATCAGTTTCTATATCCTCATGAAGAGAATTCCCATTTTCTACAGCCCATTTCCCCACCCTTGTTTGTGCCCCCCCAGGTCACTCAAGCCGCCAACCTCATCCTGTACAGACTTCAGAGGCAACAACCAGCCTTCGCTTCCAACCTCAGTTGCAGCTTCTGCGCCTGCGCCGTTGCTGCTGCTGCGCCTGCGCTGTTGCTGCTCCCGTGGCAGCTGCGCCTGCGCTGTTGCTGCTCCTGCTCCAGCTGGCCGCACACTGCCGAGAACCAGAGGGAGGCGCGCAGCCCTTGTCCGATTTGGAGTCAATGCCAGCGTGTTGTCTGCAGAGAGCCTCGCGGGCCACTATCCTCTGACAGGATTTTTCAAGTTACCACACAAAAAAAATGTTACTACTGAGGCATCTCCAACACCTGATGACCCGAGGAGTGTCAGAGTAGAACTATGCTCCACAGAGTTCTCAATGGCTGATGTTTTCAAAGTAGGTCACTAGAGATTGCTTCTGAGGGCGGCTCTGAATGGACACAGGATTCCAGAGTTTTGGTAGGTAAGCAACCCAGCCTGTTAACGACAGCAACCGGGAAACAAATGCTCATGTATAATCCATTCTCAGCGGGATTCACTACATACTGAAGGTTATTGCGCATCACCAAGTCCAAGTCTTAACGCCTGCATAATACTCCAGAAAGCCTAATGGAGTAGTGGTTAAGTGCTACAGCTGCTGAACAAAAGGCTGGCAGTCACAGTGGCCGGCGGCTCCTTGGAACCTCCGTGGCGCGGTTCTCCTCTGTCCAGTGGAGTCGCTATGAGTTGGAATCGCTTGGAAAGTACCGGGTTAGGTTTGTTTTGGTTTTGTGTAGTCTTCCACTGTTGTGACCCTAATACCTTGTAACACGTTTAATCCTTCTCAAAATGGGTAATTGAGAGCGTGACACAACTAATGTCATAATGATAGTCTAAAACAATCTTTTTCTTATTTTTGTATTACATAAGCTGCACTGGTCTCTTTCCATAGGAGAATGGAGTCATCTCAGCTCGTGTGACCCTCACCCTCCTCCTCTTTGCTCTCTTAAGAAATGGCCTTCAGACTGTGAGACAGCAGCTAAGAAGGCTTCCTGGCATTTATTTTTTTTGTATCTAGAACTTGCTTTCTTGCCCCTTATCTCAGTCAGAGTGGATTCGGCAGGCTAGTTTCGCTAGCTGAGGAATTTTTATATAAATTTTGTCTTTGCTTGTTAAAAAATACAGATTTGCATCCAGATGTCTGACATATGTATCTGTAGTTTAATAGTTTCTTGTGGTTATTTTGCGATATGTACATTTATCTGTGGACTGCATGCTTAAAAACGTGAGGCAATCCTTGACAAAGTGGTATATAAACTCTGATGTAAAAAGTGTTTTTTGAGACTCCGTGGCAAACAGCCTGGGTTGCTGTTGCGTGTCCAGTGGTATCGTACCACCTGGTAAACTCTTTCCCTCTTTCTGACCTGGAGTGTATTATTTTCCTTCTTTCTGACCTAGAGTATATTTCATTGGCTCAACTGCCCCGGGGCATGGACCCAATCAGGTAACATTATGATGAAAAAATGTACAGTGGTTCAGGTTTTCCTTTAGATTAAGGATCCCTGACTGAGAGATCCTTTGCCATGGAGTTAACTCCAACTCAAAACAATCCCACAGGACAGAGTCGAACTGCACCTAAGGCTGAAATCTTTACAGGAGCAGACTGCCACATGTTTCTTCCGCGGAGCAGCTGATGGGTATGAACCACCTCCTTTTGTTTACCAGTGAGGACTTAACCACTGCTGCACTAGGGTTCCCTGAGGGGAGAAATCGGGGCTGGATTTGGGCCTTGGCTGCAGCCACCCGGTCTGCCCAGATGAAATGTCTTTTCCAAATTAGCACAAATTACCCGTAGTATTGGTCCTGTGGTTTCAAACTAAAATGTTTATCAGTTCGTAATTTATTAGAACAAATAAAAAGATTTATAACCAAGTATAACATTATCTTAGCCTCAAAGCATCCCATCCATAATTCCATATAGCTAGTGACAATATTATCAGTTATTTTAGCTATCTTGCTGGCATTTATATCCACATTTATCAATAAGTATTTACAATCTGTATCTTAGTCTTTCAGTTTCATATATTAATTAAATTCCTACTATCAATAAAAGGGTATTTTCTTTTTTACATGCCCACTGCACCAATTCCACCATGTCAAATGCACACACACAGAGATACACACACACGTGCACGACTCCCAATAAATTTATTCAAATAGTTGTGCTAGAATAATGCCCATATTGTTATGATATCATGCATTATATTCATCATTAAAGTAATATTATATATTTTGCTTAAAACCAGAATTGGTCAAATGTGCCTTGTTATGAACCGATCCCTCTACTGTTCTCCAGAAACATAACTACAATTTCTTTATGCTCAAACAATACTTGTGTAAGTCTTGGTATAATTTTTGTTTTCTTAGATACATAACTTTCTGAAGCTGTATTTTTTCTCTAATCTGATTTTTTTTTGCTCCTTAATCCTGAAGAGTAGCTGTTACATTGTTATCTTCTGACCTTTATTCAGTATCATCCTAGGGATTCCCATCAGCTCCTTACTGTGTTGAGTCCTCTGTTTTCTGATTTCATTTATTCCTCTACTTGATTTATAACTCTCTGAAGAAGTAAATTTTCAGGTCTTAAGTGTCTGTAAATATAATAATGGTAAATAGTTGTATAGATCCATAGGTAGACAGAGAGACACATGGGAAGATAATGTCCACTGGACTCCAACTCATGATAATCTTTTACAACAGAATCAAATGTTGTCCAGTCCTGAATCATTTGTGTGATCTGTATGTTGGATTCCATCATGGTAGTTACTGTGCAAATCAGTCTTCCCAAGGGTCTCCCTTTCTGCACTCCTTGGCTCCCTGCTTCATCGTACATGATGTCTTCTCCTAGTGATTGATCCCTCCAGATGATATGTCCAAAGCAAGTGAGCTACACAGTGTTCTCTTGTGGTCTATAAGGTTTTCATTGTCCAGTTCTCAGATGTAGATCACCAAGTTTCTGTTTCTAGCCTGTCTTAGTCTGGAAGTTCTGGTGAAACCTGTGCACTGTAGGTGACCACCATGACTGAAAACTGGTAGCACAGCATATGTTCCAGTACCACAGCATCACAAAGCCATCTTAAAAAAAAAAAAATCTGGCACCGTCGACTTCATTCTGATTCATAGCAGCCCTATAGGGCAGAGTAGAACTGCCCACAGAGCTTCCAAGGAGCGCCTGGTGAATATGAACTGCTCACCTTTTGGTTAGCAGACATAACAGTTAACCACTATCCCACCAGAGTTTCTGAAACCATCTCAGATGGTAGATAGTACTGGTAGCTAATATATATAAAGCACTTCCTAGATGCAGGACATTGTTGTATGCATTTTATGTTTGTTAATTATTTAGTTCTTGTTATAGCTCAGTAAGATAGTGTATGTCCTGGGAAAAGATAAATTTAAGTAATTTGCCATACATCATGTAGTTGCTACACCAGCATTTGAACCTTTCTTGTGGACTGCAGATCCATAATTCCCACACTATACAATCACTCAACATAGTACTATTCTATCACCAACTGTGCTGATTAGAATTGACACAGAAGTATAGCTTCCAGTGTCACTAATACATTTTTCTGTTTTCACTGTTGTAATCCTTTCTGAATTTCCTGTTGGGTTTTGGATATGCTGTCTGGGTCATGTAATTTTTCCTCTTTTATCCTAAGTATTTTTTATTCTGGGAGATTTTGTCAAATTTATTTTTCCATATATCCATTGAAGGTTTAATTTTTCCTATAACATGTTTGAATTATCAATGATTTTTTGATCTCTGTTTAATTTTTTCTAGCTTCGTCTTCTCGGTTCACGAATATAGTATCTTTCCTAATTTTTACATATATTGATTGATGGGCTTGGTATGATTTAGTTTGGTATGAGGTGTTATAGAGTCCAGGGCAGCACCATTGTATAAAAGGTCTCAGAAAGTAATCCTTTCAAGCCTTGAGGGCTATTGTAGTGTGTCCAACTTGTTTCGTGCAAATTATTCATTCTTTCCCTCCAATTTCTCACATTTGTAATGGAAATGACTAACTTGGGCCTGCTCCACCATTGTATTTTGGAAGCAGATAACTTGTATAGTAGATTTTGCAGATGAAAAGGAATTTTTGGATTTTGGACTTGAAGTTAATATGAAACTTTTGCTAAATAAGAGGTGAATGTGTTTTACATGTAGTTCTTGTGCCCAAGCCAAACCCTTTGCCATCCAGTCGATTCTATAGGACAGAAAAGAGCTGCCATAGAGTTTCCAAGAAGTGTCTGTTGGATTTTGGCAGACAACGGGTATATAATGTGATGGATTGAATTGTTCCCCCTCAACAAGAACGTATATATCAATTCGACTAGGTCATGATTCTTAGTTTTGTGTGATTGTACATCATTTTGTCATCTGATGTGATTTTCTTATGTGTTATAAATCCTTTCTGTATGATGTTAGTAATGAGGCGGGATTAGAGGCAATTACGTAATGAAGCCAGACTCAGTCTATAAGATTAGGTTATAGTTAGTCTCTTGACTTATCAAACAGATAAGTGAGCAGAGAGACTTGGGTACCTCATATGACCAAGTAAGCATTGCTGGGAGCACAGTAAGTTCTTTCATTCTGGGGTCACTGCACCTGAAAAGATTCTACACCAGAGGGAAGTTTGATGACAGGGACTTCCCTCCAGAACTGGCAGAGAGATAGAAAGCTTTGCCCTGGAGCTGGTACTCTGATTGTGGACTTCCAGCTTCTTAAACTGTAGACAATGAACTTCTGTTTGTTAAAGCCATCTACTTGTGGTATTTCTATTAAAGCAGAAGTAGATAGTCTAAGACAGCAGGTATGCAAGTTTCTTGCTAGCAAAACTCTATCTCATTCACATGGATCAAACAAACAACCAACTTGAATCTTAATTTTATGTCCAAATCTGCCACATTCTTCAATTTAGAGATCATATTGATTCACAACACAGTTGAACTTCTGAATCTGTTAGTGTTTGATTCTGGTTTCATGATGACCCAGTATGTTACAGAGTAGAACTTCTCCTTGGCTTGCTTTCTTTTCTTTTTAGTATACACACTGTTTCATGACTTTGGTTAACAATCCCACAACAGGTTAACACTGCATTCTCAACCTTGGGTTCTCCATTACCAGCTTTTCTGTCCCCTCCTGATTTCCGTTTCCTGCCCCTTGGCTAGCATACCCCTTTAGTTTCATTTTGTTTTATGGGCCTTTCCAGTCTTTGGCTGAAGGACAAATTTCAAGAGTGGTTTCATTACTGAACTGAAAGATGTCCAAGAGCCATACTCTGAGAATCTCTCTATTCTCTGTCAGTCCAGCAACTCTGGTGTTTCTTTTTGAGTTAGGGTTTTGTTCAATATTTTTCTCCAGTTTTGTCTGGGACCCTGTATTGTGATGCCTATCCAAACAGCCAGTAGTGGTAGCCAGGTAACATACAGGATTCAGTCTGGTGGAGGCCATTGTAGATGTGAGCCATTAATGCTCTGGAGTATTGTTTCTATTGTGTCTTCAGTTTTCTTCATTTTTCCTTGGCCTGGAGGGAGGAGACCAGTGGAGAGTCCTAGATAACTAGTTACAGGCTTTGCAGACTGTCATGGATTGAATTGTGTTGCCCCAAAAATATGTGTAGTAATTTGGCTGGGCCAGGATTCCCTGTATTCTGTTATTACCCTCCATTTTGTCATTTTCTGATGCTGTAAATCCTAATCTCTTCCTGTGGTTAACTGAGTGGATTGTGTTAGAGAAGATTTAGGGTGGGATTGTAAATCTCTTCCTAAGGTCCTCTCCCTGCTCCAACGTAAAGGGAGTTTTTTTGGAGTGTTGCTTCCACCTACTTTTATCCTACAAGGGATACAGTGACAGGGAAGCAAGCAGAGATTTGGAAACCTGAAACCATCAAGAAAGCAGCATTGGGAGTAGAGTGCATTCTTCAGACATGAGGTTCCTGTGCCAAGATGCTCCCTGACCAAAGACTGATGCAACACAAGGACCTTCTTCCAGAGCCAAAAAAGAGGGAAGGCCTTTCCCCTGGAGTGGACACTCTGATTTCAGACTTAGTAGTCTTCTGGACTGTGTAGGAAGAAGCTTTTCTTTGTTAAAGCCATCCACTCATGGTATTTCTGTTAGAGCAGTACCAGATGACTGAAAACAAAGACCTAAGATGCTACTTGTAGACTGTAGCATATTTTCTTTATAAACTGTGTTAGGCCAAATGAGCCAGATGTTCCTTGAAAACATGATCATTACAACCTCAGCCCAGCAATTCGTTCATACAGGGAGTTTGGATGTGTCCATGGGCTTCAATGACCTTGCCTAGTACAAGTTGTGCTAGCCTCCCTGGTATTGTGTACTGTATTACCCATCACCAGTATTACCACTTATCTTTTGTCTGTTTAGTGTTCTTCCATCCTCACCCCTCCACTTCTGGTAACCATCAAAGATTGTTTCTTTTTATATGTAAACTTTCTCAAGAGTTTTTACAGTAGTGGTCTCATACAGTATTTGTCCTTTGGGATTGATTTATTTCGTTCAGCATAATGCCCTCTAGTTTTCTTTGTGTCATGAGATGCTTCTCTGATTCATCATTGTTCGTATCTTTGCATACTATTTACACTGTGTATGTACATCAGTTTTCCTAGCCATTCATCTGTTGATGGGCATCTAGGGTATTTCCAACATTTTGACATTGTGAACAATGCTACAATAAACATGAGTTGTACATACGTCTATTCTTTGTTACTAAGGTTATGTCTCTTATAATATGTTGATGGATTTTTGAAAAAAAAAATCCATTCTGTTATTCTTCATCTCTTTATAGATGTAATTAGGAAGTTTACATTCCACGTAATACTTTATAGATGTAAGTTTATTGCTGTCATTTTGTAGTGCTTTTTTTTTGTAGTGCTGACGTTTTTTCTTACTCTGCTATACTGAACGTCTTTTTCATTTTTTCTGTTATTGTAGATTCTGCGTTTATTGTTCTTTATTTTGATGGGTAGGTTTGTTAACTTTCTTTGTGATTAACTTGAAAATTACCCTTATCTTCCTGCGTTTGAACCAAGTCTATCATTACTTGGTGTCACCTTGCCTCCCACTCCATTAGAAAGTTTTGTATCTACACTGTTTATTCCCTCTTTTATTGTTCTGACATTGTTGTCATTTACAGATAAATTTTTCCAGTCCCTGTTGTAACACTTTTCATTGCGGACAGTCCTTGAGAGTTATTTTCCTAGGATGGTATCGGGCTGATACATTCTTATGTCCTAGAGTCTGGCCTGACACTGCTTATTCTTAGAGTGAAGGACCCCCTTTAGTAATTCTTGTAAGATTGGTTTGGTTTTCACATATTCGCTTGATTTTTGTTTGTCTGGAAATGTCCTAATTTCACCATCATATGAATGAGAGTTTTGCAAGATGTACTGATGTTATTCTTTGTTGCAATTTTTTTCTTTCAATTTTTTTCTTATATCTATATATAGATATAGATCATTCCACTGCCTTCTTGCCTTCGTGATATCTACCAGATAATTGGAACTTAGTCTTATCATTTCACTTCTGTATGTGACGTTTTGTTTTTCTAGATCTGCTCTCAGAATTTTATCTCTGTCTTTGGCTTTAGTGAGTGTAATTATGATATGCACTGGTGATTTTCCTTTAGGGTCTGCCCTATGTGGAGTTCATTGAGCTTGTTGAGTGGTTACCTTTTTATCTTTCATGATACTAAGAAAGTTCTCAGTCAGCAATTAGTCAGTGATCCCATCTGTGTTTTCTGTTTTCTTCCTCTGTTCTGGAACTTTGATTACTCACAAATGTTTGCTTAAGTTGTGTCCCACATAATTCTCATGGTTTGTTTGTTTTTCTTTGTTCCTTTTTCTGATTTTTTTTTCAAACAGTGTTGTATCCAAGTGTTTGTTTTCCATTTCATTGATTCTGTCTTCTGTCATTTCAGACTTGTTCCTCAGCCCTTCTGTAACACTGTCCATTTCTGAAATCTCTATCTTTTGGATTTCCAGTTGTTGTTTTTATGTCTAGTTCTTGATTTACTTTGGCATTGTGTTCCTGTATTATTTTCATGATTTATTCCAGGAATTTATCTGCCTTTTCCATGAATTTGACTGTTTTTTCCTCATTTTTCTTTTTTTTTTTTTTTGCTTTTACCTTCAGCTGTTGGATAGATATGAATGTTAGAGATTTGAATTACCTGTCAGGTGATTTGAATATCGTTTCTTCTACTTGAAGGTCATCTTGTGACTCATTTTGGACATTTACTGGAATCATTCCATCCTGTTTTATTTTTTTGTTTGTTTGCTTTTCATATTTTAGTATTGTCTGCTGTCTTTGGAATGCTCATTAGCTACTTTTGTGTTTATTGACTATAAATCTGTTCCATCCTACTTTTTTTGTTTTATTTGGTTATGCCAAAGCAGGCAGGCTGTGTGTTATTTTTTGTGTGCTTGTTTATGCTCATGAAATTTTCCCCTTCTTGTCCACTGGGTAGGGCCAATTGCTCTGCTATGATACAGCAAGGCAGGTCCATGTTAAGAGGAGGGGGTGGGATGGGTTGTTTGTGGCATGTACTAGGGTTGACGAAACAGGCCACAAATCAATGCTGAGGAGGTTCCAGTAGGCTGTGCTTGTACTACTATAGGGTGTGATGTTGAGGACGTGGTATAGGTGTGTGGGCAGGAAGGATAAGTTATGATACATGGAGTTCAGATAGATAATGGGAAAAAGGAATGGAGGGAGAGAAACAGGACTCAAAAACAAACAAAAATAGTGCTAATGGAGTTTGCCACTGGAGTGAAAAGATGAGGAACTGAGAAATGAATAACATTAAAAAGGAAAAAAAAAACTATAAAAGAAAGAAACCAAAAACTTAGAAAAGAAAACAAGTTAAAAAAGGAAAGAAAGTCCATCTCATGCTGCTGTGAAGACTGAGGAGGTATCTTGCAGGCTGTGTAGTATAGCTTGGCTAGAAGGAGTAATGATGTTATACCATGTAAGGTATTCTGCAGACAGGAAAAGGAAGGTAAATATTAAAAGACAAGAACTGAGAGATGAAAAGACAGGATGCAAAATAAGAAAAAAGGAAAAAGAAATGCCACCAGAGATCCCACTCACCCAGGTATGGGTCCTAAGCAGTGCCATATAGCCTGAATGGAAGGGACTCCTAAGTCATAAAAAGAAAACAAAAATAAACAGACGAAACACACCCAACAAAACCAAATAAAGCAAAACATAAATAAATAAATAAAAGCAATGAGCATTCCACCAGTGTGGCGTCATAGGCTGTGGCAATGTTTCTCCAGTTGATTTATGCCACACAACTTTCAAGAAGAGGCAAAGACGGTACATGAATCCAAGTATTTAAGAGAAGGGAAGGGGAGGTGGTGCAAGGCTTCAAAGAAACCTAAAGGTGCAGCTATATATAAATGGCATTCATGAAGCTGGCCACTGGGTGTGGGGTGAGGTGGGAGATCCAAACCACTGGGACTGAAGGAGTTTCCTCCAGGCCAAGAGACTGTAGCTGGCAGGAAACAGGAAGGTGAGGTGGGGGAAGGGTAAGGTTAGAAAAGCATGTATCACTCATTAATGGGTGATCAGTGTCCTGATGGGAGCCCCTGAATCTGCTGTCCTACTCCTGTCCACCATTCTCCAGTATGGGCAGGGCAAATCAGAGCAGCACAAATGCTGTCCTTCCTTGCCAGCCAGGCCATTGCTGCTAGCCAGCAGGCATTGGAGGTTCAGCAGTGGGGAGGAAATGAGGAGTGGAAAAGCCTGTGTTGCTGATTACCAGGTGCTTTGTTTTCTTCTGGGATTCCTGTGAATCTTCTTTCTTGTGCTTGCTGTCTACTGATCTCTGACAGCAGTCCAAGATAGCAAGTGTGTGTTGGGTTAGCTAATAGGGGACTTCTGCTCGTATCACTTCTTGCTCTCTGTTCTCTGTCAGTTTCTAATTCCATTTGGCATTTGGCTGAGATACCTCTTCACTTGACACTTTGGGTTCTGGGATTGATACTTGTCTCTGTTTTACTCAGTTTTTTTGGATCTTTGCTGTGGAGGGATGGGATGGTGTTTCCACCTATGATATCATGCTGGCTGGGGCTCTGTATAGGGCTTTCTGACTGTGACCTTTACAGAAGACTATCACCAGGATTTCTTCCCATGGCACTGCTAAGTGAATTTGAACCACCAATCATTTAGGTTAGTAGCTGAACACAAAAAGTTTGCATCCTAGGGACTTTTATATCAATCAGTTATTTTATATGGATAACTTCCCTTTAAATACTTTAAAATTTTTTGTTTTTCCTCACCCATACAAGGTCTGGATATTATTAATACAAGTACATATTGCTGCTTTCTCTGATCATAGCATAAATTTCCTTCCTTCCAAAATTGTCTTATGGGTTTTTAATATCTGTGTTACTCTAACCTTTGTAAAATTCAGAGGATAAAGACAATTCTTTCCTTTCTTCAGTAGCATACTTTTATGTAGTGTGTGTATTGTATATTACATAAAACAGAGGTCACTGATGTCAGTGATAAAATATTTTTTTGGAATATGTTGAGATGAAAAGCTAGTAATGTAGAAAATGTTAAGACTGTCAACATTTTTCCTTATTTACAACATCAGAGGCAGGTGGTTATTTTGACATTGTATATGTCATTTTCCTTGTAACTAGTAGCATATACCATAATTTCAAATGTTGAAAAACATTGTTGTTTGTACAAAAGGATCAGAGGAAAGGGAATAATTCTGAAAACATGCATACCAGTTACACAAAGAGGGCAATATAAGTGAGGGATACTAAGAAAAAATTAAAATCTGTGAGCAGAACAAGCAGAGAAAAATAACAATCAAACTGACAGAACCAACTGTTGCGACAGAGATGCAAGGCCAAAATATTTTGCGGTGGGGAGGGAAGAAAAAAATTGTTAATGGAAAAATCACATGAGCATATGATTTAGAAAATATTTCCCAGAAATGAAGTTTGGGATCTGGGAATTTTAGCATGACTAAATAGAAGAATGTCATGGGGTCATTGCTATGTCTGAATATAGAATGAAAATCTAGTTTCTCTATTTTGAAAAAAATATTTGTCTTGCATGTATTATAGCATTATTATAAGTTGGTATTGACTAGACAGCAATAGATTTGGTGTATGTAGACCTGACCTCTTGAAAATTAAACGTGGATAAGGATTTGTTCTCCTAAGAGATGAATAAGCTTTAAAATCTTATTGATTAGAAGCGTAAGTTTTGAAATTATTAGAAACAATAACAATTGACAAGTTACTCCGTCTGTGGATTTAAAAAAAAAAAAAAAAAGTTCTGCTATACCAGTAATCTCTACTTGGAAAATTTTGTAGGTATATGGAAGGTGAAATTCACATCTTCCTACATACTGTGCCATTTCCTCTGCAATGGAGTAGATACATTCCTCTCACTCATAGCAGTTCTTGGGGAGTGATGAAGGAGGAGAGAAAGTTGTGAACTTTTCCCCCCTTGGGATAAGAAACTAAACTTTAATTGCTACTTATAGCTCTTTTTCTATGTGATATTTAGGGTGGAAACTTCCTTGCTAAACTTTGTTCATATTGACTTTTTAATCAAGTCCTTTCTTAGCTCTCAGAGATCTGGTGGTGCAGTAGTTAAGCACTTGGATGTTAAGTGAAAAGAGCTTCAAACTTACCAGCTGTTCAGCAGGAGAAACATGTGGCAGTCTGCTTCTGTAAAGATTTACAACCTTGGAAACCAAATGGGATAGTTAGACTCTTTCAATAAATTTGCTATGAGTGTAAATCGACTCAAAGGCAAAGGATTTTGATCCTAAATCTCATAAATCCTTGAAGGTAGAAACTGTGTCTACCTTTCTCAGTTCTGTTCTTCTGTAGCTTAAATTAGTACCTGTTTGTGCTATTCAGTGCTTATTTTTGAATGACTGAAAGTGTGCATAAACAAATCAATAGAGGCTAAACATACTCTCAGGCAAAACAACCTATAATTACAATTCTATCCTCCAAAATCACAAACGTTGTTGTTAGGTGCTGTTAAGTTGGTTTCAATTTATAATGATCCTGTGTACAAAATGCTCCCTTGTTCTGTGCCATCCTCACAATCACTGCTATGCTAGAGCCCATTGTTGTAGCCAGTGTATCAGTTTATCTCATTGACGGTCTTTCTTTTTTTTGCTGACTCTGTATTTTACCATACGTGATATCCTTCTTCAGGGACTGACCCCTCCTGAAAACATGTCTGAAGTATGTGAGATGTAGTCTCAGCATCCTTTCTCTAAGGAGCATTCTGGTTTTACTTCTTCCAAGACAGATTTGTTGCTTCTTTTGACAGTCTGTGTTATATTCAATATTCTTCTCTAGTACTGCAATTCAAAGGTGTAAATTCTTCTTCAGTGTTCCTTATTCATTGCCCAGCTTTCACATATGTATGCGGCGGTTGAAAATACCAAGACTTGAATCAGGCTTACTTTAGTCTTCAAGGCGATATCTTTGCTTTTGTATACTTCTAAGAGGTCTGTTGATGCATATTTGTTCATTGCAATGTGTCTTTTGATTTTTTTGGCTGCCACTTCCGTGGTTGTTGATTGTAGACCCAAGTAAGATGAAATCCTTGACAACTTCAGTCTTTTCTCTCTTTATCATGATATTACTTCTTAGTCCAGTTGTAAGGATTTTTGTTTCCTTTGTGTTCAGTTGTACCCTGATACACACCCTTCCTGACCTTAGACTATGGAGACTTTCTGTATTCTGTTTGAATGACTGTTTCTTGGTTGATTAATACCTGTTAACAATATCAAATATTATTTGATGTCATTTATTGTATATGATTGTCTCTTAATTACAAATTGAGCCCTGGTCTTTCTTCCTGGTTTGAGAGTCCAAGATAGTTGACATTTAAGACATCCATGAATGTCAAATATACTAAATATAATATGTCAAATATACTAAATATTATATATATATTTATGTATATATTCCTTAAAATTTTTACTTTATACATATTTGGAACTCCGGTGGTGCAGGGCTTAAGAGCTTATCTAGTAACCAAAAACTCAGTAGTTCAAATCTGCCACCTTCTCTTTGGAAACCCTATAGGGCAGTTCTACTCTGTCATATTGGGTTGCTATGAGTTGGAATTGACTCAACAACAACAGTTAGTTTGATTTCATACACATTTATTATAAAATATGAAATACTTGAAGAGTTTATTAAATCATTGCAACTCATTCTTTTCAAGTCAATGCCAAGAGACTTGCAAAATGCAAACATGCTCATTAAAGCTGTGGTTGTCAGACTTGAGGGAACATATAAATCAATGAGAGAGCATGTTCAAAGTCAAGAATGCCAGGCTCATCCATCAGAGATTCTTATACAGTATGTGCTTTTCCATGCAGTACAGGTGCTTTCTATGCCAATGGTATAAGACTATATTTTGCGGTACAGTGCAGCATATTATAAAATGCATGAGAGCAAGGACTTTGTAATATTTTGTTTCTCCCAGAGAGCAGACCTGACGTAAGGATTCCGGTGGGAGTAGTTTGTTGGGGAATGCAGTTTATACTAGGTAGGGAAAGGGGACGACAACATGGGAAAGGGATAAAAGCTCATTAAGGGTATCTGCCTTTCAATTTGTTCCACCATGGTAGCCTGTGTGTTGCTAGGATGCTGCAAAGTACGTCACTGGTATTTCAAGTACCAGTGGAATTAATAGGTGAACAAGATTCAGAGCTTCCAGACTAAGACAAACTAGAACGGAAGGTTTGCTGATCTTATTCTTTTATACACAAGATCACCAGGAGTCAGAGTAGACTCAAAGGCAACTCATGTTAACAACAGTTAAGACAGTCTCTTTAGTGATCAAATAAAGCCTAATTCCCTGGGGGAGTTGCTGGAAATACCACATCATAAATGCCTCAGATTTATCCCAATGAAGAGAAAAAGGAACTGGGTTATTTATATTCTGACTCAGAATCATTGGTGAGGGCTGCTCCCAAGAGACATGAATTTCCCATCAGCCTGCCTGGGGAAGGTAGCAGGACTAGCCAACTGGCTCAACTTTTCCTTAGTACAGACCCATGGCAGCATGTGGCAGTCACACAGCACATGGGGATAATGTCTAAGCACCTCACATCCAGCCCTGCCAGTGTCTGCTACATAGTGGGTCTGGATATTTTGGCATCTCTCCCATCTAACTCGATGGCACTTGGCTGGCCTAGTGCCTAGACTACAGTAGTCAAAAACTAAGTATTTTTTTCAATAAATTAGTAAGTAAATAACAATAAATAATAAGATACACATAGTAACAAGGTGAGGGGTTCACACTATGTTCAAATGCAGTTGGATGAATGATTAAGGCAAAACGTTTGACTCAGATAGCCATGAGCTTATGATCATGAAATCTAAAATTTAGGATTTTTTATTTTCTTTTATGATATTAGAGGGTATCCTGGTGGGCTCTAGAGAACTGTCTGTTCTCTGTGTCAATTTGAGTTACCTTGTCTTCTCACTTGCCCTCTTTAGAAAACACTGTTAGGGTACTTTTCTCTAGAACTACTCTCTGTGGGAAGATACAATACAGACTTCAATGGAAAGCTCATGTTACAGTTCTTGGCTTCCGGTGATTATCTTTCTGTGTTCCTGATTAAGTATTAATCTATTTTATCTAATCTTGACTTTTATATCAGCAGTTTTGCATCATCAAAAGAACAAGTGGGGAAGTAGATACGAATACTTATAGAAAACAGTTCCAGTTACATATGTAACTGGAAAATATTTGTTCCAAAAATAGTTTGTCAACCTTCATATGTGCACACACATGACTATACACTCACATCTGTATCCTTGAGTCAGACACCTGCTATCAAATTCCTTGAAACTGTTTTTTTTTGTTACCTGTACTTTTAAAATTTATTTTTATTTATTTTTTATTTTTCATTATGACTGAGTGAAAATGTACATTCCTGTATAAATTTACACACCCACCTATATGCAGCTTCCACTGCTCTCCCTGCCCGGTGACAGCACACTGTTCCTCTCTGCTCCGTACATGTCTCATCCTCCCAGCAGTCTCCTTTCCCCTCCTCTCCACCCACTCTTCTCCCTCCAGACAGCTGCAAGGGAGGTGAGGGAGAGAGGATGAGGTGGGAAGGGTTTAGACTAGATAGTTGCTAGAAAACTGGCTGGGTGAAATCGGTGACAGCACACATTAGAAACAAGAACAATATTAAGTGGACTTCAGCATAACTTGAATACTCCTTCCATCTTAACCCAGTATTTCAAGGACAGAGTAGCTGGGGCGGGGGGTGGGGGACCATGCTCTTAGGCGAAATCGAGGCCAATTGGCACAACTAGCGTTTTGCTAAGAGGGCTTTCTGCACCCCACATTGGTGAGTGGCATCTGGGGTCTTAGAAACTGTTGAACCAGATAGGAAGTGGAGTGGCCTTTCAGTTTGCTTTTCTTAACAGTGTGGCTTAGATTCCCTTTTCATATCTATACAAATCAAGGTCACAAGATTAAAAAATTCAGTATCCCAGAAAGTTTCCCCATGTTCTTCTTGGAACTGAAGTGAGAAATGTACAAGCCATTGGTCAAGTAGTCTTAAATTAGAAATTTTCTCCAAGAATATGGAAAATACTCAGTTCCACAGCCATACCAACTCACTGCTTAAATGCAGCAGTTACAAACTCAATACTTTACGAGGCCAACAAGGTAATAGGGAGGTGTCAGTTACTCCACGTAGCTGCGTGTCAAACGGAGGAGGGAGAAATACACTCTATGGACTATACAGTACATATTTTTCCTAAAATTACTCAGTAACACACACACACACACACACACACACACCCTTCCTGTAGGCCAAGAAAAAACTTCCTGTACTTGATTTGGAAATCCTGGTGGTATAGTTGTTACGTGCTGAGGCTGCTAACCAAATGGCTGGCAGTTTGAATCCACTGGGTGCTCCTTGGAAACTATACAGAAGTTCTACTCTGTCCTTTGGGGTCACTAAGAGTCCGAATGAACTCAGCAACAGTGGGTCTGTTTTTTTGATTTATGCTTAATTTAGGGTAAAGTGTTCTGTCTTAAACAAAGTAGTCATATTGTTTTAATTTGCATTGTTTCCTTAATATAATAATTCATAGCCATTTTGAGTTTTCTGTGAATTTTCTGTCATATAATTAAAATTTTCTCTGTGTCATTTTTGTCTGAACATTTTAAGGAATGTTTGTGCATTTGAATAAAATCCAGAGCTATAAATTGCCTATATGAATTGCTTATAGTCTAAGTATTAAGCAGTGAAATAGGAATCACATAATAGGATCTTGGAAACCCTAGTGGTACAGTGGCTAAGTGCTATGGCTACCAATGAATCAGCAGTTTGATTCCACCAAACACTCCTCTTCCTGAGGAGGAACTCTATGGGGCATTTCTCTTGTGTCGTATAAGATTACTATGAGTCAGAATCAACTAACTGGCAGTTGGTTTGGTTTGGGGTTTTAATAGGATCTTATTTCCATTAAGAAAGATAAGGAAAGGTCATCATGGATTCTCCAGTTTGTGGAAAAGCTTGTTTGAAAGGTAACAGACATGAGAGTGAGCATACCATGGGCATAACTTAACAGTCTTATTGAATAAGTATTTTGCAGAGATATAATAGAATTTTGGTTTCTCTTTGTGACCAATGTAAACTTTGTCAAGTTCCTTTAGCAGTTTTGCACAAGTAATGAGAATAAGTTGATATTTATTTAACACAATGTTTAGCACATAGTAAGTACTCAGTAACCATTGCTTTTCTATTATTTTGTTATCAACGTAATTGTCATTTATACCTACTCAGAACTAAATTTCTGGTCCAACAGTGTCTTCTCATTTGAATAGAACACAGAAACAACATTTGGAGAGCATTTGTGAAAGTTAAAAACATAGTGATAGTTAGCATTTATTCAATGATTACAGTGTGCCAAGAACTGTACAGATTGCTTTACATGTATGAACTCATTTAACCTTGCTACATTGTCAGTTATACAAACAAAGCATCTGGATATGAAGCATCTTGCTCGAAGTTACACAGGTAGGAGTGACATTTAAACTCAGAGAGTCTAGTGCTAGAGCCGTGCCCTTAACTGTCTTATACTGTCTGTTGATAACAAGAAAACAGTCAAACCACTGAGGCACTACCTGGTTTAAAATGCCATGCGGGGAGTACAGAAAGGAAACGACAACATAGGAATATAGAAAGAAGAGAGTGCCACACTTGACCTATGGTTTACACCTACAAAAAGTGAGAAGAAACTGGAATGTAAACACTGTAACTGTGCAGCATCAGGTGTATAAATGCTGTATTACTAAGTATATAGGCCCTGCTTATGCTGACATAAATTACAGTTAGCTTACAGAATGGTTTCATACCACCAGGTGAATTCTGTCACTGTCAATTTATCTTTTTCTTTTGTTTCTGTAAAATTTGAAGTTAAAGAAAATCCTTTGTGCATTATTGATATAGATATACAACGTTTATATAACATATGGTATTATATAAAATAAAAAAAAATCATTCCCATTGACCCCGACTCATAGTGACCAGACAGGACAGAGCAGAACATCCCCTTAGGGTTCCCACGGCTGTAAATCTTCATGGAAGTAGACGGCTACATCTTTCTGTCACAGAGAGGCTCATGGGTTCAAATCCTCAGCTTTTCAGTTAGCAGCCAAGCTCTTAACCACTGTGCCACCAGGGCTACTCCTGTTATTGTATAGTACCTGAAAATTATGATAATTATTCTGATGTCCCATGAGAGATATGAAAAAACCAGTCACCTTCCAATCAACTCTGATCCATAGTGACTTCATGTGTGCCAGAGTAGAACTATGCTACTAGGTTTTTTTTAGCAGCTGATTGTTTTGAAGTATATTACCAGGTTCATTTCTGCTGACTGGGCTTTGGGTGGGCTTCAACATTTAACTTTTTGATTAGCAGCGGGTTGTGTTAACCTTTTACACTAAGCAGAGGAATGAAAAACCAATCCAGACCCACTGCCACTGAGTCAGTTCCAACTCATAGCAACCTTATAGATCAGGGGAGAACATTTCCATAGAGTTTCCAAGGAATGCCTGGTGGGTTTGAACTGACGTTTTGATTAGTAGATTAGGCATGTAATCTATTAAGCCACCAGGGTTTCCAAATACATTGCCATGCTGTCCCGTTGTGTGTAGGAAGATACTTATTTTTCTGTGTATTTTCCACTGGTTATTTTTCCTACATACCCACTTCTAGGAAAGAAGACAATTATGTCTGCATGCATGTGCAGACACACATACACAGTAACTAAACAAACACATAGAAAAGCCAATAAAACATAACGAAACTTCTGTGATTTTTCTTGTGCATGGTACTCCATGACAGCTTGGATCCACAGAGATAATTGGAGTCTTTTTATAGAACTGCAGAAAAAGTTACTTAATATTTATTCAATTTCATTTGATTTACTAATAATCATACCAAGAAAGCTATCAAGAAACCTTGTATTGTCTTCAAAACTAGACGTTTAGACACAGAGCATTTTAAGTGACCTGCCCAGGGGCAATAAGCAAATCTGAGGCTCAAAACAGGACTCCACATTAAGTCTTCAGACACCTGATTTCTCGTTTTCTCAGGCAGCATGAATGAAGGCAAGAATGATGTGGATTACTAGGTCCAGTTCAGGAGTGCTGGAAGGAGAGCATGCTCTTGTTGCACACAAGCTTTTATAAAGCAGTTTTTCCTGTATTGAGATCAACAAAGAGAACATGGGTTCCAGTCCCATAGGAGCTATGGTTTCTAATGTTTCTGTTGGAAATAAATTTGGCATTCAACTCCCCATAGCAACACTATTATGAACATGAGTTTATGTGGATAAATTACTGCTATATTTCAGCTACATTGTGGGTTCAACAGTCTTTGTTGGGCTGCACTGCAGATTTCATCACCTCATATACTATTATTATGTAAAAATGAATTCTGAGTCCAAGATAAAGATTAAACAAACTTTATCAACATGGGAAATATACCGCATTTAATCTTTTTTGATTCCTTAAGACTGAAAATTTAGTTTTGATTGCTTTAGGAAACAAATTAATAGTTTATTCTCATATGTATCCCAAATAGTACTTCATCTGTTAAATTATCTTCCCAGTATGTTGTGTGGAAATACAAAGTTTCCAAATTTTGACCATTTTAACATACCAAAAATGACAGTTTCATATTGTTTTATCTAATAGACAAAATACTAGCCCAGTATTCTACCCCCATTTTTACAAGTATGTTGTGTATTTCTCATTATATAGTGGAAAGAAACACACAGCCATAACCCGTTTTTGTCTTTTTAGTTAATTTTATTTTCATTCAATCATTATTTATGTAGAGTCTGTTATGTTGTATGCACTACTTTTTGTTTTGTGGTCATAAAAGTAGTACACATTTTTGGGCAACTGTGAAAAATAAAAATAACAGAAAGGTATAAGTAATAAAAGTCATGTGTAATCACAGAAATACTACTGATAATTTTCTAACTTTAGAAATAGAAATATTTAAAAACAAGGAGCAGAATAAAGGTTCATGCATTAATGTTGTATCTTAATGTTGGATAATGTGTCAGACAGTCTCCATGTCATAAACTGCTCTTGGCACCATGTAATTATGCTTGCATTTGTAGATATTTAGGCTCTTTCAGATTTCTGACTTTATGTATCATGGTTAAGTGAGCATTCTTACATAATCCAAAAAGCTGAATGCACATCTGATTCCAATCCTAGTAAAATATTTACCTAGAAATGGACTTTCTGACTTACAGGGCCAGTCTGTTCCTTTTTTGTTTTCAAATTACAGAAATATTGTTATAAAAATATGATATATTCATTGTAAAAGTTCTAAATAATTCAGAAGCTTATAGAGGCAAGATAACCATCATACACTCACCACTCACTTCCTGTTGCAAACCATTATTAATATATTGGCATATAGATGTCTATTATAAGCATGCATAAACACAACCCAGACCTCAACAATTGTCGTTGTTATGTGCTATGGAGTCGATTCCAACTTACAGAGACCATGTAGGACAGAGTAGAACTGCCACATAGGGTTTTCTAGGGTGTATGCAAGAGCACTTTGCTGTGTCTTTTCTCCTATGGAACTGCTTAGCTTTTGGTTAGCAGCTGAATGCTTAACCATTGTGCTGTCAGTGTTTAAAGTAAGAGACTAGGTTGCGTGTGTTATTTTATGGTTTGGTCTTTTGTTTTTGTCACATTGAGATAAACTTTGGAGTAAAATTTACGTAAAACAAGATACACCTATTTGAACTATGATATCGGATGAGTTTTAGCTAATGAATACACCTGTGTTATTTTTAACCACAATCAAAATATAGAATATTTTGAATACTCCAAAAGGTTTACTTCTGCCCATTTCCAGTTAGCCCTGATATCATACAGCACTCTAGGGAGACACTGATCAGTTTTTGTGGCTATGTATATTTTTTCCAGTTGTTTGTTGATTCAGATTCATGGTGACCCATGTGTGTGTCAGAACTGTGCTTCATAGGTTTTCAGTGACTGACATTTCAGCAGTATATCATGAAGTTTTTTGCCCGAGGTACCTCTAAATGGATTCACACCTCCACCTTTCAGATTAGTAGCTAAGTAATGAACCATTTTCACCATTCATGGATTCCGACTATACTTAGCTAGTCTAGATTTTATATAAATAAAGTCATACAATCATACTTATGTATTTTTTTCATCTATATTTTTCTTCTTATCATAACATTTGTGGGAGTTATACATTTTGATGAATATGTTGAAAGTCATTACTTTTTATTGTTGAATTCTATACTGTTGTATCAATGTAGCCAAGCCAAGTGCCGTCGAGTCAGATCCGACTCATGGTAACCCTAGGGGCTGGGGTAGAACTGACCCCCAGGGTATTCAAGGAGCAGGAAAATGGCTTCCCTAGTAAAATATTCATCATTGCTGTGAGTTGGAATCTACTTGATGGCATCTCTCTCTTTTTTTTTTTTTTTTTAAATCTGAACAACTTCTTTGTATTTATCATACATGCCTAAGAGGTCTTTACAGATGTAATTAATTAAGGGCATTGGGGTGGTAAGCATATTCTGGATTATCCACATGGCCCGAATCTAATAACATGGGTACAAAAAATACAAGGGCCTTTCTTGAGTGTTGTCAGAGGAAAATAAAGGTGTGGAACTCTAGTCACAGAGATCAAAGAGTGCAAATTTGGTAGATAAAAAACAGGAGCCATGAAACAAAGAATGTAGGAGTTATGTAGAAGTAGTCTCATGCCTTTTTTCTTCCCTTACTGGTTTATTTTTGCATCAAGTGCACATTTTCTACTGTAAAATTTTAATTCTTTAATCATTTTTTCACTGTATTTTTGAGGGAATTTCTTAGTGACTTCTTTAAAGCATCCACAGTTCATCTTATTGAAATCCACTTCAAAAAATTAATTTCAGTCAGTTTCTCTTACTGTAGTGGCTTGCACATTGCAGTGATACTGAAAGCTATGACAGATATTTCAAATATAAGCAGGGATGCTTATGACAGACAGGTTTCAGCTGAGCATCTAGACTAAGTCAGAGTAGGAAGAAGGACATGATCATCTACTTAAAAAAACTGGCCAGTGAAAACCTTATGAATAACAATGAAACGGTGTCTGATATGATGCCAGAAGATGATTGTCTCAGATTGAAAGGCACTCAAAATACAACAATGGAAGAGCTGCTTCCTCAAAATACTGTGTACCTTAATGGCGTGAATGGGAGCTTTTGGGACCTTCATCTGCTTATATGGTATGACTCAAAATGAAAAGAAATAGCTCTCAACATCCATTAATAATCAGAACATGGAATGTACAAAGTATGAATCTAGGAAGATTGGAAGTCATAAAAAATGTAATGAACTACATAAAGATTAATATTGTAGGCATTAGTGAGCTGAAATGTACTGGTTTTGGCTATTTTGAATCAAACATTCATATGGTCCACTATGCTGGGAATGACATATTAAAGAAAAATAGTATCCCATTCATTGTCAAAAGTAATGTCCCTAACCTGTATAAGGAAAACCACTTAATTATGACTCTTGGCTTTGGCTGGCTTGGCATTCTAATTTATGCTCTAACCACTGTGCTGAAGATGAGATTGAAGACTGTTACCAACTCCTGTAGTCTGATCAAACAGGAAGTCAAGGTTCATGGATAATTACTGATGAATGTGAATGATGGAAACCAGAAAAATCAGTGGTTGAAAAATATGGCCCTCGTGATACACACAATGCTGGAAATCTCACGATGTTGCTGTTAGTTGTTACGTGCTGTCGAGTCAGTTCTGACTCATAGCAACCCTATGTACAACAACAAAACACTGCTTGGTCTTGCTCCGTGTCCACAATTGTCTTTATGCTTGCCCCCATTGTTGTAGCCACTGTGTTGATCCATCTTGTCAGGGGTCTTCCTCTTTTTAAGTGACCCTCCAGTCTGTCAAGCATGATGTCCTTCTCCAGGGACTGATCATTCCTGACAACATATCCAAAGTATGTAATACACAGTCTTACAATCTTTGCTTCCAAGGAGCACTCTGGTTGTACTTCTTCCAGAACAGATCTGTTGGTTCTTTTGTTGGTCCATTGTACATTCAACATTCTTCTCTAATGCCACAATTGAAAAGCATCAATTCTTCTATCTTCTTTGTTCATAGTCCAGCTTTCACATGATATGATGTGACTGAAAATATCATGGCTTGAGTCAGGCGCATTTTAGTCTTCAAGGTGACATCCTTATTTTTGACTACTTTGAAGAGGTCCGTTGCAGCAGATTTTCCCAGTGCAATATATCGTTTGATTTCCTGACTGCTGCTTCCAAGGGCATTGATTGTGGATCCAAGTACAATGAAATCCTTGACAACCTCAGTCCTTTCTCCATGATAGTATGATACAGTTTTGCAATACCAATGACTTATTTTTTGCTAATACCTTTATTTAACAGCATAGGTATCAATAATAGCCCCCAGATAGAAGGGACCATATGAGCCAGTGTCTGCTTCAACATGGGACCTGAACAACTAGACAGTGCCAGGCCACCACCAAGGACTGCTCAGATGGGGCACATGTTATGAAGCCCCTGACTTAACAGGAGAAGGATTAGATGGCAGAACTAGAACTCTACCAGATGACCACACTTGATGGTCTGTCAGTCTGGAAGATCCTCTGAGCATGGCCCCTGGACTCTCTAATCATAAACTGTATCCAGTATCAAAGCCGAGCCTTCAGACTAAGATTAAATTGGACTGTACAAAATATAGACTGAGGATGACAATGAGCAGACTTTTGGAGTCAAATATATACTTAGGACTGTCTAAGAAGCTCATCTGTGGAGGCAAACAGATAGGATGAGGGTGGACAGATCTTGGTCATATGGGCACAAGAGGTTCTGGATGAAAAGTGTACTGTCATGGGTGTGTGGGAAAGGGAAGAGAAAGCAGAACAGAACAGTGGTGAAAGTTCTGGTGTTACAGGAAATTGATACAGAATGCAAACTTGTATTTAAGCCACAATAAAATTTATTTAAAAAAATAAATGCCTAGGTGGGTGGAGTCAAGATGCCAGACTAAACACATGTGTCACTAAATCCCTCTGAAAACCAAGGCCTGAATTTATAATTAAACAGAGCCTTCTGGACACCTAGTGAGCCCTAGGATATGGCATAGCACTGTCAATTTGGTCTACATACCACTGAGCCAGAAACTTCTTCTCTTTCACCAACCCCCATCCTTGATGAGTGCCTGCTCTTGCGGACTGAAGGTAAATCGCCGTTTTAACTTTTGTTTTTTCTGTGTCTTAACAGGCAGGAGGGGCTGAAGTTTGACTGGTAGCAAGGCTCAGATGCACTACTGATGAGATCAGTGAGCAGGGTTACCACATTTTGGGAGCCTGGCCTTGGAATTTGTGTAGCTCAGCACCTCTGACCCCTCTCTCTTGGATTCTCTGACTTTCTGCCATTGAATAGCCTTTTCTGAGCCGGGCAGGGGAGCTCACACTGTGAGGGACACCATCTTGATTTGCTGGGAAGTGGAGTTTCCTATATGGAGGCCTCTGCTAGACCTAATTGCTATGTGGAAGTGCCTACCCAGAGAGTGTTTTTGCAGCAGTAAAGCAATCTTTGATATAGAGGTGCTCACTTTGCCATCTTGGAAGAGGGACTTGTACACCTGAAAGCCTGACTGATTTTGGAAGCTGTCAGATAACTTTACCTTTCAATAGAGAAATAACTGTGGTTCATCTGGACGGCCTCTCTTCCAGCCTTTACTGTCTCACATTATAGGGTCAGCTGACGCCTCTGAAATGACTCTATAAGTGGTGCTATGTCTTTGCCAATCAGGAGGCAGAGCCTGCTACCCCAGAGATTCCATTGAGTACTGAGCTTTAGTTCCCATTAGGGTAACACCAGAGAAACAAAACAACCTCCAGATGCCCCAAAAGCAACAAACTTTGGACTGGAACATTAGGAAGAATTCACCTCTGGCTTCAGAAGGCCCACAAAAGGAAGGTCCAAGGAACTTCTCAGATAAAGAAGCCTTTCTGAAATTACCTGAGGGTGAGTATAAAAGGATTATATAGAGAGCCCTCCTAGACTTAGTACAAAATGCAGCAGAGGAAAATGAAAAATTAAGCAAGCTGTTTGATCTGATGGAACACCAGTACTCTGGAATCCAATACATCAGTAACAAAAGCAAAGATATAGAAAATTTATTTCAAAGACAAGAGAACAGAATGGAACAAATGGAAAATAGACTTTCTGACTTGGAAGACAGAGATACTGACTTCAGCATCTGTGAAGAGAAATCAGAAAAATAAAGAAAAATGAAAAAGCATTAAGAAGCATGTGGGACTCTATTAAAGAGGAAAAATCTATGATTAATTGGAGTTCCTGAACAGGGTGGGACAATTGAGAACACAGAGAGTATTGTAGCGGAGCTGCTGACAGAAAACTTCCCAGAAATCAAGAAGGAAGAAAATATAGATATCCAAGATGCATATTGAATGCCACTCAATATAGACCCCCAAAGAAAGACTCCAAGATGTATTATAATCAAGCTTAACAAAATGAAACACAAGCAGAAACCCTTAAAGGCAGAAAGACTCAAAGCAAAGCTAACATTCAGAGGGGAACCCTGTAGGCTTTCATCTGATGTCTCAGCAGAAATGATGCTGACACAGAGACAATGGGATGACATATTCAAAGCCTCGAAGGAGAACTTCCAACCAAGAATTATATGTCCTACAAAACTGTCGGATATGAAAATAAAATAAAGACATTCCCAGATAAACAGAAACTCAGAAACGTTGTAAAAACCAAACAAAAGCTACAAGAAATGCTGAAAGAAGCTCTTGGCTTAGAAAAACAAAACCATTAATTTTATATTTTAGGAGGACACATCATCCAGAAACCTGCTCAGTTAAGGAAGGCTCCAAACTCAAATCTGTAATATTAGAAGAAGTGATCCAGTGATGGTATTGTGAAAACTGTCATGTCGTCATTTTAAAAGAGGGATATACTAAAGTCATTTTAGTTCTTCCAGATGGAGAGGAAGTTAACAAGACTTGTAGTAGTTAAAATTGGGTTTAAACATAGACTAGTGAGGGAGATCACAAGGGCAGCTACAAATAATAATAAAGATGGAACATATCACATCAAGAAACATAATACAGGAGTCTCAACAACCACAAAACCAATCCTGAAAAAGGTGAAAAATCAACTCATAAAGAAGAATATCCCAGAACAGAATAATAACAGCAGAGAAGACATCAACACAAAAATAAACATATCACAATGACAGCACTGAACACATGCCTATCAGTAATTAGATTGAATGTGAATGGTCTGAACACTCCAGTAAAGAGACAATGAGTGGAATCTTGGATCAAAAGACATGACCCATTCATATGTTGCTTACAAGAAATTCACCTTAGATTTAAAGATAGGAACAAACTGAAAATTAAAAGATGGGAGAATATATATCAGATTGGCAATACACAAAGAAGAGCAGGCGTGGCAATACTAATCTCAGATAAAAATAGATTTTAATGTAAAATCCACCATTGTGGACAAGGATGGACACTTTTGCTGAAAGGTTCAATACACAAGCAGGACTTAACAACAGTAAATATTTATGCACCCAGTACTAGAGCATCTAAACATGTTGAAGAAACACTGACTACTCTCAAAAATGAGGTAGATTACTCCCCAATAATAATGGGAGACTTCAACACTCCATTCTCAATCCTGGACAGATCAGCTACAGAAAAGCTCAATAAAGACACGGAAGATTTTACTGCCACAATTAACCAACTAGACCTCATGGACATATACAGAATTTTCTGTCCATCAGCAGACAACTACACCTTCTTAGAGACTGAACATCTGGCTCAAAAAATCATGGGTTATAGAAGACATCAAGGATAAAATAAAGAAATTTATGGATTCCAACAAGAATGAAAACAATTCTTATGAGAACCTATGGGATACAGCTAAAGCAGTGCTCACAGGTCAGTTTATCTCTATAAATGCACACATCCAGAAGCAAGAAAGAACTCAAGCCAAAGATCTAACCCTACAGCTTGAACAAGTAGAGAGAGAAACAGAGGAACCACTCAGGCACCAGAAGAAAACAAATCAAAAGATTAGAGTAGAAGTAAACAATTTGGAGAATAGAAGAACAATTGAAAAAAATTGAAAAGACTGAAAGCTGTTTTTTTTAAAAGATCAACAAAATTGACAAACCATTGCCTAAATTTAAGAAAAACAGGAAAGGAAACAAATAACCCAAATAAGAAATGAAAGGGGAGTGGTCACAACAGATCCATCAGAAATCCAAAATACTATAACAGAATACTGTGAAAGTCTGCACTCTAACAAATTTCAAAACATATAGGAAGTAGACAAATTCCTTGATATATATCACCTACCAAAATCATCACAAGGTGAAGCAGAACAACTTAATAAACCCATCACAAAGGAAGAATTTGAAAAAGTCATCAAATAACTACCAACCAAAAAAAGCCCTGGCCCAGATGGCTTCACCACAGAATTCTACCAAGCTTTTAGAGAAGAGTTATCTCCAGTGCTGCAGAGACTATTTCACAGCATACAAAGTGATGGAATACTTCCAAATTCATTTTAGGAAACCAGCATAACTCTGATACGAAAGCCAGGGAAAGACCCAGTGAAAAAGGAAAACACAGAAAAATATCACTCATGAATCTGGATACAAAAATCTTCAACAAAATTCTTGCCAGTAGATACAACAACATATCAAAAAAAATAATTCATCACGACCAAGTTGGATTCATACCAGGGATGCAAGGCTGGTTCAACATCAGAAAAGAAATTAATGTGATCAACCACGTAAATAACGCAAAAGACAAGAATCACCTGATTTTGTCTGTTGATGCATAAAAGGTGTATGTAAAGTTCAACACCCATTCATGCTAAAAACTCTCAGCACAATAGGAATAGATGACAAATTACTCAATGCAGTAAGGGCCATTTATACAAAGCCAACTGCCTACATCATCCTGAATGGAGAGAGACTCAAACAATTTCCCTCGAGAGCAGAAACTAGACAAGGATGCCTACTCTCACCTCTCGTATTCAACATTGTACTAGAAGTTCTAGCCAGAGCAATTAGATAAGACAGAGAAATAAAGGGCATCTGTATTGGCAAAGGGAAAGTAAAAAATCTTCCTATTTGCAGATGATATGATTGTATACACAGGGAATCCTAAGGAATCCATAAGTAAACTACTCAAATTGATAGAAGAGTTCAGCAAAGTCTCAGGATACAAGATAAAATGTGAGTAAATCATTAGGATTCCTTTATACTAACAATGACATTACTAAAGAAGAAATCACCAGATCAATACCATTTACTATAGCCCCCAAGAAGATAAAATACCTAGGAATAAATCTAACCAGAGAAATAACAGACCTTTACAAAGACAACTACATGACTTTTCTACAAGAAACTATCAGAGACTAACTAATAGAGACATCTGCCCTGCTCATGGATAGGAAGACTTAACATTATGAAAATGTCTGTTTTACTCAAAGCAATTTACTTATATAGTTCAATCCCAATACAAATTCCTGTGACTTTTTTTGAATGAGATGGGGAAAAAAATCACAGACTTTGTTTGGAAAGGGAAGAAGCCCCAGATAAGCAAAGCACTACTGAAGATGAACACACTGGGAAGCCTTTCACTACCTGGCTTTAGAACCTTTTACATTACTACAGTTGTCAAAACAGTCTGGTACTGGTACAAAAAGAGACAGATAGGTCAATGGAACAGAATTGAGACACCAGAGATGACACTATTTTTCTGTGAACGTGGATATTCGACAGTGGCCCTAAGACTTTAAACTGGGTTAAAAACAATCTCTTCAGCAAATGGTGCTGGCAAAATTGGATATCCATTTGCACTAAATTGAAGCAAGACCCATGTCTCACACTTTATACAAAACCCAATTCAAACTGTGTAAAAGATGTAAATATAAAATCTAAAATGATAAAGTTCATCCAAGAAAAATTAGGATCAACAATGGAAGTGTTAATACACAACTTAGACAGACTTCAAAATCTGACAGGCAAACCAGAAACATCAGAAGCAAAAATAGGGATCTACTAAGTGAAACACTTGCTCATCCAAAGACTTTATTGATAGAATTAAAAGACCACCTACAGAATGAGAAAAAATATTTGGCAACTATATGTCAGACCAACATCTGATCTCCATAATGCATAAGGTACTACAAAATATCAATAAGAAAAAGGTAAATCATCCAATTAAGCAATGGGCAAAGGAGATGGATAGACTCTTCTCTGAAGAAGAGATCCAGGCAGCCAGAAAACACATACGTACATGCTCACTGTCATTAGCTGTTAAAGAAATTCAAATCAAAACTACAATGAGATACCATCTCACCCCAACAAGGTTGGCCATGATCCAAAAATTGCAAAGCAAGAAATGCTGGAGAGGCTGTGGAGAAATTGGAACTCACCTACACCTTTGGTGGGATTGCAAAATGGGGCAACCTCTTTGGAAAGCAATCTGGCACTTCCTTAAAAAGCTGGAAATAGATATATCATTTGACTGAGTAATTCCACTGCTGGGAATTTACCCCACAGAATCAAGGCCATTTATAACAGCTGATATATGCACAAGGATGTTGATTGCAGCATAGTCCACAATAGCAAAAAGATGGAATCAACCCAGATGCCCAACAACAGAGGAGTGGATAGGTAAACTGGTAGTATATATACTCAATGGAGCATTGTGCAATGATAAAGAATAATGGTGATTTTAGGAAGCATCTCATAACCTGATTTCAATTGGAAGACATTATGTTGAGTGAAAGTAGTCAATGGCAAAAGGACAAATACTGTTTGAGACCCCTACGATAAGAGCTTAAAAACAGACTCATGCATAGAAGAAAAGGCTCTTTGATGGCTGCAAAGGTGTTGAGGGAAGGAGGGAAAAAGTGGGATATTGATTAAATAGTTGATAGAAAATTGGTTGGGTGAAATCAGTGACAGCACACTTTAGAAAAAAGATCAGTTTTTTTTTTAATTTTTATTTTTATTTAACATAACTGAGTGAAAATGTACATTCACGTATAAATTTACATGCCCCCCTATATGCAGCTTCCACTGCTCTCCCTGTCCGGTGACTGCACACTATTCCTCTCTGCTCCATACATGTCTCATCCTCCCAACAGCCTCCTTTCCCCTCCTCTCCGTCCACTCCCCTTCCTCCAGCCAGAGGTCAGCAAGATGACATCCTATAGATGTATATAACCATAAAGTGCTTCCAATATATGGTTACTCTGCTTTGCCAAGTCCAATCCATTCCTGTCCAAAGAGTGGACCTTTGTTATAATTTATGGGAAAGGGCAGCATCAGGGAAGGGGGCCATGCTCTCAGAGGAACCCCAAAACCGCTGGACCATCAATTGAGGTCTTTTAGTGGAGAAAAAAAGATCAGTTTTAATTGGACTTCAACATAGCATGATTAATTCTCCCATCTTAACCCAATATTGCAAGGATGGAGTAGCTGGTGTGGGAGTCTGGGGACCATGCTCTCAGGGGACATTGAGGCCAGTTGGCATAACTAGCATTTTTCTAAGTCTTCTGCACCCCAAATCGGTGAGTGGTGTCTGAGGTCTTAAAAGCTGACATCTAAGGTACACCAAATGGTCCAAACTCAGCAGGAGTAGATGATCTTCAGGGACCAAAATGACATGGGGCAAAGAGAAAACAGAAGACAGAGAGACCCACATGAGTGGGTGAGTACATCTACATGTGACCAGAAGAACCGGATAGTGCCCGGCCACTACCAGTGATACCTGTGATGGGGCTCACCAAGTCGAGTCTCACTGACAACACGAAAATAAAAAGGGGTGCACTCTGAGGTCACCACCCAAATACTGCAATTGATGGTCCAGGGGCCTCGGTGATCCCATGGGAGCAAGGCCACTGGCCCTGATGCTGCCCCTGTTCATAAATCATAATGGAGGTCAACTCTTTGGACAGAAATGGATTGGACTTGGTGACACAGGGCGACCATGTCATGTGTGCACTTTATAGTTCTGTGCATCTGTTGGATGTCATCCAGCTGGCCTCTTACTGGAAGTGGGGGAGAAGTCGGAGTGTAGGGGATAGGAGATTGTTAGGAGGATATGACATGTACAGAACAGAGAGGAGGTGTGTGCTGTCACTGGGCACGGAGAGCAGTGGGAGCCACGAGGAGGTGTGTGCTGTCACTGGGAAGGGAGAGCAGTGGGAGCCGCTCACTGGCCAGTATGCAAATTTGTATGGAGTTGCATATTTTCACTCTTCAGCATAAATAAATAAATCACAATGATACCCATGGATCTTGCAGATGGAATACACAAGAATCAAATCACCCACATCTGTGGAAAGAGACAATAGGAAACCTCTATACCATCAGTCAGAACAAGTCCAACAGCCAGCTGTGGAACAGTTTGTGGGACACGTTCTAATAAGCAGGTTCAAGGTGAAGCTGAAAAATTAAAACACGTCCACGGGAGCCGAAGTACAAACTTCAGTATTTCTCACCTGAACTTGAAGACCATCTAAACAATAGATATGATGCAATGAACACTCATGACTAAAGATGAGGCAAGTTGTGGGATGACATTGAGGAAATCCATACATGAAGAATGTAAAAGGTGAAAAAAATGTATAGAAAGAAAAAGACGAAAATGGATGAAAATGAAGGACACAAGAGATTCTGAAACTTGTTCTTGAACTTAGAATAGCTAAGATGAATGGAAGGGATGATGAAATAAAAGAGCTGAACATTATACTTGAAAGGGCAGCTCAAGAAGACAAAGTAAAGTATTAAAATGAATTGTGCAAAGACCTAGAGAGAAAACCAGAAGAAAAGAACATGCTCAGCATTTCTCAAGCTGAAATAATTGAAGAAAAAAATTTAAGCCTCAAAACGCAATATAGAAGGATTATATGGAGAAAATACTAAACAACATAGGGGAGATCAAAAGACAGAAGGATACACAGAGACGCTGTGCCAAAAAGAAGTAGTTGATGTTCAGCCATTTCAGGAAGTAGCATGTGATCTGGGACTGACGGTATGAAGGAAGAAGTATAAGCTGGGTTGAAGACACTTGGGAAGGGCAGCATTTCAGGAATTGATGGAATATCTGTTGAGATGTTTTAACAAAAGGCTGCAATCCTGGATGCACTCATGTATGCCAAGAAATTTGGGAGGTAACTATCTTGAACAACTTACTTGAAGAGATTAATTTTTAAAAAGTCCATGAAGCCTTTCTGATGTGGACCAGATGATTGAATTAACACTTAGTTTTTGCAGAATTAAACTGGTCTTTTTACCTGCTTGTCCAAGGCCTTCTAATTAAGTGCATCAACTCAGAGTGTTAACAAGCCCTACTATTTAACTATTTTAGTTGATTAGCTTCCATGGATACAGAGGAGAATATTTTCTCTGATCCAGTGTCACGTTTTTTTTTAAAGATATGACAACAGTGTTTCAAAAGGGCCTTGAAGGTAGCTTTATCTGAAACTTTTCAAGTAACTTAAATCAATTTTGGTTAAACAAGCAATTCTGAGAAGAATAATCCTGGTGCTAAATGTCCAGCATAAATCTCTTCCCTAATGGTCTTTAGAGATACTTCTTATTAAACGTAAAATTTATTTCATGCCATCCTGGAGCTATAATTTGTAGCCTCTATAACTTCTGTAATTAACTACTGTAACTCTTCTTCCTCTTACCTCACTAACATCCAATCAAAACAGTAGAAATCTTGTTTTTTGTGGAAACCTCATGAAAATATATAGGTAATTATTGGGACTAGGACTCCTAGTTTCATCCTCAGGAGGTGTGTTAATTCCACTTGACACTGCTTTTTAAAAAAAAGCTCTTCATTAACCTCCCTGTTTTATCCTAAAACAGTGTTGGAGTTTCCACTACAGCATGTATTTTTCCTCCAAAGAAATGTGATAGAACACAGTATCAGAATTATTAAACAATGTCATTAATATCACACACCAGTGAAGTTTTTGTAGCATTACATCAGCAGGGAACTGCAAGAAATTCAAGCTGGGTTCAGAAGAAAGCATGGAATGAGGAATATCATTGCTAATGTTAGATGGATCTTGGCCAAAAGGAGAAAATGGCTGAAAGATGTTTACCTGTGTTTTATTGATCATGCAAAGACATTCAGCTGTGTGAATCATAACAAATTATGGATGATGTTGTGAAGAAAGTGAATTGCAGAATGGTTAATTGTGCTCATGAGGAATTGGACGTAGACCAAGAGGCAGTCATTTGGAAAGAACAAGAGAATACTGTGTGGTTCAAAATCAGGAAAGATGTGTATCAAGGTTACATTTTTTCATGATAATTATTCAGTCTGAGTGCTGTGCACATGATCTAAGAAGCTGGTCTATGTGAAGAAGATTGTGGCATCAGGATTGGAGGAAAACTTACTAACAGCCTGCCTTATGCACAACTCTTCTTACTGAAAGTGAAGGGGAATTGAAGCCCTTGCTGATGAAGATCACAGACCATAGTCTTCAGTATGGATTACACTTCAACGTCAAGAAAACCAAAATCCACACAACTGGACCAATAAGCAACATCATGATAAGTGGAGAAAAGATTGAAGTTCTCAAGGATTTCATTTTACTTGGGCATACAAGCAACTCATATGGGATGAGCAGTCAAGAAAACAATTATTCAAATCTGCTGAAAAATGTGTTAAAAAGCAAATATATAGTTTTGAAAACTCGGAGGACCCACTTGGGCGGGTCTGACCTAAGCCATGGTATTATGAGTTGCTCATGTGCCTGAAAAAGCTGAATCATGAATAAGGAAGATTGAAGAAGAATTGACACCTTTGAATTGTGTTGCTGAAGAATGCTGAATATAGCACATACTGCCAAAAGAAGGAACAAATCTGCCTTGGAAGAAATGCAGTCAGAATGTTCCTTAGAAGTGACGATGGGTATATGTCAGCTTACGTATTTGGGGCATGTTACCAGGAGGGGCTAGTCTGTGGAAAAGGTCTTCAGGCACGGTGAAGTTGATGGTCGGTGAAAAACAGGAAGACGCTCGGTGAGATAGGCTGACACCGTGGTTGCAAGTGTGTTCAAGCATGACGATTGTGAGGATGGTGCAGGACTGGGCAGTGTTTGGTTCTGTTTCACAAAGGGTCCCATAGTGGGAACCGACTTGGTGGTGCCTAATAACAACAACAAAGATACATAAAAGTTACTCCTAGATAATTCTGTATTCCACTTCTCATGCTATTTTTGTTTTACTTATTACAAATGTATTTTACTAACCCAAAATATATTGATAAAATTATTTTCTTTTGAAATTCTGTGTCTCTAAAGAAGAGGAGAAAAGAAAACAAAGGAAGTGGATGTTTGCAGAAGTGGTTATATTAACCTTCTTATTTACAGTTTCTGGTTCTTTTTTATCTTCTTGTGGATCTGAGTTCACTACGGTATAATTGTCTTACTCCAGTACAGCTTTGTTCCTACTGTATTTTTGTATTGTTATATAATACAATTATATACACATTGTTTTTTTACAATTGCTTTTGATCAGTTGCTAGGGAAACTGTAAAAATATGCAATTATATATTCTTTGGTAATTACCTACTAATTATCTTTACTATCACTAGTTAATTATTCATATGGATTTAAATTACTTGCTGCTATAGTTTGCTTTCAGTCTCAAGAACTTTTCTCAGGTGTCTGAATTAAGATCCTGCTGCTTACTTTCCCAGGTCTGCTTCTTTCACATGCAAGTATTTAGGGAATGACATGGCAAGTGTAAGTGAATACACTGTTTTCTATTCTTTAGTGCTGTCTTTGTTTCTGCTTTTCACTTCAGTGTAAACAAGAAGATTCTATGGGCCATTTCAGTGGGCCATTGGAGTGAGTGAAAGGAGACTACATGGTTAGGTAATCATTTTACCAGAAGTCCCAGCGTATTCAGAGAGAGAAGGAGAACAGTACATGTGAAAGCATGCACAAGAGATATGAAAACTGTTGTTCTCTTGAGGTTCTCAACAAAAAAAAGGAGAAGGAAAACAGAGCAGTAATAACAAGTAAGCAATCCTAGCAGTGAAACTTAGAGCTCCAGGGACCTCTGACATCATCCAGACCACAGAGGGGGCACAGCCTGCAGGGGTTCAGCTGGATCATGCAGAGTGAAAATAGAACACATAAGCAGTGGCACCCTCTCACTTTCTATTTGTGTGTCTCCTGAGTTTTATGCCAAAATTCATTTGACCTCCAAAGAAAAGGAAAAACCCAAAGAGAAGCACTTTACCCACAAGAAGCACAAAGTAAAGTGCAGCTTAACAAGGAAGAGGCAAATCCCTCTTGTCTCCTAAAGAGTGTCTCCAACAAAACAAATAAAGCAGATGATCAAAGTGATGCTTGACCTGTGCTGTAAAGTCTGTCTGGGGAGCTGTTTTGTTCTGCATATTCAGATTCAATTTCACATTGTCCCAAGGCATATAACAGGTTTGGATACAATCATAAAACATTCACACTTGAAAAATAATCTCTATAGAACTCGATTTCAATGATTTTTTGGGTCACAGACCCCTTTGAGAATTCATGAAAGCTATGGAGTTTTATTCTAGAAAGAAATGTGTACAATTTGAGAGATTTTAAATATCTTCTGAAGTCCAGTCCTTGTTCTAAATAGTTTCTGAATCGAAGAATAAGGAAATTTTGTCCTTTTCAAGTTCTTTTATTTTTCATGGATGGTACTGTTTTTAAACATATTGTGATAATGATTTTTAGCTTATGCCAGAGACTGCATAATGATGTTGCCCTGAGTTCTATTTGTTGATGTTTTCTATGATACTAGTTTGGGTCTAGACCATCTTTTATCTTCCCTCATTGATGTTTTTGGGAAATATACAACCTTCTTGGTCAATGTTTGCTCTGTTTAAATTCTGGGCACCGAGTGAATCAATCTTGGAATCATGACACTTGGAATCTCTCTCATCTCAGCACTGGTATCCTTTTCTGAGCATGAGAGTAAAATGAAAGATGTATACCCAGCTATCTCAATATATTGTCAATAGCAAGTAGTCGTGCATGGAATTTCTTTCAAATAATTAAGATATGTATAATAGGAATATCTTTCATTGTGAAACTGAATATAATTTTTTACAAGCTGTAACCAAACACTCAAATCCATCCTCCTGTCTTTCTTTCTGTTAACAAACACCTTAACTACTGCCACCAACACAAGTTTATAGGATTTTGTTTATATTGATTTTTTGCTTTTGTCCTGTTTTTCCCTGTTACTGTCCACTAAAAGTCAAAGGAAGCCTCCTAAAATCATACTTATGAGCAGTGCTACATCAGAGGCATTGGAATATACATAGATGTTTAGGGTATTTCCAAGTGGGATTAAAAGCCACGTCACTTATTTGTAGGTTCTGACCTTTATCTTGTCTTACTTTTTCCTAAAGGAATGTGAAGGACACTATTTATTATTGTTAGGTGCCATTGAGTTGGTTCTGACTCATAGCAACCTTTTGTGCAACAGAACCAAACACTGCCCATTCTTGTGACAGCCTCACAATCAGTGATATGTTTGCACCCATGTTGTAGTCACTGTGTCAGTCCAGCTAACTGAGGATGACCTCTTTTTCTCTGACTATCTTCTTTAGCAAGCATAATGTTCTTCTCCTGAGATTGTTCCCTTCTGATAACATGTCCAAAGTATGTGAGACAAAGTCTTAATATCCTGGCTTCCAGTTTCTTTCAAAACAGAGTTGTTCATTCTTCTGGCAGCTCAAAGTATATTCAGTATTTTTTGCCAACATGAACATTCAAATGCATCAATTCTTCAGTCTTCCATATTCATTGCTAAGTTTTTGCACTTACATGAAAAAATTGAAAATTTTTGGCTTGGATCAGGCACACCTTTGTCTTCAAAGTGACATCTTTGCTTCTTAACTCTAAAGAGATATTTTGCAGCAGATTTGAACAGTGATGTACCTTATTTGAAGGTACTGACTGCTGAGTCCATGAATGTTAATTGTGGATCAATGCTGATGTTGGTTATGTATCCATTTGTGAGGATTTTAGCTTTCTTTGTGTTGGGGTATAATCTGTATGGAAGACTGTAGTCTTTCATCTTTATCAGTAAGTACTTCAAATCCTCTCTGCTTTCAACAATCAAGATTGTGCCATCTACACTTTTTAGGTTATTACTGAGGCTTCTACCAACCTTAATGACACGATCTTCTTCATATAGTCCCAGTTTTGGAATTGTTTGCTCAGTGTATAGTTTGCATAAGTATGGTGAGAGGATACAATCCTGATATATACCTTTCTTGGTTGTGGTAGATCGGGAGCTATACTCTGGCTCCGTTCAAACAGCTGCCTCTTCTTCTATATAGAAGTTGCTCATGAGTACAACTGAGTTGTTCTAGAATGCTTATTCTTCATTAATATAGTGATTTAGATTAGAGAATTACATGTCTTCTCCTATGTATTTTCTTTTCTGACAATATTTTTGTAAGTAAATTTTTTGTAGTGTACATTACATTTTAGATACACATTTTTTCCCTTTGCTAAATGTCAACAAGGAGTAATAGTTTCCAAGCCATAATAAAAATGTATTAAATTTGATCAACTTCAGATCTTAAATAATATATTAATAAAATGTTTGTGGCTTTTCTCCATTCTTCCCATTGATATCCACTTACATTAATTCTTGAGTGCTATACCATTGAATATGAAAATTATCACATATCATTAATATTATAAACAAGTAAAATTTTGCCAAAGATCATTCAAAAACAGCTGAAGCAGAATACTGGCAGGGAACCACGAGAAATTCAAGAAGCTACATTTAAAAGAGGACATGTAAGCATTGCTGATGTCAGATGGATCCTGAAGGAAAGCAAGGAATACCAGACATATGTTTACCTGTGTTTTATAGACTATTCAAAGCCATTTGACTGTGTGAATCATAACAAATTACAGATAAAATTGTGAAGAACAGGAATTCCAGAACATTTAGCTGTGTTCATGAGGAACCTGTACGTAGATCAGGAGGAACTCACTCAAACTGAATGCAGGAACACTGTGGTTTAAAGTTGGGAAAGGTGTGTGAAGAGGTTGTATTCTTTCACCATATCTATTCAATCTATGTGTTGAGCAAATCCAAGACGGTGACTATGTGAAATTGTAGAGGCCATCAAGATTGGAGGAAGATTCATTGACAACTTATTCATTGATAACTTGTTCTATGCAGATGACACAATCTTGCTTACTGAAAGTGAGATGGACTTGAAACACTTGCTAATGAATATAAAAGACCATAGCCTTCAGTATGGATTACACCTCAACTTAAAAAAAATATCAAAAGTCTTCATGATTTGATCAGTAAGCAACCTAATCATAAACAGAGAAATTACTGAATTTGTCAGAGATTTAATTTAATTCACAATCAACATCTATGGATGCAGCAGTCAAGAAATTAAAAGATCTATTATGTTAGACAAATCTGATACACAAGATTCTTTGAAGTTGACAAGTAAAGATGTCACCTTGAAGGCAAGGTGCACCTGACCCAGACCGTGGTATTGTCAGCTGCCTCATAGGCATGAAAAACATGGACAATAAGTAAGAAAGACTGAAGAATTATTTATGCCTTTGAATTATGATGTAGGCAAAGGCAAAAAAAAAAAAATACTGAATATACCACAGACCACCCAAAAAGGAACAAATCTGTCTTGGGAGAAGTACGACTAGAATGCTCCTTAGAAACAAGGATAGTGAGACTGTGTCTTACATACTTTGAACATGTTATCAGAAGGGATCAGTCCCTGGAGAAGGACATAATGCTTGGTAGTGGGTCAGTGAAAAAGAGGAAGGCCCTCCATGAGATGGATTGATACAGTGGGTACAGCAATGTGCCTAAGCATCATAACTGTGAGGATGGCAGAGGACAGGGCATTGTTTCTGTTGTATGTGTGGTCACCATGAGTCAGAACCAACTTGATGGCACCTAACAGCAACGATGTCAGAATATGTCATAAAAACAGGACAGCACACATTTCAGTTATTCTTGTCAGTATCTCTTTGTCTGCCATTGTCTCGTCACCAACATGTTAGTTGGAAACCGAACAGTGTTGTGGAGATTTTAAGTTTTTGTTCTCTTCAGTTGCTTTGATCTTTCATAAACAGCAATATTCAGTATTAGAACAAGATAACTCAGTGATTAGTTGCTATGGATGTGGGAATACTTCTGGTGGCTAGAAAGGTCTTCTTTCTGTCTGGTTCGCTTAAACAGGGTGACAGATAGAAATCGGAGCTGCTGTGATGCCATCTCGTTCTGTGTGAACATGCTGGTGATGTGACTCTCCCGTCACTGAGATACAACCTCTTCCTCTTTAAATCCTAAAGTATCTTTTTTTTTGTGTGTGTGACAGGATACGATGTTAAATCCATGAGTAGTAAAACGTCATGCTGCATGTTTATGCTGCATGTAGGAGAGAACTTCAGTAAGTGTCTGTGGTTGACTGCCTGTCTCAGGTGCACCAAACCAAACCAGACCCACTGCCGTAAAGTTGATTCCAGTTTCAAGTGCACAGCTGTGCTGAAAACAGGACTTTCTCTTACTCTCCCCAGTCAACTTGTGCTGCTTTTACTGGATCATTTAACACTGATAACTTTGTCAGTGTCAGTTGCCGAAGAGCGAAGAGTCACACTGTGGTGAAATAAGCTAAAGAAATTAGTCAGTTCAAAATATGTTTAAGTGTCATTTCTTTACCTACCAGATATTTAATCTTGGACATTTTATGAAGAAGCCTCTTTTACTTTTCTATTTTTGCCTTTTACCAATTTCTTATGTGGAATTGGAAACCCTGGTGCCGTAATTATTAATAGCTACGTCTGCTAACCAAAGGTCAGCAGTTCAAGTCCTCCAAGCACTCCCTGGAAACTCTATGGGGCAGTTCTGCTCTGTTCTATAGGGTCGCTATGAATTGGAGTTGACGTGACAGCAGTGGGTTTTTGGATATGTAGAATTACTCATCATATGCTGAAATGCTCCACGTCTATTAACTTTCTCTGGTTAGAATGAATTTTCCTTTCAGGATAATATCTTCATGAGGACAATATGAAGTCTGTTTTGGTTAACAAAGTTTAGGATATAATATCTAACCAGCCAAACCAAGTGCCGTCGAGTCATATCCAGATCTACATTCTATCAAAATATAAGCAGTAAAGCCAAGTGCCGTCGAGTCGGATCCTAATGTATTTATCATTTGAAGATCCTGGTAGGCTTTAAGTGCTTAATTCAGAAGTCCTACATTATACATTGAAATGATGTCTTAAAATGAGTTTAGATAGTTAACTGCTTTTATTACAACTTTAATTCTACTACATTTCCGTGACTAACCGAGCCAGGTGGAACTTCTCTTGACAAGATTAAAGAAAGAAGCCGTGGTGGCGCAGTGGCTAAGCGCTATGATACTGGCTTGTGTCGTGGTGGTTCAGACTCACCCAAGTGGCTCTGTGGAAGACGTGGTGATGTGTTTCTGTAAAGACTGCAGCCAATATAGCCCTCTGGGGCAGTTCTACTCTTGTCAAAATCGACCCCAAAGCACCAATGACAGGTTAAACATAATGCTGTGTTTTGCAGTGATCTACATAATCCTTTATTTATGTTCAGTTTTTAGTTTTAATTTTATATTTTGGAGCCACACACACTTTTATTCAGATGTGAAATATTTTCTTAGGTGCTAGTGAACCTCACGGGCCTAATAAGTTTTCTAGGATGCCCACATGATATAGAAGCCCTGATATTTTGGATGGATTTTTCCTGCCTTTTTTGTAGCAGTGCAAATTTCAATAAGTAATTTTGAATAAAATATTTTGTTCCTTGGTGTTATTGGAAAGGTTGATTTTTGGAAAGGTATAAAACAAGGGGCGTGGTATCCACCATATTTTGGTAGATAGCTGGTTAATAATGGAGTAAATTATCTTAATTGCAGAAAAAAAAAAAACTCAGTTCCTTTCTGCTACTAATAAATAATTAAATTTTGTTATGTCTGCAATATTTCTAAATGGAGTGGCTATCTGAAAGTATTTCTCCAGCTTATTTGTTGATATGTATTTTAGGATATATGAGTCCATATTTTGTCCATATGTGTCATAACACTTTCAGTGTAAACTTCATTTTAGTATAGTAGCAGAACAAGTGTCAGTGATAGAAAACTTTTTCCTGTGAGTGAAATATTTCTTAATGCTTGCCATATCAGGGGCAAATTTCTTATATAACAGGTTGTTTTTCCTTTTTTATCTTTTATAGGTTAAGTACCTTTTCCAGTGTAAGAGGATCATTCACATTTGCCACTCCAAAATGTAATTTGAAAATTTGCAAACAATCTTCTTACATGTTCCTTCCCTGTTACCTTTACCTGATTTGCTAAACAAATTGGATTGTTCACTTGTGAAAATACTTGTGGTGCAGTTTTCTAGACATAACTGCCTTCATGGAACAAGCCAAAGCCTTTACAGAAAAGTCTAAGCCATCAGTGTTTTGGTACTAATTGATTTAAGAGGACTAGCTGAAATCTACACCTTTTAGCTTTTAAATAATTTGTTTTCAAAATTGTTTTTAGAAAACCTCTACTTATGGACTGAAATACATCTAAACCTACACAGCTTTTTCTTATTAAATTTTAAAGAACACATTTTAGAAGTACATTTTTGTTTTTTTCAAAACCTTACATATCAATAAAAGAAAAATGAACAAGGCAGTCTAACTCCAGTGGGAACTTATAAAGTAGATCAATGAAGATTCCAGCAAAGCTCCTAAAAAAAAAGAAAAACTGTCACCCTGCTAAGGGATCTGAATTATAACAGTCTGTTTATGTATTTACTCAAAGAAAAAAAATCTAAATGCTGTGGTTTTATCATCTAGCTTTTTCAAACAGGATTTTTTTTTCATTTTAATAAAAACACAATTTAAAACTAAGAGTTGCGCAGTTTTTGCCTTTTCATATTTTTGAAAAAGAGTTGATATATGTAAAACACGATAGTAACACAAAATCCTCAAGAGTTTTGAAAAAAACAGATTAAATAAATCACGTAGACCATTTAATATTTTACTTGCAATGTTATACAGAAACAGAATGTGACTAAAAGGGAAAACTAGGTCAGTGGTGTTTTGGGTGAGCATGTATGATAACAAAAGCTATCAGACATCCTTTCCTCCACTGCTGTCTTATAGAGCACCAACAAATCAGTGGTGAGCCCTTGGTTGCAGAGTGCTTTTCCAGGTTACTCAGTGATGCAGTAACTTTAAGGGAATCATTACTAGTTATGTAATAAAAAGACTTCTTAATCTTCCTGAAAAGTCTCTTATGGTCACCTAGTAGAGCTAAAAAACTTTGAAGCCTTCACTCCAGTATCATAGAAGAAAAGATGCATGCGTGTGCAAACTAATTCCTGGACTGACCTCCTGACTAGGAGGATAGTGTGGGTGAAAGAGAGGATGCTGGCACTGTAGATTCTGCCTTTCTGAAATACCTACCTGTGTGTTTTCAGGAAAATTACCTGTTTTCAGCCCCAGTTTTTTCATGTCAAAATAGGACTAATGATACATCATAATGTACATCATAAAACTGGTTTTGAGAAGTAAATAAGATATTGTTAAAAATAACTCACAGCATTGGGGGAAAAACCCCCATCTTTATCAGAAGTTTTTGAGGGGATGGTAATGGGAAGGGTGACTTTATTCCTAGGATTGAATGAACTCTTTCTTACAAGCCTGTAGCAAATAAACTGAGATGATTTAAAAGCCATGTCTTCTGTAACTGGTCACAACATATGTGCTTGACTTTCAGCTTGTATACCTGTCATAAAAAAATTCTTGTGTTCAAATTCTTACGTTAGCTTTGAAATTATGAGTATTTTTCACTATGCTTCTTGTGTCCATGGATTTTTTTCTTTTCTGAATACAGGCCCTTCCCTACTAAAAGAGGTATAAAAGAAGTTTTCCAGTGGCAGTTGCAAAACACAGATGTGCTTCTTGTTAAAATGTTTTCCTTGTGTATACACCAGTAATATGTTTGTACATAATATAACAGTAAAAAAATCTCACTGCCATTGAGTCAATTCTGACTCTTAACAACCCGATAGGACAGAGTAGAGCTGTCATATAGGCTTTCCAAGGAGAGTCCTGTGAATTTGAACTGCTGTCCTTTGGGCTAACAGCTGAATTTTTTTTTTTAATTGTAATTAAGTGAAAGTGTACAATCCAAATAAATTTTGCATGCCTACCTTTCTGCAACTCCTTATGCTCTCCTGGCCTGGTAATAATACTCTCTTCCTTTCATTTATATCCTCCCAGAACTCTCTCCTCCCCTCATCTCCACCCTCTTCTCTCCCATCTAGAAAGAGACCAGTAGCACAGCATCCTATAAATGCATAGAAGTGTAAAGTAGACAAACCATATGGTCACATTGTGTCCCCAAGTCCAGTTCATTTCTGTCAGAAGAGTTGACCTCGGTAGTGTTTTCTGGGCAAGGACAGCAGCAGGTCTAGGGTCTATGCTCCCAAGGGATCCCCCAGGCCGTAGGGCCATCAGTTGTGGTTTTTTAATAGAACTCTTGAGTTGCACCCCTCTTTTTCTCATGGTGCGGCAGGGACTCAACATTGTGTGTCCCATCACAGCTGTCTTTGGTGGTGGCTGGGCACCATCTGATTTTTCTGGTTGTGTGTTGTGACGTCTTCCATCTCATTTCTTAATTGGGTTATTTTTCCTGTTTTTATTTTCTGAGTTTAGCCAATAGTTAATCAATTTTGTTGATCTTTTCAGGGAACCAGCTTTTGGTTTTGTTAATTTTTTCAATTGTTCCTCTGTTCTCTAATTCATTTAGTTCTGCTCTAATCTTTATTATCTGTTTTCTTCTGGTGCCTGAGGGTTTCCTCTGTTGCTCTTCTTTCTACTTGTTGAAGCTGTAGGATTAGTTCCTTGGTTTGGGTTCTTTCTTCCTTCTGGATGTGTGCGTTTATAGAGATAAACTGACCTCTGAGCATTGCTTTTGCTGTATCCCATAGATTCTGGTAGGGTGTGTTTTCATCTCGTTCAATTCCATGCATTTCTTTACTTCATCCTTGATTTTTTAAAAATTTTACTTATTTATTTTTATTATGACTGAGTGACAATATACATTCCCATATAAATTTACATGCCCACTGTTTTAGTCAGCTAGTGCTGCTCTAACAGAAATACCACAGAGTGGATGGCTTCAACAAAGGAAGGTTTATTCTTACACAGTCCAGTAGGTTGCAAGTCCATATTCAGGGTGTCTGCTCCAGGGAAAGGATTTCCTCTTGTCGGCTCTGGAGGAAAGTCCAGTATTGCATCAGTCTTTGTCCAGGGAGCGTCCTGGCACAGGAACCTCAGATCTGAAGGGTGCACTCTTCTCCCAGTGCTGCTCTCTTGATGGTAACAAGGCTCTCAATTCTCCTTGTTTCTTTTTCCCTTTTTATCTCTTGCAGGCTGAAAGCATTAAGGGTGGGGCAAGCCATACTCCAGGGTAACTCCTCCTACAGCAAAGCAAGGAAGTAATCCTATTCAGGACTTTACAGCCCCACCCCAATCCTTCAACATACAGTTTAGTGAAACCACACAATGGAGGACAGTCCCAAGATACTCGGAACCATATCCCAGCCACGTGGCTACACATATTTTTGGGGGGGACACAATTCAACCCGTGACACCCACCTATATGCAGCTTCCACTGCTCTCCCTGTCTGGTGACAGCACACTATTCCTCTCTGCTCCATATATGTCTCATCCACCCAGCAGCCTTCTTTCCCCTCCTCCCTACCCACTGTCCTTCTTCCAGCCAGAGGTCAGCAGGATGATATCCTATAGATGCATAGAACCATAAAGTGCATCCAATATATGGTCACTCTGCATCACCAAGTCTAATCCATTCGTGTCCAAAGAGTGGACCTTTGTTATGATTCATGAGCAAGGGCAGCATCAGGGCCAGGGGCCATGCTCCCAGGGGAACCCTGAAGCCACTGGACCATCAATTGCAGTCTTTTAGTGGAGATTTCAGGGTGCACCCCTTTTTATTCTTGTGTTGCCAGTGAGACTCAGTGAGCTCCATTGCAGCTATCACTGAAATTCAAATCAAGACTACAATGAGATACCATCTCAGCCCAACAAGGTTGGCCATGATCCAAAAAACACAAAACAACAAATGCTGGAGAGGCTGTGGAGAAAGTGGAACCCTCCTACACTGTTGGTGGGGTTGCAAAATGGTCCAGCCTCTTTGGAAAGCAATCTGATGCTTCCTTAAAAATATGGATATAGATATACCATTTGACCCAATAATTCCACTACTTGGAATATATCCTTGATTTCTTGAGCAAAGTGTCATTCAGTTTTCATGCATTCAAATTTCTACCTGTGTTTTTTTTCTACCATTGGTTTCGACTTTCATGGCTTTTTGGTCCAAGAAGATGCTTTGCAATAATTCAGTGATTTGTATTTTGTTGAGACTTTATGTCCTAAAACACGTTCTGTTCTGGAGAATGTTCCATGTACATTGGACAAGAAGGTATACTTATCTGTTGATGAGTAAAAGTTCTGTATATGTTGATAAGGTGTAGTTGGTTAATTGTTGCAATAAGATCTTCTGTACCTTTACTCACCTTTTTGTCTGGATGATCTGTCCATACTGAAAGTGGAGTGTTGAAGTCTCCAGCTGTTATTGTGGAGTGATCTATCTCATTTTTCACTGTAGTCAGTGTTTGTTCAATGTATTTAGATGCTCTGGTATTGGGTGCATAAATATTTAATATTTTTATGCCCTGCTTATGTATTGAACCTTTTGGAAGTTAAATAATTACCATCTTTGTCCATGATGGTGGATTTTATATTAAAGTCTATTTTATCTGATATTAGTATTGGCACTCTGGGTCTTTTTTGTATGTTGTTGGCTTGGTATGTATTCTTCCGTGCTTTAATTTTCAGTTTGTTCATATTTTTGAGTTTAAGGTATGTTTCTTATAAGCAACATATAGATGGGGTATGTCTTTTAATCCAGTATGTCACTCACTGTCTCTTTATTGGAGCATTCAGTACATTTGCATTCAATGTAGTTTTTGATAGGTGTTGATGCTTTTATTTTTGTGTTGTTAATATTCTTTATGGGTTGACTTTTCATCTTTTTCAGTGTTGGTTTTGTGTCTGTTGAGACTCTTGTGTTATGTTTCTTGTTTTGATATGTTGCACTGCTATTTTGCTTTGTGACTGCCCCTGTAGTTCCCCTTACTATTCTAAGTTTAAGCCAGACTTTAACTTCTGCATATCTTTTTAAATTCCTCTCCATCTGAAAGGGTTATAGCTACTGTAATATATCCCTCTTTTTAGTGTGATGATGTCATATTCTTTGTGATATGATCACTGGCTCCCTTCTTTTAATATTGTAGTTTTATTTGAGCCTTGCAACTTCCCTAAGTGAGTAGGATTCTGGATGCAGTGTCCCACATTACATTGCCTCCTTGAGTATACACTTAATGTTTTTGTTTTTCTAAGCAAAGAGCATCTTTCAATATTTCTTTTAGTTTGGGTTTGTTTTTTACCAAATCTCTAAGCATCTGTTTATCTGCAAATGTCTCATTTTCACCTCCATATTTGACAGACAGTTTTTCTGGATATATAATTCTTGCTTGGAAGTTTTTCTCCTTCAAGCTTCCTTCATCCCACTGCCTCCTGGCCAGCATCGTTTCTGTGGAGAAGCCAGACAAAATCCTCTAGGACTTCCCTCTGAATGGTAGCTTTGTTTTGAGCCTTGCTGCCTTTAAGAGCTTCTGTTTACATTTCATTGTATTAAGCTTAATTATAGTATGTCTTTGTGTCTTTCTTTTGGAGTTTATTTTTTGTAGTGTTTGATATGCTTCTTGGAAATCTATGTTCTCTTTTTGCATAATTTCAGGGAAGTTTTCTGTCAACAACTCTATCACAGTACTCTCTGTATTTTCAACTGTCTGTGCCTGCTCAATTATTTGTAAATTATTCATCTTAATAGAGTCCCACATATTTCTTAACATTTCTTCATTTATCTTGTTTTTGGTGATTTATCCTCACAAATGCTGTTGTCAGTTGCTGTATCCTTAAGCTCACTGAGTCTGGCTTCCGTTTCCTGAATTCTGCTCTTTTGACTGTGGATTGAATTGTCTAATTACATAATTCTATTACTGATCTGCTGGATTTCAGAACATTGATTTTCTGTCAGTTCAAACAGCTTGCTTACTTTTCATTTCATTCTGCATTTTGTTTAAACTCTAGGAGGGCTCTATATATCATTCTTTTGTGCTTGACCTCCAATAATTTCAGAAAGGCTTCTTCCTCTGAAAAATTTTTTGATTCTTTATTTTGGAAGTTTTCTGGAGCCATGGTGGACTGTTTCTTTAAATGGTTAGCTACGGACTTGCCTTCGTGCCATCTAGAAGCTGTTTGGTTTGTCTGGCATTTCCTCAGCAGGAACTGAGAAATAGTTCTAAGAGGGGAGTTGGTCTCCAGCCACCTCTGTGTACTCTATTGGCTAGCCCTTGGTGGACTGTCTGGGACAGCAGGCTATGTCTTCTAGTTGGCAAAGATGGTGCTGTACTTTTGGTGTCACTTGGGGGCCGTCCGCTGATGCTAAGAGGTGGATCAGTGAAAGGTGAAGGAGATGCTGAGGGCTGCTTAGCTTCAGTTCTTCAGGTGATCTTATTTTAAAAAGGTAGATGAGGAGCTTCCCAGCAGCTGCTGAAATCAGTCGGGCCTTCAGCTGTGACAGGCTGCACCTTCCAGCTGATAATGAAAGCACCTCATAACCTGTCCCCAGATGCCATGACATGGTTCAGAGTACGGAGGGTTATAGCCTTGCTACCATCCTCTGCCAGGCCCTACTGTAACTCTGGAGGCTCCACCATCATAACCCCAGCCCTGCTTCTTGATGTATTACCCCAGCTAAGGCCTCTGGATGGGTGACTATGCCTCCCAGCTGACCAAGATGATGTCCTGCCCGAGCTGCCCTGCCTGCTGTGAAACATCAGAATTTATGGTGCAGCTCAGAAATGTGGGGATCGAGTGGGAGTAGTGCCCTCAGCCAGCAGACAGGCTCTCAGTATGTGACTATCCCATGTACAGTATCTTTGCTGTGCTCTACTGTGTTTACTTAAGCACTGCAGTGCAGTGGATTAGCCAGCTCACGTCCAGTCCCCATCTCCTGGATAACAAAGAACATATCCTTGCAGTCCTTCCAAATGGTGAGTCAGCTGAAACAGGTTTCAGTGTGTACTGTCTCATGTAAGAGAGAAGTAGTTTCCTGTATACTGCTCATAGTCCAATCTGACAACCCTATGCTGGATCCTAGGGCTCCCCTGATGTCCACACTGCTCCGTTTAATTGTCAGTCCAGCCCTTAGTTCTCAGAGGGAACTGAGGAGATGTGTCCAGTCTACTATCTTGGCCCTAACTCCTCAGCAGCTGAACTTTTAACCACTGTGCCACCAGAGTTTCCTAATGTACATAAATGTGTTCAAAGTGCCTTATCAGCCTGGCTTTGATATTTTATTTTATAAAAGAAATCCATCAGGCGTTTTCTACAAGATCAGTTAGCACCCACGGCCACCTGCCTATGTACCTTTCAGCATCTGTGTTCACGAACCCTTGCTCCACTCCTGATGAAACAGCCTGCGTTCACAGTAAAGGACAGCCTTACAGGGATGCGGTAGATCCCATCTCATCTCGTCTGCTAAGGGATATTGCTTCAGCAATTTCCCCTGGTATTCTTTCCTGAATCATCATACTTTCCCCAGTGTCTCTACTGAACCATTTCATCAGTGTGTGAATATGCTTTTATTTTGCCTGTGAAAGAAAATGAAATGTGTCTTCTGATACCAACTCACTCTCTAGTTAGCACTGTCTTATTTCTCTGACACTGTTTTGGCAACACACCTGAAAATAATATTATGAAATAAATTTGGCCATTTGTTTCCACTTGTTCTCTTAATTGCAGTCCAATCTTGCACCACACCTCTCTTTTCAAGGTCACACATAAACTGGTTTGCTAAATTGATTGGTTGTTTTTCAGCCTATACCTGCTTTACCCATCAACAGTATTTTATGCACTCAATTATCTCCTACTTCTAGAAACATCTACTACACTTGCCATTCTAGAGAAAGGTTCTTTTCTTATATTAGTGGTCACACTAACTTTAATACATGTTTTCACAACTTACAGTTTTAACAAATCATTTATGTATTACCTGTTTTAAAGTTCTCAGCAATACAAAAACTATTATTTTGCCCACTCATTTAGAAATACTTTAAATGTAAACAGGATATAGGTCAGGTACTGGTCTAGTTTCTATAAATAAGAACAATGATGGCTATCGTTAAATTTCACGAGCACATACTTACCTTGTTTGTTGGGAATTTAAATGTACCCTTTGTCCAACCTGCTGTTAATAGTTTAACTAATTCATAGACTTCTTAATATACTAATTAAGAATTATTCTTGTCACAGAAAGATAAATGAAGTGTGTTTCTGTTCTATAAGATAGTGAATTTCAAAGAATAATTTCTTTAAGTGTTAGTCCTTTTAGTGACTCAGGTTCTAGAGAATCACCCTAGAAACAATGGTGGCCAGGCCACGGGAAAGCAAGCTCCTTACCTTATTGTGATGAACACTATTGTTGGAAGAAAGCAGTATAGAAAGTTAACAGTCATTTAGGTGTAAGTAATGTGGCACTATGATTATTTTTATAAATTGAAGTGTGTTAACTTTTGTTTAACAAAGTTGGGGAGGTTAAAAAATCTTTCTCAAAGAAGAAGATATTGAAGCAGTCTTAAAGACAGGTTATGAATTTATCAGGTGAAGCATAGTAGTCCATGGATGGGAAACACCGTATGTAAGAAGGCAGAGCACTCTCTGAAAATCTTTCGCCTTTCACGGGTAGATGTAGAGATCAGCTAGATCTCCATGTCACGGCTGGTACTGAAGTAAAACATCCAGTGAAGTGAATGAATGAAAAATAGATTTTTTCTAAATCATAACTTAAGGAACTGTCTCCAAGAGATATAAAAATAACACAACTCATTATTTAAAACATTTTTAAAAAATGATATTGGGCTTACAGAAAGGTTGAAAAGATAAGAATGTGGAGAGTTACCTAACACCCTTCCCCCAGTTTCTCCTAAGGCTATCGTTTTACCTAGCAATACCTTAGTCAAGTTTTCATCCTCTAAAGTGAACAAATGACATCTATGACACATTTGTCAGACATGAGAATGGAACATTGATTAGAAAAAAAAAAGCTGTAGGTTTTATTTAGATTCCTTAATTTTTTCCATGAATGTCCTTTTTATATTCAGGATAAAATAAAGTTTACTGGCTTAGTCATCTAGTGCTGCTATAACAGAAATACCACAAGCAGATGGCTTTTAAAAGAGAGATTTTATTAAATGCAAACAGAATGTAAGATACAAGTCCAAATTTGACTACTGGGGAGAGCTTTCTCTGTTGATTTCTGGAGGAAGGTCATTGTCATCAATCTGCTCCTGTACTGGGGGTTTCTGAATTACAGGGACTTGGAGATGGGTATGGGGGTGGGGGGGGAAATGTCTTTTTCTAAAGACAGGCTCTCTGTTCCCAACTACTTTCTTGAGGGTATAAGGTCCTCAACTCTGCTTGCCTCCCTTTACCTCCCAAGAGCTGGCTTCAAGGTACAATACACTCTTTCACAATGAGTCCTGTCCCACTAACATAACTGCTGCCTATTTTCCCTCATTAACATCATAGTAGCAGAGTTTACAACAAATAAGAATTTCACACAATACTGTGAATCTTGGCTTAGTCAAATGGCTACACCCATTTTGGGGGGACATAATTCAATCCATGAGAGTTGCCATAGGTTTTTTTTTTTAGATTTTTTAAATAAAATTGTTCTTTAAATGAAAACTTACAATTCAAGTCAGTTTCTCACATACACACATTGCTCTGTGGCCCTAGTTGCTCTCCGTACAAAGTGACAGCTCACTCCTTCCCTCTACTCTGCATTTCCCATATCCATTCAGTCAACTCCCATACCCTTCTGCTTTCCCAGCTCTCTGGACCAGAGCTGCCCATTTAATCTCGTCCACAACTCATAGGCACCAGTATCATTTTGTGAAAGTCCAATATAATCTGTGAAGAATTGGTTGTGGGAATGGTTTTGGTTCTGGACTAACAGAGAGTCTGGGAGCCATGTCTTCCTGACTCCCTCGTGCCTCAGTCAGACCACAAAGTTTGGTCTTTTTACTAGAATTGGAGTTATGCACCCCTATTTTCTCTCCCTACATCAAGAGACTCTTTGTTGTGTTCCCTGTCAGGGCAGTTACTGATGGTAGTCAGGTACCACTTGGTTATATAGTTCTTTAACAGCCAGGTTAACTTACAGAACATGTTCAAAAATAGTCCTTGAAAATCATATTAAATAGTTTAGAGACAGGCCAGAATGTCTGTCAAATGAATCCATCACTGAAAGTGTTGTGACATGTTGTTGTTAGGTGCCATCAAGTCAGTCCTGACTCATGGCAACCCTGTGTAACGCACAGTGAAACACTGCTCTGTCCTGTGTCATCCTCACACTTGTTAGGCCTGAACTCATGGGTAGAGCCACTAGTCAGTCTGTTTCACTGAGGGTCTTCTTGGTTTTACTGACCCTCTACTTGACCACACATGATGTCTTTCTCTAGGGACTGATCTCTCTGATACCTTATCTAGAGTATGTGAGACATAGTCACCATTCTGGCTGCAAAGGAGTATTCTGGTTGTACTTCTTCTAAGACAGATTTATTCATTCTTTTGACTGCTCCACTGCCCCACTGCTATCAAGTCAATTCTTTTGACAGTCCTTGATATATTCAGTGATTTTCTCCAACACCACAACTCATAGGCATCAGTTTTTCTTCAGTTTTCTTTATTCTGTGTCCAGCTTTCACATGTGTTTTAGTTAGTGCTGCTGTAACAGAAATACCACAAAGTGGATGGCTTGAGCAAAGAGAAATTTATTCTTACACAGTCTGGTAGACTTTAAGTCCAAATTCAGGGTGTCCACTCCAGGGGAAGGGCTTTCTCTCTGTCTGCTCTAGAAGAAAGTCCTTGTGTTGCATCAGTCCTTGGTCAGTGTTTTAGATGCCACCTAGTACTGCTCTAACAGAAAATACCATGAGTGGATGGTTTCATAAAGAGAAATTTCATTGTCACAGCTAGTAAGCCACAAATCTGTTTATGAGTTTCAAGTCCATTCAATATGACAAATCATAGCAGTCTGGTAGGCCAAGAATCCAAGTTCAACGAGAACATCTCAGCACAAGAACCTCAGGTCCAAATGACGTGCTCTGCTCTCAATGCTGCATTCTTGATTGTGAGAAGTTTCTAATTTTCTGCCATCTTCTCTTTCCTTTTATCTCTTGTAAGATAAAAGATAAAAGGAAACACCCTTTACATTGGAAGAGGGAGGTAACATCAGGAAGGGGTTTACAGTCCCATCCTAATCCTCTTTAACATACAGCATAGGAAAAATCACAAAATGGAGGACAATCATAAAATATTGGGGGTCATGCCCTGCCAAATGGCCACACACAGTTTTTGGGGGGACACAGTTCAATGCATGACAACATGCAAAGAAGGCAATTGAAAATACTATGTTTTGAGTTAGGCACACCTTAGTCTTCAGAGCAACATCTTTGCTTATCTGTGTTTTAAAGAGGTCTTTTGCAGCAGATTTGCCCAGTGTAATGTGATGTCTGAGTTTTGCTACTTCGTGGTAGACGTTGTGGATCCAAGTAAAATGAAGTTTTGACAACCTCAATCTTTGGCCCATTATCATAATGCTATTCACTGGTTCAGTTGTGAGGATTTTTGTTTTCCTTATTTTGAGGTGTAATCCATACTGAAGGCCTTGGTGTTTGATCTTCATCAGTAAGTGCTTCAAATCCCCGTCACTTTCAGAAAGCGACGTTCTTCATTTGCACATTCAGCTTGTCAGTGAGTCTCCAATCCTAATGACCTTTTTTTACACAGTCTAGCTATTAGATTATTTGCTCAGCGTATGGAGTAAGTGTGATGAAATGATACAGCCCAGTTGCATGCGTTTCCTGAGTTTATGCAGTATCCTTTTGTTCGATCTGAATGATTGCTTTTAATCTATGTTTAGATTCTTCACGATCACTGTTAAGCATCCTGGAATTCACATTTGCAGTGTTATCCAAAATTGGTTGTGATCCACGCAGTTGAATATCCTCAGCATAAGCAAGAAAACACAAGCAAACATCTTTCTTGAATTCTCTGCTTTCAACCAGTATTCATCCGACCTCAGCAATGATATCCTTTGTTTCACATCCTCTTCTGAATCTAACTTCAATTTCTTGCAGTTTCCTCTCAGTGTACTGCTGCAGCTGCCTTTGAATAAGCTTTAACAAGACTTTCCTTGTGTGTGATATTTGTGACATTGTTAGATAGTTTCTATATTTGGTAGGATTACCTTTCTTAGGAGTAGGCCTAAATACGGATCTCTTCCATTCGGTTGTCCAGATATTCCAAATTCCTTGTCCTAGATGAATGAGTATGTACAGTGCTGCATCTGTATGTGGAAACAACTCACTTAGTATTAAATCGGTTTCTGAAGCCTGGTTTTTCACCAATGCCTTTAGTGCAGATTGGACTTCTTCTTTCAATAGTATTGTTTCCTGCTTGTGTGGTCTTCCCTGAAGTGGCTGAATGTTGGCCAGTATTTTTGTATAATGACTGTGTATCCCTCACATATCTGTCAGTTTGTTGTACTGTGTTAGCTTGTGTGTTGTTGTGATGCTGGAAGCTACGCCACTGGTATTAAGATACTGGCGGAGTTACCCATGGCAGACAGGTTTCAGCTGAGCTTTCAGACCAAGAAAGACTAGAAAGAAGGATATAATCTACTTCTAAAAGGATTTAGCCAGTGAAAACTTTACGACTACTGTTGAAACACTCACTGAAAACCTACTGTTGTTGAGTCGGGTCTGACTCACACAATAAGTTAAAAATCTGTGTATTTGAAATAAATCAAGACAATGTTAGCTTTCGATAATAACTTTATATTCTTATTATTCAGTTATGCTGTGATACGAGAATAAGACTAACCCTCATTTGTTTCAATACAACTATCAGAGACTTGGTGATCCAGTGGTTAAATGCACAGTTGCTAGCCAAACGCTTGTCTGTTAGAGCTCACTCCATAACTCCCTTGGACAAAGTCCTGATGATCTAGTCCCATGAAGATAACAGCCTTGCAAACCCTATGGGGTAGTTCTACTCAATCACATGGGAACACCATGAGTGGAAATTGACTTGACAATACCTAACAGCAATAAGCAGAGATATGACATTTAGTAATAATTTTACAATAAAAATTAAAACTTTAGAATTGCAGAGGACACTATGTTTCACTGAGGTCTGAATTTGCTGGAGAATAATAATTAAATTTAGTCACTTTTCAATTTGCATGTTAGAACAATTTGCAGTTAACTTTATAAAATTTAAGACTAAATTATTGATAATATTTCTAAATTCTGGTAATATTGGTACATTTTTCTCTATCTGGTGTCTCACTCTTCTGTTTAACAGTGTTTATTGCTTTTTTTTTATTATGATTGAGTGAAAATGTATATTCCCATATAAATTTGCATGCCCGCCTATGTGCAGCTCACACTGCTCTCCCTACCTGGTAACAGCACACTCTTCCTCTCCGTTTTGTACATATCATATCCTCCTAGCAATCTCCCATCCCCTCCTCTCCATTCTTCCCCACTTCCAGTAAGAGGTCAGCAGGATGACATTCTATAGATGCATAGAATTGTAAAGTGCACACATGATATGGTCACTGTGTGTCACCGAGTCCAATCTATTCCTGCCTGAAGAGTTGCCCTCCATTATGGTTTATGGACAGGGGCAGTATCAAGGCCAGGGGTGGTGCTCCCAGGGGAACCCCAAGGCCCTGGACTGTCAATTGCAGTCTTGTAGTGGTGATCTCAGGGTGCACCCCTTTTTATTCTTGTGTTGCCAGTGAGATTCAACTTTGTGAGCACCATCATGGCTATCACTGGTGGTGGCCAGGCAGCATCCAGTTCTTCAGGTCACATGTCAATGTAGTCCCTCACTTATGAGGATCTCTCTGTCTTCTGGGTTCTCTTTCCCCCATGTCATTTTGGTCCTTGGTGATCATCTGTTCCTGTTGAGTTGGGACCATTTTTTGTATCTCAGATGGCAGCTTGACAGCTTTTGAGACCCCAGACGCCACTCACCAATGTGGGGTGCAGAAGACTATCTCAGCAAAATGCAAGTTGTGCCAATCCAATTGGCCTCAATTACCCCTGAGAGCATGGTCCCTGGCTCCCTGCCCCAGCTACTCTGTCCTTGAAATATTGATGGAGTAGTAATCATGTTATGTTGAAGTCCAGTTGCTTTTTTTTTATTATTATTATTGTGATTGTTCTAACATTTAGAAAAACATATTTATTCTCTGAGGTTCTCTACATGCATCTTTTTGATGTTTTTGTATTATGTTACCAATGCCAAAGCTTCATACACCAAACTCTTTTTTCTTTAACATGGTAATGTTTGATAGACCTACCTATAATTTGCTTTGAAAAACAGGGGAATGAAAATTCTAGTGACTTGACAATTTTCCTAGAGGCTAATTTACATGGGACAATAAAATATCTATTTAACTCAGTGCCCAATGGGTCATATAAGCACCTATCTAGTAAGCACACAGCTTATTTTTACTCTTATTTTAACAATTTATGAATATGTTATCTCTTAAGGTGTGATGGAAACTTGTGTTGATAGAATATTTAGAGTAAAACATTTATTGGTTTAATTACTTATAATATGAAGGTATTTAAATTTTGATGGTCAGTTCCTTTTTGTTACATTGCATTCAAAATTCATCACAGATTTCATGCAGTAATTTAACTGTACACATAATCATTCTTCAGTTACTTCTACTATTTCTCATTTATTTATGGGTGGAACTGTGTCATTTTTTGTATGTTTTGTTGAACACCTATAATATTATTTGTATTTTATACAAATAATTAATATTTTCTAAATTAGTTTGCCAGCCACTCCCTTATGAGGTATTTTGGTAGGTGTCGCTATGTGTAAATTTTTTTCTTAACATGTTTCTGGGAAAAGAAAAAGAAAATTGTATAGTGTATTTATAAAAATACCTGAGGGGGAGGATTGACTGACAAATGTAGAAGGTGAGTATTATTTGTGTAAGCATGTAATAACTACTTGAGAAGCATACAATCTGAAACACAGTTTTTCTTATTTACATACCACTATTTTTTGATGCTTCTGACTATAATGGTTCTGTGGATTCAGTAATATGCTTTACTTACATAGAGTTTTATTGAGTAACTTATTTTATTTATTTAGTTTTGCTTACAGCTTTCATGTAGATTGCTTTTTCACTTGGATGCTGTTGGGAGTTAACTATGAAAACTACAAATGAAACAGGATTTGAAGGACACAATTCCAAGGTATCTATTAGATATTTGGAGCTCTACTAGTACAGTGTTTGGCTGTTAACCAAAACGTCGGCAGTTCGAATCCACCAGCCACTCCTTGGAAACCCTACAGAGGAGTTCTACTCCATCCTAGAAGATCATGATGAGTTGGAATTGACTTAGTGGCAATGGGTTATTACATATTTAAGTATAAATGTAGAGTAAGTAGAAATATATGACTCTAAATTTAGGGGACAAGAGGTAGATATAAATTCAGGAGTCCTTGGGTAATAACTGGTATTTAAAATCGTTGAGATTTGTAGAGCTCATCGAAGGAGGAATACAAATAAAGGGGGAGGACCAAGGATTGAGCTCTTGGGCATGTGGTATACCAGTTCAGAGGCTGAGATGAGAAGGCAAAGTAGAGCAAAATGAGAATGAGCATCAAATTAGGAGAAAGGAAAACCAGGGAAGTGTAGAGTGATGGAAACAACGAAGAAATTGGGGGAAAAAAATCAGAGAAGGGGATTTTTTTTTCTAGTAAAGTAAGGACTGAATATTGACCTTTGGGTTAAGAAATGTAGGAACTTGTAGTCCTTGTGACAGAAGCAATTTCAACTGACTAGTAGTAGCGAATTTTTATTGCAGTGATATAAGAAAAAGGGGAAGGAGTGGATTTTGAGATAAAGTATAAGAAACAACTATTTTGTGAGGTGTTGTAGTAAGAGAAACAAAGAAATGGGATAGTAGCCAAAGAAGTAGTCAAGAGAAATATCTTGAGTACCTACCATACCTACACCCAGCTTATGGAAAGGAAGACATAAACAGATGCCTAGGAACAGTTTTGCTGTGTGTTTTATCAAATTAAGCTATCACTTCAGCACAGCTGTGGTGATAAGAAATATTGTCTGTCTATAAGGCCTCTCATGAAGGTGGCCTGGGGTACGGTAGGTCTGTCTAGCAGAATTCTATATACTGACGGTGAGAGACTACCAAACCAAACTCTCCCTACTAAAGGTCTCTAATAGTAGATGCAGAAAAGGACTTAATTTAGGAGAGTGTAAGATGAGTGACACAGAAAATAAAATGGAAAACAGAAACTATGAAGAAGGAAAAGCCACATGTGAGAAGTCACCATGAGTTATAGACAGGATGTCAGGAATATTCTAGTTTGAGAGTGGCTCAGTCATTGTAATGGCAGAGGGTAGAAGGAAACAGATCATTTGAGAATCACCAATATCGGTTTGTCTATTTGTCTGCTTTATCTGATACAATAATTAGACTTTAACTTAAAATTATAATACTGTAGCTTACTCATTTTCCTTTCACTTGGAACACAAATTAAGATAGAACATTTATATCATCCTAGAAGGTTAACTAAATCCTTCCAAGTCGTGTCTCCCACTCTGGCAAGCACCATCCTCAATTTTATCACCATAGCTAGGTTTTCCCTCTTAAATAGTTTTGCAGAAATGAAATAATTTATTATGTAATTTTGTATGTCTGGCTTAAAGCACTCAGCATAATGTTTTTGAAATTCCTTCAGTTTGTTACATGTATCAGACCTTAGTTTCTGTTGGTTTCTGAGTAGTATTCTAATATATGAGCGTATCACAGGTTGTTAAGTCATTTTTCAGCTTCCCATGTATGTACTAATGTTAGTGGAAATATGTTTTCATTTTTACGGGATAAATGCATAAAATTGGAAATGCTAGGTCAAAGTATAAATGTGTATTTTGCTTTTTTAAGAAAACGACTCACAATTTTCTGAAACTGTTATACCATTTTATACTCCCACAAGCAAAGTAATTAAGTTCTAGATACTTAACACTTTGGACATCATTCAGTTTTGTTGATATTTTGAAGTTTAGCCATCCTAGGTGTAGTGAAGAAGAGCTACAGCTGCTAACCAAAAGGTGGGCAGTTTAAATCCACGAGGTGCTCCTTAGAAACTGTGTGGGGCAGTTCTACTTTGTCCTGTGTCCTATGAGTCAGAACTGACTTGATGGCAGTGGGTTTGGTTTTGGATTTGGAGAAGACACATACTTTTACTAACCAAAATTTTAATACACTTTTCCTAATAACTGTTGATTTGCAACATTTTCTCTCTGTCCTTGTTGACCATCTCTGTATCAGGTGAGGTATCAGTTCATTGCTTTAGTACTTTTTTTCAGTTGGTTGTTTGTCTTTTAATTTTTTTTATTACTCAATTAGGGAAGTTCTTTATATATTTTAGGTACAAGTCCTCAGACAGATGTACATCTTGCGAATATCTTCTGAAAGTCTTAGAAAAGCTTATTATTTTTTGTAATGGCATCATTAGATTAAAGTATTTTTAAATTTAATGAAGTCTTAATCTGTCAGTGTTTTTTACAGTTAGTCCTTTCTTTGTTCTCTGTAAGCAATCTTTGTTTGTACCAAAGTGATGAAGATATTTTCCTTTTTTTCTTCTAGTAAAACTGTCGGTCAGGTCCAGATGGTTGATAGTGCTGTTCAGAACTACTATATTCTGACTGATCTGCTGTTTAGTTCTTCTGTTGATTACTGAGGCAGAAGTGTTGAAAGGCCCAACAATAATTTTGGAATAGTCTATTTCTCTCTTAAGTCCCAAGAGCTTTTGATTCATGTAAGTTAAATGACTATTAAAGAATCACAGACATTTAGAATTGTCATGTCTTCTAGATTAATGGAACCTTTTATTACTGTTAAAAGTCTCTTTTAAGCGTGGTAATATATGTGTTCAAAAGACTATATGTTAACATTGCTACTCTAACTTTATTTGATTAATGCATAGTATATCTTCTTTTTTTCTTTGACTTTTAGCCTATTTGTATCTTCATTTCTAATGTGGCTTTTGTATGGACAGTATAAGTAGGGTTGTGACTTTTTTTCTATCTTGTAGTCCTTTTATTTAAGTGTGTAAATCATTTGCATTCAAGATAATTATTAAATTGCGGCTTAAATATGACATCCAATTCTTCATTTATTATTTTTAGTCTCTATTCTTTTTTCTAGGAGCCCTGGTGGCACAGTGCTTAAGTGCCTGGTTGCTAACCCAAAGGTCAGCAGTTTGAAGCCACCAGCCTACTAGTGAGAAAGAAAGATGTGGCAGTTGGCTTTTGTAAAGACTTGTAGTTATACTTCACCCTACAGAGTCTCTGTGAGCGAGAATTGACTTGATGGCAGTAGGTTTTGTTTGGTTTCTTCTATGTCTTTGCAGTCTTCATGTGTAACTGATTAATTGGGGTGTAAAGATGTACAATAAGTTGTGCATATTTAAATTGAACAATCTGATGTTTTAGTGTATGCATACATGTCTCAAACCATTACCACAGTCAAAATAGTGAACATTTCCGTTGCTTAAGAACTTACTTTGAGTCTTTTTCTAATTTGTGTTTTGATTACTTCCACACAACTCTCTCTCAGGCAACTACTAACGTGCTTTCTGTTACTACAAATTAGTTTCCATTTTCTAGAACTTATGATCAAGAGCTTGTATTCTTTTTTTTTTTTTTTTTGGTCTGAGTACATTGACTTGGCATAATGATTTTAGTTCCACACATAGGAAAGCATGTGTCAATACTTCATTCATCTTTTCTGCTGAGTAATATTTTACTCTATGGCTATTCTACATTTGCCTTTGGTGGACATTCGAGTTGCTTTGAGTTTTCTACGTGTTTGGGTTACTAGCAGTAAATAAAGCTACTAGGAACAGTTGTGCACAAGTTTTTACATGTTTGTATGCTTTCATTTCCCTTTGTTAAGTACCAAGAAGTAGAAAATGTCTTTAATATCCTATGGTAAAGTAGATTTAAGTTTTTAAGACTTGCCAAACTGTTTCTCAAAGAGATTTTGTGATATGACATTCCCACTGGCAATGTAGGAGAGTTCCAGCTCATGTTTACTTGAATGGGGGAATTAGTGTAGTGTGTTCTCAATCAAAGAATATTTGAGGGAACTCTCAGTCCTTGTCTTATTGTTGTTAGGTGCCATCTAGTCAATTCCAGTTCATAGTGACCATGTGTACAACAGAACAAAACACTGCCTAGTCCTGTGCCGTCTTCACTTTTGTTGCTATGATAAATCTATTATTGCAAGCACTACAAACATGTCTGAAGTATGTGTGAAAAAGCCTCATGGTCGTTGCTTCCAAAGAGTATTCTTCTTGTCCTACTCATACAGATTTGCTCATTCTTTTGGCAGTCTGTGGTATATTCAGTATTCTTTGCCAACACCTTAATTCAAAGGCATCGATCATTATTCTGCCTTCATTATTCATTGTTAAATTTTTGTATGCATATGAGGCAATTGAAGATGTCATAGCTTGGGGTGGGTATGCCTAAGTCTGCAAAGTGACATCTTTGCTTTTTAACATTTTGAAGAGGTCTTTTCCAACAGATTTGCCCAATGCAATGCATTTTTTTTGAGTTCTTGACCACTGCTTCCATGAATATTGATTGTGACATGGTAAAAGGAAAGCCTTCATAAATTCAACATTTTCTCCATTCGTTATGATGTTGCTCATCCGTCCAGTGTGAGAATTTTTGCTTTCTTTATGTTGACATGTAACCCACAATGAGGGCTGTAGTCTTTGATCTTCATCCATAAGTGCTTTAAGTTCTCTTCACTTTTAGCAAGCAAGGTTGTGTCATCTGCAAATCTCAGATTGTTAATGAGTTTTCCTCCAGTCTTAATATCCTGTTCATTCACTCCAGCTTCTCAGATTATTTGCTCAGCATGCAGATAGAACCGGTATGGTAAAAGGATATAGCACCGAATCACATCTTTCTGATTTGAAACCATGCAGAGTCCCCTTGTTCTGCCTGAATGACAGTCTCAGGCTCCTCATGAGCACAATTAAATGTTCTGGAATTCCCACTCTGCACGGTGTCTCCATAGTTTCTTACAATCAACACGGTTGAATACCTTTATATAGTCAATGAAACACAGGTAAACGTGTTTCCACTGTGAACAGTTCACCATGGATGACCCAGCTGGTATTTGAAATACTGGTAGCATAGCTTCCAACATCCCAGCAACATGCAACATGCAAGCCACCACAGTAAGACAAACTGGCAGTATGTAGCGGGTCCTTGTCAAACACCCTGTGTGTGCTAAATCGGGATAACGTCCTTAACTTCGTGTCCGTAACTGGAAATCATGTAGCATTTTTTCAGTGTGTTGTGAACTTTGATGTCCTTTTTTCATATTGATGTATACTGAAAACCAGGATGTTTCTTGAGTTCACGTACATCTGTAAGAAAATGTTTGTAGTATTTATTCAGTCAAAAAATGTATTGAAAACTTTCTCATTCTTATAATACAAAATTTGCAATAAAATAAAATGAACCATGTCTAATTTACTTTGATTCAAATAAGCAAAAGTAAATTCAGTAAAGATTTCCTGCTCTGTACTTAACAGTGAGTATTAACACTGGTGCTTATCCATTATCTTCATATTTCTTTTGATAGTAAGTTAAAGAGTTAATTTATGAGGTATTGATAAAATGTAGGTGTCTGTGATACCTTGTTATCAAAACAGGATATCCTAAGTCTCTGATAATTAAACACTGTGTTTTATATATATGCACATTGGCTCATGTTTGTGTTATAGCCAGCCATAATGTACCTTAAAGTCTTTTGTGTTACTGGGAGAAAAGATATAAATGTCTGCATAGGTATTTATACTTTTGCTGCAATTGCACTCTGTAGTGATTTTAAACTTTACTCTTTAAAAATTTAGCAGCGTTTCAAATTTAATCACTCTTATTCTGCTGTTCTGCAGAATAATACAGAAATATGCTTACACTTAAGCTAAATATCACATTTTTTTCAGAGTGTGTTTTTGTTTTTGGGCTTTGTCTCCTGAGGGATAAATAGGTTGAAATGTATTTCCCGTATACCCTCTTTTGGCTTGTTATTTTAGAAGTTTCCAATTTAGGGGAAAAAAAGATTTTAGGTAAACAAATTAATTAAAGGACTTATAAATGTCTTCATTTTTAAAATTTTTGTCATAGTATAATTTAAGATCTTGTTCATAAGAAGTGTCCTTAAGAGATGACTGATGCCGACTGATGGTAGAATATCTGAGTGCTCTTGAGGACTTTCAGTATCATCTGATCTAGCCTTAAAATTAATTATATGAAAATAGTAAGTGCAGGGTAACTGGGTGAGTATGGTTCCACAGCTTTGAGTATAGTCAAGAGATATAAACCAAAAAGCCAAACCCGGTGCTGTCGAATCAATTCCAACTCATAGTGACCCTACAAGGCAGAATAGAACTACTCTGTAGAGTATGCAAGAAGCACCTGCTGGGTTCGACCTGCCAACTTTTTGGTTAGCAGCAACATACACATGAGCGCGCACGCGCGCGCGCACACACACACACACACACATACACACACACACGACCATTGTTTCTAAGGAATATTCTGGCTGTACTTCTTCCAATACATATTTATTTGTTCTTTCGGCAGTCCATGACGTATTTTGTATTCTTACCCATCACTACAGCTCAAAGGTGTTAATTCTTCTTCAATCTCTTTTATTCATTGCCTAGCTTTTGCCTGCACATGAGGTGTTTGAAAATATGATGGCTTGGGTCAAGCCCACCTTTTGTCCTCAAAGTGGCATCCTTGCTTTTTAACACTCATAAAAGGTCTTTTGCAGTGGATTTGCCCAGTGGAATCTGTTGTCTGATTTCCTGACTACGGCTTCCATGGGTGTTTGTGAATCTAAGTAAAATGAATTCCTTGGCAACTTCAGTCTTTTCACCATTTATCATAATGTTGCTTAATGGTTCAGTTGTGATGGTTTTTGTTTTCTTTACGTATTGAATGCTGCAGTCTTTGAGACTTTCATCAGTAAGTGATTTAAATCCTCTTCATTTCAACAAGCAAAGTGTGTCATCTGCGCATCACAGATTCTTAATGAATCACTATCCAATCCTGATTACCTGTTCTTCATCATATAGTCCACCTTCTCAAATTATTTTATTCAGTGTACAGATTGAATAAGTATGGCAAAAGAATACAAGCCTGTTGTGCACCTTTCCTGACTTTAAACTTCACAGTATCCCCTTCTTAGGTGAGAAGGACTGCGTTGTGATCTATCTGCAAGTTCCTGTTGAATACAACAAGTTTTTCCAGAATTGTCATTTTTCACAGTGTCATCCATAATTATGATCTGCAAAGCTGAATGACTTTGCATAGTCAATAAAACACAGTTGTCAGGGATACAATTGTGCGCCCCTCCCCCAAATGAGTGTAGCAGTTTGACTAGGGCATGATTCCTAATATTGTGTGTTGTTCCTGCCTGTTGTAAATCCTACCTCCATGATATTAATGATGGAGGATAGGTCAGTAGTTGTGTTGGTGGGGCAGGACTCAGTGTGTAAAATTGCACTGTGCATCAAGGGAATCTCTTGGGATTTAAAGGAAAGGGAAGCAAGCAGAGAGTTGGGGACCTCATACCACCAAAAAAGCAGTGCTGGGAGTAAAGTGCATCCTTTGGACCCAGGGTCCCTGTGCCTCGGAAACTCCTGTTTCAGGGGAAGATTGACGATAAGGACCTTCCTCTAGAACGAAAGCTTCTCCTGGAACTGATGCCCAGAATTTGGACTTGTAGCTTCTCCTGGAACTGATGCCCAGAATTTGGACTTGTAGCCTACTGGACTGTAACAGAATAAATTTCTCCTTGTCAAAGCCATCCACCTGTGGTATTTCAATTATAGTACCAATAGATGAGGAAGACAACATGTAAACATCTTTCTGTATTCTCTGCTTCCAGCCAGGAGCCATCTGACACCAACAGTGATATCCCTGGTTCCATATCCTCTTCTGAATCTGGCTTGAATTTCTAGCAGTTCCCTGTTGATGTGCTGTTGCAATTGTTTTTGAATTTGCTTGTATGTAGTGTTAATGATACTGTTTGATAATTTCTGCATTCTTGGAATCACCTTTCTTACGGATCTCTTTTAGTCAGTTTTCTAAGTAGCTGTCTTCTAAATTTCTTGGCATAGATGAATGAGTACTTCCAACTTTGCATACATTTGTTGGATCATCTTAGTTGATATCCTGTGAATTCCTGGAGGCTTGTTTTTTTCCTAATGACTTCAGTGCAGGTTGGACTTCTTCCTTCAGTACTGTAGGTGCTTGATCATATGTTACTACCTGAAATGACTGAGCATTGACACATTCTTTTTGGTACAGTGACTCTGTATGTTCCTTTCATCTTCTTTTGATGCTTTTTCTGCCATTCAGTACTTTGCTTGTAGAATTTTTCAATATTGCATCTCGAGGCTTGAATTTTTTTCTTGAATTCTTTCTGTGTGAGAAATGTTGAACCTATTCCTCCCTTATGGTTTTCCTACCTCCAGGTGTTGGCACATGTCATTCTAACACTTTACTTTTATCCGACTTGATGGCACTTGGCTTGGCTGGCTTTGTTTACGTGAGCTGCCCTTAGAATCTGTTTGGCTTTTTTTACTTTGTCATCTTTTCCATTTCTGTTAGTTTCTGGATGGTGAAGAGCAAGTTTGAGAGTCTCTTGTGATACCCGTTTTGGCCTTTTCTTTCATTTATGTCTTTTTAGTGACCCTTGGTTTCTTCGTGTATGATGTTCCTCATGTCATTCCACAACTCATCTGGTCTTTAGTCACTAGTGCTCAATGAGTTAAATCTGTTCTTGAGTTGGTTTCTAAATTCAGGTAGTACATACTCAACACTCTTCCTTTAGCTTTTGAACTTGCCTGCAGTTGATTGATGGTGTCTTCTGCAGTAGGCCTCTGGCCTTGTTATGACTGATAATTTTGAGCTTTCCCATCATTTCTTTCCACAGATATTGCTGGTTTGATTCCTGTGCATTCCATCTAGTGAGGTCCATGAGTATAGTTGCCGTTTATATTGTCAAAAAAGTATTTGCAGTGAAAAAGTCATTGGTCTAGCAAAATTGTATCCTATGATATCCAGTGTTGTTTCTATCACTGAGGCCATGTTTTCCAACTACTCATGATCCTTCTTTGTTTGCAGCATTCTCATTTCAATCACCAATAATTATCAATATGTCTTGATTGCACATTAGATCAATTTCAGACTGCAGAAGTTGGTAAAAATCTATAATTTCTACAGGTTTTATCTTAGTTGTTGGTGTGTAAATTTGAATACTAGTCACATTAATGTGTCTTCCTTGTGGGCATATGGATATTATCGTATCACTGACAGAATTGTAATGCAGGATAGATCTTGAAATGTTCCTTTGATGACTGTAATACCACTCTTCTTCAAGGTGTCACTCTCAGCATAGTAGACCATATGGTGGTTGTTGGATTCCATATGGCCCACACTAGTTCATTTCAGCTCACTAATGCCTAGAATATCAATAATTGTACATTCCATTTAATTTTTGATGATTTCCAATTTTCCTGGGTTCATACTCCTACTTCCTATGTTCTGATTCTTAATGGATGTTTGCAGCTGTTTATTGTCATTTTGAGTTACGTCACATCAGCAAATGTAAATATAGAAATCTTCACTCCATCTGCTTCATTAAGGTTGACTCTGTATTGAGGAGGCAGCTCTTAGTCATCTTTTGAATGCCTTCCAGACTGAGAGCCACAATTTCAGCGCTCTGACATTGTCCTGCTGCTGTTCTTAAGGTTTTCACTAGCTATATTCTTTTCAGAGAGTAGATCACTAGTTCCTTCTTCTTAGTCTGTTTAAGCATGGAAGCTCAGCCCGAATCTGTCTACCATGGGTGACCCTGCTGGTATTTGCATACTGGTGGCACAACAACACATCCTCCACAGTGGAACAAACTGATAGATGCATGGAGGATGTATATACGCATTACAATTTATCAATTTCAAAATATTGACTGTGTTAAATTTTATCTGAGCCCTCTGTTCTGAAGGAGTAAAGGAGTGGGACCGAGCAGGCTAGAAAGATTGAGTAAAGAGACAGTAAGCAGCCCCCACTTGTCTATAAGTGGAGTCTTGCTTGTTGCTGTGATGCTGGATGCTATGCCACCGATATTTAGGTACCAGCAGGGTCATTGGTGGTGGACAGGTTTCATCTGAGCTTCCAGACTAACATAGACTAAGAAGAAGGACCTGGCAGTCTACTTCTGAAAAGAATTAGCTGGTGAAAACCTCAAGAATAAGAGTGGAACCTTGTCAGATATAGTCCTGGAAAATGAGCCTGTCAGGTTGGAAAGTACTCAGAGGATGATTAGGGAAGATCTGCTTCTTCAAAGTAGAGTTGCTCTTAATGATGTGGATGGATAAAGCCTTAAGGATCTTTATTTGCCGATGTGGTATCACTCAAAAGAAGAAGAAGAAACAGCTGCAAACATCCACTAATAATCACAACATAGAATGTATGAAGTATAAACCTAGGAAAGTTGGAAATTGTCAAAAATGAAATGGACCACATAAACATTGATATCCTAGGTATTAGTGAGCTGGAATGGACCATTATTGACTATTCTGAATTTGACAATCATATAGTCTACTATGTCAGGAAGGAAAACTTGAAGAGGAACAGTGTTGCATTCATCATGAAAAAGAACATTTCGAGATCTATCCTGAAGTACAGTGTTATCAGTAACAGGAAAACATCCGTACACCTACAAGGAAGGCCAGTTAATAACAACTTATTCAAATTTACGCACTACTAAGTCCAAAAATGAAGATACTGAACATTTGTATCAGCTTCTGCAGTCCAAAACTGATCAAATATGCAATTTTAGGATGTATTGATAATTGCTGGTAATTGCAATGCAAAAGTTGAAGTGAAGAAGAAGTATTGGTAGTTGGAAAATATGGACTTGGTGATAGAAATGATGCTGGAGATCACATGATAGAGTTGTGCTGGACGAATGACTTCTTCATTTGCAAAAACCTTTTTTAACCAACACAAAATGTGACTGTACACTTGGGCCTCATCAGAAGGACTATGCAGGAACCAAATAGACTATCTCTGTGGAAAAAGACTATGGGAAAACTCTGTATCAGCTGTTAGGACAAGACCAGGTGCTGTCTGTGGCACAGACCATCAGTTGCTCGTACACAAATTGAAACTGAAGCTGAAGAAAGTTAGACCAAGTCTACGAGAGCTAAAGTGTGACTATGAGTATATCCCACCTGAGTTTAGAGGCCACCTGAAGAACACTTTTGATGTGTTGACCACTAATGGCCCAAGAAGACCAGACGAATTGTGGAATGGCATCAAAGACATCTTTCTTCAAGAAAGCAAGAGGTCACTAAAAAGAGAGGAAAGAAAAGACCAAATTGGATGTCAGAAGAGACTCTGAAACTTGCTGTAGAACACTGAGCAGCTAAACTAAAAGGAAGGAATGACAAATTAAAAACATAAACAGAAGATTTCAAAGGACGGCTCAGAAAGACAAAGTATTACAATGACATGTGCAAAGAACTGGAAATGGAAAACTAGACGGGAAGAATACATGTTTCTCAAGCTGAAAGAACTGAAGAAAATTCAAGCCTCGAGTTGCAATAGTGAAGGATTCTACAGTGAAAGTATTAAACTACTCAGGGAGCATCAAAGGAAGATGGAAGAAATACACAGAATCATTATACCAGAAAGTGCTGGTTGATGTTCAGCCATCTGAAGATGTAGCATATGATCAGGATCCAACGGTACTGAAGGAAGAAGTTGAAGCTGCACTGAGAGTACTGGCAAAAAACAAGGCTCCAGAAATTTAAATCAATTGAGATATTTCAACAAACAGATACAGCACTGGAAGTGCTCACTTCTCTGTGCCAAGAAATTTGGAGAACATCTGCCTGGCCAACTGACTGGAAAAGATCCATATTTATTCCCATTCCAAAGAAAGGTGATCCAATTGAATGTGGAAATTTCTGGCCAATAAAAATATCACATGAAAGCAAAATTATGCTAAAGATCATTCAAAAGTGACTACAACAGTATATTGACAAGGAACTGCCAGAAATTAAAGCCAGAATCAGAAGATGATGTGGAACCAGGGATATCACTGCTGATGTCAAGTGGACCTTCGCTGAACACAGCAATTACCAAAAAGGTGTTTACCTGTATTTCATTGACTATGCAAAGGCATTCAACTGTGTGCTAGCATTTCATAAAACAGGCATTCCAGAACATTTAATTGTGCTCATGAGGAATGTGTACGTGAATCAAGAATAGGCAGTCATGCAAGCAGAACAAGGGAACACTGCGTGGTTTAAGTTCAGGAAAAGTATGTGTCACGATTGTATCCTTTCACAATACCTTTTCAATCTGTATACCAAGCAAATAATCCAAGAAACTGGGTTATATGAAGAAGAGCGAGGCGTCAGGATTGGAAGAAGACTGATCAACAACCTGCCTTATGCAAATGATACCACCTTATTTGCTAGAAATGAAGAAGATTTGAAACACTGATGAAGATCAAAGACCACTGTCTTCAGTGTGGATTGCACCTCGCCATCAAGAAAACCCAAATCCTCACAACTGGACCGATAAGGAACATCATGATAAATGGAGAAAGGATTAAGGTTGTCAAGGATTTCATTTTACTTGGGTCCACAATCAACAGCCATGGAAGTAGCAGTCAAGAAATCAAAAGGCCACCCCATAAATCGTTACTGAGGTCAACTCTTCGGACAGGAATGGATTGGACTCGGTGACACAAAGTGACCGTATCATCTGTATTCTTTACGGTTTTGTTCATCTATGGGATGTTGTCCTGCTGACCTCTTACTGGAGGGTGAGGAGAGGGTAGAAGGGGGGGACGGGAGATTGTTAGGAGGATATGACATGTATAGAATGGATTGGAGGAATGTGCTGTCACTGGGCAGGGAGAGCAGTGGGAGCTGCACATAGGCAGGTGTACAAATTTATATTGGATTTTACACTTTCAGTCATGAGAGAGAGACAGAGACAGAAAGAGAGAGACAGAGAGAGAAAGTGAAATAAAAAAAGACATCTTTCATTGGGAAAATCTGCTGCCAAAGACCTCTTTAAAAGTATTCAAAAGTAAAGATATCACCTTAAAGACTAATCTGCGCCTGATCCAAGATGTGGTATTTTGAATCACATCACGTTTATGAGAAATCTGGACAATGAACAAGGAAGACAGAAGAATTGATGCCTTTGAATTGTGGTTTTGGAGAAGAATACTCAATGTACCATGGACTGCCAAAAGAACAAACAGATCTGTTTTAGAAGAGGTACAACTAGAGTGCTCCTTGGAAGCAAAGATGGCAAGACTGTGTCTTACATACTTTGGACTTGTTGTCAGGAAGACTCAATCCCTGCAGAAGGACATCAGGCTTGTTAGAGTGGAGGGTCAACAAAAAAGAGGAAGACCCTTGAGATAGATTGAAATTGCTGCAAGTATGGGCTTAAGCATAAAAAATAGTGGTGGACATGCAGCAGAACTAGGCAGTGTTTCATTCTGTCGCGCATAGAGTCACCGTAAGTCAGAACCGACTTGACAGCACCTAACAACAACGGCAACATGATCCTGAAAACAATTATGGTGTAAAAATGGATTTACAGCAAAGAACTAACATGTCCTACCTTATTTAGTTCAGAAATGCGGATGCTGAACACACTGCCTAGAAACCCCCGTGGTATAGTGGCTAAGTGGTATACTGTCAGCCCCAAGACTGTCAGTTCAAATCTACCACATGCTCCTTGGAAACTCTTAGGGACAATTGTACTCTGTCCTTCAGGGTCACTGTGAGTTGGGATCAACTGGATAGCAATAGGCTGTATGTTCTCCTGGTTTGTCTTTGAAAAGGCCAGACACATTCTCTTCAAATTCCTTTCTTTTGAATTATAAATGGTTGTTTTTTTACCTGCTTGCTAATATGGACAAAACGCTAGCCTGACCAGATTTCAGTTAAGCTGTTTTCTTTCCTTCACCGAGGTCTCTTAGCTCTGATCTACCCTCAGCTTGAGCCAGCGTACAGGTTTTTCTTAACAGCCCCTCATGAGATTCAGCTGACTTCGAGGATAAACCTTCCGTTACCAGCTGTCCAATCACAGCAGGACATTCAACTGGCACCTCACATGTTTCTTTTCTAAAGTGTTCTTTCTCTCTGTTGCAATCATTCCCTTTTCCTTATTGCAGTATTCCTTTCAAATAAAATTTCTTTAATTTCAAATAATTATTTGTAACTGGTGATAATACTTCTTCACATCCTGTTGTTGGTAATATGTCTCATTGCTTTTTGTCTTAATCTGTTTGGCTAGGATTTATGTTTGTTTAATATTGTATGCAAGTTGCTTTTGTTTTCACTGGTGCTCTTTGTTGCTTTTTGGCTTTTAGTTGATTGGTTTCTACTCATATATTAATTACTTGTTTGTGTTTAAAAACCAAAAAAAACAAACCCATTGCCATAGAGTCAATTTTGACTCATGGTGACCCTATAGGGCAGAGTACAGCTGCCTCAGGGTTTCCAGTGTTTCAGTCTTTATTGAAGCAAATTGCCACACCTTTCTTTTGCAGAGCAGCTAGTGGGTTTGAATTTCCAGCCTCTGGTTGGCAACCAAGTACTTAACCACTGTGCTACCAGGGCTTGTTTTTTTTCTGTTGATGTTGGATTTAATTTACTATCTTTCCATTTTCTTACGGTGGAAGCCTATGCTATTGATTTGAGACCTCTCTTCTAATATAAATATTTAATGTTACACATTTCCCTGTGAATAGCTTTAGTTCCCTCTGACATATTTTGATTCTTATTCAGTTCATCATATTTTCTAATTTTACATACAGTGTCTTGTTTTATTTGCTGATTATTTCAAGGTGAATGTTAAAAAGTCTTTAATCATGACTTTTTGTTTTCTGGATGGTCATTCTAATTACTATATTGATAGTAATAAATCTGGTAACTTTTAAATACTTTCTACATCTTAAAATATTGCAGTTGCAATACATTGAAAGTATGGGGTTATTTTTAACTTATATTGATCTTTTTCTTAATGCTATTTTAATCTGAAAATGCATGTCTTTCTCCAGTGATACAGCCTTAGTTACTATGTCTCTAAAGATTATTCCTCAACCAGACATTATTCTGTTCTACTGGGATGCCTTCTAGATGTGTGATGAAGTACTTCAGTCTCCTTAGAATAGCTATTTCTTTCATATGCATTTTCTTTTTATTCATCTACATTGTAGTTTAAGAAAACCTCTGTAATGTTTTCCAAATCACTGCTTTTGAATTTGACACAGTACAGATAGAATTGTCTTACCTGTTTTAAACTTTGCAGTGATAATGTATTAAAAAATTTCAAATATCTTCTCACATCCAGCATTTCATTTTTTTTGCCCATTTTTTATTTTAAAAAATTTTATAAAATCCACTCTTTATCATTTGTTTATAATAAACACACTGAGAGTCTTTTTCAGCAAATTGTATAATTCTGGTTTTAGTATATTCCACTTTTTCATTTTTATGTGTGTCTTAGGATTAGAATTTTTAAAATATATTTTAGAATTTCAGTTTGCCAGCTAATGTTCAAGGGTTCTTTGTAGTTCTCTCTTCCTCCTTCCCTTCCTCTTTACTCTTTCTTTTTTGCAGCTTGTTTCTCAGAGCTCCCAATGTACAACCCAATTTGATCATGTTGCTTAAGGTTTCTGTCTTCTTTTAAAATCACAGACATAATTTAACAGTTTGGCTCACATCTCTGAAGCAAGTATGTTCTCTGTATCTTCTGGCCTCCACAAATACATGGCTTCATGTAAATAATAGCCTTAGCTATAGGGCTTTAAGTTAGTAGTAACATCAGCCTGTGATTTGCCTGTAGTTGGATTCCACCTCTGTTCCTGAGCTTTCTGGTCCTCTGACTTCAGGCGCTAAGGGCAGCTTTGCTTTCTCCGTGAAAATGTCCTAGGCACTACAACCTCTTCCTCCTAAGGAGCCTAGTGTAAGTGCAGTGTTACCTGTTTTATTTTTGTTTCTTTCTAGTTTGTTTAGCTGTTTACCCAGTTTTTCTTCTCTTTTCTTTTAAACCAGTATGGCTTCTTGGCTTTTTTCCATTTTTAAATTTGTTTATCATTGGTGAATATTTGGAGCTGAAGATGTATATCAAAGCATGAACATCTTGAGCCATCCAGACTGGATATTCCACTACATAAAAATTTAAAATTTCAGTACCAGTTAGCCATAGATTATCATTCCTTGAGCTTGAATACAAAATTTCTGGTTCAGGGCCAGGCCTCCAAAATCAAATTACCCTTACTTCTGGCATCCACTTCTTCTTTGACACCTGGGCTATAAGAACATCTACTCTATTTATTATGTTTTTCAGTCACAACAATCAGAGCTTAAGTGGGTTATGCAGCTTTTGAAAGGTCACACGCCTCTTGCTTCACAGAGTGAGAAGAAAGGGAATCTTGGCCTTCCTAATAGGAAGCTTCCTAATGCTATCAAATCAACTAATATTGAGATATTTGAGATAGAATTGAGTGTATTGCCAGACACAGCAAAATAATCACTGTCTCTATAATTCTTCAGTATATAGACAATTTATGTTCTCCCGGGCAGACCTCTTCTATAAAAAGGGAAGAGACACAGGATGTTGAATATTACAAAACAAAGTGAATTCCAGAATTTTCCTACCTAGATAAGAAAGAAAAATTGTATTTTCCAGCGATGTGTAGAATTTGAAATGAGAAAAAATTCAAATGAAAAGTTATTTGTTTTATAAACTGTCATAGAGCAATTGGAATGATTGCTTATCTTTGCATTTACTGAGGTAGGCATTTATATTGTTTTGTCTTGATAAAGATGTAGTCAGTGTTTTAAATCCATCTGAATTTGCTTTCTTTTTGCTGTCCAAAAAGAAACTTTTGGTACACTGACTTCTAACATCCCTTATATTGTAACAGTGTTATAGAAATTATAAAATTCCTCATGTAGGCAAGGAAACAAATGTGGACTAGAATATAAAATGTAAACGCAATTTTGCAAACTCACGTGTATTAAGTGAAAATAATTGTTTTGAAAATCAATCCTGGAATTATTTATAAAGTACTTTAATACAATTACTTAGGATTTCTTTCTCATATGAAAAAGTAGCTTATGAATTGCAAATGAAATAAATGAGTTACTCAAAATAATCTAGGCACCATATCTACATAGACTGGCAATTAATGATGAAATGTGGAAGGTTCGTTCAAGTGATCTAGAGCATTCTGAGTAAGACTTTATTTTTCTTAATATCTTCTTATTAAATAATGATAGGAGCAGGAGGGGCAAACTGTGGTGATGGTAATGATTAGAAATAGTTATTCATGTATTTGTACCTTGAATTACCATTCAATATGTTCATGGAAAAATTGGAAGCCCAAAATCTGCCTATTCTTGAATTTACTACTAGTTTTCATTATCATTCTAAGAAATTTAATAAGAAAATAAAAACATTTAGTTGTATGGAGATTTAGAGGGTAGTAGTGTTTTTACTGGATTGACACAGTAGCTGCAACAAAGGGCTCAAATACAGAAATAATTGTGAGGATGGTGTAGGGCCAGGCAACATTATGTTCTATTACATATAGCATCACTATGAGTCAGGGATAATTCTAGGGCATCTAACAAATGCACTGACAATGCTTTGATAATACATCTCTGTTCCCAAAGGGAAGGACACTTTCTGAACATTGAGTGGATAGTCAACAGACATGATTAGTTGAATGTATGAATATCTGTCCAGTCACTTATTGTGGTGCAGTGAATTGCTTTTTTATGGCCTTTCTTACCATTGTCCTGTGACTTCTATAAAATGATTGGGTGGACTATGCAGATAAAGTGCTTGTGGCCACCAGTACATTGCTAATCATGAAAATAAGGTACATGGCATCTTTGAGGGGATGGAAATATGTAAATAAAGTGCTAGGGGATTACTCTTTTTTGCCATACTGCTAGGCTTAAAAGAGAATCAGTTCCTGAGTAGAAAGGGGATCTCACTACCACAAAGAAAGATGAGCTGAGAGTAGAGCACATCCTTTGGACCTAGAGTGCCTGCATGGAGAACTTTGTAGACCCAGGAGACTGAGAGCTGTAACATCAGAGAAGGCACAGATGGTGAAATGTCCTGGCAAGGGCAGCAGAGAAATAGCCATAGCATAAGCAGTAAGCCAGTAGGAGATGGCATAGTGGGTTTCCTGGCTCACCAAGTAAGACAGATAAGTAACATAATCAGTGGCAGACAAACTGATGCAGAGAGTGAAAGAGCTGATCACTTTTCGGCAGGCGTGTTACTAGAAGAGTGGAGTGCCTCCAGGCATGTATTATCTATGCTAAAAGAGCTTTGTAATACCTGCCTGGTCAGGGAAGAGGCCAGATCTAAGACCAAGAGAGAATGCTCTTAAACACACAAACATTAGCAGCAATGGAAAGAGACTTAGACAACTCCACAATAATAGTAGGAAACTTCAACATACCACATTCAGTGAAGAACAGAACATTCTGAAGGGAGCTAGCTAAAGACAAAAAAGATTTAAATACCACAGTCAACCAACTTGATATCATAGATGTATACAGACCACTCCACCCAACAACATCCGAGTATATTTTCTTTTCCAACACTCATGGAACATTCTCTAGAATTGACCACAAATTGCCGTAACACAAGCCTTAACAAAATCCAAATCATCAAAATACTGCAAAACATAAAGCCATACAGAGAGAAATCAATAACAGAGAAAGAAAAAAAAATCATACGCATGGAAACTGAAAAACAGTTTGCTTGAAAATTGCTGAGTTATAAACAAAGTCAAGGACAAAATAAATAAATTCACAGACTCAATGAGAATGAAAACACCTCTTACCACAACCACTGGGTCACAGCAAAAGCAGTGCTCAGAGGTCAGTTATTTCAATAAATGCACACACGCAGAAAGAAGAAAAGGCCCAAATCGTTAACCCTACAATATCAGTAAGCAGGAAAAAAGCAGCAAAAGAAGCCCACAGGCATCAGAAGAATGCAAATAATAAAAATTAGAACAGAACTGAATGAATTAGAGAATAGAAAAAACATTTGAAACAGTTAATTAGACCAAAAGCTGGTTCTTAGAAAATATCAACAAAATCCATAAACCACCGGCCAAAGTAACAAAAGAAAAACAAGAGGCAAATAATCCAAAGAAGGAATGAAATGGATGACATCACGACAGACCCAACTGAAATCATAACACATTAGTATGGAAATCTCTACTCTAGCAAATTTGAAAACCAGGAGGAAATGGAAAAATTCCTAGAAATACACTTCATCCCTAAACTAATATAAACAGAAGTAGAACAACTGAGTACCCGACTAATAAAAGAACAAAAAGGTAATTTAAAAACTCTCAACAAGAAAAGCCCTGGCCCTGATGGCTTCACTGGAGAGTTACACCAAACTTTTAGAGAAGAGTTAACACCACAATTACTAACGGTATTTCAGAACATATAAAAGGATGAAATACTCCCAAACTCATTCTATAGAGCCAGCATAGCTCTGATATCAAAGCCAGGTAAAGATAGCATACAAAATGAAAATTACAGACCAATATTGTTAATGAAGTTAGATGCAAAAATCTTCAACAAAATTATAGCCAGTAGAATTCAAAAACATATTAATAAAATAATTTACCATGACCAAGTGAAATTCATATCAGGCATGCAGGAATGGTTCAGTATTAGAAAAACACTCAATATAATCAATGACATAAATGAAACAGAAGTCAGGAACCACTTGGATTTATCAGTTGATACAGAAAAGGCATTTGAAAAAATCCAGCAGCCATTCATGTTAAAACCTCTCATCAAAATAGGAATAGAAGGAAAATTCTTCAACATAATGAAGGGGCATTTATACAAAGCCAACTGCCAACATGATTCTAAATGGAGAGAGTCTGAAAACATTTCCCCTGAGAACAAGAACCAGACAAGGATGTCTTTCGTCACCACTTTTATGCAACATTGTTCTAGAGATTCTAGCCAGAGCCCTCAGGCAAGAAAAAGAAATAAAGGGCATCCAGTTTGGTAAGGAAGAAATAAAAGTACCTATATTTCCAGTTGACATGTTCTTATACAAAGAAAACCCTAAAGAATCCAGAAAAAGAAACAGACAAGACATAACTACAGGACCTAATTGGAAGAGCTCAGCAAGGTATCAAGATAAAAGATACACCCACAAAAATTATTTGCATTCTTGTACACCAACAAAGATTGAAATCACCAGATCAATACCATTTAGAGTAGTCTCCAGCAAGATAAAATATTTAGGGATAAATCTAACCAGAGATGTTAAAAGACCTATAAATTGGAGTAAACTTCCTTGTTCATGGATAGGAAGACTAAACATTGTGAAAATATCTATTCTAACCGAAATGATCTATTAACACAGCACAATCCTCATACACATTTCAGTGGCATTTTTTAATGAGTGAGGGAGACAAATCACCAATATCATGTAGAAAGAGAAGAAGCCTCAGATAAGTAAAGCATTACTGAAGAAGAAGTACAAAGTGGGGTGGCTCACACTACCTGACTTTAGAACTCTTCATACTACCAAGATAGTTAAAACAGCCTGGTACTGGTGTGGAAACATATACATAGAACAATGGAACAGAATTGAGAATCTGGAGATAAAATCCATCAGTAAGCTGCTCACATTTAACAAAAGCCCAAATTCCATAAATTAGGGAAAAGACAACCTGTTTAACAAATGATGTTGGTGAAAGAAAAAGAAACAAGATCTGTATCTCTCACCATGCACAAAAACTAATTCAAAATGTACAAGATGCCTAAATAAAAAATCTAAAACAGTAAAGATCATGGAAGAAGAACTAGGGAGAATGCTTGGAGCCCTAATAAGTCTCCTAAGTTTTGAACTAATCTATTAGCAGAGGGAAACACCATACTCTGATTAGGCCTGTGTCTAAGTTCCTAACAAATTAGTAGCAGAGATCAATGACAATAATTTTTTTTTTAAATTGGAATCAGGACTCACCCCTTGAGCTTGGACAAATTCCCGAAAACATAAGACAGATAAACAAAGGGAAGTGCATACAATGTTATTAAAGCCAATGACCGATGATGACCTCTACAAGCAATTAGTATTTATAAAATATTTTCATATACATCATGTCATCTGCTTTTAGTGCTGACTCATAGGTGATTGTATCATGTCAACTCTTCTAATCCAGTAATAATCAGACTCATTTTCTATGTAGTCTTTTTAATACCTTTAGAGTCCCAAGAAATAACCTTGAATGTAATAAGTACCAAATATCAATGGACAATTTTTTTTATGTTTTTTACTGAAAAATAGCTAAAGCAGGCCATTTTGGTTTGTGAAAAACACAGCAATTTAGATTATACTCCTTACCTAAGGCAGGGAGTGGGGGAAACAACAACAAAAAAACTTTCATTGTGCTAAGACTAGTACTCTACAAGCCAGAAGACCAGACTGAAGCAGGACTTACTTAAACAGTGGAGCCATGTGGCAATTTGGACACATTTTCACATAACTAATCTCCCTGCTAAAGATAGTGTTTAAATTGAAGAATAGACCAAATGGCCAGATCACCTGTGTTGTTGCCCAAACTGGTAAATGTGGTTGAGATTCTTTCTCAGGAATCTGCTATTCATTGTTTAGCAGTTGACATATGTCTTTTATATTTTATGGTCAAAACAAATATTTTGAATCAATGCCTGAATGAAACAGCTTCAATATGTGATTAATTTTGCTGGATTTTATTCTCTTGAAGTAGTACGCATCATGAAAGACTACAAACTCCACTGTTCCAGTCCTACACAAAAATATTCCAGCTTTTGGCCTTAAGGAAAACCATGTAATTATAAACAGTAATGCCTCATTATTAAAAATAAGCAACAATGAAAACAGTTTAGCAACCATTAATCTCTTAACTTTTAATTAACATGATTTAACTGAACTTAGCAATGTAAAAATCACATCAACATTAAATCAGAAATTCACATTATTTCTGTGTAAATTTGTAAGAACTGAAAGATGGAAAAATTTTTATAATAGCTTAGGATGTTATTCCAAAGAAAGTGTGTGTAACAGTCTTCCTTTTAAGTCATCTTATGAACAGCACCTCAACTTGTCTGCTGGTTTGTTGTACTGTGGGGGCTTGTGTGTTGTGTGATGCTGGAAGCTATGCTATGAGAATTCAGATACCAGCAGGGTCAAACATGGTGGACTAGTTTCAGTTGAGCTTCCAGTCTAAGACAGAGTAGAATGAAGGCCCTGGAAGTCTACTTCTGAAAAGAATTAGCCAGGCCAAACCTTGTGAATAGCAGTGGAACATGGTCCGATATAGTGCCAGAAAATCAGCTGTTCAGGTTGGAAGGCACTCAAAAGATGACTAGGGAAGAACTGCCTCTTCAAAGTAGAGTTTACCTTAATGATGTGGATGGAGTAGAGCTGTTGGGAATCTTCTTTTGCTGACACGGCACAACTCACAATGAGGAGAAACAGTAACAAACATTCACAAATAATGGGAACATGGAATGTATGAAGTATGAGTCTAGGAAAATTGGAAATCATCAAAAATGAAATAGAATGTGTAAACATTGTTATTCTAGGCATTAGTGAGTTGAAATGGACTGGTATTGGCCATTTTGAATTGGATAATTGTATGGTCTACTATGCCAGGAATGACATCTTGAAGAGGAATGGTGTTGCATTCAGCATCAGAAAGAATATTTCAAGATCTGTCCTGAAGTACAGTGCTATCAGTGATAGCATAAGGTCTGTACAGCTACAAGGAAGGCCAGTTAATCTGTTTTTCAAATTTATGAACCAACCACTAAAACCAAAGAAGAAGAAAATGAAGATTTTTATAGCTTTTGCGTCTGAAACTGATTGAATATGCAGTCAAGGTGCACTGATAATTACTGGTGATTGGAATGTAAAAGTTGGATACAAAGAAGAAGGATCTATAGTTGAAAAATGCAGTCTTGGTGATAGAAATGATACCAGATATTTCGCAATAAAATTTTGCAAGACCAATGACTTCTTCATTGCAAATATCTTTTTTTCTGTCAACATAGAGACTGTACACATGTACATCACCAGAAGGAATACACAGGAATCAAACTGACTACATCTGTGGAAAGAGAACATGAGAAAGCTTGAAATCGTCAGTCAAAACAAGACCAGGTGCTGAACATGGAACACATTATCAATTGTTCATATGCAAGTTCAAATTGAAAGAGAAGAAAATTAGAACATGTCCACAAGAGCCATAATGTGAGCTTCAGTATATCCCATCTGAGTTTACAGAACATCTCAAGAGCACTAATGAATGAAGATCAAATGAGTTGTGGTCTTCATCCATGAAGAAAGCAAGAGGTCATTAAAACGACAGGAAAGAAAAGACCAAATTAGTTGTCAGAAGAGCCTCTGAAACTTGGTCTTGAATGTCCAACAGCTAAAGCAAAAGAAAGGAATGATGACCAAAAAGAACTGAACAGAAGATTTCAGAGCATGGCTTGAGAGGACAAAGTAAAATATTATAATGGCATGTGCAAAGAGCTGGAGATAGAAAATCAAAGGAGAAGAGCATGCTCTGCATTCGTCAAGCTGGAAGAACTGAAGAAAAAAATTCAACCTTCAAGTTGCAGTAGTGAAGGATTCTACAAAGAAAATATTAAATGACTCAAGAAGCATCACAATAAGGTGAAAGGAATACACTGACTGTCATACCAAAAATAACAGTTGACCTTCAGCCATTTTGAGAGGTACTGAGTTAAAAAGTCAAAGCTGCACTGAAAGGATTGGTGAAAAACAAGGCCCTAGGAATTGATGGTATATCAATTGAGATGTCTCAACAAATGAATGCAGCACTGAAAGTGCTCAGTTATCTATGCCAAGAAATCTGGAGGATAGTTACCTGACCAACTGACTGGAAGTAATCCATATTTATGCCAGTTCCCAAGATAAATGACCCAACCAGATGTGGAAATAATGAAACAATATAGTTAATTTCACATACAAGTAAAATTGTGCTAAACACTCAAAAGCGACTACAGTAGTATGTTGACAGGAACTGCCAGAAATTCCTGCCAGATTCAGAAGAACATATAGAGCAAGAGGTATTATTGCTGATGTCAGATGGATCTTGACTGAAGGGAGAGAACACTAAAAAGATGTTTACCAATATTTTATTGATGATGCAAAGGCGCTGGACTGTGTGGATCATAACAAATTATGAATGATATTGCGGAGAATGGGGATTGCAGGACACTTAATTGTGCTCATGAGAAATCTGTACATGGATCAAAGGGGCATTCATTTGAACAGAACTAGGGGGCACTGTATGGTTTAAAGTCAGGAAAGATGTGCGGCAGGGTTGTATCCTTTCACAATACTTTTTCAGTCTGTGTGCTGAGTAAGTAGTCTAAGAAACTGGACTGTATGAAGAAGAATGAGGCATCAGAATTACATGCAGACTCATTAACAACTTGCATTATTATATAGATGACACAGTCGTGCTTGTGGAAAGTGAAAATGATTTGAAACACTGATGAAGATCAAAGACCACAGCCTTCACTATGAATTGCACCTCAACATCGAAAAAAAAAAAACAAAAATCTTCAAAACTGGACCAATAAGCAACATCATGATAAATGTGGAGAAGATTGAGATTGTCAAGGATTTCATTTTACTTGGTTCCACAATCGATGCCCATGGAAGCAGTGGTCAAGAAATCAAAATGCTTTGCACTGAGAATATCTGCTGCAAGGGACCTCTTGAAAGTGTTGTGAATATGCCACCTGGAAGACTAAGGTGTGCCTGACCCAAGATATGTTATTTTCAGGTGTGTTATACACATGTGAAAGCTGGACAGTGAACAAGGAAGACACAAGGATTGATGCCTTTGAATTGTGGTGTTGGAGGAGAATAGTGAATATACTATGGTCTTCCAGAAGAACGGATACATCCAGTGCACTCCATGGAAGCTAGGATGGCGAATCTATGTCTTACATACTTTGGACATGTTGTCAGTAGGAATGAATCACTGGAGAAGGGCATCATGCTTGGTAAAGTAGAGAGTCAGTGAAAAAGAAGAAGAACTCAACAAGATGAATTTACTGTGGCTGCAGCAATGGGCTTAAGCATAAATATGATTATGGGCAGTGTTTCATCCCTTTGTGCATAAGGTCACTATGAGTCATAACTGACTCGATGGCACCTGACAACATCAACAATGCACAGCACAGTTGCCAATCAATACTCACGTATGGGAGTTTTAGAGACAAATTCATTCAGTAAATTGATGAGCACAAAGATTTTTAATGTGGACAATTATTCTCACATGATGAGGTTGTGATACATTAGTTAACATTTAACAACATGCACTTTGATTGAAAATGCTACCCTGGAGTACCAGGGCAAAAGTTCCATCTCTTTTCAACTCATTTTGAACCAAATGTGGAGCGTGAAGATTGATAGTAGCTGTGCTGCCCAATACCTTCGTCTTTTAGGCACATAAGAGGAAAGACTGGAGCTTTAGGATAGAATAATCTCTTCTGTTTCTCTCAGATTAATTTTAGGAAATAATTGTTGTGCTTAACTTGGAAAAGTGACTGTCATTCCAACTGTTCCCTCTCGCATTTGTAAAACATTTTACAATGGTGGCTGCTCCTGTTAGCAACCTGCCTTGTAGCCTTGTCAGTCAGCCCCTATAAAAAATAAAAGACTTGTTCCCATACAAAATGTGACTGTCATCACCCTATACAAAATTTTTTATTGTAATCTGTAAGGTTGATAACTGAATGTGTTTTAGACCCTCAAGAGATATGTCTTGTCTGTATGCCAGTGATTTGTATTTCCAGCTCCTCTTTTCATTAGAAATAGTCACTTGTGGATTTTTCAAGTATTTTGTCTAGTAATGGATCAAGTAAGAATGTAATTATATTATTTCTAAGATGATTGCCTAACATGTCTCTAAATGACATGTGTGAGGCAAATTCTATTTAATTATGATACGTCTGTCAGTTTGCCATATTGTGTGCACATGTGTGTTGCTATGATGTTGGAAGCTATGATACTGGTATTCAGATAGCAGCAGGTCACCCATGGTGGACAGATTTCAGCTGAACATCTGGACAAAGACAGAGTCTAAACAACCTAGCTGTCTACTTCTAGGTAACAAAAAAAAAGAAAAACAGAGTGAAAACCTCATGAGCAGCAACAGAACATTGTCTGATGTAGCACCTGACGATGAGCTCCCAGGTTGGAAGACACTCAAAGATGACCAGGGAAGAGCTGCCTCCTCAAAGTAGAATTGACCTTAGTGATGTGGATGGAGTGAAGCTTTCAGGATCTTAATTTGCTTATGTGGCATGACTCAAAATGCGAACAAACAGCTACAAAAATCCATTAATAATCAGGACATGGAATACATCAAGTATAAATCAAAGAAAATTGGAAATCATCAAAAATGAAATGTATAAACATGGATATCCTAGGCATTAGTGAGCTGACATGGACTGATGCTGGCCATTTTGAATCCGACTCGTGTGGTCCACTGTGATGGGGATGACAAAGAGGAATAGCATGGCAAGCAACAAGGCTGGAGGAACTGATGGAATTTATTATCAAAAACATCGTTTCGCATTCTATCCTCAAGTACCGTGCTGTCAGTAATTGAATAATATCCATATGCCTATGAGGACAACTGGTTAATAGAATTGCTATTCAAAATCACATACCAACTGCTAAGGTCAAAGATGAAGAAATTAAAAATTTTACCAATTCTGCAGTCTGAAATTGATTTTTTAAAAAGATAGTTTTATAATGCCTAGCAATTGGAATGCAGAAGTTTGAAACAGAAAAGGATTGTGGTTTTGGTGATAGAAACAATGCCAGTGATCACATAAAAGAATTTTGCAAGAGCAGCAACTTTTTAATTAATAAAACAACCAAACCAAATTCATTACTTCAGTTGATTGTGAGTCATAGTGACCCTATAGGACAGAGTAGACTTGCTCTTTGGAATTTCCAAGGAGCCCCTGGTGAAATTAAACTGCCAACCTTTTGGTTAGCAGATGTAGCACTTAAGCATGTTACCACCAGTGTTTCCTTACATGTAACCTTGGCTACGACATAAATGATGACTTTATGTATGAATTTTACTAGATGGAATGCACAGGAATCAAACTTACTACATCTGTTGAAAGAGAACTTGGAAAAGTTTAGTATCAGTCAGAACAATGACAAGGGGCCAACTGAAGAATGGAATGTCAGTTGTTCATATGCACATTCAAGCTGAAGCTGAATTAGAACAACTCTATGAGATCCAAATACTATCCTGAGTATGTCCCTTATGAATTTAGAGATACTCAAAATATATTTGACACATTGAAGACTAATGAGAGAAAATCAGACAAGTTGTTGAATGGCATCAAAGACAACATACTTGAAGAAAGCAAGAAGTCATTAAGAAGACAGGAAAGAAGGAAAAGAGGAAAATGGAGGCCAGAAAAGATGCTGAAACTAGCTCATGAATGTTGAGTAGTTCAAGAGAAAGAAAAAAAAAATGAAGTAAAAGAGCTGAACAGAAGGTTTCAAAGAGCAGCTTTGTAAGACAAAATAAAGACCTGGAAATAGAAAGACAAAAAAGAAAGGACTGAAGAAAAAATTCAAACCCCTGGTTGCAATATTGAAGATTTCTGTGGCCCAAATATTGAACTATGTAAGAAGTATCTAAAGAAAATGTAAGTAATACATTGTCACTATACTAAAAAATCTGGTTGATTTTCAGTCATTTCAGATGGTAGCATCTGATTAAGAATTGATGGTACTGAAGGAAGAAGTCAAAGCTTCACTGAAGGTCTTGGGATTAAGACAAGTTACCAGGAATTGACGTGTTTCAGCAAATGCATGCAAGCACTAGAAGTGCTCTCATATGTCAAGAAATTTGGAAGACAGCTACCTGGCTAACAGATGGGAAGATGTCCATATTTGTACCCATTCCAAAGAAAGATGATCTAAAAGAATGTGGAAATTATCAATCAGTGTCATAAATACCGCACATCAACTTCCCCTAAAGATCATTCAAAGCCAGGTGCAGCAGTGCATTGATGGGGAACTGCCAAAAATTGAAGCCAGCTTCACAAGAGGACATGATGTCAGATGGATCCTGGCTGAAAACAAAGAATACCAGGAAGGTATTTACCTGTGTTTCATTGACTATCCAAAGGCATTCAACTGTGTGGACTGCAGTACATAATGGGTTATGTTAGAAAGAGTCAGATTTCCAGAACCCTTAACTATGCTTGTGAGGAAACTGTACGTATACCAAGAGACAGTTATTTGAACAGTACAAGGGGATACTACATGGTTTAAACTCAGGGAAAGTTTGTGTCAGGACTGTATACTTTCATTATACATATACATTCTGTTTGCTAAGCTAATAACTGGAGAAGCTGGACTATATGAAAAAGATTGGGGCATCAGTGTTGAAGGAAGTCGTGTTAACAAGCTTTGTTATACAAGTGATACAACGTTGCTTGTTGAAAGTGAAGATGACTGGAAGCACTGAGGAAGTTCAAGGACTACAGCCTTCAGTGTGGATTACACTTTAACCTAAAGAAATAAAAAGCCTTCCACTGGTAACAGTGAATGGCATCATGGTAAATGGAGAAAAGACTGAAGTTATCAAGAATTACAGTTTACGTGGATCTAAGGTTAATTTCATCCTAAGAGCAGTCAGAAAAAATCAAACGTTGTATTGCATGGAAAATCTACTACAAAAGATGTGTTTGAAGCATAAAAGAAGTAAATATGTCACCTAATGACTAAGGTGTGCCTGGCCCAGGCTGTGGTGTTTTTAATCACCTTACATACATGTGAAACATGGACAATAATAAAGAAGATTGAATAAGAATTGATGTGTTTGAATTATAGTATTAGTGAAGAATACTGTATATACTTTGGACTGCCAAATGAATGAAAAAATCTGTCTTGAAAGAAGCACAGGCAGAATGCTCCTTGGAGGCAAGGAAGTTAAGACTTTGACTGACTTACTTTGGACAGTTGTCAGGCGGGGGCCGGTCCCTGGAGATGGTCCCCATGCTTAGCAAAGTAGAGGGTCAGAGAAATAGGAAGGCAGTCAGTCAGATGGATTGACTGAGTGCCTACAACAATGGGTTCAAACATCGCAGTGGTTGTAAAGATGATGCAGACTTGGGCATTGTTTTGTTCCATCATACATGGGATCTTGTGTGAGCTGGAATTGGCTCAGTGGCAACTAACCACAATTATAATGCATTTTTATATGCTGTGAAATTCTATTTTCTGTTATTTTACTCTATGTATGTCAAATAGACATTGACAACTTAAGTCAATGATAAATCAAGGTAAATACTTATGAATTTTGAATGTCACTGGTATCTGTTTCTGACTATCTTTGCTCCCAAAGTTCAGGTTTCAGAATGTGTGTGTGCCTCAGTCATTCACAGATGCTTCCGAATACTGAATAATGACCTTCAGTAGGTCCAGTACTATTAAAATATGGACAGAGAATAGTCGTGGTGGGAATCGCAGAATCTTGTTTTATTTTATAGTGTCCCCAAGAGAGTACCAAGCAACCTGATAAATGACAACTGTCATTATTATAGGTTAGCCACTGTATATGACTTGTTTTGGGTAATGTATAAACACAAATCTTGAAAATAAAAAAAAAAAACAACACTACAGTGAAGGTGTTTGAACAAATATCTACAATAAACATTATAACATTTTGAAATAAGTCTTTATGATAGTATTCATCTTTAAGTACAAAGTGAGATTCATTCTACAGGAAGCTGGATGGTAAGATTATGTATCAAAGAATAGATGAAATGATTAAAAGACAATTACTTTCTCATTTTTTATCTAGTTCTTATCTAATGCATTTTGAAGTACAGAAATGAGTATTAGAATCAATTATATTGGTTAATGCGGATATTTGAAATAGTTTAAAAACCACAAGAAAAGGCATTGCATAGTAAATTTTTGTAAATACCAAAAGTGAGTGAGCTAATTCTACCTCTTCAAAACTTATTTTTATGTGATATTGTCAGATGACAGAATAATCTTAGTAGAAAATGATTCTATTTTTAAAATTTTAATTATTAAGAAAGTAAATATACAGTTACACTTGCATCTATATATATTGCTGCAAGTATTTTAAATGAAGCAATGCAAAAATGATTGATTCAACTTTTTAAAAATGATGATCATCCTCATTGCTTGGCAGTTTATAAAAAAAGACAACCATGAAAGTCACATAAAATGACTATACTGTCGTGCCATTATGCCTACACACACATGCAGAAAACACAGATATAAACACACACACAAATTTCCAAATGTTTATTAGAGGGTTATTTCTGTTATTTGTCTTTTCAAATGTTTAATAAACTTTACTGATTCCATCTATAGTTGTCCCATTTTTGCGTGAGTTTTGTTTTGGTTTGTTTTGGTAGTATTTGATCTAAAACTTCTATTGTAGTCTGCACAGATTTCCAGTGTCTTTAAAACAACTACACTCTTCTTATTCAAGTTTACTGTTGTTCCAATTGCTATGAAATTTCTTCTAAACCTAAATAACTTATAAAACCTAGCATATTGTTTCAAGAGCTGACTCATAACCTACCTCTTTGATGAAACACTCTTAACTAGGGTGACTTACCTAGTCATCACATAATTGTCTTTGGATTTTCCTACCAAGTATAGTGCCATGCCTGCTTTAAATATGTAGATTTGTTTTTCATCATGCCCTTTCCGTATATATACTTTGTTTTTTGAGGAATAGGCTATGTCATATATGTCTTGTGTATCTTAGTGTTTCAGAGAGCAGAGAGTAGTGAACACCTAGGAGGAAGACAACAAGGGAACTACTCAATACTTTACCAATTGTCTGATGAATATTATTTACACATATTTCTTATTTCAACCAGTTGTTCAACAATGCACCCATAGCTTGCATTTGGCCATGAAATCTCAAAAAATTTCACACTCAATCACAAAGTACAAATGTGAAATTACCCTTGTAAAGCTGGAGATACCATTGCTGTCATTACACACAAAATCTAAACATTCTGTGGCTGATTTCTCATTATTAAACGTAGTGACAATGATCTTTCTTTCTTCCTACAAAAGGAGGAAGTATAAAGTAAAAATGGACTTTTTTCCTTCTCTCCACTTTCTCTGCTAACAACCTACAAAAATAGTATCTCTTATTTTGTAAGTAGTGTTAGATTAAAATATGTGAATGGTTGAAATCATGGATAACAAAAAAGTTCCAGTTAAAAGTCTATGGCTAACTTTTTGCACATTTAGTCCTTTTTCTTCATACTGTAATAGCTTTTATGTCACAACTTAACATGCAGCCTCCTTCAAAATTATTATGCACAAGTCCTACCAGAAATGATTGTTCTGTTCAGTTAGCTAATTCCCTTCTCTTTCGAATTCTTAAAGCTACCATTTTCTTTTTCATCTCTTTAGCTCTTCCTTTTTTCTTTTTCTCTCTTTTTCCGGTGTCTGTTGGTGTTTCTTCTTCCTGCCGTGCGTATTGTTTTCCCTCCCTTTCAGCACTACATATTATGAAACTATCTAGTGTAAATCTTGACGTGAATCTTTGAGATGTCTCAATGTCAATTTATGTGGCTTCTGCCCTTGAGGGGCTTACTGCCTGTTGAGACATGGCATACACATAAATTAAATGTAATACACATTATAAGTGATAAATGCCATGAGGAAATTACTGATAACAAATTTCCTATATACAGACCTCCTTCTCCCAACTTTCCAGTCGTAACTTCTGAATAGCTGTTTATTAAACTATTTGATTTATTAAGATCTATGTACTTTTACAGAGTATCCTGACTACCGATGTTAACTAAAGCAGAGTCTGTGGCATAGTGGTTAAGTGCTAGTTCTGCGTACCAGGAATTCAGCAGTTCAGATCTGCCAGGCACTCTTGGAAAATCTATGAGGTCGTTGTACACTCTGAACTATAGGGTCACTGTGAGTCAGAATTGACTCAACAGTAGTGGCTGGCTAAAGCAGACTCAGCAGTTACTAGGGCATGGAGAACTGTAAGAGTAAGGATTTGGAATACTCAAATTTCATATATGTGAAATATACTGTATCTGTTAAGGGAGGGTTCCATCAGAAGGAAGAATCATTTCACAGGTGTTGATAGTATAGCAGAAGAAAACAGGTAGATGAGTTAAAGAGTATAACAGAGAGGGAGAAGGTATTGGAGTTCATTGACACAATGTTTTTGAGATAGAATTATGCTCCTTCCTTTTTTACATAGCCTTTTTCGTTCAAAGATGAAACTCCTTAAGAGGAAAAAGAGTAGATGAAACATAGCTAAACAATATGGCAAAAATTTGACCTTGTGGTTTTCAGGACTAACAGGAGTAGTGCTGATTGTCAGAATGGTGAGATCCTATGGAAATGCCTGTTTAGCAACTTCATTTTTGGAGTGGCTATTCTTCCACTTGACCCACGTGACGGGGGAGGGGGAGGTTTCAGTGCAGGAGACCTTACCTGTACGGCCACAGTGGATTTGTACAAGGACGGGAAGCTGAACCAAGAGTGGCCAGGTCATCCTGATTAGAACCTGGATATAGATCTATTTCTGCCCTTTGGGTGGCTCTACTAAAAAAGGAAACCTGCCATGTGTGTATGAGAAGTGAAGAGGGTGAGTTCATGAGATTTACATATTATCAATGTATATTTGAACATTTGAGGACTCACAATTATGTTCATAAACTCATTCTGGAAAAAGTGCTATGTACCTTATTGCATAGTATCTCTATGGTCACCTTCGAAGTACTCCCCTTGGAAACTTGTGCACTCATGCCAGTGCATAGTCCACCCTTCAGAACAATTTTGGAACTTGCTGGAATGCCCATCACAGCTGTCATTGTATTACTCTTGATGTCCTGAATGTCATCCAAATGTCTTCCTTTTGATATTTCCTTTATCTTTAGATAAAGAAAAAAGTCATTGGGGGACAGATCCGGTGAGTAGGAAGGTTCTTCCAATATAGTTGTTTGTTTACTGGCTAAAAACTCTCTCACATATAACTATACAATTAAGTTAGTGAACTTACTACCTTGCCACAGTGTGCAGTGCCCATTCCAGAAAGAGTTCCAAAATTACTTTGAAGGGTGGACTAGGTGCTGGCATTAATGCATAGCTTCCGAAGGGGAATACTTCGAAGGGGATCATATTGATATTCACAAATGAGTTATGTAGCACTTAGAACAATTAAGTCCGCGGACTTAATGGTCAGACCTCATAGATACTAAATAAAGTAGTAGGGAATGAGATTTCTGTGGTGTATTTCCATATACAAATATAATTTATCTCATGAATAACATTTGGAGAGGCACTCAGCAGTTTTCTTCAAATAATGTAACTGCCATGCCAAGAAAGGTCCGGAAAAGAGAGATAAAGGTGGAGGGGGGGAAGCACAATATGAGTGGCTTGTGTACTAGGCAGTGGTGTTATCTAAGAGAATGAAAAACAAAACTCACTGCCGTGGAGTTCATTCCAGCTCATGGCGACCTTATAGAACAGAGTAGAACTGCTCCATTGAGTTTCCAAGGAGTGTCTGGTGGATTCAAACAGCTGATCTTTTGGTTAGCAGACATAGCACTTATCCACTATCCCATCAGAGTTTCTGGTATCTATGAGATTCATCTACAATTAGGAATCTCTTATGTTCCCTAGGGTCGCCATGAGTCAGATCCCACTCGACAGCACTTGGCTTGGCTTATGTTCTTTAAGATACATTTCTATGTCCATGACAAATTTTCCTTATTTTCTTAAATAAAATAAAGCCAAATTCCACTTACTAACCATGTAGTACAATTTTCACAATTAAAAAAGAGACCTACATATATAATTTCTCAGGCAAAATAATGAGCTTTGGGGTACTTCCAACATCTGTTCTAACAATAAAGTGGTGGTTTTCTCTCTGCTCATTTGTGCCTAGTAACACCCCTCTTTTCTATAGAGTTTAAAATTACTTGGAACAGGCACTCTGCTAAATAAATTTATTATAATTGGATAATGTCTTTATGGATGGCATTTAGAAAGACAAATACAACAGTATTCAAGGATTTTAATAGACCTCTTTTCAAATATTAGTTGAAAAGTATAGACAATTACCCCACAAAAAACGTAGAAAGATGGTACATAGTGTGACATAATTTGCTTTTTCCTGTCTACATTGTAACCATGCTAATTACAATCAAGCTAACTAAAACCCAAACCAAACCCATAGCTATTAAGTTGATTCTGACTCGCAGTGACCCTACAGGACAGAATAGAACTGCCCCATAGAATTTTCAAGGAGTACCTGGTGGATTTGAACCACTGACATTTTGGTTAGCAGCTGTAGCACTTAACTGCCATGCCACCAGGGTTTCCTCAAGCTAGCTAGAGGTCTCAAAATTATTTACAGTGAAATTGAATTCATCTGATAAGCAGACTTAGTTATAAAAGGGAATTCTTGAGTCAGTACCTTTTTTTCTTTTTCTCCACTTATTGATGTGTAGAAAAGGTACTGCAGAGAGTAAAATAGTCTCTTCTTGAGACTAAAGTATTCATTCAAAACAAATAAAAACAAACCAACAAAGGAACAAACAACCCAGTGCTATCAAGTTGATCCTGATTCATAGTGACCAATAAAGTGTCCAAGGCTATAAATCTTTAAAGAAGCAGACTGCCACATCTCTTTCCCATGGAGTCATTTTCAACCACCAAACTGCTGGTTGGCAGTTGATCAGCGTAACCACTGTAGCATATACCAAACCAAGCCAACTGCCATCAAGTTGATTTCGAATCATGGTGACCCTACAGGGCAGAGTAGAATTGTCCCACAGAGTTTCACAGAGTCTTCAGGGAGTACCTGGTGAATTGAAACTGCCAACCTTTTAGCAGAAATGGCACTTAAACACTACCGCCAGGGTTTCTCCTGGACCACCAGAGTTCCTTAAAGTTCTCAAGAGGTTGAGGAATTATGTCCTCTAGATTGCTTAAAAGGAATGGTACACCTGAAATGGATACATGGTTACGGTACCAAGTCTAGGAATTGTTAGTACAGTGAAGCAGCAAAAAAACTCCAAACCCGTTGCCATCAAATCACTTGATGGTACTCATAGTGACGCTACAGGACAGAGGCTAACTACCTCATAGCGTTTTCCAGGAGTGGCTGGTGCATTTAAAGTGCTGATGTTTTACTTAGCAGCCTGAGCTCTTAACCACTGCATCATCAGGGCTCCCGTAAAGCGCCAAGTGAGAAAAAATCCCCAATTTCACATACATGTTACATGTCTCTAATATATTTCTAAGAACACTTGAAAAACACTCAAGTGTATAGGACCATTTGCATCTGTGTAGAAGCCATCCGTATGATCTTTGTTGTCTGCCCTTCGTTTTGATACAGTAAGAGAAACACAGAGTGCAGGCCTGTCACACAAAGGAAGCCGGAAAGCTCTATGCTGCTCATAATTTACCAGTTGAACAACTTCATTGTACACACCTCTTCAGGTCAGTCAGAAGTCTGAGAATGCAGTTTTTAAGTTTTTAAAGGTTTCCATTGCATGGCTGTGAATACTTGTAAATTAGAAAAGAGTCAGGTCATATTAACACGTGACAAAAAAAATTTAAAAACTAGCAAGGTTTTTATTTTCTATTTCAATGTTAAAACAAATGCCACGTATGTAGTCAGAAGTGCCCACATCCATAAAAGACTGGAAACTGTGAGAAATCAAGCAGGTGCTGAGGAGGAAAAAAAGTCCTAAAATAAACAAAGCATTTGCTTTCCGTTTTATAACATCCTGTTTTTATTCTTGTCATATACAGTTATAACAAATATAGCATATATTGTTAAGATGTAATTTTTAGAAGAAAATCCAGGACACCGTGTAATCATAATCTATTGTTAGTTGCAAATTGATTTTGACCCATGTGTGCAGAGTCGAGTTGCTCCTTATGGTTTTCAAGACTGTGACTTTTCAGAAGCAAATCTCCAGGTCTGTCTTCTGTCACCTCTGGGTAGATTAGTAGTCCAGAACATAAACATTTGTGCCACCCAGAGATTCCTAAGAAATAATCTATAGGCATTTAAATACCACTGTGAAAATAGAACATGCCCAGAGGTGGATAAAACTAGGTTTCAAACAGACAACAATTCCAAAAAGAGAGACAAGCTTTTATCATGTGCTTGTGTAGCTGGAACCATGAAGGTTATAGATTATCCAGATTATCCAGCCAGCAGAAAATCTTAAACTTTTTAGTGACTGTGAAATAGTTAAAGGAACCGTAATGTAATACAGTAAAACGGATGCTCGTGCTAGCTTAATAACCAAGGGAATCTCTAGCAAAATGAAGGTGGCCTTTTTTTGGAGGGATCCAAAGTACAGAACACCCAGTTAATTTTGAATTTCAGATAAACAACAAATAATTTTCTATCATAACTGTGTCCTAAATTTTGGAATATTATGCTATATTTAAATACTTTACTCGCTGTTTATATGAATTTCAAATTCAACAAGGTGGCCTGTATTTTAGTTTACTAAATCCATCAACCCTAAAAAGGTATCTCAGAAATGTCCAGGTCTAAGGAGAGTCTAGAAACAGGATCTGCAAATTCTACAGGCAAAAACATAATTCCTGCCATCTCTGTTAAAGATCTTGAGAGAAGACCTTGATTCTGTCTGTCTCGTTCTCTACTTCCTGTCTGTATTTTTCGAGAACTGGTTTCTCAACTTTTCCCTCTCTAATGCATCCATTTTTTTCTAATAATGATTCTTTCTGCCTTTTCCCCCTAATTTCTGTACCAATAAAGAAGCAGATTGGCCCAATACTGGTCATTGCTACCAAAAAACAAAACAAAACCCGAAACAAACCTGTTGCCATCATGTCCATTCCAACTCACAGAAACCCTATAGAACAGCATAGAACTGCCCCACAGAGTTTCTAAGGAGCAGCAGTGGGTTGGAAATGCCAGCCTTTTGGTTAGCAGCTGGACACTTAACCATGGCACCACCATGGCTCCATCAGGATCTGTCTGTGGTCCGGTCAACAGTCGGTAGGCTTTCTGGGTCACATGGACCACTGTTCCCTCAACAGATGCTGTAGTAGAAGAGCCACAGAAGGAATATTGATCCAGGACACAAATTATAGGCTTGACTCTTCATGCCACAGTTACAAATAGAGTCTCAAAAGAGGGCTTATGTACAGATGAATCACAAATTATAACACTAAAGGTGTACATCGTTTTTGCCATAAAACTAATTTTGTTTCATGTGTATACACACACAGAGATGAGCACAAATACAAGGACTGCCAATGAATTTTGCAAACTCATCTTAGAAAAAGTGCTACATACCTCACTGTTGAATAGCACTATGGTCAACTTCAGAGTACTCCCTTTGGGAAGCTATGCACTGATGCCAGTGCCTAGTCCATGCTTCAAAGAACTTTTAGAACTTTTGTTCTGGAATGGCTGTCATTGTATTACCCTTGATGACTGAATGTCATCCAAATATGTTCCTTTCAATATGTCCTTCATCTTTGGGTAAATAAGTCTTTGCAGGATGAATCAGGTGAGCAGATAGGGTGTTCCAATACAGTTATTTGTTTACCTGCCAAAAACTCCCTCACAGACAGCTATATAATTAACTTTTGGAACTTGCCACTATGCCACCATGTGCAATGGCCATTTCAGAAAGATTTCCAAAATTGTTTTGAAGGGTGGACTAGGCACCGTCATTGGTGAATAGCTTCCCAAGGGCATTACTTCAAAGGGGACTGTAGTGATACTCAGCCATGAGGTATGTAGCACTTAGGACAGTTAAGTTCGTGGACTTAATTATCCAGCCTGTGCATTCCCCCTGAGAGAGAAACAAAGAAGAGAAAGAAATACTCAAAAATAATAGCAATGATGGCTGTCACAATGGTTATGATTAATTTTATTTTTACATATATTTCCATAGTTGCCAAAGGTTCTACTAAGAATCTTAATTTTGTGTTTAAAAAATAACTCCTGGTATTAAAAACTAGATAACAGGAAGGAACACATGTTTTGTGTGAATTATGAATGCTGAGAATGTTTAGTAACACTGTAGCGAATGCACATATTTTAAACACAAACGGCAAGCTGTTCATTCTGAATAGCTCTGAAAATTTGCAGCAAAACATAATATTTTGAACAGCATACAATTAAAAAGGACAATACCTTAGAAGTTTTAAGATAAATACATGACAAAAAATTGAGACAGTTAAGTTAAAAATGCATATTAGACCTGTCTTTTTATTGAATTATCATCTCCTATATAAACTTGGGAAACTCTGGCGACGTAGTAGGTTAAGTACTATGTCTGCTAAAGGTCTGTGGTTCAAATCCATCAGGCACTCCTTGGAATCTCTACGGGGCCGTTCTGCTCTGACCTCCAGGGTAGTTGTGAGTCGACCCAACTCGAAGGCAGTGGGTTTGGTTGATATAAGCTTGGTTAGGAAAGATTTGAAATTGGTACACATATACTTAACAAAAAATGAACAAAGTTAAAGAGCTGGAGCAATATACTAAATCATGTAAGCTAGTGAGTATTAGAGAGCACAGCAGTCATATTAAATACATTTGTTATCTTTGCAAACATCTGTAGTTTGGATCGTCTGACACCCAATTCATCATTTGTTACACATTTAGTTGCTATTTTCGGAGTGTATCTGTAACTTCCAGTTATGAACCCTGGTTCTGTCTTATATAGCCATGAATGCTCTTAGTTACTACATAGAAATTGCTGTTTAATTTGAAGAGTTTTTTCTTCTTCTTCTTCTGAGTGACTAATTTCCTAATTCTTACACACTTGGCTGGCTTGGCTATGTTTAACTATCTTGTCCATGTATTTTTCACTTTTAACTCCTGAATTCTGCTAATATAGTGTGTATGTAGAACTTTAAGACAAAACTTTCAGCGTACAGTGAGCCAGTCAGCATCTTCTGCTAAATCTTTGAAACCCCCCTTCCACACTCCATCTTGTCCCTATTTCTGTTACCAGTCCTTAGGCCATCAGTGCTTGTGTTTAGATTACTGAATTATTTTAACAGTGGTCTCTGACTCTGGACTTGCTGGTCATATGTTAGATTATCTCAAATGTTTTTATCAGATGATTCTTCAGTAAATGTTGTTTTGTGTGTAAGCGGCTATGCCTGTAACTGCCTCATGAAACACAATAAAGGGAGAATCTGTTCTGTGCTTCATCAGTAGAATAGAACTTCATCACAAAAACACTCCATTAAGGGAGTTTTAGACTCCAAGACACTGTTAACATCTGACCTGCCTAAGATGCTCTTTATTTCTTCCTCCCTTCTTGTAATGTACTATTTCTTCAAAGGGTGATTCAACTGTTGGGCCTTCCATAACCCTGTCTTCAAGTCCCAAATCACAGTGGTGTTACCACTACCTGTGATATGAGCAAAAAAAAAACTCTTTGCAATGGATTTCTAAGAACTTACTCAATATAAAGAGAGATTTATATTAAACTCTCCAAAAAGGACCCAGAAGCCCAACAACAGAGGACTGGATAGGTGAACTATGGTATATATACTCCATGGAGCACTATAGAATGATAAAGAACAACGATGGTAGCAGGAAACATATCTTGACGTGGTTTCAACTGGAGGACATTATGCTGAGTGAAAGTAGTCAGCAACAAAAGGACAAATATTGTATGAGACCCCTGCAAGAAGAACTTAAAAACAGACTCGTGTATAGGAGAGAAGAGTCTTTGATGGCTGCAACAGTGGGGAGAGAGGGAGGATGAGGAGGGAGGGCTTAGATTAGATAGTTAATAGAAATTTGGTTGGGCGAAATCAGTGACAGCACACATTCGAAAGAAGATTAATAATAACTGGGCTTCAACACAATTTGAGTACTCTTCCCATCTTAACCCAATATTGCAAGCAAAGAGCAGCTGAGGCGGGGGGCCGGGGACCATGCTCTCAGGTGAAATGGAGGCCAATTGGAACAGCTAGCATTTTGCTAATGAGGATTCTCTGCACCCCATGTCGGTGAGTGGCATCTGGGGTCTAAAAGCTGCCAAGCTGCCATCTGAAGGTACAACAAATGGTCCCAACTCAACAGGAATGAATGATCACTGAGGACAAGAACAACATCGGAAAAAGAGAACCCAGAAGACAGAGAGACCCACGTGAGTGGGTCTGTACATTGACTCGGTCTGTACATTGACTCGTGACCAGAAGAACTGGATGGTGCCCAGCCTCCCCCAATGATAGTCATGATGGAGGTCACAAAAGAGAATAAGAGAATAAATAGGGGTGCACCCTGAGATCTCCAATAAAAGACTGCAGTTGATGGTCTGGGGGCTTCAGGGTTCCCCGGAAGCATAGCCCCTGGCCCTGATGCTGCCCCTGTCCATGAATCATAATGAAGGTCAACTTTTTAGACAGCAGTGGGTTGGACTTGGTAACGCATAGTGACCATATCTTGTGGGAATTTTATGTCTCTTTTGCATCTATAGGATGTCATCCTGCTGACCTCTTGCTGGAGGAAGGGGAGTGGGTGGGGAGGAGGGGATAGGAGACTGTTGGGAGGATAGGACATGTATGGAGCAGAGAAGAGGAGTGTGCTGTCACCGGATAGGAAGAGCAGTGGGAGATGCATATAGGTGCGCATGCAAATTTATATGGGAATATGCATTTTCATTCAGTCATAATTAAAATAATAAATACATAAATAAAATCTCCAAAATGCCAGTTTAAAGAGGAAAACACCAGAGCCCTTTTAGTAGAGTGGCTAAGTGCTCAGCTGCAAACTGAAATGTTGGTGGTTGGATCCCACTAACTACTCTGCAGAACAAAAATGTGGCAGTCAGATTCTTTATAGATTACAGCCTTGGAAACCCTATAGGGCAGTTCTTTTCATCAGAATTCAACTCAGTAGCAATAGGGTTGTTCTTTGGTTAGAGAAGAAAACATAGATAAGTGCTCCTTGTAGTTTATCAGTTGAAACTAACTGTTGTTTAGAAGTGAGTCAATCACTTCTGGCTAGGGGAACATATAGAATCAACTTTTAATAATGACTTACGTTCATACGAAGAACAAAGAGTTTTCTCCTGAGTGTTTTGCTCCTAATACAATATCAAAAAAAGTTTCTAAACTTCATAAAATGTATAATTGCAAAGCTGAGAAACTTGGTTCAGACATAAAGGTCCTTTTAAAAATATAAATTAATATCCCTTTTAAAGAAAAAAATCAGGGATAATCCATAAAACCACAGTAAATCATGATCATCTACAGCTGCCCTCAAACACTGTAAATCTTATTGACACAGAAGATGTAATCATGCCTAATAACTTGGAGTTGCCTACGAGTCATTAAATTCCAAAAAGGAGTCCTTGAGTATGAAACACTAAAACATAACATTTAAAATACAAAAACTTATTATATCTAAATTTAAAAAATAGTAAATAAATTTTGTTTTCAAGATATTTTGTACTTAGCAGAAGAAGAATTTACTATTACTGAGAATTGTTTTTGTTTTCCTCAGCTAAGGACGGGTGCTCATATACCTTTGGGAATAATTAGCAGCAAAATACTTAAACAGATATTATAGGAGAGTTTTATGTCAGACACCCACAAACAAGTCAGGTATGACCCAAATATAAAGTAATAGTATTTTAATTTCTAATAATGCCAATTACTAAATTTAAGACTATATTGAATTTTAGTTTTCAAGAATGAATATTTATAAATAAAACATTGTGAAAGAACACCTACAATATTATAAGGTTAATCTAATGCTGAATCACCAGTTTTGAGACATAAAGATTTTATTTACATGAAAGAACCTTGATTTATGAAAGATTGGGATATTCTCGTGCTGTTGTTTTTCATGCGCCTCTCATTAAAATGAAGAAAGAGCAGCTGACTGTAGTCACTTTCTCCTTTGATAAACCTATTGCCATTGAGTCAGTTCTGACTCACAACAACCCTACGGGACAGAGGAGAACTGCCTGCCCCATAGAGTTCCCAAGGAGTGCCTGGCAGATTCAAACTGCCAAACTTTTGGTTGTGTGTCATAGCACATAACCACTATGTCACTGGAGTTTCCTTCCTTAGCTCAGAAAACCAGTTTTTCATTCTAGCCTTTCTTGGTTCAATCCAGAGGTAAACTAAGAAACGAGGCTCTGGTCTACATTCCAAATTAAACCTTGGCAAATTAAACCTGAGTGTTACTCAGCTGTGTCTAGTGGACTGCCAAGTATTTCCGTTATAGCTGTAGAAGCATTATGGATGAAAGGAGTAAAGACTGAAGAGAAGAGTGTGAGAAGAGTATGTCTTAAGGAGTATGTATAATATGCTAAAAAAGTTAGCCTTTAGTCTGGAAGCCACTCAAGATTTTTCAGCAGAGTGATATCTAAAATTGCATCTTATGACAGTGATGTTTTGTGGCTATTCACAAAATGTTAAGATAATTTCCACTACCAGCAGAGTATTCTCTTCCTTTTTACTGAGTGTGAATGGCAAGGCTTCATCCCTATCATTTCCATAGGAAACACTGTCAAGTGATCATCTTTGGAAAGTAAAGAAGCTGTTGTATTCAGTATTGAATACCTGCTTATTCCTCATTTTGACAGTAAGTCTGTATGTAAAGATCACTTCTCTTTCATTGGGTTAGGTAAATGCTCTAAAATAATACAGTATTTAATTTGACAGTGTAAGATAAATGTGAGTTGTACAGTCAGCTTCACTCAGGAAAAATAGTACATCCAGAAGAAAAAGAGGGATAGCTTGCTTTTTGAAAATGTATTTTATAAATATCTCTTTTGTTCAAAGGATAGGGGGAAGCATATGAACAGCCAACAATGAATTCTCGAGGGACTCAACTGGAGAACACTATAGGTGTTTTGTTTCTACTTCTTTTACCTACTCTCATACACATTTAGCTATTCACTCAGTTTATTTGTTTCTATACCTTCAACCAAGAAAAAAGAAAGAAAGAAAAAGAATAAGCATTTGCAGTGAAAGGAAACAATATTTAAATAAGTCCATTCATTCTGCTTGTTTACTGCTTGGGTGAAAGTCCTCATGGAAGAGAATTATAAACCAGTTAAAATGAAAATCTTGGGCTTTTTGTTTTTTATTTTTGTTTTGTCATATTTTTCCCATCTTCTGTTACCATGGGAACACAATATTGTCTTTATATATACAGTCATATGCTACATAATTTGTATACTATATACTCAAACATTTGACTGCTGGTGTTAGAGATGAGCCTTACCTAACTTTTCCAACTTATGTACACGTCTAACATAAAGACAGATTTAGGAACAGAACTCATTTGTAAACTGGCGGCTGCCATACTTGGTAACTACCAGGTCTGACAGTTAAGTCTGCTAACGTAATTGTTCTGAGTGCTACATACCTCACTGCTGAATATCACCACAGTCATCTTCCAAGTACTCCCCTCCAGAAGCTATGTCCTGATGCCAGCAACTAGTCCACCTTGCAAAGCAATTTTGGGACTCTTTCTAGATAACCATGGTGCACAGTGGCATGGTGGTATGTTTTCAAACTCAATTTCCTAGTTGTCCGTGAGGGAGTTTTTAGCCAGTAAACAAATAACTGTATTGGAACATCCTCCCTTCTCACCTGATCAGGCCCCGGATGACTTTTTTTCTTTACCTGAAGATAAAGGGAATATTGAAAGGAAGACATTTTGGTGATGTTCAGGACATCAAAGATAATATGATGATAGGTCTGGTGGCCCTTCTAGAAAAAGAATTCCAAAATTGCTTTGAAGAGCAGACTAGGCACTAGTATGAGCGTATAGCTTCCCAAGAGGAGTACCTCAAAGGTGGCCATAGTAATAGTCAGCAATGTGGCATGTAAGCACCTTTTCTAGGATGAATTTGCAAACTTAATTGACAATCCTCATACTCGTATATTGGATACAATAGTTTACTGTACATGGCCCTGGTGATGTAGTGATCCAGGCAACATCAGACTGCATATACCTTCGTGGTCCCATGAAGTTATAACAGAGGTCAATTTAGAAATCCCAATTGGAGAGTTGCATGTAATGGCCTAACCAGTCATAGCAAATGCAAGTTTTCCATATGTAATGTGTGTATCTCATGTCTTGTATATGAAGGAATTGCATACCAGGGATGTGTAAGGGTACAGTACACTAGAAACCTTATGCCTATTAAGTTGGTTCCTACTTCTAGCACTAAGGGTTTCTAAGGTTGTAAATCTCTACGGAAGCAGACTGGCACATCTTTCTCCCATAGATCTGTTGGTAGTTTCAAACCACCACCCTTTTTATTAGCAGTTGATCCGTTTAGTTGCTGTATCATTAGAGCTAAGTACAGTACATTATAATATTCTGTATAATTACCAGGTATGGGCTGTCCTCAAATTACAAGTGAGTACTATTCCTAAATCTATCTTTGAGTTAAATTTGTACATAAATAGGAAAAGTTAGTTAAGGTTCATATCTAATGTAAGTAGTGAAATATTTCAGGATATAGTATATAGTGTTTCTGTGCATAAGAATATTTTAAAAAGGATTTTTGGATACAATAAAACATTTTACTGTATTGCTATGAATATAATAAAAGTATGTTATTACTAATACAGTAATAATACTTTAATGCGGATTGCCAAGTAGAAACTATATGTTATTACAAACTACTGTCTGTACCTCAAATTTCTAATACAATAGTCTTTATAGGAATTGATTCATACTTACAAGTTGTATATAAGTTCAACATTTGTAAACCAGGGACTGCCTGTATCTAATATGGTATTTGCACAATGTCCAAATCACATAGTGTCTTATTTCACACACTGTGTCTTAGACGTTATGTGATGCATGACTGTGTTGAGAACCAAGTAGCTTCACATGAAAAGAAACTGTGTATTTAAAGCACTTGGGACTAGTAGATACTAAACTTTATTTAGTTAGTAAAAATAAAGAACATTTTACTAAGCAGCATATCCATGACGTATCTGTAATTTGACAACAACAGCAATCTCATACTTTCAAATAGTCATGCAGTCAGTAAGTGACCAAAGCTGTCATATGTGGAACTTGCGATTCTTGCACCAATTTTAAGGAATCAAATATTAACTGCCCTTTTGACTGTCAGTGTTCTAACTAGTTCAATATCAGAGCTAAAGATCAGCATCTACTAATGTGTGTCATAATTACAGAAACTATTTACAGGGGTCTCACAGTGTTCATTTATAATCTTACTACCTAGAATGAAAACAAAAATGTCAACAGACAAAACAGAGGCAGTTGGCATTACATTCACATGTCTAATGATAAGATCTCACTGGTTCACAAATATGATATGCTTGACAATAACAGGGAATAATGATATAACTAGAAGTGAATGAGATTGAAATTACAGACCAATGTGGTTTAAACTCTTGCTAACAAGTTATGTGATCTTGTGAAAACTATGTAATATATGACCTACTGTGTAGTATATCATAAGGTTCTTGTGAGGCTTTCTTGATGTCATGTAGGAAAAGGACATCAAATAAGCATTAGTTTCTTCCTTTCAACATGAAAGAGTTGTCTGCATCTTGTACTGTACAAATATAAGCTATGCTTGTAAAAACTATTCTTATGAAACTTTTCATATTTCATCTTTCTATACTCAGACTATTACTCTTCAACATGTTAGATACCTGCTGATATCCATTTACAGTCACTTTCCGTTATACTTCTTGCATTCTCCGAGTACAAACCCAAGGGGGACATATACTCTCCAGGAAGCTATTCATTTATGTTCAGATACAGAATCTTATTTTTAACTCAAATAAAAAATAAGTAAACATATAGATGAAGCACATGTTGACCAAGATGAGATATCTAAAGAGATCATGGACACTCATTTTTCCCTTCTGTATATATCTTACCGGTGCTGGGCATTAGTCTCTGATTTTGGAAGTTTACCTCATCTTAATTTAAGATTTAGTGTCTTCTTCTTACACTATTTGCTTTAGTTAGTTATTTGCAAACTCTAGTAAACAACTGAAAATCTCATTGATTTAAAATCTTTTATATCTTCCTAGCATCACAATGTAGGTGGGGAACCTTTCTTCTGATTGAAGACCTGAGGGCTCAGGTTGGTTCCATTCTATAAGGGTATCATCCTCACCATGTACTTTTCATCCTCAGTGAAAAGGGGAAGGTCAGATGTCATATATTAATCAGGTTGCTCATGGAAGAACTGGCCAGAGCATAACCAATGGCTCCAATATAACTGCATAGGAAACTGACCAAATGTAGTCATTTCAAGTGCCAGGTGGACAGTCATGGGGAAAAGACATAGCATTGTCTTTGCTGTATCTAAATTTCTGTGTTACGCTCTATGAAGTTTGACATTCTGTGTATTGATGACCACTGCATGTGAATATCTGTAACAGACCTGCAATAGATACTCCATGCTTATAAAATAAATAAATGCCACTTCCAGAAAAAATAAAGATAATGTGGCACAACCTTGAAAAAAAACATGTTTATGCCTACTAATAAAATATATAAACAGTGAATTAAAACTACCTGTCCTATCGAAAATGTATTATCATTATATGTTATTATAGCATTGCATAGATAAAATGGATGAAGGATATAAGCTTTCATCTGATGATCAAATGGAAGAGTTTGGCAGTCATAAATAGCACTTTTGAGTTGTCTCGTGGATTGAATTGTGTCACTTCCAGAAAGTATGTGTCAGTTTGGCTGGGCCATGATTCTCAATATTGTGTGACTTTCAAATACATTGTAAATCCTGCTTCTAAGATGTTAATGAGGGAAGATGGGTGGCAGTTGTGTTGGTGTGGTAGGACTCAGTCTGTAAGATTATGTCTCAAGGCAGTCTGTTGGGATATGAAAGAAATAAACAAAGACAGAGACAGGGAGGCCTCATCTTAGCAGGAAAGAAACACTTTGGAGCAGAGTATGTCCTTTGGACCTCAGATCCCTGTGCCTGAGAAGTTCCTCAACCAGGGGAAGATTGATGAGAAGAGTCTTCTTCCAGACCTGACAAAGCCTTTCCCTATAGCAGATGCCCTGAATTTGGATTTTTCATACTTCATTGTGATGAAATAAACTTCTCTTTGTTAAAACCACCAACTTGTGCTGTAACTCAGGTTATAATAGCACTGAACGACTAAGAAGTAAGGTATTGCTTTTTTAATAATGAAATCTTTAAGTTTGTTTTAACTCAAAAACATTTTTGTACCAAAAGCCGGAGAAGATATACTGTTGATTTTGGCTCTATCTATTAATTATAGACTAGATGGAGGATAAATAAAACAAACAAACAACAACAACCAAAAAAGAAAGAGTAGGCAAAAATAGGAAACACTATTTCATAGGTGGTAAGTAGTAGATATTTTGAAGAATGAACACTTTTATTAGATGTCAGCATTCCATAGATCCATGCACATTAATTTAATGCCAGTAGAGAAGAAATTGAAGATTTTTTTCAACATCTGCAATCTGGCGTTAATCAAATGCAATCAGGATGCATTGATAATTACTGGTGATTGAACTATGGAAACTGGAAATGAAGTAGGATCTGTAGCTGGAAAATATGGGCTTGGTAATAGAAACAACTCTGGAGAGGTCATAATTGTATTTTGGAAGACCAATGAATTATTGCTTGAAAATAACTTTTCACCATAACATAGATGGCAACTATACTCATAGACCTAGCTGAATGGAATACACAGGAATCAAATTGACTGCATGTAGGGAAATAGGCAATGGGGAAGCTCTAAATCGTTATTCTGAACAAGGCCAGGGGCTGACCATGGAATAGACCATCAATTACGCATATGCAAGCTAAAGTTGAAGAAAATTAGAACAAGTTCATGAGAGCCCAAGTACAACCTTGAGTATACGCCACTTGAGTTTAGAGAAGGTCCCTAAAATAGATTTGAAACGTTGAACAGTAATTCCTGAAGACCAGACAAGTTTTGGAATGACACCAAGGACATCATATGTGAAAAAAGTGAATTATCACTTTAAAGACAAGAAAAGACATAAAAAGATGTCACAAGAGACTCTGAGAATTGCTGTAGTGGATAGAAAAAAAAAGGGAAGTGAAAGAGCTGAACAGAGCATTTTAAAGAACTGGAGAAGAGCGTGTATTATAATGAAATGTGCAAAGTCTCAGAGTCAGAAAACCAAAAGAGAAGAACAACCTGAGTGTTTCTCAAGCTAGAACTGAAGAAAAAATTTCAAGAATTGAGTTGCAGTACTGACAGATTCTATAGGGAAAATATTAAATGAGACAGGATGCATCAAAAGGAGAAAGAAGGACTACATAGAGTTAGTGTCCCAAAAAGAATTGGTTGATGTTCAACCATTTTAGTAAGTAGCATATGATCAAGGACTGATAGTACTAAAGGGACAAGTCCAATCCTCACTGAAGACGTTGGAGAAAATAAGAATTCAGTAGTTAACAGGATACCAGTTGAGATGTTTTAGCAAAAAGCTACAGCACTGGAAGTGCTCAATCATCTATGCTGAGAAATTTGGAGAACAGTTACCTGGCCAATGGACTAGCATAGATCCCTATTTATGACCATTCTAAAGACAGGTGATCCAGCTGAATGTGAAAATTATTGAACAATGCTATTAACATCACAGTAAAATTTTGCTGAGGTTGATTCAGAAACAGTTGCAACAATTCATAAACAAAGAACTGCCAGAAATACAAGTTGCATTCTGATGAGGATGTGGAAAAAGAGATATCAATACTTATGTCAGATGCTCTTGGCTAAAAGCAGAGAATACTAGAAAGATGTTTACATGTACTTTATTGACAACACAAAGGAATTTGACTGTGTGGATTTTAACAATTCATGGATAACATTTCAAAGAACAAGAATTCCAAGACATTTAAAGGTGTTTATGCAGAACCTTTATATAGACCAAGATGTGGTCATCCTAACAGATCAAGAGAGTAATGCCTAGTTTAAAATCAACAAAGACGTGTATCAGGGTTGTAACATTGAACCGTATTTATTTGATCTGTTTGCTAAGCAAATAAGCCAAGAAACTGTACTATATGAAGAAGAACACAGCAGCCCAGAACTCTTTAAGAGTCTGGGATATGCAGATCACACACCCTTACTTGCTGAAAGTGAAGAGGACTTGAAGCCTTGCTGATGAAGATCAAAGAGTGCAACTTGTGGTGTGTATTTCACTGCGACATAAAGAAAATAAGAATCTTCACAACTGGACTGATTAGCAGCATCATGATAGAGAAAAGATTGAAAATGTCAAGGACTTCCTTTTTCTAGGATCTACAATCAACTGTCATGGAAGCAGCAATCAAGAAAACAAAGGATATATTGCATTGGGCACATTTGCTGTAAAAGACTTTTGTAATGCATTACTGTACTTTAATGATGTTACTTTAAGGACTAAGGTATCCCTGATCAGTTGCCTTATATACATGTGAAAACTGGATATTCAATAAGGAAGACTGAAAATAGTTGATGACTTTTAATTATAGTGTTGGCAAAGAATACTGAATAGACCGTGGATTGCTAGGACAAACAAATGTGTCTCGAAAGAAGTATAGCCAGAATACTCATTAGAAGTGAGGATGGTGATATGTTGTGAGAATTTTGTGGTTCTGTGCATCTATAGGATGTCATACTGCTAACCTCTTGCTGAAGGAAAGGGAGTGGGTGGAGAGGAGTGGATAGGAGACTATTGGGAGGATAGGGCATGTATGGAGCAGAGAAGAGGGGTGTGTTGTCACTGGGCAGGGAGAGCAGTGGGAGCTGTGTATATAGGTGAGCATGCGAATTTACATGGGAATGTACATTTTCATTCAATCATTAAAAAAAAATGAGGATGGTGAGACTTTGTACTTCAGGCATGCTATTAAGAGGGACAGTGGTGTATGCAGTGGTCTCGGATAGTCTGGAGGACTCATCTAGTCTCTGCCAGTCCAGAAAGTCTGCCAAGCCAGCCAAGTGCCATCGAAAGTCTAGTCATTTATTTTAGGAATTTGAACTTTTTTTTTATGTTTTTGTCCTGTTCTATTTGGGACTATCTGTTTAATACCTGATGGCAGTGGTAGCTGGGCACTCTGTAGCTTTTCTGTTGTCGGATTAAATGACTTCTTTAGAACAACTATTTTCAGTATGTAAGTTTTTCATACTTTATTTGTCAAAGCATTTTTTTGAGCTAAAACATCATAAAATTATTTCCAAACAGATATTTAAAATGTCTTTCCTGATTAAACCCAGAAATGTTTTGGGGTTCCTGAAAAAAATGCAATTATATTTAATGCCTAATGTTTAATAAGAATAGTAAGAAATATAAATGGCAGACAGACAGATAGCTACGAAAAGGCTTGATAGAATGAAGACAAATAGATCTGGTTAGATCGTGAAAAAGAAAAAGGAACTCATAAAATTCACTGCAGTTGCTGAGTCTGCAGTAAGAAATCATTAAGTATTTTAGAGTATACTCCCTGAACGGGACTTAGCGCCCAGGCTATTAGCTGTCTGAGTAAGAATTGGTAACCTGGAAAATCAAATGCTATAAATGTATTAACCAATATTTTCCAGAACTCCAAGTACTAAATTAGAACTTTGCTAGAAATGTGTTTGTTTCCCTCCTAACAGCAGATGATTTTTCTTTTTAAAAATATATTCTTTTAATTGGCTGTTTAAGGGTAACGAGGCCGTGCAGTCTGACACGCTGAGTTAGCAGGGCAGTGCAGCTGGGCTTTGTCTAACAGACAAGCAGCAGTGGCTGTGACAGAGACGTGGAGTAGCATTGCCTACTTCTATCCCGGGATCATGCTAGTCTCACGGAGATTTTTGACATGAACTTAACATTTTTCTCCAGAGAGTAAAATTTTTTAAAATGAAGGATAAAGAAAATATTTTAAAGCAATATATTCCCTGCTTTTCCTCAGTAAGCTAACTACATGTCTTTAAATACTGGCTGAACTATTTTCCCTAGTGGCTTCTACACAGTTCTCTCACTCTGTCAGACTAACAAACCTATGCCCAGTCCTGTGTTACCAAATAGTTTTGTCCTATTTTAGTTAGAAAATGAAGGGAATCCAAGATTAATGTGTAAGTGTCTCTCTTGTCCACTCAAGCTTTCATTTTATTCTTCCTTCCTTTCTAGAAGGAAAACAGGTACATAAAATTACACACTGCAAAGAATGGCCAGAGGATGAAGAGCTGTTGCCATCATAAGTCTTGAAATTATTACCTGTCTGTGGTTTTTCTATTCTACATCTCTGCTTACTTTCCTAGGGCTGCATAATATAATGCATACTAGAATTTATATCATCTCCTAATTTAATTCAACATTTATAGTGTTTGCCTGCTCGAAATTTACATAATATAACATCCTATATAAAGTTACAGAGTTTTATAACTCTTTATATTTGCTCAGATTTATCAACCTGAAATGTTTTTCCCTATTCTTCTACAGGGACAACTTCTCCATCTTTAAAGGCCTAGATCAAACCCCTTCTTCTCTAACTCCTTTATGCAATTTCTCCAGCCTCTAAGTCCCAGCAACAGATCTTTTTTTACCTCTGTTTAACTCCTAACGTTACTTAATTTGTTGTACAATAAATGACCCCTGCATCATTTTATGGTTTACTACTCTTGATATTTGTTACTCTTGGATGCTATCCAGCGGATTCTGACTCTGCAGAGCCAGGGGGCGTGTTTGAACCTCCACATTTTTTTAGTTAGCAGCCACTAGCATTTCTTACTGAATTTTGAGACCAGTCTCATTCGTCTTATCCCATCAAAAACCAAAACCAAGCCTGTGCCATCGAGTAAATTCTGATGCACAACATTTTAGGATGAAGTAGAAATGCCCCGTGGGGTTTCCAAGGAGTGACTGGTGAATCAAACGGCCAACGATTTGGTTAGCAGCCTGCGTGCTTAACCACTGTGCAACCCAGGCTCCTTCTCCACCACATCACTAGTCATATTTTGTGGCTTACTGAAGTTAGGAATTATGATTTATTTCTTTTGTATAATGTCTGATGCAAAACAAACAGTACCTACATATGTATTCAATCAATTAATTTGTCATTTTATAGGCGCCAGCAACTACCTTAGTTCTTTATAGAGAAGATCTGCAAGTGTTGACTTGGAGTCCAGAGTGTTATACAATATAAACCTAAAACAACACAGTAAACTATGTTGTCCAGTCAATCCTAACTCATAGCACTCATATAGGACAGGGTGGAACTATCCCATAGAGTTTCCAAGGAGTACCTGGTGGATTTGAACTGCCTAACCTTTTGGTTAGCAGCTGTAGTACTTAACCACTGCACCACCAGGGCAGTTCACACAATAGAGTACCAAACCCAAAATGTTGTAGCACCAACATGACTGGTACTACATTGCTTTTGGATTTTACAGTTGATTGAAAGAGACTTTCAAAAAATTAAGATGTTCTAATTATTGTGAATGTTACTTTAAATTCTAACATGTGTCAGGTGCTTACTGGATGTGAGGCACTGTGTTAGACATGAAATAGACATGTATTTCTGATTTCATTTTCACAGAAACTGTAGAATGTTAATAGACGGAGTGTTTTATTCATGTTTTAGAAATGACTGCATGTTGAATTGGGGATCAAAGATTTCTATCTGCTTCACAACCTTAAGCTCTTACCAGTGTAATCTGTTGTCTCCCTCTTTGTCTATGATGATCTAAATGTGTTTATATTTTTTCTGACACAAAGTAAATTGAAATTTTTTGGGGAGTCATTTATTCAAGTACCGTAAGTTGCCCTCTTCCTGATAATGGCATGATTCAGAACTTTTAATAATGATTACAATTAAGCAATGATATCATTGCCCCTCTGTTTTATGAGACGATAATCCAATTCCTAAATGGCTGTACTAGAAGCCAAAGGCAGGGCAGTTTATCACAGCAAGAGAATCAGATTACTGCTGAGCAGAATAGAGAGCCTTGACATTATTACTATAAACTGCATGTTTGAGGGTTACTAGCCCTCCAGCCAACACATCTTTAAATACTGTATTGTCAAAGTTAAAAACTGAAAGAAAAGATACCATCTGTACTGGATAGACCTGCTGATGGCTCTCTGAATGGTGGGGAAAAATTTATTCTTTCCAATAAATCATTTGACTTGGAGTAAAGGCAAACTTAGACCTTTCTTATTGGCTGTTTCTCTTCAGCCATTTAACTTCACTGAAATACAGTTTTCTTTATTTTAAAGTAATAGGCTTCTTATTCTAATACCAATGATTGGATATGCCAAAAAAGAAAACTTTGAATTCATATTTAATGAAAAAAAGTATATGCATTTCCTCAGTTGAAACTTTATGTGTGGACAAGTAAAGGGTTGTACTGGTACATGTTAGGAAAGGGCAATTTGCATTTTATATTTTCTCTCCAAAGTGTCTTCTACACAATCCCTTTAAAAAGGACCTCCATTCATAGGTTTCTCTCCGAGGATCTGGCACACACAGAATGGCTGCTGTTTCATACCTTAGTCTCACATTATTTTGACCACTCCTTTATGAATTATACTTAAATCATACCTTTGGATCCGACTCGATGGCACTTGGCTTAGGATCTTCCAAAAACACCTAAAATATTTGAAGATATCCGAAACATGTAACAAGAATGTCTCTATATAAATACAAATATCTGAAGAATATTCTAAAATCCGAGTCCAATTTTGGTTATGTACACAATAAACATCAATAAGTGGAACATTTTACTTAGAGCGTATTTCAGGGGATTATTTGCATGTGGGTAACCACTAATAATATATCTGTTATACAAAAGATCAATAATTGTGCATAATACACTGAATTTGTCTGTTTGAATAAAATTGGCATAAAATATAGAAAGCAAATATAATGATTATGAAATCACAGTTTTTCTTTTTAAAAAGCTAAAATGCCTAGGGGTTGTTTTCATAATCTGTTTCAGTGTGAAAATTCAGTTAACTCATTTCAAAAGATATAGATAGGAATAAAACCCAATTATTTTCTTAAGAATAACTACTGTGGTAAGTAAAACAATAGTTTTGATTTTCAGTTAAGTAAGTACCTGTTTTGCATTTGCAGAGATACAGCTTAAAGGTTATAATTTTTATCACATACATCGTTTTACTAGTTTCTTTTGTCTCTTACTGTCAACCACTTGCCACTATCTGAAAGTACCATCCACGACAAACCCCCATACTTTGTGAATGTGTGGAATAGACATCCAACTTTTTAGAGTGGCACTTGTCTCTGATCTAGGCTACAAATCAGGAAGCTGTGCTCATGGCCCAAATTCAGGCATCATTTATTTAGAAAAATTAAAATTCACTGGAATATGCACAAACCCGTTGTTTATATTCTGTCTATGGCTGTTTTCAGGTTACAATAGCAGATGTAAATAGCTGTGACAAGGAATGGACAGTCCCCAACACCTAAAATATTTACTCTCTAGCTCTTTACAGAAGATTTTGATTTTTTTGATTTTTCTTTTGATTTTTTGATTCTTTGATTTTTCTTTTATTTATTCCTATGTCATAGAATCCTATCAAAATGACTCACTGTATGAAGGTCATTTTTTTTCACTGTACTCTTCCTTCACTTTTGCGTTCACAAATTGATTTTGTTTCAGTGAATCTCTTTCCTGTCTCATCTTTGAAAACCACACCCATTTTAAGGTCTAACTCAAATTCCAGCCTGTTTGTTACATTTTTGATCCACTGATATTGTGCTTTCTTACATCTGAAGCGCCATACTATTTACTTCTGCAAATTCTAGAACTTGCTGCCTTCTGCTATGTGTTAGAATTATTTATACAAGTGTCTCATATCCTGTACAAGTTCACTGGCAAGTTAAGAGTCATGGATGTGAATTACTAACAACCTCATCAGATCCTAGCAAATAACAACTTACTTTCAAGTTGCTAGATAGACTTCACAGCATTTCACAATGAAAAGTGTCTAACAAGTGTAATAGAATAATACATTAAAATGAAGGAAGGAACCCCCACAGCATGGCCCCTGGACACCCTTTTAGCACAGTAATGAAGCCATTCCTGAGGTTCATCTACATCCAAAGATTAGATAGCCACACAAAACCAAATGAGACTAAAACGGGCTAGGACTAGAAGAAAGGGAGGAGACAGGGAAACTGGTGAGAAAATGGATATCAGGTACGTTTTAACAGTAAGAGTTAAAAACTTTAAAGATCTTGAACACAGTCTAGGCAAGACAGCTTGTATTTTGTGTTCAGTAGAAGGAACTACCATCAGTGATTTCAGGAGCTGGAATTTATATTATAAATGTTAAGCTCTTGGTGAATGTTGGTAGTGTTTGTAGGTACTATAGGCCAGGGGATAGAAATAGAATTCTCAATCAGGTATTTATTGCAGCCAAAATGGCCTCTGAATCCAGCTTTACCATGGGATCAAGATGTTAGTTAGCTCGAGACTGGTCTAAACATGCAAGCAGCTATTTATCTAATTGCCATCCTTAGAATGAAGCCCAAGGTTTTATTTTATCTCATTAATCAGTGCTTATGTAAGTAGTCAAAACAGTTACCTTTCGCCTAATATATACTGGCCCTTTGACCTAGAGTTAGAGAAATAGGGAAATTTGTTTTTAAAATAGCTTGTATACAAGCAGTTGCTTTTACCCTACATAACTTTAACTGTACTATTTGAAAGAATTTGACCTAGAATTTAATTCCCTTGATAGAATTAGATGGAGAATCTAATCATGATATATCTGACTTGAGAGAGAAAAGCATTGTAGCATGGATCAAGGACTAAGTATATTAATTTCTATTACTGCTGCAGTGAACGATTATGTTAGTGGCTTAAAACACACATTATCTTAGAATCCTCTAGTTAGAAATCTGACATACATCTAACCAGGTTAAGATGAGGGGATCAGTAAGACTGCATTCCTCATTGGAAACTCCAGGGAGAATTCATTTCCTTGGAGCTGTAGGTTTGAAATCCCTACTTTCTTGATAGCTGTCCGCTGAGGAACATGGGATCTACATGAGTCTGGATTGACTTGATGGCAACGAGTTTTGTTTGGTTTTGGTTTAGAAGACACTGGCATTCCTTAGCTTATGACCTCCAGCTTCCGTCTTCAAAGCCAGCAACTGCGGGTGAGACCCCTTTTCACAACTCTTCTCTGACATCCTTTTCCTCTTCCTCCACTAGTAAGGACTCATGTGATAAAACTGGATTCATGTAATTTTCCAAGGTAGTCTCCTCATCACAACATCATTGACCTAATTCAGAGATTTTTCTTTTGCTGTATAAGGTAGTAGCAATGTGATGAATTCTGTAGTATGGCTTTTCTTGTCATTGTCTTCTAACTGTCACCAAAGTACGTGAGAGGCAAAGCTGAGAAAATAAGGTAATTGTAGCCCATGGTGGGACTGGTCAGTTTTGCTATAAAAGAAAACCCATTATGGAGTGGAAAGATGAGACCACTGCCATCAAGACAGGAGAGTCTCACAGGAGACACCTGCAGGAGACAGGACAGTGGGTTTCTCAATCCACAGAGCAAGACAGCGGAGTACTTTTGGGTATAGGCTGAAGGTCAGGTTGAATCCTGTGACTTACCCATGAATTTGGAACTTGCCAGTCTTCCCAGCCATGTGAGACATTTCCTTTACATGTATCATGAGTTCTGTGAAATGTTGTAGCAAGTTAGAAACCCAAAGACAGGAGGCAGAATACGGAGGGAAAAGGAAGTAGTGGATGTTGGAGGTGACAGAGTGATACAGCAGCTTGGAAAACGTGGATGTTTGGGCCATCTTTAACCTCTGCTTCACAGGAACCAGCTTTGTGCAGATTCTTATAAAAGAAATGATCTGTTTAGTAATACATCTGTAGGTTCCAGGGATTACAGTGTGGACAGGTTTATGGAGCGATATTTCTGCCTGTAATACTAGATATTAAAAGGAAAATTTAAGTGAAATAAGAAGATAATTAAGTAAAGGTAAAGAAAATTCACACAAAATTTTAGACAGAAAAGGTTTTACAGTGTAAGTAAATTGTTGCTGTTGTTAGATACCATCAAGTCAATTCTGACATAATATTGTGGTGAAATGTGTAAAAAACCGAAGTTAGAAGGTCAAAAGGAAAGAACACACTTAGCATTTGTCAAGCTACAAGAAAAGAAGGAAAAATTCAAGCGTCAAGTTGCAATATTGCAAGTTTTTCTGGGGAAAATATTGAGCACTGCAGGAAAACATCAAAAGAAGAATGAAGGAATACACATAGTCACTGCACCAAAAATAATTGGTTGAAGTTCAACCATTTTAGCAGGTAATATATGATCAAGAATGGGTAGTACTGAAAGAAGAAGTCCAAGCTACACTAAAAGGAATGCTGGAAAACTAGACATCAGCAATGGACAAAGTACCAATTAAGATGTTTCAAAAAATGGATACAATCGTGAATGTTCTCAATCCTCTATGTCAAGAAATTTGGAAGACAACTACCTGGCCAATCAAGTGGAAGAAATCCACATTTGTGGATTCAAAAGAAAGGTGATCCAACTGATAATGGAAATTATACTAAACACTCATAATTTTCTTATTTGATTTGAATTTAGAGACATAATATAGCTAGTATTTTTCTTTCTTTAGGTTTTATTTAGTTCCTACAGGACCTATTATATTGGATCAGCTAAATGCCTATTAGTGTGTTTTGTATAAAATGGAATACCCTCAAAGAGCCAGTTTTACTTTTATCAAAACAAGTTTATGACTTCAGTGTTTAGTGGTAATATTTTAGGATAGAAAGATCTCATTGAATTACAGTATTTTGATTGCCAAGTATTTAAACAAATTAAAAGAATACTACAAGTACATGCAGAAATGCAACAAAATAGCCCTACACATTTAAGGTGGTGGTAAATAGCCTTTGTTTTTAGTCTGCTAAATTCAGACATTGTAATTTCTAATAGCAATGGAAATTTGATACCAAACATAACCCCATGTGTATTATTGAACCTTATAATTTCTTTCAATACATTTCCATAGAAACTCTAATGGCATAAAAAATAGCACAGCTTCCTCTAATAGATTATAGCTCTCACATTCTAATATAAATATGTAATTTTTCTTCTATAAAGACAAATGGCAGTCCCCTGTTAAGTCTTACTCCTCAGTTCCATTGTTAAAGGGGTTTCCTTTCAACAGGATTGAGTATACTTTTGGCCTTGTATTTTTGACAGCCTGACTTTGCCCTGTACCTTCTGATGCCTGCTGGAGTCTTCAGCTACTGTGTCCTCCTTGCATTGATTACAAGCTCTTCAGTTGCATCTAAGAGAAATCTGACTCCAATAAGGTTAAAGAAATGAGGGATTGATTATGAGTATAATAACATGTCTTGCAAAACACAAAAGTAAAATCAAATCTGGCCATCAAGAGTAAATGGGACGGAGGTCTCCAGATTCTGGTACCTTGTTCATCAGTGTCCCTAAGCCTGCTTCATCTCCCTCTCCTCCACTGCCCTCTCTTACTGCCCCTTTCTTCCCCTCTCCTTTGTTCTTCTGCTCTTGCTCCCCTTTCTGTCTCCATATGGTTTATTTTGCTTTTCTTTGGTAAACATAGTATTTTACCTTTAGGACTGAATAAAATACCATCATCAACTAGAGCATCCACCCATTTTTCCAAGTATAGGAAATAAATTTGTATTTAAAAGCAATTTTTTGCTGGCAGCTGCATTTGACCCAGAGTCTGCAAATGCTTTCTGTAAATTACCAGATAGTAAATGTTTTTGTCTTCACAGGCCACATGGCCCCTTGTTACAACTGCTGACTGTGCCATTTTAGCCAAAAAAAAAAAAAATCAGTCAGATGGATTGACACAGTGGCTGCAAACAATGGGCTCCAACACAGCCATGGTTGTTAGGATGGTGTTATAAAGAGGATTGCTGGGAGTTTGAACTGGCCAGATGGTATCTAACAGCAATAGTAACAATTCTTTATCTGCTTAGTGGCCGTGATACTTACTGAGAGCTCAAATTCTATATTCTGTGTAAACTATGGCCAGGTGAATGCTGAATAGATAATTTAAAAACATCATGGTTAACCTTCTCTTCCAGTTCAAAGACAATGAAGCAGTTTTAGAGAAGCCTGTAGTGATTCCTGCCACTCCCAATGTCCTTTAGACAAGGAAAGCACTACATTCCCGAACACTTGCTGAGGTAGCAATCCTAGGCAAAAGTTACCTACTTACTGACCAGAGGGACTGACTTCATCTTGAAGGCTCTGTTGTTCCCTGACCTGAACAAGTGAAAACATAAACATGTCAGTGAATTACTCAGCTTTACGTGAAAATTCTGCCTTCGTAGGAACACACGAGAGATTATTTTGAACCAGTAGACTCTTTCTTAGAATTTGAACAAGAGATGTGCCTTCCGCACCCTTCAGTTGGTAGTAGGGATAGAGCAGATGGAGGTGAAAGAAAGAGAACTGCAGGGACAGTTGTGAGTGGCTTAGCACAGTGCACTAAAGTGAAGACAGCACTCAAGTGCTGATCGTAACAAATTATGGGTAATGTTGCGGAGAATGGGAATGTCGGAACACCTAGTTGTGCTTGTGAGAAATCTGTATATGGATCAAGAGGCAGTCATAGGAATAGAACAATGGGGTACCGCATGGTTTAAAGTCAGGAAAGGTGTGTGCCAGGCTTATATCCTTCCACCATACCTTTTCAATCTGTATGCTGAGCAAATCTGAGAAGCTGGCCTATATGAAAAAGAAACAGGCATCAGCATTAGAGGAAGACTTATTAACAACCTGCATGATTGGATGACACACCTCTGTTTGCTGACAGTGAAGAGGATTTGAAACACTGATGAAGAACAAAGATCACAGCTTTCCGTATGGATTACACCTCAACATCAGGAAAACAAAAATCCTCACAACTGGACAAATAAGCAGCATCCTGATAAATGGAGAAAAGATTGAAGTTTTAAGGATCCACAATCAACACCCATGGAAACAGCAGTCAAGAAGTCGAAGGATGCTTTGCATTAGGCAAATATACTGCAAAAGACCTCTTTAAAGTATTGAGAAGCAAAGATGTCACATTGAAGGCTAAGGTGTGTCTAACCCAAGCCACGGGATTTTCAGTCACATCACACACATGCAAAAACTGAACAGTGAATGAGAAAGACAGAAGAAGAATTGATGCCTTTGAAACTGTGGTGTTGGAGAAGAATATTGGATGTCTCATTGACTGCCAAAAGAGCAAACAGGTGTATCCTGGAAGAAGCCTAACCAGAGTGCTTCTTGGAAGCAAAGATGGTGAGATTGCATCTTACATACTTTGGACATGTTTTGTCAGGAGGGATCAGTTCCTGGAGAAGGACATCATGCTTGATAGAGTGGAGGGTTAATGAGAAAGAAGACCCTCAATGAGATGGATTGACACAGTGACTGCCAACAGTGGGCTTAAGCATAAAAACAGCTGTGGGCATGGTACAGGACTGGGTACTATTTTGTTCTGTTATACGAAGGGTCATGAGCTGGAACTGACTTGACGGCCCCTAACAACAACAACAACAAAAAAGTAACGATCCCAGAACCCTTGCTGTGGTGAGGGCATTCCACAGTGCAACCTCAACTTTCTCAGGATCACAGACTACGTGTCCATTTTGATGAGGCCCAGGTCTGTGAGCTGTGATTTTTGTATTTATCTTGTTGATATGTATTGCCTTCCAATAATCCCTGTTAGAAATTACCTAAGTGAAACTCAGCTTCCTGTCTCCTAAAATGGAAAATGAATGTCTATCCACTAAACACAGACAAGAAACAACAAAAAAAGAGAAAAATATTTTTGTTCTTGTGTAACTTGACAGAGTGCCAGGAAAACATAATATTTTTAGAATAGTGGGTTTAGCAATTCTTTCTTTTCTTCTTCTTCCCATATTCTGATATTTTCACTGTAAAGACGGAAGTACTGAACAAAGTTAATCACATCACGGTAGAGCTACATAATGTTTGGAACACTCTACCTTTATGAGACTAATCAAAAAGTGTGATTAGGAAAAAACAAAACAGTGAAGGTCATTAGTTGAGGATTACCTTTAGTAGATAGTAGTTTCATGTAGATCTGGTGAGTATATGTACTTGGGTGGGTGCCATGGATGATAATAGAGAACATAGGTGGATTGGATATCAACCTAAGATGTATTTTTAATGAACAAAGGAGATTGAATTTTAATGGAAATTGAAAGAGTAGCTAATTTTGAGGAAAGCTGATACAATTATTTTATATATCCTGCTGTCTGCATCCCATATTACTGAGTTGCACCTGGGGTTTTAAAAGCCAGCAAGCTTCCATCTAAGGAACATCAGTTTGTCCCCACTCACCTGGAATGGATGAAAACTGAGAACATCAAAGACATGAGGAAAACTGAGCTTAGGAGACAGAAGGACCCACATGACTGGGAGACGACATCCACAGGAGTGCAGAAGAACTAAATGGTACCTGGCCACTATCAAAGACAGCCCTGACAGGGAACAGAGTATAGAGTCCGTGACGTAGCATGAAAGAAAGGGGTGCACAGATCTAGAACTCTGTTAAGTGGACTTGATGGTGTGACAACCTCAAGGGTCCCCTGAGAACGTGGCTGTTAGTCCAGAGCTGAAACCAGTACTGAAGCTAATACTTCAGCCAAAGAGTAGACTGGACTTGGGGATACAGAGTGATGTCGGAGATGTGTGTACTTTGTGGTTTAGTATACGTAGGAGCCTGTCCTACTGGTTTCTTTTTTGAGGGGAGAAGAGAATGTAGAGAAGAGGAGACAAGTATTAGTTGAATGGATACTGGAAATAAAGAATGGAAAAGAAAAGTGTGCTGTCATAGAGTAAGGAGAGCAGACAGAGTTGTAGAGGCAGGTGCTCCAGATTTTATATGGCAAATGGATTTGGATTGTAAGCTTTCACTTAATCACAATAAAAAAAATTTAAAAATAGACATTGCATGTCGGGGTAGAGAATATACATATATATGCTGCTGTTCTACATGTAAAGTTGATAAAGATATGTCGAAGCTTTCAGTTAGCTTGATTGAAACTCCAGAGCTTTACTTCTTTAAAAAAGGTCATAACTTTATTGTGCCAAAATGAAAATAAAATTCATTCTTGAACGAAATAAAGCATCAGTTTTACAAGTAGTGTATGCTTCCAGATATGCTGTGTGGTAAGTAGAATGATGTTGTCTAGCTAGAGTTATTAATTTTCAAACAGTTATTCAAGATTTGTCTGACTTTTCACAGCAATGTGTGATGGTGCATCTCCAACTACCTTGATCTGAGAGCGTAGGACTGGGAAAATATTTCCAATAATTTGGAAAAAAAAAAGCATTTATTTTCAATGTGCTAGGCATCAACTTTTCATTAGATGAATTGATTTTCAACAACATCAAATTATATTAAATACTGTTGTTTATTGACTTATTCAGTACTCACTATCTTTACTGGTTTATTTATCGAGTGCTCACATAGTACTATGTATCTTTCTTATTTTGTCAATACAACGGGAGTTGCCTTTTACTGAGTCATAATTACATGGCAGGCACTGTTCTGAGCCCTTATATACATCAGCTCATTAATTTCTATGGCAACCAATATACAGAGAAAAAAGTCAGACATTCAGATGGTGAAATAAATATGCCCCAGACTGGCTAGTTGGCGATTGTTAGAAATGGAATTCAAATCCAGGTCTACGTCTACCTTGAAATCATTCCTAACATTTCACACATTACCAAAGTTATCCTTCAGAGATGTGCTGTTTTCAAAAGGCTCTGAATTGTAGGCCATTTTCATATGAGCAAATGCATGACTTTATAAAATTCTACAGTTCTACTTGTAAAACTCAGATGCATTAATAGCATCTATGGAAACCACTGTCTCAGCCTGAGAGTAATGCTGCAGAAACTGGAGGTTATTATTTGTTTGTGAAATTCACGCTTGAACTAGAGAACCCACACTGCATTATTTGCTGTTAAAAAGGAAGAGCACACATCTTACCATATTTAGATGTGCCATTTGCTGACATCGTTTTACATAATTAATTGCCAGGGCTTCTCTGTTCCAAGCCAGTTGTAGGCAAAAGTCATCCCTTTAATAGTGGCATATGGGCTACTTGCTAAATTAACATTTTCTCCCTGCATTCATCCAAAATGAGAGTTTTAATTATCTTTGCTTTTACCCTGAGTTTCTGTGATCATCTTCTGCAGTATGTGCTTCCTCCAGCTTAAGTTCAACTGGAAAATGGTCACGTTGCTGTGGAAGGCTTTCTACTTTCCAGTTATGTTGTATAACTTGGGGAGATGGCAAGGAAATCATTTCTGAAATTACAAGCATATTATAGGATTCTTATTTTAATACACATCTTAATTTTATAACTAAATAATTAGTCATCCAGTAGCAGCACTAATTGATGACTCATTATTTCAAAACTGCCCCCGGTGAAGAGGTTCTCCTGGTCTGTCTTTTTGCTTCTGTTCTTTAATTCCTGAGAAAAAAGACCCAGCTGAAGAAGCATCTAGTGAGAAATTAAGAGGACAAATCTGAGGCCAGACATAAAGATAAAGGGTAGTTTATCATACCTTAATATTCCACAAAGAATAACAAAGTTAAATGGCAAAGCTCTTCTCTGTAATCTTTTACAACCTATGAAATTCTTGCACTGTAATTTTCCAACATTCTACCATCACATATTTGCTTGTTTCTTCAGCATTGGTTTCCTGAAACTATATAATGATGACAGACTGGAGACACTTTGATTTCCTGAAGCCTATGCAGACTTGTGCAAAAGTGAGTAAACTAATCTAATCTAATCTACTAGGCACATGATTTTATGTCCTCAAAACTGGTAGTTTAGCTATAGAGCATGTGGCATGGGTCTGTGATTAGCTCTCAAGCAATCTTTCTTCTAGAAATGGCCAGTGCATATTATTGTCCTGAATTGCCATTTGTTTTGTGGCTGTTTCATTTACCTAGCTTAGTTTTTGTCTTTCTTTCTCTTGAATAGATTTAGTTTTAATCCTAATATATTAAGAGCATGTCTCAGATTTTGTCTGCTGAAAATGGTCTAATGTATTTACTCACTTGATATCTTGGGGAACTAAAGTTGAAGGGAGAGCATCTCCAGTAGGGCAAGGTGTAATTGTGCCAAAATGGCCTTAAATGGTAATGTGATATGCTTCATTATTGTCATTAAGTGTACCAGTTCATGGCCTGATTTTAATTTTCATGAGAGTTTTTAATATATTGACTATATTTAATTTTAGGTGTTTCCTAAAATTCACAAATGATTAGACTATGTATTTGTGAGATAGGGAAAGAACAACTGAAGGAAGGAATTAGAAAGAATGGAAAGTATGTTATTCCACATAGTGTCTGGAAAGGTTGTATTAACAGCACACCAGGGTGCGTGCTTCATCAAAATTTTGGCCAGATTAGAACATAATTCTCTCGTAACAGCACTTTGAAGATGATACTTATATTTTGTTTTGAGATTCTGTTATTCTGATTTTCAAAAAGAAGGATTTTTTTTTTTGGTGGATTGTTTTCTCCTGGCAATTCTAAAGTGCGCTGACAAAGTGGAAGCCTGAAGAGGCTGAAGCTGCTGTCTCTGTGCGGATGAAGTGTCATACCTCTTGGCAGCCTCAAGTGCTGCAATCAGTTGTTGCTTTTCCAAAGGGTATTAGCTGTGTGGATCAGTTAACATCTGGGCTCTGACATTTGTTCAGGTTGAAAATCGCTTCTAAGTGTAAATTTAATTGTTGGCTTTAATCTTTGTGTGTCTCCATGCAGTCTTGGCTGCATCGAATCACCTTTCTGGAAGCATCAGTGGAGGGGCTTAGTGGGTGGAGTACAATGAAGAGTGATCAGTCATAATCGTAAGCTATTGGGGTATAGACTGGGTAGTGAGACAAGCACACTCAGATACATGAAAGGTAGCTGCATAGTCAGGACGGCTAACACAGGGTCAGCAATGGGTAGACAGGTGGACATTGTCACAGCTGGACTTGTAGGAGGCAGCTTCAGTATGGCAAGCAAGGTAAGGTCAGCAAAGTTTCTCCGACTTCCTGATGGTTCGCTGATTTGCATCATTTCCTGGATGTGAGAGAAAGGAGGTGTCCCTAGCTGTTCTGGACATGGCTCTGGTGTGATGAGGGCAGGTCTGTAGTGCACCTGACTTTCGAGAGCCTGATAAGGGAAGTGGTTAGGACATGATTTAATCAGCATCTTTTAAAGGGCAACTGCCAGGCCTCTGCACACAGGAAAGCAAACTCACTGTTAGTGAGTCAGTTCCAACTCATACCGACCCTACAGGACTGAGTAGAACTGCTGTATAGAGTTTCCAAGGAGCATCTGGCAGGGGGCCTCAAAATAGGTTAGAACATTATTTATATATATAAACATTGCAAAATGCTCATAGCTGAATCCTAGTATGTATAATTTTAGTATTTCTAAAGCTATAGACCTTAGCCACTCAAAAAATGATTCCTTTGGGATTTATGAAATATATGCACCTTGAAGTATATTGTGCATCACTTAGAATATTTAGTTTTCTAGCATGCACATTAAAAATCTTAAAAGTTCAGATTCAATTCAGTGTTTTGTTATTCAACCAAATGTACATGCTTAAAATTATCATATTATAGTGTAATAAACCTAAAAATAATTGGTAAGATATTTTACATGGTTTTTTCATATTAAGTCTTCCAAAAATGATGCATTCTTTACACTTACATTACTTTTGAATTCAGACATGAAATTTTCATAAGATAACTTAATCTTCATTTAGGTTCAATGAGTTGTGCAGTTGAAAAATAACATCGTATACCCAGGTTGTTTTAAAGTGGCTTAAAGTTTTTCCAGTGACTTAATACTGAAAAATAATTTTCCTTTAATATTTGCATCCAGATTGACAAAACAATTTCTCAGTTTAACAAATTTAGCTTTGAAGCAAAAAGTATAACATTTTCAAAATTTTATGTGTCCCAGTTAAGTAGATTTACTCACTTTTAGGTCAGTTAGTGTAGAATCGAAAGCATTATTACATACTTTGAAAAGCAACTTTAAATGTGTCAGTGTCAACAAAGTGTTTTTCAAAATTTTCTCATAGTTTTTTTTTTGCATTCTGTGTTACACTATCAATTATGACTAAAAATTTGTGAATATTGATTCATGGTATAAAAATATGTAAAATCGGCATTTTTAGAAAAAGCTTATATTTCAACATAAATTATCGTGCCTGTGCTTTAAAGTCACAAAATTCCCTTTTCTAGCAGCTTCAGATTTGGTTCGTTGGCATATATTGTGATATTGGTGAAGTAACACAAATCATAAGCCCCATTTTATTTTATAAGTTAGAAACACTGACAGATAGTAGGAAGACACTACAAAATAAATATATTCCTAAGTAAATATCTCTATGGCAAAGTGGAATTAGGGTCAGAGAAAACTTGGTTCTGTGGCTAACTTTGTAAAGAATTAACATACCTTTTCTTCTCATAAAAAGTGAGGTGTCACATTCTTTCAGAGTGTGGCTTACCAGATCAAACAAAACAAGGGCTGAGTCCAGATTTGATTATTGATTAGCTGAATGACTTTGGATGAAGTAGCTTACTTTTCTGACATGTAATTTCCTTGCTAATAAATCAAGATCAATTTTCCCATAGGTTCATTGTAAGAATTAAGCATTCTGTAACTGAACTGACGTCCCGTGCCTGGTCTGGCCTATACCAGGCATGGGAATAGTGTTGTGGGATACAATCCTGTCCCTCAGAGAGGAAGCACGGCTAGAACATGGTAGTACCAAACATTTAATAGTGATTTTTATGAGTTGAAATCGACTCAGCAGCAGTGACTAGTTTTGTTTTATTTTCTCTGTTTAGAGTGGCAGCATTTCTGAAACACTGTCATGTCATGTAGGATGTCCAAGGATGAACTTACAAAACTGACTTATTTGGAAGATCTTATTCTTTGAAAAAGAATTTGAGTCATTAAAGCAACAACTTAGTTTTAGGAATAAAAGGCAAAATACAATTTATAAGCAATAGGTACTAAAAAAAAAATTGAAAAAAGATGATTTTATCCAAAGGGGTACATTTGCTAAAGCAAATGAAGCATTTCTTAACATAGCAATGTTGTGTTCTAAAAGCAGGTTTGCAAAAGCATTTGTTTAGAACTAGGAAGCAGTTTTACTTTAGAATACATATTATAAATGCAGATCATGATGTGTTCTTAAAAAACATATTCCCCAAAATATAAATTGTGGATATTTATACTTTTTTTTGCTCAAGAATCATCAAATGGTTTAAACTTTTATTTTTGTGCCCAGTTCTAAGTAACGTGCACACACACACACACACACACACACACACACGCATCCCAGAATCATATTTTATCTTCAAAGCTCTGCTGTGTGGCCCATGTCACATATGGTACATAAACCTGTTATTCAATCATATTGTATTTGGCAGCCATAGGTTCAATTCAAGTCTATTTATTTTGAGGGATTTGGGAACTAAGTGACATAACAAGGACTTTGATTGGAGGTTAGAATTATTTATTTATTTTTGTGGCTGCTTTGTGGCAAACAGTGCTATTTCTATTGTAGTTACTTACGGAAATTTCATAAATTTTCACAGTTGTATTCGTTTTAATTATGCAGATAACTTGACACTAGTAAGATGAGACAGAAGAAAAATAATACCATTTTATTCAAATTTAGGGGCTAAAGCTATGAAACCATCAAAATAATTGTCTTACGGATTTGGCTCTCTGACAGAAATTTACCTTAGGCAAAATGATGAAGTCTGTCTTCAAAAATGCCCTTCTCAACATCAGTGCTTCTTGTCTCCAGCTCCCTTATCTGATTCCCACAAGCTGTCCCCTGGCAAAGACTCTCCATGCGGACTTGTGATCTTTGGCTGCCTGTTTCTTGACATTTTCCTAACCCATCTCCAGATCAGAAGTTACCCATTCAGTGTCAAGTCTTCTACCTGCTTTTCCAAGGAGAAAATTGTTCTCTGCTAAAAAATCAGACCTCACCTTCTCTCTGGATAGCATCTATTTATTTTCACAAAACCATTATAAAAATAGTAATAGAATATTTAAAAGATAGAGGGGATATTTATTTCTGTAATATTTATCAAGCATGCCACTTACAAGGTTTCTAATCTCAAAAACAGTCATGTTCAAAAGGAATCTGTACTTAGACTAAGAGGTAGTTGTTCAAGAAGAACAAGGAGACACTTAGTGCTTTAAAGTCAGAAAAGGTGTGCGTTGGGATTGTATTCTTTGACCATGCTTATTCAATCTATGTGCTGGGCATTTTTTAAATAGTCCAAGAAGCTGGATTATATGAAGAACAAGACATCAGAATTGGAGGAAAACTCATTAACAACCTGAGATATGCAGATGGCACAACCTTGTTTGATAAAACTGAACAGGACTTGAAGCATTTACTGAAGATCAAGGACCACAGTGTTGTTAGTATGGATTACATCTCAACAAAAGAAAGCAAAAATCCTTACAATTAGACTAATAAACATCATGATAAACAAAAAGAAGATTGAAGTTGTCAAGGACTTTATTTTTCTTGAATCCACAATCAGCACCCATGGAAGCAGTAATAAATAAATCAAAGTAAAAACCTTTTTAAAGCATCAGAGAGCAAAGGTACTTTGAGGACTAAGGTGTATCTGACCCAAGCCATAGTGTTTTTAATAGCCTTCTTTGCGTGTGAAAGCTAGAAAATGTATAAGGAAGACCAGAGTACAAACGATAGATTTGAATAATGGCGTTTGCAAAAGATAATTGAATATACTATGGACTGCAAGTACAAGGAGCAAATCAGTCTAAGAAATGCAGCACAATGCTCCTTAGAAGGAAAGACGGCAAGACTTTGTCTCATATACTACGGATGTGTTATAGGAGGGACCAATCCTTGGAGAAGGATATCATGCTTGGTACATTAGAGGGTCAGTGAATAAGAACACATCTCACATGATGGACTGACACACTGGCTACAACAGTGGGTTCAAGCATAACAACAATTATGAGGATGTCACAGAACTGGGCAGTTTTTTATTCTGTTGTATGGGGCCACCGAGTTGGAACCTACTTGAGGGCACCCAACAACAAGCATTGTTGTTAAATTCATGAATCTTAAAGTCAGCTAGCTAGAAAACTACTACTTGGGGGAGGAATGTTCCTCCAGGAATTTAATTAACTTTCTTAATTTTTTTAAAAACTGGGAGAATCAGACACACCCTTACTCTGAGGCTTAAGTGGAGTGATGCATTAGATATCCTTTAATATATATTAAATCCTTTGTGATCTAGTCAATTCTGACTCATTAGCTGTCAATTCTGACTTGTTAGCTAACATTGTAATAATTATAACAAGTATGAAACAAATGAAGGTTCGCATGGAGTGAATTCTGACTAATAGCAATCTTACAGGGCAGAATAGAGCTGGCCCCAGAGGGTGTCCAAGACTGCGAATCTTTACAGAAACTGTTACATCTTTCTCCCATGGAATGGCTGGTGGTTTTGTTACTGGAAAAGGCACTAGGTTCTCAATACCTACCAATAAAGAGCCAATCTTTGAGGCAGGTATTTGGGTAAGAGGTCAAGCATTGTTTTATGTGCATACTGGTATGCAAGGGACAGGGGGCTTTCTCAACCTCAGATCCTGTCCAAAGTTGTCAGGCAAAGTTGGGATATTTAAAGGGAAAGACGACATGAAGATGCAGGGGCAGCTGTCAGGGAGAGACAATGAGAACAATTGGGAGGCATGTCGGGGTCAACTGGGTAGAGGCCAAGGTGCAAGTCCTCTGCTTTGCAGTCTTGCAGGGCGTCCCCTGCCATCAAGGAAAACAAAGTAGTGCTTGACACCTTCTGGCCAGCAGTCTGAAAGAAGAATGCTCAAACGCAAGTTACTTCCAGGTCCTTCCTGGTGTCCTGCTTAGTTCTTTTATCATTGGTTAGAGCATGCTTATCAAGACAAGAGGAGTCATTCATAGCCTATGGTTCGCTAAATCTGTGGTGGTGCTTCTGAGAGCCTCTCGCTAGCATCACCACCTGAGGCTTGTAGAATATGGAGGTTGTGTCTTTCCCTGCAGGTTGGGGGTGATTGGAAACAATGCCTCTCAGGCCCTCGATCTCAGGCTCCCCAACCCCGCCGGAGCCTTTCAGTCTCCGCTTTCAGTTTCAGACTGCCAACGTTGTGGTTAGTAGTGAAGTGCTTAACCACTGTACCACCAAAGCTCCTCCCGTAACAGCTATGGTCATTAAAAAGTAGGAACACAGAGGGAAAATTGGAATTTGTAGATTGCATATCATGTGCTACACACTCTAATTTATTAAGCAATTTATAAAGTACTAGTGATGTATAGCAAATATTTACCATTCTGTTTGTCTATTTACCTATAGCTGATCTATCCTTGTTACCATGAAAGCAATTCTTTAATATCTTTTAAAGTTGTTGTTAGATGCTTTTGAATCAGTTTCAATACTTAGTGATACCATGTGACCTTAGGATTTCTCGGCTATAGCTTTTAGGAAAGCAGACTGTCTTAGGAAAGCAGACTGTCGGTATTTCTCCCATGAGGCTGTTAAGATGGGTTTGGACTACCAATCTTTCATGGTTTAGCAGCCAGACATCTAAACTTCCTGTCACCAGGGCTCTTTGTTTAAGTAAAACTAGCGAAAAAGTCAAATACCTAGGTAATTGTGAAAACAGTTTTAATGCATACATTCCTGCAGTTTTTTTCCCCCTGCTTCCTGAAACTATTTTAGACAGGGGCAGGGAGAAACAACAAGGGTAAATAGGCCTACAGAAGAAGAAATGGATGAAGCCAAATCTCTAAAGTGAAAGGAGAGAGAAGGGCAGGCTGGGGTGAGGCCATGAGATGTCAGCACACCAAACTATTTGTGAGCACGCTGTTGATTTACCTCCTGCTGATATACCACCTGGAGAGTAATCCATTTAACAATTCTTTACCTGCTGGCAATGCATTAGAAGCCCTACAATAGATATTGAAGAGAGTGAAGTTTTAGACACCTTATAGAGGGATCAGCACTTAAGGGACACATTTCAATTTCTAATCAAGGTATAATTAAACAGATCAGATATGAATTTTCTCATTAGCTGGAGCACTGATGTACACTGCTACCCTTGTGAAAGTTATATAATTTTGATCTATAGAGAAACACTGAATGATAAACATTATTACCTAATTTCAATAGTGAATAACTGAGACTTTGCTTTTTCTATTTTAAGTAATTTTCTCAATGTAACGTAGGTAGTAAAGTAGCAGGGCCAGGATGTAGGTATATGTCTAAGTGATTCATAGTCCTGATGTACTTAGCACTAATGCTGCAAAGTTGTTACTGTTTTTGCTAGAGTGGTAATAGTGAGAGATCTAGAAAATAATAGGAGAGATAAAAATAAACACTTCCATTATCAGTAGAATGGTGTTTTGAATTAGTATTTTAAAACATATCCCATGCTATAAATATATGACTAATACAGTATTAGAATATGTTTAAAGAAATGAAAGAGTTAAAACAGTTGAAGAGAAGACTACAAAAAAGAAATATTACAAGAGTAGGAAGGCACTGGTGAAAAAATTGAATCCTAAGACAAATATTTTATAGCAAGAAAACACTCAATCTGCGCTGCAGAATCCACAGAAAACAGTATAACTGGTGACATCAGATATACTTTGAGCGATTCAGGAGTAAAGATGAAGCTGAAGACAGAAGATTTTAAATCATCATTTCCAAAAGAAATATATTCCCTATCCTCCTCTGTTACTTTTCATGGCAAGCTGATTAACCTTCTCTATTTCTGATATAAGACTAGAGAAACTATTAAATGGAAACTATTTTAATGAAGGAAATAAGGTCCAGTTGAAAGTAGAGGATTAAGTGAGAGTTTACCTAAAAATATTGTGATTTCCAGAAATATTTCCCCTCAAATCATAGACTTGAAACCATGCAAGAAGTGGAGAACTCCTCTATAGATAATCTGACTAAAGAGAAAAGGTATTAAGCAGCTCGCTTTGAGATACCCCTGTGCCCCACAAAACCACATAAACTTATCAGCTTTTCCCATATGCATAAATCATCCATATAGATTTTTAGATACATTTATAAATAGGAATGTACAGACATAACCAATAGTCTTCTGAGTTGGAGCACAGAGACAGTTTTCTAACAGATCAAGACTAAACCAATATGACAGAAGAAAAATACAATTTGGAAACAAACAAAAACAGTGATTTTGCCAGGAGAAAGGGAGGGGGGATATACAAAAAATACAATAAACTAAAATTTCTAGAGATATTCTAAGACACTGATCTTTAGATTTAGAATGATCAGAGAATTATGGAACAGAGAAAAAGTATATTCTGTAACTCATCCCTGTGGTACCACAGAACAACAAAGAAAAGCAGCTTTTTAGTGTTCTACAATGTAACTGCCAATCAAACACAGTATTAACTTCTACTAGCCAGAAAACAGAAATGAGAAAACTAAGGAAATGGCTTGAAAGTGGAAAGAAAAGCTACACTGTATAATTAAGAAGTAGAATAAATAAAATTTGGTATTCATAGAAAAATGGGAAAATTTAAAATTAATAAATACTAAATGAATTCTAAAGAATAAAATTCAGGCATAATAAAAGCTATTTGAGATGAAAAAGCTGACATGCAGGATGCAATGGTACGCATAAAAAAAATAAGATACACATAAACAAATATAAACTAAACAATAATAGTGAAAGTTTATTGAGAAAAATGTGAGCTACTAGAGCACAGTAGTACTCAAAGAAAGTACAAAGGATTTTTTTATAGTTCTAGAGTAATTTCTTGTATTTTTTCAAATGAAGAGCGTAATATTAACACAGATTTTGTTACAAATAAATGATAAAGTAGAATTCATAAAAAATTAAACATAAGACATATAAAAAAAGAAGGGAAGAATATTAATGGAAAAATCAGCAACTTTGTATCTATACAAAGGAGGCAATACGGTGATGCTGATAGTAGTGGTGGAGGGTGTCATGGAATGAATTGTGTCCCCCCAAAATGTGTGTAGCTAGACCATGATTCCCAGTGTTGTGTGATCTCCCCATATGTTGCAAATCTTGCCTCTATGGTTTTCTGTGAGAAAATTAATCTCATCTTGTTAAAGCCATCCACTCATGGTATTTCTGCTGTAACAGCATTAGATGTCTAAGACAGAGGTGATGGGAGGAAAGATAGAACAGAAACTATGGTGCCATTAAAAGTCACATTTGATTGTGGACTGTGCTGCAATAAACATTTGTGTGCATGTGTCTGTTGGTGTGAATGCCGTTGATTCTACAGGCTATATTCCAAGCAGTAGAATTACTGGGTCAAATGGTATATCTATTTTCCACTTTTTGTAGCAGTGCCAGATTGCTTTCCAGAGAGGTTGCGCCATTTTGAGGTTGTACCATTTTGCAGTTGCACCAACAGTGCAGGGGAGTTCCAGTTTCTCCACAGCCTCTCCAGCATTTGTTGTTCTGTGTTTTCTGGATCATGGCCAACCTTGTTGGGGTGAGACAATATCTCACTGTAGTTTTGATTTGAATTTCTTTAAGAGCTAGTGATCATGAGCGTTTCCGCATGTGTTTTTTGGCTGCCTGGATCTCCTCTTTAGAGAAGTGTCTGTTCATCTCTTTCACTCATCGATTAATTGGATTGTCTTTTTCTTACTGATATTTTGTAGCACCTTATACATTATGGAGATCAGATGTTGGTCTGACATATAGTTGCCAAATATTTTTTCCTGTTCTGTAGGTGGTCTTAATTCTTTTGATAAAGTCTTTGCACTGTATGGTTTCATGCGTCTATAGGATGTCGTCCTGCTGACCACTTACTGGAGGCAGGGGAGAGGATGGAGAGGAGGCGATAGGAGATTGTTAGGAGGATATGACATGTATAGAATGGAGAAGAGGAGTGTGCTGTCACCGGGCAGGGAGAGCAGTGGGAGCTGCATATAGGTGGGCATGCAAATTTATATGGGATTGTCCATTTTCACTCAATCATAATAAAGAAAAGTTACATTTAAGAACAAATTAACCTTACTGTATCAGTGATTATTATTTTAATGTATTAAACTTTTCAGTTAAAAAAAATGGTCATACTGCATTTGAAAGTAAAATCAACTGCTTATGTCTAAAGTCCTAAAACATAAATTCCTAACCTTTGGTAAGTGCTACATCCAGTGAAGGAAGATATCTAAGGTCGTAATGAGTAATACCCCCATCTGTTTGTCAGTTTGTTGTACTAGGAGCTTGCATGCTGCTGTTGATGCTGGAAACTATGCCACTGGCATTTAAATGCCACCAGGGTCCCTCATGGTAGACAGGTTTCAGCTGAGCTTCTAAACTAACAGACTAGGAAGAAGAACCTGAAGGTCTAATTCCGAAAAGAATTATCCAGTACAAACCTTAGGAAATAGCAGCAGAATGTTGTCTGATGGAATGTTGATATATAAGCCCCTCAGCTGGGGAAGACATTCAAAATACAAATAGGGAAGAGAGGCTTCCTAAAAGTAGAGTAGACTTTAATGAGATGGATGGAGCAAAGCTTTCAAGATGTTTACATGCTGATATGGCATGAGTAAAAATGAGAAGAAACAGTTGCAAATGCCCATTAATAACTGGAAAATGGAATGCACAAAGTATGAATCTAGGAAAAATTAGAAGTCTTCAAAAATGAAATGGAACACATAAACATCAATATCCTAGGCATTAGTGAGCTGATACAGACTGGTATTGGCCATTTTGAATCAGGTAATCATGTTGTCTACTATGCCAGGAATGATAAGAGGAACGATGTTGCTTTCATCATCAAAAAGAACATTTCATGATGTATCCTGAAGTATGATGCTGTCAGAGAGAGGATAATAACTATACATTTAAAAGGAAGATCAATTAATGACTACTATTCACATTTACACATAAAGCAGTAAACCAAAAATGAAGAAATTGAAGGCTTTTTACCAAGTTCTGCAGTCTGAAATGGATCAAACATGCAGTCGGGATGCAGTGATACGTACTGGTGATTGGAATGTCAAAGTAGGAAAAAAAAAGAAAGATCAGTAGCCAGCAAATGTATAGCCTTGGGGATACAAATAATGCCAGAGGTCATGTGATTGAATTTTACAAGACCAATGATTTCTTCATTGCAAATACTTTTTTTTTCAAGAACATAAACAATGACCATAGAAGAGGACCTTGCCAGATGGACTACACAGGGATTACACTGACTATGGGAAGACAAGATGGCGAAGCTCAATGTCCTCAGTCAGAACGATACCAGGGGCTTATTGAAGAACAGACCATCAGCTACTCACATGTAAGTTCAACTGGAAATTGAAGAAAAGTAAACAAGTCCATGGGAACCAAAGTATGATATTGAGTATACACTACTTGAATTTAGAGACCAACTAAAGAATAGATTTGATATGTTGAGTACTAAGGACTGAAGACCAGACCAGTTGTGCAATGACATCAAGGACATCATACATGAAAAAAGCAAGAAGTTGTTAGAAGACAGGAAATAAACAAAAGACTAAAATGGGTATCAGAAGAGACTCAGAAACTTTCTCTTAAATATCAAGTAGCTAAAATGGAAGGAAGTAATCTAATGATGGACTGAAAGCTTTACTGATTAATTTTCTAAGGATTGGTTTTAGGCAGGCTATTTTCATCACCACAACACAAAAGTTTTGTATTAATAACAAGTATATAATAAAATTCATGCTTCTGGAAACCACTGCCCCCAGCCACATAAAGGTACACAGGAACACATTACATCTGAAAATTAAAGAGACAAATAAGAAATCCTAAATGACATGAAAATATATTTAGTGTATAGTATTTAGTTAAACATATCCTTAGTTAAAGGATATTTAGTTAAAGATATCCTTTATAGAACTCGTACAACCTTAAATTATTAAAATAAAAATGAAGGTCAGAAATAATATGCTACACACCAAAGCCAAAGCAACTGCCATGGAGTCAGTTCCAACTTATAGCAACCCTATAGGTCAGAGTAGGACTGTCCCATAGAGTTTCCATTGAGCACCTGGTGGATTTGAACTGCAAAAACTTTTGGTTAGTAGACATAGCACTTACTCACTATGCTACCAAGGTTTTATAGCGTAAAAAGTTAGTAAAATAACTGCAAAGTAACTCCTGAAATAAGGAAGTATGTAACGTAATAAGTAATTAAATGAATCCAACCCACTACCATCTAAGCACATAAAAAATATGTAACAGTAAAGATTAATAAAAATACCTACTGAAAAAATCATAGCCAAAAAAACTGCATAAAATTGCATAGAAATGATTTAGGAAATACACATAAATGCTGCAGAATTTCAATACATTGAGAAAAGTATTAGAAATAACTCTTTACTAGTATAGCCAAAGTTTTTAAGTAAAATTGAAACATCTCAAAGATGTAAAATAAAGTTGAATGACATACTGCCTTATTTTAAGACTTTATAAAATTCCTTATAAATAAAAAAAATGTGATATTACTGTAAGAATTGAAAAGTACATAATGTAATTGTTCATAAAATTTGGAAAATTAAATCCAAATCAAAACTGCAGTGAGACACTGTCTCACCCCAACAAGGTCGGCCATGATCCAAAAATCATGAAACAACAAATGTTGGAGAGGCTGTGGAGAGATTGGAATTTTGTTACACTGCTGGTGGGATTGCAAAATAGTCCAACCTCTTTGGAAAGCAATCTAGTACTTCCTTAAGAAGCTAAAAATAGATATACCATTTGATCCAGTAATCCCACTGCTTGGAATATATCCTACACACATAAAGGCTGTCACATGAATAGATACATGCACATAAATGTTTATTGCAGCACAGTCCACAATAGCAAAAAGATGGCATCAACCCAGATGCCTAACAACAGATGAAATGATAAACAAAAAATGGTACATAAAATCAGTGCACTATGCAATGATAAAGAATAATGATTTTAGGAAGCATCTCATAATCTGGTTTCAGTTGGAAGACGTTATGCTGAATGAAATCAGAGGCAAAAGGACAAATATTGTATGAGACCCCTACTTTAAGGGCTTAAAAAGAGACTTATGCATAGCAGAAAAGACTCTGATAGCTACAAGGGTGCGGAGGGAGGGAGAGGGTTGATCACAGATTAGATAGAAATTTGGTTAGATGAAAGCAATGACAACACACAGTAGAAAAGTAGATCAGTTTACCTGGACATCACCATAAACTGAAAACTCTTCTAATCTCAACCCAATATTGGAAGGACAGAGTAGTAGGGGTGGGGCCTGGGGACCATGCTCTCAGGGGACTTCAAAGCCATTTGGCATAACTAGCCTATTGCTAAGAGAGTCTTCTTCATCCCACATTGGTGAGTGGCATCTGGGTTTCTAAAAGCTAGCAAGCTGCCATCTGAAGTACACTCAATGGTCCCAACTTATCCAGAACAGATGGTCACGAAAAATAAAGACATGAGGAAAAAAGAGGTCAGGAGGCAGTAGGACCCATGTGAATGGGAGACCGAATCAATATGTGACCAAAAGAACCAGACGGTGCCTGGCTACCACCAAAGACAGCCGTGATGGAGCACACAATGTTGAGTCCCAGTGGCAAAATGAGAAAAAGAGGGACACAGCTCAAGGACTCTACTAACAGGCCACAAGTGATAGTCTGACAGCCTGGGGGGTCCCCTGGTAGCATGGCCCCTAGATCTGCTGCTCCCCATGTCCAGAAAACACTACTGAGGTCAACTTTTTGGATAAAAATGGACTGGACTCGGGGCAGTGTGACCATATTATGTGTGTACTGGATGGCTCTATGCATTTATAGGATGCTGTCCTATTGGTCTCTTTCTAGATGGGAGAGAAGAGAATGGAGAGGTGGGGGCAGGAGATTGTTAAAAAGATACAACAAGCATAGACTAAAAAGGAGGTGTGTGCTGTCACCAGGCAAGAAGAGCAGAAGGAGGTGCAGATAGGCAGACATGCAAAATTAACTTGGATTTCACTTATTCACAATAAAAAAAAATATTTCAGAAAGTTATAAAAATATGCAGAAAAATGATTTTAAAATAAATTGCTATGTCATTTCAAGGGGGAAGGATATACTTTGGAATAAATAGTGCCAAATATAGTGAATAGCAAAATTTAACACAGCTGAAATTTATATCCTACCTTCAGTGTGAATGATAGAATAAACTGTAAAAGCAATAAAGTCCATAGAAGAAAATACAGATGACTATCTCTGATCCTTTAGTTAATGAAGATCTACTTCTTTCAAATTAGCTTTCAAGTCATCCCAGAATAAACTCAGGAATACTTACGGAAATGCATACAGCACTTAACAAGATAAAATTCACAATATTTCTAATGTAATCAGCTAGATTAAATGCTACCGATCCTCCAGAGATAAGAGACCTAGAAGACGTAAAACGATTTGTAAAGATCAAAGTTATGATGTCTATAATTTGAAAGAACAGCCTAGATGGAATTATTGAATATTGGACAGATTGCACAAAAAATACAGTAGTGAATCTGGAGACATAGCAGCAAAACTATCCACAGTAAATCCACTGAGGAAAAAAGCTAAAAAACGTTAAAACAGAATCAGTGAAATACGGGATATGTTCAAGCCGTGGATGTATGGCCCTGAGTGAGAGGAGATACGGAAGAAGAAAACAGGTTTGAGGTTACAATGCTCTCTGATTTTCCAAAGTTCAGTAAAAACTATGCACCCACAGATAAAGTTCAATGAACCCGATAGAAGAAAAAGCATGAAAAGAATTACACCAAATCCCACTGTAAGCCAGTTGTTCCAAATTCAGTAATGAGGTGAAAATATCAAAAGCATCGGGAGGAAAAGAATGATATCTCATAAACAGAGGAACAGAAAGTAAAGGCTATAGTAGATTTTTCCTTAGAAACAACGTAAGCCAGAATACAGTAAAAATAACATTTTTAAAACACTGACAGGAAGACACTGTCATACTTACAATCTTATCAAGTGAAAATAGCTTTCAAAAATCAAGGGGACATAAAGAATTTTTCAGAAAGAAAAACTGAAAGAATTCATTAACAGACAGTATTCACTATAAGAAGTACTAGCAGGAGTTGCTTAGGCCACAGGAAGACTATATCAGATGAAAATATGCATCTAAAATAAAAACGAAGACCATCAGAAATTGTAATTATGCAAATGTTTAGTTTTTCTAATGTTATTATGTAATTAAAAAAAACTGTTTAAAACAAAACACAGTTCCTTATAGAATTTTGTTAGAAACTGTACTTAAAAACTAATCTATAGTGACAGAAACAGATCAATAATTGCATGGAGGTCAGGGTGGGAGACAACAGAAAGGGACACTTGGGAAATAACACCAAAGGGGCACAAGGGAACTTGTGCATCTTGATTTTGGTGATGTTTTAAAGGATGTCAGAACTGAACTTATATCCTTTAAAAATGTTCATGTTACTTTAAGTCAATTCCAAAAAGGAAAGCAAACCCACTGCTGTCAAGTTGATTCTGACTCATAGCCACCCTATGGAACAGAGTAGAACTGCTCCCTAGAGTTTCCAAGGAGTTCCTGGCGTATTTGAACTGCTGACTTTATGGTTAGCAGTCATAGCCCTGAACTGCTTTGCCACCATGGTTAACCGCTATACCTCAGTAAGTGTTTTTAACAATAAAGTACATGAGCATTTTAGTTTTCTGGTATTACTCTAACAGAAATACCAGAAATGGATGGCTTTAACAAAGAGAAGTCTGTTCCTATGCAGTCCAGTAGGCTACAAGTCTGAATTCAGGGTATCAGCTCCAGTGGAAGACTTACCCTCTCTGTGGGTTCTGGAGGAAGATCCTCTTGTTGCATCAGTCTTTCTTTTGCCTGAGAGCGTATTAGCACAGGAACCTCTGGATGGAAGGATGTGCTCTGCTCTCAGTACTGCTTTCTTGATGGTGTGCAGACTCCAGCTCTGCTTGCTTCCCTTTCCTTTTATGTCTTGCAGGATAAAAGGATAAAAGTGGTGCAAGCCACATTCCAGGAAGCTCCTGTTACTTTGGAGCAGGGAGGTGAACTTAGGAAGGTTGCTTCAGTCCCACCCTAATCTTCTTTAACATAATCTGATCTCCTAACCACAGACAGAGATTAGGATTGACAGCATAGGAAGATCACAGAATGGAGGGTAATCACAAAATACTGGAAGTCATAGCCCAGCCAAACTGTTACACACATTTGTGAGATGACACAATTTGATCAATAACGGTGAGTTTTAATAGACGGTGAGTTTTAATAGAAAGTCTAACCATGTTTTTGTTGAGAAAAAACGCTAAATAGAAGAAAAGAGATCCACAGGCAAGTGGTTGATGAAGGAAGGGGAGTAAGGGAAAGTGAATGTCCTTCAAGACAAAACACCAAAAATCATTAGAAATACAAACAGTCCCCCAGTATGTGTTTCTGTAAGTTAGTATGTGTGTGTAAATTTGTGTGTGTTTCCCCTCTGGTAAGGAATCTAGTCTAGGCTATTTTGACAACAGTGGGCAACACTGAGCTAGAAACAGTGCAGTCAATCCCAGTACATAAATCATCAGGGAAAAGAAGATAAAGAAAGTCATATTTACTTTTAAAAAACCAAAAACAAAAAACTGAATTATAGGTGCTCCAAAAAAAATTTTAGGGATATGAAAAAAACTGTAAATCAAACATTCAAAACTTATGAAATAAGTTTTTCAAAAGGAAAATATAAAACTAGTGTTAACTGAATTCGAGCAATCTAAGGAAAGGAAAAATATTTAGGAATAAGGAATAAAATAATATTTCCCAAGACATAATAGACTCAAATTAGTGAGAGACATTGAACTGAGGTTTATAAACAGCCTAGAGAATTAAAATGATATGAAGAAGTAAAAAGGGTCAGTGAGAACGTGATGAAAAGAGGCCTGGCTAATAGCAAAAAAGTCGTACCTTTAGAGTTCCTGGAGAAGAAAATCAGAAAAATGCAAAGCAAAACAAAACATTAAGAAAATTATAGTAAGACAAAAATAATCTTTTATGTGATAATATGAGAAAACTTTCCAGAAACAAATTAAAAAAAAAAAATGCGTGTATCAAAAGAATGTAGTATTCCTGGGAAAATTACGTCAAAAAGAGCAACTTCAAGACATATCTAAACACTGTATTAGAACTGAAATATAAAGCGGTAAAATTTCCTCAAGGCCTTCAGGCAAAACAATCAAGTAACCTAACAGGACCAAAAAAAAAAAAGTGGGTTTGGTACCTTTTCAAAAACAACATATAAATTAAGACAAAAGTGATACAGCATTTGCAAACAAAGTATGATCTAAAAACTACATATCTAGTCAAACTATCCTGTAACTATCAAAGCTTTGCAAAACAATTCTAAGCCTGCAAGGCCTTCATTAGAGAACAAAATTCATTCAACCAAGAAAAAACTAACAAACAAACAAAAAACCCGCTGTCGTCGATTCTGTTTCAACTCATACAAACACTATAGGACAGAGTAAAACTGCTCCATAGATTTTGAAGGGGGCGCCAGGTGGGTTTGAACTACCAACCTTTGGGTTAGCAGTCATACTCCTTAACAACTATGCCTTAATGGTCTCCATGAGGAAAATATTGGCGAGATGACTGATGAGGGAATTTTGATTTATATAAATATATGCATTATCATCGCTTGAATTGTGTCTTTTCAAAAAATGTGTGTAGCAGTTTGGCTAGGCCGTGATTCTTGGTATTGTGTGAAATGCATATATGTTGTAAATCCTACCTCTCCGATGTTGAGGAGGGAAGATAATTGTGTTAGTTAGGTGGGCCTCAATATATAATACTGTATTGTGCCTTGAGGCTGTCTCTTGAGGTATAAATGAAAGGGAAGATTAGCAGAGAGATTTCAGGGACCTTATACCATCCAGAAAAAGCTGGTGGCATGTTGTTTAAGTACTACATCTGCTAACCACATCTAACTAGGTCAGCTCTCTATGAGTAGGAACCTACTTGAAAGCAGGGGAGTTGGCTTTTTTTTTTTTTCCCTCTCTCTTCTTCCCACCAGTAAGCAGTGCTAGGGAGCAGAGCACATCCCTTGGAAAGACTCAGGACCCCTGTACCTCAGAACATCCCCAGCCAGGGGAAGGTTGACATAAAGGACCTTTCTCCAGAGCCAACAGAGAAAGTCTTCCCCTGTTGCTGATACCCTGAATTTGGACTTGTAGCCTACTGAGCGGTAACAAAATATGAGTAAATTTTTCTTTTTAAAGTCATCTGCTTGTGATATTTCTGTTATAACAGCACTAGGTGACAAAAACGAGATATAAATCAAGACAAAAAGCAACACTTCCAAAAAAAGGAAAAAAAATCATAAAAGAAAGTATGATCAAAGAACTGCGTATCTAGGCAAACTGTCCTTTAAATTTTAGAGCTTTACAAAACAGTCCTAAGCATGTAAGGCCTTCAGTGGAGAGCGAGATTAATACAACCAAGTAAAGGTAAGGAAAATATCAGCAAGAGGACTGATGAAGAGCTTGATTTATATAAAGGTAGGTGAGGGTGACGTGGAAGCTTAGAGGGCAAATACTAGGCAGCAAAGTCATACAGCAGTGCAGTTAGGAAAGAAAACGAAAAGAAGAAGAAAAAGAATAATTATTAATGTTTATGGAGACAACAGGTGGAAGTTAAAGGATGCAGTCAAAACCTCCCAAACCTAAATGTAAAAGATTTAATTGAAAAATGAAATAAAGCATGTAGAGTATAAAGATGTAAATGCAAAATCAAACGTTTATATTTATGTTAATAAATAATATGCAATTTGCATTTTCTATAAACAAAATATAGTGAGAAAAAAATTCACGACTTATAAAGAAACATAGTAATTAAAACATGCCACATGAATATAAAATGTTGCTACCTGTTTGGGAGTGAACATTTAATCTTATCAGTAAATGTGAGTGGGCTTAACTCAGTTTTCTTTTTGATAAAAGTTAAAAAGAATTAATTTGACAAAGCCAAACCCATGCAGTGCCCAAGTGACATGCCTAGTAGTGATTGTGGAACAGACAGTAAAATAAGTGCATGTATCTTGAGCATAACCTTCCCCATTTTGTTTCCTGATTCTGTCTCCAGGCACAACTCCGTGGTTTCCCTTAGGTGCTGTGAAGGTTGAGGACTAATCTGCGCTGTCTTTAGGACTGTGGAAAAACAAATGATAATCTAAAGACCATGATAGAAAAACAAACAGATCTGCTTGGAGATTATACGATAGCCAGACTACCTCCAGGCCCCAGACACCAATTAAGATGTCAACATGTCTGAGTTGTGACCACTGTGACTACCTAAGGAAGGTTAACAGTCTACCTAAGACTCAGTCCTTCCCCCTTTCTCCTACAAAACCTCCAGCTAGTGTCTATTTCAGGAGGCAATTTATTTATTTCTTTTTTCTTTTTTTTTATTATGACTGAGTGAAAATGTACATTCCCGTATAAATTTACATGCCCAGCTATGTGCAGCTTCCACGGCTCTCCCTGTCCGGTGACAGCACGCTATTCTTCTCTGCTCCATACATGTCTCATCCTCCCAACAGCCTCCTTTCCCCTCAGGAGGCAAATTTTGGAGGAAGTGATCCCATCTGTTTCCTTGCCTGTCTGTACTCAGTTAACATCTTCTCATCTCGCCCGTGTCTCAAAGACTGGCTGTTACATAGGAGGCACAAACTCCACTTACTTTGTGGTAACACACTTAAAAGGCTAAAGGGATGAGTACAGGATTACCAGTAGAATAAAACTAAGTATGGAGACGTAGTGATGCTGGCATCACTTGTCAAATTCAAGCTTAAAAGGACTAATTGTGTCCACCTTTATGAAGTTGAAATATGATATACCAAGCAACATAAGAAGAAGCATGCTAATAACAGGAGACTAATGTACCACTCTCTGCACATGGCACTTAGAGTGGACAAAATATTACAGGAGAAAGAAGACCTAAATGACATTATTAACCAGGTTTACCTTACAGACATTTATCAAGCTGCATAAAGGAATAGAAAATATGACTTCCAAAGTATCCATGGGACAGTCACAATACTAGTTTCTACATTAGGTTACAGATAAATCATCAAAAATTCCATAAGTAGACAAATATTAGAAAGAACACTATCTGGTCATAATGCAACAAACCTTGAGATTACTAACGTCCCCTGCCACCATAAAAGGACTCTTCCTTAAAGAAATAATAGAAAAAAAAGTCCTTTCCCCAGATTTCCCCTGTTCCATTTTCATGTTTACGAACATCTAGTCTCAACATTGCCCTTGTTGCTTTGGGGGGGTGGCATGGGGGAGTTAGAGTTTCATGAAATTCCTAACATATGCCAAAAAGAAATGGCAGTCCAAGATGCTGGTCCAGCAGTAAGGCAGAATATAAAACTGGATAACGGATAGCTTGTTGATATAACAGCACTGTTGATTGTCTTAGAAATTAACATGCTGTGAAAACACCTGGAACTAATTTCAATAAGTTGTTAGCATAGCACTGAAAACCAGAACCAACTACTGTCAAGCCAGTTCGAACTCATAGTGACCCTATAAGACACAGTAGAACTTGCTCTACAGAAATTCCAAGGAGCACCTGGTAGATTCCAACTGCCAACTTTTAGGATAGCAGATGTAGCACTCAACCACTATGCAACCAGGTTTTCATAGCTCTGAAAGTACAGAAAAAAAGGGATGGCCTGCCATCAGGGAGGTGGGAGATAAAATTGGTAGGGTAGTGTGGGGAGGATTAAAGACCTTAGACAGACAGACATGCTGGAATGGCTTTGTTATACTTGTTACAGTCATTTGGTGCTGTTGTAGCGACTCCATGCACAACAGCACAAAACACTGCTGGGTCCTGTGCCATCCTCACCAACCTAACTGTGTATGAATCCGTTCTTGCAGACACTTTGTCAGTCCGTCTTATTCACCGAAGAGCTTCTTCAGCTCTTTGTCGGCAATTCTCGCCTTTGAACATCTTATCAGAAGGAACTAGTCCCTGGAGAAGAACATCATGTTTTGATAAATAGAATCAGCAAAAAAGAAGACCCTCGTCCAAATGTCTTGACACTGTGGTTACCACAGATTGTGGGGATGACACAGGATCAGGCAACAAAAGCTACATTACTGAGCATTATGTGCATTTCCGGGAAATGATCTCTCTTGATAACATTTAAAATTGATCTCGCCATCTTTGCTTCAAAGGAGCAGTTGGATTGTACTCCTTTCAGTAAAGATTGGTTCATTCTCCTAAAAATCCATGATATATTCTGTATTCTTCTCAAAAACCATAATTCAAAGACATCCATTTTTCTTCAGTCTTCCTTATGCAGGGTCCAGGTATCACAGAGGCAATTGAAAATACCATGGTGTATCTCACTCCTCAAAGTGATACCTTTGCTTTTCAACACTTTAAAAAGGGCTTTGCAGTGGGTTTGCCCAATGCAATGCATCTTTTGATTTGTTGACTGAAGCTTTCATGGGTCTTGATTATGCATCCATGTAGAATTAAATCCTTGACAACTTCAATCTTTTCTCGGTTTGTTGTAAAGTTGCTTATCAGTCCAGTAGTGAGAACTTTTGTTTTCTTTGTGTTGAGGCATAATCTGTTTTGAAGATTGTAATCTTTGCTCTTCATCAGTAAGTACTTCAATTCCTCTTAGCTTTTAGCAAGCAAGGTTGTGTCATGTGCATATAGCAGACTGTTAATGAGTCTTCCATCAATCTTGATGCTATGGTCTTCTTCATATAGCCTAGTTTCTTGGATTATTTGCTCAAATACACACTGGATAAGTGTGGTGCAAGGATACAATACTAACACATGTTTCCTGATTTTAAATCAAGCATCATCCACTTGTTCTGTTTGAACAAGGTTCTGCATGGGCACAATTAGGTGGTCTGGAATTCCCCTTCTTCAAAATATTACCCATGCTTTGCTATGATTGACATAGTCGGAAATCTTTGCATAGTCAAAACACAGGTAAACATGTTTTCTGGTGTTCTCTGCTTTCAGCCATGATCTACCTGATAGCAGCAGTGACATCCTTCTTCTGAATCTGGGGTGTATTTCTGGCAGTGACAAGTGGATGTACTGCTGCAATGATTTTTGGATGATCTTCAGCAAAAGTTTATTTGGGTGTGATATTAATAGTTTAGTTTGACAATATCTTCATTCCTTTGGACCACTTTCTTTGGAATGGGCTCAGATATGAGTCTCTTCCAGCTGGTTAGCCAGGTGGCTGTCTTCCAGATTTTTTCTGGTAGGTGAGTAAGCACTTCTGACATTGTATCCTTTTTTGTTGAAACATCTCAGCTGATATTCCCTCAATCACTAGAGCCTTGCTTTTCACTGATGCGTACAGTGCAGCTTGGACTTCTTTTAGTGCCATGTGTTCTTGATCATATACTACCTCCTAAAGTACTTGAACACTGACCAATTATTTTTGGTACAGTGACTTTGTGACTCTAGTGTCAGGATTCCTGGAAGAATAAGAATTGGGCTTTCTGGAATGATAGGTTTCTGGAAGAGCAGGTGTCAAATGGCAGCATATAAATGTAGCAGGTGAGATGGATGTGATTAAGAGGTGCCAAAGCCAACTGCCATCGAGTCGGATCCAACTCATGGCGACCCTGTAAGAGGTAGCAGATCTCTGTTGACAACACAGTGATCCTGACCTGTAGGCCAGTGCTTGCTGGTATCTGTAATACAGGTGATACAGCTTTCTACAGAGCAACACACAAGCCATCGTGGTGCAACCAACAGGTAGAAATTGTACATATAGTCTATTTTAAAAGAGGAAAATATAAAAATGAATGAATGAAGTGTAGTTGAAATCAGTTTAAACATACATACAAAGAAGTAATTTTGTTTTAACTTTTATTTCAAGGATCTCTTTTGGTGTAAGTTTAAAGCTAGAAGACTATAGGTGCTAAGATTTGCTGTACAGGTTCCTTTGACGTACTCTTCAGTTAAGTGCTGCGAAATGCTGCATCCAGAAATATCTCCACGTATGGTTTTCTCATGGTGCTCAGAAAGAGCTGGAGACAAAGTATCAAAAGATTATGATTTTTTTCTGAATGTTTCAGCAAATATATTTCTTCTTTATTACCTACAATTGAAGATTATTTTCCTGTGAATACTTCAGTCATGTTTCTGAATAGTATTTCATATTCTATTGACCTTTGCTCCAGGCTATTGTCTGTTTGCCTCTGTGATTGCTGTCATAGTTTTAGTCACATTTTATGATTCTGTTTTATCTATTTTTGAGTTTCTCATTGTTGTTGCATCTTCTTGTTGAAGTAAAGTTTATATAACTTATCTGCCCTGGTAGCACACTGGTTAAGTGCTATAGCTGTTAACCAAAATGTTGGCAGTTTGAATCCACCAGGCACTCCTTGGAAACTCTGTGGGACAATTCTGTTCTGCCCTATAGGGCTGCTATGAGTCAGAATTGATTCAGTGGCAGTGGGTTTGTTTTTTTGGTTTATTTGCATATCATAAAATTCACCCATTGTAAATATATTCCCTGTTTTTATAATTATCCAGCCATTACAAACACCTGCTTTGAGAACACAGTGATCAGTCTCTGCTCAGTTTTCCGTTATGCCTTTTTATGGTAAATTCCCTTTCCCACTACCACTCCCAAACAACCATTGACCTACGTCTGCCTCTGTCGTTTTACTTTTTGTAGTTGAGGTCTTTTCTCTATGTCATCATTAACTTTGTACAGTATATTTGAGATGTAACTGCATTGTTGAGAAACGAAGTAGTTTGCTACTCTTATTCTTGTATGGTAATATACAGTAGGGATATACTGTATTTATCCATTCACTAGGAAAGTACAGTTGGATTATATTACAGGTATGGAGATTATCAGTATTGTTTTTATGAACATTTATGGAATCCTTGAGTGGTGCAAACACTAAACTAATGACTAAAAGATTGGAGATTCAAGTCTACTCAGTGGGGCCTTGGGAGAAAGACCTGGAGATCTTCTTCCAAAAAAATCAGCCATTGAAAACTCTATGGAGCATGTTCTACTCTGAAACATAGAGGGTCACCAGAGTTGAAATTGATTCAAGGGCAGCTGATTTCTTTCTTTGCTTTTTGGAACCAATCTTTACCTAGTTTGTTCTTTAAATTTTGAAACTGTGGGTTTTGTTTGTTCGTTTATATTTTCTTTTTTGTTTTTCACTACTTTTTTTATTAGTCAGATTTATATATATTTAATGATATCTAGTTATCATGACATGCTGATGTTCTTACATCTGTCTGTCTGTTTATCTGGCTATCTGAATGGGTCAAGCAATTTGTGATCAACTGCTGGCTGAAATGTTGATAATTCAAACCCACACCGTGGTTGCATGGAAGAAAGGCCTATCGAGCCACAAACATTACAGAAAAGGAAACACTATGGAGCAGTTCTACTCTGTAACACATAAAGCCACCACGATGAGAGGCTGAGGCAGCAGCAGATAACAAGTATCTGTCCATTTGCTGTCTGCTTGTCTATCCATCCTTCTGTCCATCCATTTGCCCATCCACACCCATCCATCTTTACATCTGTTCATCTACCTGTCTACCTACCTACCTATCATCTCTTCATTTTCAGTATATTTATGTTTCTTTATTTAGAAACTGTAGCTATTTCTGTTCAATCTAGACACAATAATATAATGTGGCCTTCAATTCACTAGGGGAAGAGGGATAGTTACTACAACCCCAGTGGGAATTCCGACTTATATTAGAAGACAATGCCAGTGGGAGAAACACAAACTGCTTCTATGCATCTGTGGCATGGTTGAAAGTTAGAAAAGTGGATCACACAGTGTCATGGAGTGAATCATGTCCCACAGAAAATGCTGGTGGCAGTTTGACTGGGCCATGATTCCCAATAGTGTGTGGTTGTCTTCCATTCAGTGATCTTCTCATTTTGTAAATCCTAATCTCTGCCTGTTGTTAATAAGGCAAGACTGGACTGCGTTAAGAACTGGGGTGGGACTGTAACACTCTTACCCAGGTTATCTCCCTAATTCAATGTACAGGATGTTTCCCTATGGTGTGGCTTGCACCTTTTATCCTTTTATACTACAAGAGGTGAAAGAAAAGAGAAGCAAACAGAGTGTAGAATTTATACCTGAGGCTCTGGCACTAAGATAATCCTGGACCAAGGGAAGACTGGTGATGAGAATCCCCCTTCAAGCCAACAGAGACAGAAAGCTGTACCCTGGAGCTGACTCCCTGTGTTTGGACTTCTAGCTTACTGGACTACTAAACATCTCTTTTTAAAAACCCTCCTCTTGTGGTATTTTTGTTATAGCAGCACTAGATGACTAAAAACAGACAGTGAGTATAAATGTAGATATTTAAGGTGATCAAAGTTTTTCAAAGGATTGAAAGATACAAAATTCTGTTGAAAGAGTGCTTGAGAATTAATTTTAACAGAATTGATACTACAGTTGTATTAAACCAGGACTATTCATTAAAGGAAACCCTGGAGATGTAGTGGTTAAGTGCTATGTCTGCTAACCAAAAGGTAGGCAGTTCACATTCACAAGGTTTTCCTTGGAAACTGTGAAGGAGTTCTACTCTGTTCTGTAGGGTAATTATGAGTCAAAATCAACTCCAAGGCAGTGAGTTCAGTTGGTATTCATTGAAAATTTATTGCTAATTACATGATCTATTGTCTTAGGCTGGGTTCTTTAGAGAAGTGAAAAACCTACAGAGAGAGAGAGAAAGATTTATATGAACGAAATGGCTCACACAGTTATAGATACTGAAATGTCCAAAATCTATGAGTGGGGTCATGATAGAAGCTTCTCCTGATTCACTTACCCATAGGGGCTGGCCAATCCAAGATCAGCAAGTTGGAGAGCAATAATGTTGCTCACAGACCACAAAAATTGATGAACCCCAAGATCTGCAAGCAAGTCCACAGGTAAACTGCTAACTCAAGTTCTAAGAACTGGAAGTCAGAAGAACTGGAGTCAGATGAAGGATCCAGTGCAAACAAACATCCTGCAAGCTTTACCAGAGTATCCATTTATATTCAGTGAGGGCCCAGACCAAGGAAACTCCTTTTCAACTGATTGATGACTCATAGGAGATCCCATCATGGAGGTGATCTTGTCATGGAAGTGACCATAACATCATACAATAGTCAAACAACTTAGAATCATGCCTGTCAAGTTGACACACAACCTTAACTATCATAGCTATGTATTTTTTGCCTGGTGTTGTCATACTGTCATATTGTGATACTGGGAAGATTGAAATTAGTATGGCATTGCATTTTAGTTGAATTAAGCTTTAATTCCTACTAGATGCCTGATTTTTTTTTTTTAATTTCCAGTACAAAAGACAAAGAATATTAAGTGTGTCAGAGAAATCCTGAGTATACACCACAACTCCCTTAATTGGCACTTACAGGCAGTGTGAAAAACCACCTTTTCATGCAAGAAAAATAGTGAGATGATATAATAGAAAAATAATTTCTTAAGAAAATATTATCCTATATATTCAATATTTTCTCATTTCAGTAAAGGCTAGTAAAGGGATGGGCATAGAAATAACCTACAGTATTCCATAAGAATGAGAACATTGTATATGTATTTTAAAGTTTACATGATGCTCTGTATTATTCAAATGCATTCAAATGCCAACTCCCTTGTTAGTTCTTCTGGTCTGCATGAAGTACACAGACCTCATGCCTGATTTCACCATACGTCTGTCACCACTGTGCATCTGTCGTTTTGTATTACTGTGGTATCTTGCATTATAGTTGTGATGCTGGAAATTGTTACACTGGTATTCTAAATATCAGCTTGGTCATCTGTGATGGACAGGTTTCCACAGAGCTTTCAAACTAATGCAGACTAGGAAAAAAGAATTTTCAGTATTTCTCAAAAACTGACCAAGGAAAACCTTGATATAGTGCTGGGAATAACAAAACGAGAAGGAATAAGATCACCATCATAGTCAAAAAGAATGTCTCAAGAACTTTCATGTAGTATAACAATGTCATTGATAGGATAATATCCACATTTGGGAGGAAGATTGTGTTTCAGATATCTCCACCAACCAGTAATGCCAAGTAAGAGGACAGTGAAGATTTTTTACAAACTTCTGCAGTCTGAAGTTGATAAAACTGTAAACAGGATGAATTGATAATTACTTGTTATTGGAATGTGACTCTTGGAAACAAAACAAAACAAAAAAGGATCAGCAGTTGGAAAACATGGCTTTGGTCATAGAAACAGCACTGGAGAGCCTATGATATAATTTTGCAAGACAACAGCTTGCTCATTGCAAATACATTTGTCAGCAATATAAATGGGGGCTATACGCATGGCCTTCACTAGATATAAAACTCAGAAGTCAAATTGACAACACTTTACGGAAAAATATGAAAAAAAATCAGTATCATCAGTCAGAACAAGACCAGAGGCTGACTTTGGGACATAGTGTTAATTACTCATATGCAAGTTTAACTTGAAGCTGAAGAAAATTAGAACAAGTCCACAAGAGCCAAAGGATGACATTAAATATATCCCATGTGAATTTAGAGATCATCTGAAAAATCTGTTTGATGCATTGAATAGTAATGACCAAACACCAGATGAGTTGTAGGATTACATAAAGAACATCACAAAAAGAAAGCAAGATGTCGTTTAATAGATGAGAAAGAGAGAAATGACCAAAATGGATGTCAGAAGAGACTCTGAAATTTCTCTTAAAGAGCAGCTAAAGAAAATGGAAGAAATGATGAAGTAAAAGAGCTGAACACAGGTATTCAAAGAGGACTCACGAAGACCTGGAGTTGGAAAATGAAAATGGAAGAACACACTTAGTATTTCTCAAGTTGAAATAACTGAAGTAAAATTCAAGACTCAAGTTCCGCATATTGAAGTACATGATGGGTAAAATATTAAATGACATAGATGCATCAAAAGAAGATGGCGAGAATTGACAGAATCAATATACCAAAAAAAAACTGTTGACATTAAACCATTTAAAGAGGTAGCATAGGATATAGAACCAGTGATACAGAAAGAAGAACTCCAAGCTGCAGTGAAGGCGTTAGTGAAAAACAAGGCTCTAGAAATTGAGTGAAGAGTAACTGAAATGTTTCAAGAAAAATGTGCTGTGCTGGAGGCACTCTTTCCTCTCTGCCAAAATATTTCGAACACAGCTACCTGGTCAACCAGCTGGGAGAGATCTGTATTTGTGACCGTTCCAAAGAAAAGTGATCCAACAGATTTTGGAAATTATCAAACAATGTCAATTATATCACATGTAATTAAAATTCTGAAAACCATTCAAAAGTGGTTGCAGCAGCATATTGACAGGAAACTCTCAGACATTCAAACTAGATTCAGAATGGGACATGGAACAAGAGAAATCATTGCTGATGTCAGCTGGATCCTGGCTAAAAGCATAGAACACAAGAAAGACAGTTATCTGTGTTCTGTTGATTACACAAAAGCATTCAGTTGTGAGGATCATACCATATTATGGATAGCATTGTGAAGTATGGGAATTCAAAAAAGCTTAAACTGTACTTAGAGACAGTCATTTAAACAAAATAAGGGGATGCTGTGATTTATAATCAAGAAAGATGTATGCGAAGGTTGTATCCTTTCACTGTACTTATTCAGTCTGTATGCTAAGTAAATAATCCAAGAAACTGGACTGTATGAAGAAAAAAACAGCGTTAGAACTGAAGGGAAACTCATTAACAACCTTCAATACAAGGATGACACAATTGTGCTTGCTGAAAGTGAAGAGAACTTGATGCAGTTACTGATAAAAATGAAAGCCTTCACTATGGATTATGGTTGCACACAAAACAAAAATCCTCACAACTAGACTGGTAAGCAATATCATGGTGAATGGGGAAAGTACTGAAATTGTCAAGGATTTTGTTTTAATTAAATCTACAGTCAATGCACATGGAAGCAGCCGTCAGAAAACCAAATGACATACTTCACTTGACAAATCTGTTACAAAAAAACTCTTTAAAATGTTGAAAAGTAAAGATGTCACTTTGAGAATTAAGTTCCATCTGAGCCAAGCCATGATATTTTCAGTCACCTCATGTCCATATGAAAACTAGACAAGGCATAAGGGATACCAAGGCAAATTTTTGCCTTTCAGTCATAGCGTTGATAAGGACTAAAGAGTACTTTATGAACTGCCATAAAAACAAATGTATTTTGGAAGAAGTAAAGCCAGAATTCTCCTTCAAAATTAGGATGGAGACATTTTTTTAACTCAAATACTTTGGACATATTACCAGGAGGGACAAGTTCCAGGAGACAGACATGACATTTAGTCAAGTAGAGGGTCAATGGAAAAAGAAGAAGACCTTTAAATAGATGGATTTGTACAGTGGCTGCAACAACGGGTTTGGACAGCAGTGATCGTGAGGGTGGCCCAGGAATGGGCAGCATTTCGTTCTGTCGTACATGGGGTCTTTGTGAGTCAAAACTAACTCAGTGGCACCAGCAACAACAACAACTTGTTATCATGAGTTGTCATCAAATTGGCTCCAACTCATGGTGACCTCGTGTATAGTAATAAAATGATGCCAGCTTCATGGTCATTGGTATATTTGAATCCATTGTAGCAGCTGTTATTTATATATCTCATTGATGATCCTTTAGTTTACCAAACATGATGCCCAATTTGTTGTCCGTGATGATCTAGCCAAAATAAACCAATCAAAGTCTTATCATACTGACTTCTAAGAAGCATTTTGTTTGTACAGAAAAACTACAGTTCACAACAGAATACAAGATGCATGTGTGTCCATGTGCATGTGTCTTCGTGTGCATGTGTACATGGAAACTTGAAGAAAAATAATAGTAACCTCTTTACAGGATATTGTCCTTAAAACTAAGAATAATGGATGTGTAAACAAAGGTACGTTGAACATTTAATATGCTCATTAAGTGTTGGCTATAAGCTTTAGGTGTGTTTATACTATAGATTGTATCTAATTTCTTGTGGTGACAACCTCCCTAAATCTTCTCTGAGTTTGACCCTCTCTGTTACTCTCCCACAGAAGTCTTTTTTCTTTTTTTTTTTAATACCACAGTTGCCACCTAAATGAATAATTTGATAAATAATCCCTAAACGATCATACAATTTATAGTTTAATTGAATTTTAAAACTTAGTTCTTGAATATCCAAAGCCTTGGTACAGAGTAATGGATCTTTAGTAACAGATTCTGGAGCCAAGGTTAGGACAGTAAGGGATCTCCCAAATAAAGATAAAATGAAACCATTTAATTATCTGTGAATTCTGCCCATAGAATTGACTTTAGTACATTTTTAATGTGCAGATTATAGTGAAAGAAATAGAATATCAGATAGAGAAACAGGGATTGGAAAGATAAGACCTCACAGGCAGATACATAAAATTTGGAAACACATGTACACAATTCTCTCTTTATCTGTCTCTTTCTCTCTCAGTTGTGCTCATAAGGTCGCTGACCAAAGTAGACAGTGACATTCCAATTTCATAGATGAGAAGAAGCAAATGAATCATTCTTTCCAGAAAAAAGAGAAGGCAGATCACTTTGCAATTATGACAGTTCTTTGGTTTCTGAAGGTTATATAAAAAGGCAATATGATCATATTGCAGCATATTTCAATAAATGTTTAGACATTCTTTGCTTTTACCAATATTATTAAAAATGTTTAGAATCAAATTTTTTCCAGAAGACTCTCAATTATTTTAGCCAGTGTTGATACCTCAAGGACCATCTATCACATGAATTAACTAAATCATTTTCTCAGATCGAAATTGATTTTATGTGGCAGATACCTCCCCAAAGAAAACCAAACCTGCTGCCTTCAGACTGATTCTGACTCACAGTGGCCTATGGGACAGAGTAGGGCTGCCAGATAGGGTTTACTAGGAGCGGCTGGTAGATTAGATCTGCTGACATTTGGTTAGCCGCCAAATTTATAGCCACTATAACACTAGGATTTTCATTTGCAAGACGGTCATGTTAAATAAGAGTGAGAAGAATCCAAGGATGTGTGGAACAGTTCGAATGAATGAATTCCAAAACAAGTGTAATAATTACAACCTTGGCATAATCAAAAGAATTGATAGGATAATTTAACAAAGAATTTGAGGGGAGATATAAGCCATTTAAGGGTGCAATCCCCAGGCTAATTTTTTTCAGACAGTTAATGAGCAAATATTTAGTGGAAATCATTCTGGTAGATGCCAATGACATAAGGTAAGTCATAGTTCATGACCTTAAACATACTACCTTCTACTGAAACAGTCAAGTGTGTGAACAAATAAAAGTCAATGCACTGTGTGGAACTGTAAACTTCTGATTTCACTCAGAAGAATGTGAAAAGGACTTCTTCCTGTGTACATAAGGTCTATCTTCGCAATAGGGGAGATAAATTAGCTGGAACTTAATTTTTAAGGTGAGGAAGAACATTTTAAATAGACAATACTACTATCCATCTAAAAAGAGGCTTTTAAATATTACTCATTAATATAGAATCTGTAACTGACTCATTAAAAGCCAAACTCACTACCTTCGAGTCAGTTCCAGCTCGTAGTGACTTTATAGTACAGAGTAGAACTGCCTCATAGAGTTCACAGGAAGTACCTGATAGATGTGAACTGTCAACCTTTAGGTTACCAATTCATTAGGTGTGCAAATTGGACCAATTTCCTCAGACTAATCTGATCCTTTCATATTTTGTTTCCATACACTGGAGAGATCAATTCCACCTACTTCCTAGGTTTATATGAATATACTAGCAATATATGCAGAAGTTAGCCAGCTTTAGAGTATTTGTATGTCGTAGGTGCTATAGATGACAAGACTTATTTTCTTATAGTTTGAAAAGTTATTGCTATTGCTCAGTTTCAAAGTACACTACACACACACACACATACATATGTATCAGATGAATGAATGTATCACATTTGTAAATTGGCGGATTGCAGTAACACGGGAGATTTTCATTTATTTTTATGTGGACAAAGTGACTCTCTGTTGCTCATCTTCTAAATAATGTTGACTGTAAAATAAATGGAGTGTGTTTCTAACACCATTAAAAAGGCATAATTCTTTCTGAAAACATGCATTTGTATCTAGTGCAGGTTTATTGGAAAAATTCTTTTATCTTTATATGCTATATTCTAGAGGGCAGCAAAAGTTTCGTTTTTAAATATGTGAGGCTTTGTGTAGTGTGTAGATTTTGTAGCAACACCGCACTCTGTCATTAGAGTCCACGAGCAGCTACAGACAGCATGTAAATGAATGGGCTGGTGGTGTTTTAATCAACTTTAATTTACTGAAACAAGGAGCAGGCTGAAGTTGTTCTCTGGATGATAGGTTGCCACTTCCTGATTAATTCTCCTGAAAAAATTATTCTATACATAATAAATGGTAAGTGTGAATTAAAAAAAATAAAAGGACATGCCCAGCCAGTCTTTCTGGCAGGAAAAATTATACTGTTGTTGTTAGGTGCCATTGAGTTGACTTTGACACATACTGACCTTTTGTACAACAGAAGGAAACACTGTCGGGTCCTGCACCATTCTTACAAGTGTTGTCATATTTGAGCTTGTTATTGCAGCCCCTGGGTCAGTCCATCTCACTGAAGGTCTTCCTATTTTTCGGTGATGCTGTACTTTTTGAAGCATGATGTGTTTCTCCAAGTACTAGTCCCTTCTGATATAATGTCCAAAGTACTGGACAAAAGTCACCATCCTAACATTTAAAGAACATTATGGTTGTACTTCTTCCAAGACAGATTTGTTGGGTTTTTTGGCAGTCCATGGTATAGTCAATACTTTTTCCCCAACAACATAATTCAAAGGCATCAATTCTTCTTCAGTCTTGTTTATTGTCCATCTTATATGTATGTTTGAGGCCATTGAAAATACCATGGGTTAGATCAGGCATACTTTAGTTCTCAGAGTGACACTGACTTTGGCTCTCATGGATTTTTCTAATTTTCTTCTGCTTCAGCTTTAACATGCATATGAGCAGTTGATAATCTATTCTACAGTCAGCCACTGCCTTTGTTCTAATGGATGATATTGAGCTCTTCTATTATCTCTTTCCCAAGATGTAGTCAATTTGATTCTTGTGTGTTTCATCTGGTAAGGTCCACACATATAGTTATTGTTAGTGTTGTTCAGAAGAAGTATTTGCAATGGATAAATTGTTAGTTTTTCAACATTCTGTCATGTGATCTCTGGTGTTGCTTCTGCCACCAAGGCCATAGTCTCCAACTACAGATTCTTCTTTTTTTCAACTTTTGCCTTTCAATCACCAGTAATTATCAATCCATCTTGATTGTGCATATTTGGTCAATTTTAGACTGAAGAAGTTGGTAAAAGTCTTCAACTTTTCATCTTTGGCAGTAGCGGATGATGGGTAAATTTGAATAGTCATCATGTAGCAGTCAGTTATACTGGTCTTTCTTATAGGCATTTGGATATTATCCCATCATTGACAGCATTGTACTTCAGGATAGGTCATGAAATGTTGTTTTTTTTAGGATGAATATGACACTACCCCTCTTCAGTATATCAGTATATGATTCCAAGCATAGCAGACGATATGATTGTCTGAGTCAAAATGGCCTATACCAGTTTATTTCAACTCACTAGTGCCAAAGATTTTTGTCTTCAAGTGTTCCGTTTCATTTTTACAACTTCCAATTTTCCTAGACATCCCCTGTTCCAGTTATTAGTAGATGTTTGCAGCTACTTCCTCTCTTTTTGAGTCATGCCACATCAGTATATGAAGATTCCCAGAGTTGAACTCCATCCGTGTCATTAAGGTCAACTCTTCTCTGAAGAGGCTGCACTTACGCAGGTGTACGCTGAGTGCTCTCCAGCCCGAGGGTCTCATCTTCTGGTAGTATATCGGAAAATATTCCACTATTCATAAGATTTTCACTGGCCGGTGTTTTTCAGAAGTGGTTTACCAGGGCCTTCTTCCTAGTCTGTCTTATTCTGGAAGCTGGGCTGAAACCATCCTGGTGAAACCTAACCTGTTGGTGGTTCAAATACCGGGGGCATAGCTTCAAACGTTACAGCAACACACATGTCACTGTAGTACAGCAAACTGACAGATGAACGGTGGTAAATTCTTATAGGAATCATTAAAATTATGTGGGAAAAAGGCTATTACACACTGTGAAGTCTGTATTTGGTATGAGGTATTCTAGATTTTAACCATCCCTAGAGTAGAATTTCATCTTTTGTAATGCTATGGGCCTGCAGCTGTTACATAGGAACACAGCATACACTCAATAAAGGTTTTGTGTGATGTCGTTGAGACAAGATAAGATTTATGAGTATTTATCAGCTAAATAACATTGTTAGTTTTATTACAAAGAGTTAAAAAATAATCTATAACTTTTCCTATTAAACCTATTTTATCTTAACCTGAAGTTTTTATTTGACTATGTAACTTTCTGTTTACTCTGGGAATAGTGAACGGGGGAAAAATGGGAGAAGAGAGAAATTGCCTTGGCTTGAATAATAGTTTATCATCAGTTCTAATAAGTTGTTACATAATTTTTCCTGGCAAGACTCCACTCTTAATGTTTACCTTCCGTTACACTCTGTTTTTTTTGGTAGAATAGCTTTCCAGCAATTTAAAAAAAAAAAAAAAAAAAAAGAATAAACTAAAATACAGAAGAAAAATCTTGAGCCATCTTAGGTAGAACCATTCCTTCTAAAAAGCTTAAAAATATTCTTTCAGATCTCTAGTATAAAAATAGTATTAGAGAAATCATCTAAGGCTGATTTTGGAAACTAAGCATAATGCATGAAATTTAGATTTGGAGCAAACATTTTTTTAATACTGAGTACAATATCGCCATAATTTGAATTCACTGAAATATGTAGCGAGATTCTGGTAGTAAGAATAAAATGTTTAAAGGTGAACTATAAGGAAACATAATCATCAGTATTCACTAGTATTAGTGATTGAATACGATACAGATTAAATTGCTTGTGCACATTTTCACATCAATGGTACATTTGTGTAGTTAGATGTTGATAATGACAGATGTGTGGTGTGCTAAAACTGCTAATGTAAAATATGTGATATGGAGCATAAGAGTTGAAAAGATTTCCTCTAGGCCCATTCAATATGCCAAAGTAATAATGTATATATTACACTATGTCGGGAATAATTATCATTTTTTTCAATTTTATAAAATAAGACACACTTGTGCCTACTCTCTTTGTAGTGAGCAGTGTCCTCCAGCAGATATTTAATATGTCAGTTTTAAGTCACTCTGTTAAAAGCTTATAACCTCTACAATTTCTTATACACTGAGAAGGAAATAAAGAAATAAAAAATAAAGTAGGGAAGGGAGAGGAGAAATGAAAAAGTTGAGAAGGACTGGGAAAGAACATACTGATAGAGAACTAGACATCTGATGCCCCCCGCCATGGGATTTTATTATTTCCTCAGGTGCTTGAGAACCAGACATAGAGATTTGTGAAAATAGTAGATAATTAATATGTTTGCTAATTGTTGTTACCAGTTTTTCATTCTTTTTAAAGCCATCTATGCCTGAAAGATGTTGCGATGACACAGATATGACTTAATAAAAAGTTCAGTGTGAGGACACTGTTCATCTATTCTGGGAACAAAACATGAAACAGTCTTATGTTTGCCTAAGGTATGATTATACTCATGATGATAATCTTTTAGATGTAGCAAAGTTAATGAACTGAAACAATCCAGGCAATTATTTTCCGTGGGGTGAAAATGTCTGATACTCTTCTCAGTTTAGTATCAAATCTTTTTGTTCCCATGCCAGCTGAGAAAAACATGACAACATGTTGGCACTGGGGAATCTTTTGTTCCATGATGGATGTGCTCCTTCTAGGAAGAGGACGAAATTTAGGGGCCTCATTCATTCAGTTGATGTAATGGTGGCATCAGCTGTCCTACCCAGAGATTTTCAACTGAATGTTATCTCACCGATTACTTTCTCACAGTCTAATGGAGTGTCCCTGACATCAGAGACTGATAAATTGCACAGTGCCAATTAAAATAGATACTTACCTGTCAGTCATTTAGCTTCTAAATTCTCTTTTACTAGATTAAGTTCCATAAAAATGACAGGAATGATGAACATTTATTTGTGAAATTCCTCACTTTAACTTTTGAAACTGTTCAGGCAGGCCTCTGGGTTTCCATACCACCTCCACTATTGCGAAGGGGTCTTATGGATGTCATTAGAAATCCATTCATAGATGGACTCAAACTCCAATTAAAACTTCCTTCGGGGCCTTTTACCATCCGACACAGCAGAACCTATATTTTAGTAAACTCTACTGAGGAGTTTTTTAATAAATATATGCAGTCCTTTGTGAAAATAGCTTATCACTTTGGTTAATGGCTTGGTATAAGACTATTACGGTTTGAAACTCATTGCTACAATTAAGTATATGACCTCACGTAAGTCTAAGTATTCACGTATTGTGTCTCATATACTGCGTACTCACATACTATGGACCGGTCCTTGGAGAGGGACTTCATTCTTGGTAGAGGGTCAGTGAAAAAGTAGAAGACTCTCAACGAAATAGACTGACATAGTGATTGGAAAAATGGGCTCAGGCATGATAATAATTGTAAGGATGGCACAAGACTGGGCTGTGTTTTGTTCTGTTATATATAGGTCATTATGAGTCGAAACCAACTTGACTGCCCTTAACAACAACAATATGACCTTGAGCATATCACTTACTTTTCTAAGAATATTGTTATGATGTTGAAATATGAAATAAATATAAGTATTTAGAAAAGTTCCAAGCACAATATTGGCACTTAATGTAGCATCCATTATACACTCACATCAAATACAAATAAAAATCTTTTCTTCAAAAAAGAAAGTCTATGTTCAGTTATTCGTCCATGTAAAAAATCTTTGTTGTACCAGGCCACGAGCTAGGAATCAGAGATATGTAACACAGCACTGGAGGCAAAGTGGTGAAGAGCTCCGCTGTGGACCAAAACATCGGCAGTGCAGATCCACCAGTCCATCCTTGGAAACCACCAGGACAGTGTTACTCCATCCTATAGGTTCTCTATGAAATGGAACTGACTCAGTGGCCCCAAACAACAACAAAAGATGAATTACAAAAATGCAAGCATTCTACAGAAGTTTATGAATGGTTGGAGAGGTGGATGCATAAATGCCATGAAGTTAGGACACTGATAAAAACATACATGGGTGCTAAAGATCTAAGGACAGTAGAGATTCACAATTATAATGTTTCCTCATTAAAAATGTCTTTCTTTTCTAATTTTTAGCTTGTTAAAAAGACAGTTCCCCACAGTTTATGCTTCTTGTTCCTCCTGTTACCTAAATCAATGATACTTTTGCCCATATGAATCTAATTAAAGGAAACACTGCAAAAAACCATTCTTTAACTTTGCCCAAGGCAAAAGAGTCAGTCTAGGGCACTGTTCACTTGTCTTAAGCGATTTAATGATGGAGTGTTAAGTCCTGTTTAGGACTCCTGGTTCCTATTTCACACTAGAAACATGGTATTGTTTTTCATTCCCCGTGTGTTTTTCTTTTTCATAATAATAAAAAAGTCAACATTTCAAGGATTTTGCAGGAATTTTGATTCCAGCCACAACAGAGTAACAAGTACTGGATTTACGTGTTCAACATAGATGATTATGAAACTGGATAAAATAGATGAAGCACCTATTTTCAGGACTTGGCTTGGCTTATTTTCAGGTACTAGACAACAGATAACACAGAGCTGGGATCACACAGTGCTGGGATCCTCAAGAGTGAGAAAAGTATGAGGATAGTTCCACATTCACTCTGATTCTTTTCTGTTTTACTTTGAGATATTTTCCAAGTATGGCAGAGATGAGTGAAGCCCAGACAGCAGTGGTCCTAGTGGGCACAAGACACAGAAATGAGAATTTGGAACTCTTGTCATTGTTGTTGTTAGGGGCCATCAAGTGGTTTGTCAGGTGATTGCAGCATTGTATGGGATGTGTGACAGGTCTGATTTTAAGGACCTATTTCCTAACCTAACAACTAGGACCATATTAATGATCATATGCTTAAATAACTTACTATCTGTAGATTGTCATAGGATGCCTAGTTCTAAATATAAAAATCTAATCAAAATTTGTCTGTATTTTAAGTTGTTTGGTGCATGATTTAAAGAATTCTGCCCAGTTTGGAGGCCATAGGAAGAAGATGTCACCACATATGTTGACTAAACATGAATTACATAATGTGAGGTTTTTCAAAGCCAACATAATATAACAAACTGAGAGGATTTTGTGTTATTTGGATCTATAATAAACCCCCATGGAAGCAGCAGTCAAGAAATCAAACCAGAGATTGTATTAGGCAAATCTGATGCAAAAGACCTCTTAAAATTGTTAAAAAGCAACGATGTCACTTCAAGGACTAAGGTGCACCTGACCCAACATGTGATATTTTCATTAGCCTTCTATGTGTGTGAAAGCTGGAGAATAAATAAGGAACGTCTAAAAAGAGTTAATGTCTTTGAATTACAGCATTGGTAAGGGATATGCAATGTACCAAGGGGTGCCAGCTTGAGGCAGGCACCCTCGGAGCCCAATTCTTCTGAGAGACCTTCTCTAGTTTGTCTTCCTACACCGAGCTGAATAAGCTGCACATTTCCTAAAATTGTCTTTGTCAAGTGAACCACAGAACAGGCCACAGATGGCCTGAACCCACCTCTGGTTAGAGACTCAATATCTTAATGAAAGAAAATCATCCTCTTCCTCCATCTTGGGGTATAGAACACTTGTCTAAAGAAAATGCATCGTCATCCAAGTTCTGAGGGCCTGCGTGAAACTCAATCCTGAATGTATTTGATAAATTTGTGTTTCCTTGTCTGCTCTCTGTAAAAGCCCACTCCAAGTTGCTTACAGTCTTAGAGCCAGCCACCCAGTTGCTCCTTTCCTTGTAAATTTACTGTAGAATAAAGGCATCTTTCTGATCTCTCACTTTGGTCTCTCTTTTATTGGCTGTAATAAGTCACACCAGACAAACACGGAGTTTTCATCAGGTAACAAGGAAAACCATCTGTCTTGGAAGAAGTGCAGTTAGAGGGCTCCTTGGAAGCCATCTGACGGTTTACCAGGAGAGCCCAGCTCTGGAGAAGGACATCATGCTTTGTAAAGTACGTGGTCGGCAAAAGGAAGGGAGACCCTTAGTGAGATGAGAGACATAGTGGCTGCCAACAACCGGCTCAAACATAGCAACAATTGTGAGGATGGTGCAGGGCTGGGCAGTGTTCTGTTCTATTGTGTACACAGGGTCGCTTTGAGTTGAGTACATCTTGACATCAATTAACAAGTTTTCAAACTAAACATTATCTTTCTGTAGGAATTTGCTTGTTGCTTATCTCAACCTAATGAAACCTGTAGTTTTGATCTACAAGAGGAAATGATTATGCCTGTACGCATAGTTATAGTCTACTAGATAAGTATGCCTTTTATTAAAAAAAATCACAAGTTACTAGATTTAAATGTCTCCATTGCCTTTTTAAAGCTGTAAATTACTTTGATACAATTAGTTGTTCTGCTATATTTTAGATTCACCTCTATGTTCTTAAATTCTAATTTTTTTTCAAGTACCTGTCACTTCTGTCAGTGTTCTAAACATTTTATTTAAATTTTCACTGATTTTTCATTTCAGCGTTGTTTTGGTTTACTGAAGGCTGTTAGAGATACTTTCTGTGTTTTTTATGTCTTCTTTCAAAATATGCTGTTGTTATTTGATGTTTGATGATAGACTGAAGATTTCTACCTTTTATAATGCTGTTTTCTAAACATCTCAAGGAAAGGACAATAACTGGCATTTATAAAGGCTGGACTGGATTGGACACTAGGGTTCAGTCAGGGCCTGTCCTGTGGAGGTCAATGTTACTACGTACAGCTTCCACGTGAGGATTTTCATCAAGAGTGGTTAAATAGAGTCAAATATCTAACGAGTCACAAAATCAGAATGTAAATTCCAACGTTTATATCTCTGAAGTGATGTTTCAGTAGGTAAGTAGAAAGCCATAAAGGACTTTGCCTCAAGGATTTACAATTCACAGTTACTGCAGTCCACTATTCTTGGTAACTGCACTAAAATCTTTCTGTTGGGTTCTTTCTGTCTATACACCATTACCTGAGGAATTGGTGTAACTTCTTTATTTTATCTTTATCAAACCAACTTCTCAGTAAACTTCAATAATTTACTGTATAATTAAATATTCACCTTTTCTATAATTGTTTTTAAGCTTTCTAGCTTCAAAGTCACATAGGATATATACTTGTACATAACACCAGATAGCTGGGTGTTTAAATTTAGCTCAAGGGGATCTAGTGAGTGTTAACTTAGAATCGATATTTAGTTTCAGAAGTGAATTTTTTCCCCCCAAAGGCAGAAAGTGTATTTTAGGTTAGAACTATGAAGAAAATTCAGAAAACTTGATAAAATATTTGTGTCCCATTTTCCATTTTTCTTATAATATTTCATGAATCAAAAGAAATTTCTAGTGGTGCCAAGCCAAGTACTGTCAAGTTGGATCCAACTCATGGTGACCCTAGGGGCCAGGGTAGAACTGATCACCAGAGTATTTAAGTATGTATCTCTTAATATCTGTTCTGTATTTCTGAGTATGTTAAAAGATTTTATGTTAAAAAAAAAAAGTAAGTTTAAAGGTCATTTAAATTGAATAAATGCTGACTTAAGCAGAATCAAATGAGTTTATTTAGGGAAAGCACAAATTGTTTCTTTGTTTTTCCCTGCTCCCTAAACTTATGTGCTTTGTGATTCTCTACGAACTGGATATATAAAGTAAGTTCCCTAGGTTTCCTTGAATACATCATATATCTTGGGGAGGTTGATCTTTAAACTATTATTTAGGTAACAAATTTGGGGAAGTGTTTTCTGCATAGGTCTATTAATTTTAACCTCAAGGTAAAGTCAACTATGCTAGTGGAAAGAAAATTGAAACAAGTGGAGTACTATCCTAAGTGCTAGTTATTTTACACATATTATTTTAATTCAACCTGCATAGCACTTGGTTATATCCTATTCATTTTATATACATGGCATCTTAGTAACAAAGGCTTTTATTTGCTGATTTGACTATGTATAACATGGAAAGATACAATACAACCTCATCACCCCACAAAGGAAAAATATCAATTTTTGTAATTTTTTTTTATATTGTGATTTAATGAAAGCATACAATTCAATTTAAATTTGCATGCCCACCTGTCTGCAGCTCCTTCTGCTCTCCTTGCCTGGTGACAGCTCTCTCCTCCTTTCCATTCTATACATGTCATATCCTCTTAACAATCTCCTGTCCCCTTTTCTCCACCCTGTCCTCTCCGTTCTAGTAAGAGGCCAGTAGGACAGTGTCCTATAGATGCATAAAGTGCACACACCATATGGTCACTTTGTGTCCCCAGGTCCAATCCATTTCTGTCCAACGAGTTAACGTCAGTAGTGATTTATGATCAGAGGCAGCAACAGGTCTAGGGGCCATGCTCCCAGGGGAACTCCCAGGCCTTTGGACCATCAGTTGTCATTTAGTAGAGTTTTTGAGGTACAATCTTCTTTTTCTTGTGTTGCCACTGGGACTTAACATTGTGTGCCCTATCACAGCTGTCATTGGCAGTGTGCAGGTGCCATCTGGTTCTTCCGGTCACATGCTGATACACTCGCTGATTGACCTGGGTGCTTCTGTCTTCTGGGCTCTTTTTCTCTTATGTCTGTATTGTCCTTGGTGATCATTGTTCCAGCTGAGTTGGGACCATTTGGTGTGCCTCAGGTGGAAGCTCGCTAGATTTTAAGACCTCAGATGCCACTCACCAACATGGAGTGCAGAAGAATCTCTTAGCAATAGGCTAGTTATGCCAGTTGGACTCGATGTCCCCTGAGAGTGTGGTCCCTGGACCACTGTCCCTGCTGCTCTATCCTTGCAATATTGGGTTCAGATGAAGTGAGTTTTCAGTTTATGTTGGAGTCCAGTTAAGTTGATCTTCTTTCTAATGTGTACTGTCACTGATTTCACCCAACCGAATTTCTATATATATAATCTCTTACCAGCACTCTCCCTCCCTCCCTCACGTCCTTCAGACCTGAGTTTCCCACACCAAGATGCTCCCTGGACAAAGACTGATGCAGTACCATACTTTCCAGAGCCGAGAAGGAGGAAAGCCTTCTCCTGGAGCATACGTCTTGAATTTGGACTTATAGCCTACAGGACTGTGTAAGAAGAAGCTTTTCCTTTGTTAAAGCCATCCACTCTATGGTATTTGTGTTAGAGCAGAACTAGGCAACTAAAACACCAGGTTATGAGATGCTTCCTAAAATCATCATTGTTCTTTTATCATTGCATAGTGTTCCATTGAGTACATATACAATAGTTTATCCATTCATCTGTTGTTGGACTCGTGGGTTGATTCTATCTTTTTGCTGTTGTGGACTGTGCCACAAGAAACAGTCATGTGCATGTATCTGTTCATGTGACTGCCCTTGATTCTATAGGATATATTCCAAGCATTGGGATTACTAGGTCAAGTGGTATATCTATTTCCAGCTTTTAAGGAAGTGCTAGATTGCTTTCCATAGAGGTTGTACTATTTTGAAATCCCACCAACAGTGTAGGAGAGTTCCATTCTCTCCACACCCTCTCCAGCATTGCTGTTTTGCGTTTTGGGATCATGGGCAACATTGTTGGGGTGAGATTGTATCTCATTGTAGTTTTGATTTGAATTTCTGTAATGACTAATGATTGTGAGCATTTCTTCATGTGTCTTTTGGCTGCCTGGATTTCCTCTTTGGTAAAGTGTCTGTCCATCTCCTTTGCACGTTGCATAATTGGGTTATTTAACTCTTACTTGTAGATATTTTGCAGCACCTTGTAGATTGTGGAGATCAGACGTCAGTATGACATAGGCCAAATCCAGCCAAGTGCCGTCAAGTCGGATCCGACTCATGGCGACCCTAGGGGCCAGGGTAGAACTGACCCCCAGAGTATTCAAGGAGCGCCTGGTGGATTTGAACTGCCGACCTGGTCGTTAGCAGCGGTGGGCATATAGTTGCCAAACATTTTTTCCTATTCTGTAGGTGGTCTTTTAATTCTTTTGGTAGTCTTTGGATGAGCAGAAGTGTTTGATTCTTAGTAGTTCCTATTCATCTATTTTCTCTTTGGCTGATCACGCTTTGTCACATTTTAAAGTCTAAGATGTGTAATAAACTTTTATTGTTGACGCAATTTTTTCTTGCATGATCTTTATCATTTTAGATTTATATTTAGTTCTTCTGTGAAATTTGGGTTGGTTTTTGTGTAAAGTGTGAGATATGGGTTTTGTTTCCATTTTTTTGAAGATAAATAATCCACTTTCACCAGCACCATTTGTTAAAGAGTCTGTTTTCACCCCGGTTTACAATTTTAGGGCCTTTGTCCAGAATCAACCGTTCACAGGAGGATGGTGGCATCTCTGGGGTCTCTGTTCCATTGGTCTATATGTCTCTTTTTGTACCAGTACCAGGCTTTTATGACTACTGTGGCAGTGTAGTAAGTTCTAAAGTCAGGTAGTGAGAGGTCTCTCAGTGTGTTCTTCTTCTTCAGTAGTGCTTTGCTTATCTGGGGTTTCTTTCCTGTCCAGACAAAGTTGATGATTTGTTTCTCCATCTCCTTAAAAAATGTCACTGGAATTTGTGTTGAGATTGCATTGTATATGTAGATGGCTTTGGCTAAAATAGCCATCTTCACAATGTTGAGTCCTCCTATCCATGAGCAGGATAAGCTTCTCCATTTATATAAGTGTCTCTTAGTTTCTCGTAGTAAGGGCTTGTAGTTCCATTTGTATAGATCTGTTATTTCTCTGGTTTGATTTAGTCTGGGCTATTTTATCTTCCTGGGGGCTATAGTAGATGGTCAAGTTTTGGTGATTTCTTCTTGAATGATCTCTTTGTTGGTATAAAGAAATCTTGCTGATGTGCTTATGTTTACCTTATACCCTGATACTTTGCTGAACTCTTCTATTAGTTCAAGTAGTTTACTTATGGATTCTTTAGAGTTCTCTGCATATACAATCATATATCATCTACAAAGAGGGAGTTTTTACTACTTCTTTGCCAATGCGGATGCACTTCATTTCTTTGTCTTATCTAGTTGCTCTGACCAGAACTTCTGGTACAGTGTTGAATAGGAGAGGTGAAATTGGCATCCTTGTCTAGTTCTCAAGGGGAATTCTTTCAGTTTCACTCTATTCAGGATGATGTAGACGGTTGACTTTTAGTAGCTGTCCCTTTATTTTGTTGAGAAATTTGCCTTCTCTTCCTATTTTGTGGAAAGTTTTCAACATGAATGGGTGTTGGACTTGGTCAAATGCCCTTTCTGCACCAATTGAGAAAATCAAGTGATTCTTATCTTTTGTTTTATCTATGTGGTTGATCACATTAATTGTTTGTCTGATGTTGAACCAGGCTTACATCCCTCGTATGAATCCAACTTGATCATGATGAACTATTTATTTGATATGTTGTTGAATTCTATTGGCAAGGATTTTGTTGAAGATTTTTGCATCTAGGTTCATGAGTGATATTAGTCTGCAGTATTCCTTTTTGGTCAGGTCTTCTTCTGGCTTTTGTATCAGGGGTATGCTGGCTTCATAGAATAAATTTAAGCATATTCTATTCTTTTCTCTGCTGTGAAATAGTCTCAGTAGTATTGGAGTTAAATCTTCTCTAAAAGCTTGGTAGAATACTGTGGTGAAGCCATTTGGTCCAGGGCTTGTTTTGGCTGGTATTTCTTTGATGACTTTTTCAATCTCTTCCTTTGTGATAGGATCCAACTCAATGGCACTTGGCTTAGCTGGCTGCTTTGTGATAAGCTTATTAAGTTGTTCAACTTCTTATTGTGATAATTTTGGTAGGTGATATGAATCTAAGAATTTGTCCATTTCCTCTAGGTTCTCAAATCTGTCAGAGTACAGTCTTTTGTAGTGTTGTGTTATGATATTTTTGATTTTTATTGAATCTGTTGTGACATCTTGCATTTCATTTCTTAACTAGGTTATTTGTTTCCTTTCCTGTTTTTCTTTAGTAAGTTTATCCAATGGTTTGTCAATTTGGTTGATCTTTTCAAAAAAACCAGCTTTTGCTGTTATCTGTTTTTTCAGTTGTTCTGGTCATTAATTTATTTCGTTCTGCTCTAATCTTCTAGTGCCTGACAAATTCCTCTGTCTGCCTCTTTCTACTTGTTCAAGCTTTAGGGTTAATTCTTTGGTTTGGGCCCTTTCTTCCTTCCAGGTGTGTGTATTTATAGAGATAAACTGACCTCTGAGCACTGCATTGGCTGTATCCCATAGGTTCTGATAGGATATGTTTTCATTGTCGTTTGAATTCATAAATTTCTGTATTTCATCCTTGCTTTCATGGCGACCCTATCTACGGCACTTGGCTTGGCATCCTTGCTTTCTTCTGTAACCCATGGCTTTTTCAGGAAGGTGTTCAGTTTCCATTAGGTCCATTTTCTATCTGTTTGTTCTGCTATTGATTTAGACTTTTATGGCTTTATGGTCTGAGAAGGTGCTTTGCAATAATTTAGTGGTTTGGATTTTGTTGAAATTTGCTTTATGTCCCAGCATATGATCTATTTTGGAAAATGTTCCATGCACAATGGAGAAAAAGGTGTAGTTATCCATTGATGGATAAAAAGTTCTGTATATGTCTGTGAAGTCTAATTGGTTAATTGTCACAGTAAGATCTTCTGTGTGTTTACTTAGCTTTTTTCTAGATGATCTGTCCATTACTGAAAGTGGAGTGTTGAAGTCTCCTGTTATTATTGTGGATTGTCTATCTCATTTTTGAATGTGATCAATTTTTCTTTGATGTACTTAGATGCTCTGGTATTGGGTGCATAGATATTTAGTATTGTTAAGTCTTGCTTGTGTACTGAACCTTTCAGCCGTAAATAGTGACCATCCTTGTCCACAGTGGTGGATTTTACATTAAAATCTATTTTATCTGAGGTTAGTATTGCCACACCTACTCTTCTTTGTATATTATTATCTTAGTATATATTATTCCATTCTTTAACTTTCAGTTTGTTCATATCTTTAAGTCTCACATGTGTTTCTTGTAAGCAACAAATGGACGGGTCATTCTTTTGATCCAAGATGTCACTTATTCTCTTTAGTGGAGCATTCGGTCTGTTTACATTCGGTGTATTTATTGATAGGTATGTGTTTAGTGCTGTCATTTTCATGTATTTATTTTTGTGTTGGTGTTTTCTCTGTTGCTCTTTATTCTTCTTTATGGGTTGATTTTTCGTACATTTCAGTGTTTGTTTTGTGTTTGTTGAGGCTCCTGCACTGTTTTTCTTGTTTTGATATATTGCATTGTTATTGTGCTTTGAGACTATCCCTGTGATCCCCCTTAATGTTCTAAGTTTAACTTAGAATTTTAACTTCTACATATTTTCTTCACTTCTCCATCTGAGAGGACTGTTATTACTGTAGTATATCCCTCTTTTTAATGTTATGGTATCTTAGTTTTCATGACATGATCACTGTTTCTCTTCTTTTAACATTATAGCTTTGAATGAGTTTGAAATCTAACTGGGTAGGTTTCCAGATGTTGGGCCCTGCATTGCCTGTTTAAATATACACTTAATCATTTTGTTTTTCTAAGCCAAGAGCTTCTTTTAGTATTTCTTGTAGTTTTTGTTTGTTTTTTCCAAAGTCTCTAAGCTTCTGTTTATCTGCGAATGTCTCGCTGCCTTTAAGAGTTTCTGCTTATGTTTAGTTATATTAAGCTTGGTTATAATATGTCTTGATGTCTTTCTTTTGGGGTGTAGTGTTTGTGGCATTCGATACACATCTTAGAAATGTATGTTCTGTTTTTTCATAATTTCAGGAAAGTTTTCTGTCAGCAACTCAACAACAATGCTGTCTTTGTTTTCAGGTATCCCTCCCTGTTCAGGAACCCCAATTAATCATAGATTGTTCTTATTGATAGAGTCCCACATGTTTCTTAATATGTCTTCATTTTCCTTGTTTCTTTTCTCTGCTTTCTCCTCATAAATGCTGGTGTCAGTAGCTCTATCTTCAAAGTCAGAATCTGACTTCAAATTCATCAATCTGCTCTTTTGGCTTTCAATTGAGTTATCTAATTCTGTAACTTTGTTATTGATCTGTTGCATTTAGAATGTTGATGTTCCATCAGTATGAATACCTTAATTTTTCATTTTGCTGTGCTGCACTTTATTTCATCTCTAGGAGAGCTGTCTATATAATTCCTTTGTATTCAACCTTTGATAGTTTCAGAAAGTCATCTTCATCTGGGAAGTTTTTGGATTCTTTATTCTGGGAGTTTTCTGGAGCCATGGTTGGTTGCTTCTTTAAATACTTCTGATGGTCACCTGCTTTGGGGACATCTGGATGCTGTTTAGTTTCTCTGGTATTGACTCAACAGGAGCTGAGGTGTTGTTCTGAAAAGAGAGTTGGTCACCAGACACATCTGTGTATTCTAGTGCCTTCCCCAGTGGACTCTCTGGGGTGGTAGGCTCCACCTACTGGCTGAGAAAGACACCACTCTACTTATGGGGTCACTGGGGTTTGTCAGCTGACTCTATGATGTGAATCAGAAAAGGCTGGAAGAGATGCCATCAGGCTGTATAGCAGTTAATTTCTCCTGGCTGTCTTACATTAAAAACATAAAAGCTATCTGACAGCTTCCAAAATCAGGCCATCAGGTGTTGAAGGCCCCTGCTTCTGGCTGACAACAGAGGAACCTCTTTGGCTGTCCCCAAATGCTATGATGTAGTTCAGAGAAGGGACGAGCTACTGCACTGCTGTCATTCTCTGCCGGGCAATGCTCATAAGGTGACATTGTGCTAAACACAGGCTTTATTCTGAAAAGCCACTTCCTAGACTGACACTGCCCCTCAGCCTGGGAATTAGCCCCTGCTGAGGCCTCTGGTTGTGTCACTGCACCTCACAGCCAACCAAGATGGTGTCCCATTCAAGCTGCCCCTCCTTCCATGAAACAGCCACATGTATGGCAGTGCTCAAGAAAGAGAGGTTGGAGGGGCCCTCATGCTCTCAGTCTGCTGCCAGGCTCTCAAGACATGGCTATTTCACACACTGTCTCTCCACTGCAGCACACACTGTTCACTTCAGCCCTGCACCTCAGCAGAGCTGCCAGTTTGTGCCCATCCCCTGCCTACTAGACAGCAAAAAAAAAAAAAAAAAAGTTCAAAAATTCAGTACCTTCAGTCCACATGAGCTGGCCTTTCAGCAAATGTGGGTCTCAGTGAGAGAGAGGAAGTTTACTGTTTAGTGGCATGTATTCCAAATGGAGAGCCCTATGCTGTGTCCCAGGGTGTCTTCTGTGTGTCCAGAAAGCTCCATTCAATTATCAATCCAGGCCTTAGTTTTCAGAAGGAATTAAGGAGACATGTGTTCTAGTCCACCAGCTTGACTCTGTCACCTCAGAAATGTATCTTTTTAACAAATAGTACTTGGAGAACTGAATACCCACATGAAAAATAATAGATTTAGACTCCTACCTTAAAGTACATATATAAATAATCCAAAAATGGATCAGTGATTTAATTAAAAGAGCTAAAACCATGAAACACTTAGGAGAAAACAGAGGAGCAAATATTTGTAATTTTGAATTTGCCATAGATTTTGTAGGATACTATGAATGTGAGCAACAAAAGAAAAAATAAATATATTAGATTTCATCAAAATTAACATTTTTGTGCATTAAAAATATGTGATCAAGAAAGTGAAAAGTCAACATAGAGAATGTGAGAATATATTAGCAAATAATGTGTTTAATAGGTGTATATTTTCAGAATATACAAATAACTTCTACAACTTAATAAAAAATATCCAATTAACAAAGGACAACGGATTTAAATTTCTCCACAGAAGATAAGTTGATGGCCAACAAACTCGTAATAAAGCTCAATGTTAACACTTACTATGGAATTTAATCAAAATTACAATAAGGTGTCACTACATACCTGGTACCAAATGCAAACCAAATCCACTGCAGTCAAATTGATTCTGACTCATAGGAACTCTTTAGAGCAGAGCAGAACACCGCCGTGGAGCTTCCAAGGAGTGCTGGGCAGATTTGAAGTGGTGACCTTTGGGTTATCAGACATAGCACTTAACCACTATGGCCACCAGGGTTTCCACACACCCACTATGAAGGGTATGCTTTTTAGAGTGGAAAATAACAAGTGTCGGTATGTATGTAGAAAAATTAAATACTTGCCTTTCTCTAGGTGCTGTGGAAGGAAATTTGCAGTTGCTAAAAAATTTAGAGTCACTATAAAACCAAACCAAATGCTGTGCTGTCGAGTTGATTCCAACTCATTGTGACCTTATAGACAAACTAAAACTCCCCCTACCGTTTCCAAGAAGTGCCTGGTGGATTTGAACTGCTGACCTCTTGGTTAGCAGCCATTGCACTTTAACACTATGCCACCAGGATTTCCAGAGTCAGTATATACTCAGTAATTCAGTGCCTAGGTATAAATCCCAAAGAACTGAAAATACATGCATGCATATGATGATAGCAGTGCTCTATACAGTAGCCATGGCCAAAAGGTAGAAATAACCCAGATGTCTACCAGGAAATGAGCGGATAAACAAATTGTGTACCTAAAATGGGATATTATTTGGTCTTAAAAAGGAGTAAAGTAATACATGTACCATAGTGTAGACGGACTTTAAAAACAGCATTTTAAGGAAAAGAATCTAGGCACAAAAGGTCACATGTTGTCTAATTCCATTTATATGAAATTCAGAATACATATATCCATAGAGACAGAACACAGAGTGGTGGCTATGTTTTCATCAGAGCTTGGTATTGATATCATCACTTAGACTGTCCACAGTGGATATTCCTTTTGGTAATGTTTTATCATTCTTTTTTTTTTTTTTTTAACGTTTTTAGTAGTAATATTGGCTTTGATGGCCATTAACTACATTGACCCATCACGGTGAACAATATACATTGTTTTTTCTCTTCTTTTTTTAGATTTACTTAAAAATGCTATGTGAAATTTCTCCTATATTTTTAGAAAGTAAAATGGGTTTACATTTGTTTTATTTTATATTCTTCTTATGAGTCATATCCGACTCAACGGCACTTGTCTGGCTACCTTGGATATGTGGCAAGTCATAATAGCAATAATAATTTTATAATGTATTAAGTTAAAAAATAACTGCAACAAAAAATAATGTGACTTTCCAAAATAATTCACCTTTTTCAGTGCAGAATGGCATCCACAGACATCTCACAGAATCTAGAAATTTATAAGGAGAGTTTCTAAATCACATCAGCAAAGTCTTACCACAACTCAGATTACTAAATGGGGAAAATATTTTCAGCAGTGTCTTTGTATTTTCCACTCTGTTAATTAGTTTCACTTCATAAAATAGAAACCAGAGATTATTAAGTTACTAATATATCTTAAAGTGTTAGATAATTAAAATAAATTAAACATGGGCATTATTCCTTATTGTTTCCATTGTATATGATTGTCATCTTTTTAAAGCAAATAATTAACAGCAATCTTTACATGCAGGCTGTTTACTTTAAATAACTTCAAGTATGTACTCAGTATCAAATAAAACCCCAAACCTATTGTCCTCAAGTCAGTGCTGACTCATAAGAACCCTAAACCCTGCTGGTGAAGTGGTTAAGTGCCATAGCTGCGAACCAAAATGTTAGCATTTCAAGTCTATCAGGCTTTGAAAATGATATGGGGCAGGTCCACTCTGTCCTACAGAGTATTATGAGTCAGGTGTGTTCAATAAGGTTTAACAAATTTCAGTTTTGTATACATGCCTACTTTTCTATAGTTTATCAAGGGCAAATACCATTTCTCTTATTTTAATAAATTGCTTTAGGTTATTTAAACAAACAAATATAAATAACAAAAGAGTTAGTCAAGGACTTAGCCTAAGTCAATCCAATACATATCAGTGATTTTCTGTTAAATCTAAAAATGCTTTATAAATTGGGTATGTACACCACACACACAAAAAAAGAAAGAAAATAAAAAGATTTATACATACACATATGTACCTAGGAGACTGAAAACTCTAAAGTGTTTAGCAAGGAATATGTAAACAGCAAAATGATCTTCAATAACTACAGGGAATGGAAAGTATTAAAAGCTGCCTGCAGGGCAGTAATTGCATTAAATCACAGTCTTAGGAAGTGTTTATAAATTTAGAAGTTACTCAGTCACTCTCTGCAAGGCATATAGTAATTTCGTTTTCCTTATCTACATAATTATCTAAAACACAAAGAAAAAACACAGGAGGGAACACCTAAAACTCACATATTCACATGAAAAGACCAAAGAGCTGTGTCCACTCTTCATGTTGTATGTAGGCAAATCTGTTTAATATTTATTCATTCAGTCACTCAATAGGTGGTAGATACTGTTGTAAATACTGGGGGTAAAGTAACTAAGTAAGAAAGAAAGAAATTGGTGCTTTTAAGAATATGTAGTTTAGTAGAGAGAGGTAGATAGTGAATAAATGAAGTAAATTAAAATGAAATCAGTGATATAACTGGGTATGAACATACATGAACACAGAGACACACACTTTTGTTTTTTTGTCATTGAGTTAATTCTGACTCATTAGGGATTCTCTCTTCTCCTTTTCTTGAAAACGTTGGCCAGACCATTTAGGAAAATGTGATTCAATGCTATTTTCTCATTAGTTTAATAGCAAACTGCGGATACTTGGCTTTCCTAGCTCAGTAAGAATAAATACGTTTATTGGCTACTGAAATATTCCTGAGGACCAAGAGCTCTCAATCCTCTCACTTTTGCTTATCTAGCATCTTCTCACCCACCAAGACTATACTTACATGTGTGAATATGCTTTAAGTACATGTAAGTTTGCAGATGTTCTCTCTGTAACCATGTCTGCTTTGTGTTCTGTGTTATGAAGTTCTCCCTTTTTTCATATGTTAACATAATCCTTTTTGTTGTTGTTCTTTCTCTTAGGGATTTTATTACTAGCCAAGACTATTTAGAAATATCTGTTCATACCAGTTCTTTCAGATGTCTACATTTTACCTTTTTTAAAGCAAAACCAATTAAATGAGGTGATGTAGGTGACAGGAGTTTATAATTTGCAAAGTGCTACCTGAATGTAAGAGATTCTGTGGAAGTCTAGATTCATACCAAAGATAATTCAGGGATGATTACATTCTTCCCAAAAAAGAGTTCTTAGTATTGTAAAAGATGATTTATTATAGGAGTCCTATAAATGGTGATCATTTAGGTTGCTTTTGAAGAATGATTATATTTGCAGAGTTTAAATTGTCCTCTTCTCAAGAAAAATCCCACCACTGCAGAGTGATATAGAATGTTCTTTAACTAATCTCATATGAGAAAGATATCTTCCTCACGCCAGCTGAATAGCTACCTGGAATGTATATGTATGTGTGTGTGTTTGTGTGTGTGTGTGTGTGTGTGTGTGTGTGTAAATAGATAGGTAGATATACATATAGCTTTAGATTTTAAAGCGTAGTGTAATGAGGAGAGACCTAAAATCTGTTGAATTTTCTGAGTTACTAAAGTAAACTGATTAGTTTTAAACATGCAGGTGCATATTGTTATCAACAGTGGCTTTGTCTCTACACAATTAATTAAGTTACTGTTTTAGGGTCAAGAAGTTAGGTCATTTCACCTCCAATATTTTAATGATCAACATTTATGTAATGGACCAGACTGAATTTTTAGTTGATCTATTTTTGTCTTTAACTCTGCCAGAATTACTGACTCAGCCATTTTCATTCCAGCACTTTTGGTCATATAGTCATAGTTTCAGAGTAGTTAAACTTTTCCAACTCCTAGGCTGTAGGGAAGGCCTATTACTTGTCTCTAGTCATAACCTAATTCCTCCTGCTCCTGACAGGGTCTGTTACCTGTTTTAGACTTTGTCTTTGCATCTTGGCATGCAGGTATTTCTTATTTGGGTGCTATTTCTGACATTTCTTTTTCCTTTAGGGTATGATTTTAAATGAAAGTGATGATTTCTCAAGCTTGCCTGCTAAGTGGTAGCTGTCATGTATACGTCTGGTGCCATTCATTTTGTCGTTTGTGACATTTCTAGGGAAACATGAAGATTTAAGATGATTCATACAATTCTTCAGTTAATGTTTTTTCAACATTTTTTACTGGCGGCACAATATGTACTTTGAAAGTTGGTCATGGTGAAGAATCTGGGGGAGGTAATTAGTATTTGTTAAGAACCTAATGTGTGCTGGGAGTCCCTGGGGACTATAAACAGTCACTGTGTTCAGCTGCTGACTGGAAGGTTGGAGATTCAGGTTCACCCAGAGGCCCCTCAGAAGAAGAAGAACAACAACAAAATAACACCCAAACTCACTGTCTCGAGTTGATTCTGACTCACAGTGACACTATAGGACAGAGTAGAATGGTCCCACAGAATTTCCATGGAGGATTTGAAGGACTGACTTTTTGGTTAGCAGATGTAGCACTTAACCACTATACCACCAGGGTTTCCCCTCAGAAGAAATTCTTAGCTATTTAGCTAACAGGAAAAAACCAAACAAAAGAAAACAAACAGTCATTGATTTAAAACCCTGTGGATGACAGTTCTGCTCCGACACACATGAGGTCATTATACATTCCACCTGACTAACAGCAACTGGTTTTCAATGCATTCTAAATACTAAACAAAGCATCTATGGGCTTAAATGTTGCGACAGTTGTGAGAACGACACTGGACTAAGCAATGTTTTGTTCTGCTGTACACGAGTCAAAATTGAGTTGATGGACGGAATGCTAGGCATGATCGCGTTTAAATCCTACAACAGGCCTCTTAGACAATCACATCTTAACAATATGGACGCTCTTTAGTTTAGGGATACATTATATCTCTGCATTTATTTAGGTCTTCCTTGTTGAATTTTCTTAGCACTGGTTTCTAATGTTCATGGTTATTACATATGAGGACTGCCAATTAATTTCACAAACTCGTTTGAGAAAAAGTGCTACGTACCTCACTGCTGAATGTTTCTACGGTCCCCTTTGAAGTACTCCACTTGAGAAGCTATGCACCGACATCAGCGCTTAGTCCAGCTTTCGAAGCGATTTTAGATCTCTTCTGCAATGGCCACCAGAGCTGTCATCGAAATACCCTCGATGTCCTGAATGTCATCAAAATGTCTTCCTTGTCACTGCAGGCCACATAAGGTGAGTGGGAGGGTGCTCCAATACAGCTTTTTGTTTACTGGATGAAAACTCCCTCACATAAAACTATGTAATTACGTCTGCGAACTTGCCACCATGCCACCGTGAGCAATGGCCATTCCCGAAAGAGTTCCAGAATGGCTGTGAGGGTGGACTAGGAGCTGGCATTAGTACATAGCTTCCCAAGGGGAGGACTTTGAAGGTGACCATAGTGATATTCAGCAACGAGGTACGTCGCACTTAGAACACTTAGTTCGTGGACTTAATCGTTGGACCTCATACATCTTTCATATTTTTTTTCAGATTTGTTCCTAGTATTTCATATATCCAGATGTGACTGTAACTGTTCTAGATATTTTAATTATAACTTAATAATTATTCTTTGCTGATATATAGAAATTCACTTTTTTTTTTAATAACTTACATTTTACAAACTTGGTAAACTACCATCTACTAATAGTAGTAGCTTGATTTTCTAAACAGAAGATTATATCATTTCCAAATAAAACTGATTTCAGTCTTTATTTCCTGCTTAGATGCTGTTATTATTTTTAAAGGCCTGATTTCACTGTTTAGAATCTCCAACTTTATTTAAATTGAAGTGTTGTTTTTTTGTCTTTCAGGCTTTTGCCATTAAATATGAGGATAACTGTAGGTGTCATTTAAATGCCTTTCATAAGGTTAGGGGAATTTGTTCTATATACACTTCATTAAAAATTTTAATCAGTAAATATTAGATTTTGTCCAATCATTTTTGTGAGTACCAAATTTTTGTAGTTATTTTCTGTAAATTTTTATTAACTACTGAGAGATAGATGTTAAAATCTCTCACTGTAATTATTTGCCTATTCTTTTGTGTATTTAGATACCTTAAATTATTAGCACTTTTATGCCTTCTAGATGTATTTTCCCCTTTAATATTTTCAAATTGCTTTCTTTTAAGCCATTAATATTTTAACTGGTAGTTCTTTGTCTTCTGGTATTTTTTTTTTTAATCTGAGATAGACATTCTCTGATGTTAATATAGTCATATCATTTTTTTTCATTTGAGATATTATGGCATGTGTGTTTCATTGTTTAAATTTTAAACCTAGCTGTACATTTATTGGAAAATCTTGTGATATAGTGGTTAAGTGCTACATCTGCCAACTGAAAGGTCGGCACTTTGAATCCACCAGGCGCTCCTTGGAAACTCTATGGAGTAGTTTTCGTCCTGTGGGTTAGCTGTGAGTCAGAATTGACTAAACAGCAATACCTTTTTTTATACATATATATTTAAAGTACATTCATTATATGCAACATATGCTGTTGTTTTTAGGTATCTTGGAGTCAGTTCTTATGCATAGTGACCCTGTCAACAACAGAACGAAACACCGTGTGGTTGTGCACCATGCTCACACTCGTTTTCATGCTTAAGCCCATTATTGAAGCCACTGTGTCAGTCCATCTCCTTGTGAGTCTTTCTCTTTTTTGCTGACCCTCTACTTTACCAAGCCTGATGTCCTTCTCCAGGAACTGATCTCTCCTGACAGCATGTCCAAAGTATGTAAGATGTGGCCTCGCCATCTTTGCTTCTAAGACTCTGCTTGTACTTTTTCCAGAACAGATCTGTTTGTTCTTTTGTCAGTCCATGTTATGATCAATATTCTTCTCCGACACCACAATTCAAAGGCATGAATTCTTCTTCTGTCTTCCTTGTTCATTGTCCAGATTTCTCATACATACAGACTCAACGGCACTTGGCTTGGCTAGCAATGTCGTTGAAAATACTATGGCTTGGGCCAGGCACAGTTTAGTTTTCAAGGTGATATCCTTACTTTTCAACACTTTAAAGAAGTCTTTTGTAGAAGATTTTCTCAGTGATTATGTCTTTTGATTTCTTGACTGCTATTTACATGGACACTGATTGTGGAACCAAGTAAGATGAAATCCTTGACAGTCTCAATGCTTTCTCCATTTATCTTGATGTTAGGTACTGGTTCAGTTGTGAAGATTTTTGTCTTCTTGGTATTGAAGTGCAATCTGTATTGAAGCCTGTGGTCTTTTATCTTCATCACTAAGTGTTTTGAACCCTTTTCACCTCTAGCAAGTAGGGTTGTGACATCTCCGTAACCCAAGCTTGTAATGAGCCTTCCTCTGATCCTGATGCCTTGTTCTTCTTCATATAGTTCAGCTTCTCGCGTTATCTGCTTGGTGTAGAGATTAAAATGGTATGGTGAAAGGATACAATCCTGACACACACCTTCCCTGGCTTTAAACCATGAAGTGTCCCCTTGTTCTGTTCACACAACTACCTTTTGATCTGTAGATTCTTCATGAACACAGTTAAGTATTCTGGAATTCCTATTACCTACTATGTTATTCGTAGTTTATTATGATCCACATAAACACCTTTGCATAGACAATGAAATACAAGTAAATATCTATATTTCAGCCAAGATGCATACACCCTGCTTTCAGCCAAGATCCATCTGACATCAGCAGTGATATCCCTGGTTCCGTATTCTTTTCTGAATCTGGTTTGAATTTCTGGTCGTTCCCTGTCAATATACTGTTGTAGTTGCTTTTGAATGATCTTGAGCAAAATTTTACTTGCATATGGTATCAGTGATTTTGTTTAATAATTTCCACATTTGGCTGTATCAACATATAGATAAATCTTATTTTTCTAATATATCTCACAATTTCTATGTCTTATTTGGGGTATTTGCATCATTTATATTTAACATGTTAAGTGGTATGGTTAAGTTTAAACCTACCATATTGCTATTTGTTTTTTTTTATTACCATCATATTTTCTTTGGTTACTTTTTCAACTGTTCTTCCTTCTTTTAGGTACAGTGTTTATAATACCTTTTTTTCTGTCAGGTAATTAACTGTTACTTTTTTTTTTCAGTGGTTCCTTTGGGTTTTGAAACTCTGATGGCATAGTGGTGAAGTACTATGTCTACTAATCAAAAAGTTGGCAGTTTGAATCCATCAGGTGCTCCTTCGAAACTCTCTGGAGCAGTTATATTCTGTCCTATAGAGCTGGTATGAGTCGGACCTGACTCAATGGCAGTGAATTTTTTCTTTTTTTTTTGGTATAGTGTCAGTACGTGTTGGAGTTGACTCGATGGCTTTTTTTTTTTCCTGTTGAGCTCGTCACAGACCACCTATAATATCAAATGATATTATACCACTTCGTGAATAAGAATACTATAAGATTCTTCATTTGTATGAGAACCTTAATTAGTAATTCCATTTCTCCTCTTCTGGCCTTTATGCTAGCAGAATACATCGTATTCACAGATTCTTAGTGAAGACCATCAGATATGGAACACAGACCAGACACTGTTCTAATTATGTGGTCAGGAGATCTTTATTCCTCACAAAATAAACAGAGAAGAATGAGTAGAAGTCCTTATCCACTAAGATTCCCTAAAGTTATGCTCCCTTGCCACGGTTTGATCTTATGATTGCATCCAAGCATGCCCTACTTCACATGGAAAAGGAACTCCAGAGCCTCTCTGTAGTGGGTTAAGTCCTACCACTGCTAACCACAAGGTCAGCAGTTCAAATCCACCAGGCGCTCCTTGAATACTCTGGGGGTCAGTTCTACCCTGGCCCCTAGGGTCGCCATGAGTTGGATCCGACTCGACAGCACTTGGCTTGGCTTGGCTCAGAGCCTCTCTGCTACAGAGTTAACATAATGTTACCCAGTTAGGATCTGTGTCCTGGAGGAGTTGAGCCAATGAAACATACTCCAAGTCAGAAAGAGGAAGAAGGTTTATTAGGAGGAATGATACCTACCACTCAGCAGCAACTCAGGCTGTCCTCCATGGACTCTCAAAGACAATTTTTACATCAGTGTTTATGTATCATTTCGGCAAGGATTGCTTCATGTTCTTAAGCATGTAGCTCACAAGTAACATATACATCACAAAATAACCAAAAAAAAAAAAAAAAAACGCTTTATTAAACTACAGATATGTATATCAGTCACCTAGACTCTAGTCTGTATGTTTGTAACAGGTAAAGACAGAACTCACATAAAAATTTTTTAGCTAGTGAAACTGTCCTGCCAAGTACACTCTGACTGAGATAAGGGATAATAAAGACGGTTGTAGATACAAAAAAGTCAGGAAGTCTCCCTGGCTGCCATCTCACTGTCTGAAGGCTGTTTCTCAAGACAGAAAAGAAGAGCAGGGAGGCCAAAGTCACAGGAGCTGGAGGGAGGGCTCTTCACCCCTTTGGAAAGAGGCCAGTGTAGCTGGTGCAACAAAAAATACCGATCGTTGAGAGTGTCATTATGGCCTTAGTTATCTCAAACTCTCAATTACCCATTTTGAAAAGGGGAAAACATGTTACAAGGTATTAGGATCACAGTGTTAATAGTACAGCTATTTGTACTTGTCAGATAGTATGTACAGAAGTAAAGTAGGTGAAAGAGATAATAATAGGTCAAAAGGGTTAATCAAAGTGGAAACCTCCTTGTGAGTAATATACATTACTAATTGCCCCTGTTTAGGATAAGTCAACATTTCCCAAGGGCTATTCTAGATTTACTGGTATCAGGAGCATTCCTTCTCCCTTTATACCCCACTAAGATAGCTTAATAGAATTCTGGGTTTTTAGAGAGTGATAATCTCCCCATTATTTTGTATCCATTAGTAGCTAGGGAGTTGGTGAGAGAAATATAGCACACCCGTGCACCCAGCAGCTAGTATTATCATATCTTTAGCTTTAATATATGTAATAAGCACAGCAGTGCATCATGATTACCTTTGTTTAAAAAGCCATATTGTATTTCAACAAAATTTAAGTATAGTAATACCTGAATTATGAAGGGATTCTGTTCCAGACTTTGCAGTAAGTCGATTCTGGTGGAAGTTGAATCCCTCATTTTTAAATGTTTTTATGATCAGTATCTCAATACATCCAATCTTCGTCCGTATGAGTTGGAAACATTATCTGTAAACTTACAGGTATGTTTTAGGACATACGTTATACCCTCCCCCCAAAAAAACCTATTGTGATGGAGTGGATTCCGACTTAGAGCTACCCTATAGGACAGAGTAGCACTGCCCCATAGGATTTCCAAGGAGTGGCTGCTGGGTTTGAACTAGGACACAATGTTATACTAAGTATTTTCTATGCATGACCACATTTAAATCCTAAAAAAGGATATGTACCAGAACTTCTAGCATTGTCCTTATTTTTTCTTCCATGATCTTTATACTTTTAGATTCTATATTTAAGTGTTTGATCCATTTTGAGTTAGTTTTTTTTTACATGGTGTGAGGTATGGGTCTTTTTCCATTTTTTCAGCAGATGGATATCCATTTTTGTCAACACCATTTGTTCAAGAGACAGATTCTAGGCCTTGGTCAGACATCCACCGCTGATGTTGTTGTTGTTTAGCTGCCGTTGGGTTAGTTCTGACTCATTGCCACCCTGTCACAACAGAATGAAACATCGTGGTCTTGCAGCATGCCCACAATCATTTTTATGCTTAAGCCCATAGTTGCAGTCGCTATGCAGCCCACCTCCGTGAGGGTCTTCTTCTTCTGTGCTGACCCTCTGCTAAGCATGATGTCCCTCTCTAGGAATTGACCTCTTCTGACAGCATGACCCAGGCATGTAACACTCAGTCTCCCTGTCTTTGCTTCCAGTGAGCACTCAGGTTGTATTTCTTCCAGGACACATTCTGTTTGTCCTTTTGGCAGTCCATCTACAGTCAATATTCTTCTCCAACACCACAATTCAAAGGCATCAGTTCTTTTGTCCTCCTTATTCATTGATGAGCTTTTGCATGCATATGATGTGATTGAAAATACCATGGCTTGGGTCAAGCATACTTTTGTCTTCAAGGTGACATCTTTACTTTTCAACACTTTAAGGAGGCACTTGGCTGGTGAAAGCGGACTTTTCAGAAGATTTTTCCCAATGCAATGAGTTTTTTGATTTCATGGCTGCTGCTTCTATGAGCTTTGATTTTGGAAATAGGTAAAATGAGATCCCTGTCAACCTCAGTCCTTTCTCCAGTTATCATGATGTTAGTTACTGGTCCAGTTGTGAGGAATTTTATTTTCTTGATGTTGAGGTGCAATCCATACTGAAAGCTGTGGTCTTGGATTTGTATCAGTAAGCTTTCTAAATCCTTTTGACTTCCATCAAGCAGGGTTGTATTATCTGCATAACCCAGGTTTTTAAGGAGTCTTTCTCTAATCCTGACACCTCGTTCTTCTTCACATAGTACAGCTTCTCGGATTACTTGCTTGGCTTACAGACTGAAAAGTCATGGTGAAAGGACACAACCTTGACCCACACCTTTCATGACTTTAAAATATGCAGTGTCCCTTTGTTCTGTTTGCACAGCTGCCTCTTGATCTGTATAAAGATTCCTTGTGAGCACAATTAGGTAGTGTGGAATTTCCATTCTCTGCTATGTTACCCATAATTTGTTATGATCCACACAGTCAAATGTTTTTTGCATAGTCAGTGAGATACAGGTAAGCATCTTTCTGGTATTCCCTGCTTTCAGCTAAGATCCATCTGACATCAGCAATAATATCCCTGGTTCCATGTCCTCTTCTGAATCCAGTTTGGATTTCTGGCAATTCCCTGTCAACATACTGTTGCAGTCATTTTTGAATGATCTTGAGACAAATTTTAGTTCTGTATGATATTAGTGATCTGCATTTCTGCCTATTCCCAAGAAAGGTTAGATTATTTTTCTTGGGAATAGGCATAAATATGTATCTCTCCCAGTTGGTTGGCCAGGAAGCTGTCCTCCAGATTTCTTGGCATAGGTGAATGAGCACTTCCAGTGCTGCGTCTGTTTGTTTAAACATCTTAGTTGCTCATAAATGGGTGGTATTATGTTTGGATTCCTCAGTTCTGTTATTGTAACAGTACCAGTCTGTTTGTACCACACTGGCAGTTTGATGGGTTCTAAAGTCAGGTAGTGCGAGGCTTTCCAATTGGTTCTTCAGCAGTTCTTTACTTATCTGAGGCCTCTTCACTTTCCATACAAAGTTGGTTATTTGTTTCTCCACCTCCTTTAAAAATGCCGTTGGAATTTGGATTGGGATTATATTATACCTATGAATCACTTTGGGTAGAATACACATTTTTACAATGTTGAATCTTCCTCTCCATGAACAAGGTAGATTTCTCTACTTGGAGAGGACTCTGTTGCTGTAGTCATGTCTTGTAGCTTTCTTTGTATACATCTGTTTTCCTCTCTGATCAGATTTATTCCTAGTACTTTGCCTTTTGGGGGGCTATTGTAAATGGTGTTGACTCAATGATTTCCTCTTTGATGTCTCTTTGTTGATATAGAGGAATCCAGCTGATTCTTGTATCCGGATACATTGCTGAACTCTTCTGTTAGTTCCAGTAGTTTTTCTTCAGATTCTCTAGGGTTTTTTGTGTGTAAGATCATGTCATCTGAAAATAGAGATACTTTTACTTCTTCCATACCAGTTAGGATGCCCTTTGTCTGGCTAGAACCTCAAGCATAGTGTTGAATAAAAGTTGTAACAAAGGGCATCCTTGTCTGGATTCCATTCTCAAGGGCAAAGCTTTCAGATGCTCCATTTATGATGATGTCAGCAGTTGGCTTCATATAAATGACCTTTTTAATGTCAAGAGATCTTCCTTCCATTCCTATTTTGCTGAGAGTTTTTTTTTTTTTTTTTTTTTCCTCCATGAATCATTGTTGGACTCTACAAAAGCCTTTTCTCCATTAATTGATAAGATCAGTGGTTTTATTTATGTGATGAATTACATTGTTTTTTATAACATTGAGCCATCTGCTTACCTGGTATGAATTCCACGTGTTATGGAAAATTATTTATTTATTTGCTGTTATTAAATTCTATTGGCTAGAATACTATTGAGGATTTTTGCACCTGTGATCATGAGAGGTATTTTGATGTCTTTTCTTGGTTTTGATATCAGGGTTGTGCTGACTACATAGCATAATTTCAGGAGTATTCCATCCTTTTCTATGCTCTGAAATACTGTTAGTAATGCCAAAGCCAAGCCAAGTGCCCTCGAGTCAGATACTGGTGTTAATTGTTTTCTGATATGATGGTAGAAGTGTCTAGTGAAGCTGTCACAGCTGGGACTTTTTATTTTTATTAAAAAAAAATTTTTTTTAATTACCTCTTCAACCTCTCCTTTTGTTACACGTTTTTTTTTAGTTTTTCCACCTCTGTTTGTGTTAGTTTAGGGCGGTAGTGTGTTTATAGAAGTTTGTCCATTTCCTCCATGTTTTGCAATTTGTTGAAACATAATTTCTCATAGTATTCACTTATGATTCTTTTAATTTCAGTTGTATCTCTTGTGATATAGCCCATCTCTTTACTGATTTGGGTCATGTACTTCCTTTCTGATTTCCTTTTGTCAGTTTGGCCAGTGGTTTACTGAATTTTTTTTATCCTTCCATGAACCAGCTTTTGTTTTTGTTGAGTTCTTCAAACATTTTTCTATTCTTCATTTCATTTATTTGTGCTACTGCCCTCTTTTGATTTGTTCGAGTTGTAGGGTAATGTTTTGATTTTGGCCCTTCTTTTTGTATGTGTGCCTTTATTGTTATAAAGTGACTTTTGAGAACTGCTTTTGCTGTGTCCCAAAGGTTCTGTTAGGATATGTTTTCATTTTCTTTTGATTCTGGAATTTATTTATGCCATCCTTAATTTCTTTTATAACCCAGTAGTTTTTGAGCAAGGTGTTGTTTAGTTTCCATGTATTTGATTTTTTTTTTCCTTTTTTTGAGTATTGATTTTTACTTTTATGGCTTTATAGTCAGGAAACATGCTTTGTTTAATATTTTGATGTTTCAGATTTTGTTTACAACTTGCTTTGTGATGTAATATGTGGTCTGTTCTGGGGAGTGTTTTATGTCTATTGAAAAACAAAGTATACTAGGCTGCTGTTGGGTATCCTGTATATATCTGTGAGATCAGGTTGGTCCTGTATTTTTGTTGAGCTTCCTTCTGGATGGTTTGTCTTTCACTGTTGAATTTTACAAATACTATTTTGGAGCTGTCTGCTTCTCTTTTTAATGGTGTTATAGTTCGTTTAGTTTGGAGCTCTGTTGTTGGATGTATAAATATTTCATAGTTATATCCTCCTGGTGTATTGGCCGTTTAGTCATTATAAAATGTCCTTTGTTATTCTTTGTGTTAGAGTTTGCTTCAAGTCTGTTTTGTCAGATATTAACATTGCTGCTTCTCTTTTCTGATTGTTATTTCCCTCATACATATTTTTTCCATTTTTATAATTTGTTTGTTTATGTCTTTTAGTTTAATGTGTGTCTCTTGTAGGCAGTGTATAGACAGACCATGTATATATTTTTCATCTTTTCTGACATTGTCTTTCTCTGTATTGGTGTATTTAGTCCATTTATATTCAGTGTAATTATTGATAGGTATGAGTTTAGTGCTGTCATTTTGATGTTTGCATGCATGTGTATGTGTGGGTGGTGTTGACAGTTTTTTTGTTTCAGATAATTCTCTGCTAAGTCACTTTTCTTTATTTTCTTTTTGTCTTTTCCACTGTTGTTGATATCATGTTTGCCAGTCTTATGTTTTTCTTCTTTTATATTTTCATGTGTAGGTTTGTGAATTTGCTTTGTTGCTGCCTTAAAATTTACTTTTATTTTTCTAAGCTTAAATCATTCTTTTATTTATTAATATTGCCTTAATGTCATCTCCATCTGAAAGTTCTAAGTTTATGACTATACTATTTGGTCTCTCTTTTTTGTTTTAGTGTTATGGTCTTTTCTGTATTGATGTCTCTGTTTCTCTATTTTCATTCTTTAGTTTTAATTTATTTTTGCAACTTCTATATCTAGGTTAATATCTGGTTGTTCTGTCCTGTGTTATAGTTTTGGGTTGCTATCTGATGTTATTTATTTGCTGTCTAGAAATAATCCTTTTCATATTTCCTGCAATTTTAGTTTGTTTTTTGTGAATTTCCTTAACTTCTATTTCTCTGAAAATACTCTGATTTTGCTTTCATATTTAAGAGAGTTTTGCTGGGTATATAAATCTTGGCTTGGAATTTTTTTTTTCTTTAAGTGTTTATATGTGTCACCCCATTGTGTTCTTGGCTTGGCATTGTGTTCTTGGCTGTATGGTTTCTGATGAGTAGTCTGAGCTTAGTCTTATTGACGCTTCTTTGTAAGTGAATTTTTGTTCATGCTTAGCCATTCTTAACATTTTCAGTTTGGTTTAGGCAAGTTTAATTGTAGTATGTCTCAATGACTTTCTTTAGGGATACACCCTGTATAGGATTTGATGAGTTTCTTAGATAACCCCATCTTTCAGGGCATTCATGAAGCTTTCTGCAAACAAATCTTCAACAGTTCTCTCTGTATTTTCTGTTATCTCCCTGTGTTCTGGTACTCCAATCACTTGTAGATTGTTCCTCCTCACAGAGTCCTGCATAGTTCTTAGGATTACTTCGTTTTTTAAATTCCTTTTCTGGTTTTTACTTAACTAAATTGGTGCTGTATCTTCAGTCTCACTAGTTCTGAGTTTATTCCTCAGCTGTGCTCTTGTAACTTTCTGTTATCTAGTTGTGAAATTTTATTGTTAATCTTTTGGATTTCTATTTGCTGCCTCTCTGTGAATTTAGCAGGCCACTAAAGTTGTTATTTTGCTGTTGCGTAAACTCCATTGCTTTGTCTGTGTGTTCCTTGGTTTTGTCTGAGTTTTATCTGACCCTTGATGAGCTCTGTATATTAATCTTATGAATTTTATCTTCAGTAATTCTGACAGTTTCTCTTGCTCCAGGAAGCCCTGGTAACATAATGGTTACGTGCTTCAACTGTTAACCAAAAGGTTAGTATTCAAATTCACCAGATGCTCCTTGATAACTCTATGGAACAGGTCCTATTCTGTCCTCTAGGGTGACTTTGTGTTGGACTCAAGTCAATGGCAGTGGGGTTTGGGTCTGTTGCTCCAGGAGGTGTCCTGATTCTTTATGTTGTTCACTTGCCAGAGCCATCATGGTTTACCTTTTTATGTGATTTTATGTTAATTGTTACCTCTGAAGTATCAGTAAGCTACTGTATTTATTTATTGTATATTTTCTTACCATGTCCTAGCTTTTTGCTTTATTTTGCACAGATGTGCTAGATATGTGAGCTATTTTAATTATTGATATCTGAAGCTCCCACGTCCTGTCACCAGGTGGTTAGAGCTGCTACTAGGTATGTGATCCCAGAGTCAGTTTACTTTTCTTTAGAGGATTCAGTTCATGTCATCAGGTTAGTAGTCACCATGTGAGTAGTGCACACTCTCACTTATAGCCCTAGATGGCCGTGTAGTAGTGATCGGAACAGGCACAGGTATCTGGTTGCAATAAGTGTCATGTGCTGACAAAGGTAGAGGTTGACAGCTGACCCTGAGTATCTAGGTGGAAAGCACATACCTATTCCATATATCACGTTGATGGATGGGTTTTGCAGCTTGCCTTTGGGCACCTGGTGCTGTTGGCTGTAAGGACTGATTGACACTGCTTGTTCTTAGACCCCTACCATGCTGGAGACTCCACTCTTCAGGCCCCTGTGATGGGTAGGTGAGGACCCCACTTCATGGTTGATATCAAATGTCATGAAGCTGCCACTCTCAGCTGTTGCACTTGAAAGTGGGATTCAGGCACACACCATATTGCACTGTGCTAATGAGGGCTTATGGTGTTGGATGAGTCCACAGAGGTCTAGGCAGGTGTAAAGGGCATTCAGAGTCCATGGGCTCTTATACTTGTGCCTAGTCCAAGGAACAGAGCCTGCCCTGAGTTCCAGACATAGGGGAGTTGGCAGTTTCTTTTCTCTTGTTTATTCATTTGCTCGTTTCCTCCCCCAAACCAGGAGACTGGCTTGGGTGCCAAGGGTCCTGTTTCCAGTCTAGGGGTAAAGCAACCACTTTGGACACTTTGGACTCAGACCGGGGTTCTGTGGGAAGTGGGTGGGTAAGGGGAAGAAAGGTACTTCCCTGAAGGGAAGGGTTATTTTGATCCCACAGAGTAGTTTGGAAGCTTGTACTTAACTTTCTTATATCCAGCACCACTTACCCCTGGGTCCAGAGGCTTGTGCAGAGTCTCTGCTGCTCATTTTCTCCTAATGTGGAAAATGCATACTGAGCACTGCTGTTTGTCTCAGCCCATGTGCACAAGACCATCCAGGCTACAGGGTGTCAGTCAGGTCAGGTCTGTCTCTCCCTGCCCTTGCTGCTCAGTTAACTTGACTTGTCTTTTTTAGTCAGTGCTCCTAGGCTGTCTTATATAATTGATTCACTTGTTTTTTTGAGTGTTTGTTGTAAGAAGAACCACAGGAAGCATCGGACTAATCTGCCATCTTGACCTCATTCTAAATATTCTTGAACTATACTATGGGGTACAGCTGATTTGGAAGTGATTTAAGTCTTGAGTATTGCTATATGGTTTTTAGTTTGTTTTAGAACTATATTTACTCTAAAGCTAATTATCCCCTACTACTGAGGAAAATCCTTCCAGAGTACCCATTGCTCCATGAATTATACAGTTTCCCTGTAACAGTGTTGGCAACTGGAACTATTTCTAGTCTTATGTGATGCCATATACTGTTTTCTGTATTACTTTTGGGTGTCCTTTCCTGAGTGTCATGCCTTCACTGATTATTACCTGGCTTAATACTCTAGGAGTCTATGCAAATCTATGCAGCCATCTCTTTCTCTATCTTGAAAACGCTAACTGCTCTTGCCATTCAAGATTCTCATCTCTCTCCACAATTCAGGGCGTTCTCCAGGTTCTGCCTGAATTTTGTCTTCCTGCACTATGGCTAGGAAACTCCCTTCTGGTAGTACATTAGTAAAACCATATAATTCTCATTGCTTTCCCATCTTTCAATAATGACCATCTCTCATTGTGTGATGCTCAGGATCTTTGGAATAAAATGATTTCTCCAGATATTTTGTCTATTTTGTCTATACATTTCATGTATAAGAATAGACACAGTCTCTGTTTCTCTATGTTTTCCATCAGTGGAATCCCCTTCCATGGTATTATAATCCCAGAAGTTATTAGAATTATCGTTGTGAATGTAAACCTTATTTACATGCCTAGGACAGAAAGAATTAATTCTATTTGCTTCTTTGGTAATAATTTGAATTTTAAAAGCTCTTATTTACAGATTTAGTTTTAACAGCGATGTTGTGGTTGTTAGGTTCTGTCTAGTCAGTTCCAACTCATAGTGACCCTGTGATCAACAGAATGAAGTACTGCCTGGTCTTGCACCAAGTCCACAATTGTTTTTATGCTTAAGCCCATTGTTGTGGCCACTATGTCATCCACCTTGTCAAAGGTCTTACTTTTTTTCATTGACTCTCCACTCTACTTAGCAGCAATAGAGACTAAGAAGTAAAAAAAAAAAAAAAAAGACTTTCCATTCTTTGTATCCATAGCATATACATTTATATGTTCAATACCATGCAAAGACAGACTGGATTTTGCCAGGTTGACTTGATCCTAAAGAATCTTTATTATTTATTGGGAGAGACAGCTCATTCCATTCTAATTAGCAGAATGATGCTGCATTCCTCTACATTAACACTTAGATCACAATATTATTTTAAAGATAGTCAAGTTCACATTTGCCATTATGTGTTCCATGAAATCAAGGTTTCATTTTGTTTTAAGTGATTCCTGTGAAACCCTTGGTAATATAATTGCATGTTGGTTTACAATTAAAGAAATCTATTTTACTTGAATAATAACTTAGTTTTCTCAATATAAAGCATGTTCTACTTCTATCAATATAATGATATAGAACTTCTTCCCCAAAGTAGTGTTTCCTAGGAGAAATATCCTGCATAAAACCATTCAGAATAATCTGGGATAGACCTGTGAAGTGATGACCAGGGCGAACCCGAGTAGTTAGTGGAGCAAATATAGCCAAGCCAAGTGCCGTCGAGTCTGATCCGACTCATGGATCTAGGGGAACATTATAGGAACTAGGATTTTTTAGTCCATTGTTGGAATTTAATCAGATCTGACTCGATGGCACTTGGCTTGGCTGGAATTTATTCGAAAGTTCAGATTCAACAAGTTATCCTTTACTTTCACATATTAGAGAGGTAACATTTAATAAAATTCATTCATTCAGGAAAAAAGCACCCATATCTATCATTTCCCTTGGATTACCTAGTAGCGGCCAGATCCCACCTAATTTCCCAGGTAACTGAAGAAACCAGGTGATTCAGTCTTTATATTCAGGTTAAGTGATCTCACAGCCATACCAGATCAAGCACCTAGGCAAAGCTGGCATTTTAAACAAATAAATAAAATCATCCAAAGCTGGAGTACTCAGTGAAAGACAGGTTACTTTTGAGCCAAGACATGTTTGTGCAGTTTGTACTGTGTAAAAATGGTTTGGGGCAGTGTCTGACCTCCTCCAACCCCACTAAGGGGAAGGAGAACCGAGAGCTATACCACAAAGGTGACTCCCGTGAGATGCAGGCCAGGCCAGCCTCCTCTCTCTGCTGTCTTTACAAATTCTGACACCAATTTTTGTTCCTCATACTGCACTGTCTACTTCTCTGCTGAGTTGGATAGTTCATTGCAGTGGTCACGCAGAACTCAAAGACCATGCTCGTGGTTATGGGCTTTATTATAAGGGAAGTGACAGTTACAGTTCGGGCTCAGGAACCCTCTGGATATGATTCTTCCATCAGGATAGCCCCTCCCCAGCTGTGCTCTCAGGCATACCTCTCGCTGGCTCTCAGTTTCTGCCCAAAGGTATGTTCTCTGCCCATGGGCAGGGAAGCCTACCTTGCCCCCACTCACCTTGCTGTCTCCTATTGCCAGGTCTTTCCTTCGTTAGTGGTGGTGAATTATTTCTCTCTGCTCTGGAATTGGATCTCTTTTAGGGAAAAACTGACCAGTCTCCTTGGTGGCCCACAATTACCATATCACACAGTCCTGTCCAGTCACCTGGTGAGAGTTACAAGGCCATGGTTATAAAGGCCACACACAAAAGTAAGTCATCACATCACATGCTGTCTTTTTCTTTCTTTCAGTTTTTTGAAGCAGAACTATTTGAGTATGTCACAGAAAATTAAGGCATTTTGGTGAAAGATTCTTTAACAAATTAATGTAAATTTTAAAAGATCTCGAATGATGCACGGAAGTAGTTAATTCCAAGATACTATTGAGAGTTATCAAGTGAGTAATTATTAAACAGACATAATGTCTACTCCAAATGAAAGGAATCTATAGAGTAAAGCTCTAGTTCTTAAAACTTTGGTTTTGAGAATACAGGCAAACCTTTGGATGCACGTATTCTTTAAATTACATGTGATTAGAGCATTGTGATTCCAATAAAGAATAAAAAGAGGTGTATGGTGAGTCCTTTTCATTCCACATTGCAAATAGGCTTTTTAATATTACTTTAATAAAGAGCACTTTATGAGTAAATTATTCCAGTGTGACTGAGGGGCTATTATCAGCCCTTGTTTTTAGTAATTACACATAAGGTCAATATTCTGTAACTGAATATTCCACATGCAAATTTATTTTCCATATTATTTGGGGGCAATGGTAATCTACAATAATTTTCAGTGAGTACCAGAATTCCAGAGGAGGCAATTAAACTGATATTTGACTGGATCTTCCAGTGGACTCATTGTTCATTAATGTAGATTTATGTTTTCCTCCTAAATATCTGGAAAGACTATGGACTTTTCCCCCCCTTTTTAAAGTATTTGCTCAATATTTTCTTTGGGGTGCATATTTAAGTATATTTTCCATTTATTGCCTGTAGAAACTAGTTACTTTTGAGACTGAGCAGGAACCATGACAAATGACAAGATCTCGGTTTAATCCTAAATGCCCAGATTAACTCCTTTAAATTCAATACAAACCTTGCTAAGCTGCCCAGAAACATGGGAGACTGTGTTGTGGCCTTGTTTCTGACTCTTTTACTTCCTCCTCCAACTGTAGAAAAACCTTTTTGTTAGAAAAAGGGATTTTATAATACTGACAATGGAAATTCCTGGAAGTCATAATGAGCTCTTTATAAAGACTCCTGTATCTCTGAAATAAAACTTGCTAATGCACAGAAAGAAGCTGTAGTTGCTAGCCTTCATTTTATTTGCTGTTTTGTAGCAATCTGGTGATGGTAGCAATATCTTGGCAAGGCCATAGATGTGGCAGAGTGCCCGTATGTACTGAATATAATTTTCTTTTGAATGACTTTGAATTGGGAAAGCTTTGTTTGAGCTGGTGACTCTAGGTTGGGTTTAAGAGAAAAATCTCCAAGAAGAGAACTGATAGTCTCCATTTGAGCTGAGCTTCATGACAAGTGCAATGATAAGAATATCTATTGTCACCAACCTGATTATTTAGATTCATAAATGCAAAATAATTATGCTCGAATATTAACATGCATAGAGCACATATTTAGATCAATGTGTTTATGAGAAATATACTGCCTAGAAAGTAAGTGGGAACTATATTCCCACACAAATGCCACATATTATTCTTGTATAAATGCAAGCAGATATATCTCAGAGTTTCTAGATTTTGTATACTGGCAATTTTTTTTTAAATGCTAGCTTGCACAAATTATAGGTTCTCAGTTTGTTCTACAATGTAAGCAGTTTTTCAGAGAACATGCCCTAAAGGCACTGAGGATTTGCCATATGAATGTGAGAGAACTGATGTGTATTTCTCCATAGTGAACATTATAAGAAATACATGTCTTACCTTTCTCTAACAAAGAATTGAGTTAATTTATTATAGCTGGGAATAATATTTATATAGCAATGTTAGAAACAATGAGCAGTAATTTAGTTGACTTTGAATTAGGCTTATGAAAGATTATGCCCTGTTTTAAAAGATGGTTATTTGGATTTAATATATATGTAATTAAAATGATGCAGCTTTATTTTGAAAGAAAATGATTATATGCAATAATCTATTTTGCTCATTAAACCTTGAATTACCAAGTCAAGAACATAGCACAACTCAATGTCGAAACTAATAAAACCCACATATTACAGTCTTGTGTCTCCTCTATAAATTAAGTTGCTTTTTCTAAGATGTTCTAATTATAAAATTCATGTTTCAGTTATTCCAGTCAACTGTGAATAAATGAACCCACTTTAAGTCTGATTTCAGCAGCTGTATTAATTTCAGACAACATGTCTCCTTTCTTTGGTTGCCTCTACTGATTCTGGAGAAAAAAATAAAAGAGAGAATGATATTTGATAATAATGGAAGTGTATACTCCAGCCAGTTTTGATGTTTCATTTGCAAGTGGCTTCATGTAGTGTCCTACTTCTTTAATCTAATAAAATGTGTCAGTGTACTCTCATTACAGAAGCAAGGTAAAGCTATCCAAGGCTCCTGGGGCCTGAAGGATTATTTTTTGTGAATCTAAAGTGGGAAAGCTATACTCCCAGTGCTTGGCAAGAAGTGTGTGGTGGTCCTGTTTTCTCCCTTCACCTATTGAACCAACTGAGAATATGAAAGCAGATGAAACACAAATTTGCCAAGTGTTCTAATATTAAGAGAGGGAGAAAAGGCAAAGAGAGAGAGAGAGAGAGCAGGAGAGAGGGAGAGAAGAATGCAGATAAACAACAGTGGTTGCCTAGAAATTTTCCATTCACCACAGAATTATGAATAACTAAAAAAATGTGTTTTAAAGAAGTCCTTTGTTTTATAGTCATCGTAACATATATTATTATTAATGCTTTTGAAATAAACATCAAGTTTTTGTTTTTTGTTTGGTGTTCAGAATATTTTGAGTAGCATAGCATGATGGATTTGTACACATGTTGGATAAAAAATTCAAAACTGTTTCTTCTAGACTGATGTAAAAGAGTTTCAATAAAATTTCTAGAAATCTGACAACAAATAAATAGAGCTAGACAGCAAGAAAGTTCAGTACAGTAAATATACCTGAGAAATTTATTTCAGTTCTTAAATTCCAGCTTATTTTGTAGTTCATACACACACATTACATAAAGGTATGAAAGTGTTTGAGGTCTATGAAATGACAGGAAAGTTTTAACTATTTCAGCAAAAAGGATAAAATAGGCAAAAGATTTTGCTCTAGTTTTGCCTGAAAGGGAAACCCTGGTGACATAGTGACTAAATGCTACACCTGCCACTCCAAAAGCTCGGCAGTTCAGATCTGCCAGGCACTCCCTAGAAACTCTATGGAGCAGTTCTACTTTGTCCTATAGAGTCACTGAATCAGAATCCACTGGACGGCAGCAGATTTTGTTTTGTTTTTACCTTAAAGACTCCCAAAAGACATAATTAACAGTTACATGTTTTCAACAGCATATACACATCATTCTTTAAAGATGTGTCTCTAGAGTTTGATGACTTATCATTAAATAAATCTGATGATAATTTTAATTGTCTACTGATAATCTAAAATATCAGGGACAATTAGATGTAACAGTTCAAATAACCAAATCAAAAGCATCTCTCAAAGTTTTTATTCCAAACTTTGACTGCAGAAGTGACCACAAAGCCTATTTCCTGAGAAGTTGTAGAGCTTGCACTGTAAATATTTCAGAAGAAAATAAGACATTAGAGAAATGGAGGTGAGGATAAACAGTTTTACAAGCATTCAGTGTATGGGAAGTTAGGTAACAATTTCAACATGGTGCTGTCTTTGACACGTTAGGAAGACAGTAAAAAAAAAGTTGTTTATAAAATGAACATTTCTGTCTTCAAGTCAGAAATCATCTTTAGTACTTTCAAATAATTTAGAATCTGTTCTACTGACCAGATTTTAACTTTTCATTCACCTGCATTTCTGAAACTTGAGTTGAGAACTCTTGCTCCAAAAATAGATCTCTAAGACCTTCCCCAGAGTTTCTCATTCAGCAGGGCTGGAGAAATGTTAGCAGGTTGCATTTTTAACAATCGGTTGAGTAATTGCAGTTCAGGAGGTACCGCAGCACATTTTAGGGTATACTGCTCAGAAAAATGTGTTCTATTCTTACTCCATCAGAAGCTTTCCCAGAACACGTATGAGTAATACTAATTCTCTGGTTGTTTACTTTGGACCCACTGAGTTAGAGTCTGAGCGTTTAAGACCTGATGTTATTATGATTAGGCAATTGCACAAAACACTGGTTAAGAACCAATAGTCTGACTTGGCTTGATTTTGATTCACCCATTTAACGTCAGTGGAAGGAAATGGAAACTTAAATGCAAACCCATGAAGCACCGAATAAGGCAGGGTATTCATTCTGTTAAATATGCCAACCTGACCTTCTGGTAGAAATTTCAAGTTTTGTTCCAAAGTACCTTCGAGGTCAAGGCTCATCCCGATGCCTTTTCCCAGCATCTGCAGATCCGTTCAGCCTGCTGCTTGAACAGTTGTTAATGAATGAAGATCACCCTAGCCTAGCCCCCTGCTGCTGCTCATTTGCCCATTAGCATCTGTTTAAGCAGCAGGCTGGGGAAGCTTTGGTGCCCAGTCACTGTAGCTGACGAGGGCTGTGGTACGGAGGCCTCTGTTGCCAACAGACCAGGGCATAAATCAACTCCAATCCTGGCAAAGGTTATTAATCTTAGAAAGGGTGACTTACATATCACAGGGTAGAAATGGAGAGAAGCTGTCCTTGACATTTATTGGAAACAAGATCAAGCTAATCTGCACAAATCCATCGAACCGCTGCCCCCTTCCCCCCCAACCTTCAGGTTTCCTAACTAAAAAATGATGAACAATCAGCTCTTTTTGTTCACACATTATCTCATGGGGAGATACATACTTGAAGTTACAGAAATATACCTAGCAAGAAAAGCAACTTTATGATTTTTCTTGAGTGAGGTACCCTATTATTTTTATTTAAAGAACAAAATTACCTCACTTCCACACTTACCGGGGAAAGACTCATTTCACTGCCTCTGTCAAATTGGCATGGAGTGTCTGAAGTTAGACACAGATAATGACAGAAGTTGGCTGGAAACCATAAAAAAAACAGAAATCTGATGGCGAGCATATGTTGTATCTTCCAAACAATGTTTTACTTTAAATACTCTGAGCATAGGCAGAATGCCTGGGCAAGAGAAGACTTGATGTGGAAGGACAGTGAAAAAAGGGGATTGATATCAGCTAAGGTGGGGCTGAGATGGAATAGTCTTAATAAAAAGAGTACACAGAAAATACAAAATGTTAACATAGTGTTTGAGTGTGTTTTCCACATCAGAAAGTGTATAAAGGTTGGTCTGTGAGAGATTTTTAAATGATACAACAAGTAACATTAATATAACAGATCCACTGAGAACTGAGTTAAGCACCTTAGAGATAAAAGACACTTCACAGAAAAATCACTCTACATTTTCTATAGCCATTGTGGACCAAGTGCAATGCTTGGAATTCACTCCTGGGCATGTTAGACATATTAAACAAGCCCTTTCTTTCAAAAAACTTGCAGGTCATTAGGAAGATGTTATTCACACATGAAAAATACAATAACTGTATGGTACAGAAAGATGTGCCAAATCAGAAAAAGAGTCAAAAGTGTTGTAAATAACATCATCTTTCAGCATCTCAGTATACTCGTTTTAAGTTGGCATGTAATGATTTAAACCATCTCTCTTTACAACACTGTAGTTTGCTTCAGAAATTTTGCTTGCAGAAGAAAATTCTTATATACTGTTAATCCCTATGATATTTATTATACATATATCAATGTTACTGTTAATTTCAAAGTAATAAAAGTCTACCCATGTAATAATACGCGGTAGATAACAGTGTTATCATCATCGTAATAAAATGCACACATTTCTAAAAGATTTTGGGAATTGTAACATTTGGGCATTGACTTTTACATTTAATTCCATAATCCACCAGAAAATTAGAACAAACTAGGATTGTAGTTTTTATGCATTTGAGAATAACATTTAAATATAACAGTGATGTTGGATAAAAACCCAGAATGATTAGATTATAATCAATACAATATTCTAAAGATCATTTGGCTTGCAGTATTCGTATTAAAGAGCCTGACAGTGAGTGAGAAAGACCAAGAAAGAATGGATGCCTCTGAATCACGCTGTTGGTGAAGAATGGTGACTACACCAGGGACTGTCAGGAGAATCAAGAGGATGTCTTGGAAGAACAGCGGGACTTTTCTTTGAAAGCATGGATGGCAAGACTTTGTGTCACATACCTTAGACTTGTGTTAATGTGACTACTATAAGCCAAATATTCTTTAGAATATTGCACTGATTACAATATAATCATTCTGGGGCTTTTTCGTTGACACTTACATCAAAGCATTATTCTGAAATGCATAAAAACTACAGTCCTAGTTTGTTCTAATTTTCTGGTAAAATTATTGAATAAATGTAAAGATCAGTATCCAAATGCTGCAATTCCCAAAATCTTTTGGAAATGTGCACATTTTATTACGATGATGACAATACTTACTGTTATCTACTGGATATTATTACATGGGCAGGCTTTTAATTTTATTGCTTGGAAATTAATAGTTGTTGTTATGTGTTGTCTAGTCATTTCCAATTGATAACCAACCCGGGCACAACAGGGTGAAAGACTGCCTGCTTCTGCTCCAGCCTCACAGTATTTGTTATGTGTGAGCCCGTTGTTGCAGCCACTATGCCAGTCCATCTTATTAAGGGTCTTCTCCTTTGTCACCGAGCTTCTAACTTGCAAGCATGATGTCCTTCTCCACGGACTCATCCCCCGATAACAAGTCTAAGGTATGTGACACGAAGTATTGCCATCCATGCTTTCAAAGATAACTATGGTTGTTCTTCTGAGACATACCCATTCGTTCTCCTGACAGCCCCTGGTGTATTCAATATTCTTCACCAACAGCATGATTCAGAACCGTTGGTTCTTCCTTGGTCTCCCTCATTCACTGTCAGGCTCTTTAATATGAGTACAATAAGCCAAATGTTCTTTAGAATATTGCATTGATTATAATCTAATCATTCTGGGGCTAAGATTAAAAATAAGTTCAAATATTTTGAAGCATATAGAGTATCCTCAGAAGTCAGCATTAGCTCAGTGGCAATTAGTTTGGTTTTGATTTTGCATATAAAAAGATTCATCTCAACAAAACAAGATGTTCAGGTGCTCTCAAGCAGATGAATATATTCAAAAATGTCTTTGAAAACAATATAATAAACCAGTAAGTATAGTTAACTCAGAGAAGCAGATTAGTTATGAGCAAGGGCAAGTGTGGACTTGTAATTTCTATTATTTTTTCCAACAATATTTTATCCTTGTATTGATTGTGCAGTGAAACAAATCATTAAAAGTGTTGTTGTGGTGAGGTTTTTGCTTGCATTATGAGCTTTTTGCTCGTAGTGACCCTGTGTACAACAGAGTGAAGCACTGCCCAGTTCTGCTTCATCCTCACAGCTGTCACGTTTGAGCCGGTCGTTGTATCCACTGTGTCCGTCAGTCTCACAGAGAAACTTCCTGTTTCTTTGCTGACCCTCCTCCTGACCAAGCATGATTTCCTTTTTCAGAAACTGATGCCTCTTGATGATGACATGTCTCAAGTGTATGAGATGAAGCCTCATCATCCTCACTTTGGAAGAGTATTCTGGCTGTACTTCTTTCAAGACAGATTTGTTTGTTCTTAGATGGCAGTCCATGGAATAGTCAATATTCTTCACCAGTACCATAATTCAAAGAATTCACTTCTTTATTCTTCCTGACTCATTCCCCAGTTTTTGCAGCATGTGAAGTAATTGAAAATACCATGACTTGGGTCCTTAGTCCTTAAAGTGACATCCTTTGCTTTCTGAAACTTTAAAAAGGTCTTTTGTGGTAGACTTCCCCAGTGAAATATGTCTTCTAATTTCTTGATTCCTGCTTACAGGGTGTTGATTATGATCGAAACAAAATGAAATCCTTCACATTTGCAATCTGTTCTCCATTTATCATCTCTGTTTATCTCCTGATGTTGCTTATTGGTCTAGTTGAGAGGTTATTTGTTTTTCTTTGTATTGAAGTGTACTGGGTACCAAAGGCTATATATAGTCTTAGATCTTCATTAGTTAGTACTCCAAGTCCTTCATTTTCAGCAAATCAGTTTGTTGTACTGTGGGGGCTTGCATGTTATTGTTGATATGGGAAGATATGCCACTGATATTGAAGTGTCAGCAAGGTCACCCGTAGTGGATAGATTTCAGCTGAGCTTCTAGACTAAGACTGACAAGAAGGACCTGGTGGTCTACTTCTGACAAAGAGTTTGTCAGTAGAAACCTTATGAATAACAGCAGAACATTGCTTGATACAGTACCAGAGGAGCCCTTCAAGTTAGAAGGTACTCAAAAGACAAGTGGGGAAACAGCTGCCTCCTCAAAGTAGGGCTGGCCTTAGTGACATGGAACCAAAATGAAACCGACTGGTGTTGAGTCAATTCTGACTCATAATGACCCAATAGGACAGAGTAGAACTGCTTCATAGAGTTCACAAGGGCCACCTAGTGGATTCAAACTGCCAGCCTTTTGGTTAGCAGACTTAGCAGTCAGCTGCAATGCCACCAGGATTTTCAATGACATGGGGAGAGTTAAATTTGGGGACCTTCATTTGCTGATGTGGCATGACTTAAAATGAGAAGAAATGGCTACAAATATCTGTTAATAATCAGAACACGGAATGTGCAAAGTATGAATTTAGGACAATTGGAAATCATCAAAAATGAAATTGAACACATCAGCATTGTTAGCCTGGGTATTAGAGACTGAAGTGCACTGTGTGGGCTGTTTTGAATCAGTCACATGGTCTACTATGCTGGCAATGACAACTTGAATGGTGTTGGCATCTGCCATCAAAAAGAACATCCCAAGATCTGTCCTGAAGTACAGTGCTCACACTGATAATACAACCAGTTAATATGACTGTTACTCAAATTTATGCATCGACTGCTGAGGTCAAAGATGAAGAAACTGAAGACTTTTACTAACTTCTATAGTCTGAAATTAATTGAACATGGGATCAAAATATATTGAAAATTATTGGTGACTAGAATGAGAAAGTTGGAAACAAAAAAAGATTTCCAGCTGGAAAATATGGCCTTGGTCATTGAAACAGTGTCAGAGATCACATGATAGAATTCTGCAAGATGAAGGAATTCTTACTTGCAAATATGCATTTTTCAGCACCATAAATGATGTCTATAAACATAGACCTTCCCATGCACAGGAATCAAGTTGACTACATCTCTGGACCAAAATGATGGAAAAGCTCAGTATTGTCAGTCAGAAATAGGTCAGGGTCAACTGCAGAAATGGCTTATCTGCAATTTCAAGCTGAAGCTGAAGAAAATTAGAACAAGTCCATAATAGCCAAAGTAGGACCTTGAGTATGTTAAGTGTAAAGAATTGTAAAGATAATATCTGTTAACGTAATAAAGTGTCTAACAACAAAACCAGGATTCCATTAAAAACAGCAACATAAAAATACGTTTTCTGAGTCTGGACCTTCTAAATCAACATTTCTGAAGCTGTTTAAACTACATTTCCTTGGGATTCTAAGTCCACATTGAGAATCCAAGATATGCAAAGGCTGGGTACAGGGCAGCTAGATGGAGACCCTTGTTGTCTTCAGGCACATGGGAGGTACTACCTGTCCTGTGACTTCCCGCTGGATAAACTCACATTGCATCTTTTCATTCATCATCATTTCTCAGAACCTGTCCTGCCTGACTTGAATGTCCCCACTAGAAAGGCCTTACCTGGTCTTTAGAGTGGGAGCTGGAGGGAGTGGATGATGACTTTTTACTACCTAGACCAGGCTGCGTTTGACAAAGATGAGGTTCTGGATAGGCTAGACCTGAGAGGAGCCTGTATCTGTGACACACCTGTCAGGGACTAGAAGGTTTTTATAGAAAGATTAAAGTTATCAGAGTCTTCCTTTCCTCCCCTCCCTTTTACCTTCTCGCCCTCCTTTCTTGCCTCCCTTCCTGCACTCCCTTTTCCGTCTCACCCTATTTCACTCTGTCTGCCTTTCTGTCTCTCTCTCTTTCAAGGGAGACATGGTTTACATGAGGGTTGGCCAACAACATGCTTCCTTGTAGACGAGTCCTCTTCCTAGCACCAATTTTCTCAAGACTTCAAGAGGTCTGCTTCAGGACCCCGAGGAGCTCTGAGATCCAGAAATCCGTGCTATGTCCTACATCCTGGTGACGCCTTTGCCTCCAGCTTCCCTTAAATTGGCCTTTTTTATCCTTTTTCTCCTACATCTCATTCCATGAATCATATCCCAGTGTACCCACTCGTGACAGGACTATCCATGCCCACTCCCCCTTCCAAAGGAGACTTCTGTTATTTGACATTTATAATTGTGATGGAAATGGCAAGTTTTCCAAAAGCACATCAGTCAATATCTGCATGCTCTGAGCTGCTGTGGAAATACAGGAAGTCTCTTGATTTTATGAAGGAAGGATCTTAGGCATTCTATTTTCTTTTGTTAACATAGTATTTAAGGGAAACACATGGCTTTCCCCAAAATGCAGAGCTCACCCTAGTAATTGGAATGTTGTTTTTTAAGTTTAGGATATAGATTGATATTATACGGGATTTTTAGTCTAGGTATCTGTCTGTAAGTCACAAAAAAACATATTCTAGCTAATCAATTTAACCTGTATTAAATACTACAAATTGCCAACATTTTTTTAAGCCCCCAAACCATGAAAGATTTTAAAGGGATGTCTGAAGAAAAATACATTTCCTCATCCTATATAGACTGTATCAAAAAATACCAAAAAAAAAAAAAAGAGCCATTAACTAAATTTTATGCCTGAATACTCTGACACAGTGCTATGAAAAAACTTAGTATATCTGAATTCTCTAGATAGGAAATATATATTTTAGTCCTGTACAGATGCCACTCATTTCTTATCCCCTTATGCTCTGTCATTATACACATTTATAGAGTCTTCTTGGCACATACAGAAAACTGAATTTGTTATCTTGGCTCTTGGTGGCTAATACAAGGATACTTCTTTTGAAGTGTCAATGAATAGCTTCCGTTGAGTGTGCTTTCATCTTATGTCCCAGGATTATATTGAGAGATATAATCACCAGCCATTCTGATGACATTGCTCACTCTATAATTCGGCAATGATGATCCAACAATTGTTACTTCTTTCTATTTGTTAGTGGAAAAAGACAGGCATACAATTGATCAAGGGTACTCTTTCATGCACCAGCTTTGGGGCTCCCTGTTTGAAATTTTATATGTTCTTTCATACATCCTACAATCATTTTTACATTAAGTAAATGCAAAACAAGGAGACGAAAGAAAATAATAGCAGTAATTGCATATTATGATGTAGACATTCAAATAGAAGTATTTCAAGAATATTTTACTTATCAATGTAGCGCGCTTCTAGCAATGAAGCATAAGATAAATAATATATAATAATATTAAAAAGTTGCTATATTTAAAACTTAGCCAGCCACCTATTATATGTGTAAACCTTAAAATCACAGACACAAAATTCAAACAGTGTTCCTAAATATGAAATTGGCTGAGGATTTCAATAGTGATGTAAGGACAAAAGAAACTAAGAAACTCTGAGAGAATGAGACTTGAATATGTGTGTAATACTTTTTTTTGTTTGTTTCTTTTCTGCTTCTCTTTCCTACATTGCCTTTCAGCTGTTACCTTTCCTTTTTCCCTGGAATGGAAAATAGTTTTCTTTATTAACTCATTTTTTATTATGGATATTATTTTCTTTTTATTAAGTCAAAATCTAACTTCACTGGAAAAAAAAAAAGCCCTCAAAGAAACAAAGGACTCAAAATTAGATGGACTTGAAATAGTTATTTTTACCAAGCAGAAATATAACACAAAGAAAAATAAAAGCATATTGTCTATATTAAGAAGGTGGTTAATAATTTTACATAATTCAAAAAATATAAATAATATTAAAAGTACTATAATTGTTATTTTGACACATCAGCTAAAGCTAGACATAGACACAAAAACATATAAAAACCAAAGGTCAAAGTAGTAGGAATATTTTCTAGTTGAAATAAATTTATAATGATAGGTGGTTACTTCATAGATGATAATTGCATTCCAGTAGATGCCTAAAACTCATTACTAAAAATCATGCTCGAATAACTTTAGAAGTACTTCAAATCATATTCACAAAATTGTGCCTCGAGGTTTACAAATGTGTATATACATTAGAAAATGCCACTTAATGATTAATTAAAAGCAATGTTGTTTTAGTAATAAGGGTTTAATTAGAGAAATGAGTTTACATACCTATTTCTTACACAATGTACAAATGATTAGTGAGTAATTATCTAGATTTAAAAACTGAGAGTTTCTAAAGCAGACATGCTCAGTCTGAGACACCCTTTCTGTTTAGAAGTCAAAGGTTAATGTTAATATTTCGGCGGTGGATTTGGGTTTTCTTTTGGGGGGGTTGTTTGGAAGTGACTCAGGTGATCAGTGATATGGAATTGTCTATGTTGGTTTGTTTTGAGGCTTGGAGCCAAGTGTTTTAGGATCAAGATCAAGCAGGATGTGAGCCCAAGAATCCAGGGATAGAGACAAGGATGGAGACGCTACAAAGCTCAAGATGCAGAAGGAGAGTCTTCTGAGGAACAAGGGTCAAAATCCCTGTGGATTTAGAGGTAGTAGAGAATAAGAAAATGCAAGATATTATATAAAGTTTTTACAGTTTTACACTTAGATTATTTTTGTTTTTTTTGAAAGATGATTATAAACAATGGAATTTTGGGGGACAGCCCTCTTTAAATACGACAATATCCCGGGGCCAGATTACCTGGGCCATTTTTCATTAAGGACACTCCTGGATTTAAGAGAAGGGTGATTTGCATTTTAAACCTTAATTCAAAGGATCTGACTTTCGCTTAACTTAAATTAAGGCTATAACAAACAATTCAAGACTTCTGAGAGAATTATTGTTAGGATCAAACGATGCATTTGATCAAATGATGTTAGGATCAAATTATGCAAGCTAAGCTTTGACGTATAGCAGATGATTAGCATAATTTAGTGTCTTCCATCCTACTGAATCGCAGGATATATCTTACTTCTGGCCCTCTAGGAATTGCTGTACTGGGGAGATAAGAATCGGTGGATGATTTTAACACCTACTGACCAAAAGAACTGAAACCTGCTAGCAAGGTTGCTGATAATGAAGAAACAAAGGAATGCCATTTGCACTCAAACAAATGTGTTGAACAGGACAGTGACTCAATGAAGGAAGGGTGAGTCAGGCAGAACTGCACTACTATTTATTAATTTGGCATTAGGTTATTGTTATATCAAATCACTAAATAGTAAAATGTCTCGTAAAATACAATGAAATGTGTTTTATTTTCTAATCAAATTGTGCAAGAGACCTTAAGTATGTGCAATTAAGATTCTTAATTACACACTTTGGTACAACAGATGTTTGAGAATTCAGCATTGTACATGATGCCCATCCCTGTTCTTTCGTCACCTACTACTAGTACTGCTCAGAACAATGTAGAAGAGATTTGACACTCATTGTTCACAGTCTTAATCCTGACTTCTTTCTTTAGCCTAGTCTCAGAATTGATTCTGGGCTGATTCTATTTGGGGGTAAGTTTGAATTACGGTGTTGGAGAAGAATATAGAATATTCCGCGGATGGACTTCCAGGAGAACAATCAAGTCTGTCTTGGAAGAAATGCAGCCAGAGTGCTCCTTTTCCAACAGTGGGGACATTTCTTCTCATGTAAGTTGGGCATTTGTATCAGGAGAAACGAATCATATTTGATAGAGTCAGTGAAAAGGAGGAAGACCCTGGGCATGACGGATTGACACAGTGGCTACAACAGTGAGCGCAAGCGTGACGATGATCCTGCAGATGTGACTGGAACAGGCAGTGTTTTGTTGTGCTGTACTTAGGGTCGTTATGAGTTGGAACCAACTCAGTGGTGCCTAACAACAACAAGTTTTCACTTCCACTTTACGATGACTCTGACAGGATGAGGCCTGACAGTTAAGTTGGCGAATTCATCTTAGAAAGAGTGCTACACACATTGTTGCTATATACCCATGCCAGTGCCTAGTCCACCCTTCAAGCCAATTTTGGAACTCTTTTTCTGGAATGGCCATCAGAGCTTTTGTCATATTACCTTTGATGTCTTGAATGTCATCAAAATGTCTTCCTTTCAATATTTCCTCTATCTCTGGGTAAAGAAAAAACCATTGGGGGCAAGATTAGATGAGTAGGGAGGGTGTTCCAATACAGTTATTTGTTTACTGGCTACAAACTTCCTCACAGACAACTATACAGTTATGTTCGTGAACTTGCCACCTTGCCACCATGTATAATGGCCATTTCAGAAAGAGTTCCAAAATTGCTTTGAAAGGTAGATCAGGACACGGCATCTGTGCATAGTTTCCTAAGTGGCATTCTTCGAAGGTGACCACAGTGATGTTCAGGAACGAGGTATGTAGCGCTTAGAACAATTAAGTTCACAGGCTGGATTGTTGGCAGCCTCCAGTAAGTATGCTTCTCGAGGAAGCCTGGTTCCGTTGTAGACCACCTGAGTTCAAGACCACACACTTCTTCTCACCCTATACTCCTTAAAATGTTTGTAGTGGCTTTCCACCAATCCTGAAAAGAGGAATAGAAAAATATGTTTTGAGTTTTATCTACCACATAATTCTCAATAAAATTTATTGCAGTTAGAGATGGAATCCGCAAAGCTGAGAGAGCTTTGTAAAGGCAGAGATGAACACTTTTTAGGAGTTGCTAGAATTTACCAAAATATGGATTTGTTTGATTTCTTGGCATAAAACATGCAACACTGAAAAGAAAGAGAGACAGAGAGAGAGGTGGCCTTTGCCCCTACTCTTAACATGACAGGTGGAAAATAAGTGGTCCATCTGCCAAACCACCAGTCTCATTGTCTGGTTTGCATGAGAGAAGTAAAAGAAGGCATAATTCCCAATGTTTTCACCATTATAAGCTTACAACTATTAATATATACTAGAACTAGCAAAATGCTATTATTCTCCCAGGGAAAAAGCTGAACATTTCTTCAGTCTAGATAGTTTTTCAATGTTTTCTAAAAAAAGCCTGCATTTTCCGAAGTAAAGTGGCCATCACATGAGTAGTAAACAAACCAGCCTACGTGTCTTTTGGAAATAAAGCTAGATCTTTCAAGTCTTGATTGGTCTCCTGTGAACTCAAGTCTATCTAAAGGTAGATAAAGAAGAGACAGGTGCACTTGCTGGGTCTGTTACTGTTGTAGAAGGATTCTTTGATAAGTTACTTTGAATTATCTGTCTCTTTGAAAAAGACAAATAGAATATGTACTATGTCAGGGTCCTGTCATTTGCATAGGTGTAAAGTATGACAATTACTAATTTAAAATGTCTCAGAGCTGGAGATGGATATAATCTTTCTTTCTATAAACTCTCTACATGTGATTTTGAAGGAAGGCATGAGTCACTTCCTTCAAGTGTCTGGTATTTTCTTAGGTGGGACAAACTCCAACATTCATTTGATGTGGAAAGACAGATATTGAAAAGGATATTTTGAGGTTTAAATAGTGATACATTCTTGAATTTTTTAAAGTGTGCAATATGGAAGTTCCCAGAATAGAACCTAGAAATGTATACCTAAAGACTTATTATCATATAGAGCCAGAATGTATTTCAACTTTATTTTAACTCTTGATGCCTGTTGTATTTTGTCCTGAGTCTAAATCAATTTTACCTTAAATTGTTATATTGACATACAACCACTTTATTAACCTATGTTTTGCTGTGGTAAATAGATTGGAGTGCTTTGAAAAGCTATCCATATTTTGAACTTTTCCCAAGAATAACTTTATGAGATCAGGCTTTAAATTTTAAACTAATTCATCTAGTTTAGCCACTCAATTAAAATATTTTCTGAAGCACCCTTGACAGACACTAATTCTCTGCTGAAATTCTGCTAGTTGTGGTATTGGGTTCCACTCTTGGTTAGTGCCAATACTTATAAATTCCAGTTCTTATGTGCATCCTTTAATTTCCAAGTACTCTTGCTAGTGCTGTCCAATGAAGCAAAGCAAAATAATTTTCCCTTTTTTTCTGTATGACATCTCTTCATTTATTCACAAACATACAATGAGTACCTACTATGTCCCATAGGAAGACAAAAGACAAAGAAACAAAAAATCCACTGCTATTGAGTTGATTCCAACTCATAGTGACCCTATAGGCAGAAGTAGTGACCCTATAGGCAGAAGTAGTGACCCTATAGGCAGAAGTAGTGACCCTATAGGCAGAAGTAGTAGAATAATACATGTTTTCTACAAATCTAGAACTTATGTTCAGCAGAAACTGAGTGAATATGCCAGTGTTTTAGGTATCAATTTTTGCAATTTGCCGTATGAGAACAGTACTCTGTCATGATTTGCTGATCTCTGTTTTTTCCTAGGCAGGAAGAACTCAAACTCTTGATTTTGCATGTCTAATGGTAAATTAAGTGACTTAGTGGTTAACTGCTATGTCTGCTAACCAAAAGATTGGTAGTTTGAATCCACCAGGCACTCCTTGGGAGCTCTATGGGGCGGGTGTCCTTTGCCCTCTGGGGACTCTGTGAGTTGGAATTGACTAGATGGCAGTGAGTGGGCAGTGGTAAGTTTTCCTTTAGCATGAACCCCCAATAAATACTGTTGGTATTTGTATTATGTGCACATAGTAACTTATGACTATAATATAAAATTCATGTACTATACAAAGTATTAATTACAAAATAATAAGAGAAACAGTTAAGAAATTCTGATATTCTTTCTCCAAACCCCAAAAGAACACATTTTCTAAGCTGTATGAAATATTTCAGTTTTGTTATTTTTACCTTCCTTATAGTAGATTTTCAAAGGAGAAGTGAAGCAGAAGACGTGCTTTCACGGTTTTCTACTGGCAAATGTCACTGTGGACTGTAGTAGCTTTCTGATCACGGCTATTAACTGATGATGATGGTTTTGCAGCATAGCTTTAGAAGTTCTTACTTAAAGATTAACCTAGAGTCATTTCTTATATTTTCTCAGTGCTTATGAAGCCATTTAATACCAAATAATATATTCTTTTAGGTGAAAACTAGTGATTTTATTTCATGTGGATTGACTACAAATGTTTTTGTTAGGCAAGCCAAGCCAAGTGCCATTGAGTCAGATCTGACTCATGGCGACCCTAGTGTTCGTCAAATCAGTTATAACCTTTTGTGCAACAGAACAAACCCCGTCCTGGTCCTGTGCCATTGTCACAGTCATTGTTATGCTTGGACTCATCATTGCAGCTCTTTACCCATCCATTGCTTTGAGGATCTTCATCTTTTTCTCTGACCCTCTGCCAAGCCTAATGTTCTTCTCCAGGGAATAGTCCCTTCTGGTAACGTGGTCAAAGTATGTGAGACATAGTCTCACCATCGTTACTTCTAAGGAGCATTCTGGTTGTATCCTAAATAATACATCACCTTAGGCTGTGTGGTGGCATAGTGGGTTAAGTGCTACATCTGCTAACCAAAAGGTCAGCAGTTCCAATTTGCCTGACATTCTTTGGAAACTCTACTCAGACTTATAGGGTCATTATGAGTTGGGCCTGACTCAAAAGCAGTGGGTTTGGTTTTTGGTTTATAGATTGCTGGAAATTCTGATGTTTTAGTGGTGAAGTGCTACATCCACTAACCAAAAGGTTGGCAGTCCAAATCTGCGATGTGCCCCTTGGAAACTACGAGGCAGTTCTACTCTTTCCTATAGGGTGGCTATGAGTTGGAATCAACTTGACGTCGTATTTTTTTTTCCTTCTTTCTTTTTGTATAGGGTTGCTATGAATCGACTTGATGGCAATGGGTTGACCTTGAGTCAGATCCAACTTGAAAGCACTTGGCTTGGTGTATTGACCTTGGAAACCCTGGTGGTGTAGTAGTTAAGTAGTACAGCTGCAATGCAGAAGGTCAGCAGTTCAAATCCACCAGGCACTTCTTGGAAACTCTGTTGGGTAGTTCTGCTCTGTCCTGTAGGGTCCCCGTGAATTTGAATTGACCCAGTGGCAGTGGGTTTGGTTATTTATTTGTATTTTTAATTGATAATGAAGCCCTGGTGGGGTAGTGATTAAGAGCTCAGTTGCTAAATAGAATGTTGACAGTTTGAATCCACCAGTTGCTCCTTGGACACCCTATGGGGCAGTTCTACCCTGTCCTATAGCACCTCTATGAGTCAAAATGAATGAGGTGGCAATAGCCTTTGTTGACATTATTCTTCTTTAAAGTGATATTTCTCAAATGCATTATATCATTCAAATAAAGGAATTAAAAAATACTGATTATTTAATTCAATCATAAATTATAGAGCACCTGCCATATGCCTGGAATTGTTTTAAGCTCTGGTAATATAGCAGCAGAGAAAAAATGAAAAGAAAGTCCCTAGATTTAAATTCTAATAAGGATTATATTTTACATAAATTTGCATATTTGCATCCAAGATTACTTACATCTTGTGACATTTTAAGGAGTATTTGTCCTGTTTTAAATTGTCCACCAAATGCATGCCAAAGCCAAGTGCTGTCGAGTCAGATCCGACTCAGCTCCTCCAAATATCTCACTTAGCTTCTGTTACACTGAGGCCTATCGTTACATTTTTGCTGTATTTTGAGCCCTCTAAATTAGTTTAGCCCTCTAAAATTATTGCTTTTAAGGGATAAAATATAACTTCTAGTATATAATGAAAACGCATGTTCTAATAATTTAGCAGCTTTAAAAGACTTACTAGTGATTTTCAGACACTTAATGTGCATGTGAAAACTGGACCATTAATAAGGAAGACTGAAGAAAAATTGATGCCTTTGAACTGCAGGGTTGGCTAAGAATGCTGAATATACCTCTGTCCTGATTTTCTCTTGCTACTATAACAGAAATACCAAAAGAGAAATTTATTCCTCACAGTTGAGGTGGCTAGAAGTCTGAATTCAGGGTGCCAGCTTCAGTGTCAGGCTTTCTTTCTCTGTCAGCCCTAAGGGAAGGTAACTGTCATCAATCCTCCCTGATAGAGAAGCTTTTCAGTGTAGGGACCTCAGGTCCAAAGGACTCCTTTTGTTCCTGGTTCTTGTTTCTTGGTAGTATGAGATCTCTTTTTCTCTTTGCTTATCCCTGTCTTTTATATCTCAAAAGAAATGGGCTTAAATCACAAGCTAATCTTATCAACTGAGTCCTGCCTCAGTAACGTAACTGCTGCTAATCTTATCTCGTTAGTATAGAAGAGATAGGATTTACAACATATAGGAAACTCACATTGGATGACAAAATGGCCATCATTCACACCATACCTCGCCAAATTGATACACATATTCTGATGGACACAATTCCATCTGTGAAAACTGGGGACTGCCAAAGGAATGAACAAATCTGTCTTGAAGAAGTGCAGCCAGAATGCTCATTAGAAGAGAGAATGGAGAGACTTCCTTGTATGTGTTTTGGCCATGTTATCAGAAGGGACCAGTCCCTGGATAAGGGCATCATGCTTGGTAAAATAGAGGGTCAGGAAAAAAGAGGAAGACTCCCACCGAGATGGATTAACACAGTGCCTGAAACAATGGGCTCAGGCTTAGCAACAGTAGTGAGGATGGCACAGGAGCAGGAAGTGTTTTCTTCGATTGTACACAGCATGGCCATGAGTCAAAACCAACTTGACTGATACCCAACAACAAAAATGTTACTTTTTGGATTAAAAACATATATAATACACTAAAGAATATCACTAGTGCCATATTCTGACTAATCTTTGAAAATACTTTGCAAATCTAAGATTTGTCAAGCTCAGAAAGTGACAAGCTGATTTTGGTGCTTATTTTCCTTGATTTTGTTACATCTATGTATTTTTAAATGATTGTTTTTAGGTACTATCCATTTTATTATGACAAGCAAGATAAAATTAAAGATTAAATGATGCATAAAGATAGAAAATGGTAAAACCCAGAGTTGAAACATTTTCCTCTTATAAAATAGCACGGTAAGACATTAATCAATTGTGAAACACTGGGATTTAGAGCACTCAATTAGAAAAATATAAAATGTGAGGGAAATGCTATTAAATAACCTGAATATTTAAGAAATTTTCAGGACTAAAATCTTTTTTGGGTATAGAAGGCAAAATTTGAAGCAAAGGCGTGTTCGTGAGACTGAAAGATTATTTCTGTGTAATTTTGAGTCAAATTATGTAGATTGGTCCAAGCTTATTTTTCTCTTTAGCCTTTTGCAGACTTTTTTTTTTTTTTCCTTGACTGTCTTAGTCGTCTAGTGCTGCTCTAACAGAAATACCGCAAGTGGATGGCTTTAACAGTGAGAAGTTTCTTTTCTCACAGAAAGTAGGCCAAAGTCCAAATTCAGAGCACCAGCACCAGAGAATTCTTTCTCTGTTAGTTCTGAAGGCAAGTCCTTGCTATCATATCAGCCTTCCCATGGACTGGGAGCTTCTGAGGCACAGGAACCCTGGGTCTGAGGAGTGCACTGGGCTCCAGTTACTGCTTCTTTCTTCCTGTTGTGAGGTCTCTAACTCTGCTTGCTTCCCTTTCCAGTATATTCCAAGAGACTCAAGGTACAATATAATCTTACACCCTCAGGCCTACCCCACCAACACAACAGACCCCCATCTTTCCTCATTAACATCATAGAAGCAGGATTTACCACATACAGGAGCATCACAGAATACCAGGAATCATGTTCTAGCTAGCCAGCCAAAGCCAAGTGCTGTCGAGTCGGATCCAACTCATGGCCAGATCGCCCATTTTGGGGGTAGATAAAATTTATTCCATGACACAGGCCAACAGATAAATAAAATCATGACCATTCTTATCCAAAGTACATCGAGAAAAATAGCCTCAGCCATATAACCTGAAAACGTAAAAATTTCAGAGTCTTAATCAGTGATCTCAGTGTTTGTGTGATACATACAATGATTTTTCACAAATATCTGATGCATGAAATTATAGCATATATAAATCTCTTTACTCTGCCTGTTAGAGAGTATTCATATTTTCTCCATATGAACTTAATGATTTCCTCAGATTTTTTTTTTTTTAGTGTCAAAAATAATTTCAGTTACAGAAAGTCTCAGTATATAGGTAGTAGTTTTAAGAAACATGGTATTTTCATTTTTATAGAGAATGTATCCAACTGTCATTTAAGGAGCTTCTCCCCAGAGACATTGATTTTAAACATACCAGTGTCTAGATAACATCATCCTATTCCCCGTGTTCATCAGAAATAACTGCAACTGTGCTATTATATTTTTATTAAAAGTCTCACATTTTCTGTTTAGATGAAATAGCAGATGTAAGTATTAATGGTACTATTTAACTTAAAATCATCCATCTTAATTACCAAACCAAAAAACCAAACCCATTGCCATTGAGCCACTTCCAACTCATAGAGACCCTGTAGACAGAGTGGAGCCACCCAATAAAGTTTCGAAGGGGTACCTAGCAGATTTGAAGTGCCAGTCTTTTGATTAGTAGTTGTAGCACTTAACCAGTATACCACCAGGGTTTCAAACAGAGTAGAACTGTTCCCTACAGTTTCCAAAGAGTGCCTGGCGGATTTGAACTCCCAACCTTTTGATTAGTAGCTGTAGCACTTAACCACTAGGCTACCAAGTTTTCCACCGTCTTAATCAGAAAGGACTAAATAATCTTATGTTCAAAGGAACAAAACAATATAATTTTTTTCATTTTAGGAGCTGTTGAGTCTGTTCCAGCTCCGTGCAACCATATGTATAACAGAATAAAATGTTGCCTAATTCTATGTTCATTGGTAAATCTGAGTCCATTACTTTCAGTGTGTCTGTTATCTCCCTGAGAGCTTCTTTCCTTTTCACTGACCCTTTACCAATCATGATGTCCTTTTCTAGCTATTGGTCTTTCTTGGTAACATATCTAAGTACGTTAGCCAAAGTCTTTCCATTGTTACTTCTAAGGAGCATTATAATTTTACCTAGTCCAGTATTACTCAGCATTTCACATGAATCATCCACTTGAAGGTCAGTATTGTAAATTGACTTGAAAACTTTTGCCAATACTTATCATGATTAAAATAAAATGATAAGAGCTATGTTAGGAATCCTAATCATGACTGTTACTAATAGATTTTAATGCTGGACAGCCAAATAATGCTAATAACATAATGAGAACTAGACTATAAAGGTCACAGATTTAAAACATCAAAGTTTTAGTGAGAAATACTATACAAATCATCACATTCAAATTTCAGAAACAAGTCAGGAGAACTGGAATATTAAAAACAGTATTGCTAGTTCTCATAAATATCTGCAAATATTTGACTTTACCGTGCGTATGTTTGTTTCTTTCTGTTTTCTATTGCGGATTCATTCTTTTAAGAGCTCCAAACAACTGTCAAATTTGGTATTCCACTATTCTGTACAAAATTTTCTTTTATTAGGAAAACTACATTTAAAAAATTCTTTTAGTATCTTTATATGCATCACCAACAATAAATTTCTAATTGTGATTTCTTTTCATTAAAAAAAATGTTTCATTTTGCTTTTATTTTTATTAAAAACTCTAATTTGTACTAATCTATATCAGTGTACCTGGGATAGTATATAATGAGAATGCATTCATTTTTAAAATTTTTTATTTTACTTTGGATGAAGGTTTACAGAATGAACTAGTTTCTCATTCTACATTTAGTATACATATCATTTTATAACACTGATTAACAACCTTACAACATGTCAACACTCTCCCTTCTCAACCATGGGTTTCCTATTACTTGCCTTCTCTCACCTCCTACCTCCTAGTCTTTACCACTGAGCTGGTATGCCCCTTTATTCTTCTTTTGTTTTGTGGGCCTGTCCAATATTTGACTGAAGGGTGAACTTCGGGAGTGACTTTATTACTGAGGTGAAAGAGTCTGGAGGCCATACTCTAAGAGTTTCTCCAGTCTCTGTGAAGCCATTGTGTCTTATCTTTCTTTTGGGGTTACAATTTTGCCCTAAATTCTTCTCCAGCTCTGTCTGAGACCCTGTGTTGGGATCCCTATCAGAGCAGTCAGTGTCGATAGCCAGGCACCATCTAGTTGTAATGGATTCAGGCTCATAGTAGATGTGGTGCATTAGTCCTTTGGACAAATCTTTCCCTTATATCTTTAATTTTCTTCATTCTTCCTGCCACCAAAGGACTGAGAGCCATGGAGTATCCTAGATGGCAGCTTATAGACTTTTAAGACCCCTAACCAACTTAAAATTTAGAACATTTTCTTTATAAACGATGCTATGGCAATTGAGCTAGATGTTCCCCCAAACCATGGTCTCTGTACCCCTCAGACCAACAGTTCAGTTCTTTAGGAAGTTTGGATGGATCTGTGGTGCATTCGTGACCTTGCCTTCTACAAGTTATGTTGGCTCCCCAAGTATTATGTATTGTCTTACCCTTCATGGAAGTACCACTTACCTATTGTCTAGTGTTTTTCCATCCCCACCCCTCCTCTTCCTGGTAACCATGAAAGATTGTTTCTTTTTATGTGTAAACTTTTTGATAAGTTTTTACAGTAGTGATCTCATACAGTGTTTGTCCACATTATGAGACGTTTCACAGATTAATCATTACTCTTTAGTTTTGTGTAACACTTTACTGTATATATGTACCACACTTTATCCATTCATCTGTTCATTGGTATCTAGGTTGCTCCCAACTTTTTACTGTTGTGAATAATGCTTCAGTCAACATGGGTGTGCATATGCCTGTCCGTGTAATGATTCTTATTTCTGTAGGACATATTCCTAGAAGTTGGATTGCTGAATCATACAGCATTTCTATTTCTAGCTTTCTAAGGGAGTACCATAGAACTTTCCAAAATGATTGTATCGTCTCGCATTCCCATCAATAGTGCATGAGAGTCCAGATCTCCCCACAGCCTCTCCAACATTTATTATTTCCTGTTTTGGTGATTTGTGCCAGCAACACTGGGTTGAGGTGTTATCTCATTGTGGTTTTGATTTTCATTTTTCTAATGGCTAGTGATTCAGAGCATTTCCTTGTATCTGTTACCTGATGGAATGCTTTCTTTGGTGAAATATCTGTTCATTTCCTTTGCCCATTTTTTTAATGAGATTATTTGTCTTTTTGTTGAGGTGTTGGGTTTTTTAGTAGAGTTTAGAGATTATAAATCTGTTTGATTTTTAATGGCCTTCTCTTTCTGCCATCTGCAGGTTCTGTGTTTATTCTTCGATGAAGTCTTTTGATGAGCATAACTTCTTCATCTGATGGACTTTGGGCCCTTGTCAAAGACCAGGTGACCACAGGTGGGTGTATTTACATCTGGTTTCTCAATTCTGTTCCATTAGCTAATGTATTTGTCATTGTACCAATACTAAGCTTTTTTGACTACTGTAGCTGTATAGTAAGTTCTGAGGTCAGGTAGTGCAGTCCTTCCACTTTCTTCTTCTTCAATACCATGTTACTTTTATGAAGTTTCTTCTCTTTCTGTATACAGTTGATGATAAGTTAATGCGCTATTATAAATGATACTGTTTTCCTGACTTATTTTTTTATCATTCTCCTTATTGCTACATAGAAATCCAACTGATTTTTATGTTTACCTTGTATCATAATACTCTGCTGAACCTTCTATTAGTTCTAGGAGTTTTCTTATGGACCCTTTTGGGATTTTCATGTGTAGTATCATATCATCCACACATAGGGACAGCGAAGTTTTTCATTACCAATTCAAATGCTCTTATTTCTGTTTCTTGCCTTAGGACTTCTAGCACAATGTTATGTAGCGGTGGTGATAAAGGGCATGCTTGTCTTTTTCTGTTTCTCAAGCGGAATGTTATCAGTTGGTTTTGCATAGATACTTTATTATATTGAGAAATGTCCCTTCTATACTTATTTCATTGAAAGTTTTTTTTATCTGAAATGGGTATTTGAGAGCAAGGAGGGGAAGGAGGTGGGAGCAAGGGAAATACCACAAAGAATGGAAAAAAGCAAAACTAGCTACAGACAAATGGGCCTCTGGGAGCCAACCAGTATGGACAGTGTAAATTTAAGTGGCTGAGGCTGGAATTTCTTCCTGGCCAAGAGACTACAGCTGGCATGAAGCAGAGGAAGCTGAGAAGGGTGAGTTAAAAGAAGAGCTTAGAAAGGTGTGTATTGGTGGTTCCTGGTAAATCTGTGTGTTGGTGGGACCTCCTGAAGCAGGTTTCATATACTCCTTGTCTAACAATCTCTGATGTGGGTAAGGTGAATCCAGGTGTTACGGAAGCTGTGATTCCCAGCTGACTGAGATACCTCAGCTAGCCAGGAGGCATGTGAGGGAAAACAGTGGGAAAAGGATGGGGTGGGGAAGTATGTATCACTGGTTACCAGGTGCTGTGTCTTCTGCTGGGATTTCTGGCAATCTGCTTTTGCATGCTCCCTGTCTGCTGATCTCTGACAGGAGTTCAAGATAGTAAATCCATGCTGGATTAGCTCATAGGAGACTTCTCATACCTCTTCTTGCTCTCTGTTCTCTGTTACTTTCTTGTTTCGTTCAGTGGTTGGTTGAGATCTTTGTGTCATCATTTAACACCTGGGGTCCCAGGATTGATGTTTGTCTCTGTTTGTTTTAGTCATCTGGTACTGCTAGAACAGAAAATACCACAAGTGGATGACTTTTGCAAAGAAGAGTTTATAAGAATAAACTTACGCAGTCCAGTAGGCTAAAAGTCAGAATTCAAGGTGTCCATTCCAGGGGAAAGGTGTGCCCTCTTTGCTGGCTCTGGAGGAAGGTCCTTGTGTTGCATCAGTCTTTGGTCAGGGAGCACCTTGATGCAGGAACCTTTGCTCTGAAGAACAATGCCCTTCTTCTGATGCTGCTTTCTTGATGATGTGAGTTTCCCAAATTTCTCTGGTAGCTTCTCTCCTTTATATCTCAAGAGACTGCCTCAAGGCACAAAACAGTCTTACACAGAGTCCTGCCTCACCAACATTACTTCCACCCATCCACCCTTATTAACATCATAGAAGCAGGATTTCCACCATGGAGGAATATCACACAATACCAGAACTCTTGGACCGGCTAAATTTCTACATATGTTTTTGGGGGAACACAAATCAATCCATGACACTGTTTTGCTTCATTTTTTAGATTTTTGCTGTGGAAGGACAGCATGGTAATTCTGCCAATGGCTCCCTGTTGGCTGGAAGTTTTGCACACTTATTTCTATTTAGATTTAATATAAATTAAACAAATTGTATCTTGTTAGGATTTTGAAAAGGAAGCAGTACTTTAGTTAAATATGATTTAATTTGTAGTGAAAATTCTAGCATACACTGCTACTTCTATTTTAATGTGTGGAGATTTTATAAGATGGAAGTGGTTATTCCCAAAATGTTTTATTATCACCTTACATCACTAAGTTAATGTTCACCAAGTATATGACATCTGCTCTGTGTCAGAGGATATAGATTCCATATACAGCAACACACAAAATAGACCCTCACATAATATACACTTTAGGGGGACAAGCCTTCATCTGAATAACATTCTAGCAGCTCTTACTTCTTGCTTTACGTAATTAGTGAATTTGATAGAAGGAATTCAGAAGGCCTGATTTAGCTCTCCTCACCCATAATTCCTCACTTTCTTCTATCTTTGGAATAGTACATTCTAGCCAGAAAGCTGTACGCTTAGTTGGCTTTATCGTGCTCCTGTAAGATTTGCCTACTGTCTTGGGAAATAATTTATATTCAGGGCAGAGGGGGCCTAGTAGTGAGTCCCTCTGGGCACACTTAGCCACCTTAGTAATAAAAAAAATAACATTTTGATTTTTATTTGTCTTTTTACTGTTTATATTCATCATTGGTTCTGAATGTAGGTGAAAAAGAGAGATATGTATTTATTGATCCTCTTGGGAAAGTTAATGCTTGTTGCTTAATTATATAAATGATAATCTACAATAACTATTTTACTTAAAACTTTATAGAAATTTTTTTATTTTCAGACTACCTTTTCCCATATTTCTGCAATGGAATTCAATTAAACTGGCACTTTGATAAACACTCAGAGTTTTACCCTTTTGTTCATTTATTCTTACCACTTATGTATGGTCCTTGAATTTTTGCTGTAAAATGCTTAAATACCTCATGTGATACTAAATATTAACTAGTAAAAGCTTCTCTCTTCCAGTTTTCTAAGCCACAAGTTAGTGTGTAAGCTTCTGGGCCTGAATGCTCTCTAGATTGTCTAATCATTTTTATGATACCTCATAGAAAACTAATGAGACAACTGAGAATAGAATAAGGGAAAGGATCCACTACCTCTTCATTTCTATGAATGGATAGTCTAGGAAAATAAACCTGTGAGCTAGCCAACTTCGTTTACTTATGTAGGCAGTATATGGATTAAAATTAAAAATAGAACCCAGTTGTGAATTTGTAAATGAAGAAAGTATAATTGCCACTGCTGATTTGTGGAAAATGAATTATGATTGACTAATTTAATATCTACAGCAAATTAGAACATGGAAGGAAGACAAAAGCAGAATTCTCACTGGGGCATAACTAAGATGTAACAAATTAAATCTTTGCAGAATGAAAAAATTAATTTGAACTATTTATTTTGTAGCTGAGAAATCTGGGAAATCAGACTCTATGAAAGGCCATATTATATACACTACATAATGACATAATAACCTGTAATTACACATATTCAACACAAATGTATATCCTGTATGGGAACAGTTAACCTCAAACTCCTTTAAGAAATATGCAGATGAGTGTGTGTTTATGTTTGTACATATACAAAACCACGAAGTTAGGTTAAGATAGAGAGAATTTGTCCCATAGTGGAGTCAAAAAATAAGTTTCTTCCTGAAGCTATTCATTGGTGAATTTCATTGCCTAATGTGCACGAGACTGATCACACTGTGATACTTCAGACCGGTTACGTGGTGGTACTTGATATATCCTTGGCAAATTGAATTTTCTTTCTAGAGTTTTAAAAATAGAATAAACACTTAGATGTTTAACAGAGATTCAGTAAAGGCTGACTCAATAGATTTTGTTTCTATACGTATCAGAGTAGAAAATTGCAGACTTTGGTGTCTGGAAAACATGGAAATGAATCTCAGCTATGGTATTTACATCACCAATAATCTTATATTTTTGGTAACCCTGTTGGCATAGTGGTTAAGTGCTACATCTGCTAACCAAAAGGTTGGCAGTTCAAATACGCCAGGTGCTCCTTGGAAACTGTATGGGACTGTTCTACTCTGACCAATATGGTCACTATGAGTCAGAATTGACTCAGTGGCAATGGCAATCTTGTGTTTTAGCTTTCTTATCTAAACAAGGATGTAGTAATAGTACCAATTTGCACATTTAAATACAAGCTTTTTTTTGAGAATTAGTGATACTTACATACACAACTAACTATAAATCACTTTATAGTAGAGGTTTAATAAATCCTATAGACTACTTTTATTGTTATTGCTGTTATTTTCTGTCTGTGAACTTGGAAAATAGAGCAGCATTAAATGGCAATTGTAGAGTTTCAGCTGGTATAACCTAGCAGTGATTTTCTTGACATTGTTCCCAAATGAAGTGTTTAATCACTAGTAGTAAATTAGATATGCAAATTACTGCCGCACAACAGCCTAAGAATTTCCCAAACTTTATCAGAAGGAAGAGCATTGGAATTAGATGAAATGGAAAGCAGAGAACATAAGAAGTAAAGGATTAATTCAGTTCAGTCTTCTAAGCAGTTTCTACCATCACTCATCTATCAGACTGTTATACTGGGGTGGCTGGCATGTTTGCTATGATGGTGGGAGTGATGACGTCGGTATTTTAAATGCCAGCATGATCACTCATGCTGGACAGCTTTCAACAGAATTTCCAGATTAAGACAGAATAGGAAGAATGGCCTGGTGATATACTTCCAAATATTAGTTAGTGAAATACCGTGGATTTCATCAGAATATTGTTTGATATAAAGCTGGAAGATGTATACCCTAGGTTAGAAGTTACTCAGGATATACAGTGGACTTAAGCATACCAAAGATCATGACACTAGTCCAGAACTAGGCTAAATTTCATGCTCTTCGACATGGGGTCACCAAGAGTCAGAACCGATGCTGTGAAAATGAATGACAAGTTGCCAAGTTGTAGACCAAGAAAAAGTAATAATGTAAAGGATATCAAAACACATAAAATTAAAAAATCCTTTGAAAATTCCACTTTTTTTCCAAACTAGTAGACAAACCTGTTGTTACCCAGTCGATTCCAACTCATGGTAAATCTCATGTGCTACAGAGTAGAATTGCTGCTTCGGGTTTTCTTGGATCCTCCATATACTTCAAAATATGACAAACACTTGGCTATTTGAATAATAGGGTAAATAGGAAGGTTTTTAATATAAAAGTTGAACTAATGAATATAGTTTTCATTTGTAAGAGAGATAGATATCACTTGTTTTAGCATCAAAGCCAAAGAATGGATGTGTCTTATAAATGTAGGTAACTCTCCTGCCTCTCTGCTTTTCTGTTTTCTGGTACATAATATCGGTGTGAAAATTACCATCATTTTTTATTCTGGAATACCTTCTATGAGGATTTATTTGTAAGGTCTGAAATATTTCAAACAGAGTCCCAAATATGAGGTAAAAGATGCTACAAATTTTATTTAAAGTGGCTACCTTATATCTTATGGAAGAATTAAATTTATTTAAAAATAGATTCATATGCTTTTTCATAAATGTGAGCAAAAAGCCCACTTCTAAACATCCATGGAAGTGCTTTGTTGACACAATAGTACATACTAACTGAAATTTGAGGGCTAGAAATCAACAATCTATTCCATGGAGAAAGACCTGGCAACCTGCTTCCATAAAAATTACAGTCTAGGAAACCATATGGGAAAATTATACTCTGTCACATAGGGCCACTGTGAGTCAAAAATTAACTCAGCAGCACTCAAGGATAACTTACAAGAAGCAGACTTAACCACTGTGGGGTGCACTGGGAAAGGGTTGACCTCTCAGATCCTTTGGGTCTTTTATCTGAATTGGTCAGAAACTTGTGAGCCAATGGCGAGAAATTACTCATCTCCTTCCTTCCACAGCTTCTTCATTTCTAATATAAAATATATAAATTATATGATCTTTAAAGTCCCTTTAAACCTTTACCTTGTGGATGAACTCAAATTGCTGACATATGTCTCTGCTCTCTAGGGAATGTAGAAAGAACTTATTTGAAAAATCTTACTTTATTAAACAGTTCTGTGTTTATTATTCCCTCTAGATTAAGATATTTCTTCAGGATATCTAATTTACTATACCTAGATGTTGTTGTTTATTAGAAAAATGCCAATTCTTAGTTTTTTTAAAAAAATTTTCATGGTGTATTTCTATTACTGAATACAATCTAAAATAGAAAAATAGCATTCATTCTGATATCTTCAGTTTATACAACTTCTTGTATTTTCCAGTTTGTTTATTTTACAATCACTAGATCTTGTTGTGTAGGTAGGAATAAGTACTGATATTTTTTAGCTGAAAAAGGTAGAAATTGAAAGAGAAAATAATTTCTGTAGACCAAAAATCTGGAAAATGGTAGGTATGAGACTTGCATCCAAGTGTTCTTTTATGGTAAATAGTGGTTGCCTTAGGCTTGGTTCCCTAGAGAAACAAAGCCAGTGAAACATATGTAGAGAGAGATACTTATGTCAAGAAAACAGCTAATGCCGTTGGCAGACTGGAAAGTACCATGTTCTGAATCAGGATACTAAAACATTGAAGCTGAAGAACCCAAGGTCAGCAGGTTGGAGAGCAGGCTCCTGCTCATAGGCTGTGAAGGTTGATGGATCCCAAGATGACAGGCGAGACCATAAGGTTTCTTCTGATTCACACAGCTGCAGGGGCTGGCAAACCCAAGGGCAGCAAGTTAGGGAGCAAGATTGTCACTCACAGGCTGCGAAGATCATGAATCCCAAGATCAACAGGCAAGCCGCTAGCTCAGAACCTAAGAATCAAAGGTAGGAAGACAAGAAAGGAGCTGCTGGATCTACAAGCCAAAAACTTTGGCAAGGTGAGCAAGAATTAAGAAGGTGGTAGAAGATATACAGATGAATGCTGTGGGGGAGGGGAGCCACCACAGCCTTTTCTCCACTGGTAGTGCTCAGCAGGTTCCATCCTAGGTGTCATCACAGCATTATGCAACTGTCGGAGATTAACTTTCAGTCAAAAACAAACAAACAAACAAAAGACAGAGAGAGAAAACATGGAAAAAGACATACGAAGTCTTACATTTAGGTTCATGAACTCATTCTAGAAAAAGTCCACTCCATGAAGCAGCATTGGAACTCTTTTTCTGGAATGGCCATCAGAGCTGTTGTCCTACTACCCTTGATGTCCTGAATGTCATCAAAATGTCTTCTTTTCAATATTTCCTTTATCTTTGGTAAAGAAAAAAGTCATTAGGGACCAGATTAGGTGAGTAGGGAGGGTGTTCCAATACAGTTATTTGTTTACTGGCTAAAAACTCCCTCACAGACAACTATGCAGTTGAGCTTGTGAACTTGCCACCATGCCACCATGCCACCATGCCACCATGCCATCATGCACAGTGACATTCCAGAAAGAGTTTCAAAATTGCTTTCAAGGGTGGACTGGGAGCTGGCATTGGGGCATAGCTTCACAAAGGGAGTACTTCGAAGGTGACCATAGTGATATTCAGGATGAGGTATATAGTGCTTAAAACAATTTGCAGACTTAATTGTTGGACCTTGTATGTTCAATGTTCTTCTCCAACACCACAGTTCAAAGGCATCAATTCTTCTGTCTTCCTTATTGTCCAGCTTTCATATGCACATGATGCCATTGAAAATAACATGACTTGGGTCAGGCACTCCCTAGTCTTCAAGGTGACATCTTTGCTTTTCAGCACTTTAAAGAGCTCCTTGGCAACAGATTTTCCCAATGCAATGTGTGTCTTGATTTTTTGACTGCTGCTTCCGTGGGCGTTGATTGTAGAACCAAGTAAAATGTAATCTTTGACAACCTCAATCTATTCTCCATTTATCATGATGTTGCTTACTGGTCCAGTTGTGAAGATTTTTGTTTTCTTAATCCTGAGGTGCAACCCATACTGAAGGCTGTGGTCTTTACTTCCATCATTAAGTGTTTTAAATCTTCTTCACTTTCAGCAGGCAAAATTGTATTATCTATATACTGAAGGTTGTTAGTGAGTCTTCCTTCAATCCTGACTTCTCATTCTTCTTCATATAGTCCAGCTTCTTGGATAATTTGCTTGGCATACAGATTGAAAAATTTGTGTGAAAGGCTACAACCCTGATGCACACCTTTCCTGAGTTTAAACCATGCACTGTCCCTCTGTTCTATTCACATGACTGCCTCTTGATTCATGTCCCATACATCTGGATGTATCCTAAGCTGTACTGTCTATATTGATATTTTAAAACTAATTTATCAGTTATTAAATGAATACATAGGCATTTTGAGGAAAAAATAAAAGCTAGAAATGTTAAGTCACCTATAATCTCAACAAAACACAGATAATGAAGATGCTGTTATGGATTGATTTGTGTTCCTCCAAAATACGTGTTAGAACTCCAGTACCCAGACTTATGGATGTAACCCTGTTTGAAAACAGATGTCTCTTTGTGATGTTAATTAGATCATATCTAAGGAAAGTACATTCTAAATTGAAAGAGTTCTGAGTTATAAAAAGAGCAGATTAGGTACAGAAAGACCTCCACATTGTGGAAACAGGCACCATATAGGGCTCATCTCTAAGCCAAGGAGCAAAGAATTTAGAATTTAGAATCTAGCTTACTCAGATATAATATAATTAACACAGCAAAGTTATTATGATCCACACAGTTAAATGCTTTTGCATGGTTAATAAAAATATAGGTAAATATCTTTCTGGAATTCTCTGCTTTCAAGCAGCATCTATTTGACATCAGCAGTACCATCCTTTGTTTTGTGTCTTCATCTGAATCCGAGTTGAATTTCTGGCCATTCTGTGTGGATACACTGCTACAGCTGCTTTGAATGATCTTCTGCAAAATTTTAATTATGTGTGATATTAATGATGTATTTTAATAATTTCCACATTTGATTGGGTCCGTCTTATTGGGAATAGGCATAAATCTGATATTTTTCCAGTCGGTTGGCCAAGCTGTCTTCCAAATTTATTGATGTAGATGAGTGAACACTTCCAGCATCTGCATCTGTGTCATTTGGTGTTCTGTGAGTTCCTGGAAACTTGTTTTTTGCCAATGCTTTCAGTAAAGCTTGGACTTCTTCCGTCAGTACCATCAGTTCCTGATTATATGCTACTTCCAGAAATGGCTAAATGCCGAACCAATTCTTTCTGGTATAATAACTCTAAGTATTCTTTCCATTTTCTTTTGATGCTTCCTGTGCTGTTTTGTATTTTCCTCATAGAAACTTTCAGTAATATAACTAGAGGAATGATTTTTTTCTTCAGTTCTTTCAGTTTTGAAATGCTGAGTGTGCTCATCCCTTTTGATTTTCTATCTCCAGCTGTTTGCACATGTCATTATAATACTTTGTCTTCTCTAGCCACCCTTTGAAATGTTCTGGTCAGCTCTTTCATGTCATCATTTATCCATTTTGCTTTAGGTAATGGATATTCAAGAGCAAGTTCCAGAGTCTATTCTAGCATCCATTTTGGTCTTTTCTTTCAATTCTGTCTTTTTAATGATCTGTTATTTTCTTCCCATACAATGACCTTGATGTCGTTCTGCAGCTTATCTCGTCTTTGATCAGTAGTGTTCAGCACAACAGATCTGTTCTTGAGATGGTCTCTGTATTCAGGTGGGATATACTTGAGGACATACTTTGATTCTCATGGACTTATTCTAATTTTCTCCTGTTTCAACTTGAAGTTGCATACAAGCAATTGACTGTCTATTCCAAAGTTGGCCTCTGGCCTTCTTCCAGCTGATGACATAAAACTTTCCCATTGTTGTTTCCACAGATGTTATTGATGTTATTTCTGTGGTGTTCCCTCTGGTGATGTTCATATGTATAGTTACCATTTATGTTGTTGAAAAAGAGTATTTGCAATAAAGAAGTCATTGATCTTGCAAACTTCTATCATTTGATCTCTGGCATTGTATCTACTTCCAAAACCATATTTTCCAACTCTCAGCTCATCTTTGTTTCCAACTTTTACATTCCAGTTAGTAGTAATTGTGACTGCATCCTGATTGCATATTTGATCAATTTCAGACTGCAGAAGTTGATAAAAAATCCTCAATTTCTTCATCAATGAGTACTGGTTGTATAGGTTCCAGCGTTATAGCAATATGTAAGCCCCCACAGTATGACAAACTGACAGACATATGGGGTCAAAAAGGTATACCAATTTCCAATACAGCATTAGAATAAATTTAACTTTTATGCAAAAGTACTTGACAAGATCTTGCAACTGGGAAATTTTTTATACATTGACTAAAATTGAACAGATAACTAAAAATAGATCAAGAACCCATATTTCTCTATTTTACTTAAATAAAGAACAAATCCACAGTCATCAAGTTGATTCTGACTCATAGCAACCCTATAGGTCAGAGTAGAACTGCCCCATATGGTTTTAAAGGAGCTCCTGGCAGATTTGAACTGCCAGCCTTTTGGCTAGCAGATGTAACACTTAACTACTGCGCCACCAGAGTTTTCCTATTTTACGTAACCCACCGTACCCATGGCCATCAAATTAGATCTGACTCATAGCAACTCTAGAGGTCAGAGTAGAACTGCCCCACAGAGTTTCCAAGGAGTACCTGGTGGATGTGAACTGCTGACCCAGAACACTGCCCGGGTTTCCTTACATGGGATAGGAACTACCATTTATCTCCCTCTGGAGTGGCCCAAATAGTAATGAATTCCTGTATGCATTGAAGGTAAAATGTAGAAACCTGGGGTTATTGGGTACAGTAGAGTAAGAGTGGTAAAGAAAAAGAGGAATCCAGTCAGAGTTTCTTAGTGAATGGTACTTTCCACTATCTTATTTCCCAGACTCCATGATTCACCATTATAACACAAGGGCAGTAGATCTAAATATAATTCTCTGGAGAACCTGAGTCACCTCAGAGCAATGACCTAAAGATACTGATACTGGGGATTGCTTACAACTGAAATGGAACCTGAATGTCATCAAACTTACCCCAAACACTTGAGAATACAAATAAGTTGAAGTAAATTCTTCAAACCGTTATGTAAATTACCTTTCTTAGAATTACACTTTCTTTACAGCATAGCCAAACAAGCAAAACTAGTGCCTTTGACCTGATTCTGACCCATAAGGACACCATAAGACAGAGTAGAACTGTTCCATAGTGTTTCCAGGGAGCTCCTGGCATATTCAAATTGCCGACCTTTTGGTTAGCAAAAGTAGCACTTCAAATAGTACACAACCAAGGTTTCCTTGTAGCATATACAAAACTAAAATACTAATAAATTGTAAAAAGAAAGTAAAGACAGGTTCAGATCTTAACAATTAAGCCAATTTACCTTTCAGTCAATCAATCTTAGGAGTTAATTTATCCTTCTGCAAACAAGGGAAAGGACAACATTGGATCTAGGAATCAAAGTATTCAACCTTGGAGAAGAATAATATGATGATACTGATTAACAACTACACATTCTGTCTATAGAGCAATGCATCCACATTCATCCAGAAAAGAGACGTCTGTGGAAGTTAAATCTCTCCAAGAAATAGTGGAAGTGTAACTGATAGCAAGTTTAGGGTGATTTCCATTTTAAAACATTATTTATAAGCATGTGGCACAATATGATCTTACACATGGAGTCCAGATCCACCAACATAACTGTGTTTGTACTTATAATACAGTAAGAGGTACATAAAAGACTAAAATGAACAAAACTACAATGAATTTTCCCTCCCTTGGGGGAAAACTTGTGTAAGAATGGAGATATAATTGTATATATTACAAGTATCAGCAATGACATTATTTTAAGTCATCATGATATGAATGATTACTACAAAGAAAAACTGTGATGAAAATAATATTGAAAGTTAAGGAAATGAGGAAGTTGAGGTAGAGAATGAGAAGGGGGCTAATCCTAAACTATCATGAGGGAATCATAAGATGTAGCAGTGTGACACCTTGTTATAGATTGAATTGTGTTCCCCCAAATCTATATGCAGCCATTGGGCTAGACCATGATTCCTGGTATTGTGTGGTGTTCCTGTATACTGTGACCCTGACCTGTGATGTTAATGTGGGAGGATGGGCAGCAGTTATGTTGGTGGGGCAGGACTCCATGTGTAAGATTATATTGTGCTTGAGGCAATCTCTTAGGATATAGATGGAAAGGAAACAAGCAGAGAGTTGGGAACCTCGTAACCACCAGAAGCAGTGCCAGGAGCACAGTATTTCCTTTGGAAAGGACCCAGGGTCCCCGTGCCTTAGAAGCTCCCAGTGTAGGGGAAGATTGAGAACAAAGACCTTCCTCCAGAGCCGACAGAGAAAGTTTCCCCTGATGCCCCAGATTTATTTATTTATTTATAGCCTAATAGACTTTGACATAATAAAATTTCTCTTTTGAAAGCCATCCGCTTGTGGTATTTCTGTCGTAGCAGCACTAGATGATGAAGACACACCTGGATTAAGCTGTTTTCAAGCACTAATAGCCATAGCACTAAATAGCAATTCTCAAAAACTAAATAAATTAGCAAAAGTTTTCAATGGTTTGTCTTACTTCAAGATTGAGGACTCCTTGCTAACATTATCCATATGCTTCCTGGATTGTACCTGGAGGCAAATACATTGAACATGCCTTAAAAAAACGAAACCCACTGGGAGTCTGTCACAACTCCTAGAAACCTTATAGGACAGAGTAGAAGTGCCCCATAGCGTCGTCTAGACTATAAGTTTTTATGGAAGCAGACTGCCATATCTTTCTTCCTCGAATAGGATAGTAGGTTTGAACAGCCAACGAACATACTTAATGACCACGAACAGCCAATAAACAAACCTAGTGACCATGAACAGCCAACGAACATACCCAATGACACTACCCTCATCGTCTAATGAGGGTGAGAATATTTTTCAAACTCTGACCCTACCGTTCACAGCATCTGAACTTCAACTGCAGTGGTAAAGCGTTTTCTTAATGCAAAAGTAAACTAAGATTGCATAGATCTGTTTTTCATGAACTAACATATAGTCACATATATCTATACAAATGTAATGAATATAAACATACTTTTTTAGTACAAGGCTCTACCCTTACAGTCTGTAAGTAACTGTAAGAAAAATATTAATAGATATTTAGAAAAAAATGTAGTTATAAAAAGAGAAATAATGAAGACTATAAAAGAAAAAGATTTTTGTTTATCATGTAAAACACAGTAGGGAAGCCTCACATTTAAAAACTACCTTACAAAACAAGTTAACCTTATTATAATTAATAAAATGCAATTAATAGAATACATAAAATATATGTTGTGGATATGCATACTAAAGTACCATAAACTAGTTCCTCATAACGTTTACTCTATATTTAGAAAATTTTGTTAGTCTGTATACTTGTCAGCTAAATAATTTGCATACTTAAAATTCTCAGGGTACTCATAAACATGATCAAATGTAATGCCTAAAATGATTCTAAAAACAAAGGCATATTAAGAGAACATTACAAACCTGGCCCAAAGCCCAAAAGAGGAGCTCTATACTGTACTGTGGCTGAGCTCCATCCTTCATGGAGTCTATAACCTCATGTTCCAAATTAAAAAAAACAAAAATACATTGTTTATTTGAAACTGGGTAATTAGATATGGATTTCAACTTTGCAGAGATTTTGGTTTTCCTACATCTCAGCACGATTCCATGTGTTACAGAATGAGGAAGAGAAAAAGGGAGAAAAGCAAAGAGAAGATAACAAGTGTCAAAAGTTTTTCACACAAATATTATATATAAAACTCCATTTATCTTTCTGTAAGTACAGCTTACTATGCCATTTTATATTTGGATGAATTTCCAGGACTCAAGAATTAAAATAGTGCAGCTTAAACAGATGTGCTTCTTTAAAACAGAAAACTGAAAGAAATCACCTAATCAACACTGTTTTCAAGTGATTTAATGCTTAACATTTCTCAAAATTGCTAGGAATTTATTAGTAATGTCTTGCTATATAATAGAGGACTTGAAATTGATTGGATAATCAGAGTTAAATATAAAATATTACAGCTCAACTCACTGATTGCTCCCACATTTACAATATTCATTAACTACTTATATTCTCCAGGGTAGTGTAGTGGTTAAGTGTTACAGCTGTTAACCAGAGGGTTGGCAGTTCCAAATCCACCAGGTGCACCTTAAAACCTGTATGGGGCAGTTCTACTCTGTCTGTAGGGTCACTGTGAGTCAGAATTGCCTTGACAGCAGTGGGTTTACTTGTGGTTTTATTTGCCAGGATGGGTTACTGGCTCTTTGGTCAGAGCAGTGAGCAAAACCAGAGCAATCCTTGACTTCATGAAAGTTGTAGTTTATCAAGCAGTCTGTGGCATCTAAAAACTGCTTCTGAAATACATAGTAAAGCATCAGTGGTATGTATTTGGGGACTAAATCAATAAACCTCAGGATTAACCCAGATTGTCTATTTAAAGCAAAATCCCTGTATCTGCATTTGTCTGAGTTACCTAAACCAACCTGTAGGATGATATTAGTTGCCTTCCAGTTGGTTCCAGCAACAACTTTAATGTGGTTACTGTTGTTAGGGGCCATGAAGTCCATTCTGACATATAGTGACCTTGTGTACAACAGAAAAAAACACTACCTGCTCCTAGGCCATCCACACAATTGCTGTATGAGAACTCATTGTTGAAGCCACTGTGTTAAGCTATCTCACTGAGGGTATTCCTTTCCTTTGCTGGCCATCTAATTTACCAAGGATGATCTCTTTCTCTAGGGATTGGTCGACCCTGATATTATGCCCATTTTGGCTGTACTCCTTTCAAGATAAATTTGCTTATTCTTTTGGGGTCACCATGAGTCGGATCCGACTCAACGACACTTGATTTGGCATTCTTCTGGCAGTCCATAGCCTATTTGAGATTCATCCTCAACAACATAATTCAAAGGCATAACAGAACCACATACCTGATTCTGGACCATCTTCATGATTTTTGAGACTCTTGATCCCAGTGCTGTAACTATTGTGTCAGTCTACCTCATTGAACATTTCTTTCGTTTTCACTGACTCTAGCAGATGTGATTTCCTTATCTAAAGATGTTCTTTCCTAATGATATGTCCAACGTAAGCCAGACAGTTTCATCATCCTTGCTTCTAAGTAGCATTCTTACATTTTTCCTAAGACCAGTTTCTTCATTCTTCTGGAAGTTTATGGTATATTCAACATTCTTTCCCCAAATCACAATTCAAAGACATCAGTTCTTTTTCTGTGTCCTTTTGTCATTGCCCAGCTTTGCATGCATATGAAGTGATTGAAAAGACCATGGCATGGGTAAGGTACATTTTATCATCAAAGTTACAACTTTGTTTTTTTATAACTTTAAAGAGGTCTTTTCCAGCAGTTTCCTTTTATGTGAATTTTAACTATTTGATGCTTAGTAAACTTACTCAAAGACTTTTGGTGGAATTTGTAAATTTCTTTTTCCCTTATTAAGATAATGATATATATGTAACTAGTAATGTTCATATTTTCTCCTTTCTTTGTCATCTAAAATGTTGACAAATAAATTAGTTTTAGAAAGAAAAATAGACAAGATTTGCAGTAAAATTCTCTTCTGATTGATAATCTTGAGAATTAGTGATACTAAAGTGTACAACAATGACAAAATAATTTACACTCATAGACTAATACAAAAAGTGTAGTCTCTAATTTTATTTAAAAGTGAAAGAAAAAAAGGAAATGAGTTGCAACCCTGAGGATATTTGGCAATGCCTGGAGACTTTTGGGCTGTCACAAAGTGATGAGAATTTCTCTTGCATAGAGGACAGGATACTGCTAAACATTCCGCAATGCACAGAGCAGTCCCCCAAGGAATTATCCAGCTTAAAGTTTTGGTAGTACTTAGGTTGAGAAACTCTTTAAAGGATATGAAAGTTTTTTAAGTGAGTAGATAATTATAATTGTATATTTAATTGTTCAGAAAAAGAAACAACCAAGCTCATTGCCTTCAAGCTGATTCTGACTCATAGTCACCCTTTAGGACCAAGGATAACTATCCCATATGGTTTCCAAGGAAACCCTGGTGGAGTAGTTGTTACACACTAAGACTGTTCATCAAAATGTCCTCAGTTTAAATCCAACAGACACTCGCTGGAAACTCTATGGCCCAGTTCTACTTTGTTCTCTAGGGTCACGGTGAGCTGGAATTAGCTCAGTGGCACCAGATTTGGCTTTTTGGTTTGATGGTTTAGTCAACTAGCGCTACTCTAACAGAACCACAACAAAGCGGATGGCTTTAACAAAGGAAAGTTTATACTCACACAGTTGAGTAGATTACAAATCCAGATTCAGGATGTCCATGCCAGGGAAGGATTTCCCTCTTGTCAGCTCTGGAGGAAAAGTCTTTATGTTGCATCAGTCATTGTTCAGGGAGCATCTTGGCTCAGAAACCTCAGGTCTGAAGGAGGCGCTCTTCTCCCGGGGCTGCTTTCTCGATGGTGTGAGGTTCTTAGCTGTCTGCTTGCTTCCCTTTCCTTTTACCTCTTACAGGATGAAAGGATAAAGGGTGATGCATGCCAGACTCTAGGGAAGCTACCTTTATAGTAGAGCAGGGAGGTGGATCTTATGAAGGGATTTACAGTCCCACCCTAATCTCTTAACATACAGCATAGGAAAATTACAAAATGGAGGACAACCATAAAATACTGTGAATCGTGGCCTAGCCACATGGCTACACACATTTTGGGGGGGACACAGTTCAATCCCTTACAGTGATTTCCAAGGAGCATCTGATGAATTGGAACTGCTGACCTTTTGGTTAGCAGTCATAGCTCTTAACCACTACACCACCTGGATTTAGAAATTATTCATAGATAAGGTATATGGGGAGATTAGCATTTCTTCCCCTATATTCTGTGATTCAATTGATCAATTACAGTATTTTTAATAGTGGCTACTGTGATTATAGATTTAATTAAAATTTCGATTTAGAATTTTCTCAACATTGTTTAATCTTTATTTTTAAATGAATTCAGTGTACCTCCCTAATCTTGATAAAATTATGTAGCGGTTACAAGGTTGTTTAATTTGAATCCTTTTTAATTGGTTGGGTTTCATAATCAAAATTTTTGGGAGCTAAAACTCATCCAGAAACTCTGTAGGAAAAAGACTTGGTAATCTGCTTCCATAGCAACTGCAGCCAAGAAAACACTGTGGGTCACTTTTGTGCTGTCACTCGGGTCACCATAAGTCAATAATCGACTAGACAACAACTTCATTAGGAAATCGACTGTGCTTTATTGGAGGATATTGAACAACTACTTCCTGAAATAATACCTTATCTGACTGTAAACATTTTAAATCATAGTTTCCTTAAGATTTAGTTGATAGTGGTTATTTGTCTGCTTGAATTAAACATTTGAGAAAGCAAATCAGCTGAATTTACCCCGTAGGGAATCTTTTTCTTTTCTGTCTACATGCTTGAAAAACTCTTTCTTTAACTTTAAATTCTAATTACACAATTAAGAAATATCTTTGTTTATAGTTGTGCTGTAATCATTTGTTTTGAAATGTTGTCCTCTTTGTAGCCACAGAGTATGATCATTATTTATTATTAAAAATCATTCATATAGTAAATATTTATGTGTACTTTTTCTGTTTAGGTTGAATTTTATATTTAGGAATATTGATTATTATTTTTTAGATAATCTGTGTCTTCCTCACCTTTAACTGCTCTCTATTGCTTTGACCTCTTGTATCTCTTCCGTCTGTATTCCATATGAGGCTCCTCTATGTTAGCAGTTTAGTCTTCATTCCTGTCAGTGTTTTCTTGGTGACTTATAAGATATTCTGTAAAAGTACTGTTTTGATTTTTAGATTATTTTCTCAGCGCTAAAATATATCTTTTCATGGCATTGCTCCTTTTATAATTTAATTTTTAATTTATTTTCACTAAGTTTTTATATATTTATAAAATATAAACTTATTAATTTTGTATACACTGATTTTATATACTGTCATGTAATGAATGACAAAAAAAAGTATAACAATTTGGCTAAACCATCATGTTTCTCAATATTGTGATTGTCTACCATTTTATTGTCTGATATGATTTTCTATGTGTTGTAAATCCTGTCTTTATGATGTTAATGAGTTAGTGGCAGTTATGTTGATGAGGTCTACAAGATTAGTGTTTCTTAAGCCAATGTCTTTTAGAATATGAAAGAGAAGCAAGCAGATATATATACATATATATATATATACATGTATTTCCATGTATACTGACAATATAGGATGGAGTAGAACTATCCCATAGAGTTTTTCAAGAGTTTTGCATGGTGGATTCAAACTTCCCAACTTTTGGTTAGCTGCTGTAGCCCTTAAGCACTACACCATCAGGGTTTCTGTATACATAGATTCTTTGTATTATAGAATGAGGCTATTGTTAATACAAGTTGAATGTTGGAAAAGTGATGCGAAATAATTCTTTTGGGAACCAGTGTCATTGACTATGTTTGTTGGGCATTTATAAAGAGACCTTCAAGATGAAAAAAGTAATTTAATATAAAAATATTTAATGTAGAAGAAACATTCTTTCCAGTCTATACCCTGTTAATCGAGGTAAATTTTATGATCAAGACTTTGGATATCTCAGCAATCTCAAATTTCTGTCAGAGTTCCAACATGCTTGCTGTGAATTTCTGTACCTTTCTTACCATGAGCCAATGACTGATGTTTCCTAGACCACAATCAGTCACATACCACACTCTGAGTAGTGTCGTGAAGGGGACTTCTTTTCCATTTCTGAGTCAGTCAGATTGGTTTCCTTTTCTTCTGGGCTATAAACAGTTTGGGGTCCATGTGTATCATACATAGAACCGCTTCCACATAGACTGAGGGTCAACTGAGGAGAGACTTTCAGAGCACTCACCTCACACTCAGCATAGTTCTGTGTTTTAAGATTATGTTACATTAAGTTCTATAATGCTTTAGTTTAATGACCTGCTCATAATAACATTCATGCATTGAATTGGTGATATTCTCCTCATTTTAATAAGAAGCCTACAATTTTTATTTCCATCTAAGAGTAATAGTCTCTAGTTTCAGTTACTTCTCCTAGTCAGCAATTCCTTCAGCTAAAATATAAGGAGCCCCATGAGTTGACTTTTCTGAAGACTTCAACATATGACAATTATCAGTTTTGTAAGTTCTGACAGGTAGATTTGAAGCCATTAAGTTCCAGAACGTGAGGTGCAACAATGAAGTTTGTGAACTTAATTGTTCTAAGTGCTGTATATACCTCATTGCCGAGTATCAGAATGGGCAACTTTGAAGTACTCTCCCTTGGGAAGCTGTGTACTGATGCTGATGCCTAGTCTACCTGTCGAAGCGATTTTGGAACTCTTCCTGGAACGGCCCTTGCACACAGTGGCAAGGTGTCAAGTTCATGAACTTAGTTGTAAGATTGTCTGGGAGGAGTTTTTAGCTAGTAAACAAGTAACTGTATTGGAACACCCTACCTACTTACCTTATCTGCCCCCCACCCCAAAGAATTTTTCTTTACCTGAAGTTAAAGGACATATTGAAAGGAAGATATTTTGATGACATTCAGGACATTAAGGGTAATAGGACAACAGCTCTGATGTCTATGGTAGAAAAACAGTTATAAAATTGATTTGAAAGATGGGCTAGGTACTGGTGTCAGTGCATAGCTTCCCAAGGGAAGTACTTTGAAGGTGACTGTAGTGATATTCAGCAATGAGGAGTGTAGCTCTTTTCTAGTATGATTTTGTGAACTTAATTGTCAGATTTCATGCATACCTATCTTTGACTCTTTTTGAAGACTGAGCTGTTTGATTGGGCTCCTCCTTACTTTTCTCTCTTTTTGTTGTTCTTATCATTTAACTAGGAACACTGGGGGCACAGTGATCACGTGCGTGGCAGATGGTGGTTTGAACTCACCAGCTGCTCCATAGAAAAAGGATATGACAGCCTGATCTCACAAAGATAACAGCCTTGGAAACCCTATGGGAAAGCTCTGCTCTGTCCTGTAGGGTCACTGTGAATCAGAGTTGGCTAAATGGCAGTGGCTTGGGTTTGGGTTTGTGTCTTGGTCGTCTGGTACTCCTCTAACAGAAACAGCATGAGTAGATGGCTTTAACAAAGACAAATTTATTCTCACACAGTCTGAACTCCATTTGCCAACTCCAGGAGAACCAAGCTCTTTTCTTCCTCTGGAGTAAGAGCTTTGTATTTCACTCTTTTGTCTGAGAGCATATCCGTGCAGGAACCTCAGATCTGAAGGACCTACTCTGCTCCCAGTGCTGCCTTCTTGATAGTAGGAGGTTCCCAACCCTCTGCTTGATTCCCTTTCCTTTTATCTTTTATACGATAAAAAGATAAAAGGTGGTACAACCACACCCTGGAGAAACTCCCTTTACATTGGAGCAGGAAGGTGATGTTAAGAAGGGTTTTACAGTCCCACCCTAATCCTCTTTAACATAATCCAGTCTATTAATTGCAAGTAGAGATTAATGTTTACAATATAAGAAAATCACAAAATGAAGGACATTCACACAATGCTGGTACTCATGGCCCAGTCAAATTGTTACACATACTTTCGGGGGAACACAACTCAATCCATGACAGTTTGGTTTATTATTTAATTTACATTTTTTTTTTTTATTGTAAACGTCTTGAGGGAGGAAGATTTCCTTGTATCTTAGCCTATAGTTCCATGTGTTTTTGAGTTTCTTTTTGTAATTTATTTAAGTAATATTTTGCCTATGTGGCTTTTATAATATATTTCTTAAAATTATATATGGAATTAGGCAGGAAATAAATTATAAATAAATAGATTCAGTGTCTTATACAGTAAGTCTATTCTTAATACTAGTTGGATTTTGGAAAAGAGATGAAATAATTCTTGTGGAAATTAGTGCTCCTGACAATATAGTTTTGGGCATTTATAAGAAAACATTCAAAGTGAGAAGAATAACTTGGTGAAATTTCTTGAGTAGTAGTAAGCTACTGGGATTAAATTGTCAGAAGTTTCAGGATATTTGCTAAAATGATTATTGTAATGGATGTATTGGGGTTTGTTCCTTTTGATATTTCCCTCCTCTTTCTCTGTGTCTCTCTCTGTTTTCCTAAGGACCCATTACCATTGTAATACAAGGATAATCTGAGTATCAACTCACTATTCAATATGAAAATGGGATACAGACTTGGAGAGTTTGCACCCTGTGGGAAGTTGTAATAATTTTGAGAGCAGTGAAAGCGTGACTTAAATCTCCTTTACCCAAAAGCATCTGTAATCAGGATTCATTTGCAGCATAATTTTTTATATATGCTTGCATGCCCACATTAAGCGTATTTTTGTTTTAGAACCAAAACAATGAGACAGAAAATAGTAATTTGGCCATGCTTGTAAATTCAATTTTCCTGCCATGTTGGCCCTAAATGGTGATTTGCAAGCCATTTTCATGTTTTAACTTCTTTGAATAGCCATACTCACAACTGGGAATGTATAATACCAGGCAAGCTGCACAATGGGAGGTCTGGATGCCAAGGAAGGAATCTGTTTTCTAAACAGATGCCAACACATTGTGTGTGGCATATATCCACAATTGCCAAGCTGCCTTTCTAAATGACTAGCTCTAATTCCTCTGCAGATTATATTTCTCATTCATAAGAAATTTGCTTAATAGCTGTGGATCTCCCTACACTTTCCATTTGTCAAGCATGAAATTAATACAGAGATTATTTTTGTGTAGTTATGAGAATATCCTCTTTTCATCTACCATATCCTGGGAACCAATGTGTTTATTTCCTAAGACTTGGTGATCTGCTATGAGGTAATGCTTGTATAAAAGGAAGTCAACATGCGCAAGAGGAAGATTAAAGGGGCTTCCTTTTGAATATTGTATATGTCTTCTCAGCTTGTTATAGGAAAAAATCCAACAGAAATAGGTTCCATGTGAACATAATTAAGGGATTACAGTGTTATCCAAATTTTGTTTTGACCCAAATAGTGGAGTGCCTTTGCGTAGTGAATAAAACATGGGTAAACATCTTTCTGGTGTTCCCTTCTGTCAGCCAACATGCATCTGACGTCAACAGTGCAATCCCTCATTCCATTCTCTTCTGAATCCAGCTGGAATTTTTGGCAGTTCCCTGTGAATGCACTGCTGTAAAAGTTTTTGAATTATCTTCAGCAAATTTCTACTTGTATGTGATATTAATGACATTGTTCAAAAATTTATGGACTCTGTTGGATTCCCCTTGAAGAATGAGACCAAATATGGATCTTTTGTGGTCATTTGACCAAGTAGCTGTATTCCAGATTTCTTCACATAGACAAGAAGGTACCTCCAGAGCTGCATCAGTTAGCTGAAACATCTCAGTTGGTATTCCAGAAGTGTGGTGGAGAAGAGGTATAAGCAGGTGTATGTTGTTCTCTATGTAACATAAAACAGCATTAAACAGAATAAAGTTTTTGGCAATACTTGAGTATGTGATCTGGAGGCAAGCATCTTTGGACTGATTGTCTAAAGGAGATAAGTTTCTGAACGTCAAGAACTGATAAAGGCCAACATCTCATTCAAAGTCAGGAAACAGCAAAAGCCACTGTGTGAAGAGCTGACTTGTAGGAATTTGGTATGCATAACGTTTGTACCAATTTGCCAAGCCAAGCCAAGTGCCATCGAGTCGGATCCGACTCATGGCGACCCTAGGGGCCAGGGTAGAACTGACCCCCAGAGTATTCAAGGAGCGCCTGGTGGGTTTACATATGCAATATTATATGGGAATATAGTTTACAACTACATTTCTTCTGTTTCTTTGCTCTGTTAAATATAATTTTATTATACTCAATAGGTTTTAGGGAAATATTTATGATAATGTATTCACCTGAAATCAGAAATTCCTTGGCACACAAAAAGGCCAAGAATTAAACACTGGCCTAGAGTAAATTCATAAAGGAAACCATCCTGAGAAAAATGTTGATGAATAACTCTACTTTTCGTTTATCAGCAACATTCCTAATTTCATCATGAACTCCATTTTCAATTTGAACCTAGATTTGTCAGTATCATTTAAGTGATTAAAGGTAGGGCTATTCTTCTAAGGAAATCCTCCTGAGATGATTTCTAAATGATCATTTTGTAGGATAGTCTTTGGTCATATACTTAGATGACATATAAACTGGGAGGTAGAATTTAAGACCAGAAGACATGATCTTGATCTCTTTTTCTTATCAAAGTGTGTATTTGCCTGGAAAAAAAGTTTTTAATTTTTGGAACGTACTTTATTTATCAAAATATGGTGATAAAAGTAATTGCCTAATTCTATAAGACAAAATAGAACTGTTCCTTAGGATTTCCAAGGAGTGGATGATGGACTCGAACTGCAGATCTTGTGGTTAGCAGCTGAGTATTTAACCACACCACCATCAGAGCCCCAGTGTTAATAAGGGCTGTTTTAATTAAGTAGGTAGAGGACTGAAGTGAAATCACTTTGTAGGTTAGAGTTCTAATTACTTTTCTTAAGTGTTACAAACAATTGTTTTATCATTGGCAACACAGTGGTGAAAAAGCAGACATGGTCTTTGTCACTGTAGAGCTTGTGGTCTAGCTACTGACCATATTTTAGTATCCTTTCACCTAAAAAGGTGTCATTCAGAGTTCTAAACATGCTTTCCTTTCTCTCGTAAATGAGAGGTCCAAAAGTATATCTTAGAGTTTGAATTTTTCCTCAGTGTTTGTTTTTTAAATCACAGTTGTCTCCCTTTCCTTTCCACACCTCTGAGGGGTGAAGTATTAAGGGAATAGACTATACTTCATCTTCTTTTATTCATCAACTGAAAATCATTTGCTTCTGACCAAGATCACAATTAACTTCCAAATGTCGTTTTCAACCATCTTTCATGATCACATTATCCTGTTTGTCTAGCATATGATATTATTTATTCCTGGAAACCCTATATTTTTCAGCCTTTAAAATGCTATTCTATTTTGAGATCCGTCCCCTTACTTGAAATGCTCAATATTTATAAATTCAGCTTTCTAAATGTTATCGTTCCTCAGGTTCCAAACCGAATCTTTGCTTTCCTCAGTACATTTATCCTTCCTGAGAGATGACATCCATATGTATGGTTTTAACTATCACCTTTGTGTTGGTGACTCAAAATTAACGCCTCTAGACGAGATCTTTATTTTCAGATTCCCTGTTATTTAATCTAGTGTACACACCAATACTTCAGTCTCAATCAAATTTTCTGTAACTCTAGCTACTTACCAAGCTAACTTCTTCTCTTTAGCTCTTCTCCATTTCTCTAACTTCCACTTTTTTCCTTTCTAGTTTACTAAGTAAATGACAGCCAGCCAAGCCAAGTGCCGTTGAGTCAAATCCGACTAATGACAGCATCATACATATTTTTATTTTCAAGATGGACCTGTTGTAATTCTCTGTGAGCTGTTTCATTGCATAAATCCTCAAACCCAGTTACCAGTATTCTACAAGTCTGCTTACAAATAGCTGAAATCTAATCTCTCTTCTCCAAAGTCAAATTTTTTAAAATAGATTTTAATCATTGCCTCTGCTTCCAATGTGCATGTTTATACATATACATGAATGTGTAATATGTGCATGTTTATTACATATGTATCTTCTAATTTCAGTTGCACAAAAATGACTTAGTGCTTTAAAAATTCACATTTTCCTGTGAACTTATTTGTATATTTATAAAGAATTCTTTCATTACTCTATCCATGACACTCGTGACATTTGTAGGATTGCCTGAGTTATGAACATCTAACTTAGTACAATTCTTATTTATGAAGTAACCCCTTAAAGCCTGTTGTGTTAAATATCTAAGGTATATAATATGGTTTGTAATGACTAACAGGTACTGTATTGTGAGGTGCATCCAACCGTCACTATTGTTACTGTATTTTTTAAGAGTATTTTAGTGTACTTGGGAGTTTTTTTTTTTTTAATGCAAAGAAAGGTGTAGGATACACTAAGACAATTACTTGACTAACTGACATTGAATACAAACCAAGCTTACATACAAATTCAGCATAAAGACAAACTTCAGACAGAACTTGTTCACAGTCTGGGGACTACCTGTACTATTTAATAGAATTTTTTCCATAAAAATACTACTTATGTATTTCTCTTTTTTACTGTGGACGTACGTGTATTCTATGAACCTTATATTCTGTAGTCATTCAGGTAACCTTAAATTGTAGGACAAATGCCTCTTAATCCATAAAAGAGTTAAAGCAGACACAGTGAAAATTTTTACCACTACATCTATGCTTCTTGAAGGCAAAGCCTACGTTTAGCTTTTTAACTTCTGAATAGTTAGCAACACGCTGACAAATAGTGTCCAATGATTATGTTTTAAATGGATGCATGTAATTATCCTATTCCCAGGAAAAGATGTATGCAGAGAAATTGGATACATTTTCATACATTCAATTGACATTTAGTAAGAGTCCATTAATATTATTGGATGAGATTTATCAGAACAGGAAAAAAATTATTTTCCATCAAGGGAAATCATCTTCTTCCATTTTGTTCAGAGCAAGCACATTGCTACTAAAGAGCTAAATGTTAACCTTCCCTATAGGCTAAATATGTTAAATGACCTTTTTTCATTTTTTTCTGATACAAATGGCCAAAATTGTTGTACACTCTAATAAAAATACTGTACACTCATTATTGTAGAAGCCAAGCCAAGTACCGTCGAGTCAAGGGATAGGAGACAATGTTATCTGAAGTAATGAGTTTACTTTTACTGGTGTAACAAAAAGCACAGCTTCCATGGGTTTAAGGAATACCTCTACCAAATTTATCATCATATTCCCAAAATTAAAAAAATAAAATAGTAAGTATGTTTATTAAGGCAGATATGTATTATCTGTTGGGATAAAATTAAATAAGTGTATCTGTGAAATATTCAAAGATAGTTTAGTCTTTTATATATGTATATGTACATACACTTTTGTCAATTGAATTTCCAAAAATAAGTTATATTTCAATTCTTATTTTTACTAGACTTTCAGCTAATGTCCATATTCATTCAATCACCTATATGGAAGCACTTTTGATTAATTAGTAAAAATGTGGAACTATGAGTACATGCAAATGAAAGAAAAGGGAAAGGGAAAGGGAAAGGGAAAGGAAGACTATGTTAGTAGTATTTGCAAGTTTCTACATTGCATTGATTTCGTCAAAGTGCTGAAAAACAAAGATGTCACTTTCAGGACTAAGCTTCACCTGACCCAAGCCATGATGTTTTCAATCAACTCATCTGTATACTAAAGCTGAACAATGAATAATCCAAGACCACTGCCACTTAGTCAATTCTAACTCATAGCAACCCTGTAGGATAGAGTAGAACTGATCTTAGAGTTCCCAAGGAGCACCTGGTGGAATTGAACTGCCAATCTTTTGGTTAGCAGCCATAGCATTTAACCAACTGCACCACCAGGGACAATGAATAAAGAAGGCTCCAAAGAATTGATACTTTTCAATTATGGTGTTGGCAAAGAGTATTAAATATACCATGGAATGATAGAAGAATGAAGAAGTCTATCTTGAAAGAAGTACAACCAGAATGCTCCTTAGACTGAAGGATGGTGAGACTTCGTCTTATGTACTTCGGGCATGTTGTCACGAAGGACAAGTCTCTGGAGAAGGGCATCATCCTTGGTAAGCTAGAAGGTTAGCAAATAAAAGGAAGTTCCTCAGCAAGTTGGACTGACACAGTGGCAGCAACAGTGGGCTCTAACATAGCAATTATTATAAGGATAGTGCAGGACCGGCCAGTGTTTCACTCTGTTGTACATAGGGTGGCTATGAGCCAGAACTGACTTGAGGGCACCTAATAACAACTAAAATCTACTACGTTGAAAGCTAGGCTCTCTTTTTCTCTGATAAATCTATAAAGCCGTAAGAATTAAGATAAAGAAGATTATTTATGCCGCTACTACATCAGTACTTCAATCCATTTATTCATCATCTTACAGCAGTGTCATGGATTGAATTGTGTCCCCGAGAAATAGGTGTAACCATGTGACCATGATTCCCTGTATTCTACCATTGTCCTCTCTTTTGTGATTTTGCTGTGCTGTGTGTTAAAGGATTAGGATGGGACCGTAAATCCCTTCATAGGATTACCTCCCTGCTCCATTGTAAAGGGAGTTTTACTGGAGTATGGCTTGCCCTACCCATAATCCATTCGTCCTAGAAGAGAAGGAAAGGGAAGCAGGCAGATAGTTGGGAACCTCACACCATCAAGAAAGCAGCACCGGGAGAAGAGCACATCCTTCAGACCTGAGCTTTCTGTGCCAAGATGCTCCCTGGACAAAGACCGATGCAATAGCGGACTTTCCTCCAGAGCCCACAAAGGGGAAAACCTTTTCCTGGAGCAGGCATCCTGAATTTGGACTTGTAGCCTACGGGACTGTGTAAGAATAAACCTTCCTTTGTTAAAGCCATCCACTCGGTGGTATTTCTGTTAGAGCAGCCCTAGCTCACTAAAACAATTAGGGTGGGACTGTAAATCCCTTCAGAAGATCATCTCCCTGCTCCACTGTAAAGGGAGCTTCCCTGGAGTGTGGCTTGCCCCACCCTTAGTCCTCACATCCTACAAGAGATGAAAGGAAAGAGAAGCAGGCAGAGAATTTGGAACCTCGCACCATCAAGGAAGCAGGACCAGGGGAAGAGCATGCCCTTCAGACCTGAGGTACCTTCGCCAAGGTGCTTCCTGGACAAAGACTGATGCAATACCAGACTTTCCTCCAGAACTAACAAGTGGAAAAGCCTTCCCCTGGAGCGGACATCCTGAATTTGAAGTTGTGGCCTACCAGACTGTGTAAGAATAGACCTTCCTTTGTTAAAGCCATCCACTCTGTGGCATTTCTGTTAGAGCAGCACTAGCTGACTAAAACACAGATTGCACGGGAGTAACATTCCTATTTGCATGCTGAACTGTCAGTTTTTCCATAGATTTTTGAGTTACGAAGAGCTCTCCTAAAAGGCTTTCTCTTCAGTCAAATTATACTAGTTCACAGACTTCACAGCATACAGTCAAATAATAATTTAAATTGCCTCAATTCAGGTTTTTTTTTTTTTTTTCTTCTTGGCAAAATTTGTGTATGTTTTCTCTGAAAACTGACATAATAAAAAATTATTAGAATAAATAGCATTGCATATACATATCAAGTTTAATATACCATTTTAGATAACATGTAAACAATCAACTAGTTTTTTAAAAATTGCATTTGTCATTGCTAAAATGATCTTAGTTAAATCAAAATTTTATCTGAATTACTTTGATAAGAATATTTAAATTAAAGCACAGTTTAAATATTATTGATCAATATTAAATAAAAGTAGTTCTTTTCTAGATTTTTGTAATGCTTTTTTAGAAACAACCCCTCCTCCCTTGTAAGGTTGTAGTTACCTCAGTAAAAATTAATATTGTGCATCCAGTATTGTTGGACTGAACTCTTCTGTATTCATTTTGTAGCTTGTGCCTGCATTTCCACTCTCAAATTTCATTTAACTATGATCCATAGACTTCCTAGTACTATTTTTCCTTCTTTCCTTTGACCCCTATTTTTTTTCCTTATAGACTTTGATGCTAGGCAAACACTCTTAGCTTCTGCCGATGGTTTTTCCCTGGATTTATTTAAGAGATTTTATGAATTGAAAAATCTGTAGAGGAAACAGTTGCAGTTGTTTCAGGATCTGGATTGAGGGGAAGAAGGGATACAAAACCCAAGGCAGCGCTACTGACATAGCCTTTCTATTTATTCATCCAGTAGTATACATTTGCTTCTCTCTAGTCTAATGTGTGTGGGTGGTGATTCAGTTATTCTAATCTCTTCTGTGATGCTTGACATGAACTCTAAATTTCTGCCTACATGTGAATACTGGTTACTCTTATTTCTAGGTTTGGCAGGCATCCTCTGTTTTAACTACCAATTACTGACTTAATTTTATTTCCCATGCAAACTATTGATGAGAACCTTAGTCATTTAGTTTTTTATTATCTAGTTTATAGAGAGTTGTTCAGGTAGTACGCTCATTCCAGCCTCCTTGGCTATACACATACTTTAGAGAACACTTTGAGTAATGTGACTTTTCAAATGATCCAAATGCCAAGACAGCCATGATAGCATGCTGTTCACATGGGCAGACCCAACCCAGCCCGATGTGCCCTCTAAACGTGAGAAACAGCTGTTCCCACTATCCCCCACAGTTTACAGCATTTGCTTCATAAGTAAAAAGACATATTTGACTGGTAATGGATTGGCATTTAAAAAATAGTTATAGACATATATGATTCATTTTTGAAGTTTAGATCCTCTGTTATATAAAAGCTACATCATACTGCAATGCAACTATGGAAAAGAATAATTTTATTCTTTGAAACAGATGAATTTCACTAAAACTTTTTTTTAACCAAACATACTTATATGGTTATATAAAAGGAAGCTACTAGGCTTAGAAGATGGAAATATTGAAATTTGCAATGATATATCAGGACTGCCAGTTAAGTTCATAAACTCTTCCTAGAAAAAGTGCTACATACTTGACTGCTGAATATCACTACAGTCACCTTTGAAGTACTCCCCTTGGGAAGCTGTGCACCAATGCTAGCACCTTGTCTACCCTTCAGAGCAATTTTGGAACTAATTTTCTGGAATGGCCATCAGAGCTGTTGTTGTATTACCTGTGATGTCCCAAATGTCATCCAGATGTCTTTCTTTCAGTATTTCCTGTATCTTCAGATAAAGAAAAACTTTGCTGGGGCCCAGGTCAAGTGAGTAGGGAGGGTATTCCATTACAGTTATTCATTGGCTGGCTAAAAACTGCCTCCCAGACAACTAACTATACAATTAAGTTCACAAACTTGCCACCTTGCCACTGTGTGCAACAACCATTCCAGAAAGAGTTCCAAAATTGCTTTGAAGGGTAGGCTAGCCACTGGCACTGGTACACAGCTTCCCAAGGGGAGTACTTTGAAGGTGACTATGGTGATATTCAGCAGTGAGGTATGTAGCACTTAGAACAATTAAGTTTGTGGATGTAATTGTCAGGCCTCATAGAACATTGACAATGGAACAATGGGAATCAAATTCTAAGTATAATCTAAATCATCAATAGAAATTTATCTTTATTTATGTTAATTAAACAAATTTACTAGCATTATTAAAATAAAAACATAATGAGTGTGAGAAACATGGTTGACGATCCAGATACTGCTTCAGTCTCTCTTGGCAACTCGTGATCTAGTGTAAATCCATGGCTAGGACTCTGCCTTGATGATTGAGGCAGGCCGCCTTATCCCTTATGAGGTCACCAGTAGGTAGTTGCCAGTCTTTTACCAAGGAACACTTTAGAAATCCAATTTAAATTGAGTTAGCAAGAACAAGATTTTATTGGACAATTTTGCGAAATTGGGCACTGAGCCCACAAAGGAAGCTAGACAGAGGGGCATGCCAAGTCGTTGCTTACAAGCCATTCTTATACTCTAGCTAGCAAGTCCCTCCCTTGGTTCCTTATTGGCTGAGGACTATGAGGTGAACAGCCTCTCCTGGATTTTGCCTAAGTCTTAATGTTCCATTCCCTTTTAAGAGTATTATCTCCTACTTTCCAGACAGGCTTTTCTCACCCCCTCCCCTCTCCTTTTCTCTTTAGGTTAGCCAGGAACTTCTTATTTTAGCCTTTGTTCTGAAAATGGACCATTTTGAAATTTATTTTTCACATTGAAGATTTCTGAACCATATAAGTCAGTAAAAATGTAATACTGGGTACAAATTCTTAAGTCAGTCTGTGTAACTGAACACATTAAGAGTTGAAAGAAGATGATGAAGTTATGAGCTGCATGATGACTGAAAGTACACCTTTGCTCTTTTTTTTCTTGTAATATTTGGCATCTGAAAGACTTGGATTTCCATTTCAAAAGCTTTTCACACTAGTTTTTTCAGATAACGTCACTGAACCTGGTTTTCTTATCTGGGAAATCAGGATACCAGTACCAAGCTATGTGGTTGTTGTGATAATTAAATAAAATAATAGCTATAAGACAACAAGCGAATGTGGCACTTAGTATATGCCCAAGACTAGGTGACCATTACTATGGTATCTGAAAAATAATATGTTTTAGGTTCTGTTTAGTTTTCCCTCACAGCAGCTCTATGTACAAAAGAGGAAAACATGGCTCTGCGCCATCCTTACAGTTCGCTGTTACACTTGAGCCCATTGTTGCAGCCACTGTGACAGTCTGTCTTGTAGAGGGTCTTTGTCTTTTTTGCTGGCCCTCTCCTTTAGCTAGGATGACATCAGTCATGTACTGAATTGTGTTCCTTAAAAAAGTCAGTAGCAGTTTGGCTGGACCATAATTCCTGGTATTCTATGATGTTCCTCCGTGTTGGAATTTCTGCCTCCACAATGTTAATGAGGATAGATGGGCAGCAGTTGTGTTGGTAAAGCAAGAATCGTTGTGTAGTTCTGTTTTGTGCCTTGAGACTATTGAGATATAAGAGAGAGAAGCTAGCAGAGACATTGGGGGATCTCTTACCACCAGAAAGCAGTTCCAGGAGCCGAGCACATTCTGTGGAAAGGACCAGGGTCCCTGGGCCTCAGAAGCTTCCAATCCAGGGGAAGACTGAGGATGAGGACCTTCCTCCAGTGCCAGCAAAGAAAGCCTTCCCTTGGAACTAACACTCTGAATTTGGAATTTTAGCTTACTGGACTGTGGCAAACAAATTTATCTTTTTAAAGCCACCTACTTGTGGTTTTTCTATTAAAGCAGCACCAAATAACCAAAACAGTGTCCTTCTCCCAGGACTGGTTGCTCCTAATAATATGTCCAAAGTACAAGAGGTGAAGTCTGGCCATCTTCCCTTTTAAGGGGCATTTCGACTAATTCCTCAAAGAAGAATTTGTGCATTCCTTGCGGTAAAGATGAAAATGTCATTTTAGTTTTCAATTTTATTTAATTATATAATCTTGTGATCATGCCAAACATGAAAGAATTCATTAAATAATAAAAATGTATGTTCTAAAGCTATTTGATGAGGAACATAGTTTCTTAATGTTATGTTAACTTCTAGTCATAGTTTGAAGTGAAAAGCATCAGATTACTGTTAAGAGAACACAAACAGTATTTCTAAAATATTTATGCCATAACAATTCAAAAACATATTTGAATTCAGTAAAAATTAAAACCAGAAATACATTTACAGTAGCATCACCCATGTGAGTACTTTACATACTTGAAGTCCTGAAAAGAAATCATGCACACTTGTCTGGTGTATTTCTAGAAAGCTGTGTGAAACATCGGAAATGTATTAGATGATGCTTCCATGATTTTTATAGTCTCAAGCTACAGTAATATGAAATTTAGGTGACATTGGAGAGCTGAGCTCACAGATGTGTTTTAGGGATTCTTGAGCACTGACCCCGCTTTCTAATTTTGATTATTGATTTGGGGATAAACAACAAACAATTATCATTTAAAAAATAAAATACAGCACAAGGACACATCTGGAAATATTTCCTTTAACAGTGAATCATAAATTCTTAATGCAAAACCGGAATTAACTAGTGTTAAATATTTAATATTTAACTATAAACATATGCACTTATTTTTACATACACTTGCACCATAATGTGAGATGAATCTTAGGACTCATCATGGTGCTGTTATGTTTGAAATAAATTCTTTTGAACTTCAAATGCAAAAGAAATATTGAAAGTTCCAGTAATAATGGCATCAGTGGCAGAATGGTCTGCTGCTATGGCTCTCATCTAGAATGCCAAAGTAAAAAGCCTTGGGCCCACAGCATTCTCTGACAAGGAGGCTGAGTATTGGGCTGCTCTCTCTCTCCCTGTTCTTTCTACTTATAAAAGAAAGCTTCCCCCTTTTCTGGGCACACAGTGATTTTCTCTGTCTCTTGCGTATGTATATACCACATGGTGCACAGTCAATCCCACTTCTGTATTTGTTCTCGACAGGGAGGGCAACAGTCTCTCCTACTCCAATAAGAGTGGTGAACATAGAACATATGCCCTGTGCTGGCCATATGCGGCGTAAGCTGACTGGTCATGAGACACTAGTACCAACTAGTGAAGCTGATTTTGCTCTTTCTCTTCTCTATGGAGTAAAGCATTTCCAGTGCACTGGTAGAGCAAGGGTGTGGCTTTTGGTGGTGATTGTGGATCCTTCCCCAACAGGCATCAATGAGGAATACTTGCCTCTTTTTCTGTTTTGATATGTAAAAGTCAAATTCTGCCTGACAAAGTGGTGTGTTATTCCGAAAGACATTCGCCAATTGCACGATCAAATAAATTATTCAAGGTAGAAGCAAGGTAAATATATTTAATATGGTAGCATTGTGGTTGAATATTTTAATTGCTTGAAAGATAATCTTAATAATGCTACATAGCCACACAGATATTTTAAAGAAAAAAAAGTAAAGTATTCTCCAAGCACATTTTAGCTAGAGGTCACCATTGTAACAAAACTCAGAGTGCAAGTCATTGCCAGTGGCAGAATGAAGTTGAATGTGTGATGCCAGAAGAAAACAGAAGAGATTAGAAAGAGTGATATATATATATATATATATATATTGTTCTAGAACTTGATTATTTTTTTCTGTTTGCAGTCCTGATCTTAATAAGATCTGTGTTGCCTTCAGCTTAGGGTATAAACAGAGACAAACCAGAGTAAGTTATTACCATTCACCTTAGAAAAGTCAGAAACTCTATTAGAGTGCAGTTAATTTAGCAGATATATGGTGAACTCAGTCACTAGCCGAAAAGTGAGCAATACACCTGAGAATTATTGAAGAGTTTCTGGGGAACAAATGAAGACATACGTTATATACATTATAGAATATGCTCTGTTTCCCTTGACATCAAAAGTTATTATTTGTCAACTAGGTATGAAATTGAGCCTGGTATCAGGATCTGAGTACCTAGTGGAATCAATCATTTACTATCTGGTTACTATTTGACCCAATTCAAAGAAGCATTCATGTTAGACTACTAATCTATATGTACATTTTTCTACAATGGGGAAGTAATACAACTGATTTAGCCAATGACTTAATATTAAGTATTGAGATATATTAATATCATGATAATGATAGTTTCACAACTCTTACAATTATTTGTAATACTAACTTTAGCAAAGATTTGAATTATCACTTACATTCCTTGAAGCAAATCTAAGATGCTCAGTATTCTCTAAAGTAAGTGGTTCCTATATACCGTTACTGAAATATGCTTGCAGAAAACATGTACATTTATTCTACCAAATCACTAATTGGAACTAGGAAATTTCACTGCTTAAATGGGACGGCAGGATCAACAGAACAGAAACTTAAACATATTTATATAGAATGGACATAACAAGACCTTTCCAAAGTATAAAGTCAACATTTAAAAAAATTTATATCTTTGTGGCAGTTACCAGTATGAATAACAAACAAGAATCACAGCAGATGTTGCTAGCTGATGTCTGCCATATCAGGCAATTGAAAGGAAACATCCTGAAATAAGAAGTCAGGAAATTTGAACCATTATGATATGGAATTTGTCATCACCTCAAGGAACTATGTATGCTAAACCCAAAGTAATTAATATGGGGATAAAGGTCAATCTCAGTCTTTCCAAAGAAATGTGCTAGAACGGTACTCTAGAGATCAGACCTATCCCTAAAACAGAGAAGTTCAAAGATGGGGAAGGCTAATGGATTTTGTACTTGAACCATTGCATCTCTCTTTGAGAACCAAACACTGGAAGTGCTTAATTAACTTTATGCAGGTTAATAATTAAAATGTGTATCATTCATTAATGTTTTCATTCACTTTTTAGTCAAATATTATTGAGTGTACATTCTGTGCCACGAACTTTTTTGTCAACAGGCTGAATAAAGAGAAGGTGGAGAATTAGGAAACATGCTCAAAATTTGAATTAGCCTGGGTCCATTCTAAACAAATGCTACAGAGTATAATGGGAGTAGTCCAAAAACATACAGAAATCTGTGTAATCTGGAGAGGCTTGAACTCAGTCTAAAGAAACTAGTAATGTGTTCAGGCAGGCAGAGGGAAAAATAAATCTATTTCAAGCATGAGAGAATGAATGCTCAAAGCTAACAGAAGTTTGAAGTTTTATAGATGGGGATAGCTACAGATATTCTTACAGAGATGTAACTGTAGATATAGATAGCTACAGATACAGAAATATATATAATGCACATAGCTGTTCTAATTTACCTCATCTTACATATTTTATACCTTATAAAACAGGATTAGTAATATAATGATAAATAGGGGAACTGCAAATTATGTTGTAAACTCATGAACCTCAGAATTTAAATCTGTATGAAATCCTTTTAGTGTTCTTTTTTAAATTCCGTTTTTATTCACACAAAGTAAATGTCACTTTTTGGCATAGAGTTCCATGCATCTTGACAAATATGTACAGTCCTTGACCAACACACAGTCAAGATACAGAGCAGTTACATTAATATCTATGTGTGTGTTTGTGTGTGTGTGTGTGCATCAGTGCTCTTTTATGGAGACAACTCTGTTACTGACGATCAATCCTTGGCAGTCCCTAATCTGTTTTCTTATAATTTCACTTTACAATATTATATAAATAGAATCATAGAGTAAGCTTCTTTAAAGTTGTAGTTTCTTAGTGAATTATGTTTGAGACTTGTCCATATTGTTGCATGTATTTGTGTCTTAGTCATCCAAAGCTACCATAACAGAAGTACCACAAGTGGATGGCTTTAACAAAGATAAACTCATTTTCTCACAGAAAAGTAGGCTAAAAGAGTCCAAATTCATGGTGTCAGCTCTAGAAGACTTTCTCATTTGGCTCTAGAGAAAGGTCTTTGTCATCATGCTTCCTCTGGACTAGGGGGTTCTGAGGTGCAGGGACCCAAAATCCAAATGATGCATTCTGCTGCCAGTGCTTCTGTCTGGGAGGTACGAGGTCCTCTTGTTTCTCTACTCATTTCTTTTTGTATATCCCAAGAGACTGTCTCAACAAAATCCAAGCACCTAAACTGAGTCCTACATCACTAATACAACTGCTGCCCATTCTCTCTTATTGACATCACAAAAAAAAAAAAAAAAAAAAAAAACCCACTGCCATTGACTTGGGTCTGACTCATAGTGACTCTAGAGAATCAGGATTTACAATATGTGGGAAAATAAGTCAGCTGCATCTAGAGAATGCAGCAGTGGCTGGTGACCAACTCTAGCAGTGCCCTTTCTCCCTTCTTAGAGTTATGCCACAGTTCCTATTGGTGCAACACAAGAGAAGCTGAACAGCTTTTTGATGATGCGGAAAGAACAATCAATATCAAAACATTTAAATAAGCAGACCACCATGGCTCTGGAAAATTCCAAAATAAGGATTCAAAAAACTTGCCAGATGAAGAAGTCTTCCTGAAATTATCAGAGATAGAATACAAAAGAATTGTGTACAGAGACCTTCTAGAGATTAAACAAAGTGCAGCAGAACAAAATGAAAAATTAAGCAAGTTACATGAACTACTGGAGCAGTAACAATCTGAAATTCAGCATATCAGCAGTAAAATTATAGAGACAGACAATTCAATCCAAAACCAAAAGAACAGGATTGAGCAAATGGAATGTAGAATTAGTGAGACTGAAGATAAAGCAACTGACTCCAGCATTTATGAGGAGAAATCAGATAAAAGAACCATGAAAGATGAAGAAGCAGTAAGAATCATGTGGGACCCTTTCAAGAGGAAAAATCTAGAAATGATTGGAGTTGCTGAAAAGGGAGGGATGACAGAAAGTACAAAGACAATTGTCGAAGAATTGCTAATAGAAAACTTCCCTGACATCAAGAAGAAGATACAGCTATTCAAGATGCTTATTGAACTCCACAAAAGGTAGACCCCAAAAGAAAGACCCCAAGACACATTGTAATCAAGCTTAATAAAATGAAACATAAGAAGAGGCCCTTAAAGACAGCTAACCTTAATTCAAAACTAATATACAAAGGGAAGCCTTGTGGGCTGTCCTCTGACTTCTTGTCAGAAACCATGTTGGCAAGAAAGCAGTGGGATGACACACACAAAGCCTTTAAAGAGAAAAACTTCCAACCAAGAATTACATATCCTCAAAAATTATCTCTCAAATATGATGGTGAAGTTAAGACATTCTCAGATAAACATAAGCTTAGAGACTTTGCAGAAAACAAACCAAAATTACAAGAAGTACTGAAAGAATCTTTTTGCTTAGAAAATTAATAACATCAGATAGATACTCATGGTTGCAATGCAGAACACAGCATCCAGAGTCCTACTCAGTTTAAGAAGGAACTAAGTTCAATCAAAGCTAAAATAATAAAAGTAGGAAAACAGATATCTTAACATGTAAACTATGACATCATCACACTATAAAGACGGATGCATTACAGTAGTATAGTTCTTTGTGATGGAGAGGAAGTTAAGGAGATATACAAAAGTTAACAATTGGTTTAAATTTAGAACATTAAGGGGATACAAAGGAATAGCTGCAAAGCAAACTAACAATACTACATATCAAAACAAGAAACATAATACAGGAACCTCAACAAACACAAAACCAACACTGAAAAGGAAGAAGAGAAAACCCGTAAAGAAAAATGACCTGGAACAGAATATTAAGTGGAACAAAGAAAATGTCAAGAAAACAAAAATAAAGGCACCAAAATGACAGCATTACATATGTATCTATAAATAATTATACTGAATATAAATGGACTGAATGCTCCAATAAAGGCACAGAGAGTAACAGGCTGAATCAAAAAACGTGATCTGTCTATAAGCTGCTTATAGTATACACATCGTAGACTCAAAAATGTGAACAAACTGAAAATCAAAGGATGGAAAAACATACCAAACTAACAACATGAGAAGAAGAGCAGAAGCAGCAATACTGATCTCAGATAAAATAGATTTTAAAGTAAAAGCTATCATCATGAACAAAGGAAGTCACTATTTACTGCTGAAAGGTTTAATACATAAGGAGGATATAAGAATATTAAATATTTATGCACCCAATACCAAAGCATCTAAATACATCAAACAATAGCTGACAACACTGAAAAATGAGATAGATGACTTCACAATAATAGTAGAATACTTCAACACTCCACTTTCAGTAATGGATAGATCATCCTCAAAAAAAAAGCACAGTAAAGATACAGATCTTATTTCATCAATCAACCAACTCAACCTCATTGACCTATGCAGAACTTTCTGCCCAACAACAGATAAGTACACCTTTTCCAACACACATGGAACGTTGTCCAGAATAGACCATGTGTTAGGACATAAAGCAAGGCTCAACAAAGCCCAAGCCATTGAATTATTGCAAAACATCTTCTCAGATCATAAAGTCATAAAAGTTGATATCAATAGCATAATAAACATGGGTAGAAATTTGAACTCATGGAAACTGAACAACACCTTGCTCAAAAGTTCATGGAGTAGAGAAGAAATTAATGATGATATTAAGAAATTCATGGAGTCAAATGAGAATGAAAACACATCTTACCAGAACCTGTGAGAAACAACAAAAGCAGTGCTCAGAAGTCAGTTTGTGTCTATAAATGTAAACATCTGGCATGAAGAAAAGGACCAAACTGAAGAATTAACAGTACAATTCAAAGGTAGGAAGAGAACAATAAAAGAACCCCTCAGGCACCAAAAGAAAACAGATAATAATAACCAGAGCAGAACTAAACAAATTAGAGTATAGAAAAACAATTGAAAGAATTAACAAAACTGAAAGCTAGATTTTCAAAAAGATCAACAAAATTGATAAACCGTTGGCTAAACTTACAAAAAAAAAAATAGGAGAGGAAACAAATAACCCAAATAAGAAATGAGATGGGACATGTTATAACAGACTCAACCAAAATGAAAAGTATCATAACACAATACTACAAAAGATTGTACTCTAACAGATTTGAAAACCTAAAGGAAATGGATAAATTTCTAAATTCACAGCACCTACTAAACTTATCGCAAAGAGAAGCAGAATGACTTAATAAACCCATCACAAAAGAGGAGATTGAAAAAGTAATAAAAAAACTACCAACCAAAAAAGTCCCGGCCCAGATGGCTTCACTGGAGAATTCTACCAAACTTTTAGAGAGATGCTAATTCCAATACTACTGAACATAAAAAAGGATGGAATATTGCCAGATTCTCTCTATGTAGTTAGCACAGCCCTGATACCAAAGATAGGGAAAGATTCCACAAAAAAACGAAATTATAGACCAATATCACTCATGAACCTATATCTAAAAATCTTTAGCAAAATCCTAGCTAACAGAATTCAATGTATCAAAAAAAAAAAAAAATCATCATCACCAAATTGGACTCATACCAGCAATACAAGGCTGGTTCAACATTGGAAAAACAATAAATGTGATCAACCACATAAATAACATAAGGGTTAAGAATCATCTGATTTTGTTAGTTGAAATGCACAACAGGCATTTCACAAACTCCAACTCCCATTCATGTGAAAAACTCTCAGCAAAATAGGAATAAAAGAGAAATTCCTCAGGGCAGTAAGGGACATTTATGCAAAGTCAATCACCTACATCATCCTGAATAGAGAGAAACTGAAAGCATTCCCCCTGAGAATGGGAACTAGTCAAAGATGCCCACTGTCACCACTTCTATTCAGCATTGAGCTAGAGGTTCTGGCCAGAGCAGTCAGACAAGAGAAAGAAATAAAGGGCATCCACACTGGTAAAGAAGAAGCAAAAACATCCCTATCTGCAGATGTTATGATCGTATACAAATAAAACCCTAAATAATCCATAAATGAGCTAGTGGAACTAATAGAGGAGTTCACCAAAGTATTGGGATATAAAATAATTAAGTCAATAGGATTCCTTTATACCAACAAAGAGATCATCAGGGAGGAAATCACCAAATCAATTTATTATAGCCCCCATTTATTATAGCCCCCAAGAAGATAAAATACATAGGAATAAATCTAACTAGAGAAGTAAGACACATATACAGAGAAAATTAAAAGACCCTACTGCAGGAAGCTGAAAGAGACTTACATAAGAGAAGTCTACCTTGCTCATGGATAGGAAGACTTAACATTGTGAAAATGTGTATCTTACCCAGAGCAATCTATAAGTACAATACAGTCCCAATACAAATTCCAGTGTCATTTTTTTAGTCAGATGGAGAAACAAATCACTGCCTTTGTTTGGAGGGGGAAGAAAGAAGCCCCCAGTAGATAACACACTACTGAAGAAGAGAAACACAGTTGGAAGCTTCACGCTACCTGACCTTAAAACCTACCGGACTACACCAGTAGTCAAAACACCTTGGTACTGGTACAAAAATAGACATGTAGCACAATGGAACAGAAAAGAGAATACAGAAATATCACCATCCTCTTCTGAACAGTTGATATTTGACAAAGTCCCAAAGGTTGTAAACTGGGGTAAACACAGTCTCTTTAACAAGTGATGTTGGCAAAATTGGATATCCACCTGCAAAAAACTGAAACAAGACCCATATTTTACACATTATCACAAAAACTAACTCAAAATGGATCAAAAACCTAAATATCAAATTTAAAACGATAAAGATCGTGCAAGAAAAGATAGGGACAACAATGAAAATTCTAATACACAGCTTAAACTACAATTTCTGACCAACAATACACAAAAAACAAAAGAGAAAATAGATTATTGGTAACTACTGAAAATCAAACACTTATAGTCATCCAAAGACTTTATCAAGAAAAGTAAAAGACTACCTACAGAACTACATATTGGATCGACATCTGATTTCCATAATCTACACAGTACTGCAAAATATCAGCAAGAAAACAATAAATGTCCCAGTTAAACAATCGTAAAAGGAGATGGGTAGATACTTCACTACAGAAGACATCTAGGCAGCCAAAGGACACATGAGGAAATGCTGATGATTATTAGCTTTTAGGGAAATCCAAATCAATACTACAAGGAGAACCATCTCACCCCAACAAGGTTGACAATAATCCAAAAAACACAAAACAACAAATGCCAGGGAGGCTGTAGAGAGACTGGAAGTCTCCTACACTGCTGGTGGGAATGCAAAATAGTACAACCTCTTTGGAAAGAAATTTGGCACTTTCCTAAAAAGCTAGAAATAGAAATACCATACGATCCAGCAATCCCACTGCTTGGAATATATCCTACAGAAATAAAGGTGATCACGGGAACAGATACATGCACACGAATGTTTATTACAGCACAGTCCACAGCGGCAAAAACATAGAACCGGCCTAGGTGCCCATCAACAGATGAATACGGATAAACACATACATATACATAATGGAACATTATGCAATGATAAAGAACTTAATTTCAACTAGAGACATTATGCTGAGTGAAATCAGTTAGCTGCAAAAGGACAAGTATTGTATAAGACTTCTGCTTTAAGAACTTAAAAATGGATATAGGTACAGAAGAAAAGACTCTGACAGCTACAAGCATGGGGAGGGAGGGAGATGGATGTTCATAAATTAGGTAGTCGAAAGGAATTTGGTTAGGTGAAGGGAGTGACAGCATGCAGTAGAGAACAGATCAGCATAACTGGACTACACAGTAAACTGAAAGGTTTTCTAAATTCTACCCAATATTTCAAAGGATAGAGTAGCAGGGACAGGGTTCTGGGAACCATGTTTTCAGGGGACATTGAGGTCAATTAGCATAAGTAGTCTTTTGCTAGCCAGCCAAGTGCCATAGAGTCAGATCCGACTCCTGGTGACCCTAGAGGCCAGAGTGGAACTGCCCTCTAGAGTATTCAAGGAGCATCTGGTGGATTTGAACTGCCGACCTTGTGATTGGTAGTGGTAGCACTTAACCCACTACCTTCAACACCCCATATTGGTGAGTGGCATCTGGGGTTTTAGCAAGTTGCCATCTGTGGAATACCGATTAGTCCAAACACATGTAGAATAGATGACCAAGAACATCAAAGACATGAGAAAAAATGAGCCCAGGAGACAGAAGAACCATTATGAATGGGAGACTGCAAAGCCAGATGGTGCCTGGCCACCAACAACGGCAGCCGTGATAGGAGACACAGGGTAGAGTCCCCGATGTAGCATGAGAAAAAGAGGTGTGCAGTTCAAGAACTCTATTATAAAGCCAGAATTGATGGTCAGACCACCTGGAGGGTTCCCTGGGAATATGGGCCCTAGATTTGCTGCTGGACCTGACCAGAAACCAGTACTGAGGTCAACTCTTCAGACAAGAATGGACTGGACTCAGGGACACATGTGAGCAAGCAGTGTGTGTACTTTATGGTTTTATACACTTATAGGAGGCTGTCCTACTGGGTTCTTTCTAGATGGGAGAGGAGAGCATGGAGAAGAGGGGGCAGGTATTCTTCAAGAGGATATTAGAAGTAAAGAGTAAAAAGGAGGAATACGCTATCACAGGGTAAGGAGAACAGATGGAATTACAGATAGGCAGGCATGCAAGATTGATCTGGATTGTATACTTTCAGTTAATCGTAATTATTTTTTTTAAAAAAGGTTAGCTTGAGTTATTTAAACAGAGAATATGTGTCTTCAAATATATGCTGACATTATTCTAAATGTCTAGAAGTGTCCGCCTCCAAAGCACAAGGCTGACAGACGCGACTCTTATTGGAATGACTTCACATAGAGCTTTTCTTGATGTTGACATTTTAAAAGGGATCATTTAATATTCTCTTTTATACAAACGTGAATATCAGTGTGAATAACCCCACATCTTTATCTTTCCTGGTCTGACCTGAGTATAGTAGAAATCAGAAATACGTCACATGTTTGCAGAAAAAATAGGATGCTGGTCGTGGGAAGAATGGTCATTTTCTTCAACTCGTATCTTTTCGTCAGCCAGACCTGTTAAGTTTGAAACTGTGTATAACACAGAAACCAAAACACAGGGACTGCTGTCGACCAGGATAGCCTCTCACTCAGCAAATACAATGAGACACTCTTTAAATGTCAAGGTGCCCCACTGAATTTCATCTGCAGCAGACGTGTGAAATCATTTTCTAATAACAAATTTAGCATTCTTATGAGGCTCTCTCACCATTTAGCATGGACAAGATTTTTGCTTTTTCTACTTTACCACTCTGTTGTATTTTCAAAAGAATTGCCTGGGGCAGGTGGCAGTCAAGTAAAGACAGAAATGATGTGCAGCTCATCTCAAGTAGCGGTTGACACTGAATAAATATTTCCAGTGCTACATAATGATCATTTTTTGTGTTTTTTTTTAAAAATCTGTAACAAAACTTCTACAAAGGCTCAATGGGCTCACTTTCAAATCCTGTTTTACTCCTGGGTCACATTCTCAGAAAGGCAGATAAAGAGATATAAGTATATGGACACAAAAAGCATTTATAGGAAAAACAGGAAAGGATTTGAATAGGTCTGCAGTATCTGTGCTGAGAGTGAGTTTAACTGTCCATTGCCATTATGAAAGAGTCATGATGTGATCTCTTATTATTCTGGCCAACACACTCATCTTTGCAACTGGAATTCATCAACAAGAAGCACTTTTATTTGTTTATTTTTTCCCAAAATAATTCTGAGTTGATAATTTGGGAAAATTACATAAATCAAGTGCCAGAAGGCAATTAAAGACATTAGAGTGATTTCTGCCCACTGATTTTTGTATTTAAGCATCCATCATTGAAGTTTTGCCCGGCATAGAGTTCAATCTTGAAAGATGGGCAGCTCCCTCTGCTGTTTCTCCTGGTGCCATGTGAGGCATCCAAGATCGCTTCTTTGTGTAATTTCCTTCCTTTCCTGTGATGCTGGACCTTCACAGATTGTCAATTAATGCCCTTCAAGCTGGCAAGCTTTCAAATACTGGCTGACTTTCAGCAGCCTGATGGCACCTTTAGGACACCTGCTTCGAAGACCAATCTACTTCAAAAGAAAGCTTGATACAGCTATTAAAGCAAGACATGTGAAATCACACCCTTTCTTTGAAGCTTTCTATTTCTGTGTATATCCGTCTGGTCTGTTTACAACAGATGCAGCCTTCTGAAAAGCAGTCCTGCTTGGCAATGAAAACTTATAGCTTTGGAATCTGATTCCTTTTACCTTTCTCCACCTCCTCGCCCTTCTTCTGCAGGGAAAATTTATTTATTTATTTATTTAATGAAGCACAGATTGTCGGGTACCTATTCTTCTAGACTTCATTCACCTTATGTGTATGAGCTTGCTTTTTCTTCCTCTACATTTTTTCATCCTACTAGATACTTTTTGTCATGATAACATCTACATTCCTTTTAACCCTGGTTTTGTTATTGTAGCTACAAAAGAAGTGGGAAAGAAACAGGTGCTTATCTTCTCTCTAAACAGAATTTTCCAGAAATTTGTCTGTGTTCATAAATCTTTTTTTTTTTTTTTTTTTTTTGCATACTGAGAAGGTTTATTTTGAATAGCTTGGAATAAAAGTACTCATTATACCATAGAGTATCAACTATTTCAGTTTAAAAGACAGGCATAAAATAATCAGCTTCATTTGCTAAAATGTGTAGAGACATGATTACTTTCTCTTGTCCGTAAACTGAAAGTCAGCATAAGAGTACAGATTTCTAAATTATAAATTAATCCAAAACATATGGGAAAAAAAAAAAAAAACTAAACTTGACCCCAAACCAGTATCTATTCTTGGAAATATAACCATTTAGTTTTTTAAAGGTACATATCTATTTTGGACATCTTTTTCTTACACTCAACTATAAGTATTATTCTTTTCAAATGGATTATACTGTGACATTATTTTTCCAGCAGGCATCTTTGAAACATGGTAAGTGTAGGCAAAATATAAAGGACAATGTAAAATCTACTTTTACTAAAAAATAATGACCCTGTTCTTTGCTGTGTGTAATGGTGATAATATTTTGTGTCTTCTCACTGGCCAGATATTTGTTTTCACTACTTATTGTAATTACAGTAGTGTGCACATTCAGAGACAATTACATGGACTGAAATGTATCAGGCAATGCACTTCCTTTCTGTACCCTTTTTGAGGTTCTGCAAGGCAGTGATGCAGATAAAATAGTAGGACAGACATGGATGCTATGTCTGAAATGCTTGGAGATTTGCGGGGCAGATGATATGTACGTCAATAAACACAAGTTAAAATGGTAATAAGAAGCATTACAAAAGTAGAGGTGCAGTTTTTACAAAATTAGAAGCAAATCACATTTAAGTAAATAGGAAAAACTCAAATTCTGGGAAAGAATATCTTGAGAAAATAAGCCTGTTTCTAACAGCAATGAAGAAAACATGTGAACTAAGTAAAAAGCACAATTAGTCAATTTCATTCCGTGACCAGACTGCAGAGTTTCTCACACTATTGTTCCTTAAAATCTAGGCTTATCACTGTCTATTGAGAATACTTCATTAATTTGGTGATCTAGAACCATGAAGGGGAATGGATAATTCAAATATGCTTAACATTCTTGTTATCTGATCATTTAACTGTTCAGCAACAAAATTACGGATAGAACTAAATTGTATCAACAGAGCTATAAACACAAAACATTTTTTGGCATAACATGAAAAGAAAATCTTGAATGGTGTGGAAATACCTGGACTGAAAGGAATATAAACTAATCATAATTTGAATTTAAATAGAAATTTAACTTAGTCCTGAGTCAAGGAATATTAAAAAAAAAAAAAAAAAATCATGTTGGTAGAGGTCAATTTTGTGATAATCTTATTAAGACAACTGATGAGAACCAGTACAGGCATTCTCTATGTAAGCCATCTCCAGTGCCTGTACTCTTTCTCATTCTCATTCCCTGTAAGTTTATTGAAGTAACTTGGTCCCACTTCATACGCTGCAGCACTGCGTCTGCTGTCTCGTGCTAGTCTGGTATTCACTGGCACATTGTCCAAAGCCACTTAGTATACCAGCCAAACAGTGAGGGGACATTGAAATGTTTTCTCGTCAGGTAGCTAGCTCCCAGCTTGCTATGTTGAGATCCAGTCACTGTATGTTTTCATTTCAGCCATGGACTCATACAACGGAAAAACAGGAAATAATAACTGTATGCTTGTAGCTTGTGAGGCTGTGGTAGGGCACAGTGATTCCAGCTCTGATCAGATAGCTGACTGTGATTCGCTGAAACCGTTTTCTTGAACAATCAAACCCAAAGTATGGTTCAAATGTAACTCTTAATCTTAGAAACTATTGACCCAGGTAATAGTTACAAAATATCTCACTTCTGTTGTTTTTAGACAAACAGCTGTAGGTCTTTTTCTTCCCCATTCTCCAGCAAAATATCTTTAGAACCATCAAAATGCATCTTAATCTTAACTACATTTCTTACTAAATCGTTGATGGATTGAGTGATTGGCGTTACTAAATGTGAAAAATATATATATATATATTTTTTAAAAAACCGTAATAGAGTAGAGGATTTTTGGCGTAGATTTTTTGTTTATAGAATCCCAATGTATCTTGTTACTAATATAGGAATGATAGACGGATCTTATAAATGTGTTTAAATTAATCGATTTATTTTTAATTTTCTGTGGATGTTAAAAAAAATTAAGTCTTTGTAGCTGCATTCCTCAAAGAACAATTAACAGCCTTGCTATATGCAGGGGTTGTTAGTTTCACAAAACATTCCCTTTTGTGGAAAGCTTTGTCAGGAAATGTCAACGCGCCAGTGTGCTTGGACAGTCACTTCCATATGTTCCTTCTCCACTAGTGGCTTTGTGTAAATTGTTTGCTACAGTTCCATGTTGCAGATACTGCAATGCATGGGACGATAGTTATATCCATCTCTATGTGCCGGCTCATTGCAGAACCAGCTCCTGAGCCGATTAAAGTGACATGTTACATTTCTGAGGAAACTGATCAGAAATAGGGGCAGAACTGTCTGAGACTTTGACTTCTCTCTGGGTTTCTGTATTCCAAATGTAAAATGATAATGCAATAAATGTTCACTGTACAGTATCAGTTTATCCCAGGTTGATTTCTTACCTTGAATCCTGCTATCAAGATCTTGAACTCTTTTTCATGCCAAACTATGATCACATAAATACAAATTATAGATCACTTGAATCAAATGCTTGCATAGATTTTGTGTCACGTCTTCCAAGATCATGATAACATATTTGTATTGTACTGAAGACAAAAATACAATAGCTTCTTTTAGATAGTCTTGTCAAGGATGCAGTGATACTAATGATTATAGAAGAATGTGAATCCAACATGCCTGCCACTGGATTTGTGGTCAAAACTAGAAAAAAGTTTTATGAACTGTTAAGAAGTCTCTTACAAGGGTAACTTTAAGGTTTCTTTTCCTTCACTGTAGTTTAGCTGCAATTTTACTTCTTTCCAAAGTATATTTCAACCGAATATATTTTATCTGTCACGTGCTTCAGTAGCTTAGCTCTGCTCAAACTGCAAAGAATGTTTTAAATGCCTTGGTCAAACTCTCTAGCGGTGAGGACTTTTAAACTAAAGCACGAACTGGATGGAATCAACCGCCTGCTTCACTAATATGGTCACTCACATAATGTGATTTTAAAACCCAACAGGACGGTCCTTAGATAAGGGTAAAAGGCACTCAAAACTGGTTTAGCTCATGGACATTTACCATACTGGATTGAGAGTCTATCTCTGAATAACTAATGTGGCAATGGGGCATGCTAAAATAAAATAAAATGGCAGCGCTCTTAGGCTTTAAAATATGATCAAATGGAAGTTTTGCTTTCTGAAATGATTATAATAAGCAAAATTGCTAAAAAGTCAATAAATTGCAATTAAATTTATTGGGTGCTAAAACTGTTAGTTCACAGTTAATTAGACAATGAAGAGTGATTTTTTTAAAAGGTAGTGTTTGATTCCTTCTGTTAGACTTACTTGTGAAGTAAGTTAGACCACACTTGTGTGACTGATTCATTAGCACCTAATATAACATCACTGTTTGTATCCCTTTTAGAAGACAGTCCTTATTTCTAGTCCATACTGAATCACTCTTGAGGCTGAAGGTACATACAGAGAACAGACACACATTAGCCATGCATTTAAGAGATTCATTCAGATGATCTTAAATATATTTGTATTCTACAAATATTATGTGTGTTGTATGTATGACTGGAGCCCTGGTGGTGAAATGATTAAGAACTCAAGCTGCTGAAAAAAAATGTTGGCAGTTCGATTCCTTAGAAACCTTATGGGGTAGTTCTCTCCAAAGGGTAGCTATGAGTCAGAATTAACGCATAAAACAACAATAACAAATTACTATGACGGTTTCATATTGCACTGTTTTGTAAAACGCATCATGTTGGTACTTCTTTCAGACAGTGTCATGTGCTAGTGGCTCTGTCCTGCAAGCAATTACCTGATTTTATTTTCTTCAGATAAAATGTCTTGTAGAAAACCTTAGGGGAGAAGTCTTGTCTCTGTCCTCCTAAGTTGCTAACAATCTCTTTGTTTCCCCTGACTCTAGACAACAGTGATAGAGGCTGTGTCCATGTATGTGCCCATGACACAGTATTTCTGCTCTAAGAAATCCAGTTCCAATTTTGATTGACATGTTATGATCAGAGAACTGACAAATCCGTGAGTTGTACACCAGAGTCTTCCTTGCCTGTCATTTCCTGTGGGAGAGTAGAATGCGTATGCATAGGTATGAAGGCAAAAGAGAGCAAGGTATATAATTTTTGATCTGTTGTTGTTGCCATTGGGTGCCTGACTCCTGATCAATGATGCGGTGAGCCCCAGGGTCATGGGAGATCAGGTTGGCTAGGACTTCAGTGACCACTTTCGGTTGTCTTTGCGCTGGCAAGGAGAACCTGAGAAAAAAATATGAGAACATGTGAGTGCCAAATGGCCAGGCCTACTCCTGTGTGGCAGTAAACAATAATGATATCATGAATAATAAAAATATAAAAAGAGACACTTACTACTTTGTGTGAGAACTGTACTGAGTTTTTTCTGAGTTGTCATCACCATATAAAGTAAGTTGGTACCTATATTGTTTCTGATTAAGTGATGGGGATATTGATTTGTTTTCATTTATATTCTTAAATAAATTTTGATAATTTTTGTATGTCTAAAATATACTCATTTTGCCTGAAGTTTCATGTTCATCAGAATAAAGTCTTTGCTTTTAATCTCCTACTTGAAAATAGCATTTTTTTTCTGCAGCTGTTATTTCTTGTCCTTCATAATGTTGTTTGTTCTGATAAATATGTGCTTTGAAATTTATAAATAAATTTGAAAATGTTGGAGAGCTTGAAAAGTAGTTTTATTCAGTTTTTACAGAATGTGGCATATATTGATTGTATTGTCCTAATTAATTTATTTTCACATGATATTTGAGAGGTTTAGTCTCATTTTAAAATGAGGTTCAAATATTTTTTCTTAGACACGCTGTTTTTGTTAGTAGTCAAAAAGTCAGCTTTGACTCATGACAAATATATACAACAGACAGATAGATACATTACTCAGTCCTGGGCAATAGCCTGAGTCACTGTTGTGTCTACTGTGTCTGTTAGTCCATCTATTTCCCTTGTTTTTGTTGACCATCTACTTTATAAAACATGAAGTCTTTTTCTAAAAATTAGTCCTTCCCAGGGGCATGCCCAAAGTAAGCAACCAAACCAAAGTATTGCCATCCTAGCTTCTATGCAGTATTCTGGTTGTATTTCTTTAATACCAATTTGTTTCTTCTTATGGCAGTCCATGGTATTTGTAATACTCTTCTCCAACATAGCAATTCAAATGCATCATTTTTTCTTTGGTCTCCTTTTGCTTATCTGTCTTTTGAATACATATGAGGTGATTTAGGCTATACTTAATGGCAGTTTGAACCCACTCAGAAGCTCTTCAGAAGACCAACCTGGTGATTGGTTTCTATAAAAATTATAGCCAAGAAAACTGTATGAAGTGGTCCTTTTCTGTCACATGATGTCTCTATGAGTCAGAGTTGAGTTCATGGCATCCACTAATAAGAAGAAAAAGATGGTCAAGAACCCTATAAAAAATATTATGACCAAGAAGAGACTTGGTTTAATCCCTAGTTAAGATTAAAAAAGCATTCTCTACCTCTTTGTCATATGAAGTCAAAATGCTTCATATTATCTTTCTTATATGAATGGAAATAAAGTCTAGTTACAGTGCACAATAGGTTCCAGAGGTTGAATTGATTTGTTAAAATAATGATACTTTAGAAAAGTATTGTCTGTGTCCTCCTAGCTTGCCAACAATCTCTTTGTTTTACTGGACTCTAGACAACAGCAATAGAGGCTGTGTCCATGTATGTGCCTCCTAAACAATGATGTGTGAGGCCCATAGTCATGGGAGATGGGGTTGGCTAAGACTTCAATGACCACTTTCTTTTATCTTTGCACTGGGGATGAGAATCTGAGTAAAAATATGGGAATATGTGAGTGCTAAATGGCCAGGCCTACTCCTGTGTGGTAATAAACAATAATGAATAATAATAATATAAAAAGAGACACTACTTTGATAGATTGGCTTTAGGGCCAGACTACATTTCTGATAATTTTCTATTGTTATCCATCTGGCTTTTGCACTGGTCAAAACATTATTTTAGTGAGAATATGGTAAGAATAATCTTGCATATCTCTAATCTTTGTAATTTTCCAAGAGGTATGGCACTTCTGTTTATTTACTATTTTGGCAAAGGACAGTAGTTTCAGGAGTTTTCACTTGGCCCTATCTATGGTCATAGCCCTGATTTCTTTTATCAGGTAAGTAATTAGGGGTTCTCCAAGTTTTTAAGTACAGCAGTTCCACAACACATTCTGAAACTGGAATAATAACTATAGGATATATCTATATTGCATTGGACTTATCTGCTACAAAAGACTTCTTTAAAGTGTTAAACAACAAAAATATCACTTTAAAGACCAAGGTGCACCTGACCCAAGCTATGGTGTTTTCAGTTGTCTCATGTGCATACAAAAGCTTAAGATAAGTAAGAAAGACTGAAGAATTGATGCCTTTGAATTAATGGTTTTGTTGAAGATTATTGAATATACATCATGGACTGCCAAAAGGATGAATCAATCTATCTTGCAAAAAGTACAACCAGAGTGCTCCTCAAAAGCAAGAGTGGTGAGTCTGTGTCTCACATATTTTTAGACATACTATCAGGAAGGATCAGTTGTTGGAGAAGGAGATCATGCTTGATAAAGTAGAAGAGTCAGTGGAAAAAAAGGAAGACCCTTAATGAAATGTAATCACACAGTGGCTGCAACAATGGTCTCAAGCATAACGACATTCATGAGGATGATTAAGGACCAGGTGGTGTTTCATTCTGTTTTACATAGGATCACTTCAGTTGGAACTTCCAGCATTTAACAACAACAACAGTGATGAATCTGTTCAGTTAAAGCTATATGCTGGTCAATTGCTATGAGAACGCATCAATATGTACATTAAAAGATATGTTCAGAGAGAAAATGTGACAAGCCTGATTACTGATTTTTCATGAAAACAACACTCAGCTTCTACATTGGTTTGCTAACCATGCCCTCCCCTGACAAGGTATTTGTTAAGAACTACTATGTCAACATTTTTATGTGTTGCTGTAAAAACCAAAAGTGTATAGCCTGCTTATGGATATCCTATGGGTGAAGGAGGGTTGGCAAATATACATAGAAAGTGAGAGTTATTTTTGTAAATGTGTGGTACAAATTAGCCTTAAAAGATAGTTTTATAATCAATCCTGATTATAAAAACAAAATCCAGACCCACTTCCATCTAGTCTATTCTGACTCATAGTGATCCTATATGAATATTCATGATGGGGAACATTAAATTTGAATGTCATTTAAGCAAAATGTTATACACTAAAAAACAATTCCATTCTAGTAATTCCAGTGCTGTCAAGTCAATTCCAACTCATTGTAACCCTATAGACAGAACAGAACCATAACATAGAGTTTCCAAGGAGCACTTAGTGTATTTGAACTGCTGACCTGCTGGTTAGCTGCAGCAGCACATAACCACTACAACACCAGGGTACCATTCTTGTAATTAGTAGGCAATTATTGGAAAACATACATACAATTATTATTTTTATATTTTGAATTTTATCAATGAAAAATTTGTGTATCTTTTCTCTAGTTAGATAATATATCCGTAATGTTCTTCATTTATATCATGATGTCCTTCACTTATATACTACAGTGTGGATGGTACCTCAACATCAAGAAAACAAAATTCCTCAATTGGACCCATGTTTTAGTCAGCTAGTGCTGCTCTAACAGAATTACCGCAGAGTGGATGGCCTTAACAAAGAAAGGTTTATTCTTACACAGTCCGGTAGGCTACAAATTCAAATTTAGGATGTCCACTCCAGGGGAAAGCTTTCCCCATAGGTGGCTCTGGAGAAAAGTCCAATATTACATCAGTCTTTGTCCAGGGAGCAAACAAAGAAATTCCCTTAATAAGAGTATTGCATTCCCACCCTAATATTCTTTTAACATAATCCTACTCGACAGCACTTGGCTATCTATTAACAACAAGCAGAGATTAGAATTTATAGCATAGGAAAAACACAAAATGGAGGGCAACCACACAATATTGGAAATCATAGCCTAGCCAAATTGTTACATTCAGTCTGGGGGGGGCACAATTCAATCCATGACAATGCTTGTAGAAGCAGCAGTCAAGAAATCAAAAGATTCAGGGTGGGGCCAAGACAGTGGTCTAGAGACACATCTTCTGAATTGCCTCTGAGAACTAAGGCCTGGAATGATAATTTAATTTAGCACTCTGGACATCCAGGGAGCCCCAGGATGTGGCATAGAGTTGTCAGATTGGGTTATGTGACACTAAATGGAAAACTATCTCTCTCTAACACAAGGCAGTGCATGCTGAACCCTGCTTCAGCTGACTTGCCACTTGGCAGGACTGCAGGTACTGATGCTTTCTTTATTATCTGGGAGGCAGGGGCTATTCACGAGCTGGAAAATACACTGAGCTTGCAGTGCTTAAATGGACAGCATATATAGTGCAGCAGAGAAACTGGGCATGGGATAGCCACATCTTGAGAGCCTGCCTGCTGACTGAAGGCACCACTGTCCCCTTAGCCTCTCTTTTCTGAGCTACACAATAGATTATGCTGTTTCGCTGTGAGAAGGGAGACTTGGATGAGACACCATCTTGGTCAGCTGGGAGGTGGACTTACCCAACTGGAGGTCAAGCTGAGAAGCAGTGCTTGTATGGAAAATGCTTCTACAGCAAAAAAGCTGTGTTTAGGACAGTGTTAGCTTACAGGTGGGACCTCGCTGAGGATGGCAGTAAGGCTGCAACCCCTCCCTACTTTGAACTACGTCATAGCATCTGGGGGTGGCCTAAGAGGTGCTTCCATTGTCAGGCAGTAGGTGTGGGAGGGCATGACTGATTTTAGCTGCTGTTAGACAGCTCCCAGCTTAGCAGTAAAGTACATTTTTAAGAACATCCACAATCTGAAATCCAGCAGATCGATAACAAAAATACAGAATTAGACAACTTGATCCAAAGCCAAAAGAGTAGAATTGAGGAGATGGAAGTCACACTTAGTGACCTCGAGGACAGAGCAATTGACATCAGAATTTATGAGACTAAATCAGAGAAAAGAAATAACAAATGAAGAAGCATTAAGAAACATGTGGGACTCTATTAAGGGGAATAATCTACCAATAATTGGAGTTCATGAACAGGTAGGGATGGCTGAAAACCCAGAGAATATTGTTGTTGAGTTGCTGACAGAAAACTTCCCTGAAATTATGAAAGAAGAGAACATAGACTTCCAAGATTCATATGAAACACCATAAAAAGTATATCCCCAAAGAAAGACACCAAGACATATTAAAATCAAGCTTAAAAAAATGAAACATAAACCGATTCTCTGAAAGGCATTGAGGCTCAAAGCAAAGCTACCATTCAGAGGGAAGCCCAGTAGGTTTCTGTTTGACTTCTCGGCAGAAACATTGGCAAGGAGGAGATGGGATGACACCAACCAAGAATTATATATCCTGCAAAGCTGTCTCTCAGATATGGAGATGAAATTAAGACATTTGCAGATAAACAGAAGCTTTGAGACTTGGTAAAAAATGAACCAAATCTACGAGAAATACTGAAAGAATCTCTTTGCTTACAAAAACAAAACCAGTAAGAGCATATTTAAGGAGGCAGGACACAGCCTCCAGAATCCTACTCAGTTAGGGAAGTCACAGAGCTCAATCAAAGCTACAATATCAAAAGAAGGGAACCAGTGATCCCATCATGATACCATCACACTAAAAAGGGCAATATATTATGGTAAGTACAACCCTTTCAGAAGGAGAAGAATTTAAAAAGATATGCAGAAGTTACAATTGGGTTTAAACTTAGAATATTAAGGGGGATCACAGGGGTAACGACAAAACATAATAACAATGCAACACATCAAAACAGGAAATGTAATACAGGAGTCTCAACAAACATAAAGGCTACACTGAAAAAAATGAAAAGCCAACCCATAAAGAAGAATGATCCAGAACAGGATATTAAGAGCAACATAGAAAACATCAACACAAAAATAAGTACATCAAAATGACAGCACTAAATACATACCTATTGATAATTACACTGAATGTAATCAGAACAAATGCTCCAACAAAGAGATGGCAAGTGCCATTCTGTATCAAAAGACAGGACCTGTCTATTTGTTGACCACACAAGACCTTAGACTCAAAGATATAAACAAACTGAAAATTAAAGGATGGAATAATATATACCAAGCTAACAACATACAAAGAAGACCAGGTATGGCAATACTAATCTCAGATAAAATAGATTTTGATGTAAAATCCACCATGATGGACAAGGATGGTAACTATTGCTGAATGATTCAGTATACAAGCAGAACTTAACAATACTAAATATTTATACACTCAATACTACAGAATCTAAATACATTGAACAAACACTGAATATGTTGAAAAATGAGATAGATGACTCTACAATAATAGTTGGAGACTTCAACGCTCCACTATCAGTAATGGGAAGATCATCCATAAAAAACCTCAGGTCGTCCAGTAAAAACCTCAGTAAAGACACAGAAGCCTATATCACAACAATTAAACAACTAGACCTCACTGACATATACAGAACTTTTTACCCATCAATAGATAAGTACACCTTCTTCTCCAATGCACATGGAAAATGTTTCCAGAATAGACCATCTGTTAGGACATAAAGCAAGTCTCAACAAAATCGAAACCATTGAATTATTGCAAAGCTTCTTCTCAGACCATAAAGCCATAAAAGTTGAAATCAGTAGAAGAAAAAACAGAGGTAGAAATTTGAACTCATAGAAACTGAACAAGAACCTGCTCAGAAAACCATGGGTTATAGAAAAAATCAAAGACAAAATAAATTTATGGAATCAAATGAGAATGAAAACACATTGTACCAGAACCTATGGGATACAGCAAAGCAGTACTCAGAGTATGTCTATAACTGCACACAAGGAACTAACCCTACAGCTTGAACAAATGGAAAGGGAGCAACAGAGGAACCTCTTAGGTGCCAGAAGAAAACAAATAATAAAGATTAGAGCAGAACTCAATGAATTAGAGTATTGAAGAACAATTGAAAATATTAGCAAAACCAAAAGCTGGTTCTTTGAAAAGATCAACAAAAATTGCTAAACCATTGCCTAAACTTAACAAAAGAAAAACAGGAGAGGAAACAAATAACCTGAGTAAGAAATGAGATGGGAGATGTCACAACAGACCCAAGGAAATCAAAAGTATCATAATAATACTATGAAAGATTGTACTATAACAGATTTGAAAACCTAGAGGAAATGGACAAATTTCTAGATTAATATTACCCACCAAAATTATCACAACGAGAAATAGAACAACTTAATAAACCCATCACAAAGAAGAAATTGAAAAAGTCATCAAAAAAAAAACTACCAACCAAATAAAGTCCTGGCCCCGATAGCTTCACTGGAGAATTCTACCAAACTTTTAGAGAAGAGTTAACTCCAATACTACTAAGAGTATTTCACAGCATCAACAGGAATGGAATACTCCCAAATTCATTCTATGAAGCCAGCATAACCCTGATACCAAAGCCAGGGAAAGATACCACTGAAAGAGAAAATTACAGACCAATATCACTCATGAACCTAGATGCAAAAGTCTTCAACAGATTCCTTGCCAATAGAATTCAACAACATATCAAAAAAATAATTCATCATGACCAAACTGGAATCATACCAGGGATGCAAGGCTGGTTCAGCATCAGAAAAGCAATTCATGTGATCAAACACATAAATAGCACAAAAGATAAGAATCACCTGGTCTTGTCAATTGATGCAGAAAAAGCATTTGACAAGTCCAACACCCATTCATGCTAAAAAAAAAAAAAAAAAAAAACCTCTTACAAAATAGGAAGAGAGGGGAAATTCCTCAGTGGAATAGGGGTATCTATGCAAAGCCAACCACCTATATCATCGTGAGTGGGGACATTCTGAAAGTATTCGCCTTGAGAACGGGAACTAGACAAGAATGCTCACTCTTACCCCTTCTATTCATCAGTGCACTAGATTTCTAGCCAGAGCAATTAGGCAAGACAAAGAAATACAGGGCATCTGCATCAGCAAAGAAGAAGTAAAAATCTCCCTATTTGCAGATGATATGATTGTATACACAGAGAATCCTAAAGAATCTGTAAGTAAATTACTGGAGCTAATAGAAGAGTTCACCGAAGTATCAGGATACAAGATAAACATAACTAAATCAGTAGAATTCCTTTATACCAACAGTGATATTGTTAATGAGGAAATCACCTAATCACTACCATTTGCTGTAGACCCCAAGAAGATAAAATACCTAAGAATAGATCTAACTAGAAAAATGAGAGACACTCGACGGCACTTGGCTGGCATACAGAGAGTGCTACAAGACCTTACTGCGAGAAACCAAAAGAGATTTACATAAATGAAGAAACTACTCTCCTCATAAATAGGAAGAATTAACAGTGTGAAAATGTCTATTTTACCCAAAGCAATCTGTATATACAATACAATCCCAATACAAATTCCAGGGACATTTTTTAATGAGACGGAGAAGCAAATCACCAACTTTATTTGGAAAAGGAAGAAATCTCGAGTAGACCAATGGAATGGAGTCAAAACTACAGAGATGCCACCATTCTCTTATGAACAGTTGATATTCAACAATGGCCCAAAGATTGTAAACTGGAGTTAAAACAGTCTGTTTGACAAATGGTGCTTGCAAATTTGGATAGCCACCTGCAAAAAATGGAAACAAGACCCATATCTCACATCTTACATACAGATTAACTCAAATTGGATCAAAGACCTTATATCAAACTTAAAATGCTAAAGATCATGCAATAAAAAATAGGATCAACAATGGAAGTTTTAATATACAGCTTAGATAGACTTCAAAATCTGACAAAGCATGGGCAACAGAAGAGAAAATAGATAAATTCATGAGGAAATGCTGACGTTCATTAGCTATCAGAGAAATCCAAATCAAAACTACAATGAGATACTGTCTCATCACAACAAGGTTGGCCATGTTCCCCAAAACACAAAACAACAAATGTTGGAGAGCCTGTAGAGAGACTGGAGCTCTCCTACACTGCTGGTGGGATTGCAAAATGGTACAACCTCTTCAGAAAGCTGTTTGACACTTCCTTAAAAAGCTGGAAATAGATAAATAATTTGATCCTGTAATCCCACTGCTTGGAGTACATCCTACAGAATCAAAGGCTGTCACACGAACAGATACATGTGCATGAATGTTTATTGCAGCACAGTCCACAATAGCAAAAAGATGGAATCAACCCAGATGCCCATCAACAGATGAATGGATAAACAAACTATGGTATGTATACTCAGTGGAACACTATGCAATGATAAAGAACAATGATGATTTTAGGAAGTATCTCATAATCTGGTTTCAACTGGAAGACATTATGTTGACTGAAATCAGTCAGCAATGAACAAATATTGTGTGGACTTAAAAACAGACTTACAGAAAAAAAGACTCTTTGATGGCTATAAGGGTGAGGAGGGAGGAAGAATGCTAGTTATAGATCAGACAGTTGATTGAAATTTTGTTGGGTGAAAGCAGTGACAACACACAGTAGAAAGTAGATCAACTTAACTGAGCTTCAACATAAACTGAAAACTCTTAATCTTAACCCAATGTTGCAAGGATAGAGTAGCAGGTACAAGGGTCTGGGGACCATGCTATTGGAGGACATTGAGGTCAGTTGGCAGAAATAGCATGTTGCTAAGAGAGTCTTCTGCACTCAGTATTGATGAGTGGCATTTGGGGTCTGAAAAGCTAGCAAACTGCCTTCTGAGATATATCAAATCGTCCTAACTCATCCAGATCCAACGATCACTGAGAGCAACAAACACTTGAAGAAAAAACAGCTCAGGAGACAGAAGGACCCATCTGAATGAGTGACTGTATCAACATGTGACCAAAAGAACCAGATGGTGCCTGGCCACCACCAAAGACAGCTGTGATGGGGCACACGATGTTGAGTCCCGGTGACAATATGAGAAAAATAGGGGTGCACTTTAAGAATTCCACTAAGAGACCACAACTGATGGTCTGGTGGCCTGGCACTTCCTCTGGGAGCGTGGCCTCTAGACCTCCTGCCCCTGACCAGAAAGCATTACTGAGGTGAACTCTTTGGGTGGGAATGGATTGAACCTGGGGACACAATGTGACCATATGGTGTGTGTCCTACTGGCCTCTAGAAGGGAGAGGAGAGCATGAAGAGGAGGGGACAGGAGACTGTTAAGAGGATATGGCATATATAGAATGAAATGGAGGATTGTGCTGTCACCAGGTAAGGAGAGAAGATAGAGCTGCAGATAGGTGAGCATGGAAATTTAATTTGGATTGTATACTTGCACTTAATTACAATAAAAAAAGAAGAGTCAGTAAGAGATGCTTTACATTTGGAAAATATGCTGTAAAAGACCTCTTTCAAGTGTTGAAAAGATGTCACCTTGAAGACTAAGGGGTGCTTGATCCAAGCCATAGTATTTTTAATCACATCATTTGCATGGGAAGGTTGGATCTTGAAAAGGAAAATAGAATAAGAATTGATGATTTTGAACTGTGGTCTGGGAAATGTTGAATGGAGCATGGACTGCTAAAAGAACAAACTGATCTGTTCTGGAAGAAGTACGACCAGAGTGCTTCTTGGAAGCGAGGATGGCGAGACTGGGTCTTACATACTTTGGACATATCGTCAGGTGGGGTCAGTCCCTAGACAAGGACATCATGCTTGGTAGAGGTTCAGCAAAGAAGAGGAAGATCCTGAAGGAAATGGATTGACACAGTGGCTGCAAAAATGGTCTTAAGCATAAAAACAATTTTGGGCATGGCGAAAGACTGGGCAGTGTTTTGTTTGTTGTGCACAGGATTGTTGTGAGTTGGAACTGACTTGACTGCACTTGACAAGAACAATAGCAACATCCTTCATTTGGCATGTTAGTCCAACAATCCTCACCTATTTAGCATCTCACTGTTTACAGAAAGATTGGTGATACCTGATCTATAATAACGTACTTATTTTTGTTAAGGAATAGGGGGAAAAAGAAAATATCCATGTACTTGCTGTTATGAACAAAAAGAAGTCTAGGAAAGATGATCAAGAAAAGAACAATTGGTAGCCTATAGGGCGTGAGTAGCAATGGGATGGGAAAGTTATTAGTAGTCAAGATAAATAATAATTCTCAGAATATCTGTTTTCAAAGAGTTCTGCCAGTTCATATCATGCTAATGTTTCACAAACTCAAAAGATAAATAAGTTCCAGAAGCTTTGACAAAATACTTAAAAATTGAAAAGATTCCAATGAACCAAACACTATTTCAGATGAATAACAGAATCATACTGAAAATAATAAAAAAACTAACCTATGTAAACCTTAAACACAGTATTAGAATTATATGTCCTCACGATGTAGATTTTTAAAAAACTCCAATCAGATATTAAATTTTAATTAGTAAACTTTCATTTGCAGAGACCAGCAATGGGAACTAGATCTCCCATCACAGAGTAACCAAAACCAACCAAAGCCGTTGACACTGAGTAGGTTCCAACTCACGATGACCCTATTAAGGAAACAAACAAATGCATTGCCATCTAATTGATTCCGACCATGAGCAACACTGTAGGGCAGTAAGACAGAGCAGAACTACCTCCACAGAGTGTTGAAGGAGTGTCTGGTGGTTTTGAGCCACTGACCTTTTGATTAGCAGCTGTAGCACTTATTCACTACACCAACTATATCAAAACAAAAACAAAAATTTCCATCTAGCAGATTCCAACTCATAGCAACCTAATAGACCAGGTCAGTCCTGCCTCATAGAATTTCCAAGGAGTGCCTGGCAGTTTCTAACTCCTGACCTTTTGGTTAGCAGATACAGGAATTAACCAGTATACACCAGATTTTCCAACAAGGAGGTGTAAGTTTAAAAAAATAAAAAGAATAGAAACCACTTTTTGGTACTGGATTGAGATTTAAATTGTTGATGTGAGTTGATGGCTTAGTTTGTTAGGTGGTTTAATATACAAATGATAAACATGTGTTTGGACATGTTATAAATGTGTTTGGACATGTTATAAATATTACACAGTCTGGAGAACTAAAAGGGGTCATAAGACTTTAAAGAACATAAACATAGAGCATTAACAGAGATAAAGAATATAAACAACAGAATAAGGAAACCAGAGGCTATCTCTGAGGTCCTGAGAAACTTTCAGAGTAGAAATGTCCCATAGGGATTCCAAGAAGCTGATGATGGATTCGAACTGCTGATCTTTTAATTAGGAGCCAGTTCTTAACCACTGTACCACCAGGGCTCCATAGCTAACACCTAGTATTCTTTATTTGTTATACAAGAGAAGCTTTATTTCCAGATTATGTTCCCTCAAGTTCTGTTTAAAGAAACTTTGCTTGAAGAGAGCCCAAGAAGATAGTTTTTAAGGGAATCTTTTTGTTTTATATTGATCATTTAGCTAGGCCAGATTGTTATACAAGAGATACTTTATTTCCAGATTATTGTCCATCAAGTTCTGTGTACCCTGGGTTACTATGAGTTAGAACTAGCTCAACAGCATGTAACAATGTCAAATATGTATATATGTGTGAGTGTGTGTCTGTATTTTGGAAGGTGTTTTTATGAAGTTATAAACAATTGCCTTTTAGTCAATCAAATGGAAAATATCTGGCTGGGTCTAGTCTATTCTCATAAGATCGTTAACAACAGCAATGGCACAGTGGAAGATGGGACCAGAAAGACTGAGAAGTCTGAGAAGGCAGACCCGTTCTTTGCTGATTTGAATGTGGGAAAGCCACATGAGGAGAGTGGATGGCCACTAGGAGAAGAGAATGGCCCTTGCTGACAGATTGCAAAGAAGCAAGAAATTTAGTTATCCAAATGCAAGAGATTGAATTCTGCCAAAACCAAGAACGAACATGGAACTGGATTGTTTCCAAGAGCCACCATAAAATAGCTTAACCTTGATAATGTCTGGGTTTTGGCCTTGTGAGACCTTGAACAGGGAACCCAGTAAACTCTTGCAGGACTTTTAACCTATAGAACTGAAAGACAGTATGTAGGTAATGGCTTAAACCACTAAATTTGTGGTAATTTGTTACGTAGAAATAGAAAGCTAATACAATGATCCACTCATGGATAGGTTTTTATCCATAATGTATCTGTATTGTCATGTTTGCTTACCACTGCTTGTCATAACTAATCTCATGAAAGTTACAATTGAAAGGGTTAATGACTTGGAGAACTATTTTATAAATTATCCTTAGTCTCTGGAAATTCCTTGTTATATCAATAAGGGTAGATAATACATCTAAGTTTGTTATTTATGAATTTTATGTGAAAGTACAAAGTTTTATATCTAATAATTGCTCAATAAATTTATTTGTTTAAACTGACATACATATTTTAACTCTAGTTTATAATCTAATTACTCAGTAGTCCAGAAGAAAACAGTTCTTAGGTGCTCACATCTACTTCTTGCTAAGAATTCAGCAATGTACAAAAACAGGGTCTTCTAGTAGCCTGTGGCCTGTAAAGCTGATTTATCATGTATCTAATAGATCCTTATTGATGGACATTTTTGATGCTTCTAATCTTTCAAAAGAACCAAATTTATCTTTATAATCTCTTATAAATACTTATGTTATAATTTTCTAGTCCTGGAATTATGTGGTCTTAGTATACCTTCAGGGAGCCCTGATGATACAGTGGTTAAGCCACTCAGTTGGTAATTGAGAGGTTAGTGGCTTGAAGTTATCAGCTGCTTCTCAAAAGAAAGATGCAAAAGTCTTCTTCCCTAAAGATTTATAGCCTTGGGAATCTTATAGGGTGGTTCTAGTTTATCCTACAGGGTCACTGTGAATCAGAATCAACTCAAAGGCAATGGGTTTAGTGTACATGCAATTTACTTTTGAAAGACTGCTGAATTACACTTTAAAATGATTATCTTCTATCCATGTATAAAAGTGGCATTTTTTATTTCAGCATTTGTTTATAGTGAGATGAACATCTTTTCAGCTGATTCTCCTTTATATTTTCCCCTGTCTTCAGCCTTTACAATATTTTGCCCATTTTTTCACGTCTGTCTCCCTATATAAGCCACAGCTAAGTGTGATCGAGTCTCCTTATATACAATTTGTAAAAATAGTTGAAAAGTCAATCCACCATTTGTATTTATACAAGGTCTAACAATTAAGTTTGTGAAATAGAAAAGACATGTCATACCTCATTGCTGAATACTACTGCGGTCACTTTCGAAGTACCCTCCTTGGGAAGCCAGGCACTGATGCCAGTGACTAGTGCAGCCTTCAAAGTGCTCTTTGTCGGATGACTTCATGAACTTAATTACAGACCTGGGACTATGACAGCTCTGACAGCCATTGCAGATAAAGAGTTCCAGAATTGCGTTGAAGAAAGTACTAGGTGCTGGCGTCGGTGCACAGCTACCCAAGTACTTCGAAGATTCCTGCAGTGATATTCAGCAGTGAGGTGTGTAGGACTTTTTCTAGCATGAGTTCATGAACTTAATTGGCAGACCTCTAAGTGCTGCCTGTGTTCATTAACTTTGCTGAACGTTTGCTGTGTAGACATTTTCAAGGTTTATGCAAATAAATTTGTGCTTTTTTAGGGTAAGTTTTGCTATTTTTGTTTTATATTTTCCCTGATTTTTCTATTTCTAAATGAAGGACCCAAATAGAACCTGATAACTGCTGAGGATGGAAAGAGAAACTTGCTATATATAGGTGGAATATTATATAGAGGTATTTTAATACTGAATATATACAAAGTCTGGAGAACCTTTGGCCATTTACATAACCAAAAATGCAACTTAAATTTTCCTGACTTCACTCTTTATGTCTGGGCTTTTAAATTTGTACCTTCCTGAATGAAAACATAATCAGAATTACACTAGTACTGATTCTATGAAGGATTGCTTCTCTTTAAAATGTTTATTTGTATATAAGTCAAGCTGATATAAGAAAATTTACTATTTTTAAATGAACAGTTATTTCAGTGGCATTTAGTGCATTCACCATGTTGTACCCCCTTACTTCTGTCTAGTTTCCAAATATTTGTATCACTGGAGAGGAACCCCTTTCCCTGTACCTATTAAGCAGTTTCTGACGATCCCTCTATTAGTTCACTTCCCCTCCACACACACAGACACATACACAAACATACATCCCACCATTGGGAACCACTGTATATTTTCTTATAAGCAGGCACCTCATGTAAATGGCATCATGTGATCTTTGTGGCTAACTTAAGTAGGAGAACATATTGTTGGCAGTTCATTCCCATAGTAGTGTATATCAGTACTTCCTTCCATTTTGTGACTGAATATACCCATGGTATTTGCATACTGTGATTTGTTTATCCATTCATCTATTGATGAACAGTTGATCTGTTTTTATCTTTGAGCTATTATAAATAATATTACAATGAATGTATGTGTATATATTTGAGTACCTGCTTTCAGTTCATCTGTGTATAAATATAGGAGTGGAACTGCTGAGACATACTGTAATCCTCTGTTTTTGAGGGACCACCAAACTGCTTTGAACATGCACTGAACAAGTTTTACATTCTCCCCAAGAATGCTCAAGAGTTCTAATTTCTTCACATGCAAATTAACACTTTGTCTTAAGCTAGGTTCTCTCTCTCTCCCTCTGTCTCTCTAAAACATATATATCTATGTATATATATGTTTTACTGCTCTAGAGAAGTATATATATATGCATATACTTGTTTTGCTTCTCTAGAGAACCTAGCTTAAGACCAAAGTGTATAAACATATATGTATCTATATTATATATATCTATACATATATCTATATCTATCTATCTACCTATCTATCTATCTATCTATATATATATATATCTCCCCACTTGTCTGTCAGTTTGTTGTATGGTAGGGGCTGGCATGTTACTGTGATGCTGGAAGCTATGACTCTGGTCTTTAGGTACCAGCAGGGTTAACCATGGTGGACAGGTTTCAGCTGAGCTTCCACACTAAGACAGACTAGGAAGAAAGACCCAACAGTGTACTTCTGAAAAGCATTAGCCAGTGAAGACCTTGTTGATACCAGCAGAGCATTGTCAGATATAATGCTGGAAATGAGTGTCCCAAGTTGGAAGACACTCAGAAGATGACTGGGGAGCAGCAGCCTCCTCAAAGTGCAGTAGACCTTACTGACGTGGATGGAGTAAAGCCTTCAGGATCTTCATTTGCTTATGTGACATGAGTCAAAATGAAAATAAACAGCTGCAAGCATCCATTAATGATCAGGATATGGAATGTATGAAGTATGAGTACAGGAAAATCAGAAGTCATTAGAAACAAAATGGAACACATAACCATAAATATCCTAGACATTAGTGAGCTGACATGGATCAGTATTGGCCATTTTGAATCAGACGATCATATGGTCTACCAAGCTGGGAATTAAAACTTGAAGAGAAATGGTATTGAATTTGTCATCAAAAAGAACATTTCAAGATATGTCCTAAAGCACAATCCTGTCAGTGATATGGTAATATCACTACACCTACAAGGAAGGCCAGTTGATACAACTATTATTCAAATTTACACATCAACCACTAAGGCCAAAATTGAAGAAACTGAAGATTTTTACCAGCTTCTGCAGCACAAAATCGATCAAGCTGGCAGTCAAGATGGATTGATAATTAGTCGTGATAGTAATGCAAAACTTGGAATAAAAGAAGAAGGATCAGTAGTTGGAAAATATGGCCTTGGTGATAGAAATGATGCTGGAGATCACATGACAGAATTTTGTAAGACTAACAACTTCTTCATTGCAAATGCCTCTTTTAAACAACAGAAATAGTGACTCTACACATGGCCCTCACCAGACGGATTACACGGAATCAAATTGACTATATCTGTGGAAAAAAGATGATGGAAAAGTGCCATACCAGCCATTAGAACAAGACCAGGTGCTGACTGCAGCACAAACCATCAATTGCTCGTATGGAAATTCAAACTGAAACTGAAGAAAGTAAGAAAAAGTCCACAAGACACAGGGTATGACCTTGAGCATATCCCCCTTAAGTTTAAAGACCATCTCAATAACAGAGTTGATGTGTTGATCACTAGTGACTCAAAACCAGACTAATTGCGGATGACATCAAAGACATCATCCATGAAGAGAGCAAGAGGTCATTAGAAAGACAGGAAAGAAAGAAAAGACCAAATTGGATGTCTGAAACTTGTTCCCAAATGTTGAGCACCTAAAGCAAAAGAAAGGAATGAAGAAGTGAAATGACTAACCAGAAGATTTCAAAGGGCAGCTTGAGAGGACAAAATACAGTATTTTAATAAGATGTGCAAAAAGCTGGAAATAGAAAACCAAAAAGAATGAACACATTCTGCATTTCTCAAGCTGAAAGAACTGAAGAAAAAGTCCAAGCCTCGAGTTACAATAGTGAAGGATTCTACAGGGAAAATGACTCAGGGAGCACTAAAAGAAGATGGAAGGAATATGCAGTCATTATACCAGAAAAAAAACTCATCAGTATTCAGCCATTTGAAGAGGTAGTGTGTGATCAGGAACTGATGCTACTGCAGAAAGAAGTTGAAGCTGAGCTGAAGGCATTGGTGAAAAACAAGACTCCAAGAATGGATGGAGTATCACTGAGGTATTTCAACAAACAGATGCAGCACTGATAGTACTCCCTCTTCTATGCCAACAAATTTGGAGGACAATTTCCTGGCCAACTGACTGGAAGAGATCTACATTTATGATCATCCCAAAGAAAGGTGATCCAACTGAATGCAGAAATTACCAAACCAATATTATTAACACCACATGCAAGTGAAATTTTACTCAAGATCATCCAAAAGCAACTGTAACAATATATTGACAAGGAACTGCCAGGAATTCAAGCGAGATTCAGAAGAGGACATGAAATCAGGGATATCATCACTGATATCAGACGAATCTTGGCTGAAAGCAGAGAATACCAGAAAGATGTTTACCTGTGTTTCATTGACTATGCAAAGGCATTTGACTGTGTCAGTCACAGCAAATTGTGGCTAACATTGTGGAGAATGGGAATTCCAGAGCACTAATGCTCTTAAGGAAACTGCACATGGATCAAGAGACAGTCATTGGAACAGAACAAGGGAGTACTATATGGTTTCTGGGATGTATCCTTTCATCATAACTTTTCAATATGTATGCTGAACAAATAATACAAGAAGCTGAATTATATGAAGAAGAACTTGGCATCAGTATTGGAGGAAAACTCGTTAACAACCTGCATTGTGTAGATGACACCACTATACTTGCTCTAGGTGAAGAAGATTTGAAACACTAACTAACGAAAATCCTTCAGTATGGACTGAACCTCAACATCAATAAAATAAATATCTTCACAACTGGACAAGTAAGCAACATCATGGTAAAAGGAGGCAGGATTGAGGTTGTCAAGGATTTTGTTTTACTTGGTTCCACAGTCAATGCCCATGGAAGCAGCAGTCAAGAAATCATTGCATTGGGAAATTTTGGTCAAAGAACCTCTTTAAAGTATTGGAAAACAAAGATGTCACCTTGAAGACTAAGATGCACCTGAGTCAAGCCATGGTATTCTCAGTTGCATCATAAACATGCAAAAGCTGGACAGTGAACAAGGAAAACAGAAGAAGAATTGGTGCCTTTGAATTGTGGTATTGGAAAAGAATACTGAATGTACCATGGACTACCAAAAGAACAAACAGCTCTGTTCTGGAAGAAGTACAACCAGAGTGCTCCTTGGAAGCAAAGATGGCATGACTATGTCTTACATACTTTGGACATGTTGTCAGGAGGGACCAGTCCCTGGGGAAGGGCATCATGCTTGGTAGAGTGGAGGGTAAGTGAAAAAGAGGAAGACTTAATGAAATGGATTCACACAGTGGCTGCAACAAGGTCAACCAGGTGCTTAAGCATAGAAACGATTGTGGACATTGTGCAAGACCAGGCAGTGTTTAGTTCTGTTGTGCATAGGGTTTCAATGGGTCAGAACTGACTTGATGGCTGGCACCTAACAGTAACTATCTATCCATCCATCCATCCATCCGCCTACCCATCCATCTATATAGAGAGAGATTTGTATCCAGGAACAAGTTCATGAAATTATAGATGCTGAAATGTCACAAGTCTTGGATCAGGACAGAGTCCACCTCCTATTCACACAGCTGTGGAAGCTGACAACCCCCAAGTCAGCAGATCAAAGAGCAAGGTTCCTGCTCACAGGCTGTGAAGATCAATGGGTCCAAAGACAGCAGGGAAGACTTTTAGTTTTGTTCTGATTTATGTAGCTGCAGGGTCTGGTGAACTGAAGATCAGCAGGTTGGGAACAGAACCCTCACACACAGGCTGTGAAAGTGGACACATATCAAGATCAACAGGTAAGCTGATTGCTAAAGTCCCAAGAACCCAGAGGTCAGAAGGCAAAGACAGGCAATTGCTGAATCCTCAACAAGCCAAAAACCTTGGCAAGTTGAACAGGCAGGAAGTGTGTGGCAGATGGTGGAGAGATGAAGGCTGACTGAGCAGTGAACCACTGCAGGCCCTGCCCGCACCAATACCTCTCAGCAGATACCACCATGGGGGTGACCGCAACATACAACTGCCAAAACACTGAGAATCATGACCCAGCCAACTTGACACACAATCTTAAACATCACACACTTGTTATCCTCACTCTTTTCTTTTTTATTATAGACATTCTAGTAGGTGTAAAGTGGTATTTCATTGTGGTTTTAATTTGCATTTCCATAATGACTAATGGTGAGCATCTTTTCAGGTCAATGTTGGCACCTCATAAGTTTTCTTTGGAGAAATAGCTAAAGTTCTTTGTCTAGTTTTAAATTGGATTGTTTGGGTTTTGGCCTTTTTGTTGTGTAACTGTAAGAGTTTATACAGTCTAGATACTAAATCCTTATTAGATATAAGATTTACAAATGTTGTATTCCATTGTGAAGGTTGTCTTTTAATCAGCTTCATAAAGTCACTTTTTAAAATTTTGTTTTAAAAATTGTTTAAAGTTTAACAGTTTAGGTTTAATAATTTAAAATTTTAAGTTTCTTATTTTAAAGTTGATAGTGATTTTGATATAGGAGTCCTTTTGATAAAATGCTCAGGAGCTCACCACTAGCCATAAGGGTATTGGCTCTAATTCACCAACTATTCCATGACAAAAAAGACCTAGCATCTGACAATCTATTCCCTCAAAGATTTCACCCTAGGAAACAATATGGAGTAGTTCTGTTTTGTCCTATAGGGTCTCTGTGAGTTGTGCGTGGCTCAGTGATACTTAACAGTTTTTTTGATGTCATAGAGATACATATTGTGAAATCTATGGTCATGAAAATTTCTGTTTACTTCTAGCAGTTTTATGATTTTAGCTCTTATATTTATGTCATTAATCTACTTTGAGTTAATTTTTGTTTATAGTGTGAATTAGCAGTTACAACTTCATTCTTTTGCATGGGGATATCAGTTGTTATTTTTTAACTGAATGTTATAATGACCCTGTCAGAAATAAAGGGACCATGGTTATACAGGTTTATTTCTGGACTCTAAAATCTCTTTCAGTGATTTATGTTTCTATCCTTTGCCAGTGGCATACTGTTTCAGTTGCTGAATGTTTGTGGTAAGTTTTGAAATCAGGAGGTGTGAGTCCTCTAACGTTGTTCTTTTTTTTATTTTTCACTTTTCCAGTATTGTTTTGGCAATTTGCCCCCCTTGCAATTCCATATGAACTTGGGAATTGGTGGTGTAGTGGGTTAAGTCCCACCACTGCTAACCACAAGGTCGGCAGTTCAAATCCACCAGGCGCTCCTTGAATACTCTGGGGGTCAGTTCTACCCTGGCCTCTAGGGTCGCCATGAGTCGAATCCGACTCGACGGCACTTGGCTTGGCTTGGCACTCCAAAAAAATGTTGTTCGTTGTGTGCTGTTGAATCAATTCTATCTCATAATTGCTATAAGGAACAGAGCGGAACTGTCTCAGGGTTTTCTAAGCTGAAATTTTTACAGGAGGAGATTACAAGGTCTTTTCTCCCACAACGTGGCAGGTGGATTTTAACCATCAACCTTTTCTGTTAGCAGCTGAGCATTTTAGCTATTGTGCCACTAGAGTCACTGGAATTTTGTTAGGGGTTGAACTGAATCTGTAGAACACAGGGAATAGTGTTGTCAACGTAACAATTTTGTCTTCCAGCCCATGAACTCTCAGTGTCTTTATTTATGGCTTCCTTGGCTGGCTCACATTTTTTAGCAATATTTTATGGTTTCCAATGGCACATCTTTTACCTCCTTGGTTATATTCATTCTCCCCATTTTTTTTTTTTTTATTCTTTTGATTATTACTGTGTAGCCCTAGTGGTTAAGAGCTCAGGGCTAACCAAAAAGTCAGCAGTTCCAATCCACCAGTTGCTTCTTGGGAACACGAGACAGTTCTCCTCTGTCCTACAAGGTCACTAAGTTGAAATCAACTCAATGACAAGAAATTTTCTTTTGGAAAAGGGAAGTACATTTGGTACATTGTAAATGAAATAATTTTTATTTTGTTTCTAATTTTCCTTTTTTTGAATTGTTCAGTGCTGCTGTAGAGAAACAACTGATTTGGTATATTGATCTCGAAAGATTACATAGAGAAGAGTTGCTAGTAATCAACAAGCAGCAACTGTACAGTTTAAATTCAAGTAGTAAAAATTGGCATTTTTGTCTTTAGGATGCAGTGAGGAAAATGCCAGTAAAATAATGTTGCAGTAAGTACTTTATTATCACAATATAGCCAGATATTAGCTGATGTGCTAGAGCATGAACAAATATGAAACAGAAGAACAATATAATTGGTAGGTTTTTAATTTTCCAATATAATCAGGCACTTAGTCTTGAGAAGACTTATTTATTTATTTATAAGTAGTGGATAGCTTCACATTTTGAACATGTTCATTTCAGTTCAGAACCCTGCTGAGAATTTGCATTTCTACTGGTGGTATAGTAGCTAAGAGTTTTGCTGCTAACCAAAATGTTAGAAGTTTAAATGTACCAGAAACTTTTAAAAAATTTAATGGGGCAGCTCTTCTCTATCCTTAAGGTTTCTGTAAGTCAGAATCGACTCAGTGGCAATGGGTGTGTCTTTTTGTTTTAACTTCAGGTATACTGCTTGAGAATCTATAATTTAACAAGACTGCCAAGTGATTCTTTTGTATATACCTACCCCTCACTATGTCTGATAGTTTATGTTCACCATAGTTAAAAATCTGACTCTTGTGTGCATTAATGAAGTAATTCCGGCAGTAATGAATGCTGAGGTGTGAAGTGATCGCAATATTTGCTGTGCTGATTAAGGTTATATGTCAACTTGCCTGGGCAGTGATTATCAAGGGGTTGGCAATTATGTTAGTGATGGGGTTATTCTCCGTTTTGTGATCTGATGTGGTCATTCTCCATTTTGTACTGTATTTCATTTATATTTTTGTACACAGTAAACCAACATTTAATACATTGAGTTTCTCCTAAACCTTGAAATGCACAGTATTAGCTAAGTCAAGAGTCAGTCAGAAATTGTAATATAAAGCCAATTTCATTTGTTTCAGGTCCACTCTTGCACACCATTGTCTCAGTCATTTAATGCTGCTTTAACAAAAATATGACAACTAGATGGTTTTAAATACAGAAATTTTATTTTGTCACAGTTCACTAAGCTAAAAGTCCAAATTCAGGGTATCAGCTTCAGGAAAAGACTTTTTATTGGCTCTACAGGAAGGTCCTTGACCCTAATCTTCTGGGTCCTTTCCCAGCTCTGCTTTCTTGGTATTATGGGGCCCACGAATCTCTGCTACCTTCTTTCCTTTGTATCTCAAGAGATTGCTTCAAGGCACAAAACAATCTTACACAGTGAGTCCTGCCTCATCAACACAATTGCTGCCCAGCCTCTCTCATTAACATCCCAGAGGCAGGATTTACAACATGGAGGAATATCACACAATATCAGGAATATTTGCCCAGCCAAACTGCCGCACACATTTTTAGAGGAACAAAATGCATTCCATGACATGTACAGTAAACCAAAAATTTGAATCAAACCCATTGCCTTTGCATCAATTCCAGCTCATAGTGACCCTAACAGGATAGAGTAGAACTGCCTCTTAGAGTTTCTGAGGAGCCCTTGGTGATTCAAACTGCCAATGATTTGGTTAGCAAGTGTAGCTCGTAACTACTACATTAATATGGTAGGCTAAAGTAAACTGTTAAACACAGCTTGATTTGGTCTAAGCCCAACCCAAACTCACTGCCATTGAGTCAGGTCTGACTCGTGGCAACCCTAGAGGTCAGAGTATAACTGCCTCATAGAGTTTCCAAGGAGTGGATTTGAACTGCTGACCTTTTGATTTGGTTTGCCAAGTGCCGTCGAGTCAGATTAGGCTACCTTAATTTCTAACAAAAAGTCAAGTGTCACATAATGTCCTGGTCTTTGGAACCTAATCAGGTTGATAATAGAAATGGGAGTAATCTACCTCTGCCAGTGGTTCTCAGAAACGATCCCTAATCCATAACATTGTTAACGTTACCTTGGAACTTGTTAGAAATGCAACTTCTCAGCAGGAGTTTGAACTGGAATGAACCATTTCCAAGTCCTAGGATAGTCCTTGATATAGTTAACATAGGAGTTGATACCAGTCAACAATGAAATCTCATGAACAGGAAGTTCATAAAGGAAAAGTTATCCACAGAGCAAGAGATGTATTGTATTCATTAAAAATAATCTTTTATTATTGTTTTTTTTCCTGTAGAAGCAATTTGCTCCTAAGTTTTTCTTTCTTTCTTTTTCTTCTTCTTTTTTTAATTATAGCTTATTAAGATTTTGGTGAAGGTTTACACAGCAAGTTCCCATGTGGCAATTTATACACCAGTTGTCCAGTGATGTGAGTTAACATTTATCACAATGTATCAAGATTCTCTGTAGCGGTGCTCAGTTTTTTCCCTTTCCAGTACTCTAGTTTCCTTGCCCCCTTATCTTATCATCTTTGCTTTTAAGTAACTTTAGACCTTTCAGTCTCATGTTGATTTTTTTTTAAGTAGGTGGCATAAGCATCCAGAAATTATTGTGGGTTGCAAGAGGAAAATATGCAACTACAAGGCTTGGGATTAGCAATGTTTTATTTAATAAAACCACATATTCTCAATTCAGCAGTGGGAAAGGGAGGTGCTAGTACCAAAACACAAAAGTATTATTAGGTACATTACTGAAGAACTCTTTGTTTACATTAGTTAAGAACTTTTACTGACGCTAGTTAAGACCCATACAGGTTCAATCCCAACCCACAAGGACTGCACGGTTAATCTTAATTAACCTCATCACTTACACTTCCCTAAAAGCAGGTTTCACTCTAAGAAATTTGGATATTGGCTATTCTGTCATGATTTAGACATCAGAAGAATCTGGGTGAAGTAGGATTCTTCCAACTGAAGTGTCTCAGAGGTGGAGCTGGCAGGGACAGCACAGGAGGCTCAGACACCAATGGTCACAGTCACTCAAACCAGGCTGTTCAGATGTCAGGAGAGTGACAAGGTGTCTCGGAGGGAAATATGCTGGCAGGGACAGCATAGGAGACTCAGGCACCAATGGGAAACAGCCACAGCCATTTGAACCAGGCCTTTGAGGGCAAAGCAGATGGAGTCTCAGGATTAGGTCACAAGACAGGAGATGAAGGCTATCACAGCAGCAGACTGTGGGCACAGACCCCTGGAGGGGACTGCATACCCCAGACTTTTGAGGATGAGGCACAACAGCAGACTGGTAATCACAGACTCTCAGAGAGAGACTGTGTTCCCTGGTAAGCCCGTGGGCACAGGTCCCCAGTGGGGACTGAAAATCCCAAATCTAAAGTGCTAGGTTTTTAATACAAGTTGTTTGCTTGGTTCTGGTTGCTATTGGTAAGTCCGTAAGTCTTTTCTTCTGATACCTCAAGTTGATGACTTCTTTCTGATTGGTTATTTTCTTTATCATTTCTCTGACCATCCTCTACCATGTTCATCTGGCAATTGTTTTCTCACTTTTTCTTCTCCAACATGACTTTGCAGTCTCTCACTGTCTTAGCTCTAGCACAGCCATTTTGTTTTAATAGTTTAGCTAATTTTTAGTTTCACTAGTTTTACCTTAAGTTTATGACAAGACTACACTTTATATTGTATTTTAATATATATACACACACATATGTGTACATATATGTATATACATATATATATACACATACACACACACATGTATTTATATCCTCATTTTAGTAGAGCACTGAGGTTATGGGTGATAAATATCCTTTATTTCCCTAAAAGGTGGTTGTATCATGGGTTTGGCTTGGTTCTGGGTTAAAGAATGTCTTAGGGCTTAGGGCAATAGCCTTAGGGAGTTATCTCTTATCTACTGTTTTAGTTTGTTTTCTTAAAGAATTTGAGTTCTGCTGTGTATTTTTGTCCTCATCTATCAAGCATCAATTATTTAAACCCCAGTCAGACTGGTCGGTGTTGATAGTTGGGCATCATCTAGTTTTCTGATCTCAAGGTAGGTAAGATGGTGGCTCACAGAGACTTGTTTCTTATCTGTGCTTTTGGTTACCTTCTTACTCTTTCGCTCCTGGTGAGTGAAGATAAATGATTCTGCTTTAGATGGCCACTCTCAAGCTCTTAAGATCCTAGGTGCTACTCATTTCACTAGGATGCAGGTCATGATTTTTGTGAAATATATTATGCCAATTGGTGAAGTTGTGCTATGAAACTGTGGTCCTAAGCCCTAAAGCTTTATTTCTATAGCAAATCCAGAGCAGTGCAAATAGTTCCTGTATTTAACTGAATGCTGAATTCAAAGCTGTCAGTGGTAGAAATGTGTCAACATCATTGGTCATTACTGAAACCAGAAAGTCTCTGTAGAGTCCGCAGGTTCTGTCAAGGATTCAACAACAGAACAAATAATTCTAGTGGTGTCTGCAAGACCAAAAATAGAGCTACAACCTGTACATTCACTGACCTTGTCTACATGTAGCCACACAGAAGCTTAAATCAGTTTTCAAAGACTTGGCCAAATTAATACATGAGGAGGTCTGACAATTAAGTATGAGAAATCCTAGAAAAAGTGCCTTGAAGGGTAGACTAGGTGCTGGCTTCGGTCAATGGTTTCCCAAGGGGAGTACATATTGATATTCAGCAATAAGGTACGTATACAGCACTTTTGCTAGGATGAGTGCAAACCTAGTTGTCAGACCTCGTCCAATGACAGTTCTGATGGCCATTCCAGACAGAGTTCCAAAATTGCTTTTTAGGATGGACTAGGCACTGGTGCTGGTGCACAGCTTTCTAAGGGGAGTACTTCAAAGATGACCATTGTGATATTCAGCAGAGAGGTACGTGGAACATTTTCTAGGGTGAGTTCATGAACTTAAGCCCTCTCCTACAATTCCAGCTTCTTACTGTTACCTTGTGCCCAGGTGCAAAGCCCTGTGAGACCGTGAGCATGGTGTGCTGTACTCCCTGTCTGAAGGAACTATGAGTATAATAATGCTAGTTAAACTTCACAGTCTGCCTGATTCCTCTTTTCCATGTCATACATGATTTATCAGGCCACAAAATTGCTACAGCACGACCTCTATCCAGTTCTGGGCAAAAGAGGTTGTGGAATTGCTGTATTGGCTGATAATGTGTCCACCATCCAAAATAATGGGACTTCAAAATAGAAACTTAGATAATGTATAGAGAAAATAAAATTTAAAATGTTACATTTTTGCATCTTTGAGTTTGAATTCTTTGAGGAACCAAAAATTAAAACTGTGGAAATGCAAAGCAAATTAGAGAATCCTGTTAGTCAACTGGAGAGGGTCCTTGTGAGACAAAGAAACATAATGAAGGTCTAGGGAAAAAGCAGAATTGTAGAAAGAGGGCTGAGACTCTCACTGACCTGTTAACCGACAGAAGATTATATTGGCTACATTGTAACAATGGATTAATGATCAGATAAGGATGAGCATTATTACCCTCAGAGTAATTAGTTATACCTGAAGCTAATTAGCTATATCTGCACCTGTTATTTGTTGGGCAAATTCTCAAATACTTCTCAAAGGATCTTATTTGGGTTTTCTCAAATGATTCTTTCTGTTTATTCAAGAAATATTTGTTGAGTATTACATACTGTGTAAGTTCCTGAATAAGATAAAAGAAGGAAATGGCCCCTTCTCTCGCAGGGCTTAGGGTCTAGCATGGGAGAGATATAATAAGCAAATACTTGTATGAGTTAAGTTTAAAATTTTATCCGTGCTAATGATGAATAACATCGTAAACAAAGAGGCAAGTAAAAAGTGCATCTTACCAAGCCTGGGGGACTAAAGTGGTTGGAGGTGATGGTAATTAAAATACCCCTTAAGGCAGTGTCATTTAAACTCACACTTTGAAGGGACGAGTATCACCCAGGTGAGTGGGATAGTGAATAGAAAATATTTCAAGCAGATAAATATGCATTCATTTAGTCTCTGAATTTAAGTAGTCTTTATTCATAATAAATTCAGCTATTAAAATAATAAAGTCAATATATTTGAATGGGATGATTGTGACTGACCATACAGCCAGGGTTTGGGTGCTGATAGGTAACACAGCTGAATCCCCAGAGCTTCTATTTGCACAGATACATTCCTGTAACTCTTAGTGGGTACCATGAAGCAATTACATTTTTTAATTTTTATTTCAAGAAAAGTATTTTAAAGACAATATGAAGTATCTTAATCTGAAAATCTGTGCTAGTGTCACTGTACCTTGACATTTCATACTAGGTATTGAGTTTTTTTTTTGTTGTTTGTTTGTTTTTTTGATTAGAAGTAAAAGTTTCTGTTTATGGTGATGAAAAATTTGACAATGAATATTGATGATGTTTGTACAATATGCTTCATGTAGTTGGTGTCACTGCATTGTACACACAAAACATATTCAATTGGTGAGTGATGTGTTATCTATATTTTTACAACAATAAAAATGATTGCTTTTTCTAGTTAAAAATGGCCATTGTTGTCGTTAAGTTCTGTGGAGTCCGTACAACAAAGTGAAACCCTGCCCTGTCCGGCATCATCCGCACACTAGCCATGTCTGAGCTGTTGTTGCAGCCCCTGTGTCTGCTCATCTTGCTGGGGATCTTCCTCCTTTTCCCTGACCATCACTATACCAAGCATAATGTGCTTTTCCAAGGACTAGTCCCTCCTGGCAACATGTCCAAAGTATGTGAGACATTATCTTGCCATGCTTGCTGCCAAGAAGCCTCTTGGTGTACTTCTGCCAAGACAGATCTATTCATTCTTTTGGTAGTCCATGGAATATTCAACAGTCTTCATCAGCACCACAATTAAAAGGTATCAGTTACTCTTCCATCCTTATGCATTGTCCAGCTTTCACATGCATGTGAGACAATTGAAGACACCCTGGCTTGGGTCAGAAAATCTTAGTCTTAAAGGCAACCATCTTTGTTTCTCAATACTTAACAGAGGTCTTTGGGAGCAGATTTGCCTAATATAATGTTTTTTAATTTCTTGACTGCAGTTTCCATGGGTTTTCATTGTGAATTCAAGTAAAATGAAATCCTGATGAGTTCAGTCTTTACTCCATTTATCATGATGTTCTTCATTGGTCATTTTGTGAGAATTTTTGTTTTCTTTATATTGACGTATAATCCATATGCGAGGCTGTGGTTTTGATTTTCATCAGTAAGTACTTCAAGTCCTCTTCACTTTCAGCAGGCCAGGTTGTATCATATGCATATCACAGATTGTTAGTGAGTTTTCCTTCAATCCTGATGCCACATTCTTCTTCATATAGTTCAGCTTCTCAGATTATTTGATGAGCATACAGTTTGAATAAGTATGGTGAAAAGATACAATCCTGACACACACCTTTCCTCACTTTAAACTGTATTTCCTTGTTCTAACAGCTGTCTCTCGATCTATGTGCAGGTTCTCCTGAGCACAAATTGGTATTCTGGGATTCCCATTCTCCCCAGTGTTATCTATAATTTGTTACAATCCACAGAAGAGAATATCTTTACATAAGAAATCGCAGGTAAACATCTTTCTAGTATTCTCTGCTTTCAGCCAGTTTCCATCTGACATCAGAGGTGTTCTTCCTCATTCTGAATCCTCTTCTAAATTCATTTTGAATTTATGGCAGATCCCACATCAGTGTACTGCTATAGATGATTTTGAATGATCTTCAGCAACATTGTACTTGCCTGTGACATTAATCATATTGTTTGATAATTTTCATATTCCGTTGGGTCACTGTTCTTTGGAATCATGTAAGAATTCATCTAGTCATTTGGCCATGTAGCTGTCTTCCAAACTGCTTCGCATAGAACAGTGAGAGCTTCCAGTGCTTCATCTGTTCGTTAAAATATCTCAGTTGATATTCCATAAATTCCTATAGTCTTTTCTTCTTCCCCCTCGGTACCTTCAGTGCAGTTTTGGCCTCATTCTTCAGTATCGTTGTTTCTCATTCACGTGGTACCTTTTGAAATGGTTCAATATTGGCCAATTCTTTTTCCTATAATAATTCTGTGTATTCCTTCCATCTGTTTTTGATGCTTCCTGAGTCATTTAATATTTTTCCCCATAAAATCCTCCATTATTTTGACTTAAGGCTTGAATTTTTCTTCAATTCTTTCAGCTTGAGATATGCCGAGTGTGTTTTTTACTTTTGGTTTTCTATCCCAATATATCTGCATATGTCATTAGGATACTTTTTTCTTCTCCAACCGTCCTTTGAAATCTGTTCAGCTCTATTGCTTCATCATTTATTTCTTTTACTCAGCTTCAACAGCACATTTTAGTGTCTCTTGTGACATACATTTTGATGTCTTCTTTCTATTCTATCTTTTTAATGACCTCTTGCTTTCTTCATATATGATGTCCCTGATGTCTTGCACAATTCATCTGGTGTTTAGTCATTATGTTTTACATGTCAAATCTTCTCTTGATGTGGTCTTTAAATTCAGATACCCTACTGGTATTTGAATGACAGGTTCTTTGAATTTGGAGATCCATACGGACTTCTCAGTAAAATAAAAATTTTAAGCTGCACTTTTTTCACTTTACTAACATTATATACACAGCTTCCAGTGTCACAGCAGCTCACAAGCCTCTATGGTATGACAAACTGATGGATGCATGGGGGATTGGCTATAATGCCTTACATAATTTTCTCTTTTATGTTTCTAAGTGTAAAATAGTTATTTGCCAAAATTAAGATAATTCCTATTTTCATTTTTACTAAGTAAATCAACATTAAGTTTAGATGTCCTGAAAATTTTACATATTTATCAGTAATGACAATTTTTCATGCTACAGCTGAAATAAATTTTTCTTACAACCTAAATCTAGTTAAACATCCTTTTCCAAGTTCTTGTTCAATACTTTCATCATTCTTTTCTATCTGTAGGAAGAATACACAGTAATCCCAATTTCAAAGAAAACAAATATAAATTTTTTCACATATAACTGGTTTAGTTATTGGAAATGCTAAAAAATCAAACTCAGGCTTGAATAATTTTTTTATAAACTTAATTTTTATATTTTATTTTTGAAATAGGCATCAAAAAATGTTTTGAGAATAAAAAAAACTATTTTTATGTACATGTACTATGCTCTTATTGAGACCAGGATACTCTAAAGTTTTTGGAAGAAGTTTTAAAATTATTTTCCCATGTGTTTGGTGATTCTTTTGAATTCCTATTACTTATAAAATTTTATTTTTATAAAGTGAGACAATCAGAAAACAACTTCCAACCTTTCCTATCTTGTATGTATTTCTTTCTCTTTTTTCTCCATAAAATGACAGATTCTTTGAATTTGAAGATCCATAAGGACTTCTCAGTAAAATAAAAATTTTAAGCTGCATTTTTTTCACTTTACTAACATTATATACAAGCTTTTATTATGGTTTGAAATTTAGTTGTTGTAATCTGGCACTTGGAGTATCAGTGTACATGGCTTATATGGATATGGATTCACAGCATACTTTTATTTTTGACATTATCACCATTTGACCTTGGCAAGGTCATTTGCCTTTCTTTTCTGTAGTTTCTTCACATCTAAAATATGCTTAATGGAACTCAGATAATATGATTGTTGAGAATTTAAGATGTACTTTCCTTTTCGGAAGCTATTAGTTTGATTCTGACTCATAGTGACTTCATGTGACAGACTAAAATTGCCCCATATGATCATCTTAACTGTAGTTTTTATGGAGTAGATAGCCTGAACTCTCTCCTGCAGAGCCGTAGCATGGTGTTGAAGCACAGCTTTTCAATTAGCACTCAGTATTTAAGTGGTACATCACCAAACACAAACAAACAAGAAAACCTATTGCAGTTGAGACAGTTCTGACTCACAATGACCTTATAGGACAAAATAGAACTGCTTCATACAGTTTCCAAGGAGCACCTGGTAGATTCAAAATGCCAGCCTTTTGGTTAGCAGCCAGAGCTCTTAAACGTTGTACCATCAGGACTCCATGTGCTTAGCACACAGAAATACTTGTCAAATGTCGACTTTATTATTTCTATTTGGTAAGAATCAATTAAAAAATACATTGGCTAAATTGCAGTAATACCTAGCATCATATTAGTAGTTTATAGAAATAGTGAAAATGACTACCATTTCTGAAAAGCAGTGATTGCCTTTTCCTAACAGGACAATGAATTGTGAAATTCAATATTACTATTAAATTTGTTTCACTTATATTATGTTGCCTTCTCTGTGCCAAGTACATTTTTACACACTTGAAAATTATTAAGTCATTTAATCTTCATGGCAAATCTGTGAAACCAATACAGAGAACAGAGAGACATTCAGGCACTATGCTTGGTTACACTGCTAGGCAGAAAAGTCAGAATTGAGTCTAGTCTTCATCTCTTAGAAGTTTAAGAATTCAAACAAAAAGATTACTTATTCAAAGATCAATTTTACTGGACTTGAACATAACCTAAGAACTCTTGCAATCTTAACCAAATATTGAAGGACAGAGTAGCAGGGGTAGGGCTCTGGGAACTATGTTCTCAGGGGACATCAAGGCCAATTGGCATAACTAGTCTATTGCTAAGAGAGTCTTCTGCACCTCGTATTGGTGAGTGGTGTCTGGGGTCTTGAAAGCTAGCAAGCTGTCATCTGAGGTGCACCAAATGGTCCCAACTCAGCCGGAATAGATGATCACCACGGACAACAATGACATGAGGGGAAAAAGAACCCACAAGACAGCAAGACCCACGTGAATGGGTGACGATATCAACATTTGACCAGAAGAACCAGATGGTTCCTGGCCACTGCCAGTGACAGCCATGATGGGGTTCACAATGTTGAGTCCCAGTGGCTACATGAAAAGAAAAAAGGGGTGCACCCGGAAAAATCCTCTAAACCACCACAGTTGGAGGTCCAAAGGCCTGAGAGTTTCCCTGGGAGCATGGCCCCTAGATTTGGTGCTACCTCTGATCACAAATCTTTACTTAAGTCAACTCTTTGGACAGGAATGGATTAAACTCAGAGACACAGAGTGACTATATCGCGTGTACACTTTATAGTTCTGTGCATCTACAGGATGTCTTCCTACTGGCCTCTTACTAGAAAGGAGAGGAGAGGGTGAGGAAGAGGGGACAGGAGATTATTAAGAGGATATTACATGTATAGAATGGAAAGGAGGAGTGTGCTGTCACCAGGCAAGGAGAGCAGAAGGAGCTGAAGATAGGTGGGCATGCAAGTTTAAATTGGAGTGTACACTTTCACTCAATCACAACAAATAAAAAAAAAGTTACTTATTTCTTAATATTGAGGTTTGTAAATGATGAAAATTCTAAATTAGATAAAAAGAGGTTTAGGAGCCATTGATGGATTTCAGAATACTGCATTAAGTTAGGAAGATGCTGATTCATGATAATACAGTATTTCCAATTAGTGGCAAATATTAAGCAAAAAATATTGAATCTAATAGTGACATTTCCTAATTCCAATATAACTAACGTATATATTTCCTGTCAATAAATTGAGGGTTATTCCTAATTATTCACAGCAAAATCTATTAAGATTTAATAGTAAACATTGTTTTGTGATAATTTTGGCCAAGTATTTACATGACAAATATTGAAAATTGTTTTTATAGTCATCATACTTCCAGAGTGAAGTTGTACTTGATATGCCACTGGCTTGTCCCAAAATTTTAAAAATAGGGACACCATAAGATGGATTCTTAATCTTCACCTCTCTAACTCTGGTACTTTTTCAGAAGTATTCTTCTATAACTCTCTTTCCTAGTAACTTTCTTCTTAAGATTTCATACACTAGTGAGAGTAATAAGGCAAATAAAAATTTTGTATTTTCTGAAATAATCCAGAGCAGAATTGCTGATGACAATGTATGATATTAATAACAGTTATTAATAATAGAAGAAACAAAAAATATTTCATACTTCGAGAGATAGTAACTCCTGAGTGACTGTAGTTTTAATAAGAAAGTCAACATTTAATTGCATAATATTTAGAAAATACATATATTACATATATTGTTGTGGACTTGGGCAGGACAAACAAACTGATACTAAGTTCTTGTCATGCTGCAGAGCAACTGAAATGTCTCATACACGGGTGATGGTAATATAAAATGAAAAAGACACTTCGGAAATCAATATGCCAGTTTTTATAGTATTCAACGTATATTTACTCTGTGTCCCAGTAATCCCATCCCAGTAATTCTACTTTTTATCTTTTTTATAACCAACAAAGCAAAAACATGTCAGGTCTGACATTTATGTCCGTGAACTTAAATTGTTCTAAGTGCTACTGTCTCATTACTGAATATCACTGTGGTCACCTTCAAAGTACGCCATTTGGGGAGCTGTGCACCAACACCAGCACCTAATCCACCCTTCAAAGCAATTTTGTAACTCTTTCAGCAATGGCCATTGCTCACATTGGCACGGTGGCAAGTTCCCGAACTTAATTGTATAGTTGTGTGTGAGGGAGGGAGTTTTCGGCCAGTAAGCAAGTAACTGCGTTGGAACATCTTCACTACTCACCTGATCTGGCCCCCAGTGCCTTTTTTGTCTATCCAAAGATAAAGGAAATATCAAAAGGATGGCATTTTGATAACGTTCAGGACATCAAGGATAATACGAGGACAGCACTGATGGCCATTCCAGATAAAGAGTTCCAAAATTGCTTTGAAGGTTGGACTAGGCACTGGCATCAGTGTATAGCTTCCCAAAGGGAGTGCTACAAAAGGTGACCACAGTGATATTCAGCAATGAGTTACATAGTACTTTTTTCTAGGATGAGTTACTGAAGTTTATTGGCAGACCTCCTATGTTCAAGAAAAAATTTCTGTATGAATCTTCTTGGAAGCTTTATTGATAATAGCAAAAAACTGGAAGGAAATGAAATTCCCATGAACAGCAGAATGAATAAATCAATGTGGTTTATCCATAGAATACCACAATATTCAGCAAATTAAACAAATAAAAAATAGGAAAATAAACTGACAATTGATAAAATGCAATAATTGATCAAATATAGAAATTTTCTTCCCAGCACTGCAGCAGCATTACATCACATGTATGTAGGCAAAACAAGTTATTTTACTTTTAGATATATTAATAAAGCAGATTTCAGAAGGTCAAACAGTGTATTTCTTAAAATGTTTCCATCCTTATATTCATATACAGGTAACCCTGACAGTGCACCGGTTAAGTGCTCTGCTGCTAACTCAAAAGCCAAATGGTTTTAACTCACCAACTCACCTCAAAAAAACGATGTAACAGTCCGCTTTTGTAAAGACTTATAGCCTTGGAAGTGCTGTGGGTCACTTCTACCTTATAAGTGACCATTATGTACTCTATTTTAAAGTATTAAGTTATAGAATTTTAATCCCACACATATGAATTGCACCTCAACGCAGAAAATTGCACCTCTACTTTACTAAGCACAATATTCTTCTCCGTATTACATACTTTGCATATGTTGTCTGGAGGGATTGATCCCTGGAGAAAGACATCATACTTGGTAAAGTAGAGGGTCAGTGGAAAAGAAGACCCTCAGTGAGATGCATTGACATGGTGGCTGCAACAGTGGACTCAAGCATCACCGCAATTGTGAAGATGGCTCAGGACTGGGCAGTGTTTAGTTCTGTTGTACGTAGATCTAGTTGCTGTGAGTAGGAATTGACTTGAGAGCACCTAACAACAACATGGGAATCACAAACTGATGACTATTAATCAAATAAAAATTCCTTGTTTTAATCGTGATTGAGTGAAAATGTACATTTCCATATAAATTTCCATGCCCACCTATATGCAGCTCCCACTGCTCTCCCTGCCTGATGACAGCACACTGTTCCTCTACGCTCCATACATGTCTTATCCTCCCAACAATCTCCTGTCCCCTCCTCTCCACTCACTCCCCTGCCTCCAGTAAGAGGTCAGCAGGACAACATCCTTTGGATGCATAGAATCATAAAGTGCACACATGATGTGGTCATTCCGTGTCACCAAGTCCAATCCATTACTGTCCGAAGAGTTGATCTCCATAATGATTTATGGACAGGGGCAGCATCAGGGCCAGGGGCTATTCTCCCAGGGGAACTCTGAGGCCTCTGGACCATCAATTGCAGTCTTTTAGTGGAGGTCTCAGGGTGCCTCTTTTTAATCTTGTGTTGCCAATGAGATTCAACTTTGTGAGCTCCATGACGACTATCACTGGTGGTGGCCAGGCACCATTTGGTTCTTCCAGTCACAAGTCAACGTAGTCAGCCACTCACATGGGTCTCTGTGACTTCTGGGTTCTCTTCCCCCCATGTGGTTTTGGTCCTTGTGATCATCCATTCCTGATGAGTTGGGACCATTTTCTGTACCCTCAAATGGCAGCTTGACAGCTTTTAAGACTCCAGATGCCACTCACCAATGTGGGGTGCTGAAAGCTGTCTTAGTAAAATTCTAGTTGTGCCAACAAGGCCTCAATTTCCCCTGAGAGCATGGTCCCCAGACCCCAAACCCACCTACACTGTTCTTGCAATATTGGGTTAATATGCGAGGAGTAATGTTACGTTGAAGTCCAGTTAATATTGATCTTCTTTCTAATGTGTGCTGTCACAGAATTCACCAAACCAAATTTCTATCAACTATCTAATCTAAACCCTCTCCCCCTCTACCCCCATCCCTCTCCACCTTTGCAGCTGTCAAAGAGTCTTTTCTTCTATTCATGAGTCTGTTTTTAAGTTCTTATCATAGGTGTCTCATACAATATTTGTCCTTTTGTCACTGACTACTTTCACTCAGCATTATATCTTCCAATTGAAACCAGGTTATGAGATGTTTCCTAAAATCATCGTTGTTCTTTACCACAGCATAGTGTTCCATTGAGTATATGTACCATAGTTTACCTATCGATTCCTCTGTTGTTGGACATCTCGGTTGATTCCATCTTTTTGCTATTGTGGACTGTGCTGCTATAAACATTCCTGTGCATGTATCAGTTGGTATAAATGGCCCTGATTCTGTAGGATATATTCCAAGCAGTAGAATTACCAGGTCAAATGGTGTATCTAGATCCAGCTTTCTAAGGAAGCGCCAGATACCTTTCCAAAGACATTGCACTGTTTTGCAACCCGACCAACAGTGTAGGAAAGTTCCAGTTTCTCCACAGACCTCTCTAGCATTTGTTGTTCTGTGTTTTTTGGACCATGGCCAACTTTACTGGGGTGAGATGATACCTCTTTGTAGTTTTCATTTGAGTTTCTTTAATAGCTAATGATCGTGAGCATGTCAGCATGTGTTTTTTGGCTGCCTGGATTTCTTCTTTAGAGAAGGGTCTGTCCATCTTCTTTGCCCATCACTTAATTGAATGATTTATCTTTTTTCTTATTAATATTTTATATTACCTTATAGACTATGGAGATCAGGCATCAGTGTGACATATAGTTTCCAAGTATTTTTTCCCATTCTGTAGGTGGCCTTTTAATTCTATTAATAAAGTCTTTGGATGAGCAAAAGTGTTTGATTCTTAGTAGTTCCCATTTATCTGTTTTCTCTTCTATTGTTTGTGGTTTGTTTAACAGATTTTGAAGTCTGTCTACATTGTGTATTAAACCTTCCATTGTTGTTCCTACTTTTTCTTGGATGAGCTTTATCATTGTAGATTAAATATTTAGGTCTTTTATCCAGTTTTAGTTGGTTTTTGTATAAGGTGTAAGATATGGGTCATGTTTCAATTTAGTGCAGATGGATCACCAATTTTGCCAGCACCATTTGTTGACGAGATTGTTTTTACCCAGCGTAATGTCTTAGGGCCTTTGTCGAGTATCAATATTCATAGGAAGATAATGTCATCTCTGAGATCTCAATTCTGTTCCATTGATCGATCTGTCTGTTTTTGTACCAGTACCAGGCTGTTTTGACTATTGTGGCAATGTAATAGGTTCTAAAATTAGGTAGTGAGAGGCCTCCCAGTGTGTTCTTCTTCTTCAGCAGTGCTTTACTTACCCAGGTCTTCTTCCCTTTCCAAACAAAGTTGGTGATTTGTTTCTCCATCTCATTAAAAAATGTCACAGGAATTTGTATTGGGATTGCATTATATAGGTAGATTGCTTTGGGCAAAATAGACATTTTTACAGTGTTAAGTCTTCCTATCCAGGGTAGTTTTCTCCATTTATGTAAGCCTCGTTTGGTTTCTTGCAGTAAGGTCTTGTAGTTCTCTTTGTAAAGGTCTGTTAATTTCTCTGGTTAGATTTATTCCTAGGTGCTTTATCTTCTTAGGGGCTATAGTAAATGGTATTGATTTGGTGATTTCCTCATTAGCAATGTCATTGTTGGTATAAAGGAATCCTACTGATTTACTCATGTTTATCTTGTATCCTGAGACTTTGCTGAATTCTTCTGTTAGTTTGAGTAGTTTACTTATGGACTCTTTAGGATTCTCTATGTATACAACCATATCATCTGAAAATAGAGAGATTTTTACTTCTTTGTTGTTGTAGATGCCCTTTGTTTCTTGGTCTTGTCAAATTGCTCTGGCTAGAACTTCTAGTACCATGTTGAATAGGAGAGGTGAGAGTGAGCCTACTTGTCTAGTTCCCATTCTCAAGGGAAATTGTTTCAGTCTCTCAGGATGACATAGGCAGTTGGCTTTGTATAAATGGCCCTTATTGCCTTGATAAATTTACCATCCATTCCTATTTTGCTAAGAGTTTTTAGCATGAATCAGTGTTGGGCTTTATCAAATGCCTTTTCTGCATCAATAGACAAAGTCAGGTGATTCTTGTCTTTTGTGTTATTCATGTGGTTGATCACATTAATTGTTTTTCTGATGTTGAACCAGCCTTGCATCCCTGGTAGGAATCCAATTTGGTTATGATGGATTATTTTTTTTTTTTGATATGCTGTTGTATTCTATGGGCAAGAATTTTGTTGAAGACTTTTACATCTAGATTCGTGAGTGATACCAGTCTATGTTTCTCCTTTTTGGTTGGGTCCTTTCCTGGCTTTGGTACCACGGTTGTGCTTGCTTCATAGAAAGAATTTGGGAGTATTCCATCCCATTCTATACTGTGACACAGTCTCAGTAGTACTGGAGATAACTCTTCTCTAAAAGCTTGGTAGAATACTGCATTGAAGGCACCTGGCACATGGCTTTTTTTTTGGTTGGTAGTTTTTCGATGACTTTTTCAGTCTCTTCCTATGTGATGGGCTTATTAAGTTGTTCTGCTTCACCTTGCGATGATTGTGGTGGGTGATATGAATCAAGGAATTTGTCCATTTCCTCTAGGTTTTCAAATTTGTTAGAGTACAGATTCATAGTATTATGTTATAATATGTTTTATTTCTATTGGATCTGTTATGACAACTTAGCTCTCATTTCTTATTTGGGTTATTTGTTTCCTTTCGGGTTTTTCTTTAGTAAGTTTAGCCAGTGGTTTGTCAATTTTGTTCATCTTTTCAAAAAAACAGCTTTTGGTCTTTTCAATTTTTTCGATTGTTCTATTCTCTAAATTGTTCAGTTCTACTGTAATTTTTTTGATCTGCTTTCTTCTGGTGATTGTAGGGTTCTTCTCTTGTTCTCTCTACTTATTCAAGTTGTAGGGTTAGTTCTTCGGTTTGGTTTCTTTTTTCCTTTCAGCTGTGTGCATTTATAGAGATAAACAGACCCCTGAGCACTGCTTTGGCTGTATCCCATATGTTCTGGTAGGAAAGGTTTTCATTCTCATTGGAATCCATGAAGTTCTTTATTTCATCCTTAATTTCTTCTATATCCCGTGGCTTTTTGAGCAAGATGTTGTTCAGTTTCTAAGAGTTCCACTTTCTATCTATGTTTTTTCTGCTATTGATTTTGACTTTTATGGCTTTATGACCTGAGAAGATGCTTTGCACGAATTCAGTGGTATGGATTTTGTTGTGAATTGCTTTATGTCCTAGAACCTAGCCTGTTCTGGAGAATGTTTCATGTGCACTGGAGGAGAAGGTGGTTTGTCAGCTGATGGATAGAAAGTTCTGTATATGTCAATGAGATGTACTTGGTTAATTGCGGAAATAAGGTCTTCTGTGTCTTTACTGAGCTTTTCCTAGATGATCTGCCCAATACTGAGAGTGCAGTGTTGAAGTCTCCCACTATTATTGTGGAGTGATCTATCTCATTTTTGAGCCTAGTCAGTGTTTCTTCGATGTATTTAGGTGCTCGAATATTTGGTGCATAAATATTTAATATTGTTAAGTCCTGCTTGTATATTGAACATTTCAGCAATAAATAGTGGCCATCCTTGTCCATGATGATGCATTTTACATTAAAATCTATTTTATCTGAGATTAGAATTGCTACACATCCTCTTCTTTGTATATTATTAGACTGATATATATTCTTCCATCCTTTAGTTTTTGGTTTGTTCCTATCTTTAAGTCTAGGTGAGTTTTTTGTAGGCAACCTATGGATGGGTTGTATCTTTTGATCCAAGATGTCACTAGATGTCTTCTTACTGGAGCATTCAATCCATTCACATTCACTGTAATTATTGATAGGTATGTGTTTGTTGCTGTCATTGTGATATATTTATTTTTGTGTTGATGTTTTCTCTGTTGCTCTTATTAATCTGTTCTGGGACTTTCTTCTTTGTGAGTTGATTTTTCACTTCTTTTAATGTTGGTTTTGTGGTTGTTGAGACTCCTGTATTACATTTCTTGATTTAGTATTTTGCATCTTTATTGTGCTTTATGGCTGGCCCTGTGTTCTGCCTTAATAAACTATTTATAAACCTGATTTTAATTACTACCTGTCTTTTTAACTTCTTCTCTATCTGGAAGGACTATAACGACTGTAATACATCCCTCTTTTCAATACAAATGACATATAGTTTTCATGATACAATCACTGGATCATTTCTTTCACTATTATAGCTTTCATTGAGTTTGGAGCCTTTCCTAACTGAGTAGATTTCTGGATGATGTGTCCTGAATTTGCTTCTAGTGACTTTGTTCTACTAAGCCAAGAGATTGTTTTAGTATTTCTTCTTACTGGAGCTTGGTTTTTACAGAGTCTCTGAGTTTCTGTTGCTCTGTGAATGTCTTCATTTCTTTTTCATATTTGAAAGGTAGTTTTGCAGGATGTATAATTCTTGATTGGAAGTTCTTCTCCGTCAAGGCTTTGAATGTGTCATGTCACTATCTCCGTGCCAGCATTGTTTCTGCTGAGAAATCCGATGAAAACCTACAGGGTTTCCCTCTGAATGTAAGCTTTGCTTTGAGTCTTGGTGCCTTTAAGAATTTCTGTTTGTTTTGTTAAGCTTGATTACAATATGTCTTGAAGTCTTTCCTTTGAGATCTATATTGAGTGACATTTGATATGCATCTTGGGTATCTATATTCTCTTTTTTCCTAATTTATGGTAAGTTTTCTGTCAGCTACTCAGCAACAATACTCTGTGTTCTCAGGTGTCTCACCCTGTTGAGGAACTCCAGTCAATCATAGATTGTTCCTCTTAATAGAGTCCTGTATGTTTCTTAATGCTTCTTTATTTTTCTTGTTTCTTTTTTTGTGATTTCTCCTCACAGATGCTGGAGTCAGTAGCTCTGTCTTCCAAGTCAGAAAGTCCATTTTCCATTTAGTCTGTTCTGTTTTCTTGGCTTTGAATTTAAGTTTCTGTCTCTTTGATTTTGTTCTTGATCTGTTGGATTTCAGAGTACTGGTGTTCCATCAGATTGAACAGCTTGCTTAAGTTTTGATTTTGCTCTGCTGCATTTTGTATACTGTGTAGGAGGGCTCTCTATGTAATCCTTTTGTATTCACCTTCCAGTAGTTTCAGAAAGGTTTCTTTGTCTGGAAAGCTCTTTGGTGCTTTGTGGGGGTGGGGGTGGGGGTGGGGGTATGTGGGGGCTTCTGAAGGCATGGGTGATTTCTTGGTTATGCTTGTCTCTGGAGTTTGTTGCTTTTTGGGTGTCATGTGAGTCCATAAAGGCTGGAAGAGATGCTGTGAGAATGAACTGCAATTCTTTCTCTAGGCCATCTTAAAATGCAAGGTAAAAGGAATCTGACAACTTCCAAAGTCAGTCAGGTTTTCAGCTGTACAGGTCTCTCTTCCTAGCTGGAAAACTAAGCATCTCTATATCCAACCCCAGATGTTATAAACTAGTTCAAAATACAGAAAGGCTGTTGGCTGCTGGCCTCTGTTGCTAGACTCCAGCCATAGGTGACTCTGTATAAAATACTGCTTTTCTGCTGGAAAAGCACTCTCCTCTGGGGAGGTACTGCCTCCTAGTCTGTGAATTAGGTCCAGCTGAGGCCAATGTATGGGTATCTCTGCCTCCTGGTGGAACAAGACAGTGTCTCGCACAAGCTCCCTGCCTGCTCTGTATAGCCTACTCAATGGCGGAGGTGGAAAGAGAGTCCAAAGGTGCCGAGATGAACAGAGTCCAAAGCCAGGCTCTCAAAATATTTCAGTTTTGCCTGCTGATCCCACCAACAGTGTGTCTGAGATTAGCGGCTAGTCAGGTCCCAGCTCCACCTGCCTGCTAAGACAGAGAAAAAAAAATTAAATGGTGAATTACCTTTTGTTCATGAAAACTAGTACTCACCAAGAGTGGGGGATGGCAAAAGAGAGGAGGTTCTCTGTTCAGTGATATGAAGTCCAAACCTACAGCCCTATGCCATGTCCTCACCAGGTGTCCAGAGGATCCATTTAATTACCAGTTCAGGTCTTGGTTTCTAGAGGGATTTAAGGAGAAGTATGTTTAGTCTGCCAACTTGACTCTGTCTCCCCAAAATTCTTAAGACATATATTTGGTCTTCACTGTAGCATTCTTGTTTGTTATGTAATTAATCAGTTACAGGGACAAAAATATTATAACTTTTGGGGCTGATAATACTTCTCATCTTTTAAAAAGCTTCATTTGTTTCACAAATCATTTTATGATTTCTATAGGTTGTTCCTAGTATTATGCCTGGCTTGTTACCCTTTCCCAAATGTATGCTTTCAAGAGTTTTGTACTTAAAAAAAGAATGTGATATCACTTGTGATCTTTCTTAACCAGGTAGAGCTTTCAGGGAACTTTCATATGAAAGGATTTTTTTTTTTTTTTTTTTTTTTTTGTCAATGCTTCAACCTTCTCTCTTTTATCTAAAACTCTTACAGGTTCTCTGGATTTAACCTATGGCCATTAATATTTACCACCAATTGATAATGATATTATGTAACATTGGAGTGTGGTTCTTCTTACATGCTCACTCATAATTAGAAAACCACTGGAATTATGGGGCTTTAATGAGGAAGTTTAATTTGGCATCAATTCAGAGGATGTGGGAGATGGTTAAATCAGAAGACGATATTGAGGGCCTGATGAAAGTGAGCCAAGCTGGAAATACAGAGGCGTATGTGAAGTTATGCTGAAGGCAGAATTTGTTTTATTAGACAAATGAGTAAGTGTAAAAGATTATTACTATGGACCTCCAAATCAGAATAAATTTCAATATAGGAGTAGCACTAACTTCTTTTTGAGGGATTAGAACATGTTCAGAAGCCTGATAAATTCAGACTGAAGCTTGTTGAGATTAAGTAATCAAAAGACATATCAGAGATTTATAGAATTCTGATGGAAATGTAAAATTTAAGAAATAGTCTCAAAAATGACACATATTCCAAATTCAAGTGTGCAGAAAAGAGAAATGATTTTTCATTCTCAGAGAAGACATTGTTACCAAAGAGAGGATGTGGACAATCAATAAAGCTTGGAAAATATGTAAATATGAGTGGCAGGTGAAAATGATGAGCAAAGAGAATAAGGACGAGCAATCAGAGAGACAGAGTGAGAACTGGTGTCATATATTTCACAGAAAATGAGGAATGAAGAATTTTGAGGGTGGGAAATAGGTCCAATGTAAATAAATATCATAATATATGACTGACATAGTTCTAAGTGTTTTAGGTACTTTCCTAAGTTAAAGCTCACAATATCTATATAAAATATGTAACATTAGCCAGATGAAGCAACAAGGCTCAGCGAGTTTAAGTGAGGGACATAAGAGCATATGGCAGAGCTAAACTTTGAATTTCAGGCTCGTGTGAAAGCAGTTTAACCACTAAAATACATTATGTACAGTAACAACTATAAGCTAGAATTGAGAGCGCAGTAAGACAAAAGGTATTTGATGAACACTGATCTTTGAAAGGCAGTTTGAGAATATTTTTGAAGACAGAAACATTGTTACAAAGAATTGTGATGTGAATAGACATTAGACAGTGTGCACCAAAGAATTTGTCACTGAAATGAAAAGAACAGTGGTTTAGTTTTAATGAGTTACCAGAGTACAATGAAGTGGATGTTATGTGAAATGTTTCTCTCTCTCTTTCTCTCTCTGTCTCTATTCAATGATTAGGGTAACTGAGAAACCACTGCATATTACCAGAATCATTTTACATTTGTGGTGTAAGAGGTATTACAGGTCATGGACCAAGAGATGAAAGCTGACACAACTGAATAGCAATTTACGTTCACTGATGCGTCACTAGAAAATGACCTAAATTTGATAGCCCTTTTTAAAAGTAATTACATATATGATAGTAAATAAAGTGAAATGTTACATATAGGATAGAAATAAAGAGAATTACATTGGTTTTGTGAGAAGTAATACTTGTTTAAGAAACAAAATTATGCGTCTGTTCCACTTCTTGGCATAGATACATAATTTTCAACAATCTGAAAATACACACATGTTCTTATAAAAAGTTCTTGAATAAAAACCTTTTAAAATTAGAAAGAAATGGTCAGAACCTTGATTTTATTCTATTTCTTCTTCCTGGACATTAGTTACAACAAATTGTGGTACAGTAACATCATTCACAGCATGTCTGGCCAACAGCCACTACTGAGTCACTTGTAAGTAAGTTTGTATAATTGATATTTGGATTGACAATTCTAATTTGACAACATGATTTCAAAGTTGAAAGAACTAAACATGAGAACATGAGAGTAGACACTGATGCATTCTGCAACACTTCAGCTCACACAGCCCATAAATATTAAGGAAATATGTTTTATTTACTGATATTTGTAACTTAATTTTTCTAATGGAGTGACAGAAAACAGTTTTTCCTGTTGTGGTAAACTAAAAAAAATAAATAAACTTGCCATTGAGTCAATTCCAACTTACAGCAACACTGGGACAGAGTTAAACTGCCTCATACAGTTTCCAAGAAGCACCTGGTGGATGAACTGCTGACCTCTTGGTTAGCAGCTGTAGCTCTTAGCCACTACACCACCAGGGTTGTTCTGGTAATTGGTATTTAATTAAAAGTTACATTCTTCCCTGTGTTTCGGTAACAGAAATGTTCATACAAATAATGGACACTTTGCAAGAATGCATTCAAGTAAAAACATACACATTAAATGGTTGTGGTTGTCTGTGGGCAAGGGAGGGGGTACAAGGGCATGCACACACGCACACATCCACACATGCGCACATGAGAGTGTTAGCTTTTAATGGTAATCATGGTAATGTACAAAGAAGTGTTTTTGAGGCACATTTATCAAATAACAATAATAGTAAAATGATTTTAAAATGCAAGCAGTCCCCGGGCTACAACATCTGACTTACGTATAACCGAGTAGTTAAGAACCAACGCCCATAAAGCCTGTTATATTGAAAATTCAAAGTTTGCGGACTGCCAGTTAAGGTTCTGAACTCATCCTAGAAAAAGTGCCATGTACGTCACTGCTGAATATCACTACAGTTACCTTCAAAGCATTCCTCTTGGGAAGCTATGCACCAATGGCAGTGCCTGTTCCGCCCTTCAAAGCAATTTTGGAACTCTTTCTGGAATGGCCATCAGAGGTGCCATTGTATTACCCTTGATGTCCTGAACATCATGTCTTCCTTTCAATATTTCCTTCATCTTCGGGTAAAGAAATAGTCATTGGGGGCCAAATCAGCTGAGTAGGGAGGATGTTCCAATACACTTATTTGTTTACCAGCTAAAAACTCCCTCACACACAACTAAACAGTTAAGTTCACAAACTTGTCACCTTGACACCATGTACAGTGGCCACTCCAGAAAAGAGTTTCAAAATTGCTTTGAAGTGTGGACTAGGTACTGGCACAGGAGCACAGCTTTCCAAGTGGAGTACTTTGAACGTGACTTTGGTTATATTCAACAGTGAGGTATGTAGCACTTAGAACAACTAAGTTCAAGGACTTAATTGTCAGACCTTGTACGTACAATAGTTGTTAATAACAAATGGATACTCCTCAGTGTTTTTGTTAACTCCTTTGTGATGCATATCAAAACATCATTATTATTACTATATTAAGTTAAACATGATTTAGTGGAGCCAGCCAAGTGCCCTCGAGTCAGATCCGACTCATGGCGACCCTAAGTAGTATTTATTTTCTTATGCATGAAAATGGATGCTGTATGCTATATACTAAGACAAATATTTGATGAACTGACATTAGAAACAAATCTATCTGTTTCTATTTGCACACAATTTTGTCTTAAGGACAGATTTTGGAATGAGGCCTATCTGTAATATGCTTGTGTCTCACAAATAATTACTGAAATAAAATAAAAATACAAAAACTTTAGACATTTTTATTTAATCAGATTATATATATATGTGTATATATATATTTGTTGCTATTACTTGTACTTGATTTGATTCTGACTCATAGCAACTACATGTATGTCAGAATACAACTGTGGTCCATAGGGTTTTCTCAGGTGTGACATTTCAGAAGCAGATTGCCAGACTTGCCTTCCAGGACTCCACACTCACCTACACACACTTACACACACACACACACACACACACACACACACACATCCCCCCCACACTGTAAATATTCCTATGTAACAAACATTGAACATTGACTTCAAAGAATATTTCAGAGGGCAGCTCCAAAAGCAAAAATAATTGTTATAATGACATATGCAGAGGCCTGGAGGTAGAAAACCAAAAGGGAAGAACATGTTCTGCATTTCTCAAGGTGAAGGAACTGAAGAAAATGTTCCAGCCTTGAGTTGAAATATTGAAAGTTTCCATGGGGAAAATATTAAATGACTCAGGAAGCATCAAAATAAGATGGAAGGAATACACAAGTGCTATACCAGAAGAACTGGTATATTTTCAACCATTTCAGGAGTTAACATATGAGCAGGAACCAGTGGTTCTCAAGGAAGAAGTCTAAGCTGCATTGAAGGCATTCATGAAAAACAAGGCTCTGGGAACTGATGGAATACCATCTGAGATGCTTGAACCAAAGGGATGCAGCACTGGAAGTTCTCACTCATCTGTACTAAGAAATTTGAAGGATGGCTGTCTGGTCAACTGATGGGAAGATGTCTACAAAACAAAAACATTTATGATTATTCCCAAGAAGCTGATACCAATGACTGTGGAAATTATCAAAGAGTATCGTTAATATCAAGCAAAAGTAAAATTTTGCTGAAGACCATTCAGAAGCAGCTACAGTAGTGTATAGACGGGGAACTGCCAGAAATTAAAGTTGGATTTAGAAGAGAATGTGGAATAAGGGGTATCACTGCTACTGTTAGATGGATCCTGACTGAAAGCAGAGACTACCAAAAAAGTGTATGCCTGTGTTGTATTGACTATGCAAAAGCATTCGACTGTGTGGATCATAACAAATTATGGATGACATTGGGAAGAATGGGTATTTCAGAACACTTAATTGTGCTCATGAGGAGCCTGTATGTAGACCAAGAGGCATTCATTTAAACAGAACAAAGCGTTACTGCATGTTTAAAATCATAAAAGGTATGTGTCATGGTTGTGTCCTTGCATTATACTTATTCAATCTTCATAAAGTCGGCGATTAACAAAAACAAAAGATCTTCAACAAGATGCATTGGCACAACAGCAACAACAAGAGGTTCAAGCATAGCTACAACTGTTAGGGGTGCATAGAACTGGGCAGTATTTTGTTGTATTCTACACAGAGTTCCTATGAGTCAGTACTGAGTTGAAGGTACCCCAAAACAATCTACCACCAAGAAGGTATAATTGGAAATAATCATTAAATTTAGGAGAGAATTCAGTAATCTTTTTGAAAAAGGCTAAAACATATCAAGCAGCAAAAATAACCTAAAATATGCCACTTACCTTTGTAATTATACAAGTTAAGGACATTCTCTGTTCAGGTGTGCTGATCCAAGCCATGATGTTTTCAGTAACTTCATATGCATGTGAAGGGTGGATGAAATGAAGAAGTGATGCCATTCGATCAGGTGTTGACAAAGAATATTGAATACACTGTAGGCTAAGAACAACCAGAATGCTGTTTAGAAGTAGTGATGGGGAGACTATTTCATCTGCTTTGAACATGTTATCAGGAGGGATCCTTGGAAAAGGGCATCGTGCTTGATATAGTGGAGAGTCAGTGAAAAAAGATGAAGACCCTTAATGAGATGGGTTGACATAGTGGCTACAAGAGTGGGTTTATACATAACAACCAATTTGAGGATGCACAGGACTGAGCGGTGTTTCCTTCTGCTGTGCATGTGGTTTGTAAGACTAGACGCTGACTAGGTGATACCAGCAGCAGCAGTAGCAACAGCAACAGCAGCAGCAGTTAAGGACATAATTTCCATCTTCTGTCCTTCCTAATTCTCCTTCTTCACATTCATCCCATAGATACCCACTGTTAGTAATTTGGTGACTTCCCACCACTAGTGTATAGAAGTGTATCTCTATATATAAACATATATGTATGCTTATGTAAATATCCAGAAGAGAATCATAACATATACCAACCAACAACTTGATATTTCTTTTTAAAAAGGGGGTGTGGCCAAGATGGAGAAGTAGATGGTTGCTTCCTGTGATACCTCTAACAACAAATCCCAGAAGAACAAATGAAACCAGTACATATAACATCCCAAAAGCCTTGAACATCAAAGCGAAAGTTGAGAAATTCAAGCAACAGGGAAAGGAGAGTTATGCCAGAAATACACGGATTCTACCACTGCGTGGTAAGTCAAGCATGCTCCTCAGCAGGAGTAGTTGTCTAGAGGGTCTACCCACACCATCATGACCAATGAGAGACAGCACACAATCTCAAAACTAAGTCTTTGCATGTAACTGGTCACATGTGGGTATGATTTTCTCTGTGAAATGGACCTCTCTCTCTTCTCCCAGAACCCCCTACTCCCTTCTCTGCACCATGCCCTGTGCTAGACTCTGTTGTCATTAAGTGAGCCAGAAGTAGAACTCTTCAAGTCCTACCTCAGCTATTCTCTGATATTCAAAGAGAGAACAATTCAATAACTTCAGGGAAGACAGGACAAAAAAAAATTCTGCTGACTCCCTTAAGCTGGAAAATCAGGTCAGAAACAATTATTTCACCTAGGTTTAGACATCAGGGGTTACATCAGCTGCACACTCAGGGGCAGTTATTAGCCTACTGCCTTTCTCAGCAGCTGCAGCTAGACACCTGTGCCTATGCCAATCACTCCTTCCCTTCTAGGACAGTAGCAAAGAGCCTGTACCACCTTCTTGGTGACTGATTACCTGGACATGGGAGTTGAATCCATGTAAGAAAAGTGAACTGTATGTTTCATAATAAGAAGCTAGAACACAGTAGATAAACATAAGCAAACTTTACTGATGGTGCAGAAACAGCAGTCCATGTCAAAGCACTTAAAGGGAGACCATAAGCTCTTCAGAAAGCACCAAAACCAAGAATCAAATTATCCTGAGGAAGAGAACTTCCTGGAAATATCAGAGGTAGAATACAAAAGATTAATGTGTAGAACTCTTCAAGACTTGATGAAGGAGATGAGACAAAATGTAGCAGAGCGTAATGACAAATTGAACAAGGTACAAGAAAGCATTGAATGGCAAGAATTAAAAATTCATAAAATTAATAAAATTACATAATTAGACAACTCAGTGGAAAGTCAGAGGAGCAGAATTGAGGCAGTAGGAGGCCAAGTTAGTGAGATTAAAGATAAAGCATATGACGTCAGCGTATCTGAGGAACAATCAGATGAAAGAATTTTAAAAATTCAAGAAACACTAAGAATTACATGGATTCTATGAAGAGGATTAGTCTATGAGTGATTAGAGTACCATAATTGGTGGTGGGGTGGGGGAGGGTTGACTGAAAATGCAGACAGAATTGCTGAAGATTTGCAGATAGAAAACTTCTCTTGTATCATGGAAAATGAGAAGATATCTATCCAAGAAGCTCAGTGAACTCCATACAAGTTAGATTACAAGAGGGACACCAACTTGTATTATAATCAAACGTGCCCAAACTAAAGATAAGGAGACACTTTTAAAAGTGGCTAGGGATGAATAAAGAATAACCTACAAAGGAAAAACTGTAAGACTGAACTCAGACTACTCAGCAGAAATCATGGAAGCAAGAAAGTAATTGGATGACATATACAAACCCTTGAAGGAAAATAATTGCTAGGCAAGAATTATATATCCAGCAACATTGTCTCTCAGATACAATGGTGAAATTTGGAATTTTAACCAGAAATTTATAAAATGTTCAAAAAAATTATAAGAAATAATAAAAGGAATCCTTTGGTTAGAAAATCAGTAACAACCCAAGACCAGAAGACAGAACAGAGCAACTGGATATGAACCCAAATGTGGGAATCACAAAAAATAAATCATAGGCAAAACAGTGAAAATAGGGAAACAGAGATGTCATTATGTAAACATTGTAACAAGGAATAAGGACCCAAAAGAAAATGTAGTCATAGATTTTTTATATGCAGAGGAAATCAAGACAATATAAAGAAGTTAAAGACTATTTTTAATTTAGAAAAATAATGGTAAATATTAAGGTAACCACAAATGAATCTAGCATTCTTGTGCATTAAAATAAAAGACATCAAAAACATGAAGTCTCAGCAAATGCAAAACCACCAGCATTGAAAAAGATGAAAACAAAACACATAAAAAAAAGATTCAGCTCAGAAAATCAAATGGAACAAAGAAATTGACTACACCACACAAAATGATACCAAAATGACAGTATTAAACTCATACCTATCAATAATGATGCTGAATGTAAATGGATTAAATGCACCAATAAAGATATGGAGAGTGGCAGATTGGCTAAAAAAAAAAAAAAAAAAAAATGACGCATATACATGTTGCCTACAAGAGACTCAACTTTGACTCAAAGACACTAACTAAAACTCAAAGGATGGGAAATATATAATACATCAAGCTAACAACATTCCCAAAAGAGAAGGACTGGCAATGATAATTTCTGATAAAATAGACTTTAAAATAAAACCATCACCATAATTAAAGAAAGGCATTACATAATGATTAAAGGATATAAATTCCAGGAGGATATAACTGTGTTACATATCTGTCCCGGCCCGCGGGGCAAATCAGCGGAGGAGCTGGGAGGAACCTGTGAAAAGGAAAACGGGGCAAGAGATGCAAAGAAATGGAGGCAAGACAAAATTCTGATCAAGCCTCAAAAAAAATTTTATTGCAACAGCGGAATATATACACACTGAGGAGGGGAAGGGTTTAGAATCGGGTGATATCTGGTGTGAGGCACTTGGCGTTTTATGCTTGGTTAGGCGGTATGCCTGGACAGTGACGCTGGGCAGTGACGCAGGTAGTTTTCGTGCACGCGCGTTTTCAGGGGCTTTCCAGACTTCCTGTTTTTTTGGGGCCTGAAGTTTTTTAATGGCCCCTGACACATATCTACACATTCAAGGACAGAGCTCCAAAATACATAAAACAAACACTAACTGCATTCAAAACAGAATAGATAGCTCCACAATAATAGTAGGAGACTTCAACACACCATTCTCAGTGAAGGACAGAACATCAAAAAAAAAGCTCAGTAAAGACATGGAAGATGTAAATCCCACAACCAACAGTGCTTCCTAGAGAAATAAGGGTGTCACACAAGTAGGTAAATGCATACCAACGTTTATTGCAACACTGTCGACATGAAGAAGATGTAATCAACTTACGTGCCCAACAACAGATAAACAGATAAACAAACTATGGTGTATTCACACAGTGGAATGCTATAGCATGATAAAAAATAATGATCTTAGGAAATATCTCACAACATGGACTCCTCTCAAAGACATTATGAGGAATGAAACTGGCCAGTTGCAAAAGGACAAGTATTGTATAAGAACTCAGGAAAAGTTTTAAGCATAGAAGAAAATAATTTTTGGTGGTTGCAGGAGTGGAGAGGGAGTGAGAGGGGTATTCACACACTACATGGTAGATAGGAGTTGGGCTACATTAAGGGAGTGATGGCACACAGTAGAAGGAAGGTCAGAACAACTGGGCTACCCCAAAAGCTGAAATATTTTCTAAATACAGCCCAACATTTTGAGGGACAGAATGTCAAGGACCAAGTCTGGGGCCCATGGTTTCAGGGGACATCAGGGCTAATATGCTTAACTAAGTTTTTTTAAGGAAAATGTTCTGCATTTTACTTTGGTGAGTGGCATCTGGGGTCTTAAAATCTAGCAAGCTGTCATATAAGTAGCATCAGTTGGTCCCAGCCCACCTGTAGAAGCGAAGAATGGACATCATAGATATGAGGAAAATAAGACCCCAGCAGACTGAAGGCACCATATGATCCAGAGACTACATCAATATGAGACAAGAAGAACTAGATGGTGCCCGGCCACCACCAGTATGACTGCCCTAACAAGGAACATAGCGTAAAGTCCCTGATGTAGTGGGAGAAAAATAGATGTACAGAACTAGAACTCTATTAAGAGACTGCACTTGATGGTCTTCCAAATTAGAGAGTTCCCTGAGGACATGGCTCTCAGAATATCTCTTGGCTTAGAGCTGAAACCAGTAATCATGCCAACTCTTCAGACAAAGATTGGACTGGACTATAAGACATAAAGTGATGCTAGAGAAGGATACGCTTCTTGGCTTAAATATATACATAAGGCTGCCTGACAGGAGGTGAGATGAAATGGTGGAGGGGGACAGGAGTTCGTTGAATGAATATGAGAAGCACAGGGGAAGAAAGGAAGAGTGTGCTGCCATGGGATGGGGGGCAGAGGGAGGGCAGGTTAGGGAAAGCAGCTAGAGTTGCCTAGTAGTGTGAGTGCATGGTTTCATAAGACAAATTGATTTGGAATATGAACTTTCACTTAAAGCACAATAAAACATTTAAAAAATATATTGAACAGATTGCTAGATTAGTATTTATAGTACTTATATATAACATGTGTGTCAACTTGGTTAGACCATGATTCCCAGTATTGCGTTATTGTCCACTACTTTGTCATCTGGTGTGATTTTCATGTATATTGTACCTCTGTGATGTTCATCAGGCTGGATTAGAGACTGTTACATTAACGAGGTAGGTCTCAATCTACAAACTGGGTTTTGTCTTATATCAGTCCCTTCTGAGATATGAAAGAGGGAAACAGGCAGAGAGATGAGGAGACACGACTACTACCCGGAGCCAGGAACAGTTGTCTTTTGGAAATGGGATCACAGCACCCAGACACTTTTAGAGAGGTAGAAGATTGATGACAAGGACTTTCCCGCAGAACTGACAGAGAGAAAGTCTTTCTCTGGAGTTAGCACTCCAAATTCAGACTTCTAGCCTCCTAGACTGTGAGAGAACAGATTTATCTTTGTTAAAGTACATCACTAACACAGACAGACAGATAGATGAGAGCTTTATATACAAATCCTAGTATTTCTGTAGCTACAGTTCTATGTCTTATGGTCATGCCATACAGCATGCATAATTCATCCTAAAAACTGTACTGCGAAATGTTAGCACCAAGGTAAAGCCTCAAAATAATGTATTAGACTGCCTATTCCTTAAACTTTTGCCAGCAAATATTAGGCCTCTGTCTTCATACTGGAATTAAATAATTATAAACAGTTCTTGCAACTGGACAAGATCAGGCATAGACACATAACATCCATGAGTAAAAAGTGTGAGAGAATAACTTAAACATACAAGTGCACTGAGAAAACATGAATTAAGATAATGACTTGCAACAGTGGATATATATTGTCATGTATATATGTGTGATATATATATTTACTCTTCCATTATAAAGCATACAGTAATTACTCTTTATTTACTTTTCAAAAATGTATTTGGACTAAATTTATTTCTTTTTGTTCATATTGCTCCCTCTGGAAGCATCAGATGGTGTAATTTGGATTTATACCATCACTGTAATTGAAATGTGATTATATCTGAAATCCTTTCACAATTACTAAGGCTTGAATTCAATTATTTTGGTTAACATGAGTAGAGGGGCAGAGTCACAAGAATAAACAAAAAGTTCCCTGCTGCTCGTGGCACTGAATCAAATACCACATAGACATGAAGCTGATACAAAGAACATCAAGCCCACAAAGATTAACATTTGGAAGCCTGTGGGAGAAAAATTAATATGGACTAAAGAAGTAACTTAGACTTAAGCTTGTTTCTCTGATTTTTTTTTAATTTTTATTGTTTCTACTTTGTGTCATTTTACCTTCATGAATGATTTTTTTGTGTGTGTGTATGATGTTTTTAGAATGAACAAGAGAAATTGCTTGAAAATTTAACCTAATACAGTAATTGAGAAACCAGAAAAGATGTAAAGAAAGGGAGATTTAAAAGATGACACTTAGCAAACTCCATTTTCCCAGGATCTGAATTACCAGAGTGGGAAAACCAATCAAAATCAGCTTGCTAAAAATGTGTACAATAAAAATGAAATACACAACGTGTGTCACCACAGAAAAGCAGACCAATAAGTAGCTAAGGATCCTGAAGAATGCAGGCGTTGTCATTCAGGCATCCAAAGCCTTCATTCCAAGTGGTAAACTCTTTAAGAGAAATGGAAGCAAATCCTAAACAGAGGGAATTGCTCAGTTTAAAAATATATAAGAGCCAATGATTCCTCACACAAAAGTAATAGAGCACAGTACAACTCCGCTTTACCGTCTTCCCCTCGTATTATGCTTGAGCCGTACAATACTGGTTGGACGACAGGTTTCAAATGATGCCAGAGACCTGTACAAAGCTAATGTGCAAGCCAAATTTTCACTTGTGCTTGTTTAATTAGATACCAGTAACAGCGGCATACAGTAGTAAAGAAGCACAGAGAGTGTTAATGAGATTCAAACAAATCAGATTATCACTGTTGGACTACGGATAAAAGACAAGCCCCAGTATCTCTGCATTTTAATCAGCCTGATCACAGTTTTGATATATGTGCCAAAGGGACTGTTCTTCCCTCGGTTTTTACAGTGAGTGAAAGGCAACAAAAGGAGCAGTTTTGATTTTTACACTTTCTGACAGATGACTCATATGGGATTAATGTCGGAATTTATTAAAGCTAGAATTGTAGCTAAGGATCATCTTTTACTCTATATATGCAGTACCATTTTATAAATGTAATACTTAGGAGTCTAGTTAGCTAACTAACCAATTTGGGCAATTAGGTATGACCTGAGGATATCTATGCATGGTATCCACAATTTTATACATGTGCATAAACACGTAAATAACATAATGCATGCTACTTTTCATAGGAAAATATTGTGATCCACACACAAAAATAATTATTTGTGCTGCTGCCAGATAAAAGCTAAAGGTCTAAAATACATAGTCCCCCCCACTGACGTTGAGTTGATTCTGACTCATAGAAGCCTTAAAGGACAGAATAGAACTGCTCCATGGAGTTTTTGAAGGAGCACCTGGCAGATTTCGACTGCCAAGCTTTTGGTAAGAAGACATAGCACTTATCCACTACATCGCCAGGTTTTCCGAGATACACAGTAGACCCCATTATCTAAATATGTGTTATCAAAGTCTCTAGAATTACATGGTTTATTTAAAAAGAAAATATATATATATATTAAGCAAATAATAAACTAAACTAAGATGCTGTTTAAAAATGAATTTTCAACTACATAATCACCAACTGACACTAAAATTTATCCCAGCTAATGGTTACCTCTCAATCTATTACTGAATCTCAATAAATACAACATACATGTATAACATAATGTTGTTGTTCCTACTCGTGGTTTATTATGTATGCATAATAAGACAGCTCCATTAGGTTTTCAAGCCTGTGACCTTTCAGAACCAGATATCCAGTCCTGCCTTCTTAGGTACCCTTGGGTGAATTGAAACTGCCAGCCTCTCCAAAAAACTGGAACTGAACCCAGCATTGTAAAGTCCATTCTGACTCACAGCAACCTTGTAGAGCAGAGCTGCTCCATAGAGTTTCTACAGAGTACCTGGTGGATTTGAACTGCTGACCTTTTGGTTGGCAGACATAGCACTAAACCACTACACCACCAAGTTTTCTACCAACCTCTCAGCTAATAGTCAATTGCTTAAATGTACCACTTAGGTATTTTGACATTATAGTGAAAATCTACAAAAAAATTAGAGAAACTTTAAAGATCTTGAAAAAAAAAATACAGGTTTTCTTGAGGCTGACTCCTGCCCTCCCTTCTCCTCCCGCCTCCCCCGCCCTGGAGAACTACTCATGTCATCTATAAAGCACAGCAATAGAAGGTAGTCCTGAGAATAAGGACAGTGTCATGGATTGAATTATGTATCCTTCAAACTATGCATGTAAATTTGGGTGGCCCATGATTTCCCGTATTCAATGATTGGGCATCATTTTGTCGTATGATGGCATTTTCCTATGTGTTATAAATTCTACATTATGATTTAATAAGATGGATTAGCATCAGTTATATTGATGAGTGGATCAACTGTGTGGATCATAACAAATTACAGATAACATTGCAGAGAATGGGAATTCTAGAACACTTAATTGTGCACATGAGGCACTTGTACATGGATTAACAGGCAGTTGTGTGTTCTGAACAATGGGACTCAGCATGGCTTAAAGTTGGGAAAGATGTGTCAGATTTGTACCCTTTTGCCATACCTATTCAGTCTGTATGCCAAGCAAATAATTCAAGACACTGGACTATATGAAGGAGAACAGGGCATCGAGATTGGAGGAAAACTCATTAATAACCTGTGTTATGTAGATGACACAGCCTTGCTTGCTGAAGGTGAAGAGGACTTGAAACACTGATGAAGATCAAAGACCGGAGCCTTCCATATGGATTTGCCTCAACATCAAGAAAGCAAAAATCCCCAGAACTGGAAAGATAAGCAACATCATGATAAATGGAAAAATGATTAAAGTTGCCAAGGATTTCATTTTGCTTGGATCCACAACCAACATCCATGGAAGCATCAGTCAGGAAATCAAAAGGCGCATTGCATTCAGCAAATCAGCTGCAAAAGACCTCTTTAAAATGCTGAAAAGCAAAGATGTCACCTTGAAGATTAAGGTGTGCCTCCAAGACATGGAATTTTCAATCACAATTTATGCTTGTGAAAGCTGGACAAGGAGTAAGGAAGAAAAGATGCCCTTGAATTGTGGTGTTGGACAAGAACATTGTATGTACTATGGACTGCCAAAAGAAGGAACAGATATCTATTGAGAAAGGGACAAGCAGAGGGCTCCTTAGAAGCAAGGACGGCAAGACTACATCTCACTTTCGACATGTTGTCAGGAAGGATCAATCCCCAGAAAACAGTATCATGCTTGGTAATGTAGAGGGTCAGTGAAAAAGAGGAAGACTCTCAACGAGATGGGCTGATACACTAGCTGCAACAGTGGACTCTAGTATAACAATGATTATGATCGTAGAGCAAAATAAGGCTCCTGGAAGTGAGAATGTAGAGACTTCCCTCATATACTTTTTTTTTTTTTATCATGACTGAGTGACATGGTATCAGGAGGGACCAGTCCCTGAAGACGGACATTGTGCTTGGTAAAGTAGAAAGTCAGAGAAAAAGAAAACTGTCAATGAGATGGATTAACACAGTGACTGCAACAATGAGCTCGTGTATAACTATGATTTTGTTCTATTGTACATAGTGTTTCTGTGAATTGGAACCAACTCAACAGCACTCAACAACAACATATTGATGAAGTCTACAATATTGGCTAGTGTCTTAAGCCATTCTCTTTTGAGATATAAAAGGGAGACACAGGGCCTCTTATCACTAAGAAAGCAGTGCCCAGAGCAGACTGTGCATACTTAGGGCCTGAGGTTCCTGTGCTGAGATGCTCCTAGACCAATGAAAGAATCATGACAAGGACCTCCAGAGCTGACACAGACAGAGAGACAGAGAGCCTTTCTTTGGGGGTGGCACCCTGAATTTGGACTGCCAGTCTACTGGACTGTGAGAGAATAAACTGGTCTTTGCTAAAACCATCCACTTCTAGTATTTCTTTTATCGCAGCACTAGATAATTAAGACAAGGATAACAGTTGAAAGAAGTTAATTTGATAACAGTGTTTATACTTCAAAAGAGAATGATTTGAAGATCAACAGCTCAAGGACTTTGAAAAAAAATGGTAAAGTTCTGAAGTGTTTTTTCCTAAATTAATATTTTTTGAACATGCTATCAAAGCCAAAGATACAATGAGGTATGTTCCATCATACCATGCCAAAATACTTTTGGAGATGAAATTTGTTAATCAATCCTTGGTTTAAAGTTGATGTGTCTTAAATATTAAATCATAAGTGTAATCATAAATCAAAATTTTGTGAACCACACATTTTCATAAATTAAACTACATCAAGATAAAATTCCAATCTTATTTTTTTGTTTATTGTGAAAATTTATCCTTTTTTGTTTTTTTCCTTTTCAGTGGATATTTTTCAAATAGTCATTCTGGAAGACTATTTATTGCAATATAAATAAAACATTTCTTTAGGCTTACATGTCAATGACATTGCCATGATAGCATGAATAAGCAATAATATTTATCTTTTTTTATTTTGAGTCAGGACTGTGAAGAATGTGGTGATTACTAGTACAGTTTAGTTGATGGCGTGAACCATGCTGACATGAAGTAGTTTTATCTTTCATTACTTTTAGATTGTCAATTCAAACATCAGGATAGTGAAAAGGGCAAATAATTTCATAGTATTACTATAAGAATAATTTTGAGTTTGAAAAGATTTCAGAGACCCCCTATGTTTGAAGATCCTATTTAAGAATCACTATTGATTTTATTAAAAGATTATACATGAGCAAGCTGTATCTCTTGTAAATAATTTCTCATTTTTAAATAACTTCTTATATATGAGTGACTACCTTGTTTTGCCTGGGATATCCTGTACCCACAGCTGTTAACTCAGCATGATTTTTAGAAGGACCCCTTTTGCTCTTAAAAAGTACACTGGTATAGAAATAAATTATATGCTCACATTATATGTTCTTATTTGTGGCAAACATTGTTTATATAAGTGTAAACGTAGTACAAAATACATATTGGGCAACAGAACAGGGAAGCATGTTCTCCTTAAGTCATTACCCTTTATGAGGAAAATGGGGATTTGGTTATACCCAAATAAAAAAGCTATGTTGAATTAGGCCAGACTATGAGCATGTAGCTATAGACCCGGATGCCTGCTGTGTCATTGTTTAGAACCTAAAATATGTGTGCATCATATATAGCTTTGGGAATTGAATAAATTTTTCAAGTAAATATACCATTTAGAGGACCAAGGTGCTCCTGACTTAAGCTATGATACTTTCAGTGGCCTCATAGGAGTATGAAAGCTGGACAGAGGACAAGGAGGACCAAAAAAGAATTGATGGCCTTTTGAAATATGGTATTGGTGAAGAATATTGAATGGGCCACGGGCTTCCAGAAGAATGAACAACTGTCTCGGAAGAAGTATAGCCAGAGTGCTCTTTGAAACAGGAATTGGGAGATGTCATCTCATATGTGAGATCTGACAATGAAGTCAGTGAATATCACTACAGTCACCATCTAAGTATCCTGCTCAAGGAGCTATGCACCAACATCAGTGACTAGTCCACTCATCAGAGGAATTTTGGAACTCTTTCTGGAAAGGCCACTGCACATGGTGTCAAGGTGTCAAGTTTTCAAACTTAATTGTATAGTTGTCTGTGAGGGACTTTTTATCCAGTAAACAAATAACTGTTAGTATTCTTTACCCAATATTGCAAGGAAGACATGCTGATGACATTCAAGGTATAAAGGGTAATACAGTGACGGCTCTGATGGTCCCAAAATTGCTTTGAAGGGTGGACTAAGTGCTAGTGTTGGTGCATAGCTTCTTAAGGGACTACTTCAAGGGTGACCATAATGATATTCAACAATGAGGTATGTAGCACCTTTTTTAGAGTGAGTTCATGAGCTTAATTGTCAGTCCTCATCTGTTTCAGGAAACCTAAAACACGAAAGTCGTTGTTCCTCCTCCTGATTCATTTGTCAGTCAGAATAAATAAACTGATATTAGCAGAAGTGCGTTTTATCACGTACTTTCATTCCTGCTGTAAGGCCTCATCCTTAAGAATGAAAGAATTTACTATCTAGTATAACTTTGGAAGTTGACCTGATATTGTTGAGTTGATCGTGGTAGAATTTTGCTTTCCCCTAAAACAGTCTTTATCCATTTGGAGAGGGGAGCTGTCAGTCTGTACTAAGGAATATTATCACAGCTGGTTGCTGTTGCATTGTCTCCAACTCACTGTGACTCCTTGTATGTCAGAGTAGATCTGTGCTCCACAGAGTTTTTGATGTTGCTTTCTCAGAAATAGAGTTCTTTGTTCCAAGGCACCTCTGATAGTCTCAGACCTCCAACTTTTCAGTTAGCAGTTTGAGTGTGCTAAACTCGCATCATTCAAAAACTGCAAGGAATATTATACATCATTTTAAAAGAATGTGAAGGAAACGCTTGACATGGCAATTAACACCAAAAATTACTGACTTACGAACACGTAAAATAATAAGAAAATCAGGCAAACAAAAATTAGCTTCAGAAAGCACAATTTTAATAATAATAAGACATACCAAAGGTAGATGATAAATCATGAACCGTTATCTTTGTAAATGTTGGTTACATGTGTAAATTCATAAAAGTATTCACACAAATATGATTAAAAAGAGCATTGTAGAGGTGTCTTGGACTGGGGAACTATTCAAGAGAAAACTAACTTAATTATTTTACAATCAGTATAAACACATGTATTTAAACATGATTTTCAAAATTACATGTGCGTTAATAAAAATGAAATAGTACGTAAGAAACAGACAAAAACAAATGAGAAGAAAGCATCATAATCTTGGAGAATTTAAAGTTTTTACTATCAGTACAGGGATCAGCAGAGAGAACACACTTGAGTTAGAACTTGGGAAAATTAATGGAAGATTTACTAGGAATGCTGGGTAGCATTCTAATAAAAAGAGAAAAAATGTCTACATGCAGAGGCTTATCATAATAACTATTGTCATTCTGAATAAGATACTTGTGCTTAGACACCTCCAGTTCTTCCAACTTAAGAGTGCCTTTTGAAAAAACTCCTTTTTAGTGTCTTGCTATAGGATAGGTATGAGTCGAACCTGATTCAATGGCGGTGGATATAGGATAGGCAGGAGACCATGGAGGTTGTAGTGGTTAAGTGCTATAGCTGCTAACCAAAAGATCTGAGCAGTTCATATCCACCAGGCACTCCTTGGAAACTCTTTTTGGGGCATTTCTACTCCATTTTATAGGGTTGCTGTGAGTTGGATTATACTTGACGTTAATGGGTTATGACAGGTAAGTGTTTATTGGCTTATTGGAGCTAACACTTGTTGACTGTACGTTATCTGTAGATATTGTATTAGATAAAATACAATATTGGATTGGATTGAAAAAATATATGCTGTGATCTCTAACTGATTTCATAAAATAACTAGATATTTTTGGGGCTTACACCAATTTCCCTACTATAATAAATCTGACACTGACATCATTGCCTGAAAATTATTGCCTTATACATTTTTCAAGACTATTTCATTGATGTTTACATGTAAACTACATATAACATTAGATAAATTAGAATTTTTATTAATTTTAATTCATTCCTACATATTTGTGTTTGATTATGCTATGTATTTAAAATATCAAAACCCTAGTGTTATGTCTGCTAACCAAAAGCTCGGCAGTTCAAATCCACCAGGTGCTCCTTGGAAACTCTATGGGGCAGTTCTGCTCTAACTTACTGGGTCTCTCTGAGTTGGAATTGACTCAATGGCAGTGGAGTTTTTTTAATATGAAGATGCGCACTTTCTTTCCTACTGTCCACAGTCATCTCAGGGAAGGTATGGGGCTATTACAGAACTTTCCCTGGACTGAGGCAGTCATTAAGCAAAATTGTTTCAGCTTCTGTGATTTAGGACTCAGAGGTTTTTAATATTCCACTGGATCTTAAAATAGAAGATCAAAGTGAAAATCAGAGAAGCTTATTCAAATGTCAGAACTGGTTGTACTTGCAGTTCACTTTCAAAAATGAACAGAGTTACATTATGTTATCACCAGGATGTCTATAATCCTGTCTATAATCCAATAAAAATGAACTCATTAATTTTATAGAGATCTTTTCATATTTGTACGTCCACACATGATGTCACAACTTTACATTTCAGAAATGTCATTAATTTTGTGTACATAGATATTAAATGTGAATTTACTGATGAAAAACTACAAATTCACTTGACATCTTACTCAAGCTGTTATTTAACATTGACTTGATGTCGACCAATGGTAACAACAAAGGTACCTATTGAATAGTGTCCTACATGGACACAAGAGTGGCAGGACTGAAAGTGTAACTGGATCATCGGTTAGTTTAAAAAGACAAAAGTCAAGCAAGCAATGTAATTGAAGACCTTCTTTAATTAATTTGCAAGTGCTCTCAATTTTAGATTTTCACAATTTATCATAATCCAGAATTGGGGCAAGATTTGAAGAACATTACTCTGAAAGTGGTGCCCAGGTGACTGCTAAATAAATAACTTGCACTAAAAGCAAATGAATAAATAATAATGTGTTCCAAGCAAAAACTCATTTCTGAGTTCTAGTAATCCTTAAGGGAAGAATAATATTATAATGCTATCCTTTAGCTACAGCAAGTCCCTGGATGGTGTAAATGATGAACACATTCAACTGCTAATGGAAAACTGAGCAGTTTAGTTTCACACAAGAGGCATCGGAAGAAAGCCTGGCAGTCTGCTACTGAAAAAATCAGCCATTGAAAAGCCTAAGGCACAGTGCTATTGTGTCACACATGAGGTTTCCATGAGTTGGAGTTTACTCCATAGCAACTGGTTATTATAGCTGTATAAATTTCTATCTTTGGCATTTCTTTCTCTCTCTGTCTACACACATAAACACAGCTTAAATAAGAACATGGAAGTCAGAAATGAAACATAAGGTTCCTGAATTTAAAAAAGCATTGCACACATTAGAACAAAAACCTTAAAGATGAAAGCCTGTACATTAAAAATTCAGTTTAAAGTATCAATAATCTAATGCTGCATTAGAAAAACAAAAATGCCACCAAATGGAAGAAATTCAAGTTTTTTGTTTTTTTTTTTTTGCTTTTTGAGGAAAAATGGTCATCAAGAAAAAGTTCTAAAAGGAAAACAAAGAAACACTCTGCTAAGATAACAAGCATCCTAGAACAACTATTACTCTGAGAGCAGTAAAATAGAATATAAAGTCCAAAACATTGTTTAGAAAAAGAAAGTTGAAAATAAAATTTAATGATGCATAAATTATGACCTATTCTTTACTTTTTGCAGAAGAAAATAGTAAAAACAATTATTAGCAACACTGAAAAAACAATAAGGCAATACTAGTTCAGTAAGAGTGTGAATTCAGCAGAGAGAATGCAGGCAGGATAAGTGTTTGGGAAAGCCCTCGGGGTTCCATACATAGTATGAGTGTTCCAGCAGCTCAGGAGGAAATTAGTGCACACATTGTTAAGTTCCTTATCATTTTCCATCCTTATAGTGTCTTCCAACAATTGGCTTTTTCCCAGAAAAGTAAATGATACCCTGATGGCCCGCCATGGCTAATACACATTTAGAAACTAAGCAATTCTCTTCTTTCTCAACAATAGCATTATGACACTCACTGCTTTTTTATGTGAAAAGCTCATTAGGTCATTAATCAAACTATTCCAACAGGAAAATTAAGTGAAAATTGAAGGGGGAAGAAAGGCTAATGTGTTTTCTCACTTCTTTTAAAGACTCACACGTAGGACATGGGAAAATGGACACATGTCATCATTATTAAGAATTATTATTATTCGTTGGTTAGATCTGGAGTAGTGCATATGTCTATAGAGAATATGCTAATGAAGGCAAATAAATGTTTTCACTCAAAGATCAACTTAGGAACATAAGAAACTCAACTGGGTTTACACAGATAGTTGTATTTAAGAATATGTCCCCAACAAGTTGCTGTTATGTTTAAATTGAAGGACTCCAACTACACAGAAACCAGTTGCATAGGTTTAAACTACATTTGTCGAAAAGCTTGTCTTCATATTTTCTTATTTATTTATTTATTATGACTGAGTGAAATATGCATTTCCATATAAATTTGCAAGCCCACCTATGTGCAGCTTCCACTGCTCTCCCTGCTCGGTGACAGCACACTATTCCTCTCTACTCCATACATGTCTCATCCTCCCAGCAGTCTCCTTTCCCCTCCTCTCTACCCACTCCCCTTCATCCAGTCAGAGGTCAGCAGGATGATATCCTATAGATGCATAAAACCATAAATTGCACACAATATATAGTCACTCTGCATCGCCAAGTCCAATCCCTTGCTGTCCAAAGAGTGGACCTTCATTATGATCCATGGGCAAGGGCAGCATCAGGGCCAGGGGCCATGCTCCCAGAGGAACCCCGAAGCCACTGGACCATCAATTGCGGTCTTTTAGTGGAGATCTCAGGTGCACCCCTTTTTATTCTTGTACTACCAGTGAGACTCAACTTTGTGAGCGCCATCGTGGCTATCACTGGTGGTGGCCGGGCACCATCTGATTCTTCTTGTCTCAAGTTGATGTAGGCACCCACTCATGTGGGTCTCTCTGTCTTCTAGGTTGTCATTTTAGTCCTCGGTGAGCATCTGTTCCTGCTGAGTTGGGACCTTTGGTGTGCCCTTGGATGGCAGCCTGGCAGCTTGGCAGCTTTTAAGACCCCAGATACCACTCACCGATATGGGGTGCGGAGAAACCTCTTAGCAAAATGCAGGTTGTACCAATTTGCCTCAATTTCACCTAAGAGGATGATCCCCTGCCTCCTGCCCCAGCTACTCTGTCCTTGCATTACTGGGTTAAGATCGAAGGAGTACTCAAGTTATGTTGAAGTCCACTTAATGTTGTTCTTGTTTCTAATGTGCACTGTCACCGATTTCACCCAACTGAATTTCTACCAAGTATTTAATCTAAGCCCTCCTCCCTCCCCCTCCCTCCCTCCCTTCCCTTGCAGCTATCAAAGAGTTTTCTTCTTTGTATAAGTCTGTTTTTGAGTTCTTATAAGTAGGGGTCTCATACAATATTTGTCCTTTTGTTGCTGACTACTTTCACTCAACATAATGTCTTCCAGTTGAAACCAGGTTATGAGATGTTTCCTGGAATCATCATTGTTCTTTATCATTGCATAGTGCTCCATTGAGTATGTATACCATAGTTTACCTATCCATTCCTCTGTTGTTGGGCACCTGGATTGATCCCATCTTTTTGCTATCATGGACTGAGCTGTGATAAACATTCTTGTGCATGTGTCTGTTGGTGTGAATGGCCTTGATTCTGTAGGATATATTCCAAGTAGTGGAATTACTGGGTCAAATCGTATATCTATATCAATTTTTTTAAGGAAGTGCCAGATTGCTTTTCAAAGAGGCTGGACCATTTTGCAACCCCACCAGCAGTATAGGAGAGTTCCACTTTCTCCACAGCCTCTCCAGCATTTGTTGTTTTGTGTTTTTTGGATCATGGCCAACCTAGTTGTGGTGAGATGATATCTCATTGTAGTTTTGATTGAATTTCATTAATAACTAAAGATCATGAACATGTCTGCATGTGTTTTTGGCTGCTTGGATCTCCTGTTTAGAGAATTGTCTGTCCGTCTCCTTTGCCCATTGCTTAATTGGATGATTTATCTTCTTCTTATTGATATTTTGTAGTACCTTATGGATTATGGAGATCAGGCATCAGTCTGACACAGAGTTGCCAAATATTTTTTCCCATTCTGTAGGTGGCCTTTTAACTCTTGTGATAAAGTCTTTGGATGAGCAAAAGAGTTTGATTCTTAATAGTTCCCATTTATCTGTTTTTTCTTCCTGTTGATTGTGGTTTGTTTGACAGGTTTTGAAGTCTGTCTACATTGTGTATTAAAGCTTCCATTGTTGTTACTACTTTTTCTTTGATGAGCTTTATCATTTTAGATTTGATATTTAGGTCTTTTATCCAATTTGAGTTGGTTTTTGTATAAAGTATAAGATATGGATCTTGTTTCAGTTTATTGCAGATGGATATCTAATTTTGCCAGCACCATTTCTTGAAGAGATTGTTTCTACCCCAGTTTAATGTCTTAGGGCCTTTGTTAAATATCAACTGTTCATAGGCAGATGGTGTCATCTGCCTCAGTTGTGTTCCATTGATTGATCTGTCTGTCCTTGTACCAGTACCAGGCTGTTTTGACCACTGTGGCAGTGTAATAGGTTCTGAAGTCGGGTAATTAGAGGCCTCCCAGTGTGTGCTTCTTTAGTAGTACATTAACTTATCCAAGGCTTCTTCCCTTTCCAAACAAAATTGGTGATTTGTTTCTCCATCTCTTTAAAAATGATGCTGGAACTTGTATTGGGATTGCATTATATAAGTAGTCTTCATATTTTCTGTAGATCTGTAGTGTACATGTCCATGTTTGATAAAAAAAAGTATTGAGAATTACTTACATTTTTATAGCAGGTGTTCTTTGACTCTATTATGGCCAGGAAAGGCAATGATAGCTGAGGAGTTCACTCAACAATTGTATAGCAATAGATGAAGTAGTTTTCTCCTGTGAGTCCTGGACAACTCCTTCGCTGTCCTTATTGCAGCCACTTTGTTATTATAACCTTTTTCTTTGGAAGCCAGGTGGTTTCATTGAGATCCTTGGTGTGTGCTGGCTCTCCAGGCTCCCTTAACCTAAAAGTCACTCTCAGAGGTGTGTGAGATAGGCATTCCTCACAAAATCAATTTGAAGAGTATGAAAACATTTAGTGTAGCATTTGAGATAAATACTACTTTGTGTCTGAAAGCCCATCCCTGAAGGGCAAAAACTAATATAATCTAAGCCATATGCTTTGGCAGATCTTAAATAAACTCAGTCCTCTCATGGTTTGAGAGGCAGATTGCTTATGCATCATGTGAGTGAAACTTTCTGTCCCAGTAACAGAGAGTACCAGCTTCTGCCCGGAAAGACTACTTCACACATATTGGTATTTTTGCAGTGTGTCTGTATTTTTATTTTTCAGTAAAATGTATCTATTTTCCACAAATTTAACCTTATACTCAGATTTTCTCTTGCTCAAGGGTATCACCCAAAACAATTCATTTGCATCATTTCTGGTGTCATCCTGTTATGAACTGTATCAAATGTGTATGGGAGGTCCATGGTGACCAGTCTGATGACTGACTGTCTTTAAGGTGAAATAGATATAATGTCCTTTATTCTGATTTGGGATTATTTAAAAATTTTAATTATTTCACCCAGAGGGTGGGGACAGCCTCTTAACATTTGATGCCAATATTTTATTTATTTTTAAACACTGGTTAAGTAATCATCATTCAATTCTTGATTTATAAGTAGATGAAAACCACAATATTAGAACAATAGCTTCCCTTACTGTAGAAGCTAAAATGATAAATTTATATTATTCTAAGCAAAAACAATGGTATAAAATCTTATTTATTACAATATTAAACTTCATTAATAATTGAAAACATTATTTTTAATAAATGAACTAAGCAAGTTTTTCTCAGAAACACTTCATAAATAAAATCTTTGCTTTAAGAGATTATTTTGGAATCTTATGTAAGTTGAAAAATATTTTTTATCTCTAAATGTCAGTGTGTTAGCTTTACACAACTGAAGTACTATTTCACAATACCAAATAAATCATTGTTAACAATATGATGTCTGCAAAAAAGTAATAATAATAATGGAGGTTTATTCTATGTAAGTTTGTCAGTGAATAACTAACAACATTCTGAAATCAGTCAGTTTAGGAGAGAAAAATAAATAAATTTCAATTTAATGTACATATTATGCCAGGATACTCTCGGTAGTACAAATAGTTAAGCCCTGAAAAGATTGGTGGTTTTAGGTGGTTTAAATGCAGCCAGAGGTTCCTTAGAAGACAGACCTGGTAATGTGCTTCTGAAAGGTCTCTGTCGTGAATACATTGTGGAGGAGTTATACTCTGCACACATGAGGTCACCTTAAGTGATCACCACCACCATGACAATAAGCCATAAAAAGTCTTATGAACTAGGTCTGTATTTAAAATATCTTCAAACTTTGGTCTGATATATATGAAAATGCAACTGCTGGAGTGTCCCATATTTTCCTGGCTGAATAAAACGACGTTAGTACCATATAATGGCTGTTATTTTATGACAATATTTATAATAAATTCAGATACCTATGTCATTTTCCAAGGTCAAATTTCATATAAAAAGTTCCAGATGACACAGAGTATATTGAAATACAGAGTATTTCTGCTTACCTCAAAGGTCTGTAGTTACTCACTTCTCAGAAAATCTCAGAAAGCTATTTTTACATTTAACCAGCTCTCTTTTTTTAGTGGTCAATCTGTTTTTTTGTTTTGTTTTTTAATTTAATTTGTATTGTATTTTGATGAAGGTTTGCAGAAGAAAATAGATTCTCATCAAAGAGTTAGTACACACACTATTTTATAAAGTTGGTTAGCAACCCCCAAACCAGTCAACTCTCTCCCTTCTCAACTTCAGGTTCCCTGTTACCAGCTTTCACGTTCCCTGCTGTCTTCCAGTGCTTGCCCCTGGGCTGGTGTGCCCCTCAGTCTTGCTTTGTTTTATAGGTCTGTTCAATCTTTGGCTGAAGAGTGAACCTTAGGAGCATCTGGGTCCCTACCCCCAGAGTTTCTATAGTCTTAGTCAGGTCAGCAAGTCTGGTCTTCCTAACCCATATGAGTTAGAATTTTGCTCTACCCTTCTCTCTAGCTCTGTCATCCCAGACCCTTGGTTATGATCCTTGTCAGAGGCTCAGTAGTGGTAGCTGGGTACCATCTAACTGTACTGAACTCAGTCTGCTAGAAGCCATTGTAGAAGTGGTCCATTAGTCCTTTAGAATAATCTTTCCTGTTTCCTCAATTTTCTTTATTCTTCCTTGCTCCAAAAGGGATAAGACCAGTGGAATACATTAGATGGCCACTCGCAGGCTACTGTAACCCCAGAGGCTACTCAACAAAGTAGAATGTAGAACATTTTCTTAATAAGTTGTTTTATGCCAGGTGAGCTAGATATTCCCTGTTGCTATGAGATCATGATTCTCACAGCCTCTCAGTGCAGTGCTTTGGTCCCTCAAGGAGTCTGGATGTTGTCCATGAGGCTTTCATTTTCTTTCCTTATACACATTGTGCTGGCTTCCATTTACCAGTTACCACTTACTGATTATTCGGTGTTGTTCCATCCCCACCCCGACCTTCCCTGGTAAGTATCTCTCTCTCTCTCTTTTTTTTTTTTATTTAACATAACTGAGTGAAAATGTACATTCATGTATAAATTTACATGCCCACCTATATGCAGCTTCCACTGCTCTCCCTGTCCAGTGACTGCACACTATTCCTCTCTGTCTCTTTCTTTTTTAAATTTATTTATTGTGATTGAGTGAAAGTGTACAATCCAGGTTAAATTTGCATGCCTGCCTATGTGCAGCTCCTACTACTCTCCTTGCCCGGTGACAGCACACTCCTCCTTTCTGTTCTATGCATGTCATATCCTCTTAATAATCTCCTGTCCCCTCTTCTTAACCCTCTCTACTCCCCTCTGGTAAGAGGCCAGTGAGACTACATCCTATAGATGTATAGAACCCATAAAGTGCACACATGAAATATTCACTCTGTGTCACCAAGTCCAATCTGTTCCTGTCCAGGGAGTTGACCTCAGTAATGACTTATGGACAGGAGCAGCATCACTATAGGGGCCATGTACCTAGGGGAACCCTGAGGCCTTCAGACATCAATTGCAGTCTTTTAGTGGAGTTCTCAGGGTACAGCCATTTTTATTCTCATGTTGCCTCTGAGACTCAACTTTCTGAGCCCCATCACGGCTGGCACTGGTGAAGGCTGGACACCATCTGGTTCTTCTGGTCACATGTTGATGTAGTCACCCATTCACATGGGTCTTTCTGTCTTCTAGGTTCTCTTTCTCCCATGTCACTTTGGTCCTTGGTGGTCATCTATTCCTGCTGAGTTGGGACAATTTGTCATACCTTGGATGGCAGATTGCTAGCTTTTAAGACCCCAGATGCCACTCACCAAAATGGAGTGGAGAAGTCTCTATTAGCAATATGCTAGTTATGCCATTTGGCCTTGATGTACCTGAGATCATGGTCCCTGGACTCCCGCCCCAGCAACTCTGTCTTTGCAATATTGGGTTTAGATTGTAAGACTTTTCAGGTTGTATTAAATTCCGATTAAATTGATCTCCTTTATAATGTGTGCTGTCACTGATTTCACCCAACCAAATTTCTATCAACTGTCTAATCTGTAATCAACCCTCTCTCTCCCTCTGCTCCCTTGCAGCCATCAAGTCTTTTCTTCTGTACATGGGTCTGTTTTCAAGTCCTTATACTATGGGTCTCATACAACATTTGCTCTTGTGCCACTGACTGATTTCACGCAACATGTCTTCCAGTTGAAACCAAGTTATGAGATGCTTCTTAAAATCATCATTGTTCTTTATCTTTGCATAGTGTTACATTGAGTATATATACCATAGTTTATTTATCCATTCATCTATTGTTGGGCATCTGGGTTGATTCCATCTTTTTGCTATTGTGGACTGTGCTGCAATAAACATTCATGTGTGTGTATCTGTTTGCGTGACCACCCTTGATTCTATAGGATGTATTCCAAGCAGTGGGATTACTGGATCAAATGGTAATTCTATAAGCGCCAGATTGCTTTTCAGAGAGTTTGCACCGTTTTGCAATCTCACCAGCAGTGTAGGAGAGTTCCAATTTCCCAACAGCCTCCCCAGCAGTTGTTATCTTGTGTTTTTTAGGTCATGGCCAACCTTGTTGGTGTGAGATGATATTTCATTGTAGTTTTTATTTAAATTTCTATAATAGCTAATGATTGTGAGCAATTTCACATGTGTCTTTTTCCTCCCTGGATCTCCTCTTTAAAGAAATTCTATCCATTGCTTTCATCCATAGCTTAATTGGATTATTTATCCTTTTCTTGCTGATATTTTGTAGTGCCTTGTAGATCATGGAGATCAGACATCAGTCTGATGTATAGTTGCCAAATATTTTTTCCCAGTTCTGTAGGTGGTCTTTTAGTTCTTTTGATAAAGTCTGTGGATGAGCAAAAGTGTTTGATTCTTAGTAGTTTCCATTTATCTATTTTCTCTTCTATTGATTGCATTTTGCCAGATTTTGAAGTCTGTCCGTGTTGTTTATTAAAACTTCCATTGTTGATCCTATTTTTTTTTGGATAAGCTTTATCATTTTAGGTTTGGCATTTAGGTCTTTTACCTAATTTGAGTTGGTTTTTGTATAAGGTGTGAGATATGCATCTTGTTTCAATTCTTTGAAGATGGATATCCAGTTTTGCCAGTACCATTTGTTGAAGACATTATTTTTACCCCAGTTTAAAATCTTAGGGCCTTTGTCGAATACCAACTGTTTCTAGGAGGATAGTGGCATCTTTGGGGAATCAACTATGTTCCATTGGTCTATATGTGTCTTTTTGTACCAGTACCAGTCTGTTTTGACTACTGTGGCAGTGTTAATAGGTTCTAAAGTCAGGTAGGGAGAGGTTTCCCAATGTGTTCTTCTTCTTCAGTAGTGCTTTGCTTATCTAGGGTTTCTTCCATTTCCAGATGAAGTTGGTGATTTGTCTCTCCATCTCATTAACAAATGTCACTGGAATTTGTATTGGGATTGCATTATATAAGTTGATTGCTTTGGGCAAAATAGACATTTACACAATGTTAAGTCTTCCGTTTATGTAAGTCTCTCTTAGTATCTTATAGTAACGTATTGTAGTTCTGTTTGTAAAGGTCTCTTATTTCTCCAGTTAGATTTATTCCTAGGTATTTTATCTTCTTGGGGCTATAGCAAGAAGTATTGACTTGGTGATTTCTTTTTTAATAATCTCTTTGTTGATATAAAGAAATCCTACCGATTTACTTGTGTTTATCTTGTGTCCTGATACTTTGCGGAACTCTTCTAACAGTTTGAATAGTTTACTTGTGGATTCTTTAGTATTCTGTGCATATACAATCATATCATCTGCAAATAGCGAGATTTTTACTTCTTCTTTGCCGACACAGATGCCTTTTAGTTCTTTGTCTTGTCTAATTGCTCTGGCTAGAACTTCTAGTACAATGTTGAATGGAATAGGTGACAGTGGGCATCTTGTTTCTGTTCTCAAGGGGAATTGTTTCAGTCTCTCCATTCAGGATGATGTAGGCAGTTGACTTTGTACAAATGGCCTTTATTGTATTGCGGAATCTACTGTCTGTTCCTATTTTGCTGAGAGTTTTTAGTGTGAATGGGTGTTGGAGTTTTATCAAATGCCTTTTCTGCATCAATTGACAAAATCAGGTGATTCTTGTCTTTTGTGTTATTTGTGTGGTTGATCACATTAATTGTTTTTCTGATGTTGAACCAGCCTTGCATCCCTGGTATGAATCCAGCTTGGTCATGATCAATTATTTTTTTGATATGTTTTTGAATTATATTGGCAAGGATTTTCTTCAAGATTTTTTCATCGAGGTTCATGAGTAATGTTGGTCTGTAGTTCTCCTTTTATGTTGAATTTTTCCCTGCATTTGGTATCAGGGCTATGCTGGCTTCATAGAAAGAATATGAGAATATTCCATCTCTTTCTAAGCTGTGAAATAGTCTCAGTAATGCTGGAGTTAAGGTGTCTCCAAAAGCTTCGTAGAATTCTGCAGTGAAGCCATCTGGGCCAAGGCTTTTTTTGATTGGTTGTTTTTTGATGACTTTTTCAATTTCTTCCCTTGTGATGGGTTTATTAAGTTGTTCTGCTTCACCTTGTGATAATTTTGGTAGGTGATATGAATCTAGCTATTTGTTCATTTCCTCTAGGTCCTCAAATCTGTTATAGTACAGTCTTTCATAGTATTGTGTTATGATATTTTTTTATTTCTGTTGGATCTGTTGTGACATCTGCCATCTCATTTGTCATTTGGGTTATTTGCTTCATTTCCTGTTTTTCTTTTGTAAGTTTACTCAGTGGTTTGTCAATTTTGTTGATCTTTTCAAAAAAAACAGCTTTTGGTCTTACCAATTTTTTCCAACTGTTCTTCTATTTTCTAAATTTGTTTAGTTCTCGTCTAATCTTTATGATCTTTTTTCTTCTGGTGCCGACGGGTTCCTGTTTTCCTCTCTTTGCACTTGTTCAAGCTGTAGGGTTAGTTCTTTGGTTTGGGTTCTTTCTTCCATCTGAAGCTTTTATACAGATAAAGTGACCTCTGAGCTCTGCTTTGGCTGTATCCATAGGTTCTGGTAGGAAGTGTTTTCGTTCTCATTGGAATTCATAAATTTCTTGATTTTATACTTGATGTCTTCTATAATCCATGGCTTTTTGAGTAAGATGTTGTTCAGTTTCCATGAGTTCCAGTTTCGATCTATGCTTCTTATGCTATTGATTTCATCTTTTATGGCTTTATGGTCTAAGGAGATGCTTTGCAATAATTCAGTGGTATGGATTTTGTTGAGAATTGCTTTATGTTCTAAGACATGGTGTATTCTGGAAAATGTACCATGTGCACTGGAGGAGAAAGTGTCATTATCTGCTGATAGATACAAAGTTGTGTATATGATGATGAGATCTGGTTGGTTGATTGCTGCAATAAGGTCTTTTGTGTCTTTATTGAGCTTTTTATACAAGATCTGTCCAGTACTGAAAGTGCAGTGTTGAAGTCTCCCACTATTATTGTGGAGTGATCTATCTCATTTTTGAATGTAGTCAGTGTTTCTTCAATGTATTTAGAAGCTCTAGTATTGGGTGAATAAATATTTAATATTTGTTAAGTCCTGCTTGTGTGTTGAATCTTTCAATAATAAATAGTAACCGTCCTTGTCCACAATGGTGAATTTTACATTAAAATCTACTGAATCTGAGATTAATATTGCCACACATGGCTCTTCTTTGTATATTTGCTAGCTTGGTATATATTCTTCCATGCTTTAATTTTCACTTTGTTCATATCCTTAAGCCTAAGGTGAGTTTCTTATAAGCAATGCATAGATGGGTTGTGTCTTTTGATCCAAGATGTGACTCGTTGGCTATTTACTGGAACATACAATCCATTTACATTCAAAATAATTTTTGATAGGTATGTGTTTACTGCTGTCATTTTGATGTATTTATTTTTGTGTTGATGTTTTCTCTGTTTCTCTTACTATTCTGTTCTGGGACATTCTTCTTTATGAGTTGATTTTTCACCCATTTCAGTGTTGGTTTTGTGTTTGTTGAGACTCCTGTATAATGTTTCTTGATTTGATATGTTCCTTCTTTTTTGTGCTTTATGGCTACCCCTATGATCCTCCATAATAATCTATATTTAAACTGAATTTTGACTTCTACATATCTTATTAACTTCCTCTCCATCTGGAAGGATTATAACTACTGTAGTATAATCCTGTTTTTAATGTCATGATATAGTTTTTATGACATGATAACTGGGTCACATCTTTTAATGTTATAGCTTTGAGCTTTGTGCCTTCCCTAATTGAGTAGGTCTCTGGATGATGTGCCTTGTATTGCCTTCTAAAATGCATAGTTAATGTTTTCTTTTCTAAGCAAGGACTTCTTTTAGTATTTCTTGTAGCTTTGGTTTGGTTTTTACAAAGTCTTTGAGTTTGTGTTTATCTACACATGCCTTAGTTTCATTTTCATATTTGAAAGACAGTTTTGCAGGATGTATAATTTTGGTTGGAAGTTTTTCTCCTTCAAATCTTTGAACATGTTATCCCACTGCCTCTGTGTCATCATTGTTTCTGCTCAGAAGTCAGACAAAAGCCTAGAGGGCTTCTCTCTGAATGTTATCTTTGCTTTGAGTCTCACTGCTTTTAAGAGTTTCTGCTTGTTTCATTTTTTAAGGTAGATTATAATATGTCTTGTATCTTTCTTTTGGGGTCTAGATTGTGTGGCATTCGATATACATCTTAGATATCTCTGTTTTCTTCTTTCATAATTTTAGGGAGGTTTTCTGTCAACAACTCAACAGCAATACTGTTTGTGTTTTCAGGTGTCCCTACCTGTTCAGGAACTCTACTTAATCATAGATTGTTCTTCTTCATAGAGTCCCACATGTTTCTTAATGCTTCTTCATTTTTCTTGTTTCTTTTCTCTGATTTCTCCTCGTAATTGCTGGTGTCAGTAGCTCTGTCTTCAAAGAAAATCTGTTCTCCAGTTGTTCAATTCTGTTTTCTTGGGTTTTAATTGAATTGTCTAATTCTTTAATTTTTTTATTGATCTGTCAGATTTCAGAATGTTGGTGCTCCATCAGTTCAGTCAGCTTTCCTAATTTTTCATTTTGTTCTGCTGCATTTTGTTTAATGTCTAGGAGGGCTTTTTATATAATCCTTTTGTATTTGACCTCTGATTGTTTCAGAAAGGCTTCTTCATCTCAGAAGTTCTTTGGTTTTTTTCTTCTGGGAGCTTTGTGGAGCCATGGGTAGATTTTTCTTTACGTGTTTGGCCAAGGTTTGTTGCTTTGGGGCATCTAGAGGTTGTCTAGTTTCTCTGGTGTTGTCTTAGCAGCAGCTGAGGCATAGACTGAGAAGGAAGGTAATCAGCAGTCACCTCTATGTACTCCAGTGACTGGGCCCAGTGGAATGTCTGTGGTAGCAGGCTCTACCTCCTGGTTGGCAAAGACATGGCCCTACTTATGGAATTACTGGGGGGGAGGTGGTGCAGCTGAACCTCGGATGTGGGTCAGTAAAGGCTGGAAGAGATGACTGGCTGCACCACAGTTATTTCTCTAGTTAGTCTTATATTGAAAAGTAAATGATATCTGAAACCTTCCAAAATCAGTCAGGCTGTCAAGTGTGCAAACCCCTCTTTCTAGCTGGCCATGGAAGCACCTCTATATCAGTCCCCAGACGACATGATCTAGTTCAAAGTGTGGACATGCTACTGTGCTACACTGTGCTAAACACAGCTTTTCTGTTGGGAAAGCACTTCCTGGGCTGGCACTGCCCCCCAACCTGGGAATTAGCCCCTGCTGAGGCCTCCATTTGGGTAAAGCTGCCTCCCAGTTGAACAAGATGGCATCCCTCATAAGCTCTCCCACTCTCTGTGAAATAGCCAAATCAATGGTGGAGGTTCAGGAAGAGAGGGTGGAGGGGCCATGGTGCTCTAAGTCCAGATCTGGGCTTTCACAGTGTGGCTGTTCTGCCTACTGATCATGTTGGCAGTGCAGCTGAGGTTTGCTGCCAGTTAAGCCCAACTGCCACCTGTTGACTGAGACAAAGAAAAAAACGTTAATAACACCAGTGACCTGCAGTCTGTGAGAGCCGGCCATTCAACAAGGCAAAAGTCAGTTAAAGAGATTAGGTTTCCCGTTCAGTGGCCTGTACTCCAAATTAACAAGCCTATGCTGTATCCTAGGGCTCACTGGGTGTCCAGAATTCTCAATTTAATTATCAATCCAGGTCTTAGTTTTCAGAGGGAATTAAGGAGATGTTTGTCTAGTCTGCCATCTTGACTCTGCCCCTTGATTTTTTTAATCCTTTCTATAGTTTTTCTAGTCTCAATTTCAGTTATTTCTGCTCTAATCTTAATTACTACCTTTCTTCAGTTGGCTGTGTCCTCCACCTCCTCTTCATCTTTGGTGAGTTTCGATATTCTGTCCTTTACTGACAGTGGTGTGTTGAAGTCTCCCACTATAATTATGGGACTAAATTTCTCTTTTCAGTGTTCTTAAAGTTTGTTTTATGTATTTTGGAGCCCTATCATTGGGTATGTATATTATGGTTAAATCTTCATGATGGGTCATCCTTTTAATAATTACATTGCGCCCTTCTTTGTCTTTAAAATCTATGTTATCTGAGGTTAGTGCTGCCACTCCTGCTCTTTTTTTGGTAGCTTTTTGTGTGTGTTTTCCTTGTCCTTTGATTTTTAATAAATTTGCACCTTTGTTTCTAAGGTGGGTCTCTCATAAACAGCATATTGATGAATTCTTTTTTTCTTGTTTTCAGTCCATTCTGTTACTCTTCATCTTTTTAAGGGTCCATTTAGGCCATTTACATTCAGTGTAATTATTGATAGGTGTGAACTTATTGCTGTCATTTTTTAGTTTTTTTTTTTTTTTTTGGTGGTGCTCATGCTTGGCATATTTTCTTTGATCCTTTTATTCTCCTGTGCTGAATTCCTTTGCCTTGTGAATTTCTTTTCCATTTCTTTTATTTTTGTGGATCTTATTTTAGTCCCTTCCATTTTTTGTATACAATGATTATTATGTTTGTTTCCATCAAAACATTTTCCTAAATTTAGAACTATCTTTAAATCATTCATCATTTTTTCTCCACCGATGAATGTCATAATATGATAGTAGTTAGTAAAGGATTAGATTAGGAGAGCATTGTTGAATTGATATTGACCATTTTTTCTTCTTTTATGATTGCTCCAGGGTTGCATTTCTGTTGCTATACTTGTCAGTAGTTTTTATTCCTTTGTATTTTCTGGAAGCCAAATCCATGTTGATGGAAAAATACTGTCTGAGCTTTTATAAATATGTACACTGGTGTGTGTATGTGTGTGTGTGTTGTTTATGCACAAACAAAAGCCTTTGTGATTCTGACTCATAGCAACCCTGTAATACATAGTAGAAATGTCCCATAGGAATTCCAGGGAGTGATTGGTTGACTTCAAACAACCAAACCTTTGGTTAACAGCCAGCTTTTAACCACTGTGCCACCAGGGCTCTAGATGTTGATGGGCTAATCATTCTTTCCCATACACATAACGTTTAGTACTGTTGTTGTTGCTATTGCTTTTTGTTGTTTTACTTTTTATTTTTTTCCAGTTTAGGAGTGTGATGAATTTTTTACTGCTTATATTTATAAAAAAGAAAGATGTGATACATCTAGGAAAATTTGGGATTGCTTTCTAAATAAATGCCCCAGTCCTGATGAGTGAGGTGGCAGAACCATGGGGGAGGTGCTCTTAACAGTTTAGCCCTATATGGAATGGTAAGAATTTTGATGGGAAAACTGCATTTGTTGGTGATCAGAAAGAATGCTGGAGGAAGAAATTGCAAGGTTACTCATTATTTACATTGTAGTCAATCCTCTTATGCTGTGTCCTCATAATAATTTAATATTCCAAGCTCTAAGTTTCTCTCCATCTTTCTGTCCTGTTCTTTGGCAGGAAAGTAGATTTTAAGAAAGTTAAAGTTGAAATCCCAACATACTCTCCAATTTAGTCTTTCATGGTCACCTTCAAAACTGTGGAGCACAGCCTTTCAACTTATTCTTAATCTAGATTTGAATTTTAATCCTTCTCTCAAAAACACACTCACACAAAAACAGACACAGAGAGAACCTGACCTCAGGAACTATCCCAGGAATAAGCACAACTCATAATTTGAGCCAGAAGTATTTTTTAGGAATCATTCAGGGGAAAGCCTTGGTTTCCCCAGAACATGAAGTTCTTATATGTGGCATATGACAGATTTGGATTATCCATTACAGATGTAAAAGAGATAGAGTAAAAGATTAAACCTTTAGGGAGACAGTTGGCTGCACACTGCCACTTTGAAGTTGAAAGTTCTACTAAATTTAGATTATTGTCAGAATTTTAAATCAAGATAGCTTACTTTCAACAAAATTGCTTTCTCTCTGCATCATGCTTGGTTTAGGCACATGGTATAAATAAAGTTTTCTGAGTGACCATAGATAAAATATGAAATCAATATAAGATCTTATTTAAGAAAGTTAGGGAGATTCTTTATAAAGCACCCAGAGCAAGAAATCAGGAAAAAAAAAGAGTTACTTCTCTGGTACAAGTTAAAACAGAACCAGTAGTTCCTAAGGTCCACTTATTTGTAGAAAATTCTGCCTGTTTGCATAAGAGTTCACAATTTTTTTCCCAAAACTAATTATTATCTTATAGACTCAAGATATTTTCATGAACTCATCACTTTCTGAGCTTCTGTCACCTATTTTATTTACTTTTTGTATATTCCAGTTTTTGTTAATAGACTATTCAATACATCATAAATTTTCCCAGCTTTTCTTTACCATTCTACAGCCTAGAAAACACTTCATAGTTTTCCCTTGTATAAAGCTATTTTAATCAAACTGTACATTTATTTTTCTTTCCTGACTCCAACTTATTTATTGTATATAATGCACTGATTATTTCCCCCTGTCTTGTATTTTCTTGGTTCTCTCCTTAGCATGTATAATGTAACAGCAATCATGACAATGAGCCACAGGAAAAGTGAATGAGAAGTTGAGCAGTGTGGTAGAATAATTGAAGATAGAGGGATATTCTCTAGACTACTCAAACTCCTTTGCTCTAATATTGGCATCAGTCTTATTTTAAAAATGCATGTGTGTGTCCCTGAATGCGGGTAACCTCACACAGACATAGCCCTCCCCCCCGCTCCAAAAGATCAGCTAAGAGTTAATTGGAAAATATATCACTTGGGACTTTTTTTTTTAAGTTGGTTCATAGAAAGTTTGTACATATACTACAACATAAACTTGAAAATCATGTAAAGCTGTAGGGTTCATTCAATAGGATTCTCTTTCCTAGCAGAGTTGGAAAGTCAGAAAGAAACATATTACCTGGTTAAGTGCTTTCCTCAGCCTCCACACAGCTGCCCAATGGACATTTTTATAATTTTCCTATGAAATACAGATATACAGATCTCTGGGAAGATTTTAAGATGAAAATATCCCCTTATAACTAGAAGCCAACTTAGGGACAGCAAGAGTCAGTTAGTTTAAAGAATGAGTACATTGATAAAAATAAGGGTCCTTATGATATTTTCCAAGTGTCACGAGAAAGGAACCAGTGTTCAGAAAATATACAGCACTTTTTTCTTCAAATAAATTTAAATTAAGAAGCAATAGAAATTATTGACATGGCCAATTTTTTGTTAATGTATGATGTTGCAGTTGTCAGTTGCCTTTCAGCCTATTCTAGTTGATGAAAACCCCACAAGTATCAGAGTAGAACTCTTCCCTAGGATTTTGAAGACTGCCATTTGGGGGTAGATCACAAAGGTTATCACACTTATCTTTCAGGTGCCACCAGGTAGGTTTGAATCACCAACCTTTTGGGTAGTAGCCAAGTATTTAACTGTTTGTACCACCCGTGGACTCTGTGTGTGTGTGTCCTGTACACAAATGTGTGTGTATACATGTATACACATACACATACACACACACACAGCCACTTCAATTAAAAAATTATTTTGTTAAAAAACAAATCTTTGTTATGTTATACACTATCAGTTAAAAAAAAAAAAAGTCCAAATTTACACCTTTGTGATTAGTTAAAGGAAGTATATAGCTTCAATTATTGCTTATTTTGACACATTCACTGGATTTAAAAGCTACGATTCAATAAACTATAGAGTCCCAAGTTAAGATTGCTATGTTAAAAATAGTTTAACTACAAATTGGGTTAGCTATCCTACCACTGGCATCCTACCATCACATAGGGAATGATATTTCAAGACACAGAAACTCTAAAGATTAGAGGTAAATTAAAAAAGAAAAATAAATGATGAGTTGGAAAGTATCTGATTGGGTGGAAAGGTTTAAAACAGTCAACTCTTTATTCCTAGTGATCTTTTATTTATGTATCTAAAATTTTATTGTGAGATATATATTGTGATAATGGTTTTTGTACGAGGAGTTCTCAAACTCATCCTAGAAAAGTGCTTAGCTACTTCATTGCTGAATATCACTACAGTTGCCTTTGAAGTACTCTCCTTGGGAAGCTATGCACCAATGACAGCTTCCAGTCCACCCTTTAGAATAATTTTGGAACTCTTTTCCTGGAATGGCCATCAGAGATATTGTCATATTACCCTTGATATACTGAGTGTTATCAAAATGTCTTCCTTGCAATATTTCCTTTATCTTCCGGTAAAGAAAAATGTCATTTGGAGCCAGTTCAGGTAAATAGAAGAGGTGTTCCAATACAGCTATTTGTTTACTGGCTAAAAATTCCCTTACAGATGAATATACAGCTAAATGTGTAAACTTGCCACCATGCCACCGTGTGCAATGGCCATTCCAGAAAGAGTTCCAAAATTGCTTTGAAGGATGGACTGGGTTCTGATCGTGGTGCATAGCTTCCCAAGTGGAGTATTTTGAAGGTGATCATAATGATATTCAGCAATGAGGTATGTAGCACTTACAACAATTAAATTCATGAACTTAATTGTCAGGCCTCATTTTCTGTACTGTCACTAAGACAGGGAGTCTAGTGGCCTCTGTAAATACCTTTCAAGTAGACAGTGTGACCAAAACTACAAACAGATGTTAGAAGACAGGCAGCCCAGAGACTCCTATAAATATCTTTTACTAAACAGTGTGACTGAAACTACAAATAGGTCGTACAGGATAAAAGACCTAATGATTAACTGCACCCTGGGACATTGAGATAAGTCATTTAAATAACTGTATAAACTTCCTCAGTGTTGTTTTTCAGAAGGAAACCAAGGTAAAACAGATTAAACTGTTTTGGTAGGATCACTAACCCAATTTGTAGTTAAACTATTTTTAACATAGCAATCTTAACTTGGGACTCTATAGTTTATTGAGTTGCAGCTTTTACAATCTAGTTAATGAGTCAAAATAAGTAATAATTGAAGCTATATGCCTCCTTTAAGTAATGGCAAAGGTGTCATTTTCCTGTGAAAATCAGGTAAAGTCAGTTCCAGTGTGACAAGCGGAGAAAATTCAACTTTGGCCAGAGGTCTACAATCAGGACCAGGGAGTTGAACCATATTAAGTCCTACAACAATTTCCAGAAGCCTTCACTGCAGAAACCATCCTGAAGTCCATCTGCAGGCACTTCATTACCGTGGCCCCTTCTTTTTCCCTCTGCTGTGTAATGAGTAGTCATGGTTCCCTCTTCCCATCTCAAATCTTTAAAAACTTAAGACAAGCCCTCTGTTCAGTGAGATGGAGGTTGGCATCACTGAGGCCCTCTCCATCTCTGCCTGCAGGTCTTCCTAATCAACCTTGTTCATGAGGAAAGACTCTTTGTATCTTATCTATTTGTTCTTGATAGGTAAGAGACAATAACCTCACGTTGAGTCTGGGGTGCCAGAGTACCTGGTAACATCACCATGGGTTTAAAAAGTCCTGCTGGTATAAGTGAAGTGCTTTACTGCAACTGAAACATTGTCATTCAAATCCACCTGCTGACAGTGGGAGAAAGACCTGGCAACTTGCTTCCATAAAGTTTACTGCCAAGAAGACCCTGTGGGATGGTTCTAACCTGTCACATGGGATTGCTATGATTTTGAATCAATAATGTAGCACCTAACAACAACGGGCTTGAACATTGTATATAAAGAGCAAGATTTAGCTCTACAGAGAGCTGCTGTTTTGTTTATGAATTATCATGGTGTTCTATATATAACTGACTATACGGGTAGTGCCTATGGCTACTGAGTGATTTATCCTCAGTAACCTCTCTGCTATGACAGCTCTAGGAACTTTGAAATCTCCATAAATGAGTGGAAATACAAGTTCTAATTGGCAAAAGTTCACAGGTGTAAAGTTCTGTCCAGTTAGGTATGCCTTCCAAAAAAGTACAGTGCTATAATTCATGAAATACACTTTTTTCTGTACATTAACTAAGACATTTTCTTATGCTTTAGTAATGAAAGCACTCTGATGCATCATAAGAATCTTACCAAAACTGCACACAATTCAAAACTCATTTTAACATTCATAGAAAGGTAATAAAATTTGAATTACTTGGCTTTTTAATTACAATTTGAAGAAGCGAGAAGTAAATTGATGGGTACAAAGAATATAGCTGTGGAACTTACACTTGGCATTTGTCCATTTAGTAATAAAGTGAATGAAACAAATGTTCTGGAATCAATCCCAGTAGGTAGTTTCCAGTGTTTTAACAGATGTATTTAAAGGCAATGTCTATTGGTAAGGAAAACTGTGGTGGTGTAGTGGGTTAAGTGCTACATCTGCTAACCAAAATGTTGGCAGTTCAAATCTGCCTGGAGCTCCTTGGAAACTCTACGGGGCAGTTCTACTCTGACTTCTAGGGTGTCTATGAGTTGGACCTGACTGGACAGCAGTGGTGGGTATTAGTAAGGAAAAAATGAAAATATGTCTATTTGCAGACAATTTGATCTTACACACAGAAAACCCTAAAGAACTCTCTCTCTCTCTCTCTCTCACACGCACACACACACACAATACTACTGCAACTAATGGAAGAGCTCAGCAAAGTATCAAGATACAGGATAAACATACAAAAGTCAGTTAGATTCCTCTTCACCAACAAAGAGAGTATCAGAGAGGAAGTCACTGCATCAATACCATTTTCAATAGTCCCAGAAGATGAAACACTTAGAATTAAATCTAATCAAAGATGTGAAAGACCTATACAAAGAGAACTACAAGGCATTACTGCATGAAACCAGAAGGAAACTATATAAATGGAGAAACCTAGCTTGCTCATGAATAGGATGACTCAACATTGTGAAAATGTCTATTCTACCCAAAGCAAGGTATGGGTGCAATGCAATCCCAATAGAAATTCCAAGGGCTTTTTTTTTAATGAGATGGAGGAAAAAAATCACCAAATTCATATGAAAGGGAAGAAATCTTGGATCAGCAAAGTGTAACTGAAGAAGAAGGACAAAATAAGAGGCCTCACACTATCTGACTTTATAATGTATTATACCCCCACATTGGTCTAAACAGCCTGGGGCTGGTACAACAACAGATACACAGAACAGTGGAACAAAATTGAGAATTCAGACATAAAATCATCCACCTATGAGCTGCTGATGTTTGACAAAGACCCAAAGTCTGTAAACTGAGGAAAAGGCAGTCTCTTTAACAAATGGTGTTGACATAACTGGATATTCATCTGCCAAAAAAAAAAAAAAAAAAAAAAAAGACACAAGACCCGTATGTCACAGCATGCACAAGACTAACTCAAAATATATCAAAACCCTAAAATATAAAACAATAAAGATCATGGAAAAGAAATAGGGACAATGCTGAGATCCCTAATACACGGCAAAACAGACTACAAAACATTACTAAGAATGCACAAACAGAAGAATAGAAAATAGATAACTGGGGACTCCTAAAAATCAAACATTTGTGTTCATCCAATTACTTCACCAAAAGAGTGAAAAGACAACCTACAAATCATGAAAAAAATTTTGATCATGACAAATCTGACTAGCATCTAATCTCCAGAATGTATAAGGTACTGCAAAACCTCAACAACAAAAAGACAAATAATCCAATTAAAAAATAGGCAAAGGATAACAGACCCTTCACCAAAGAAGACATTCAGGTTGCTAACAAATAAACAAATATATGAGGAAGTGCTCATGATCATTAGCCATTAAAGAAATCCAAATCAGAACTACAATGAGATACAATCTCCGCCTGGTAAATCTGGCATTAATCCAAAAAAAACACAAAATAATAAACACTGGAGAGGCTGTGGAAAGAGCAGAACACATATACTGCTGGTGGGAATGAAAAAGAGCACAACCGTTTTGGAAATTGATTTGGCACTTTCTTAAAAAGCTAGAAATAGAAATGCCATACAATCTAGCAATCCCACTTCTTGGAATATATCCTAGAGAAATAAGAGTTGACAGGCAAATAGATACATGCACAGCAATGTTCAGTGAATCACTGTCCATAATAAGAGAAAGATGGAATCAACCAAGGGGCCCATCAATGGATGAATGAATAAACAAACTGCATTATGCTCAGATCATGGAATATTACACAATGATAAAGAACAATGATGGATTTGAGAAATATTTCCTAACATAGAGGAATCTGGAAAGCATTATGCTGAATGAAATCAGTCAGTTGTAAAGGTATAAATATTGTATGAGACCATTATTATAAGGAGTAAGAAAAGGTTTAAACACAGAAGTAGTCAGTCTTTGATGGTCATGAGGGTGGGGAGTGAGAGAGAGAGAGAGATACCCTAATTAGACAAGAGACAAGAATTAGGTGGAGGGACAACATACCATAGAGGAGATGTCAACACAACTAGACTAACCCAAAAGCTAAGAAGTTTCCTAAATACAACCAAATACTTCTAAGGACAAAGTAGTAGGGACAGTGTTCTGGGGATGATGGTTTCAGGTGACATCTAGGTTAGTTGGCTTAACAAAGCTTAAGATAATGCCCTGCATCCCAGTTTGAAGAGTGGTGTCAGGGGTTTTAAAAGGTAGCAAGCAGCCATCTAAGAACTGTCAATTGGTCTCTGCTGTGACAGCATTGGAAACTTTGAAAGCTCTACTCAGCAAAAGTTCACAAATGTAAAATTCTGTCAAGTCACATATGCCCTCCAAAGGAGCAAAGGAGAATGAAAAGCATCAAAGACACAAAGAAAGTGAAGAGCCCAAGAGACAGAAAGGACTACATAGGCCAGAAACTACATCAGCATGAAACTAGAAGATCTCTGGCTGCCATTAACGTATGCCCTTACAGAGAACTCAATAAAGAGTGCCTGGTGGAGCTGGAAAAATGTGGGTTGTAGAACTTGAACTCAAGTTTCAAGACCAGACTGCATGGTCTGACACACTAGAGGGTTCCTAGAAAACATGGTCCTGAGGCTCTCTGTTAGCCCCAAATGGAAACCATTCAGGACGCTAACTCCTCAGACAAAGATTGAACTGGTATACAAGACATAAAATGACACTACTGGAGAGTGTGCTTCTTGACTTAAGTAGATCCATGAGACTAACAGCAGTTTCTGTTGGGAGACAAGATGAGATAGTGGAGGGAGACAGGAACTAGTTGAATGGGTATGGAAAATAGGAGATAGAGAGGTGGAATGCACTGTCACAGTCCAGGGAGAACAGTTCGGGGCACATAACAAAGTGTGTACAAGTTTTTGCATGAGAGACTGATTTGAACTGTAAATTTGCACTTAAAGAAACAATGAAAAGAAGAAAAAAAAATAAGGAACCTACAAAATGAAGATAAGTCAACTCAAATAGAATACTGAATATTTTAGTGGGCTTATCAATTCATCAGAAACCCTGGTGGTGTAGTGGTTAAGTGCTATGGCTGCTAACCAAAAGGTTGGCAGTTTGAATCCTCCTGGAGCTCCTTGGAAACTCTATGGAGTAGTTCTGCTTTGTTCTATAGAGTCATTATGAGTTGGAATTGACTTGAAAAATGGCAGTGGGTTTGGTTTTTGGTTTTATCAACTCATCAGGAAAGTTGTCATATCTTGTGAAAACATTTGTTTAAAAGATAGACTTATCTTTTGGAACTGTATCTTTTGTTTCTTCAAGCAAATATCTGTTTAACCCACTGGGGAAAAAAATAAACGCAATGATTATCAAATAGAGACTATTCTAATATAAATTATCATGAATGAAATATAGAGGAATATTTGGATAATGTCATTTGAGAATACCGATGTACATTTATCGATGAATTAAATACTCTCTTTATCAAATATCCACAAGGAACTTCATATCAGGCTAACTTCTGAGGCTACAAAGATGAAAATGCACATTTCTCCACTGAGCTTGCTCCCAATTTCTTAGTAAGAATAAAAATATACATGAAAAATTAATCACTGAGATGAGTTGGAGGCATTTTCTAAGTATGTAAAGTCAGAAATTAAAAAGAATCAGTAATGTTTACTAGTTAAAAGCCTCCAAATTTTGTTCTAAAGTTTTTTGTTGTTGTTGTTAAACAAACGAGGCTTTATGTGTTGCTGTTGTTTATTGTGGTCAAGTTGGTTCTTGCAGCAACCCATGAACAACAGAACAAAATGCTACCCAGTCTTGTGCTATGTCCACAGTCGTATTTACGCTCAAGGCACTTGTTGTGGCCTCTGTGTTAATCCATCTCATTGAAGGTCTTCCTCTTTTTGACTGACCCTGCACTCTACCAAGCATGATGTTCTCCAGGGGCTGATCATACCTGACAACATGTTTCAAGTATACAGGATGCAGTCTTGTCACTTTTGCTTCCAAGAAGAACTTTTGTTGTACTTCTAGAACAGATCTGTTTGTTCTTTTGGCAGTCCATGGTACATTCAACATTCTTCTCTAACACTACAATTCAAAGGCGTCAGTTCATCTTCTGTCTTCTTTGTTCATTGTCCAGCTTTCACATGCATGTGATATGATTGAGAATACCATGGCTTGGGTCAGGTGCACTTTAGTCTTCAAGATGATGTCTTTACTTTGCAATACTTGAAAGAAGTCCTTGTCAGCAGATTTTCCCAATGAAATGCATCTTTTGATTTCTTTCCTGCTGCTTCCTGGGGTATTGATTATGGACCTAAGTAAAATGAAATCCTTGACAACTTCAATCCTTTCTCCATGTATGACAATGTTGCTTACTGGTCAAGTTGTGAGAATTTTGGTTTTCTTGATGTTGAGGTGCAGTCTATACTGAAGGCTGTGGTCTGTAATCTTCATCAATAAGTGTTCAAATACTCTTCATTTCCAGCAAGCAGGGTTGTGTCGTCTGTGTAACAGGTTGTTAATGAGTCTTTCTCCAATCCTGATGTCTCGTTCTTCGTATAGTCTAGGTTATCAGATTATTTGCTCAGCATTGAAAAGGTATGGTGAAAGGATATAACCCTTATTCACACCTTTCCCAACTTTAAACCATGCAGTGTCCCCTTGTTCTGCTCACAAGACTGCCTCTTAATCCCTGTACAGATTTCTTAAGAGCACAATTAAATGTTTTGGAATTCCCATTCTCTACAACGTTAGTTGTAATTTATTCTGATCTACACAGTTGAGTGTCTTGGCACAGTCAATGAAACATAGGTAAACATCTTTCTGATATTCTCTGCTTTCAGCCAAGATCCATCTGACATCAGCAGTGATATCCCTGGTTCCATATCATTTTCTGAACCCAGCTTGAATTTCTGGCAGTACCTTTTCAATGTACTATTGCAGTCATTTTTGAATGATCTTGGACAACATTTTACTTTCTTGTGATATTAATGATATAATTTCCACATTCAGTTGGATTTCCTTGCTTTGGAATGGGCATAAATGGGTATCTCTTCTAGTCAGTTGGCCAGGTAGCTGTCCTCCAGATTTCTAGGCACAGACAAGTAAGCACTTCTGGTACCACATCTGTTTGTTGAAGTATCTCAGTTGATACCCCATCAGTTCCTGGAGCCTTATTTTTCAGCATGCCTTCAGTGCAGCTTCCACTTCTTCCTTCAGTACCATCAGTTCCTGATCCTGTGCTACCTCTTCAAATAGCTCAATGTCAACCAGTTTTTTCTGGTATAATGACTGTGGATTCTTTATGTCTTCCTTTGATGCTCCCTTGGTCATTTAATATTTTCCCTGTAGAATCCTTCACTACTGAACTTGAGGCTTGAGTTTTTTCTGCAGTTCTTCTAGCTTAAGAAATGCAGAGCATGTTCTACTGTTCTGGTTTTCCGTTACTAGCTCTTTGCACATGTCATAATACTTTGTCTTCTCCAGCCTCCCTTTGAAATCTGATGTTTAGGTCTTCTTTTTTTGTCATTCCTTCTTTTTACATTAGCAGTTTGACGTTGGAGAGCAAGTTTAAGAGTCTATTCTGACATCCAATTTGGTCTTTTCTTTCTTTCCTGTCTTTTTAATGACCTCTTGCTCTCTTCATGGATGATGTCTTCGAAGTCATTCCGCAATTCACCTGGTCTTTGGTCATCAGTGGTCAACACATCAAATCTGTTCTTGAGATGGTCTTTAAACTCAGGAAGTATATACTCAAGGTCATACTTCCGCTCTCGTGGACTTGTTCTAATTTTCCTCAGTTCCAGTTTGAATTTGCATATAAGCAATTGATGGTCTGTGCTGCAGTCAGCACCTAGTCTTCTTCTGACTGCTGACATGGAGCTTTATATTTTATGTGAAAGTACAATATGTAAAATAAATAAAAGTAGGAGCCTGTGGTTAAAAAGGTATTTACTGGACACTCAGGAAAGCAAGGAAGGGGAAATCAGAGGCCTCAGAGTGCTACCAAATGAACTCCTACCCTTAATTCTTTACACATCCCTAGCAACACATTGCCATTGAGTTGATCTGAACTCAGATTAACCCCAAAGGACACAGTAGAACTGCTCCATAGAGTTTCAAAGGAGGGCGTGGCAGATTTGAACTGCTGACCTTTTTGTTATCAGATATAGCATTTAACCACTACAGGAACAGGGTTTCTGTTCTTAACAAAGCAATTCTTAAAGACAATGTTGAAATCCTAGAGTCCCAGGAGCAGTTTGAAAATAATTTTAGGGGGATCAAAATCCTTAGTTTGTATAGTAAGCAAGTAAACAGCTGAGAGGTTATATGGCTTGCCAATAATGTATGAAAGCTAACTAATAACTGAAATGGTAAAATATTTATATCAAGGGTTTATCTTCTAAGATGTAAAGCAAAGATATTATAATGTCATATGTGAAAACCATAAAACCCAGTGTTATTGAGTCAATTCTGACTGATAATGACCCTACAGGATGGAGTAGAACTTCCCCATAGAGTTTCCAAGAAGTGTCTGACAGATTTGAACTGCTAGCCTTCTGGTTAGCAGACACAGCATTTAAATACTATGCCACCAGAGTTTCCATTGTATGTGAAAGGGAAGTACTTAAATGAACAGAAAATGCCATGATGATTTATGATTTCTTCAAAAATATTCAGCTTAGTGATGTAATCATAGAATCCTAGTTATTCATGAATTATAAACAAAGATAATAATCACAAATGTATTGCACAAAAATGATACTCACATGACATGGGAATGTAATAATAAGCATGTCATTTTTCTTGGGCAGTAACCAAAAAAGCAGAAAAATGTTGTTTTCCTCTATTTAAAGGAAGAATCACTTTTAACATGTAGATAGAAAGTCGACTTTACACGCTGGTGAAGTAAACTGAAATATATACAGTTGTATCCTGTTTAAATTAAATTACTCTTCTCAGTCAAGTGAAATGAGAAAGTGAATAAATGATCACCAGTGCCTGACCACATGAGAAACATTCTGGATAGCTTCCCAGTAGTTTGGTTAGTTTCATTTTTCAGATCAGATTTAAGGCACTATCGTAATACTTTGCAAAATAATAATCTCTAACAGCATAGCCAGAGGTATATTATTCACAGTTTGCCATATATCATATATACACATGCATACATATATGTATGTATACACACACACGTATATGCATATATGTATATGGAAACCCTGGTGGCATAGCTACAGCAGCTTACCAAAAGATCAACAGTTGAAATCCATCCAGATGTCACAGGCCAGTTCTACCGTGTTCTACAGGGTCACTGTGAGTCAGAATCAGCTTGACAGCAATGGGTTTGGTTTGTTTTTAAATAGAGATATTTTATCAAGTTGGTTTTGTATGTCAATTTAGCTTCTTCTGGAAAATTTTCTCTGAAAACAAATGGCTGTTTTAAAGTGATTCATGAAAGAGTTGGGAGATTGTACATGTTGCTGTCTTGTTTCCTTGAGGTATTTTCAAATGACAATAAAATGCATTAGAAGTTGTATTCACATAAGGAGAAAAAGAATTAGAGTGTCAACTAGTGGAGAATTTTTTTTTAATAATTAAAATCAAGGAGTTATTCCTTTATAAATGTTTATTGTTTTACATACCATATAGTATTTTAGGTAGTAGGGTAATGTGAAAAAAATACAATACAGAATTTATATTCTTGATGAATAAATAGAAAATGAGTAACCAAATATTCTCCAAACATTATATTTAATAAGTTATACATAAATGTATCATATATATACAAGTATATATAATGCAATGCAGTTAAAACATTTATAACTTTTAAGTTTGTATCATATAGAGATGAATGTATAAAGACTCATTAAAGACAGTAAGAATTTCCAGACTGAATGAGTAGGTATGAGTGTCTATGTAATGGAACATGGTTAAGAAAAGCCACTAAGGTTAAGTAATATTTGAATATAAATTGGATGCAAAGGTAGGCCACGCAGATTTCTAGAATTCAGTAATTTCCTGAAGCCCAAGTCCACTGCTGTTGATTCAATTCTGACTCATAGCAATGCTGTAGAACAAAATAAAACTGTGCCATAGAGTTTCCAAGGAATACTTGGTGGATCTGAACTGCCAGCCTTTTAGTTTAGCACATGTAGTATTTAATCACTATGCCAGCAGGGTTTAAATCAGCAATTGCCAGAGTTGGTTCAGATTCCCTCAGTGAACAAGTTTCTTTTTAAGATCCAGGGTTAGGCCCAGAGTTTAAAAGGGAGTAGTTGTCATGTATCCTATTTTAAGATCTATTTACTCTGTAATGAGATTACATGAAAGAACACAATTAAAAGTTTGGAAAAGCAAATCTTTTGTAAATTAGGCCACTCATGAGACTCAATAATAATATAATAGATACATTATTCTGATCAAGACACACTTTTCTGCTATTACTGTAAAGAATGCCTTTGCACAGTCAATGAGACACAGGTAAACATCTTTCTGGTATTCTCTGATTTCAGCCCAAGATCCATCTGACATCAGCAATGATATCCCTGCTTCTGCATTCTCTTCTGAATCCAACTTGAATTTCTGAAAGTTTTCTGTCTGTATATTGTTGCAGTCACTTTTAAGTGATCTTAAGCAAAATTTTATTTGCATATGACGTTAATGACATTACTCAGTAATTTCTGCATTCAGTGGGATCACTTTTCATGGACATAGGCAGAAATATGGGTCTCTTTCAGTTGGCTGGCCAGGTAACTGTCCTCCAAATTTATTGGCATAGATGAATGAGCAGGTCCAGTGCTGCATCTATTGTTCAGACATCTCAGTTGATAGTCCACAAATTCCTGGAGACTTGTTTTTCCCAAATGCCTTGAATGCAGCTTCAACTTCTTCCTTCAGTACCATTGGGTCCTGATCGTATGCTACCTCTTGATACAGTTAACCACTGACCAATTATTTCTGGTATAATGACTGCATTCTTTCCATCTTATTTTGTTGCTTCCTGAGTCATTTACTGTTTTCCTGATAGAATCCTTTACTATTGCAACTCAAGGCTTGAACTTTTTTTCAGCTCCTTCACCTAGAGAAATGCAGCATATGTTCTTCACTTTTGGTTTTCTATTTCCGGAAATAGAAACAATACTTTATTTTGTCTTCTCAAACAGCCCTTTAAAATCTTCTGCTCAGTTCTGTTATGTCACCATTCCTTCCTTTTGCTTTAGTTGCTCAACATTGAGAGGCAAGTATCAGAGGCTCTTTTGATAGACAGTTTGCTTTTTATTTGTTTCGTGTCTTTTTAATCACCTTTTGCTTTTGTTATGAATGATGTCTTTGATGTCATCCCACAACACATCTGGTCTTTGGTCATTAGTGTTGAACACATCAAATCTGTTCTTGAGATGATCTCTAAACTCAGGTGATCTCTAAACTTATGGTCATATTTTGGCTCTCATGGACTTGTTCTAATTTCTTCAGTTTCAGTTTGGACTTGCGTAGGAGCAACTGATGGTCTGTGCCACAATCGGCACCTGGTCTTCTTCTGACTGCTGATATAGAGCATTTCTACCATCTCTTTCCACAGATGTAGTGGATTTGATTTCTGTGTATTTCATCTGGAAAGGCCCAGGTGTATAGCCACCCTCTATGTTGGTGAGAAAAAGTTATTTGCAGTTAAGAAGTCATAGGTCTTGCAAAATTCTGTCATGCAATCTCCAGTATCATTTCTGTCACCAAGGCTGTATTTTCCAACTACCAATCCTTCTTTGTTTCCAAATTTTGCATTCCAATCACAAGTAATTATCAGTGCATACTGATTACATGTTCAATCAATTTCAGAGTGTAGAAACTGGTGAAAATCTTCAATTTCTTTATCTTTGGCCTTAACAGTTGGTGCATAAATTTGAATAATGGTCTTGTTAACTGGTTTTTCTCATAGGCATATGCATGGTCCTTCAGGACCAATCTTAAAATGTCCTTTTTGACAATGAGTGTAACACCAGTCCTCTTCAAATTTTCATTCTTGATGTAGTAATCCATACGATTGTCTGATTCAGAATGGCCAGCACTGGCCAATTCCACTCACTAATGCCTAGGATACTGATGTTTGTGTGTTCCATTTTATGTTTAATGATTTTCAATTTTCCCAGATTCATACTTGATACCTTTCATGTTCCAAATATTAATGGATGTTTACAGCTGTTTCCTCTCATTTTGGGTCATGCCCATCAGCAAATTCAGGTCCTGAAGGCTTCACTCCATCCATGTAATTAAGGTTGACTCTACTTTGCAGTTCCCCAGGCATCTTTTGAGTGCCTTACAACCTGGGGTCCTCATTTTCTGGTATTATATCTGAGGATGTTCTGCTACTATTTATAGGATTTTCACTGGCTTATTCTTTTCAGAAGTAGACTACCAGATTCTTCTTCCTAATCTGTCTTAGTCTAGCAGGTTAGCTAAAATGTGTTCACCATGGATGATGTTACTGGAATCTAAATATCAGTGGCATAGCTTCCAGCATCACAAAAACATGCATATCCCCACGGTACAATTTGACAAGTGGGGGGCAGATTGAATACGTATGGTGAAAGGATACAATCCTGATATATACCTTTCTTTACTTTAAAGTATGTAGTATTCCCTTGTTCTGTTTACCTTCTGGTCTAGGTCTAGGTTCCTCATCAGTGCAATTAAGCATTCTCGAGATTCCCATTCTTTACAACGTTATCCATAATTTCCTATGATCCAAACAGTTGAATGTCTTCACATAGTTAATAAAACACAGGTAAACATTTTTCTGGTATTTTGTGCTTTCAGCCAAGATGCACCTCACATCAGCAATGATATTCCTTGTTCCACATTCTTTTGTAAATCTGGCTTGAATTGTTAGTAGTTCCCTGTCAATGTACTGTCACAAATGCTTTTAAATGGTCATCTGTAAAATTTTACTTATGTGTGATATTAATGTATTGTTCCATAAATTCTGTATTTAGTGGGATTGTCTTTCTTTGGAATGGTCATAAACATCAATCTCGTTGTAGTCATTTGGCCAGGTATCCGTCTACCAAATTTAATGGATTAAATGAGTGTTTCTAGCACTAACTACTTCCTTTGTTGAAATGTCTCAACTGGTATTCCTTCAGTTCGTGCAGCCTTGTTTATTATCATTCTCTTCAATGCAGCTCGATTTCCTTCCTTCTTGATCATATGCTGCCTCCAGAAATAGTTGACTGTTGACAAATTCTGTTTGGTACAGTGCCTCTATGTGTTCCATCTATCTTCTTTTGATGCATCTTGTATAATATTTTCTCTGTAGGCTCCTTTAATACTGCAGTGGAAGCTTGAATTTTTTCTTCAGTTCTTTCTGCTTAAGAAATACCTAGTATATTCATTGATTTGGGTTTTCTAACTGAAAGTCTTTGCACATTTCATTATAATACTTTTGTTTGTCTTCTCAAGCCATCCTTTGAAGTCTTCTGTTAAGTTTTTTTGCTTCAATTCTTCCATTAGTTTTAGCTACTCTAAATTTAAAAGCAAGTTTCAGGTCTTTTCTGACATCCATTTTGATATTTTCTGTCTTTAATGACGTCTTGCTTTCTTCATATATGATATCCTTGATGTCATTCCACTCTAGGGTCGCCATGAGTCAGATCCAACTCGACGGCATTTGGCTTGCTTGGGATGTCATTCCACAACTCCTTTGGTCTTATGTCTTCATTAGTGTCCACTGTGTCAAATCTATTCTTGAGATGGTCTCTAAATCATACTTTGGTTCTCTTAGACTTGTTCTAATTTTCTTCAACTTCGGCTTGAACTTGCATGTGAGCAGTTGATGGTGTATTCCACAATTCATCCCTTACTTTGTTCTGATGATACTGAGCTTTGTCATCACCTCATTCCACAAATGTAGTCAATATGGTTCCTAGGTATTCCATCTGGAGAGAACCACATATATAGTCACCATTTATGTTTTGAAAAATGATATTTGCGTGAAGTCATAGTTTTGCAAAATTCAATCATATAGTCTCCAGTGTTATTTCTATTTCCACAACTGTATTTTTCAACTACTGTTTCGTCTTGTCTCCAACTTTCACATTCCAGTCACTAGTGATTATCAATGAATTCTGATTGTATGTTTGATCAATTTCAGACAAGCGTAAGTTGTTATAAGTCTTTAATTTCTTCTTTGGCTGTAGTGGTTGTTGCATAAATTTGAATAATAGTTATATTAAGTGATCTTTCCTGTAGGCGTATGGATATCATCCTGTCACTGACAGCATTGTACTTCAGGATAGATCTCGAGATGTTCTTCTTGGTGATGAATGCAATGCCATTTATCTCCAATTTCGTTTCCACAGAATTGATTCAAAATGGCTGATATCAGTCTATTTTAGTTCAGAAATAAACCTAGGATATTGATGTTTGTGCTACATTTCATTTTTTATGATATCCAATTTTCCTAGATTCTACTTTTCCAATACTAGTGGATGTTTACAGCTGTTTCTTCTCATTTGAGTCATGCCATCTCAGCAAATGGCTTGATTCCACCCATATCATTAAGGTTAACTCTGCTTTCAAGAGGAAGCTGTCTCCCAGTTGTATTTTGAGTGCCTTCCAACATGAGGGGCTCCTCTTCTAGCATTATATCAAAGAGTGTTCTGCTGGTAATCGTAATATTTTCACTGGCTAATATGTTTCAGAATAGACTGTGAGGTACTTATTCCTCATTTTTCTTAGTCTGGGGGCTCCACTGAAACCTATCCACCAAGTGTGACCCTGTTGGTATTTGAAACAGGGCACACACATAGCTTCCAGTATCACAACATCATGCAAGCCACCCTGCCTCCACAAACTGACAGAGGCATGGTGTTTTTTGTTATAGTCATATATAAATGAAAATTACTTTCATATCATTTGATATTTTATACTGAAATTAACAATTTTCTCAAAAACTTCATATGTAAAACTATATGTATTTCTTCAGTTACTAAATGATATTTTATCACATGTTGTAGCTACTTGATTATCCCTTAGTAGAAAACTATATTTATAAAGAAATCAGAGTGAAAGGGACAGTGCTGTTTAATATTGTTGCAGCTATTAAGTGCCATCAGGTTTCTTCAAACTCATAGCAACCCTGTGTACAACACAAAGAAACACTACCCGATCCTTCACCATTCTCACAATTGTTTTGTTTGAATCAATTGTCATAACCACTATATGAATCCATGTATTTGAGGATCTTCCTCTTTTTTTCTGACCCTCTACTTTATCAGGAAACTCCAGTGGCATAGTAGTTAAGTGCTGTGGCTGTTAAACCCAAAGGTTGGCAGTTCAAATCTACCAGACACTCCTTGGAAACTCTATGGGGCAGTTCTACTCTGACCTACAGGGTTGCTATGAGTAGGAATCAACCCAAAGGCAATGGATTTGGTCTTGTTGTTTGGTTTTCTACTTTACCAAGTGGTTTAGTCATCTTGTACTGCTCTAACAGAAAGTACTGTGAGTGGAAGGATTTATTAAGTGAAACTTTATTTGACATAGTCCAGTAATCCACAAATCCATTTATGAATTGTAAGTCCATTCAGTAAGAGAGTTCATCAAAATCTGGCAGGCTGAGTCCAAATCCAGTGAGAGCATTTTGGCACAGGAACCTCAGGTCCAAAGGACCTGCTCCATTCTCGGTGCTGCTTCTTGGTGGTATGAGGTTCCCAACTCTCCCTGCTCACTTCTCTCCCTTATGTCCCACAGCTGGTAACTTGATTCCTGCCTCACCAGCACAACTGCTGCCCATTCTCTGTCATAAGTATCACAGAGGCAGGATTCACAACACATGGGAGGAATGGCACCGTATTAGGACTCATAGCCAAGTCAAATCAATGCATACATTTTTGGAGGGACACAATGCAATCCATGACACTAAGTATCCTGTTCTTCTCCAGGAACTGATTCCTCCGGATAACATCTCCCAAGTATGCAAAAGATATAGTTTAGCCATCCTTTGTCCTAATGAGCATTTTGGTTGTACTTCTTCCAAGGCAGATTTATTCTCTCGGGAATCTACTGCATATTCAATATTCTTTGCCAACACCACAATTCAAAGGCATCAATTATTCTTCTGTCTTCCTTATTCATTGTCCATTTTACACACGTATATAAAACAGATAGCTTGTGTCACTACACCTTAATCTTCAAGGTGACATCTTTACTTTTAACACTTTAAAGAGGTTGTTTGCAGCAGATTTTCCCAATGCAATGTGGTTTGATATCTCGACTGCAGCTTCCATGGGTGTTGCCTCTGGATCCAAGTAGAATGAAATCCTTGACAACTTCAGTCTTTTCTGTGTTTATAATAATGTTTCTTATCAATCGAGTTTTAAGGATTTTTGTTTTGTTTATGTTCACATGTAATCCTTATTGAAGGCAGTGGTCAGCCAGTTGCTTGGAAGTCCTCTTCACTCCTTAATGAAGGCTATTTGCCCATGACAAAAACCAAGTTTGGGATAACTGAAAAAACTAAGAAATGTCACCTGTCTTATAGTTATGAGACAATGAAGTTGGATTCTAATAACAGGGCTTTCTGTCTTATTTTATTTTGTGAGTAACTAGCATGCAATTCCAATGCCCAGCTGTTTGTTGGTTGTGCTGTGGTGGCTAGCATGCCTCTTTGATGCTTGAAGCTGTGCCACTGGCATATCAAATAGAGCAGGGTTCCACGCTTATAGATTAATACAGGCTGGGAAGAAAGGCCTCTGATCAGCCTCTGAAAATTAATGACTGAAACCCCATAGATCATACTAGACAGTGACCCATTGTAGTACTAGAAGATGAGCTCCTGTGTTTGAAGGCCCTGCACACTGGGGTCAGCAGTGGACTCAGACATGGCAATGCTCATGAGGATGGTGCATGACCTGGAGATGCTTCATTGTGTCGTACAGAGGGTCACTGTGAGGGAGTGTGGACTTGTCAGCAGCTAACAATAAATAAATCAGATTATTTAAATTGCCATTTAAACAATGGATAGCATAAAACTAAAGCTGTTATTGTTGTTCATTTTTTTTTATTGTGACTGAGTGAATGTATACAATCCAAATTAAATCTGTATGACCACCTATGTGCAACTCTTCCACTCTCCTTGCCTGGTGGCAGCACACTCCTCCTTTCTGTTCCATACATGTCATATCCTCTTAACAATCTCCTGTTCCCTCCTCTCCACCCTCTCATCTCCCTTCTAGTAAAAGGCCAGTAGAAGAGGATACTATAGGTGCGTAGAATCATAATGTACACATACCATATGGTCACGTCGTGTCCCCAAGTCCAATCCATTCATGTCCGAAAAGTTGACCTCAGTAATGTTTTCTGGTCAGGGGCAGCCCGTCTAGGGTTCATGCTCCCGGGGGAACCCCAGGCCTCCGGATCATCAGTTGCAGTCTTTTAGTGGAGTTCTTAAGGTACACCCCTCTTTTTCTCATGTTGCCACTGGGACTGAACCTTGTGTGTCCCGTCATTGCTGTCTTTGGTGGTGGCCAGGCACCATCTGGTTCTTCTGGTCACATATTGATACAGTCACCGATTCACATGGGTCCTTCTGTCTTCTGAGCTCTTTTTCCCTCATGTCTTTGTTGTCCCATATTCAAATTCTATTTACCAACATTTTAAAACATTTTATTAATTTAAAGATATGTTTTGCTCAGATGATATTCTAATAGTTTAGCTGAAGTTTGCCTGAATGTTTTTAGCTCATAATTGTTCTCATGTTTCATAGTCTATAAGAAAGTCTCTGACAACTGAAATATTTTTACCGTTTTGAAAAAATTGTCAAGAAAAGTCAGATTTTACTGGTTCTCCTTCCAGTTTCACACGTCAGTAACCCTATCGAACGTGGAACATGCCTGTAGAGATGCAACCTGTGGGCATGCAACAATTAACATATATCCCTATAGCCCCAGATGATTATAGAAGTATAATAAAAGCAAGTGAATTTCAATCAAAATTTCTTCTCAACAGAAATGAAACAGACATTTGTCATTTACTTGTCTTTGTGAGTGAAATGAATGATACTTAAGCAATGTCTATGTTGGATCTGACTCGACGGCACTTGGCTGGCTTATGTTACCAATTATATTTTTTCCATTAATTTTTAATTTTTCCTCCTCTTTCTTTTATATGTCTTATCTTACCTTCAGTAAAAATAGTGCAGTGTTTTTCCTGTTTGGGGAGTAATAAGCAAAATCCTCTGTATGAGGTACTGTAATTATGTGCTTTTACATAGGAAATCATAGAAATAGATAAAATTAGCATTTGCCTTACTGCAATAGGAGAACTGGCAGCTTGCTGAATCCTTGAATTTTCTCCTTCCAAGAAATAATTTTGCCAAAAAGTCCATTTTCTTTCTGCTCATCTCCTGCAAACATAAGGAAGTAGGGCAACCAGTTGATTTCTTTGGCATCATCTAACAAGTTAACAGGGCCTGGAGTAGATGTCTCATCTTCCTTTCCGGTAAGTTGGGTTTCTAATATACTATTTAAAGTATGCAACATGAAATATTTTCCCCCCACCCCTCCTCCTTGTCACAGAGTTAATTCCTAGTCATACTGCGCTATACGACCGAGTAGAACTTCCCCACAGGACTTGCAAGGAGCAGCTGGTGGATCTGAATTGCCAGCCTTTTGATTAGCAGCCAAGCTCTTAACCACTGTGCCACCAGGGCTCTGTGACAAATGTACTAGCTTCCAAGTGTTTATTAATATTCTTTTTTCAAAATTTATATCCTTGCTTAACGTGTTTCTTTCTTATTCTAAAGAAATGAAAACAACATAGAGAGAATGAAATCTAGTTCCAAATTCTTAAGTGTCAGATGAAACTCTGAAATTTGGTGATAATGACCAACATGTACTGAAGTCCGGCCCTTATAGAGTTTTGATTTCAAATGCTTTTCAAATGTTATCATTTTTAGTCCTTGGAAACCTCTACAAAACAGGTAATATTTTCCCTTGGAGTAATGTACATTTATAGAAAAGTATAGCTACTTATCTCAGGCTGTGTTGTTAACCACTGGTGAGGTCATATTCTTCAAGCCATAGCTGATTCATTAGTCTGGTTCTGATTTTTGCTGGAAAGACTTAGAAAGGTTTTATGCAAACAGCCATGTTCGCACCATGGAACAAATGTTGAGACAAGATAACAGATTGGTTAAATTGATAGTATTTTCACCTTGAGCCTGAATCACTTCCCCCTTCTCTTCCCCATTACTAATTTCCAACTGGGTGAAAGGTTGACTTCTGTCCCCTCTCGTATGCCTCTCTTCAATTTTCCCGAGGGAAATGTATCTACTTACACATTTGGGAAGAATCCCAGCAGCCTACCAGGTGTAGCATCTTTTTGTATCTCTTCAGGAAGTAGCTGCATGCAAGAAGCATGCTTTCAGACCCAAAGTCATACTGGAATTGGTAACTGTTGTTAGGGGAAGCGCGGAGCTCCTCAGCCTAGTCTGTGGAACACTAAATCAAATTCTGAAATTACCTAACAGGAAGCACTTTGTCATTCTGTAGTTATGCAGTGTCTTCCTGTTTAACATGTATCAATAGTAAACCTGGTAAGTTTTTTCTTCCATTTCTATACCTTAGTCAGTGCAAAACTTAAATGAAGAAAAGGGATATTGTTTACTGGACTCTTCTCAAGCCTTTTATGTCATAGTTTTTTTTAACTACAATTTGAGCATAAGACCGCTGTTCAATACTTTAAGTGTATGTTGCATAAGGAGAGCCCTGGTGGTGCAGTGGTTAAGAGTTTTGCCACTAACTGAAAGTCAACAGTTGAATCTACCAACCACTTCTAGGAAACCTATGGGGCAGTTCTACTCTGTTCTTCTGGGTTGCTATGGCTATGAGTCGGAAGCCACTCAAGGACTTTTTTTTTTTTAATTGTGTGAGTCAATGTTGAGTAACTTAGTATTTTGATAAGTTGTAAGTTCCATGTAGGAGACCATTTCGTTCTCATCCTTGCAACCCCTATAATAGAGCTTCTTAATGTCGGACTTGACATTAAGTGGGTTTAATGTTCATGCAGCTGAGGTTTTAAATATGATAATTCTTTGTTGTGGAGCTGTATATGGAGCTATGTACTGTGTGTTGTAGATGTTTAGCAGCATTCTGGGGCTAAACCCACTAGATGCCAGTAGCAGCTGATAGTCGTAACAACCCAAAATGTCCCACATATTAATCAAATATCCTTTAATAGGGGGGAAATATTCCCCATTGAGAACCATGATCCTAGAACATTAAAAAAAAAAAAAAAACAATGAGTTTATTCCAATTTATAGTGAACCTGTAGGACAGAGCAGAACTGCTCTATAAAGTTTCCAAAGAGAAGCTAGTGGAGTTGAACTGCTGACCATTTGCTTAGCAGCCACTCTCTTAACCACTGTGCCACCAAAGTTCCTTAGTAAGTACTAAAAATATTATCAGCTTTTAAGTTTCAATATCTATCCACGTCTACGTTTAGTTTATCTGCATAGATTACAGATGATATAAAGAGCATTCCATGCCCTACCAAGGGAACATACGGAAACAGGTTTGGAGTATTTTGTCTGTTGCACAAACACTGAATAATGCTTCAGAATCACATGCCAAAAAGTTCAGATTTCTCTAACACTAGCAAATCAGCAGGTGGTTCTCCCATTATTTGTCAGATGATATTGTTTACAAACTACTCTTTGGAAAATTTAACAAGTGAGAATTAAAATAAAAATGTCTCTAAATTTTTGCAGACAAGATGAGGTGATTAAAACACCTGAGTTGATTGCGAGCATTAACCTCGACAACTTTCTGCAGATCTCTGTTTTAGTTATACAAAGGTGTACCTTTCTCTTTAACTTATTAGCTTTGTGAGCAATCAGTTGTACTATCTGATGCTGTTGCTAAGAAATCATATAACCAGGAATATAGCAAGAGAGGGGCACAAATTTCATTAAGTCACAGTAAACTGATAAGATCAAAGTAACAGGTTTGCTTGGCTGTAAGGATTTTCATACTTTACTAATGCACAAGTGAATATAAAGACTACTCTGTTATTTACATGATTTCTAGGTACAAAAATATAACCTACCAAATTCTGAGAGCCTAAGGTAATGAAATACATTATTAAGTAATAGACTATATTACCAGGATAAATAAGTAACATCACAACAACAACAATAAATGTAAAGGTATACCAATAATCTCTCCAGAAATGTAGTATGTTTTAAAAATGCAGCTGAGAAATTAAAAGTAATATTGTAACAATAAAACTATGATAACTGACCAACAATGTTTTATTTTTAATAGTGAAATATTTTAGTAATTTTCATTAAAGTCCTGAGCAGTACCAAAATTAGGTCATTTTTTAAATATAATAAGCACTAAGTAGATACACATACAACATCTGAAAGAACACACCGGTATGTAAAGAGTGTTACCCTCTGCTATAGGGTAGTTGTAGACAATTTTGTTTTTTATATCCATTTATATAAAGTTAATATGATTTATTTATTGAGAAAGAAAGCATCACCCTGGAAATGTCACACTGAATTCAGACTTCTAGCCTCCTAAACTATTAGAGAATAAATTTTTGTTTGTCAAAGTCATCCACTTGTGGTATTTCTGCTATAGCATCACTTGAAAACTACTACACCTGTTATTTCTAAAGCAATTAAAATACTACATTCTATAACTTTGAAATAATCTAACTATCAGCATATTCTTAAAAGTTTGTATAATTTAGAAAGAAAGTTTTATAGAGGATAGAAGTCTCACTTTGTAATTCAATTTTATTTTGAGCTTTCACTCTACCCACAGTATAGTCAAAAACTGAGTCACTTCAGGGTAACTTAACATGTTGTTGTTAGGTGCCATCAAATTGGTTCCAACTCACGGCAACTCTAATTCAACACTGCCTGGTCTTGTGCCATGTCAACAATCATTTTCTTGTTTAAGCCCGTCGTTGCAGCTGCTGTGTCAAACTATCTCATGGAGGGTCTTTCCTCCCTTTCACTGACCCTGCCTCTACCGGGCAGGGTCTGCTCCCTCTCCAGGGACTGATCCCTCCTGACAACATGTCTGAAGTATGTAAGACACAGTCTTACCAGCTTTGTTTCCGAGGAGCACTCTGGTTGTATTTCTTCCGTAACAGATCTGGTTGTTCTTTTGGCAGTCCATGGTGTATTCAATATTCTTCTCCAACATCACAATTTCAAGGCATCAGCTCTTCTTCTGTCTTCTTTGTTCAGTGTCCAACATTTGTATGGATATGATGCAGCTGAAATGCTATGGCTTGGGTCAGACGCACCTTAGTCTGCAAGATAACATCCTTACTTTTCAATTCTTTAACATGTACATCACAGTATTTGTCTCTCAGTTACAATATAAACCCATTTCATCTCTAAAGCCATTTTGTTGAGGATCTTCCTTTTCTTCACTGACTTTCTACTGTATCCAGCATGACGGCTTTCTCCAGGAACTGATTCTGTCTGATAACATGCCCGAAGTACGGGACACAAAGTCTCAGCATCCTCGCTTCTAAAAAGTGTTCTGGCTCTACTGTTTCCAAGAAAGATGTGTTTTTAATTCTGACAGTCCGTGGTATATTCCTTACCAACACCGTGATTTAAAAGCATAAGTTCTTGAGAGTCTTGCTTATTCACTGTCCAGCTTTCACAGGCATATGAGATAACTGAAACACCCTAGATAGGGTTAAGTAGACTTTATTTAGTTCCTTAAAGGGTCATCTTGGCTTTTTAACACTTCAAAGAAATCTTTCAGAGCAGAATTATCTAATGCAGTGTGTCTTTTGATTTCTTGATTGCTGCTTCCTTGGGTGTTGTTTGTGGATCCAAGTAAAACAGGGTCTTTAACAACTTTGGTCTTTTCTCGGTTTATCAAGATGTTACTTATTGGTCCAGTTGTGAATATTTTTGTTTTCTTTGAAGTGCAATCCACACTGAAGGCTTTACCCTTTAATCTTCATCAGTATGTCTGGTTAGGGCCTTTTCACTTTCAGCAAGGAAGGATGTGTCATTTGTATATACAGCTTGTTGAAGAATCTTCCTCTAATCTTGATACTTGTTCTTCATATTGTCCAGCTTTTCTAATTACTTGCTCAGCATACAGATTGAATAAGTCTGATGGAAGGATGTAACCCTGACATTCACCATTCTCAGCTTTAAATGATCAAATATCCCCTTGTTCTATTTGAAGGGTTGCCTCTTTATCTGTGTACAGATTCCTCATAAGCACAATTAAAGGTTCAGAAATTCCCATTATTTGTCTTGTTATCTGTAATTTCTCATGATCCACACAGTGCAGTGCCTTTGCATGATCAACAAAACACAGGTACACAACTTTCTGGTATTCTCTTCTTTCAGCCAGAATTTGTCTGATACTGGCAATGATATCTCTGGTTTGATGTCCTCTTCTGAATCCAGTTTGAATTTCTGGCTATTCCCTGTCAGTGTACTGCTGCAGTTGATTTTGAATGATCTTCAGCAAAATCTAGGCCTAGTTTTCAGAGGAAATTAAGGAGACATGTGTCTAGTCTACCATCTTGGCTCCACCTCCAAGAAAACAAAAGTCTTAAATGTCAAATGATTTAGATGTCTTCATGCAATAAAATCTAAATAGCCTTATATTCATGAGCAGTCACTGAAACAAAATGTGTTATCTTGTACTTAATATGTTTGGTCTTGAAAACTTGAATCTGTTGGCTAATAACAACCAATAGAAATCCAATAAAAATAAATCCTGCTTCTAAAGAGAATCAAGGAAAACTCATTATGAAATGATCTAATTCTAGACACTGAAGCCATTCTGGAGATATATCATGGCAGCTATAATTTTCCTCAGATTTAATATTTCTGTCATATAACTTCCACAAAAACTGCAAAGAGACAGACTCAAAGTATCCAGGTCAATCCAAATAGACAGACTTCCTCTTATGGCATCCTTATAGGACAGTTAATTCACTGCTAAAATATTGGGTGTAAAACATTATTTTAAGGGTATCTCTTTATGGAATTATTGTGGTTTATGGAAGAGATTGGTTGTTTCATTTTGAACTTCTTGTTCTAAAAATGTGGGTAAACGTTATATATACACTTTAGTCAGAATAGACCTTAAAGACAGTTTCCCAATCTGAAAGGATTAAAATAACAGTACTTCTCCTTTGTGAATTTAAAATAGAGATGTTTCTTTCTAGTGGAGTAGCTGTCTGTGGCTACTGTCTTAGAAACAATGACTCACAGTTCCGTGACCCTGATAACTTGTGATTTAGTCATCTGCAACTGAAATTCTCAATAAATGCTACAAAAAATAGAGAAGGTAAAAGGCATGAAGGATACCCAGCCACATCAGCCCAGGAAGTGACACTTCTGCTCAGATTCTGTTGTTGAAAACAAATTATATTGATCAAATATGCAGTCAAGATGCACTGATAATTACCAGTGATTGGAATTCAAAAGTTGGAAACCAAGATGAAGGACTGATAATTGGAAAATATGGTCTTGGTGATGGAAACAATGCCAGAGATCACATATAAAATTTTGCTAGATCAGTGCCTTCTTCACTGCAAGTATCTAGTTTCAACTAAATAAATTATGAGTGTGCACATGGACCTCAGTGGATGGAATGCTATAGACTGAATGTGTGGAATAGGATGATGAGGAAGCTCAATATTACCAGTCAGAGTAAGACCAGAGGCTAACTGTGGCTCAGGCCATCAATTGCTTGTATGACAGATCAAGATAAAGCTGAATAACATTAGAACAAGATCATGAGAACCAAAGTATGAATTTGGGTACCTGTCAACCGAATTTAGAGATAATCTTGAGATTAGATTTGAAGTACTGAACACAATTTACAGAAGACCAAATGAACTGTGGAATGACATCAGAGATATCATACATGAGGAAAGACAGGCATCATTGAAAAGACAGAAGAAAGACCAAAATGGATGCCAGAAAAGGCTTTGAAGCTTGCTCTTGAATGTAGAATAGCTAATGATAAATGAAAAAATTATGAAGAGAGAACAGAAAAGTTCAAATGTTGACTTGAGAAGACAAAGTAAAATATTTCAATGAAATATTCTAAGATGTGGATATAGAAAGCAAAATTGACGAAAACTCTCAGCATTTCTCAAGATGAATGAATTTTTCAAAAAAAAAATCAATCCTCAGGTTATAATACTAAAGGATTCTGCAGGGAAAATATTAAATAGTAGAGGATGCATCAAGAGAAAATCAAAGGAATACATGTTACTGTGTCAAAAAGAATTGCTTGGTTGGCCATCAGGCAACTTCAGGAGGTAGGATATGATCAAGAACTGATGGCACTTGTTTTAGATATCTAGTGCTGCTTTAATGGAGATACCACATGCAGATGGCTTTAGCAATAAAAATGTATTCTCCTACAGTCCGGTAGGTTACAAGTCTGAATTCAGGGTATCCACTCGAGGTAAGGCTTTCCCCCTTTGTCTGCTTTGAAGGAGGGTTCTTGTGTAGCGTCAGTGTTTGATCAGGGAGCTTTTTGATACAGGAACCTGAGGTCAGAAGAACAGGCTTTACTCCTGCAGCTGCTTTCTTGATGGTATCAAGTTCCCGATTATCTGCTTGTGTCCCTTTCCTTTCATCCCTTGTAAGATAAAAGGATAAAGGGTGATGCAAGCCACACTCCAGGGAAACTCCTTTAGCAATGGCACTGTAGTCCTACCCTATCTCTTTTAACATAATCATCAGGTCTCTTAGCTGCAGGCAGAGATTAGGATTGATAGCATAGGAAAATCACAAATGGAGAGCAATCACAGAAGACAGGGAACATGGCCCAGTCAAATTACTATACATATTTTTTTGAGGGACACAATTCAATCCATGGCAGTACTGAAGGAAGAAGTCCAAGCCACACTGAAGGCACTGGCAAAAATAAGCTCCAGGAATTAATGAAATATTGATTGGGCTGCTTCAGTGAATGGATGAAGCACTGTAAGCACTCATTCATTTATGCCAAGAAATTTGGAAGGCAACTACCTGCTCAAGCAACCAGAAGAGATCCATGTTTGTGCCCATTCCAAAGACAGGGGTTCCAATAGACTGTGGAAATTGTTAAACAACATCGTTAATATCACACACTAGTGATACTTTGCTGACGATCACTCAAAATCAGTTGATGCAGTACACAGATATTATTACTGATACTATATAGCTCTTCACTGAAATCAGAGACTACCAGAAAGATGTTTACCTATGCTTTATTGATTATGAAAATGAATTCGATTATGTGAATCATAGCAGATCATGGATAACACTGGAAAAATGAGAATTGCAGAACACTTAATTGTGTTTCTGAGAAACCTGTACATAGATCAAGAGGCACTGGTTAGAACCGAACAAGGGGATAATGCATGATTTAGAATCAGGAGAGGTACGTATCAGGGTTGTTTCCTTTCACCATACTCATTCAATCTGTATGTCAAGCAAATAGTCTAAGAAGCTGGACAAAATGAGGAATAATTCAGCATCAGGGCTGGAGAAAAATTCATTAAGAATCTGTGATATGCAGAGGATGTAACCTTGCTTGCTGAAAGGAAAAAGGAGACTCTGGATGAGATGGATAAACACAGTGGCTCAACAATGGGCTCAAATATAGCAAGGATTGTGAGGATGGTGCGGGATCAAGCAGTGTTTTCCTCTGTTGTGTGTAGGTCTCTATGAGTTGGAACTGACCAGGTGACACCTAGCAACAAAAACAATAACATTAAAAAACAGCCTCAGCTATTTATTGAGCTGATTTATGAAATACCTAGTAATGATACAAAGCTCCTTCATGAAATATATTTCTAAAATTTTGAAAGCAAGCAAATATGCCCAAACATCCCTTTCTTGGAAAGGATAAACATACTTCGTGCTTCTCTGAAATTAAAAACAAAAAGATATTCTACCCAGAAGTGTTCTTTTCTCAACCTAGGTTCGTAAAGTCGGGTTCAAAATATGTCCAAATGAATGAATAACGATGCTAATCTGGTAGTGATTTTCTTTAATGTTTGTTTAGTGGAACAATTTTGCACAAATATCTTGAGAAAGACAGGAAAGAGAAGGAATGTAAGTCCTTGTAGCTAATGGACTGCACTTGTAATTATCCTTCACTTGATGAGGTGGCTGCAGTCAGATGGCTTTACTGCACGTCAGCAGTGGGTGTTGTCGCAGGTGTGATGAAGTCCCCAATTTAAATGCCTGTTTGAGAAATAAACTCACTCAAAGGACAGTTGTACCTCATATCATGCCTCTCTGTTTCAGGTGATTTTCTCATGTTTCCTACCATGATGCAATGAAAGCAATGATTTTCCTCCATGATCTTTGAAGCAATGATAACAGGATTAATTATGATACCAAATGGGTGTATAATTACCTTTCTAGAGTCATCTGAATTCAGAAGAGACTGCAGGAAAAAAACCTGATACAACAGCTAACTAGTAAAGCCGAAACTACTGAAGTGTCTATTTTAAACTGTAGAAATACAGTGGAAACTTCTCTACATTAAAAATATTTTCATACATACTATGATGAATTATTTTGAGATGATAGTCATTTATTTATTTATTTATTTTGCCTTGCAGGAAAGATTGATTAAACCATGTTGATCATTAATTTTCATTTAAAATGGCAAGGCAGAACAATGTCTGCTTATATTAAAAACCTATTCAATTTTCTTTCCTTTTTTTTTTTTTTTTTTACCACTTTGATAAAATGTATGTTTGCTCCCATGGTATGCATAGAAAGATTTGCACCATTATTTTCTGAGAAACTGAAATACTCACAAAGGTCTTGCTTAAGAGACAAACACTTAATGTGAGAAAAGAGTTTTGTTCTATGCTACTTGACCCTTGGCCTTTCCACTAAAGCATTTGACAAGAGTGCTAAATCTGGTGGTTGCCTCTGATTCATTCTATTATGGGTATTTGTGTCCCTTAAGCATTGGACTGAAACCTTCGATTCACTTCCTGGAGACCTTGGACACTAACCAGATGGCAGTCCTTTTTAGTTAAAATAAAACTGAACTTGAACTTGTACCTGGATGTGAACTATTCTGTGGCACATCTTTATAACATATGGTTCTCCTTTGCTAACTTTCTTAATATTGGGCCCAAGGAACACTCTAAAGTGTGAATGTTCTAACTTAGAAATAATTATACTCTTGGAAACAGCCTAATTTCCATTTTATTACATGTTACTTTGGCATTTTTTATAAATTATTTCTTGAGTGTTCATCCATACTTTGTCTACTATTTGGCAGCTACTTTGTATTTATCATCCTATTTAATACCCTATGTAGCCTGCTGAAGTAATCATCACCAATTTATAGATGGAGAAAATAAAGTTCAGACAGGTGAATTAATTTTCTGAGGTTTCACAGCTAGTAGGAAAGAGATCCTTGATTTATACCAAGGTCTAAGTATCCTCAGAGCCCATGTTCATTTCGCTATATTTCCAAGCTCTTTGTATCCTACCACCACAGCCCAAGCATACAGAAATGTGTGTATTTAGCTCAGGTCACTCCTGTAGGAAATATTATGGATGTCACATGTCACACTTTGAAATGATACATATGCTTATTATACTACATGACATATCAGCACTTGCATTCAGAATGTTTTAAACTATTTATATGTTAAATAATTTCTTCTTGATGCTCCAAGAAGTTGAATTATATTCTTTCAGGTACTTTATTTGATGGCAACATACAGCTGAATACTTCTAAAATTTCTGGAATACACAAACCAGCTTGAAAGGTGCAAAAAAATAACCCAGGGCTGTGGGGTCAATTCCAACTCATAATGACCCTGTAGGACAGAGTAGAGCTGCCCCATAGAATTAGCAAGGAGCACCTGGTGGACTTGAACTGCCAGTCTTTTGGTTAGCAGCTGTAGCACTTAAGCACTACACCACTGGGGTTTCCAAATAGTACAATACATGAAATAAATGTCATGGAAAAGGCTGTGTGACCAAGAAAGAGCTTGACAAAATAAAAGTAATTCAGGGTTGGTGAAGAATAGGGTGCACATAGACACATGCTAGGTTTGTAAGGGCAGAACCATAGGAAGTAAGGGTTATAGTCACTTTTTTTAAAAAAGAAAAAAAAAATCAATTACCTACCAATCCATTTAGAAGAGAACAGAAAATAACCTATAAAATAAAATTCACTGCAATCCAACACATCGTTATTAAGTGACTATTAAAATGAGCTGTGCCAGATGCTAGAACAGTATAAATATTGATAAAACATGACTTCTGCATCCAAGATATTAATAACCCAGTGGAAGAGACAGACAGATACATAAAATTATGATTACAGCACAATGCAAGAGTACCAAAAAAGGAGTGCATAGAGGATACACAGAACAGAGTGTTATATATGTGGTTATTGTCTTCCCTGTGTTTTTAAGGAAATGATTTAGCAGAACAAGAATGGTAAGTGGGATGCATAGTTATGAAATAGCCTGATGTAGTCAGTGAATTTTAAATAGTTTAGTAGGCCTGACCACAGAGAAATGTTTATGCTAGGGAAAGCTGTAGTAGAGGAATAATATGTAAAGTGGCATAAAAATAATAAGGCCCCCTGTTAAATATTTTCTCAGCTTGCTTTGCTTCTCCTTTGTAAATCTCAATGCTGTTATAATTACTCATTCAGTGACTGTCTTCTCTATTAGACTGTAAAATCAAAAATTGCAGGGACTGCGTCTTGTTCTCTCTGCTTAGCCCCGTGCCTGACACATAGCATACACAGGAGGATGTGAAGAGTAGCCAAAAAAAAAGGAAGAGAAATATGCACATAATATAGTATATCAGAAAGACCCAGAGATTGAAATTCAGGGGAGTAATGTGTGAAAAATAATGTCTTTGGAAGAGTGGGCTGGGGATAATATGAAGGATGGCTTAAGAAATATCTGGATGAGGTGGGAGTCCATGCTCAGAAATTTCTGCTGAGATGGAATGCGGCTTGGTGAGGGCAATGAAAGACTGAAAGATGAAGATGAATTAGGGTCAGATATTCAAGACAAATCTGTCCAGAATTTTGAAGCTGGTGTAAAAGAATATGATTGAAAGATTGCTATTAAGTTGTTGTTGTTAAGCTGCCTTGGAGTTGACTATGAATCATGGTAACCTGTGTATGACAAAGGAAAGAAGTGCTCATTCCTGCATAATCCTCCCAATTACCAACAAGTTCATCCATCACTGTGAGTGTAGTCCCAGTCCGTCTTACCATGCTACACCTTGTTGGCTCACTACTTCATCAAATATTGTAATTAATTCATCTTGATGATGTGTCCAAAGCAATGACTTGAAAATTATTCTGTTGTCATACATAAAGTTTTTGTTGGCTAATATTTGAAAGTAGATTGCCTGGACCTTTCTTCCTAGTCTGTCTTAGTCTGGAAGTTCTGCTGTAACGTGGCCACCATGAGTAATCCTGGAGGTGTTTGATATATCATTGACATAGCTTCCAGCATCATAGAAAGCCACCACAGTAAAACAGACATACAGAGAAGTGATGGTACTAAAACTAAAACCAAACCCATTGACCGTTAGTTCTGACTTGTGTGACCCCATGGAACAGAGTAAAATTGCCTCCTAGGTTTTGCAAAGAACAGCTGGTAAATTTTAGTCACCAACCTTCTATTTAGGTACTGAGCACTTCATCAGTGAGCCACCAGGGCTCTGATGGTGCTATTAAGTTCAATATTAAAAAAATAAATAAATAAATAAACAGAGAGAGATGAAGAGAAATAACTCTCAGCAAAGCGGAGCTGGTTTGGGAACAGAAATGAGACAAGTCTGGTAATAAATTAATTTCAAACTCCTAAGGTTGACTGTAGAAGAACTTGTCTTCCTTGTATCCTTTGTCTGTGAATTTTATTGTTGATATATTAAAATCTTATAGTTTAACAGTAAAGATAGCGCTGTAATTCTTTACTGCTTTTTATATTGATTTATTCTTTAAGTCACATTTCAGAGGGTCCTTTTGCAAATAAGACCACTTTTTTTAAAAGTTAACATTAGTTTTCTTAGAAGAGTGAATGCATGGATTCAAAAAATCATTTTCATATTGATTGAAATAAATAGGAAATTACAGCCATAGAAAAGGACATGTCATGAATACAGTACTATGAAGTATGACCCTTCAAAATCTCCTCTTTATTCATTTACCAACAAAAATTTGTACAGGAACTTCTAATAGCAGTATTCATTGTTTTCCTTCAAGAGAATGTTTAATTTTTTTCTCTGATTACTTTAAAAGGGAAAATTGCCTTTTATGCTATGTATTTAAAAACTCCCTCCCTCCCCCAAGATTATGAGGTTACGGGGTCTGCAGGTCTGAATCAATAGCAAAGCACATGAGGTTCCCTTAAGCCCTGGATGATATGCACAGGAAGACCAAATCAGTGATTCAATCTTTCTTCAAACATTTAACTTCCCAATGACCAAATGAGGATTATTCCAGGGTTTGCTTAGTTCGTTTCTCTGATCAGACCTTTTCAGGTCAATTTTTGGAGTAGTAAACCAGATCTCCTTCTCACTCCCAGAATGAATCCCTACCAAGTGAAGAAGCTGAGAGTTTTCAAAGATGCTAGGCAAGCTCTAAGACAAGTCGGGTTAAATAAGATGGAAAAACTATTGTAAAACTTTCAGCAGTCAGATAAAAATGACAGGTAAAACTGGAAGATGTATTTTTAATTTCTTTTCAGTTTTAAGAACGGAGGGAAAATATTAAGGGTAAATGAGTATGTCTGGAGCTGTGAAGTGGCTATGACAGCAAAAAAGACCAAGCAATAACATAGCTATTTGATTCTAAAAGCTCAAGTAGGGTGCTTTGCCTCAAATGAATTCAAGAAAAGGTATAGAGGCAAAGGAAAGTGACACTATGGAAACATTGATTTTTTTGTTATTTATACAAAAATAGATGAAAACCAGTTATTGACATCATGTTTCTCTGGACTGAAGTTCATAGTGGGAGACACAATTCCTTGGTATTATGGATTTTAAAAGTCCACTGTAGTATGCTGAAAGCAAGAAAAGCTTGGATTTACAGTACAGGTTGTGAATGTATAACATTTATTTATGATACTGAGATAGTTCTTGTTCCTAATTTTAAATTTATTTGGATACATCCCAACTCAGTTATTTTGGACTCAAGATGTATGTGACCACATATATTCTATAAGCAGCTTTAGGACTTTAATAATGCCAAGTTCTTTAATAAATCATGCTGGGTTATGATTGTGAGTCTTACAACCTGTTTTAATCGAGCTTTTCTCTGTACTTATTCAAATTAAATCATCTGTGATGTAGTGAGGAAACCCCGGTGGCATAGTGGTTAAGTGCTACATCTGCTAACCAAAAGATCAGCAGTTCAATTCCACCATGAGCTCCTTGGAAATTCTGTGGGGCAGGTCTGCTCCCTGTAGGGTCATTGTGATTCAGAATTGACTCAATGGCACTGAGTTGTTTTTGTTTTTTGTTATGATGTAGTGAATATATCAGAAAAGTCTCCATGTCATACTCGAGTCAGAAGCAAGGATAAGGGCTGTACCAAAAAGAATCAGTCACCATTTGATCATTTACCAAACCAACCTGTTGTATTGAGTCAATTTCCACTTATAATGACCTATGGGAAATAGCATCTGATCAAGAACTGATGGCACTGTAGGAAGAAACCTAAGCTGTTCTGAAGGCAATGATGAAGAACAAAGCTACGGGAATTAATGGAACCCCAATTCAGATGTTTCAACAAATGGATGCAAAGCTAGAAGTGTGCATTCATCTATGACAACAAATTTGAAAGACAGCTGCTTGGCCAACTGACCAGAAGAGATTCACTTTCTTGGTCATATTAACTAAAGGGGTTCCAAAGAAACATGAAATGTATTTGAACAGTTACCATTAATATCACTGGCAAGTAAAATTATGCTGAAGGTAATTTAAAGGCAGTTGCAGCAGTCAGCTGGGTTCAGAAGAGGATTTGGCTGATATCTGATGAATCCTCGCTGAAAGCAGAGGATACCAGAAAGACGTCTACCCGTGTTTTATTGACTACACAAAGGCATGTGACTATGTGGATCGTAACAAATTATGGATAGCATTGAGAAGAACTGGAATTCCAAGACACTTAATTTGGTTCATGCAGAACCTGTACATAGACCAATAGGCAGGCATTCCAGTAGAACAAGTGGATACTACATAGATAAAAATCCGGAAAGTATGGGTCACGTTGTATTCTTTTACCATATAATTCAATCTGTATCATAGGCAAATAATCTTGAGAAGCCAGACTATGACATGAAGAATGCTACATCAGAATGAAAAAAGACTCATTAACTTGTGTTACACAGATGACGCAGCCTTACTAGCTAGAAATGAAGAGAACTTGAAGTACTTACTGGTGAAGATCAAAGACTAGAGCCTTCAGTAGGGATTACAGCTCAACACAAAGAAAACAAAAGTCTTCACTAGTGAGTCAATAAGTAACAGGAGAAAATACTGAAGTTGTCAGGGATTTCATTTTACTTGGATCCACAACCAGTAACTGTGGAAGAGGCTGTAAGAAAACAAAAGGCACATTACATTGGGCAAATCTGCTCTAACACCTCTTTAGACTGTGAAAGAGCAAAAATCACCTTAAGGACTAAGGTCTGCTTAGCCTGAGCCATAGAATTTCAGTTGCCTCATATAAATGTGAAAGCGGGACAATGGATAAGGAAGACTAAAGAAGAGCTTACACTGTTTCAATTACAATGCTGACAAAATATATGGAATATGGTGTGGAATGCCAGGAGAATAAACAAATTTGTCTTGGAAGAAGTATAGCCAGAATGCTCCAGACAAGCGAAGATGGTGACACTTTGTTTCACTGACACTGGACATTTTATCAGAAAGAGTCAGTCCCTGGAGAAGGATATCAAGCTTGGTGAAGTACATCTGGTCCCTGAAAAAGCGGAAGCCCCTTAAGGACGTGATGGTATGGGGCTCGGCAGTGCTTTGATCTGTTGGACGTAAGATCACCATGAGTTGAAACCAACTTGATGGCACCTAACAACAGCAACATGCTATAATCCTACCTTCAGGAGGCTTGGAATAGAAACAAATAGTCCACCAAAGAAAAATCCTTGGCCATGCTCCCAGAAAACCCAAGTTCAAACTACATTGATAACTCTTTTAGAGTCTGACATTGTGAAAGGAGTTTATTATTTATGCCTGTGGGTTCTATGCTTTGTGAAATGAAAACAATAACTGTGTAAATATATTGTGAAAAGATGTAAAAAGATTAAAATGAAAGCAAAGCTGACTGTAATATAAATAATAATGTCTATTCTTGCACACTGTGCTGACTGCACCGACTTTCTACGATGGAGAAAATAATTATGGTAGCGTTCACATCTAGTCTTCTCTCTAAGATGGCTTCTTAATAATAAAAGTGGGTTCTATATGAAGAGATGAGAAGTATTAACAAGAGGCTATGTATGGCTAGAGGTATTGTTAGAGAGATTTTCTAATTTCTTTCTGAAATTTTTTTACCAAAAATATGCATTTCTGCTATAACACAATAAAAATTGTCATTAAAAGTCAAATACATGAATATATTCTCATCTCATGCCATTTTTTTGCTATCATCCTTTCTGTTTCTAAATTCGAGTACCTCTTAAGCTGTATAACACTGTGTGAAAAAATAAAATAATTATAGGAGTTGATTTCAGACTGGCGTGAAAAAAGTCTTTGACTCTCAGACACTGGGGCCTGGGGAACATTAGCACCAGAGAATGAGATCCTTGAATGGTGCAAAGTAAAGAAAGTTTTTTCAGAATCACCAATGGTACTACGGCATTCAACAATCTATAAAATCTCACTCATTTTCAAATGTCCAATTCATTCTACTGGGCATTTCTTTAAACTGAGAAATTAACTTCATTTTTATAATTGAAGTCGACGAGAAAGTAGATTCATTTTGTGCAATCCCATTCTAGAGTGACTTTTTTCCAAACCACACTGACTCCATAAATATGCATTCTAAATAGACCAAAAGGAAATAAAACAGACCCCCTAACCATTCTGTGGACTCCAAATCATAGGAACTGTAAAGGAGGCAGTAAAACTGCCCCAGCTGGTTCCACGGCTTTAACCTGTACAGAAGCAGACTACCACATCTTTCGCCTGCGGACTACTTAGTGGGATCTAACTGCCGACCTTGTGGTTAGAAGCTGAGCACTTAAATATTGGGCAACCAGGACTCTTTGTATTCTCAAGAGTCTCTTCTTAGTAACATAATACATGTTATGGTAAAATTACTGAGGCTTGGATTTACAAAACTGTTTCTATTAGTTACACCAAAACCTACAGTGAGGAGTAATTTCACTTTTCACTTATTTTGCATTAAAAATGGAGAAATATGTCATCTACCCAGTCTTCAAGGTTTCTTGCTGTAGGAATAATGCTTTTGTGTTCCAGTCACTGCCTCTCCAGTTGGGGAGTAGTGGAAAGAGAAACCATGCAAACCTGAAATTGACATGCTTTGCAGAATCCGAGGTGGGTTATTTCTCTGCCTATCAGTCCAGGCAGAACGTATAATTATTTTCGCATCTCACAGGAGTAGTCCTTTATGCTCTGAGTCGGCAATGACAAGGAGCAAAAGAAGAAGAAGGGAAAAAACACATTTGGGAACTGTCATTTGTAGTCAGTTCTTTGCAACTAATCTTGGAATGATTTTAAATCCTGCAAAACATTTATCAGGCAATTCTCTTGATGTAGAAAACAGTTATTTCTCAGTTAAATTTCCCATGAAGTTTTCCCAACTCTTTGTCTTATTTTTGACAGGCTATTTTCAGGACTGTAGTCACCACAAGAATGGCAAAGGAAACATGGTGCTATCTTAGGCAGACTTTCAATAATACATTCTCCTTGTCTGATACCACCGCGCCACCATTGCGTATGTAAGTAATAACTGTGGCACAGAGACGTGCAAGGGTAGCAGTCATGATGACATCAGCAATACAGTCTTCCGGACTAGATTTACAAAATGGAAAATGAGTGATATTTAAGCCCCATGAAAACTTTTCTTCCCTTTAGCTAAGCAGTTTATGGTTAGACCCAGCAGGTGATTCAGTGTAAAATGTCTTGGTAATAGGAGTCAAAGCAGCTGCTACCATGGAACTGTATCTGTGCTAAGCTATGAGGATGTGTAATGGCACATTGGTAAATTAAAAGATTGCTGGTAAAATCACATCCTGGTCATATCTCCCTCTTGAATCCATTCATCTAATATTTACTGAACATTAAAAACTTAACAAACACTTTTATTGCAGCCCACATGGCAGGAAAGTAGCAGTTATTCTTTTGTGTCCTGAGGATATACATACTGACCTAGACTAGAAGTGTAAAATGTAAAAGGATAATGGTGTCAACTCTTAATATTCTGTGTCCTTACGATCTTACATAGATCTACATAGATGTTAAACAAAGGATGAAGCAGACTCTTGGCATAACTCTCTCTGAGGATGAACCCTGAAGGCATATTCTGAAACAAATTTTGTCAGCTGTGAGCACTGCCGAATGGTGATCCAAATAGTAATTATTCTTGAAATACTGCCAGGGGTTAAATTATTAGCAATCACAGAGGATCTCAAATTCATCATTTAAAAAAAACCCCAAAAAACTATGTGTTCCTCTATGAAAATAGAAAGAAGAAGCTTAACAATTACTGAGTTATCATCACCACACTCTGAATCAATTTATAACATTTTGTTACTAGAAACAGCACCCTTCACAATATGCAGCCAGTCTGCTATTTGGCTTGATTCCGTGTTATTGTTAGGTGCCGTAAAGACAATTCCAACTCATAGCAACCCTATGAACAACAGACCCTAACACTGCCCGGTCTTGCACCATGTCCACAATCATTTTTATGCTTAAGCCCATTGTTGCAGCCACTGTGTCAGCACGTCTAGCCAAGGGTCTTCCTTTTTTTTTGTGGATCCTACACTTTACAAAGCATGATGTCCTTCTCCAGGGACTGATTTTTCCTGACAACATGTCCAAATTATGTATGACACAGTCTTGCCGTCTTTGCTTCCAACGAGCACTCTGGTTGCACTTATTCCAGAACAGATCTGTTTGTTCTTTTGGCAGTTCCTGGTACTTTCAACATTGTTCTCCAATACCACAATTCAAATGTATCAATTTTTCCTCTGTCTTCTTTGTTTATGGTCTAGCTTTCACATGCATATGATGGTGTTGAAAATGCCATGGATGAATTCCCTACTCCCTTCTTTATCATCTCCTATGGTCTCTCACCATGTCATCCTTTCAAAAGGAAACAATGCTTTATGCACTCCCATAATGCTTCGTAGCTGAGTGGGTGCTGTTGCCCCCAAATGAATAATTCTTTCTAAGCTCACCAAGTTGATGAATCAGTATCTACACTTTAAAACCAAGTTTTGTTTAACCCTCCCTGACACCACGGTGGACATAGGCACAGCTTCCTTCTTTGAAAGTCATAGTAAATATGACTTATGTAATAGCTGGCATTTTCCTATCTGACATACATCTAAAGTCATAAGTTACCTCCATTACAGACTACCCCCCCTCAGCTGTCCTCCAATACTTGGAAGGGTCTCTGCCCCATTACCTTCAATATATTGTTGATTACATCATACGAGAAAAGAGGAGTTAAAATTAAATTCTATTACATATTGCTCTCCTTCCTTCTTTTTTCGATAGACCTTTAATTTCCTTGATACCACTCCCACTGTCAACTATTAGTAGGAAAGGAGTTTGAGGGCAGATTAGAGCATGCTATAAACCAACCAACTAACAAACAAACCTACTGCCCTCAAGTTGGTGCTGTCTCATAGTGACCATAAAGGGTTTTTGAAGATGTAAATCTCTATAGAAGCAGTTGGTCATATTTTTCTCCAGCAGAGCCACTTGTGGTTTCAAAACCTGACCTTTCAATTAGTAATCAATCACTTCAGCCACTATAAATCCTCACAACCGGACCAATAAGCAACATCATAATAAATGGAGGAAATATTGAAGTTGTCAAGGACTTCATCTTATTTGGATCCACAGTCAACACCCACAGAAACAACCATCAAGAAATCAAAGGATTCATTGGATTGAAAATCTGCTTTGAAAGGCCTCTTTTAAGAGGATTAAAAAGCCAAGATGTCACCGTGATGACTAAGGTGTGCTTGACCCAAGCCATGATATATTTAATCAGCTCATATGCATATGAAAGCTGGACAACATATAAAGAAGACAAGGAAGAAATGATGCCTTTGAGTTATGATGTTAGTGAAGAATATTGTATGTCACAGACTGCCGGAAGAATCATCAGATTTGTCTTGGAAGAAGCACAGCCAGAATGCTCCTTAGAAGCAAGAATGGTGAGACTTTGTCTCAATACTTTGGACATGTTATCAGGAGGGAGCAATCTCTGGTGAATCATACTTGATAGAGTAGAGGGTCGATGAAAGAAAAGAAGACCCTCAAAGAGTTGGACTGACACAGTGACTACAACAGTGGGCTCAAGCATAGCAGTAGTTGTGAGGATGGCCCAGGACTGGCAGTGTTTCGTTCTGTTGTACGTAGGGTTAGACTGAGTCAAAAGTGACTCAGCAGCAGCGAACAACAACATATAGGCCTAGATGAACTTGACACAGATATATTACATTATACAACCTAAGTGTTTGGAATAAGCCATCATGTTTGGCAGCTGCAGTACACCCCAAGGCATCTGGAATGAAAAATTAATGCCACTGTATTGTTTTTAAATAGCTGAGCATAAAATTAGACTGCCTGACCCATATCTATCATAGCTATCTGTGGTGTCATCTTCGGTAATGGAAGTAAGCATCTAGCAGCAGGCCACAGAAAATAACTGCAGCTCCGAAGCAGCATTTTTGGTGAGAGAAAACCAGAGATCATGGATTTCCCATTGTAGCCATATATAGCTCTATGATATAATTATCTCCTGATTCATTTTCCATAAACCAAGTTTTTGAGATTTTTAAATATGATTTTATTGTTGTTTTTAAAATTTCACAATGCTAACACTTTGGAAAATAATTGCCATAAAAAAGTCATGTAAAAAACTTTTTTGAATAATATAAACAGAACAGCAGTTAAAAAATTAGGTACCCAGCAATTATGTATGTGGAATTTAGTATGGTCCAGACTGCTTTTTACCACAGGTAGACAGAAGCATATGTGTAAAAGATGCAGTTTCTAATCCCAATTTTAGTTATTTTGAAGTTGGTATTGAAAAAGGAAATAGGAAAACATAACGTTGGCAATAGTAAAGCTTAAAAAACTAACAAAGAAACCTGAACCATCATGAACTGGTTGATATAAAACGTATTTACTGAGGATCCACTTCTTATTGAATAAAGAACATTTATAAAATAATAAAAAAAAATTAAGTACATTATATTCTTCAACTGAGTACACTATTGTGTGTTTGTAATCTTCTGTATTTCCACGTAAAGTATTGTTAAATAAAAATTTTGGGAAACAAGATACATGATCACCTTATTTTACAAGTATATATAAATTTATATAATGTATAATATTTAGTCTTATTTTATAAATCTACATCTAAAAATCTATAGAAAATTGTAATTTTATTTTAGAACTATTGTATATTGTAAATATAGAAATAATATTTTTGAAATATAAATTGATAATCCTATATTTTCATTTTTAGTCATCTATCCGTTTTTCACAGCCTGTTTTTTCTTAAGTGCAGGAGAACAATATGGCAAACTTAAGTGAATAACCAAAGTAATTTTCCTGATTTTAGGTTCCCAAGTAGTATACTATGCAAAATAATTGTTGCCCAGTCATTTCTGACTTAGAGTGACCCACTGTATATCAAAGGAGAACTGAGCTCCACACTTTTTTCAGTGATTGACTTTTTAAGAAATAGATTGCCAGGGATTTCTTCTGATATACGTCTGGGTGGGCTTGAACTTCCAAATTTTGGATAGCAGTTGACAGCGTTGACTGTTTACATCATGCAGAGAGTTCTTGTAGAGCACAGATCAACATTAAAGGGTACGAAGTGTTTTTGGTCTCATCAGGGTGTGTGAACTGAGAGCAAGCAGCATTGAACTTATTGTCTGAATGTAAGAACGTGCCTAAAGGGAGTGCACAAAGTTTGTAAGTAAATAACCTGAGTAGGAAGAGCAAATAAAGCTAATATCTTGTGCAATGTTAAAGAATAGCAAAGGCTGCTCTATTAACTATTAGTATGAAAGAATTTAAGCACAGCTAAAGGTGTTTCTGACAGAAGTCAAATGACATGGAAAAGTAGATAGGCCCCCAAATACGGTGACTCAGGGGAAGATGGGGATTAACGACTTGAACAATGTATCTGGGACTAACAGTTTGAGGATGGGTAGGTTCTCTCCTGGCCCTGTAGACCTCACTGTCTAAAAGACACAGGACACTTTGACACAAAATTTGCTTTAAAGAGTAATGGACAAATCTCTGTGGACATAAATACAGTGTATTTATAGAATATATGCATGGGCTTTCCAAGAGCTTCGGCCTCGTATGATCCAGGGTGAAAAAGCATCCATGGGATGCCTAGGGCTAAGCTTTGATAGTGAACCCACATGGTTTTGAGAAACAGCAATGGCGTAAACTGAGACTATTCCAGGTTTTTCTAATACTGTGTTCACACAAAGACTCCATGGCAATTATTTGGAATGCAAGAGCTATGAAAGGTGAGAACTACAACGGTAAAGGAAAGATGTGTTGTTGAATTTTTAATGATGTTTTGTACAAGAATTCATACAACTTTCCTAAAAGAACAGATAAAAAGCAGTCATTTGGGAAAGAGTCCCAGGATAGTGCAGTCAGTTAAGCACTTGACTACTAGCTGAAAGGTTTTGGTTTGAACCTACCTGCGGCACCTCTGAAGAGAGGCCTGGGGGTCTGCTTCTGAAAGGTCACAGCCTTGAAAATACTGTCAAACACAGGTCTACTCTGCACACATGAAGTCATGAGTTTGAAAACTAGTAACCAAAGCAAGAGGCAAGCATCTAGACAAAGAAGTCTCTAACATACTTGTCTGCTAATGAAAAGTTTGGTGGTTTGAGTCTACTGAGAGGTGCCTTGCAATCAAGTCTTGGAGATCTACTTCCATAAAAATCAGTCACTGGAAATCTTTTATAGCACAGTTGTGCTAAGATACACATGGGTCAATATGAGTCAAGATCAATTCTGCAGCAACTGGTTTTTATCTAGAGAGAAGAATGGAGAGGTCCAGATAGAAAGATGGGTCCTATGTATATACTGGGAGGCTCAAACCTATAAAGAAGAAATGACCAGTTTTAATTTTAGGGGCTGAGATGATTAGGAAACTTTCAAAATAGGTATCTCTGATTTTCAGATTCAAGTTTTGTACAGCAAGGTCATGTCCTTCTTATTCTGAAATCTTCAAAGCTACCCTTTATGTGACTTATTTGAAGAGTAAAAGGATCAAGGTGATGTTCAGCAGTCTGTCATCTTGCAGAAAATAGGCAGAATGTATCTGAGGCAAAATGGAAAGTGAACATTTAGAATCTTATCATGAGCTTTAAGACAGAAATCCTTAGGCACAACAGAGTTTTGTATACATCACCCAGTGTATTCCCTGAGGAGACTGAGAGGACTGCTGTGTTTCCCACCATATGAAGAATAAGGGACCAACCTGAATTTAATTAAATTTTAAAGTACTGGATGGCCTGAAGTAGCTGGAGGCTTTGAGATCATCAGGGAGAAAGAAATATCAGTTACATTTGTATAGCCTCTCTGATATTATTATACTGTTAAGACTTTTTAGATGGTAAGAGATAAATCATATTTCAAAAGTTGAGGAGGTGAAGTTTGCTTGCATGCTACTCTCTGAGGAGACTCTAAATAGACAGGGTTATAAAGGGCTCACAGAGGTGATGTTTAAATGTAGGTAATTTCAATTCAATCAAATTAAACGTTCACATTAAAGAGAATACAAATGAGTAATTTGTAGGTCACCTATTCTTTTAAATAGACACTGCTAATTTATTTTTCAGTATACATTGGAGATAAAGATTAATATGGCATGATTCCTATGCTTGAGCAATTCATTGTACACTCAAAAAAATAAATATATAAACAAATGATTACAATATTAAGTTCTAAGTGCCACTGTAATGGTGCTTTTGCGATGTACATTGTTGTTGTTGGATGCCATCGAGTCAGTTCTGACTCATAACGCCCCTATGAACAACAGAATGAAACTCTGCCCGGTCTTATGCCTTGTCCACAACAGTTTTTATGCTTAAGCCTGTTGTTGCAGCGACTGTGTTAATCCATTTCTTCAAGGGTCTCCCTCTTTTTTTCTGACCCTCCACTTTACCAAGCATGATGTCCTTCTCCAGGTACAGATCCTTCCTGAAAACATATTCAAAGTATGTAAGATGCAGTCTTGCCATCTTTCCTTCCAAGGAGCTCTCTAGTTGTACTTCTTCCAGAACAGATCTGTTTGTTCTTTTGGTGGTCCATTTTACATTCAACATTCTTCTCCAACACCATAGTTCAAAGGTATCAAATCTTCTGTCTTCTTCATTCATTGTCCAGCTTTCCTGTGTGTGAGATGCGATTAAAAATACCATGGCTTGGATCAAGCTCACTTTAGTCTTCAAGGCAACATCTTTACTTTTCAATACTTGAAAGAAATCCTTCACAGCATATTTTCCCAGTGCAATGCATCTTTTGATTTCTTGACTGCTGCTTCCATGGGCATTGATTGTGGACCCAAGCAAAGTGAATTCCTCGACAGCCTCAATTGTTTCTCCATTTACGAAAATGTTGCTTACTTGTCTAGTTGTGATGGTTTTTATTTTCCTGATGTTGAGGTGCCATCCATACTGAAGGCTGTAGTCTTCAATCTTCTTATGTAAGTGTCTCAAATCTTCTTCACTCCTAGCAAGTAAGATGGTGTTGTCTGTATAATGCAGGTTGTTAATGAGTCATTCTCCAATCCTAATACCTCACTCTTCTTAGTATACTCCAGTTTTTTGGATTATTTGCTCAGCCTACAGATTAAAGAGGTATAGTGAAAGGATACAACCCTGATACACACCTTTCCTGAATTTAAACCATACAGTGTCTTTCCACTTGTTCCCTTCTCACAACTCCCTGATGATATGTATTCAGATTCCTTAGCAGCACAATTAGATGTTCTGGAATTCCCGTTCTTCACAATGTTAGCCATAATTTAGTATGATCCACACAGTCAAATGCTTTTTTGTGGTCAATGAAACACAAGTAAACATCTTTTTGGTATTCTTTGCTTTCAGTCAAGATCCATCTGACATCAGCTGTAATATCCCTGGTTCTACATCATCTTCTGAACTCAACTTGAATTTCCGGAAGTTCCTTACCAATATACTGTTGCAGTCACTTTTGAATGATCTTAGGCAAAATTTTACTTGCATATGATATCAGTGACGTTGTTCAGTAATTTCCATATTTGGTTGGATCACATTTTTTTGGAATGTGCATAAATATGAATCTCTTTCAGTCAGTTGGCCAAGTAGCTGTCCTCCAAATTTCTTGGCATAGATAAAATGAGCACTTCCAGCATTGCATCTGTTTGTTGAAATATCTCAATTGATATTCCATCAATTCCTGGAGCCTTGTTTTTGCCAATGACTTCAATGCAGCTTCGGCTTCTTCCTGCAGTACCACTGGCTCCTGATCATGTGCTACCTGTTCAAATGGCTGAGCATCAATTAGTTCTTTCTATGACTGTGTATTCCTTCCATCTTTTTTTGATGCTGCCTGAGTCGCTTAAAGTTTCCCTGTAGAATCCTTCAATATGGCAACTCGAGGCTTGATTTTTTTCTTCAGTTCATTCAGCTTGAAAAATGCAGAACATGTTCTTCCCTTCTGAATTTCCATTTCCAGCTCTTTACACATGTCATTATAATATTTTCTTTTGTCTTCTCAAACTGCTCTTGGAAATCTTGTGTTTAGGTCTTTCACTTCGCCATTTCTTCCTTTTACTTTAGCTGCTCGACATTCGAGACTAAGTTTCAGAGTCTCTTCTGACATCCAATTTGGTCTTCTCTTTCTTTCCTTTTAGTGACCTTTTGCTCTCATCATGGGTTCTGTCTTTGATGTCATTTTACAGTTCATCTGGTCTTCAGTTATTAGTGATCAGCACGTCAGCTCTGTTCTTCAGATGGTCTTTAAACTCGGGAGGGATATACTCAAGGTCATACTTTGGGTCTTGTGGACTTGTTCTAATTTTCTTCAGTTTCAGTATAAATTTGCATATGAGCAGCTGATGATCTGTGCCACACTCAGCGCCTCGTCTTGTTCTGACTGCTGATATGGAGATTTTCCATCATCTTTTTCCACAAATGTAGTCAGTTTCATTCCTGTGTGTTCCATCTGGTGAGATCCATGTGTACACTTGTGATTTGTGTTGGTTATAAAAGGTATTTTCAATGAAAAAGTTGTTAGTCTTGCAAAATTCTATCATGCCATCTCCAGCATTATTTCTGTTACCAAGGTCATGTTTTCTAAGTACTGATCCTTCTCTGTTTCCAACTTTTGAATTCCAATCATCAGTAATTATCAATGCATCCTGATTGCATGTTCAGTCAATTTCAGACTGCAGAAGCTGGTAAAGATCTTCAGTCTCTTCATCTTTGGCCTTAGTGTTTGGTGCGTAAATTTGAATAATAGTCGTATTAGCTGGCCTTACTTGTAGGCATATGGATATTATTCTATCACTGACAGCATTGTACTTCAGGACAGATCTTGAAATGTTCTTTTTGATGGTGAACACTACACTGTTCCTCTTCAAGTTTTCATTCCCAGCATATTAGACAATATGATTGTCAGACTCAAAATGGCCAAAACTAGTCCATTTCATCTCACTAATATGTAGCATGTCAATGTTTATGCATTCCATTTCATTTTTAGCAATTTCCAATTTTCATAGATTCATACTTTGTGCATTCCATGTTCCAATTATTAATGGATGTATGCAGCTGTTTCTTCTCATTTTGAGTTGGGCCACATCAGCAGGATCCCATATGCCTTACTCCATTCACGTTGTTAAAGTCGACTCTACTGTGCTGAGGCAGCTCTTCCCCAGTTGTCTTCCGAGTGCCTTCCAACTGGGGGGCTCACCTTCTGGCACCGTATCTGACAATATTCAGCTGCAAGGTGTAGAAGTAATTATTGCCACATTGAGTTGTCAATGAACTGCTCACTTTAGAGGTGGATCGTGAAAAAGAAATGAGAATTTCTTAAGGAAATGACAAGAAAGACCTTCCATACAGGAGGAATATCATGTGTCAAGAGCAAAGACTTGTAGGATCATGGCACTTCCAGGAAATAGTTACTAAGTATTAGACAGATGGGACAGTGTACCAAGTTAGTGTTGGAAGACAGGCTGAGTCTCAGTTCAGTTTAAGCAGACTTGTAGGTATCAGTCTAGAGAACTTGGGCTTTATCCTTAGGCCATGAAAGTCACAAAGTAAGAAGGTGGGACTGAGGAATTTAGAAGGATGCTCTAAGCAAAGGTAAGCTCAAACATTACATTAATCAGCGAAATCCCTTAGCTGTTTCTCCACCAGAGTTTCCAAAGAATCAATAGAAAAACATAAATAAGCCTCAAAAGTTCAGGGGCTTAAATCCCCAGAATTTTATTTCTTGCTTATATAACAATCTTTGGTGGCATTCAGCTCGGTTGGACTGCTGTTGTCCAAACTCTCATTGAGTGGCTTGGACACTGACACACTAACAAATTGACATCCCCTGAGGGCTTATCATCTTCTAATTACATCAGCTGGTAAGAGTGGAAGGAAAACAGGGAAGAGACATACTTACCATCCTGAAATGTTCAGCCAGGAGTTAGCACAGATCATTTGCACTGTTTTGAATATGTTCATGTTGCTATACCTAATAATAAAGTGGACTGAGGAATGTATTCTTGCTGTGTTTTCAAACAGATACAACATTGTCATGGACTGAATTGTGTCCCCGTATTCCCCCCAAAGTGTGTGTAGCTAAGCTACAAGTTCTGGTATTGTGTGATGTTCCTAGTCATTATACATCCTGCCACTAGGATGTTAATGTGGGAGGATGGTTGTGTTAGTGAGGCTCAATCTATAAGATTATACTGTGCCTTGAGACAATCTCTTGGGATATAAAAGAAAGGGAAGCAAGCAGGGAGTTGGGAAGCTCATAGCACCAAGAAAGCAGTACTGGGAACAGAGCATGTCCTTTAGATCTCAGGTCCCTGTGCCTCAGAAGCTCCCAGTCCAGGGGAAGACTGATGGCAAGGACCTGCCTCCAGATTCAATAGAGAAAGCCTTCCTCTTGAACTGATGTCCTGAATTTGGACTTGTAGCTTACTGAGCTGTGACAAAATAAATTTGTCTTTGTTAAAGCCATCCACTGACAGTATTTCTGTTATAACAGCACTAGAAGACTAAGACAGGTATACAGCTCAAACCCAAATGACTTACAGATATTTAATAAAGATAAAAGGTTGCTATAAGTTGGACACAACTCGATGGCAGTTGGTTAATAAAGATATCTGTCTTCCTACAAAAAATATTGCATGATTAATGAGCTAATTAAAAAGAAAGCTAAAACATGGCATTTTCGAGATAGACGTGAATTTCTAAGCAATAAACAGGAAAAAAAACCTTAGCATCTCTAACCTTGCAGTACCTAGAAAAAGGAACATTTTCAGTCAAGTATTTGTTTCAAATGCAGTCTACAGATCTTTTAAAACATTTCTTTAAAGAGTCTTTCATGTAGTGACCACTGAAGTGGCTTTTGGGTCCCTGTGCTAACTTGAAACAAGTAGTATAAACTTACAGACTAGGATGACTTAGATAGACAGAGATAAGGTAGCGTCAGATTTCCCAAGCAGTGAACAGAATGATCATCTCTTATTTGTGATAATCAGTGTTTTCACTTGAACTTCAATACTGTGGCTAGAAAAAAGAACCCTCTGATATTCCAGAGAGAATATGTGATATGATGAGAGGAGTTAAGAAGGATAAGAAATAGTGAATTTTTTGAAAGTATTTCAAAATAGTATGGATGGCAAGGAATACAAATTTCTCCTTAACTGAATAGACACATGGAAGAAAGGACTTCCCTATGGAATCTTTTAGTCACAGAAAATATTTAGGAAACGATTCAGATACACCAGATGTGGGGGACCGACATGACGTCAGATATAGAGGACTGACCTGACCGGAAGCAGAGACATGTCTCTTCCCTGCCTCATAGTCATTCACTTCAAGTCATAATATTATCAGATATGTAGTGGTTACCCAGTAGTCCGTAGCAACCTTCCTTAAGGGATTAGCACTTTGGAGAGGTATAGATTGATTTCATTATTATGTACTAATTAATCTTGCAGCAAAGACTATTTCAACACAATTTTACTATGCAATAAAAATGCCATTATTTTAAGTCTTCATTGTCTTTCACTTGTTTTATTAGAGTAAATCTTTTTCCTTAATTCATTTAACTCCAAGTCATTCTACATATTGCTGTCAGAATATTTATTCTAAAGTGTACAGTATTTCTACACAAAAAACATACACTTTCTACATTTGCTTGTCTACTATGCCACCCCTACTGCTACAAGGTATTTTTGCAAGCACAGTGTGCCTTTTTTCTTTTTTTTAATGGCAACAAACATACCTCTTGGGGTGGAACAGTTGGCAAACAAGCATCGAGGCTGTATGCTTTTTTTTTTGGCATAAAAGTATAATATTTCTGATCATTCTACTGGGAACACTTCAGTGTGCTCATAATGCCTACAGGATGTGATGAATGCCCACTTGTGATATGCTTGCCTTTTCAGTTTCAACTCTTGCCTCATTCTCTTTGGAATACTATACCACAATCATGTGGATTTTCCATCTCCATGAGATTATTCATTGCTTTGAATGACCTGTCCAATTCTTATTCATGTATTTTCATATGAGGCCGTGATAAGTCACTTCTACCTCCTAGTGGTCCAGTATGTACAACAGAATGAAACACTGCCCAGTCCTGGGCTGTCCTCACAGTTGTCATGATGAGCTCATTGTTTTAGTCACTGTGTCAGTCAATCTCATTGAAGGTCTTAGACTTTTTTGCTGACCTACTTTACCAAGCATAATGTCCTTCTCTAGGGACTGGTACCAGCTAATAACATGTCCAAAGTACTTGAAACAAACTCTTCCTTCTTCCTTTCTAAGGAAGATTCTAGTTTTACTTCTCCCAAGACACATTTGTTTGTTCAGTACTCTCTGCCAACACCGTAATTCAAATGCACCATTTTTTCTCCCTCCCTCCCTCCTTCCCTTTCTCCCTTCCTTTCTTTTTTATTTTCCTAACTCATTGTCCAGCTTTCACATGCATATAAAACAATTGAAAATACCAAGGCTTGAGTCGGTTGCACTTTAGTCTTCAAAATGACATCTTTGCTTTTCGGTGGTATAGGGGTCCTTTGCAGCCAATATGCCCAATTCAACAAGGCCTTTGATTTCATAACTGTTGCTTCCATGACATTCGTACTGTATCCAAGTAAAACAACATATTTGATAACTTCTGTCTTTTCTCTGTTTCCATGATGTTATTTATTAGTCCAGTTAGGAGGCTTTGTGTATTCTTTGTGCTGGGGTGCAAGCTCTACTGAAGGTTGAAGTCTTTGATCTTCATTCAGTGAACGCTTTAGATCTTCCCCCCTTGCACCAAGCAAGCTTGTGTCACCTACATATCACGGGTTGTTAATGAGTCTTCCTTCAGTACCAATGCTGCATTCTTCTTATAGCCCAGCTTCTTCAATTATTTCCTCAGCATACAGATTGAATAAGTACGGTGAAGTGATACAATCCTGATGCATATCTTTTCAGATTTTATAGAATGCAATATCTCCTTGTTCAGTTCAAACAGTTGCCTCTTGACCTATCTACAGATTCTACATTAGCTCAATTAAGAGTTGTGAAATTTTTGTTCTTCCAGTGTTGGCTTGGCAGTGTTATCTGTAATTTGTTATGATGCACACAGTTGAATATTTTGCATACTGAATAAAACATTGATAAACATCTTTCTGGTGTTGTCTACTTTTAGCCAAGGTCTCTCTGACGTCAGCAATGGTAACCCTCCTTCCATTATCCTTTTCTGAATCCTTCTTGAATTTCTAGTAGTTCCCTGTCCATGAGCTACTGATGTCATATCTGAAGTATCCTTAGGAAAATAACATTTACATTTGATGTTAATGATATTTTTCAATATTTTCTGAAACTATTTCATCACCTTCCTTTATGATTTGCACGAAGATGGATCTCTTCTAGTTGATGGGAGAGGTAGCTGTTTTCTAAATTTCTTGGCATAGATAAGCCAGTGTTTTAACATTGTGTACATTTATGAAACCTCTCAATTGGTATTCCATCCATTCCTGGGAACTTTTTCGCCAGTGCTTTCAGTGCAGCTTGGAATTTTTCTTCAATACTATCGGTTCTTGTTATAGGCTAACTCTTGAGATGGTTGGATATCGAGCAATTATTTTGGTGCAGTGATTCTGTGTATTCCTTCCATCTTCTTTGGATGCTTCTTACATTGTTTAATTTTTTGCCCATAGAATCCTTCAGTATAGAAACTTGGAACTTAAATTTATCTTCAATTCTTTCGGCTCAGGAAATGTTGAGCATATTCTTCCCTTTTGGTTCTCTAGTTTCAGATGTTTGCATATTTCACTAAAATGCTTTGTTATGTCTTCCAGAGCCATCCTTTGAAGTCATCTGTTCAACTCTTGTACTTCACTATTGGTTGTTTTAGTTACTCTACTTTCAAGAGAAAGTTTCTAATTCTTTTCTCACATCCATTGTGGGTCCCCTCCCCAATCTTCTAATGGCTTTCTGCTTTCTTTGCACATGATGTCCTTGATGTTACCTTAAAACTTGTCTGATCTTTGGTCATTAGTATTTACAGCATCAAATTTGTTGATAACAGTGTCTCTAAATTCAGGTAGGCTGTACTCAAAATTTTACTTTGATTCTTATGGACTTGTTCAAATTTTCTTCAATCTCAACTTGAACTTGCAAATGAGCAATTCATGGCCTTGTTCTAACTGATGACATTGAAATTTTTCATTGTTTCTTCCCACAAATGCAGTCAATTTGATTCTATATGGTAAGGTCCATTGTTTATGTTGTTGAAAAAAAAAGTATTTGCAAAGAATATATTTTTGGTCTTGCAAAACTCTATCATGAAATTTCCCACATCATTTCTATCACCAAGGTCATATTTTTCAAATATCTATCCTTTTTTGTACTTTCATCATTTGTATTTTAATCACCAGTCAATGCATCTTGATTGCAAATTTGATCAGTTTCAGATCAGTCTTCAATTTCCTCATCTTTGATACTAGTAGTTGGTGCATAAATTTCAGTAATAGCTGTTATTAACTGATTGCTCTTGTAGGTATATGAATAGTATCCTGTCACTGACAGCATTGTATGTCAGGAAAGATTTTGAAATGTTCTCCTTCCTGATGAATTTGCTGCCATTTCCTTTTAATTTGTCATTCTCTGTGGAGTGGACAATATAATTGTATAGTTTAAAATAGCCAGTGCCAGTCCATGTCAGCTCACTAATATCTGGGGTATCTCTTTTTAAGTGTTCCATTTTGTTTCTGATAACTTCCAATTTCCTAGATTGTTACTTTGTACATTCCGTGTTCCAATGATTAATAGGTGTTTGCAGCTGTTGCTTCTCAGTTTGAGTTGTGCTACATCTGCAAATGAAAAGTGCTAAAAACTACTGCATTCATGTCACTGAGGTCAGCTATGTGTTGTGGAGACAGCTCTTACCCAGTTTTATTCTGAGGGCCTTCCAACTTCAGGGGCTCACCTTCCAACACTATATCAGACAGTGTTCCACTGCTATTCATAAGGTTTTCACTAGCTGTGTTTTCAGAAGTTCAGTGCTAGGTCCATCTTCCTAGTCTGTCTTAATCTAGAAGCTCTTCTGAAACCTGTTGACAATGGGTGATCCTGCTAGTGTTTGAAATACCGTAGACATAACTTACAACATCACAGCAGCACACAAGCCCTCACAGAAAGACAAATTGACAGATGAGTGGTGGTATCCATATTAGCATTTACTTTAAAATTTATTTTTGACATCTCATTTCTAGGAAACTGTCACTGTCCATCCTAGTCTGAGTAAGATGCACGTTCTTGATATACTGCAATACCTATGTCTATCTATCTCAACGACCTGCTCGTGTTCTGTTGTTAGCATTGGCTACCTGCCAGTATCTCATACCAATTTTAAGTTCTTTGTAGGTATGGCCTACTTCTGTTTTCCTCCTCTTTTTTGTAATTCCAGTGTCAATTATAGTATGTAATACACAGCAGATATTAGAAAGGCTATACCATAGGGTTTGGGAGGTAGATCACAGTGAAAACTTACCTCAGCATTGTATCCATGTGATAGCCTAGGTAATAATGCATTTACTGAGTCCCTAAACAATGTACTAGTGAGAAGGTACTAATGTAACTCCAAAATTATTTGTAATCTTTGGCAGAAACCATGTTGATATAAAATTCTAGGAATCAGTCTAATGGAGCACAAAGGGTGATAACTTACTTCATCACAATCAAGAGGAAAACAACAACAGCAATGCCTAACTGCCTGCACTTCTATTCTGAGAGGGACCTACATAATAGTCCTCTTTTATTTTCAGACACACAATGAGAGTTTCAGGTTTCTAATAGAAATAGAGAAAATAGGACTCCAAACAATAAAGGTATAGTGGCAATGTTTTAATTCTAGAAGACTGGCAGAGAACTACAGAGTTAAATTTTCACAAGAAAGACTACCCTTTAGGGAATATTGGTGATGGTTAATTGAGCGTATTGTTCCTGGAGGGAATAAATAAATAAATAGGCAGCCAATGAGAGCACTATTCTATTTGTATCATCAGAAGAAATCAAGGATGAATGACAAGGAAGGTGAGAGAAATTGACACCCCCTCCAAAAGAAAAGAAGTTCACAAATTCTTGCCATTTTTAAGCCTAGAACTGAAGATTAGGTCATGTATCTTAGAAAAAAAAATTCCATACCACCATGGGAAGAATGTATAGCAGTAGTTCTCTAAAAGCTTCCCTAAAGGGTGGTACAGTAATTTACTTTGATAACTGTATACTGGTGACTTGGGCATACTCAAACATACTGAAGAATATTAGAAAGAGGGTTGATGTTGATATCTAGAGAAGAAATGTATCTTTATGGCTTACCTTTGAGGGTGGAAACATTATAGACAGATAAAAAATGGCTAACCTACAGGGTATTGTGTATTCATTGAATCCTTAGACTTATCCAGTGGTAATTTTCTTGTTCCCCCAAACTGTAATTGGAATTGACATACATAATAGTTTGTACAGTCCATGCATTGCATCTTTAACCTAAAGGATAACAGCTGTCATGTAGAAATCCAGATGGCAACCTTTGGAAGTATTTCTCACCCAACCCAAGATAATTTCACCTCTTGGGAGTGGGGGTGCAGGTGGGGGTGGGAAGGGTGGGTGTTAGTGGAAGTAGAAAATATTAGTTCTATGCTTAAGAATTTAAAACAGTGTAACAGTAGGGTTCTCCATTTAATTTGACAGCCTGGGTCCTACAGAAAATAGATGAATCCTGGAAGATGACAATACTCAATGCTGTTCATTCAATTCTGGCTCATATTGATCCTATAGGACAGAACAAAATTGCCCCATAGGATTTCCAAGGAGTGGCTGGTGAAGTCCAACTGCCAACCTTCTGGTTAGAGGTCAAACTCCTATCCACTGTGCTACCAAGGCTCCTAGATTACTGCGAACTCAGTCATAGCGATTATGTAGTGTCTCTGGTAGAAAAGATTTACAAAGCCTCAAGGACATGGCCATTGGTTTCGTGAATTAATTAGCTCTTATTCTGATCAACTAAGAAAGTCATAAACACAACACTTTCACACAAGGTTACCAAAAATATACACGCATAGTTTTGCCCTGGTGCAATGTTAACTTTCTCTTCCTTTTTTATAACACAGTCTGATACAGATATCCTGCAGAATGTCACAGTCATCCACGGCATCAATGCTATCATACTGATTGTGCCAAGTGGACAAGTGACTGCTTCACAGAGATCCTAATAATGCACATATATTTCCTTTAACAGATCGGGAATAGATCTGACAATGATTCAGGGATCTTCCATATCAATAAAAATGTTTAGGGTTTCAGTCCTCTCCGGCATGTTTGACACCCACTCTAAAATAAAGAACAAATCATTGAACAAATCACCTGCAGCCATGAAGAAGGAAATATATGCCCTCCTCAGGTACTACAGATATACATTCCGTCAATGACAAAACTATTCATCTACATGCTGAGTGACACACAAGGCTACTAGCTTTGAGTCAGCCCCTGGATAAGGGATGAACACAGCATATTCAGGCTGCAGTAAACTATAAATAGTTTTAGTGTTGAATTGTGTATACTAGCAGACCCTGTGATGTTAACAGTGTCAGTGTCAGTGGAATGAGTTGTCCCTCATAATTGATGGTAAGCACTACTGGCAGAATTACAATGAAGCACTCTGGATTTCTTGACCCACACCCTGCCATCTACAGGACAGAATTATAGACCCTTTGAGAAATAACTGTGGGATGATAGTAGAGATGGAATGCCTGGCCATGAGATAGCATGTGACCTAGGTCACCAGGATTCCAATGAGCTGGGCCCTTCCACATATGTCAAATATCAGGATTTGCAGGTCTAGCAGGATTGCTTTATAATCAGGAAGCAGTCTCTCCAGGACTAGTCATGAATAGAAACAGATACGACAAGTGAGTTGCATTAAACAGGTATTGTATTTCAACAGTTCTCTCTCAATGCGTGTGGATGACTTAAAGGGCACCCTGTTTGGCTAGGAGGTAAAAACTGAAGTTTTCTTTATTGAAGTACCAAAAAATAGGTGACAGCCTCACTCAGGGGTGACCTTGAAAATCAGTAATGAGAAAAATTCTCCCAGGGGAAAGAACTTCATGATGTCCAACTAGTTATCTGATCTGTAAAGAAAAACGTGTGACCTGAGGTAGAACATATATGGACTCATGGGTAGTGACAAATGTTCTACCTTGCTTTTTAGAGTCCTCAAAAAAATAAGTTTGGAATGAGTCTAGAGAGTTGTTAATATTTGCTTTGTAAAAATCAAACCCCCAAAATATAAAAGTAAAAATAAAACATTGCCATCTAATGAATTCTAACTCACAGCAGAGTAGAACTGCTCCATAATGTGATCTTGGCTGTGACTTTTACAGAAGCCAATATCCAGGTCTTTTTTCCATGGTGCTGCAAAGTAGGCTCAAATCACCAGCCTTTAGGTTATTAGATGAGTGCAATTTTTTTTTTTTTTTTTTTTTTTTACCCAGGCCATCTGTAAGAGGGAGGAAACAAGAAAATGTACAATGGAAATGCAAATGGGTTTGGACAAAATATCAAACATTCATTTTCTGTATGAATTATCTATTACTGATGCTTACTTACTACCCTGTGCATTTTTGTGGAAGGAGATTCAGGCAGAACCTTGAAGTTACAGGAGAAAATTAAGATCACTTACATTTTAAGGACAGCTTGGCTTTAGTTATTCAGTTAGCTTGTTATTTGTCACATACTGTTTATAAAAAATTTAAACAATGTAAACCTAATACTTATTTTCAGTTGATCAGGTTTGTTTTAAAAAACTAATATCTTTTCCATGATGCACTGTAATACAAATGATAAAATCTAGAGTTTTGAACATGAGAGTTATAATCATAGAAATAGACTAGAAAGTGTAAGATTTTCCTACAGTGTCATTCTGTGAAGATATTGATTATAACATGTGTGCTAAGTAGTAAAAGAGCAAAACACCAGAAGTTCAGCACTTTCTTGAACCCCCTTGCATCAGAGGCATTTTTTTAAATAACAAGAATGTGACACCAAAAACCACCATCGCTACAACTACCACTTGAAGCATTGGTCTCAGGTGTCACGTAAGCTACAACATAATTTAAACCTCAATCATTTAAAATTATCTCAATTTAAAAGGCTTTATGGATTGGATTGTGCCCCTTAAATGTATATGTTAAAGTCCTAACCCCTCTCCCCATAAAAGTGACCCAGTTTGGAAAGAAGGTATATGGAATATACCACAGACTACCAAAAGAGGGAACAAGCGAATTTGTCTGGAAGAAGTATAACCAGAACATTCCATGGATGATGAGACTGAGTCTCTCATACCCTTGGCCATGACATCAGGAGGGATCAGCTGGAGAATAGTATCATTCATGGTAAAGTTGCCCGCCAGAGAAAAAGAAGAAGACCCTCAGTCAGATGGAATGACACATTGGCTGCAACAGTGGGCTCAAGCAGAGCAACAACTGTAAAGATGGAACAGGACCGGGCAGTGTTTCATTCTGTTGGTCTTAGGGTCACCATAAGGGTCAACCAACGTGAAGGCACCTAACAACAAGAACAGTATAAGTGTATGTGTGTGTATCCATGCATTCCATCTACGTGAATATTATATAGGTATACATATATGGTTTTATTTAATATATGGACATAAGCATCATCTTACTGATTCTCAGGAAGACATTATTTTGGAGACATTTTGTAAAGATAATTTCAGAGAAAATTAATTGTTAAGGGAATAAAATAGTGAATCAGTTGCCATCAAATCAGTTTTGACTCCTGGGAGCACAGTGTGTGTCAGCATAAACCAGGGCTCCATAGGGTTTTCAGGAATCAATCATTAGGTCTTTCTTTCAAGGTCCTTCTTGGTAGGTTCAAACCTCCTGCCCTTCTCTTAGCACACAGGCACAACATCCACGGCCTGCAATTAAGGAGAAAAGAAGGAAACAGCAGTTGCCATCAAGTAGATTCCAATTCACGCAGATCCTGTAGGCAGAGAAGAACAGCTCCAACTGGTTTCCGAAGATGTAACCTTTATGGAAGCAGCCTGCTATATCTTTCTCCCATGGAGCGGCTGGTGGATTGAGTTCAAAACACCCTACTTTCAGTTAGCAGCCAAACTCTTAAACACTGCAACAGAAGGCCTCCAATATAGAGAATATCAATTCACAGCATTGCTGTAGGATGAGGGGAAGAACTACCTCGTAGGGTTTCCAAGGCTTTAAATCATTACAGAAGCAGATTGCCACATTTTCTTCAGTGGAACAGCTAGTGGGTTCAAACCCCCAACTTTTGGTTAGCCGGCAAGCACTTCAGTGTGCCACCAGGGCTCGTTTAAGAATGTTGTTGTTAGAGGCCATGGAAGTGGCTCCGTCTCATAGTGACCCAGTGTACAACAGAAGGAAATACTGATTGGTTCTGCACCTGCCTGCTTGCTGTGTTTCAGCCCGTAGTCACAGCCCCTGTGTCAATCCATCCAGTTGAAGGTCTTCCTCTGTCTTGCTGAGCCTATGTTTTACCAAGCAAGCTTGATGGCCTTCTCCGGTCACTGATCCCTCCTGATAACACGTCCACAGTATGTGAAAAGAAGTCTTGTAGGATTCTGGCTCTTGATCCACCAAGATATACTTGTTTGTTCTCTTGGCAGTTCATGGTTTATTCAATGTCCTTTGCTAATGCCATAGTTCAAATGTGTTCATTATCCTTACACAAGCAAAAGCAATTGCCATTGAGTCAATGTTGATGCAAAGCAGCCCTATGGGACACAACAAAACTGCCCAATGAGATTTCCGAAAAGCAGCTGAAGCAGCTAGTGGATTCAAACTGAAGACTTTATGGGTAGCAGCTCAATGCTTAACCGTGGTGCTACCAGGCTCCAAATCATCTTTGATCTTCCTTTTCTTTCATTTGAAATGTCCTTTGAAAGCGCTTGTGGCATAGCTTCTGGTGTCACAGAAACACGCAAGTCACCACAATATGAAAACTAACAGATGATGAGTGGGTTAAGGAGAAACAATCAAGCAAGAAATGAAAACCCATTGATGTTGAGTCAATTCTGACTCAGCGACCAGGAGGACAGAGTAAATCTGCCCCATGAGGTTTACAAGGAGCGGCTGGTAGATTGGAACTGCCAGCCTTTGGGTTAGCAGCTGTAGCTCTTATCCACTGTGCCCCTAGGGATCTTGAAGGGCAAAAGTGCCTTATGAAGATATAACATAGGCTTAGGTTTTCAAATAGCAAATAGAAAGATAATGAGCTACAAAATTTGATATAGTTTGAAAACCACATTGCTGAAGGAGACAACTGACATCAGCTCTCAAGACTGAGAGCCCCTCCTTCAGCTGGCAGAGCAGCCACGATGTCAGGAAAGAGGTGACCATTTAGCAATATTGTGGGCAGTGGGAGCTGACAGTGCAGTGGGGAGATCAAACAGGACATCTATAAGAGGATGAAAACTGAAGGGGAAGAGAGCCACCCATTCTCTGGCGGTCTCACCAGTGCACTCATGCAAGGAGGATCCTTGCAATTGGCAGCACCACACAGCAGTTTGTCCTGGAGACATTCATAATGGGCCATGTGTCCTGTCTTTTAGCTATAGTAAACTGAGATTTACAAAGGAGGATGCTATTTCCATTTGGTCCCCCTTTCTTTGTGTTTATTTCTGAAGTCTTGTAGCAAAATAATCTGTGATGGTTAAGTAACTGAAAAATCCAGGAGAAAGCAAAGTGGAGAGTTAGTCGCCTCCTTCACTATGAGTCAGAATTCACTTGACAGCGGTACATTTGGTTTTGGCTTAGGACTTACAAGGAGGCTGGGTGGTACAGTGGTCAAATCACTCAGCTACTGACCAAAAGGTTGGGGGTTCCAACCCCCCAGCTGCTCCCTGTGGTTGTCTGTTCCTTTACGATTTCCAGCCTTGGAAACCCTATGGGACAGTTCTACTCTGATTGAAAGGGTTACTATGAGTTCAAATTGACGACCTGGGCTATGGTTTATACTGAAAATATCACATAAACATGAGCAAAGCTATCCGCATAATAGTATCTAAATATGTCTTCATTTTTGTTGTTTTTTGAAAGCATTCATTATAAAATTTCTGGAAGAACTTATGACTGAGCTAATGACACTAACGATGATTACATGAAAATTAATACTTCATCAATGACAATAAAATTATTTGATCGCATTTTAGATATAAAATGCAAAATAGAAGATGTCCAAAATGCACTGAAAATGATTTCATTATAATAATTTACATTATGGGTATTTTATTAGTTAAACAATAAAAATATTTTTAAAATATTAAGACATTTTTGTAAAGCTTTGTGGTATTACCTCATGATTAAAGTTGAGGACATAAAATCAGAAAGGACAGGTGATGCTGTGAACACACACGTGACCAAGGACACTCTCTTGTTCCGTATCTCATGTAGCCTGTCACAGCATACTACCTTTCTGCCTTTAAGAAAAAAGATGATTCTTGAGCAGAACGTCTGCCTTTCACATCATACCACAACAATCCAGAAGGAACAAATGCTTATCATATTGTAATATTCATGTTTGAGTGAAGGGGAACGATTTTAAGCAGAAAAAAAGAATCTTCAGTTCCTAGTAATAGAATTGCTTTGGAGACAGCTGGTGTAAGTGAACAGCCACATTGTAAATGTATTCAGCCCTGAAATAGCCTCTGATACTGCTCAACCCACTTGTAATGTGTCTTGCAGCTCCGGCTGTTCGGTGGAAACCACTGAGGGTGCAATCCTGCTGCCCTTGCATTTCTTTTATGCTCGTCTAACTCCCATTAACATTGCTCAAAGTTCAGGGTGCCAGGAACTGAGGACATTACTGGCAGTTTGTCCCTGCTTCCTCGGTTCTCAATGGCTTTGCAAGTCAGACATTGAGCAGTACGTTCTCAGTAAGAAGGGGGAATTTTGCGGAGAAACAGAAAAGCCGCAGGGAAGCCCTGCTTACCGCAGGGAGTCTCTGTGTGCTGAGTCACGTGACAGGTGGCTCTGCTCGGGCCCCAGCTGCTTGGCACCAACCACCTCGGGGCAGTCGGCGGTGGGAGGGGAACTCCCATTGGCCTTGTGTGCACCTGATTGGCTGGCTGACAGCAGTGCCTTCCAGCGCAGCAGTCTGCGTTCCAGTATTTACCAGACGCAATTAGAGGGCTCGGAAGGAAGCAGCTTAAAATCCGCTGAAATAGGTCAGTTACCTCGTCTTTGCCCGGCTGTTGATCACGGGCTGTAGTTTTAGAGCAACGGAAGTCCTGTGGAAATTTACCTAAAAGCCTCTATTCGTTCCTAAATTTTGCCGTACTTCTTTACTTTGTAAATGCCAATTTATAAAATCGTTCTCATCAAGGAGAACAATTGTTTCTAACTGAGCTCTTTTTTCTACACAATTTACAGAAGTCATACAGACCCTTGGCAGAAAATAATTGGGGAAACTCCAGATATTAGTGAAAACTGCTGTCTATAGGTTCAACTTTTGCACATTTCTTTCCCATCGCCTCAACTTGCGTTTTACCCTACTATTTTTTTTCTACTCTGATGGACTGATTTTTTTCTTAGGTAAATTAAATCATGTATTAAATGCGCTGAGGGTTGATATTTTAAAGGATGCCAACAGAGCATCACCCTTTAAAAAATTCAAAGGAAACTTCAACCTTAAAGTGAAGCATTGCCTCTTAATTTATTTTTCTGATGAATGTACTGCTTTTGAGAGTTGAGCTGATACCAGAACTCCACATATTTATCTTTTCCTGATGTGCTAGTCAGAATTTATGATACAAAAATGTCAAAATCTTTGTGCCTAAAATACAAGTTCTGTGTCAAAGCAGAAATCGTTGAAGCTCTCTTCCAGCCTCCTCGATGCTCCCGAAGTAACAGATAAGTAAAAGGCTGGATGTAGTAAAAGAAACACTTGCAGGAAGCACAGATGTGCTTTTCCTCAAATTTTGAAACAAACAAAAAATGATATTTTACTTCTGAAGCTTTCTTTGTTTTGCTTTATTAATTTATTTGTTTTTTAGGCAGTGCAACATACATCACAGCTAATCCTTTTAAGCCACTAGGGGAATAATTGCTGTCACAATAACTAATGGCTTTACTCACTCTGAGTATTTTCAATATTAATAACCAAAATGGGGCTTTTATTTTAGTGTGAACTGGAGCATATGTTGCTTTCTGCATTTTATCTCTAAGAAATGGAAACAGGGAGCTTGTATATTCTTAACTTTTAGGAGAGTGTCTAGAAAAGCAAGCTGGGGCAGTAGAATCAGCATCCTGTGCCCCTGTGTAAATAAGCATACTGCTGACATTCTAGTAGACCCCAAACACTGCCATCCTTGTATCTAGTCTCAAGATGGAACAGGATAATGCAAGTTATTTCAAAAGTGAATTGTCTGATCTCCATAATCTACAAGATACTACAAAATATCAATAAGAAGAAGATAAACCATCCAATTAAGCGATGGGCAAAGGAGATGGATGGACACTTCACTAAAGAGGAGATCCAGGCAGCCAAAAAACACATGTGGACATGTTCACGATCTTTAGTTATTAAAGAAATTCAAATCAAGACAACAATGAGATACCATCTCACCCCAACAAGATTGGCCATGATCCAGAAAACACAAAACAACAAATGCTGGAGAGGCTGTGGAGAAAGTGGAACCCTCCTACACTGTTGGTGGGGTTGCAAAATGGTCCAGCCTCTTTGGAAGGCAATCTGGCACTTCCTTAAAAAAATAGATAGTGATATACCATTTGACCCAGTAATTCCACTACTTGGAATATATCCTACAGAATCAAGGCCTTTCACACCAATGGACACATGCACCAGAATGTTTACCACAGCACAGTCCACGATAACAAAAAGATGGAATCAACCCAGATGCCCAACAATAGAAGAATGGATAGGTAAACTATGGTACATATACTCAGTGGAGCACTACGCAATGATAAAGAATAACGATGATTCCAGGAAACATCTCCTAACCTGGTTTCAACTGGAAGACATTATGTTGAGTGAAAGTAGTCAGCGACAAAGGGACAAATGCTGTATGAGACCTCTATGATAAGATCTCAAAAACAGACTTGTGTATAGAAGAAAGGAGGGGAGAGAGGGAGGGTCGGGGGGAGGGTTTAGTTTAGATAGTTACTAGAAATCTAGTTGGGAGAAAGCGGTGATAGCACATATTAGAAACAAGAACAACATTAAGTGGACTTCAGCATAACTTGAGTACTCCTTCCATCTTAACTCAGTACTGCAAGGATAGAATAGCTGGGGCGGGGGGCGGGGGACCATGCTCTTAGGCGAATTCCAGGCCAATTGGCACAACTAGCGTTTTGCTAAGAGAGCTCTCTGCACCCCACATTGGTGAGTGGCGTCTGGGGTCTTAAAAGCTGCCAAGCTGCCATCCAAAGACACAGCAAATGGTCCCAACTCAGCAGGAATGGATGCTCACTGAGGGCCAAAATGACATGCGATAAAGACAACCGAGAAGACAGAGAGACCCACCAGAGTGGGTGCCTACATCAACTTGGGACAGGAAGAACTGGATGGTGCCCAGCCACCACCAGTGATAGCCACGATGGAGCTCACAGAGAGGAGTCTCACTGGCAACACAAGAATAAAAAAGGGTGCTTTGGCATGAGATCTCCACTAAAAGACCTCAATTGATGGTCCAGCAGTTTTGGGGTTCCTCTGAGAGCATGGCCTCTGGCCCTGATGCTGCCCTTTCCCATAAATTATAACAAAGGTCCACTCTTTGGACAAGGATGGATTGGACTTGGCAATGCAGAGTGACCACATATTGGAAGCACTTTATGGTTCTATACATCTGTAGGATATCATCTTGCTGACCTCTGGCGGGATGAAGGGGAGTGGATGGAGAGAAGGGGAAAGGAGGCTGTTGGGGGATGAGACATGTATGGAGCAGAGAGGAATAGTGTGCTGTCACCGGGCAGGGAGAGCAGTGGAAGCTGCATGTAAATTTATACGTGAATGCACATTTTCACTCAGTCATGTTAAATAAAAATTTAAAAAAAAATAAAAATAAAAAAAAGTTCATTGTGCTTCTAACCAAAAAAAAAAAAAAGGGCGGAAAAATAAATAAAACTCAAACAACTGTCAGAGAAGTGTTTACCTTGTTTGTAGATTAGTATCAGGAATGTTCAAAAAGATTCAAATCATAATATTCTTGCCTTGTAAGTTTAGTAAAGGGATGTCTTCTTATTTCAGTTGGCTGGCTGTGTAGTGGTATCATAGAATCACCCACTAGTTATAGAAAGACGTTTTTTGATCTTCACACAGACTCGACGGCACTTGGCTTGGCTTGGCACACAGACGTAGTTTCCTATAGCTTCCTTATAGAAAAGTAGTTACCTTACAAAAACAACAAAAAGGTATTTTGTCAAGGATATCTGCCTATTTATTCTGGCTTCAAGGCAGACCTTTATGAGCTTTTAGTATAGTATGATACTTCGTGATGTAATAGATCATCACATGTTGACCTACACACTTTCAGTTAAAAACATACATTTTCAGTATCTTCACTCTGACCCTGGCATACCATGAACCCCTAGGCCACCTAATCCGTAAGTCATAGTCAGAAACTTTTCCAAAACTCACATCACACTTTGATTGTCATTCAGTACCTTTGGGTCAGTTCTGACTCATAGTGACTCTGTGTGCCACAGGATGAACACTGCTCGGTTCTGTGCCAAGCCCCGTCGTTAGGCTGCAGCCCACGGTTGCAGCCATCATCTCCATCCATCTCTCTGAGAGTCTTCCTGACCTTCTGCTGTAGCAACCATGATGTTCTTCTCCAGGAACTGTTACCTTCTGAAAACACGTCCAGATTATCTGAGATGTAGTTTCTCCATCCTTGCTTCTGATGAGCATTCTGGTTGTACTTCATCCAGGACAGACCTTTTCCTTCTTTCAGCAGACCATGGTATACTCAACATTCTTCTCCAATATGGCAATTCAAAGGAGAAATGCTTCTCCTTTGGTCCTTATTCGATGACCAGCTTTGGCACACATACGATGCAGTTGAAAATACCATGGCTTGAGTAGCGCACCTTAGTCTTCAAGGCAACATCTTTGCTTTTCAGCGCTTTGAAGAAGTCTTTTGCAGCTGATTTACCCAAGACAATGAGTCTTTTGATTTCTTGACTGTTGCTTCCATGAATGTTGATTGTGGATCTAAATAAAACTAAATCCTTAACAGCCTCAATCTTGTCTCAGTTTATTATGATTTTGCATATTGGTCCAATTGTGAGGATTTTTGTTTCCTTTTTGTTGAAGTAAAATCCTTATTTGAGGGTGTGGCTCTTATATTTATCTTTAAGTGTTTCAAGTCCTTTTCACTTTCAGCAATCAAGGTCATGTCATATGCATAATGCAGGTTGTTAATGAGTCTTCCTACAATCCTGATGTTCCATTCTTCTTCATATCCTCCAGCTTCTCGGCGTGTAGCTTGAATAGGCATGGTGAAAGGATTCAACCCTCACACATGTTTCCCGACTTTAAAGCGTGCCGTGTTCCCTTGTTCATTTTGAACCACTGCCTATTGATCTCTGTGCAGATTCCTCATGAGCACAAATATTCTGAAATTCCCATTCTCCTCAGTCTTATCCAAAATTTGTTATGATCCACACAGTCAAATGCCTTTGCCTAATCATTAAAACCCACGTAAACATCTCTCTGCTTTCTTTGCTTTCAGCCAATATCCATCTGACATCCCTCATTCCTATCTTCTTCTGAATCTGGTCTGAATTTCTGGCAGTTCTCTGTCGATATCCTACTCCAGCCACTTTTGAATAATCTTCAGCAGAGTTTTACTTGCATGTGATAGTGAAGATATTGTTTGATAATGTATGCATTCAGTGGGATCATCTTTTTTGGAAATAGGCATAAATACACATCTCTTCCAATTGGTTGGCCAGGTAGCTATCTTCCACATTTCTTGGCATAGACAAGTGAACACTTCCAACACTGAGTCTATTTGAGTGTTATTGTGTGCCGCCGCAGAAATGTCAGAGCTTGAATTAGAGCCACAAACATTAAATTTCTTGTTAATCTTGGCAACAGTGAAGTGAAATCAGGGACATGTTAGTCCAATTTATGGGGATAATGCTATGAAGAAAATGACAGTGTACAAATGGATGAAACAATTCTCTGAGTGGAGAGAAAGAGTCACTGAGGAAGAGATCTCAGGGCAGCTAGTAATGAGCTGAACTGATGAAACATTGCAAAAATTCACCAAATTGAGTGTTGAAATCATTGGCCGATGGTGAGAAGCATAGCAGACCAAGTAAATATCAGTAGAAAAACAGAAAAATCTTCACTGAAAATCTTGGCATGAGAAAGGTGTAGGCAAAAACAATTCCAAAGTTGCTCATTGATGAACAAAAGCAAAGGAAGTTTGCCACGACCTACTGGAGAGGTGAGATGATGTTTCTGGCTGTATTAGACATGGATGTACCAATACAACCCTGAAAGAAAGCACCGAAGTACACAATGGAAGTCAGCCAATTCTTCGTGACTAGAAAGTTTCCATCAGTCCAAATCCAGAATCAAAACGATGTTGCTAACCTTTTTTGATACCAGCGGGATTTTTCATTATGTATTTGTAGCAACTGGACAGTTAATCAGGTCTACTATTTGGAAGTGCTGAAAAGGCAATGTGAAAAAGTTAGATGAAAATAACCTAAACTTTTCACCAACAACTCATGGCCCTTGTGTCATGATGATGCAGTAGCTCACACAGCACTACTTGTGAGAAAGTTTTTAGCCAGTAAGCAAATAACTGTATTGGAACACCCTTCATACTCTCTTCATCTGGCCCCCAATGACTTTTTTCTTTTCCTGAAGGTAAGGGAAATATTGAAAGGAAGACAGATGACATTCAGGACGTCAAGGGTAACATGGCAAAAGCTCTACTGGCCATTCTAGAAAAAGAGTTCTGAAATTGCTTTGGAGTGTGGACTAGGTGCAGGGGTTGGTGCACAGTTTCCCAAGGGGAGTACTTGAAAGGTGATCATAGTGATATTCAGCAGTGAGATATGTAGCACTTTTTCTAGGATGAGTTTGCAAACTTAACTGGCAGTCCTCATATTCTGTCTTACTCAAATTATGCCTCGTACATACTATTATCCCTGTTTAGAGATGGGATAATTGGGACTCAAACATGTGAAATGACTTGCTGGAAGACCACATTATGTATCTGTGTTAGCCTGACTTGTTGTTCATGTTGGGTTGTCATAGGCCTTGTTATCATTTATGCACTTGTGTGTTCAACTGCTTTAAAACACATATAAATATTATTTTGCAGACAGAAGTAATACTGTAACACATTTGAAGTGTTCCAACAGTCAGTTCAGGTATAGGACTGTTACCTGTGTATAGGAGTATGAAAGGCACCATTTTGGCAATATTGTGGTTAGGTGCTGTTGAGTTAATTCTGACTCATAGCAACCCTCTGTACAATAGAAGCAAATGCTGCTCCGTTATGCAGCACAGGCACAGTCAGTGTTAGGCAGGAGCACAGTGGGATAGCCACTGTGTCAATCCATCTTGGTTACCCATGATAAAATTCTTTTCAGTGTGGAAATTGGCATAGAACAAAACAAGTTGCAATAAATTTTAGTGCTATTATTAATTAGGAAGAAAATAAAATAAAAATGGTGAAAGAGGCAAAAAAGTGAAAGAAAAAATATCAGGAAGAAGATACTGGGTAAGTGAAGAGCATTAACTGGATAATCTCTGTAATTAGTGTGACAATCTTAAAGCAAAACAAGGATTAACTTAGAAAGATCTCTTAGGAAAGAGAACCAAACCATGTACACTGCTGTTATACTGGGGGATCAAAATCCAGTTGAATGCCAAGAAAGTGGGATTAATTAGAAACCAGAATTGTCTACTTTATAACAACAGAAGTAACTTGCTACTTGGGTAAGTAAATTGTAGATGAATGCAGACATACTTATAAAATAATGCTTATTTTAAATGTTACATATAAATTACTTTTTATTCTACGTAGTTAATGTAGTTTGTCCAATTTTGTCCTGTATTATCTTTGTTGCTGTCACCAGATGCCTTTGAGTCTATTTCACCTCCTAGTGATCCTATGCAAAACAGACCAGAACACCAGCTGTCCTCCTCCGTCTTCCCAGTCATTACTAGGTCAGAGTCCAGTGGTGCAGCCACCGGATCAGTAGGTCATGTGGAGGGTCTTCCTCTTTTTCTCTGGTGCTCTGCCTTGCCAATCATGAAGTCTGTTGCCAGAGACTGGTTCCTGATGATAGCACGTCCAAAGTAAGTGAAATAAAGTATCGCCATCCCCACTTCTTGGGAGCGTGGTGGCTGTACTTCTTCTAAGACAGATTTATCCCTTCTTCCGACAGTTCGTGGTGTAGTCAGTATTCTTCACCAATGCATTAATTCAAATGTCTCAATTCTTCTTCAGTCTTCTATCTTTATAGCTTTGATTAAACACCTCCCATTCAGCCATTTCTCCCAAGTCAGTTACTAAAGCAGTGACAAGTGCCGTAACAAGAATAATGTTAATTGAAATTGCCTATTTAAGGATCTCTTACAAATGGCAACCAATGATAATATTTCTACTTGTGTAAATAAAACCTATAAACTCTTTTGCATTCACATTTTGGAGAAAGCATCTTCTAGGTCATTTACCTCTATGTTTTTGTACTTATGAAGATGTAACATAAATCTCATTTAAGTGTTAAATTTTCAGCTAATTCAAGGACATGATGTCTCAGAACATTTGCTTAATTATATATCCAGTTATAATGCATGAATGATAAATTCTGAAGATTGACAGTATGTACTGTATGTATACATTAGAATAATCATTTGTACTTTCACACTGTTGATGCTAGTGGTAATTTTTCCCATATGCCATGCTGAATTGGTTTATACCAACCATTATGATACTGTTTCCAAATTTTTGTTACCTCACTGAGAAATCAGGGACTTTGCTTCTATGTTTATGTCTAAGTCTGGAGGGAAATAAGTAAATAGTATTTCTGGCTCTGAAATAGCATAAACTATGTTGATCTGAATTCTAACTTGGAAAAATGGGTCCAGGTAATATTTTGAAATTCATTTATCTTTTAAACATACCTTCTTGTGTTTTAAGTAAAAGTTTACATTGAAGTGATTTACCTTATAAAACCACACGCTCATACCTCTGTGCTACTCTACCCGCTCTTCCCAGGCTGTGACAGCACACTTCTCATTCCTACCCTGTACATCCCATATTCATTCAAGCAACTCCTGTTCACCTCCACCCTCACATCCCACCTCTAGAAAGGAGCTCCTCAGACAGCCTCATGCATATATTTAAACCAAGGAGCATAGTCCAAACTTTGTTTGCAGAGTGGCTTTGGTACTGGTTTCAGCACTGGACCAGCAGCAAGTCCAGGGGCCTTGTACTCAGAGACCATTCAAGGTTTGGGACCAACAACTCTGGTCTTTTAATATAATTCTAGATCTGCACTCCTCTTTTTTCTCCCCGTATGTCAGGGACTCTATTTTGTGGTCCCTCTAAGGGCAGTCACTAGTGGTAGCTTGGCACCATCGAGTTCTTGTGGCCCCTTCTATCGGCTGGGGTTGTATTTTTCTCATGTCTTTGATGACCTTCATTTTCCTCTGGTCCTGGTGGATTGAGACCAATTGATGCTACTCAGATGGCAGCTTGCTAGCTTTTAGGACCCTGGACACCACTCACCAAAATGACATGCAGACCATTTTCTTAAAAAAAAAAAAAAAGATCTTCCTTATGCTAGTTGACTTAGCAGTGCACTGCAGACATAGTCCCCAGACTCCTGCCCCTGCTACTCTGATCTTCAAAATATTGAGTTGTGTTTAGGAAACCTCTTAGTCTTTGGTGTAGCCCAGCAGTGTTAATCTCCCTTCTGCTGTGGACTGTTAGATACTTCAATTAACTATTATTCTACTATCTAATCTGTGAATACCCATCTTCCTCCCTCCCCTCCCTTGTAACAATCAAAGATTATTTTCGTCTGTGCTTGAACTTTTTCTTGTGTCCTTATAACATGGTCTCGTACAGTATTTAACTCTTTGCTACTGACTAATTTTACCCAGCATGTCTTCCAGAAGACTCCATCGTGTCAGATGTTTCCCAAGATCATCGTTCTCTATAATTTTACAGTATTCCAATGTGTGTATATGCCATAGTTTGTTGATCCATTCATCTGTTGATAAGTACCTGGATTGATTCTGTCTGTTTGCTATTGTGGACAGTACTGCAGTAAACATTGGTGTACTTGTATCTATTTATGTGACAGCCCATATTTCTCTAGGATATATTCCAAGCAATGAGATTGCTGGATCATATGGTATTTCTATTTCTAGTTTTTCAAGAAATTGCCAAACCGGTTTCCAAAGTGGCTGTACTATTTCACTTTCCCACCTGTTGTGTAGAAGAGTTCTAGTCTCTCCACCACCTCTCTAACATTTATTGTTTTGTGTTTTTTGTATTAATGCCAGTCTTACTGGGATGAGATGGTATCTTATCCTGATTTGGATTTCTGTACTGGCTAATGATGACATAGTGGTTAAGTACTATGTCTGGTAACCAAAAGGTTGGCAGTTTGAATCCACCAAGTGCTCCTTAGAAACTGCGGGGCAGTCCTTCTCTGTCTTATAGGGTCACTGTGAGTCAGAATTGCCTCAGTGGCAGTGAGTATTTTAATGGCTAATGATTATGAGCATTTGTATCCTCATGTGTGTGTTAGATGCTGGGTGTCTTCTTTGGTGAAGTGCCTGTTCATATCCTTTGCCCATTTTTTTGTTTTTTACAGTGGATTATTTTTCTTTTTCTTGTTTAGGTTTTGCAGTACTTTGTAGATTATGAACATTAGATACTGATCAGATTCACGATTGCCAAAAAATGTTTCCCAGTGTGTAAGAAGTCTTTTTACCTTTTTGGTGATGTCTTTGGATAAGCATAAGTGCTTAATTTTTAGGATTTTCCATTTGTTTTATTTTCTGTTTCTGCATTGTCAGAAATATTTTGTAGTCTGTGACGGCACTTGGCTTGGCTTATACCATTTATGCTGCCACCTGAATTCTCTCTATTTTTCTTGCATGATCTTTATTGTTTTAAATTTCATATTTAAGTCTTTCATCCATTCTGAGTTAAGATTTGTGCATGGTGCAGATACAGGTCTTGTTTCATTGTTTTGCAGATAGATTATCCAGTCTTGCTAACACCATTTGTTGAAGAGACTGTTTTTTTTCCAGAGTTCACAGACTTCAGACCTTTTTCGGATATCAGCTGCTCTTGGGGGATGCTGTTACATCTGGATTCTCTACTTTGTTCTGCAGGTCTATGTAACTTTTTTTTTTCTTTTTTTTAAACCAGTACCAGGCTGTTCTGACTACTGCAGCAGTGTAATACCTTCTAAAGTAAGATAATGTGAGATCTCTTACTTTTTTCTTCTGCAGTAATGTTTTACTTATCTGGGGCTTCTTTACTTTCTGTATCAATTTGGTGATATGTTTCTCCATCTCATTAAAAAAATGAAACTGGAATCTGTATTGAGATTGCATTATATTAATAGATGTATTTGGGTAGAACAGACATTTTCACAAGTCTTCCTATCTGTGGTAAAGGTAGGTTTCTTCACTTACATGTAGGTCTCTCTTGGTTTTATGCAGTAGTCTTATAATTTTCTTTCTAAAGTCTTTTACATGCCTGGTTAGATTTATTTGTATGTATTTTATCTTCTTGGGGGTTTATTATAAATGGTATTGATTTGGTAAATTCCACTCTGGTGGTCTCTTTATTGCTGTAAAGGAATGCCACTGATTTATTTATGTTTATCTTATATCCTGATACTTTGCTGAACTCATTTATTGGTTTCACTAGGTTTTTTTGTTGTTGTTGTTTATTTGTTTTCATATGTGTGTATGTGGATTCTTCAGGGTTTCTTTATGTAAGAGTGTATCACCTGCAATAGATACACTTTTGCTTCCTCCTTATCAATTTGGATGCCTTTTTTTTTTTTTTTTTTATCTTTCCTGATTGCTGTGTCTGGAACTTTGAGCACAATGTTGAATATAGGTGGTGACAATGGGTATCTTGTCTTGTTCCCATTCTCAAGGAAAACTCTTTGATACTGTCTCCATTTAGTTTGATCCTGGCTGTTGGGTCTGCATAGATACACCTTATTATGTTCAGGAATTTCACTTCTGTTCCTATTCCATTGAGAGTCTTTAACATGAATGGGTGTTGGACTTTGTCAAATGCATTTTTTTTGCATCAGTTGATAAAATCAATTGATTATTTTATTTATGTGGTTGGCTACACTAATTGTTTTTCTAATGTTGAACCATCCTTACATTCCTGATATGAATCCTGCTTGTTCATGGGGAATTAGTTTTTTGATAGGCTGTTGAATTCTTTTGGCTAGTATTTTGTTGAGGATTTTTACTTCTAAGTTCATGAGGGATATTGGTCTCTATGTGTATATATATTTTTGTGCTCTCTTGGTTTTGTTATAAGGGTTATGCTGGCTTCATAGAATGAATTTGACAGTATTCTGTCATTTTCTATGTTTTGCAATACCTTTAGTAATAGTGGTGTTAACTCTTCTCTAAAAATTTGGTACAATTCTCCAGTAAAGCCTTCAAGTCCAAGACTTTTTTAGTTGGGAGATTTTTAATTACTATTTCTATCTCTTCTTTTGTGATAGGTTTCAGTTCTGCTTCTGTTTGTGTTAAATTTTGTAGGTAGTATGTTTCTGGAAATTTGTCCATTTTTTCTAGGTTTTTGAGTTATTACAGTACAATTTTTCATAGTATTATGATTAATTTCCATTGTGTTTGTTATGATATTGCCCATCTCATTTGTTATTCAAGTTATTTACTTCCTCTTGACTCAACTGCACTTGGCTTGGCTTGGCTTGGCTTTGTAAGTTTGGCTAGTGGTTTATTGCTTCTGTTGATCTTTAAAAACTAACTAACTAAATAATAATAAAAACTTTCGATCTTGTTAAATGATTTCAGTTGTTTTTCTGTTCTCTAATTCATTTAGTTCTGCTCTAATAATTATTATCTGTTTTATTCTGGTGCTTGAGGGGTTGTTTTGTTGCTCTGTTTCTACTCGTTCAAGTCGTGGAGTTAATTCTTCGATTTAGGCCCTTCTTTTAGGATATGTGGATTTATTGAGATAAACTAAACTCTAAGCACTTCTTTCACTGTGTCTAATAGTTTCTGTTAGGGTGTGTGTTCATTGTTATTTGATTCCGTGACTTTCTTTATTCCAGCCTTGATTTCTTCTATTTCCCAAAGTTTTTAAGCAAGGTGTTGTTCAATTTCCAAGTGTTTAATATTTTTTCATGTTATTGATTTTACTTCTTATAGTTTTCTTGTCTGAGAAGATGCTTTGCAGTATTTCAGTGCTTTGGATTTTATTAAGATTTCCTTTTTGGTCTAATATGTGGTTTATTCTGAACAATGTTTTATGTGCATCATAAAAGAAGGTATACTTGTCTGTTGTTTGGTGGAGTGTTCTGTATATGTCATGAGATCAAGTTGTTCAACTGTGGCGTTTTGATCTTCATTGTCTTATTGAGTTTATTTTTGGGTGTTCTGACCTTCACTAAAAGTGGTGTATTCAAGTCTCCTACTATTATGGAACTGTCTGTCTCACTTTTCAATGCTGTTAGAGTTCATCTGATGTGTTTAGAAGCTCTGTCATTGAGTTTGCAAATATTTAATATGGTTATATCCTCCTGATGTATTTACTCTTTAAGTAGAATGTAGTGACCTTCCTTGTCCACTATGGTGGGTGTTACTTTAGAGTCTATTTTATTTGAAATTAATATTGTCATTGCTGCATTTTTTAATGTTGTTAGCTTCTCATACTTTTTTCATATTTTGAGTTTCTTTTTGTTTTCTTCTTTAAGTCTAAAGTATGTCTCCTGTAAGCAGCATATAGATGCACCATTTTTTTTTTTAATCCAATCTGTTATTCTTTGTCTCTTTACTGGTGCATTTAACCCATTTATATTCAATGTAATTATCGATAGGTATGAATTTAGTGCTGTCATTTGATGCTTTTTTGTATGTGTTGACAGTTTCTTTGTTCCACTTAATTTTCTGTGCCAAGTCATTTTTCTTTATGGGTTTTCTTTTCATCCTTTTCTTTGTTAGTGTATTTGCTGAGACTTCCTGATTTTGTTTCTTGTTTTGTTATGTAGATTTGTTAATTTCCTTTGTGGTTACCTTAATATTCACCCCTAAAGTTCTAAATTTAAACCAGCCTTTAATTTCTTTGTATCACTTTGACTTCCTCAGCATCTGAGAGAGCTATGAAGCATTAATTTGTCTCTCTTTTTGGTATAATTTTGTCATTACTTACATACTGAGATATCTCTTTCCCTACTGTTAGTGTTTTAGTTTTGAATTATTTTTGTGTATTCCATATCCATGGTGATACCTGGATGCTCTGACCTATATTGTATCCCCAAGTATTTATCTGATGTTATTTACTATCTAATCAAAAAACTTCCTTCAGTGTTTCTTGTAATTTTGGCTTGGTTTTTACAGATTCTCTAGATTTCAATTTATCTGGGAATGTCCTAGTTACTTGTCATATTTGAGGGATGATTTTTCAGGGTATATAATTCTTGTTTGATTTTTTTTTACTTCAAAGTTTTATTTTTTGTTATCCTTTGCCTCCTTGACAGCATACTTCCTGCTTAGTAATCTGAAATCAGTCTTAATGATGCTCCTTTGTATATTATTTTTTGCTTAATCAGAAATGCCTTTAAAAGAACCTTATCTTTAGTTTTGGTAAGTTTGATAATAACTTGTTTTAGTTTCTTTCTTTTGGGATCTACCTTTGGTGGAGCTTACGAGCATGATGGATAGCTATCTTCTCATCTTTCATGATATCAGGGAAATTTTCTGTCAACATATCTTCAACAATTCTCTCTTTCATTTCTGTTATTCCCTTGTTCTCTGCTCTGTTACTCCAATCACTTGTACATAATTCCTTTTTATAGACTCTCACATAATTTTTAGTGAGCCTTCATTTTTTAAAATTAGTTTTCTGATTTTTCCTATCATGCTACTGTCAGTTGCTTTATCTTCAGTTTCATTAATTCTGCCTTCTATTGCCTCAACATTGCTCCTTTGACTTTCTATTGAATTGTCTAATTCTGTGCTTTTGTTGTTAATCTGCTGAACTTCAGATCATTGTGGCTCAAATATTTCATGTAGCCTGTTTAATTCTTCATCATGCTTTGCTGCACTTTTCCCAATCTCCTTTTTGATATCTTGAAGAATGGTAAACATCACTCTTTTGCATTCCACCTCTGATAATTGAAGGAAATCTTCATCTGGAAAATTTTTGGTTCTTTTTTGGGGGAATTTTCTGAAGTCATGGTGGTCTGTTTCTTTAAATGATTAGACATTAGTTGTTGTCTTTTAGCCGTCAGAAAGTTGTTGTAATTTGTTTATTGGCTGTTAACAATAAACATGTACGTATTAGAACACAATAAAACATGTATTTTAATTTAGTTTTCGAGTGTTCAAATAGTCTGGTTGTCTGAGTTAGTTTGATTACTGTATTGTTAAAAATTTCAGTGCTTTCTCACTGGCTGGTTATAACTATGAGCCCACTGAGAAAGGTAGGGGGAGTTCATGGCTCAGGGGAGGTGGCAGACATTATTTCTACCCCTGCCTTTGTTTCTCTCTCCATGTCCAGGAGAATAGCTCGGGCATGTGCCTAAGATGCCTCACTTCTGCCCAGGTTGTGTGGCGTATTTTAACACCCAGTGCAGAGGAGAGAAGGGGTGGGGAGTCTGAAGAAAGAGAGAGATATCAGCACTTAGGAAAGATTTAAATCCAGAAGAGTTTGCAAGTACTTAACTTATGATCTTAGATAAAAGTCCTCTGAGGTTCTGTAGGTACAGCCATACAAAGCTGTTTCCCTTCTGAGAAAGATGCACTCCATTCACAGTGCTACTGCTGTGTTTGGCCACTCACTGCCATGCTGAAGCTCCAGTGGCTGGCAGAAGTGGGTCCCTCTGCAGAGTGCAGACTTAATTCCAGCTGAAGTAGCTGCTTGTGTGCCTGCTCTCCCCAGCCTGTCACCAGTCCAATTTCTCAGCTTTCCTCCTGATATTCAGGGGTCCTAGAATGTCCTATATAATAAATTCAATTTTTTCTAGTTCTTTGTTGTTAGGAGGATCAGAAAATACATGTGGCTGCTTTACCATTTTAGTCCTACCTCTGGTATTTTGAAATTTAAATTTGTTATGTATTATATTTATTATGTGCGATTACACTTTTATCTAAATCTAATCCATGTCAATTTAATTACCATATAACTTTACTTAAGATTGCTAGAGGGAGCCTTAGTAGAGCAATAGTTAAGCACTGAATTGTTAACAGAAAACACTGGTACAAACCTACTGACCACACAAAGGGAGAAAGATACTGTAGTCTTTTCTAGGAAAGATTGCCTTTGTTGTTGCTTGGTGCCATTGAATCAGTTCAGACTGATAGTGACTCTATGTAGAACAGAACAAAACACTGCCTGGTCCTGCTCTATCCTCCCAATTGTTGCTATACTTGAATCCATTGTTGAAGACATTGTGTCAGTCCATCAGTAAAATAGCAGGAAGTCATAGAAAAGAGATTTTGATTAAGAAACAACAACAGAGTATTTTAATTACTAAATTTGTCCAAAAAGGTAACATTATTCTCACCTCAGAAGAGACAGATGATTTACAAAAAAAATTATTTTTTGAGGATATACCTCTTTTTTTTTTTTTTTTTCACTGACTCTTCACTTGATTAAGCATTATATATCAGGACTGGTTCCTCCTGATAATATGTACATAGTAGTTCTGGTTGAACTTCTTCTGATATAGATTGGTTTATTCTTCAGACAGTCCATTATATATTCAGTGTTCTTTGCCAAATGATAGTTTTAAAGCACCGGTTCCCCCTCATCTTCCTTATTCATTGTCCATCTTCCACATACATACACGTAGACTGAAAACATCGTGGCTTATATCAACAGTAACTTAGTCCACAATGTAACATCTTTGATTTTAACACTTTTATTAGGTCATTTTTAACAAATTTGCCCAATGTAATATATCCTTTGATTTCTTGCCTGCTACTTCTATGGGAATTGACTGTGAATCCAAGTAAAATGAAATACTTCACAAATTCAATATTTTCTCTTTTTATCATGATGTTGCTTAAAAGTCACTGGTAAAGATTTTTTTTTTTTATTTCTTTATTTTGAGATACAATCTGTACTAGAGATTATAGTCTCTGATCTTAATTGTTAAGTGCTTCAAGTACTCTTCACTTTGAGCAAGCAAGGTTGTGTTACCTACATATTAAAGATTAGTAATGCTTCTTCCTAGAGTTTTGATGCCACATTCTTCTTTGTATAGTTCACCTTCTTGGGTTAGATGCTTAGCACACAGGTCAAATAAGTATGGTGAAACAGTACGACCCTGACATGCACCTTTCCTGACTTTAAGTTATACAGTATCCTCTTGTTCTGTGGGAAAGATCACCTCTTGTTCTGTATACAGGTTCCTTATGGTCACATTTAAGTATTTTGTAACTCCCATTATTGGCAATGTTATACGTAATTTGTTATGATCCATACAGTCAAGTGACTTTGCACAGTCAGAAAAACAGAGGTTGAAATCTTTTTGGTATTTTCTGCTTTTAACTAAAATTCATCTGACATCAACAATGATATCCATTATTCCATGTCGTCTTTTGAATCCAGCTGGCAGTTCCCAGTCAATGTACTGCTGCAACTACTTTTGAATGATCTTCATCAAAATCCTACCTGTGTGTGATATTAATGATATTGTTCAATTACGTTCACATTTTGTGGGATCATCTTCCTTTGGAATAGGTACAAATTTGGATCTTTTCTAGTCAAATGGGTGTAGATATTTTCCAGTTTCTGATGTAGATAAGTGAGCACCTCCAACACTGCATACATTTGTTAAAACATCTCAATTGGTATTCTATTAGTTACTGAGGTCTTGTTTTTTGCCATTATCTTCACTTCAGCTTGGCCTTTGTCTTTTAGTACCATTGGTTCTTGATCATATGCTACCTCCTGAAATGGTTTTACATTGACCAATTCTTCCTGGTATAGTGACTCCATGTGTATAGTCATGATTTACATTGATTAAAGTAATATATTTGCAATTAAGAAGTTGTTGATCTTGGAAAAATTCTCTCATGTGATCTCCAGGGTCATTTCTGTCACCAAGGCCATATTTTCCAACCAGCAGTTCCTCTTCTTTGTTTCCAATTGTTGCATGCCAATCACCAGTAATTGTCCATGCATCGTGATAGCATGTTTGATCAATTTCAGCCTGCAGAACTTGGTAAAAATCTTCAGTTTCCCCATCTTTGACATTAATGGTCGCAGTGTAAATTTGAATAGTAGTCAGTCATATTAACTGTCTTTCTTTGTAGGCCTATCCCTGACAGCCTTGTACTCCAGGATCAATCTTTAAATGTTTGACAATGAATGTGGTGCATTCTACTTCTGTTTGTCATTCCCATCATAGCAGTCCATGTGAACGTCTGATTCAAAATGCCAAATGCCAGTCCATTTCAGCTCATTAATGCCTAGGATATGAATCTTTATGTAGTCCATTTCATTTTTGACTACTTACAGTTTTCCTAGATTCATATTTCATACATTTGGTGGTCTTGTTATTAATGGATGTTTGCAGCTACTTCTTCTCATTTTAAGCCATCCTGCCTCAGCACTAGAAGGTCCCAAAAGCTTGACCCATCCAAATCATTAAGGTCAACTCTACTAGCTCTTTCCCAGTTGTATTTTGAGTGTCTTCCATCCTGAGAGGCTCGTATTGCAGCACTATATGAGACAATGTTCTACAGCTAGTCATAGTTTTCATGAATCATTTTTTTTTTTTTTTCATCAGTAGACCATCACTTCTTTGTTCCTAGTCTATCTCTTAGTCTGGAAGCGCCACTGATCCTGTTCACCACAGGTAACCCGGCTGGTATTTAAAATACAGTGGCATAACTTCCAGCATCATAGCAACACGCAAGTCACCACAGTAGGACAAACTGACAGACACAAGGGGTTGTAAAGATTGCATCTTTGGACACACTTTAGGGCACTTCCCCTTGTCTTTCAGAATTTCTTTGATTTTGAGTTCACTTAAGGGCACACAACAACAATAACAACGTTGCTGGAAGCTTAGAGAAGAATTCAGCTCACAGTGCTAGTAAGTGGTATCTTCAGCCACCAGTGACAAAACAGCAGATTGTCAGTACCCTAAACCACAAGTAAGATGACTCAGTTCTTACTGGGAAATTTGGAGGTAGAGAAATTCAGGATTTGTTAAGTATCCCATTTATATTATCACTTTGGTTGTTTGTTATGTCATTGGCTTTGGTTCTTTGTGTTTGTCTTGTGAATGCAAGATGACTTCCCAGCAGTTCCAAGTATTGGATCACCATTTGAAGACGAAAGAAGATGATAATGAGCTGCAAGTGAGCTATCCCATCACACTGCTATTAAATTACAAGTAAATTTCACAGACATTCCCTAGAAGGTTTGCTCATTTACTGCAATAGCTCATTGGCATGAAATGAAACAAAACAAAACAAAAAAGCAGAGTCATATGGCCATCATGGAGTCTGGAGATGTTGATAAATTAGTTGTCTTTGTTGTTACTGTTAGATAGCATTGAGTTACTTCTGACTCGTGCCAGCTCCATTTGTAACTCATGGCAGCTCCATGTGTGTAGAGTAGAACTTCTCAAAAGGGTCTTAGAAGTTGTGGCCATTCAGAAGTTGATCACCAGGCCTTTCTTTGGAGGTATATCTGGTTGGGTTCATACCACTAACCTTCCAGCTAGTACTTGACTGTAACCATTTGGAACCTCAGGATTTATTGCTCACTTTTCAATTGTGAGGTGAGCCAGGAAGGAAAAGATTAGAGATATTCTTTGAGTGCCTCAGCACTTGTAGCATTGAGAATGATACATAAGTTAACAAATATTTAAATTCACAACTTGCATAAGCTTTATTTATTTATAAATTGGGAATCAGAAATTACGTACTGTATTTTCAAAGGTGTTGTCCCATTGTGTGTTTACCTTCCTTTTACAAAAGAAAAGGAAGAGGCTTTACTTCAGCACTTTAAGTTTTAGACACAGTCATATGATGATGACCTTTTGACTACCAAGGATTAGTAGCAGTGTAACCAGTCAAAGTTTAGCACAGATATTATATGCAAAAAATAGATTAGTAGATGGAATTGTATGCTTAAAAATCTTTTGAAAAAGCTGAGGGATTTTTAGGAGGTGAAAGATAGATTTTGAGAACTAACTCTGCGACTAGCAGTGAGAGACAAGGAAGTTACTGTGGTATCTTCTGTAGCTAGTGTCCCCACAGTTAACATTCATGCCTACAAAGCTCATGGCTAATAAAAATAAGGACAGCACGTACTGTTTTAACCACTAAGCCGTTCTGTTTTTTAAATACTGAATTGCTGAATCTGGCTACATAGACATCTCTATAACCCTATTTGTTATCATAAGCATACTCTGTTTTAATATCTCAAATATATGCTTCACACTGTTGAAGCAAGGAAGTATGGGAAATGCTATATTTTTTTTTTGCTTTTTCACTTCTGAGGTACTGGAAAATACCTAGAAGTTGTTGGGTTAAGGGCAACAGCACATATTAAGCAAAGTCAATTACAGAATCTAGAAACGTATAAAGAAATTTATTGGAGGAAAATCAAGGGGAAAAAAACCCCAAAAACCAGACTTTCACTTAAACGTATATAACTTCCAAGGTGCTGGTAATTTATGATCTGTCCAAGTCAAATTGAGAGTAATGATTATTTTTTTTATGTTGTCTGATTTCATTGGAAAGATACTGGAAAGATCATCAGTTTGTATTTTAACCATAATGTAAACAATTTAACAATACAGTGTAGTGTGTTAGTACAGGCAGTCCCTAGGTTATGAAAGAGATCCATTCCTCCATGTGTCTTCAAAATTTATAGGTAGTTTGGAACAGGTACATACTGTTCTTATTTAAAAAAATAATGCAAGAAAAGGCCTGATACTTTTCAATTATTTAAAACTGCACATGCAGCAAATAGAGGGGATTGTGATGAAGTATTGCAAATAAGGGTTGGTTCATTTATTTCAAAGTGAAAACAAATTTATATGACATTAAAAGGCAAACATGTGTTGCCTGAAAGTTGAAAGTCCATAACCCAGGGACTGCCTGTACTTATTTCTATGGAACACAGAATTATTATAACAATTTACTAAAATATCCAGATCATTTATCAAACTGATATTTGACAAATAACAAAAGGTGTTTCCATTCTGGAAAACAAACCCCATATATTTTCAACTCAGTCATGATATTACACCTCCACTGGTTCATATGAGTGATGTTGAAAGATATTTCTCTTCATCTTTATATAGTTAGATGACAAATATTTGTTCTTCTGCCATGATGTTTCAACATTACTTTTGTATTATTAAAGAGACATTAGGAAATCCCTAGAAAATGAATGCAAAGTAGCTCTTTAAAATCAAACCATCATATGAAATTCTAAACATTCCCTAAGCTTTTATAAAATTTGATTAAAGGGTTGTATCTGGAAATGTGCATTCTTCAACATTCTTCGTTTCACTTTTATTCATACCACATGTGTGCTATGCACGCAGAGGAAAACATGATTTAAAACAAGGAAGATAAAAATTCCTTCATGGAAATAACAGATATCATTTCCTCTATATTTAATGTTCTACATAATTTTGAGAAATACTGGTTTCTTAGTCATGATTATTTTTTTTTCCTTTTTAAGGAACCGAATATTCTTTGAGCTTGGGAAAGTTTCTAATAGAAGACTAATAAGCACCTATCTACCATAGTGTTGTAAGAATCTTTAGAAATTTGTCTAGAATCAAGTTATATAACCATGTTAATAGATGATGTTAATAGGAGTATTATACTAAGGACAGTAGGCCATTAGCAGGTAATTAATTGAACGTTCTTTCTAAAGTTAATTTTACATAATCAAAATTTCATATATTTTCCTGGCATCCTCTTATGCATTCTAAAATTACATAAGCCAATAATATGTTAAGAAGTTGTAATTCACAAGTCTTTCTGATCCTAAGGCTTTTTTAGTTTTCAGTTGAGAAAGTTCACTAAGATTATAGAATGAGATGGATGGACTTTTATGATTGCTAGTCTGTCAGTTTGTTCTACTGTGGTAGCTTGTGTGTTGCTGTGATGCTGGAAGGTGTGCCACTGTTGTTTCAAATAACAGCAGGGTCACCCATGATGGACAAGTTTCAACTGTGCTTCCAAATTAAGACTGGAAAAGAGGACCAGGCAGTCTACCTCTGCAAAAGATCAGCCAGTGAAAACCTTGGAAATATCAGGAGAATGTTGTCTGATATAGTGCCAGATATTTATTCCCTCAGGTTGGAAGTTACTCAAGATAAGGCTAGGGAAGAGTTGCTTCCTAAAGTAGAGTTGGCTTTCATGATGTGGATGCAGTGAAACTTTGAGGGATTTCATTTTCCAATGTGATATGAATGAAAGTGAGAAGAAACAACTGCAAATTTCCGTTCATAATCACATCAAACATGTGAAGTATGAATTTAGAAAATGTGAAAGTCGTCAAAAAAGAAAATGGAACTCATAAAGCTCTATACCCTAGGTATTAGTGAACTGAAATGGACTAGTATTGGTCATTTTGAATCAGGAAATAACATGGTCTGCTTTTCTGGGAATGACAAATTGGAGAGGAATGACATCATATTCATCATCAAAAAGTATATTTTAAAATCCATCATAAAATACGCAGCTCTAAGTGATAGGATAATATCCACAATCCTGTAAGGGTCGCCATGAGTCGGATCCAAGTCAACGGCACTTGGCTTTGGCTTTGGCTATAAGGAATATCAGAAACCCTGGTGGCATAGTGCGTTAAGTGCTATGTCTGCTAAACAAAACGTCGGCAGTTCAAATCAGCCAGGCGCTCCTTGGAAACTCTGTGGGTCAGTTCTGACCTCTGTGGTTGCTATAAGTGAGACTTGACTCGATGGCAGGGAGTTTTTGTTTGATAAGGAACATCAGTCGGTGTGACTGTTATTCAATACTACAACCCCGAGTTGAAGAAAATAATTTTGTTTCCTATTTCTGCAATCTGAAATTGATTAAACATGCAATCAACATATATGTTGCTGATGACTAGAACGAAAACATTGGAAACAAAAATCAAGGATTGGTAGTTGAAAAATATCTTGGTCATAGAAATGACTCCTGATATCACATGACAGAATTTTGCAAAACCAGTGACCTACTCATTTCAAGTATCTTTTTCAACAGCATAAACAATAGCCTTAGATGTGATTTGAACATGAACGTTAGAAAGGAAGGAGGATCTGGTAGTTGGAAATGACAGCCATGGGGATAGAAATGATGCTGGAGATCACATGATTGAATTTTGTAAAACCAGTAACTTCATCACAAACCCCTTTTTTTCACCAACACAAATGGGAGCTGTGTATGTGGACCTTACCAGATGCAGTGCACAGAAATCCAATTGACTACACTTGTGGAAAGAGATTATGAAAAAGGTCAATATCATCAGTCAGATCAAAGCCAGGGACTGACTGCAGAACAGACCATCAGTTACTAATATGCAAGTTCAAGTTGAAATTGAAGGAAATTAGAATAATTCCATGAGAGCCAAAGTATGACCTTTGGTATATGCCATGTGAATTTAGAGACCATCTCAAGAATAGATTTGACTCTTGAACACTAATGATGGAAGATTAGATGAGTTGCAGAATGACATCAAGGACATGAAGAAAGCAAGAGGTCATTAAAACACAGGAAGAAAGAAAAGACCAAAGTGGATCTCAAAAGGAACTCTGAAATGTACTCTTGAGCTTTGAGTAGCTGAAGCAAAAGGAAGAAATAATGAAGTAAAAGAGCTGAACATGAGAAATGAAAAGGCAAATTGAGAAGACAAACTAAAGTCTGATAATGAAATATGAGAAGAACTGATGCTAGGAAACAAAAAGAAAAGAATATGCTCAGTGTTTCTTAAGCTGAAATAACTCAAGAATTCTGGCCTTGAGTTACAATTTTGAAGAATTCAGTGGGCATGATATTAAATGCTGCAGGAACCATCAAAGGAAAATAGAAAGGAATATGCAGAGTTACTGATCCAGAAATATTTGAGATCTTCAGTCCCAGTAACATGCTTCCCTCCTGGTCTTCATCCTTGGTGGCCTGAGATCCCCATATTCTCTGCTTGATTCTTTCCTTTGTATCTCGAAGTGAATTAACTCAAGATACAACTTAATCCTGTGGAGTGAGTGCTTTCTCATTAGTATAACTGTCTCTAATCCTGCCTCATTAACATCATAGAGGTTAGGATTTACAACAGGTAGGTAGGTAATCACTTAAAGTCACAAAAGGGAGGACAGCTACACAATACTGGAAATCATGATGTAGCCAAGTTGACACACATTTTGGGGGAATGTGATTCAATCCATTTCTGTTTTCTGTGCTAACCTCTTACTGTACATAGGGATGATTTATCAGTATTGTAGATCTAGAGGAAACATTTACAAATGAAATTCCCATTTTAAGGATGTATGTTAGGTTTCTGTTCATTGTCACCAAGCCCTGGTAGCACAGTGCGTAAGAACTTGACTGCTAAGCAGGTCAGCAATTCAAATCCACCAATTGTTCTTTGAAAACTCTATGGGGCAGTTCTGTTCTGTCCTATAGGGTTGCTGTGTTATTGTTGTTAGGTGCCGTGAAGTCAGTTCCAACTCATAGCAACCCTACGTAAAACAGAAGAAAACACTGCACAGTCCTGCTCCATTGTCACAAACATTGTTACACTTACCCCCTTGTTGCGACTACTGTGTTAATCCATTTCATTAAGAGTCTTCTTTTTCACTGATCCCCTACTTTATCAAGTATGATGTCCTTCTCTTGGGACTGATCCTCCTTGACAACATGTCCAGTGTATGTAATACACAGACTTGCCATCCTTGCTTCTAAGGAGCACTCTGATTGCACTACTTCCAAAACAGATCCGTTCGTTCTCTTGGCAGTCCATTGTATATTCAGTATTCTTCTCCAGCAGCACAATTCAAAAGCATCAATTCTTCTTCATCTTCCTTAATCACTGTCCAGCTTTTGCATGTATATGATGTGATTGAATATACTGTGGTTTGGGTCGGGTGCATCTGAATCTCCAAGATGACATCTTTACTTTCCAGCAGTTTAAAGAGGTCTTTTGTAGCAAATTTGCCCAGAGCAATGTGTCTTTTGATTTCTCAACTTCTGCTTCCATGAGTATTACTTGGACCTGAGTAGAATGAAATCCACAGTCTCAATCTTTTCGTTCATGATATTGCTTACTGGTCAAGTTGTGAGGATTTTTTTTCCTTGATGTTGAGATATAATGCATACTGGAGGCTGTGGTTTCTGATTTTCATCAGTAAGTGTTTCAAGTCTTATTGACTTTCTGCAAGTAGGGTCGTGTCATCTGCAACGCAGGTTTTTAGAGTCTTTCTTCAATAATGATGCCTAATTCTTCCTGTAGTCCAGCTTCTTGGATTATTTGCTCAGCATACTTACTGAGTAGGAATTGTGAAATGCTGCTGTCCTGATGCATACTTTTCCTGACATCAAACCATGCAGTGTCCCATTGTTCTTTTTGAACGACTGCCTCTTGATCCACGTATGGAAGTGGAAGCTGCATATAGGTGGGCATGTAAATTTATACGGGAATGTACATTTTCACTCAGTCATAATAAAATATATATATACCCATGCATGATAAAATAATTTTGGATAAGGATATAAGAGCAATCTGATAGGAAATATTTTACAACAAATGATACTGGAAGAGTGTAATTTGAGATGCTCTATGTCCATCCACTTAAAAACAAAATTAAAGACAATAGGAGAAAGCAGGAATATATCTTCATAATGTTGAGTTAGGCCAAGATTCACTAGAGAGGACACAGAATGTGTGACCTTGTAAAAGAAAAATGTTGGTAAGTTGGAATTGGTAAAAATTGAAAAAGGTTGTGCTCATAAAAATCAGGATCAATAAGTTAGCTGATAAAAAATATTCTTAAGTCACATATATCTGAGAAGGACTCATATATAAAATATACATTTTACAAAACCTGGACTTTAGTAATAAAAAGGTAAATAATCAAATTAAAACAGTCAAAAGACTTCAGTAAATACTTCTCAAAAAAAGATAGTAAAAAAATCCAATAAACACATGAAACGTGTTCACAATTGTTAGTCATCAGGTAAATAAAAGTACACTAAAAAACATGGTACAATCACTCAGCCAATGTGGTTAAACTCAAATAATTTAAAACATTAAATGCTTATGAACATATGGGAGAAATAGAACTTTCACACCTGCAGTTTAAAATTGTAACCCACATTGCAAATTTTGCTTGCTGTCTATCTGTTTTCCATTTGGGGTCATATATGCCTTCTGGTTGAAAATACCCCGTGGTATCTTCTTTAGGATATTTTTACTAGTTATGAACTCTTTTTTTGTTTTTCTCACAATGTCAGTATTTCAAGGTTATTATTTAAGACATATATATTAAATTACTGGTGGCGTAGCTTCCAGCATCACAGCAACATTCAAGCTCCCTCAGTAGGATAAACTGACTGACATATGGGGGATGCTGTGCACGATGTGGTCGTTCGTCTATGTCAAGAAATTTGGAGGACGGTTTCCCAGCCAGCCAACTGGAAGAGATCCATATTTGTGCCTATTCCCAAGAAAGGTGATCCAACCAAATCTGGAAATTACTGAACAATATCATTAAAATCACACACAAGTAAAATTTTGTCAAATGTCATTCTAAAGCAACTGCAACAGTACATTGACAAGGAACTGCAAGAAATTCAGTTTGGATTCAGAAGTGGGCATGGAACCAGGGATATCATTGCTGATGTCAGGTGGATCTTGGCTAAAAGCAAAAAATACCAGAAATACGTTTATCTATGTTCCACTGACAGTGCAAAGGTATTTATTTGACTGTGTGCGTCATAACAAATTATGGCTACCATTGCAGTGAATGGGGATTCCAGAACACTTAATTTTGCTCGTGAAGAATCTGTGTATGTATCAAGAGGCAGTTGTGAGAACAGAACAAGGGGACACTGCATGGTTTAAAGTCAGGATGTGCATCAGGGTTGTATCCTTTTACCATACCTTTCAATCTGTATGGTGAGCAAATAATCTGAGAAGTTGAACTATGTCAAGAAGAAGGGGGCCTCAGTATTGGAGGAAGTCTCATTAACAACATGTCTTACACAGATGATAAGTCCCTGCTTGCTGGAAATGAAAAGGATTTCAAATGCTGGTGAAAATCAAAGACTGCAGCCTTCAATATGGATTGCATCTCCACATGGAGACAACAAAAATCTTCACAGCTACGTCATGGTAAATGGAGAAAGGACTGAGATTGTCAAGGATTTCATTTTACTTTGTTCCACAGCCAATGCCCATGGAAACAGCAGTGAAGAAATCAAATGATGCATTGCATTGGGAAAAATCTCCTGTGGGCATGGTGCAGGACTCAGCCTTGTTTCATTCTGTTATACATGGCATCACTATGGGTCAGAACTGACTTGATGGCAGCTAACAACAACAACATATTAAATTACTAACCAGAAATCCAAACCCATTGCCATCGAGTTCATTCAGACTCAAATCAACCCGGTAGGACAGTAGAACTGCCCCATAGATTTTCCAAAGAGCACCTGGTACATTCAATCTGCTGACCATTTGCTTAGCAGCCTTGACACTTAACCATTATGCCATGCCACCAGGGTTTCCATATATTAAATTAGAATACATTATTTCTCAGAATTCTGCTTTGGATTTCTTTGCTTCTCCTCCTCTTCTCTCTCTGTCTCCCTCTCTTTTCTTTTGGAACTCCAGTTAAAATATTTTAAGTTTTCTCATATTTACTTTGTCTCTTTTTTCTCATTCAGCTACATGTTGTTGTTGTTAGCTGCTGTCTAGTTGGTTTTGACTCAGAGACGCCATGCACAATGGAAGGAAACACTGCCCAGCTGTGTTCCATTGTCGCAATTGTTTGTCGCAGTTGTTGCTATTTGACCCCATTGTTTCAGCCACTGTGTTGATTCCTCTTGTTAAGGATCTTCTGCTTTTTAATGGAACCTCTCGTGATCTCTGATTTTTCAGGTGGCTTCCAACTCATCCATTTATTTTATTTGTGAAATTTATGACACTGAGAGGGAAATACTTATTAGGCAAAGGACTTTTCAAGCAGAAAGCCAATCGTACATTATTAATAGCTAATGCTTGTTGTGGAATTTGCCTTGTGAGAGTTAATCAAAGTCTTTTGCAGTATTCCTACATATAATCATTAAAAAAAGTCTATAGTAAATATCATTTTCATTTAAGTAGGTGAAGAACCTGTGGATTAAAAATGGAGTGATTTATCCAAGGCTCCAAGTAAAGACACATAGAGATAAAATTCAATACTTATCTTTTTGACTCTAGAAATTGCATTTTTATTATTATAATAAACTGACTCCATTTTGTAGTCATAGAAGTCTCTATATATTCTAACTAAATGGATGATGGTTAGTGGCTAGGATGGTTAGGATTATGTGTATGCTTGGCTGGGCCATGATTCTCAGTGTTTACCTGTGACTCATCTGCTATGAGTAGCCAATCAGTTTAAAGGGAGTTTCCTTGAAAGTGTGGTCTGGATCTGTATATCTGCTGCTGTGCCCTATTCTTCTAACTTCTGGCTCTTGGAACTTGAGATATAAGCTCATCTGTATATCTTGAAATTCATCAGTTTTCACAACCTGAGAGCAGGACCTCTGCTCTCTGACCTGCTGGTCTTGGGTATGCCAGTCCCTACAGCTGTGTAAATGGAGAGAAGCCTATGTCCCAATCCAAGGACTTGGGCCATTCTAGCCTCTACAGTCATGTGAGCCATTTTCTTGATATAAATCTCTCTCTGTCTCTATCTCTTTCTCTCTACATGCTTTACTGATTTTGCTCTCTAAAGAACACAGCCTAAGACACTGGCAATTGCAGTTTGCTGAGTAATTGGCCCTAAAATAATACAATTTTTTTATTTTGACAGATTTCTTTTCCTTTTAGCATTGATGATGTAGAATAGAATAATAGGACTCTATGTTTAAAATTAGGCATTAAAACGTAAATATAGGTAATAATTGCAATGTCTCTCCCTATCCTGGAAAACAAGCTTGTTATCAACAAAATTTAATAAACATTCATAATTCTTTTAAATGAAGTGCCAGTTGAGGTTCTTTTGTAATTTGATACCATGTTAATTCCTGTCTATACCAGAAGTTCTTTTTTAAATAACAAGTAAATTTGCAATAATGTTTCAAACATAAAACAAACAAAATGCATTGTCCTTGAGTCAATTCCAACTCAAGGCAACCCCGTGGGTGTAGGATAGATCTTTCAGAAGCAGATTAGCAGGCCTGTCTTCTGAGGTTCCGCTAGAAGCTTAATCTTTCTTATCACCTATTATTTCAATTTTTATGAGGTAATAAGTGAGAAGCAATGCCTATCAGTACATATCTTATGTTTTCCTACATGTGTAGGCAGTCACCTACTAATAGAAAGTCCTAATATTGACTTAAATATTTATAAGCTGTGTTAATAATGACCAAAAATTATAATTTTGTATTATTGAGTGGTATGGAAAACTACTCCCCAATTAAAACTGAGTTAAATAGAAACACAAACCTTATAAACCAAATTTTTACGTTGCTCATTTATCCTCTAATAGAGGTATCTAAACCCTTAATTGTAACACAGTTGTATCCACTGAGTAGCTGTTACCTATCTTCTCAAAAATAGTTTCTAGTTATCTCCAGTAGTAAGTAATACATACTTTGCAAGATGATTCTTAAGATAAAGGAAAAATAACTGAAAAATACCCTATGACGGAAAGAGAGACTCATCCATTCTGAAGGCCCCCAAACACAAATGTCTTCTCATCTATTTTAGTTCCTTCATTGTACAGTTCATTGGAAATTTTAACTATTTAACTGCTGCTTCTCTAAGTCAGTGTATTTCTTGGGGGATGGAACAATGAATGAAGGTGTAACTCACCTTTGTCAATGTCTAAGCAAACTTGGAGCTAAAGCCATCTCAAAGAAGTACATCAGTGAAACATCAACAGACTTTCTAAGCTTGGTTAACTACAAATACTTTTTTACCTAAGAACTACTTTTAATGTCTGATGAAAAATTACAAGAAAAGGATAAATAATCCAGTTAAGTGATGGACAAAGGAGATAGACATTTCTCTAAAGCGGATATCCAGGCAGCCAAAAGACTCATGCAGAATTGCTCACGATCATTAGCTATTAAAGAAATTCAAATCAAAACTACAATGTTATACCATCTCACCCCAACAAGGTTGGCCATGATCCAAAAAACATAAACAATAAATAAATACTGAAGAGGCTGTGGAGAAATTGGAACTCTCCTATGCTGCTGGTGGGATTGCAAAATGATGCAACCTCTTTGGAAAACAATCTGGCACTTCCTTAAAAAGCTGGAAATAGATATACCATTTGACCCAATAATTCCACTGCTCAGAATTTATCCTTCAGAAACAAAGGTTGTCATAAGAACAGACGCATGTACCTGAATGTTTGTTGCAGCACAGTCCACAATAGCAAAAAGTTGGAATCAACCCCTATGCCTATCAACAGACAAATGGATAAGCAAACTGTGGTGCATATACTCAATGGAACACTATGCTATGATAAAAAACAATGACAATTTTAGAAAACATCTGCTAACATGGTCCCATTTGGAAGAGATCATGGTGAGTGAAATCGATGTCAAAAGGACAAATTTTGTACAAGACCCCTGTTAGAAGAACTTAACAAGAGAAATACACGCAGAAGAAAATGACTGTGTTGGCTACATGGGTGGGTGGGGGCTGAGGGTTTATCATAGATAATTGATAGATGTTAGAAATTTCTTTCACTGTAATTATTAAAAAAATAAAATCAAAAGGAAAAAATTACATTTGAACTAGCTAAAAAAACCCACTTCTTTTAATGATGAAATATAGAGATGAATTTGAAAAGAATGTGTTGCTAAGAAGCTATCATAATACTGCCACTGCAAGATTACTGTTAATTATTTTTCATCAGAAACTTTAGCAGTTTGGTTTTCTTTATGAACTTTTAAAATATGATTATGATAAGAACCACTGTGAAACAATTGAAATAATTACTTTTCATTTCATTTAGGACAAACTAAGTAGAAAAGTTATACCTTCTCTGGAATGTTTTAGTTATATCAATATTAAACTGTTAACATAAGTTCTCTTTAATAATGAGAAAAATGAATTGCCTCAAGTAGAACATTAGTTTTTGAAGGTGAGTCTGAGCTACAGTATTCTTAATTCTTTTAAGTATTTTCATGTTAAGTATTTTTTTATAGATTCAGAATGCCTCACAGTTGTATTATATTCTCCATAATAAAAATGTCCAAAAGCAAAAATTATTTGCACTACTTAATGTATCAGATTTAAGGCAAAATATTCAAACTGAATAACAGAGAATGTATTTTGGAGCAACGGTAAGAGTTCAGACTTAATTTACCAAAGATCCTTTCTCTGAATTATTTCACTTGGAAATTATTTATATCATAGAAAATAAATTTGTTACGTTAAAAAATTAAAACCATTGTGATATGAGAAATTTGCTTAAAAATTACATATTAATTATGGAAAAATATGCATAAATCTTATCCTCCTAACGGCATCAGTCTTTGATTAGGCTAGGAAGATAACAGTACACTGAAGTGCCTTGGAGGAAAAATATTCTTATTCATTCATAAAGCAATAAAAAAGAAAAAATCTTTTTGTCACTGAGTCTATTCCTATTCAGGCAACTTTATGGGACAGAGTAGAACTGCACCACTGGGTTTCCAAGGAACACTTGGTAGCTTCAGTCTGCCAACCAGAGGGTTGGCAGACAGTCTCTTAATAGTTGTGTCAACAGCATTCCTATTTCAGTATATGTATATGTAAATTCTTCTGGTCTTGTGTAATGTTGTTATATAGGATATACATATAATAAATTTCAGTTAAATATTCTCGAAATATTTAGCATGGCTTCTCATCTGATACTGTACTGGATATTCCTTGATCACAGTAAGCTGTTGTAATTATTAGACACTAAATATGTTACCTTATATGGCAGCAAGGACTTTGCAAATCTGATTAAACTTAACAGACCTTGAGATGGGGAGGTTATCCTAGGTTATGTATGTTGGCCCAGTCCAAACACATGAGTGCATAAATGCAGATATGCCTGCCTTGCTGTAGTGACGGAGAGATGGAGAAGGGGAGTGAATAAGAGAGAGAAAGATGGCAGGAAAGGAAGCAAGAAAAATTTGCAGCATGAGATGGATTCAAATCACTGCTGCTGACTGGAGATTTAGTTAAGTGGTCTGTTAGGTAACAAACATGAAGAACTTCGAGAAGCTGGAAAAAAAAATAGTCCTCTAGTGACAGGAAGGAAGAAAACAGGACTTCAGTCCTACAATGACAAAGAATGAAGTTCTGCTAATTATCTGAATGAGCAAGGAAAAGGGTGCTTCCCTAAAGCTCACAGAAAGGATCGAAGACCCGTCAATCTTTTCACTGTAATTTGGTGAGACCTCTGTCAAAATTCTGAGCTATGGCACCATATAATAATAAATTCGAGTTGCCTTAAGCTAAATTTCCAGTTATTTATTATGTCAGCAATCTAAAACTAATAAAATTATAGAAACTATTTGGACCTTACAGCAAATTTACAGTTAAACCAAAAAATCAAATGCACTGCTGTTGAGTCATTGCACCTCGTGGTGACCCCACAGGTTGGAGCAGAACTGCCCTACAAAGTTTTCAAAGAGTACCTGGTGGATTCGAACTGCTGTTCTTTAGTTTAGCAGATGTAGCACTTAACCACTATACCAGCAGGTTTTCCAGTTTATGGTAAGCAAATTAAGAATTACAGTATGTTGATTGTTAACATTATGTGTCAGTTTGGCTGGGCCATAATACTAAATGATTTGACAGTTATGTAACGATGTAGTCACCTTCTAGGATGTAATCTGATCTGATCAGCCATTGAGTTACAAGGGGAAAGTACTTGGGGGTGTGGCTTGCTTCCATTATGTTTGCGTATGTTCTGGCAGAGATTGCTTGCTTCTTCGGAATCCTGCATCTGGCTTGTCGTTATCTAACATCCAGGTCTTGGGACTTGAGTCAGTGGTCTGCCATGTTACCTCTTGATCTTAGATTCATTGTACTCCATAGCCTATAAGTCAGAAGCCTTGTATCTATTTGCCAGTCTTGGATTCATCAGCATCTGCAGCCTCTAAGCCAACAGCCTGCCGTCTCACCTGCTGCTCTTGGGTTCATCAGCTCCTGCAGCTGTGTGTGTCAGGAGACGCCTTCCTCTAGATGCTGGACTCACAGAATCAGGACTTTCCGGCCTCTAGAACCATGTAAGCCATTTCCTTAAGAAAAATTTCTCTCTCTCTCTCTCTCTCTTTGCTTCACTGCTTTAGATTCTGTAGAGTATGAGAATCTAGCCTAACACAGCTGAAACTAAGCTTTTTATGCATCTAGTCTGTGCTATTCCTACCACAGTACGTTGAGAAATGGCCCTGGTATTTGGGAAATTTAAAGTGAGATTCATAGATTCACTATATTGCAAGGGACAAATTTCAGCTATTAGTCCATATGTGGATATTGTATTATCATGTGACCAAGCATTAAGAAATCTTGTGTCAAATTTTTAAAGAGTAAACTAATAAAATAGATGTTTTAACATAATGCAAAGCTCTATGAAGAGATATCAAAAGATGTGTTTTAACCTGTTAGGAAAGTGTTCTTGAGCGTCTCATCCAGAGAAGCTTTGGCAGACTTGTGAATAACTGGGTTGTAACTGGAGATAAAAGGAAGACCAGAGCAAATCAGAATCACTCCCTGAAGTAGCATGAAAGACAATACATTCATCAAAATCCTGGGTATAAGCGAAGCAGGAAGAGGACAAACACAAGTGAGCAGATGCACTGCCAATAAGGTGGAAGCTTAAAACCAGGAAATAAGGGTTGGGTAAAAGGGCAAGACGACGACTAATGTGCTTTACTTCCCGTCAGAGAATTGACTGGCCTAGTGACACAGTTCATTTATGATCATGAATACTGTTCACTGTTAGTGAGAAGATGACTTTTAATTCATGGAATTAAACTCTATTAATATGACTCCTAAGTTAATTTGTCTTCATATTTTTCTGACGGTGTGAAAAGCATATTCTTGCCATTTTCAGTAAGTTTTTAAATGGCATTTAAGTAAAATGTTATAGCTGGAAGGGTCGAGGGATAGACTAAGTCAGTGTTTTTAATCTATGTGTTTTTTAAATACAAAATTTTTCAAGCATAATTATATTTTGATCCCTGATACACATAACAAATGACAATGGATCCCCTTTGCTGGAGTTAGGAGAGTCAGGGAACTAGAAGCCTGCACTTGTGTTCTTCATCTGGAACTCTCTATGGCTCCTAAAGCCCTCTAAACATGTAGTGAAGACCTGTGGTCTATTTAATTTCCCATTTCACGTGTGGAGAAGCAGAGACAGAGAAATGGGTTCTTTATCTAGAGTTAGAGCTGATTACAGTCCTGGCCTCCTGCTCTTTCACTGGCAGTGAGACACTTAGCCCTAACTCCAGATATCCCTGCCAGATCCTTGTCCTGAACACGTGGTTTTCCCCATTCCACCAGTTTGTTTGTTGTTTTGTTTTTATTTCAAAATGGCTTTCTTGGGGTAAAAATGATTTCCATTACCTTTGTATGTTATTGGAAACCCTCATGACATAGTGGTTAAGTGCTGTGGCTGCTAGCCAAATGGTCAGCAGTTCAAAACTGCCAGGCACTCTTTGGAAACTCTGTGGGGCAATTCTACTGTGTCCTTAGGGTCCCTATGAATTGGAGTCAACTGGATGGCTGTGGATTTTTAGGGTCTGTGTTATCATCTGTGATCTTTACTTACCATATATTGATTCGATATACAAATTAGGGTTACATGTAAGGATCTTAAAAATCAGACCCATTGATGCTGATTCGATTCTGACTCCATAGCAACCCTATGGGACAGAATAGAACTACCCCATGGAGTTTTCAAGGGCCACCTGGGGGATTTGAACTGCAGACCTTTTGGTTAGCAGCCGTAGCTCTTAACAACTACACCATCAGGGTTTTTGTAAGTATCTGAAGTGGAAATTAAAGTACATATTCTAATATTAATCAGGTTTGCTACTTTAAATATATCCCTCTGACTGCTACAGGAATACAGAAATGTAGGCATTTGACTAAATACTTCACATCCTAATTGATCAGCTTGAGCTGTTATATTTTTGGCAGAATTAGGGAGATCTCCCAATGTGTACATTTAAACATTTTTAAGAATTTGTCACACTTTTTTTTGTTCCTTAGCATAGAGATACAGTGTTATATATGGTACATTATTTAGATACACTCAAGCACAGTTCATTTTAATGTGGGCAAATATCAACCATTACCAAATTTTATAAACTATTCCACCAGTGATTCCTGGTAGCCTAGCTGGTTAATTGCTACGTCTGCTAACCTAAAGGTCAGCAGCTGGAATCCACCAGGTGCTTCTCGGAAACTCTGTGGGGCAGTTCTACCCTGAGCTATAGGGTTACTGTGAGTTGGAATCAACTTGATGGCAGTGGGTTGTGTTTTTTTAGTTTTTTCCAATTGTATGCATGATTTTGAATCACTCATGGTAAAACAATAAAACTTTGCTTTTTACCTCCTGAAAGAGGCTACAGAGGATGTTCTTTGGCATCCAGGGTTGATGAGTAGGAAGTTCAGGTATGCCGTGGTCACAGGGGACTTGTGTTTTGTTTTACTTTCCAAAAGACAGAGATCTCCAGGATCTGGCTGTAGTATGACCTAGTTTTTTTACCTAGCATTTCCTTTCCTTTTTCTCTATCAGAAGTCTTAACAAAAACAGCTAATGTTCAATTTTAAAAACTTAAAGTACTGGGAAATTTTCCTGATTTTTTTCTTTTTCTCATGTATAGGATTTATGTGGCTGTCTTTGGCTAAACATTGAAAGAATATTTAAAAAGCTATGAGAAAAAGAGTATGTATTATAAACATGAGTTTTCAGTGCAGTATTAGAAGACAGATTCAATGAGATCATGGGAAATCATGAAACTATTTGATGAACTTTATGGCACTGAGGACTAAAATAGTAGATGGAAATACTTCCCCAGTTCCTAGACCACTGGTTGTGGAGAAAAAAATTTAATAGTCGTAGAATACATTCATGCACATAATTAAAAAAAGCCAAATAAGAAATATACGTGCATGCACGTGACACACACACACACACAATAACTGGGAGAGGTAAAAGCCAAAAAGGGAAATAATTTTGGATATGACAACCTAGAATAATAATGTACTTTGAAGAAAGGAACATTTTATGCTACTATGTAAGGCACCATTGTGGTGCATTTTAAAGTGAACCAGATGCCATCAACAGTAATAAAAGACAGAAAGCATCACTGGTAGATCTAAATTACCTCTGAGGCTTTGAGTTTTTACGACTCTAATTTATATGATTTTGCTGGCCTACACGAATTCTTTTGTAACATATGCATTCATCATAGTTACAAATACTGAACTGGAAAATTTTATCATCTTTAAAATGATGAACAAACATGAACCTAAGGGAGCTTATCACCAGACATAAAGGTAAAAGTAAGAATTGTTCAGGTGAAATAGCATTTATTTTATGTCTGAACTCGGATGTACACGTGTTGCAATGGAAGTTAATTGGATAAAATTCTTAAAACACTGATTTATTTCACAATTATAATTTACTGAGTTGCTATTAGTCTGGTCTTGTGCTCATGTGAGAACTGACTACCAAACATTCCTAAGTAATTTTCCCCATTTTAAATTAATTTAAAAAAAAAAATGGTTCATAAATTACTATAACCAGTGCTGTTGAGTTGATTCTGACTTACCGAAGCAACCCTAGAGGTCAGCGTAGAACTGTCCAGTAGAGTTTTTCCAAGGAGTGCCTGCCGGATTTGAACTACCAACTTTACGGTTAGCAGATACAGAACTTAACCACTGTCCCACCAGGGTTTCCATAAGTTACTATAAATACACAAAATTAAAAGTTAAATCTAAGTTGGAAAACTGATAATTGTAAACATTAAAGACAAAGTGTGAGTTAGGAACTTTTGTCAGCTGACATTTTCTATCCCTTGCTACCATCCCCAGTCCCCTCCCCATGAAAAGAAATGTTAACAAAAAAGTTATTGCAACTTCTGGTTTTCATGTGAGATGTATAAATTTGAAAAACCCCTCTCTCTAGCTTACTACAGAAAAGAAAAAAAAAATCTTATCTTTTGGTTTAGTCGATAGGTATTTCAACTCTTCAGAGTTGAAGTCAAACAGCTGTCTATTAAACCAAAACACAAGACAAGAACCTCAAAGAAGAGACGAGATACAGGTACTTGCTTATCTGAGAGAGACATCAGACCTTCTATAAGCTCATTACGAAAACTTAAAACTTATAACAAGTGACTGAAGATTGAGTGTGGACTAACTAGAGATAACAGAACCCTTTGTAGCAATAGAAATGGGGAGGACTCACCCACGCTGGCATTCTGTTCTCTCCTTAGACCTAATCCATCACATCAAGGCTAGGAGCGTGGGGGAAAGAGATGGGGTGATGGCCTGGGGGAAGGGAACCCTAGAAAAGAGAGAACAAAGGCAACGGAACACAATAACCCCGAGAAAACAAAAGAGAAAATCCTTCTGCTGACTTGAGAGAGCTTCCAGGCTACATACAGTGCAGGGAAAGGGAACCTAGGAAAAGCCAGATTGTCTGGTTTGAGATGAGGCTAAGAATCTGGGATGAAAGAAAAGTTGCTAGTGTTGTTAGAACAGAGCACCTCAGAGGAGAAAGATTCTTAGAGAAAGGGCCCGAGACATCTACAGAGGCTTCTCTGAGAGTATTTAGAATATTCCAGCGTACATATGTGAGGAAATGAATCACCTGAAGTGATTCATTTTCTCACAGACAGAAGGAATGTCTATTCCCACCATCCACATTAGAAAATGACAAAAGTTTCATTCTATAGTGAGGTGTATTTCTTCTTAGGTTAAAGTATGCTAGCTAAAAATATTTTTAAAACAAGACCTAAAAGGATTAAACTGTTCACATGGAAATTAACTCTGTCTAAGAACAAATCTCAAGAACTATTTATATGAATACAACCCACCAAGGTAAAATTCACAATATTTGGATCCAATAAAAATTTATCAGGCTTATAAAGAAGTAGAAAATATTAACCATAATGAAAAGAAACTTAAATCAATATCAACACAAAACAATGCATATGTTAGAACTATAAAAGAAATAATGATTTTTATAACTATATGTGCTCCATAATTTGTGTGGAAAATATAAGAAAAAAATAACTGAGTATCTAGAGAAGTATTTAAAAATACAATAGATGTGATTAATTGCACTTAAGAAGTATTTAAATATACAATAGATATGATTAATGGCACTTAAGAAGTATTCGACGGCACTTGGCGTTGGCAAGAAGTATTTAAATATACAATAGATATGATTAATGGCACTTAAGAGAAAAAGGTTAAGAAACTTGACAAAACAGTGATAAAAGCTACTTAAAATTAAACAGAAAGAAAATGTACAGATGATCAGTGCATTGTTTGATAGTATCAGCTGCCCTAACATAAAACTGATTGGCATTCTAAGAAAAGAGGAGAGACAGGAATACTGAAGAAATTATTGCTGAAAAAAAATGGAAATTGAGTGAAGATATAATCCTCTGAGGTAGTTACTCCAAAGTAACAGAAGAATAGTGATGGGTAAAAATAACACAAAGGCTGAGAGGACACAAATGGAAGTGATCACTTCTCAGCGTGAAGTGGCAGAACCGGGAGGGGCCTGTGATAAGCGAAAGGGACACTGTGCGGCACCCTAAACAGTCACTAAAAGGGGCAAAGCAGATTTGTAACTGATAAATCAAAAATAGAAGATAAAATGGATACTTAAACAATATTCCATTCAAATGGTGGCAGGCAAGAAGGGAAACAAGCAAAAGATGAGACCAGTGGAAAACAAACAGCAAAATGATAGATTTAAGCTACTATATAGTAATTGTATAAACTGTACATGATCTAAAGATTAAAATGAAGAGATTGTCAGAACGGAAATAAAGATTCAACAGTGTGCTTCTCACGGGGAATGTATCAGTAAACCAAACACCAAACTCATTGCCATCCAGTCAGTTCCAAGTCATAGAAATCCTGGAGACCCTGTATCGTAGTTTAACACAAATAATGCTGTTCGCCTTCTATGTTTGTTTGCCATCATCTCCATCATGTGAAATACTTTCATAAACATGGCTATGCTAATTAAAAAAAAAACTAGACATATATCCAACAGAATAAAGAATTCAAAAACTGACCAAGACATGCATAGTTAAATAATTTTTTAAAAGAGATGCCAAGGTGTTTACATCAAGAAAAGTTAGTCTTTTCAACAAATGATAGTGGAATCATTAGAAACAGATACTTCATAAAGTGCTTCTTAGACCATACTTTGTGCCATATACAAAAATCAACTCAAAATGAATTATATTCTTAAATGTAAAACAGAACTACAAAACTAAGTTGAAACATTGGAGAAAGTCTTTTGGATCTTTGGTTAGGCAAAAATTTAGTGGATATGATTCCAAGAGCATAATTTGAAAAATAAAATTTTGATAAATTGGATTTCAACAAAATTCCGAACTACTGCTTTTCCTAAGTCAGTGTCAAGAAAATAAAATGTATATCATACTGGGAAAAATCTGCAAACGCCTAGCTGATAAAATAATTGTAAGCAAAATATGTAAATTACTCACAGATTTCTACAATCCGAAATGAAGCACTATAATTTAAAAAAAAATTCTCAAAACAATAGAAATAACTTGTATATCCTCTCGAGGGCAATGTAGAGTGAAAGCACAGAGGTTTTACTACTCAACAGTTACCTATTAGCCACTGCTGTCAAATTGATTCCAACCCATAGCAACCCTATAGGACTGAGTACAACTGTTCCATAGAGTTTCCAAGGAGCACGTGGTGGATATGAACTGCTGACCTTTTGGTTAGCAGATGTAGCACTTAACCACCACACCATCAGGGTTTCCAGTGGTTAGAATGGCTAAAATTAAAAAATGAATACTTAAAAATTCCTGCTTAGGACACAGAATAACTGGAGTCCTTATACTTTCTGCTGTGAATGCAACATGGTACAATCAGTGTGAAAAGCAACCAGTGTTTTATGTACACTTAATATATGACCCTTCATGCTCTCACCTTGGTATTTGCCAAGTGAAATGAGAATGTCTGTTCACACAAAAGCTTGTATGCAGATGATTACCACAGCTTTGTTTGTATAATCTGGAAATAACCCAAATATCCCTCCAATGTGGATAGGCTAAATGAATAGTGGTGTATATAAACAAAGAAACACTACTCAGGAAGACAAAGAAGAGGAACCCTAGTGGCACAGTGGTTAAAAGCTACTGCTCCAAATCACTGCACTAAAGACAGCCCTCATAGGAGACACAAGACAGAGTTTCCGATGTAGCACGGTGACATGTGTGTCTGTGTCTGGCATGGTGATATGTGTGTGTCTGTGTCTAGCGTGGTGATAGGTGTGTGTCTGTGTCTAGCATGATGATATGTGTGTGTCTGTGTCTAGCATGGTGATAGGTGTGTGTCTGTGTCTGTGTGTGTGCGTGTGCAGACCAAGACCTCTATTAAAATTGCAGACTTGATGGTCCAGCAACTTGGAGGGTCCCCTGAGAACATGGCCCCTAGACTTGCTGGTAGCCCAGAGCTGAAACCAGTACTGAAGCCAGCACTTCAGACAAAGAATGGATTATACTTGGTGACACAGAGTAATGCGTGTGGTATGTGGACTTATAATTTGATATATATATATATGAAGCTGTCCTACTGGCTTCTTTTTAGAGGGGAGAGGAGAAGGTGGAGAGGAGAGGACAGTGTTGCTTCAGTGGATACTGGAAGTAAAGAGTGAAAAGGAGTGTGCCGTCCCAGGGTGAGGAGAGCAGATAATGTTGCAGAGATGTGGGTATTTGGGGGTTTCTATGCAAATTGACTTGGATTATAAACTTTCACTTAATCACAGTTTTAAAAAGCTAAAAAAAAGGAAAGAGTCGGGAGCTCAAACTTTCCAGCCTCTTCTTGGAAAGCCTGTGGGGCAGTCCTGCTTTGACCTCTAGAGTCACTATGAGTCTGGGTCCATTGGAGGTGAAGGGTAAACACAAAGGAACAAATTAGTGATAACCAGCAATACAATCTGTGTATCAAAAGTCCATGATTCTAAGTGAAAGAAGCCAATTTTTAAAAAGTTTCAACTGTATTTGATCCCATTTGTATGGTATTCCGGAAAAGGCAGAACTATTGATCAATGAACACAGATTTATGGTTGGCAGGGACTGGAGTTAGTTAGAGTCCTTGAATGCAGGTGAAAAACCACTTTATGGTCAAGTATTTTTCTAATATCCCATAACCTCACAAACAAGTCAGTGTTTCTGTGGACTTTTTCAAGTGTTATTTCATCTATTTTTATTACATGTCTCAGGTTTTTGCTTTGTGAGACAGCATTCTTAAAAAATAGGTCCTGATGATACTGTAATAACTTCACATATAATGTATTTGTATGACAAAAAATTACATACTAAAAAAATTAAATGATATAAATTTAACATTTGTATCATTAAATTAATGAGAGGCATAACTGCTGAAATTAAAGGCATTGCTTATTAATACTACAAATGTGTTATGTATTTTCTTTCACTAATTGGTTACTTTTTATTTTCATCATGACATAGCATCATTGATGCTATTGCAGTTTTACAGTTACTGTATTTTGTTTCCATGTCAGAAATTATTTTTAAAAGCAATAACCAGATATGTTTAATAGGGAAATCAATCTGTGCCCCCAAGACACAAAAGTGGGAAGGATCATAGCCCCTGTCAATTGCATATTAACTGTGTAGGTCTTGTGTATGGTCAGTGTGAGTTAGAGAAAGCAGAAGGAAAATGACTCAGCTCACAGAGTGCTATCTCAGAAAAACATTTGTTGCTGTCAAGTAGGGTCTGAATCATAACCACCTAGTAAACCAAAAAACCAAACCTGATGTTACTGAATCAAATCTGACTGACATACAGTGACCCTATGGGACATTGTGGGATTGGCCCACAGGGCTTCTAAGGGGTGGTTGGGAGATTTGAACTACCTACTTTTTAGTTACCAGCCAAACACTTAACCACTGCACAACCAGCACTGCAGAATGACTTGACAGGAGAATTAAACAGTCAGTCAGGAAAACCTGGTTCTCTAGTGGTTAAAAATTACAGCTCCTAAGAAAAGGCTGGCAGTTTCAATCTACCAGGTGTTCTTCGGAAACTGTATGGGGCAGTTCTACTCTGTCTAATGTAGCTCTGTATAAATATAGCTATATAGCTTTCTTTTTTCTCTTTTCTCCATTTCAAACAAAATTCCTTTAAAGGACATAGAAGAAAAATTTAGTTTGAGCCAAAATTCGATGTATTGACTATCTCCCAATTAGATTTTTTTTTTTTTTTTTTCTCCTAATGCTAGTGAGAATTGACTGCCCCAGGTTTTGTTGTTTTAGTTAGGAATAGCTCTTGAATTGGGCCAATGTCAATGCCACTGTACTGCTACTACTGTGCTACAGTTTTCTGATTTTAGGACTTATTTTTAGTAGAAGTGGTAACTACAAGATACAGATATGATAACAAACAAAAAGCAAATAACTAACAAAGCTCAAGGCACTAGTATCTGTTGGAAATTTCCAGAGTCACATAAAATCAATATTATTCAGTACTTTTCTTATTTCTACATGTAAATCATATGGCCAGCCTCCGTGCAAAAATTGCTTAAACTTTTACACTGATGTTAAAAATTCTCTCCTTTTAGAATAAGCTTTTAGAAAGGAAATACATTGGCAAAAAATAGTTCTCTATTTTGATAATCAATGCTGAGTTTTTGAAAGTTGTATCAGTTTTCCATAAATATTATACTTAATGTGAAGAAGTATAGCTATATAGCTTTTCATCATTTCAAACAAAATTCCCCTAAAGGATATAGAAGAAAACTTTAGTGTGAGCTAAAATTCCATGTATCGACTGTCTCACATTTGGATTTCTTTTTCTCCTAATGCTAGGTTACTGAGCTGGTTCAACAAATAATAATTTCGATAACAGCCAGTAGAGTTACAATAGATAAGACCTAATCAATATCATCCAGTAATTAGTATCAGGATTGTGACATGACCTTTAGATATCAGGACCATCACAAACAGAGAGACAGACTGAGAAAGAGAAAGAGATTAAGTGTTCACACATTGGGTGTTCACACATTGAGTATGTTCAAATTCAAATACTTAAAGAATACAACCTGAACAAAAGCTATTCAGTCTTAATACTTAGTGTCTAAGTTCACTATCAAGAAATTGAAAAGAGTAAATTACAAACTTTGGTAAGGCTAAATAGGTGTTCTATTTTTCTAAGTAGTCCAGATAAAAATTTCAGTAGACTCTCTCAAGACTGAAAGATTCATCTTTAAGTTATGACTTGAAATCAGAGGTGCCTTGCCCTATTATGTAGCATGTTGGCTGAGAGTTGTAGAGGAAAGTTACTTGTGATGATAAAATGACTCAAATGTTTTCTACCTGTCAGAGTACTTATAATGGAAATTAGCAATCTGAATTAACTGACATGTGAAAATTCACGTATTTTTAGATGTATTATGCTTAAGAACTCAGACCATTTTAATTACTTACGTTCTAAATTACCCACATCATATTGTTCATTTAGTTTAGTTTACTTATACTAAAGGACAAAAATAGAATTCTATTTCATTCTAAAATAAATGTTACCAAAGAAAATATAGTATATTACTTCAGTAGGACCTATGGACAGCAATTAACAACAAGGACAGGAAAATGCCAGGGGGTACATGACACACACCTTTCCTACCTTTAAAACATGCAATATCTCCTTGTTTCAACAACTGCCTCTTAATCTAAGTACAGTTTTCTCATGAGCATGATGCAGTGTTCTGAAATTCTGAATCCTCAAAGTGTTATCCGCAGTCTGTTATGATTCACACTGTTGAATACCTTTGCACAGTCAATAAAGCACAAATTAACATCTTTCTGGTAGTCTCTGCTTTCAGCCCAAATCCATAAAACATCAGCAATGGTATCTCTGGTTCCATGTCCTCTTCTCATTCCTGCTTGGATTTCAGGATTTGTAGATGTAGTGCTGCAGCAAAAGTTTGTCTCTGGCATCATTTCTATCACCAAGGCCATATTTTCCACCTAACAAGCCTTCATTTCCAGCTGTAACATTCCAATCACCAGTAATTATCAATGCATACTGAGTGCATGTTCGGTCAATTTCAGACTGCAAAATTTGATAAAGTCCTTCAATTTCTTGATCTTTGGCCTTACTGATTGGTGTCTAAATTTTAATAACTGCTGCAGCTACTGCTGCATCTTCTGCAAAATTTTACTTGTGTGTGATGTTGATATTTTTCATAATTTCTACATTCATTAGGGCCACTTTTTTTTTTTTCCGAATAGGCATGAATGTGAATATCTTCCAGTCAGTTGACTAGGTAAGGTCTTCTAAATTTCTTGACATAAATGAGTGAGCACTTCCTCTGCTGAGTCCTTTTGTTGAAGTGCATTGATTCCTGCAATCTTGTTTTACACCAGTGGATTCTATGAATTTGGACTTCTTCATTGGTTTCTGATCATGTACCTCCTGGAATGGTTCAATGTCCATTAGTTCCTTTTGGTAGAGTGTTGTTGTTAGGTACCATTGAGTTGGTTTAGTGACTCTGTGTATACCTTTTGTCTTCTTTTGATGTTTCCTGCATCATTTACTATTTTCTCTGTAAAATGCGCACTACTGCAATTTGAGGACTGAGGCTTTTCTTCAGTTGTATCAACTTGAGGAATGCCAGCCATGTTCTTTGCTTTTAGCTTTCTAATCATATTTTTGCACGTTTCATTATAATACTTTGCCTTCTTGAGCCACCCTTTGAAATCTTCTGTTTAGTACTTTTACTTCATCATTTCTTTGGTTTGCTTTACCTATTCTATGTTCAAGGGCATGTTTCATTGTCTCTACTAGAATTTTGGCCTTTTCTTCCTATCTTTTTAATAATGATTTTTTTTCTTCATGTATGATTTCCTTTATATCGTTCCAAAGTTTGTCTGGTCTTCCCTCGTTAGTGTTTAGTGCTTCAAATCTATTCTTGAATTGGTCTTTAAATTCAGATGAGATATGCCCAAGTTCTTCTTTTGACTCTCATGAACTTGCTGTAAGGGTCTTCAGCTTTAACTTGAATTTGCATATGAGTATTTGATGATCTGTTCCAGACTCTGTCCCTACCCTGGTTCTTACTGGTGATACTGAGGTTTTCCATTGGTTCTTTCCACAGATGTAGTCAATTTGATTTCTATGTATTCCATCTGATGGAGTCCACAGTTACAGTCACTGTTCACACTGTTGAGAGAGGATATTTGCAATTAAAAAAGTTTCTGACCCTGAAAAATTTTGTCTCCAGCATCATTTCTATCACCAAGGCCATATTTTCCACCTAACAAGCCTTCATTTCCAGCTGTAACATTCCAATCACCAGTAATTATCAATGCATACTGAGTGCATGTTCGGTCAATTTCAGACTGCAAAATTTGGTAAAGCCCTTCAATTTCTTGATCTTTGGCCTTGCTGATTGGTGTTAATAACAGTCATGTTAATTGATCTTCCTTATAGCCATATGGCTATTATCCTATCATTGGCAGGGTTGGACCTGAAGACAGTATTAAAATGTTCTTTTTGATGATGAATGCAACACCGTTCCTCTTCAAGTTGCCATTCCCAGTAAAGGAGACCATGTGACTGTCCAATTCGAAATGGCCAATATCAGTATGGAAATCACACATGCATATATATATATATATATATATATATATATATATCCCTCTCCCTTTCACTATATAACAAGTATCAAGCTGCCTCTGCTAACCAAAACACTGACAGTTCAAGTCTTCCAGACACTCCTTGGAAACTCTATGGAGCAGTTCTACTCTGTTCTATGGGGTTGCTATGAGTTGCAATCAATTTGATGGCACTGGGTTTGGTTTTGGTTTTATCAAGTACTCTATCTTCCATGAAGGGGGCAGAAAAAACTGTACAGTCTTTCTCTTCATCCTTATTTTTAAGTCTGTGTAATTGCTGTTGCACCAGTTTCTTTTGTTCTCCTGATAGGTATCTCTTCCCTTGTCTATTCCTTTTATGCAGAACTCTCATTGTCTCTGTTAACAAGGGAATTCTGTCGTATTATGAACCTGCTTAGAAACCTTCACCTACATAGTGCTTACTGTTTTTGTCAGACAAATGGCAAACCTCTACACTAAGGAGCCCTAGCAGCACAGTGGTTAAGAGCTTGGCTACTAACCAATTGGCAGTTTGAGTCTACCAGCCATTCCTCGGAAATACCATGGGACAGTTCTGCTCTGTCCTGTACTTAGTTTTGAGTTAGAATACACTCAACAGCGAAGTGTTGCTTTTGGTTTTACTATGAGATAAAAAAATATATATATATATTTCACAAAGTATCTCTTCTTTTCTGTGTTCTTTCCCAACAGAAATTCTACTACATACTGCCTAATCTCTGTCCCATATGTTGCCATTTGCCTTTTATGTGGCTTTTCTTCCTTGTTTAATTCTTCTTGGTGGGTTGACTATTTCCATTTGATGGAAAAGAACCAGTTCATGTATCTCTGTTTTATCAGGCATTCCTTGACACTGTTAGAAATAATGGCTATTTTGTTTCATTTCCACAACATATTGTTAATATTTCTGTTACAGCACTCAGCATATTGGGTTGTATTGCCATTATTCATTTATCCATCTGTGTTTTCCATTAGACTGAGAGGTCCTTGAAAATGAACAATTTTGTCGTCTTTGTATTCATAGCAGCTAGCACAACATTTTGAACATATTAGGTGTTTAGCCAAAGCCAAGAAAATTTTGACATCTTTTGAGACATGTAAGATGGCAAGCCTAGATAATTGCCTGAAGTTTTTATTAGTAATCTATTAAGTATCTACATATAGAGACAAAATGTGATTATTTTGGATATAACTTACAATGATTTTTTGACTAAGTTTGTCAAGATCTAAATGAGAACAGAGAATATTTTATTCCCTCTCAGAATTTTGTCTTTCATGGACTTTTCTAAAATTCCAGTGCTTCACAAACTATTTACATAGACTTTTCAAGTGTTATTTTATCTATTTATTAAAAAAAACCTCAATTTTTTGCTTTTGATGTAAAACCCGATAGCTATAGATTGTAGGACAGAATTCTACTTCTTAGAAATTAAAAAAATAAAAAATCCTGATATTATAACAGCTACCACATATCATTTAGAATAATAGGGGAATACTAATGTTACTTCAGATGTAACAAGAAAGTAGTATGCATTTTTTCCGTTCACATAATAATCACTTTTCCTAATTTATCAGTATCTACACCCCAGTTGTTACTAAAAAGAAGGCAGATTGGCTTCCTGCAATAAGCTGACTTTGAATAATTTGATATTAAATTTGAACTGAATTTGGGAAGGTGCCAAATGAAATGGGTTGACCATCTGTACCACATGGCCTGAGAAAGGTGGCTAGTGCCCAAGTATGGAGGAGGTAAGGAGCCCAGAAAATCTTATGAGTTACTGGAACAACCATATAAGCTCCTACTGCAAGAATTCACCTGGGAAGAACGTTAAGTATCTTAAGTAATAGGGCATAAATCCTGATTCTAAAATGACTTGAATAATCTAAAACCTAAGTCTGAAAGACAGTAAGTATCTATTTATGCCAAATAAAGTGCCAAATAAAGAAAAAGACCAAACTGTCATAACAGTAAAAAATGTCAAGCCGAGATAAGCAAAATGAAACACATATCATATTATAATCACTGACAATACAAATGATCTGATCTCAAAATATCTGGAATAGTTGCTTTCAGAGGGTGGGAGGGGGAAGGAAGGAAAGAAAAAAAGTAAAAACTTTTGATTAAAGTCTTGTTGTCCCAAGTGTAATTTTGGGGAAGACTAGCAATCTATTTTATTCAAATGTAGCATAAATAGGCACGATTTCACATTCTGCTGCAAACAAAGAGCAATTGTTGCTCGTGCCCAAGAGAAAGTTTCTTTATCTAACTTGATTGTGTTGGTAATTATAAAAGAATATGAAAACTCTAATAAATTACTTTTGTTTCTGCCTTTGGTGAATTTAGGTTTGTTTATTCCTCTTGTGTGGTTTGAGTCACTACATAAAGAGCAATCTTCTCTCGCGATTCTTTAAGTTTTTGCACAAGTTTATTTATGGCATAAATCTTACTGGTGTTATTAACTCCCTGTCCTCTGGAGGCAAATTAGACATGTGGTTTAAATATAACACAGGTCAAAGCAAGTATAAATGTATTGACTGTGGGACAATAATCTGAAAATCACAGAATCAGAAACTGTAGCAAGTAGATTCCACTTGTATATGCTCTAAAATTAAAATATTATTATGTATGCCCTTGCCCACATATATTTCCGTTAGTCATATCTCAAGCTGTTCCCAAAATATCAGGCTGTTTTATTGGTAAGGGTCGCTTGCTATCACCAGAATTAAAAGATGAGTGGGACTTGTAAACAAACAATCTGAAATTATTACAGATGGTATTTAAATATTGAACTTATTCTTCCAAATTTGACTTTATCTTTGGGAAAGTAAGATATAGCCAGGTGTTTAACAAAAAGAAAATTAAAAATTTATGTTTTATTTACCCATTGCAAAATGATCTACTTTTTACAGTTGACACCAATTTTGATCTATCTACTACATACATTAATGGATCTAGACACTCAGAGAAGAATAAAAGTCCCTCTATGTCAAGCAAATACAAGACAAATAAGAATATATTTTGTTTTATGAACTTGCCACCATGTTCTTACATTGGCAGCACTATAAACATCTCGGTAAGGTTTAGTAATCTTGGTATATCAGTGTCTCACAGCTGTGTTGATGTCAATGTGTGGCAGTGTCTTGCTGAATGACATGTTATTGTTGCATATTTTTGTGCGCTGTCATGAGAATGTCAGAGCTTGAATTAGAGCAATTAAATTTCTTAAATGTGGCAAGAGTGTAAGTGAAAAATCAGGAACCTGATAGTCCAAGTTTATGGAGATAATGCCATGAAGAAAATGGCAGTGTACAGATGGATTTTCTAAGAGGAAAGAAAGTATCACTGATGAAGAAACATCAGGGTAGCCAGTAACGAGTCAAACTGACAAAAACATTGAAAAAATTAATCAAATTGTGCATCAAAATTGTTGGCTATGAGAAGCATAGCAGGCCACGTAAACATTGATGAAAAACAGGAAAATCTTAACTGAAAACCTTGGCATGAGAAAAGTATGTGCAAGAATGGTCCCAGAGGAGTTCACTGATGAACAAAAGCAAAGGACAGTCAAAGGTTTCCAAGACCTTTTAGAGAGGATGTTTTGAGCCGTGGGTGTATTACAACCGTGAAACAAAGCGTTAAAGTGCACAATGGAAGTCAGCCAATTCTCCGTGCCCAAAAAAGTTCTGTAAGTCCAAACTAGGAGTCAAAATGATGTTTCTAACTTCTTTTGACATCAGAGAGATTGTTCATTAGGAATTTGTATCAACTGGACAGTTAACCAAGTTAACTATTTGGAAATGCTGAAAAGGCTCTGTGAAAAAGTTAGATGGAAACAACCTCAACTTTTTACCAACAGCTCATGGCACTTGCCTAATGGCAATGCATGAGCTCACAAAGCACTGTCTGTGAGGGTGTTTTTAGCCAGTAAACAAATAACTGTATTGGAGCACCCTCCCTACTTAACTGAAGATAAAGGAAGTATTGAAAGGAAGACATTTAAATGCCATTCAGGAAATCAAGAGTAATGAGAGATCTGACAGTGAAGTCTGCAAACTCGTCCTAGAAAAAGTGTCACATGCCTCATTGCTGAATATCACTATAGTTACTTTCAAAGTACTCTGCCTGGGGAGCTATGCAGTGATGCCAGCACCTGGTCTACCCTTCAAAGCAATTTGGCACTCTTTTGCTGGAATGGCCATCGGAGCTGTCGTTGTATGACAGACTGACAATTACACTCGGAAACTCTTCCCAGGAGAATTGCTACATACCTCATTGTTTAATATCACTACTGTCAGCTTTGGAATGTTCCTCTTGGGAAGCTATGCACTGACACCAGTTTCTCATCCACTCTGCGAAGCACTTTTTCTAGGATGATTTCGCAAACTTCATTGTCAGACCTCATGTAAGCAGGGGAAGTGGTAACCGTTGGTTTTATAGACCTTTTCTAAAATTATCTCTCCAGTTTACTTATCCATGCAGAATTCCATATGATGAACTTTGTTGGGAGTCCCTGAGTGGTACAAGAGCCTAACTGGAGTGACTGGTAACCAAGGTTGATTTTACCCAGTAAACCTAGTAGTGATCTACTTCTGAAAAATCAGCCATCCAAAACTCTTTGGAGCACATTTTTATTGTGATACAAATGGGTCTCCATGAGTTGAAATTGATTGCATGCTGCTTTTTTAAAAGGAACTCCCTGAATGAAAAGATGTTGAGACACTAACCAATCACCCTTTTGAATTCAGGAAGGTTAGAACATTTCAAACAAATAAAGTGTTGCTAAGTGAGGAAGTACATAACAATAAGTGTGCTACTCTCAAGATTATGACAGTCTCATGGCAACTATTGGTTGAATGGAACAGAAAGCACAAGAATATTTAAGAGACAGCAATTCAGAGTGTGAATATAAAGTATGATCCTGAAAGTTTAAGAGTGTAAGTGTGGAATGCATTTCAAGCTATGACTATAGTATTCTTCTTTTATAAAGAGAAGCCGAGATGAGTGTATGTAGTAGAAGCCAGTTTAGCAGTGCTACACAATCCACCCTTCACAGACATGGACACTTTATCAGTGGAAGCAGTGGTTTTGAGTAAAGATGATCCCTCCAGAAATGTTAGATGTTTCAAGAGAATCTCACAGACTGCAATGTAGGTTTCTGTTCCAAAGCCACTGATTGCTAGTGGTGATGTGGACATTTTCTATGTTCAAAATACTGCCTGGCCATCACCAAAGACAGTTGTGATGGGACACACAATGTCGAGTCCCAGTGGTAACACCGGAAAAAGTAGGGTGCACCTCAAGAACTCCACTAAAAGACTACAGTTGACAGTCTGAAGGCCTGGGGGTTCCCCTGGGAGCATGGCTCCTGGACCAGCTGCTGACCCTGACCAGAAAACATTACTGAGGTCAACTCTTAGGACAGGAATGGATTGGATCTGGGGACACATTGTGACCATACGGTGGGTCTACTTTATGGTTCACTGAATATATAGGATGCTGTCTTACTGGTCTCTTACTAGAGGGGAGACAGGATGGTGGAGAGAAAGGGACAGGAGATTGTTAAGAGTATGTGACATGTATAGAATGGAAAGGAGGAGTGTGCTGTCACCTGGCAAGGAGAGAAGAAGGAGCTGCAGATAGGTGGGCATGGAAATTTAATTTGGATTGTATACTTCCACTCGATCAGAGTAAAAAATAATAAAAATAAAAAATACATTAAGTCTGAGAACTGATTTGGTTTTCCAGATTTCTTAGCATGAGATGAATGAACCTTTCCAGAATTGTATCCATTTGTTTTAACATTTCAATTAATATTCTGTCTATTCCTGAAGAGTTGTTTTTTTGCCAATACCTTAAGTACAGCATAGACTTTTTCCTTCAATACCATTGGTTTTTGGTCACATGCTACCTGCTGAAATGGTTCAACATTAACTCATTTTTTTTTGGTACAGTGACTGTGTATTCCTTCTATTTTCTTCTGATGCTTCCTGTGTCATTCAATATTTGTCCATAGAATTATTCAATATTATAACAGGGGGCTTGAAATTTTTTTCAGGTTTTCCAGCTTGAGAAATGCTAAGAGTGTTTTTCCTTTTTGGTTTTCTATCTTCGGGTCATCAAACATTTCTTTATAATACTTTGTCTTCCTGAGTTGTCCTTTGTAATCTTTTGCTCAGCTCTTTTACTTTATCGTTTCTTCCTTCTGCTTTAGCTACTTTACTTTCAAGTCCCAGTGTCAGAGCGTCTTCTGACATTCATATTGGTCTTTTCTTTATTTCCTGTATTTTTAATGAACTTTTCTTTCTTTCTGTATAATGTCCTTGATGACATCTCACAGCTAGCCTGGTCTTTGGTCCTTAGTGTTCAATGTATCAAGTCTGTTACTCAGTGGTCTCTAAATTTAAGTAAAACATAGTCAAGTTGTATCCTGCCTCTCACGGATTTGTTTTAATTTTGTCTTTAACTTGAACTTGTTGCCGTAGTCACCTGGTACTGCTCTAACAGAAAACACCGTGAGTGGAAGGCTTCACAAGGAGAAACTTGTATTGTCACAGTCCAGTAAACCACAGATCCATTTATGAGTTGCAAGTTCATTTGATAAGACAAGTTATCACAGTCTGGTAGGCTAAGCCCAAATTCAGGGACAGCATCTCAGCACAGGACCCTCAGTTCCAAAAGAAGTGCTCTGCTCTCATGCTGCTTCCTTGGTGGTGTGAGGTTCCAAGCTTCTCCTGCTCACTTCTCTCTCTTGTATCTCACATGCTTGTAGCCTGAATCCTGCCTCACTAACACAACTGCAACCCATTCTCCATCATCAGTATCACAGAGGCAGGATTCACAGCACATGGGAGGACTGGCATCATACTGGGACTCCCAGCCAAGTCAAATCAATACATATATTTTTGGGGAGACACAGTTCAATCCATGACACTTATATAGGAGGTCTATCAGTTAAGTCCACAAATGTAATTGTTCTAAGTGCTACATACTTCACTGCTGACTCTCACTACACTTACCTTCAGAGTACTCCCAGCAGGAAGCTATGCACCGATGCCAGCACCTAGTCTGCCCTTCAAAGCTATTTGGGAACTCTTTCTGGAATGCCCATTGCACATGGTGGCCAGCTTAATTTTATAGTTGTCTGTGAGGCAGTTTTTAGGCAGTAAACAAATAACTGTACTGAAAGACCCTCCCTAGTCACCTGATCTGGCCCCCAATGACTTTTTATGCAGGCAAAGTAGAGTAAATATTGAAAACATTTTATGACATTTGTGATATTAAGGATAATACAGTGACAACTCTGATGGCCTTCCAGAAGAAGAGTTCTAAAATTGCTTTGAAGGGTAGACTAAGTGCTGGTGTTGGTGCAAAGCTTCCCAAGGGGAGTACTTCAAGGGATACCATAGTGATAAACATCAGTGAGATATGTAGTGCTTTTTCTAGGATAAGTTCTCAAATTTAACTGGCAATCCTCCTATTAGCAGCTGATTGGCTATTCCACAGTCATTCCCTGGCTTTGTTCTGATGATACTGAGCTTTAACATAATCCCTTTCAACAGACATGTTTGGTTTAATTTCTGTGCATTCCATCCAATGAAGTTCATGTGGACAGTTACCATTTAATGATGTTGAAAATGGGTACTTGCAGTGAATAAGTCTGATATTACAAAATTGTATCATGTGATTTCTGGTGTCATTTCTATCACAAAGACCATATTTTACAGCTACTGATACTTCTTTGTTCTGAACTTGCACATTCCAATCACTAATAATTAGCAGTACATCTTGATAGCATGTTGCATCAATTTCAAACTGCAGAAGTTCATAAAAATCTTCAGTTTCTTCATCTCAGTCACTAGTGGTCGATGCCTGATTTTGAATAATAAACTAAATAATACACTAGTAAATAATAAATTACTGAAGCCTGTTTAAAATTTCTTGTATTGGCACAAAACTATGGAATTCCACATTGAACAGATTAAACATCAGTGGACTATATCATCCAAACTCAGATAAAATTATTATTGAAATTAATTTTCCTTCCCATAGTGCTTTAAACAAGGCATTAAACACACACACATAGCCCGAGTAATAGTATATTCATTACATTAAACCTGGAATAATTACATAATAATCTACCTCAAAATATAAGATAGTCTAAAAAATCAGATAATTTATACAATGAACTTAAAGACTTTTATGTACAATTACAGCTATGTGTCTTTTGGTATCTTTTTCAGCATTTGACTTGTATTTTATGAGTGAGTACACTCTCTCCTCACCAGAATGTTTAGGTTCCAAAGACCAAGTTGTCATGTTAAATTGGTGTTATGCAAAAAATAGAGGATGACCACTTCGGATCCTAAAATGAAGAATGATTGTATCACTACACAGCTACCTTGTTATATCATTGCATAACTGTGAAAGTACATTATTACTTAAATGCCAACTTATAGACAAAAATAATGTGTCAGCACTGAAAATCATGGCCCATCCAAGGTGATACACAGTCTTAACCTTAAAAACCATTGTTACACTATTCTAATAACTCAGCATTCCTCACTAGTAGACATTGTTAATGTGCAGTATAATTGGATATCTGATTTTTATTATTGTTATAAATATGAAATTTCAGATAAGGAGATAATAGATAAGTGAGGAAAAGGTGCATTGTTTACATATCCCACAATAACTCTGAGTTACCAAGGATGTAAATGATTTTATACAGAACCAAAAACCAAGCCCATTGCCTTGGATTTGATTCCGAATGCAGACCTCCTCCAAAAGGGTTTCCACAGTGCAAATGGTAAATTTAAATTGCCAGCCTTTTGGTTAGCAGCCATAGTTCCTAACGACTGTAAGACCAGGGCTCAATTTCATATATAATGAAATAAAATTTATTGATGAAATCAAATAATACCTCAATTTTTTAAAATAGTTGGAGGCAATTTTTCTTTCTATTTTTAATGGTGTGGAAAGAAATAGTGCAACTGACTCTGGCTTTCAAGGTACATGTTAAAAATTTTATTCGTGAGATTACTCTTAACTTAGACAAACTTGAGGAGAATTTCAAATAAATAAGAGCAAGATCAGAGATTGCCTGAGCGAGAATTCTGCCTTCAGGATATAGACATCCTGTCTATAATTCTTCTCTCTCTGTCACCTCTTGATCTATGGATTTAGAACATAAGACTTCTGGAAATTCTAGCCTTGAGGTTTGGTGGGTAAGTACTTGGCTGCTAACCAAGAAGGTGGACAGTTTAAATCTATGAGCTGCTCTTTGGAAATTCTAAGGGCAGTACTACTCTGTCCTATGAGGTTGTTATGAATTGGAATAGACTCAACAGCTATGACTCACTTTGTAATGTAAACTACAGCTTTGGGATTTCCAGCCTCCACAAGTGCATAAGCTAGGTACTCAAAATGAGTCTTTTTCTTGATAGATAGACAGATAGACAGAGAGAGAGAGAGAGAGAGAGAGATCTCGTCTTCCTGTTACTATTTCTCCAGAGTAGCCTAGCCAAGATACTACTAGGGTAGTGCTTCACACATCATTTTTGATAAACGACAGTTATCATTTTTAATTTCCAACCCACTGAAGACAATACAATTTCATGAAATACAGTAAAAGTACTAAAAAAGAAATAAATGATATTTTAAAAGTACACATTCATCTTTTATTATTCTTAGGTTTCACAAACAAGAAATAATTCCAACACTTTGTTAAAATATCTTAGAAACACTTACACTCAGTGTCTGTACTTATCCTGTCATAGATTAAAAGAGAACTTCTCATTGTTCTGGTCAGTGGACCACACTGTGTAGCAATACACTTAGAGACATGCAAAGCCACAGCAGTATCTCCTTTAACAATGAATTTTAATGAAAATTATTGAAAAACTATTGTGACTTTTTATAAAAAGTGTTGCCCCATATTCATATAATTATTATATCTTTGTGTGTTTAACCCAAATTTGTTAAAACCAGAAATGTAGACCATTTATCTTTAGTGAGTATATAGAAAGGTTTTATTTTTATTTAATGAAGAACCTAATATCAGATACTGTGGAGATAATATGTGGTACAGTGGGGCCAATGCCAGAACTGTCTGGCCTATATGAGCAAAGACTGATCAACTCTTAGTAGCAATACATGTGCCATAATATTAAGCAGAATTAAAATGATTGAATCTTGGACACCCACTAAAGAAAATAGACATGTGCTTCAGTCTCAGAAAATACAGGCAAAATCTGTAGAGTTTCAAACCATGCTTTTCTAAACATAGTTCCTTTTATTTACGCCCTATTTTGAGTTCTTTACCTCTTCAGAGCCAAAAAATGTCCACAACCTACCCAACATAACAGGGTCATGAAGTGAGGCATTCTTTGGATCTTGGCAGACAAAATTGAGGGAGCACTTTCTCCTCTACTACCTGTGAAAGTAAATGGAGAAGATCATCAGTTTCTAGAGGTGAGAAAGTGACAGTGTTGAGAGGTAAGAAAAGGGGCTTTCATAGATCTATGGGCACTGAGATCATGGTAGGAATTGTCTGTTGTATTTTCATGCACAGTGAGATGGATGATTCTGTGATTCCTAAGAGCAAAAAGGTGTTATACATGTAGGTTGAGTCTTGTTCTCTGAAAAGTTAGTGTACTGAGAGAGCATGGAGGATTTCACTACATGTAATAACAGGAGACCAACAGAAAAATTCTGTATTTTGCCTGGCTCTGTATGCCAAGTTCGGAGAAATAGAGATCTACTTTTTTCCTACCTGTGGATCCTCAAATTTGAAAATACTTCAAACAACCCATGTATACATATGTCCCAGTAAATGTTTGAAGGCAGCAAAGTTAATTGTTAGAACATCAACAATTAAATAATCATCTTCTGGGAAATATAATGCACTGTAGAATCTCTATAACATCATTCACAGTGTGCTGGATACAATCCAAAATTATTTGTGGATGTTAAAGGGAATATATGATCCATTTTCACAAGCAAACACAAATCTGACAATGCTGATGTTGAAGTCATGAAATGAGAATTTTAAAATAGCAATTACAGGCATGTTCAACGATGTATAACAAAACATGCTTACAGTGAAACAAAAAAAAAATGTTTTCAGGATGCCTAAAAAGTTATAAAAATAAGTGGGCAAATTTTAAATTGAATGGTACAACATTTGTAATTAAAATAACTAGATTTGCAGACTACAGAAGATAAGGGAAAACATTAGTTAATGTGAAGATTCATCAATTGAACTAACCATACTTGAATAACATAGAAAAAATCCAGAAAAGAAATGAATAGCCTGAGGGGAGTTTTTCAGCATAAAAATTCTAACATGCATATAACTGAAGCCTCAGAAGGAAAGGAATGACAGTGCAGCAAACAAAATATCTGAAGAAACAATGGCCAGAATTGTCCTCAGTTTGCTGAAAAACAGAAACTCACATAGTCGATAAGCTCAGTGAATTCAAAGCAGGATGAGTAAAAATAAATACCACACCTATATGCGTCATGATGTCTTTCAGCTTGTTGCACCATGGGAGCTTGTGTGTGGCTATGATTCTTGAAGTTCTGCTGCCTATATTCAAATGGCAGCAGGGTCACCAATGGCAGACAGATTTCAGCTGTGCTTCCAGACTAAGATAGACTGGGAAGACGGACCTGACAGTTTACTCTTGAAAAGAATTAGCTGTGAAAACCTTATGAAACCTGTGGGACATGGTCTCATACAGTGTCGGGAGCGCCCCCCCCCAACATGGGGATCAAGGAGGTGCCTCCTAAGAGGGGCTTCACAACTCTCTCGGTTTATGGAATTATACAGCTAAAATCTGACCAGGAACTTCTGAGGAACAGAGATCAGAGGAATGGATTTCAATGCAGCATGCCTAATAGCACTGAGGCCTGCCTAGCTTCCCTGGCTTCCCCCTAATTGCATTACCCCCTCCCTTTTCTCCACATACACAGGTTTACAAGCTAACCCTTGAAAAGCTCTCAAGGACAACTCTCCACATAGCCATTAAAACTACACAAGCATCTCACTCAGTGCAGCATGAAAGAACAAATAAACTTCTAGATTCTTTATAGTTGGTATGGCAAACTGATAAACACTGAAGAAACATCTTTCTTAGTGCAGGTGGCTTAATTAGGGAATGGCAGGCTCTTGCTATCTGCACAGGAAGATATAAATAAAAACTTAGAGAAACAAATGGAGACAGCCAAATGGTGAAGCCTTGAGAAGTTTACCCCTCCATACCTTCCACTTTGAGGTATGAATAATTAATTGTGTCACTGACATTTAACACCTGGTTCTAACCATTATCCAAAAAGCCTTGGCAATTAAGTAGATGAAGAAGACCACAAGGGGTCACTTTCTTGTTAGCCAATAATGATGGGTCAGTTTCTTGTTAACCAATAGTTTATATGATGAAGAAAATAGGGTGACCACTACATCACCTGACCTATAATGAATAAAGATGGACAGCTCTCGACACACAGATCTCTTGCTCTCTGAGTCGGGCTGCCTTAAACCAGAAAAGTCTTTCCTGTCTCCTTTATTCATTTCCCACCGATGTCTTCCCTCCCTCCGTGTGGGACCCTATAAAGTGTTGGGACTGGCTCCCGGCAATACAGTGCAGGAAGATGAGCCTGTCAGATTGTAAAACACTCAAAATATGACTGAAGAAGAGCTGCCTCCTTAATGGTGAGACTGGAATAGAGCTTTCAGGACCTTCATTTTCTGATGTGGCATGATTCAGATTGAGAAGAAGCAGCCACAAACATCCACTAATAATCAGAAAATCGAATGTACAAATTATTAATCTAGGATAATTAGAAATGAAATAGAACACAGATATCCTAGTTTATAAGCTGAAATGGAATGGTACTAGCCATTTTCAGTCAGACAATCATGTGGTCTACTATGCCAGCAATGACAACTTGAAGAGGAATGGTGTTGCATTCATTATTTAAAAAAAAAAAAAAAAAAAAAAAAAACTTCAAGATCTATCTTAAGTACAGTGACAGTGATAGGATAATATTTGTATATCTGCAAGGTATATCAGTTAGTATGATAGCTATTCAGATTTACTCACAAACTGCTAAGGCCAAATATGAAGCAACTGAAGATTTTTACCAGTTTGTGCAGTCTGAAATTGATCTAACATGCAATCAGGATGCATTGACAATTACTAGTGATTGGAATATGAAAGTTGAAAACAAAGAAGAAGGGTCAGTAGTTGGAACGTATGACCTTGTAGACAAAAATGGTGCTGGAGATCTCATGATAGAATTTTGCAAGACCAATAACTTCTTCATTGTAAATACATTTTTCACCCAAATATATAGCAACTATATAAATGGATCTTACCAGACAGAATACAGAGGAATCAAATCGACTACATCTGTGGAAAGAGATGTTGCAAAACCTCAGCATCATCAGTCAGAACAAGTCTAGCAGCAGAATGCAGAACAATCAACTGCTCATTCACAAGTTCAAGCTGAAGAGAATAGACCAAGTCTATGAGAGCCAAAGTACAACCTTGAGCACATCCCATCTGAATTTAGAGACCATCTCAAAAATAATACAACACATTGAACAATAATGACCCTAGATTGGATGAGTTCTAAAAAGGCATCAAGGACATCATACATGCAGAAAGCAAAAGGTCATTAAAAAGACAGGAGAGAAAGAAAAGATGTAAATGGATGTCAAAAGAAACTTTGAAACTTCCTTTAAAATATTAATAGTTAAAGCAAAAGGGGAAAATGATGAAGTACAACAGCTGAACAGAATATTTCAAAGGGCAACTGGAGAAGACAAAAGAAAATATTATGATGGCGTGTAAACAGACCTGGAAATAGAAAATCAAAAAGGAAGAATACCCTCAGTGTTTCTCAAGCCGACAGAACTGAAGAAAAAATTCAAGCCTTGAGATGTAAGAGTGAAAGATTCTACAAGCGAAATACTAAATGACACGGGAAGTATCAAAATAAGATGGAAAAAATGTACAGAGTCACTATATGAACAAGAAATGGCTGGCATTCAAGCATGAAGGAGGTAGTGTAATATCAGAAACACATGATACTGAAGGAAGAATTAAGTCCACGCTACACAGAAGATGTTGGTGAAACAAAAGACTGCTGACATTGATGGAATACCAAATGAAATATTTTCAACAAACAAATGCAGCATAGAAATGCTCATTTGTCTATACCGAGAAACTTGGAAGACAGCTATCTGCCTGTCATGGATTTTCCCTCAAAGAAATGTGTGTAGAAATTTGGCTGCTCTGTGGTTCCCAGTACTGTGTGATTTTCCTCCATTTGGTGATTTTTTTCTGGACTGTATATCATAATCTCTGTTGATGCTTAATAGATTGGATTATGTTAAAGAGGATTAGGACACTGTAATACCCATTCTAAGTGAGTTTCCCTGGCATGTGGCTTTCATCACCTTTTATCCTACAAGAGATAAAAGGAAAGAAACAAGCAGAGTCAAGGACCTCATACCATCAAGAAAGCAGTATCGGGAGCAGGGCACGTCCTTCAGACCTAAGATTCCTGGCCAAGATGTTTCCAGACCAAAGAAAGACTGATGTAACACAAGGACCTCGCTTGAAAGACAACAGAAACATATTGAGTTACTCTGGAGCTGGCACCCTGATTCAGACTTCCAGCCCACTATACTGTGTGAGAACAAACTTTTCCTTCTTAAAGCCATCTGCTTGTGTTATTTCTGGTAGGCCAGTACCAGATGGCTAAGACACTGGCCAACTGACTGAAAGACATCCATATTTATGCCTAGTACCCCAAAAGGTGATCCAACAGAATTCAGAATGTATTGAACTAAATCATTAATGTCACACACAATTAAATTTTACTGAAGATCATTCAAAATTGTCTGTAGCACAAAATAGGAATAGACGACAAATTCCTCAGTGCAGTAAGGGCCATATATACAAAGCCAACTGCCTACATCATCCTAAATGGAGAAAGACTAAAACAATTTCCCTTGAGAACAGGAACTGGAGAAGGATGCCCACTCTCACCTCTCCTGTTCAACATTGTGCTAGAAGTTCTAGCCAGAGCAATTAGGCAAGACTAAGAAACAAAGAGCATCTGCATCAGCAAAGAAGAAGTCAAAATCTCACTATTTCCAGATGATATGATTGTATACCCAGATGATCCTAAAGAATCCATAAGGAAACTACTCAAACTGATAGAAGAGTTCAGCAAAGTCTCAGGATACAAGATAAAAATAAGTAAATCAGTAGGATTCCTTTATACAAACAATGAGACTGTTAATGAAGAAATTATCAAATCAATACCATTTACTGTAGCCCCTAAGAGGATAAAGTATCTAGGAATAAATCTAACCACAGAAATAGCAGGCCTTTACAAAGAGAATTAAAGTGCTTCCTAGAAACTAGGAGAGACTTGCGTAAGCAGAGAAATCTACTATGCTTATGGATAGGACTTAACATTGTGAAAATGTCTATTTTCTCCGAAGCAATCTACCTGTATAATGCAATCCCAAAACAAATTTCAGTGACATTTTTTTAATGAGATGGAGAAACAAATTATCAACTTTGGAAAGGGAAGAAGCTCCAGAGAAGTAAAGGTCTACTGAAGAAGAACACACTGGGGGGCATCTCACTACCTGACTTCAGAAGCTATTACACTGCCACAGTAGTCAAAACAGCCTGGTACTGGCACAAAAAGAGACAGATAGATCAGTGGAACAGAATCGAGACCCCAGAGATGACAGCATCTTTCTGTGAACAACTGATATTTGACAAAGGCCCTGAAACATTTAACTGGGGAAAAAACAATCTCTTCAACAAATGGTGCTGCCAAAATTGGATATCCATCTGCAATAAATTGAAACAAGACTCATATCTTACACCTTATACAAAAACTAACTCAAACAGGATAAAGTATCTAAATATCAAATCTAAAACTATAAAGCTCATCCAAGAAAATGTAGGAACAACAATGGAAGTTTTAATACACAACGTAGATAGACTACAAGATCTGTCAAACAAACCACAAACAGAAGAGAAAATAAATAAATGGGAACTATTAAGAATCCAGTGCTTTTGCTCATCCAAAAACTTTATTAACAAATTAAAAGGCCACCTATGGAATGGGAAAAAATATTTTGAAACTATATATCAGACTGACACCTGATCTCCATAATCTATAAGGTACTACAAAATATGAATAAGAAAAAGATAAATAATTCAATTAAGTGATGGCCAAAGGAGATGGACAGACACTTCTCTAAAGAAGAGATCCAGGCAGCCAAAAAACGCATGCAGACATGCTCATGATCATTAGCTATTAAATAAATTAGAATCAAAACTATGGTGAAATACCATCTCACCCCAACAAGGTTGGCTGTAATCCAAAAAATGCAAAACAGCAAATACTGGAGAGGCTGTGGAGAAATTGGAACTCTCCTACACTGTTGGTGGGATTGCAAAATGGTGCAACCTCTTTGGAAAGCAATCTGGTGCTTCTTTAAAAAGCTGGATCTAGCTACATCATTTGACCGGCAATTCCACTGCTTGGAATATATCCTACAGGATCCGGGCCATTCACACCAACTGATACATGCACATGAATGTATATCCCAGCACAGTCCATGATAGCAAAAAGATGGAATCAACCCAGATGCCCAACAACAGAGGAGTGGATAGGTAAACTATGGTGTATATATTCAGTGGAACACTATGCAATGAGAAAGAACAACGATGATTTTAGGAAACATCTCATAACCTGGTTTCAATTGGAGGACATTACGTTGAGTGAAAGTAGTCAGTGACAAAAGAACAAATATTGTATGAGACCCCTACGTTAAGAACTTAAAAACAGATTCATGCATAGAAGAAAAGACTGATGGCTGCAAGGGTGGGGAGGGAGGGAGGGCAAGTGGGGGAGGGTTTAGGTTAGATAGTTGACAGAAAATTGGTTGGGTGAAATATGAGACAGCGCATGTTAGAAAGAAGATCAATATTAACTGGATTTCAACACAACATGATTACTCCTCCCATCTTAATCTAATATTACAAGGACAGAGTAGCTGGAACGGGGGCTGGGCCATGTTTTCAGGGGAAAACTAGGCCAACTGGTACAACTAACAGTGTTTTACTAAGAGAACCCTCTGCAGCCCACACTGGTGAGTGACGTTTGGGTCTTGAAAGCTGCCAAGCTGCCATCTGAGGGTACAGCAGATGGTCTCAACTTAGCACGAACGGATGATCACCAAGAACTAAAATGACATGAGGGAGAGAGAACCCAGAAAACAGAGAGACCCACATGAGCAGGTGAGTACATTGACTTGTGACCAGAAGAACTGGATGGTGCCCGGCCGCCAACAGTGATAGGCATGATGGAGCTCACAAAGTTGAGTCTCACTGGCATCACTAGAATAAAAAGGGGTGTACACTGAGGTCTCCACTAAAAGACCCCAGTTGATGGTCCATGTGCCTAGGAGTTCCCCTGGGAGCATGGCGCCTGGCCCTGATGCTGCCCTGTCCATAAATCATAAGGTGACCTCTCGAACGTGAATGGTTTGGACTTGGAGACACAGAGTGACAATATCACATGTGCACTTCATGGTTCTATGCGTCTGTAGTTATCGCCCTGCTGACCTCTTACTGGAGGAAGGGGAGTGGGTGGAGAAGAGGGGATAGGAGATTGTTGGGAGGATTAGACATGTATGCAGCAGAGAGGAAGAGGATGCTATCACTGGGCAGGGAAAGCAGTGGGAACTGCATATTAGGTGGGCATGCAAATTTATTTTGGAGTGTACATTTTCATTCAATCATAATTAAGAAAAAAAAGGGGAGTCTATAGCAGAAAATTAACAGGGAACTTCCAGAAATTCAAGCCAAATTTGGAAAAGTACATGGAAGCAGGGATATCACTGTTGATGTCAGATGAATCCTGGATGAAAACACAGAATATCAGAAAGATGTTTACCAGTATTTATTGACTATGCAATGGCACTGGACTCTGTGGCACATAGCAAATTACAGATGACATTGCAGAGAATGGGAATTCCAGAACACTTAATTGTGCTCATGAGAAATGTGTATGTGGATCAAGAGCCAGTTGTTCAAAGTCAGGAGAGGTGTGCGTCAAAAGCATCCTTTCACCATACTCATTCAGTCTGTGTGCTAAGCAAATAATCTGAGATGTTGGTCTATGTGAAGAAGAACATGGCATCAGGATTGGAGAAAGACATGTTAACAAACTATTATGCATGTGTCACAACCTTACTTGCTGAAAGTGAAGAGGACTAGAAACACTAATGAAGAACAAAGACCACACCATTCAGTATAGATTCCATCTCAACATAAATAACACCATAACCGGACCAATAAACAATATCCTGATAAATCAGTGATTGAAGTTGAGAAGGATTTCATTTTGCTTGTATTCACAATTCATACCCATGGAAACAGCAGTCAGGAAATCAAAAGATACATAGCACTGGGTAAATGTGCTGCAAAAGACCTCCTGAAAATGTTGAAAAGCAGAGATGTTATCTTGAAGACTACTGTGTTCCTGACACAAACCATGGTGTTTTCAATCTCCTCATATGTGTGTGAAAATGGATGATGAATAAGGAAGATCAAAGAAGCATTGAAACCTTTGAATCAAGGTGTTGGTGAAGAGTGTTGCAGACTTCATGAACTGCCTAACTGATGAGCAATTCCATTTTGGAAGAAGTACAGTCAGAATGCTTCTTCAAAGCAAGGATGGAGACTGTCTCATGTACTTTGGACATGTCATCAGGAAGGATCAATCCCTGGGGAAGAATCACATGCTTGGTAAAATAGAGGGTCAGAGGTAAAGGAAGACCCTTGTTAAAATGGATTGGCACAGTGGTAGCAACGGTGAGCTCTACCGTAACAATTGTAAGAATGCCACAGAACCAGGAAGTGTTTTGTTCTGTTGTGCATACAGTCACTGTGACTCCAGATTGATTGAAGGGCACTGTTTTAGTAAGCTAGTGCTACCCTAACAGAAATACCACAAAGTGGATGGCTTTAACAAAGGATTAATCTTACATGGTCTGGTAGGCTACAGGTTCAAATTCAGGATGTTTACCCCTTGTTGGCTCTGGAGGAAAGTCTTTGTGTTGCATCAGTCTTTGTTCAGAGAGCATCTTGGCACAGGAACCTCAGGTCTGAAGGATGTGCTGTACTCCCAGTGCTGATTTCTTGATGGTATGAAGTTCCTCAGTTCTCTGCTTGCTTCCCTTTCCTTTTATCTCTTGTAGGATGAAAGGATAAATGGTGACGTAAGCCATACTCCAGGGAAACTCCCTTTACACTGGAGCAGGTAGGTGATCTTATGAAGGGGTTTATGATCCCACCCTAATTCTCTTTAAAGTAATCCATTCTGCTAACCACAGGTAAAGATTAGTACTTACAGCATCAGAAAATCACAAAATGGAGGGCAGTCACAGAATACAGGAAATTCTTGCCCAGCCAAATCACTACACGTATTTTTTGGGGGGACACAATTCGATCCCTGACAGGCACCTAACAACAACAGAGCACATCATAGTGCAATTGATCAAAACCAAAGAAGAAGAAAATTTCTTGAAAGAAATGAGAAAATAAAGACACATTACATAGATGCATTACATGTAGGGAACAAGAACTTGATTAAACACTGAATCCTTATCAGAACTGATGGAGGCTATAAAACTGAAACAGCCTTAGGATGCTTAAATGAAAAAGTAGATAAACCATAGCTGTCAACCAAGAATTCTATATCCAGCAGAATATCTTTCAAGAGTGAAAGAGAAAAAGAAGGGTATCAGAAATCTAAGGAATTCTTCAGCATCAGACCTGCATTACAAGAAATAATAAGTGACATGCTCAAGGTTACACAGAAATGATAATACCTGGAAACTCGGACCTTCAGCAAGGAAAAAGAGCAAAGGAATAGTACTGGTATTTTTTTACAGTATTTGTGGCAGACATTGTGGTATACCACCAGATTTGCCTCCAAGAAGGGTTGCCCCAAATATTAAGAATGCTCTCTACAGTCAGCCTTCGATTGGTGGCATGTTCTGAGGTCATCTCAGCTGCACATTCTTCCCACAATTTACAGAGGATGTATAAAGGCCCATCCATTTGTCAACATAAGGTAACTCTGATGAACCATTTCAGCAACAGAGATCCCCAGATCCACAAAAGTGTCAGTTGTCATTGTCGGGCCTGCTTTATAGGTAGATTCCTGCCTCTACTTCATGTGGTTTTCCCACTCTGTTTTTGAGTGCTATTTCTTAAAAAAAGTCAGATAGACTAACACAATAATAAAATTAACAGATGACCTGAGCTATTAAGTTATATCATAAACAGGATAAATGGACATTCTTTCATGGTAAGACACCTGATTTATGAAGAAAGCACAACAGTTAGAATACTGTAGTAAGGAACACTTGATAAAAAAAATCCAGTTTTATCATTCACTTTTCATAAGCTTCAGAAACAGAGTTGCATATTGAAATTGAAACCCTGGAGAGATATATGCATATCTGTGTGTATCTGTGGGGAAACCCTGGTGGCAGAGTGTTTAAGTGCTACATCTGCTAACCAAAAGGTCAGTAGTTTAAACCCAGTGGGAACTCTTTGGAAAGTCTATGGGGCAGTTCTACTCTGACCTATCTCCATGTCTATGTCAATATCTACATCTTTGTATCTGTATTTACAAAAAGAGGAAAACTCTGAAGATGGACTGACAAAGTGTCTGCAGCAATAAACTCAAGCAGGGGCAACAGTTATGAGTATGTTACAGGACTAGGCAACATTTTGTTCTGCTGTATGTCGGGTCACTACAAGTCAGAACTGATTCATTGGCACCTACCTACAGCTGAGTCGGATCCGACTCGACGGCACTTGGCTTGGCTGGCCTACAGCGATCTCTGTTTCTCTGTGTATATCTATGTATAATGTTCCCTGTTGATTGTATATGGCTACATACATTCCACTGGGACCATTAAATAGGAAGTTTGATATTGAAGCTTAAAATCAAGAAAAATTCAGAAAAGTATAAAACAGTGATAGCGTATGACCAAATGATATTTTCCCAGAAGCTGTCCACACTGAATTAGACTTTTAAAAAGATGCCAGAAACCAAAATTAAGAGAAATCAATACATTGTACAGTGGGTAACTTGTGTTTATATATTTATTACATATAAGTGTATTGATTGAATGCCAATGAGCCTAAACTGATAGTCAGCCAGAGAGGCTCTTCTGCCTTTACCGTGATCCACCCTCATTCTCACATTTCTGTTAGTGATAGCAAATTAAATGGGCTGCTTCTTCCTGCACGGCATGAAGTCTCCTGCCTGGTGTGAGCAGCATTTGGCATTAATTAAGCATACCTACCTCCTCAAGGTTTCCAAGGAGCCTCACAGTTCCAAACAACTTTAGTTCACACCTGTCCCATGGAATAAGCTACAAGTCAATATCACTGCTTCCATTTAAAACTAACACTGACTTAAAAAATTTCTGATGTAATCAGCAAATAAATAGTCAGAATTTATGTAAAAAATGAAGAGCAGATGCATTGTCACAAACTAGTGTTAATGGTCACAAATGATGGATAAGACAGGGAGATATGGGAGGATTAGGATAGATGGAAAAAATTCCACTCTAAAAAAGTTAATGAAAATAGTGACACGATCACCTGAAAAATAGCATAGCTTTAAGACAAAACTTAATAGATGTTACTTTATTCAATTTCATTTTTAATTTTCTTTGGAGTGATTATGCTAAAGGACTGTGTCAACATGCTGTATTCTTCATATTCTATAAACTGAGTGTATTCTGTTATCTGGTTATTTATTCATTTTCTTAAAGTGCAGTGACTTTAATGTGTCTTGTCAAGTGCTAAGGTACAAGGAATAATGACACGTCATCTTGATTTTTAAGAGCCCATGATTCATCTCAATCAGTATTTCTACACCTGAATGTAGTTGTAATCACTGAGAATAAAACAGCCTACTGTATGGTTTGAAGTCATGAAAGGCATGCAACAGAGTCTTTCACCATATGTATTCAATCTGTATGAAAAGCAAATCCATAAAACCAGAGTACATGAAGAAGAATATGGCATCAAGATTGGAGGAAGACTCCCTAGCAACCTGTGTTACACAGATGATACTACCTCCCTTGCTGAAACTGAAGAGGACTTGACGCGTTTACTGATGAAGATCAAAGACTACAGCTCTCATTATAGATTACACCTCAATGCAGAGAAAACTAAAATACAACTGGACAAAAAAGTAAAATCGTGTTAAAAGGAGAAAAAAATTGAAGTTGTCAAGGACTTCATTTTATTTGGATGAACAATCAATACCCGCAGAAGCAGTAGTCAAGAAATCAAAGGACACTATGCACGTGGAAAATCTGTTGCAAAAGACCTCTTTCAAGTGTTAAAAAACCAAAATATCACCTTGAAGCATCAGGTACACTTGTCTCAAGCCATGACGTTTTCACTCGCTTCATATGCACTGGAAAGCTGAAAAATGAATAAAGAAGACTTAAGAAGAATTGAGGCCTTTGAATTGTGGTGTTAGCAGACAATATTGAATGTATCATGGAATGCCAGAAAAACAAACAAAACTGTATTGGAAGGAGTACAGCCAGAATGTTCCTTAGAAGTAAGAACAGCACTGCTTTGTCTCATGTACTTTGGAGGTGTTAATCAGGAGGGATCAGTGCCTTGGATCTCATGCTAGGGCAAGGAGAGGGTCAGTGAAAAAGAAGACTCACAATGTCGTCTTCAATATTCAATATTGTTTGCTGCCACCATAGTTCAAAGGCGTTAGTTCTTCACAATGAGATACACACAGTTCTCATAAGAATGATTGTGAGAATGAGACAGGACCACACAGTGTGTTGTTCTATTGTACATAAGGTTACTAGGAGTTAGAACTGACTCCACGGCGCCTAACAACAAAAGTAACGACGGTATCATTTATGTATTTGGCAGTAGAAAGATGAAAAAGGGTGCAGAAAGACCTGAGATTTATTAACAGGAATGTGTTTTTTAATATTGTTGTTTTGAATGTTAACATCTTCCTCTTTTTCACTCACCCTCTGTTTTACCAAGCACGATGTGTGTTTTAGCCTAGATTATCTAGAGAAGCAAAACTAGTAAAGTATATAAATATATAGAGAGAAAAATTTATTTCAAGGAAATAATCAATTGATTGTAGAGGCTGGAACATTCCATGTCCAAAGCTCTGGATTAGAAGATTCTTCTGATTCATATAGCCACATAGGCTGGTGAAATCACAACTGGCAGTTCAGAGGGCAAGCCTCTAGGTCATAGGCTGGGCACATCAAGGAACTGCAAGATCATTAGTCAGGACAGTAGATAAGCTGTCAGAGAAGTCTCAAGAATCTGAGGTCAGATAAACAGGAGCCAGCTTCAGGAACCAGAGTGAACAAAATCTTTCCTCTGAAACTAGTGCCCTGAATTTGGACTTGTATCCTACTGGACTGTGAGAGAATAAATTTCTCTTTGTCAAAGCTAACATTTGTGGTATTTCTCTTATAGCAGCACTAGATATCTAAGACAGAATTTGGTCCTAGAAAGAAAAGGGTGCCACTCTAAAGGGTGTAAAAAATGTAGAAGCAGTTTTGAAACAAAGTGCCGATAGAGGCTGGAAGTGTTTTAAAGTGCCTAGTAGTGAAAGCCTAGATTGCCTTGAAGAGATTGTTGATGGAAATACAGGCATCAAAAACAATTCTGGTTAGGACTTACTAGGAGGTGAAGAGAGTTGTTACAGTGGAGATGGTGAAGGTAGATAGAAGAAGCAACAGAACCAGGAGACCAGTGAGAAACAGCACTGGAACTGATCCACAGTGCAAGACAGCTGAGTACCTTTGAGCTGAAATTTACTGGCAGAGTGGGGTGCCTCTAAGCAATTATCAGTGGAGTTGAAAAGCTTTGGAACCCTTAGCCCAGCTGGTCAGATGCAGGTAGAAGCCCAAGAGGCCAAGGGACCAGGAAGCATAAGCTGAAGAAACAAGGAACACAGAAATCAAAGCTGCCTCTGTGTCAGAGGGTAGGGCCATGAAGTCTGGGGTCTCAAATAGTGGAAAAACCACTCAGATGGACTAGGAGAATGTGGCCACCCAAATTTGAGGAAACCCAGTTGCCATTCTAGTGAGCCTGGAAGGCAGCGCTGAAAGCCAAGTTCAGTGGGCCTCCACTAAGAATTCAAACTTGGTGGCGAATAACACAAGTCTGGAGGCTAGGGCCGTTAGGTCTCAGAGAAGAGAGGATCATTTTCAACCCCCAAAGGCTAATGTAATTTGTACTGCTGACTTGTTTGCAGCCTGCTGTGCCTAATTACCCTCCAGTTTCTCCCATTTGTAATGGAAATCTCTAGCATGTGTCTATTCCCACATTGTACTTTGGATACAGACGTATTTAACAGAGGAAAAGGAATTTCTAGGTTTTAGATTTGGAGTTTGTTTAAGACTTTTGTTATGATACAAGTTCTGACAAGTCTGCAAACTTAGTTGTTCTAAGTGCTGCATACCGCACTGATGAATATCACTACATGAATATCACTACAGTTGCCTTCAAAGCACTTGCCTTGGGAGGCAACACCAACATCAGTGCCTAGTCCACCCTTCAAAGCAATTTTGGAACTCTTTATGCAATGGCCATTGCACACAGCGGCAAGGTGGCAAATTTGAAAACTTAATTGTATAGTTATCTGTGAGGGAGTTTTTATCCAGTAAACAAATAACTGTATTGGAATACCCTCCCTACTCATCTGATCTGGCCCCCAGTGCCTTTTTAATTTACCCAAAGATAAAAGCAATACTGAAATGAAGACATTTTGATGACATTGAGGATGCCCAGCCCAGTGCCGTTGAGGATATCAAGAGTAATGTGACGACATCTCTAATCGCCATTCCAGAAAAAGAGTTCCAGAATTGCATTCAAGGGGATGAACTAGGTGCTGGTATGAGTGCATAGCTTTCCAAGGGGAGTACTTTGAAGATAACCATAGTGATATTGAGCAGTTAGGTATGTAGCACTTTTTCTAAGATGAGTTTGTGAACTTAAGTGGCCATCTTTGTTTGCAAATGCAAATGCTTTCACTTCTTCCTTACCAGTTTGCATGTCCTTTCTTTCTTTTTGTAGTCTGATTGCTCTGGGTAGAACCTTCAGTGCCATATTGCATAAACGTGGTGATACAGGACATCTTTGTATGGTTATCGTTCTCAAGGGGAATGGTTTCAGATTCTCTCCACTTAGGATGATGTTGGCTGTTGGTTTTGCACAGATGCTGTTGTTGAGGAATTTTCCTTCCATTCCTGTTTTTCTAGGAGTTTTGTGATGAATGGGTGTTGGATTTTGTCAAATGCCTTTTCTGCATCAGTAGATAAAATCATGTGGTTCTTGCCTTTTGTTTTACTTATGTATGCATTACATTGATTTTCTATGTAGTTTTCTAGGGTTGAATTACCCCTGTATACCTGGGATGAATCCCACTTGGTCACGGCAAATTATTTTTTTGATGTTGAATTCTATTGGCTAGAATCTTGTTGAGGATTTTTGCATATGAGTTCACAAGGGATACTGGACTGGTGGATGCATTTCCAAGTGTTCCTTTTCTCCTGTGTCTCCTCTAGTGGTATCACTAAGGTTAGTGTCACCTCATGCAGTGACTCATGATGTCACTTTCTCCCGTGGACTTCGTCCCTTACCATATGAGAAAAAATCCTTAATAACATATTCTGTGCTAATGTTACTCATCAATTGTAATTCCCGTGTATCACTCCTTCTTTTCCTTTAGTTACTACTTCATTCTCAGAAGGCTGTTGATATATGTTCACAAATACTTGTTACCACAAGATTATAGTTAGACTTCAGAAAATTGGACAAAATCAGCAACTATATAAATACTAGTAGCAATGAAAACAATAATGTGTGCTCACAGTAAGTATAGACTAAAGTGCTGGATGAGAGGTGTCATTGTAATTGGATAATAGTAATTCTGATAGGAAAACATTACAAAGTTCATAAACCTTGTTATCAACCTTGTTACCAATCTTGTTGTTGTAACTAAGTACAGGAGTTTTTTAGACAGTCTTTGGAATCCTTATCAAAATAATCTCAAAATTTCATCCACTGTAGTCCACATCCCTGTACCTCCCTATTGATGCTACTCAGCTGTTCAACTACTCTTCTACAGTTTCATAAAGTCATCACTAGATGGGATTAGATTACACTCTTTTCAGGTGTGACTTCGTAGTCACTGATAGCATCTTCATAGCCTCTATTTTTATCTGAGGTAGGTACCTCAAGGGCAGCAGCTCTGAGATTTCAACGTATCTTTTAGGATGGCAAAATTGAATCCATAGTATGTGTTATATGATTTTCAAAAAGTCAAAAAAAGAGAACACAATTTTCAATATGAAAGTTTTTCCTGCATGTAATGTTTATTTTAAGTATTTTTAAAGCATGTTGGCTGATAGATTTTTAGCTTGTGTAAATAATAATAAAAAATACAGTGCTGAAAATGAATAATAGTAAATTTAGTTAACAAACTTTGGTGATAATCTCAAATACAGTTACAACTCCTCTCTTCCTGAAGGTGCATGTTCATCTTCCCACCCATTAAAAAAAAAAAAATCAAATAAACTAGCCATTGAGTCAATCCTAACTCATAGTGACCCAACAGGACAGAGTAGAACTGCCCTGTAAAGATTCCAAGGAGTAACTGGTAGATTCAGACTGCTGATCTTTCAATTAGCAGCTGAGCTTATAACCACTGTGCCACCACGGTTCCCACTTAAAGCTGGAGTCTATTTTAGTTACTCTGGAATTCAGGGTAGCCTTGTGACTTGTTTTAACAAATGAAATACAGTAGAAGTCATGCTGTGCTAGTTCTGGTCTGAGTCTCTGAAGCTTTTATGATCTCCTTCATTCATCTTTGGAGCACTATCTCTTGGATCTCAGCAATCATATCATAAGGAAGTCCAGGCACTTCTGCCAGAGAGAGAAGAGACATTGAAAGGTCTTAGAGAATGAGCTATCTCATGGAGAAAGATGGCACATAGAAGAAACTTGAAGTGTCCCAATTAGCTTACAGCTGAATGCAAACACATACATGATGGTATTTAACTCCCATAGAATAGAGGAACCAGCCATTCACTGAACCCACAGAATCATGATAAAACAATAAGTTGCTTGTTGTTGTTGTTGTATTAAGCCACCAAGTTTTGGAGTTGTTTTTTACACGTAACCAAATAATAGAATCATTATTTGTTTCATATATTAAAAGAAATATATTTTGTATATGTGTAAACACTCATATAAAGTGGTCTACTCTTTCAGTATTTGGACTAACGTAAGTCTTGTGAATCCTAAGAGTAGATAACACAGAACTGTCTGAATAAATTCTAAAGAACTCCTCCCTGTATCATGTAATCATATAATATGAAAATGATAATTAATTTTTCTTTCATGGTTGAGCTCACAAAAATGAAATTTCAACATAATAAATATCTTTTTTTTTGCTCTCTTTCAAGAGAGCAAGACAATTACAAAATATTAATAGAAAAAAATGAAGCATATTAAAAGTGTGTTAATATGGTCAAAACATTCAGAGGAAAACAATAGTTTAGACATTCTGTGGTGTGTTGATAATGAGCAAAAAGAATATAGGCTAAAATTACAAAAGCCATATGAGCTAAAAATAAAATAGTACGATATATGTCACTTTAATAACATACACTGGTAATTTGTGCATTTTCAGTAAATATGTTGTACCTAAACAAAAAGGTAACAAAATGAAACTAAAGATATTGTGAACTCAGTAAGATAAATGAATAATTTTATTGACATGATCTGTAGGGTCCTCATGAGGCTCAGTTATCTGGACAGCCGTGGGTTTGGTTTAATTTTTACTAACTTCTACAGTCTGAAATTGACTGAACATGCAATCAGGATGCATCAATAACTACTGGTGATTGGAAGGCAAAAGTTGGAAATGAAGAAGGAACAGTAGTTGGAAAATATGGTTTTGGTGGTAGAAAGGATTCTGGAGATAAGATATCGTGACATAATTTTGCAAGACCAATGACTCTTCTCTGCAAATATCTTTTTTCAATGACAAACATGGTGACTGTACATATGGGTATTGCCAGAAGGAATGTACATGAATCAGATCCACTGCATCTGTGGACAGAGACTATGGAAAAGCTCAATATCATTAGATAAGAATAAGAACAAGACCAGTGGCCATTAAGAACAGAACATCAATTGCTCATATGCAAGTTCAAGTTTAAGCTGAACAAAATAAGTCTGTGAAGTGAAAGTTAAAATACAACCTTGAATATATCCCTCATGAATTTAGGCACCACCTTGAGAAATTTTTTTATTATGATTGAATAAAAATGTACATTGCCATATAAATTCACATGCTCACCTATATATGCAGCTCCCACTGCTCTCCATGCCCAGTGACAGCACACACCTCCTCTCTGCTCCATACTTGTCCTATCTTCCCAACGGTCTCCTGTCCCCTCCTCTCCACCCACTCCCCTTCCTCCAGCAAGAGGCCAGCAGGATGACATCCCATAGATGCACAGAACCATAAAATTCCCACAAGATATGGTCACTCTGTGTCACCAAGTCCAATCCACTACTGTTGGAAAAGTTGACCTGCTTTATGATTTATGGACAGGGGCAGCATCAGGGCCAGGGGCCATGCTCTTAGGGGAACTCCAAAGCCCCTGGACCATCAATTGTGGGTCTTTTATTGGAGATCTCAGGGTACATCCCTGTTTATTTTCTTCTTGCCACTGAGACTCCACTTTGTGAGCTGCGTTGTGGCTATCACTGGTGGTGGCCGGGCACCATCTGGTTCTTCTAGTCACAAGTTGATGTAGAGACCCATTCATGTGGGTCTCTCTGTCTGCTGGGTTCTGTTTTCAACATGTCATTCCTGTCCAACGTGATCATCTGTTCCTGTTGAGTTGGGACCATTTGCTGTACTCTCAGATGGCAGCATGGCAGCTTTTAAGACCCCAGATGCCACTCACCAATGAGGGGTGCAGAGAGTTCTCATTAGCAAAATGTTAGTGTGCCAACTGGCCTCGATTTTACCTGAGAGCATGGTCTCTGGCCCCCCGCCCCAACTTTGAGAAAAAATTGACCCACTGAACACTAATGACCAAAAACCAGATGTACTGTGGAATGACACCAAGGACATCATACATGAAAAAAGTGAGAGATGTTTAAAAAGATGTGGAAGAAGGAAAAGATAAAAATGGATGTCAAAAGACAATCTGAAATTTGCTCCTGAAGTAGCTAAAGCAAAGGAAGAAATGATGAAATTAAAGAGATAAACAGAAGATTTTCATGAGTGGCTCCAGAATACAAATTATACAGTGAAATGTAAAAAGTCTTGGACATAGAAAATCAAAAAGGGAAGAACATACTTGACGTTTCTCGAGAAGAAATAACTGGAGGAAAAATTCAAGTCTCAAGTTGCAATAGTGAAGGATTCTATGGAAAAATATCAAATGGTGCAGAAACCATCAAAAGAAGATGAAGGCATACACAGAGTCATTATTCTGCTGGTCAAAGCTCAACCCTGTCAGGAGGTAGCATGTGATCAGGAACCAATGTCACTGAAGGAAAAAGTCCAGGTTTCACTGAAGGCATTGATGGGAAACAAAGCTCCAGGAATTCGGGGTAACAGTTGAGATATTTCAGCACACAGATGCAGTGCTGAAAGGGGACCTTTGTCTATGCCCACAAATGTGGAAGAAAGCTGGCTGGTACATTAACTGAAAGAGATCCATATTTATGACTATTCCCAAGTAAGGTGATCTATCTGAATGTGGAAGTTATGAAAAAATACTAATACTATACGCAATTCAAATTTTTGTGAAGCTCACTCAGAAGCAGTTGCAACAGTACGTTGACTAGGAACTGCCAGAAATTCAAGTTGGCTTCAGAAGAGGACATCAGACCAGTGATATATCCGACATGGATGCTGAGAGAAAGTAGTAAAAGGCCAGCAAGATGTTTACCTGTGTTTTATAAACTATGCAAAGGCATTGGGCTTGTAGATCATGACAAATTATGGTTAACATTGTGAAGAATGGAAATTCTAGAGCTGTTACTTGTGATTTTGAGGAACATGTACATAGGTCAGGAGCCAGTTGTTCAAACAGAATAAGGAGCTACTGTGTGGTTTAAAGTTAGGAACTGGGTGCATCAAGGTTGTGTCTTTTCAACGTTCTTATTAAACATGTATGCTAAGCAGGTAATCTGAGAAGTTAGACTATATTAAGAGGAACAGGACGTTAGGTTTGGAGGAAGTCTGGTTAACAGCCTGCAGTATGATGATGACACAACCTTGCCTCCTGACAGTAAAGAGGATGTGAAGCAGTTAATGATGAAGATCAAACACCACAGCCTTCAATTTGGATTACACTTCAACATAAAGAAAACAAAAATTCTCACTGCTGGGCTAATGAACATCAAGATAAGTGAAGACAAGATTGACATTGTCAAGGATTTCATTTTTTTCTTGAATCCACAATAATACCCATGGAAACAGCAGCCAAGAAATCAAGAGAGACATTGCATTGGGAAAATCTCATGCAAAAGCATTCTTTAAAATGTTTAAAAGCAAAACTGCCACCTTGAAGACTAAGGCAAACCTGACCCAAGCCATGGCATTTTCAGTTGCCTCATGCATGTAAAAGCTGGGTTATGAATAAGAAAGGCCAAAAGCATTGAAACATTGATGCCTTTCAGTTTTTTGTTGGCAAAAAAAATATTGAATATACAAAAACAATGATCAAATCTGTTTCTGAAGAAGTATAGCTAGAGTGCTTCTTAGAAGTAGAGATTGCAAGGCTATGTCTCACATACTTTGGACATTTTATCAGGAGAGATCTGTCCATGGAGAGGGACTTCATGCTTGGTAAAGCAAAGAACCAGGCAAGAGGGGCAGACCCATAATGAGATGGATTGACACTGTGGCTGCAACAGTGGGCTTAAAATGTCACAATTGTGGGGATGGCACAGGACTGGCCAGTGTTTGTTCTGTTTCACACAGAGTCTCTATGTGGATGAGCTGACTCGACAGCACAGAACATCACGATTTAATAGCACTTAATAACAAGAAAAACATTAAGGTCATTGAGAGATGAATCTTGAAACTGAATTTTAGGGATTAATAATTGTGGAGAAAGTAGAAAACTAAGCCATGTGTCCTGGTATAGTAAGAAACCTGCAGCTGACATGTAAGCATTAGCAAGTGTTTTTGAAAGAAGCTGTATCCTCTTGCTGGGATGAAATAGAAACATGCCTGTGTGGAGCGTAACTTGTTTGCCTCCACTGCGGTAAGAAGGTGAGAGAGGGAATAAAAGAACAATAAATTAATTATCTATCTCCAGTGTCCTCCATTGAGAATTTGTAACCAAAAACTCATTTTCCTGTGGCTCTGATTCAATACTTACACTAACCATATTGGCAGGGAAACTCTCTACTGAGAATTCAAATTAAAGTGATCCCATGTAGTTCACAACCTCTAGTGTTCAGCAGAAGAAAATTAAAACCTTCCTTAGAGAAAATAATGTTGAACTCAGGCTGCTATGGAGTCTCAAGAATACAAATTTTGTACTTCTAATAAATACAGTTTGTCATTCTGTGGGGGCTTGCATGTTGCTGCAATGCTACAAGTTATGCCACCAGTATTTGGATACCAACAGGGTCATCCATGGAAACCCTAATGGTATAATGTTGAAATGTTAAACAAAAGGTTGACAATTAAAATCTCCCAGGTGCTCTTTGGAAACACTTTGGAATTCTTCTCCAGCTATAGGATCACAAGGAGTTGGAATCAAATTGACAGCCATGGGTAGGGTCATCCACGGAAGATTAGTTTGAGCTGAGCTTCCAGAATAAGATGGACTAGGAAGAAAGACCCAGAAGTCTACTTCTGAAAAGAATTAGCCAGTGAAAATCTTATGAATGACAGTGAAACATTGTCTTGGTAAAGTGGTGGAAGATGAGCCTCCTAGGTTGGAAGGCACTCAAAAGATGACTGGGGAAGAGCTGCCTACTCAAAGTAGAGCTTGCTTCAATGATGTGGATAGAGTCAACTTTTCAGATCTTTCATTTGCTGATGTGGTGTCATGGATTAAATTGTTTCTCCCCTCCCCCGAAAATATACATAGTACTATTCCTGGGCCAGTGATTCCCAGTAAGGTGTGATTTTGTGATTTCCTGGTGCTGTAAATCCTAATCTCTGCTCATGGTTAAGATTGGTTTTATGCTAAAGAGGAGTAGGGTTTCTCTAAGATTACTTTCCTGCTCCAATGTAAAGAGTTTCACTGGAGTGTGGCTGGTGCTACCTTTTATCCTACAGGATATAAAAGGAAAGGGAAGCAAGCAGAGAGTTGTGAACCTTGTGCCATCAAGAGAGCATCACTGGGAGTAGAGCGTGTCCTTCATACCTGAAATTCCTGTGCCAAGATGCTCTCTGACCAAAGGCTGATGCAACACAAGGATTTAGCTCGAGAGCCCATGGAGAGGGAAAGCCTCCTCCTGGAGCAGACATCTTGAATTCACACTTGTAGCCTACTGGACTGTGTAAGAATAAACATTTCTCTTTTTAAAACCATCTACTCCTGCTATTTATGTTACAGCAGTATGAGATGACTAAAACATGTAGCATATACTCAAAATGAGAAGAAACAGCTACAAACACCTATAGGAACATGGAACGTACAAACTATGAATCTAGGAAAATTGGAAATAATAAAAAATTAAATGGAATGCACAAACATCAATATCCTAGAGCTGAAATGGACTCATACTGGCCATTTTGAATCATATGTATGGTCTACAATGCTAAGAGTGACAACTTGAAAAGGAATGGTGTTACATTCCATCATAAAAAACAACATTTCAAGATCTGGCCTGAAGTACAGTGCTGTCAGTGACAAGATAACATCCTTACACCTATAAGGAAGACCGGTTAATACAACTGTTATCTGAATTTATGTATGAACCACTGAGGCTAGAGATGAAGAAATGGAAGATTTTTACCAGTTTCTTCAGTCCAAAATTGATCAAACATGTAGTCTGTATACACTGATAATTACTGGTGATTGGAATGCAAAAGTTGTAAACAAAGGAGGAGGAGTGGTAGTTGGAAAATATGGTGTTGGTGATAAAGACTACCTTCCTGCTCCAATGTAAAGGATTACCCTGGAGTGTGGAGTTTGCATGACAGAATTTTTCAAGACCAACAACTTCTTCATTGCAAATACCTGTGCTGGCCAAGATAAATGGTAACTATACGAATGGACCTCATCAGACGGAATACACAGGAATCAAGTCGACTATATGGAAGGAGGTGGTGGAAAAGCTCAATATCATCAGTCAAAACAAATTCAGGGTTGATTGCAGCACAGACCATCAATTGCTCGTATGCAAGCTACAACTGAAACTGAAGACAATTAGAAAGAGTCCATGGGAGTAAAAGTATGACACTGAGTATGTCACCTGACTTTAGAGACCATCTCAAGAGTAGATTTGATGTGTTGTCATTAAAAAGACTAGGAATAAATAAAAGATCAAATTGGATGTCAGAAGAGTGACTCTGAAAATTGCTCTTGAATACTGAATAGCTAAAGCAAAAGGAAGAAATTATGAAGTAAAAGAACAAAACAGAAGATTTCAAAGTGCAGCTCAAGAAGACGAAGTAAAGTATACTGATACATGCAAGGAGTTGGAAATAGAAAACCCAAAGGGGAGAACATACTTGGCATTTCTCAAGCTGAAAGAACTGAAGAAAAAAGTCAAGATTTTAGTTGCGGTAGTGAATGTTTCTGTAGGGAAAATATCAAATGGCACAGGAAGCATAAAAAGATGATAGAAGGACTACAGAGTTACGATACCAAAAAGAACTGGTCAACATTCAACCATTTCTGGAGATGGTGTACAATCAGGAACCAACTATACTGAAGGAAGAAGTTGAAGCTGCACGGAAGGCACTGGCAAAAAGCAAGGCTCCAGGAATTGATGGAACACCAACTGAGATGATTCAGCAAACACATGTGGTGCTGGAAGTGCTCATTCTTCTATGCCAAGGAATTTGGAAGGGAATTACCTGGCCAATTGACTGGAAAAGATCCAAAACCTATGACTATTCTCAAAAAAGGTATTTCAACTGAATATGGAAATTATCAAACAATATCACTAATATTGCATGCAAGTCTGATTTTGCTAAAAATCATTCAGTAGTTGCTGTAACAGTGTACTGAGAGGGAACTACCAGAAATTCAGACCAGAATCAGAAGAGGACATGGAACCAGGCTAACATTGCTGATATCAGATGGCTCTTGGCTAAAAACAGAGAATCCGAGAAAGACATTTGTTTACATTTTATTGATTATGCAAAGGCATTTAATTGTGTGAATCATAATAAATTATGGATAATATTGTGGAAATACAGAACACTTAATTGTTCCTACAAGGCATCTGTTCACAGATCAAGAGGTAATCATTCAAAGAGAACAAGAGGATGTTGCATGGTTTAAAGTCAGGAAAAGTGTGTGTCACGGTTGTATCCTTTCACCATACATATTCAAGTTGTATGCTAAACAAATAATCAGAGAAACTGGACTGCATGAAGAAGGATGGTACATCAGGATTTAAGGAAGGCTAATTAACAACTGTCTTGTGCAGATGACACATTCTTGCTTGTTGAAGGTGAAAAGGACTTGAAACGCTTACTGATAAAGTTGCAAAACCACAGCCTTCAATATGGATTACACCTAAACATTGAGAAAAGAAAAATCCTCACAACTGGACCAGTAAGCAACATCATGATAAATGGAGAAAAGATAGAGGTTATCAAAGACTTCATTGTACTTGGATCCACAGTGGAAAACCTGGTGGCACAGTGGTTACATGCTATGTCTGCCAACCAAGAGGTCGGCGGTTTAATTCTGCCAGGCACTTTTTGGAAACTGTTGGGCAGTTCTGCTCTGTCTTACAGGGTTACCATGAGGCAGAATCAACTAGAGGGCAGTGATTTTGTTTGTGTGTGTGTTCAGATTCACAGTCAACACTCTTGGAAGCAGCAAAGAATCAAAAGATGCATTGCATTGGTAAAATCTGCTGCTAAAGACCTCTTTAAAGTGTTTTAAAGCAAAGATGTAACCTTGAATTCTAAGGTGCATCCAACCCAAACCGTGGCATTTTCAGTTACGCCATATGCATTCAAAGGCTGGACAGTGAATGAGGGAGACAGAAGAAGAATTGATACATTTGAATTGTTATGTTGGAGAATATTGAATATACTGCAGACTACCAAGGGAATGAACAGATGGGTCTCAGAGGAAGTACAACCTTAGCAGCAAGAATTGTGAAATACATCTCACATACTTTAGACCTGTTGTTGGGAGGGGATCAGTCAGCAGTCCATACCACCAGGAACTGCTTGAAAACTCTATGGGGAGTTTTACTGTGTCCTGTTGAGTCACTCGAAGTGTGAATCAACTTAATAACAGTGTTTTTTTTCCCCTAATGTAAAAGTGAACTACCCAGTATGATCATAACCCTTCTGTTGGTACTTTCTGTGTGCCACTGCTCGTATGTATGATTTCCAGTATCTCAAATGTTGTTTCACATCTACAGTCACATTGCATTATTTGATAAATGACCATCAAACATAGTGTTACAGAAAATCTGACATTTGAGGGTTGAAAAGTAACAGAAGTTCAATTCTACAACACAGCATACACAATACGAGTGTATATCTCAATCCATCATGTTTCCCTATCATGCCCTTAGTTTAGACTGAAAAATGCCTGAAAGAAAACTGAGACTATTTTATACACTTATGCTGAGAATGTTTTATACATTTATACTGAGATATTTTATACATTACTGATTGGAGTGTAAATTCTTAAAAATAGTTAAGAAATTTGGCCTTATCTTTGAAGGTAGAACTTTCTCCTACTATATGACTCAGCAATTCTCCTTCTGGGCTCTGGAAATTTACTGTGGTCCATGTGGATCTGAACAATTAAAAAGGCAGATAAATTATATCTTTATTCTTAATAGCACAGACCAGAACACAATGCTAATGCCCACTGGCAAACAAAAACTAAATTTTCTGATATTTACAAAATAGTTGTACTTCCTCCTGCTCTTCTACAGCCTATGTGATCATTTTAGAGACAAGCATTAAGAAAACAGTCATAGCAGGCAAGTACATGTGGGAACTATGAGGGACTAACAGGAAAATCTAATGTAGATTAGGTTTAAGAGGCTTTTTGTTAAAATGACAAATTGAGAACTGACAGGAACTGAATAGAACTCAAGAGATAAGTAAGGGAAAGCTGATAAATACGGGAAATTATCTTTCAAAGAGTAAAAATAGGCAGAAAAGTAGAAAAGCTCAAACTTGCTAAATTATTACGAGGTAAATAAACATTTGTTTAATAAGTAAAAATTTGGAAGTTTGCTTATAGTTGCATTTTTTAATTCATTTATTTTTAGTATTATGTATTTTTGGTTAAATGAAAAATATCTCTAAGGGTAATCAGTTCATGCTACACTTAATTTTTAATTTTTTGCCTTAAACAAAGCTTATTAAAATTGTAATTGGGACAAATAAGCTGTTTCAAAAGAATATATGCCAAAATGGAAAAGAATTATTCAGCATATAAATCTTTTGAGGATAACAACTACTATTAAGAATTTATTAATAGAACAATCAGAGATCTCTTTAGAATCAGTGTTCCTTCAGAGAAGGTGTAATTTATTCTAGATAAAAATGATCTGAACTTGTTGACAACAAGTGATAAAATGAAACATGAACTCCACAGAGTTAAGACTTCTCAGCTCAGAAGCATAAATAGTTCACATTCAATAGCTCATAGAATGGAAATTGTCAGTGATACGCCCATTAACTTTGAGAAAAGGAAAAAAAAAAAGCTGACAGCTAGGTTGGAGGAAAAGAAGGCATTGTATCTTCAAATAAGAACTGGCATAATAGAAATTCACAATCACTCTTTTGGAAAAGTACACTCTCATTGATATAATGTCTGTCAGATACGTCAGTCATGTGAAATGTTTAACTTGCCCAGGCAAGCAAGGATGCTAAAAAAGAAAACAGTTTGTCTTGAGTTCCCTCACAGAGTGGATTAAAGATTACCTAGGAAAGCTATAAAAGTTCCTTTCTTTTAATGAAATTTGGTAAAAGTGTTAGAAAAGGAAGAATCAGATTGTTAGACATTCTGAGCTGTATTTTCTTTTCAACTTCTGTCAACTTTTATAATGTTGTCCAAGAGGACTCATTTGTTTTAATGTTTAAGATGATGTTAGGATATTTTTCAGGGGCTATTGGATTTCTGTTCCTGAATTCCCCTTAAGAATCTATCTATTTTTCTATTGCAAGCTTGTTATCACGAGGATAATAAGGATGTGGTCATAATAGGTATGTAGTTCAATGATAATGAATTCAAACAGCTGTCAGTATGCACAATTGAGTTCATTCCAACACATAGAGACCCTATGCTCAATAGAATGAAACACTACCGGGTCCTGGCCCATCCTCACATTGTTAGGCATCAGCCCATTGTTGAATTCAGACTGAGCCTATCTTTTTCTAAAATCCATTAATTTTTGGCTGTACTTCACTAATGCTAGCCATCAGTTTTCGGATAAAATGGGATACCAAACTTTCTGGCATGACACAGTCATCTACCAGCTTCCCAATAAAGGCCACCAAGAAAACTGCTAGTCAAGGAAGCTAAGTTCAGTAGAACTGATGAAATAAACAACACTGCTTTGAAAACTAAAGAAAAAAATTTAGTTAAATTTCATGACAAAATAGTTTAGAATTTGTGGACATAGCATAGAGAAGTTCTTGGTAAATAAAGAGTTTTTTAAAGCAAGTTGTTTACCCCTGTTTCCAAATTTTTATCTGAATAAATTGATAAACTTTCCAAAACCAAGCAATGAGATTACTTCTTGATTTATAGCTTTATCTTCCTGGGCAGAATTTTTTGGAATACTCCAGTATTGTTGATGCAGATAGTTTCCATTTTCAGCCTACATTATGGCAGATTCACTATTCTTCCTGAACATAAATTATGAATTTTGAATGTATGCCTGAATATATAAATGTGCACATGAAGTATGAATCAGGTTTCCTTCCTTAGAGAAATGCAGTAGTCAGGCATAAGGTAAAATTTCAGGCCCATTCTAAAGTTAATTCTTTCATGAGATTATAGGTAAATTCGGATAGGAAATACGCCTGAAATTATAGCTAAGGGAAACAAAAAAGAGATGAGTGATTAGTTTCAGGGTCATTTAAATTGGGGAATGGGCTTAAATTAAATATGGATGTAAATTCAAAGGGAAGATCAACCAGAGGAAAAAAAGCTCAATTTAGGTCATATTTTCCAACATTTCCATTATTCTTCTTGCCTTCAATCAGTAATCTCTCTCTGTACTTCCTACTCCACCTAACTGCCTCAAACTTGTTTTCCTTTAGAGCCCCTACCTTAGATGGCATTTATTTGCATAGCTCTATTTCATCATTCTGATAAATAGACTCTTGCCTAGTTCCTGATGTTCTTTCCCTATATTGAACCTTATTTCTAAATACTAGATCTCTGTTTTATCCAAATACTTGAGTCTGCCTTGATAATATGCCTGGTATCTGTGAAATCATGTACATTTGTCTTTGAAAACTACATTTACCATACCATCTTAGTGGTTTGTTTTGTTTACACTGACCAATTTTTTGCTATTCTGTCTTAGTTCATATACTGTATGCCAACCTCCAGAGAACAGGAAAAAAACATAATGCTGTAAAATCAAAGAAACAGAAAAATCATGTCACTCTACAATGGCCTCCATCAGACAGAGGCCAGTACGACTGGATGTCACCACTGACTGTGCTGAAAAGGATCACCACAGAGGATCCCAGAAGAGCTGGAGAGAATTGCATAACAAAATTCTAACTCCACAAGAAAGACTAGACTTGTTGGCTTGACAGAAACTGGAGAAATCTTAGGAGTGTGGTCTCTGGACACCCCTTTAGTTCAGTAGTGAAGCCATTCCTGAGGTTCGTTCTTTAGCAAAGATTAGACAGGCCTATACAATAAAACAAGACTAAAGGGAACACCAGCCCAAGGGCAAAGATGAGAAGGCAGGAGAGGACAGGACAGTCAGTAAAAAGGAACCCAAGGCTGAGAATGGAGAATGTTGACACGTAGTGGGGTGGTTAACTGTTGTAATAAAACAATGTTTCTTAACTGTTTAATGAGTGAATAGTTTTGTTCTGTAACCCTCAACTAACGTACAACTTTAAAAACTGTAAGTAAGAAAAAACTGAAAGATAGACCTCATGTAATAAATTATAACTGCTAGAAGTAGGTTTCAATTGGTCTTTAGGCTTTTCCAGAAAAATCGAAGGAGAAACTATAAAAATTGATAAAGCTCATTTCTAACTCAAAACAAAGTGGTTAAGAAGAGCATGATCTTAAAGTTCTGTGCACTATAGTGTATAGTTCACTCATTATTTTATCAAATAATACCATTTGATGACTGTCATGGATCGAATTGTATAGTAATTTGGCTGGGCCAGGATTCCCTGTATTCGGTGGTGCACTCCATTTTGTCCTTTGCTGATGCCATAAATCCTAATCTCATGCCTGTGGCTAATGGGTAGGATGATTATGTTAAAAGTGGATTAGGGTGGGACTGCCACAGCCTTGCTAAAGGAGTTTAGCACTGAGAGAAGAGCATGTCCTTGAGACCTGAGGTTTCTTCATCAAGATGCTCCCCAAACAAAGACTGATGCAACACAAGGACATTCTTCTAGAGCCAACAAGGGGGAAAGGCTTCCCCTGGAGCAGACATCCTGAATTTGGACTTTTAGCCTACTGGACTGTGTAAGAATAAACTTTCCTCTGTTAAAGCCATCCACTTTGCGGTGTTTCTGTTAGAGCAGCACTATCTGACTAAAACAATGTCCTATTCCCTTCTCTAACAATGCCTCTGAATGCCAGCTGCTAAACATCATTTAAGGATCATCATTTCAAAAGGAAAAAAAAAAGTGCCTGGAGGAAAGATAACTGGTTCAGATACATAAATTCTGTATAGTCGTTTTATAAGTTTGACTATGTCTGTAGTATATTAATTTTCCTAAAAATTAAGACAAAGTATTTTCAAAATATTGCCCATGATCCAGAAGCTACACCCTTCAAGAGTTAAGGGCAGGTTACCTGAGGAAAGACAAAGAATGGTCCATCAAGACACAATAATAAGGAAGACAAACTCATTAACCCATTGCCTTCTAACCCATTCCAACAAGGGTAACTATTTTGTTTCTAGGACCAGTGCTGTCACGGCTACTGGGAGAGACAGAGCATCACTGGAGGAGTATAAAGAGGAGGTGTTATCTTCAGGGCAGATCTGTGCATTGCATATTGTCATCTAGAAAATTGTGAGTACTTTGAGCCCATCAAGCTATGGTAGGAAACACATCCTCTTGGCGAATTTTCCGTTAGCCATATTTGCTGCTGAAATGTTTCAGTTGTAACACATTCATAGCTGTGTCTTAACTCTCACATACATTAGTTTATTCGCAGGTTTTCACAATGGAGTAGTGGCCTTTGCTGCAAGCCTTAACAGATCATTTTTGCTCTAAGCCTAATTTTTTGAACTTACGATTTTCATTATATTGAGAATTAGCTGTCTCTTCCAAACCTGAATGTTTTCAAATGTGTAGATTCTCTATAATACCTTTCATGTCTGTTTTCAAATTACCCACTTATTTTATAAGCTCATTACCTTCCTGTAGTATATTGCCCAGTCAAGGCACAAAATAAAGTGTCTGGCCTCGTCACCCAGAGCTACGTGTTTAATAAGAAAAAGCAATAGTTTTAACAAAAATTCTGTTACTTCATAGCATTTATGGAAATCTTTCAAACCCTCCTTAGTAATTTTCTTGTTTCCAACAAACCAACTGATAGCCAACACAGCATATATTAGGATTTTGTTAAGGTGACACTCAACTTTTGGCTACAATTTTTTTATTAGTTAAGCCAGTTTAATGTTGAAATTACGAATAGACTTAAAATATCAGTGGCTTAATAGAAACTATAATTTTCCCTCATAAACCCATCCTGTATAATCTGGGAACTCTTTTATGGTATCTATTCAGGGGTGAAGACAGCTAATTAGTAACAGGGAAAGTGATGTGTATCTCTTCTACTTATATTTTATTAGCCAAAGTAAATCCCAGAATCAGACTTCAGTCCAAGGGTCAAGGGGAGCAATCCTATCACATGTTAAGACAGAGGACTGGAAATATTGGTGAAAATCACTTATGACTATCACAAAAAGTCAAAGTTTTCTCCTATTAGAATTTTACAGATTAGGGTTAGGAGAATATGATGGTAGCAGTCTTTGGTTCGTCTTTGGCTTTAGTGGTTGGTGGGTAAATTTGACTAGCTTTCCTTGTAGGCATACGAATATTATGCTATCACTGACAGCAATGTACTTCAAAACGGATCTTGAAATGGTGTTTCTGATAACGAATGCAACACCATTCCTTTTGAGTTTCCATTCCCAACATAATAGACCATACAGTTGATTCAAAATGGCCAGTACCAGTCCATTTAAACTCACTAATGCCTAGCATATTGATGTTCATGCGTTTCATTTTTGATGATTCCCAATTTTCCCAGGTTCATATGTTGTACATTCCATGTTCCAATAACTAATGGATGTTTGCAGCTATTTCTTCTCACGTTGAGTCTTAGTATATCAGCAGATGAAAGTCCTGAAGGCTTTACTCCATCAGCATTATCTGAGGAGGCAGCTATTCCCCAGTTGCCATCTGAGTGCCTTCCAACAATTTTCTGGCATTATGTCTGACAATGTTCTGCTGCTATTCATAAAGTTTTTACTAACTAGTTCTTTTCATAAGTAGAATCCTGGGTCCTTCTTCCTAATCTATCTTAGTTTGGAAGCACAGCTGAAACCTGTCCACCATGGGTGACCCTGATGGTATCCAGATACCAGCAGCGTAGCTTCTAGCATCATAGCAACACACAAGCCCCCACAGTAGGACAAGCTGAGAGGCAAGTGAGCGTCTATCATTCAAAATCATTTACTGACCACTAAGGCCAAAGATGAAGATTTTTACCAGTTTCTGCTGTCCAGAATTTGAAAAAGTAGCATATGATCAGGAACCAATGCTACTGAGGGAAGAAATTGAAGCTACATTTAAGGCGCTGGCAAAAAACAAGGCTCCAGGAGTTGAAGGATTATCAACTGAGATCTTTCAACAAACGGATGCAGTGCTGGCAGTGCTCACTCTATGCTAAGAAATTTGGAGGACAGCTACCTGGCCCACCATCTGGAAGAGATCCATTTTTATGCCTATTCCCAAGAAAAATGATCCAACCTCATGCAGAAATTATTGAGTAGTATCATTAATATTGCCAGCCAAGCCAAGTGCCGTCGAGTCAGATCCGTTAATATTACACGCAAATAAAATTTTGCTCAAGATCGTTTAAGAGTGACTGCAACAGGATATTGACAAGAACTGTCAGAAATTCAAGCTGGATCCAGAAGAGGATGTGGAACTAGGGATATCACTGCTGATGTCAGATGCATCTTGGCTAAAAGTAGAGCAAACCAGAAGGATATTTACCTGGGTTTCATTGTCTATGAAAAGGCATTTGACTGTATGGATCATTAAAAAATTATGGCTAACACTGAGGAGAGTGGGAATGGCAGAATACTAAATTGTGCTGTTAAGGAATCTGTACATAGATCAAGAGGCAGTCATTGGAACAGAACAAATGGACACTGCATTGTCTAAGGTATGTGCTAGGCTTATATCCTTCTGCCATATCTTCTTAATCTCTACTCTGAACAAATAATCTGAGAAGCTGGACTATTTGAAGAAGAACGCATAACAGCCTGTGTTATGCAGATGACACAACCCTGATTGCTGGAAGTGAAGAAAATTTGAAACATTTACTAATGAAGATCAAAGACCACAGCCTTCAGTATGAATTTGTACCTCAAAATCAAGAAAAACATCCTCACAACTGATGTGATATGTTGTGATAAATGGATAATGTTATGATAAATGGAGAATGGACTGAAGTTGTCAAAGATTTCATTTTACTTGGTTCCACAATCAGTGCCCATGGGAGAAGCTGTCAAGAAATCGAAAGACTCCTCGCATTTGGAAAATCTCCCGCAAAGGACCTCTTTTAAGTTATTGAAAAGTAAAGATAACTTCTTAAAGACTAAGTTATGCCTGACCCAAGCCATGGTACTTTCAGTCATATCATATGCATGCAAAAGTTGGACAATGAATAAGGAAGACAGAAGAATTGATGCTTTCAAATTGTGGTGTTGGAGAATACTGAATGTACCATGGACTGCCAAAATAACAAACAGGTCTGTTCTAGAAGAAGTACAACCAGAGTGCTCCTTGAGGGCAAAGACAGCAAGAGTGTGTCTTACATACGCTGGATATGTTGTCAGAAGGGGTCAGTCCTTGGACAAGGACATCATACTTGGTAGAGTGGAGTGTCAGCAAGAAAGAAGAAGACTTGCGATGAGATGGACTGACACAGTGGCTACAGTGATGTTCTTAAGCGTAAAAGTGGTGCGGGCATGGTACAAGGCTGGGCAGTGTTTCTTTCTGTTGTGTATTGAGTCCCTATGAGGCAAAGTTGACTGAAAACACCTAACAGCAACAAGTCTTTGTTTACTCATAAAAACTGCAGAAATAAATTGTCTCATAAACTTTAAATCTCATCAGGTTAAAACAAAATGACTCTCTTAGTACTTAATGAGGCAAAATGAGTCACTATTAAAATGAATGACATCAGATGTGTCAAATCAAAGTGCTATTCCCTTCAGTATTTTGTATCTGCATCGGAACTATCAGGTAGTGAATGATAATTATCTGAAATACACTTTTGGCTGTGTCTGCCTTAAAAGTAGCTGTCCGTTAAGTGCTATATCTTAAAGATATAAAGAAACATCCATACTAGATCTGCTTCTACAGCTACCTAACTTATTCCATTATTTAGTTCACTAATCTATGCTCACCATCACTAGTCCTTAGAAATATATGAGAGATTCCTGTCAGTAATAATCATATTTGGTCTAGAAGGACTGTAGAAAATATTACTCCATTCCTCATTTAGAGTTAAACAACTGAGACCTAGATGGTGGTATGCCAAAATTTTTCTCTAGATTATAAGCCTAATATAGCCCTTATACAAGCACTACTAAGATCTCTGGGGAATAAGTTAGTCAGTCTTTCTCTTACCTATTATAATTACAGAAAATAAGTTTTGGAAGAACATGAGATTCCTCCCTTCTCAGACATATTATATATCTACAACTTTGTCTCAAAACTTAGTTGAAATTTGTATTTTCTAGAGCTTGAACTTCTCTTTCAGTTTACCTGAGGGTTCCCTGGGTGCTGCAAAGGGTTAAATGTTCAACTACTAACTGAAAGCCAGTGGTTCAAGCCTACCCGAAGGTGCCTTAGAATACATGCCTGGTAATTTGCTTCTAGAAACTCATAGCCGTGAAATCTGTATGTCCAGTTCTCTGTACATATAAGGTTGCTATGAGCTGAAATTGATTCAGGCACAATTAATAACAGTAATTTTAGATGAAGTGTTAACTTGGGCTGAGCAATAGAGGGAATTAACATTGATCACTGAATGTTTAAGACTCTGATAAACCCTTTTATATACTGCATTTTATTTGATCTTCTAGCATCATGTCAAACTAGAGAGGCTAAAATTATTGAAAGTGTCATAGCTTGCATGCGATGGAAGCATAATTAAATATCAGATCTGTGTCTCTTAACTCCACAATCTGTGCCTTTTTATTTATTTCCCCTACCATGTTACAGTCCCCACGTGTCTGTCAGCTTGTCGTACTGTAGAGGCTTACAAGTTGCTGTGATGCTGGAAGTTATGCTACCAGTATTCGGATGCAAACAGGGTTATTCACAGTGGACAGGTTTCAGTTGAGCTTCCAGACTAAGACAGGGAAGAAGGATCCAGTGGTCTGCTGAAAAGAATTATTGAGTGAAATCCTTATGAACAGCAGCAGAATATTCTCTGATAAACTTATGGAAGATGAGCCTCTCAAGTTGGAGGGCACTCAAAAGATAACTCAGAAGAGATGCTTCCTCAAAATGAGTCTACCTTAATGACATAGATGGAGTCAAATTTGGGGGATATTCATTTGCTGATGTGGCACTACTCAAAAGGAGAAGAGACAGCTGCAAGCATCCATTAATAACTGGAATGCAGGCTGTGTAAAGTATGAATCTAGGAAAAACGTAAATTATAAAAAATAGAAATGGAACACACAAACCTCAATATCCTAGGCATTGGTAAACTAAAATGGACTGGTATTGGCCATCTTGAATTGGACAATCACATAGTCTACAATGCTGGGAATAACAGCGTAAAGAGAAATAGCACTGCACTCATTGTCTAAAGGAATATTTCAAGATCGATTCTGAAGTTCAATGCTGTCAGTGTTAGGATAATGTCTGTATACTACAAGGAAGACCAGTAAATACAACTCTTAGTCAAATTTACACATGACCTACTAAGGGCAAGGATGAAGAAACTGAAGACCTTTACCATCTTTCACAGTCCAAAATTGATGGAACATGCAATCTAGATGTGTTGATAATTACTGGTGATTGGAATAAAAAGATGGAAAAAAGAAGAAGTGCTGGTGGTTAGAAAATATGCCCTTGGTGATAAAAATGATGCTGGAGATCCCGTGATAGAATTTTGCAAACCGCCGACTTCTTCACTAACAAAAATGGTGACTGACTATACACATGAACCTCACCAGATGGAATACAAAAGAATCAAATCCACTACATATGTGGAAAGAGAGGATGGAAAAGCTGTATATCATCAGTCAGAACAAGGTCAGGTGCTAATTGCTGCAAAAACTATCAACTGTTTATATGAAAGTTCACAGTGAAACTGAAAAAAAATTAGAAAAATTCCACAAGATCCAAAGTATGACCTGGAATATTGCCCACCTGTTTTAGAGACCACCTCAAGAATAGCTTTGATGCACTGAACACTAATGTAAAGCCAGACAATTTGTAGAATGACCTCAAGAAAATTATAAATGAAGAAAGTAAGAGATAATTTAAAAAGGAAAGAATGAACAAACTGGATTGGATGTCAGAAGATACATTGAAACTTGCCCTTGAATGTCTAGTAGCTAAATTGAAAGGAGGAAATGATGAGGGAGATTTCAAAGAGCAACTCAAGAAGACAAAGTAGTCTTGTATTGACCTATGTAAAGAGCTGGAGACAGAAAACCAAAAGAGAACTAACACTATGCATTTCTCAAGCTGAAATAGCTAAAGAAAAAAATCAAGACTTGAGTTGACAAGTGTCGTTGACTTGACATTAAGTGACATTAAATGATGCAGAAAGCATAGAAAGAAGATGGAACAAATACACAGAGTCATTAAAAAAAATGGTTGACTTTCAACCACTAAAATCATAAGATCAAGAATGGATCATACTGAAGGAAGAAGTCAAAGCTTCAATTAAAGCACTGGCAAAAAAATGAGGCTCCAGGAATGGAACATCAGTGAGATATATCAGCAGATGGATGCAGTTCTGGAAGTCCTCATTCCTCGGTGACAGCACATTCAGAAGTCAGCTACCTGGATAACTGACTGGAAGGCATCCATCTTTAGGCCTACTCCCAAGAAAGACTACCCAACCAAATATGAAAATTACTGAACAATATCATTAATGCTACATGCAAGTAAAAGTTTGCTAAAGGTCATTCAAAAGTGACTGCAGCAGCATACTGACAAGGTGCTGCCAGAAATTCAGGCCAGATTCAGCAAAGGACATGGAACCAGAAACATCATTGTGGATGCTAGATGGATCTTGGCTGAAAGCAGAGAATACCAGAAATATATTTGACTGTGTGGGTCGTAACACATTATGGATAACATTGTAGAGAATGGGAATTCCAAGACACTTAATTGTGCTGGTAAAAAGTCTCTACATGGATCAAGACACAATTGTTCAAATAGAACAAGGGCACAATTGTATGTTTCAAAAGTCAGGAAAGTTATGTATCAGGGTTGTGTCATTGCACGCTTCCTGTTCAGTCTGTTTGCCAAGCAAATAATCTGATAAACTAAACTATATGAAGGAGAACAAAGCATCAAGATTGGAGGAAAACTCATTAACTGCCTGCATTATGCAGATGACACAGCCTTGCTTGCTTAAAGTGAGGAGGACTTGAAACACTTACTGATGCAGATTAAAGACCACAGCTTTTACTACTAATTACACCTCAGCATCAAGAAACAAAAATCCTCACAACTGGACCAATAAGCATCATCATGATAAACATGGAAAAGATTGATTTGTCAGGAATTTCATTTTACTTGGATCCACAATCAATGTCCATGAAAGCAGCAGTCAAGAAATCAAAGGACAGATTGCCTTGGGAAAACATTCTGCAAAAGACCTCTTTAAAGTGTTGAAAAGCAAAGATGTGAGTGACCACTAAGATTTTCCTGACCCAAAGTGTGGCATTTTCAGTCACATCATGTGTATGCAAAAGCTGGACAACAAATAAGAAAGTCAGAAGAATTGATGCCTTTGAATTGTGACGCTGGAGAAAAACATTGAATATACCCCACACTGCCAAAATGACAAACAGATGCTTTTTGAAAGTACAAATAGAGTACACAACAGAAGCAAGGATGATAAGACTACATCTTAAACACTTTTGGACATGTTGTCAGGAGGAACCAATCCCTAGAGAAGGATATCATGCTTGGTAAATTCGAGGGTCATGGAAAAAGAGGAACACTCTCAAGGAGATGGATTGACACAGGGGCCACCACAGTGGTCTCAAACATAACAATGATTGTGGGCATCACAGGGAACCAGGCTGTATTTTTTTCTGTTGTACATCGTGTTGCCAAGGGTCTGAACCAGCTTAATGGCACCTAACAACAATGTGTTACATATCTTCTCAAAGTATATACAAGGTACTCAACATACGTTAGCTGAAAGCAGTGTGCTAGCCTCAGTATAGAAGTCGGACAACTTTTTTTCTTTGAGGAGTTTTATAATTCTGTAAGTACCGGGGAATAAAAAGATAGCATTTGAGGTGAGATTTGGAGGAAGTATGGAGGTTATTACAGAAGCCTGCATTCAGTACTGAGAGCAGCATGGGAGATGTCAAGAAGGGAAGTGTACAGTATCTCTTTGTGACTGGCATCTGTCTGTTGTGAGAAATCAGTCTGAAGAGGAGAGAAGTAGAAAGAGTTGAAGACTATGCTAGAACATTGGAACATTTGTCCTGAAATTTGTGACATATCATTCTCCCTTTCTTACAAATTCCATAGTTTGTTTCTAAACATACCATTTCCAGATAATCTTGGCTGTATATTAACTGCAGAACCGTTAGCTATTTTGGAGAGTTGTTTTAACACTGAACCAAACTACCATTGTTAGCAGTTTTATAAAATTGTAAAATTTTCCTTAGGAGTGCAACATAACTTTTACTCTGAAAATCCTCTCTGACTTTTTTTTTTTTTTTAGTAACTTCTGTTTAGTCCAATGCCCTCTCTGATGTCCTTATTTATTCTAAGCCCAATACCCTAGAAGAGCAATGTGATGATGTGTTCAATTTAAGGCAGACACTGACTGAGTGATGATATTTAAACACATTGTAAGTTAGAGGCAGTGTGGTATAAACAGTAATTTTGGCTGAGCAGTAAGTAGGATGGACAGTTATGCTCCTAGGAGGCTATTTTTCATGTCCATAAGTGGACATAAATATAGGCAATTCAAAGTGGGAAGAGAGATGACTAGAACTCAGTTTGGCTGACTTAGTTACAAAAAAAAAGAAATCCTGAAAAGGGCTGGGGGTTGGTCCATTTTTGCTTCATTTATTTTCAGCAGGAGTATGTCTCTGACTCATTGATTTGTACTGTTCATTGAATCATGCTTCCATGCTTGTTAATATCACTTCATTGCTTTAAGTTTCATCCTTTTGAATAGCATCTCTCTAGTAAGCTGCCACGTAGTCACACCAGTTTCAGTCCTTAATCAAATGAATCTTAGCCTTATTTTTTTTATTGTATTTGTTTACCACACTGTTGTGAGCCATGATGCTTTCCTTCCATGTCAACCAACCCATTTCGTCACACTGAAGGCCTTGTCACCACTAGGTACAACAAAACCTCTGTGGCAGTGGGAACAGCTATTGCTTTATGCTATTTCATCAGTATAAGACTATGAGATACCGGCTGTAGGAAAGAAAACAGCCTTCCTTACACCCTCATTAAAAGAATGCTTTCAGTCTTAATACCTACACTGATGTGTCTGCAATAACTTCAAAAGGGAGGAATTACACTGAACTCCCAGTGGTGAGTGTTCAGGACCACAGTTTGAATTGACTGAGCTTCTGACTTTAAGCCAAGTAATGAATTAAGGCTGACACAATCACCCTTTGTGTCCCTGCTAATCTCAAACCATTAATAATTAAGAGAGCCTTTATCACCATACTACTCTGTTCGTCTTACAATCAGCCAAAATGCCCTATACCTCTCTTCATCACAACCCCTTTTTCTGTGTCTTTTGTGCTTCAGACATGCAAGTTTTAAAATGCTTCTCTAACCTCAAGATGTTCTCTTGATGTTTCCATAATCTTCTCACTCTCAGTGAGAACTAATGTTCTATTGCTTGGTGAAACAAATTCTCTTGTAGGTTCCCTCAAGTGGAAGACGTTCTGTGTTTTTATAACTTAAAACTAAGCACCAGGAGGTAGTGTAGGTAGCTTCTGTATTCTACTGTAGAAGTTTGGGAAATTTTTCTTTCATATTCCTTCAGAAGTATCAGCTTCCTTAAAGCTTATGCTATCCAGCTGTCTTAACAAAAATATGAGTCTTCCTCCTTACCCTTTACCCATCCCTCGGGTATCTGCAGCACCGATTCGGTCACTAGGAATACTTTTCAGTCTACCTCACCATTTTCTCTTTTTATCCACTATTTCTGTCACCACCTGTCATGGGTTGAATTGTGTCCCCCCAAATATATGTGCAGCCATGTGCCTGGGACATGATTCCCAGTATCTTGTGACTGTCCTCCATTCTGTGGTTTCACTAAACTGTATGCTAAAGGGGCTGTAAATTCCTGCATAGGATTACTTCCCTGCTCTGCTGTAAAGGGAGTTTCCCTGGAGTATGGCTTGCCCCACCCTTAATCCTTTCAGCGAGCACGAGATAAAAGGAAAGAGAAGCAAGGAGAATTGGGAACCTTGTTACCATCAAGAAAGCAGCACCGGGAGAAGAGTGCATCTTTCAGACCTGAGGTTCCTATGCCAAGATGCTCCTTGGACAAAGACTGATGCAATACCGGACTTTCCTCCAGAGACAACAAGGGGAAAGCCTTCCCCTGGAGAGGACACCCTGAATATGGACTTGCAACCTACCAGACTGTGTAAGAATAAACCTTCCTTTGTTAAAGCCATCCACTCTGTGGTATTTCTCCTTACCCTTTACCCATCCCTCAGGTATCTGCAGCACCTATTCAGTCACTAGGAACACTTTTCAGTCTACCTCACCATTTTTTCTCTTTATTCATTATTTCTGTCACCACCTCAGTGACTTCAGCTTCCATATGGGTGATGCACAAACACTGTGATTCTTCAGGATCTTGAGATCCTCAGTTCCATGTATCTTTTTCTCTTTACCTCATCTCTCTCCCATGAATGAATCACCTTGGTACTTTTGTATCTGCTAATTTCAGCACCTTATGTAGTTATGTATGTTTTCATTTCAACACATAGAATAATGTAAATGTACTCAACAGCTGATTTAATGACATCAGTAATTTTTAATGCTCCACCAAGTTTATTCTTAAGAGAAGTTTCCTGTAAAGAATAAAATGACTAATATACTCTGGTATAACTAGCATGATTCATTTATTTATTTATTTTTATTTTATTGACTGAGTGAAAATGTACATTCCCATATAAATTTACATGCCCACCTATATGCAGCTTCTGCTGCTCTCCCTGTCCAGTGACAGCACACTATTCCTGTCTGCTCATTTTTTGATGCCAGCAGTAATATCTACCATTGCTTTGGAATGATTAGTTCAGATGTCAACACAGTAAAAAGCAAATAACATCTCAATATTACAAAAAAAAAAATAGTTCTGACACTGTAAATCTCCTGAAAGTTCTTTGGGGACATCTGGATATCTGCAAACAAGACTAACAACTGTTGTTAAAAAAAAAAAAAATGTCTGGAAGTGTAAGGAATCTCATCTGAAGCACAACTTTTTAAATAGAAACAGAATTCGCATCCTGAAGTTTATATGATTGTGTAATGGACAAAAAGTGATGTTTAAAACAGTAGCTATAATAACAAGAGTCTGTAGTTGTATATTGCCTCTTGATTCTTAAGAATGGCCTGGGTTTAAGAAACAGAAGAGGTCTAGAAGGAAGTTTTTGGATATCTTGTTCAAAGGACAATGATTTATGAAATAGATGGTCATCAGCTTATAGTAGAAAAGGAAACAGTGTGGAAATACTCAGCTGTTTAATGAAGTTATATTATGAAATTAGAACAGCTGGTTCCATGTTATTCAGAGAGAAGACCAAAGACTGATGGATTAAGAAAAAAGGAGACAGAACTTGTTTTGAAGAAAACATTTTTAATCACTGTCAGTCTTGTAAATGATAAAATTCTCCCTGAAAATATTCATGCGTAAGATAGACATCTTTTTTTCCCTTCCCCCGAGTGTGCTCTAAGGATAAGTGATGCTTGTAAGGAAGAATTCTAGAACTCTACGACCTCTAAAACTCATTCCCTAACTGATATTTTATATTTTTGTAATTTTCTATGGTGCCCATGTGTATCATCTAAGGCCACAAACTCATTAAAATTTAGTTACCTTCAGATTGCCAACCAAACAATTTCTCTTTCAATGTAACCCAACACAATCAAACTTGGGTTAATTCCACTCTGGACCAACATGTTTCTTAATGTGGAAAACGAAATAGCAAATTTTGAATTTGTACTGCACATTACTTGATATTAAAAAAATTCTGTTAATTTTCTTGATTGTGATAATTGTGTGGGGGATGGAGAGAAAGATGTCCTTGTTTTTGCCAAATGTATAGTTAAGCATTTAGGGGAACAGTGTCTTATGCACTGGAGCTTCCTCCCAAATGGTTCAATGAAACAAAAAGATAATTGGATACATAAATGATAAGGTAAGGTGAAAAACATTAATTAGTGAATCTAGGTGATCATTTTATGATGTTAATCTATTCTGTGTTTTTGGAAACTTTTATAATAAAAAGGCTTAAATTATAATTTGAAGAAGTTATTAATTCCTCAGTTTTAATATGTACAAGATGGAGAAAGTAGAAAGCATGTGTCTTAGTCATCTAGTTCTGTTCTAACTGAAATACAAGTGGATGGCTTTAACAAAGAGAAGTTTACTCTCTTTGAGTTCAGTAGCCTACAAGTCCAAATTCAAGGGCTTAGCTCCAAGGATACGTTCTTTTTCTCTGTCTTCTCTGGAGGAAGGTGTTTGTTATCAACCTTCCTTTGGTCTGGGAACATCTCAGCTCAGGAACCTTAGATCCAAAGGACATACACTGCTCCCCGTACTGCTTTGTCAGTGGTATGAGATTCTCAACTCTCAGCCTGCTTCCCTTTCCTTCTGCCTCTTGTAAGATAAACAGTGGTACAGGTCACTTTCCCAGCATCACAGTCTCACCCTCATCCTCCTTAACATAACATTCCCACCCCGTTAACCACAGGCAGAGAAAAAGACTTGCAACACATCGGAGAATCATAATCACAAAATATAGGACAATCACACAATACCAACAACCACCGCCCAGCCAAATTGGTACTCATGTTTTTTGGGGAGGACACAATTCAACCTATGACAATGCATAAATTTTTGTGGTGGCTACTAATTAAGTGTATGACTAACCAAAAAAAAAGTTGTTCAGAAGTTCATTTACATATAAAACATAAGGTCTTATTAATGACTTCAGTCATACTTATACCTGACACAACTAATAAGTACAATTAATAGCTACCTTGGATGGAAATGTTATGAACCATTTCAACAATGGCCATGTGGCTTCATTTAGGTTGTATTTGGCATTTATTGGAATTTTTTAAAAAATCATATTATACTTTTCTAAGTGAAGATTTCAGACCAACTTTTATTACTTCAGAAAGCATGGTTTTCTAATACACTGAAGTAGAAATATATGTCAACAAGAGTACTGTAACTAATATGTTTATTTTGAGAAAAGAGCTTACTCATGAGGGAGGAACTGACCCACTATAATTCTTATAACTTGCAACATCTTGTAGCTTAGAAAACCTCAATATGCTATTTTAATATCTGTTGTTCATTAGATGTTCAAGAAAAAAATTCTTAATTATAAAATAAGTTCTTCACATTTTTGCCTCCTTGAAACTGTAATGTACATTCAAGAAAGCATTGAGTCTAATTGGCTGGCATACTAGCATAGTAGATGGAATTTGTAAATTGATCGACTCTATCACATCAAGGTTTAGGACAAGATCCAACTTCTGTACTGATCTTTGTGGCTTTTAGTAATTTTGTTTCATTATGCTAAGAGTCCTTGGCCTCTCTTAAAACACATTTTAATATTACCTTAATTGAGACTCTAACATAATTCTAAAAGGGCTTCTATGATTTTTTAATTAAAGATACTTATAAGTTTTCTAACCTTTTGGTTACATTCAAAATTTATTTTGCTCTTAGATGTTTTTCCTATGTTTCTAACTACATGTAAGAACTGAAGATGTTTTCCCCTTAATCCTTAGTAACTTTAAGTTTTCAATTTCAAGTTCTTCCAGTTTCATAGTTCCTGTTGCTTTTACTACTTTATGAATGTACAAAAATGATATCTAGTTTGTGTTCATTAAGATCAGTCTAAGTGTTCATCCTATTGATGACATGTTATCGCTGGCTGGGTTCTCTGGAGAAGCAAATCTTAAAAAAAACATATAAATATGGAGATACAGAAATTTATAGTAAAGAAATATCTTACAAAATTTTAGAGGCTGAAATGTTCCAAGTTTTGTATTAGGATAGAGGCATCTCTCAGTCAGTGCATCCATGAATTGGATTTGGATGAACCCAAAGTCAGCAGACTGGAGAGCAGGCCTCCTGCTTCCAGGTTGTGGTGGTGGAGAAATCCCAAGATGGCAGGCAAGACTGCCAGGTTTCTCCAGACTGACATAGCTGCAGTGGCTGATGAACCCGAGATTAGCAGGCTAGGAAGCAGAACTGTGAAGATCAATGATTCAGTGAATCCCAAGACCCATAGAGAAGCTACTAGCTCGTGTCCCAAGAACTAGAGGTCAGAAGACAAGAGAGGCAGCTGCTGTATCTACAACAAGCTGATAACCTTGGAAAGGTCAGCAGGCAGGAAGCAGTCAGAGAGACGGATGCTGAAGGGACAAGTCCAGTGCCCACTGGTACTACACAGCAGATTCCATCTTACAGGTTATCACAACGTACGTGTACAACTGCCAAAGCATTATGAATCATGACCCCATCAACCTTCACATACATACTGCCATCCCTCATTGTTCCTTTGAAGTAATCCATCTCTGTCCCCATCTAACACTGAGATATATTATGTATATTATTGGGGCTTATTTTTTGCTACAAATCCAGCTTTTCTTTGCTGTGATGCTGGAAACTAAGCCACCAGTATTTCAAATACCAGCAGAGTTACCCACAGTGAACAGATTTCAGAGGAGCTACTAGACCAAGACAGACTAGAAAGAAGGATGTGGTTGTCTACTTCTAGAAAAAAAAAAAAAAAAGAAAAAATTGACAGTAAAAACCTTGTGAATAGCAGTGGAGTATTGTCTAACATATGATAGACACTTCAGGTTGGGAGGGTTGTCTGGGAAAAAGCTAACCCTTCAAAGTTAAGCTCATTTTAATGACCTAGATGGAGACAAGCTTTCAGGACTTTAATTTGCTGATGTCATATGGTTCAAAATGAGAATAAAGAGCAGCAAGCATCAATTAATAATTGAGAATATGAAATGTGTGAAGTATCAATCTAGGAAAATTGAAAGTAGTCAAAAATTAAATGCAATGCATAAACATCAATACTCAAGGCATTAGTCAGTTGAAATGAACTGGCGCTGATCACTTAGAAGCAGGTAATCATATGGTGTGATACACTGATAATGACAAATTGAAGAGGACGGACGTGTCATTCATCCTCAAAAAGAGCATTTGAAGAACTATCTGGAAGTACCGTGCTGTCAGTAATAAATAATATCCACACACCTACAAGTAAGAACAGTTAATATAAATGCTATTCAAATTAATCCACCAACCACCAATACCAAAGAAGAGGAAAAAGAAGATTTTTACCAACTTCTGCAATCTAAAATTACTTCAAACAGGCAATCACAATGCACTGATCAATACTGGGGATTAGAATGTGAAAAATGAAAACAAAGAGGAAGGATCTATAGTTGGAAAATATGGCCTTAGTGGTAGAAATGACACCAGAGACAGCATGTCAGAGCTTTGCAAAAAACAATAGCTCCTCCACTGCAAATATCTTTTTGCAACAACATAAATGGCACTGTACAGGTGGACCTCACCAATGGAAAACACAGGAATTAAGTTAACTAAATTGGTAGAAAGAGACAGTGGATAAACTCAACATCATAAGTCAGAAGGGCTGACTGCAGAAAAATCACCAGTTGCTCATATGCAAGTTCAAGTTGAATCTGAATAAAATTGAAACAGGGCCAGGAAAACTGAAGTATAACCTTCGTTTATCTCACCTGAATGTAGATACTGTCTCAAGAACAGATTTGACATATTGAACACTAATGGCTGAAGACCCTTTGAGCTACACAGTAACATCAAGGCCAGCATACATGGATAAAGCAGGGGATCATTGGAAAGGAGGAAAGAAGAAAGACCAAGGTGCGTGTTGCAAGAGACCCTGAAACTTCTTCCTGAATGCATAGCAGCTAAAGCAAATGGAAGAAAAGACACAGTAAAAGAGCTGAACAGATTTCAAAGGACAGTTCAAGAAGACAAAGCGAAGTCCTCTTCACTTGAACAGCAACAAGCACATGAATGTTTATTGCAGCAATGTCCAAAAATAAAAATCAAGTTTCAAATTGCAATAGCAGCAGCTTCTATGGGAAAAATAACAAATAACACACCAAGTACCAAAAAAAAAAAGATGACAGGAATACACAGACTCACTTTCCAATTACCAAATCCCACAGTTTCCGAAAAGAATTGGCTGATATTCTACCATTTCAGGAGGCAGGGTATAATCAAGGATTTTTGGCTCTAAAGGAAGATGTCCAAGCTGCAATGAAGGCCTTGGTGAAAAACAAGTCTCCTGGAATTGAAGGAATATCAGTAAATATATTTGACCTGGATACAGATATAGATTTGGAACTTACTTGTGGAACTCTTAGCTGTGCTCAGGAGGAAACTGTACTCATTCAAAGAGACACTCGTTCAAAGCGAACAAGGGAATGCTATGTGTTTTAAAGTCAAAAAAGATGTGCATCAGAGTTGTGTGCTTTCACCACACTTACTCATCTGTATGCTGAGCAGATAATCCACAAAACTGGACTGTATGAAGAACTCAGCATCAGACTGAAGGAAGACTCGTTAACACTGGGCACACACTACCTTCCCTGCTGAATGTGAAGAGGACTTGAAGCACTGCTGAAGACCAAAGATCACAGCTTACAGTATGGATTTCACCTAAATGCAGAGAAACAAAAGTCCTCAATGAGCAATGTTATGACAAATGTAGAAAAGACAGAAATTGTCAAGGATTTCATCTGTCTTGACTTCATAATCAACACCTACCGAAACAGCTGTCAATGTATTGCATTGGGCAAATATTCCACAAAACACTTCTTTAAATGTTGGATAGCAAAGATATCACCTTGAGGACTAAGAAGCGCCTGACCCAGATCATATTTCAGTTGCCTCATACACATGCAAAAGCTGGACAATGAATAAGAAGACAAAAGAAGAACTGATGCCTTTGAATTATGATTTAGGCAAAGAATATTGAATACAGCATGGACTTCTGTTGGAATACGCAAGTTTGTCTTGAGTAAAGAGCAGCCAGAGTACTCCTTGAAAGCTATAGTTGTAAGACTTTATAATGGTGCTGGAAGAGATCAGTTCCTGGAGAAGGCATTATGCTTGGTGAGGCAGAAGGTCAGTGAAAAGTGGAAGACCCTCAATGAGGTGGGTTGATGCAGTGACTGCAACAGTAACCTCAAGTATGGCAAAGATTGTGTGAATAGCACAGAACTCGCAGTATTTTGTTACACAGTGTATAAGATGACTCTGAGTCAAAACTGACTCAATGACACCTAATAACAATTATCTTTCCTAATTTAGTTTAAATTACTGTGTTTCCATTGCATGTTAAGATGTTTGAGATTTATTATTGCTCTTAGGCTATTACATCACCTGAGAAGGGGAATGCTTCTCCTATTCTGTAATGCAGATCTAGATTTCCAAAGCCCATGAGAGAGAGAAGGGAGTAGGAGCAAACATTTTACAAAGTAAAGCAGTTATTAATGTCAGGCTCATCTTATACTGACATCACCAGCATGCTGTGAAATAATGTCATCGTATTAAATGACTGGTAGCTAAAAGAGAAAAAAAGAAACTTTCTCGTCTTGAAGCTGTCTCTCAAAGGGTATCACAGAATTTTACTCCTCTGCTAGACTAGTTTCAATGTGACAGATACAAGGAAGACTTCTGTCTTGTCATAAAGTGGTTTTCTATCTAGATTGGAGACAGACATTGCACCTCCACACAGCCTTTGGTGTCCTAGTGTTTAATAATGACCTTGGAAATTTCCCCAAAGACCTGACAGTATAAATAAGCCATCACCTGTAACTCTATTTAACCTCCACATATCAACTTTTAGTTTATGTTCCTTAAAACATAAATCAAATTTTCATTAATTTTTGAATCTGTATCTAATAAACCTTTCCATCTGTAAACATTTGGAAGCTATGTTAATGACCTTCTTATCATCCTACAAATAGTGTTATTTATAGGACTTCAGTATTTTTTTTATCTGTCCTTTAGTGTCTCATTTTATCATTTGTTATTTTAATTCATTCTAATAATGTTTGTTGAATCGTTCTTCATAATGTTATTTCACTTTTGTTCTTTCTCTTCCTCTTAAACAACTACTTTGCAGTTTAATGATGTGTTATAAACATCAGACACCTTAGATTCTTGCACTGGTTTTGCCTCTAGGCTGTAAATTTTACTATCTGCATGACCTTGGGAAATGAACTCTATTGCTCTGGGTCTTAGTTTTCTATAAAATAGAGAGGCAGGGAGACTACTTCAAAAGGTAGCTTTGGAAAAGAAAACCAAAGTATAAAAAGGACAGTCACTAAAATGTCATCAGAAGATGACATTTTAAACAACTTTTTAAACAACACTTTCCATGTCAATCCATTGGGTTCAAGCATCAGCTCTGATTTCTTTCCAAGCAGTATCTCTGATCCTGAAATCACTTTAGGAATTCGCACCTAACTCTTCATTTCCTTATATGTCCCATCTACACTGAACCCAGGACTATACTTATTACATTTAGGCAAAATCTGTTTCTAGTCGCTTTTAACCTAACTCAGTAAACGTTAGCGTTATTTCTCTAATTACCCAGAAGAGAGATCTGTGAGTAGTGTTTTATTCCTCCATCTTTGTTACATCTCTTAGGTTTAGGTTTCTTTTATACATCCTTTAGTATTCTTTCTCTCTTTCTATTTATTGATTTTATTTGTAAAGAAATATGATGATTGTAATAAAGTTAATACGGCATTGTACAGATTGTAATAAATAAATACAGATTGTAATAAAGTTAATACAGTTAATACAAATATCAGTATTTGGAAAGGTGGCTTGCTTTGTTTGTTTAAACACAACTTATTGGTTAACTTGTTAAGAATCTAGCCGTGACACTGACATTTTAGTTTTCATGATAACATTTGGAAGTATGAATATGATTGAAGATGTTTTGTGTTTTGTGTAGTTAAATGAGAACAATGACAATAGTTTTGAATAACCTGGAGATGATAGTCTTGCCAGTATACATACCTACAAGTTATATTTTCTAGTTTGAAATACAATGTTAACAAAACAGAATATTTTCTAATTGGGAAATGGTAAGTTTCTACTCATTTAGATCACCTCCCCCACAAAAATCCCACTGCCTTAGAGTCAGGTCCAACTAATAGTAACCCTAGAAGTCAGAGTAGAACTGTTCCATAGTTCCCCAGGAGCACCTGGTGTATTTGAACCGCTGACCTTTGGTTTAGCAGATGTAGCACTTAACCTGCTGCACCACCAGTGTTTATTTAGATCACACACAACTTAATTCATTTAAAATTTACCTCTTGTATTAGCAGGGAGGATAGTCTTTAAACAACTGATCTTTCATAGTTATTTTTAAGAATCATTATTGGGTATGATAAGTTTCTAAAATTATGAAGTAGATTAATTATTATAGAAGTTAAATATCATTTATATTTTTGAAACTCATGCTCTTATATTTAAAATAAAGAATATTTACTTCATTGTTCTTTTCCAAGTTCGTTATTTTAACACAGATGTTGATTTTGAAAGTAGTCTCAAGTTTCATTTGGAACTACTAGCTTCTTTTTCTTCTTCACCTAAAAAGCCACCATTGAACAAATATGTTATCCCTGCTACCTGAGTCAGTATCTCTATAGAGGGTCTCTATGAGTTGGAATCATCTCGATAGCAGTGGGTTTGTATTTTTGTTGGTTTTTGTCAGTGTCTATAACCTGAACATATTTTCAGAAGGAATCAGTCCCTGGAAAAGGACATCATGCTTAGTAGAGTTGAGGGTCAGCAAAAGAATGGGAAGACCATCTACGAGATGGATTGACACAGTGGCCGGAACAGTGGGCTTAAGTTTAAAAATGATTGTGGACGTGGTGTGATACTGGGCAGTGTTTCATTCTGTTGTGCATAGGGTCACTGTGAGTCAGAACCAACTCGATGGCACCTAACAAAAACAACAACAACGCCTAGGGTATCCATGCTTGTTGTTCCATTTCATTTTTATGATTCCAGTTTTCCAAGGTCTCTACATCATACATTCCACGTTCTGATTAGTAATGAATGTTTGCAGCTGTTTTTTTTTTTTTTCATTTTGAGCCTTGCCACATCAGCATGACTTTCAGATGACTCCATGATATCAGATGTTTCCCAAGATCATCATTCTTTATAATCACGTAGTATTCCAATATGTGTATGTACCATAGTTTGTTAATCCATTCATCTGTTGATGGGCACCTGAGTTGATTCTATCTCTTTGCTATTGTGGACAGTGCTGCAATAAACATTCCTGTGCTTGTTGCTGTCCATGTGACATCCCTTATTTCTGTGGGATATATTACAAGCAATGGGAGTGCCAGATTATTTTGTATTTCTATTTCTAGCTTAAGAGAGTGCTAAATTGCTTTCCAACAAAGTTGTGCCATTTTACATTCCCACCAGCAGTGTAGAAGAGTTCTAATGTCTCCAGAGCCTCTCCAAAATTTGTTATTTTGTGTTTTTGATTTATGCCAGCTTTCTTTGGGTGAGATGGTATCTCATTGTAATTTTGATTTGTATTTCTCTAATGGCAAATGATCATGAGCACTTCCTCATGTGTCTTTTGGCTGCCTGGATATCTTCTTTGGTGAAGCATCAGACATATCCTTTGCCCAATGTTTAATTGGGTTATTTGTGTTTTTCTTAGTATGTGTTGCAGTACTTTGTAGATTATTGGAGATTGATGTCTATCAGATACGTGATTGCCAAATATTTTTTTCCCAGTCTGTAGGCAAGCTTTTTACTCTTTTGACAAAGTCTTTGGATGAGCACAAGTTTTTGATTTTTGCTGGTTCCCATATATGTTTTTTTCTGCTGTTTGTGCACTATTGGGAATATTCCATAACCTGTTTAAGCTGTGTAGTGGGACTTCTAGTGTTGTACCAATTTTTTCTTCCATAATCTTTGTCATTTTAGATTTGATATTTAGGTCTTCGATCAATTTTGAGTTAATTTTTGTGTACGGTGTGGGATATAGGTCTTGTTTCAGATTTTTTTTTTTTTTTGCTGGTATCCAATGTTGCCAATAACATTTGTTAAAGAAACTGTTATTTCCACAGTTCATGGTCTGTGGGTTTTTGTCAAATATCAGCTCTTCACAGGTTGTACTGGGCTGGGTTTTCTAGGGAAGCAGAACCAGTAACACGTGTATGCACAAGGAAAGATTTATATATATAAAGTACAAGGAAAGATATAGATGGATAGATATAGGAAACAGCTCACGCATTTGCAGAAGCTGAATGTCCCAAGTTCCAGCACAAGACTCACATGGCCATGGGAGCTAGTGAACCCAAGGTCAGCAGGTCGGAGACCAGAATTCTAGATCACCAGTTATGTTGGTTGGTGGATCCTAAGCTGGTGGTGAGACAAAGCTCAGAGGCTGGTAAACTCTGGATCTGCAGGTCACAGTACAGGACTCTCAAGCACTGGCTGTAAGGGTTGATGAATCCAACAGCTACTAGTTCAAGTTCAGGAACCAGATGCCAGAAGAGAGCATGAGCTGCTGGCTACGTGAGCAGACCAACAGTAGGTGACAGAAGGTGGAGAGAAGATAGCTGAGGGGTGGGAAGCCACCACAGGCCCCACCCTGCCTCTTAATACAGCAGCCAAATAGGGAGTAGCCAACTTGACATAATCCTGACTATACAGACGGATGGTGTTATTTCTGGATTCTTTATTCTGTTCCATTAGTCTACCTATCTGTTTTTGTACCACTACCGGGATGGTTTGACTACTGTGACAGTGTAATAGGTTCTAAGGTCCGGTAGTGTGAGGCCTCCCACTGTGTTCCTCTTCTTCAGTAGTGCCTTACTTACCCAGGTTTCTTCCCTTTCCAAACAGAGTTGATGATTTGTTTCTCCATCTCATTAAAAAATTACACTGGAATTTGCATTGGGATTGTATTGTATATATAGATCACTTTGGGCGGAATAGACATTTTCACAATGTTAAACTTACCTGTGCACTTATGTAAGTCTCTTTTTGTTTCTTCCAGTAAGGTCTTGTAATTTTCCTTGTATACATCTCTGGTTAGATTTATTCCTGGGTGTTTTATCTTCTTAGGGCCTATTGTAAATGGTATTGAATTAGTGTTTGCCTTTTTGATGATCTCTTTGCTGGTATAAAGGAATAGTACAGATTTATTTATGTTCATCTTATAGCCGAATACTTTGATGAACTCTTCTATTAGTTCCAGTAGTTTATTTATGGGTTCTTTAAAGTTTTCTGTGTATAAGACCCTATCATCTGCAAATAGAGATACTTCTACTTCTTATTTAACAATTTAGCCAAGTGCCATTTATTTCTTTATCTTGTGTGATTGTCTTGATACAACATGAAGCACAATGTTGAATAAAAGTGGCGATAATGGGCACCTTTGGTCCTCATGCTTGGGAAATTCTTACCTACAATGTTTTAAAAATTGTTTCTCTGGGTTTTAAAATTAATTCCACAAAATTGCAAATAAAGTAATAAGTCTTAAGTATTGCAATATAGAACCAAATCGATTTGCTAGTACATACTCCAAATATTCTTATTGTTTAGGAAAAAAATCCTAAGCTAGATTTGTTGAAACTTTCTTGGAAACCTATGTTTTTCAACAGTACATACAAACTGTAATAAGAGATTCTTTTGCTGAGTTTTGGAAATATTGGCAGCACAGTGGTTAAGTGCTTCATCTACCAACCTTGAGTTCAGCAGTTTGAATCTGTCAGGCAGTCCTTGGAAACTCTGTAGAGTAGTTCTACTCTGTCCTATAATGTTGCTGTGAGTCAGAACCAACTCAACAGCAATGGGTTTGAGTTTTTGTTTTGTTTTATGTTCTAGTGACTTTTATTCAGTTTAAATCTAACATATATTTTAAATATTAACAATCCTAGGAGCTTTTGAAATCATTGAATTTTTAATCTTTATACAACAATTGGTCTCAAAAAACCATCAAAAGTAATATTTGAAATTTATGTCCAAAATGATACAAAAATATATCACTCTGTTAAAAGATTGTGGTACACAACGCTATCTTACAGAAATAAATAAGAAGTTCTATGGAAGCCATAATTATTATCATAATCATATGAATTGTAGGTCATTTGGAGTATCTGCTTTTGTTTATTTGTGTGATTTGAACTAGGGTTGCCTAGTTCTACATTAAAATAATAATACTTAGCTTTTGGAGAATAGGTATAAGCATTCTGAAATAATAATAGAAATCCATTGGCTTTTAAAAAGTAAGCCAACAAATAGAAAACTGTAGTTAAATTCAGCAGAGAAAAAGTAATGGACTCTGATGAAGATGATGATTATTGAATTGAAGCTGTTTAGACTGGAACTTAGTGAGACAATTCTAGGATAGACAATATGTGGTGGAAGCTAAGATCTGATTAACTGTTTACTTCATTTATAGTCTATATATATCTTTTAAAATAAACTTGTTATGCAAAACAAATAAAAAACCAGTGGAAAAAACAAAGGAGAGGTGGAAAGAGGACAAGAAAAGATAGTGAGAGGTACAGGAAAAAGTTTTGGTTTCATAAAATACAATTTTTCACTTCAAATGTTCAAATAGACACCTAAGAATAATTTTAACTCAACTGTAGAAATAGATACTAAATTCAAAATGTGTGCCAAACACTCATTATCATCCAGTCATATTGAAAAGTCTAGCTTCTGGAAATCATAGCTAGTTAAAATAGGGTAAGTTTTTCTGTTAGTTATTTGTAGTTTTATAACAAACATACAATGACAGGGTATTTATGGCCTGCTAATGAGTTGGATCTGACTCCACGGCACTTGGCACTTAACTGATGTCATTGTCCCTTCGTGATAAGCATTTAAAAAAAAATGCTGTCAAGTTCATTCAAATTCATATTGACCAGGTAGGACAGAGTAAAACTACCCCCAAAGAGTTTCCAAGGAGCAGCTGTTGGATTCCAGTGGTTAATCTTTGGGTTAGCAGGTGTGTTAGTCAGCTAGTGCTGATTTAACAGAAATTCCTCAAGTGGATAACTTTAAAAAGACTATTTTGTTATAGCCCAGTAAGCTAGAAGTCCATATTCAGGGTGTCAGCTCCATGCAGAAAGCTTTCTCTGCTGGCTCTGGAACAAGCTCTTTGCTGTCCATCTTTTCCTGGACTGGGATTTTCTGATGTACAGAGACCTTAGGACCTTTCCAAAGGCTTCACTCTGCTCTAAGCACTGCTGTCTTGGTGGTATGAAGTCTCCAAATCTCTCTGTCAGCTTCATCCTTTTATAGGCCAAGAGATTGCCTCAACGCACAATACAGTCTTACAAACTGAGTCCCACCTCATCAACACAATGGTTACCCATCCTCCCTTGGGTGATATAATTCAATCCATGACAGCAGGCATAGCTCTTAACCATTGTACCACCAGGACTCCATGAGAAGCATAGAAGTTCCCAAATGAAATTAGTACTAGGGACCAAACTGTCTTTCTGTATTCATTTAACATTGGCAAATATCATGGCAATGTTAATCATTAATACCCCATTGTTAGTATGACTTCAAACTGTATAAATTTTTAGTATTTGAAATGTTTATGTTTTATAGAGAGTACTTTTAAATCCTTAATGAAATATTAAGGGATGCTATGATATATCAGAGAAAATAATCATCATACTACCAACTTACAGCTTAGATAGTCTGACCTAGATTTAGATGGTCAATGCTTGTTAATGTAATATTGTTATTTGTTTAGATTTTGCTATTCTATCCGACTCGACGGCAATTGGCTTGGCTTCACTCTTGAAAATGGGATGGTGTTTGTTGACTGTGACTGTCTTGCAGAAGGTAATCCAGGTGGTCTTTAAAACCATATATATTTTAATCTCCAGATCATCCACTCTTGTTCTTGCCCATTCACAACATCAACTATAAAACCTAAGCATTTAAATAGAAATGTATGAGTAGGATATTTTATACTTTATTGTTTTGTACATATGGTTTAGTGTTTGAGTCTGGGAAATTACCTAAGGTAGGTAAAAATTAACCCATTTGAGAATATTATTTCCAGTAGATCTTCTCAAACTAAATTTTAGATCATATTGAAATGTTAGGTTTACATTCTTAAGGAAGATACATTTGTTGTATCTTTCTCCTATTTAAGAATCATTTTAAAAAGCCAATCTCTCTTTGGCATTTGTAATGGATTGACTTGAGTTCCCCCAAAATTGTGTGTAGACATTTGGCTAGGCCAGGATTCCTGGTATTGTGTGATGTTCCTCCACATTGCTTCTGTGAAATCAATGAGAGATGATGGGAACAGTTGTGTTGATGGGGCAGGATTTAGTGTGTAAGATTGTTTGGTGCCTTGAAACAGTCTCTTGAGATATAAGGGAAAGAAGCTAGCTGAAAGATTCAGGGACCTCATGCCACCAGGAAGCTGTGCCAGAAGCTGAGATTGTCCTTTAGAAAAGACAGGGGTCCCTGTTCCTCAGAAGCTTCCAGTCCTAGGGAAGACTGACCACAAGGGCCTTCCTCCAGAGCCCAGAGAAAGCCTTCCCCTGGAGCTGACACCCTGAATTTGGACTTTTAGCCCACTGGACTGTGACAAAATAAAACTTTTCTTTTTAAAGCCATCTACTCTGTTACAGCAGCACTAGCTAAGACAGTCCCTCTAGGTCTATTTACCACAACTCCCATGTATCCTACAATAGTTTGAAACTTTGATGGGCTATTTTAATGTTTATGACAGATATATCTGAATATCCCAGTAGAAACTAAATAACTCCTAGCTTTACTCATGGCAAAACAAAACTGAAGATTTCATCCTGGTTAAACCAGATACAGTTGCTACATACATCAGCAAGGAAAACTTGTCAGGTCTTTAGATGATTCTTTCTAAACATGTGCTTTGCAAATTCACTTTGAGATTTTGGCCGTAGGTCATTTTTACTTCTGTTTTTATGTGGATAGTGTACTAAGTGCCACCACTTTGTGAAGCACGGTACTACTCATTTCAGAACAGTATGAAAGAAACACAAGACACGGCCTGGGTTGGTCCTTCGTTGGTTAGCATTAGGGTTAGAGTTGGGATTAGGGACCTTCATGATTTGGTATGTTGCCGGTCATCCTCACAGATGTGAGACAAATTTCTTAAATTATAATTAAGAAATTGTAAATTATTTAGGAGCCAGTTTGGTGAGTGAGTGAGCTTGGAGTCATTTGAAATGTGTATTTCCTGACTATATGTTGGGTGTGTGTGTGTGTGTGCATGAACGTGTATACACACAAGCCAAGTACCTGCTGTGCTAAATAAATTGATTTATTTCATCAGTCGATTTTTCTAAAATCATACAAGATTTGACATAGAAAATTGAATGATGTAATAAATCAATTTAACATACCAGATACTCGGGAAATATGAATGTCACTCTTATTAGTCATATATAATTCAATTTCCAATTAGACTATTACATTACATGACTTTAGTAAATATTTGGGCAAAAAGTATGTATATGCTTTTTCTGTCCTATTATTTTTAACATTTCATTGGTTTCTCTTTTTCTCATTTATTTTCTAACATTCACAGACTCAAAGCTTAGTCTTCTTCATCCTTGGCTACTGGTTGCAGTAGCACTTTATGTATAAATTAATCAAGGATGGCCAAATATATAGTATAATTTGACCTTTATGTACTAGGATTGCCCCTTAATTTTGAAATAATGGACAATGTTACTCACTCTCGAAAATTAGTACAGTGTTATTCACTCTTGAAAATTAGTATCTTTGAAGCAAGACAGTAGGATTCCGACTTTCAGCCCTTGTTCAGTGTGGCCATTTAGAATATTATACCTCTTAAAGTGTAAGGCCACATACTGGCTAATTTATGTAACCCAAAGCTGTTGTCAGGTACAAGATCATAAAGTTGTTAGGCTACCAAAGTAATTAGCCACAATATTAGGTCTCACTAGGCTATGAAGCATGGAAAATTAAAAAGCATTTGTGAACAGAATTGAGTTTGCAGCAGCTCTGTGGCATCCCATGTAAAATTCACAGAGAACTTGGAAGATTAGGATGGGGCACATGTCTCTGGAGTGAATGCTTCTGAAAAATAGTCACATTCACTGTTCTCATAAAATCTAGGGAGCTTGATTTCTTACAACGATCTTTTGAGTGGCACTACTTGAACTTCCCATTCCAATACTAATGATTAATGTATAAGAGCTGTACAGTTTAATAGCATTTTTTTTTCTTCCCTGAAGCTTCTTGGATCCTGATTTCAGTAACTTATTTAACATATAAATTGGTCCAAACTTGGCAAAAATCAAGAATATTTAACAGGGCACAGATGGTACAGCAGAAAGCAATATCCAGAGATTTGGGTGACTCGAGTGCTCTCTAGCCCTCCACCAGCTGCTTTAGCTCAAGTGTGAATAAAGACCTTTTAAGAATCAATGAAAATGTCTTATGTTGTGCCTAAGTGTTGCCCACCCAACCAAATTGACACCAAAAACAGAAACAACCATATGGTTATAAGTATATTAGAGAGGAGTAGTCTGCAGATTGAGAATGTTGAAGTATTACTTCTGATTGCTTGAACACTGCATGCTTCTAAAAAAATGTTTGATATGACAAAATGTACCCAGGTCTACTACAGTTGCATGTGTTTTAGTCTAGTTTAGTACGCAGGAAAGTACAGCAGACAGCCATTGCCCAAGGCCAGATGAAGATCAAGGAGATGTCCCACAGTTTCCTTTAAGACTAAAGCAAAATCGTTATCAATATTTTTCTTTTGTTATTTTAGCCCTGGAACAACATGAACTGAACAGTTAATTTCTCACTGGCTAAAGGTACTCAGCATGGCTTCTTCAACTTGCAGGAAAGAATCACTAATTGTACACAGTGATTACATTTAACATGTGAACTTTGTTCCTTCATGTAGTCAAAACCTTCAGCAACAGCTTACATTTTTAGTAGGTATTGTGGAATAAATGGGTCTTCTTTCTCTAAATATATATGAGAAACTCAAGTAATACTCGATATGAATGGATTTCTGGCTTAGAATATAAAAGATACTCAATTGAAGCCAGAATTTAATATTTTCCATGGCTTTTAATTAATCCCAACTAGTGAGCATGTAAAATGAGCTTGCTAAAGAAGGAAGGGAAAAAACATTATTCACATGAGGCAAAAATACTACGGGATGGGAAGCTAATATTTATGGAGAGTTACTTAAAGGTCTATAGCAAACACTAATAAAATATTTAGCTAAAAGTATAAATTACCTTAAGGAGAAAATACTTTAAATTACTTAGTTGTTATCATAATTCTATATTTAAGATGATTTATCAAAATGGTGTATTTATGATGATTTATCATTTGAGAATGAATAGTAAGAAAAATAATTTGATCTAAATTTTCCCAGCTCTGAATCTGATTTTTTGTCATGCATCGTGTCTATAGGCATAAAATGTAAACTTTCCAAAATGATTATTTTCCACGGCAAATGAAATTTTATATTTTTAGCTGAATGTTACTGGATATTATTTGAACATTATTGTTATGCAATAGATTAGCTTTAATTTTAGGCAGAATTATATAATAATTAAGTTAAAATAAAGCTGTATAAATTTGGAAACAGGCCAGCCAGCCAGCCAAGTGCCGTCGAGTCAGATCCGACCCATGGCAACCCTAGGGGCCAGGGTAGAAACAGGTGCCAATTGTCAAGTTGGTATGTATACATGTGTGACCTTTAACTAAATCATTTTATAGATACTCAAAAAGATTGTAAGATGAAAACTTTTGGGATATAACGCATGAGGGAATGCAAGAGACAAAAATAGGTGAATACAGTCTTAAATTTTGATTGGAAAAGAACCAGGTAGTTAAGATGATTTGGGAGGACCAAGGACAAAAGTGGAAGACCTAAGAACAAGGCAGGACATTCTTTAGAATTTTTTTTGATGTGTTCGAAGAGGGTCGGGGGGAAAGAGTTGGTTACAAGAAGACTGATGTTTCAAAAGAGAAAAGTCACACTCACTCATTGAATTTTTAAGTCTCATCCAGTGATCAGATCTAGAACATACTGACTGAGGTAGAAGTAGGGTGCCTTGAAGACCAAAACCCCAAAACACCCACTGCTGTCGAGTTGATTCTGACTCATAGTGACCCTGTAGACAAAGTAGAACTGCCCCATAGAGTTTCCAAGGAGCACCTGGTGATTTGAACTGCCAACCTTTTGATTAGCAGCTGTAGCATTAACTACTATGCCGCCAAGGTTTCCAAAGGACTTTGAAATATCCCTCCATCACTCCTTCAGGGAATGATTCCCTTATCTTTCCACAGTGGTGCCTGTGACCATTCACAAGATAAAAGCAATAATGGGCAAAGAGGAAGACTTAGACATCTTGAGGGCTACTAAACAGAGTCTGAACTGAAACTGATAACAGCATCTTGAAATGTTACCATAGCCTCCTGGCTAGAGGGGATCTCACAGCGACAGGGTCATACATGGAGTCCTGGCACAAGCATCTCAAAGTGGCTAGCACAGTTCTTTATACCTAATTGGTAGTTATTTCCTTGGTATTTTTTGCATAATTAGGATAAACACACTTGAACTGTGGAAGAATCATCACAATGCTTCTCTGATCCGCAGTATGAGAAAGACAATGACAGAATCACCAAGCTGCAGCCCCCAAACTCCTCCCCATTACCCTCCACCAAGTTACTAAATTGTAAGGAATTCTTCATTCTGGAATAGTTGAAGTTATCAATATAATCAGTGACTGAAGGATGTAGAGGTTTGCAGATTCTGTTCCATAGTTTTCATTAAACCTGTACATTATATCCCCTCCCCCCTTAAAAATATGGCTAAAAGTGGAACACCATAAATGTAATCAAGTGTTATCTGCGATTAAAACTGTCTTGCCAGGTGTAGTAAATTCACAGGGAGATATTTGTACAGCCTATGACTCTTCGTTAAGTGCCACTGCTGCTAACCAACAGGTTGATACTTTGAGTCTACCTGGCACTCTTTGGAAACTCTATGCAGCAGTTCTTCTCTGTCCTATTATAGAGGTCTCTATGAGTAAGAAAAGACTCAGCAACAGCAAGTTTGGTTTGGTTTGATGACTCTTGGTATGTATTTTTTATTCCACTTCTTATCAAATATGTTTTATTAGGAAAATCTGTGATAAAAGACTTTTATTAATGCATTAAAATGCAGAGATGTCACTGTGATGACTAACATGCACCTGATCTAAGCCATGGTCTTTTCTACCGTCTTATGTACATGTAAATTATGGACAATAGGGAACAAAGACCAAAGAACCCACATATTTGAATTGTGTTCTTGGAGAAGACTGGCAACTACATCATCAAGTCTGTCCTGGAGAAAGTTCAGCCAGAATGACCCCTAGAAGCAAGGATGGCAAGACTTTATCTCATTTATTTTGGAAATGTCACCAATTTCTAGAAAAAGACATTAATGCTTGTTAAAGTAGAGGGTTAGCAAAAAGAGGTAGATTCTCAGTAAGATGAATCGACCTAGTTGGTAGAAAAATGGGCTCAAACATACCAACAATTAGGAGACTGGCACGGGAAAGGGCAGCTGGAGTTGCACCTAACAACAACATAAAGTTAAGTATACATAGAAAAAGCAGTGGACATTAATGATCCTTCCTAGGGCTATGTTGATATTTCTACACTTGTTATAGTTTAGTCTATAGAGACCCACATGGTCTTCTGAGTCCATGAAAGCCTCATGCAAGTACATTATATTGATCCAATAACATAAATATTACAAGTATTCTCGATACACTACTACGACACAAATATGCCGGAAGATGGGACATATTCCTAAAATGATTAAAACAATTCACTTATTGGTGAACTGCCTTTACAGATTTCAAGTGACTGTGTATTCAACTTTGCCCAACGTAAGCTACATAAGTTCTACAATCACAAGTCAAAGTTTGGTCTGGCACAGCATGATGAGAAGATATGTACCTATGTAAGATCAAGGCCGAGCAGTACTGAAATGTGTAAGTCTATAAACAAATTACTTGTTGTTGCCAGGTGCTGTCAAGTCCGCTCTGACTCACAGTGACCCTGTGCACAACAGAACAAAACACTGCCTGGTCCCGCACCATGTCCACAATGAGAAATTTTTTTTTTTTTTTTTTTTGTGTGTGTGTGTGTATGTGTGTGTATGCGTGTGTGTATTGTGATTAAATGAAAACAAACAATACAAATTAAATTTGTATGTCTGCCTATGTGCAGCTCTTTCTGCTCTACTTGGCTGGTGACAGCACACTCCTCCTTTTCATTCTATACTTGTCATATCCACCCAACAATCTCCTGCCCCCCCCCCCCGCCACTCTCTTCTCTCCCATGTAGAAAGAGACCAGTAGGACAGCATTCTACAAATGCATAGAACAATAAAGCACACATACTTTATGGTCACATTGTATCTCTAAGTCTAGTCCATTCCTGTCCAAAGAGTTGACTTCATTAGTGTTTTATGGTCACAGACAACAGCAGATCTGGAGGTGATGCTCGCAAGGTATCCCCCAGGCAGTCATAGCATCATTTTTGGTCTTTATTAGTAGGGTTCCTGAGCTGTACCCCTCCTTTTGTTGTTTTGCCACAGGGACTCCAATATTGTGTGCCCCATCACAGCTGTCTTTGGTGGTGTCCAGGTACCATCTGTTTCTCCTGGTCACATGTTTATACAATCTCCTATTCACATGAGCCTGTCTGTCTCCTGGGCTATTTTTCCCTCAAGTCTTTATTGTTCTTGGTGTTCATCAGTTCTGAATGAGTTGGGACCATTTGGTGTACTCCGGATAGCAGCTTGCTAGCTTTTAAGACCCCAGATGCCACTAATCAATATGTGGTACAGAAGACTGTCTTAGAAATAGGCTAGTTATGCCAGTTGGCCTTGATGTCCCCTGAGAGCGTGGTCCCCAAAGCCCCCCTGTACTCTATCATCACAATACTGGATTGAGATTAGAGGAGTTTTCAGTTTATGGTGAAGTCCAGTTAAGTTGATCTACTTTCTATTGTGTGCTGTGACTGCTTTCACATAACTAAAATTCTATCAACTATCTAATGTATGACCAACCCTCTCCCTCCTTCCCCACCCTTGTAGCCTTTAAAGAGTCTTTTCTTCTGTACATAAGTCTATTTTTAAGTCCTTATAGCAGGAGTCTCATACAATATTTGTCTTTTTCTTTCAGTATAATGTCTTCCAATTAAAACCAGGTTATGAGATGCATCCTAAAATCATCATTGTTTTTTTATCATTGCATAGTGTTCCATTGAGTACATATAATTTATTCCTTTGTCTGTTGTTGGGCATCTGGGTTGATTCCATCTTTTAGCTATTGTGGACTGTGCTGAAATAACCATTAGTGTACATGTATCTGTTTATGTGACAGACTTTGTTTCTCTAGGATGTATTCTGAGCAGTGGGATTACTGGTTCAAATGGTATATCTATTTCCACCTTTAGTAAGTAAGTGCCAAATTGCTTTCCATTTTGGAGTCCCACCTGCAGTGTAGGAGAGTTGCAACTCACAGCCTCTCCAGCATTTGTTATTTTGTGTTTTTTGGATCATGGCCAATCTTGTTGGGGTGAAATGATATTTCACTGTAGTTTGGATTTGGATTTCTCTAATAGCTAATGAGCACAAGCGTTTCCTCATGTATTTTTGGTTGCCTGGATGTCCTCTGTGGTGAAGTGTCTGTCCCTTTCCTTTGTCCCTTGCTTAATAGGGTTATTTACTTTTTCTTGTTAATATTTTGCCATACCTTCTAGACTCCAGAGATTAGACATCAGTCCAAGATGTAATTGCTAGTTCTCTTTTTTTTTTTTTTTTTTTTTTTTTTTGCCATACTGTAGGCGGTCTTTTAACTCTTCTGATAAAGTCTTTGGATGAGGAAAGGTATTTGATTCTTAGTAGTTCCCATTTATCTATTTTCTCTTCTGTTGATTGTGCTTTCTTACTCAGAATTTGAAGTCTTCTGCGCTGTGTATTAAAACTTCCTTTGTCAACCCTATTTTTCCTTGCATTATCTTTATCATTGTAGATTTGATATTTAGATCTTTGATCCACTTTGAGTTAGCTTTTGTTTAAGGTATGAGAACTGGGTCTTGTTTCAGTTTTTGGCAGATGGATATTCACTGTTGCCAACACTGTTTGTTAAAGAGGCTATTTTTACCCTAGTTTAAAATCTTAGGTCCTTTGTGGAATATCAACTGTTCATAAGAGGATGGTGGCATCTCTGGGATTTTGACTCTGTTCCATTGATCTGTATGTCTCTTTTTTGAACAAATACCAGGCTACTTTGACTACTGTGGCAATGTACTAGGTTGTAAAGTATGGTAGTGTGAGGCCTACCATTGTGTTCCTGTTCTTCAGTAGTACTTTGCCTATCCACAGTTTCTTCCCTTTCTGAGCAAAGTTGGCGATTTCTTTCTCCATCCCATTAAAAAATGACATTGGAATTTGTATTGAAATTGCATTGTCTCTATAGGTCACTTTGGGTAAAATAGACATTTTCACAATGTTAAGTCTTCCTGTCCATGACAAGGGTAAATTTTCTCCAGCTATTTAAGTCTCTTGGTTTCATGCAGTAAGGTCTTGTATAGGTCTCTTATTTCTCTAGTTAGATTTATTCCTATGTATTTTATCTTCTTGGGGGCTATAGTAAATGGCACTGATTTAGTGATTTCTTCCCTGATGATCTCTTTGTTAGTATAAAGGAATCCTACTGATTTACTTATGTTTATCTTATATCCTGATACTTTGCTGAGCTCTTCTGTTAGTTCCAGTGATTTACTTATGGATTCTTTAGTTTTCTCTGCATATACAATCATATCATCTACAAGTAGGGAGATTTTTACTTCTTCTTTGCCAGTGCAGATGCCCTTTATTTCTTTGTCCTACCTAATTGCTCTGGCTAGAAACTCTAGTACAATGTTGAATACAAGTGGTGAGACTGGGTGTCCTTATCTAGTTCCCATTCTGAAGGACAATTCTTTCAGACTCTCTTCATTCAGGATGATACAGACGGTTGACTGCATAAAAGTCCCTTATTACACTGAGGAATTTGCCTTGTATTCCTGTTTTGATGAGACTTTTAGCATGAATGGGTGTTGGACTTTGTCAAATGCCTTTTCTTTATCAACTGACAAGATCTGGTGATTCTTAATCTTTGTGCTACTTATGTGATTGATCACATTAATTGTTTTTCTGTTGTTGAACAAGCCTTGCCTTCCTGGTGTGAATTAAACCTGGCCATGATGAATTCTTTTTTTGATATGTTGCTGAATTCTGTTGGCTAAGATTTTGTTTAAGATTTTTGCATCTGGGTTCACAAATGATATTGGTTTGTAATTTTCTTTTTTTGTGGACTCATTCCCTGGCTTTGGTATCAGGGTGATGCTGGCTTCATAGAATGAACTTGGGAGTATTCTGTCCCTTTCTATGCTGTGAAATAATCTTGGTAGTATGAGAGTGAACGCCTCTCTAAAAGTGTGGTAGAATTCTCCCGTGAAGCCAACTGGGCCAGTACTTTTTTGGTTGGTAGTTTTTTAATGACTTTTTGAATGTCTTCCTCTATGATGGTTTTATTAGGTTCTTTTACTTCTCCTTATGAAATTTTTGGTAGATAATATGAATCTAGAAATTTGCATTTCCTCTCGGTTTTCATATCTGTTAGAGTAAAGTCTTTTGTAGTGTTCTGTAGTGATACTTTTGATTTTAGTTGGGTCTGTTGTAACATTTCCAATCTCATTTCTTTCTTTTTTTTTTGTTATGACTGAGTGGAAATGCATGTTCCCATATAAATTTACGTGCCCACCTATATGCAGCTTCCACTGCTCTCCCTGCCCAGTGGCAGAACACTGTTCCTCTCTGCTCCATACATGTCTCATATTCCCAACAGTCTCCTTTCCCCTCCTTTCCACCCACTCCCCTTACTCCAGCCAGAGGTCAGCAGGATGATATCCTATAGATGCATGGAACCATAAAGTGTATCCAATATATGGTCATTCTGCATCACCAAGTCCAATCCACTTGTATCCGAAGAGTGGACTTTCATTATAACTTATGGGCAAGAGCAGCATCAGGGCCAGGAGCCATGCTCCCAGGGGAACGCCAAAGCTACTGGACCATCAGTTGCATTTCTTATGTGGGTTATTTGTTCTCTCTCGTGTTTTGCTTTTGTAAGTTTAGCCAGTGCTTTATCAATTTTGTTGATCTTTTCAGATAACCAGCTTTTGGTTTTTTAAATTTTTCTTCTATTCTCTAATTCATTTAGTTCTGCTGTATTCTGTTACCTGAGGGATTTCTCTGTTGCTCTGTTTCTACTTGTTCAAGCTGTAGGGTTAGTTCTCTGAGTCTTTTCTTCATTCCAAATGTGTGCATTTATGGAGATAAACTGACCACTGAGCTCTGCTTTGGCTGTAAGCCATAGATTCTGGTAGGATGTATTTTCAATCTCATTTGGTTCCATAAATTTATTTCATACTTGATTTCTTCTATAACCTATGGATTTTTGAACAAGGTGTTGTTCAGTTTCCATGAGTTCTAATTTCTACCTGTGTTTCTCTTGCTATGGATTTCAACTTCTATGACTTTATGGCCCAAGAAGATACTTTGTAATAATTCAGTGGTTTGGATTTTTTTGAGACTTGCTTTATCTCCTAACACATGGTCTATTATGGAAAATGTTCCATGTGCATTGGAGAAGATGTATTTATCTGTTGATAGGTAAAAGGTTCTGTATATGTCACTGAGGTCTAGTTGATTATTTCTCACAATAAGATCTTTTGTATCTTTACTGAGCTTTGTTCTAGATAATCGGTCCAATACTAAAAGTGTGCTGTTGAAGTCTCTATTACTATGGACTAATGTATCTTATTTTTCAGTGTTGTCAGTGTTTGTTTGATGTATTCAGATGCTCTAGTATTGGGTGCATAAATATTTAATACCATTGTGTACTGCTTCTGTTCTGGGTCATTGTTCTTTAGGGGTTGACTTTTCATCTTTTTCAGTGTTGGTTTTATTTTGTTAAGACTCCTCTATTATGTTTCTTGTTTTTATATGTAACGTTGTTATTTTGCTTGGTGGCTTCCCATATCAGACCATTACTATTCTAAGTTTAAAGCAGACTTTAAATTCTGCATATACATTTTTTTCTTAATTTCCTCTCCATCTGAAAGGGTTGTAACTACTGTAATACATCCCTCTTTTTAGTGTGATGGTGTCAGAGTTTTCATGATATGATCACTAGTTCCCTTCTTTTAGTATTGTGCTTTGAGCTTTATGACTTCCCTAAGTGAGTAGGATTCTGGATGGTTTTTCCTGCATTGCCTCCTTAAGTATGTATTTAATAATTTTGTTTCTAAGCAAAGGGCTTCTTTCAGTATTTCTTGTAGTTTGGGTTTTGTTTTTACAAAGTCTCTCAGCTTCTGTTTATCTGTGAATGTCTTAATTTCATCTTCATATTTCAGAGACAGTTTTGCAGGACATATAATTCTCGGTTGGAAGTTTTTCTCCTTCAAAGCTTTTACTATGTCTTCCCACTACCACCTTGCCAACGTCCTTTCTGCTGAGAAGTCAGATGAAAGCCTACAGGGCTTCCCTTTGAGCCTCACTGTCTTTAAGAGCCTCTGTTTATATTTCATTTTACTACAGTTGATTACAATATTTCTTGGTGTCTTTCTTTTGAGGTCTAGATTTTGATGTTCAATATGCATCTTGGAAATCTGTTCTTTCTTTCATAATTTCAGGGAAGTTTTCTGTCAGTAACTCTGCAACAATACTCACTGAGTTTTCAGCTATCCCTCTGTGCTCAGGAACTCCAATTATTTATAAATTATTCATCTTACTAGAGTCCTACATATTTCCCAATGCTGCTTCATTTTTTCTTATTTCTTTTCTCTTACTTATCTTCATAAATGCTGATGTCAGTTGCTCTGTCCTCAGGCTCACTAACTCTGGCTTCTATCTCCTCAATTCTGCTTTTTGGCTTTGGATTAAATTGCCTAATTCTGTAATTTTATTATTGATCTGTTGGATTTCAAATTGTTGATATTGCATCAGTTCAGATAGCTTGCCTAATTTTTTAATTTGTTTTGCTGCATTTTGTTTACTGTCTGGGAGGGCCCTATATGTAATTATTTTGTACTTGACCTCTAATAGTTTTGGAAAGGCTTCTTCATCTGCACAGTTTTTTGTTTCTTTATTTTGGGAGTTTTCTGGAGCTATGGTGGACTATTTCTGTAAATGGTTATCTATGGATTGTTGCCTTCATGCTATCAAGAAGCTCTTCTGTTTGTCTGATGTTTCCTAAGTAGGAGGTGAGGCATAGTTCTATGAGGCGAACTACTCACCCGATGTCTCTGTGTATTCTAGTGAGTGTCCCCCAGTGGACTCTCTCGGGAAGCAGACTCTGTCTTCTAGTTGGCATAGATGGTGCCCTACTTTTGGGGTTCCTGGGGAGCCATCAGCTGATGCTACAATGTGGATCAGTGAAGGGTGCAGGAGATGCTGCCAGGCCACTCAGCTGTCAGTTCTCCAGGTGACATTATTTTAAAAGTAATTTAAAAATACTGCTAAGCAAGGAACTGTCTAACAGCTGCCAAAATCAGTCAGGCCTTCTGTTGTGACAGGCCCCACCTTCTCGCTGACAAAGAAAGCTCTTTATAGGCCATCCCAAGATGCTAGGATGTAGTTCAAAGTTGGGCAGGGTTAGGACCTTTCTGCCATTCTCTGTGAGGCCCTACCTGTTACTCTAGAGGCTCCACTGTCCTAAACACAGCTTTTGTGCTGATGAAGCGCTTTCCAGACAGGCACTGCTTCTCTGCATAAGAATTAGCCCCTGCGGAGAACTGTGGTTGGGTGACTCCGCCTCCCAGCTTACCAGCATGGCATCTAGCTCAAGCTACCCTTCCAGCCTTGTAACAGCAGAATCTATGGTGCAGCTCAGAAGAGAGAGAGTGGAGGAGAAGTGATGCCCTTGGCCAGCAACTAGGCTCTCAATATGTAGCTACTCCAAGCACAGTCTTTCTGCTACACTGTATGCTGTTTACTTAAGCACTAAAGTTCAGTGTATTAGTTGGCTCATGTCAATCCTTTTTTCTCAGATACCAAAGAAGGCGTCAGTATCCATAGTCCTCCCAAACAGTGAGTTAGGTGAAGCAGGACTCAGCATGTGCTGCCTCATTTTAGAGAGAGACAGTTTCCCGTTTACTGGCACACAGTCCAATCTGACACCCCTACACCAGATCCTAGGGCTCCCTGGATGTCCATGCTACTCCTTTCAGTTATCCTCCCAGGCCTTAGTTCTCAGAGGAAATTGAGGAGACATGTCCAGTCCACCACTGTGGCCCTGTCCTGCCCCACAGTGATTGTTATACTTAAGCCCATTAAGTTACTACTGTGTCAATTCATCTCCTTATGGGTCTTCTTCTTTTTCACTGACCTTCCACTTCAGATCTGACTCGATGGCACTTGGCTGCTTTGGGCTCCACTTTACCAAGCATAATGTCCTTCACCAGAGATTAATCTCCTGACAATACGTCCAAAGTATGTAAGACCTAGTCTTGCTATCCGGAGTACTTCCAAGAAGTACTCTGTTTGTATTTCTTCCAGAACAAATCTGCTTGTTCTTTTGGAAGTCCATGGTACATTTAATATTCCTCTCTAATACCACAATTCAAAGACATCAATTTTTATGTTGTCCTTATTCACTGTCCAACTTTCATTTGCATACAATATGATAGAAAATACCATGGCTTGGGACAAGTACACCTTAGTCTTCAGGGTAATATCTTTACTTTCCAATACTTTCAAGAGGTCCTTTGCAGCAGATTTTCCACTGCAGTGTATCTTTTGTTTTCTTGACTACTGCTTCCATGGGCACTAATTGTGAAACTAAGTAAAATGAAATCCTCTATAATGTCAGTCCTTTGCCCATTTATCATAATGTTGCTTACTGGTCCAGTTGTAAGGATTTTTGTTTTCTTGATGTTGAGGTGAAATCCATACCAAAGGCTGTGGTCTTTGATCTTCATTAGTAAGTGTTTGAAATCCTCTTCACTTCCAGCAAGCAGGGTTGTGTCATCTGCATAATGCAATTTGTTGATGAGTCTTCCTCCAATACTGATGCCTCTTTCAACTTCATGTAGTCCAGATTCTCAAATTATTTTCATGCCACACAGATTGAAACCCACCCACCCACTGCCACCAAGTCAGGTCCAACTCATAGTGACTGTAGAGATCTGAGTACAAGTATGGTGAAAAGATACAACCTTGACACACAACTTTTCCTGACTTTAAACTATACACTGTCATCTTGTTCTGTTTGCACAACTGCCTCTTGATCCATATACAGAGTCCTTATGAGCACAATTAAGTGTTCTGGAATTCCATTCTCTGTAAGTGAGCCATAATTTGTTATGATCCACTCAATCAAATGCCTTTGCATTGTTAATGACTTTAAAGTTAAACATCTTTCTGGTATTTCCTGCTTTTTAGCCAAGATTCATCTGACGTTGGCAATTATATCTCTGGTTCCGTGTCGCCTTCTGAATCTGGCTTGAATTTCTGACAGTTCCCTGTCCATGTACTGTTGTAGTTGGCTTTGAATGATCTTTGGCAAAATTTTACTTGTATGTGATATTAATGATATTGTTTGATAATTTCCACATTCAGTTGGATTACCTTTCTTGGGAGCAGGAATAAATATGGATCTTTTCCAGTGTGTTGGCTAGGTAGCTGTCCACAAAATTTCTTGACATAGGCAAATGGACACTTCCGGTGCTACATCCATTCACTGAACCATCCCAACTGATAATTCATCAATTTTAACAAATTACTTAGGATTTTATAATACCTACCAGTTGTATCATTTTTTTTCTTCAACAAGCTATGCATCTATATGAAGTTTTGAGTACCCTAAATAAAAACCAAACCCATTGCTGAAGAGTCATTTCTGACTCATAGTGACCATACAGGACAGAGTAGAATTGCCTATAGCTTTTCCAAGGAGCACCTGCTGGATTAGAATTGCCAACCTTTTAGTTAGCGGCTATAGCAGTTAACCACTACACTACTAGGCTTTCCTTTAGGTACTCAGGTGATAGAAAAGGAATAAAACATGGGCTTGGTTCATGAATGGGTCACCTTAATTTATTTTTGCAAGCCAAACTGGGCAACTGCTATACCAGAACCCCACTTAGTGATAACCCTAATAGACAATGGTGAGAGGAATTACTTTCAATGGGCAGAGAATCTTGGCCTGTAATTACACTTTCTCCATGTATGGTGGTTTCCTAGTTAAGAGAAAAAAAAAAGTTTGTGCTTGACTACTAACCTAAAGATTGGCCATTCTAACACATCCTGTTGTGCTAAGGAAGAAAAGATGACAGCTAAGAAAACCCTGTGGAGCAGTTCTCATCTGTAACAATGGATTCACATGAATCAGAATCAGTTTGACAGCAATGGATTTGATTTTGGTTTTATGGTGGGGAAAATATCCTTAGAAAAATACAGAAACTCTTCAGTGATGGCCAGTATAATGGACTGGAAAATGTACATTTGGAACATTAAGTAAAAAATTCTAGCAGAGTGACAAAATGTGAAGGGCTGTGTGCTTATTTTAGTATTACCAGTGAAGTTTCACGATGGAGGACACCCTCAACAACCAACAGGTAATAACAGCACATCCCATGGATGGCAGCCAGCCTCTATTCTTGTTCACCTTGGCAAATAAACAGGGTGACCCTTGTGGAAAGAATAGAGACTGTTCAAGAGCTTAACAGTTTTGGCCTCTTTTCTCCAAGACTAATTTATTTAATGTAACTACTGAAGAAGCAACCTGTCAATGCTAAGACATTTTTCCAGGAGATCAGCTAGTAACTTTATTGCAATTCAACTGGATCATATTCCTCTCACTTTGCAGAGGGTATTTATTTGTACTAAGAGTAAAAATTAATCAAAATATAGGTTTACTTCCCAGCCTGCAAAGTGTCTACTAGCAAAGCCATCTGAAGGATTATAGAATTTTACATCTAATGATAATGGAAGCTCATATAGTGTTGCCTCAGATCAAGGTCTTGGTTTACGGCAAAGGAAGTTCCATAACAGACACATGGCTATGGGTCTGATATTCCTACCATGTAATAATGCGTCATTAGTAGCAGCCAGCTTTGAAGGGTGATAATGGGACCTTCTGACTATTCAGTTAAGGTGCCACCTCAGCGACAACACCATATGACACTGGGACTCTGTCTCAGAACTGCAGTAACTGAAGTTAGCCAAATGCTTGTAGATGATATTCTAACTTCAGCATACATGTTTGGAGTGAAAATAATGAAAGTAAGATTGGCATCTCTCATACTCACATTGGCTTTTTCTTGGATATTTGTTTTTCAACCCTAACAGTTGAGATTCTGCTGGATTAGATTCCTCCTTTCCTAGAAGATTGGAGAGGGGAGGGCTTCTTTCAAGGGATACAAAAGAGATTACACTGAACATAAAGTAATAGGTCACTTTGAGAATTGCAGATTGGTATAACAGAAAGCAGAGAGATTATTAAGAATACTAACATGGGTAATAAATTCAGGTTGTTATAAAGAGCTAGATTTGAAAACTACATAAAAACAGCTATGAAAAAGTATGTCCAGCACCTAGGTTCACTGTTTCAGCCCTTTATCTGAACTGTGATGCATTTTGTGGGAAGACTTACATACGGCACAAGCACAAAAACCAAACAACAGCAACATAAATAAATAAATACAATTTACTATGAATACCTGAAACCCACTGTTGTGGAATTTTATTCAACTCATAGTGACCCTAGAGGTCAGAGTAGAACTGCCTGCCCCATAGAGTTTCCAAGGAACACCTGATGGATTTGAACGGCTGACCTTTTGTTTAGTAGACATAGCACTTAACCCACTATGCCACCAGGGTTTCCTTAATATGAATAGAGAGGCAAAAATTGTAAGTAATTGAAAATTACTATAAAGTGATTACACATTACCAAATGGAATTAAATAAAGGCATTTGACAGAGTTCAACACCTATTGATGCTTATAACTCTCAGAAAAATAGGAATAGAGGGGAAATTCCTCAACACAATCAGTAACATCTATGCAAAGCCATCTGCCTTAATCATCCTGAATAGTGAAAAACTGAAAGAATTCCCTCTGAGAACAGAAACTAGACAAGGATACCCACTCTCACTATTTCTATTCAACATTGTGCTAGTAGTTCTAGCCAAAGCAATTAGACAAAACAAAGAAATTCAAGGGCATCTGTATCGGCAATGAAGAAATAAAAATCTCCCTATTTGAAGATGATATGATTGTTTATACAGAGAATCCAAAGGAATCCATAAGTAAACTATTGCAACTAATAGAGGAGTTTAACAAAGTAACAGGATACAAGGTAAACATAAGTAAATCAGTAGGATTCCTTTATACCAACAGTGAGATTATTAAAGAAGAAATCACCAAATCAATTTCATTTCCTATAGCCCCCAAGAAGATAAAATACCTAGGAATAAATCTAACTAGAGCAATAAGGCACATTTACAAAGAGAACTACAAGATCTTGCTACAAGAAACTAAGAGAGACTTACATAAATGGGGTAATCTACCCTGCTCGTAGATAGGAAGTCCTAGCATTGTGAAAATGTCTATTTTACCCCAATCTTTTTATATAATGCAATCCCAATACAAATTCCAGTGACATTTTTTAATGAGATGGAGAAACAAATCATCAACTTTGTTTGGAAAGGGAAGAAACCTCGGATATGTAAAGCACTACTGAAGAAGAAGAGCACACTGGGAGGCCTCTCACCACCCGACTTTAGAACCTATTACACTGCCACAGTAGTCAAAATAGCCTGGCACTTGTACAAAAGCAGACATATAAACCAACAGAACAGAGTTGAGAACCCAGAGATGCCACTATCCTCCTATGAACAGTTGATCTTTGACAAAGGCCCCAAGATTTTAAACTTGGGTAAGAACGGTCTCTTTAACAAATGGTTCTGGCAAAATTGGATATCCATCTGCAAAAAACTGAAACAAGAACTATATCTCACATCTTATACAAAAACCAACTCAAATTGGATAAAAGATCTAAATATAAAATCTAAAATGATAAAGCTCATCCAAGATAAAATAGGATCAACAATAGAAGTTTTAATACACAATGTAGACAGACTTCAAAATCTAGCAAACAAAGCACATTCAACAGACACTTTTGCTCATCCAAAGACTTCATCAAAAGAATCAAAAGACCGCCTACAGAATGGGAAAAAATATTTGGCTACTCTATGTCAGACTGAACTGATCTCCATAATCTATAAGATATTACAAAATATCAACAAGAAAAGGATAAAGAATCCAATTAAGTGATGGGTGAAGGAAATAGACATTTCTCCAAAGAGGATATCCAGGCAGCCAAAAGACTCATGCAGAATTGCTCACGATCATTAGCTATTAAAGAAATTCAAATCAAAACTACAATGAGATACCATCTTACCCCAACAAGGTTGGCCATGATCTAAAAAACACAAAACAACAAATGCTAGAGAGGCTGTGGAGAAATTGGAACTCTCCAACACTGCTGATGGGATAGCAAAATGGTACAACCTCTTTGGAAAACAATCTAGTACTTCCTTAAAAAGCTGGAAATAGATAGACCATTTGACCCAGTAATTCTACTGCTTGGAATGTATCCTTCAGAAACAATGATTGTCACACAAACAGACACATGTACACAAATATTTGTTGCAGCACAGCCCACAATAGCAAAAAGTTGAATCAACCCTGATGCCCATCGACAGATGAATGGATAAGCAAACTATGATACATATACTCAATGGAACACTATGCTATGATAAAAAACAATGACAATTTTAGAAAACATCTGCTAACATGGTCCCATTTGGAAGAGATCATGCTGAGTGAAATCAGTGTCAAAAGGTCAAATTTTGTATGAGACTCCTGTTGTAAGGACTTAAGAGAATTTTCCACAGAAGAAAATGACTGTGTTGGCTACACAGGTGAAAGGAGGGCTGAGGGTTTATCATAGATGAGATAATTGATAGATGTTAGAAATTTTATTCTTTTACTGTAATTAATAAAAAATAAAAATGTTGAAAACAAAAAAAGAGATTGAGGTTGGTTCAATAATAGAAAAATACTGAGTGAAAATACTGAATCGCAATACACATGAGTAAGAAATTGATAATTTGCTTAATATCTCAAAAAGTAATTAAGTGAAAAGACAAGCAGCCCCAGAGAAAAGTTGATAAAAGGAAATGAACTGATACGTCACAGTAAAAGAAATGAATATAGCTGCTACACATATGAAAATAGGCTTCATGTAACAACTGGTGGGGTAGTGGTTGAGAACTATAGCTGCCTACCAAGAGGTACACATTTGGAATATATTTAATCACATCAATAATAGCTATATTATTTTTTATTATGTATGGGTTTTGAATTGACACATATTAAAACACTGAGTAATAAGTTTATTCTTTATGGGAAAACAGTTCTCTTATACTACTGATTTTTTTGTATGTCTCAATTTTTAAAGCCTATTTGCCGTTATATTGCATCACACACATTGCTTTTGATTATGTAGCTCCATTAGCAGTAAGTCATCCTGCAGAGTCACTGGTTGTAGAAGAAAAAATCTAGTATATAAAGGAATTCTATGCTGAACCTCTTACAATCGTATAGGAATTAGAACATGAATGTGTACCAATTAAAGATTGCTTCTATTATGAAATTGTATATATGTATGATAAGTTTATGTGTTTCTATTAAAATATGAGTTATAGTCCCTGAAAGTGAAAAGTTTTACAATAAATATTTTTAAAGTGTAATACAAGTTTTATACTAGTACAAATACACTTGCGCCTAGATACATAGACCATTTTTACTAAAATATATTAGATGCAATTAATTGTGTTTATATCTGTTAATGATAGAGTGAGTCTATTTTCACTTTATATTTTTCTGGTCTGTTTGAATTTCACCCAGCTCCTATTAATTTTATCATAAAATTAATTAGTACGTGTATACATATCAAGGAAATCGAATGATATATTGCATTTGGCAAATGTTGGGCCCAAATCCTCTTTAAAATCTTAAAAAGTGAATAACATTTTGATGACTAAGATATATCTGATCCAGGCCATAATATTTTTAATCACCTCATGTGCATGCAAAAACTGCACAGTGAAAAAGAATAATACTGAAGAACTGATAAATTCAAATTATGGTACAACAACTGAAAACTGTTGCACATACTATAGACTGCCAAAAGAGCAAACAAATCAGTAGTGAAGGAAGTATAGTCACAATGCTTCTTAGAAGCAAGAGTGGTGAAATTTCATCTCCCTTACTTTGGACGCAGCTTTAGGAGACACTAACTACTGGAGATGACCAATGCGTATGGTGAAGTAAAAGGTCAGCAAAAAAGAGGGAGACCTTCAAGGCAATGGATTGACAAAACATCTACAATGAAGTGCTCAAACACAGCAACAATTGTGAAAATGTTGCAGGATTGGGCATTGTTTCATTCTGCTATACATAAGGTCACTATGAGCCAGAGCCAACTCGACATTCCTAACAACATACATGGTAAAAAGTAGAATAAAAATAGTAGAAAGGCTCTCAAAGATTGATTAGATCCTATAATGTCTTACAGTGTTGCTATGAGTCGGAACCAACGTAACAGCAACAGATTTTTTTTTTTTTTTTTGGCTTTACAATGGCATGGTTATGAGTGGTTAAGGACTTGGCTGCTAAACTGAAAGATCAACAATTCAAATCATCAAATGCTCCTTGGAAAACCCTATGGGGAATTTCTGTTCTGTCCTACAGGGTTGCTATGAGTCAGAATGAACCCAATGGCAAAGTTTATTTATTCATGTGTTTATGTATTTATCTAGCTACCTAGTTATTTATTTAAAAACAAACAAACAAAACGATAGGTATAATGTCCAGAACAACATTTGTCTATATATGGAACAAAAGACTCATGGTTCTCAAAATCATAGTATGATAGATATAAATATAGAATAGATATAGAACAGTCTAATGTAAGATGCAAGTTGATGGGCAATTAAGTTGAAGATCATAAGGAAACACTGACATCAAGCAAGTAAGGAAGCAGAAATGATATGCCATGAAGGAAGGGATGTTTAATATGATCCTAGGAGTTGAATGCAGATGAGGGAACAAAGATCTGTGAACATTGTTTCGTTAATTCTGCAAAAGGTTTTTCATTTGAATATGTCAATTACTAACATTGACAGATGCAACTTCTTAGATTAATATATTCATCTTAAATACTATCCCCGTAACTTATAAATTTTGACTCACATATTATCCCCATAGCTTATAAATTCCATTTCATGAAAATGTGCAAGTTAACCTCTTGCCAACTTACCCATGAACTGAAGAAACATATTTGAACATAATTAAACTATTAGGTCATAGAAGAGAATACTTGCAAGATAAATGGCACCACACTTGTCCACTAGTCTGTGACTTTATGCAGATATCTGCCTACTCAGGAAGCAGTGGTTTAATAAAGCAATGACAGGTGTCTTGCTTCAAAGCCCACTTCCTCACTGCCTGGCATAGGGCTATTTTCTGGGTATAAAAGGCAGACTAGTTAACCTCTAAATTTCCTTTCTGGCCTTTATTCTTAAAATTTTCTAATTTTCAAGAAGCTTTTGTGCTTTATTATTCAGCAATCACAGATAAAATAGCCTCAGGAACAGTAAAATATATTTCCATTAAGAGAAGCTAATTTTGATGAGCAAATTTTCCAGTTATATTTCTACTTCTTAATTAGACTAGGACATCAACCCACAGGCTGGGCTATCAGGCATACTTTCAAAATCAATAATAATGTACGTTGTATATGTGATATGCTATTGCCAATGATCATTTCAATAAAGTAGAGAAATCTGCAGCCAGTTTTTCCTTTTCAATTTTATTATCTGAAGAATTATTTTTTTCCTGAAGTGAAGGTCGATAGGACCAATTTGTTCTGACATTAGAAATATGAATGTAATAATTATTCACTTTCTAATTGAAAATGCAAAATCAGTTATTGAAATCTAAATTATTAGATAAATCTTCCCCCCAAATGGAAACTTCCACTTTGAATTCTATTTAAAGAGATTAATGGACTGTAACATCCTTATTATTTAACTAAGGAATGTATTCTCAAATAAAACTTGACATTATTTGACATTACCAGCAAATTTTGCACATTTCTGAATATGAAAAATCAGTCCGTGAATACCTTATTAGAAAAAAATATTGAAGTAAACTCAATTTTAAATTAATATCAATTAAATCGTTCTTTATTCAGAATATTTTTATCTAGCTTGGTGTCTGTCTTCTTTAGTTTTCAGTATGCTTTGGCTAACACAAATTTGGGTTATTTTGGCCACTGACTCACAGTAACGTCATGTGTTACAGTTGAGCTCCACAGGGTTCTTTTTGGCTGTGATCTTTATGGAAGCAGACTGCCAGTCTTTTCTTCTGCAGTTCTGTGTTGCCACTTGATGGATTCACGTAGTAGATGAGATTAAAAAAATAATAATAATATGTTCCACCCAGAGGCATATATAGCTCTATAGAAGTTAAACATGTATTAAGAAAATAATTAGGTTTAACAGACAGGTTGTTGTTGTTGTTGTTGCTGTGCCATCAAGTCGGTTCTGACTCACAGAGACCTAATGTTAAGCAGAATAAAACACCTCCTGGTCCTGTGCTCTCACCACAGTCATTGTTACACTTGCACCTGTTGTCACAGCCACTGCATCCTTTTTTCCAGGGACTGATCCCTCCAAACAACATGTCCAAAGTATTTGAAATGTAATCTCTCCATCCGTGCTTCTAAGGAGCATTCTGGTTTTACTTCTTCCAAGACAGATCTGTCTGTTCTTCTGGCAGTCCATAGTATGTTCAGTATTCTCCAACACCACAATTCAAAGGCATCAATCCTTCTTTGGTCTTCCTTTTCAAAATACCACGGTTTTTATTGGGTACGCCAGTCTTCAAAGTGACGTCTTTACTTTTCAACACTTTAAAGAGACCTTTTGCTGAATGCAATGTGTCTTTTGATAGCCTGACTGCTGATTTCATGAGTGTTTATTGTAGGTGCAAGTAAAATGAAATCCTTGATAACTGCAGTCTTTTCTCCATTTATTGTGATGTTGCTTATTGGTCTAGTTGTGAGTATTTTTGTATTCTTGCTGCTGACTTATAATTCATACTGAAGATTGTGGTCTTTGATCTTCATCAGTAAATGCTTCAAATTCTCTTCACTTTCAACAAGCGAGACGAGGTTGTGTCATCTGCATAACACAGATTGTTAATGAGTCTTCTTCCAATTCTGATGCCCCATTGTTCTTGATATAGTCCAGGTTCGCAGATTATTTTTCAACATACAGATTGAATAAATATGGTGAAAGGATACAACCCTGATACAACCTCTCCTAACTATAAACCACGCAGTATTTCTTTGTTCTGTTCAAATGACTGCCACTTCATTTCTACAGGTACCTCATGAGCACAATTAATTGTTCTGGAATTACCATTTGTCACAATATATCTGTAATTTGTTATGAGCCACATAGTCAAACACCTTTGCAGGGAAGTAAAAGATCAACATCTTGCTGGTATTTTCTGCTTTCAGCCATGGTCCATGTGATATCAGATAGTAGATATTTGATAAACTACATATACAGATAAATCCCTGATTAATTCTACGTTTAACAGAAAGCTTTAAAAAAATTGCAATAAGGTACTTTTCAGTATGACAAACTATTTGATTTTAAACTGTAGATCATAGTTTTACAGATACCTTTACAGTTCTACTTCAGAATTTTAGAAATATGCATCTATTTTTCCTACTGTTGATACTAGCTCCATAATAATATTTTGATATCTAAATGAATTTAGGACTTAAAAATGTTTTATATTAAGAAAAAAATGAATAACCTTCCAGATCCATATAACATGCTCCACTAAGCTTTCCAGGACTCCTTGTGTGTGCTCCATTTTGTACATCCAGCGCACCTATTAATTACTCTGGGATTAACTACTAGCACATTGAATTCACTAAGACTGTATGACAAGTAACTTTGGTGGTGTGACGCATGAGTATATTTCAAAATATTGATAGCCATTAGCTTTGGGTCTAGGATTTTCCTGTTTTAACGTTCCCTGAACCAGATGTGCGTAACATTAATAGACAAAAGGAAGCCTGAGAGAGCAGAGGTGCATCTGAGAGAGGAGGGCTGGCAGCGATATAAACTATTTGATACCTGAAAGTAGATGTTTGGACAACTCTGCTGATTTTCTATTTAATATTCCTTTTCCCCTTCTTCCATACTATAGGGATTTACATTTTTGTTTTCATCAAGGCAATGCACTCAGATAAAAATATTACTCTAAACTGATTTCAGTGGTTGCTATATGTGATTTGTAATGTGTCTCAGGTTGGATTCTCCAGATAAACAAAATCAGCAGAGAGTATAAATATATTCAAAAAACCAAACTCACTGCTGTACAGTTGTTACCGACTCCCAGCGACCCTACAGCAAGAGTAAAACTGCCCCACAAAGTTTCCAAGGAGCACCTTGGATTTGAACTGCCTACCTGCTGGTTGGCAGCTATAGCATTTAAGCACTATGCCAGCAGGATTTCCATAAATGTATATATATATTTATATAAAGGAAATTCATGCAACCATAGAGACTGAAATGTCTCATGTTCTAGATTGGAATATAAGCCACACCCAGCTGCAGAAGCTGGTGGACCGAAGGTCAGCAGCTCTGAGAACTGGGTTCTCACTCACAGAGAAGTTCCACAAATCCCGGTAACATGAGAAAGACTACAAGGTTTCTCCTCATTCCCGTATCTGCACAGGCTGCCAAACCAGGGTCATCAGGCGAGGGGACAGGATTCTCAGTCGCAGGCTTTGAAGATAGATGAATCCCAAGAGCTGCTAGTTAAAATCCCAACAGTGGACCCCAGAAGAAAAGAGAGTGGCAGCTGCAGGATCCACAAGCCAAAACTTGGGCAGGAGGAAAAGACAGGAAGCAGGTGCTGGAAGCATAGAGATGCAAGTTGATGGATCTGTGAGCCACCACAGACCCCCCCTGCCAGTGACACAGCACATTCCATCATGACCTCAACCAAAGCCTTATACTACTGACAAAACACTGAAAATCATGGTCTAGGCAAGCTGACCCACAATCTTAACCATCACAGCACGTCAAGGGAAATCTTTGTGGAGCATTCTAGGCATACTTTTTAAAAGTTACAGAATCTCTAAGATTCCTCTGATCTAAGAGTTTAAAGCAACCGAAGGTCTGAATATGAGAGATACTCATTCACATAGTTATTGAACTCATTCAGGGAAAGCACATTGCTTGCACTGACAAGAAAAAACTTTGGATCAAAATAAGTAATTAGGAAGTATGAAAGTTTGATGGATGAGCAAGAGTAAACCACATCTTGATCAATAATTTCAAAGAGGAGAGCAAAGTTTGGTATAGTCAAATGACATGGACATCAAAGGAACAAGAACTATTTTTAAAAAGGGATTGGAAATTATTTTTAGAAAGGTAGTAAAGAGGAAGGCATCCCTGCCAACTTTGGGGTATATGAGGTGTTGGATAATGAAGACCTGGAAGTAGTGAGTTCAGGGGAGAACTGGTTTCTTCTCAAGGTCTGTGAGTAGTCATACCATTTCTATACATGAGACAGGAAGAACTAGATGGTTCCCAGTGACTAACAATGACTTCCCTTACAAGGAACTCAATGAAGAGTCCCTAATAGAGCAGGAGAAATGTGGGATGCAGAACTCAAACTCTATTAAGAAAACCAGACTTGATGATCTGACAGACTAGAAGGTCCTTATGAGGCATGACTCCCAGACTTACTGTTAGGCCAGAACTGAAACCATTCCAGAAACCAACTTCTCAAAGAATTTACTGGTCTGGCGTCACCATGTGTCAGATCAGACTCAACGGCACTCGGCTTGGCTTTAAGACATAAAATGATAGTGGTAAAGAGTGTGCTTCTCTGCTGAAGTAAATACAGGAGACAAACTGGGGAGCACCTGTCCAGAAGTGCGAAGAGAAGATAGAAGGGGATAGGAACTGGTTCAATGGACATGGGAAATATGGGTTGGAGGGGAAGAGTGTGTAGCCTCAGTGTGGGGAGAGCACCTAGGGTCATGTAACAAAGGATGTGTAGGTTTTTATATGAAAAATTGATTTGAATTATAAACTTTGACTTAAAACACAATTTTAAAAAATTATAGTAAAAAAAAAAACCAAACCTACTGTTTATGGTATGGCACTTCCAGTCGGTGCAACAGAAAATATTTGGGATGAGGTGAATTAAGATAAGGAAATATCAAGCATTATGTATATTAAGTTGCTTATTGGCCTATTGTGAGGATTTTTGTTTTCTTTATGTCCATATGTAATCCATAGTGAAAGTTACAGTGTAGTCTTTGATCTTCATTAGTGTTTTGATTCCTCTTTACTTTCAGAAAGCAAGGTAGTGTCATCTGAATATCTTAATGACTCTCTCTCTAATCCTGATCCTTAATTCTTCATACAGTCTATCTTCTCTGATTATTTGCTCAATATCCAGGTTGAATAAGTATGATGAAGGGATACAACCCTGACACACATGTGTCCAGATTTTAATCTATGTAATGTCTTCTTGTTCTACTCGAACAACCATCTCTTTATCTATGTACAGGTTTCTCATGACCACAGTTTAGTGTTCTAGAATTCCTATTCTTCACAAGATTATTATTTACACAGTCTAATGCACTGGCATGGAGAATAAAACACAGGAAGTATCTTTCTGGTATTCTCTACTTTCTGTCACGATACAGCTGAAATCCATGATGGTGGTGCTCATTCTACATCCTTTTCTGTATCCAGGTTGAATTTCCAGCAGTTCCCTCTTGATGTATTGTTACAACCATTTTTGAATTATCTTCAGCATAACTTTACTTAGCCAGCCAGCCAAGTACCGTATTAATGATACTGTTAGATAATTTGTGGATTCTTTTGTATCACCATTTTTTTTTTTTTTGGAACAGACAAGAATAATGGAGATACATTGACGTTTTCAAGTATTTCATTTTACTATAATGCATAATTAATGCCCAGAGACATAGTAGTAAAGAAATCAAATGATATATTCCTTTCAGCTGCTATACTGCAAAAGATCTCCTTAAAAATATTAAAAAGCAAAGATGTCACTTTGAGGACAAAGGTACACCTGACTCAAACCATGACATTTTTCAATTACCTCATATATGTATGAAAGCTGGACAATGAATAAAGCTGAAGAAGAATTAATGCCTTGGATTGATGGTGTTGGTGAAGAATATTGAATATACCATGGACTGTTGAAAGAACAAACACATCTGTTTGGAAGAAGAACATCCAGAATGCCCATTAGAAGTGAGGATAGTCAGACTTTGTCTCACGTACTTTGGACATGTTATTAAGAGGGATAAGTCCCTGGAGAAGGACATCATGCTTGGTAGAAGGTCAGTGAAAAAGAGGAAGGCTCCCAATGAGATGGATCTACACAGTGGCTGCAACAGTGGGCTCTGCATGGCAACAGTTGTGAGCACAGTGCAGGATCAGGCGGAGTTTCTGTACAGAGGGTCACTGAGATCTGGAAACAATTCAAAGGCACTTAATAACAACCAATAACAACATGTAAATTAGGATGTATCTAATGATAACTACAGCTAGTGGTGTTCTACTCAAAGACTGGTGGTACAGTGGTTAATCACTGTGCTGTTGACAGAAAGATTGGTGGGTTGAACTCACTTGCCCCATTGAAGGAGATTCAGCGATCTGTATCTGTAAAGATCAAGCCTTTGAAACTCTATGATAGTCTTACTTTGTCTTATAGAGTTGCTGTGAGTTGGAATCTGTGGTTTTAAAGGCCTTCTGTTTATAAGATTTCTCATGTTTTAGCCAAGATGGAAATCTATAACTGGTAAAATTATGGATGCTCTTTCTTGCTACTTATGTTCTGATTTTTCTTATATTTCAGGTTGTCTTTATTATGGAACAAATTAACAAAATGAATAATGAACATTTGCTATTTTGTACCACTCCAAGTTTGTTTTAATTTATATTACACTAAAAGTTGTGTACAATTTCTTTTCTGCTCCCTTATTTTACTTTTCTCTGCTGCTTTTAATGACATTTTGTCCTTTTACTAGTAGTCTGTGTTTTCCTTTGTCAAAGTAACTGGTCTCCTCCTTTCTTCAGTCGTGATCTATCATGACCCTTCCTCCACTCTTTCATTTCCTCCCAGCTCTACCAGTAATTGCGCTATTTCTCTTTGATCCAAAGGGAAACATTATTTCACCTCCCACCCCTTGCAGCTCTTTTGAACTCATATTTTCAGCAGAAAGAAATACACCTCTTTTGCCCAAACTTTTAAAGTTAGTTCAGCATCTACTTAATGTTTTCACTGTTCTACTTTATCTCTTTTGTATGTAAATTCAGAGATCAACTTTTATTTATTTTTTACTAAAGTTATGGTAATTTTAAATTTATTGTGTTTATACTGCTGATAATTATGAATATTCAGTGCACCACAATAAATATTTCTTATGGACTAAGTATATAGGTTTGCTGTAAGTCAGACTACAAGGACTTACAGTAAGTTTTCCAACTCATCCTAGAAAAAGCTCTACATACCTCACTGCTGAGTATCACTATGGTTACCTTCAAATTACTCCCCCTGGGAAGCTATGCACCAATGCCAGCAGCTAGTACACCCTTCATAACAATTGTGGAACTCTTTCTGGAATGGCCATCAGAGCTGTTGTCATATTCCTCTTGATGTCCTGAATGTCATCAAAATGTCTTCTTTTCAATATTTTCTTTACCTTTGGCTAAAGAAAAAGGTCACTGGGGGCAGATCAGGTGAGTAGGGAGGGTGTTCCAATAGAGTTGTTTGTTTACTGGCTAAAAACTCCTTAGCAGACAAGAGTTCAAAAATTGCTTTGAAGGGTGCCCTAAGCACTGGCTCTGGTGCTTAAGTCCCCAAAGGGAGTACTTGAAAGGTGACTACAGTGATATTCAGCAATAATGTATGCAGCACTTGGAACAATTTAGTTTGCAAACTTATCTGTCAGTTCTCATAGACTTGATGGCAATGGGTTTCATTGGTTTTGATGTAACTATATGAAAGTTTCAGGGGTGGGTATGAAGAAGATAAAAGTGTATGAAACATAATCAATTTCATGCTTTTTTTCTTGGGCAAGATGCACATCTCCATAAAAAGAATTATAACAAAAGACAGGCAGTGATCCGTTGCACAAGAAAAAAAAAGAAAAAGAAAATCCTGAGATTTACATACAGAAATGAAGAATTCTTTCTGATGAAGTGGTCTGTTAGAAAATTGTAAGCACTCAGCTAGAGTGGAGAAGAAAAGAAAGAGAGGAGAAAAAGAACAAATTAAAGAAGGAAGAGGAGTAGCAAGAGAAGAACCACTGGGGAGGAGGAGTAGATGACAGCTCAAAATAGAGAAAGATACGACAATTCAGAAAGGGGAAAATCAGAAAATGTATTGTTCTGAACGGATATTTCACTTTCAGGTAGTGGCAATTAACTAGACTGTAGAAAGTATAAAGTAGAACCAATTTTGAGACCAACTCTAGAATATCTTAAAATGCCTTCTTATGACTTTTTGTGAATTATAAGGATAGTTTTCTTTGGTTTTCAAGAACTGAGCTAGTAATTATTAAGAAAACAGTATATAAACAAATTTCCTGATATAATATACTTCCTTTAGGGATACTAGTGAATGGTGACTTTATTTTTGAAACATATCCAAGTATTGTAACCTATGGAGTCATCATTCCAAAGTACAAAATTGGAATAAAAAAATCAAATACCACCATTCAAATATATTTTTTCTCATTTTTAAATCCAAAATAATTATAAATAATGGTTCTTCCATATGATATGTGAAAGGTTATTGCTTTGTTTTAGTAGATGAACACAGGCAAATTAAATGCATTCAGTTAAATAATGCTCATTATTCACCTGCTTAGTGCTGTTGCTATCATATTAGGCATGCTAATTTATGCAATTAACCTTATATAATTGGTTTAAAGACCTTGTCTATGAGGGCAATATTTTAGTTCGGTGATGGAATAAATGAAGACATCTCAAATATAAAGTAATTTTTTAGAGATTAGCATCACAAAAAAAAGTTTTCATTTTATTTTTCATCTTACCAGCATTTAATATTATTACTTAAATGAAAAAATACTAACAGGATTATTAAGATTTCCCCAAAGAAATTCAATTTCTACCTTGTTAGGGATGCAGTTATTATTCCAGAAAACAGTAGGTAATGGAAAATCATCATTCAAGGTAAAAACTGGTTTAGTTCAGTTTTCTTAATTAGACTTAAAAAATCCAGTCAAATAAGCTTTCATGAGAGTACAGATAATAAATACAATAGTAAACCAGCATATACTTGTGCATTAAAATTAAGTTACCGTATGCAATTTTTGTGCTTCATTGCCCAACACACACTGCTGGAGAGAAAAAAAAAAAGGCTAGTGAAAGGCATTAGCTGGATAATAGGTTCTGGAAAAACTGGCCTGATGACAGAATTCTAGATCAATCAGCTCACTACAGTAACAGCGTTGTGTTCTGAAGTGAAGCCAAGGCAATAAACACGTGAAAAATAAAATTTAATTTATGATATTTATTCACAAACATGTCACATTATGCCATGTTGTTGGTAGAGGTTATCAAGTTCGCTCCTACCCGCAACAGCCTCACGCACAGCAGAACAGAACACTGCCCTGTCCAGCACCGTCCTCACAAATCATCATGCTTTAAACCCACTGTTACAACCCCTGTGTCAGTCCATCTTATTGAGTGACTTCCTTTTTTCACTGACCCTCTGCTTTCCCAAGCATGATGTTCCTCTCCGGGGACTGATCCCTCCCGATATAACGTCCAAAATATGTGAGATGTATGCTTGCTGTCCTTGCTTCTAAGGAGTGCTCTTGTACTTCTTCCAAGACAGATTTGGTTGTTGGTTTTTTGTTTTTTGTTTGTTTTTTGGCATTCAGTGGTATATTTAACGGTTTTCTCCAACACCACAGTTCAAAGGCATCAATTCTTTGATCTTCCTTTCTTATTGTCCAGCTTTCACGTGCATAGGAGGCGATTAAAAACATCATGGCTTGGATTAGATGCACGTTGGTCTTCAAGGTGACCTTTTTTAACACTAAAGATCTTTTGCAACAGATTTCCCCAATACAGTGTGTCTTTTGATTTCTTGACTATTGGTTCCATGGGTGTTGACTGTGGATGCAAATAAAATGAAATCCTTGACAACTTCAGTCTGTTTCCTGTCATGATGTTGCTTACTGGTCCAGTTGTTAGGATTTTTGTGTTGTTTATGTTGAGGAGTGCAGTATGGTGAAATGACACAACCCTGACTCTAAACCACTCAGCCTCCACTTGTCTGTTCCATGACTGTCTCTTGATCTATGTACAGATTCCTTATGAGTAAAATTAAGTATTTTAGTCATCTAGTACTGCTCTAACAGACATACCACCAAGTGGATGGCTTTAACAAGAAAAGTTTATTCTTACACAGTGCAATAGGCTACAAGTCCAAATTCAGGGTGTCTGCTCCAGGGGAGGGGCTTTCTCTTTGTCAGCTCTGGGGAAAAGTCCTTGTGTTGTATCAGTCTTTGGTCGTGGAGCATCGTGGCACAGGAACCTCAGGTCTGAAGGATGTGCTCTCCTTCTGCTACTGTTCTCTTGATGGTGTGATATTCCCAACTGTCTGCCTGCTTCCTTTTCCTTTTTTCTCTTGTAGGATAAAAGGATAAAGGGTGGTATAAGCCAATACTCTAGGGACACTCCCTTTACACTGGAGAAGGGAGGTGACTTAGGAAAGGATTTACAATCCCACCCTAATGCTTTTTAACATACAACATAGGAAAATCACAAAATGAAGGACAATCAAAATATTGGGAATCATGAACCAGCCAAATGTCCACATGTATTTTTGGTGGGACACAATTCAATCCATGACATTAAGTGTTCTCAAATTTCCATCCTTTGCAATGTTGTCCATGATTTGTTATGATTCACCTGGTTTACTGTCTTTGCATAGTCAGGAAACAAAGGAAAACATCTTTCTAGTATTCTTTGCTTTTAGCTGGGATCCATCTGACATCAGCAATGATAGTCCTTTCTACATATCTTCTTATGAATCCGACTTGAATTTCTGTCTGTTTCCTGCTAGTATTGCTGCTGCAGTTGCTTTTGAATGATCTTCAGGAAAATTTTACTTTTGTGTAATATTAGTGATGCTGTTAATTACCGAGTTAATTGGGATTACCTATAGGCATAAATATAGATTGACCTAAACCAGTGAGTACTTCTGGCCTTCCATTGCTTTGTTGAAACATCTCACTTGGAATTCTATCAGTTCCTGGAGCCTTTTTTTTTCACCAATACCTTCAGTGCTGCTAGGACTTCTTTGTTCAATACCATTTGCTCCAGCTCAAGTGATGCATCATGAAATGGTTGAACATCAACCAATTCTTTTTGGCATAGTGACTGTGTACTCATTTCATCTTCTTTTGATGCTATTTCAGTTGTTTAATATTTTTATCCATAGAATTTGTCAATATTGCAACTCAAGGCGTGAATCTTTAATTCAGTTCTTTCAGCTTCAGAAATGCAGAGCATGCTCTTTCCTTTTGGTTTCCATCTTCTGGACTTTGAACATTCATTAGAATAGTTTGTTTTCTCCAGCTATTACTTTGTCATTTCTTCCTTTAGCTTTATCTAGTTGATTGTCAAGAGCAAGTTTCAGAGTCTCTTCTTACATGCATTTTTGTCTTCTTTCTTTCTTGTCTTTTTAATGGTCTCTTGTTTTACTCGTGTATGATGTGCTCGATGTCATTCCACAACTTGGCTGGAATTCAATCCTTAGTGTTCATTGTATCAAATCTACTCTTGATACGGTCTCTAAATTCCAGTGGGCTATAGTCAACATCATATTCCATAGGTACTTAAAAAGCATTGTATGTAAAGAGCCTCTCATTATCTTTTGCAAAGGGGGGGATCATAATATTCATAATATATATCCTCCTCCCAGGAGAGTTACTATCCAGTAAGAATTTTAGCCTATAAACCTTGAAATCATAGTCAGATTTCTCCTTCACTTCCTTCCCTGACTTTGACTTGTCATCAGTCTCAGTTAATTATTATTGTTATGTCATATTTTGTGCATGCTTTATTCTGGATCCAAACTCTGGTAGCATTGTGGTTAAGTGCTGCAGTTGCTAACCAGAAGGTTAGCAGTTCAAACCCACTAGGTGCTACTTGGAAACTATGTGGCAGTTCTACTCTGTCCTGTGACACCTCTATGAGTCAGAATTGACTTGACAGCAACAGGTTTGAATCTGAAAGTTTTCTCTCTCCCTGGCATGGCTTTAGTTCATGTTGGCACTAATACTTTCCTTCAAATTATAACATAGCTTAAAATACTTTCACAACCAGTTTGACCCAATCTCTACTTCTTGAGATGTGTCTTAATACTAACTTTGTTCCTGTGCTTGTTTGCTCAAAATCCTTGTTTTTCTCATGTATGATGTGCTTGATGCCATTCCACAACTTGGCTAGAATTCAATCATTAGTGTTCGATTTATCAAACCTACTCTTGATATGGTCTCTAAGTTCCAGTGGGGTATATTCTAGGTCATATCCCATAGGTGCTTAAAAGGTGTCATATGTAGACAACTTTTCATTATATCTTTTCCAAAAAAAAAAATTCCTATCATTTATAATGTACTTCCTCTTCCCAGGAGAGTTTCTGTCTTCTTGTTTGTTGCCTTCAAGTTGATTCTAACTCAGAATACAAATACATTTGAAGAGCTTTTAAACCCTTCTATCAAGGTACAAACTTATTTTTCTGTACCGACTTTCTCAAGAAGATCATATAAAACCTCCCATAATCATATCAAAGCCACACGCATCACTTTCTAAGTCTAACGTTCCTAGGCCTAATGTTTTGTCTAATTTGTCCTTGTTTCTTTAAGAATATTGCATTTCCTGGATTCAGAAATTGTTCCTATTTCAAAAGGTTCTCATGTCCCCTAAGGTCTACCTTGTCTTTCAGAGTTTTAACAGGGTGCACAGCTTTCCTGTTAGATAGGACCTTGCACAGATGATCTTGAAGCTAAATGTGATTGCGTGACTAGATTCCAACTAAAAGGATGTGAGCGGTAATGGTGTATAGGATTTGAAAACCATGTCCCTCAAAACCACCCCCCAAAAACAAACCAATTCCTTACTCTCTACAGCCACCCCTACTTCCAAAAGCCAAAATTGTAGTAACGCAATGTTAGCTATGTGAATGAATTCACACTCACTTTCCATTAAAATTTTACAATATTGCTGATGCTAAAAGAATTACAGATATCAACTTATTTACTATTGAGAAAAATTCAAACAAGTTGGTATTTATTAGTATCTTCCTCTTTTTGGGGATAAGGAAGTGTATTAGCTTAATCAATGTATATCAAAGTTTAAGGCCTTTTATTGTAACTACAGAATCTGGACCTGTGGCCTTTGTGTTATATGCTAAATAGAATCTGAGCAGTTATTCAAACTGTATTTTGTTTAAAGTGTTTCCTTTTAAGATTATCTGGATCCTTTGTTTGGTCTCACGAGCCTCCTGTAATAGCCAGGCTATTATTCATATCTCACAGTTTGTTTATGATTTGACATTACTGATATTATCACGAGGTATCTTGAAAGCTAGTACGATTAGCCAACAGACTGCAGATCCCATATGAATAAATTGTTGCCTTTTAGATGCAAGTTTCAGAATAGAAGAAAATCAGTCAAAGAAGTGATGAAAAGCAGTCCAAGAAATGAAGAAAAGCAATGCATTTCTTTGGGAGAGGGGATGTGATTTTATTTCTTAAATATTTTATTGTAGTTGCCTTATGCAAAAGTTGACAATTCCAGTCAAGCTGTTATACAAAACCTTGCACACACACTGCTATGTAACTTGAACTTCTCTCTTCACACCCTGTGGCTGCACATTCTTCCTTTCCACTCTGTCCATTTGGCCGTTTCTTGTGTTGCTGTAACCTCTATTCTCGCCTCCAGACAGGAACTGTATAGTTAGCCTTATGTACATATTTAAGCCAAAAAGCACACTCTTTGCTGGTATTATTGAGTGTATTAGAGTCTATTCCCATCGTTGTGGAGAGTTGGCTTCCAGACTGGTTTCAGCTGTGGGCTAAAGAAAATTCAGGAGCCATGGCTTCCATGGACTGTACAGTCTTTTGGGACCATCAAGTCTGGTGTTTTGATAGAAGTCTAGTTCTACACACCCATTTTTCTCCTGCTGTGTCAGGGGCTGTATGTTGTACTCCCTGTCAGGGCAGGCATTGGTAGTGGCCGGGCATCTTCTAGTTCTTTCGGTCTCATGCTGATATAGTCTTTGGACTATAAGGCCCTTTTTGTCTCTGGGCCTTATAGTTTCCTTATATCTTTTATTCTCCTTACTTGCTAACTTTTAAGACCTCACTTGCCACACACGAAAAGTGAGATGCAGAACATTTGCTTAAACAAACTTTCTTATGCCACTTGACATAGATGTCCCCTGAATCCATAATTTGCAGGCCCCTGGGCCTGCTACTCTGTCCTTCAGAGTATTAGGTCATATTTAGGAAACCTCTGAGCTTTTGGTGTAGCCCAGCTGTGGTGACCTCTCTTCTACTGTGTGCTGTCCCTCCCTTCACCTAACCCAATTTCTGTCTACCATCTAATCAACAAACACCTCTCTGCCTCCTTCCTCACCCTTGTAACCATCAAAGACTGTTTTCTGCTGTGTTTAAACCTTCGCTTGAATACTTATCATAGTGGTCTCATAAAGTATTTGTCCTTTAGCAACCGAATAATTTCACTCAGCAAAATGTCTCCCAGAATATTCCATGTTATGAGACGTTTCCCAAGATCGTTGTTCTTTGTCATTGCATACTAGTCTACTCTATTATGTGGATATGTGACAATTTGTCAATCCATTCATCTGTTGATAAGATTCTGTCTTTTTGATGTTGTAGACTGCTGCAATAAACATTGTTGTGCATGTGTATGTGGCATGTGGCAGCCTTTATTTCTCTAGATTATATTCTAAGAAGTGGTATTGTTGGGTTGCATGGTATTTCTAATCTTTTAAGAAAGCACCTCATTGCTTTCCAAAATGGTCATACCAATTTACATTCCCACCAGCAGTGTGTGAGTGTTCCAATCTCTGCACAACCCCCATCATTTATTATTTTGTGTTTTTTGGATTAATGCCAGTCTTGTTGGGGTGAGATGGTATCTCATTGTAGTTTTGATTTGGAATTCTCTCATAGTTAATGATGGAGAGCATTTCCTCATGTATCTCTTAGCTGCTTGGATATCTTCTTTGATGGAGTGCCTGTCTATGTCCTTTGCCCATTTTTCAATTACATTATTTGTCTCTTTTTTTATAGGGTTTTCCAGTATCATGTAAAATATGGAGATTAGATGCTGATCAGATTTGGGGTAGCCCAAAACTTTATCCCAGGTCTTAAGTTGTCTTTTTACTCATTTGGTGAAGTGTTTGGATGAGCCTAAGCGTTTAACTTTTAGGAGTTCCTAGTTACCTATTTTCTCTTCTGGTGCTTGTGCATTGTTTGTAATATTTTGTAGTCTGCTTGTGTGGTGTATTAGGGTATCTCTGTCTTTTCTTCCATGATTTTTATTGTTTTAGGGTTTATATTTAGATCTTTGATCCATTTTGAGTTAGTTTTTGTGCATGGTGTGAGATACAAGTCTTGTTTTATTCTTTTGTGGCTCATATCTAGTTATGCCAAAACCATTTGTTTACAAACTTTTCACCTTTGTCAAATATCAGCTGCTTTTAGGTGAATGATGTTATATCCAGGGTCTCAATTCTGTTCTACTGATCTATATATCTTTTCTTGTACCAGTACCAAGCTGGTTTGACTTCCATGGCAGCGTAATATAATTTGTTTGCTCTTCTCCCTTTAGTAGTGCTTTACTTATCTGGAGCTTCTTCCCTTTCGTTTTGAAATTGGTGATTTGTTTCCCTGTCTCACTAAAAAATGCCATTGGAATTTGTATTGGGATCACATTGTATCTGTGGATCACTTTGGGTAGAATAGATATTTTCACAGTGTTGAGTCTTTCTATCCATGAGCAATGTAGGTTTCTCCAATTATGTAGATCTCTTTCAGTTTCTTAGAGTCTTATAAATCTCTTTGTGTCAGTCTTTTACATCTCTGGCTAGATTTATTCCTAAGTATTTTATCTTTATGGTGGCCATTGTAAGTGCTATTCATTCACTGACTTCCTCTTTGATGTTCTCTTTTAATGCAAAGGAATCTTGTATCCTGATTCGTTGCTGATCTCTTCTATTAGTTCCCATTCTCAAGGGGAATGCTTTCAGACTCTATTCATTTTGGATGATGGCTGTTGGCTTTTCATGAGGAATTTTCCTTCTATTTCTATTTTCTGAGAGTTTTTAATATGAAGAGGGTTGGACTTTATCAGATGCCTTTTCTGCATCAATTGACAAAATCAAGTTGTTCTTGTGGGCTTTTTTTTTGTAATGTAGTCAATTACATTATTGTTTTTCTAGTGTTGGACTGTCCCTGTGTCTGTGGTATGAATCCCACTTAGTCATGTTGTATCATTTTTTCATATGTGGTTCAATTTAATTGGCTAAAATTTTGTTGAGGATTTTTGCATCTAAGATTATGGTCTGTAATTTTCATTTTTTGTGCTCTTTTTTACCTGATTTTGGTATCTGGGTTATGCTGGCTTCATAGAACAAATTTGAAAGTTTTGCATCCTATTCTTTGCTCTGAGATACCTTTAGTAATTATTATGTTAACTGTTTTCTTAACACTTGGTCCAATTCTCCAGTAAAGCTATCAGGTCTAGAGCTTTTTTTGGTTAAGAGTCTTTAAATTACCTTGTGATGTATAGATTAAGTTGTTCTACCTCTGTTTGCGTTAGTTTATGTATATAATTTGTTTCTAGAAATTTGTCCATTTCCTATGCCAGCCAAGTGCCGTTGAGTCAGATCCGACTCATGTTTTCACATTTATTAGAGTACAATTTTTTTCTAACATTTTGTTACGATTTTTTTTTTTTAGATTTCCATTGGGGCTGCTGTAAAATTGCACATCTCATTTCTCATTTGGGTTATTTGCTTCCTCTCATGTTTTCTTTTGCTGCTTTGGCAAGTGGTTTATTAATTATGTTGATCTTTGAAAAGAAGCAGTTTTTGGTCTTGTTAACTCCTTCAATAATTTTTCTGTGCCCTAATTTATTTAGCTGTGTTGGTGATTTTATATTTGCTGAGATTTCTTTTTTTTTTTTTTAATTTTGATGTGTTCAGTTGATAATTTCCTTGGTTGTTACTTTAATATTTGCCCTTATTTTTCTAAATTTAAACCCATTTTTATTTTTTTTATATCACCTTAACTTCCTATCCATATGAACGACCTATGACTACATTTTCTTTGAAGCTCTCTTTTTTTTTGTTATTGTTTACATAATGTTGTCTCTGTTTTCCTATTTTTCCTTATCTGGAAATGTCCTAATTTCAGCATCGTATTTAAGAGACAGTTTTGCTGAATATAAAATTCTTGGCTGGCAGATTTTTTCCAAGGCTTTATGTCTGTCATCCCATTGCCTTCTTGCTTCCATTGTTTTTGCTGAGAAGTCTGAGCTTAATCATATTGATTCTCCTTTGTAACTCGTTTTTTATTCATCCTCAGCCACTTTTAAAAGTGTCTCCTTGTCTTTAGTTTTGGCAAGTTTTATTATAATATGCTTTGGAGTCTTTCTTTTGGGATATACCTTGTATGGAGTTGGATAAGATTCTTAAATAGACTTCTCACATTTCATGATATCAGAGAAGCTTCCTGTCAACAAATCTTTGGCAATTTACTGTGTTCTTCTTCATTTGAAATGTTGAAATGGGTCGATCATGTGTGCTAGTTTTGTTATTGATGTCTCTGAAGCGCTAATGTCTGAAGCTCTAATGGGTAGAGCTATTATTAGACATGTAAGCCCAGATTCTGTTTACTTTTCTTGTATGACTTCAACTCAGGTGTCCATGTAGTCAAGTACCAAGTGTGTGGTACAAACTGTCTCTTACTGTCCTAGATGGGCTGGGGCAATTGATGTTGGGACGAGTATCTGGCTGCAGGTGCTGACGAAGGCAGGAGGCTAACAACTGTCCCTGAATGTGAGAATATGAGTCCCCTTGCATCTGATTCTAGTTGAAGAAACTGTTTCTGCTCTTGTTTTCCAGCAAAGGGAAATAGGTAGGCAGATGATTCTCCCTCTCTCAGTTCACTGAAGTATTCTTTCTCTGAGTCTCAGAGAATGGCTCAGGGCATACGTAATGAGTCTTACTTCCATCTCGGGTAATGGTATCAGATTCCAGAACAGAGTGTAGTGCAAAAAGGAATGTGGGAGGCACTGAGAAAGGGGAGAAAGGTTTATTCCAAAGGAAACAGTCATATCACACATGGTAGGTTAGAGGCAAGCCACTTAGCTTTTGATTACTGAGTGCCGTTTACCACACTGGATGCTGCTGATTCCCAGTGGGTCAGATCTGGGCAGTCCTATGTACTTCTGGACCTGTTCTGCAATCCTTTTCACTCATTCTGATTTCTTAACTTTCCTTTAGATGTTGAGGTATCCTAGAATGGCATATGTAATCAGTTCATTTTTTCTTTAGGGTCTTTGTTGTTAAAGGAATCACTGGAAGTGTCTGACTACTCTTCCATTTTAACTCCACCTCTCACATGTGCTTTTAAAAATAATAATACAAAAAGAGCAAATGTAGATTTAATCAGTTCACCCAAAGTTAGCATCTTGCCAAATTATAGTACAATATCACAACTTGAGTGTGGAGTTTGATACAGTGAAATCACAATGCATTTTCTTTCATCATTACAAGCATCCCTCATGTTGCCCTTTTATAGTTACACCCATTCTTCTCCTGCACCAACTCCTTTTTTAATCCATTGGTAGTAACTATTCTCTATTTCTATAATCATGTTTGGGCTAGTTTTTTCCACTCACATAATTCTCTGGTGAGTTATCTGTGTTTTTACCATTATCAATATTTCATTTTTTCTCAAAACTATATGTGTCAATTTGGCTGAGCCATGATTCCCAGTATTGTATGGTTGTCCTCCATTTTGGGAGGATTGAGGTAGGTTTATAACAAATTTAGCCAGATCATATCCCTGATTTAATGTAAAAGGAGTTTCTTTGGGGTGGGCCAGCACCATCTTTGATCTCTCATGAGATGAGAGGAAGGAAAAGGGAGCAGAGGGTCAACGACTATATAACAGCAACAAGAGCACCTTCCTCCAGAACTGACAGAGACAGAATATCTCCCCCTAGAGCTGATCCACGAGTTTGGACCTTTTCCTACTTTACTGTGAGGAAATAAGATTGTGATTTTTTTTTTGTTGTTGTTGTTGTTAAAGCCATCCACTTGTGATATTTTCTGTAATAGGGATTCATCACATTGTGTTTTGCCATTCATCTCTTAAATGATATTTAGATCACTTTCAGTTTTGGCTATTATGAATAAACCTGCTGTAAACATTTGAATACAGATGTTGGTATAAAGATCAGTGTGTATTTCTCTGGGAAAATGTTTAGGAGTATAATTGTTGGGTTGAAGTTATGTCATTACAAATAGAGTATTTTAAACAGTTCTGCTTATGTATCTTTGTTACTTTGCTTTTCAACATTTGAGTAACCACTGTGATCTTGTATTAACTCTCACAGGGTATGCGAGTGACCTTTGTCTTTCTTTCTCTCTCTTGTCATTGTGTGTACATGCACATACACAAGGTCTGGTGATTAAGTCCACAAACTTTGTTGTTGTAAGTGCTACATACCTCATTGCTGAATATCACTATGGTCACCTTTGAAGTACTCCCCTTGGGAAGCTATGCATTCACGCCAGCTCCCAGTCCATCTTGAAAGCAATTTTGGAACTCCTTCTAGAATGGCCATTGTGCACAGTGGCATGGTGGCAAGTTCCCAAACTTAATTGCATAGTTGTCTCTGAGGTAGTTTTTAGCCAGTAAACAAATAACTGTATTGATACACCCTCGCTAGTCACGTGATCTCGCTCCCAGTGACTTTTTTCTTTACCAGAAGACAAAGGAAATATTGAAAGGAAGACATTTTGATAACATTCAGGACATCTAGGGTAATATGTTAACAGCTCTGATGGCCCTTCCAAAATGTCTTGAAAGGTGAACTAGGCACTGACATCAGTGCATAGCTTTCCAAGGGGAATACTTCAGAGGTGACCATGGTAATATTCAGCAGTGAGGTATATAGCACTTTTTGACTTCATGAACTTAATTGGCCGTCCTATTATGTGTATGTGGTACACCCGTGTAGTAGCATCCCTAATGAAGGAAGGACTTGGGCAAAGAGATTACAGTGACAAAAGAAAAATCTGGTAAAATTTCTAAAATGTACTTTCAGGATCCTTCCAGCTTTAAACCTTTGGTGAATGAATGAAAATAGGAAAATTGCCACTGAATAAAACAAGTGCAAGGAGAGCACTAGACTTTTCTTCCATGAAATGGAATTGCTGTTTATCTTCCTTTGTTTAGGGAAGTATTTACTTCTTTTACACCAGCATAACTACATACAATGGTTTTTAGACATATAAGAGATACCCATCTGGGTATGTTTTCCAGCAGAAAAACACCTGGGAACTGAACAATGCTACACACCACTGAGCCGTAACATCTAATTATCACTGGGGAAGAAAACCACACTGAGTGTGTCAGCTTTTAGATAATGCTGCTTTATGTTTTTCTGCTGTCAAGATAGCTGCTTGTCATTTATACAGCTGCTGATGGATGCCTCCATTCATCAGATGTTTGAAAGCAAGAGTCCTTGGAAGAGTGGGATGAGCATAGGGGTTTGAAAATGCAGTATCTCGAAAAATGGCCTGGAGGAGAGCTCTAATACATGATTTCTTTGTGGGAAGCAAAACATACAACAAACTGAGTTCTCTGCAACAATCTAGCAGAGTCAGATAAAAAAGTCATATATCATTTCTAATACTAGTTCCAATCTCCTTTACAATACTTAAAAACAAGTACGCTGAAAAGCACATATCTGATGTCTCAGCATTTCTCTTGTCCATCTCATATTTTTCAAACTTTATTCTTTTATTATCTTATTTATTTATATAATCATCCACTTGAAAATTTTGTTTCAAGCTGGCCAGAGAAAATGTGCATGTGGTGTTATAAAGTGTGTATTAGTTACTCGGGACAGCCAAAATACTCATTTTTTCAGTGTGATGAAATGATCCTTTTCTTCTATTTTTGCTCAGATGCAGCACCAGCACATGACTAAACCAAACCAATAAAACAAACAAACATTATTGTGGGATATTATAATACATATTATAATAAGAAATAGGATATTAATGTTTCATATTTAATTGAAAGTATTTTAAATTTGATATTTCTTAAGAGTTTTTATTCAGCTCTTCCTTTGGCTACTCTTCTTTAACAGAGTAATCACATATGTCTTTTTCCAACACAATATAATTGACTGATGGCAGGAATATGCAGAACATACAGTCATGTCCATATATTGTGTTGTGAACGATTCTTAGTCATCTGCTCTAACAGAAGTACGATGGGTGGATGCCTTTAGCAAAAAAGGTTTATTTTCACAAAATCTAGTAGGCTGGAAATTTGAATTCAGGTAGCTGGCTCTCTGTGCCATCCCTGGGGGAAGGTCCTTTGTTGCATCATACTTACTTTGGTCTGGGAACATCTCAGTGCCAGAACCTCAGGTCGAAAGGATGTCCGCTGCTTCCAGTGCTGCTTTATTGATGGCATGAAGTCCTCAGTTCTCTGCTTGCTTCCTTTTGCTTTTATCACTTGTAGGATAAAAGGTGGTGCAAGTCACACTCCAGAGAAACTTCCTAAGGGTGTTACAGTCCCACTCTAGTGCTCTTTAACATGAATCCAATCTTGCCCTATTAAGCACACAGGCAGATATTAGGATTTATGCGTAGGTCACACAGTACTGGGAATCATGGCCCAGCCAAATTAATACATTTTTAAGGGGACACAATTCAACCACGACATTTTCCATGGTAGTTACTACTTTGTCCAATTATCTTCCATTCAACAGGGTATATAGTGATTCAAACTAGTGAGAATGAAACAAACAGCAAAACCACAAGTTGAATTTTAATGCTATCATTATCAATAATAATAATCAATTATTTGTAACATCTGAGAACCAATCAGGACTTGCCAGCATCATAACACAGTGGCTGAAAAATACTATTTAGGATAACACACCTACATATATTGGACACATGGTGAACATAATAGAGCTTGCTTTAGAATGAAGGTGCATTGGGCAGAATTTCTCATAAGCTCAATGCTAAACATTTAAGTTATATATCCATTTCTTCAACTGTGTGTATTCTTTTTTTTAATTATAGCTTAATAGGAAGTGCATACAAAATAAAACCCGTACTTGTTGCCTTTGAGTCAATTCTGCCTCATAGTGACATAAAATAAGGAATTTTTTTTCATTGCAAACATTATGATTAATTAGAGAGAACCGAGGAAGCAAAGCCTCAGTGGCTTAAGAAGTTATTGTTCTATAGAGTTTCACTTTATGAAATAAAACAGACACCCTCAGACACAAGAGAAGAAAAAAAATAAATAAAATAGAAGGTGGATTTAGAGATAGAAATATTTAAAATAACATGTAGTCTTATTTTCTCTGTACAATTGATGTGCTGACTTAAGGCCTAACATTCTCTCTCCCCTATGAAGTTTTTCTCTCCCTTATGTCCCCTAAGACTTCTATAAACTCTACTGTGTGTAACATACATGAAGTAATTAATGTGATACAATTTTGTTGTCATTAACTATTGTGTATTTTTGCATTTATTTTTGTTTTTTCTGTTTATAAAGATTCATTTCCTTTAGGTAGACCTTCAGATGTTTCATATCAGAGGCATTTGTTATACTTCTTTGTGCCTGAGGATGTGAATGATTGAATTAAACAAAACTTGGGTTTAATAGTATCAAATTAAAGACACGTGGGACCTCATGGCAATGCCAGTGCTGTGCACCACATTACACAAATCACATCTTGTGACACTGATGGAGGGTGGCATAATTATTGCTCATGTGTGTTTAAAGCCCTTTCTGTTGTAATGAAAAGTCAGCAAGGGCTAAATATATGTACTAGTTTGATCATACTACATAAAATATCTTGTTCTTCCAAGCATACTGCATGTTTATAGATGTCAATAAAACATTTTCTTCAAGCAAGAATTGTGGAAAAGTTTTGGAAGTTTTCTAGTAGTACAAATTACTCTATATCTGTTGACTATTTTGAGTCACTGGATGGCACAAACCATTAAGCCCTCGGGTACTAACTGAAAGACATGAGTCGAATCCACCCAAAAGTGCCTTGAAAAAAAGCTGTGGTGCTCTGCTTCTGAAAGATTACAGTCACTGAAACTTCTGTGGAATGCAGTTCTGCTCAGAAACATGAAAGTGATGTATTTTAAATTGTTCAGGTAATTACATCCCAAATTTATTTCTTCTTGGCTTTTAACCTTGTAGGAATATTGTCATATTGTTACTCTATCACCAAAATTTTCTTATTTCCTCCACCACCTATAGCTTGGAAACCCTGGTGGCACACTGGTTAACTGCTGTGGCTGCTAACCAGAACGTTGGCAGGTCCAATCTGCCAGCTGCTCCTTGGAAACTCTATGGGGCAGTCCTACCATGTCCTGTAGGGTGGCTATGAGTCAGAATCAACTTGATGGCACTGGGTTTGGTTTTTGGTTTTTATATACTTCATCACCATGAGTCCGATCCGACTCGATGGCACTTGGCTTGGTGGATTGCTTAACTAAAGAAATGCATACTATTTCAGCACTAGTGGAAGACGTGATTTAAGTTGGATTTCTTAGAGTGCGAATGCTAGTCTCCATTGCAATGCCTTCTAAAAAATAATCGTATTAAATAATAAATAAATAAATAATAATTATGGGTCTTCAAAACAAAATTTCTATGATGTAAGTGAAAATTTACAATGCAAATCCCTTTGGCATATAAAACCACACACCCACACTGCTGTGCAGCTCTCAATGCTCTCCCTACTCTGTGATAGCACACTCCTATCTTTCACCCTTTACTTCCCTTATTCTCCCAACTAACACCTCTTCCCCTCCACCATCCCGTCTCACCTCTGGACAGGTGCTGCTCAGGCAGCCAAGGAGCACACACTTGGCCAGCATGACTCTAGGTGTTATAGTCCCGTCCAATCTTGGTCTGAAGACTTGGCTTTGGCAGTGGTTTCAGCTCTGGGCTAACAGAGAGTCCCGGGGCCATGTCTTCAGAGGAACCTGCAGTGTCAAACCATCAAGTCTGCTCTTTTAATAAGAGTTCTAGTTCTGCATATCTATTTTTTTTTTTTCTCACATTGTGTCAGGGACTTTGTTGTGTTCTCCTTCAGGGTAGTTGTTGGTGGTAGCCAGGCGCCATATAGTTCTGGTCACATGCTGGTGAAATCTCCAGGTCACATGGACTCTTCTGTCCCCTGGGCTCATATTTTCCTCGTATCTTTGATGTCCTTCATTCTCCTCTGCTCCAAGTTGACTGGGACTAATTGATGCTACTTAGGTGGCCTCTTCCTGGTTCTGCTTTGTGGTTTTTAAGACCCCAGACACCACTCACCAAAGTGATATGCAGAACATATACCAAATGACCTAGATGTCCCCTGATACTACGGTTCCCAGACCCCTGTCTCTGCTACTCTGTCCTTCAAAATATTGGATTGTATTTTAGGAAGCCTTTTAGCTTTTTATATAGTTCAGCTGTGCTAACCTCCCTTCTACTGTGTTCTGTCACTGGCTTCACATAAATTAACTCCTGTCTTCTGTCTAATCTATAAATGCTCCTCTCCCTCGCTCCCTTTGTAACTGTCAAAGAGTATTTTCCTCAGCATGTAAACCTCTTCTTGAGTCTTTTTAATAACGGTCTCATACAATATTTGTCCTTATGCAACTAACTAATTGCACTCATCATAATGTCTTCCAGGTAACTCCATGTTATGTTTCTTACAATCATTGTTGTCCTTTGTCATTGCATAGTGTTCTACTGTGTGAATATATCATCATTTGTTGGTTCATCTGTTGATGGGCATCTAGGTTGATTCTATTTTTTGCTATTATGGGCAATGCTGCAATAAACATTGGTGTGCATGTATCTATCCATATACAGGGGCTTATTTACCTAGGATACATTGCATGGAGTATTAGAATACTGGGATTGGTGTATCATATGTTATTTCTATTTCTAGCTTTTTAAGAAAGTGCCAAATCAATTTCCATAGTAGTGGCACCATTGTACATTGCCACAAGCAGTGTGAAGGTGTTCTTTCCAGTCTTTCTACAACCTCTCTAACATTTACTATTTTTGATTAATGCCAATCCTGTTGGGGTGAGATGGTATCTCACTGTAGATTGAGATTTCTATAACGGCTAATTATCGTGAGCATTTCCTCATGTGTCTGTTAGCTGCCTGGATGTCTTCTTTGGTGAAGTGCCTGTTCATAGCCTTTGCCCGTTTTTCAATGTGGTTATTTATCTTTTTGGTGTTGAGACTTTGCAGTAACTTGTAGACTATCGAGATTAGACCCTGATTGGATTTATGCTAGCCAAAAAGTTTTTCCCAGTCTCTGGGTAGTCTTTTTACTCTTTTGGTGATGTCTTTGGAAGGACGTTTTCCCTCATCTTTTCCTGATCCCTTGAAGAGCTCTAAATGTTAATCTTTTGTATTCTGCCTCTGATAATTCTAGAAACTTCTTTTACACTGGAAAATTTGAGCCTTTGTGGTCTGCCACCTTAAGTAATTTCATATGGATTCCAAGCCATCAGTAAGTTGTTGAATTTATTCATTTTATGTTTGCTTACTATTTGTTAAATTGTTTCCTCTCTGAGTCTCAGAGAATGGCTCAGGACAGGCTTGAAGATTCCTACTTCCAGCTCAGTTAATCTTGTCAGACTGCAGAGCCTGGCACAGTGCAGAGAAGGGATAGGGAAGTGCTGGCAAAAGGAGAGAGGTATATCCCCAGTTATCTATCTGCTATGCATTCATGTAGGAACTCAGAAGCAGTGAGTTATTTTTAAGGTCTCTAAGCTGTGATAGCATTCCAAAAGCATTTGTATTTTCACACTTGCAATGAAACTTCACCCTTAGAAAGGTAACCAGTAATTATAACACATACACACAGACACAAGCAAATGACAAGAAGTTGTATATTTAATAACAGGAGGAAATAAAATAGTGAAAAATTGGATTAGTGTATTACCACATAACCTAGAGTTAAGCAGTGTTAAATGTCTCAAGACTCCTTCAGAGTTTTGCTACACAAAAGAATAATTAAATCTTGAATGTTAGTATTATAATCCTTGGTCACTAAGGAATATATAAACAGTATTCAGAATGGTTTTGTTAAGATATGAGAGTGGTGTAAAGTACAGTTAGAAGCTATTTCTGTGTCAAAAAGCTTTTCATCTTGTGTGTATTTCTTGTACTCTTATGTGTTCAGGAACACAGCCTAAATAACTTGTAATGGCATATAAAATTCAAGATATTGTAAGAGAAAATTACTGAAAGACTATAAAAAAATAGCAAACCTGCTATCACCAAATCGATTCCAACTCATAACAACCTTATAGGTTAAGAGTAGAACTGTCCCATAGAGTTTTCAAGCAATGCCTGGAGGATCTGAACTGTCAGCCTTTTGGTTAGCAGACATAGCACTTAACTTGCTATATCACCAGAGTTTCCTGAAAGACCATAGCTGGCATTTAACCAGATACAGGGATAAACTTTAAGAGCTAGTTTTTTTTTTTTTCTTTTTGGGGGGAGGGAATTTAAATACATACATGTATTTTATTGTGATTTTAGAAAAAAATTTACATAGGAAATTAGGTTCTCATTGATCCAACTCGACGGCACTTGGCTTTTGGCTTAACAATTTCTGTATAGATTATTCAGTCGCATTGGTTATACTTTTCATAATATTATAGCATCTCTCATTTCCATCCTGGTTGTTCTGCTTCCATTAATCGGCTTCCTTGTCTCCTTTACCTTGTCATCTTTTTTTTTTTACTTAATATGACTGAGTGAAAATGTACATTCCCGTATAAATTTACATGCCCAACTATATGCAGCTTCCACTGCTCTCTCTGTCCGGTGACAGCACACTATTCCCCTCTGTTCCATACATGTCTCGTTCTCCCAACAGTCTCCTTTCCCCTTCTCTCCACCCACTCTCCTTCCTCCAGCCAGAGGTCAGCAGGATGACATCCTATAGATGTATAGAACCATAAAGTTCATCCAATATACGGTCACTCTGCATCGCCAAGTCCAATCCATTCGTTTCTGAAGAGTGCACTTTCGTTATGATTTATGGGCAAAGGCAGCATCAGGGCCAGGGGCCATGCTCCCAGGGGAACACAGAAACCATTGGACCATCAATTGAGATCTTTTATTGGAGATCTCAGGGTGCACCCCTTTTGATTCTTGTGTTGTCAGTGAGCTCCATCACGGCTATCACTGATGGTGACCGGGCACCATCCGGTTCTGCTGGTCCCAAGTCGATGTAGGCACCCACTGATGTGGGTCTTTCTATCTTCTGGGTTGTCTTTACCCCATGTCATTTTGATTCTCAGTGAGCATACATTCCTGCTGAGTTGGGACCATTTTCTGTGCCCTCGGATGGCAGCTTGGCAGCTTTTAAGACCCCAGACGCCACTCACCAATGTGAGGTGCATAGAGCCCTCTTAGCAAAATGCTAGTTGTGCCAACTGGCCTCGATTTCACCTAAGAGCATGGTCCCCTGCCCCCTGCTAAGGGCTAGTTTTGATGGCCTTCACTGCTAATACATGTGAAACTGCTTAAATTATATGTATTTATCTATTTCCATGTTTATTAGTTTGTTAGACTTTTAATTTGTGTACCTTAGTAGAAACAATTGTTCAATAAGTTGAAATGATTTGGAAAATTCCTTAAATACAGAATTTTTAGTTCCTTGATTATACTAAGTGGAGTATTTATTACCTCACTTAGATTTGAAGCTGTCATAACATGAAAAATGATTAAACATCTACATATACATTCTAAAACAAAGTATATATATTTGTTATTTAGAATTGCCATTCCATTAATATTATCTTCCTATAAATGTCCCCTTAACATATTTTAGTTAAGAAATAAAGTGTAATTTTATTTTCTCTAAAAATTGTACACATATTATTATGATGCAATGAAAGTTTCTAAGGGAATAGAGATAACTTATTTTTAAATTGTGCCTAAATTCTTCTTATTATTTAATTACATTTAATTTCTCCTATCCACATTTGGAGTGATTAGATTTCTTCTTAATTATGAGTAAATGCTAATTCTTCCAACTTCCAGTGTAAGTAATCATACATACTCAAACAGAAAATACATATAACATGCATGTTTCTTTAATTTATATTCTATTTTTATATTTGAAATCTGTGGTTCAATACTTAAGACCTCACTAATCAGAAGGAATGGTTGAGGAGAGGGCTAGTAGGTGATATTTCTTGTTTGTTTTCCAAAAGATGAGCTAAATGGCTAGAAAATACAGAGCACTCCAGAGAGTTTAAGGAACACTTAATTCACTGCTCTGGAGTATGATAAATCTTTCTTTGAACAGGTTTATTTCTTTTATCAAACAGGGGTTCACATAACAGATAGCACTGTGTTGTAACAAATGTTGTTAGGTGCAAGAGTTATCTCAATGATGAAGAGGGGAGACACCCAGGGTAGCACAAGTACACAAGATATGCAGGCTTTAAAGGGATCACTTTGGTTCAATTTTGAGAAAAAATTGAATTTTTATGGTGTATAATTTCCCCCAGTGATCCAAAATTGAGGAAGGACTACTAGATGATAAAAAATCTTGCTTAAGCATATGAACATGGGCCCTGTGATCAAGTCCAATGCTGTTTTGTTTCTTGATCTGTGTTTGCTTTTTAATGCCTGTAAAAGGATTATTTTATTTATTTATTTGTTTGTTTGTTTTGTGTGTGTGTGTGTGTGTGTGTGCGTGGTACTGGGATAGGAAGGAAAGAAAATTCACATAAGTTCCAAAACCTGGTACAGTTAGTTTAATTTAATAACGTGATGTCACTTTGTCTTTGATTTCTGTCTGTTAATTTTAATCTTCATATACAGTAACTGTAGATAAGTCTTGAAACATTGAAAATTCAGTTCTTAATGTGTGTGTGTGTGTATTGTTGCTGTGTTTTGGTTCTGTGAAGTCAAGTCCAATTCATAGTGGCTGTATGGACCCACAGAATGAAACAGTGTCTGGTCTCAGACACACACACAGACACACACACACAAGACCTGTACTCCTTCCTCTCTTGATCTGTGTTCCTTTTTTCCCTGTAAAAACGCTTATATATACATATATATATACATATATATATATGCATCTGAGCTGAACTTGATCAGTTACTCGCTTTTTTGGTGGGGGGGAGGTCAATATTACTAAAAAAAAAAACCTTTCTAATGATGCAGGGCTGTTATGAGCCATAATTGACTCAGTGGTCATGGGTTTGGTTTGTTTAGTGATACGTTTATTTCTAGATATCCTCCCAAGAGCAAGCTGGAATACAAGAGAAAGGGACACTGTGCCTCTTCTTGTTCACTGAGATGCTTCTTTGGAGTCGTATACTTCCTATAGCACAATAAACTTGTCAAGATGATCCGTAATCCACAGTTGGCTTGCTTCTCAGGTACAATTAGAAATAAGAAAATTACCCTCAGCCTCAGAGACAGGCAGGAACCACACACAAGAATGTGAATCAATCCCCTTATGTGTCGAAAGACAACAATTGTCTTGGGTCAGCAGTTTTACGTAACAGTGGTCAGCTTTCTGGCTGCCAGTTCAAACAAATTGTGGCCATTTCAGCAGACTGCAATATTTATGCACTACAGGTCAATCTTCTCACCAAGAGTAATAAAGAAATATAAAATAAAAAAATCAAGACTATAACTACTTCCTTGTTACAGATATTTGCTTGTCTAAAATGCTCATGTATATTATTGATTGAGTACCACCAGAAAATGTCATTTAATTGAATCGTTTTATTCTGGAAATGAATTGTATGTTTTCACAGGTGCATACTTTCTGAACGAAAGTCATTTTAGTTGGCTAGACTGTGCTAAATAATGTATTGCATTGGACAAATTTGTTGCAAAGTATCTCTATAAAGGTTTTTAAAGTAAAATTTTCAGTGATAATTAATGTTTGCCTGACTAAAGCCATGGTCTTTTCAAAACATTGATCTACATATAAAAGTTAGTTAGTGAAAAAAGGAGACAGAAGAAGGCTGATATGTTGAAACTGTGATGTTGGTGAAGAATACAGACTATACTGTGAACTGCCAAATGAATGAATAAATCGTTCATTTCTGAAATATAACTGAAATGTTTCTTAGAAATGAAGCTGGCGAAACTTGGACTGGCTTCCTTTGGACCTGTTATCAGAAATGATCAATCACTAGCAAAAGATGTTAGGTTTGGTAGAGGACCAGTGAAATGAGGAAAACTATCAATGAGATCAATTGACACACATCTGCAAGAATGGTATCAAACCCACCAATTTTCATGAAGACAGCTCAGAATCAACCAGGGAACATTTTATTCTATCATACATAATAAGATCACTATGAATCAGAACAGACTAGGTAGCAACCAATAACAACATAGTAAATAACAAATTTTGAAGACATTATTTAAGTTACATATGGGCAAAGCTCGTATACTAAAGTGTAATATTTTTTAAGGTGATACAATGGCTGCAGGTGTGAAATTGTTTAAGGTTCTTATCTAAAGGACACAAGTGTTAAATATTTGCATTGTGTGCGTGCACTTAACATATGAAAAAAATAATTGGCTTTCTTAGTAAATCAAGGTTCAGATATTGCTCCTACATGATGAAACATTTGATAATATTCCAAATCCCCATACAAAGAGTTGCTGTATCCCAGGATCAGGGAGTGGAGTCAAGTCCATATAAACTTGCATTCTGGACACAATAGTCTATCACTGAGCAGTATCAGTTGTGGGACTAACAGTAGCCACCCAAGAATTCCCAAAGTACAGAACCTACCTGCTACTTACGCTTGCAGAAGTCAAGTTGTATTACATCAGGTGTTATGCTAAAACCTTTACATCTCCTAGAAGGAGATATACAAATTGTTTAAAATAGTGAAATGGGGAGAAGAATGGAATACATGCATACATCATTGTTATGTCTGATCGAGCTGATTCCACTCGTAGTGACCCCATATACAACAGAATAAAACACTGTCCAGTACAGTGCCAAAATCACACTCATTTGCTTCTTTAAAAAATTCTTTGGATAGGAATTTGGAAATCCAGTTTGAGTGTATTTATTCAAAGATAAAGTAAAAAAAAAAAAAATAAGTTTCTAAAATAAAAGTAGTGTTTCTCCCTTTCTTTATACCTAATCTGATATATAGAGAAACAGAGAAAGTGTGAAGCAGTAAAGGCAAGCAAATAGATATCAGCAGTCTCTAATTAATCAAAGGCAAAGTCAACCTTCATTGCTGTACAGTGTATTCTGGCTCACAGTTCCCCTATAGGACAGAGTTTAACTGCCCAACAAGATTTCTGAAGAATCACCTGGTGAATTCAAACTGTTGATCTTTTGGTTAGCAGACACGCTCTTAACCACTGTAATATCAGAGCTCCTTAGTACCCTAGGAGGGATTGATTTACAAGCAAACCGAGACAGAATTAGTGTTTTTTAACTCTTAGCCAAATGTTAAACTTTATGGAAAAAGTATATCTTCTATGGAAAAATAATGTATTAATATACATCTTGAGATAAGGTTAATATAGACTTATAATTTCTCTTTTTAACTTGATGTTTAAAAAAGACTGTAGAAACTGCTAACTGAAAACTAACCCAGTAAACCATTTCTATTTTTCACTGGATTAGATTCATCAGAAAGTGAAAAGAGAAACTGCAGTACAATGAATCTCTTTTGTGTGGCCTTTCTAGCCATGATTTTGGTTCTACCTTTCCCTTATGGGCTTAGAGGAAGTCAGACACTAGCCCACACTATTTTTACAGATGCTTTCATGCCTTATCCTTAGTCACTTCAGAGCTTCTATACAGAATTTAAAAAGTACAAATATCAAGCTGAATAATTATTCTGATTGTTTCTGTCAACTACTCTTGGTTCATTTCTGTTGGCTGGTTGTGTTGAAAGGAATGAAAATCATTGTTTCTAAGATCACCTCAGTCATACTCAAATATTAGGAAACCCAGAAGATATATTCTTCAACCCACTAAGTTTTAAAGTATGCTAGAAATTCTACTTAACTTTTTAATACGTAAACCTTAATGAATGTAATAAATATTATAGTATTTCCTTTTTCCTGGTAATTCACAAAAGGAATTTAGAAAATATTTTGTGTTATATCTACCCAAATGTAAAATATAATCTTATTCAAATAGGTTAAATATAATTAGTTAATAATAAATAACCTATGAGAAACCACAATGAATAGAATTTCATTGGATTAGTATCAAATAAGTTTATTTACTAAAATAAGACCGTTCCTGAAGAACAGCATCATGCTTGGTAAAACAGACAATCAACGAAAGAAGTCTCAAGAAGATGGATTGACACAGTGATTGCTTTGATGAGCTCAAGCTTAGCAACAGCTGTGTGATGAGGCAGGACAAACGGTGTTCTTTTCTATTAAATATAGAGTCTCTGTGAATTGGAACTAACTTGATGTCATCTAACAACAACAAATACAAGGTCTGACAATTTTGTGAACTCATCCTAGAAAATGTGCTACATACTTCACTGCTAAATATCGCTATGGTCACCTTCAAAGTACTCCTCTTGGGCAGTTATGCACTGATGCCAGAGCCTAGTCCATCCTACAAAGTGATTTTGGAACTCTTTGTCTGGAATGGCCATCAGAGCTGTTGTCATATTACCACTGAGGCCCTGAATGTCATCAAAATGTGTTCCTTTCAATATCTCCTTTATCTTTGGGTAAAGGAAAAAGTCATTAGGGGACTGATCAAATGAGTAGGGAGGGTGTTCCAATACAGTGTTTGTTTACTGGCTAAAAACTCCCTCGTAGACAGTGTCCTGTGAGCTAGTGCATTGTCGTGATGCTAAAGCATGAGTGGTTGGCAAAAAGTTCAGGTCATTTTCATCTGACTTTTACAAACTGCCCTTTCAGGACTGCAAAATAAAAGACTTGGTTTTTACTGTTTGTCCAGTTGCTACAAATTCACAATGAACAATCCCTCTGATATCAAAAAAGTTTAGCAACATCATTTGACTCTTGATTTGGACAGATGGAACTTTTTGCATTGTGGAGAATTGGCTGACTTCTACTGTGCACTTTGACACTTTGTTTCAGTGTCACCCATGTTTTATCACTATGATAACATGGCCCAAAACATCACCTCACCTCCCCAAAATGTCTTGGCAAACTTCAACTCTCCTTTGCTTCTGTTCATCAGGGAGCTCCTCTGGGACCATTTTTGCATACACCTTTCTCATGCCAAGATTTTTGGTTAAGGTTTTCCTGTTTCTCTAGCAATACTTACTTGATCTACCATAATTCTCACAGTCAGTGAATGATTTCAGTGCATAATTTGATGAATTTTTTGCAATGCTTTTATCAGTTCTGCTCATTCCTGACCACCCTCATCTATGTTCATCAGTGACACTTGCTCTCCCCTGAGAAAAATGTTTAATCCATTTGTACTCTGCCATTTTCTTCATGGGACACTGATTTACCAAGATTATGAAACCTTACTGAGATTTTTGTACAGCATTGCCAACATAAGCACATGGTGGCCAGTTCATGAATTCAATTGTCAGACCTCATATTTAGATTGTCTGCCATGTTCTAGGTATTGTTTTAGATAATCAGAGTTATACAGTAGCATACTCATTGTTACCACATTCATATTTATTAATGTACTTATCTTTAAGTAGCAGCAGTAAGCCATTGAATTATCCAAAACAATGTGGGCATTGGGTGGAATCGTTTCATGTTTCAAGAAAATTAAAAAAAAGAAATCACCTCAACCAATTAAGACAACTAGCTGTGATAAGAAAATGATGATAAAAAAAACCCATATATGAACTAGGAAAAATACTGAAGAGTGTTTGAAAATTATGAAAGAATTATCAGAAAGAAGTGAAAGTCACATCTATTGTATATGAAACACTATGAATTTGTAAATATATTTCAATATCCTCTGAACATTTGCATGCAATAATGAGATTCTATAAAGATAATTTAAGAACTTCTGAATTCTGAAAACATGCTATGCTAAATAATCTCTTAGAAGTCTAAATGCAGTTAATGTAAATGAATGTAAAGATTTTAGCATATTTATAAATACTTCCCAAATGTGATTAAGTAACATCAAATATCTTACTATTTGTGAATTTTTATTATTGTACATTTCAACATAGATTTATAAAACTGTTTTATCTCTAATGGTAACACATGGTAAAGTTTTAGAGAAATATATTGTCTTCTAAACTGTCTGCACATAAATCTGACCAAGGAGTGCACATTGTGGTGCTTCTGAAAATTTTTAAACCGGAAGTTGTTTTGCACATCATAAAGATATTGCTATTCAACTCTTCGTTTTAATTTTACTCAATATACTTGTGAACGTCACACAGATTATAAAAGTTATATTTTTCCAAACTTGCCATGCCAAAGAAAATTACAAATAAAAAGAATCATAAGATCATAAAAGGATCATAACAATTAATAAGAAAATCAAGTATGAGTAAGGATAAATTTGCATATCATGCCTTTATTTTAAAAGTAGCCATTTAAGATTCACTCATCATAAAAGCTTTAATTAAGAACATATATGGCTCCATTAAGTAAAGTGTTTAATATGATAGGCACTAGAACTTTTTTTTTTTATTTATAATTACTTCTTCTAGGGCACTAAATGCTAGCTAGTAACATAAAATAGTTAATATGTTTCAGTCCATTTGTGGATAATTAATCTTTCAGAAATTTGTAGTGCTAAATCATTTGACTCTTTAAAAACCAGCCAAATGTCACATCTGAGACTGCTTCTGCTATACAAAAACTGTATCTTAGTGGCCGTGATGAAATGGCCACTAACACAATAGCATGTGTTATAATACAAAAAAAAAAAAATGTTTTGACTAGTATTTTTCATAACAGTATAATTTATGAACATGCCACAGTAATATGGAGAATATTTAACACACATTTACAAAATTAAGATTTGTCACTAAATGTTGGATAAGTATAAAAGTTTTGGTCCTCCAATGAGCACTACTATAAAACTCAGTTAATTTATCTAGTTAAAGCCTTAAATGGAAATCTAGTAGAAACTACCCTTCAGGGCAATAAATTCTTATAACAGTATAGTAAATTATCTCTCAAAAAGGAAAAATGACTTTAAACTACTATTGGAATAAGTCAAAAATCACACATGTTTTTTAACAATATTTGGAATATAATTAGTATTTTCCTCTGACTCTTATTCAGGGAGTCTGAGTCAGAACTTGCCTTTTGATTTTTGTGATGGAAAACCCATCCCACATCCTGGCCTCTGGGGATTTTTTAAAATTTTATTTTGTTTCTTTATTTTGTGTATATAACTATACTTAAATCCAGTGAGTAAATTTCTGACACAGAGTCAAAGATCATGTTATCGTTATTTCATATATGGGAGATATATATGTGAGGCTGGCAAAGCAACAGCCTATATTAGGAATCGTTTTTAAAATATTTTTCTTCTGTGTATTCCTGCCATGCAAAGTTTCAAGGACCTTTCTAAGAAATAATGACATAAATATGAAAGTGATAGTATTTGAATAGTAAAATAGTATGTAGAGAAATGCATAAGGACAATATTATAAGTTATTCATTTAATAAAGGGTGCTAAAACAGCCACAATAATTATGCAAATTTATGTATTATAAAAAATTAAGTTGAGGGTGGAATCTAGTTAGTAGACTAAACACATGTCTCCCTAAATCCCTCCAGAAACCAAGGCCCAAACTGATAATCAAACAGAGCATTCTGGACACCTAGTGAGCCCTAGAACACAGCATACGGCTGTCTATTTGGTCTACATGCCACTGAGCGTGAAACTTCCTCTCTTTTGCCAACCTCCACTCTTGTTGAGTCCTAGCGGACATATCTCATTAAAGTAACACCAGAGAAACCAAACAACATCCAGATGCCCCAAAAGCAACAAAGTTTGTACTGGAACATTAGGAAGAATTCACCTATGGCTTCAGAAGGCCCACAAAAGAAAGATCCAAAGAACTTCCCAGATGAAGAGGCTTTTCTGAAACTGTTGGAGGGCAAGTACAAAAGGATTATATAGAGACCCTCCTAGACCTTATGCAAAATGCAATAGGGAAAATGAAAAATTAAGCAAGCTGTTTAATCTGATGGAATACCAATACTCTGAAATCCAACAGATGAATAACAACATCAAAGAGATAGAAAATTCAGTTCAAAGCCAAGAAAACAAAATGGAATAAATGGAAAATAGACTTTCTGACTTGGAAGACAGAGCTACTGACTCCAGCATCTATGAGGAGAAATCAGAACAAAGAAACAAGAAAAATAAAGAAGCATTAAGAAATATGTGAGACTGTGTTAAGAGGAACAATCTAAAATTGATTACGTGTCCTGAAAAAGATAGGACACCTGAGAACTCAGAAAGTATTGTTGCTGAGCTGCTGACAGAAAATTTCCCAGAAATCATGAAAGAAGAGAATATAGATATACAAGATGCATATTGAATGCCACTGAATGTAGATCCCAAAAGAAAGACTCCAAGATCTATTACAATCAAGCTTAACAAAAAGAAACACAAGCAGAAACTCTTAAAGGCAGCAAGACTCAAAGCAAAGCTAATATTCAGAGGGAAACCCTGTAAGCTTTCATCTGATTTCTCAGCAGAAACAATGCTGGCACAGAGACAGTGGAATGACACATTCAAAGCCTTGAAGGAGAAGAACTTTTAACCAAGAATTATATATAATGCAAAACTATCTTTCAAATATGAAAATGAAATTAAGACATTTGCAGATTAGCAGAAACTCAGAGAACTTGTAAAAACCAAACCGAACTACAAAAAATATTGAAAGAATCTCTTGGCTTTGGCTTACAAGAACAAAACTGCTAACTTTATACTTTAGAATCAAATACAGGACACTTTACCCAGAACCCTACTCAGGGAAGACTCCAGACTCAGTCAAAGCTATAATAATGAAAGAAATAATCTAGTGATATCATGAAAACTATGATATCATCATATTAAAAAGAGGGAGGTACTACAGTCATAACAGTCCTTCCAGATGGAGAGGAATTTGATAAGAATGGTAGTAATTGAAATGGAGTTTATACATAGTCTATTAAGGGAGATCATAGGAACAGCCATAAAGCACAATAAAGATGCAACATATCACATCAAAAAATGTAATACAAGAATCTTAACAACCATGAAACCAACCCTGAAAATGGTGAAAAATCAACTCACAAAGAAGAAAGTCCCAGAACAGATTAATAAGAACAACAGAGAAAACATCAACACAAAAATAAATGTATCACAGTGGCAGCACTAAACACATACCTATTAAGAATCACATTGAATGTGAATGGACTGAACGCTCCAGTAAAGAGAAATTGAGTGGCATCTTGGGTCAAAAGACATGACCCATCCATATGTTGCCTACAAGAAACTCACCTTAGACTTAAAGATAGGAACAAACAGAAAGTTAAAGGACGGAAGAATACATATCAAGCTAACAATAAACAAAGAAGAGCAGGTGTGGCAATTCCAATAATATTGGGAGGCTTCAAAACTCCACTCTCAGTACTGGACAGATCATCTAGGAAAAAGCTCAGTAAAGACACAGAGACCTTATGGCCACAATTAACCAATTAGACCTCATAGATGTATACAGAACCGTCCTATTCATCAGCAGGCAACTATACCTTTTTCTCCAGCACACACGGAGCATTCTCCAGAATAGACCCTGTGTTAGGACATAAAGCAGTTCTCAACAAAATCCATACCACTGAATTCACACAAAGCATTTTCTCAGATCATAAAGCCTTAAAAGTGAAAATCAATAGCAGAAAAAAGCGTAGATAGCAAGTGGAACTGATGAAAACCAGTAACATCTTGCTCAAAAAGCCATGGGTTCTAGAAGAAATCAAGGATGAAATAAAGAAATTGATAGATTATGATGAGAATGAAAACACTTCCTACCAGAACCTATGGGATACCACCAAAGCAGTACTCAGAGATCAGTTTATCTCCATAAACACACACATCTGGAAGGAAGAAAGAAACCAAATAAAAGGACTAACGCTACAGCTTGAACAAGTAGAGAGAGAACAACAGAGGAGCCCCTCAGGAACCAGAAGAAAACAGATCATAAAGATTAAAGCAGAAAGAAACATATTAGAAAATAGAAGAATAATTGAAAAGACCAAAAGCCATTTTTTTGCAAAGATCAACAAAATTGACAAACCAATGGCTAAACTTCCTAAAGAAAAACAGGAAAGGAAACAAATAACCCAAATAACAAATGAGAGGGGATTTGTCACAACAGATTCATCAGAAATAAAAAATATCAAAACTGAGTATTATGAAAGACTATACTCTTACAAATTTGAAAACCTACAGGAAATGGAAAAATTCCTTGATTCATATCACCTACCAAAATTATCACAAGGTGGAGCAAATCAACTTAATAAACCTATCACAAAGGAGCCAAGCCAGCCAGAGATTGAAAAAGTCATCCCAAAACTACCAGGCCCAGATGGCTTTACTGCAGAATTCTACTAAGCTGTTACAGAAGAGTTATTTCCAATACTACTGAGATTATTTCACTGTATAGAAAGGGATGGAATACTCCCAGATTCATTCTATGAAGCCAGCATAACCCTGATACCAAAGCCAGAGGAAGACCCAACAAAAAGGAAGAACTACAAACTGATATCACTCATGAATCTAGATGCAAAAATCTTCAACAAAATCCTTGCTAATAGAATACAACATATCAAAAAGATCATCCATCATGACCAAGTTGGATTCTTAGCAGGGATGCAAGGCTGTTTCAACATCAGAAAAGCAATTGATGTGATCAACCACATAAATAACACAAAAGACAAGAATCATCTGATTTTGCCTATTCATGCAAAAAAGGCATTTGATAAAGTCCAACACCCATTCATGCAAAGAACTCTCAGCAAAATAGCAATAGATAGCCAATTCCTCAGTGCAGTAATGGCCCTGTATGCAAAGCCAACTGCTTACATCATCTTGAATGGAGAGAGACTGAAACGGTTTCCCTTGAGAACAGGAACTAGACAAAAATGCCCACTCTAAGCTCTCCTCTTCAACATTGTACTAGAAGTTCTAGCCAGAACAATTAGACAACAGCAAGAAAAAAAGGATATCTGCATCAGCAAAGAAGTAAAAATCACCCCATTTGCAGATGATAAGATTGTATACGCAGAGACTCCAAAAGAATCCATAAATAAACTACTCAAACTGATGGAAGAGTTCAGCAAAGTCTCAGGATACAAGATAAACATAAGTAAATAAGTACGATTCCTTTATACCAACAATGAGATTGTTAATGAAGAAATCACCAAATCAATACCAGTTACTATAGCCCCTAAGAAGATAAAGTACCTAAGTATAAATCTAACCAGAGAAATCACAGACCTTTACGAAGAGAACAAAAAGTCCTTACTACAAGAAACTAAGAGAGTCTTACATAAATGGAGAAACCTACCCTGCTCATCGATAGGAAGAGTTAACATTATCAAAATGTGTATTTTGCCCAAAGCAATCTCCTTATATAATGCAATCCCAATACAAATTCCACTGATATTTTTTAATGAGATGGAGAAACAAATCACCAGCTTTGTTTGGAAAAGGGGGAAGCCTTGGATAAGTAAAGCACTACTGAAGAAGAACACACTGGAAGGCCTCTCACTATCTGGCTTTAGAACTTATTACACTGCCACGGTAGTCAAAACAGTCTGATTCTTGTACAAAAAGAGACAGATAGATCAATGGAACAGAAATGAGATCCCAGAGGTGACACCGTCTTCCTATGAACAGCTGATATTCTACAAAGGCCCTAAGACATTAAACTTGGATAAAAGCAATGTCTTCAACAAACAGTGCTGGCAAAATTGGATATCCATCTGCAATAAATTGAAACAAGTTTCATATCTTACACCTTTTACAAAAACCAACTCAAACTGGATGCCAAGCCAGCCAAGTGCCATCGAGTCGGATCCGATACTGGATAAAAGACCTAAATATCAAATCTAATACGATAAAGCTCATCCAAGAAAAAGTAGGAACAACAATGTAGACAGACTTCAAAATCTGTCAAATGAACCACAAACAACAGAAGAGAAAGTAGATAAATGGGAACTATTAAGAGTTTTGCTGATCCAAAGACTTTATTAATAGAATTAAAAGGCCGTCTACAGAATGGGAATAAATATTTGGCAACTATATGTCAGACCGACACCTGATCTCCATAATCCATAAGGTACTACAAAATGTCAGTAAGAAAAACATAAGTAATCCAATTAAGCAATGGGCAAAGGAGATGGGCAGACCCTCCTCTAAAGAAAACACATGTGGACATTTCACGATTATTAGCTATTAAAGAAATTCAAGTCACAACTACAATCAGATATCATCTCACTCCAGCAAGTTTGGCCATAATCCAAAAAACACAAAACAACAAATGCTGGAGAAGCTGTGGAGAAATTGAAACTCTCCTACACTGTTGGTCGGATTGCAAAATGGTGCAACCTCGTTGAAAAGCAATCTGGCACTTCCTTAAAAAGCTAGATATTGATATACCATTTGACCCAGTAATTCCACTGCTCGAAATATATTCTACAGAATCAAGACCTTTCAGACCAACTGACACATGCACACGAATGTTTATCATAGCACAATCCACAGTAGCAAAAAGATGGACTCAACGCAGCTTCCCAACAGAAGAATGGATATGTAAACTAGGGTATGTATATGCAGTTGAACACTATGCAATGATAAAGAACAACAGTGATTTCAGGAAACATCTGATAACCGGGTTTCCATTGGAGGATATCATGTTAAGTGAAAGTAGTCAGTGACAAAAGAACAAATATTGTATGAGACCACTATGATAATAACTTAAAAACAGACTTAGGCATAGAAGAAAAGACTCTTTGATGGGTGCAAATGTAGGAAGGGAGGGAGGGCAAGGGGTGTGGGTTTAGATTAGATAGCTGATAGAAATTTGGTTGGGTGAAATCTGTGACAGCACACATTACAAAGAAGATTAATATTAAGTGGACTTCAACGTAACATGATTTCTCCTCCCATCTTAACCCAATATCTCAAGGACAGAGTAGCTGGGTTGGGGGGCCGGAGACCATGCTCTCAGGGGAAATCGAGGCCAGCTGGCACAACTAGCATTTTGATAAGAGTGCCCTCTACACTCCACATTGGTGAGTGCCATCTGGGATCTTAAAAGCTGCCAACGTGCCATCTGAGGGTACAGCAAAAGGTCCCAACTCAGCAGGAACAGATGATCAACAAAGACCAAAATGACATGGATGAAAGATAATCCAGAAATCACCCGCGTGAGTGGGTGACTACATCAACTTGTTACCAGAAGCACCAGATGGTGCCTGGCCACCACAGTGATAGCCGGGATGGAGCTCACAGAGTTAAGTCTCACTGGCAACACAAGAATAAAAAGGGGCGCACTCCGGATCACCGTTAAAAGACTGCAATTGATGGTCCAGGGGCCTCGGAGTTCCCCTGAGAGCATGGCCCCTGGCCCTGATGCTGCCCCTGTCCATAAATCATAATGGTGGTCAACTTTTTGGACAGGAATGGATTGGACTTGGTGGCACAGAGTGACCATATCGTGTGTGTACTTTATGGTTCTATGCATCTACAGGGTGTCATCCTGCTGATCTCTTACTGGAAGAAAGGGAGTGAGTGGAGAGGAGAGGATAGGAGATTGTTGGGAGGATAAGACATTTATGGAGCACAGAGGAAGAGTGTGTGTCACTGGGCGGGGGAGCATTGGATGTTGCATATAGATGAGCATGCAATTTTATATGGAAATGTACATTTTCCTTCAATCATAATAAAAAAAAAGGAGCAATTTGCTCCTTTTAGTCAACAAACAAACAAACTCATTACCATTGAGTCAGTTCTGACTCATATTGACCCTAAGGACAGAGTAGAACTGTCCCACAGGATTCCCAAGAGGGGCTTGGTGGATTTGAACTGTGGACTTTGTGGTTAACAGCTAAGCTCTTAACTGTGACACCACTAGGGCTCCAATTTGCTTAGTAATGTTAGTAAGAAGAGATAACAAGCTAAGGGACTTCTTATATGTACTTACTTGTGTCCTCTGATATTAACCAATGAAATACCTAAATCCCAGCTATGAAGGCTTGAAACCTTGACCAAGAAGGGGCTGGAAAACATAGCTTCTGATTTTCATGGTTATTATGGATTCCACTCTTTACATTAATACTGTGATGTTGAGAAAAACCACAGTAAGATGAAAAAAATTACCATTAAACTCTTATCGATACATGATCTTCACAGTCTGTACTTCATACAAAGACAGATAGTGAAGTTTTGGGGAGGCATTTTTTGTCAGTGGGAAAAGCATGAGGTCAGAGAGCAAGAGAAAAGTGTGGCTCGAAACACAGAATGCAGCTGAACCTGGGTATTCTGTGCCCTGGCTATTTCTGTTACATGGTTGGAGCCAGTGTAACTAAATCCGGTTTTGTAGACCCACGTTGCCTCATCCAATATTTTCCTTGTTACTTGAATGAGTTGTTTGGGGCTTCAGTTTGCTGTAGAAGCTTGCTGTTCAAACTGTGGACCACCCTCTAATGACTGCCAAGAAAGCTCTCATCTATCCAAGGCCATAAAACTTAAAACAGCTAGTCAAAACTTTAGACAACGAGAGGCTAGGTAGAAGTGTAGGCCTTCATGCATCTCTTGCAAAATAAATTTAAGAAAAATTGCAACCAGCTCTGCTTGTATCCTCCTTATATCACACTCAAGGTAGAATTACAACAGTTAAGAGAAATTAATTCTAATAAAAAATTAAGCAATAAAATCCTTGTGTTTGTCAGAGACAGTTAAGTTTAAGTTATTCCTGTAAAAGTTTGAGAAATGTAATATCTAGAGCCAACACAGACCTATAAAATTGAAACCTACATTTCAATAACATTTCCTGCTTCACATTATAGTTTAAGAAACAGTCACTAGGCACCTTAGAATTTAACTTAGTATTCTTTAGGCTATACCAAGCCAAAACCAAACCCACTTGCTGTCAAGTTGATTCTGACCGATAGTAGCCATAAAACACCAATTAAAACTGCCCCATAGAGCTCCCAAGAAATACCTGATGGATTCAAACTGCCGACCTTTCGTTTAGTAGCCATAGCTCTTAATCACCGCAGCACCAGTCTTTAGTCTCTAGGTAATATGTTTTTCTTTGTATTCTCTATATATTGTAAATTCTTTGAGACCAGTTTACAGAATTTTATTAATTTCTGTCTCAATACCAAACCCCTAAAAAGTGCTTGGCCCAATAAATATTTATAGGACTCAATAAAATTGAGCTGAAATTGTCATATCTATTGCACCAAATAGGGAGCCCTGATTGTTGAGTGGTTAAGGGTTTAGCTGGTAACTGAGAAGTTAACAGTTCAATCCCACCAGCCCTTCTGTGAGACAAATGTGACAGGCTGCTTCAGTTGAGATTACAGCCTTGGAAACTCTATTGGACAGTTCTACTCTGTCCTATAATGTTGTTACTAGTAAGAATCAATTTAATGGAGTTTATTGCATTAAGTAACTTGGTGTCCGTTTTTGTTGTTTTGCCTCATTAGTATCTAAGTGATTTGATACTGTGATACATGATGAATGGATTAAGGAAATATGAATAATAGAATTCTACTGGATCAAATAGCTAGTTCTGCCACAACTTGAGAATGTTTTTTCCAAGAATATTTTGAAAAATAATATTCACCGACCTTGCCTTTGAGGTCACTGCTCATGCTGCAGTGTCTAGTTAATTTTGTGCTCTGAACTTCTGAACTCTTCCAGATGGACCAGCTGCTTTATAATGATATTTTCTACTAAGAGCTGACCTTCAATATAGACATAAGTCTGAATCAGAAATTCTGATAATCACTAGAAAACTAATCTAAATAGAAAAAAGAAATAAATTGTGGATCAGAAATCCATCCTGCAGGATACATTAATGTTCTGCATTTGGCATTTATTTGTTTTTACAACATAGATAAGCAATTGTTGCATGTAATAAGCAAATAATTAGAGCAAAACAAGAAACCAAAATTTATTATTGGTTTAAATACATATTCTATTATTTACTTTCCTATCAATATTTTTCTGGAATAATGATGAATTTCCTTACGTTCTGTAAAAATCACAGCTTTGTATGTCTTCAAATATCAAATAGAAAGAAAATCTGAATGAAGACGGGCAGTCATGAAATGGTATATCTAGTGCCTAAAACTCCACTGTACAAATCTGTAAAAAACTTTTAACTATTTTTAGAGTTTAGATAAGTTATAGTCCTGACATACATTTTATGATAGCTGGTCAGGCTTTTAGAGTTCAAAACTGATGTAGTATTATGATATACTCAAATTTTTTCTAGATATTATATTCTATAAATGGATTCATTCAAGGAGTTATTGAGTTTTTACAGTTTATTAGGCACCCTTCTGATTAGGAGAATAGTCCATGATCTGTGGCTTAATGCTATATGTTTTCCTATATAAGAAGCTAATTCTGTCTGGTTCTGCACTGTCCTAACAATTGTCACTATGCTTGAGCCCATTATTGCAGCCACTGGTTATTCCATCTCTTTGAAGCTCTTCCTCTTTTTGACTGATTCTATATTTTACCAAGCATGATGTCCTTCTCCAGGGGCTGATGTGTCCTGATAACATATCCAAAGTATATAAGATGAAGTTTCACCATCCCTGCTTCTACTTACTTGATACAATGTAAAGCAAAAGATAAAAATATTGTGCTTAAATGTTGTACTCTAATTAGCAAATTGTTACTCATAAGTGCTTAGAATAGGAACTCTGAAACTATTTTATGTGTGTTCCAGGAGTAAGCCAATAGGTAAATATATTGTGGATTATGAAAGCCATATAACTCACTGTTTGAGACACTACAGATAAAGAATGGGGGAAGAATAGAATTATTCCTTTGATGATAGATAAGATATAAATGTATAGCTTTTAATGTAAATGCAGTTACACACATAAACACACTCACATACATACATATTCACATACACAATGCACACAGCCCCCTTTACACTTTACAAAATCATTGTGTTTTAGTCATCTGATACTGTTTTAACAGAAATGCCACAAATGGATAGCTTTAAAAAGAGAAATTTTATTCTTATAGAGTCCAGTAGGCCAGGATTCCAAATTCAAGGTGTCAGCTTCAGGGGAACACGCATTCTCTGTTGGCACTGGAGGACAGTCCTTGTGTTGCATCAATCTTTCTTTGCTTTGAGAGAATCTTAGTGCAGGAACTTCAGGGCTCAAGTATGTGATCTGCTTTCACTGGTGGTTCTTTGATGGTATGAGGTTCATCACTCTCTTCATGCTGTAAAGGAGGACCTCGAACCATCCAGAAAGCAGCACCAAGAATAGAGTGCATCCTTCAGACCTGAGGTTCCTGTACCAGATGCTCTCAGACCAAAGAAGGACTGATGCAACACGAGGATCTTTCTTCAGAACTAGCAGAAAGGGAGTGCCTTGCCCTGGAGCCAACACCCTGAATTTGGACTTCCAGCTTACTGAACTGTAAAAGAATGAACTTTTCTTTGTAAAAGCCATACACTCATGATATTTTTGTTATAGCAATATCAGATGACTAAGACAATCAGCTTGTAGAAGATATCCACAATTGTTTAATCAAGTGTGACTTAGGATATTAAACATATAAAACAGAAATTATGACTGCTGGAGGTCAGACATACAGTACATCTAGAAGAAAAGGAGGGAGCACTGGTCAGTAAAGCAGACACTCAAAAGGTGACAGATTTGAATTCCAGTTCTCCCATGATACTGGGAGACTTTTTAACCCCTCCAGTTCTGTTCCCTCATGTGTAAAAGGAAAACACATGTATATTTATTTTAAGACTAATGAGTTCATTAGTTCATTAGCCCTACACTTTTAAAACCACATTTAAAGGGTTTTTTTTTTAAATACTTTATTGTGATTAAGTGAAAGTTTACAATCCAAGTCAAACTGTCATTCACAATCCCATGCACACACCTCTGTGCAACTCAGGCTGCTCTTCCAACCCTGTGACAGCTTACTTCTTTTCACTCTGTAATTCCTATATTCATTCAACCAATTTCTGTCCCCTCCTTTCCACCCTCCCACTTCATTTCTAGAAAGGATCTACTCATACTGCCTCATGTCTTATGCCAAAGCCAAAGCCATACAGTTAAGTACAATTTTTGTCTGAAGAGGTAGCTGTAGTACTGGTTTCAGCTGTGGCCTAGTAGTAAATCCAAGGGCCATGTTCTCAGGGGAACATCTAGGATGTGAGACTGTCAAGTCTGGCCTTTTAATTGAGTTGTAGCTCTGCACTGCATTTTTTTCTCCTTCTTCATCAGGGAGACTACATTGTCTTCTCTGTCAAGGCAGTCACTGGTGGTGGCTGGGCACCATCTAGTTCTTCTGGCCTCAAGTTGATGTAGTCTCTGGTTCAAGTGGTCCCTTCTATCTCCTAGGCTAATATTTGCCTCTTATCTTTGATTTCCTTTGTTCTCCTCTGCTCAAGATAGATTGCCATGAATTGATGCTCCTTAGATGACAGTGTGCTAGTTTCTAAGACCCCAGTGGCTACTCACCAAAATAGGATGCAGAACATTTCTTAAAAAAAAAAAAAAAAAAAAAAAGAGCATCCGTTCCTGCTGAGTTGAGACCATTTGTTGTACCCTCAGATGGCAGCACCAGAGAGAACAGTGGAAGCTGCATATAGGTGGGCATGTAAATTTAGACAGGAATGTACATTTTCACTCAGTCATATTAAATAAAAAAAATTTAAAAAAAGAGGAGGGTGGGGCCAAGTGAAGGTCTAGACACATGTCACCTCAATATCCTCTGGTAACTAAGGCCTGGAATGATAATTGAATGAAGCAATGTGGACATCTGGGGAGCCCTAGGATCTGCAGTAACATAGTTGGATTGAACTGGGCACCAATAAAGGGGAAACTACCTCTCTCTAACAGGAGGCAGCCTGACACTGAGTCCTGCTTTGGCTGATTTACTGTTGGGGAGGACTGCAGGTACTGACACCCTCTTTGTTTTATGGGAGGCAAGGACTAGGCATGAGCCAGCAAATATGCTAAGCTGCAGTGCTTAAGTAATTAGTGTATAGCGCAACAGAGAGACTGTGCTTGAAGTAGTGATATTTTGATAGCATGGCTGCTAACTGAGGACACTCACTGCCCATCTACTCTGTTGTTTCTGACTTGCACCATAGCTTCTTCTGTTTCATGACAGGAAGACAGTTCAGGTGGGACATCGTCTTTATCAGTGGGGAGGTGGAGTCACCCAGCTGGAGATCTTAGCTGGGGCTGATATTCATGCCAAGAAACAGGGCCTGTCTGGAAAATGCTTCTTCAGCAGAAAAGCTGCGTTTAGCACAGTGGTGCCTAGAGTTCAGGTGGGGCCTGGCAGAGGATGGCAGCAAGACTATAACCCCTCCCTATTTTGAACCATATCATAGCATTGGGGTGACCTATGAGGTGCTTCCATTGTCAGGTGAAGGGTGGGGACTGACACACCTAATGGTCTGACTGATTCTAGCAGCTGCTGGACAGATCCTCACTCAGCAGTAAACTACCTTTGGAAAATAAGATCACCTGGAGAACTGACTGCTGAGCATCCCAGCAGCAACTCCCACATCCTTCACTGACCCACTCACTAGCCTCTCAGCTGATGGCCCACCTGTGACTCTATAGGTAGAGCAGTGTTTTGGCCAGTCAGAAGGCAGAGCCTGCCACCCAGGAGAGTCCACCTGAGGCCAGTCGCTAGAGTACACAGAGGTGGCTGGTGACCAGCTCCCCACTTAGAACTATGCCTCAGCTCCTGTTGAGGTAACACCAGAGAAACCAAACAGCTTCTACATGACATGAAGACAACAGTCATTAGCTAACCATTTATTTAAACAAGCAATCCACCATGGCTCCAGAAAACTCCCAAAATAAAGAATCAAAAAACTTCCCAGATGAAGGCTTTCTGAAACTATCAGAGGTCAAGTACAAAAGAATTATGTATAAAACCTTCCTAGAGATTAAACAAAATGCAGCAGAACAAAACGAAAAATTAAGTTAGCTATTTGAACTGATGGAAGATCAATCATCTGAAATCCAGAAGATCAGTAACAAAATTACAGAATTAGACAATTTGATCCAAAGCCAAAAGAGCATAATTGAGGAGATGGAAGACAGAGTTAGTGAGCCTGAAGACAGAGCAACTGACACCAACATTTATGCGGAGAAATCAGAGAAAAGAATTAAGAAAAATGAAGAAGTGTTAAGAAATATGTGGAAATCTATTAACAGAAATAATCTATGAATAATTGGAATTCCTGAAAAGGGTGGGATAGATGAAAATACAGAGAGTATTGTTGTAGAACTGCTGACAAGAAACTTCCTTGAAATTATTAAAAAACAGATATCCAAGACATGTATTGAATGCCACAAAAACTAGACCCCCCCCAAAAAAGTCACCATAACATATTATCACCAGGTCAAGCTTAATAAAATGAATCATAAAGAGAGGTTCTTAAAGACAGTGAGGCTTAAAGCAAAGCTAACTTACAGAGGGAAGCCCTCTAGGTTTCGTTTGACTTCTCAGCAGAAATGATGTTGGCAAGAAGGCAGTGGGATGATGCATTTAAAGCCTTGAAAGTGAAAAACTCCCAACCAAGAATTATCTATCATGCAAAATTGTCTCTCAAGCCTTGTGGTGAAGTGAAGACATTTGCAGATAAACAGAATCCTAGAGACTTTGTAAAAACCAAACCAAAACTACAAGAAATACTGAAAGAAGTCCTTTGCTTAGAAAAACAAAATATCAAATGTATACTTAAGGAGGCAATCCAGGACACAGCATCCAGAATTCTACTTATTTAGGGTAGTCACAAAGCTCAATCAAAGCTACAATATTAAAAGGAGGGAACCAGTGATCAGAACATGAAAACTGTGACATCATAACACTAAAAATAAGGACACATCACACTAGTTATAACCCTTTCCAGTTGAGAGGAAATTAAGAGATATGCAGCAGTTAAAGTCTGGTTTAAACTTAGAATAGTGAGGGGAATGACCCAAAGGAGAATCACAGAGAAAACATTGACACAAAAATAAATGCATCAAAATGACAAGCAGTGGACACATACCCATCAATAATTATACTGACTGTAAATGTATTGAACACTCCAATCAAGAGTGAAATACTGGATCAAAAGACATGATCCACTTAATATGCTGCTTACAAGAAACATACCTTAGACTCAAAAATTTGAACAAACTGAAAAATCAGAGGATGGAAAAATATATGCCAAGGCAACAACATATAAAGAAGGGGAGGTGTGACAATAATAATCTCAGATAAAATAGACTTTAATGTCAAATCCACCATCTTGGACAAGGATAGTCACCATTGCTGAAAGGTGCAGTACATAAGTAGAATGTAATAATATTAAATATTTATGCACCCAATACCACAGCATCTAAATACATCAAACACTGACAACACTGAAAAATGAGATCACTCCACAGTAATAGTTGCAGACTTCAACACTCCACTTTCAGTAATGGACAGATCATCCAGAAAAAAACTCAGTAAAGATACAGAAGGTCTTATTGTGACAGTTAAGCAACTAAACCTCATCAGCACATACAGAACATTTTACCCATCGATCATCAACAAATAAGTACACCTTCTTCTCCAATGCACATCAAACCTTTTCCAAAATAGTCTATGGCACTGTAAAATATCAACAAGGAAAAGATAAATAACCCAGTTAAGCAATAGGCAAAGGAGATGGAGAGACACTTCACCAAACAGGACATCTAGGCAGCCAAAAAGACACATGAAGAAATGCTCACAATCAATAGTTATTAGAGAAATCCACATTAAAACTACAAGGTTGGCCATGATCCAAAAAACACAAAATGACAAATTCTAGAGAGACTGGAGAGATGAGAATGCTACTACACTGCTGGAGGTTTGCAAGGTGGTAAAAACTCTTTGGAAAGCAATTTGGTACTTCCTTACAAGGCTGGAAATAGATGTACCATTTGATCCAGTAATCCCAATGCTCAGAAGGTATCCTACAGAAAGAAAGGCTGTCACGCGAACAGATACATGCACATGAATGTTCGTTGCAACACAGTTCACAATAGCAAAAAGATGGAATCCACCTAGATACTCATCAACAGATGAATGGATAAACTATGGTACATACACTCAATGCAACACTATGTAATGTTAAATAATAATGATTTTAGAAAGCATCTCGTAACCTGGTTTCAATTGAAAGACATTATGCTGAGTGAAATCAGCAAAAAAGGCCAAATATTGTTTGAGACCCTTACTGTAAGGACTTAGAAATAGAATTATGTACAGAAGAAAAGACTATGTTGTCTATAAGAGAGGACAGAGAGGGAGAGAGTTGGTCATAGATTAGATAGAATGAAAAGGAGGAGTGTACTGTCATGGGTCAAGGAGAGCAGACAGGGAACATGCGAAATTAACTTGGGTTATATACTTAATCACACACAAAAAAGACAGAAACAGGTCAATATATATAGATAGCTAGATTTATCATTAGTTACCAGGGGATGGTAAAAACAGAGTGAGGGAGGTATTTTAGTTATGTAAGAACTAATTTACGATGGAGTTGTCAGAATGAAACCATACTGTATAGGTCAGGGATGACCTATACTTGGTGTCCATTTATGGAGATAGAAATATCACATTTTTTAAGGGTGGGAATGCACAGCTGATTAATTTTTGTTAATAAGTTGTACACCTCTAAAAATTTGAATTGGCAAAAGCTGTGTTTTAGATATCTTTACAATAACCAAAAAACAGAGAGAAAAAGTAGCTCCTGCTTATGTACAGAAAACAAACCAAAAAAAGCAACTTAGTTATGCCAGTTGACCTAGATGTCCTGTGAATGCATGGTGCCCAGCCCCCTGCACTTGATACTGTCAGTTTCAGAAGATTGGATTCTGTTTAGGAAACCTCATAGCTCTTGGTATAGTCCAGCAGTGGTGATCTCCCTTCTACTGCATGCTGTCACTTCCAACCGATTAATTTATGTTTATCTCATATGCTGCAATTTGGATTTTTCTAATATCTAATGATTGTGAGCATTTCCTCACATATCTGTCAGCTGCTTCAGTGTCTTCTTTAATGAAGTGTCTATTCGTATCCTTGTCCATTTTTTAGTTAGGCTCTGCGTATTTTTCTTGTTGAGATTTTGAAGCACCTAATTGCTATCTACTATGTAATACATGAATAACCTATCCTTCCCTCCAGTCCCTGATAACCATCAAAGATTATTTTGTTCTGTGTTTGGACCTTTCATTGAGTCCTTAAAATAGTGGGCTTGTACAATATTTGTCCTTTTATGAATGACTAATTTCACTCAGCATGTCTTCCGGATGATGCTATGTTTTCAGATGTTTCCCAAGATCCTTGGGTTCTTTATCATTGCATAACATTGCAGTGTGTGAAAACACCATAGCTTTTCATTCATTCTTCTGCTCATGGGCACCTAGGTTGATTCCAACCTTTTGCTGTTGTGGACAGTGTTGCAATAAACGTTGGTGTGCATGTATCAATGTGACAGCCTTTATTTCATTAGGATATATTCCAAACAATGGTATTGCTGGATGCTATGGTATTTCTGTCTTTTTAAGAAAGTGCCAAATTGATTTCTGAAGTGGTTATACTATTTTACATTCCCATCAGCAGTGTAGAAGAAATCCAATCTCTCCATATTCTCTCCAACAGTTATTATTTTGTGCTTTGGGGATTAATGCCAGCCTGGTTGGGGTGAGATGGTATCTCAATGTACTTTTGATTTGGATTTTTCTAATATCTGATGATTGTGAGCATTTCCTCACTTATCTGTCAGCAGCTTCAGTGTCTTCTTTAATGAAGTGTCTATTCGTATCCTTGTCTATTTTTTAGTTAGGTTCTGCATATTTCTCTTGTTGAGATTTTGAAGCACCTTGTAGATTGTGGAGATTAGGTGCTGATCACATTTGTGGTTGCCTTTTTTTTTCCCCAGTCTGTAAGCAATTTCTTTATTCTCTTGGTGAAGTCTTTTAATAAGTCTAAGTGTTTGATTTTTAGGAGTTCCTATTTATTTATTTTCTTTTCTGGAATCTGTGCATTGTTTGTAATATTTTGTATTAATTTTATGCTGTGTATAATGGCATCCAAAGTTGCCCCTGCTTTCTCTTTCCTGTTTTAGAAGTAATGCTTAAGTCCTTGATCCATTCTGAGTTAAATTTTATGTATTGTGTGAAACATGGGTCATGTTTCTTTTCTTTCTTTCTTTTTTGCATATGGATAATCAGTTTTGCCCACAAAATTTGTTGAAGAGATTGTCTTTTCCCCAGTACATGGACTTTAGACTTTGACAAATATCAGCTGCTCATAAGTGGATAGTGTTATATTTGGCTTTTCTATTCTGTTCCACTGATATATGTGTCTTTCTTGTACCAGTACCAGGCTGTTTTGATTCCTGAGACAGTGTAATAGGTTCTAAAATCAGGTTTTGTGGCCTCAAACCATATTCTTCTTCTTCAGTAGTGCTTTACTTATCCAGGGATTCTTCCTTTTCCATGTGAAATTGGTGATTTGTTTCTTCATCTTATTAAAAAAAAAAAAAAAGACATTGGAATTTGTGTTGGGATTGCATTGTACCTACAGATCACTTTGGGAAGAATAGACATTTTCATGATGTTAATTCTTCCTATCCATGAACAAGGTAGGTTTCTCCACTTAGGTAGGTCTCTTTTGATTTCCTTCAGTAGAGTTAGTAGTCTTGTAATTTTATTTGTATGTGTCTTTTAGCTGCCTGTTTAGATTTATTCCTAAGTGTCTTATTTTCTTGGGGACAGTTGTCAGTGGTATTGATATGGTGATTTCCACTTTGATGATCTCTTTGCTAGTGTAAAGGAATCCAACTGATTAATTTATGTTATCTCATATTCTGATATTCTGCTGAAGTCATCTATTATGTCCAGTAGTTTCTTTGTGGAATCTTTAGGATTTTCTGTGTATAAGATTTTATCATCTGCAGGTGCAGATACTTTTACTTCTTCCTTACCGATTTGGATGTTTTCTATGTCTTTATCTTGTCTGATTGCTCTGGCTAGAAACCTTCAGCAGAATGTTGAATGAAAGTGGTGACAATGGGTGTCCTTGTCTGTTTCCCATTCTCAAGAGGAATACTTTCAGTCTCTCTCCATTTAGGATTATGTTGGTTGTTGGCTTTGCATAGATGCCCATTTATCATGTTGTAGAATGTCCCTCTATTCCTATTTTGTTGAGAGTTTTTAACATAAATAGGTGTTGGACTTTATCAAATACCTTTTCTGCATCAATTGATAAAATCAAGTGTTACTTATATATTGTTTTATTTATGTGGGTGAATACATTTCTCATTTTCATACCACATCCATGGTATGAAGCTGTATCCCTGATATAACTCTTACTTGGTCATGGTGAAATATTTTTTTTGCTGTGTTGTTGAATCCTTTTTGGTAGAATTTTACTGAGAAGTTTTACATCTACTTCATGAGAGATATTGGTGTGTAATTTTCCTTATTGTCCTGTCTTTACCCAGTTTTATTATCAGTTGTACTAGAGCTTCATAGAATTAGTTTGGGAGTATTTCCTCCTTTTCTGTTCTGTGAAATACCTTTAGTAAAGTAGTGTCAACTCTAAAAGTTGGGTAGAATTCTCTCGTAAAGCTGTCTGGGCTGAGACATTTTGTTGGTTGGGAGTTTTTTTAATTATTTTTCAAATCTCTTTCGTGATGAGTTTATTAACTTGTTCTACTTCTGATTGTGTTAGTTTTGGTAGGTAGTATGTTTCTACAAACATGTCCATTCCCTCTAGGTTTTCAAATTTGTTAGAATACAATTTTTGATAGTATACTGTTATGATTTTTTAATTTCAGTTGGGACTGTTGTGATATCCCCATCTTATTTCTTATTTGAGTTATTTGCTTTCTCTTCTTTTTTCCTTTTATCAGTATAGCCAATGATTTATAGATTTTGTTGATCTTTTCAAAATACCAGCTTTTGCTCTTATTAACTCTTTCAATTGTTTTCTGTTGTCAGATTCATTTAGTCCTGCTCTAATTTTTATTATCTGCTTTCTTTTGATGCTTGAATGGTTCTTTTGTTGTCTTACTTATTCAAGTTGTATGGTTAATTGTTTTGATTTATGCTTTTTCTTCTTTTAGATGAGTGCATTTTTTGAGATAAATTGACCTCTGAATACTTTTTTGCTGTGTCCCACAGATTCTAGTAGGAAGTGTTTTCATTCTCATTTGAGTCTATGAATTTCTTTATTCTGTCCCTGATTTCTTCTATAACCCAGAAGTTTCTGAGGAAAGTGTTGTTCAGTTTCCATGTGTTCGATTTTTCACTCCTGGTTTTTCTGCTATTGATCTCAGCTTTATGGCCTTATGGTCTGATTCCAATCCTCTGGATTTTGTTAAGGTTTGCTTTATAGCCTAATACATGGTCTATTCTGGAGAATGTTCCGTGTACATTGGAAAAGAAGGTATACTTGTCATTTGTTGGGTGGAGTGTTCTGAATTCATCGGTGAGGTTGATTGATGATGATTGCCGGTTGATTGTGCCATTCAGATTTTCTGGGTCTTTATTAAACATCTGGAAGTGGTGTGCTGAAATATCCAACTATTATTTTTGGGCTGTCCATCTCATTTTTCAATGATGTTAGAGTTCATCTGACATGTTTAGAAGCTCTGTCATTGGGTGCTTAAATATTTAAGATGTTATGTCCTTCTGATGTACTGACCCTTTAAGCAGTATATAGTGACCCTCCTAGTCCACTATAGTGGATTTTACTTTAAAGCCTATTTTATCTGAAATTAATATTGCCATTTCTGCTCTTTTTTTGGATGCTATTAGCTTGGTAGATATTTTTCCATCCTTTAGGTGTCAGTTTGTTTATTTCTTTAAGTTTAAGGTAGAGGGATTATGCTTTTTTGTCCATTCTGCTACTCTGTCTCTTTATTGGTGCATTAAACCCATTTATATTCAATGTAATTATTGATATGTATGAATTTAGTGCTGTCATTTTGATGCTTTGTTTGGTGAGTTGTTGACAGCTTCTTTGTTCCACTTAATTTTCTATGTTAAGTTGTTTTTCTTTATGGGTTTTCTCTTCATTCTTTTCATTGTTGTTGGTTTTATATCTGCTGAGATTTCTTGATTTTGTTTCTTGTTTTGATGTGTAGGATTGTTCATTTTCTTTGTGGTTAGCTTTACATTTGCTCCTAATGTTTCAAGCTTAAAACGGTCTTAATGTCTTCATATTTCCATATGGAAGATCTATGATTACATTAATTTGTCCCTTTTATGGCATAATGTCATCATTTGCATACTGAGAACCTCTGTTTCCCTATTTTTAGTGTTTTAGCTTTGATTTATTTTTGTGTATTCTCTTTTCATGTTTTTATCTCAATACTCTGTCCTACTTTGTATACTTGAGTGTATATTTGATGTTACCTATTTTCTAATTGAAGAATTTCCTTCAAGTAACTTCGTAATTTTAGTTTGGTTTTTGCAGATTCCCCAAATGTCAGTTTATCTGACAGTGTCCTAATTTCACTGTCTTATTTGAGAAGTAATTTTGCAGGGCATGTAATTCTTGTTTTGTTTTGTTTTTTTAATTTCAAAGCTTTCTATACATTATTCTGTTGGCTTCTTGTCAATATCATTTTGGCAGAGTGATTGGAGTTCTGTTTGCAATGACTCTCCTTTATATGCTATTTTTGTTTGTTTCAGCCTTGCTCCCTCTAAAAGTATCTCTTTATCTTTAGTTTTGATGATAATATGCCTTGGTATTTTTCTTTTGTGATCTACCTTGTGTGGAGTTCAATGAGTGTCTTTTTTTTATTATTATATGTACATTCCCATATAAATCTACATGCCCACCTATATACAGCTTCCACTGCTCTCCCTGCCCAGTGACAGCACAGTATTCCTCTTTGCTCCATACATGTGTATAGAAGAAAAGCATCTTAGGTAGATTTTTTTCATGATATCAGGGAAGTTTTCTATCAAGATATCTTCAACAAGTCTCTCTGTGTTTTTTGTTATCTACCCCTGTTCCAGAATTCCAATCAATCGTAAATTATTCTTATTGATAGAGTTCCATATAACTCTCAGTGACTCTTAATTTTCTTAAAAATCTTTCATCTGAATTTTCCTCAAATATGTTGTTGTCAGTTGCTTTATCTTCAGTCCCACTAATTCTGCATTCCATTGCCTCAGTTCCACTCTTTTGACTTTTTATTGAATTGTCTAATTATGTAATTTTATTGATAATCTGCTGAATTTCAAATCATTATGGCTCAAGTATTTGTTACAACTTGTTTAATTGTTCAGTATGCTCTGTTGCAGTTTGTCTAGTTTCCTTCCTAATGCCTGTAAGAACTCTGAAAATTACTCTTTTTTATTCAGCCTCCAATAATTGCAGGGAGTGTTCTTCATCTGGAAAAAAAAAATTGATTGCTTGTTTCATGATTTTTCTCAAGCCATGGTGGTGTACTTCTTTAAATGCCTTGAAATAGTCTGTTGATTCCAAGCCATCAGAAAATTGTTTTAATTAATTTGAGTTATTCTGTTCCATCCCATGTGTTTGTGTGTGTCTGTTTGTCTTTTTATGTGATCTAGAAGACTCATTAGGATGCTGTTTTGTTAAATGGAGCTGTAGAAATTCCATAACCCTATTGCAAGGTGGTTAGATCTGTTAGTAGGCACAAGGGCCCCAACATCAGGTTATTTTTTTGTGTGGGTTCAGCCTGGCCACCCAATCAGCTGGTCTCCAAGTATGCAGTGCCTGCTGGGGAATATTGATTAGTGTGATGTCAGGTTTCTGGCTGCTCCTGCTGTGAACAACACCTCCAAGAAAGGGGAGGGAGCCCGTACTGAGAAATGTAAAAACCCAGCAGCTCTGATCATAGAGAAGCAGCCTGTTTCTACTCTGGGTTCTCAGTTCAGTGGCACTTCAGACTTTTTTTTTCCCCCCTCTTTGTTAAGCTGCCAACCTGCTATCTCAGGTACCATGTCAGAATCAGGTACCCAGCATAGCCCAGAAAAGAAAGGGATATACTGAAGAGAGGGAAAGAATCTGTGTTCCAAAGAAAAAGATTTGATCCACCTGTGTCCACAACTTCTCTTTTGATGTGAAAATAGAAGAAAGCTGCAGTTCTGTAGATGTGTCTGTCTGAAGCTTGGCTTCTCTACTGCGAAATACACTCTCTGAATGTGGCTTTGTTCACTGTGCTTCTGCTGAGTGTGGATGCTCAGCTGCCTATCCTGTCCTGTCTAGACAACTCAGCACCCATTGTCACCTCTCAGTTGACCAGGTGGTTCTCCTGGGTTTACCGTGGTGTTCACGACTCCTAGAATGACCTATTTAATCCATTGTTTTCCTGGGTCTTTGTTGTTAGAAGGATCAAAGGATGGCTCCGGCTACTCTACCTTGTTAGCTCTGCCTCTTATAAAAGTTTTGACACATGTAAAATGCTAAGTAACTGTTGTCATTGTTGTTAGTTGCAGTTGAGCCTGTTCTGTTATGAACCCTTTCTACAACAGAAAAAGACACTGCTTGGTCTTGCACCTTGTGACAATCACTATCCATCTCTGTGTTTATATATCTCATGAAAGATCTTCTTTTTCACTGAAACTTGAAGTCCTGGTGGTACAGTGGTTAAGAGGTAGGCTTCTAATCAAAATGTCAGCAATTGCAAACCACCAGCTGCTCCTTGGAAATCCTGTGGGGCAGATCTGCTCTGTCCTTTAAGGTGTCTATGAATCAAAATAGAATTAATAACAATGTGTTTTTTTGTTTGGTTGGTTTTACTTTACCAAACATGATATCCTTGATATCTTTCTCTAGGGATTGGTTCCTCCAGATACCAGGTCCAAAGTATGAGAGATATAGTTTCACTATTCTCCCTTCTAAGGTTAATTTTGGCTCTACTTCTAAGAGAAATTTGTTCATTTTTCTGACAGTTCATGGTATATTAAATATTCTTTGCCAACACCATAATTCAAAAGCCAAGATCTATCTGAAATCAGTAATGATATCCTTCCTTTCACTTCTTCTGAATCTGGCTTGAATTTCTAGCATATCTTTGTCAATGCAGTATGGCAACAGTTTTTGAATGATCTTTAGCAAAATTTAAAGATGTTGTTTGATAATTTCTACAATCTTTTGGATTACCTTTCTTTACAGTGGGCTCAAATATGTACCTCTTAACAGTCAGTTGACCAGGTCTTCTAAGTTTATTGGCTTGGTTGAGTGGATACTTCCAGTATTGTGTATATTTGCTGAAATGTCTCATTTAGTATTCCATCAATTCATAGAGCCTTGTTTTACTTCAATAATTTTGGTAGAGCTTGGACTTTTCCCTTTATTTTTTTATTAGTTTTTTTGAAAAACCAAACCCACTGCTATTGAACAGATTTTGACACATAGAGACCCTATTGGACAAAACAGAACTGTCCCATAGTTTCTAAGGAGTGCCTGGTGGATTTGAACTGCTGATCTTTTTGTTAGAAGTTGTAACACTTAACCACTACACTGCCAGTGTCAATAGTTAGTTAGATAGCTAAATTTTACTTTTCTTATCAGTGAAGACCAGAAATGCCTGCAGAAAAGACAGGAGACAATAAGGAAACAAATGTGAGCAAAACCAGTGAATATATAACTTCTCATATGAAAGAAATGAAAGTCACTTGATTAACAAATTAAAGAGAAAAAAAAATGTAGCCAAAACTAAAGGCATATAAAGATTCCAGAATGTTGTAGATATAAAGAACCCTAGTCATCCCACCTTTAGCCCCAAATATCACCCTGACTATAAAATACATGAATAAGACTCAGTAAAAATGCTGTTCCAGCACAATCTATATAAAGAGTCTATATATTTGCAAAGAATTATTGGATTCAAAAGGGAAGTGTCAGCTTCAGCCCTTTGGAAGGAGAGACCTATTTATTTATTTTTTATTGGTATTGTAGCTACTAGATCATCATGTTGTTTGTCTTATCTGCAGTATCCTTTCTGGCCTTGCATTTTAGGCAAATGTAAATCAAAAGCCTTTAGAGTTATGGATCCTGATGATTCACAAGGTAATCTTGCAAACACAGCAGGGAAATACACAATTTGCAAATTGCTTAACTGACATCTCTGCTATTACCCTAAAATATTGTTGCAGTAGAACTCATTTTATACTATTTCAGCTTGATTATATTTTAAAACTTTACCTTTCTCGGAATAAATATATTGCCTCTAATTTGCATGCTTTTATTTTGTTGAATTGGATGTGGATTGAAGGGCAAAATGCTTTATTTCAGGTGACAAAAAGTTCTTCTTTTCATGTGAGTTGTTCATAAGTTTATTAAACTGCTCTTATTGAATAGTTTTTAAAAAATTCTTTGCACTGGAATGTCTTACAATTGCAAATAGTGGTTGAATTTGCCTATATATTAACTGATAGCATTGCTAAAGATTTTCAATTTGGGTTTATACTTATTCCATGTAAAAAGGTCTATGACTGTGAAAGTCATTGGTGGTACTTTCACATAATGATAGCATTTTTAACTAGTGCAGTTTTCATCAATCTGATATACTTTTGGTACAATGTGCATTCAAATATACTCATCGATATTATACAAGGCTCTTTTCACTCAAGTAGCTCATGCTGCAAAAGTGTTTTGAAGTATAGAAGAGTTGCATTCTAAAAGACTTTTATTAATTAAACATAGAATTCACAGTGAAATTGTTGTCGTGCCTTCAATGCAGGCATAGAGCTGTGGGATGACTTTAATATACATTTAAATAGTAAAATTGAAATTATTTTGATATATTGGAAAATATACTGCCCACCCATTTGAAGTAGATATCACAAAATTTAAAGAGATGTCACTCCTAGTGATGAGCGCTAGACTTGAAGATATTTCAAAGGTAAATCATTTAATCTCATAAATAAAAAGGAGGATCAATATTTTCTATAAGAACTCTGCTAATTTAAAACAGTAATGATATTTTGAACTTAAATTGAGTGAATAAGCAAGACTGTGAAACATATTGTGTTATTAGTGTACATATAAGGAAGATATATGTATTTATATAGGAGTACTGGTTGTACAATGGTTATGTACTCAGCTGCTCATCAAAAGTTTAGTGGCTCAAACTCATGAGGTGCTCTGTTGGAGAAAGATGGCAGTGTGCTTCTGTAAACATAACAGCCTTGGAAAAACTATGGAACAGATCTGCAGTGTCCTACAAAGGTTCTATGAGCTTGAATTGACTGCAGTGAATTTGTTTATAAGTGTGTGTATGTCTGTGTGCACACATGTGTATCTTCTACATATATATGTATACATATGTGTGTGTGTATACATTAATAAAATACTAATGTATATATAAGGAAGCCTTGGCAGCATACTGGTTAAGAGTTTGGCTGCTAACCAAAAGCTCAGCAACTTGAATCCATGAGTATTCACGAGTAACTTCTTGGAATCCCTAATGGGGTAATTCTACTCTGTCCTGTATATTTGCTATGAGTGAAAATCAACTTGATGGCAGCAGGATTTTGGTGGGAGGTGGATGCTTAATTTACATATAAGGATGGCATACATGCAAATATATAAGGAAGATCTTCCATATATGTATATTAGTCTGCTATTAAAGTGTAAGTATTTTGCATCTTTATGTAGATATAAGTACCCTGGTGGCAAGTTATAAAGAGCTTGACTGTTAACCGAAAAATTAGCAGATCAGATCCACCAGTGCTCCTTAGAAACCCTAAGGAGAAGTTCTACTCTGTTTTATAGGGTTGGAGTTGTAATGGACTCCATGACAAAGATATTGTTGTTGATATTGTTAGGTGCTGTTGAGTCAATTCCAACTTGTAGTGACCCTGTGCAATAGAAAAAAACACTACCCAGTCCTGCAACATACTATTTTAGTCAGTTGGGCTGCTCTAACAGAAATACCACTGAGTGGATGGCTTTAACAAAGGAAGGTTTATTCTTACACAGTCCAGTAGGTTGCAAGTCCATGTTCAGGGTGTCCACTCCAGGGTAAGGCTTTCCCCCTTGTCAGCTCTGGAGGAAAGTCCGGTATTGCATCAATCTTTGTTCAGGGAGCGTCTTGGTGCAGGAACCTTGAGTCTGAAGGATGCGCTCTTCTCCTGGTGCTGCTTTCTTGATGGTAACAAAGTTCCCAATTCTCCTTGTTTCTCTTTCCTTTTATCTCTTGCAGGCTGAAAGGATTAAGGGTGGGGCAAGCCGTACTCCAGGGAAACTCCCCCTACAGCAGAGCAGGGAAGTAATCCTATGCAGGAATTTACAGCCCCACCCTAAACCTTTAACATACAGTTTAGCGAAACCACACATTTTTGGGGGGACACAATTCACCCCATGACATCCCACCCTTTGACAACTCAAAAATCACATCACAGAAACGTTTAACACATTCATCTCACCATAGCAAAATCATGTTCATTCCATACAACAGTCTTAAATCAGTTCCAAGTTCAAAATACAAAAATTCTTCTACATCTGTGAAACCTAGAAGGCAAGCTATCTGCTTCTAAAGGTACAATGGCAGAATAGACACAAGACATTCCATTACAAATGGGAGAAATTGCAGGGAAAGAAGGCATTAACAGGTAGCAGGCAAGTCAACAGAACACATTACATTAGCCCTCAAAGCTTTGGATATACTCTTACATTTTCTGAGACGTTGTACACAACGTATCCAGACTCTACGTATTGGCCACACTCTGGATTTTGAGTGGAGACCTCCAGCCCTGGGCTACAACTCTGCCTTCAAGGCCCACTTGGACAGAAACTCTGCCCCATCAGCTTTAGGAGCACCCTAAGCCCAACTGAGGGGCAATTCCACCCTTACGAACACAGGATGCCATGGTTCCACCCTTTCAACTCCCTGAGGTCATGACCATACCTTTTGAGACTGAGGCAGCTCAGCTTCTCATGCTGTCTGTCTCTTCAGCTTCAGCAAGGCCAGCTCCACCGATTTAAGTGCGCGGAGGCCCCTTGTTCTTTGAGGAAACTCTGCGCAGGCACTCAGCTCTCCCGTTCCACGGGTCAGCTCCAGCGCTGCCCCTGGTTCTGCTGCTGCTGCTGCCGCTGCTGCGGTCCTCTGTTGTTTCTCACCATCTGTGCCTTCTTTGTTCCTTCTGAATCTTCTATCCATTCGCAGTTTCAAAGTGGCTTCCACATTTTACGTATTTGCTAGAGCAGCAATCCACTTCCAGTACCAATTCTGTTTCAGTCAGCTAGGGCTACTCTAAGGGACATACTACAGAGTGGATAGCTTTAACAAAGGAAGATTTATTCTTACACAGTCCGGTAGGTTGCAAGTCCACGTTCAGGGTATCCGCTCCAGGGGAAGGCTTGTAAGTCCACAGATGGTAGTTTTGGCAGAAGCGTGTCGTGCCGGGTAGGCAAATCCACCGTCATTTTTATGCTTAAATCTATCTTTGTAACCACTCTGTCAATTACTTTCATCAAGGGTCTTCCTCTTTTTCGCTGACACTCTAATTTACCAAGTGTGATGTCCTTCTCCATGGATTGATTCCCCCTGACAACATGTCCAAAGTATTTAAGATGCAATCTTCCCATCTTTGTTTCCAAGGAGCACTCTGGTTGTACTTCTTCCAGAACAGATTTGTTTGTTCTTTTGGCAGTCACCGAGGCATTCAATTTTCTTCAACAATACCCTTCACAGACGTCAATTCTTCTTCTGTCTTCCTTATTCATTTTCCAGGTTTTGCATGCATAAAATGTAATTGAAAATGTCATGTTTTTTTTTGGTCAGGCACAACTTAGTCTTCAAGGTGACATCTTTACTTTTCAATACTTTAAAGAGGTCCTTTGCAGCAGATTTCCCCACTGCAATGTGTCTTTTGATTTCTTGACTGCTGCTTCCATGAGTGTTGACTGTAGAACCAAGTGAAATGAAATCCTAGACAACTTGTCTGTCAGTTTGTTGCACTGTTGGGGCTTGTGTGTTGCTGTGATACTGGGAGCTATGCAGATTCCAGCAGGGTCATCCATCATTGATGGATTTCAGCTGAGCTTAAGGACTAAGACTAAGAAGAAGGACCTGGCAGTTTACTTCTGAAAATTATTAGCCAGTGAAAACCTTATAAATCACCTTATAAATCACAGTGGAACAGTGATATTGCTAGAAGATGAATCTCCTAGGTTGGAAAGCTATCAACAGAGCACTGGAAAAGTGCTGCCTCCTCAAAGTAGAATTGACCATAATGACATGGATAGAGTCAGGCTTTCAGGACTTTCATATTCTGATGTGGCATGACTCAAAATGAGAAGACACAGCTGCAAACATCCACTAATTATTGGAACATGGAGTGTATGAAGCATAACTCTAAGAAAATTGGAAATCACCAAAAATGAAATGGAATGCATAAACACCAATATCTTAGGCATTAGTGAGTTCAAATGGACCAGTATTGGCTATTTTGAATCAGACAATCATGTGGTCTGCTGTGCCAGGAGTGAAAACTTAAGGAGGAATGATGTTGCATCCATCATGAAAAAAAACATTTCAAGATCTGTCCTGAAGTGCAGTGCTGTCAGTGATAGGATAATATCCTTAAGCCTATAAGGAAGGCCAGTTAATATGAATATTATTCAACTTTATGCCCTAACCAGTAAGGCCAAAGATGAATAAATTGAAGATTTTTATCAGCTTCTGCAGACCAATATTGATCAAACATGCAATCAGGATGCTTTGATAATTACTGGTGATTAGAATGCAAAAGCTGGAAAAAAGAGGATCAGTGATTGGGAAATAGTCTTAGTGACAGAAATATTGCCAGTTATTAGATGATAGAATTTTACAAGACTGATGAGTTTTTCAAAGGCAATAGCTGTTTTGTTTGTTTTTGGTGGGGTGTAGGGGGTAGCAGTAGTGTTTAAGATTGTGTGTCAACTTGATTGGGCAATGATTCTCAGTGTTTCAGCAGTTGTACAATGTTACGTCTATTGCCTCAGTTGCCAGGCCCCAGACATAGGTGACACTGTACAAAATACTGCTTTTCTGCTGGAAAAACACTCTACCCTGGGCAAACGCTGCCTCCCAGATTAGGAACTAAGTCCATCTGGGGCCTCTGTATGGGTGTTTCCACCTCCCAATGGAACAAGATGGCATCCCACACAAGCTTATCACCACCTCGGTACCAGATACTAAATGGCAGAGGCAGAAAGAGGCCAAAGATGCCAAGATGAACAGAGTCCAAAGCTGGGCTCTTAAAATACAGCAATTTCGCTTGTCGATTCCACCAGCAGTGCATCTGAGATTAGCAGCTAGTGAAGTCTCAGCTCCGCCTGCCACTCTAATTTTAGTATGTTAGCTTTGACTGAGCTTTGTGAATTCCTTAACTAATTAGGACTCTGGATACTGTGTTCTGTTTTACTTCCTTGGATATACTTCTGGTGTCATTGATTTACTAATTGAAGAACTTCCTTCAGTATTTCTTGTAACTTGATTTGATTTTGGCAAAGACTCTAAACTCCTGTTTATCTGAGAATGCCCTAATTTCACAGTCATATTTGAAAGACAATTTTGCAAGATATGTAATTCTTGGTTGGAAGCTTTTTTTCCCTTTAAGACTTTGTATATGTCATCCCATTACATTCTTGCCAACAAGGTTTCAGCTAAAATGTCAGAGAACATTCTACAAGGTTTCCCTTTGTACATTAGTTTTTGTTTAAGCCTAGCTGCCTTTAAGGGCTTCTCCTTATGTTTCATGTTGTTAAACATGAATATGTTTAATATGTCTTTGTGTCTTTCATTTGGGTCTACCTTTGTGGAGTTCGATGAGCATCTCGAATAGCTATCTTCTCTTCTTTTGTGATGTCAAGGAAGTTTTCTGTCAGAAACTCTTCAACAATCCTCTGTATTTTCTGTTATCCCTCCATGTTCTGGAACTCCAATTACACATAAGTTGTTCCTCTTTGATAGAGTCCTGCATGATTTTTAACAATTACTAATTTTTCTTGATTTTTTTAAATGTGATCTTTCCTCATAGATGCTGGTATCAGTAGCTTTATATTCAGCCTCACTAATTCTGCATTTCATTTCCTCAGTCTTTGTCTTTTGTTTTTTCATTGAATTGTCTAACTCTGTAGTTTTATTATTGATGAATTTCAGGTTGTTAATGTTCTAGTGGTTCATATAGCTTGTTTAATTTTTCATTTTGTTCTGCTGCACTTTGTTTAATCTCCATCCTAAGATCTAGTAGGGTGCTTTACATAATTATTTTGTATTCTACCTCTGATAATTTCAGGAAGGCTTCTTCATCTAGAAAGTTTATGATTCTTTATTTTTGGAGTTTTCTGGAGCCATGGTGGTCTGCTTCTTTAAATGGTTAGATATTGATTGTTGTATTCATGCCATCAGAAAGATGCTTGGCTTCTCTGATGTTGCACTGACAGAAGCTATGGCATAGCTCTAAGAAGGGATTGAGTAAGGACACTGCTAGACTTGGCCACTGGCTGCCACTGCACTCTCTAGGTGCAGATGTCTTAAATATAGCTTCTCTGGTGAGAAAGACATTGTCCACACCAGCATTGCTTCTCAACTTGGCAGCTAGCCCCAGCTGGGCTGTCAGGGGTGCTAGGCCTCACTTCCTGGCTGACAAAGATGGCAATCTACTCATGCCACTCTCTAGAGTCACTCCAGCAGACATTGTAGCATAGCTCAGAGAAGCAAAAAGGTAAGGGCACTGCCACAGTTGGCCATGAGCCATGACTGTGTTCTCTAGGTGTGGGTGCTTAAAAACTTCTTTTCTGCTGAGAGAGATGCTGTCCAGCAGCAGCCAGTAGCAACCAAACCCTCAGGGACAGCAGACCTGCATTCTGGCTGACAAAGCTGGTGACCTCTTTATGGTGTCTCTTGCATGTCATGTTCATAGATGCTATGATATGGCTCAGTGAAGGTTGGGGGAAGTTGTATTGCCACACTCAGCTGCCAGCCACTGCTGTACTCTCTAGATGTGATTGTCTTAAAAATTGCTTTTCTCCTGAAAGAGATGCTGTCCAGTGGCAGACAGTACCAGCCAGCCCCTCAGGTGTGGCAGGCCCTGCCTCCTAGCTGACAAAGATGGTGACCTACTTGTAGAGATATGCATCAACAAACACTATGGTGTGGCTCAGAGAAGGGAGGCAGAAGGGTGCTGCCACACTTGGCTGCCAGCCAACATTGCATTCTCTAGGTGTAATTGTCTCAAAAACAGCTTTTCTGCTAAGAGAGACACTTTCCAATCAGACACGGTTCCTTAGCATGGCAACCAGCCCTAGATGGGCCCTCAGGCCTGGCTGATTGCACCTCTCAGCTGAGATGGTGGCCTACCTGTGCTGCCTCTTCTGTGCTACACCAGCCAAATCCATGGTGCAGCTCAGAGAAGAGAGGCAAGGGGACACTGGCACTCTTGTCCACTAGCTGCTGCTAGACTGTCTACATGTGATTGTCTGAAGCATAGCCTGTCTTTTGCAAGAGACAGTGTCCTCCAGGCACTGCAGCTCAGCATGGCAGCTAGCCCCTGCCAGCCTCTCAGTCTTGGTTGGCCCAGTGCCAGTCTCCCAGCCAACAAAGATGGCATCTGTACCTACAAGCCTCTCAGCCACCACACCAGCAGAAATAAAACCATCTGTGTTACTGTCTTGCCTCCAACAAAGGTAATTTTCCCAGTCCTGTTGCTTGATCTGATCTCACAAGTCTCCGCCTGATCTTGGGGTTTCCAAAGTATCCACTCTCCTCCACTGAATTGTTTTCAAGGTCTTAGTTCTCAGAGGGAACTGAGGAGAACTGTGACTAGTCCTCCATTTTGGTGCCAACTCCAGGAACATTTTTGAATTCATCTTTCTCATGCCATGATTTTCATTTAAGATTTTCCTGTTTCTCCATCAATGTTTACTTGGTCCACTATGCTTCTCATAGTTACCCAATGACTTGGATGCACAATTTGACAAAGGTTTGCAGTGTTTCCATCAGTTCTGCATATTACCGACTGCCCTGACCTCTCTTCCTCAGTAATACTTTCTCTTTCCTCAGAAAAATGTTTAATACATTTGTAGACTGTCATTTTCTTCATGGCATTATCCCCATAAACTTGAACTATGATGACCCTGAATTCACTTGCACTTTTGCCAAATTTAACAAGAAATTTAATGTTTGTTCATTGCTCTACTTCAAGCTCTGACATTCTCATGATGGCACACAAAAATGTGCAATGACAATAACAAATGCCACTCAGCAAGACACCTCCATGGGTAGACACGAACACAGCTGTGAAACAGTGATATACTAAGGTTATGAAACCTTACTGAGTTGTTTGTACAATGGTGCTTATTCAAGCTCTTTGGGGCAAGTTCACGGACTTAATTGTGTGACCTCATATTTATATGCTTTACTGGTTTTGCTTCTTTAGAGAACAGAGGCTAAGACTGAAAGAGGAGGTATTTAAGTATGCATTTTAAGATCTATAGGATCAAAATGAAATGGGATAAAAATAAGTACAGTATTTTTATGCAAATAACACCTACTTTCTATGCTTATTTGCCAAACAACATTTGACAAGTAAATGTTGAAGGCAACATATGTGATATAGTTATTGTAAGAAGAGAAATGCATTTTTTGAGGTAGGAAAATATTTTCCAATGAGAAAAACAAATCTATTTAAAATACTGTTATTTTCTTGTGCCTAAATTCAACACAACATTAATTCAGATTATGTCAGTTAAAGAAGCCTACCTTGATCTACTCTTCTTTTAGAATTGACATCTACAATAAATAAATAACTAAATGGCACCTACACATTAATACCAAAATCAAACTCACTGCTGTTGAATCTATTCTAACTCCTGGTGACCCTGTAGAACATAGGAGAACTGCCTCATGGAGTTTCCAAGAAGTGCCTGATGGGTTCAAGTTGCCAACCATTTGGGTTGCAGCCATAGTACTTCAGCACTATGCCACCAGAATTCATAGCATCTGTTCAGATAAGTATTGACGAAAGAGGAGACAAAGGGCTTAAAGCACTTATTCAGAATGAACCTTGCAAAAGTCTTATTGTCAATCTAGCACTTTTAGCAGTGAATTTATAGGAAGCGTAATCTTTTTTAGATGGAGGATTTTCCTGATCATCTGCCATACAAAAAGACCATTTCCCAAGATGAAGCAAAATAGAGATATTTTCTAGGGAAGAGAGAAAGAATGAGAGCCAGAGCAAGTCTTATGTTAGATAGATTGATTATTCACTCTATCTACTATTTTTTTTAACAATGAATAATGTGCCATGCTGACCACATATTGAAAGATAAATACTACTTTTCCTTTTGATATCCTTCTAAATAGCATTCTCTCAGAAGGAATATCTGCATGGAGATGATTTTTTATCAAAGTTTTATGATCTGACTGTCTTTCACATGTTTATTTTTGTTAGGTGCCCCGAAGTTGGTTCCAACTCAAAATGACCCTATGCACAACAGAACAAAATACTGCCTAGTACTGCACCATCCTCACAATGTTTATGCTTGATTCCATTGCTGAAGCTACTTTGTCAGTCCATCTTGTTGAAGGTCTTTCTCTTTTTCAATGACCCTCTACTTTACCAGAGACTTGTCCTTCCTTATTACATGTCCAAACTATGTGAGGTGAAGTTTCATGATCCTTGCTTCTAAGGAGGATTCCGGTTCCACTTCTTCCAAGACAGATTTGTTTATTCTTTTGGCATTCTGGTATATTCAGTATTCTTCACCAGCACCAACCATAAGTTAAAGATATCAATTCTTCTTTCACCTTCCTTATTCATTGCCCACCTTTTGCATGCATATTAGGTGATTGAAAACACCATGGCTTGGGTCAGGTTTATCTGACCCAAGTCTTAGTCCTCAAGGTGATGTCTCTGCTTTTTAACACATTCAAGAAATCTTTAGCAGCGTGTTAGACCAGTGCAATGTGTTACTTGGTTTCTTGTCTGCTGCTTCCATGGATATTGATTGTGGATCCAAGTAAAATGAAATCTTTGACATGGTGTCTTCAACTGATCCAGTTACAGGGATTTATATATGTTCTTGTATACATATATTGAGTAGTAATTCATATTGAGAGCCATTGTATTTGAGCTTCATTAGTAGGTAAGCCTTACTCTCTTGCAATAAGTAATGGCTAGAGAGATACAAAGAGAGAGAGAGAGAGAGAAATATATTTCACTGGTTTTGCTCCTCTAGAAAGAACCCAGACTAAGACACCAACTAATAAGAAAATTAATAAAAAAAGAATTCTTTGCAAAATATTTTATTCTATATGTTACCTGACAAGGATTCTAAAGGGTGGAAATGAAGAGAAAGGAGAAAAGAGAAAGACATGCAGATGAGTTTTACCTGGAAAAAAATTCTTTACAGTTTATATTTGATTCTTGGTCTCTACCCTTTGCATTTTTTCCAGTTTTATCTAAAAGTTACAAAATAGACCATGATATTTTTGAAATGTTAATACCTCATTGGAGATATTCATTATGCCCATAGTTACATCCTTACCAAACGTCTATACATTGCCACTAATTTGAATCCAACTCATAGAGACCTATAGGACAGAGTGGGACCATCCCATAAGATTTCCAAAAAGGAGCCGGTAAATTTGAACTGCTGGTCTTTTTGTTGGCAGCCAAGTTCTTAACCACTATGCAACCAAAGTTAAAAACCAAACCCACTGCTGCTGAGTCAAGTCCAACTCACAGCAACCCTATAGGTCAGAGTAATACTGCCCCATGGAGTTTCCAAAGAGCTCCTCGTGAATTTGAACTGTCAACCTTTTGGTTAGCAGATGTAGCACTTAACCCACTACTCCTCCAGGGTGTCCATTATGCCACCAGGAGGCCTAAAATAATAATAAAATATTAAAGATGTAGAATAGGATAGAATACAAAAAGAGAAAAAGTGAATTTAGTAAAAATAGACAGAAAATACTGAATAGAAGTACAGATAATAGAACATATGGACAAGAGTTCAAATTTGAATCTTCTTACAATACTGGGTTTCAGTTTACCACATTTTTATGCAAATAATGCTTACCTTCTACATTTGTTTGCCAACTGCTCCTTTCCCTCCCCAAAAGGTATTTTTGTAAGTGCACTGTGTTAATTTTTTTTTCTTAACAGCAACATTTTTAAAAAGTTGGCATAGTAGCAGTCACCAAAATACCTCATGAGAGAGGGAGCTGCTGGCAAACAACCACAGGAAAAAAAATACATTATTTGGGTAAAATGTGGTATACCTTAACAAATGTGAGTCCATTTGGGTCAGGTTAATTTCCTCTGTACATTCCCAGTGGGACAAAACAAAGTTTTAGTAGCTATGAGATAATACATACTTTATACTTTTTTCAAGTCATTAAAATGAATGTCTAGTATTTCTTTGTTCATAATTATATTAATTAACATTTTCAATCACACCTAATGGATTTCTAATGTAATCAAATTATACCCCAATAATAGTTGATTAATATAATTTATAATACATTTCTGTGAATAAAATTTCCATTTATGAGCTTGTAATGAATGAAGCCTCTAGTTCTCTACCAGAAATACATCATTGTTCCAAAAAGCACCATATCTCCTTTTTTCTGCAATGAAAGTGGATGCTGATAAATCAGACGTAGTGACGATGCAAATACAAATTTTCATCAAAAGCATATGTGTATGTATTTCTATGTTGATGTTAAAATCCTCCCCTCCAAAAACAGTGTCATTGAGTTGATTCTGACTCATGGCAAATTTGAACTGTAAATCTTTTGGTTAGCAGACATAGCACTTAACCACTACACCACAGGAGTTTCCTTGTTGATATTAGGCGTTAGGTGCTGTCAATTCAATTCCAATCCCATGTGAAGGATTAGAACTACTCATAGAGTGTCCCTGGTTTCATTCTTTATGGAAGCAGATCACCAAGTATTTTCTCCTGAGGAGCCTCTGAGAGGGTTAAATACACAAACCTTTTAGTTAGCAGCCATGTGTTTAACCATTAACCATTAAGCAGGGGTCTGCTCTCATGTCTGTCTCTCTCCATATATATACACATACATATATGTATATAACCAAATCCATTGCTGATGAATAATTCTGACTCATAGACTCTATAGAACAGAGTGGAAGCTAAACCAAAGTCAAACCCACTGCCATTGAGTTGATTTCAATTCATAGTGACATTATAGGACAGAGTAGACCCATAGAGTTTACAGGAGTGGATGGTAGATTCAAATTACCAAACTTCTGGTTAGCAGTTAAGCTCTCAAACACAGTACCTCTAGGACTCTTCCATCTGTTTCTCATATACAAAAATCTGAAAATTAAGTCCCCGAACTTAATTGTTCTAAGTGTTACGTAACCTCATTGCTGAATATCACTACGGTCACCTTCTAGGTATATTCTTGGGAAGCTATACACCAATGCCATCACCTGGCCCACCCTTGAAAGCAATTTTGGAACTCTTTCTGGAATGGCCATTGCACACAGTGGCACAGTGGCAAGTTCGGGAACTTAGTTGTCTGTAAGGGAGTTTCTAACCAGTGAACAAAGAACTGTATTGAAACACCCTCCCTACTCACCTGATCTGGCCCCCACTGACTTTTTTCTGTACCCAAAAATATAGGAAATATTGAAAGAGAGACATTTTGATGACATTTAGGACATCAAGAATGGTACAACGAAAGCTGATGGCCATTCTCAAAAGAGTTCCAAAGTTGCTCTGAAGGGTGGACTAGACTCTGACCTTGGCGCATAGCCAAGGGGACGACTTCGAAGGTGAATGTAATGATATTCAGCAATGAGGTATGTGGCACTGTTTTGAGGATCAGTTCACAAACTTAACTGGCAGTCCTTGTATATCAGTGGCATTGGGTGTGGTGTTTGGGTTTCATTTACATATGATTAAGCACTTAACCATTTTGCTTAACTTTTTGGTTAGCAAGCAAGCACTTATTGATTTTGCCACCAGGGCTCTTCTCCTGTATCTTTCTATATATGATTAAGTGCTCTGCTGCTAATCATAAGGCTGCAGGTTTAAACCTATCCAGAGGCTATGTAAGAGAAAGGCAAGAGGTCTCCCTCCCAATAGACCACAGCCTAGGAGACTCTTGTAGAGGTTCTAATCTGTCACGCTGTGTCCCTTTAAGTCAAAACCAACTAAGTTGCACCTAAGAACTCATATATATGAATACAGATGATGTAGATACAGATGAGCGCGCGTGCATACATACACACACACACACACACACACACAGATATTCAACTGATCTGATGTGTGATATTCTTTTGTTCAATTTTGGATCCATTTCTTTGTGCTCTGAAAGGGAAGTCTAAACGTAAAAGAAAAAATTGCCTACCTCCTCGTTATCAGTGTTGAATGTGAAAGCATTCTGCTTTGTGGGCGATTCTACTTGGCTAATGTTCTCCATCATTTGAAGAGGATGACAAGGTATGTTTTCCTTAGAAGATGCACCACTTCCATTACCTTCTCTTTGTCTGGAGGATGTTTTAAGGCTTCCTGAATAATTACTTGCTTTTTAGTCTCAATTTATGATATTTTTTTGGCCAGTAATTTTTTCAAAATAATCTTTTTTTGTTTCACTTTTTAACATCAACTTTCCAAAGTCCTTATATGATAGTTTTCAAACTAGACCAATTTTTTTCAGCTTTGGGCTCTCTTCTGTATTGATTTAGTGACTTGTCGTTGTCTGTGTTACTGAGTCTATTCCAGTTCACAGTGACCCCACATGTTACAGAGTAGAACTGTGCCATAGAGTTGTCTTGGCTAAAATCTTTATGAAAGCAATAGCCAATATTTTACTTCTGTCATGCCACAGGGTGGTTTGAGTTGCCAAACTGTTGGTTACCAGCTGAGTGCAAATTGTTTACAAAGCCTTAAAGGCTAAATGGAACAATATTTGATGGCTGACCCCAGATGGAACAATAGGTGGGAAAGTCACATCTTTGATTTGTTCTCTGCCAGAAAGCTATATCACTTTGAAAAGATGTTATGGCCTTTATAACTGAAAATTTTTTCTGCATTATCTCTGACAAGGATCTAGACACAGTTGGCTAGTTAGTACTTTGATGTCTGAAATTTCTGAACTCTATTTGCTTCATTTCTACTTGTAAGCCTGGCCATTCTTTGGGGGACTTATCTCTTTCTAGTTTTACCATGCCAAATGCAATCAGTAAATGCCAGCACATGTTACTAAAACTATGTTTTTCACATTGTTCCTTTAGAAACATGAGCTTGGTAGCCCTATAATCTGCCTTCCAAGTTACTCAGGTTATTTTATTTTTTCCCAAATTCTTATGTTGGATTTCAGCAATGTACCTCACTTTATTACTTTTATTCAAGGCCTTCTGTGAGACATAAAGCCAGTGTTCCATGTTTCAGATGTATTTTTTAGTCACTATAAGCTAATTTCTACAATGAGCAATTCCACAGTCTCACTGACTTGCTCATTCATGTATCAGCCCAAGACAGTTGACTTGTTCCTTTCCAAGGGGTTACTAAGAGATTCAGTTTCTTCTATGATAGTCAACATTTGGATCAAAGCCAATGCTGTTTTCTTTCTGGTACCATATAGGAGAAAAAGAGAGACACCTGGAGAAAAATTTCACTGTAATCGTATCTGCTCATGATGAAGGTTAAGAATCAGTTATATGAACCCATCAAGATGCAGGAAGCCAGACACACTGGGAAATACAGTTTAGCTATATGACTAGATCATGAAGTTGACACAGGACTGGGTAGTGTTTCTCTCTCTTCTATGTAGGGTCACTATGAGTTAGAACCAACTTGACAGTATGTGACAATAACAGCATATGACTATGAAAAGAAAAATGGCTTAGCTAGCACATAGTAGATCTCTCTTGATCTGTATTCAGGTTGGCCAAGTATCCATTTCTTATTTCCTGCCTCGCATAGGACACACTTATCTTCTAGCCCGAAACTAGAAATATTCTATTGGCATCCACAGGGTTTTCCCTGGCTAATTTTCAGAAGTAGATTACTAGGCATTCCTTCCTAGTTTATCTTAGTCTGGAAGCTCTAATGAAATCTCTGTATCGTGAGTGACCCCAGTGGTATTTGAAACAGTGGTGGCATTGCTCCCAATATTGTTGCGGCACGCAAGCCACCAGAGTAGGACAAACTGACAGATGGGTGGTGGAGCATATCTCTGCATCGCTGCGAATCCTGGCAAGAAGACAACAATAAATAGAACATACTGGTGAATGAGCTTTCTCAGATAGGAAACACCTATCAAAAAATATGTGAAAGAGAGAAAGAGCATGCACACAACAAAAAGTGTGTTCTACCCTTAAGGAAAAAAAAAATGTTAAAACCATTATCCAAACAGTGTTTCATTCTGTTGTACAGAATGACTTGATGAGTCAGAATTGACTCCACAACACCAAGCAGCTAAAACAACAACCATGAAGCAAATAATACATGATTTGAGAAATTACGGTTAATATATCCACAAGGCATGAAAGAAAAGATGTGGGACCTAGTAAATATGTCAGAAAGATTCAACTCAGCTATTAAATAAATTCTGGAATGAAAGGCTGATAGAATGGAAACTAACCAAACAAGCAAAAAAACCAGTGCCATTGAGTCGATTCTGACCCTATTAGTGACCCTGTCGGTCAAAGGACAACTGCCTCATAGAGTTTCCAAGGAGCACCTGGAGGATCTGAATTGCCAGACTTTTGGTTAGCAGATGTAGCACTTAACCACTACACCACCAGGGTTTCTACAAAATGAAAAAAGCAAGAATATTAAGTTTAGAAGTAAATTTTACAGAACAGAAAAAAAGAAAGAAAATTTTACTTTGAAATAAACTTCTCAATCACAAGCTTAACCAAAAACATACAATTCTGGAAATTTTATAACAAAATTTCAGAAAGAAGGTTAAAATACTACCTGAAAGGAACTAAGGATCAGATTTATCATTAGCAACGCTGGCTGGTAGAAGACAGAAATCCGGGGGAGGGGAGGTGGTTATCGGTGAAATGCTCACAATAGCAATAATAAAAAATAATTTAACAGGGGTAGAATAGTAGCATATATACCCAAGAACATTCACTTCACACTCATTGTATCTCCGAGGGAAGATTTCTGTGGTATGTAGCATCATCCCTAGATTTCCCTCCCAACCTTCATTCCCCACTCAGGAGTACGTTAAATGATTACAGATGCTGCAAAAAGGGGCAGGATATAATCCATTATTTCTTTTTCTCTCTTCTTAATCTCTCTTCCCCCTTTCCCTGACTCTGCTTGACTCTAGTAAGCTGATTGTTCTTGAGGGACCATCCAGTGGTTTTTCCAATACTGCCAGTAAACTGGTGATTAAAAATGATTAGTTCAAAGGGAAATTCTTGTTTATCCCACTTCTTGACTGAAAACTTAAACTATGCTCCAAACTAGTTTGTCAGTAGGAGATGAGGGCTTCTCACTGCTTTTGCCTGATTCTTCCATCTAGTAAACTGTCAAAAGATCCACAACTCAAGATGACAGAATGCTAATAAAATGATGCTCAAAAACACCAATGTATTGTTGAGCAATTTTGAGACCAGCAAGTAAAAAATGAGTTTTTTGGTGTAGACTGAATCTGAAAGTCATTTAGATTTTGTTCTTGTTAATTTTACCTTACAGTAGCTTTGTCTGCATGCAAGTGGTATATATATATACATATATATATGTATGTATATACTTTTTTTAACTCATGCAAGTGAAAACCATTTGAACAGTAAATGCTGCAATTTGGCCTGGAACTGTACTGGAGGCTGAAGCAGGGATTATATGGTTTTAAACAATAAGAAAAGTTTTGTTTTGTTTTGTTTGTTTTCCCTATTTTAACATATTGCTCAGCCAGATATGCAATCAATAACATTTAAACCGTGTGCAATATTCCTTACACGAGTGAAGTCATAGCAAACTATCTCTTGGCTTACGGAGAACGTGTTTAACTGGCTGGTAACAACTCATCCCTCTTTATGGTGTTTTGAACTATATTCAGGGCCATAAGGGAGAACTATGGAGCAGAGAACCTCTTGAACTCATGTAGCTTATTAAGATATTTTATAACACAAAATGGATTCAAGTTAACTAATTACATAAGCTCTGAAAATCACCTTATATTTCATAGGTTCAAAAGGTGCCATCACTCACAGAATATGGTGAAAGCTTGTGTTAATGAACACAGAAAAATGGAGGCCAGAATAGAACAGATATTTAAATAAACGTAGGGAAAAGTCTCAGCAGGCAATTAAAAAGTATGCTATCTAAATGCTGTCCCCAGAATATGAAAGATGAGCTGAGTGGTTGGAACATACTTCAACATTATTGTCAAAATGGGAACTTTGGGAGAACAAAAACCAAATCATAAAAGCTGCTCTCCTAAATTGGCAGAACAGACAGATTATCTTAAAAGAAATGTTGCTCATTTACCAAATATCCTGGAAATATATGAAAGCAATGCGTAATTCAAAGGCTAAGAAAGATGCATAGGTAAAGCATAAGGAGTGGCTCCCAGCTCAAAGTGTAAGGAGGTGGCTCTGGATGCTTTTAAAAAGGTGAGAGACGGAGGATGAAATGTTTTCATTGTTAGACTATGATCAAGGGTGTCTGGGGCTCTCAGCAATGTAACAGACAAATAAAGGCAAAAGAAGCAGAGTGCATAGTGAATGACTATTGTATAAGGAGGCAGAGTCCAAGAAGATAGCTAAAAAGCATCTCTTATAATGCCTCATATGAAGTGCATTGAAAGAAGAATTAGAAAAATGGCCCTTGAAGATTGGGAAATTCTACCCAAAAGATATTAAAGCTCTGGACAGACCTGCAAATAGAAGAAAATGAATTTTAAAGTTAAAAATACTGAAATATTTCAAGGTGAAACAAAAATTCTCTGTGAATTAAGTAATATTCTGAAAGAATTTACAAAAGGTACTATCTAAATGAAGATAGAGGAATGACAAGCTCTGCTAACAGAAAGCAACTAGAACAACAGTATTGTTCAGGCTAAGAGAATTTGTTGGTCTGATGGCAGAATTCCTACTGGTTGCGTTTATTATATTTATGAAAGTGAAGAGTTTTTTTTTTTTAATGGCTATTTGAACAGTGAATACTTTTAACACATCATAAATGTATTCCAGTGATAAAAACTGATAGTGAAAACTAGTGTAGTAACTTAGAAAAATGACTAGGAGAGAATATAAGAGTATGGAAAAAAGGACTAAGTTAAGACAGTTGCAGCAAAAGTTGCTGGTTCTGCTTACAGTAAAGAAGGATATGGTTAATAGAATTTCACATAAGCCTTTCTGAAAGGAATCTGAAAACAATAAATGAAAAAAAAGAGGCATACCTTTGTGCTCCACAGAAAACAAAACATCTGTAACAGAAAACAATACAATCAATGCCTTTACAATTAAGAGCTGAAAAAGAGATTTTCAAGAGCCTGTAGCAGAAGTACTCCAGATAAAGCTTCTGACTCCTTAACAAAGCTTTTCTTTAGACATCTGCTGGCTTGCTGGCACACATAAAAGCAAGGTGGCACGTAGAAAATGACATCATATTTTTGGATGGAGATATTTACAAGAAAAACAAAAACTATTTCAGAAAAGTAAATAGGTTACAATCTAGAAAGCTTAGAAAATTAGCAGAATAAATTACCAACTTGAATTAGCACAACTAAGCTTTGAAAACTAGTATTTTCAACACCACTACCTATGTTTCAGGCTGTTCTATGTATGGAGCACACATCAGGTAGATCAGAATATCACCATAAATATTTGTAATCTTACTTGAAATTGGAACCACAATACAAGGAAGGCAGTTCAGGACTTTGATTTGGAATCTATTGGACTGATTGCCTACAGAAAAATAACAACAAAAAAAGTGAAGAAAAGGAGAAGAAAGGAAAGGAAGGGAGAGAAGGAGAAGGGTAGGAGAAGAGAGATAGGAAGGAAGGGAAAGAGGCAGGGTGGCAAAGGGCAAGGGGGCAGGGGGCAGGAAGGCAGGCAGACAGGCAGGAAGGAAATTAAGGTTCTCCAGAAGATTTTAGCAGAACCTAAGAAACAATAAAAAATTAATCAACATAAAATGAACCAGGAAAACATACATAATCCTCAAGAGAAAGCTAATCAATTTTCATTGATTACCAGATGACCCAAATAATAGAATTAAAAAATCACTTCAGAGCAATATAGAAGAGTGAGAATGATAGACAACAGATGGAGAGACTGGAAGAAACAAATCTGATAAAACGAGTGGAGAAATAGACATATCCACATTTACAACTAGACATGTCAGCATTCTTCTCTCAGTAATCAATAGAAAAGCACAAAATGAGCACAGGAGGCTAGAACAACACTATTAGCCTACTTGAGCACTGGAACTAATGTTTAACTAAACTGATGTTTACAAAACACTCTGGTCAACAAGAGCAGGGTGTACAATCTTTTCAATGTACAGGGAACATCTACCAAAATAATTAATTTTTCTGGGTCCACGAGAAAATTGAACATTTTCAAGGTATATCTTTTGACCATAACGTTAAACTATAAGTCAGTAACAGAGTATTATCTGGAAAATGACCAATATTAGAAAATACATCTACACATCACTAAATTATCCATGTGATCTGGAGCAATGGTTCTGAGCTTGGAATGGAGAGGTGATTTCTTTCAGGGAATATTTGACAAAGCTTAGACTCATTTTTGACTGTCAAAACTATGGAATGCTATTGGCATCTAGTGGGTACATTCGAGATGTTGCTATGCATTCCAAAATGTTAACAGTACTATGTTGAAAAATCTGCCCTGGAGGATAATGAATAAGAAAAGCTTCCCACACCTACTCAAGGAACTACAGTAAACCACTAAGAGTCACAAACAATGATAACACCGACAGAAAACAGAATACCAAACAAACAAATTGTATAACCAATGATCTAGCCAAATGCAGCTAGAATTTGAAGCCACACAGAAGGCACTGGCAAGAAGCAAGGCTCCAGGAATAGACGGAATGTCAATTGAGATATTTCAACAAACAGATGCAGTGCTGGAAGTGCTCACTTGTCTATGCCAAGAAATTTGGAGGACAGCTCTCTGGCCAGCTGACTGTAATAGATCCATATTTATGCCAATTCCAAAGAAAGGTGATCCAGCTCAATGAGGAAATTACCGAACAGTATCATTAACATCACACGCAAGTAAAATGTTGCTCAAGATCATTCAAAAGTGACTTCAACACTATATTGATAAGGAACTGCCAGAAATTCAAGTTGGATTAAGAAAATATGGAACCAGCGATATCATTGCAGATGTCAGATGGATCTGGGCTGAAAGCACGGAATACCAGAAAGATGTTTACTGTGTTTCATTGACTATGCAAAAACATGGCTTTGGTGTGGATCATAATAAATTATCACTAACATTGTGGAGAATGGGGATTCCAGAACAACTAATTGTGCTTGTAAAGAATCTGCATATGGATCCAGAGGCAGTCGTGCAAACAGAACACGGGGACACTTCATGGTTTAAAGTCAGGAAAGGTGTGCATCAGGGTTGTATCCTTTAACCATACATTTTCAATCTGTATGCTGAGCAAATAATCCAAGAAGTTGAATTCTATGAAGAAGAATGAGGCATCAGGAGGATGGCTCGTTAACAACTAGTGTTACTCAGACGACACCACCTTACTTGGTAGAAGTGAAGAAGATTGGAAACACTGATGAAGATCAAGGACCACAGCCTTCATCATGAAGTGAAGAAGATTGGAAATACGTACCGATGACGATCAAGGACCACTGCCTTAGTAGGCAATCAGTCCAACATCGAGGAAACAAAAATCCTCACAACTGGACCAGTGAGTAACATCATGATATATGGAGAAAGGATTGGTGTTCTCAGTGGTATCATTTGCTGTGGGTTTACCCACAGTCAGTATCCATGGAAGCAGCAGTCAAGAAATCTAAAGATGCATTGCATTTGGAAAATCTGCTGCCAAGGATCTCTTTAGAGTACTGAAAAGTAATGATGAAGACTAAAGTGTGCCTGACCCAAACCGTGATATTTTCAGTCACATCGTATGCATGTGAAAACTAGGCAATGAACAAAGTAGACCGAAGAAGAATTAATACCTTTGAACTGTGGTGTTGGAAAAGAATGTTGAATGTACCATGGGCTGCCAAAGAACAAACAGATCTGTTTTGGAAGAAGTCCCACCAGAGTGCTCCTTGGAAGCAAAGATGGCAAGACTGTGACATACATACTTTGGACATGTTGTCAGGAAGGATCAGTCCCTGGAAAAAGTCATCATTCTTGGTACAGTGGAAGATCACTGAAAAAGAGGAAGACCATTGATGAGATGGACTGACAGAGTGGCCACAACAATGGGCTTAAGCATAGAAACAATTGTGGGCATGGCACAAGACCGGGCAGTGTTTCATTCTGTTGTTCACAGGGTCACTGTGGGTCAGAACCGACTTGATGGAATCCAGCAGCAACAACAATTTCAGCTTCAAGTACTCTTCGCAGTTTTGTTCCTTCAGAGTATAAAAAGCACTGATAAAATGGCTACAGTTCTATTTCTTCTCTTTCATTGAATATTGTAATAATATATTTGTTAGGAAAAAATAATGTCCTTAAGTTTGTCTCACTCATTGAAGCACCATCTGGAATTTACAGAAAAGGATGAGGAGTTAGGGGTATGTGCACTTTGTATAGGAAGGTAAATAAAGGTAAGAAAATGTGAACTGATGTTAAATGATAAAAGAAGCGAACTATAGCAAATTATGTGGGTTAGTTTATTCATTACTGGCTCCCAATTCTCTGTTGAAAAATTTCCCTCAGTTATATAGGTTGGAACATTATAAATTCAATTGTCAACTTTCATGTGCTGTTTTAATTTGCTATACCATACCTGTTGGAGCAATAAAGCACAAAACAAGTATGAAGGGAAATTCTTGCAAACTTTTGATTTCTGAATGCATGTACCATATTTTATGCAAACAACCTATCTTCTGTGTTTATTTGCCAATCATGCCCTCCCCCTGTTTGCACCACCCCACAAGCACTTCCATAACAATCTTTCACACAGTGCTGTTAAATAAATAAATAACATAGGACTCATAAAAATACTTCAAGTTAGAGGATGCTGCCTGCAAAAACACACTTAGAAGGTGCACTATTTGCATAAAAAACAGTATTACATTTTCCTTTGCCCCTTCTTCTGACCAATAATGATGCTAGAAGTGTGACATCTGCGTTGTAACCATGAACCCTTAACCAAAAAGAAAAATGTCACTATAAGGCTGAATACTAGTGAAATAGAAGTAGTGTGTAACATCTTGAAATTGTTTGGCTGTTTAACTAGTCCGTCACTTTCCACTTTTAAAGATGTTCTTGACATATGAGTTTTATAAGTTCATTGTTCTCTTGTTGCTTTATGTGCTCCTTTTTAGAAATTGTATTTTAAGTGACATATAACAATTTGAGTAATTTTTTCGTACAAAAACTTATACACATTTTGTTATGTGACCCTACCTGCTATCCCCACACTGTGACAGCACACTCCTCCTCTGCACCTCAAATCTACCATATCCATTCAACCATCTCCTGTCTCCCTCTACCTTATTGTCTCACTTCTGGACAGGAGCTGCCCAGTGAGTCTCACATACCTATGGAAGCCGAGAAGCATGCTCTTGACCAGTGTTATTTTATGTCTTGTCGACCAGTCCAGTCTTTGCCTGAGGGTCTGTCTTTGAGCAGGGCTTCAGTTCTGGGCTAACAAAGAGTCTGGAGGCTATGCCTTCTGGGATCTTCCAATCTTTCGTACCTAAAGTATAGTCTTTTTAGTAGAATTTGAGCTCTGCACTCCATTTTCTCCTGTTCCATCAAGGACTCTTTCCTTTTCCCAGTCAGGGCAGTCATTGGTGGTACCAACTATCATCTAGTGCCAATGGTCTCATGCTCTGATGTAATCTCTAGTTGGCATGTGGCCTTTTCTGCTCTTAGGCTCGTATTATCCTTGTATTTTTGGTGTGCTTCATTATACTTTGCTCCAGGTGATTTCAGACCAATTAATGCTTCTTCAATGGCCACTTGCTAGTTTTTAAGACCCTAGACCCCAGTGACCAAAGTGGAATGCAAAACAATTTCTTAATAAACGTTGGTATACCAGTTGACCTAGATGTCTCTTGCATCCATAGTCATCAGACCCCACATCCACTACATTGTCCATCTAAGTGTTTGGTAGTAACTAGAAAACTTAGTAGCTTCTGGTTGAGTCCAGTTGTGCTGACTTCTTCTCTGCTGTATGTAGTCCCTTTCTTCACCTAAAATAATTGTTGTCTACTATCTAATCAGTGAATACCCCTCCTCTTCCTCCCATCCCTTCTAAGGATCAAAGACTGTCTTTCTTCCCTATTTCAATCTTTCCCTGAGACCATACAATATTTGTCCTTTTGCAACTGACTAATATCCTCAACATAATGCCTTTCAGATTCTTCCATTTACGAGACATTCCCCCAAATTCTTCATTGCTCTCTATCATTGCATAGTGTTCCCTTGTGTGAATATACTGTATTTTGTTTATCCATTCATCTGTTGATGGGTACCTAGGTTGATTCCATCTTTTTACTACTGTGGACAGTGTTGTGATGAACATTTGTGTGCATGTATCTATTTGTTTAATAGCTCTTATTTCTCCATGGGATAGTCCAAAAAGTGGGATTGCTGGCTGGTATGCTATTGCTATATCTAGCTTTTGAAGAAAATGTCAAAGCTGTTTCCAAAGTGGTAATACCATTTACGTTTCCACTGGCAGTGTGCGTGTATTCCATTCTTTCAGCAGCCCCTCTAACATTCAATATTTTGTGTTTTCTTGGATTAATACCAGCTGTGTTGGAGTGACATGATCTCACTGTAGTTTTGATTTGAGATGTGTGCATTTATAGAGATAAACTGACCTCTGAGCACTCCTTTTGCTGTATCCCATAGGTTCTGGTAGGATGTGTTTTCAATGTCATTTGATTCCATAAATTTCTTTATTTCATCCTTGATTTAGTCTATAACCCGTGGATTTTTGACAAAGGTGGTGTTCAGTATCCGTGAGTTTGAATTTCTACCTATGATTTTGTGCTATTAATTTCAATTTCTATGGCTTTATGGTCTGAGAAGATGTTTTGTAATAATTCAGTGGTTTGGATTTTGTTGAGAATTGCTTTATGTCCTAACACATGGTCTGTTCTGGAAAATGTTCCATGTGCATTGGAGAAGAAGGCGTACTTATCTGTTGATGGGTAAAAAGTTCTGTATATGTTAATAAGGTCTAGTTGGTTGATGTTGCAATAAGATCTTCTCTATCTTTACTGAGCTTTTGAGCAGATGATCTGTCCATGACTGAAAGTGGAGTGTTGAAGCCTCCAGCTATTACTGTGGCGTGATCTATCTCATTTTTCCGTGTTGTCAGTGTTTGTTTAGTATATTTAGATGTTCTGATACTGGATGTATAAATATTTAATACTGTTATGTCCTGCTTATGTACTGAACCTTTTAGCAATAAATATTGACCATCCATGTCCATGATGATGGCTCTTACATTCAAGTTTATTTTATCCGTGATTAGTATTGCCACTCCTTCTCTTCTTTGTATGTTGTTGGTTTGGTGTACATTTTCCATCCTTTGACTTTTCAGTTTGTCTGTATCTTTGAGTCTTAGGTGTGTGTTTTTGTAAATAACATATAGACGGGTCATGTCTTTTGATCCATGATGTCACTCATTGTCTCTATTGGAACGTTCAACCCATTCACATTTGGCATGATTATTGATCAGTATGTGTTTAGTGCTATCATTTTGATGCATTTATTTTTGTTTTGTTATATTTTCTATGATTTCATTAATGTTCTGTTCTGGGTTATTCTTCTTTATGGGTTGACCTTTTATCTTTTTCAGTGCTGGTTTTGTGTTTGTTGAGACTCCTGTATTATGCTTCTTGTTTAGATATGTCACTTTGTTATTTTGCTTTGTGGCTACCCTAAAATCCCCCTTACTATTCTATATTTAAAGTAGACTTTAACTTCTGTATAACTTTTTAATTTCAACTCCATCTAAAAGGCTTATACCTACTGTAATATATCCCTCTTTTTAGTGTAGTTATCTCACAGTTTTCATGTTACGATCACTGGTTCCCTTCTTTTAATAATGTACTTTTGGTTGAGCTTATTGACTTTCCTAAGTGCATAGGATTGTATAAACTGTGTCCTGCATTGCCTCCTTAAGCATACACTTAATGTTTTTGTTTTCCTAAGAAAATTTCTTTCAGTATTTTTTGTAGTTTTGGTTTAGTTTTCACAAAGTCTCTAAGCTTCATTTATCTGCAAATGTTTTACTTTCACTGTCATATTTGACAGATACTTTTGTAGGGTATATAATTCTTGGTTGGAAATTTTTCTCCTTCAGAGCTCTGAATGTATCATCACATTGCTTTCTTGCCAACATTATTTTTGCCAAGAAATCAGATGAAAGCCTATAGGACGTTCCTCTGAATTTTAGCTTTATTTTGAGCCTCCCTGCCTTTAAGAGAATCTGTTATGTTTCCTTTTATTAAGTTGATTATAGTATGTCCTGGTGTCTTTCTTTTGATGTTTTTTTGGTGTTAGATATACGTCTTGGATATCTATGTTCTATTCTCTCATAATGTCAGGGAAGTTTTCTGTCAGCAACTCTACATCAATGCCCTCTGTATTTTTATCTGTCTCTCCTTGTTCAAGAACTCCTATGGTTCATAGATTATTATCTTCATATAATCCCATGTTTCTTAATTCTTCTTCATTTTCTTTTCTCTGATTTCTGCTTATAAATACTGATGTCAATTGCTGTATATTCAAAGTTACTAAGTCTGATTTCTATCTCCTCAGTTCTTCTCTTTTGGCTTTGGATTGAATTGTCTAATTCTGTAATTTTGTTATTGATCTGCTGGATTTCAGATCATTCATGTTTCATCAGTTCAAATAACTTACTTTTCATTTTGTTCTGTTGTATTTTGTTTAATATCTTGCAAGGCTGTCTATATAATTCTTTTGTACTCAACCTCTGATAAATTCAGAAAGGCTTATTCATCTGGGAAGTTTAATTATTCTTTATTTTGAGCGTTTTCTGGAGCTAGCATGGACTGCTTCTTTAAATGGTTAGCTACAGTCTATTGTCTGTGAGCCATCTACAATCTGATTTCTCTGGTGTTACCACAACAGATGTAGTTCTAAGAGGGAAGTTGGTCACCAGCCATCTCTATATACTCCAGTGACTGGCCCCCACTGAACTCTCTGTCATGGCAGTCTCTGCCTCTTGGTTGGCAAAGATGACTCCCTACTTATGGAATCCTGGGGGGCGGGCCATCAGCCAACCCCATGATGTGGGCCGGTGAAGGGTGGAACAGATGCTGCTGGGCCTCTCAGCAGCAAGACCTCCAGGTCTTATTTAAAAAGTTACTTTACCAAAAGGTCAGCTGTTCAACTCTGTCAGGTGCTCCTTGGAAACTCAATGGGGCAGTTCTACTCTGACCTCTGGGGCCATTGTAAGTTGAAACTGACTCAATGGCGGTAGGTTTTTTTTTTTTACTTCTAAATGGGAAGTTGTCCAACTGCTACCAAAAACTGTGACTGCTGACTTGTCTTTAAGAGGGGTCATTCAGCATGTTACTGGTACCTAGTCAAATCTGACAGTACTATGCCTGGTACTAGGGCTCCCCAGATGTCCACTGCTCCATTCAATTATCATTCCAGGCCTTAGTTCTCAGAGGGAATTGAGGAGATGTGTGCCTAGTCCACCATCTTGGCCCTGCCACAAGACTTTTCTTTTTGTTACAAGTCTTTTAATTACTTTTTCAATTTATTCTTTTGTTACAGGTTTGCTTAGTTTTTCTACCTTTGTAGCATCAGTTTAAGTAAGTAGTGTGTTTCTAGAATTTTTTTCATTTCCACTAGGTTTTCAAATTTTTTAGAATATAATTTCTCATGGTATTCTGTTATAGTTTTTTAAATTTCAGTTATGTCTGTTGTGCCCATTTTATTTCTTACCTGGGTTATTTCTTTTCTCTCCTGTTTCCTATTTTTCTTCTGTCCCTTTAGCCAGTAGTTTATCAAATTCAGGGATCTTTTTGAAGAACCACCTTTGGTCTTAACTCTTTCAATCATTTGTCTATTTTCAAATTCATTCAGTTATTCTCAATTTTTATTTTCTTTCTGCTAGTGACTGAGGGATTCTTTTGCCAATCATTTTCCACTTGTTGGAGCTATATGGTAAATGCTTTAATTTGGGCCCTTTCTTCATTTTTCATGTGTGCCTTCACTGAGACAAACTGACCTCTGAGCATGGCCTTTGCTGTGTCCCAAAGGATCTGGTAGGATGTGTTTGCATTCTTATTTTTTTTCTGTGAATTTCTTTATTTCATCTCGATTTCTTCTATCACTCAGTATTTTTTGAGCAAGATGTTTGGTTTCCATGTCTGTGTATTTTTTTTTTTCCCTCTTGGTTTTTCTGTGAATCATTTCTACATTAATGGCATTATGGTTTGAGAAGATGCTTTGAAATACAAGAATGCTAAAGCTTTTGTTAAGGCTTACTTTGTGGTCTAGTGTATGGTCTATTGTGGAGAATGTTCCACATGCGTTGGAAAAGAAAGTGTACCTAGCCTCTGTTGGGGATAGTGTTCTGTATGTATCTGTCTTAGTCATTTAGTGCTACTTTAAGAGAAATACCATAAGTGGAAAGTTTTAAAGAGAATTTTTATTTTATCACAGCCTGGTAGGCTGAATTTTCAAATTCAGAACATTGGCTCCAGGGGAAGGATTTTTCTGTTGACTCTGGAAGAAAGCCTCTGGTATTACTGCTCTCCTAGACTGGGAACTTCTGATGCACAGGAACCACAGCTCTTTTCCAAAGGATGAACACAGTCCCTGGAACAGCTTCTTGGTGGTATGAGATGCCCCAAATCTCTGTTTGCTTTCCTCTTCTTTGTAATCCAAAAGATTGCCTCAAGGCAAAATACAATCTTATACATTGACTCTTGCCCCACCAACACAACTGCAGTTCATTGTTCCTCATTAACATCATAGAGGCAGGATTTACAACATAGAGGAACCTCACACAGAACCGGAAATCATGGTCTAACAAAACTGCTACACACTCAGAAGGGGGTGGGAACATAATTCAATACATGATAATGTCAAGTTTGTTGACTGTGCCATTTAGATCTGTCTTAAATTTATTGAACTTCTTCCTGGATATTCCTTCCTTAACTGAAAGTTGTGTGTTAACTTCTCCTACTATTATTGTGTAGCTATCTATTTCTCTTTTCGTTGCTGTTTGAGTTTGTTTTATGCATTTAGGATGCCTATAATGGGGTGCATAAATATATAATATGGTTATGTCCTCATGCTATATGGACATGTCTTATATTGAATTGTGTCCTCACAAAACGTTTGCAGCTATTTGGCTAGCCCATGATTCCTGGTATTGTGTAATAGTCCTATATACTGTAAACTTTGCCTCTGTAATGTTAATGAGGGAGGATGGGCAGCAGTTGTGTTGATGAGGCAGGGTTCAGTGTGTAGATTTGTATTGTGCATGGAGGCAATTTCTTGGTAGATATTAAAGAAAGGGAAACAAGCAGAGAGTCGGGGACCTCATGCTACCAAGAAGCAGTGCCAGGAGCAGAGCACATCTCTTGGACCAGGGTTCCTGCACCTCAGAAACTCCCATTCAGAGGATGATTGACATCAAGGACTTTCCTCCAGAGCCAACCAAAGAAGCCTTCTTCTGGAGCTGATGCCCTGCATTTGGACATTTAGCCTGCAGGACTGAGGCAAAATAAAATTTCTCTTTTGAAAGTCATCCAGTTATCATATTTCTGTTACTGCAGCATTAAATGACTAAGATGTGACTCTAATCATTATATATTTTGTACTTCCTCAGCCACTGTGGTGGATTTTATTTTAAATTTATTTTATCAGAAATTAATGTTGCCATTCCTGCTCTCTTGGATTGTTAGATGTATTCTTTCCCATCCTTTGAGTTTTAATTTGTTTCTCTAAGGTATTTCTCCTGTAGGCAGCATATAGACAGATTGTGTTCTCTTTATCCATTCTGCCACTCTCTGTCTCTTCATTGATACATTCAATTCATTTCCATTGGATGTAATTATTGCTAGTTGAGTTTTGTGCTGATATCTTTTTTATGCATCACTCAGGTTCTTTGTTCCACTTAATTTTCTTTGCTGAATTCTTTTCTTTGTATGCTTTCTTTTTGTCTTTTCAACTGTCATTGAATTTTTGTTTGCTGAGGCTTCATATTTTTCTTGACTTTTATTTTGGTTTATATGATTGTTAATTTCCTTTGTGATTACCCTAATTTTTATGCCTGTTTTCCTAAATTTAAACCAGTGTTTTATTTCTTTGAATCACCTTGATTTGCTTTCCATAATAAAAATCTATGAGTACATGTTTTTTAGTCCCACTTTTTGTTATGATGTTATCATCTTTTATGTAATGACATCTTTGTTTCTCTATTTTCAGTTTTTAGCTTTGATTTACTTTTGTGATTTCTTTATCTTGGTTGGTATCTCTTGACTCTGTCCTGTGTTCTAGTCTTGGGTTGTTATCTGATTTTATTGATTTTTCTAATGGAAGTACTCTCTTCAGTCTCTTTTTTTATTTTGATTTGGTTTTTTCAAATTCCCTAAACTTCTGCTCTGACTCGATGGCACTTGGTTTGGCGTAAACTTCTGCTTATATGGAAATATTCTAATATTGCCATTATATCAGAGAGCCAGTTTTACTGGATATAGTTTCTGTTGAGTAGTTTGAGCTTAGTCTTATTAACTCCCCTTTGTAAATATTTATTTTATATGTCTAAAAACTAAAAACCAAACCCATTGCCATTGAGTTGCTTATGACTCATAGTGACCCTATAGGGTGGAGTAGAACTGCTTCATAGAGGTTCCAAGGAGCACCTGCTGGATCTGAACTGCTGACCTTTTGATTAGCAGCTGTAGCACTTAGCCACTATGCCATTAGGGTTTCCTTGTATATCTCTAGCTGCTTTTAAAATTCTCTCCTTATCTTTGGTTTTGGCATGTTTGATTATAGTATGCCTTTTTGACTTTCTTTGGAGATCTACCTTTTGTGATGTTTGATGAGCATCTTAGAAATTTTTTGTCAAAAAATCATTGATAATTCTCCCTGTCTTTTCCATTATGTATTCACCCTGTTCTGGCACTATAGTCACTCATAGATTATTTCTCTTGAAAGGGTCCCACATAATTCTTAGTATTTCCTCAGTTTTAGAAAAGTGTTTTATATGACTTTTCCTCAAATATGTTGTTCTCAAGTGCTTTATTTTAACTTCCAGTAATTCTGCTTTCCATTGCCTCAATTCTGCTCCTTTGACTTTCTGTTGAGTTGTGTGATTCTGAATTTTTATTATTAATATTCTGAATTTCCAGTTGCTATCTCTGTGGTGTCCTGTAGGCTGTTAAATTATTTCATTATGCTCTGCTGTGTTTTGCCTCACCTCCTTCTTGATTTCTTGAATAGTTCTGTATATTAATCTTCTGTATTCTACTTGTAGTAATTCCAAGAAATTCTCTTCATCCGTAAAGTTTCTTGATTATTTCTTTTGTCAGATTTCTGACTCTGCTATAATCTGTCTCTTCTTGTGATTTGATATTGACTCTTGTCTCTCAGCTGTCAGTAAGTTTTTGTGCTTATTTAATGTTTGCTTTCTGTGTTCTACCTTCTTGTTTTGTTTTATTTTGAAATACTTGAATAGGCTGATCATGTAAGCTAGTTTGATTTTTGGTGTCTCTGAAGTTCTAACATCATGCCACCAGGAGTCCATTTAGTTTTCTTATATGTATTCAGCTCAAGTATCCAGGTAGTTGGTCACCAAGTGTGTGATGTGATCTTTCTCCTACACTCCTAGATGGGGAGGAGTGATTGGTGTAGGTGCAGGCATCTGACTGCACATGCTGGGAAAGGCATGAGTCTGACAGCTGTCCATGAGTATCTGTCAGAAAAGCTTGTTTCTATTCCGTAGAGTATATAAGTGGACAGGTTTTGCAGCTGGTACCCAATGCTATATGTATGTGTTAATGGCATTCAAAGTTCCTGGACCTCTTATGACTGTACCTAGGCAAAGAACTGTTTCTGCCTTGAGTTCCTGGTCTAGGAGAGCCGGATTAACATCTGCTCTCCCTTTCCTGTCAGCCCAATTTCTCAGTGGTCTCTGATGTTCAGGACTCCTAGAATATCATATATAATCTATTCTTGTTGTTGTTAGAGGATTCACAGAAAGTTTCTGACTACTCCCTCCTTTACTTTTGAAATCTTTTAATGGGAAATAATTAATTCCTGCTTGTGGATGTCATCGTTATTGAGCTAGCTGTTTGTCAGGATTATGTAGAAAGAGTTACCATAGCAGATCTGGTTATTCAATACTTTCTTTCCTCTGAGGGAATCTAGAATCTCATTTGACCCGTGGTTAAACCTGGAAGTGCCGCTCTCAGAATGTTCCTTATGTTACTGATGAAAAATGTTGATATACATGGCCAAAGTGCTTTTCTTTTATTGCAAATATGACTATAATTTTTTTTTCTGGGGAAATTCTGTATTATTTTGTCTAGGTTGTTTAGCTATGTTTATGCAGTGTATCTTGTATCTGGCCTCAGGTCTTAAGCTTTGGGTATCATTGCTAGTCATATAACAGGGATGTGCCTACATAAAACTTCAGACCCTGAGGCATGTGAAGCTTCTCTGGGAAGAGACATTTCACATTTATCCCTGTAATATCCTGGTAGAGAGATCACATCCTATAAATTTCTGGGTGAGGAAGGACTTGGAAACTTGTGACTGACCTCTCTGTACTTTACTGAATTTGTGTTTGTATTTCTGTTGCTGTTACCCTATAACCTTTGTTGTAACAAACCTTAGCTGAAAGTTTAACTAGCTGTTGAATCTTGGAAGATTTTATGGTGAGTGGTTGGATTTGAGGGTAGATATGCTGTGGAATATTTTTCAATGTTATAACAAAAGATACTAAGACTATGTGTACTAATGTGGAAAAAGATGTAGTATATAATGTTAAGAGAAAAAAGATATAGATCAATACCTAAAATAGTATCTCAATTATTTTTTAAAAAGGATGTGGGAAAAAATATAAAGGCATTCACATTTCTTATTGTTGTTGTGAGATGCCCTAAAGTCAGTGTCAGCATAATGAAACACTTCCCAGGTTTGTGCAATGGATCTATTTAAAGGGTTAAAAATTGCATATGCCACTGTAATGAATAAGGCTCTTCTGACCAAATCCATGATATTTTTAATTGCCTCATATGCATGCAAAAATTGTGAAAAAGGAAAACTAAATCAGTTTTGACATATTTGAATTGCAGTGTTGGCAAAGAATATTAAGTATGCAATGGACTCTCAGAATAATGTACAAGTCAGTCTTGGAAGAAGTATAGCTGGAGTGTTCCTAGAAGCAAAGCCAGACTGATTTTGTTTGTTCCACTGACTGTGGACTTGTCATCAGGAGGGATCAACTGCTGGAAAAGAATATCAGGCTTGGTAGAGTAAAAGGACATAAAACATGTGGAAAACCCTTAATGGGATGGATTGACATATTATGGATTCGACAATGGGCTCAGTGATACCAACAACTGTAAGGATGGTGCTGGACCAGGCAATGCTTTATTCTGTTATACATAAGGTCACTACGAGTTGGAGTTGAGTCTGTGGTAACTCACAACATAAACAGAAAAATGAAATCACGTATGTATTTTATATTTATACTGAAAGATACTATTCTGTATTGTCTAATTTCCCTTGCTTCAAATACACTGCCTCAAAAGTTAACTTACAGTATATTCAAATTTTTGTCACTTATGCCTTCTGTAACTCAATTTTTAGTGTGATATATTACACGTGGATTTTCAGTATGTGTAGTGGACCTATAAGAATCTGTGACCCAGAATTTTATCTAAAATAAAAAATACCGTATATACTTATTACAGTTACATCTTTGTGTTTGGTTTTCTTCATATACTTACTATTCCGTTTACAAATTATTTCATAATTGTGCCAAATGTATCATGATCTAACTTTAAATGATAGCTATCTATCATTATATAGTAATGTAATGATACATATGATACAATAATATATAATATGATAATGTAATAATAATGGTGTCATAGTCATTAAAAGCTACATCTGCTATCAAAGGGCTGGCAGTTAGACTGCACCAGAAGCTCCCTGGAAACTCCATGGGGAAGTTCTACTTTGTCCTACAGGGTTGCTATGAGTCAGAATTGACTCAATGACAATGGGAAATATAATAGGCTGCAAACGTCTTGCCCTAATTACAAATGCCATTTATGATTGCTAAAATACTTATTCTTAGCTTTCATTCCCATCCGAACTAACCATCACTAAACATTTCTAAGTATTTGATGCATGAAAAATATTGTTACCCTTTTGCTAAACCTCAAAGTAATCCCAGTAAACACTCAGTTCCCTAGAAAAATATATAGATAAGTTATAAAATAGAGAAATAAGAGAATTAAAATAGCCTAAATAAGGTTAAAGGTCATTTGTGTCTCATATTGCTTGCATTCTATCATTTATCTTAATTTTCCTAGGGAAACAGACCTCAAAAAGATGGCTTGAATGGTTCCGTAATTGCCACTGCTTAAGGAGAAAACATCTGCAGTGGTTGCGAGCCTTCCTCTACCAAGGTTTGAGAAATATGAATAACTACTTCCTGTGTCTTCTTTTTGTTGACCTGAGTTTGGCTACAATAGACTAAAATTTTCTTTTTGCTAAAACTACTGCCAGGGACTGAAGGATCTGTTCAGTTTCTATAAATTGTTCCAGTGACCTAAAGAGAGAGAGAGAGGGAAAAAAAATCCCAAATGTAACATTAACACTGTAACTTATTATGGCTGATGTCTAAAGTCAGATTCTGAGCTGATAATTACAAAAAGATCACTGTGTGTGACGGTAACCTTGGTCACTAGGTGGTTTGAGAGTCAGCATAATGATTTAATATCATTGTCTCTTCATCAAGGGACTTGAAGGCTGAGGTGATGGCTTCACTGTCTGACGGAGAAATCTTTATCTCCTAATTGAGTTCAAAGTGATTTTCAAGCAAATTGTACTCTTAAGTTGATGATTAGAATTCTGGAGTGCTTCCCCAAAAGTAAAGAGTAAACATAATAAACAACTGCATATTATACTATATGCATTATTATATTTTCACCTAATAGTTTTTGTTTTGTTGCACTGTCGCTGAGAATAGCCCAGTCACACGGACCAATTTATACGGTAGTTGTCATCTTGAACAAACCAAAACCCTGGTGGTGTAGTGTTTGTTAGTCACAGCTGCTAATCAAAAAGTCAGCAGATCAGATCCACCAGGTGTTCCTTGAAAATTGTATCGGGTAGTGCTACTTGGCCCCACAGAGCCACTATGAGTAGCAGCCAACTTGAGGGCAATGAGTTTGTTTGTTTTTGGTTTTGTTGTCACGAGTCCCTCCAAGTATACAATATAACAGTTACTTTCTCTACCACCCATCTACTCCATCTCCTATGCACTTCCCCAAATCCTCACATTTTGCCAAGTACGTGGGAACATAACTGATAAAGTACAAAGATAATTCACTCCACAGCTTTCTGAGCATTTAAAAATTCGCTAAATAAAGCTGGGCTAACATTTGCAAGTAAGTTATAGTTTCGGCTTTAAATTGCAAAAGTAGAGTTTAAGATGTCTATTAATTACTCATTCTATACTATTTGTTACTGTTCTTGAATGCCATCAAGTGAGTTCCCACTCATAGAAACCATATATACAATGGAATGAAACACTATTAGGTATTGTGCCATCTTCTGGATCATTGTTATGTTTGAGCCCATTGTTAGAGACACTGTGCCAGTCCATCTCTTTGAGGGTGAGGGCTTTTTCAGTTGAGATTTTTTATTTATTTTTTTTCATTTTCTTTTCAATTTCTTCTCTTGAAAATTTGGTCTGTTCATAATTTTAGCTTCAGTTTGTGTTAGTTTGAATAGGTCATGTGTTTCTAAAAATTTGTCCATTTCCTCAGGCTTCAAATTTGTTGGAGCATAATTTTGATAGTTACAATCCTTTTTATTTTAGTTGAGTCTGTTGTAATGTTCCTCATTTCTTTTCTTATTTGGGTTATTTGTATCTTCTGTTTTTCTTTTGTCAGTTTGGCTTGTATTTTTTTTCAATATTGTTGACCCTTTGAAAGAATCCACTTGTGGTCTTTTTGATTTTTTAAAATTGTTTTTCTTTTCTTTATTTCATTTATTTCTGCTCTGATCTTTATTGTTTTTTTCTTCTGATAGCTGTGGACTTCTTTGGCTATTCTTTTTCTATTTGTTCAAGTTGTGTTGCTAAAGTTTTGATTTTGTCCCTTTCCTCTTTTTGATGTGTGCATCTCTTGCGATAAATTGACCTCTAAGTACTGCATTTTCTGTATGTTAAAGGTTTCAGTATGGGGTATTTTCATTCTTGTTTGCTTCTAATGATTTTTTGACTCCATGTTTGATTTCTTCCATTATTCACTGTTTTTTAAACAGAGCATTATTCAGTTTCTGTGTATCTGATTTTGTTATTTGCTCTTCCTGTTGTTCATTTATACTTTGATAGTATAGTGTTGTGAGAAGATAGTTTATATTATCTCAGTGTTTTGATTTGACTGAGGGCTGCTTTGTGGCTAAGATGTGGTCTGTTCTGCAGAACATTCCTCATGTTAGAGAAGAATGTGCACAATGCAGCTGTTGGGTGGAGTGTTGATAAATGTGTTTCTTAGTGCAAGGTGGCTGATGGGAGCCTTTAGATCTTCTGTATCTTTGTTGAATTACCTTCTAGATACTCTCTTCTTTTCATAGAGTTATATGTTGAAGTTTTCTATTATTATTGTGGCACTGTCAGTTATTCTTTTCAGTGCTGTTAGAGTTTGTTTTATGTATTCTGGAGCCCTGTCATTGGGTGCATAGATGTTTATTACTGTTATTGTTTCATGATAGATTGTCCTTTATTCATTATATGGTGCCCTTTTTGTCTTTATTTTGTTTTAAAATTTTAAAATCCATTTTATCAAAGATTAGTATAAAAGCCAAGTGCCATCGTGCCATCCTTAATCTTTTATTTGTTAGCTGTTTGTTTGCTTCATATATTTTTTCCATCTTTTGATTTTTAATAACTTTGTGTCTTTGTTTCTATCTTTCTTGTAGACATCGTATTAGTGGATCCTGGTTTTTTTTTTTTTTTAATCTATTGTGTCATTCTGTCTCTTTATGGATGCGTTTAGGCTATTTATGTTCCCCCTAGAGAAACAAACAAACAAAAAAACCCACAAAAACCCACTGCCATCAGGTTGATTCTGATTCATAGTGAATATATATTTAGTGTAATTATTAATAGGTATGAAATTTTTGCTGTCTTTTTTCCGGTGCTTTTTTTGTATGTGATGGTGATGATTTCTTTGTTCTTCTCAGTCTTGCCTGCTGATTCCTTCTATTTGTGGACTTAAAAAAATCTTATGTTTTTGTAGATTTTGTGTTCACTGAGACTATATGTATTTTTCTTAATTTTGATGAGTAAATTTTTATCTGATATCTTCTGTTTAGATGTTTTATTTTGCCATTACTTCCTTTTGCTTTAGCTACTTTATGTTCAAGAGCAAGTTTCAAAGTCTCCTCTGACATCCAGTTTGGTGTTTTCTTTCTTTTCCTGGCTTGTTAATGACCTCTTGCTCTCTTCATAGATGATGCCTTTGATGTCATTCCACAATTCATCTGGTTTTCAATCATTAGTGATCAACACATCAAATCTGTTGTTGAGATGGTCTTTAAACTCAGGAGGGGTATACTCAAGGTTCTACTTTAGCTCTCGCGGACTTGGTCTAATTTTCTTCAGTTTTAATTTGAATTTGCGTATGAGCAATTGATGATCTGTGTCACAGTCAATGCCTGATCTTGTTTGGACTGCTGATGTGGAGCTTTTCTATCATCTTTTTCCACAGATGTAGTCAATTTGGTTCCTATGTATGCCACCTGGTGAGGTCCATGTGTACAGTCACTGTTTGTGTTGGTTAAAAAAGGTATTTGCAATGGAAAAGTCATTAATGTCTCAAAATTCTATCATGCGAACTCCAGCATTATTTCTGCCACCAAGGCTATGTTTTTTTACCTACCAGTCCTTCCTCATTGTTTCCAACTTTTGCATTCCAGTCACCAGTAATTATCAATGCATTCTGATTGCATGTTCAGTCAATTTCAGGCTGCAGAAGGTGGTAAAAATCTTCAGCCTCTTCATCTTTGGTTAGTGGTTGGTGTGTAAATTTGAGTAATATTTGTATTAACTGACCATCCTTGTAGGTGTATGGATATTATCTTATCACGGCGTTGTACTTCGGGACAGATGTTGAAGTGTTCTTTTTGATAATGAACACAACACAGTTCCCCTTCACATTTTTGTTTCCAGCATAGTAGACCATATGATTGTTGGATCTGAAATGGGCAAAACCAGTCCATTTCAACTCACTAATGCCTATGATGTCAATGTCCATGCATTCTATTTCATTTTGACAATTTCCAGTTTTCCTACATTCATACATTTTACATGCCATGTTCTGATTATTAGTGGATGTTTACAGCTGTTTCTTCTTATTTTGAGTCATGCCACATCATCAAATGAAGATCCCAGAGGCCTTACCCCACCCACATCATTAAGATCAACTCTACTTTGAGGAGGCAGCTCTTCCTTGACTATCTTCCAAGTGCCTTCCAATCTGGGATGCTCACTTTCCGGCACCATATGTGACAGTGTTTGGCTGCTATTCTTAAGGCGTTTTCTGGCTAATTCCTTTCAGAAGTAGAATGTCGGGCCCTTCTTCCTAGTCTGTTTTAGTCTGGATGCTCAGCTGAAACTTATCTACCATGGCTGACTCTGCTGGCACCTAATTATCAGTGGCATAGCTTCCTGCAGACAAGTGGGGGCTGCTCACTCTCTCCTTATCTGATGGTGTTACATTGCTTACCTGATGGTGTTACCCTGCTTACCTGATGGTGTTACCCTGCTTACCTGATGGTGTTACCCTGCTTACCTGATGGTGTTACCATCCTTACCTGATTGCACCTAATTGCGCTCTTGAGGAATTTATATATGGATCAAGAGGCAGTCTTGCAAACAGAACAAGGAGACCCTGCTTTGTTTAAAGTCAGGAATGGTGTGTGTCATGGTTGTATCCTTTCACCATATCTTTTTAACCTTTATGCTGAGCAAGTAACCTGAGAAGCTGGATTATATGAAGAAGAACGAGGCATCAGGATTGAATGATGACTAATTAACAACATGCGTTATGCAGATGACACCACCTTACTTGCCAGAAATGAAGAAGATTTGAGGCATTTACTGATGAAGATCAAGGACCACAGCCTTCAGCATGGAATGCTCCTCAACATCAGGAAAACAAAAATCCTCACAACTGGGCCAGTAAGCAACACTGTCATAAACAGAGAAATGATTGAGGTTGTTAAAGATTTCATTTTACTTGGGTCCACAATCAATGCCCCTGGAAGTCAAAAGACACATTGCACTGGGAAAATCTGCTGTAAAGGACCTCTTCAAAGTATTCAAAAGTAAAGATGTCACCTTGAAGACTAAAGCACACCTGACCCATGCCATGGTATTTCCAATCTCATCATATATGTGTAAAAGCTGGACTATGAACAAAGAAGACAGAAGAAGAATTGAGGCTTTTGAATTGCAGTGTTGGAGAAGAATGTTGAGTGTACTATGGACCGCTAAAAGAACCAACAGATCTGTTCTGGAAGAAGTATAACCAGAGTATTCCTTGGAAGCAAAGATGGCAAGACTGTGTCCTACATATTTTGCACATGTCAGGGACATCACGCTTGGTAGAGTGTAAGGTCAGTGGAAAAGAGGAAGACCCGCAAGATGGATTGACACAGTGGACACAACAATGGGTTTAAGCATAAAAACAATTGTGGACATGGTGCAAGACTGGACAGATTTTCATTCTGTTGTTCATAGGGACACTGTGAGTTGAAACCAATTCAACAGCACCTACCAAAAGTTTTTATCCTTGTCTTCCTAAGTTGAACTAGACTTTTATTACTTGGTACTGCCTTACCTTCCTCTACATTTGAACATGCTACACCGAGACAGTTTATTCCCTCTTATTATTCTGACGTTATTGTTATTTACAGATTAACCTCTCTAGTTCCCTGTTGTAAATCTTTTACTTTTAATTAATCTTTGAGAGTTTATTACCTACATTGGTGTCTGGGTCATGCAATCTTTCATCCAAGATTCAGATCATCATCTGTTGTTTGTTGTCTAACCAAAGGATTCCTTTTAATGAGTCTTATGAGTTTATACACAGTCCCTTAATTTCTGTTTACTTGGAAGCATCCTAATTTCACTATCGTGTTTGAATGAAAGTTTTGCAGCGTATATTATTCTTGGTTGGCATTTTTCTTTTCTTTGAAGGCTTTATACATGTCATCCCAAATCTGCCAGGTGTTCCTTGGAAACTCTACAGTGCATTTCTATGCTGACCTCTAGGGTTGCTATGAGTGAGACATGACTTGATGGCAGTGGGTAGGTATTATCTTCTTGGCTGCATAGTTTCTGCTGACTAGTCAGGGCTTAGTCTTACTGTTTCCCCTCTTTCTTTGACTTTCTATTTTTCTTGAACTGCTCTTAGTACTCTGGATTTAGAGAACATAATTATGATATGGCTTGGTAATTTTCTTTCAGGTTCTATCCTGTATAGGATTTGTGAGTTTCCTGGATGGTTTTTCATCTTTCATGACATTAGAGAAATTTTCTGTCGGCAGTTCTTCAGTAATTCTGTGTTTTACATTTTCTGTCTCCCCATTTTGGGACTCCGGTCACTTGAAATTTTTTGCTTATGATTTTGTTCCACAACATTTTCAAGATTCTTCGTCTTTCTTTTCTCTGATTTTTCCTTAAACAAAGTAGTATCCAAGAATTTGTCTTCAATTTTATTGATCCTGTCTTCCATTATTTCAAGCTGCTTCTCAGCCATTCTATGGAACTGTCCATTTCTGAACTCTTGTTTATCTTTTGGATTTCTAGTAGTGATTTTTGCATAATTTCTATTTGTGAGTTTATTTTAGTGTTTTGTTTCTGAATCAAAAATGGTTTTGAATTCTTCCATTGCTTTGTCTGTTTTTCCATAATATTATCTTGTTTTCCTCACTTTTTTCTGGATATTCCTTCAACTCTTGCATAAAAGAACAAACCAACCCTTTTGCCTTTGAGTTGATGTTGACTCATATCAACTGTATAGGACACAGTAGAACTGCCCCATAGAGTTTCCAAGGAGCTCCTGGTGGATTTCAACTGCCAGTCTTTTGGTTAGTAGTCACAGCACTTAACTACTATGCCACCAGAGTTTCTAGTCTGAATATTAGAGATCTGAATTTGTTGTCGGGTAGTTTCAGTGCATTTCTGTCTCTGGAAATGCCACCTAGTGTTTCATTTTAGATTCCTACTAGAGCTATCCTGTCTTTTTTTTTTTTTTTTAATATGTTTTGATATTGTCTGTTGTCTTCAGGACATTCAGTAGTTATTTTCTTCGTGCATTGATTGTAGATTTACTTGTTTCATCTTGCTTTTCTTTGTTTTATTTGGTTGTATCTGAGCAGGTGGGCTGGGTATTCTTTATTGTGTGCTCATCTGTAGACACAATATTTCTCACCACCTTGTCCAGTGAGCAAGGCCAGTCATTTAACTATGTACAGCAGGCTGAGTCCAAGGGAAGGGGAGGACCTAGAAAGAGTCATTTGTGCACACACTGGGATTGACAGGGTGGGACCAAAGGTCAGTGCCAGGCAAAATTTGATAGACCAAACGTGTACTTCTCATAGCACTGTGCTCAGTGCGTGGTGCCAATAGGAAGGAGAGTGTAGGTATATTGTGATGTGTGGAGCTAAGTGGGTGTAGGAAAAAAGAGAAGAGAAAAACAAGAATGCCCCTTTCCCCCAAAAGATTGCTGAGCGAGTCTGCCTTTGGAATGTGAAAACTCAGATAAGCTGTGTGCCAGTGGCTTTCTAGTTGAGATATAGTGCACAACCTGTCCTATAGGGTTGTTATGAGTAGAATAATGTCATGATCAATGATGCAAATGTAGTGAACACATGGAGCTTCCAACTCACATAAAGAATGATAGTTTCAGTTATTTGCTATCAACATGCAGCAAAATTTGACCTTTGCATTTTTCTTCTTAGTTTCTTTGTTTGTCAAACTCATGAAGTAATGTCTTATAAAATAATGTTCTGTGATGTAAACATATATCAAGACATTGTTTCCTACAATGTTCAGTAGTAAAGGTCAAGAGACAGTGGCTGAAAAGGCTATAATGAAAAAAAAGACACTAAGGCGCTGTGACATCTATATGTAAAAGGTGTTAAAATTGATGCCATTCTATTGTAGCTAAATGGAATTTACAATATGTTCAGGAAAGCGACTCCTCTGATTTTTCTCCAGCATGCTTAAAAAATAAATGACTACCAAAATTTTATGTATAAAAGCTCCTAAGAAAAATAAAGAGACTGGCAAACATACCTGAGATTTCATCATTTCTCTGCCACATCTACTATTGTTACTATTGTCATACAGAACAAAGAACATAGTGCCCCACTCCCGATTCAGTCTGTTTGTCTGTGGGTGTGAGAAGATATATGTTAACGTAACAGAGTACTTGACAACATATTTTAAGAATATATGCAATGATAAATTGAGCACCTGCTGTCTTTCAGAAACTGATCTGGCTTCTTGTAAAACATTAATGAATTATACAGATAAAGAGTGATTTTCTTGTAGAGCCTATATGTTAGTGGGGCAAGATGTAGACTATTAAAAACATAATAAATAAACTAGTTATATCATATATTTGGAAGCAGAAATTAATCTTGAGTAAAATAAACTAGTGAATTGGCATCAAATATTTCAATGAGACAAGGGCAATTAGCAAATTTAAATGTAGAGAAAAAAATGCAAGACAAATGGAGTAACTATAACTTTACTGCTCAGTGCAGAAACTAGCCACAAGTGACAAATAGGTACTTCAAATATAGTTAGGGGACATGGATCTCTGAACTTTTCTTTTTATTTAATTGTAATTATAATTTAATATAATAATATAATTTAAATGTAACAACTGATACTAGGTTCAGTTATTAGAAAATGTTTAAATATGCTTAGAAATCAAGTATGAAAGCCTACTTTTTCAACTATAATTTTTATTTAAAATATGTTGGTCAATATTAGCATAGAAGTTTAGCATACAAATTGAGATATGCTACTATAGAGTACAAATCAGATTGAAAGCCTCAGTATAAAAAGTAATGTAAAACACCTCATTAATAATTTTATATTTGTCACATGTTCAGAAGATAATATATTGGATCTATTAAATTAGCTAAACATATTAGTGAAATTATTTTCACAGTTTTATGCTGATTTAGTTAAGAGACTTGCAGATGAGAAAGTCTAGAGAATTACATTTTGGAACAAAATGAAATATTTCTATTTACATGTGAGCAGAGACTCTGAAGTGTCTGTCAGGGATTGGCTTATGGCATTGGTATGAATAGGTGGAGTAATTTGTAAGAGTAAATGAGAAAATAGCTACATTCAAAAACAGAATTGATAAGATTAGTCAGAATTGTTAAGTGCTCCAGTGTTAGATCAAATGATTCAAACAATTTCTCTTCCCAGTCTTCTCTCTCTCAAGATTTGTTTTAAACGATTCTTCTGTACATCCTTGTAGTAAGCAGATTTAAGAATTCTGTTGGAATGGAACTCAAAAATAAGCCCAAACTATCTAAAATTGGACCCAACCTCTGCACAGTGTGAATAATGACCAAAAAAAAAAAAAAAAGATTGGAGTTTGTGAAGATGGAAAATGGAATAATCAAAAGGTAGAATGAACATAATTAAAATGTTGTAATCTCCAGCTAAACTCAACTCCTGAAGAAATTTGTGTGATAACCTTATCACCCTAAACACTAACACTAGATATTGAATATGCTTTGTGGTCTCTGGAAATAAGCATATACAATGAAATAAAATACTTTACTTGGTTGATTTTTATTTACTCTCCAGAATACAAGTAAAGATTTAAAAACACATGAAGAATATACATATATCTCCAATGATCAAGAGAAAACACATTCACTGGAGGTAGATTTGCAGATGATTCAGTTTTTTATTAGCAGACAGTTCATTTTAAACAAATTAGTTTTCCAGGGAAGGTAAATAAAGGCATGATATAGTCAGAAGGAATTTTTCATCTTTAAAAGAGGGCCAAATGAAATTTTAGAACGGTAAAATAAAATATCTGACATTAAAACTCATTACATGGCCTAAAAGCAGATTGAAAAAAAAAAAAATCCAATTAATTGGAAGACAAATAAGAATTATTGAAATTGAAGGAAAAATACTTTTTTTTTTAAAGTTCATCAATCGGATGTGGATTAATACCAAGCGGTCTGAATCATGTGAAAGACTGTTTGGGTCTTTAGGCTACTGAAACTTCCAAACACTGCTGGACATAGTGTGGAATGATACAATTCTTCTGGAGAACTGTTGTTAGGTGCCGCTAAGTCAGTTTCAACTCATAGCAACCCTTTGTCCGTTCTTGTGCCTTTCTCGTGATCCTTGTTATGCTGGAGCCCATTGTTACAGCCACTGCGCCAGTCCGTCTCGTTGAGGGTCTTCCTCTTTTTCACTGATGCTCCACTTTGCCAAGCATGATGTCTTTCTCCAGGGATTGGTCCCTCTTGATAACATGCCCAAAGTGTGTGAGATGAAGTCTTCCCATCCTCACTTCCAAGGAGCATTATAGCTATACTTTCACTGACACAGATTTGTTTAACATAAATTAAAACATCCGTACTTGAAAAATATATGTATCACCTAGATTCGTTTTTTAAGTCAAGTTAATTCAGAAATAAAATACATCTACCACATGTATTAGGGGGACTGTGAAGCAGTAGGAACTCTCATTAATTACTGATAGAAATATCAATTCATAAAATATGTAGAAATTATCTGGCAAAGTTGAATATATGTATAGCTTAAATGGCAGACATTTACCTGACAAAAATTATGCCCCTTAGGAATAGGAACATATATATACTTGTCAGCAATAAAAGAATAAACTACTTGTTAATTCAACAACCTAGGTAAGTATGCCATACATCATGCTAAGTCAAAGAAGCCCTACACAAAAGACTACGTAATCCATTTATATGACAGTCTATAGCTGTCAAAATGGATCTGTGGTCAGAAGGTGACTATTACCTCCACAGGAGATGGATTTAAAAGGCTCAGGGCAGATTCTGGAATGATCAGAAGATTTTCTTTCTCTCTCTCTTTCTTTTTTTTTGCATGTTGATTACAATTCATTGATTGAATACTTAAACTGTACATTTTACTGTACACAAAGTACGTCTTGTTTTAAGTATAAATCACATTTAACTTTTTTATTGCTGTTTATTTTTATCGTAATTAATTTAAAGTTACTCAACTACGTAATTATTTACTGATACTCAGATCCAATAAGCATTCATCTATCAGAGGAGAATTATATTTCAGCAGAGTTTCCTGGCTAAGACACACTAGGAAGAAAGTCCTTGAGATCAACTTCCAAAAAAAATTAACCATTGAAAACACTAATTACCTATACTATTGTGCTCTGTATCACCATGAGTCAAAAAGTCAACTAGATAACAGCTAAAAACAACAAATATATATATATTTTTATATGCTACTGTGTGTATATGTATGTATATGTGTATATATTACTGCTCTGTATACATATGTATGTGTGTATATATAACACCGACATATCATGGACTAAAATCCTTTGTATTTTCAAGACTTTAAATGGCTCACGAGTCTCAGATCTTTTCAGTTGGGGTGTCAGTAAGAAAGCAGCTCAGTCACCATGGAGCTTGTAGTCTACAGTTCTATATTTAGATATGAGCAAAGCAAATAGAACAAAATAAACTTTCTAGAATTTGGGGTTAACGATCACAGTAAATGATGATTGGAGAGCACCACCATGTTAGTTTAGGTCCTCTGGAAAGTAGATACCAATGTAGGGTTAGCCATGCAGGTGATGTTTTTAGAGAAGGGGCCGGCAGTCAATCCCTGTTCTCACAGGAGGACATGTGAGGGATTCATTTTCATGGTTGTTGTCTTTGTCTAGGCCAGCAAAAGCATGGCCTAATTAAAAATGCAATCCTACTTCCAGAGAAGGGGATCATTGTAGTAATTTTCCCCAGAAGACTGCAAATTTGCCATGTATTTGCAACTGCTCTCTGTTCTCTGGTTTTGGAGGCCTGGTGGTGCAGTGGTTAAGAGCTTGACAGCTAACTAAAATACCAACAGCTGAAATCTACCATCTGTTCCTTGGAAACCCTATGGGGCTGTTCTACTCTGTTCTGTAGAATCACTGTGAGTCAGAAACAACTTGATGGCCATGGATTTGCCTTCAGTTTTAGTTTTATTGTGATCATTCTGTCCTATTTCTCTTATTTTATAATGGTAGGCATGTATTAGGTAACTTGTTTGTTGTTGATTGGTTTTCCATCTAGGCTTGTTTAAAAACTGCCATGTATTTTTATTCTTTGATAGAAAGACTAGCGTTATTACTCAAGATTTATGGCATTCAATCCCCTGATACAAAGGAGTGTATCTCAGAGACATAACCTCAAAGGGTAGGTTAAGTGTATTTTACCAGTGGAAGAGAGTGAACTGCATATCTGTTGGCCAGAAGCATGAACTACGATACCAGTGATGCTCTTGCCAAGTATTTCCAGCTCACTGCCACCCAGGCTCACAACGCGTTTACAGTAGTTGTTGGATGTCAAGTAGGCGCCAACTCACAGCAACCCTACAGACCAAACGAAACTGGCCGTACGATTTCTTAGGCTGTGACCTTTATGGGAGCTGATCACCTGGTCTTTTCTCTAGCAGAGCATCTGAGAGCTTTGAACTGTCCAGCTTTCAATCAACAGTTGAGTGCTTAATCATTGTGTGACATACATTTAGCCATAATTTAAATTTGTCACTTCTAGGTCACAGCATTTCATGGATATTGGTATGCTTCAGAGCTCCTTTTAAAGCAACGACAATGATAGAAAATTTCAAAATGGTGCTTGAACCTTCAGTTTACGGCACTGAGTGACTCAGATAAACAAAATTGTCCTGCCATCCCACAGGCAGATAAAACTTTAAAGAGCAGTAAGCCATAGTTTTGTTTTGTTTCTATAGATATTTGGACACTGTAGTTCAAGTTTTGTTACAATGCCTGATGTATTTGTATTTAGAAGATTCTTTAAAAATTTACAAATAAATAAAAGAATCAATAGTGATAATTGGAAGAGAGTGGAGAAATTTTATATATACTTTGTTCTTGTGTACCCATGGCAAGCTCTTCATATTCTTTTCAAATATGCTAATATTTTCTTTGTTTTTAGATTCCATAATACTTTATCTGGTCTTTCAAGATTATTAGCCAGGAATTTTTGTTAATAAATGTCTTCTACTTCTAAAATAGTTTTCAAAGAATGCACATCCTACCCTTTCCATGTATAAAATATCTCATGCTTATGGATTTATGTGATACTAAATTTAAAATAGTCATATAGTACAAAGATACATGTCTTCTTTGCATCAGTCTGTTAAATAAATTTATCAAAACCAAGGATAAAAAGACCCAAAAGATTCAGTGTGACTATTTTTGAAGCCCATCGAGCTTTTTTCCCCTGCACACAGTCTGTTCAGGTCATGGCTGGCACTGTTTACTATGTGGCACCTGCATGTGTAGGTTTAATGTAGGTTTCTCATCACATTCCTTACATCTCATGTGAAATAATTTGACATAAAAAAAAAAAAACTCTGTTGTTCTGCTAAGCTATATCTATAGGGAATATTGTTAATTGGATCCCTATTTTAATTTCATTAGATGTATACTGCCAGAACTACTGGATGACTAGTAACCAAGAGAGTATTTTGTAATCTTGGATATTCTATTTCATTATTTTTATTAATTTTTTCTCTTTTTAGGTAGGTAAATATCAGTAAACTTCACATTAGTTCATTATTGTCCCTTTCAATGAATAATTAGATGAAACAAAGCCTCTGGATATAGTCACATAATTGAGGACAAAAACCATGAAATCCATATTTGGAAAATCAAAGGATAAAACATGCAAGTTATTAGAAAGCTCAGATTCAAAGTGAGTAATTTTAGAATATTTACATATGGCACTTGGCTTTACATATATAGTAATTCAATGTCGTATTTTTCATTTTAGGTGGATTTCATCTGTCATTACAGTATGAGAGCAGAAAAAAATAAGCTCACAGAATGAAGAAATAAGAGTTGAGTTATTCTGATGAGAAGACAGAAAAGATACATTTTTTGTAACGAGGATGAAGGTAATTTGATAAATTAGATAAATATCAAATATGATAATGGCATGATACAGTTGTTCAGTGCTCCTACCAACACATCATCTATTAAATCCTTTGACTTGTATTTAATTTGATTAACCCCTATGTTGGAATTTAGAAACAAAACCTTAATGAACCTTAATGTACAATTTGCAATTTTATCTGTCCTGTCTAAATGTATCCAGTGTCCACCAGTATTCTAAAATTGAGTTGCCCACATTTATTTCATTTTCTAATTATTTCTCCTGTTATACAACTGAAAGAGCATTGCACAGCTTGCCCCAAATTAAGACAGCTGTTTACAGAGTTATTTTTTCACTCTTAAGTACCTAGTTTTAAGATGCATTCTTTGTAAAGTGTACCACAAAAGGGGGTATTTGGTGAGAATGGAGTCTATTGGGCAGTGCACACGTGAGACATGGAAGACAGGGAGAGGTGTAGAAAGCTATGAAAGAGTCATGCCAGTAGGGAGGTGACATGGACTGAAAACTCAGGTATGAAACGCAAATTGAGAAAACTATACTCACTAACATGATTCTCTTGGCTTCAGTCCTCTCATTTGTATGATGGAAGAGATGATAATAACTAACATTTTATAAATAAAAGAGAAATGCCAAAATAGTCTATGAGTGAGATACACAGATACAAAAGAGCCAAGAACATTAGCCAGAAAACAGAATATGATGAGAAGTAATCAGCAATGCAGTGAATGAGCTTCCAGAGAAAAATAAACTCCATACAATCCCACAATAGCAAAGTTAGAAGAGTTTTAAAGGTTATCATAGATAGAATTGTGTTCCCCCAAAGATGTGTGTGTTGGTTTGTCTGGGACATGATTCCAGGTATTGTGAAATATTCCTCCAAGTTGTAAATCCCACCTCTGTGATGTTAATGAGGGAATACTGGTGACAGCTGTATTGGTGGAACAGGACTCACTGTGCAAGATTGTTTTGTGCCTTGTGGCAGACTGTTGAGATAACAAAGGAAAGAAGCTAGCCGCAAAAGATTTTGGAGACCTCATACTACCACGGAAACCCTGGTGTAGTTAGTGGTTGAGTGCTATGTCTGCTGACCAAAATGCTGCCAGTTCAAATCCATCAGCTGCTCCTTGGGAACTCTCTGGGGTGGTTCTAGTCTGACCTGTAGGGTTGCTATAAGTCAAAATCCACTCAACGGCTACCACCAAGGAGCAGTGCTAGAAGCTGGGTGTACCCTTTGGAAAGGACTGGGGTCCCTGTGCCTCAGAAGCCTCCAGTCCAGGGGAAGACTGACAACAGGGGTCTTCCCCCAGAGGCAACAGAGAGAGCCTTTCCTAGAGCTGACACCCTGAATTCAGAAGCCTACTGGACGGTGACAATTTTCCCTTTTTAAAGGCATCCACTTGTGTTTTTTTTTTAATTGTGATTAAGTGAAAGTATGCAGTCCAATTAAATTTGCATGCCCACCGATCTGCAACTCCTTCTGCTCTCTTTCCCCAGTGACAGCACACTCCTTATTTTCGTTCCATACATGTCATATCTTCTTAACAATCTTCTGCCCCCTCCTCTCTACCCTCTCGTCTTTCTTCAAGTAAGAGGCCAGTAGGATAGCATCCTATAGGTTCATAGAACCATAAAGTACACACACTATATGGTCACATGTGCCTCCAAATCCAGTGTATTTCTGTCTGAAGAGTTGACCTCAGTAATGGTTTCTGGTCAGGGCAGCAGCAGGTCTATGGGCCAGGCTCCAGGGGAACCCCCAGGCCCCAGACCATCAGATGCAGTCTTCTAGTGGAGTTCTTGAGGAGCACACCTCTTTTCCTCATGTTGCCACTGGGACTTGACATCGTGTGCCCTATCACAACTGTCATTGGTGGTGGCTGGGCCCCATCTGGATTTTCTGGCCCTGTGTTGATACAGTCACCCATTCACATGGGTTCTTCTGCATTCTGGGCTCTTTTTCCCTTGTATCTTCGTTGTTCTTGGTGATCATCTGCTGCGGATGAGTTGGGACCATTTGGTGTACCTCAGATGGCAGCTGGCTAGCTTTTAAGATCCCAGACACCACTCACCAGTATGGCGTATAGAAAACTCTCTTAGCAATAGGTTAGTTATTCAGATTGGCCTCGATGTCCCTTGAGAGCAGGGTCCCAAGACTCTATCCTTGCAATATTGAGTTAAGATTAGAAGAGTTGTCAGTTTAAATGGAATTTCAGTTAAGTTGATCTTCTTAATAACTATGTGCTGTCACTGCTTTCACCCAACCAAACTGCTATCAGCTATCTAATGTATGACCAGCCCTCTCTTTTCCTCCTCTCACTTGCAGCCATCAAAGAGTCTTTTCTTCTGTACATGAATTTACTTTTAAGTCTTTGTAGTGGTGATCTCATATAATATTTGTTCTTGTGCCACTGACTGATTGCATTCAGCATAATGTCTTCCAATTGAAACCAGGTTAGGAGATGCTTCTTAAAATCATCATAGTTCTTTATCATTGTATAGTGTTCCATTGAGTTATATACCATAGTTTGTTTATACATTCATCTGTTGTTGGGCGTCTGCATTGATTAGATCTTTTTGCTATTGTGGACTGTGCTACAATAAACATTTGTGTACATGTATCTGTTCATGTGACTGCCCTTGATTCTGTAGGATATATTCCCAGCAGTGGGATTACTGGATCAAATGGTATACCTATGTCCAGCTTTTTAAGGAAGTTCAAGATTGCTTTCCAAAGAGGTTGTACCATTTTGCAATCCCACCAGCAGTGGAGAGGAGTTGCAATTTCTCCACAGCCAGCATTTGTTGTTTTGTGTTTTTTGGGTTGTAGGTTGGGTTTTTACACATCTGTTGAAGTCTTTGGATAAGTATAAATGTTTAATTTTTAGGAGTTCCTAGTTTATATTTTCATCTGGTATTTGTACATTGCTAGTGATGTTTTGTATTCTACTTATGCAGTGTGTTGGGTCTCCTAACATTGTTCCTAATTATTCTTCCATGATCTTTATTGTTTTAGGTTTTATATATAGGTCATTTGTCCATTTTGAGTTAGTTTTTGTGTATGCTAAGAGACTTGGGTCCTGTTTCAGTTTTTTTGCAGATGGATATCCATTTAGGCCAACACCAGTTGTTAGATTGTCTTCTCCATTTGTGAACCTTGTGTCACTGTCAAATGTCAGCTGCATATAGGTAGCTGATTTTGTGTCTGGATTCTCTATTCCATTCCACTGGACCATGTATCTGCTGTTGTGTCAGCACTGGACTGTTTTGACGACAGTGGCAATATAATAGGTTCTAAAGTCAGACAGTGTGTGGCCTCCCACATTGTTCTTCTTTGATAATTAGCATCACTTGTGTTCTTAAGAATTATTCTGCTGCCTTATGGCAGGTGCTATTTTCCTGTCATCTGTCACCCATGATGGGTTCTTCAGTGATAGCCAGGAGGTAGCTGAACTAGTCCAATACATCATTTGAATGCCTGTATTATGAAACCACTCCTAGTAACAAATGCTGTACTCAGATTCCCAAGAAATTGACTCTGAAGTTGAGTTGGACATGCAGGATATTTATTAATGAGCATCAATTTATTAATTGACATCAATGCTATTGTAAGGAAGAGGAAGAAAGCAGTTAAACAGAAGGAGAAGTTGATCTGGGCTATAGGTTGAACAACAGCCTGGTAGACTCTTCTGGGAACTCTAGAATAAGAATGGCCCTTCATGCTGGTTTTGAGTTGGGTCTAATACAGTCAGGATTTTATGCTTCTGATTCAATTAGTTCTTAGAAGTGGGTCAGCATAGCAAGCAGCACGGCCTCGAGCAAGGCTGGGACAATCTCTGTGGACCTCTGAGAGCTGAAGGTTTCCTGCCATCAGCAATCCCCGAAGCTGGAACCAGCTACAAGTCTCACCAAAAAGGGATCAGTGTGGTGCATTTCATTATTATCGATAAAAATTATGTCATATCCAGACTTATGAGTAATTGTTGCCATTACAATTATAAACAAATAATTTATACTTTAAGAAGTGAAAATTTTTGTGTATTGGTTTATTTGAACCTTACAGCAATCTCAAGCTTGGAGGTCTAAGAACTTTAAAGATTTGAAAATGCAAACTTCTGACTTTAGCTAACCAACAGAAGGGATTTAACTAATTTGTCTAACCACAAAGTAGGTGTGATTTAACAAATACTGTCTTCTAACCTTAAATTTGTATATTAGTAGATTAGTAAAATAGTTAATTAACATAGTAAGTAGATTATATTGGCATTTCTAAGCTTAATATTACCCTAGATCTTAGAAGTGACAGGAAATCCTGGTTGCAAAGTGGTTAAGGGCTACATCTGCCTTAACCAAAATGTTGGCAGTTCAAATCCAACCAATGCTCCTTGGAAACCCTACAGGCAGTTCTACTATGACCTAAAAGGTTGCTATGAGTCAGAATTGACTGGACAGCAGTCGGCTTGGTTTGGGTTTAGAAGTGACAAAACAAAAATATCATTTCTTATAAAATTTGATCAGAGGAAAGGAGGTAGTTTAAAATTATTCATGCTAGTGTATGAGATGTGATTGTAATGTCTATGGAGAAAGAACAAGGGGTAAGGGTAGAAAGAAGGAATATGTAACAAATATGTTCTTAGTTGATACATAATTGTCAGAGGTAGAGTAATTTATATGTAATGAATGGGAAAAATAAGACCAAAGCAATTAAGTACAGTTTTTAAGTTTACATAGGAAAGTGGTATAGCCAGTATTAAACTTAGACATTTTATTTTTTTTGTCTGGTTAAAGCCCTAGCTCTGACTACTGTACTATGGCTACAAGTATTAATGTAGATTTAGAATGATCACAAATGCTAAAAATGCTATTTTAAGACTAGAGAACACTATCCTTCCAACTTCCAGTGCTGATAAGTTTGATGCTTACCTATATATTGATACTAATAAAGTAGAAATTCTATTACTGCTCTCTATGAAAAAATGCTTATTTCTACTGTTATAAGGGTGCAAAGAATTGAAGTTAGGCTTAAATCACACTAAGATAAATGTCTATTTATAGCTCACATATGTTTGCATGTATGTGGGCATGTAACTGTGCAGGTCACAGAGAAAGTAAATTAGAGAGAGACAGAGAAAGAGTAATTTCTGGACTGACTACTTTTAGACAATGTTACCATTGTGACTTTGGGACAAGAAGAGGGGACATAGAAATATTATTAATTTTTTTAAAAGTTAATTGTTGGAGATCAAAGAGGATGATTTATTTAAGTTCACTTCACATAACCTAAAGAAACTAGTTTATTTAAGTGTCAATGCTTTTATACGGGATCACAGTTCATAACCTGTGTGAGTGTTAGGTCTTGTGTAGGAGAAGGGCAAGTTAAAGTAAAATTATTCACCAAAAGGTCTCATGAGGAATTTTTTAAATGACAGAATTTAGAGATTTTCCCCTTTATAGTCATAAAGTATTGACTAAAGAGAAAGCTGTTGCCAGGCAACACCCCTTGCCTTATTTGGTTTCATCTGCAAACTCACTGAATAAGTGTCTTTGTCCAATATTTTTAACAGAAACATGCCTACATCACAATACAGACTATCATTTTTTTTCAAGCAGGATGCCTTGGAAAACATAGACTCTATTTTCTGCCATGTTACATAAAAATTCAACTTGAATGTGTTATTTAGAATGCAAACTATTTGATTATTTCTTTCAAGAAACTTTCCAGTCCACGGATTTCTATCAGTAATTTAACCTTCTATAACCCCACGTACTCCACCTATTTTTTGTGCATAATACACGAAGAATGCACTTCTCAGTGCTCTTTGTTAAAGGGTCATTTTGATTTGAAATGGAATAAGCAAACCTTTAAATCTGTGCCAGATATTTGATTGCTTGTTACATGTTTGCTGTATTGTTGTCAGGTGCCATTATGTTGTTAGATGTTATTGTGTTGGTTCTGACTCACAATGACCATACGTAGAACACAACAAAACAGAGTCTGGTCCTAAATCATTCTTAGAATCATCACTATGTTTGAGCCCATGGGTTTCAGCCACTGTGTCCACCCATATGACTGAGAGACTTCCTCTTTTTCCCTACTCTCTACTTTACCGGATATTAGGTATTTCTCCAGAGATTTGTCCTTCTGATAACACAGCAAAAGTACATTTAAAAATAATCTTACCATCCTTGCCTATAAGCAGCATTCAGGCTGTATATCTTTCTGGACAGATGTTTTAATTTTTATGACAATCCATGGCATATTTAGTATTCTTAGCCAGTGCCATAATTCAAATTCATTAATTATTTTTTTCCTTCCTTATTTATTGTCCACTTTGGCATGCATATGAGATGACTGAAAAAACTAGATTTGGGTCACGTGCACTGGTAGTCCTTTGGGTGACATCTTTGCTTTTTAATACTTTAAAGAGATCTCTTGCAGCCAATTTTCCAATGCAATGTGTCCTTTGATTTCTGGACTGTGGCTTCCATGTGTGTTAATTATGGATTCAAGTAAAATGAAACTATTGACAACTTTGATATTTTTTCCACTTATCGTGATGTTGCTTGTTTTTCCAGTTGAGAGGGTAATTGTTTTCTTGATGTTACACTATAATCCTTAATGAAGATTGTGGTCTTTGGTCTTCATCAGGAAAATTTAATCTCATGTGTTCATCAAGTTTGTGATTTTTCTCAGAATATCCAAGCCATTTAGCAATTGCTATAAAATAATTATCATTTGATATGTATATTACCTTAGTACTCACTGTGTTTAGTTCAATTATTTAAAAAATGTAAATTATTACATGTATCTCTAACTGGTTTGAATCCTAACTCATTTAACCCTTGGGTCCTAACCAAACAAACCATAAGTGTGAACTAGACTCTGCAGGCTGCTGTCGTATGATACTATTGTGCATGTTCCTATAATATAGCTGGTTGCCAGCAAGTTGATTCTGACTCATAGAGACCCTATAGGACAAAGTGGAACTGTCCAGTGTTTCTAAAGACCAGCTGGTGGGTTTCAATTGCCAACCTCCTTGTTAGTTCCTAAATAGAAGAGTTTCTAACCACTGTGCACCAGGGCTCTGATAATATAATATGATATGATGGAATGATAGAACATACAAAGTATACTATTACATTATATTATGTTGTAATGAATATAATGCAATCAATATACTATATTATTATGTTATGTAATGTTACATTATGCTGTACTTATATTACAATGAACATTATAACATAATAAAATTTTATGATGTTATTAGTTTCTGTCAAGTTGATTCCAATTCATAGAGACTCCATATGTGCAGAGCAGAACTACTCCATAGGATTTTCAAAGCTATGAACTTTTGGAAAAAGATTGATACACTTGTGTAACAAGGCTCCTCTGGATAGGTTTTGAGCTGCTAGCCCTTTGGCTAATAATCAAGCACTGAATCATGTGCACTTTCTAGGAATGTCTAAATATATATAATAATGTAATATAACAAAGAATAGCCTACTACCATATGTATCAGTCAATACAGGTAGAACTGAAGCTATTGGTTAATTTATACAATTAATTTGGTAGAAGTTAGTTAAGACAGATTGTACTTGTTTTCTGATTTTTATCAGTAGTTGTGGAAAGCTGCTAACTTTAAGGTACTTTGGAGAAGCAATAAGAGAAAGCCATGTAGACTGCAGATGGTGTATTGGAAAAAGAACAGGGTGAAGAAGTTTATTACTTGTTGCAGAGATAAACTTTGTGGTAGTACCCAGTGTGATGAACCGTAGCATCTCAAGGAATGAAGATACTAGTTTCTCATGAAGCAGTAAACACAGGTTATAGTAAACAGAGAAATGGAACTGAAAGAGGTAATAAGGGGACATTTGCTTCCTTAACAGCATGATTCAGGTGGTGCTTAGTGTGTACCCACTAGGGAAATAAACCATCACTTGAATGATGAACATCTGTATGTGTATTTGGAGGTAGCAGGTGGGTCGTTGTTCAGTACTTCCATTTGCTACACCAGTGAATATGGGAGAAGTACATTAGTCAATGCACTTAATTTTTGCATTGTTGATGATACTCCGCCAGTCACCTTCTGGGGCCAGCAAAGAAGTGATCTCATTATTTCTTAAATACTAAAAATTTTAAAAAAGGAAACTTGAACCAAATCTTTGTGATACGTTTTTATCTATTATCATTTTCAGGCAGACCTATGGCTAAATAAACAGAATCTTATTATTCACTGTCAGATAAATGCTCTCTGTGCATTTTCTAGAATTAAATGAATGTAGCCACTGCCGCTCTTATTTCCAGTGAATTGACTGTTTATTTCATTCTCACAGTAGAGGTATATAACCTTTGAAATAATAGAACCTCCCCTACTGTCAGAGAATAGAAATGGTCACTTACACCTTCAGAGAAAGCAACTTCTTTCTTTTAAAAATGTATTTTTGAATTCATTTCAATGAAATTTTATTAATATAAAGGTGTGATACTAAATAAAAATCCTTCATTATTAGATTTAGAAGGGAAAAAAGCTGATTTAGGAACACAGAATATATTGCAAACAAATTTATTTTTCTTCTCTGCATTTTTAACATTTTTAAATAGGTATATGTACAAATTATCAAATAAAGACATGAGGCTTAAATTCTGTACTATATTTATTGAAGGGCATCTAATCAATTAGCCATTAATTTCATTAACAGTGTCAATATATTTTAGAAAACAAATAAATGTACTGTATTCATATTTCCTATAAGCCAAGCCAAGTGCCATCAAGTATAATCTGACTCATATTTCCTATAGATTATCATTTATCACAAAGAAAGGGCCCACGTATTTAACTTCAGCAATGATGTTTTTAGTTGCAGAAAGCAGCTGACCTTTCTGAACTCTCAACTTTAGTCAATTTGGTGATAAACAGCAATAATTTGAATATATATACTGGACTTCACATTTGCTCACTGATTCCACCTAAGGCCTCATTGGACTGAATGAAAGCAATGGAATGTTGAGGACTCTAGAATTTACAATGTTTAATTCACTGCATGTGGGAGCCTTCTAAAATGTCCAAGAATTCTCAATTAGTGCATACCTTAATGAAGAACTAGTTACAAACCCTAGACTGTAAGCCGAGATGGTTTGTGGTAACGGCAGTACCAAAAAAGAATGTGATAGAGTACCTTGTCTATAAAGGATCTTAACCTAAATATTACAGGTTTTATGGACTGCACATAGTTTCTGTCATATAGTCTTCTTTTTTGCAGGTACATAGCTATGCAGGTAGATAGATAGGTAGATAGAGGGAGAAATGGTAAAATGGTAAAGCTTTATTGTAAGAAATTGTCTCACATAATTATAGGGCTAGCATGCCCCAAATCCATAAGCTAGGAACAGGTTGGAAGCTATTAGTTCTGGTGTTCCCAAATCCATAGGTTAGGGGGACAGGAACAATATTCCTTCAGTCTTCTGTCCAAAAATGCTTAGAGCAGGCAATGAGAAATGTGGAGGAGCTGTGGGAATATATCAATTTATAGTTTGGAGAGAGAATACTTCCTAGGAAAACCTCACATTTTTCTGTTAAAAATTTCAACTCATTAATAAGGCTGTCTGTCATTATGGAGGGCAATCAGATCTAATTAAAGTCAGCCAATTTAATCACATGTAAATACTGTATTTTTATCTAAATAATGCTCTCCTTGTCTTAGTCACCCAGTGCTGCCATGACAAAAATATCACGAGTGGATGGTGTTAAAAAAACAAATTCATTTTCTCCTAGTCTAGTAGGCTAGATGTTGGAATTTGGGGTGCCAGCTCAGGGGAAGGCTGTCTCTTTTGTCAGCTCCAGAGGAAGCTCCTTGTCAACTTCTTTCCTTGGATTAGGAGCTTGTCTGTGCAGGAACCCCAAGTCCAGAGGATGCAGCATCCTCCCAGCATGCATTTCTTGGTGGTATGATAGCTTACTGTTTCTGTACTTGCTTTTCTCTCAACTGAATCTTGTAGACTGAGTCAGGCCTCACTGATAAAACCACCACTAATCCCACCTCTGGAATCTTGATTGTGTAGTGGTTGAGTGCTCTGTCTGCTAACCAAAAGGTTGGCAATTCCAATCCACCAGGCTCTCCTTGGAAACTCTACAGAGCAGTTCTACTTTGTGCTATGAGATCACTATAAGTCAGAATCAACTCGATGGTACTAGATTTGGTTTTGGTGATCCCTCCTCATCAGCATCATAGAGACAGGATTAACAGCACACAGGAAAATCATATCAGATGACAAAATGGTGAACAATCACACAATACTGGTAATCATGGACTGTGTAACTTGATACAGATTTTTTGGTAGGGACATAGTTCACCTCACAGCATGCCTTATATATGTTTGTCCACTAACCGTACCCCCTGCCCCCGTGAGGTATTATCGTAGATACTGCTCCTTGAATACTCTGGGGGTCAGTTCTACCCTGGCCCCTAGGGTTGCCATGAGTCAGATCCGACTCGACGGCCCTTGGCTGGCTTGGCTAACGTGTAACTTTTTTTTACATGTTGCTGTAAAAAAAAATTAGCACAGTGTAGTTGAAAAAAATATGGGGATGGGCACAGTTGGAAAACAAACATAGAAGGCTCACATTATTTGTATAAAAAATCCAGTACTCGTAATAGCATCTAGACTAGTGTTTAACCAAACAACTGGGCACAATAGCCTAAAGTTGACCCCTAAAATCAACCATGACACTAATTACATGGTACAATAAATTCAAGTTGAGATTTTGTTCTCTCAGGCTTTCATCATCATTGTGCCTTTTAACTGAGATAATGATCCCTGCCACATCCATAAAATGAAACAAGTATTTATTTAAAAAAAAATCAGAAAGAATTTGTCTAAGGTAAACATTCTTGACTTGTCTACAAATATATTTGATAACGCCATCTTACTGTATCTATACCTAATACATTTTTTATCTTCTTTATATCTATACCCGAAGGCATTTTCTTCAAAGAATAGATAGCTTTTGTATTAATCCCAGTATTCCTTGTGCCTGGCAATGTATTTGAACCACACATTTATTGAAATGAAGTCAGCGTAACAGATTAGATGCACAAACATTTCATGGCAAGTAACTGATTGGTAGGAAAATGAAATTAAGACCGAATTAATTCTGAATGTAGCTTGTTTTCAACAGAAGGTCTTCCAAAGTCGACGTTGTTGTTGTTAAATGCCGTGAAGTCTGTTGTCTGTTCCAGTTCATATCAACGTTACCTCTGTGAAAGAACTACTATCTGGTCCTACACTGTCTTCCTTCTCATAATTGTTGCTATGTTTGAGCCCATTCATTGTTGCAGCCACTATCTCAGTCCATCTTTCTTAGGTCTCTTTCTTTTATTCTAACCCTCTACTCATCCAGGCATAAAATCTTTCTCCAGTGATTGCTGTCTCTTGATGTTGTGTCTGAAGTTAACAAGGTGAAGTCTTACAATCCACACTTGCGAGGAACATTCTGGCTGTATTTTCTCCAAGAATGACTTGTTTGTTCTTCTGGAAGTTCATGGCATATTCAATATATGTTTTAATTTGTTTGTCTGTTTTCTACCCATACTACAATTGCATTGCAACAATTCTTGTTCAGTCTTTCCTTTACATTGTCCAGCTTTTGCATGTATATGAGGCTACTGAAAACACCATGGCTTAGTCAGATGCACTTCAGTTACCAAAGTGACAGCTTTGCTTTTTAAGATTTTAAAGAGGTCTTTTGCAGCAGGTTTGCCAATAGAGTACAGTTGATTACTTAACAGCTGCTTTTACGGGTGGTGATTGTTGATCCGAGTAGAATAAAATCCTTGACAACTTCACATTTTTTCCTTTTTTTTATTACAGTGATTTCTATGGACCCAATTGTAAAGATTTTCTTTTTCTTTCATATTCTGGAGTAAATATTACTGAAGCCCCTGTATTTTTACCTTCATCAGTAAGTGTGCTTCAAGTCATCATTATTTTTGGCAAGAGGTGTTTTACCATCTGTGTATCACAGTTTGTTAATGAATCGTCCTCCGTTCCTAATGGCTTGTTCTCATATAGTCCACCTTCTCAGTTTATTTGCTCAGTTTACAAATTGAAAAAAACACATTAAATTTTCCATCAGTGCATTAACACAGATATTTTAACTATTAACAAAATAAGATTATTTTAAATAATCTTAAATAAGCCAATGAATCATTTTCATGATCTGTTTATTTGCAAATGCTATTATATTCATATAGTTCTTGTTCAATGAAACAAGAAACCAGAAGCTTATACTTGCATTGCAGTTTGTCTAGTCCTTGTTATAGCATGTGCTTGTATGAATTTAAAATAAATTATTTTAAAACATGCATTGTTAACAAGGAGATTTTTAAGCATTTTTTTCCTCAGCTAATCTAATTTCTAGGAGACTTTCATTTTGCTTGATTCTGAGCAAAGCTGAACTGATGAGGAATGCCTTTCTTTTGATTTCACAGAACTCATAACTTATTGCATATTATTACATCATAGAAAAATACAAGCTATAAAAATGCAGCTCTTTATTTTCAGTAAAACTACTGTATTCTGAAATTGCCTAAAGTTATCCTCACATCCATTTACAACTTGCTTCCCCCCAGATTACTTTTTCTTTTCCTTTCTAGTTCCCTACAATTACAGGGGAATACCATTTTCCCAGTGTATTTGGTATGATTTTCAGTTGGAGTCCTTAAGGACAGTGGGAGAAAGAGTTATAAGAACTATACACTTTGATATTATTCTGAAAATAGGAATTAATCTTATTCTCTTCTGTATACATGTGCCATTTTATTTATAGGTGCCTCTCACTTTCTAAGATAGGAATTTCATAGTTTTTGTTGTTTTGTTTTTCCATATATGCATCTCTTGGTATGCTTTCCATGGAAGAGATATTCAATAGCAACTTTTAAGTTGCTGAGAAATGCATGTTCATCTTATGTCCACTCTTTTGCTTGTTGTTGTTTCATTTTATATTATTATTGTTTCTTCAATAATATGTAGCTTCATGAAGCAAAATTTGTCTCAACATATAAACTATACTGTTTATATACTAAATTTTTACTGTTTCAGAGAAAGAGTCATAAGTGTTCTTCAAAGGAAAAAAGATTCACGATGATTACCCACCCGCTGGCATCAAGTCAATTATGACTCATAATCACCCTGTAGGACAGAGTAGAACGGCCCGTAATTTCCAAGGATCAACTGGAGAATTCAAAATGCCAACCTTTTGTGTAGCAGCCGTACTTCTTAACCACTATGCCACCAATGTTTTCACATTTTTATTAAATTAATCCAAAGAAATATGTTTGAGTTACACTTGCTAGTCTTATCAAATTGTTCCGTATGTAATATACCACTAGGTATATAAACCTAGTTCATGGATGTTCTGGAAATTGTATTTATGATGTTACATGAAAATAACATTGTTAATATATAGAATTGAGAAAAAAATTCATTTGCTGAATTCATCAAAATATGTAATCAAATGTTAATTGATGTGCACAGACAAGTGTCATAAATATTATGTTGAATTAAACAACATCACTCTGAAGTATAATTGAAGTTATCTTGAAAACTTTCCCTGCAATGAGAAGCAAAGAGAAAATTATCAACTTAATTAAATAATTGGCATTTTATAAATGTTTCAAAATGCACTACGGAATTTGTTTAGTTGAATTCACCATACATTGCCAACTATTCTCAAGCACTGATTCATTGCACATATTTTGTAATCTTCATATTAGTTACCTATCCACAGAAAAAGGAATATTGTATCTTAATGTGAATTTAAAAAAATATGGTAAATGATACTGTCCAAGAAACCAGGGGAAAAACAGTGAAACACAATAGAAATAGCTTTCTTATTTTGCTGGCAGACTCTCAATTAGCACAGCAGGAAGCCTTGTTGTTGTGTGCCATCAAGTCAACTGCAACTCATACCGAGCCTATAGGACACAGTGGAACTGCCCCATAAGGCTTTGCAGGCTGCAATTTTTACCAAAGTAGATGGCCCTGTTTTCACCTGTGGAGCCGCTGGTGGGTTCTAGGAGCCAACCTTCCCTTTAGCAGCCAACTGAGTGCTTCACCAATGTACCACCAGGACTCCTTGTGCAGGAAGCCTTATCTTACATTAAGTTCACATATTGCTGCTTTTGCCTTTATGCTTATTTCCATCATTCAACGCAATGACCAGTTAGATTATGTTTTTATTTAGATAACACAGGATTGTTTAATATCTTAAGATGCTGACTCAGAACTAGAAGTTTCCAAAATTTATTTGGATTTTTCTTTGCCCAGAGCAGCAGATTTCCAATCGTGGAGTAGACCAAACCACAGTTAAATGAGCACAGTGTAGTGAAGCACACGCATAACAACTTTCACTGACAGCCACAGGACTGATGGTGGAGAATGAGTCTCTGTAATGTGTATTTTACAAGTACAGACAGGTTTAGGTGATTGGCTATATTTAAAACCAATGTTCTCTCTGAACCTTTAGGATCACTTCATGGGCTAGCTGTTTCCAATGTTTCATAATAATTCTTCAAAATCATTTAGTGGCCCCTTTTTGGTGAAAATAGTGATGTAATGAGACAGCTGGGTTTTCTCAAGATCTGGATTTTCTGTAGACCTTTTTCATTATGTACTATTTAGTGCTTCAGTGAAAAAGTCAAGGATCCGGCGGTGTGTGTTGATTCCTGACATCTGATGCTACCTTAAAGAGAAGGAAGAGTGAGAGAGAGATCCAGAGAGAGAAGAAAATATACTTCACCCAGTAAATTCCTGCACATGGAGCAGCTCCTCAAAACTCCTGGAAAGATAGATGTGCTAGCTGTGACATTCCATTTCCTGGGACTTTAACTGAACAGTTGTGTGAGTGGCTGGAAAGATTACAAAACAGGGTCATGCTCTAGTTCTACTGATACAAAATAAGCAACCCAAACTTAATGTATAAAATAACAGCCAGGGTATGATGTTCACAGATTCTATGGTTCAGGAGCAGGACAAGATGAACTGGAGTCTATACTGCTTGCTTGGGGCCTCAAGTAAAAGAATACAAATACTTGGGGATGTTGCAAACATTTGCAGACACATGTAATTGTCCAGACAGATTTTTACTCACACATCTGGTAAATGAGATGTGGTGATATGAAAGTGGCTGTCAGCTTGGTCTGTTGACTGAAGCTCCTATCTGTATGTCATGATCTGTGTGGCTTAGTCTTGTCACACAGTGTGGCAGCTGGGTCCTCAAAGGGAGCATTTCAAGAACGTGTTTCAGGAGCATCAGGCCCACCGCATAGTCTTATGAACTAACTTCAGAGGTCACATAGTATCAGTTTCGCTGGATTTTGCTGGTTGAGGCAGTTGTTAGCCTTTCCAGATTCAAAAGAGGTAGATAAAAAATCCCACCTCTCCTCATGAGTGTCAATGAATTTGTGAATTTTAGTTTTGTTTTTTTTTTTTTAAAAAAAAAAAACTGGCAGGATATAAAAGTCAGTCATCAAGAAAAGATTAGGTAGTGGCTTAGCCAGATGGCCACCTGGGCTCCTGAAAAATAGGAATGGAATATTAGAAATCAGTGTAAGATTTATGGGAGACAGAGAAGAAAAGATAGGTAAGGACCAGTGTATTAAGCCTGTAAAAGTACAGAGATTTTATACAAAGGTTAACATTATTTGGGATTCGTAAACTCTATTTTTTTTCCGTGTATTTTTTAAATTATGCTTTAAGTGCAAGTTTGTAATTCGAGTCACTCTGTGAGATAAAAGCTTACGCACATTGTCATGTGGCCCTCGATGCATTCCCCTCAGCGTGACAGCACACTCCTGCTCTCCACCCTGTACTTCCTGCGTCCATTCAGCCAGTCCCTCTGCCTTCTTACCTCGCCTCTGGACGGGAAATGCCTAGTTAGTGTCATGTGTCTACTTAAACAAAGAAGCACACTCTTCACCAGTATTTTTTAATGTCTTACAGATGTTATTGTCTGAGAATTTGTATTGGGGAATGGTTTCAGTTCCAGGCTAACAGAAAGTCTGCGAACCATGTCTTCTGGGGACCTTCCATTCTGTCAGACCATCAAGGCTGTTCTTCTCACTAGAGTTCAAGTCCTACAGCCCACTTTTCTTCTGCCCCATCAGGTATCATTTGTAGTGTTCCTTGTCAGGGCAATCACCAGTTGTAGCCAGGAATCATGGAACTCCTCTGGTGTGATGCTGATGGAGTTTCTGGTTTATGTGGCTCTTTCTGTCTCCTGGGCTCATCTTTTCCTTATGTCTTTGGTGGTTTTCATTCTCCTTTTCTCCAGGTGGGTTGGGACCAACTGATGATTCTTAGATGGCTGTTTGCTAGCTTTTAAGACCCCAGGCCCCACTGATCAAAGTAGGATGCAGAACATTTTTAATTTTATTATGCCAGTTGAACGAGATGTCCCGTGAAACCATGGTCCTTAGGTGTATAGCCTTTATATTCTGTGCTTCAAACTGTTTGGTTTATTTAGGAAACTTATTAATTTTTGACGTAGTCCAATTGTGCTGACTTCACCTGTATTGTGTGTTGTCCTTGCCTTCACAAAACGAATCTTGTTAGTGACTATCCCTCTCCCTCCTGACCCTCATAGCCATGAAAGAATTATTTTCTTCCATGTTTAAACATTTTCTTGAGTTCTTATAATAATGGTCTCATGCAATATTTGTCCTTTTGCAACTAATTTCACTCAGCATAATGTCTTTCAGATTACTTTATGAGCTGTTTCACAAATTTATAATTTTACTTTATCAATTCATAATATTCCATTCTGTCACTGTACTATAATTTGTTTGCCCATCCATCCATTTGTGGGTAGCTTGGTTGATTCCATCTTTTTTGCAGTTGTGATCGGTGCTGTGATAAATATTGGTGTGTCTGTATCTCTTTGTGTGACAGGTATCTTATTTTTCTAGAGTATATTCCAAAGAGTAGGATAGATAGATCAAAGGTATTCATATTTCTGGCTTTTTTAGGGCAGTACCATATAGATTTCCAAAACAGTTTACCATTTTACATCCCCAGCAGCAGTGTATAAGTGTTCCAGTTTCTTCACAACCTCTCAAAAATCTATTATTTTGTTCTACTTGTATTAATGCTAGCCTTGTTGGGTGAGAATTTCTCTGATGGGAAGCCTTGCTGGTATAGTGGTTATATACTATCAGATTCTTCTTGAGAACTCTGTGGAGCAGTTTTACTCTGTCCTACAAGGTCTCTATGAGTTAGCACCAACTAGTTGGCAACTTTTGGGGTTTTTTTTAATGTCTAATGACCATGAGCATTTTTTCATACATCTGTTAGCTGCCTGAATGTCTTCTTTACTGAAATGCCTATTCGTATCATTTGCCCATTTTTGACTGAGTTGTTTTGCTTCTTGTTGTTGAGGTTTTGCAGTATCTTGTACATTTTAAAGACTGCATTCTGATTGGATTTGTTGCATCCAATTTTTTTCCCAAGTCTGTAGGTTGTCTTCTTAGTCTTTTAGTGAAGTCTTTGGAGAGCATAAGTGCTTCATTTTTAGGAGTTATCTATTTTCTTTTCTGGAATTTGTGCATTGTTAGTAATGTTTTGTATTCCATTTATGCCATATGTTAGTGCTTTTAGTGTTGTCCCTATTTTTTCTTCCATGATCTTTATCATTATCATTTTAGATTTTTATATTTAGGTCTTCTTTTCATTTTGAGTTCGTTTTTGTACATGGTGTGAAGTATGGGTCTTGTTCTATTTTTTGGATATTCAGTTATGTTAGCACCATTTGTTAAAGAGACTGTCTTTTCCCCAAGTAGCAGACTCTGGGCCCTAAACTCTATTTTTGAGTGCCAGCATAACATTGTAAAAGAGCATGAGAACTTCTCAAGAAAATTTAATGTTCTTCTTTGCCTCACAGATTGATTTGGCTAACATAGAAGAAGAGAGCTTTAAAGAGACTCTGAGGTCATTTTCTTGCTCATAGAAAGTATAGCCAAGCGAGAAAGCACCTCCATAATGGTGGAGCAAGGACTCCGAAATCTGATACTCAATACAAATAGTTCGAACATTAGCCAAAATTGTCAAAAACATCTGTTGCTAATCTCCGACAATTAACCAACAATTTTCAAATTCAAAGAATCTTTCTTGTATCTTGGTAAGAGCAATGAGCTGTGTGACAGTCATGTTACTTTAGTCCCAGTCTGCTATTTGCAGTTCTACAGTAGATTTAGAAATCGGTATTTTCGAGACCACTGTATTGTTGAAAAAGAAATGGAAGAGGGAGAGTGGGTTTGGAACTCTCAAAAAACATCCTTTTCTCAGGAAATAGCCACTATTTAATGTACCTGGAGGCTCTCTGGACAAGTTTCATTTGTTATGTTTGAACTGAATCAGAGCTCTTTTAGTGGGAAAAGTCCAGTCTTTACGGAGTTTGTCAAGAACTGTAGTTGTTTATCATCACAGCTCCTGGGTTGCCAGTAGCAAAAGGAGCAAACGAGATGCTGTCCAACAATCATAAATGGAAAATCTGGGGAGAGGGATGACTTTCAGTGGCTTTGAAAATGTCTGACATATTATCTGAATATAGAAAGGCCCACACATGTGTATAACTATGTGAATGTTCAGGATAGACATAAGGAGGCTCTGATCTCTTGCCTCTGGTGGACTTTAAGACTCTGTATTGCTATGAAGCACAGTCTAATAAGGGGTTAGAAACTGCCGGAGAGCTGAAGATATGTCTCAAAATGCACACACAGAACCACTAAGAAATGTGTAGGATGTTTATTGCTTCACAGCTCTTGAAAAAAAGTTCATATATTTACTGACCACTAAGCCAAACATGGACCACCAAGAAAACAAACTGTTCTGGAAGAAGTACAACCAGAGTGCTCCTCAGAAGCCAAGATGGTGAGAGTGCGCCTTACATACCTCAGACATGTTGTCGGGAGGGATCAACACCTGGAGAAGGATATTGTGCTTGGTAGAGTGGAAAACTAGCGAAACAGAGGAAGACCCTGTAAAATGGATTGACAGGGAATGCAACAATAGGCTTAAGCATTAAAATGATTGTGGGTGTGGCACAGGATAGAGCAGTGTTTCTTTCTGTTGTACATGGGGTCACGATGAGTGGCAATCAAGTTGAAGACACTTAACAACAGCAAGTCAACCATAGTCTTTATAAGCCACATGTGGGAAAGAAAATAGTCTTTAGAAATTTAGTCCAATAAATTCACTAATATTTATTTTGTACAAAATAATGTAACAAAATCATGAATCGGATTTGACTTGACGGCACTTGGCTTTGGTTGGGAGGAACACAGGAACAAAAATGACATAAGACATATAGATAATAAAGAACAGAATGGCAGATAGAAATCCTATCTTATCAGTGATTAAATGCAAACAGATAAAACATTCCAAAGAAAAGAGAAGAGCTTTGTAGAATGGGTAAAAAATAAGCATGATCCAACTGTTGTCTTCAAGATGTACACTTTTGATTTAAGGAAACATAAGTTGAATGCAGAAAACAACAGAAAGAGCTGGAATGCCTGTATTAATGTCAGAGAGATTAGACGTAAGACAGAAATTGTTACTGTAGATGGAAAAGTAGATTTTATAATGATTATACCATCAGTGGAAACCCTGTTGTTGTAGTGGATATGAGCTACTGCTAACCAGAAGGTTAGCAGCTCATATCTACCAGGTACTCCTTGAAAACTCTGTGGAGCAGTTCTACTCTACCCTGTAAGGTTGCTATGGGTTGGAATTGAGTCAACAGCAACAAGTCTTGTTTTTTTGGTGCGTGATCAATATATCAAGAAGACAATAATTTCTCATACACACACACACACACACACACACACACACACATATACACACTCCATTTTTAATAATGCACAGGATAGCCAGCAAGAATACCTGAAGAGGAAATAAAATATTTAAATAACAGTATGAACTAACAAGACCTAACAAATGTCAATAAAACACTGCCACAAGAGTGCACATTCTTCTCAAGTACACACGGAACTAGAAATTGACCTTGTTAGCCCATATAAAAGATTCAGTGTACTTAAAAGTATTGAAATGACAGAAAGTGTGGTTTCCAATCAAAAAGAATAAAATGAGAATTCAATAACTGAAAGAAAACTAGATAATTCACAAATAATGATAAAAATAAATGCATCAAAGATGAAATTTAAAGGGAAAGAAATTATTTTGAGACAAATGAAGATAAAAACACAACTTATCAGAACTTTCCAAATGCAGTTAAGCCATTGTTCTAAGGTAATTTAAACCTGCAAATACTTCTATTAAAAAATAAAAAAATAAACATTTTAAATCAATAAATTCAATTTCCATCTTCATAAAGTAGACAAGTTATACATAAAACAAGCAGAAGAAAGGAAATGTTAAAGACTAGAGTAGAAATAAATGAAATAGGTATTGGAAACACAAATGAGAAAAGCAGGAAAACTAAATGTTTGTTCTTTAAAAGTGTCAACAAAATTAGCAAACTCTTAGTTAGAGTGACCAAGAAAAACAAAGTCAGAGAAAGAAATTTAAAAATTAATTTGCAGAAGAGAAAAAAAGATTAAAAAAAAAGAAAAATAATATAGTACCCTTACCATCAAAGAGTATGTATCAAGAAGGCAGGGTAAATACAGGCTTATATGGGATTTTCCACTAGAAATCCCTTTAGGGGAATTACTTTCCATAATAAAAGCATTTTTACATAATGTGTCTTTATTGTTGTAGATTTTGACTGTTTGCAATAGTTGACATTTTTACATTAAAATCCTGTGTCATAAAGATTGTATATCTTCATTTAAACTGTGGATAGATAGAGAGGGGAAGGAGATACACAGCAAAGGTGTCCTACAGTTGAATGTTTGAGAACATTATAGATAAGTACTCTATTTTTTCTAGTGAGTCTGCTGTTATGTCAACATACAGTAATATGTAGGTTGTTGTTGTAGTGTATAGGAAAGTAACTGATGAATAATTTTTACACTCCAATTAGATAATACATTTAGGTTTTCAGAGCAATAATGTATCATCAAACACACTTTTTAAAAAGTCATTGCAATGTATTTAGTATCAAGTCATTCCACATCTTTGTGAAAAGTAAAGTCTGGAAGAAAGAAGTTTAACATCAACTGAAAAGGCAAGATTTCTCTGATATTTCTGCTGGCCAAATAGGGTTGCTATGAGTTGGAATCAACAGCAGTGGGTTTAGTTTTTTGGTTTAATTTTATGTTGCATTTCATTTGAAGTCATCTGAGTCCAGTAAAGCCTGCAAATGTCAGAACCATTGTAATATAGAAATCTGAGAGAGAAGGAAAAATCATATATTTTCCACTGATAGAGAGTGATAGAAAAGTGGTGAGGTTACATCCTATCAAAGACAGAAAACTTAGAAGAACCAGAAAAGTAAGGCAGTCCCATTGAGTTCCTGCTCTCACAGGAGAAAAGTTTAAAAATCAATATATAGAAGAGAAAATTAACATAAAAAAAGAAAATTAATCCCCTTGCCATGAGAGAGTATATATCAAGGAGGCAGGGTGAATACAAGTGTACTTGGAATTTTCCACTGGAAATAATGGAAAACTTAGAAGAACCAGAAAAGTAAGGCAGTCCTATGCAAGAAATCTGTCATTTATACAGATTTTGAAGCATAGCCTAATGACTTATTTTAAAAGAACTGAATTCCATGATAACTGTGAAACAATGCCACATTGGGAGGCTTTGGATGGACGGTCTTCCTTATTTCTAGATTGGAGAAAAGGTCTTTCATACATTATGTTGTCACACTATTGTTGTCCATTTAAACACCCTAAAGGAGTATTTTCTTCTTCCAATAATACAAGTCTATCTCTAGTACTGGCCAAATGTGTGTGTGTGTATAGATAGATAGATAGATAGATAGATAGATTTAGCATGTGTATGTATATGGCTCAATAGTTGAAAAGAAATTTGTACAAAAAATCAACCTTGCTTGAAAAGAAACATGTTCAGATTTTGAAAATTTTGTCATGGCTCCAAGTAAATTTGCATAACTATCTAAATACATGCCCTAATGATTACCATGACATTAAATTCTTTTGAATTTTGCAATTTATGTTGACTCTCTTCTGTTAGCCAAAAAGAATTTGCAATTAACTGTTGCCTGTGGAAATCCCAGATTCCCATCTTTTTTGCTTTTCTGTATACGCTGAGTAAGATGATTGTCCTCTTTGTGGTGACCAGATGAACATAATGCAGAACCAGAGTTTTGCTGCTGGTCACTTTCCTCCATGTATCAGCATTACTTTAGTCCATTTGTCCAGGAAATACTTCTGATAATCAAGTACTGTGTGAAGGGAAATACTTTATTTGCTCCATTATGTTTATATAAACCATCGGGAAAAACTACATTTACATAAAATTTCTCATTCAATGAAATTTAAATCCCTCAAGTAAAATCTTTTGAACACAGAGCATTTCAGTTTGCTTTTGAAAAATAATTTTCAGCAAGTTTTGGAATGATAGAAAGGCAGCCAATATAAACAAAATTAGCTACAAAATATTTACATGCAGAACATGAGGAAATTAGATAAATGGATTTTAGTATTTCTGTCTTACTAAATTACATATGCAAAGTCACTCGCTACATCTTCCCAATGATGATTTGAGAGCAAGTTTGCTCTAGCTAAGGAACTGGAGAAAAAGAATGAGAGATGATGTTTTCAATAAACAAAAACACATCTAAAGGTCCCCTATTTCATGTTATTTTTAGCTGCCTGGTCTCTGTAAGAAAAGCGTGGTACACATATGCTTCCTTACTATGACTTTTCTTCATCAATCTAACCTCATCTATTGCCGTAAGCTTTCTCACACAGGCCAATCTAACTCCAATCCAAAATAGGCACTTGGCATTCTTAGAAGATTCCTTTGTCCCTCCCAGTTCTTTAAATTTCCTGATGCTATTGTTCTGAAGATACTTCTTGACCCAGTTTCCTTGCAGAAGGTCTATTCTTCAGAACTCCATGCAATTTCACTGTTTTAAAAGCACTTCTTATTCCAGACACAGAAGAAAGCATCACTCTCTCTCATCCATGCACAATACTTCCTACAGCAGCTGTTGAAGTAGGTGGTACAGTGCATTCTATGTGTGTGATTTTTGGCTTATATTCTTGTTTGTTGTTACTATCTTTTATTCTTCCACTTTAAATTAGAGACTCTGGAAAGCAGAGGACATATATTTCCTTTGTAATCCTATGGAGATTTCTTGGGACGTAACAAATTACTCATAATGTTTGTAGAATTAAAATGATTCAATGTAAGGATTGCTAGTGTTGCTATGAGTTGAAATCAACTCAGTGGCAATGTTTTTTGTTTGGTTGGTTGGTTTTGGTAATGTAAGGGTGCCTTTATCTTGAAATAAATGTAATTCCAGAATCAAAGATGGCCCTTCAGGAGCTGGAGTCCTATTGGCTTAGTAGTTAAATGCTCAGCGGCCAGCTGAGATGTTGATGGTGCGAAGCCTTGCCACACTCTGGGAGAAAGATATGGCAGTCTGCTTTTGTAAAGATTACTGCCCTAGAAACCTCACGAGGCACTTCTGCTCTGTCCTAGAAGGCCACTGTGACTCAACAGCACTGGGTTCAGGTTTTTTCCATTTATCCAGTAAGAGTCACAGGAAGAGAAGGCTTAAATTTCAGTTTTCTGGTATGCAGGCCTGAGGAAAAAGCCTGCAAGAAAACCTTTGGAGAAATTAAATTCTCCATTTATTATGAGCGTTTATGTTCTTATCTTTCTCATTTTTTCTACTTACTCCTCTCTTTCTCCTTAGCATCTCCCAAGACACACACACACACACACACACAGACACACACACACACACAGACACAGAATGGTCTGTGGGAAATGATTTTGGCCAGAGGTGGAAAAAGTGAAATCGGTTCAGTTTTCCCTTTTTCATTTGTTTTTAACCCTTAATCCTTAAGTGACTGTTGTTCTGATTCCTCTTTCGTGTGATCTTTGTACTGTCAAAATTACCTAAACTGATTAACACTGAGTTCTGAATTTTTTAACTCACTATTTATGGCTTGGCTTATTTAATGTTAATAAAATGGAATTATTAAAATATGCATGCATGAAATAAAGGAAACTAAGTAGTATCCCAAGATGGAGGAGTAAAATGTAGGAACAAATGTAAAATAAAATCCATCAATTATTTTGTTACAAGACAAAATAAAAGAAAAACTATTTTTAGATTCTATATACAAGACTAAAAAAATGATTTATGAGGGAAAAATTATGTTACAACTTTGCATAATGTCTCTCTGTGCATATCTATCTACCTATACACACACATGCACACACACAGAGACACACACGTGTGTGTGTGTGTACATGTGTGTATATATGTCTATCTTACAGTGTCTATTCCTGGAATTTACTAACAGTGTATTTACAAAACTCTTACTATGGGCCAGATACTGTATTATATGTCATGTTAGTTGTTTGAATTCACAGAGAAACAGATAGTAAGACATGATTAACTGTAACAAATTTACTGTGGAGAAGGCCTGTGAAGAACAAAAAAGTTGGGTGAAAAGTAGGATAACAAGGGGAATAGTCCATCAGATCACCCTCCAGGTCTGACATCTATGAGAGAGATAAGAAAAGAAGGAGCCGCGGAAAGGTAAAACTGTCAGGCTGCCACACAGTTCTAAGAAAAGTTTACTCAAGCCCACTGGAGTCCTCCAGTGGAGGTACCCAGGGAAGAAGCCCGTGTCTCTCGGCAGTGGGTGTGCCTTGAATTAGAATCCTGGCTGTTCTCGGTCACTGTCTGGGAGCAGCCTGAGGAAGCAGGCCTCACACAAACCTCACGTGATTTAGAGGGGCCTTCACTTAACCCTGGTGGCATAGTGGTCCAGTGCTATGGCTGCTAACCAGAAGACTGGCGGTTCGAATCTGCCAGACACTCCTTGGAAACTCTGTGAGGCAGTGTTCCTCTGGCTGCAGTGTTGCCGTGAGTTGGAATTAACTCCACAAAGGTGGGTGTTTTTTGTCTTTTTTTCAGTCGATAGCTTTCCTTGCAGAGCAGTGCTGACTGGTTCATTTAGTCTTCCCCTTCTCCCTAATTATAGCTTTCTGAGGGGAGAAAGCACTATAATCCTCTTTGTATGGAAAAGGAAATGGAGGCTCAAAGAGGTTAAGTAATTTTCTTCCAATCTTGCAGATAATTAAGGGATGTTGATAGAATTCAGATACGATTTCTCTGACCTTTGCATCTGAGCTCTTTACACTTCTTTTCAGGGTGTGAGGAAAGCAGTCACAGAAGTGTGTTCTGTATCATACTTTAACCCTGAAAGACACTGCCATTGAGTCAGTTGTGATTCATAGTGACCCTGTAGGTCAGAGTAGATGTGCCTTTTTCGTACACTGTGGCTAAATTGTACTCATACAATTACAGTCAGCTGGGTAGTTTACCTATTCTAAGCTAGAGTGTTTGCAGTATACCTCAGAATATCAAAATAGCAGAAATCTCAAGAGGAAGTTTGATATTTACCAGCCAAGATTACAGAGTCATTTTTATTATCCAAACAAACTCAAGTAAATGAAGAATTTTATACACTTTCTTTTAAAAAATAAATTATTGAGTATTTTTTAAATAAATATGCTGTGTTCTGTGTCTCCCTATCCTAAATTCTAACCCATACAGGGACTTTGGGGAGTTCTCCATACCGATAGACTTCAGGAACATATGGTGACTAAGAATACAGGGGAATATAGGGGGTGAGAACCAGTGTTTCTAGAATTGTTGAAGCTATGAAAGATCATGCATTATTAGGGATGCTTGTTCATGTAGTATGTTTGCCAGTACTCTTTTGACTTGCGACTATACTTAACCTCTCTTGAGTCCAGGCAATTACTGCACACACTGAGGAAACTGAGGCAGCTGACCAAAATATTTAGGAGATTCTTTTTCTTTTGTATAAAATTCTCTTTCATTTATATGTATGAAAAGCAGAATGCTTCATATATATACATGTATATGAAAAAGAATGCTTCATGCATGTAGTTATAAAAAAGTGTTTCATATATATACACATATATGATAGAATGCACGTATATATTAAAGAGAGAATGCTTTGTATATGCATGAAAGAACATTTCTTATGTATATGAAAGAGAGAATATATGTATGTATATAAAGCATTCAAGAAGAATATATGTAGTGGATATGAGAGAGTTAAATAGCATGAGGTTCTCCTAAGGAATCATGAAATTTCTTTTAAATGAGATGATATGTTGTGAAAGACACAGTAACAATAATAATGTTTAAGGTAAATAGGTTTTGCATGTTGAACACAATTCTAGATGCTTTGCAATCCGTAGCTTGCGTACTCTTCACTACAACTCTGGTATAGCTAATATTTGTATTCCTTTTTCACAGAAAAGTGAAGAATACACAAAAGTGAGTTCTAACACAAAATCATAGTTTGTGTTAGAACCGAGATTCAAGCCCAGCCAAATACAACTTTTGAGGGAGGAGAGCTTTCTGGGTAATGGGAAAACTCTCCCAAATAGTACCTGTCTCAAGACACTGCTTCCTATTGTGTCTAACCATAGTTTCTAAAATCAATGTGATATAGTGAGGACTGAGCAGAGAATATTTAATCTTTCTGCTAATAATATGGACAGTCTTCTTGTAGAATAGCACCTTCTGCAGTTTCTATTACCTAGATTGTGGTGTTTTCTTTTTTTTCTCTTAGCAATTAGGAGCAGAAATAACAAGGCTAGTAGAAATACATTTGCTGAACTCTAGGGATTTGAGCCAGGAAGCATATTCTTAAAGCACTCAACTTTAACAAGTTATAGTCAAAGAAAATGACAGCTCCCTTAGAAGGCCTGCGTCAATCCAGGAAGCAGCCTGTCCAGCACATTGTAATGTGGAGGGCAGAAATGAGAAAGGAAAGACTGACAGAAGAAAGACAAGGACCAAAGAAGGCCAGAAAATTGTTGTCAGAAGGAGTATCTCCATGTTCTTTCTGGGCATGGGCTAATAAAACAATGAGAAGCACAATACACAGCGACTGGAAATGGAAATGGAAATGGAAATGGAAATGGAAAACAAAACAAACTAAGGTACCAAGAACAATGTAATATTTATAACTCAGATTCAATGAACATTATGTAGCATTTAATGGGTTCTACAAAATATTAATAACTTCATTTAGTTACCTTTAATATCTAGTTACCCCTTAACATAATAAAAATAATCTTCACAATTAGACCAATAAGCAACATCATGACAAATGAGGGAAAGACTGAGGTTGCCAGTGATTTCATTTTACTTGAATCCACTACCAACATCCATGGAAGCAGCAGTCAAGAAATTAAAAGATACGTTGCACTGGGAAAATCTGCTGCAAGAGACCTCTTCAAAGTGCTGAAAAGCAAAAATGTCACCTTGAAGAATAAGGTCTACCTCATCTAAGGCATGATGTTTTCAGTCACATCAGTGCTTGTGAATACCGGACAATGAATAAAGGAGACTGAAGAATTAACACTTCTGAACTGTGGTGTTCGAGAATATTGAATACACCATGATCTGCCAAGAGAACCAACAAATCTTTCTCGGAAGATGTACAATCAGAACGCTCCTTAGAAGCAAGGATGGCAAGACTGCATCTCACATAATTTGGACATGTTGTCAAGACGGATCAGTCCTCGGAGAGGGTCATTATGCTTGGTAGAGAGTCATCGAAAAAGAGGAAGACTCACAATGAGATGGATTGATACAGTGGGCGCCAACAATGAACTCAAACGTAGCTGTGATTGTGAGGATGGCACAGGACTGGGCAGTGATTCATTCCTTTGTACCTCGGGTCACTGTGAGTCAGAACTCACTTGCTGGCAGCTAACAACAAATAAGAAGTTACTAGTAGAAAAGGAATTGGGAATTTCATCCTCCAACTAAAGTTTTATACTTGTATTATTGGGTTCAATTTCCTTAGAAACCTAAATCGATTGAAAGTTCTAAATGGTAAGAACCAATTTTTTATTCCATATATTAGATGCATACCAATTCAGTGGAAACTTATCTAATTTACCTTTGGGATTTCTATGGCAAACTGCAGCTCTCAGATGAACTATTTGTGTGACCTACACCTGCTTGTATGAATAACTTCCTCTGGAAACTTTATCTCAGAGTTTAGAGAGTGATGTTTCCTGGAATATTCCTATACAAATTGTTTGCAGCTTTTTACCTTGGGCTGTCAGAATAACTTATAACCCATGTGACACCTATGTTCTTTATTCTACTGGTAATTTTTTGTACTTTATCTTAGTGTCATTCCTGAATCTTTCCTAGCGTCTATTGAAAACACATAAAAGAGGGGGAAAAAAAAACCAAAAACCACTGTTGTTTCTAGTTAGGGGTTAAGCAATCAACTTGGTCTAGTGCAAAAGCAACCAAATAAATCTACTTTAAGCTTCACAGTGCATAAACTGAGTGATAAAATCAAAGTTAATTTTCAGGTGACAAGATATATAAACTCCTATGTCTTGATGATCTGAAACACTTGTTCTTGGGAGGCTTAAATATTAACAGTTGTCTCTGCAGTGCTGCAATACAGTTTTAGGGTCCTGCAGGCTGACAATTAACACAATCTTACTGCTGCCTCTGGCTCTGCCATTTTCAGCTGCTCTATCGTGCTTTTCACTGGCACTCTTGGTCAGAATCTCATATCTGACAGGATTTCAGCTGCTGCAGCGACAGGAAGATCTCAGCTAGTGCGGGAAAAACTCAGTGATCTGTCTTAGCTTGTTTAAAAGCACCCAACCCAGAATTTTTCTAGGCCAAATTAGTCATCTAGCAGGCTATTTCCTAAACTAAATGACACCTTGTATTTACAGAGAAACTTGCAGTTTTCAAAACACATTCAATCCTGGCAAAAACCTGATGGAATTGGGGAAAGCAGGTATTATAATCCACATTTTTGCAGAGAAGAAAATAGATGCTCCACGATGTTAACACGCAATTCTTAAGTGACAGTGTTATAACTTAAGCCCAGAGCTTTTTCTTGCCTCTCTATCATAATTTTCCATGATAGGTCCTGAATAATTTGTATTATTTCTACCCTGCCTCCAGAAGCCTGCAGTGAACATGTAAATTGCTGTTGTGTTGATTCACTGTCTTTATCTGTGGATGCGTCCTGCATCAGTAGCTACCAAGTATAACCTCACATCCATGGCTTGACTTGCACTAACTATTCCCTCTTTTTCTTAGGTTTCTCTAATTGCTGGACCTAAAGTTGTCAGATGATACAGCATAAATTATTTGACAGGCTCTCAAACTGTAAAATAAAAATTTGTTAAAATTCTATGTATTTCTGGGAATGCTAATATACATTCGTTGAATACTTAGAGTCAAAGTAGACATTCTTAATTAAAAAAGCAATTAGACCTGGGAATGGAAACTATCACCTGGACCATGGTTTCACCTTTATTCAATATAGTAGAGAGCAGAGCATTTATAGTCATAAAGATAGAAAACTCACTAATCTGGTCAACAATCTGGGTTAGCTTCGTTTAGTGAAAGGTCTAAATTGTAGACATTTTAAATGAACTGCATTTTCAATGCCTTCCATTTTGTGATGTAGTTGGAAGTATACCAACAGAGCACTGAAGTTCTCAAGCTGACTAGCTTCAATGAATAGATGAGACTACATGGAAATTAGCCCATCAATTGACTGTATGTAAATTATTTCTGGAGTACACAGATACCTGAAAACAGCCCTTATGCTCTTCTTAGTCAATTCAGTATTCTCTGGACAAGTATTAATTTTTCTACCAAGACCCTTCATTATAGATAAGCCACTTCTCAAACCCTTTCATTACAGTTTAGCGTATGCCCTCACTGGATTATCATGAAGTATAAATTAGTGACATTCAAGTGAATGAAAATGCACAATCAAGAGCAAAGATAATTTATTTGCTTTGCTCTATCTTTCCAAATTTATAAATGTGAGATTTTTTAAATTTATAATTTGGTTATAATACCTTTACAGACTCTTTACAAGTAAGGATTTTACTATTTCTGCAATGGAAGCAGTAGTGATCATATTTGGTGGAGCAAATCTGCTGCGAAAGACATCCTTAAAGTATTAAAAAACAAAAATATCACTCTGAGCACTGAAGTGCTCCTGACCGAAGCCTTGGTGCAGTAACAGCCTCCTGGGCATGCATGGAGCCCTACTGATGCAGGGATTGAGGGCTTGGCTCCTAAGCCAAAGCTTGGCAGTGAATTGACTAGTTCCTCTTTGGATACCCTGTGAGGCAGCTCTACTCAGTCCTATAGGATCACTACGAGTTGCAAGCAACTCGACGACAAAAGGTTTTTTGTTTTATTTGTTTCGTATGCGTGCGGCAGCTGAAACAATGGATAAGGAAGAATGAAGGAGAACTGATGTCTTTGAATTATGCTGCTGGCAAAAATATTGACCATACCATTGATTACCGGAGAATTGAACAAATCTGTCTTGTAAGTAGTATAGCCAGAGAACTTATTGCAAGTGAGGATGGTGAGGAAGACTTTATGTGCCCTATTACGGACATATTGTCAGGAGGGACCAACAGCTGGAGAATATCATGCTTGGTAAGGCCAAGGATCAGTGAAAGAGAGGAAAACCCTCTTTAAGATGGATTGGGGTCCCAACTCAGCAGGAACGGATGCTCACCAAGGACCAAAATGACATGCGGTAAAGACAACTGAGAAGACAGAGAGACCCACAAGAGTGGGTGCCTACATCAACTTGGGACAGGAAAAACTGGATGGTGCCCGGCCACCACCAGCAATAGCCACGATGGAGCTCACAGAGAGGAGTCTCACTGGCAACACAAGAATAAAAAGGAGTGCATCATGAGATCTCCACTAAAAGACCTCAGTTGATGATCCAGCGGTTTTGGGGTTCCTCTGAGAGCATGGCCTCTGGCACTGATGCTGCCCTTTCCCATAAATTATAACAAAGATCCACTCTTTGGACAGGAATGGATTGGACTTGGCAATGCATAGTGACCATATATTGGAAGCACTTTATGATTCTATACATCTATAGGATATCATCTTGTTGACCTCTGGCTGGAGTAAGAGGAGTGGAGGGAGAGGAGGGGAAAGAAGGCTGTTGGGAGGATGAGACATGTATGGAGCAGAGAGGGATAGGGTGCAGTCACCGGGCAGGGAGAGCAGCGGAAGCTGCATATAGGTGGGCATGTAAATTTATACGTGAATGTACATTTTCACTCAGTCATGTTAAATAAAAATTAAAAAAAAAAAGGATGGATTGGCACAGTGGCTGCAATAATGGACACTGACATAGCAAGGATCGGGAGGACAGCACAGGACCAGGCGATATTCCTTTCTGTTGTACACAAGGTCACTGTGAATTGGAACCAACTTGATAGCACCTGACAATAACAGCAATTAAGACTCCTGAAATTATGCAAGCATAATAATATTATTTCTTTGGAAACCCTGGTGGCATTTTGGGTTAAGTGCTACGGCTGCTAACCAAAAGTTGGCAGCTCAAATCCACTAGGCGGTCCTTGGACGCTCTATGGGGCAGTTCTACGCTGACCTCCAGGCTTGCTATGAGTCAGACTCAACTTACTGGAAGTGGGTTGGAGGGTCTTAAAAAAGTCAGAAAAAATTCATTAACAATATGATTATATTGGTGCAATGTGGTACAGTGTGATGAGCTTTACAAACGATAAAAGAAAAAAATCTTGTTGTTGAGTCAATTTTGAATAATAGCAAGCCTAGAGGACTGACCTGGGATGTCCCATAGAGTTTCCAAGGAGCATGTGGTGATTGAAATTCTAGCCTTTTGGTTAGCTCCATAGCTCGTAACCACTGTGCCACCAGGGTTTCTGTCGGATGACTACTGCGTTACAAATCGGATGACTTGAGTTTAAGTCCTAAGTTTTCTTTTGCATAATTCACTGGATATTTCTGACACTGGTATCTTCTCTGGAAAACTTGAGTACTGATACAAGTCAGGGCGATGTTGTTTTCATTTTGCTTTATTAAAAAAATAACATTTTATTTTATTTTTGGTGAATACATACACACCAAAAATTGCTCTGATTCAACAATTTCTAGACATGACAGTCTGTCAACATTGTTTTTATTGTTTCACGTTGTTTCTTTCTAAATAACTTAAAGTCCCTGTCCCTAACCTTCTTCTTGATGAAAAGCAAGGCATTGTTAATGATAATAGTTACACATTGAGGATTATAAAAGACTAGGAATGTAACGCAATTTGAAATGTAAAATGCCATGTAAATAGTTTTCAAATGGGAATTTTATCCAGCTCGTCTCCAGATGGTGCAAACAGTAAATATACTTGGCTGCTAACTGAAAGGCTGGTGATTCAAGTCCACCTAGAAGAACCTTGGAAGAAAGACCTCCACATCTCCTGAAACATTAGCCATTGAAAACCCTATGGAGCGTACATGGGTTCACAATGAGTCCTAAGAACAAAACCATAGCTCTAAATCTAATATCTAGTCTTGCTATAGATAGCAAGGTAGGATAGAAAGCGTAAGTTCTGTTCTGACATACATGGGACCACCATGTGTCAGAGTCACCTCAGTGGCAGCTAGTTATATACCTTATGAGTCACAAGAATCAGTTAAATGAACTCGCTCTTGTAAAGCCAACATCAAGAAACAGCTAGATCTGTAAGACCTGGTCCCTGTCCTGTTTCTGTCACTTTGGTAGGTGGCTTGCTGGATCCATTTCTACTGTAAGAACTTTAGTTTCCTCAAATAAAGAATGAGGACAATCACACCGAATGTGCAACATAATTTTGGATTTTAAATGAAATGAGTTTGTGTTGGTGAAACTTAGTAAATGAAAATTTCTCTAAAAGCCAAAGAGATTGTAATGATTGGGTTTCCACCCCATTTTTGGCTAAATTGCATTCACCTGTTGAACTGACTTGAAGGACTCTATCTGTAAAAATCAGGGTACTGGTCACTGCTCTTACCTAGGTGGTGACACTGGGGGAAGAGATGTTAAAGAGAATTGTCTCAGGTGCTGGGAAGCAGATCAAGGTTAGGGAGGTGCGGGGGAAGAATGGAGCAAAAGTAGACGTCAGAAGAAGGGTTTAAAAGATACTCACCCCCTGAGGAAGAGGACCAGAATACAGTCCAATTTAAAACAATAGAAAACACAACTATCATTTTCGACTCAATTCTGACTCGTGGTGATCCTTCAGGACAAAGCAAAAAAGTCCCAAAAGGCTTCCAAGGAGGAGCTGGTGGATTCAAACTGTCAACATTTTGGTTATCAGCTGAGCTTATGATTTAATATTAGTGAGTGCGAGGTCTTCTGCTTTGTTCCTGTTCTCCAATATTGCTTTGGCTACCTGGGGTTTCTTTCGGTATGAATCTGGTCATCAGTCTTTTTGTTTGTTTGTTTGCTTGCTTGTCTTTCATTTCAGTAAAGAATGTTGTAATGTGTATCAGGGTTGCATTTATCTGTAGATCCCTTTAGATAGAATCAACATTTTCATTACAGCAAATCTTCCAAATCATGAGCATGGAATATCTTTCCATTTCTGGAGGTCTCATTTGATTCCTTGTAATAGTAGTATTTTGTAGTTTTCATTGTATAGTTCTTTTTGAGTCCTTATTTAGGTTAATTACTTGACACTTTAATCAATTTGGGGACTATTGTTATTTTAAGACATTGAGCCAAGCCAAGTGCCGTCCCTACTCTTAATATATTGCTGAGCGCTCTTATCAGAAGTGAGTGTTGAATTTTATTGAATGCCTTTTCTGCATGAATTAAGATAAACACATAGTTGTTTTGTTTTGTTTATATAGTGGATTGCAGTAATTGATTTCTAACATTGAGGAAACCTTATAATTCTGGTATGAATCATAGTTGATCATGATTTATGACTTTCTGATACATTGCTAAAGTCTGTTGGCTGGAGTTTTGTTGCAAATTTTTTTTTGTCTCTGTTCATAAAGCATATTGGTCTACAATTTTATTTTTTTGTGAATGTCTTCCTCTGATTCAGGTAGCAGGGTTATGCTGAGTTTATAGAAAGAACTTAGTAGTGTTCCTTACTCTACTGTTTTAGAAGAGATTGAGTAGCACTGGTGTTGCCTTTTGTGTGCAAGTTTGGTAGAAATCTCCAGTGTAGCCAGCCATCTGGTACTGTTTGTTTTTTGTTGTTAGCAGTTTTTGATGAGATCTTCAACCTCTTGTTTTAAATTGGTCTTGTTTAAATTTTATACCTTGGTTTGCTTTAGTTTAGATAGGTAGTCTATTCCTAGGAATTTGTCCATTTCTTCAAAGTTTACTAGTTTGTAGAATGCAAGTTTTCATGGTACTCGTTCATGATCTTTATCTTGGTTGGATCAAGTATAATATGACCAATGTCATTTCTTCAATTTGGTTATCTGCCCCTTCCAATTTCTTTTGTTTGTCAGTCTAGCCATCTGGCCAGTGGTTTGTTTATTTTATTGATCCTTTGAAAGAACCAACTTCTAGTTCTGTTAATTCTTTCTATTGTTCTTGTTTGGGTTTTCTATTTCGTTTATTTATGTCCCATTATTTACAATTTCCCTTTTTTTTTGGCAGCTATTGGCTTCCTTTGCTCTGCCTTTTCTGTTTGTTCAAGTTGTCATTTAATTTAAAGATTTTGGCACTTTATTTTTAGTGTATTTATTGCTATGAATTTTTTTCTAAATACTATTTTTGCTATGTCCTAAAGGTTTTTCTCATTTTTGTTTGATTCTAAGAATTTTTTTAATTTTACTTTTATTTGTTCTATGATCTAATAGTTTTTTAGTAGTGCATTATTTAGTTCCCATATACTTATTTATTTTTACCTGTTGTTGATTTCTAGTTTATGGCAGTAAGGTCAGAGAAGAGGCATTTTTATGATTTCCATCTTTTAAAATTTGTCAAGTCTTGTTTTGTATCCTAGTACATGGCCTAATCTGGAAAATGATGTGTGTGCACTGGAGACTAACATGTGTTATTCTAATGGTGGGTGGAATGTGCTATAAAGGACACTGACAGTTACGTTGATGAACTCAACCTAGGAAAAGGGCTGCATACCTCTTTCCTGAATATATTGCTATGGTCACCTTCAAAGTACTCCGCTTGGGAAGCTGTGCACCAATGCCAGAGCCTAGCCCACCCTTCCAAGCAACTTTGAAACTCTTTCTGAAATGGCCATTATGTACAGTGGCATGGTGGTAAGTTTGGGCACTTAATGATAATAGTTGTCTGTGAAGGAGTTTTTAGCCAGTAAACAAACAACTCTATTGTAAAACCTTTCCTACTCACCTGATCTGGCTCCCGGTGACTTTTTCTGTACTAAAAGATCAAAGAAATCTTGAAAGGAAGACTTGTTAATGACATTCAGAATATCAAGGGTAATACCATGACAGCTCTGATGACCATTCCAGAAAAAGAGGTCCACAATTGCTTTGAAGGGTGGACTAGGTGCTGGCATCAGACAGCTTCCCAAGGGGAGTACTTTGATGGTGACAGTAGTGATATTCAGTAATGGGGTATGAATCACTTTTTCCAGGATGAGTTCAACAACATAATTGCTAGTCCCTGTATGACGTTACACAACATACAACTGCAGCAATGTTTAACATCTGAATAATGATTAATATATAACCACAATATAATCTTTTTCTGATATGCTTCTCCTTCCCACATTTCTGTTGATATGTCTTCATTAGCATCAATATACAACCTATATCTTTTTGTGCTCATTTCTTACATGTTTTGGGGATTTTAATATTGAGTTTATTCTCTGAAAATACATGCTTGGTCCTTATGCTTGCCAGTGTGGCCGCATTTCTTGGGGATCTCTCTCTCACTTGCAATTTCTTTTTCTTTTTCTTTACTTTTTTTTCCTTCTGTGAGAGATACAAGCATTTATTTAATGCTGTTAGCTTTCCATTTGGAGTATCTCCTTAAATATTACTTGGAAAGCTGGCCTGAAGACAAGGAAAACAACAGCTCTGGCCATCAAGTCAATTCTGACTCATAGTGACCTCATAAGACAGAGCAGAACTCTCCCATAGAGGTCCCAAGGAACACCTGATGGATTTGAACTGCAGACCTTTGGGTTAGCAGCTGTAGCACTTAGCCACTATGCCACCAATATTTCCAAAGCTTGCCTAAACCAAAACGAAACCAAACCCAGTACTGTAGAGTTGATTTTGACTCACAGCAATCTTATAGGACAGAACTGCTCCCATAGAGTTTCCAAGGAGCTCTTGGTAGATTTGAACTACTGACCTTTTGATTAGCAGCCCTCATGGTTAACCAGTATGCCACTAAGATTTTCAAAGCTGACCTAGTTGTGACAGATCTCCAGAGATTCTTTTTTGTTTGGAAATACCTTGATTCCTCCCTCACTTTTGATCGATAGCATTGTTGGGTAAAGAATTCTAGGTTGGCATTTGTTTTCATTCAGCATTTTATATATGTTGTTCCATTGTCTTCAAGGTTTTTTTTTTTTTTTTTTTCTTTTTCTGGGGAGAAATCTGCACTGATTCTTATTAAAGACCCTTAATACTGTGTTCTTTTGTTTTCGTTTTTCTTGCAGCTTTAAGAATTTTCTCCTTGTATTCAGTTTTCAAGAATTTTGTTAGAGTATGGTGTGGAGTTAATCTTTTAGTTTCTCTTCTGATTAAGCTTTTGTAGCTTTTTTTATTTGCAGGCATGGTTCTTTCTTCAGTTCTGGGGAATTTTCTGATTATCTCTTGGAACTTTTCTCGTCTTCATGCTTTAATTTTGCTTCTTCCTTTTTGTCATGTGATTTTGTGTGTTTTACTAGTTTTGGTTGAACTTCAACCATTTTGTAGTTCATTATTATTGTTTTACTTTTAACTTTGTATTCTGGTTTTGGGGAAAATTTTCAGACTAGGTACCCTGGTGATTGCAGTGGCCAAGCACTTGAATGCCAGCTGAAATGCTGGAGCCTGAACCCACCAGCTATTCTCTCAGAGAAAGATGTGACACCTCACCTCTGCAAAGACTCGCAGCACGGGAATGCCACAGGGCAGTGCCAATCCTTCCTGCATGGCTATTATGAGTTGCAGTTGACCCAGTAGCGGAAGGCTGGTTTTGTTTTGTTTTCATTTCAGTGCTAATTCAGGACTTCTAGATGACTGATCTCTGGAATTCAATATGAATGCACAGTAGAAGAGATTAGCTAATCATAGCTGCTTATATAAGTGGTATGGCCCAACTTTCCTGCGGTGAGGATGTCTTGCTTTCAGAGGCACCCCTGCCACTGGCTGTCTCATGATTTGTTGCTGTGTGCACAGAGCCAACCATTTCCCTCTTGTCACCTTTCAGTCTGGAGTATTCCTCTTTGCCTGCTGCCTTTGCATTTCCTGGAAGTCCTAGGGATGGACTTTAGTAATATTGAAAGGTGCTGTCTGACAGCACCATAGATGTCCCTTTGTCCACATCTAATTTTATTGCCCTTGAACTCCCGTCTCTGATTTGCCCCTCCCCCAGACAACTGAGCTACCACTGTCTCAGACTTACTCCCTTTGTCTATTTCCTGCTTAGGGTGTTGCCCAGCCCTGTCCCAAAATGACTGTAATGAGTGAGTGCTTCCTTTGATAGCAGGTAGGTTCTTCCAGCTTCTCTGCTGTCATTTTCCCTCCTGTCTCCTGCTTCTACACACACCCTGACTGCACTATACCTCAGCACTGTCCAGAGTTCAGAGAGCTCAGACTATGCTTGTCTTTATTCAGCGTTCAGTGGATTAGTTGCCGGGAGAGTAAATTGGAGCATCTGTTTACTGTGACATCTCATTCCGCCTCCTCTGTTTAATTTCTTTTAAAAAGAGTGTGTGTGTGTATGTGTGTGTGTGTGTGTGTGCGTGTTGTAATATAACCAACATAGAAACATTGCAAGCATTGTAAATGTAAAGCTTAATGAGTTAATAGAAAATTAATTCCTGTGTAACTGTTACACAAGCCAAGAAATACAGTAGAGCCAACAATTTAAATACCTGTCCTATAACCCTTTCAAATCATAAATCCTTCCTTTCCTGCTCAAGGTAATCACTGTGTTGACATCCATGATGACCACTTTCTTACTCTTTTACTACTTCAGGAAGTGATTTGTGTCTTGCTTTTCTCTTTTTCTTTTTTTTGACAGTTGTACTACCTGTGATGGTTAATATTACATGCTATTTTGGCTAAGTTATGGTTCCAGCTGATAATCTAACACCAGTCTAGACTTATTACTACTTGTGATGAAGTATTTACACGTAATTACATTTGTTGGCTTTTAAGAAAAGGCAACTACCCTCTGCAATGTGAATGAGCTTCATACTATCATTTAAAAGACTTCAGAACGAAAACTGAATTTCCTTCAGGTGTACTCAGCTTGATTCAGAAGAGGACGTGGACCCAAGGATATCATTACTGGTGTCAAATGGACCTTGGCTGAAAGTAGAGAATACCAGAAAGATGTTTACCTGCGTTTCATTGACTGTGCAAAGGCATCTGACTGTGTGGGTCATACTAAATTATGGCTACCATTGTGGAGAATGGAATTCCACATCATCTAATTGTGCTCTTAAGGAATCTGTATATGGATCAAGAGGCAGATGTGTGAACAGAACAAAGGGACACTGCATGGTTTAAAGTCAAGAAAGGTATATGTCAGGACTGTATCCTTTCACCATAACTTTTCAACCTATATGCCAAGCAAATAATCTGAGAAGCTGGATTCTGTGAAGAAGAATGAGGCAGCAGGATTGGAGGATGATTCGTTAACAACTTGCATTACACAGACGATACCACCTTGCTTGCTAGAAGTGGAGAAAATTGGAAACACGTACTGATGAAGATCAGGGATCACAGCATTCAGTATGGATTGCACCTCAACATCACGGAAACAAAAATCCTCACAACTGGACCAGTAAGCAACATCATCATAAATGGAGAAAGAATTGAGTTTGTCAGGGATTTCATTTGACTTGGGTCCACAATCAATGCCCTTGGAAGCAGCAGTAGAGAAATCTAAAGATGCATTGCAGTGTGAAAATCTGCTGCCAAGGACCTTTTTCAAGTACTGAAAAGTAAAGATGTCACCTTGAAGACTAAGGTGCACCTGACCCAAGCCATGGTATTTTCAATTGCATCATATACATGTGAAAGCCGGACCATGAGCAAAGAAGACAAAATTGATGCCTTTGAATTGTGGTGTTGGAGAAGAATGTTGAATGTACCATGGACAACCAAAAGAACAAACAGATCTGTTCTGGAAGAAGTACAACCAGAGTGCCCCTTGGAAGCAAAGATGACAGGACTGTGTCTTACATACTTTGGCCATGCTGTCAGGAAGGATCAGTCCCTGGAGAAGGATATTGTGCTTGGTAGAATGGAAGGTCAGTGAGAAAGAGGAAGACCCTTGACAAGATGGATTGACACAGTGGCTGCAACAATGGGCTCAGGCATAAAAATTGTGGACATGGCACAACACTGGTCAGTGTTTCAGTCTGTTGTTCATAGGGTTACCATGAGTCAGAACTGACTCAGTGGCACCTAACAACAACAATATAGTCAGCCTCCAGATTGTAGATAGATATATTGCTAGACTCTTTATTCTTTCCTTCACTTGACCTGAGAATTTGGTACACAATGCTACAGGAATCTTCAGCTTGTCACCTGACCTAAGTTTTCTCTCTCTATTTCTTTTTGTCTCGCTCTAAATATACATATGGGATTGATTTTATATATATGAGTTTGTAAACATTTATACATACATACATGTGTATACCAAACCAAGTCTATTGCCATCAAATTGATTCTGATACATATTTATTGAATTATATACATCTGGCCATATCTGTTTCTCTAGAAAACATTTAAATCCACCAAGTCTCTGCCTTTAAGTCAATGCCAACTCATACCCCAAACCAAAAATTAAGTAAGTTAGCATCGCTAAAGACTGATTTAAATGTGACTGTTGTTCACTCGGAAACCCTAGTGGTGTAGTGGTGAAGTGCTACAGCTACTAACCAAATGGTCAGCAATTTGAATCTACCCGGTGCTCCTTGGCAACTGTAGGAGTTTTCTGGAATGTCACTATGAGTTGGAATCAATGCAATGGCAATGGATTTTCTTAGTAGTTGATTTGGATATAAATGGAAAAACACAGTATGGTTTTTTATTCCTTTGCTTACATGATGGTTATGAGATTCATAAGGTAATTAGTGGTATGTTTGGCTTTTAAATCTGACAGTGTATTTTTTGTTTGCCTTGTTTTATGATTCTTCTGCTTTCTAGAATTTCTTTTTTCCCTTCCTTTCTTTTTATGATTGTGTGAAAATATACAATCCTACATAAATTTACATACCCACCAATGAGTGGTTCCAACTGCTCTCCCTTTCCAGTGATAACACACCACTCCTCTCGATTGTGTACATGTCATATCCTCCTAACAACCTCCTATCCCCTCCTCTCTGCCCTCTACCCATGTCCAGTAAGAGGCCAGCCGGTTGATGTTCTATAGATGAATAGAAACATAAAATGCACACATGATATGGTTACCCTGTGTCACCAAGTCCGATCCATTTCTGTCCAAAGTGTTGGCCTCCAATATGATTTATGCACAGGGGGAGCATCAGGGCCAGGGTCCATGCTCCCAGGGGAACTCTGAGGCCCCTGGACCATCAATTATGGTGTTTTAGTAGAGATCTCAGGGTGCACCCCTTTTTATTTTCGTGTTGCCAGTGAAACTCAACTTTGTGAACCTTATCACGGCTATCACTGGTGATGGCCAGGCACCATCCGGTTCCTCTGGTCACATGTCGATGTAGTCACCAACTCACGTGGGGATCTCTGTCTTCTGAGTTGTCTAACCCCATGTTGTTTTGGTCCTTGGTGATCATGCATTCCTGCTGATTTGGGACCATTTGCTGTACCCTCAGATGGTGGCTTGGTGGCTTTTAAGACCCCAGACACCACTCATCAGTGAGGGGTGCAGAGGGCTCCTTAGCAAAATGCTAGTTGTGCCAACTGGCCTTGATTTCCACTGAAAGCACAGCCATAGGCCCCCTACCCCAGCTACTCTGTCCTTGCACTACTGGGTTAAGATGGGAGTAGTACTCATGTTATGCTGAAATCCAGTTAATATCGATCTTTTTTCTAATGTATGCTGTTACAGATTTCACCCAACAAAATTTCTATCATCTATCTAATCTAAATCCCCCCCACCCCACCCTCCTACCCTGCTCAGCTGACAGAGTCTTTTCTACTATGCATGAGTCTGTTTTTAAGTTCTTACCATAGGGGTCTCGTACAATATTTGTCCTTTGTTGCTGACTACTTTCACTCAACGTAATGTCCTCCAATTGCAACCAGGTTATGAGATATTTCCTAAAATCATCATTGTTCTTTATCATTGCATAGTGTTCCACTGAGTATATATACCATAGTTTACCTATCCATTCCTCTGTTGTTGGGCATCTGGGTTGATTCCATCTTTTTGTTGTGGACTGTGCTGCGATAAACATTTGTGGGCATATATCAATTGGTTTGAATGGCCTAGATTCTGTAGGATATATTCCAAGCAGGGGAATTCCTGGGTCAAATGGTCTATCTTTCTAAGGAAGCTCCAGATTGTTTTCCAAAGAGGTTGCACCATTTTGCAATGCCACCAACAGTGTAGGAGAGTTCCACTTTCTCCACAGTCTCTCCAGCATTTGTTGTTTTGTGTTTCTTGGATAATGGCCAACCTTGTTGGGGTAAGATGGTATTTCACTGTTGTTTTGATTTGAATTTCTTTAATAGCTAATGATCGTGAGCATGTCTGCATGTGTTTTTTGGCTGTCTGGGTCTCCACTTTAGAGAAATGCATGTCCATCTCTTTTGTCCATCATTTAATTGGATTGTGTATCTTTTTCTTATCGATATTTTGTAGTACCTTATAGATTGTGGAGATCAGGCATTGGTCTGACATATAGTTGACAAACACTGTTTCCCATTCTGTAGGTGGCCTTTTAATTCTATTAATAAAGTTTTTGGATGAGCAAAGGTGTTTGATTCTTAACAGTTGCCATTTATCTATTTTCTCTTCTGTTGCTTGTCATTTGTTTGACAGATTTTGAAGTCTGTCTACATTGTATATTAAAACTTCCATTGTTGTTCCTACTTTTTCTTGGATGAACTTTATTGTTTTAGATTTGATATTTAGGTCTTTTATCCAGTTTGAGTGGGTTTCTGTATAAGATATAAGATATGGGTCTTGTTTCAATTGATTGCTGATGGATATCCAATTTTGCCAGCACAATTTTTTGAAGAAATTATTTTTACCTCAGTTTAATGTCTTAGGGCCTTTGTCGAATGTCAACTGTTTCTAGGAAGATGGTGTCATCACTGGGTCTCGATTCTGTTCCATTGATCTATCTGTCTGTTTTTGTATCAGTACCAGGCTGTTTTGACTACTGTGGCAGTGTAATAGATTCTAAAGTCGGGTAGTGAGAGGCTTCCCAGTGTTTTCTTCTTCTTCAGCAGTGCTTTACTTATCCAGGGCTTCTTCCCTTTACAGACAAAGTTGGTAATTTGTTTCTCCATCTCATTAAAACATGTCACTGGAATATGTATTGGGATTCCATTGTATGAGTAGATCGATTTGGGTAAAATAGACATTTTCACAATGTTAAGTTTTCCTATCCATGAGCAGGGTAGGTTTCTCCATTTGTGTAAGTCTCTCTTAGTTTGTTGCAGTAAAGGTTTGTTGTTCCCTTTGTAAAGGTCTATTATTTCTCTGGTTAGATTTATTCCTAGGTACTTTATCTTCTTAGGGGCTGTAGTAAATGGTATTGATTTGGTGATTTCTTAATTAATAGTCTTATTGTTGGTATAAAGGAATCCTACTGATTTACTCATGCTTATCTTGTATCTTGAGCCTTTGCTGAACTCTTGTAACAGTCTGAGTAGTTGACATTTGGATTCTTTAGGATTCTCTGTCTATATAATCATCATCCGCAAGTAGGGAGATTTTTACTTCTTCTTTGCTGATACAAATGCACTTTATTTCTTAGTCTTGTCTAATTGCTCTGGCTAGAACTTCTAGTACAGTGTTGAACAGGAGAGGTGTGAGTGGGTATCTTTCTCTAGTTCCTGTTCTCAAGGGAAACTGTCTCAGACTCTCTCCATTCCAGATGATGTAGGCAGTTGGCGTTGTATAAATGGCCCTTACTGCATTGAGGAATTTGCCATCTATTGCTATTTTGCTGAGACTTTTTAGCATGAATGGGTGTTGGACTTTATCAAATGCCTTTTCTACATCGACAGACAAAACCAGATGCTTCTTTTCTGTTGTTTACATGGCTGATCACATTAATTGCTTTTCTGATGTTGAACCAGCTTTGTATCCCTGGTATGAATCCAACTTGGTCATGATGGATGATTTTTTTGATATGTTGTTGTAGTCTATTGACAAGAATTTTGTTGAAGATTTTTGCATCTAGATTCATGAGTGATATCAGCCTGTAGTTCTCCTTTTGGGTTGAGTGTTTCCCTGGCTTTGGTACCAGGGTTATGCTGGCTTCAGAGAATGAATTTGGGATTATTTCATCCTTTTCTGTACTGTACTCAGTACTATTGGAGATAACTCTTCTCTGAAAGCTTGGTAGAATTCTACAGTTAAGCCATCTGGGCCAGGGCTTTTTTTTTTGGTTGGTAGTTATTTGATGACTTTTTGAATCTCTTCCTTTCTGATACATTTATTAAGTTGCTCTGCTTCACCTTGTGATAATTTTAGTAGGTGATATGAATAGAAGAATTTTTCCATTTCCTCTAGGTTTTCAAATTTGATAAAGTATAGTCTGTCATAGTATTCTGTTATGATATTTTTGATTTCTGTTGGATCTGTTGTGACAACTCCCGTCTCATTTCTTATTTGGGTAATTTGTTTCCTCTCCTGTTTGTCTTTAGTAAGTTTAGCCAGTGGTTTGTTAATTTTATTGATATTTTCAAAAAAACAGCTTTTGGTCTTTTCAATTTTTTTCAATTATTCTTCTAGTCTCTAATTTTTTTAGTTCTCCTCTAATCTTTATGATCTGTTTTCTTCTTGTGCCTGAGGGGTTCCTTTGTTGTTCCCTCTCTCCTTGTTCAAGCTGTAAGGTTAATTCTTTGATTTGTTTTTTTTTTTGTTCCTTCTGGATGTATGCATTTATGGAGATAAACTGATCTCTGAGGACTGCTTTGGCTGTATCCCCAAGGTTCAGGTAGGAAGTGTTTTCATTATCATTGGAATCCATGAATTTCTTTATTTCATCCTTGATTTCTTCTGTAACCCACTGTTTTTCGAGCATTATGTTGTTCAGTTTCCAAGAGCTCCACTTTGTATCTATGTTTTTTTCTGCTAGATCTAGACTTTTATGGCTCTATGATCTGAGAAGATGTTATGCATTAATTCACTGGTATGGATTTTGTTGAGAATTGCTTTATGTCCTAACACATGTTGTATTCTGGGGAATGTTCCATGTGTACTGGATAAAAAGGTGTAGTTGTCCACTGATGGATAAAAAGTTCTATATATGTCGATGAGGTCTAGATGGTTAATTGTGGCAAAAAGGTCTCCTGTGTCTTCCTTGATTTTTTTTCTAGACAATCTGTCCAATATTGAGAGTGGATTGTTGAAGTTTCCCACTATTATTGTGGAGTAATCTATCTCATTTTTGATTGTAGTCAGTGTTTCTTCAATGTATTTAGGTGCTCTAGTATTTGATGCATAAGTATTTAATATTGTTAAGTCTTGCTTGTGTATTGAACCTTTCAGCAATAAATAGTGTCCATCCTTGTCCATGATGGTGGATTTTACATTAAAATCTATTTTATATGAGATTAGAATCACCACACCTGCCTTTTTTGTATATTGTTAGCTTGATATATATTCTTCCATCCTTTAATTTTCAGTTGGTTCTTATCTTTAAGTCTGAGGTGACTTTCTTGTAGGCAACATATGGATGGGTAGTTTCTTTTGATCCAAGAAGTCATTTGATGTGTCTTTACTGGAGCATTCAGTCCGTTTACATTCAATGTGATTATTGATAGGTGTGTGTTCAGTCCTGCAACTCTGATATGCTTATTTTTGTGTTGATATTTTCTCTGTTGTTCTTTTTAATCTGTTCTAGGAGATTCTTCTTTGTGAGTTGATTTTTTACCTTTTTCAGGTTGGTTTTGTGGCTGTTGAGAGTGCTGTAGTACATTTCTTGATTTGATATGTTGCATCTTTATTGTGCTTTCTGGCTGCCCCTGTGATGCCCCTTAATAAATTATGTACAAACCCAGTTTTAATTACTACTATTCTCATCTACTTCCTGTCCATCTGGAAGGACTATAACAACTTTAATACATCCCTCTTTTTAATATCATCACATCATAGTTTTCATGATATGATCACTGGATTATTTCTTTCACTGTTATAGCTTTGATTGAGTTTGGAGCCTTCCCTAACGAAGTAGGATTCTGGGTGATGTGTCCTGTGTTTCCTTCTAAAATATAAAGTTAGGTGTTTTGTTCTTCTAAGCCAAGAGATTCTTTCAGTATTTCTTGGAGCTTTGGTTTGGTTTTTATGTAGTCTGTGAGTTTCTGTTTATCTGTAAATGTCTTCATTTCATTTTCTTATTTGAAGGATAGTTTTGAAGTATATGTAATTCTTGGTTGGAAGTGCTTCTCCTTCAAGGCTTTGAGTGTGTCATGCCACTGTCTCCATACCAGCATCGTTTCTGCTGAGAAAACTGAAGAAAGCCTACAGGGTTTCCCTCTGGATGTTAGCTTTGGTTTGAGTCTTGCTGCCTTTAAGAGTTTCTGCTTATGTTTCATTTTGTTAAGCTTGATTATAATATGCCTTGGAGTCTTTCTTTTGAGATCTATATTGAGTGGTGTTTGATACGTATCTTGGATATCTATATTCTCTTCTTTCATGATTTCTGGGAAGTTTTCTGTCAATAGCTCAACCACATTACTCTCTGTGTTCTCTGGTGTCCTGCCCTGTTCAGGAACTCCAGTTAGTCATAGATTGTCCCTCTTAATAGAGTCCCACATGCTTCTGAATGCTTCTTCATTTTTATTGATTCTTTTTTCTGATTTCTCCTCATAGATGCTGGAGTCAGTAGTTCTGTCTTCCAAGTCAGAAATTCTCTTTTCCGTTTATTCCATTCTATTTTCTTTCCTTTGAATTGAAGTTTCAATGTCTTTGATTTTGTTCTTGATCTGTTGGATTTCAGAGTACTGGTGATCCATCAGATTGAACAGCTTGTTTAATTTTTTATTTTGCTGTGCTCCATTTTGGCTGGTGCTGCATTTTGTATAAGGCCTAGGAGGGCTCTGTACATAATCTTTTTGTATTTGCCTTCCAATAGTTTCAGAAAGGTTTCTTCATCTGGGAAGTTTTGTGGTGCTTTCTTTCAGGGGCTTTCTGAAGCCATGGTTGATTTCTTGGTTATGGTTTTCTCTAGAGTTTATTGCTTTAGGGACATCATGTGAGTCAACAGAGGCTAGGAGAGATTCTCTGAAGTTGAACTTCAGTTGTTTCTCTAGGCTGTCTTAAAATGAAAGGTAAAAGGTATATGACAACTTCCAAACTCAGGTTTTCAGGTATATCGGTCCCTCATACAAGCTGAGAATGTAAGCACCTCTATATCAAACCCCAGATGTTATAAACTAACTCAAAATACAGAAAGGCTACTGCCCTTCCATCCTTTGCTGTCAGGCCCCAGCTGTAGATGACACTGTGTAGAATCCTGCTTTTTTGCCAGAAAAGCACTCTGCTCTGGGCAGGTGCTGCCTCCCAGCCCAGGAATTACGTCCAGCTGAGCCTTCTGTAAGGGTGTCTCTGCCTCCAGTGGAACAAGATGGTGTCCTCCACAAGTTCACTGCCTGCCTGGGTCCAGGTTACTCTGTTGTGAGAGACAGAAAGAGAGGCCAAAGGTGCCAAGAAGCACAGAGTCCACAGTCTCTGTTGTTGGGCCCCAGCCATAGGTGACACTGTGTAAAATACTGCTTATCTGCTGGAAAAGTGCTCTCCTTCAGTCAGGCACTGCCTCCCAGCCTAGGAACTAGGTTAAGCTGGGGCCTCTGTATGGGTATACTCACCTCCCCATGGAACAAGATGGGATCCCTCATAAGCTCAGCACCTGCAACCTGCTTGTATGATCCCATACAAGCTCCCTGGAAGAAGAGGCTGAAGATGCCACAATGCACAGAGTCCAAAGCCGGGCTCTCAAAATATGGCAATTTCACCTGCGGATCCCACTAACAGTGTATCTGAGGTTAGCTACTAGTCCAGCCCCAGCTCAGCACATTGGCTAAGATAAGTTAAAATGGTGAGTTACCTTCCACCTGTGAAAGCCAGCTCTTGCAAAGAGCAGGGTCAGCAAAAAAGAGGAGGTTTTCCATTCAGTGCTATGAAGTCCAAATTAACTGCCCTATGCTACATCCTAGGGCTCACTAGGTGTACAGAAGGCTCCATTTAATTATCAATTCAGGTCTTGTTTTTCAGTGGGATTTAGGGAGACGTATGTTTAGTCCACCATCTTGATTCTACCCGTTGAACCCAATTTTAACTATTACCAGTCTTATTGACTTCCTCTTCATCTGGAAGGACTGTAATGACTGCAGTACATTCCTCTTTTTAATATGGTGACATCGTAGTTTTCATGATGTGATTACTAGACCACTTCTTTAATGTTACAGCTTTGATTAAGTTTGGAGCCTTCCCTAACTGAATAGGTTTTTGGATGATGTGTACCGTATTTCCTTCTAAAATATAAAATTAGCGGTTTTGTTCTTCTAAGCCAAGAGCTTCTTTCAGTATTTTTGTAGCTTTGGTTTGGTTTTTACAAAGTCTTCGAGTTTCTGTTTTTCTGATAATGTCTTGATTTCATTTTCATATTTGAAAGATAGTTTTGCAGGATATATAATTCTTGGTTAAAAGTTCTTCTTCAAGTCTCTGAATGTGTATACTACTGTCTCCACGTCAGCATTGTTTCCACTGAGAAATCAGATGGAAGCCTACAGGGTTTCCCTCTGAATGTTAGCTTTGCTTTCAGTCTTGCTGCCCTTAAGAGTTTCTACTTGTGTTTCATTTTGTTAAGCTTGATTATAATATGTCTTGGAGTCTTTCTTTTGGATATCTATATTCAGTGGTGTTTGATATACGTCTTGGATATCTATAGTCTCTTCTTTCATGATTTGTGGGAAGTTTTTTGTCAGTAGCTCAGCCACATTACTCTCTGTGTTCTCAGGTGTCCCACCCTATTCAGGAAATCCAATTAATCATAGATCATTCCTCTTAGTAGAGTCCCACATGCTTCTTGATGCTTCTTCATTTTTCTTATTTCTTTTTTCGGATTTCTCTTCATAGATGCTGGAGTTAGTAGCTCTGTCTTCCAAGTCAGAACTTCTATTTTCCACTTGTTCCACTCTATTTTTTTTGGCTTTGAGCTGAATTTTCTATGTCTTTGATTTTGTTCTTGATCTGTTGGATTTCAGAGTACTGGTGTTCCATCAGATTGAGTAGCTTTCTTAATTTTTCATTTTGCTGTGCTGCATTTTGTATGAGGTCTAGAAAGGCTCTCTCTATAAACCTTTTATACACATCTGGGAAGTTCTTTGAGTCTTTCTTTTGTGGACCTTCTGAATCCATAGGTGAATCGTTCATAATATTCCAGTCCAAAGTTTGTTGCTTTTTGAGCATCAGACTTTGTTTTGTTCCTCCAGTGTTACCTTAATGGGATCTAAAGCTCCGTCTGAAAAGGAAGTTAGTCACCAGATACCTCTATGTACTATAGTGACTGGGTTCAGTGTAATCTCTGTGGTAGCAGGCTCCACCTCCTGATTGGCAAAGACACAGTCCCACTTAGAGAGTCACTGGGGAGCCATCAGCTGACCCTATAATGTGAGACCATAAAGGCTAGAAGAGATGCCATCCAGATGCACCACAGTTATTTCTCTATTTAAAGGTAAAAGGTGTCTGACAGCTTCCAAAATTAGTCAGGCTTTCAGGTGTGCAAGTCCCTCTTCCCAGCTTGTAAAGTAATCACCTCTATATCAAAGACTGTTTTATTCCCACAAAAGCGCTCTCCAGGCAGGCACTGCCTCCTGGCCTGGGAATTAGATCTAGCTGACACCTATAGGAAAATCTGCCTCCCAGTGAACCAAGATGGCATCCCACACAAGCTCCCCTGCCCACCTCAGAAGGGCTATTCAATGGTGGAGATTCAGAGTTTCCGAGATTGTCAGCTCACAAGTGCCGAGTTGCACAGGTTTCAAGGCCAGGGTCTCAAAATGTGGTGACTCTGCTTGCTGATCTCATCAGCAGCGAGTCTGAGCCTTGCTGCCAGTCACCTCAGTCCCTCCTGCCAGCTAAGGCAGAGAAAGAAAAAAAGTTAAAATGGCAATTTACCTTCACTCTGTGAGAGCTGGGATACAACAAGGGCATGGGTCAGCAAAAGAGAAGAAGCTTCCCACTCAGCAGTATGTAGACCAAATAGACAGCCCTATGCCGTGTCCTAGGGCTCACTAGGTGTCCAGAAGGCTCTGTTTAATTATCATTTCAGGCCTTGGTTTCCAGAGGGATTTACAGAGATGTGTGTTTAGTCTACCATCTTGGCTCCGCCCTCTCTAGGATTCTTTTGGATTGATTATTTTATTACTGTATTTAGGTTATAGTCTGCCTTGTTAGTTTGGGAGTTATGCATTTTTTTGCTATTATTTTGGTTGTTTAGTCTACAGACAATAGCCTGCAAGCTGGATTTATCGAGCTCAATATTAAGAGGCATTACAAAGAAAGGCATTGTTCTTAATTACTTAGAAAGCTGTTACTGGCTCATTTGAACAGTTTTCTGTTAGTAGTACCAAACACAGAGTTCTAATATATTATTTTCCACTTAAAAAATATTTTAATGATTGTAACGTTTCTATAACTGTTTGGCCTACATTGGATTTTTTTTCTTTTAATAACTTTCACCAAAAATGGAACTTTCAATTTAGAGAGTATCTGTAACATAAAGCAAAGGGTGTCACCTTAAAAGGTTTCAGAATCTTGAAACAATCCTTATTTTATTAAAAACATGAATAGGTTAGCACATCAACATTGATGTAAGGACATGACTTACTGCAGACCTTTGAGTCCTTGGCCTCTGCATTTTTTTCAAATGGGAAAGTGAAAATATGGAAATAAATCATTTTGAAAATAGAACAAAGTTTTCAACAAAAGAAATGCAAACTGAAGACTTGTTAAAAGATGTCTTTGTACTTTGCGTTTCTGGCAGGCATCTCACATAAAAGAAAAAGAAATGGATAAACAAATTGCAAGTACAAAGAGTATAGGATTTTATTCTTTTCTCAAAATTATAAGGTCAAATCTGAAATCTAATTGTCACGTAAATGCTGTAAAAATAGAGTATGTTCGTGAAATCAAAACTTCTGCTATTTTACAAAAATATGTAAATCACATAGCTTTTAAAATATTTTTTCCTCATGATGAGCAACGAATGATAAGGCATCAGTAATACTCATTTTAAATCTCCTCATACACATGCCAAAGTTGGCCAATGGACAGCGAACACTAAGACAAACTGATGCCTTTGAACTGTGGTGCTGGCAAAGAATACTGAATACACAGACTTCCGAAACAATATGGAATATACAGACTTCCAAAGCAAGGAACAAGTCTGTCTTGGAAAAAATATAACCAGAGTGTGCTTTGGAATAGAGGATGAAGAGGCTTCATCTCATGGAGAATGTCAGTGAAAAATAGCAAGACCTTCAGACAAGGTAGATTGACAGAGAGGCTGGAACAGCACCAATAGTGGGGATGTCACAGGACCTGACAGTGTCGTCTTCTGTTGTATGAAGGGTAGCTCTGTATCTGAGCCAGCCAGATAACACATAGCAACTATAGCATCTGTGACACAAGCCATGTGTTGAAGGACCTTGCTCAAAGGTTATTTTAAGGTAGTCATGAAATTTCACTTTCTTTGGAAATTAAATTTACTTGCTTTAAAGAGATCTCTATGACATATAACTTCAGTTTACTAAATGGGGATACTCGTATTGTTTTCTTCTAATACCTGAAGAATTATTGTTGTGATGGAATGCTGTTGAGTCAATTCTGACTCATAGTGACCTTATAGGATAGAGCAGAACTACCCAATAGGGTTTCTAAGGAGCAGCTGGTGGATGTAAACTGCCAGCTCTTAAGCACTTTGTCACCGGGGCTCCACGTAAAAAATTAGTACATAGTACACTGATGCAAAGTGATATGTTTTAATAATACTGTAATCATAATTCTATAATCTCATACTGTTTCTCATCTTATGTAACTTCTGTGAATGTCATTTTAGTCTACTTTTATTTCTCTTAAGGTTAAAGGCATATTTTTTTATTTTATGAGAAAGTAAAGATATAAAACACTTAAAAATTATTTCATAATAAACATCTGAAAAGTTAATAACTGTTTATATTTTGAAATAATGAATATATGCATTCATTCTCCCCATCAACACCCACTTCTTATTCCCAAACAGCTTTTCTAAAGTGGCTTGAGATTGCTATGTAGCTCCTCACTTCACTAATTATATTTTAAAATCATGCATTCACGTACCTAATTGTATCTGCAAATGATATATAATGTTGTTTGCTATGTTTAAAAAATATAACTGGTACTACACAGCACATATCATACTCTAATTTTTGTTTAACAATATTTGTTTTTTAAATCTAACCATGTTAATTTATAGTTCTAGTTCATACCTGTTCATTTTTCCATTTTTTATTTTAGAATAAGTAGTTTTTCTAGTACTAAGTGCCCATGGAAGCAGCAGTCAAGAAATCAAATAATGTATTACATTGCATAAATTGACTGAAAAAAAGTCTTTTAAAGTGTTAAAAAGCAAGGATTTCATTTTGAAGACTAAGGTTCCCCTGATCTAAGCCATAATATTTGCTTTATTTCATAAGCATATGTGAAGGGTGGAAGACCCAAGAAAAATTAACACATTTTCATTATGATACTGGCAAACAACACTGAAAATATAGTAGACTCCTAGTGAACAAACAAATTTGTCTCAGAAGAAGTCCAGCCAGAATATCCCTTAGAAGTGAGGATGGTGAGACTTCATCAAGAAGACCCTTAATAAGATAGTGACACAATGACTACAACAACTGACTAAAGCATAAAAGTGATCGTTAGGATGGTACCGTGCCTGGTAGCATTTCATTCTGTTGTAAACAGGGTTGCTATGAGTCCAGAATGACTCAATGACACCTAAGAAAATAACTATGCTAAGTAGCTCAAACATTGTCACAGTGAATGTCTGTTGAAAACAAAACTAAAAGCTTGTTGCCATTGTGACAACTTTGATTCATGGTGACCTCATGTTATAGAGTAAAAACATCTCATAGAATTTTCTTGGCTACAATATTTATGGAAACAGTTCACCGGGGATTTCTTCCATGGTACTGCTGATGGATTTGAACTACCCTTTAGGTTAGCAGCTGAGTGAAAAGAACTTGTGCCACCAAGGAAGCTGTCTTCTATGTACTTGTGCAAAAGAGTACATGCATAGAATTATACTTGCTGGTATACTGTATAAAATTTTCAATTTTACTAGGAACTGCCAAATAACAATATTAAATGTTGTGCAGACTGACTCCATTGTGATGCTAGTGAACACTAAAAAAAGTTGATGTAGGAAACTGACTTTCATAAAATATCTACTTTCCTTAAATATAGACATCAGACTACACTGCATAGTCTGTTCCCAGAAAATTAGATAGTTTTACAGATGTTCCCAGTGAAAACAAGTAAAATATAATAAAATAGCAACAAGAAATTTTATGTGTATATGACTTGGAGAGCTATTGGAAATCCTAATGTCAAAAACTAAAGTAAAGAATCCAGACAGTTAATCAGAGAACTGAAATCATTTTTTTTGCCTTTAAGATATTTGTCTTAACTCCAGTGAACGTGACTTTAATTTTTCAAACATAAGGACCAGGAAAGACTGGAAAATTAAGACTAGAGTCCATATAAGCAGAAAGTCTAATAGGAGAATGTCTGAAAAAGGTAAAAGAACCTAAAGGACTATACTTTCATTTAAAAATAAATATAAAATAAATTTCTATATATTTATGTGTGTATATGTATTTATTCCCATATATATGTATTATATGTATATGCATGAAGTTTTGGAAACATGTCTTCCAATATAGTCAATATATGAAAACACATTTTGGTGTTATAAACACCTCAAGCCAAAAGCTTATTTCAAGGTAGAATCAAGAATACCCATACTGGAACACATCAAGAATTAACTGATTTTAATATTTTCTGAAAAACTCACTTGTGAAATAAATACTTTAATATGTTTTCACAGAAACTATCCTCTGAGAAATATGAATCGATTTTTTCTAAAAATATCACAATATCACAAAACCATGAGTTAGAAACACTAAAACTAACAGGGGTACTAGCCAACAAATATGGAGTATTTTAATTAGAAGAAAGAAGAAAAGGGGAGAAAGAAAGAGGAGGACCAGAGAGGTGAGAGTAGGACAGATAATGGAGTGGAAGAAGAAGAGAAGATAGGAAAGAAACACTGAGTTCGTAAGATAGAAAGATCTCAGCAATAACAGCTCCAGAAAGGAAGCAAACTACCTCAAGAAAATAAGGGTCTGGGAGCCACGAGATATATTACATGCAATAGGTATGGACCGTGGCACAGTTAAGACATCATTTATTCTATTATTTTGAATATAGATTTAAGTCTATTGTGTCAGATAAATTCTATGAAAGTATGTGATTATCCTTATCACATTGTATCATAGACAATGATACTGTGAATTCATCACTTGCTAAATACATAAAACCTTGAGTATGTTCTGGGGATCACCTTCCAAAGTCCAGTAATTTTTTAATGCTCATAGCACAGCTCTTTAGATTGCTAACATGTATTAAGTGTGCAAGAACTGACAGTTAAGCTCTCAAAGTCATCCTAAAAAAAGTGCTCAATACCTCGTTGCTGGCTATCACTGTGGTCACCTTCAAAGTACTGCCCTTGGGAACCTATGCAATGATGCCATCACCTAGTCCAGCCTTCAAAGCAATTTTGAAACTCTTTCTGGTATGGCCATCAGAGCTGTCATCATATTACCGTTAATGTCCTGTATACCCTCAAAGTATCTAACTTTAACTATCTCATTCATCTTTGGATGCACAAAAAAGTCATTGGGGGACAGATCAGTTGAATAGGGAGGGTGTTCTGGTAGAGCTTTTTGTTGACTGGCTAAAAACTCTCTCACAGACAGCTATACAGTTAAGCTCACAAACTTGTCACCATGCTACCATGTGCAATGGCTACTGCAGAAAGAGTTCCAAAATGGCTATGAAGAGTGGACTAGGTGCTGGCATCAGTGCATACCTTCCCAAGGGAAGTACTTTGAAGATGACTGTAGTGATATTCAGCAATGAGGTATGTAACACTTAGAACAATTAAGTTCATGGACATAACTGTTAGAACTCATTATGTATGTCTGCACACTAAGGTTCTTAAATCGCTCTGACTTTTTGAATGGTCCTCTAACTTTTGTAAAAAGAACCAGGGAAATCTGATCAGAATTCTCAGTCTTCTACATGAAGCAATTCATTTCACATGTATGCTCTCCAAAATAAATCATTAGCAGTCATTTGCCACAATCACCTTGTCGATATGAATGAGAGAAGGTTTTGCTATAAGCCTCCACGCTTTCTCCAATAGTGTTTCTGCCTCACTCAGCAGAATAGAGATGCATTTGCCAGTCAGTGTTGTTGAATGGGGAGTCATCTCTCCATAAAAATGTCAGTGCATTGAATTTCTCTGACATTGCTGATCACCATTTTTCAACTGCTAGAAAGTTCATTTCGATCTTGTTTATCCTTAAGAAAATCCAATAATGCAGACAGTAATCATACACTTTGTTATTTCATTAGAGAATAACTTAAAAGGTAATCACTCCAAAAATATCAATTATAAGTTGTAACATAAACTTAAAAAAAAAAATTAGGGTAGTGGCAAAGAGGAAACGTAAAACTCTATTTTACACTTCCTTACTTCCGACAGAATCTTGGCTTGCCTTTGCCAAGAGGTTGAGCCCTTTTGCAAAACATTTTTAAGTCTTAGGAGCTGTACTAATCAATTTACATTACCCTCCTCAGAAGAAAAGCCTTTAAAAAATCTGCAAACAAATTAATCTCACAATAGACTCTATTCATCTGATCAGAGGCATGTTCCAAAGTGACTTGTTGATACTACTTAACCAAAATGAATAACCCTAGCATGTTTTAAAAGATTATTCAAAATGTCAGATGATCTCCACTGTATATGAGATCATTTCTCTGTGATTTCTGCAGTCTGTACATGGAAATCCTGGTGGCCTGATGGTTAAGTGCTGCATCTGCTAACAAACAGGTGAGCAGTTCAGACCCACCAGTCGCTCCTTGGGAACTCTGTGGAGCAGTTCTACTCGTTCTTTAGGCTCCCTATGAGTCAGAATTGACTTGACAGCTGTGGGTTTGGCTTTGGGGGGTATGTGGAAATAAGATCAGAAGGGACAATTGTTACGAAAATAAGTCAAACAAGTAAGAACCCATGTAGGTAAGAACACTACAGCCTGGACCTCCCTGGAACGTCTAGGGGTAAAACATCTTGATAAATGCATTAAGTGACTCCAGAGGCTATTCATTCTCCTTTCACAGGCATTTAATCTTGTGATTAAAAACATTTCTATTGAAGATATTTGGAAAATTCAGTAACAGGCTTGTATCCTCTCTTCACTAAGAGGCTCACTAGACTTTTTTTTTATTTTTTGGGTTTTTTTTTTTAATGCTGACCTGCTTTTCACCTGTTATAATCTGAAGGGCGTGCTTATCATCTGGAAGAGAGTTCATTCTTAAATGTAGCATACACTTCAGTGTCTGTCTGAAATCTTGAAACAAAATGGAAATTTCTCACAAGAGACAAGTCTTGCCTCTAACAGAAAGATGTGAGCAGGTAAGGGGCTTCAATTATTGGAGTTTCAAGATGAAGGAGAACTGTGACTGCTCTTGAGTGGCCTGGAGGAGGATGATAATATTTCAATCGCAAGGATATCAATGAAAAAGGAAAGGGAAGATGAAAAACGTTAAAAGACTGCTTGAGGCAGCATATATTGCTTACCATGGAAATGAAAGATGAATAAATAACACAGAATACTAGACCAGTGAGCTTGTCATACACACACACACACACACACACACACACACAGAAGGCATATTAAGTTTCTAATGGTTATAATAGAAAAAAGCACTGGGAATGAGAAACATTTTGCCAAAGGTGTGAACAAGAGTTGTGTATTTGGTAGATCTCACAAGCAAAGGAAATCAAGGAAACTTAAAGCTTTGAAACCAGATATTCATGAATCAAGTATTTCCGATAACCACAGGGCATAGAAATGTATAACTTTCAGGTGCATTTAAAAATAGAGATTTTATAGCAGAAATGTTCAGCCATCATATTTAAGACTTAAAAAGGGAAACTTTTTAAAGCCTTAAGTATGATGTGTGCCTTTAAATTCCTTTTTAGAAAATCTCAGTGAAATTATGTTAACTACGTACAAGAAGTAATAAATACATAAACAAATTGATATCTGAATGGGTTTGGATTATTAGATACCATTGGCAGATACATTTCCAAAGAACAGAGTAGGGAAGATAACCCCAAATATGCAATATTGCAGCTAAAATATATACTGAATAAAACAAACTAGACCAAACTAGTTGACATTGCATGGCTTCCAACTCAGATTGACCCTACAGAACAGAGTAGAACTGATCTGTAGGGTTTCCTAGGATGTCATCTTTACACACACAAACTGCTACATTGTTCTCCCAGATGTGGAACTACTGATCTTTTGGTTAGCAGCTGAGTGCTTTAGCCATTGCACCATCTGGATTACTTCAAATGTTATTAAATGTTACAGTTCTGTGTCATAGCAGAGGTATAATAATACTCCTTGTAAAGTATTGGGCAAAAGCTCTTGTTATTAAAAGAGGAAACAAAAGTTGTTTGGGTTTTTGTGAACCATAAATTTAAGGTAGCATGTTTGAAAATTTCTCAGATACAGGAACTTTTTATCGTAACTGGGATCAGACTCATAGAATAAATAAAGGGCCTACATGCTTAACTTATTTCCCCTTGATTACATTTCTTCTTTGAGGAAATCCCATTCTCCTGGTACTCAGGGTAAGTTATTCAATAGAGGAAGTGGTCTAAGCTATTATTATGATTTTGTCCCCCTTTTATAATTGCTCGGAAGGGTTGTGCATGCCTAAAAGAAGTTGTTGAACAAGGAATCAACAGTTATATTAACATATTCATTATCTTAGAAGCTCAATTTTTAAAAATATCTTCCAAATATATATTTCCTAAAACTCCTTTCCCGACTTGACGGCACTTGGCTTGGCAAAACTCCTTTCTATCTAAGTGCTTAAGCAAAATCACTAATTGTTATTTTTAATCAAGATTTTAATATAACTGGTGCTCAACTGCAAATAATGCCAAATTACACCCTTTCTTGTGTCATCATAGTTCACAATATATATCTATGTTTTTAATAATTAAATTTAACTGGAAAAAATTCCATTCTGCAGAGGCATGTTGTTGTTCAGTACCATTGAGTTGGTTCCAACTCATAGCGACTGGATGAACAACAGGATGAAACACTGCCTGTGTCCATTGTTCCAGCCACTGTGTCAATCAGTCTTGTCAAGGGTCTTCCTCTTTTTCACTGACCCTCCACTCTACCTAGCACAGTGTCCTTCTCCAGGGACTGATCCTTCCCTATAACATGTCCAAAGTATGTAAGATGCAGTCTTGCCGTCTTTGCTTTCAAGGTGACCTCTGGTTGTACTTCTTCCAGAACAGATCTGTTTGTTTATTTGGCAGCCCATGGTACATTCAGTATTCTTCTCCAACACCACAATTCAAAGGCATCAATTCTTTTTCTGTCTTCTTTGTTCATGGTCCGGCTTTTCACGTGCATACAATGCAACTGAAAATACCATGTCTTGGATCAGGTACATTTTAGTCTTCAAGGTGATACCTTTACTTTTTAATACTTGAAAGAGGTACTTTGTAGCAGATTTTCCCAATGCAGTTTGTCTTTTGACTTCTCGACTGAAGCCTCCAAGGGTGTTGATTATGGACCCAACTAAAACAAAATCCTTGACAACCTCAGTCTTTTCTCCCTTTGTGACAATGTTGCTTACTGGTCCAGTTGTGAAGATTTTTGTTTTCCTGATGTTGAGGTGAAATCCATGCTAAATACTTCAGTACTTGATCTTCATCATTAAGTGTCCCAAATCTTTATCACTTCCAGCAAGTAAGGTGGCATTATCTGCATGACGTGGGTTGTTAATGAGTCGTCCTCCAATCCTGATGCCTCGTTCTTCATATACTCCAGCTTCTTGGATTACTCGTTTGGCATACACATTAAAAAGGTATGGTGAAAGGATACAACCCTGACACACACGTTTCCTGACTTTAAAACATGCAGTGTCTCCTTGCTCTGTTCACACCTATTGATCTGCATATGGATTCCTTAAGAGCACGTTTAGGTGTTCTGGAATTCCTATTCTCTGCAATATTAGCTGTAATTTAGTATCATCTACAGAGTAGAATGCTTTTGCATAGTCAATGAAACACAGGTAAACATCTTTCTGGTATTCTCTGCTTTCAGCCAAGTTCTGTCTGACATCAGCAGTGATATCCCTTGTCCTCTTCTGAACCCAGCTTGAATTTCTGGAAGTTCCTTGTTAATATACTGTTGCAGTCAATTTTGAATGATCTTGAGCAAAATTTTACTTGCATGTGATATCAGTGATATTGTTTTGTAGTTTGCACATTTGGTTGGATCATCTTTCTTTAGAATGGGCATAGAGGTGGATCTCTTCCAGTCAGTTGGCCAGTTAGCTGTCCTTCGAATTTCTTGGCATAACATCGACTAGTTCTTTCTGGTACAATGACTCTGTGTATTCCTTTTATCGTCTTTTGATGACCCCTGAGTCATTTAATAGTTTCCCTGTAGAATTCTTCACTATTGCAACTTGAAGCTTGGTGTTTTTCTTCAGTTCTTTCAGCTTGAGAAATGCAGAACATGTTTCCTTTCTGGTTTTCCATCTACATCTTGTTGCACAAGTCATTGTAGTTCTTTCTCTTGTCTTTTCTTTGAAATCTTTTGCTTTAGCTGTTCAGTGTTCAACAGCAAGTTTCAGAGTCTCTTCTGACATCCGTAGGTATTTTCAAGTATATTTGTAAAGCAATACTTAGAAGCTGAAATGCAGTTTGCAAATCATGTTAGAACATTGTGACGGAATCTTCCATGGAGGTTAATGGTGCTTCTTCAGAATCTTCTTTTCTGCCCTTTGCACCTACTCTGGTGACAGCTCACACATGACTCTCTTTGGTGAATTTCCCGTGACCACATCCTTGTTGTCTTGACTAAATGGACATTCTCCCCTCTCCCATGCTACAGCCAGATGAACAAGCATTATACAAAAGGGCAGTCCGTTGCTACAAGACTGCAATAACACTATGGTGCAAACTCTGCTATGAAGACCCCGTCCATTTCCTATTTTCCTCACACTGTTTCTCTGGAAAATGGTCCTTCGTGTATCACTTAAACAGGAACTCCTCACTGATGGTGCTTTTAAACCCTGAAACTCTATTACTGTTGAACTGATTCAAACCTAGAGTGACCCTATAGGACAGAACAGAAGTATTCTATAGGGTCTCCAAATAGGGTCTTGTAGATTTGAACTGCTTGCCTTTTGGTTAGCAGCTGTAGCACCTAACTACTACACCACCAAGGTTTCTGAGGACGCTCCTAGGAAATGCAAATTAAGATATGATCCATTAAGTTAAATTTTTATTATCCTAGATAATATTAAACTACATATATATCACTTTCTATTTTCATATCAAACATGTATCACAGTTTTTACTATTTTCTTGCCACGAGTCAGATCAAACTAGACGGCACTTGGCTTGGCTCAAAAGTGTTACTGTTTCCTCAGAAGTATATAGAATCTGACAAAAAGTAACATTTTTTTACACATTGCTCTTGTCACACACTGACCTAAGTAATACAAATGCAAGAGCACTGTGAACTATTTGAAACTGTAGTAACCTATTACTGGTACCAGTTGATAATATATTCCTAAATGGTAAGCACATCTGAAACCACCAAATGATAATGAGAAAGATGCAGAGAAAGGATGGCAGCTCTGGAAAGGGACACTAAATGCAGGAGTCTATTTCATCCCTGCTATGTGATAGGAAGTATTTGACAGGTAAATAAACTTGTCTTTTTTCTTTTTTTTTATTTCAATGTCTTTCCGTCTTTCAAATCCTCCCCACCATTCAAAGTAGTCTTTATTCCCACCTTTAGTAATACCCGAAGCACAGACAGGTATGGTATTTGTGCCGAAACACTTTGTGCTTCACAGATGTCATGAAAGTGACATGAGTAAAATTTGCTAGGACGGATGTCTAGGGTTATATTGTGTATAAAACCAAAAAAAGCCAGTGACGTGTATTTTTTATGTATATGTATATATATAAACATATATTAGATGATGTATTTTGGGGGTCAGAAGTTTCTATATGATTTTATTAAATGTGTTTTTGTTCACTGAAGCACAGGACCCAGGGAAGTGGACACTTTTGCTCAGAGCTGAGGATTGGACTTTATTTGGTACATTGGGAAAAGAGAATCAGAGATTTTTACCTGTCATCGTCTACGTTTTTAAAGCTTCCACAGTTGAATTTTTTTGGTACCATGTGTATTTATTACTTTTATGAAATAACAAGAAAGAGGAGAAGTAGGAGGAGAAAAAAGAAGAGAATAACCACTTGGCCCCATTCTTTGCCGGATAACAATGATTAATAGTGGTGATGGAATCCAGGTTACAAATGTACTCAAAGGCATATTATTTTTTATTTTGTTTTTCAATTTTGCTTTCTCTTTGCAGTAATTCTACATCAGTTTGTACTCAGCTATGAATAAAATAATTTGTTGATATCAGGGAGGAATCAAGCTATTATTTTCAAAGAATCCATATTACATGCTCACTGCAGCAGACAATAACTTACGGTTACGAATTTAATTATTGTGGCTTTACTGGATGTCAATAATTCCTAAGCTCACTTAAAACAAATATGTTGATGTCTTCAGTATAAGAATAATGAAATAATTGTAAGTTAATTATGTCTTTGGAAAAAAGCATGATTATATAGCTGTATCAAAGCAAAAATTTATTTTTAAATACACATTTCTATAATCATATTTTATCATTGCTACTAAGGAAGACAGGCTGTTATAACTTTAGTGTCCAGTTTTTACTTTATGAATGCTATTATTGGTAAATTTATCTGATGGTATTTTCATTTCTTCCTATGCTTTATTTTATCTAGAGAGAATTCATGTCAATTTTATTTCTAATGAATGGTGTAGTTCATTTAATCAAGAGTTCACTCATGCCTACAATATACATAGGCACTTCACAAACTGTTAGAATTAAAATAGAACCTAAATCCTCCCTAATCTTACACTGACTAAGGCTCAAAGATTTTAAATTGTTGGAGATGGGGCCCAGATTTCTAGCTATTCTACCTATATTCTTTCTGTATTATCACAAGATGTTCTTTATTAGCTCTACATCTGTATATACCAGTGATGTTATTATTTCCACATGCAATAGTTTTACATATTAAACCTAAGTTGGGAACACTTTTCTTAGTGGCATATTTGATTAAATAAAAACATATAACAAATGCATGTACTGAAATCCGTTGTATGTCATCTCACGTTGTCAGGAGGGACCTGTAACTAGAGAAGGACATCATGGCTGGTAAAGTAGCAGGTCAATGAAGGAGAAGAAAGCCCTTAGTGAGACGGACTGGCACCGCGGCTGCAACGATGGGCTCAAGCATACCAGCGACTGGAGGATGGTGCAAGTCCCGTGACTGCTTCATTCTGTTCCACATAGGGTCATTCTGAGTTGGAACTGACTTGATGGCACCTAACAGCAGTAACAGCATTATATATTATGGTTCAAAAATTGGGAAATGACATTAACTAATAATTCTAATATAGTCTCCCCTGTATAAGAAATAGGATCATGTTTACAATTGGGTTTATCAATCATAATGTCTTTGGTAAGATATTTTTTCAATGCATAGGTGATGATTGTAAGCATCTGTTATATTAACTCTACAATTATGAGAGATACATGAAGGAAAGAAATCCATAGCCCAGTCCTAAGACACATCAAAAATACTAAGATACTTTAGCACAGTGATTTGGGATAAAATATGACTAGGTCACATAGACTTGTCTGAGTTGCAAAAAATAAATTTAGCTTTGTCTCTCAAGTTGTTGTGTTGTGTGTATTTTCTTAAGAACATGTTTTAAAGAAAGAAGGTTGGAACTTTGGAGGTTTACTATACAGTTTGAGTTCTGTTGTTCATTCTTTCTGTGATCTCAACAAGTCAGATAATCACCCAGAGGCACAGGCCTGGTCATCATCTCCAGCCTCCTACACCATTTGTGTGTGTGTTGTTGGGTGGATTATTGTATTTGTTGATAATTTATTAGGACTACCAAATGTTCATGAACTCAGCTAAACAATTCGTTTAATGAAAACCGTAATTCTAATTGTTCTTCATCAGGAAAAATAGTGTATTTGTCATCAAGAAAAGCAAACATGCAAAAAGTGTCAGTAGTGTCAATATTCTGTCCATGTGGTCTGTAAACTCTTCTGTTAGCTCTCCCTACCACCATGCCCTCAGTCACATGAATGTCTTAAACACAAAGGCCACTACCAGGTGTTTACTTCCAGAGAACTATCATACATTCAAATATCTGCTGGCTCTCAAAACATATGCCACCTTAATTCATCTCTTAAATCTATTATCAAACACATTTTCATTTATGTTCAGTTCTTTCCAAAACAGATTTGAAACATAATCTTCCATTGTTCTCTGATAGATTCTCATTAGTTAATTTTTTCTTCAAAATTCTTATCAAAACCATGGAAATCACTGTTTGCAAAGGGACTTGGATACAAACAGAGGACATAGAGTGCTGAAATTATGCAATCCTTTGATGATATTGATAATAATTAGATAGATACACCCCAGAAGGAAGAAATGAATGAATGAATCTCAGAATAGCTTTGATTCAAGAAACAGCAGGCAGTTAAGTTTTGTTGGTTTTTCATTAGGCCTGGAATTCAGGATGTTCCTTTAAAAAATTCTCTGCCATAAGTCTATTTTAATGGCATCAGTTCATGAGGGGAAATAAATGACTTGGATTACAAAAGCTAAAAATAAGGCTGTTCTTGTTCATTGGAGGCACTCAAGCTGACAGGCAGTTAGTCACATCTTCATTGGTTTGACAGCAATAAAACAATGTTTATTACTCTTTAAGCCTGATTTTTCCAGTGTTATCTTAAATCGTTCTCTCATGCTGAGATTATCGCCTTCAGAAATGCATTAATTCTGCCAAGCTACTTCTATGTAAATCAGTGCAACAAGCAATTGTTCGCAATGGCAGAATTTTTTTAAGGCCTTTAATGTTTATGAAACAGTGACTTAAATACCAAAAGAACATTTATGTTATTGCATCTAAAAATATCTTCCTTATCATCAATTTAAGCATCTCAAATATATGTTTGGTAAGTCATTCTTGCTTATTTTTATAAAGCCCAGAATTTAGGTGCGGCATCTTGTAAACTTTGTATTGGCCATTTTGATGCGACTGTTGATACTTGAGTCTACAATGTTTTAATGTATGTTGTGTATTTTCTGCATTGATAACCATACCAACCGCATGTAGCATCTTGATTTTAGTGATTCATGTAGAAAACTACCTCTTCCTGTGAACAATGCTCCCCATGCCAACAGCCTTCCAAAATGAATGTTGAGAATGCCATCTAAAATGCCATTCGCAAATGTAGATGATGAAAATCCAGTTACTCCTGCATGACACAGCAAGTCTTAGATTCTATAAGGTACTTACTATGGGACCTTCTGTGAATTAATTAGTTTACACGTATCATCCATTTAGACGCTGACAGAAAACCCTATTGTGTTACCCTGTGTCATGGATTGACTTCTGTCCCCCCAAAAATATGTGTAGTGATTTGACTGGGCCAAGATTTCCTATATTCTCTGATTGCCTCTATTAAGTCATTTTCTGATGCTGTAAACCTAAACTGTGCCTGTGGCTAATAGATAGGATGATTAAGTTAAAAGAGGATCAGGGTGGGACTGCCACCCCCCTGGTAAGGGCGTTTCTCTGGAGTGTGGCTTGCACCACCCTTTATCTTTTCATTCTACAAGAGATGAAAGGAAAGAGAAGCAAACAGAAAATTGGGAACCTCACGCCATCAAGAAAGAAGTACCAGGAGAAGAGCTCATCCTTCAGACTTGAGGTTCCCACACCAAGGTGCTCCCTGAACAAAGACTGATACTACACAAGGACTTTCCTCCAGAGCCAACAAGGGAGAAAGCCTTCTCCTGGAATGGACACCCTGAATTTGAACTTGTAGCCTACTGCACTGTGTAAGAATAAACTTTTCTTGGCTAACACCATCCATTCTGTGGTATTTCTGCTAGAATGGCACTAGATGACTAAAACAATTTGGATCTTGTATAGGAGGAAAGAGTGATTTAGAGAAGTTAAGCATTCTTGGATTCATATCTAACGGTATACAAACTAAAATGTCACACAACAATGTATGTAAACTGTAGTATTATGCTCATCCCATTGTACTACACTATTTCTTGCCCTAATGAAGTACACAATTGGAAATATTTCGTCCACATACCTTGCATTTGTTTGTGGAGCAAAGACCCAGTAGATTTTTCCCCAAACAAAAAGAAACAATTGCAATCTTCCTTAATGTGTATAAGCACAGCAGATTTCTGACAGGTTTTACTATCAGTGATCATTGCTTGACAGTGCTTAGTAACTTACTGCTCAAACTGTCACCCTCTGCCACTGAATAGAATTTTCCCACATGTGGTCCAAATGAAATACAGCCACTCTTCACTTGCAGATGTGATTAAGCTCTGAAGACCAGGTCATTGTGCAAAAATCAATATTATGCAGTATTAGTGAGTGATTACATCATATCACAAAATGGAAGATGACTACAGCATTCCATAATGGTCAAATTACATCACTACATAACGGCAAAATGACTGAGAATCATGGCTGGTCAAGCCTATGTTACTCTTGTCTCATAGCTTAACATCCTTTACTGTCAGATATACATCATTAATGAACAAAATAGAAGTTTTATTCACATAAGTGTATAATGTCATGTAAAATTTAGTAAATGTAGAATTGAATTTACTGCGTTTCTTTGCTTCTTGTTCTTAGGTGCCATCCAGTTTGTTCTGATTTAGAAGCATAGTCCCTATGCTTCTCTAGGGACTGTCCCTCATGATAACATGTCCAAACTGTGTGAGACTAAGTATTGCCATCCTTGCTTCTAAAATGCATTCCGGCTGTATTTTGTCCAAGACACTTGTTCATTCTTCTGGCAGTCAATTTTATATTCAATATTCTTCACCAACATCATACTACAACGGAGTCAGTTCAGCTTTTGCTTGTTAATGATAAGATTGAAATCACCATGGCTTGGGTTATTTGCACTTTAGTCCTCAAAGTGACATCTTTCCTTTTTAACACTGTAAAGAGGAATTTTGTTGCAGATTTGCCTAAAGCAGGACGTCATTTGATTTCTTGACTACTCCTTGCGTGGGCACTAATTTCACATCTGAGTAAAATGGGCCTGTGACAACTAGAATATTTTCTCTTTTTATTGTTATTTTTCTTACTGGGTCAGGTGTAAGGATTTCTGCTTTACGTGGACACATGATCCATATGGAAATTATACTGTTTGATCTGAGTCAGTGTTTCAAGCTGTCCCTTGCCTTCAGCAAGCAAGGTTGTTTCATTTGCATAGCACAGGTTGTAAGTAAGTCATCCTCAAATCCTGATACTGCATTCTTCTTCACATAGTCCAACATCTTGGATTGAATAAGTATTAAATAAGTATTACAAAAGTGATTGAGTAAGTATTATGAAAGAATAAAACCCTGATTTTAAGCCGCACTGTATCCCCTACTTCTGTTGGAAAGATTGCCTCTTGGTCTACGTATAGGTTCCTCATTAACAAAATTAATTGTTCTGGAATTTCCATTCTTTATAAATTTATCTATAAAATGCCTTGCATAGTCAATAAAATACAGGCAAACATCTTTCTGGTATTCTCTTCATTCAGTCAAGATCCATCTGAAATCAGCAATGATATCCTTGACTCCATCCATGTCTTCTTGTGAATCTGGCTTGAATTTCTGGCAGTTCCTTGTCAGTGCACCGCTGCAAATGTTTTTGAATGATCTTCAGCAAAACTTTACCTGCAGGTGACATTAGTGATATTGTTCGATAATTTCCACATGCTGTTAGCTTACCTTTCTTTGGAGTGGGCAAAAATGTTCATTTCTTTGAGTTGATTAGTCAGGTATCTGTCATCCAAATTTCTTGGCATGGATGAGTGAGCAATTCCAGTGTCCCTTTCATTTATTGAACTTTCTCAATTGTTTATACTTTCAATTCCTGTAAGCTTTGCTTTACACTGGAGCCCTGGTCCCACAGTGGTTAAGAGCTTGAATGCTAACCAAAAGGCCAATGGTTTGAATCCACCAGCTGCTCCTCAGCAACCAGATGGAGCAGTTCTGCTCTGTCCATAGGGTCACTATCAGTCTGAATCAACTTTAGAGTAATGAGTTCAGTTGTTTCATTTGTTTAGTTGTTTGTTTGCTTTCCCACCAGTATCTTCAGTGTAGCTTGATCTTCTTCCTTCAACACTGTCAGTTCTTGGTCATCTGTTACCTCCTGAAACAGTTGAACATTGACTTTTTCTTTTTCTTTTGGTACTGTGACTGTGTATTCCTTTAACCTTCTTTTGCTGCCTCCTGAATGGAATCCTGTAATATAGCAGCTAGGGGCTTCATGCTCTCATTAGTGCTTTCAGCCTTAGAAATGCTGAGGTATTCTTCTTCCCTTTTGGTTTTCTAAATCCAGGTTTTTCCAAATTTCATTGTAATTCTTTGCTTTGTCTTCTAAAGCCATGCTTTGGAATCTGTTAAGCTTTTTAGCTTTATCACATCTTACGTTCACTTTAGCTACTCTATGCTCAAGAGCAAGTTTCAAAGTCTTCGTTTTTTAATTTTTGTGATTAAGTGAAAGTTTACAATCCAAGTCAATTTTCTATTCTTGCTTCTCTGCAACGCTATCTGCTCCCCTCACTCTGTGACAGCACACTCTTCTTTCTCACTCTACTTCCAGTATCCATTCAACCATCACTTGTCCCCTCCTCTCCACCTTCTCTCTCCTCTAGAGATATATTAGTAGGACAGTCTCACATTGTATATAAAATCATAAAATACACGCACCACATGCATCACTCTGTATGTCCAAGTCCAGTCCATTCTTTGTGTGAAGTGTTGGCTTCAATACCAGTTTCAGGTCTGGGCTAGCAGCAAGTCTAGGGGCCATGTTCCCAGGGGACCCTCCAGGCTGTCAGACCATCAAGTCTGGTCTTTTCATAGATTTCTAGATCTGCATACCTTTTTCTCATGTTATGTCAGGGAGTTTGCATTGTGTTCCCCAACAAGGCTGTCTTTGATGGTGGACAGGCACCATCTGGTTCTTCTGGTCTCATGCTGATATAGTTTCCCAATGATATGGGTCCTTATGTCTCCTGGGCTCCTTTTTGCTCTTGTCTTAGATATTCTTGGTCATCATCTGTTCCGAGTGTATTGGAACAAATTGATGGTCCTCAGATGGCAGTTTGCTTGCTTTAAAGGCCCAAGACACCTCTCACCAATATGGACTGCTGAAGACTCTCTTAGCAAAAGACCAGTTCTGCCAATTGACCTCTATGTCCAACAGGAACATGGTCTCCAAGCTCCTGTTCTTGCTAGTCTATCCTTTGAAATGTTGGGTTGAATTTAGAAAACCTTTTAGCTTATAGTGCAGTCCAGTTATGCTTACCTGGTTTCTACTGAGGGCTGTCACTCCCTTCACCCAACTGAGTTCTATTGACTCACTAATCTATGAACAATGCTCTCCCTCCCTCTGCATCATTGTAGCCCATCAAAGAGTATTTTATTCTGTGCAATAGTCCTTATAATAGTGGTCTCATATGATACTTGTCCTTTTGCAGCTGACCGATTTCACTCAGCATAATGTCTTCTAGTAGAAACTAGGTTATGAGATGTTTCCTGAAATCATCATTGTTCTTTATCATTGCATACTATTCCATTGTCTAAATATACCATAATTTGTTTATCTGTTCATTGGTTGATGGGCACCTAGGTTGGTTCCATTTTATTGCTATTGTGGACAGTGCTTCTATAAACATTGTTATGCATATATCTGTTCATGTGACAACTCTTATTTCTATAGAATATGTTCCAAGCAGTGATATTGATGGATCATATGGTATTTCTATTTCCAGCTTTTTAAGAAAGCACTAAATTGCTTTCCAAAGAGGTTGTACCTTTTTACAATCCCTTCAACAGTGTAGAAGTGTTCTAATCTCTTAGCAGCTTCTCCAGCATTTGTTGCTACGTGTGTTTTGAATCATTTGCCAGCCTTGTTGGGGTGTGATGTTATCCTGTTGTAGGTTTGATTTGGATTTCTCTAATGGCTAGTGATTGTGAGCCCTTCCTCATGTGTCTTTTGACTGTCTGGATGTCTTCTTTGGTTAAGTGTCTGTTCATCTCCTTTACCTATTGTTTAATTGGGTCGTTTGTCTTTTTCTTGTTGATATTCTGCAGTACCTTGTAGATTATGGAAATTAGACATCAGTCAAGTACACGGTTGCCAAATATTATTTCCCATTCTCTAGGCCGGCTTTTTACTCTCTTGATAAAGCCTTTGGAGTAGCATAAGTGTTTGATTTTTCAGTAGTTCCTGTTTATCTACTTTCTCTTCTGCTGTTTATATATTGTTAGTAAGATTATGTAGTCTGTTTAAACCATGTATTAGAATTTTCAGTGTTGTCCTTATTTTTTCTTCCGTAATCTTTATCATTTTAGACTTGATATTTAGGTCTTTGATCCATTTTTGAGGTAGTTTTTGTGTAAGCTTTGAGATACAGGTCTTGTTTAAGATTTTGCAGATAGATATCCAATTTTGCCAACAACATTTGTTAAAGACATTGTTTTTTCCCCAGCTCACAACCTTTGGGCCTTTGTCAAATACCCACTGTTTGTAGGAGGATGATGGTATTTCTTGATTCTCTGTTCTGTTGTATTCATCTATATGCCTGTTTTTGTACCGGTACCAGGCTGTTTTGATTACTGTGGCAGTGTAATAGGTTCAGAGTCTTTTCCAATATCCATTTTCATCTTTTGTTTCTTTCCTTTATTGTTAATGACCTTTTACATTCTTCATATATGATGTCTTTGATGTCATTCCACAATTCATTAGGCCTTAGGGTCATTATTCTGCAATGTGTTACATCTGTTCTTAAGATGATTTTGAAATTCAGGTGAGACATATCCAAGGTAATATTGTGGCTTTTATGAGCCTTTTAAAATTTTCTTTATCTTCAGTTTGAATATGTATATGAGCAATTTATGGCCTGTTCTGCAGTCAGACCTGGGCTTGTTCTGACTGATGATACTGAGCTTTTCCATCATTTCTTTCCACAGTAATAGTCCCTAAGATTCTTATACATTCTACCCAGTGAGATTCAAATGTACTGTCACCATTTATGTTGGTGAACAAAGGTACTTGTAGTGAACAAGTTGTTGATCTTGCAAAACTCCATCATGAGATCTCCAGCATTATTTCTTTCACCAAGACCATAGTTTTCAACTATAGCTTCTTCTCCTTTGTCTTCATGTGTTGCATTCCAACACCAGTAATTGTCATTGCACCTTGATTGCATGTTTGATCAATTACATACCTTAGAAGTTGGTAAAAATATTTAATTTTTTTATCTTTGGCATTAGTGGTTGATACACAAATTTGAATAATAATCATATTAACTGGTATTCCTTGTACACATATAGATATTTTACTATAACTGACAGTGTTATATTTTGGGATAGATCTTGAAATGTTCTTTTTGACAGTGAATGCAACGCCATCCCTTTTTAATTTATCGCTCCTGATATAGGAGGACATATTGCCCATTGAAAGTGGCAATACCAGTCCATTTCAGCTCACTGATGCCCGGGACATCAATCTTTATGCACTCCATTTCATTTTTGACAACTTCACGTCTCCTAGATTCATACTTCATATGCTCCATGTTCTGCTTATTAATGGACACTTGCAGCTGTTTCTTCTTATTTTTGAGTCATGCCTCATTTGCTTTTGGAGATCCTGAAAGCTTACTCCATCTATATCATTGAAGCTGATTCTGCTTTGAGGAGGCCACTTCACCAGTCATATTTTCAGTGCCTTCCAGTCTGTGGAACTCATCTTCCAGTACTACATCAGACATAGTTTCACCGCTATTCATAGGTTTTCACTGGCTAATGTTCTTCAGATGTAAGCGTCCAGGTCCTTCTGAGTCTGTCATAGTCTAACAACTGCACTGAAACCTGTCCATCATGGGTGAACTTGCTGATATTTGAAACACTGGGGCATGGCTTTCAGCATCATGGTGACAGACAAGTCACTACAGTAGGACAAAGTGACAGATGAGTGGTTGTTGCTTCATGCCAGACATGCTTATTAGCTATTATTCCCTACCTTGGCTAATGGTATTAACATCCAATTAGTCTATCATGTCATGCATCTGAAAAGCCACATTTTTCTAACTAGTACATCACTAAATCCATTACTTCTTTCTCAGAAATGCTGTTTGATCATGACAACCAAGTCCACTTGTCCTAATACAGGTGTCACTCTTTGTCTACTTTACCACTGTAATAAACACCTAAAGGCATGATGTGATAAGATGGCAAAGAATGATGCATTTTGGAAGAAAGAGAGAAAAGAGAAAAATAAATAATTACAAAATCCACAATTTTCTAAGCTAAAGGAAAATACTTCTAAAGGTGGAATTCAAAAAGATTTAACTATACTACATATAAGAAAGAAGTTGCATACTACTCACAGGTACATATATTCTGAAAATGCATTGCCTTAAATTATTTGAAATTGTTTCTATTCATAATATAAATTATCGTCACTTTTTAATAGAGGCAAACTTTATACATAATGCTTTGATGCTTCAAATATCCTGCATATGTTAAATGGAGTTGTTAATGTTGAGCAGTGACGATATTAATTGAAGCATGCTTCTTAGAATAACCATCATTCCTCTACCTGGGTTGTTTCAAGTGTTTGTGACTAGTGGCTAGTGGCTCAAAAGTGTTCTTGGATTGCCGTCTGTCTGAAACCGTTTCTATGACATCAGTTTTCTCCATTTTGTACGGTCTTTTCCTCATAGAAAGCTGAGGGTGGAGTGGCTGTGGGAGTGATAACGCAATGTGTTATCACGCTGTGTGTATTTGAGGCCCAGCAATGCTCCTGACTTGTGGTGGGTTTTTCTTATCATTCTAGGTTCACAGTGAAGGATGGGGAAAAAATGGCTGTCTCTAAGACATGGCTAAAAGGCCTTGTCACAGAAAGTAAGTGACCAACTAGGAGATGGGTGAATGTTCTTATGCTCGCCCCAGGTGCCTTGGCCCTAGGAAAGCACATCTGCTGAAAATACAATTAAAGGTTTTATATGTATAATACCCTCATGACATGATGGTTAAGTGCTAGGGCTGCTAATCAAGTCTGTGGCTCAAATCCACCAGGCATTCCTTAGAAGCTCTAAGTGGAGCAATTCTCTGTCCAATTGGGTTGCTAGGAGTCAGCACTGACTCAATGACAGCGAATTTGATTTGTTTGATACACATATATAGTTGCAGATGAGCCGTGACTTTGTACAAAATACACTTGTTATCTGTTATTTCCTATCTTGGCTAATGGCGTTAGCATCCAATTAATCTATCATGGCATGCATCTGAGAGTCACCTTTGTTTAACTAGTATATTCTACACAGCTACATATTCATCTATCTGTCTGTCTGTCTATCTATCTATATTTGGCTCAATGGGAAGGAAAATCCCACTACAAATGAAAATCTACTTTTCAGCTTTCAAACAGAAAATTTCAAATATACTCTCATAATATACATTTAAGATGAACGATGAGGCCAATCTGAGGATATAATAATGTCTGTGTCAGTTGTCGACTCTCTATCTGTCTGTTGTCTATCTAGCAGGGCTGTGGTATCAATGGTACGATTCTTGCTTTCCATGCAGGAGATCTAGTCAGTGCGCAGCATACGCAGCTACCACTTGTCTTCTGTCGGTGAAAACAAAGTGGAGCAGGTTTCAGCAGTTTCCAGACTAAGGTATACCAGAAAAGCATCTGCTTTCAATCTAATTTTGAAAAGTGGCCAGTGACAGTTCTATTGATCACAATGGCCTCCTCTGCAACTGATCATGGAGATGGGACATGGCACAGGACCAAGTAGAGTTTCATTCCACTGTATATAGAATCTCTATAAATCAGGGACTGACTTGAATACTGTCTATGTATATATCTATGTATCATTTAATTATCTATCCAATCTGTGTTTACATGTACTGAAAGTTTAGCATTTTGCTTCTTAAATATAGCTTCACTATTGAAGCCGAGAAGCCTTGATGGACAACGCTTAAGAGCTCCTCAGTTAACCAGCAAGTCAAGAGTTCAAGTCCACCAGGTCCTTGGCAACCCTGTGGAGCAGTTTTACAAGTCTGATAGGGTCACTATGTGTCAAAATCAATTCAAGGGCAACAGGTTTTTTATTAAAGTAAAACTCAATTCAACTTTGTGCCTCATCCTCCTCTCAGATGCTGACTGTAGACTATGATATGATAACACAGACAAGCTCTACACATTGGCATCTGGCTTTTTCATAAGTTAGGCAGTTTGTAAAGTTTTATTTTATATTCTGCACTCCAATTAGTTTATTGACTTTAGTTAGAAATCCTGACAAAGAAATAATTTTTAAGTCTGAATATATTTTGTAATTGCTTTTTAGAATCGCTTCAATCATATCACTCTCTTTCCTTATTTAGAATATTCTGTCTAAATTTGGAGCAGTTATACCTTTTATTCTGCCAAAGAACTTTAAAAATCTCAAACTTAAATGAAGCTTAAGCTAAGCCATCTGCTAAAATTCCAGTCCCGCTAATTCTTTAAGAGTTTAAGAACCTTAAATAGAAGTGGTTGATTAGAGATGTCAAACAACACTAAAAGAAGAATCTTTTAGGTATAAAAATTCAATCACAATTTTTAATTGTAAATTTTAAAAAATGAGTAGAATGTATTTTCTGGCATAAGTTGAAACAATTTGGTTGCACTTTAATGGGAGACAGTGTTTATGATGCAAGAAGAAAATAGACCTTTCCTAATCAAAAAACTCAACTGACATCTACTGAAAATTCTCATAAATTATCCTCTTCAATCTTCTAGAAAATGATAAATTCTCTTCTTTAGACAAAGGAACTGTAGCTCCAGGAGAGAAAGAGACATGTCTAAGATTTTACAAGCAACATTTTTCAGAACTGGAAAAATGTTCCAGTCCAAATCCAAAACCTTTGGGTTTTTGCAAGATTTCTTTTTACAGTGGGGAAGAAGAGATGATCAGATACCATTTAGAGCTTTGAAACTCTCTTCCATCTAAATGAGCAGGTTGATTATAACACCTCCTTAGTTAGCATTTAAATGATGCTGCAAAATTATAACTGAGATGAAATTCCATTAATATGAAAATATCAGCAATTGCCTTAAGTTACACATAAAGAGCATAAGCTAAAAATGGAATCACTAGTAATATTGTAATATGTGTGTAAGAGTGTATTTCTTAAATGACTGTGATTACACAGAACATAGTCTTAGAACACATGTACCTTCTTATTTCAGCCGTTTAGTGAGTTGCTTGCAAGTTCTTTTCATCTGAAAATGGTTCTCCTTTTCTTGTTTCTTTTCTATCCTTTCTTTAGCCTCAAGCTATGTGCACCTGAATAGCAGATCAAAGACTTGAAAATTGTTCTTCCTTGATGCTGTTCAAATTCCACTTTAAGTATTTTCTGTGCTGATAATCTTACCAAAAACACATCATTTTTAGAAACTTCTAGGATCAGACTACAAATAGCTAATTTAAACTTGACATTTCATTGTATATATTTGTCCACAAGTACCTAAGAAGGAAATTGTAAAAAAAAGTGCCTAGATTTTAAAAATAAAACAAAGGAAAATTTACACTCCAGAGTAATACACAAAACATAGACCCATACAGCATAGTCAACTTACAATTTGTAAAGATATGATAAAGTAGTGGCTTTCTGTTTCAAGACATTCATATTTTATAAACTACCCCTGTCCATTGGTTAATTACAAAGAAAGCTGACTTTTAGTGAAGAACAGTATCTTGCTAGTCAACTCTCAGAGGTCACTTCTTATTCATGCATACATTGCCAAGTGATATTAGAATGTGTATTTCTAATATTTATGGGGATTTTTCCTGTTAGATTTCTACATAAGCATTACAATAGAATTACAAAAATTCAGCTTCCAGAAAGAGATTCACTCCGTGAAATACTATTAATCCATTTCATACGTGTTTGTCTGCTGTCCTTATGTCTCTCCTGTGTTGTTAACTTTGTGAACAGTGGCAGCAACGGCGAACTGAATGACTATCCAGTGACAATTTACAAAACAATCCCTTTTAAAATTTCTGTATCTAGTTTAGAGATCTGAGGTGACCAGTGTGTCGTACTGTGATCTTTTAAAAAAATAGCAAAGAAAAATGGATAACAGCAAAATCAGTGAAGAATATAAAAGACTTACACTAAACGGGGAAAAAAAGACTTGAGAAAAAAATATTGTATCTTAAAATAGCAACTTTCTTCATTATTTCACGCTACCGGAGTGCCCTCTGTCTTTTGATGTTATTATGTGCATTTAATTGGACCTTAGGGATTTATCACTGGTTCTTCAATAGAGACAGGACAGAACCTTATTTCTGTATTAGAAGCAGACTTCTGTTTTTCATTTAATGCAGTTTTGCTTTGTATATTACATCTTTCCTAATATATTACCAATAATAAATTGCTTTAAAACTAAGTGAATAGAACAGGAATTCTTAATGCAGTGCTGTATACTTTCCTCACCACAGACAACACAGCTAATATTTCAATGTTTCATCAAAAATGTAAGTCATAGCTTGCTAATATACTCAATAATCATTTTGATGAGAATCCACTATAGTATTCAATGCTCTTTAGATGCAAGGATTGTGAAACTTTGGCTGTTGTGTACTTTAAGCATGTTTTCAGGAGGAACTGGTAGGTGAGATGCACAGATATTATGTTTTGTAAAGCAGAGGGCCACAGACAAAGTAAAAGACTCTCAACAAGATGCACTGACACAGAGATGGCTGCAGTGAGCTCAAGTGTAACAGTAATGAGGGTAGTCCAGGACCAGGCCATGTTTCTGTTGGATACAAGGTTGCAATGAATTGGAATCAATGCTTAGGCAGCTGGCATCAACCACAAGGTACACTGAGTATCATTATTTGGAGGGGTCAAGCTGATCTAACCTCTAATTCCAGTGTTATACATAGTTCTTAAGTGTATTAAACAGTGAAAAACCTAGGAATGCATTCTGTGTAAGACTCCTTCAAGCTCGACATTCTGTAAGTCTCAATTTTGATGAAATGATTACATTTTCAAAGTGTCAAAAACAACAACAACAAACCAAAAACCAAAAAACATTATGCTTAGGTGGAGACTTTTTTGGCAAGGGTTATTGCAATAAGGGGAGGGAGACTATTGCCATAGACAGAACACTTTGGCTAGGAGAGCTCCAAACTTCTCTTAGGCAGACGGGGGCTTTTCTATTTTAAAATCTGTTTCTGTGAGTTGATTGTGACTCGTGGAGACCCCATATGTGTCAGCATAGAACTGCACTGATTTTTCAGGTGTGGATCACTAAGCCTTTCTTCTAGAGTGGCTCTGGGCAGTCTCTAACCCACAACCTTTCAGTTAGCAGTGAAGTATGTTAACTGTTTGCGCCACTCACGGCCTTATTTTGTGATGAGGAGCAAAGAAGGCTAGGAAGAACCAGACTTAGGGGAATAAGATCAGCATGAAAATGACACCGCAGCTAATCAGGGCTGTTATACTCTGTTCTATAGGGCCATTATGACTGAGAATGGACTTGAAGGCAATTTTTTGAGGAGGAGAGAGAGACCATAGAAAACAGCCTAACTGAAATTTGTTCAAACATCACGATAAATGGGGAAAAGATTGAGGCTGTCACGGATTTCATTTTACTTGGTTCCACAATCAACACCCGTGAAAGTAGCAGTCAAGAAATCAAAAAACACATTGCATTGGGCAAATCTGCTGCAAAAGAACTCTTTACAGTGTTGAAAAGCAAAGATGTCACCTTGAAGACTAACCCATGCCATTGTATTTTCAATGGCCTCTTACTTATGCAAAAACTGGACAATGAATAAGGAAGAGGAACGAAGAATTGATGCCTATGACCTGTGGTGTTGGAGAAGAATGCTGAATGTAAATTGCTAAAAGAACAAAAAGTCTGATCTGAAAGAACAACCAGAGTGCTCCTGGGAAGAAAGAATGAGAGATTTCCTCTTACAGACTTTGAGCATCTTGTCAGGGGAATTAATCCCGGGAGTAGGACATCGTAGCGCGTCAATGGAAAAGACGAAAACCTTCAACAAGATGGATCGACACAGTGGCCGCAATAATGGGCTGAAGCCTCAAAACGATTTTGGATGTGGCACAGGACCAGGCAGTGTTTCTTTCTGTTGTGCGTAGCGTTGCTGTGAGTCAGAACTGACTCCACAGCACCTAACAACAACATATGTTCAAGGCATTTCACGAGTACTTTGTTCTGATTGCTTAGTGGAAACAAGAGGTTCAGTTAATATTGTGAAGAAAACAATGAATAGTTCAAGAGTGTGTGTCTGGCCTTGTCCTAGGTAAGCAAGGGGCATCCCTGAGTCTGTCTAAATCAAATAGAGATGGAGATGGCTCCTTGGAATAAGCTGCTTCCCAGAACACACAAGGGTGGAGAGGTACTTTAACCATCCTTTCCAAGGAGTACAGAGCTCAGGTAATATTCGACATTGACTAAAGCAACTTCTGAATAAAGTAGGTAAATAAGCCCTTGAGACTATTACAGAAAAGAAACACAGAGTTGCAAAACTACCCAGAAGGGAAATTGTTCAGTTGAAGAAGCACTTTTCCGACAAAAAGTGTCAGCATCTGAGTTTCGCAGCAGCAGGAGTCCAGCCCCAGTTCAGTCCAGCACTGGCTTGCCCTCAGGTTCTATTTCATGGAAGCAGCTGCTGAACTTCTATTTCACAGAGGTGCCACTGCCCCACTACCGCGGATGTGATGCTTGGTCTTCTGGGATAGGAGTTTTTGTTTTGTTTTAGTAATGAACTCTCAGTTCAGCTTAATGTCCCTAGTCCCAGAAAGCTCTGTGAGCTGCAGATTTACATCAAAGACAGGGAATCTGGGGCACGTGCCCCTTCCTGCCATGGCAGACTGCTCCAAGTGTTAGGAAAAAATTTGTTGTAAGGAAAAAGATCTTTTTACAACTTTCCTCTAGTTACCCCCCAGAGCACTCAGCCCATACATTCCTGACTGTTGAACGAAAACGGGAAGGGCCACTTCCCTAACCACAAGAACTAGTTTTAGAAACAACAGGACGATATAGAACCAATCCCCCTTCAGAGTTCCAGGAACTTACCCAAAAAGGCTGGTTTTGGGAATAACAAGAAGGAACTTACCCAAAAAGGCTAGTTTCAGAAGTACCAGGAAGTAAATGCACCTGAAATATCCGCCTTAGCCCTGAGCTAATACAAACCAACCCCACGCGGAACCTTCCCCAACCCCACCTCCCCCAAGAATGTAAGACCCTGCCTTTATATACTCTGTACTTTTCTTGTTCGGGGCCCATTCCCTCTACTCTGACAAGAGTATGGATTGAGCCCCAGCGCGCTGGAATAAAAACCTCTTGCTGTTGCATCAAGTTGCAGACTTCGTGACTGATTGGGGTTACGCCGTCACCTGTGACTTGAGGAGGGGTCTCCCCTGTTGGGGGTCCTTTCATTTGGGGGCTCGTCCGGGATTGGACGACCACCCCTCAGTCTCGAAGTCGCTCTTGGAGGTAAGGTACCAAGCTAGCTTTGTCTGTCTGTCCAGCTTTTTTTGTCTGTGTTGTTATTTTAGTTTCATTTTTCAATGACCACTTAGACTTCTGGCTTAGGTTTTGGGTTTGCAGTTGTTTGAATTCACCGTAAGGGGGAACAAACGGAGGCCGGTAGACGTGCCTGAAGGGTCTCAAACTGCACCCTGGGGGACGCCCCAGGGAGAGAGAGGGACCAGGGACGCCTGGTTGCCTCCTATAAGAAGGATGAGGATACGGTTTGGTTTTTGGATGTGGAATCCCGATTACCGCCTGTCTGACTGCCTCTTCCTTTGGTGGAAAAATAAGCCTGGCTGTTGTTTGCTGATTTGGGTTCGGTTTTTGGATGTGGAATCCTGATTACCGCCCGTCTGACTCCCTTGTCCTCTTGTGGAAAACTAAACCCGGTCGTTGGCTGTTAATTCTGTCCTGTCATGTCCTATTCTTGTTCTTATGCCTGTTTGTCTGGTTCGAAATCATGGGACAGACGTCGTCCTCTCCTCTTATCAACAGAGGTGAAGAAACGCCTGTGGCAAACATTCTGCACCTCTGAGTGGCCAGCGCTAGGCATTGGATGGCCACCAGAGCGCACCTTTGCTGGTTTTTGTTTCGTTTCTTCTGTGACCGGTCTGTGTCTGTTTGATTGTGTTGTTTGTCCTGATTGTTATTTTTGCCACCATGGGGCAATGTTCTTCTCACTCTGTAACACCCCAGACCTATTCCTTAACCACTTTCAGATTTCCAGAAACGAGCCCGAGACTTTGGCAAGGTGTGATCAGAAAACTCCACACACTTTGTAATCTGGAGTGGCTGGCCTTTGGTACTGGATGGCCACCCACGAGATCCCTAGACATTAAACAAACCCATTCTGTTTTTCAGGTCATCTCTGGCGATCTGGGTCACCCTAACCAAATACCATACCTTGTTGCTTGGCAAGACCTCCTCAGGAGGCCACCTGCGTGGCTGCAAATTTTCCCCTTGCGAGCTGTAGGGCACATGACTGAGGCTGGGACCCCCCTTCTTGGTCTATACTCCTTTTACCTTGATACCCCTCTTAGAAACCACATACAGCAACTTCTCCAAGCCCTCTTTATCACTGAGGGGAGGACTAAGATTGTTTCCCTAGCCAGAAAACAGGTGCCGGGAGATGATGGAAACTTTACGAGTGATTTAGATGAGATTAACCACGCTTTTCCCCTGACCCGCCCAAATTGGGACCCAAACACCACTGCGGGTAAGCAGCGCCTAACTGTCTACCGCCAGATTCTTATGGGGGGTCTCCGGGCGGCTGATGGGCGCCCCATAAATTTGTCTAAAGTAACACAGGTAATTCAGGAACCCTCAGAATCCCCAGCAGCCTTTCTGGAATGACTGATGGAAGCATACCGCACATATACTCCCATTGACCCTGAGTCTTCCAAAAATCAACAGACCATTAACATAGCCTTCGTGGGACAGTCAGCCCCTGACATCAAAAGAAAAATACAAAAAATAGAAGGATTCGAGGGAAAGAATCTATCTGAGCTGATGGAAATTGCTATGAAAACCTTCAATAACCACCAGAAGTTAAACAAGCCAAAAAGGTAAGCAGAATCCTCCTGGCAGAAGCCCGGGGCCATGCGCTGCTGCGCCCTTGGGAGAAGAAACCGGTCAGACAAGTAAGCCAGGAAAGCCTTCCCTGCAGAGAAACCAGTGTGCCTACTACAAGGAAATTGGACATTGGAAGGGTGAGTGCCCCAAAAGAAAGCCCCCTCCAAAGGTTCTTAACCTAGAGGTCTGAGGGCGTCGGGGCTCACCGGCCCCGAGCCCAGGGTAACCTTAAAAATAGGGGGACAGCCAGTAGAATTCATAGTCGACACCGGGGCTAACAACTCAGTTCTAATTGAACCCCTAGGACCCACAACTGAAACCAGAACCCTAGCATGAGGAGCTACTGGGATTAATGCCTATTCACGGACTGATGAACGAAAGGTAGATCTGGGAGTTAAGACTGTCTCCCTGTCGTTTATAGTAATGTCTGAATGCGCATGCTCTTTACTTGGAAGAGACTTGTTATCAAAAATGCAGGCGACTATCCACTTTGCTGGGGATCATGCTTACCTGACACCCCAAGTCAATGTGATAGCCCCTTTAGAGGAAGAATACAGATTTTATGATGGTTCTGACAGGGGCCCCTGCTCTATCCTCGTGATATCAGTGGATCAATTGATCAAAGAGATTCCCCAGGTTTGGGCTGAAAACAACTCCCCAGGACTGGCCAAACACCCACCACTGGTTATAGTGACTTTAAAACCATCTGCCAGCCCCGATTCAGGTGCCACAGTACTCCATTGTGCCAGAAGCGAAGAGAGGGATCAGGGCCCACATTCAAAGACTCAGAAAACATAGAATACTGGTGCCCTGCCAGTCACCCTGGAATACTCCCTTCCTGCCGATGAGGAAGGCAGGAGAGCTGGACTCCAGACCAGTCCTAACCCATACACTCTCCTGAGCTCTCTGTCACCAGGACACCAGGTGTATTCAGTGCTGGATTTAAAGGATGCATTCTTCAGTATACCCCTGAGCCCGCAGAGTCAGCCACTCTTCGCCTTCGAATGGCAGGACTCAGAAGAAGGCTTCAGCGGGCAGCTGATCTGGACTGCCTGCCACAAGGGTTCAAGAACTCTCCCACCATCTTTGATGAGACCCTTCATCGGGACTTACGTGAGTACAGGCATCAATGGCCTGACATTTCCCTTCTACAACATGTAGATGACTTACTACTCGGGGCACCCGATGAAGACACTTGCTTAAAGGACACCAAGTCCCTGTTAACTCTCTTGGAGAAATTGGGATATCAAGTCTCTGCTAAAAAGACACAGGTCTATGTCCAGGAGGCAACTTACTTGAGTTTCTGACCTGAGGAAGGGAAAAAAAATTTTATATGGACTAAAGAAACAGAACAGGCTTTCCAGACTATAAAAAAGTCACTCCTGGAAACACTGGCATTAGCATTACCCAACCTGGAAAAGCCTTTCCAACTATACACTGATGAAAATAAAAGAATAGCCAAGGGAGTCCTTACTTAGACACTCAGCCCATGGAAAAGGCCAGTGACCTGTCTGTCTAAACAGCTAGACCCAGTGGCCTCAGGATGGCCAAGGTGTCTTAGAATTGTTGCGGCCACTGTTCAACTAACTATGGGACAGCCCCTGACCATCACTACCCCCCATGCCATCGAGGGAGTCCTGAGTAGCCTGCCTCATAAGTGGATTTCCAATGCCTGGCTGACCCACTACCAGTCTTTATTACTAGATCAGCCCCGAGTTGTGTTTGCTTCTAGCTCAGCCCTCAACCCAGCCACACTGCTGCCTGATCTGGACCTGGAGGTCGAACAGCAAGACTGCAGCACGGCCTTCACCGAGATCTTGTGGACGTTCCCTTGCAGGACCCTGATCTCACTCTGTTCACTGACGGGAGCAGTTTTATCAGGGACGACACCAGGTACACAGGGGCAGCGGTGGTAGCTGGAGATGGGGTCCTCTGGTCACGAGCCCTACCATCTGGCAACGGGCTGCCCTCAGCCAAGGCGCCAGGCGGTGCGGGCTGCTCTCTGGCTGGGCTGCTGTGTGGCCTCAGCAGCCTTCTCAACGCCAGCGGGGGCTCGTGGCGGGAGCTGGAGCACGTCTACAGCCAGCACAGCTGCATCTGTGACGGGCTGAGCCACACAGCCCGTGCTCCGGACAGAGCCCGCCACAGCGCTGGCATTGCCAAGGAGGGCCCCATCGCCGGCTTCACTGCTCCACGCTGCCCAGTCAACCTTGACACTACATTAGCGGTGCTGTACAAGGAGATGTTGCCTACAGGTGGGACTGCGACAACTGGACATGTCGCTGCTGTGCCAGCTGTGAGGTCTATATGAGTCAATCCAGGACTATAAGCACCCGTGCCAAGACCTGAGCCTGTGCCAGGATCTGTCCTTGTCCCTGCACTCTGACAGCTCCTACCCACCAGATCCAGCCTCTCGGATGACGAGGAGCCTCCTGACGCCAGCCTGTCCCCTGACTTGCCAGCCCTCACCGTGACTCAGACACACAATGCCCGTGACCAGTGGCTATGAGATGCCTTCCACATCATCGGGCTGAAACAATGGAAGCCCGAGGCAATAACCTAGCCAACCGAGCAGCTATGGAAGCTGCCCTCAGCCTCCTGGAGATCAGTTCTATCCAGCTCCCTGAGCCAACCATTCCTGAAGAGCCCACCTAGAAGAGAAGAAAGGATGACACTATACTTCGGGAGGGCTCCCCATTCTCCCTCAAAAATTGGGAGAGAAGCTCGTCTGCCAGGTCCACCAGACCACCCATCTGGGAGCAACAAAAATCCAGGAACTTCTGTCTCCAAGGTACTATATACCCTAACTATCTCGGATGATGAACGAATAACACATACCTGCCAAGCCTACCAAGCCACTAATGCAAGCAGCTCTGGTAAGGCCCACCAAGGTAAGAGAGAAAGATGTACTATGCCTGTAGTACATTGAGAACTGGACTTCACTGAAATTAAGCTCGGCAGATATGGATATAAGTACGTTTTAGTTTTCGTAGACACATTCTCTGGTTGGACTGAGGCATTTTCCATTAAGAGAGAGACAGCACAAGTAGTTTGGAAAAAAAAAAAAAAAAAACTCCTGGAAGAACTCATACCTAGGTTTGGGGTTCTGTTGATGCTAGGATCAGACAATGGCCCTGCCTTTATGGCCATAGTCTCTCAGGGAGTAACATCTGTTCTGGGGATTAATTGGAAACTACATTGTGCCTATCACCCCCAGAGTTCAGGACAGGTAGAGAGGATGAACCGGACCCTTGAGGAGACCTTAACCAAATTGACCCTAGAAACTGGCGGTGACTAGACGGCCCTGCTTCCCTTTACCTTAATGCGTGTGTGTAATTCTCCCTACCTCCAAGGCCTTACGCCCTATGAAATTGTTTTCAGGAGGCCACACCCCTCTGCCCTAAACCAAGGGATGACATACTTGCTGAAATTTCTAATCATGACCTGCTTAAGTCCCTCCAGGCCCTGCAGAAAACTCAAGATCTGCTTTTCCCCTTGTCGAGACGCCTCCACGATCTCCCTCCTGTAAAGCCACATCCGTTTCAGCCGGGGGTCTAGTCTGGGTCCTGAGACACCAAAAGGAGACTCTGGAGCACCATTGGAAAGGACCCCAAACAGTAATCCTGGCAACCCCCACTGCCGTCGAGGTTGACAGGATCCGGCCCTGGGTCTATCACTCCCATCTACCTTCAATGGAGGATGCGACAACACAGTGGCCCTGAGGCGACTCCAAGAAACCTCGGCCCTCCCGAGGTGACTTCACCAGTTTTTCACCTTGATTCATGTGACTTTGTGGGGGGTTCTATAGGCTCACAGCTTAAGAAAGACCCATCCCTGTTTCGTGCACACGAACACTCAAATACTGGGGGATGTATACATGCTGATGGGTGGGGGTGGGCAACTAACTGCCTCATGCAACAACTGGCTAAGAAACAATTTTACATCTGTCCCGGGGCTAATGTCTATGGATCATGTGGAGGAACAAATGATTATTTCTGTTATACATGGGGCTGTGAAACCAATGCACCCTGGATCAGGGAAAATAGGGGACCTCATTAGGATCAGTTGAGTCTCTGTTCTCCTGGTCTCCGTGGCTGACCACCCTAATGTCCACCCTTCTAGGCCCCCTACTCCTTCTCCTCCTCTTGTTAACAATCGGACCTTGCTTAATTAACAAACTAATAACTTTTGTAGGAGAAAGAATAAGTGCTGTACAAATTATGGTCCTCAGACAACAGTACCAACAGGTAGAAACTAGAGAAATAGCCACACCTTAAGGGTCCCAAGATTGGGCCCCAGAACATTCTCACAAAAGAAAAAGGAGGGAATGTTAGGAAAAAATTTGTTGTAAGGAAAAAGATCTTTTTACAACTTTCCTCTAGTTACCCCCCAGAGCACTCAGCCCATACATTCCTGACTGTTGAACGAAAACGGGAAGGGCCACTTCCCTAACCACAAGAACTAGTTTTAGAAACAACAGGACGATATAGAACCAATCCCCCTTCAGAGTTCCAGGAACTTACCCAAAAAGGCTGGTTTTGGGAATAACAAGAAGGAACTTACCCAAAAAGGCTAGTTTCAGAAGTACCAGGAAGTAAATGCACCTGAAATATCCGCCTTAGCCCTGAGCTAATACAAACCAACCCCACGCGGAACCTTCCCCAACCCCACCTCCCCCAAGAATGTAAGACCCTGCCTTTATATACTCTGTACTTTTCTTGTTCGGGGCCCATTCCCTCTACTCTGACAAGAGTATGGATTGAGCCCCAGCGCGCTGGAATAAAAACCTCTTGCTGTTGCATCAAGTTGCAGACTTCGTGACTGATTGGGGTTACGCCGTCACCTGTGACTTGAGGAGGGGTCTCCCCTGTTGGGGGTCCTTTCACAAGCAGAGGCTGAGCTACCATGTGTAGCAGTGAGGAAGCACTGAATGTGTACCCAGCTGCTTGTTGTCAACATTGCTTATCTTGTACTTCTTAACAATAACTCTTTTGATTTCCTGGAATGCATCGTCTCCATTTAGCAGGAAAGAAGCAGCATTTTCCTTGGCTTCCATATTCCTCCCCGACCACTGCCTGTATGCACACACAGAAAAACTGACACTGAGTCACTCAAGGACAATGACATGGAGCAGTTTGAGGACAGAGTCTGTAGGCTGCTGGCTCATGATGCTGAGTGTCGTTGTGGGCATGGCTTGTCGAATCACCCAGTACATGTACTAGCTGTGGGACAGATCTGTGCCCAAGTGTTAATAACTTTGTCACAGGTGCACCCCCTTGGTGGTTGTTCCTTTCTGGGTGTTTCTGTATTTAGACTATGTAAAATATCCGCCTCCCCACCCCCAGTAAATGAAACAATAAGAAACAACTCTCAGCTTTGAAGCTCACTAAGTAGTCATGTAATTCTCATTTTTATTTTTTTTAAAGGCTGGAAATGGAACTGTGTCCTTAATGAAGATCAAATTGAAATCTTGAGAATTAAAAAATATATATTAAATATACTGACACCGCAAATGACCTAACTCTTGAACTTGACCTAGGAGTGATTATTTTAATTTTTGACCTTTGTAGTAAAAGAAGCTCTCTGAGACATTGTATATAAACTGGTTGTGATCTACTGTTATGAAAATATACTAACAGAATTAATTTTAAAAGTCATAACTATACCTACAAGGTATACTTTCCAGTGATTCTTTTAATTCTTGCTAAAAACTCTATGTTTCAGTCAGCTAGTGCTGCTCTAACAGAAATACCACAGTGAATGGCCTTACCAAAGGAAAGTTTATTCTTACGCAGTTCAGTAGGCTACAAGTCCAGATTCAGGATGTCTGCTTCAGGGGAAGGCTTTCCCTCTGTCGGCTCAGGAGGAAAGTATGGTATTGCATCTGTCTTTGTCCAGGGAGCATCTTGGCATAGGAACCACAGGTCTGAAGGATGTGCTCTTCTGCCTCGCCGGTGCTACCTGCCAATTCTCTACCTGCTTCCCTTTCCTTTTCTTTCTTCTAGGATGAATGGATTAAGGGTGGTGCCAAGCCACACTCCAGGGAAAACTATGTTTACAGTGGAACAGGGTGGTAATCTTCCGAAGGGATTTACAGTCCCACCCTAATCCTTTAACATATAGCACAGGAAACTTACAAAGCGGCAGACAATCACAAAATATCGGAAATCATGGCCCAGCCACATGGCCACACACAGTTTTGGGGGGATGCAATTTAATCCTTAAAACACCCCAGTTATGTCAGTATCATGATACCCATTTTTTAGATGGGAAAATGGAAATAGAAAGACAGTGTAATGTGGATGAACCTTGAGATTTGGCTTCCTGGGTTAGTATTTGATTTATTCTACTTACAACTATTAAATGATAAAAACTCTTTAGCTCGTAAAAATATTAGGGATGGTAATGGTGTATAGCAACTATTAGTTTGCATTTTGTGAGCAGTAAACGAGTTTGTATATCTGAGACATTTAGGAAACTCTGGGTTTCATGCAACTATTATTAAGCTGTTATTAGGAAAGGAAATAATTTGCCCATGGTTGTACAAGTTGAGTTCTCGGATCAGGAGTGTAAGCCACTATCTGCTTCATTTTAATTTCCATGGTTTTAACCTGCATGCTAATCTGAATCCCTAAATTCATGGATCACTTTTTATGGTTACCCCACTGAGCACCTAGTGCAGTGACTTGAACTTTAAATAGAGACTACCTTTTGAGTAATAGAGACTACCTTTTACAGAAGCAAAAAATGCAGGTCATCACCTGGTATTTGTTGAGAGAGTTCTGTGGAGAGAATTGTATACTCAGAAGCATTCTGAGCAAGACATTTTGAAAGGTTTTGCTTAACTCTATTTCTTCTATGAAATTATCTCAAGACAATAAATATATCTAATGAATTGATTTTACTGCTGAGAATCCTAGGAAATCTTAATCAATACAAGCAACCTTTCAAAGGGGTGTTAAAACTCGATGTGCATGGAAAGTATTCAGTTAATATACCCCTTGTTTGTTTTTTGTTTCTTTTGGAGAGGTGAAAAAACCATTGTTGAAATGGATTCTTTTAAATTTTATTAGGTTTTAGATTTTCTATAGTTACACAAGAAGCAAGAGAACTTGAAGGAAGCTTCATTCCTGGACTGTTGCCTGTGGGGAAGCTGGAAATAAATGAATTTAAAAAGAAAGTGTAAACTATTGCACATAAATAGAAAAGTACACACTTCATGCGTGTGCTCTGTAATGAATGGTTATCAAGTGAGAGCACTTGGGTTCCCACATCTGGAGGAAGTTAGGATGACCGTCTCAGAGAGCTCCAACTTTTTTTTTTTTTTTTTTTTTAACTCTCAGGAGACAGACAGGTTCATAAGGAAGTTCAAATTCTCTGGTCTTAATCTGAAAGAACATTTCCACCAGTATTTTTCTGAAGCTTTCCTTCTTATATCTCCTCAACTATTCTGTCTATGAAAAGTAAAATTCTCCACTACTGGTTATTTCTGTATTTGTAAAGCCTCCAGACTATCCTTGATGGTCCTCTGAAAATCAATGTTCCTTTCCATCTATCAGCAGAATCAAGTTGTTATTTTGAAATTAATTTATGTCATCTTTCTTTGGACTATTCACCGAGATTCATCTTGTCACCCACATTTCACAGAATGACATCTTGTCAAAGCCATATTGTTGCAAGTCTTTTGAAGCCAGTTTCACAATCCAAATGACTGGTCTATATACTAAGAATAAAAATACTTCCAGTCAGCAAAAATGCTGTTATTGTCATTTTTAATGATGTTGTCCTACAGCAGCAAAACCCCTAACCCTACAGACTCAAACATACTCCAAGAGGTACTAGACAGGATTAAACAAATTAACATTTAAAAAAAAATTAGAATTCATTATATAATTTACCCCATTGCCATCAATTCGGATCTGACTCACAGCGACCCTGGAGGTCAGAATAGAACTGACCCACAAAATTTCTGAGGAGCTCCTGGTGTATTTGAACTGCTGACTTTTTGGTTAGCGATGTAGCACTTAATCCACTACGCCACCAGGGTTTCCAATTATATATTTGGAAGTGACTAATTTAACTAACCAATGGTAGAAACTATACTTCCGTATTTCTTTGTCATTGTCTGCCACTTAATAGAATTAGGAGGAAGGCAGCCTGTGGAATGTGATACATCAGTCAGTTGGCATCCTAGAAAGGCAGCACTCTTACTATTCCCATTGATCAGCATGAAAATTCAATTCTCTTGCATCACAGCCTTGCTTCTAATAGATTATACTTGTTGAATTTATCAGAGTAAAGGAAAGCTGTTTATCTTCCAGAGAATTCTTAAATACTCTTATTTCCTACTGCATTTTTGAAGATGCAAAACAGACAAGAAAACAGAAGTCACTGAGTAGTTAGCCTGTCTAGAGCAACACAGTGTGAATGGACTGCCTTAAGAAAACTGTCATCAAATCACCCTGAGACTATTTGCTTCCTGCAGTATAAAGGAAAATGAGACCAGCGACTCGACAGCATTGGGCTTTTGGCTGGCTACTAATATAGTTAACTTGAGGTTTCATGCTTTTACAGAAACATGTTTATTATATATTTGGGTAGGGATCTAAATTTTTATTATATATTTGAGTAGGGCTTTACTGTTTTCAAAGTGTCAGAAAGATTATAATTACTTTATAGACAGCAAAAAATACCAACTATTATGTGAAACAATATAACAGGGTCTCATCTGGAATTGTAGCTACATCAACATAATATATTGATGTTCTGTACATTAGTCCTTTATGGAAATAGTCCTAATTATAGGCAATTTTGAAGGACTGGCCTATGAAAATAAGGTACCTTCCTAATCTCATTTAAAGAGTTTAGGTAATCTACAATACATGTTTAGGAACTAGAATGCAAAGACATTATTACAATTATACATTATGATACTATTACTCCAAACAACTACTGTCAAACTAACAATGCAAAGATCTATATGTATTCAGGAAATAAATAAATAGAAAGTGAGAGTGCCATATTTTAATGCAAATAACACATATCTTCTATGTTTGTTTGTCATTCTTGCACCTCACTCTGAGAGGTATTTTCCTAAACATACTATACTATTTCTTTTTTAATTTTTTTCTTTTCTTTTTTTCTTTATAGCAACATGTTAAAAAAATAAAATTATGATAAAAGCACAGAAATACAGCCCTGGGTTGGAGAGGAGTGACATGGTTGGCCAACAAACATAGAAACTATGCATTATTTACATAGAAATACTGTGTATGTATCTAGTAATGTCTGTTACAGTGGCAAAATTATTGAGCCAGATGCTCATTGACAATAAAATTAGTTGTTTATTCACACTAATTTGTTTGCCATCAATTGTCAAATGTCTTCCTATTTTTTGAATAGAGATTGTTGCTTTTCAGGATAAATTGTATGAGTTTTACTTTAATTCTAGGTCTCTTGTCAATTTTAGATGTTACAAGTGGCTTTCTGATATTGTCAAAGACTTAGAAACTTTGTTCATTGTATCTAACACTGAGCAGAAATTCTTACTCTTTTAATCAATCCAATGTATTTTACTTTACAATTTTTTGGTTCCATGGCTTTATGTAGTTAAGACCAATCAGGACCTACATCACAGATATTCTTCTTTAGTTTTTCCATTAACATTATAGTTTTAACTTTTACTTTGTCTTTTGTTTTGTTTTAATGTGTTTACAGTCCATCCTTATATATTAGATTAGGTATCAATAGTTTGTTTAATGTCATAAAAGATCTATTTCCTTGGGATTATAAAATGAAAAATCTATTCTTTGTGGTGTCACATTTATCATATAATCGGTTGCCATACATAAATGAACCTATCTCTTGTCTCTCCATGACATCGATTTATCACATGAACTTCTACTGATTCCGTGTTATTACTGTGGTTTTGGAGTGCCTTTTGATTCGGTAGGACATTTCTCCCTTCTCTTCACTCTTCCTTGTTGTGTTTCACTTTCTTTCAGTGGAAGATTATAGTTCTGTGCAATTTTTAAGTTACTTTGCTGCATTTTGTGAAAATCCAATGGAATTTCTCCTTATTGACCATATAGAGATGATATTTACACTCTATTTTCTTCTCCAAAAACACGAATTGTCTTTTCATTTACTAAGATTATCTTTTATGATCATAATAAAATTTTGAAGATTTTTGTGAATCTTCGTAAAATTGTTTCACACTGTCTAGTTTTGCTGGTATTGTCAATAGTATTTTAGAAACTATAGTAATATGTAGTTGCTGAGAGAATCTTATAAATTGATGTTAATTTAAGTTGTACAAGTTTCCTTATTATTCCTTGGGTTGACTATTTAAATGATGGTATCAGCTACAAAACATGAATGTTTTGATTCTTGCTTTCCACTACTGTAACTGATAACTGTTTTTTCTCCTTTTCTTCTTTCAGTGCAGGAGTTAGCGAATCATGACCTGTAAGAGATGCATAGAAAGCCGTGCTTTCTGTGGTTCCAAAAGAAAGAATATTTTAGTACTGTTAAATGGTTGTATTTTGAATAGTTACATGAATATTTACATAACATCCTCAGTGTTTACTTCTGGCCACAAAAGGTAAGATGTTTACTATATGGCCCTGAATGAAAAAATTAGAAGTGTCCAGATCTACAGTATATGATAATAATCAGTGGTGATATTCATCTCTCTCATTTTTTTACTCATAGAGAAATTGCATCTAAAGTTTCTCAAATGAGTACTTTCTAAAAACTAACTTAAAATTTCCTTTACTTTTTGTTTGCTAAGAGACTCTTGAAAGTAGTCGGAATTGAGTCATGTGAAATATTTCTACATTAATTGAAATGATCATATGATATCACTCTTTAAGTTTGAATGTTGAATTATATCGATTTATCATTGTTGAATAACTTTTAAATTGTGTGACAAGTACTAATTTACAATGATGAATTATTATTTAATAGCCAAAATATAGTACTAAATTATATTAGCTAATGCTTTATTTAGAATGTTTCATAACCAAGTTGATGATTAAAACTAACCTGCAGTTCCTCCTTTTCTTTGATTTGTATTGTACTTATCTTTTTTTCCAATAGTTACATGAACTCTTTAAGATAAGCTGTAATTTTTAAATTTTCTTCCTTTTCTTTGTTTTAGCTTGAACTTGTATATAATGTGAATTAATCATTCCCTGTATATTTGTTAGAACTCAGCTACAAAGTCACCTCGATCTGGGATTTTATTGGGAAAAAACTCATGAAAAATATTTCTTTTGAGTTTTATTTTGTTATAATTTCATTTTTTTCTAAATCAGGTTAATACTGATCTCATAAAATAAGTTTGAGTGTGTTCTCTTCCATTCTGTACTCTGGAAGACATTGTGTAGAATTTGTGTTCATTCTTGTTTAAACGTTTGCTAGAATTCTCCAATAAAGCCAGAGAGATTTATTTTTTAAGATTTTGAATTTAAAATTTAATTTCTTTAAATGTTTTAAGCTATTCAGGTTGTCTACTTTGTAGTTTTCAGGAAATTGGTTGATTTGTTCTAAATTACTGCAAATATGAATATAAACTTGTTCATACTATTCACTTATCACCCTTTTAATGGCACTGGATCTTTAGTCATAGTCCCTGTTTTATTACTAATATTGGTGTTTTTCACCTTTACTTTTATTTTTGTTAGAGTTTCTAGAGACTTAATCAGTTTTACTGATTCTTCTGAGGAGTATTGACTCTGTAGAAGTATTTGGGTTATTACTATTTTTTGTAAGCATTTTCTATTTTTTCAATTTGATTTACTTCTGCTCCAACTTTATTATTTTCTTTCTTCTGCTTGTTTTAGATTTATTTTGCTTTTCGTTCTTCTAGTATCTTGAGTTAGCAATGGAGGTTGTTAATTTCAGATTATTCTCATTCTTATTGTAGGCATTAATTGCTATAAATTTCTCTCTCCAGCATTGCTTTGGTTGCACCTCTTTATGGCTCAGGAATATTCTATGGGCAGTTAAATAAAAAATGTATTCTACTCTTGCTAGACAGTGTGGTTTATAAATATCTACTAGGTGTGAGCTGGTTGGTGGCACTGCTGAGTTCTTCTGAATTCTTGCTGATTTTCTATCTAGTACTTCTGTCGGTTGCTGAAAGGTAGGCATTGAAATCTTCAGCTATCATTGTGGATTTGTGTGTTATCTCTTTCGGCTCTATCATTTGCCTCATGTATTTTCAGGCTCCATTGATTGGTTTGTGTGCATTTAGGATTTACATGATTTCCTGATCAGTTAATCCTTCTATCTTTATGTAATGTCTCTCTTTCTCTCTAGTAATTGCATTTGCTTCTAAATTCTCCTTTATGATATGTTAATAGATCAATTGTTTTTCAGCAATAATTTTTTATGATCTATTTTTTTCCATCATTTCTCTTTCCACATACTTACTATATTTGAAGGGTATTGCTGTTAGATAGCAATATCCTTAATTTGGACCTTAATTTTGTTATTTTGCTTTGTTTTTAATTATACTCTGCCAACATTTATATTTGAATTAAGGTGTTTAAAACATGTATATGTAATAGATTTTGTTTGTCTTAGCAATTAAGTTTGTCATATTTTTATTTCTTTCTTATTTGTTTCCCTCGTTCTCATTCTTCTGTTTTTCTTTTCTTGCTTTCCTCTATGTTACCTGTAAATATTTTAGGGTTCTGTATTGATTTACTCAGTTTTGGAAAATTTTGCCTTGTACTGCTTTCTCAGTGATTGCTATAGTTATTACAACACAGAGACATACATAACCTATCACAGTAGACTGATGTCAAGTTAAATTATACACAGGATGTAGAATTGTTGCTTCATTTAGGTTTTTAGCATGCTTACTTTTTTTTTACTTAAAGATTTTTCTTTAATTTTTTTTTTTTTATTACGACTGAGTGAAAATGTACGTTCCCGTACAAATTTACATGCCCATCTATATGCAACTTCCACTGCTCTACCTGCTCGGTGACAGCACACTGTTCCTCTCAGCTCCATACATGTCTCATCCTCCCAACAGTCTCCTCTACCCTCCTCTCCACCCACACTCCTTCCTCCAGCCAGAGTTCAGCAGGGTGATAGTCTATAGACGCATAGAACCATAAAGTGCATCCAACACATGGTCACTCTGCATCACAAAGTCCAATCCATTCGTGTCTGAAGAGTGGACCTTTGTTGTGATTTATGGGCAAGGGCAGCATCAGGGCCAGGGGTCATGCTCTCAGGGGAACCCCAAAACTGCTGAACCATCAATTGAGGTCTTTTAGTGGAGATCTCAGGGTGCACCCCTTTTTATTCTTGTGTTGCCAGTGAGACTCAACTTAGTGAGCTCCATCATGGCTATCACTGGTAAGTCGATGTAGGCACCCACTCATGTGGGTTTCTCTATCTTCTGGGTTGTCTTAATCTCATGTCATTTTGGTTCTTGGTGAGCATCTGTTCCTGCTGAGTTGGGACCATTTGCTGTGCCCTTGGATGGAAACTTGGAAGCTTTTAAGACTCTATATGCCACCCACCAATGTGGGATGCAGAGAGCCCTCTTAGCAAAATGTTAGTTGTGCCAATTGGCCTCGATTTTGCCTAAGAGCATGGTCCCCTGCCCCCTGCCCCAGCTACTCTATCCTTGCAATGTTGGGTTAAGATGGAAGGAGTACTCAAGTTATGCTGAAGTCCACTTAATATTGTTCTTGTTTCTAATGTGTGCTATCACCGATTTCACTCAACCAGATTTCTAGCAACTTTCTAATTTAAACCCTCCTCCCCTCGCCCTCCCTCTGTCCCCTCCCTTGCAGCTGTCAAAGAGTCTTTTCTTCTATACATAAGTCTGTTTTTGAGATCTTATTGTAGGGGTCTCATACAATATTTATCCTTTTGTCACTGATGACTTTCACTCAACATAATGTCTTCCAGTTGAAACCAGGTTATGAGATGTTTCCTGGAATCATCATTATTCTTTATCATTGCATAGTGCTCCACTGAATATATATACACAGTTTACCTATCCATTCCTCTGTTGTTGGGCATTTGGTTTGATTCCATCTTTTTGCTGGTGTGGACTGTGCTGCGATAAACATTCTGGTGCATGTGTCCATTGGTGTGAAAGGCCTTGATTCTGCAGGATATATTCCAAGTAGTGGAATTACTGGGTCCAATGGTATATCGATATCCATTTTTTTAAGGATGTGCCAGATTGCTTTCCAAAGAGGCTGGACCATTTTGCAACCCCACCGGCAGTGTAGAAAAGTTCCACTTTCTCCACAGCCTCTCCAGCATTTGTTATTTTGTTTTTTTTGGATCATGGCCAACTTTGTTGTGGTGAGATAGTATCTCATTGTAGTCTTGATTTGAATTTATTAAATAACTAAAGATTGTGACCATGACCGCATGTGTTTTTTGGCTGACTGGATCTCCTCTTTAGAGAAATGTCTGTCCATCTCCTTTGCCCATCGCTGAATTAGATGATTTATCTTCTTATTGATATTTAGTAGTATGTTACAGCTTATGGAGATCAGGCGTCGGTCTGACATAGAGTTGCCAAATATTTTTTCCCATTCTGTAGGTGGCCTTTTAATTCTATTAATAAAGGCTTTGGATGAGCAAAATTGTTTGATTCTTTATAGTTCCCATTTATCTGTTTTCTCTTCTGTTGACTGTGGTTTGTTTGACAAATTTTGAAATATGTCTACATTGTGTATTAAAACTTACATTGTTGTTCCTACCTTTTCTTGGGTGAGCTTTATCATTTTAGGCTTGATATTTAGGTCTTTTATCCAGTTGGAGTTGGTTTTTGTATAAGGTGTAAGATATGGATCTTGTTTCGATTTATTGCAGATGGATATCCAATTTTGCCGGCACCATTTGTTGAAGACACTGTTTTTACCCCAGTTTAATGTCTCAGGGCCTTTGTTGAATATCATAGGTAGATGGTGTCATCTCTGGGGTCTCAATTCTGTTCCATTGATCAATCTGCCTGTTCTTGTACCAGTACCAAACCATTTTGACCACTGTGGCAGTGTAGTATGTTCTAAGGTCAGGTAATGAGAGGCTTCCCAGTGTGTTCTTCTTCTTTACTAGTACCTTACGTATCCAGGGCGTCTTCCCTTTCCAAACAAATTTGGTAATTTGTTTCTCCCTCTCTTTAAAAAATGATGCTGGAATTTGTATTGGGATCGCTTTGGGTAAAATAGACATTTTCCCAATGTTAATTCTTCCTATCCATGAGCAGGGTAGGTTTTTCCATTTATCTAAGTCTCTCTTAGTTTCTTGTAGTAAGGGCTTGTAGTTCTCTTTGTGAAGGTCTGTTGTTTCTCTGGTTAGATTAATTCCTAGGTACTTTATCTTCTTAGGGGCTATCATAAATGGTATTGATTTGATAACAACACTTGGCTGGCTTGATAATTTCTTCCTTAACAGTCTCGTTGCTGGTATAAAGGAATCCTACTGATTTACTTCTGTTTGTCTTGTATCCTGAGACTTTGCTGAAGTCTTCTGTCAGTCTGAGTAGTTTACTTATAGATTCGATGGGATTCTCTGCATATACAATCATATTAGCATGCTTACATTAAGTTCAATTACTTTGAGCACATCAGATAGTGTTTTAATTTTTTTGTTTCAATTGTTCAATCTTTTTTAATTGTTATATTTTCCCTCCCCCACCCCCTATTTTTGTTCTTCTCTCTCTTTTCAAATATCAAGACTTTCTCTGTAATTATCTCCTTTCTCTGCTATACTGGGTGACTATGAGTCAGAACTGACTTGGTGGCAACAGGTTTTTATTTTTTTTACATTTTACGTTTTTGTAATCTAGCACTGTGTGCTTTTTTATGTTGCTGTTCTTTCATATTTTATTTTTTGGCTTATTTCATTATTTCAAACATTATTTTATAATCTTTTTTTTAACATTTTCTACTATTTAAGATTTTGGGGTGCTGGCATGGTGGGTAAAGTGCTATGTCTGCTAACCAAAAGGTCAACATTTCAAATGTAAGAGGTGCTCCTTGAAAGGAAGCTTGGGGAGCTTCCTTTAGCCATTTTTTAAGGTAGTTTTGCTGGTGACAAATTCTGTTAGTTTTTACTTCCCTGAAAATGTCTTTTTTTCCTCTTCATTCTCAAAGAGTAACTTTACCAAATATAGAATGCAAGGTTGAAAATTCTTTTTTCAGAACTTTTAAATGGTGTGTCATTCCTGGCTGACCTCATATTTTCAGATACATAATCTACTGTCCAGTTGGCTTTCCCATGTAAATAATCATTAATCCTCTTGAAACATTAATAAGTCCAATATTGGACAAATTTGGTTCCATTTAGCAGTTCTTTCTAAACGCTTGACTCAATTCAACATTGTTTCTGGAAAGATCCTAACCCTCCTCCAAGCACTTTTCTTCCAAATATTTTTATTTGATGGAAGACAAATAAAGTTTTAACTGGCATGCATTAGCATTTTTTCTTGTGAATGGCTCATAGGGATGCTGGTGACCTACTGCTAAAGAATACTAACCTATGCTTATGATACCTGACCACCAGCAGTAGCAGCATATGTCAGCCTTGACACCAGCTGTGTTTTTTGGCTGTCTGTTTAGAGACCTGACCAAGCCTCCCCAACCTGACTCATTTATACACTAGGTCAATTAGGTTAGTAAGCAAATATTTTCAGATTTTGAAAAGTCCCTTCCTGGCACAAAGAAGCTAAAACCTGATTGCTTTTATACAGAGGAACCATGTTACAGGTTTAATTCTATTGACTGCAGAGGTCGGTTCCTAGTCTCTGAGGCCAAATACAGCTTATTTATTCTTTGATCTATCTGTTTTAGATTTAACTAATCCTAGTTTTAGATTTTCATTTTTGAATAATCTCACTTCTTTGCATTTCAGCTTTGCCTATGTGTCAGCTAGTTTTTGCTATAAAACAAGCCACCCCCAGATTAGTAGTTTAAAACAACAGCCAAGTATTTAGCTTGTAAGTCCTTGAGTGGAAATCTGGGCTGTGATTGGGTAAGTGGTTTTTCTTCTCTCTGGTGGTCACAAATTCAGATAACGATTTTACTGCCTTTCTGGTTTAGGGGAACTCTGGCTGAATGATTTGCTCTTATACCATGTGCTGTCTTGTCGTGAACCATGCTAGACCAAGACCTTTCCTTATATTAGTGTCAGAGTCTCAAGTTCAAGGACAGAAACATTCAAGATCTCAGAAGGGATTGGCGTAGAACTGGAATAACATCGTTTCTGCCACATTCATAGATCAAAGAAGAGAAAGAGAGAAGGAGGGAGAAAGAGAAATTAACCCAAAATGGAAACATGGGGAAGGCTCTATCTCTTCATGAAGGGAGCTTCTTTGTAAGGCCACATGTACTGAAATGGGATACATTTTTGTAATCTAGCACAGTCTGCTTTTTTATGTTGCTGTTCTTTCATATTTTATTTCTATTTGGCTTATTTCATGATTTCAAACAGTATTTTATAATCTTTCTTTTTCACGTGTCCTATTATTTAAGATTTTGGGGTACTGGCATAGTGAGTTAAGTGCTACGTCTGCTAACCAAAAGGTTGGCAGTTCAAATGCCCCAGGCACTCCTTGGAAACTTTATGGGGCAGTTCTACCCTAGGGTTGCTATGAGTTGGGCCCAACTGAAAGGCAATGGGTTTGGTTTCGTTTTTAATCTTCTTGCATTTTTCTTTCTGTCTGCCTGACACAAGAAAAACAAAACAAACAAACAAAAAAACCTGTCGCCACCAAGTCAGTTCTGACTCATAGTCACCCAATAGAGCAGAGTAGGACTGCCTCATAGTGTTTCCAAGAAGTACCTGGCGACTTTCAACTGCTGATCCTTTGATTAGCTACCATAGCACTTAATCGCTATACCACCAGAATTTCTTCTGCATGACACAGTTGATACATTGTATTCTGAGGCCATGAGGGGTGATTTGTATGTGTGCATCTATGCACACTTGTGCACATAAGCACACATATACACACAGATGGTTTGAATTGCATACCTAAAAAAGATATGTTTATCCTAATCCCTACACCTGTGAATGTGACATTATTTGGAAGTAAAGAGTTTGCAGGTGTAATCAGGTTAAGATGAAGTCATACTAGATTAAGTTGGAACTGAAATTTTATAATTGTTTTAGGCAGCTAGTGCTGCTGTAGCAAAATACCACAAGTGGGTGGCTTAAAAACAGAAATTGTATTTTGTCACAGTCCAGTAGGCTAAAAGTCCAAATTCTGGGTGTCAGCTCCAGGGGAGGTGTTCTTTGCTGGATCTAGAGGAAGGTACTTGTCATCAGTCTTCCCCTGGGCCAGGAGTTTCTGAGGCACAAGGAACCCTGATCTTTTATGAAGGATGTGCTCAGCTTATGACACAGTTTCTTGAGGGTATAAGTTCCTAAGTCTCTCTGCTAAATTAATTCATTTCTATCTCAAGAGATTGCTTCAAGTCACAAAACAATTTTGTACACTGAGTCCTGCCCCACCAGCACAACTGCTGCCCATCCTCCCTCATTAACATCCCAGAGGCAGAATTTAAAACATGGAGGGCATCTCACAATACCAGGAATCCTGGCCTAAACAAATTTTGGGGGGAAACACAATTCATGACCTTCCATCCTTTGCTCCCTAAAAAATTATATCCTTGCAACATGTAAAACATATTCATCCCATCATAGTGAAAGTCTTAAAGTCTAAATCCAAAATCTAGAAATTTTTATTAAACTATGAAATCTAGAACACAATTTGTCCACTTTTAAAATATAATGGCAGAACAGGCAGATACAAATTAGACATTTCCATCACAAGTAGGAGAAAGAGGGTAAAACAGGTAAGAAGGGAGTCAGCAAAATACATTACAGTAGCCCTCAAAGCTTTGAAAATAATCTTCGATTTCCTAAGATATTCTGCACAATGGCCTTACCCTGTAGAGTCTAGGTATTGGCCACATTTTCCATATTCTGTATGGAGACCTCTCAGGCCTTGTGCTACAGCTCTGCTTTTCAGGCCTACTAGAACAGAAACTCTTGCTCCCTTGACTTCAGGCACACGAATTTTGAAGTACATGAGAGTAGTCCCTCCATGCTTAGAAACATCAGGGGCCATGGCTCCATACCTTTTGAGACAGAGGCAGCTCAGCTTCTCAGCTCATTGTCTCTTCAGCTAGTTCTAAATATCAGTGGTAGCCACGTGACCAGTTGCAGAAATGAGGACTGCAGTTGTTATGAGTGTTTCTGCTTGGTGTGTTGTGTTTTTTAGTCAGCTAGTGCTTCTCTGACAGAAATACCACAGAGCAGATGGCTTTAACAAGGAAAAGTTTATTCCTACACAATCTGTTAGTCCAAATTCAGGGGGCATCTGTTCCAGGGGAAGGTTTTCCCTCTGTTGGCTCTGGAGGAAAGTCCTTGTGTTGTATCAATCTCTGGTTGGGGAGCATCTTGGCACAGGGACCTTAGGTCTGAAGGATGTGCTCTTCTGTTCTGCTTTCTTGATGGTGTGAGGTTCCCAATTCTCTGCTTCCTTCCCTTTCCTTTTATCTCTTGTAGGACAAAAGGTTAAAAGGTAGTGCAAGCCATATGCCAGGGAAACTCCCCTTGCAGTAGAGCAGGGAGGTGATCTTATGAAGGGATTTACCGTCCCACCCTAATCCTCTCTGATATAATACACTCTGTTAACCATGGGCAGAGATTAGGACTTATGGCATCAGAAAAATCACAGAATACAGGGAATCTTGGCCCAGCCAAATTGCTACATGTATTTTTGGAGGGACACAACTCAATCCATGACAGTACACATCAACTATTTTTGTTTTCTTATAAAATATAATGTGTAAATAGAGCTAATGCATTTTCAGTTGTACATGTGTTGGTTATATCATGTTAAACATAATTATGACTTTGTGATTGTGTTTATTCAGAGGTTATGACTGGTATGGGGAGATGTGTACACATGCCAAGTCAACAAGGGGTGGACTCTGATGGTTAAGATTGTGTGTCAACTTGGCTAGTCCATCCTTCGCAGTGTTTTGGAGGCTGTGTCAAGTGACAGGGGTGGAGCCTGTGGTGGCTCACCAGCCACCCCCAACCATCATCTCTCCACCTTCTGCAGCCTACTTCCTGTCTGCTTACATTGACAAGGTTTGGGCTTGTTGCAGATCCAGTAGCTGCCACACTCTTGTCCTCTTCTGTCTAGTTCTCGGGACTTTAAATAGCAACTGTTTCACTGACCCTCACAGTCTGTGAGTAAGAGTGCCATTCCCTGACTTGCAGATCCTAGGTTCTCCAGCCCCTGCCACTGCGTGAATCAGCAGAAACCTTGCAGTCTCACCCTCCATCTGGGGATTCGCTGACCATCATGGCCTGTGAGTTGGAACTTTAAGCTCTGACCTGCTGCCTTTGGATTTGCCAGCTTCCGGGGCTGCCTGAAGCTTGTATTCCGATCCAGGACTTGGAAAGTTCAGCTTCTACAAGTATGTGAGCTGTTTTCTTTATATAAATCTTTTTCTCTACGTATTATAAGTGTTACTGGTTTTGCTGCCATAGAGAACACAGCCTAAAACAATGACCAATGTCTTTATAAAGAGAAGAAGATTGGGATACACACAAACACAGAGAAGAAGGTTATGTGTCAGTTAAACATTAGACATATATAGCTGAAGGCAAGGGACTCTAAGCATTGCTAGCAACCACTGGAAACTAGAAACAAATGAAGATTCTTCTTGGAATTTTGTAAAGGAGTATGGCCCTGCCAACATCTTGATTTGACACTTCCAGCCTCCAGGACTGAGAGAAATAAGTCTCTGTTGTTTTAGGCTGCTCAGTGTCTCTTAATTTGTTGTGGCAGCCAAAAAAAATTATTACAGGTGATGAGGTAGATCCGCTTGCCCTGGGATGTGGACTTTCTGCCAAAAGCTGTGTTTTGTATATATTTCTATGTGTCCCTAGGTTTCTACCACTTCAGTAATGTTGTTTTAAGACTACTACAAAATGCTGGTGATGCAAATTTAACCCTAGTCTATATATTAAACAAAAAAAGAAAACCAAACCCATTGCCACTGAGTCAATGCCTCCTCATAGCGACCCTGTAGTCTGTACCCACACAGTAAAACTGTTTTTCAGCTCAAAACATTAACTAGAGACTCACAAGTTTAACTGCTTTCACCAATAGGCAGATTTTTTTCCCCAATCTGCATTGTAAACCCATGGCAGTGTTTCTTTATCCATTTGAGAAGAGCCCTGGTACACCACCAGCTAAAAACTTCACATTTTTACCTATTTTTCAACCATTCATGCAGAATTCTAATCTCCCAGTGTCTACCCTATAACCTTGAAGCAGAGTTGGCAATATTTCTTAGAGCACCATGTGGAGAGATTTAATCGTAAAGCAACCATGAAAAATGATGCATGTACTACCAATTTAAATGCTGTACTTCATGAATTCAGTTTGAAGGGAGAAATTATGCATTGTGGCAATGAACTCTGAATCCTCTTGGAAACAGCAATGGTGTTGTAAGAAAACTAGTAAGTTGTTTAAAAGAACAAAAAAGGCAGTGCATTTCATTGCAGATATGATTGACTAAATGCTCTGCAAAAATTGGCTGTGATAAAGAATTACATACTAATTTTATTCAGTGTGAATTTGGGTACTGCGTTTCACTGTACACAATTTGAAGTAATTAATTATAAAGAGACAGGTATGGTCCTTGCTATAAAGTTCTCAATGAAAAAGTACTCAAAGTGTATACACTTATTCACAGTAAGTAAAGCATTCTTGTGATCAATTATCCAGTATTTGTGAAGCAATCTTTCTCTAAAAAAAATCTCAAGGTTATTATAACTCAAAGTGTTCAAGACAGGCTTAGTTTGAGTTGCTTGCTTTTAAAGTTTATTTTGTGAAATGATTACGTGTTTCAAAATAATGTGTAATTTTCATTTGTATTATGATGAGCAGAAGAGCAGTACCAGCTGAGTAAAACACCCCGCCCCCCCCAAAAAACCACTGTTGTCAAGTCAATTCTGACTCACAGCGACTCTATAGGACAGAGTAGAATTGGTCCATAGAGTTTCCAAAGAGCAGCTGGTGGATTCCAGCTGTTGATCTCTTGGTTAACAGGCATAGCACACAATCACTAGATAACTGTGGTTTTCTCAAGTGACATGGCCTAACCTCATGCACTTCTAGCTGACCTTAGCTTTCAGTCAGTGCCGGGATCTGCCTCTGTTGCTACCCTGTACAAAAAATTTAGTTTCACTACGCAAACATGAGTCTTCTCCCTTCTCAGACTTCTAATTACAATTAGAAATATGTACCCCCCAGCAGACTGCAGAGGAGCCCTGGTGGCACAGTGGTTAAGCGCTCGGCTCCTAATCAAACGGTCAATAGTTTGAACCCATCTGCCCTTCTGCTGGGGAAAGATGTGACTGTCTGCTTCTGTAAAGATTACAATCTTGGGGACCTTAAGGGCAGTTCTACTCTGTCCTCTTGGTCACTATGAGCCAGGCTTGACTAAATGGTGATGGGTTTTACTAAATGGCAGACTTCTTGTTTTCCATTTCTGTGGCCCAGCTTCTTATTGTGTGTGTGACTGATGCTCAATAAATGCATAATAAGGTAATAAAAGAATAAGTGAATACCAATGAAAAAATATTACATCTCAAATGGATGTCTCTCCAGTGACTACAATCTAGGGTGAGGGACTTAAAGTTATATTCAGATTACACTTCCTCTCCTTTCTGGCTCTGTGACCTTGGCCAAGTTGGTTGTCATCTCTGACACCCAATCCCATCATCTGTAAAATTACAAATGATAACAGAACAAATGTCACTGAATTGCAATGAAGATTAGATGAGATATACACACAGAATGCATGGTACAAAATTAGCAATCATGTGTACTCACAGACATCCACAAGTTACCATTATCAGAGGCTATAACAGAGACCAACAGACAAGTAAATCTGTTGGGTGTTTCTGTTTTCAAACACAACCTTTTAACCCTAATTTGCTTGTGTGCATTTGTTTTCTCTGAGTGCAAAGAAATGTTTCTTCTATCTAGATTCTTAACATAACTCTGCCAGATTAATTAGAAATTTATCCTTCATGACATTCATAACAGCAAGTCACACCATAGAAATCAGAATGACTATACTATTACCTTAGTTATTTTTCTTGAAATAGGTAGCAGAGTGTCTATTATACATGCAACGATGATTTCTCTTTCAACATAAACGTAGAAGTCTTTTTCCAGTTCTGTGTTTCACTTTTGCACACAGCTTTGCAACTGGCAACTGGAAAAGAGCTTACAGCAACAATATATTTAAGCTTTTGGTCGGCTTCTACATAATCTAATTTTTATGCACTCTGCACAAATTGTAGCCACTTCATCAATGTCTTATTATTTTTTCTCTTAACAATGCAATGACAGTGATTAATTTCTAAAGACTGGTAAACAAAAACCTCACCTTGGAAGTGATTATAACTGAGCAGCAAACTGTGCGAAGCCTGACACATTTGTATACACACTCATGTACCACACACACCCTAAGAACGGAGTGGGCTGTATGTGTATGGAAAAAACAGAAGCAAGGTAAGCTGTTCCACTATATTTTGATGAGTATATCCCCTTGTCCTGATGACATTCCAGTTGTTGAAACAGTGGCTATTAGTAGCCACAGATGAGAAAGTTAATCAGTTATACAGTCTGTAATTCAATATAAATTGAAGTACAAATAATTTAGTTTTTAATGAATTTTCATATGATGCTGATTTATTTTTAATTTATGATCAACATAAATCTATTTCTGTAATAAAATCAAAACTGGACTATTTTATCACAGGCGAATAAGATCATCACCCAAACTGACAATTTTTTATCTTGCCTAACTACATTTTTCATATGGTTTTAAGTATGACAAATTTATTACACTGAATTGGCTAGTTCTTGATTATCCCTCTGAAATCAGGAATGAGGATGTAAGTGAGTAAAGAATCATCCCAACTGATACACTCATTCCACACAATCCTTCTAAAGTCTAAGTGTCATTTCTTAATCAAACTGACAAGCTGATGCTAAAACTCTTACGGAAATTTAAGGGACCCAAATTAGATAAAATAGTCTTGAAAATGTAAACAGATAAAAGAACAATGCTAGAGGACTCATCCTTTCCAGTTTCAAAACTCACCACTAAGGTATGGAATTCAAGCCAGTGTGTACTGGAAAAAGGATAAAAGAGAATGGAGAGTTCAGAAATAAGCCTAGAGTTAATTTTGTTTCCTTTTACATAGTCTATTTAGACTGCTATTTTTGTTACAGCTCTCTTTGGTGTCATTTCCAGGTGTTTACTTTCAGTCCATTTGGCCTTTTGATCTAATGTGTACATTATGCTAAAATCAAACCCACTGCGATGACTCTAACTAATAATGACCCTACATCAGGGCCGGGTATAACTGTCTCACAAGCTTTCCAAGGCTGTCCTCTTTGCACAGCAGACTCTTGTATCTTTCTTCTGTGAAACAACTGATAATTACAAACCACAGACCTTTCAGTTAGCTGCTAAGCTCCTAACCGTTGTGTCACTGTTGTGGTTGGAACTGTGTGCCCCCAAAAATGTGTGCAGCCACGTGGCTGGGATATGGTTCCCAGTATCTTGGGACTGTCCTCGTTGTGTGGTTTTGCTAACCTGTATGTTAAAGGATTAGGGTGGGGCTGTGAATTCCTGCTGTGGGGGTAGTTTCCCTGGAGTATGGCTTGCCCCACCCTTAATGCTTTTAGCTTGCAAGGAATAAAAGGAAAAAGAAACAAAGGACAATTTGAGAACCTCGCTACCATCAAGCAAGCAGCACCGGGAGCAGAACGCCTCCTTCAGACCAGAGGTTCTTGCCTGAGGACGCTCCCTGGACAAAGACTGATGCAATACCGGACTTTCCTCCAGAGCTGACAAGGGGAAAGTCTTTCCCTGGAGTGGACACCCTGAATATGGACTTGCAACCTACCGGACTGTGTAAGAATAAATCTTTCTTTGTTAAAGCCATCCACTCACTCTGTGGTATTTCTGTTAGAGCAGCCTAGCTGACTAAAACAGTCATCAAGGCTACTTCCAGAGAATTACAGACAGCATGTATTTAGAATTGTTTTTAAAACCATTTACCAGTCTCTTCTGATGAAAATGTTGACTTTGTTTTTGTTGGAAATACTCACTGGTGAGTTTAGATTTCCTTCTTCTTTATCTTCTGGGTGTGTTAGTCTATTCTGCTCCTTTATTCCTAAATTCTGCCTTTTGAGAGAAAATATATTTTCTAATATACCATTTTAGTTATCCTTTTGTTATTTTGATTATACACACATACATACACGTGCATATATTCTTAGTAATTTTCTGTTTTCTTAGTGATTGCCCGGGAATTACAATTAGCATATCACTTTAATATTATCTGTTTTAAGTCAGCTAGTGCTGCTCTAACAGAAATACCACAGAGTGGATGGCTTTAACAAAGGGAAGTTTATTCTTACACAGTCTGGTAGGTTATGAGTCCAAATTCAGTATGTGCATTCCAGGGGTAGGTTTTCCCCCTTATTGGCTTTGGTGGAAAGTCTGCTATTGCTTCAGTCTTTGTCCAGGGGCTATCTTGACACAGGAACCTCAGGTCTGAAGGACGCACTCCTCTCCCGGTGCTGCTTGCTTGATGGCATGAGGTTCCTGAGTCTCTGCTTTCTTGTCTTTCCTTTTATCTCTTGTAGTATGAAAAGATTAAGGGTGGGGCAAGCTGTACTCCAGGGAAAGTCCCTTTACAGTGAAGGAGGGAGGTGATCTTATGAAGGGACTTACAGTCCCACCCTAATCCTTGAACATACAGCACAGGAAAATCACAAAACAGAGGACAATCACAAAATATTGGGAATCATGGCCCAGCCACATGGCTGGGGGAACACAGTGCTGGGGGAACACAGTTCAATACCTGACATTATCTGAAAACAAAACCAAACCCAGCACTGTTGAGTTGATGCTGACTGATAGCAACCCAATATGATAGAGTAGAACTCCTCTGCAATTTCCAGGGAGCACCTGGTGTATTCAAATTGCTAACCTTTTGGTTAGCAGACATAGGAATTAACCACTATACTACCAGTGTTTCCAAACAAACTCATTACCACTGAGCTGATTCCAACTCATAGTGACCCTGTAGGACAGAGTAGAACTGCTCCATGATGTTTCCAAGGAGCACCTCGCAGAAGTCCAACTGCCAGTCTTTGGGTTTGTAGATGTAGCACTTAATCACTACGCCACCAGTGCAGCCTGATATAATCTAGTTCAGATTAATACAATTTCAATACAATACAAAGTATTTACTTCAATATACCCCATTATGCACCCTTACCATTGTACTATGGTTGTCACAAAAATTGCCTGAGATATAAGCCCCTAAACTCAGTTTCAGAATTATTGCTTTATAGAGCTTCTGTTTTAACTGCATAGATGAAAAGTGTTACAAAAGATATGTTGACATATGTCTTTTATATTTACATCTGTAGTTAAATATACTAATGTTTCCTGTTTCTTTATGTGGATTCCATTTACCATCTAGTGTTGTTTCATTTCAGCCTGAAGGATCCTTTTAGTACTTATTGTAGGAGAGGCCTGCTAGCCCATTCCCTCAGTGTTTGTAAGGAAACCACTGCATCAAATATTAACCACTCAGCTTCTAACCGAAAAGCTTGGTGGTTCAAACCCACCCAGTGGATTTGTGGGAGAAAGACCTGGTGATCTCCTTCAATAAAGATTACAGCTAAGAAAGCCCCATGGGATAGTTCTAGTCTGCCACATAGGGTTTCTATGAGTCAGTGTCAACTGGATGGCACCCAACAATGATGGTCTGTGGCCATCCTTTTGTGTAAGATAATATTGGTGGGCATAGATATCTTTCTTTCAGCACTTTGAGTGTTATTTCACTGCTCCATGGTCTTCATAGTTTCTGACAAGAAGGTGGTTGTTAATTTACTGAGGATCTCTTGTATTGGATGAGTTGCTTTTCTCTTGCCACTTCCAAGATTCTTTTCTTTATCATTGGCTTTTCACTCTTTGAAAACAATGAGTCAAGCCATAGATTCCTGAGTTCATCCTATTGTGATTTGTTGAGTTTCTTTGATGCATAGCTTGTGTGTGTGTGTGTGTGTGTGTGTGTGTGTGTGTGTGTGTGTGTATGAGTGGGTGTGTTTTAATCAAATCTGGAGAATTGTCAGCCATTATTTCTTTAAACATATTCTACTCTTCCCACTGTCTCATCTCCTTTAGAGACTATCATTAGGCATGTATTTTTATGCGTATCGTACCCTGTATTTGTCTGCTGCTCTGTTTATTTATTTCATACTGAAAAATCCTAGTTGTCCTGTCTATCCACAAGGACTGCCAGTTAAGTTCCCAAACTTGTTTTAGAAAAGCTGCTCCATGCCTCGTTGCTGAATGCTGCTACAGTCACCTTTGAAGTACTCCCTTTGAGAAGTTACACAGTGACACCACTGCCTAGTCTACCCTTCAGAGCAATTTTGGAACTCTCTTTCTGGACTGGCAGCAGACCTGTATTATCCTTGATGTCCTGAAAGTCATCAAAATGTCTCCCATTCAGTCTTTTATCTTCAGTAAAGAAAAAAATAATGGGGGGCTATGTCAGGTGGATAGGGCAGGTATTCCAATACAGTTATCTGTTAAGCAATTAAAAACTCCCTCACAGGCAACTGTACAATTAAGTTCATGAACTTGCCACTGTGCCACCATAGCCTCTTAGCATCAGTGTATAGCTTCCCAAAGGAAGTACTTTGAAGGTGACTGTTGTGACATTCAGTGATGAGGTATGTAGCAGTTCGAGCAATTAAGTTCGTGAACTTAAGTTTCGGACCTCATATAAGGCCACTATGAGTTGGATTTAGCTCTTTGTCAATGGGATAGGTACTTCCAAGTTTGCTGCTTTTTTTTTTTTCTCTTTTGCAGGTTCAGATCTGCTCTTGAATCCCTCTATTGATTTTTTTTTAATTACAGTTGTACTTCTCAACTTCAGAATTTTTTTCTTTCATACATTTCCATTCCCTTACTAATATTTTATATTTAGTTAGACATTATTCTCAAATATATAAAAACTAACTTTAATTTTCTTTAGCTCTTTAAACATATATAACAGCTGATTTAATGGTTTTTTTTTTTCTGTCAAAGTACACATTTGGGCTTTTTCAGGGATAATTTGTTTTTCTGTTGTTTGTTTTTGTTTTTGTCCTAGGCATAGGCCATAGTTTTCTTGTTATGTGCATGTCTAAAAATTTTGGTGGAAAAAATTGCATTTAAATGATATAATAAGGTATTTTTTGAAAACATATCCCCGTTTTCAGGTTTTATTGTTATGTTTTGCATTGTTGCTGTTTTATTGCTGATGTTTTTGCTGTTTCTGTTTGTTCTGTGAATGTCCTAAATTGTTTGAAATAGTCTGTGTTTTTTGTTGTGTGCAACCACTAAAATTTCTGCTTAGCTAGCTTAGTGGTCAGGTAATGATTAAACATATTTCCTTAAATGATTTAAACTAATACATCTGCCTCCTTTGCTGAGATATTCTGTTTATCTATTTTCATCTGCTTTCAGTGCTCCAACAGGTAATGGACATCTCTGCCTTAGCCTTGACCTTTTGCTTACAAATGGCCTCAAGTTCAGCCAGAGGTGAGAGATTAAGACCTTCTAATGTATTTCCTGAGCATGGACACAGCTCTGTGCAGCCTCCAGGATTTCCATGAAATGCTAAAGATTATTAAACTGTTTGTGGCTATCTTATTCTCCAGCTTTTTCTTTTAAACTTTTTTTTTTTTTTTAATCTCTTTCTTATCTCAACTAGTAGTGCTACCTCAGGAAACTGTGGGAGACAATTGTAAATCAGATGTTCCCCAAAGAATCTAAAGATAGTAGGAAAAAAAAGGTAACAATGGTTAATTTGTAATGCATGTTTTGCTATTTCCCTGTATTTTAAGTTTGAAATTTCCACTTGAAAAATTCACTGACTTTTTTAATTTCAGTTCACCCACATTTCCAGCTATATTACAATTAAGCTGTATTATAACAGTGTAATAACACTATAAGCATTTAAAGCCTCTGGGATAGTTCTGCTGAAAGTAAAAAGGAAAGTTAAAAGGACTCTTGTATTTTGCTTTTATGTTTCTGACAGTGTGCTAATCATTAAATGAGGTGTTCATTAAGTCAAAAGGGAAAACAGCAAAAAGCCACTCAAAGTAGAGCATAACTTTTGGTTAGAAGCAATTAATAATTTATTTGACATATAAATAAATTAAAATTAATTGCATGGTACATTAACCATTGACTTCTTTATTACTTTGTTCTGTAGCTTGTACTTTATATCCAAATGGGATCTCCTTTAGAAATTAGGAAATTATGTTTTCTATTGATGTGCCCTTAATCATTTTTCTTAAAACAATGCATGTTGTGGATTTTCACATTTTGGGAATGGATGACATAATATGAAAAGCTGACAGCACGAATGAGAGGGAAAACAAATAGGATATGGATTTGAAACTCAAAGCCACGTTACTGATTGAAATTCAAGGCCTTTTTGGACATGAGAAAAAAATTCTCTTCCTGTCTTAAAAACTCTGATGGGATTTCAATAGCTAACCCTCTTGAAAAATATAAAATAGAAAGAAAGAAAGCCAGTCAAGATGAAAAGACTTATTCTGACTTCTTCCACAAGTAAGTGAAACAGGATGTGTGTGTGTTTGTGTGTGTGTATGTGAAAGAGAGAGAAAGCGAGAGTAAGAGAGAGAGAGATTCCTAAATCATCCTTGGCCATTTTTGTACCTATATTTGTAAATCCCATTTTTAAGAACAATATAAGATGGAATAGTACTAATAGGTTATTCTTTCTCTACTTACAAATTTGTTCATATACAAGGTTTACTGAGAATAAGAAAGGGAAACACTATCTGAGGTCCAATCATTAGCAGGCCATTCCATGAGATATTTCTTCAGTGCATTATCATGAAAGCCTCCTAATCAGATTTCTATTTAAATAACTGTAATAGCAACAAGGATCTTCATTTAACCTTATTGGATCAACCTTTGAACGTTGACTTGAATTTGGATTCACCACAGAAGATCCCAATGGGAAGCAACAAAAAACGTCTTAAAACTTATATTTGAAAGACTTATATCTATGTTTGTGTTTCCCAATTCCTGTTAAATGGGAATACTCATTCAGAGATCATCATGAAGTATTAACATACCTAAATCTGTTTCTCTCCATAGATACCAGTCATTCCCTATCCGTCCGATGATACATTCCGCACTCTCTTTACTCAATTTCTCTCATAGTCTGGCAAACCAAGAGAGATGAGTATGTAACATGACTGATAATGTCAGGTGTATCACGCTGTACACATTCAAAGGAATATCTCACTGGGACTCAAGGTACTTATCTTGGCAGGCTATGTTTATTTAAATGTGTTGGCTTTGTTGAAACTGTTTTTGAGATATGTAGTAGCACTTGTTTAAGACTTTGTCTCCTTTAATATGTTTAGAGGGAAAAAACCTGACAATATAAATAATATATATTATTGGCAGTAATTTCTAAGATTTGGCAGAATTTGCTAGAATTTTTTTTTCCTCAAACAAAAGAACAGTATCATAATGTAGAGTATGTTACAATATGTTACAATAAAAATCTTATCTAAGATGATAAAGAACTTTACTAAATGTACAACTTTGCTTGTCTCTCTGTTATTATAGCTAATGTAGAGGGAGCTGGGGTCAAGACTTTATTTAGTCTCTATTTTAAGACTGTAAGTCCGATACAGCTTTTTTAAAAGCTGGGCTAGAGCATTGATCCTAGTGAGAGCTCTTGCTGTCAATTTTTCAATGAACTTATCCACATTTGTTACTGCTTCTGAAGTTATCAGACATTACTCGCACTTTAGAGGGAAGCCTCCTGGGATATCCTCATGTGTAGGCTGACCCACAGTCTTAATATCCTGCATCCAGCATCTGTGGTTTTATGTTTATCTGTAACTTATTCTGGCTTCTAATGAGTTTTAGCTGACATGTTCACACAGGCAATGGGTGTTTCTTGACCTCTGTCAATTGCTGGGCTTGTTATTTAATTGGCCAAATCCATGATTACACATTATTGATCAGATCTGTTACATCTATTGAATTAATAAGACTCTTACAAATGCAGTCAATGCTTCCTTTCTAGGAAGCTGATTTTCTTGTGTGTTCCTTGTAGCTGCTCAACCTCCCAAGTATTCTTTCTCAGAAAGGTTTGCGTAGCTCTGCTAAATTGAAACCAAATATCAGTAATCAACTTGTATGCACCTTCATTTTCAATCATGCTCTCTAGAACAGTCTGTCTGCCTTGGGCTTGATGAATTACCAGGACCAAGAGTCTGCACACTTCTAATCTTGAGACTTCTCATTCTTTTGATTAACTGTGTAACTTCACTAATGAGATATTCTCACAGTCACTGTAAGATTTATCCAACCTCACAGGCTTTACTTCAAGCATTCATCTGTCAGTTTGTCCAACTGTGATGGCGTGTATGTTGCTGTAATACTGAAAGCTGTGCCTCTGGTATTTCAAATGCCTGCAGGGTCACCATGATGGAGGGCTTTCAGCAGAGGTTCCAGAATAAAACAAACAAGGAAGCAAGGCGGTCTGCTTCTGAAAACTGGCCAGTGAAAACTGTTTGAATAGCAGCAGAGCATTGTCTGATATAGCACTGGAATATGAGCCATTGAGGTTGGAAGCACTCAAAATTTGACTGGGGAAGAGCTGTCTACATGAGTAGAGTTGACCTTCGTAACACAGATTGAGCAGTTAGAAATATGGCCTTAATGTCAGAAATGATGCTGGAGATCCTATGATAGAATTTTGCAAAACCAACTAATTATTCATTGCAAATGGACCTTGCCAGATGGAATATACAGGAATCAAATGAACTATATCCATGGAAGAGGTGATAGAAAGACTCAATCAGATCAGTCAGAACAAAGTTGGGAGCCCACTTCAGAAAAGACCATCAGTTGCTCATGCTCAAGGTCAACTTGAAACTTTAGAAAATTAAAACAAGTTTAAATAGCATATACTATATCCAGTCTGCATCTAGAGACCTTACAAAGCACAAATTGGATGCACTGAAAGTCAATGACACCTGCGTGGGAAAAGCAAAAGATCTTTGACAAGATAGGAAAGAAAGAAAAACACCAAGTAGATGTGAAAAGAAACTGAAACTGAAACTGAAAGAACTGAAGACGTAATTCAAGCCTTGAGTTGCAACATTGAAGCATTTTATGGGGAAAATATTAAACGACAGAAAGCATCAAAAGAAGATGGAAGGAATACTCAGTCATGATACCAAAAGGAACTGGTCAACATTCAACCATTTTGTGAGGTACCAGATCAAGAACCGATGGTACTGAAAGAAGTCCAAGCTGCACTAAAGGCATTGATGAAAAACAGATCTTCAGGAATTGACAGAATACCAGTTGAGATGTAATAAGAAATTGGATGCAATGCTGGAAGCATGTACTCCTCTATGCCAGGAAATTTGGGAGGGACCACAGTAACATGATGGAGTAACCAGACTCATCCTCTTGTCTCTCTTACAAAAGACCCATCAAAACAAACAAATTAGACATGACATTGTAGGAGCTTTGAACATCAAGGGGAAAGCTGGGGGAATGAACTGGCCAACAGAGGAGAGAGTAGGTACAGAATTACCCAGATAGGCCAAAACATACTAGCAGGAATCTGCACCCCACAGGAGGAGCCTCTGTGCCAGCATGGTAAATAAAGACGCATTTGGAGAGTGTCTTTCGCAGTGGAGAAGCTGAGCTTCCAACAGACACGCCTACAGAACTACAGCATTCTTCCATTTGAACATCAAAATATAAGTTCCTACAGACACACCTGGATCAAAACTTTCTTTGGGCACATACTTTCTCCCTCTCTCCAGCATTCCCCACTTTCTTCTCTGTGTTGGGCTGGCACCATATTCTGATGCTCTAAACTAGGACAGAAGTGGAAAACGTTTGCATGTACACTAAACTATTCTCCAGTACTTGAGGAGGGAATAGTTTAACAAGTGGGATAGCTGGGAACTCAGAACAGAAACAGGCCATTTCCCTAGATGCAGGCCTGTCAGACACTTGCCTTTCTCAGCATTGGCACCTTGCCTTTCTTGGCACAGGCTTCCTGTCTTTCTCAACAAGTGTAGCCAGCAATCTATGCCCACGCTAGTCAAATTTTCCCAGCAGATGCTGCACATTTAGTGGCTGGCTGAGTGGGAACTCAGGCTGAAGACACACAAGAAAAGTAACTGATGCTTTAACCAGTTGTATGACAGGATTTTTTAATTTCTATATCTCTAATAAACAAAACAGCTCACATGACCAGTCTACTTGGACACTTAAAAAAACAAAGTTTATGTATACATATATATATGTATATATACATACACAGATCAGAACACAGTAAGCAAAATTAAATGAATTGCAACTATTTTTGATGGCTCAGAGGTGACAGTCTATTTCAAATCATTTAAAGAAGCAGATCACCATGGCTTCAAAAAACTGCTAAAACAAAGATCAAAAAATTTTTCCAGACAAAGATGACTTCCTGTAATTATTGGATACAGAATACCAAAGAGTAATGTTTAGAGCTGTACAAGACATAAAGAAGGACAGTAAGCAAAATGTACCAGAAAATACTGGAAAATTAAATAGCCCACAAAAGCACTTGAGCAACAATGATCTGAAATTCAGCAGATTAACAATAAAATTGCAGAATAGCTATTTCAATAGAAAGTCAAAGGAGCAAAATTGAGGTAATGGAATGCAGAATTCATAAGACTGACAACAAAGCAACTGACTCCAGTATGAGGAAAAATCAGACAAAATATTGGTTTTAAAAAATTAAGAATAAGTGAGAGTTATGTGGTACTCTATCAGAAGGAATAATTTATGAATAATTGGAGCTTCAGATAGCTGGCAATAACAGAAAACATAGCGAGAATTATTGAAGATATGTTGACAGAAAACATCCTGGATATCATGAAAGATGTGAAGATATCTATCCAAGATGCTCATCAAACTCTACACTGGGTACATCCCAAAAGAAAGACTCCAAAATATAATCAAACTTACAAAACTAAAGATAAGAATATACTTATTTTTTTTGCAATAAAGCAAAGGTATATACAATCCAAATCAACTTTGTATGCCTGCTTATCTGCAGCTCCATCTACTCTCCTTGCTCAGTGACAGCACATTCTTCCTGTTTTTTTTGTACTTGTGGTATCCTCTTAACAAGCTTCTGTCCCCTCCTCTCCACTCGGCTCCCTCCTATCCAGAAAGAGACCAGTAGGACAGCCTCCTAAAAATGCATACAACCATGAAGCACACACACCATATGGCCACATTGTGTCCCCAAGTTCAGTATGTTTTGTCTGAAGAGTTGAGCTCAGTAGTGTTTTCTGGGCAAGGGCAGCAGTAGCTCTAGGGACCATTGGACTGTCAGTTGTGGTCTTTTAATAGAGTCCTTGAGCTGCACTCCTCTTTTCCTTGTGTTGCAGAAGAAATCTGCGTTGTGTGCCCTATCACAGCTGTCTTTGGTGGTGCAGGAACCATCTAGTTCTTATTGTCACATGTTGATGCAATCTCCCATTCACACAGGTACTTTTGTCTCCTGAGCACTTTTTTCCTCATGTTTTTGATGTTCTCAGTCATCATCTGTTTCAGATTAGTTGGGACCATTTAGAGTAATTCAGATGGCAGCTTGCTAGCTTTTAAGACCCCAGATACCACTCACCAATGTGGGATGCAGAGGACTCTTTTAGCAAAAGGCTAGTTATGACAGTTGGTCTTGATGTCCCCTGAAAGCATGATCCTCAGACCCCTGCCTCTGCTACTGTATCCTTGCAATATTAGGTTGAGATTAGAGGAGTCGTCAGTTTATGATGAAATCCAGTTAAGCTGATCTACTTTCTATGTGTGCTGTCACTACTTTCACATAACCAAATTTCATCTTATCTAATCTATGACCAATCCTTTTCCTCCCTCCCACCTTTCTAGCCATCAAAGAGTCTTTTCTTCTGTACGTAAGTCTATTTTTAAGTCCTTATAGCAGGGCTCTCCTACAATTTTTGTCCTTTTGTTACTGACTGATGTCACTCAGCATAATGTCTTCCAAGTGAAACCAAGTTATGAGATGCTTACTAAAATCATCATTGTTCTTTGTCATTGTATAGTGTCCCATTAAGTATGTGTACCATAGTTTTTTTTTTATCCATTTGTTTTTGGATATCTGGGTTTATTTCTTCTTTTTACTATTGTTAACTGTGCTGCAATAAACATTCATGTGCATGTATTTCTTCATGTGACAGCCTTTGTTTCTGTAGGATATATTCCAAGTAGTGGGATTATTCGATCTAATAGTGTATCTAGTTGCAGCTTTTTAGGGAATGACAAACTGCTTTCCAAAGAGGTTGTACCATTTTGCAATCCCATCAGCAATGTAAGAGAGTTCTGATCTCTCCACAGCCTCTCCAGCATTTGTTGTTTTATGTTTCTTTGCTTTATGGCCAACCTTGTTGAGGTGAGATGGTATCTCACTGTAGTTTTGATCTGGATTTCTCTAATAGCTAATGATTGTGAGCATTTCCTCATTTGTCTTTTGGCTGCCTAGATGTGTTGTTTGGTGAAGTGTCTGTCCATCTCCTTTGCCCATTTCTTAATTGGGTTATCTACAGTTTTCTTGTTGATATTTTGCAATACTTTGCAGATTATGGAGATCAGACATCAGTCTGATTGTAGTTGACAAATATTTTTTCCATTCTGTAGATGGTCTTTTAACTCTTTTGATAAAGTCTTTGGATGAGCAAAAGTGATTCTTAGTAGTTCCCGTTTATCTATTTTCTCTTCTATTGATTGTACCTTGTTACTCAGATTTTGTAGGCTGTCTAAGACATGTATTAGAACTTCCCTTGTTGACCCTATTTTTTCTTTCATGATCTTCATCATTTTAGTTTTGATATTCAGGTCTTTGATCCATTTTGAGTCAGCTTTTGTGTATGGTGTGAGATATGGCTCTTGTTTCAGTTGTTTGCAGACGGATATCCAATTTTGTCAATACCATTTGTTAAAGAGACTGTTTTTACCCTAGTTTACAATCTTAGGGCCTTTGTCAAATATCAACTGTTCATAAGACGATGGTGGCATCTCTGCAGTCTCATAGCTGTTCCATTGGTCTATATGTCTCTTTTTGTACCAGCATGCAGCTGTTTTGACTACTGTGGCAGTGTAGTAGGTTTTAAGGTTGAGTAGAGTGAGGCCTTCCACTGTGTTCCTCTACTTCAGTAGTGCTTTACTTATCCAGTGTTTCTTCCCTTTCCAAACAAAGTTGGTGATTTCTTTCTCCATCTCATTAAAAAAATTACACTGGGATTCGAATTGTATATGTAGATCACTTTGGGCAAAATAGACATTTTCACAATGTTAAGGCTTCTTATTTATAAGCAGTGTAGATTTCTCCACTTCTGTAATTCTCTTTTCATTTCTTGCAGTAAGGTCTTTTAATTCTCTCTGTGTAGGTCTCTTATTTCTCTGGTTAGATTTATTCCTAGGTATTTTATATTTTGGGCAGCTATAGTAAATGGTATTGATTTGTTGATTTCTTCTTTAATGATGTCTTTGTTGGTACCCAGGAATCCTACTGATTTACTCATGTGTATCTTACATCCTGATATTTTGCTGAACTCTTCTATTAGTTCCAGTAGTTTACTTCTGGATTCTTTAGGATTCTCTGCATATACAGTCATATCATCTGCAAATAGGGAGATTTTTACTTCTCCTTTGCCAGTGTTGATGCCTTTTATTTCTTTGCCTTGTCTTGTTTCCCTGACTAGAACCTCTAGTACAATGCTGAATACAAATAGTGAGAATGTGCTTCCTTGTCTAGTCCCTGTTTTCCAGGGGAATTCTTTCAGTCTCCATTCAGAATGATGTCTGCAGCTGGCTTTGCATAGATGTCCCTTATTGTGCTGAGACTATTTACTGTGAATGGCTGTTGGACTTTGTCAATGCCTTTTCTGAATCAATTGATAAAATCAGATGAGTCTTATCCTTTGTGTTATTTATGTGGTTGATTACATTAATTATTTTTCTGCTGTTAAACAGCTTTGCATCCCTGGTATGAATCCAGCTTGGTCACCATGAATTATTTTTTTGATATGTTGTTGAATTAGATTTTGTTAAGGATTTTTTGTGTGTGTCTAGGTTTATGAGTGATACTGGTTTGTAATTTTCTTATTCTTTTTGTTGGATCTTTCCCTGGCTTTGGTATCAAGGTTATGCTGGCTTCATAAAATGAATTTGGGAGTATTCCATCCCTTTCTATGCTGTGAAACAGTCTCAGTAGTATTGGAGTTAACTCTTCTCTAACAGCTTGGTAGAATTCTGCAGTGAAGCCAGGACTTATTTTGGTTGTTAGTTTTTTGATGAGTTTTTCAATCTTTTACTTTGTGATGGGCTTATTAAGTTGTTCTACTTCTTCTTGTGATAACTTTGGTAGGTGATATGAATCTAGGAATTTGTCCATTTTTTCTTGGTTTTCAAATCTGTTAGTGTACAGTCTTTCCTGGCATTCTGTTATGATTTCAGTTGGGTCTGTTATGACATCCCCCATCTCATTTTTTATTCGGGTTGTTTGTTTCCTCTCGCTTTTTTCTTTTGTAAGTTTAGCCAATGGTTTATCAATGCAGTTGATCTTTTAAAAAAAAACAGCTTTTGGTTTTATTAATTTTTCAGTTGTTCTATTCTCTAATACATTTATTTTGGCTCTAATCTTTATTATCTGTTTTTTCCAGTGCCTTCAGCGTTCCTCTTTTACTCTCTTTCTACTTGTTCAAACTGTAGGATTAATTCTTTGGTTTGGGTCTTTCTTCCTTCTGTACATGTGCATTTATAGAGATAAACTGACCTATGAGCACATCTTTTGCTTTATCCCATAGGTTTTCATAGGATGTGTTTTCATTCTCATTTGATTCCATGAATTTATTTATTTTGCCCTGAGTTTCTTCTATAACACATGGATTTTTAGGCAATTTGTTGTTCAGTCTCCATGAGTTTCAGTTTCTGTCTATGTTTTTTTCTGCTAGTGATTTCAAGTATTATGGCTCTCTATTCTGAGAAGATGCTTTGCAATAATTCAGTGATTTAGATTTTGTTGAGACTTGCTTTATGTCCTAACACATGGTCTATTCTGGAAAATGTTCCATGTACATTGGAGAAGAAGGTGTGCTTATTTGTTGATGGGTAAATAGTTCTATATATATTGATGAGGTCTAGTTGGTCAATTATTGCAATAAGATCTTCTGTATCTTTGCTGAGCTTTTTTGTGGATGATCTGTGTCCATTACAAAAGTGGACTGATGAAGTCTCCAACTATTATTGTGGAGTGCTCTATCTCATTTTTCACTTGTCACTGTTTGTTAAATGTATTTAGATGCTCTGATATTGGGTGCATAAATATTTAATGTTGTTATGTCCTGCTTATGTATTGAAACTTTCAGCAATAAATAGTGACCATCCTTGTCCATGATGGTGAATTTTACATTAAAGTATGTTTTATCTGAGATTAGTATTGCCACTCCTGCTTTTCTTTGTATGCTAGCTTGGTATATATTTTTCTATCCTGTGATTTTCGGTTTGTTTGTATCTTTGAGTCTAAGGTATGTTTCTTGTAAGCAACATATAGAAATATCATGTCTTTCGATCTATAGTGTCACTCTCTGTTTACTGAAGCATTCAGTCCATTTGCGTTCAGTGTAATTACTGATAGGCACATGTTTACTGCTGATAGTTTGATACTTCTATTTTTGTGTTGTTGCTGTTTTCTATGTTGCTCTTAATATTCTGTTCTGGGTAATTCTTCTTTATGGATTGACTTTTCATCTTTTTCACAGTTGCTTTTGTGTTTACTGAGACTCATGAAGCATGATTCTTTTGTCGATATGTTGCACTGTTCTTCTGCTTTGCAGCCACCTCTGTGATTCCTCACTATTCTAAGTGTAAACTAGACTTTAACTTCTGCATATTTTTTAATTTCCTTTCCATCTGAAAGGGTTATGAGTACAACAGTATTTCCCTCTTTTTAGTGTGATGATGTTATAGTTTTCTTAATATGATCACTGGTTCCCTTCTTTTAATCTTGTAGCTCTGATTGAGCTTTGTGACTCCCTGAGTAGAATTCTCGATGCTGTGTCCTGCATTGCCTCTTTAAGTATACACTTGATGTTTTTGTTTTCCTAAACAAAGAGCTTCTTTCAGTATTTGTTGTAGTTTTGGTTTGGTTTTTACAAAGTCTCTAAGTTTCTGTTCATCTGCAAATATCTTAATTTCACCTTCATATTTGAGAAACAATTTTGTAGGATATATAATTCTTGGTTGGACATTTTTCTCCTTCGAGGTTATGAATGTGTCATTGCACTGCCCTCTTGCCAACATGGTTTCTGCTCAGAAGTCACACGAAAGCCTACAGGGGTTCCCTTTGTATATTAGCTGCTTTAAGCCTCACTGCCTTTAAAAGCCTTGCTTTATGATTCATTTTATGAAGCTTGATCATTACATGTCTTTGTGTCTCTCTTTTGGGGTCTAGTTTTTGTCATGTCCAATAAACATCTTGAGTATTTATGATCTTTTATGATTTCAGGGAAGCTTTCTGTCAGCAACTCTCCAACAATACTCACTGTATGTTCTGCTGTTGCTCCCTGTTTAGGAACTCCAATTATTCATAGGTTATTCCTCTTAATAGATTCCCACATGTTTCTTAATGCTTCTTCACTTTTCTTATTTCTTTTCTGTGATTTCTCCTTATAAATGCTGGTATCAATTGCTCTATCCTCAAGTTCACTAACTCTGGCTTCCTTACTCTCAATTCTGCTCTTTTGTCCTTGGATTAAATTGTCTAATTCTGTAATTTTATTATTGATCTGGATTTCAGATCATTGATGTTCCATTAATTCAAATAGCTTACTTAATTTTTCAATTTGCTCTGCTGCATTTTGTTTAATTTTGAGGAGGACTCTATACATAATTCTTTTGTACTCAACCTCTGATAATTTTGTAAAGTCTTCTTCATCTGGAATGTCTATTTATTCTTTATTTTGGGAGTTTCCTGAATCTGTAATGAACTTTTTCTTTAAATGGTTGGTTATTGATTGTTGTCTTTGTGCCATCTGGAAGCTGTTCAGTTTCTCTTGTGTTACCCCAACAGGAGCTGGGGCATAGTCCTAACAAAGAAGTAAGGGCATTACTAAATTTAGTCACCAGTTACCTCTGTGTACTCTAGTGACTGTCCGCAGGTGGACTTTCTGGGGTGTTTGGCAAAGATGGCACCCTACTTATAGAGTAACTGGGGCCTGTCAGCCAGTGTTTTAATGTGAATTAATGAAGGGTGGTGGAGATGCTGCCACCCTGCTCAGCAGTTGTTTCTCCAGGTGGTCTTGTTTTAAAAAGATGTTTTATTGCTGACTGAGAAGCTGTGCAACAGCTGCTGTAATAAGTCAGGCCCTTAGGTGTGGCAGATGGCACCTTCTGGCTGACAATGAAAGCACCTCATAGGCTGTCCCCAGATTCTATGATGTACTTCAAAGAAGGGAGGGATTATGGCCTTGCTGCCATCCTCTGCCAGCACCCCACCCCCCACCCCACACACATAACTCTAGGCTGTCCTAAACACAGCTTTTCAGCTGGTAAAGCACTATCCAGACAGGGACTGCTGCTCAGAGTGAGAATTAGCCCCGCAAGACCACTGGGTAGATGGCTCCACCTCCCGGTTGAGCAAGGTAGCATCCTGCCTGAGCTGCCCATCCTGCTGTGAAACAGCAGAATCTATGGTGCAGCTCAGAAAAGAGAGGGTTGAAGGGCAGTGGTGCCCTCTGTTGGCATTCAGGTTTTTGATATGTGGCCATCACAAGCACAGTCTCTCTGCTATACTATACCATGTTTACTTAGGCACTGCAGTTCAGTGTATCAGCTGGCTCATGCCCAGTCCCTGCCTCCCAGATAACAAAGAAGGCATAGGTACCCAAAGCCCTCCCAGATGATGAGTCAGGAGAAGCAGGACTCATTGCCTTGTCTTTGAGAGACGTAATTTCCCCTTTACTGGTGCCTAGCCCAATCTGAGAACACTACACCAGATAATAGGTCTTCTTGGGTGTCCATGCTGCTTGATTTAGTTTTTATTCCAGGCCTTAGTTCTCAGAGTGAATCAGGGAAAAGTGTGTCCACTCCCTATCTTGGCCTTGCTCCTGCTATCAGTATATACTTTTAGAGGAAGCTAGGGTTAAACAAAAAATTAACTATAAATTAGAGTCAATAAGACAAAATTCACAATGCTCAGCAGAAACCATGATCACAACAATGCAATGGAATGACATCTTCAAAGTCCTGAAGCCAAAAGCCCAGTGCCATCAAGCTGAACCAAAGTTCTGAAAGAAAAAAAAAAAATACCTGCCAGCCAAGAATTATGTATACTGCAAAATTGTCTCTCAAATATGACAGTGAAATTAGGACATTTTCAGATAAACAGAAGTTCAATTTACAAAAAAAAAAACAAAAAAAAACAAAAAAACAAATTAAACTTACAAGAAACACTGAAGGAAGTTTTTCAATCAGGAAATCAATAACATCAGATATATACTCAAGATACAAAGCAGGACAGAGCATCCAGACACCAATACAGATAGGGAAGCCCCAAAAGGGAATCCAAGCTAAAATACTGGGGAAAAAAAATAAAAAGAAGAAGGTAGAGATCTCAGTAAGTAAGGGATGTAACACTGTATTGAAAAAGAGAGACCCCCCCAAAAAATAGATCTTTTATACAGAGAGAAAGTCAAATTGATACATAGACATTAAAGACTGGTTTAAACTTAGGACTTTAGGAGTAAATATTAAAGTAATCACAAAGGAAATTAACAATCCTACACATCAAAATAAGAAACAAAATCATGTACCCTCACACAATATAAAACCAATAATGAAAAAAATGAAAAAAAATAAAACCAACATAAAGAATGACAGCACAAAAACTTAAATGGAATAAACCATTAACAACAGACAAAAAGAAGCATCAAGATGGAAGCACTAAATTCACACCTATTGATAATTACATTGAATGAAAATGGGTTAAATGTATCCATAAAGAAACAAGAATAGCAAATTACTTTTTTTTTTTAAAAAAAAATGATTCATATGTATTCTCCTTGGCTATAAGAGACACACGTTAGACTTAAAGATACAAACAAACTGAAACTCAAATGATGGAAAAAAGTATATCCCAAGCAAACAACCTGCAAAAAAAAAGAGCAGGAGTAGCAATATTAATTTTGGAGACAGTAGACTTTAAAGTAAAATCCATCACATTAGATAAGAAAGGACACTATATAATGGTTAAAGGATAAGTACTCCAGGAGAACATAACCATGTTAAATATTCATGCACCTAATGACAGCATGGCTAAGTACATAAAATAAACAATAACGTCATTAAAGAGAAGTAGACAACTCCACAATACTAGTAGGAGACTTCTACACACCACTTTTGGTGACTGATGGAACATCCAAAAAGAAGCTCAATAAAGACAAAGATTTAAATGCCAGGAATCTTCCAACTTGATCTCATAGAGATATACAGAACACTCTGCCCAAAAGCAGACAAGTATAACATTTTTTCCAATCCATGTAGAACATTCTCCAGAATAAACCATATGTTAGATCATAAAGCAAGCATTAACAAAATCCAAAGCATTAATATATTGCAAAGCATGTTTTCAGACCACAAAGGCATAAAAGTCAACATCAATATCAGAAAAAGCAAGGAAAAAGTACCAAATCCCTGGAAACCTAACATGACCTTGATCAAAAATTTCTGGGTTATAGAAGAAATCAAAGATGCAATAAAGAAGTTCATAAAATCAAATGAGAATTAAAATACACCATGCCAGAACCTATGGGAAACAGCAAAAACAGTGCTCAGAGGTCAATTTATCTCAGTAAGTGCGCATGTCCAAAAAGAAGAAAGGACCCAAATGGAACAAGTAGAAAGAGAGAAGCAAGAGAATACCTCAGAAACCATAAGACAGCAAATACTAAAAATTTGAGCAGAACTAAATGAATTAGAGAATGAAAAAAACAATTCAAAGAGTTAACAAGACCAAAAGCTGGTTTTTTGAGGTCAACAAAATTGATGAACCATTGGTGAAACTGACTAAAAAAAATAAAATAAAATAACTTGAATAAGAGAAAATAGGTGATGTCACAACAGAAATTAAAAGAATCATAACAGAATATTATGAAAAAATGTACTCTAATAAATATGAAAACCTAGAGTAAATGGACAATTTTCGAAAAACACACTACCTACTAAAACTAACATAAATAGAAGGAGAACATCTTAATCAACCCATCACAAAAGAAGCAATTGAATGGTGATTTCAAAAGTCTTCACAAAAAAAAGTCCTGGCCCAGACAGATTCACTGCAGAATTCTACCAAACTTTTAGAGAAAAGTTGCCACCACTATTACTAAAGGCATTTCAGAGCGTGGAAATGGATGGAATACTCCCAAATTTGTTCTATGAAGCCAGGATAAACTTACACCTAAACCAGGTAAAGATAGTACAAAAAAGGAAAATTACAGTCTCATGAACTTAGATGCAAAAATCCTCAACAAAATTCTAGCCAAAAAATTCAACTTCTTAGAAAAATAAGTAGAATTCATACAAGGGATGCAGGGATGATTTGACATCACAAAAGCAATTAATATGATCAACTACATAAATAACACTCAGGATAAGAATCACCTGATTTCATCAATTGATGCAGAAAAGGCATTTGACAAAGTCCAACACCCATTCATGCTAAAAACTCTCAGAAAAATAGGAATAGAGGGGAAATTCCTTGATACAATAAGTGGCATCTATGTGAAACCAGCTGTCTTCATTGTCCTGAATGGTCAAAGACTGAAAGAATTCCTCTTGGGAATGAGGACTAGACAAGGATGCCCACTCTCACCAAATCTATTCAACATTGTGCTGGAATTTCTAGCTAGAGCAGTTAGACAAGACAAAGAAAGTGCATCCGTATAGGCAATAAAGAAATAAAAATCTTCCTATTCACAGATGACATGACTGTATATACGGAGAATTCTAAGGAATCCATAAGTAAACTACTGAAACTAACAGAGGAGTTCAGCAAAGTATTGGGATACAAGATAAACATAAATAAATCAGTAAGATTCCTTTATACCAACAAAGAGTTAATCAAAGAAGAAATCACCAAATCAATACCATTTGCTATAGCTCCCAAGAAGGTAAAATACCTAAGAATAAATCTAACTAGAGAAATAAGAGACCTATACAGAGAGAACTACAAAGCCTTACTGCAAGAAACCAAAAGAAGACTTACAAAATTGGAGAAACCTACCATACTCATGGGTAGGAAGACTTAATATTGTGAAGATATCTATTTTACCTAAAGCGATCTACTTATGCAACACAATCCCAATACAAATTCCAGTGTCATTTTTTAATGAGATGGAAAAACAAATCACCAACTTTGTTTGGAAAGGGAAGAAACCCTGGCTTAGTAAAGCACTACAAAAAAGAGGAACACAGCGGAAGGCTTCTCACTACCCAGCCTTAGAACCTATTACATTGCCACAGTCATCAAATCAGCCTGATACTGGTACAAAAGAGACATATAGGCCAATCAAATACAGTGGAGACCCCAGGGATACCACTATCCTCCTATGAACAGCTGATATTTGACAAAGGCCCTAAGATTGTAAACTGAAGCAAAAACAGTCTATTTGGCAAACAGTGCTGACAAAATTGTATATCCATCTGCAAACAACTCAAACAAGACCCATATCTCGCACCTTACACAAAAACTAACTCAAAATGGATCAAAGACCTAAATATCACCTAAAATGATAAAAAGTATGCAAGAAAAAAATGGGATCACCGATGGATGTTCTAATACATAGCTTAGACAGAACTCAAAATCTAATAAACCAACCACAATTAACAGAAAATAAAATAGATAAATGGGAACTACCAGGGCTCAAACATTTTTACTCATCCAAAGACTGCATCAAAAGTTAAAAGACCACCTACGGAATGGGTAAATATATTTGGCAACTGTATATTGCACCATTGTTTGATCTCTGTAATCTCCAAGGTTCTGCAAAATATCAACAGGAAAAAGGTAAATAACCCAAGTAAGTGATGGGCAAAGCAGATGGGCAGACACTCCACTAGACAGGACATTCAGGCAGCCAAAATACATATGAGAATATGCTCATGATCATTAGCTATCAGAGAAATCCAAATCAAAACTACAATGAGGTATCATCTCACTCCAACTAAGTTGTGCATGATCCCAAAACCACAAAACAACAAATGCTGGAGAGGCTGTGGAGAGACTGGAACTCTCCTACACTGCTGGTAGAACTGCAAAATGATACAGCCTCTTTGGAAAGCAATCAGTACTTCCTTAAAAAGCTGAAAATAGATACACTATTTGATCCAATAATTCCACTACTTGGAATTTATCCTTCAGAAACAAAGGCTGTCACACAAACAGACTTATGTGCATGAATGTTTATTGCAGCACAGTCCACAATGGCTAAAAGATGAAATTAACACAGATGCCCATCAAGAAATGAATCGATAAACAAACTATGGTACATATACTCAATGGAACCCTATGCTATGATAAAAAACAATGTAGATTTTAGAAAACATCTCATAACATGGTTTCAGTTGGAAGACATTGTACTAAATGAAATCAGTGTCAAAAGGACAAATATTGTATGAGACCCCTGGTATAAGGACTTAAAAATAGAGAGCTACAGAAGAACATAACTTTGATGGCTACAAGAGTAGGGGGGGTGAGTGTTTATCATGGATGACATAGTGGATGCCAGCCAAGTGCCGTCATAGTGGGTAGATGTTACAAATTTTATTCATTTACTATAATAAATAAATAAATATATTTTTATTACAAAGGAAATTCGGAAGACAAGCTACCTTGCCAACTGACTAGAAGAGAACCATATGTATGCCCATTTCAGAGAAAGGCAATCCATCTGAATGTGTAAATTATTAAGCAATATCATTAATATTACATATAAGTAAATTTTTTTCTGACAGTAATTAAAAAATGGTTGCAACAGTACATCAACAGGGAATTGCCTGAAATTTAACCCTGATTCACAGGAAAACTTGGAATGAAGGATATCATTGCTCATGTCTAATAGATTTTGGCTGAAAGTAGAAAATACAGAAAAGATGTTTACCAGTGCTTTATTGAATATAAAAATACATTCAACTGTGCAGATCATAACCAACTATTGTTAATAGTGAAAAGAATGGGAATTCCAGAATACTTAATTGTGCTCATCTCCCCAGAGCAGCCACTGCTATTCCTAAGGCTTTCCCTGGCTAATTCTTTTCAGAAGCCGATTGCCAGGTCCTTCTTCCTAGTCTGTCTTAGTCTGGAAGCTCAGCTGAAACCTGTCCACTGTGATTGAACCTGCTGGTACCTAAATACCAGTGGCATAGCTTTCAGAATCACAGCAACAAGCAAGCCTCCACTGATAGACAAGTGGAGGTTGCTCACTCTATCTTTATTCCTCCTATCAGCTAAAATTCGCAATCAACACAGTCAGCCCAGAACTCTACAGGTCAGAACAGTCTCCTGTTAGCCAAGACACCCAATCAATGCACTCATCCCGGAACGGGCAGGGTAGAACAGTCCCCTACAAGCCAAGACAGCCAGTCAATGCAACTCAGCATAGAATTCAGTTGGAGAAGAATGTTGAATGTACCACAAACTGCCAAAAGAACATACAGATCTGTTCTGGAAGGAGTCCAACCAGAGTGCTCCTTGGAAGCAAAGATGGCAAGATGGCATCTTACATACTTTGGACATGTTGTCAGAAAGGATCAGTCCCTGGAGAAGGACATCATGTTTGGTAGAGTGGAGGATCAGTGAAAAAGAGGAAGACCCTCGATGAGATGGATCAACACACTGGCTGCAATGACAGGCTTAAGCCTAAAAACAGTTGTGGACATGGCACAAGACTGGGCAGTGTTTCATTCTGTTGTTCATAGGGTCGCCATGAGTCAGAACTTACTTGACGGCACCTAACAACAACAACAGCCAGGGCAGAAGGCCATCATTCAAACAAAACAAGGGGATGCTTCATGGTTGAACAACAGGAATGTTGTGTGTTGGAGTTACATTCTTTTACCATTCTTGCTCCATTTCTATGCTTAACAAATAATTTGAAAGCTGGATTATGTGAAGAAGAATATTGCATCAGCATTGGAAGAAGCCTCATTAACAACCCACAATATATAAATGACACAATTTTGCTTTATGAAAAGAGGACCTGAAGCTCTTACTGATCAAGATCAAATAGCTCAGCCTTCACTATATATTATACCTCATCATAAAGAAAACAAAAATCCACACAGTGGGGTCAATAAGCAGAATCATGATAAACGGAGAAAATACTGAAGTTGTTGAGGATTGCATTTTACAAGCTTCCACAATCAACACCAATAGAAGCAGTCAAGAAATTAAATGATGCATTGCATTGATCAAATCTACTGCAAAACACCTCTTTAAAGTGTTCAAAATCAGAGACATCACTTTGAGAATTAATATATACCTAGATCAAGCCATGATGTTCTCAATCACCTTACATACATACAAAAGCTGGAAAATGGATAAGGAAGACAAAAGGAGAATCAATGCCTTTGAATTGTGCTGGGAGGAATATTGAATATACCGTGGACTGCCAAAAGAACTAACAAACCTGTCTTGGAAGAAGTACAGCTCGAATGCTGCCTAAAAACTTGACTGGTAAGACTTTGTTTCACATACTTTGGACATAAGTCGGATCCGACTCAACGGCACTTGGCTGGCTTGGACATGTTATCAGGAGAGACCAGTCTCTGGAGAATGACATTATGCTGGGTAAAGCAGGTGGTCAGATAGAAAGGGTGATGAGATGGATTGACACAGTGGCTGCAACAATTGGCTTAAGCATAACAGTGATTTGAGGATGGACCAGGGCCTCTCACTCTCTCATTCCATTATTCATAGTTACGATGAGTTGGAACCAACTAGGTACCTAACAACAGTAGACTTTATTTACTCCTGAATGTGATTTCTTTTTTATTTATTTATTTATTTTTTTAATTTAATGTGACTGAGCGAAAATGTACATTTTCATATGAATTTACATATCCACCTATACGCAGCTTCCACTACTCTCCCTGTCCGGTGACAGCACACTATTCCTCTCTGCTCCATACATGTCTCATCCTCCCAACAGCCTCCTTTCCTGTCCTCTCCACCCACTCTCGTTCCTCCAGCCAGAGGTCAGCAGGATGTTATCCTATAGATGTATAGAAACATAAAGTGCATCCAACATATGGTCACTCTGCATTGCCAAGTCCAATCCATTCCTGTCCAAAGAGTGGACCTTCGTTAAAAATTTATGGGTAAGGGCAGCATCAGGGCCGGGGGCCATGCTCTCAGGGGAACCCCGAAACCGCTGGACCATCAATTGAGGTCTTTTAGTGGAGATCTCATGACGCACCCCTTTTTATTCTTGTGTTGCCAGTAAGACTCCTCTCTGTGAGTTCCATCGTGGCTATCACTGGTGGTAGCCGGGCACTATCCAGTTTTTCTGGTACCAAGTCGATGTAGTCACCCACTGATGTGGGTCTCTCTATCTTCTAGGTTGTCTTTACCGCATGTCATTTTGGTCCTCAGTGAGCATCCATTCCTGCTGAGTTGGGACCATTTGCTTTGTCCTCAGATGGCAGCTTGGCAGCGTTTAAGACCCCAGACGCCACTCACCAGTGTGGGGTGCAGAGAGCTCTCTTAGCAAAATGCTAGTTGTGCCAGTTGGCCTCGATTTCGCCTAACAGCATGGTCCCCTGCCCCCTGCCCCAGCTACTCTATCCTTGCAATATTGGGTTAAGATGGAAGGAGTACTCAAGTTATGCTGAAGTCCAGTTAATGTTGTACTTGTTTCTAATGTGTGCTATCACTGCTTTCTCCCAACCAGATTTCTAGCAACTATCTAAACTAAACCCTCCCTCCCTCCCCTCCCTTGCAGCTGTCAAAGAGTCTTTTCTTCTATACACAAGTCTGTTTTTGAGATCTTATCGTAGAGGTCTCATACAATATTTGTCCTTTTGTCACTGACGACTTTCACTCAACATAATGTCTTCCAGTTGAAACCAGGTTAGGAGATGTTTCCTGGAATCACCATTATTCTTTATCATTGCGTAGTGCTCCATTGAGTATATGTACCATAGTTTACCTATCCATTCTTCTGTTGTTGGGTATCTGGGTTGATTCCATGTTTTTGCTATCATGGACTGTGCTGAGATATACATTCTGGTGCATGTGTCCGTTGGTGTGAAAGGCCTTGATTCTGTAGGATATATTCCAAGTAGTGGAATTACTGGGTTAGATGGTATATCGATATCCATTTTTTTAAGGAAGCACCAGATTGCTTTCCAAAGAGGCTGGACCATTTTGCAACCCCACCAACAGTGTAGGAGGGTTCCATTTTCTCCACAGCCTCTCCAGCCTTTGTTGTTTTGTGTTTTCTGGATCATGGCCAATCGTGTTGGGGTGAGATGGTATCTCATTGTCATCTTGATTTGAATTTCTTTAATAACTACAGATTGTGAACATGTCAGCATATGCTTTTCGGCTGCCTGGATCTCCTCTTTAGTGAAATGTCTGTCCATCTCCTTTGCCCATCGCTTAATTGGATGGTTTATCTTCTTCTTATTGATATTTTGTAGTATCTTACAGATTATGGAGACCAGGCGTCGGTCTGACATAGAGTTGCCAAATATTTTTTCCCATTCTGTGGCAGTTCTTTTAATTCTATTAATAAAGTTTTTGGATGAGCAAAAGTGTTTTATTCTTAATAGTTTCAATTTATCTATTTTCCTTTCTGTTAATTGTGGTTTCTTTGACAGATTTTGGAGTCTGTCCTCATTGTGTATTAAAACTTCCATTGTTGTTCCTACCTTTTCTTGGATGAGTTTTATCACTTTAGGTTTGATATTTAGGTCTTTTATCCAGTTGGAGTTGGTTTTTGTATAAGGTGTAAGATATGGATCTTGATTCAGTTTATTGCAGATGGATAACCAATTTTGCCAGCACCGTTTGTTGAAGATACTGTTTTCACCCCAGTTTAATTGGCTTGGCTTAATGTCTTAGGGCCTTTGTCAAATATCAACTGTTCATAGGCAGATGGTGTCATCTCTGGAGTCTCAATTCTGTTCCATTGATCCAGCTATCTGTTCTTGTACCAGTACCAGGCTGTTTTGACCATTGTGGCAGTGTAGTATGTTCTAAGGTTGGGTAATGAGAGGCCTCCCAGTGTGTTCTTCTTTTTTAGTAGTACCTTACTTATACAGGGCTTCTTCCCTTTCCAAACAAAATTGGTGATTTGTTTCTCCATCTCATTAAAAAATGACGCTGAAACTTGTATTGGGATTACATTATATAAATACAATGCCTTGGGTAAAATAGATATTTTCACAAGGTTAAGTCTTCCTATCCATGAGCAGGGTAGGTTTTCCCATTTATCTAAGTCTCTCTTACTTTCTTGTAGTAAGGGTTTGTAGTTCTCTTTGTAAAGGTCTGTTATTTCTCTGGTTAGATTAATTCCTAGGTACTTTATCTTCTTAGGGGCTATCGTAAATGGTGTTGATTTGATAATTCTTCCTTGACAGTCTCGTTGTTGGTATAAAGGAATTCTACTGATTTAATTATGTTTATTTTGTATCCTGAGACTTTGCTGAACTCTTCTATTAGTCTGAGTAGTTTACTTAAAGATTCCTTGGGGTTCTCTGCATATACAATCATATCATCTGCAAACAGGGAGATTTTAACTTCTTCTTTGTCGATGCAGATGCCCTTTATTTCCTGGTCTTGTCTAATTGCTCTGGCTAAAACTTCTAGCACAATGTTCAAATAGAAGAGGTGAGAGTAGACATCCTTGTCTAGTTCCTGATCTCAAGGGAAAGTCTTTCAGTCTCTCTCCATTCAGGATAATGTGGGCAATTGGCTTTGTATAAATGGCCCTTATTGTGTTGAGGAATTTGCCGTCTATGCCCATTTTGCTAAGAGTTTTTAGCATGAATGGGTGTTGGACTTTATCAAATGCCTTTTCTGCATCAATGGACAAAATCAGGTGATCCTTGTGTTTTGTGTTATTTATGTGGTGAATCACATTGATTGTTTTTCTGATGCGGAACCAGCCTTGCATCCCTGGTATGAATCCCACTTGGTCATGATGGATTATTTTCTTGATATGTTGTTGTATTCTATTGGCAAGAATTTCGTTGAAGATTTTTGCATCTAGGTTCATGAGTGATATTGGTCTGTAGTTCTCTTTCTTTGTTGGGTCTTTCCCTGGCTTAGGTATCAGGGTTATGCTGGCTTCATAGGATGAGTTTGGGAGTACTCCATCCCTTTCTATACTGTGAAATAGTCTCCGTAGTATTGGAGATAACTCTTCTCTAAATGCTTGGTAGAATTCTGCAGTGAAGCCATCTGGGCCTGGACTTGTTTTGGTTGGCAGTGTTTTGATAACATTTTCAATCTCTTCCTTTGTGATGGGTTTATTAAGTTGTTCTGCTTCACGTTGAGATAATTTGGGTAGGTGGTATGAATCAAGGAATTTGTCCATTTCCCCTAGGTTTTCAAATTTGTAACAGTATAGTCTTTCATAGTATTCTGTTATGATATTTTTGATTTCTGTAGCATCTGTGTTGACAACTCCCCTCTCATTTCTAATTTGGGTTATTTGTTTCCTTTCCTGCTTTTCTTTAGTAAGTTTAGCCAGTAGTTTGTCAATTTTGTTGTTCTTTTCAAAAAACCAGCTTTTGGTCTTTTCAATTGTTTTTTTATTCTCTAATTCATTTAGCTCTGCTCTAATCTTTATGATCTTGTTTCATCTGGTGCCCGAGGGGTTCCTCCGTTGTTCTCTTTCTACTTATTCAAGCTGTAGGGTTAGTTCCTTGATTTGGTTTCTTTCTTCCTTCCAGATGTGTGCATTTATGGAGATAAACAGACCTCTGAGCACTGCTTTGGCTGTATCCCACAGGTTCTGGTAGGAAGTGTTTTCGTTCTCAATGAATCCATAAATTTCTTTATTTCACCCTTGATTTCCTCTACAACCCATGCTTTTTTGAGCAAGATGTTGTTCAGTTTTCGAGAGTTCCACTTTCTATGTTTTTTCTGCTATTGATTTCAACTTTGATGGCTTTATGATCTGAGAAGATGCTTTGCAGTAATTCAATGTATGGATTTTGTTGAACATTGCATTATGGCCTATCACATGGTCAATTCTGGAGAATGTTCCATGTGCACTGGAGAAGAAGGTGTAGTTGTCTGCTGATGGGTGGAAAGTGCCGTATATATAAATGAAGTTTAGTTGGTTAATTGTGTCAATGAGGTCTTCTATATCTTTAGTGAGCTTTTTTCTAGATGATCTGTCTAGTAATGAGAGTGGAGTGTTAAAGTCTCCCACTATTATTATGAAGTCATCTAACTCTCTTTTGAGTGTAGTCAGTGTTTCTTTGATGTATTTAGGTGCTCTGACATTAAGTGCATAAATATTTAATATAGGTAAGTCTTGCTTGTGTACTGAACCTTTCAGCAATAAATAATGTCCATCTTTGTCCACGATGGTGGATTTGACATTAAAATTGATTTTGTCTGAGATTAGAATTGCTACCCCTGCTCTTCTTTGTTCATTATTAGCTTGATATATATTCTTCCATCCTTTAATTTTCAGTTTGTTCCTATCTTTAGGTCTTAAGTGAGTTTCTTGTAGACAACATATGGATGGGTCATGTCTTTTGATCCAAGATGACACTCGGTGTCTCTTTACTGGAGCATTCAGTCCATTCACATTCAATGTAATTATTGATAGGTATGTGTTCACTGCTGCCATTGTGATATGTTTATTTTTATGTTGATGTTTTCTCTGTTGTTCTTATTAGCCTGTTCTGGGACATTCTTTTTTGTGAGTTGATTTTTCACCTTTTTCAGAGCTGGTTTTGTAGTTGTTGAGACCCCTGTATGACATTTCTTGAAATGGTATGACACATCTTTGTTGTGCTTTACAGATGCCCCTATAATCCCCCTTAATAAACTATATATAAACCCAATTTTAATTACTATCAGTCTTGTCATCTTCCTCAGCATCTGGAAGGACCATAACAACTGTAGTACATCCCTGTGTTTATTATGATGACACCATAGTTTTCATGATAATCACTGGATTGCTTCTTTCCATGTCAAAGCTGATATTGACTTTGGCGCCTTACCTAAATTAGTAGAGTATTAAGTAGTGTGTCATTCTAAAGTATAAAGTTAGTGGTTTCATTCTTCTAAGCCAGAGCCAAGAACTTCTTTCAGTATTTCTTGTAGGTTGGGTTTGGTTTTTACAAAGCCTCTGAGTTTCTGTTTATCTGGAAATGTCTTAATTTCATTTTCGTATTTGAAAGATAGTTTTGCAGGATATATAATTCTTGGTTGGAAGTTCTTCTCCTTCAAGGCTTTGAATGTGTCATGCCACTGTCTCCGTGCCAGCATGGTTTCTGCTGAGAAATCTGACGAGAGCCTACAGGGTTTCCCTCTGAATGTTAGCTTTGCCTTGAGTCTTGCTGCCTTTGAGAGTTGCTGCTTATGTTTCATTTTGTTAAGCTTGATTATAATATGTCTTGGAGTCTTTCTTTTGAGATCTATATTGAGTGGCGTACGATATATGCATCTGAGATGTCTATATTCTCTTCCTTCATGATTTCTGGGAAGTTTTCTTTCAGCAGCTCAGCAACAATACCCTCTGTGTTCTCAGATGTCTCACCCTGTTCAGGGACTCTAATTAATCGAAGGTTGTTCCTCTTAATAGAGTCCCACATGCTTCTTAATGCTTCTTCATTTTTCTTGTTTCTTTTTTCTGATTTCTGCTCATAGACACTGGCATCAGTAGCTCTGTCTTCCAAGTCAGAAATTCTTCTTTCTATTTGTTCCATTCTGTTTTCTTGACTTTGCATTGAAGTTTCTATGTCTTTGATTTTCTTCTTGATCTGTTGGATTTCAGAGTACTGGGGTTCCATCAGATTGAACAGCTTGTTTAATTTTTCATTTTGTTCTCCTGCATTCTGTATAAGGTCTAGAATGACTCTGTATATAATCATTTTGTATTCACTTCCTGATGCTTTCATAAAAGTTTCTTCATCTGGAAAATTCCTTGGTTGCTTTGTTTGGAAGCCTTCTGAAGCCATGGGTGATTTCTTGTATGCCATAAGTGTCTGCTGCTTTTGGGGTCCCATGTGAGTATGTAGAGGCTGGAAGAGTTACTGTGAGGATGGACTGCAAATGTTTCTCTAGGCTGTCTTCAAATGTAAAGCAAAAGGTATCTGACCACTTCACAAGTCAGTTAGGTTTTCAGGTGTAGAGGTCCCTCTTCTCAACTGACAAAGTAAGCACCACTATATCCAACCCTAGATGATAGCAAACTAGTTCCGAATACAGCAATGCTACTGCCCTGTTGGCCTCTGCTGACAGGGCCTAGCCTTAGGCGACTCTGCGTCAAGTACTGCTTTTGTGATAGAAAAGCACTGTCTTGTGGGCAGGGTCTGGCTCCCAAGCTAGGAATTAGGTCCAGCTGTGACCACTGTATCCAAGATGGCATCCTCAACACAGGCAGCAGATAGAGGGGCTAAAGGTGCCGAGGGGTAGTGATTCCTCTGCTTCTGTTGCAGGGCCCCCAACGTAGGTGGCCTTAGGTAAATTACTGCTTGTTCTGTTTGCAGGAGCTGGCTCCCAGGCTAAGAATTAGGTCCCACTAAAATCTCGGTACCAACATGGCGTCCCACACACTGACTGCGAAATTCCGTACAAAGCCCACTGAGGGAGATATAAAATGCCAGGCTCAAAGTGGCTAGATTAACAGAATCCTAAGCCTGGCTCTCAAAATATGGGAATTGCGCCTGCCTATCCCCCCAGCAGCGTGTCTGAGTCTAGCCACTAGGCAAGACCCAGCTCTGCCCACTGGCCAAGACAGAGAAAAATAACGTCAAAATGGTGTGTTTACCTTCAGTCTGTGAGAGCTGGGGCTAGCCAGGAGCGGGAGTCAGCAGCAGAGAGGAGGTTTTTCACTCAGTGGTATGAAGTCCCAATTGATAGCCCAATGCCATGTCCCAAGGCTGATTAGGTGATCAGAAGGCCCTGTTTGATTATCAGTTCAGGTCTTGGTTTCCAGAGGGATATAAGGAGATGTGTGCTTGGTCCGCCATCTTGACTCCACCCCCTGAATGTGATTTCTCGATATTAGGAAGTCTGACTGACATTATTCATGCATTTACCCTATGCATACATTTGCTTTCTAAACGAGACCATAATTTTATACCATCATACCTACTTGTCTGAAATCTCAAAACTATCAGCTGCAGTAAGACAGTCCTTACACCTTTGATTGTTTGCCCTGAACATTCCATTGGCATCTGGCTGAACTCTGTGTCTGCTCGTCATTCAAAACATTGGAATTGTGTGTACCCTTAATTTCTCTATTTTTGCAGGCATACACATATGTCATTCTAACATATTTCTCCCAATTTTGCCTAGAAAGGTAATATATAGTAGAAGATATGAAGTCTATCCGTTCTCAATCTGTCAGACACATCAATTATGCAAACATATCTTGCCTGCCTCCTCCATCAATAGTAGAATAATTGTATCTAGGGAATTTTTTCTTATCCTTCTCCATGGTAAGCAACCAGTTTGCAGTCTGATGATGTCAAGCCTGTGGATCCCTTCTCAGAATAATGGTTTTAAGTGGGAAAAAATAAATTAAAGGAAATATCTTATTAATATAGAATTACCAATACATTAAAGTTGTGATATAGTACTATACATATTTATTCAGTAACCTATCGTGTGTCAATATGGAACTGCAATATAAAAGCTGTCTAATCTTTAAAAAGTGGTGACCGTAAATAACAGTTTTAATGTGATGTGAGGTATTTGTGAAGTATGTTGTTAATAATGCATGACAGTGGTAATATGAATATTATTTGTTGCCTACATTCATAGAGAGTCAGCAAAAAGGAGGAAAGACAAAGAAAACAATGAAGACCCTTGCCACAGAGAAAAATAAGAAACATTTCAAATATGTGGCTGTGACAACAGGCTCAAGCATGATGACAATTTTGAGGATGGAGCAGGATAGGACAGTGTTTTCTTGTGTTGCAAGTAGAGTTTCTGAGTCAGAACTGACATGATGCCACTCAGCAACAGCAAAAACATATTCATAGTTAAAAGAAATACTGCATTTAAATTAGAATTTAATGAAAATCAAATGCAACATTTTCCAGGTAACGTTTATGAATTCCTGAATTCTGTCTTTGGATCTCTTGAAGTTTGTGAACTCCTGGATCTAAAAACGTGATTCAGGGGATCATCTTCCTTCCAGGGGTTAGTCTAACTTCTAGCCAAGGCTGCAATCCTACTGGAGCTAACTCTTCTCTCTTGTCTAGTTTCTGTTATCATTTCTGCAGCTTTGTTAGCTTCTTCATCTCCTCAAGCATGTTCCCTAAGAGCACAGTCAAAATCTGAGCCTCAGTTTGCAACAGAAGTCCTGAAAATAGTGTTGGGATAACTTGAAGTCATCTTCTAATAACTCTTCACATAATTCCAAAGTTTCTATCATCATTTAATAAAGGTGTCCAGTCCTTAAAACATAGTTGTCCAAATATATATATATATATACATGGTTTTTTTTTTTTTCTTCTTATGAACTTGTCAGCAGCACTAGGATGATGCTTCTCAGTAGTTTCCTGGATCCTAAATTTCCATAGGGGAGTGACTTCAAATCCTGCCCGGAGATATCTGTATACTATTTTATTTCATAGCTTGGATTCCTGTCATTTCATTTTCTGACCTGATATTCACTAAAACATCAGCAGTTCACATTTTGTGAGCTTACGTTTGAAAGAATTTAGATCTTTTTGTACCTTACAGGAAATCTGGTTGCATGGTGGTTAAGTGCAGTGGCTGCTATCATAAAGGTCAACAGTTAAAACCAACCAGGAACTCCTTCAAAACTCTATGAGGCAGTTCTACTCTGTCCTATAGGGTCATGGTCAGTCAGAATTGACTCAATGACAATGGATTTTGGTTTTGAGTTGTACCTTAGATGGAGCCCTGGTGTTGCAATGGTTAAAAAGCTTCACTGCTAACCCCAGAGTCAGCAGTTTGAATTCAACAGCCCCTCCTGGAAACCTAATGGAGCAGCTCTACTGGGTCCTATATGATAGCTATGAGTCAAAATCAGCTTGATGGCAATGGTTTGATTTTGGTTTTGGTTTTTGTTATCTCAGATACATTTCTTTTCACCTTCCTCCTAAATTTTTGACACCTTGGGCTACATCATTCTCTTTTGTGGGAGGCTTTCCTGAGAATTGAGGTCATTAGTCTCTCTGTCATGACAACAAAAACTACCTGCAAAAATTACTAAAACTTTCAATTTCTTCTATGATTTTTTGTTGTATTTTTTACTTACACTAAGTGCAACCTGTACAGTTAAGTGTGCTGCTTCAGATATACTGGGTACAAAAAAATGTTACAGGAAAAAATGAGATACTCTCAAGGAGTTACTTGGACTCTTCCAAAATGGCAAAAATGATATTGTAAGTCTTTAAAGGATATCTTAAGTCATAAATTATTAAGAAATACATTTATGTGGCCATACAGACTTTCTTTCAGGTAAACTTGACAACAATATCATTATCACAGCATGGCACAGTAAAACCATCCTTGTATTCTAGGCAGTTTCACAGTTTTGCTTGTATGCTTCTAAAGCTGCACAATTTTTAAAAGTATAGTAGACTATATTTATGTCAAGGAAAATAAACTCTCCTGTCATATATATTTCTTGATTTCATGCATTTACTGGATAATTAGGGGTGACATCTCATAAAGAAGCAGACTAAACAAATTATTTTTTTTGTCTAGCTGTCAGTGAATAAAGTTAGTTGATAAACTTTTTCTTATTATTATTGAGATAGTTGTCCAAATTTATCCTTCCCCTACCTTCATGTGTAATACTTAATGTCTTCAAATTCTCACATTGATAGTCTATTGAGCAAACTTCTAAGTATGTTAAGTACATAGCACAATAATTCTCTAAATAACTCATGTGTTTTCATGTTACTTCCACTTGTACTCTTTCCAAAGTATTATCAATTCTAAGAGGAAATATACTATGTTTTAACTAATAACAGCTAATTTTACATCCTCACCTGCTGATGTTTCTTAACATGCTTGACAGCTAGAAAATAAAAGTAATCTCAACAGGCAAAATAGGTGTCACAAAATATGTAAGTAACAAGATTCTAAGTATCTCCTTAGCAGTTGTCACAGGAGAAAGCAGAATAAATGAATGTGAGTGTATTTGGCCATCTAGCTTCTAGACTACTAGAAATAGCAAATCTTTTAAAAACACCCTTGTGCATAAACTAACAAGATAGCTGCCTCTTTTAATGTGGAAAATTACCAAGTTATTTCTGTCAAATACTGTAATTTGACATTTGTTCCCCAACTGCACACTCCCACCTCAAAGTACATTTTGCTATAAAAAAAATATTAGCGTAGCATGCTTACAAATACAGCCCATAGAAGGAAGGTATGGATGACAAAGAAAGAAAGTACATGTTATTTATGTAAAAATAAGGTAGTTTGTCAGAATATTTGATTTATATATATGTGGTTTTCCAATGTAAGTACTATGAAATTGCTGTTTGCAGCACTGAGATCATGCTGTCTGTCCATGTAGATAGATAAAGATAGAGATAGAAAGAGAGCACTATCCCTAGGGGGTGAAGGTTGTTAAGTGCTGGACTACTAACTGAAAGGTTGACAGTTCAAAAATTCCGAGGGTCACCTTATAGCAAGGCCTAGGCATTTGCTACTGAAAGGTAAAAACCATTGAAAATCCTGTGAAGCAGTCTCCACTAGTAGGAATTGACTCGACAGCAACTAACAGTTAGAAAGAGAGAGAGAGAGAACTTTTTTAAAACTTCTGTAATCCAGATTTCTGGAGTGCATGAAGTTGAGGGGAGCTACCTAAGCCATTGTCCTTAGATACCCTTCTGAATCTTGATCTTTGAGCAGTCTGGTCTCATAGACAAAAAAATAAGACAAGCAACCTGGGAAGCAGCTTGATGAACACCATTTTGCCATAGACATTGGGGGCTTTTGAAGAATTATCTAGAAAGTCCAACAATTAAGTCCTCAAACTTGATTGTTCTAAGTGCGCCCTACCTCATTGCTGAATATCACTTTGGTTACCTTCAAAGTACTCCCCAAGGGAAGCTACGTACTGATGGCAGCGCCTAGTCCACCCTTCAAAGCAATTTTGGAACTCCTCTTGGAATGGCCATTGCTAATGGTGGCACAGTGGCAAGGTGGCAAACTTAATTGTATAGTTCTCTGTCAGAGAGTTTTTAGCCAGTAAACCAATGGCTGTATTGGAATGCTCTCCCTACTCACCTATTCTGGCCTCCGGTGACTTTTTTCTGTATCAGAAGATAAAGGAAATATTGAAAGGAAGACATTTTGATGACATTCAGGACATCGAGGTAATACGATGACAGGTCTGATGGCCATTCCAGAAAAACAGTTTCAAATTTACTTTGAAGGGTGGACTAGGCACTGGTTTTGGTGCATAGCTTCCCAAGGGGATACCTCAAAGGTGATCATAGCGATGTTCAGCAATGAGGTATGTAGCACTTTTTATAGGATGAGTTTGCGAACTTAATTGCCAGTCCTCATATATACAGCCAGTTCTGAGAAACAGACTCGAAGGTTGGACTAGAGTTGTATTTTAGGGTAAACTAGCCATTATTTTAATTAGTCTCCAAGATAATGTTGTATGAAATCCTTCCTGATCATAGATTGTTGTATCAGTTTTGTTTCAAAATTGCAATTTCAAAAAGATGGGAAAAATTGGAGGGGGGGTGGATTTTCTCATCTTTGTAACATTTTCTACTCCCTAGTAGAAATGTTGCTGTTGAATTGATTCCAACTCATAGCGACCCTTTAGGATAGAGTAGAACTGCCCCATAGAATTTCCAGTGGGTACCAGGTAGATGTGAACTGCTGACCCTTTGGTTAGCAGCCATAGTGTTTAACCATGATGACCCAGGATTTCAAGTGGAAATGTTATTTGAATTTGCAAATCATGTATTAAATAAGCTTCAAACAATTTCTGTTATTATCTTAAAATGATGTTTGTTTTAAAATGTCTATATTGCTCTTTCTGAACATCTCTCTTTTTCGTCCACATGCACAAATTTTAACCATTGCTCAAACTTTGTATAAATGTCACATTGTTCCCAAAGACTTGCGTCACGTAGTTAATCATCACACGGTGTAACATACATCATTTGTTTCTACAAGTGGTACTAAAAGAAAGATAAAACTGTATTTAACTAATGATTTAAGAATTCTCTTTCTGCTTCAATTCAATACATGTGCTGCTACTTTAGCATCAAATATTTAGAAGGTTTCAACATATTTTTTAGAAAGATTATACCAGATTGGCAAATACATTTATTAATGATTTCTCTTTTTAAAAAAAAAACAACCTTTTTTTTTTTTTTAACAAGGAAAGCATTTCTACACTTGCCTGCTAGTTTTCTCTTCTTAAAGATGTACTATTAAAGCAAGGTGATGCTGCAGGTTTTACTGTAAGTTTAGTCAACAGAATCTGGAATATAGCAATTACCAAAACATACTGTCCGAATCTGCATTATTACTCACCAAATTTGAAGGAAAAGCAACACTCAGCTAATGCATGTTTGATGCCTTTCTCCTGGTTCAGAATCACAGGGAGCCCAAGTACAAACAGAAGGAAGCATTGTGCAGTCCTGTGCCATCCTCACACTTGTTACACTTCAGCTCACTGTTAGAAGCTGTTGTGTCAATCCATCTCACTGAGGATCTTCCTCTTTTTCATTTATCTGTCAGACTTGACCAAGCACGAAGTCTTTCTCCAGGAACTGGTTCTTCCTTATAACGTGTCCAAAGTTTGTGAGACGTCTCATCATCTTGGCTTCTAAGGAGCATTCTTGACTGGATTTATTCCCAGACAGATTTGTTCCTTCTTCTGGCAACCAATGTTCTGCTCGTTGTTCTTTTGCCAACACCTTAATCTAAAGGCATCAATTATTCTTCTAGCTTCCTCACTGCTTGTCTAGCTTTTGCACACATATGAGGCAATTAAAAATACCATGACTTGGGTCAGGTGCACCTTAGTCCTTAGGGTGACATCTTTGCTTTTTAACACTTTAAAGTGCTCTTTTGCAACAGATTTACACAAATATAATGTATCATTTGATTCTAGACTGCTGCTTCTATAAGCATTATTATGGATCAAAGGAAAATGAAATCCTTGACAACTTCAGTATTTCCCCTGTTTGTCACGATATTAAGGCTCACAGATGGTGCACTGTTAAGTGTTTGAAAGCTGACCAAGAGTTTGGAGATCTGAACCCACCTGTCACTAAGCAGGAGAAAGATGTGACTATCTGCTTCTGTGAAGAGTTGGTCAGTTTACGAACTTGGAAACCGTATGGGTAGCTCTACTTTATCCTGTAGATAAGATCACTATGAGTTGGAATTAATTTCAGAGCTTTTTTTATGAAAAAAATTCTTTATCATGATGTTGCTTATTAAGTTGTGTTTGATGTTTATTAGCAAGTGCTTCTGGTCCTCTACAATTTCAGCAACAAGGCTGTGCCATCTTCTTATGTTAGGCTGTTAGTAAGTCTTTGTCCAATCCTAATGCATAGTTCTTCTTCATATAGTCCATCTTCTCATGTTATTTGCTCAGCATACAAATTGAATAAGTATATTGGAGGTATTCGACCCTGATGCACATTTTTCTGATTTTAAACCACTCAATATCCCCTTGTTGTTTACAGAGGACTGCCTCTTCTTTGTATACAGGTTCTACATGAGCATAATTAAGTGTTCCAGAATTCCCATTCTCTGTAATGTTGTCCATAATTTTTTTTTTTGATCCACACAGACAAATGCTTCTGCTTGGTCAATGAAACACAGGTAAACACCTTTTCAGTATTGTCTGCTTTCAGCTAAGATCCATCTGGCACCTGCAGTGATATCTTTTGTTCCAAGTCCTCTTATGAATCAGGCTTGTATTTCTAGCAAGTTACTGTTGTTGTGCTGCTGCAAACATTTTTAATTATCTGCAGCAAAATTTTACTTGCACATGATATTGGCGTAGTGGTTAAGAGCTCGACTGTTAACCAGAAGATTGGCAAATCTACCAGCCCTATTTGGAAAATCTATCAAACAGTTCTTCTCTATCCTATAGGTTTGCTGTGAGTTGGAATTGACTCAAGGGCAAAGAGTTTGTGATATGAATTTTTTTCTAAACTATCTTTCCACATTTTAATACCTATCCACATTCTGTTGGATCACCTGGAACAGGCATAGGATGGATCTCTTCCAGTTGGTTGGCCAAGTAGCTGTCTCCAAACTTCCTGGTGTAGATGAGTGAATACTTCTTGCATTGCACCTGTTTGCTGAAACAGCTCAGTTGGTATTCCTTCAATTGCTAGAACTTGATTCTTTCACCAATGCCTTCATGTAGTTCAGCTTTCTTCCTTCAGATCGTTGATTCTTTTTCATATGCTGCCTCCTAAAGTGGTTGAACAATGACCAACTCTTTTGGATACAATGAATCAGTGTATTCCTTCCATCTTCTTTTGATGCTTCCTGCAGTGTTCAACATTTTGTTCACAGAATCTTAATACACAGAATTAGTAAATGGAATAGTTAGTGGAAAGATTTTCGGTCTCTGATATTATAAACTCAAGGAAAAATCAAGAACTTAATTCATGTGCTATTCCCTCCCTAATTCTAAAGGTGACCAATATTGATAAAAAGGAATTCTGTTTTCCGTAATCCCTACTTAGTTGTACATTCATTCATTAATTCAGTGTGGAGCTACTGTGAATAATGTGGCGTGAAACAATTACATTTTTAAACAATAGCAAACCAGTGTTTTTTGAATGACAGTAATTTTTTGATTTAGAATGTAGAATATCTTCACCATAGTCTGCAAAAATTGTTAAGAATTCTGTTTTTTTGCCTGATTCTAAGATCACAGGAGCCATAATTTCTATATAGGGTTATTGAAACTGTATTTTAAGCACCTTTTCCAGATGTTTTGAAATTAAAACTAGTTTAGGTAACACTAGAATTTTGTGCATGCTATGGATTTAGTTCTGAAGCAAGAAAAAAACAATCTAGTCTCTGTGTCAAACCTCCTGAGCCAGCATTAACGCAGCCTTCATCATATATAGTTTGGGGCTGTTGATTACTTCCATCTCAAATGAGCGTTTCTAATGAAAACAAGAAAGAATACCCAGAAACCAAGAGGGACTTTTCTAAAGACCACCTAACTCTGACCAGTTGCTGCTGATCTTGTGGAAATTGAAGATTAAGAATAGTCTTAATAGTGAAAAAGCAGGGGTGTATGGAACTCCTCTGATAACAAGAATTCTTGGTCTACTGTACTTCTCTCTCATTCATTACTGCAAATATGTTGACATAGTTCATCTTGTTGTCTTACATTTTAAAATGTTAGAAAATATTTTAGGTACAGTTTGCAGATTATGTATTTGCAAATAACACTTTGATTAGGGAGTCAGTATTTTCCAAACAAGAAAAATCTTTTATAGGTTCTAGTACTGCAGCTTGGCGTAGTGGTAAAGTGCTAGAGGTGCTAACCAAAAGGTTGGCAGCTCGAATTCTCCAGGTGCTCCTTGGAAATTCTGTTGAGCAGTTCTGCTCTGTCCTTGCTGTGAGTTGAAATCAACACAATGGCAGTACGTTTGGCTTTGGTTTAGCATTTCAGCTTACCACTAGTCGAATCATTTTTTCATCAGGAAGGAATTCATATACATTGTCTTAAAGATAATTAAAATAATTACTTACTCTAAACATAGCTCTATTGTATTCTCCATAGTTTCAGTTGTAATGGAATATAGATAATTCTTTAGAAGAGTGCAATGCCCCAAATTAGACTATTACTTGGACATTTAGAAATGATGACATTTAGAAACCAGTTTTTTTCATTGCTTGAAGTTCAAAGATGACAACTGCTTGGATGGCTTATATCAGTCTCCATGAAACTCAGAAATCTTGATTTCCCCAAAATTAAAAACACCATTCCTCAATTAGACTGAAGTATTTACCTATGTTTAGATTAAAGTTTGCAAGATTTCCACATATTTATTGGGAACAATACCTATGTGTTATTTACAGTGCAAAGGCATTGACTGTGGATCATAACAGATTATGGATGATACTGCAAAGAATGAGAATTCCAGAACATTTAGTTGTGCTCATGAGGAACTGTACCAATGGAACAAAACGCAGTCATTTGAACAGAGCAAATCAGGAAAAATGTTTGTCGGGACTCTATACTTTTATCACAACCATTCAATCGTTATGCTGAACAGATAATCCAAGAAGCTGGATTACATAAAGAAGAGGGCATTAGAAGGAGAGTAAGACTCATTAATGACCTGCATTATATATGCAACAAAACCTTGCTTACTAAATAGGACCTGAAAACGTTACTGATGAAGATCAAAGAACACAGCCTTCAGTGTGGATTACCCCTCAACATAAGGAAAATAAAATTCCTCACAAACTGGACCAATGAGCAACATTGTGGTAAATGGAGAAAAGATCGAAGTCGTTATCTTAGTCAACTAGTGCTGCTGTAACAGACATACCACAAGTAGATAGTTTTAACAGAGAGAAATTTATTTTCTCACAGAAAATGAGGCTGAAAGTCCAAATTCAGAGCATTAGCACCAGAGGAAATCTTTCCATGTTGGCTCTGGAGGAAGTTTCCTGTCATTAATCTTCCCCTGGAGTGGGAGCTTCTGAGGTGCAGGGACCTAGGTTCTTTTCAAAGGATGCACCCTGCTTCTGACACTGCTCCTTGGTAGTATGAGGTCCCCAACTCTTTGCTTGCTTCTCTTTCCTTTATATTCCAGGAGATTTTCTCAAGGCACAATACAATCTTACTCATGGAATCCTGCCCCACCAACACGACTACTGCCCATTCTTCCTCATTAGCATTGTAGAGGCAGGATTAGCAACATACAGCAATGTCACACAGTTGCCATACACAATTTTTGTGGGGGACACAAAGTAATCTAGGACATTCTACCCTTTGGTCTCCCCAAACTCACATCCTTGCAGTGTGTAAAACATATTCAATCCACCATAGCAAAAGTTTTAAGTCCAAGTCCAAAATCTCGAAATTCTTCAACAGTGAAATCTAGAATACAGGTTATCTGCTTCCAAAATATGATGGCAGAACAGGCATACACAGCTAGGTATTTCCATTACAAATGAGAGAAATGGCAGGGAAAGAAGGTATAATAGGCATCAAGCAGATTAGCAGAACATATTATATTTGTCCTCAAGGCTTTAAAATAATTGTCTCTTTCCTGATACATTTTAAACAATGGCTCTGCCCTCCAAACTCTAGCTGTTGGCCACACTTTCCAGACACTAAGTGTAGATTGTTGTCCCTGGGTTATAGCTCTGCCTTCTAGGCCTGCTGGCACAGCAACTCTGTCCCTGGGCTTTAGGCTCACGATTTTTCCAGCCCAACTGAGTGGCAACTTCACCTCTAGAAACACCAGAGGGCATGGCTCCATGCTTTGAAACTTCTGAAGTGATAGCCATACCTTTTAAGACTAAATCAGCTCAGCTCCCCATGCTCCTTGGCTTTTCAGCTTTTGCTTTCTGTGGCTTCATGGCCTGAGCCTCACACCAGCATCTATCTTGCTGCAACGAGTTAACCAATAAGTGCCTAGAGGCACTCTACTCCACCAGGAAGCCTCTGAGCACAGGCACTTAGCTCTCTTGTTCCATGAGTTGGCTCCAGCACTGCCTCTGGTTCAGGTGCTACCACTGCTGCTGGCCCTCTGCTGTTGTCACTCACCATCTGACACTTCTTTGGTGTTAACAGTTCTCCTTGGTTCCTTCTGAATCTTCTATCCATTCACAGATTCAAAATGACTTCCTCATTTTAGGTATTTGTTAGAGCAGCACCCCATTCTCTTGGTACCAAATTATCTTAGGATGGGTTTTCTAGGGAAGCAAAACCAGTAATATGTATTACTGGTTACATATAAAGGAATAGGACTGATTTACTACTGATTTATGTATAAAGGAAACAGCTCACACAATTGCAGAAGCTGAAAGTCCCAAGTCTTGGCACAAACCTCATGTGCCCACAGGGCTGGTGAACCCAAGGTCAGCAGGTCAGAGACCAGAGTTCTACATCACTGACTGTGTAGGTCAGCAGATCCCAAGCTGGTGGTGGGACTGCAAGGTGTCTGCAGACTTACGGGGCTGCAGAGCCTGGGGAACCCCAGATTGGCAGTCAGGGAACAGAACTCTCCCTTGCTGGTCATACGGGTTGGTGCATCCAACAGCTGCTAGTTCAGGTTCAGAAACCAGACTCAAAAGAGAGCAGGAGCTGCTGGCAACATGAGCAGACAGGAACTAGTAGTGGAAGGCAGAGAGATGAGTGCTGAGGGGCAGGAAGCCACCACAGGCCCTGCCCCTGCCACTTGATACAGCAGCCAAATGTGGAGTTTCCAAGTTGACACAGTCTTGACTGCTCCAGTGAAGAATACTGACTATACCACAGACTGCCAAAAGAATGAACAAATCTGACTTGGAAGAATGCTCCTTAGAAGAGATGATGGTGACACTTCATCTCACATGCTTGGGATAATCTTAACAGGAGGTCTCGGACCCTGGAGAAGGACATCATGCTTGGTAGATGATCAGCAAAAAAAAAAAAAAAAAAAATAGGAAAACGTTGAAAGAGATGGACTGATAACAGTAGCATTGACAATTTTCTGAAGCATAGCAATGATCATGAGGATGACGCATAGCCGGGTAGTGTTTTGTCCTGTTGTATCTGGGTTTTGTATGAGTTGGAACTGACTTAATGACAACATAGGGAGCAACAGCTTATTGTATCACAAAAAAGAAGAAATAATTATACAGAAACTTATGCAATTCAAAATATCACTGTTATGTATTTTTGACTCTTAAATTACTAATTACATTCAATCAAGCGTTCTGGTTCAATTTCGAATATGATAAAAATGTTACAATGCAGATACAAAAGAAACTTAAGTTCTGTTTGAAACATTCCTATTTCCTCTTGTGTTTTTAACACAAATAATAGTAATAATGTGAATAGCTATGTTTGATATTGGATAGTTATAACTTATTGAAATGCAAAGATTCAAACACCATTTTCATCACTTCCTAGTCAATGATCTGTTTGCCAGTTTCCTCAGCTGTAAAATGATGACAATAAAAGTTTAAAAGACTAAATAATACAATTTTAAAGAGTACCTAGCACTTTATTGTTTTACTGAATTATTGTATACATAAAGAAAATACAAATAAAGTGCTGTTCAAAATCATTTAGCACCAGCAAAAAGCATTGTCTGTTGTTGCTGTGAGATTTCTACAATTAAATAAATACATTTCCCCTAACCCAGAGTTTCACAGTTCCATTCCATCAGCTGCTCTTTGGAAACCCTATGGGGCAGTTTGACTGTCCTATAGTGCTGCTATGTGTCAGAAAATTGGCTTAGTTTTAGTTTTCCCTATTTAACCAGCTAAATCTTTTCCTCCCAGTTGATTTCTTTTCAACTTAGTCTGCCATCTAACACGCTTAATCTCTTTCACGTTTTCTAGTTTCTGTTATCATCTAGAGACTGAGTATTGTTTTTCCATTTTATACTTAGCTGTATGACCCATTAGAGTTCAAGTTTGTGAAAGATTTAAGTTTTGTGTTTGTCTGTTGTTAGATACCTTAGAGTCAATTTCTATTCATAGTCAACACATATAACAGAGTAGAACTGCCCCCATAGAGTTTGTGTTTTAGCTATAATCTTTACGGTAACCAATTTCCAGGTCTTTCTCCTATGGAACTGCTGGGTGGTTTTGAACTGTCAAACGTTAGGTTATTAGCTGAGCACTTAATGATTGCGATGCCAGGGCTATTTTTGCTTTGCATCTAGGTTCAGTTTTTATTTTCTTAAAAATGTTTGGATTCTACACGTGAATATCGAGTTGTTCACTCCAGCATAATTTGTTGAAAGTCTGTATTTTATACATTAATTTTGTTTGTTCCTTTTCCAAAAGACAGTTGATTATATTTGTGTTTGTTTATTCTGTTACAACTTATTGCCGTCAAGTCAATTCCAATTCATAGCAACGTTATAGGACAGAGTAGAACTGCCCATAGTTTGCTAAAGAATACCTGGTGGATTTGAACTGTGGAACTTTTCTGGTTGGTAGCCGTAGCACTTACTTACTGTACTAGCAGTGTTTCCTTTATTCTGTTTTATTTATCTATTTCTTTAGTAATACTCCAGTTCCTTCATAACTGTCTTATCTGTTTTCTAAACTCTATTGCATTTATTAGAACCTCGAATATCACATATTGGAGAGGTAGAAGTGATCGTTCTTACTTAGCTTCCAATTTGTGGGGAAGACAGTCACTATTTTATTATCACGTACAATGTTGACATTAGGGATTTTGTAGCTGCTCTTTATTTCCTTGATAACATCCTCTTTTATTTCTAGTTTGGTAGAATTTTTATCAATGAGTGTTGAATTTTATCAGTTGCTGTTTTTGTTATTTATTTGAAAGGATGAAATATTTTTTCTTCTGTTGTCTGTTTCCTTAATGAATCAATGTTCATAGTATTGATGTGTAACTTTTTTACTATAATATTAGATTTGATTCACTACTTAATGGATATTGTTTCCAGTTTTGTATAACAAAAGGTTACCATTTTATACATAGCTCAATTTTACATACAGATATTATATATTTATAGCCAATATATAAATAAATCTGATTTATGTATATATATTACATAGTATTTATATTACATGTTATATAATATGCAAAGCATGTCATAATATATTATATGTATTGTATATATTGCAAGTATAATGCATGATATATAGTACATATTGAATACAAAATATATAATATACATTAATTATATATAAAATATATATCATATATTTATATATCATTGTTTATTAGAATTTATATATTTATTATATATTTACATCTAATATGTAAAAGATGTAAGTATATAATATATTGGTAATTAAATACCTTTTCCTTTGAAATGTGTCTGTTTTGATGAAACAGAAATGTTAGTTGTCCTCAACACATTCAGAAGTTTTTCTCTGTTTTTTTTTTTTTTTTTTTTTTACTTCTGGAGTATATGTGCAAATTTGATATTTTACTTCTTCTTTGGAAATTCTACATTGATAAAAGCTTTTCCTGAAGTTTTTGTTGAGGAAATTTATTTAGGCAAGAAGTTATTTTTTTTTTAGAGTAGATTTAAGACCACTAGGTTACGTATTTGTTAATGTAAGAGCCTTTCTGGGCGTTCTCCTGAACGTTTCTTGTCTTCAGTGAGGTCTTCGCACTTTGGTTGGTTGGAACTTCCATTCCCGTTTGAGCGCTGACAGGTGTGAGTTGTTCTGCTTAGAGATCCTTAGTTTCTCCCTTTTCGTTGCAGGGGTTCTTCATCTGGCCTCATGAACTCTTGTCCTGTGTGTGCATAACTTAGGGTCTTGCCAAAGGTGTAAAGGAATCCCTACCCAGATACATACATATTTGGCAGCACCATGTTTGTCTGCTGTATCAAGTGGCAGGGCGGAGCCTGTGGTGGCTTCCTTCCTCTGAGCTCTCATCTGGCTGCCTTCTACCACCTACTTCTGGTCTGCTCCTTTTGCCAGCAGCTTCTGCTTTCTTCTGGCCTTTGGTCTCGGGACCTGAACTAGCAGCTGTTGGTTTCATCAACTCCTACAGCTGGCGCTTGAGAGTCCTGTTCCCTGACCTGCTGGTCCTGGGGTCGCCAGCCTCTGCAGCTCCGTGAGTCAGCAGAGACCTTGCTGTCTCCCCACCAGCTTGGAATCCACCGACCTACACAACCAGTGATCTAGAACTCTGGCCTCTGACCTGCTGACCTTGGGTTCACCAGCTCCCATGGCCATGGGATGCCTGTGCCAGGACTTGGGATGTTCAGCTTCTACAATGGCGTGAGCTGTTTCCTTTGTGAATAAACCTTTCCTTGTAGTTTATATATAAATCTTTCCTTGTATATGCACATGTTACTGGTTTTGCTTCCCTAGAAAACCCAGCCTAAGACAGATGCCAGTTACCTGAGATCTGAAGCAGTTTTGTATTCCTTTATGTGGAAACTGGAAACCCTGGTGGCATAGTGGGTTAAGTGCTACCTCTGCTAACCAAAAGGTCGGCAGTTCAAATCCACCAGGTGCTCCTTGGAAACTTTAGTGGGGCAGGTCTGCTCTCACCTGTAGGTTGCTATGAATCAGAATCAACTCCATGGTGGTTGGTTTGGTTTGGTTTATGGGAAAATAGTTAAGTTGTTGCCACTTACACCATAGTGTCTGGAATAAGAAGTCCTTGCTCTTCATTTATTTTATACTGTACTTCTAAATTTCATATCCTTGTTCCCTACACAACTCATTAGAGGAAAGCTAATTGTAGATAACTATGTAAAATTTACATTATAAAAATTCTAAACAACCTTTTTTAGTAATTAGCTGTTTTAAAAATAAAATTAGTTGCAGATTCAAAGTTGCAAATGACATCTCATTTGGAAAACCAAATTATTTTGCATATGTATATATAGCAATAATTTAAAAGAGGCTTGATTGAATTTATTAGTTTATAATCTCTGGAGGGATAGTGTATGATTCAGGGATGTGTACAGAGAAAAGGACAAAAAACAAAGTGGTATTTTTAATAATATCTAGTAAAGGAATTTTTACTTTGGTTTTAAAAACATCAGAGAACTACAGTATAGAAAATGGCGATTTAAAAGAGATTTTCTTGATGTTAAAAAAATCTGTACCATAATTTGTTTTGCAAAAATTTGGATTTACTTTTAGCTTTTGATTTTAAAAAGTGAGTAAAATTACTTTTATATATGTAAACCCTGTGAGAGTTAGCTTATACCCAACCAAAACTCAAACACCACTGCTGTTAAGCCGATTCCAAATCCAAGAGACCCTTTAGGACAGATAGAACTGCCCCATAGAGTTTCCAAGGCTGTGATTTATAAGGGAACAGGCTGCCACCTCTTCTGCAGAGCAGCTGGTGGGTTCCAACTGCCAACCTTTTTGATTAGCAACTAGGTGTGTACTGTGCCACCAGGCTTCCTTTTACAGTCACTGTCACATATTTTTTTGGTATTAATGAATAGTGGAAGAGTTTATTTCATAATGCTGAGGTGACTTTGACAGAAAATTATCTGTTGCAATTAGAAGAAAGTAAAGGAGTGAATTTTGATTTAATGAAATTAATGGAATAATTGAACATTGTCTTGTGAATGTATTTAATTAATTGTATAATTCTTTTGTTCAGTGACTAACAACTAAGTTTCATCTATAGCAAACATTTAAATTAGTATTTGAGTTAGTCAGGACAGCTAAATAAAATAATTCTAAGAATTGTATTAGGTTTATACTGTGTGACTTACACACATAATTTGGAAATTGTTTTAGCCTAACTTCATTTCTTTTCATTTACACTTAATCTGTGACTATCAAGAGAAGAAATTATAAGTGAGTGCAAAGCAGATAAACACAGTATACTGAAGGAAGACTGTATCATTGCTGTTGCTTCTCTAGGAATTCATCCTATTTGCTATTTTAAAATTGAGCTGTTAATAGTATGCTTAATATTTCTTAGTGTGTAAGCCGGCTTTAAGCAAGAGTCTGACAAAATATTTTTCAACTGCTTTATATAGTCTTTGAAGCATGAATGAAACAAAGCTGAACATAAATTATTTTAAAACATGATAAGGATTTCTATTACATAAGTGTGTCATCTCTAGTTTCATGTATTTTAACTGCCTTTTTTTAAAAACCATCTTAGAAGTACAGATACTGTTTTCTTTCCATTCTGAGTAGTCATGGCATTTTTAACCATTCGTAATACCACCTGTGTTACTTGGCTTGGCTGACTGGCTTCTTTAATGATTGTCTTAGTTATCTAGTGCTGCTGTAAGAAATACCACAAGTGAATGGCTTTAACAAACACAATTATTCTCTCACAGTCTAGGAAGCTAAAACTCTAAATTCAGGGTGCCATATGCAGAAGATATCTTTCTCTCGGTCTGTTCTGGAGGAAGTTCCTTAGCGTCAACCTTCCCTTGGTCCAGGGGTATCACGGCACAGGAACCTCAAGTCCAAAGGATGCACTCTGCTTCTGGCACTGCTTTCTTGGTGGTATGAGGTTCCCATTCTCCATCTGCTTCCCTTTTCTTTTATCTCCTGTAAGATAAAAACTGGTGCAGGCCATACTCGAGAAAAACTCCTTTTACATTGGACAGGATTTGACCTTAGCAAGGGTATTAACAATTCCACCTTAACCCTTCTTAACATAAAATTCCAGTCACAAAGTGAAAAACAACCACCCAATACCGTGAATCATGGCCTAAGTTGACATATATTTTAGGTAAACGCAATCGATCCACAACAATGGTATTTTATATTTAAGCTGAAATTGACTATGACTTCTATATCATGCATTCTTGAAAGTAAAAAGAACGTTCTTACTGTGATAATGTCAGTTACTGATCTTTTGAACAATTTACCGAAATTGGTGTGTATGTAAAATTCACATACTATCGTGAACAATTTTGCTTTTCAACCAGACTTTTATGATGCTACTACATATTTTTCTACAAATGTTCCTGATTCTTTATTGTTTTTGTTGTCTTTCAGTCCAATATCTAGCTAAGAGGCTGTTAGAATATTTTGGGGGGATCAGATTTGGGAAAAATGATGAATGTTTCGTCAGTCAGTATGCACAGGTTTTGATTGATTCAACTAATTTCAGTTCAGAATCTCTCAACTCCACTTTGTTACCCTAAATCCAAATGCTCTCAGACAAAACTTCCATGGACAGTCACTCTCTGGTCTACTAGTAAAGGGACATCAACTGGTGGCACAGGCTGGAACATGACTTTCAGTGTAAGTTGCACGGTCTTGGCACCAATCCTGTATGCAGTCTCTCAACACACTTCTTTCCTCAGAGACAGGTGGTATTTTCGGTTTCTGAGTCTTTCTGGAATTCTTCAGGCAAAATTACTTGCTTTCCTCCTGTAGTTACATAAATTCAGCTTTCTCTGCTCTGCTAACTTGCGTACCATTTGCCCATCACTTCTCATTTTCTAGAATTTTGTTGACATGTTACCTTCCTCTTCTCTTTGCACGTTTGCTTTTCTTTTTTCCTCATTTTTCTGGAATTTCAGAAGAAGCAGAGATACAGAGGTGTGTTTAACAAGGTGTTCTTCTCCTCCCTACCCTGCATTCTCTTAGTCTCTGTGCTCATTTATTTAAGGACCCCTGTTGATTTGATATCTTAAATGCCTACTGTATTTTTCTGCATTTCCTTCTGACACTTCTTTTGTTGTCTTTTTGTAACATCTCCTGTCAAATATCTGACTGTGTACCTACACACTGTTCACATCTATCCTCCAGTATGTTTCCAGTTTGATAAGAATAAAACTGAAATGCAATCCTTTTTATTCTTGTTGTAAAATAGTTAATGACTTTCAGTTGCATATATAATAAATACCTTTTGTACAGTAAAGAAGGCTGGACACTTCATTAGCAATCTGTGTTTCTATCACCTACCAGCTTCCTTCTTTTCTCAGTTCGTCTTTGGCAGATTAGCTTTTTTGTTCTTTCTGGAACCCATCCTGCTTCTTCAGTGGTTTGTTGCATCCTAGCATACACTGTCTCTCTTTGTCTAACTTGTTCCCTCTCATCTTCCACAATTCACCTGAAACATAATATGTATCATTTTTCTTTGATTCTCGGCAGTGAAATTGGTTCCTCTCTGTTCACCCACTGTCTTGCTGTATATATGGCAATGATTACAGTATTTTTTGCACTGTAGGATTTATTTGTTGTCTTCACTTTCTCTTCACCTGGGAGCATCTGTATTCCCAAGACTTGTGATGTTTATTTTTTAAAGCACAATAGTATTTGTGGAATAAAAAAAATAGGTAAATATATGATGCCTTACTGACTATTCTCAACTAAATGAAGTCACTCTTCAATGTTATTTCCTCAGCTTGTCATAAAGATAATACACAGACAATACCAGTTTGGGGGGGGGAAGTAAATACACACACACACCCAGAATTCTTGGGTAATTCAGCTTTTTTTAAAGTCTCAGTTTGTGTTAAATGTTTTCTTTCCTTATTTTACATTTGTCTTATTTGTTCAAAGACAAAAAAATTACCATTGAGTTGACTGTGACTGTGACCTTGCAGGACAATAGCTCTGAATCACTGTATTGCCAAGGCTCCTATAAATTGATACACACAAAGGTATCATATGCTCCCATGCCTACAGTGTCTTTTCTGTCAAATTGAGATTCAAGTTTTATATGAAATGAAGATTATATTCTTGATATTCACTTGATTTTGGATTACAATTTGATTATCAATCATTTGGGGATTTCTCTTATAGTATATCATTCTTTAGAAGAATAATAAGTCCATACTTTTGACCTTATAGCACTTAAATTGTTGATATCCATGGATGTGCATTTAAAACCTACAAATCCAATTTTGCAAGACCCAAATTTTAAAAGCTAATAAATTTCAATAAATAATAAATGCAAACTCAAATAAAATATCATCAAATGTTTTTTTTCTTCTTTTTTTATTGTGATTGAGTGAAAGTGTACAATCCAAGTAAAATTTGCTTGCCTAACTACATCCAGCTCTTTCTGCTCTTCCTGAGTGGTGACAGCACACTCCCCCTTTCTATTTTATACATGTACTATCCTCCTCACAATCTCCGCCCTCTCCACTGCCTTCTAGTAAGAGATCAGTAGGACAACATCCTATAGATGCATAGAACCATAAAGTGCACACACAGTATGGTCAGTCTGGGTCCCCAAGTCCAATCCATTCCTGCCCGAAGCACTGACTGCAGTAATGATTTATGATCAGGGGCAGCATCAGGTCCAGGGGCCGTGCCCGAGGGGAACTCCCAGGCCTTCAGACCATCAGTTGTAGTCTTTCAGTGGAGTTCTTAGGGTAGACCCCTCTTTTTCTCGTGTTGCTACTGGAACTCAACATTGTGAGCCCCATCACAACTATCATTGGTGGTGGCCGGGCACCAGCTTGTTCTTCTGGTCACATGTTGATATAGTCACCCATTCACATGGGTCCTTCATTTTTCTGTGCTCTTTTTCACTCATGGCATTGTTGTCCTTGGTAATCATCTGTTCCAGCTGAGTTGGGACTCTTTGATGTACTTCAGATGGCAGCTTGCTAGCTTTTAAGACGCCAGATGACACTCACCAATATGGGGTGCTGAAGACTATCTTGGCAACAGAGTGGCTATGCCAATTGGCCTCAATGTCCCCTGAGATCATGGTCCCTGGACCTCCACCCCTGCTACTCTGTCCTTGCAATAGTGGGTTAAGATTGGAAGAGTTTTCAGGTTATGTTGAAGTCCAGTTAAATTGGTCTTTCTAATGTATGCTGCCACTGATTTTACCCAACCAAATTTCTATCAACTATCTATAAGAAGCCCTTTCCCTCCCTCTTCTCCTGTCTCCCCTCCCTTGCTATCAAGGAGTCTTTTGTTTTGTACATGAGTCAGTTTTTAAGTCCTTACAGTAGCAGTCTCATACAATATTTGTCCTTGTGCCTCAGACTGATTTCAATCAGCATAATGTCTTCCAACTGAAACCAGGTTATGAGATAACTTCCTAAAATCATCATTGTTCTTTATCATTGTGTAGTGTTCCATTGAGTATATATGTACCATAGTTTATTTATCCATTCATCTGTTGTTGGGCATCTGGGTTGATTCCATCTTTTTGCTATTGTTGACTGTGTTGCAATAAACATTCATGTACATTTATCTGTTCATGGACTGCCGTAGCATCTGTAGGATATATTCCAAGCAGTGGGATCACTGGGTCAAATGGTATCTATTTCCAGCATTTTAAGGAAGTGCCAGATTGCTCGCCAAAGAAGTTTAACCATTTTGCAATCCCACTAGCAGTGTAGAAGAGTTTCAGTTTCTCCATAGACTCTCCAGCATCTGTTGTTTTGTGCTTTTTGAATCATGGCCAAATTTCTGTGGTGAAATGGTATCTCATCATCATTTTGATTTGGATTTCTTTAATGGCTAATGATCATGAGCACGTCCGCATGTATTTTTCGGCTTCCTGGATCTCCTCTTCAGTGAAGTGTCTATTTCCTTTGCCCAATGCTTAGTTGGGTTATTTACCCTTTTCTAGTTGCTATTTTGCAGCACCTTGTAGATTATGGAGATCAGATGTCAGTTTGACGTGTAGTTGCCAAATATTTTTTCCCTTTCTGTAGGTGGTCTTTTAATTCTTTTGATGAAGTCTTTGCATGAGCAAAAGTGTTTGATTCGTAGTAGTTCCCATTTATCTATTATCTGTTGATCGTGCTTTGTCAGATTTTGAAGTCTAAGTTGTGTATTAAAACTTCCATAGTCCATCCTATTTTTTTCATGCATGATCTTTATTGTTTTAGATTTGATATTTAGGTCTTTTATCCAATATGAGTTGGTTTTGTGTAGCGTGTGAGATACGGGTCTTTAAATTTTTTTTGCAGGTGGATATCCAATTTTGCCAGCACCATTTGTTAAAGAGAATATTTTTACCCGAGTTTACAATCTTAGAGCCTTTGTTGAATATCAACTGTTCATAGGAGGATGATGGCATCTCTGGGGTCTCAACTTTGTTCCATTGGGCTATATGTCTCTTTTTGTACCAGTGCCAGACTGTTTTCACTACTGTGGCAGTGCAATAGTTTCTAAAGTTGGCTACTGATAGGCCTCTCAGTGTGTTCTTCTTCTGTAGTGCTTTGTTATCTGATGTTTTTTCCCTGTCCAGAGAAAATTTGTGATTTGTTTCTCCATCTCCATAAAAAATGTCACTGGAATCTGTATTGGAATGCGTTGTATTTGTAGGTCACTTTAGGTAAAGTAGCCATTTTCACAATGTTAAGTCTTCCTATCCTTGAGCAGTGTGGGTTTCTCCATTTATTTAGGTGTCTCTTAGTTTCTTGCAGTAAGGTCTTGTAGTTCTCTTTGTTATAGGTCTCTTACTTCTCCAGTTAGATTTATTCCTAGGTATTTTACCCTCTTGAGGCTATAGTAATTGGTATTGATTTGGTGATTTCTTTAATGATCTCTTTGTTGGTATAAAGGAATCCTACTGATTTATTTATGTTTATCTTATATCTCGATACTTTGCTGAACTCTTCTATTAATTCGAGTAGTTTACTTATGGATCTGTTAGGATTCTCTGCATATGCAATCATATCATCTGTAAATAGGGAGATTTCTACTTCTTTTTGATGATGCTGATGCCTTTTATTTCTTTGTCTTTTCTGATTACTCTGGACAGAACTTCTAGTACAATGTTAAATAGGAAAGGTGAGAGTGGGCATCCTTGTCTAGGTCCCATTCACAAGGAGAATAGTTTTAGTCTCCAGTCGTGATGATATAGGCAGTTGCCTTTGCACAGGTGTCTCTTGTCACATTGAGGAATTTGCCTTCTATCCTTGTTTTGCAGGCAGTTTTTAGCATAAATGGGTGTTGAACTTTGTCAAATATCTTTTCTGCATCAGTTGACAAAATCAGGTGATCCTTATCTTTTGTGTTATTTATGTGGTTGATCACATTTATTGTTTTTCTAATGTTGAACCAGACTTGTATCCCTGGTATGAATCCACCTTGGTCATGATGAATTATTTTTTTGATATGTTGTTGAAATCTGGTTGCAAAGATGTTGTTGAAGACTTTTGCATGTAGATTCATGAATGATGTCAGTCTGTCATTCTCCTTTTTTGTTGGATCTTTCCCTGGTTTTGGTATCAGAGTTACGCTGGCTTCATAGAACGAATTTGGGAGTATTCCATCCCTTTCTATGCTGTGAAATAGTCTCAGTAGTATTGCAGTTAACTCTTCTCTAAATGCTTGGTAGAATTCTGTGGTGAAGCCATCTGGAGCAGAGCTTTTTTCATCAGTAATTTTTTGATGACTTTTTCAGTCTCTTCCTTTGTGATGGATTTATTAAGTTGTTCTGCTTCACCTTGTGGTAATTTTGGTAGGTGATATGAATCTAGGAATTTGGACATTTCTTCTATGTTTTCGAATCTGTTACAGTACAGTCTTTTGTAGTGTGCTGTTATGATTTCTTATTTCAGTTGGATCTGTTGTAGCATCTCCCATCTCATTTCTTATTTGGGTTATTTGTTTCCTCTCCTTGTCTTTTTTCAGTAGATTTAGCCAGTTGTATGTCAGTTTTCTTGATCTTTTCAAAGAATCAGCTTATGGTCTTATCATTTTTTTTGAATTGTTCTTCTGTTCTCTAATTCATTTAATTCTGCTCTAATTTCTGTGATTTCTTCTGGGGTCTGAGGGGATCCTCTGTTCCTATCTTTCTACTTGTTCAAGCTGTAGGGTTAATTCTTTGGTTTGTGTCCTTTCTTCCTTCTGGACCTCTGAGCACTGCTTTAGCTGTATCCCATACGTTCTGGTAGGATGGGTTTCCATTCTCATTTGAATCCGTATCTATATTTCATCCTTGATTTCTATAATCCATAGCTTTTTGGCAAGGTATTGTACAGTTTCTATGAGTTCCAATTTCTATCTACGCTTTCTCTGCTGTTGATTTTGACTTTTAGGTATTTATGGCACAAGGAGATACTTTGTAATAATTCAGTGGTTTGGATTTTTTTTTTTTTATTTAATATGACCGAGTGAAAATGTACATTCCCATATAAATTTACATGTCCACCTATATGCAGCTTCCACTGCTCTCCCTGTCTGGTGACAGCACATTATTCCTCTCTGCTCCATACCTGTCTCATCTGCCCAACAGTCTCCTTTCCCCTCCTCTCCCCTCACTCTCCTTATGGTTGAATGAAAATCTACATTCCCATATAAATTTGTGTGCTCACATATATGCAGCTCCCACTGCTCTTCCTGCCTGGTGACAGCACACTCTTCCTTTCAGCTGCATACATGTGCTATCTTCCCAACAGTCTCCTATCCCCTCCTCTTCATCCACTCCCCTTCTTCCAGTAAGGGGTCAGCAGGATGATATCCTATAGATCCATAGAAACATAAAGTGGCCAAAAGATATGGTCACTCTGCATCACCAAGTCCAATCCATTCCGTTCTGAAGAGTTGACCTTCATTATGATTTATGGACAAGGGACTATTAGGGCCGGGGCCATGCTCCCAGGGGAACCCCGAAGCCCCTGGACCATCAATTATGGTATTTTAGTGGAGATCTTAGAGTTCAACCCTATTTATTCTTGCATTGCCAGGACACTCGATTCTGTGAGCTCCATTGTGGCTATCACTGGTGGTGGCTGGGCACCATCTGGTTCTTCCAGTCATGAGTCGATGTAGACACCCGTTCACGTGGCTCTCTCTGTCTTCTGGGTTTTCTTGCCCCATGTCATTTGAACCTTGGGGATCATCCGTTCCTGCTGAGTTTGGACCATTTGCTGTACCCTCAGATGGCAGCTTGGCAGCTTTTAAGACCCCAGATACCACTCACCAGCGTGGGGTGCAGAGAGTCCTCATTAGCAAAATGCTAGTTGTACAAGTTGGCCTCGATATCACCCGGCTCCCCACTACAGCTAATCTGTACTTGTATTTTTTGGTTAAAATGGGAGGAATACTCAAGTTGTGTGGAAGTCCAGTTATTATTCATCTTCTTTCTACTGTGTGCTATCACCAATTTCATCTAACCAAATTCCTATCAACTATTTAATCTAGACCCTCGTGCCCCCTCAATTTTGTTGACCTTTTAAAAAGTCCAATTTTGGTCTTTTCAATTTTTTCAGTTGTTCTATTCTCTAATTTGTTTAGTTCTGCTCTAATATTTATGATCTGTTTTCTTGTAATGCCTGAGGGGTTCCTCTGTTGTTCTCTCTACTTGTTCAAGGCATAGGATTAGTTCTTTGATTTGGTTTCTTTGTTCCTTCCAGATGTGTGGATTTATGAAGATATACTGATCTCTGAGCACTGCTTTGGCTGTATCCCTTAGGTTCCATTAGGTAGTATTTTCGTTCTCATTGGAATCCATGAATTTCTTTATTTCATCCTTGGTTTCTTCAATAATCCATGGTTTTTTGAGCAAGATATTGTTCAGTTTCTATGAGCTCCACTTTCTATGTATGTTGTTTCTACTGTTGATTTCAACTTTATAGCTTTGTGATATGAGAAGTTGCTTTGCATTAATTCAGTGGTATGGATTTTGGTGAGAATTGCTTTATGTCCTAACACATGATCTCTTCTGGAGGATGTTCCTTGCACACTGGAGAAGAAGATGTAGTTGTCTGCTAATGGATAGGAAGTTCTGTTTATGTTGATGAAGTCTAATTGTTTAATTGTGGCAATAAAGTCTTCTGTGTCTTTATTGAGCTTTTTTCTAGATGATCTGTCCAGTATTGAGATTGGACTGTTGAAGTCTTCCACTATTATTATGGAGTGATCTTTCTCCTTTTTGAGTGTAGTCAGTCTTCCTTCGATGTATTTGGGTACTCAATATTAGGTGCATAAATATTTAATGTTGTTAAGTCCTGCTTGTGTATTGAACCTTTTAGCAATAAATTGTGTCCATCCTTGTCCACGGTGGTAGATTTTACATTAAAATCGATTTTATCTGAGATTAGAATTGCCACACCTGCTCTTCTTTGTTCATTGTTAGCTTGATATATATTTTTCTATCTTTTAATTTTCAGTTTGTTCCTATCTTTAAGTCTAAGATGAGTTTCTTGTAGGCAGTATATGGATAGGTCATTTCTTTGGATCCAAGATGTCACTCAGTGTCTCTGTAGTGGAGCATTCAGTCCATTCACATTCAATGTAATTATTGATAGGCATGTGTTCAGTGCTGCCATTGTGATATGTTTATTTTTGTGTTGATATTTTCTTTGTTTTTGTTATTAATCTATTCTGAGACATTCTTTGTGAGTTGATTTTTCACCTTTTTCAGGTTGGTTTTGTGTTTGTTGAGACGCCTGTATTACATTTTTTAATATAGAATGTTGCATCTTTATTGTGCTTTATGGCTGCTCCTATGATCCTGCTTAATAAATTATGTATAGACCGAATTTTAATTACTACCAGTCTTGTCAACTTCCTCTCCATCTGGAAGGACTATAACAACTGTAGTACATCCTTTTTTTTAATATGATGACATCATAATTTTCATGATATTATCACTGGATTATTTCTTTCACTATTACAGCTTTGATTGAGTTTGAGGCCTTCCCTAACTGAGTAGGATTCTGGATGATGTGTGCTTCTAAAATATAAAGTCAGTGGTTTTGTTCTTCTAAGCCAAAGCCAAGGGATTCTTTCAGTATTTCATGTAGCTTTGGTTTGTTTGTTCAGAAAGTCTCTGAGTTTCTGTTTCTCTGTGAATGTCTTCATTTTCATATTTGAAAGATAATTTTGAAGAATATATATTTCTTGGTTGGATGTTCTTCTTCTTCAAGGCTTTGAATGTGTATGCCACTCTCTTCCTGCCAGCATTGTTACTACTTAGAAAGCTGATGAAAGCCTGCAGGGTATCCTTCTGAATGTTAGCTTTGCTTTGAGTCTTGCTGCCTTTAAGAGTTTCTGCTTATGTTTCACTTTGTTAAGCTTGATTATAACATGTCCTGGAGTCATTCTTTTGAGATCTATATTGAGTGGTGTTCAATATGCATCTTGGATATCTATATTCTCTTCCAATCCGACTCGACGGCGCTTGGCTTGGTTCATGATTTCTGGGAAGTTCTCTGCCAGCAGCTCAGCAACAATATTCTCTGTGTCCTCAGGTGTCTTGCCCTGTTCAGGAACTCCAGTTAATCATAGATTGTTCCTCTTAATAGAATCCCACATGCTTCTGGATGCTTCTTCATTTTTCTTGATTCTTTTTTCTGATTTCTCCTCATAGATGCTGGAGTTAGTAGCTCTGTCTTTCAAGTCAGAAAGTCTCTGTTCCATTTGTTTCATTCTGTTTTCTTGGCTTTGAATTGAAGTTTCTATGTCTTTGATTTTGTTCTTCATCTGATGGATTTCAGAGTACTGGTGTTCCATCTTATCGAACAGCTTGCTTTATTTTCAATATGCTCTGCTGAATTTTGTGTAAGGTCTAGGAGGACTCTCTATATAATCTTTTTGTATTCACCTTCCAATAATTTCAGAAAAATTTCGTCATCTGGAAAGTGTTTAGGTTGTTTCATTTGTGGGCCTTCTGAAGCTGTGGGTGATTTCCTGGTTATGGCTTTCTCCAGAATCTGTTGCTTTTGGGCTTCATGTAAGTCAATAAAGGCTAGGAGAGATGCTGTGAGGATGGACAACAGTTGTTTCTCTAAGCCGTCTTAAAATGAAAGGTCAAAGGTAGAATGTATCTGACCATTCCCAGGTCAGTCAGGTTTTCAGGTGTAGAGGTCCCTTTTCTCAACTGGTGAATTAAGCACCTCTATATCCAACACCAGATGTTATGAACTAGTTCAAAATGCAGCAAGGCTACTATCCTGTTGGACTCTCTGACAGGCCCCAGCTGTAGGCAATACTGTCTAAAATACTGCTCTTCAGCCGGCAAAATGCTCTCCTGTGAGCAGGGAGTGCCTCCAAGCCTAGGAATTAGGTCTCACTGTGGCCTGCATATCCATGACAGCATCCTGCACAAGCTTGCTGCCTATTGACTCTGTACAAACTACACTATGGCAGAGCTGGAAAAAGAGGCCAAAGTGCTGAGATGCACGGAGTCCACAGTCTCCTTTGCCTGGCCCCAGCCATAGGCAACACTGTGCAAACTACTGCTTTTCTGCCAAAAAAGCGCTCTCTTCTGGGCTGACACTGTCTCACAGGCTAAAAATTAGGTCCGTCTGAGGCCTCCATATCCAAGATATCATCCTGCACAAGTTCACTGCCCATTCCCTCTGTACAAACTACATTATGGCAGAGGTGGAAAGAGAGACCAAAGGTGGTGAGATGCAGAGTCCTAAGCTGGGCTCAAAATATGGCAACTTCACCTGTCAATTCCACTAACGGTGCATCTGAGACTAGCTGTTAGTCAAGACTCAGCTCCACCGGCCAGCCAAGACAAAGGATAAAAAGTCAAAATGGTGAGTTACCTTCAGTGTATGAAAGCCAGGACTGGCCAGGAGCAGGATTTGGCAAAAGAGTGGAGGTTTTCCATTCAGTGGTATGAAGTCCAAATGAACAGCCCTATGCCATGTCCTAGGGCTCACTACGTGACCAGAAGGCTCTGTTTAATTGTCAATTCAGGTCTTGGTTTCCAGAGGGCTTTAGGAAGATGTGTGCTAGGTCTACCATCTTGACTCTACCCCACCAGTAGTTTGGATTTTTTTGAGATTTGCTTTATGTGTGAACACATAGTCTCTTCTGGAAAAATGTTCCATGTTCATTGAAGAAGGTGTAGTTATCTGTTGATAGATAAAAGTTCTGTATATGTCAATGAGATCTAATTGGTTAATCATGACAATAAAATCTTCTGTGTCTTTACTGAGCATTTTTCTGGAAAATCTGTCCATTACTGAAAGTGGAATGTTGAAGTCTCCCACTATTATTGTGGAGTGATCTGTCTCATTTTTCAGTGTAGTCAGTGTTTCTTAGAAGTATTTAGATGCTCCAGTATTGGGTGCATAGATATTTAATATTGTTACGTTCTGCTTGTGTACTGAACTTTTCAGCAATGAATAGTGACCATCGTTGTCAATGATGGATTTTATATTCAAATCTATTTTATCTGAGATTAGAATTGGCACACCTGGTCTTCTTTGTATATTCTGAACTTGGTATATATTATTCTGTTCTTTAATTTTCAGTTGGTCCATATCTTTAAGTTTAAGGTGAATTTCTTGTAAGCAACATATAGACAGGTCATGTCTTTTGATCCAAGATGTCACTTGTTGTCTCTTTACTGGAGCATTCAGTCCATTTACATTCTGTGTAATTATTGATAGGTGTGTTTTTAGTGCTGTCATTTTGATGTATTTATTTTTGTGTTGCTGTTTTCTCTTTTTGGGTCTTAATATTATGTTCTGGGTCATTGTCCTTCATGGATTGATTTTTCATCCTTTTCAGTGTGGTTTTTGTGTTAATTGAGACTCCTGTGTTGTGTTTCTTGTTTTCATATGCTGCATCTTTATTATGCTTTGTGGCTATCCATGTAATCACACTCAATAAGTTTAAACCCAGTTTTAACTTCTACATGTCTTATTAACCTCCTCTCCAGCTGGAAGGACTATAGCTACTGTAGTATATCCCTCTTTTAATATGATGGTATCTTAGTTTTCATGATATGGTCACTAGTTCCCTTCTTTTAGTATTATGGCTTTGGTTGAGTTTTATCCCTTCTCTGAGTTTCTGGATGTTGTGTCCTGCATGGCCTCTTTTAATACAGACTGAATGGTTTTGTTTATCTAAGGCCAGAACTTCTTTCAATATTTCTTGTACTTTGGCTTGGTTTTTACAAATTCTGTAAGTTTCTGTTTATCTGTGAATGTCTTAATTTCATTTTCATACATGAAAGACAATTTTGCAAGATATATAATTCTCAGTTGGAAGTTTTTCTCCTTCAAGGCTTTGAATGTGTCATCCTACTGCTTCTGTGGCAACATCATTTCTGCTGAGAAGTCATACAAAAGCCTACAGAGCTTTCCTCTGAATGTTAGCTTTGCTTTCAGTCTTGCTGACTTTAAGAGTTTCTGTTTCTGTTTCATTTTGTTAAGCTTGATTATGATATGTGTTGGTGTCTTTCTTTTGGGGTTATTTTTATGTGGCATTTAATACATATCTTGGATATCTACATTCTCTTCTTTCATGATTTCAGGGAAGTTTTCTGTCAGAAGCTCAACAACAGTACTCTCTGTATTTTCATATATCCAGCCCTGTTTTGGAACTCCAGTTAAACATAGAGTATTCCTCTTGATGGAGTCCCACATGTTTCTTAATGATTCTTCATTTTCCTTGTTTCTTTTCTCTGATTCCTCCTCATAAATGTGGATGTCAGCAGCTCTATGTTCAAGGTCAGTAAGTCTAATTTCCAGTTGTTCAACTCTGCTCTTTTGGCTTTGAATTGAATTGTCTAATTCTGAAATTTTGTTATTGATCTGTCACACTTCAGAATGTTGATGTTCCATCAGTTCTAACAGCTTGCTTAATTTTTCAGTTTGCTCTGCTGCATTTTGTATAATGTCTAGAAGATCTCTCTATATAATTCTTTTGTATTCAACCTCTGATAGTTTCAGATAGACTTCTTCATCTGGAAAGTTCTTTGAGTCTTTGTTTTGGGAATTTTCTGGAACCATGGTTGAATATTTCTTTAAATGTTTGGCTAGTGTTTGCTTCTTTCTGGACATCTAGAGGCTATTTAGTTGCCTCAGCAGGTGTGGAGGCTATTGGTGTTGCCTCAACAGGAGCTGAGACAGAGTTCTGAGATGGGAGTTGATCACTAGCCATCTCTATGTACTCCAGTGACTGGGCCCAGTCGACTCTGTGGATAGCAGGCTCCGCCTCCTGGCTGGCAAAGACATGGCCCTACTTATGAAGTCACCAGGCAGCCATTGGCCAACCCTATAATGTGGGTCAGTAAAGACTGGAAAAGATTCCACTGTGCTGCACCACAGTTACTTTTCTACCAGTCTTATTTAAAAAAATTAAAAGCTATATGACAGCTTCCAAAATCAGTCATGCTGTCAGGTGTGGCAAGCCCCTCCTTCCAGCTGACAATAGAGGCATCTCTTCACTTGTACCCAGATACTGTGGTGTAGTTCAAAGTAGGGAAAGGCCACTGTCCTGTTGTCATTCCCTGCTGGTCTCCACCTGTAAAGCTACACTGCACTAAGCACAACTTTTCTGCTGGAAAAGCACTGCCCCCAGCCTGGGAATTAGCCCCTGCTGAGGCCTCTAGTTTGGTAATTCCATCTCCTAGTCAGGTGAGATGGTGTCCCAGTCAAGCTGTCCCACCCACCATGACACAGCACAGTCTATAGCGGAGGTTTGGAAAGAGAGGACAGAGGCACTGTGGTGCTCTGAGTCTGGAGTCAGGGTCTCAAAATGTGGCTATCCACACTCTGTTTATTTCAGCACTGCAGCTCAGCATTACTGCCAGGTAAGCCCATTCCCAGCCTGCCAGCCAACAAAAAGAAAAAAAGTTAAAAGCACTAGTTACCTTCAGTTCATGGGAGCCAGCCTTTCAACAAGAGCAGGGGTCAGTGAAAGAGAAATTTCACATTTAGTGGCATGTAGTACAAAATGACAACCCTATGCCGTGTCCTAGAGCTTACTGGGTTTCTAGAAAGCTCATTTTAATTATCAGTTCAGGCCTTAGTTTTCAGAAAGAATTAAGGAGATGTCCACCATCTTGACTCTGCCCCCTCCCATCAAGTGGTGTTAAACATTTAAATAACTTAACATATCCATCTCAGGCAATTTTCAGGTTTTAAATAAAAATTGGATGGCTTTATTTAGTATACCACTGAATAAAAAATCAAACTAATATTGATCACTGTCAGTCTCTAGACAACGAAGGGCAAGCTGCAACAGTGTTATCAGAGTGGATCTGGGCTTTGAAGATTTGTCTAGGTAACACACTCTTGGGATGAAGAAGATTCAAGTCTAGTGAGCGACAGTTACCTGGAAAAGTTTTAGGAGTTAACTAATTCTACTTATAAATATGTTTTAAGTTTTTGTCAGCTAGTGTCTATAGATAGACAATTGAAGAAGAGAGTGACAATTAGAAGCTAGTGTTCAAAGTCCAAATATGACTGTCATTGCAGTAGAAAAAAATTTTTTTTTAAAGCCCTGTGCTCAAGATAGGAACCCTGATATCACAGTGATTAAGAGTTCAGAGGCTAACTAAAGTGTTGGGGATCCAAATTCATCAGTCACTCCTTGGAAACCCTATGGGCAGTTCTACTCTGTCCTATAGAGTTACTGCAAGTTAGAATCAATTCCACAGCAATGAGTTGGACTTTTGTTTTTGTTTTTTTGTTGTGGACAAGATATAGGATACATTTGTTTTAAGCTCGGAAGGCCAGAGCATCTTAGGGAATTTATTATGTATCTGATTTTATGACTGTTTTCTATAGTCAATGTCTCTTCATGCCCCATAGCTTCCTCATTCCATTCATTTCTTAGCAAAATCCTGAAAGTCTCAATTGCTATTTTAAAAAAAATTAAATTCATGAGCATTTAATTTTTTAATTTAAACTAAAAGTAATTTGTGACAAACCACTTGTCCTCTGAATGTCTCACTATGTATGTACATATGTGTGTATATGGTATGGGAGTATGTATGTGTGTGTGTATATATAGGGTTGCTGTGAGTCAGTGGACTTGACAGCACATAATCTTGCAGCACACACACGTACATATACATATATTCACACACATATGTATACACTTAAAGTTTACATACACTTTTAAAAAGATAAAAGTATATCTGCATGTATGTAGTTTGCATGCTTATGTATTAGATTCCTTTGACAAACAGCACTTCATAGAGTCAAACATTTTACTTTTGTCTGTAATCTCTCACCCTGATTTGTCTTTAATTTTAGTGTCAAGTACCTATTACATGACTCATAGGAAAGAAGGTTGAAAACCCACTTTTAAATTTCTCAATTTAAAGTGTGCTTTCAAAGTCCAGAATTTTTATAGAGAGACAAGTTGAGGGTGTGTTGACAACTATTCTTCTTCAAAAGGGAAACTGACGTACAAACTAGTGAATGTATTCTTTCAAGAAATGGCAGCTGCAGTCAACAAAATTTCCTTTTGCTTGAGGGAGAATATTTTATGTACCTCAAAGTGAATTGCTTATCAGGAGAGATGCTCTGTCTGTTCTGGTATAATTCTGAGTCTATTTCCAGAAAGCAACTGACTTTAGAAGCTTCCTGATGAGGTAAAACTAACAGAAGAATTTCCCAAAGCTCTAGGAAGCTGAAAAAATGGGCTAAAGTTTAGTGGCAACTCAAAAAGATTCAACTTTCCAGCATCCCTTTCATCTATACAAAACTTAGCAACATTCATAGCGAAGATATTTTGTCATATACAAAATTGAATTGATTTTGAATTGAAATAGATTTTTTTTTCCTGTTAGGAAAAGAAAAAAAAATACTCCAAGTTGGTAGTTAGTGCGAATGAAATTTCATATTTTCTTGTTATACCCTGAGCATATGAACAAATTGTTTTTAAATAACTTAAATGTACAAAAAATATAATCATCTTAATCCTTCTAATTAAACACTGATCTCTTCCTCATGCTATGGTTTACGCTGCATAAATTATATCCCTTTAATCAAATGACCTGTTTGTTCCTAAAAAACACTTTCACACATTTTACTTTTTTTCACATATCCTTGTTCCAAACTATATGCCCTCAAGTCCTGTGAGAGTGATAGTGATTATGAGTCAGTAAACCAACAGTTTAAAATCAGCTTAAAGCCCTCACTTATTTCTTGTGTTTTTAATAAAGAAGTTACCTTCTATATATTCGTTTTTCCTGAAACATCTTATGATAAAGTAAGTTAATTTTAATTTAAACCAAAAAAATTTGTAGTCATTCTATTTTCATTTGGGCCATGACATCATTTGATGTGTGCATCATCTTTAAAAGACCAAAAAAAGCTGCAGTGTGTGACACATGCCACATACATATTAGGTCAGCAGGCAAGTTGAATATGGTCAGATTTCAAAGGAAAAGCCTTTCACTATTCAAGTATTTATATGTGGAATAGTATTGATTTACACCTTCATTATTATTTACACATTAAAATGTATCTGCCATTTAATAAGGAATGTAAAAAGAGTTTGTCAATGTGAGACCGTCATTTCTTTGAGAAAAGCTTGGTACAACATAGTTTATAAAAACCAAAATTAAAAGAAATAAAACAGTAACAAAGAACTGGGCAACAAACCAATTGTCTTTGAGCAAATTCTGATACTTTTTTGCAAAAATACAAATCCCAAACCCTGATATTCTTGAAGGTTGTAAATTTAAATATTCCATTACTTATACGTATAGTAGATTTTAACAACCATGTTTATGATAACTTTGACAATGTGGCTGTCTTTCACTAACAGTTATGAAAGACATATAAAATTGTTTTTTTGCATTACAGTGAACGAATACTCATTATGTATTTTTCAAATGAATGTTTCCTTAAATATTATAATACATGTATTTTAAAAATAATTTTATCTACCAAAATATCCTCCCTGCACATTTATATGGTCCAAATGAATCCTACACATTTATTAAGGCAGTGATTTTTACTTTTTCTAAACAGTTTAATTTTACTTACAAAGTTAGCTAAATTGTATTTCATCTTAAAGTCACTAGTTTAAATGAACTATCATTTTAAAATAGAATTAAATACTGTTATCATATAATGCATCTTATCTTAAATATTATATTTGAAATAATAATGATACAAAATTATTCTGAAGCTTATAAAAATTACTAAAGTTAAGGATTTACTCTATCAGTCATATGCTTACACATACATTTCTCCAGGGTATGAGGCCCTTATGTATCATACAATATCTTGTGACTTTAGGGTTGGAATCATAGCCAGGAGTAGTTTGAGATGAGTTTCATCGTATGCTTAGATTGCCCGGAAATGAGATTTTTTTGCTCTGTTCTTGCGATCTAAAGCCACATGTGTCCTGTCATCACCAGGAACATGTTGAGCCTGGCTGTAATCTCTATGCCAATGTAGAGCTGAATGCTTACATTTAAATCTAGAGTTTGTTTCACAGCCTGAATCTTTTGTCTTCCAAATTTTAACGCTTTTTAAGTACTTTCAAATTTACTAAAAAACTAAGATGAACTTCTGCAACTTGACCTACGTCTTTACTACTTGATTTAAATTAAATTTACTTATTTACCATGACTGTATGAGTCTGAGTGTTGCTGTGATGCTGAAAAATATACCACCAGTATTCAGATACCATCAAGGTCACCCATGGTGGACAGGTTGCAGCTGAACTTCTGAACTATGACAGACTAGGAAGAAGAACCTAGAAGTCAACTTCTGAAAAAAATTAACCAATGGTAACCTTATGAATAGCAAGAGAACACTGTAAGATATTGTGCCAGAAAATGACACCCCCCCCCCCCAGGTTGGAAGTCACTCAAAAGACAACTGGGGAAAAGCTGCTCCTCAAAGTTGACCTTAATGATGTGTATGGAGTAAAGCCTTCAAGACTTTCATTTGCTGGTGTGGCACAACTCAAAATGAAATGAAACAACTGCAGAAAACATCCATTAATAATTGGAACATGGAATGTACAATGCATAAAAACTGGAAATCATCAAAAATGAAATGGAACATGTAATATGAATATCCTAGGCTTTAGTAAACTGAAATGGACTGGTATTGGCCATTTTGAATCTGAAAATCATATGCTCTACTATGCCAAGGATGAAAAATTGAAGAGGAATGGTATTGCATTAATTGTCAAAAAGAACAATTCAAGATCTGCCCTGAAACACAGTGCTGTCAATGACAGGATAGCATCCATACACCTACAAGGAAAGGCAGTTAACACAATTATTCAAATTTACACTCCAACCGCTAAGGCCAAAGATGAAGAAATTGAAGATTTTTACCAGCATCTGCAATCCAAAATTAATTGAACATGAAGTCAGGATGCATTGATCATTACTGGTGATTGGAACACAAAAGTTGGAAACAGGAAGGATCAGTAGTTGGAAAATATGTCCTTAGTGATAGAGCTGATGCCAGAGATCACATGATAAAATTTTGCAAGACCAGTGATTTCTTCATTGCAAATACCTTTTTTCACCAGTACAAATGGCTACTATGCACCTGGATATCACCAGATGGAGTACTCAGGAATCAAATTGACTACATCTGTGAATAAAGGCATTGGAAAAGATCAATACCAGCAGTCGAAACAAGACCAGATACTGACTGCAGCACAGACCATCAACTGCTCATGTGCAAGTTCAAAGTAAAACTGAGAAAAATTAGACCAAGTCCAAGAGAGCCAAAGCACCTGAGTACATCCCATCTCAGATTAGAGACCATCTCAAAAACATATTTGATGTGCTGAACACTAATGATTAGAGATCAGATGAATTGTGGAATGACGTCAAAGACATCATCCATGAAGAAAACAAAAGATCATTAAAAAGAGAAAAAGAAAGAAAAGACCAAACTGCATGTCAGAAGAGACTCTCAAACTTGCTCTTGAACTTTGAGCAGCTAAAGCAAAAGGAAAGAATGATAAAATGAAAGAACTGAAGAAAAAAATTCCTAAGGGCAGCTCAAGAAGACAAAATAAAATATTATAATGATATGTGCAAAGAGCTGGAAATAGAAAACCAAAAGGGAAGAACATGCTCTCCATTTCTCCAAGCTGGAAGAACAGAAGAAGAAATTCAAACCTCAAGTTACAATAATGAAAGGTTCTACATGGAAAATACTAAACAACTCAGGAATCATCAAAAGAAGATGCAAGAAATACAGAGTCATTATACCAGAGAGAACTGGTCAATGTTCAACCATTTCAAGAAGTAGCATATGATTAGGAATGAATGTTGCTGAAGTAAGAAAAAGTCAAAGTTGTATTGAAGGCAATGGTAAAAAACAAAGCTCTAGGAATTGATGGAATATCAATCAAGATATTTTACAAATGGATGCAGCACTGAAAGTGCTCACTCAACTCTGCTAAGAAATTTGGAGGACCGATAACTGGCCAACTGACAGGAAGAGATCCATATTTATGTGCATTCCAAAGAAAGGTGATGCAACTAAATGTGGAAATTATGGAGCAAAATCATTAATATCACACACCAATAAAATTTTGTCAAAGATCATTCAAAGGCAACACAACACTATATTGACAGGGAAGTGCCAGAAATTCAAGCCAGATTCAGAAGAGAACATGGAACCAAGGATATCGTTGCTGATGTCAGATAGGTCTTGGCTGAAAGCAGAGAATACCAGAAAGATGTCTACCTGTGTTTCATTGGCTATGCATTCAGCTGTGTAATTCATTACAAAATATGAGTAACATTACAGAGAATGGTAATTCCAGAACACTGAATTGTGCTTATGAAGAATCTGTGTGTGGATAAATAGGCAGCCAAGTGAACATAACATGGGGATACTGCATGGTTTAAAACCAGGAAAGGTGTGCGTCAGGGTTGTATCCCTTCACCATACCTTTTCTATCTGTATGCCAAGCAAATAATGTGAGAAACTGGACTATATGAAAGAGAAAGATTTGTCAGTATTGGAGGAAGACTCATTAACACCCTGCATTATGCAGATGATACAATCCTATATGCTGGAAGTGATGAGGACTTGAAACACTTGCTGATGAAGATCAAGAGCCTTCAGTATGGATTGCACCTCAACATCAAGAAAACAAAAATTCTCACAACTGGGCCAGTATGCAGCATCATGATAAATGGAGAAAGGACTGAGGTTGTCAAGAATTTCATTTTACTTGTTTCCACAATCAATGCATGTGGAAGCAGCAGTCAAGAAATCAAGACACATTGCATTGGGGAAATCTGCTGCAAAGGACATCTTTAAAGTGTTTAAAAAAAGTAAAGATGTCACTTGAAGACTAAAGTGCACCTGACTCAAGCCATGATATTTTCAATTGCATTGTATTCATGCAAAACAGGACAATGAATCAGGAAGACAGAAGAATTGATGCCTTGGAATTGGGGTTTTAGAGAAGACTGTTGAATGTACCGTTGAATAGACTGCTAAAAGAACAAACAGATCTGTTCTGAAAGAAGGACAACCAGAGTGCTCCTTGGAAGCAAAGATGGCAAGACTGTATCTTCCATACTTTGGACATGTTGTCACAAGGGATCAGTCCCTGGAGAAAGACATCGTGCTTTGTAGAGTGGATAGTTTGCAAAAAGGAAGACTTAATGAGATGGATTGATACAGTGGCTACAGCAATGGGCTTAAGCATAAAAATGATTATGGACATGGTGCACGACCAGGCAGTTCTTTGTTCTTTTATGCATAAGGTCACTGTACATTGGAACCCACTCAACAGCACCTAACAACAACAAAATCATTTACCATAGATTTAATATTTTAATTACTTAATTTCTGATCTCCCATATTCATTTTTTACATATATATGTAGGAATTTAACTTGTGCGAAAGTATAGCTTGTGTCTTATTATTTCTTAATTATTAGTTTGGTCCTTTTCACATGTTGTTTGGTGCCTTTGAATTAGTTCTGACTCAGTTTGTCCCTATGTATAAGAAAATGAAACACTTCTGGGTCCCTTGCCATCCTCATAATCATTACTGTGTTTGAGCAAATTGTTGGAGACACTGTGTCGATCCAACACTTTCACAGGGATGTGTTTAGTTAAATATAAAATTAATGATTTTTTTTCATGAATGACTGAATCATGACTAAACCTAAACCAAGGCAAAACTGTTGCTATTAAGTCAATACCAACTCATAGTGACCCTGCAGGACAGAGTAGGACTACTTGATAGGGTTTCCAAGGAGCAGCTGGGGGATTCAAACTGCTGATCCTTTTGGTTAGAGCCAAGCTCTTAACTGCTACACCACCAGGGCTCCAAATCATGACCAAACCAGTAAAAACCAACTATAATCAAGTTGATACAATTCATTATGGCCCTAAGTGCATGGGAACACCACTTGGCTCCAGACAGTTTTAAATGGATAATTTTTCAAATGTGGATTACCAGGTCTTTCTTCCAAAGCACCTCTGGGTAGACTCAAACCACCAAACTGCAGTTAGCAATGAACACGATAACTCTACTACCCAGGGACTATGAATCATGATTAATGTTAACTAACTATTAAAATATGATTTATAAGCCTCTGTGTGTTCAAGAGTCTTTTACCCTCACAAGCATGCATCTTCTATCCTACTTAATGGTATTTAAAAGACAATGAATACTCGCAAAATAGTCCAGCAACTTGCTAGTCATTGTCTACTATGTATGCCCTCCTGATCACATCTTCCTTCTTGAAAGTTTTCCTTATTTTTCCTGATTTCATCCTGTCTTTTCTTAAACTTTCTTATTGTTTTACCACGTCTCTTTGATTATATTTTCTCTTAAAATTTCTTAACTGTTAGTATTCATGAAAAATTCTAGTTTGGCAATCAATTTCTTCCCAACTGCAATCACACAAGGTGTAACACATTTTGGGAAAGAGAAGAAAAAGAAGATCCTGACCTCCAGGAGCTGACCTGGTTGTGCACTGGTATTTCTGTGAACTGGACTGGCACTCATCTAAGTGTTGGGATTCTCTTGCTGAAAATAAAAAATTTCACATATCATCAGCATCAGACTAGGCCACTCAAGGTGACTATGATGGATCAAGACAAAGGTAAGACCATTTGTAATCATGTCTAAATACAAACAAAAGTAGAACATTGTCAAGGCCACAAAATATAAAGCATGCACTTATTATGGCTAAAACAGGTGACTGATGCTCTTTTAACAATGATAGATTTAGCCTCACTCTTGTCTCCCCTCATGTCTATACACAAGCTTTACTAAAAATACTGGGTCATTATTAATTTCCCCTTCCTCACAGTATTGCATCTACGACAAATGCCCCCTTCCTTTAGCCCTCCTCAAAAATCACCCAGTATAAGCCCAAATACTTTAATAAGTCTTTTCTAACACCTGCTTACAGAGATTCCCGATGTGGTGTGTTCTCCTTTACTTTAGTGAGTAATAAACTCAATTTGCTCAACAACGGGTATGTTCGTAATGGCTTTGGGTGAAAGCCATTGACAATATTGATATAAATCTATTCCTTAAATAATGACCATATTTCTAGGAGTCTAAGTAATATAATGTGAACATAGATTTTTGTGATAAGACCAAAATTAATCATCTTTGTTTGCCAGACTTTTACTCATGTGACCCACAACAGCATTCTGTATCATTTACTCACATTATCCACAACCACACTGATCTCCACATATCCAAATTTACATTTTTCACTAACATAAATGTAACTATATAACTGTATCTTCCCAGATAGAATACACAGAAGTGAAATCAACTACATATGGGGAAAGAGACAATGGAAATGCTCAGTGTTGACAGTTGGAACAAGGCCAGGGTCCCAGCGCAGATCAGGCTATCAATTACTCACATTCAAGTTCAAGTCAAAATTGAAGAAAATCAGTAGAAGTCCATGAGAGTCAAAGTATGACCTTGAGTATATGCCACATGAGTTTAGACACCATCTCAAGGGTAGATTTGACACACTGAATACTAATGACTGCAGACCATGACGCTTGTGGCATGACATCAAGGACATCATGCGTGAAGAAAGCAGAGGTCAAAAAGACTGGAGAGAAAGACAAGATCCAAGTGGATATCAGAAGAGACTTTAACTTGCTCTTGAAGGTCTGGTAGCTAAAACAAAAGAGAAAAATGAAGATGTAGAAAAAGCTGAACAGAAGATTTCAAAGGATGGTACAAGAAGACAAAGTATAAAGATGACATGTGCAAAGACCTGGAGACAGGAAACCAAAAGAGAAGAACACGCTTGACATTTCTCAAATTTAAAGAACTTAAGAAAATGTTTAAGCCTCAAGTTGCAATACCGAAACCTTGTACAGGGAAACGAATAAACAATGCAAGAAGCATCAAAAGGAGATGGAAGGGATACACGGGATGATCACTAAACAAAAAAGAACTGGCAGGTGTTCAACCATTTCAGGAGGTAACATGTGATCTGGAACTCACGGTATTGAATGTAGAAGTCCAAGTTGCACTGAAGGCATTGGTGAAAAGCTAGCCTCCAAGAATTGACATGACCCCAATTTAGATGTTTCAACAAATGAAGGCAGCACGGAAAGTACTCAACTGGTCTATGTGAAGTAATTTGGCAGACAGTTACCTGGAAAACCAACTAAAAAAATTCTACAGTTAGGCCTTTCACAAGAATCCAACCAAATGCTGAAATTATTGAGCAGTATTATTAATGTCATATGTAAGCAAAATTTTGCTGAATATAATTCAGAGGCAGATGCAGTAGTACACTGAGGGAAAAGTGCCAGAAATTCAGACTGGATTTACAAAAGGACATGGAACCAGGGATGTCATTGCTGGTATCAGATGGATCTTGGCTGAAAGCAGAGAATACTAGAAAGATGTTTTCTTGTGATTTATTGACTATTCCAAGGTATTCAGCTGTGTGGATGGTATGGATAACATTGCAGAGTGGGAATTCCAGAACTCTTAATTGTCCTCATGAGGAATGTGTACTTGGATCAAGAGGCAGTCATTTAAACAGAACAAGAGGATACTATGTGGTTTCAAGTTAGGAAATATGTGCATAGCAGGGGTATATCCTTTCACTATTTATATTGAATCTGTTTGCTGTGCAGATAGCCTGAGAAACTGGATTAAATGAAGAAGAAGGTGACATCAGGATTCATGGAAGATTCATTAACAACCTCATAGCACAACTTTCCTTGCTGAGAGTAGAGCACTTGAAGTTCTTATTTATGAAAATTGAAGACCACAGCCTTCAGTATGGATCACACCTCAACAAAAAGACAACAAAAATCCTCACAACTGGATCATTAAGTGACTCTGTGATAAATCAACAAAAGACTCTGGTAGTCAAGGATGTCCTTTCATTTGGATCCACAATCACACCCGTGGAAACAGCAATCAAGAAATGAAAAGACACATTGCTTTGGGGAAACTGGCTGCAAAAGACCTCTTTAAAATGTTGAAAATCAAAGATGTCACCTTGAAGACTAAGATACACTTGTTCAGTCTATGGTGACTTCAGTTGCCTCACGTGCATGAGAAAGCTGGAAATGCGTAAGGAAGACCGGAGAAGAAGTGATGCCTCTGAACTGTGGTGTTGGAGTTAAAAATAATGAATATACTATGACCTGCCAAAAGAACAAATAAAGCTTTCTTGGAAGAAGTACAACAAAAAGGCTTGTACATCTCACGTATGTTGGACATGGTGTCAGTAGGAATCAGTCCCTGCAAAAGGACATCATGCTTGGTAAAGTAGACAGCAAAAAAGAAGAGGCTCCAGGAGATGGATTGACACTGCAGCTGCGAGAATGGCCTCAGGCACAGCAGTGATTGTGAGGACAGTGCAGGACAGGGCAGTGTCTCCTTCTGTTGTTCATAGGGCTGCAGTGAGTTGGAATGGACTCCAGCGCACCCGAAAACCTCAACAACAAATTAAATACATGCTTATATCTTCCACCCAAGTCTTTCCTCTTACAATTTTTTCATGTAAGGAACCCCTTCTATAGCTAGAAATCTAGAAGTTATGTTTGAGAATTTCTAACTCACTGCATGAAACTTTTATTTGTTATGACTTCTAAGTATCTCCCTTTATTTTCTGTCTTCACTGCTACTTCTCAAATTCAGGTCCTTAGTATTTCTCATCCTAGTAGCCAGCTGATGCAGTAATTTGTGTTCAGTATCATTTTTTTTCCTACCGTGTTAGACGCGCAAGTGACTTTTCCAAGAGGCAGAAGAGATTAGATTATTTTTCTAGATGAATTCCTTCCATTATTTCCTAAGTTTACGGGCTTGAGTTTGAATTCCTCTAGGAAATTTTCAAGCCAAATCATTACTAGGCTTATGTGTGCTTCTCAAGCTTTAAACCCTGTAATTGCCTGTGTCATTTCAGACTAGTGTTATTGTACTCTTTCCATACTTACAATGTTAACGTTATGAATCTGTTTTCTAACTATTTCTATTGAAACCTAAATAACATAGAGAAAAATTAAAATATCTTAAGGGTTCGGTTCAAAGAATTTTGGAATTGTCCTGTAGCTGTGTACATCATGTCAAAAAAGGAAGTTCCCTGGAGCATCTTGTTAGCCAGTTTTGCTTTGACTGTGACAACTACTTTCTAATTATTGACACATTTAGTTTAGGTTGTTCTTGGATTTATATAAAATAGATCATGACACTGTTTATGTTTGGTTTCTTTCACTTAATGAAAATGTTTATGAGATTTATTGCTTGAGAACTTGGTTGAAAATGAGTTCAAAATCTATGTAAGATTTAACGTCTGTCCTTGAGTTTTCATGGTTCTTTTTCTTTCTTTTTTTTTTTTTTTAAATGAGATTCTGCATGATCTTATCTTTAGTAATGCTTGAAATCAGGTTGTATAAGTCCTCCAGTTTCATTCTTTGGTTACATGATATTATATAAACTTCTTATAATGAACTTGGTGATGTCTTCAAATCTGGTAGACTGTTGATTATAAGTACGTCAAATCTTTAAAACAATATTGGGAAGATGGATGTCTTAACAATACTGAATACTGAAACCCCTGAACATGGTATATCTTATTATGCATTTAGGAATTTTCAGTCATTAGCAACAATGATAGCTGTAGATTTTTGAAAAATTCCATTTAACAAGATGCCTCTTCTGCTTATATCTGGTACTTTTTTTTTTTAATTCATGAATAGCTTTGAATTTTGTCAAAGTGTTTTTTGACATTTGTTGAGATGGTCAATTTTTTTTTTTCTATTATAGGCTGTTGATATGGTGAATTACAAAGATTTTTCTGGTGTTAAACCAACCTTGCATTCTTGTGATACACCCAAACTCAGTATAAGGCATTACCTTTATTGGCCAAGCCAAGTGCCTTTATTATATGATGCTAAATTGAATTTGCTAATAATGTTTAAGTTTGCTTACATTTGTGTTTGTGAGGAATATGGGACTTTAATTCCATTTCTTGTAATGTTGTTTTTCAGGGTATTCTTAGCATAACAAAATATACTATTCAGTTTTCCAAGGTTTTCAAAAATGGTTTCTATACATTATCACTTATTTCTTGAATAATTGATAAGTGTGGCTACTGAAAATACTTGAATTTGCAGCTTTTATTGCATAAGTTTTTAATTGTTACTTTTGTAATGAAAATAGGTACACATAGGTTTTATATTTTTTTCTCATGTCAGTTTAGATAATTTGAGTTTTTCAAGAAAAGTGTCAGTTTTATCTAAGATGCTAAATATAGGCATCCTGTACTCTTTAATATTTCCTTATCATAATTTGAAGTTATTCACAGTGTCTAGTGATGACTCTTTCCATTTCTGATATTAGTAACCTGTCTCTCTGTTTAACCAAGATTTATCCTTTAATTCATCTTTTTAGTGAAGAAAATTTTATTGTCATTTTTATATTCTTTTCATGGATTTGTATTTCTTTAATTTCTTATGTCTTCTTTTTCTTAGTGTTTTCTTTATCTGTAATTTGATTTCATAGCATTATCTTAAGGTGAATGTTTAGATCATTGATTTTAGACATTTCTTATTTTCTAATGCAAACATTTATAGCTATAAATTTTCCTCTAAGTATAAACTTAATTAAATGATAACAAGAAAAACATATCCAGAAATAGTCTCAACATTTCAAAATCAAGTTACATATTTTAAATAACTATGGGTCAAAGATGAATTTTCAAAAGTAAATTATAAAAATGTAATTATATTTTCAATTTAATGATAATTAAAATGTTTGTTGCTCCAGTGTCTTTATAAAATGAGGAAAACCACTTCCCTCATGAGGCCACAAGAGTTCAAAAAATATTTTTATTGTGGAAATGCTTAGCAAGAGATCTAGTTTTGTTAATTTTTTTTCTATGTAGAAAACTGGAAAATAAATTAGTGAGTGATTACAAATAAGCTATTTTTAAAATACAAATATCATATTTATTTAAACATATTCTTATATTTGTTTTTGGTATAGAATTTACAGAAAATTAAATATATTGGGGTTATATTTTTTATATTTGAGTATTTTCCCTTTAATGATAATTACATTTTCAGTGATTTCTGTGTACCTAATAATCCAAGGAGACATGAAGATGAGCCAATTCAGTGCTTTAGCATTAGAAGACATATACATGGATGATCATAAAAGTACTGTTCATAACCTGAGACTGCATATGGCCTACATGTCCTTAAGAAGGGAAAAAAGAATTAAATTTTGATACATGTTTATGTCAAATGTTTTTTTAAAGCCATAAAAAATGAAAATAAATGAATGAGCTGTATACAACAGAAGGGATAAATATAAAAAACATCATTGCTTGAATAATTACAAGATGCACACAACATAATAGGACACAAAATAAACAAGAGACAGGATTAACAGGAACAAGGGTTATTTCTGTGTTCAAGGCAGAGAGATGCAAAAGGGAAAGCGCAAACTGGGAATTTCAATGTGCAAGTATTTCATTTATGTGCTTTCCAAGTAGATAAATGGTCATACCTTTTGTATCTTGTGCTGTTAGTTCACCTGTCCTTTTCACAGGCTATGCATTTTTATATGTATTGAGTGGTTTTGCTAAAATCTTTACTTTGTTGATGAGGCAATAAAATCACAGAATTTTTTTTAAGCCATGTTCAAGTGTCAGAAATATAATTCAAGTCCAAATATTCTATGTTTTGTAATGTAGTGGTTGGTCAAACCCAAACCCGAACCAAATCTACTGCCATTGAGTCAATTCTGACTCATAGTGACCCTACAGACAGAGTTAGAACTGTCTGATAGTTTCCAAGAAGCACCTGTAGGTTTTGGTTAGCAGAGGTGGCACATAACCACTAGCCACCAAGGCTTCTGACTCGTCAGACAGCTTGTTATTTTTAGGTGCTGAGTTTATTTTTGACTCATAGTGACCCCATTTGATAGAACAAAACAAACACCTGAGGTTTTCATGGCAGTAAACTTTACAGGGGTCAATCGGCAGGTCTTTCTCTTGGGAGTCTGTTAGGTGAGCTTCAAACACCAGTCTTTTGGTTAGCATCTGCCATGGATTGTGTTGTGTCTCCCCAGAAATGTATGTATTGACTTAACTTGGCTATGAGTCATAATATGGTGCAATTCCTCCCATGTGTTGTGAATCCTGCCTTTATGATACCGATGATGGAGAATGGGCAGAAGTTGTGCAGGACTCAGTTGGCAAAAGGTGGGGCAGGACTCAGGTTACCAGCTGTGGGACATAAGTGAGAGAAGTGAACATAGAGAGTCTGGAACCTCATACCGCTAAGAAGGTACCAGCAAGAGCAGAGCGTATCCTTTCACCTGAGGTTCCTGTGCTGAGATGCTGTTCTTGAATTTGGACTCAACCTCTGGACTATGAGAATTTCTCTCATTGAATGGACTTACAACTCATGAACAGATTTGTGGCATACCAGACTGTGACAAATAAAGTTTTTCTTCATAAAACCTTCCACTCATAGTATTTTGTTGGAGCAGTACTAGCATCGAAGCTTAAAACCTTGATGCCACCAGGAGCTCAGTGGTTAAGCAGCTGGCTGCTAAGGGGAAAACTGGCTATTTGAATTCACCCACTCCATGGAAGAGAGATATGGTAACTTGCTTTCATTAAGATTGTTGCTGTGTGCCTTTTAGTAGATTTGAACCCATATTGACCCTGTAAGACTGCCTCCATAGAATTTCTAAGCTGGAATGTTTATAAAAAGTCATTTACTGTACATCAATTGACCATTTAAGGCTTAGCCCTCATGAAATACCAAGTCAGCATCACAAGAGCATTTTTTAGCTATTTATTTACATGACAGTTGCTCCTTTGATGACCCTTGAGATGTCTTGAGTTTCGATTAGTGCCTGATATTACTTAAAACTCCTTTGCATATATAGGAATAATGGTTAATATAATATTTTAGGAGGCTTAGTGGTGCAGTGGGTAAGAGCTAGGCTGTCACTTAGAAAGCAGTCAGTTTGAGTATACCAGTCCCTCTTTGGAAACCATGTCAGGCATTTCTACTCTCCTATAAATCACTGTCAGACAGGATTGGCTCCACAACAATTATTTTTAGTATAGTATTTCAGACTTCTAGCCCACGGATCCTTCTCAGTAATTTTGCAAAAAAATGAAAGAAGAGATCAGAATCATATAAAGCAAGACCCTTGATTTTTTTTCCCTCTGTACTACTCCAATAAAACATCTGAAACACCAAAATCCTTTAACACACACATAGACACTCACACTCACACTCACACACACACACACACACACACACACACACACACGGTGTAAATATGTTGTTGCCAGTTCAGATTCTGTGTGAACATGGATGCAATACTCCAAACTGAGATAAATCCACTTCTCTCTGCCATGATTGCTTGAAAGTATGCAGTAGATCAGTGCTTGGTGGTCCTTGCCTAAACCATTATAGCAAGCTTGAAGCTAGAGAAAAGAAGCTTTTCTTTCTCTCAGGTGATAGGGTACCCTTATTCTGCAGCTACAAAGTGCCTTGTATGCCCGCATATCCTGTATGATTAATGACACATTAGAACCAAAGTTCTAGTCTGTGGGTGTCTGTGTATTTCACCACTTTCTTTCCTCCCCAGCAGAAGTTCATAAACTTTGTTCTCACTCTGAGGATTCTCACTCACAGCAGTGATAGTCTCTTTTTTACTTACTGGCAGAAAATCCAACTATGCCTTTCTTTTCTTTTCTTTTTTTTTTTTTAATTAAGAGTGAATGAAAATGTACATTCCAAAATAAATTTGTCTGCCCAATTTTTGACTTAACTATAGGCAGCTCCCATGCTCTCCCTTCCCGGTGACAGTGCACCCTTCCTCTCTGCTCCATACATGTTCTATCCTCCCAACAATCTCCCATCCCTGCCTCTCCACCCACTCCCCTGCTTCCAGTAAGTGGTCAGCAGGACGACATCCAATAGATGCATAGAACCATAAAGTGCACACATGATATGGTCACTGTGTGTCACCAAGTCCAGTCCATTCCTGTCTGAAGAGTTGGCCTCCATTATGATTTATGGACAGGGGCAGCATCAGGGCCAGGGGCCATGCTCCCAGGGGAACTCTGAGGCCTCTGGACCATCAATTGCATTCTTTTAGTGGAAATCTCAGGGTGCACCTCTTTATATTCTTGTGTTGCCAGTGAGATTCAACTTTGTGAGCTCCATGATGGCTATCCCTGGAGATAGCCGGGCACCATCCAATTATTCTGGTAGCAAGTCGATTTAGTCACCCACTCATGTGGGTCTCTCTCTGTCTTCTGGGTTCTCTTTCCCTCATGCCATTTTGGTCCTTGGTGATCATCCATTCCTGCTGAGTTGGGACCATTTGCTATATCCTTGGATGGCAGCTTGGCAGCTTTTAAGACCCCAGATGCCACTCACCAATGTGGGGTGCAGAGGGCTCTCTTACCAAAATGCTACTTGTGCCAGTTGGCCTTGATTTACCCTGAAAGCATGGTCTCTGGCCCTACCACCCCAGCTACTCTGTCCTTGCAATACTGGGTTAAGATGGGAGGAGTATTCATGTTGTTAAGACCAGTAAATATTGATCTTCTTTCTAATGTGTGTTGCCACAGGTTTCACCCAATCAAATTTCTATCATCTATCTAATCTAAACCCTCCCCTCTTTGCCATCTCTCCCTCCCCACCCTTTCAGCCATTAAAGTGTCTTTTCTTCTATTCATGAGTGTTTTTAATTTCTTATCATAGGGGTCTCATACAATATTTGTCCTTTTGTCACTGACTACTTTTCACTCAACATAATGTCCTCCAGTTGAAACCAGGTTATGAGATGTTTCCTGAAATCATCATTGTTCTTTATCATTGTATAGTGTTCCATTGAGTATATATACCATAGTTTAGCTATCCACTCCTCTGTTGTTGGGTATCTGGGTTGATTCCATCTTTTTGCTATTGTGGACTGTGCTACAGTGAACATTTGTGTGCATGTGTGAGTTGGTGTGAATGGCCATGATTCTGTAGGATATATTCTGAGCAGTGGAATTAATGGGTCAAATGGTATATCTAGAACCAGCTTTTTAAGGAAGTGCCAGATTGCTTTCCAAAGAGGTTCCACCATTTTGCAATGCCACCAGCAGTGTAGGAGAGTTCCAATTTTTCCACAGCCTGTCCAGCATTTGTTGTTTTGTGTATTTTGGATCATGGCCAACCTTGTTGGGGTGAGATGGTATCTCACTGTAGTTTTGATTTCAATTTCTTTACTAGTTAATGCTTGTGAGCATATCTCCATGTGTTTCTTGTCTACCTGGATCTCCTCTTTAGAGAAGTGTCTGTCCATCTCTTTTGACCATTGCTTAATTGGATGATTTATCTTTTGCTTATTGATATTCTGTAGTACCTTATAGATTCTGGAGATCAGGAGTCAGTCTGACATATTGTTGCCAAATATTTTTTCCCATTCTGTAGGTAGCCATTTAATTCTATTAATAAAGTCTTTGGATGAGCAATAGTGTTTCATTCTTAATACTTTCTATTTATCTAGTTACTCTTCTGTTGTTTGTGGTTTGACAGATTTTGAAGTCTGTCTACATTGTGTATTAAAACTTTCATTGTTGTTCCTACTTTTTCTTGAATGAGCTTTATCATTTTAGATTGGATATTTATATCTTTTATCCAGTTTCAGTTAGTTTTGTGTAAGGTGTAAGATGTGGCTCTTGTTTTATTTTCTTGCCAATGGATATCAAATTTTGCCAGCACCATTTGTTGAAGAGATTATTTTTACCCCAGCTTAATATCTTAGGGTCTTTGTCGAATATTAATTGTTTATAGGAACATAGTGTCATCTCTGGGATCTCAATTTTGTTCCGTTTATCTATCCCTTTCTGTACCAGTATGTTTTGACTACTGTGGCAGTATAATAGATTCTAAAGTCGAGTAATGAGAGGCCTCCCAGTGCATTCTTTTTCTTCAGTAATGCTTTTCTTATCCGGGGCTCCTTCCCTTTCCATACAAAGTTGGTGATTTGTTTTTCCATCTCATTACAAAATGTCACCGCAATTTGTATTGGGATTGCATTACATAAGTAAATTGCTTTGAGTAAAAGACATTTTTACAATGTTAACTCTCCCTATCCATGAACAGGGTAGGTTTTTCTATTTATGTAAGTTTCTCTTAGTGTCTTATAGTAAGGGCTTGTAGTTCTCTTTGTAAAGGTCTGTTATTTCTCTGGTTAGATTTATTTCCAGGCACTTTATCTTCTTAGGGGCCATAGTAAATGGTATTGATTTGGTGATTTCTTCCCTAATAATCTCATTGTTGGTATCAAGGAATCCTACTAATTTACTTATGTTTATCTTGTGTTCTGAGACTTTACTGAACTCTCCTATCAGTTTGACTAGTTTACTTATGGATTCTTTGGGATTCTCTGCATATACAATCATGTCATCTGCAAATAGGGAGATTTTTACTTCTTCTTTTTAGATGCAGATGCCTTTTATTCCTTGGTCTTGCCTAATTGCTCTGACTAGAACTTCTAGTACATTGTTGAATAGGAAAGGGGAGAGTGGGCAGTTCCTGTTCTCAAGGGAAATGGTTTCAGTCCCTCTCCATTCAGGAAGATGTAGGCAGTTGGCTTTGTGTAAATGGCCCTTATTGCACTGAAGAATTGGCCCTCTTTTCCTATTTTGCTGAGAGTTTTTAGCATGAATGGGTGTTGGACTTTATCAAATGCATTTTCTGCATCAATAGACAAAATCAGGTAATTCTTGTCTTTTGTGCTATTTATGCAGTTGATCACATTAATTGTTTTTCTGATGTTGAACCAGCCTTGCATCCCTGGCATGAATCCAACTTGGTCATGATGGATTATTTTTTGGGTATGTTGTATCCTATTGGCAAGAATTTTGTTGAAGATTTTTGCATCTAGATTCATGAGGGATATCAGTCTGTAGTTCTCCTTTTTGGTTGGGCCTTTCCCTGGCTTTGGTACCACAGTTATGCTGGCTTCATATAATGAATTTGGGAGTATTTCATCCCTTTCTATACTGTGATATAGTCTCAGTAGTATTGGAGATACCTCTTCTCTAAAACCTTGGCAGAATTCTGTGGTCAAGCCATCTGGGCCTGGGATTTTTTTGATTGGCAGTTTTTTCATGACTTTTTTGATCTCTTCCTTTGTGATGAGTTTATTAAGTTGTTCTACTTCACCTTGTGATAATTTTGGTAGGTGATATGAATCAAAGAATTTTTCTATTTCCTCTAAGTTTTCAAATTTGTTAGACTACAGTCTTCCATAGTATTCTGTTTTGATATTTTTTTATTTCTGTTGGATCTCTTGTGACAACACCCCTTTCATTTCTTATTTGGCTTATTTGTTTCCTTTCCTGTTTTTCTTTACTAAGTTTAGCCAATGGTTTATCAATTTTGTTGATCTTTGCAAAAAAACAGATTTTGGCCTTTTCGTTATTTTCAATTATTCTTCTATTCTCTAATTCATTTAGTTCTGCTCTAATATTTATGATCTGTTTTCTTCTGGTGCCTAAAGGGTTCTTCTGTTGTTCTCTCTCAACTTGTTCAAGCTGTAGGGTTAGTTCTTTGGTTTGGTTTATTTGCTGCTTCCAGGTGTGTGCATTTATGGAGACAACCTGACCTCTAAGCTCTACTTTGGATGTATCCCATAGGTTCTGGTAGGAAGTGTTTTCATTCTCATTGGAATCCATCAATTTCTTTATTTCATCCTTGATTTCTCCTATAACCCATGGTTTTCTCAGCAAGATGTTGTTCAGTTTCCGTAAGTTCCACTTTCTATCTATGTTTTTTCTGCTATTGATTTTGACTTTTATGGCTTTATGATCTGAGAAGATGCCTTGCATTAATTTAGTGGCTTAGATTTTGTTGAGAACTGCTTTATATCCTATTGTGGAGAAAGTTCCGTGAGCAAAAGAGAAGAAGGCGTAGTTGTGTGCTGATGGATAGAAAGTTCTGTATATGTTGATGAGGTCTAGTTGGTTAATTGTGGCAATAAAGTCTTCTGTGTCTTTACTGAGCTTTTTTCTAGATGATCTGTCTAATATTGAGAGTGGAGTGTTGAAGTCTCCAACTATTATTGTGAGTAATCTGTCTCATTATTGAGTAGTCAGTGTTTCTTCGATGTATTTAGATGCTTTAATGTTAGGTGCCTAAATATTTAATATTGTTAAGTCCTACTTCTGTTTTGAAACTTTCAACAGTAGTGTCCATCCTTGTCCATGATGGTTGATTTTACATTAATACCTATTTTATCTGAAATTAGAATTGCCGCACCTGCTCTTCTCCGTGTATTGTTAGCTTGATATATATTCTTCCATCCTTTAATTTTTAGTTTTTTCCTGTCTGTAAGTCTGAGGTGAGTTTCTTATAGGCAACATATGGATGGGTCATGTCTTTTGATCCAACAAGTCACTCAACGACTCTTTACTGGAGCATTCAGTCCATTCACATTCAATGTAGTTATTGATAGGCATGTGTTCAGTGCTGCCTTTGTGATATGTTTATTTTGGGGTTGATATTTTCTCTGTTCTTGGTTAATCTGTTCTAGGAGATTCTTCTTTGTGAGTTGATTTTGCAAGTTTTTCAGGGTTCGTTTTGTAGTTGTTGAGGCTCCTGCAGAATGTTTCTTGATTAGGTATGTTGGATCGGTATTGTGTTTACAGCTGCCCCTGTGATTCCCCCTTAGTAGACTATGTACAAACCCAATTTTACTACCATTCTTATCAACTTCCTCTCCATCTGGAAGGACTGTAACAACTTTAGTACATCCCTCTTTTTAATATGATGACATCAGTTTTCATGATATGATCACTGGATTATTTCTTTCACTATTATAGCTTTGAGTTTGGAGCCTTCCCTAACTGAGTAGGTTTCTCAGTGACGTCTCCTGAATTTGCTTCAAATATATAAAGTTAGAGGTTTTGTTCTTCTAAGCCAAGAGATTCTTTCTGTATGTTTTAGTCAGCTAGGGCTGCTCTAACAGAAATACCACCGAGAGGATGACTTTAGCAAAGGAAGGTTTATTCTTACACGGTCCGGTAGATTGCAAGTACATATTCAGGGTAATTACACAGTCCGGTAGGTTGCAAGTCCATATTCAGGGTGTCCGCTCTAGGGGAAGGCTTTCCCCTTGTCGGCTCTGGAGGAAAGTCCGGTATTGCATCAGTCTTTGTCCAGGGAGCATACTGGTGCGGGAACCTCAGGTCTCAAGGACGCGCTCTTCTCCCGGTGCACATTTCTTGATGGTGCGAGGCTCCTAATTCTCTTTGTTTCTGTTTCCTTTTATCCCTTGCAAGCTGAAAGCGTTAAGGGTGGGGCAAGCCACACTCCAGGGAACCTCCCCCTATTGCAAAGCAAGGAAGTAATCCTATACAGGAATTTGCAGCTTCTTTAGCATACAGTTTAGCAAAACCACACAATGGAGGACAGTCTCAAGATACTGGGAATCATATCCCAGCCACGTGGCTACACATATTTTGGGGGGGACACAACCCAAAAATCACATCACAGAAACATTTAACACATTCATCTCACCATAGCAAAATCATGTCCATCCAATACAACAGAAGTCTTAAATCAGTTCCAAGTCCAAAATACAAAAATTCTTCTAAATCTGTGAAACTTAGAAGGTAAGCTATCTGCTTCTAAAGGCACAATGGCAGAACAGGCACAAGTTAGATTATTATGATTACTATTTTCCTAGGCAGTGAAACTACATCTGGAACAGCAGCTGCAATGGGGGTTACCACCCGGTTAAGTTTGCAATAATCGACTGTCATTCTCCAAGATCCATCTGTTTTACACACAGGCCAAATGGGCGAATTGAATGGAGATGTGGTGGTAATCACCACCCTTGCGTCCTTCCCTAAAAAACCCAGCCTAAGACATAGTATTTCTTCTAGATTTGGTTTGGTTTTTACAAAGTCTCTGAGTTTCTGTTTATCTGTGAATGTTTTCATTTCATTTTCATATATTTGAAAGATGGTTTTGAAAGAAATATAATTCTTGGTTGGAAGTTTTCCTTCAAGACTTTGAATGTGTCATGCCACTGTCTCCATGACAACAATGTTTGGGCTGAGAAATCCAGTGAAAGCCTATAGGATTTCCCTCTGAATGTAAGCTTTGCTTTGAGTCTTGTTTTCTGTTTCTGTTTTGTTTTGTTAAGCTTGATTATAGTATGTCTTAAGCTTGATTATAGTATGTCTTGGAGTCTTTCCTTTGAGATCTATATTGAGTGGTGTTTGATATGTGTCTTGGATACATATATTCTCTTCTTTCATAATTTCTGGGAAGTTTTTTGTCAGCAGCTCAGACACAATACACTCTGTGTTCTCAGGTGTCTCACCCTGTTCAGGAACTCCAGTTAATAACAGATTGTTCATCTTAAAAGAGCCCCACATGCATCAAAATGCTTCTTAATTTTTCCTGTTTGTTGTTTTCTGATTTATCCTCATAGATGCTGGAGTCAGTAGCTCTGTCTTACAAATTAGAGAGTCTATTTTTCACTTGTTCCATTCTGTTTTCTTGGCTTTGAATTGAAGTTACTATGTCTTTGATTTTGTTCATGATCTGCTGGATTTCAGGTACTGGTGTTCAGTCAGATCGAACAGCTTGCTTAATTTTTCTTTTTGCTCTTCTGCATCTTGTATAAGGTCTAGGAGGCTTCTCTGTGTAATCCTTTTGTATTCACCGTCTGATAGTTTCAGAAAGGTATCTTCGTCTGGGAAGTTTTGTGGTGCTTTATTTTGGGAGCTTTCTGAAGCAATGGGTGATTTCTTGGTTACAGTTTTCTCCAGAGTTTGTTGCTTTTGGGTCATCATGTGAGTCAACAGAGGCTGGAGAGATGCTGTGAAGATGAACAGCAGTTGTTCCTGTAGGCCGCCTTATAATGAAAGGCAAAAGGTATCTATTCCAAAGTCAGTCAGGTTTTCAGATGTGTAGGTCCCTCTTCCAAGCTGAGAAAGTAAGCACCTGTATATCAAATCTCACATGTTCTAAAGTAGCTGAAAATACAGAAGGACTATTGCCCTGCTGGCCTCTGCTTTTGGGCCCCAGCTGTAGATGACACTGTGTAGAATACTGCTTTTCTACTAGAAAAGTGCTCTCCGGGCAGGTAGTGCCTCCCAGCCCAAGAATTAGGTACAACTGAGGCCTCCGTAAGGGTAGTTCTGCCTGCCAGTGGAACAAGATGGTGTCCCACACAAGCTTGCTACCTGGATGGGTCCAGGCTACTCTATGTCAGAGGCAGAAAGAGAGGCCAAAGGTGCCAAGATGCACAGAGTCCATAGCCTCTGTTGCCAGGCCCCAGCCATAGGCTGTGTGTAAAATACTGCTTTTCTGACAGAAAAGCACTCTCCTCTGGGCATCCGCTGCCTCCCAGACTAGGAACTAGGTCCAGCTGGGTTCTCTGTATGAATGTCTCTGCCTCTTGATGGAAAAATATGGCATCCTACACAAGCTTGGCCCCTACCTCTATACAAGCTATGCAGAAAGAGAGGCCAAAGGTGCCAAGATGCACAGAGTCCAAAGCTGTGTTCTCAAAATATGGTAATTTCACCTGCTGACCCCACTAGCAGTGTACTGGAGGTTTGCTACTAGTCAAGTCCCAGCTCTGCCCACTGGCTAAGACAGAGAAAAAAAAAGTTACAGTAGTGAGTTACCTTCAGTCTGTGAAAGCTAGCTCTCATGAAGAGCAGAGTCAGTGAAAGAGAGGAGGTTTTCTGTTCAGTGCTATGAAGTCCAAATTAACAGCCATATGCTGTGTCCTAGGGCTCACTAAGTGTCCAGAGGGCTCTGTTCAATTGTGAATTCAGGTCTTCATTTCCAGAGGGATTTAGGGAGACATGTGTTTAGTCTACCATCTTGACTCTGTGCCCCCAACTACACCATTTTTAAAAATTACTTTCTAGTGCATGTGTAGGAGGCCTGGTGGCAGTGTTAAATGTTCTCCTGCTAACCACATAATGGGTGGTTCAACTCACTAGTTTGTTTCTATTAAAACTTACATAGCCTTGAAAAGACTAATGGGAAGTTCTTCCCTGTTATACAGGGTCTCTGTGAGTAAGAGTTGACTGACAGCACTGAGTAGTGTGTGTTTGTATGTATATACCATGTGTATATGTGAATTTACATGTATTTATTGATATATCTAGGGAAATGGAAAAAAGAGGGAGAGAGGAAGGCAGAGATAAAGAAGAGGATTAAGGAGATAGAAGAGATTGGTTCTAATAGCTTAAATCTTGGTTGATCTTGCATCAAAATGATTGAATAACACAGTCCATTATCACATCATTCATGATAACCACTTACTCATTTTGATGTAGTTACCCATATTTCCATTAAATTAATAATTAAAATAATGTCAGTTTATTAATAGCCACTGTTTTCAAACATCATAATTTAGTTGTATTTAAATGGTGGATATCTTGTTCTTGTTCTTAATCCATTATGGCAACTGAAAATGTAACTGGGCATAAGATTTGCTCTAAAGTTCTCTAAAGGGTTTAGCTTACTCTAAATCTAAAATAGACAACCATATTTTAGATGTGCAATAATAATTTAAAGCAAGATACTAATTGATTTCCTTAAAATAATTCATAGTCACTGAGTGGTTTCTGACATATAGTGACACTATAGTACAGAGTAGAACTGCTTTCAAGAAACACCCAGTGAATCAGAATTGCCAGCCTTTTGGTTAGCAGCCATAGCATTTAACCAGGACTCCATCGTTGATCCCCTTAATTAACTAAAATTCTCCCAAAACTGCTCTGTATGCATAGCAGAAAATCACAATATCAAATATACCCACTTATTTCTATGTTCCCAGTGATGCAGCAGGCATTTGAAAAATATATGTTTACGTATTAGAAGAGCTGACTTCTAAATTTTACAAGTGGCACTCAAATCAGTTACACATGACTGGCATTTCCAAAGAGCTTTGGACAAGTGTTTAAATCTAACTGGAGAGTCTCTTTGAAGAGGATGTGAACCCATAGTGAAAGTGTTTTACAATCATAAATTTAGGCCTGAAGCATTGATTATGAAAAAAATACAGAAATATATATTTGGTATTACACTTGTGAAAATTGAAACTTGCGAAATGAGAGAGTACATAGAAAAAGAACTAGGAACTAAACCTCAGTAGATACCTTCCAAGTAAGAACAAGAGGAAGAGAAGAAGCTGTCCAAGAAAACAGTAAAAGCAGCATAGATAGTAATATAGAAAATTGAGTGCTATTATTTCCTGCCCCCAAGGAATTTTCATGAATTTTTTTATTTAATAGTGAGAGAAATCCTCAGGTGATAAATACATTTATTTTAGAGATATTTTAAGGAGACTAGAGAAATTAAAGTATTGTATCCCAATTTAAATAGTTTATTGTGGTATCACTGGATGTTTCTGGAAACTCAACACTAATCCTTCACTTCTACTGCCAAAGCAGTAGGAAAAAAAAAAAAAAAAAGCCAGTGCTGCTGAGTTGATTCTGACCTATAGTAACCCTATAGGACACAATAGAACTGCCCCATAGTTTCCAATGAACCGCTGGAGGATTTGAACCACTGGCCTTCTGATTAGCAGATTTAGCACTTAACCACTATACCACCAGAGTTTCTAAAACTATATAAGGAGAGATTTAGTAGACAGAGCTAAGGAAGTAACAGTCAACATACATGGAAGCAGCAGTCAAGATAAAAAAGATGCATTGCAATGGGAAAATCTGCTGCAAGGGATCCCTTTAAAGTATTCAAAAGTAAAGATGTCTACCTTGAAGAATCAGATACCCTGACTTATGCCATGGTATTTTTAATCCCATCGTATGCATGAGAAAGGTGGACAGTGAAGAAGGATGATAGAAGATGAGTTGATGTCTTTGAATTGTGGTGTTGGAGAAGAATATTGAGTGTGCCATGGACTGCAGAAAACAAAAACAGATCTGTTCCCGAAGTCCAACCAGAGTGCTCCTTGGAAGCAAAGGTGGCAAGACTGTATCTAGCATACTGTGAACATATTGTCAGGACAGATCAGTCCCTGGAGAAGGACATCATGCTTGGTAGAGTGGAGGGTCAGCAAAAAAGAGGAAGACCCTCTGCAAGATGTATTGACACAGTGGCGGCAACAGTGGGCTTAAGCATAAAGGTGATGTGGACGTGGTGTGAGACCAGACAGTGTTTCATTCTGTTATGCATAGGGTTGCCATGAGTCTGAGCTGACTGGGTAACACCTAATAATGACAACAAGAAAGTCACGTGATGTAGCTTTATCAAGAAGGATAATTAGAGCAAGTTATTGGTGACTTTAATAAGCCATTTCATTAGATTGCTGAACCAAAAAAAAAAAAAAAAAAAGCAACTAATTATTGAATGTATACAAAAATTTCTCAGGGGAGTATGGTAAAAATGTTTTTTTGTTTAGTTAAGATATGAAAAATGTTAAGTCAAGAGGAAGGGATTGAAAGGAGCAGGACGAAATACAATTTGAAGTCATTTAGGAAACAGTTTGAATTTCCAGTCTAGGGGCAACCCTTTTTTGAAACAAAATAAAAATGGAAACATACAAATTTGCAAAGGACACTTGTTGAAACAGTATTTTGGGAAGATGATCATTTTCATTCCAAATGGCTCATTTCAATGGTCATATTTACAGCAAGCCTTTTTTTTTTTTCTTTTCCATTTTAACTTAATAGCAATGATTTAAGGAAGATTCTGGAAGGTTTCAAGCAGTAATACTGTAAGCTAATTTTGACTGTGATAAGGGCTTATGACTGTTAATAGTAACACATTAGAAGATGTTACTTATTTCATCATGTCTATATTAAATTTGCTAATAGGCATTTGTTTAAAATTAGAATGATTCTGATGTTTCAATTTCTAAAAATCTGTTTTTCATTCACATGGATGATTATAAGACATTCTGAAACCCAAGACTAATAGTTTTCCTAGCACTAGTGTTGAACAAAGCATTTTAGATGAAAGGAATATACCTGTCAGGATGCTTTCACGGTTCTTTGATCTTCCTGTGGAAAAAGCTTAAAAGTTAATATGTCTTACTGCAAATTTTTCTTTAAAATGATTCAAAAGTAATTTTAAGATTGTGAATATTGTCCTTTATTAATCAAGAAGTTTTGTTGTATCTTGTGCACATCTTCATGCATGGAAATGCATCAAGCCTAAGGACATTTTGGCTTGTGAACTCCGTTTATGTGATTTTTTTTCCCTCTATTTTCAGTTGGATATCCATATCATCAGAAAGATAATAAAATGAAAATACTTTTAATGTGCTGACCCAGGAAAGGTGCGTATTCTTTTTTGAAATTAAAAAAAAAAATGCTGAAAGACAAAGAAAAATTTAAAGGATTAAAAAAAATGATGCTGCCCTTACCCATAATTCATAACGAAGGTCCACTCTTTGGACACAAATGGATTGGACTTGGCGATGCACAGTGACCATATATTGGATGCACTTTATGGTTCTGTACATCTATAGGATATCATCCTGCTGACCTCTGGCTGGAGGAAGAAGAGTGGGTGGAGAGGAGGGGAAAGGAGGCTGTTGGGAGGATGAGACATGTATGGAGCAGAGAGGAATAGTGTGCTGTCACCGGGCAGGGAGAGCAGTGGAAGCTGCATATAGGGGGGCATGTAAATTCATACGGGAATGTACATTTTCACTCAGTCATATTAAATAAAAATAAAATGATGCAAATGTAACACTGTGAATGAAGTCTCTACACTATCCAGCACTGCTCCTGAGAAGCAGTGAAGATCATTAAATAAGTAAACCTGCAGCTAAACTTCGTGAAACACTCTCCACTGAGTGGCCATGTGCAAAGTGACTGCTTTGCAAATTAGTCCTGCAATTTAGGCCACCTGGCCTGATATCTTCACTTTGGAGCTCAGATTTGGAAGGACTAGGTTTTCAGTACACGTGGCCTTAGTGTGTTTGGGATTTATCTCTAAATGGGCACCCACATAGGCTGTGCTTGCATTCCTTTAATTGATAATTGCCTGCCACTTATGGCAGCCCTCCCAACATAGACCAGAGCCTGTGATTGAGAGCTTCATGTAAGCAAATAGCTTATGACAGTGGACCACCAAAAAGATGCACACAAACTTAAAATTTGGTGGAATATGACGTGATTCAGCAACATAAGCAAAAACTCTAAATTATTTTATTCGTACAGAATAATATTTATGTATATATAGTGCCCTGGTGGCACAGTGGTTAAGAGCTTGGCTGCTAACCAAACAGTCAGCAATTTGAATCCACTAGCCACTACTTGAAAATTCTATGGGGCATTCTGTTCTGTCCTACAGAGTCTCTCTAAGCAGGAGTGGACTTGACAGCAAGAGAGAGAGAGACATGGAGAGACTAAACGTGCTATCAAACTTTTTTTCATTTCATTCACAGAGACACTACTCTATAACAATAAATGTGTCTCAGTATTTTCCATAGCATTTAAGGGATACATGATATTCCAACATATGTATTGCTTTAGTGGTATAATTTATTATTACTCTGCATCTTTTTAATTTTCTACTGTTTTTCTGTTTTAAATAATATTGCAATCAAATTTCTTGTAAGTGTGTATTGAAGCAGTTGCCCAATTATCTCTTTAGGATGGATTTCTAGAGATAGAGTATCTGTCAAGGGCTATGTACCTTTTAAGTTTTGACACCATTTTAAAGCCACATGCCCAAAAGGCAGTTTCTGTTTTCACTGGCATTAGCCTGCCCTTTTCTCCCATGTTAGTTCACTTAAGAATAACTCATTCCTTAAAATTTCCCAACTATGTTGAAAAAAACAAAACCCCCAAAATCTGTGCTGTATTCAACTTGCTTTATTTTCTTTTCTGTTTACATGATTATTAATGAAGGCTAATATTTTTCCTAAGACCTATTTGTAACTTTTCATTTTAATGTTCTCAATTTTATTGTATAGGTCTATGATATTTATAAGTTTTTTACTTACTTTTATATTTTCATTTTATTTAATTATTTTGCTTGTGAGTTATTCATATTTTGTCTACTTCTGCTCTACATAGACTTCAATATTCTCAAAACATTTGGTCACTAATATAAATAGATTAAATTCTTTACTTGTTGTGGGAGTTTATATTCTGTCCATTGTTTTATCAGTTGACTCCCGAAGCAATATCCCAGTTTTAGCTACTAAACTATTCCAATTAATTTCTGTATCTAGGCAGACTGTTTTCCCGAATTTTCAACTTAAAAGTCTTCAATTTATGTTATTTGAGGAGTAGTTTTTCAAAAATAGATTTTTCTCTCCATAAGTGATTATTTTTTTATTAATGAAAAACTTTATGTAGTTCAACATATTTTTGAAATTTTTGTGTCATGGTTCTTGTCTTGTTATTTATTATTAAGCTCATTTTTAGATTTTGTGTGTATGTATGAATATTTTTCAACTGTTTTTCACACAACTCTTAGAAATCTGTTGGCCTTTGGAAATTAAATTTTGCCCATACAACATAGAAAGTATTCTTATTTAAAATAATTTCCAGTTAATTCTGTTAGATTTTTAAGTCATCTAATCCTGTTGTCTTTAAGTGATACATTACCTATATTTTAATATGTATCCCTATGATTTCATTTCCTTTTCAAATTGCATGGTCTAGCACATCTAAAATAATTTTAATTAATAGTGATAATATGGACCTTTTTGGTATTGCTGATTTTAAAATAAATAATCTTAATATAAACACTAGAAACATGAGTTATTTTAAGTATATATATTAAGAATATATTTTTGAAATTTAAACAAATAATATCTATTGAATATGAAATGCCTTCCAGCATCTATCATTTATTGAATATTTTTGCTGCATATGATGCAGCAAAGTTACAATTATGAGTTAAAATAGACCAGGTTCCTGCCTTTGTAGAACTTAACTGAGTAGAAGGTAGTCATTTAGTCAATAGACCAAAAAAAAAAAAAAAAAAAAAAACCAGTATAATTACAACTTTAATAAATGCCTCCAAAAAGAAGTATTTTTATCAATGTGCAGGAGAACCTGACATAATATTAGAAATGGGTTTAAAATAGAGAAAATTATTCAGAAAAATCTTTCCTGTGAAATGAATGTGACAGTTGGTCTTCAACTGATAGATTTCTAGGAAGTTACTAGTTAACAGGAGTACTGAATCATAATAGTCCAGGCAAATAGCCCAGAAAGTGAAAAACCTTCTAATAGAAATAAGAAACATATGAGCAATGAAAAGTCTGTGTGACTGGGCATAGGAAGCCGTAGGAAATATGATGAAAGATGATGCTGTGTAAGATTGTTGTTGTTAGGTGCCATCCAGTTCCAACTTACAGTGGCCCTACGTACAACAAAACAAAATGCTGCTGAGTCCTACTCCATCCTGTTGATCATTATGCTTGAGCCCACAGTTGCAGCCACTGGTCCATCCATCTCCTTGAGGGTCTTCTCCTTTTTCACTGACCTTCTTCTCTACCAAGAAACCCTGGTGGCATACCAGCAGTTCAAATCCACCAAGTGCTCCTTGGAAACTCTATAGGGTAGTTCTACTCTAACCTACAGGGTCGCTATGAGTCAAACAGACTCAACAGCAGTTACTTTTTTGGCTTTTATGTTCCATCAAGCATGAAGTCCTCGTGCAGGGATTAGTCCATCCTGATAACATGTCCAAAATATGGGAGATGTAGTCTCTCCATCCTTGCTTCTAAGGAGTGTTCTGGTTGTTCTTCATTAGAGCATATTCATTCTTTCTTTTGTCAGCCCATGGTATTTATTGCCCACCCGTAACTCAAAGGGGTCAGGTCTCTAGCGTTCCTTGCTCTTCATCCAACTTTTGCATGCATATGAGGCAGCTGAAAACAACACTGGCTTGCGTCAGGTCCACGTAAATCTTGAAGGTGACGTCTTTGTTTTCCAGTACTTTAAGATATATTTTGGAACAGATTTTCCCAATACACTGTGTCTTTTGATTTCTGACTGCTGCTTCCATGGCTGTTGATTGTGATTCCAAGTAAAATGAAATCCTTGACAATCTCAGCTTTTTTCTCTGTCATGATGATGTCTATTGGTACAGTTGTAATTTGTTTTCTTGATGTTAAGGTGTAATCATGGTGAAAGCTGTGGTCTTTGATCTTCATCAGTAAGTGATTCAAGTCCTCTTCACTTTTGGCAAGCAAGATTGTTTCTTCTGTCCCATATGGGCTATTAGTGTGCTTTCCTCTGATCTTGATGTCCTGTTCTTCACATCGCCCAGTTTCTTGGATTATTTGTTCCGCATACGCATCAAGAAAATACAATGAAAGGATAAAACACTGCCACACACATTTCTTGACTTTAAATGATGCAGTATTTCCTTGTTCTGTTCACACAAGCGCTTCTTGATCTCCGTGCAGGTTTCTCCTAAGCCCAAGTAAGAGTTCCAGAACTCACGTTCTTCACAATGTTATATGTTACTTGTTAGGGTCCACACAAATGCCTTTGCATAGTCAATTTAACACAAGTAAACATCGTTAAGATTCTCTGTTCTTTCAACCCCAATCCATCTGACATCAGCTGTAATATCCCTGGTTTCATGTCCTTTTTTGAATCTGGCTTGAATTTTTAGAATTTCTCTGTTGATATACAACTGCAGCCACTTTTGAATGACCTTCAGCAAAATGTTACGTATGTGTGATATTAGTGGTATTGTTCAGTAAATTCTGAATTTGGCTGAATCACCATTCTTAGAAATAGTCATAAAATGGTTCTCTTCAGTCAGCCAGTCAGGTAGTGCTCAAGACAGATTTTGAAGATTAGTAAGAACATTACCAAGTTATGGAGTGTCTTTATGAGAATGTTATTTATGCAATCTGTAAAATATTTATTTAAATTTTAAATATTTATGTAGGGCATACCCATATCTCTTTATAGGGGATTATATTGTCATTAAAAAGCCATTTATTCATTGGTTTTAAAAAGTGAATGTTAAGGATATAGTACATAAATTATAAATACTTATGTACACTAAATGTAATTAATGATGAAAATTATTAGCCGTAATACATACTTGAATCCAATTATTATATAAAATAAACACTGGCTTCATGCTTTTCATTTAGTTATGCAGTGTATTTATATGCATACATTTGAAAAAATAGATTAAATGGTTTTAATGTATTGTTCTTTTTAATTCCACATAATATCTGCTTCTCTCACCTTCTTCAGATAAAAGGACACAGATCTGAGAGTTGCCTAATATCCAAATAAATTAAATATTGATCTGTATGGAAAAGTTCCTTCCTTAGCTTACCCCAGAGACCACAGTGTTCACACAGTGATAGTCAGTTTCTCTTTTCAAGGAAGTAGTCTCAGAATATTTGATTAGTTGACATTATAAACACTTCACTTGAAATCAGATGACATTGTAGATCACCTTTCTTTGAGTAAATGAGTGTTGTATAAATTAAAAGTTGACTAAACTAAAGAGACGTAAATATAATTAAGTTATTCTATATGGATTTTAACAATTTTTTTTCCTTCTCTCCAAACCAAAAGAAAGTTTAAGGTAATGTATTTAATGACGACTTTTAAGGTAGTATCAGTTGTCACTGCTCAATTGTAATGTACTTTGACTTTTTATTTTCAGAATAAAAAGACTGCCCTATTAACATTTTGTATACAGTGAATGTAAATTCCAAGAACGGGATAATTTGCCTTGATAGCACTTATTAAAAGTGTTTCCAGTGGTTCATATAAAGATCTTACCCTTCTAGTCACAGTACTAAAGCAGTGAGTATGTACTTAAATTTAGAAAGCACAAAGACCTCTTCATTCTTAAATAATTTCTGACCTTACTGAACATTATGTCTGGTCAAGAAATATAACTGCCTTATCACTTCAGAACCTCCTAAAAATGATCAGCATATCCATAGTTGTCAGGTAAAAGTCTACAGATGCCAGAAAGCCATAAACATCAATTTAGGCAAAATATGAACCTCAGCAGAAGATGTGTGTTTGGTTTAAGTACTTGTGGCAGAAGTATCTAGAGAATGCTCTAAATCAGCTTGTTTTGATATGAGACCTCAGATCTATATTTAAAAGCCACACAACAGCAATACGAAAAGCAAGCTAAATACTCATACAGAGTCCCTATAAAATCTAGGAAGATTTGCTTCAATCAATTAACAACATTTTACCAGGCACAAACAGAATGTTTGCTCTATCTTCATTCTGAAATGTACTGGAGAAGACATTAACTACCAGTATGTATAATATAGCTTGGGGCATGTAAAAGCTCTAAAGAGCTGGACAGTTACCTAGGAAGTCAGTTTAATCTTGGAATTAGTTAAGAGTCTGAAATAGTTTCATGCTTGGTTATAAAATATCATACTCTGTGCTAAAGCCTAAACTGACTAAGAACACAGGACTCAGACTCATAAAAAGACTAATTTGAATGCTCACTTCACCTTTTACAAGCTGTAGGCAGTCATTTAATTTGAGTCTCCATGGACAAGTTATTTTACTTCTAAATCTGAGTTTTCTCCTGTGGTGATTAAGACTGTGTGTGAACTTGGCTAGGCCATGATTCTGAGTGTTTTAGCAGTATTGTGATGTTGTAGACACCTCCCTTTTGAGATTTGATAAGGAATCACCTCTGTGGTGAGATTTTCTGTGAGTAGCCAGTCTGTTGAAGGATATTTTCCTTGGGCATGTGGCCTGCATGGAGTGTGGGCAGACATTCAGGCCAGGTTTGGGGTCTTTTGCTCATTCTGGACCCTGCAGCTGGCTCTTGTTCTGATCTCCAGTTCCTGGGACTATAGCTAGAAGCTTTACCTACTTCTATCCTGCTTGACTGTGAGAGAATAAATTTCTCTGTGTTGAAGCCATCCACTTGTGGTACTGCTGTTACAGCAACACTAGATGACTAAGACACATGTCCTAACCAAGTTGACACATATTTTTGGCGTACAAATTGAATTTCTATGACTTCTTTAACATAGTGATTGGCAAGTTGTTATTGCTTAATAAATATTTATTCAGAGCACATGTTCATATTTAAAATACAATTCAAGAAGTTCTTTAGTAGAGGGTTATGTAATGTAAAAAAGATCAAGTGAAACTTGAAGAATCATGAAATAACAGTAATCAAAATCTGCTGACTCCCAATCCCCTACCTCTGGGAAGTTTCTAATCTGAGACTAACCTGAGAACCAAAAGAAGTCCCGGTGAGACCAGATCTACCAGTCTTAGTCCACTATGAAACCATCCTTTTGAATATTAAAAAAAATCCTACATTTTCAAAAGAACTCTAGTTGATTATGAATATTTCTTATTTTACTAGATAAATAAATTTCTAACTTTCCATCATTTGTAACAGAAAAAGCAGTATATTAATTCACTGATATTGATGTCAAAATGGTTAAGTTCCTATATCAGTGACAACTCTGGTGCAATATGTATATATATGTATGTATATACATATATGTGTATATATGTATGCATATATATTTATGTCTATATCTATATATGTACACTTTTTTCAGTTATACCAAAGCAAACAAAACCACTAAATTTTCAAAAGAACTCCAGCTGATTATGAATATTTCATATTTTACTAGATAAATGAAGTTCTAACTTTCCATCATTTGTAACAGAAAAAGCAGTGTATTAATTCAATGATATTGATGTCAAAATGGTTAGGTTCCTATATCAGTGACAACTCTGGCACAGAGATTATATAGATGTGTTTGTGTGTGTGTGTGTGTGTGTGTGTGTGTGTGTGTGCTCGCCTCTGTGTGTGTGTATATATATACAGTCTATGTATGTATACATATATACTTTTTTCAACTATGCTATACTATGGCTGATTTACCTTTGAAGTGTCTTATTTTTTTGTTTAAAATGACATTTTAAAAACTCTATTTCCCGCTAAATGTTTTAAGACATTATACAGTTTCTATTAAAGTAGATTGCTTCCATCTGTTCCCATAATTCTGAAGGCCCTTTAACTGAGCATTTGAATAAAGCAGGTGCTCCTCTTGGCTCTGCTTTCTAAAGAGCTATGACTCTAATCATCAATTTAGGGGCTAAATGTTAAGTCATTAACTCTTGCTGTAAAACAGTTTGTAATCTGGGTACTTTAAGAAATGCTTAGTTAGCACACCTTTTTTGCCAAGACGTAACTACTGGACTGTTTTCTATAAATTTCCTTTTAATTCAAAAGTTAAGAAACTCTTGAGATCGGTTCCTTAATTTCCATGAAGGTGCTGGCTATTGTGGAGGCCTGGTGGCTCAGTGATGGAGAGCCTGGCTATTGACCAAAGGTCAGCCATTCAAATCCAGCAGCCGCTCCTTGGAAACTCCATGGAGCAGTTTCACTCTGTCCTGTAAGGTTGCTGGGAACAGTGGGGGCATAGTGCTGAAGTTTTACATCTGCTAAACCAAAACATCAGCAGTTTGAATGCACTAGGCTCTTCTTGAAAGTTCTGTGGAGCAATTCTACTCTGTCCTATAAGGTCACTGTGAGTAGGAATCAGCTCAACAGCAGTAGACTTGGTTTTCTTGGTTTACAGGGTTACTATGAGTCAGAACTGATGGCAACATTTTTTTTGTTTTGTTTTTAACAGAATTGCTATGAGTCAGACCTGTTTGTTGGCAGTGAGTTAGGTTAGCAGCCTGGATAACACTGTGAGAGATAGGCATTAAAATAACGCATCTCTTTATTTACCTAAGCTTTTCCTAAAACTATATGGTGTTTTAAAAGCTATTTTTAAGCAAAATCATGACTGTTGTGCAAATACAAAAAGAACACAGATACTTTATTTAACTTTTCAATGAAGAAACCAATAAGGTGTTAAGAACCATTTGGAATGCAAACTGTAAAAGCAGGCAAATATGTAGGCATTAAAAAAATGCTATGATTAATTAGTCAGTAGAGAATAGCTTGTTAGAAGTGTACTGGTTTGCATCTCCATTTGACAAAATTCCACTTGTGTCACTAAAGACAGTCACAGGAGTTTTTCACAACTTGAACAGTTATATAATAGCTCAAAGACAAACTGCATCTTAGAAAAGTGCAATCCCTACAGAGTCACACAAACAGAATGTCTTGGTGCAAATGGTTAACACACTTGACCATGACCAGAAAAGATGGAAGTTTGAATCCACTCTGATGTGCCTCAGAAGCAAAGCCTGGTGATCTACTTTAAAAAAAATAAAATCTACCCTGGAAAATCTTATGGAGCAGAGTTCTACTCTGTCACATGTGGGATTGCCGGGGGTGAGAATTAACTCCACAACAACTGCTGCACCTGATGACACCCAGCATTCCTCTGAAAAATCACCTTTTTTTTTTCCTTTTTTCCTGGAAGACTTTAGAGTCAAATTAAAAGGGAAAAGTTAAAGGATAATATGTTGATAATATTAAATTGTCAACATTATTCAAGTGATGCATAAAGGTAAAAAAGATGAAAGAGAAGTCGTGTTGTATATTCAGATGTATTTGGTCCTTTGCTGACCTCTGTGTGTATGCCGTTTTGTTTAATATCCTAACAACCTTATGGGAAACTGTGGTGGTGTAGAGGATAAGTGCTGACACTGCTAACCAAAAGATCAGCAGCTCAAATCCACCAGACGCTTTTTGGAAACTCTATGGGGCAGTTCTACTCTGACGTCTAAGGACACTGTAAGTTGTGGTCTTCTTTTTTTTTGTAACGGTTTTATGAGTTGGACATTGTTATAAATTTCTTTTTTATAATTATATTATTTTGTTATAAATTATAATTTAGAAAGGATGCCGCAAACATCACACATCTTCTGTCAGAGTGATTTGCTCTGGCACGTTGGCTCCAGACGCTGTTCTCTTTCACTACGCTTTAACCCTGTGCCTTAACACTCTGAAACTGGTTTTTTAGTAGTATCTATTATTCTTTTAATTACTATAATTAAATAAATGTTAAAATTATCAATCTCTTATTTATTACTAAATTATAGTCATTAATGAAACCTTCCCAAACATGGCATTTCTTCACTGATTGCTTGAGTTAACAGATAAGAATTGTATTTCGTATCCCCAAATATATATATATTTTATGTGTGTATGTGTGTGTTCACTATGAATAGGAATCAATGTTACAATAATGGATTATGGCAAATAAGTTATTGTATACCTTTTCTGTGTGTGTGAGTGTAACAAAGGAAATCTATTTAAAGAATAGATTAAGTAAAAATTTTTGAAGGGCTATTTGAATACAAGAAAAACTGGCAGAAGAAAACAGAATTATGATGGACACAACTATTATTTTGTTATATTTGCTTTTTATAATAATATAATAAGGATTCAACTGGAAAAACAAACAAAAATTATGATGGGTGGGTTTTTTATTTTATTTGTTTTTTATGATTAGAAAAATAATCCAAACCCACTGCCACTGAGTTGATTCTGACTCATAGCAACACTATAGGACGGAGTAAAACTGCCCTATAGAGTTTCCAAGAAGCACCTGATGGATTCGAACTGCAGAACTTTTGGTTACCCAGCATAGCACCACCAAGCTGCAAGCGTTTCCTCTTAAAAAAAAATAATAACAGCATGATAACAATTCAAATGAAAAGCTTATATTTCGTGTCCAAATGATTTTCACTGTACAACCCAGATAGGATATTGAATCCGAATATAAATTTTATTTTCTGATTCCTGGTACACACAGTTATAAAACAGTATATTGCCAGTAGAACACAAAATACTGAAGCCATATAAGGCCATCAACTAGAAGTAAATATCATTAAAATTTTGATATGTGATTTTGGACATCATCACACATACATAAACACACATTTTGCACTCTGCTTTTTTGTGTATGGCATTGCTGCTGTTGTTAAGTGCTGTTGAGTTGGTTCTGACTCATAGAGACCCTATAAACAACAGAACAAAACACTGCCCAGTCTTGCGCCGTGTCCAGAATTGCTTTTGGCTTAAGCCCGTTGTTGCGGCCACTGTGGCAATCCATCTGTCAAGGATCTTCCCCTTTTTCACTGACCTTCCACCCTACCAAGCATGATGTCCTTCTCCAAGGACTGATCCTTCCTGACAATGTGTCCAAAGTATGTAAGATGCAGTCTTGCCATCTTTGCTTCCAAGGAGCACTCTGATTGTACTTCTACCAGAACAGATCTGTTTGTTCTTTTGGAGGTCCATGGTGCATTCAACATTTCTTCTCAAACACCACCGTTAAAAGACATCAATTCTTCTTCTCTCTACTTTGTTCATGGTCCAGCTTTCACGTGCAATGATGTGATTGAAAAATACCATGACTTGGATCAGGTGCATTTTAATCTTCAAGGTAACATTTTTACTTTTGAATACTTTTAAGATGTCCTTTGCAGCAGATTTTCCCGAAGCAATGTGTCTTTTGAAATCTTGATTGCTGCTTCCTTGGGTGTTGATTGTAGACCCAAGTAAAATGAAATTCTTGATAACCTCAATCTTTTCTCTGTTTGTGACCATGTTGCTTACTGGTCCAGTTGTGAGGACTTTTGTTTTCTTGATGTTGAGGTGGAACCCATATTGAAGGCTGTGCTCTTTGATCTTCATCAGTGTCTCAAATCTTCTTTATTTCCCTCAAGCAAAGTGGTGTCATCTGTATAATGCAGGCCGTTAATGAGTCTTCCTCCAATCCTGTTGCCTTGTTCTTCTTCATATAACCCAGCATCTCGGATTATTTGCTCAGCATATAAATTAAAAAGGTACAGTGAAATGATACAACCCTGACACACACCTTTCCTGACTTTAAACCATGCAATATCCCCTTGTTATGTTTGCATGACTGCCTCTTGATCCATATAGAGACTCTTTAAGAGCACAATTAGGTGGTCTGGAATATGTATGGAATTATTTAGTTTAAATTCTGTCATTTAGAAATGCCTTAAGTGCTTTTTTTTTTTGAAAACATGTTATTTCAGTCTACTGTCTATTGTTTTAATAGAAAATTAAAAAATAATTTTAGTTACCATTAGGTAGTAACCTATGTCTTCATTACTTACTGCTGTTTTACCAGTAAAATCACAAATGATGGTTTTAACAAACTAAAATATATTCTTGCAAGTTTTAAGAGTCTTCAGTTCCAGTTCAGGTCATAAGTTCTATGGCATAGCTTTCTGTCTCTGTTGCTTCTGGGGGAAGATCCCTGACTCATTTCAACATCTGTGGATCTGACATCCTTTAGAGATTTCCATGTGTCTTGTCATCAGTGCTTACCTAGGTCTAGGAGTTACTGTATGCAGTGACCCTGGGTCCAGAGGACACACTCCACTCCCGGATGTTCTTTCTTGGTGGTATTTAGGTCTCTGTATGTCATAATACACTTATTTATTAGCTGATACAAGTTTATATATTTTTAAGAGTTACAAAAATTTCATTGAAAATTAGCAAGTATATGTTTTTTATATGTTCTTCAAAGACTATATGACAAAAATGCTGTGTTTAACTTCTTACCACCTTGGTCTTAGGTAGGATAATAACAAAAACCAAAACCAAACCCATTGCTGTTGAGTTGATTCAGACTCATAGTAGATAATTTAGGATAATATACAGTGCTAATAATGCTATAGCTATGTTATGGATAGCAAGGTAGTGTTTCTTTTCTTTTCAACTATTATTGCTTTTGTTCTTATGGATGCTAGTGGTTGAATCTGTACAGTAGAGTCTGTTTTGTTCACAGTTTTTAACTGTCATAACATTACTTTAGATTTATCTGGCCTCTATCTATAACTGCCATGCAAAAACTACAAGGTGGCAAGTTAATTTTTAAAACTGTCAGAAAGATGTTCAAACATACACATTTTCACTTGATCTTAAAGTACGTTTTTTATTCTCACGTATAAAATCAGGTAAGAAAATGTGGATATTTCAGCACAATACAGCATACAACCATACACAGTTCTATCAGATAACTTAAAGCATAAAGGGTTGACAGTGCATTAAAAGAACTAAAAAAAATCTTTATTAACACAGCATCCAGAAATAAGTTCATTAGATTTCTTCAGTCATGTTATTGGTTCACGATGAAGAGGTTTAGACAAGGAAAGAGAAAATTCCCTCATTTCCCTACCTCCTGTTGCATTAAAACTACCACTCATGAATACCCTGAAAGGTCTGGAAATCTTTACTTAAAAATTTGCTTATAAATCAGGTTCCTACAGCACGTGAGACTGAAAGAATAAAAGAGAATTCCAAAAGAATTCAAAATGTAGTTACACTAATGATTCAAATCCCACCTACTCTTCCAGGAATCTGATTGTAGCCTCATTTTTACAAATGTTGATATTTTCCCAAAGCAGATTGAGAAGTCGCTAAGCAACTCCTCATCTAGACTAAAGTCATCCTTCCTGCTACCACATTGCTTAAAACATTTGTGATTTCTTTCTCTGTCCCTGTGTGGTTTCTGCTGTGAGGCTGATGTACCGTCTCTTAGGCCCCGAGAGTACTGTCATGGGTTGAGTTACATACCCCCCCAAAATGTGTGTATCAGCTTGATTAGGCCATGATTCCCACTATTGTGTCTTTTTCCTCAATTTTGTGATTGTGATTTTGTTAAAGAGGATTAGGGTGGGATTGTAACACTCTTACCCAGGTCACATCGCTGATCCAATGTAAAGGGAATTTCCCTGGCAGGTGGTCTGCACCACTTTTTGTCATATAAGAAATAGAAGGACAGGGAAGCAAGCAAACAGCTGAGGACCTCATACCACCAAGAAAACAGTACCGGGAGCAGAGATTATCCTCTGCACCTGAAGTTCCTGAGCTGAGATCCATTAAGACCAGGGAAAGACTGATGACAATGACTTTCCCCCAGAGCTGACATCCTGAATTGGGACTTGGAGCCTACTAGACTGTGAAAGAATAAATTTCTTTGTGAAAGCCATCCGCTTGTGGCATATTTGTAACAACAGCATTAGATGACCATTGACAGGTGTACCTTCCTCTGAGAAGCTCACAGGAAACTTGGTAGGTTTGCTTCCCGAAACTGCCAAGCCCTTGCAAGAGACCTGATTGCTTCAGTGCCAGGGAACTAATGATTGCCTGGTGCTATACTGGATTTTCAAAGTCTCATGCATTTTTCTTTGGAATGGTGGGTGTATGTCACCTAATACAACCTTGGTGTTGCACTTCGCTTATCAAATACATAATCTAATTCATAATTTGGCATTTAATTGTATGTTCACATGTCATCTTCTCTTGAGGTGTCTCGAAGATGTATCTCAAGCCTGAGTCACAGATTACTCTGAGTGACAGGATGTAAGCTGCAGGCTCTGTCAGTTTTGGTGCCATAAAAAATAACCCCAGATCTTTTAGTATCTTACAAAAGATGAGGTGTATTTGTTGTTCATATTGGGTGTTTGTGGCTGTGTACATGTTTCCTGTGTCTCCTGAGTCTGAACGCCACGCTGTAAGAGCTGTCCCACCTAGGTTATACTATCAAAAGTATCAAGACAACTAGCAGAAACAGACAATACCTCTGAAAAAAGCCCTTCTGGGAAGGTGTCTGCATATGCTGTTGACCAAAGCACACGACATGGTCAACCCCAATATTAGTAGGGTGCTAACATACGAATCTTCCTTTGAATTCCTGCCTTAAATATGGCAAATGGAAAGGATTTATAATTCCTTTAAATGAAGGCAATATGTATATGGCTAATCATATCGTCTATCTTATCTATTTAGTCTAATGTTGTGTATCACAGATATATAAAGAAAACCATAAATATCAAACCATGAAAGAGTGAAGAAATCTTGTTTTTGTTAGGTACTGACAAGACTTATCCAGCCCACAGAGACCGTAAGTACAACAGAAATAAACACGGCCTGATCCAGTGTCGCCCTCCTAATCATTATGCTTGTTATAGCCACTGTGTCATTCCATCTCGTTGAGGGTCTTCCTCTTTTTCTCTGACATTCCATTTTAGCAAGAATGAGGTACTTCTCCAGGGATCAGTCTATCTAAATAACATGTTCAAAGTACATGAGATGAAGTCTCACCGTTTTTGTTCTGAGGAGCATTTTGGCTGTACTGCTTCCAAGACAGAATTGTTCTTCTGGCAGCTGGTGGTATATTCAGTGTTCTTCACTGACATCATAATTCAAAGGCATCAGTTCTTCTTCAGTCTTCCTTGTTCAGTGTCCAGCTCTGGCATGCGTATGAAATGATTGCATATATCATGTCTTGGGTCAGGTGCACATTAGTCCTCAAGGTGACATCTTGGCTTCCTAGCACTTGAAAAAGATCTTTTGAAGCAGATTTGCCCAATGTAATACATGATTTGGTTTCTTGACTGTTGCTTCCATGAGCATTGATTGTAGATCTAGGTAAAGGAAATATTTAACAACTTTAACTTTTTCTCTGTATATCATGATGTGTATCGGTCCAGTTGTGAAGATTTTTCGTTTCTTTATGTTGAGGCATAATATGCTGAAGCCTATAGCCTTTAATCTTGATCTGTAGCATGGACTGAATTTTTTATAAAGACATAGGAAGATATATGACACTGTTTATTTTTTCCTCTGACTATGAAAATAGTCCACAGGCTTGGTTACTGAATAGCAGAAAACCAAACAGCAAACAAATGAACAAAAACTGCAAAGCCAGACAAACCCACTACCATCAAGTAGATTCTGACTCATAGCAACTGTACCAGACAGAGTAGAACTGCCCCAGAGGGTTTCCTAAGAGTCCCTGGTGATACGCATGGCTGACCTTTCAGTCACCTCTTGTAGCTCTTAACCACTACGCCACCACGGTTTTCCTAAACAGTAGAGGTTGGTGAGAAGTGAGGCCAAGGGGAAATAGTTAATCCTATGACAGAAGTTATAAAATCAGGTAAGGAATTATTTCATAACCGTTGAGACATGGGTTGCCATGGTATCCTCAATGAAATAAATGATATTACAGTATAGAGTTGCTATGAGTCAAAATCAGCTTAACAGCACACAACAACAACGGAGTATTTAGAAGTGGCACCACCCGTCATTGAATTGTACACAAGCACTCTTTATTTTTTTCCCTTTTGCTCCTAAGGACATTCTTCAGTGACTACTTCTAGTGCTTTAAGTTGTTTCTTCTGAAGTATATTTTCTTATTCTAAATTATTAACAAAGAGAAATTCAATTATTACTCTTTGTTACAAAGAAGTTGTAATTTGAACTACAATTATTACAAAAGTAATCATTGAATTTCCCTTTGTAATAAGGTAGATCCAACTTTGTTCACAAAACGCTCTTAGAGATACGTAGCTTCGCTTAGGTGAAGAAGCAGTGGATGTGATTTCATATACATGTTTTTTGTTTTTTCTTTTTTTGGTCTAAAAAACATTGTAATTCCCAGAATTTTAAAATCGGTGGTGTATAAATGTTTTGTTTTACTGAGTTGTGTAACAGGGTTGAGAGATGCAGCTATCAGTGAAAGAGTTAAGAATAAGAAAGGATCTAACGGTAGGCCCATGGTTTCATGGTGGTGAAAACAAAGGATTGCGTGTGTCCCAGCTCATGGTGACCACATGTGCCGTGGGATAGAACTGCACTCCATTGTGTTCCTTAGCCTGTGATCTTTCAGAAGCTGATTGCCAGTTCTTTCTTCTGAGGTGCCTGATGGTAATATGTGAGTGTATCTAAATATCTTATATCCAAAAAACACTTTAAATGCCTATATGGGGGAGAACATGAGTCTCTTAAACAAAACATCTCGGTCTAACTTGGAATTCTGTTTGAGTAGGATTCATAGAAGTCTTAAAAATTAATAAGGATGAAATAATGTTATTTGGTTTAAATTCATGCTTTAATGAATGAAAGTTCAGAAAAATCATGAAGCCTGAATGGAGTCAAGATGATACAAAAGTTGAAAACAGCCTCTTTTCTTTAGGATATAATCCCTGAGTGGATACCAGGACTACAGCATACCTCTGTCTTCACACTTGCAATTCCCTGAAACTGCTCCAAAATACCAAAGAGCAGAACGTATTCAGTAGGGGAGGGCCTGTATCCACCAGTTACTCTGTAGATTCCCAAGATTTCTGTGAACTAAACAAAAGCTTGCATGTCCAAATGCTTTCCAGACAAAACTAGACTACAAGAAATAGAACTTACCCAGCTAAGACAAACGAAATAAGTGGATGTGTTTGAAAAGTAGGGTGGGGCCTTCTGTCACATAGAAGCCAAGTAAGTTCTTCAAGTTCTTGGGAGAAACTAGAGCTCATTCTGTGTTCAACTTGAACAAAGGCCAAATAAGACTGGTTCAACCACAGATTTCAAGTTATTGCAGATCGCATTAGATAGAAACCAGCCAATTTTTCTGAGTCACAAACTCAAATTTCTTTCTTTTTTACCATGTAGTTAAGTGAAAGTGTATAATCCAAATAAATTTTGCATGCCCACCTATCTGCAGCTTCATCTGCTCTCCTTACTCAGTGACAGTGTAGACAGCATAACTCTGCTTTTCACTCTATATTCTAGTATCCTCTTAATGAGCATCTGTGGCCTCCTCTGTACCCTCTTCTCTCCCATCTAAAAAGAAATCAGTAGGACAACCTCCTGTAGAGAACCACAAAGTACACACACCGTGTGGTCACACTATGTCCCTGAGTCCAGTCCATTCTTGTCTGAAGAGTTGACCTCACTACTAGTTTCCGGCCAGGACCCAGCTGCAGGTCTGGGGGCTACATTCTCAGGGGAGCCTCCAGGCTGTGGGGCCATCTGTTGTGGTGTTTTAGGAGAGTTTGTGAGCTGCTCCGCTCTGTTTCTGGGGTTGCCTCGGGGACTCTACGTTGCCCAAACTCAAATTTCTGAAACAGCCATTCTCACTGACTTTGCATGGATCTGAAGTTTATCCCTGATCCAGTTAGCTGTGGTCTCAACTGTGCTTCATAAGGAGGCAGTGGAAGAAACTATCTGAGAGGGAGGCAGAAGATGAACGGTTCTCAGAGAAGGGAGGATTAAAGCTTCTGGAATTCCCTACCACAATGTGAGAGAAATTCTGCTTTCTTTGTGGTAACCAGTCCTGAGGTAGGAGATAGGGGGCCTGAGAGAACTTTATAAAGACTCCTGATACAGAGGGACTCAATCATTTTTAAGCAGTGAACAGAGGATTCCTTTCAGAACAAAGACACAGAGAATATCCAGTGTGATTTTCTGTGGGGAAGGCAGGCACCCTGTTCTACCCCAGCAGTCTGGTTCTTACAGCTTAATATCTTTAACATATTTCCATTTCACAAAACTATGTGACTATACTAGCATTCAAAATTACAGAAAAATACCTTCTAACTCTTGTGACATCCAAAAAGCTGTCAGCTTCCTCTGCCACACTGGTAGTGCGAGGTGCCTCAGAGAACCTCCCAAGAGACTCACAACTTCAGGAACAGCGCTTTGTGGTGATGGCGCCTTGACCTTGTTCTCCTTACCTGGAGATGGCTCAAAGGGTTTCCGTGACCATTTGTCTTACATGCACAATTGTGTTGTTATTCTTGGACTTTTGAAGATGATAACTAAATCTAGATTCCATATGCCAAATATAGCCTGGCACCAGCTGGTTATAAATCTGTTCTCATCTCTCTGAGGACATTCTTTTTCAAATTCATAACTTAAAAGGATCCCTTGTATAGTGTGCGTTTGGGTGTGCATGTTGTGTGTGTTAATATACAATTGTATTAAAGAAAAACAGTATTTATTTTCCTAATCTAAATTGTAGTCATCTATAAAGAAATAAGAGATAGTATGAGGAGATACACACACACACACAGACACACACAGTGAACAGGGTACCTCTAGTCAGTGTTGCTTAGCTGTCATATTGCTTGAACTCTGACTCAGTTTCAGGAGGGACTGGACAGGTGGCACGTATAGTGAAAACTGTCGTGCTTTTCTCAGACTTGCTCCTCTGCTCTGGGTCCAGGAAAACTGACATAAGCTTGTTTGAGTAGTATTTTAGCTGAGTTTTCTCCTATGAGATTTCTTGAGTTGTAGACAGAATATGAGGGAAACATCACACTAAAATGAAACCTCAATTACATACTGGCATGTTAGCCATGATACTTCGAAAAGTCCCCCAAAGAACGTAACTTTCGAGGGGAGAGAGATATTCTTGTGCACCTCATCACAGGAAACTGATATTTAAGGGAGTCAGTCATAGTGCCAGCCAGTTCACATGGGGAAACAGAGGTGGTCATCCTGAGGGTCAGCTGGGCCCAGAAAACAGCTGTCAGAGCTGGAAAGAGGTCTATGAATCATAGGTCCCCATAACACTTAGGACACAGTTAGGGTTCCCTCAGGTGTGAACACAAGGTTCCATTCCAGAGCCAGGCACTGTTTGTTTCCCTTGTACACAGGATTGTCACGAGTCGGATGATGACCCAGTGGCAGCTAACAATAACAACAACCACATTGTAACTGACTCTTATTAGATAAATAGACACTGAGCAGGTAATAGGGATGTTGCCGCATCCTGGGCTCCTGATTTAGCGGGTATACAGCTTGAAAACATTTTTTGCAGAGAAAATGACATTCCAAATCCATCACAAACTGTAATGTTTGAAAAAATTAAATGCTATCAAAGAACAATAAAATAGATTGTAAATAACAATAAAATAGATTGTAATCAATGGAAAGTGTTTACTAAGTATTAGAACCAGTTAGAAGAATCTTTGTAAAAGTGTTTGATATACAAGTTTATGTATCATTTTTAATATTTTGGAAATAGTAGAATTCTTCAGTTAGTGCCAGTGGGGAGATGGGTAGCTCTTATTTTAGCAGCATTTAAAACTTTGGCAAACTGTGAAACGTAAGTTGACTTTCACTTTTTTACCTTTACTATGGCTCCCTCTACACTTTGTAACCTTGGACAAATTATTAAATATCAATAGGTTTCAATTTCTTGTCTATAATCTATAGTAGGGGCAGTAGGTTACCTTTAAGTTCCTTCATACTGTTAAAAAGATAGTGTTTAGAAAATATCTACAGGATCATTTTCTCAACCACTAAATACATCATTTGAAATTTGGCCTACATGGGATTCCAGAGATCAGTCAATTGGATAAAAGCAAATTGGGCTTTTGATAAAACTAACACAATATATTTCAAAGTTTGGTGGCAGATTTTATAGAAGACTAGACAAATGATTAGATTTAAATACTATATTTCTCTCATAGGATTAGATAATATATTTCACCTATTATTTTTAGCATTTAATCTGCTTTAACACAACGGTTACTAAATTATTTTTAACCACAGTGATGTTATTTGTGCTGATTTAAGAATGAATTTTAATCTACAGCCATCATGAGAAATCTTTTCCCCCACGCATTACCTGTTAGAGATGATTTTAAGTGGGCAAAGTTGCAAACTCCCCACAACAAGTATGCAAACAAACAAATAAAAGATACAAACCTCTTGTCTCCACATTGATTCCAACTCATAGCAACCCTGTAGGACAGAGTAGAACCACATCATAAGGTTTCCAAGGAGCAGCTGACAGATTCAAACTGCCCATCTTTTCATTAGAAGGTAAGCCCCCAAAAAGAATGTTGGGGAAAAAAGCATTCAGGGAAAAAAAAAAATTATATCCTCAAGATACTAGAAGTAGACATATTTCCAAAGAGAGTTTGGTCCTCCTCTCCTTCTCTGTACTGAATTATGCCAGATCCTCTTTCTCGTGTTCTACAATGATTCACACAAGGAAGCTCTTTATTGAAGTTGGTTTGTTGATAACAACTAATGTTAGTGAGGCTTTATATTAATCAGTATTTCTAAGCTTTAACTAGACCTGGAAGATTAGGTGTTTACTATTCCTACTTCACTGAGGAGTCTAATTCAGAGATTTGAAAAATTTAGTTAATATAAGGTAGCTAATAAATAGTGAGGTGAAACTACAAAACATTCTTGTTATTCCATAAGCCATCCCAAACATTAACGTACCTTGACAATTCTTTATGAAACAGCTCCTGTCCCCTCTCAACCCCTCCCACCCCCTGGGAGGCAAAAAAGAGGATTGATTTGTATTGCAAAGTGATATTGTAAGTTTAAGCTCTAATATTTGTTCATAAGCAACCTCAAGCATGTATCTAAGCTGTGTGTTTGTTTTTTTGTTTTCCGACTCATTGCACAATATTGTTAAGAGAATCAAGTAACATTTAGTAAATGTTGAAAACTACAGGAAAGTGATTGCAAGAAGTAATGGGTGAATTCTAAATAAGACAGAAAAAGAGTGAAAATAGGAAGCAAGAATGGGCTCTGAGGTAGGTCCTAGTTTGGGGATTGTTGATTAACCAAGCATTTAATTTCTCAGCGATCAACTTTTAGATTCTGTTTGTTGGCTTGCTTGCTTTTAATAGTCATAAGTGTAAGAGGTCTGACAATTTAGTTCATGAACGTAATTGTTCTAAGTGCTTACATACTGCATTGTGAATATCATTACAGTCACCTCCCAAGTACTCCGCTTGGGAAGCTGTGCACAATGGCAGCGCTAGTCCACCCTTCAAAGCAATTTTGGAACTCTTTCTGGAATGGTCATCGTGCCTGGTGGCAGGTTCACAAACTGAATTGTATAGTTGTCTGTAAACTGGATTGTATAATTGTCTGTAAGCAAATAACTAGCCAGTAAACAAATAACTGTACTGGAATACTTTCCCTACTCACCTGATTTGGCCCCAATGACTTACCTGAAGACATTGAAGGAAACATTGAAAGGAAGTCATTTAGGTGACATTCAGCACATCAAGGGTGATATGACAACATGTCTGATGGCCATGCCAGAAAGAGTTCCAAAATTAATTTGAAGGGCAGACTAGGCTCTGTCATTTGAACACAGCTTCTTAAGGGCAGTACTTTGAAGGTCACCATAGTGATATTTGGCAGTGAAATATGTGGCACTTTTTCTAGGACGAGTTCGCCAACTTAATTGGCAGCCGTCGTATATATGACATAGCATTTCTCGGTTCCACACGTGATGCTAAGGATATTTTACTCAGCACGGTCAAGTCCGGGGATGTGTGGTGCTGTGATGCTATGGTGGAGTCGTTAAACATCTCTAAAGGGAAGAAAACACACCCAAAAAACAAACAAACAAACACACAAAAAAAGGTGATTGAGTGGATTCTGACTCATAATAACCCTATAGGACAGAGTAGAGCTATCCTATAGAGTTCCCAAGGAGATTTGAAGTGCCAGCTGTGTTTTGGTTAGCTGTGGTAGTTCTTAATCACTAAACCACCAAGGTTTCCATCTCTAACCAAAAGTAATTTTTAATGTATCTTTAGAAATAAAATAGACATGCTTATTTTGTTTTTAGCATACATTAAAAAAAATATAAGCAAAAATGATTTAAATTTGAGCTCAAACTTAAGAGGTACCAGTACATGTAACAGAATGAAAAGCATGGATTTGGGAATTAAATGGGATTGATTCAAACCCCGACTAAATCATCCACTGAAGGCCATGACTTTGAGGAAATGACTTAATCTGCATTTCTTTATTTGTGAATTGAAGAAAATAGCTCCTTTATTCCAAGATCTTTGTAACAATTAAATAAAATATTTAAATCTGCTCAGCACTTGGTTGCTGTGTAGCAAACTGTCAATACAGAACAGCTAAAATTGTCTTATAAGTTACTGCTTTTATTGTGAATTTTCATACAGTTGGAACACTACTTAAATGTTTTGCCAAGACAGTCATTGGTAACTGAGAAAAATAAGCATCCATCAATGTTTACCTAAGCTAAGATTTTCCAAATGCATTTAAAAGTCAAGGGCCACCTTTCAAGGGAGGGAAAAAGCTGGCATCTACTCACAAACACCACTCTCCATAAATTTTTATTTTTTCTTTTGGAATGAAGCTTGTAGTAACTTTTAACACCCAGCTCAGAAAAACATGCTGTTAGAAAATCCTTATGCAATCTTGCACCAGTGTAATAAATTAATGAGTGGAATCATAAGGTCAATTTTGCTTCATTCTTTTTTTATTGTCATTGAATGAAAATGTACATTCCCATATAAATTTGCATGCCCACCTATATGCAGATTCCACTGCTCTCCCTGCCCGGTGACAGCATACACTTCCTCTCTCTCCATATGTGTCTTATTCTCCCAACAATCTCCTATCCATTCTCTTCAACCACTCCCCTTTGTCCACTAAGAGGTCAGCAGGATGACATCCTATAGATGCATAGAACCATAAAGTGAACACAGAATATGTTATCTCTGTGTCACCAAGTCCAATCCATTCCTGTCTGAAGAGTTGATCTTCATTATGATTTATGGACAGGGGCAGCGTCAGGGCCAGGGGCCATACTCCCAGGAAAACCCCAAGGCCCCTGGACCATCAATTGCGGTCTTTCAGTGGAGACATCAGGATGTGCCCCTTTTTATTCTTTTGTTGCTAGTGAGACTCAGCTTTGTAAGCTCCATCATGGCTATCCCTGGTAGTGGCGGGGCACCATCTGGTTCTTCCAGCCACAAGTCGACATAGTCACCCACTCACATGGGTCTCTCTGTCTTCTGAGTTTTCTTTCCCCCATGTTGTTTTGGTCCCTGGTGCTCATCTGTTCCTGCTGAGTTAGGACCATTTGCTGTACCCTCAGATGGCAGTTTGGCAGCTTTGGAGACCCCAGATGCCACTCACCAATGTGGGGTACAGAGGGCTCTCTTAGCAAAATGCTAGCTGTGCCAACAGGCCTCAGTTTCTCCTGAAAGCATGGTCCCCAGCTACTGTCCTGGCAATATTGGGTTAAGATGGGAGGAGTAATCATGTTATGTTGAAGTCCAGTTAATGTTCATCTTCTTTCTAATGCATGCTGTCCTAGATTTCACCTAACCAAATTTCTATCAACTATCTAATCTAGACCCCACCTTCGCCCTCCCTCCCTCCCACCCTTATAACCTTCAAAGAGTCTTTCCTTCTATGCATGAGTCTGTTTTTAAGTTCTTATCGTAAGGGTCTCATACAATATTTGTCCTTTTGAAGCTGACTAGTTTCACTCAATATAATGTCTTCCAATTGAAACCAGGTTATGTGATATTTCCTAAATTCATTGTTGTTCTTTATCATTGCATAGTTTTCCTTTGAGTATATATACCGTAGTTTACCTATCCACTCCTTTGTTACTGGGCATGTGGGTTGATTCCATCTTTTTGCTGTTGTGGACTGTGCTGTGATAAACATTCATGTGCATGCATCAGTTTGTTTGAATAGTCTTATTTCTATAGGATATATTTTGAGCAATGGTATTACTGGATCAATGGTATATCTACATCCAGCTTTTAAGGAAGTGCCAGATTGGTTTCCAGAGAGATTGCACTGTTTTGCAATTCCAGCAACAGTATAGGAGAGGTCCAGTTTGTCCACAGTCTCTCCAGCATTTGTTGTTTTGTGTTTTTTGGACCATGGTGAACATTATTGGGGTGAGATGAAATCTCATTGTAGATTGATTTGAATTTCTTTAATAGCTAATGATCGTGACCAAGTCCACCTGTGTTTTTTGGCTGCCTGGATCTCCTCTTTAGAGAAGGGTCTGCCCATCTTTTTTGACCATGACTTAATGGATTATTTATCTTTTTCTTATTGATATTTTGAAATACCTTATAGATTATGGAGATCATGCGTAACTGACATATAGTTGCCAAATGTTTTGTCTAATTCTGTAGGTGGCCTTTTAATTCTGTTAATAAAGTCTTTGGATGAACAAAAGTGTTAGATTCTTAATAGTTCCCATTTATCTATTTTCTCTGCCGTTGTTTGTAGTTTGACAGATTTTGAAGTCTGTCTACATTGTGTATTAAAACTTCCATTGTTGTTCCTGCTTTTCTTGGATGAGTTTTATAGTTTCAGATTTGATATTGAGGTCTTTTATCTAGTTTGAGTTGGTTTTTGCATAAGGTGTAAATATGGATCTTGTTTCAATTTATTGCCAATGGATATCCAATTTTGCAAGCACCATTTGTTGAAGAGATTGTTTTTACCCAAGTTTAATGTCTTAGAGTCTTTGTCGAATATCAGTTGTTCATAGGAAGATGGTGTCAGTCTCTGGGTCTCAATTCTGTTCCATTGATCTGTCTGTTCTCATGTCAGTACCAGGCTATTTTGACCCCTGTGGCAGTCTAATAGGTTCTAAAGTCAGGCAGTGAGAGGCCTCCCAGTATGTTCTTCTTCTTCAGTAGTGCTTTACTTATCCGGGGCATCTTCCCTCTCAGAACAAAGTTGATGATTTGCTTCTCCATCTCATTAAAAAATGTCGCTGGAATTTGTTTGGGGATTGCATTATATAAGTAGATTGCTTTGGGCAAAAAAGACATTTTCACAATATTAAATCATCTTATCCATGAACAGGATAGGTTTCTCCATTTATGTAAGTCTCTCTTGCTTTCTTGTAGTAAGGACTTGTAGTTCCCTTTGTAAAGGTCTGTTATTTCTCTGGTTAGATTTCTTCCTAGGCACTTTATCTTCTTAGGGGCTATAGTAAATGGTATTGATTTTGTGATTTCTTCCTTACTAATCTCGTTGTTGGTATAAAGAAATCCTACTGATTTACTTATGTTGATTTTGTATCCTGAGACTTTACTGAACTCTTCTATCAGTTTGAATAGTTTACTTACAAATTCTTTAGGATTCTCTGCATATACAATCTAATCATCTGCAAATTAGGACATTTTTATTTCTTCTTTGGTGATGCTTATGCCCTTTATTTCTTGGTCTTGTCTAATTGCTCTGGCTAGAACTTCTAGTACAATGTTGAGTAGCAGAAGTGAGAGAGGGTATCCTTGTCTATCTCCTGTTCTCAGGGGAAACTGCTTCTGTCTTTTTCCATTCAGGGTGATGCAAGCAGTTGGCTTTGTATAAATGGCACTTACTGTATTGAAGAATTTGCCATCTATTCACATTTTGCTGAGAGTTTTTAGCATGAATCAGTTTTGAATTTTATCAAATGCCTTCTGTATCAATAGACAAAATCAGACGACTCTTGTTTTTTGCATTATTTATGTGATTGATCACGTTAATTGTTTTTCTGATGTTGAAACGGCCTTGCATCCCTGATATGAATCCATCTTTGTCATGACGGATGATTTTTTTGGTATGTTGTATTCTACTGGCAAGAAGTTTTCTGAAGATTTTTGAATCTAAATTCACAAGAGTGATATCAGGCTGTAGTTCTCCTTTTTGGTTGGGTCTTTCCATGGCTTTGGTACCAGGGTTATCCTGGCTTCATAAAATGAATTTGGGAGTATTCCATCCCTTTCTATACTGTGAAATAGTCTCAGTAGTATTGGAGATAACTCTTCTCTAAAAGCTTCATAGAATTCTGCAGTGAAGCCATATGGGCCTGGGCTTTTTTTTTTGTTGGTAGTTTTTGTATGACTTTTTCAATGTCTTCCTTTGTGATGGGTTTGAAATGTTCTGGTAGGTGATATGAATCAAGGAATTTTTCCATTTGCTCTAGGCTTTCAAATATGTTGGAGTCTTTCATAGTATCTGTTATGATATTTTTTATTTCTGTTGGATCTGTAACGACAGCTCACTTTTCATTTCTTATTTGGGTTATTTGTTTCCTTTCCTGTTTTTCTTTTGTAAGTTTAGCCAATGGTTTGTCAATTTTGTTGATCTTTTCAAAAAACCAGCTTTTGATGTTTTCAATTGTTCTTCTATTCTCTAATTCATTTTGTTCCACTCTAATCTTTAGGATCTGTTTTCTTCTAGTGACTGAGGGGTTCCTCTGTTGTTATCTCTCTACTTTTTCATGTGTAGAGTTAGTTCTTTGATTTGGTTTCTTTCTTCCTTCCAGATGTCTACATTTATGGAGATAAACTGACCTCAGCACTGCTTTGGCTGTCACCCATAGGTTCTAGTATGAAGTGTTTTCATTCTCATTGGAATACATCAATTTATTTCATCCTTGATTTCTTCTATAACCCATGAGTTTTTAAGCAAGATGTTGTTCAGTTTCCATGCGTTCCACTTTCTATCTATGTTTTTTCCGCTATTGATCTAGGCTTTTATGGCTTTATGATCTGAGAAGATGCTTTGCATTAATTCAATGGTAAGAATTTTGTTGAGAATTGCTTTATGTCCTAACACATGGTCTATTCTGGAGAATGTTCCGTGTGCACTGGAGGAGAAGGTGTAGTTGTCTGCTGATGGATAGAGAGTTCTATATATGTCGATGAGGTCTAGTTGGTTAATTGTGGCAATAAGATCTTCTGTGTCTTTATTGAGCTTTTTTCTATATAATCTGTCCAATATTGAGAATGGAGTGTTGAAGTCTCCCGCTATTATTGTGGAGTGATCTATCTCATTTTTGAGTGTAGTCAGTGTTTCTTCAATGTATTTAGGTACTCCAGTATTAGGTGCCCAAATATTTAATATTGTTAAGTCCTACTTGTGTATTGAACCTTTCAGCAATAGTGTCCATCCTTGTCCATGATGGTGAGTTTTACATTAAAATTGATTTTATCTGAGATTAGCATTGCCACACCTGCTCTTCTTTGTTCATTGTTAGCTTGATATATATTCTTTCATTCTTTAATTTTCAGTTTGTTCATATCTTTAAGTCCAGGGTGAGTTTCTTATAAGCAACATGTAGAAGGGCTGTGTCTTTTAATCCAAGATGTCACTCGATGTCTCTTTACTGGAGTGTTCAGTCCATTCACATTCCATGTAATTATTGATAGCTATGTGTTCAGTGCTACCACGATTGATGTTTTCTCTGTTGTTCTTATTAATCTGTTCTGGGACATTCTTCTTTGTGAGTTGACTTTTCTCCTTTTTCAGGGTTAGTTTTATGGTTCTTGAGACTCCTGGCTTATGTTTCTTGATTTGATACATTGCATCTTTATTGTGTGTTACAGCTGCCCCTGTAATCCCCCTTAATAAACTATGTGTAAACCTCATTTCAGTTACTACCATTTTTATCAACTTCCTCTCCATCTGGAAAGACTATAGCGACTTTAGTTCATCGCTCTTTTTAATATGATGGCATCATAGTTTTCAAGATATGATCACTGGATTATTTCTTTCATTATTATAGCTTTGATTGAGTTTGGAGCCTTCCCTGACTGAGTAGGATTCTAGCTGATGTGTCTGTATTTGTTTGTATAATATAAAGTTAGTGGTTTTGTTCTTCTAAGCCAAGAGATTCTTTCCATATTTCTTGCAGCTTTTGTTTGGTTTTTACAAAGTCTCTGAGTTTCTGTCTATCTGCCAATGTCTTCATTTCATTTTCATATTTGAAAGATAGTCTTGCAGCATATATAATTCTTGGTTGGAAGTTCTTCTCCTTCAAGGCTTTGAATGTGTCATGCTACTGTCTCTGTGCCAGCATTGTTTCTGCTGAGAAATCCATCCAAGGCCTACAGGGTTTTCCTCTGAATGTTAGCTTTGCTTTGAGTCTTGCTGCCTTTAAGGGTTTCTGCTTCAGTTTCATTTTGTTAAGCTTGATTATAATATGTCTTGGGGTCTTTATTTTGAGATGTATATTGAGTGGTGTTCGATATGTATCTTGGATATCTATATTCTCATCTTTGATAATTTCTGGGAAGTTTTCTGTCAGCAGCTCATTAGCAGTGCTCTTTGTTCTCAGGTGTCTCGCCTTGTTCAGGAACTCCAATTAATCATAGATTGTACTTCTTTAAATAGAGTCCCATGTGCTTCTTAATGCTTCTTCCTTTTTCTTGTTTCTTTTTTCAGATTTCTCCTCATAGATGCTGGAGTAGGTAGCTCTGTCTTCCAAATCAGAAAGTCTATTTTCCATTTGTTCCATTCTGTTTTCTTGGCTTTGAATAACTATTTCTAGTTCTTTGGTTTTGTTCTTGATCTGTTGAATTTCAGAGTACTGGTGTTCCATAAATTGAACAGATTGCTTAATTTTTCATTTTGCTCAGCTGCAATTTGTATAAGGTCTAGGATCCCTCTCTGTATAATCCTTTTGTATCAACCTTCCAATAGTTTCAGAAAAGCTACTTCATCTGGGAAGTTTTATGGTACTTTTTGGGGTGGGCAGCTTCTGAAGTGATGGGTGATTTCTTGGTTATGATTTTCTCCAGAGTTTGTTGCTTTTGGGGAATCATGTGAGTCAATAGAGGCTGGGAGAGATCCTGTTAGGATGGACTGCAGTCGTTTCTCTAAGTCATCATAAAATGAAAGGTAAAAAGTATCTCACAACTTCCAAAGTTAACCAGGTATACAGGTGTATAGGTCGCTCTTCCCAGCCAGGAAAGTAAGCATCTCTGTATTGGACCCCAGATGTTCTAAACTAGCTCAAAATATAAAAAGACTAATGCCCGGCTGGCCTCTGCTGTCAGGCCCCAGTTGTAGGTGACACTATGTAGACTGCTTTTCTCCTGGAAAAGCACTCTCCTCAGGGTAGATACTGTCTCCCAGCCAAGGAATTAGGTCTAGCTGAGTCCTCCCCATGGGTATATCCTCCTTCCGTTGGAACAAGATGGTGTCCTGCACAAGCTCACTGCCTGCCTGGATCCAGGCTACTCTATGGCAGAAGTGGAAAGAGGTGCCAAAGGTGCCAAGATGCACAGAGTCCCCATCTTCTTGCCAGGCCCCAGCCACAGGTGACACTATAAAATACTGCTTTTCTGTCTGAAAAACACCCTCCTCTTGGCAGGTGCTGCCTTTCAGCCTAGAAATTAAGTCCAGCTGGCACCTCTGTGTGGGTATATCCACCTCCCAATGTATCAAGATGTGTCCTGCACAAGGTGGCTGCCTGCCTCTGTACCAGCTACTCTATGGCAGAGATGGAAGAAGAGGCCAAAAGTGACAAGATGATCAGAGTCCAAAGCCAGGCTCTCAAAGCCAGTTTCGCCTGTTGATCCCACAAGCAGTGCATCTGAGATCAGCTGTTAGTCAAGTCCCAGCTCTGCCCACTGGCTAAGACAGAGAAAAAAAGTTAAAATGGTGAGTTACCTTTGGTCAGTGTAAGCCAGTGTACGCCAAGAGTAGGGTCAGTGAAAAAGAGGAGGTTTTCTGTTCAGTGGTATGAAGTCCAAATTAACAGCACTATGTCACATCCTAGGCCTCACTAGGTATCCAGAAGGCTCTGTTTAGTTATGTCTAGTCTTGGTTTCCAGAGGGATACAAGAAGACATGTGTTTAGTCTGCCATCTTGACTCTACCCCACTGCTTTGTTCTTGAATTGGCTACTTGTTAATTGGTCTCATTAACTCTGTTTTGGATAAGAACAAACACTTTATCCCAACAGTTCTGCCACTCTTATGCCTAACTTGTATGATGCAGAATATTTCGGGATGGCTTCCCTGACATGGGTAGTTGCTGACAGGCAACTGGGTCTAGATGGGTTCCAGTGGAAGGGCTGGTCTCTGTTGCAAGTTTTCTCTTATCATTCTATAAACTATCCAGTTTTCTTCATTACGTGAGCAACCCCATGATTCTCATCAGCAGCAAGAGAGACAGCTTCAATGCACAAATGCATTTCAAGATTTGCTTCAGTCACATATGCTAATATCATGTTGGATAAAGCAAGCCAGATGGCCAAGCTCAGATTCAAGGGGCAGAGGATAGACTGTACTTCATGATGGCAGAAGTATAAAATAAAAAATAAAATACATTGCCACTGAATTCATTCTGACTCATAGCAGCTGTATGGGACAGAGTAGAAGTGCCTCATAGAGTTTCCAAGAAACACATGGTGGATTTGAACTGCATACCTTTCAGTTAGGGCAGTAGCACTTAAACACCATGCCACAAGCATTTCCTAATGCAAGGAGTGGCAAAGTCAAACAGAAAAGAGGTATGTGTACGGGGATGGGAGGATTTTTGTGATAATTTTTGTACTCTGATGTACTAACTGTGTGAGCTTGCCCATTTTACTAAATTAAGCTGCATACATTATCAAGTTATTTAACTGAATTATGCTGAATATATATGTGGCTTTGATATAAGATCTAGAGTGAAATATAGGTTTGTAATCACATGTAGACAGACTGCATGGCATATAAGTGGCAGTCACAAAATGATTAGAATCTAGAAACAGAAAAATGAAGCATCTATGGATTGGTGGCAGAAAATATGAAAGATTCAATTTATAAAAATATGTGGCTTCTCAGCCTCTTGATCTTGATTATTTTAACTACACATAGCTTTATAGATTCTATCTATTCTAATATATACTGATTTCTTCCTTCTTATATTTAGCATAGGCATCTTGATAAAATTATACTTGCTCTGTAAAAACTGGTTGTATATTAAACCATTCTTTCAAATAACATTTGTAGAACATATCTTTGGCACTGGAAAAAAGAAAAGGAAAAAAATGACTTCTTGACTCAAAAAGCTCATAGTTGTGGGAGAAGCAGATATAAAAACAAGTACCTGTAATGAAGCTCAACTAATTTTATTTCCAAACAATATAGTGATAGGCCAACAGTAGGAACAGAGTTTGTTAACTAACTAGGTATCTTATGGTTGGAAGAAGGAGTAGGGGAGCAAGGCACTCATTTCAGAGAAAATGAGTAGGCTATTCACAGTCATGCATGTGAAAGCAGAAAAGTTAGAGCAAGCTGGGAGAGCATGTGATGGAGACACCTGCTGGTTTCTTGAATCCAGTGAATGGCTACAACAAAGAACTTCACATCTGAAGGGTTGTTGCAGTTCAAGAGGAAAGAATTAGAAATAAATAAATGTAAAGGAAAGCACTGATCTAGAATGGAGGGACATTAATGAAATTTCAGAATTCCTGGTTGCTTAGTGGCTAGACATTCAGCTGCTAGCCAAAGGGTCAGCAGCTTGATCCCACCAGCTGCTTGATGGAAGAAGTGTGTGGCAGTCTGCTACCATAAAGATTGCAGCATGAAAACCTCATGGAGCAGTTCTACTGTGTGCTGTCAGGTGTCAGTGAGTTGCAGTGAACTTGATAGTAAATGTAGATTAATAATACAGTGCAGAAACTGAAAATAATTTTTTAAAAAATCACAACCACATGGTCACATTGTAGAAGATAGTCATGATTTGCAATAATGAAATATGAAGAAAAGCCGTGATGGCCAAGAGCTAATTAATGTTTCAATGATAGCAGATGTAAACTAAAATGAAGATGGAGAATTTAACTACACTATACTACATTTAATTACTGATTGCCATCCAGTCAATTCTGACTTATATGACCTCATAGAACAGAGTAGAACTGCCCCATAGGATTTCTAATGAGTGGCTGGGAGATTCAAACTGCTGGCCTGTTTGGGTAGCAGTTGTAGCTCTTACCCATACATTTATTTAGAACCCCAAAACTTCTTTACACTGGAGTGAAAATGTGCTGCATGCCCAAGGTTAATGCTGGATTACAGCAAAAGAAAGGGTGGCATTATAAATTTGGAAGGAGAAATGTTCACCTCTTGTCACCTCCAGTGGAATCCCAAGGATTTAATTTAAAACAGGAAGGAGGAAATAGAGCCCTCAGAGGGCAATTTCTCATGGTAATTTCTTGATTTAAAACAGCGCAGATGTTTTTGACTTGATAATTTTAGACAGTCCTCAGTGCACTTTGAGGACATGCACTTTCAGTCAAATGATGATTTAAAAAAAATAAGTATATACAATTCCTCATAAACTACTAGACTGTCTTTTAATATTTATGGAGATACTTGCTTTACTAAGTGGCTCCCTGATGTGAGTAATGCTTTGTTTGTTTGTTTGTTTTCTTTCTACAAATATTGTGTAAGGTCATGATTTTCTGTGATGCAAAATTTGGATCAAATGTATTTGCACCATCACTTACAAGAGTTCCCAGATGCTTGTATTCTGTTTACTGCTTAAAAGCAGCTGACAAATTTATTTCAATTAGAATAATTCTGTTGTAATAGTATATTGAAAATCTGATGCAGACAAATGTGGAGAACTTAGTCTGTTGCTTTTAATCAATAATAACCTATAGAATGATGTGTGATCAAGTACTGTTCAGGCTACTTTTGTAACAAATCATAATACCACATTAAGTACTTCAAGAGTGGTATTAAACAAAGAAAACTTCATGGGAAAAAGATTTGTTGAGGACAGTAGAAGGATAACTCTACAGGCAGGTATTCAAAAACATTACATCAAAACACAGAACAACTACAGCTGGATATGAAAAACAGGAATGATAAATAATACCAGGTGGTGCTGTGAGACATAATGCTTCCTTTTCTTTGAAAAACTTTCATCTTCATAAATACTGAAGAAAACAATCTCTTCTTGCACTAGAGAAGTTTGCTAATTGGAATAAGTAAACTTACTTATGATTCCCAGTCACAGTCAAATGTCGGACAAACCCTTACCATTTCAGATTAAAAGAAAAGGAGTGTGGTGTGGGTGAGATTGTGTCACAGACCCCCACAGATGTTGCTACACTAAGACGCTCCTATACCACTATAATCTGGAACCAGGTATGCATGCTGATCCCCTTAACATAATAGACTCTGTGCCACACATGACATTTTCATAACATCAGCAGGACATTCAAGTACGTTAGAGGTCAAAAATCTGCTGTAATATTCAGTATAACTTTCTAAATAGAAGATTCCTTTTGGGCAGAGTTTTGGTGTTAGATAGGATACAGGTCTCTGCACCTTAACAACACCTGTAGATTTTGTTGTTGCTCTGGCATTAGTCCTTCATCACATAATTAGAGGCAAAGGTAGCAGAGTCAAATAGTATAAAGAACCTTTTGCATGAGAGTTTGCTGACTATTTCTCAACAACAAATTACTGCGGATGTTTAAAGTCTCCTGGATTTATGTTCTATACAATGGGCTGAATAATCACTCATCTTATACTTTGGTTATGAAAAATAAATCCAGTCCTTCTAAAAAATGTATCTCATGAATATCACCAGTGGGACATGATTTCAGGGAACACCTATATCAATTGGCATAACAAGGTTTATGAAGAAAATGCTCTGTGCTTCACTTTGGTTGGTGGCATCTGGGGTCTTAAAAGCCAGCAAGTGGCCATCTAGGATGCATCATTTGGTCCCACTCCACTTGGGTCAATGAAGAATGAAGAACACCAAAGACCTAAGGAAAATATGAGCCTAAGAGACAAAAAATGTTCACCTAAACTGGAGACTCCATCAGCATGAAACTGCAGGAACTAGATGGCACCTGGCTACCACCGATGGCCACCCTAACAGGGAACACAACAGAAAGTCTCTGATGGAGCAGGAGAAAAGCGGGGCGCAGAACTTAAATCCTGACAGAGACCGGAGGTTCCCTGGAAGACATGGCACCCAGGCTCGCTGTCAGCCCAGAACTGAAATGATCCCCCAAAGCAACTCTTCAGACTAAGATTAGACCGAACTATCCAAGCTGATAGTGATGCGGAGGGTACTTCTTGGCTCAAGCAGATACTTGCGAGTAAATGGGCTGCTCCTGTCTGGTGGCAGATGAGGGGGAGAGAGGGACAGAAGCTGGATGAATGGGCGTGAGAAAGGCAGGCTGGCGAGGAGAAGTGTGCTGGCACATTGTAGAGAGACCAAATAGGGTCACATAAAGATGCATGTGTACATTTTTGTATGAAAAAACTGACTTGTAAATTTTCACTTAAAGTACAGTTAAAACATATTTCACTATGTATCTGATATTGAATATCAAGTATATTATGCCACTCTAGTTCATCTTTTTACTTTCATGATAATTTACTTTGATGATGCGCAGAATGCTTATATACATTTTAAAAAGACTATATATGTATATATATTTGCATACAAATCAAATTATTGTTTATTTTCTTGCTCATTGTTTTGGTGTAGTAGCAGAAATGTCCATTGGGAAGGTGATGTTTCAAATTCACCAGCCACTCCATGGAAAAAAAGATGTGACAGTCTGCTTCCGTAAAGATTTAAAGCCTTAGAAACCCTACGGGGCAGTTCTACTGCATGTAGTTTCTGTAGGTCTAAAAGGCCCAGATGATGCTTCAGCCGTATTATAAAAGATAACCATATTTCAGTTTACTGTAGGACATGTTTTTTGGTGATGACATACAGGTTGAGGGATGTTTTGAAAGTCAAGCCCCACCCCACCACGTTTCAGTCATACAAACTTCATACAGCTCCTTTGAGTTTAAAAGCAGTCCCGGTGTGGGAGCCTGGCTACAGATCTCCAAATGATGTCCCAGGTATGGGAAAGGAAAAGCAGTACTTTCTGGAAGGCAAGCTTTAGAGTCTCTGTTTGATATCAGGTTTTCCAATGGCAACTTACTGATTTTTAATTCTACCAGATTGCATGAATGAAGGGTGTGAATAAAATAAAAAAAATAAATAACTACTGCCTTGCTCAGATTACATCATGTGTCTGTGTGTCAGGAAAAGGCCAATTCCTGAAGGAAGATACCCGTGTGATGTAGAGGGCTATGGAATATTAGTTTAGTTTTAGGTGTCTAAAATTCGAGAGTTTTACATCGCTATACTAAAACCAGCTAAATTTTCTTGAATACTGACTGCATCAGGAAAGCCTAAAACAATACATCCTTTTGCCACAGCAATAAAAGGAGACATTCAATAATGCTTCTGTTGCTATCTTTACAAAGATTTTTTTTTAAAAAGGGGGGCAGGTGCCAAAATAGTTAAATAACATTTCCAAATCCTATGTGTAGTCAGTGGCAGAGATGGGTATGGTTTGTTGCAGACAGTGTTAATTCTAAAACCTACCTGTTACACCCCATTGTCATGAAGTTGTTTCTAACTCATAGTAACCCTATGGAACAGGGTAGAACTGTTGCATAAGCTTTTCAAGGAGCACATGGTAGATTTGAACAACTCACTTTATGGTTAACAGCTTTAGCTCTTAACCACTGCACCACCAGAGGTTTTATCCCACGCATAACATCTCTTAATTTGAAAGTTATCTCATTCATCATTATTTTACCAAATTCCAATACGTTATTATTTTTCCAATTAAACTAATATACAAGGTTTCTTTCTGATACTGATTAGAAAAGACATCTTGATTTCAGTGATGTTTAAATATGAAGGAGTAGAATACTAAGCTCTAGAGTTAATAAAATATGGCAGTTTGTGGGTAATCCTGTAATATCAATTTATGGATTAGGAAACTGACTACAAGAGAGATTTAATCACTTCACTTTGTTGATATAGTTAGTGAGATAACGGTAATTTAATATATATCTTTTTAACACTGAAATGTGTTCACTGAGACACTAAGTTATTCAAGTCGATGACGATACAGTTGAAATTATGACTTCAAGATATTTTTGAGATTTTTTTTTTTCCAGTTTTGGATAAGTTCCACTGATATTTTTTAATCGTGTGTTTACTTTCATCAGGCTGAAAATTAAATGCTCTATGTGTTTAAGGAACAGAAATGCTTTACTAAAGACTAAATGTGCCTACATTTCCATACCTGTTCCCTGTAAGGGAACTAAAGGTAACATTTTCTGAGAAATAACTGGAGAAATTAAGGGAACCTATCCTAGAAAACCGAGCCTTGGTCACAGTGGTTAAAGTTCTTGACTGCTAAAAGAAAGGCTGGTGGTTTGAACTCACCAGCTGCTCCTTGGGAGAAAGATGTGGCAGTCTATTTCCATAAAGGTTTGTAGACTTAGGAACCCTATGGGGAAGTTCTACTCTGTCCTATGTGGTCACTGTGAGTCAGAATTGACTCTGTGGCAATCAGTATCCTAAGGAAAAGGTTCCTGGGTAGCTCAAATGGATTGTACCAGACTGAAAACTGAAAAGCTGGCGATTCAAAATCATCCAGAGGGGCCAGAGGAAAAAGGCCTAATGATCTGCTTACAGCCAAGAAAATGCAGTAGAGTAGATCATTAAGCTTTTAAACCAAACAAACAATGCTATTGCACTTTATTTTATTCCAGAAGATACATGCCAACTGAACAAGTAGCTGAAACAGTAGGTTTTAAGGGTAATCATATTTTAATTCCCTGTAGGACATATTTCTTGGTGATGACATAGAGGCTGAGGGATGTTTGGACAGTCAGACCCCTTCGGCCCCTTCAGCAACACAGACTTCATGTGATTCCTTGTAGTTCAAGAGCAATCTCAGTGTGGGAGCCTGACTACAAATCTTCAAAGGGTAGGAAAGGCCATTCCGGGACAAGGTATCTCAGGTATGGAAAAAGAAAAGCAGTAGTTTCTGGAAGGCAAGTGTCCTAGTCACCGGGTACTGCTCTAACAAAAAATGCCATGAGTGGAAGGTTTCATGAGGCAAAGCTTTTATTGTCACAGTCCAGAAAGTGACAAATCCATTCCTAAGCTACAAGTCCATTCAATATGAAAAACCGTCACAGTCCAGTAGGCTGAGTCCACATCCAGTGGGAGCATCTCAGCACAGGAACCTCAGGTCCAAAGGACATGCTCTGCTCTCGGTGGTGTGAGGTTCCCAGCTTCCTCAGCTAACTTGTCTCCCTTATATTCCCCAAGCTTGGGTCCCTGCCTCACTAACACAACTGCAAACCACTCTCCATCATCAATACCACAGAGGCAGGATTCACAACACGTGGGAGGAATGGCACCATATTGGAACTCCTAACCAAGTCAAATCAACACATACAGTTTTGGGGGGACACAATTCAATCCATGATAGTAAGGTTTATGTTTCTCTCTGATACAAATTAATTTTTCCAGTGGCAACTTACTCATGGATTTTCCATAATCAGTTCTACCAAACTGGCTGAAAGAAGGATATGGGGGGCAGGGAAACTACTGTTTTGTTCTGATTGTATCACCAGTCTATGTGAAAAAAGGCAAAACATGTATTTGCTTTTTTCAGTTCAGAGACAACTGAGAAGGCAACTGTCAATTATAAAGCACAACCAAATATCATGTGTCAGCATTTATCACAAAGCCCTCAGAGTGCAGTGGTTAAGTATACAGTTGCTACCCAAATTGTGGCAGTTCAAGCCCACTAGCCACTCCTTGCAACCTCTATAGGACAATTCTACTTTGTCCTACAGGGTCACTGTGAGTCCGAATTGATTCAACGGCGGTGAGTGGGGAGTGTTAATAACACTACCATGACATATACTATACATTCAGTTAAAGCTGGCTGAATTTCTGATTGCCTTTAAGGGTAATATATACCCTAACATGAATTAGTTTTTCATTTTATGAGGCTCTTGTGAAAATATCTGGATGCTTTCAGAACTAGCAGTTTCTGAAATCAGAATACAAGCTCTACTAACTGATGAGGAAATAATCTACATGACTTTAAAATATTCATGGCCTTAAAAATCCACTTGATTCAATTCATGATCTTTTAAATAGCTAGATGAAATGTAAAGAAATGAAAAATTCATGACCTAGAATATTGACTTGGGGAGTTCAGAGAGGAAGTATATCATGTAGCTTGGTAAAATGGAAAGTTAATTAAACCAGTAGAAACCTTATGTAATGCAATGTCTGCTTAGAAGAAAATGAATACCTTTAACACATTGATTTTTTGTGAATATATTCTACCAGGAACTAAAAATTTAGTTTTCAAATGGTTTTAGGATTTAACTGATTTTTTTCCAACTACAACAGTTAAGTGAATGGTTCAAATCATTATACTTCATAAAATATATCACACTGTTTCTGAAATATTCACATATTGTTCAAAAAGATGGAATTTCAAAACTATAAATAAGTGATTATTACTGCTGTTCATATTAATCTGAAATAGTCACAAATCATGATTTCAAATAGTCAAAAATCTAAGGATTTCAAAGACCATCTCAAGAGAATCAAGTAAAGTATTATATATAATGAAATGTACAAAGACCTGGAGTCAGAAAACCAAAAGGGAAAAACACATTCAGCATTTCTCATGCTGAAAGAACTGTAGTAAAAACACTCAAGCCTTGAATTAAAATGTTGAAGAACTCTATGGGCAAAATATTGAATGATGCAAGACATACCAAAAAAAAGATGGAAGGAATATACAAAATTATTTTACCAAAAAAAAGTGGCCAACCTTCAACATTTCAGGAGGCAGAATCTTGATCAAAAATCAATGATACTAAAAGAGGAAGTCCAAGATGAGTGGAATGTATTCGTGAAAAACAAGGATCCAGGAACTGGTGGAAAACCAACTGACATGTTTCAACAAGTATCTGCAACACTGGACATACTTGCTCATTTATGCCAAGACAGTTGGAAGACAGCTGTCTGGTCAAATGACTGAAAGACAAACTATTTGTGCCCTTTCCAAAGAAATTTCAACAGAATGTGAAAACTGTTAGACAATGTCATTAGTATCACATACAGGTGAAGTGTGGAAGAACATAATTTAAAGCAGTTGCTGCAGTACATCAACAGCAAACTGTCACAGATTCAAGTTGAGTTCAGAAAAGAACATGGAAAGAGGGATCTCATTGTTATGTCAGATATATCTTGGCTGAATGCAGTAAATACCAGAAAGATGTTACCTATGTTTTATTGACTAGGCAAAGCTTTCCATTATGTAGATCATAACAACTTATGCATTATATTGCAAAGAATGGGAATTCAGTGTGCTCATGTAGAACCTGGACATATACCAAGAAACAATTATTCAAAAAGAACAATTGGCTATTATATTGATAAAAATCAGGAAAGGTGTGCTTTGAGGGTGTATTCTTTCACCACATGTATTCAGTCTGTATACTGAGCAAAAATATGAGAAGCTGGATTATGTTAAGAAGAACTGGGCATCAGGACTGAAGGAAGACTCACTAATGTTTGCAATATGAAGACAACACAATCTTGCTTGCTAAAAACAGAGGACTTCAGGTACTTAATGATGAAGATCAAAGACTATGGCCTTCAAAATGAAGACCAATTCAACCTAAAGAAAACATTCTAACAACTGGACCATGAAATAACATCATTAAGAACAGAGAAAAAACTGAAGTTGTAAGGAATTTAATTTACTTGGATCTATAATCAATGCCCACATAAGCACAAGTCAAGAAATTAAGTTGCACCATGAAAATCTGCTGTAAAAGAACTCTTCCAAGTGTTGAAAAGTAAAAAGATGTCACTTTGAAAAATAAGATGCAGCTGATCCAAACTATGTTATTTTCAATTATCTCATATGCAGTACACCCAGAATGCTCCTTACAAGCAAGGATGGTGAGACTATGTCTTACATACTTTGGATATGTTGTCAGTATGGATCAGTCCCTGCAAAACCGCATCATTCGTGGTAAAGCAGAGGATCGGTGGAAAAGTGGGAGATTTTCTACAAGATGGATTTGACACAGTGACTGCAACAGTGGGCTCAAACATAAAAATCGTGAGGATGGCACAGGACTAGGCAATGCTTTGTTCTGTGGTACATATTGTCGCTATGAGTTGGAGCTGACTGTACAGCACCTAACAACAACACATATATATGAAATCTCGACAGTGAATAAGGAAGAGCAAAGAAGAAGTGATCACTTTGAAATATCGTGTTAGCAAATGATGCTGAACATACCATGAACTGCCAGAAGAACAAACAGATTTGTCTGGAAAGATGTATAACCACGATGATCCTTAGAAGCAAGCATGGGGAGACTTCATGTAATGCACTTTGGACACTGTCAGGAGGAATCGGCCCGTGAAAGATGACATCGTGCTTAGCAAAGAGAGGAAAGCCCTAAGTAAGAGGGACTGACAGAGTGACTGCAGCAATATGCTGGAGCATAGCTGATTGTGAGTATGGTACAAGACAAGGCACTGTCTCCTTCTACTGTCTGCAGGGTCACTATGAGTCAGAACCAATTCAATGGCACCAAAAGATGATAATAGTAGCTCAAACCTACATGTGATAATGGGCGTCTCTGGGTACTTCCTGTCATGTTTAGAGAGAGCGTCCATGCGAAAAACCTAGTTTTTGACCTCAACTCTGACCTAAGTAGACACATGATTTTGGGTGAAGCTTTTAATATTCTGAGTTTCACTTTTCTCAGTAGACAACATGGAATGGTCCCTGATGCTGACCAAATAGTATGCATTTGAAAGCTCAGCAAATCCCTTTCCACACGCACTAAAAAGCCTGTTGCCATTGAGTTGACTCCAGCTCATAGCAATGCTGTGTGTATTGTAGTAGAACTGTGCACCACGGGACTATGCCATTGCTGTTAGGTCCTCTTGCTCACAGTGACCCTGTGCACAGTGTGACAAAACACTGCTGAGTCCTGCACCGTGCTCACAGTCAGCATCTGCTGTCTTCCTCTCTTTCGCTGACCCTCCACTCTGCCAAACATGATGTCCTTTCCCAGTGATTGATCCTTGCTGGCAGTATGTCCAAATTCCGTAGGGTTTTAGTGGTTGAATTTAAAAAGTTGATCACTAGGTTTTTCTTCCAAGAAAGGTTGGAGGTGGGCTTGAACTCCAGCTTTTCAGTTACAAGTCTAATGCATTAACTATGCACACCACTCGAGAATTCCTCCCAGTAAGCCCTAAAAATCTGTACAGATTATGATGATGATGATAATAGTGATAATTATGTTGATGATAATGATCATGAGAGTAAGTTTTCTGTGAATTATCTACCAAGCTTCGCAGTTACACTATGTTGATCAAAATTACTACTCTGTGCCATGAATTTATTTTGTTATATCCACATAGACACTATAATGTTATATCTATCCTACCTTCCCTGTAGTTAACACCTTTCCATTCAGGCAGTGTATTAACTGTATTTTTTTATCCATTCATTCTATTTATAAGTTATCATTCTCCATTTCTCATAAATTTGAATATAAGCACTTATAGGAAAACTTCCACAGCTAATTGAAATAAAATGACTGCTTTTTCTGACATTAAATTCCAAGACAATCTTTCCTCCTCATCTCTGGGCTCATATTTTGGAAATGATTTTATCTTTTTCTGAATGCATAATATACATTTAATCTCTCAATATCATCTTTCATCTTTAATATTACAATGCTTAACAGGCATACTCTGAACAATGTCTCAGTTGTTTTTACTATATGGTAACAGAATGGACTAAACACAGAGAAAAATGAATTTTCTGCATAATAAATTAGTTGAGAAAGCAAGGCAAGAGTTCTAGAATTTCGTGGAAAATTGCTCAGCCCTGAGAGCTGAGGTTACTTGAGGGGGTTGGGAGGGTGGAAAGAATGCAAGCAGAGAGTACTCTGCAGCAATTACAAGCAACACAGTAAGTCATAACTTCATAGATGGCTCTTAAAAGCATGAAGATGAGAGAAACGTGTAAGGAAATGTATAAAGAACACAAAAATACCTGTACACAAAACAAAAATACACATAATGAAATAACTCATTTTGCCTTCACCCAAAAAAAGAAAAAAAACAAATTAAGTAAGTTAGAATGGTTGGTGGTGGGAAGAGATGAGAGAAGTGAGGGGAATTTTAGTGAGAAACTAAGATAAAATAGAAAGGGGACAGAAAGAGAGATGTGAAAGAGAAAGAGAGATAGAAAAGTAAAAGAAAGGAAGGAAATAAAAGGAAGAATAAACAGACAAAAGTAAAAAGAAAGAAGAAAGTGAGGAAAGTAGGAAAATAAACTTTGAGTTTCATTTTGGTAAGAAAATAAAATTCTGAATGAAATGTATTTTATTAGTGTGAAAAAAATTAGGAAAAGAAAGCCAGTGAAACTGCCAATTGTTTAAATATTCACTTGACAAATATTAAACAATTATTCTGTCATGTCTTTTTTTTTTAAGCTAAATCGATAGAAAAAGCTTCTGCTGAATGCTAAAACTCTTTAAGTTCCTCTGAAATAAATAATTCTGTGTAGTTCTTGGACAGCTACCTAAATCTGATCTTTTATTTAACAGGGTAAAATATTCCTTAAGATACATAGAACCAGAGAGCCAGTTGGCTGCAATGACATTTTACATTTAGACTGTAAGCATATTGTATATCCCCAAATCTCAGTCACACGTTTATTACTCCTGATTTAAGGACCACAGTGACCTCAATTCGCTTTTAGCCTGTTTCTTCTAACTGCCTCAGAGGGTTCTGTCTTATCTTCTAGAATTTGTTGGTAGGTTCTTTCTCTGAAAATCTAATTTTTTCTTTCTTTTCTTCTTTCAATGCAAAATCAATTTTATAAATGGTGATTAAAAAAGTACAGTTCACTGAGCTGAAAAATAACTTGAAAGTCTAAGGGGGCTGTGAAGTCCCCCTTAATTTAGCAGTGTTCCCTTATTGGTAGGTTAACTAAAGCTACCTAGCAAAGAACTACACTGAGGCTTGTAAGCACTTATAAAAGGATGATCTCTTACCATAGATAATTTGCTGCCTAAATTGAGGGTTTTTATGTATTTTATTTTTTCTCATTCTAGTATAAATTTAGCCATTATAAAATCAAAAGACACATTGCCATGGGAAAATCTGCTGGAACAACCTCTTTAAAGTGATAAAAAACAAAGATGTCACCTTGAAGACTAAAGCATGCCTGACACAAGCCATGGTGTTTTCAGTTACATCATATACATGCAAAAGCTGGACAATGAATAAGGAATTACAGAAAAATTGATGCCTTTGAACTGTGGTTTTGGAGAAGGATAAGTACTGGATGTACCATGGGCCAAAACAACAAACAGATCTGTTATGGAAGAAGTGTAACCAGAGTGCTCTTTGGAAGCAAACTTGGCAAGACTGCTTCTTACATACTTTATGTACACGTTGTCAGCAGGGATCAGCCTCTGGTGAAGGATATTGTATTTGGTAGAGTGTGGGGTCAGTGAAAAAGAAGAAGACCCTCAACTAAGTGGACACACACAGTGACTGCAACATGGGCCAAAGTATAAAAACGATTGTGGGCATGAAGCAGGACCAGTCAGTGATTCCTTCTGTTGCACATAGGGGCATTATGACTCAGAACAGACTCAATGGCACATGACAGCAACAGTATACATTTTAGTAACCAGTCATATCCTTAAGCTATTTGTTAAGGTGCTGTCTGTATATTGGAAATTATTTACAGTGTTGTAATAATTTAACGAAAGACATGTTTTTACTTAAAAACAAGAAAGTGTTTTCTTTGTGACTACTGAAATATTGTACTACTCTAAAATATTTATCTATGGAGTAATAAAATACCTGAACTATTATAAGATGGATTAGTATACATTTTTGAACTCTGATTCTTAATGAGAGTGTAGTTATACCTTATATGTACTTACGTGGGAATATTATTTATTTATAAAATTTACCTTATTCATTTATTCTCTTGAACTTATATAAGTATTTGATTTACAATATTTGCCTCATGAATCATTCCACACTCCATAAACTGAAATGTGTATTTTCCTTGCCCATGTTATATTATCTTAGGTAGCTACACTTAAATGTACTCCAACACACACACATACACACAAACACACTTGCATACACTTCATGTATAGATAAGCTGCTCATATTTCCTGCATCTGCTTTATAAGCAGGAGAAAAATGAGAGCAGACAACTCAAGGACTTAGCAACCCTTTTAGTTATCTTAGAATCTGATATGACTTTAAATTCAGAGAATGCCTTTTAATAACATTTTCATTTATATATTCAAATGCAAAAACAGATAGCTGATAACATTACCATTCCCATCTTTTAAGTATAGGTAGTTAGGGTCATCATTCATAATGAATAGGTCTTCAGGTGTCAAACAGAACATAACATACCACCAAACAAAATATCATTTACAAGTAAATGGGAGTCCTGGTGTTACAGTGGTTAAGAGCTCAGCTGGTAACCAAAATGTTGGCAGTTCAAATCCATCAGCTGCTCCTCGGAAACTTTATGGAGAAGTTCTACTCTGTCCTATAGTGTTGCCATGAATTGGAATTGACTCAGCAGTAATGGCTTTTTTGGTATAGCCAAGCCAAGTGCCAAATAACTGAAATTCGGAATTGACCTGTAGGCTTTCCCATGTTGTACTCGAATTCTTTGAATGTACGTGTATTAATTGACAAAAAGAAAAACAACCATGTTAAAATTGTTTCATGACCCCTGGATATATGATTGCCTACCCACTTTTTCTGGTTTTCAGATTTCTTGGAACTCTACATTTCTCACTGAAAGAATGAAAGACTAAGAAAACATTTGCTGAAACAAAATAGCTGGGCTTTCATGCTTAATTATGAGGCAGTTCTTCTAGGAAGTGTGATTGCTTAAAAAAATTATTTCTTCTGACTTTCAAACAGCTAGATAAGCCTTATAAGCATATTTATGGTTGTTGGGTGACAGAGTCCTGGGTGGGGTTTGCTTTGTTCTTTGTTGCAATAAGTCTTGCCACCCATGAGTACTAGGATAGACAAGTACCCACAAATTACGATACTTAAGAACACTCCAAGTTTTGTGGTAATTATGTATTCCCACAAAAACTTTCTCAAAACTTATACTGACAATCAAAAATTTAAGCTCACTGCATGTCTCAGCAAGCTTCTATTAAGAAAAATGCATGGTATAGTAATAATAACAATCCAAAGCAGAAAATAATTGGGTCATGAAAGGGTTCTTCAAAGGCTCATAAGAATCAGACTGATCTTCCAGTTGGAGGGTCTCTGTTATAACTGTAGAAAAAATGTGACTGCATTGCAAAAGTCTATCCACTGTCATCATTCTCCACATTGTTAAACAAATTCATCAAGAATAATCTTGAACAAAGATAAGAATAATCATATTCATGTTTAAAATTTTATCAAATAAAAAAATCAACTGAAAAGTAAATAAAATCCCAAGCGAACAACAAAGCCCTTCCTACTAGGTTACTTGGATGCCAAAATTTTACTACTGAGTATGTAATACATTGGATTAGAACTCTATTTTTAAGGAATAATATAAAAATAAAATTGGCCATGGGAAGGGTAATGAATTCAACCTATCTTTAAAGCTCCCTTTTCCTGTTTGATTACCATTATTTTGCTAAATAATACCACAAGCCAAGTCATGTATTATTAATCCTTCAATAAACATTAGCTGAATAAATGCATAAATATGTATTCTTTTGGTAAAGGACCACTAATTTCAGAGACAGAAATCTTTGGGGTTAAATTTGAGCTTTTCTACTTATCCTTGTTTGACTACAAGTTAATGACTTAATTACCCTTCAAGTTGTAAACTGTGAAAAGGCTATATACTAAGGGAGTTTCCACAAAATTGTTTTAAAGCTGGAATGAGATGCTGATGCAGCGTCAGACAGTGTGGGATATCAACTGATGGCTTAGTCTTTCCCCTAATTTATTTTTCATATTTAACAGGAGCATCATTATCAAGATGCTAGGTAATCTCAAATTACAGAGATCAAATGTGAGCCACAAGCTACAGTTAAGGATATTACCATATCAAAATGTGCCTGTTGTCTAAAAATTCCTAAGTTAGGGAAAAACAAAGGCAATATTTAGAGATGTCCTCTCAGGATCCGACTCGACGGCACTTGGCTTGGCTCTCAGTTTAAATTCAAAATTTCAATGCGATTTTTGTCTTCAAATCACAAAATCTAATTGAATTTGCACAGAATAAGCCGGCAAAATTTTTCTGCTGTAGGAATTACTGTAAAATGATTAAGTAATTAAGTGGGTTGGAGGAAGACTCTGTTCCTACAGATGTCTTAGAATCTCCCAGAACTGGAAATCAGTAGGAAACTACTACCCACTAAACCCACTGCCATCAAGTTGAATTTGACTCACAGCGATCCTATAGCGACCTTACTAGACAAGAACAAATACTCTTAACTTTTGGTCATTCTAGAAGAGTCTGCCTCTGGAGTCTTCCTACGCCCATGATCCAGTTGTTTGCTCTTCATCACCCCTGTAATTTGGTCATTTGGAAACTATAATTAAGTTTCTCTCATTAAGACTTGTTAGTATTTAAAAAGCCCTGCCTTTGCTGTATATGCATAAAGTTTTGTTTGAAGTATGTTTCTTTCATGGAAGGAAAGTATAGCAAAGAAAGATATTTACATTTCAAATAGACTCTTGCAAAGCATGTAGCTTCTTCAGTCGTTTGTAATTCAATCACTTGGATAAAAAGTGCTGATGCTGAAACGTAGGAGCAGAAAGTTTCAGAGTTTCTAAATTAAATCTGGTCCTGGTCAGTAATGGATGTGTTGGTATGTGAATGTTGTCCAGAGTTAAAGGAGCTTATTTTAGGTGGCCTGAAGCTTATACCAAACATATTTCCACTGATATATTAATAAGGAAATTTGATCTCACTTTGAAAATTTCATTACGTGGGAGTGTTATCTATTTTTTTTAATAAAAAAAATTGCAGGATATAGAGAAAGTATAAATGATCTCGTCATCATAATGTGTGTGCTCATGTATGTTGTATGGAATGAGAAGGTAGTCTCCTCTTTTTTTTTTTTTTAACATTTTATTGTAGTTTAAGTGAAAGTTTCCACTCCAAGTCAATTTGCCACATAAAAACCAACACACATACCTCTATGCAGCTCTAATCAATCTCCCAATACTGTGACAGTACACTCCTCCCTTCCACCCTATACTTATTCATTCAGACAACTCCTGTCCCATCCTCTCCGCCCTCCCATCTCACCTCTAAAGAGGAGCTGCTCCAACACCCTCATGTATACATTTAAGCCAAGAAGCACGCATTTCACCAGCATCACTCCATGTCTTAAAGTCCAGTCCAGTTTTCGTCTGAAGAGTTGGCTTCAGTACTTGTTTTAGCTCTGGACTACAGCGATTCCGGGGACCGTGTTCTCAGGGAGCCTCCAGGTTGCTGGACCATCAAGTTGGGTATTAATTATCTCTACCCCTATTTTTTTTCCCCGTTACATCAGTTACTGTACTTTTTGTTCCCTGTCACAGCAGTCATTTGTGGTGGCGAGGCATGATTTATTTCTTCTAGTCTCTTGCGGATGTGATCTCCTGATGATTTGGCCCCTCTGGCTTGGGGCCATATTTTCATCATGTCTTTGATATCTTTCATTTTCCTTTGCTCCAGGAGCATTAGGGCCAGTTGATGCTCCTTAGATGGCAGCTTGATAGCCTTTAAGATCCAAGATGCCACTCAACAAAATGGAATGCAGAATATTTTCTTTAAAACAAAAAAGTACTTATGCCAATTGACCTATACATTCCCTGAAATTATGGACCCAGACCCCTGCCTTTGCTGTTCTGGGCTTTGAAATGTTGTGCTCTGTCTAGGAAGCCTCCTATCTTCTGGTGTAGTCCAGCAGCGCTAGTTTCCCTTCTACAGTGTACTCTCATTTGCTTCACTCAACCCAATTCCTGTTTACTATCTATGAATACTGTCTCTTTCCCACCCCTCCCCTGTAATCAACAGAGATTAATTTCTTCTGTGCTTAAACCTTTTTGTGAGTCATTACAATAGTTGTCTTATATGATATTTGTCTTTTTGTAACTAATTTGACTCAGCTTACTGTTTTCCAGGTAAGTAATCTTGAGCAAAATTTTACTTGCATGTGACATTAATGATATTCTTTGATAATGTCAGCATTTCATTGGGAAGAAGCATCAACGTGGATCTCTTCCAGTTAGTGGGCCAGGTAGCTGTCTTCCAAATTTCTTGGCATAATGAGTCCGCACGTCCAGTACTGCATCCATTTGTTGAAACATCCCAGTTGATATTCCATTGATTCCTGGAGCCTTGTTTCTCTCCAATGCCTTCAATGCAGCTTCAACTTTTTTCTTCAGTACTAGCAGTTCCTGATCATACGCTGCCTCTTCAAACAGTTGAGCATCGACCAGTTCTTTTTTTGTAAACTGATCCTCTGTGTTCTTCCCATCTTCTTTTGATGCTTCCTGAGTCATTTAATATCTTTCCAGTAGAATCCTTCAGTATTATAACTCAAGGCTTGAAGTTTTCTTCAGCTCTTTCAGCTTGAGAAATGCAGTTCATGTACTTCCTCTTTTGGTTTTCTCTCTCTAGCTCTTTGCACATGCTATTATAATACTTTACTTTGTCTTCTCGAGCTGCCCTTTGAAATCTTCTGTTCAGTCCTTTTATTTCATCATTGCTTCCTTCTGCTTTAGCTGCTCAACATTCAAGAGTAAGTTTCTGACATCTAATTTGATCTTTTTTTTAATGTATTTTTTTAATGACCTTTCGCTTTTTTTTTTGTGGATGATGTCTTTGACATTCCACAAGTCATCTGATGATTGGTCATTAGTGTTCAGCTCATCAAATCTGTTCTTGAGATGGTCTCTAAACTCAGGTGAGAAGTAATTACGGTCCTACTTAGGTTCTCATGGATTTGTTCTCATTTTCTTTGGTTTCAATTAATTAAAATGAAGAAAATTAAAACAGTCTAGTGCTGCTGTGCTATAATAGGAATACCACAAATGGGTGACTTTAACAAACAGAAATTTATTTTCTCAAAAGTTTAGACCATGATTCTGAATTCAGGGTGACAGTTCTAAGAGAAGGGTTTCTCTGTCTGTTCTGTATGGAGAAAAGTCCTTATCTCTTATGAGTTTCTGCTTCTGGACAATCTTACTGTGATTTAGCATTTCTCCTCCTCCATCTCTGATCTGCTGGTTTATTTCATCTCTTTTCTGTCTCAAAAGAGATTGACTCAAAAGACACCCAGAACTGCCTCATTACTGTAGCAAAGACCACTCATTCCTAAATGGGCTTAAAACTACAGGAACAGAGGCAAAAATTTACAAGACATATTTTTGTGGGGCGTGACTCAATCCATAACCTTGCAGGCTTTGACGCTGAAAAATTTATGTATTTGCCACAAGCAAAACATGTTCACTCCATCATGTCATCTCAAAAATTTCTAATCATCTCCAAATCTAAAGTTGTATCTTCTGAATCATTTAAATTAATTATGGATGGCGTTTTAGACTGGTTCCATTGTAAGGAAAAATTCCCTTATATCTGTTAGCCCGAGAAATCTAGACTAAAAGTTATTTGTTTCCAAAGAATAGTACTGGAACAGGCACAAAATAGATATTTCCATTACAAATGGGAGAAACTAGCGGGAAAGAAAGGATAACTATGTGTGCATGTACATAGTTATAGTTACGTAGTTATATTGTTTTGTTTTTATGATTGCATATTCATAGCTATATTTATATGACTATGGTTTTTATATAGCTGTAGTTACAGTTGCGGGATTGAATTTTATTTTTTCTTCTAGTAGTGAACTTCTATTCTTTGACTCCTGTAACCTATTTGCCTAACACAAAATAGGTGGCTAAAAATTGTTTATTGAATGAATACTTGATACCCTTTTAATTGATTCTCAAATGATGAGGCAATCATCTTGGCTGATAGGTGATGTGCTCTACCCATTTACTGGCATGGTAATTGATAAACTGGAAGACATGACCAAAGATAATAAATTGAAAAGTTGCATAGAGGGAAAAATAATGTGACTGCATTTAAAAAAGAAAAGAAAAGAAAAACTACTCTAAAGATGATCAACAGCTCAAGTATTTAAGTTCTCTTGGTGACTACTGGAAAAAAATCAGTGCCGTAGACAGAAGAAATGAGGCAGTATAGGCTTTATGAGAAATGTCATCACCTCTACAGTATAAAGTGAACCAATAAAACTAATCTACACAGGGCTTTTAGATTTTGATTAGATTGTAGATTGCAAGCATTTTTGAGAAGTTTTTGTAAAAATAGCAATTGATTTCCTTTTTACCCAAGCAATTTAATCTATGGCACAAGTTACAAAGCCAGCTGTGGGATAGCAGATTTCCCTTCAGGATCAATGAGCTGGAAGCAATATACCTGCCACTGGGTTACTAAAATAATCATTTGGCAAAGATAATTTTAATGGGCAAGAATAAAGGTTAACCACTTTTGTTAAGGCTCTTTTGAGCCAGAATGATTCAAGTGCCACATCCATCTGACCATTTCTTCCTCTTTCAGTCTTGCTCCTTTCTTGTTCTTGTTCAGTGAGAAAGTCTGTCAAATCTTGGCAGCATTCGCAAAAATATGAGAAACTCTATCAGATTCTCTGCTGTTTGACATAATGGGCTCTACTCTTCTATGAAGCATAACTGCAGCCCTCTTTCATAAAGCCCAATGTGTTACATCATAAAAAAAAGAAAAGAAAAAAGAAAACTTATACAAAATCATGTAGAGTTCAGTCTGATGTAGATATCTCTAAAGCACAAAACTGACAGAACTGGAAACAGTTCAGAAACAGAAGAACGGATGTTGAAGACCATAAAGGGATAGAAAGTATATTGAATCAAGTGTCCAAGAGATTTGGTTTATGATGGCATTCTCTCTCAAAATAAATTAATGAACACTATCAATATGCATTATGAATTTTGAAGAAATACAGGTGGAATGAAAAAGTAGCCCATATTCCCAACACTGAAACACAGTTCTCAGTCTTTAGATATGCAAGTGTTCTTTACTGCCCAAACTCATCTGTGTCTTAAGTTCAGATAATGTGAGTTTGGATCATAATTAGAAATACTAAGATATACTGCACTGGCCAAAGATTTAGCTTTAGATATCAGGTAGTAAGGTAGTAAGGAATTAATGTGAAAAGTTATCTGAATCCTTAGGTTTCCAAGTTCTAATGTTGAGAGCTGAAATAGTAGATTTTTCTTTTCTTTTTTTAATAAGATTTTTTTCTTAATTTATTCTTGTTATTGTTTTGCATTTTTAAGATATGCATATATGTATGAAAAACCCAATAAATTAGTGGGCAGTACATACACACAAATATTATTATGTTTGGTAGAGTGCAACATCAGTGAAAAAGAGGGAAATTCAATGAGATGACTTGGCATGCATACACACACATGGCCACAGAATTCAAAAACCAAATCTACAGTCATCAAGTCAATTCCAACTCATAACTACCCTGTAGAGCACAGCAGACCTGCTCCATATTGTTTTCAAGGAGTGCCTGGTGAATTCAAACTGCAGATCTTTCGGTTATTGTCTATAACACTTAAACACTACACCACCATTGTTTCCTGGATTGATACAGTGGCTGCAAAAATGGTTCAAACACAGCAATGACTATGAAAATGGTACAGGACAGGACAGTATTTCATTCTGTTGTACCTGGGACCCCTCTGATTCAGAATGGACTTGATAACACTTAACAACAGCAATAATAATAAACACTGGGGCACTAGTATGATGTAGTATTGTTTTCAGTACATTCATTTTATACAGCTTTATTAAACATAAAGATGTAAGAAGATACAGAAATTCAATACATTATAGAAAAAGTTCATTTCCTGAAAGGAAATTCACTTTTATTCCAGCATGTTTGCTCACTCTTCTACACATATGTCTTCGGTTTTCTTATTTGTTTTACAACATTTTTATAAAACATATTTAATTTATCTGTGCTAAGTACAGCACAAATTATTTATTAGTCACCTTATGTAAATTATGTGTAAAGATATACCACATGCATTTTTAATATTATAAATTACAAAATGGCCATTATCACAGCAGATAAATAACAGAAGCTAATTTTAGAAAATATTATTTACACAACATTAAATTCACTTGTTTTCTTTTTTTAATTTTTTTATTTACTGTGATTGAGTGAAAGTGTACATTCCAGTTTAAATTTGCTTGCCTGCCTATGTACAGCTCCTACTGCTCTCCTTGCCCCTGGTAGCAGAACTCTCCTCCTTTCTGTTCTATACAAGTCATACCCTCTTAACAACCCCCTGTTGCTTCTTCACCCTCTCCACTCCCCTCTAGTAAGAGGCCAGTTGGGTGACATCCTATAGATATGTAGAACCATAAAAGGCACACATGATATGGTCACTCTGTGACACCAAGTCTAATCCATTCTTGTCCGAGGAGTTGAACTCAATAATGATTTGTGACTAGGGGCAACTTCAGGTCTAGGGGCCGTGCTCCTAGGGGAACCCCTAGGCTTTCAGACCATCAGTTGTTGTCTTTTAGTGGAGTTGTCGGGGTACACCCCTTCTTATTCTGGTATTGCCACAGGGACTCAACTTTGTGAGCCCCATCACAGCTGTCACTGGAGGTAGCTGGGCACCATCTGGTTCTTCTGGTTGCATGTTGATGTAATCACCCATTGGCAGGGGTCGTTCTGTCTTCTGGGGTCTCTTTTGCCTGTGTTGTTTTCGCCCTTGGTGGTCATCTTTTCCAGATAAGTTGAGACTAATTGGTGAACCTCAGATGGCAGCTTGCTAGCTATTAAGACCCCAGATGCCACTCACCAATATGGGGTGGAGAGGACTGTCTTAGAAATGTGATAGTTATACCAATTGGCCATGATGTCCTCTGACAGCATGGTCCAGGTACTCTCATCCCTGCTACTCTGTCCTTACCAATTGAGTTAAGATTGGAAAAGTTTTCAGGTTATGTTGAAGTCCAGTTTAAAAGATCTTCTTTCTAATACGTGCTGTCATTGATTTCACTCAACCAAATTTCTATCAACTATCTAATCTAGAACCAGCCCTCTCTCACCCTCCCTCCTCTCCTTTACAGCTGTCAAAGAGTCTTTTCTTCTGCACGTGAGTCAGTTTTTAAGTTCTTAAAGCCGGAGTCTCATACAATATTTGTCCTTGTGCCACTGACTGATTTCATTCAATATGATGGATAGAAAGTTCCATATATGTTGATGAGGTTTAGTTGGTTAATTGTTGCGATAAGGTCTTCTGTGCCTTTATTGAGCTTTTATTTCTTTTATTTTTTTTTAAGGTATAATTTATTTTATCTGCGATTAGTATTGCCACACCTGCTCTTCTTAGTATATTGTTAGCTTGGTATATAGTATTCCACCTTTTAATTTTCAGTTTGTTCATATCCTTAAGTCTAAGGTAAGTTTCTTGTAAGCAGCATATAGATGGGTTGTGTCTTTTGATCCAAGATGTCGCTCGTTGTCTCTTTAGTGAAGTGTTCAGTCCATTTACCTGCAAAGTAATTATTGATAGGTATGTGTTTAGTGCTGTCGTTTTGATGTATTTACTTTTATGTTGATGTTTTCTCTGTTCTGTTACTATTCTGTTCTGGGACATTCTCCTTTATGGGTTGATTTTTCACCCTTTTCAGTGTTGGTTTTGTGTTTGTTGAGACTCCTGTGTTGTGTTTCTTGTTTTGATATGTCACTGTTTTGTTGTGCTTTGCAGCCACCCTATGACTCCCCTTAATAATGTATGTTTAAACCTGATTTTAACTTCTAAATATCTTATTAACTTTCTCCCACCTGGACGGACTATAACTACTGTAGTATATCCCTCCTTTTAATGTGATGGTATCATACTTTTCATGATATGATCACTGGATCACTTATTTTAGTATTATAGCTTTGGTTAGGGTTTTATGCCTTCCTTAACCGAGTAGGTTTATGGATGATGTGTTGTGTATTGTCTCATAAAATATAGAGTTAATGGTTTTGTTCTTGGAAGCCAAGAGCTTCTTTCAGTATTTTTTTGTAGCTTTGCTTTGTTTTTTATAAAGTCTCTGAGTTTCTGTTTATCTGTGAAGGTCTTCATTTCATTTTCATATTTGAAAGACAGTTTTTCAGGGTATATAATTCTTGGTTGGAAGTTTTTCTCCTTCAAGGCTTTGAATGTGCCACCCCATTTCCTCCATGTCAACATGGTTTCTGCTGAGAAGACAAAAGCCTACAGGGCTTCTCTCTGAATGTTAGCTTTGCTTTGAGTCTCACTCCCTTTAAGAGTTTCTGCTTATGTTTCATTTTGTTAAGCTTGATTATAATATGTCTTGGAGTTTTTCTTTTGGGGTCTATATTGTATGGTGATTGATACGCATCTTGGATATCCATGTTCTCTTCTTTAATAATTTCTGGGAAGTTTTCTGTCAGCAAGTCAACAACAATCCTCTCTGTGTTTTCAGGTATCCCTTCTGTTCAGGAACTCCAGTTACTTGTAGATTGTTCCTCTTGATAGAGTCCCACGTGTTTCCTAATGCTTCTTCATTTTTCTTGTGTCTTTTCTCTGATGTCTCCTCAAAAATGCTGGTGTCAGTAATTCTGTCTCTCCAGTCAGAAAGTCTGTTTTCCATTTGTTCAATTCTGTTCTCTTGGCTTTGAATTGAGTTATCTGATTCTTTAATTTTGTTATTGATCTGTTGGACTTCAGAATACTGGAGTTCCATGAGTTTGAACAGCTTGCTTGATTTTTCATTTTGGTCTAAAAAATTTTGTCTAATGTCTAGGAGGACTCTGTATATAATTCTTTTGTACTCAACCTCTGAAAGTTTCAGAAAGGCTTCTTCATCTGGGAAGTTCTTTGGTTTTTTCTTTTTGGACCTTTCTGGAGCCATGGTTGGATTTTTCCTTAAGTGTTAGGCCAAGGTCTGTTGCTTTTGGGGCATCTAGAGGTTGTTTAGTTTCTCTGGTGTTGCCTTAATAGCAGCTGAAGTAGAAGTTGATCACCGGTTACCTCTATGAACTCCAGCAACTGGGCCCAGTGGAATCTCTGGGATAGCAGGCTGTATCTCCTGGCTGGCAAAGCCATGGCCCTTACTTATGGAGTAACTGGGATGCTATCAACTGACTCTATGTTGTGGGTCAATCAAGATTGGAAGATATGCCGTCAGGCTGCACCACAGTTATTTCTCTAGGTACTCTTATTTTGAAAGGTAAAAGCTACCTGACAGCTTCCATAAATAGTCAGGCTGTCAGGTGTGCAAGCCCCTCTTTCCAGCTGGCAATGGAGGTACCTCTATATCTGTTGCTAGATGCTGTGCTCCAGTTCAAAGTATCAACAGGCTACTACCCTGCTGTCATCAGGTGCTGGACTGTACCCAAAGGGTAAACTGTGCTAAACACAGCTCTTCTTCTGGGGAAGCACTCCCCAGGCTGGCACTGCCTCCTGGCCTGGAAATTAGCCCCCTGCTCAGGTCTCTGTTTGGGTAGCTTAGCCTCCCAGTCAGACAAGATAGCGTCCTGCAGAGGCTCTCCCGCCTGCTGGGAAATAGCCAAATCAATGATGGAGGTTCAGAAAGAGGGATGGAGGGGCCCTAGTCCTCAGTGTCCAGAGCCAGGATCTCAAAAGTGTGGCTATTCCACCTGCTGGTCACGTCAGCAGTGTGGCAGAACTTTGCTGCCAGTTAAGCCCAATTGCTGCCACAGGCTAACAAAAAGGAAAAAGGTTAAAGCTGATAGTTAACCTTCAGTCCACGAGAGCCGGGCAATCAACAAAGGCAGGGGTCAGTGAAAGAGAAGTTTCCCATTCGGTGGCATGTAGTCCGAAATGACAGCCCTATACCATGTCCTAGGGCTCACTAGGTGTCCAGAAGGCTCTGTTTAATTATTAATCCTGGCCTTAATATTTGGAGTGAGTTAAGGAGATGTGTGTCTAGTCTGCCAGCTTGACTCTGCCCCCTGTTTTCTTTTATAAATTTACCAATGTTATCTGTGCAAAGACTTCTCAATAATTGTTTAGAACACATTATTTTATTAACTGGATGCCCCCAAGAAATTAATAATTGACAAAACATTCCTGGTTTTCCTACAACACTCTTGAAAGAACTCCCACTTCTCAGGGTAGTTGATCAGAACTGATTTACTTCCATAAAGACCTTCCAACTGCTAATAGTTGTACCTTAAATGGCCACTTAACATTATATGTTTCAAACCATTTTTCTTTGATGCTGACTGGTGAAAAACATTCGATTTATAAGCCATTAAGAAGTGAATGTATGGCATGCCCTGCAATTAATTAGAAGTCAAATAATAATAAAATGCAATTAACTCAATGTCTAAAAGTTAAAAAGAAAAGTCATCTAATGAAAAATAAAAGCAGCATAAACTCAAATGGAGAAATAATTTTTACTCCAAGAAAAAAAAAAGCAATTCTCTGCCTCTTTTAGTTCATCAGTTCTTATCTTCTTCAGCCATTTTAATTAACATGTTAATAAATTCCCTGGTAGATTTAATAGCAAGTGACAATCACAAAGTGTGAGCTGAAGTAAAATCTAACATAGCAAATTTGTTGCTTGTAAAAAATATCGTTATTGCCTAGCCAACCATAACAGGAATCTCCCTCCCTGTCTCTTGGGAAAGTTGCTGGTCAGGAGAAGATTTAAGCTTTATCCCCTACATAGTAAGCAGAATTAATGATCTATTTGCTTAGAAACCATATATTAGCTCTAGTTTATCCCTCTTCTGGTTAAACAGTAGACATTACTTGGTCTCTATGATAGATCTGAATGCAGCCAAGAGCATCAATCAATGTCAGCAGCTGATTAGTCAGTGTCTTTGACAAGCTTTTCTATCTCACTGAATGAAAGCCAGCTGACTGCTCTCAGGTCTCTCTGTGTCCACAGCCCTCCACTGCCGCTATATTACATAACTAATGCTGACCGTGGAAGTTTCTCTGTGTCAGCTAACATTCAGTTTCTCTCATTTGCTTAATATTATATCTACATTGGTCTACTAGTACGTCCAATTACAGAACTCGGCTGATCAACAGTGTGAGAGCTTGTGAAGCAATGATGAAGCAGTGAGTGGAAATGGGCGGAGGTAGTTGTATTTTAACGACAACATTTGTCCTCCTCAAGGCAGAAAAGTGACATAAAATGTACTTCCTAGATGACGTGATAAAAATTGGATTTGTCAAGATTAAAAACATTGCTAGTTGAGGAATAAAAGATGGCAACAGGAGGAAAACATTGCCCTTGAGATGAATCCACATTGTGAAAGTACAAGAGTAATTAGTACTAAAAAGATCATTAAATTGATATTCACTTCCTCTTAAAAGTTTACTCAAGCCAATCTCTTACTGCAACGATGTAAGCAAACTCCATTAGGAACACTGGAGTTTATCTGCCAGCCTCCAGAGCGAGGGGTAACAAAAAATCCATTGCTGTCTACCAGAAAACCAAACATACTGCTGTGGAGTCGGATGCGACTCATAGCAACCATAGAGTGGCCCTAGAGGTCAGAGTAGAACTACCCCATAGAGTTTCTAAGGAGTGCCTGGTGGATTTGAACTGCTGACCCTTAGGTTAGCAGATGTAGCACTTAACTGACTACACCACTGGAGTTTCCACATTGCCATCTAGTGGAGTCCAACTCAGAAGGACCTTACAGTACATAGTAGAAGTGTCCTACAGGAGACCCAAGGTTGTATTCTTTTTGGAAATAGTCTGCCACATCTTTCTCCCTTGGATTGGCTGGTGAGTTCAAAATGTCCACTTTTGGGTTATCAGATGAAAAATTAATCACTGTACCACTTAAGCAGAAGGAATAAAATTTATTTGCAAAAAATTTGAGCGAATGGAGAAGATATGAATTTTGACTTTCTTAACATCCAACTGTATGTGGTGTATGTACAACCCCTATAATTAAACATAAAACTGGAAGGAACAGGTCATCTGTAGTGGGATTAAGCCAGCCAGCCAACTGCCGTTGAGCTGGATGCGATAAAGATTACTTAATTTTATCCTTCTTTTGTGTACTAACAAAACCTTGGCGGGGTAGTAATTAAGTACTACATATGGTGATCAAATGGTCACAGTTCGAATCCCCCAAATTCTACTTGGAAACTCTATGGAACAGTTCTAGTCTGTCCTATAGAGTTGCTATGAGTCTGAATTGACTCAACGGCCATGGATTTGGGTTTTGTGTCTGGGTAACAGCATCAAATGCTAAGAAGCCATTTAGACATAAATCAAATGACATTACCCAGCAAAATCTTTGTGTTCTTTTTTCTATATATATCATACTTTTTTTTATGTTCAGCAATTGAGCTTATTCTGGTGAAATCTCACATTTTCTAGTTTTGACTCAATAGCATGTAATTTTAAAAGATTAAAATTGGGTTCCTGTGTAGAATTACAAATTTATGAATTTCATCCCAATTATTTTTCTTTTCCCAAAAAATAATAATGTAAACAGTAATTATAAATATAAGAATCAGATAGTAACTGGAATTAGTTTTAGGTTTCTTTTTTTAGCTATTCAAGCATACCTCATGTGACAATTTTCTTCAAGTTGGAACAGAATATACATAAATATAAAGCAGTCATGTAAGAAAGGTGAAAAGATAATTCAAAATGCATGAAGAATTTGAGGCTGATTTGTCCCCAAGTGAACTGTCATTTCAGACTGAGTTACTTTAATATGATAAATAATATAGACAGCCAAATGCAGAAAAAGTCTATTAATCAACAAACATCAGAATATTTACTAATGCTTAGCAACAGTCTATGCTGTACATAACCTTATAAAAGTAATTTATATTTCTAATTGAAAATATTTTGTTGTTATTGTCTTGCTTATTTTAAGTGTCATATTCAGAAGAAAGAGAGCCGCCATGAGTCGGATCCGACTTGACGGTACTTAGTTTGGCTTGGCATAGTAGTCTCAGTTAAAACAGTTTCAGAAGATCTCAAATATGAAAATGATTTTCATCATAATCCTAAAATACTATTTGTATTTTTCCTTTTCATATTCTCATGGAGTGGAGTCTTTTGGAGGTTATATGCTGTGTGACTTTGCAACTATTGAATATTCAAGCAGATACAAGAATTGCTTTGTTTTTAATCAAACTCAACACTGAAGACAGTTGTAAATGTGAACAATTCTGCTACTTGTTCTTCTCACCAGTATTTTTGTCTCAAAATATAATGTATTTAGATATATTTAGATAAACTGTTATTTATGTTTAGTATTGTTTACAAAATAAATATTAAATACATGGAGTATTGAAATGTCAGAATGTTGGTGGTACAGTGGTTAAGAGATTAGCAGCTAACCAAACAGTAGGCAGTTCCAACCTACCAGCTGCTCCTTGGAAACTCCATAGGATACTTTTGCACTATAGCATCACTGTGAGTCAAAATGTACTCAACGACAAAGGATTGTTGTTGTTTTAGTTTTTAAATTTAAGTGTCAGTTGAGCTAATTTGTTTGGTTTAAGTGGAAATAGGCCAAAGAAAAAGCCAAATTCAAAGTTATGTATGTTTAATGAATTGGACGTTGAAATTAGGGTTTCTAAGGCCTCTCACACTATGAAGCATGTGAACTTTAACCATTTGGAACAAATTAAAAAGATCAGGCAACCAATTACAAAATGTTGGATGTAGTAACTTCCAGAATCTTTATCAACTTAGTAAAGACAATGATTTCTGTCATTTCTGGAAGTCAGTTAATTTAGTTAATTGGTGTTCTGAAGGATTTATCTGCACAAATACTATTCAAGTATGTTTTTGAGCAAATACATATATATTCAATCTGTATTATTTATAGTGTATAAGTGTATATAGTGTATAGTGTAAAATGCAGCTGGTTTATCATATTTTAGCAGAAAAAAATAAGTGCAAAGGTGCACATTTAAAATTAATCAGAAAGAGGAAACTTGAAGATCTCAATATCCTACTACATTCTGATAATTTCATTTCCCATAAACTATCATTTTTTAAATTTAGTTGCTTAGTATTTTAGGAATTATCTTAGGTACTTTGAACTTGGTATTTATCCAGTTTTCTTGGATATAGCATCAATGTGGAATGGAATACCTATATTTTTTCCAGTGTTGGGCAAGTCAATTAATAACAATTTATATAATAATTTAACAATTATATAAATACTTATATGCATATATGAAATAATTTAGTAACAGCAGCACACACTTCTCTAGTGCTTACTATGTGGCAGATACTGCTATAATCACTTTCATTTAATCAGTTAAGCAATCTTCACAACAGAGTCTCTTAATGGATAATGAATTGTTGGAGGTTTGAATCTGCCCAGAAGCACCTTGAAAGAAAGCCCTGGCAATCTACCTCCAGTAAAAGACAAGGAAAAATCAACCATGGAAAACATCATGCAGCAAAGTTATACTTTGATACAGATGGGGTTCCTACGGTCAAAATTGACTTAGTGACTTGTGGTACTGATAATACAACAACCTTGTAAATCTGGCTTTATTATTATCCCCATTTGATAGACGTAGAAAGTGCGATTGAGAAAAGTAAAGGAACTTGCCTAAATTCATAGATTAATAATAATAAGTGGCACATAGGACTAACAAATGCACACTGTTTATTTAGAAATGAAACTGATGCTTCCAGCCACATGCCCTCCACATTTTCTGTATTCTGGGAGGACCATTTGTTTCAAACAAAGGAAGTATATTTTGTTCAGGAATAGTTTTGTGAATTGTTCTTCAATATTTTTAGTAGTAACAAGGAAGAATAACATTTAAATTTTAATCTGTTACTATTATTTACTGTGTTTCAAGTGAAAGTTAACAATTTGAGTCAGTTTCTCAAACAAAAACTTAGACACACTGCTCTCCCCACGGTGTGACAGCACACTTTTCCCCTCCACCCTGTATTTCCCACATCTGTTTAGCCAGGTCCTGTCCCACTATGTCTTCTCATCTTGCCTCCAGAGAGGAGCTACCTAATAAATCTGCAATATCTGCCCAATCCAAGAAGTAGACTTTACACCAATATCATTGTATGTTTTATATGCCAGTTGAATCTTTGTCTGAGGAGTTGGCTTCCAGAATGGTTTCAATCCTGGGCTAACAGAGATTCCAGGGGCCTTGACTATCAGACCATCAAGTCTGATCTTTTTACTAGAGTTCAAGTTCTACACCCCACAATTCTCCCACTCCATCAGGACTCTTTGTTGAGTTCCCTGTAAGGGCAGTCTTTGGTGGTGGTCAGTCACCATCTAGTTCTCCTGGTCTCGTGTTGATATAGTGTCTGGTTTATGTAGCCCTTTCTAGCTCTTGGGCTCACACTTTCCTTATGTCTTGTGCTCTTCTTTCTCCTTTGCTCCTAGTGAGCTGAGATCAATTGGTTCATTTTAGATGCCCACTTGTTAGCTTTTAAGATACCAGGTACCACTTACCAAAGTGGGATGCAGAACATTTTAATAAAATTTGTTGCTAGGTGACCTAGATTCCCCTAAAACTCTGAACCCTAGACCCCTGATCTTGCTACTCCATCTCTCAAAGTGTTTTCTATCTAACTGGAAATCCTGATAGCGTAGTGATTAAGTACTATGACTGCTAGCTGAAAGACTGGCAGTTTGTATTCAACAGGTGCTGCTAAGAAACTGTAATGGGAAGTTCCATTCTGTCCTATAGGGTCATTATGAGTGGGAATAGATGCATCAGCAATGAGTTTGGTTTTGGTTCTTTTATTATCTAATTAGCAAGTACCCCTTTCCCTTCTATCCCCATTCATAACCATCAAAGAATGTTTTCTTCTGTGTTTAAATCTATTCTTGAGTACTGTTTTATAGTGGTCTCATAAAATATTTGTCCTTTTGCAAGTAACTAATTTCACTCAGCATAATGCCTTCTGTTTTCTCCATGTTATAAATATTTCCTAAAAACAGCCTAGTTCTTTTCCATTGTGTAATATTCCATTATGTGAATATATCATAATTTCTTTGCCCATTCTTTCATTGGTGAGCACCTGGGTGAGTCTACAGTTTTGCTATTGTGAATAGTACTGCTAGAAACACTTATGTCAATGTATCTATTTTTGTGACAGCTTTTATTGTTCTAGGATATATTTCAGAAAGTGAGATTGCTAGATCATATGGTTTGCTATTTCTAACTTTTTAAAGAAAGCATCAAATCAATTTCTAAAGAGATTATTACAATTTTACAATCCCACCAGCAGTGCCTCAGTGTTCCAGTCTCTCCATGTCCTTTCTAGCATTTATTATTTTGTGTGGTTTTTGGATTAATGCCAGCCTTGTTGGCATGAGATGGTGCCTCATTGTAGTTTTGATTTGGCTAATGATCATAATCATTTACTCACGTATGTGTTAGCTACCCAAATGTCTTTTTTTGTGAAGAGTCTATTCATATCCTTTCCCTATTTTTTAATTGGGTTTTCTTTCGGTTGTTGAGGTTTTGCAGTATCTTGTAGACTTTAGAGATTAGATTCTGATGGGATTGGCTGTATCTAATATGTTTTTTTTTCCCTATCTCTAGGTTGTCTTTTTACTCTTTTGATTAAGTCTTTGAATGAGCATAAATGTTTGACTTTTAGTAGTTTCCAGTTATCTATTTTCTCTTGTAGTGTTTGTGTATTGCTAGTAATATTTTATATCTTGTTTATGTGATGTATTAGGTCTCCAATATTGTCCTTTTTTTTTTTTTAGATTTTGTATTTAGATCTTTGATCTATTTACTTGAGGCTTTTTGTAAAATATCAACTTTTCATAGGTGGAAGATTCCATATTGAAATTCTCAGATCTATTCAATTGTCTGTTGTTGTAACAGTACCAGTCTATTTTGGCTACTGTGGCAGTGTAATAGGTTGTAACGTCAGGTAATGTGAGGCTTCCCACTTTGTTCTTCTTCAGTGTTCTACGTATCCAGGTCTTCTTCCTTTTTCATATGAGGTTGGTGATTTGTTTCCCTATCTCATTACAAAATGAATTTGACATTTGGGTAGGATTGCATTGTGTCTGTAGATTGTTTTGGGTAGAATACATATTTTCAAAGTGCTGAGTCTTCCTATCCATGAGCAAGTTAGTTTTCTTCACTTATGTAGGTATCTTTTGGTTTCTTCCAGTAGTGTCTGGCAGTTTTCACTATATAGGTCTTTTAAATCTCTGGTTAGATTTATTCCTAAGTATTTTATCTACTATTGTAAATGGTATTGATTCAGTGATTTCCTTTTTGATGATGTCTTTGTTGGTGTAGAGGGATCCAATTGATTTTGAATGTTTATCTTGTATCCTAATACTTTACTGAACTATTAGTCTCTTAGCTCCATTTTTTTTCTTTCTTTCTATTTTTTATGGATTCTTTAAGATTTTCTGTGTATATAATCATAGCATCTGCAAATAGTGATAAATTTACTACTTCCTTGCCAATTAGGATGATGCATTTCTTTTTGTAGCCTGATTGTTCTGGCTACAGCCTCCAGTACAATGTTGAATAAAAGTAGTGACAAAGGGCATCTTTGTCTGATTCCTGTTGTTCTCAAGGGAATGCTTTCAGATTCTCTACATTTCAGGATGATTTTAGCTATTGACTTTATATAAATGCCCTTTATTATGTTGAGGAATATCCATTCTATTCTTAATTTTGCTGAGAGGTTTTAACATGAATTGCTATTGGACTTGACAATTGCCTTTTTCCCTCAATTGATAAAATCCAGTGGTTCTTGTCTTTTATCTTATTTATGTGGTTTAATTACACTGATTGCTTTTCTAATGTCCTTCCAAGTATTCTGGTATATCACTTCATCATGGTGATTTTTTTTATTATTAATAAATAAGTTGTCAAATTCTATTGGCTAGAACTGTATTGAAGATTTTTTGCATCTAAATTCATTAGAAATTTTGGCCTATTTTCCTTTTGTGATGTCTGTCTGAATTTGGTATCAGGGTTATGTTGGTTTCATAGAATGAATTTGAGAGTATTTTATCATTTTCTGTGTTCTGAAATACCTTTAATAATAGTGCTGTTAAGTATTTTTTTTTTTTTTTTAATGAGTAGATTTCTCCAGTGAAGCCATCTGGGCCAGAATTTTTTCACATGGGAGTTTTTAAAATTGTCTTCTCAGTCTCTTATTTTTTATGAGTTTATTTAGTCGCTCTACTTCTGTGTTAGTTTAGATAGGTAGTGTGTTTCTAGAGATGTGGCTATTTACTCAAGGTTCTCAAATTTGCTAGAGTACAATTTTTCTAGTATTCCGTTATAATTTTTGTTAATTTTAGTTGGAGCTGTTGTGATGTCATCTGTGTCATTTTTCAATCATGATATTTATTTCTTCTCCTGTTTCCCCTTTGTTAGATTGACCAGTGGTTTATGAATGTTGTTGACCTTTTCAAAGAATCAGCTTTTTGTCTTGTTAACTCTTTTGGCCATTTTTTCTGTTCTCTTATTCACTGATTCCTCCTCTCATTTTTATTTGTTTATTTCTTCTGGTGACTGAGGGTTTTTTTTTGTTGCTCTCTTTCTGTTTGTTAGAGTTGTAGTGTTACCTCTTTGATTTAGGCCCTTTCTTATTTTTGGATGTATGCATTTGTTGAGATAAACTGATCTCTCAACACTGGTTTTTGTGTGTCCTTACAGTTCTGTTAGGATACACTTCATTCTCATTTGTTTCTGTGTCTTCATTCCATCTTTAATTTCTTCTGTAATGCAATAGTTATTGAACAAGGCATTGTTTTGTTATCACAAGGTTAACTGTAGTTACCTCGCAAGAACTGCAGTGATGTTTGTCAGCACTTTTAAAAGGATGATCTCTTTCCATACATGAGATAATTTGCTATCTAGCATTAGGATGTTCTTTTCCTCTCATTTTAGTATATATTTCTGGAAACCTTGGTGGCATAATGATGAAATGCTGTGGCTGCTAACCAAGAGATCAGCAGTTTAAACACACCAGGTGCTCCTTGGAAACTCTATGGGGGCTCTGACCTATAGGGTCACTATGAGTTGGAATAGACTCAATGGCACCTAGCAACAGCAACAGCATATGTTTGCACAACCAGTATATCCTTAGGCTATTTGTTAAGCTGCTGTCTATATACTAGAGACTATTTCAGTGCTACAAAGCTTTTAAAAGACAGACATTTTTAATTAAAAATAATAATGTTGTGTTTTCTTGTGACTACTCTGAGACTGTATTTTTCTAAAAAAAATATATATACACATACATATGAATATTTATCAAATGGACAAAAAACTTGAACTGTTACACAAAAGGAGAGAAGTTTTGCCCAAGGGAAAGTGTTAGATCCATACATGGAAAGTTAAATGCAAGCCACTTAGCTTTTGATGATCGAATGCCATTTTTTCACTGATTCTGGAGACAAGAGTGGGTTCTTGTCTACTTAGTCTCTCCCATTGAGGAAGATGCTTTCCAAATGCCGCAGCTCCTCTTACTGTTCTGTAGGGATCTGATTGCCGCCAGGTCACGTCTGATCAGCCCCAGGTACTTCTGGACCTGCCCTTCCAATTCCTGTCACTCAGTTTGATTTATCAGCTTTCCCTTTGATATTCAGGCCTACTGGAATGTCATACATAATTGACTCATGTTTTCCTTTGATCTTTATTATTAGAGACATCACAGTAAATGTTTTCCTACTCTTCCATGTTAGCCCCACCTTAACTACAATCTTGGAGTTAAATTCTAACTGAATTGCAAACCAATTCTCTCCTGACCACAGAAATTAAGCACACTTTGATATTTCTATGAGAATTTGAGAAAGGTATTATACATATTTGTAAATTTTTTCCCCCTGAAAGATACTTGTCAAAGCCTTGCATTTAACTTTCCATGTATGGATCTAACACTTTCCGTTGGGCAAAACTTCTCTCCTTTTGTATAACAGTTCAAGTTTTTTGTCCATTTGATAAATATTCATATATATATGTATATATATATATTTCTTTAGAAAAAAGCCTTAAATAAATCCTTATTGTAATCTAAATGCTGTTGTTACAGGGAGTATGTGAATCTTAAAGGCTCAATTCCTGTATAATTTCTAATGTGTTCTTGTATGTATTGTAGCTTCTCTATGTGGGGGAGAATAGAGGGTACTCAAAAACATTTCTTCATAAGCAAGCTAAATAAAAAATTACTATAACACTGTATTCTAGAGGGTTATTAAGTTATTTACTAATCCCACACACTTAGCTTTATTATGACCTACCCTTCTTTTTCCTATTCCTACCTTTGAAAGGAATTACATGGAAAATCATTTTAACAATGATCAAAAGGAAACGTAAACTACTGCTGTCGAGTCGATTCAGACTCATAACAGTCCTACAGGTCACAGCAGAACTGCCCCATAGAGTTTCCAAGGAGAACCTGGCAGGTTTGAACTGCTGACCATTTGGTTAGCACACATAATGCTTAACCACTACACCACCATAAGACCTCTGAAAAGACGTATAATTATAGGAACAACTTTAAAGGAGAGAAGGAGTGAATTATTTATATGTGGGGGGGAACTACAATGATTTAATTCAAAATTCATTCAGAGTTTCCAGAACTTTGATTAACAGTTGAAAAATGAATACTGTGTGTATATTCTGTAAACACAGTGCTATGGTAAAAGGGGCAATGGAGATCATGAACACAATCCCTGTTCTTGCTTGTGAGGATACAACTTCAAATATAAAATAATGATCCACTATCAGATAGAAAATATGACAGGTTATACTAAACATTGCGTTTATAATGTCAGTTACTCAATCAATTCCAACCCAAACTTAAACACCAAGAAATGAAAATAATCTCATATAACCCATTGTTTCTGTGTCACTTCCTACTCCTAGTGACCCTACAGAACAGAGTACAACTGTGTTTCTGGAGTAGAACTAGTGTTTCCAAGGCTTTCAATCTTTAAGAAGCTGATTGTCACATCTTTCTCCCATGGAGTGATTGATGCATTTGAACCATCGTCCTTTTGGTTAGCAGCTGAGTGTTTAACCGCTAAACAATGATGTCTCCTTAATCTCGTATTGCTCTGTATTAAATGCTTAGGGTTTTGAAAACACAGCAGGGCAATGGCGATTTTCTTTCCAAATAGGCATACATTTAAGGAATCATGAAGTTACCAAAATAATTTTTTTGACTCAGCATGTTTTCTTTTCTCACTCTTTTATCATGTGAGGACGGTAAAATGATCTCAAGGAAAATAAATTGTTCATGTTTAGAAAAGCTGAAGTTTCGTATAAAAAATGATGCAAGTTTTCTGATTTTCTCTGCAGAGTTGCAAAGTGAATATTCCAAAACTCAAAAGTCTTCTGCACATACTAAACATGTTAATTCTCCCAGAAAAGAAATAAAGCTGTAGTGTTTACCTAAAAGATCAATATAATAGGAGGAAATGCTTTATAAACCAGAAAACATTTTGAGTGACATTTTAATCAAATTGGAAGGCATCAAGTTAAAAAAATTATGAGACCTCTATTAGAAGACAAAATAAAAAAAGTGATTCATCACAAAATACAATATAGCAATGAGAGTTCAGTGTTGAAAAATTATTAAGCAGTTGTACTGAGTGCCAAGAACAAGACATAAAACCTGTTTTGACAAAGTAAAAGGCCTACCAATAGATGACGAAGGTAAGAAGACACAGGACAGTGCTGCAGAAAAGAATTGAAAATTGTCTTTTACTATTACTCAGGGTAACCCAAAGCCAAAATACAAAACCATTGTTGTCTTAAGCTGGGTTTTCTGGAGACGCAAAAGCAATGCAGTATATAGATGTCTCTGTCTCTACCTCTAGTTCTCTTACTTATATCTGTACCTATATCTATATCATCTATATCTATACCTATATCCACATCTACATCTATGCCTACACCTACACCTATAGCTACAGCTACAGCTACACCTACACCTATATCTACATCTCATCTATCTGTAAAGATTTATCTCAAGAAAATGGCTCATGTGGTTGTCGAGGATGGCAAGTCTCAACTCTGTGGGTCAGGCATTAAGCATCAGGCTGGAGGCATCTCCTGGTTCACGAGATTGAAGGTGATACTGAATCCCAAATAGGTAGATCAGATGACAGTTCTGCTGACCCATGGGGAAGCTGGTGGTTCCCGGAACAGGGAGATCAGATGACGGGCTGCTGACTCAGGCCCCAAGAACTGGATGCAGGCTCCAAAGAGAAAGAGAGAGTTTTGCCAGAGCATCCACATATATATATTTGTCGGAAGTCATACCCTGAAGGAAACTTTGTAAGGGGGTGACTTGAGTAGCAGTCTAACTTGAGGAAGATAGTGACTTGAGTCATCCTTAGTAAGGGAGTGATTCAAGATAACCTCACACTCATCCTGCCTCATTCACATAAAGAGGCTTAGATTTACAACACAGAAAGTAGAATACAGTTACATGAGATCACAAAAGGGAAGACAAATGCTTAATATTGGGAATCACAGCCCATTAAAGTTGACACAGAGCACCGGCCTTCACAGCTGTGGTTGAGTCTATTCCAACTCGTGGTGTCCCCAGACTCCATGTGTTACAGAACACAACTGCTCCATAGAGTTTTCTTGACTACAGTCTTTATTGAAGCAGATCGCCAGGGCTTTCTTTAGTAGTTGTGCACAAATGGTTTGTACCATCCAGAGACCAAAGGGGACTAAGACAACACAATATTAAAGAAGTGGATGTGGAGACAGAATATTGTAAGCCCTTTTATAGGTATTGTCATGATAAGTGACAATGTAATAAAATTTCTTTTCCTCCCTCTTATAAGGAAAAATTAAATGATGCATTTTTCTATTGGTGAAGTTTCGTGAAGTAAGAAAAACCACAGATTCCATGCTGCTGTTTTATCCTTGTCTGGCATCACAGAATGTATGAAAACAGATGATTAAAGAAAGATGAGGTTCTAACAGGTAGAAACAAGTAACAATATCTTTACTTTTTAACATACTGAGCCACTCTCCTTTATGCTTTACAAGGGAAATAACAATTTTCCTAATAACAAAAGTCAGGTGACATGAAAAGAAAATGACTGAGATTACATAAAATCATAAAGGTGTGCTTGCTAACGTGTGTGTGTGTGTGTGTGTGTGTATGTGTGTGTGTATCCAAGAGAAAGAAGGGATGAGATTTTAGCAGACCAACAGTGGTTTTATGATGGCTGCTGGATTTGTAAATAGTTTTATTTTTATTTCACATTTTGGTATTATTGTTAGGTGCCATTGAGTCACTTCTGACTCATAGCAAACCTATGTACAACAGGAAGAAACTGCCCAGTCCTGTGCTGATCTCACAATCATTGTTATGTTTCAGCCTGTTATTGAAACCACTATGTGAATCCATCTCGTAGAGGATATTCATTTTTCTTCTGATTCTCTACTTTCCAAAAGATAGTGTCCTTCTCCAGGGATTGAACCCTGCTGATAACATGTCCAAAATATGTGAGACATAGTCTCATCTCACCATCCTTGATTCTAAGGAATATTCTTGTAGTAATTATTCTAAGACAGATTTCTTTGTCCTTTTGTCATTCCATTGTATAATCAATATTTTTCTCCAACATAAATACCTATATCTATTTAATTGTCCATGGTAAAGTATGTATCACTAAAAGAGCAATGAGGATGACAAAATATCTTTTCATACTCTGAATTTTGATTATGGGATTTTTGGAAATGAGGTTCAGAAGCACATTAATATGGAAAGAGGTCTTCGAATATTTTGAAAAATGGTATTGTTAAAGGCAGTGCTGTGAGAATAATCCATTCTAATAGGTAATGTAGGATACTCTGAGGAACACAATAAATAACCTTATTACACAAAAGACAGGAACGATTTTCAACTGTGAAATTAGTATGCCAAAAAAAAAAAAAAAGCCACCATGGTCAAGTTGATTCCAACTCATAGCGAACCTATAGCTCAGAGTAGAACTGCCCCATAGGGTTTCCAAGGAGTTCTTGGTGAATTTAAACTGCCAACTTTTTGATTAGCAAATGTAACACCTAACCACTGATTTCCAAAATTAGCACAGAGACTGGCATAAAGTAGCACATAAACGTAAAGAGAAAAAAGCCAAGGGGCTGAAGAAACAAAGAGGCAGGAAAAAAAAGGAACAAAACATGAAAGAATTCATAAGTAGTCATGAACTATATACAGCTACATATTCATAAAGGAAAGCAAGCAATTATGTAACTGTTATTGGATGATGAACAGCTCTCAAAGTAGGCTAAGGAAGCTCTACAATCAAAAGATTGCTAATCAAAGACTGCACCGGAAAATCATGATTTGCTCTGGGAGAAAAAAATATTTAGACAGAGAAGGAGCTTCAAGAAGGAAATATAAACATTCACTATTTAGTGTTTAATCGAGTTAAAGCAGAGCTAGGCAATACCTCTCCTCTATCCCTGTCTCCCTCCCCAAATAGTGCATCCAATGGATAAATTTTGAGAAGAAGAAACAGCAACCCTCTGGAAGTTCTGCCAAAAAAGATACACTGCACTTAAAAAAGATGCTCAAGGAAATCTAACGTAGATTCACTTGGGATGGAAAGAGCAGATCTAAGAAGAAATAATAAAGGAAATCAGAAAATACTTTGAGATGAATGAAAATTATATGCTAAAACAGTTCATAGAAGGAAATGTGTAATATTAAATGCTATCTGTCTATCTATCTATAAATTGCTCCTTTTATGTACCATCAAGTTGATTCTGGCCATAATAACCAAGATAAAACATAATTTTATATCCCTTCATGATAAAAGTATCCCTTAGAAAGAGGAAGGAAAATTATCTATATTTGCAGAAAACATGATCCTGCGTATATAAAGTCCTAAGGAATTCACACATACGCAAAAACTGTCAGATCTAATAAATGATTTCAGCGTGTTCTATATATAAAAATCAATTAAATGTCTACAGACTAGCAATGAAAATCCAAAAATAAAGAATATGATTCCATTTACAGCAACATTAAAAATAAGTGCTAAATATCATCATGAGAATCCTAGAAGTGGAATAAGGTTATGTAAGTCGTATGAAACCAATCGTAAAGGTACACATATTAAAGAATTACAGCTTTTGTCTTAATTCTGTTTCTTCATTAGGGACAAATGCTGTCTCCAGCATTTAGTGAAATAACTCTCTGCTGGTTGGACAATACTCTTCATCATTCCTAGAACTCATTCTGCAGCTTGATTTTCAGCATCATATGTGATCATCTTAGAATAGTTCTGGTTAAGTACTATGCTACTGACTGAACGGTGTGAATCTATCAGCCACTCAACTGCAAAAATGATTTACAACCTTGGAAACTGTACAGGGTGGTGCCGCAGAGTCTATACGTCCATTATAAATTAGAACTGACCAGATGGCAATGGACTTCTTATTTCATCATTTTATGTTAGTGAAAATCTATAGAGTAAATTTTGTAGAAAGTGGATTGATTTTCTATTAATGAAATGATGCAGCTGATATTCAGGAATAATTTAATTTAAAAAAATTAGTTTGGATAGAGCACCCGTTGGTAATGGAAAACCTTTGGTAAAAAACATATAGTAGGAATATTTACATGTCTAGATAGCTTGCCCAAGAGCATTTAGATGAAATTAATTTTCATGAGTGTGCATGCTAGAGCATTTGTCCCCTTCAATTGAAAGTGACAAATGCCAGATCTATTGGAAATTTGCCTTTTGGAGTTAGAAAAGCCCACATAGAGAAGATAACAGGTAATATTAGGACAGAAAAACGGCGCTTACTTCGGCAGCACACACACTAAAATTGGAACGATACAGGGAAGATTAGCATGGCCCCTGCGCAAGGGTGACACGCAAATTTGTGAAGCATTCCATATTTTTATGAAGATAGTTGTACAGTGGGAAAAAAAGAAAAGAAAAATCGATAGCAAAAGATTTATTAGAGTTTATGAAGAGGGAGAGGGAGAAAGAACCTCTAGGCCAAATTTGAGTACCAGCTGCATTTATATGGTACTTCTACTGTTGACTTAATTTTTTTTATTACTGTATTTTTATTTAAGAAAAATCGTTTCAAAAAACTTCTTGCATTATGACGTGTTGCAGCATTTTAAAATAACTTTTATTGCAAAGCAATTCTTTTTTATATAGCAACTTGTATTATTGTTTTTCCTTTTCAACCCTTGAAGCAATTTCTCTTATTTCCTACTTTTTTTTTTTTTCCAGAAGGCTGAATCCCTTATGGTGGCTCAAAGTGAGATAGCTAGAGGCTGCTCTCGTAGCCGGCAGTTACTTTCGGTCTGCTTGGTTGAGCAGCAGAGATTGAAATTGTAAGCAGAGATTTTCTTTTTCCCTTTTCGTAGTTTACTCAGAGCTTCTCTTTTAACAGAATGGAATCGTCAGTTTCCCAGGACCCACATACATCAGCGATGATCTCGCTTAGATACTACCACCACATGTGTGACAGCGTGACAAAGGAAACAACAGTAAGATTTAGTTCCAAATATTAGCCAAATATTGAGATGAAAAGGATGCAAATCAAAAATTAGAAAAGACAACAGGCGCTTCCATCAATCAAAGAAATTATTTTCTTCTTCCTGTCTTGCAAATTTTATTTCCTAGACAGCTGATATTTATCACTTTGGATATTGTTGGTCCACTAGGGTGAAGAAGGTAGAACAGAAGAGGAAAAGGAATTAGGATGAGTATTATTTCCCCATTGTGGAAAAATAAATAAATAGAAATGACTGATGTAATTTGTTTGGAGCATAAATAATAAGTAATGTAGTATTTTAAAAATACTATGTCTGCATCTGTATATGGTCTGTACGTAGCTAGGAGCCAAAATTGACTCAACAGCAATGGGTTTGTTTTTGGTTGGGGTTTTGGTTTTATATCTATGTGGCATTCCAGTTGAATCACAAGAAGAAAAAAAAATCTTCATTTTTTTCTATATTGCACATCAAGCTATACTAACTTGGAGTAATTATACATTTAATTTGCAAGAATATATGAGCAATCTGAGAGCTGGATACGAGGTGATGACACAGAAAACACTACTGGTATCACTTCTGCATATCAATAACAGGAAAAGGTGTATATGCATTTTCTTCCCTAAAAGAAATAGAGCAAACACCCTCCTTCAGTGTATACCAAGAAGAATGCAAGGTGGTCCAAATTAAGTTCATGAAAAGTACAAGATGCTTGCTTTATAGACATCAACTCTACTGCTCAGCAAACAGAGAGTAAGCCCAACAAACAAGCAATACCTCTGGGGAGAGAATTATTCTAAGATTTTTTTTAATTTTTTTATAGTGATTAAGTGAAAATATGCACTCCAAATCAACTTTGCATTCCTGCCTATCTTCAGCTCCTTCTTCTCTCCTTGCCCTATGACAGCACACTCTTTTTCATTTTATACTTGTCATATCCTCTTAACAAGCTCCTGCCTCATCTTCTCCACCCTCTTCTCTCCCATCTAGAAAGAGACCAGTAGGGCAGCCTCCTATAAATGCAAGTAACCATAAAGTATACACACCATATGGTTACACTGTGTCCCCAAGTCTAGTCCATTTTTGTTTCAAGAGTTGACCTCAGTAGTGTTTTCTAGACAGGGACAGTGGCAGGTCTGGGGGCCATGCTCCTAGTGGATCCCCCAGGCCATTAGACCATAAGTTGTGGTTTTTTAGTAGAGTTCTTGAACTGTACCCCTCTTTTTATCTTGTTGCCACAGGGACTCAATATTGTGTGGCCCATCATGGCTGTCTTTGGTGGTGGCTGCGCACCATCAGGTTCTTATGGTCTCATGTTGATACAGTCTTCCACTCACGTGGGTTCTTCTGTCTCCTGCACTCTTTTTCTCTCGTGTCTTTGTTGTTCTTGGTGATAAGTTGGGACCATTTGGTTACTTTAGATGGCAGCTTGCTAGCTTTTAAGATGCCAGATACCACTCACTAGAGTACAGTGTAGAAGACTCTCTATTCTAAGATATTTTTCAGCTCACAGTAAGCATACTAAACCTGCTGTCTTTGTTATCTCAGACTGCTATGACAAAAATACCATAAGTGTATGTCTTTGACAAACAGAAACTCATTCTCTCAGAGTTTAGGAGGATAGAAGTTCAAATTTATGGCCCCAGCTCTGTCCTCTCTGGGGGAAGATTTTTTCTCATCAATCTTCCCCTGGTCTAGGCATTTCTCAGCACAAGGACCCATTGTCCAAAGAGTATGCCCTTTCCCAGCTCTTGATTCTTGGCAGCATGGGGTCGCCTCTTTCTGGCTTCTGCCTTTTGTACCTCAAAAGAGATTGACTCAAGGTAAAATCTCATTTTGTAGATTGAGTCCTGCCTTATTACCATAACTGCCTCTAATTTTGCCTCATTAACATGATAGAGGTAGGATTTAGAACATAGGAAAATCACATCACATTGTTTCGTAGAGAACCGAACAATACTGGGAATCATGGCCTTGCCAAGTTGATGCACATTTTGAGAGATGTAATTCAATCCATGACACCTACTAAGTGTATTTCGACCTTTCAGTTTAAATATAGCAGGAGTGGTTCAATCTTTGATTACAAGAAAACACCATTGTTGAAGATAGTTTTTGGAGATTCAGGACTATAAAAATGACTTGTGGGCAGTATCTGACTCCTCCAACTCCACAAGTGGAAGAAGAAGCAGGATTAACAGCCCAAGACAGACTCCTATGAGGTTGGGTTCAGGCAGGCCACCTCTTTAGCAATTCTGTCATCATTTTTAGTAATTCTGTCACCAACTGTCCCTCCTCCAGCACTCTATGCTGGGTAAGATAATTCATTGCAACGGACACGTAGAACTCATAGACCATACCTGCAGTTATGGGGTTTGTTAGGAAAATAACAGCTACAGTTCAGGCCCAGAACACTGAGGATACAGTTCTTCCATCAGGACAGCCTCTTCCCAGCCATTCTTTCGCCCATGCCTCTTGTGGAGCTAGGTCTCTCCCCAGAGGCACTCAGTTTTCTCTCACTCTGGGGTGAGAAGTCCACGGTGACATCTCCTACTTCGGGATTTCTGCTGCCAGGTCTCTCCTGTACTGCTTGTCGTCACCTTCAGGGTTATAGGTTGCTCTCTGTCTTTCTTGATTTTGGTCTCCTGCTTCCAGGAGCTTTTCAGTGCATGGATCTGCGGTCCCAAGGACAAGCTTCCTGTCTTGGCTACTGTCTTTGATAGGGGTAGAACCCTCCTCTCTGCTCTGGAGTTGGCTCTCTGTTAAGGCAAAACTGACCAATCCCCTTGGTGGGCCACAATTATCACACACTCCTGCCCGGTCACCTGGGTGGGAGGTCTATTAGCATGACTAGAAAGGCTACACAAAGGTGATCAACCACACTTCCAGTAGATTTTAGTATTACTGGAAAAAGAGGAATCCAAAGTAAACAAAAACAATGACTGCTCTTTTCTCTAAATATCTAGACATTTGTGTCAGTTTTCAAGAGAATATTAAGTAGAAGTTTATCTCAGAAAAGTACTTTATCATGTATACCACTCATCCACTCAGCAATGCTTTCTGTTTTGTTACTTATCCCCACTCCTCTTTTTTTTCTCATGAGACATGTACTCTACTATGTACTACAGATTGAAAAACAAAAACAAGCAAAAAAAAAAAAAAAAAAGCCAAACAAAAAACACTGCCATTGAGTCAGTTCTGACTCAGAGCAACCCTGTAGGACAGAGTAGAACTGATCCCTAGAGTTTCCAAGGAGCATCTGACAGATTCGAACTGCTAAACTTTTGTTGGCAGCTATAGCACTTCACCACTGTGCAACCAGGAATTCCATATTTTGGATGAGATGATGAAAAATACAGATACAATTTCTTTTCAAGGAGTTTACATTTTTGTAAAGAATGACATTGATACGAAACAAGTAGATAAATGACAAAGTAAAGGATTTACAGATTATGATTGGAATAGGGGTAAGTGAATACTATTTGAGAAAATTTCAGTTGCATTAAAAATGTGATTAAAATGGAAAACAAATAAAAATCCATATGAAAATGCACAAGGAGAACATTTCAGGTTAAAGGAAGAGTTCATGAAAATATTGTAAGACAAGAGTGAATCTGACACGTTCTGGAAAAAACACAGAGAGGAGAAAGATTGCAGTGGAAAATTAATGAGTTTGGACCAGGATTTGATCATTTTGGAAAAGATGGCGAAAGTAACATCTTACCAAACTTTGTATTTGCATTAATGAGATTAGATTGTGACATAAAAACAAAGATGTGTCCTGAGGGACTTTTATTTGAAATTGATATTGTCTGCTATTTCATTTTAAAGTATTATCCTGACTGCTCTATGAAGATAAGATGAGAGAAAGTAAAGCATGTGATAAAGCAGGCCAGTCAGGACCCTATGAAATAGTCTCATCAAAAGACTGACTTCCTCGGAAGAGAAGCTGGAACAATAGAGTGACATAAACTCAGTTTCAGCAACGGCCACTACTGCCAAAGGCATACAAAGAAACAGTCAAGTATGGTACTAGAAGCAGAAAAAGACACATAAACAGCAGAGCATCACTGGTGGAATTATCAGACAAGTGGTTATTCTTGAAAAGTAACACTAAGGGAAGTAAATACATAAGAATATTAAATGATAAATACGATTTTAAAGACAATTTTTGATCTCTCAGAAAGTAATTTCTCTCTCTCTCTCTCTCTCTATTTTTTCATAAAATTCTTCCAGGAAAACTTCTTTTACCCTTGTAGCCCCTTTGTGCTTCCAGAGGATTCTAACCTATCGTGTGCTTATTTGCAGTAACACAGTTATTTGTTTCTTCTCTATTTTATCTACTGGATTTCGAATAACTTGCTCAACTTACTTATGACTTCTGAATTCCAGTCTCTTCTCAGCTGTAAAATGGAAACAGTAATGTATACACACCTAGCAGAGTTTTTGTGAGAGCTGAATGAGGGTATAGTGATGTGGTATTTAGGTAATAACTTTAATTATTTTTTGACTCTGTGGTTCCAAACAGAATACTTGGCCTGATTCGCTCACATTGGAATTTGTTGAGCTTGTTTAATGAGTCAATTAGTGTATGAAAACTAAGCAATTGGAGTTTCAGAAGAAGGGGATTATCAAGAGTGTCTAATAAGACATAAGAAAGACCTAGTAAAAATACCTGTCTCCAGAGATTTTCTAAGGATTCTTTATTTGCAGTATAATTTCTTTCACTAATTTTGACATTTTCTGCTTTATGTTAAAAGTCGATATATAAAACAAATACAGTACTGTTGTTAGGCTGGATAGTCAAAATACTTGCCGTCACAAAATATTTAGTTTCAAGGAGAACAAATATTAATACAGAAGAATGAATCACTAAGAATATACTTAAGAGTTCGAACAGAACAGAATAAAAGGTATTCTCTTCTTCAACTGACGTTATTGTATTCAGAGATGTTTTTGATTTTCATGCATAAACCAAAACCAAACCCACTGTTGTTGAATTGATTCTGACTCATAATGACCCTACAAGACAGAGTAGAATTGCTCCAACGAGTGGCTGGTGGATTCAGACTGCTGATCTTTCAGTTAGCAGCCATAGCACTTAACCACTAGGCGATCATAAAGCTAGCCTTAAAATGTAGTAATAAATATGAAAACAATATTGAGTATCTACAAAAGATTTAAGGAAAATAAGAATGAAAATAATAAACAAGAATGTATAGATTTTACATAATTTCTCAAAGAAAATAGGCCTCTTCCTCTCAGCTAGAATAGATTTTGAAAAAGTACTTTGACCTCTGTGGAAAAGGAATTTATTAGTCACAATTCCATCACTCAATGGCCCTTAGCTGCTCTTACCTCTTACACTATATAGCTCTTATCTGATGAAAATGATCACAAATTAATTAAAATCATTCTGACCTTTGGGCGTCAGAAAAGCAGGAAATAAACTAGATAGAAGCTTTAATATAATTATACTAATTTCAATTAAACAAATGCTCACTGAATAAGCTGTGACAATATGTAGAGTGGAATGATGATTCTCAATGAACAGATGATCAAGTTAAATGAAAGTACAATTTGAATTATTTTAAATACAAAGAAATCCATTCATTGATTCTAAAAGGAAGGTGGCTTGGTTTTCACAAAATGAGAACTTTGAAAGTATTTTCTGTGAGTATATTAGCACTGAATAGAGAACATAAAAGGAAAACTTAAAATTTAAATACAATGTTTAAATCTATTTTCTAAAGCCAGTGACAATAGTGGATGTTGCAATGTATAAAATCGTAAGCCTCATGGAAATAGGTAATACACTAAGGATTCTTAGTGTAGAGGCTTAGTGTACTCTTGGAAATGAATTCAAAGTCAGTGTTAATACATACATAACAACAAACTTCTATATCCTACTGAAAAGCAAACCAAAATTAGAATTCCCATAGTTGTGCTTATGGCATGTTCTATAATAATTTATACTGCTTGGACAATTGGAAAAATAATACTAACAACATCAACCGTTCTTATTAGGTCTAACAAGTCCATAAACTTCATTGTTCTAAGTGCTGCATACCTTGTGGCTGAATATCACTGCAATCACCTTCAAAGTACTCCCTTTGGGAGCCATCCACCAACACCAGCACCTAGTCCACCCTTCAAAGCAATTCTGGAACTTTTTCTGGAATGGCCATTGTGCACAGTGGCAAGTTTGCAAACTTAATTGTATGGTTGTCTGTGAGGGAGTTTTTACCCAGTAAACAAATAACTATACTGGAACAGCCATCCTACTCACATGATCTGTCCCCTCATGACTTTTTTCTTTACTCGAAGATAAATGAAATATTGAAAGGAAGATACTTTAATGATGTTCAGTACATCAAGGGTAATACGACAATAGCTCTGATGGCCATTCCAGGAAAAGAGTTTCCAAATTTCTTTGAAGGGTGGACTAGGGGCTGGTGTGGTGCCTAGCTTCCCACAGGGAGTACTTCGAAGGTGACCATAGTGATATTCAGCAATGAGGTATGTAGCACTTTTCCCAGGATGAGTTCATGAACTTAATTTTTAGACCTGTCATATTAATAACAGGTCTACATATTACATTAGTAATATGTTCTAGGCATGAAGGTAATGATACAATATAAGAAAAACGTGATGTTTATGTTTGGTAAACTGAATGGAAATACTAATTTTAATGCAATAATTGATGTTGCTACTTAACTGAACACTAATAATCAAAGACCAGACAAACTGAGGGATGACATCATACATAGAAAAAGCAAAAGTCTGTAAAAAGACAGCAAAGAAAGAAAGACCAAAAGGGTTATCGAAAGATATTCTGAAACTTGCTGTTAAGTGTAAACTAGCTAAAGAAAAGAAATGATAAAAGAACTAAATGGAATATTTCAAAGGGGCCTCAAAGACACACTATAAAGTGTTATAACGAAGTGTTAAAAGATCAGGAGTTAGAAAACCAAAAAGGAAGAACACACTTCACATTTTTTAAGCTGAAAGAACAGAAGAAAGAATTAAGTTCTCAAGTTGCAATATTGAAGGATTGCATGGACATAATAAAATTTTCATTCTTCACAATGTTATCTATAGTTTGTTATGATCCACATAATCAAACACTTTTGCAATAACACACAGGTAAACCTTCTTCTGGTATTCTCTGCCTTCAGTCTAGATCCATCTGACACGAGCCATCGTACCCCTGGTCACACAACCTCTTCTGAATCTAGCTTGAACTTCTGGCAGTTCTTGTCCATATTCTGTTGCATCTTCTTTTGAACAGTTTTCAGAAAAATTTTACTTATGTGTGATACTAATGATATTATTCTATAATATGTACATCCTGTGAGATTACTTTTCCTTGGATTAGGAAAAAAAAATCTCTTCCAGTGATTGGCCAGGTACCTATCTTCCAAATTTCCTGGCATACTTGGAGCACTTCCAGCACTGCCACAGTTTTTGAAACATGTTGATTGATATTCCCTCAGTTCCTAGAATTTTGTTTTTCACCCAGTGCAGCTTCAACTTACTCCTTTACTTCAGTTGGTTCTTAATCATGTCCTGAAATAGTTGGGTGTTGACTAATTCTTTTTGGTATGGTGACTGTATATTTCAACTGTCTTTTGCTGCTTCTGGTGTCAGTCAGTATTATGCCAATACAGTCCTTTAATATTGCAACTCAAGAACTAAATTCTTTCTTCAGTTCTTTTAACTTAAAAAAATGTCAAGCATGTTCCTGTATCTTGGTTTTTTATCTTCAGTCTTTGCACATGTCATAATACTTTACCTTGTCTTCTTGAGCCTCCCTTTGACATCTGTTGTTTAGCTCTTTTACTTCATCATTTCTTCATTTTCTGTAGCTACTAGACATTCAAGAACAAGTGTTAGAGTTTCTTCTGACATTCATTTTGATCTTTTCTTTCTAACGACCTCTTGCTTTCTTCATATATTGTGTCGTTGATGTCATTCCACAGTTCGTCTGGTCTTCCATCATTAGCATTTAATGTGTCAAAACTGTTCTTCAGATAGTCTTAACTTTCAGGTGCTATACTCAAGGTAATACTTTGTTTTTTGTGGACTTGTTTTAATTTTCTTCAGTTTCAACCTGAACTCGCACAGAATCTTTTTATAATCTGTTCCAGAGTTGGCACCTGACCTTGTTCTGACTGATGATATTGAACTTTTCCATTGCTGTTTTCCACAGATGTAGTCAGTTTTATGCCATCTGGCACGGTTCGTGTGTATAGTAACCATTTCTGTGGTGATAAAAGATATATGCAATGATGAAGTTCTTGGTCTCACAAAGTTATTTTGTGGTCTCCAGCATCATTTCTTTCACCAAGACCATATTTTCTGACCGTTAGCACTTTTTCTTTTTATTCAAATTTCCCATTTCAATTACCAGTAATTATCAGTGCATTTTCATTGCATATTCTATCAGTTTCAGACTGCAGAAGTGGTAAAAATCTTCAGTTTCTTCACCTTTGCCTTAGTAGTTGGTGTGTAATTTGAATAATGGACATATTAACCAGTCTTCCTGATAGGTATTTGGATATGGCCCTGTCATTGACAGCGTTGTACTTCAGGATAGATTTTGGTTAATACAATGTTATTCCTCTTCAAGTTTCCATTTCTGGCATAATAGATCATGTGATTTTCGAATTCAAAATGGCAATAACAATCCATTTCAGTTCACAAATGCCTAGGATATTGATTTTTATGCATTCCATTTCATTTTTAACAACCTCTAGTTTTTCTAGATTTATATTTCATACATTCTGTGACTGAATATTTGCTGCTGTTTCTTCTCATTTTGAGTCATGCCATATCAGCAAAGGTAGATATAGAAAGCTTGACTGTATTAATGTGATTAAGGTTAACTGTATTTTGAGGAGGTAGTACTTCCCCTGTCGTGTTTTGTGTGCCTGCCTCCCAACCCAAGGGGCTCATCTTCATTCCCTGTGTTGGCCAGTTTTCTGCTGCTATTTATCAAGTTTTCACTGCTCAGAAGTAGACACCCAGGTCTTTCTTCCTAGTCTGTCCTAGTCTGGAAGCTCAGCTGAAACCTTTCTGCATGGGGGTCACTACTGGTCTGTGAATACTGGTGGCATAGCTTCAAACATCACACCAGCACCAAAGCCCCCACAGTATGTCATATGTCAAACTGACCTTTGTGTTGGGGTTGATTGCTCTATAAAACATATATTATTACTATTTTGACTGTTCTATAAAATCATGTGGGGTCTGACACATTCACAAACTCATCCTAGAAAATGTGCTACATTTCTTGTTGCTGAATATCACTAGAGTCACCTTTGAAGTATTCCCCTTGGAAAACGATGAGCCAATACCAGTCCCTTTTTCCCCCTTATTTTGGAACTGAATTTCTGGAATGGCCACCAAAGCTATCATCATATTACCCTTGATGTCCTGAATGTCATCAAAATGTCTTCCTTCAAATATTTCCATTATTTTGGATAAAGAAAACAGTTTTAGGGGGGCAGAGCAGCTAAGTAGGTAAGGTGTTCCCTACCATTATTTGTTTACTGACTAAAGCCTCCCTCACAGATAGTGCCATGTGAACTGGTGCATTGTCATGATCCAAGAGCCATGAGTTATTGGTGAAAATTTCAAGTCATTTTTTGACTGACATTTTCATTCAGCCTTTTTGGCACTTCCAGACAGTAAACTTGGTTAACTATTTGTCCACTTGGTACAAATTCGTGATGAACAATCCCTCTGATATTGAAAAAAAGTTAGCAACATCATTTTGACTCTTGATTTGGACTGAGGAAACATTTTCAGTCGTGGAGAATTGGCTAATTTCCACTGTGTACTTCAAAGCTTTGTTTCAGAGTAATATTGGCACACCCATGTTTCATCATGGCCCAAAACATCATCCTGCCTGTCCAGAATGCCTTGGCAAACTTCAGCTCTCCTTTGGTTTTGTTCAGTGGTAAGCTTCTTTGGGACCATTTTTGAACATACCTTTCTCATGCCAAGATTTTCAGTTAAACTTTTCTTAACTGTTTTTCAATCAGTGTGTACTTGGTCTGCTTCTCACAGTTAGCCAACGATTTTGATGCATAATTTGATGCATTTTTGCAGCATTTTCCTCAGTTATGTATGTTACTGGCCGCGTTGATTATCGTTCATCAGTGACACTTTCTCTTCCTTCAGAAAAATATTTAATACATTTGTTCACTGCTCTTTTCTTCATGGCATTATCCTCATAAACTTGGACTAACATATTCTTGATTTCACTTCCACTCTTGTGAAGTTTAACAAAATTTAATGTTTGTTCATTGCTCTAATTCAAGCTCCAACATTCTCTCGATGGCATGCAAAAACATGCAACAACAATAATGAATGCTACACAGCAAGACACTGCCACATGTTGACATGAACACAGCTGTGAGACACTGATATACCAACATTAAGGAACCTTACTGAGTTGTTTATACAGTGCTGCCAACATAAGTGCATGGTGGCAAGTTTATGAACTTAGTTGTCAGAACTCTCATCTATTTTTATTTCACTAGTATCAACATAGAAATCCTGGTAGTATAGTGGCTAAGTGCCACATCTGCTAACCAATGTGTCAGCAGTTCAGATCTGCCAGGACTCCTTGGAAATGCTATGGGGGCAGTTCTGTGCTGTCCTGTAAGGTTGCTATGAGTCAGAAATGACTCTACAGCAATGGATTGGGTTTATTATCAATGCATCATTGGTACCAAAAGGTTGCATTTTTTTGAACACTGGCAAATTTGTTTATTTGAAGCCAAAAAGTGTCAAACAGTAATACTCTATCACTGTGAAATCTTTAATAATAATTGTCATAGTATAAAGTATTATTATTATAGCTAATGGTCTTTGCTTTCTGTTTGGTTTCAGTTAACTGATCATAGACTCTATCATCAGATTTTTGTGTGCTTAGGTATGTGAGTGTATTTATTAACTCTGCCTATAATGTTAGGTACACCTCACGGAAGCGTTACGTATTGTTTCCTCCCTTAGTAGTCAGTTTTCAGATCAGTGGTTTGCAGCTGTTATTCTACATGTGCCTGTAGATCTTCTGAAATTGGTTAGGTACTTTCAATTTTTTTATTTTAAATTATACAAATATTCTTTGGAGATATGTAACTTAGGCTATTTAAAAAATGTACTTATTTTCCAGAATATCCTTTAATGATATTTTTGGTTCAATGGTATTTATTTATTTATTTACTTGCCTCTTTCATTTTTTCTGAAGATTACTCATAAAAGTTGGAACTGAACCTTTTTACCATGGTTCTTTGAGACAAGTTTCCCACCACTCCTTATCTTCCTCAGTATAATATACTGTCTCACTAATCATGAGCTTAAAGTGCTTTAGTAATAGTCTTACTCTTCATCTTCTACAACTTTAGGTGAAATTTGAGCCAAGCGTTTAGACAAGCAACTATTTGTAGACCATAATTATAATTTTCCTTTCCTTCCCATAAACTAATGCTCTAGCAGTGAGGAGATTTGTTTTTCTTGATTTTTATTTTGTTGTTTGTTTCTTTAGTTGTCTTCATCCTCCTCAAAACACAATATCTGATTATGCAAACTTTACCCAGTTAAACCTGGTTAAAGTTCAGCATCTTTGGCTTTCTAGTGAATATTGTCCTCTGTTAAAAAAGTGACCTTTTCTAAGATAAATTTAATACTCAAAGACATTTCAGGATTCCCCATTGTCACTCTTACTCTTTTTAGGGACCCCTCTTTCAGTGTTACCAGCATTTGCAATAAAAATTCAATGACCTGACCCCACAAAGAAAATTAGAGACCAGTATCACTCATGAACCTAGATGCAAAAGTCTTCAACAAGATTCTAAGCTAGTAGAATTCAACAACAAATCAAAAAAACAAAAAACTTCATGACCAAGTAAGAGTCATACCAGGGATACAGGATCAGTTCTACGTCAGAAAAACAAGTAGTGCATTCAACCACATAAATAACACAAAGTATATGAATCACTTGATTCTGTCAATTGATGCAGAAAAGGAGTTTGACAAAGTCCAACACCCATTCATATTAAAAAATTTCAGCAAAATAAGAATAGAATGGAAATTGCTCACACAATAAAGGCCTTCTACGTAAAACCAACTGCTGACATCATCCTAAATGATGAATTGACTGAAAGAATTTACCCTGAGAACAGAACTAGACACCTAGACACTAGTCACCTCTTTTATTCAACATTCATTGTGCTAGAGGTTCTGGCCAGAGAAATCAGACAAGACAAAGAAATAAAGGGCATCTGCATGAGTAAAGAAGAAGTAAAATTGTCTCTCTTTGTAGATGATCTGATCATATATACTTAAAACTCTAAAGAATTCATAAATAAACTACTGGAACTAATAGAAGAGGTCAGAAAAGTATCAGGCTATAAAATAAGCATGAATAAATCACCAGCAAAGGTTCTTTCACACCACAAAAGAAATTATCAAAGAGGAAATCACCCTATCAACACCATTTATAATAGCCCCCAAGAAGATAAAATGCCTAGGAATAAATCTAACAAGAGAAGAGATCTACACAGAGAAAACTACAAGACTGTACTGCAAGAAACCACAAGGGACTTACATAAGTGGAAAAATCTGCCTTGCTCATGGACGGGAAGACTTAACATTGTGAAAATGTCTAGTCTACCCAAAGTGATCTACATACACAATGAAAACCTAATACAAATTCCAGTGTCATTTTTTTTAATAAGATGGAAAAACAAATCACTAACTGTGTTTGGAAAGTGTAGAAACTCCAGATAAATAAGACACTACTGAAGAAGAGGAACACACTGGGAGGTCTCACACTACCAGGTCTTAGAAACTATTACACTGCTATGGTTGTCAAAACAGCCTGGCACTGGTACAAAAACAGACATATAGACCAGTAGAACAAAAGAAAGAGTCTAGAAATACCACCATCCTCCTAAGAACAGTTGATGTTGGATAAAGGCCCAAAGGTCGTGAACTAGGGTAAAAAACAGTCTCTTGAACAAATGGTGTTGGCAAAATTGGATATCTATCTTCAAAAAAAAAAAAAAACCTGAAGCAAAACCCATATCTCACAGCTTACACAAAAACTAAATTAAAATGGATCAAAGACCTTAATATCAAACCTAAAATAATAAAGATCATGGAAGAAAAAATAGGCACAATGGAAGTTCTAATACACAGCTTACACAGAGTACAAAATCTGACCAACATGCACAAACAACAGAAGAGAAAATAGATAAATGCCAACTACTAAAAATCAAACATTTACACTCATCCAAGGAATTTATTAAGAGAGCTAAAAACCTGCCTACAGAATGGGAAAAAATATTTAGCAACTACATATCAGATTCGCATCTAATTTCCACAGTCTATAAGGTACTGCCAAATATCAACAAGAAAAAGACAAATAACCCAATTAAACAGTGGGCAAAGGAGATGGGCACACACTTCACCAAGGAAGACATTGAAGCAGGTAGAACACACATAAGTAAGTGCTCATGATCATTACCTTTCAGAGAAATACAAATCAAAACTACAAAGAAATTCCATCTCACCCCATTGAGGTTGGCAATAATCTAAAAACTACAAAACAACAAATACTGGAGAGACTAGAACTCTCTTGCACTGCTGGTAGGAATGCAAGATGGGACAGCACATTTGGAAAGCAATTTGATTCTTTCTTAAAAAGCTAGAAAAAGAAGTGCCATATGATCCAGCAGTCCCACTGCTTGGAATATATCCTACAGAAATAAGAGCTGTCACATGAACAGATACATGCACATGACTGTTTATTGCAACAGAGTCCACAATAGCAAAGAAAGGTGCAATCAACCTAGGTGCCCATCAACAGATGAACAGATAAACAAACTATAGTATATATACACAATGAAACACCACGCAATGATACTGAACAATGGTGATTTTAGGAAACATCTCATAACCTGGTATCAACTAAATGACATTATGATGAGTGAAATCTGTCACCTGCCAAAGGACAAATATTGTATGAGACCCCTATTATAAGGACTTAAAAAAGGACTTATGCATGGAAGAAAAGACTCTTTGATGGCTATAAGGATCGGGAGGGAGGGAGAATGTTGGTCATAGATTAGATAGTTGATAGGAATTTGGTTAGGTTAAGGGCATGACAGCACTCAGTAGAAGGCAAGTCAATATAAATGGACTATCCATAAATTAAAAGATTTTCTAAATTCAACCCAACATTTCAAAGGATAGAGTAGCAGGGACAGGGGCTTGGACACCACGTTTTCAGGGGACATTGAGATCAATTAGCAGAACTAGCATTTTGCTAAGAGAGTCTTCTGTACCCCAAGTTAGCAAGTAGTACCTGGGGTCTTAAAAGCCAGCAAGCTGCCATCTGAGGAATATTAATTGGTCCCAATCTACCCGGAGGATATGATGACCAAGAACATCAAACACATGAATTGAAAGGAGCCCAGGAGACAGAAGGATCCAAATGATTGGAAAACTATACCAGCATGAGACCAGAAGAACCAGATGGTGCCCAGCCCCCACCAAGGACAGCCTTGATAGGGGACACAATGTGGAGTTCTTGATGTAGCATGAGAAAAAGAGGTGTGCAGATCAAAAACTTTACTAAAAGACCAGAAATGATGGTCCAGCAACCTGAAGGGTCCCCTGGGAACATGGACCCTAGACTTGCTGTTGCCCTAGACCTGAAACCAGTATTGAGGTCAACTTTTCAGACTAAGAATTGACTGGACTCAGAGACACAGAGTGAGCATGTGGTGTGTGTACTTTACAGTTTTATACATTTATGGAAGGCTGTCCTACTGGTTTCTCAAGGGGAGAGGAGAGGGTAGAGAGAAACAGATAGGTGTTCTTTGGAAGGATGCTATAAGAGTGAAAAGGAGGAGTCTGCTGTTAAAGAGTGGGGAGAGTAGATATCGTTTTGGATAGGTGAGTGTGCAAAATTGAATTGTATGCTTTCACTTAATTGTGATAAAAAAATTCAGTGGCCTAAAGAGATTTCTTAAACAATCTCTAGTGGGACACTTCTTGTTGTTAAGACGCTCCATGACAACTATAAAACTATTTAAACTATATGAACCCACTATCTTTGATATTGATTGTTTTGATTGTTTTATAGGTTTCTCTCTCAAAATCATTGCCATTGGGTTGGGTTTGAGTTTGATCAAATTTTGAGCAAATGTGGTGGCCTATAATCCCTCATTCCTTCTCTTTTCCCCTACTGCACACCTTCAAGATGATAAAAATAAATTCACTTGGTTAATAAAGTATATGTGCTACTCATATTTTAAAAAGAACATGTCAGAGAAAAGAAATATGTATAATTATTATTTTAACGGACATGTTTTGGGTCATGTTTTTTAAGTGCTGTGCACTTAGGCACTCTCAAATTTTAAAAGAAAAAAGTTGAAATCACTTACACTATAGAAGCCAAGCTGTCTGTGGAATTATTATTTTCTTTCCTCTTAGCTAAGCCTCAGTATTGGTTTTTTATAGACCAATGACTGAAAAAGATGGTAGTGTGGCAAACTCCATTGAGGCCGGTGAGTAAAATTGATTAGAAAAAGAGTATTGCAAATTCACACTGGAAACTCTCTTAAGGAAGTTCATGGTGATAAACGCTAAAGCTTAAGCACCTTCAGAATTCTCCTCGGGGCTCAGTGACTTAGAATCCCAAGAACTTAGATGATTGAAGCAAAAATTTTGAATCTGTAGAAAGTTCTACATTCACTCAGAAATGTTCTCTTGTTCATATTTTTTTATCTTTCTTGTCAGTTTTTATATGCATTTTAGCTTTCCTGCAAAGTAAATTTAATCTTTTCATCAGTCATATGTGCTTCTTCTTTTGTCTCAATTTACTTCCATGTGTTCCTGAATAATCTACATTTTCCAACACTCATTTTAAATAACAATAGGGTCACAATCAAGATGGCGGACTAAGCACATTTCTCCCTAAATCGCCCTGGAAACTAAGACCTGAACTGATAATTAAACAGAGTCTTCTGGACACCTAGTGAGCCCTAGGACATATCATGGGGCTGTTGGTTTGGAATCATATCACTGAACAGAGAACCACTTGTCTTTTGCCGTGCCCCACTCTTCGTGAGTGCTGGCTTTCATGGACCAAAGATAACTAGCCATTTTAACTTTTTTTCCTCTGTCTTACCTGGCAGGCAGATCTGGGACATGACTGCCAGCTAATATCAGATGCCCAACTGGTGGGATCAGCAGGTGAAATTGCCACATTTCCAGAGCCTGGCTTTGGACTCTGTTCATCTTGGCACCTTTGGCCTCTCTTTCTGCCGCTGCCAGTAGGTGGACTCTCCCGAGGCAGGTGGGGAGCTTGTATGGGACACCATCTTGTTCCACTGGGAGGTGGATATGCCCATACAGAGGCCTCCACTGTACCTTATTCCTAGGCTGGGAGGCAGCACTTGCCTGGAAGAGAGTGCTTTTCTGGCAGAAAAGCAGTATTTTACACAGTGTTGCCTATGGCTGGGTCCTGACAGCAGAGGCCAGCAGGGCAGTAGCCTTTCTGTATTTTGAGCTAGTTTATAACATCTGGGGTTAGATATAGAGGTGGTTACTTTGTCAGCTGGGAAGAGGCACCTGGACACCTGAAAACCTGACTGACTTTGGAAGTTATCAGAAACCTTTTACCTTTCATTCTAAGATGGCCTAGGGAAACAACAGCAGTCCATCCTCACAACACCTCTCCTAGCCTCTGTTGACTCACATGATGCTCCAAAAGCATCAAACCCTGGAGAAAAGTGTAACCAAGAAATCAACCATTGCTGAAAGCCCCCAAAAGAAAGCAACAAAGAACTTACCAGATGAAGAAACCTTTCTGAAACTATGAGAAGGTGAATACAAAAGGATTATGCATAGAGCACTCCTAGACCTTATACAAAATGCAGTGGAGCATAATGAAAAATTAAGCAAGCTATTCGATCTGATGGAACACCAATACTCTGAAATCCAACAGATCAAGAACAAAATCAGAGAGATAGAAACTTCCATTCAACGCCAAGAAAACAGTATGGAACAAATGGAAAATAGACTTTCTGACTTGGAAGACAGAGTGAGTGACTCCAGCATCTATGAGAAGAAATCAGAAAAAAGAAACAAGAAAAATGAAGAAGCATTAAGAAACATGTGGGACTCTATTCAGAGGAACAATCTATGATTAACTGGAGTTCCTGAACAGGGTGAGACACCTGAGGACATAGAGAGTATTGTTGTTGAGCTTCTGACAGAAACTGCAAAGAAATTATGAAAGAGAATATAGCTATACAAGATACATATCAAATGCCAACCAATATAGATCTCAAAGGAAAGACTCCAAGAAATATTATACTCAAGCTTAACAAAATGAAACATAAACAGAAACTCTTAAAGGCAACAAGACTCAAAGCAAAGCTAAAATTCAGAGGGAAACTCTGTAGGCTTTTGTTGGATTTCTCAGCAGAAACAATGCTGGCACAGAAACAGTGGCATGACACATACAAAGCCTTGAAGGAGAAGAACTTCCAACCAAGACTTATGTATCCTGCAAAACTATCTTTCAAATATGAAAATGAAATGAAGACATTTGCAGATAAACACAAACTCACTGACTTTGTAAAAACCAAACCAAAGCTAGAAGAAATGCTGAAAGAAGCTCTTAGTTTAGTAGAACAAAACCACTAACTGCATATTTTAGAAGCAAATTCAGGACACATCACCCAGAAACCAACTCAGTTAGGGAAGGCTCCAAACTCAAACAAAGCTATAATAGTGAAAAAAACGATCCAGTGATCATGTCATGAAAACTATGATGTCATCACATTAAAAAAGAGGGATGTACTACAGTCGTTTATAGTCCTTCCAGATGGAGAGGAATAAGACTGGTAGTAACTAAAATCATGTTTATACGTAGTTTATTAAGGGGAATCATAGGGGCAACCATAAAGCACAATAAAGATGCAACATAAAAACAATAAACATAATCCAAAAGTCTCAATAACCACAAAACCAATCCTGAAAAAGGAGAAAAATCAACTCACAAAGAAGAGTGTCCCAGAACAGATTAATAAGAACAGAGAAAACATCAACACAAAAATGAACACATCACAATGGCAGCACTAAACATATACCTATCAATGATTAGATTGAATGTGAATGGACTGAATGCTTCAGTAAAGAGACATTGAGTGATGTCTTGGATCAAAAGATGTGACCCATCCATATGTTGCCTACAGGAAACTCACCTTAGACTTAAAGATAGGAACAAACTGAAAATTAAAGATGGAGGAATATATATCAAGCCCACAATGAAGAAAGAGGAGCGAGTGTGGCAATTCTAATCTTAGATAAAATCTATTTTAGTGTAAAATCTACCATTGTGGACAAGGATGGATACTATTTATTGCTGAATGGTTCAATACACAAGCAGGACTTAACAATATTAAATACTTATGCACCTAATATTAGAGCACCTAAATACATTGAAGAAACCCTGACTACACTAAAAAATGAGATGGATCACTCCACAATATTAGTAGGAAACTTCAACATGCGACTCTCAATATTGGATAGATCGTCTAGAAAAAAGCTCTATAAAAAACACAGAACACTTTATTGCCACAGTTAACGAACTAGACCTCATTGACATATGCAGAACTTTCTATCCATCAGCAGACAACTACACCTTCTCCAGTGCACATGGAACATTCTCCAGAATAGAACATAAGGACATAAAGCAATTCTCAACCAGACACATAGCGTTGAATTCATGTCAAGCATCTTCTCAGGTTGTAAAGCCATAAACATGAAATCAATGCAGAAAAAACATAGAAAGTGGAACTCGTGGAAACTGAACAACATCTTGCTCAAAAAGCCATGGGTTATAGAAGAAATCAAGGATGAGATAAAGAAATTTATGGGTTCCAATGAGAATGAAAACACTTCCTACCAGAACCTATGGGATACAGCCAAATCAGTGCTCAGAGGTCAGTTTATCTCATTTTAAACAATAATAAACAGAACACAATCCTTACTATTCTTTCTGTTTTGCTCTATATCACCAAAAGTGCTTATTTTTACTAAGATTATTGTTATGACCAGAATTCAAATGTATGATAATTTTAGTGATTTATAATTTTTAATGTGTCAAATACCACATGGAAATCCTGGTTGTGTAGTGGTTAAGTCCCATGATTGCTTACCCTGTGGGGTAGCTATGAGTTGAACTTAACTGCAGTGTTTTTTGTTTTGTTTTGTTTTTTGGAGTTTTTTGTATCATATCTAACTACTTAGGAGCAGAGCTGGAGAAAGTCTCCCAGGACTGGCTTTGAAGCCATAAAGTAGTATGAATTTGGACACAAACAAATTATTGAATGAATTACTGAAAATCAGTGTTTAACATAGCATACGAGTATCTAAAGATCAAAATGTCTAGGCTTTGGGACAAGATAATATACTAACTCAGAATTTTTGAGTTTCTGGCATTTCTGATGAAACAAAAAATGGCTGAGTAGAAACAGACTACTCCTGTGGCAAGAATAGGCCATTTCTTACCTATGTATTTCTTCCGTGGGATATAATACTATCACTTCATAAAATATATGTCATGAATGACCACAAAATTTGAAAATTTCTATGATGCTTGGATTTGCCAATGACATGTGGCTATGTAAATGCAAATACAATAATGTCATATCTCTTATCTTATAGAATTTTTATCTCCAAAAACCTAGATGCCTCAAAATCTTTTCAGAAATCTTCACTCAAATGAGTAGCTTAAAAAAGTTGGTGTATTTGGACATTCTGATAGACAAATAATGGACTCCTGAAGCTGTCCACAGTCAACTTTGAGGAAGATAAAAGTGACTTCACAGGACAAAAGGAATTTTGTAGATATAACAAGTTTACAGACCTTAAAATAGATTAGTTGAATTATCCAGGTAACCTCAATTGAATTTCATTAGCCCTCCAAAGCAGAAAACTCTTTCTAGCTAGAAAAGGAGAGAACATGTCACCAAATCACTTTATACTCATAGCAATATTATAGGATACGGTAGAACTGGCCCAAGAGATTTCCAAGGATTGGCTGGAGGCTTTGAACTGCTGGCCTTTTGGTTAGCAGCCGAGCTCTTAACCACTGCCCTACCAGGGTTCTTAAGAAAAAGTAGTACTGAGAGAGGCTACAGAAGAAAAGTTGGAGAGATTACATGGGTGAGAAGGGTTCAAAAAACTACTTCTGGTTCTGAGATGGAAGAGTCATACCACAGGGCTGGAGGGAGGCCTCTAAGAGGTAAGGTTGACTTCTGGCTAACAACCAGCAAAGAAAATAGGATCTCAGTCTCAGAACTGCAAGGAACTGTGTTTCACCTAAAACCTGAATTAGCTTCGAAGAACATTTTTTTCCAGAGCCTTTAGAAAGGAGTACAATCCAGTTGACATTATGATTTAGGTTTTGAGAGACCAGGATAGGGGAACTGGCTGAATTACACTTTGTAGAGACTCCTGCTCCCTGGAAACTGTGAGCTGTACATGTGTATTTTGTTAATCCTCTACGTTTGTGTAATTTTTCACATGGGTAGTAGAAAACTAATATACATCTTCTGTTGCTGTTGTTGGGTGCTGACAAGTTGATTTTGACTTATATTGACTCAGTGTGTCAGAGTAGAACAATCTCAGGGTTTTCTTGGATACAGTCTTTCCAGAAAGGAGTCCTGGTGGTGCACTGATTACACATTAGGCTGCTTCCTGAAAGACTGGTGGTTCAAATCCAGCCAGGTGCTCCTCAGGAGAAAGACTTAGCCTTCTGCTTCCATAAGGATTACAGCCTAGGGCATCCTATGAGGTGCTTCTACTCTGTCACATAGGTTCGCTATCAGTTGAATTAACTCATTGGTACCCAGGAACAAAAGCAAGAGAATCAGATTGCCAAATCTTTCTCTTGCAGAGCTGCTGGGGCATTTCAAACCCCCATTCTTCTGATTATAGCAACAAAGAGTTTCCCCATTGCACCACCGTGGCATCTTAATACAGGAATAGAAATAGCTGAACTATTTTATGTGAGGTTTTAAAATGATCCAGTTTGGTAACAGCTACTTATTTTCTTGAAGTATACATACTATAGCAATACTACTTCTGGACAATTGTGTTAAGAAAATAAGTTTATGTGCAGTGATTTAACTATAAAGCTGTCCTTTGAAGCATTGTTTATGTTTCTAAAAAATTGGTTTTGTGCATATACCATAACACAAGTGATCCATTTGTGTATAAATGCACCCACAATACACATAGATATGTATGCTGTAGAGCAATAAATATTAACATTTTAAACAGTGGTTGGTGGGATTACAAGCAGTTTTTAAGTTTGCACTTTTTTTGCATAAGTTATCAAGTCAACTCAGGACAACCCCATGTGTGCCGAGTCAAACTCATTCCCGAAGATTTCAAGGTTGTGATGTTTCAGAAGCATTACCTCCAGGCCTGTCTTCCAAGGTGCTTCTGGGTATATCTGATGAGGTATATCAAATAATTGTTGCTTTTATCAGTATTTTAAATATAAGTTGTCGATGAGGTGCAGTGACCAATGTCAAATAGTACCATAAAAATTCATTGCAACCTCCATGCAGAAGACCTTCAGTCTTTTCAACTGGCCAATGATTTCTAAATTTTCTAGTTCACTTACTGGATCTGTCTCTTACACACATTATGTACAACATATGATACTGAAAAGTTTGTGTTAGGAAACAATATGTGTCTACTGTAGAAAATACAGGGATGACAAAATCTTAAAGAAAATGTCACCTTTCAAAAGTAAAGAGTTTGTGAAAATATCATTTCCACTGGCCAAAAAGTTGGATAACACACTTATTGAGTCCTATCCACTGAAGCAAAAATAAGCACTTTGCTACCGTATTTCTCATCTCTCCTTTTTACCTAATTTCAAATTGTCTCAGATTGTTTTTCCTTGGCACGCCTCAGTGAAAGCATCGGAAAGCCACGAGCCCTCAGGCATCCTGAGCGGCCTGAGGAGTGTCTGCCGTTGGGACTTGTTTGATTCTTTCCTGGAGCTCAACAAAAGTTTTCTTGGGTCCTCCACTCACTGCCTGCAATATTTTATGTTTTCTTATTTTATAATCAAGTGGGGAGTCTTGTTCTCTGTTTTCCTAGAGGTCAGCAAACCTAGACACACTTTTAGCACTTCTTCCTGCTGTTTCAAAAGCAAGAACCACTGTTTGTGTTGTTGCTAAGAAGTCTTCATAGTCAGATACAACCTGTGCATACACTGCATGTATATTTTTCTTTTTTTTTTTACTTCTTATACATGGTAGTTATATATTATATATCATTCATGTTATCTACTACCTGAAATACGTCAATATTTATTTTATGACAGGTTGTTATTGTGTTCTTAGGTGCCTCCCAGTTAGTTTTGGCTGAGAACGACCCTATTGTACAACAGAGCAAAATACTACAGGGTCCCGCTTGACCCTCAGGGTACTTATTATGCTTGAGCTCATTGTTGCAGCCTCTGTGCCAATCCGTCTCTTTGGCACTCTTCCTTTTTTTTGCTGATGCTTCCTAAGAATGACATCCTTCTCCAGGAGCTGGTCCCTCCAAATAACATGTCCAAAGTAAGTAAAACAAGTCTCACCGTTCTCACTTCAAAGTTGCTTTCTGGCTGTATTTTTTATAAGAAGGATTTGTTCATTCTTCTGGCAATCCATGTTATAGTCAATGTTCTTCACCAATATCAGAACTCAAATGAATCACTTCTTCCCTATTCCTTACCCTTTGCATTGTGCAGCTTTTGCACGCATAGGACACAAATGAAAAAAGGCCGTGACTTGGATCAGGCACACTTCAGTCCTCACAATGACGTCTTCGGTTTTTAACACTTTAAAGGGATCTTCTGCAGCATATTGAGCTAGCGTTCCGTGTTGCTTGATGTCTTGACTGCTGCTTACATGGCAGTTGTTTGTGGATTCCAGTAAAATCAAATCCTTGGCAACTTCATTATTTTCTCTGCTTACCATGATGTTCTTTATTGGTCCAGTTGTGAGGTTTTTCTTGCTTGCTTGCTTGTTTGTTTGCTTGCTTGCTTTATGTTGAGTTGTAATCCATACCGAATGTTGTAGTTGTGACCACATTAAGTACTTCAAGACCTCTTTGCTCTCATTAAGGAAGTTTGTGTTATCTGCATATTGCAGGTTAGCAATGAGTCTTCTTCCAAACCTGGTGCCATGTTCTTCTCCATATAGTCCGGTTTGTTAGATTATTTCCTCAACAAACATACTTAATGAGTATGATGAAAGGGTAAAACCGTGATGCACATCTTTCCTGATTTTAAATTGTACAGTGTCCTCTTTTTCTAGTCAAACAACTGCCTTCTGATCTAGGCACGGACTCTAGAAAAGTACAATTAAGTGTCCTGGATTTCTCATTCTTTGTAGTGGCTTCCATAACTTGTTATAATTGTTGAATACCTTTGCATAGTTAACAAAGCACAGGTAAACATCTTTCTGGTATTCGCTGCTTTCAGCCAAGATCCATCTGACATCACCAACGATATCCTTAGTTTCACATCCACTTCTGAATCCAGCTTGAACTTCTGGCAGTTCTCTGTTCATGTACTGCTGCTACTGTTTTTGAATGACCTTGAGCAAAATTTTGCTTGCATGTGACATTAATGATTTTGTTTCAATAGTTTCTGCATTCAGTCAGATCACTTTGCTTTTGCCAAGCCAGCCAAGTGCCGTCGAGTCAAATCCGACTCATGGTGACCCTTGGGGCCAGGGTAGAACTTACCCCCAGAGTATTGAAGGAGCGCCTGGTGGATTTGATATGGATCTCTTCCTGTTGGGTGGTCAAGTCTTCCAAATTTCTTGGAAGGATAAGTGAGAGCTTGTAGCATTGTATTCATCTGTTGAAACATTTTAATTGGTAGTCTGTAAATTCCTGGAGCCTTTTTTTTCACCAGTACCTTCAGTGCCAGCATGAACTTCTTCCTTTAATTCAGTTAGTTCTTGATCATATTTAACTTCTGAGACAATTGAACACTAAATAGTTCTTTTGGTACAATGATTCTTGTATTTTTTGCTTCATCTTCTTCTGGTGTTTTCTGCATCATTCAATATTTTACCCATAAAATCCCTCAGTATTGCAGCTGAAGATCTGAATTTTTTTTTCATTCAGTTCTTTGAGCTTGAGAAATGCCAAGCATATTCTTCCCTTTTGTTTTTTTTTTTCTTAATTCCCCATCTTTGCACATTTCATCGTAACTCTTTAGTTTGTCTTCTCCAGCTATCCTTTGCAATATTCTGGTCTTTTATGGGATCATTTCTTCCTTTCCCTTTGGTACTTGGCATTCAGCAGCAAGTTTCAGAGTCTCTTCTGACATCGCTTGGTCTGTCTTTCCTGTCTCTTTAATGCTTTTTGCTTTCCTCATATATGATGTCCTTGATGTCATCACACAGCTGGTCTGTTAGTCACTCATTCATGTTCAGTGTGTCAAATCTGTTCTTGAGATAATTTCTAAATTCAAGCGGGATATAACTACCCTTTATGGGGTAGAAAATGATAAATTTTGGAAATGTCTGTGTGCACTACAGGAAAGTAAATATACATTTTCTTATTGTTGAGAGAAAAGTTCTATATAAAGTACATTCACTCAAGTTCATTACATGCAATGTTTATATTTTATGCATCTTTGCCAGTATTTTGTCCATGAAATCCATCATATTTAGAGATAGATAATAAAGTTTTCAATTGTATTCATTGCTATACCAACTCTGCCACTTTCTGTTTTGTAAAATTTGAAGTTATACTATGAACTTTACACAAGTTTTTACTTCATTGGATATTTTATTTGCTTTCTCCTTAGTTTTTTTTGTCATAACATTTATTTGATATAATATTTTTAGATTCTTTCAACTTTAATTTTCTAGTATGTATTTTCTGTCCATGTATTCACTAGCATTTATGTTTGAGTCCTTTTGTGTAGCTAGATCTCTTAATTAGTAGTATACTGATGACTTTTTTCCCCAAGTATGAAATTAGCCCACCAACATTTATTTCATATTAATATAGTTGGATTACTTCTGTCATTTCCATTTGTGTTATCTCTTTGTTATAGTTTGCTATACTTGGTTTTAAATCCATCTTGCCTTTTGTATTGATTAAGGTGTGCTTCTTTATTTTTAATTCCATTTATGTTATTGATTTTGAACACTCTATTATTTGTTATACTCACTATTTTAAACTATATTGTTAACTTTGATTAAAATCAGTATTTTTACCTTTTACCACAAAATACACAGAAGTTAAAAATAGCTGTTCATGTGTATCTCTCTCTCTCTCTCTCACTCTATACAGTTAACAGACGAATAAGTAGAAGCTGAAAGGGGTTCACTGGTTTACCTATAGTTGTAGATGGCAGAGAAAGGTTTGAAACTAATTTCCTGGCTCCAAAGTTCATAATTTTTTTGCAATATGGGGGAGGGAGAGAGAAGATTTATTTTTGTTTGCTTTGTTTGTTTCTCAAACATTAGATCTGGATTGTACTTTCGGAACTGATACTGGGTATAGTCACTGCTATCCTAAGTACTTCATCATTTTGCATAAGAATAAATTAGAAACTATATTATAATAAATAAATACAATTTAAGATACTTGTAATTTGAATTCTCAGTGCTGCTTTTCTTGTAAAAAGTTTTATTGCAAAACTTCACCTCCAGAGGTGCTGAACTTGAATTTGTATCTGTGTTGTTAAGTCACTGGGGAAGGCAGCTTGTGATAGGCCTGTGAAAATGGTTCAGGATGCCTCAGGAGAGGACTTAACTGAATATCAAAGCACTCATCAAGTGATGGGACCCTGATGTTTCCTAAAACTTCACAGAAACCAGTGGGTACTCACTGAACGGCAGCCACCAAAAGCACAGTTCAAAACTGACTTTCTCTGCCTTTATGTTTTGTTACACAAAACCATACCTCATAAGGGACTGAGCTTCTCTGAGATTCATTTCCTTGACCCAGATGGTGAATTCTAAATATAATTGCAACATCAGCCTAAATTACCTCATGCTGTTTTGGGTGACTCACATGTACTGAACTATACATAGTTATCAAGAATAAAGCAATGCTGAGTTCAAACATTGCCCACGGAAGTGAGAACATCAGGCCCAATTTGGATCCAGATCCACAAAGGATGCTCATTAGAACCACTGACCATTTTACACAAGTAAGGACTCTGCTGTTGGGCCTGTGGTGCCAGTGTGACTCTGCCCATATCTCCTGTCACTAGGAGAACTAATGCACTTTTCACTGACAGCATTTAATTACTCTCACCAATCTCAAGGGAACATAGTCAAAATTTATCAGTTTCTTTGCGTAAGTGTTTTTAAATACAAAAATGGAATTTAAATGTTAAGTGTTGATGTATTTTCTCTCTTTGTACTTTAAAAATACATCTTTGCCATTATTTCATATATACCACAGCATAGATTAAAATGTGGAGTACTTGGCACTAATGCTTTTTTGTGTTTGTGTGCTTTATGAATTTTGTGTGTGTGTGTGTTTTAAGTATCTTGAAAAGAACTTAGATTTTTCTTTTTTTTTTTTCCAACTTTGTATTCTATACCCTTTTCCTTCTGTCCATATTGATATGAGGAAAACTAATGGTACACTTTTGAAAAATATAGTGGCTTAGTCCATTTTTAAAGAACAAATTGGAAGGTAAACACTCTTCTTTCCAAACATTATAGTTTTTATTGATTTGTAAGGACAGCCCTTTATTCCTAGAAATAATCATCTCAGTAGATTCCTGATGACACTGGAATGTCACATTAAAAAAAATGTATGTTCAGAACTTAAATAAAAAGTGATTTTAACTAATCAGCATAAATGTAAAGAGACTGAACCGTCACAGAGTCTACCATTTGTTTAAGCGATGTATAGAGCAATATGCTAATATTTGTACTCAAAACCTGGAATATACCAACTTCTGAGCATATATTCATAGATTACCTAAATGAGGAATCATCTTGGAAGTTTTCCTCACCATTTGTTGCTAAGCATCATAGATAAGTCATGACCAACAACCAAGAATAAATGTCTTGTAGAATCTGTAGTGGGCAAAGATACTAGAATAGCCTGAAAAATGACAGAACGGGAATCAGGGTATCTTGATTACTAGCACTGGCTCTTTATATAGGCAACATTAGCCTTGGGTGAAGTCACTTAGAATCTGCTTCTAAAGCTATGCAATGAAATTTGTCTTAGAAATTACTCAATTGTAGCCTTAGCTCTCTATGCAATGGCTGCAGTTGAGAAACAAGACAATAATCCAAAAATAGAACATAAAAAAAAGGAGTCTCACTGGCTTATATATGCTTTGACATATATTCTTAATTGATTTAAAAAATCTGTTTATTTCGGAAATGGTATTATTTACGTCAGTAAATCTAGAATGTTTTAGAATAGCTGTATTACAAAATGTTTCTAATACCTGTCTATCTGTCTATCCCACCACCTATCCCTCCTGTCACCCCTCCAACAACCCACATGTTTGTCCAATGGTATGCTAGTGAATGTTTAGCAACAGACTCTCCCAAGGGAGTGTAGTGGCAAATCTGTAGCGTTCACCAATTTCTGGGGTTGGTTGGTGTGTCTGGGTATTTGTCTAATCATCCACCAATCTAGACATAAATAGATAAAAGATATCATAAAATAAATGTTTACTGATAATTTTCAATCATTATTTCCTGTAAGGGTGCAATTTTACTTAATAATTGATAACACTTGCAGCTAATGTACTTATTGAAATTACTCCCTACCCGAAAGTGCATGTGGAAGTATCACGACTCTGCCATCAGCCTCAGTAACAGTGGGAGACGTTCCCTGGTGTTCTACTCCAAAGCATTCTTTTTGTTGGTATGAGTTGTGTATAGAATAAATCTCTGTAATTTGATTATACAAGGTACAGCAATTAAGTCCACTAACTTTTTCTAAGTGCTACATACCTCATTGCTGAGTGTCACTACGGTCACCTTCAAAGTACTCTCCGTGGGAAGCTATACACTGATGCCAGTGCTAGTCCACCCTACAAATCCACTTTGCATCTCTTTCTGGAATGGCCATTGCACATGGTGGCGTGTTCGCTAACTTAATTGTATAGTTGTGTGTGAGAGAGTTTTTAGCCAGTAAACAAATAGCTGCATTCAAACACACTCTCTACTCACCTGATCTGGCCTCCCCTCCCCCATGACTTTCTTCTTACTTGAAGGTAGAGGAAATATTGAAAAGAAGAATTCTGATGACATTCAGGACATCAAGGGTAGTACGTTAACAGTTCCGATGGCCGTTCCAGAAGGAGTTCCCAAATTGTTTCTAAGGGTGGACTAGGTGCTTGGCATGAGTGCATAGCTTCCCCAAGAGGAATACTTCAAAGGTGACCAGAGTGATAGTCAGCAATGAGATATATAGTACTTTTTCTAAGATGATTTTGCAAAACTTATTTGGCAGTCCTTGTATGATATTATTATTATTAGAAAGTCGAGAGAGTGCAAGTGACTTTGAGGCTGACTCATGCAAATCTGGCTCAAGCTTGTGGACTGAACTCTGATGAGCCTACTCTCATTTCTGTACCAGGCTAGGGGCCTACTGTTCAAGATACTGTGTGTCTCTCATAACTGTTCTTCCAGGGGTTCTATACTTGTATTTGTGCCCCAAACGGAAAAGTTGAGTCAACGAGGAAGGCTGCATATTGTTCCCAAGGAAATTCCAGAGGCATTGGAGACAGAAAGCAATGTTTAACACATTTTAGTACATTGAAAAAAAGAGCACCCACTGCCACTGAGTTGTGTCGGACTCATAGCGACCCTAGAGGTCAGAGTAGATCCGCCCCGTAGAGCTCCTGAGGAGCGCCTGGCCGATTGTAACTGCCGATCTTATTGGTTAGCAGACGTAGCGCTTAACCAACTACGCCACCAGGATTTCCTCCTTAAAAGATGGACTCTACTAAAAGGAATCTCATGGGGAAAAATAATTAAAAAAAAAAAATGTTGGAACTGCACACCAGTAAAGGAGAAGCTATCTTTTCACTAAGTGATATTTGTGAATTGCCTATGGACATGGAAAAGCAAATGTATGTTAACGCTTAACATAAAGCCCAGCTGACTTGGAATTGACGTGAATTCATGGTGGCGCCGTGTCTTGCGTTGTAGAGCTCCACAGAGTTTTCACTGCTGTGACCTTGCTGTGACCTTCCAGAAGCAGATTTCCAGGCTTTTCCTCTGAGGTGACTTTGGGTAGTTTCAAACTTCCAACCTTTAGGTTACCAGCCAAGAAAGTGACTGTTTCACCCAGGGAGTCATAACTTGTATGTGACACTATATGCAAATATAAATCTAAGTGTCTTTTAAATTCAAATTTATACAATAAAACAAGACAGTAGTAAGAAAAAAAAACATTAAAAGCATCTTTACAACCTTGCAATAGGTAAAAATTCCTTAGGTCAGACATACAATACACTAACAGTAAAAGAGAGTCTTCAAGGGGATTTTGTTAATATTGAGAGGTTTTGTCTATTTTTAAAAGAATGCTATTAGCAAAAAGAAAAGGCAAGTCACAGAGTGGGAAAAGATGTTCCCTGTAAATTTCTCTGGCAAGGATAACACAACACGTTCAGGATATTTGGGGAACATTTACAAATCAGTAAGACCAAAAAAAAAGATGAAAACCTGCTAATTGTTATTGTTGCAGGGCTGTTGTTAGCAACATCCCGAAACATATATTAAGACACAAAATGAAAAATTTTAATGCTACTAAGAACACTGTTTTCACTGGAGCCTGACTGATAGTGTCTGTCCTTTCCTTGTCTAGCACTGGATGCATAAAAAGTAAGCCTCAGGGAAAAGACAGAGAGGAAGACAACAGTGTACTGAGTACTGGTTCTGTAAGTGGTTATAAGTGGCCTCAGCAGGAAAGAGAACCCAGTGGGAGAAGAGGCGGAAACACTCGTGGTGTCATGGTTAACTGGTGTCTGCTAACCAAAAGTTCGAATCTGCCAGGCGGTCTTTGGAAACTCTATGGAGCAGTTCTAATCTGTAACCCTGTTATATAGGGTTGCTATGAATCAGAATCGATTCAGAAGCAGTGGGTAGGTGGGGAAATGAGGTGAGATGTATGCTAGATGTTTTTTTTTTTTTTTTTTTTTTGTGGATGTAAGCAAAATGTGTTTTACCCCCTCATGTGCATGCAAATTAATCACAGCAGAGTTTTTATTTGAACATTAAATTTTGAAAACAAAAATTAAAAGCAGTCAAAGAAACTGTTTTTGTACTGAGAGTTTCAAACAGTATGGGGTATATGGAGGGTGATTTTATAGCTCTAGTTTATATTTCATCCTCTTTGCCCAGAAGTATTAGTCATCCTTACATCCTGATTGTGACTAAGCAAAAATAATTGGTGAGCAGTTAATATGATCAAATGTATTTGCATTTCAGAGTCCTTCATATTTGGCTTGAATTTTATGTATTAATATCTGAATAGATAACTCAATCAAATAATTTATCAGTGTCACACACTAATGAAGTCAATGTGCTTCTGGTATGTAAATCTAGAATATATAAAAAGGGGAGAAATTCATGTTAGGTCACAAAATTTCAAAATTTAGACACATTTTTTCCAATTCTTGGAGCATCTATTTCATTAACATTGTCAAACATGTATCTGAAAGTCACAGAATTGCCATGATGACCACATGAAATTAGGTAGAAATATATTTTATACTAGAAAAGTTGAGATAAATGTAGCACACTAATTAGAATAAAGACAAAATACTTTCATTATAGTTGAGATATGAATTTAATGTTTTCCTCTAGTGTGGACAGAGCCACTTTCTGTCTTAAGCTGTAATGTACACTAGGGATGGAAATGGAATTCTAATTTAGTTTTTTTAAAGGGAATCAGGCAAGTCTACCACATGTCTTGTTGAACCACTTAAGTAGTATGACAGCTATCTTTCATTTGTTTAAATTGAAACCAAAAAAAAAAAAAAATCAGCGAATATTTGAAAATTATCTTGTAGCGCACTGTGTTTGGCAAAATTGATAGCAAGTATAGTTTGGTAAATTAGAAGTCTTTTACTTACCTATGTATATATACAGATCTATATTACACATATATGCATACATACGAGGTCTGACAAGTCCGTGAACTTAACTGTTCTAAGCACTACATGTCTCATTGCTGAATATCACTACTGCCACCTCTGAAGCACTCCCCTTCAGATGCTATTTACTGATGCCAGAGCCTACCTTACCTTAAAAACAATTTTAGAACTCTTTCTAGAATGGCCATTGCACATGGTGGCAATGTGGCAAGTTTGTGAACCTAACTGTATAATTGTCTCTGAAGGGATTTTTAGCCAGGAAAAAAAATAACTGTATCGGAACACCCTGCTTATTCACCTCATCCGGCCTCTGATGACTTTTTTCTTTACCCAAAAAGAAAAGAAAGATTGAAGACATTCTGATGACATTTAATTCATCAAAGGCAATACCACGACAGCGCTGATGGCCATTCCAGAACAAGAGCTTCTACCTTCGGTGAACAGACTGGAATAAAGTAAATCGTGTATTCATTGTTGACTGAACTCTCTAGAGCTCAATGAGGAAAAATAATTCCCAAATGCAAAAATTGAATAAAAACAGAAGAAGTCTAGAAATTATAGGGTATTTCAAGTTTGGAAGAGAGAAAACCTTCCAACTTGTAAAAAATAAATTTGAGAAATACTTTAAATATAAAAGGTTAATGAATACCAAACTTTGACAAATAACAATCAAGGCTACAATAGTTGCTTCGTTGTTGAAACCGTAGGTTATATGAAAACTGTATAAGAACAGGAACCTGTAGTGGTTAAGAGACACGACTGCGAACAGGAAAGGTCTGCAGTTTGAATCCACCAGGTACTTCTTGGAAAACACTATGAGGTAGTCTTATTCTGTATTATAGGGTTGCTATGAGTTGAAATTGACTCTACAGAAATGAGTTTTATGTTTGTTTTATATAAGGACAAATATGTCCTCTTACTAGCCACCAAAAAAAAAAAAAAAAAATGAGTTGTGAGAACAGAATCTGAGAAAACTAAGTTGCCTAAAGTTAACTTGGAAGACATTTGGACAATAAAGAAGATATCTAAGAAAGCTCAGGAATTTACATGGAAGAAATAGCAAATTATGTCCAGAAGCAATTTAGCTCACCACAGAATATCAGCATAGAAAGAGCAGTGATGTTACTCTCTCTGAAGTGGAGCTGGTCAGCTGTTTATATAGGTCTGGCTCAACTAAACCTCTAGGTTATTATTCAATTCATTTGTTCCTTAAGCAAAGATTTTTTTTTTTTGTTTTGTTTTCAGAAACAGCCTGACATCTCTGATACTGTTGTTAGTTGTCATTGGGTTGACTCAGATTCAGAGCATCTGGGCATGTACAGAGTAGAACTGTTCTGTAGGATTTTCAAGGCTGTGGGCTCTCAGAATCAAATCTCCAGGCCTGTTTTCTAGATGGATTCAAACCTCGAAAGTTTTGGCCAGCAGTGGAGTGCTTAAGCATTTGTTCCACCCAGGAGCTCTTGCTATCTCTTCAAACCAAAAACCAAACTCAGTGCCCTCGAGTCAGTTCAATGCACTGTGGGCCTATAGGTCAGAATAGAACCGTTCCATAGAGTTTCCAAGGAGTGCCTGATGGATTTGAACTGCCACCCTTTTGGTTAGCCAATGTAGCACTTAACCACTATTCCACCAAGGTTTCCTGATATTATAGCCTCACAAAAATGATTCTAAGTCTAAAAACAGAAGTGTAAGCAAACATCTGATTTGTGATTTCTTCATTCCAAAGTGAGGTTTCTGATTGAGTTGTAGAATTCTAAAAAACATCCCTAGGGGTCATCTATGATCCTGATTTGAAAATGTACTTGAACTTCACGTGCTGCTTGATGCTAGTACGCACAGTGATGGATAGTGGGCAGCCTTGGCTTCAACTTAGTCAGGGGTCTTTCATCCCTGTATGGAGGTACACATTAAAACTGTGTTTTTATGTTTCAGCCTATTTGCAAGTTTTATCATGAAGTGGGGAGAACCAGCAGTAATCGGTGAGACTTATAATACTTGGAAAGGGATTGTTGGTTGTCTTAGTCACCTAGTACAGCTGCAATAGAAAATACCACAAGTGGAAGGCTTCACAAGGAGCTTTTATTGACAGTCTGGTAAGCCACAAATCCAATTATAAATTATAAGTCCATTCAGTATGAGAAATCATCACAGTCCGGCAGGCTGAGTCCAAATCCAGTGAGAGCATCTCAACAAAGGAACCTCGGGTCCAAAGGACGTGCTCTGCTCTGGGTGGTGTGAGGTTCCCAACTTACCCTGATCACTTCTCTCCCTTAAATTCCACAAGCTTGTAGCTTGGGTGCTGCCTCACCAACACAGCTGTTGCCTTTCTCCATCATCAGTTATGATAGAAGCAGGGTTCACAACACGTGAGAGGAATGGCACTGTATTTGGACTCATAGCCAAGTCAAATCCACACATACATTTTGGGGGGGCACACAGTTCAATGCATGCCAGTGGTAGAATGGTATTTAATGATATAGCGTGTCCCTGCTAAATTAACTGCTGGTAAAACTGACATGATTGACACACTGGAGTGAACAATCTCTCCCTAATAATGCAAAAAAAAAAAAAAATCTTCCTTAATAGATCTTGGGATTTCAACAACTGAAGTGGCGATTGTATCATTGATTTGATTCTTGTCAAAAGTTGAATGTTAATTAAAACCAGTAGCCCTTCAGTTGATTCAATGGATGTAATAGAAAACTGGGAGGAATTAGCATTGTAAATGAGGAATTTTTGTGCATTGTACCTCCATTGCTCCCCTGTCACACTGTGGTTGTTACAGCTGCTGATAAGGAAAACCATGAGTTGAGTAGGTTAGAGGTTATATTATATGGTTTTTGTATGTTTTTTCTCCTTCAGTTATTTTTTAGTAATGTGCTTCTGTTATACTCTATGGGTTATTCATACTTACATTTTACAAAGTGTCTGACCATTCAGTGTGGAAGTTTTGAAATGAAATCACAGGTTGGAAGAAGAGATTCTCAGTGTAGGCCCTCGATAATTCCAGCGAGATAAATAGTAAGAGAATAATGAAGAATTTAAACTTACATGCTAGTTTGTAAAATTTTGGAGAGTAAAATGGTAAGAAAAGATGCGGTATGACAAATTGCAAACTGTACTTTTCCAAGCAGCAAGTAAATAACTTATGTGTATAGCATACAACTATGTATGAATGTAGTATGTGCTAATAAGGCTTTTTTTCTTTCTGTAATAAATTGAAAGTGAACCTTCTTTGAGTTGATTAGTCAACAAATCTCAGCAAGTTATCTTATGCTATATCATTAGTGAAAATTATAAATAGTGATGAAATTAAGGAAAATATTTTGGGCTCAAAAGAAATGCTTGAAACAAGCAAAGGCCAACATTTATTTATTATTGTTTTTATATCTGGAAACAAGTATTCCATCTTGGAGGAAATGTGTTTGCATCTGTACTGATTTGGCCCCATCAATATTTCTCTCTATAAGAATCTTGTCTCTTGTGAAAAAGGGAATTCTGAAGTAGTCATAACAAACCATTTTCTTCACAGAGAGGCATTACTCCACACATGCTTAAAAACAAAAATAAAGAAAACATTCTGGAATATGCTACAAAAATAATCATCTTTTTTAAACCAAGACTTGTTTATATGAGAATGTTGAAAAATCTGTGCAAAAACCAGGATAAAGAAAAAATACATTTCATGGTACATACGGGAATTTAGTAACATAACAAAGGAAGAACTTTCTAAAGGGAGTATCTGAGATAAAAGGTGGTTACAGAGAGCTTCAAGGACATAATCCACTGCTGTTAAGTCTATTCTGACTCATAGCAGCCATATAGGACAGAGTAGAACTGCCCTATAGAGTTTTCAGGGAGCACCTGGATGGTTTAAACTGTTGATCTCTTTGTTAGTAGATGTAGCACTTAACCATTATGCCTTCATGGTTTCCTTCAAGGAAATAGGAGGCAAAAATGGACAAGTAACATGATGGAGAAAAACACTGTTTTAAGTCACTGAAGTTTGAGAGCTCTTTGTTACTGCAGCGAAACTTAGCTCACATGCAACAGTGCACCATATAAAACTGAAAAAGGAAGACTAGCAAATGTGGCAAGATCGTGTTTCTCAGAGCAGCCTGATGAAACATTCTTCAAATGTAAGATAAAAGATCTGTTATAGAAGTGGTTAAACAGTGAATAAAACCAGGGCCTCCTATAGATATCAAGTGTGTCCTTAGGCAAATGTAGAATTAGATAAAGTTCTCACCTATGACACTTAAAATTACTTTGAAGTTTCTTACATCGTTTCATTTTTTATTTTCTACATCTGAGGTAAGGAGAACACAGTGTTGTTGTTGGTAGATGCTATCACGTCGGTTCTGGCTCATAGAGACCCTGCTAACAGAACAAAACGCTGTCCCGTCTTGCGCCATGTCCACAATCATGTTTATGTTTCAGCCCATTGTTGCGGCCACTGTGTCAATCCATTTTGTCGAAGGTCTTCCTCTTTTTCACTGACCCTCCACTCTACCAAGCATGATGTCCTTCTCCACGGACTAATCCTTCCTGACAACACGTTCAAAGTATGTAAGACACAGTCTTGCCATCTTTGCTTCCAAGGAGCACTCTAGTTGCCCTTCTTCCAGAACAGATCTGTTTGTTCTTTTGGCAGTCCCTGGTATGCTCAACGTTCATCTCGAACACCGCAATTCAAAGGTACCAAGTCTTTTGTCTTCTTTGTTCACTCTCCAAGGAGAACACAATAAATTATATATATCATACTTCAAGTTACAGAAGTAATCAAGTAAGTATACATTTTAAGCCAAAAGGTACAGTGCTAGCTATCACTAATGTAACTACTGTCTTAAAATGTTTTCCGCAAGGTAAAAGCCATAAATCCCTTTCCTGAAATTTGTAGATACCCATAAAGAGAACATCATGCAATAAATCACAACAGAACTAATTAGTAGAATTAGTTCTGTCTGATTGGTTAGATAAACTACTTTCAAAAAATGAAATGTTATCTTTTATAAGTAGTTTCACAAGTTCATCACCCTTAGTATGGCTTTGTGATTTCTAAAATACTGTGTCAATCCATTTTGTCGAAGGTCTTCCTCTTTTTCACTGACCCTCCACTCTACCAAGCATGATGTCCTTATGGTTGTGGTTAGGTAGAGTCAGTTAGTTTTGATTCACAGTGACCCTGTAGTCAACTGAGTGAAACACTGCTTCATCCTGTGCCATCCTGAAATTGTTGTTATGCTTGAGATCATTATTGTAGCCATTCTGTCAATCTGTCTCACTGAGGGTCTTTCTCTTTTTCACTGACCCTTTGCTTTACCATGAATGATACTCTTCTCCAGGGACTGTCCCCTCCTGATAACATGTCCAAAGTATGTAAAATAAAGCCTTGACATGTTTTCTTCTGGGAGCATCCTGACTATGCTTCTTATAAGACAGACTTGTTCATTCTTCTGACAGTCCATGCTATATTCAATATTTTTCATTAACAACATGTTCAAAGCATCAGTTTTTCTCCAGTCTTCCTTCATTGTCCAGCTTTCACATGCATGCAAGGTGACTGAAAAACACCGTAATTTGAGTCAGGAGCATCTTAATCTTTAAGTGACGTCTTTGCTTTAGAACACATTAAACAGACGTTTTGGAGCAGATTTTCTGGATGCACTGCATTATTTGATTTTTTGACAGTTGCTTCCACAGGGTTTGAAATCCTTGAAAAGTTCACTATTTTTGGTTTATCATGTTGTTGCTTATTAATGCAGTTGTGAGGGATTTTTGTTTTCTTTATATAAAGTTGTAATTCATGCTGAAGGCTGTAGTCTTTTATCTTCCTCAGTAAGTGGTTCAGGTCCTCTTCAATCTCAGCCACCAAGTTGTGTCATCTGCCAATCTCATATTATTAAGCCTCCTCTGACCTCGCTGTCCTGCTCTTCCTCATATAGTTGAGCTTCATGGATTTCTTGCTCACCATACAGAGTGAATAACTACGGTGAAAGGGTACAAGCCTGATATACAGCTTTCTTGATTTTCAGCCACACAGTTTTACTTTTGTCTCCATTTCTCCCATCATGCCCAACATGTGTATAGGATCCAAATGTAAAATTAAAAATAAACAAACAGGTATATGAATCCAAGAGAACGCTGAGTTATTAAAAGACTAACTTAACCCTTCATAAACAGTGACACCTGTAAAATGATTTAAGAGCTTTCCCAAATTCCTTGATTACCTGAATATAGACACTGCTGAGAACATATGTTTCTAAAGAAATTCGGTATTAGTAGTATAATGGCCATTTGTCTAATTTTGATTCTTTGACTCCAAATTTTAAGAACGTCCTGTTTTACAAATAGCTAACAAAGAAAAATCATAAAAAGTGGTAGGATGGGGTTCTGTTCATTTTCTCTAGATGTTAGAACAAGAGAACAGTACTTAAAATTGGCCAAGTTGATACTCAACTGGGATTTTAAATGTTACACAGAGATGCAAAGGAATTTAAACAAACAAACAAGCACACCAACAAGCAAGCAAACATACAGAAAGGATGGTGCATTAGCCTGCTGTTGATGGTAGTATTTTCAAATACTGACAGTGAGGGCTGAGTCAGAGTTTTCTGCTTCTTTTCTCTATTTGGTTCCTTTCAGATGGAAGGGTCTTTTCCAACTAATCAGAGTCAGTTCTACTGCCAGCAATAGACCTAATGGATATAGCATATGTTAAGATTCTCTGTCAGTGAAACCACTGATACCAAAGCCACACACAACAAAAAGATCACTATGCCACAAGTATAATTACATCCTAAGTCACAGCCAGTTGCTCAAGTACCCAGAGACTGCCTGTGTAGCACCCACGCCGGGAGTTACAAAAGTCTTCTACACTTTTCAGAATGCTGAAATATAATGTTGATTTTGATTTATTTGTAGTTAACTGTTACATAAAGTCGTAAATTTTAAACTGCATGTATTCATTAAGGTAATATTAGTTACTATAACAAAGAAGCTCATACATCCAGTATGGATCAAACACAGCAGAAGTTTATTTTCTTCTCATATAAATTCCAAAATGCGTGGCCCTGATAAGTGTGCATTTGTCTTTTAATCAGTGGTTCAGAAACCTAGCCTCTTCTTGGTACTTGATCCTTTTCAATGTCCAATAAGGAGTGTGGTAAGCAGGACATGATGGCCCAAGGTGGCGCCCAGGGCCAGAACAGCACCCCAAACACACCCTTGTTTACCAGATCTAGGGCTTTCATGGCGCATGCTTGTGGGCAGTGGCTTCCCGCTAGCCTATTGTGGGCCTCCATCTTGGGAGAGCATGGCACATGAGGACTGGAGGAATCTAGGGTATAAATTGAGCAAGCACAAGGAAAGGAGAAGAATAGTAGGAGAATAATAAGAAGAATAAAGTCAGCAACCAGTAAAGTGGCTCGTATCCGTGTGTCCTGTCTTCTTTCCGCCGGCGGACAGTTAGGCAGCGACAAGTGGTGGCCCGTACGGGGACCCACTCTTCAATCAAGGAGCCCGAAGAGGTGAAACGCTAGCGTAAGTAGGACCCCGGAAGTAGGGGCAAAGGGAAAGTTTCAAGGAGCCCGAAGAGGTGAAACGCTAGCGTAAGTAGGACCCCGGAAGTAGGGGCGAAGGGAAAGTGAAACGCTAGCGTAAGTAGGACCCCGGGAGTAGGGGCAAAGGGAAAGTTATTTTATTGCGGAGATTTGGAGGCTGTGTGAAACCCAGAGGCGATGGGGAACCAGCCTTCATCTCGGCATTTACTTGATGCCTTAAAGTGCTTATTGATGCCGCCGCTGATCACCTCACTAGAGCCACTCCCATCCTTAATGCCACTGAACAAGCTGAAGCTTTTCACAAACGTTTGCATGTGAATGCTCACACCCTCTCCTCGCGCTTCCATATATCGCGGGAAGCCGCTCGGGCCATAGTAAAACAATGCGCCTCCTGTGCACCCTACCAACCCCAGCCACACATAGGTGTGACCTATTGCAGGACCAAGTGGATGTGCTATTCCAGCTGGCACAGCTGGGTTGTGAGCAAAGGCTTCCTGGATTGTGTGTCACCTCCGTACAGTTCAGCAACGTCTCTAGAGCTGCTAACCTCTCTCAGTCTCTTTCTTTAGAACTACAGGGAAACTGGTCTGCTAATTTAGAGCAGACTCTGGAACAGCTCAGACTCTCCATCGCTGCAATCAACTCCATGCGAGTCGATACTAACACTGCCAGTGGACTGCTGAAATTTATGAGCTCAGCGTTTTTCACCATCAAGGAATGGGCGAGACTTGGGGTACTCAGTGTAGCTTTCCTCTGTGCCATTTTTGCCATATGTCTTATTGGCCAGCGCGCCTCCCAACAGCGACAACGGGAACAGGCCCTGATTATACAGGCCATTGCAGCCGTGCAAGATGAACAGCTCTCGGCAAGCGTCTGGCTCAGCATGTTAGAAGGGTAGTCAAAGACGGGCAACCTCTTCTGGGGGTGCTACCAACCTAAGTCAGGGGCCTCACCAAGCTGTGAGGTATCCCCATGACGGGTAAGGAGCATCCTAGCCGAAGAGGACCCAAGACAGGCACCTTCTCGGTTTTTTTTTTATGTAAACCAAAAAGGGGGAGATGTGGTAAGCGGGACATGATGGCCCAAGATGGCGCCCAGGGCCAGAACAGCACCCCAACCACACCCTTGTTTACCAGACCTAGGGCTTTCATGGTGCATGCCTGTGGGCAGTGGCTTCCCGCTAGCCTATTGTGGGCCTCCATCTTGGGAGAGCATGGCACATGAGGATTGGAGGAATCTAGGGTATAAATTGAGCAAGCACTAGGAAAGGAAGAGGAGACTAATAATAATAAAGTAAGCAACCTGTAAGGCGGCTCGTATCTGTGTGTCCTGTCTTCTTTCCGCCGGCGGACAGTTAGGCAGTGACAAAGGAGAAGAAAAGAAAACTGTAAATCATTATGTGTTTGAGTCTTTCACGCATTGCGCATGAAAATGGGGAAGGCTCATATTCCACTAGCTAGAACTGAGTCACGTGGACCACAGCTAATTGAAAACAGGCTGGGAAATATTGTTTAGCTGTGTGCCCAGAAAGGGGAGAAAATTGCTTTGATGAATAGCTCACCAGTAAGTTATATTATGATTTTATTTCAACCCATTATTCACTTTACAGTCAGCACAAACACTTCAAGAATGCAGACCCACGCATGTCATTCTCCAAATTTAAAGACTTCAGTAACATTCCATTGTCTCCTCATAAAGTCTAAAGCCATGACATCATATAGAAAGTTTATTAAGATCTAGGTTCTCCTAATTTATTTATCTTCATTTCCTATGCTGTCTACACTTCAGCCATAATAAGCTAATCATAATTCCACAATTTCCAGTCTACATCCTCAAACCTAGACTATGGCATATACTATTGTTTTTATGTAAAACAACTAGTTTTCTCCACTTCACCTGCCAAATTTCCATTTGTCTTTCGTATCTTTATTCTAAAATCATGAAATATAGCAAATCTGCATGTATGCATTTTTTTCTATGTGCCCTTACACAATTTATGTATGTACCATGCAAACACAACTGCTTGCGTGATCACTGTACAAGCGCATCCAACCTCTCTCTCCATCTAGCCCTCCAAAGCAAATTCTAGGTTACACTTCACTTACTGTCCTTTGCTCTCCCCTGAGACGAGACCACATGGAAGATGACTGAGTCCACAGCTCTAGTGAACAGAATCAAAATTACCTGGGAGGACGGGGAGGAAAACACAGTAATCAGGAAGGTTCTACCATGAAGGAAGATAATGCATTGTCCATGTACTTATGGAAATTAAGTAGAAGACATGACATGCAATTAAAAAAAAAATCAAATTTGCAAATGTAGGCAGGAAATAGGAGAAATATGGCAATAACGTGTATGATTCATGAGCAAAGAGAACTTCTAAAGAGACTCAAAACCTGCCTCACGGTGACCCCTCCGTGCAACAGCATGGCCTACTATGATCCAAAAAGCTTTTACTTGACTGATTTCCAGCAGAAATAGATTATGAGGCCTTTATTCTAAGTTTAGTTTAGTCTGGAAGCTCTGTTGAAACCTAGTCAGCATCATAGCAACATGCAAACCCCAAGTGACAGAGAAATGGTCACTACGCTTGAGGTGCATCGGCTGGCAATCAAACCTCCATCAGAAGTCACAACTGCACTCATTAAAAGAAAACAAAAAAAGCAGCGTGTTAGGCAACATGTGACTGTCATGGATTGAACTGTGTTCCCCCAAAATTTGCAAGGCAATTTGGCTGGGCCTTGATTCCTGGTATTGTGTGATGGTCCTCCACATTGTAAATCGTGTCTCTGTGATTTTAATGAGAGCAAAGAGGGACAGTTGTGTTGATGGGAGAGGACTCAGTATGTAAGATTGTTTTGTGCCTTGAGGCATTCCTCCTGAGATATAAAGGAAAGAAGCCAGCAGAGAGATTAGGGGACTCATGCCACCAAGAATTTCTGCTGGAAGCCGAGCACATCCTTTTGAAAGGACTTGGGTCCCTTTGCTTCAGAAGCTTCCAGCTCAGGGAAAGATTGACAAGGACCTTTTCTCCAGAGCCAGCATAGGAAGCCTTCTCCTGGAGCTGGTGCCCTGAATTTGGACCTGTAGCCCCCTGGACGGTGACAAAATAAAATTTTTCTTTTTAAAGCTGTCCTCTTGTGGTAGTTCTGTTAAAGCAGTACCAGCTGACTAAGACAGGGACTACTGTTCTTCTTGCTTTTAGAAGTTTCTTCAAGAACAGAAAAGGAGATAAATACCAAAATTCATGTTAGGGTTAAGTTCCTTTGGAAGGAAAACCACTCTGTAACTGACACACTCCTGCCAGGGCTTCATTTGCATTTTTTTGCCCAGCTAGATACTAGGCAAGTGAACTTGTGACAAAATGTCTATTGGCATGTCATAAGTCTTCATTTAGGCTTAAAATAACTTTCTTTTAAGGAGCAATGAAATCATAGACAATAAAGGAATACACAGAGTGTAAGTATAAACACAGTAGTCTTAAAGCTAAGTAGAAAGATAGAAAAAGTTGTACAGTTGTACAGTATATCAGAAGCTTAATATTCCTCTCTGTATTTTCATAGGCCAAAACCAAACCCACTGCTGCTGAATCGATTCCAACTCAGAGCAATGTATAAAACAGAGTAGAATTGCTCCATAGCATTTCCAAGGAAAGCCTGGTGGATTTGAACCACTGACCTATTGGCCTGCACGTGTACCACTTAATCACTATGCCACAGGGTGGGAAATTGCACCCTCTTCCTGGAAGGGAGTAATAGCGGAAAAATATGTTGAATCCTGTCCTTTCTCTGTTCATGATTTTCTCGTTAGCACAGAAGGACTGAGGTACATAATTGAGATTAAGACAAGGCAATCTACATGCATAGCTCAGACGTGTCCCAACGGTCTAACTGGAAAAAACTCTGTCTACAACGTGGTTTCTTTCTGCTCTTCTTCCCTTTGCAGTGCACACAGGGAAAGGCTCAGGAGGAAATACTAAATTACTCTCACATTTCACCTGAGCAGCATTAGAAAGAGAGATTAGGAAGATTAGTTTTGCTTCAGGTGCAAGCAGGATTCCCAAGATTGTTTTACACATAATACAGCATATGTTTGTCTAATTTCAATGCATATTTTCTGGTTGAACCAGAGCCAGTACGATGCAATTAATTATTATCTTCAATTCCATCAAATTTCATTAATACAACTGAGAATTTGAAAATATTCATCATAATTGTGAGGAACTTTCAACTTTTATCTCATCCTGAAGCCTTTCTCAATTTCTGAATCATATAGAATTAATTTTATGATGTACTCTAGTTGCCCAATACCTTTCATCTAAGGTACTCCAAATTTATGTGGAGGAAGCTCCTTCATAATGCTAAGCTGAGAAAATTGGACATGGCCTGCTAGCCTGAGAAAACCAAGTGGCTGAATTATAAATCTTATTTTTGTAGGTAAAGCTCCTCTCTCATACTAATGAAATCTCTAATAAAAATCATTATTTCCAATTCTTTAATGTTATATGTTCTACCATGTTCAGTTTAATTCCTAGCAATTATCTTTTCTCATACAGCAAGGTCATATTCATATGAAAATTATGACAAATAATCTGGTAGAGCATTAGACTTTGCTTCCAAAATAAGAGAGTTGTTTTCTCTTTTGCTTAGACACAAACACTCACTGAATATGAAGTGTAATCTCTAAAAAATGTTATCTTTAGTCATGTATCACATGCAATGAGAAACATGTACTGCCAGGTCTCATTTTCTTTTCCAATTTCTGATATTTCCTCCTAAAAAATGGAAAAATATCTAGTGTGTGAACTGAAATAAAATAGGAGAAAAGAACAAATTCTCCTTCTCTCTCTCTCTCTCTTGTTTTTACCATATAGACACTCTGGATTTTATTTATTTATATATATGTAAAATTGTATTTTTATATATGTATATATAATTTTAACATATGTATAGTTATTGTTTTATATATGTGCCTATATAATTATATAGTACATATGTGATATATAATTTTATATATGTATATGTGGGTATATATAATTTTATTTATATGTGTGTGTATATATATGTGTGTGTGTATACTAAAAAAAAAGACACTGTCGTCGAGTCTGTTCCGATCACAGTGGTCCTGTAGGTCAGAGCAGAACTGTCTCATAGAGCTTCCAAGGAGTGCCTGGCAGATTTGAACTGCTAACCTTTTGGTTAGCAGACATAGCACTTAACCCACTACACCACCAGGGTTTCCACGTACACAGACACATACACAGACACACACACAAAATGCTGTTGCTTTTTGTCTTAACAGAAGAGTTCCCCCTCTAGCAACCCTATGAACAACAGAATGAAACTGCCAGTTCCTACACTACTCTCACTATTATTTTGTGTGAGCCCGTGGTTACAGATACTGTGTCAATCCATCTCATTCAGTGTCTTCATCTATTTTCTGGACCCTCTACTTTACAAAGGTTGGTGTTCTTCTCCAGGGACTGATCCCTCCTGATAGCATGTCCAAAGTAGGTGAGATGACATCTTGCCATCTTGACAAGGTGCATCCTGGCTGTACTTCATCCCAAAGAGACATATTTGTTCTTTGGGAAGTTTATGGTATATTTCAAGTTCTTTATTTACACCATAATTCAAATGCGTCACTTCTACTTCAGTCTTCTTTATGCAGAGTCCAGATTTCCCATGTGAGGCAATTGAAAATATCATGGATTAAGTCAGGTGTACCTTAGTCTTTAAAGTGGCATTTTTTTTAAGCACTTTAAAGAGATCTTTTGTAGAAGATTTGCCCAAGGCAAATTATTTGATTTCTTGACTACTGCTTGCATGGGCTTTGGCTGTAGATACAAATAAAATGAAATCCTTGACAACTTCAATCACAATGGTTCTTTTTGGTCCAGTTGCAAGGATTTCTTTTTTCTGAAGGCTGTCGTCTTTATTCTTCAGTAGAAAGTACTTCAAGTCCTCTTTACTTTCAGCAAGACATATTATCTGCATATCTCAGTTTGTTAATTAGTCATCCACTAAGCTTGATGCTTCATTCTTCTTCATATAATCCAACTTCTTGGATTATTTGCTCAGTATACAAATTGAAGAAGTATGATAAAATAAACCTGATACACACTTTTGCTGATTTTAAATCACACAATATTGCCTTATTTTGTTCAAATGATTGCCTTTTAATCTACATACATATTCCCCGTGAACACAATTAGGTGTTCTGGAATTCCCATTCTTCACAATGTTATCAATAATTTATTATGATCCACACAGTCTGATACCTTTATATAGTCAGCATTACACACATAAACATGGTGTTCTCTGCTTTTGGCCAAGATAAAAACCAAACGCATTGCCATGGATTGATTACAACCCCAAGCAGCTACAGGACAGAGTAAAACTACCCCATGGGATTTCAAGGAACAGCTGGTTGATTCAAACTATCTACTTTTTGGTTAGCAGCCAAACACTCAGACAGCTGCACCATTTTATTATAAAACTTTACCTTGCTTTCTTGAGCTGCACTTTGAAATACTCTAGTAAGCTCTTTCACTCATTTCATCTGTTTACTTTAGCTAGCGTACATTCAAAAACAAATTATTGAGTCTCTTCTGACATCCATTTTGGTCTTTTCTTTCTTGTTAATGACCTTTTACTTTCTTCAGGTATGATGCACTTGATGTCATTTCACAACTTACTTGGTCCACAGTAATCAGTTTTCAATTCACAAAAGCTGTTATTGAGATGGTGTCTAAATTTAGGTGGGATATAAGTCTGGCAGTTAAATTTGTAAACTTATCCTAGGAAAACTGCTACATATTGTGACCTTCAAAACAGTCCCCTTAGGAAGCTATGCACCAATACCAGTGCTGAGGCCATTCTTCAAAGCAATTTTGAAATTCTTTGTTCTAGAATGACCATCAGAACTCTCATTGTATTACCCATGATGTCCTGAATGTCATCAAAATGTCTTCCTTTCAATATTTCCTTCATGTTCAGGTAAAGAAAAAAGTCACTGGGGCCAGATCAGGTGAGTAGGGAGGGTGTTCCAATACAGTTATTTGTTTACTGGCTAAAAACTACCCCACAGAGGGAGTTTTATACAATTAACTTCATGAAGTTACCAGTGCACTAGCATGCATGATGGCTTTTCCAGAAAGAGTTCCAAAATTGCTTTGAAGAATAGACTAGGCACTGATGTTGTGCCACATAGCTTCCCAAGGGGAGTACTTTGAAGGTAACCATAATAATATTCAGCAACGAGGTATATAGCGCTTAGAACGATCAAGTTTGTGGACTTAATGTCAGACCTCGTATTCAAGGTTGCACTTTGACTCTCATAGAGATGTTTCAATTTACTTCATCTTCAACTTAATCTTGCATATGAGTAATTGAAATGCTAGTCCACAGCCAGCTTTCTTTTAAAGGATGATCCTGAATTTCTCTCATCTATTTTCATAAATGTGCTCAATTTGACTCTTGTGTATTTCACCTGGTGAGATTCAAGTGTATATTGGCCAATCACATTGAAAATAGACATTTCTAAAAAATAAATTATTGGTCTTACAAACGTTTCTATCACCAAGACCATGTTTTCCAACCACTGTTCCTTCTTGTTTATGACTTTAGCATCCCAGTTAGTAATTACCAATGTATTTGATTGTATATTTGATTATTCTAAGCCTAAAAAAAAAGTTAAAAATCTTTAATTACTCCTACTTCTTCTGCAGCAAAGGAGAATGAAGAAAACTGAAGACACACAAAAAAGATTAGTACCTGGGTCTAACAGACCCCAGCTTCTGCAGCTTCAGTCAGCCTGAGTCCGGCCCAAGTAGTTGTTGCCCAACTACCACTGCCAACTGCTCTGACAGAGGTCACAATGGAGAGTTCCAGCCAGAGCTAAAGAAAAATGTAGAACAAATTTTTCCTCATAAAAAAGTCCAGATTTTCTGTTCTGACAGAGACTGGGAAATCCTCAAGAGTAGTGCCTTCAGACACTCCTTTAACACAGTACTAAAGTCATTCCTGAGATTCCCCCCTCACATGAAGGTTAGATAGGCCCATAAGACAAAAAATAATACATGTAGCTCAACCACGTAAATGAGATGAAATGGGCCTACCAGCTCAAGAGCAAGTAAGCGAAGGAAGGAAGGGACACGATGGCTAGATTTATGGAGCTGGAGAACCCAAGGTTGAAAAGGGGAGAGTGTTGATACATCATGGGGTTGACAATCAATATCATAAAATAGTAAGTATAACAGTTGTTCCGTGAAAAAAATAATTTGCTCTGTAAGCCTTCAACAAAAGCACATTAAAAAAAATCTTCAGTTTCCTCATTTGGGGCATTAGTGGTTGGTGCATAAATTTGAGTAGTACTCACATTAACTTGTAGGCACATGTATATCACCTTGTCATTGCCACCATTGTATGTTGTGTTGACATACAATGAACGTGTCTTGAAATGTTCTTTTGACAATGAATACTGCACCATTACCCTTCCATTTATAATTCCTGGCATACTAGACCATATGATTGTCCACTACAAAATGGCCAACATGTTTCTTACAAAAGAGGTTAATTAGGATATAGATTGCTCACCAAATATTGATCAACATTATTGATATTGATAATTCGAAAACATTTCATGTGTTGACATGGACTACCATTTCAGCTCACTAATGCCTAGAATATCGACTCTTAAGTGTTGTGTTTCATTTTTGACAGTTAACAGTTTTAATTTGATTCATACACTATGCTCGTGATCCAATTACTAATGGATCTCTGTAGCTGTTTCATCTCATTTTCAGTCATGAGTGAGTCTATTAAATTGAAAATTAAGCAGAACTTACCCATTGGAAAATTGGTAGCACAGGAAAGGAAAAAGTTAAAAGGTACGTGATATACTTATGCAGTATCAAATATATAAGTGCTGCAGCCGATATTGAAAAGAAGTATAAGATTCTGGACTCTGTTCAGACTCGAGAGTGATGTACAATTTTCAGGTGGGTGTTCAAAACAAAAAAAGTTGACATAAATCTCATCAGGAATTAGTGTACTAGTGAGGCAATAATTGTACATGGGCTGACTTTCTATGTAACCATCCCTCAAGGAAAAAAAAATACAATTCAGGCACATCTCACAACACACTGTCTTTTTCTTTCTTCAGCTATAGTCAAGACTTTTCATCATCTTAATTTCTTGGACGAACACAAATGCAAGAGCAATGCTTGAGGATTGGGGATCAATGTATTTACGGAACTTTGGATTACAAACTCTGGTCCCATAGTGGATAAGTACTACAGCTGCTAACCAAAGGACTACTGGATTGAATCCACTAGGTGCTCCTTGGAAACTCTATAGGGCAGTTCTACTCTGTCCTATAGGATCCCTATGAGGTAGAATCAACGCAATGGCAACAGGTTTGCTGCTTTTCTTATTTTTTTAAAGCAATTTCATTAACTGTTTTCTAAATAATGATTGGGAGACAAAACACTTTTGTGTTTGTTTGATCTTATCTAATATATAAAATAATGAGACTCAAAAATACAGAGAAACATCGTTGTTCTGGCAAGGATTTTCAGGTCTTGAAATTGAAATTAGCTGAGTAATAGGCATAAATCAGTAACACCAATCAAAATTTCCTTTACCTGTTAAGAATATTAAAAAGTACAAAAAACAAATCTTAACAACCTTTGATATAAAATTATCTTTATTTCACACATATAGAGAGCATCTGTTGTTACTGCTTTGTGGTTAAGTGTCTGGCTGCTAATTAAAAGGCTGACAATTCAAATTCACCAGCTACTCCTTGAAAACCCTATAGGGCAGTTCTATTCTGTGCTATACAGTTGCTATGAGTCAGAATCAACTTGATGGCAACTGGTATACAGGTGTTTTGTGTTCAAGTATTTCAAATACAGTATAGTTTGGGCTTAATATATGAAGAGCTTATTGTGTCTTTGAAAAGAGAAAGGAAAACCACCGGGAGGACATCATTGTACCTTTCTTTTTTGTCAGACATTCACAAACATTATTGACACTGATAACTCAAAAACATTTTGATACAATTATAAATATTTTAAGATCTGATGCTCTTGTCCCATCAGTTTTTGAAGTAGATCACATGTTTCTGTTATCCCAGGCTGATGAGGAAAGTAGACGTAAACGTGGTATGAATTTCCACTGTTCACTGGAATGAAATCTTAATTTCCAATTGCCAAAAAGATATTTACTGAGTAGATCACAATATTATTATTTTTTATTTTCCTCAACTATTGCTCTTTAACTGAGGGATAACCTGACCCCCCCCCCCAAAAAAAGTCAGTGAAATTACTATAGATTTGATTGTGGTTAACTATTTTAATGGTGATGAATTCAAGTTAGCATTTTCATCTTAACTGATACATGAATCTTCAAAAATCAGTTAAGACTCTTATTACATAGTATATACTTAATGACACTGTATATCTCAATTACATGTTAATTCTTAGGAGGCCTAATCTCAATTACATGTTAATTCTTAGGAGGCCTACATGAAAATGTGTTATTGATAAATGTAATTCTCTTGTTTATAAGTAATTACACCAGGCAACATTCCTTTAGTGTTTTTTCTCTGTTGTTTGGAGGAAGGGGTGGTTAGTATTTTATCTTGTCATTGCTAGGTGCTAGGGAGTCAGTTCCAACTCATAGAGGTTCTGTTCACAACAGAACTAAACACTCCTGGCCCTGTGCCATCCTCACAGTTGTTGTTGACTTTGAGACCACTTATGCGGCCACCCTGTAACCCGTTTTACTAAGGGTCTTAGTTTTGGCTAACTCTCTACTAAGCGTGATGTCCTTCTCCACGGACCTGTCTTTCCTGACATCACATCCGAAGTGCACGAGATGAAGTCTCACCATCCTTGCTGCTAAGGAGCATTCTGGCTGTTCTTCTCACAAGACAGATTTGTTTATTCTTCTGGCACTCCATGTATATTCAATATTCTTTGCCAATAAGATAATTCAAAGGCATCAATTCTTCTCTAGTCTTTCTTATTCATTGTCTAGCTTTTGCATGCATACAATGCCATTGAAAATACTGTAGCTTGGAGTATGGCACCTTAGTCCTTAGAGCAACATCTTTGCTTTTTAACACTTGAATGTGTTCTAGCAACTTAACTTTATAAACAAACGTTAAATTCAGCAGAAACCTTTTACAGAAATGTATTTATTAGAAGAAGCCAAATGGCAGGCAAACAGATAATATACTGGATTCACTGAAGGCTACGAACATATATTTATATCTTTAATATGTATCTTATATAATTTATACCTTAAAAGTTGCATAATAACAGGCAGAATGTTACTTGACAAAGTAAATGTTTAGAAAATATTGTGTTATTAGATTTCATACTCGGAAATTATTTTGGTAAAGTTTCAAGTTAATGTTTGTTGATACCATAATCTGATCTGTATAGTAATATTGTCACGAGAGATATCAAGAATTCATAACCTTAGTAATCTCTTTTCTGATAACAAATTCCCAAGTGCTATGGTTGATATAGCCATTGTGAGTACTAAACTGTCGTTCATAATCTGTGAAGACTAAGACATAAGCCTTCTTAGTTTTCTAATCTTACTTAAGGCACTTTAAGAAATGAAAAAGTTTATGAAAATTTAACAAAATTGGAGACTCTCCTTATTTAGTCCCCCCTTCAAACAACTCTGTTAATTCAAAACACATAACCAAAAGAAAGAAAGAAAAAAAAAAGACTATTTCAAGATATTCCAACAAAAATGATATATTTGTTGGAGATAAGTATGTTCTGTGACCTCAGAAAGAGATTGTACTTAATACTTTTAGGAATAAAGAAACACAATATCACTCAAATATTCAATAATGTCAAAAAACTCAATGACAATTGAAATAGGTTCCTGTTGGCTTGTCATGCAGTGGATGCTTCTGTGTTGCAGGTCCATTAGTATACAGACACCATCAGAGTCACCCATGGTAGACAGGTTTAGCTGAGCTGACTGGAAAGAAGGATCTGGAAGTCTACTTCTCAAAAAAATTAGCCACTGTAAACCTCCTGAATAGCAGGAAAACACTGCCTATTAAAGTGCCAAAAGATGATGCTTCAGGTTGGAGGGACCTGTAAATAAGGGTGGAGAAGAGCCACCACCTTAAAATGGAGTTGACCTTAGTGACAGGGATAGAGTCGAGCTTTCAGGAACTCCATTTGCTGATGAGGCATGACTCAAAATGGGAAGTAATAGCTTCAAACATCCATTAATAATCAGAATGTGGAATGCACATGAACCTAAGAAAATTTCAAGTTGTTATACATGAAGTGGAACACATTAGCTCTGATAACCTAGCATAAATGAGCTGAAATGGATTGGTATTGCCCATTTTAAGTCAGACAGTCACATGGGGTGTTGTGCTGGGAAAGGTAAACTGAAGAAAAATGACATCATGTTCACTGTGAAGCTACAGTTGCTAAACAAAAAGTCAGCAGTTCGAATGTGCAAAGCAATCCTTGGAAGCTCTGTTGGGCAGTTTTACTTTGTAGGGTTGCTATGAGCTGGACTTGACTTGATGGCAGTGGGTTTCGTTTCGGGTTTGGGATTCTGAAGTACGATGCTGTCTGTGATAGGAAAACATCCATATGTTTACAATGAAGATTAGTTAATACAGATATTATTCAAATGACTCACCAACCACTAAATGCAAAAATGAAGTCATTGAAGATTATTTTTACTGACTTTTGCAGCTGAAGTTGATCAAGTGTTCAATCAACATGCATTGATAATTACTCACAAGTAGACTGCAAGAGTTAGATACAAAAGAGAAGAATTGGTAGTTAGAAAATATAGTCACTGTGATCAATATGATTCCAGAGCTGGCATAGCAGAATTTTGCAAAACAGTGACTTCTTCACTGCAAATACCTTTGTTTCTACAACGTAAATGGTAACTGTACAAGTGGAGCTCTACAGTAGGTATACACAGGAATCAAATCGACTGTATCTTTCAAAAAAGACAATGGAAAAGAACAAGGCCAGGAGCCAACTGTGGAATAGATCATCAACTATTCACAAGCAAGTTTCAGTTGAAGCTGAAGAAAATTAGAACAAATCGACTAGAGCCAAAGTACCACCTTGAGTAGATCCTGCCTGAATTTAGAGACCATCTCAAGAACAGATTTGACCCATTCACACTAATGACTGAAGACCAGACGCATTGTGGAACGGTGTCAAAGACACCGTACATGAAGAAAACAAAATCATTAAGAGGACAAGGAAAAAAAAAAGGCCAAAATGGAAGTCAGAAGAGACGCTGAAGCTTGCTCTTGAATGTAGAATAGCTAAAACAAACAGAAGAAACAAGGGAGTGAAAGAACTGAAGGGAAGACTTAAAGGGTGCCTCAAGAAGACAATGTAAAATGTTATAATGAAAAATATAAGGTTCTAGAAGTAGAAAAATGGAAGGAAGAAACATGCTTGGAATTTCTTAAGCTGAAAGAACTGAAGAAAAAACTCAGGCTTCAAGTTGCACTATGGAAGGATTCTTTGAGCAAAATACTGACCCAGGAAAAAAGCATAAAAAGAAGATAGAAACAGTAAGAGTCACTATACCAAAAAGGAGTTGGTCTTTGTTCAGTCATTTTGGAGTTAGACTATGATCAAGAACTAATGATACTGAAGCAATAAGTCCAAGCTGCACAGAAGACATTAATGAAAGCAAGGGTGCAATAAATGACAGGATGCTAATTGAGATCTTTAAGCAAACCGATGCTGTGCTGGAAGTGCTTACTCATCTCTGCCAAAAAATATGAAAGACAGCTATCTAGCTAAGTGACTAGAAGAGATTCATATTTCTTTTTATTCCAAAGAAAGATGATCCCACAGAATGTATAAATTATCCAATAATACCATTAAAATTGTACAAGTGCAATTTTGCAGAAGATAACTCAGAAGAGTTGCAACAGTACATCAGCAGGGGATGGTCAGAGATTCATGCCAGATTTGGAAGAGGATGTGGAACCAGAAATACAATTGCTGATGTCAGATGAGTCATGGCTGAAATCAGAGAATACAAGAAAGATATTTATCTATGTTTTACGGTCTATGCAAAGATGTTTGACTATGTGAATCATAGCAAGTTATCGATAACATTAGGAGGAATGTTAATTCCAGAACACTTAACTGTGCTCATAAGAAACCTGTACATAGAGCAACAGGTAGTCATTCGAACAGAATAAAGGGATACTGTGTGGTTTAAGCTCAGGAAAGGTGTATGTAAGGGCTTTATCTTTCCACCATGTTATTTAATGCGTAGAAGCTGGAATACAACAAGGATGTATCATCAAGACTGGAGGAAGATATATTAGGAAACTGTGACTCGGCTTGGCTTGGCGCGATAAGCATATGACACAATCTTGCTTGCTGAAAGTAAAGAGGACGTGAAGCACTTATTGATAAAGATCAAAGATTACAGCCTTCAATGTGGAGTACCAACATCAAGAAGACAAGAATCATTGCAAGTGACCAGCAAGCAACATCATGATAACAGGAGAACATATTGAAGTTGTCAAGGGTTTCATGTGTCTTAAGTCCACATCTAACACTTATGAAAGCAGAAGTTGAGAAATCAAACAACACATTGGATTTGGAAAATCTGCTGCAAAAGACTTCATAGAGTGAAAAAGAAAAAAAATGTTACCTTGAAGAAGAAGGGGCCTCGACTCAAACCATAGTGTTTTCAGTCACCTCACATACAAGTGAAAGATGGGCAATGAATAAGGAATACTCAAGAGTCACTGTCTTTGAATACAAGATTTCCATGAAAAATACTGAATATATCATGGACTACAAGAAGAACAAATGAACTTCTCTTAGAACTATAGTCAGAATGCTCCTTAAAAGCCAGGATGGTGCGACTTTGTCTCCTGTGCTTTGCACAGGTTATCAAGAGGGATCAGTCCCTGGAGGAAAACATCATGCTTGATAAACGAGAGGGTCAGAGAAAAAGAAGATCCTCCATGAGATGTACTGACCCAGGGCTGCAACAATGAGCTCAAGCAAAACAAAGATTGTTAAGATGGCACAGGACAAGGCAGTGTTTCATCCTGTTGTACAAAGCATTGCTATGAGTTGGAACCAACTCAATGACACCAAACAACAAGAGCGAAGTGAAACTTTTGACATCTCCATAATAATGTGATCATAGAAAGGCAAGATTAAACCCAAACCAAATCCAGTGCTCCTAAGTCGATTACAACTCACTGTGACCCTACAGGATAGAGTAGAACTGTTCCATAGAATTTCCAAGGAGTATTTGGTGGATTTGAACTGCCAGCCTTCTGGTAAGCAGATGTAACACTTAGCTGCTATAACAGCAGGATTTCTGAGTCAAGATTAGGAAAGCTAAAACTTAAAAAGAGAAGTTTAAATATTTAAGGACCAGTATTAGAATCCTGACAATATGTTAGCTATTTGGTGGATATTACCTCAAGCCCACGTCTAAGAGAAATATCAGGTCACAATTATTTCTTTGAGTGAATATTTAAATATTATATTTTAGAGATGGTACTTGCTGTAGCACATGTGTCTCATAAGAGATAGAGCTATAAAATTAATTCAGGTCCTAATCCTTTAAGTGCTAAACTGCATTCCTTTACCATGCATGTGAAAATACAGAAAACTGAAACTTCATAGGTGAAAGAATAGAAGTAGAGAAAATGTGACTATACCCCTAGAATGCAGTTGCATGAGATGCACATATTCATGGTACCCCCAGTTCTTCAAAGCATATGTAGATTTCCATGTGGTATTATAATGCTTGTACTTGAACAAAATCTTCAAGTATTTCTCATAGTGCAATTCTGCTAATGACTTCTTTCTGCTTTTATATGTCTAAATATGTCTATATTTCACCTTTTTTCTGTGGCACAAACTCTTATTTAAAAAAGATTAAATGAATATTTTATTTCTGAATAATTGTAGAGTCATAGAAAGTTGTAAAAAATAAAACAGGAAGATCCTGTGTACATTTTTCCCCAGTTTCCTCAATGGTAACATCTTAGTGCAGTATCATAACCAAGAAGTTGGCTGATACATAATCCACTAACATAAATCTTATCTCAATTTCTGTAGTTTTGCATGTCTTCATTTTTTGTGCATGTGTTGATGTGCATATGTTTAGTTCTTCATGTGCGGGCATATATCTGCTACCACTGTCAAGATACATAATGGTTCCATCTCTGTAAGAATCCTTCCTGATACTCTTTTATACATATCCATCTCATTTGTCTTCCAACCCATCCAAAATCTATTGCAACTAATCTGTTGTCCATTTCAATAATTGCATTCCTCAAAAAAATGTATATTAATGTTTTACATAAATGGAATATTAGTGTTACGTAACATTTTGGGATAAACTTTTTTCATCCGTAACGTCTTTAAGAATCATTCAAGTCTTCATCACTGTTATTATAGTTTTACTCTTCCCACTGCTGTTGAGTCAATTCCAACTCATAACAACCGTGTAGGAAAGAGCAAAACTAACCCACAGAATCTCGAAGGAGCACCTGGTGTGTTCGCTGTGCCAACCTTGTGTTTGGCAGCCATGGCAGTTCATCACTGCGCCACCAGGGTGTCCTCATCACACTTTGACCAAATGGTCAAGAAATACTTCATAACAAAGAAGAGAAAGTAAGGGGAAGTAAAACTAAAAGGAAAATAGCAACCAGAATGAAAACATCGAGAATGCTCACTTACTGAAAAGAATGTAACCAATGTCACTGAACAGTTTGTGTAGAGATGGCTGGATGGGAACACACAAGGTCTGACAAGTCCACAAACTTAATTGTTCTGAGTGCTACATACCTCGTTGTTGAATACCACTAAGGTCACTTTTTTTTTTAATTTTTATTTTTATTTAACATAACTGAGTGAAAATGTACATTCACGTATAAATTTACATGCCCCCCTATATGCAGCTTCCACTGCTCTCCCTGTCCGGTGACTGCACACTATTCCTCTCTGCTCCATACATGTCTCATCCTCCCAACAGTCTCCTTTCCCCTCCTCTCCGTCCACTCCCCTTCCTCCAGCCAGAAGTCAGCAAGATGATATCCTATAGATGTATAGAACCATAAAGTGCTTCCAATATATGGTTACTCTGCTTTGCCGAGTCCAATCCATTCCTGTCCAAAGAGTGGACCTTTGTTATAATTTATGGGAAAGGGCAGCATCAGGGAAGGGGGCCATGCTCTCAGAGGAACCCCAATACCGCTGGACCATCAATTGAGGTCTTTTAGTGGAGATCTCATGATGCACCTCTTTTTATTCTTGTGTTGCCAGTGAGGATCCTCTCTGTGAGCTCCGTCGTGGCTATCACTGGTGGTGGCCAGGCACCATCCAGTTCTTCCGGTCCCAAGTCGATGTAGGCACCCACTCTTGTGGGTCTCTCTGTCTTCTCAGTTGTCTTTACCGCATGCCATTTTGGCCCTCGGTGAGCATCCGTTCCTGCTGAGTTGGGACCATTTGCTGTGTCCTCGGATGGCAGCTTGGCAGCTTTTAAGACCCCAGATGCCATTCACCAATGTAGGGTGCAGAGAGCTCTCTTAGCAAAATGCTAGTTGTGTCAACTGGCCTGGAATTCGCCTAAGAGCATGGTCCCCCGCTCCCCGCCCCAGCTACTCTATCCTTGCAGTATTGAGTTAAGAAGGAAGGAGTACTCAAGTTATGCTGAAGTCCACTTAATGTTGTTCTTGTTCCTAATGTGTGCTGTCACCGCTTTATCCCAACTAGATTTCTAGTAACTATCTAAACTAAACCCTCCCCCCTCGCCCTCCCTTCCTCCCCTCCCTTGCAGCTATCAAAGAGTCTTTTCTTCTATACACAAGTCTGTTTTTGAGATCTTATCGTAGAGGTCTCATACAGTATTTGTCCTTTTGTCGCTGACTACTTTCACTCAAAATAATGTCTTCCAGTTGAAACCAGGTTGGGAGATGTTTCCTGGAATCATCGTTATTCTTTATCATTGCGTAGTGCTCCATTGAGTATATATACCACAGTTTACCTATCCATTCTTCTATTGTTGGGCATCTGGGTTGATTCCATCTTTTTGCTATTGTGGACTGTGCTGCAATAAACATTCTGGTGCATGTGTCCGTTGGTATGAAAGGCCTTGAATCTGTAGGATATATTCCAAGTAGTGGAATTACTGGGTCAAATGGTATATCGATATCCATTTTTTTAAGGAAGCACCAGATTGCCTTCCAAAGAGGCTGGACCATTTTGCAACCCCACCAACAGTGTAGGAGGGTTCCAATTTCTCCACAGCCTCTCCAGCATTTGTTGTCTTGTGTTTTTTGGATCATGGCCAATCTTGTTGGGGTGAGGTGGTATCTCATTGTTGTCTTGATTTGAATTTCTTTAATAACTAAAGATCGTGAACATGTCCGCATGTGTTTTTTGGCTGCCTGGATCTCCTCTTTAGTGAAGTGTCTGTCCATCTCCTTTGCCCATCGCTTAATTGGATGGTTTATCTTCTTCTTCTTGATACTTTGTAGTATCTTATAGATTATGGAGATCAGGCATCGGTCTGACATAGAGTTGCCAAATATTTTTTCCCATTCTGTGGGTGTTCTTTTAATTCTATTAATAAAGTCTTTGGATGAGCAAAAGTGTTTGATTCTTAATAGTTCCCATTTATCTATTTTCTCTTCTGTTGATTGAGATTTGTTTGACAGATTTTGGAGTCTGTCCTCATTGTGTATTAAAACTTCCATTGTTGTTCCTACCTTTTCTTGGATCAGCTTTATCGTTTTAGGTTTGATATTTAGGTCTTTTATCCAGTTGGAGTCGGTTTTTGTATGAGGTGTAAGATATGGATCTTGATTCAGTTTATTGCAGATGGATAACCAATTTTGCCAGCACCATTTGTTGAAGAGACTGTTTTTACCCCAGTTTAATGTCTTAGGGCCTTTGTCGAATATCAACTGTTCATAGGCAGATGGTGTCATCTCTGGGGTGAATACCACTAAGGTCACTTTTGAAGTATTTGCCTTGGGGAACTATGCACTGAATCCAGTACCCAGTCCACCCTTCAGCGCAATTTTGGAACTCTTTCTGGAACGGCCATTGCACAAAGTGGCACGGTGGCAATTTTGCAAAGCTAATTGTGTAGTTGTCTACAGCAGAGTTTTTAGCCGGTACACAGAGAACTATATTGGGACACCCCCCTTACTCACCTGATCTGGCCCCTAATGACTTTTTTCTTTATATAGACATAAGGGAAATACTGAGAGGAATACATTTGAATGAGATTCAGGACATCGAGGTGATATGACAGCAACTCTGATGGCCATTCCAGAAAGAGTTTCAAAATTGCTTTGAAGTGTGAACTAGGCTCTGGCATCAGTGCATCACTTCCCAAGGAGAGTACTTCGAAGATGAGCATAGTGATATTTAGCAAGGAAGTATGTAGCACTTTCTCTAGGATGAGTTCGCTAGCTTAATTGTGAGAACTCCTGGACTGCTGTGTAAGGAAATCTTCACTGAAAACACAGTAACACACGACTTAAAAGAAAAAAAAGTCATTTGAGTCATTGCACACATTAGTAGTGTGCTCCTTTTTATTACAAATTATGAGTCTATAGTACACCACAGTTTAACATTAATTCATTTAAAGATGCCCTTGAGTTCTTTCAAGAGCTTGGTTATTGTGAAGAAAGTTGCTATGAAACTTTGTGTACAGGATTTTTGTGTCAATACAGGTTTCCAATTACCCAGAATATATTTCTAAGAGAGAAATTTCTGGATCAAATTTTAATTGCTCAGCTTTATCAGAAACTGCCAAACTATTCCTTAGTTTGTGCCAGTTTACGTTACCCTCAGGGGTGTATGAGTGATCCAGTTTCCCAGTACCTTGGGCAGCCTTTGGAGTTGTCTGTTTTATTTTAGCCATTCTGACAATTCATTGTGCTCTTATTAGGCATTTTTGCTAATAGTGAATGATGTTCAGGAAACCCTAGTGGAGTAGTAGTTAGGCATTTGACTGCTAACCAAAAAATTAGCAGTTTGAATCTTCCAGCACTCCTTGAAAACCTCATGGGGCAATTCTGCTCTGTCCCGTAATGTTGCTGTGAGTCAGGGTCAACTTGACAGCAACTTTTTTTCTTCTCTTTTTTTTTTAATGATGTACAGCATATTTTCATGAACCTATTTTCCTACCTATGTAGTACAGGTTGAAATCTGGTTTATGTGTTTTATTATTTTTCTCTGTTTTATTATTTGCTTTCTTTTCATTTGTTTTACTCTTTTGTTTCTCTTCTTGCATTCCAGTGAATTACTTGAACATATTTTAGGATTTCAAGCTGGTTGATTTATAGTCTTTCTGATATATCATTTAGCCTAGTTTTCTTACTGGGTGCCCTGGACATTATAAGTCACATATATGTACATGATTTATCACATATAGCTTTACCACTACCAATGAAGTGTGAAAATCTTAACTTCTATTTGCCTTTGACACATTTTAATGGTCATTGTTATAATTTTTATTTCTGTCATGTTATTTGGAAACCTGATGAAGAGATGTGTAGTCTACTGTATTAATATTTCTGATATTTCCATTGCCTCTTCTCCTTCCTGATACTTCAAAGGTACATTGTTTATCATTTTCCTTACGTTTTTGTAATTTCCTTTAGCCACTTTTGAATAGCAGGTTTGATAAAGACCAATTCTTCTTGTTTTCTTTCATCTAAGAATGTTTTACTTTCCCCACACTTCAGAAGAATAGTTTCCTCTTCTTTTTGTATGGATCATATCAAATTATGGGTGACATTGTGAAGAATGGAAATTCCAGAACATTTAATTGTACTCATGAGACACCTGTACAGAGAACAAAAGGTAGATGGTCGAACACAACAAGGGAATGCTGAGCGGTATACAATCAGGATAGGTATATTTCAGTTTTATTCTTTCATCATACCTTTTCACTATGTATGTCAAATTACTGGTCTAAGGAGATGTACTATATGAAGAAGAACTTGTAGTGATTGGAGGAAAACTCATTAGCAACCTGTGATATGAAGGTGACACAGTCTTGCTTATTAAAAGAGAATAGGACTTGAGGTACCTAATGATGAAGATCAAAGCCATGAGCCTTCAGCATGGATTATGCCTTAACTTGAAGAATACAAAAATCCTTACAACTGTGCCAACAAGAAACATCACGATAAATGGAGAAAAGATTGAAATTGTCCAGGATTTCACTGTATTTGTATTCACAATCAGTACTCACAGAAGCAGCAGTCAAGAAATCAAAGACACATTAATTACATCACGAGGCTGGCAACTAATGTCACAAAACAATTTGTGTATTAACTGTTCGATGAGAAACTAATTTACTCTGTTAACTTTCACATAAATCTCAACCAAATATTTTAACACACAAGAAAAAACCACAAACAGACAGACAGATATACACCCCCCCCCCCCACACACAAAGACCCATTGCATTGGGCAAATCTCTTGCAAAAGACCACTTTAAAGAGTCACTTTCAGGACTAAGGTGCACCTGACCCAAGTCACGATATTTTCCATCAGCTCTTTGCATCGGAAAACTGGACAGTGAACAGACAAGACTGAGGAAGAATTGATGCCTTCGTATTATGTTATTGGTGAAGAATATCGAAGATACCACAGATAGCCAGAAGAATGAACAAATCTGTCTGTGAACAAGTACAGCCAAAATATTCCTTAAGTGAGAATGGTGAGACTTCCTCTTACCTACTTTGGACATGCCTTCAGAAGGCCTAGTAGCTAAAGGAGGACATCATACTCGCTAAAGCAGACAGCCATTAGAAAAGACAGAGATCATCAATGGACTAACACAGTCGCTAACACAATGGGCGCAAACGTAGCAATGATTGTGAGGATGGAGTAGGACCGGGCAGGATTGTGTTCTGTTGTATACAGTATACAGTGTAGCTATGAGTAGGAAGTGACTAAAAAAGACCTAACAGCAACAGTAAAGGACAGGATCATGAAAAATTCCATTTTTATCTCCAAAATCATTTGTCATTTATTAATCAGTGCCCCTGAATTATGTTTATTCAACTGATTTCCACATCACTTATGTTTTCCTAGAAAGCCCTTCCTCCTATTTTCTTCACAAAGCTGTGATGGAAGACAGTTTAAATCTATCTGAATTTATTTCAACTTCTATGCATTGTGAAGACTATGTTGTTATTCCAATATGAGTCAGAGTGAAATATTTAGAAAACTCAGGCTAGATGCTGGCAAACACGATTCCCGTTTCATTCCTTAACACCTATCAGTAAGTAATCAGTAAGTCTGTCTTTTCTACAAGGCTCAGTACTTTCCTGGTTTCATGACTGTTTTCCAAAGCATTGCCCAGTCAGTGGAGACTGTTTTCACTAGGTGATATAAGTACAGATAGTCCCTGACTTACGACTTATTTGAGTTACAATGTACTGCACCTTGCTATGGTCATACTTGTATCTGGAACATTGTATCTTCCTGGGTGTAGAAAATGCATGCAGGGAATATGGAAAAAAAAAAAAAAAAGAATGCTGTGTTACATGAACACCCTGGTATCATTCGATTAGAATAATATGATAGAAGAGATTAGTGGAAAACTCATCTATGTGGGAAGAATGCTAAATTTAGAACTTGATATTTCTGATGTGGAACAGCTAGCTCGTAGATTACAGGAGGGGAACGAACAGATCAGGATTTAATCGTTTTTGAAAAGGAAAGAAATATCAAAGAAAGAAGAATGAAGAAGAAAGAGAAAACTCAAAAATTTTACAGTGAAAGGATTAACTGGAGTTTTTGTTTTCACACTAAATCAGGGGCTTCAGTTGCTTGAAAATATGACCTCTGATTGCTTTGCTGAAGTTTATAGGCAGATTCAGGCAGCAGTGAGATGTAACCACAAAATGCGTGAGGAAAAAGGAAAAGAACCACATGGACAGCTCTCACTGGTTTCCTGACAAGAAATGCCATCCACAGTCCCAGGGATAATACAGATGGTTCAGAACCAAAGCTTCCTCAGGTGATGCCATGATCACATGTCTCAGTCAGCTAGGGCCTCTCTAACAGAAACGCCACGAGAGGATGGCTTTAACAAAGGAAAGCTTGTTTTCACACAGCCCAGTAGGTTAAAAGTCCAAATTCAAGCTGGCTGCTCCAGGGGAAGGGCTTCCCTCTCTCTGTTCTGGAGAAAATTCCTTGTGTTTTATCAGTCTTTGTTTAGGGAGCATCTTGGTGCAGAAACCTCTAGGAACGGCTCAACTCCTAGTGCTGCTTTCTAGATGGTCTGAGGTTCTAAAATCTCTCTGCTAGAAATTTTCCTTTATACCTCAAGAGCCCACCTCAAGGCACAAAACAAACTTGTACATTGAATCTTGCTCTACCAGCACTGCTACCCACCTGCCTTCACTAACGTCCTAAGAGCAGGAATTCCAGGACGAGGAACATCACGCAACACTGGGAATTACGACACAGCCAGATTGCTACAGATTGTTTGGAGAACACATTGGGTATGTATAACACAACTGGCAAAATGCCAGCATCTTCCAGCTCTTCTTCCTTATTGGAATAAACGTTTATAATTTGTGAATTTTTTGTGTGTATATTAAAGTGTACGTACAAGCAGAAAGACTAGAGATAAGCAGAAATACCATGGATCCACACATATTAAGAGTTTGAGAAGGTGGATTGCAAGAATAGATGACACTGGTTTTATTATATACAGAAGCTTTGACCCCAGAAAAATCTATAAAGGTGCTTAGAAAAAGCATTTAACACACACACAAAAGAAATTCTTAAATACATTTTTTTCTATTAACAAACATGATTTCTCCACTAAGACAAACATGTCTTCTGATATTTCTTACTAAAGCTCACTAAATATAAAATACCATTTTTAACTGTACATAATAGAGAATTTATTCAGTAAATAATATTTTTCCTAAAATCTTATGTATGAGAATTAAGTATTTGAGAGAGGCCAGCCTATCTAACAGGAAACTTCTACTCCAGTACTGGACTTTCTAAAATGAGCTGTGTAACAGAGGCAAGTTGACAACTCGCTTGATTCTCAGCTCACTAAATTTTACACCATAATGACAACATTTTCTGAAGTGTAATTTATAGATAAGTACTGCAGCCTACCAATGTACTTATATAATTAGTAAAAGTTTGCACATCAGTGTTCAGAACTTTGTGTGCAAAGCAATGAAACAGCAAATTTCCTTTTTGACTGTATCTACCCACCTTAAGAATCTGTAGTGAACATAGAACTTTCCATAACCTGTTGGGAAATCATGTTTTGTTACACAGAGACCAATGAGAAGGAAGTTAACGTAGCTACATGAATGTTATGCTAGTGTATTGGTTGTCAACTCTTCACATTAAAATATTCACTGTATCGTCAATTGTTCACATTAAAATACTACATTAGATAAATTGTTGACTGCTCACATTTAAAATACTGTATTAGATGTATTATATCTATTGCACCATCTGCTTAAAAGAAGAACTCTGGTGGGGCAGTGATTAACTGCTCAACTGTAAACTGAAATGTTGGCAGTTCAACCCATTGGTCACTCCACAGGAGAAAGATGAGACTGTCTGTTCCCATAAAGATTTAGAGCCTTGGAAAGCCTATGGGGGCAGTTCTACTCTCTCCTGTATGGTCACTATGAGTTGGAATCAACTCAACAGCGATGCATTTTTGATGCTTAGACTAATAAGGTAGGAATTACCATTGCAAAGCACATGGGCTCCTCAAGTTAATTTGAAACGCAGTTTATATGAAATGCAGGTTAAAGGAGAGAATTTGTCTTGTTTATGGAATTAGTTCAGGTTCATTACATCATAAGTTTCTTTAGGAAACAAAAATAGCAAAATGCAAAATCATCGAAGGATACAGATGAGGTACAAAAATTTATTTCCATGTGAATACCAATTAATTTTAAATCTATGCTTGAGAGAAAAGCATATAGGTAGAAATTACTGATTTTTTAAAAAGTACTTATTATTTTGCTTTGCTAGTTTTAAAGCTATTTCATTTTTTCTTTCATGCTTTGAAGGATTCTTAATCTTTTACTCCACAAGAAGGGGGACACATTGTTATTAGCTGGTAGATAAAATATTGGTAGCAATAACTTCATATAGCATTTCCTTTCTCTCAGGGGCAGTTGGCTCACCATCACTCTGATTTAAAACCAAAACAGTTGACCAGTCGATCAGGAGAGGCTAATAGTATCTTGGACAACACTTCTGTCTTTCTTCAGCTTTGTTGATGGCACTCAGAATAATATCACTAGTGCCTCTGTGGATTTTCAACAAGACACATTTGGTCCTGATTATAGTCACTATATACATCCCCAGAATTTTCTCCAGTAACTGTAAAGAGATGTTGGCAGTGATAGTAGTGACACCACTTAGTCAGAGGGACAGGGAAGAAAAGAATGCTCCCCAAATAAATAGATAATAATAGAGTACTTTCAATTTTTTGGTACTAAAACCAAAACAAACAAACCCAATTGCTGTGAAGTTGATTCGGACTTACAGTGACTATAACGCAGAGTGAAACTACCTCATGAGATTTCCAGTGTTTACCTGGTAGATAAGAACTGCTGACATTTTGGAGCAGACATGGCACTTAACCACCAGACCACTAAGGTTTCCTTTTAAGTGGTAAGCAACCCTGGTTTCCCGCTAAGGCTGCTGATCAAAAGGTCAGCAGTCTGAATCTACGAGAGGCTCCTTAGAAACTTCGTGGGGCAGTTTTGTCTTGCCTTCGAGGATCACTATGAGTTGGCATTGACTCAACAGCAATGGATTTATTCGATAAATAGGCTTTTTTATTTAGCATAAACTCTTCACTGCTTATGGAATAGAATCAGTAAATCATAAATATAAGAAGAATTTTTAAAAGACATGTACTGTGTTTACAGTCATCCATGAGAATACTTACAAATAATCATCAAGATGATAGGTACTAAACAAAACAATGCATTATTAAATGAAAAGTTTGTTTTAAAACACTCTAGTAAATATTTAAATTTTCTCTGTCTCCATAACTTCCCAATAAATTTTGAAGTTTTTTGAAGTGATAAGCTTCCAAAACGGACCCTGCTAGGGTAGTGGTTAAATACTCTGTTGCTTTTCAGCAGGTTGGCAGTTGAGACCCACCAGCCCCTCCAGGGGAGAAAGCTGTGACAGTTTGCTTCAGTAAGGATTATGGCCATGGAACACTATGGGATGGTTCCACTCTGCAGTAGAGAGTCACTATGAATCTGAATAGAAATCATGATAATGGACCTCTTGTATACTCCACAAAATTAGTGGATAATCAGGAAAATTAAATTTTAGGCTTTGAGTTTTAAAATCAGTCAAGGTAAATCTTAATGCCAAAAAAACTAAACCCACTGCCTTTGAGTCAATTCTGACTCATAGCAACACTACAGGACAGAGTAGAACTGCCCCATAGTTTCCAAGGAGCACCTAGCAGATTCCAGGTACAGACGTTTTGGTTAACAGATGTAGCACGTAACCACTACACCACCAGAGTTCCTTGCATCTTAATATAGCTTATAAATGCTAGTCACTAACCATTGATGTTGTAAGAATAAAGGACAGTTACCAGTAAATATTACCTAGTTAGGGTCCAGGTCTTGCAGCAGTGGAGCCAATGAAACATACTGCAAGTCAGAAGGAAGAAAGTTTATTAGAAGGTAGGAGATCTTCAGACGCTAACAGCAACACAGGCTGTTCTCCATGGAGTCCCAAAAGACAACTTATGCACCAGAGTTTATATATAATTTGGCAAGTATTACTTCATGTTTCTAAGTGCATAGACCGTAGACAATTGCATACATCACAACAAAACCACAAGAAATTCTGTTAAACTGCAGATATGTACACCAGACACCTGGAGAGGTTAATCTGTATGTCTGTAACACGCAAAGACGAAAATTGCATAAAAATTCCTCATTTAGTGGAAGTAGCCTGCCAAATCTACTCTGACTGAGATAGGGGGCAAGAAGGAAATGTGGAGATACAAACATGCCAGACAGCCTTCTTAGCTGCTGTCTTATAGTCTGAAGGCCATTTCCCAAGACAGCAAAGAAAGAGGAGGGAGATCAATGTCACAGAGCTGAGAAAGCTTCATGCTCCTATGGAAAGAGACAAGTGCAGCTGATGCAATAAAAAATACTTAAAGATTATTTGTAGTATCATTATGACATTAGTTAAGGCAAGGTCTCAATTACCTATTTTGAAAAAGAGAAAACATGTTGCAAGGTATTAGAGTCACATAAAATTAGATTTTACAGATTTACTTCTTTAGAATCTATAAAAGATTAGTTTAACAGATACATTTTTCACTTGAAGATTTTTTTCTTTGTTTATAAATGGGTCAAACAAATCAAATATCAGCAAATGTCTATTTTCAACATAATACAAAAATGACTGTACATGGAATTTTGCCTATGTGCCCCTTTATGAAAAAAAAGCACCATATATTTACAACATAAGATTAGAAGAAAAGAGCTTTTATATCATACAGAGTAACGCTAACCACTGCCGTTGAGTAGAATCCGAGTCATAGAGAACCTAGAGGTCAGGGTAGAACTGCCCCATAGGTTTTCCAAAGAGCATCTGGCAGGTTTGAACTGCCAGTCTTTCAGCTAGTAGACGTAGCACTTAACACACCACACCACCACAATGCTTACTAAAGATTAGATGAATCCATGCCTACATTTCAAAGCTGTTATTTTTTTTAACTGAGTGATCCTTATCAATGTTTGCATTATTCATTTCATATTACCACCCAAAATACATTCACAAATAAGAAAACCAACAATAACAACAACAAAAAATACTCTTCAAAAAGTATACTAAATTATTTGAATTGCTATGTCTGTAACAGCACTTGGCTGGCTTTTGGCTTATGTCTGTAATTTAGAGAATTCCTTGAAATCTCCACCAGGAGACAGCTTTCATCCTCACCTGGAGAGTAAACAATGAATTAGGATGCAAGAAAGAAAGAATTCTGAAGTAGACTAAGACAAAAAACAGTATTTCTTTTCAGTATCGAGATACATGGCGAGGAATTCTATGAGATGATTGAGATTTCCTGAAAAGTCACAGCAGTAAAGGATTTAGGAGGACAAACACTATTATTTCTTTACCAACCATTCCAGAAAGAAACTTGTAAAATTTATAGACACTTCTTAATTTACTAGGTTAAGCTAAGATATTAAGTGGATTCAAGAGAAAATTAATGATCAAATAGAATTATTAGGCCAGAAATGCCACTAAGTTCATTTTATACAACACTGCCCTCACTTATTTTGGATTCTTACATGGTCCCCTTTGAGAAAAGACACTTGCAATTTTCATTTTAAAGAATGCACTCAGCTATAATCAAAAGAACATTTAAAAGTTCATAAAAAACAAGCTACCTTTTACTGGTGGTCATCATTGACCTTGTCACCAGCTTTCTTCGGCAATACCAAGTCCGTAGACAGCAATGAGCTGGAGAGAAGATGCGTACGTGAGTGAGAAACAGCAGGCTGTTTTCAGGATAGTAAATGGCATTTAAAAATTCAGCCAAAGCCAAGTGCCGTGGAGTCGGCTCCAACTCATGGTTGTTTCATTTATTTTACATCATCGCATCACAATATAATGACTCTTTCTGTTGTAGACTGATAGTAAAAACCTATTTAAAAGGATTATCAAAGCTTGGAATCACCTGCCTTCTCAAAATCTGTCAAGCATTCAAAAGTTAATGTAGACTATGCAACCCTTATGCATTATAGAGAATCTTATTTACAAATAAAATACTGTGATACATACTTAACAAGCATAGCAAGCTATCAGGATGTCAAATGAAAGTATCTCTCAGTTGTTCATTATCATTACCGAAACCCAAACCAAACCTATCGCCAGTAGGTCAATTCTGACTCCTAGCGAACCTATGGGACAGGCCAGAATTGCCCCACAGAGTTTCCAAGGAGCACCTGGTGGATATGAACTGCTGACCTTTTGGTTAGCAGACTTAGTACTTAACTAGTACTCCACTAGGGTTTTCTTATCATGTGATAAGTTCTAGTAATTATTTCTTTCACCTTTTCTTCCTTTATTTGTAACCAATAAAGAGCAGAATAATTGCATGTTCTAATAATGTTTCCAGTGAAGCCATAACAGGGCATATAGAAACAGCAAGAGTTGTAAATATTCAATAGTATATTTTTATGTTCTCTTTCTTTGCTCCCACCCTCTCCATGAGTCTCATATTTCATTTAGTTCAAAACATGCATTTTTTAATGAAGCATTCACATAGTGTAATGGGATATTGGGTTTAATGCCTAAACTATCTACTCAGAAAACCTTGTCAGTTAGAATACTGAGCAATGGTATTTCCCTAAGGCTACAGAGAGCAGGATTTTAAACCGAGTGTGACAACAGTTCTAATATGCAGGGCTGAGAGCTCTACATAATAGTACATCATTTGATGATTAATATGTCCGTGGAGAGCACATGCAATTTAAATGGGGTCCATTACAACAGTAAACAATGGTTTAGCTAGCTAACTGAAGACTTAACTGCCTAGAGTGGGGTTTATTTGTAGTTTGTTCTCCCATTGCTATTATCAGACGCAATTTGCACAGATAGATCTGTTAACACTCACAGATTTTATTGGCTGGTAAAATTTTGCTGGGTGATTCCTCAAATCTCTACTGGGGATTCCATGCCCAGAGTAGAACTGTGTTTAGCAGCAATCTGAGAGTGAAACAATACAATTACGGCTTAAGTATACGATCCAGGGAGGTAGAAATGAATGCTGTCTTTTGCATTTAAGTCAATTTCTTCTTTTATTTCTTTTTTTTTTTTTTTTTTTAGTAAGTGTAGATGTATGGTGGACAACTACAGCAAGCGACATGGTATTTGAAAGCGTTGTTGCTGTTGTTACTGGTTGTTTTCAAGCTGATTCTGACTTGCGGTAACCCCATGTGTGCAGGGTAGAACTATTCTACAGAGATTTCAAGGCTGTGACCTTTCAGAAGCAGATCACCAGGCCTTCCTGGGGTGGGAGGAGGGTTTTGAGTGCCAATCTTTTGACTAGCAGTTGAGACATAACCATTTGTGCCATTAGAAGTTTTTATTCTTTTGTAGGATGAGAAGACGAAGACGTAGGAGGAGAGTGAGAAAGATGGACAGAGGAAGGGAGGGAGCGAGGGAGGGAACAAAGGATGGACGAGAACAGAGAGGAAAAGAAAATTTAAGTGATGGAAAGTACATTACATGTGCTCTTGAGAGTCTAAGCAAGAGTCTCAAATATATAGGCAGAGTTATTACTAGTAAAACTAAGGTAATTTACATCTAGAGTAAATAAATAAATCCCTACTGCTTTTATCACTAATTTAAAATTAACCCTCATCTATTTATGGCTCTAGGGATGGCTTGAAGAGCCCATGCATTGAATATTTTTGGATCCACCAAAAGCATTGTTTTCCAGAAAAAGGTCAGGGAAGAAAGTTCAAAGTACAAGGACTAATTTCCACAAACCAGCTTTTCTCAGAAGTGTATTTCTTTGATCACAATACTCAGTTTGGAATTGCAGCTGTGATGACATGATTACGCATGCGATTTAATTTTCTGACAACTTGAAATGTTCCATTTAATTCTGTTACCCTTGGGAATTTTTTGTGCAATCTCTGAATGACAACTAGTCTGTCTTTCCATAAGGATCATCAGTTGTAACCTCGCTGATGGTATGACATTAATTAACCATAGTCATCTTTGTCACATTAATAAAAGTAAAAAGTAAAGTAGTATTTAATTATTAAAACTAATAAAACCAAACCCATTGCTGTCGAGTTGATTCTGACTCATAGTGCAGAGTAGAACTGCCCCATAGAATTTCCAAAGAGCACATGGTATATTTGAACTGCTGACCCTTGATTAGCAGTCATGGCATATTTAACAACTATGCCACCAGGATTTCTACTATAACTAACAGTTATTAGTAATTATCTAGACTACTAAACCAGAAAAGATACAGACAATACTGGTATATTAGTGTGATATTTAAGCTTACTTCTGATATTTTCAGAAAGAAAATATTCTCGTTTTTTTTCCTGAGTTGTATTCTGGTACTTCTACCATGTGAACTAAATTCTCTGCTTAGACTGAGAAAGTTTTCATTGTGTCTGTTTCCCAATAGCGCTTGGAAGTTGTCAGAAATAGGGCTCCTGCTTGCTTAAATCCCATCACATATGTTTGATTTCTTATCCTCTGCTCTACGGCAATACAGTTCTGTCTCTCTTCCAACATAGACATCATTATCACTTCTCCCTCAGCATCCTCAAGAATTGTCTTCACCCCTTCCTGAAACCTTTCTTCCTCTCACACTAACAGTCTTTCAGAGAGAAAAAGAACAACAAATAAAAACCTAAACAGAAAATCTGTGAGCTCTCCGATTGAAAGCAGACAATTCAGAAAACGCCTATACGTTTTTCAGGTTGGATCCTACTCGGCGGCACTTGGCTTTTGGCTTGGCTGGGTTGCATATTCCTTTCTAATGAAGACTTCCTCTAACCAAATAGCTTTCAGATCAGGATAACCTGTTCCACTGCTTTTTTCCAAGAGCCAGCATCAAGACATTGTGTTTGACTTAGCAAAACATTCCTTATTGTATTTCCTTTATTTCTGTAATCTGTACAGTTATATTATTTTCCTTAATCAATTTTCTTACCGTTTCTTCCATACCCAATTCCCTTCAAATGATAGGTTTTTTGAAATTTAGGTACAGCCATAATTTGTGCTATCTGTAACCTACAAAAATCACCATCATTTCACAAAATGCATGCAAATAAGATGAGTTCCATTTCAAAAAATAATTGCTGTCCATTCTGACTCACAAACCACAAAAAAAAAAAAAAAAAAAAGAAAAGAAATCACAAAAAGACTCAAACCGACTGCCAACAAGTTGATTTCAACTCATAGCTACCCTGTGGGACAGAAGAGAGCTGCTCCATAGAGTTTCCAAGGAGCACCTGGTGGATCTGAACTGCTGACCTTTTGGTTAGCAGAAGTAGCACTTACACTGGAAGGTGGAAAACTCTGCACCAGTTTCCATCCTGACTCACAGTGACTGTGAACATATATTTCAGACATGAAGGTGATTAACAAGACGACACATGAGGACTGTCAATTAATTTTGGAAACATCCTAGAAAAAAATGCTACCTACCTCATTTCTGAATATCACTGCTGTTGCCTTCCAAATGCTCCCCTTGGCAAACTATGCACCAACATCAGTTCCTAATCCATGTTTCAAAGCAATTTTGGAATTATTTTTCTGGAATGGCCATCAGATCTGTCGTCATATTACTATTGATGTCTTGAATGTCATCAAAATGTCTTCCTTTCAGTATTTTGTTTATCTTCAGGTAAAGAAAAAGACCAGGAGAATAGGGAGGATGTTCCAATACAGTTATTTGTTTACTGGCTAACAACTCCCTCACAGACAAATACACAGTTTAAGTTCACAGACTTGCCACAGTGCCTCAGTGTGCAGCGACAATTCCAGAAAGACTTCTAAAACTGCTTTGAAGGGTGAACTAGGCGCTGGTGTCAGTGCACAGCTTCCCAAGTGGAGTGCTTCGATGGGGACCATAGCGATATTCAGCAATGAAGTGTGTAGTACTTAGAACAATTAACTTTGTGGACTTAATTGTCAGATCTGGTAGATTCCTGTCTACCCTCAACTTCCAGATAAGCACAACTATAAGCTCTATAACACAAAGGCAATCGGGGGGACTATAAAAGAAGTAAGAGGAAAGGAACTAGTTAAGAACCTGGGCATGGAGGAACTAGATCACAGCAGTGTGTTTTACAGTTAACTGAAAAGCAGAAAGCAATCCAGGTGAGACTTCTCCAAGCAGAGTATTCCCTCACCTTCAGCTAAGCAACAAAACGTGACCTAAAGAGGCTTATTCACGCTGGGGTCTACCATACTAGATAAGCTCAGTAATGCTACCAAGGGTGCTGAATTTGGACTCAGGGTGGTACTGAGTGGGTGGAAGAGCTTCTTTTGACCTCTGAGTCTGAGATTACACTCCTTCACCCAGAGGTACCAGGAAGTCAGGAGGCACTGGCCAGGGAGATACCACATGAACAAGTGCCGAGGCTTCGAGGCTTCCTCACATCTATGGACCTCAGAAGATTCTCCCCTGTCCAGACATATCAGGTAGTAGGGAACACCAGAAGAGGGAATCTCACCACAGTGTGCAGTTTAACTCAGAAACACACTACATGGCTGTGGCCAAAGAACACCTAATCCTATTGAATGACAAGAGCAAGAAAAAGGCTCCGGTAAAGGGGAATCCTGCCACACCTAGCATGCCTAACAGTCTCCCTCTGGAATAGGCTAAAGGCTGGAAACCCTGGTGACAGAGTGGTTAAATGCTCTGTCTGCTAACCAAAAGGTCAGCAGTTTGAATCTGCCAGGCACTTCTTGCAAACTCTATGGATCAGTTCTACTCTGTTCTATAGAGTCACTAAGAGACAGAATTGATGAGATGGGAATGGGTATGTTTTTTTGTTTGTCTTTTGGATAGGGTGGAGATCACTTCCTCTTTCACTTCCTAGAGGCCCAAAGAGCTCTGGCTTGGAGCAGCTCTTTCAGTCTCTTTGGGCAGCCATGTCAAGGAGCAGTTAAAAATCCCAATAATAACAAAATAAATAAATAAATAAATAACTAAGCAGACTAAAATAGTGCCGCAAAAGCTCTGAAAATTAAATTGGCATTGAAAGCGTAGCCCACGAAAACAGGTCAAGACCTGCATGCAAAACCCCAAATGGGTGAAATGGGTTCTGACTGTCAGGTGCTGTTGAGTCGGTTCCAACTCAAAAAGACCCTACATACACAGGAAGAAGCACTAGCTGGTCATGTCTCCTCCTCACAATCATTATCATGCTGGAGTCCGTCACTGCAGTCACTGCGTCACTGCATCACCTTGAGGGTCATCTTCTTTTATGCTGACCCACTGCCTTACCAATCAGGGTATCCTTCTCCAGGGGCTGATCCCCCTGGATAACTGTCCAAAGCATGTGAGATGAAGTCTCACCGTCCTCACTTCTAAGGCATGTTCTTCCCCTGCACTTCTTACAAGACAGATTGTTGGTTCTTTCAGCAGTCTGTGATATACTGAGTGTTCTTCACAAACACCACAATTCAAAGGCAGCAATTCTTTCTCAGCCTTCCTTATTCACTGTCCAATTTACACACACATATGAGAGGAACGAAAATATCATGGATTGGAAGAGGTGCGTCTAAGTCCTTAACATGACATCTTTGCCTTTTAACAACTTAAAGAGGTCTTTTGCATCAGATTTGTCATAAAATCCTTCAGTATTGCAACTTGGTGCTTCATTTTTTTTCCATTTCAACTCTGTGTGAGAAATGTCAAGTGAATTTTTCTGTTTCGGTTTTCTAACTCTAGGTCTTTGCACACTTTATTATAATTCGCTTTGTCTTCTTGAGCTGCCCTTTGACATCTCTGTCCAACTCTTCAGTATGATCATTTCTACCATTCATTTTAGTGATTTCACATTCAAGAGTAAGTTTCACAATCTCTCTTTTGACCTCCATTTGGGTGTCTTCTTTCTTTGCCATATTTTTAATGATCTCTTTCTTCACCATATTTTAAGGATGTCTTTCTTCCTTCATGTATGATGTCCTTGATATCATTCTACAACTCATCTTGTCATTTATAGTTGGTATCCAAAGCATCCAATCTATCCTTGAAATGGTCTCTAAAGTCAATGTGATATACTCAAGGTCATATCTGGGCTCTTGCAGACTTGCTTTAATTTTCTTAGCTTTCGTGAGCAATTGATGGTCTGTCCTGCAGTGGTCTCTTGGATTTTCTTAACTAATAGTATTGAGTTTTTCCATCATCTTTCTCCACAGATGTAGTCAGTTTAACTCCTTTGTATCCCATCAGGTGATATTCATATGTATAGCAGCCATTCATGTTGTTGAAAAAGAGATACCTACAATGAAGATGTCATTGGTCTTGCAAAACTCTGTCGTGTGACCTGTTTTCATTCTAACATCAAGGCCTTATTTTCCAATTACTGATTCTTCTTTGTTTCCAACTTATACATTCCAATCAACAGTAATTATTAACACATATTGATTTCATGTTTGGTTAAACTATAGCAGTTGCCAAAAAATTCTTCATTTCTTCATCTTTGGCCTTGGTGGCTAGTGTGTAAATTTGAGTAACAGTTGTACTAACTGATCTTTGTGTTGTACACATACAGTTATTATCTTATCACTGACAGTGTTGTGCTTCGAGACAGATCTTGGAATGTTCTTTTTGACAATAAATTTGATGCCATTCCTCTTCAGTTTGTCATTTTATTCATAGTAGAACATATGATTGTGGTATTTGAAATGGCTAATATGAATCCATTCCAGTTCACCAGTGCCTAGAATATCAACCTTTATGGGTTCTATTTCATTTTTGATGGCTTCCAATTTTTTCTAGATTCACACTTTGTGCATTCCACTTTCTGACTGCTAATGGAATTTTACAGATCTTTCTTCGTATTTTGAGTTATGCCTCATTAGCACACGAAAGTTCTGAAAGCTTTAGTCCATTCAAATCTTTGAGGTAGATTCTCCTTTGAAGAGGCAGCTCCTTCTATGCTTTCCTTTGGATGCCTTCCAGCCTGACAGTCTCATCTTCCCGTGCTATACATGATTATGTGTTGCTATTATTCCTTAGATTTTAAGTTGCCAAATGTTTTAGAAGTAGATTGCCAGGTCTTTATTCCTAGTCTGTCTTAGTTTGGAAGTGCCACTGAAATCTTTGTGCCATTAGTTACAGGGCTAGCATTTGAAATACCTGTGCACTGGGTGTGAGTGACATAACCTTCAGCATCACAACAACATCCAAGCCAACACAATATTATCAATGACAGATGATTAGTATTTTTTGTTTTTAGTCCTGTTTCTTTCAAGTTTATAAAACAAGTTATGTGGATAAAGAAATAGAAATGTCATTGACTTTCCAGAAGATACATAAATTGGAAGGAGAATGTATATTTGATAGCATAATTAGGGCCCAAAGATGTCACAGAATTTATTAGGAAACCATTGATTCTGTGATAAAATATAAGTGATAAAAATGATTTTGCTCTAAGAAATTTATTTAAAAATAAATCTGGAGACTGTAAATCAGGAGGTACTTAAAAAAACTCACAGGCTTTATTGCTAACCAACAAAAGCTAAGTGTAAATTAATGATGCAAAAATTTTCTAACAATGTCTAGTAAAATTTAAGTTTCTGTTGCTTAAAATACAGTATCTAGAAAAAGAAATGTGAAAATCTCACTCTTTCACAATCAACTCTATCTAGAATATTGAATTCAGGTGTAGACATTGCTCTCAAAAACTTGTAAAGTGAAATATTAAATTATTTCACAGTCTATCAGTCTAGAGAAATACTAAAATGAGATAACTAGGAATTTTTGAGAAAAAAGATGAGAGTCATGATAGTTTTTTGAATATATCTGAATCATACTATGAGAGAATATTATTTTTCTCTGTGAATGTAGATCCGACTCGACGGCACTTGGCTTTGGCTGTGAATGTAGATATTAGAATTAAAAACAGCTTTTGAAAGATGTAGGAATATGGTTCATGTTTTCAATGTAAATTTGATTCAGTAGTCAAAAATATACAAAGGAGTACTTCAACTTAGAATTAAAAGGACTTAAGGTTAGAGACATGTACTTTTCCACAAACTGAAACTTATGTTATGTCAGTACACTAAGCTTACCTTAAAAACAATTTATCATAGTTGTATTTTTCCTTCTCCCAAGCCAGTTATTTCCTCTAAATTCTCTCCCTCTATTTAATTTCTTTTTTATTAAGATAAAACGTAATACAACAAAGTGCATAAAGGCCACTACTCTTAACGATCCTATATAGATTTTGATAAATATTTACATTTGTCTATAGCTGTACCACCCCCACCAAGCCCAAGATAGTAAATATTTTGGGCACCTGAAAAGATATCCTTGTCCTACTTTTGTGACATGATCCATTCCGTTACCCCATCTCCACAGAGACAATAGCTAAACCACAAGCCAGTTGATAACAAGTTGATCGCTACTCAGCGTAATCCTGTAGGACAGAGTAGAACTTCACTGCGTGTTTCCAAGGAGTGGCCGGTGGACTCAAATCACCAAACTTCCGGTTAGCAGCTGAACTCTTAGGCACTGCATCACCGTGGCTACATTAGTCTAATATATATCAACATTTATTTTATTTTCTAATTGCAATTAAAGAAATTGCCTTTTGTGTATAACTTCTGTCAGTCAATGCAATTCATCCATGTTATTGTAACTTTCTTTTTCATTTCTGAGTTGTATTTCATACCATGAATTTGACAAATTTGTTTATCTCCCATGTTGATGAACATTTAATTTGCTTAAATTGGGGGACTATTGTAATTCAGCGGTAATGAAAATTCTTGAATGTGTTTCTTGCTTGTCTCATGGACTCATTTATTTGAGGTATATACTAGGAATAGAACTGCTTAGTCTTCAAATACATATGTATATATAGCATGTATATATACATATACATCTGTATATATAGTATACATATCTGTATATACTTGTGTGTGTATATGTGTGTGTATATATATATAGTAGATACTATAAATTTTCTAAAGTAGTTGAACCATTTTAAACTTCCACAAGACATGTATGATATATTGATGTTATTCACATCCTCAAAGAACTTGTCATTGTCAATCTTTTCAAATGCAGTCACTCATTTGGGCAGGTAATGCTACCTCAATTTGATTGATTCTAGGGAATTATTATGAGATGATCATCATTGTAGACATTACTCAGGTTGAATTAGTTTCCTGTTGCTGCTGTAATAAATTGTCACAAACATAGTGACTTAAAACAACACAAATTTATTCTCATATAAGCCCAAACTCAGCTTTTCTATGCTAAAAAATGGTGCTGGCAAGTCTGATTTCTTTTGAAAATTCTGTAGAGGGAATCCATTTCCTTGATTTTGTTCACCTACAATGATTATCCCTGTTTCCTGGATTGTAGTGCCTTCCTCCATCTCCAGAGTACATTGCTGCTGTCTCTGCTTCCATTGTTAAATCACCTGCTTCTGTGACACCTTTATCCCTTTTGTAAAACCCTCTGTGACTTCCTTGAGTCCACTTGGATGACCCAGCATACTCTCCTCTTCTTGAGATCTATAACTTAAACATAATTACAACAGCCTTTTAGCCGTGCAAGGGAACATTTACAGATTCTAAGACTTAGGGCATGGATATGTTTCAGGGTCATTATTCAGTCTGGTACACATGTCCTTCATTTGTCAACCATAGTTTCACCATTGCTTCCAAAATTAAAAACTACCCTGACATTTATATCAATAGTGTTATTTTACATATTCATATTTTGGTCAGTCAAGTATGCATCCTTAGATGCATAGTTTAGTTTTGTGCAATTTTAAAAACTTAATATATCCCTAAGATGGCATTTGGCTTGACAAATCTTTTTTTCATCTGCATGCTTCTTTTCATCTTTTTATTTCCTTTATAATTTATCTGTTGAAGAGCTGAGACTATTTGACCTGCAGAGTTTCCCACATATTTGATTTTACTTATATACTAATGTTGCAATTCAACTTTTTGTTCAATATTAAGTAAAACTATTGAGCATGTAACTAGGAGATATTTTAAGGAGGAGGTAAATTTACAACTTAGAATTCTCATTTTCATTTTTCTTATAAAGTTATACAAAAGGAAAGGAGAAATGAAAAATAGTTTTAATTTTGGGCAAGCAGTACATGATTAGGAAAGATGAAATCCCTTGCCCTCAAAATAACAAGTGTTAACGAGTTATTTTTCAAGATTGCACAAAATGTGCTTGTGTAAACAGTTTGCTAAATAATAGGGAGCAATGGTGTCCAACTGATTTGATAGAATTTTCGTGAAAAATGGTGCCTCACCTAATTGAAAATAATGATCTATTTCGGTGCTGTTAAGGAAGGCCTAAATGATGTCAGTATTTGTGAGTGCATATGTTGGCTACTTCTGTGTGCAGTTAGATGCCTTCCAGCTGGTTCCAACCCATAGAGACGCCACGTACAACAGAACAAAACACTGCCTGGCCCTGTGCCGCCCTCACAGTCATGGTTTTAGCCTGTTGTTGAGGCCGCTGTGTCGTTCCTTCTCATTGAGGGTCTTCCTCTTTTTCGCTGACCCTCTACAGTTCCAAATATGATGTCTTTCTCCAGAGACTGGTCACTCCTGGAGAAAAGTATTATTGTCAATTATAAGAGTATTTTATACACACTATATGATGGGATATTATTAACCCCCGATTTATATTAGAAGGTACTCTTTTCAGGAGAGATTCAGTGGCTTGTCTAATGACATACACCTAATAAGTTTGCAATGGAAGCAAGATTTTCCTTGCTCCAAAATCTTTCTTGCTTGTTTCAACAATTTAACCCATTCCTCCTCCTTTAAATGATTATGCCTTATTTAGTTTTAGTTTTAGTTGTATTTCATTAATTATTGTAAAATGATCTGAACATTTTATCAAATTCTTGTGAAACTATGCCAGGCTTAGAGGAATACATCTTTCTGACCCATGGACAATAGACTGTTGTAATTTTTCCCTGCTTCAGAATTACAACTGTTTAAATAAAAGTAAATGGCCTTTTAATTGCCCTAACTTCTCCTGGGCACTCAAACTGAGCAAAGTTACATATTCCTTTGAATGGCTGCTATCCTTTCTATTTAGAAAAAGAGATAGAAAGAGAACTAAAGCTTATATTGATGGGTTAATTGGCTGTCTTGTCTAAATTTGGCTTGGGATTGATTGATATGAGAGGGTTTTGATTTTCACTCAAGTCTGTGTAGGTACCGTGTTAGGCATCTGATACTGCTCTAACAGAAATACCATAAATGGATGGCTTTTTCAAGATAAACTTTATTCTGTCGCTATACAGAAGGCTGCAAGTTCAAATTCAGGGTGGCAGTCCAAGGGAAAGCTTTCCCTGTTGGCTCTGGAAAAAAGTCTCTAGTCAATCTTCTCCCTGACTTGCAACTTTTGAGGTGCAGAGACTCTGGGTCCTTCTCAAAGGAGCTGCTCTGCTTCTGGCACTGTCTCTTGATAGAACGAGTTCCCCTGCTCTCTGCTTGCTTCCCTTTCCTCCATATGCCTTTGACATCTTAAGAGATTGCCTCAAAGCAAAATACAATCTTGCACATTGACTCCTGACCCACAAACACATCCTCTCATTAACATCATGAACGAAGGAATTGCAGCGTACTGGAACATCACACAATACCAGGTACTGGCTAAACACATTTTGGGGTGGGGGACACAATTAAATTCATGACAGGCATTGCATCTGAGTTCTTACTGAAATATGTAAGAAACTGAGACTAAAGGAAAAGTAAGAATTGAAGACAAAATGAAAGAAAACTTTAGCTTTATGTGTTGACAAAATCATTTTGTCTTTATATTAAAAGCAATGTACATCTTTTTATAACTGTTGGGGAGAAGAAAACTATTCTTCAAGATACTAACCACATGTTTACCAACCATAACAAGTGCTTAATGGCCCAAAGAGGACTATTTTTATTGATTCTCACAACTACTTTTCAGAATTACCCTGGAACTCTGTATAATTTTCTTCTTTCCTTTTATATTTTTCTTATATTTAAACCAAGCACCATTTAGAGTAAAAATAAAAGCAGAACCTTAATGGAATTGCACTATTTTAAAAATGTCAGTTAAGTGTAAATTGTTTGACTTCCCATGAATCTGTAATTGTCTCCTTGTAAAAAGGAGACTTGATGAGTATAACTATGCTATGATATCTAATAAAACCTGAAAAATATAGTGTTGTTTTTCCACTAATTTAAGAAACAGTCTTTTAATTATATGAATAATTAAATTATTTATTTGTCAACCAGTATGAAAATGTTATTTTGTCTTTTAGAAAACATATATAATAATAAAAATTGGAAGAATAAAAATGATAAAACAACATCTTTTACATTTCAGTGTGTTTGAAAGTTGGGGAAAAACCTATACGAACACATTTTAGGGGCAGAGGTATCAGGCAGCCTTGTGCCGGAAAATGTATAGACACAGTAGGTAAAGATGAGTATATAAAATACAAGGTCTTATGAATCTGAGACAATGATAGCAAAGACATTAGGTGTGGGTTTTGGAAACCAATAAAACCTCACTGCTGTCCAGTCAATTCCGACTGATAATGAACGACCTTATAGTACAAAGTAGAACTGCTCAATAGCAGTTTCAAGAAGACCCTGGTTAGTAGCCATAGTACTTAACTTATATGCCACTAAGGTTTTGGAACAGCATGACTTATATTTAAAAGTCATTTGCACAATTAACTAGTAATAGAATTCTGGCAAGTTACTTACATGTGCTATTGAGTTATATCTTCTGTACAGTATTTCTGTAAACACCAATTGAAATATCATATGTGAATTCTATATGTACAAAATGAAATGGTATTGATATGTTTCTGATCTGAACAATATTTTTAATGTCCTGGTGTGCATTCCTATCTTTGTAGCCTTCTCTAGCCAGTAGGCACAAATAGTGGCAAGTCATGCCCACAGTAGTTTGTTATACAGAGTGTTTCCAAGGAGAAAGGTTTCAAGTAGAAAGAACTGACAGACCATAGGGAAGTATTAAACATTTTCTTACATTGTTATTGGCAGAATGGCAGAATATTTCTAAGATTTTATGTATGCTTATCTCATGAATTATTGACGAAATATGGATAAGTAGCAAATGTAATGTTTTGAGTAGCTGGCATGGGTAGGTGAGCATATAGGTAGAGAGACAGACAGACAGATAGAATGTCTTGGCAACATTTTTATTACTGTTATCATATTTTCTCCTTGCAGCCTCTCTGCAAGACCAAACTATTTGAAAGAATCATTCTCACTTTCCAGATGGGAAAACAGAGGAATTTCAATGTGAAGATAAAATTTCTAGGAATCACGGTTAGTTGATAATGGGATTGGAATAAAACTTCTCCTTCAGAGATAAAGTCTCATTTCTGCTCAGAATAAAGTAAATGAAAATAAGCAAACTTATAGAATCTAGAGGAGGCATTCTACAACTTTCCAAAGGAAAGTCTAAGCTATCATGCAAAATGATGTCAAGTCAACATCCATTGTCTCTCTCCCCATTTCCTGGTCTCCAGGGAACGTTCTAAGGAGTCTATTACGTATTCAATTGTTTGAAGACCAGCCAGATGCCCACACACAGCCTTTTTTATTGAATGGACATCTGGATCAAAACAAAACATTGAGTAAAATTAGTCCAGTAGGAAAAGGATTTTATTCTCTGTTGGGGAAATGACCACTTCGGTGTTCACTTAAATGGCCTTTTGAAAGTGTTAGCTGAGCTTCACTAAATAATGTTTAAGCAGCATTCACGGTGTAGTTAATGGCAAAGGAAATCAACAAAATCTCATTATATTGTTATCACTAGGAAAGTAAAATTATGTTCCTTAACCCTTTGCGGCCCATTCATATGTTCTCCTTCCTGTAAATGGTTGTTATCCTGGTAGAAGTGAATATGTGCCGAGTGCTGGCTACTAGCCACTTCCTGTGCTCGCCAGCTAACACATAATGGATTGTAACTAACATAAGCACAGAGCATTGATGTTCTGTGTTCAGATCACAGGAGTCTGAAAAAATGTAATTGTATTAATGTTTTTAGAAGGGCCTGAAGCCTCTATGATTAGTTAACAAAGGCATTTATTGTGTAATGAAGGGGAAAATTACTTTTATTGAATTAGTTGCTGATATTATTTTTCTAATTATAGCACTGCAGGTGTTTATATCTACAGATCGCATTGGCAAGGTAATTAGGTCCACCAAGTATGTAAATTATGTTAGGTTAAATTAGTTTATCAACAGATAAGAACTTAATGAAGTGGAAATGTATCTTCCTGGGTTATGCACTACGGGACATTTCAGGTTTGAGTGGTCACTTACTGTGGCGTCAGGACATAACAAACTCAAACAGGAAGCAGAAATCACCTTAGGAAAATCATATTCTTTAAGGGACATTTTTCTTGCAGTAAACTTCAAATGATGAAAGGTGCAAATTTCCAGTTTCCCTCCATAACGTAGTCACTGATCCAACAGTTTGTACCCAATACCAGTTGACTCTAGTCAGATATGTGCTGAATCTGTGTGTTTTCTGGTGAAATAGTCAAAGATTTTTTTGTGATCTAGTGACTTCCCTAATAAGAGAAATATAATCAATAGCCTAACAGCTGACAAAAAAATTGAAAAAGAAAACATCCCCAGTCAGTGATGCTGTGCCTACTATTTCCAAAAACACATGGAAATAGTACTGTACTCTATAACCCTATATTGTCTTTTGAAATTGAGGATACTCTGTCCCCGAAATTTAGGGAGGTCATTGAGGGAACTCCATCCCCGAAATTCAGGGAGGTCATCTTATCAGCATGATCAGAACTTACTGTTAACTGAAAACAGTCTGGCATGCCCCACCTGGTTTAACCATAAAACCATAAATAACTTTATAGCTGCCACCCCTATCCTCCTTATCAAAGCCTTTCCCTTATCAATATCTTGGCCATAAACAAACTTTATCCCTACCCTTTCTAATCAACATTTCTTCCTTATCAGACCTGAAATCCCCTAACCAGAATTTTTGCTACCCTTCTTTCTTTCCTTACTAAACCATAAACCCTCTTACTTGACACTACCTCATTGAAACTTTATAAAAAAATCTTGCCCTACTAGGGAAAAGCAGGCTGAGCTACTCTCGGCTCGGACCCCACTCTCTTTCTCTTGGAATAAATTTCACTGGATCCTTGGACTGGTGTCTCTGCCTGTTTTGGGCCACCCTGTTCCCAACAGAAATCAGACTTCTTTACTCATATAAGGTAAAAATCAGATTGTTTTTCTCTCTGTCATGTAAAAGTAGCACTCGTATTCATCAGGTTTCTGTTTTTCTTTGTCTATCTGGAAAGCCAAATCAAACTTTTTTGCTTATTTTCAGTTTCCTTACAAATACATATCACCTGACAACCAAGAACCAGGTTTTATGAAAAGACCTAAGCCAAAAAATCAAAACTCACTGCTGTCAAGTTGTTTTTGACTCAGAGTGACTCTGCAGGACAAAGTAAAACTGCTCCATAAAGTTTCCAAGAAGCACCTGGTGGCTTTGAACTGCTGACCTTTTGATTGGCAGACGTAACACTTAACCATGATGCCACCAGAGTTTCCTAAAATCAACCTAAAAATTGAGCCAGTAGACATTTCTTTCAAAGTTTATATTTTCCAGCTTTCTACCATTCTCTAGCCTCATAATTTTTTTAGCTGATTTTTTTTATCTTGTGCTATTATTTCAACATCTTTAAGACATACTGAGTCTATGCATGCTAGTAGGCATCTACTTACATTCTTTCTTAAGAGTAGATAGATTATAGTTAACTTATTTTCCTGTGTGTGTGTGTGTGTGTGTGTGTGTGTGTGTGTATGTGTTTGTGTACTTTGTGAAAGATACAAAGTCTAAAACCTTGAAGGGAATATTTTAATTAAACAGCCATAAAATTTCTTGTTTGTTGTTTGCTATGTAACAATTTTACAAAACTTGCCAGAGTTACAATGACTCTACAAACCTGAATGTGCTGATGTGAAGATCAATAATCCAGGTAAACTACCAATTAAGTAGCACTGAACAAAGCACCAGGATACACGTTGTCAGAGATCTTATTAACTTTAGAGGAGTGTTAAATACCTAGTGAAATCAGAAGGGAAACACAGAACAAAGTTGCTCATTAAGACTGCATAATGCTTGCACTTGAAAAGCTTACATGACCTGAATTTTCTCATATTTATTAAGATGTTTGAAGGGATCATTAAGAAATGGATTTCTCCTAAACAGTGCTATCAATTAGAGGTGGCCTGATATGAGGTTAAAACTCATTAAAGTATGATATATATTTATCTACATATATACACATATATCTATAGATAAATAGATAGACAGATATTTGGCAAGTATTTCATTTAAAGATTTATTTTGGTGCCTGATCAACACTATAAACTGAAACAAGACCAGAATTATGGATCTGAATGATGTTACCATAAAAGCCAAGCCAAGTGCGGTCGAGTCATAACTAACCACATTCATGAGATCGTGCGTCTCTATACGTTATTTACTTAAGAAATATTTTCACAATCATTATATCAGCAACTCAAGGGGACGAACAGGGGTATAGTCTGATTTTAGAAATAAATAAAATTGGAACACTGTGATTGAATGACACATCTAAGATTATGAGACTATGAGGAATGAGCTGCAGTAAAAATACATTTATTTCCGATTCAATCTCCTTTTTGGAAATGAGTTTACACATGCTAAAGGGACCAAAATAAATATGTATTTCAGTAAATTTTATTAATACATTTTTACCTCTATGCAAATAAAGGGAACAAAGAAAAAAAAAAAAAAAAGAGGATTCACAGACCAAGAAAATTCTGATTCTGATTATTTCTATTGCTGTTAGTCATGGTATGGAAAATTTATTTTTATATAGTTTTCCTTTTTTATTTGCCTCATTTTTATTGAGAAGATGTTAAAGTAAAGCGTCGAAAAAATAGTATCCTACAGTTTCATGCTGCTGTATGCAGAGGGCAGAGGATCATTCCACGAGGATGAGAAACCTTCTGTATGTGGAACTGACTACCACTCACAAAGGCAGACTGGAGGAGTTACTGCTTGTTTGTTTTCCATTTATAGTGTCTCACACTTTTCTTTTTATTGGCAATGTATAATGAACATTCAATTAGCACCCACACACACTCCAAGTAAACAAGTACGACATAACATTCCCATGATGCTCTTCGGTCCATGGCATAATTGAACTAGCCTTGTTCATAGGTATCTCCTAAACCTGGGGAGAACTGGGATAGGATGCTAGAGGTGACGCCATGAACAAAGCTCTGAAGAATCATGAGAAAAATGATGTTAACAGTAGTGACAGTCAACTACTAAATATATACCAGAAATAATACTAGGTCATTTTAATATCTGTAATATTCACAGTGATGTGGTTCTGTAATTTTTGGATAATAAAATGCTTTCTGTTCTGAATGCTGTTTTGTTTTTTGTTTTTTTTTTTTTAAAAAAGACATTTTTAAACACTTAAATATGACGTGTATTTTCAAGTGGAATAAAGCCAGGTGTCTGTGTTGTATTTACATCAGTCCTCTTCATGGGAGAGAGAGTGCTGCTATAGGACAGAGACTGTCACAACTTTATGTACAGATCTTGCTGCTGAAACCTACATGTTGTTGCTGCTCCTTTACTTACTTTCAGTTACACATAAATTTGCTATTTTATACGTACAAAAAATCACTTATTAGAAATCACACTAATCACAAACTTTTCAAATTTTTGGAGTTTTACAAAAATATTGGAAACCCTGGTGGCATAGCGGTTAAGTGTGAAATCTGCCATTTGAAAGGTCAACAGTCCAAATCCACCAGGTGCTCCTTGGAAACTCTATGGAGCGGTTCTCCTCTGTCCAACTGGTCGCTATGAGTCAGAATTGACCCAATGGCAGTGGATTTTTTGGTTTAAGTGTATAAGTAGCAGTCAATACCAAAACAGATCAAAACTCAGAGCCATAATTTTCTCCTTACTCAGCATTTTGACATTTACTGATAAAGATCAAGGACCACAGCCTTCAGTATGAATTGCACCTCAACATCAAGAAAACAAAAATCCTCACAACCGGATCAGTAAGCAACATTGTCATAAATGGAGAAAGGACAGAAGTTATCAAGGATTTCATTTTACCTGGGTCCACAATCAACACCCACAGAAGCAGAAGTCAAGAAATCAAAAGATGCATTGCATTGAGAACATCTGCTGCAATGGACCCCTTTAAAGTATCCAAAAGTAAGGATGTTACCTTGAAGACTAAAATGCACCTGGCCCAAGCCATGGTATTTTCAATCACATCATATGCATGTGAAAGCTGGACCATGAACAAAGAAGACAGAAGAAGAATTGAAGCCTTTGAATTGTGGTGTTGGAATAGAATGCTGAATGTACCATGGACTGCCAAAAGAACAACAGATCTGTTCTGGAAGAAGTCCAACCAGGATGCTCCTTGGAAACAAAGATAACAAGACTGTATCTTATATACTTTGGACATGTTGTCAGGAGGGATCAGTCACTGAAGAAGGACATCATGTTTGGCAGAGTGGAGGGTCAGTAAAAGATAGGAAGACCCTCAACGACATGGATTGATACAGTGGCCGCAACAATGGGTTTAAGAGTAAAGACAATTGTCGACACGGCACAAGACTGGGCAGTGTTGTGCTCTGTTGTTCATAGGGTCATTATGAGTTGGAACCAACTTGACAGCTCCTAACAACAACAGCAGCATTTTGAATCAAGTTCTGAAATACAGAAACTTTGAGAGGGGGAAAATTGATTCGTAGGTAATAAAAGACTCCCATTTTATTTCCTTTCACATTCACATGTCACATATTACCATCTACAGATCCAAGTAGCAAAACTTCTTTAAAAAAAAATCTGGCATATTAAAATAAAGGGATTTTTTACACACACATAAGATAAAGCAAATCTGGTACATGAGGAAATATTGTCCAAGTCTAGTTAAAAGTGTAGAGCTCATTTTCTTTGGAAGTTTATTTTTCACATTTTCCTGTAGTGAATATAGAAGATGCCCTGAAAGATCAATGGAGATTGCTAAAACAGGAGCAATGGGTAATTGAGCCACTGAGACAGAAACTTAAATGCTTTGCTCTCTAATGCTAGCTGAGATTTTTTATGTAAATAGGTCAACATTACATAAATAATGGGAAGTTGTTTTCATTGTTAACAGTAATACTAATGATTTCTCTGCATATTCTAACCTTATACAAAAGCCAAACCCCCTGCCATCAAGTCAGTTCCAACTCATAACAATGCTATAGACAGAGTAGAACTGTCCCATAGACTTCCCAAAGGGTGCTTGGGGGATTTGAACTGCTGACCTTCTGACTAGTAGCCATAGCACGTAACCACTATGCCGTCGGCATACTCTTCCTTTCTAGACGAGACACAGAGGTCTCTCGTCTCATTCTGTCTCCATGTCAATCACAACATCCCGGAATCCCATGTAGCAACGTGGGCCTACTGTTGTCTTTCTAAGGAACTTGGTCTTTCAAAGACAAGATTTAGGGTGAGGTTTTAGGAAAAGTAGAAGTCTTCTTTTGGCTCACTCCAACAATCTTTCACTAGAGAGTTCTTCATGTGATGGTAGGTGGTTTTCACATGAGTTGTTAAATTGTTAATTGTTTCTCACTTAAACTGTGTGTGCTCCATAACAAGAATTCTAAAGATATCAGTGTAGATTGCTTAGAATATCTGATATTTGTATTTGAAAATACTGTGAAAGGAAGAAAATGAAAATATTCACTTTGCTTTTAAATTATAACAAAATGTTTAAACGTACTTTGTTATAGATATTTAAATAATTACATTGTAGCAAAGTATAATACTGGACATACAGAGAGAAATATTTTATAGGTTTATTTTTCAAGGAGAAGCTAATGTTAGTTGTCCCATAAAGAGGACAGTTTTAAGACTTTATTAAATTGAAAACTGACACCTAGGTCACTAGCTTTTACATTTCTTCCTTCTGCATGATCACAAGTTTCTTGTACATCAGACCCACTGCACACCTGTTTGTCATCTCACTTGTCTTACAGCATGACTCTACTTCATTGTGTTTGTCTTTAAGTAAGACACATTTCAAAAATCTCAAATATAACTTAGGATAAATCTCCAACTTTTTATTGTTTTAAAGCTCTTAAGTGATATTTCTTCTCTCTACTTATGTTGCGGTTGATCCAAGAGCTTAAATTGTTACAGAGAGTACAGTTCAAGGGCAGAGATGATTTCAGTTTTGCACTGTTAGGGTCCCACAAAAATTGAATGAATTATTTCTTATTTCCAGGTATCTGTGATGGTGTATCATTGACAAAGGAATTATTTTTCACAAGTTGCTTCACTCCTGATGAACTGCTCAATTAAAAATATGAAGAACATGATAGATTTTTACCAACCCAAAATAACTCAAGATGAGATCGTTTTTAAAATAGCTTATACTTCAGTCATATGATATGCAAGGTGCTGTTGAAGATTTGTGATACAGGAAAGAATAACAATGTGAGGAAATAGGGCAAGAATATATCATTTCTATTAAAGTTAGTTCAATTAAATAAGAACAGGTGCTACACGGAAGCTGTGATATAACTGTTCTGGAGGTTTTTCTTTTTTTTAGGCTCCCCCCAAAATAAGAAGCTTAGTTTTCCCTGAGACTGATGAATCTGAACTGATACTTTTGTTTTGAGTTTTACTTAAAATACCACTTGGAACTTCCCAAAAAGGAGAGAAAACACATAGACAAAGTTAAATTTGTGTATAAGAAAACCACTGAAGCAAAGCCAAACAGGAGAAATTTGTTTTTTTAATATTTTTTAAATTAAATATTGTATTCCAAAAGGACAACATGATTTGAGACTTAGGTGAAATTGAAAAAATGTAAAATCAATGATGCCGGTCAACTGCAAAAGAAGAAAAGACATAATGATGGTCCCTGAAGGCTCAATGAGGAAACATTCATGTTTTAATAGTATTTGAAATGTTTGCCTGCTAAGTGCTAAGTCATAAGAAAGATGCAAAGCCATCACACAGAAAAGGGAAAATCTAAAAATCCTGAATTGATCGTAACCTGAGTAAATATACAAGGACAACTGTGGAGAAAAGTTCACATGGAAGAACTCTTCATCAGCCATTGAAGCAAAAGAACGTCAGACATAAATGGTTATAGCAAAAAACCAGAGGAGGGAAAATCAGGCTCCTTTTTCCCCCTGTATTTATAGCCACACTGGTGGATTATCCAAATTATGTGATAACTTTGTGTGCTGTCTTAACTGGCTTTCATTCAATGTTCATCTTCATAAATTCCCTGTTTTTGACTGAATGGTCATCACTTTATGATTCTGATTTATGGTGGTGTACAAATCTATCCGGGGGGTGGGGGGTGAGAAAAAAGCATTGCCTTTATACAAAGACTGTCAGTTAAGTTCTTAAATTCATCCAATAAAAAAATGCTGCATACCTCCTTGCTGAATATTACCCTCCAGGTTCTCACTCTACTGATGTCAGTACCTAGTCCAGCTTTGACAGCAATTTTGGAACTCTTTTTCTGGAATGGTCATCAAAGCTATCACTGTATTACTCTTGATGACCTGAATGCCATCTTTGTTTCAGTATTTCCTTTCTCTTTGGTAAAGAAAAAAGTCACAGGGGGCTAGACCAGGTGAGTAGAGAATGTGTTCCAATACAGTTATTTGTTTACTGGCTAAAAACTCCATCACAGACAACTATATGATTAAGTTCATGAGCTTGCCACTGTGCCACCATAAGCGATGGCCATTCCAGAAAGAGTTCCAAAATTGCGCTGAAGAGTGGACTAGGTGACAGCGTTGGTGCATAGCTTCCCAACAGGAGTACTTCGAGGGTGACCATAGCCATATTCAGCCATGAGGTATGTAACACTCAGAACAATTACGTTCATGGACTTAATTGTCATACCTCATATAAGCTAGATATTAATATGATTTCTTATAAATCATATGGAAGGGTAGGTTCATCATGCTCATGTTCAAAAAACATTTAAACAAAAATAACTCAGGATTTTTATTGAAGAATTGAATCTATAGATATATTTGCAGAGAAATAATATTTTTATGATAATGAGTCTGGATTTCTTCAAGACCTGTTTTGTACCTTTTATACTTTTTTCCACAGTGTCTATATTATAGGTGTTAATAACCAGGTGTTTATTTTCTTATCATTTATTTTTTCTCTTCATTAATGCTAATAGATTTGTCAATTACTCCTTATAGTTCTATAATTTTGTTATATCTGAGACTATGATAGTAATTGTATCTTTTTTGAAATTGTTATATCTTCCTATTTTGTAAAAACTTTTATCATCTCATAATGATTATCTATATAACAGATATTTTTGCCCTAAGTCTTGTTTTACCGATAGCAATATGACTATTCCAGTAGCACATTGACTAGTCTTTGCCTAGTGTGATGGTTAAGATTGTCAGGAGGTTGGGCTAAGATTACAGAGCAGCCTGTTATCCTATTATCCCTCTGCCAACAAAGAACCCCCCCAAAACAAATGAATCAACAATACATGGCAGTCTAAGAGCCCTGAATATCAAAGACAAGCTGAGAAACTGGACAGAGCAACAGTGAAGGGAATGTAGACCCAGAGTACCTAGGACAAGCCTCCCTACCCAGTGGGAATCAGAACTCCACAAGCAGATGGGCAGCAGTGAGTGCAGTGATGGGAACAGTGTGTTTGGAAAGTGTCTTCTTCAGCAGGAGAGACTGAGCAGCTGAGACCTCACTCATGCTTCCAGAACAAGTGAAAAACAGCATTTGTCTGTGAAAAGCTGAGTGGCTCGTGACTTACCTACCACAAGTGGATCTAAAATTTTCCCTCAGGGTAAAGCAAATGGTCCCAGCTTAGCAGGAACAGATGATCACCAAGGACCAAAACGACATGGGGGAAAGAGAACGAGGAAGACAGGGAGACCCACATGAGTGGCTGACTACTTTGATTTGTAACCGTAAGAACTGGATGGTGCCTGGCCACCACCAGTGGTAACCATAATAGAGCTCACAAAGTTGAGTCTCACTGGCAATACAAAAATAAAAAGGGATGCACCCTGTGATCTCCATTAAAAGACCACAATTTATGGTCCATGGGCCTTAGGGTTCCCCTGGGAGCATGGCCCCTAGCCCTGATGCTGCCCCTGTCCACAAATCATAGCGGAGGTCAACTCTCAGACAGAAATGGATTGGACTTGGAGACACAGAGTGACCATATCACATGTGCACTTTATGGTTCTATGCATCTATAGTTATCTCCCTGCTGACCTCTTACTGGAGGAGGGGGAGTGGGTGGAGAGAGGGGATAGGAGGTTGCTGGAAAGATAAGACATGCATGGAGCCGAGAGGAAGAGTATGCTGTCACCAGGCAGAGAGAGCAGTGGTAGGCATGCAAATTTATATGGAAATGCACATTTTCATTCAATCATAATTTAAAAGAAAAGATAAATCTCTCTTCCTTTTCTCTGTTCCTTCCCATTCCTTGTCTGCACTGCTCCCAGCTCCAGAGACTGACACAACCCCTCAACAGGAAGTAGAAACCCCCTTTCATATTCCCTGAACTTGGAGAGGGAACAATTTAAGAAATAGTGGGGATAGAGAGAATAATAATGTGTAGGCTCCCCTAAGCCAGAAACTTAGGGTGGAAATAGTTACCTTGCCTAAGCACAGGTGTAAGGGTTCCATAGACCTTGAATGTCTCTCTTACACAGACTTCATCCAGCATCCATAGTCCTGAAGAAAACCTGATTTACCTATGCACTTTAAGGAACAGAACACACCATTTTCACAGACACTCAAGGATGATTGTCAGTGCCCTGAGTTTTTCAGCATGTGCATCAGATACTTGTGCCTACAACAATCACTGCTGTCTGTCTAGGACTACAGGGGAAAGTCTGTGTACCACACACTTTCTGATTACCTAGGCAGCTGAGCTGAATATATACAATAAAATAAATAGAACTCTAGGTTCACATGCTTAGTAATACCTCTTACTACCTGATGACAGAACAGTAGAGCCTGAAAAGTGCCAATAATCAAACTAGCTCAAAAAAAAAAAAAAGTCAATAAACTATTGGAAACTATTGGCCAAAGTGACAAAAGAAAAACAGAAGGAAAGCAAATAACCTAAAAAGAAATGAGATCGGTGACTTCACAACAGACCTAATTGAAATTAAAGAAACAAAATATATAGCAAAATACTATAAAAATTATACGTTAACAAAATTGAAATCCTGGAAGAAATGGACAGTTTTCTAGAAAATCACTACTTGCCTAAACTAAGAGAGTAAGAACAACTAAATTAACCCATAACAAAGAGAACAAAAAGGTAATTAAAAACTCCCAACCAACAAAAAGCCCTGGCCCTGACAGCTTCACTAGAAAATTCTACCAAATGTTCAGAGAAGAGTTAATATCACTATTGCTAAAGATATTTCAGAGCAGAGAAAAGGATGGAACACTCTGAAACTCATTCCATGAAGCCAGTACAAACCAGTTACTAAAAAAAAAGACAGCACAAAAAAGAAAAGTACAGACCAATTATCTCTCATGAGCTTTGATGCAAAAGTCTTCAACAAAATTCTAGCCAACAGAATTCTACAACATATCAAAAAATAATTCAACATGAACAAGTGGGATACATTCCAGGGATACAGGGATGGTTCAACACTAGAAAAACAATCAATGTAATCAACCATATAAATAAAGCTAAAGACAAGAACCACTTGATTTGACCAATTGATGCAGAAAAGGCATTTCACAAAGTCCAACACTCACTGTCAACAAAATAGGAATAGAAAGGTAAATTTTTCAACATTTATACGAAGTCCACAGCCAACATCATCTTAAATGAAGATGATCTGAAAACATTCCCCTTGAAAATGGGAACCAGACAAGGATGCTCTTTGTCATTACTTTTATCCAACAATGTACTGGAGGTTCTGGCCAGACCAGTTAGGTAGAAAACAAATAGAGGACATATAAACTAGTAAGGAAGAAGTAGAATTATTTCTATTTGCAGATGATATAATCTTACACATAGAATACGCTTAAAAAAATTCATCTACCCACCCACCTGCAAAAAACTGCTGGAACTCTTAGAAAATTCCACCAAAGTATCAGGATGTAGTGTAAACATACAGCAATCGTTTGGATTCCTCTACATCAACAAAGAAAACATCAAAGAGGAAATCTTCAAATCAATACCACTTACAACAGTCCCCCAAAAGATAAAATACTTAGGAATAAATCTAACCAGAGATGTAAAAGATCTACACAAAGAAAACCACAAAACACTAGGGCAAGGAACCAAAAGACCTACATAAGCAGAGAAACCTAATTACTCACAAATAGGAAGACATTTTGAAAATATCTCTTCTACCTAAAATGATATACAGATACAATGCAATCTCAATTCAAATTCTAATGGCAGTTTTTAATGAGATGGAAAAATAAATCACCAACATTGTATAGAAAGGGAAGAACTCCTAGATAATTAAAGCATTAATGAAGAAGAACAATGTGGGAGGCTTCACACCACCTGACTGTATAACTTACCATATGACCACAGAAGTCAAAAAAAGTGGTGCTGGTACTAAAAGAGATGAATGGAGCAGAATTGAGAATCCAGACATAAAATCATCCACCTATGAGCATCTGGTATTTAATAAAGGATGACAGTCCATAAACTGAAGAACAGACTCTTTAACAAATAGTGTTTGTCAACTGAATATCCACTTGCAAAAAAACTGGCATAACTGGATATCCACCTGCAAAAAAAAAAGAAAGAAAAAGAAACAAGAAGAACCATATGTCTCACCAGGCACAACCAACTCAAAATAGATCAGTGACCAAAATACCAAGCCTAAAATGAAAGATCATGAATTAAAAAGAGGGATAAAATTAGGAGACCTAATATACAACATCAAGACACAAATCATTATAAACACCAGAAAAGAAAATAGGTAACTGGGAACTCCTAAAAATTACTTATTCTCATCTAAAGTGTACCAGAAGAGTAGAAAGACAACCTACAGAATGGCAAAAAAAAAAAAAAAAATTGGACACAACAAATCTGATCAGTGTCTAATCTCTAAATTCTGCAAGACACTGCAAAACCTCAACAACGAACAGACAACCCAATGAAAAACTGAACAAAGACTACGAAGAGGGACTTCACCTAAGAGGACATTCAGGGGGCTAACAGACATGTGAGGAAATGGTCATGATGATTAGCCACCTGACAACTGTAAATCAAAAGTACTGTGAGATGCCATACAAATGTTGGAGAGCTGTGGAAATATTGGAACACTTACACACTGCTGGTGGAAATATAAAATAGTACAACCACTTTTGGATTTGATAAGACACTTTCTTAAAAAGGTAGAAATACAAATACTATAGATCTGGCAATACCACTTGGAATTTATCTTACAGGAAAAAGAGCTACCACACAAATAGATACATGCACATCAATGTTTGTTTCCAGCATTGTTCACAATAACAAAAAGATGGAATTAACCCAGATGCCCTTCAACAGAATAATGGATAAACAAACTACAGTATATTCACACAATGGAAAACCATACAATTATAAGGAACTACAATGAATATGGAAAACATTTCACAACATGGAGGAATCTAGAAGGCATTATTTTGAGCCAGTTAGTGCAAAATGACAAATGTTATTATGAAACTAGCTATTATAGTCACTAATTAGACAGCAGACAAGAATTATTTTAGTTGAAAGGAGAGACAACACATAGTAGCAGAGAAGTCAGGACCACTGGACTAAACTATAGGCTTTGAAGGCAGAGTAGCATGGGCAGAGGTCTAGGGACCATGCTTTCAAGGGACATCTATGTAAACTGGTATAACAAAATTTATTAATAGAATGTTTTACATCCTACTTTGGTAAGTGGCATGTGGGGTCTTAAAAGCTAGCAAGTGGCCATCTAAGAAATGTAAATTGGTCTCAACCCACAAGGAACAATGAAGGAAGACGAGAACTAAAGATACAAGTAAAGTGTGAACCCAAGAGACAGAAAGGGCCACATACATTACAGACTACATCAACATGAAATTGGAAGAACTAGTTTGTGCCCAGTCACCATCAAAGACTGTCTTACAGGGGACTCAGCAAACAGTCCCTGACTGAGCAAGGGAAATGTGGACTGCAGAATTTGAACTCTGGTAAAAACACCAGACTTGAAGGTCTGGCAGACTGGAAGGCCCCCAGAGGACACAACCCCTTGACTTTGTTAGTCTAGAGCTGAAACCATTCCAGAAGCCAACTCCTCAGACAAAAGATTGAACTGGTACAAATTACATAAAATGATACTGGTGAAGAATGTGCTTCTTGGCTTGGGTGGATACAGGAACCTAACTGGTCAGTTCCTGTTTAGAAATGAAAAAACAAAGGTGACAGGAACTGGTTAAATGAACATGGGAAATATGGGTGGAGGGGAAGAGTGTGCTGTCTCTATGGGAAAAGGAGCTAAGGTCACATAACAAAGTATAAGATTTTGTACGAGAAACCAACTCAAGCCGTAAACTTTCATTTAAAACATAGTGAAAAAAATAAAGAAGATTGTGTGTCAACGTTTCTGAGCCACAATTCTTCTGTTTTGGAGGTTGTGTGATTTTGTGGTCACTACACCGTTGTGATTTGATGTGTGTTGCCCCAATGGTGGGATCTACTATAAGTAGGAAATTGGTTGAGGCAGAGTTTCCTTAGATATTTTGCCTGCATCAGACTGTAGGGAGGCTTTCCTCCAGGCTTTGGGGACATATGCTTTTTCTGAATCCTGCTGCTGTTCCTGTTTGCCTGATCTCAGTTCTCGGGGCTTGAGCTAGCAGCTTACCTGCAGTCTTATTTACTTATCTGTGGATTCCTTGATCTTCACAGCCTGTGAGCAACAGCCCTGTTCTCTGACTTGTTGACCTTTGGTTTGCCAGCTGGTTCAGTTAATTAATCAGGAGAAGCCTATACCCTGACCCAGGAACATTAAAGCCTCTACAACTGCATAAATAATTCTATGCTACAAATCTATTTCTATAAAAGTATGTATTTGTGTATTTACTGGTTTTCCTTCTGTAGAGAACAAAGCCTAAAATACCTAGTATACGTCTGCTTCTGTATATTATTTACATTTATTATTATTATCGTTATTATTACCTGAAGGACAGCTACCTGGCCAATTGATTGGAAGAGATCCGTGTTTATGACCATTCCAAAGAAAACTGATCCAACCAAATGTGGAAATTACTGAACAATATCATTGAATCACACACAAGTAAAATTCTACTCAAGATTATTCAAAAGCGACTACAACAATATATTGACAAGGAACTGCCAGAAATTCAAGCTGGGTTCAGAAGAGGATATGGAACCTGGGATACCATCGCTGATATCAGATGGATCTTGACTGAAAGCAAAGAATACCAGAAAGATGTTTACTTGTGTTTAACTGACTATGCAAAACATTCAGTTTGGTGTATCATACTAAATTATGGCTAACATTGCAGAGAATGGGGATTCCAAAACACCTAATCGTGTTCTTAAGGAATCTGTATGTGGATCAAGAGGCAGTCACATGAACAGAACAAGGGGACACTGCATAGTTTAAAGTAAGGAAAGGTGTGAGTCAGGGTTATATCCTTTCACCATACCTTTTTAATCTGTATGCCCAGCAAATAATACGAGAAGCTGGATTATACAAAGAAGAATGAGGCACCAGGATTGGAGGACGACTCATTAACAACCTGCATTACACAGATAACACATTTCCTGACTTTAAACCATGCAGTGTCCCTTGTTCTGTTTGTGTGATGGACTCTTGATCCACATACAGATTCCTTAAGAACACGATAGTTGGTGGAAATGAAGATTGAGACACTTATCAATGAAGATCAAGGACCACAGCCTTCAGCATGGATTGTACCTCAACATCAGGAAACAAAAATCCTCACAACTGGATCAGTAAGCAACATTGTCACAAATGGAGAAAAGATTGAGATTGTCAATTATTTCATTTTACTTTGGTCCACTATCAATGCCCTTCAAAGCAGCAGTCAAGAAATCAAAAGACACATTGACTGGGAAAATATGCTGCATAGGACCTCTTTAAAGTGTCCAAAAGTAAAGATGTCACTTTGAAGACTAAAATGCGCCTGACCCAAGCCATGGTATTTTCAATCGCATCATATGCATGTGAAAGCTGGACCATGAACACAGAAGACAGAAGAATTGATGCCTTTCAATTGTGGTGTTCGAGAAGAATGTTGAATGTACCATGGACCTCCAAAAGAACAACAGATCTGTTCTGGAAGAAATCCAACCAGAGTGCTCCTTGGAAGCAAAGATGGCAAGACTGCATCTCACACACTTTGGACATGTTGTCAGGAAAGATCAGTCTGTGGAGAAAGACATCATGCTTGGTAGAGTGGAGTGTCGGCGAAAAAGAGGAAGACCCTTGATGAGATGAATTGACAGAGTGGCCACAACAATGATCTTAAGCATAAAAATAATTGTGGGCATGGCACAAGACTGGGCAGTGTTTTGTTCTGTTGTTTATAGGGTTACTAAGAATCAGAACTGACTTGACAGCACCTAACATCAATGATTCTGAAATTGTGTGTTGTATCTGTTAGTAATGACATCCCACCCAATTATCAAATACAACAGCTAGTTTTTAACCTGTAAATTTAGTGGGGTTTTTTGTTTTGTTTTGTTTCGTTTTTTATAGTATTTTGATATTCTTCTAAATTTTTATTTCCCCTTTTCTTTCCTTTTTGTTTTCTTTTGTTTAAACTTAGTTGCCCCCTATTTAGTGTACATGTACTTTATTTCTGCTAATTTACTTGTTAACTGAACTAAGTAATTATGGTTACTCTATATATTCATCCTACTGCTAAACAATAAATAAATGGACCTTAAAATATATAAACTTTCACACCAATTCCAACTTACATAATTTATCCATTGTTTTAATCCATTCCTACCCCAGATAAGACTTTTTTTTAAATCACTCTATGTGGAAAAAAAAAAAAAAAAACTGTTGGTTTGATTCCGACACATGAAGATATTATGATTGTCATAGCTGATCTGTGTTTTGTAAGTTTTTCAATGGCTGATTCTTTGCAAATAGAGCACCAAACCTTCCTTCTGAAGTGCCTCTGGGTAGAATTCAACCTCAATGTTTCAGTTAGCACCTAAGTGTATTAAATATTTGCACCACCCGTGTACTTCATCACTCTATATGGATATTTATATGTATGTGTGTGTATTTGTGTGTGTGTGTATAGATATATGTGTATATACATATATATAAAATATATGCTTACCTAGGGTTGCCATGAGTCGGATCTGACTCGATGGCACTTGGCTTGGCTGGCTTATGTATATTGAATATATAATTTTTTGTTCATCCTAAATCAGAGTCAGAACAAGAACTTACCTTAAAGGAGTCTATCTGAGAAGCGATTCCAGTAAGTCTGAGTAAGAAAATGGGGAACACAAGACAGGAAGATATAAAAGTTTAATACAAGTTTAATAGGCTGGCTAATTCTGTAGATAACTAGGGTTCAGCTCTGCTGAGAACCCCCTAAGAAGTTCTCTAGAATTGTCCCAGCAATGGGTGGTATACTGACGCATTTGTAGAGTAAAACTTTGAGATTCATGTTATTGAAGGAGGTCCCAGGAGCATTAATTCTATTTTGTGTTGCATTTGTGACTGAGTATGACAGAAAGTCATGAAAAAAAATGCAGTAAAGCTGGTGAAGATATTTGATATGGGAAGTGGGCAAGATGCAAGGAATTGTCTGAACTTGGCCTTGAAATTAAGTAGTGAGTAGAAAGGACAGTATATCTCTAGCATTCCCACGTAGTCATACTTAGAATATTGTGCTCACTACTCAATCTTACAATTCACATTATTCCATCTGCAATTTTCCTTTGCTGTTCATACTTTGTTTATAGTTCTTTTAGGAATGGGTCCATTACTGACTTTTTTTTATTTTTTAGTTGTTATTGAAATAAATGTCTTTATTTTACCTTGAAGTATATATATTTTTTCTTTGTGGGTGAGTTTATTCTCTCTATAAAGGAAAATGCCATTTTGGTCTAGAAATAATTTTTCTCCCTTTGTGTTTCTGTCCACAGCACTTAGCTTACACTCTATGTGGGTTTCCCTAGACACAGATCCTGAGACAAGACTTCTGTTTTTCTGAGAGGCCATCCTAAGAAAAATGAGTCAGAAAGCAAGTAAGTAAGAAAGGGAAGAGAATAAAGCCAATAAAACAGGTTACCACTACAGGAAACTAGAGCTTAGTCTACCTGGGGAGTTCAGGGGAAAAGTGTAATGATGTGGTTGACAGTTATTAAAGGGCACAGGAGTTGACTTACTGACACTTCAGCTCTTATGAGTCCGAGGCCATTAACTTAACAGCTCTTCAATCTGTCCTGCAAGTAGGTGGGACAGAGAGACTTCTGGCAAAACAAAACAAACAAAACACTTTGCAGATAACTGTGATTTGGAAGTTGTCAAGGACAACACAGAAAAGAATAAGAGTGGGACAGTCACAAAGTCTAGAGTATCTAGGCATCTTGTATTTACGAAGTTTAAGCTGCTACATCCCTCCCTCCTAGAGAGAAATGTTAGAGAATACTGAGCATAACATAAGATTTCAAGGACCATCTAAGCCACATGGGCGTATGAATGCCAAGGAACAATATGGCTACAATGGCAATACATAGCTATTGTGTTTTTGTAAATAAGAAATATAAAAAAACAAAACCAAACTCACTACTGTCACGTCAATTCCAAGACAGTGCAACCTAGTAGGATAGAGTAAAACTGCCCCATAGGCATACAAGGACATAGGAAAAAGGAAAAAAAAAAAAAAAAAAGAAAAAGAAGAGTGGGTGGGAGGGAGGTGGTAAATTTTTTTCCTCCTCAATAAGAGTAAAAAAAACTTATGATGTTGAAGCAGCCACCAAAGATATTGCAATGGTTTCGCCATGTTGGAAGCAATGTAGAATGAAGAAAACCAAAGATACAAGGAAAAGATTAGTCCAAATGACGTACGGACCACGAGTACCACAGCTTCCACCTGACTGAGTCCAGCACAACTCGATGGTATCCAGTTGTCACCACTGACTTGTCGGATTGGGATCATAATAGATAGTCCTAGACAGAACTGGGGGAAAATGTAATACAAAAATCCAGCTCACACACACAAAAAAACACCAGTCTCTGTCACTGGCTTGACAGAGGCTAGAGACACCCTAAGAGTGCAGCCCCTGCACACCCTTTGAGCTCAGTAATGAAGTCACTCTTGAGGTTCAACCTTTAGTCAAAGATTAGACAGGTCCATAAAACAAAACTAGACTAATGGGGCACACCACCCCAGGAGCAAGGACTAGAAAGCACGAGGGCACAGGAAAACAGATAGTAGAGAAGCCCAAAGTCAAGGAGCAAGAGTGTTGAAATATCATGAGTTTGGTAATTAATGTCACAATATGTGTATTAATTGTTTAATGAGGATCTCACTTATTTTGTCAACCTTCATCTAAACTGAAATACTCAAAAATTAATAAATGAATAAAGCTTAAGAAGTTAAGTCAAAAGTTGTCAATGGACTGTCTTACAAATTAGAAATGATATACAATTAATTGTGCTACTACCAAAATCTGGAGCAATTGGGTCCTGACAAATGCATAGGGAAGCATGCACATTAGAGAAAGAAGCCTTGAGGGCACACGTTTTAAGCTCTTGACTACGTACAGAAACACGGACAGTTCAAACTCACCAGCACTCTGTACTCGTCTGTCAGTTTGCTGATCTTTGAGTCCTGTGGTGTTCCTTTGATGGTGAGAGCTATGCTGCCAGTATCCAAACACCAGCAGGGTCACCTATAGCACACAGTTTTTAGTGAAACTTCCAGGCTAAGATACAGGATCTGACAACTAAGTCATGTACTCAATTGTTCTAAATGCTACCTGCCTCATTGCCAAGTATTACTATGGTCACCTTCACAATATTCCCCTTGGGAAGATATGCACTGATGCCAGTGCCTAGACCACCCTTGAGAACACTTTTGGAACTGTTTCTAGAATGGCCTTTGCACACGGTGACATAATGGCAAGTTCACAAACTTAATTGCACAGTTGTCTATGAGGGAGTGTTTAGCTAGCAAACAAATAACTCTATTAGAATACCTTCCCTGCTCACCTGTTCTGGCTCCCAGTGACTTTTTTGTATACCCAAAGATAAAGAAAATATTGACAGGAAGATATTTTGAAGACATTCAGGACATCAAGGGTAACACAGTGACAGCTCTGACTGTCATTCCAGAAAAAGAGTTCCAAAATTGCTCTGAAGGGTGGATTGGGTACTGGTGTCAGTACATAGTTTCCCAAGAGGAGTACTTTGAAAGTGACCATAGTGATATTCAGCAGTGAGTTACGTAGCACCCTTTCTAGGTGAGTTCATGAACCTAGTTATTAGCCTTTGTAGACTCAGTGGACTTCAGAAGGGAATTAACAAATGAAAACCTTATGAATAGCAGTGAAACACCGTTTGGTGTTGTGCCGGAAGATGTGCCCCTCAGGTTGGAAAGCACTCAAACTATGACTAGGAATTTCCGGCCTTCTCAAAGTAGAGTTGACTTTAATGACGGGGAGGGAGGCAAGCTTTCAGAACCTTTGCTTGCTGAAGTGCCATGACTCAAAATGAGGAGAAGAAGCTGCAAACATCCACTAATAATTGGAATATGGAAAGTAGAAAGCATGGATGTAGGAAAACTATAAATTGTCAAAAATGACACACAACACATGTGGCCCACAATATAACATACTTACAACTTCACGGAATTGAAAATCTTAGAAAGACAAATACACTGCTGTTCAGTCCATTCTGACTCATAACAACCCTATAGACAAAGTGGAATTGCCTCATAGGGTTTCCAGACAGGGACTGGCAGATTTGAACCACTAACCTTCTGGTTAGTAGCCGTACCGCTTAACCATTGTGCCATCAGGGTTCCCTTAGAAAGCTGAAGCTAACTAAAAGGTGAAGTAGGAAGGTTAACAAATAGTAGTTGTTGTTGTCTATGAAATGGCATAGTATTTGCACATAACCTGCATACATCTTCCTGTATATTTTATATCATCTCTAGGTTATTGATAATATCTAATAAAATGTAAGTGATATGTGAATAGCTGTGTTACTGTATTGGTTAGGTGATAAGGACAATAATGACAGGTGAGCAATGCTCAAAGAAGGAGTGCTAGAGAGATACCAGGAATCTGTGAAATGGTGGGAGTCTGCAGCAGGGAACACCCACACATCACCTCATTTCCCTGGATTCAACATAGTGCTAGGGGCCTGGCTAAGGCATTTGGGTTTTTCGAGTTTATTTTTCCTAAAAAATGTTCATAGTGTGATTTGTTGAATCCTCCAGATGTTGACCACACAAATACGGAGGACCCACTGTATAATGGCATCTGTGAATATCTGATAATTTTCCCCTTTGCTTTTATGTTAGTAAACTGGGCTGAAAATTCAACTACATGAGTTTAAAAGACATTAGTTTCAAAATGTTAAAGTCATTTAAAAATATTTAATTCATTTTTTCCTTGTTTCTAATCACTATTCTTTTGTGTTTTATTTTAAATAGATTACATAATTAAATTCATTTTTATATTAAAAAATCAAAAGACAACAGTTAGTATACAAAGTTTAAATAATTTAGGATAGTATTATTTGAAAAGAAAGTCATACTTCTTGAACATTCTGTTACAGATAACTATATATTTCTAAATAAAGTTATCACAAGCACTTTTGCAGAGTAGATTTGGGTACTTTTTAAATTTGTTTAGTCACAAATACAGCTAGCTAATCAGTAAAACGTTTCCTTGATTTGCAATCCTTTCAATAGATTTATATGGAAGTAAATCCTCAACAGACACATTATATTTATGGTTGGTATAATTGGAATTTTAATGATGGCCTCATCAATCAAGATTTTAAAGCTGTGCGTTAAATTTGGGTTGGTAAATTCTAGTTGTATATTCTAACACAAAGAAATGATGTAACCATCTGTATCAGATTTGGTATACTTTGTCTTTGCCATGCAAATTAGAAAAATCTCAGAAATTCAAATTCAAATTACTAATGCCTTTTAGGCTTTGGGTAGAAGCACTACCAGGTCTTTACAACTTGAAGAAGTGTAGTAAAATACTTGTGCCCCTCAATTTGTGTGAAAGAATGTCTTTGAAAAATATATCACCTTTTATAACAATAAAAAATGGTTCTCATTTGTATTAAAAAAAAAAAAGCATGTATGATGAGTAAAATGCTAGGCTTTATAGTACATAATTAAAGTAAAAATAAGTTATATAAAAAGCATATTTGAAGGACGAACTCCCTTGTCTCATACAGGCCAGTACAATTTTTAACCATTGCCTAGAAACATCATGGTGCTACTTGCCTCATACAGTTGCCTGTTGAAACATCAATTTGCAATTTGGTGTGTCTATATAGTCAGTATGAGTCAGAATTGACTTGACAGTAATGGGTATGTTTTTTTGTTTGTTTATGCTAGTAGCTTTAGCTTTCTACTTCTATTTTAAACCTCATCTTCTTTGTTGTTAGGGGCCATCAAGTTGGTTCCAATTCATACCAACTCAAGGTACAACACAAGAAAAAACACATTTTCTGGCCCTGTTCCATGAATCATCACTGGGCTTGAGCCCATTTTACAGCCACTGAGTCAATCTATGCATGAAGGCAAACTGGATTGTTCTTCTGGCATATTTCTATTCTTCACTAACACCATAACTCAAAGGCATCGATTCTTCTTTGATCTTCTGTATTCATTGTTCAGCAACTGAAAATATTGTGGCTTGGATTAGGAGCACTTTGGTCCTCAAAATGACATCTTCACTTGTTAGTGTTTCAAAGAAATGTAAGGAAGCAATTGGTTGGTTGATTGTCTGATGTCTGCTTCCATGGGCCATAACTGTGGTTTTAAGTAAAATATAAAAAGAAATTTTGGCACCATCAATCTTTTCTCCATTTATGCTGATGCTGCTTAGTGTTACAGCTGTGAGAACTTTAGTTTACTTTATGTCAGGTGTGATCCATATCGAAGGCTGTAGCTTTTGATCTTCATCAGGAAGTGCTTCAAGTCTTCTTCAGTTTCAGTAAGCCACGTTGAACCATTTGTGTATTTCTCAGGTTGTTAATGAGTCTTCCACTAATTCTGAAGCTATAGTCTTCTTCACTGAGTTCTGCTTCTTGGATTATTTTTCAGCATTGGATCTGATTCAAGGGCACTTGGCTTGGCTTACCAATCCTACCCTGAAAAAAGAAATCCTCAGTTTCAGTTGAGCTCTTTTCTTCTTTTATTTGCCTTTTTCTTTTTTGGATCTATAGTTTGAATCCAACCCTCTCTCCATCCAGTCCTCTACTTGTCTGTCAGTTTGTGTACTGTGGGGACTTCCATGTTGCAGTGATGATGGAGGTAGGGTCACCCATGGCAGGCGGGTTTCAGCTGAGCTTCTAGACTAAGGTAGACTAGGAAGAAGGACCTGGAATAATACTTGTAAAAAGAATTAGCCATCAAAAAGCTTATATGCAGGAGCAGAGAACTGTCTGATACAGTGCCAGAAGGATGAGCCATGTAGGTTAGAAGGAACTCAAAAAGAACTAGAGAATGAGATGCCTTCTCAAAGTACAGTAGAGCTTAATGCTGTGGAAGGAGTCAAGCTTTCAGGACCTTCATTTTCTGACGTGGCAGAACTCAAAATGAGAAGACTCAGCTGAAAACACTCATTAATAACTGGAACACGGAATATACTAAGTACGAATCTAGGAAAATTGGAAATCATCGAAAATGAAATGGCATGCATAATCATTGATGTTCCAGGAATTAGTGAGCTGCAATGGACTTGTGTTGGCATTTTGAATCAGACAATCATATGGTCTACTATGCCAGGAATGAAAACTTGAAGAGAAGTATTTTTGCATTCGTAGTCAAAAAGAATATTTCAAGATCTGTGCTGAAGTACAAGGCTGTCAGTGACAGGATAACATCCATACGTCTACAAGGAAGGCCAGTTAATACCCCTGCTATTCAAATTTCTATACTAGCCACTAAGGTCAAAGATGAAGAAACTGAACATTTTTATCAGTATCCGCAGTCTGAAACTGATCAAACAGCAATCAATATGCGCAGATAATTACTGCTGATGGTAATGTATAGTTTGAAACAAAGAAAAAGGATTGGTAGTTGAGAAACATAGCCTTGGAGATAGAAACTATGCCAGAAACCATATGATAGAATTTTGTAAGGCCAATGACTTCTTCATTGAAAATATCTTTTTTTTCGCCAACATAAACAGTGACTATACACAGGAATTTAGCCAGACGGAATGCAGAGGAGCCAAGTCGACTACATCTGTGAAAAGAGAACATGGAAATACTCACTATTATCAGTCAAAACAAGGCCAAGTGCTGATTGCAGCACAGACCATACAAACCGAAACTGAAGAAAATTAGAACAAGCCAAGGGAGTCAAAGTATGACCTTGAGTATATCTCACTGAGTTTAGATGCCATCTCAAAAATGGATCTGACATGTTAAACAGACATGACCAAAGACCAGACAAGCCAGTGAATGACAACCTAACATATCATACATGAAGAAAGCAACAGGTCATCAAAAAGAGAGGAAAGAAAGAAAAATGCCAAATTGGATGTCATAAAGCACTCTAAAACTTGCTTTTGAATGTCAAGTAGCTAAAACAAAAGGAAGACATGGTGAAGTAAAAGAACTCTACAGGTTTCAAAAGGCAGCTCAAGAAGACAAAATATTACAATGACATGTACAAAGAGCTAGAGATAGAAAACCAAAATGGAAAAGCATGTTCTGTGCTTCTTACATAAGAAAAAAATTCAAGCCTCGAGTTGCAATAGTGAAGGATTCTATATGGAAAATATTAAATGATACAGAGAGCATCAAACGGAGAAAGAAGGAATACACAGAGTCATTATGACAACCATTTCAAGAGGTAACATATGATCAAGAACTAATGATACTGAAAGATGATGTTGAAGCTACATTAAAGGCCTTGGTTAAAAAATCAGGCTCCAGGAATTGATATTAATTGAGATGTTTCAACAAACTGATTCAATGCTGAAAGTATTCCCTCATCTATACCAAGAAATTGCAGGACAGCTACTCAAACAGCTGATGGGAAGTGATCTGTGATTATGCCTAGTCTCAAGAACGGTGATCTACCTGAGTATAGAAATCACCAAATAATATCAGGAACGTCACTCACAAGTAAAATTTTGCTAAAGATGATTCAAAATCTGCTTTAGCAGTACATTGACACGGAACTGTCAGGAATTCAAAACGGATTCAGAGGAGAATGTGGAATCATTATTACTGATGTCACATAGATCTTGGCTGAAACCAGAGAATACCAGAAACGTGTTTGAAAGTCAACAGTCTATTAAATGTTCTTCTAAACACCACCATCTAAATGTATCAATTCTTCTTCTGTCCTCCATATCCATAGCTTAGCTTTCACATGCATATGCTGTAATTGAAAATACTATGAGTTGGGTCAGGCACTCCTGAGTCTTTAAAGTAACATCCCTGCTTTTCAACACATTACGGAAGTCCTTTGTACCACTTTTTCCAACTGTAATGCATCTTTTGGTTTATTGACTGCTAGTTCCATGTGTGTTGATTGTGGAATCAATAAGATGAAATCCTGACAGCATCAGTCTTCTATTAGTCATGACATTGCTTACTGGACCAGTTGTGAGGATTTTGTTTTTATGATGTTGAGTTGTAGTCCATACTGAAGGCTATGGTCTTTGATTTTAATCAGTAAATGTGCCCAGTCTTCTTCACTTTCAGCAAACAAGGTTGCTTCATCTGCATAACACAGGTTGTTAATGAGTCTTCCTCCAATCCTGTTGCCTCATTCTTTTTCGTATAATTCAGCTTCTTGAATTATTTGCTTAGCATACAAATTAAGTAGATATGGTAAATGGATACAAACTTGATACACACCTTTCCTGACCTTAAACCATGCAGGGCCCCTCCTTCTGTGTTCAAATGACTGTGTCTTGATCCATGTACAGATTCCTCATGAACACAAACAAGTATTCCAGAATTGCCATTCTCCACAATGTTATCCATAATTTACTATGATCCACAAAGTTGAATGCCTTTACTTTGTCAGTAATGGCACCACATCTGAGTTCTGAGAGCCATTCATTCATATGCAGGGTGCTTCTAGGAGAAGTGGTTGTGTGCACCTTTAACGTCTTTTGGCTTTTGTCCAGAAAGATAGAGCCTGCAAGTATGTTTGCTATTTCTATTGTGTTATCGAAAAGGCACAGTCACTGGTATTCAGAAATATTCCAGTAAATAAGTTACTTTGGGAGCAAAAACATTTTGTAATGCTCTTCTGGGCCATAGACCAGTAGGTGCTACTTGTGTGGTTTGCTTCATGGAGCATGGGACTTATACGGCCCTACTGAGTTTGTTTCCCTCTGATGACATTTTTTAATAAAGCCCTGGATCCTTGATGTTATCTTTTATAAAGTGCTTGTCTCCCTGAAAACAGTCATGCACTTCCTGGGTCACAGAACTGACACACATGCCATGTTTGTGATGTATTTCATGGAACATGGCTCACTTACAGAAATCATTCTTTTTTCCCCAATTCTGAAAAAACTATTGATATCCAATGCACAATTGCTCAGGGATAAAGTTGTATTGGTGTGTCTTCTAACAATTTACTCTGAAGTGAATAGGTAACAAAATGCCCTTTAAACAAAGTAAGCTGGCTAATGGAAGTGCTAGTAAAAAAAAAATAGACTATTGAATTTAAATCAAGATACCATACTAAGAAAACCCCTGTCTCACAGACTCACATGTCATCTTTTACTGATATGAGACATTTTGAGCATATTAGTTGTTAAGATACCTAAAATTCCACTGTTAAATATCCTTCTTTTATATTTTGAAAACTATTGCATTCAGCATTCTCCTTTTAAAAAATAAATATCTCTAGTAAAATCCATACGGTAATTTTTAAATCACCTTCATATCTAGGGGTCAGTTCTACCCTGGCCCCTAGGGTTGCCATGAGTCAGATCCAACTTGATAGAACTTGGCTTGGCTTCATATTTAAACAGTGTCTTTTTGTACAATAGTGTCTTTAATAATGCCCTAGAACAATATTTTATATAGAAGTGTTTCATTTCATGTACATAGGGAAAACTGAATATAATAAAAAAAATCAACAGTTCCACTAAGGTGTCACCTTAGTAGTATTATTATTTGTATCTCCAACAGTTTTTAAAATGAATGACCCATTTTTACAATATTTTCCAATTGAAGAGATCTTCCTTATAACAAAACCAATTTTTGTAAGCTAAACAAACCAATAGTAATACATCAATTTGAAGATCGATTTCTAATCTTTTATTTTGGATATTTTGGCTTACAGTAATGCACACTATAAAATTGTAGTTTCTTGTGAGAGAAACATAACAAACAGAATAGGAATGAGATTATGGTTTTGAATTTGCTATGTTAAGCCACATGCACTGACTTTTAAATGTAGACAATGTTAAAGACAAAAATCTCTATTTCTTTTGATTCTGACATGAAGATAAAATCTACCTAGTTTCTTAACAATCAAAATGTATAGATATGCGTATTTTAAAATAGTAGGCTAGGAATGTGTAAAATGAAAAGACAAAATTCTACCCACTTCAAAGTTCCTCTCCTCAGAATTTAGCCTACTAAGTGTCTTGTACTTTCCCATCAAGAATGTTCGTAGAGGCAAAGTCAAGATGGCAGACTAAGCACATGTCTCCCTAAATACTGCTGGAAACCAAGACCTGAATTGATAATAAAATGAAGCCTTCTGGACATGCAGTGAGCCCTAGGACACTGCATAGGGCTGTCACTGAGCATAAGACTTCCTCTCTTTCACCAACCTCTGCTCTGGTTGAATGTTGGCTTTCACATACCGAAGGTAATTCGTCATTTTAACTTTTTTTCTCTGTCTTAGCTGGTGGGCAGAGCTGGGCTTGACTAGCAGCTAATCTCAGATGCACTGCTAGTGGAATCAGTGGGTGAAATTGCCACATTTTGAGAGCCTCGCTTTGGACTCTGTGCATCTCGGCACATTTGGCTTCTGTTTCCACCTCCACCATTGAATAGCCTGTAACAAGACAGGTGAGCAGCTTGTGTAGGATGCCACCTTGTTCCCCTGGGAGGTGGATTAGCCATACAGAGGCCTCAGCTGGACCTAATTTCTAGGCTGGGAGGCAGTGCCTGCCTGGAGGAGTGCATCTTTCTGGCAGAAAAGTAGTATCTTACTCTGTGCCACCTATGGCTGGGACCAGGCAGCAGTGGCCAACAGAGCAGTAGCCTTTCTGCATTTTGAATTAATTTATAACTTCTGGGGTTGGATATAGAGGTGCTTACTTCACCAACTGGGAAGAGGGACCTGTACACCTGAAAACCTGACAGACTTTGAAGTTCTCAGATACCTTTTACCTTCTGTTTTAAGATGGCCTAGAGAAACAACTGTGATCAATCCTCCCAGCATCTCTCCCAGCCTCTGTTGACTCACATGATGCCCTGAAAGCAACAAACTATGGGGAAAACCGTAATGAAGAAAGCACCTGTGGCTTCAGAAGGCCCCCAAAAGAGACAACCAAAAAACTACCCAGGCAAAGAAACCTTACTGAAACTATTAGAAGGTGAATACAAAAGGATTATAGATAGAGCTCTCCTAGACCTTATACAAAATGCAGCAGACCAAAATGAAAAATTAAAACAGTTGTTTGATCAGATGGAACACCAGTGCTCTGAAGTCGAACAGATAAAGAACAAAATCAAAGACAAACAAACTTGAATTCAAAGCCAAGAAAACAGAATGGAACACATGGAAAAGAGACTTTCTGACTTGGAAGACAGAGCTACTGACTCCAGCATGTATGAGGAGAAATCAGAAACAAGAAAAATGATCAAGGATGAAGAAGCATGTGGGACTCTATTAAGAGGAACAATCTAAGATTAATTGGAGTTCCTGAACAGGGCAAGACAACTGAGAAGACAGAGAGTATTGTCGCTCAGCTGCTGACAGAAAACTTCCCAGAAATTATGAAAGAAGAGAATATAGATATCCAAGATGCATATTGAACACCACTCAATATAGATCTCAATAGAAAGACTCCAAGACATATTATAATCAAGCTTAACAAAAAGAAATATAAGCAGAAACTCTTAAAGCCAGCAAGACTCAAAGTAAAGCTAATATTCAGAAGCAAGCCCTGTGGTTTTCTTTGGATTTCTCAGCTGAAACAATGCTGGCACAGAGACAGTGTCATGACACATTCAGAGCCTTGGAGGAGAAGAACTTCCAGCCAAGAATTATATATCCTACGAAATGATTTTTCAAATATGAAAGTGAAATGAACACATTCACAGATAAACAGAAACTCAGAGACTTTGTAAAGCAACAAGAAATACTGAAAGAAGCTCTTTGCTTAGAAGAACAAAACCACTAGCTTTATCTTTTAGAAGCAAATACAGGACACATCAACCAGAAACCTACTCAGTTAGGGAAGGCTCCAAACTCAATCAAAGCTATAGTAGTGAAAGAAATGAGCCAGTGATCATATCATGAAAACTATGATGTCATCATATTAAAAAGAGGGATGTACCAAAATCGTTAGACTCCTTCCAGATGGAGAGGAAGTTAATAAGACTGGTAGTAATTAAAACTGAGTTTATACATAGTTTATTAAGGGGGATTATAGAGGCAGCCTTAAAGATGCAACATATCAAATCAAGAAACATAATACAGGAGTCTCAACAACCTCAAAACCAACTCTGAAAAAGGTGAAAAATCAACTCACAAAGAAGAATGTCCCAGAACAGATTAATAAGAACAACAGAGAAAACATCAACATAAAAATATACATACCACAATGACACCACTAAACACATACCTGTCAATAATTACATTGAATGTGAGTGGACTGAATGCTCCAATAAAGAGACATCGAGTGACATCCTGGATCAAATAACACGACCCATCCATATGTCGCCTAAAAGAAACTCACCTTAGACTTAAAGATAGGAACAAACTGCAAATTAAAAGATAGAAGTATATATATATATATATATCAAGCTAACTATGAATAAAGAAGAGCAGGCATGGCAATTCTAATCTCAGATAAAATAGATTTTAATGTAAAATCCACTATCATGGACAAAGATAGACACTGTTTATTGCTGAAAGGTTCAATACACAAGAAGGACTTAACAATATTAAATATTTATGCACCTGATATTAGTACACTTAAATACATCGAAGTAACACTGGCTACACTCAAAAATGAGACAGATCACTCCAAATTAATAGTGGGAGACTTCAACACTCTCAGTATTGGACAGATCATCTAGATAAAAATCTCAGTAAAGACACAGAAGATCTTATTGCCACAATTAACCAACTAGACCTCATCGACATATACAGAGCTTTCTATTTATCAGCAGACAACTACACTGTCTTCTCCAGTGCACATGGAACATTCTACTGAATAAACCATGTGTTAGTACATAAAACAATTCTCAACAAAATCCATACCATTGAATTAATGCAAAGCATCTACTCAGACCATAAAGCCATAAAAGTTGAAATCAACAGCAGAAAAAACGTAGATAGAAAGTGGAACTCACAGAAACTGAACAACATCTTGCTCAAAAAGTCATCCGTTATAGAAGAGATCAAGGATGAAATACAGAAATGTATGGATTCCAATAAGAATGAAAACCCTTCCTACCAGAACCTATGGAATACAGAAAGTAGTGCTCAGAGGTCAGTTTATCTCCGTAAATGCACACATTTAGAAGGAAAAAAGAAACCAAACCAAAGACCTAATCCTACAGCTTGAACAAGTAGAGAGAGAACAGCAGAGGAACCCCTCAGGCACCAGAAGAAAACAGATCATAAAGATCAAAAGAATTAGAAAATACAAGAACAACTGAAAAAATTGAAAAGACTAAAAGCTGATTTTTTGAAAAGGTCAACAAAATTGACACACCACTGGCTAAACTTACTAAAGAAAAACAGGAAACAAACAACCCAATTAAGAAATGCGAGGGGAGTTGTCACAACAGATCAAACACAAATTAAAAATATCATAACAGAATACTATGAAAAACTGTACTATAACAAATTTGAAAACCTAGAGGAAATGGACAAATTCCTATATTCGTATCACCTACCAAAATTATCACAAGGTGAAACAGAACAACTTAATAAACCCATCACAAAGGAAGAGATTGAAAAAGTCATCTAAAAACTACTGACCAATGAAAGCCCGGTCCCACAGGGCTTCACAACAAAATTCTACAAAGTTTATAGAGAGGAGTTATCTCCAATACTACTGAGACTATTTCCCAGAATAGAAAGAGATGGAATATTCCCAAATTCATTTTATGAACCCAGCAAAACCCTGGTACCAAAGCCAGGGAAAGACCCAACCAAAAGGAGAACTACAAACCAATATCACTCATGAAGCTAGATGCAAAAATCTTCAACAAAATTCTTGCCAATAGAATACAACAACATATCCAAAAAATAATCCATCATGAACAAGTTGGAATCATACCAGGGGTGCAAGGCTGGATCAACATCAGAAAAACAATTAATGTGATCAACCACATGAATGACACAAAAAACAAGAATCACCTGATTTTGTCTATTGATGCAGATAAGGCATTTGATAGTCCAACACCCATTCGTGATAAAATAGTCTCAGCAAAATAGGAATAGACGGCGCATTTCTCAATGCAGTAAGGGCCATTTATACAAAGCCAACTGCCTACGTTTTCCTGAATGGAGAGAGACTGAAACAATTTCCCTTGAGAATGGGAACTAGACAAGGATGCCCACTCTCATACCTCCTATGCAACATTGTACTAGAGATTCTAGCCAGGAAATAAAGTGCACGTGAATTGGCAAAGAAGAAGTGGAAATCTCCCTATGTGCAGATGATATGATTGTATATGCAGAGAATCCAAAATAATCCATAAGTAAACTACTCAAACTGATGGAAGAGTTCAGCAAAGTCTCAGTATACAAGGCAAACGTAAGTAAATCAGTAGGATTTCTTTATACCAACTATGAGATTATTAAGGAAGAAATCACCAAATCAATGCCATTTACTATATCCCCTGTCATAGAATGAATTGTGTCCCCACAAAAATATGTGTGGTGAGTATCATGTTGAATTTCAGTTCTGATCTTTTCTGATAGTCTCAAATACTATTTTTAGTTAATTTTATTGGATTATAATTTAGGGAAGTAGCCGGCCAATCAGACACATTTAACGTTATCCAAAAGTGTAAGTCAATGTTTTATCTAGCCTTCTATCCTGAGATTGGTAAAATAAGAATCTGGTGGATTGTGAGTCCAAGTCTCCAAGTACTTCAAAACGTCTCCCTCTGTGGTTCAACAACGAATATCAGCATAAAACAAGTTGCGCCTCACATTCAGCAGACTACTTTCTGACTTCTGAGGTCTAGGTATTTCGTCACTCAGAGATAGGATGAGGAGGTTCTGTTACTGGTTCACTTCGGATATGAACTTTGCCACCAAATTTCAGACTGTTACAGAATACTGGAAATTTATGACTGACTGCAAACATGTGTCCTAATTGACATTAAAATGTATATACAAGGCATAGGAAAGTTGGTGAGATGTAATAATTTGTATTCTGGAGTCCAAATTTCTGGTAATTAAAGTAGGTGGGGGAGTTATTCATTTAGGAAATAACTGGAGACATCAGTGATCCAGATGACAGAGATGGGATGTAAACACACATGTTCTCAGAATTATAATTTTGACAAAATGAATTCTTGATGGCTTCAGCTTATTATTTGAAAGCAATATTTTAAGATTGCTCTTTCTTTCGCAACCAAGGGTAAAATTATCAAACAGAAAAAATATGCATATTTAAAGGCTCATCAAGAAATGGTTTGACTCACTAATGCCTTGCTTCCTGTGAGGGGAGTTGTCATGCAATCAGTCTGAGTGGAGAAGTAGATGAACTGAGAAAACGGTGATATAATTCATATCGATATACTTGATATTAAACTTGACATACGGAAGATGCAAAACTCAGAAATCATAGCATAAGCACAGACCAGGCTGAAAACCTTTCCCACCCCTCAAGCTCCTGTAAGAGTGTAAATAATATCTGTTCATTTTCACAACTGACGAAACTGTGATTTTTTTAAATAAATGAATGTTTTCTGAAGATACCATTGAAAGGCTTTAAAATATTAATGAACTAGACAATTTCTAAAAGTGAAGAAAATAGCGATAAACATGTCCTATAAATGCAGTTTGTTAAAATTCAGAGTGTATTGGTGGTTAAAAAGAAAAGCTTTTTAAAATGCATCTTTTCATTATTATGAATGAGAATCAACTGTATGGTGATGTTTATTTTATTTTATTTAGGCATCAATTTGTTCTTTTCAAGTATTCACTATTGGTTCATTTTGGAAGAGCTTGCTTCACTTTTCCAAATTTACCAGCTGTTTTATATAATAGATTTATCAAATAATATTGAATATACATTTTAAGAACAGTCAAATTCTTGTTAATACAGTGAAAACTGTAAGAAATAGAACCTGATCAACCACCTTGTTTTTCTGGATCTTTCCTGTTTTCCTCCTTTAACAGCCTGCAGCCTTACCATTCAACCCAAAACCCACAGCCATGGAGCTGACTCCAGATTCTGACGTATGGTGACCCTATAGACAGGGCAGAACTGCCCCACAGGCTTTTCATGGAGCTCCCGGCAGACTTGATCTGCTGACCTTCTGATGAGCAGCTGTAGCACTCAGCCATTATGCCACCGCGGTTTCCATGACTCTCTGTTAGTGGAAAACACCTGGGTTTTCCTTTTCTGACAGGTTTGCGCCTTCCACAGGCTCCAGCTTTCCCGGGTTTTACTGTACCAGACACTGGACTTAACTAGAAGTAAACCCTGCACAAGCATCAAGTGTTCTTACATTTACAAACCACGTCTTATTTGAGCTAGAGTTTAAAAGATAGGCTTATTTTTTACTTCCAGGAAAGTGGAAGCTTTACAAGACTGCTGCAATTCCTCGTATTCTCAAATCTACAGATCAAATCTTTCAAAATACATGGAACATCCCCTGGTCTCCGAGGTTCTCACTCACAGCTTACTTAGACGTGGACTCCAAAGAGAACTCTGGTGGCTGTGCAGTATATTTTATGGACTAACTGTATTTCCCCTCCGAAACGAAGATCCTTACTCCTAGATATTCTGAAGAACAAATTATATGGAAGGCTAAGCACCTGATAAAATAGGTATGATTACAGCTGACTTGTTCTCATTCACATTTACGTGTTGTCCTGAACATGCAAGCTTAAAGTGTTGAAGTCAAATTGTATCCTAGCTGAATAATATAGAGAAACGGGAACAGGAACTTCATCAGCTAATTGAGAAAGAACTTACTGCTTTGTATGCTCAGCTATACTTAAGTAAACCTATTACAGGCAAATTGAAAGTATTTTAAATGTGATGTATATCATTTACAATGACTGTGTGCATAAGTAATATTTACATTAAAATCTGAGATTTGTTCAGTATTTGAACTTAATGGACTATAGAACGGCAAGGTGGAAATACAGCTGTATTTTCAACAAATGGACTTTTATCAGATTTGTCTTCTTGTCCCAGATGATGATTTTGTCAGTGTCACCAGGGCATGTTCTATCGACTCTAAATTTCTGCAGCTGCAAAAGGGGAATATTGAAATGATTTATACATTCATTCCTGTCTATGTGGTACTTAGCTGTATTTAAATCGTTTATTGGTTTAATTCAAACTTCTCTTATGAATGGGTCCTCTTGTTCACCTAATCACAGCTATGCTAAAACATTATAAAGCTTCTCGGCCTATTTAATAGCATTTATCCATGTGAGGCAGGAGACTCAGTTTTAACTCAATCCATTGTCTCTGATAATGCAGCCACACCCGTGGGTCAGTGGAGGCTTTTATGTTGATAGGATGCTGAATAAGCTTCAGTGAAGCTTTCTAGCCTGGAAACTCTGGTGGCGTAATGGTTACATGCGGCGCTACTAACAGGTTTGAAGGTTCAAACGCATCAGGCACTCCTTGGAAAGCCTACGGGGCCGCCCTACTCTGTCTTACAGGGTCGCTGTGAGTTGGAAACGATTCCACTGGGTTTGGTATTTTTTTCTTTTTTTTTTCAGGACTACAATGAACTAGGAATGGAGGGGTGGTATTCAACTCCAAACAACAAGCCAATGAAAACCCTGAATGTTAAAATAGTCTGATACAAAACTGGACAGTGTTTCATTCTGTTGTGCACAGAGTTACCATGAGTTGGGAGCTGACTCGATGGCCGCTACCAATAACAGTCCCTGACCAGCCGTCCCTTCCTGAAGCTGCAGTACAAAGGGTTAAATCTTGAGCTAACAGGAAGAGTACCTTACCAGCAATCCCCTCCTGAATTTGCAATACAGAGTTAATTTAAATCTTGTGACTATCTGTGATGAGCCTTCCACAGAAACAAAGTCTAATTTTAATATGAAAAATACACAGTATTTTAAAATACTGGCAAAGAGTTAATTTCTTCTTCAACTCTCTTAGCATTTTTTTATTTTAATGTGTCATTTTAGTGGGATTACTTTAAAAACGTAACAGATCTTTCTGTATGTGAAACCAAAATTCCCTTAGTTTCAAGAAGCAATTTTAATCTCTCCCCATAGTACATGTTTCTCATTATTTTCAATATTTCCAAAGTTATTTTTTGATCTAAACTACTCTCCTTCGTGTCAAATAAGAGTTTCCGCGGGTTCTCCCATGCTACTCTACAAATAATTTTACTCTCCCCTACCATGTTTCAGTTTTTTGGAATAGCCTTGTGAGTCTTTTCTGCCCTGTTTATAGTCTAACTATCCCTCTTCTGCTACTTACTCCTAGTTTCTCAAGTTTTTTTCTGATACCATCAATAATCTGTTTTTTCACTTTCTTTTAACTTGTCTACAATAAACTGTCTTATGATGTGCTAATATTTCTTTGCCACTATAATTAGTCCCATCTGAGAAGATGTGTGTCTCCTATAACTGTTTTTTAAAAAAATATCTTGGAGGTTCTGTGTAAATGTTTCTGTGGAATGAAATTAAAAAGGAATTTACTCAGATTTCTTTATTTGGAGGTGTGATAGCATCTGAGTGATATTTATTTTTATAAATCAAAGAATAGTAAAGCTATCACGAGTTAAGTAGCTCTCCAATAGGAGTGCCAGTATGTGTTCATACTCCTGTATATAGCTATTGCCATCAAGTTGATGTCAACTAACAGCAACCCTATAGGACAGAGAAGAACTGTCCCATAGAGTTTCCGAAGAAAAGCTGGTGGACTTGACTTGAACTGTGGACTTCAACTACTGCGCTAACAGGGTTTCCAGCGTGTGTTTATAGGAGGGAATAATGGCCAAAACATGATGTTACATGCTACTTAACAGTTTAGCAAGAGTTTATTGGAAACCCTGGTGGTGTAATGCTTAAGTACTATGTCTGCTAACCAAAAGGTCAGCAGTTGGAATCCTCCAGATTCTCCTTGGAAACTCTTTGCAACAGTTCTGCTGTGACCTACAGGGTCACTGTCAGTCAGACCTGACTTGATGACAGTGGGTCCTTTTGGGTTTTGATTGTGACAAGAGTACTGTCATTTTAAGTACCCTCTAGTTGGTCCCTACTCACAATGATTGCATGAACAACAGAAGGAAACATTGTCAAGCCCCGTGCCATCCTCAAAATTGCTGTATGTGAGTCCATTCTTTTAACCACTGTGTCAGTTCATCTTGTTGGGGGTCTTCCTGTTTTTCACTGACCCTCTGCCAAGAATGATACCAAAGCCCAGGAACTGGTCACTCCTAATGATGTATCCAAAATATCCAAAATATGTGATATGAAATCTGGCCACTCTCACTTCTAAAGAGCACTGCAGTCGTGCTTCTTTCAAGACAGACTTGTTCATTCTTTTGGCAGTCCGTAGTATATTTATTCTTCTCCAAACCCATAATTCAAAGGCCTAAATTCTTTACTCATCCTTTGTAATTGCCCAGTTTTTAAACATATGTAAGGCAATTGATAATACCATGGGTTGGGTCAGGTGCAACGGACTCCTCAAAGTGATCTCTTTGCTTTTTAACACTTTATGTAAGTGTTTTGCAGAAGAGTTACCTGATGTGATATTTCACTTGATTTCTTGACTGCTGCTTTCATGAACATTAGTTTTGGATCCAAATAAAACAAAACTCTTGACAATGTCAATATTTTCTTTGTTTAGCATGATGTTGCTAATTGATCTAACTGTGAGAATTTTTGTTTTCTTTGTATTGAAGTGTAATCCATAGCTAAGGCTGTACTCTGCTCTTCACTAGTAGGTGTTTTAAGCCCTCTGTGCTTTCAGCTAGCAAGGTTGTATAATCTCGGCATCATAAGTTGTTAATGAGTCTTTCTCCAAGCCTAATGCCACACTCTTCTTTATACAGTCCAGATTCTCAGATTATTTGTTCTGCATAAAGATTGAATAAGCACAGAGGAATAACACCTTGACAGACACCTTTCCTTATTTTAAACCACACATATCCTCTTGTTCTGTTTAAATAGCTGCCTCTTGTTCTATGTAGTTTTCTAGTATTAGTTATAAAACATTCCCCGAGACAAGTATAGAAAAGTAGAGTAACTTAGAAAACCAATGGACAAATAATAAAAAAATTAATGTTAAGCTGATGCAAAACAATTTGTCGTATACTAAAAGGGTTATAAAAGAGCAGACTCATGTCTTCTATTTGAGTACATAAAAGAGTCTTGAGCTGAGGAAGTTATACTGGAGTTAAGTTAAGCTAGAATTTGCAAGGTGGGTGGTGCAGACAGTTGACATGCCTGACTGGTAACAGAAGGGGTATAGGTTCAAGTACATTCAGATGTGACTCGGAAGAAAAGACATGGCAATCTACTTCTAAAAACTCAGCCACTGGAAACTTTATGGAGCACAGAGCCTCTCTGCTATACTTTGGATCATCATGAATCAGAATCATATGGATGCCAACTGATTTGGGTCCCAGGTGTTAGTTGCATTGTCAGGTTTTTAAAATTTATAACGTAACTGTGGTCTAAAAAAGATATGTTTGTTTGGATATTGACTATTGGTTTATTTTATGTCTACTGTTATCAATCTTTATTTAAGCTCATCTCACATCTAAAGATGTACATTATCCCCATAGGATCTAATTATACCCAGTTTGATACTATGTTTTTCTACCATGTACATAATGTTTTACACATTCACTAAACACTAGTGAAAATACAAACACACGAGATATTTTTAAATTAATAATAAACCAGTTAGTTGTTAAAAAATATTTTAGCTAGAAATTATCTTCACCAGGCAAAACGTAAAACCTAGTATTGTCTCTCTTGTTTTGTTTTCTAACTTGGACCTATAGTCCTGGTTTAATACAAACTCTCTGGTTCTGCCATGTTACCTGATTCGCTACAGTGGTGACAACTGTTATTTTTCAGTTTATTGGGAGATGAAACAATCACTTGGAGCCAGACAGGCTGTCACTTCTCATTACTTTGGGTTAGCATGATATGCCATACAAAATTAAGCACCATGTTATAGGTGTCACAGTAATCATTAGTGCCTTCATGGTAACAGTCAATACAAATCTGGTATTTGATTCTGGAATCAATTACTGCCAAAGACATCTTAGACCCTGACTTCCAGCAAGGGAAACTACTGAACTGTATTGAATTAATGTAAATAAAGAATGATAAGTCTGAAAAGCTGGGGATGCCATACAATCCTATGGTTATGTGCCTCGGAGTTTAAATCAGTACGACTTTAAAAGAGTAGAAATGTCAGGAATGTTTGAGTTTAACCATGAATGATGAAAATGTGCTTGTAGTAACAACTCAGGGAAAACTCAAAACGTTTGTTTTGGAAGAAAAATGAGTAGCACAATATGCTAAAGCAAGCCTTTTGTTAAGTAGCTGCATGTGTGTGTATACACATGTGTTTATGTTTATGTGTTTATGAGCTTGGAAGGGTGGCTTCTAAAATACATAAAAAATATCAACAATAGGATTTCTAATTTAAAATAATCTAGGTGCACTTTATTATAAATAAGTGGATCACTATACTGTAGAAAAAAGCTTGAGTCTAGTTCTTCAGTCTACTTAGTAGGAGATTCAGAGAATGGCTTAAAAAATATGTTGAAATAATTATAGATATCCAAGAAGCTAAAGAATATCAATGATTTGTTCTTGAAGACTTTTTAGCCACTTTTCCTCATTAATAACAACTTACAACACTAAAGTAGATCTAGAAAAACCAGGAAATTGACTTTGGCATACCTGTAAAAAAAAAAAAAACTAAATCCATTGCTGTCGAGTCAATTCTGACTCCTAGCAACACTATAAGACAGAGCAGAACTGCAACATAAAGTTTCCAAGAAACACGTGGTTGACTTAAACTGCTGACTTTTTGGTTAACGATGTAGCAGTTAACCTCTGCATCACCAGGGTTTCCAATTAAATAAACGGAAAATCTTACTAGGATTTCATCAGTTTTTAAACGCACTGTTAAAAAAGTAAAGCAGTATATAGTGCTTTGAAATTATGTCACATATAACCACCACAAAAACAAAACAAAAAACTAGGAAATGGCTGTATTCTGTCACCACAAAGCAGCTTTCTCCTTATGCTGTTATACTCCCGCTTTTCATTCCCAGTCCTTGGTAAACCAATGCTGATCTATTCTCTATCCCTGTAATTTTTTCATAATAAGAATATTGTAGAAACAGAAACATGCAGCATATACCTTTTGAAATTAGCTTGTTTTTTTCCCACAGAAAATATTGAAATTGTCAAGATTTTCCCTTACATTCACAAATAACTCTCATGGCAGTAGCAGCCAAGAAGTCAAACGATTTATTGTATTGGGCAAATCTGCTGCAAAAGACCTCTTTAAAGGGTTAAAAAGCAAAGATGCCAATTTGAGGTCTCCAGTTTTCCTGACTCAAGCCATGGGCTCTATGACATGCCAATTCTGGAGCTAAGGCCACCTTGAATACTTAGAATGAGCAGATCAACTTTCACAGCCCCTGTAAGTCTTAAAATTTTGGAAAGTTCAACTGTGTGAAGGAGCAATTTTTCTTAGACTGTCCTTCAGAATGATTTTATTTTCTGCAGTGAGGGCAGGAAAAGGTCGTATTTGGAACCACGCTGAGGTCATATCTGAAACTTTTGGAGAAATATAAGGGAAAAGTTTCCTTTAAAGAACAAAACTCACTTGACAATTTGTAAATTAGTAGTTTCAGCCAATTTCCTGCTTTTTCAGAATAATCCTGTGTGCTATTACAGCTAAATAAATGCCCTCTATGCCGCGCTTATAATTTGGTTTCCTTCACCTGTAATTGCTGTGAAAACAAAGCTTAAGGACTCCCATCCCAGTAGTTTGTTAGGGTAATCCTCTTCGTAGAATGTAACGTCAAGCTTTTGTGATGTCACATATGTTTTCTTAGGTAACACTTAAGTCTGACTAAAGCTGGAATTAAAATTCGACATGCATCTATTACATAAGATATCACAATAAATTTATCTGAAAGGCCTAACAAAATTGAAGTGGTATTTAAATTAACATTGTAGAAAATTGATTTATCATATTAATGTTTTATACATTTTATATTATTTATATTTAATAATTTTATTAAAAAATAATATTTGTCTTGTGCTTAGCCGCTAATCATTATTGTTTAAATAATGCAAAGATAAATTGAATTCAGTCTAAATTTACAAATAAAAACCGAAACTCATCACATCTTTAAACAACACATTCTTTCTCAGTGCATTTATTTATTTATTTCCTTGAGTCAATCTTACTTACTAAAGGCTGTTTTCTAAAACTGGAGATTTGTTTGACTATTTTACCTAAATTTAGTTAATCTTATTTGGTACCAGATACCTGACTTTTTTTCCTGAACTTTAACTTCTTCCCACCTGGATGGAATATGACTATACCCCCTTGCTGGATACTACCTATAGGAAAAAAAATCACTTTATATCAAATATGCTAAATTTTACCCCAATATCTTCCAACATGTAAGTAGGCATATGGCTTTCCAGAAGAGGGACATCATATGTCAGTCTCCTTTATAAACAAATTTGTATATTTGAGTAATTTATGGACAAGTTATGAAGGGAAGGATTATGTACTACATTTAGATTACTTGCTTAAAGGGAAGAACTTAGCATTTCGGCTATAACTGTCTTGGTCTACTTATACCCTGAATAAAACATCAAGCCAAAATACACATTTGTTTCTTCTTTGTCACTGGGATGTTAAATCTTTCCCTTTTTTTTTTTTCCAGTAGCCAATATGACTACAGAGTGATCCTCAGTCCTAATCAGTCCTAAGCAATTAAATACAAAGGAAAATTTGTTTTGGTTGCAATTTCTAGGAAAAGTTGGTAGAGATACTAATGCAATGAGATCCATTTATTGGAACATACCAATATGTGAATCTGAGACTGTTACAACCATCCTTAGATTATGAGTGAAAGTAGCCAGAAGGCAAAGCTAACACACAAAACCTAGCACAGTGAGGGGGTGCCAAAGCACCCAGACCTAGAGCTCAATAATCTTGCTGCCAAGGCAAGCAACCATGAAATCTGATCTTTTTCTTGTGCTCTTATTTTAAGATAATTTTAATAATTCTTCAACACAATGGAGTTCAGATTTGTATAAGTTATGACTGAAAGGAGTCTAACATCTATCTCATGATACAAATTTATCTCCAAGAAGAATATGTAGAGATTGAAGAGTAGGTTTCCATTCAGCTATTTCCTTTCTACAACTCTCCCTGTTTCTTTTCAGTATGGTAGTGATTGAGACTTGGGGAAATCAGTGATGAGAAGACAAACACTGGAAAGCAACATTCCCACGTTCTTGAGAGAAATGAACTGACCTTGAGGTCAGTGTGTTTAGGTACAAATAAAAAATGCATACGTATATAGAACAACAAAGAGCCACTGCCATCCAGTTAATTCTGATTCATAGCGACCCCATAGGACAGAGTAGAACTGCCCCATAGAGTTTCCAAGGAGCACCTGATAGATTTAAATAATCAACATTTTGGTTGGCAGTCATAGCACTTAACTGCCATGTCACCAAGGTTTCTATATGCATATGTAGAATATATAAATTTTATATGTTAGCAGTCTATATTGTTTATCTAAATCTTTCAGATAGGCTAACTGAATGTGAAGAGGTTGCATCTTCTTTGAAGAAGACTGACAAAAAAAGGCCAGAAAATACAATTGTTTGGAAAGCATATAAAGAGAAAGAGTAACAAGTGGGAAACAGCATAGCAGTGTCACATCTGGTGAAAGTCAAGCAACAGACGCTTGAATATGGACTAAATAAGGCTCCATAGACTACCCCAGCCTGAGCAGTAACAGCACTGATACCATTAAGAGAGTGGTGGGTGAAGATTTTGCAGAGGTTTCATGTGGGAAGGAGGGTAGGAGGAAGAGTTTCATATGAGCTAGCTGAGAGTGACAGGAGAAAAAGAGGAGCTAGCCTGCTGAGTAGGACAGAAGGAGATGATGTCTTCGTTTTTTAGTGCTGCTATAAATACCAGCACAAATGGGTGACTTTGACTATTTTCTCACAGCTTAGGAGGCTAGCAGTCCAAATTCAGGGAGCCGGCTGTGGCGAATGCTCTATGTTCATGTGGAGAAAATTCGTATCTCAGCTTCTCTAGCATTCTTTTGGGGGATTTTTGGTCATCTCCAGGTGGCCTCTACATTCCCCTCTGTTTATGCTTGTTTCTTGGTGCTTAATCTGTTCTGCTTATATTGTTAAAGTCAATCAGATTAAAACAGATCTTACACTAATGTGGATTAATAACCACAACGAAGAAAACCTTACTACAAATGAGACTATATTCACAGGTATAGAGGGTAGGATGCCTGCACATACTTTTGGGAAACACAGTGCATAACAGAAGACTTTTTGGATCAACAGTGACTTGAGAATAGGATAAGAGACATGATACAAAATGCTCAAAACCTCTAGGCTAAGGTTCAGAGAGAAAAAGTTTCAAAATACGCTCATGGTTCAGATGTAATTTTATTTAAAAAAAAAAAAGTATAAAATTAGTCATGCTTTCCGCCACTGGCTGGCTTGGCTTCCCCCACAGACAGTATTACAAATAATGGGTTACTTAGGAAGCCACATGTGATAGATTGTACTAAATGTCCTTGAGTTGAGACAAATGAGTCTCATGAATCAAGCACAGTGGGGTTTGCTTATTTCTGAAAAGAGGTTACTTTGACTTTTCTAGAAGCTTATTCTTTGCACAATGGAAGACGGTTTTCTGTAAAAATAGACAAAGAAATGAAAATGTTTCTGTGAGTATAGAAATTATGAGTGAGTGTGAGGAGGAGAACTGTATTTTATTTGAAAAATACTAAAGAATTGAAATTTGAACATAAAGGAAAAGTTACATAAAATATCTATAGAGCCACAAAGTACCAACTTTTCCTCATCAGTCATAGTTGTTCTGTGTTTGAGTATAATTCAAAATGTGTTTCATGCTCTTGGATACAGTTTTCTCCATTTCATGATTACACTCAAGCCCGTAATATAGGGTTTTCCTAAGCAAGAAGGAAAAGCTATAGGTTTTCTTTTCCATGTTTTTATATAACAGGCATTAGGGAAAGAAAGATCAATAAATCACTAGAACCTGTATATCTTCTATATATATATAGAAATATTCAGGCAGCTGTCAGAGCCTGGGCAGCTGAGAACCACAAATGAGCTGACCTACTTCTAGTTTGGTGCAGTGTTCTCGTTTCTACATCAGCTAATTATACCTTTAGAGACGACTCATATTTGTTAAGGAAAGAAAGGAAAAGAAAGGGAGAAAATCTCCCACTTTTTCAATAATGTTGATGACCTTATATTTCTTATGATTCTGCCTGGTTTTAATGTAAAAGTATTCCCCTTGCTTTGAAATAAATTTTCTTTTAAGTATTTTTTTTTTTTTTTTAATTTATAGCTACCGTATTTTCTGTGTCAGAATGGAAAGTCTTTCAAATTGGGGAACTGGCAGTCAAATTTCTGTGAAGTTTATCAATGTCATTTTGCTCCCAGCAGAAATGATTTTCCCTCATTTCTCAGATGTCAGATATGTACCCACACTCACGCTGGAAAACAGAAAATAAGGGAAGGTCAGAAGGAAGGACCTAGATTCTCTTGTATTTTCATTGGTGGGCAAGGTCTTTTGTATTTATATTCTTCTATGTAACTGCTTATAAGATGGATAATACAGTTGTGCCACTCTTAGATTTGTACCAAATAAAAGAGTACATCATTTTCCTCTGAAATAATTTATGATTGCCACATTACATGCTAATAATATACATGAAATATGTTATTTCATAGAATGTGGGCAAAGTTTTACTAGGTAAATACAAAAACATATAATTTCACACCAGAGCAAATATCTAAAATGATCTATCTATACTTAGCACAATGTCATGAACAGAGGAAAAAACAATGAAGAGATGTAAGACACATGTAAAATGACAAGTTATAGATTCAGAGGCTATAATGACATAACAGTTTCCTGGTACCCATTAATATTTACAAAGCTACGGAAAATTTCTATAACAAGCAGGAACTTGTAGTCATAGTGAGTATCATGTAAACTCTCCAAATTTCCATGGCTTAACAAAATAGCATGTATCATTCCTTCATTTAATCACCACGCAGGTTGCAAGTCCCTCTTGCCTTCTGAAACTGGCTTATTTTAAGCAATGGATTTCCAATTTGTCCAGAAACGTGAAAAAAAAAAAAAAACATGTAGGAAAACCATTAGAATTCACTAAATGGAATTCAGACAAGAAGTAATGCCTTTTTTCCTGCCTTAACATATTTTATTATTAAAAACATGAATCTGTCAAGATGCAAGGCAGCCAATAATACAGATTATTTACAAGCCCAGAACAATAAATTGGTTTGGTAAACAAAGTATTGTTTATGCCATAATTATTCTCAGAAAGATAGTCTTCAAAAATAAAGTCTCACAAAACTAGGTTATTTAAAACTAATTCAACACACAAAAAAATATACATTGATAATGTTAGTAATCAGGGACATATTAAACTCTTAAGTCTAAAATATTTTTAATTGAAAACACATCTGAAGTAAATTGCTGTTGTTCTTCTGAGGTGCCATCAATTTAGCTCTGACTCATAAGTGATCCTATGTAAAACAGAAAAAATCACTGCCCGGTCCTCTGCCATGGCCACGATCACTGTTATGTTGGATTCTATTGTTGGAGTTACTATGTCAATCTGTCTTGTTCAGGGTTTTCCTCTTTTTCATTGAGCCTGTGCATTACCAATCAAGATGTCCTTTTTCAGGGACTTAATGTTCCAGACAACATGTCCAAAGGATATAGGACATAGTCTGGCCATCCTTACTTCCAAGGAGTACCTGGTTGTACTTCCTCCAAGAGAGATCTGTTCATTTCTTTTGACAGTCCAAGTTACATTAAATATTCTTCTCCAACATCACAATTCAAAGGCATCAGTTCTTGTTCTGGCTTCCTTATTCATTCTCCAGGTTTTGCATGCATGTGATATGATTCAAATACCATGGCTTAGATCAGGCGCACCTTAGCCTTCAAGGTGACAGTTTTGCTTTTCATGACTGTAAAAAGGTCTTCTGTAGCAGATTTTCCCAATGCACGACATTTTTTGATATCTTGATTCCGTGGATGTAGACTGTGCATCTAAGTAAAATGAAATCCTTGATAGCCTCAAACTTTTCTCCATTTACCAAGATGCTGCTTACTGGTCCAGTTGTGAGAATTTTTTTTTTCTTGATCTTGGAGTGTAATCCATACTGAAGGCTGTGGTCTTTGATCTTCATCAGTAAGTACTTCAAGTCTTCTTCACCTTCAGCAAGCAAATTTATGTAATCTGCATATTGCGGGTTGTTAACGAGTCTTCCTCCAACTCTGATGGCTTGTTCTTCTTCATGTAGTCCAGCTTCTTGTAATATTTCCTCAGCATACACGCTGAACAGGTATGGTAAAACGATATAACCCTGATGGACACTTATCCTGAATTTAATCTATGCAGTGTCCCCTTGTGTTTGAATAACTGACTCTTGGTCCGTGTTCAGATTCCTCATGAGCACAACTAAGTGTTCTGGGAGTCCCATAATCCACAATGATATACATAATTTGTTATAATCCAAATAATCAAATGCCTTTGCATAGTCAATAAAAAATAGGTAAAGATCTTTCTGACGGTCTCTGCTTTCAGCCAAGACCCGTATGAAATCAGCCATGATACCTTCTGAATCCAGTCTGAATTTTAGGCATGTCCCAGTCAATATATTGCTGCAGCCACTTTTGAAGAATTTTTTTTTTTGCTAAATTGTAATGTGTGTGCTATTAATGATATTGCTCAGTAATTTCCATGTTCAGTTGGATCACCTTTCTTGGATATTGGCATAAATATGGATCTCTTCCAACCAGTTGACCAGGTAGCTGTCCTCCAAAATTCTTAGCATAGATGAGTCAGCACTTCCAGTACTGCGTTTGCTGTTGAAACACTTCCATTGAGGTTCCATCAATTCCTGGAGCCTCATTTTTTGCCACTGCCTTCACCGTAGCTTCTACTTCTTCCTTCAGTACCATTGGTTCCTGGTCACATGCTGCCTCTTGAAATGGTTGAATGTCAACCAATTCTTTTAGGTCAATGATTCTGTGTGTTCCTTTCATCTTCTTTTGATACTTCCCACATCGTTTGATACTTTCCCTGTGCACTTCTTTACTATTGCAACTCCAGGCTTAAATTGTTTCTGGAGTTCTTTCAGCTTGAGAAACGCAGAACATGTTCTTGCCTTTTGGTTTTCTAGCTTCAGGTCCTTGAACATGTCATTACAATACTTTACTTTGTCTTCATGAGTCACCCTTTGGAATCTCCTGTTCACTCTTTTACTTAAACATTTCTTCCTTTTAATTTAGCTACTTGACATTCAAGAGCAAGTTTCAGAGTATCTCCTGACATCCAATTTGATCTTTCTTATCTTTTTAAAGGTTTCTTTCTTGTATGATGCTCTAGATGCCATTCCATAACTTTTCTGGTCTTCAGTCATTGTTGTTCAATGTGTCAAATCTATTACTAAGATTGTCTCTGAATTCAGGTGGGATACACTCAAGGTTGTACCTCAGCTCTCGTGGACTTCTAATTTTCTTCAGCTTCAATTTGAACTTGTGTAGGAGCAATCAATTGTGTGGATAAAGCAAATTATAGCTAACCTTGTGGAGAATGGGAATTTTAGAATAATTCACTGTGCTTCTGAGGAATCAATATATGGATCTAGAGGCAGTCATTCTAATGAACAATGGGACACTGCATGGTTTAATGTCATTTAAAGTGTGCATCAGGATTGCATCCTCTTACCATACCTTTCAATCTGTATACTGAGCAAATAATCTGAGAAGCCAGACTCTATGAAGAAGAATGAGGCATCAGGTTTGGAGGAAGACTCATTAACAACCTGCATTATGCAGATGGCACAAACTTGCTTGTTGAAAGTAAAGAGGATTTGACACTTACTAATGAAGATTAAAGACGACAGCCTTCAGAAATGACTGTGCCTCAACATCAAGAAAACAAAAATCCTCACAACTGGACCATGAAGCAACATCATGATAAATGGAGAAAGGATTGAGGTTGTCAAGGATTACATTTCACTCAGTTCTACAATCAACATCCAAGGAAGCAGCAATTGAGATACCAAAAGACCCATTGCATTGAAAAGTCTGCTGCAAAAGACTTCTTTAAAGTGTTGAAAAGTAAATATGTCACCTTGAGGACTAAGGTGGGCCTGATCTAAGCCATAGTATTTTGAATTGCATAATATGCATGTGAAGGCTGGATAATGAATAAGGAAGACAGAAGAACTGATGCCTTTGAATTGTGGTTTTAGAGAAGAACAGTGAATGTATCATGGACTGCCAAAAGAGCAAATAGATTTGTTTAGGAAGAAGTACAACCAGAGTACTCCTTGGACTCAAATACAGTGAGACTGCATCTTACATACTTTGGACATGTTTTCAGGGGGAAACAGTCCCTGTAGAAGGACATCATGCTTGGTAGAGTGGAGGGTCAGCGAAAAAGAGGAAGACCTTTGATAAAATAGATTGGCACAGTGGCCACAATGATGGACTTAAGCATAAAAACAATTGTGGACATGGCACAAAACTGGGCAGTGTTTTGTTCTGTTGTGCATACAGTCACTATGGATCAGAACTGACTTGATGGTACGACAACATGAATCTAAAAAATTTGGAATAGTCAAAAAGGAAATGGAATTCATGACAATTGATATCCTAGGCATTAGTAGGCTGAAATGGACTGGTACTGTCCATCTTCAGTTGGACAATTATGTGGCCTACTTTGCTGAGAATGCAAATCAAAAGGATTATATTGAATTCATTGTCAAAAAGAACATTTCAAGATCTACTTTGTTGTGCAATAGTATGACAGGATAATATCTGAACACATATTAGGAAGACCAGTTAGCACAAGTATAATTCAAATTTGTATACTAGCCGATAATGCCAAAGAAGAAGAACTTGAATATTTTTACCAATTTCTCTAGTCTGAAATTGATCAAACATGAAATCAATATGCATCAATAATTAGTAGTGACTACAATGCACAGGCTGGAAATAAAGAAGGATCAGTAGTTGGAAAACATGTTTTTGACATTGCAAGACTGATAACTTATTCACCACAGAAAACTTTTTTCAGTGGCATTAATGACGACCAGATATGTATGTCTGACCTAACGGAAAACATAGGAATCTAATTGGCTACAATTGTGGAAACAGATTGAAAGAAATGACAGGAAAGTTCAATATCATCAGAAAAAGGCCAGGGATTGACTGCAGAACAAATCATCAGTTCCTCATTTGCATTTCAAGGTGAAATTGAAGAAAATTTAAACAAGTCCACAAGAGCCAAAATACAATCTTGAGTAAACTCCCTCTGGATTTGGAAATGCTGTGAAGAACATAGTTGACAAATTGAACACTAATGATTGAAAATCAGGAGACTTTTGTGGAATGACATGTAAGATATCATACAAACAGAAGATACATAAAAGAAGCCAAAGCTTATTAAAGAGAAAAGGAAAGAAACAACAATAAGACTGAAGAAGGCTAACTAGGCAGTTGTCTCCTTGATTCGCTCTGAGAACATAGGCCTGGGATGGTAACTGAACAGAGCAGTGTGGACAGCCTGGAAGCCCTAGAATTTGGCAGGCATAGGGTTGTCACATTGGACTAGGTAGTTTCCCAGTAAGTGGGAAACTACCTCTCTCAAAGATGAGGTAGCAGCATGCTGAGTCCTGCTTCTGCTGATGCATCATTTGAGAGGACTGCAAGTACAGATGTCTTCTTTGTTATCTGGGAGGAGGGGACTGGGCATGAGCCAGCTAAGATGATGAACTGAAATACTTAAGTAAATAGAATATAGTGCGGCAAAGACACTATGCTTGGGATAGCCACATTTTGAGAGTCCATCTGCTAACTGAGGGCTGACTGAGGGCACCAGTGCCCCTCTACCCTCTCTTCTTTGAGCTGCACCATAGCGTCTGAAGACTCAAGGCAGGAAGGACAGCACAGGAGGAGCGCCACCTTCTTCAGGTGGGAAGCAGAGTCAGCTACGCCAGAGGTCTCATGCTGAGCGTTAGTCCCAGGTGCCTAGAGTAGCAGATGGGGCCTGACTGATTTTGACAGCAGATGGATAGCTCCTCACTCAACACCTTTTTAAAATAAGACCACCTGGAAAACTGACTGCTGAGCCAGTTGGCAGCATCTCCACCACCATTTAGGGATCCGTATCATAGCATCAGCTGATGGTCCCCCAAGTCACTTCATAGGTAGAGTGCCATCTTTGCCAGTCAGGAGGCAGAGCATGCCACCCCTTAGGGCCCACCTGCTTTCAGAGGACACTGCATAGCACCCATCTCAGCAAATAAGTAGTTTTTAAGCTAAATACCTCTACAGAGTATAACAGCACTGGGCAACTGAGTGTCATAGCATCCTTGCTTCCTCCCTACCTTGAGCTACACCATAGGATCAACTGGCATAACAATGAAGAGTCACCACAAGTAACTCCCACCTTTAGCAGACAAGTGGTGGGACCTGACACCCCAGTCTACCTCAAGCCAGTCACTAGAGAACACAGAGGTGGCTGGTGGCCAAATCTAGTAGTGTCCTTACTCTTCTCTTAGAGCTATGCCTTAACTCCTGTTGGGATAACACCAGAGAAATCAAACACTTTCTTGATGGTACATAGAAAACAATCAATATCTAACCATTTAAAGAAGCAGTCCACCATGACTCTGGAAAAATCCAAAACTAAAGAATCAAAAACCTTACCAGATGAAGAAGCCTTTCTGAAACTATCAGAGGTCAAATACAAAAGAATTATGTATAGAGCACTCCTAGAAATTGAACAAAATACAGCAGACCAAAATGAAAAACTAAGTAAGTTATTTGAACTCGTGGTGCATCAATGATCTGAAATCCAGCAGAACAATAATACAATTACATAATTAGACGATTCAATCCAAAGACAAAAGAGCAGAATTGAGGTGATGGAAGCTAGAGTCAGTGAGCTTGAGGATAGAGCAACTGACACCAGCATGTATGAGGGGAAATGCTGAGGCCTGTCACCCACAGAGGCCCCTGTGAACAAAGTTACAAGCCTATGTGATGACAGGCAGAGGCATCTCACCTGTGACATATTTTTAGCCTACTGTCCCTGATAGTATTTTGCTTCCTAATTAAATCCTCCTCAGAAAATACCCTCTCTTCTCCTGGCATGAGGATCAAGGCAGATGCCTTCTAAGAGGGGCTTTACGACCTCCTTGGCTTATGAAATAATATTGGGAAAACCTGACCGGGAACTCCTAGAGAAAAGAGCTCGGAGGAATGAATTCCAATGCAGCACATCCTGCCTGAGAGCACCGAGGCTGGCCCAACCCCGCTGGCTTCTCCCAACTGCACATCCCCATTCACAGGTGATAAGTAGATTGCAGGAAGACCCTGGGAGGCTCCCCAGGGATGGCCCCCACCCCCTAGCTCTTAGAAATGAACATTCCACTCCTTGCATCAGGAAGATGGATAGGCTCCCAAGTTTATTATATTTGGTATTGGCAAATAGATAAATACTAAAGAAATACCCTTCTTAGAACAGCTTGAGAGAAGCTTAGAGTGAGAGACAGTGGACACTTATTGTCCCCACAGTAAGAGATAAAAAAGAACGAAAGCCAGCCAAGTGCCATCAATTCGGACAAAGAAGGAACAAATAGAGACTGTCAGAGTATAACTTTTTAAGATGAGTTTATTCTCTCTTCCTACACCTTTGACCTCGAGGCATAGGTAGAGTTAATAGAGTTCCAGGATTAGCCTTGTTCCGACTGTTGATTATAATTACAATATACTGGTCTCAAACTATTACTTAGAGGACCCTAATGATTAACGTGAAAAAGGACTACAAGGTATCAGTTCTTTAGTAGCCAACAGAGAGGACCCTAATAATTAACATGAAAAGTGACCACTGTCTCAGGCCATTATTTAGAAGACCCTATGATTAACATGAAGAGAGACCACGAGGTATTCACTTCTTGCTAGCCAATCGCTTACGTGGTCAAAGTACAGTTACCTCATTGACTATAAAATATAAAGGAAGACAGACCTTAACGGGTTGCCATTCTCCAAAACTCTTTCCTGTCTCAGTCTCATTTCCTCCGCCGACGCCGTACCCTCCCTTTGTGGGCCCAAAAAAGTTGTCGGAGCTGGCCCCCGGCATCAAAATCAGAAAAATTAAATAAGAAAAAGGAAGAAACATTAAGAAACGTGTGGGACTCTATTAAGAAAAATAATCTATGAATAATTGGAGCTCCTGAACAGAGAGTGACAGCCAAAAATAGAGTATTGTTGTACAGTTGGTGACAGAGAAGTTCCCTGAAATTATGAAAGAACATAGATATCCAAGATACTTATCAAATACCACAAAAACCAGACCCCAAAGGAAACACATCAATACATATTATAATGAAGCTTAATAAAATGAAACATAAACAGAAGCACTTAAAGCAAGAATGCTTAAAGCAAAGCTAACATACAAAAGGAAGCCCTGTAGGCTTTCTTCTAATTTCTCAGCAGAAATGATGTTGGCAAGAAGGCAGTAGGATGACACTGTCAAAGCCTTGAAGGAGAAAAACTTCCAACCAAGAATTATATATCCTGCAAAAGTGTCTCTCAAATATGACAGTGAAATTAACATATTTGTAGATAAACAGAAGCTTAGAGGCTTTGTGAAAAAACAACCCAAAACTAGAGGAAATACCAAAAGAAGTTCTTGGTTCAGAAGAACAAAATCATCAAGTGTATACTTAAGGAGGTAATGCAGGACACAGCATCCAGAATCCTACTCAGTTATGGAAGTCACAAAGCTCAATCAAAACTACAGTATTAAAAGAAGGAACAAGTGATTTTAACACAAAAACTATGATATCATCACACTAAAAACAGGGATATATTATACTAGGTATAATCCTTTTCATGGAGAGGAAATTAAAAATATATGCAGAAGTTAGAGTCTGTTTTAAACTTACAATATTAAGGGGGGGTCATAGGAGTAGATACAAAGCAAAATATCAACATGACATATCAAAATAAGAAGAAAAAAAGATGAAAAGTCAACCAATAAAAAAGAATGACCTGGAACAGAATATTAAGAGGAACATAGAAAACATCAACACCATGGAAATAAACTCATCAAAATGACAGCATTAAACAGATACCTGTCAGTAATTACCCTGCGTGTAAATGGATTGAATTGTCCCATAAAGAGACACAGAGTGACAGTCTGGATCAAAATACATGATCTGTCTATGTGCTGCTTACAAGAAACATGTCTTAGACTCAAAGATATGAACAAACTGAAAATCTAAGGATGGAAAAATATATACCAAGTTAACAACATACAATTGATAAAATTAAGGGATTCTTAGCTTTTGTTTTACTTATGCAGTTGTGTACCTTAATTGTTTTTCTGATATTGAATGGTCCCTGCATCCCTGGTATGAATCCTACTTGGATATGGTGAATTATTTTATTGATATATTATTGAATTGTATTTGCCAGAATTTTGTTGAAGAATTTTGTGTCTAATTTCTTGGGAGATACTGGTCTGTAGTTTTCTTTTTTGTATTATCTTTACCTGGTTTTGGTATTTGGATTATGCTGGCTTCATAGAACGAATTTGGGACTGTTCTGTCATTTACTATGCTATAACATGCCTATAGCAATACTGGTCTTAACTGTTCTCTAAAAATTTTGTATAATTCTCCAGTGAAGCTGTCTGGGACAGGACTTTTTTCACTTGAGACTTTCTAAATTACTTTTTCAGCCATTTCTTTCACGATGGGTTTGTTAAGTTTTTCTATTTCTGTTTGTGTTAGTTTTGATAGGTACTGTGTTCCTATAGACTGATCCATTTCCTCTAGGCTGTTGAATTTGTTAGAATAAAATTTTTATAAATTCTGTTACGATTCTTTGGTTTCAGTTGGGTCTGTTGTGATATCACCCCTCACATTTCTTATTCAAGTTTATGTTTCTACTGTTTCTCTACTTCCAGTTTGGCCAGTGGTTTATCATTTTTGTTAATCTTGGGTTATGCAACCAACATCTAGCTTCTAAATAAATGAACCCTAACACTACTGAAAAGGGAGATAGACTGCTTCACCAGCATAATACCAAAACCAGTTTTGGGTCTTGTTAACTCTTTCAATGATATTTCTGTTCTCTAATTCCTTTAGTTCTACTCTAATTTTTATTATTTGTTTTCTTCTGGTACCAAAGGGTTCTTTTGGTACTTTCTTTCTACTTGTTTGAGTTATAGGGTTAATTCTTTGATTTGGGTCCTTTCTTCTTTTTGTATGTGTGTATTTATTTAGATAAATTGACCTCAGAGCACTGTCTTTGTTGTGTTCCATAGGTTCTGGTAGGACATGTCTTTATTCTCATTTGATTCTATGAATTTCTTTGATCCATCCTTGATATCTTCTGTAACTCAGAAGTGTTTGAGCAAAATGTTGTTCAGTTTCCATGTGTTTCTTTTTCTTTTCCCTTGATTTTTCAGCTATTGAGTTTGACTTAGTGACTTTCTGCTATAACAAGATGTTTTGCAATGTTTCAATGCTTTGAGTTTTGTTAAGATGGGCTTTGTGGCCTAATACATATTCTAGAGAATATTCCACGTGTGTTGGAAGTGTAGATATACTTCTCTCTTGTTGGGTGTAGTGTTCTATATAGTTCTATGAGGTCAGATTGGTTGATTGTGGCATTCACATCTTCCTACCTTTATCGAGTTTCTTTCTGGATGTTCTGTCCATCATGAAAAGTGGTATGTTGAATTCTCCTGTGATTACTATGGAGCAGTCTATCTCACTTTTCAATACTGTTAGGGTTCATTTATTTAGAAGCCAGATGTTGGGTGCATAAATATTTACTATCCTTATGCGCTCCTGATATATTCATTCTTTAACCCATAGTGACCTTCTTTGTTTACTTTGGTGAATTTTACTTTAAAGCCTATTTTATCACAAATTAATATTTTTACTCCTGCTCTTTTTTGAATGTTGTTATATATGTTGTTATATATTTTCCATCCTTTGAGTTTCAGCTTATTTGCATTTTAAAGTGTGACTCTTATAGGCAGCATATAGATTAAGATTTGTTTGTTTCTTTTACCCATTCTTATACTATTTTTCTCTTTATTCTATTTAATGATTTACACTCAAGCCAGCCATAGCTATGAATTTAGTGCTATCATTTTGGTAGCCTTTTTGTGTATTGCTGACAGTTTCTTTACTCCACTTACGTTTCTGTGTTGAGTCATTTTTCTTGATGTGTTTTCATCACTGTTTGTTTTATATTTGCTGAGATTTCTTGATTTTGTTTCTTATTTTGATGTGTAGCATTGTTTTAATTTCCTTTGCAGTTACCTGAATGTTTACCCCTAATGTTCTAGGTTTAAACCAGTCTTTAATAATTTCTTTGTATCACCTTCACTGCCTCTTGATGTGAAAAATCTATGAATACCTTTTTAGATCCCTCTTTTTGACATAATGTTGTCATCACTTACATAGATGCCTGTTTCACTATCTTTAGTGTTTTAGCTTTCATTTATTTTTGTGGTCTCTTTATCTATGTTGATATTTAGATGCTCTATGTTGCCTTGCAGGCTTGAGTGTATAGTAGATGTTGATTTTCTAATTGAAGAACTTCAGTGTTCTTACAATTTCGGTTTGGTTTTTGCAAATTTCGTAAACTTCTATTTAACTGGGAATGTGCTAATTTTGTCATTATATTTAAGAGACTATTTTACAGGATTTATAATTCTTGATTGGTGGTCTTTTTTCCATCTCAAGGCTTTGTAGATAAGCACTGCCAATTAAGTTTGGTTATTGACCCTAGAAAAAGTGCTATATATCTCATTGCTGACTGTCACTACAGTCACATTCAAAGTACTCCCCTTGGGAAGCTATGCAACAATGCCAGTGCCTAGTCCACCCTTCAAAGTAATTTTAGAGCTCTTTTTTTTTGGAATGACCATCAGAGCTGGTATTGCATTACGCTTGACGTCCTGAATATCATCAAAATGTCTTGCTTTCAATATTTCCTTTATCTTTGAGTAAAGAACAAAGTCATTGGGGCCAGATCACGTGGGTAGGGATGGTGTTCCAATAGAATTATTTGTTTACTGGCTAAGAACTCCCAACAGACAACTATACAACTAAATTTGCAAACTTAACAATGTGCACAATGGCCATTCCATAAGGAGTTTCCAAATTGCTTTGAAGGGTGGACTAGTTGCTGGTGTTGGTGCATAGTCTCCGAAGGGGAGTACTTCGAAGGTGGCCATAGTGATATTCAGCAATAAGGTATATAGCACTTAGAACAATTAAATTCACAGACTTAACTGTCAGACCTTTATACGTCATTCCATTGCTTTGTTGCCTGCGTGATTTTTGCCTAGTGTTTTTGATGCTTCTTTGCACACTATTTTTTTATTTCAGGCTAGCTGATTTTAAAAGTATTTCCTTATCTTCAGATTGGTTAAATTTGATTATAGTACATCTTGACATGGTGTCTTTCGTTTGGAATCTACCTTATGTGGAGTTCAATGTGCATCTTTAATAAGTTCTCATAATTTATCATCTCAGGTAGGTTTTCTGCCAACATATTTTCAAGAATTATCTTTATATTTTCTGTTATCCCCTCCATTTTGGGTACCCCAATAATTCATAAATTATTCCTGTTGATAGAGGCCCACATAACTGTTAGTGATTCATTTTTAGAGATTCTTTTACCTGATTTGTCTTCATATATGTTGGTGTCAGTTGCTATATCTTCATTCTCACTAATTCTGCATTTCGTTGCCTCAATTCTGTTCCTTAGACTTTCTACTGAACTGTCTAACTCTGTAATTCTATTGTTAATGTGCTGAATTTCAGATCATTGTTTCTCAAGTATTTCTTAAAGTCTGTTTAATTTTTAGCTGTGTTCTGATGCATTTTGCCTAATCTCCTTACTGATGTCATAAAGAGCTCTAAACACTACTCTTTTGTACTCTATCTCCAATAATTGTAGAAATCCTTTTCATCTGGAAAAATTTTTGGTTCTTTGTTTCGTGAGTTTTCTGAGTCCATTGTGGTCTGCTTCTTTAAATGATTAAAAGTTGATTCTGACCTATCACGAAGTTGTTCTGATCTACTTATGTTTTGTTATCGTATTCTAGCATATATAACATGACTGAATTAATCTGACAATTAGATTTGTCAGCTCACCCTAGAAAAAGTGCTACATGCCACATTGCTGAATTTCACTATGGTCACCTTTGAAGTACTTCCCCTGGGAAGCTATGCACCAATGCCAGCACCTAGTCCAACTTTCAGAGCCATTTTGGAACACTTTTTCTGGAATGGCCATCAGAGCTGTCATCATATTAACCTCAATGTCATCAATGTCATCAAAATATCTTCCCTTTGATACTTCCTTTATCTTCAGGTAAAGAAAAAGCCACTGGGGGCCACATCAGGTGAGTAGGAAGCGTTTTCTAATACAAGTATTTGTTTACTGGTTAAAACTTCCTCACAGACAGCTATGAAATTAAGTTTGTGGACTTATCACCATGCCCCATGCACAACAGTCATTCCAGAAAGAGTTCCAAAATTGGTTTGAAGGATGGTTTAGACACTGGCATTGGTGCACAGATTCCCAAGGGGAGTACTTTGAAGGTGACCATAGTGATATTCATCAATGAAGTATGTATCACTTAGAACAATTAAGTTGATGGAATTAATCATCAGACCTCATGTATATATATATAATTTAATTTAGTATTCAGATCAGCTAGTTGTGTGAGTTGGTTTGATTACTGGAGCCTTACACATTTCTAATGCCTGGTCACTGGGTGGCTAGAGTTTTATTCAGCTTGGCAGCCCAGTTCTAAGAGTGATACATGTGTGTTCAGCTTGCTGGGTATGGACACTGAGAAAGTGTGGGGAGGCTCAGGACAGCCAACAGATCTTTTTCCTTTGCATCTGTTTCCCTCTCCAAGTTTGGGAGAATAGCTCAGGGCATGTGTAAGGGATCTTACTTTTGGTCCAGGTAGTGCATCAGAATTTGGCACTGGGTGCAGATTGGAGAAGGGAGGGAGAAGCATTGGGAAAAGGGAGAGATTAACCTGTAGGAAAGATTTAAATTCACATGATTTCACAAGCACTTAGCTTAGTGATGCTCATATTGAAGTTCTCTGAGATTCTGTAGGCGCGACCACCTGAAGCTCAGCTTCCCTGCTGAGACAGACATGTTCCATTCACTATGCCACTGTGAGCTGTTTCTCCCGCTGCTGTACTGGCAATAACACGTCCCTGTGTAGTGTGGATCTAATTCTGGCCTAAATAGTTGCTTCTAGACCTACTATATCCTCCCTGTTGTCCAGTCCAATCTCTCAGCTTGGCTCCTGATATTCAGGGCTCCTAGAATGTCCTATACAATCTGTTCAGTTGTTTGTTCTTTTTTTGTTTGGGGGTTCACAATAAGCATGTGGCTACTCCACCATGTTAGCCCTGTCTCATTTTCCTATTTCTGATGTGGCAAAGAAGTTATCAGATAGAGAGAATTCTACTAGAGTATAGTGTTAGAAGCTGAGGAAAATAATGGGCAAGAATGTTCTTTCCTAGTGCAAACACAGGGACTAATCAAATAACTTCATACACTGCTAGACCAGAGGGTCTTCCCAGTGCCTGCTACTGTTCATAAATATACCATCATTGATACGAATGAGAAACTGCTATTACCACTGAGTTTCTTAATCTTCTACTTTTCAGATAGAAGTATTTATCTTCCATGTTCTACCAGCATACACTATATTTACTCATATAAAGCATGTTTACTACATTTTTTTTGCTTAAAAAATATGATACTAAATATTAGAGGTGAAGAGATAACTTTTATTTTACTGTGAACAACACTATTCAAAAGCAAACTACAACTGCACCTAATGGTGTTAAACAGGGCATCACTTTATGAATAAATCACCAGAGTTTTGAGTGGAGGTCAGGAAATGCTAGTCGAAAAATCTTGAACACTAATTATATGCATGCAGTTACACAGGTACAGCTATGTAGACATGAAGATATAAAAATGAGAAAAGAATTCCAGACCACAGGCAAGGTAAAATAAATGTGATATTATTGAGAAACTGGTGAGAAATGTACCCAAGGATATTGTCATACTGGAGCTTAAAATATGATTGAAGAGGAAGATGAGGGATTATTTTTTTTCTTGGTAATTTTTTTTAATTTAATATTACTGAGTGAAAATGTACATTCCCTTATAAATTTACATGCCAACCTATATGCAGCTTCCACTGTTCTCCCTGTTCAGTGACAACACACCATTCCTCTCTGCTCCATACATGTCTCATTCTCCCAATAGTCTCCTTTCCTCTCCTCTACAACCATTCTCCTTCCTCCAGCCAGAGGTCAGCAGGATGATATCCTGTAGATGTATAGAACCATAAAGTGCATCCAATATATGGTCACTCTGCATTGCCAAGTCCAATTGATTCGTGTCCGAAGAGTGCACCTTTGTTATGATTTATGGGTAAGGACAGCATCAAGGCCAGGGGCCATGCACCCAGGGGATCCCGGAAGCCGCTGGACCATCAGTTGCAGTCTGTTACTGGAGATCTTAGGGTGCACCCCTTTTTATTCTTGTGTTGGCAGTGAGACTCAAGTTAGTGAGCTCCATCGTGGCTATCACTGGTGGTGGCCAGGTACCATCCAGTTATTCCCAACGCAAGTCGATGGCACTCACTCATGTAGGTCTCTCTATCTTCTGGGTTGTCTTTACCCCATGTCATTTTGGATAGGTAAACTATGGTACATATACTCAATGGAGCACTATGCAATGATAAAGAATAACAATGTTTCCAGGAAACATCTCATAACCTGGTTTCAACTGGAAGAAATTATGTCGAGTGAAAGTAGTCAACGACAAAAGGACAAATATTGTTATGAGACCTCTATGATAAGATCTCAAAAACAGACTTATGTATTGAAGAAAAGACACTTGGACCGCTGCAAGGAAGGGAAGGGAGGAAGGGTGGGGGGGAGGGTTTAGATTAGATAGTTGCTAGAAATCTGGTTGTGTGAAATCGGTGATAACGCACATTAGAAACAAGAACATCATTAAGTGGATTTCAGCATAACTTGAGTACTCCTTCCATCCTAACCCAATATTGCAAGGATAGAGTAGCAGGGGACCATGCTCTTAGGCGAAATCAAGGCCAATTGGCACAACTAGAGTTTTGCTAAGAGGGCTCTCTGCACCCCACATTGGAGAGTGGCATCTGGGGTCTTAAAAGCTGCCAAGCTGCCATCCAAGGGCACAGCAAATAGTCCCAACTCAGCAGGAACGGATGCCCACCGAGGGATTATTTTTGAAATTCCAAACACATGGAGAGCACTGGATGGTACTCTTATAGTAATACTTTATTACAGAATTGTTAGCATTAAAAATAAAGTAACATCTGATGTGATACATAATAGAGGCAATGATTCCCAGAAAAATTTTACAAATATGACTTTGGGGATGCTTTTCCTAGCACCATGGTCCTCTAAGCAGAGATGCCTTTAGATGTCTATTGTCAAATGAGATGAGTCCTCTAGGGTGGACAGCACTTTCCTAATGCAGCCAAAAGCCAGAAATATGTCTGCATGAGAGAAATATGTCTGATGTTGCTGGCTTTGAAAATGGAGGTAACGTGCCATGAGTCAAGGAGAGATGACAGTCTCTAAAAGCTGAAAAGGTGAGGAAAAAGATTCTCTTCTGGAGCCTCCAGGAAAACAACAAAAGCAGCCCTATCAATACTTTAATCTTAGCCCAATAAGACCCATTATAGACTTCTGGTCTACAGAACAATAAAATAACACATTTATGAATGTTAAGAAGCTAAAATCCTCAAGTAGTGCAAAGAGTTAACATGTTAGGCAGCTACCAGAAATACTGGAAGTTAGAGTTTATAGAAGTGCCTCTGAAGAAAGCCTTGGCAATCTGCTTCAGAAAAGTCAGCCACTGAAAACCCCGTAAGGCACAGTCTTACTCTGACATACAAGAAGTCACAATGAGTTAGAATTGACTTTATGGCTACTGGTAGAGTTGATATAAGTTGTTATAGCAGCAATAGAAAACTAATAGGCTTTATGTCTCTTATCCTTGCTAGAATAGGTTTTTTTTTTTTTTTTTTTGAGAATCTGAAAATTGCATATTATTGTTTAAATATCCCCTAGAATTTGGGTTCATGTTCGTAGTTGAATGGATAGCCTACTGTTTGGAAATTTTTTGGAAATTATTTTGGAGACTTGATACCCTCATCTCTCAATGTGTCCAAATATGTAAATGGGTGAGATCAGAATTCTTTTTTTTATTACGATGATTGAATGAAAATGTACATTTCCATACAAATTTGCATGTGCAACAATATGCAGCTCCCACTGCTCTCCCTGCCCAATGACAGCACACTCTTCCTCTATGCTTCATACATGTCCTATCCTCCCAAAAATCTTCTATCCACTCATCTCCATCCACTCCCCTTCCTCCAGTAAGAGGTCAGCAGGATAATATCCTATAGATGCATAGAACCGTAAACTGCCCACAAGATATGGTCACTCTGTGTCCACAAGTCCAATCCATTCCTGTCCAAAGAGCTGAACTTCATTATGATTTGTGGACAGGGGCAGCATCAGGGTCAGGGCCATTCTTCCAGGGGAACCCCAAAACCCCTGGACCATCATTTGTGGTCTATTAGTGGAGATCTCAGAGTGCACCCTTTTTATTCTTGTGTTGCCAGTGAGACTCAGTTTTGTGAGCTCCATCACGGCTATCACTGGTGGTGGCTAGACACCATCCAGTTTTTCTGGTCACGAGTAGACACCCCCTCATGTGGTTCATAGGTTCTGAGTTCTCTGTCTTCTGGGTTCTCTTTCTCCCCTGTTGTTTTGGTCCTCGGTGATCATCCATTCCTGCTGAGTTGGAACCATTTGCTGTACCCTCAGATGGAAGCTTTTAAGACTACAGATGCCAGTCACCAATGTGGGGTAAAGACAGCCCTCATTAGCAAAATGCTAGTTGTGCCAATTGGCCTCGATTTCCCCTGAGAGTGTGGTCCCCAGCTCCCCGCCTCAGCTACTCCGTCCTTGCAATTTTGGGTTAAGATGGGAGGAGTATTCAAGTTGTGTTGAAGTCCAGTTAATATTGATCTTCTTTCTAACATGTGCTGTCACCGATTTCACCCAACCAAAATTCTATCAACTATCTAATCTAAACCCTTCCCCCCTTGCCCACCCTCCCTTCCCACCCTGGCAGCCGTCAGAGTCTTTTAGTCTATGCATGAGTCTGTTTTTAAGTTCTTGTCATAGGGGTCTCATACAACATTTGTCCTTTTGTCTGTGACTACTTTCACTCAACATAATGTCCTTCAGTTGAACCAGGTTATGAGATGTTTCCTAAAATCAATGTTGTTCTTTATCATTGCGTAGTATTCCACTGGGTATACGTACCATAGTTTACCTACCCATTCCTTTGTTGTTGGGCATCTGTGTTGATTCCATCTTTTTGCTATTGTGGACTGTGCTGCAATAAACATTCGTATACATGTATCAGTTGGTGTGAAAGGCCTCGATTCTGTAGGATATATTCCAATCAATGGAATTACTCAGTCAAATGGTATATCTATATTCAGTTTTTTAAGGGAGTGCCAGATTGCCTTCTAAAGAGGCTGCACCATTTTGCAATCCAACTAACAGTGTAGGAGAGTTCCAATTTCTCCACAGCCTCTCCAGCATTTGTTGTTTTGTGTTTTTTTGGATCATGGCCAACCTTGTTGGAGTGAGATGGTATCTCATTGTAGTTTTGATATGAATTTCTTTAATAGCTAATGACTGTGAGCATGTCCGCTTGCGTTTTTTGGCTGCCTGGATCTCTTTTTCAGAGAAGTGTCTGTCAATCTCCTTTGCCCATCACTTAATTTGGGATCAGGATTCTTCACAACTGAAAAGTCAAGTGGGGGGCAGGGAGACAAAAAACTATATTTATAGTTTTGTGACATTTTTACCTGAGTCGTGACAGTTACATCATCAGTGACGAACCTACTGCTCACCCTTGCCTTAATGAAGTACATGGATTCTTATTGCCCCAAACATTTGAAATAAATGAGCTGCCAGAAGCTTCCACTCATCAGTATAATAGTTGAATGCTAGAGTGCTTCTGCCAATTTAGCACCATAATATTAAGAGTATAATCACACAAATCACCTATTTCATGAAACAATTTAATAAATTGCCATTAGGCCAATTAACAGTTACTTACAGATGACTTGTTCTTGAACAGCCTTTTATATCCAAGTCACTTGAAAAGGCAAGATGTTTTTGTTAGTTAATGCCCAATGTAATTAGCTTATACTGAAATATTGACTTTACATTAAGCAAGATAAATGCTAACCTATTGGCGGCCAAATGCTCTTTTTATAAAGACTGACATTTTACAGATAAAAAGACAGTGTGAGGTCATTCTGTCACTTTTGTGGGATAAAGGAATGCCAGCCAAGTGCCGTCGAGTCAGATCCGTATAGATTACTTATTAGGTACGAAAGTACTGAGTGTAGTGATGCTGAACTTTTACTACTGTGGCTGAAGAAGTCAGGCTGAAATCTTTACATCTGGAATAAACATGGTGACCTGATGGTGAAGTGGTTAAGAACTCAGGCTACTGACCAAAAGGTTGGCAGTTCAAATTCATCAGTGGGTCCTTGGAAACTCCATGGGTAAAGTCCTATTTTATCCTATAGGGTCACCATGAGTCAGAATCAGTGTAATGGCAATGGGGTTTATACCATGATGTATAAATAGGTTGCCATTGTTCTTTCTGGTTCTGAATTACAGAGATCTTATAGGGCAAAGTACAACAGCTCATACGGCATCCAAGGCTGTGAAGTTTTAAGGAAGAAGACTATCACAACTTTCTCCTGCAAAGCAGCTTGTGGATTCAAATTGCCCTGCTGACTTTTGGGTTCGAAGATGAGCACTTTAACCACTGTGCCACCAGAGTTCCTTACATCATAATATATCACATCTTTTCTTGTCTTTTCTGAGAAAATCTATCATTAGAAAACTTCCAGCCCTTTTCATATGGCATAGATTCAACTTTCCACATATTTTGGAACTCTCTGTGATAACAAGTGTATTTTTTAACTTGTCTTAATTTACAGCCATGATGATGTTGAAAAAAGGAAGAGAATATGGAGTCAATAATTTTGATAGTTTACATCCTAAAATTTCTATTCCATGTGTGTGTCCGATACACATTTAAAAAAACAAACAACCCACTACCATCAACTTAATTCTGACTCATAGCAACCCTGTAGAACAGAGTAGTACTGCCCCATATATGTTTCCTCATGGATTTGAAATGCTAACATTTTGTTTAGCAGCCAGGGCATTTAACTACTGTACCACTAGGGTTTCCATGTATGTGTACAGATATTGCCAAATACTACAGTTCTCTGGCCTATGTTTGGCTTGGCTGGCCTATGTTAACCTTTGGAAATCTCCCTAGGGTTTTTTTTTTTCCCCTCTACTTCTCAGAAGTGATCCCTCTCTAGAACACTACATATCCTTTCAATTAGTTCAAACTCTTTGCAAAAATCTACTTCCTCTAATTATATCTGCTTCCCATACCCCCTTCTTAAAACTCACCTTACTCTTACAATTCAAGGGGCAGAGACATAAAGTTCTGTTTACAGTGAAATAAAGGGAAAAATAAATAGGACAGTCTATGCAATTTAATATTTCAAAATCTATTTGGCTACAGATGTGTGGTTTTGTGGTTTGTTTAGAGTATGTGTGTCCACTGTTTTCCTGTACTTCTTTTACTTCCTCCAATTTTAGGTAGATTTGATTCAAGATAGATTTTTTTTTTAATTTCCTTAAATTGTTACCAGTTTACCTGAAGAGGTTCAGTTTCTATGAATGACAGACCTTCCAGCCGTTAAGTTGATAATATTTACAATGACCCCATTAGACAAAGCAGAGCTGCCCAACAGGTTTGCCAAGGATGTAATTCTTTAGGCAAGTAGACTACCACATCTTTCTTCCACAAAGTAGCTGGGTCCAAGTGTCAACCTTTGATTGGCAGCTAGCTGAGTACTTAATCACTGTTCCATCAGTGCTTATCAAAAAACAGAGAGTCAAAGATGAAAAAAATTAGAGTAAATCCATGTGAGCCCAAATATAATCTTGAGTGTCTCTCATCTGAATTTAGAGACCATCTGAAGAGCAGATTTGACACACTGAACCTAATTACCTATGACCAGATGAGCTGTGGAATGACATCAAGGGTATCGTACATGAAGTAAGTAAAAAGTCATTAAAAAGATAAGACAAGGAAAGAAAACACCAAAATGGATGTCAGAGGGGACTCTGGAACTTGTATTTGATAAAGTAAATGGAAGCAATGATGAAGTAAAAGACCTGAACTGAAGGATTTCAAAAGACAGCTAGAGAAGAAGACAAACTGAAGTATTAGAATGAAATCTGCAAAGACCTGAAGTTTGAAAACCAAAAGAGAAGAATAGCCTTAGCATTTTTCAAACTAAAAGAACTGACGGGGGTGGGGGGGAGTCAAGCCTTAAGTCGCAATGCTGAAGCGTTCAATGGGTAAAATATTGAAAGATACAGGAAGTATCCAAAGCAGACAGTCCACAGTCAATCACTTAAGAAGGTAATGTATTATCGAGAATTCAGGGTACCGAAAGAAGTTCAAGCAGAACTGAAGAGACTGGCAAAAAGCAAAGCTCTAGTCAAGCACTATAGCTGCTAATCCAAGGACTGGTAGTTCATATGTACCAGCAACTCCTTGAACACTTTATGGAGTAGTTCTACTCTGTACTATAGAGTTGACATAAGTTGGAATTAATGTCATGGAAATGGGTTTGGTTTGTCTGGTTAGGAATTGATGGAATACCAACTGAAATGTTTCAATAAATGAATGCGGTGTGGGAGGTGCTCACTCACCCACCTTAAAAACTATGGAACACAGCTACCTGGCTGTCATAGATGGAACTGTGTGCTCCAAAACACGTGTGCGGCAATTTGGCGGAGTCACGATTCCCAGTATTGTGTGATTGTCCTCCATTTTGTCATTTTCTTATGTTGTAATTTCTAATCTCTGCCTGTGATTAATAGGGCAAGATTAGGTTATGCTGGAGAAGATTAGGGTGGGACTATAATATCCTTGTCCCCACTTGTCTGTCAGTTTATTATACTATTGGAGTTTGTGTGTTGTTGTCATGCTGTAAGCTATGTCACCTGTATTTAGATACTAGCAGTGTCACTCATGCTGGATAGGTTTTAGCTGAGCTGCCAGACCAAGACAGACTAGGAAGAAGGACCCAGCAGTCTACTTCTGAAAGAATTAGCCAGTGAAAACCTTATGAATAGTATAGTTATTATTATGAACAATACCATTAACATCACATGCAAGTAAAATTTTGCAAAAGATCATTCAAAAGTGACTGCACCATTGTATTGACAGAGAACTGCCTGAATTTCAAGCCAGATTCAGAAGAGGATGTTGAACCGGAGATATCATTGCTGATGTCAGACGGATCCTGGTTGAAAGCAGAGAATATCACAAAGATGCTGACTTGTGCTTCATTGATTACGCAAAGGCATTGAACTTCATGAATCATAACAAATTATGGCTAATATTTGAGAGAATGGAAAGTCCAGAACACTTAATTGTGCTCTTAATGAGTCTGTACATGGGTCAAAAAGCAGTCATGCAAACAGAACAAGATAACACTTCATGGTTTAAAGTCAGGAAAAGTGTGTGTCAGAGTTGCATTCTTTCACCATACTTTTTCAACTGTATATTAAGCAAATAATCTGAGAAGCTGAACTATGTGAAGAAGAATGAGGCATTAGGATTGAAGGATGGCTCATTAACAACCTGCGTTACACCGACGACACAGCCTTGCTTGCTGGAAGTGAAGAGGATTTTACACTTAGCAATGGAAATCAAAGACCACAGCCTTCAGTGTGGATTGCACCTCAACATCAAGAGAACAACAGTCTTCACAACTGGACCAGTAAGCAACATCATGATAAATGGAGAAAGGATTGAGGTTGTCAATGATTTCATTTTACTTGGTTTCACAATCAATGCCCTAGGAAGGAGCAGTCAAGAAATCAAAAGATGCACTGCATTGGAAAAATCCGCTGAAAAGGTCCTCTTTAAAGTACTGAAAAGTAAAGATGTCACTTTGAAGACTAAGGTGCACCTGACTCAAGCCATTGTATTTTCAGTCACATCATATGCATGCAAAATCTGGAAAATGAAGAAGGAAGACAGAAGAAGAATTGATGCCTTTGAATTGTGATGTTGGAGAACAATATTGAATGCAGCATAGACTGCCAAAAGAAGAAACAGATCTGTTCTGGAAGAAGTACAAGCAAAGCGCTCCTTTGAAGCAAAGGTGTAAAAACTGTGTTTTACATACTTTGGACATATCCAGTGGGATCAGCCCCTGGAGAAGGACATCAAGCTTGGAAGAGTGGAGGGTCAGTAAAAAAAGGGGAAGACCCTTAACAAGATATAGTAAGCATAAAACCAATAGTGGGCATGGCATTGGACTAGGCAGTGTTTTGTTCTGTTGTGTATAGGGTTGTTGACACTGACTTGATGGCACCTAGCAGTAATAACAACATGACACCCTTACTAAGATCACCTCCCTGATCCAATGTAAATGGAGTTTCCCTGGAGTGTGGCTTGCACCACCTTTTATCCTACAAGAGATAAAAAAGAAGTAAACTGAGAGCTGGAGATCTTGCAACATCAAGATACAATACTGGGAGCAGAGGAAATCCTTCAGATTCATGGTTCCTGTGCTAAGATGCTCCCAGACCAAGGGAAGGCAGATGCAACATAAAGAAATTCTTCCAGGACCAACAGAAACAGAAAGCCTACTCCTAGAGCTTGCACCCTGAATTTGCATTGGCGACTCAGGACAGAATGAACTTCTCTTTGTTGAAGCCATCCACTTGTGATATTTATGATAACACAGCACTAGATAACCAAGACACTGGCCAAAGGACTGGAAGAGCTCTATATTTCTGCCCTTTTCAAGGGAACGTGACACAACAGAACACAGAAATTATCAAACAATATCATTACCATCACACACATGAAAAATTTTGCTGAAAATCATCCCAAAGCAGTTGCAGCAGTGTATCAACAGAGAACTGTCAAAAGTTCAAGCTGGGTTCAGAAGAAGTTGTGAAATCAGGGATATAATTGCTGATGTCAGATGGATCTGGGTGGAAAGCAGAAAATACTACAAAGAAGTTTACCTACAAATGCATTCAACTGTATGAGTCGCAAGACATTATAAATAGCACTGGGAAAAATAGGAATTCCCTAACACATAATTGTGCTCCGGAAGAACCTACATGTGGATCAGGAGACAGTCCTTCAAATGGGACAAGTAGATAACACATGCTTTAAAGTCAGGAAAAGTGTGTGTCAGAGCTGTATCCTTTCTTCATACTTATTCAACCTGTATGCTGAGCAAATGATCCAAGAAGTCAGACTACATGAGGAAGAATGGGGCATCAGGACTGGAGGAAGATGCACTAACAATATGCCTTATGCAGATGATATAACCTTGATTGCTAGAAGTGATGACAATTTGAACATCAGAGACCACAGCCTTCAATACAGATTCAGTTCAACATCAAGAAAACAAAAATCCTCAGAACTGGACCAATAAGTAACATCATGTTTAAAGAGAAGATGGTTGTAAAAGATATAATTTTATTTATATTTACAATGAACACCCATGGAAGCAGCACTCAAGAAATGAAATGACATACTACACTGGTCAGATCTGCTGCAAAAGATCTCTTTGAAATGTTGAATAGCAAAAAACACATTGCTTTGGGGTCTAAAGTGTACCTGACCCAAGCCATGATATCTTTAATCTTCTCACACACATGCTAAAGCTGGAAAATGAATAAGGAAGATAGACGTGCTGATAACTCTGAATTATGGTGTTGGTGAAGAATACTGAATATACCATGGGCTTCTCAAAGAACAAACAAATCTATCTTGGAATAAGTGTAACTAGAATGTTCTTAGACACAATGATGGTATAACCTCTCATATACTTCAGCCATGTTATCAGAAGAGACTAGTCTCTGAAGAAGGACATCATACTTGGTAAATTTAGAGAGTCAGAGAAAAAGATGAACACCCTCAACAAGATAAATCAACACAGTGACTGCAATAACAAACTCAAGCATAAAGATTATGAAGATGGTACAGGACCAGGAAGTATTTCATTCTGTTGTACATAGAGTTGCTAAGAGTAGTAACTGACTCCACATTGCCAAATAGCTACAAATAGTAACAAAGGGAAATTGGAGAGACAGTGATACTATTCTGGTAATCTCCCTAATATGGCAACTTAATTTTAACCATAAGATTATTCATATTCTCTTTTGTGCTTGCAAAAAATTATTTTACTCAGTTTGTGACCAATTTCAAGTGATGGCATCCCCTATAGAATGGCAATTGAATAGTTTCTGATAGAAATTTTTTACAGTTCTAAAGGTAAGATGTGCAAGTTGTACCTTAAATGGTAACAGCACTGAAGTTGGTTTTCTTAATTTCGATCAAGTAATACGTATTTTCAATAGAAACATAACCTAGGTATTCATGCACATGTAATTTCTGTCTGTGTCTTTATTTTATGTCCTATTATCATATTTTTATTGGCCACAAAGCTCTAAATTGAAATACGAAATTCAAAGTAACCGAGATTGAATCCTATGAATCCTGGTAGCAAAGTGACACAGTTCATACCCAACAGCCTCCCTCTGCAGTAGAAAGATGTGCCAGTTGGCTTCCTTAAAGATCGTTGCTATTAAGTACATTTGAATTGGTGACCCTATGTGCAACTGAAAGAAACACTGGCAAGTCCTGTACCATCCTCACAATCATAGCTACATTTGAGCCCAGTGTTGCAGCTACTTTGTCAGTTTATCTCATTGAGGGTCTTCTTTTCCTCTGACTCCCTACTTTACCTGATCCCTTCTCATAACCTGTTCAAAGTACTTAAGACAAAGGTCCTGCCATCACTGCTTCTATGGACCACACTGGCTCCACAACGTTTACAGTCTTGGAAGTCCTGTGAGGCAGTTCTACTCTGTCGAATGGTCTTACAGTGAATCAGAATTGAGTCAGTGGCAGTGGATTTTTGGAGTTTAGAGTTTGAAGCAGTAAAGGAATAATAGAATAAGTAGCACTAATCAGGCAGAACAAATAGGTTAATAAAGTGTTGCCTGTTAGTTTTGTGAAATCTGACATAAATAGAGCACTTGAGGGAATATGTCCTGTAGTCTCATTCATAATAAAATTTCAGCCTCTGGATGTGAACTGTTGCAGGGAGGAGCAAGTCAGTTGCAATAGTGAACCACTCTATTGGGAAAATGTTAAATGACTCAGGAAGCATCAAAATAAGATGGAAAGAAAACACTGAATCATTAAACCAAAAAAAAAGAAATTGGATGACATTCGACCATTTCAGAAGGTAGCGTGTGATCAGGAACTGAAGGAAGAAGTTCAAGCTACACTGAATGCATTGGCAAAGAACAGGGTCCAGGGATGGATGGAATATCAATTGAGATACTTCAACAAACAGATGCAGCACCGGAAATGCTCACTCATCTATACCAAGAAGTTTGTAACACAGATACCTGGACAATGAACTGGAAGATATCCATATTTATGCCTATTTCTAATAAAGGTTATCCAACCCAATGAGGGAATTATCAAACAATGTCAAAGGAGTGAACGTATCTGTTCTGGAAGAAGTACAAACAAAGTGCTCCTTGGGAGCAAAGATGGCAAGACTGCAGCTTACATACTGTGGACATGTTATCAGGAGGGATCAGCCCCTGGAGAAGGACATCATGCTTTGTAGAGTGGATGGTCAACATAAAAGAGGAAGACCTTCGATGAGATGGATTGACACAGTGGCCACAACAATGGGCGGCTTAAGCATAAAAACAATTGTGGACATGGTACAAGATTGGGCAGTGTTTTGTTCTGTTGTGTATAGGGCCACTATGAGTCAGGACTGACTCAACAGCACCTAACAACAATCGTTAATGTCATATACAAGTAAAATTTTGTAGAAGATCATTTAAAAGCAGTTGCAACAGTATATTGACAGAGTACTGTCAGAAATTCAGGCCAGATTCAACAGAGGACCTGGAACCAGGGACACCATTGCTGATGTCAGATAGGTTTTGGTTGAAAGCAGAGAACACAAGCAAGATGTTTAGTTGTGTTTTATTGACTATGCAAAGACACTGAATATGTGGATCATAATAAATTGTGGCTAATGTTGTGGAGAACGATAATTACAGAACACTTAATTGTACTCATGAGTCCATGGATCAAGAGGTAGTCTTTCGAAAAGAACAAAGGGACACTGCATGATTTAAAGTCAGGAAAGCTGTGTGTCAGGATTATATCTATTCAACCTGTATACTAAGCTAATAGTGTGAGAAACTGGACCATATGAAGAAGAGGCATTAGCTCTGGAGAAGACTCATTAACAATCTGTATTGTGCAGAAGGCACAACCTTGCTTGCTGAAAGAAAAGAGGACTTGAAATACATACTGATGAAGTTCAAAGACCACAGTCTTCAGTACAGGTTATACCTCAATGTAAAGAAAATAAAAATCCACACAGCTGGACCAATAAAGAGTATCATGACAAATGTGAAAAAGACTGAAGTTGTCAAGGATTTCATTTTGCTTGGACACACATTCAACATCCGTGAAATCAGCAGTTATTATCATTGGGCAGATCTGCTGCATAAGACCTCTTTAGTGTAGAGAAGCCACCTTGAAGACTAAGGTGCCCCTGAACCAAAGCCATGGTATTTTCACTTGCATCATATGAATGCGCAAGCTTGACAATGAATGCGGAAGACAGAAGAACTGATACCTTTGAACTCTGTTTTGTAGAAAACTACTGAAGGTATCATGGACTGTCAAAAGAACAAACAGATCTGTCTTGGATGAAGTTCAACCAGAGTGCTCCTTAGAACCAAGGATGGCAAGACTATGTCTCACATACTTTAGACAAGTTGTCAGGAGGGACTAGTGCCTGAAGAACAACATCATACTTGATAGTGTGGTAGAAGGGGAGACCCTCAACAAGATGGATTGTTACAGTGCCTGCAACGATGGGCTCTAGTGCAGCAAAATTTGTCACCATGGCAACTCGGAACCAGATGGTGCTTTGTTCTGTTGTACACAGGGTCTTTATCACTTGGAACAGACTTGATGGCACCTAACAACAACGATGTTTAAATATAATGGTGTCTACACATATAAGCATTTTTTCAAAGGCTTTATTTCCTTTCTTCCATTTATTATTTTCCTACTCTTTCTAAAATCAGTTTCACAAATCTTTCCAGCTCACATCCTCCCTGAGAGCTGCCAAAATTTTCAATCTACCAGAGGAGACAATGATCATGGTGACGTACAGTACCTTATGCCTCTTATACACACAATGCGTTGTAATGTGACTTTTCTGTTTGTTTTTTATCAAAAGACAGAGTTAATTTTCCTATGTCTTGTACCTGTACTGGTCTTGTAAATGGCTGTGGTCACATAACACAGTGAGATGAAATTGTGAGACTTTGTGACATCATGTGATTTCCAAGTCAAGGTTTCACAAGACTTTGGAAATTCAGCCTGACTATCTTTGAACCCTGCTACTGTGGGAGGTAGATTCATTTATATATGTGGAGATGCTTTGGGGAGGAGAACATGTATTCTCCTAACAGCTACACACAACTTCCAAGCACATGAAGGAGACCATTATCCCTCAGGCCTGCCAACTGCATGAGTGAATCTTACCGACACCACATTCAGCAGAGAAGAGCCATCTCACCTAATTGCCCAAAATACTAAACCAATGAATTGTGAGAAAAGAAATATAGAATAAATTTCAGGGTGATTATTTAAGAAAAAACATAGACAACTGATACAGTATTCTTCACATATTCAGAGTAAGAAACAGTATGAATAAACTAGAAAGGAATTAGTGTTATCTGAGAATGTGCTATGTCACCAATATTAATTGCTAGACATACTATCTCACTTAATTCTCACCTAGTGTGTGTGTGTGTGTTTATATTTTGCACTGGGAAAACTTTAAAATGCCAAAAAGCAAAGACGTCACTTTCAGGACCCAATCCATGGTATTTTCAATCATCTCATATGTAGACAAAAGCTAGATAACACATAAGAAGGACCAAAGAAGAATTTATACCTTTAAATTATAGTATCAGTGAAGAATACTGAATATACCATGCACTGTCAAAGAAACAAATCTGTCTGGGAAGAAATACAACCAGAATGGGCCTTAGAAGCTATGATGGTGACACTTGTTCTCACACACTTGGGACATGTTATCTGGAGGAATCAGTCCCCGAAGAAGGACATCATGTGTGACACAGTTGAGGGCCAGCTGGAAAGGGGAAGACTCTCAATGAGGTGGTTTGACACAATGACTACAACAATGAGCTCAGTTGTAGCAATGATTCAGAGGTTGTTGCAGGACCTAACAGTGTTTTGTTCTGTTGTACATAAGGTTGCTGTGAGCTAGAACTGACTTGGCAACTCCTAATAACAACTATATATATATACAGATATATATATATAGGTATATATCTCTATCTATCTGTACCTACATCTACATCTACATCTATATGTACACATAGAAGAACCTAAACTGCAAGACCAAGGAAATCAAGACTGTCCTGGCAAGTTCCAGCTTTCATTGTATGTATGCATGTGTGTGTGTGTGTGTGTGTGTGTGTGTGTGTGTGTGTAAGCAGAGAGAGAGAGAGACCAAAAAAAAATACCCTATGCTACTGAGTTGATTCTGACTCAGAGATCCCAGAGGACAGAGTAGAACTGCCCTATAGGGCTTTCAAGGAGTGTCTGATGGATTCACACTGCCAACATTTTGGGTAGCAGCCATGTAGAACTTAACTACTATGCCATGAGGTTATACGTGCATACATATACTTATATGCATATGAATGTATGCATAGGAATATATATGATAAACTAACCTAATTAATAATGTTGATTAAGAAAACATATCTATTAAACAAAGCCAGCTGTACAGAAATCTCTCAAAGTATACAACTTTCCTAAAAAACGCCAGTCACTACCATATGGTGTTTTACTTTCTCTTTAAAAAGCAAAATGAATTCATTCTAGGAAAGACAAAAAATTATTTAAAATGATAAAGAAGTATATAATATACATTATTCCAATGACAAAGATTTCCTCTTCTAACGTTAGTGATATACAGATGTATGCTTACCCCAGTGTATTTGGAGCCATTCTTCACTTGCTGTCTCAAAAATTATTAGAAAAATCATTAGATAATTCAAGATTTTAACAGCTTCTGGATTTATATTATCAACAACACTGTTGAACATTGACCTTTAAATTGTAACTATTTTAAATTTGTTGATTTATTATTAAATATTTCACATATGAAGAACACAGTACCTTTGCCCATATTGTTGTTAGTGGCTACCAAGTCAGCTCTAACTCAAGGCAACCACATACATAACAGAATTCACTGTTGCTGGTTTTATATTACCTCTATAATTACTACTATGAGTTCATTTCCTTTGCCTGTGGTAAATATTTCCCGATAAATAATAACACTGGCCCACATAATAGAGTACTGCCTTGGGGAAGGAGGGCATTTTATGTATATATTTCGTATATAGATTAACATTTTATTTTGTTTTGGCATTTCAGCTTTAGGGTTTGACACATTGTAAAAGTCATTTCAATTTTTAGGTTGTGTGATCCTATTTTTCTTTGTTACTCGAAAACTTCAGTACCAGTAGCTGAATGTTCACCTACACTTGCTTCAAGTCATTTGTTTTACATTTATACATTTAATCTATGTGAAAGACATCACTATAACGTATGTAGTGTGTGCAGTATCTGCAGTGTTTCTCAAATTTTGAACAAATTTCTGCTAGCTTCTACTAATAAACTCATTCCTTTTGTCTATGAATTTTAAATGACAGTTTTGTCACAAGTGAAATTTATTATTCATTTGACTCTATGTATCAGTACCACACCATAAGAACACAACTCCCCTTTTCTTATTCAAGGTGTGTCTGGATATTCTCGTCTCTATTCTTTCAGGGGAAAAAAGAGGCAAATTTTGAAATGTCTCCTCTACCCTGCCTATACTCCCTAAAATTTTGCCAAAAATCTCAGAGACATTACATTAAATCTACAAGACAACTTAGGAAATTCATCTTTTATAGATCTCAGTAAGATTTTTTTGTATATACTCTTCATTTCTCATTTCTTAATTTTATGAATGTTTACATTTATAAAATATATACATACATATTTATATATGACATTTGCAGCTGTTTGTTCTTAGCATATGCTTACTTGTCCATGGTTTTTATGTATTGGATTTTGTCTTCCCCAAATATGTTTTGACTAAGCTAGGCCAGCATTTCCAGTACTGTGTGCTTATCCACTATTTGTCATTTGATGTGATTCTGCTCTGTGTTCTAAATCCTACCTATAAATTGTTAATGAGATGACATTAGAGGCAGCTATGTCAGTGAAGCAGGACTCAATCTCTAAGATTAGATTATGTCTTTAACTAATCTCTTTTGATTTATAAAAGAGAGATGTGTGCAGAGAGACAGAGAGACCTCATGCCGCCAAGAAACAAGAACAAGAAAATAGCAGCATTAGGAAATGCTTTTATCTCGTACAGAGTTTCCAAATGAATGAGAATAAAAGAGTCTTTATCATTTAGTTTAACTTGGTTTTATAATCTTTTGAAGTGGCACTAGCCAAGACTTCAGTATATTTCTGTGAAACAAAATTCAATATGTAACATTGGATTTCAACAAAACCAAAAAAAAAAAAAAAAAAAAAAAATTGTACCTTAAATGACATTATCAAAACAATGAAAATGTGACTTATAGAATGGGAGAAAATATTTGTAAATCCTACACAGGATAAAGATTTAATACCTGGAATATATATAAAAATAAATTCATGCAATTGAACAACAAAATGATAAGCTACCCAATTAAGAAAAGAGTAAAGAATTTGTGCAAAGAAGATATACAAATACCTAAGAAGCACATTAAAATATATTCAATGTCATTAATCATTAGGGAAATGAAAACTACAATAAAGTATCACTTCAGTCCCACTATGACAGCTATTATAAAAATGCAAAAAATCAAAAAGTACCTACAAAGTACTGGCAGGAATGTGTAGAAGTTGGAGCCTTCATATGTTGCTAGTGAGAATGTAAAACAATGCTGCTGATATGGAAAACAGTTTCACACCTCCTTAAAATACTTGTTATAAAATTAACGTATGATCCAGAAATTTCACTTTTAGGTATAGACCAGACCAAAATCACGGAAAGTGGTGTTTCAAACAAACACTTACAGAAAATGTATATAACTGCACTGTTTACAGTAGCCAAAATGTGTAAACAGTCTAATTGTCCACCAATAGATGGATAGATAAACAAATGAATAAAAAGGCATATTATTTATCCATAGAAAGGAAGTTCTGATAACACACTACACTATGGATGAACTTTGAAAATATTACACTAAGTGAAATAAGCTAGATTCAAAAGTACAAATATTATTTGATTCCACTTACATTAAATGTGTAGGTAAGGCAATTTTAAGAAGACAGAAGATGCATTAGAGGTTACCAGGGATTGAGAGGAGGTAGATGAAGGAGAAATATTGCTTAACAGGTACAGTTTCTGTTTGGGTTCTAGAAAGTATTTTGAAAATAGATAGTGGTAATCATTACACAACATTGTGAATGTAATTAGTGCTGTTGCAATCTAAAGTTAAAATGGGTAAAATGGCAAATTTATATTATGCATATATTTGATCATAATAAAATTTAAAAAATTGCATTGATTCAGTCATAATTTATGATTAATTCACTTTGTATCACAGCAAGCATATCACACTGTGGAAGATATTACTCTAGTCCAAAATTCTCATGTGATACAATGATTATTCTTTAAAAACATAGGCTGTATACACAGTACTAAAACATATGATCTCATCAAATAACTTGTATCTGCTTTTATTCATTGGTTGGAGATATCCTGGGAGAAAAGCAATACTGGTGGCTGATAATAAAGAGCCAAGTAGGAGAGGGTGCGGAGTCAATATGGTGGACTAAACACATGTCTCCCTAAATCCCTCTGGAAACAAAGGCCTGAAGTGATAATTAAACAGAGTCTTCTGGACACCTAGAGAACCCTAGGAAATGGTATAGGGTGGTCTATTCGATCTACATACCACTGAGAGTGAAACTTTCTCTTTCACCAACCCCCACCCTTGTTGAGTCCCTGCTCTTGTGGACTGAAGACAAATCGCCATTTTAACTTTTTTTTTTCCTCTGTCTTAGCCAACGGAAGGAGCTAAAGTCACTTGGCAGCAAGGCTCAAACACACTGCTGATGAGACTGGCAAGCAGAGTCACCACTTTTTGAGAGCCTTGACTTGGAATCTATTCAACTCAGTACCTCTGACCTCTTTATCTCTTTCAGAATCTCCAAATCTCCACCACTGAATAGCCTTGATTCACCGGGAGGTGGAATTTCCTACATGGAGGCCTCAGCTGGACCTAATTCCCAGGCTGGGAGGCAGTGCCTGCCTGGAAAGGGCTTTTGGGGCAGTAAACCAGTCTTTGATACAGAAGCACTTACTTTGCTAGCTGGGAAGAGGGACTTGCACATCTGAAAGCCTGACTAATTTTGGAAGCTATCAGATATCTTTTACCTTTCAATAGAGAAATAACTGCAGCACAACCAGGCAGCTGCTCTTCTAGCCTTTACTGTCTCACACTATAGAGTCAGCTGATGGCTCCCCAGTGACTCCGTAAGTGGGGCTGTGTTTTAGACAATCAGGAGGTGGAGCCTGCTGACCCAGAGATTCCACTGAGCCAAGTTACTAGAGAACACAGAGGTGTCTGGTGATCCACTTCCTTTTCAGATAGATCCCACTAGAGTAATATCGGAGAAACAAAACAACCTCCAGATGCCCCAAAAGCAACAAACTTTGGACCACAACATTAGGAAGAATTCACCAATGGCTTCAGAAGGACCCCAAAGAAAGATCCAAAGAACATCTAGACAAAGAAGCCTTTCTGAAACTATCAGAGGGAGAGTACAAAAGGGTAGTTTATAGAGCCCTCCTAGACCTTATACAAAGTGCAGCAGAGCAAAATGAAAAGTTAAGCAAGCTGTTTGATCTGATAGAACTCCAGTACTCTGAAATCCAACAGACCAATAACAAAATCAAAGAGAGAGAAAATTCAGTTCAAAGCCAAGGAAACAGAATGGAACAAATGGAAAATAGACTTTCTGACTTGGAAGATGGAGATAGTGATTCCAGCAACTATGAGGAGAGATCAAATCACAAAAAAAGAATCAAGAAAAATTAAGAAGCATTAATAAGTACATGGGACTATATTAAAAGGAACAATCTATGATTAACTGGAGTTCCTGAACAGGTTGAGACACCTGAGAACACGGAGGCTATTGTTGCTGAGCTGCTGACAGAAAACTTCGCAGAAATTATGAAAGAAGAGAATATAGATATCCAAGATGCATATCAAACACCACTCAATATAGATCTCAGAAGAAAGACTCCAAGACATATTATAACCAAGCTTAACAAAATGAAACATAAGCAGGAACTATAAAGGTAGTAAGACTCAAAGCAAAGTGAATATTCAGAGGGAATACCTGTAGGCTTTCGTTGGATTTCTCTGCAGAAACAATGCTGGCACCGAGACAATGGGATGACACACTCAAAGCCTTGAAGGAGAAGAATTTCCAGCCAAGAATTATACATCCTGCAAAACTATGTCTCCAATATGAAAATGAAATTAAGACATTTGCAGATAAACAGAAACTCAGAGACTTTGTAAAAACCAAACCAAAGCTACAAGAAATACTGAAAGAATCTCTTGGCTTAGAGGAACAAAACAACTGATTTTACATTTTAGGAGGAAATATAGGACACAGCACCCAGAAACTTAGTCAGTTAGGGAAGGCTCCAAACTCAATCAAAGCTGTAAAATTTAAAGAAGTTATCCAGTGATAATATCAAGAAAACTATGATATCATCATATTAAAAAGACAGAAGTACTACAGTTGTTATAGTCCTTCCAAATGCAAAGGAAGTTAATAAGACTTGTAGTAGTTAAAATTGGGTTGAAACAAAGTTTTTTAAGGGGGATCACAGGGACAGTGGCAAAGCACAATAAAGATGCAACATATCAAATCAAGAAACATAAAAGAGGAGTCTCAACAACACAAACGCAACCTCGAAAAGGATGAAAAATCAACACATAAAGAAGAATGTTCTAAAACAGAATAATAAGAACAGAGAAAACATCAACACAAAGATAAAATATCACAATGACAGTACTAAACACATATCTATCAATATTTACATTGAACGTGAATGGACTGAATGCTCCAGTAAAGAGACAAGTGGCATCTAGGATCAAAAGACATGACCCCTCCATATGTTGCTTAAAACAAACTGACCTTAGATTTACAGATATGAACAAACTGAAAATTAAAGGATGGAGTAATATACATCAGTCTAACGATACCCAAAGAAGAGCAGATGCGGCAATTCAAATCTCAGATAAAATATATTTTAATGTAAAATCCACCATTGCGGACAAGGATGGACAACATTTATTGCCGAAAGGTTCCATACACTAGAAGAACTTAACAATATTAAATATTTAGGCACCCAGTACTAGAGCACCTAAATACATCAAAGAAAAACTGAGCTAAGTGCCATTGAGTCACACTCAAAAATGAGATAGATCACTCCACAATAATAGTAGGAAACTTCAATACTCCACCCTCAATATTGGAAAGATCATCTAGAAAAAAGCTCGATAAAGACAAAGACCTTATTGCCACAATTAAACAACTAGACCTCACTGACATATACAGAATTCTCTATCCACAAGCAGATAACTACACCTTCTTCTCCAGTGAACATGGAACATTTTCCAGAATAGACCATGTATTAGGACATAAAGTAAATCTCAAACAAATCCATACCAATGAATTATTGCAAAGCATCTTCTCAGACCACAATGCCATTAAAGTTGAAATCAATAGCAGAAAAATCATAGATAGAAAATGGAACTGGTGGAAATTGAACAATATCTTGCTCAAAAACCATGGGTTATAAATGAAATCAGGGATGAAATAAAGAATAAAGAAATTTGTGGATTCCAATGAGAATGAAAACACTTCCTACCAGAACCAATGGGATACAGCCAAAGCAGTGCCCAGAGGCCAGTTTATCTCCATAAGTGCACACATCTGGAAGCAAGAAAGAACCCAAAACAAAGATCTTATCCTACAGCTTGAACAAGTAGGGAGACAGCAACAGAGGAACACGTCAGGCACCAGAAGAAAACAGATCATAAACATTAGAGAAGAACTAAGCGAATTAGAGAATAGAAGAACAATTAAAAAAATTGAAAAGACCAAAAGATGTTTTTTTGAAAAGATCAACAAAATTGACAAACCACTCGCTAAACTTACCAAAGAAAAACAAGAAAGGAAACAAATAATCTAAATAAGAAATGAGAGGGGAGTTGTCATAACAAATCCAACAGAAATAAAAAATATAACAATACTACCAAAGACTGTACTCTAACAAACTTGAAAACCTAAAGGAAACAGACAAATTCTTAGATTCATGTCACCTACCAAAATTATCATAATGTGAAGCAGAACAACTTAATAAACCTATCACAAAGGAAGGGATTGAAAAAGTCATCCACAAACTACCAACCAAAAAAAAGAGCTGGCCCAGCTGGCTTCAATGCAGAGTTCTACCAAGCTTTTACTACTGAGACTATTTCACAGCATAGAAAGGGATGAACTATTCCCGAATTCATTCTATGAAGCCAGCATAACCCTGGTACCAAAACCAGGGAAAGACCCAACCAAAAGGGAGAACTACAGACCAATACCACTAATGAATCTAGGTGCAAAAATCTTTCAATAAAATCCTTGCCAATAGAATACAACAACATATCCAAAAAATCATCCATCATGACCAAGTTAGATTCATACCAGGGATGCAAGACTGGTTCCTCATCTGAAAAACGATTAACGTGATCAACCACATAAATAATGCAAAAGTCAAGAATCACCTGATTTTGTCTATTGATGCAGAAAAGGAATCTGATAAAGTCCAATACCCATTCATGCTAAAAACTCTCGGCAAACTAGGAATAGACGGCAAATTCGTCAATGAAATAAGAGCCATTTATACAAAGCCAACTGCCTACATCATCCTGAATGGAGAGACACTGAAACAATTTCCCTTGAGAACGGGAACTAGGCAAGGATGCCCACTCTCACCTCTCCTATTCAACATTATACTAGAAATTCTAGCCACAGCAATTAAACAAGACCAAGAAATAAATGGCATCTGCGTCAGCAAAGAATAAGCAAAAATCTCCCTGTTTGCAGATGATATGGTTGTATACACAGAGAATCCTAAAGAATCCATAAGCAAACTACTCAAATTGATAGAAGAGTTCAGCAAATTGTCAGTATACAAAGTAAACATAAGTAAATCAGTAGGGTTCCTTTATACCAACAATGAGATTATTAAGGAAAAAATCACCAAATCAATACCATTTACTATAGCCCCCAAGAAGATAAAACATCTAGGAATAAATCTAACCAGAGAAATAACAGACCTTTACAAAAAGAACTACAACACCTTACTACAAGAAACTAAGAGAGACTTACATAAATGGACAAACCTACCCTGCTCATGGATAGGAAGACTTACCATTGTGAAAATGTCTATTTTACCCAAAGTAATCTACTTATATAGTGCAATCCCAATACAAATTCCAGTGACATTTTTTAATGAGATGGAGAAATAAATCATCAAATTTCTTCAGAAAGGGAAGAAGCCCTGGACAAGTAAAGCATTACAAAAGAAGAACACACTGGGAGGTCTTTCACTACCAAACTTTAGAAATGATTACACTGCCACAGTGGTTAAAACAGTCTGATAATTTGTACAAAAAGAGACAGATAGATCAATGGAACAGAACTGAGACCGCAGAGATGACACCACCCTCGTATGTACAGTTGATAGTCGAAAAAGCCCCTAAGACATTAAACTGGAGTAAAAACAATCTCTTCAACAAATGGTGCTGGCAAAATTGGATATCCATCTGTAATAAATTGAAACAAGACCCGTATCTCACATCTTATACAAAAAAAACAAACTGAAACTGGATAAAAGACCTAAATACCAAATCTAAAACGATAAATCTCATTCAAGAAAAAATATGAGCAACAATGGAAGTTTTAATACACAATGTAGGCAGACTTCAAAATCTGACAAACAAACCACAATCAACAGAAGAGAAAATAGATAAACGGGAACTACTAACAATCAAACACTTTTGCTCATCCAAAGTCTTTATCAACAGAATTAAAAGAGTACCTACAGAATGGCAAAAATGTTTGGCAACTATGTGTCAGATCGACATCTGATCTCCATAATCTATAAAGTACTAAAAAATATCAGTAGCCAAATGCCGTCGACAAAATGTCAATAAGAAAAAGATAAATAATACAGTCAAGAGATGGGCAAAGGAGATGGAGAGACACATCTCTAAAGAGGAGATCCAGGCAGCCAAAAAATACATGTGGACATGCTCACGATCATTAGCTATTAAAGAAATTCAAATCAAAATTACAATGAGATACTATCTCATTTCAGCAAGGTTGGCCATGATCCAAACACTGCAGAACAACAAATGCTGGAGAGGATGTGGAGAAATTAGAACTCTACACTGCTGGTGGGATTGCAAAGTGGTGCAACCTCTTTGGAAAGCAACCTGGCACTTCCTTAAGAGGCTGGAAATAGACATACCGTTTGACTCAGTAATTCCACTGCTCTGAATATATCCTGCAGATTCAAGGCCATTCACACCAGCTGATACATGCACAAGAATGTTTATTGCAGCACAGTCCACAATAGCAAAAAGACGGAACCAACTCAGATGCCCAACAACAGAGGAAGGGGTAGGTAAACTATGGTATATATACTCAATGGAACACTATGCAATGATAAAGAATAATGATGATTTTAGGAAACAGAACCTGGTTTCAACTGGAAGACACAATGTTGAATGAAAGCAGTCAGTGACAAAAGGACAAATATTGTATGAGATCCCTACGACAAGAACTTAAAAGCAGACTCATGTATAGAAGAAAAGATTCTTTGACAGCTGCAAGGGTAGAGAGGGAGGGAGGGAGAGGATAAGGTATAGTTTAGGTAGTTTATAGAAATTTTGTTGAGTGAAATAAGTGACAGCACACATTAGAAAGAAGATTAATTTTAACTGGACTTCAACATAACATGATTACTCCTCCCATCTTAACCCAATATTGCAAGGAGAGAGTAGCTGGGCTGGGGTCTGGGGACCATGCTCTCAGGGGAAATCAAAGCCAATTGGCGCAACTAGTGTTTTGCTAAGAGAATCTTCTGCCCCCCAAATTTATGAGTGGTGTCAGGGGTCTTAAAAGCTGCCAATCTGCCATTCGAGGTAAACCAAATGGTCCCAGTTCAGCAGAAACAGATGATCTCAAAGGACCAAAATGACATGGGGCAAAGAGAACTGAGAAAACAGAGACCCACATGAGCGGGTGGCTACATCAACATGTAATCAGAAGAACCAGATGGTGCCCAGCCACCACCAGTGATAGCCGTGATGGGGCTCATAAAGTTGAGTCTCACTGGCAACATGAAAATAAAAAGGAGTGTACCCTGAGATCTCCACTAAAAGACCACAATTAATGGTCCAGGGGCCTTAGGGTTCTCCTGGGAGCATGGCCCCTGGCCCTGATGCTGCCCCTGTCCATAAATCATAGTGGAGGTCAAGTCTTCAGACAGAAATGGATTGGACTTGGCAACACAGGGTGACCATATCATGTGTGCGCTTTATGGTTCTATGCATCTGTAGGATGTCATCCAGCTGAACTCCTACTGGACCCGGGGGAGAGGTTGGAGAGGAGGGGATAGCAGACTTTTAGGAGGATATGACATGTGCAGAATGGAGAAGAGTAGTGTGCTGTCACTGGGCAGGGAGAGCAGTGGGAGCTGCTTAGACAGTTATGCAAATTTATATGGGATTGCATATTCTCACTCAATCATAATAAAAAAAACATATAAATAAAAAAATAGAGTCAAGTTGGCTTCGTTTGACAGACTGATTCTAAGAGATACATTCTGCATAGAAGCTAAGTTGTAAATGCATGGGTTTCACAAATGGATTATCCATGCTACATAATTCTCTGCCAGATTGTTTGTCTCTTTTCCGCTGGGCTAAATTATTACTTTGTATAACAGGCATACTTTTTTTCTTTTAAGTTTATATACTTTGGTTCAGTTATTGCATTACCACTCTTAAGCTTATCCTAGTGAAGTATCTGGGTCCATGCATGTTTGTATATGTTAAATTACTGTTTTGATTTTGAGAGTTTGGTACCACATTTAAGAGTTTAAGTTTAAATCAGATCTGTTGCTTACTTGCTCTTTGACATTAACTAACGTAATTTCTTTCATCAGTAGTTTCTTCTCCTGGAAATGGGGATATTAATATATAGTCTAAGTTATTTACAGAGTCAAATGAATACAAAATTTATACTACAGTGACTACAAAAGTGGCACAGTTGCAACATCATACAGTCTAGACTAACTTCACAAGGGGGAGGAAAGAAAGTCGTTATCAGCATCAACAGCCCAAGGCTGACTCCTATGATGCTTAGATCAGACACACTTTCTCTCTCCAAACATTCTACCAGTTCTTAAACCAGCCCTCCCTTCCAAGCCAGTCTCTACTGTCGTGCTGAGAGTAGATTGGCATAATTCATTGCACTGGCGACACAGAATTCACAGACAATACTTACGATTATGACAGCTCAAATCCAACAGCCCACTCCTAGGAATCGCTATGGGACAATTCTACTCCATCCTCTAGGGTTGCATAAAGCTGAAATAGACTTACAACAGTGGGTACCATAGGATGGTATCGGGTTTACTAGGGAAGTTAAAGGGTTATAATTGAACATCAGTAATGACTCAGGATACAGGTTTTCAATCAGGACAGCTTCTTGGCTGTGTCTACAAGCAGGCCTCTCCCTCACCCTTGACATCTTGGCTCCTTGGACCCTTGGGCCCCATCTCTGCCCAGCTTAGGCAAGTGTTACAGTGTTCTTTAGTGCCACCAGTGAGTTGCCCAGAGGCACCCACTCCGTCAATATCCCTCCTGCTCAACGGCACTGGGCTTTTGCTCCATGAGCTGGCAAACCTAACTTGCTCAAGTGCCTATGGGTACTCAAATCTGCCAGCAAGGGTCCTGCCTGAAGGAGCTCCCTGGTTCTGTGTGCCAGAAAGGCTGCTGAGCTATCTTCTGCCGATCTCCTAGCTCTGCTGTTGCTGAGTTTCTGCCTTGCTTTCTGCCTCCTTTCACCATCATGCATCGTCATGGGATTACGGTTTTCTGTCTCCTGAACCCAGCTCTGGATTTACTCCACACTGAGGATTCTTCTCCTTCTTCATTTTTTTTTTTGAATTTTTTTTATTGTGATTAAGTGGAAGTTTATGATTACAGTCAGTTCCTTATACAGAAACTTACACATACTTTACCATGTGACACTAGGTACTCTCCCCACACTGTGACAGAATACTCCTTCCCTCCAACCTGCATTTCCCATGTCCGTCTGACCAGCTTCTATATTCTGATGTTTCCTCGCACCTCTGATCAGAAGTGGTCAGGTTAGTCTCCCGTATGTGTCCAAATGAAGCACACTCTTCGGCAGTTATCATTTTACGGCTTACATGCCAGTTCATTGTTCATCTGAAGAGTAGGCTTTCAAAATGGTTTCAGTTCTGTGTTAACAGAGAGTTTGATGAGCCAAGTTTTCTGGGGACCCTACAGTTCATCTGACCATCGAGTCTTGTTTTTAACAGATTTCAGTCTCTGCGCCCCACATTATTTCTGCTCAATCAGGGGCTGTTTGTTGAGTTTTCTGTACCAGCAGTCTTTGCTGGTGCTTGGCTCTGTCTAGTTCTTTCAGTCTCATGTTGCTGTCTCTGTTGCATATTTCCTTCTCTGTCTCTTGGGCTTACACTTCGTTCCTTGATGCTCTTTTTAATCCCTTGCTCCACGTGGTTGAGACAAATCAACACTTCTCAGATGGCTGCTTGCTAGTTTTTAAGATCCCAGACACCACTCACCAAAGTGGGATGCAGAATGTAGGATTAAAGAACTTTGTTATGCCAGTCGATTTAGATGTCCTCTGAAGTCATGGTCCCTAGACCTCTAACCCTGTTACTCTGTTCCTGGAAGTCTTTGGTTTTATTTAGAATACCTATAAGCGTTCAGCATAGTACATTTGTGCTGATGTCTCTACTGTGTGTTGTCTCTCCATTCACTTAAAATAGTTCATCAGTTTTCTATTTAATGAATAACGTTCTCTCTCCTACCCCCTCAAAAACCCTGATGATGTAGTGGTTAAGTGCTACATCTGCTAAACAAAAGGTCAGCATCTCAAATCTGACAAGCAGTCCTGGGAAACTCTATGAGGAAGTTCTACTTTGACAGGTGGGTCTCTAGGAGTCAGAATTGGCTTTCTGAAAGCGGGTATGGTTTGGGGAGTTTTCCCACTCCCATTTGTAACCATCAAAAAGTGTTATCTTCTGACCAGTTCTTGAGTCCTTATAATAGTGGTCTCATACAGTATTTGTCTCTTGCAATTGACTAATTGTACTTAGCATAACGTACTCCAGATTCTTCCATTTCATGAGATATTTCCCAAATTCACTGTTGCTCTTCATCATTGCATTATGTGAATATACCATAGTTTGTTTGTTCACTCTTCTGCTGAAGGGTATCCAGGTTGATTCACTCTTTTTGCCATTGCGAACAGTGCTGTGATGAACATTGGTATGTATGTGTCTATTTGTGTGGTAGCTCTTATTTCTCTAGGATATATTCCAAGAAATGGGATTGCTGAGTTGTATGGTATTTCTTTTTCTATTTCTAGCTTTTTTTTTTTTAAGAAGAGACCAGATTGATTTTCCAAAGTGGTCGTGCCATTTTATGTTCCCACCAGCAGTGTAGAAGTATTCCAGTCTCTCCACAGCCTCTGTAACATTTATTATTTTGTGCTTTTTGGATTAATCCTGGCCTTGTTGGGGTAAGGTCGTATCTCATTGTGCTTTTAATTTGCATTTCTCTGATGGCTGATGATTAAGAATATTTTCTCATGTATCTGTTAGCCACCTGAATGTCTTCTTTGGTGAAGTATTTGTTCATGTATTTTGCCCACTCTTTAAATGGATTATTTGTCATTTGTTGTTGAGGTTTCACATCTATCTTATTGATTATAGAGATCAGATGCTGACTGGATGAATGGTAGCCAATTTTTTTTTCCCCTAGTCTGTAGGTAGACTTTTTACTCTTTTGGTTAAGTCTTTGGATGAGCATAAATGTTTCATATTTAGGAGTTCCCAGTTATCTATTTTCTTTTCTGGTGTTTGTGCATTTTGTAATCTGTTTCATGTCTCGTATTAGGGATCCTCGTATTGTCCGTATTTTTTCTTCCATAATCTTAATGGTTGTGGGTTTGGTATTTAGATCTTTGATCCATTGTGAATCGGTTTTCATTTGACTCTGCTTTGTGGTGGTGGTGAGGTCGTATTCTTCCACCTCTGGGATAGCTTATTTTGAGCAAAATGGGATGGTAAAACCAATCAATCCTGTTAGAGTTCCATACAGTTTACTCACATGGTCTCACCCTTATAAAGGTCTTGGGTCTCATATACAATATTTGCATTATTAGCAGGCTATCAATCTACCTGGTAGGCCACAAGCACCTTATATGGATAACCAACCTAGTCATTCAGTGGGAGCTCCAAGACCATGACTACGAAAGCCATATAAAAGTGAGCCATCACATTACAGTGTCTAAGTATGCAATTATTGGTAACAATCAACATTACTACGTTAAGTACAAGCTTAAATTGTTGTATTCTTTTCTGTGATTTACCTTTAACATAGCAGTAAAATTCATATTTAACACTACCATCTTGATGTTTTGCAAGTATATATGTACTTGTGCTTCAAAGCATAACAAGAAAATGTCTTACCAACATTATTATGATTTCATATCATAAAATTCTATCACATGTATTATTTTATCAAAATTTCACCTAGCATGTGCATTCTAGTCTTGGGGAAACTGCCATTGCAGCTAACATTCCTTTGAAAAAATAATAGATGTATTAAATAAAATTTTAGAGCAAGCATTGAAGTATTCACTGTGGTGGAATGTTTGAAACCATGTGGAAATCAGCAGAACCTGCATATAAATAATTTCTCACCTACTGTCAGTTCTGTGGCTTTGGAAGACAACTTATCTCTTTAAATTTCTCTCATCTTTCTATAAAATAGAAACAAATTTCTCGCCTGACTGGGAATCCAAGTGATTATAAAAATAGGTTGTGCAATGTCATGGATTAAATTGTGTCTCCCACCATGAAAGGTCTGACAATTATGTCCACGAACTCATCCTAGAAAAAGGACTACATACCTCACTGCTGAATATCACTACAGTCATCTTTGAAATACTCCTCTTGGGAAGCTATGCACCATTGCCAGCTCCTAGTCCACCCTTCTAATCAATTTTGGAACTCTTTTTCTGGAGTGGCCACCAGAGCTGTTGTCGTATTACCCTTGATGTCCTAGTTGTCGTCAAAATGTCTTCCTTTCCATAATTCTCTCATCTTTGAGTAAAGAAAAAAGTCACTGGAAGCCAGATCAGGTGAGTAGGGAGGGTGTTCCAGTATAGTTATATGTTTACTTGCTAAAAACTCCATCACAGACAACTACACAATTCAGTTTGCAAACTTGCCACTGTGCACAATGGCCATTCCAGAAAGGGTCACAAAATTGTTTTGAAGGGTGGACTAGGCACTGGCATCAGCGCATAGCTTCCCAAGGGGAGTAATTCCAAGGTGACAATGCTAACGTTCAACAGTGAAGTATGTAGCACTTAAAACAATTACGTTCATGAACTTAATTGTTAGGCCTCATAAATGCCAACTTGGTTAGGCCATGATTTACAGTATTGTGTCCTTCATTCTGTGATGATTAAAAAGTTCCTATATGCTATAAATCCTAGTCTCTGCCTGTGGTTGATGAGGAAAGATTGGATTACACTGAAGAGGATTAGGGTGGGATGTAACACCCGTGCTCAGTTCATATCCATGATCCAATGTAATGGGAGTTTCCCTGGGGTGTGGTCCACATCACTTTTTGTCTCACAAGAGATAAAAGCAATGGGAAACAAGCAGAGAATGGAGTACCTCACACCACCAAGAGAACAGCTAGCAACAAAGAACATCCTCTGGACCCGGGAACCCTGTGCCTGAGAAGCTCCTGGCCAGAATGTGACTGATGACAAAAACATTCCTCTGCAGCCAACAGAGAAAGAAATCTTTGCCCTGGAGTTGATGCCCTGTGTTTGAACTTGTAGCCAATGATCTAAATTTGGACTTGTAGTCTATTAGACTGTGAGAGAATAAATTTCTTTTTGTTAAAGCCATCCATCTGTGGTATTTGTGATACACCAGCACTACATGACTAAGATATCCACTTTGGTAAAAAATGCTATTCTTTTTGAAAAGCATCTTGACATAATACATTTACATTTAAAATAACTTATTTTATAATAAGAATAACTCAGGGTCTACTCTTCGCTCTAGTCATTAACTATATTCATGTGTTCACACTATTGCATCTTATTGACATCATCTCTAAAATGAGGTTAATAATATTACCTTGCAGGCATATTGATATGACTAATGCTTAACATAGTTTGCCAATCAAAAAATGGAGCCATGGTACATGATTGTGATTCTGGTTGCTGATGTTACTAGCTGCCCACAAGGGCTCACTGTGGGCTTACTGTGCCTTCTTGCAGTTGTCAGCTGAGCTCAGATAGAGCCCCGTATATAACAGAACAAAATGTTGCCCAGTGTATCTTGCTGATCACTGACATGATCGAGTCCATTGTTGTGACCACCTTGGACTTAAAGTACCTTCCAATCTAGGGTCCCATCTTCTAGAAATATACAAGACAATACTGTGTTGCTATCCACCCTATTTTCACTGTCTCGTTTTCAAAAGTAGATCACTAATCCTTTCTTTCTAGTCTGTCTTAATCCGGAAGCTCTTCGGAAAGCTGTCCACTATGGGTGAGTGTGCTGATATTTGAAATACCAGTGGCAGAACTTTCAGTGTTATGGCAACACCCAAGCCACCACAATATGACAAACTGGTAGGTGGTGGTACTGTGCCTTGATTTTTGATAAATAGGTAGCTAATAATTTGCCTATTGCCTGGCAATGTCATTTCACCCATTTGTCCCTGGACCTTTGGTTAAGAGTCTGGACAGTGACCACTGTCTTGCACTGTCCTCCTTATCCCTCCATTTCATCAGTGTACATTGCTGAGATGCACATAAGGGCAAATAATTAGGGGTTATCAGCTGAAGGGAAGCCAAGTCTCGCTGCTCCGTTTTACTTATATTGACTAGAGGTGAAAATACTCTGCATGAACTTTATAAACTATGGCTCTGCTTCATTATTTTTACTCTTTCAGGATGCAGCTCTTGAAAGCTCATCTGAAATGCTCATTACTATCTCCACTAGTGATGTTTCCTCTTGGATATTCTTTAATTGGAATCCCAGCTTAAGATAATAATAGCTTTCTGCTTGTGGTTAAAAACGATTCCCTTTTCAGCCTTTTTTGTGAGCTTCTTACTCCTCAACACAAACTGCAATGACAAATTTGTGAATTCCAGACTATCATTTGCAAAGCTCAACTTGGCAAAAACGTTGCAGGTGTATCTGGAGACCACTTCCTTCTCTTGTGTGACAGTGCTCAAGTTTAGGATAATCAATTATTGCTGCCTTGTGAAAAGCAAAATGCCGAAGTGTCCTTAAAATCTCAGTAAGAGTGATTTTACTTATAATGAAGGAAATTGCATTCATTATGTATATAAAACGCTTTTTACAATTTCTTTTTTTAAAATACAGAATGTGGAAAGAGGGACTTGATGCAAAAGGAAATTGTCAAAACTGAAAAACAACCATAATTTCCAGGGTCTTTTTTAAGAATCAAAATAAAAATTAGATCTTTGTTAATAGCCCTTTCCGAGTGGATTTGCCCATGAAACGTATGAAATGCACTAAAAGACATTAGATACGGTCTCTTTGGTCTTTTCTGCTTTGCTGGTGTCATCCGGCAGAGCCTTCAGATTTTAGACTTGTTTTTAATTCCGTGGTATCTTGGTGCAAACATGATAACCTTTTTCTCTCTTCCTTGTTCTATCCCCAAAGTCTGTATAATTAGTCCCTTATGAAAAACTCTTCCACTGTGCTCATGGGAGTATCACTAAGGTTTTAATTCAGTAGACAGACACTCAAAAGTGCTATACAATATATAGGTCATGGATTATTTGCTCAGCAAAGGAGGGCACATTTAAGTAATGAAGATCTGTAATAAAAGTGCTCCGACTAATTTTACACCAAACTAATGCACATGTGAGGTAGCCTGGTTACACTTAAAGCCAATGAGATTGCTAATACATTTCAGAAATCAGTACCTTCGCTTCATCCTGATACTAGGAAAAGATGTTCCTGTTGAAATGCTGTGCCATTTCTGAGCTTTGTGGCATTTACGGTACTCATAAAACTGTAGACCCATAAAATATCAAAGAAGTTTTACAAAATCAGCCTCAAGGAACAATTTAAAATCAGCTGGTTAAATGAAACTGCCTTAGCAATTTTTTTTTAAGACTTGTGAGAGCCAGGGAGGAGGTTAAATGGAGGTTCATTCTGTCTCCTAACTCCCAAAATGTCATGGTTTCATAAGTTATTCTTACCTACTGGTTCTCAGGTTTTATTCGTCTCTGTGTCAGTCTTCAAAGGGAAGTAATTTATTTGAAAAAATATATTTGAAGAAAGGTATATTTTTACCCAAATCCTTTAAAGTGGTTGCTTTGCAGGTAGTCACATTGACCTGACACAGAGAAACCAGGCTTGGGAGTTTACAGCTAAAGCGAGGCTTTCGAGAAGGAATCAACCCACTCTCACAGCTTTGAAGGCATTTCCAGATCATGTATTTCAGGGATTTGTTTGTTTTATTGGTATTGACATAATAGTTGTTGCATGTGTGTATTTTTCTTTTATCTAATATATATTAAAAAAATTGCAAGTACATTACTTAAGGAAATAGACCTCTGAAAATATAAAATCTGTAATGCAAATGTATATTCACTTGTCAAATTATAAGACATTTCAATCCACACACATTCCAGTATTATTTACAATGAGAAATATAATCAAAATATCTTACAACATGTAAGTTAATAGTTAAGTAAATTGTAACATATTCACAAAATTGACTATACTCAACTCATTACACATTTTTAAATAGAAATCTTCAATTGTGAGAAGAAACTAAATGCAAGGCAAAGTGATTTATTCAGTATGATGTCAAATATAGTTAAATATGTTTCAGAACCTCCAAATGTGGTATGAAGTACTTAAGTTTTGAAGGATTTATAAAATTAATCTTCTTTATTGTACTTCTAATAATTTTGCTGTATTGTACACTGAAGGAAACATCAAAAAAAATCCAATGTGTTTTCATTTAAAGACAAGTGAGAAACAATCGTTGAGAGTAAATGCCATGTTAGTTTTGATTCATTTAAAACTGTATCACCGCCCATGAACTGTGTGACTGAACTAGAATTTTGAAGCTTATGGATGTTGCTTTCTATTTTTTTTACTCAAAATTATCTTTAGTAATCTATTACAGAATTTTGCAATGAGATTGTGTAATTTAAAATAGTTGTAAAATTATTGCTGCTAGATGTTGAAACTATTTAATGTGTTCATGCTTATACAGTACAACTTTTCTTATTGTACACACACACACTCACACGTATACACATACACACATAAAAACAACTTAAAGGGATAACAATGTGTTTTTACGTATCTAGTATACATAACTGGTGTTCATTCATTGTTGCTTACAGGTGATGAGACTGGAGAACATACAGCTTTGGATTTCGTATAGAAATAATTCAAGGTTTTACCGAAATGCCTTGTTTTCTTTGTTGGCAATGGCTGTTTTTGCAGTAGATTGGATTTTGAATTTGTCAGGAAAATTGCACTTTGAAAGCAAATTCCAATGCCTAGAAAATGACTTGTGCTACAGGAGATGTTTATGATTTGGAACCTACTGTTGTGTGATTGAGGGTTGGATGGTGTTGGATAAAAAAAAGTTTTTTCAGATGAGTAACTCTTTAGGCAAGAAGGACAGAGCTTTGCCATCAGATTTTAAAAACAGTAAAAACATCATCAGGTTGAAATAAAAGAAAATAAAATATACTCTAGCAAAGTGATCGTGTTTGTGCTAAAGCACATCTAAAAAGAAATGCTTTACAACTATTTTGAGAAGATCTGTTCTAACTAAGAATCGTTTCCCATTTAATTAACAATTGCTTTAGCAGATATGAATGGATATGCAAGACTCAGGGAGGCATCAGTATCATTTCCTCACTTGAAGCAGCCTCTCGAAACTTCTTGATTATGACATCTTGAGGGAAATTTTAAATTGGAATAATATTTAACAGAATTTTAAGTGTTTACAGTGCATTGTATACCTTGCTTGATACACACCCCTAAGTGGATCCTTTGGTGTTGCAGAGCAGGTCTCATTTTGACCATTTCACCAATTAGTCAACAATGGTACAAAAAAAAATTAATGCATATCAGCACAGGACCTGAACTTGGGTCTTGCTGCTGCTTGTGAAATTATGTTTTTTCTTTCTATATAACCAGAATTCGTAATTACTCTGGCTATGATGAGAGCTCATCATTTACTCTTTTCATTTTACAAATAATATGCAATGGTCCCTATGCATGTCAGAGTAGGTCCAGTCCATTCCCTCTCCTATAGGGAAGGCAACACCCTGTTTACCCTTAATACCCTAGCACAGTAACAAAACAGCCCTGGTGGATCAGTGGTTACATAGCTCTACTGTTAACTGAAATTTGGTGTTTCAAACTTCTCAGTGGGAGGAAATACCTGGTGTTCTGATCCCTAAAAGATTTCAGCCTAGTTAGCTCTCTAGGGCAGTTTTCCTCTGTCCGACAGGGCTGCTGAGAGCACAACTGAATTTACAGAACAACATAGTAACTAAAATGGAGAATAGAATTAATGATAGTTGAATGAATGAATATGTACAAAATAATAACAAATGAATTAACTCAATGTATACAAGTGTTTGGAAACCCTGGTGGTGTAGGAGCTAAATGTTATGGTTGCTAACCAGAAGGCTGGCAGTTCAAATCCTTCAGGTGCTCCTTGGAAACTCTGTGGAGCAGTTCTACTTGTAGGGTAACTGTTGGTTTGGGGTTTTATGCAAGTGTTTTGTCATGTGTAACAGCCTTTCTGTTTTCAATTTTTTTAGGTTCTGGGAAGCAGGCTTTCAAAGAAAACAGTTAATGCTCACCCTTCATCCTCCATATTTATTTGATCTTGAATACTCCCATTATTATTATTTTCATTCATGGAATTCTTATTAGCTCCAGAACCTAGTGCTGCTTGGAAAACAGTTTGGAAAATGCTGCTTTAAAAAGCAACTGTATGATATGGTTTGAAAACCACTAAACAAGAGATTGCAAAACCTGGGTTTTGCAATGTCCTAACTTTATCAGTTAAATTAGCTCTAGGGTTTTGAGCAAGACACCGCTCTGGGTGTCAGTTTAAAGTATTTCTTTCTTATGACAGCTTTTTTAAATGGATAAGCAAAAAAAAAATCTATCCATCTATCTAAAACTAATTAAGTTTTATATAATCAATTTATGTTAACTTGTAAGATATCAGCTCTATAAAATTTCTGATAAATACTGCAGGGAAAATGTTTTTGAGTTTCTATTTACAAGAATAAAGATAGGCAATGACTCTTGGAATATGTAGTGAATAATATAAAGATTGAACCACAGTGGCACAGTGGTTAAAACTCAGCTGCTAACCAAAAAACTAGCAGTTCAAATTCATTAGTCACACCTTGGAAACCCTATAGGGCAGGGACACCCTACCGCACTGCTGCAGCTCTACTTGGCCCTGTAGGGCAGCTCTACTCACCCCTATAGGGTTGCTACGTGTTGGAACTGATTGACAACACATAACAACAACAACAACAATTTAACAATGTTTTTAGTTGTTTCTAGGAGATGACAAGTTGCCTGTAACAGTGACCCCACATATCCTAGTCCTACACATCCTCACAATATTAGATATATTTGAACCTGGTTTGCAACTATTGTGTCAATCCATCTCAAAGGTCTTTCTCTTTTTTGCTGGCTCTCTACTTACCAAACACGATGTCTTTCTCCAGAGGTTGTTCTCTCCTGGTAACATGGCCAAAGTAAGAAGGCAAGATTCCACCATCCTTGCTTCTAAAGAATATCCTGTCTGTATTTCCTTAAAGACAAATTCACTCATCCTTCTGGCACTCTCTGGTATCTTCACTTCTCTTCTCCAATACTGCAGTTTGAATACGTCTGCTCTTCTGCAGTCTTGGTTTTCCATTTTTCAGCTTTTGCATGCATCTGAGGCAACTAAAAATACCATGGTTTGGGTCCGGAACACTTTAGTTATCAAAGCAACATCTTTATAAGATTTTAAACATGTCTTTTGTACTGTGTTTGCCCAGTGCCGTGTGTCAGTTGATTTCTTGACTGCTGCTTTCGTGGGCATTGATTGTGGATTTAAGTACAACGAAAACCTTGGTAATATTCATATTTTCTCTGCTTATCATGACACTGTTTTTACTGGTGCAATTGTGAAGATTTTTCTTTTCCTTTCACTTAGATGTGATCCATACTGAAGCCTGTAATCTTTGATAGTCATCAGTGTCCAAATAAAGACAGAAGTGCAAAAACACATTTAAGTTATTAAAAATAAATTGTAAATGCTAATTGTATACCCAAACATATATAATTTCATAAAATATTCTTAGTTGAATTTTGTTGAGCCATTCGTGTTTCCCCAATTATTGTATATTATTAACACTGACTCACATGGTGGATTACTTAGTTGATTTCTTTGCAACCCATATTCTCCCTATCTCTGTTCTCACTCTAATGCCAGGAATAAAACACTCAGATTCCAAGCATTTTCAAAACAGGCAACAGGTGTGCAGTTTATAACAATACATTTAAGAAAGATGTGAATCATTAAAATGTGTGCAACACTCCACTTTAAAGGATCATCAATTAACATGCTCATCATTGTCTATAGCATTTCTCAACTTTGCTTTCTAAGCACTGCTGATAACTTCTGTGTTCCTCTCCACTCGTCCCTTAATTTTCTCATGCTTCACTTTCTATAGCCCTTTGAAGTCTATGCTATTCTCTGCTCTGTTTCAATAGACACTCCTGCTCACGTTGTCAATACTTGTACCTTCCAATCATCTACGGTAGTGTTTCCTAGTGTGATCAGGATACTAAAGATGCTCCCAAATCCTTCTGCTCTCTTAATACCCTCTGGACAATGTCCTTTTCCTGTGCCCTGGTAATGATTCAATTAGAGTTACTCACTGCTGACAAGATGAATTAGACTCATTGCAACCATATAGGACAGAGTAGTGTTCCAAGGCTATAAACCTTTACAGAAACACACATTGACACATCTTTCATCCAAGGAGCAACTGCTGGGCTTGAACTGCCAACCTTTCAGTTACTAGCCAAGCACTTTACCCACTGTACCACCAGGGCATCCTTATGAAGGAGTTAGGGAGAGAAAAAATAAATAAATGTTGCTTGATAGTCAACCTGGATTCCATAGAGCTAACCAGAACATGAGAAAATGAGAGACACAGGAAATCAGGACAAAGATGGTAAAGCAAAAAAAAAAAAAAAAAAGGCTCTGCCTATTTACCTGGAATGTATCTCTCATAAAACAAAAAAAGAGTACCAAAAATAATGACATGTAAATGACCCCCCCCCAAAAAGTTCTGTGATAGTTAACAACAATTCACGATAAAGTATTCACTGGAACTTTAAAAAGTATATTGGAATTATGAATATTACTTATTATGGATTGAATTGTGTTCTCCCCCCACAAAAAATGTATGTAGCAGGTTGGTTGGGCCATGATTCTTGGTGTTGTGTGATGTTCCTTTAAGCTGTATAAACTGCCCCTATGATGTTAACAAAGGAGGATGGGTAGCAATTGTGCTAATGGGGTAGGACTCAACAGTCAGATTATATTGTGCCTTCCGGCAGTCTTTTGGATACAAAAGCTAGCACAGAGATTTCAGGACCTCATACCCAAGAAAGGAAGCAGTACCAGGATCTGAGCACATCATTTGGAAAGGACTGTGTCCTGGCACCTCAGAAATTTCCAGTCCAGAGGAAGATTGATGACAGGGACTTGTCTCCAGAGTGAACAGAGAAAGCTTTCCTCTGGAGCTGACATGCCAAGTCTGGACTTTTAGTCTACTGGACTGTTACAAAATAATTTTCTTTTTTCTTTTTGAATCCATCCACTTGTGATATTTCTGTTAAAGCACGCTAGCTAAGAAATTGCTTATTTTCTTTTTAGAAGAACAGGAAAATGATTGTCTAGATTGCCTCTCAGACTGAGATGATAATCCATCACATTTGAATGCTCTGGTGAAATGTTTGTTATATTCTTGACCATGTTTTCATACTTTCAATTGCCTTTTAAAAACATTCAGTGTATAAGAAGAATCTAAGAACTTCTCTGTGAGGAGCAGGAGCTCTTTCTACTACTCTTTATGCCTAAGTATGAAACTTATTTATAAAACTGATACCCATAAAGGCTAGATTGAAAAGTATACTGGTCTCAGATAGAAAACACGAGGTTTCTTCGAGGTACACTGTCCATTTTCCTTTAGTACTGCTCACTATTTTCTTACAGACACAAAGACATTTTAGATGCCAGGTATACTGCCCCATGCATCTCTCAGTTTGTCATGGGAGTGGCTTGCGGTCTCTCTGGTGCTGGAAGGCATGCCACTGGTATTCAAATACGAGCAGAACAATCCATGGCAGGTAGGTTCCAGTTGAGTTTACAGACTAAGACAGACTCAGATGAAGGGTCTGGTGATTCACGTCTGTAAAGAATTAGCCAACGAAAACCTTATGAATAGCCAGCCAAGCCAAGTGCCACCATAGCAGCAGAACATTTTTTTACATAGAGCCAAAAGATGAGCCCCTCAGCTTGGAAGACACTCAAAAGATGACTGGTAAATAGTTGCCTCCTCAAAGTAGGGCTGACTTTACCTACCTTCCCTCCCTCCCTCCTAACCTCTCTCCCTCTCTTGTTTCCTTCTTCTTTCTCTCCTTTCTCCCTACCTTCCTTCCCCTCTCTCTTTTGTCTCTTTTTTCTCTTTCTCTCTCTCTTTCTTTTATTGTAACTAAGTGAATGCTTACACTGTAAGTCGATCTGCCATACGAAGTCCTGAACACACGCCTCTATGCCATTCTGTCTGCTCTCTGCACCCTGTGACAGCATACTCCTCCTCCTATGAACTCTGTACTCTGGTACTCATTCAGCAAACACCTGTTCCCCACCTTCCCACTTCCTTTCTTATCTTCGAGAGAAGCTGGTTGGACAGCCTCATATACATATTTAAGCCAAGAAGTACATACACCACCTGTATTACTCTATGTCTTATGGTCCAGCCCAATTTTTTTCTGACGAGTTGTCTTCATTACTAATTTCAGCTCTGGGCTAGCAGTGAGTCCAGGGGCTGTGTTCTCAGGAGACCCTCAAGGATGTCAGACAGTTGAGTCTGTTTTTTTTGTGTGTGTGTGTGATGCACACATTGTATACTCAATACAACACAGGTCAACATCTTTGTAGCATTCTCTAATTTCAGCTAGCATCGATCCAACATTAGCAATGATATAACTTGTCTCATGTCCTCTTCTGAAGCCAGCTTGAATTTCTGGCAGTTCCCTATTGGTGTACTGTTGCAGCCATTTTTCAAAGATCTTCACTAAAATTTTACTGCTATGTGATATTAATGGTATCACTCAGTCATTTCCGTGGTGAGTCGGATCACCTTTCCTGGGAACAGGCATTAGTATGGATCTCTTCCAGTCTGCTGGTCAGGTAGTTGTGTTCCAAATGTCTCTTCATAAATAACTGAACACTTACAGTGCTGCATTCATTTGTTGAAACATCTCTGTTTGTATTGTAGATTTGCTCTCCGCTTTTCATACTACATCAGGGACTCTACGTTGTGTTTCCTCTCAGGGAAGCCACTGCTGGCAGCCGGGCACCGTCTAGTTCTCCTGATCTCATGTTGCTGTAATCTCCCAATCATATGGATCTTTCTGTCTCTTGGGCTTATATTTTTCTCATGTAGCACTGACCTTAATTACATGAATGGAGTCAAGCCTTCAGGACAGTCATTTGCTGATGTAGCACAACTCAAAAATAAGAAGAAACAGCTGCAAACTTTCATCAATAACTGATTAAGAAATGTATGAAGTATAGATCTAGGAGGATTAGAAATCATCAAAAATGAGATGCAATATATAAATATTGATTTCTTAGGCATCAGTGAGCTGAAATGTACTGAGTCACTGTATCAAAAGGAACTGGCTGTTGTGCACTCATTTTAGGAGGCATAATATGCCAGGAATTAGTGGTGCTGAAGAAAGAGATACAAGCTGCACTGAGGGCTTTGTTGAAAGGCAAGGCTCTAGGAAATTACAAAATACAAATTGAGATGTTCCAACAAATGAACGTAGCACTGTAAGTATTCATTCATTTAAGCCAAAAAATTGGAAAGACAGCTACCTGACCATCAAACTGGAAGAGATCCATACTTATGCCTATTCCTGAGAAAGGTGATCCAACTCACCACAGAAATGGTTGAGCGATTTCATTAACATCACATAAAAGTAAAATTTTAGTGAAGATCTTTGAAAAATGGCTGCAGTAGTACAACAATAGGGAACTGTTAGAAATTTAAGCTGGATTCACAAGAGGACGTGAAATAAGGGAATATCATTACTAACGTCAGATGGATGCTAGCTGGAATTACAGAATGCTAGACAGATGTTGATGTGTGTTTTGTTGACCAGGCAAAGATATTCCAAGTGTGGATCATAAAAAACTGATGGATAATATTTCAAAGTATGGGAACTCCAGAACACTTAATTATGTTCATGAGGAACTTGTCTGTCTACCAAGAGGCAGTAGTTCAAACAGAATAAGAAGATATTGCATTATTTAAAGTTCAGAAAGGTATGTGTCAGGACTGTATTGTTTCACCATACACATTCAGTCTGTAGGCTGAACAAATAATTGTAGAAACTTGACTATATCAAGAAAAATGGGGCATCAGAATTGGAGGGAGACTCATAAGCAGCCTGGTTAAACAGATAACAGAAACTTGCTTGCTGTGTTAGAAAAACACTTGAAGCACTTACTGATGAAGATCAGAGACCACAGCCTTCAGTATGGATAACTCAACATAAAGAAAACAAAAATCCTCACAACTGGACCAATAAGGAACATCATGATAAATGGAGAAACGATTGAAGTTGTCGAGGATTTCATTTTAGGGATCCACAATCAACACCTATGAAGTCAGCAGTCAAGAAATCAAACGGCATGTTTCCTTGGACAAATCAGCTATGAAAGACATCTTGATACTGGTAAAAAGCAAAGATATCCCCTTCAGGAAGACTAAGCTGTGCCTCACTCAAGCTGTAGTTTTTTTCAGTCACCAGATCTGCCTGTAAAAACTGGAAGATGAATATAGAAACCAGAGAAGAACTGATGCCTTTGAATTGTGGCACTGATGAAAAACACCAACAACACAACAGACTGCCAAAAGAACAAACAAATCCGACGTGGTTGTGTACAACCAGAGGGACTAAGACTCTGGCTGTAAGACAGCTCAAGCATATCAAGGATTGTGATGGTGGCACAGAACCAGGCTGTATTTTGTCCTGTTGTACATATGGTCACTAAGAGCCAGAACTGACTCAATGACATCTAACAATAACAAAAGATATAGCGAGTAGTCGCTATTTTCAAGGCTAATCTGTTAGAGCAAGGTTGACAATTGTATATGAACCATTATGAGATAAATTTTAGTTTTGTATGTTTTAAAATACACTATATTCATTTACTCTAACAGATACATGAGGCGAGAAAACTAATGAAATATGTAAGAACTTAAGTACACACTAAAACTCTCTGTACACTAAGAAAAAAATGTTTCGGTGGTTTTGCACTTTGGATGAGTGAAACCCAGCTTATTTGATTAATTGAATATGGAAACCTTCTTTTCACATGGAGTTTACAAGATCTTCAAGTAATATAATAACAGGCAATCTAATCTGTGAGTCTTATAGCTTGATGAATATCAATAATGGTGGGCTGGTGTGATTTTTTTTAGCAAGTATGATCAGTATATTATAAAAAAATTACAAATATTATCTTTTTTGGGGAAACCCTGGTGGTGTAGTGGGTTAAGTCCTACCACTGCTAACCACAAGGTCGGCAGTTAAAATCCACCAGGCACTCCTTGAATATTTTGGGGGTCAGTTCTACCCTGGCCCCTAGGGTCGCCATGAGTCGGATCCGACTCGACGGCACTTGGCTTTATTATCTTTTCATAATACTATTTGCTTAAGTGATTTCTTCTGAGGAGTATGCAACTAAAGACTAAACAGAGGCTGTGATTTTTGTGACAAGAGTAATTTATAGCTAACATGTAAAGGGAAAGATTTCACTGAATTGACGTGGATTCCATATACACTTCCTAGATGTTCAGATACATGGTGAAGCATTATGCAAACTAGATGGGCTTTAATCTAATATGTGTACCACAGTAACTGTCACAATGTATCAATTATTATAAGTTTTGGAGGGTACTAATTAGTGCTTGCCTTCCCCTTAGAATGCGATCTTCCTGAGGGCCCAGACCACAGATCTCTGTCTCTCCAAAGTCAGAAATAAATGGAGTGCTGATTCTATAAAAAACGTGCTGAGTAAATGTGAGTAATCATGACAATGGCTACATGCGTTTAGTTCTTAGTCCACAAGTGAACCAGTAAAGATCATTAGAATAAATGGAGAAATGACTGCAGTTGTCAAGAATTTCATCTTATTTCGATCCACAATGAATACCCACCAGATCAGCACTCAAGAAGTCAAAAGACACATTCGGTTGGGCAAATCTACTACAAAAGACATCCGTGTAATACTACAAAGCAAAGATATCTCCTTTAGGACTAAGGGAGAGTCTTGCCCAAGCCATAGTTTTTTTCAGTCACCTGATAAGCGTGTGGATCAACTAGATGACGACAAGTTTGGCTTTTTTGGTTCGGTGTGTCAGAATTTATTTTTTTTTAATTTTTCTTTCTTTTTTTTTTTTCCTTTTTGAGTCTCAGTTTTCTATAAAGCTGAGCTGTAGAAACAGTTGATGTCAAAGACCCTACTCAGTTCCCTTCTGGAAGTACTTATGTGAGCAGAGCAGTAATATCTAGCCCAAACTAAAATGACTCTTCCTCACAAAACTTTCAATTTATCAGTAACTCACAATTGTTAAAATACATGCATATTCATTGGTTCATTTAAACCCGACATCAGCCCTTTCAGTGAGATTGTATTAGTTGCTGGTAGTATGTGAATGCCTGGAACTGATAGACTCTTGGCATGACCAAGGTCACCGAGCAAGTCAGTAGAAAGAATTAAATTGAGCTCTGCTTTCTTAATCCAAAATCAGTTCTCTTGCTACTGTACAGATTATTTCCCTTGCTTCTATTTTCTAGTTTTGAATCATATGTATTTTAAAAATTATCTCTATATTCTGTACAGTATCTATATATTATTTATTTACAGTATTTTCCACTTCCTTAAAGTCTTTGGTTATTTTATAGGCATACAATTGATTTCATCAATCAATATTATATACCTTTTGAAAAAGATTATTTCTCTTCTCTGTTTGCTTGTATGTGTGTGTTTCCTTGTTGATCTTTTAGACTGCTCTGTACACCATTGGTACCTAATAGAGGCTTGATGGATTAATGTCTGATGAGAATGGTAATTTGCTATTGATTTTATTTGCTGGAATGATTTTACTTGGAACATTTTCATGACATTAAGGAGGCTGAGACATTTAAATCTGTAAAGGAACCGTTTCTCTTAAAAAATATCAGATGGCATACAGTAGCTTACCAGGTTGTTAAATTAATCTTGATTCAGTGCTTCTAGGATTTGCATTTTTGAACTAGTTGGTCTATTTCGCTTGCTTCTGCTACCTGGAATTCGCTGGGACCTTTTAGCCATCTCAAGGCTTTAATGGTATTCATGGAAAAGCAGACTGCATTTTTTAAAGCTAATAAGGTGTCAGTTCCTTAGTGACTCATTTTCTCTTTTGTCCTTCATGATTTTCTGTCTCAGCTTCTGAAGCAGTATGGACTAACCAAAGCACAGGAGACAATTACCAAGAAAATGCTTAGGAACTAAACCACTTACTAAAATCAGAATTGTGAGTCAACATTAATTTTACAACTACATGCTTTCCTCAATTGCTAATTTTTGTCACATAAGTTGCATGAAATAAAGATGGCCACTTTAAAATGGCTTTCATCAGATGATCTTTCAGTGGCTTCAGCATTTTAGTGTTTTAGCTCTTGTGCTGTACTGGTGAAATTAATTTTAGGAAACAGGTGCTATGAATAGGAAGATTCTTTCTCTGTCCACTTACACTAATTTGAAACTTGGCAAAAGTTTATTTAAAAAAAAAATGACTTTTCTGATTTACACTGTCTGAAATTTTTGTATTTTCTTCTGAGTAAACTCCCTATTGAAATGCAAATACATTGGCCCTTAAGTAACCTATTAACTTATTAATATAGCAACACAAATGAACCATCAACAAACAAGCAGCAAGTTGATACAGAAAACGTGACCCCTTACTCAAAGGATTTGTTTCCTAATACAGATTCAAAGCAGATGCACAGCTTAGAAAACAGAAGGGAGAAAACCCACAGCTGCCAAGTCAGTCCAACCCACAGTGACTCTAGAGGTGATAGGTGGCCGTGAAATGCGGAGTCTCCCAGGCCATAATCAGGCCCTCTGTCCCTGGCACTCAGTGGCAAGTACAGTGACACTTACAAGGTCTTCAGCAGTTAAGAATTTACCAGTCTTGCTTTCAACTGTTTTGTTATTAATTGCCAAGGCTCACGCCTTGTAGAAATTTGTCGATTTACTGAGGCAGACATTGACATAGCCCATTTTGTGACTGGTGTGTATAAATGACTCACTCTTCTGGTGAAGAAATCACTTGACCAAGGAGAGGGTCTCTCCTGTCATCAAAAATCCACTTCCCATTTATTGGGTGATTTCTATCTGAATTTCTAGGTTCATTTAAGTTTTAGCTAGATGTGTGTTTCTTAATTTCCCAGGACTTCAAATTTGTAAGCAGTAAGTGTTTTATTATGTAGCCTAATTTTTTTTATTGGATTATGATCAGAGACTCAATATGTAATCAATAATGCTAATTTCAATATTTTGTTTGTTCTCTCTGTATCTATGTAAGTATATACATATACATGTATGTCTGTATGTGTAAGATATGATTAAAGATTATTATATATGTGATATGATCAAATATTATTTATATATGCTTATGATCATAAAATAAAATTTGTACTGTAGCTAAATTTGATATTTTATAGGCTCTGTGTCTTTACATGCACATACACATTTATAATATACATTTTTTATTTACAAGTGCTATTTTTCAAATCCTGGTCTACCTTTTTTTTGTATGTAGTAACCAAAAAGAAAAAAGAAAAAACCCACTGCTGTTGGGTTGATTCCAACTCGTAGCGACCCTGCAGGACAGAGTAGAACTGCTTCATAGAGTTTCCAAGCAGTACCTGGTGGTTTCAAACTGCCGATCTGCTGGTTAGCAGACGTAGCACTTATCCACTAAGCCACCAGGGTTTCCTTTGTACACAACTCCAAGCCACCAAGTGCCGTTGAATTTGTACACAATAGGATTATTTATTTAATGCTGTCAATTAAAATGCCATTTTCGTCAAGCAAACTCTTCTTTAGTTATCATCCTTCTAACTAACTTTCATGGTCTTTATAGACATTGGATTCTCTTCATTACAAAACTCAATAACTCACTTATTTGCTTACTATTTTCATTTCCTCTATTTGATCCATTTTCGTTTTCTGTAGTTTCTACTGTTTGAGAATTTATTCCTTTAGAGTCATCGTCCAATTTTATTTCATTTTTTCCACTCTTTGTAACTTGCAAATATTTATGCTTTCTCCATGTTCTGAAATAATGTCTGTACTTGATCTCCAGCCTGTAAACCTAGGAAGAAGGCAATACTTAGCTCCTCCTCTAGGAACCATGCTTTGTAGTCTTTGTTTTGCAGTCTTAGAAAGTTTATTTGGGCAACACATGTCTCCTAAGTACTCTTATTATAAACAGTATCTGTCTTAGTCACCTGGTACTGCTCTAACAGAAAATACCACAAGTGGAAGGCTTCATGAAGCGGAATTTTTATTGTCACAGTCCAGTAAGCTACAAATCCACTTGAGAGTTGCAAGCCCATTCAATAAGAGAAGTTATCACAGACTGGCTGTCTAAGTCCAAATTCAAGGAGAGCATCTTGGCACAGGAACCTTAGCTCCAAAGGACGTGCTCTATTATCAGTGCTGCTTTCTTGGTGGTGTGAAGTTCCCAACTTCCTCTGCTAATTTCTGTCCCTTGTATCCCACAAGCTTGTAACTTGAGTCCTGCCTCACTAACACAACTGCAGCCCATTCTCCATCACCAATATCACAGAGGCAGGATTCACAACACATGGGAGGAATGGAACCATACTGGGACTCATAGCTGAGTCAAATTAACACATACACTTTGGAGGGACACAATTCAATCCATGATAGTATCTTTATTCAATTTTGTCTTCTATCAGACCCAGTATTATAAATTTGAGCTTGCTTTGTTCAGACTAACGTTCTTCTCTCTCTGGTGGCTGAAGATGCCTTAATGGCGACACAGTGCTTTTGGCAGCCCAGCAAGGCAGCTGAAGAGCCAGAATACTGATTGAAGGGCATGATCTTTGGTAAAAGACAATGCAGCTGCTCCTCTAGCCAACTAGTTGATAGAAGCAGGTGACCTCCACTGCAGTGGCTTTAAAGTGTCCCCTGACGTTTAGGTCTTCTGTGATTCTCTTAATTTCAGTGAACAAAGGACTCTGGCTACTGTGTTAGTCCCTTATATTGGGCCGGAGACGTCAGATACATTTATACAAAACTGGTGTAGACTTTCCCCCAGTGGTTCCCAGAAAAAGATCCAGATACTGGATTTTTATATAGCATTCTGGTGCTGGGGCTTGATGTTACTATTGTGGTATTTACGCTGAACACATGGTGACATCTAGCATGAGATGTCCCTCATGGGTTTCCCACAGAGTCAGTGTCTCATGGGTACGCAATATCGGTGGGACCAACTTCTATCTCAATCAGAAAATGAATGTACATTAGGGTTGGGAGGAGGTGAAAAAAAAAAAGAAATATCAGAGGCCAGGTCCTGTTCCGGTAGTTGGAGTCACAGCAACAAATGAAAAAGTGATAGACAGACCCTATTCTCAAGATTACGAATGTTCTAGTTAACAGAGAAAAAAGTAAATTCATTTGTGGAAAAAAGTTCATCTCAGATAGTTATGTGTTAAAAAGACATTCAAACAAGAAGAAGTGATAGAAGATGATTAAGAGAATTGGGAGACTGTGTTTGCTTGAGAATGAACTGAAGTAGGGAATCCCACGAGAACTGCACATCAAGGACTGGATTTGGGAAGTGTCTGGGTTGAACATTCAAGGCTTAGGAACAGCTGGGCCGAGAGCCTAAAAGCAGGATTGAGTCCGATGTGTCCGAGAAAGAAAAAGAAGGCCTGTGGAGCTGTCACACAGTACTCTTAGCGTGAGGACTGGTACAGAAAAATGCAGTAATAGAAAAACGGATACCATTTCTGTGTTTACCACTGTTCTCAGAGTCAATTCTAGGTTGTGACATGAGTATTAAGCAAAAGCAATGTTTCATGAACAGACAGCATAGTTGTGGTAAGCAGAAAGAATATTTAAAAATGTTCTATACATAAAAATGTCTAAAAATAAGAAGCATAATTTTTGAAAATGTTTTCAGTGACAGTTTTTGTCAAAAAAAAGGCCTTCTCACTGATTAAAATATATAATACATTTCTATAAGTACACTCGAAAATTTACAAAAATCTTTGGATGTAAGTTTGTGCATTGAGAAGCCAATGTATTGGTGAACTTGGGGTCAGAAGGAAGAAGGGAAGGGGACAGCACCAACACAAGGCAGCAGCTGAGACCACTGTCACAAAACCATTACTGTATACATTTTTGATGAGGAACTAATCTGTTCTGTAAGCACAGTATCCATTTTTTAAGTATCATATTTACAGTAGGCAAAAAATATTGGGTAGTTTCATGCTTTCTCTCTTATTCTGTTGCACTTTTGGATTGGGAAACACTTTTCTGTGTGTGTGCATATTGTATTATCTTCACTTCTCCCAAACTGTTGGAGTACTCCTTTCTTTTGAGCCGCTGGTACACAATACAGTCACCTTTGATATTATCTATAACCCTTCTGCTGAATCTCCTTCTCCACTGACTGAGTTTTCCTATTTAATTGATTTCTCCACTTAAATCTTAGCACAGTAGCTGCCATAGATATGTATCCAATAAACGTTGTTGATAAAGAAAGAGAGAGGAAGAGCCTAGTGAAGAAGTGGAAAGGACCAAAAAGGAAAACAAGTAGTGTCCAAATGCATGAGTTGAATCTGGAATGAGGTGCAGAGGGAGGGGAAATGGTCATCCAGAAACATATGAGGTCTAACAATTAAGTCTGAGAACTTAATTATTCTAAGTGCTATATATATTATTGTTGAGTATCATCATGGTCACCTTCAAAGTACTTCACTTGGGAAGCTATGGACCAAGGCCAGCATCTAGTGCACTCTTCAAAGTAATTTTGGAACTCTGTCTGAAATGGCCATTGAGCACAGTGGCACAGAGGCTAGTTCATAAACTTAATTGTATAGTTGTCTGTGTGGGAGATTTTAGCCAGTAAACAAATAAGTGTATTGAAACACCCTCCCTACTCACTTGATCTAGCCCCCAATGACTTTTTTGCTTACTCTAAGATAAAGGAAATATTCAAAGGAAGACATTATGATGATATTCAGATCTTCAAGGGTAATGTGAAGACAGATCTGATACATTTCCAGAAAGAGCTCTAAAACAACTTTGAAGTGTGGACTATGATCTGGCATCGGCACATAGCTTCCTAAGGGGAATATTTTGAAGGTGATTGAAAGACATGGGTAGCACTTTTTCCAGGATGAGTTCGAGAACTTTATTGACAGACTTCAATAAGTTTAGTTCCTGTAACTTTGGCAAGTAACTGAAATTTTCTAAGTGTCGATATTGCATTCATAAAATCTGGGCCATGCCTCTCACATCACATAAACGCATTAGAATGAAATGATGCCTAATACAGAGACAGACACATATGAGTAGTTAAATGGCTACAGTAGACATTCAAGTTTGTTGACTAGATCAGTTTTTACAATGAGCTTTTATCTTACTCAACTCCAAAACTGTTGTTGGGTGTCGTCAAATCAGTTCCAGCAGAATAGAATGTAAGAATGTCTAATCCTGCATCATGCCTACCATCATTTCTACTCTTAAACCCACTATGCCAATCCACCTTGTTAAGGGTCTTTCTCTGTTTCACTGCCACTCTACTTTACCAAGCACAATGTCTTTCAGGGACTTATGCCTCCTGACAACATGTCCAAAATATGTAAGATGCAGTCTCACCATCCTTGCTTCCAAGGAGCATTCTGGTTGTATTTCTACTAGAACAGATGTTTGTTCTTTTGGTGGTCCATGGTACATTCAATATTCTCCTCCAATACCACAATTCAAAGATGTCATTCTTCTATCTCACTTATTCATTGTCCAGTTTTCACATGCATGTGATGGGATTGAAAATACCATGACTTGGCTCAGGCGCACTTTAGTCTTCAAGATGATATCTTTGCTTGTCAACTCTTAAAAAGGTCTTTTGAAGCACATTTTCCCAAGGAAATGTGCTCCTTGGTTTCTTGACTGCTGCTTCTATGAGTTTGATTATGGAGCCAAGTAAAATGAAATCCCTGACAGCCTCGATTTTCTTTCTTCATTTATCATAATGTGGCTTTCTGGTCTAGTTGGAGGGTTTTTGTTTTCTTGATGTTGTGGTGCAATCCATAATGAAGGCTATGGTCTTTGATTTTTACCAGTAAGTATTTCAAATCCTCTTCACTTTCAGCAAGCAAGGTTGTGGCATCTGCATAACACAGGCTGTTAATGAGTCTTCCTCCAATCCTTATGTTTTATCTGGCTTCTCGGATTAGTTGCTTAGCATACAGATTGGAAAGGTATGGTGAAATAATTGTAACCCTAATGCACACCTTTCCTGATTTTAAACCATGTAGTGTCCCCCACCCCTTTTGTCCCTCCCCTCAACTTCCTCTTGATCCATGACTCCCAAATAGAACTTCGGAAACGTAAAGGCTGTTTGGTTCCAGCATCCTTAGCTGGAAGTAACCATCTGACATTGTTGAACAATAGGGTTGCTTGGGGAAGGACAACAATGAGAGGTTCAGAAAATCTATGAGAAGAGTGATTAGAAGTGGTTTAATGCAGAGAGAAGAAGCACTTAAAATACCAGAAGCATAACTTCAGTGAGTGAATATGACTTCTCCACTTCATCTCAGTTCTTCCTGTCTTGAATGATGCCTAGATTTTCTTTGGTGATGGAATTCTACTGATAAAGATAGAATGATCAATAGAATCACAGAGATACTAACCCATACGTCATTAAGCCCATTGTAACTGATTAATTGCAAATAATTTCACTATATACAAAAATAAATAATGTCTATTTTTTAAGCCTCTCTGTTTAAGATCTCTGTTATGTGCAACTAAATTTAAGAAAAATTGACCTACTTTAGCATTACCTCCCCAGGGACTTAAAATCTCTATTTATAGGATGGCATCTTTAATTGTGAATTAACAATCATGAATTTTGTGTTCAACTGTTAGCAGAACATTGTGACAGATATATGACAATATTGATATATTCACAGAGAATATAAATAATATTTAGGGGCAGGTAAGTTAATATTAAAAATCACTAAACTAAGAATGCTACTCATTATATCTTTCTTTACTGTTTTTGACTTTAATTAGGACTGGAAACAAACTGAAGCATTTTCAGATTTAGGTCTTATTCAAGTTATTTAATTGGAAATTCTACCATGTGGATTTTCCTGGTTGTAACCAGATGTTCAACACTTCCACAGTAATTGTATTGTCTGTAGTCAGATCAAAGATCTAAAACACGTGAGTCTACAGCTAGGCACCTCTATAAAATCAAATAATGCATATTCCAGTGGCTTATGTGGCTTGTGATTGGCTGCTAATCTAAAGGTTGGTGGTTTGAATCCACCTACTGGCTATGCATGAAAAGATCTGCTGATCTATATCTGTAAATATTACAGCCAAGAAAATCCTACAGAGAAGTTTTACTCTCTAACACATGTAATGCGATGAGTCAGAATTTGCTCAGTAACAATGAGTTTGGCTTCACTTCTCACAAAATACAAGTTATTTCTCCTATGCCAAATCCACTGTGAGTCCAGGGATTTTTTTTTTAATTATGATTGAATGAAAATGTACATTTCTGTATAAATTTACATGCTAACCTACGTGCAGCTTCCACTGCTCTCCCTGCACAGTGACAGCACACTCCTCCTCTCTGCTCCATACGTGTCTTATCTTCCCAACGGTCTCCTATCTTCTCCTCTCCACCCAGTCCCCTTCTTCCAGTGTGAGATCAACAGGACGACCTCCTATAGAAGCCTAGAACCATAAAGTGCCCATACAATATGATCACTCTGCTTCATCAAGTCCAATCCATTGCTATCTGAAAAGTTGACCTTCAATATGTTTTATAGACAGTGGTAGCATCAGAGCCAGAGGCACTGCTCCCAGCAGAACTTCGAGGCCTCTGGACCACCAGCTGTGGTCTTTTAATGGAGATCTCAGGGTGCGTCCCTATCTGTACTTGTGTTGCCAGTGAGACTCAACTTTGTGAGCTCCAACGTGACTACCACTGGTGGTAGCCAGGCGCCATCTGGTTCTTCCAGTCATATGTCAGTGTAGACACCCATTCATGTGACTCTCTCTGTCTTCTGGATTCTCTTTCCCCCATGTCATTATGGACCTTGGTGATCATCCATTCCTGCTAAGTTAGGACCATTTGCTGTACCCTCAGATGGCAGCTTTTAAGACCCCAGACGCCACTCACAAATGAGGGGTGCAGAGAGACCTCACTAGCAAAATGCTAGTTGTGCCAGTTGGCCTCGATTTCCGGGTCCAGGGAATTTTTAAAAGTAATTATTATCATGCACCAACTAAGTGATTCAGAGTGCTTTAACATTTAACTTTTTGCTAACCACAAGGTCGGCAGTTCAAATCCACCAGGCACTTCTTGAATACTCTGGGGGTCAGTTCTACCCTGGCCCCTAGGGTCGCCATGAGTTGGATCCGAATCAACGGCACTTGGCTTTGGCTATGTGCTGTATTCTTGCAAATGTTTAGGTGTTAAAAATCATTTCAATGAGATTTCCACTTTCTCGCAAGATAGAATCATAAGGACAAGATATAGTCTCTTCCTAGCACAATAAAAAAATTTGAAATATACATATGGTAGTTGTTTTAGTCAGCTAGGGCTGCTCTAACAGAAATACCACAGAGTGTATGGCTTTAACAAAGAAAGATTTATTCTTACACAGTCCGGTAGGTTGCAAGTCCATATTCAGGGTGTCCGCTCTAGGGAAAGACTTTCCCCTTGACGGCTCTGGAGGAAAGTCCGGTATTGCATCAGTCATTGTCCAGGGAGTGTCCTAACGCAAGAACCTCTGGTCTGAACGATGCGCTCTGCTCCCGGTGCTGCTTGCTTGATGGTAGCGAGGTTCTCAAATTGCTCTTGGTTCTTTTTCCTTTTATTCCTTGCAAGCTAAAAGCATTAAGGGTGGGGCAAGCCATACTCCAGGGAAACTTCCCCCATAGCAGGAATTCACAGCCCCACCCTAATCCTTTAACATACAGGTTAGCAAAACCACACAATGGAGGACATTTCCAAGATACTGGGAACCATATCCCAGCCACATGGCTGCACACATTTTTGGGGGGACACAATTCAAACCATGACAGTAGTTTAAATGTACTGAACATCAGAAAACAATGACTAGATATCCTTGAGAGATAGGAAACAAACCAGAGGAGTTCTACAGCTATCCCAGCTTTCCACATTCTAGAACAGATACATTTTTGGGGATATAGAAATAACCAGCACCCAACAGGAAAAAACTCACAAAGTTGAGCATCTAAATTAAGATTATCAGATATGGAGAACCACCAGGTAACATTTTTCTCACCACAATGAGGAGAAAAAAGCAACTGACTTACGCAGAACTAACAAGGATGTTAGAATTAGTAAATTTATAAAAATTGTATCTGTATTTTGTATGTTCAAGACGTAAAAATGTATAAGATATATTTCAAAAGACTCATTTTTCTGCTGGCTGGGACTGTGTCCTAGCCCCCTTACCCCCTTCTCTCTCTTCCCATGTTTTGTACCTCTCTACTTGATACCTAGAAGCTATTTCCTTGACACTATTTGCAAGATATTAGCCCAGATCAAGCTATCCGTAAAATAATAAGCCCAAAGCTAGAACAGGATAACAGCTCAGGTTAAAACTGTTTGCACATTCCTGTCCTTTGTCTGAAGACAAAAACTTGCACCCTTTGTAACAAAGATCATGACCATTTTTGGCAATGTCCCACCCTTGACTTCCTACCTGTTAAGCCTATAAATAAAGCTTGTGAAAGCAGACCAGTGTCCATGGTTCTCCATCAGATGCCATGGTCCCACCTGGCCCTAACTTTATCTTGTGTGTGTGATGTGTTTTCCTGTGTGATGTATCTCATGTGTGAGTGACGTGCTTCATGTATGAATGAGATCTCCCATCCCCTTCCTGCCCATTTTCGTCCTTGGACCGTATCCACTGCTGGTCACTGGTGTGCCAGACGCAGCAAACGGAGCCCAACGTGGGACTGAAAAGTGGGCCATCTCTGACTGAAGCTGCAAGGTAGGGGACACCTCCGATGAAATGTGTGCACTTGCAAAAGTAAATGATGGGGGGAGATGCAATGGATACACCAGGTGAATTTACATAGGGCAATTCAAGAGTGGGTGCTCTACACCCAGATGCTTTATTGAAGGGGAAAAGAGTAACAGTGAAAAAGGATCCACTGAGTCAGACATATGTCCTTGCTTTCCAGAGCAGGGAACAGCACACACTCCCAGGTGTGCTGCAGAAAGCTGCCAATAAATTATTCCTTGAACCTTGCATTGTCTTTGCACTTTTCAATTATAGTGACAGGCAGATGAACTTAGATTTGATTTGACGACATATTTCGGCCAGCCATCCAGGAGCCGGGGAACTCCTGCAGTAAGTCCTTTCCCAGGGAGGAGCGAACTTTTTCTCTCCTCTCCTTTACTTACTAACATCTGCCAAAGCCCTCTGTGTAAGGCTGGGGAGTAGCTGCGGTAATTGAGGAATTCAGGCCAGGGCACGCCCTGGTGGCTTTTGAAGTCCCAGCTATGTCCACCCCAGTAACTTTGGCCCGTAGGGGTGAGTGTCTCTGTTGGTTCCAGTCTAAGGTTGGGGATTGGGTCCCTAAGATAATTTGCAGGTACGAGTCAGACTTTTAAATGCCAAAGGGCTGCTTTAAGGCTATGGTGACTGGATGGTGACAGGATGAGGGTGTGCCTGCCCCCTGCAAGGCAAATTCCACACTACTTGTCGTGAGGCACACTGTTCAAAGCACAACACTTCCCATTTCCCCAGACCTCTGGCAGCCTTTTCAGCTTGACCCGGGACAGCGAGTGCGTGGGGATGTTCCCCTTCTGTGCCTGGAGAGACGGGTCCAGAGTTACAGCTCCCACCTTAGAAAGCCATCCCCTCGCAACTGGCATCAACTGACTAAATTAAAGATGATTCAAGAGCTTTATCTTGTTCCTGTGCAAAGAGCTAGGTTGAAGCTTCTGTCTTTCTCAGTGCTGTGTCTGTTCAAGTGTTGGTTCTGTTTGCCCACAGACAACTCTAGGTTCTCACCAAGTTTGGAGCTCCTGTCTGTCTTGGTACTGTCTGTCTAGTAAGAAAGGAAAGACTGTCCCAATCAAGAAAGCTTTCTCTGTAATGTGGAAAATAAGAACTTTGTTTCTAAAAAAAATTCTGACGGGGCATATTCTCAATATGGGTACCCACTTGTAATAATATGTTCTGGCCAGGTATTAAACTCTGAAGAGTTAACAATCAAATGGATCCATAAGGTTATCTTTTCATCCTACAATTAAAATGCTCATGAGCTCATTTTTAAAGAAACAGTCTACGTATGTACCGGTGAAGCTGAATATGAGTTTGATAAATGTATTTGTGGTGCTTTTGCATTTGTGAGATTTCAAAAATATTTCTGTCATTGCACAAACTGTTTGTTTTTGGTAAAAAAAAGGTGTCTTTTATCTGTGCCAGTGTACCTGATTTTACGAGTCTTACTTGAACTAAATTAAAGTTGATAAACAGCTAAGTTTCAAATAGATCCAGGCATGTTGGGAAGGCTAGAGAAAACCTAACCTCACAGCCCTCATGTGAACAGATGGTTTTGTCTTAAGAGACAGTAGCAATTCCAAAAGGAGAAGAGAAACTACTGATCTTTTGTCCTTCAGAAAAAGCAGAGAGGATGGTAGAAAATGCCCTCAAGTCATAGCTGCAGGAAAACTTTTGTGAAGCAAAAAAACAGGTACCAATTACTGCTGTACTTTGATTGTCATAAATTGAGACTTCTGAGGCTTATCTTGGAGGTTTAGGAAGAGGATTTCCAAGCCAGTTAAACTATAACTTGTAAAAGTCACCTAATAAAACCTTAGGAGTTAGTTGGGGTCCTAAAATGTTTAAATATCTCTTTATTTCAACACTGGACTTTAAGGGTAATTAAACTAAACAAGTATCTGATATAATGTAAACTATATACTGTTTGTTTTTCAGACAATAGAGATTTGTTAAGAGATTTCCAGAATTCTGTTGCTAAATAATCAGTTAATTTGTCCCTTATATAATCTCTCTTAAAGACAAAGATTTTATCTCCTATTAAAATAAGATTCCCAGAGTCGACAAATCATGCCACAAAACAGAGAAAAGGCTAAGATTTTCTTACTTTAGATCTTTACAACTTTAGTATTGATTCATGTCAACCCTGTAACAAACTCCTGACATCTCTAAAACTTTTTAGAAGTGAAAAGGATAAGAGTCTTATTCAATATATTATATTACATGGGTTAAAACCAAGTGCCCATTTCTCACTATGTCCTAAATTTATATTGGTTATTTCATTATTTTTAATAACTATCTAGAAAAACCCTGGTTAAGGGCTGTGTTTGGTATCCAGTGATCAATAGTTAGAGCTCTGTAAAACAGTCCTGTTCTGCCTTACAGAGTTGCTGTGATTTAAGGTTAACCCCATAACCCTTGGTTTGGTTTAGCTTTAATTTCTAACTTGATCATAAATTTATCTGGCATCATCAAAGCCAATGTTTTGACTGGAGAATTCAGATATTTATTTATAAATCTACTTTATATTTTGTGAGTATTTAGAGAGTTTCAATAATCTTGATATGTCCTGTGTGGTATTGTGCCTCAAGATTATTACATTTGGTATCTGAAGTTCTCTAGTAGTATAAATAATTATATTTAAGATTATGGTCTAAAGTTTTTTGACAAATGAAATTTTATTTGATCTTTATGTTTTACTTATTAATCTGAATCTTATCAAATTTTATTACCTATTTTTGCTGATTTTTCTGAAAATATTTGACCAAAATATCTCAACAAATATTTTAGACTTATGAAAAGCACTGTGACTTGAAATATCCAAGATTCCTCAAAATAAAACAGAAAACAATTATACAAGAATAGATAAATAAGTAATACCATGAGTCTTATATTACTAATGTTTAAAGTTCTAAGCATTTCCTTTTCTCTTAAAATGTTTAACCAATGGGTTTAAATCAGAAATTTTAAAAAATACAATTACTGTGGAGACACAAAAAACAGTTACTAATCCTCTTTGAGGTGTTTAAATTTATTTGCTTGTTCAGAAGAACTTAGAGTCATAATTTCATTGGTTTTTTAAAATAATTGGCCTGATAACATTTCTCTTTTACTTCTAATTCACTGTATGGTGCCTGGAATCTTAAAAACTTGAAGGTATTCAATTACCACTTATAAAGCATTTTTGATTAAAGATTTTGTTGTAAAATCATGATCCAAAAGAGAAAACCATGAAAAAGACATGTAATTCTTCTAAAATCTAAATTTCTGGCTTCTGTGGAAATTGAAGTAACCCACACAGCCTACTATTTTTAAAAGGAAAAGCTAAGTTCTTCAATCTATTGAACCTTTTTGCGTGAGAGACAAACCGAGAAAAGAGCCCCAGTTTACTATTTTATGGCCCTCCTCTACACCATCAAAGAGGAGGTCTGAGCAATAAGTGTCTCATTTTCATTAGAAACAGACTAGTTCTTAAGCTACCTTTTCAGCTGGAGACCTAGAGAAATAAAACCAGCAGTTTTGCTCTGGCTGGACTCGCTAAGCCTTTTAGAATATGCTGATTATATATAAATAAAAAGTGGGAGTCCTCCCTGCACTGTAACAAATTATACCATCCACCATCGTTAATTTGGCCATCTACACTTTAAATATTTTGAATATTAATGAAGATGGCACCACAGCAGCCAAGAGGCATTATCGCCCCCTCATCCCCATCTCAGGACAAGCTGAGATGGGTATGTTGGAAAGATCCCTCCACAGGAGAGTGGAATGGTCCTAGCCCAGTGGCTTGGGGGGAATGGGGTTTTGTTTGTATCTCTCCAGAAGGAACTGGACCCGTGTGGATTCCTGCAAGATTTGTGCAAGAATGACAGACTGCTGGGTGATATTACTGATCTGGATGGACTCCCCCTCCAAGGAAGCAACAACCAGATTACAGCAGCTAACACTAAACACGAAGAAGGATGTCCCAAAGAGGTCCTGAATGACAACCCCTTGAGGACCTACTGCTCTGACTCACCAAGCTTCTCCCCTAACTTGGGGACAGGTTAAAAATTTTAGTAAACAAGCCCCAAACCCGTAACTGGGTTTTTGTGGCAATGCTGGTGCTCCTCACAGTCCGGGTGGGTGCAACGCAGGGGGAACCTCATTGGACCTTCCTCCCCGACCCACCTTTGGTTCATGTAGTGCCCTGGGAAATACCAGCCACAATTCCTGTGCTTACCAATGTTTCCCAGCTTTCAGGGGGCCACCCCAATAAAGACATAACACCAGTAAACAACAGCTCATTTAATCATACAGGAAAGGCTGCAGTGCTGCCTTTGTGCCTAGGACCCAGTTCCCTGTGTATGCCATTGTGGAAAGAAGAAAAGTCAACTATTGTGAGCAATGGCTCCAAGAACAGGGATGAGACTATGATTTATAAAACTTTCAGATTGGAGGGCCGGCAGCTGCTTGATGATTCTTGTCCCTCTCAACCATGTAATAAACAAAGCACCACTGTAACCAGGGAAGGCTTCCTATCCTGGGTTGAGTGTTGCACCCTGTGGGCCAACACGACTTCTATTGCCTCAGTGCGATTTTTGGATTACTCTTACGTGTCTATTAATTACACTGCCTTCTTCCCATCTCCTTATCTCTATGTCAGTGGTCATTACAAGCAACCAAATCTGTGGTGCCTGGCTGCCTGCTCAGGAACTATAAATTTATTGAGTGCCAGTGTAAAAAATCTTGATAGGGTTGGATCTAAACCATTCTGGTGCACTACATGTATACAAAATCCTTATGTTTTTATTAGTGAAAACATACAGATTAATAATAACACCAGTGGAACTTTTAACACTTCCTGTCACAATTGTAATCTTACAAACTGTGTTACCAAAGTTAATTGGGAGAATCATGCTTCTGTTCTCATACTGGATAGACTATCTTTCCTTATGGTACCTACTAATCTTTCTGGACCATGGTATGAAGATCGTAGTCCACAACTTCTCAAAGAAATCAAAAATCAATTGGGTCGGACTCACTGTGCAATCGGACGGATAATTTTTGGTACGGTGTCATTACTCACTTTGTTGGCCTCTACCATAACTGCCTCCATAGCTTTGGCTCAGAATGTGCAAACTATGCATTTTCTTAATCAGCTTCCAAAACACACTTCCAATATTTTAGAGACCCAAGAGGTCATTAGTAATAAACTTCAAACACAATTGGATGCATTAGAGGCTATGGTCCTTGAAATCAGGACTCAAGTGAAGGCCATACAATACCATATGGAGTTACATTGTCATGCAGAGTTTAAACACACTTGTGTCACTGCTCTCCCTTACAGAGTGAGTGGCCATGGGATTGTGTGGCTGCCTGTCTAATGGGCATTTTTCACCATGCCAATCCCTTGAAAAATTATGTCAACATGTCCTGGGTATTCAGCATGCTAAGGTACAAAGCCTCACACCTGAACAGACAGAAAAAGCAGTTTGGGGTTTACTTAATGGATTTAATCTTTTCAACAGGGCCAGACACTCAGCGATTGCTATTATTGTTGTGATGAGTCTGATTCTTTTATTGCTTTGTGCTTTTCCAGACAGATGCCGAATCTTTCAACAACAACCGATGGAGTCGGACCTGGCACATCATAAAACCAAGCTGACTATACAAAGATCAGAGGAACAGATGTTTGCTTTCCTCTCTGTGCCCCTAAGTTTCTTCCCCTTTCTTATCTGCCTACCTGTTTATCTAACTCTGTATCCTTTCTTCTTCCTTCTTATAGAATTTTCCTATTCTGCTGTTTCTAAATGACAGCATCTCCTTTGCCTGCTATAACCAAAGGAGTGTTTTGTATATGCCACCTATGCGAGATTGCTTTGTCTTCCTGGCCACATGGAGGTTGAGGCCTCCCAGGGGCTGATGCCCTGTACTCAGTTTTCTGCCCAATGCCATAAGCTGAGCCTGTCTGTGACAACAGCCAGGGCCCCACCAGAAGGTGGGGAAATCCAAAGGCAGCTGCTGGGTGTGGAGGTCATGGGGTCATAGGTTACTAAGGAGACAAAACTTGTACATGACTAAGGTACCGTCCCTTCCTCACATCACACCTCTTACCACCTTTTGGCCCTGGAGGATGACTGATTAGCCAAAGATGGGTAAGATTCCTCAGAGGAGGAACAACTTAAGACAGGCACAGCCACAGAGGGGCCATCAGGAAGAATGGCTGGCTAGCCAGAGATGGGTAAGATTCCTCATGGAAGGAACAACCTAAGCCAAGTGCAGTCACAAAGGGACTATCAGGAAGAAGCTTTGGGGATGATAGAAATGGGGCTCAGGCCTTCACCCCCGAAGTCTCCTGAGGAAGGTCTCCTGCCTCCATGACTGTTTCATACCCCATGCCCAGCTCAGGACAGGACCCGGGTGACAAACAGAGACAGGGAGAACAGCAGCTGCCCCAGCCATACTAAAAACTTGTTTTCGTCTGACTGTTTCTCCTTTCACTTATTATCATATTGATACTTCCTCACATAAAAACAGAAAAGGGGAGATGCTGCAGGCTGGAAGTCACTGTGTCCTAGCCTCCTATCCCCCTCCTCCCTCTTCTCATGTTTTGTACTTCTGTTTTTGGCACCTTGAAGTTATTTCCTTGAGAGTGTTTGCAGGATATTAGCCCAGATCAAGTATTTGTAAAATAATAAGCCCAAAGCTAGAGCAAGCTAACAGCTCAGGTTAAAACTATTTGCATGTCCCTGTCCTTCCTTTGTTTGAAGACAAAAACTTCTGCCCTTTGTAACAAAGATCATGACCATTTGTGGCAATATCCTACCCTGTTGACTTCCTAACCATTAAGTCTATAAATCTTGTGAAAGCAGACCACTGTCCATGGTGCTCTGTCAGAGGCCATGGTCCCACCTGGTCCCAAGTTTTTCTTGTGTGTGTGATGTGTTTTTCTATGTGATGTGTCTCATGTGTGAGTGACATGTGTCATGTATGAATGAAATTTCCCATCCCCTTCCTGCCCATTTTTGTCCTTGGACCCTATCCAGTGCTGGTCACTGGGGTGCCAGATGCAGCACATTTTGAACCTTAGAAACTAACAATATTCATAGTCTGAGATCAATAATATGCTAGATAAGATTAACAACAAATTAGAGACAGCAAAATAAATGATTGGTGGACTTAAAGATACAGTAATAGAAAGTATCATGAAAGGAACACTGACATAAAAAAATATATTAAAGAGCACCAAAAAGAGGTGGAAGAACTTTATCACACTAATTGCTGTGTAACTGGATACACTAAAAGAGTGGAGGTGATGTAGAAAAAATAGTGATAAAACAATGACCACCATTTTTTCCAGATTTCATAAAAATTATAATCCCACAGTCATAAAGCTAAGCAAATTCCAAACATGAGAGGTATGAAGAAAACTGAATTAAAACACATTTAAATAAAGTTGTTCAAACCCAGGGATAATGAGATAAAATATCTTAAAATCAGCCAAAGGAAAGCAAACATGAGAATTACAGCAGATTTCTTCCTGGAAAGAATGCAAGCAAGACAACAATGGAACAACATTTTGAAAGCACCAGGGGAAAGGGAAACTGTCAACCTAGAATATCCACTGTCAATAAGATGTAAATGAGGCATTTTCCCATAAAGGAAAACTGAAAGAATGTACTTCTTGAAAATCTGCAGAAAGACAAGTTTTAAGAGGAAAATTATACCAGAAGAAAACAAAGGAAAAAGGAAAATTATACCAGAGGAAAACACAGACTGAAAACAAAAGATGGAAGAGTATTGGGAACAGTAATAATACAGGTTAATACATAAGACTTTTTCTTATTATTTATGTCACTTTAAAATACAGTTGATTGCTTAAACATAATAGCCAGTTAATACTTATTTTTAAAAAAGCAAAACTATCAGTAAGAACAGTGAGTAAAGATATAAAAAATATATATTTATATAAAGATATTTAAAACGATAGAAAAGAAAACAGTAACTCAATAATTGACAGCTCAAATACACATACCATAAGCAAGAAAACAGCAGAATAATACTATCCAGCCAATTTGGTGGATATTTATTTACAGAATTTTCCACCCACAAAAGACAGAATACACATGCTCCAGTAGTGTATGTAGAACATCTACCAAAATAGATCTTATTCTGGGACTTCCAACAAGTATCAATACATTAAAATAATTCAACAGATAAAACTCAGAACACCACACATTTAAATAAGAACTTAGTAAGTGAAAGTTAACTAGATAATCCTCAAAGGTTTGAAAACTAAATAACCATTTCTGAATAATTTATGGGTCAAAGAAAGTGACAAAATTGAAATTATATAATGCTTCGAAGTGAATATAAATAAAAATAGAACATATCAAAACTGATGAATACCATTAACGCAGCACTGATACAGTTATAGCACTAAACTTGTCCACTATGAAAGGAGGCCCCATGGTGGCATGACAGTTAAACACTTACATGCTAACTTGCTAACCTAAAGCTTCTTGGTCTGAACCTACCAGCTACTCCACAAGGGAATAGACCTGGCCAACTTCTCCCATAAAGATTACAACTTTTGAAACTCTATCAGGCAATTCTGTGTGGGCTCTGTGAATCTGAATCCACTTGACCGCACACAGCAAGAGCAACATTAGAAAAAAAGGTCTTAATGACTTCAGCATCCACCATAAAACCTAGGAAAATAAGAGAATATTAAGTAAAAAACAAGCAGGTTGAAAACACTTAGGATCAAAGCTAAAATAAATGAAATAGAAAATAATGCTAAAAATCAATAGAACCAAAAGTGGATCATTGAAAAGAAGAATAAAGTGGATGTGCTTCTTCCCATATTTATCAGGAAATAAAGAGAAGAGGCAAATCAGTGCTAGGAAAAAGAAATGGGATCTCACTACAGATCTATAGATGGTTGCTGTTGTTAGTGGCAGTTCAACTGGTTCCTATTTATAGCAACTTGATGTACAATCAAAAGAATTGCTGACTGGTTCTGTGGCTTCCATACAATTGTTGCTATGTTTGGACAACAAACGACACATTGTATTGGACGAATTTGTTGCAGAAAACCTTTTTAAAGTGTTAGAAAGCAAAGGCTAAGGCATGCCTGACCTAAGCCATGGTGTCTTCAGTCACCACGTATGCATGGGAAAGCTAGAAAATGAATAAGGAAAAGCCAAGAAGAACTGATGTCTTTGATTTATGGTGCTGATGAAGAATATCAAATGTAACAGGCTCCTGAGAATACTAGCAAGCATGTTTTAGGAGAAAAACCAGAACGTTCCTCAGAAGAAGGGATGGAAAGACTATGTCTTGCATACTGTAGACCTCGTCAGGAGGAATCAGTCCTTGTAGAATGACTTCACAGTTGGTAAAGTAGAGGGCAAATGAAAAGGACAACGACCCTTCATGAAATAGATTGACATTGTAGCTGCAACAATGGTCTCAAACATTAACAACGATTGTAAAGATAGGGCCGGCCAGTGCAATCATACCTTCTGTTCTGCCTAGTGTCACCATGAGTTGGAACCACCTTGACCACTCTTAACAACAAAAACATGCAAGTCAACAGCTGATACTCAGTTGACGGGGAAGGGCTAATACTCTGCACCTAAGATCAAGAATGACAAAAGATGTCCGCATTCACCACTTTAATTCAATCTTTTATTGGAAGTTCTGGTCACTGTATTTTAAATATACTTTTAAAAAATACAGGACAATTAGATTGGTTGACAGGTGATGCTAAAAAAATATGTATGTGGCACAGTGAGAAGTATTCAGTTGAGAGCACTGCTTAGGGTGGACATTATTTGAAAATGGCAGGAGCAATAGTATTCTATCTAGTCTGTTCCTGTGTGCTTGACCACCTAATCTCCTTTTAAAAAAAAGGAACCAAACCCATAACTGCTGAGTAGATTCCAACTCATTCTGTCTTTCCTTACCAAAAAACGAAACCCATTGCCATCAAGTCGATTCCGAACTCATAGTGACCCTCCTTAGACCCTTGCATATTTTCTGAACTTGGCTCTCCAGCCTTCCTAAAATATCAGCCAGCATTGAAAGAAAGAAAAGGATCTCCTCCATAGTTTGAATTAATTTAGGTTGACAATTGTAGCAAGATATTTTCATTTTCCGACCTTAAAATCTTTCAAAAGAAATTTTGTAGTTTTTCTTAATCTTTAGGGTAGCAATGCATTTTCCAAAATGCAAAAATAATTTTCTTCAAAAAATGAAAAGTCAATATAGAGGAGTTGTCTGTGATCCTGACTTGACTCATGTTGGGTTCATACCCTGGTTCTAGCAGCACATATTGAGATATGGGCTGTCTGACAAGTTAATGAACTCATTCTAGAAAAACTGCTACATACCTTGTGGCTGAATATCACTATAGTCACCTTGACAAATACTCTACTTGGGAAGCTATGCACCAACTCTAGCACCTAATTCACCCTTCAACGAAATTTTGGGGCTCTTAATCTTGAATAGCCATGAGAACTGTCGTTGCATTACACTTGATGTCCCAAATGTCACCAAAATGTCTGCCTTTCAATATTTCCTTTATCTTTGGTTAAAGAAAAAAGTCACTGCAGGCCAGATCAGGTGAGTAGGGAGGGTATTCCAATATAGTATTTATTTACTGTCTAAAAACTCCCTCACAGAGAGCTATACAATTAAGTTGGCAAACTTGCCACCATGTGCAATGGCCATTCCAGAAAAAGTCCCAAACTTGCTGTGAAAGGTGGTCTAGGCACTGGCATTGGTGCATAGCCTACCAAAGGGAGTACTTCAAAGCTGACTGTAGTGGCATTCAGCAATGAGGTATGTGTGTTATGTAGCATTTGGAACAATTAAGTTCGTGGACCTCATATGTGTAAACTCAATTTTTCTATTCATAAAATGGAGACAAATGCCTACTTTTACCTTTCATAATTGTTGGTGCCATGTTTAAAGCTGTGGCTCTGGAACAAAAGGTTGGCAGTTCAAATCCACCAGGTATTCTACTTTGTCCTGTGGGGTCACTATGAGTTGGAATCAATATGATGGCGAGGGACATAACTGGTCTGATGATTGTTACATCAATGAGAGTCTGTAAGCATTTAAATAACAGTGGTTCTCTGAAAGCATTCAGCAAGGAGTGCTGTGGTTTCCTCCTTGTTGTTGTTTAAAGCTGGCACAAAAGCATTCATTCTGTAATTGAGTAGTGCATGTCTCTCTTCTAAACATCTGTTAGAATACTGCTACCACTAACAACTTCAAGCTGTGCCTACAGGGATTTAAAAATTACCAAAAATATAATATCAGTTTGCAAAGATTCATGACTCTGGGTGTGAGAAATGTGAAAGCCAGGAAGGGAGTCCAATTAAACATGAAGTATGGGAGCTCAGAATCGATCTCACACAGAGCATTTCTGGACTTCTGAAGCCGTTATTGTGCTACCTTTTCTTTTCACTTGAAATATCCTTTCTTCCTAAGGAAAAAAAATTGCAGGCTTTTTGAAATAAAACACCAAGCTCTGTGGTCACTTTATAGCCTCTGATATATACATAGAGATTTGGAATTTTCATCTGGTGTCACAGGGGAAAAAAAGTAAAGGGAGATTACAAATACTTGGATATAGTTCTATTACATTCTGTATTTGACTTAGGATTGTGTGTGTGTGTGTGTGTGTGTGTGTGTGTGTGTGTGTGTCTGATGTGATGAATGCAAACTAAGTCAATCCCTGAAAAAGAAAACCATAAAATGTTTTATTTCTGTGCCAAGTATGTGCAAGTCTCCAGAATAGACAACGTATAAATTTGGTACACATAGTTTTTGTGCAGACCATTTCAGCGTTTTAACATTCTGGAGGTATATATGATCCCAAGTTTACCCATGCAAGTCAGGGTGATAAATGAAGCATGGCGTGATAGTAAAGCACCGAGTGTTACTTTCAGAACCTTTTGTTCTGATGTCAACTCTGCTACCACCATACCATCCTTCTCACAGTTTCAAGAACGAAAACCTGTGCCCTTCGTCTCCTATAGTCAAGCTTCCAGGTAGCCCCAGGGTGGAGTGTGGATGAATTTTCACTGAATCAACACACAAACAAGTGTTTTCTTTAGATGCCACTGTTGGGGTAATTTGAATTTTAAGTTGTGAATTTCCTGAATGGCCTCATTGTCACTGAGGATTTAATGCATTAAAAATCATGAAAATGTGTTTTTTGGCTGCCTGGATCTCATCTTTAGTGAAATGTCTGTCCATCTCCTTTGCCTATTGCTTAATTGGATGATTTATCTTCTTCTTATTGATATTTTGTAGTATCTTACAGATTACGGAGGTCAGGCGTTGGTCTGACATAGAGTTGCCAAATATTTTTTTTCCCATTCTGTAGGTGTTCTTTTAATTCTATTAATAAAGTCTTTGGATGAGCAAAAGTGTTTGATTCTTAATAGTTCCTGTTTATCTATTTTCTCTGTTGATTGTGGTTTGTTTCACAGATTTTGGAGTCTGTCCACATTGTGTATTAAAACTTCCATTGTTGTTCCTACCTTTTCTTGGATGAGCTCTATCATTTCAAGGTTTGATATTTAGGTCTTTTATCCAGTTGGAGTTGGTTTTTGTATAAGGTGTAAGATACGGATCTTGATTCAGTTTATAGCAGATGGATATCCAATTTTGCCAGCACCATTTGTTGAAGATACTGTTTTTACCTCAGATTAATATCTTAGGGCCTTTGTCGAATATCCACTGTTCATAGGCAGATAGTGTTATCTCTGGGGTCTCAGTTCTGTTCCATTGATCCAACTGTCTGTTCTTGTACCAGTACCAGGCTGTTTTGACCACTGTGGCAGTGTAGTATGTTCTAAGGTTGGGTAAGGAGAGGCCTGCCAGTGTGTTCTTCTTCTTTAGTAGTACCTTATCTATCTGGGGCTTTTTCCCTTTCCAAACAAAATTGGCGATTTGTTTCTCCATCTCATTAAAAAATGATGCTGGAACTTGTATTGGGATTGAATTATATAAGTAGGTTGCTTTGGGTAAAATAGACTTTTTAACAATGTTAAGTCTTCCTGTCCATGAGCAGGGTAGATTTTTCCATTTATCTAAGTCTCTCTTAGTTTCTTATAGTAAGGGCTTGTAGTTCTCTTTGTAAAGGTCTGTTGTTTCTCTGGTTAGATTAATTCCTAGGTACTTCTTAGGGGCTATCATAAATGGCATTGATTTGATAATTTCTTCCTTAACAGTCTCGTTGTTGGTATAAAGGAATCCTACTTATTTACTTGTGTTTATCTTGTATCCTGAGACTTTGCTGAACTCTTCTATCAGTTTGAGTAGTTTACTTATAGATTCCTTGGGGTTCTCTGCATATACAATCATATCATCTGCAAACAGGGAGATTTTAACTTTTGCTTTGCCGATGCAGATGCCCTTTATTTCCTGGTCTTGTCTAATTGCTCTGGCTAGAACATCTAGTACAATGTTGAATAGGAGAGGGAAGAGTGGGCATCCTTGTCTAGTTCCTGTTCTCAAGGGAAAGTCTTTCAGTCTCTCTCCATTCAGGATGACGTGGGCAATTGGCTTTCTATAAATGGCCCTTATTGTGTTGAGGAATTTGCCGTCTATGCCCATTTGCTAAAAGATTTTAGCATGAATGGGTGTTGGACTTTATCAAATGCCTTTTCTGCATCAATGGACAAAATCAGGTGATTCTTGTCTTTTGTGTTGTTTATGTGGTTAATCATATTAATTGTTTTTCTGATGTTGAACCAGCCTTGCATCCCTGGTATGAATCCCACTTGGTCATGATAGATTGTTTTCTTGATATGTTGTTGAATTCTATTGGCAAAAATTTTCTTGAAGATTTTTACATCTAGATTCACGAGTGATATCGGTCTGTAGTTCTCCTTCTTTGTGGGGTCTTTCCCTGTCTTTGGTATCAGGGTTATGCTGGCTTCATAGAATGAGTTTGGGAGTACTCCATCCCTTTCTATACTGTGAAATAGTCTCAGTAGTATTGGAGATAACTCTTCTCTAAATACTTGGTAGAATTCTGTAGTAAAGTCATCTGGGCCCGGGAGTTTTTGGTTGGCAGTGTTTTGATGACATTTTCAATCGCTTCCTTTGTGATGGGTTAATTAAGTTGTTCTGCTTCACGTTGTGATAATTTGGGTAGGTGGTACAAATCAAGGTATTTGTTCATTTCCTCTAGATTTTCAAATTTGTTAGAGTATAGTCTTTCATAGTATTCTGTTATGATATTTTTGATTTCTGTTGGATCTGTGGTGACAACTCCCCTCTCATTTCCAGTTTGGGTTATTTGTTTCCTTTTGTGCTTTTGTTTGGTAAGTTTAGCCAGTGGCTTGTCAACTTTGTTGATCTTTTCAAAAAACCAGCTTTTGGCCTTTTCAATTTTTTCAATTGTTTTCCTGTTCTCTAATTCCTTTAGCTCTGCTGTAATCTTTATGATTTCATTTCTTCTTGTGCCTGAGGGGTTCTTCTGTTGTTCTCTTTCTACTTGTTCAAGCTGTAGAGTTGATTTGGTTACTTTCTTCACATGTGGACATGTTCACTATCTTTAGTTATTAAAGAAATTCAAATCAAGATGACAATGAGATACCATCTCACCCCAGCAAGATTGGCCATGATCCAAAAAACACAAAACAACAAATGCTGGAGAGGCTGTGGAGAAAGTGGAACCCTCCTACACTGTTGGTGGGGTGACAGAATGGTCCAACCTCTTTGGAAAGCAGTCTGGCACTTCCTTAAAAAAAATGGATATTGATATATCATTTGACCCAGTAATGCCACTACATGGAATACATCCTACAGAATCAAGGCCTTTCACACCAATGGACACATGCACAAGAATGTTTATCGCAGCACCGTCCACGATAGCAAAAAGATGGAATCAACCCAGATGCCCAACAACAGAAGAATGGATAGGTAAACTATGGTACATATACTCAGTGGAGCACTACACAATGATAAAGAATAACGATGATTCCAGGAAACACCTCATAACCTGGTTTCAACTGGAAGACATTATGTTGAGTGAAAGTAGTCAGTGAGAAAAGGACAAATATTGTATGAGACTTCTACGATTAGATCTCAAAAACAGACTTGTGTATAGAAGAAAAGACTCTTTGATAGGTGTAAGGGAGCAGAGGGAGGGAGGGCGAGGAGGGGAGGGTTTAGATTAGATAGTTGCTAGAAATCTGGTTGGGAGAAAGCGGTGATAGCACACGTTAGAAACAAGAACCATATTAAGTGGATTTCAGCGTAACTTGAGTACTCCTTCCATCTTAAATCAATATTACAAGGATAGAGTAGCTGGGGCAGGGGGCAGGGGACCATGCTCTTAGGTGAAATCGAGGCCAATTGGCACAACTAGCGTTTTACTAAGAGAGCTCTCTGCGCCACACATTGGTGAGTGGCGTCTTGGGTCTTAAAAGCTGCCAAGCTGCCATCCGAGGACACAGCAAATGGTCCCAATTCAGCAGGATCAGATGCTCACCGAGGACCAAAATGACATGTGGTAAAGACAACCTAGAAGACAGAGCGACCCACAAGAGTGGGTGCCTTCATCAACTTGGGACCGGAAGAACCGGATGGTGCCCAGCCACCACCAGTAATAGCTGCTGTGGAACTCACTAGGTTTAAAGTAGCTCTATTCCTGGTACTGTGTTTTCCATGTTTATGAATGATGTGGATCCACTTGATAAGAGGCAGAGAGTAACTATTAAATATATGTAATTTATTTCTAAATTTATTTCTAAACTACATTTTATAACCATTTTCTTCTTGGTTACACTTCAAGACAAACTTCTTTAGAGAGGAAACACACTCATAACACACTTGGTTCTCTAAACAGTAGACTGAACTAATAGAAATCATACTCATTTATCAAGAAGAAAGACGTAGCTTTTAGTTTTCAGATACTACTAATAATATGAACAACAGAGAATTAATACATAAAGAATTAAATGTGGTGTTAAGTTCAACATTGGAAAAGAAATATTACATGTGAGCAATTTTGCAAGTCATGATGTAAAACACCAGTAGAGTTTCTAATCTAATTATTTGTGTTGTTGGATGAACTAACTGCAATTTTCACGAAGCATCATTTTTACTTGAAGGAATAATTGCGAGGCAAACTTTGGTTATCCATACTTAAGCATTTGGAAGATATTTTCTTTCAAATAAATGAGAGTGTCATTTTAGAGAAAGAAAAACTGAAAAGTATCTGCTAATAATGAAATCCAAGCTTCTAAGTGAAAACTGGAATTTTATAAAACTTGTACTCACCATTAGGAGTTTGGTGGTTTTCCATTGCTTAGAAGATACGTCTGATGAGATCAGTGGTAACTATTAGCACATGTAACGTTTTGCTATTGTACAATGAGTTTCATGGCATCTGCACAGCTCCTTAAATGAGTATTTTCCAAGTGACTGATGTGTGAAGTTAAAAAGCCACACCTGGGCACAAAAATCCGTGTAAAGTTCAAGAAAGACACAAAGTCCAAAGATTTACTGTTATATTTTCAAATTCAAGATTGCAACTAACCTTTAAAAATTACCACTTGTAGAAAGATGGAAAAGCTGTTATTTTGTAACTCCTATGTGAATCTAAAATCATATCAAATTAAAATTTTTAAATACTGTCATGACTTCTTGAGGTTAGTGCAGTATTAGAGAAAAAAATCCACAATGATGTGGGTAAACCGTTAAAATATATCTTTTCTTTACTGCCTCAATTTCAGTAAATTAAAAATTTATCAGAATTCCATTTTAAACCACCTAGCTGTCCACTTCTTTGAATTACATTATTAGTATTAATCAGATTAATGTATGCATCCTTAACTTTTCAGATTCTAATTAAAATTAATTTTATATCACTCTATATAAAATTTAAGAACCTTGTAAATCATTACGTTCATTTATTTGCATCCTTTATATAATAGTTCAGATGCTAGCAAACTATGCCCAAGGGGCTAATGCTGTTTTTGCATGGTGTTAGGACTAATTTTTACATTTTGAAAGCAAAGCACATATACTTAAAAAAGAGAAGAAGAATTAGCAACAGACCAGGAAGAGCCTGAAAAGCATAAAACACGTTACCTTATCCTTTGCAGAAAAAGTTTCTCAATCTTTCTATATTAAATGTATTATATTTATATAAGCTTGATACATGCATTTATAAAATGCAAATGGATAAATAATTTAAACACAATAATTCAGAAATTATGACTATACATTAAATTAACAGGTATGGTGAATTTGTATACAATTTACATTTATGTAAAATTAAAATGTGATGTATTGCAGACAGCTTACAATATATTCTGTTTTCCTTAAATATCTATTCCTACTTTAAAAATATGAAAGGTGGATTATGTTTTAATCATTTCTGGAACTCTCCATTCCTACAGGAAGATGTAAATTTTTATATGGTATTACTTTGCATCAGCCTTACTTCTTTTTGTGGTATTAATAGTACAGTTATTCTCGCTTTAAAATTTCTCTTTTGCAAATCTGAGAATATTCTTATTTTGCCTATATTCTTGATTCATGGAGACCGAGCGCCTAGGGTTGCCATGAGTCAGATCCGACTCGACGGCACTTGGTTTTATATTCTTGATAAATTTTCGCTAGATTTAGAATTATAAACTAATAGATTTATATTTTCTTTCCGCACCTTTAAGATATCATCTTGCTTCCACTGTTTCTGATAGGATGTTAGTATTATTGTGGTATGCTGCATGAGATATGTAATTATTCTACTTGCCTTCACGATATATTTCCTCACGTTCTCTTTAGCGTTCAGTAGATTGAAATGACAGTATATGATGTAGTATGTATCCCCTACCTTGTGATGGAGTGAATTTTAATCTGTAGATTTAAGTATTATACCAAATATAGGAAGTTTTTAAAATATACATATATTTAATATTTTTACATGATAGTTTGTTATTTCCGGCAAGGACTGCAATCATATGAGCATATATATCAAGTCTTTTTATATTGACTCACCTATCACTGATAATTTGTTCACATGTTTTTCTCTCTGTTCTTCAGATTATATCATTTCTATTGATTCATCATTAAGTTCATTTTATTCTGTCTTCTGTTAGATTCAGTCTATGTCCAGCCAAGTGCCAAGTGCTGTCGAGTCAGATCCGACTCATCGACCCTCTAGGGGAATTTTTTTTTTAAGAAAGATATTTTCAAATATTCTCTGTCATTGTTAGGTGCTCTTGAGCTGGTTTCAACTCATACTGACCCCATATACAGTAGAACAAAATACTTCCGGGACCCCCACTATGCTTGCGATCATTTTCATGTTCAAGCTCATTCTTGTAGTCGCTGTGTCAATCTGTCTTTCAGACGGTCTTCCTCTTTACCCCTACCCTCTTCTTTATCAAACATGATACCCTTCTCCAAAGGTTGTTTAAACAGCTGCCTCTTGGTCTATGTACAAGTTCTACATAGGCACAATTAAATGTTCTGTAACTCCCATTCTTCAGAATGTTATTTATAATTTGTTATGATATACGCAGTTTAATGCTTTTGCATAATCAATAAAACACACATAAACATTGACATTCTGCTTTAGCCAAGATTCATCTGACATCACTAATGGTGTCTCTCGCTCCATATCCTCCCCTGAATCTAACTTAATTTTCTTGCAGTTCCCTATCAATGTACTGTTGTAATCTCTTTTGAATTATCTTCAGCAAATTTTTGAAAGGTGTTACATCACCTTTCTTTGCAATGAGCACAGATGAGAGTCACTTCCACTCAGCTGGCCAGGCAGCTGTCTTCCAAATTTCTTGACACAGGCTGCTAAGTACTTGCAGCACTACATTTGTTTGCAAAAATATCTCATCTGGTATTTCATCAGTTCCTGGAGTCTTGTTTTTCACCAGTCCCTCAGTGCGGCTTGCACTTTTTCCTTCAGTATTGTTGGTTCTTGATAAGATGCTACTTTTCCAAGTGACTGAACAGCAGCAAATAACTTGCATATTCTTTACATGTTCCTTTGATACTTCCTGTATCGTTTAATATTTTGCCACAAAAATTCTTCGAAATGTCAACTCATGACTTGACATTTCTCTTCAACTGGTTCGGCTTAGAAATGCTAAGTGTGTTATTCCTTTTTGGTTTACTAACTCTGGGTCACTGCACATTCATTAATAATAATTTATCTTTTTCCACTTGAGGAGGTCTTTAAAATCTACTGTTCAGCTCCTTTATTTCACCATTTCTTCTCTTTGCTTAAAGAGAAGATATCTTATCACTAGCCAGCTGAGTGGAAGTGACTCATATTTGTGTTTATTGCAAAGATAGGTTGTACAACAGAATGTAAACATTATTGAACAGTATTGCTAGTATTGCCAGCCAAGTACCACCGAGTCACAAATAAAAACAAAAATTTGCTGAAGATAATTCAAAAGTGGTTGCAGCAGTACATGGATAGGGAACTGTAAGAAAATAAAGTTAGACTCAGAAGAAGGATGTGGGGCAAGAGACACCATTAATGATGTCAGACGAATCTTGGCTGAAAGCAGAGAATACCAATGTGTATGTGTGTTTTATTGACTATGCAAAGGCATTAGACTGTGTACATACTAAGAGATTGTGTATATCATCTACCCTCAAGAGCAAGTTTCAGAGCCTCTTTCAACATGTGTTTTGGTCTTTTCTTTCCTTCTTCTCTTTTTGATGACCTCTTGCTTTCTTTGGGGGCATTTGTAGCTCTGTGGTTAAGTCTTTGGCTCCTAATTCAAAGATCAGCAGTTTGAATCCACCAGCTACACCTCAGAAATCCTATAGGGCAGGTCTAGTCATGTAGGATTGCTATGAGTTGGAATCAACTTGAAGGTACCAGGTTTTTACGAGTTTGCTTTCTTCACATCTTTAAGTAGCTGTGGTTATTTTATGTTCTATCAACATTTCTTTTTCTTTTTCATATATTAGCCAACACTTGCCTGTGAAAGTGAAAGGACTGGTCCAATAGAAGTTGCTCCATCAATATCAGAAACAGAAATTTCTGAGGGTAATTACATTTGAGTTTCAGTACAGACTGGGTGACCCTGTCCTAAAATAGCTTATCTTATGTTACCGAATCCATGGTCATTGAGTCAATTCTAACTCACAGGAATGTTAGAAGAATGACTAAAGCTGTCCCATAGCATTTACAAGGCTCTAGATAATTACAGAAACAGATTGCCACATGTCTCTTCTAAGAGTAACTGGTGGATTCAAACCATGGACCTTTTGGTTGGCAGCTGACCATGTGTTACCCAGGGTATATTAATTATGGTATCTAGGGATTCATATTGATTAATATAAGAAAATCTATAATATAGCCACAGAAATTAGACAGGTCTTATGATTCTACTTGAAGATTTAGCTAAATGGTAGATACAGAGTTCTGCTAAGTAAACAGAAATTTCAAGAAACTTGACAATAAGGGAGAAAAATTAAGTTTAGTTTTGGCATGGAATTACCTTTACAACCAGAAGCAAATTTATTTTTGTTACAAAAATAAATGTGAAGCAAATTAAACTCTAATATAGATGCAAGAAAAGTAACAGAACTAGACCATTTCTCAGCAGTCCACTTGACATAGTATCAAAAAAGTATGTTTTTAACAATCTAGTGTTGTGGGAATGTCATTAGAGTAGCACATTCTGAAATCTCGAAGAGTGAAAAATGCTACAAACATTATGGAGATGACTTCACCAGTGTGGTTACTCCCAATATGAAAAATGAAGTGTGGATCTTGATTATAAATGTTATTTATCATCACCAAAATATAGAATGAATAATTACCCTTCTGGTGTGATATTATTTAAAATCATTTATTCTGTAGTAAAGCATTATCTAGATGTTAAAACAATGAGATAGTTATAGAAAGAAAATTTTATAAGATCTATCATATTTATTTATCTATCTACTTATTTATTTATTTGTCTGTTCATCTGTTTATTTTGGAAACCTTGGTGGCACAGTGGTTAAGTGCCACTGCTGCTAACCAAAATGTTGGCAGTTTAGATTCCCCAGGCTGTCCATGGAAAATCCAAGTTGGGATTGCAGGGAAATTGTATGAACAATCTCAGAGAGCAGAAGAGGAGTTGCAAAGTGGAACTCATATTCAGTGGAAGCTGCATATAGGTGGGCACGTAAATTTTTATGGGAATGTACATTTTCACTCGTTCATAAGAAAAAATTTAAAAAAGTGAATACATAGGGTAGGAAATTGTTCAAAAATACCTTCTAAAAATATTAAGAGTAACTGTCTTCACATGACAAAATGATTGATAAGTGTTATTATATTGCTTCATTTCTAAATGCTCTATAACAAAAATGCTTGTCTAAAATACTGGAAAAGAGAAGAAGAAAGGGAAAGCAGGGAGAAAGATACCATATGCAGTTTCTTAGACATCTAGCGCTGCTGTAATAGAAATACCACAAATGGATGGTTTTAACAAAGAATTTATTTTCTAACAGTCTTATAGGCTAGAAGTCCAAATTCAGGGCTTTAGCTATAGAAGAAGACTTTTTCTCCTTTGGGTCTGGAGGACGGTCCTTGTCATCAATCTTCCGGACTAGGAGTTTCTCTGTATAGGAGCACCAGGTCTGGAGGACATGCTCTGCACCAGGTTGTTGTTTCTTAGTGGTGTGAGTCCCATGTCTCTCTGATTCTGTCCTTTTCACCTCTTGTAAGTCAAAGGGTAGTGCTGGCCACACCCCAGGGAAATTCCCTTTGCATTGGTTCAGGGACGTGACCTGAGCAAGAATGTGACATCTCACCCTGATCTTCTCACTACAGGCAGAGATGATGATTTATAGCACACAGGAAAATTACAAAACGGAGAATAACCCTACCATACTGGGAATCACAGCCTAACCAAACTGACAGATATTTTTGTGGACACAACTCAAGCTGTGGCATTCTACTCTTTGCCCTTCCCAGAGGCATGTCCTTGTCCCATGTGAAAGTATTCACCCATCACAGCAAAAGTCTTAAATCAACTTCAAGTCCAAAATTCCTCTTAAATGTGAAATCTAGAATACAAGTCATCTGCTTCCAAAATACAGTGACAAAACAGGCACAACCTAGTCATTTCCATTACAAATGGAAGAAAACGAAGCAAAGAAGGCATAACAGGCACCATGCAACTCAGCAGAACACATTACATTACCCCGCAAAACCTTGTAACTCATCTTCTGTTCTCTGAGATTGTTCACACAATTTTCCTGCAATCCCAACTTACAGGTATTGGCCACACTCTCCAGCTTCAGAGTGGAGGCCCCCTAGCCCTAGGCTTCAGCCCTGCAGCATAGTGACCGTGTTCCCTCTGCTTGAGTGGCACCATTCTGCTACTCTGAGCGGGGACTCCCCTCTTAGAGACACTGGAGTCCATGCTACAACATTTGAAACCTCAGGGGTGTTGGCCACACCATTCGAGACTGAGGCAGGTAGCCCAACTTTCTGAGTTTCTGTGTCCAGCTCCTGCTTCCTGTTTCCTCAGCCTCTCTCTTCCTCTGGACTGACACCCACCTCTGCCCTACTGGGTAAGTGATCCAAGGCTCTGTAGCTCTGCCAATAAGTGGCTAGATGCACCCAACTCCCTGAATAAACTTAGACTGGAAGGCACTCAGCTCTCTGGCTCCATGTGTCAGTAAGCCTAGGGAAACTGGAAAATAAACATTAGATTTATCCTATTGTATCATACATGAAGACTAGTGAATAAAATTATTTTTTACACCTTTTTTTAAAAAATTGTGATTGAGTGAAAGTGTATAATCCAGTTTAAATTTTCATGCCTGCCTATCTGCAGCTCCTTCTGCTCTCCTTGCCCAGTGACAGCACACTCCTCTTTTCCATTCTATACATGTCGTATCCTCTTAACAATCTCTTGTCACCTCCTCTCCACCCTCTGCACTCCCTCTGGTAAGAGACCATAGGATGACATCCTATAGACACGTAGAACCAGAAAGCACACACACAACATGGTCACTCTGTATCCCTGAGTCCAATCCATTCGTGTCCAAAGAATTGACCTCAGTAAAGATTTATGAGCAGGGACAGCATGAGGTCTAGGGGCCATACTCCTAAAGAGACACCCCTGGCCTTCACGCCATCAACTGTAGTCTTTTAGTGGAGTTCTCAGGTTGCACCCTTCTTTTTCCTCATGTTGCCACTGGGACCCAACATTGTGCACCCCATCATGGCTGTCATTGGTGGTGGCTAGGCACCATTTGGTTCTTCTGGTCACGTGTTGATATAGTCACCCACTCATGTGGGTCTTTCTGTCTTCTGTGTTCTCTTTCCCCCATGTCCTTGTTGATCATCTGCTCCAGCTTAGTTGGGACCATTTGGTGTACCTCAGATGGCAGCTTGCTAGCTTTTAAGACCCCAGAAGCAGTAAATACAATTCTAATGTGATTTTCAAACACCTCAAGCCATTATGGAATATCTGCATTGTTCCACATTTGTTGATGATAGTGTTAATGTCTCCATTCCACCTTTCCTTCACTCAATTCCATGGACTTATTCTAATCACACTTACTTTTTTTCCCTAAACCTCTGCTATCTGTTGTAAGGAGCTCAGTGGCACAACAGCACTTGACTGCTAACCGCAAGGTCAGCTGTTTGACCTGGTGTCCTCATGGGGAAAAAGCCTGGCAATCTGCCCCTGTGATGATTACAGGCCAAGAAACCTTATGGGACAGTTTTAGTCTACCATACAGGGTGATTAAAAGTTGGAATCAATTTGATGGCAGACAGAAACAGAACGTACCTTTACTTGTATACATTTCTTGCTATGTTTTCCACTCTGCTTCTTTATCATAACCATGCCTAAGCACCACAGGTCTCTCTTGAGCAGTTTCCTTTGCAGCAGGTGGGAATACATCATTCCCAAATCTCTTTCTCTTGTTTGTCTCTCCGTTTCACAGGTTTGCAGCTGGACCTTTGACATTAACCCTCTGTATCACATGGTGATTAGAACTTTTTGATAGTTAAATGATAGAAATTCAATCTCTGAACTTTCAGAGCTCCAAAATAGTAATTTTTCTTCATTTTCAACAATAAAGTTTTGCAGAGGCAATAGTAGATTATGGGTAAGTTTTTAAAAAATGTTTTTTCGGGTATAAAGTGAGAATATGTTCTGCCCTAAATCCTTCTGAACATGAAACCAGGTCTCCAAGGTGCTCTTTTCTTTATAAAGGGCTTAAAGATCCAGCTTGTTTTTGTCCTTTTTGGTACTTCACACATCCAGTTTTTCTTTTAAAGGGTGTTATTTCTGTTTCATTTATCTTTTAGGGTACTTGAGCAGTGTACTCATAAGGAAAAGAAAATCACTCAAAAATCTATTACATGGACGTAATTATAATATTATATATGTAAAAACATAAAAACCAAAGGAACTTTTAAGTATAAATTGTATAGTGTTGAAATTAAAACAAATATGAAAATGAAATGTAAATTGTGTTATGTACACTTCAGATTTACAAGTGTAATTGCTAACACAATCGATTCATTGGAAACTCAATGTTTGTTCCCACTTATACACCGTCTTATATATGCTTATATATAATCCCAATCTCTTAGGAGTCTACACTTTAGAGAAAAGTGGGAATCAGTTAACAACCACAATAAATATCTAACTGCCAACTGTGATAATTATTGCTAAGAAAATATACATGACATTGTAAAACCTCAAAATAACAGCAACTTAACCTTGTTTGAAGAATTAGAAAAGCCTATGCTGAGGAAGTGAAGTTTGCAGAAAAAGCCAAAAGATGAATTAAATAAATGATTTTTAGGGTAAAGAAGCCCTGATGACATGGTTAAGTACTTGGCTGCTAGCAGAGAATTTGGCAGTTCAAATTCTCCAGGGACTTCTTGGGAGAAAGCCTGAGACGTCTGCTTCTAAAGCTTGCAGCCCCAATCCCTATGTGGCAGTTGTACTTTGCCTCCTGGGGTTGCTGTGAGTTGGAACCGACCTGAAGGAACCTGAAAATAGTAGCTACAATTTTTTTTCTTTACACCAGAATTTAGAAATTTTATCATCACAAGGAAGTTCAAGCTATATTTGACACCAGAAAGAAGACTACTGTGGCTAGCACATAAAAGTAAACAAGAGAACAAACTTTTTGCCATTGGTCCAGTTGATTCCAAATCATAGCCGTAGGACTGCCCCACAGAGTTTCCAAGGAGCGCCTGGTGGATGTTAGCTGTCAATCTTTCAGATAGCAGCTGTAGCTCTTAACCACCACATCGCCAGGTTTTCCCACTAGAATACAGCACATAATTTATGACTTGGTGGGAGCGAATCTGTGAGATAGATAGTCCTGGACCCAGATCATGAGGGTGTGAGAGTCCATGTTAAGGCTAATTTTTTTTTTTTGACCTTTAGAACAATGAAAAGTCATTCAAGATATTTATCCATGGGGGTCCTATAAAGAGTTTTCTGCTCAGTGAAAAAAATAAGTCTGGCAGGAAAGTGAAGTATTGGTGAGTAAGAGTAAATGAATATGGATGATTAAAAAAGATGTGGAGCAGTCAAGGCTACAAGACAGAGTTGCAGCAACAGAATGATGGAAAAACTGATGAGAAATTCTTAGGAAATTAGATGAATGCATCCGACTCAACGGCACTTGGCTTTTGGCTAGTAACTGGTTGACTGTGAGGAATAGTGAAAGATATTATATCTGTCTAAAAATAACTCACAATCAAGAGAAAAACTGGAACTAATTTCCATGAAATGAGATATATATATATATATATATACACACCACGGCACTTGGCTTGGCATACATATACACTCAGTTCAACCTTCCCGTAATTCATGTATTATGTGATTACCTAATTAGCAGTTTTCTTTTTTTAAATGGGTGAGAACACAACTGTGTGCTGTCACAAACATTGGCCTTCATTAGCATGAGGCACACAGGTCAAGAGGCAATCATTTGAACAGAACAAAGGGATGCTCCTTGCTTTAAAGTCAGGAAAGGTGTGTGTCAGGGTGGTATCTTTTCATCATCCTGTTCAATTTGTATGCTGCACAAAGAATACAAGAAGCTCGATGATAGGAAGAAGAACAAGGCATCTAGCCTGGTAGAAGATGCTTTAACAGCCTGCATTTATGCAGATGACACACCCTTGCTTGCTGAAGTGGACTTGAAGCATTTCCTGATGAAGATTACAGATTGCAGCCTTTAGCATGGATTGCACCTGAAAATAAACAAAATCCTCACAACTGGACCAATAGACAACATAATAGGAAAGTTAAGAAAGATAGAAGTTGTCAAGAATGCAACCTTAGTTGGATCCACAATCAACACCCACAGAACAAGCAGTCAAGAAATCCAAAGATGCACTGAATTAGGCAAATAGCTGCCAAAGACCTCTTTAAAGTGCAGAAAGGCAATGACACCACCTTAAAGATTAAGGTGTGCCTGACCCATGCCATGGTGTTTCCAATCACCTCATATGTATGCAAAACCTGAATGAAGGATAAGGAAGACCGTAGAACGGATGTCTCTGAGTTGTGTTGTTGGTGAAGAGCTTTGAATATATTGCAGGATGGCAAAAGAAGAAACAAATCTGCCTTGGAAGAAGTACTATTAGAATGTTCTTGAGAAACAAGGATGTCAGTGAGACCATGTTTCTATACTTTGAATATGTTGTCAGAAGGGATCAGACTCTGGAAATGGATATCATACCTAGTAAAGCAAAAGATCAGCTAAAAAAAATGAAGACCTGCATTAAGAAGGACTGAAAGAGGCTTAAGCATAACAATGATTGGGAGGATGGTGCAGAGGACTGGGCAGTGATTTTTCTGTTGTACATATGGTTTCTATGAGTCAGCACCTATTGAAAGGCACCCAACAACAACAGCAAACATGAGACACCATTCCCCTATCATTCTATAAGGTCTGACGAGTCCATAAACTTAGTTGTTCTAAGTGCTACATACCTTGTTGCTGAATATCACTATGGTCACCTTCAAAGTATACCCCTTGGGAAGCTCTGCACCAATGCCAGTGCCTAGTCCACCCTTCAAAGCAATTTTGGAACTCTTTCTGGAATGATCGTTGCACATGGTGGCAAGGTGGCAATTTCACAAACTTAGTTGCATAGTTGTCTGTGAGGGAGTTTTTAGCCAGTAAATAACTGTGTTGGGAAACTCCCCTGATCTGGTCTCCATGACTTTTTTCTTTATCTGAAGATAAAGGAAATACTGAAAGGAAAACATTTTGATGACATTCAGGACATCAAGTATAGTATGACAACAGCTCTGATGACCTTTCTGGAGAAAGAGTTCCAAAATTGCTTCGAAGGGTGAACTAGGGGCTGATGTTGGTGCATAGACTCTCAAGGAGAGTACTTCAAAGGTGACTATAGTGATATTCATCAGTGAGGTATGTAGCACTTTTTCTAGGATGAGTTCGCAAACTTAATTGGCAGCCTCCACACTTCCTTCATTAATTGAGATTATATCATGTTATCACAAGTAGACTTCATGATATCCCCAAAGCATCAAGGCATATTCCAGTTATTCGACTCATATGATGATACCTTAAATATATGGTTGCAATAAAAATAACAACAGAAATTCCAGAGGATGCATTTGATAGACGTGTGTGAAATATTTGCCTTGAAGTGTCTTTTTTCCTAATTCAAGAGTGATCTCCTGAATGAAATCTATTATTTCTCTGTTGTTCCACTGGTAAAGTCAAATTGTATTTTTTATTATTATTATGTACTAAGAGTTCAGTAAAGAACAAAATACAAACAAGGGTATGTTGAAAAGATGAAGATGTGTCATGAAAATAGAATTTGCTTGCTAAATCCAAGAACTTTGCTCACTAATATTGTTTCCTTCAAATAATATTACACTGTGTTTAACATTAATATTTACACAGAAAATTAGGTTTCCACTTAACCATTTCTACCCAAATTATTCATTGATACTGGCTACATTGGTTACATTTTTCACACTGTGTCAACACTCTCACTCATCTGTTCCGGTTGTACTGTTTCTGATCTTCTAGTTTCCCTTCCCCCCTTACTTCTCATCTTTCCTTTAGAGTAATTTTTGACCATTTGACTCTTAGATGTTTTTTTTAATGATCTTATTTCCAACAGGTGATATTCTTTATTTTATAGCCAGTTTGTTACTCACCAAGCCTAGGATAAACTAACACCTCAAGGTGTACTTCTGCTTTAAGATTTAAAGAGTATGATGGCATAGTAGTCTCAACGAGTCCTCTATTCTCAACAGAATCAGTAAATCTGGATTTTTTAAGAATTTGTGTTCTCTTCCATATTTTTTATGCCATTGTATCAGGATCTAGCTATTGTGGGGTCTTATAAGAACAGTTGGTAGTGCCAGCCAGCCACCATCTGGTCCACCTGGTCTCAGGGTGCATAAAGTCATGGTTCATGTAGAGTGTTAGTCCTGCAGAATACTTTCTTCTGTTAGTTTTTGGTTTCCTTCTTTCCTTCTATTTGGAATGATTAAAAACTACCATTTGCATTTTAGGTGGCTGCTTACAAGTTTTTAAATGCCCAGAAATGACTTACTATTTTCGGATGTAGACCATACACTGTATGAACTATATTATACCAGTTAGCTGTGCTAGCCCACAAGACTACTATTGTTCAAAGCCTTGAATTCAGAAAGCTAATCTCATGAGGTATTTGGTTATGTCTAAGAAGTATCTGTATCTCTTAGCCCTATGTGGTTTATTATAGATATGGTTACACATGCATGTACATATATGTCTGTATGTACATAATCCTACAGATATATCTATCTGTATAGATATATCGTGCACCCACGATACATACCCATACAAATATATGCCTACAGACATATTTGTGTAAGCATACACATATTTTTTGAGTTTTGTTGGTGTTGCTGCAAAATTATATTTGTTGTAGCCCTCACCAAAAAATATTCTTTTCTCTTGTGTACCTCTGTTGGACATCATGTGCTTTGGACAAGCTACATGCATTACACCTACATTCAAAGCTACAGTTTCTATCACCAGTAATAATAAGTGTCATCCCCTCTACTCTCCTCGCTCCTGGTAACCACCATAATTGGCCTTTGCATGTATGTACATATGAATGTGTGTATATATATACACACACACATATGGATGTGTGTATGCATATATGTGTATATGTGTCCTATTTTTGTCTTTCTAGAAAAGTATTATCATATAATATTTGTCATTTTGTGATCAACTTACCTCATCAAGCAAAATGTCCTCCAGATTCATCTATATCATAAGAATGTTTTTGAGAATTCATCATTATTCTTTATGGTTGCATAGTATTTCATTATACATACATACCACATTTTGTTTATGCATTCATCTGTTGTTGGACACTTAGGTTGTTTCCCTCTTTTTCCTTCTGTGAATGCTGCTGCAACGAACATAGCTGTGGATTTGTCTGTTTATGTCTCTTTTATTAGATTTCATGGGATAATGTTTAAGAGCTATGGCTGCTAACTTGAAAGATTGTCAGTTCAAGTTCACCAGGTACTCCTTGGAAAATTTATGGGGCAGTTCAACTCTCTTCCATAGGGCCACTATGAGTTGGAATCAACTCGATGTCAGGTTGGTCTTTTATTTTTTTACAGTTGTGTACCTAGGAGCAGGATTGTAGAATCCTAAGTCATTTCTATTTCTAGCTTTTTGGAAGAAGCTCCATACTGCTTTCCTCAGTGGTTTTACCACTTTATAACCCGACCAGCAGTGGATATGTGTGCCAACTTTTGTTCTTTTCTGTTTGTTTGCTTCTCTCTTCTGTGTGCATTTTTGCAAGGGTGAGATGAGACTTCTTTGTAGTTTTGATTTGCATCTCTCTAATGACTAACAATTGCAAGTGTCTTTTCACATGTTTGTTGGCTCATTGTATGTTCCTTTTGATGAAATGACTGTCCATGCCTTTTGCCGACTTTTTTTAACTCTTGAAAATTGTGATAGCAGTTTAAGATTTTATTAGAGTTCTGGTCTAATTTTTATTTCTAAGATTCAATCTTCTGTGTTTTCTTTCTTCAACCTCTTCAAACAGGAAAGCTCCCAAACTTGTCTCCAACAAATCACCTAACTGAAGATGTTACTGAATTACGTGTTAACTACTCAAAAAGATGTTTACTGTTACCATGCAATACTTAGAAAGAGGACACTGAATACTTCAAAGCTTTTTTATTTCTCAAAGTTTAAGAGCATTGTTAAGAAATTAGCTATACCAGGCATAACTGGCAAAATAGATACGATCTGTATTAATCATATATTAGAATTAAATACCTAGAAAATGATGTGGCGGACACATTTCATAGATTCATTTGTACATGTAAATATTTCTAAAGCCCTGAGATGTATAATAAATGGATGAAAAAATAATTTCACGCTTATAAACTCTGTCATTAGCCACACTTTTTTTCATTGCTTTTTTGAAGGAATAAAATGTGTATCTTCTAACTGTTCTGAAAAGCTGCTTATTCTAGAAACTTAACTGTTTACTGCAGTTAGCTGCTGCAAGTTGGCCCCTAGGTTGTGGCAACCTCACTCGCACACAACATAATTAAATGCTGTCCCATCATGTCCCATCCCTTGATCTGTTGTAGGTCATTTTGATCTAGTTTTTTCATTAGAAGATTGCCAGTCTTTTCTTTCTCATTTATCTGTGGCTGGAATCTCTGTACCAAAACAAGCTTCCCCAGACAGACAAGGGGTGGCCACACGTGAGACACACTGGCTAGGGATCAAATTGGGTCTCCAGTGTGGAAGGTAAGAATTATTCCACAGAAACATTTCCTATGTTATTTAATAAACAGAAAAAAAAATGTAATGCTTTATCAAATCCTTTGCTATAAAAGTTTATATATGGATTCAGGTTTGTAAAGGTAGACATAGCAAGGAAAGTTTTCATTTTCAAATCGGGGGAAACTAAATTTGTCCTTTAAGCATATTGCCCATTCGAGGATAGAAACTTAAAAGATTTCAAGTCCATTAGAGAAGAAAGTCATCTATTTTATTAAAAATCAGTAAGACTTTACTTCAGAAAGTATATGTAAGGTGAACTCATTTAGAAAGCAGCTAGGATCCTTCAATATCTTATTATAGAATTTTTTTTCTCCCTAGAGGGTGGATAGGGAGATGGAGATAAAACACAACATGCTAAATCCCATTCCCCCAGCCTACACTGTCTGCGTCTTTACTGTGTGTCTGAAGGCAGACCTAATCATGGAGTATTAGTCATATAGAGGGATCCTGACCTTGAGTTAACTGAATACATTGAAAGAGTTAATGTGATTTACTCTTGGTATGATTTAAAAGAGAAATTTGCCCAAAATGTGGTCAGTATTGAATGCAAAAGCAATTTCACATTTAGAAAGCTAGGCAAGATTGCAGGAGGGGTTAACCTGCAGGCATCTACTGAATTATCCACCTGTAATTTCTAAAGGGATGTGTGTGTGTGTGTGTGTGTGTGTGTGTGTGTGCGTGTGCACTTATTAACATTGAAAATATTTCAGAAAGCCCAGAGGAACAACAGCAGCAGAAAGAAACAAGCAAAAATGGCTGAGCTAACAGTGAGATTTCTGATATACTTGGTGCTAAATGTGGAAATAGAAGTTTTACAGTAATTAAAGGCTTGGGGTAAAATCTTGGAGATTTGTGCATCTTCCAAAAATACTGTAAATAAAAGAATAGGAATTCCTGGTACTGCTTTTGTTTTTCTGCAACAAGCGTCTGTCAGGATGCCGGTCTTTGCAGCACAGTGACAAAGATGAAGAATACCTGTGCCCAAGACAAGTTTCTGACACCAACTGCCTCTTTGTATTTCACTCTTAATGTTTAGGATAAACTGGCTCAAATTCTTTCTTGTGCAAAAATTATCCTGCCTGAATGCTGTGGTCTAGGATCTTTACAGTGCACTCAAATCTTTCAGAAACAAAGTGGCTGTAAAGTGTCCATGTTCCCTCTTTTCAATTATTGCTTGATGACAGTTAACATCACTTCCCTTGGTCCAGGGCACTCATAATGTAATTAGAGCTCCAATGTTTGTGTTATATGTGCTAAGAAGGAATATAGAGATAGAAGACATGGTCTTTTCATTAAATAACTGTTAACATAGAGAAGAGGTATTTAAACATTGACTTTTTATTTTCTATAAAATAATTCAATGCCCGTGGAAGCAGTAGTCAAGAAATCAAAAGATACATTGCCTTGGGAAATCTGCTGCAAAGTACCTCTTTCCAGTATTGAAAAGTAAAGATGCCACCTTGGAGGCTAAAGTGTGCCTGACCCAAATACCAAGTCATGGTATTTTTGATTGCATCATATGCACGCAAAAGCTAGATAATGAAAAAGGAAGAAGAAGAATTGATGTCTTCGAATTATGGTACTGGAGAAGAATATTGAATGTGCCATGGACCACTGAAAGAATAAACAGGTGTGTTCTGAAAGAAGTTCAACCAGAGTGCCCCTTGGAAGCAAAGATGGCAAGATTGTGTCTTACAGACTTCAGACATGTTGTCAAGAAGGATCAGTCCCTGGAGAAGGAAATCATGCTTGGTAGAGTGAAGAGTCAGCAAAAAAGAGGAACGCCTTCAACAAGAAGAATTGACACAGTGACCACAATAATGGGCTTAAGCGTAAAATGATTGAGGATATGATGCAAGATCAGGCCGTGTTTTGTTCTGTTGTGCGTAGGGTGACTATGAGTCAGAACCAACTCAACAGCACCTAACAACAACGACAACGATAACACAGAGTGAGTGATATTTTCAAACATTAATGGGTATAAAACATGGAATTTCCGTTTGGTGATAGTCAGCCTTTGTGTGATTGTGTATGGGTATTTCTTGACAATTTGCTCTGAAATTTCTAAAAGAGGCAATCACTTCTTGTTTTCAAAAATGACAGATTGAGAACCTTGATTGAATTAGGCTGAAATCAGATGATGTTTTAACTGAGTCATTAATGTAACCCGACTCTGCTTAATCATTTAGTTTCTCCCATTTACTAGTATGTTACTGCTGTGATAGATGGTGATTAATTAAGGAGAGTTCTCCCCTTCCCTACGAGAAAAACCAAACCCTGGAAGTTCCTCTTGATGATTTTTAATGCTTTTGGAAACCTCAAATCAAAACCAAGCTCATTGTCACTGAGTTGGTTCTGATCTGTTAGGTAGAGGGCCCCACAGAGTTTCCAGGACTATAACCTTTACGGAAGCCGACTCTCACATCTGTCTTCTGTGGAGACACTTGGGCATTTATATTACTGGCCTTTCGGATACCCATCAAGTCCTTCAATCACAGAACTACCATGGTTCCTTTTGGAAATCTTGGGGCCTCTAACTAATCAGAATATCATAACATACTGATAAGCTTTGTAGTGAGTAAAAATATATGGAAAGCTATATGAATGGATTATTTAGACTGTAACCATCTTCTTACTAACTCAAGTGGATGCTGTAGATACCACTATATAAGTTGTTGTTACGGATCATCTAGTTAGTTCCACCCCACACCAACCCTACGTACCACAGAACAAAATACTGTCCAGTCCCGTGTCATGCTCACAATTGTTGTTACGCTTGAGCACATTGTTGCAGCCATGCTGTCAGTCCACCTCGTTGAAGGTCTTCCTCTTTTCCACTGAATCTTTACCAAGAAAAAAGCCCTTCTCCAGAGACTGACCTCTCCTGCTAACATGTCCAAAGTATGTAAGACATAGTCTTGCCTTCTTGTACTTCTTCCAAAACAGATTTGTTCATTCATTTGGCAGCCCATGGTATATTCCATATTCTTCACCAACACCACAGATCAAAGGTATCAATTCTTCTTTGGTCTTCCTTATGCTGTGTCCAGCTTTCAAATACATACGATGCATTTGAAAATACCATGGCTTGCATCAGGAGCACTTTAGTTCTCAAAGTGCATCTTTGCTTTTAAACACCTTAAGGAGTTCTTTTGCAGCATATTTTTCCCATACAATGTGTCTTTTTAATTAATTAAACTGCTGTTTTTATGGGTGTTGATTGTGGATCTAGGGAAAATAAAATTTGTGACAAATTCAATTGTTTCTCTGTTCATTATGATGCTCCTTATTGGCCCAGTTGTGGGGACTTTTAGTTTTTATTGTTGAGGTATAATCCTTACTGAAGGCTATAGTCTTTGATCTTCATCAGTAAGTGCTCCAAGCTTTTCCTCCTCACTTTCAGTGAGTAACCTTGTGTCATTTGCATAATACAGGTTGTTAATGAGCTTCCTCTGATTCTGATGCTCCAGTACTCTTCACATAGTCCACCTTCTAGCATTATTTTCGCAGCATACATATTGAATATGTATGGTAATAGGATACAACCCTGATGTACATCTTTCCTGACATCAAAACATACAGTACCCCCTTGTTCTCTCCTAACAACTGCTAATTGTTCTGTGTATAGTTTCCTCATGAGCACAATTAAGTGTTCTGGAATTCCCATTATTTGAATTGTGATTCATAATTTGCTGTGATTCATATAAGGGAATGCTTTGGCATAGTCAATAAAACACAGGCAAATAATATATAGCTACTATTTTGTTGCCACAAGCACTGAAAGAAGACTCACATAAGCAATAAGAGCACACATATATGTCCATTCTTTTTCTTCAGTGCAAGCTAAAAAATATATATAGAAAAGAGAACACTAGAAATATATTACCAAGGACTCAAATACAGAAGGAAAATTACTGAGTTTAACATGCGTGCATACACACACACACACACACAAATGTTGCTTTGCATTATCATGTCTTAAGTTATATTCTCTTCAATTTTCTGTCTGCCTTTCTCTTTTTCATTATTTGTTTAGATTCCACTAATTCTATATTTACAAGAAAGGAAATATAACTATGTATTGCTATTAAGAAATTGCTGTTTTTTGTTAATGGACTGGCGCTAATAGATTTTAATTTCATAATAGGATCCCTACCTAATTCTGTTAAATAAAAGTAATCAATTGTTATAAGAATATACATAATTAGATGCTAAGCAAAGGAGGGCTAGGAGAGGGGGGAAAGGAGAGAATGGAGGAAGAATGGGGTGATAAAAAGGAGAAGAGACCCAAGGAGAGAGGAACTTAGGACCTCAAGCTTTTAAATAATGAATACTAACAGAAGGAAGAAGACAAAAGACATATGTGTGAGCAGAAGTCATGAGCTCAAAGGAACAAGTAGAAAGTATGTATGTAGAGAGATGTGAAAATTAACATGTATTTCTCCTTGAAAAGAACCCAAACTGCCTCCGCCACTTGTAGCACCTTACATTCACCTGCTGCCGTATCTAATCTCAGCCAATAAAGTGTAGTGTAGATTTCCTCCCTGCTTCTGGTTCTTTTCCTTGGATCAGGCCAACTTTACCACTTTATTCAAAAGCTTCTAGGTCACATTTAGTGTCTTGAAGTTATTATTAATAGCCTTCTCTTTTATATGATCTCTTAAATACTGCTGCCCACATTGAGGCTCCTTCTCTCAAACTCAAGCCATTATCTGTTGTGTATTTCAGTAGGATGCTGGAAAAGAACCATGTAGGTAAGGGAGGGGGAAGAAGACTGTTGCTATAACTGCCTGCATCTCAGTTTTATCACAGTAAGGATATATTTGCTCAAGAACAAAAGTCATCATATGAGTTAATTATTCATCCAGACTTATTGTTAAACTTCAGAGCTAGACTATGTAAATGAAAATTCTTTTTTTTTTCAGAATATGAAGGAATGGAGATTGCTTTCTTGAACCTCAGTTTCCATATCTATAAAATAAGATATTTGAAATACAGAATGTCTGAGTTTCCATACTACTCTTTCATTTTGTGATTTCACGGCATGTCTTGGCCTGCACAAATTGACAAATTTTAAGACATTTATTTTGGAATCTTAAAATGCTAGTTAATTTAGAATCTAGTACATTATCACTTCCATCATCTTTTTCCACAGATGTTGTTGATTTTATTCCTGCATATTCCATCTGGTAAGGTCTGTGTGTATAGCCGCCATCTGTGCAGGTGAAAAGAGCTATGTGCAATGAAGAAGTTACTCATCTTGCAAAATTCTATCATGTGATATCCAGCATCATTTGTATCACCAAGCCTGTATTTTTCACCTACTGATCCTTGTTCTTTGTTTCCACCTTTTGCATTCCAATCACCAGTAATTATCTATGCATCCTAAAGGCATGTTTGATCAATTTCAGACTGTAGGAACCAGTACATATCTTCAGCTTCTTCTTCTTTGGCCTTAGTGGTAGGTGAGTAACTTTAAATAATAGCTGTCTTAACTGGCTTTCCTTGTAGACATGTGGATATATCACTGACAACACTGTACTTCTGAATGGATCTTGAAACATTCTTTTTGATGGTGAATGTAATGCCATTCCCTTCAAGTTTTCACTGCCAACATCGTAGACCATAGGACTGTCAGATTCAAAATGGCCAATAACTGTCCATTTCAGCTCACTAATGCCTATGATATCTATGTTTATACATTCCATTTCATTTTTGTTGGTTTACATTTTCCTAGACTCATACATTGTACATTCCGTATTTAGATTATTAATGGAAAAAGATGATGGAAAAGCTCCATATCAGGAGTCAGAACAAGGGTAGGTGTTGACTGTAGCACAGACCATCAATTTCTCATATGCAAATTCAAATTGAAATGAAAGAGACTTAGAACAAGTCCAAGAGAGCTGAAATATGACCTTAAGCATATCGTTTTGAGACCATCTCAAGAACAAATTTGGTGTATTTAACAATAATGACTGAAGACCAGACAAATTATTGAATGACATCATCCATGAAGAAAGCTTGAGGTCATTAAAAAGGCAAGAAAGAAAGAAAAGATCAAACTGAATGTCAGAAGAGACTCTGAAACTTGCTCTTGCATGTTGTGCAGCTAAAGCAAGAGGAAGGAATGATTAATTAAAAGAACTGAAGAGAAGATTTCAAAGGGAAGCTCAAGAAGACAAAATGAAGCATTATAATGACATGTACAAAGAGCTGGAATAGAAAACCATAAGGGAAGAACACATTCTGCATTTCTCAAACTGAAAAAACTGAAGAAGAAATTCAAAGCTTAATTTGCAATAGCAAAGGATTCTACCAGCCAAATGCCGTCGATTCGGATCCGACTCATGACAGGGAAAATATTAAATGACTCAGGAAATATCAAAGAAGATGGAAAGAGTACACACAGTTGTTATACCAGAAAGAGCTGGTCAACTTTCAACCACTCTAAGACACAGCATATGGTCAGGAGTCAATGGTACTGAAGAAAGAAGTCAAAGATGCACTGAAGGCATTAACAAAAAACAAGGCTCTAGGAATAAATGGAATATCAACTGAGGTATTTCAATAAACAGATGGAGCTCTGTAAATGCTTACTCATCTATGCCAAGAAATTTGGAGGACAGCTAGCTGACCAATGGACTGGAAAAGATACATATTTATACCCATTCCAAAGAAAGGTGATCCAACTGAGTATGGAAATTACTGAACAATATCATTAATATCAATGCAAGTAAAATTCCACTAAAGATACTCAAAAGCAACTGCAACAGTGTATTAATAGGGAACAGCCAGAAATTCAAGCTAGATTCAGAGGACGACATGGAACCAGGGATATCACTGCTGACGTCAGATGGATCAAATCCAAAAGCAGAGAAAACTAGAAAGATGTTTACCTGTGTTTTACTGACTATACAAATGCATTTGAGTGTGTGGATTATAACAAATTATGGCTAACACTATGGAGAATGTCATTTCAAGAACACTTAATTGTGCTCTTAAGAAATCTAATATAGACCAAGAGGCAGTCACGTGAACAGAACAAGGATACGCTCCCTGGTTTAGAGCCAGGAAAGGTGTGCATTAGGTTGTGTACTCTCACCATATGTTTTCAATCTGTATGCTGAGCAAATAATCTGAGATACTAGACTCTATGAAGAAGAGTGAGGCATCAGGTTTGGAGGAAGACTCATTAACAACCTGCATTATGCAGATGACACAACCTTGCTTGCTGAAAGTGAAGAAGATTTGACACTTACTGATGAAGATTAAAGACCACAGCTTTCAGTATGGATAGTACCCCAACACTGAGAAAACAAAAATCCTCACAACTGGAAGAATAAGCAACATCATAATAAATGGAGAAAGGATTAACATTGTCAAGGATTAACATTGTGAAGGATTTTATTTTACTTGGTTATACAATCAATGTCCATGGAAGCAGAAGTAAAAAAAATCAAAAGACACATTGCATGGGCAAAATCTGCTGCAAAGGGCCTCTTTAAAATATTGAAAAGTAAAGCTGTCACTTTGAAAACTAAGCTGTGCTTGACCCAAGCCACGGTGTTTTAAGTCACATCATATGCATAAGAAAGCTGGACAATGAATAAGGAAGACAGAAGAGGAATTTGTACCTTTGAATTGTAGTGTTGGAGAAGAATATTGAATGTACCATGGACTGGCAAAAGAAGAAACAGATATGTTCTGGAAGAAGTACAACCAGAGTGCTCCTTGGAAGCAAAAATGGTGAGATTGCATCTTTTATACTGTGAACATGTTGTCATTTCCTAGAGAAAGACATCATACTTGGTAGAGTGGATGCTCAGTGAGAGAAAGGAAGACGCTCGCTGAGATAGATTGACACTGTGGCTCCAATGATGGACTTAAAGCATTAACATGATTATAGACATGTCACAAGGCCAGTCAGTGTTTCATTCTGTTGTGCAAAGGGCCACTCTGAGTCAGAGCTGACCCAATGGCACCTAACAACAATAGCATGTTATTGCTCCTTTTCTGTTCAGTTCTCTTTGTATTTTTTTTTTAGGTCCTGTCTTACTGGACAATACCAAGGGTTATATTTTTAAAGAACAATTTATTTGTTTCTGATTAATATCAAATGTCCTCTGTCACCACTCTTCCCATACATAAGTGTCTAAAGTATTTTATTAATTTGTTTTCTAATTTTGTTCTAAATTTAAATATGACAGGAGGAAAGATAAATATATATGCATATAAACACACACACACATACATATGTATGTATTTTCAAAAACCTTTTAAAAACTGTTTAGGGAAAAGAAGAATGCTTACTACATTTTGTAGCTAGTCAGCTCTCATTATTAAATATTTAGAGATTCTACTTTTCATGGGATGGCACTGAAATCTCAGTTTTAAAATACAGAATTCTAAGTGAGTGGTTGAAGACTTTCATGATTATCCTAACATCCTCACCATCAAGAAAAAACAAATTCATAAAATTACTAAGTATCAAGAAAGTACTCACTATGAAAAATAAACAGTGCTATACTTTCTTCTCTTAATGATGATATATATTTAAAGAGAAATATATTAAAACAGGCATTAATAATGTTCAAAGCTATCCATAAACAGAACCACTAAATTATAATAGAATAACCTTATTTGTAAGTAGGGAGCATTAATGATTCACCTTCTGACATTGTACACTGTCAGAAAATAGATTTGCACTTATTTTTAAAAAACATACATTTATTTACCTAGGACCAAGCCTCTGCAATTATGTACAATACTTAAAAGGATTATCCAGTTTTCTGAAACATCTCTTAATTTGGAAGGTATACTTTCAAATATAAAGTATTAATCTATCAAAATATAAATATAAAACAACATATCATTTGTTTAAAAACAGAAGTATTAAAAATTGAGATATATACATAAGATTGTTCCAAAAAAATTAAATGTAGAAAATTGCTTTGAAATTACCATGAACTGTAATTCTAATTCTCACAAGACAATAATTATTTGTTGTTGTTGTCATTTGTTTCCACCAGTTAGCACTTAGATACTCAAATGTCTCCTACGAGGCTGATCGTTAGAATGTGCCTGTATGTGTGCTTGCCCTAGTCTGTATGTTCTTAACACATGACATGTTTGCTTTTTCATTTACAAAACTAGAATAACTTGCTTTTAAAGTATTTTGTACTGTTTTTCTTTTTTTTCACCTAGAATTTTATTTTCTGCATTTCTTCCTGTACATTTTTTTCAGTACCATTTTTTTTTAAACAATTACATAATATTCTATTTCAAGTTTTGGTTTCCAATGCTATTATAAAAAAAGAAGTGAATACATTATTTCCAGTGGGCAATTTAAAACATCAGTTCATTTGCTATCCTTTCCGCAAATCCAGTTACATGCCATATGGAGCCCCATGAAGAAGCTCCAGGAAGAAACCACATGTAGGTGGTCCAGGAGACATTCCCATACTGAGAAAAATACTTACAATCATCCCACCCTTCTCAGAAATTGATTTTCTGAAGCCATCTCTTCCAGGATTTAGTTGTTCATGTAAGTCCCAGCCCTGATTCTTCCAAACCAAAAACTCAAGGAAGACCGAACAAGGCATTCCCACTGCACTTTCTCTAAATACCTAAACCACAGATTTCTTTCTGAATTCCTGGGCTATATAACCCATGAAAATAATGAAACCTTAGTTTCGGACTTCAAAATATCAAGGTAGTTTACTATACAAGAGTAACTGGGGCATCAAAGTAAGGTTTTATTGCCTTCAGGGACTCCTTGAGGAATATTTGCTTTCCATTCAGTTGCTGGTTGATTTGATCCAGCTACACATTTCTTATTTACTAACATGTTTCTAGCATTGAGTGCTAGAAATTAGCTGTTGGGATTATTTACCAAAGAAAAAGTTAAAAATTCCAGTGGTCTGATACAAATGCAAACTGATCAAATTAAGCAAGTGAAGGAGATTGATGAGCTATAAAACAATACATATTGCCTTTATTATTAAAGATTATCAGAATATCGATTAAAATTATACATAAACTTCAAACAAGAATAAGTATGAAATGCTGAAATGAGAGGTATTTCTTAATGGCACAGAGTTCTTGCTAGCATAATAGATCTGCGTTAATGTTTTGAATTCCCTCAGGTAGTTAAGTAATTAAAATAGAATTAATGAAGGAATATGTTGCTTTCAAGTAGACTATTGGCTTTTTCAGACAACAGATAGCTGTTAAATGGCTGAGTCATCAAGAATAATGCCCATAATTCTGACTTTGATGCTTATATATAAAGATCTCACTTGAAACATTCATCTGCCAAAGGTCACTGTGAAAAAAGAAAAAATTGCTCTCCAAGAATAATCTTATGTGATTTTCACATTTCAAAAAAAATGGCTAAACATCAGAATATTTAAATCCTGATCTTAGTCAACTACAGTGCTTGCCAATAAAAACATTAAAAGAAAAAAAAAATTCTACACAAGTAAAAAAATCATGAAAACTGAATATGTTACATAAAATATAAATTGGGAGGGTGGAGTCAAGATGGAGAACTAAGTGCACATCCCCCTAAGTCCCTATGAAAATTGAGACCTGAAATGGTAACTAAACAGACACGTCAGGAGACCTAGTAGGCCCTAGGACATGGCATAGGACTGTTAATTTGAACTTGATACCACTGAACAACACATTCCCTCTCTTTCTCTGACCCCTGCTCTCAGTGAGTGCTGGCTTTCGTGGAACCAGGGTAACTGATTTTAATTTTTTTTTTCTGTCTTGGCTGGTGGGAAGAGCTGGGATTTCACTGGCAGCTTGTCTCAGGCAGGCTGCTGGTGGGATCAGCAGGTGAAATTGTCACACCTTGAGAGCCTGGCTTTGGACTCTGTGCACCTTGGCACCTTTGGCCTCTCTTTCTGCTTCTGTCATTAAGTGGCCTGTGCTGTGGCAGATAGGGAGCTTGTGCAGACTCTATCTTGTTCCACTGGGAGGTGGTATACCCATACAGAGGCCTCAGCTGGACCTAACTCCTAGGCTATGAGGCAGCACCTACCCTGAGGAGAGAACTTTTCCAGCAGAAAAGCAGTATTGTACGCAGTGTCGCCTATGGCTGGGGCCTGACAGCAGACACCAGCAGGACAGTAGTCTTTCAGTATTTTGAACTAGTTTATAAAACCTGGGGTTGAATATAGAGGTGCTTACTTTGTCACCTGGGAAGAGGGACCTGTACACCTGAAAACCTGACTGGCTTTGGAAGTTGTCAGATACCTTTTACCTTCCATTTTAAGATGGCCCGGGGGGGGGGGAAACAACTGTGGCCCATCCTCATAGCATCTCTTACAGTCTTTATTGACTCACATGATGCTCAAAAAGCAAAAAACTCTCAATGAAAGTGTAACGAAGAAATCACCCATGGCTTCAGAAGGCCTCCCAAAAGAATGAACCCAAAGAACTTTCCAGATATAGAAACCTTTCTGAAGCTTTTGGAAAAGGATTATATAAAGAGCCCTCCTAGACTTTATACAAAATACAGCAGAGCAAAGTAAAACAAAAAATTAAGCAAGCTGTTTGATCTGATGGAACACCAATACTCTAAAATCCAACAGATCAAGAACAAAACCAACTTCAATCCAAAGCCAAGAAAACAGAATGGAACAAATGGAAAATAGACTTTCTGACTTGGAAGACAAAGCTACTGACTCCAGCATCTGTGAGGAGAAATCAGAAAAAAGAAACAAGAAAAGTGAAGAAGCATTAAGAAGTACATGGGACTCTATTAAGAGGAACAATCTACGATTAATTGGAGTTCCTGAACAGGGCAAGACACCTGAGAACATAGAGAGTATTGTGGCTGAGCTGTTGAGAGAAAATTTCCCAGAAATTATGAAAGAAGAGAATATAGATATCCAAGATGCATATCAAACTCCACTCAACCTAGATCTCAAAAGAAAGACTCCAAGACATATAATAATCAAGCTTAACAAAACGAAACAGAAGCAGAAACTCTTGAAGGCAGTAAGATTAAAAGCAAAGATAACATTCAGAGGTAAACCCTATATGCTTTCATTGGATTTAGAAACAATGCGGGCACAGAAACAGTGGCACGATGCATTCAAAGCCTTGAAGGAAAAGAATTTCCAACCAAGAATTATATATTCTGCAAAACTATCTTTGAAATATGAAAATGAAATAACAATTTCAGATAAACAGAAACTCAGAGACTTTGTAAAAATCAAGCCAAAGCTAAACAAATACTGAAAGAATCTCTTGGCTTCGAAGAACAAAACCACTCACTTTATATTTTAGAAGCAAATACAGGACACATCACCCTGAAACTTACTCAGCTAGGGAAGGCTCCAAACTCAATCAGAGCTATAATAATGAAAGAAATAATCCAGGGAGAATATCATGAAAACTATGATGTCATCATATTAAAAAGATGGATGTACTACAGTCTTTATAGTCCTTCCAGATGGAGAGAAGTTAATAAGGCTAGTAGTAATTAAAATTGGCTTTATACATAGTTTATTAAGAGGGACCAAAGGGGCAGCCATAAAGCACAATAAAGATGCGACATATCAAATCAAGAAACTTAATACAGAAGTCTCAACAACCACAAAACCAACACTGAAAAAGGTGAAAAATCAACTCACAAAGAAGAAGGTCCCAAAACAGATTGATATGAACAACAGCAAGAGACATCAGGTGATATCTTGGATCAAAAGACATGACCCATCCATATGTTGCCTACAAGAAACTCGCCTCAGACTTAAAGATAGGAATAAACTGAAAATTAAAGAATGGAAGAATATATATCAAGCTAACAATGCATAAAGAAGAGCAGACGTGGCAAATCTAATCTCAGACAAAATAGATTTTAATGTAAAATCTACCATCATGGACAAGGATGGACACTATTGCTGCAAGGTTCAATACATAAGTAGGATTTAACAATATTAAATATTTATGTACCTAATATTAGAGCATCTAAATACATCAGAGAAATGCTGACTGCACTCAAAAATCAGATAGATCACTCCACAAATGTAGTGGGTGACTTCAGCATTCCACTGCCAATATTGGTCAGATCATCTAGAAAAAAGCTTGATAAAGACACAGAAGAAGTTATTGCCACAGTTAGCCAACTAGACCTTATCAACGCATACAGAACTTTCTATCCATCAGCAGACAACTACACCTTCTTCTCCAATGATGAAGAACAATGATGATTTTAGGAAACATAACCTGGTTTCAATTGGAGCACATTTTGCTGAGTGAAAGTGGTCAGTGATGAAAGTATAAACATTGTATGAAACCCCTACAAGAACTTAAAAAGACACAGATTAATGACAACATAGAGAGTATTGCTATAGAGATGCTGACAGAAAGCTTTCCTGAGATTATAAGCAAAGAGAACATAAGTATCCAAGATGTTTATCAAACACTGCAAGATTTAGACCCAAAAAGAAAGGCTCCAAGGCATATTATAATAAAGTTTAATAAGCTAAAACATAAACAGATGTTTCTGAAGACAGCAAGGCTCAAAGTAAACTAACATTCCAAGGGAAACGCTGTACGCTTTCATCTGACTTTTCTGCCAAAACAATACTGGCTAGAAAACAGTGGGCAGACGAATTCAAAGCCCTGAATGAGAAAAACTTCCATCCTAGAATTATTCTGCAAAACTGTCTATGAAATATAATGGCGAAATTAAGACTTTTGAAAATAAAGAGAAATTTAGAGACTTCATAAAAGCTAAACCAAAATTACATGAAATATTGAAAGAAGCTCTTTCTTATATATATATTTTAGGTGACAATTCAGGACACTTCATCCAAATTTCTAATCAGTTAAGGAAGTCACAAAACGTCACCAAAGCTACAGTATTATAATAAGGGAATCCATGATCATATCATGACAACTATAATACTATCACATTAAAAGAGGGATACACTACAATAGTAACAGTTGTTTTCAATGCAGACGAAGTTTCAGAGTCATAAAGTAGTTAAAATTGGTTTTAATTTTAGTATGTTAAGGGGTACAGTACATGTAGCCATAAAGCAGATTAACAATGCATGGTATCAAAATAAGAAATGCAATACAGGAGCGTCAATGAACACAGAACTAACACTGAAACAACAACCTATAAAGAATGCCCCAGAATAGAACATTAACTGCAGTATGGAAAATATCAACAGAAAAGTAATTACATCAAAATGATGGCACTAAGCACATGCCTATCAATAACTACATTGAATGTAAATGGACTGAATGCTCCAGTAAAGAGACAGTCAGTGACATCCTGGATCAAAAGACATGACCTGTCTGTACGTTGCTTACAAGAAACACACCTTAGACTCAAAGACATGAACAAGTCAAGAATTAAAGGTTGGACTAATATATATCAAGCCAACAATACACAAAGAAGAGCAGGTATGGCAATACTAATCTCAGATAAAATAGATTTTAATGTAAAAGTCACTATTGTGGACAAGGATGGTCACTATTTATTGCTGAAAGGTTCAGTGCTCAAGCAAGACTTAACAATATTAAATATTTATGCACCTAATACCAGAGCACCCAAATACATTGAACAAATACTGACAACACTGAAAAATGAGATAGATCATTCCACAATAATAGTCGGAGACTTCAACACTCCCCTTTCAGTCACAGATAGATCACCCACAAAAAAGCTCAGTAAAGATGCAGAAGATCTTATTTCAACAATCAACCAACTTGAAATTATTGACACCAACAGATCTTTTCATCCATCATCAGATAAATACACCTTCTTCTCCAATGCACATGGAAGATTCTCCAGCATAGATCATGTGTTAAGTCATAAAGCAATTCTCTATAGAATCCAAACCACTGATTTACTGCAAAATATGTTCTTGGACCATAGAGCTATAAAAGTTGAAATCAATAATAGCAAATGTGTAGGTGAAAATTCAAACTTGTGGAAACTGATCAACACTTTACTCATAAATTCTTGGGTTACAGAAGAAATTAAGGACAAAATAAAGAAATTTATGGATTCAAATGCGAATGAAAACACATCCTACCAGAATTTATGGGATACAGCAAAAACAGTGCTCAGAGGTCAGTTTATTTGTATAACTGCACACATCCAGAAAGAAGAAGGGGCCCAAATTAAAGAATTAATGTTACAGGTTGAGCAACTAGAAAGAGAGCAACACAGGAACCCCTCAGGCACAGAATTAAACAGATTATAAGGATTAGAGCACAACTAAATGAATTAGAGCATAGAAAAACAATTGCAGAAATTAGCAAAACTCAAAGCTGGTTCTTTGAAAAGGTCAACAAAATTGATAAAACATTGGCTAAGCTTACAAAAGAAAAACAGCAGAAGATACAAATAACTCAATTAAGAAATGAAATGGGAGATGTTACAACAGACCCAGCTAAAATAAAAAATATTATAACAGAATACTATGAAAGGGTGTACTTTAAAAGGTTTGAAAACCTAGGGGAAATGGACAAATTTCTAGATTCATATGATTCACCAAGATTATCACAAGGAGAAATAGATCAACTTAATAAATCTATCACAAAGGAAGAGATTGAAAAAGTCATCAAAAATCTACCAACCAAAAAAAGTCCTGGCCCAGATAGCTTCACCAGAGAATTCTACCAAACTTTTAGAGAACAGTTAACTCCAATACTACTGAGGCTATTTCACACCATAGAAAGGGATAGAATACTCCCAAATTCATTCTATGAAGTCAGCACAACCCTGATACCAAAACCAGGGAAAGATCCCACAAAAAAAGAAAATTACAGATCAATATCACTCATGAACCTAGATGTAAAAATCTTCAACAAAATTCTAGCCAATAGAATTCAGCAGCATAGAAAAAAAAATTCATCATGATCAAGTTCGTTACATTCCAGAGATGCAAGGCTGTTTCAACATCAGAAAAACAATTAATGTAATCAACCACAGTAATAACACAAAAGTTAAGAATCACCTGATTTTGTCAACTGATGCAGAAAAGGCATTTGACAAAGTCCGACATCCACTCATGCTTACAACTCTCAGAAAAATAGGAATAGAAAGGAAATTCCTCAATGTAACCAGTAGTATCTATGCAAAGCCAACAGCCTTTATCATCCTGAATTGTGAAAGACTGAAAGAATTCCCTTTGAGAGTGGGAACCAGACAAGGATGCCCGCTGTCACCATTTCTATTCAACATTGTGCTAGAAGTTCTAGCCAGAGCAATTAGACAAGACAAAGTAATAAAGGGCATCCGTACTGGTAATGAAGGAGTAAAGATTTCTTTCTTTGCAGATGATACGATTGTTTATACAGACAATCCAAAGGAATCCATAAGTAAGCTACTGGAACTAATAGAAGAGTTCAGCAAAGTATCAGGATACAAGATAAACATAAGTCAATCAGTAGGATGCCTTAATACCAACAGTGAGATTATTAAAGAAGAAATCACCAAATCAATTCCATTTACTATAGCCCCCAAGAAGATAAAATACCTAGGAATAAATCTAATTAGAGAAATAAGAGATCTTTACAAACATAACTACAAGACCTTACTACAAGAAACTGGGAGAGACTTACATAAGTGGAGCAACCTGCTCTGGTCACGGAAAGGAAGACTCAACATTGTGAAATTGTCTATTTTGTGCAAAGCAGTCTACTTATATAATGCAATCCCAATACAAATTCCAGTGACATTTTTAATGAGATGGAGAAACAAATCATCAGCTTTGTTTGGAAGGGGAAGGAGCTCCAGATAAGTAAAGCATTACTGAAGAAGAAGAACACACTGCGAGGCCTCTCATCACCTGACTTTAGAACCTATTACACTGCCACAGTTGTCAAAACAGCCTGGTACTGGTACAAAAAGAGACATATAGATCAATGGAACAGAGTAGAGATCCCAGAGATGCCACCATCCTCCTATGAAAAGCTGATATTTCACAAAGGCTCTAAGATTTTAAACTGGGGTAAGAACAGTCTGTTTAACAAATGATGCTGGCAAAATTGGATATACATCTGCAAAAAACTGAAAGAAGACCCATATTTCACACCTTATACAAACATCAACTCAAATTGGATAAAAGATCTAAATATAAAGTTTAAAATGATAAAACTCATCGAAGATAAATAGGGTCAACAATAGAAGCTTTAATATACAATATTGACAGACCTAAATATTTGAAAAAGTACATTCATCAGAAGAGAAAATAGATAAATGGGAATTACTAAGAATCAAACATTTCTGCTCATACAAAGACTCATCAAAAGAATTAAAAGACCACATACAGAATGGGAAAAAATATTTGGCAACTCCATGTCAGACTGATGTCTGATTTCCACAAGCTGTAAAGTATTACAAAATATCACCAAGAAAAGGATAAATAATCCAATTAAGAGATGGTCAAAGGAGATGGACAGACGTTTCTCTAAAGAGGATATCCTGACAGCCAAACGACACATCCAGAATTGCTCATGATCATTAGCTGTTAAACAAATTCAAATTAAAACTACAATGAGATATCATCTCACCCCAAGAAGGTTAGCCATGATCCAAAAAACAGCAAACAACAAATGCTGGAGAGGCTGTGGAGAAATTGGAACTCTCCTGGTGGGATTGAAAAATGGTACAATCTCTTTGGAAAACAGTCTGGTACTTCCTTAAAAAGCTGGAAATAGATATACCATTCATCCTGTAATGCCACTGCTCAGAATTCATCCATCAGAAACAAGGGTTGTCACATGAATAGACACATGTACATGAACGTTTGTTACAGCACAGTCCACAAAAGCAAAACGTTGGAATCAACCCTGATATCCACCGGTGGATGAATGGATGAGCAAACTATGGTACATATACTCAATGGAACATTATGCTATGATAAGAAACGACAATTTTAGAAAACATTTCATAACATGGTCTCATTTGGAAGAGATCATGCTGAGTGAAATCAGTTAGTGTCAAAAGGACAAATTTTGTATGAGACCCCTGTTATAAAGACTTAACAAGAGAATTATCCATAGAAGAAAATGACTGTGTTGGCTATGAGGGTAAGTGGGGGCTGAGGGTTTATCATAGATGAGTTAATTGATAGATGTTAGAAATTTTATTTTTTATTGTAATTAATAAAAAATAAATTAGTTTAATAAAAAATAAATAAATTAGTTAATATATAAAATAAGTTAAAAAAACAGACTCATGCATAGAAGAGAAGTCTGTTTGATGGCTGCAAGAGCGAGGAGGGAGGGATGGTGGTAGGGAGGGTTTAGATTAGATAGTTTATAGAAATTTGCTTGGGTGAAATCTGTGACAGCACACATTAGAAGGAAGATCAATATTAACTGAACTTCAACATAATAGGATTACTTCTCCCGTCTTAACCCAATATTGCAAGGACAAAGTTGCTGTGGTGGGGGGCTGGGGACCATGCTTTTAGGGGAAATCAAGGCCAATTGGCACAACTAACATTTTGCTAAGAGAGCCTTCTGCACCCCAGATTGGTGAGTGGCGTCTGGGGTCTTAAAAGCTGCTAAGCTGCCATCTGAGAGTAAAGCAAATGGTCCCAACTCAGCAGCGATGGGTGATCACCAAGGACCAAAATGACATGGGGGAAAGAGAACCCAGAAGACAGAAAGACCCATGTGAGTGGGTGATTACATCAACTTGTGACTGGAAGAACTCTATGGTGCCTGGCTACCACCCATGTTAGCTGTGATAGAGCTCACAAAGTTAAGTCTCACTGGGAACACAAGAATAAAAAGGGGTACACCCTGAGATCTCCACTAGAAGACCATAATTGATAGTCCAGGGCCTTGGGATTCCCGAGGGAGCACAGTCCCTGACCCTGATGCTGCCCCTGTCTATAAATCATAATGGAGGCCAACTCTTCAGACAGGAATGGATTGGACCTGGTGACACAGAGTGACTGTATCATGTGTACACTTCATGGTTCTATGCATCTATAGGATGTTGTCCTGCTGATCTCTTACTGGAGGTGAGGCAGTGGGTGGAGAGGAGGGGATAGGAGATTTTTGGGAGGATAAGACGTGTATCTAGTGGAGAGAAAAAGTGTGCTGTTACCGGGCAGGGAGAGCAGTGGGAGCTGCATATAAGTGTGCAGGCAAATTAATATGGGAATATGCATTTTCACTCAATCATCGTAATAAAAAAAATAATAAATTATAATGCATGTGTGTATTTACTTCCTTTAAGGTAGTAATATATAAGAAAGTATATATAGATATTGTATCCCACTTAAATAGTAAGATTTTATTTTCCTTACTGTTGTACAGGCAGTTTCTAAGTTCTAAGTTTCTGAGTTCCCATTTCCAAGTATTAGAGATATACTCTGCCTAAACTTAAGCATATAAAGGAAGTATTAAAGGAGATATGTGACTTACTGAGTATTCAGAAAAAAAAATCTAAGCACCAACATTATTGGCTTTTTGGCCAGAAGCTGGACAAAAATCATAGCAAAGCACTCCTGGGTACAAAGCTTTCTGACCTCCTGGACATCCAGCACAGAAGTCATTAAGCCCTGGGCTATCAACTGACAGGTCAATGGTTTGAACCTACTAGCTGTTCAATGTGCAAAAGATGTGACAGTCCACTTCCATAAAGATTTACAGCCCAGGAAACACTATGGAGCAGTTCTACTCTGTTCTGAAGGGCCCTCTCAACAGCAGTGCACTTGGGTTTTGGTTTGGACATTGGGTGCTGCAGCCAGTACTTCTGCCACTATAACCGCTAGAACTTAGACGTAACTCCTGCTATCACAGTTCTGAGATAGATTCTATAAATGTTTGACTTGTTCACCTAAGTCCTGCTTTAGATCACCAGATGGGCATAACTAACCTGTAGAGCCTTCAGCTTGCACTGAATCTTACAAGCTTGGAAGGCTTGTATGAAGAGTTGGAGACATCTGCTCTGGTGGTGGAGGATTCAAGACTGTCACCACAGAAGGAGAGATCAGATGCTGAACAATGAAAAAGACAGGCCAATGTCAACACCAGGGGTCAGGTAATTATTTTAAATTAAGGTTCAATTATTAGCTTCCTATGGCTTGGCATGTGATACTTGGTACACTGTTAGTTTGAATCAACCAGCTGCTCCATGGAAGCCTTATGAGGCAGTTCTACCCTGTCCTGTGAGGTCACCATGAGTTGGAATCAACATAATGCCAATGAGGGTTTTTTTGTTTTGTTACGTGATACTTGGTAACTTGGTGGCACAGTGATTAAAAGTTAAGCTGCTATCCAGAAAATTGGCAGTTTGAATCCACCAGCTGCTCCTTGGAATCCCACAAGGCAGTTTTAGTCTGTTCTATAGGGCTGTGTGAGTCAGAATCAACAGCAACGGGGTATACATATATTCATCTCTATCACATACATCACATACCTGTGTATATGTACGTGTATATAATCTAGATTTATTGATTTATTTACTTATCTATACATTTCAGTAAAAGGCAAAACCTTTACTTTCACAAAGATATAAAAGCGAACTTTATTAAAAGACTTATTTTACACATATGATATGTGAAAATTATGCAGATGTTTTAACCACTTCAACGAAAAAGCTAAAGAACACAAATTTATATTGAGTAAAGGACTGGGCATTCAATCTATATGCTCAACAAATAATCTGAGAAGCTGGACCCTTTGCATAAGAACGAGGCATAAGACTCGAGAAAGATTGATTCAACAACCTGCATTATGCAGAAGACTCAACTTACCAGAAGTGGAAATGACTCGAAGAACTTGATGAAAATCAAGGAATACAGTCTTCAGTATGGATTACACCTCAACATAAAGCAACAAAAATCTTCACAACTGGATCAATAATCAACATTATGATAAATGAAGAAAAGATTGAAGTTATCAAGAATTTCATTTTATTTAGATTTACAATTAACAACCATGGAAGCAGCAGTCAAGAAACCAAAAGATACATTGCATTGAGTAAATATACTGCATAAGACTTCCTTAAAGTGTTGAAAATATGCCACCTTGAAGACTAAGGTGTATGTAACCTAAGCCATGGTGTTTTCAATCATCTCATAATCACGTGAAAGCTAGGAGATGAAGAAGGAAGACTGAAGAGAAGTTGATATTTTGAACTGCAATGCTGCAGAAGCAGATTAAATACACCTGCTAAAAAAAACTACTGAGAGAATGAACAAACCCGTCTTGGAAGAAGTACAATCAGAATGCTCCTTAGAAGCAAGATGGTGAAACTACATGTCATATATTTTGGACATGGTATCAGGATGGATCATTACATGAAGAAGGACTTCATGCTTAGTAAAATAGAGGATCTGTGAAAAAGAGGAAGACTCTCAACAAAATGGAAAGATACAGTGGCTGCAACAGCGGGTTCATTCATATCAACACTTGTAAAGATGGCACAGTACCGAACAGTGTTTTACTCTGTGATACATAGGCTCACTATAGGTTGAAACTGAGTCAACCAGCACATAACAACAACAAAGAGATATGAACGTGACTTGCAATAGAAACAAATCTAACTTTTGGTGTGGATGATCAAAGCATTAAAAGACAGAACATAATGTGTGTATATCTCAACTATCTAGAACCTGAAGACTAATGGTATCTCAAAGATAATGAATAGAACTCTAATAACCTAGAAGTGCATGCTTTAGACAATTAATAGTTTTCCACTGGAACACAAATTGTATTAGCCACAATGCACACACTCGTTAAAATGCATGATGTACTAACAAATTCTTCCTAGGATACTGATAAAAATCCAATAGATGAAAACAGGCATTTGTGAAGAGTGAGAAATGGGCACTCCATGTAAACCACCATCTTTGGAAAGGAACATGGCAATGTGTAACAAATTTGTTAAATTCTATTACTGTTGATCTAGTAAGTCTAGTCTGGCAACTTGTTCTACACAAATGATGGTTTGTGTTATCAATTATCTACACAGACACACACAATATTTGCTTTCAACTTGTGGATGAGTGAAGTCATACATATTCACCATTATGTGGCATGCTAAGTAAATTTTGGTACACATACTTTATTATCATATAATAAAAAATACTTTGTGAGGGAAAAAAATAATATGGCTGACCAGAGGTCAACATGTAGATTAGCCTCTAAATAATATTCTTACATGAGATAAACAAGCTCCATGCAATGTAAGTAGATACAAATGAATCCACTATTTTCTTATGCTTGCATATCAAGTTTTTGCTCTCTTTAGCATCTGTGCCTTTATGCCTTATAGATGTTTATTTTATCCAAATTTCTCTCTAACTGTGGTTTGGTCAACGGGAAGGCTTGCTCCTACTGTATGTGTCCTTTGATGTTTTTGTGAAGTTCAGTAGAATGTCCTATTTCTTTGGGAAATGAGCACCTGAGTTCGCTCAAAAAATAGTACATTGCTCTTTTGGTTTTGCTTTCTTAGCCTTACAGTAAAGCTTCTCTGAGGACCAATCTGAAAAGGGCATTTCAGAGTCCATGAAAAACTGTGACAAATAGCAATGATATTGTCACTGAAGATTTAGAGACTGTGCTGCTTACTGTGTGTTTGAGTACTGTAGTACTCAATACAATGCTGAAATATTCATGGGCAACTTTTGACCCAAGAGAATAGATGTAGTGTATTTCTAATTAGAATTTCTTGCATGGGAGTGATGAATCATAATTTTAATCCCTGATATATAGAATTTTAGTGTGCTGACCTTTCCATAAAGGTACATGCTTGATTAGAAAACATTTGAAACACTCTCACCATTGGAAGATGGAGTTGTAAATGGTGTAAGTGGTGAAATGAACCCCTAACCCAATATAGACTCTTCAAAGGTCAAGATGAAGCAGCCCATCTATTTAACTGCCAAAATACATGAGGCATTTCAACTCACTCACTCAGTATTGGCTAGTTTAGTGACAAAGAACATAAAACAAAAGTTATAACACTGCATTAAGCCATTTTATAGGCTGCCTTAATAAGATAAAATTATATATGTATACATAAATGTATGTGATCTTTTAGCAACTATAATTCTATAGGTGATCCTTTCTTGTCATCACTTGATAGCAATTTTACTTCTAAGATGTTGTATTAATACTGTATTAGATTAAAGATGTTGATACTGAGTTAGAGAGCAATATGGCTTATCAGCTATATAGGGATTCCTAATGGCTTCCTAGAAGAAAAACTTGTCTCACTAGTCACTGTTATTGCTTTACTCTTCCATGAGAATGAACGGATTGCTTTATGCTCTGCTGAATTTTTAAGCTTCGTAGTATTATACATTTTTAAGCCGCTGTCTACAAAGGCCACCTTCAGAACTGATGCATCAGCACAAAAAAGTGAGTTTGAAGAAACAAAAACAAAGCAACCAATTTGACAAGTAAGGCTTGAAAGAATACAGAAAAGGACATAACTCAATAATTGAGCTATCAGTCTTGTATACTATATGCTTTCAAATCAGACACTAGGACCCACCAAGATATTGTCAGTTACCTAAAGGATGCTTGGTAAGTTTCTGAAATATTTGTATCTACCTCAGTTTATCAAACAAAAAGGTCTACAAACTTTTTGAAAATATTAGGAATTACAATAAAATGTAAGTTCCTAAATTCCTGGGATTGCTGTTTAAAGTATTTAGATGAGGGACTGTGTGCGTGTGTGTATGTGTGTGCGTGTGTGTATACATACACACATACATGCGTATGTATATATATATATATTGATTTAATTTACCAATACTTCAATATAAATAAAAGAACAGATTAATATTCCTCATTTTTATGGATTAAATTGTGCCCTTTTAAATAGTATTGAAATCTTGACTTCTGTATCTGTGTGTGTGATGTTTGGAAATACTGTTTTTCTACTGTTATTTTAATATTTTAATGAGGTCTTAATGTAGTAAGGTTGTTCCTACACCTAATCATTCCTGAGTTATTAAAAAATAAAAAAATAAAAGCATAGACAAAGGGACACGTTAAGGTGGAAGATGTTATATAAAGACACATGCATAGTGAATATGCATGTATAAGAATACCACGTAGTTTCTAGAAGTTGAAACAGACAAAGAAGATCCTCCCCTTAGAGTCACACCTTGAATCTGGACTTCAAGCTTCCTGAACTGAAAAAAAAAAATGATTATTATTCTTTAAGCAACCCATGTGTCGTGTATTTTTGCTGTCATGGTGCTGGGTAACTAAGGCATCCATTTAATCACATTAAAAACAAACAAAAAAGCCACTGCTTTCAACTCAATGCCAACTCTTAGTGACCCTACAGGATGGAGTAAAATTGCTTCCTAGGGCTTCCAAGACATTAATCTTTACAGAGGCAGACTGCCACATCTTTCTTCTGCAGCTTGCTGGTAGATTCTAACCACTGACCTTTTGGTTATCTGCCAAGTGATTAAACACTGTGCGACCAGGATTCTTTTTAATCATGTTATTACTAAACAAAAATGTTAACAGTCAGTTTGTTATACTGTGATAGTTTGTATTTCAAATATCAGTGGAGTCACCATGGTAGACAGCTTTCAGATCTTCCAGACTAACAAAGACAAGGAAGAAAGCCCTGGTGATCTACTTTTGTTTATTAGCCATTGAAAACCTAAGGACAGCATGTGCTGCAAACATGATCTCAAACATTTCAAAAATCACAGAACTAGGCAGTTTTGCATTTTATCGTATACAATGATGCCACATTTGGGAACAAGCTTCACAGAAACTAACAACAAACAAAAAATTTATAAAGCCCTTTACCGTCTGTCTTTGTTAGCTAGTGCTGCTGTAATAGAAATACACAGGAAGGAAGCTTTAAATAGAAGTTTATTCTTTCACAGTCTAGCAGGCTACAAGTCCAAATTCAAGGTGTCAGCTCTAAGGGAAGACCTTTTCCCTCTGTTAGTTGGCTTTGGAAGGCTACTGTCACCATTCTTCCTTTGGTCGAAGAGCTTCTCAGCATAGGGACTCAAGGTCCAAAGGACTCCTTATTCACCTGCTCTCATTTTTTTTTTATTTTTTTATTTTTTGTAGTATGAGATCCCCTGTGTCTCTGCTCACTTCTCTCTTTTATACCTTAAAAGAGATTGGTTTAAAACCCAACCTAATCTTATAGATCAAGCCCTGCCTCATTAACATATCACTAATTCCATCTCATTAATATCAGACACAGGACTTACAACCCATCGGAAAATCACATTAGATGAGAAAATGGAGGACAATCACACAATATTGGAAAACACAGCCTAGCCAAATTGATACACATACGTTTGAGGACACAACTCAATCTATGACGCCATCATTCCCAAATCATCTCATGTTTGACAGCATTCTTTCAATAAATACTTTTCTACAGCTACAACATGCTTCTTATGGACAACTGACTCAAGTTTTAATTCTTGTCCTTAGAGTTTCCCAAGATATATTTTATTGGTCTTTTTATTAATGACTATGACCTATGTATCTGACAATGAGATTTATAGGGGGTGTTCACTGATACTCTTTAAGAAAGATGATACTTTTCTCATTGAATAAGACACAGAAATAGTGTTTTTCAAGTCTCACTGCTTTCCAAAACAGAACTAAGAACTGAGTATCACAAAATAACACAGAAAAGAATGGGAAGTAGATCTTTTGACCCTACCATGAGATATATTCTGTTGAAACAACTCAAATTGTGTCTGCTGGTAGTAAATAAAAGAAAAAAATGATACCAATGTTTTAGAGGCTTTCAAGCCTTCAAAACACCGTGACAATATTGACTAGTGAAACTAAACAAATTCTGTTGAGGTGATAAAATAAGGCTATGGCTCCCATGTTCAAAATGAGAAAAGAGAGAAACATGAAGAAGAATAGAAAAAGGATAAACCACTTGCATTGGTCTGAAAAGCAATTCAGTAACTGAAACAATTATTTCATGCTGACCCTAGGTAGCACAGTTTCCAAGTACCATTTTCCATCAGTACAAAAATCAAAACTTTCAATCGGCTGAGAATAAGCAGCTAAAATGTCCCAACACTTAGTCACCTCATCCTCTGCATAAAAGGAACTGGAAAGAGGACTGATGATGGTATGAAGGAGAGATGGATAGGAAAAGGGCTCAAGGTTGGAAGTAGATGACTCAGAACTGTTCCCATTCACAGAAGAAAAAAATACAGTGTTTAAGCTTGTAGCTTTCCAAATTGCTATAGTCACTTTAATTTTATAGAAGTTTACACGTGTAAAGGCCCTAGCCTCTTACTGGACCTTATTCTATTATATCAGTGCATTGTCTGAAAATTGAGACTGGTCATGTTTGGGTTTTACAATGAGTCATAAATCAAGAAGGGGATTAGAAGAAGGAGTTTTGTATCTTTAGTGAAGAAGATGGAATTATTAACTATACAATTGAAAATATGATGACAATATTTCTGCAACCATTTCTTACCAGAGATAGGCTGGGAAGCATGTGTATAGGATGGTCTAGTGTGAGGACAGGGTCTCAGAGATATAAGGGCTGAAAAAACAACTAATCTCGGGAAGTGTACAATAAATAAATCAAATTATGATTTCAATTCCAAAATTTCTATTAATTACAATATACTCTTTTTCAGCTCTCTGTATACCCTGAAGATAAATGAAAATTTCCCATTAATCTTTGGTGATTTTCTTTCATTTAGGCATATTAACTTAAAATATATCTCTGTGTTTTTAAAAGACAAGGTTTTAAGTCAGTTCTTCTCCACATTGCTAACAGATTTCTGCTTAACTGTATTTTGGGTTGTCCCACAGAGGGCAAGAGTAACCCCCATACCTCCCAGTATTATTTTGACTGCGCAGAGTGATAACAGCACACACATGTTATCAGGATATGAAATCTCCAAAACCAAAACCATTGCTATCAAATGAATTCTGTCTCAGTCAACATTATAGGACAGAGTAGAACTACCCCATAGAGTTTCCAAGGAGCACCTGGTAGATTCAAACTTCCAGCCTTTCAGTTATCAACTTTAGCTCTTAATCTCTTAATCCCTACACACCAGGGTTCCCCAGGTCATGAACGGATTTGTTGATCATATATTGAGTGTTCTAGAGTCGGATCTGACTCGATGGCATTTGGCAGAGAAAGTAGGACAAACATTCAAGCTGATACGAAAAAAGTTGGTGGCAAATGCTTTGGTTTTTATTGTGGATAAGAGAAGGGGCAGGGTGAGGATTTTCTGGACCAAGCACTGACGGAGGGAGCAAGGAAGCATTCTTATTGGCCTGCCTAGATGTCAGACAAGGAGGATCAGGGAGAATGGGTCCTATAAGCAGTCAATTCTGACAACAAAAATGAAGCCAGGGGGTGGAGTCAAGATGGCAGAACAAACACACATCTCCATAACTCCCTCTGGAAACCAAGACCTGATTTGATAATAAAACAGAGTCTTCTGGACACCTAGTGAGCCCTAGGATGCAGCACAGGACTGCTAATTTGGACTTCATACAACTGAACACAAAACCTCCCCTCTTTCGTTGATCCTACTCTTGGTGCATGCTGGCTTGTACAGACTGAAGGTAACTCACCACTTTAACATTTTTTTCTCTGTCTTAGCCAGGGGGTGGAGCTGGGACTTGGCTAGCAGCTGATCTCAGATGCACTGCTGGTGGGATTGGCAGGCAAAATTGCCATGTTGTGAGAGCCTGGTTTTAGACTCTGCACATCTTGGCACCTTTGGCCTCTCTTTCTACCTCCACCAAAGTGTACCAGGTGCTGAGACAGGTGGTAAGCTTCTGTGGGACACCATCTTGATCCATTGGGAGACAAATGTAACCATATGGAGGCCTCAGCTGGACCTAATTCCTGGGCTGGGAGGCAGCACCTGCCTGGAGGAAAGCTCTTTCCTGGCAGAAAAACAGTATTCTACACAAAACCACCTACACCTGGGGCCCACCAGCAAGGCCAGCAGGGCAAAAGTCTTTCTGCATTTTGAGCTAGTTTATAACATCTGGGGTTCAATATAGATTGCTTACCTTGCCACCTGGGAAAAGGGACCTATATACCTGAAAATCTGACTGACTTTGAAAGTTGTCAGATACTTCTTACCTTTCATTTTAAGGTGGTCTAGAGAAACAACTATAGGGTAGCTATGGGTCAGAATTGACTCAACAGCACTGGGTTTAGAGAAACAACTGCAGTCCATACTCACAGCATCTCTCCCAACCTCTATTAACTCACATGATACCCCAAAAGTGACCAACTCTGAAGAAAAGCATAAACAAGAAATCACCCATAACTTCAGAAGATCTCCCAAAAAAAGCACTACAAAACTTCCCAGAAGAAGAAGCTTTTCTGAAACTATCCAAATGTGAACACAAAAGGTTTACATGTAGAGCTCTCCCTCCTAGACCTTATACAAAATACAGGAGAGCAAAATGATAAATTATGAAAGCTGTTCAATCTGATGGAATATCAGCACTCTGAAACCCAACACATCAAGAACAAAATCAAAGATACAGAAACTTCAATTCAAAGCCAAGAAAACAGAATGGAACAAATGGAAAAGCGACTTACAGATTTGGAAGACAGAGTTACTGACTCCAGCATGTATGAGGAGAAATCAGAAAAAGAAACAAGAAAAAATGATCAAGGATTAAGAAGCACGTGGGACTCTATTAAGAGGAACAATCTAAGATTAACTGGAGTTCCTGAAAAGGGCAAGACAACTGAGAAGGTAGAGAGTATTGTTGCTCAGCTGCTGAAAGAAAACTTCCCAGAAATTATGAAAGAAGAGAATATAGATATCCAAGATACATATCAAACACCACTCAACATACATCTCAGAATAAAGAGTCCAAGACATATTATAAAGCTTAACAAAATGAAACAGAAGCAGAAACTCTTGAAGCCAGCAAGACTCAAAGCAAAGCTAACGTTTAGAGGGAAACCCTGTAGGCTTTCATCAGATTTCTCAGGAGAAACAATGGTGGCACAGAGACAGTGGCATGACACATTCAAAGTCTCAAAGGAGAACTTCCAACCAAGAATTATATATCCTGCAAAACTATCTTTCAAATACGAAAATGAAATTAAGACATTTGCAGATAAACACAAACTCAGAGTCTTTGTAAAAACCAAACCAAAGCTACCAGAAATACTGAATCTCTTGGCTTAGAAGCACAAAAGCACTTTCTTAACATTTTAGAAGCAAATACAGGACACATCACCCAGAAACCTACTCAGTTAGGGAAGGCTCCAAACTCAATCAAAGCTATAATAGTGAAAGTATGGTATGATACAGTGATCATACCATGAAAACTATGATGTCATCATACTGAAAAGAGAGAGGTACTACAGTTGTTATAGTCCTTCCAGATGGAAAGGAAGTTAATAAGAATGGTGGTAATTAAAATTGGGTTTATACACAGTTTATTAAGGGAGGTCATAGGGGTAGCCATAAAGCATGATAAAGATGAAACATATCAAATCAAGAAACGTAATACAGGAGTCTCAACAACCACAAAACCAACCCTGAAAAAGGTGAAAAATCAACTCACAAAGAAGGTCCCAGAACAGATTAATAAGAACAACAGCGAAAACATCAACACAAAAATAAACGTATTACAATGGGAACATTGAACAGAAACCTGTCAATAATTACATTGAGTGTGAATGGACTGAACACTCCAGTAAAGAGACATCTTGTAATGTGGGAATGTGTATGTTTGGAAAGAATGTGAAATACTGCTTACCCTGACCTTGCCTGTATCTAGATAGGGACTTGTCTTGAGGATGGCAAAAGCCTGACAAAAGCCCTTGAGACCAGTTTAGTCTCGGTGGACTGGAAAACCAGGACATGCCAAAAACAGCATTTACTGAGATTAGTTCAAGGACTTCTCCTTCCCTCTCTCTCTGGGAAAGCCTGTTCTTCTTTTGAAGTAGGGAACACTGATAAGATGCCTTTTCTCACTTTCTCAGCACAAGCTTGTTTACTTTGTTCAGTAAAAACTGGTGAGTTAAACAAACTGGTGTCAGTCTCTACTTGCAGGAGACTGTCCCTTTTCTGCCCACAGCAAACTATAAATTTGTTGTCAGTGTGATTTTCAACCTCAGCCTCTCACACTCATCACACCTATAAGTGGTGTCCCATTTCATGCCAGTCTGTGGTGTCCCATTTCACACCTACAAATGGTGTCCTGTCTCACACCTGTAAGTGGTGGCCCATGTTAATCATACCAACAGCTGGTGTCCCACGTGTATCGCACCAACAGAGTGACATCTTGGATCAAAAGACACAGCCCATCCATATGTTGCCTACAAGAAACTCACCTCAGACTTACAGATAGAAAAAACTAAAAAAGGATGGAAGAATGTATATCAAGCTAACAATGAACAAAGAGGAGCAGATGTGGCAATTCTAATCTCAGTTAAAACTGTTATTAGTGCAAAATCTACGATCTTGGACAAGGACGGACACTATTTATTGCTTAAAGGTTCAATACACAAGCCAATATTAAATATTAGAGCTCCTAAATACATCAAGAAACACTGACTGCACTCATAAATGAGATAGGTCACTCCACAAAAATAGTGGGAGATTTCAACACTCTACTCTCAATACTGGACAGGTCATCCAGAAAAAAGCTCAATAAAGACACAGAGACTTTATTGCCACAATTAACCAACTAGACCTCATCGACGTATACAGAACTTGCTATCCATCAGCAGACAAGTACACCTTGTTCTCCAGTGCACATGGAATGTTCTTCAGAATAGACTATGTGGTAGGACAAAAAGCAATTCTCAACAAAATCCATGCCACTGAATTCATGCAAAGCATCTTCTCAGATCATAAAGCCATAAAAGTCGAAATCAATAGCAGAGAAAACATAGAAAGAAAGTGGAACTCATAGAAACTGAACATTTTGATCAAAAAACCATGGGTTATAGAAGAAATCAAGAATGAAATAAAGTAATTGATGGATTACAATGAGAATGAAAACACCTCTTACCAGAACCTGTGGGATACAGCCAAAGCAGTGCTCAGAGGTCACTTTATCTCCATAAATGCACATATCTGGAAGGAAGAAAGAAACCACATCAAAGATGCAATCCTACAGCTGGAAGAAGTAGAGAGAGAACAACAGAGGAACCCCTCAGGTACCAGAAGAAAACAGATCATAAAGATTAAAGCAGAACTAAATGAATTAGAGAATAGAAGAACAATTGAAAAAATTGAAAAGTAAAGCCCTACTGAAGAAGAACACACTGAGAGGCCTCACTACCTGACTTTAGAACCCGTTACACTGCCACAGTAGTCAAAACAGCCTGGTACTGGTACAAAAAGAGACACATAGATCAACAGAACAGAAATGAGACCCCAGAGATGACATCATCTTCCTATGAACAGCTGATATTCAACAAAGGCCCTAAGACATTAAACTGGGGTAAAAACAATCTCTTTAACAAATGGTGCTGGCAAAATTGGATATCCATCTGCAATAAATTGAAACAAGACCTATATCTTACACCTTATACAAAAATTTAGACTGGATAAAAGACCTAAATATCAAATCTAAAACAATAAACCCTATCTAAGAAAAAGTAGGAACAATGGAAATTTTAATACAAAATGTATACAGACTTCAAAATCTGTCAAACAAATCACAAGTAACAGAAGGGAAAATAGACAAATGGGAACTACTAAGAATCAAACACTTTTGCTCATCCAAAGACTTTATTAATAGAATTAAGAGGCCATCCAGAGAAGGAAAAAAATATTTGGCAACTATATGTCAGACAGATGCTTGATCTACATAATGTATAAGGTACTACAAAATATCAATAAGAAAAAGATAAATCACCCAATTAAGCGATGGGTAAAGGAGACAGACAGATGCTTCTTTAAAGAGGAGATCCAGGCAGCCAAAAAACACATGCAGACATGCTCACGATCATTAGCTAGTAAAGAAATTTAAATCAAAACTACAATGAAATACCATGTCAGCCCAACAAGGTTGGCCTTGATCCAAAAAACACAAAACAGCAAATGCTGGAGAGGCTGTGGAGAAACTGGAAGTCTCCTACGCTGTTGGTGGGATTGTAAAATGGTGCAACTTCTTTAGAAAGCAATCTTGCACTTCCTTAAAAAGCTGAATATAGATGTGCCATTTAACTCTGCTTGGAATATATCCTATAGAATCAAGGCCATTCACAACAACTGATGCATGAACATGAATGTTTACTGCAGCACAGTCTACAATAGCAAAAAGATGGAATTAACCCAGATGCCCAGCAACAGAAGAATGGATAGGTAAACTACAGTATATTTTATTATTGAGTATAGTATACTCAGTGGAACACTATGCAATGATAAAGAACAACGATGATTTTAGAAAAATCTCATAACCTGGTTTCAATTGGAGGACATTATGTTGAGTGACAGTAGTTAGGAACAAAAGGACAAATATTGTATGTGACCCTTATGATGAGAATTCAAAAACAGACTCATGCATAGAAGAAAAGACTCTGATAGCTGGAAGGGTGGGGAGGGAGGGAGGGTTTAGATTAGATAGTTGACAGAAATTTGATTGAGTGAAATCTGTGACAACACACATTAGAAAGAAGATCAATATGAACTGGATTTCAACATAACAGGATTACTTTTCCCACCTTAACCCAATATTGCAAGGACAGAGTAGCTGGTGTGGAGGGCCAGGGACCATGCTCTCGGGGGAAATCGAGGCCAATTGGCACAACTAAAGTTTTGTTAAGAGATCCTTCTGTACCCCATTTTGGTGCGTGGTGTCTGGGGTCTTAAAAGCTGCCAAGCTGCCATCTGAGGGTACAGCAAATTGTCCCAACTCAGTAGGAATGGATGATCACCAAGGACCAAAGCAACATGGGGGAAAGAGATCCCAGAAGACAGAGAGACTCACATGATTAGGTGACTACATCAACTTGTGACTGGAAGAACAGTACGGTGCCCGGCCACCACCAGTCATAGCCATGATGGAGCTCAACAAATTGGGTCTCACTGGCAACACAAGAATAAAAGGGGGTTCACCCTGAGATCTCCACTAAAAGACCATAGCTGATGGTCCAGGGCCCTCGGGGTTCCCCTGGGAAAATGGCCCCTGGCCCTGATGCTGCCCCTGTCCATAAATCATAATAGAGGTCAACTCTTTAGACGGGAATGGATTGGACATGGCAACACAGAATGACCATATCATTTGTGCACTTTATTGTTCTATGCATCTATAAGATATCATCCTACTGACCTCTTACTGGAGGAATAGGAGTGGGTGGAAAGGAGGGGATAGGAGATTTCTGGGAGGATAATGCATGTAGGGAGCAGAGAGAAAGACTATGCTGTCATTGGGCAATGAGAGAACTGGGAACTGCAAACACATGAGTGTGCAAATTTATATGGGAATGTACATTTTAATTCAATCATAATAAAAAAATGGAGTCAGATTCTCCTTTTTTTCATTATGCTTTAGATGCAGGTCTACAGAGCAAATTAGCTTTCTCATTAAACAATACATACATCATTTTTGTGACACTCATTGCCCATCCTGCTACATGGGAACACTTTCCTCTTCTCAACTTTGGGTTCCTCATTTCCATTCACTGAGCATTCCTGTCCTCTCCTTGCTTTTTGTCCCTGTCCCTGGGCTAGTGTGCCTATTAAGTCTTGTATACATAACTGAGTTACATGTATTACTGTTTGTTTTGTGAGCCTGTCTAAACTTTGTTGAAGGGTGAACCTCAGGAGTAAGTGCAGTCATGAGTTAACAGGGTATCTGGGGATCATCCTCTCAAGGTTTCTCCAGTCTATCAGAGTAGTAAGTGGTTCTTTTTTGTGAGTTAGAATTTTGTCCTACATTATTCTCCATTTCTGTTCAAGAACTTTCTATTGGGATCACCGTCAGAATAGTCAGTGGTGGTACTGGGACACCATATAGTTGTGTTGAACTATCAGGTGGAGGCCAGTGCAGTAGAGTTCCATTAGTTCTTTGGGCTAAACTTTGCCTTATGTCTTTGATTTTCTTTATTCTCACTTGCTCCAGATGACGTGGAAACAGGAGTATCTAGATGGCCACTCACAAACTTTGGAGACCCCATATGCTATTCACCAGATTAGAATATAGAACATTCTCTTTATAAACTGTGTTACGACAATGAACCTAGGTGCTTCCTGAGAGCCTGGTTCTCAGGCAGTGATTTGGTGCCTCAGGGAGTCTGAATGTCTTTGTGAAGTTTCCATGACTTTCCTTTGGTCAAATTATGCTGACTTCTTCTCCACTATTATGTGCTGTCTTAGCTGTCACTGAAGTTACCACTTATCTGTTGTCTCATTAGTATGTTTCCTCCCCACCTCTCTCTACACTAGTAATCATCAAAGATTGTTTCTTTCTCTGTATAACACTTTTCATGAGTTTATATAATAATGATCTCATGCAGTATTTGTCATTTTGTGATTTTTTTTAAGTCTTCAATCCATTTTGGATTAGTTTTGGGGTATGATGTGGATCATGAGTCCTGCTGGCATGAGTTTGCCAGCACAATTTCTTAGGAAAAAAAAAGCTATCTCCATTGCTGATATTTGGGCTTTTGTTAAAAATCAGTTGAAAGTAGGTGGATGGATTTACATCTGGGTTCTTGACTCTTTAATTGGCAGTGTGTCTGCCTTTGTCTGTGTACCAGGCTATATAGGAATTTCTGGGATTAGACAGTATCAGGCTTCCTACTTTAGTCTTCTCCAACTGTGCTTTGTTTTATCTGGGGCCTCATTCTTTTCCATGTAAAGTTTACTCCAGCTTGCCTAAATAAAATAAATAAATACTGATGGTATTTGAATCAGGATTGTATTTTTTTTTTTGTAGAAGGCTTAGGGTAGAAATGGCACTTTCACAATGTTGAGTCTACCTATCCATGAGCATGGTACGTTTTTTCGTTTATATAGATCTCCGTTGGTTTCTTGCAGCAGTGTTTTGTGGTTTCTATGTAAAGATCTTTTAGGTCCTTGGTTAGATTTATTCCTAAATACTTTATTTTTTTAGGGGCTGTTATAAATGATATTGCTTTCTTGATTGCCTTTTCATCATTCTCTTCATTGCTGTGTAGGAATCCAACTGATTTTTGTTTATCTTGTAGCTTGCTACTCTGCTGAATCTTTTTATTAGCTCTGTTAGTTTTCTCATGGAGTCTTCTGGGTTCTTTATGTACAGTTTCTGAAAAATCTGCTGCAAAAGACCTCTTTAATGTGATGAAAAACAAAGATCAACTGGAAGACTAAGATGTGGTGGCTGATTCAAGCCAAAATGTTTTTACTCACCTCCTGTGAATCTGAAAGTTGGACAATGAATACAGAAGATGAAGAACTGACAGTTTTGAATTATGGTATTGGAGAGGAATATTGAAAATACCATGGATTGCCAAAAGAATGAACAAATCTGTCTTGGAAAAAATTCAACCAGAATGCTCCTTAGAAACGAGGATGGTGATACTACTTGTCATGTACTTCGGGCATGTTGTCAGGAGAGATAAATCCCTGGGGAAGTGCATCATGCTTGGTAAAGTAGAGTGTCAAAGAAAAAGAGAAAGACCCTCACTAAGACAAACTGACACAGTGGCTGCAATGATGGGCTTAAGTATGACAACAATTGTGAGAATTGCACAGGACTGGGAAGTGTTTCCCTCTGCTGTACATAAAGTCACTATGAGTTGGAGCTGACCTAATAACAGTATGTATAGTTATACAAATAGGGATCATTTTAGTTCTTCCTTACCAAGATGGATGCCCTGTATTTCTGTTTCTTGTCTTATTGCTCTAGCTAGAACTCCCAGCACAATGTTAAACAGGAATTGTGATAAACAACATCTGTGTTTTATTCCTCTTCTCAGTGTTGGATATTGTTTTCATACTGTTGTCCTTTACTATGTTGAGAAGATTCCCTTCTGTTCTTATTTTATTGAGAATGTTTATAAGGAATGGATGTAGGACTCCATCAGGTGCATTTTCTGCATTGAATGAGATGCTTACGTGACTCTTTTCTTTCCTTTTATTTATGTGGTGGATGACATTGATTAATTTTCTAATGTTGAACCATTTTTGGTTAATGTTAAGAATCCAGCATAGTAGGGGTGTTATTTTGTTTGTTTGAATGTAATGCTGAATTATTTTGGCTAGAATCTTGCTGAGACCTTTTCATCTATATTCATGAGAGATACTGATCTGTAATTTTCTTTTTTGAGGTGTGTTTGCATGGCTTTGGTGTCAGGGTTATGCTGGCCTCATAGAATGAATTTAGAAATATCCTTTCCTCTCCTATGCTCAGAAACAGCTTGTATTCCACACCTTTCTCAGATTTTTTCCATTTCTTTTCTCTTACTTTTCCTTGACCTAGTGGTATCCAAGTATTTGTCTTCAATTTTTCTCATCCAGTCTCACGTTTCAAATTTGCTCATAAAACCTCCTATTGCACTGTTCTGCACTGGTCATGTCTGAAATCTTATTAATAAATCTTAGATTTATAATCGTTCTTTCATTATTTTGCCTGTGGTTTTCTGATTTTGTCTATTTTCTCCTTACTTTTTGTACCTGTGTTTCCCTTCATTGCTTTCTTGAATCCTTGGAGAGCCCGAATATTAGACTTAGGCATTCCCTATTATGTGGTTCCAGTGCTGTTTCTTCTACTAGAAGGTCATCTGGTATTTTATTTTGGTCATTACTGGAGCCGTTCTATCTTTTTTGTTGTTTTTATGTATTTTGATATTTTCTGCTATCTCTGGGACATTCAGGAATTATTTTCTTCGTTTATTGATTGTAATTTTTTGTTGTTCCATTTTGCTTTTTTGTTTTATATAGTTAGTCTGGGAAGGTAGACTGTGTGTTGTGTTGCTTGCTTGTCTGTAGGTATAATACTTTTCCCCATTTTATCTATATGGGCAGGATTGGTCATTCTGCTATAGTACAGCAGTGGCTATTCAATGGACCAGAGAAGCAGGGATGAGCTATCTGCTGCATGAAGTGGAGCTGGAGGAGGAGGGCTGGGGACAGTGCAAGGTAGTTCAGAGGCCTGGACTGGTGCCACCTGAGGACATAGTGCATGGCATATGGTGCATACAGGCAGGAGGAAAGGGGGAGATGTGATGTGCAGAGCTGAGTGAAAGAACAAAGAGATGTGGAAGCAGAAAATAGCAAATCATAATAATAAAAAGTAAACAAAGTGATGGTATGGTAGAATTTGGCAGGTGAGGACAGGGCAGACTGATGGAGAACATGTGCCAGCGACCCTCTAGCCAAGATGCGCAGCTCATTTTGTCAGGAAGAGATGTAGGCAGCACATGGAGAGTAAGGCAAGGAAAGAAGAGAAAGAGAGAGTAGAAACAAGAAAAACAAAAAAAGTGGAAACAATAGTTTTAAAAAATGTGGTGCTGAGGGAGCCAGCTGTTGGAGGCAGGGAGCAGCTGGGGGGTGGGGCATGGCAGCTTGGGACCTAGGTAATAGCGACGAGGAAAAGGCAGGAGGAGAAGGATAAATTAAAACAAAACTATGCCATTGAGGGAGCACGTCTGTGAGAGTGGCACAAAGACAGAGGTCATGAGTCAACAGCTATTCAAACGAGCGGTGCAGCACAGCTCATCAAGAATGAGGGGTGGTACCCAGGGCTAGCTAATCAAGAGAAAGGGAAGGAAAGACAAGAGAGAAAGAAACAAACAACAGTAAGAACAAGTGGTGCAGAGAGGCAGCCAGCAACGGTGGTGCAGATCTAGGGAGGCTGTGGGTCAGTGGCTCTCTAGTTGGGTAGTACAGCAGGGCCCTTTGGGAAGAGGGAAAGGCAGCACACAGGGATAGACAGAGGTGAGAAGGGAAAGGAAGGAAGGGAGAGGGAGACCTAGAAGATATCGAAAGAAAAAGAACAAAACAGAAGCTCTGAAAAAGTATGGCCCTTTGGGAACCAGCTGGTAGAAGCAGCACAGCAAGGCAGGTTGTGTGCCTGGGGCTCTCTAGTCGAGCACTTCTGCATAGCGCGTGGGGGTCAGTGAGAGAGACAAAGGAAAAGGGCTAAGAGACAAAAGAGAAAAAACAACAAAATATGACACCAAAGAAGCCAGCTGCTGAAGGTGGCGGAGCCGTGCTGAGGTCATGTGCTGGTGGTCCTCTGGCCCAGTGGTGTGGCACAGCCTGTTGAAAAGGAACAGGAAAGGCACAGAGGCTAAGAAGGTGGGAGAAAGGAAAAGAAGGGAGCACGCGTGTGGGAAGAAACAACAAAACACCGACAAACAGAAACAAAAAATGTCTCTGGGGAAGCAGACCTTTGGGGGCTGGGAAAACCCAGATGACAGTCAACTGAGATTCCTCTAGCAGAAGAAAGTGGGGGAGGTCATGTAGACATAAGAAGGGTAGTGGATAGGAAAGTATGTATTCCTGTCTTCTGCTGGGGCATTGGGAACGATAACTTCATCCGTTTCAGACATTGTACTGATTATGCAGTTGTTTAGTCTGAATGTCAAGTTTTGCTAGGATTCACATATGGCTTCATAGTTGAGTGTGTAAGAAACTAATTTATCATTAAACTTACCAGACTAATTCATCAAGTGTGTTCTTTTGTCCCCAAACACCCATTTCATATAGTGGGTTTACATCTGAAAACGGGCCAGAGTCCATAGGAGAGAGCTTAGGCAATCTTAAGGATCATCAAAGAATCAAACCTGATCTGTAACCTAGGTCTTCATTAAATTTTGTTGTTAGCTGTCACAGAATCAGTCTCCAATGCATGGCAACCCCACGCACAGCAAAACAAAACTTTCTCCAGTTGTGGGCCATTCCCATGACTGGTTTTAGATTGGACCACTGTGTTGTATAGTATACCACTGGCTGATTTTCAGAAGCAGACTGCCAGGGCTTTCTTCCTAGTCCATCTTAGTCTAGAAGCTCTGCTGAAACCTATTCAGTGACATAGGAAAATGCAAGATACAACCGACAGACACGTGAGATACAAAGGATGGGAAGTGAAGGAGGGTTTTCAGTATGGAAGGCTATCATGCTACCACTAAATGACCACTGCCCTCTCGTTAAATTGCAGCAGTGATAATACTGTTAGCTGTATCTGCATCTGTAGTAAAGAAGGAAATGTTTATTACTTACTGGAAGTGATCACTTTTAGAAATAAGTTACTGAATTTAGACTAGCTATTGAATCCTGTAGAAGTGATAATTATCTCAAAAATGGCTTTGCTCTATTTCCAAAGAAAAAGATCACTTTGTTCTTCTACCCATAATGTGATGCTCACATCTGACAACATTAAGAAAAATGGTACCACTTAGCTTCTTGAACTGCATGAACCTCAAGAGAACAAAGAATTGGAAGAAAGAAATATTTAATGATAGAATACAAATTAACCAATTCGGATCAAGTATTTCAAAGCCAGTGTAAGAAACAATGTTCTCAAGGGATATGACTTTGACTACTAATTATGTAATACTTAACTTACAGTGCCAATGGACTGATTTTTCAGATTTTTGTGAGCAATTTTAATTTAGAGGCATATTGCTGGCAAGCCACAGCTTTGAGAGAATCTAATAGAAACAAGCAAGAACTTCTCCAAATAGAAGAGCAAATTATAGTCTTTTCCCAGAGATTTTCATTTAAGTAACATCTATTATAGGCTAGGAAAGTAATATCATTATTTAAATTTTCCTCAGTCATTTTTTTTTTTTTTTTTAACTCCAGAGAAATAATACTGCCAAGGATTTCTCAGAACATGTGCCTGTAATTCCCTTATGTGACTACAGGGTCACAGAGAAACTGCTAAGCATCGAGTGCACTTTAAACAATTGGCTCTGTCCTTTGGATACTCAGACACATTTTCCTTATTCTTACACTACGTATATGAGGAAGGAAAATTTACAGGGGAAATGTAATCTTGTAATCCTCTTCGTTAAGTTCTCCCAGAGCACTTTACAATCATTAAAAGTTATAATTATCACTGAAGTACATTTGGCTCCTAAAAGAATCATTTTTTAAGCTAATAACTTTTTTAACATCTGTATTTTAAAGTCTCAAAATGGTTTAAGTGCTCTGATTTCAATGGATAATGACTTCCTAAGCACTGAGGAAAGAAACCCAAGTGTCATTGAATGATCTGAAATATATTTCCTCATCTTCTGTATATTTTGTTCAGTAAAAACAGTCAACTATTTACATAATTGAAATAAAATTTATTTTAAAAAGCTGTCAAGTAAGGAAACAAGTAAAACTATAATAGTAGAAGCTACAGTGAGAGTTATAAATTTTATTCTGTATGTTAAGCATATTACTAATCAAAATTAGACCTTTAGACTGATCTATTCTGTAATGTTTTTCAGGCTTTTAACTTTTCATGGGTCTACAATCTTTCATACCAGCCATCATCCAGCTTCTCTATAGATGACACAATTATGGCCAATGTCGTTGTCAAGAACTCCGAAGTAGCCAGCATTTTATACTACTTGCAAGCTAACAAGTTAACTTGGCAGTTTCATAGATAGTGGCAGAAAACATAGTTCTAGATCAAAGACAACTGGCAATTATTACTCCCAATAATAGCAAAAACCAGAGTATCATCATTTTCTTGGGCTGATTCCCTATCACGGCAACATTTGAGAATTTGGCTATGAAGTAGGACAAATTCTCTCTCTCTCTTTTTAAGACAACTTATCATATAGACCAACAACAAAGACAAGAAAAGTAAAGGTGCCCACTCCTTTTGTGACTTGTGTCACATGGCAGCACTGAAAAGAAGGAAAATGACATGTCAATACAATACGAGAGTGGGGACACCATGTAGCTGAAGAGCTGGTGCTAGACTAAAGCTAAGCAGTCTCTAGTCTTTACTTATACCCCAAGAAATGAGGCAGAATGTTCCATGAGGATACGGGAAACCATAAGGCTGTGAGAAACTGTTTATAACATCCTCCCAAGGAAATGTGGAGGCAGATGGAAGATGGCCTTATGAGCCTCTTATGATCTCATATTCTGGAAGCATCAGGGGAGCATAAAAGCTAGAATTAAGCCTTGCCTATGATGCTGATGTGGAAACTTACAGGTTCATTAGGGTTCTGTGGTGAAGACTGTTCCCTACAATTTCCAAATTCCAACTTCTAAAGGGTGCCACATCAAGAACCAAGTGAAGGCAGCACACATAGCAAACTGTGTTATAGAAGAGGAACACTGAAGTTAGGAATCTCCAGCCTTTCATAGTAGGCTGCAAGCAAATATGTCCACTGTTCTTACCACAGGGAGACACCATTTCAACTATACTGGACAACAATCAAGTGTGCCCTCTGCTCTGCAGATAGTTGCCATTTCTATGTTCCAAAGCTATTCACTATAAAAGCCGTGTTGAATATCTTGTGTGCGACAAAAGAATACCAGTGTTTCCACACACACGGAGAAATGTGACAGACTCATTCAGAATGGACTCCCAATAGCTATGCAAGAACAAAGAGATGCCATTGCTTCGTGAAATTTCTTGGAGACATTTTGTTTTTCTAACTCAAAAAAAATAAATAAAAGTTTCATCAGGCCAAATCTTTATTTCCTTATCTTTTTTCTTACTGCCTTTCTTAAACAGAGATGTAATTAATGTTGGATGCAGTGCACTTAGTTTGTGACCTAGGAGTCAAAAGAGCAGTGTTTGAACACAACAGAGATGGTAAGAATGAAAGCACAGTAAAATAGAAGTCGAGGTCACCCAAAACATTATTGAGCAAACTCAGCTGCCTGTAACTCTTTTCCCACGTTTCTCTCACACTTTGTGTGTGTGAGAGAAAGTAAAAGAGGGAGAGAGAGAGACTGGAAAAAAAAGAATGCTATTTGACTGCTTGCTTAAGTAAATAGGTTCAGGATACTCTCTTTCCTATATTTGAAAGTGCTTCTTCTCAATAAAGCCTGAACTCGGAAAACTTATATACCATAATTTTTTGTTGTTAAATGTTCTCCTAAACCTAAACTCTGAATGGAGTCTAACTTTCATATAATAGCGATTTAGTGCTAAGTTAGTACACCTGGTCTATGTCTAGTTGTGCGACTTCAGGAAATACATTTAATCCCAACCAGGCTTCTTTCTCTTATGTACGATTTGCAATAACATTATTTAATTATCTTATAATGAATATAAATGTATCTCCTGAGGCCCATATAAAAGCTTAGTAAATATCAGATTCCCTCAAAGCCAAAACCCTGGCTAATCTATCATGAAGATAATGATGATTAAAGCTCCCTTTACTCAGTATCTGCTTTCAGAATTTTTACTAATTTCTCAGCACACAGCTTAATGCAATGCTTAACGTGATTTTATTTTTCTGAGTCAAGTTTGGCAATAATTTGTGTTTGTTTGTTTATTTATTTATTCATTGAATTGCCATATAAGCAGAGAATCTTGTTTCTCCCAGTTGGAGAGCTGATCTTTTATTCAAACACCACATAAAACTCAACAGCAAACCCACTGTCAACAGTTGACTCAGACTGATGTAACGGTAAGACAGAGTAGAACCATCCCACCGTATTTCCAAGACTGTAGTCTTTACAGAAGCAGACTGCCACACCTTTCTCCTACGGATCAGCTGGTAGGCTTGAATTGCTGACCCTTTGGTTAATCACCAAGCTCTTAATCACTGTGCCACCAGAGTTGTTCATAATCACCACATAGGTTTAGTTAATATTGTTGCTGAGTCTTGGTGAAAATAGATATTGTAACTATTTAATAATCCACAAACTAGGCAATCTTTTGTTATTTTTGTCTTGCTGTTATCTTAGTTGCTCTTACGTATCCTTTGTTATCTTAGGAAAACATCCATTTACCCACATGGGAAAACATTTTGTAAAAGAATTCCTTTTGAAAGAAAGAAATAATTGGAAGATCAGGTGAAGTAATGTATTACTGAACTTTTTTTTTGTCTTTAGTTGACAAGATTAACTGAAATATTAAGATCATTTACTTACAGCTTGGAGTTCATGTCATAGAAAACATTTAACATAAAAATTAAATGGTCATTAACTAATGTAACTGACCTCTGATGTATATTAGCTGCTCTATTTTTCAATAATTTTGATTGGTTGCAAGTAAAATGTTTCCTATAATAAGAAAATCTGCTGTAAGAGGAAGCTTATGCTTCCCCTTTGGTTCTTCATAAATTGTCTTTTAAGACAAAATGGGAAATGATAGAAAAGTTTTAGCCAGGAAAAGGATAAAATTTGCCTAACAGTTCTGAAAGTGCAATCAAAGAAGAAAAAACAAATGTAAGCAGGAAAACCAGTTAGTAGGTTATTAAAACAAAGCAGTCAAATATGAGTCTGAAAGAGTGGTGATATTTAAAACTAAAAGAAGTTAAAAGAAAGAATATGTACATTTAAAATATAATGTGGATTAAAAGTAAAAAAGTCGGAGTTAAATAGAATACGAAGAGTGTTTGAAAGGAAAGATGTTGGGGTAGGGTACACGGAGTGTTAGAGGGGAGGAGGAGAAAATGTTGGAGGGATGAGGGATTTGTTCAGGTGATGGTTTTAAGGGTGTGTTGACTTGACAACACATGACAAGACTTGCCTTAACTCATCACAACACAGACTTAGGAATGTGCATTTTTGTTGCATGTAAGTTCATTCTCAATAACTTGTAAAGAACAAACTTGGTAAAATACGGGTTTATATAGTGTTTGAGAAAAGGAGATATGTAGTATTTTGTCTTTTTTTATTCTTTGCAACTAGTTATATAGAAATGTCTATCACTTAGCTGTAAAAGAGAGGACAAACATGATAAAAAGTGAATAGATGATCAAGAAAGCAAGTTGTATATACTGGATAAATTCACATAGAATATTGCATAGACAAATAAATACATTAATTGAAATAGTTCACATGACTGCTTGGAATCTAAAAAGAAATAAATTCTAGATGAGCAAAATACTTAGGAGTATCTACAAAAGAAACAGATTAATTGGTAAAAAATATTAGGAAAAAGGTTGGAAAGACATAGGTTGCTACAATGAGAATGGTAATAAATAAAAATATATCTATCGGATTTGGCAATATTAGATCATTGATGAGAAAAATAAGAGCTTTGCTCAGTAAAGTGCTAAAAGTGAAAGACAAAATGGTGTGCACTGAAAAACAATAGTATACAGCTTGTTCCAGATTGTAAAGGAAGCTGAAATATAAAGAGTTAACTATAGATAAGTTTAGAGTTCAAAATGTCATTATGTTTTCAAATAACTCTTTTCAACAGAACAAATAAAATATTCACAAAGATCTTGCCAGATGGAATACACAGGAATCAAACTGACTAGAGCTGTGGAAAAAGACAACGGAACCACTCAATACCATTAGTCAGAACAAAGTTAGGGGCTAACTGTGGAGCAGGTAATGAGTTGCGCATTTGCAACTCAAGTTGAAGTTGAAGCTAAAGAAAATTAGAGTAAATCCATAGTAGGCAAAGTAGGACCTGCAGAATATTCCACTTGAATTTAGATATTATCTCAAGACAGGACTTGACAAATAGATTTGAAAGAAAAGACCATGATGGATATGAGAAGAACTAACGCAAAAGGATGACATGATAATGTAAAAGAAATGAACAGAAGATTCCAAAGGGCTACTCAAGAAGACAAATTTAAGTATTGCGAAGGGATGTGCAAAGACCTGGAGAGAGAAAACCAAAAGAAAAGAATATACTTTTCGTTTCTCAAACTAAAAGAACTGAAGAAAAAATTTAAGCCTCCAGTTGCAATGCTGAAGAATTCAATGGGAAAAATACTAAATGAAGGAAGAAGCATCAAAAGAAATGGAAGGAATACACATTATACCAAAATAAACTGGTTGATGTGAAGTCATTTTTGGAGGTAGCATACAATCAAGTTTCTGAAGGAAGAGGTCCAAGCTGCACTGAAGGCACCAGCAAAAAACAAGGCTACAGGAATCTACAAAGTACTAATTAAGATGATTTAACAAACAGATGCAGCACTGACAGTACTCACTCATCTATGCCAAGAAATTCAAAATACAGTTACCAGGTTAACTGACAGGAAGAGATCCATATCTGCACCTACTCAAAAAAAAAAAAAAAAAAAAAGGAAGAAAGATGATTGTCTTAGGCTGGGTTTTCTAGGGAAGCAAAACCAGTAACATGTGTAGGTGAAAGGAAAGATTTATAATATATAGATAGATAGATAGATAGATACAGATATAGGAAACAGCTCACATAATCACAGAAGCTGAATGTCCCAAGCTCTGGCACAAGCCTTACGTGGCCACGGAAGCTGAGGAACCCAAAGTCAGCAAGTCAGAGACCAGAGGTCTAGATCACCGGTTGTGTAGGTCAGTGGATCCCAAGCTGGTGGCGAGACGAAGCAACAGAGGCTGGCAAAACCAGGATCGGCAGGTCAGGGAGCAGGACTCTCAAGTGCCGACTGTAAGGACTGATGAGTCCAACAGCTACAAGTTCAAGTCCCGGAACCAGATGCTGGAAGAAGAGAGCAGGAGCTCCTGGCCACGTGAGCAACCAGCCACCTAGTAAAAGGTCGCGAGATGAGAGCTGAGGGGCAGGGAGCCACCACAAACCCCGCCCTGCCACTTAATACAGCAGCCAAATATGTAGTAGCTAAATTGGCATAATCCTGACCACCACAATGATCTAGCAGAAATTATCAAACAATATCATTCATTTCATGAGCAAGTAAAATTTTGAAGAGCATTCAAAAGCAGCTGCCGCAGTACTTCAACAAGGAACTGCCAGAATTTCAAGGAAGATTTAGAAGAGGACACGGAAGGAGGGATATCACTAATGAAGTCAGATGGATCCTGGCTGAAAGCAGAGAATATCATTAAGATGTTTATCTGTGTTTCACTGATTTTGCTGTGAAAAGGCATTCAACTGTGTGGATCATAACAAATTGTGGATAACCACAATGAATGGAATTCCAGAACATTTAATTGTGCTCACGAGGAACCTATAGTTAGACAAAGAGGCAATTCTTTGAAGAAAACAAGGTAATGCTGTGTGGCTTAAAGTGAAAAGAAAGTTGTGCATCAGGGTTGTATTCTTTCACCATACTTATTCAATCTGTATTCTGAGCAAATAATTTCAGAAGCTGGACTACATGAGGAAGAATAGAATAAAGCATGAAGATCAGAAGAAGACTCGTTAACAACCAGCGATATGCACATGACAGAATATTGCTTGCTAAAAGTGAAAGGGATGTGAAGCACCTACTGACACAAGATCGAAGACCACAACCTTCAATACAGGTCACAGAATAACATAGAGAAAAAAAATCCTCACAGCTGGATCAATAAGCAACATCATGGTAAGTGGAAAAAATATTGAAGTTGTTAAGGATTTCATTTTACTTGGATAAGCAATCAACGCCCACGGAAGCAACAGCCAAGAAATCAAAAGAAGCTTGTGTTGGACAAATGAGCTCAAAAGACTTCTCTAAAGCATTGGAAAGTAAATGTGTCAGGCACAATTAATCTGGGCCTCACCCAAGATGTGATGTTTTCACTTGCTTCATTAAAAGTGAGGATGGAAAGTCTGGTTTCACATATTTTGGACATGTTATCAGATAGGGCTTGTCCCTGGAGAAGGACACAGTGCTTAGGAAAGTCAAAGGTGATTGAAAAAGAAGACCCATAATGAGACAGATTGACACAACAGCCACAACAAGCTCAAGTGTAACAATCATGAGGCTGGAACAGGACTGAACAGTGTTTTTTACCAGTTTTATATAGAATCTCTATGAGTCAGAACAGACTAGAAGGCACCTAACAACAACAGCAACAAACTTTGTTTGAATAAAAGTACGTTTTTAACTCTAGGATGATGACTATACAATCTTCTATGAATGCTTAAAAAAAAGAGATGATGCAAATTTAGTAGTGGTGAATTATTTACAGGGGTGAAGTTTGTGAATATATACAAGCAAAATAATTTCTCTGTACAGGTAAATGGCCTGGTGTGTTTAACGATAAGCCTGCACTCTATTACGGCGTATGTTTGATGAGGTAGCACAACCTCATAATTTTTTTGTATTGTCCTTTATGTGAAAATTTATGGTTCACATTAGCTACTCGTGGAAAAATTTATACACACGTTGCTTTCTGACCCCAGTTGCTTTCCCAGTAATGTGACAGCACATTCCCCTGTTTCATTCTGATTTTTTTATGTTTAGCTTGTGTCCTGAGACTTTGCTGAAGTCTTCTATCAGTTTGAGTAGTTTACTTATGGATTCTTTGGGATTCTCTACATATACAATCATATCATCTGTAAACAGCGAGATTTTGACTTCTTCTTTGCTGATGCAGATGCCCTTTATTTCCTGGTCTTGTCTAATTGCTCTGGCTAGAACTTCTAGTACAATGTTGAATAGGAGAGGTGAGAGTGGGCATCCTTGTCTAGTTCCTGTTCTCAAGGGAATGTCTTTCAGTCTCTCTCCATTCAGGATGACGTAGGCAGTTGGCTTTGTATAAATGGCCCTTATTGCATTGAGGAATTTCCATCTATGCCTATTTTGCTAAGAGTTTTTAGCATGAATTGGTGTTGGACTTTATCAAATGCCTTTTCTGAATCAATGGACAAAATCAGGTGATTCTTGTCTTGTGTTATTTATGTGGTTAATCACATTAATTGTTTTTCTGATGTTGAACCAGTCTTGCATCTCTGGTATGAATCCCACTTGGTCATGATGGATTATTTTTTTGATATGTTGTTGTATTCTATGGGCAAGAATTTTGTTGAAGATTTTTGCATCTAGATTCATGAGTGCTATCGATCTGTAGTTCTTTTTTGTTGGATCTTTCCTTGGCTTTGGTATCAGGGTTATGCTGGTTTCACAGAATGAGTTTGGCAGTACTCCATCCCTTTCTATACTGTGAAATAGTCTCAGTAGTATTGCAGATAACTCTTCTCTACAAGTTTGGTAGAATTCTGCAGTGAAGCCCTTATTGTCTCTGTCCATTTGATTGGCTACTTCTCCTTTCTGCTTTCTTTTCTGGTGTATCTACTTCAAGTGAGATGGGCACTCTTCACAAGTATCATTTTATGTCTTGTAGTCCAGTCTAATTTTTGCCTGAAGAGTTGCATTCCAGAATGGTTTTAGTTCTGGGTTAACAAAGAGTCTGGGGATTATATCTTCTTTGGTCATACTGCTAAGTCTGGTCTTTTTACCTGATCTGGAATTCTGCACCCCATTTTTCTCCTGCTTCATCAAGGACTCTCTGTTAAGTTGTCTGTCAGGGCCTTTGTTGGCGGTAACCAGGCACCGTTTAGTTCCTTTGGTCTCAGGCTGATGGAATCTCTGGTTTATGTGGCCCTTTTGTCTCTTGGGCTAAGAGTTTCCTCGTATCTTTGATTGTGTCCTTCGCTCCAGGTGAGTTGAAATTGATGATGCACCTTAAATGCCTGCCTGCTAGCTTTTAAGACCTCAGATATCACTCACCAAGTTGGATACAGAACACTTTCTTAATAAGCTTTGTTATCTCAATTGACCCGTATGGTCCCTGAAACCATAATCTCCAGACCCTTGATGCTGCTACTCTGTGTCTTGAAGTGTGTAAATTGTGTTTGGGAAACTTCTCAACTTTTGGTTTAGTTCAGTTGTACTGATTTTTCCTGTAGTGTGTTCTTCTTCCCTTCACCTAGGATAAATCTTGTCTACTATCTAATTAGTGAATTCCCTTCTCCCTGCCACTTCATCATTGTAAGCATCAACAAATGTTTTTCCCTGTATTTAAACCTTCTGTTGAGTTATAATAGTGCTCTCATACCTTATTTGTCCTTTTGTGACTGACTAATTTAATTCAGCATAATGCCTTTCGCATCCGTCCATATTTTGACAAGCTTCTTGGATTCGTCATTATTCTTTATCTTTGCATAGTATTCTATTGTGAGCATCTAGGTTGTTTCCATCTTTTCGCTATTGTGAACAGTGCTGCAAAGAACTGTGTATGTATCTATTCCTGTGAAAGATATTATTTCTCTAGGATGTATTCCAAGAAATTGGATTGCTAGGTCACATCTTGCTTCTATGTCTAGGTTTTTAAGGAAGTGCCAGATTGATTTCCAAAGTAGGTGTGGTATTTTACATATCCACCTGGAAAAAATAGATATTCCAGTTTCTCCACAACCTCTCCAACATTTATTATTTTGTGTTTTTTGCGTTAATGCCAGGCTTGATGTGACAAGATGATATCTCATTGTAGTTTCTATTTGCATTTCTCTAGTGTCTACTGATTATGGCCATTTCCTCATGTATCTCTTAGCTACATGAATGTCTTCTTCAGCAACACAGTATTCATGTCCTTTGTCCACTTTTTAATCAGGTGATATGTCTTGTTTGTGGTTGAAGTTTTGCAATATCTTGTAAACTTTAGAGATTACGTACTGTTTGAATATATTGTACCCCAAAATGTTTCCAAGTCTGTAGGTTTTATTTTTACTTTCTTGCTGAAGTCTTTCAATGAACATACGTGTTTTATTTTTAGGAGCTCCCAGTTACTGGGTTTCTCTTCTGGAGTTTGTGAATTGTAATTTATGTTTTGTATTCTATTTATGATATGTATTGGGACTCCTAGCATTCTCCCTGTTTTTTCTTTGATGACATTTATTGTTGCAGATTCTTACATTAGGTCTTTGGTCAATTTTGAGTTAGTTTTTGTGCATGTTGTGAAGTATGGATCTCATTTCATACTTTTGGCTGCTAAATATCCAGTTATGTCAGCACTATTTATTAAAGACCCTGTCTTTTATCCTATTTAATGGACTCAGGGCCTTTGTCAAATATCAACTGATCGTAGGTGGATGATTATAGGTCTGGATTCTTAATTCTGTTCCATTAGTTTGTGCATCTGCTGTTGTACCAGTACCAGAATGTTTTGACTATCATGGTTGGATAATAGTTTCTAAAATCAGGTAGTGTGAAGTTTCCTACTTTGTGCTTCTTCAGTAATGCTTTACTTATCCAGAGCCTATTCCCTTTCCATATGAGGTTGGTGATTTGTTTCTCCATCTCATTAACAAACATCTTGGAATTTAGATCAGGATTGCATTGTATCTGTAGATTGCTTTGGATAAAATTGATATTATTACATATTCAGTCTTCTATCCGTGAACAAGGTTTGTTTCTCTACTTCCATAAGTTTCTAATGGTTACTTGCAGTAGTGCCATGTAGTTTTCTTTGTATAGGTCTTTCACATCTCTGGTGAGATTTATTCCAAAGTATTTTGTCTTCCTGGTGGCTGTTGCAGATGGTACTGGTTTGGTGATTTCATCTTTGAAGTTTTCTTTTTTGGTATAGAGGAATACAACTGATTTTTGTGTGTTTCTCTTGTATCTTAATACTTTGCTGAATTCTATTGATTCCAGCAGTTCTCTTGTAGGATCTTTAGGGTTTTCTATAAGTAAGTTCATATTGTCTGCAAATGGGGATACTTCTTCCTTTCCAATTTGGATGTTCTTTATTTCTTTGCATTGCCTAATTACCAGGCTAGGACATTCAGAACAGTGTTGAATAAGATTGGTGATAAATATCATCCTTGCCTGGTTCCTGTCCTCAAGGGGAATTCTTTCAGACTCTCTCCATTTAGGATGATGGCTGTTATTGGCCTTGTATTAAATGCCCTTCATTATGTTGAAGAATTTTCTTCCCTTTCCTATTTTGCTGGGAGTTCTTACATGAATGGTTGTTGAACTTTGTCACATACCTTCTCTGAATCAACTGATAAGACCATTTAACCCAACAGTTCTTGAGTAAGGTACTGTTTAATTTCCATGTATTTGACTTTTTTTCTTTGCTTGTTCTGTTGTTAATTTCCACTTGTATGGCTTTATGATCAAAAAAGTTGTTTTGTAATATTTCAATGTTTTGAAATCTGTTAAGGCTGTCTTTGTAGTTTAATATAGTTTAATAGTTTATTCAGGAGAATGTTCCATATGTACGGGAAAAGAAAATATATTTAGCAGCTTTTGGGTGGAGTGTTCTGTACATGTCTATGAGATCAAGTTTGTTGATTATGGCTTTTAGATCATTCATATCTGTACTGATTTTCTTTCTGGATGTTCTGTCCTTTGCTGAAAGTGGTGTGTTGAAGTCTCCTACAATTATTGCAGAGCTGTCTATTTCTCTTTTCAATGCTATTAGAGCTTCTTTTGTGTATTTTGGAACACTGTTGCCAAGTCAAGTGCCGTCGAGTCGGATTTGAACACTGTTAGTGAGTGTATAAGTAATTTTTTACAGTGTGTTGATCCTTAATCATTACATAGTGTTCCACTTTCTTCTTTGTGGTGGCTTTGCTTTTAGATCTGTTTCGTCAGAGATTAATATTCTCATTCCTGCTATTTTTATTGTTTTTACTTGACATATTTTTACCATGCTTTGAGTTTTAGTTTGTTTGTGTCTTTAAATCTAAATTGTATTTCTTGTAGGAAGGATGTAGATGAATTGTATTCTTTTTATCCATTCTGCCACTGTCTGTTGATATATTTAATCTATTTACATTCAGTGTAATTATTCATTAGGTATGAGTTTAGTGCTGTCATTTTATTGTATTTTTGTGTGTTGCTTACAATTTCTTTGTTCCATATAATTTTCTGTGCTGAGTCATTTTTCTTTGTATATTTTCTTTTCATCATATTCGTTACTTTTGCTTTCATGTTTGCTAATCTTTATATTGCCCCTCCCCTTTTATTTGATGTGTAGAATTTTAAGTTTCCTTTGGTAGTTACCTTAATATTTACCTGTATTTTCCTAAGATTAAACCAATTTTCTATTCCCCTATATTCCTCTCCATATTAAAGTCCCATGACTACATTATTTAGTTCTTTTTTTTTTTTTTTTTTTTTTTGCGGAAACGAATTGCTTTATTTTTTCCACATAGGAGGCATAGGGAAATATTGCATATAATGTACATTCTATGTGTAAAGTAGGTCTAGACATAGGGCCAAAAGGAAGCTCTTTTTCTATGTTATTTGTTTTTTATTTTTTTTCTTCTCTTAATTTCTTTTCTTTTGTTTTATTTTTTGGTTGTGTTTCACATATTGATGTCTCTGTTTCCCTATGACCTGTGTTTTAGCTTTCTTGGGTGTGTGTGTGTGTGTGTGACTTCCTTATCTGAGTTGATATCTGGTTGTTCTGTCCTGAGTTCTAGTCTTGGCTTGTTACTTGATATTATTGATTTTATAATCACAGGATTCCATTGAGCATTTTTTAATCATTTCTTCTGTTAGTTTGTTTGTTTACAAATTCCCTAAACTTCTGTTTACCTGGAAATACCATAATTTTGTCATCATATCTGAGAGACAATTTTGTTGGGTATACAATTTTGGGGCTTTTTTTTTTTTTTTTTATTTCAAGTCTGTATATATGTCATCCAATTGTTTTCTTGCCTGCAATGTTTTGCTAAGTAGTCAGAGATTACTTTTACTGACTTTCCTTCATAGATGACTTTTTGTTTATCTTGGTTGTTATTAAAATTCTCTCTGTATCTTTGGTTTTGGCAGGTTTGATTACAATATGTCTGTGGTTTTTGTTGGGGATTTAGCTTATGTGGCGTTTACTAAGAGTCTTGTATAAGCATCTTCTCATTTTTCATTATATCAGGGAAATTTTCTGTTGCCAAATCTTCAATGATTCTCAATATTCTCTGTTATCTGTCCCCGTTCGGGTACTTCAGTAAGTTGTAGATTATTCCAATTGGTAGATCTCCATATAATTCTTAGATTTTCTTTTTCATTTATTTAAATTCTTTTATCTGAATTTTCTTCATATGTAAGCTACTGTAAAGTGTTTTATCTGCAGTCTCTCTAATTCTTCTATTTCCTCAGTTTTTCACCTATGAATTTTTACCGAGTTATCTAATTCTGAAATGTTATTGTTAATCTTTTGGATTTATATTTGCAGTTTCTCTGTACATTCTTTCAGCCTATTAAACTTGTCCTCATGCTATTGTATAACCTTCAGTTTGTCTGTGGCTTTGTCTATGTGTTCGTTGGCTTGGTCTGCATTTTTCCCCAGTCTCTTAAAGAGCTCTCTATATTCATGTTTTCCATTATACATCTGGTAATTCCAACACTTTGTTTTCCTACAGGAGGTTTCTTGATTCTTTGTTTTTGTCACTTACAAAAGCCATCATGGTCTGTCGTGTTATGTGATTTAATATTGATTGTTGTCTCCAAATCATCAGTAATTTATTAGATTTATTTTATGCTCACATACTGTGTCCCACTTTACTATTTTCTTTTGTTTCGGTAGGTCCAAATAAGCTGGTCATGTGAGCTACTTTGATTACTGGTGTCTGTGAAGTTCTTATATCATATCATGTGGAGATTAGAGCTGTTGTTACTAGGCATGTGAGCCCAGGAGTAAATTTAGTTTTCCTATGTGAATTAAGCTCATACCTCCAGGTTGTCAGTCATGGAGTATGTGGTACAGGTGCTCACCTGCAGTCCTAGACAGGCAGAACGAATAGAGTAGGCACATATATGGCTGCTGTAGAGGGTCATGTGCTAAACACGTTAGGTGGCTGATGACTGCCCCTGAGTGTTGGGTAGAAGGCATGTCTCTGTTCCCTAAAGCACAGTGGGTGGGTTTTGTACCTTGACCTTGAGTACTCAATGCTCTTTGTTGTGAGGACTGGGAGGTACCACTTATTATTGGTACCCTGTTGCAGATGGCTAGGTGGAGTGGGTGGAGCCTCCAGTCCTCAGAACCCTGATCTAGGTAGGTGAGGACACTGATTAATAGCAAAATAGTGTCAAATGTCACAAATCTGCCACTCCCATTTATGGCTGTTCAAATTGAAAATAGGCTTTAGGGATATACCCTTGCTGTACTAGGTTAATGAGGGTACATGCTGTTGAAATGGGCCTACATGGGTCTATGCAAGGATGGAAATCATTCAAGGTCCATGGAGCCCCTTATGCCTAGGCCTAGGTAAAGGGACTGTGTCTACTCTAAGGTGCCAGCTTAGGGGAGCTGACAGATTATTTTATTACCATTTGTTAATTCATTCCCTCTCCAAAGTCAGCAGAATGGCTCAGATTGCATGACAAGTCTTCTGGATCAAGAAGTGTAGCAATCACTGAAGTGAGACTAGAACTTGGAGCAGAGTTGGGGGTGGACAGGTAAATGGGACAGAGGTATGCCTCAAAGGAGGAAAGGGGTGTTGCTTTGATTTGTGCAGTAGGTAAAGATGCTTGTGCTTATCTTTTGCTATTTCAGAGCCACTGCTCTCTTGTTCTAAGGGTCTGAGGAGACTTCCTGCTACTTGGTTTCTCCTGATGTGGAAAATACATCTCAAGTACTTCAGCTTGCCTCAGCCTGTGCATGCTGGCTGATTCACACTGAAGGGTGCCAGCCAGAACAGGTCTGGCCACTCCTTGCTGTTTCTGAAGCATCTCTCCTACCCCTGCCACTCTGTCTTTCTCCTCTACTTTGTTTTTGAAGTTCAGGATTTCTAGATTGTCATATATACTTAATCTACTTGTTTGCTTGGGCATTTGTTGTAAGAGGAAGTATCTGAATACTCTGCCATCTTGGTCCTGCATCTGGTTTTGGTTTGTAAGTAAGCGTACTTAAAGGTAATCAGTTTAAAAATAAAAATGAAAGCTTGAATTGAAGTTGGGAAATGGAAGGAGAGTGAAAAAGAAAGTATTGAAACTGCCATTGAGGAACACGGAAGAGAGGGTTAACAAAAGAAATCAGCATAGTTGAATTCCATATTCTGGACTACCGTACTATAGAATTACAAATCTTTATGATCCTGTGATTTTTTTCCTACAGCTATAATCCACTGGCACAGTAGTTAAGTGCTCAGCTGCTAAGGGAAAAAGCCATCAGCTAAAACCCACCAGCTGCTCTAGAGGAGAAAGATGTTGTAGTGAGCTTCCATAAATATTTGCACTTAGAAACCCAATGGAACAGTTCTAGTTTGTGCAATAGGGTCACTATGCTTCAGAATCAACTCTAGAGCAGTGGGTTTGGGTTGGGTTTTATACTTAACTATTTATTATGTTAAGGTAGTGTGTGAATATTTGTTCATATCAAAAGGAGAAACAGTGAGAGAAAAGACAAAGCAACTGAGGGTAGTTGCAAGGAATTAGTTATGACACATGAGCTACATAGAGAGAGTAAACTGGAGAAGATTGCTCAGAAGACATGACATGTTGGAGACAATGTGTAAGCAATCTCAATTCGACAAATAAAAAAATGCAGTTAACTATCTTTAATTTTATTTGCCAAAGAATATCTTATTTGCTCGTTCATTTTTGGATTTGAATTTAGTTGTATATAAAATTATTCCTTGAAAATCAGTTTCTTTCAGAACTTTGAAGATGACATCTCACTATCTCTGTGGCTCCATGGTTTCTGATGAGAAGTTATTTTCTTCTAGAGAATTCTTTGCATATAAGAAGTCATTTTTTCTACTTATATTTTAAAGTTTTTCTCTCTGTCTTGGACTTTTGTTATTCCTACTATGCTATATCTAAGTGTAGATCTCTTACAGTTGGAGTTTATTGAGATTCTTCACTGCAGAGATTAGTATTTTTCATCAGATTTGTAAAAGTTTGTCATCATTTTCTTATATTTTTTGCCCTTGTCTTTCTTTCTTGTCATCTGAGACTCCAGTTTCACACATATTGATATACTCCATAGTGTTCTGCATGTCACTAGTGCTCTATTTTTGTTTCTGTTCCTTTAACAGGATACCTATTAATGCATTTTCAAGTTTTCTAATTATACTGTCATTTAAAACATGACATTGAGTTGCTCTATTACATTTTTAATTTTCAATTCAGTTACTGTCATTTTCAACTCAAGAACTTCTAATTGATTCTATTTTATAGTTTTGATCTCCTTATTAGTATCCTCTCCTTGGTGAGACACTGTGATACTACTCTCCTTAAATTTAAGCATAGCTTATTTTGTCACCTAATTATATTTATAAATGCTGATTTACAACTTTGTTTACAAAGTACAAAATCTGGACATCTTCACAAAAATTTTCTATTGGCTGCTTTTGTTTGCTGTATATGTGTAATACTTTCCACTTTCTTTGAATGTCTTGTAATTCCTTTCTAAACTATAGCTTTTTAGGCCTGGAGATAACTCCGTTACGACAAGCACGTCCGTTTCCAGGTCTTGGTTTCCTGCTTCAATCTACTGTAAAAGGAACCAGGAGTCTTTGGATAAATAGCTGATTCTAGAAATGGGGAACTAAATAGATTAACTTAGAGTATCTTACAGTGCCAAAAAGCAAGGAATCGCTGAAAACAAAACAAAATAATAAAATGATTAGGGTATCAAAACAAGACAGGAGCCTAATGAAAGACCTCGTTAAAAAACGGAGCAACAAAATAAACTAGTGTTGGATTTTAAACTGAAGTATGATTTAAATATTCATGAGTCCATACTGACGTTAGCAAATGATTGAGTAAACAAATAAATGGGGTATAAGAAAGAAATTTCCTATGAAAATGAACCCCAAACAATTTATGTAGATACTTCACCCTCAAGGATGTGGAGCATAAATCTGTGCTTCTCAGGTGTGCTCTTTAGCTTTCTTCTAAAGAATACAAAGTAGTAAGGGACACAAAAAAGTCTAACCATGCTGGACAAACCTGACAACACTATCTCTGTTAGAAGATCAAGGTTAATATCTGCAATGATTATTGTATTTACCTTTAGTATGTATATGCTGAAAATAATATTGCATCTCTGTAGTCTTCCTCCAAAAAAAAAAAAAAAAAAAAACCTATAACCCTAGTCTAATCATAAGCACGTCAGAGAAATGTGATGAGGAAATTTCTTTAAATTACACAACCAGCACTGCTAAAGATTTTCAAGTTCATTGTAAACAAGGAAGGTCTGGAAAACTCACAGGCAAGAGGGACCTAAAGAGACATGATGACTAAATGAAATATAAGGTCTTGAGCGGATCCAGAAACAGAAAAATAAACAGGCAAAAACTAAGAAAATCTGAATAAGGTATTTAAAGAAAAAAAAGTATCTGGCACCACTGAGTCATTTCTGACTCACAGCAACCTTATAGGTCAGAGTAGACCTGCCTCGCAGGATTTCGAAGGGATGACTGATGGATTTGAACTGCCGACCTTTTGGTTGATTACCAGCCATAGCATTTAACCACTGCCTCACTGGGGCTCAGAATAAGGTATATTGACTTCAGTCAATAATAATGTGTCAATTGTGTGAATATCAGTTAATCTTTTTTTATTATTATTATGATTGAATGAACATGTACATTCCCATATAAATTTGCCTGCCCACTTATATGCAGCTCCCACTGCTCTCCCTGCCTGGGAGCACTCTGCTTCACCACATGTCTTATCCATACATGTCTTATCCTCCCAACAATCTCCTATGCTGTCCTCTCAACCCACTCCCCCACCTCCAGTAAGAGTTCAGCAGGACATCATACAGATGCATGGAACCATAAAGTGCATGGATGACATGGTCACTCTGTGTCGCCAAGTCCAATCCTTTCCTGGCTGAAAACTTGATCTCCATTATGATTTATGGAGAGGGGCAGCATGAGGGCCAGGGACCATTCTCCCAGAGAAACTCTGAGGTCCCCAGACCATCAGTTGCGGTCTTTTAGTGGAGATCTCTGGGTGTATCCCTTTTTATTCTTGTGTTGTCAGTAAGATGCAACTTGGTGAGCTCCATCACATCTATCACTGGTGGTGGCCAGACACCACCCAGTTCTTCAGATTACAAGTGGATGTAGTCACCCACTCATGTGGGTCTCCCTGTCTTCTCGGTTCTCTTTTATCCATGCTGTTTTGGTCATTGGTGATCACTTGTTCTTGCTGAGTTGGGACCATTTGGTGTACCCCCAGATGGCAACTTGACAGCTTTTAAAACCCCAGACACCACTCATCAATGTGGGGTGCAGAAGTCTCCCTTAGCAAAATGCTAGTTGTGCCAATCAGCCACCCCTGAGAGCATGGTTCCTGGCTCCCTGCCCCAGCAACTTTGTCCTTACAATATTGGGTTAAGATGGGAGAAGTGATCCAGTTATGCTGAAGTCTAGTTAATATTGATCTTCTTTCTAATGTGTGCTATCACTGATTTCACTCAACCAAATTTCTATCTACCTAATCTATACTCTATTCTCTCCTCTTCCTTCCCACCCCTGAAGCAGTCAGAGAGTCCTTTCTTCTATGCATAAGTCTGTTTTTAAGTTCTTATCGTAAGGGTCTCTTACAATATTTGTCCTTTTGTTGCTGACTACTTTCACTCAGCATAATGTCCTCAAGTTGAAACCGGGTTATGAGATGTTTCCTAAAATAATCGTTGTTCTTTATTATTGCATAGTGTTCCACTGAGTATATATACCATAGTTTACCTATCCATTCCTCTGTTGTTGGGCATCTGGGTTGATTCCATCTTTTTGCTATTGTGGACTCTGGGTTGATTCCATCATTTTGCTGTTGTGGACTGTGCTGCAATAAACATCCATGAGCATGTATCAGTTGGTGTGAATGGCCTTGATTCCGTAGGGTATATTCCAATTAGTGGAATTACTGGATCAAATGGTATATCCAGATCCAGCTTTTTAGAGGAGTACCAGACTGCTTTCCAAAGAGGTTGCACCATTTTGCAACCTTACCAACAGTTTAGGAGAGTTCAAATTTCTCCACAGCCCCTCCAGCACTTGTTGTTTTGTGATTTTTGGATCATGGCCAACCTCGTTAGACTGAGATGGTATCTCATTGTAGTTTTGATTAGAATTTCATTAATAGCTAATGATCGTGAGCATGTCTGCATGTGTTTTTTTTTGGCTGCCTGAATCTCCTCTTTAGAGAAGTGTCTATCAGTCTCTTTTGCCCATAGCTTAATTGGATGATTTATCTTTTTTTTGTTGATACTTTGTAGTACTGTATAGATTATGGAGATCAGATGTCTGTCTGATGTATTGTTGCCAAACATTTTTTTGCATTCTGTAGGTGGCCTTTTAATTCTGTTAATAAAGACTTTGGATGAGCAAAAGTGTTTCATCCTTAGTAGTTCCCATTTACCTATTTTCCCTTCTTTTGTTTGTGGTTTGTTTGACAGATTTTGAAGTCTGTCTACACTGTGTATTAAAGCTTCCGTTGTTGTTCCTATTTTTCTTGGATAAGCTTTGCCATTTAAGATTTGATATTTAGGTCTTCTATCCAGTTTGATTGGGTTTTTGTATAAGGTGTAAGATATGGGTCTTGTTTCAATTTATTGCAGATGGATATAGAATTTTGCCAGCACCATTTGTTGAAGAGATTATTTTCACCTCAGTTGAATGTCTTAGGGCTTTTGTCAAATATCAACTGCTCATAGGAAGACAGTGTCATCTCCGCAGTCTCAATTCTGTTCCGTTGATCTATCTGTGTCTTTTTGTATTAATACCAGGCTGTTTTGACTACTGCGGCAGTGTAATAGGTTCTAAAGTCAGGTAGTGACAGGCCTCCCAGTGTGTTCTTCTTCTTCAGCAATGCTTTACTTATGTAGGACTTGTTCCCTTTCCAAAGCTGGTGATTTGTTTGTCCATCTCATTACAAAATGTCCCTGGAATTTGTATTGGGATTGCATTATATAAGTAGATTGCTTTGGGTAAAATAGACATTTCCACAGTGTTAAGTCTTCCTGTCCATGAGCAGGGTGGGTTTCTCCATTTATCTAAGTCTCTCGTAGTTTCTTGTAGTAAGGACTTGTAGTTCTCTTTGTAAGGGTCTATTTTTTCTCTAGTTAGGTTCATTCTTAGGTTCTTTATCTTCTTAGGGGCTGTAGTAAATGGTATTGATTTGGTGACTTCTTCATTAACTGTCTTGTTGGTATAAAGGAATCCTAGTGATTTACTTATGTTTATCTTGTATCCTGATGCTGTGCTGAACTCTTCTATCAGTTTGAGTAGTTTACTTACAGATTCTTCAGGATTCTTTGTGTACACAATCATATCACCTGTAAATAGAGAGATTTTGACTTCTTTGCTGATGAAGATGCCCTTTATTTCTTGGTCTTGTCTAATTGCTCTGGCTAGAACTTCTAGTACAATGCTCAATAGGAGAAGTGAGAGTGGGCACCCTTGTCTAGTTTCCATTCTCAAGGGAAACTGTTTCAGTCTCTCTCCATTCAGGATGACGTAGGCAGTTGGCTACGTATAAATGGCCCTTATTGCATTGGAGAATTTGCCATCTATTTCTATTTTGCTGAGGGTTTTTAGCATGAATGGGTGTTGGACTTTATCAAAGCCTTTTCTGCATCAATTGACAAAATCAGGTGATTGATGACTTTTGTGTTATTTATGTGGTTGATCACATTAATCATTTTTCTGATGTTGATCCAGCCTTGCATAACTGGTATGAATCCAACTTGGTCACGATGAATTGTTTTTTTAATATGTTGTTGTGTTCTATTGGCAAGAATTTTTTGAAGATTTTTACATCTAGATTCATGACTGATATTCATCTGTAGTTCTCCTTTTTTGTTAGGTCTTTCCCTGGTTTTGGTATCAGGGTTATGCTGGCTTCATAGAATGAATTTGAGAGTATCCCATCCCTTTCTGTGCTACGAAATAGTCTCAGTAGTACTGGAGATAACTCTTCTCCAAAAGCTTTGTAGAATTCTACGGTGAAGCATTCAGGGCCAGGGCTTTTTTTTGGTTTGTAATTTTTGGATGACTTTTTCAATCTCTTCCTTTCTGCTGGGTTTATTAAGTTGTTCTGCTTCACCTTGTGATATTTTGGTAGGTGATATGAATCTAAGAATTGGTCCATTTCCTCTAGGCTTTCAAATTTGTTAGAGTACAGTCTTTCATAATATTGTGTTATAATATTATGGATTTCTGATGGATCTGTTGTGACAAAACCCCTTTGATTTCTTATTTGGGTTATTTGTTTACTTTCTTTTTTTCTTTATTTAGTTTAGCCAATAATTTGCGACTTTTGTTGATCCTTTCAAAAAATCTGCTTATGGCTTTTTTAATTTTTTCAATTGTTTTTCTGTTCTCTAATTCATTTAGTTCTGCTTTAATCTTTATGACCTGTTTTCTTCTGGTGCCTGAGGGGTTCTTCTGTTGTTCTCTCTCTACTTGTTCAAGCTGTAGGGTTAGTTCTTTGGTTTGTCTTCTTTATTCCTTCCAGATGTGTGCATTTATGGAGATAAAGAGACCCCTTAGCACTATTTTGGCTGTATACCCTAGGTTCTGTTAGGAAGTGTTTTCATTCTCATTGGAATCCATCAATTTCTTTATTTCATCCTTGATTTCTTCTATAACCCATAGCTTTTTGAGCAAGATGTTGCTCAGTTTTCATGAGTTCCACTTTCTGTCTATGTTTTTCCTGCTATTGATTTCGACTTTTATGGCTTTATGATCTGAGAAGATGTTTTGCACAAATTCAGTGGTAAGGATTTTGTTGAGAAATGCTTTATGTTCTAACACATGGTCTATTCTGGAGAATGTTCCATGTGCACTGGAGAAGAAGGTGTAATTGTCTGGTGATGGATAGAAAGTTCTGTATATGTCAATGAGGTTTAGTTGTTAATCATGGCAATGAGGTCTTCTGTGTCTTTAGTGAGCTTTTTTCTAAATGACCTGTCCAGTATCGAGAGGGGAATGTTGAATTCTCTGCTATTTTTGTGCAGTGACCTATCTTATGAGTGCAGTCAGTGTTTCTTCAATGTATTTAGGTGCTCTAATATTAGGTGTCTACATATTTAGTATTGTTAAGTCTTGCTTGAGTATTGAACCTTTCCACAAGTGTCCGTCCTTGTCCACGATGGTGGATTTTGCACTAAAATCAATTTTATCTGAGATTAGACTTGCCACATCTGCTCTTCTTTGTTCATTGTTAGCTTGATATATATTCTTCCATCCTTTAATTTTTAGTTTTTTTTCCTGTCTGTAAGTCTGAGGTGAGTTTCTTGTAGGCAACATATGGATAGGTCATGTCTTTTGATCCAAGATGTAACTCAATATCTGTTTACTGGAGTGTTCAGTCCATTCACATTCAATGTAATTATTGATAGATATGTGTTCGGCACTGCCGTTATGACTTGTTTATTTTTGTGTTGATGTTTTCTCTGTTGTTCTTATTAATCTGTTCTGGGACCTTCTTCTTTGTGAGTTGATTTTTCACCTCTTTCTGGGTTGGTTTTGTGGTTGTTGAGACTCCTGTATTACGTTTCTTAATTTGATTTGTTTCATCTTTATTGTGCTTTATGATTGCTGCTATGATTCCCCATGATAAACTATGTATAAACCCAATTTTAATTACTACCTTTCTTATCAACTTCATCTGTATCTAGAAGGACTGTAATGACTGTAGTTTATCCCTCTTTTCACTATGAGGACATCATAGTTTTCATAATATGATCACTGGATCATTTCTTTCACTATTATAGCTTTGACTGAGTTTGGAGCCTTCTCTAACTGAGTAGGTTTTCTGAGTGATATGTCCTGTACTTGCTTCTAAAATATAAAGTTAGTGGTTTTGTTCTTCTAAGCCAAGAGGTTCTTTTAGCTTTTCTTTTAGCTTTCTGTGTTGTTTTTACAAAGTCTCTCGAGTTTCTGCTTATCTGCTAATGTCTTAATTTCCTTTTCATATTTGAAAAATAATTTTGCAGGATATATAATTCTTGGTTGGAAGCTCTTCTCCTTCAAGGCTTTGAATGTGTCATGCCACTGTGTATGTGCCAGCATTGTTTCTACTGAGAAATCCAATGAAAGCCTATAGGGTTTCCCTCTAAATGTTAGCTTTGCTTTGAGTCTTGTTACCTTTAAGAGTTTCTGCTTATGTTTCATTTCATTAAGCTTGATTATAGAATGTATTGAGGTCTTTCTTTTGAGATGTATATTGAGTGGAGTTTGATATGCATTTTGGATATCTATATTCTCTTCCTTCATGATTTCTGGGAAGTTCTCTGTTAGTAGCTCAACAATAGTCTCTGTGTTCTCTGGTGTCTTGCTCTGTTCAGGAACTCCAATTAAATGTAGATTGTTCCTCTTAATAGAGTCCCAAATTCTTCTTAATGATTCTTCATTTTCTTATTCTTTTTTCTATTTATCCTCATATATGCTGGGGTCAGTAGCTCTGTCTTTTGAGTCAGAAAGTTTCTTTTCCATTTGTTCCATTTTGTTTTCTTGGCTTTGAATTGAAGTTTCTATCTCTCTGATTTTGTTCTTTAGCTGTTGGATTTCAGAGTTTTGATCTTCCATCAGATTGAACAGCTTGCTTAATTTTTCATTTTGCTCTGCTGCATTTTGTATAATACCTTTTTGTCTAGGAGGGCTCTCTATATAATCCTTTAGCATTCACCTTCCAATAGCTTCAGAAATGTTTCAACATCTGGGAAGTTCTTTGGTTCAGTCTTTTGGGGGCCTTCTGAAGCTATGGGTGATTTCTTTGTTGTGCTTTTATTGAGAGTTTTTTGGTTTGGGTCATCATGTGAGTCAGTAAAGGCTGGGAGAGATGCTGTGAGGATGGACTGCAGTTGTTTCTCTAGGCCATCTTAAAATGAAAGGTAAAAGGTATCTGACAACTTCCAAAGTCAATCAAGTTTTCAGGTGTACCGGTCCCTCTTCCCAGCTGGCAAAGTAAGCACCTGTATATCTGACCCCAGATGTTGTAAACTCATTCAAAATGCAGAAGGGCTACTGTCCTGCTGGCCTCTGCTGTCAGACCCCAGCCATAGGCAACACTGTAGAATACTGCTTGTCTGCCACAAAAGCTGTGTTCTCTGGGCAGGCTCTGCCTTCCAGTCTAGCAATTAGGTCTGGCTGAAGCCTCTGCATAGGTATCTCCACCTCCTGGTGGAACAAGATGGCATCCTACACAAGCTCCCCAGTACTGGCTACTGAACAGCAGAGGCAAAAAGAGAGGCCAAAGGTGCTGAGATGCACAGAGTCCAAAGCTGGGCTCTCAAAATACGGCAATTATGCCTGTCAATCCAACCAGCAAGTGCATCTGAGATTAGCTGCTAGTCAAGTCCCAGCTCTGCCCTCCTTCTAAGAAAGACCAAAAAAAAGTTAAAATGGCGAGTTACCTTTGGTCCGTGGAAGCTAGCACTCGCCAAGGGCAGTGGTCAGTGAAACAGAGGAAGTTTTCTGTTCACTGGTATAAAGCCCTAATTAACAGCCTTGTGCCATGTCCTAGGGCTCACTAGGTGTCCAGAAGGCTCCATTTATTTATCAGTTCAGGTATTGGTTTCCAGAAGGTTTTAGGGAAATGTCTGTTTAGTCTGCCATCTTGACTCTGTCCCCTCCCCAGTTAAACAATTTTAACAAATGCATCACACTCTTTAGGAACCCTGGTCACACTGCAGTCACCTTCAAAGTATTTCCCTTGAGAAGCTGTGTACCAATGTGACAAGTTCATGAACTTAATTGTGTGGTTGTCTATCAGGGAGGTTTTACCCAGTAAACAAATAGCTGTATTGGAATACCCTCCCTGGTCACCCAATCTGGCCCCCAATAACTTTTTTCTTTACCCAAATATTGAAGGGAAGACATCTGGATGACATTCAGGACATCAAACAGTAACATGACAACAGCTCCCATGGCCACTTCAGAAGAGTTCCCAAATTGCTTGGAAGGGTGGACTAGGCAGTGGCATTGGTGTATAGCCTCTCAAGGGGTATACTTTGAAGATGATGGTGGTATATTCAACAACAAGGTGGGCAGCACTTTTTCTAGAGTGAATTCGCAAAGTTAATTGTCAGACATACGTGTGCAAGCTTACACCTATGTTTGGATTTTGAAAATAATGTGAAAACAAAATCCAGTAAATCCTATAGATACACGTTAGACATGTCTATTCACTGTTAGACATTTGATAGTAACATCAAAAGCATCATTTGGTCATTGTCAAGCCAAGTGCCGTCGAGTTGGATCCGACTCATGGCGATCAGAGTATATATTTTACTGTGTTAGTAAGGATGAGATGAACTAATACATGTAAGCTGTTTAGAAATACATATAGTGTTCAACATAGTAGATAGAATTATCATTATTTAATAGTTATCACAAAATCAGAATGGTTTGAAAGGCCAGATATTTGCATGCAGTGCTTTTTTTATCCTACCAGTTCACTAATTCAGTGGTTTTTAAAACATTTTGCTTATAAAATGTACTGTGCACAGTACAACCTATACTGTATATTACAGAGTATTTAAATTTGCTTCCAAGTAATTTTCACCTTATTTTGAACCTGAATTTCTGGAAATATGTGATTCTACAGCATTTTCTAGGAATAGTTCTTTATTTTCATGCCTTTACAAGACATTGCACAGATATTATTGCTCATCCTTCAGGCTTGTTTCAGCAAGATTGTATTTTGAAAACGTGATTCACTTTTCCCTGTTATATTACATCCCTGGATATATAGAATTACAAGTTACTTGATACATTTGCAGTCTCATTTTCACAAAAACATTTGTTCATTTTTTTTTTCCACTCTAGAGCAAAGACAAAGTAGAAAGAATATTAGTTTTCAGGTAAATCACAAATTAGATATTGAATCTCTAAGTTGCAACCAGTGAATGTGTGTTTTAATAAACTTTTCAGTTGAATAGCAAGTTTTCATATAAGATTAAAACATGGTATTGCCTTTTTATACAAATGATGTGTACCTTATATATTTGCCATGAGTCGAATCTGACTCAACGGCACTTGGCTTTATATATTTGCTTGCCAACCATGCCCTCACTTCCAGAAGTATTTTCAAAAGTGCCTCTCCTCAAATTTTTCTTTCTTTCTTTTTAACTGTAGCGGTGCATGGTAAAATACTGTACATAATACATTTAAGAAAATATATAGATATAAATTTAGCATATTAATATCAGTTTTGTAACACACTTTTTTATTACTTGCTTTCATTTCTTATCATTTTTCTATTGGAATCTATTGGAATCTTTTGGAAATTCAACTTCAAAAATCAATAGTTTTAGGCAACAAAGAATACATGCATATTTGTGTAAAATCTTTAAATATAAGGTCAATTTGTAAATTTCTCTTTTGTCCATGAATACTGTACAGACTTTGCTAATTTGAAGATGGTGTGTACACAAAAAGAACAACTTAGAAATCCTGAAATTTAAGTTATTCAACAATGCCTACTTTCCTCAAAGAGTCTTCTGGATGAAAAAAGAATATTTATAGAAGAACTCTACACTGATACAGGAAAAATCTTTTCTGTGACATCACGCAGTAGTTGCTGTTGCTAAATATCTCACTTTTGGCTGCATTGATAAAGGCAGAAGGCATACCCAGTATTGGCAGAGAAACTGGATAAAATACCACACTGGGAAAGAAATGTGAAAAATATGATCAATGAACCATTACGGTGGTGACAGAAACCCTTGTGGCATCCTGGCTAAGTGCCACAACTGCTTACCAAAGGATCAGCAGTTCAAATCCATCAGGCACATATTAGAAACTCTATGGGGCACTTCTACTCTGTCCTTTAGGAATACTAGGAGTTGGAATTGACTGAACAGAAATTAGTTTGGTTTATGGTGGTCAAAAAGGAGCATTAGTGATCTACCATAAAAATTACATCCTTGGTAACCATATATGTCAGTTCTATTGTGTTTTTTAGAGTCATTAGAGTCATTATAGTCAAAATAAACTCCATAGCAATGAGTTTTTCTTTTCTTTTAAAGGTGATCAAAAGAATAGAATACAGCTGTCAGGCTGTTTGACTTCCTGTCTTTGGAGACTTAGTTGCATCTGTCTTAAAATTAGGAGTACTACAGATAGATCTTAGATGAAAGCAGGGAATACCAGAAAGATGTTTACCTGTGTTTGATTGACTATGCAAAGCATTTGACTGCGTATCTTACAAGACATTACAGATAACATTTCAGAGAACAGGAATTCTAGAGCACTTATTTGTGCTCATGAAGAATCCACATAGATAAAGAGGCAGTTGTTCAAACAGAACAAGGAGACGCTTCATGGTCTAAAGTCAGGAAAGGTGTGTGTCCAGGTTGTATCCTTTCACCATACTTAGTCTGTGTACATGTTGTCCATTAGCAAGTTAACTTTATTGCTCTTTTGATACCTGATTTTCAAGCACTCTTTTTGCCCAGGACACTCAAAGGCACTCAAAGGAGTTTCTTCTCTCATTTCAAGACTGTATCTTATAAGTCACCTAAATCTGTCGAAAGACACAGAGGAAAGGGAATTCACCTCCCAGCCAGGCACCATTCTTGTATTCTGCTTTGTCTTGCACTCACCATCCCCTGAAAGAAGGACAGAGTTTTCTTCGTGGAGGGAATTTAGTGTCAGTAATTGAGAAAACCGAGTTTCTCCAGCATATTGCTCTACAGCTGCCAGAAAAACACAAAAGCAAAACTCAGGTATAGGAATAGTCTACACAGCAAAAAAAAAAAAAAGAAAAATTACTTAACTATTGTGATGTGCTTATTGCATAGGAAAAGACTGGCGCAAAAGATAGTAGCTTAAAAATAACAGTTATTTTATTATATTTCATGAATTTATTATCAGGAATTGGTCAGAGTTTTACTAGGTGATTATTATTCTCCATTTGATGCTGACAGTGGTTGCTAGGTTGTTTTTTAGCAGATGGAGAGATTCTGTTCACATGTATGTTTCCTTTACGGGAATGACTAGAAAGATGGGCTGAAGTAGGACCATTTCTCACTATTTCTGGTCTGGTAACAAGTCAATCAAAAGAATCCCCTATCTCTAATGCAATCTTTATATTCCATTTATGGCATTTGTATTTGGGTCTTCTTTAGAGTTTTCTCTGTTATATTTGTTAAGCCCGTACATATTATTTACCTCTTCCACTATAGTCTTTAACCTGTTAATCCTAGTTATCTTAAAGTTTCTCTTTCAAATGTTCATTATCAGGCTTTTCTGTATGCCTGATGCTGTGATGTCTTTCTTATAGCAAAAACCATTTCAATTTTTCTTGCTTTGTTGGTTTATTTCTAATTATTTTATTTGGATAGACCAAGAGTAGGTACTATAAAAAAAAATCCAAACCAAACTTATTGCCATTAAGTTAATTCTGATTTATAGCAACCTGACAGAACAGAGCAGAGTTGTTGCATAAAGTTTCCAAGGAGCACTTTGTGGGTCACTTTGTGGATTTGAACTGCCAATCTTTGATTATCAGCTGTAGGATTTAATGATCATACAACCAGAGTTGTGTAGTAAATATTATTTATCCTTGATTCTAGACAAATTTCTTGTCCTGTTATTGAGGGGAACTGAGTCTATAAAAATGAGTTGTTGAGCTAGCTGGAATGTTGCTGCTGCTGCTGCAGTTATTTTCAGTATCTCTAAGACTTCAAATTACTCCTTTTGTGGGATGTCATTGCCTGTACTTAATTTGTAGCTGTGAGAACCTGGAAACTTATTGTCGCTCTTATAACCTTCGCTTTCGGTAGTCTCTGAGTGTCTTCTGTTCCTCTCTCATTGTTATAAATCCTCTGCTTTGAATTGGTGCAGGATCCTTGGCCTGAGCTTATTTCCTACCCTTCTCTGTAAAGTAGAAGACATTTGTGGCCACTCCTTCCTAAGCAGCAATGTACTTTTGTTTCTACAGTCTCAGTGACAGGAATATTTCCTGTCTTTCTTCCCTGCTTTTACTTGGTATTTGGTGCAAGGCTCATACTTAAAACAGCTACAATTCTTGTTAACAAGTTGGGAAACTGATTGAAAGTATGAAAATTCTAATTTTAGCAAATTTAAGTAAAAATTAAAAATACACTCTTGATTCCAAACAAAATTCTTGAATTTCTATCAAGGAAAGATAGAACAAAGGACATGAAAACTATTTCACTGGCAAGAAGATTTGTTCAGTGCTTCTGTCTCTTTCTCCTTGTCTGCTGAGATCCACCCCCACCAATCCTCTCAATTTTCATCACCCAATCTCTCTGGATATAGGCTTCATTTTTCTGGTTGACTGTCTTCAAGATACTCATTGTTTTAGTTATCTACTGTTGCCATAACAGATATACCACAACTGAATTACGTTAACAAAAAGAAATTCATTCTTTCACAAACTAGTAGGCTACAAGTGCAAATTCAGGGCATTAGCCTGCCTCATAACTGCCATTCATCCAACCTCAGGACTAACATAGAGGTAGAATGTACAACATGAAGCAAAACCGCATCAGATGAAAAAATGGTAGACAATGACACAATACTAGGAAGCTTAGCCTAGCCATATTCGGCAGGCACAATTCAATCCATGACATTCTACCCTTTTCCCCCTAAAATTCATGTCCCTGCCACATATTCATGCCAGCATGTCATAGCAAAAGCCTTAGTTAAACTCCAAGTTCAAAATCTAAACTTCCTTCTCACCGGTGACATCTATAATACAAAATACAATGGTTCAACAGGCACTTGCTGGACATTTCTATTACAAATGGGAGAAATTGAGGGGAAGGAAGGCATACAAAGTCTGACAATTAGGTTTATGAGCTTGTCCTACAAAAAGTGCTACATACCTCATCGCTGGATATCACTATGATCACCTTTGAAGTCCTACCCTTGGGAACCTATGCACCAACGACAGCACCTAGTCCATCCTTCAAAGCAATTTTGGAACTCTTTTACCAGAATGGCCATCAGGGCTGTCATCATATTACTCTTGGTGTCTTGAATATCACCAAAATGTCTGCCTCTCAATATTTCCTTTATTGACAGGTAAAGGAAAAAGTCACTGGGGGCTAGATCAGTTAAGGAGGGTGTTCCAATAGCTATTTATTTACTAGTTAAAAACTCCCTCACAGACAACCACACAATTAAGTTGGCAAACTTGCCACCGTGCCACCATATGCAATGACCATTCCAGAAAGAGTTACAAATTGCTTTGAAGGATGTACTAGGTGCTGGTTTTGGTGCACACCTTCCCAAGAGTAGTACTTCAAAGGTGACTGTAGTGATGTTCAGCAACCAGGTACGTAGCTCTTAGAAAAATTAAATTCACAGACTTAATTGTCTGACCTTGTAGTAGGGTTCAAGCAAGTCAACGAAACACTCTACATTAGAACTCAAGGCTGGAAAATAATCCTCTCTTTTCTGACACTATTTGGGACAATGATTCTGCTATATGGACTCCAGGTGTTAGCCAGACTCTCTAGATTCTGCACAAAGGTCTCTCAGCCATGGGCTTCAGCTCCACCTTCCGAGACACTGAAATGCAACTCTGATTCTTCATGCTTTAGCAGCCCCATTCTCCTAATCCATCTGAGTGGTGACTCTACTCTTTGACATACCAGAAGTCATGGTCATAACCTTCAAGACTGAGGCAGCTCTGCTTTCTGATTTCTCCACCTCACTGTCAATGTCTTCCCTTCTGGGTCAGGTGTCCAAAGTCTTTAGCACCACAAGTAAGTGCCTGGAGTCACTCTGTTCACAGTACCAAATGTTTTAGACTAGGTTCTCTAAGGGAGCAAACGCAGTACAGCATATAAATACATACAAGTTCTGACAATTAAGCCCACAAACTTAATTATTCTAAGTGCTACATGCCTCATTGTTGAATATCACTACAGTCACCTTCAAAGTACTTCCCCTGGGAAGCTATGCAGCGATGCCAGTGCCTAGTCCACCTTTCAAAGAAATTTTGGAACTCTTTCAGGAATGGCCATTGTGCATGGCGGCATGTTTTGCAAACTTTGTTATATAGTTGTCTGTGAGGGAGTTTTTAACCTGTAAACAAGTATTGGAACACCCTCCTTACTCACCTGACCTAGCCCCCAATGACTTTTTCTTTACCTGAAAGGAAACATTGAAAGGAGGACATTTTGATGACATTCAGTACATCATGGGTAATACGACAGCAGCTCTGATGGCCATTCCAGAAAAAGAGTTCCAAAATTGCTTTGAAGAGTGGGTTAAGTGCTGGCATTGGAGCATAGCTTCCCAAGGGGAATACTTCAAAAGTGACCATAGTGATATTCAGCAATGTGATATGTAGCACTTTAACTAGGATGAGTTCACAAACTTAACCACAGTCCTCGTATATACAGAGAGATGTATATAAAGGAAATGTCTCACATGGTTACGGAGGCTGGAACATTCCAAGGCTGTGGGTCAGGCTAGGGACTTCTCCTAATTCACTTAACCATAGGGTTAACAAACCCAAGTCCAGCAGGTCAGAGACCAGGGCTCTTGGTCATAGGTTTCATAGACTGATGAACCCCGAAATGGGGAGGCAAGACCACAGGTAAGCTGTTAGCTCAAGTCCCAAGAAGCAGAAGTCAGACAGACAGGATCCAACTGCAACACTTAGCTCGAGCAGAAAACCCCAGGGTGTTACCAGAATATGCACTGATATTTGGTGCAGACCGAACAGCCAAGGAGATTCTCATTCAGCTGAGTGACTCATAGCAGATCTCATCATGGAGGTAACTGCATATCAAATCTCCACATAAACTGATCGCAACATTTGTCTTAGTCATCTACTGCTGCTTTAACAGAAATACCACAAGTGGGTGGCTTTCAAAAGAGAAATTTTATTTTTTCACAGTACAGTAGGTTAGAAGTCCCAATTTAGGGTGTCAGGTCCAGAAGAAAGCTGTCTCTGCCAGCTCTGGAAGAAGGTCCTAGTCATCAATCTTCCTCTGAGGTACAGGGATCCCAGTTCTTTCCAAAGTACACACTCAGCTCTGAACACTGTTTCATGATGGTATGAGATTCCCACATCTCTCTGTTAACATCTCTCTTTTATATCTCAAGAGGTTGCCTCAAGGCACAATACAATCTTATACTGAGTCCTGCCTTACCGACTCAACCACTGCCCACCCTCTCATTAACATCACAGAGGCAGGGTTTATAACTTAAGGGAACATCGTACAATACCAGAAATCATGACCTAGCCAGAGCTACATACACTTTGTGGTGAACATGATTCAATTCATGACATTATACGACCACTGGGGAAACTATTGGCTTTTAGATCACAAGAATTTCCTGGAATTATTGATGGTAGACTACAAAAGATTAATATTTAGGTCTCTGCAAGAAATCAGGAAGAAAGTCAGGCAAAACACAGCAAAGCATAATGACAAATTGAAGAGGTTACAAAGAAATCATATAGAGACAACATGTAGAAATTCAGACAATAAATAATAAAATTACATAACTAGACAACTCTAAAAAACATCAAAGGAGTAGAATTGAGAAAATGAAAGCCAGAATTAGTGAGACTGAAAATAAAACATGTGACAATATTACATTTGAGGAAAAACCAAATAAAATAATTTTAAACAATGAAGAAACACTAAGAATTAAGTCAGTCTCTGTCAAGAAGAATAATCTACAAATGACTGGAGTACCAGAACAGTAGAGGGTAATAGAAGATACAGAGAGAATTGTTCAAGACTTGTTAACAGAAAACATCCCTGAAATTATTAAAAATGAAAAGAAATCTATCCAAAAGGCTCATTAAACTCCACACAAAGTAGATCCCAAAAGAAACATATGAAGATGTATTATAGTCAAACTTATCCAAACTAAAGATAATGAGAGAATTTATTTATTTATTTATTATGACTGAGTGAAAATGTACATTCCCGTATAAATTTACATGCCAACCTATATGCAGCTTCCACTACTCTCCCTGCCTGGTGACAGCACACTATTCCACTCTGCTCCATACATGTCTCATCCTCCCAAGTGAGAGAATTTTAAAGTTGGCTAGAGATAAATGAAAAATAATCTGTAAAGTAGAGTCAATAAGACTAAGCTTAGACTACTCAGTAGAAACCAGGCAGGCAAGATGGCAATGGGATGATAAATGCTAGCCTTGAGGGAAAATAATTCGCAGTCAAGAATTATATATCCAGAAAAACTGTCTCTCAAAAATAATTACAAAATTAAGACATGTCCAGATAAACAGACGTTTAGAAAATTTGCAAAAAGTAAATGAAAATAATAGGAAATAGAAAAGATAACATCAGATATCAACCCAAGACTAGAACTCGGGTCACAGGAACTAAGTATCAGTCCAGATAGGGAAGTCAGAAAAATAAAGATAAAACGCTAAAAATAGGGAAACAGATGCCATTGTGTAAAAGATGACAACACTGTAACAAAAAGAAAACCTAAATAAAAAGGGACTAAAAAATGTCATAGGTCTTTCTTATGGAAAGGAAGTTAAGATGATGCAATGAAATTGAAGAAGTGTTTAAATTTAGAAAAATAGGGTAGATATTAAGGTAACCACAAAGAAAACTAACAATTCTACACATCAAAATAAAAAAACAAGGAAAACATGAAGTTTCAACAAATACAAAGCCAACAACAATGGAAAAGATGGAAGGAAATCACATAAAGGAAAATGACTTAGCACAGAAAATTAATTGTAGGAAAGAAATTTTGAAGAGGGCAAAATAAAAGGAATTAAACAAAACCCACACCTCTCAATAGCTACACTGAATGTAAAAGGATGAAATGCACCAACAAAGAGACAGTGATTGGCAGAATGGATAATCCCTTTGTATGCTACCTACACCCTAGACTTAAAGAGTTTAACAAACTAAAATACAAAGGTTAGAAAAAATATATCAAGCAAATAATCAACAAAAGAGCAGAAGTAGCAATATTAATTTCTGATGAAATAGATTTAAAGTAGAATCCACCACAATGGGTAAAGAAAGACACTACAATTGTTAAAGGGTCGATACACCAGGAGGACATAAGCATATTATCTAACATCACTGAAAATAAAAATTAACAGCTCAACAATAATAGTACAAAAACTCAACACACCACTTTTGGCAAAGGACAGAATATCCAAAAAGAACTCCATGACAAAAGGAAGATCTAAAAGCCACACTCAACCAACTTGTCCTCACAGAACTACAAAGAACACTCCACCGAACAGCAGCCATGAATACCTTCTCCTGCACTGCACATGGAACATTCACTGGAATAGATCGCGTATTACATCACAAAGCAAGCCTTAACAAAATCCAAAACATCAAAATATTGCAAAGCATATTTTCAGACCATAAAGCCATAAAAGTATAAATCAATAACAGAAAAAGCAAAGGGGAAAAAAAATCAGACACAGAACATGAACAACACTGCTCAAAAACTACTGAGTTATAGAAGGAATCAAGAACAGAATAAATAAATTCACAGAATCAAATGAGAATGATAATACATAATATCAAAACCTTTGGGACACAGCAAAGGCAGTGGTCAGAGATCAATTTATTTAAATAAATGCAAATATTCAAAAAGAAAAAAAATGGCTTGATACAAAGTATTAATACTACAAATCGAACAAGAAGAGACTAGCAAAAGAACCCCTTGGGCAAGAGAAGAAAGTACACAATAAAAATTAGATCACAATTTAATGAATTAAAGAACAGAAAAACAATCAAAATAGTTAAAAAGACCAAAAGCTGGCTCTTAGAAAAGATCAACAAAACAATAAACCGTTGGCCAAATTGGCAAAAGAAAAACAGGAGAGGAAGAAAATTACCTGAATATGAAATGAGATAGGCAACATCCAAAGAGACGCAACCAAAATAAATAAATAAATAAATAAACAAACAAATAAATAAATAAAAGATTACTGTGAAAAATTGTACTCCAACAAATTTGAAACCTAAAGGAAATGAACAAGTTCCTAGAAACACATTAACTACTGAATCTAACACAGAGTAAGAGGAAGACTAATTAAATAAACCCATAACAAAAGAAGAGATTGAAATGGCTTTACAGGAAAATTCTACCAAAATTTCAGAGAAGAGTTAGTTTCACTACTAATAAATGCATTTCTAGGCATAGAGAAGGGTGCAACACTGCCAAACATTCTATAAAGCCAGCATAAGCCTAATATCAAATCCAAGCAGACAGCACACAAAAGAATTACAGACCAATATCTTGGATCTGACTTGACGGCACTTGGCTTGGCTTGGCATCTCTCATGAACTTAGATGCAAATATCCTCCACAAAATTCTAGACAATAGAATTCAACATTTCAAAAAATAATAATAATAATTCACTATGACCAAGTGGGTTCATACCAGTTATGCAGGGATGGCTTAACATTAGAAAATCAAAGCAATCTGCCCCATAAAAGACAAGAATGATTTTTTCAATTGGTAGAGAAAAAGGCATTAGACAAAGCCCAACATCCATTCATATTAAAAACTCTCAGCAAAACAGAAGTAAAACAGAAATTCCTGCACATAATAAAGGGCATTAATACAAAGTCAACAGTCAATATCTTCCTAGATAGTGACAGCTTGAAAGTATTCTCCTTTAGAATGGGAACCAGATAAGGACATACTTTATCACCACTTTCATTTAACATTGTGCTGGAGATCCTAGCTACTGCAGTAAAGAGGCTAGAAAAAGAAATAAAGGGCAAGCAAATTGGTAAGAATTAAAAAGTACTTCTGTTTACAGATGAAATGATTTTGAAATGATTTTACACACAGAAAAACCTAAGAATCAAAAGAAAGAAAGAAAGAAACCTACTGGAGCTCTATATCCTAATACAATATAAACATACAAAAACAGGTTGGAGTCCTCTACACCAACAGAGATAATATTGATGAGGAAATCTAAAACAGATGTCATTTAAAATAGCCCCCAAGAAGATGAAATACTTACGAGTAAATCTAACCAGACACATAAAAGTCCTATACAAAGAAAACTAGAAGAGTCAACCTTGTGAAATAACTATTTTACCCATAGTGATCTATAGATACGATCTGTATCTGAATTCTGATGGTATTTTTCAATAAGATGGAGAAACAAATCACTAACTCAATACAGAAAGGGAAGAGGCCTCAGATAAGCAAAGAGCAAGTGAAGAAGAATAAGGTGGGACATCTTACACTACCTGACTTTAGAATCTACTACACCATCACAATAGTCAAAACAGCCTGGTGCTTGTATATGGATACATAGATCAATGGAACAGAATTGAGAATCCAGACATGAAAGCATCCACCTATGGGCAACTGATATTTGACAAAAGTCCAAAGTCTGTAAGTTGTCAAAAAGAAAGTCTCTTTACCAAATGTTATTGGTATAATCACAGATCCACATGCTGAAAAATGAAACAAGATTAGTATCTCATGCCATGAACAAAAATTAACTCAAAATGAGCTGAAGATCTAAATATAAAATCTAAAATGATAAGGATCATAGAAGAAAAATAGGTACAATGCTAGAAGCTCTAATAGATGACATAAACAATATACAAGACATTGCTAACAATATGTAAACAGCAGAAGAGAAAATAGACAACTAGAAAACTCCTAAAAACCAAACAGTTATGCTCATCCAAATGCTTTACTCAATGAATGAAAATGACAACCTATAAACTGCGAAACAAATTTTAGCTACAAAAAATCCAACCAGCATTTAATCTCTAAGGTCTGCAGAACACTGTGAAATCTCAACAACAAAAAGACAACCTAATTAAAAAATGGGCAAAGGATATGAATAGGCACTTCACCAAAGAAGACATTCAGGTGACTAACAGATACTTGAGAAAGTCCTCATAATCATTAGCCATTAGAGAAATCCAAATCAAAGCTGCAATGAGATACCATTTCACCCCAAAGAAAATGGCATTAATCCAAAAAACACAAAATAAATGCTGGAGAAACTGCAACACTTATATACTGTTGGAGGGAATTCAAAATGGTATAACCACTTTGGAAATGGATTTGACACATTCTTATTAACCTGGAAACATAAATACATATGATCCAGAAATCCCACTTATTGGAATATATCCTAGAGAAATAAGAGCTGACACACAAACACAGTTATGCACACGAATGCCCATAGCAGCACTACCCACAAGAGCACAAGATGGACTTGACCTAGGTAGCCATCAATGAATGAATGGATAAACAAACTATGGTATATTCCCACAATAGAATATTATAAAATGATAAAGAATAATGATGAATTTGGGAGAAAAAATCTCATAACATGGAGTAATTGGAAGGCATTATGCTGAGTGAAATTAGTCAGTTCAGAAGCCAAGCCAGCCAAGTGCCGTTCAAATATTATATGGGATCGTTATTATAAGACCTCAGAAACAAACAAAAAAAAAGGTTTAAACACAAAAGAAAACAGACTTCGATGGTTACAAGTATGGAGAGGGAATGAGGAAGTATTTACTAATTTGATTCTAGATAAGAATTATTTTAGGTGAAGGGAGGAGAAGTCACCATAACTGGACTAAACCAAAAGCTAGGAAGTTTTGTAAATACAGCCAAACACTTTGAGGGAGAGAGAAGCAGGCGCAAGTTTCAGGGTACCATGGTTTCAGAGGACATCCTGGACAATTGGCATAAAAATAGCTTATTAAGAAATGTTCTGCATCTCACTCTGGTGAGTGACATTTGGGGTCTTAAAAGCTAGCAAGCAGCCATCTAAGAATCTGGCGCTAGTTATAAACTTTCACTTAAACACACAAGCACACACACACACACAATGTTGGATAAAAATGATGATGATGAAAAAGAATTTACATTTATAAAAACAAAGCAATTTAGAGTCAGCATGGGAATAGACAAAGGCTTCTATAAGTTTCATGTAAGTATGATTGTTCCAGAAAAAACAACGGTGTTGATGAGAAAGTGTATCTGCCAACTTCACTGCATGTCAAATGACAAAATACTTTTGCAGACTGCAGAATATATGCACATTTATTAAAAGTAAAATTGTAGTAAAATAAAATTTAAAAGTATTTAGAAAATACTGTTATCATCCGCTAGTATTTTCTACTTTTCACCTTTTAGTAAGAGAACTTGCCCAAGTCTTGCCCAGGCGTATGGCTGCCCTCTTAGACTGTATACTCTGTTGGTTTATTCCCTATGTTTGCATGCAAATAAATGTGACCACTGACTTAGGCTTTGCCCGTGGGACATACTAGAAGAGATGTGTCTTTCAGTGACACCCTAAATTTCTTCCTTATCCCTTCTTTTGGGATGTGTCTTACTTACCTCGTGTTGCTGTAACAAAGCTTTAATGAAGAAAAAGTTATTCTTTCACAACCTAAAAGGTGAAAAGTCTGACTCCATGGGAAGATTTTGTCTCTGTTAGTGCTACAGGACAGTCTTTGTCATCACTGCTCTCCAGTTGAGGAGCTTCTCGGCTCTGGGACTCCAGGTCCAAAGGATGTGCGATAGGGTAGCTACGTGTCAGGATTGACTTGATGACACTGGGTTTGGCTTTTTGGTTATTCTCTTGGTTCTCTTTTTTTTTGTGGTATGAAGGTCCCTTTCTTCCTGCTTGCTTCTCTCTTTTGTGTCTCAAAAGAGATTAGCTTAAAACACAATCTAATTCGGTAGATTGAATCCTGCCTCATAACTACTACTAATCCTATCTCATCAACATCCTAGAGGAAGGATTTACGATCACACCAGATGGCAAAATGGTGAACAATGACACTGTAACCGAAATCATTAAGAAGTCAAGCTGATGGATATTTTGAGGGATACAATTCCATTCACGACAGGATGGAGGACAGAGGAGGCAATGGCTTAGCTTTAACCATGCCGGCGAGGACAGTACCGTAAGGAATGACAGAGCAAAGAGAAGAACATAACTAGGTTGCAGTAACCTGAGTCTTTGAATGATCTCCTTGAGGACCGCTGCTCTGACAGCCTGGACTGCCAAACATTCAGCTGTTATTTTAGAGAGAAATCAGCGATTTTGGTAAGCTGCCATTCTAGCCATTTAATTCGTATCCCATTAATTCAGTACATGTTTTCTTTCCCTACTGCTTCTCATTCGCCGCTAGACCCTTTTTCCACCACTTTTCTGGCAGCAGATAAGCCCTTGTATGCTCACATCTAAGAGAAAAGATGCATGAATGCAAATAATCAGGAAAAAGCAAATCTCTTCAGACTTTCGCCCATAATGACATCCACAGAAGGTTACGGGAATAATAATCGTTGTTAAAAAACCAAACCTGCTGCCATTGAGTTGATTCTGGCTTATAGCAATCTTATAGGAAAAAGTATAATAATAACTATAATGATTATAACAAAATTACATAGTGCTTATTGTATGCCAGACAAGATTCTGGTTTTCTGCATATAACAAAATGTGTAAGTTTCTTTCACAAAATTATACCTATTAATATCCAAAATAGACTAATTTAACTAATGAGGACAAAGACATAAAGATTTTTGTAAGATCATGGAACTAGTCGCATGAGATCTATTTCTAGAATCCATATCTTCTCATTTTATGTTATTATACCATGTTATCATACGTTAAATATTAGAATTTTAGCTAAGCTGTGAATATCTTCATTGTTTAGGCATTATTATGAGTAAGTTTCGTCTGTCATGAATAGCTTAATATGACAGTATCCACAATCAAAAAAATATGGTTTGGATCTACTTCAGATATCAAACTGGCACAGGGTTATTGAAAGAATTTTGTAGAACTCTGCAGCTGCTCCAACTGAAATTTTTATGTCTTTACTAATGTTTTATTTTGGTCTTAAAATATGCTGCTGTTTCTACTGTTTGCATTTATCGTATTTTAATATATTATGAAAGAGCCCTCATGGCAATGTTTAAGCACTTGGCTGTTAACTGAAGGTTAGTGGCTTGAATCTATGAACACTTCAGGGTAGAAGAGACCTGGTAATCTGCTCCCATAAAAATTAGGTCCTACAAAAGCCCTATGTAGCAGTTCTACTCTGTCACATGGGGTCACTGTGAGTCTGAAATAACTTGAAAGCACACAGTTAAAACAATGTATTAGTTTGACTTGAAATCTTGATTCATTGTAACATACTTCACAAATTCTGAAGCAAAAGAATGACTTTTTAAGCCAAAAATATAAAATGTCTAAATTAGAAAAGATAAGGCTACCACCATTCTATTTAATGTGATATTCTAGAAAATGTTTGGGAAGAGTAAGCAATTCTTTTTCAGTGTTACATTAATGAATCCTCATTTTACATCATGATTTTTTTTTAGAAAGTCTGAATGCTATTTTGCCTAATTTCAACATCTAAGAGAATAAAACAAATCATTACATCATAATACTGCTACACCTGTATTATTGTTAATTTTTCTGGGACATAGGATACACGCAAAACTATCAATCACAGTTACTCAAACGAACAATCAAAACACCTTTAGATGGAGACCCTATAGAGAAGAGAAATAAATTACTATTTCTTGAACTCCTTTCATTTCTTTAGAAATTTTCAGAATGAAGGAGACTACTATTAATGAACCATCAGGAGCTTATCACACAGCTTCAACAGTGTAACATCCCACCTTAGTCCTTTTATTATATGCCTCTTTTACTATGGAATATTTTAAAGTCTACTATAGAAGCAATTTAGTTAAGTCAACAATAATTTTATGATATACACTAACATAAAAAGTATTTTTGAAAGAATCTCAATATCAACACAATGAAATTAAAGGCAATCCCATATTAGCAATAAATGTACAATACTTATGGTCTTTAAAGTGTCATTTTTTACTTTTTATGAAATTTCTAATCTGAATAAGTTGCACACATTGTATTTGCTTTATACCTCTTCTGATTCAAGGGCACACATCAACAACACAGTCTCTGCATTTTTCCCGTGGTATTTCTTTGTTGAACAGAACATGACACTTGTGCCTAGCATTGCCCACATTCGGGATCTAGCTCATCATCTTTACCATGCCATTTAGCGTGTTGCTCTCTCTTTCATGTTTTTTCCCTAACTTAACAGAGTTAGAAGTGTGATTCAAACTCAATTTTGTAAAGGAACCGTCATAAATAGAATTGTCTAACTCATATTCTATCACAGCAGGAAACAGAGCATGCCAATGTGTTTCATATTTGATGACAATAACATTGGTAGGAGGGTCAAATGTGCCAGCCTGATTAGCCTTTGACATTGTACATCAACATCCACGATGGTTACTTATCATTGACGATTTGTTAGTATTTGTTAGCTATAATTCCCTACAGTGTCAAATTTGTCCTCAGCATCTATGTGGTTACCCTTTAATACTCTCCGTACAGGAAAGGCAGAATAAGCATTGAATTATTTTGTTTTATTTATAAATCATCACAACAATGAATTGATGTTCTATCAGTCACCAAAGATTACTAACGTATTTTTATACTGTTTCCGTATTTACTTACTTTCTTTTCCTTTGGTAGGCAGAATTCTGCAGAAAATGGTTTCTGTATATCTGATTGCCTGCAATCTATTACAATTGTTATGTCTGATTATCTAATTGCTCCATCTTGGATCAATGGGAAATCTTTCATAAGTACTGAGGTGTGTCTTTCATATTCTCCTACAAAATTATTATAATTCACTTGGTTGGATTTCAGAAAGAAACTGATATTAAATCTCTGCTATAGAACAGGAATTAACTAGTTTCCTGGGGAATCTGGGATCATACTAAGGATCTGTTTAGAAGTCACAGTTTGAGAATAATCCCTATTAGACTATTTTTAGTCATTTCCACTACAATTGACTCTATCTATCTATAGTAATTAGCACAATGGTTAAGAGCTCAGGCTGCTAACAAAAGGTTTCAGGTCATGCTTATCACTTAAAAATTCAAAACCAAATGCACTGCCTTCAAGTCAATTCTGACTCATACTCTTTTTTTTTAACAATACATCATCTTTTATTAAATAAAAAATGAAAGTGTACATACTCTGCGGTTACAATACTGGGTTAAGAGAGCAGGAGTACACAAGTTGTGTTGAAGTCCCATTAATACTGATCTTCTTACTAATGTGTATTGTCACCTATTTCACCCTACCAAATTTCTAACAACTGTCTAATCTAAACTCTCACCCCTTGCCCTCCTGCCCTCCCACCCTCCCCACCCTTGTAGCCGTCAAAGAGTCTTTTCTATTATGTATGAGTATGCTTTTAAGTTTTTATCGTAGGGGTCTCATATAGTAATTGTCCTTCTGTCGCTGACTAGTTTCACTCAACATAATGTCCTCCAGTTGAGACCAAATTGAGAGATGTTTCCTGCTATCATCGTTGTTCTTTATCAGTGTATAATACTCCATTGAGTATATATATCAAAATTTACCCATTCATTCTTCTGTTGTTCGGCTTCTGTGTTGATTCCAACTTTTTGCTATCGTGGACTGTGCTGCAATGAACATTCACGTGCATGTAGCAGTTGGTGTGAATGGCCTTGAGTTTGTAGGACACATTCCGAGCAGAGGAATTACTGGGTCAAATGGTATATCTATATCCATTATTTTAAGGTAACACCAAATTGCTTTCCAAAGAGGTTGCACCATTCTGCGATTCCACCAACAGTGAAACAGAGTTCCAATCTCTCTACAGCCTCTCCAACATTTAGTGTTTTGTGTTTTTTGGATCATGGCTAATCTTGTTGGGTGGTAGCTCATTGTCATTTTGATTTGAATTTCTTTAATAATTAATGATCATGAACATGTCCGTATGTGTTTTTTGGCCACCTGGATCTCCTCTTTAGAGAAATGTCTGTCCATCTCCTTTGCCCATTACTTAATTGGATGATATGTCTTTTTCTTATTGATATTTTGTAGAACCTTATGGATTGTGGAGATCAGGCATCAGTCTGACACAGAGTTGCCAAATATTTTTTCCCATTCTGTAGGTGGTCTTTTAATTCTTTTGATGAAGTCTTTGGATGAGCAGAAGTGTTGAATTCTTATTAACTCCCATTTATCTATTTTCTCTTCTGATAAATGTGTTTTGCTTGTCAGATTTTGAAGTCTGTCTATATTGCGTATTAAAATGTCCATTGTTGATCCTATCTTATCTTGGATGAGCTTTATCATTTTAGCTTTTTATATTCAGGTCTTTTATCCAATTTGAGTTGATTTTTGTACACAGTATGAGATATGGGTCTTGTTTCAATTTTTTGCAGATGGATATGCAATTATGCCAGCACCATTTGTTAAAGAGATTGTTCTTACCCCAGCTCGAAATCTTAGGACCCTTGTCAAATATCAGCTGTTCATAGGAGGATGGTGGCATCTCTGGGGTCTCTACTTTGTTCCATTGGTCTATATGTCTCCTTTTCTAACAATACCAAGCTATTTTGACTACTGTGGCAGTGTAACAGGTTTTAAAGTCAAGTAGTGAGAGGCCTCCCAGTATGTTCTTCCTTTTCAGCAGTGCTTTACTTATCTGGGATTTCTTCCCTTTCCAAATGAAGCTGATAATTTGTTTCTCCATCTCATTAAAAAATGTTGCTGGAACTTGTATTGGGATTGCATTATATAAGAAGATTGCTTTGGGCAAAGTAGACATTTTCACAATATTGGGTTTTCCTATCCATGAACAGGGCAGATTACTCCACTTATGTAAGTCTCTCCTAGTTTCTTGTAGCAAGGTCTTGTAGTTTTCTCTGTAAAGATCTCTTATTTCTCTAGTTAGATTTATTCCTAGGTATTTTATCTTCTTGGGGGCTATAGTAAATGGAATTGATTTGGTGATTTCTTCACTAATAATTTCATTGTTGATATAAAGGAATCCTATTGATTTAGTTACGTTTATCTTGTATCCCGATACTTTGTGGAATTCTTCTATTAGCTCTAACAGTATACTTATGGATTTCTTTGGATTCTCTGTATAAATAATCATATGATCTGCAAAGAGGGAAATCTTTACTTCTTGAGTACCAATACAGATGCCTTTTATTTCTTTGCCTTGTCTAACTCCTCTGGCTAGAACTTCTAGCACAATATTGAATAGAAGTGGTGAGAGTGGGCATCCTTGTCTACTTCCTGTTCTCATAGGGAATTCTTTCAGTCTGTCACCATTCAGGATGATGAAAGCAGTTGGCTTTGCATAGATGCTATTGATTATATTGAGGAATTTCCCTTTTATTCTTATTTTTCTGAGAGTTTTAAGCATGAATGGATGTTGAACTTTGTCAAATGCCTTTTCTGCATCAATTGACAAAATCAGGTGATTCTTATCTTTTGTGTTATTACTGTGGTTGATTACATTAATTGCTTTTCTGATGTTGAACCAGCCTTGCATCTTTGGAATGAAATGAACTTGATCCTGATGAATTATTTTTTTAATATGCTGTTGAATTCTATTGGCTAGAATTTTGTTGAAGATTTTTGCATCTAGATTCATGAGTGATATTAGTCTGTAATTTTCTTTTTTGTGGGATCTTTCCCTGGTTTTGGTATCAAGGTTATGCTGGCTTCATAGAAGGAATTTGGAAGTATTTCATCTCTTTCTGTGGTGTGAAATAGCCTCATTAGTATTGGAGTTAATTCTTCTCTAAAAGTTTGGTAGAATGCTCCGGTAAAGCCATCTGGGCCAGGACTTTTTTTGGTTGGTAGATTTTGATGACTTCCTCAATCTCCTCCTTTGTGATAGATTTATTAAGTTGATCTATTTCTCCTTGTGATAGTCTTGGTGAGTCATATAAATCTAGAAATTTGTCCATTTCCCCCAGGTTTTCAAACCTGTCAGAGTATAGTTTTTCATAGTATTTTGTTATCATATATTTTATTTCAGACGTGTCTGTTGTAACATCTCCCAATTCATTTCTTACTCAGGTTATTTGTATCTTCTGTTGTTTTTCTTTTGTAAGTTTAGCCAATGGTTTATCAATTTTGTTGATCTTTTTGAAGAACTAGCTTTTGATTTTGTTAATTTTTTCAATTGTTTTTCTATTCTCTAATTAATTTAGTTCTGTTCTAATCTTTATAATCGGTTTTCTTCTGGTGCCTGAGGGATTTCTTTGTTGCTCTCTTTCTACTTGTTCAAGCTGTGAGGTTAGTTCTTTAATTTGTGCTCTTTCTTCTTTCCAGAAATGTGCATTTATAGAGATAAACTGACAGCACTGCTTTTGCTGTATCTGGTAGGATGTGTTTTCATTCTCATTTGAATCCATAAATTTCTTTAATGTGTCTTTAATTTCTTTTATAACCCAAGGCTTCATGAGTAAAGTGTTGTTCAGTTCCCACAAGTTTGAATTTTTACCTATAAATTTGCTGTTATTGATTTCAACTTTTATAGCTCTGAGTTCTGAGAAGGTACTTAGCAATAAATCAGTGTTTTGGATTTTATGGAGAATTGCTTTATGACCTAACATATGGTCTATTCTGGAGAATGTTCCATGTGCTTTGGAGAAGAAGGTATATCTATCTGTTGATGGATGAAAAGATCTGTATGTGTCAATAAGGTCAAGTTGGTTGATTGTTGTAATAAGATCTTCTGTATCTTTACTGAGCTTTTTTCTGGATGATCTATCCTTAACTGAAAGGGGAGTGTTAAAGTCCCCAACTATTATTGTGGAATGATCAATCTCATTTTTCAGTGTTGTCAGTATCTGTTCAATTTATTTAGGTGCTTTGGTGTTGGGTGCATAAATATTTAATATTGTTAAGTCTTGCTTGAGTATTGAAACTTTCAGCAATAAATAGTGACCATCCTTGTCCACAATAGTGTATTTTACATTAACATCTATTTTATCTGAGATTAATATTGCTACACCTGCTCTTTTTTGTGTATTATTAGCTTGATATATATTATTCCAACTTTTAATTCTCAACCTGTTCTTATCTTTAAGTCTAAGATGTGTTTCTTGTAAGCAACATATAGACGGGTCATGTCTTTTTTTTTTTTTTTTACTTTATATGACTGAGTGAAAATGTACATTCCCGTATAAATTTCTATGCCCACCTATATGCAGCTTCCACTGCTCTCCCTGACTGGTGACAGCACACTATTCCTCTCTGCTCCATACATGTCTCATCATCCCAACAGCCTCCTTTCCCCTCCTCTCCACCCACTCTCATGTCTTTTGACCCACAATATCACTCGCTGTCTCTTTACTAGAACATTCAGTCCATTTATGTTCAATGTGATTATTGATACGTGTATGTTTAGTGGTGCCATTGCAATATGTTTATTTTTATGTTGATGTTTTATCTGTTGTTCTTATTAATCTGTTCTGGGACATTCTTCTTTATGGATGGTATGAGTTTTGATTTTATATTTGTTGAGACTCCTGTATTGTGATTTTTAATTTCAAATGATATATTGTTAATCTGTTCTATGGCTACCTACCTAATCCCCCTTAACGTTTTTGAGAGGAGAAGATTAGTCTGATACTGTTGCCCAGTCAAATACCGTAGGTCCCAAGGCATCTCAGGTATTCAACGCTCCATAAAAAATATCATCCAGGCCTTAGTTCTCAGAGGGAGATGAGGAGACATCTGTTTACTGTGCCATATTGTAACGGAATCTTTTTTCTTTAGTATTATTTTATGTTTTGGTTAGTATAATACCTACTATAAATATATTTGAGTAAATATGCTTTATTTATGAGAAGATCATTTAACTATGTATATAGGCTTTCAAGTCTAGTTTCATGTACAATGTAAAACTGATGCTCTTTCTAATCATCTAGGCCTTCCCAAAAGTCTCAATTATAGGAATTGTGCTTTAGATGCACATTTATTTTGAAAATACATCTGGTCATAGATTTGTAAAATCCTTAAAATAGATCAACAACTTCATAGGATACCTTGGCCTACTCATTGGACCCCAGAGTGCTAAATGATAATAACTTCAACAAGTTTATAATATGCTGAGGGAAAAATATGTGGCCAAAAATAAAATTCTAAGTATTGAGTAGGAAGGTTCACAGAAATAATGTAAATAATTCAAAGAGACTGGATGTAAAAGATGGATGACTTTGAGGCAAAGAAAACTGGCTCCAGTTTGGAATTATTAATCCAGGGAAGTCTTGATTTCTCCCAGAACCGATTAATGCTCCCTGGCAATATATATGCCGAAAAATAAACCAAAATATTTATGTCTACATATATGATAGATAGATGATAGAGAGAGAGAGAGAGGAAGAGAGAATGGAGAGATAGATGATAGATGATAGATGATAGATGATAGATGATAGATGATAGATGATAGATGATAGATGATAGATGATAGATGATAGATGATAGATGATAGATGATAGATGACAGATGACAGATGACAGATGACAGATGACAGATGACAGATGACAGATGACAGATGACAGATGACAGATGACAGATGACAGATGACAGATGATAGATGACAGATGACAGATGACAGATGACAGATGATAGATGATAGATGATAGATGATAGATGATAGATGATGATAGATGATAGATGATAGATGATAGATGATAGATGATAGATGATAGATGATAGATGATAGATGATAGATAGATGATAGATAGATAGATGATAGATAGATAGATGATAGATAGATAGATGACAGATAGATAGATGATAGATAGATAGATGATAGATAGATAGATGATAGAGAGATAGATGATAGAGAGATAGATGATAGAGAGATAGATGATAGAGAGATAGATGATAGAGAGATAGATGATAGAGAGATAGATGATAGAGAGATAGATGATAGAGAGATAGATGATAGAGAGATAGATGATAGAGAGATAGATGATAGAGAGATAGATGATAGAGAGATAGATGATAGAGAGATAGAAGATAGAGAGATAGATGATAGAGAGATAGATGATAGAGAGATAGATGATAGAGAGATAGATGATAGAGAGAGAGAGAGAGAGAGAGATACATACATACATACATACATACATACATACATAGATACATAGATAGATACATAGATCGATTGAACGAGCATTGATTGATAGTCGGTTCCCAGGGGAGGGGGGATGATTAAGTGCTTGACTATTAACCCAGTAGTTAATGATTTGAACCTACCCAAATGTGTCTCAGAATTAAGAAAGTACTGGCAATCTGCTTCTAAAAAGTCTCAGTCTTGAAAACCCCATGGAATATGCAGAGTTGGTGGTATAGTGGTTAAGAGCTACATCTGCTAACCAAGAGGTTGGCAGTTCAAACCTGCCAGCTGTTCCTTGGAAACTGTGGAGCATTTCTACTCTGTCCTATAGGGACACCTAGAGTCAGAATTGACTTGACAGCAGTAGGTTTGGTTTTTTGACTTTGGTCATGAGTCTGAATGACAAATACACACACACACACACACACACACGTGTATGTATATGGGTATATGTAGAAACAAAGTATTTGTGTGTGTATGTGAAAAGACATGAGGCATACAGCTTTACTTCTCTGTATAATAACTCAGATTACAAATTTTCCCTGAAAAACACTTCACAGACATGTGCGTTCCAGTCTTCTATTGCTTTCACTTAACCACTGTGCCAAAACCAAATTCCGTAGTGACAAAGTATAAGAAAACGTTTCACAAAATGTAATGTGAACTATACCAATCTATTCAGATTCATCTGATTATTACTTGCCCGAGGGTTCCCTTGCAGCACAAAATACTTTAAACATATCGTAATAGAACCTCTGCCAATCACTTATGCCTTCTTAGTACAATTTATAGACATATATAGATAGACAGATTTCTTGTTGGGGAGTTAATACTATGGGCTGTGCTTGATGCTAAAAATGGATTATCAATTATCTGTACAACTTCCCTTTTAGGCTTTTCTTTCATATCTTCTTATCAGGAAAGAATATGTTTTGCTCCTGAATATGTGCCAGAGAATAGCAATGCCTTCAGCTGGAAGCAAAAGGAATTAAAAACAGGACACAATGCATTGTTGACTAAAAGAAAGCACAGAAAACTGCTGGACTAATTAAATGTAAATGCCTAAGTGTTTCAGCTAATTGATGCAGAACCAAAATATCTGCAACATCAGAACCTCAGCTCCATAAAACAATAAACATCTGTTTCCAATGGGTCTGATGCTGCCAGGGAAGTGTAGGCTTTCTGGCTTCGCTGACCTTGTGTTGGACTCATTTGAGGTGAATGGTTACTTCATCCCCATTCCCCGGGTCTTTCTTCCTTCAGCAGATCAGTCTGGATATGTTGTGATGATGACAGCAGAAGTATGAGAAGTTGGAAAGTTAGAAAATTCAACCGGGCAATTATTGCTAAAGAAACCACTCAGGACAAGCCTGTTAATATCTCATGGATCAAGACAAGTCACATGGTTGAGATTACAGCCAGGGAATGCTTCCTTGCAGTGGGAAGGCACTGGAAACTGATATAACAAAGAAGTATATGGAAAGAAAGAAGCATTTGGACTGGCCAATTTACCCATTTATCATAGGAAGAATAGTGTTGTATCATTCTGATTTGGTCCAAATTTTATTTACTTCATCCTGTGTCTTACTGTTTGTGCCTATACCCAGTGACTGTACCAATATTTTCACATGAGGACTATTTTTCGTATTTCAAATTTTTAGCAGAGCATGGTGTTCAAGATTTTACTCATTTTCTATCCTTTGAAGTGCTTTTTGGAGCCCTGGTGGGTTCAAGAGATATGGCTGCTGACCAAAAGGGTGGCGGTTCAAATATACCAGCAGTTCGTTGGAAACCCTTCTGGGACAGTTTTATCCTGTCCTGTAGGATTGCTGTAACTTGGAATCGACCTGACAGCAATGAGTTTGGTTTGCTTTTTGTTAAATTGCTTTTCAATATGTCTTTTTAGCTCTTCAACTGGTCTACTAACCCTACCTTATATGACAGCATGCACAAAATATGTTAAAGTTGCGGAAAGACAAAATAAAAGAAACCATAGCCCTTGTTACTCAACTGTCGAGTCTGCAGAGATTTGTGGGTGAAAACACTATTTGTGTATTAAAATACATCAATGTATTATGGAGTAGAATTCAAATTTATGAGGAAATTACAAATTTCCTTATCATTTATAATTCCAAATAAATTATGAAACCACAAGGAAATTATGAAACCTCAAGGAAAATTAAGGATCACAGTTGTTCCTTCAGAACATGCCCCAAGACTTTTGGAGGTTCTTACCAACTTTCTTCTAACCTGATATTTCTTCAGGAAGAAAGAAAGAAAATAAGGAATAGACAGAAGATGAGGATAATGTGCCTTTATGGCTACATTTTCTTCAATTTCTTGTTCTTTAAATTACCTTTAAATTGTTATTATTCAGGACTTATATAACTAGATTTACGTTTTGGTGGACTTCCTCCTTCCTTTCATATAACAATTTTTAATCATTATTTCTGAACAGATTCTTATTGTCTATGTGTTTTCTTGTTCTATCTTGAAAAATTGGTGACTGTTGCCTATAGGCTAAAGACATCAAGGAAGAGGAAAAAACTAAAGGAGGGAAAGGTGAGGAAGGAGAAGAGGGAGAGATGGAGACAGAAAGCTCTGACCTGCCCTTCCCTTGTCATGCTAGTCAATAACGTAGTCCATGAGATTCTGAAAAACATAACCTTGACTTTAACTTGTCCCCAATCTGCATTTTATCTTTTTTTTTTTTTTTTTGTGACTACATACATCCTTCTTGCTGAAATTCCTTAGTAGATCAAGGTTGTCAAGGTTTTCCTATGTCTATTTTTCAAGTTAGCATCCACCCACCCATCTAATAGATCTTCATTGATAATTGTCTATATTCACGCTCACTACCCAAGGGTAGTGATGACAACAAAGGCCATTTTTAAAATTTTTTCCCCTGGCTTAGCATCACCCTCTTTTTAGGAGTACTAAGTAGCTATTCAGAGTCCTGGTAACGCAGAGGTTAAAAGTTGGCAGTTAAACAATGACAACAATGAGGTGACAGTTGGAATCTTCCAGTCATTCCTTGGAAACCCTCTGAGGATACTTTTGCTCTCTCCTGTAGGTTTGCTGTGAGTCTGAATTGACTCATCTGCCATGGGCTTTTGTTATGTAACAACAAGTATTCTGATATATATATTTTTAGTCTAATATTATCAATGACATACCTTATTTTCCCCCCAGGTAATGTAGTTCTATTCTTGGTAGCTGTTGCTCTGTAATCCAGACATTTAGGAAATTCAAATGGAATATATTTAAAAAAAATAATTAAAAATTCATCAGCATTCTTCTTTTTTAACTAAACTAAACACATTAATTCATAACACTATTTTAACATAAAGAAGAGTATATTGGGCGCATACGAACTAGTCAATGAATTCCTTCTTTCAACATTTATTCAAGAAACCCTCAATCATTCATTAAACAAATATTTATTTACTTCTTACCTGACAGTCAGCTAGGTGATAAAGCTGATAGAAGAATAAAACACTCGCACACCTGGGAAAAGTGCACAGAGTGAGAGTGTACTACGATAAATGATTTAAGGAAATTCTAATCCCCCAGGTGCACATGGCCACTTGTATTACTTGTTCTTTGTGCCAGTGTCTTGCAGTTAATCATAAAAATGTCATGTATGAGACAACATTGGTGAAACCATTGTATAATCAGTCATACCTTGGAATCTCCTGGGCTGTGTAAATATGTGTAAGACAGTCACAAAGAGATTACAAAGGTATAGTGTGGAGAACTATAAGAAGGGTCAAGAAATTTTCCAATAATGGATTGCAGGCAAATTGACCCAAGAGAGACTGATTTCCTTTCTCTGCAGAGGACCAGCCAGAGGCTAAGCCACCAGAGAATTATCTCATAAGTGACATTCAAAAACTAAACACTGAAGATGTAGAAACAATTTGCCTCATCAGGAGAATTTTCCATCTGCAGTGGTGACTTTCTAGTGACAAGTAACAGAGGCGATTTATGTCAATTCGTGTGTGACTTCTGCTTCATGACGTTTTCTGGAGGGGGCCTCAGTCCTAAAGATTTCTGATTAGAGTGCTTTACTATTCTTAGGGTCAAGGAGTATGGGCATATTTTTTAGAATTTCTAGCAGGCGAGAAATTTCTCCACTACATCTCCTTCTAATTTTCTGCTTTAAAAAAAACAGAGTGCCAAGAATATTTGGTATGTCAGTGTAGCATTCACCTTCTAAATATAGCGATTTTAAAGCTAATCACTTAGCTTATGGCATCAGATGCCATGAGTCAGAATCAGTTTAGTGGCCACTAGAAACAACAGAAATCACTTTTAGAGGAGGCTTAGGCTTTGTTCGGTAGAAGTGCTGCAGAGATCACCTTGGAGAAAAGGCATATGAGAGGTTCGGCGTGGATGGGAACACCTGAGTGGGACCGATAGTTGCTTAGCCATATTTCAACCATTTCTGCTTGACTGTTAATTTCTTTTAATTTGACTTTGTGCTGAGGGATCTCAGTGTTGATTCTGACTCTGCTATGTAGCAGGTGGCATAGTGGTTAAATCTACTAACTAAAAGGTTGTCACTTTGAATCTGTCACGCACTCCTTGGAAACTCGATGGAGAAGTTCTACTCCATACTGTAGGGTCTCTATGAATCAGAATCAACTTGACAGCGGTGGGGTTGGATTTTGGGATACGTTCTCGAAATAGTCATGAGCTTTCTTGTCCTCGAGGCACAGATAGTTAATTCTGTCTCTCTTTAAAAACATTCCATAGGTAACAAATCAAAACCATTCTCCCTCTTCCTCTCCCCACAAAATTTCTGGTTCAAAGGTGCACCATCTTAGGATTGGAAAGGCACATTTGTGTCTGTACATTGTTCTGTGTGTTGGAAGCCTAGACAGGTGTATAATCAGCTGAAACTCATTCTATATTCCCATAATTTCCTTTGCAATATCATTTGACCAACTGTTCTAAAGATGCAGTCCATTTAATGAACTTGAAGACTCCTTTTTCTATGATTTCTTAGTTAACAATATTTTCCCCAAAGACATAATTATAAAACCAGCTTCTCAGTATCACATTGCCCAAGGAGCATTTTATTACTTATCTGAGTATTTGAAGTAAAAGTGTGGTCTCTGCATTCAAAAAGACACTCTTTGTAGAAAACTCTGTAAGACTCATTTCATTGAAAGGGTGGGGTTACAAGGTTGTCAGTATCATAAATGAATAAGATGCTTGATTTCACATAAAAAGTGACAAACTGAAACAATTTCATGGTTTTGACAGCTAGCCTAAAAGAGATTTCCATTTTGTGGAAATTAGTTTTAAGATGTAAGCCTAATGACACGTACATTTTTATGACAGTTTAATTGGATGTATTAGATCTGAATCTAAAACCACAGCTTTTCAGTTTGAAATACAGACAGATAATGAAGCAAACAACAGCGTTTTCATTTAACTAAAGGAAAAAATCTTAGCTTAAGTAAATATATGACTGCCAGTATCCTTTTTAAAAGCCTGAACAAAAGCAACATTTACTATTTCATGTTTAAAATATTTTGGTATTAAGTCCTAGGCTTATCTCTGATCGTAACAGTTTTTACGAACACTGTGGACAAGACCAGACCCATTGCCATTGAGGCGATTTACAGGAAATGACCATTCTGTGAAAATGATGCTATTAGGACAAGATGCCACTGTAAATCTAAAAATGAAAATTATCTCTGTCATAGAGTGATATAAATAAAAAATAGAAATATGACAAACCAATTAATATCAGTCATTTTTATAAAATTTTCACAATGTATTATCAAATGTTATGTAGGTCTTATTTTTTCTAGTAGTAAAGCAGAAATATACTTTTCTCTGCTAGAAACAAAATCATACCAGGTACAGTATTCCTCAAATTTCTGCTTCATGCCTGTACATCATTTCAGTATTATCTTCTAACTACCCAAGTTCTGCTCGTAATAATCTTGAGTCAGTTTAGCTAAACTGACAAAATGGTGGGGATTCCATAAGTTGTTTTGGCAGGCCTCACTGATTACAAAGTCACGTGGTCATTAACTGCCAGTGATATCTCCTAATCCAGGTAAAATTGATTCTAGTTCATGTGATTTTTTGGTGTTGTTTAAGAAACAACTGGTTCCAGTCTAGAGGCTATGACATTATTAATTTGGTTCTGCTACTCTAAGGGCAAGTGATAATCAATTGCACTCACACTCCTTCTAATTATGCTATAACCAGGACAGAATTGTTGCTTTGTGTGATGAAGAAATATGCTGCAAATTAGAATCTTTAGTGTTAGCAGAAATCTTTTGTTTATGACTTTGAGTTTTTAAAACTCAAAAATAAGGATCACACAGTTTTAAATTAGTTTTCAAATCAATTATGCAGGATGTGCCAAGTGCCCTTTTCTTCTGTTTGTGTGTTTATAACAATTCTATTGATTGCATCTGTTAGAATTGTCTGTAAACCAAAGACACACCATGGCTTACCTTCACATTTGACCCAGTAGGCGACTTGGTAGTAGCAGGATGATTTTCTGCAAGACAAAAAAGGCAAAGTTTATTATTCCCATGCTCTGATGCAATTGCACTGACAGTGGATTTAAGCTGAAACATGTTTAACTATATCATGCTTGTCTTTTAGGCCCTAGAAACGTCATGAAAGTAAGTGGAATCTAGCCTTTCGTTTCACTTTGAATGTCTACAACTGGCATTGTTGTTTAAATATATTATTTCTTCTATCAGCAAATTGTTAACAATAGAACAGAAAATAGTACTTTATTCTTAATTGTCTCATGCTTTTGTGACATAAAAACAGCCTTTATGAAAGTTTGTAATCGTAAGAGGACCTCAATGTTCATATCTGGGCTAGTAAGCGAGAAAGTAGAATACCATGCTGCCCCCTGCTGCAAAGAGATAAGCTTAAGCCATAGGGTACCTCTCTTGCACCTAAATATTTCATTTACACTGTAATTTTCTTCAGCATTTACTTATTCAACAATATCTCAATTTTGATCAGTTTTTGCTAAACACAGAGTCTTTATTTGTAGTCTCCTTTATAAAGGGGGGTCGCTGTAAGGTTGTCAGAAACTGTGGTATCATAGTGGTTAAGTGCTACAGCTGCTAACCAGAAGGTCAGCAGTTCAAATCTGCGAGGCACTCCTTGGAAACTCTATGAGACAGTTCTACTTTGCCTATACAGTCGCTATGATTTGGAATCAACTGGTGGGCAGTGGGTTTGTTTGAGTTTTGATTGGTTTGTTATGAAAACCCCGGTGGTGTAATGGTTAAGTGCTAGGTCTGCTAACCAAAAAGTCAGCAGATGCCCCTTGGAAAATCTATGGAGCAGTTCTACTCTGTCCTACAGGATCGGAATCCACTTGATGGCCATGGGTTTGGTTTGGCACAGGGCTGCTATGAGTCGGAGTTGACCCATCCGCACCGAACTGTTGTTTTAATTTTACTCCAACTACATTAGAAAGAGGCATTATTAGGCAAAAATATTAACTTTAATAGACAAGAAATACATGAGACAAAAACCTCTGCCATAGTTATCTATCATATCTATATCTATCTGTATTTAAAATTATCTAAATCTCTTATTTATTTAGACATGTATTTAATCATTTAAAAAGAAGTTCTAAAATTACTTCATGATGAGTATTGTAGACATGTAAGTAACCATAATACCTGGTGTAAAAGCAATTATTCATACAAACAAAGCATCATGAAGGACATGAGAAGAAGCAAAATACTGTGACCTGAAATGCATAGGAGTTGAAGGAAGGGGTATGAAAAATTCCTAGACTGCCTGTCTTCAAATATATCTACCCCTTTTTTTCTCTCAGGTAATGCTGATCTTCATACACTAGAGTTTTTACTCCACCTCAGTGGTTCTGATATTTTTCTCTCCTTTCCCCATCTGGTTTGCTCTCAATGATTAAAACTGGATATTGCCTGTTAGCTTCTTGAGTTCACTAATCCTCTTTTGTAATAATGGCTCCATATGCTATTGTATCATGCACTGAATTCTTACTTTTAGTTACTGAATTTGTCAGTTTTAGAGTTTTTATTTGTATTTTACATAGTCTTGTTCTCCCATAAAGTTCACCGTCTTGTCATGTTTCTTGAATGTATTTATCATCATACCAAAACTCACTGATGGTGAGTTGAATCTGACTCATGATGACCTTACAGGATAAGGTACAACTGTCCTCTGGGGTTTCCAAGGCTATAAATCCTTATAGAAGCAGACTGCCACATCTTTCTTCTGCAGAGCAGCTGGTGAGTTCAAATCTCCAACTTATCTCTTGGCAACAGGGTGCTTCATCACTGAATCACATGAAAACCAGAAAGCCAAACCCACTGCCATCAAGTCGATTCCGACTCATAGCAACCCTATAGGCAGAGTAGTACTGCCCCACAGACTTTCCAGGGAGCACCTGCTGGATTCAAACTGCTGACTTTTTTGGTTAGCAATCACAGCACTTAATCGCTATGAAACCAGGTTTCTGTACGGGACTACCAGGGCTCCTATATTTATCACAAATACTTCAAATTTATGATCAAGAAATATAATTACTGAATAATCTGTCAATGCCAATGTCTTTTATATTATCTTCCTTCAATAAGGATTGAAACCTATTCTCTGGAAAATAAATAAGACAGAGGTAAAAAATTTTAATCTAATCAGAGTCTTAGTTGACTGGAGGCCAGGTTGGAGTTTTCATGAAGCTCTGCCTATCTCAGCGTGGATTGGCTTCTTGTAGTGTAAAATACAGGGCTTCTTCTAGTGTAAAATCTCTGGGAGATTTATCTTGGAAGGACCCTTATTTATCTAGTGCCGCTATAACAGAAACAACACAGGTGGATGGCTTTCACAAACAGAAGCTTTTCTCTCACTGTTTAGGAGACTAGAAGTCCCAATTCAGTGTGCCAGCTCCAAAGGAAGGCTTTCTTTTCCCATAGGCTCTCAGGAAATGTCCTTGTCATTAATCTTCCCTTCGGTTGGTGCAGGAATTTCTCAAGCACAGGGACTCCAGGTCTAAGGGACATACTTCTTTCCTATGATAGGAGATCACCTTACTTCCTGCTGGCTTCTCTTGTATATCTCCAAAGAAACTGACTCAAGATATAAACTAATCATATAGATTTATCCTTGTCTCATTAATAGAACTGCCTCTAATCCTGACTCATTAACATCATAGAGACAGAATGTACAAGACATGGGAAAAGCACATCAGATGACAAAATAGTGGACAAGAATAGATTACGGAGAATCATGGCCTAGCCAAATTGATACACATTTGGGGCGGGGGATATAATTCAATACACAGCAGAAAGTACTGAATCTTATTTAGAATCTCCTCATTCCTGTGAGGCTGCTGTTAACTGCCATCTGTTTTGGTGATGATCTATTTAACTTTACAAAATGAGAAATACTGGAAAAGCCTTGAGGAGAGAGCTGCTGAGGGTGGTCTCGTTTCCCCTCATCTTCCTTCTCACCAGAATATTGACTACCTTGGTTTTGTCCACCTCGTATTTCCATGTCCACCTCTGTGAGACAACCCAACTCAGTTTGTTATCCACGTGGCTGTGACTGCCTGGTAGCCCCATTTTCTCCTATTCCAGGAAAAGATAGATTCCCAGAAGGAAGAGATACTTGCAGAATTTCAACTCACATTATTTTCTGTGGCATAAGATCCTTTCAGATTGTTGTTGCAGCAAAACTCTCTGACGTCTTCAAATAGGTGGGTTTTTTTTGTTTTTGTTTCTGTTTTTTTGTAAGAACTGTTGGTTAGGGTACTAGTCTGGCATAAGATATTAATCATAAGAAAAGCAGAAGTCCTAGACAGTTCAATTGGATGTAATATGTTTACATCATATGGAAAATTTTGAGTGATAAAAGTAAAAGAAACCAAACTGCAAAGGAGTTTTTAAGTCATATTAAAAAAATTGATCTCTACAATGGTAATTGATAAAGAAATGTATGCAAAAAAGAAATACCCTTGATTTTGTATTTTACAAAGCCAACTGTGCTATTCTGGATGATTTATTTGAGGAGTATGAGAATAGAAGATTCCTATGAAAAATGGTGGGCAAAGAGTAATATATTAATTCATTGTTTTTTCTCACATGATAAGCACTGAAGGGTAACAGGCATTTAAAACCTTTGCTGTTGTTATTAAGTGACTATAAGTTGGTTCTGACTCCTAGTGACCCTAGGGACAGCAGAATAGAACACTGCCTGGTCCTGCGTCATCCTCACGATGACTGCTCTGTTTGAGCCCTTTGCTACTGATGCGTGTAAATCGGAGTTAACATGGGTAACAAAGTCCATCTTATTGAGGAACTTTCTCTTTTTCAGTTACGCTGTACTTACCAAGCATGATGTCTTTATCCAGGGAACAGTCCCTTCTGATAATATGCCCAAAGTTTATGAGATGAAGTGGCGCCATCTTTGAATCTAAAGAGCAGTCTGACTTCCAAGACAGATATATTTGTTCTGTTAGCAGTCTGTGGTATATTTACTATTCTTCACCAAAATTATAATCCAAAGTTACCAGTTCTTCTTTGGTCTTTTTCTTTCTCCATCTTCCATCTTTCTCCATCTCTAGGTCTTTGAAAATATCAAAGCCTGGATTATGCTCAACTTAGTTCTCAATGTGACATCTTCCCTCTTAATACCTTAAAGAGGTCTCTTGCAAACCTGCTCATGGATAGGAAGACTTAACATTGCGAAAATATCTATTTTATCTAAAGCAATCTACTTATATAATGCAATCCCTATACAAATTCTTATTTCTTTTCTTTTAATTATTATTATGTGTACTTTTTTATTATGATTGAGGGAGAATATACAATCCCATGTAAATTTGCATACCCACCAATAAGCAGCTCCCACTGTTCTCCCTGTCCGGTGACAGCACACTCCTGTTCTCTGTTCTGTATGTGTCATATCCTCCTAAAAGTCTTCTATCACCTCCTCTCTACCCTCTCCCCCATGTCCAGTAAGAGGTCAGCTGGATGACATCCTATAGATGCATAGAACCATAAAGTGCACATGTGATGTGGTTGCTCTGTGTCACCAAGTCCAATCGATTTCTGCCCAAGAGTTGACCTCCATTATGATTTATGGACAGGGGCAGCATCAGGGCCAGGGAAACCTGAGGCCCCTGGACCATCAGCTGTGGTCTTTTACTGGGGATCTCAGGGTGCACTCCTTTTTATTCTTGTGTCACCAGTGAGACTCAACTTCGCGAGCTCCATTGTGGCTATCACTGGTGGTGACTGGGCATCATCAGATTCTTCTGGTCACAAGTTGATATAGTCACCCACTCACACAGGTCTGTCTGTCTTCTGGGTTCTCTTTCCCTCATGTCATTTTGGTCCCTGGTGATCATCTGTTCCTACTGAGTTGGGACCATTTGCTGTACCCTCAGATGGCAACTTTGCAGCTTTTAAGACCCAGATACCACTCACCAATGTGGGGTGCAGAAGACTCTCTTAGCAAAACTCTAGTTGTGCCAGATTGGCCTGGATTTCCCCTGAGAGCATGGTCCTTGGACCCCTGCCCTATGTACTCTGTCCTTGCAATATTGGGTTAAGATGGGAGGACTAATTCTGTTGTGTTGAAGTCCAGTTAATTCTGATCTTCTTTCTAATGTGGGCTGTCACCGATTTTACCCAACCAAATTTCTATCAACTATCTAATCTAAACCTTCCCCCCCACCCTCTCTTCTACCCCACACTTGCAGCCATCAAAGAGTCTTTCCTTCTATGCATTAGTCTATTTTTAAGTTCTTACCGTAGGGATCTCATACAATGTTTTGTTGCTGACTACTTTCACTCAGCATAATGTCCTCTAATCGAAACCAGGTTATCAGATGTTTCCTAAAATCATCATTGTTGTTTATTGTCGCTTAGTGCTCTGTTGGGTGTATATACACTACTTTACCTATCCATTCCTCTGTTGTTGGTCATCTGGGTTGATTCCATCTTTTTGCTATTGTGGACTGTGCTGCAATAAACATCCATGTGCATGTATCAGTTGTTATGAATGGCCTTCATTCTGTAGGATATATTCCGAGCAATGGAATTCCTGGGTCAAATGATATATCTATATCCAGCTTTTTAAAGAAGTACCAGATTGCTTTCCAAAGAGGTTGCACAATTTTGCAATTCCTACTAACAGTGTAGGAGACTTCCAATTTCTCCACAGCCTTTCCAGCACTTGCTGTTTTGTGTTTTTTGGATTATGGCCAACCTTGTTGGGGTGACATGGTATTTCATTGTAGTTTTGATTTGAATTTCTTTAATGGCTAATAATTGTGAACATGTTCACATGTGCCTTTTGGCTGCCTGGTTCTCCTCTTTAGAGAATTGTCTGTCCATCTCCTTTGCCCATTGCTTAATTGGATTATTTAACTTTTTCTTATTCTATCAAACAGATTATGGAGATCAGTTGTCGGTCTGACATACAGTTGCCAAATATTTCAATATTTCTTCCCATTCTGTAGGTGGCCTTTTAATTCTATTAATGAAGTCTTTGGATGAGCACAATTGTTTGTTTATTAGCAGTTACCATTTATCTCTTTTCTATTGTTTGTGGTTTGTTTGACAGATTTTGAAGTCTGTCTACGTTCGGCATTAAAGCTTCCATTGTTGTTCCTACTTTTTCTTGGATAAGCTTTATTGTTTTAGATTTGATATTTAGGTCTTTTATCCAGTTTGAGTTGGTTTTTGTATAAGTGTAAGATATAGGTATTGTTTCAGTTTGTTACAGATGGATATCCAATTTCCCCAGTACCATTTGTTGAAGAGATTGTTTTTTTCCCAAGTTTATTGTCTTAGGGCCTTTGTCGAATATCAGCTGTTCATAGGTAGATGGTGTTATCCCTGAGGTCTCAGTTCTGTTCCATTTATCCATTTCTCTTTTTTTGTACCAGTACCAGGCTGTTTTGACTACTGTGGTAGTGGAATAGGTTCTAAACTCAGGTAGTGAGAGGCCTCCCAGTGTGTTCTTCTTCGGTAGTGCTTTACTTATCCCAGGCTTCTTTCCTTTCCCAACAAGGTTGGAGGTTTGTTTCTCCATCTCATTACAAAATGTCATTGGAATTTGTATTGGAATTGAATTATGTAAGTAGATTGCTTTGGGTGAAATAGACATTTTCACAATGTTAAGTCTTCCTATCCATGAGTAGGGTAGGTTTCTCCATTTATCTAAGTCTCTTTTAGCTTCTTGCAGTAAAGTCTTGCAGTAGTTCTCTTTGTAAAGGTCTATTATTTCTCTGGTTAGAGTAATTTCTAGGTACTTTATCTTCTTAGGGGCTATAGTAAATGGTATTGATTTAGCGATTTCTTCACTAACAATCTCGTTGTTGGTATAAAGAAATCCTACTGGTTTCCCTATGTTTATCTTGTATCCTGACACTTTGCTAAACTCTTCTATCAGTTTGAGTAGTTTACTTATGGATTCTTTAGAATTCTTTGTGTATACAATCATATCATCTGTAAATAGGAAGACTTTCACTTCTTTGCCGATGCAGATGCCCTTTATTTCTTGGTCTTGTCTAATTGTTCTGGCTAGAACTTCTAGTACAATGCTGAATAGGAGAGGTGAGAGTAGGCATCCTTATCTAGTTCCCTTTCTCGAGGGAAATTGTTTCAGTCTCTCTTCATTTAGAATGACATAGGTAGTTCTCTTTGTATAAATGGTCCTTATTGTATTGAGGAATCTGCCATCTATACCTATTTTGTTGAGAGTTTTTAGGATGAATGGGTGTTGGACTTTATCAAATGCCTTTTCTGCATCAATGGACAAAATCGGGTGATTCTTGTCTTTTGTGTTATTTATCTGGTTGATCGCATTAATTGTTTTTCTGATGTTGATCTTGCCTTGCATCCCTGGTATGAATCCAACTCGGTCATGATGGATTATTTTTTTGATATGTTGTTGTATTCTGTTGGCAAGAATTTTGTTGAAGATTTTTGCATCTAGATTCACGAGTGATATCGGTCTGCAGTTCTCCTTTTTTGTTGGGTGTTTCCATGGCTTTGGTACTGGGCTTATGCTGGCTTCATAGAATGAATTTGGAAGTATTCCATCTCTTTCTATACTGTGAAATAGTCTTAGTAGTACTGGAGATAACTCTTGTCTAAAAGCTTGGTAGAACTGTGGTGAAGCCATCTGGGCCAGGGCTTTTTTGGTTGGTAGTTTTTGATTGATTTTTTCAATCTCTTCCTTTGTGATGAATTTATTAAGTTGTTCTGCTTCACCTTGTGATAATTTTGGTAAATGATACAAATCAATGAATTTGTCCACTCCCTCTAGGTTTTCAAACTTGTTAGAGTATTGTCTTTTGTAGTATTCTGTTATGATATTTTTTATTTCTGTTGGATCTGTTATGATAACTCCCCTCTCATTTCTTATTTTGGTTATTTGTTTCCTTTTCTGTTTTTCTTTAGTAAGTTTAGCCAGTGGTTTGTCATTTTTGTTATCTTTTCAAAAAATCAGCTTTTGGTCTTTTCAATTTTTTCCATTGTTCTTCTGTTCTCTAATTGATTTAGTTCTGCTCTAATCTTTATAATCTGTTTCTTCTGCAGCCTCAGGGGTTCCTCTGTTGCTCTCTCTCTATCTGTTCAAGCTGTAGGGTTAGTTCTTTGGTTTTGTTTCTTTCTTCCTTCCACATGTGTGCATTTATGGAGATAAACAGACCTCTCAGCACTGCTTGGGCTATATCCCGTAGTCTGCGGTTAGAACTGTTTTCATTCTCATTGGAGTTCACAAATTTCTTTATCTCACCCTTGATTTCTTCTATAACCCATGATTTTTTGAGCAAGATGCTGTCTAGTTTCCATGAGTTCCACTTTCTATCTATGTTTTTTCTGCTATTGATTTTGTCTTTTATGACTTTGTGATATGAGAAGATGCTTTACATTAAGTCAATGGTGAGGATATTTTTGAGAATTGTTTTATGCCCTAATACATGGTCTGTTCTGGAAAATGTTCCGTGTGCACTGGAGAAGAAGGTGCAGTTGTCTGCTGATGGATAGAAAGTTCTGTATATGTCGATGAGTTCTAGTTGGTTAATTGTGGCAATGTGGTCTTCTGTGTCTTTACTGAGCTTTTTTCTAGAGAATCTGTCCAATATTGAGAGTGGAGTGTTGAAGTCTCCCACTAACTATTGTTGTGGAGTGATCTATCTCCTTTTTGAGTATAGTCAGTGTTTCTTTCATGTATTTAGGTGCTCTAATATTGCCAGCCAGGCATGAATATTTAATATTATTAAGTCCTGCTTGTGTACTGAACCTTTCAGCAATACATAGTGTCTTTGTCCATGATGGTGGATTTTACATTAAAATCTTTTTTATCTGAGATTAGAATTGCTTGATATATATTCTTCTGTCCTTTAATTTTCAGGTTTTTTCCTATCTTTAAATCTAAAGTGAGTCTTTTGTAGGCAACATATGGATGGGTCGTGTCTTTTGATCCAAGATGTCACTCGATGTCTCTTTACTGGACCATTCAGTCTATTCACATTCAATGTAATTATTGATTGATTTGTGTTCAGTGCAGTCATTGTGATATGTTTATTGTTGTGTTGATGTTTTCTCTGATGTTCTAATCTGTTCTGGCACTTCTTTGTAAGTTGATTTTTCACCTTTTTCTGAGTTGGTTTTGTTTTTATTGAGACTCCTGTATGACGTTTCTTGATTTGATATGTTGCATCTTTATTGTGCTTTACAGCTGCCCCTATGATTCCCCTCAACGACACTTGGCGACTTGGCTGGCTATGATTCCCCTTAATAAACTATATATAAACCCAGTTTTAATTACTACCAGTCTTATTAACTTCCTCTCCATCTGGAAGGACTATAATGATTGTAGTACATCCCTCTTTTCAGTATGATGACAACATAGTTTTCATGATATGATCACTGGATCATTTCTTTCACTATTATAGCTTTGTTTGAGTTTGAAGCCTTCCTTAAGTGAGTAGGTTTCTGGGTGATATATCCTGAATTGGCTTCTAAAATATAAAGTTAGAGGTTTTGTTCTTCTAAGTCAAGAGATTCTTTCAGTATTTCTTGTAGCTTTGGTTTCGTTTTTACACAGTCTCTGAGTTTGTGTTTATCTGTGAATGTCTTCATTTCACTTTCATATTTGAAAGATAGTTTTGTAGGATATATAATTCTTGGTTAGAAGTTCTTCTCCTTTAAGGCTTTGCATGTGTCATGGCACTGTCTCTGTGTCAACATTGCTTGGACTGAGAAATCTGATGAAAGCCTACAGGATTTCCCTTTGAATGTGAGCTTTGCTTTGAGTCTTGCTGTCTGTAAGAGTTTCTGCTTATGTTTCATTTTGTTAAGCCTGATTGTAATATGTCTTGGAGCCTTTCTTTTGAGATCTGTATTGAGTGGTGTTCAATATTTTCTTAAGTTAGGAAATAAAATTTGTCTTTTTATTATCTTCTACACATGAAATGTGTTGTGTTATGAGTAATCAAATGAGATACCAGGGAGCTATTATTTAGTAGCCAAATCTTTGGTGAAAAAGAATACAATATAAACCAGTGCCATCGAGTCAGAGAATGCAATATAGTGAAGCTAAAATTTTCATTGTATACAAATCATTTACTACATTTACGGTTTTGAATCCATTCAGTAGTATTTTTTGATACATTACTATCAACATTGTTTATACCAGATAATTGTTTTTGAACATATAAAATACATTTATTTGTCTTTTAAATTAGTTCAATTTACATAATTTAAGATAAATTTATGTGTGCAACCTAACCCAAAACACTATAGCTAGCCAAGTGCCATCTAGTCAGATCCGACTCATGGCGACCCTATGATTTTGCTAAACGTGTTCTACATATTCCAAGAACATGGCTTTCTATAATGTTAAAGAATGAAAGATAAATTCATTTATAAAAATGAAATACCAACAATAATTTAAGTGTTAATGTATACATTTTTTAAATAATTTTTGTTTGTTTTTTGCAATTGATCATATAGGAAAATGTGACATAGACTTAATTCATTCCTGGATGAATACTTTCTACAAATGACATTACTGAAATCCTGGTGACACAGCAGTTATAAGTCCTGAGCTGCTAACAGCAGAGTTGGTGATTTATACTCACTAACCTTTCTGAGGGAAAGAGATGACAGCATGATTCTGTAAATACTTAAAACCTTGAGAACCCTATGGATCAGTTTCTACTCTGTCCAATAGGGCTGCTATTAGATGGAATCGACTAGACATCTATGGGTTTTATCATTTGGTTATAAGCTAATTTCATCATTGTAGTTCAGATAAACACATTAAAGTTTTAAAATTGCTTTACATTAAATTATTTTAATTGTACTGCATATTATCTAAAGTAGTTAAATAATTACCTGACTTCAAGTAATCTTAAGCAACCAAAGTCAATACTAATTCTAATATCTTAAATATTGTAAAATATTTGATATATTGAAGAATATGAATTCAGTTTTTAAAAATAAAGCAAATATTTATGAGACCAAATGAGCGATTTTATTCTTTTTTTGGGTAAGCATTTTTTTTAACAGAGTGCTCAGTATATCTGTAGTTATAATGTTTAAATAAGACATTTTATAGTACTACAGGGAATTACAACATTTAAATATTAAGATATCCTATTTAAATTTTATACCTATGAACATACTGTAGTAAATATAAATATTCTGAGAAAAATAAATGACATAGCCATAAGGATTTGATTATGCCTTTTCCAGTGGTTAAAATCTCTGGTTTCACAGTGAGAAAAATTGGGCTTAATACAAAATACTGAAAGTGTTCTGTATCTTCATATTAAAATTTTTATCTTCATACTAAAGTTTCTAAAGTTTTCTAAAGTTTTTATTTTCATATTAAATCATTAGAGTCAGGATGCTATACAGATATGGACTATTTGAAAAAGAATAGAAAATGTGCAAAATTAGAATCAGAAACATTCTTTTATATCTTAAGAATTCTCATTTCATTATAGCATTAAAAAAAAGCCATCCCACTGCCATCAAGTCTATTCCTGTTTCAAGTATCCCTATATAGCACGCATATGGAAAGTATGGCATTTGGATAAGTGGAATCACACACTGCATATTCATTTCTATTTGGCCACTTCAATATTGCATCAGTGAGACACATCAGTATTGCTGTTGAGACCGACTCAGTGGCAGTGGGTTTGTTTTGGTTTGCTATCACACTGCTCACAGTCTCTGTTGTATAAATATGCTGTTAAAAAAAGTTTTTTATGTACTTTTTCACTCAGTCATAATAAAAAAAAAGTCTATAGCCAGTGAGTCAATTCCAACTTCCAGCAGCCCTACAGAACAGCATAGAATTGTGCCATGGAGCTTCCAAGGAGCACCTGGTGGAGTTCAGCTGCCGACCTCTTGGTTAACACTGGTGCCACATAAGCACTACATCACCAGAATTTGTTGTTAGTTGCCACAAAGTAGGATCCCACTTATGGCAAACTTAGGACAAACAGAATGAGGCATTGCCTGAACCTGTGCCATCTTCATGATCATTGATGTGTTCAAGTTCATTGGCTTGCTGTTGTGACAAATGATGAATAATTAAGTTGTTTTTCAGCCATAGGAATAAATCTAGGAAACTCTTAACAGTAATCTAGGTGGAGATGTGACTTTCTTAACCTGGAATAACAGTTTTGGAAAGGTAAGAACTGAAACAATGAATAAAGAAGGCTAAAGAAGAATTAATGCAGTTAAATCATGGGATTGGTGAAGAATATGGCATGCATAGCAGACTGCAAAAAGAATGAATAAATCTTACTTGGAAATAATACAGCCAGAGTGCTTCTTAGAAGCAAGGACGATGAGACTTTGTGTCACCCACTTTCAACATGCAATCAGTAGGGACCTGTTCCAGAAATAGGACATTATATTTGACAGAGGGTCAACAATAAAAAGAAGGCCCTTAATTAGAGGAATTGACTCAGAGGCTGTCACAACGGGCTCAAACATGGCAACTACTTGAAGGACAATTTAGGACCAAGCAGGGTTTCCTTCTGCTGTACATGGGTCACTATGAGTCTGAACCAATCTGACAACATCTAACAACTAACAACAATGAAATTTATTATTAGAGGAAAAATCTACAATTTGATATAAAGGAAGAAGCAAGAAGGATTTATAGATTTTTATGTTAAACAACTCATTGGTGACATTGCCAAAGACTCAGATGGAAAATACTGTAGAGTTATAGAATGAGAGAAGGGCAGGAGAAATCACTAAATCTGTATTTCTGCTCTAGACTTGTAGAGTTTAAGTGGTCAGCTAGACGTTTAGCAGGAGATAACTCATAGGCTTCTGGATACATAGGTTTGGACTTCAAAACCCAGGAAAAAAGGAAAAACCCTCACCATCGAGTCAATTCTGACTCATAGCAACCCAATAGGACACTGTAGAACTACCCTATGGAGTTTCCAAGGAATGCCTGGTGGATTTGAACTGCCAACCTTTGGTTAGCAGCCATAGCACTTAATCACTATGCCACCAGAGTTTGGAGTTCAGGGGAGGTCAGAACAGGGTGTGTGTGTGTGTGTGTGTGTGTAATATATTTTAAAATAACAGGACAAAATATGGTAAGAAAGATACAGAAAGAGAGAAATTCCAAGGTTTGAAAATTACTGATCCAAGTTCTACAACCAGCCATTCTGCTCAGCTCCCTACAAAACATTTTCGGATGAATTACAGGGAAATTCGCAATATAGAAGTGGTACTATTGTACAGAATTAGCGAATCCATGTCAACAACGCTTTGTTTCGTGATGGGGCTCACAAAGTTGAGTTTCAGTGGCAACACAAGAATAAAAAGGGGTGCATCCTGACCATGAAAGGGCTCACAAAGCTGAGTCTCAATGACAACCTGAGGATTAAAAGGGGGGCACCCTGAGAACTCCACTAAAACACAGCAATTCATAGTCCAAGGGCGTAGGTCTTCCCATGGTAACGTGGCCTCTAGTCTCCATGCCGCCCCTGTCCATAAGTCATTACTGAGGTCAGCTCCTCGGATGAGAATAGACTGGACTCTGTAACACAGAGTGACCATATCATGTGTGCACTCTACAGTTCTATGCATCTATAGGATATCGTCCTACTGGGGAGGGAGAGGGTGCAGGAGAGGGGACAGGAGATTGTTAAGAGGAGATGATATGTATAGAACCGAAAGGAGGAGTGTGCTATCACCGGGCAAGGAGAACAGTAGGAGTCTCACATAGGTGAGTATGGAAATTTAAACTGGATTGTACACTTTCACTCAATCACAATAAATAAAATATTAAACAAATAATTGTTTTTATTGATATTTAGTCAATAACATGTTCTATGAAATGTTGCCTTCTTCAAGTTGTTACAGAAACTAAGTATATTTTCTTTGATTTGAACTACAAATGGAGTAGAAAATTCAAGTAAGAATATGGAAAATCATGATTTATTGTCCCCCCGGAACTGAATTACGTGTGTTTAGAAGTGTAGAGAGAGAAACGGAAAGAATCCAAGGACAAGAACAGTGAAGGAAAAATAGAGACTCTAAGGACAGACATTTAAAGCATTACCAGAAGTCCATTATCACATGTATTATAGAATGATATCTAAGAATCACAGCCTCTTTTCTTTTGAGGTTTGGAAATTCCTTAGGTATCTAGCTATTACTTTCAACACGACACTTTCTATTTATTCTGTAGCTAACCTTGATTTGTAAGTGTGTATTCATGAGGCTTGTTAAGATATTTATTTGAAAAGATGGAATCAGTATTCCTTGAAGTAAAGAACCATTAAAATACACCTACAGAACAGTGAAATATGTGAGCATTAGCCAAGAATATCCATTTGTTTGTTTCTTGTATAAATACAGAACTGTCATCACCTACGGATCAATTCTGCCTCACCTATCCACAAAGTTCACACTTATAACTTGTTGAAAATAAATAGCACGAAAGATATTCAGTCTTAATGTGACTAAAAGCTTGTCACCTCAATCTCGAGGGAATGCTCTCCATCTTTATTATTTAGATGGATTTTTTCTGCACCTATAATTACATCCATTTCATTGTGAATAAATACTATTTTACCAAGCACTTAGTTCTTCCATGCAAACCACAAATAAAAACAACATAAATAAATATCATATGCCAATACACAATAAAACATCTTCAAATTACATTTCTGATAAGAAAGTTTCATTTAACACAAAGAAAATGTTAGCAGATATTTCAGACTTACTCAAATGTTTGCATTCATACATCTACCTTAGCTATACACTTTTATCCCCAGTATGTAAATAACTAGACTATCAGCTGAGCTTTGCATGGAGAAATATATTTTTGAGATTTTTAAAAATATTTTTTCAACGTTCATCAAAAAGTCCTTTTCCGGAAAAAAAGAAGCAATAGAGAAATAAAAAAAGTTCTTATCAGCAAAAGTAATATTTGTGCTGAGTTATTTATGAAGATCAAATACAATAAAACAGGTTATAAATCACCTTGCAATTCCCCAAACCAGTTATGTAGTAACTCAAATCAAGAACTCTAAAACGTGAAGTCTCAGACATAGATTTTAACTATGAAAACGATAATATCAGACACAGATAGTTTTCTTTGCTGAAGCTTATTTCTGTTTCTCAATATCTTAAGAAAGGGCTTTAAAAAAAAAGCAACTATCCAATGGAGAACTTCTCAGCTGGTATGCCCTTAAAAAATACAGTACAAAATAGTAGTTTAGAACTATAATTTTGTTTTTGTTTTGGGGATAGAGAACAGAATAATACAGGCAGGCAATGTATATAATGGAGTTAATATAACTCTGCCACATTAGGTAGGTACTTCAGTTTTCCGGGGGGGGGGGGAACTAAACAAACAAAGAAAAAAACCTATTGCCATAGTATCCATCTGACTCATAGCAACTTTATAGGACAGAGCGGAAGTATTCCATAGAACTCCAAGGCTCTAAATCTTTATGGTAGTAGAGTGCTGAATGCTTAACCACTGAACTGCCAGAGCTTCTCAGCTGTATTTTACTGTCCCAAACACTGGTGGCATGATGGTTAAGTGTTACATCTACTAACCAAAGGGTTGGCAGTTCACATCCACCAGCTACTCCTTGGAAACTCTATTGAACAGTTCTACTCTGTCCTGTAGTGTGGCTATGAGTTGACATTGACTCAGTGTCAGTGGGTTTGTATATATACATGCACACACTTAATATACATATATGGAGAGATACATATATCTATACATACATATATAGAAAGAGATATACATGTATCTATGCATTTATATGGGGAAGATGGTAATAACTCCAAACTCCAATGGTTGGGAAGAAATTAGGTCTAAAATATGACATTAAGCACATTTCCTAACACAAAATGTTCCATAAATGCTAGTTAGTATTAATATATCATTAAGATATACTTCGGTAATTATTTCAGTATTAATAATAGAATTTCTGTTCACTCTTCTATTCATTCAAACACACACTTTCTTCTCTCTCCTTGAATCTTCAATATCTTCTTTCTTGTCATCACTGAGCTCTGATTCATCCTGCCTCTCATTCAAATTTCAATTATTCTTTTATTTATTTGTTTCTGTGTGGACTCATGGGTTCCTACTTTATTAGATCAGTTAAGGTACTGAACTACATCACAAGCTAAAAGTTTTTCTAAATTCAGCCCAACATTTGAAATGACAGAGTAGCAAGGACAGCGGTTTGGGGACCATGCTTTCAGGGGATATCGAGGTCATTTGTCATAACTAATCTTTTTCTGGGAGAATCTTCTGCATCTCATATTGGTGGGTGGTGTCTGGTGTCTTAAAACCAGTAAGCTGCCCTCTGAGGAACATGAACTGATCCCAAACCACCTAGAATAGATGACGTCTCAAAACATCAAAGACAGAAGGACCCATATGACTGGGAGACTACATTAGCATGAGACCAGAAACAGATGGTGCCTGGCTACCACCAAAGACAGTCCCGACAGGGAGCAAAATGTAGAGTCCTTACGTAGCATGAAAAAAAGAGGTGTGCAGATCAAGATCACTATTAAAAAAACAGAACTGATAGACCAACAGCCTGGAGGATCCTCTGAGAACATAGACTTCAGACTTGCTGCTAGCCCAGACCTGAAACCAGTACAGAAGCCAACAAACACTTCAGACAAAGAATAGACTGGATTTGGGGACACAGAGTGACGCATGTGGTATATGTACTTTACGTTTTTATGTGTGTGTGTAGGTGTGTGGATGGGTGTGTGTGTGTGTGTGTGTGTGTGTGTGTGTGTATGAAGCTGTCCTACTAGTTTCTTTCTAGAGGGGGACAGGTAAGGGTAGATGGAAGAAAAGTGCTGGTTGAGCGGTTACTGGAAGTAAAGAATAAAAAAGAGAAATGTGATGTCACAAGATGAGGAGAGCAGACAAAGTTGCAGAGGTAGGTATGGAAAATTGACTTGGACTGTAAACTTTCACTTAATCCCAGTAAAAAAAAAATTAAAATAAGTTAAAATAGGTATTAACAGTTTGTTTCAATGCTAAGAGATTTTCTTAAACTTTGTGAGTAGAGTGCATTCAAGTCAACCCTATGTCCATTGAACATGGCCCATTTTTTATTCTTCTGGGCATCACAGTAAGCACTCAGATACTAGGTGAACTGTTACGAACTGGAATGCATCCAGAGGCACTTTGGCAAACTAGACTGATCATCTGCTTATGGGATCACTATGATTCGGAATTGACTCTGTGGCAGCTAACAACAGCAGCGTTATTCTTTGAGCACTTCATTGCTTTCTCGTAAAAAATGATGTTCCAGCTCCACCTTGTCCTTCCTCTTCCAAACCAGGAAATTAGACATTTTTAGAGGATTCTTGGTTCCTTTAAATGGTCTTTAGAAGTCTTTATTTGGGTGCTAGAAGTGGTCACCCTCATTGGAATACCACTCCTCCTACACCCTGCAGTATGGAAACCATGGTGATGTGGTGGTTAAGTGCTACGTCGGCCACCCAAAAGGTCAGCAGTTTGAATCTGCCAGGCACTCTTTGGAAACTTTATGGGGCAACTCCACTGTGTCTACGAGTTGTCATGAGTCAGAATTGACTCAACAGCAGGGGGTTTCTGGTTTTATGCCCTTGAGTGAACAGAGTTATATACACACAAACAGACATTTACATCGGCATTTGTTTCTGTACCTATCTACTTATTTTGAAAACTGTGAGTATATACCAATAATTGAAGTCCAGGTCAATAACATAGCATTTAGTCTAGTTTTCTCCATTTGCATATTTGTAACATCTATCTCTGAAGCTGCTAAACTTAGATTTGATTTTCCTGAGTACACTGATCACTCTCCACATCAATATCCCTTCTTAATGGCCAATCCCATGAAAATGCCCTCATCACCCTGGTAAACTATGTCCCTCACACACCAGGCCTCCATTCCATGTGGATTCTCTCATCATAACTAGGAGCTGATACTGCCTGTGCTGGCCCACCACCATGCATGCTCTGACTCTTCAAGCCAAGAAGTTCCCGGAGCGCAGCCTACTGTTATCCTCACTGGCTTCTGGCCCTGTTCTAGTCAACCAGGCCCCTCGTTCCCCTATTGCTAACCCAGATACCAACCTATATTTACTCTATGTAATGTTGTTAGGACTGAATTATTCACAAGAAAAGAAGTAAAAGGGAATGGGAAAATGAAACAGGAGTGATCACTGATACGTTTTTGATAACACACATAATGGGAAATCTTTTTGATGAAGTACACGTGTGAAAAATAATACTACAATAACTTATGTTATCATCAAACTCTAAACTCATCATCTAAATGTGCAGGATTATCTAACAGCCCTGATGTCACCATGGTTAAGAGGTCAGGCTGCTAACCAGAAGGTTAGCAGTTTGAATCCCCCAGCTGTTCTGTGGAAACTTTAGGAGGCAATTCAGTTTTTGCCTGTGGGTCAGTATGATTGTAACAGACACGATGGTAACATTATTTTTTCTTTTAAATCTCACATACTACATAAAGTGCCATATTTTGTCTCTTAGACTGAAGCTCCTTTAATGTTACTGTGTCTTATTAACTCACTTTATAGAACTTTGAACTCTGTAGTTGAATTAGAATTTAATAAAAACCATTAGATATTAATGATCTTTTTTGAGCATGTCTGGTTTGTTAGTTCTTTATAGAAGGTATTGAACTGATTTGTAACAGAAGAAAAGAAGGGAGTGGTTCAGAGGATGAGAAGAGCTAGGCTGTATCCTGGTCAATACAGAGTTCAGAGATACTGTCAGACATGTCACAGACTAGGAATGAAAGCATGTAGATCATTATTCGGAATCAATTTTAATAAGACACTCCGGTAAATTTAGTTTTAGCAATTAATTACCACCCAACTAAAAGATCAAGGACTTTTTCCTTCAGCCTAAATCATCTTGGGTTAAATTCTAGTATTCTAGTATTTAAGGGATAGCTGTTTTCTGTGTAGCTTGCAATTTATTAAGAAAACAAAATATTTTAAAGAGGTCACTCATATGATACCACACTTTTCTACCTAATTGGCCTAGACTATTTACCTGCTATAACAAAAATTATTTCCTCATCTAGCTTAGCCTGAGAACTATGATCATCTTAATTTTTTGAAATTGCTTTTATGTACTTTAGCATATCAATGTAAATATTAAAAGATCTGATTTTCTGGTTCAAATTACTTAAAATAATTTCTTGATGATATTTTGTACATCAAGTTACATAGTACATTTTACAAAAGTAATGTGCAATTAATAATTCCCTCATGTAAAGTAACATTTGCTTTTTATAAAATTATATGCTTCTTATAGTTTAAAGTATATGATGATAACATGTATACACATTTTTTATAAAACCACATTATCCTTTCATTTAAGGTATATTTAGAATAACAGAAACTATTCCCTACTTTCTTTCGTGTAAGAAAAATAAAATGGAAATGTATAGCTTGACTATCATAACCAAAGGCCTAGAAGTTGAAAAGATTTGTTCAGATTTCTAGACTATTAGGATAGCAGCTGATGGCAGCTATAAAGTATATTTCTTATTATGATTCTGTTATACAAATCTAGGCTGATTAGCAATTGATTATGGAAAAAAAGTGATAGCCACCTAAAACTCATTTGCCTATAGAGTGGTGATAGACAAGAAGCAGATCTGAAGAAAGGCTCAGGATAGAAGGAACTGTTCAACATATGGATAGTAGTGGTGATTACACAGAACAAATCCCAAAACCCACAGCTGTCGAGTTGATTCCAATTCATAGTCAGCCTATAGACAGAATAGAACTTTCCCCCAGAGTTTCCAAGAAGCACCTGGTGGACTTGACCTGACAGCATTCTGGCTAGCAGCTGTAGCACTTAACCATTATGCCACCAGGGTTTTATGGGTATGCGCATTTACCATTTCTTCATCATTTCTTTCTGTTCAGCTGTTTTATTTCACCATTTCTGCCATTTACTTTGTTTGCCGTCTGCACAAGCACAAGTTGCAGACTCTCATTTGACATTGTTTTTTGTCTTTTCCAAAATGGTGAAGTAAAAGAGTTGCTGAACAGAAGAGCTTAAAGGGAAGTGTGAGAGAACAAAGTAAAATATTATAACAATATGTGCAAAGACTTGGCATCAGAAAACTAAAAAGGAAGAACAGATTCAACATTTCTAGCTGAATGAACCGAGGAAATTCAAGCCTTGAGCTGTAGTTTTGAAGGATTCTATGAACCTAATATTGAACATCACAGAAAGCTTCAAAAGCAGATAGTAGGAATACACAGTCACTGTACAACATTAATTGGTCAATGCTGAATCATTTCAGGAGGCAATATATGATAAAGAATTTGTGGTATTGAAGAAAGAAGTCCAAGGTGCACAGAAGGGATTGGTGAAAGACGAGGTTCCAGGTTTCATTAGACTATCAAATGAGATGTTTCAGCAAACTGATGCAGCCCTTGAGGTGCTCATTAAAGTGTTCCGAAGTAAAGATGTCACCTTGAGGAATTAGGTGGGCCAGACCCAAGCCATGATATTTTCCATTGCCTCATGTTTATGTCAAAGCTTTACAATGACTAAGGAAGACCAAGCAAGAATGCACATCTTTGAATTATGGTATTGGAGAAGAACGTTTACTATAAGATGGACTATCAAAAGAATAACAAGCCTGTTTTAGAAGAAATATAGCCAGAAATAATTATAGAAGTAATGATGATAAGACTTAATCTCACAGACTTTGGACTTGTTATCACAGAGACCAGTGCCTGGAAAAGGATATCGTACTTGGTAAAGCATCACGGAAAAAAAAAAAAAGAAGACCCTCAATGATATGGATTGACACAGTCGCTGCAACAATGAGCTTAAACCTACCAGCTGTAAGAACGGCATAGGATGGGCAGTGTTTCTGTAGTACATAAGGTATCTCTGGGTTGGAACAAAATGACAGGACCTAACAACAACAGTACATTTATGAAAACTCATAGAATTTTTGCTATAAGTGTGCCCTAGTTTAAAACGAAGGTCACAAAAAGTCCGAGAATATTACAAATGAGTACTATATCCAGTATATCAAGTGTCTTATTAAACACATTTCCTCTCTCTTTTACGATAGACAAGAATACTTCTACAGGAAGACATTAAGTATCTTACCCACGGTGACTCAGTTAACTAATGACAGTGGAATGCATGTTGGCCACAAAGAACTTATTTGAACACACCCTGACATTTTACGGGCTTTTACTCAATTTGAAGGAAAAAGATCTGTGTTTGTACCCTTGAAGATATAATCTAAAACTAGCCCTTGACTCTTACAAAAATTACTCCCATACACGGTAGGGCCAAACTACAATACTGCAGGGTAAATTGAGAGCACTGACTTTTTAACCAAATGGAAATGATGATTTGTTTGTTTGTTTGTTTTGTTTTGTCCTGGCCTCCATCAATCACCTTCAGTGAATTGGAGAGTGGAGATAAAACGGAAGTTAAAATTTCGTATTTAAGTGTCAGACTATCTGGGTTTTAAACCCCGTATCTACCGTGTAACTAATTGGACAAATTACTTTAAAAGAATGGAAAGAAAAACAAATAAAGAAAATGTATTTCTAAAATACAGACACTAGTGTCTGGGAAATAATACTATATAAATGTTCCCCTATGTCAGATCTGACTTGACAGCACTTGGCTATGTATACTTTTTCTCATATATAAAGAAGGGATAATATATGGTATCTATTACAAGGGTTATTCTGAGAATGAGAAAATGTAATCTGGATTATCAATAATATAGCCATTAGTCACTTGTAGGAGACCATAGTGGCTTAGTGGTTAAGTGCTAAAGCTCCTAACCAAAGAGATAAGCAGTTTGGATCCAACAAGCGCTCCTTGGAAACTCTATAGGGCAATTGTACTTGGCCCTATACGGTTGCTATGAGTCAGAACTAACTTGATGACTATGGGTTTAGACACAAATAGACACCCTCATGGCACAGTGGTTAAGAGCCTGGACGCTAAAGAAAAGGTGGGTAGTTCAAATCCACCAGCTGCTCTTTGGAAACCTATGTGGCCTTTCTACATATACAGCATGTGTCTTAGTCATCTACTGCTGCTGTAACATATCACAGGTGGATGGCTTTAACAAAGAGAAATTTTTTAACCTCATCAAGAAGTAGGCTACAAGTGCAAATTCATGGCGTGAGCTCCAGGGATATGCTTTGTCTGTTTCTTCCTCCAGAGGGGGAACTTCTTTGCATGGGAACTCCCAGTCCAAAGGACACACTCTGCTCCCGGCGCTGCTTCCTTGGTTGTGAAGTACCACACTCGGTTTGCTTGCCTTTCCTTTTACCTCCTAAGAGATTTCCCCAACTGCATTTGGAAGCTCGCAAATTGAGTTCCACCTCACTAACACAACTGCAGCCTATTCTCACTCATTAACATCAGAGAGGTAGGATTTACAACACGTGGGGGAAAAGAAGTCACACACTAACAGACTCATGGTCCAGCCGAACTGATACACACTTTTTTTTTGGAGGGACACAGTTTGATTTATGACATTCTACCCTTTGCCCCACCTCCCAGAATCACGTCCTTGCAACAAGCAAAAGATAGTCACATCACAACAACTGTGTTAACTTCAAGGCCCAAGTCCAAAACCTCTTCTAGAATACAAGCTATCTGTTTCCAAAGGTACAGTGGCAGGACAGGCACAACTTAGACGTTTCCGTTACAAATGGGAGACATTGCAGGGAAAGAAGGGATAACATGTACCAAGCAAATCAGTAGAACACTTCACATTAGTCCTCGAGGCTTTGAAAATAATTTTCTATTCTCTGGGATATTTTACAGAATGGCCCTGCTCTCCGGCCCCTAGGTATTAGTCACACTGTTACAGATCTTTAATGGAGGTTCCCGGGTCCTGGTCCTCAGCTCTTGCTTTCAGGCCCACTGAAACTACCACTCTGCTCCCTCAGCTTTAGGTGCTCTACACTTTGAAGCCCTATAAGCCATGACTCTACCCTTTGAAACCCCCAAGATCATGGCCATACCTTTTGAGACTGAGGCCTCTTGGTTTCTTGTGTTCTACATCTCTTGAGCTTCCTCTTCCTGTGGCTTCTCTGCTTGGGCCTAACATCCATATCTATTCTGCTGCCATAAGTGTCCCAAAGCTCTGTAGCTTCACTGACAAGTGCCTCGAAGTATGCCCCACTCTGCTAGGAAGACTCCTACACAAGGGCATTCAGCTCTCTTGCTCCATGACTCAGCTCCAGCATTGTCTTTTGCTGGTCTCCAGGTTCTGCTGCTGCTAATTGACCACTACTGTTTCCCTGCTGCTGCTGCTGTTCTATCCATTCAGTTTCAAAACTGCTTCCGTATTTTAGAGCAGCATCCCACTCCTGATACCAAATTCTGTCTTGAACATCTAAATAACAGAAATACAATGCTTGAATGTCTTTAACAAAGAAAAATTTAATTTTCTTCCAGAAATGTAAGCTGAAAGTCCAAATTCAGGGCATCAGCTCCAGAGGAAGGCTTTCTCTGTCAGTCTTCTTTCCCCAGGCCAGGAGCTTCCTTTGCTCCAGGGCTTCCAGATGAAAGGATGTGGTCTGCTCCTGGCATTGTTTCCTTGTTGATGTGAGGTCTCCATTCTCTGTTCGTCTCCCTTTCCTTTTATCTCCCAAGAAGTTACCTCAACACAAACCAAACTTGTACACTGAATCTAGCCTCACAAACACAACTGTTGTCCATTATTCCTCAATGACATCATAGAGGCCGAATTTACAACATATGAGAAAAATCACACAATGCTGGGAATCATCCAATCAAATTGCTATGCACATTTGGGGGATACAATTCGCTCTGTAACAACCAGTGACCAGTGCAAATGAGCAACTGAATTTTTAATTTGTCTAAGTACAATCATCCAGGAGTTTTTTTTTTTTTTTAATTACAAATTAAGAATAACTCATCATGAGTAGGAATTAGAAAATATCAGCAGATAGAGGCAGAATTGAGAATAGTACACGAGAGGGACTGAAGGGGGTGACTTGATCCCTAATAGTAAAGTAGGAAGATAAAGAGCAACTTGCTATTATAAACTGTTTTCTGCATTTTCTATGCAGCAGCATAGATGAACAACACACTTGTTCGTCTGGTATTTACTCATTGCCTACCCAATGGGAACATTTGTGAAATACTAACCTTGAGTTGGAACTGTAGCTAGGTATGAATCTGAACTCATGTTTTGAAAACTGGTATCATAAGCAACCACTTTATGATGATGAATTTAAGTAAAAATAAATAAAACACAACTTCAATTGTAATAACACTTTGCAACAAATATATCAACTAATGAAGGATTGTATTTGATGGCCCTTTTAAATGAGAAACCTAATCTTCCAGAAGTTAAGTATTTTGCCAAAAAATAATACAGCCAGGGATTGGTACAGATGGCTTAGCCCTCAGGTCAGCTTTAGGTCCAAAACTCATATATGCAAATATTACATGAGAACTTCCAATTAAGTTCTTGAACTCATCCTAGAAAAAAGTTCTACATACCTTGCTGCTGAATATCACGATGGTCACCTTCAAAGTACTCCCCTTGGGAAGCTGTGCACCAATGCCAGTGCCTAGACCGCCCTTCAAGGCAGTTTTGGAATTCTTTTTCTGGAACAGCCATCAGAGCTGTCTTTATATTACCCTTGACGTCCTGAGTGTCATCAAAACATCTTCCTTTCAATATTTCCTTTATTTTCAGAACAGAAAAAAGTCACTGGAGGCCAGATCAGATCAGTAGGGAGTGTGTTCCAATACAGTTAGTTGTTTACTGCCTAAAATCTTCCTCAAGGATGACTATATAATTAAGTCCTCCAATTTACCACAATGCCACCATGCCCATTCCAGAAAGAAATCCAAAACTGCTGTGACAGATGGACTAGATGCTGGCATCGGTGCATAGCTTCCCAAGGGGAGTACTTCTAAGATGATTGTAGTGATATTCTGCACTGATGTATGTAGCACTCAGAACAAATAAGTTCGAGGACTTGTCTGACCTCTTACAGTGAAAGCTGTGAGTGCTGAAACTCAACAGAATTGCCTTGTTTTTTCCTGGTCTTGCAAGTTTTCCACTTTTGGCAGAGTGGAGTTTTATCATTTTTCTATAGAGACGACTTCAGTGGAAAATATTTGTGTTTTCCTTGTCTGACAGATTTCTGCCTTACAAACCCAGATTTGCAACTTGTACTGTAGAACATTTCAAGAGTAAGGATGTCACCTTGAAGACTGAAGCGCACCTGACCCAAGCCATGGTATTTTTAATCGTATCATATGCATGCGAAAGCTGGACTGTGAACAAAGAAGAAGAATTGATGCTTTTGAACTGTGGTGTTGAGAAGAATGTTCAGTGTATCGTGGACCTCAAACAGATCTGTTCTAGAAGAAGGACAACCAGGGTGCTCCTTGGAAGCAAAGATGGTGAGACTGCATGTTACATACTGTGGACATGTTATCAGGAAAGATCAGTCCCTGGAGAAGGACGTCATCCTTGGTAGAATGAAGGGTCAGTGAAAAAGAGGAAGCCCCTCAGCGAGATGGATTGACACAGTGGCTGCAACAATGGGCTTAAGCATGAAAACAATTGTGGACATGGCGCAAGACCTGGCAGTATTTTGTTCTGTTGTTCATAGGGTCAATACGAGTCAGAACCAACTCCACGGCACCTAACAACAACAACAACAACACTGTAGAACATTATAAGAGAGGTTCTAGTATGGTGATTGGTCTTAAGAAAAGTAATTATAACACAAAATATTTTGAGCTTGGCACACACGCTCCCTCCTCAATCTGTATCTGCAGGCAAATTCTGTCAGCTTTTATTTCACAAATAGAACATAGCTTGAACTTGTCTTCAATCTAAGATCATGTACCCTGCTCAGGGCTTGTGAACTCAACATAATTGATAAGATTGTTCTCTTTCTTCCTTTAAAATTATTTTCCTGACTTCTTTATCCATGTAATGCTTCTTCCAAATGTGTGCCCTTAAGTAGTCTGATTGATGTTAACCACAGGCCCCCTAGGCATCCTGAAGCTTTGTATTAGTTATAGAAAACAGCCACCTGTATCCTAGGAATGACAGGCAAGAGAAGAAATTCTAGGATGTTAGGGAAACTGCACAAGGTATTGAAAATACATTGCTCTATATCCAAAGAAAGGGATTTATCTCCAATAAGTGCTCTTGGCAGCAATGAATCAAATAAATTATTTTCCACAGTGAAGCTAGAGGATAACAAATTCTTACAGAAATCGATATGAACCTACTATTGCATAACTGATGAAAGTGCCAGTCCCCTTCCCTTAATTATATTTTCTATGATGAGCATATTATCAAATCTCTAGGTATTTGGATTTGATGTATTTATAAATTCAGATTAAGATGTGAAGTTACAATACAGCATGGAATACATGCTTCATTTTGTAAATTGACCATCTCAGACACTTAACTAAGAATCCAGCTGAAAAGATGTTCAGAGTAGAATCTCTGGCTCTGCTTCTGTCTGTCTCTCCCTTTCCGTTTACCACTTGGAGATTTCTCTTTTCTGAATTGCACTGGGACATTTTCATTTAGTTTCTTATGTTTTGAGACTTTAGATACAAAAACTGTTTTCAGTGATTCTTATTGCAAGATTCCTACAGTGGCTATAAATGAAAAGAATATAAACTTTCATTTAGTGATACATTGTGTTATCTAGCTATCACTTAAAATCAAAATCACCTTTTATCATTTGATGTGGTAGAACTGGCTAAGGAACTTCCTTGCCATGAGGATGCATTTTTCTTTGTTATCTAGAAAAATCATTTCAAAATACATAAAATAGTAGTTAATAAAGACAAATGGATTAAAAACAAGCACTTCCATTATGCATGCATGTTTATTTATCAACGGTATTTTTTTGGTATTCCATGCAATCTAGAGGCAACCAGGGTAAAGTATTTTCTGGGACAGAATCTAATAAACTGAAAATTATTATACCTGAATTGAGAAGACCATCACTGTATAATCCTTTATTTATGATCCGTCATCCAAAAGTCACTTGACAATCAAATCAGTGCACTTGCTTCCATAAAATCACTTTAAAAAATTCTGATTAAAAGCTTAAGAATCATCTGTGTGATTACTTTAATACCCAATTAAAACATATTCAGGCTCTGATGTTGATTTATTAGTAATTTTACCAGGACAAAAGTCTCCAATCTTCAGCATACAAAATTATTATTAATTAATCATTTAATTATTATTAATCTTGCCATATTAAAAAGTTTTGTTTCCCCCTTTCAAGAAGTAGAGTAATTTAAAAAAATGATAGACCTCTTAGCATATCCTAGTGCAATGAAGATTATTAATATACTTTTCACAGATTTGGTTGGCTTGAATCAAACATAAAACAATGAGTGCGGTTCAAGAATGTATCTATAAATCACATATTACATATGGTAGCAAAGCTAAAACCAAATCCACTGGCAAATGGATTCCAACTCACAGAGATGCTATAGGCAGAGTGAAACTGCCCTGTGTAGTTTCCAAGGAGTGGCCGATAGATACAACTGGTTGATCTTCTGGATAGCGACTGGTCTCTTAAACAGTGCACCCACCAGGGCTCTGTTAGACACAGTAGTCCTCCTATTAGATGTACATATACATGTCCCCTTTAGGTCTTATATAGCACTACATGATGAATATCCTGTCATGTCGGTACATAGGTGGATGCCTGATTATTTTAATAAAATGTATTATCTCATTTAAAAAAAAATCATTACTTCAAGTAGATTACAACTCACAGCAGCCCTATAGGACAGAGTAGAACTGCCACATAGGACTTTCCACGAGTGCCCGGGGAGATTTGAGCTACTGACCATTTTTGGTTACTAGTTGAACTGTTTAGCACTATGCCACCAAGTTTTCCATGATGTTCTGTACAAGAGACATATTAATTTTTATCTAGTATTTTGACTGGTAGTCTTTTAAGTTACTCTAAATTATTTGCTAAAATTAATGTATGTTACATGTGTTATTTAATAATTTAATGGTATCTCTATTGGATCCAAAACAGAAAGAAAGAAAAGGGGATGGGGGGAATGCCATCAAGTCTATTCTGACACATAACTATTCTATAGGACAGAGTAGAACTGTTCCACAACAATTCCAAGGAGAGCCTGGTGGATTCAAGCTGTTGATGTTTTGGTTAGCCATGGTAGCTCCTAACCATCAGGGTGTGTATTGGTTTGAGTTGTTGTGTGTCATCAAGACTACACTGACTCATAGTAATCCTATAAGACAAAGTAGATTGGGCCCTTAGGATTCTATAGGTTGTAATCTTTACTGGCTTTTCTCTGGCAGAGTTAATGGAGAAGTCGACCTGCCAACCATTTGGTTAGCAGCTGAGCACTTAAACACTGCACCACCAGCACTTCTTACATTGGTTTGAGCGGACACTGGAAATTGCCTTTGATAAACTTTTCCAATACATATTTGCTTGAGTTTGAGGTCAACAATCACATCATCTGCAAAGAAGTTTATACTGTGTAACTCTTTTCATACAATGCCATATTAATTTTCCCATATTTTATTTAGAATACTTTTTTCCAGATTTATATGTAAGTCTGATCCACAGTGTCCTTTCATGTGCAACACACATCTAGATTAGATTTTAGATTTATAGTAATCTCACAGAATTAATTAAAATATTTGTTTTAATACTTATCCTCAAACTGTTTTTTGCCTTGTCGTAGGGGCTATGAGAAGGGAATTTCAAAATTATGGTAGTGATTTCAACTTTCCATAATTTTTCCTAATACCAGTGGGAAAGTGTTGAGAATGTCCTTATGAGGCATAACGCTTGCTACTGATTTTTAGTGGATATATTTTTCTCCAGATGTTATTCTCTAATTTTAGGTCCCTGAGAGTATTATTATTTAATCAAAATGAGTGTTGAATTACCAAATATCTTTTTCATTATACAAGGTGATTACATCAATCTATTAATGTGATGAATCACATAAGTATTTTTCTCAGTCCATCAATCACATATTCAGTCCCAGAATAATACTTTTAAAATTATACTGTCTAACCCTTTTTGTACAATGCCATATTAATTTTCTCATATTTTATTTATAATACTTTTTTCCAGATTTATATGTAAGTTTGGCCAATGGTGTCCTATCACATGCAATACATATCTAGATTGGATTTCAGATTTATAGTAATCTCATAGAATGAAGTAAAACATTTTTCTATGCTCAAAACACTTAAAACCAGAGAAATCATTTTTTATCAGAGTATGCTTGAAGCCTTAACATTATTTGGGACTGTTATTTGGAGCAGTAAAACCTTTAAATCTTTTTCCATTTCACTATTTTTAAACAGCCATAATTTAATGTTCATTATTTTTCTTTCTAAAATTATTTAATCTGAATTTTCAAACTTACTGACATAAAATTCTACACAGTATTTTTTTATTTAGATTACTAAGGCACTCAGAATGACCTAATATTGGTCTTATATACATTTTTTCTTGATGCTATTTTGCATAAGTCTGCCCGCTTTTTTTAAAAGACAGATTTGTCATTGTACTGTTCAGATTTATTTTTTTCTGCTTAATAATTCCTACTTTAATCTTTTGTTAATTTTGCTTTTTAGTGCACTTTTAGACTACTTATGAACCACAGTTGAAAATTGGAAATCCAACTGATTTCCCCTGACATTTGCATTTTCTAAGACCCAGAATGGAGATTCTCAAAGAAGATTTTCTTGATGATATTCTCTCAGTGATACTCTCTCAGTATCACTGATGTGCTTTTGGTAATAACTTCTTCTCACGAATGTGATTTGGAAAAAACTAAAGCTACTGCAAGATTATTTTAATATTGACATTTAATGTGATTCAATCACTTGTAAATACTTTTATAACAGCATCTAGGTGACTGAACAAACACCTGGGTATCATAACCTTGCGAAATTGACAAACAAGATCAACCATTGTGTAAGAGCTTTTCAAACAGAGATGTCTAGGGAATCTGATGAATCTAGTGAATCATGATGCTTTGTCTCCCTCCTTCCCTCCTCCCTGCCTGCCTGCCTCTCTCTTTCCCTCCATCCTTCCTTCCCTTTAGACTTGTTTTGCAAACACATCATAGGGTTAGCAACTGGGAGGCATACACGTTCTTGACACTGTGACTTTCAACTAAAGCCACAGGAGAAGGGATGTGCTCAGACTTAACTAAAAAGGAAAGGTCAGGCATGGACAGAACTTAACAGGCTGAAAGAGTCTTATAGGGTTCTGCTTTCCATTGGTATTTCCATTTTTCTTCTCTTTTGTTTTTAAAACATATCTACATCTTCCTTCTTTGTAAAGAATATTTTAGGTTGTCATTTTTTTAACTTATTAAACACATTGTGTGGCATTCATTTCTCACATTTGATAAGAATATAAATTGAGGCTCAAAGTGGTCATGACAGGTATAGCTTGTGAGTAGGTCAAGATTTCTCATCACTTGTTTCTGGGTCTAGTATCTATGTTTTCCATACTAAAGTATGTTGTCTTCTCTGTTTACCGAAAGTCCTTTATGTTACATTCCATTTATTTGTCTTTTCAGCTACAGTATATTTCTCAAGAATATAACTGTGTCAAATTTATTTACAGCTATAATCCTCAAAGTCTGTGTCAATGCCTAAAATAAATGTTCAGAATTACTTTCATTAGTTTGAATTCAATTGCCTCTCACAAAATAACTTGTAGTCTATAACTGTTTGAGATTATACAAATTTAAAAGGTTCATTTCAACAAACATATGCTGAGAATCTATCTGTAACAGACCCTAAGTTTGCTATCATGGGGTCTTCAAGTTAAGAGAATTGCCTTCAAGATGTTTACAGTCTAGTGAGAGAGAATCACAACAACCAACATTAGTAAACAGAAGTTCTAAAAGTGTTAAACATTCTTTCGAGGACTGTTCTATGAAAGGGCAGAAAAAAACAAAACCAAAGCTTGCTGCCGTCAAGTCAACTCTGACTCAGTGACCGCAGAGCATGGGCTAGAACGGCTCTGTAGGGTTTCCCAGGAGGAGCTGCTGGGTTTCAAATACTAATCTTTTGGCTAGTAACCAAGAACTTAACCACTGTGACACCAGGACTCTGGATAAGGGTGACCCAAACCAAAACCCATTGTTGTTGAGTCGATTCCAAATCATAGCAACCCTGTGAGTATAATGGTGAAACAGGGAGATGTTAAATTTTTTACAGTGGGAGTAGGGCAATATACAAGAAAATTGTTGTGTAATGTACTTTTTATTTTCCACATTCTTAACCTGCCTGTTTGGTTACCATTTACCCTCAGGTTACAGAAAGTTTGTGTGTGGGGGGGGCACATAGATATATGTACATGCATGTATAAATATATATGCATGTATATACACAAACATATAAACATGTATATGTGTATATATACACAGGTGTATGTATTTATACACATACGTGTATACACATACACATAAATATGCACGCATATGTAAATATATACACACAAATTTACTGTCAGGTTACAGGAAGTAAAAGTAGATGAGGGTAAATGTACGTGTGTATATATACACATACCACACACATATACACGTGTGTATACACACATGTGTGTACACATGTGCATGTATGTATATGCGTACATGCACGTATGTAATATGTGTAAACGTGCTTGTATGTGTGTGCATGCATACAGGTATGCATATATAGATGCAGTGCCAAAAACTGCAATTACATCAGCTATAATGTTTTTTGTTTTGTATATTGCAAAAATTATTTAATGAGTAAAATAAGAGACTTTCTGAGGCTGCAGAGAAAAACTTAAAAGAACTGTCTCACATAGAGGAAAATCTTGATAATGGAGAGACAAAAAATGTCTCAATTATCAGTCATAGAGAGAAAAGTCTCAGAGATTGCCAAATAACAGTAATACTGATCCTTTTACCTTTTCATTTTCTTGCCCAATAATATGAAAAAACATCACGGAGAAATTAGATATTGAGAGGACAAGCAGCTGGAAAAAGAAAGAGCACACAAAAATTTATAATACAGCTAATGCAACCTTGTTTTGGGAGAAAGGATATCTGGGAGGTAAAGGGATACGTATATTTGAAGTTACCTCTAATAACTCTAAGCCACGACAACTACAAACTCATACCCAAGTGCCTGCATTAGAGTTCTCTAGAAAGAGAACCAAATATATATTTATATATGTGTGCGTGTATATATATTCATATATATATATGTCATACAGCAATGACACATCATGCTTGGTAGAGTGGAGGATCAATGAAAAAGAGGAAGACCCTTGATGAGATGGATTCACACAGCAGCTGCAACAATGGCCTTAAGCTTAAAAACAATTGTGAACACGGCACAGGACTGGGCAGTGTTTCATTCTGTTGTTCATAGGGTTGCTATGAGTCGGAACCAACTCTATGGCACCTGACAACACCAACAATGACACATACTGTATTTAAAATAAGAGCAAGACAGATTTATTGAAGCCAAGCCAGCCAAGTGCCGTCGAGTCGGATCCAACTCATGGTGAAAGGAAGGACAAATTGAGCTAAGGATGTCCTGAATCTCATAAAGAGGAAGCCAACTGTGCTGGATCATAAGCCACAGTTACACAGTAAAACCAGGAATTAAAAGGTAAGATATTCTGACTGGTTGCCGAGCATTTAGGAACTGAGACGTGGGACACCCTAAAGCAAGGATTTTGCTTGGATTGGTTTACATAGCATATGTGGGTTAAGGTAATATTGGTTTGAAAGATATTCCACTCTGGAAAGACAGAATTTATGTACAGGGCACCAAGACTCCTTGGGAGAAAGCTGACATTTAAGTCAAAGCCTCTTGGGAACAAGCTGACAACATTCTTTCTCATCTTAGTTGCAAAGAAAAGCATTTCCTAAGATATAAGAAACTCTGTAAAAAGATTAAATGTGTCTAAGGCTACAGCACAGGTAACAAACAAGGAGTCAAGCACATGTAACAGGCCCATGTAACCCCTTTTAGTTTCACCAGACATCTCTGTTTGAAAAGCCTTTGCACAATGGTTAATCTTGTTTGTCAATTTGGCAAGATTATGATACCTAGTTGTTTGTTCAGTCACCTAGATGCTGTTGTAAAAGTATTTACATGCGATTGAAACATTTGCCCTTAAGCAGATTTTCCTCCATAACATGAGCCCCAACCAATCATTTGAAGATCTTAAGGGCAAAAAAGTTTTCTCAAAGATGTATACTGCATGAAAACAATAGAAATTTCACCAGAATTTCGTTTGTTCCCTCACTATCTGATTTACTAATTTGAAAATACAGCCATGTCTTGTATAATGTTTGTTCAGGCAGTGTTTGATTGCATGTCTGTCTGTGATCCCATGAGATTACAAACCACTGGAAGGAAAAGAAGCCTACAGCCCCATCCCACACAGGAGCTAGGAAAGGAGAAAGGCTCACAGTTAAGCTTCACTTAATGTCCATGACATGCAATGGGAAATTGGAGGTAATGAGATTTGAATGCTGTGCAAACACTGTAGTCTATATGCACACATCTCTTGAGCCCAGACCCCTCAGCTTGCTACTCCCTTGGGCACAAGCCCGGTCATCTGCCTCATCCCCATGTTTTCCTTCCACCCTTCTTCTCTTAGAGCTTTTCTCTTTCTCTTGATCTTGTGGAAGGCAGGCCCACATATTTCTCCTTTTCCTCTTGCTCTATAACCACAGACACATGTGGTTGGCCATTGCCCTAATGGATGTTACATGATGTATGACTGTGTGTTGTTTGCACTACACTAAAATCACATATGTCCTAGGGCACAGAATATTTCCTGAACTTAAGTGATACATGACTGTATAAGACTGCTGGAATTTCTGGTCCGTTGCCTAACCTACAGATTTTGGACTTGTAAGCCCCCACAATCACATGAATTAATATCTCAGAAATCTCTCTGTCTCTCTCACTCTCTACTTCTCCATCTCCACCTCTCTCTGTCACTCTCTCCCTCCACACTCTCTCTATATGTGTGTGTGTGTGTATGTTTCAGTTGTAGTTGAGTCAGTTTCAACTCATGGCAATTCCGTGTATATAAGAGTAGAACTGCTTCAAAGGGTTTTTGATGAGCATGTACATAGAGACAAAAATCATCACAGCTAGACCAATAAACAACATCTGATAGATGGAGACAAAATGAAATTTTAAAGGATTTCATTTTATTTGGATCCACAATCAACACCCATGGAAGCAGCAGTCAAGAAATCAAAAGACACGCTGTAGTGGACAAATCAGCTTCAAAAGACTTCTTTAAACTGTTGAAAACATACCACCTTGAAGACAAAGGTGTGCCTGACCTAAGTCATGATGTTTTTCAATAGCTTCATACGTGTGTGAAAGCTGGGCAAAAAATAAGGACGACAGAGAAAGAATTGATGCCTTTGAATTGTGGTGCTGGAGAAAAATATTGACCATAATATGAATATAACATGCACTGCTATAGGAAAATAATAAATCTGTCTTGAAAGAAGTACAACCAAATTGTTCCTTAGAAATAAGGATAGTGAGATGTCTTTCATATTTAGGTCATGTTGTCAGGAGAGATCAGTCCATGGAGAAGGACATCATGCTTGATAGTGTGGAGGGTCAGTGAAAAAGAAAGATTTTCAATAAAATGGATTGACACGGTGGCTGCAACAAGGGGCTCTTGCACAGCAACGATTGTGGGCATGGCGCAGGACAGTCAGTGTTCTGTTCTGCTCTGCACAGGGTCACCAAGAGTCAGAACCAACTTAATGGCATTTAACAACACAACATAGACATGCATATACGTATGTACTGAAACCCAGGTGGCATAGTGATGAATTGCTACGGTTGCTAATTGAAAGGTCAGCACTTCAAATGCTCCAGATGCTTCTTGGAAACACCATGAAACAGTTCTATTCTGTCCTATAGGGTTACTAGAAGTCAGAATCAACTTTACGGCAATGGGTTTGGTTTTGTTTTTATTAAACAAATATGCACACATATAAATATGTATGTTATTGTATATTATTCCATCTGCTTTTGGTGCTTCTTATGTCATTCAGTGGAAACTTTAGTGGCATAGTGGTTAAGTGCTACAGGTCCTAACCAAAAGGTCAGCAGCTCAGATCCACCAGGCACTCCTCAGAAATCCAGTGGGGCAGTTCTACTGCATTCTACAGGGTCATTATGAGTCAGAATTGACTTGATGCCAATTCTTTTTAAATGTCATTCAGTACTTTCCCCATAGATTCCTTCAATACTGCAACTTAAGTCTTGAATTTTTTTCTTCAGTTATTTCAGCTTGGGAAATACCAAGCATGTTCTTCTGTTTTGGCTTTCTAACTGTAGTTGTTTGCACATTAAATTATAATACTTTATATTTTACTTTGTCCTTTCTCAAGCAGCCTTTTGAAATCTGCTGTTAGGCTCTTTCATCATTTTTTCTTTCACTTTAGCTACACCTCACTCGAGAGCAAGTTTTAGAGTATCTTCTGACATCCATTTTGGTTTTTCCTTTCTATTCTCTCTTTTGAAATGCCACTTTCTTCACATATGATGTCTTTGATGTAGTTTCATAACTCATCTGGTCTTTGTTCATTAATGTTCAGTTCATCAAGTCTGTTTTTAAGATGGCTTCTAAATTCAGGTAGAATGTACCATTGTATTCAAGGTCATTCTTTGGCTCTTGTGAACTTGCTCTAATTTTGTTCAACTTTAATTTGAACATGCATATAAGCAATTGATGGTCTGTCTCACAGTTGTGCATTTCATCTGGTAAGGTCCACATGTACAGTTGCTGTATATGTTGTTGAAAAAGATATTAAGCTGCTAAGCCACCAAAACACTGCTGTCAAGTCAATCACATCTCATAGAGACCCTATATGTATTATTAATGCAGAAAATTTGGTCCTGAAGAGATTCCATCATACATTCTCCTGCACCTTTTCTATCACTAAGGTCATATTTTCCAAATACCAATTCCTCATTTCTAATTCTCACATTCCAATCACCAGGAATTATCACTGCATCTTGATTGCATGTTTGATCTATTTCTGATGGCAGAAGTTGGTAGACATCTTCAGTTTCTCCACATATGGCCATAGTGGTTTGTTTGTAAACACGAAGAATAATCCCATTAACTGGTCTTTCTTGTAGGTGTATGGATATTATCCTATAACTGACCACATTGTACTTCAGGACGGATCTTAAGATAGTCTTTTTGATGATGTATGACCACAACGCCATTACTCCTCAAATTGTTATTTCCAACATTAGACCGTACGATTATCTCATTAAAAAGGGCCAGTACCAATCCATGTCACTCACTAATGCATAGAATATTGATGTTTATGTCTTCTGTTTCTTTTTTGCAGTTTCTAATTTCCCTAGATTAATCCTTTTTTCAGTCCATGTTAATGAATGTTTGTAACTGTTTCTGCTCATTTTGAGTCATGCCATATCAGCAAATAAAGGTCCCAACACAGTGAATCCATTCAGATTGTTAAGGTCAACACCTCTTTGAGGAAGTATCTCTTCTCCAGCCATATTTTGAGCCTTCCAACCTGAGGAGTCATCCTCTCGTACTGTATTAGACAGTGTTCCTCTGCTATTTATAAGGTTTTCACTAGCTAGAGTTCTCAGAAGTGGACTGATAGGTACTTTTCCTAGTCTGTCTTAGTCTAGAAGCACAACAGAAACTTGTCTACCAAGGATGACCTTACTAGTATTTCAAATACCAGTGACAAAACTTCCAGTACATACATGTATGTATGTGTAGATAGACAGATGCATGTATGTGTACTTGTATAGACATCCATCTATCTCTCTCTCTATCTCTCTCTCTCTCTCTATCTCTCTATCTCTCTATCTATCTATCTATCATCTATCTATCATCTATCTATCTATCTATCTATCTATCTATCTATCATCTATCATCTATCTATCATCTATCTATCTATGTATCTATCATCTATCATCTATCTATCTGTCTGTCTGTCTGTCTATCTATCATCTATCTATTTATCTATCTGTCTATCTGCCTATCTATCTATCATCTATCTGTCTCTCTCTCTCTATCTATCATCTATCTGTCTGTCATCTATCTGTCTGTCTATCTATCATCTATCATCTATCTATCTATCTATTTATCTGTCTATCTGCCTATCTATCTATCTATCATCTATCTATCTATCTGTCTCTCTATCATCTATCTATCTACCTATCTATCATCTATCCATCCATTCATCCATTTAGCCAGCCAGCCAGCCAGCCATGCAGCCATCTGTCATCTGCGTATCTATGCCAAGACCAAGTCATTGCCACTGAGTCAGTTCTAAATCAGATAGATCATATAGGATAGAGTAGAACTGACTCACAGGATTTTGAAGCAGCAACTGGTAGATTCAAACTGCTAAACTTATGGTGAGCAGCCAAACTTCTCATCATTACATCATTAGCGCTCCTATTCAAACTGCTGATTTTTTAGTTAGCAGCCAAGTCTATAACCACTACAACATGGTATATGCAGGTCTGAAAATTAAGTTCTCCAATTTGCCATCATGCATTTACATTGGCAGCACTGTATAAACAACTGAGTAAGGTTTCATAACCTTGGTCTATCAGTGTCTCATAGCTGTGTTTGTGTCAACGTGTGGCAGTGTCTTGCCAAGTGGTGTTTGTTATTACTGTTGTGGTAATTTTGTCTGCTGTCTTGAGAATGTTGGAGCTTGAATTAGAGAAACAAACAAACATTAAATTTCTTGTTAAACTTAGCAAGAGTAGAAGTGAAATCAGGGCCACGTTAGCTCAAGTTTATGGGGATGATGCCGTGAGGAAAATGGCAGTGTACAAATGGAGTAAACGTTTTTCTGAGTGGAGAGAAAGCACTCATGAAGAGAGGTCAGGGCAGCCCATCAAAAGCAGAGCTGAAGAAAACGTTTCAAAAATTTGTCTAATTGTGCATCAAAACTGTTGGCTGACTATGAGAAGCTTAGCAGATAAAGTAAACATTGATAAACAGGAAAATTTTAACTGAAAGTCTTGGCATAAGAAAAGTGTGTGTAAAAATGGCCCTGAAGGAGCTGACCAATGAATAAAAGCAAAGGAGAGTTGAAGCTTGCCAAGACCTTTTGGAGAGGCAAGGTGATGCTTTGGGCCATGTTATCACTGGTGATTAAACATGGATGTACCCATACGATCCTGAAACAAAACGTCAAAGTACAAAATAGAAGTCAGCCAATTCTCCACAATCAAAAAAGTTCTGAATCAAGAGTCAAAAAGATGTTGCTAAGCATTTTTTTTGATATCGAAGGGATTGTTCATTATGAATTTGTACCAGCTGGACAGTTAAGTAAGTTTACTATTTGGAAGTACTGAAAGGCTGCATGAAAAAGCTTGATGGAAACGACCTGAACTTTTCCCCAGCAACTCATGGCTCTTGCACGACAATGTACTAGCTCACACAGCATCCTCCTGCGAAGGACTTTTTAGCCAGTAAACAAATAACTGTATTGGAACACCATATCTACATGCCTGATCTGAAAGGAAGACATTTTGAAGACATTCAGGACATCAAGGGTAATACAATGACAGCTCTGATGGCCATTCCAGAAAAAGATTCCAAAATTGCTTTGAAACTGAAGGGTGGACTAGTCGCTGGTTTCAGTGCATAGCTTCCCAAGAGGAGTACTTCAAAGGTGACTGTAGTGATATTCAGCAATGAGGTATACAGCACTTTTTCTAGGAAGAGTTCATGAATGTAATTGCCTAGCCCTCATATATATATGTATACATATATGCACACACACATATATGAATATGCACGTATGTGTGTGTGTCTATGTAAGGGAGGTGGCTAGTTCAACCTTGAGCATGACTCATTTTTGCTGCTTTTGCTTTTGTCTTAGCAACCATTACCCTATACATAGACTTCAAGTTGCATCCTAGACAATCTTTTTCTTTGTAACCAAGCCAAGAATGAATGCTGACTGCTGCTTGCCATGAAGCCTTGACACAAACATTAGTTTCATCCAAGGATTCTAAACTCCAACAGCTTCTGTAAACTTTATGTTCCCAGAAAGGAATGTCTTTGCAAACCAATCCTGGTAAAACCCCCACTTCGAGATGTCCCCCTCCGAGTTCCTTAATTGCTGGGTAATCAGTCCAGAACACTGCCCCTTAATGTTTTGGAGAGGCAAGATGATGCTTTGGGCTATGTTATCACTGGTGATTAAACATGGGTGTACCCATATGATCCTGAAACAAAAAGTCAAAGTGCAAAATAGAAGTCAGCCAATTCTCCACAACCAAAAAAGTTTTGAATCAGGAGCCGAAAAGATGTTGCTAACCTTTTTTTTGATATCAGAGAGATTGTTCATTATGAATTTGTATCAGCTAGACAGTTAAGTAAGTTTACTATTCGGAAGTGCTGAAAGGTTGCATGAAAAAGCTAGATGAAAATACCTGAATTTTTATAAACTGTATAAATATAGTTATGTGACTCCAGCACAACTGAGTGCTGGCTTTCCCTTTGTGAGATTCATTGCATTCCCAGCTTGAGTTGCCTTTCCTTTCGATAAATATCTCTCGATACTCTTTTCAATAGAACATGTGTCGTGACTCTACACCATTATATCAAATTATCCTAAAAATATCATCTTAAACTTTGTTATTAATTGGTCAAATGAGCTAATTGACCTTTTCTCTAAATTTTCTTTCAAATCTTGCTATCAATGATTTTAATTAGTTCTTTCCTTTGTAAAGAGAGGTCAGCATTCTTAAGATAAATCAGGAGTATAATTACCCACATGCATTTATTTAAAAATTGACAAAATGTTACATATTTTGAGGCATTATATTTTTTTCTAAGGTTTTGTACTTTAAAAGGTTAACATTTTGATGCACAGTAAGAATGTCATGGGACTTACTTTATAGACGAAGCACTTGAGGTGCACGTTATATTAATGGATCCAGGTCACTTGCTAAGCAGCCACAAGTCAGACACTCAACTAGAAGCTCAGTGTTTCCTCTTTAGAGTCATTTATAAACCTGATTCAAGTGATGGTTCTGATTTCTAACTATTCTTTGATCTTTGATGGCACCCCTCTCTAATTATTATCACACAATGTTATAGAAAAAAAGTCACTTTTGGATAATTACCTTTTCTCCCCAAAAGGAATATTCCTAAAGTTCTTTGATTCAAAAAAGAAAAAAAAAAAGTGCACTTACTTCTCCCACTTTCTTAGGAAGTGTTAGTAGAAGTGTTAAAGCAATCAAATTTAAGTCTCCTAAAATAGTCAACCCACGAAAAGAGACACAGTCTGTTAATTGGTGCCAAGCTTGAAAAATAAAATTAATTCAAAGAACAAGAACTCATTTGTCATGAGATAGGTAATATATGGATGCAGTGCTTTAAATTAGACAAGATCTTACTTTTTCATTGATTGTCCCAAATGTTACATCTTGGAAATAGGAAAACAAAATTTTTGTTTCAGTTGATACAGAGGGTGCATTGTATTTGTAAACTGTTATATCAGGAATTATTATTTTTTTTGCTACTACTTTTATTGAACATTGTTTTTCTTTATGTATTTTTTAAATTAAATAAAAAAACGAAAGTGTATATATTCTGTACTTACAATATTGGGTTAAGAGAGGAGGAGTACACAAGTTGTGTAGAAGTACCATTAATATTAATCTTCTCACTAATGTGTATTGTCACCAATTTCACCCTACCAAATTTCTAGCAGTTATCTAATCTAAACCCTCACCCCTTGCCTTCCCACCCTCCCACCGTCCGCACCTTTGTAGTCATCAAAGAGTCTTTTATTACATATGAGTCTGCTTTTAAGTTTTTATCATACAGGTCTCATATAATAATTGTCCTGTCGCTGACTAGTTTCACTCAACACAATGTCCTCTAGTTGAGACCAAATTGAGAGATGTTTCCTGCTATCATCGTTGTTCTTTATCAGTGTATAGTATTCCATGGAGTATATATACCAAACTTCACCCATCCATTCTTCTATTATTGGGCATCTGGGTTGATTCCAACTTTTTGCTATTGTGGACTGTGCTGCAATGAACATTCATGTGCATGTAGCAGTTGGTGTGAATGGCCTTGATTTTGTAGCACACATTCCGAGCAGAGGAATTACTGGGTCAAATGGTATATCTATATCTATTATTTTAAGGTAACACCAAATTGCTCTGCAAAGAGGTTGTGCCATTCTGCAATCCCACCAACAGTGTAGGAGAGTTCCAATCTCTTCACAGCCTCTCCAACATTTATTGTTTTGAGTTTTTTGGATCATGGCCAATCTTGTTGGGGTGAGGTGGTATCTCATTGTCATTTTGATTTGAATTTCTTTAATAATTAATGATTGTGAACATGTCTGCATGTGTTTTTTGGCTGCCTGGATCTCCTCTTTAGAGAAGTGTCTGTCCATCTCCTTTGCCCATCGCTTAATTGGATGATACGTCTTTTTCTTATTGATATTTTGTAGAACCTTATAGATTATGGAGATCAGGTGTCGATCTGACAGAGTTGCCAAATATTTTTTCCCATTCTGTAGGTGGTCTTTTAATTCTTTTGATGAAGTCTTTGGATGAGCAAAAGTGTTGGATTCTTATTAATTCCCATTTATGTATTTTCAATTCTATGAATGTGTTTTGTTTGTCAGATTTTGAAGTCTGTCTATATTGCATATTAGAATGTCCATTGTTGACCCTATTTTATCTTGGATGAGCTTTATTGTTTTAGCTTTTATATTTAGGTCTTTTATCCAATATGAGTTGATTTTTGTATCAGGTGTGAGATATGGGTCTTGTTTCAATTTTTTGCAAATGGATATCCAATTATGCCAGCACGATTTTTTAAGGAGACTGCTCTTACCCCAGTTCAAAATCTTACGACCTTTGCCAAATATCAGTTGTTCATAAGAGGATGGTGGCATCTCTGGGGTCTCTACCTTGTTCCATTGGTCTATATGTCTCTTTTTGTACCACTACCAGGTTGTTACACTGCTGTGGCAGTGTAATAGGTTTTAAAGTCAGGTAGTGAGAGGCCTCCCAGCATGTTCTTCTTTTTCAGTAGTGCTTTACTTATTCGGGGTTTCTTCCCTTTCCAAATAAAGCTGATAATTTGTTTCTCCACCTCATTAAAAAATGTTGCTGGAATTCGTATTGGGATTGCATTATATAGAGTCCTTTGGGAAAAATAGACATTTTCACAATATTGAGTCTTCTTATCCATGAGCAGGGCAGATTTCTCCACTTATGTAAGTCTCTCCTAGTTTCTTGTAGTAAAGTCTTGTAGTTTTCTATGTAAAGATCTTTTATTTCTCTAGTTAGATTTATTCCTAGGTATTTTATCTTCTTGGGGACTATAGTGAATGGAATTGATTTGGTGATTTCTTCTTTAATAATTTCACTGTTGGTATAAAGGAATCCTATTGATTTAGTTATGTTTATCTTGTACCCCGATACTTTGCTGAATTCTTCTATTAGCTCCAATAGTTTACTTATGGATGTCTTTGGATTGTCTGTATAAACAATCATATCATCTGTGAAGAGGGAAATCTGTACTTATTCATTGCCCATATGGATGCCTTTTATTTCTTTGAGTTGCCTGATTGCTCTGGCTAGAACTTTTAGCACAATGTTGAATAGAAGTGGTGAGAGCAGGCATCCCTCATAGGGAATTCTGTCAGTCTTTCACCATTCAGGATGATGAAAGCAGTTGGCTTTGCATAGATGCTACTGATTGTATTGAGGAATTTCTCCTTTATTCCTATTTTTCTGAGAGTTTTAAGCATGAATGGATGTTGAACTTTGTCAAATGTCTTTTCTGCATCAATTGACAAAATCAGGTGATTTTTATCTTTTGTATTATTAATATGGTTGATTACATTAATTGTTTTTCTGGTGTTGAACCAGCCTTGCATCTCTGGAATGAAACCCACTTGATCATGATGAATGATTGTTTTCATATGCTGTTGAATTCTATTGGCTAGAATTTTGTTGAAGATTTTTGCATCTAGATTCGTGAGTGATATTGGTCTGTAAATTTCTTTTGTTGTGGGATCTTTCCCTGGTTTTGGTATCAGGGTTATGCTGGCTTCATAGAAGGAATTTGGAAGTATTTCATCTCTTTCTATGGTATGAGATAGCCTCATTAGTATTGGAGTTAATTCTTCTCTAAAAGTTTGGTAGAATTCTCTGGTGAAGCCGTCTGGGCCAGGACTTTTTTTGGTTGGTAGATTTTGGATGACTTCCTCAATCTCTTCCTTTGTGATAGATTTAAGTTGATCTATTTCTCCTTGTGATAGTCTTGGTGAGTTATATGAATCTAGAAATTTGTCCACTTACCCCAGCTTTTCAAACCTGTCAGAGTATAGCTTTTAATAGTACTCTGTTATGGTATATTTTATTTCAGATGGGTCTGTTGTAACATCTTCCAACTTATTTCTTAATCAGGTTATTTGTATCTTCTGTTGTTTTTCTTTTGCAAGTTTAGTCAATGGTTTGTCAATTTTGTTGACCTTTTCGAAGAACCAGCCTTTGGTATGTTAATTTTTTCAGTTGTTTTTCTGTTCTGTAATTCATTTAGTTCTGCTCTAATTTTTGTAATCTGTTTTATTCCGGTGCCTGAGGGGTTTCTTTGTTGCTCTCTTTCTACTTGTTCAAGCTGTGAGGTTAATTCTTTAATTTGTATTCTTTCTACTTTCCAGAAGTGTGCATTTATAGAGATAAACTGACCTCTGAGCACTGCTTTTGCTGTTTCCCATAAATTCTGGTAGGATGTGTTTTCATTCTCATTTGAATCCATAAATTTCTTTAACGTGTCTTTAATTTCTTTTATAACCCAAGGCTTTATGAGTAAAGTGTTGTTCAGTTTCCACAAGTTGGAGTTTTTACCTATGAATTTTCTGTTATTGATTTCAACTTTTATAGCTCTGTGGTCCGAGAAGGTACTTTGCAATAAGTCAATGTTTTGGATTTTATGGAGAATTGCTTTATGACCTACCATATGGTCTATTCTGGAGAATGTTCCATGTGCTTTGGAGAAGAAGGTATATCTATCTGTTGATGGATGAAAAGATCTGTATGTTGATAAGGTCAAGTTGGTTGATTGTTGTAATAAGATCTTCTGTATCTTTACTGAGCTTTCTTCTGGATGATCTATCCTTAAATGAAAGGGGAGTGTTAAAGTCTCCAGCTATTATTGTGGAATGATCAATCTCATTTTTCAGTGTTGTCAGTATTTGTTCAATGTATTTAGGTGCTTTGGTATTGGGTGCATAAATATTTAATATTGTTAAGTCTTGCTTGAGTATTGAGCCTTCCAGCAATAAATAGTGACCAGCCTTTTCCGTAATAGTGGATTTTACATTAAAATCTATTTTATCTGAGATTAATATTGCTACACCTGCTTTTTTTCGTGTATTATTAGCTTGATATATTTTATTCCAACCTTTAACTCTCAGCTTGGTCTTATCTTTAAGTCTAAGACGTGTTTCTTGTAAGCAACATATAAATGGGTCATGTCTTTTGATCCATGATATCACTCACTGTCTCTTTACTGGAGCTTTCAGTCCATTTACACCCAATGTGATTATTGATAGGTGTACGTTTAGTGATGTTATTGCAGTATGTTTATTTTCATGTTGGTGTTTTCTCTGTTGTTCTTGTTGATCTGTCCTGGGACATTCTTCTTTATGGATGGTATGAGTTTTGATTTTATATTTATTGAGACTTCTGTATTGTGATTTTTCATTTCAAATGGTATGTTTTTAATCAGTTCTATGGCTACATACCTAATCCCTTAACATATAATTATTGAAATCAATTTTAACTATTTTAGAAGTCAGAAACTGTCGCTGCATCAAAAACAACTGTAACTATTGTAGAGTATCCCTCTTTTAATGTGATGGTATTATAGTTGTCATGGTATGATCATGGATTCCCTTATTATAATATTGTAGTTTTTGGCTTGGTATGGTGAAGTTTTGTGCCTCCTTAGCTGATTAGAAATTTGGATGAAGTGCCTTAAATTATCACCTAAATGTATATTTAGGGAAGGGCTTCTTTCAATATTTCACGTAATTTGGGTTTAGTTTTTATGAAGTCTTTAAATTTCTCTTTATTTTCAAAAGTCTTAATTTCACCATTATATCTGATAGCAATTATTGAAACAACAGGGCAAATTAAAAATATATATTTTATTGTGAGTCTGGAGAAAATTTACATAGTGAATTTGGTTCCCACTTCACAATTTCAATGAGTCAGAATTGACTAGATGGCAATGGGTTTGGTTTTACACATATTATTCAGTGACATTGGTTACACTACTCACAGTATGTCAGTATTCTCATTATCTCCACTCTGGTTTTTCTGTTGCCATTAACTTAGGTTGCTTATCCCTCCTTACCTCCAATCTCACACCTAAGGGTAAATGTTGACTTTGAGGTGTCAACTGAATCATTGTTTAGATGAAGACAGTAGCTATGCAGCCAAGCCAAGTGCCGTCGATTCGGATGTAGCCATAGGTAGTATTATTTGTTCTAAGAGCCACTGTCTTTTGACTGATAGGTAACAACCAGCTATTTTGAGTTCCGTGTTGAAAGGCAATCCCAGGGCTGTAGTCTCAGGAACTCCTCTAGTCTGTACTGGTCCAGAGAACATGACCTTTTCTTTAGGAATTTGAATTTTATATCCTACATATTTCTCCCACTCTGTCTTGGGCTATCTGTTGTGTCCCTGGTCAGAACACTCATTAGAGGGAGTCGGGCACCATCTAGTTTTTCTAGTTTCAATGCAGATTCAGCTACAGTTCATGTAAACAATTATCCTTGTAGATTAGTTTCTTCTTTGAGTCTTTGGTTTCTTTCTCTTTTGCCCCAGGTGCATGCATAGAGATGAATAGCTGCTCACAATCTTTGAAGACTCCAGATGCTATTCAATAGATTAGAATGCAGAACATTATCTTTATGTGCTAGCTATGCCAGTTGATCAAGTCACTCACCCAATACCTCCAGATTATGGTTCTAAGCCCTCAAAACCAGAAACCATTTGCTTTGAAGTATTCATTTACGTCTAGGAAATGCCCATAACCATGTCCCCTTTGTGCTTTATTTTACATGTAAATAAACATGTAGCATACACAAGTATGTACCTACATTTCTCTACAGATACACTTCTACCTGCACACCCCTATGCTAAGCACTTGGCACTTGGCTATACATGTAAAAGCACATGTATCTATACACACGTATTTTTGTTGTTATTACTGTTGTTGCAAATTGTATAAGCTGTGATTTTTACCAAAATTTCCCCTTATTCATTTGTACTTCTTAGTGTCATTTTTCCCACAGTCACGGTGTACTGACTTTACCCTTATTCCACCCTGCATTACCCATCAACAAAACTAACAAGTGCCTACTATCTAGAAAGTGATTCATCTTTCTTCACCCTCCCATGCCTGGTAAGTACCAAAAAGTGTCATTTTCTGTGTATGTACCTATTCTTGACATTATATAATAGTCAGATTACAACATTTGTTTTTTTCATGATTGATTTATAAATTCAGCATAATGTCCTCCAGATTCACCCATGCCGTAGTGTATTTTGAGAACTCATTATTCTTTATGGCTGCATGGTACCACATTGTGTGCATGTACCACAGTTTATGTATCATGCATTCATCTGCTGAGGAACAGGTAGGTTGTTTCCATCATTTCTCTATTGTGAACAATGGCACAATAAACATAGGTATGCATTTATCTCTTCAAATCAGTAGCTTTAGTCCCTACAAAAAAAAAAAAAAGCAAAAAAACAAAAACAAGTGCCACTGAGTAGATTCCAACTCCTAGAAATGCTATAGAACAGAGTAGTACTGCCCCATAGTATCCAAGGAGCGCCTGGTGGATTTGAACTGATGACCTTTTGGTTAGCAGAGCCAGTGCTTAACCGCTATGTTTAATCTCTAGGAGTGGAATTTCTGGATCACATGACACTTCTATTTCAAGGTTTCTCAGGATGAGTCATTCCATTTTCCATAATGGTTGAACCGATTTACTATCCCACTAGCAGTGGAGCAGAGTTCCAATCTCCCCATAAGTTCACTAGCATTTGTTATTTTGCGTTTTATTTACCAGTGCCATTTTTGCAGGGGTGAGATATTACCTCATTGTTTTGATTTGCATCTCTCTAATGACTAATGATTGTGAGCATCTTTTCATGTGTTTACCGGCCACTTGAACATCTACTTTGGTGAAGAGTCTGTTCCGGTCCATTAACCACTTTTTAATTCGATTTTTGTCGAGTTATTGAAATGTTCTATAAATTTTATATACTACACCTTTATCAGATAAACCATTCCCAAAGAGTTTTTTCAAATGTGCAGGTTCTCTTTCTACTTTTTTGATAAAGGTTTTGATGAATATTAGCATTTAATTCTTAGGAAGTGTTAGTTATTTTACTTACTTTTTGTGGCTTGTACATTTATAGTTGCATTTAATAACCCATTTCTAAAAAAAAGAAAAAAAATGTCTCATAGTTTTGTCCTTACATTATCTTCCAGGGGTCAGTTGGGCAAATTTTAAAATATATTTCTGAAGGATGGCATGGCTTTTTATATAAACATTATAATTATATACAATTTTATGGTTGAGGTATGTTGGCTTTTAATCATAGCACTCAGTTCAGAGAAACGTGATGCTATTGTTTCCTTATATACTGAAAACATCTGAATTACATTACTATTATGATTAGAAATTACAATCGAAATGCAACTTCACGGAAACTGAAGATTAAGAATTTAAGATATCCATCTTTGTAACATCAAAGCTTAATAAGTAGATGAAAGGAATGACCATTTTGGTATAACTGAGATTTTCCAATGAGTAAAAATGAATGCTATCGTGTCCAGATGATTAAGTGGATATCCACAAGTGTAAAGGAACACGTGTCCCTTGATGTCCTCAGTGACCTCCATTCATTCTCAGAGCATGCACTGCTGCAGGAGGTTTTAATCTACCTTACTTTGTGGGCGCAGGACGTTTGATCACTTTTAGAATTGGACTTCAGACCTGCCATGAAATTTACTTTCATCAGGAAAAGCTAAAAAAGAAAAGGCAACAGTCTTCATGATTCCTCACCTCTGAAGCCCAGTTAATTTTAGGAAACACAACTCATCAAAGAGTTCATAGGGAAGAGATTCTTTGACCTATCCAGAGCAATAATAGATCCCTAGCTCCACACTTGACCTGCAATAGGTCGATAGAAGCTCTTGAGTTTCTGAGGCACAAATCAATGAAAACCTGTACTTACAAAAAATAGAAATATCATAAGTGGAAGAAGTAAATTCCCAACCACTCTTTTAGCTAAACTATAAATGAGATTGGAATTTATGAAATATATTCTCTATGCTTTTTTAGAAAACGTCTACATAAGTGTTTTAATTGGAGATTAAGTGGTATTAAAGTGTATTAAACAAGAGCGACAATCTGGTAGATTCTCTTTAGCTGTCTACTGGCAGCAATTCCCAAAGCCTGCTCATTCAAGTTGCAATTATTTCAGACACATTTCAGAACAAGTGAGTGGTGGGTGTTATGCCAAACTTGATGCAATGGGATGAATGTATGCGTTGCCTGAAAAGTAATCATTAACAAGGGTACCTGGTTTCATCAGCAAATGTGAAATACTTGTACTATAAAATAGACAAGAAAAAGCAGATCATCTAAACATTCCTGTCAAGAGTGCAAATGAGTATCCATCATATACACTGTCAGGTCATTCCTTTTAAAGCATAATTATAATATTTTCTTTTTGTCTTCATTTCCCACCCAACCCCTCAGCAAAATAAAAAGTTAAAACTCGTTGTTACTGAGATGATTCCAACTCATAGCAATCCTATAGAATAGAGAAGGACTTTTTGTAGGGTTTCTAAAGAGCAGCTGGGGAATGCAAACTGCAGACTTTTTTGGCAGCAGTTATGCTGTTAACCACTGAACAACCAGGCCTCCCATTTCTCATACTGGCCCCCTTTAAAAAGAGCCAATAATGCCTCAGCATAATACTCACAGTTCTTTGTGTTCTGAATCACATCTCTTTTGCTATCATCCATTTTCCAAGGACCTTTATTTAAATGCTCTAGCACTATTCTTCACTACTCTTTGGCGTACATTGTTGCTTTGCTAGAAACATCCATGGCAATGTCTCGCTCTCACAGACTCACTTAATCAAGTCAAATAGCATTGTCTTTGGGAAGTGTATAAGACATGTGTTTCCAGCTGAATTTTACCTCTTCTCTGAGTTTCCGTCACCATTTACCAATCTTGGACCCCGAACTGACAGGTCAAGAGAACATGGTGAATTGTCTTCTTTTTCTGATTTGTGTTTCATTTCATGATTTTTTCTTTAATATGATCCATAAAAACTTTACACATTTATCTATAGAATATCTTAATATTGTGTGGTTTCTTTCCAGACTTTTAAAATAATACTTTTTAAAAAAAACATAAATTTAACTTTAAATCACTGAAATCATAGTAATTTTATCATTCATTCAACATTAACTGGGGAACCTGGTGGTGTAGTGGTTAAGTGCTATGGCTACTAACCGAGGTTGGCAGTTAGAATCTACTGGGCATTCCTTGGACACTCTATAGGGCAGTTCTACTCTGTTCTATAAATATTAATACCTATATGTATATAATACTTTCTGGTTCTAAGAAACAGTTCAATCTTCAAAGCCCTACATGGGACACATAATACTATACCCATATACAAATGGAAACTGAAGCTTGAAATGTACTAACTGAACCAAGATCAGAAAAGCAGCAGTTGCCACAGAGACACTCTGGACCCCAATTCTATACCCAGCTCTTTTAGTAAACTTCCCAGCCTTGTATTGCATATTAATGATGAAGTGGTTGATGAATTTTATCCTAGGATCTGACCTCGAAGCCTAGGGAGAAACACAGGTAAATGACCAGAAATTAATCTGTGACCTGCTACAACTGGAATTACTAACCTAGTCAAAAGATACTAAAAATTATTATTTCACCTATTTTGAATATAGCGATATGTGAATGGACAAGTGGGCTCAGCACAGTTTTTTTTTTTTAAGCAAAAAATTCTTAAACTAGAAAAAATGAACATAATAAGAGGTTATACTTTCATTAGAGAAAAGGTCATGTTCATACTGTGCTTTAGGTCCTAAGGCTTGGTGAATCCATCATACTACTTAGAATAATACAGTAATTTACTGGTAAAATAACTGGGCACTGAATTAATAAATCAATTCTGAAGCAAGGAAAAGATACAGCCTGAAAATATCTTCATAGAAGATTTCCGAGTATATCAACCACAAACGCAGCTGAAACCAGTGTCTCCATTTTCACATATGTAACTAGACCACCCTCAATGTCCGAGAAAGGTTCTCTGTGTGAACAGTTAAGGACTTGACTGCTACCTAGAAGGCTGGTGGCTTGAATGGACTCAGAGGCAGCTAGGGAGACATGCCTGTCAAGATACATTTAAAAGGTCACAGCTCTCCTTTGCACACAGGGGTCTCCCTGGGTTAGAAGAGAAATGACAGTAACTAACTACTACGATATTGAAGAAATGAAGATCCCTTGTATTTTAAAATGAAGTCATTTTTTCCATTATGTTTTCAAATTCAATTAATTATAAAGTAAAGGACAAAGGAAAAAAAGAGAAAAGGAAAAAGAAATAAAAAACCTCACTAAATTCCCTTTAAGGAGTATTACCTCTTGCCATTTAGTTAGAAATCACACACAATGGAGGCACGAAACTGTCATCTGTACCTGGCAATCAAACAGCAAATACAGGGCTGTGATTCTCTTCTAGTTGGAATATTTTCCATTATTCCTCTTATTTAATAAACTGACTTGAAAGGGGAGTCTGAAAGACTCTCTCACAATGAATCAAAGTGCTGCTCTGCCTTCCTCTTTTATTATGTGTGCTACGTTTGAAGCTAATGAAGCATAACCCCCGAGCTGATACTTTTATAGATGAAAGAGACATCACAGCACATCTAGTATTCATTGCATCAGCCAGTTGTAGGCAACCCCAAGCACACCTGATTGTCTTGCTCTTCATTTTTGACAGATGATGGGCATTCTTATTGATGCCTTGTCTAAAAATTTCCTACCATGCTTGTATTTTGGGTATTAACTATGAATGAAATTGCTAGGAAAAATCATCTGCAAAATCAAGGGTACATTAAAGTTTACTGGGAATAAGCCCAATTATTCTATTTCACAAAATTAGACACAGTCTCCAACTAGAGCAAATACTGTCTTGAAATAGTTATTCTTAGGAAGTGTGGCATGAGCTGACATTATTTTTATGAGGTTTCCTACCACTTACAACAATATCAAAAATCTAGACAATCAGTTCATATCAAGTAATAAAATCTTTTCTGAAACTAGGACTACCTCATTTTTAAAGGGCATCACTAACAAAATGCATTAGCACAAGTTAGTGTCACAAATTGACTAATTCAATGTCTGAAAAAAAATGCATACCTAAGTGATACTAAATTGGTAACATAGTATAGGAAATACTCTCCACTGTTTATAGAAGCATGTGAATAGATATAATGTAAAACATGGCTTTATATGTAATGTTTAATAGCTATTTAACTCTTTAAAATGCTAATGTAAAAAATATTTTTTAAAAATTGGTTCTACTTGCTGCACATTGGCTGCAACAATGAGCTAAATTCTAACAACAGTTTGTGAGAATGGCGCCCAACAGGCAGCATTTTCTTCAGTTGAACACAGTATAGTCACTCAGCGTTCAAATCAACTGGGTGGCAGCTAACAGCAACAACAGTGGAATCCAAAGGGTATAAAATTATTTTCAAAATAGTAAGGTCTATCCGTTCTGAGTAGAAATATTGCTCTTGCTCATAAGAGTAGAAAATAGTTGGGCACACAGTGCATGCAAATAATACTTGACAAAAATTCATCCTTCCTTTTGTAATGTGATGTACTATTCTGCTTCTTTAATAGATACTTCTTAGAATGTATGCATTCTATTTGGAAGTGAAGGAAAGTATTTGAAGTAGGGCTATAAAATACTCCAGAAATCACACATGTTCACATTATTATGGAAAAATTTTATCATGAGCTATCACAATCAAAACAGTTATAAAAACTATGGTGAGAACAGAGCAACTGACCAAAAAATTGCTGTGTGAGTGCACAGTAAGAAAGTTTTGAAAACGTGTACAAGAATAAAGTACTAAATCAGGGATGAGAAAATGGATAGAGGACAAGTATCCCTACCATACAAATACTGTGCCTTAATTGTCACAGTTTTCATCATCAAATGACTACACAAAAACCAGAATCTATAACTTATCAAATAATTCAAAAGTAAGCTCCAAATTTGACATTTTATGTACATTTTCATGTACATGTCACATGGGTTGTAAAATTTGTTTTAAAGAAAGTAAAATTATCAAAAGTACAGATTGTTTTTCAACAAAATGAATGTGACCAGTCTGAGAATTAGTCAAGTCAAAACTAGTTTTGTGTTCTTTTGTTGCTTTAGTTACACCAATTTAACCAAGTGGTGTGTGTCACTGATTCAGGATCTGTTGTGGCTGTGGTTTTACTTACTAACTCTTTAATATGCAGTTGAATCAGTTCTTTACTTTCATTGGGTAATAAGCTAGAAAAGTCCACCGGAGACCAGCTGGCTCTGGCTTTGCATTAAGTTGCTCCGTTCCTACATAGTTTGCTGTCAAGCTGACTACATTAAAAATCAGAAGTCTATTGTTGGCTCATCCATGCTCGCCCAGTTTCTCATTTGAAAAACGAAGCATTGAACTGCAAACACCGCATTAAATTTTAGTAATTACAGTTCATCCAATACTACCAATTTTAAGATTTGTTTTTAGACAATAGTCAGCCAGAATTCTAGAATGTTCAATGGATGAGTGAGTGTAAATTTTCAGTCTTCCATTTCTAGAACCAAATTCTTGATTACTGAAATAAATACATTTATTCTTAATATGGCATGATAGACAATTGAAAATTTAGTCTACCTTTTTCTGTATAAGTTGTCAAAATTCAAGAAAGCTATCGTGTGGTCATCCTTCAGCCTTCACTAGAATAAATAAGCTTATTCTGTTAAAATTTTATATCAAGCAACAATTTCAATTTCTCTGTATGAATGTATTTATTAATCCTGTCTAGCTCATCAAATTTCTGGGAACTTAATTTCATTAGAAACAATATTTGTAAGATTTTTTAATCATCTTATTATATACAGCATGATGTCAAATGGCTATCTAAATAAACAGAATCACTGATTAAACGCCTATATTGTTTGGTATCCAAAATCTCCATTTAATAGTCTGACAGCATACCTGGCTACTCAGGTCTAACCCTCCAAAAATAATTATCTGCTTATGTCTTCTAAAATATAAACTCCAATAAACAGATAGATGAGAGAATTAAATGTTTACATACATAAATTCAGGAACGAAGTGTAAACATAGACGGGTTACTTACTCAAATGTATGTCATTGATGTCTCTTGATAATATAATGTATGATGTAAGTACTGTGTTGTTGCTGTTGTCAGGTGCTGCTGAGTTGCTTCTGAATCACAGTGACCCGCCACATAACAGAATTAAACGTTGCTCAGTCCCACGCCGTTATCGTGCTGGAGCCCGTTGTTGCCGCCCTTGTGTCAGTCCACCTCACTGAGGGTTCTCTTTTCCATTGACCCTCTATTTGATCACATGAGACGTCCATCTCCTGAGACTGACCTCTCCTGATAACACGTCCAAAATACACAATATGTGGTCACACCACCCCCTCTTCTAATGAGCATTCTGGCTGTATGCCTTTCAAGTCAGATCTGTGCATTCTTTGGCCAAAAACCAAAAATCATATCCATTGCCACTGAGTTGACTCTGATTCATAGGGACCCTGTAGGACAGAGTAGACTTGCCATAAGAGTTTCCAACGATTGCCTGGTGTGTTAGAACTGCCAATCTTTTGATTAGCAGACATAGTACTTAACCACTACAGAACCAGGGTTTCCATTCTTTTAGCAGTCAATAGTATCTTGAATACTCTTTGCCAAAATCGCAATTCAAAGCCATCAATTCTTCAGCCTTCCTTGTTCATTTTCCAGCTTTTGCATGCATATAAGGCAACTGAAAAACACTATGGCTTGAGTCAGGCTCACCTTAGTTTTCATGGTAACATCTTTGCTTTTTAACACTTTAAAGAGGACTTTTCCAGCAGATTTGCCCAAAGCAATCCATCTTTGGATTTCCTGACTGCTGCTTCCATGGATGTTGATTGTGGATCAAAGTAAAATGAAATCTTTGACAACTTCAATCTTTTCTCTGTTTATTGTGATGTTCTCTTATTGGTTCAGTTATAAGGATTTTTGTTTAGTTTATGTCACTTGGACATCCCAGTGGAGTAGTGTGTTAAGTGCTATGTCTGCTAGCCAGAAAGCTGACAGTTCAAATCCACCAGGTGCTCCTTGGAAATTGTATGTTGTGAGTAGGACCCAACTTGACAGCAGTGGGTCTTGTTTTTTTATTTTGTTTTGTTTTTATGTTGCTTAATTCATAATGAAAGCTAAGATCTTTAACATTAGTAATAAATGATTGGATTTCAGCAGGCAAGTGTGTGTTATCTGTGTAATACAGGTTATTAATGAAGCTTCCTCCAAACATGATGCCTTGATCTTCTTCATATAGTCCAGCTTCTCTGATTATTTCCTCAGCATGTGGTTGAGTAAGTATGGTAAGAGGCTACAACCCTGTTGTAATATTTCCTGACTTTAAATTATGCAATATCCCCTTGTTCTGTTTGAAGGACTATCTCTTGATCTATGCACAGGTTCCTAAAGACCAAAATTAAGTTTTTTGGAATTCTTATGTTATCCATAATTTGTTATAATCTAAACAAATGCATTTGCATAGTCAATAAAACACAGGAAAACATCTATTTGATACTCTTGGCCTTCAGCCAGGATCAATCTGACATTAGCAAATATACCTCTTGTTCTACATCTTTTAAATGTGGCTTGAATTTCTAGCAGTTCCCTACAGGTTTATTGCTATAGCTGCTTTTGAGTTATCTTTGGTAAAATTTTACTTAAGTGTGATATTAATGTAAATGTGCAACAATTCCCGCATTCAGTTGTGTCACTTTTCTAAGAAATAAGCACAAATGTAGACAGTTTCTAGTCAGTTGGCTATTGACTTATACACTTCCTGGCATAGGCAAGGGAGCACTTTCAGTACTGCATCTATTTGCTGAACTGTCTCAAATGGTGTTCCATCAATTCTTGGAGCACTATTTTTTTGCCAGTTCATTCAGCACAGCTGGATTTCTACAAGGTCTGATTTAACTTTAGAAGATCCAATGGGAATGACTTTCTGTACCAAAGGACAGCAATGGAAGCAAGAGAAGATAAACAATCGTAGGAGATTATGATAGGAATAAGTGGGTTTCATGGCATTTATTTAGTGTATTGAATTGTAGAAAAGGAACAAAAGTGATATTGTGAACTGTAGCTTCCTACAAATTTGAAAAAGTAGAGTGAGAAATCATGACAAAATCTGACAATGATTTCAAGAGAAAAATCCAGGTGGATGCTTATATGTGGGCTGAAAAATCAAAACTGTAGCACATTTCAACTTACATAATGTCATTGCAGGGAAAGTATGGTTTATTGTGCAAAAAATTTGTTTTTCAAAGTAAAATTCTAAAGAACTTACAACATTTAAATGCTGGTGATATACTCAATGTTGGGTGTTTCTCATATTATTTTCTCCTAATACGTTCAATGTTGCTGTATTATGGTATGCCGTTATGTCAGTTCTGACTTATTGTGACCTTACAGGACAGAGTATAACTGCCCTATTGGATTTACTAGGCTGAAATCTTGGTGACAAAAACCCTGGTAATACAACAGCTAAACTCTCTGCTGCTAACAGAAAGTCCTAACCAAATGGTCTGCAGTTTGAACTCACCAGAGGCTACACAGCAGAAAAGACCTGACCATCTGCTCCCATGAAGGTTACAGCCTAAGAAGCCCTATAGGGCAGTTCTACTCTAATAGGCAACAACAACACAGTCTTTAAGGGAACAGGTTATCAGATCTTTTCTCCAGCAGAGCTGCTGGTGAATTTAACAAATACCAACCTTGAGGTTAGATGTGGAGTGATTAAATATTGAGCTACCAGGGCCCCTAATATGTTCATAAAGACTGCTAATATACTTGCTAACTTCTTATTTTGGAAGAAGTATAGATTATAGAAAAAATTCAAAGGTAGTACAGAGATTTAAATCATACCCTTCACCCAACTTCCGTTAATGTCAGTGTCCTGTGTAAGAACCACTCTACATCTGCCAAACTGAAGAAATTAACACTGGGATAATACTCAACTACAGACTTCAGTGGGACTTCATATTTTTTCCATGAACGTTCTCCTTCTGTATCAAGATTCAATCCAGAACACAAGAGTTGTCTTTATCTTTCCTTAGCCTCTTCTCATCTGCGAGTTACTGAGCTTTCTTTGTTTTTCATGACCTTGGCAGTTATGAAGAACACTAAGTTAGTTGTATAATGTCTGTTAGTATGGATTTCTCTAATATATTATAATTATACTAGGGTTATGGTATTTGAAGAAAAATTCTACAGAGGTGAAGTACCCTTTATATCACATCTTATCAGGGGATGCATGATGTCAAAATAACTTGTTACTTTTCTCTATCATTTAGATATCCTCTATCATTTAGATAAAGTGGTGTTTTCCAAGTTTTCCAGCATAAAGCTATGATTTTTCTCTTTTCATTCTCTAGTCCTTGGAACTGTATCACTGAGTCCAGGCAAAACCCAGGAGGACTGTGAAGTTAAGCTTCACCTGCTAGAAGAGTTTATTTCATAATTAATTATTTTATTTTATTTCATTTTTTTATTCAATATGACTGAGTGAAAATGTACATGTACAGTATACTTTTTTTACATGAATTTGGGGTCAATATATCAACTAGTCTCAGGGCTTTTAAGAAAGAATATGCTGTATCTCATAGTGATTTTCTTGAAAATGACCACACAAGAAAATTCATTTTCAAAATAGATAACCATAGGAGCGATGTCATTTTTAAATTATTTACTTTTAAATCAATATGGCAGAGGAAAGTTGAGTTAAACATCATTCAGAAGAAATGGAAGTTTTTTTCAGGCAGGTTGAAGAATTGGAAGAGCTTAAATTACCATCCCTGCCATCTACTAGTTTTGTGACACCCCTGCCACTTACAAATTTGTGGCACTCTTGCCATCTACTATTTGGGTGGCAACCAGCTAACTATATTAGTTCTTAAGAACAAGATTGCAAACACCTTACTGTTATTGCAAGCATGGCATCAAATAAGTTATATGAGGTTCTTAGCTTGTTGTTTGAATGTGGCCATTGTACAACAAACATGAACTCTTCTTACTATTACTTCACATTGGGAGGTAAAATACCTTTTTTCAAGAATCTATATTCCTGTACTTTCAGGTAATCTCTTTTTGAGCCTACTCTTGAAGTCAACCCTACTTTCCACTGCACAGAATCTGTGGTCAAGAGATGGATGTCACACAGGCACTGCAGCCTTTATTTCAGTCTCCATTCTTTTGTCTACTGATAAATCACCAAACAATGGGCTTATCATTTAGCTGTGAAAAGTGCCAGCTTTGAGTTTTTTGTTTCCTGTGAAGACTTGCCACCTTTTAAAACTCTATTGGTAGACATCCAGGTTATTACTTTTTTAAAAAGTGAGTTTCTGAGCTATTTGATGTGCTTGGTTGTCATGTGAATATGCAAATTATGATCCTATTTATGAGTGAGGTTGAATAATGCCAGCATCAGCATACTGCAAACTCTGTGGTGACTGTCTTGCTGACTTTAGGTGATGCTCGTTATCTTTTGATTTGGAGCATAGGAGTCAACCATGCTTGATAAATTTGCTGCTTAAGTTTGAAAAAAGCATACTATATGGTATTTTGTGCCTTTAAAATTGTACTGAATAAAAACTATTAAACAGAAGAGCTGGACTATAAATGTCATCTTAGTCCTTTGTATGAGTAAAACATGTAACTTCCTGATAGTTTTTCTAATCTGATCCTAACACATGTAATTTCTTCTTAAGGCTTCAAGGGTCTGAATAGGAGACCTATTATCTGTGTAAATTGATAGTCTGGACACATCATTTTTTACTATTATCTGCTTCAAAACTGTTTCAAAAAGATGACTGTGAATTATATTATATATTATCTCCAAAGAGATGCTTCACAACTCAATTGTGTTAGTGGTCAGAATAATCAGGGTTATAGCCAAGGACGAAAAGATGTATATTACATATTTGCTGATTGCACAGTGCCAAATTTACAACAAAGAGAAAAGATTGATATTTCCAAGTGACCCAGGCATGAATTAAGAGAATGAGGAGAAAAATCACCAGCAATACAAATTCATCCCCAACCAGTCAATTCTAACTCATAGCAACCTCATGTGTGACAGAGTTGAACATCTCCATAGAATTTTCTTGGCAGTAATCTTAGTGGGATTAAAGTATGAAACATTTCTTCCTTAGTAATTCTGGGTGGTTTTGAATTGCCAACTATGTCAGTGTTGTGTTGTGGGGTGCCCTTGAGTTAATTCTAACTCATGGCCACCCTGTGGAACAGAGTAGAACTGTCTCATAGGGATTCTTAGCCTGTAATCTTTGCAGAAGCAGACTGCCATGTCCTTTCTCCCATAGAGCCATTGACCATTCAGTTAGCAGTTGGGTGCCCAACCATTGTGTCACCAGGGCTCCTTATTCAGTTGGTAGTTGAGCACAGATTGCTTGCACCACCTACAAACTGCAGCATTATTAATATAGTTTATGGAAATCTTTTTATTATTAAAGTTTCCAACATTATTTAAATTGGTACTTAATTAATTTGATTCTTATTCTTCATTTTCAACTTTCTATAAAGAAAGCTCTAAATTGTGGCAAAGAATAGTTAGCTGTCTGTTTCTTACCCTTGAAAATGATGTAAAAATTTTAATTCAAAAAAAAGATTTTAAAAAAGTAGATGACATTTGTCTTCATTCCATTGTAATGAGCCTTTCATGTATAACATACAATAAAACCATTTGCACAACACACTGTGACCTAATTGTTTGTCTTCAGTTCCTCTGGATCATGTGCTACTGCTGTCCAGCTCTTCCTTCTTGACTTCTTTTATAAAGAAAAACTATTCTTTTGACTCTACATTTATCACTATAATCACTTTTAGCCAGTCTCCTTGTGAACTCTCTTTCCCATTATGGTATATTTCTGTTCAATTTTATTTAAGTTATTCTCTTTGATTCTCTTACCAACATCTCTAAGAGATGTATAATATTTTCCAATACCACTGCGTGTTGATGAGTTCTCAATTGAAAGGAGTTCTTGGCTTTGACTTAGAAGAACAAAAGCACTAACTTTATATTTTAAAATGGCACATTATTCAGAATTCTACTCAGTTAGGGAAGGCTCGAAATTTAATCACAACTTTCATACTGAAAGAAACAATACAGTGATTATCATGAGAACTATGGTGCCATCATATTAAATAGAAGGGTGTACTACAGTCGTTATAATCCTCCCAGATGGAGAGGAAGATGACAAGACTGGTAGTAATTAAAACTGGGTTTATATATAGTTTACTAAGGTGGATAATAAGGGCGCCGTAAAGCACACAAAGATGTAACATACCATATCAAGAAACATAACACAAAAACATCTCTGAAAAAGGTGAAAAATCAATTCACAAAAAAGAATGTCCCAGAACAGGCTAATAAGAACAACAGAGAAAACATCAATACAAAAACAAACATATCACAATGGCAGCACTGAACACATACCTATCAATAATTACATTAAATGTGAAAGGACTGAATGCTCCAGTAGAGACACCGAGTAACATCTTGGATCAAAATACACGACCCATCCATATGTTGTCTACAAGAAACTCATTTGAGACTTAAAGATAAGAACAAAATGAAAATTAAAGGATGGAAGAATATGTATCAAACTAACAATGAACAAGAAGAGCAGGAATGGCAATTCCAATCTCAGACCAAAACAATTTTAATGTAAAATCCGCCATTGAGGACAAAGATGGACACTATTGCTGAAAGGTTCAGTACACAAGCAAGACTTAAATATATTAAATATTTATGCACCTAATACCAGCACACCTAAATATGTCGAAGAAACACTGACTACATTCAAAAAAGAGTTAGATTACTCCACAATAATAGTGGGAGACTTCAACACTTCACTCTCAACACTGGACACATCATCTAGAAAAATCACAGTAAAGATACAGAAGACCTTATTGTCACAATTAATCAACTAAACCTCATCGATATATACAGAACTTTCATCAGTGGACAATTACACCTTCTTCTCCAGTACACATGGAACATTCTCCAGAATTGATCATATGTTAGGACATACCGTAATTCTCAACAAAATACATACCATTGAATTAATGCAAAGCATCTTCTCAGATCATAAAGTTGTAAAAGTCTAAATCAATAGCAGAAGAAACATAGATAGAAAGTGGAACTCTTGGAAGCTGAACAACATCTTGCTCAAAAAACCATGGGTTATAGAAGAAATCAAGAATGAAATAAAGAAATTTGTGGATTCCAGTGAGAATGAAAACACTCCCTACCAGAACCTATGGGATACAGCCAAAGCACTGCTCAGAGGTCTGTTTATCTCCATAAATGCACATATCTGGAAGGAAGAAAGAAACCAAATCAAAGAATTAACCCAACAGCTTGAACAAGTAGAGAGAGAACAGAAGAAGCCCTCAGGCACCAGAAGAAATCAGATCATAAAAATTAGAGAAGAGCTAAATGAATCAGAGAATAGAAGAACAATTGAAAAAATTGAAAAGACCAAAAGTTGGTTTTTTGAAAAAATCAACAAAAATGACAAACCACCAGCTAAACTTACTAAAGAAAAACAGGAAAGAAAAAAAAATAACTCAAATTACAAATGAGAGGGGAGTTGTGATAACAGATCCAACAGAAATCAAAAGTATAATAAGAGAATACTATGAAAGACTGTGTTCTAACAAATACAAAAACCTAGAGGAAATGGAAAAATTCCTGATTCATGCCACCTACCCAGATTATCACAACATGAAGCAGAACAACTTAATAAACCCATCACAAAAGAAGAGATTGAAAATGTCATCAATAAACTGTCAACCAAAAAGGCCCAGGCCCAGATGCCTTCACTGCAGAATTCTACCAAGCATTTAGAGAAGAATTATCTCCAATACTACTGAAATTATTTCACAGTATAGAAAGGGATGGAGTACTTCCAAACTCATTCTATGAAGCCAGCATAACCCTAGTACCAAAACCAGGGAAAGACCCAACAAAAAATTAGAACTACAGATCGATATCGCTCATGAATCTAGATGCAAAAATCTTCAACAAAATTCTTGTCCATAGAATACAACAACATATCAAAAAAATAATCCATCATGATCAAGTTGGATTCATACCAGGGATATAAGGCTGGTTCAACATCAATCAGAAAAACAATTAATGTGATGTGATTAACCTCACAAAGGACAAGAATCACCTGATCTTGTCCATTGATGCAGAAAAGGCATTTGATAAAGTCCAACACCAATTCATGCTAAAAACTCTTAGCAAAATAGGCATAGATGGAAAATTTCTCAATGCAATAAGGGCCATTTATACAAAGCCAACCGCCTTCATCATCCTGAATGGAGAGAGACTGAAAGATGTTCCCTTGAGAACAGGAACTAGACAAGGATGCCCACTCTCACCTCCCCTATTCAACATTGTACTAGAAGTTCTAGCCAGAGCAATTAGACAAGACCACAAAATAAAAGATCTCTACCTTGGCTAAGAAGAAGTCAAAATCTCCTTGTTTGTAGATAATATGACTGTATATGCAGAGAATCCCAAAGAATCTATAAGTAAACTACTCAGACTGATAGAAGAGTCCAGCAAAGTCTCAGGGTACAAGATAAACATAAGTAAATCAGTAGGATTCCTTTATACCAGCAATGAGATTATTAAGGAAGAAATCACCAAATCAACACCATTTACTATAACCCTTAAGAAGATAAAGTACCTAGGCATTAATCTAACCACAGAAATAACAGACCTTTACAAAGAGAACTACAAGCCCTTACTACAAGAAACTAAGAGAGACTTAGATAACTGGAGGAACCTACCCTGCTCATGGATAGGAAGACTTAACATTGTGAAAATGTCTATTTTACCCAAAGCAATCTACTTATATAATGCAACACCAATACAAGTTCAAGTGTCATTTTTTAATGAGATGAGAAAGAAATCACCAATTTTGTTTGGAAACAGAAGAAGCTCTGGATAAATAAGATATTACTAAAGAAGAAGAACACACTGGGAGGCCTCTCATTACCCGACTTTAGAACATATTACACAGCCACAGTGGTCAAAACAGCCTGTACTGGTACAAGAACAGACAGACTGATCAATGGAACACAACTGAGACCCCAGAGATGTCACCATCTGCCTATGGACAGCTGATATCTGACAAAGGCGCTATGACATTAAACTAGGGTAAAAACTGTATCTTCAACAAATGGTGCTAGCAAAATTGGATATCCATCTGCAATAAATTGAAACAAGATCCATATCTTACACGTTATACAAAAACCAACTCAAACTGGATAAAAGACCTAAATATCAAATCTAAAACGATAAAGCTCATCCAAGAAAAGGTAGAAACAACAATGGAAGTTTAATACACAATGAAGACAGACTTCGAAATCTGTCAAACAAACCACAATCAACAGAATAGAAAATAGATAAATGGGAACTATTAAGAATCAAACACTTTTGCTTGTCCAAAGACTTTATGAATAGAATTAAAAGGCCACCTACAGAATGGGAAAAAATATTTGACAACTCTATGTCAGACAGACACCTGATCTCCATAATCTATGAGTTACTACAAAATATCAATAAGAAGAAGATAAATCATCCAATTAAGGAATCTTCAAAGGAGATGGACAGACATTTCTCTAAAGAGGAGACCCAGGCAACCAAAACACACATGTGAACATGTTCATGATCTTTAGTTATTAAAGAAATTCAAATCAAGACTACAGTGACATACCATCTCACCCCAACAAGGTTGGTCATGATCCAAAAAACACAAAACAACAAATACTGGAGAGGCTGTGGAGACACTGGAACTCTCCTACACTGTTGATGGAGTTGCAAAATGGTCCAGCCTCTTTGGAAAGCAATCTGGCACATCCTTAAAAAAATGGATATAGACATACCATTTGACCCAGTAATTCCACTACTTGGAATACATCCTACAGAATCAAGGCCATTGACATCAATGGACACATGCACAAGAATGTTTATCGCAGCATAATCCATGATAGCAAAAAGATGGAATCAACCCAGATGCCCAACAACAGAGGAATGGATAGGTAAACTATGGTGTATGTACTCAATGGAGCACTATGCAATAATAAAGAATAGTGATGATTCCAGGAAACATCTCATAACCTGGTTTCAACTGGAAGACATTATCTTGAGTGAAAGTAGTCAGCAACAAAAGAACAAATATTGTATGAGACTCCTAAGATAAGATCTCAAAAACAGACTTACATATAGAAGAAAAGATTCTTTGAAGGCTGAAAGGGACGGGAAGGAGGGAGGGCCAGAGATTGAGGGTTTAGACTAGATAGTTGGTAGAAATTTGGTTGGGTGAAATTGTTGATAGCACACATTAGAAACAAGAACAATATTAAGTGGACTTCAACATAACTTGAATACTCCTTTCATCTTAACCCAATATTGCAAGGACAGAATAGCTGCAGCTGGGGGCTGAGGACCATGCTCTCAGGTGAAATCAAGGCCAATTGGTACAACTAGCATTTTGCTAAGAGGTCTCTCTGCACCCCACATTGGTGAGTGGCGTCTGGAGTCTTAAAAGCTGCCAAGCTGCCATCCAAGGGCACAGCAAATGGTCCCAACTCAGCAGGAACAGATGCTCACCAAGGACCAAACTGAAATGGGATAAAGACAACCCAGAAGATAGAGAGATCCACATGAGTGGGTCCCTACATAGACTTGGGACTGGAAGAACCAGATGGTGACCAGCCACCACGAGTGATAGCTGTGATGGAGCTCACTGAGACTCACTGGCAACACAAGAGTAAAAAGGTGTGTACCCTGAGATCTCCACTAAAAGACCACAACTGATGGTCCAGCAGCTTCTGGGTTCCCCTGGGAGCATGGCCCCTGGCCCTGATGCTGCCCTAGCCCATAAATCATAATGAAGTTTCACTCTTCAGACAGGAATGGATTGGATTTGGCAATGCAGAGTGACCATATATTGGATGCACTTTATGGTTCTATACATCTATAGGATATCATCCTGCTGACCTCTGGCTGGAGGAAGGAGAGTGGGTGGAGAGGAGGAGAAAGGAGGCTGTTGGGAGGATGAGACATGTATGGAGCAGAGAGAAATAGTGTGCTGTCACCAGGCAGGGAGAGCAGTGGAAGCTGCATATAGGTGAGCATGTAAATTCATGTGGGAATGTACATTTTCACTCAGTCATAATAAAATAAATAAATAAATAAGAGTCTACTGGGGGAAAAAAAAAAAGTGAATGGAACAGTGTACTGACAGGGAACTGCCAGAAATTCAATCCAGATTCAGAAGAGGACGTTGAACCAGGGATATCATTACTGATATCAGACGGATGTCGGCTGAAAGCAGAGAATCCAAGAAACATTTTTACCAGTGTTTGACTATGCAAATGTGGATCATAACAAATTATGGACAACATTGTGGAGAATGGGAATTCCAGAATACTTGATTTTGCTCATGAGGAATCTGTATGTCAATCAAGAGGCATTTATGCAAAAAGAACAAGGGGACACTGCATAGTTTAAAGTCAGAAAAAGTATTCATAAGGTTGCATCTTTTCATCATATCTTGTCAATCTATATGCCAAGCAAATAATCCAAGAAGCTGGAATATGTGAAGAAGAATAAAACATGAATATCAGAGGGAGACTCAGTAATAGTCCACATTATGCATATGACACAATCTTGCTTGCTGAAAGGGAAGAGGATTTGAAACACTTACTGACAAAGACCACAGGCTTCAGTACGGATTGCACTTCAACCTTAAGAAAACAAAAATCCTCATTACTGGACCAGTAGGCAATGCCACAATAAACGAGAAAGGACTGAGTTTGTCAAGGATTTCATTTTACTTGGTTCCACAGTCAATAACCATGGAAACAAGACTCAGGTAATCAACAGATGATCGCATTGGGATAATCTGCTTCAAAAGACCCCTTTAAAGTGTTGAAAAGTGCAGATGTCACCATGAAGATTAAGGCTTGCCTGACCCAAGCCATGGCATTTTTAATCACATTGTTACATGTGAAAGCTGGACAATGAATAAGGAAGACAGAAGAAGAATTAATGCCTTTGAATACTAGTTTTAGACAAGAATATTGAATACAATATGGACTGTCAAAAGAACAAGCAGATATATTCTGGAAGATTGGCGAGATTACATTTTACATAATTTGGACATGTTGTCAGGAGGGATCAGTTCCTGGAGAAGGACATCATGCTTGGTAAAGTAGAAGGTCAGTAAAAAAGACGAAGACTCTCAAGGAGATGGATTGACGTAGTGGCTGCAACAATGTGCTTAAGCATAAAAATGACTGTGGTCATGTTGTAGGACCAGTGTTTCATTCTGCTCTTCCTAGGGTCACTATAAGTTGAAACCAACTCAACAGAACTTAACAACAACAACAGCAAGTGTGCCTTCTGATTATTGTTGTTAGGCGCTTCAAATTGGGGCCAACTCATAATGACCCTATCTACGGAGAACAGAATGAAGCAGTCAACAATGCCTGGTCCTGTGTCTTTCTCATGATTGTCGTTATGCTTGAGTCCATTGTTGTAACCATTGTGTCAGTCAATCTACTTGAGACTCTTTCTCGTTTTCTCTGACCCTGTACTTTACTACGTTTGACGTCTTTCTCCAGGGACTGATCACTCCAATAACAAGCTCATAGCATGTAAAATGCAGTCTCACCAACCTTGCTTCTAAGGAGCATTCTGGCTGCACTTCTTCTAAGACAGATGTGTTAGGTCTTTAGTAGTGCATGGTAGATAAGATATTCTCCAATACCATAATGCAGAGGTACCAATATTTCTTCAGTCTTCTTTAATCACTGCCCAGAAAATACAAACACCACGGCTTGGGTTAGGTGCATCTTAGCTTTCAAGGTAACATCTCAGATTTTCAACTCCCTCTTGCAGCAGATTTGCCCACCGCAATGCATCTTTTGATTTCTTGACTCTTGCTTCCATAGGTGTTGATTGTAGATTCAAGTAAAATGAAATCTTTGAGGACTTCAGTCTTTTCTTGGTTTACCATGATGTTGCTTATTAGTTCAGTTGTGAGGATTTTTGCTTCCTTTATGTTGAGCTGTAATCCATACCGAAGGCTACAGCGTTTTATCTTCATTGGTAAGTACTTCAAGTCGTCTTCACTTTCAGCAGTCAAAGTTATGTCATTTGCATAATGCAGCTTGTTAACAAGTCAGCCTCTAGTCCTGATGCCCCATTTTTCCTCATAATAGTCCAGCTTCTGAATTATTTGCTCAGCATACTTATTGAGTAAATATGGTGAAAGGATACAACCCCAACACACATCTTTCCTGACTTTAAACCATACAGTGTCCCCTTATTCTGTTTGAAGGACTGACTCTTGATGTATATACAAGTTCTGCACAAGCACAGAAAAGTGTTGCAGAATTCCCATTCTTCAAAATGTCATCTATAATTTGTTATGATCCATGTGGTCAAATGTCTTTGCATGGTCAATAGAATGCAGGTAAACATTTTTTATGGTAGTCTCTGCTTTCCACTGGGATGCATCTGACATCAGCAGTAATGTCACATGCTCCATGTTCTCTTCTGAATCTGGCTTGAATTTCTGGCAGTTACCTGTCCATGTACTGCTGTAGCTACTTTTAAATTACCTTCACCAAAATTTTGCTTACGTGTGACATTAATGATATTGTGCTATAATTTCTGCATTTGGTTGAATCATCTTTCTTCAGAATAGGTTGGTCAGGTAACTCCCTTCTCAATTTCTTGGCATAGACAACTCCTCCAGAACTGTATTAGTTTGTTGATACATCTCAGTTTGTATTCTGTCCTAGAGCCTTATTTTGCACTAATACTTTCACAGCAACGTCAACCTCTTCCTTTAGTACCGTTGGTACCTTATCATATGGTATCTTCTGAAATATTTGAACATTAACCCGTTCTTCTTAGTATGATGACTGTGTATTCCTTCCATCTTCTTTGGGTGCTTCCTGTGCCATTTATTATTTCCTGACAGAATTCTTTAATGTTGTAACTGGAAGTTTCAATTTTTTCTTCAGTTATTTCAACTTGAGAAATGTCAGACATGTTCTTCCCTTTTGCTTCTCTAAATCCCAGTCTTTGTACATGCCATTACTTTGTTTTCTTGAGCCACCTGTTGAAATCTTCTGTTCAGCTCTTTTACTTCATCATTTTTTGCATTTATTTTAGCTACCAGCCATTCAAGAGCAAATTTCAGAGTCTTCTCTGACACCCATTTTGGTGACTTTTTTCTTTCTTGTCTTTTTAATGACTCTTACACATGATCTTATGATAACACATTAGGGTTTCCAAGAACTAAGCAGGGTAAAAATTGAACTTTAATGTGACCTGCAATGTTACACAAAAGCTGATGCCTGTCTACCTCTTCAGCTCACTCTTCTATTTCTTTTTCTTCCCTTTCCACCTCTAAGTTCTGCCATCCAATTCATGATATAAACATCATATTTTTAACACAAGAAATGCATTGTTTTTACTTACCTTACAGGTGACAAAACTGAAAAAGAGTTTGTAAAGATATCCCAAATTTACATAACTAGAAAGCAATAAAATCAACATTCACTTCAGGGTCTTCTAATGCTAGTATTTAATCATTATTTCATCACCCCAAATGAGAAAATCAAGGTATCGTCAACATTCTTTTTCACTTACCTCAAGACAAAAAATTGGGAATTGCTTTTTGAAGATCTTTAGTTTCATAAATATGCTGTTTATATGTATTGGCTGTAGAATCAGAGCTCATGATTAAGCTTCATCTTAGCTGGATGTGAATTCTGAAACTAAAGATAATTCCTTAACCTTCTTAGCCATGGCTACTTCATAATAGAGGAGGAGAACAGAAGTATCTAACTTGTAGTATTGTAAAATTGCCTAAAACATAATTATTATTTTTAGAGACAACTCAGTTATACTCTTCTTTGAAGAATGTGGAGTATATAAAGAAATTTTTAAATGACTCCAAAATACTTAAAAATAAATTGTTAAAGCTAGCCAAAGAGGAGATAAGGGATTTTTTGTTTTGTTTTGTTTTTGTTTTTTTTGGTGTCTTACATGTTTATCACCTACATTCCTTTAGCAGAACATGTCCACAGAATTTGTAATAAGGATAACATAGTTCTTGCACTAATGATAAGAGATTACTGTGCTCACCAGCAGTGAGCTCATTTTTTATTGTGATTAAGTGAAAGTATACAATCCAAATCAATTTTGCATGCCCATCTATCTGCAGCTCCTTCTTCTCTCCTTGTTTGATGGCAGCACGCTCCTCCTTTTCATTTTATACTTGTCGTATCCTCTTAACAAGCCCCTGTACCCTCTTCTCTACCCTCTTCTCTCCCATCTAGAAAGAGACCAGTAGGACAGCATCCTATAAATGCATAGAACCATGAAATATAAAGTAAGCATACCATATGGTCACACTGTGTCCATAAGTCCAGTCCATTTTTGTCTGAAGAGCTGACCACAATAGTGTTTTCTGAACAAGGGCAGCAGCAGTTCTAGAGGCTTTGTTCCCAGAGGGTCTCCCAGGCTATCAGACCATCAGCTGTGGTCTTTTAGTAAAATTCTTGAGCTGCACCTCTCTCTTTTTCATGTTGCCACAGGGACTCAACATTGTGTGCCCCATCATGGTTGTCTTTGGTGGTGGCCAGGCATCATCTGGTTCTTCTGGTCACGTGTTGATACGGTCTCCCATTCACATGGGGCCTTCTGTCTCATGAGCTCTTTTTATTTTTACTGGCTGTTGTTCTCTGTCATCATCTGTTCTGGATAAGTTGGGACCATTTGCTGTACCTCAGATGGCAGTCTGATAGCTTTTAAAATCCCAGATACCATTCACCAATATAGGATGCAGAAGACTCTCTTAGCAATAAGCTAGTTATGCCCACTGACCTCAATGTCCACCAAAAACATGGTCCCCAGAACCACCCCTGCTACTCTATCCCAACAATATTGGGTTGAAATTAGAGGAGCTTTCAGTTTATGGTGAAGTTCAGTTGAGTTGATTTACTTTCTACTGTGTGTGTGCTGTCACTTCAGCAGTGAAATTTTTATAGGACAAATTTAATCCTTACGAAAAACTTAGGGATACAAGTATGGATTATTTATCCCACTTAAATTAAGAAGACAGATATACAGAGTCATACGAGAAACTGAATAGGAAACTGGAAGTGACATACAAATATGCTGGCTTAAAGTTAAGTGTACTGTTTCAGTGATATTCTATTTAAGACTCAAGAGAATTACTAAAAACTCCTATTTCATCCAGCTCTAGAGGACTGCTTTTTTTGTAATGGAAAACATATAATTATGTATATATATATATATATATATATTAACTAGGCCAAATTAATTTAATTTTATGCAGCTCTTGAAATCCTCGGCCAATTCTCATGCTTTAAATATCTAAATTAATTTTTTTTAAAAAGTTGATACAGAAACAGATATTTCAAACAGTCACAGGCTGAGTCCTCCAAATGTTAAGAAGTGTAAATAAATACTTCAGGGGGCAAAACATGATGTTCACTAAACATTACTCGGCATGAATAGCGCTCCACAGAGTTGTTTCAAGGTAATTCATTTTATCTGTAATGAGAACCAATGGGGTAGATTTTTATGCACTGAAGGCACGTAAATGACACTACAGATTACACAGTCTCATAACAACCTGCTTCTTCCTTCTGAGAAAATAGTCACTGAAATTACAAGCACAGTCTAGGGACTTACAGAAACTACCAAAGAAGTACTTTCCTTAATCTTGGTAATTATTTCCTAAGTATATTCCTTTTGACATTTCCATTTAGACTTAGACATTTGTTTTTCTCTGTGCCTTTTAATATCATGAATGGAAAATACAGTGTTTCAGCCTAGAGGTACCTACGTTTCGCTGGTTGATGTCTTTTCTTCAAAAAGCTTTAGAAAACTTGGAAATCTTATATCAATCTTCATGTCTTCCAGACAAGGAATTGAGCTTATTCTCACCTTAGCCTTTTCTGAAAGCATTCATTTGCAGTGGAGAGAAATTTGACTATGGTTTAGAGATCAATTTGTGGCTTATAGAAGGGCATTATGTATCCAAAGGGCCATGTGGCGTCTAACTCTACATACTTCCTTGGATTAGTGTAAAGATGCTGATTCACAGTTCCTTGAAAGAGGTCTGAGAGAAAAAACAGACCACCAACCATGACTCATTAACATAGCTCTGATTTCTGGAATAAAAGTCACTTTTAGTGCAAACAGATGTATTTGTCCAGAGAATGGTAATGAAGTCCCAAATTTCACAAGGACTATAATCAGGTTGGAGCCCTGGTAGTGAAATTGTTAAAAGCTCAAGCTGCTAACCAATAGGTCAGAAATCCAACTCCACCAGCTGCTTCTTGGAAACCCTATGGGGTGTTCTACTCTGTCCTATAGGATTGTTATGAGTCAGAATTGATTTGACCGTACACAACAACCACGTAATCAACTTACGCTACATCTGTGGTCTGGATTTTTCTTATTCTGAGAAATGAATGAGTTGCTTGAAGCCAGCCCAAGGATGACACATACACATAGATATACATACAGAGACAGAAATACACACACACACACACATACACACACACACACACACACACACACATTCTTTTCAAATGTGGAGCTGCAGGATCATATATACATTTTCACACACCATGTCTCCCAGTATATTTTATGCTGCTAGAGTTAGGAAAGTGACTTGTCCACTGACTCATTGATGTACTGTTTTAAATAGTTCTCCGGCTAGAATAAAGTTGATAGTAGATTCTCATAAAACTCTCACTGAACATCCACTAAATGCCAATAAGTGCCAAATACTATCCTACGAGCTGATGGTAGGGCAAAACACAGTATCAACTTTGCTCTGAAGATGCTATAGGAAAAGTTAAGCATGCAAAAAAAATACTATTTTTTTGTGTTTATTATGTACGTGAATATAGTTACACAAGTAACAGAGGACAGCATGATTTGCTTCCAAATTCTGTGTGCAATCAACTATACTGGACTACCACATGGGGAAAGATGTCTAGCAAATATTTATGCAGGCTCGTCTCAGTTAGCAGTCTTGTTTTGCTATAGTCCCTGATGCCGTTAAACTATAAGCTCATGCGCCTTTTCCCACCGAAAGAAAAAAAACTTACTGACCCAATCCTGATCAACATAGACAGCTTGTTCTAGGTCCTCGCTCTTTCTACTCTGGAGATTCTACAGTTGGTTATATAGCCACAGAATGTACACACTGTCTCAGAAAATCTTCATTAACACTTTCACAGTTGGAGAGAAATTTATGGATTTTGGACTTGGACTTAAGACTTTTGCTACAATATAAATGAACGTATTTTTCAAGTTCTAACGCTGGGATTTCAGGCGGGCACAGGGTGGAGTGTCATGGATTGCATTGTGTCCTCCCCAAAATGTATGTAATGATTTGACTTGGCTGTGAGTCCCAGTAAGGAGCAATTCCTCCCATGAGTTGTGAATCCTGCCTCCGTGATACTGATGATGAAGAATGGGCAGCAGTTGTGCTGGTGAGGCAGGACTCAAGTCACCAGCTGTGGGACATAAGGGAGAGAAGGGAGTGGGAGAGTTGGGAAACTCATACCACCAAGAAGCAGCACTGAGAGCAGAGCACGTCCCTTGGATCTGAGTTTCCTGTGCCAAGATACTGTCATTGGATTTGGACTCGGCCTGCCTGACTGTGATAACTTATCTTACTGAATGGACTTATAATTCATAAATGGATTTGTGGCTTACTGGACTGTGTCAATAAAATTTCTCTTCATGCAGCCTTCCACTCATGGTATTTTCTGTTAGAGCAGTACCAGGTGACTAAAACAAATACTATCCTTCTCAACTTGCTTACCAGTTAGGTTCCTGATGACTTGCACTGCCTCCTCCTTTCACTCAGCTCTTACAAGACAGTGGAATGAGCTCTGTACCTAAAGCCATCATTGGAAGTCTTGAGCACTTCTTGGAATAACTGTCTTTGTGAAAATCAGTGCTTTGCTAATCCTCCAGAAGATATATATCTTTTTGAAACATGATGCCTACTCATCAAAATGGCAAAATTGTCCTGGCCTTGGGTGACCATGAGTCCGAAATTGCCTCAGTGGCAATGGGATAGGTTTGATTTAATAACTATGGCTTTGAAGGCCAGCCACAGGGCTGGAATTTCTCTTGACTTCAACTCTGCCTGATTTTGAATTTTATCCTCTATCCGACAAATATCCTGAGAAACTCTTAACTTTGAATTCCAATTTAAACTTTGTGTCACATGGCTCCCCATCATCAATACTCAGTTTAAAACAATGTCATTAGCCTGGGAACCAGTCCATAAATCCAATATGCAAGTTGTTTAATTTAGTAAATATATCTTGCTAAAATTAAATGCATATGTCTTAGTTACCTAGTGCTGCTGTAACAGAAATACCACAAGTGAGCGGCTTTAACAAATGGAAATTTATTTTCCCATCATTATCCATTGCTGTCAAGTTGATTTTGACTCACAGAGATACTAAGGGACACTGTGGAGCTGTGCTGTCGGGTTTTCAGGAAATGGCTGGTGCATTCACGATGTCAACGTTTTGGTTAACAACCAAATGTTTAAACCACTGGGCAACCAGGGATACATCTCACAATTGTTGTTGTTGACATTAGGTGTCATCAAGTCAGTTCTGACTCGTAACGACCCTATGTGCAACAGAGCAGAACACTGCCAGTGTCTGCTCCATGCCCACAATCATTTCTATGCTTAAGAACATTATTGCAGCAGCTGTGTCCATCTGTCTCCTTGAGGGTCCTCCTATTTTTCACTGACACTCCACTTTACAGAGCATGATGTCCTTCTCCAGGGATTGATCCCTCCTGACAATATGTCCAAAGTATGTAAGTTGTATTCTTGCCATCCTTGCTACTAAGGAGCACTCTGGTTGTATTTCTTCTAGAACAGATCTGTTTGTTCTTCTGGCAGCCCATGGCATATTCTGTATTCTTCTCCAACACCAGAATTCAAAGGCATAAATTCTTTTTTTGTCTTCCTTTCTCATTGCCCAGATGTCACATACTTATAAGGTGATTGAAAGTACCATGGATTGGGTCAGGTCCACTTTAACTTTCAGAGTGACATCTTTACTTTTCAACACTTTGAAGAGGTCTTCTGCAGCAGATTTTTCCAGTGTATTATGTCTTTTGATTTCTTGACTGCTGCTTCCATGGGTATGGATTGCAGAACCAAGTAAAATGAAATCCTTCACAGCCTGAATTTTTTCTCCATTTATCATAATGTTGCTTGCTGGTCCAGATATGAGCTTTGTTTTCTTGATATTGAGGTCAACTCATGTTGAAAGCTGTGGTCTATGATCTCCATCAACAAGTGTTTCAAGTCCTCTTCACTTTCAGTAAGCAAGTTTGTGTCGTCTGCATATTGCAGGTTGTTAATGAGTCTTCCTCCAATCCTGATACCCCATTCTTCTTCATATGTTGCAGTTTCTTAGATTATTTGCTCAGCATACAGATTGAAAGGATACAACTCTGATGCACACCTTCCCTGACTTTAAAGTGTGCAGTGTCCCCTCATTCTGTAAGAATAATTGTCTCTTTATCCATGTACAGATTCTTCATGAGCACAGTTAAGTGTTCTGGAATTCCCATTTTCCACAATGTTATCCATAATTTGTTATGATTTACACAGCTGAATGCTTTTGCATAGTCAGTAAAACACAGGTAAGCGTTTTTCTGGTATTCTCTGCTTTCACCCAAGATCTGTCTGACATTAGCAATGATACACATGGCTTTACATCCTCTTCTGAATCCTGGCTGAATTTCTAAAAGTTCTCTGTCAGTATACTGCTGCAACCACTTTGGTGTCATCTTTAACAAAATTTTACTTTATGTGATATTAGTGATATTGTTTGATGATTTCTGTGTTTGGTTGGATCACCTTTCTTGAAAACAGTCATAAAATATAGATCTCTTCCAGTCAGCAGGCCAGGTAGCTGTCTTCTAAATATCTTGGTATAGACAAGTGAGCACTTCCAGGGCTGCATCTGTTTGTTGAAATATCTCACTTAATGTTCCTTCGATTCCTGGAGCCTTGTTTTTCACCCATGCCTTCAGTGCAGCTTTGACTTTCTGTTTCAGTGCCTTTGATTCCTGCTCATTTGCTACCTCTTGAAATGATTAAATGTGGACCAATTCTTTTTGGAATAATGACTATGTATTCTTTCCATCTTCATTTGATCCTTCCAGTGTCATTAATATTTTATCTATATAACCCTTCACTATTGCATCTCAAGGCTTGAATCCTTTCCTCAGTTCATCCAGCTTGAGAACTGCTGAATATATTCTTCCCTTTTGGTTTTCTATCGCCAGCTCTTTGTATATATTATTTTAATACTTTATCTTCTTGAGCTTCCCTTTGAAATCTTCTTTTCAATTCTTTTACTTCATCATTTCTTCCTTTTGCTTTAGCTACTTGACATTTAAGAACAAATTTTAATCTCCTCTGACATCCAATTTGATCTTTTTTTTTCTTCTCTGGCTTTTTAACTACCTCTTGCTTTTTTCATGGATGATGTCTTTGATGTCATTCCACAGCTTGTCTGGTCTGACAGGAGTGTTCAACATAGCAAACCTGTCCTTGAGGTGGTCTCCAAAGCCAGGTGGGGTGTACTCAAGGTCATACTTTGGCTCTTGTGAACTTATTCTAATTTTCCTCAGTTTCCATTTGAACTTGCGTATGAGCAATTGAAGGTCACTGCTGCAATCAGCACTGGCATTGTTTTAACTGATAATATTGAGTTTTTCCATTGTCTCTTTCCACAGATGTAGTCAGTTTGAATCCTGTATATTCCATCTAGTGAAGTTTGTATGTATAGCCTCTGTTTACATTGGTGAAAAATGACATTTTTAATGAAGAAGTTGTTGCTCTTGCAAAATTCTATCATGTGATCACTAGTATTGTTTCTATCCCCAAGTCTGTATCTTCCACTTACTAATTAGACTCACAATTTGAAGGCTCAATGTCAAGATTTAGGGTACTGGCTTTAGGGGAAAATTTCCTGTCTCTGTGGGCTCTGGGGGAAGACGCCTGTCTCTTCAGCTTCTGTTCCTTGGATATTTAGTAATCTTTATACAACACAGCAATTATTTTCCACCGTTTCCATTTTTTGACTCTTCTGAATCTATTCCTTTTATATTTTTAAAAGATGTGTGCCATACACTAATAACTACTGCCACATTAACAAAACAAAGAAAACTCATTGCAATTATTACCACAGGTATTACTTATTGTTGTCAAGGGTTTCCAAGGAGCGGCTGGTGGATTCAAACTGCTGAACTTTTGGCTAGCAGCCAAGCTTTTTAACCATTGCATTATCAGAACTTCGTAGGTACAGGAGTTAGGATTTATAAAACTTATTCTGGGGGGACCTGATTAAATCTATAACAATGTACAATAAACTTTTAATATATTCATACATGTTACATCAAGAACTGGAATACATTTGTCAGTCTTTCATTAGCCAAACTATTCTATGACCTTCTGTTTTTTGGAATCAGTACAGTGACTGTGCTGGCCATGGTTCATGGGTACCAAAGTCTTCTGGAGGACATATCTGTGTCTGTTATCTGCATGGTTTTTGATCTTCATGAATAATGGTGTCTATTGCTCCTAAATTAACTTGGAAATGTCTGTGTGACTAGAAAGTTAAAAAGTAGTCAGCAGTCAGTACTGAGCAATGTGTCATGTTCTAATGATTTATTCTGCCTTGATCCTTGGGAGCATGTGGATTTTCAGTTGATGTTAAAAAATGCTCCATGTTTGGGATCAATGTCTTAAATAAGTGGACCATGGGTGTTGTATATGCTACTGTTTTGAAAACAGAAAGTAGCTTTTTTTCATGCAATCAGACTCCACAACTATGAAATCTAGTGATTTTAAACTGTGGTACATACACACAATGAAGTAGTGCACAGCACTAAAGAACAATCATGAATCTGTGAAGCGTCTGATAACACTGAGAAAAATCAAAGGTGTTATGCTGAGTGAAATACGTCAGTCACAAAAGGGCAGGTATTGTCCAAGACCACTACTGTGAAAACCCATCGTCATGCGTTGAATTGTTTCCCCCTGAATTCAGATGTGTAGCCTACTGGGCTGTATAAGAATAAACCTGCCTTTGTTAAAGCCATCCACTTTGTGGTATTTCTGTTAGAGCATCACTAGCTGACTAAAATACTCCTGAAAAGGTTTCTTCATAACAAGAAACAATCTTTGATGGTTATCAAAGAGGGAAGAGGTGGGGATGGAAAAACACAAAATAGACAATAGATGGTTGGTAACTTTGAGGAAGCCAGCATAATTTGTACAAGGTAAGGTCACAGAAGCTCCATAGACATGTCTAAACTCCCTGAGGGACTGAACTTCTACACTGTGAGCTGTGGAGACCATGGTCTTAGGGGACATCTAGCTTAATTTTTATAACATAGATCATAAAGAAAATGCTCTACATTCTACTTTGGTGAGTAGTATCTGGGGCCTTGACAGCCTGTGAGCAGCCCTCAATGATACTCCACCAGTCTTACTCCTTTTAGGAGCAAGGAAGAATGAAGGAAACCAAGGAAACAAGGGAAAGGTTAATGAACTGCATTTACAACAGGCTTCGGCAGACTGTATCCAGTCCAACTAGACGGTACCCAGCTAGCACCACTGACTGCTCCAATTGGGATCACAGCAGATGGTCCTGGAGAGAGCCAGAGAAAAATGTAGAACAAAATTCTAATGCATAAAGACCAGACGTCCCGGCCTGAAAGAGACTGAAGAGATGCTGAGAGCACGGTCCCTGGACATGCGTTCAGCTCAGTAATGAAGCCACTCCTGAGATTCACCCTTCGTCAAAGACTGGACAGTCCCATGAAACAAAACAAGGATAAAGGGATATACCAGCCCAGGGGCAGGGACTATAAGGAGGAGGGGACAGGAAAGCTGGTAATATGGAACTCAGGTTTGAGAAACAGAGTGTTGACCTGTTGTGAGGTCTTTAACCAATGTCATAAAACAGTCTGTGTTTTAACTGTTTAATGAGAAACTAGGTTGTTCTGTAAAACTTCATCTAAAGTATAATCATCTTGTTAAATGCAGTTCTTTTTTTAAGTTTTAGTGTTGTGGAATAGAGACCACTTTGTTTAAAAAAGTACACATTTGTTATAATTTTGGTGATGTTTTATAGAATTGATATAAAATGCATTTTCTTCTCATATATCTTTAAAAAAGAGAGAGAGAGATGCATTTTAAATAGTACCAATCAGAGAATAACTATTTTCACCAGGATTGTATGCTTAGGGTAAAGATACCAATGATAATACTAAATTTGTAATAATACTACACATTGTTAGTGAAACAAGCAGAGTGAAAGCAAAGGCTATATCCTGAACATAACCTGTGCCATTATCTTTCCTTTTGAACTTATTCCTGCCTTTATGGTTAACTCTGTTGCTTACTTCCTCCTTGGTGGCAAACCTTTACTAATGCTTAATCTCCTTTCACAAGGTCGGCAGTTCAAATCCACCAGGCGCTCCTTGAATATTCTAGGGGTCAGTTCTATCCTGGCCCCTAGGGTCACTGTGAGCAGTATCTGACTTGAAGGCACTTAGCTGGCTGGCAATCTCCTTTCAGACTGGTTGTAGTTACTTTATGGGTAAGCTGTCCAGAACCATGCCAGCAAGAAGTTTGGGTGATCACCAAATGACTCCATCCCATAACGAGTCCTGCCTAGAAACTAAAAAACTTGTGTCAAGGAACCAAAAGCACTGGACACATCCCACTGGGCCACAGCTAGACCCGATCTGGGAGGAAGGAGTCTGACTCACATTTCTGTGTCAAAGCTCAGCCCAGCCCATTTTTAATATGCATGCTATTTCTCATAGGCTGGCTATATATAACTCCCCACTTCCTACACAGTATGATGTTTGTCATGGTTCTTTGTTCAGGGAGACAGGTTTCAGCGGAGTTCATTCCCCGCTTGTCTCTTTGTATCTTGATATAAGGTAAAGCTCTTGCTACTCACCTCACTCCTGTCTCAAAAATCAACTTCTGCAGCAAGTGACTCTAATCTGCAAATTGGCCAAAAGCCAAGCCAAGTGCAGTCGATTCAGATCCAACAAGGTCGGCAGTTCAAATCCACCAGGTGCTCCCACAAATTGGAGTAGCACTAAAACTTTAAAGTCTTCAGTGCTCTTCAGTACACAGGCTTTGTAACACAAGGGTTGTAGAGAGGAGGCCCATTCTATCACTTACAAATTCTGTGACACTGGGCTAATCACATCTCAGAATAGTTTTGTATCATCAAAATGAGAACAAACAGCCCTACAGTTATGACGTGACTTTAAACTTTAACTCAATTAACATAACACAACTTATTTTAGTTCACAAAAGATCCTCAGTAAATATTAATTTTTATTTGAATAGAATATTTGTCCCTAAAAGAACTGCAAGATTTTGAGCCACCCAGGAAACTCATAAGGAAAAGGAAAGATGTTAGACAGAGATGTAATCATCGTGAGGAACTAGTGATTTCAATTAGTTTGGAGGCACGCTGAAATGCATTGTTCTTGCGTATTTAGCTGGCATCACAGATGATGACTTTTTCTTCTGTTGACCACTATTTCATTTAGTAATTTATGAATAGATATCATATTAATTAAATATCAAAACATTCAGTATGAATAGCAAATCCAGTGATTAAAAGAAAAGCATTTAGCAGGAGAAAGAAAGAGCTATGGTAAGTATTTTGCAATATGGAATGACCATCATAAAATACTTGGAGGTAGAAAAGTGGAGGTAGAGAGATCAGAAGAAAAGAGAAGGGAGGAAAGAGAAGAGAAAAGGAGGATATGACCGAAGAGCTTAGTTCCCGTCACTGCAGAAGTTGCTTGACTTGATTTAAAGTAAGAGTAGACTCTTGAAGCATGTTTGGCTAGGACAGGAAGAGCAATAGCGTGGAAGGCAGATGGCTGAGGATAAGAAGATCAGATTGCTGAAATATTAAATGAGCAGCATTTGGAAAATGGACTCTGTAATTTGTACCCAGAAAAAAAACACAACAGAAATTTTACAACGCTGTTGTAGTTGTATGACCTCAGTTCGGTTCCAACTCACGGCTACTACACACGGCAGGAAAGAACTGGCCCATGGGGGTCCCTAGACTGTCAGCTTTACAAGAGCAAGTCGCTATTCTTTTGGTCTGAGCAGCTGCTAAGAGTTTTAATTTGCTGTCTTTCTGTTAGCAGCCAAGTGCTTTAAGTACTGGCCACCAAGGATCCTTGTTTTGTTTTGTTTTTTTTTAAATTCTTAATTTTATGGAAAAGGAGGTAAATAAATGAACAAACAAAAGAAGTGCTATCTGATTGTTTCTTGTAGCTTTCTTTTATCTTTCTGTTACTTTAATTCTTGATTTTCTGCAATGCACCTATCTTTTCAACTTTGGACTGTGTCTCATTTTTCTGTCCCCCCCCCCACGCTTTTAAAGAAAAAAAAAAAATGTCTCTTGAATTTGCAGTCATATTAGTCAGTCATTTCATTCTACCACTGTTCATTCATTTTCCTCTTATCATTGCTACCTGACTCTTTAGGCCTCTTACCAAACCCATCACCTTAATTTCTTACTAGTCAATTGCTATTCATTTCTAGGTAATCCAGCTCCTAACCACAGCACTCAGCTAAAGTTGCTCTGATAAATTATCCAAGACTTCCATCTTCCACAAGTCATCGCCCTTGTCTCGCACTCAGTGACTTTTTCTTCTATTGACCACTATTTCACTTAATAATTATGAATAGATATCATATTAATTAAATATCAAAACATTCAGGATGAATATCAAATCCAGTTGAATACAATTCAAGAGTTGAACAAGCCATACACAAAACAAAAGACAGTGGATAAAACCCCAAATAGAAATTTACACCTAACTGTTGAAAATTTCTTCTCCATATATTTCTCTGCTATTATTCTGCTTGGTAAAGTAGAGGGTCTGTGAAAAAGAGGAAGACTCTTAGCAAGACGACTGACACAGTGGCTGCAACAATGGGCTTAAGCATGAAAAACAATTGTGGGTGGGGTGCAGGACTGGGTGGTGCAGGGTCACTGTGAGTCTGAACCCACTCAATAGCACCTAACAACAACAGTTTCTCATTACCACCTCTTTTGCTTACTATATTCTTCACCTTTTCACTGAATCTCCCTTTTATTTTTTTTACACCTGGCGCTGCTGAAATGACTGACTCTTATTTTCCCAACATCATCTCTGTTCTGAAGACTCCTGAAGCTGGTTAATTGGCTTTCTGTTTCAAATCTCTAATTACATCCTAACTAGTTGCCATGGAGTTGTTTCCAAGCCCCGGTAGTTTCACGTGTGTCAAAGTAGAACTGTGATCCACAGGATTTTCAACAGCTGATTTTTCAGAGTAGATCACCAGGTCTTTCTTCTGAGGTACCCCATGTAGTTTAATACTGCCTGCCTTTTGGTTAGGTAGCAGCCAACTGTTCTAGTCAGCTAGGGCTGCTCTAATAGAAATGCCACAAGCAGATGGCTTTAAAAAAGGAAAGTTTATTCTTACACAGTCCGGTAGGCTACAAGTCCAAATTCAGGATGTCCACTCCAGGGAAAGGCTTTCCCCCTTGTTGGCTCTGGAAGAAAGTCTGGTTTTGCATCAGTCTTTGTCCAGGGAGAACTCTGGTGCAGGAATCTCAGGTCTGAAAGACGCATTCCTCTCCCGGTGTTGCTTTCTTGATGGTGTGAGGTTCCCAATTCTCTTTTTTTTCCCTTTTCTTCTATTTCTTGCAGAATGAGAGGATTAAGGGCAGTACAAGCCATACTCTAGGGAAAATCCCTTTATAGTGGAGAAGGGAGATGATCCTATGAAAAGATTTACACCCTCACCCTAATCCTCTAACATACAGCATAGGAAAACCACAAAATGGAGGATAATCATAGAATACAGGGAATCCTGGCCCAGACAAGTTACTACAGATATTTTTTGGAGGACACAATTCAATCCATGACACCAAGCTACCATATTTTGTATCAACTATTTTCTTCAATTATTCTATACTTACAATGGCTGATTGATTTCACTGTATTTAACTTTACTTTTTATGCAGAACTATGCAGAACATCAAAGATGACATTTGGCCAAAGGGGAAAAAAAAAAATCCACAAAACTTCTTTTCCATATACCCCTCTTCAAAGCCCAAGGGCCAGATGTGGTCATAGATGAATAAGTTTGAAACTGTTGAGAAAGTTACAGCTCACTTAGGATCTCTCGGGTGTTATGTGTGATTAAAAACTTACTGATTTCATTTGAAAAGGATATTAATTATACTGCAGACTTCAGAAGTAAAAAAAGAAATACAACCAGAGCATTGCTTAGAACAAGGATGGTAAGACCACAACTTACCTACTTTGGACATGTTGTCAGGAGGGATTAGTCCCCACAGAAAGACATCATGCAAGGTAAAGTGCAGGGCCAGCCACAACGGGGAAGATGGATTGATACAGCGGCTGCAACACTGGGCTCAAGCCCAACAACCGAGGGAGTGGTGCAGGACCAGGCAGGGTATCCTCTGTTGCGCATGGGGTCATCAGGAGTCAAAAAGGACTCAAAGGCACCTGCAACAACAACAATTTCATTACCAATCAAATTCATGAAGATACTACAGATTCGGAACAACAGAATTTTACTAATTGTATTCCATTTTTCTAACGTCTCATAATCTGTAACACTAAAGGTATTTATCATTTTCCAAGTGCTTAAAACTTCAGTAATTTTAAACCTGATTTTAATTTATACATACCATATATCAGATCTGGCAATTCAGTTCATGAACTCATCCTAGAAAAAGTGTTGCAAACCTCATTGCTGAATACCACTACAGTCACCGTGGAAGTACTCCCCTTGGGAAGCTGTGTACCAGTACCAATGCCTAGCCCACCCTTCAAACAGTTTTGGAATTCTTTATCTGGAATGACCAGCAGAGCTGTTATAGTATTAGCCTTGATATCCTGAATGCCATGAAAATGTCTGCTTTTCCATATTTCCTCTACCTTCAAGTAAAGAAGATAGTCACTGGGGGCCAAATCGTCTAGTAGGGGAGGTGTTCTAATGCACTTGACAAGCTAAAAACTCCCTCACTGACAACTGTACAGTTGAGTTTGCAAACTTGCCACCATGCCACCACATGCAATGGCGATTCCAGAAAGAGTTTAAAATTACTGTGGAGGGTGGACCAGGCGCTGGCATCGGTGCATAGCTTCCCAAGCATAGTACTTCAAAGCTGACTGTAGTGATATTCGGCGATGAGGTATGTTATGTAGCACTTAACAACAATTAAATTTTTGGACTTCATTGCTCGGCTTCTTAAGCCGATTTTCCGATGTAGAGGAGCAAATAATGGAGCTGTACTCAATTGTTTAATGAGTACATTTAATTCCTAGTACTGTAGGGTTCAATACAGAATGGCTTATCCTGACAAAGATAGAGCGTTGTTTTTTTGTTTTTACTTTTTTTATTCCTCCTCTCCTCCTTTCCTTCATTCCAGGAGCCACTTGCCAAGTCTGCCAACATGTTAACCTTTATCTCTCTCCCTAGGGTTTTCAGTAATAGACCGAAGCTGATACTTTCTTTCAGAGATAAGCAATGTGTCTATAGGCCGGGAGGTTTGCACTTCATCTTCAGTTTGATTAGACTTGATTGCTTAGAGCCACACACGAGTTTAGGAAGCATGTACTTTAATCATCCTAAATCACTTTTCATTCCAAAAAGAAGTAAAATAAGGGAAGTAGAACAGTAGTGCACATGTGAGTACATGTGTAAGAGAATAATAGTGTATGTGTTCTTGTGAACAATGAACCAAGTGCTATTTGAAATTATTTTTACAATCGCCTTTAAGGTTTACATGTATAAAGTAAATCTCATTTATTTATAAGGGCTATAAATAAACACTGCAAGTGAGAGAGTTCCTAGAGACATTTAACTAGTTGCAATCAAGTAGATTTCAACTCTGGGTGACCCTATAGGACAGAGCAGAACGGCACATAGGGTTTTCAAGTAGCAGCATGTGGATTTGAATTGCCAACATTCTGGCTAGCAGAGCAGTTCTTAACCACAGTGCCACCAGGGCTGCATAGGAAAGCTTTATGTATTGGTTTCATATTGGTATGTTACTGTTATATGTTGTGATATATTATCCTTATCTCATTTTTTAAAATTGTTGCTTGTGCTAACATAATCTCCATTTGCCCCAGATGCATTTTTCATTTTTCTTGGTCCTATTAGGTAAACACCAGGAGAGTAACAGTCAACTACATTACCAGTCTTCAGTTTCCTAGTTTCCTGCTGGGTCTGTCATGTGGCAGCCCAGGAAGAGCTCAAGGAGAAGACGAGAATGAAGCTGGGATATTTTCATCGCCTGCTCCTTCTCTGAAGTGTCTAAAAAATGAATTTCTTCAGGGAGCTGTGCTGTCTTAATTCTAGACCTCAACCAGGTTTCAAGAACACTTTTAAATCTTTTGAAACTACAGGCCTACATAAGCTTTTCCTAAGACTGAGGTGCCTCAGCAACTATTACTGAGTCTCTTATCCTTCTCTAACATCTGTCAATAGCCCCTTATTTCAAAAGTTTCTTTAAAAAAAATTCCAGCTAGTTAAGCTGTCTAATTCTTCTAAGGATTCAGCTAAAATAACGTTATTACATGGCTTTGATGGTTTCACCTCAAAAGATAGTTTATTTGATTTATAGCAAAGAAAAGGTTGAAAATTATTCTTTAAAAACAATAAATAAAAAGCGCCAAAAAACATGCAGAAAACAAACAACGATAAACTATTGTATTTCTGGTTTTCCTGTCCAAAGAAATTATACATGCTACTTTGTGACACTGATCAGTGTTTTCCAAACTTTAGCCTATAATCGATAGTTTAATTAATCATTAAGTCAAAGTATGCATTCCAGATCAGAAATTTTTAAAAGGTACCATACAACTGACAAGTAAGAAATTTAATTAGAACAGAATAGAAACAATCACAGTGAATTGCAATTAGTAAGGGTCTTTTTTCATGAATCGTGGCTTATTTACAAATATATAATGCTTCTTACCTCTTGATCCTCAAACCATATATCATTTGCCCTGTATTTCAAAATCTGTGTCTCAATCCTTCCAGTATTCCTCCCATTGATAAGCTATTCTTGATTCCTCTGGTTGTGTTATCTTTGAATCATATATGTATCTTTAAATACATATTTTTAAATAAGTAAATTTAGTATTCAGTAATATCATCAGAAAAAGGAAACAATCATAGGGTTAAATTTAAATTACTTCTTAATAAAACAAAAACACAAGGGTGGAGTCTAGATGGCAGACTAGACACGTGTCTCCTTAGTTCCCTCTGGAAACTAAGCCCTCGACTGATAATTAAACAGAGCCTTCTGGGCACCCAGCGAGCCCTAGGGCACGACATAAAGCTGTCAATTTGGACTACATGCCACTGAACAGGAAACTTCTTCTCTTTTGCTGACCCCTGCCCCTGTTGAATGAATGGCTCTTGCGGACTGAAGGTAACTGACATTTTTAACCTTTTTTCTTGGACTCAGCAGCAGATGGGGCTTGGGCTTAACTGGCAGCAAAGCTCAGCTGCACTGTGGCATGATCAACAGGAGGACTAGCCATGTTTTGAGAGCCTGGCTCTGGACTGTGAGCAACCTGGCCCCTCCACCTTCTCATTCCGAACCTCTACCATTGATTCAGGTATTTTGCAGTGGGTGGGAGAGCTTCTGTGGGACACCATCTTGTTCTACTGGGGGGAAAAGTTACCCAAATCGAGCCCTCAGCAGGGGCTAATTCCCAGGCTAGGAAGCAGTGTTAGCCTGGGGAGCTCTTTCCCAGAAGAAAGGGTGTGTTTAGCACAGTTGTAGGCTTATGGGTGGGTCCCAAAAGCAGATGACAGCAGGGAAGTGGACATTCCTCACTTTAAGCTAGATTACAGCATCTGGAGTCAGCTATAGACTTGCCTCCATTGCTCGCTGGAAATTTGCACACCTAATAGCCTGACTGATTTTGGAAGCTGTCAGATAGCTTTTACTTTTCAAAGTAAGACTGCCTAGAGAAATAACTGGAGTGAATCCTGATGGCATCACTTCCAGCCTTTACTGACCCACATCATAGGGTCAGCTGGCAGTCCCCCAGTGACTCCATAAGTATGGTTATGTCTTTGACAACCAGAAGGAGGATCTTGCTACCCCAGATATTCCACTGGGTCCAGTCACTGGAGTACAGAGAGATGACTGGTGATCACCTTCCTTCTCAAACTGTGTTTCAGATAACACCAGAGAAACTAAACAACCTCTAGATGCCCAAAAAGCAACAAACCTTGGCCAGACACTTAAAGAAAAATCCATCCATGACTTCAGAAAACTCCCAAAAGAAAGAACTAAAGAACTTCCAAGATGAAGAAGCCTTTCTGAAACTATCAGAGGTCAAGTATATAGACCCCTCCTAGAGATTAAACAAAATGCAGCAGAGCAAAATGAAAAATTAAGAAAGCTGTTTGAACTAATGGAACACCAGGTTTTATAATCCAACAGATCAATAACAAAACCAAAGAAATAGAAAATTCAATTCAAAGCCAACAGAACAGAACTGAACAAATGAAAAACAGACTTCCTGACTTGGAAGACAGAGCTACCAACTCCAGTACCTATGAGGAGAAATCAGAGAAAAGAAACAAGAAAAATGAAAACACATTAGGAAACATCCAGGACATATATAGAACTTTCTATCCATCAGCAGATAACTACACCTGCTTCTCCAGTACACACGGAACATTTTCCACAACAGACCACATGTTAGGTCATAAAGCAAATCTCAACAAAGTCCATACCACTGAATTATTGCAAAGTGTCTTCTCAGACTATAAAGCCGTAACAGCTGAAATCAATAGCAGAAAAAACATAGATAGAAATTGGAACTCATGAAACTGAACATCTTGCTTGAAAGCCATGGGTTATAGAAGATATCAAGGATGAAATAAAGAAACTTATGGATTCAAATGACAGTAAAGACACATCCTACCAGAACCTATGGAATACAGCCAAAGAACTATTCAGGGGTCAGTTTGTCTCTATAAATGCACACATCTAGAAAGAAGAAAGAACCCACATCAAAGAATTAATCCTACAGCTTGAACAAGTAGAAAGTGTACAACAGGGACACCGCTCAGGCACCAGAAGAAAACAGATCATAATGATTAGAGCAGAACCAAATAAACTACAGTATACAAGAACAACTGAAAAAAGTGATAAGACCAAAAGCTGGTTTTTTGAAAAGATCATCAAATTTGACAAACCATTGGCCAAACTTACTAAACAAAAGCAGGAAAGGAAACAAATAACTCAAATAGAAATGAGAAGGGAGTTGTCAACAACAGATCCAACAGAAATAAAAAATATTATAACAGAATGCTATGTAAGACTGTACTCTAACAAATTTGAGAACCTAGAGGAAACAGACAAAATCCTAGATTCATATCACCTACCAAAGTTATCACAAGGTAAAGCAGAACAACTTAATAAACCTGTCACAAAGGAAGAGATTGAAAAAGTCATCCAAAATCTACCGATCAAAAAAATACTCAAGCCCAGATAGCTTCACCACAGAATTCTACCAAGCTTTTAGAGAAGAGTTAACTCCAATACTACTGAGACTATTTCACAGCATAAAAAAAGGATGGAATACTCCTAAATTTATTCTATGAAGCCAGCAGAACCCTGATACCAAAGCCAGGGAAAGACCCAACAAAAAAGGAGAACTACAGACCAATGTTACTCATGAACCTAAATGCAAAAGTCTTCAACAAAATCTTTGCCTATAGAACTCAACAACATATCAAATAAATAATTCATCATGACCAAGTTGGATTCATACCAGGGATACAAGGCTGGATCAACAACAGAAAAACAGTTAAGGTCATTAAACCACATAAACAACACAAAAGACAAGAATCACCTGAGTTTGCCTACTGATGCAGAAAAGGTATTTGATGAAGTGCTACACACATTCATGTGAAAAACCCTCAGCAAAATATGAATAGAAGGTAAATTCTTCAGTGCAATAAAGGCCATTTGTACAAAGCCAACCACCTACATTATCCTGAATGGAGAGAGACTGAAACAATTCTCCTTCAGAACGGGAACTAGACAAGGATGCTCACTCTCACCTCTCCTATTCAACATTGTACTAGAGGTTCTAGCCAGAGCAATTAGGCAAGACCAAGAAATAAAAGATATCTACATTGTCAAAGAAGAAGTCAAAATTTCCCTGTTTGCTGATAATATGATTGTATACTCAGAGAATCCAAAGAATCCACAAGTAAAGTACTCAAACTGATATAAGAGTTCAGCAAAGTCTCAGGATACAAGATAAACATAAGTAAATCAGTAGGATTCCTTTATACCAACAAAGAGATTGTTAAAAGAAAAATCAAATCAATACCATTTACTATATATCCCAAGAAGACAAAATACCTAAGAATAAATTGAATTAGAAATATAACAGACCTTTACAAAGAGAACTACAAGCCCTTACCGCAAGAAACTAACAGAGACTTACATAAATGGAGAAACCTACCATGCTTATGGATAGGTAGACTCAACATTGTGAAAATGTCTATCTTACCCAAAGCAATCTACTTACATAATGCAATCCCTATACCAAAGCAAATAATTCACTGCCCATGATGAGAATGCTTCTTAGAAGCAAGGAAGGCAAGACTACATCTCACATACTTTACACATATTGTCAGGAGAGATTTGTCCCTGGGGAAGGACATCATGCTTGGTAAAGTGGAGTGTCAGGGAAAAAAACTCTTGATGAGATAGAATGGCACAGTGCCTACAACAATAGGGTTAAGCAGAACAATGATTATTATACTGGGACAAGACTGGTCAGTGTTAAATTCTGTTGTCCATAGGGTCGCTATGAGTTGATGGCACCTAAAAACAACACAACATGGCTCTAATTTTTGAAGAACATGAATTTACATAGTTATAGAAGTGAGAGAAATAACATTGAGGAATGATGATGATAATGACTTAAAGTGACCACTGTGCCAGTACCTTTCATTTTGTATTTACTTTATGTTAGACACTGTGCAAAGTACTCTCGTGAGTTTATTTACTGAGATGAGATAATAATTCTATGTGAGATCTCATAACTATCTCCACTTTACAGATATGAAAACTAAGGCTCCAGGATTTAAATAATTTTGCCAAAGTTGTACAACACTACAGATATTTGATGTTGAACTTTTGTTTTTCACCTCCTTTTATCAAACAGACATTTTGATGCATTCAAATTCTTTCGTCTCTTTCTACTTCTTGGAGTTTTCTCTTAATTCTATGCTTCATTTCCTCCCATCAATTTGCCATTCATTTAACCATATCAACCTGCTTAAATTCCTACATTGCTGATAAGTCTTCACTGATTTATTTTTCCCTACAGCATATCCAATGTAGTCCAATAACCTAGGCAGTTTTCAAATCTTCCATAATCTAATTTCAATCTTATTTTTCAAAAACTCAAGTAGTAGTATACTTACTAAGAGAACAAGAGTTTTGGATAAAAGTGTCCTGGGTACAACTCATACTTTTAACTCTGTCCTATAGGTTCTCTATGAATTAGAATTGATTCACTGGTAGTGCTTTTTATTCTTTTTTTAAAAAAAATAATTTAGACTAATAACAAGTTAATTAAATTGTTTGAATATTTTCTCACTTGTAAGCTTTACATAAAATTTCACCTTGTGATTTTATTAAAATAAAATGTGATGTAAGATATAAAATACAAGGCTTAGAGTCATTATTTAATAAAAAGTTTCTCTCTAGGTGTAGTTAATGATTATATACATATATATAGTAGTATGACTGCTAGCCAAAAGGTTGACAGTTCCAATCTACCAACCACTCCTTGAAAACCCCATGGGGCAGTTCTACTCCATTCTGTAGGTATGCTATGAGTTGGAATTTTATCAATGGCAATGGGTTTGGTACATATACCCACACACACATATATGTATACACACACATGTGTATGTGTATATATATGTGAATGTATACATATATACATGCACACATATACTTAGGAATAAATATAACCAGAGATGTAAAAGACCTATACAACAAAAAATTTCAAGACTCTACTCCAAGAGACCAAAAGAGACTTATATAAGTGAGCAAACTTATCACGCTCATGGAAGGAAGACTTAACATTGTGAAAATGTCTATACAGAGATACATAAATGTGTCTATTCCCAAAGCAATCTATAAATTCAATGGAATCCCAATACAAATCCCACTGTCATTTTTTCAATGAAATGGAAAGACAAATCTCTGACTACATATGGAAAGGAAAGGAGCCTCAAATAAGTAAAACACTACTGAAGAAGAAAAACAAGTTGGAGGCCCCACACTACCTGACTTGAAAACCTGTTACACTGCTATGGTAGTCAAAACAGCCTGGTACTGGTGCAAAAATAAACACATGGAACATACTGATAGCTCAAATACAATTCCAACTACCTGTAAGTAGTTGTAAGTAGATATTTGACTAGGCCCTAAGGTTCATGAACTGGTGGAAAAATAATCTCTTCAGCAAACGAAATTGGCAAAACTGAATATCCATTTGAAAAAAATGGAACAGGACCTATATGTCACACCATGCACGAAAACTAAATCAAACTGGATCACAGACCTAGGTATTAAACCTAAAACAATAAGAATCTGGGCAGAAAAAAGTAGGGACAATACGGGGAGCCTTAATAAATGGCATAAACAGACTTTAAAATATCACAAACAACAGAAGAGAAAATAGATAAATGGGAACTTCTAAAAATCAAACAGTCATCCAAAGATTTCATCAAGAGAGTAAAAAAGCCACCTACAGACTGGGAAAATCAATTGCCAACCAAGAATCTGATCTCCATAATCTGCTTTGAAACCTCAACAAGAAAAAAATAAATAATCCAATCAAAAAGTAGACAAAGGATATAAGCAAGCACTTCACCGAAGAGCTATCCAAGCAGCTAACAGACACATGAGTAAATGCTGAGGATCATTAGTCACCGGAGGAATTCAAATCACACCTATAATGAGACACCACTTCATCCCAAAGAGGTTGGCATTAATCCAAAAATAAATAAATAAATAAATAAAAACTACAAATTCTTGGGAGGCTATGAAGAGATTGGAACCATTCTTTGCTGCTGGTGGGGAATGAAAAATGGTACAACCACTCCAGAAAATGGTTTAGTGATTTCTTAAAAAGTTAGAGATAGAAATACCATATGATGCAGCAATCCTACAGTTTGGAATATAGCTCAGAGAAATAAGGGTTGCTATACAACCGCATATATGCACTCCAATATTCTTTGCAGCACTGTCCACAACAGTAAAAAGATGGAATAAGCCTAGGTGGCATCAACAGAAGAATGGATAAACAAACTATGGTATAATCACACTACGGAATACTGTGCAGTGATAAAGAACAATCATGATCTTCAGAAACACCTGACAATACGGAGTCATATGGAAGACATCATGTTGAGTGAAACCAGTCAGTCACAAAAAGGACGAATACTGTAAGAGACCATTTTTATGAGGCTTCAGGAGACGGCTGACCACAGAAGAAAATAATCTTTGTTGATCATGGGGGGTAGGGGAGTGAAATGCATATTCAGAGATTACATAGGAACTCAGTTAAGTAAAAGAAGTGACAACACACACTAGAAAAGAGACCAACGCTACCAGATTACACCAAGAGCTAAAAGATCTCCCCCAAACGACCTAACACTGTGAAGGTTAGAGAAGCAGGAGTGGGGTTGGGGGAACTTTTAAGTCTATTGGCTCAACTAAGCTTTTTCTTTTTAAGCAAATGGTCTTCATCCCAACTTGGTGAGTGGCATCTGGGGTCTTAAAAGCTAGCAAGCTACCATTCTAAGAAACATCAATTGGTCCCAGTCCAACTGAGAGGAGTACAAAGGACATCAAAGGCAGGAGGAAATCATGAGCCCAGCAGACAGAAGGGACCAAATGATCCAGAGTCTACACCAGCATGAGACCAGAAGAATTAGATGGTGCCTGGCTACCTCCAGTGTCTGCCTTGAGTGTCAATACAATGTCAGACGTCCTGATGTAGAGGAGAAAAATAGAAGTTCAGATCTAGAATTCTCTTAAAAGACTGGACTTGATGGTCTGATATCCTGAATGATCACCCAAGAGCATGGCCCTTGGTCTTGCTCCTACCCTAGAGCTGAAACTAGCTCCAAAGACAACCCTTTAGGTAAAAATTGGACCGGACTGTAAGACATGAGGCTGTCGGTGCAGCTCCCAACTAGTAATGAGACGGGTGGGTGGAGAGGAGGGGACAGGACTAGGTCGAATGAATATAGAATTTACGGAGTGGAGGGGGCAAGTGTACTGTCACAGAGCTGGGATGGCAGATGGAATCACATAGTGGTCTATATACAGCGTTGGATACAGCAAATTGATTTCATTTGTAAATTTTCTCTTAACCGTAATAAAATATTATATATATACATATATATAGACAGAAAGAAATTGGCTCACAAAATTGTAGAGGGCTGAGAAGTTCAAAATTGGTAGGTCAAGTGACGAAAGAGTGAAGAGTGAAGGAGTCTGGACACAATGCCTTCATATAGTCTAGAGGCAGAATGCATCCTAGGGAAAACTCTGTTTTTGCTCTTAAGACTTTCAGCTATTAAATGAGCCTTACACACACTATGGAGGATAATAAAGTCTGCTTAAGGCCAACTGCTTTAGCCACAAATAGCTACTTTACGACAACAGCTAGACTAGTGTTTCCCCAAAGTGGGCACCATAATCTAGCAAAGTTGATAAATAAAGTTAACCATGACATCCACCATCCGGTAACTAGATTGTACTTTCTTTTCACTTTTCTCTCTGTCTATCTTGCCCTCATGCTTTGTTCTATCAATTCCTGCTAAGTAGAGCTGTTTTCCCCAACTTTGTTCCAGAAGAATCTTCAATTTATTTAAGAACTGACTAAAAATTATCTTCTTCAAAGGTCTTCCGCAGCATTCCCAAGAAAGAACATTTCTCCTACCTCCGAATTTTTTTAGCTGCATAACTTCTAGTATACTCTTTTTAAGGTTGTTTTGTTGCTATTAGGTCTACGTTAAAATAATACGTTGCTCTTACCTAGCACGTTGAAATTCCAGGGAACAGAAAGTATCTCTGACATCTATATATCTGTTTCATGCTTATTATCATGAAGCCTTCCGTGTGGTAGGAACTCAATCAACACCCAAAGGTTACTCATGTGTCTTTTTATTCTTTTAGCATTGTTTTGAGGTTGCAGGGCATTATGCGCTAAAGTAACAGGCAGTATATTTCCGCTTACTGAGGTAACGGGGAGTGTAGTAAGTCTACGCATTATGTGGAGGCCCCTGAGTTGTCCAATGGTTAGTGTTCAGCTGCTAACATAAAGGTTGGAATCACATTGAAGAGCCTCAGAATAAAGGCCTGGCAACCTACTTCTGTGCCCTATAGAGCACAATCCTGCTCTGATGTACACGGGGTCTCCATGAGTCAGAAGCAACTCACTGGCAACTGGGATCTTTGTTTTCTTTTTTGTTGTAGTTTGTTTGTTTGGGTTTCTATGCACTGTAGTGACAGATGCCCTCTCCGTTAGTTGCAATTGTCTTTATACTGACTCAACTACTTCTGTGCAAAAGTGAATTTCCTGAAAACTCACTAGTTTCAGTTCAGAAATCAACTACACCTCTTGAAGTGTTTTGGCATTTCATTATACTAATCAAGGAAGCTAACGCAATGTTAGGTAGCAGCTTTAGACGTAACTAGTGAACTTTCATTTTAAAAGTCTCTAAATCCCTTCTCTGCACTTACAGCGTTCTTACAGTTGTATAATGGTATGCAGAGAGAGAAGAACTGGGAAACCAATCTATACTTAACCCTCTGTGGTATATCTAAAAGCCTAGAACGTTAAATTAACATGAGAGCTCAAGTATTTTCTTCGAAAACCTAACAATATATTATACTGATGACTGAAAATTGAAGAAATCGGTTTAAACTGGAATGAATTTTGCCCTCCCTAGTTTTTATAGCGCTAAACAAACCCACATGAGCTCCTTTCCAAAACGTTCATGCAAACATGCCATTTTTAAAAGGCCACTTAGATTTATATGCTTAGTTTGATACATCATATTTTAACCTCAGCCAGCACTTTTGAGCATAAAAATGTTGGCCAGTGAATTTGATTCAGCTTGATCTCATGCATCAGCAACAAAGTAGTCAGCTATACTTGGTTAGTGAGAACAGTGGGAGGAGTAAAAAGAACAGCGCATGAGTCCCCTATTTGAGATTGAGTTTGTCGCACTCAACCGCAAATACGTAAATCTGCAAGCTCCATCGGTTTCTTTGGGAGATACTGTTGGAGAAAAGATATAAAATGCATGATATTTTGAGTGACTTTTCTGGCTTTCAGGCTAATTTAAAGCATCAAATAGTTTAAAAACAAATAAAAGAGTAATAAAAATCAAGGACCTTCATTTTAGTATAGACCTAAGGCTTTCCTTTCTGCACTCCTCTCTAGGTGAGATGAGGGTTCTCAAAATTGTCTATTGCCCTGAAAACTGTTCTCCACAATGAAAATGAACATTTCCCCATCACTGATTTCCATGTAGTGAAAACTGTAATAGTGCTATATAGAATTTGATGCTTGAATAGTTTCCTTATGGATTCTTTGGGATTCTCTGCATATACAATCATATTATCTGCAAATAGGGAGATTTTTAGTTCTTCTTTGCCAGTGCAGATGCCCTTTATTCCTTGGTCTTGTCTAACTGCTCTGGCTAGAACTTCTAGTACAATGTTGAATAGGAGAGGTGAGAGTGGGCACCCCTGTCTAGTTCCTGTTCTCAAGGGAAACTGTTTCAGTCTCTCTCCATTCAGGACAATGTAGGCAGTTGGCTTTCTATAAATGGCCTTACTGCTTTGAAGAATTGTCCCTCTATTCCTATTTTGCTGAGAGTTTTTAGCATGAATGAGTGTTGGACTTTATCAAATGCCTTTTCTGTATCAATAGACAAGATCGGATGATTCTTGTCTTTTGTGGTATTTATGTAGTTGATCACATTAATTGTCTTTCTGATGTTGCATCCCTGGTATAAATCCAACTTGGTCATGGTGGATTTTTTTTTTTAATATGACTGGGTGAAAATGTACACCCCAGTATAAATTGACATGCCCACCTATATTCAGCTTCCACTGCTCTCCCTGTCTGGTGACAGCACCCTACTTTTTTGATATGTTGTATTCTATTGGCAAGGATTTTGTTGAAGATTTTTGCATCTAGATTCATAAGTGACATCCATCTGTAGTTCTCCTTTTTCTGTTGGGTCTGTCCTGGTTTTGGTATCAGGGTTATGCTGGCTTCATAGAACGAGTTCTATGCTGTGAAATAGTTTCAGTAGTATTGGAGATAACTCTTCTCTAAAAACTTGATAGAATTCTGCAGTGAAGCCATCTGGGCCCGGGCTTTTTTTGGTTGACAGTTTTTTGATGACTTTTTCATTTTGTGATGGGTTTATTAAGCTGTTCTGCATCAGCTTGTGATAATTTGGGTAGGTGGTATGAATCAAGGAATTTGTCCATTCCCTCTAGGTTTTTGAATTTATTAGAATATAGTCTTTCACAGTATTCAGCTATGATATTTTTGATTTCTGCTGGATCCTTTGTGACAACTCCCCTCTCATTTCTTATTTAGGTTATTTGTTTCCTTTCCTGTTTTTCTTTAGTAAGTTTAGCTAATGGTTTGTCAATTTTGTTGATCTTTTCAAAAAACCAACTTTTGGTCTTTTCAATTTTTTCAATTATTCTTCTGTTCTCTAATTCATTTAGCCCCTGGCTCTGATCCTGCCCCTGTCCATAAATCATACTGAAGGTCAACTTTCCAGTCAGCAATGTATTGGACTTGGTGACACGGAGTGACCATATTGTGTGCGCACTTTATGGTTCTAGGCATCTATAGGAGGTTGTCCTGTTGACCTCACACTGGAAGAAGGGGATTGGGTGGAGAGGAGAAGATAGGAGACTGTTGAGAAGATAAGGCATGGATGGAGCAGAGAGGAAGAGTGTGCTGTCACCGTGCAGGGAGAGCAGTGGAAGCTGCATGTAGGTCAGCATGCAAACTTATATGGGAATGTACATTTTCATTCACTCATAATAAAAATAAATAAATAATAATAATAAAGAATTTGATGTTGATTCTTTAAATAGTTCTCAAGCCAAATTAAAAATAAATGAGTAAAACACTTTCAGAAGTGAGGTTCTTATACTCTAACCTGTTCTGAGGGAACCCTGGTGCATAGTGGTTAAGTATAATGGCTGCTAACCTGAAGGTGGGCAGTTCAAATCTACCAGGTGCCCCTTTGAAAGTTCTTGCTCCTTCTACTCTGTCCTACAGGGCTGTTACATGTCAGAATCTCCTAGATTGTAATGGATGTGATTTTTTTCCCTTGGTTTCATCCTGTCTAGTCCTACCAAAGTTTTAAAATTAGAATGTGACTATATTGTGTGTAGGATTAACAGATACAGCCTCTGTTATCATTTATTTCTTCATCATTTCAAAGCATTCAACTAGAAACAGGCAATCTTACTGATCCTCTTCTAACATTTTGAATTATTTGGCTAATTTTTGTGGAATTTTAACTGTTATTTTCAAAATAAGTAACGTAGAGGATTCCTTTTGGGAGAAATTTCTCACAGATTTCTGTACCTATAGTCTTTCAAAAATAGGTGCTACACTACTTACTATGGCTTAAATCTTACCTGGAAACCCTGATGGTACATTAACTAAGTGCTAACGGATCCGACTCAACAGTACTTGGCTTGGCTTTAACCAAAAGGTCTGCAGTTCAAATCTGCCAGATGCTCTTTGGAAATTCTATGGGGCATTGCTACTGTCTCTGCAGGATCTCTATGAGTATGACCTTGATGGCAGTGGATTCGGTTTTGGGGAAATCTTATCTATACTAGGTGATTTGAAAGCCATTAAGTCTGAGCAATATTAACGAGGCAGTATGATTTAGTGCCAGGGTTATAAGATTTGGAGACAAAAACAAAACAAAACAAAACTCCTCTAAACTCCAATTCCTGTCAGAGCCACCAGAACCAAAGCCCAAACTCATTGCTGTCAAATGGCTTCTGACTTATAACGACCCTGTAGAACAGAGTCAAACAGCCTCATAGAGTTTCAGAGAAGCAGCAGGCAAATTGTAACTGCCAACCCTGAGGTGAGCAGCCCTAGCACGTAGCCACCATGCCATCAGGGGTTACCAGAGACACAGCATCTATTATTTTTATAATTGTGATCAATTTTTTTCATTTCATTTTGTTTTATTGCTTCACTTTTATGTGTAAGCACACTTAAAGAAACCTGTTTCTGAGGAGTGAGGTTCTAATGAATGAATGAATGTGAGGACAATACTTTGTACCCACAAAGTATTATATATTATCAAACTATTGAAGTTACTTTTTATTACTTTACTATCTAACAAATTGCCATTTTTCAAGTCTGTCACCCTCTTTTTGTTGGTCAGAGCAGAGACGTTAACGGTTGTCATTATGCAGGTAGAGTCGGCTCCCGCCCACAGCGACCGCAGGCACAGCAGCGAGAAACACCTTGGGGTCCTGCGCCTTCCCTGCAGTGGTTGCCACGCTTAAGTGCACGTCGCAGCCAGTGTGTCAGTCCCCGGTTGTGCACATCAGCTGTGCCACATGCCCTACCATTCAAAAGTAGCTTTTTGTGACACAAGAAGAAATTCTCTTAAATGGTAACATAAATTGTGGATTTATGCAGTTAAGACATTGATCCAAACTTTACAGCATATGGGCGCTTGGTTCTTCCTCTATGTGTTCTCTGAGTCCCTCTTCCCTATTCCCCACTGTGACTTATTTTGTTCACAGTGGGCAGTGAAATGTCCCTGTCGTTTGGCATTTGGACACAATGTAGGGAAGTGAAAAAAAGACCTAAACTGATGGCCCCAAAATGCTGTAGGACTGTTGTATGTATTTAATATTAAATTGGGGAACAATACAACCGTTCTGACATTGCTTAAAAACTTGACTAAACATAGACTCTAACATACCTGTATATTCATCAGTAGACGCTATATGTAGCAGTATTTGAGCCTCTTACCTAAAGCTCACATTAGACACAGCAGATGATTGAACAATTGCAACTTAAGCCTATGATTCTAGATAAGAAATTTTTGTGTTATGCTTTCTCGGCCATCATCAGTCTACCCCATTTTTCTCAACATCTTTGCAGTTCTTGAGTTTTTCACTTAATAAAACTCCCAAAGTTTCTAACATAAATCTAAATTAAATGTAATAAAATGCATTCTTCGAACTGATTTCTGCAAACAGTTACATCAAATTCTGGGCTATAAAAAAAATCTCAAAAACTAAGCTGGCTATTATAATGTATTTAATTAATTTCTCATTTCCATAATCTTTTAATTTTTATTTAGTGAGTATAAAAAGTCCAATGTAACAAGAAAATTATATTTTATTGGATTTGTTTTATGTAGATAGAAAATATGTGTGTGGGTGAAAGCTTAACATAAAAATTGTAATTTAAGTTTTCTTATCTCATTAAGAATTGAGAATTGGAGTTTCATAAGACATGATATTTGATTACAAGTGATACTTTATGTTATTATTGGAAAAGTTTTCAAAAGTTCAATCTTGTTTTCTAAACTAGATGGATAGCACAGAAGGAAGGAAAAGTAGACACAGACAGAGTTAATTATCAACCTGGAAACTTACTTAGAAATTATCAACAACATTGAACAGCAGAGGTATGAACAAATATAGAACATACCTGGGGTAATATGAGAAAAACCTTAGATATCAAATAGATATTTCATGTTCATAAAGAACTGAAATTTTTTTACAGAAGATAATTCAACATCGATTTTTTTAATTATTTTTTGCAGTAAATGTAAGACGAGTATAACACTTGCCATCTCAGCACTCTTTACATACAGAAATCTGTGATATTAATTGTGTTCATCACATTTTGTGTAATCATTGCTTCCATATTTTTCTACCTCTGTCCTGTAAGTGGCAAGTTTCCCATACCTCTCTGCCACCTGCTCCTGGTAATCACTTGGTCTATAAAGAATGACTGAAATAAAGTTATACAAATTAGCAAATGCCAGAAAAATGTTTAAGTTATTGGACTTCAAGAGCAAAGAAAATATTTTATAAGCACCTAGGTTACCTAAATCCAACCCTGATTATCTACAGAGAAAATGAAGAACAATAAATTCATGATAGACTTCCAGCCAGCATTAGAGGCAAAACTGGCGAAGGATCAATTCTAAGTGTAATGATAACAGGCTGTAACACAAGACGTTCTTACAAAGTGTGATGTTGTTAGTGGGCGTTCTCAAAAGTGCTCAGCTTGGTTAAACAAGCACACACCCAAATAAAACTTTAATCCTTACTTCACTTCATCTACAAGATCACAGTGAGATCTTGTTATAAAGTAAGACAATAGGTAAAGGAATACCGGGGAAAGACTGAAGGAAGAAATTAGGAAAAATTAATAATATCGTAAAAGTTGGCTATGTAAAAAGAAATATTCAATAATCTTATAAGCACCTACATAAATAGCAACAACATCGAATCACTAATAAATGACCTTAATGAAGGGATGAAAAATACATAATAATTGTGAATTTTTCTTGGCCAAATAATAGAATATTCTAATATATAAAAATTAGGGGACTATTAACATAAATCAGAAGACATAAAATAGTAATAGAAGAAAATAACATCTCAATGCTAAACTGGAGAAAATATTATTTAAAGACAGACTATCATCTATCTATTCTATCTGCCTTATTCATTTACTGTAATAAATACATAAATAAAAGATTTTTTAAAAAATCAATCACTAAAAACCCCGTGGAGCACAGTTCCACTGTGACAAGCATCAGGTCACCGTGAGCTGGAAATGACTTAGCGTTTAATTGTTTACATAAAATTTAAATCACAATGTATGCCAAAGCAAATTATTAGAAAAAGTATGTTCCTAGTATTTAACAACAACAAAAATGTGGGAAGTTGTGGCTAGAGGCTCCTTATAACATTTCTCAGAAAACAGGAGTTTCTCAGAGCCCAGGACAGAAAACGTACTGGTCTACTAACTATCATGACACGAAAATCTGTGCAATGGAAAAACAAAGTATTGTGATAGTTTTCATCGGCAAAATTTCATAGCAGAATGTTAACTATAGCTTGTCTCTTGGCTTGGAATATAAGAAGGTTCAAGACCAAGAAATAGTTTCAATGTAGGAGATCAAGCTGTGGATCCATTGTTATGTCATTGAGGTTTGTGCTGAGAAACTATTGGTTTACTCAAAGCCCCGGGTGGCCTACGAGGGACTGAAGGACTTGCGTTTGCATGTGCAGGAGGCTGGCACATCAGAGGAGAGGTAGAAGGCTCAGTCACACTTTTCTGGAGGTCTGTGTCGGCCTGAATAGAGAGCTCTGCTGTCTGAATTCTGGGTCCCTTTATCCCTGGTAGGTATTCTTTTATCACCAGGCTAGACAACAGAGAGAAAGAAGTGTGGGGAGGATCCTTTTTTAGAATTTGATTTCCAGTGCAGCAGTGCACAGATTTAAAAATCATTCTTTGATTTTTCAATTTACTCTCCTCGAAGGCTGATAATGCGGAAGGGGTGTGCTGCAGAGAGATTAGAGGCGGGTAATGGAAATGACAGCAGCGGCGACACTTGTTTTCTTCTACAGTCAATATGAAAAATTATCCTTCTTGGATGAATAGAAACCTGATGCGCTGAGAAACACAGAAATATGACAAAATGTAATTTAAATGGCTCTTTTATAGTCAAAGGAAAACCCAAGTTGCGTTTAGAATTGGGAGCTTTCCAGATGTAACTGAATGACAAGGCCCTGTGTCCTGAAAGACACATTTGGCACAGACAGAAAGCAAGCAGGAAGACTTTATATTTATTCCTTGTTGTATTCTGTAAGCATTTTTGCAATGCATCGTTTTTATGCTCCTAGTGAGTAGAGTAGCATTTTCCGTCCTGGGCTCTGAGAAACTCCTGTTTTCTGAGAAATGTTATCAGGAGCCTCTAGCCACAACTTCCCACGTTTTTGTTGTTGTTAAATACTAGGAACATACTTTTTCTAATAATTTGTTTTGGCATACGTTGTGATTTAAATTTTATGTAAATAATTAAACGCTAAGTCATTTGTGGCTCTCGGTGACCTGATGCTTGTCACAGTGGAACTGTGCTCCATGGGGTTTTTGGTGATTGATTTTTTAAATCTTTTATTTGTGTGTTTATTTTACTGTAATAAACAGTTTACTGTTTACTGTAATAAACAGTAAATGAATAAAATTTCTAACATCTATCATCTATCTCATCTATGGTAAACCTTCAGCCCCCACTCTTGTAGCTGTCAAAGTTATTTTCTTCTGCAGATAATTCTATTTTTAAGTCCTTGTTACAGGGGTCTCATACAATATTTGTCCTTTTGACACTGATTGATTTCACTCAGCATGGTATCTTTCAACTGAAGCCATGTTGTGAGATGTTTCCTAAAATCTATATTGTTTTTTAATCATAGCACAGTGTTCCACTGAGTATGTATGTACTATAGTTTCTTTACCCATTCATGTGTTGATGGGCATCGAGTTTGATTCCATCTTTTAGCTATTGTAAACTGTACTGCAACAAACATTTGTGTACGTGTGTCAGTTCGTGTGACAGCCTTTATTTCCAAAGGATAAATTCCAAGCAGTTGAATTTGTGGTTGTTTTTCAAAAGCAGATCAACAGGCCATTCTACTGAGGGACTTTTGGGATGACTTAAACCTCTAACCTTCGGTTAACAGCTGAGTGTATAAACCATTTGCACTACTCCAGGACTTCAGTTCTTAGGTACTTGTCTGTTAAGTGCATGATAAATTGCCCTCTGGAAATTGCAGAGATTAAGAGAAATATGGAGAGAAGGCTTGTAGCTTTGACATGAAGTATTTTGATAGACATAAAAAGAATAGCTAACAGTGAATATGTACTAACTACCTTCCAGACACAGATCAAAGTCCTTTGCAAATATTAATTCATCCTCACAATAGGTGAGGTAGGTAATCAAATCAGCTTTATTTTATCAAGCCAAAGCCAGCCAAGTGCTGTCGACTCACATGGAAATAATTCACCCCTTAAAACACAGCTCTTACAATGCACTATTAATTGATACTAGTCTAGTCTGTATGTCTCACACTCTGTGCCCTTTATCACTCTGGTATGTGGATTCATCAGCATCTGTGAATCCCTGTGATCTCTGATATTTGCCAACTATTAAATGATGATGATGTTAGCAGTTTTATTTTAGAAACTATACAGAAACCATTATTATGCACTTGTAAGTAACTGAAATCAAGATGTCTTAAACAATTTTTTTTTTTTAAAAGTCTGTATTTCTCAAACTTTAGTAATAATAGAGGCAATTCAGGGGTCTAAAGTAAATTAATGTTCAAGAGTTACAGATGTATTCACAATGTAAGTTTTAGTACATTACACATCCTTGAAAACATTTTTTAAAAATATATTGCAGTTAAATTGTGTTGAAACTTTACTGTTAAATAACATGTTATGTGTTTTTTGTTTGTCTTTTATCAACCTTTTTATTGTTAAATAAGATTCAACAAAAATGTTGCAAAATTTTTATATAGTTTAGGTACATACTTTGGCCCTCCTTCCCCTCTCTTTAATGACCTGCATAATCATTCTCAAGATGGAAGAACCAAAGAGAAAAATCAAGCCCCAAGTTACAAGACTGAAGGATTCTGTAGATATAAAATTGAGTAATTCAGGGACCACCCAAAGAATATAGGAGAAATATACAAAGTCACTGTAATAAAAAGAACTGGTCACTATTCAAGCATTTCAGGAAGTGGTATATAATCAGGAACAGCTGGTCTGAAGGAAGAAGTTCAAACTGTGATGAAAGCAGTGCCAAAATCACAGAATATCAATTGACATGTTTTTAAAATCAGATGCAACACTGGAAACACTTATTTATCCATGTCAAAAAATTTGCAAGACATCTAGGTAGCCAGTGGACTGGAGAGACATCCATGTTTGTGTTGATTCCAAAGAAAGGTAATCAAACAGAATGTGGAAATTATCAAATAATGTCATGAATGTACCATGACAGCAAAATTTTGCTGAAAATAAACCCTCATAATTGACTGTACTTTTACATCAACAGGGAGATGTCAGAAATTTAGACTGTATTCAGAAGTGGACATGGAATGAGCTACATTATCTTTGTCATCAGATGGATCTTGGTTTAAAGCAGAAAATATCAGAAAGATATTTGCTTGTGTTTTATCAAATACATGAACTCCTATGTAGATCATAATAAATTATGGGGCAACACTTCAAAAACCAGAAATTTCCAAACATTTAATTGTGTTCATGTGGAATCTGTACATGGATCAAGAGGTAGTTGTTCAAACAGAACAAAGTAACACAACTTGGTTAAGAATTAGAAAAACTGTGTAGCTGAATTCTATTCTTTTACATACTGAATCTGTATGCAGAACAAATAATATATGAAGCTGGACTATATGTAAAGGAAAGCAACATCACGATTACAGGAAGACTCATTAACAACCTGGGATATGCACATAACATAACCTTGCTTATGAAAAACCAAAAGGACATGCTTATTAATGAAGATCCAAGACTATAGCCTCCAGTTGGATTACACCTGAACTTGATTATCTTGGTCATCTAGTGGGACTATAACAGAAATACCACAAGTGGATGGGTGGCTTTAAAAAATGATGTTTATTTTCTCACAGTCCAGTGAGCTAGAAGTCCAAATTCAGGATGCCAGCTTCAGGGTAGACTTTATCTCTCTCTTGACTCTAGAAAAAGGTCTTGTGCTCATTCTCCCCAGGGTCTAAGAATTTCTCATAGAAGGAACCTCAGGTCCGAAGGACGTGCTGTGCTCTCAGCACTGTTTTCTTGGTATTGTGAGGTACCCTCATCTCTCTTCTTCTTTCTCTTTTTTATATCTCAAAAGAAATTGGCTTAAGACACTATCTAATATTGTAAATCTCATCAATACAACTGTTGCTGATGCATCTCATTAACATCATAGTGATAGCAACATACAACTCATTGGGAAATCACATCAGGTGACCAAATGGTGGACAAGTATATATTTCTGGGAATCATAGCCTACCTAGTCAAGCTGATGGATATTTTTAAGGGACACAATTCAATCCATAACACTGAAGAAAAAAAAAATATTTACCTCTGGATCAATAAATGGGCCAAGTGCCGTCAAGTCGGATCCGACTCATGGCAACCCTAGGGGCCAGAGTAGAACTGACCCCCAGAGTGTTCAAGGAGCACCTGGTGGATTTGAATATCATGATAAATAAAAAGGAAATTGAACTTGTCAAGGATTTCATTTTACTTGATTTAACAATCAACACCAAAGGAAGTAGCAGTCAAGAAATCAAACAGCATAATGGATTGATAAAATTGGTTGCAAAAGACCTGCAAAAGATGTTTTTAAAAATCAAAGATGTCATTTTGATGACTGAAGCATGCCTGACTACAGCCATAGTATTTTCAATTGCCTTATATACCTATGAAAGTTGAATAACAAAAAAAGATACCAGAAGACAAACTGATACATTCCAACTATGATGTTTGCAAAGGTTATTGAATATACTGTGGACTGTCATAAGAACAAATAAATCAGTCTTAGAAGAAGATAAACAGAATGCTGGTTAGAAGCAAGGAGGGTAAAAAATCATTTAGCTTACTTGGGACAGCCTGTTTGGAAAGACTAAACACTGGTCTAAGATATCATGGTTGGTAAGGTAGAGAGTCAACAAATGTGAGGGAAGTCCCACGTGAGAGGAGCTAACACAGCAGCCAAAATAATGGACTCAGACATAACAGTCCCAATCATGAAGACTGTGTGGTCCTGGAAAACATTTCATCCTGTTGTATGCAAAGTTCTTCTGAGTCAGATTACAGCACAGGAAACCCTGTGGGGTAGTTTTTCTCTGTCCTACAGAGTTGCTGTGAGTCATAATCAGACTGACAACACTCAAAATAATAGCATATTTCAGACTATTGAAATGAGTGTGATTTTTTCACCATGAAGAAAATATCTATACAAGGAAATGATGTTCTGCAAGGAAAAATTGGAAATTTGAAAATGGAACAGACCTTTTCTAAAAAAAAATTATGAACATTCTGTTTGATTTATTCATCCATATTCTGATTTCTGCTGGCTATTGGGAATGCATGAAAATTTTGAGAACATTGATTTTCTTCAGTACAGTAGAAGGATGCCATTTATAACTCTCCAGGGAATACCTGTTACATAAAATAATCAATATGAAAGACTATGTAGCAAATAGTTGATTCAAACTCCTTAGAAAATCCTCAGTTCTATTGTAAAAACACAAAGAACCAAGAAGGAGACACCCAGTGGTATAACATAAGGATCATTTGATTAGTGTAAACTGGCAGGAATGACAGAAAACTTTTGTTTATATAATTGAAAGAAAATGGAAAAGAAATTATATGACTTGAATGAAAGGCTTTATTTGCAAAAGATACTTACAAAAGCCACGCCTTACTCTCAGTCAAAGCAAAGCTTATCTTAATGTATATTTATGGTTATTTAAATTTTTCTGCTCTATAAGCATTTCCTAGAAAGATGACATCTCAGCATGATGATTCTAAGCTGTTTATGCTGGAAATATAGAGGTTTTTTAAATCTATTTTCTTTAAAAAGTATTTCTCTGTTGTATAGTGAATATATTTTTTAAAAATCCATTGCTGTCAAGTATATTTGACACAAATAAAATGACAATTTTAATTATGAAATAAACCAGAAAACAAATAAAATGAAAAGTACTAAGAAAACTTTGTTTTCTATATCTATTTCTTTGAAAAAAGATAATTTCCTGTTATACTCACTTTAGAAAACCCCCAATAGAAGGAAATTCAATTCACTCATAATATTCCAAGTGAACAGGCATTATTTGTATATAGATTTGTAGGTCTTCAATCTCTTTTTCTCCATGCAAATCCCCAACCAAACCCATTGCCATCAAGTTAGTGTAAACTCCTAGCAACCTCGCAGGACAGAGTAGAACTGCTCCACAGGGTTTCCAAGGCTGTGAACTTTCTGGAAGCAGATTATCACATCTTTTTCCTCCAGGCTGGCTGGTAGGTTCTCACCACCAGCCTTTCAGTTAGCAGCTGTCTTAGGCTGGGTTTTCTAGGGAAGCAAAACCAGTAACACGTGTAGGTACAAGGAAAGATTTATAATACATATATAGACAGATAGATAGATACAGATATAGGAAACAGCTCACGTAACCACAGAAGCTGAATGTCCCAAGTTCTGGCACAAGCCTCACGTGTCCACGGAAGCTGAGGAACCCAAGGTCAGCGAGTCAGAGACCAGAGTTGTAGATCACCGGTTGTGTAGATCAGTGGATCCCAAGCTGGTGGCGAGACGAAGCGACAGAGGCTGGAAGTCGGTGGATCCCAAGCTGGTGGTGAGACGAAGTGACAGTGGCTGGCAAACGCAGGATCGGCAGGTCAGGGAGCAGGACTCTCAAGTGCCGACTGTAAGGACTGATGAGCCCAACAGCTGCTAGCTCAAGTCCTGGAACCAGACTCTGGAAGAAGAGAGCAGGAGCTCCTGGCCACATGAGCGATCAGCAGCCGTAGTCCAGGGTCAGGAGATGAGAGCCGAGGGGCAGGGAGCCACCACAAACCCCGCCCTGACACTTAATATAGCAGCCAAATACGTAGTAGCCAAGTTGACATAATCCTGACCACCACAGCAGCCAAGCAGGTAACCACTGTAGCACCAGGGCTCCTTGTTTACCTTGTCTGTTCACATGAACGAAACTCCGGTGACATAGTAGTTAAGGGCTATGGATCTTTGTATCTACCACACACCGCCTGGAAACTCCATGGGCCGTTCTCTGCCCTGTAGAGTCACTATGAGTTGGAATCAACTCAACAGCAATAGGTTTTATTCACATTAAGTTAAAAATATTTTTTCTTCTTATCCCCATTGTCTTAAGCCAGATTTTCTAGAGAAGAAAAATCAGTATGGTTTAAATATATGTAAATATATGTTTACACACATATGTAAATATATATATATATTTAAACCTTACTGATATATATATATGTAATTTGTATTATATATAAATATATATATGACATATAACAGGTATGACATCTTTTCCCTTCAGGGTGGTTGGTAGATTCTCACCACCAACTTTATACATGGACAGTTTTATATCAAGGAAATGTCTCAAGTAGTTGCAAAGGCTGAAAAGTTCCAAGTCCCTGGATCAGAATAGAGGCTTGATTTACACAGCTGAGGGGCTGGTTAACCCAAGATTGGCAAGTCAGAGAGTGGAACTCTTTCTCAGACTACAAAGACTGATAAATCTCAAGATCAGTAGCCAAGACCACAAATAAGCTTCTAGCTCAAATTCCAAGACCAAAAGCTCAGATGAACAGGACACAGCTGCAGAAACAGATCCAACAAAAGCCCAAGAGCCTTGTCAGAATGTCCACTTCTATTTGATGCTGGACACACACTCAAGGAAACTCTCTTTCAGCTGACTGCTTGTTCACAGCAGAGTCTGTCATGGAGATGATCACATTATATCAAATCTCATCAAGGAAGTGATCACATCACATAACTGTCAAACTACACGACAACTGCCAAACCATTGAGAATCATGGCCTACCCAAGTGGACACAGAACCTTAACCATGCACCCATTAGCTCTCTCCATTTTTATCTAAACAAAGAAAATCCTTTACAAAACATTATTTAAGTGTCCATGTATCATTACTTCCTGTGGGTTGATTATAACTTTACTTCTCTGAGTGGTATAAATAGTTGAGTGTTCCACTACTAACCAAAAGTGTGGTGCTTTGAACACACCCAGAGATGTTTATAAGACAAGCTTGACCTGCTTTTGAAATGCCACAGCCTTTAAACCTATGGAGCAGTTCTAATATTCACGTATGGGGATGCACTGAGTTCGAATAGACTCAAGGGCAACTAATAACAACAGCAGAAACATGAAAAGCATTTAATTCCTAGGACTATATGTAATAAAACAAATTTACATTCTTATTCTGGGTTGTAGTAACCTGCATGTGTCAGTTTTCAAAAATTTATCTCCCCATACACTTATAAATATATGCCTCTCAAAAAGTTTTTCTAAAAACAAAAAAAAAACACCCTATAAAAACAGGTGGGACCAAGTTGACAGAGTGGTTAGATGCTTCCTGTCATCTCTCTAACAACAAAAGAACAAATTAATCAAATATGTATGACATTCTAGGAATCCTGAACATCAAAGAGGAAGTTGATAAAACTGAGTGGTGGGGAAGAGAAAGCAGGCCCAGAAGTACCTACAACTGGCCAGACCTGATGCAGTGGACTTCAGCTACAGCCACTGTGGCAAGTAGAGTGGTGACATTTGAAGGTATCCTCCTCAGTGGTAGAGACTGAGCAGTGGAGAATACAATCGTACCTCCAGAACCACTGGAAGCAGTATTTGATCATCAAAAGCTAAGAGACTTGCATCTAACCTACTTCCAATGGTTCTAAAACCTTCCTTAAGTATAAACCTCTCACCCCTTTCCCATCACTTCCCCATCCTTTCTCTGTGCTGTGTGTATTCCTTAGACTGACTCATTCCTGGGCCAGAAGTAACTGTTCTTGGATAGAGAACAATTTAACAAGCATGGTAAAGGAGATAAAAACAATACATCTGTAAGCAGGGCAGAAACAATTTCTTTGCCTGGGATCAAGCCTCAGGAGATTCAGTGTCCTCACAGCCACTCAGGCACAGCTATCGGGCCCTGTTTTGTTCAGCATGTGCAACAAGATACCTATGCCTATACCAAACAGTCCTGCCTTTATAAGACAGTACGAAAGAGCATGAACCACATAGTTGGTGGCTTACTATTAGGACACATAATCTGAATACATACAAGGAAATTATGTGTACTCTTGGGGTTAAATGCCTAGTAACATATCTAATCACTGGTGACTTTACATTAGAGCTGCAAAGTTGCCAATAGACAAACTAGCACACACAACCAGATTATCTGGACATTTCAAAATAAAATAGAACAAGAAGCTAGAACATAGCAAGAAAACATGAAGTAAACAAATATAATAATTTACTGATGGCTCGGAGACAACAATTAACATCAAATCACATAAAGAGCAGAACACCATGGCTTCAGAAAGCACCCAAAACAAAGAATCATGAAACTTTCCAGATAAAGAGAATACCCTGGAATTATTGGAGACAGAATACAAAATATTAATATATAGCACTCTTCAAGAGATCAGGAAGATGAGGCAAAATGCAGCAAAGCATGATGACATCTTGAGCACGCTATAAGAAAGAATAGAGATAGCAAGTAGAAACTCAAAAGTTTCATAATAAAGTTATAGAATTAGACAATTCAATGGAAAGTAAAAGAAACAAAACTGAGGCAGTGGAAGTCAGAATTAGTGAGACCAACATATGTGAGGAAAAATCAGATAAAAAAATTTAAAAACTTAAGACAGACTAAGAATTATGTGGGACACTATAAAAGGAATATTCTATGAATGACTGTAGTACCAGAATGGAGAGAAGAATATAACAGAAAATACAGAGACAATTGCTGAAGATTTTCTGACAGAAAACATCACTGATATCATGAAAAATGAGAAGATAACTGTCTAAGATACTTATTCAAACTCAACACAAGGTAGGTTCAAAAAGAAAGATATCAGGCATATAATAATCAAACTTGCCAAAATTAAAGATGAGACAACTTTAAAAGTGGCTAAGGACAAACAACAACAAAAAATTATTTACAAAGGAGAATCAAACTAAGCTTGGACTACTCAGCAGAAACGGTATAGGCAAGAAGACTATGGATTGATATATTCAAAGTATTGAAAGAAAAAGAAATGCCAGCCACAGAATTACATGCCCAGTGAAACTGCCTCTGAAAAATGATGGTGAAATTAGGACATTCTGAGATAAACAAAAATTTAGGAAATTTCAAGAAAGAAACCAAAATTACAGAAACAAAGGGACCACTTTGGTTAGAAAATCAATAACATTGGATAACAACACAAGACTAGAGCACAAATCAGAGCAACCAGATGTCAACACAGAGGGGAAAAATCACAAAAATAAAGGCAGAGCACGGAAAACAGAAAAAAAGACATGTCGTTATGTAAAAGATGACAATATTATAACAAAAAGGAAGGACTTTAAAAAGTGTAGTCATAGAACTATAGTATTAACAGCAAGTCAAGATCATACAAAGAAATAGGAAACTGGTTTCAAGTTAGGAAAACTAGGGGTAAGTATTAAGGTAACCACAGAGGTAATAGTCTTACATACAAAAAAGAGTCAAGAAAAGCATGAAATCTCATCAAATACAAAACCAACAACAATGAAAAAGATAAAAATAAAAACATCTCAGCACAGAAAATTAAGTGGAAAAAAGAACTGTATACAACACTTAAAAACAGATATCGAAATGGTAGCATTAAACTTAGACTATCAGTAATTACATTGAACATAAAAGGATTAAATGCACCCATAAACAGGCAGTAGAGTGGGAGATTAGATTAAAAAAAACAAACATTATCCATCTATAAGCGGCTTAGACTTAAAGTGGCCTACAGGACGCTTAGACTTAAAGACGCAAGTTAAAACTCAAGGAACAGAAAAATATATACCAAGCAAACAACATTCAAAAACGAACAGGAATAGCAATAACAGTTTCTGGAGTTCTCCCTTTTACGAATTATTGTTCTTTAAGTGAAAGTTTACAATCCAAATGAACTTGTCACAGAAAAACTTGGACACACACTACTGTGTAACTCTAGATGCTCTCCCCACGGTGTGACAGCACACTCCTACTTTCTACTCTGTATTTCCTATGTCCACTCAACCAGCTACTTTCCCCTTCTGCCCACTTGTCTTGCTTCTGGAACTGCACAGTTAGCTTAATGTATCTCCTTAAGCCAAGAAACACACTCTTCCCCAGTATCATTTTACATCTTACAGTCCAGTCCAATCTTTGCCTGAAGAGGTGGCTTCTGAATGTTTTAAGTTCTTTGCTACCAAAGAGTCCACGGGCTTTGCCTTCCAGGGACCCTCCAGTCTGTTGGACTATCAAGTTTGGGCTTTAAATAGAATTCACATTCTGCATACCCATTTTTCTCCCAGTATGTCAGGAACTTTCTGTTGTATTCCCTGTCAGGGCAGTTATTGGTGGTGGCTAGCCACCATCTAGTTCTTCTGGGCTCATGCTGATGTAATCTCTGAATTAAGTGGTCCTTTTTGTCTCTTGGGTTCATATTTTTCTTATGTCTTTGATGTCTGTCATTCTTCAGGTGGGTTGAGACCAATTGATACTACTTAGATGGCTGCTCACCATGTTTTAAGACATCAGGTGCCACTCCCCAAAGTGAGGTGCAGAACATTTTCTTAAATAACTTGTTAAGCCAATTGATCTAGATGTGCCCCCAAATCATGGCCCCTAGATCCCTGCTCCTGCTACTCTGTCTTTCTAAGTATTCTGTTATATTTAGGAAATCTTCTAGTTTGATTTAGTACAATTGTCCTAGGCAATATTCATTTCTGGTAAAATAGACTTTAAAGTAAAATCTTCAACACTGGATAAAGAAGGGCACTTTATAACAATTAAAAGATTTGTACTCCAGGAGGACATAACCACATTAAACATTTATTCACCCAATGATTCTCTAGAAAAACCTAATTCACTGTTGTTGATTTGATTCCAACTCATAGACACCCTACAGGACAGAGGAGAACTACCCCATAGAGTTTTGAAGGAATACCTGGAAGATTTGAACTGCTGACCTCTTGGTTAGCAGACATAATACAAAGCTTCTACACCACCAGAGTTCCCTACATACAGATAACAAACTCTAACAGCATTGAAAAGAGAAATAGACAGTTCCACAATAATAGCAGAAGATTTCAACACACAATTTTCAGTGAAAGAACATCTAGAAAGAAGTTCAGTAAAGTCATGGATGATCTAAATGACACAACCAACCAACTTGATTCATAGATAAAACACTCTACCTAACAGCAGCCAAGTATATTGTCTTTTCCAATGCACATGGAACATTCCACAGAATAGACCACATATCAGGCCATAAATCAAGACTTAACAAAATTCAAAGCTTTGAAATATTACAAAGCCTTTTTTCAGATCATAAAGAAATAAAAGTAGAAATAGATAAGAGAAAAAAGCAAGGAAAAAAAATCAAGCATGTGGAAAGTTAATAATACCTTGCTCAAAAACTTCTGGATTATAGCAGAAATCAAAGACAGACTAAAGAAATGCACAGAGTCAAATAAGAATGAAAATACTACCTATCAGAAGCTTTGGGACACAACAAAAGTCATGCTGTGAGGTCAATTTATTTCAGCAAATGCACACATCCAAAAAGAAGAAAAGGCCCCAATCAAATAACTAACTAACAATTTGAATAAGTAGAGAGTAGCAAAAGGACCCCTCGGGCACCAGAAGAAATTAAATAAAGAAAAAATAAAATAATAAAAATTAGAGAAGAATTAAATGAAGTTAGCGAATAGAGAAATGATCAAAAAGAGTTAACAAGGCTAAAATCCAGCTCTTTGAAAGGATCAACAAAGTTGATAAAACATTAGCCAGATTGACAAAGGTAGAACAGCAGAGGACACAAATAAACCAAATAAGAAATAAGATGGCCAGTGTCACAACAGGCCCAACCAAAAATTTGAAATACTGAACTCTAACAAATTTGAATACCTGGATTAGGAAATGGACAAATTTCCAGAAACACGCTACCTACCTAAACTAACAAGAACATGGGTGGAATGACAAAATAAACCCATCTCAAAAGAAGAGACTGAAAAAATAATTAGAAAAAAAGAAAAAGAAAACCCTGGCCTCTGATGGCTTCAGTCGAGAATGTATACAACTTTTCTAGAAGAGTTAACACCATTAGTGCTAAAGGTATTTATTTTGGAGTATAGAAAAGAATGAAATACTGCAAATTCATTCTATGAAGCCAGCTGTTTTAGTCAGCTAGGCTGCTCTAACAGAAATACCACAGAGTGGATGGCTTTAACAAAGAAAGATTTATTCTTACACAGTCCGGTAGGTTGCAAGTCCATATTCAGGTGTCCGCTCCAGGGAAAGACTTTCCCCTTGACGGCTCTGGAGGAAAGTCTGGTATTGCATCAGTCATTGTCCAGGGAGCGTCCTCACACAAGAACCTCTGGTCTGAAGGACGTGCTCTGCTCCCGGTGCTGCTTGCTTGATGGTAGCGAGGTTCTCAAATTGTCCTTGGTTCTTTTTCCTTTTATTCCTTGCAAGCTAAAAGCATTAAGGGTGGGGCAAGCCATACTCCAGGGAAACTTCCCCCACAGCAGGAATTCACAGCCCCACCCTAATCCTTTAACATACAGGTTAGCAAAACCACACAATGGAGGACATTTCCAAGATACTGGGAACCATATCCCAGCCACATGGCTGCATACATTTTTGGGGGGGACACAATTCAAACCATGACACCAGCATAACCCTGATACGAAAACTAGGTAAAGACAGCACAAAAGAGGAAAAATATGAATCAATATCTCTCATGAACTTAGGTGTAAAACTTCTCAATAGAATTCAACAACATATCAAATAATAATGATGATGATAATAATAATTCACCATGAACAAGTAGGATTCATAACAGGGATGGTTCAACACCAGAAATATTTTATGAGACCATTATTAAAATGATTCAAAAAATGGTTTAAAATCAGAAGAAAACAGTCTTTGATGCCTACAAGAATGTGGAGGGAGGGAGAGGGATATTCATTGGTTAGACAAAAAAAAAAAAAAGCCACTGCCATCTAGTCAATTCTGATTCATAGCAACCCTATAGACAGAGTAGAACTGCCTCATAGCATTTCTAAGGAGCACCTGGTGGATCTGAACTGCCAACTTTTCGGTTAGCAACCATGGCACTTAACCACTGCACCACTAGGATTTCCATTCATTAGACAGTAGGTAAGAATTAAGGTGGGCGAAGAGAACGGCAACACACAGCAGAGGAATAGCTGGTACAACTGGACTAAGCCAAAATCTGTTTCTTAAGTATAATTAAACACCTTGAAGGACAGATTAGCGGAGGCAGGGGCCTGGTTACCATCATTTCAGGGGACATTTAGGTCAATTTGCATAACACAGTTTATTAAGAAAATGTTCTGCAGCCCACTTTAGTGAGTAACTTCTGGGTCTTAAAAGCTAGCAAGCATCCATGTAAGAAGCATCAATTGGTCCCAACTCACCTGGAGCAGAGAATGAAGGACATCAAAAACTTAAGGAAAATATGAACTGAAGAGACTATGTATTCTAGAGACTACTACAGCAAGGGACCAAAAGCACTTGAGGGTGCCCAGCCACCACCAATGACTGCCCTGACAAGGAACACAACATAAAGTCCCTGATATACTGGAAGAAAAATGGAACGTACCGCTAGAACTATTAAAAAGACAAGACTTGATGATCTGACAGTCTAGAGAATCCCCAGAAGTTATGGCTTCCAGACTCTCTGTTAGCCCAGAACTGAAACTCTTTCTGAAGCCAGATCTTCAGACAAAGATTGGAATGTTCTATATGATATGAAACGATACTGTCGAAGAGTGTGCTTCTTACCTTAAGTAGATACATAAACCTAATCAGGCAGCTCTTTCCTGAGGCAAGATTGAGAGGGCAGAGGGGACAGGAGCTGGTTGTATGGACACAGGAAATACAGGGAGGAGAGCAGGAGTGTGTTGTTTGTGTGTGAGCAGAGCAACTAGAGTTTTAAATAGCAATGTGTGTGCAAGTTTTTGTATGCCAGACAAATTGTCTTGAATTGTAGACTTTTACCTAAAGCACAATAAAATATTTTATTTTAGAAAAACTTTAGTGTAAGTTGTTTTCCAGTTAGTAAATTTCAGATTGAATTTGGTTTATGATTACAGTAGAACTGGGAAATCTTTGTCATAAACGAACATCTCTAATCCTCTGTCACTTGGTTATCGTGAAGATCAAGCAACGATAACACTGAAATGCTTTGAAAATGAAAAATAATGCTCACTCCCCATTTTCTATTTAAGTTAATCAATCTGCCACCTCGTCATGTTTTCCAGCCCACAGACTCTGAGTCAGTGCTGCTTGCTATCCCTCCCTTCCTCTCACATCCAATTCACTGGAAACAACTGATGACAGCAAAGGAAAATGAGAATCGCCAAAGTGACCAGTCTTCATTGTTTCCTCAGACACACGTCCTTACTTGCCCTCTTAAAACAGTGTCCTAAATTTTCTACTATTTTCCATTTTTGCTCCCCAGAGTATATCCTCCACACTTACGCAAGAGGCATTTTTAAGGAACGAAATCTGATCATTTCTCACTATTGCTTGGATTTTTTCTATAGCTTCCTATTAAAATTAGGATAAATCCAAGACTCCTGCAGTCCACAAGATTCCGCGTGATGCAGTCTCTCCCATTTTGTCCTCACCTGCTCTCTCATCTGAGTTCGCTGTGCTCAGAGTATTCTAGCCTTGTGCTATTTTCTCTCCCTTGTATTCACTGTCCCATTATCCAGAACACTTCTCTAACAGATGGGTTATTTGTTCCCTCCATTCAGATCTCAGCTCAGAGATAAACTTGAGACCCTGTTTCAACCAATGTGACTGAATTCGACTCTCGAAATTCGCTAACAACCACATTCACTTTCTGTTACATATTGCTAGTCTCCTTAAAGCATTCACCATTTTATGAAACTCTCTACTTGCATAAAGTGTTTACCTTATTTTTTGTCTCGCCTCCATATAATATGAATGCTGTGATGACAAAGATTTTGTTTCATCTGTTATTGTATCTCCAGCCAGTCACCAATGCCACTGGCTCTGCTGTTTGTAGGAATTAATTTTCTGACTTTCAGAATACATCTAACCTTAAATGCTGTATGAGAAAAAATTAAAGTGTTTGTTGGACTGGATTCGTTCCATATATTGTATTTTATCTTTTGTTCTACAATAATTAATTAAATATTTTTTTTACTGCTGCTAAAAGTTTATCTTCTCATTATGCATCGGCAACATTTAGAAATTACGTTCATGCTTCAGACTACTTGGATTCAATACTGACTTTGCTTGTTTCTGCATGTGTGACCCTGAGCAAACTTTTCAAACTCTCTGGTTCTTAGCTTCCTCCTCTGTCGAACAGGGACCACAGTGATACCTGTATGATTAGATTGTTCTTCAGATTAAAAGACTGAACATCTGTAGAGCTCTTTGTTGGCATGTGAATGCTCCAGATGAGGTTGTGTGGTTATTCTTCTTCTTCAGTAAGACAGAATATTAATTTGTAATATATTTTAAAAATAAAATTTAAAGAGCTTATTTTATGATCTCTGAATCAGTTGAGATTTCTCACTTTCTCAACTCTTCCAAATAAACTCTGTATAAAAAAGTTCTCTGCAAATTAGAAAGGTGTCACCTGATGTGACAAAATAAACAACACTAACAGAAGTGATAATCACCATAAAAAGCAGAGCGTGAGTCATCCATTTGGCGAGATGGAAAATTAGAGCATGTAAACTGATGAAGCAATGGTGCTAGATAAAAACAGAAATAGTTATACAATGTGAAACACAGAGCAAGTTTTCTCTAGAAAGTTCTCTAATGCCCTACTTGTCGTGAACTTTCTAAACCAGTAAGACTATTGGTGAGAGGAGAACTTTTCTCTCTCAGTGGTTGAATTTTGGACTGGCCAGCGATTAGGTTAATATGAAGTCTGGGTTTTCAGTTTTACTAGAATTTGTTATTTATCTCTCCCAACTTTGAATTTGGAACTCATTGAATATCAGGAAAATTGATATATATATAAGCTCGACTACTGATAATTCTAGAAGAGAGACTGTTAAAGAAAGAGAACAATCATTGGACAGAACGGAGGTCCTGAAAGAGAGTTCTGCATAATGACCCAACTTACTAAGGGCCCCTCCCTTGTGCTACAGGTGGAAAAGAATGGGAAAGGAAAAAGAAACAAAGAGGAATGGGAAGAGAAACAGAGAGAGAGGTAGAGAGAACAAAGGTGTGACACAGTTTTTATTATTTTACCTGCACCCTTTTGCAACACATGGTCAACAACATAAAGACTGAGATACATTCTTCACTATTCACTTAAGTCATTCCTCTCCCATTGGAGTTAACAGCAAAGCTAAAAACTATTGTCATCCAAATAAAATTTCACTAAGGATGCATAAGAGAAACAAAATAAACTTTCTTTAAATACATATTATCAAAAATATTAGAGACAAATTTTGAGCATAGCTTTCTTTAATCAAAAGAAGGTTAAAGAAAACAAACAGCAAACAAAAATCTGGCTATATTAGTCATAATAATGGTTCATAGTATGCTGTATGGCTTGTAATATGGCATCTACGTTTGCCGAGTATCTAGTCAACCACAGCAAAGTTAACATACAGTTGGAGAAACTAAATAATAAATCACAATGCATCTCTCAACTGATTCCTTTAAATAAAAGAACTGGCCAAGTTATAGAAATGTCAATTAACTGTGAAGGAAATTATTTTGAAGATGCACTTGTGTCCACGTTGTGTACTTAGTATATAAAGATGTCCATATAATTCAAGTTAAAGTTTTCATGACCTTTTAAATTGTTTGCACTCAACTACAGATCTAAAGGCTGACAGTTGGAATGCATGCCGCAGTGCTGCAGGCCTTTCTATCTGAATCCATCCAGATAACAGCCTGTGGAGCAGCTCTACTCTGTGACACGTGGTTTTGGCTGTGAAGTTGGAACCAACTCAACGTCAACAGGGTTTTTTTGCTTTCTTTTTTTTTTTACATTTTATAAAGTTCAACTTTTTCACTTTCTTGTAAGTTCAAAGAATCCAATAAAATAAGTACATTTCAGTACACATATTTAAACACAAAGAAAGTAGATCTTAGTGAGTTTGTGTTAAAACAATTAAAATCATTAAGAGAAAAACTTCTATAACAAAATCCTAAATTTTTATGTTGCTATTTTCCCCCCAATGGCTGTGGTATCAATGTATTTATATTGGTGCATATAAAAGAGAGTCATTTTGATAAGACCTAGAAAGACACAGGAATGATGATTTAAGGCCTATAATGACAAGTAGAATGTAGTAGCTAAAATGTAAAAACCAAAGCCCCTTGCTCTCAAGTCAAGTCTGACTCATAGTGACCGCAGAGGTCAGAGTAGAACTGCCCTACAGAGTTTCCAAGGAGTGCCTGGCAGGTTAGAACTGCCAACGCTATGGTTAGGAGACATAGCACTTAACCCACTATGCCACCAGGGTATTCTGAATGAATCAAAATGGATGTGTCGAAGCTGGATGAGCAACCCACTTGCAGATAAGAAACCTAAAACAATTCTATTCCAAGTTGAACTGAGTAGAGGAAAATATTTTCTTTGTAAAGCAAGATTAGTCATAAAATATGCAACAGAAAATGAGAATAATTTTGGATTGCTGAAGTACAAAGAACAAAGATCCAAAAATAAATATACATAATTGGCCAGACAGAGAAACCATAGCTGAAATAGTACTTCAAGTAGTAAATTTTATCTTGCAGAAAATACAGAGGGATAGGGAGCCATAATAGCATTACAGTTATTTGTCTATTTTATTTAATACATTTTCTTAAAAAACAAAAATTCATTTTGTTATTGTTAGATGTTGGCGAATGGTTTCTAACTCAAAGGGACCCAACACACACGAGAACAAATCACTGCCCAGTCTTGTGTCATGCCCGCAATCATTTTTATGCTTAAGCCAATCGTTGCAGCCACTGTGTCAATCCATCTCATCGAGGGTCTTCCACTTTTTCACTGACCCTCCACTCTACCAAGCATGATGTCCTTCTCCGGGGATTGATCCTTCCTGACAACATATTCAAAGTGTGTGAGACTTGGTCTTGCTATCCTTGTTTCCAAGGAGCACTCTGCTTATAATTCTTCCAGAAGAGATCTGTCTGTTTTTTTTGGCAGTCCGTGGCATAGTCACTATGTTTCTCCAACACAATTACAAGGCACGGGTTCTTCTTGTGTCTTCTTTATTCACTGTCCAGCTTCTGCATGCATACAATGCAGTTGAAAGTATCACTGCTTGGGTCAGGTTCAACTTAGTTTTCAAGGTGACATCTTTACTTTTCAATACTTTAAAGAGGTCCTTTGTAGCAGGTTTTCCCAGTGCAATGCATCTTTGGATTTCTTCACTGCGGCTTCCACAGGCATTGATTGTGGAACCAAGTAAAATGAAATCCTTGACAACCTCAATCCTTTCTCCATTCATCATGATGCTGCTCACTTGTCCACTTGTGAGGATTTTTGCTTTCTTGATGTTGAAGTGCAGTCTGTACTGAAGGCTGTGGTCTTTGACCTTCATTAAAAAGTGTTTCAAATCCTCTCCAGCAAGCAGTGTTGTGTCAGCTACATAATGGAGGTTGTTAATGAGTCTTTCTGGCATTCTGAAGCCTTGTTCTTCTTCACATAGTCCAGCTTCTCAAATTGTATGCTTGGCATACAGACTGAAAAGGTATGGTGAAAGGATACAACCCCGATGCACCTTTCCTAACTTTAAACCATGCAGTGTCCCCTTGTTCCATTTGCATGACTGCATCTTGATCCATGTACAGATTCCGAAAGGGCGCAGTTAACTGTTCTACATTTCCATTTCTCCACAATGTTAGTCATAATTTGTTATGATCCACGCAGTCAAATGCCTTGGTGTAGTCAAAGAAATACAGGTAAACATCTCTCTGGTATTCCCTGCTTTCAGCCAACATCTGTATGACATCAGCAGTGATATCCCTGGTTCCACATCCTCTTCTGAATCTGGCATGAATTTCTGGCAGTTCTCTGTCAATATACTGCTGCAATTGCTTTTGAATGATCTTGAGAAGAATTTCACTTGCATGCAACATTAATGATATTGTTTGATAATGACCAAATTCAGCTGGATTACTTTTCTTGGGAATAGGCATAAGTATGTGCCAGGGGCCAGCCTTGACAGGGTCTGGGATCACGAAGGGATGGGCAGCATCAGCGAAGGAAAGAGACTCAGACAACCAGGAATCTGGAGGTCAGCAGCCCATTAAGGCCTGTCTTTTTTCATTTTTATACAGTCAATGAGGTGACGTGATTTCATCTTGCTCTTTGACCACATAAGCTGTTGGCTAGTAAGGAAATGATACCTTGTAGTCTCTTTTCATGCTAATCATTAGGGCCTTCTAGGTAATGGCCCGAGACAAGTATATTGTGGTTATAATCAACAGAGGAAACAAAGCTATGACTTGAGCTCAATCAGCTCTATCTATGCCTTGAGGTTAAAGGTGCAGGAAGAGGGGTAGACTCATCTAAAGGTTATTATCTGGCTGTCTCTATTTGTTCCTTCTTTGTTCTTATTTTATCTCTTCCTGTGGGGACAGTAAGTGCCTACTGTCCCCCACCCTATGCCTCTCTTAAGCTGTTCTAAGAAGGGTATTTCTTTAGTATTTGCCCATTTGTCATACCAGTTATAATAAACTTGGGAACCTATCCATCTTCCTGATGCAGGGAGTGGGATGTCTATATCTAAGGGCTGTGTGGGGGGTCATCCCTTGGGAGCTTCCCAGGGCCTTCCTGCAATCTTGTATTTCACATGTGGAGGGGGATGTGCGGTTGGGGGAAGCCAATGAGGCTGGGCTGGCCTCGGCGTTCCCGGGCTGGGCATGCTGTGTCAGGATTCAGTCCTCCGAGCTCTTTTCTCTAGGAACTCCCATTCAGGTTTCCTGAACGTTATTTCACAAGCCAAGGGGATTGTAAAGCCCCTCTTAGAAGGCATCTTCCTTAATCCTTGTGCCGGCAGATGAGAGGGTACTTTTGAGGAAGGTTTTTCAGTGTCCCTAATGACACAACCTGGTATGGTAACAAGAATTAGGATGCAAAATATTATCAGGGAGAGTACATCCAAAAATATGCCAAGGGTGAGATGCCTCCGCTCATCATCACATAGGTGTGTGGCTTTGCTACAGGGACCTCTGTGGGTGATGGGCCTCAGCAAGTATGGATCTCTGTCAGTCATTTGACCAGGTAGCTGTCCTCCAAATTTCTTGGTGTAGATGGGTGAGTACTTCCACTGCTGCATACATTTGTTGAAACATCTCATTTGATAGTGCATCAGTTCTTGGAGCCTTGTTTTTCACCAGTGCCTTCAATGCAGCTTCAACTTCTTTCAGTACCATCAGCTCCTGATCATATGCCACTCCTTAAATGGCTCAACTTAGACCAGTTCTTTCTGGTATAGTGACTCTGTTTATTCCTTCCATCTTCTTGTGATGCTTCTTGAGTTGTTTAATATTTTTTTTGGCAGAATCCTTCACTATTTCAGGTCAAGGCTTGAATTGTTTCTTCAGTTCTTTCAGCTTGAGAAACTCAGAGTGTGTTCTTCCCTTTTGATTTTCTATTTCCAGTTCTTTGTACACGTCATTATAATACTTTCTCTTCTTGAGCCACCCTTTGAAATCTTTTCCTCAGTTCATTATTCATCATTTTTCTGTAGGACTCAATGGTCAAGAGGAAGTTTCAGAGTCTCTTCTGACATCCAATTTGGTCTTCTCTTTCTTTCCTGTCTTTTTAATGATCTCTTGCTTTCTTCATAGGTGATGTCTTTGATGTCACCCACAAGTCTGGTCTTTGGTCAATAGTGTTCAGTACATCAAATCTGTTCCTGAAATGGTGTCTAATCTCAAGTGGGATATATTTGAGGTTGTACTTTGGTTCTTGTGGACTTGTTCTAATGTTCTTCAGTTTCAATTTGAACTTGCATATGAGCAACTGATGGTCATAGATGCAAACAGCACCTGGCCTTGTTTTAACTGATAATATTTAGTTTTTCCATTGTATCTTTCCACAGATGTAGTCAATTTGACTTACATAGGTGTAATTGATGGTCTGTGCCTCAGTCAGCACCTGGTTTTGTTCTGACTGCTAATATTGAACTTTCCCATCATCTGTTTCCAAAAACATAATCGATTTGATTCTTGTGTGTTCTGTCTCATGAGGTCCATGTGTATAGCAGCAGTTTGTGTCAGTGAAGAAAGGTATTTTACATGAAGAAGCCTTTGGTCTTGGAAAATTCTATCATTTTATCTCTGGTATCATTTTTTCTCCAAGGCTGCATTTTCCAGCTATTAATTCTTCTTCTTTGTTTCCAATTTTTGCATTCCAATCACCAGTAATTGTCAATGCATCCTGATTGCATGCTCAATCAATTTCAGATGCAAAAGCTGGTAAAAATCTTCAGTTTCTTCATCTTTGGCCTTAGCAGTGTGGTGCATAAATTTAATTGATCATCATATTAACTGGCCTTCCTGGTAGGCATAAGGATATTATTCTATCACTGACAGCATTGTACTTCAGGACAGATCTTGAAATATTCTTTGTGATGATGAATGCAACACCATTCCTCTTCAAGTTTTCACTCCTCACATAGTAGACCACACAACTGTCCAACTCAAAATGGCAAATGTCAATCCATTTCAGTTCATTAATGCTTAAGATATCCATATTTTTGTGTCCCATTTCATCTGTGGTGATTTCCAGTTTTTCTAGATTCACACTTTGTGCATTCCACATTCTAATTATTAATAGATATTTACAGCTGTTCATTCTCATTTTGAGTTGTGCCACATCAGTGAATAAAAGTCCCATAGATTTTACTACATCCACATCATTAATCTGAGGAGGCAGGTCTTCCCCAGCTGTCTTCTGAGTGTTTTCCAATCTGACACTGTGTCACTGTATCTGACACTTCTCTGCTGCTATTCATAAGGTTTTCACTGGCTAATTTTTTTCAGAAGTAGACTGCAAGGTCCTTCTTCCTACTCTGCCTTAGTCTGGAAGCTCATCTGAAACCTGCTGGCCATGGGTGACCCTGCTAGTATCTGAATATCGGTGGCATAGCTTCCAGAATCACAGCAAAGTGGAAGCTAGCATAATACAACAAACTGACAGACAAGTATGTGGGGGGAAAGAAACACACACACATATATATATGTTTTTCTAGCATGATTTCACGAACTTAATTGGCAGTCTTCATATACGTATGTGTATATATATACAACACACACGTGTACAAACCTCATGAATATATATACATACACATACATATGAGGACTGCCAATTAAGTTCATGAAATCATCCTACAAAAAGTGCTGCAAACGTTGTTGCTGAAAATCACTAGTCACCTTCAATGTACTTCCCTTGGGAACCTATGCACTGGTGCCAGCTACTAGTCCACCCTTCAAAGTAATTTTAGAATTCTTTTTCTGGAATGGTATCAGAGCTGCTGTCTTATTACCATTGATGTCCTTAATGTCATCATAATGTCTTCCTATGGATATTTCCTTTACCTTAGAAGAAAAAAGTCACTGGGGGCCATATCAGGTGAGTATGGAGGGTGTTCTAATACAGTTATTTGTTTACTGGCTAAAAACTCCTTCACAGACAACTACTCAATTGAGTTCAAGAACTTGCCATCTTGCCGTTGTGTGCAATGGCCATTCTAGAAAGAGTTCCAAAATTGCTTTGAAGGGTAGACTAGGCACTGGCATCAGCGCATAGCTTCCCAAGGGGAGTATTTCAAAGGTGACCATAGTAATATTCTGCAATGAGGTATGTAGCACTTACAACAACTAAGTTCACAGACTTCATTGTCAGACCTCACATACATATATATGTGTGTATATGTATGTACATCTGTGCATGTGTGTGTATATATATACATATATGTATGTATGTATATGTACACATACACACACACACACACCATGTCACTAGGGTTTCCAGTGTATATATACTAGCTGCAGTAAATTAAATACAGCCCGATTCTTAGAAGGAATTTCTTTAAGGAGGGTAGTCTGTTTTACCATCCCTTTGGATTACAATCGTGACTGACTTTGATGAATAGAATACAGTGCAAGTAGCATTGTGATAATTCCAAAATTTTAAACCTCAATAGGTCTTTCAGCACCTACTTTGGAATTTATGCAGAAAATTCCTTTTATCTGTTAGAGGATGAGAGGTTACGCAGAGGAAAATAGAGACACACCAGGTAGTTGCAGACAGCCACTGCCAAACACGTGAATGAAGCCACCTTGGACTCTCTAAGTGGCAAATCTGCCATCTTAATGCAGCTGCAAGGATGAGCCCAGACAAAATTAACAGAGAATATACTCAGCCAAAAGATTCAATTAAAAAATAATAAATCGTTTTTGTACGTGTTGTTGTTTAATACCGTAAAGTGGGCTCTGATTCCTGGCGACTCCATATACAGCAGAATAAAGCAGTTCTAATCCTTTGCCATCTTCACAGTCACTGATGTGCTCGAACGCACTGTTGCAGCCACTGTTAAGTCTGAGTGCCTTCCAGCCTAGGTTATTCATCTTCCTGCATTATATCAGATTTTTTTTCTGTTATCCATAAAGTTTTCACTGACAAATTTTCTAAAGTAGATCACCTGGCTACAGATCTTCTTGTCTGTTTTAGTCTGGAAGCTATACTGAAAGCTATCCGCACTGGGAGACCCTACTGGTATTTAAGATATTCATGTCATGTGAACAGTTGCTTGTGGGTTTCTACTAGTCAAATTTGGTTATTTCAAGAAGACTAATTCACAGAATAAATGGTAGATTTGCAAGCCAAAATAAAAAGACATTGATTCTAGAGATTCAGGGACTTAAATTTTAGAAAAGCTGCATGCTTTTAAAAAAGAAAGAGAGATGAAGAAATGAGGAATCAAAGAATAGCAATTTAAGGAGTAGACTGGAAAGGAACCATGATTGTCGATTGACATTTTATATATTATATCTTTCCTCAACTCTTTTTACCTATGGGAATTTTCATTTAGCATTCAAAATTCAGTACACATTTTATCTCAAATGCAAACATTCCCTGATCTCCAAACATCAGCTATTTTTCCTTTCTTATGAAGATATATAACTCTCTGTCAATAACTCTATCAGGCCTTTAAAGCAATGCATTGGATTAAGTAGGCCATTTTCCTTGGTACCATAAACAATTATTTTCTCAAAAATCAGACTTGCTGGCCTGACAGAGACTGTAGAAATGCTGAAAGTATGGCCCCAGGACACACTTTCATCTCAGATGAAGTTACTCCTGAGGTTCACCATTCAGCCAACAATTGGAAAAGCACATAAAACAAACCAAGACTAAAGGGGCACGTCAGCTGATGGACAAGGACTAGCATGGAGGAGGGGGCAGGAAAGCTAGCTATAGGAAACCCAAAACTGAGAAAGGAGAGTTTTGATTTACTGTGGGGTTGCTAAGCAATGTCATAAGACAATTACTAAAAGTGTCCTGAGAAGCTAGTTTGTTCTGTAAATCTCCATCTAAAGTGCAATAAAAAAAAAAGAAAGGAAGAACATCTCCACTCCCGCTCAAATTCTTTTCTCAACTTTATATCTAGTGGCCAGCATACTGATACTCAAGGCATGTTAGGTGCTTTGTTGCTGTTGTTGTTGAGATTTTGTCTTTGTAAAGTTCTGAGGGAAACATATTGTCACTGACGCACGTCTAGACAGGGAAGAAATACCTTAGATGCATTTTCTTACCTGCATTACCAGGGAAGTAAGTATCTTTTAGAAGTGACTTTAACAAAAAAGATTTTTTTTTCCTTTACAGATTCACTTAGGCAATTACGTGTTAATTTCTGGTATAATAAAAAAACAAATAAATACATAAATATTTTTGTTATTTTTTGGCAGAAGGGTTGCCAAAAACCAACAGCACTTTCCAGCTGTAAGAGAAATGTGCACTGTATGCTCTAGTCTCATCTGAAGACCTTTGTAGGTACCTGGTTATGTGCAGACAGTTGCACAGGAAAAGTAAAGTATGTGCTGGTCTTAGCACATCTTCTGTGGCCATTCCTCATCTAATGCTTTTATCCTTTGCACAGAGTTTCAAGGACCCTGAGACCTGTGTCTATGAATCTATCAATAAGCGGTAGACTGAGCTCAAAATACAACTCCAATAAATAGGTAATAGACTGTAGAAATGATTACAATTTTGTTACTTACAGCTAAATAAGTTAAATTTACTCATAAATATATTCATACAGGTCATGACTTATGATACATGGTGTTTTGATGTATTAAAGCCTACTGATCCCTCCGGAAGCTTATTTTTTTTCCTTGTATACTTATACTATCCCTACATTACAGGCCTATCAATAATTATTATTAAATTTTAATTTTATATAAAAATAGATTAAATTCCTTTTCCCATGTTATTTAACTGTAGAACATAGCGCTATGTACTTCCATGCTGTTTTCCTTTTAGTCCATTCTTAGAATTTTTTTCCTCCCTAGCCTTTTATTTCTACTTATCCTTATTTTTCAGAAGAGCACTTTGTAAATTAGTTGTGCTTCTGTAAATATGATTTAGATTCTTTAGGGAGAAAGCACTAGGAAAATGGAATATGGAATATGGAATACATTTTATTCAGTAAACTGTTATATCAAATCATAATCTAGAGAACTGTTTATTCTGTTTTCAAAGCACAGAAACCGTAAATACATCATCTTAAAAAGAAACCATAGAAAGGTAATTTAGGAGGAAACATTGCTGTTAGGAGCCATCAAATCAGTTCCCACTCGTAGGAACTTTATACACAGTAGAAATGAGCACTACCTGGTCCTACACCGTCCTCACAATCATTGTTATGCTTGAGCCTATTGCTGCAGCCACTGTGTTAATCTATCTCATTGGGGGTCTTCCCCAAGTTTTGCTGACCCTCTACATGACGTCCTTCTCCAAGATGCAGTCCCTCCTGATAACATGTCTAAACTACACATGACAGACTCTTGCTATCCTCTCATCTAAGGTGCAGTGTGGCTTTACTTCCAAGAAAATTTTATTTGTTTCTCTGACTGTCCATCATACAGTCACCAGGCTTCTCTAATGCCTTAATTCAAAGGCATCAATTCTTCTTTGGTCTTCTTAGTGACTGTCCAGCTCTTGTATATATGCCAAGTGCCGTCGAGTCAGATCCGACTCATGGAATAGGAGGCAAAAAACAAAAACAACAACAAAAACCATAGCTTGATTCAGGCACATCTTAGTCTCCAAAGTGAAAACTTTGCTTTTTAAAATTTTCAGAGATCTTTTGCAGCAGATTTGCTCAAGCAGTGTGTTGTTTGATTTCTTGGCTGATGTTTCCATTGATGTTGATTTTGGATTCAAATAAAATAAAATTCTTGATGACTTCAATATGAATCATAACATTTATCGTAACGTTAATCCGTTGTGGCAGAGTCAATACTGACTCATAGCAACCCTATAGGACAGTGTAGAATTGCCCCCACAGGATTTCCAGGGAGTAGATGGTGGATTCCAATAGTTGATCTTTTGGTTAGCAGCTTGAGCTCTTAGTCACTGCACCATCAGGGCAGTTCAAATCTATAGAATGGAATGTCTTTTGGTGGTCAATAAAACACAGGTGATAATGGAAATACAATTTATAAGTTTAGATACTTTAGGGGGGCTATTAAGCGTACTTCAATAGAAAAAGGAGAAAATATAATGTTACATAATGCAGACTGTTGCAAATGTTGCTTTTCTGCTGGCTTCGTTGAGGTACAGGAACACGACCCACTAGCAGTTTTGCATTGATTGCTGTTTCCTGTTGACAGTGTCTGCGACTGAGCCAAAACGACTCAGATAATATGGGAAATAGAGACAGTGGACACATCTCTGAAGTGCGTTCTAAAAAATATTTTTTTGATTGTAAGTGAAAGCATACAATACAAATTAATTTTTATGCCCGTCTATCTGCAGCTATTTCTCCTCTCCTTGCCCAGTGACAATACACTCCTCCTTGTTGTTCTATATACGTCATATCTTCTTAACAATCTCCTGTCCCCTCCTTCCCACCCTCTCCTTTCTCTGCAAGTAAGAGGCCAGCAGGACAGCATCCTAAAGATGCATGGAGCCATAAAGTACACACCCCATATGATCACACTGTGTTCCCAAGTCCAGTCCATTCCTGTCCAAAGAGTTGACATGAGTAATGTTTTCCAGTCTGGGACAGCAGTAGGTCTAGGGGCCATGCTCCCAGGGCAACTCTGAGAAAGCTAGACCATCAATTGCAGTCTTTCAGTGGAGTCCTTGAGGTATACCTCTCTTATTGTCAAGTTGCCACTGGGACTTGACATTGTGTGCCCCATAAGGGCTGTCTTTGCTAGTGGTCAGGCACCATCTGGTTCTTCTGGTTACATTTTGATACAGTCACCAATTCACATGGGTCCTTTTGTCTCCTGGGCTCTTTTTCACTCGTGTCTTTGTTATTCTCAGTGAGTGTCTGTTCTGGATGAGTTAGGACTATTTGGTGTACCTTGGGTTGCAGCTTGCTAGCTTTTAAGACCCCAGAAGTCACACACCAATATAGGCTGCAGAAGATTCTCTCAGCAATAGGCTAATTATGCCAGTTGGCCTCAAAGTCCCTTGAGATCATGATCCCCAGACTCCTATCTCTGCTACTCTATCCTTGCAATATCAGGTTAAGATTAGAAGAGTTTTCAGTTTATTTCGAAGTCCAATTAAGTTAAAATCTTTTTATTGTGTGCTGTCGCTGCTTTCACCTAACCAAATTTCTATTAACTATCTAAGCTATGACCAGTCCTCTCTCTCTCACCCCTCCCTTATGGACATCAAAGTTTTTTCTTCTGTAAATGACTCTTTTTAAGTCCTTATAGTAGGGGTCTCATGAAATATTTCTCCTTGTGCCACTGACTGATTTCACTCAGCATGTCTTCCAATTGAAATCAGGTTATGAGATGCTTCCTAAAATCAGCACTGTTCTTTATCATTGCACAGTATTCCATAGTTTGTTTATCCATTCATCTATTGTTGGTCATCTGGGTTGATTCCATCTTTTTGTTATTTTGGACTGTTCTGTAATAAACATTCATGTGCATGTATCTGTTCATATGACTGCTCTTGATTCTATAGGATGCATTTTGAGCACAGGGATTATTAGATCAAATGGTATATCTATTTCCAGCTTTTTAAGGAAGTGCCAGATTGCTTTTGTACCATTTTGTAATCTTACCAGTAACGTCAGAGAATTCCAATCTCTCCACAGCCTCTCCAAGATTTGCTGTTTTGTACTTTTTTGGATCATAGCCAACCCTGTTATGGTGGGATAGCATCTCATTGTAGTTTGGATTTGGATTTCTCTGATGGTTAATGTTTGATAGTATTCCTTAGTGTGTCTTTTGGCTGCTTCGATGTCCTCTTTGGTAAAGTGTCAGTCCATCTCTTTTTCCCATTACTTAATTGGGTTATTTACCTTTTTTATGCTGACACCTTGCAGTATCTTCTAGATTAGGGAGATCAGATATTGGCCCAACAAGTAGTTGCCAAGTATTTTTCCATCTTCTGTTGATAGTCTTCTATTCTTTTGATAAAGTCTTTGGATGAGTGAAAGTGTTTGATTCTTGGTTGTTCCCATTTATCTATTTTCTCTTCTGTTGATTGTGCTTTGTTTGTCAGATTTTGAAGTCTGTCTAGGCCATGTTAACCCTATTTTTTCTTGCATGATCTTTATCAGTTTAGGTTTGATATTTAGGTCTTGAATACTCTAGGGGTCCGTTCTACCCTGGCCCCTAGGGTCACCATGAGTCGGATCCAACTCGACAGCACTTGGCTTGATCCAATTTGAGTTAGTTTTTGTGTAAGGTGTGAGATATGAGTCTTGTTTTAATTTTTTACAGATACATATCCAATTTTACCAGCACCATTTGTTAAAGAGATTGTTTTTTCCACAGTTTACAATCTTAGGCCTTTGTTGAATATCAACTATACATAAGAGGGTGGTGGCATCTCTGGGGTCTCAACTCTGTTCCATTGGTCTATGTGTCGTTTTGTTACCAGTACCAGTACCAGTACACTGCTGTGGCTGTGCCATAGGTTCTAAGGCTGAGTAGTATGAGGCCACTTACCATGTTCCTCTTCTTCAGTATTGCTTTGTTTTTCTGGGGTTTCTTCCCTTTCTGAACAAAACTGGTCATTTGTTTCTCCATCTCCTTAAAAAATGTTACTGGAATTCGTATTGGGATTGCATTATATATGAAGATTGCTTTGGATAAACTGAAGCCTTGGTGGTGTAGTGGATTAACTACTATGTCTGCTAACTAAAGGGTCAGCAGTTCAAATACACTAGGTGCTCCTTGAAAACTCTATAGAGCAGTTCTACTCTTACCTACAGGGTTGCTATGATTTGGACCTGACTCAGTGGCAGTGGGTTTGTTTTGGTTTTGGGTAAAATAGACAATTTTATAATGTTAAGTCTTCATATCCATGAGAAGGATAGGTTTCTCCATTTATGTAAGTCTCTCTTAGATGGTAATGTTTTTTTCTCTTAGTTTCTTACAATAAGGTCTTATAATTGTCTTTGTATAGGTCTCTTATTCTCTATTTAGATTTATTCCTAGCTATTTTATCCTGGGGTCTATGGTAAATGATATTGATCTGGTGATTTCTTCTTTAATGATCTCTTTGTTGGTGTAAAGGAATCCTACTGATTTAGTTGTGTTTATCTTATATCCTGATACTTTGCTGAACTCTTCTATTAGTTCCAGTAGTTTACTTACAGATTCTTTAGGATTCTCACTATATACAATCATATCACCTGCAAATAGGGAGATTTTTACTTCTTCTTTGTCAAAACAGATGCCCTTTATTTCTTGGTCTTGTACAATTGCTCTGGCTAGAACTTCTAGTATAATGTTGAACAGAAGTGGCAAGAGTGAGCATCCTATCTAGTTCCATTCTCAAGGGGAATTCCTTCAGTCTCACTCCATCCAGGATGATGTACATGGTTGTCTTTGCATAGATGCCTTTTATTGCATTGAGGAATTTCCCTTCTATTCCTATCTTGATGAGAGTTTTTAACATAAACAGGTTTGGGACTTTGTCAAATGTCTTCTCTGCATCAATTAACAAAACTGGGTGATTCTTATTTTTTGTGTTATTTACGTGATTGATCATGTTGATTGTTTTTCTGATGTTGAACCAGCCTTGCATCCTTGGTATCAATCCAACTTGGTCACGATGGATTATTTTTTTTTGATATGTTGTTGAATGCTGTTGGCTAGGATTTTGCTGAAGAGTTTTGCATCTAGGTTCATGAGTGATATCAATCTGTCCTTTTCCTTTGTTGTTGGATCTTTCCCTAGCTTCGGTATCAGGGTTATGCTGGCTTCATAGAATGAATTGGGGTATTCCATCCCTCTCTGTGGTGTGAAATAGTCTCCGTAGTATTGGAGTTAACTCTTCTCTAAAAATGTAGTACAATTCTCCAGTGAAGGCGTGTAGCCCAGAACTTTTTTGGTTGATAGTTTGGGGATGACTTTTTCCAATCTCTTCCTTTGTGATGGGTTTATTAAGTTGTTCTGCTCTTCCTTGTGTTAATTTTTGTAGCTGATATGAATCTAGAAATTTGTCCATTTCATCTAAGTTTTCAATTCTGTTAAGAGTACAGTCTTTTGTAGTATTTTGTTATAATATGTTTGATCTCAACTGGGTCTGTTATAACATCTCCCATCTTATTTCTTATCGGGGTTATTCGTTTCCATTCCTGTTTTTCTTTAGCAAGTTGGCCAATGGTTTGTCAATTTTGTTGATCTTTTAAAAAAACCAGCTTTTAGTCTTATAGGTTTTTTCTATTCTCTAATGCTTTTAGTTCTGCTCTAATCTTTATATCTGTTTTCTTCTGGTGCCTGAGAGATTCCTCTGTTGCTCTCTGTTTAAGCTGTAGGGTTAATTCTTTGGTTTGGATCATTTCTTCCTTCCAGATGTGTACATTTATAGAGATAAACTGACCTCTGAGCACTGCTTTGGCTGTATCCCATAAATTCTGTTAGGATGTGTTTTCATTCTTATTTGAATGCATGAATTTCTTTATTTCATCCTTGATTTCTTCTATAACCCATGGCTTTTTGAGTAGGTGTTGTTCAGTTTTCACAAGTTCTAATATCTATCAATAATTTTCTGCTATTGATTTTGACTTTAATGACTTTATGATCCAAGAAGATGCTTTGCAATAATTCAGTGATTTGGGTTTTGTTGAGATTTACTTCATGTCCTAACACATGGTCTATTCTGGAGAACGTTCCATGTGCATTGGACAAGAAGATGTACTTATCTGTTGATGGATAAAAATGTTGTATATGTTGATGGGGTCTAGTTGGTTAATTGTTGCAATAAGATCTTCTGTGACTTTATTGATGTTTTTTCCTGATGATCTGTAACTGAAAGTGGAGTGTTGAAGTCTCCAACTATTACTGTTGAGTGATCTATCTCATTTTTTAATGTAGTGTTTGTATGATGTACTTAGATGCTTTGGTATTGGGTGCATAAACATTTAATGTTGTTAAGTCCTGCTTGTGTATTAAACCTTTCAGCATCATATAGTGACCATCCTTGTCCACAATAGTGTATTTTACTTTAAAATGTATTTTATCTGAAATTAGTATTGCCACACCTGCTTTTCTTTGTATACTGTTAGCTTGGTATACATTACTCCATCCTTTAATTTTTCAGTTTGTTCTTATCTTTAAGTCTAAGGTGAGCTTCTTATAAACAACATATAGGCAGGTTGTGTTTGTTGATATAGGATATCACTCCTTGTCTCTTTATTGGGGCATTCAGTCCATTTACATTCAATGTAATTATTGATATGTATGTGTTCAGTGATGTCATTTTGATGTATTTATTTTTGTGTTGGTGTTTTCTATGATGTTCTTAATATTCTGTTTTGGGTCATTCTTCCTTATGGGTTGACTTTTCATCTTTTTCATTGTTGGTTTTGTGTTTGTTGAGACACTTGTATTACATTTCTTGTTTTGATATGTGCTTTGCAGCTACCCCAATGATCCCCCTTAATATTTTAAGTTTAAAGACAATTTTAACTTCTGTGTATCTTTTTAACTTTCTCTCCATTTAAAAGGATTGTAACTACTGTAGTGTATCTTTCTTCTTAGTGTGATGGTGTCTTAGTTTTCATGATATCATCACTGGTTCCCTTCTTTTAATATTGTAGCTTTGATTGAGTTTTGTGACTTTCCTAACTGAATAGATTTCTTGGTTCTGTGCCCTGCATTGCCTCCTTAAATATACACTTAATGGTTTAATTTTTCTAGCAAAGAGCTTCTTTCAATACTTCTTGTAGTTTACGTTTAGTTTTTACAAAGTTTCTAAGCTTCTGTTTATCTGCAAATGTCTTCATTTCATCTTCACATTTGAGAGACAGTTTTTCAGAATATGTAATTCTTGGCTGGAAGTTTTTCTCCTTCATGGCTTGAAATGTGTCATCCTACTGCTTGCTTGCCAACGTGGTTTGTGCCGAGAAGTGAGATGGAAGCCTACAGAATGTTAGCTTTGCTTTCAGCCTCACTGCCTTTAAGAGGATCTGTTTATGTTAGATTTTATTAAGCTTGATTAAAACACATCTTGCTGTCTTTCTTTTAGGGTCAGTTTTTGTAGTGTTTGATACATGTCTTGGATAGCCATGTTCTCCTCTTTCATAATTTCAGGGAAGTTTTCTATCAGTAACTCAACAACAATACTTTCTGTGTTTTTGGCTATCCCTCCCTAGGTTCAGGAACTCCAATTAATCATAGATCATTCCTCTTAATATAGTCTCACATGTTTCTTAGTGCTTCTTCATTTTTTCATTTCTTTTCTCTGATTTCTCCTCACAAATGCTGGTGTCAGTTGCTCTATCTTCTAGATTACTAAGTCTGGACCTCTGTCTCCTCAGTTCTGCTCTTTTCACTTTGGATTGAATTGTATAATTCTGTAATTTTGTTATTGATCTGCTGGATTTCAGATCATTGATGTTCCATTAGTTCAAATAGCTTGCTTAGTTTTTCATTTTGCTGTACTGCATTTTGTTTTATCTCTGGGAGGGCTCTGTATATACTTCTTTAGTACTCAGCCTCCAGTAGTTTCAGAAAGGCTTCTTCATATGAGAAGTTTTTTGATTCTTTATTTTGGGAGTTTTCTGAAGCCAAGGTGCACTGGTTCTTTAAATGGTTAGAGATGGACTGTTGCCTTCAAGCTATCTAGAGGTTGTTTAGTTTCTCTCGTGTCACCTGAACAGAAGCTGAGGCATAGTTCTTAGAGGGGAGTTATTCACCAGCCGCCTCTGTGTAATCTAGTGGCTGGCCCCAGTGGACTCTCTGGGGTGGCAGGCTCCTCCTCCTATCTGGCTAAGATGGTGACCTACTTATGGAGTCAGTGGAGGGCTATCAACCAAGCCTACAATGTGGGTCAGTAAAGGCTGGAAGTGATGGTGCCAGGCCACTCAGTAGTTATTTCTCTAGTAATCTCCTTTTAAAAAATTGGGAGCTATGCTACAGCTGCCAAAATTAGTCAGGCTGTCAGATGTGGCAGGCTCTGCCTTCCAGCTGATAATGGAAGGACCTCTTCAGCTGTCCCCAGATGCTATGATGTAGTTTAAAGTAGATAGGGTTCATGCTCTTGCTGCCATCCTCAGCCAGGCACTACCCATAAGGTAACCCCACGCTAAGCACAGCCTTTCTGCTGGAAAAGTATTTTGTGTACAGGCATCTCTTCTCAGCTGAGGAATTATCCCCTGCCTAGGCCTTCGGTTGGATGACTCCATCTCCCAGCAGACCAAGATGGCGTCCCAGCAGAGATGCCCTTTCTACTGCGAAAAAGTAGAACCTGTGGTGGAACTCAGAAAAGAGACGGTAGGGGGCAGGCAGTGGTGCCCTCAGTTAGGAGCTAGGCTCTCAAAATGTGGCCACCCCATGCACTGTGTCTCTGTTGTGCTGTACACTGTTTACTTCATCACTGCCGTTCAGGGTATTTGCTGGCTCATGCCATCCACCTCCTGGATAAGAAAAGAAAAAGAAAAAGGGGAAAAGCATCAGCACCTGCAGTCCACCCAATCAGTGAGGAGCAAGGCTCAGTACTGTCTCAGAGAGCGGTAGTTTCCTGTTTAGTGACATGTAGTCCAGTCTGACTACCTTATGACATATCCTAGGGCTCCTGGAGTATTCAGAATTTTCTGTTGAACTAACAATCCAGGCATTAGTTTTCAGAGGGAATTTAGGAAATGTGTGTCTAGTCTGCCATCTTGGCTTTGCCCCCACATTTATTTTGACAAAATAGCTAGTTTTGTCTGCACCCCTTATTTGAAAAAGGGGAGAGGAGGAGGGTAAGAAGTTTGACGGTAATAACTACACCATGGACTATGCTTTTGAGCATATGAGCAGCCATCTAAGATATTATACTGTTCTCAGCCACTCAAGAGCTGGGAAGACTGAAGAAAACTAAAGAAAGAAGTAAAAGATTCGTCCAAAGTCCAAATGGACCACATCTACCATGGCCTTCACCAAAGTCTACCCACTATAACTAGACGGAGCCTAGCTGCCACCACTGACTGCTTCAACTGGGATAACACCACTGAGTCCTGGATAGAGCTGGGGAAAAATGCAGAACAAAATTCTAAATCACACAAAAGGACCAGAATTGTTGACCTGACAGACTGGAGAAACCCTGAAGGTATGATCCCTAGACATAGTTTCAGATCAGTAATAGTGTCACTCCTGAGATACAACCTTCAGTCAAAGGTTAGACAAGTTGACAAACCAAAATGAGACTAAAGGTGCACACCAGCCAGGGGGAGGACTAGAAGATAGGAGGGGACAGAAATGCTGGTAATAGGGGAATTGAGGTTTGGAAAGGAAAGTGTTGACATGTTATGGAGTTGTTAATGAATGTTATAAAACAACATGTGCCCTAACCATTTCATGAAGACTAGTTTGTTCTGTACACCTTTGTCTAACATACAATAAAAATAAATATGTTCTTAACATTCCAACGTTAACATTTCTAAATCAAAAACTCTAAGGAAACCAAAATTTACAATTACCTCCTACCTAATTTGAAGAATTATTCTTGTAATACTACTGACAAAATGGTAATGAAAGTTATTCTATGCGCTTCTGGTTTACATAGCTCAGGGAATTCTAACTAGCTCTGGTGAATTTGGGACTATATATAGCATAACAAGTTGAAACACAGCAAAAAGTAAATATGACATCCACAGTGAAAAGAAAATTATGATGAATTCATAACAGAAGTTAAGTAAAATGTACTTTGGGAGAGTCTATGTATATATCAAAATTTTGTATGCTATTTCAGGGATTCATAGCTGCTCCTCCATGGACCAGTTCAGAGTAAACTGCATACCAAGGAAATTCCTGTACTCAAGGTTTCAAATGTTATTCAGTTGCAGCTGTTATAAAACTCTTTGTTTGGAGTTATAATCTGTTAACATTACGAATGTGATACAGGGGAAGAACCAGATGGTGTCCAGTCAGCACCAGCGATAGCCATGATAGGGCACACAAAGTTGAGTCCCACTGGCAACACAAGAATAAAAAGGGGTGCACCCTGAGATCTCTACTAAAATACCACAGTTGATGGTCCAGGGACCTCGGGGTTCCCCTGGGAGCATGGCCTGTGGCTGCGATGCTGCCCATGTCCATAAATCATAATGGAGGTCAATTGTTTGGACAGGAATGGATTCGACTTGGCAACACAGAGAGACCATGTCGTGTGTATACCCTGCTAACCTCTTACTGGAGACAGGGGAGTGGGTGGAGAGGAGGGCATAGGGGATTGTTAGGAGGATGTGACAGGTGTGGAGTGGAGAGGAGTGTGCTGTCACTGGGTGGGGAGAGAGGTGGGAGCTGCACATAGGTGGGCAAGTGAATTTACAAGGGAGTGTGCATTTTCACTCAGTGATAATAAAAAAATATTAAGAAAAAAGAACGTGATACTGGAATATTGTCCTGTAAAACTTGCAAAATCAATGCAGCAAAATTATCTGAATTATTATAGCCAGTTTTTAGGGCAGTACTTTAAGATATGGTGTCAAAACTAAAACAGCATCAATTTTTGCTGTCTTCATTATACACAGTTGAATGAATGACCAGTTTTATCTCAAGAACACAACAACCTGGATCATTTCTGGCCAGAAAATCTTTAACATATATGAAACTAAATTACTGAAACAATAGATAAAATGTCTATTGTTGTTGTTGTTTGTTGTTAGGTACTGTCAAATAAGTTCCAACTCACAGTGACTATGTAGACAGTGGAATGAAACACCACTGGGCCCTATATCATGCTCACAATTTTTGTTAAACTTTAGCCCATTGTTGTAGCCACTGTGTCAATCCATCTTGTTGCAGGTCTTTTCCAATGACTCTCTACTTTACCAAGCGCCTACATGTTTGTCAATTTTTTGTACTGTGAAGACTTTCATGTTGCTGTGATGTTGAAAGCTATGCCATCAGTATTCAGATTCCAGCAAGGTCACCCATGATGGACAGGTTTCATCTGAGCTTCCAGATTAAAATAGATCAGGAAGAAGGACCCAACAGTCTACTTCTGAAAAGAATTAGCCAGTGAAAAAAACATTTATAAGGTACCTAATTTTGACCAATGTAACTCACATATTTGCTATTTGAGATAATGTGACAAAAACAATACTACACCAAAAAAGAATAGGTTATTGTTGAGAGCTGTCAAGTCAGTTCTGACTCATAGGGACCCTATGTACAAGAGAACAAAATACTGTCCAGCTCTTCACCATCCTCAGAGTACTCGTACTTCAACCCACTGCGGCAGTCAATATGTCAATCCATCCCTTTGAGGATCTTGTCTTCTTTCTTGACCCTCTACTTTACCAAGCATGGTGTCTTTCTCTGGGGACTGGTTCCTCCTTATAATGTGTCCAAAGAATGTGAGACAGTCTCACCATCCTTACTTCTAAGGAGCATTCTGTCTGCAGTTCTTCCAAGACAGATTTACTCATTCTTCTGGCAGTCAATGGCAATCTAATACCACAATTCAAAGGTATCAATTTGCCTGCCTTCTTAATACATTGTCCACCTTCTGCATACACATAATGTGATTGAAAAATACCCTGGCTTGGGGAAGCCACACCTTAGTCTTCAAGGTGACTTCTTTGTTTCTCAACATGTTAAAGTTGTCTTGTGTAGCAGATTTTCTCAGTGCAATAAGTCTTTTGATTTCTTGACTGAGGCTTCCATGGGAGTTAACTGTGGAACCAAGTAAAATGAATTCCTTGACATTCATCTTGATACTGCTCACTGGCTTAGTTGTGAGAATTTTTGTTTTCTTTATATTGAGGTGCAATCCATACTGAAGGCTGTGGTCTTTGACCTTCACCAGTAAGTGTTTCAAATTGTCTTCATTTTAGCAAGAAATGCTTGTCATCTGCTTAACACACATTGGTAATGAGTCTTCCTCCAATCCTGAGGCCCTATTCTTCCTCACGTAATCCATCTTTTCAGATTGTTTGCTCAGTATACAGACCAAATAAGTATCATGAAAGGATACAACCATGACACACACCTGTCCTGACCTTAAATGATAGTGTCCCCTTTTCTGTTCACATTAGTGCCTCTTGATCCATTTACAGATTTCTCACAAGCATAAGTGCTCTTGGATTCCCATTCTCTTCAATGTTATCCATAATTCATCATGATCCATGCAGGTTAATGTCTCTCTATAGTCAATGAAACTTAGGGAAATATCTTTGTGGAATTCTCTGCTGTCAGCCAAGATACATCTGACATCAGCAATGATATCCCAGATTCCACATTACTTTTGAAACCAGCCTGACATTTTGACAATTCCATGGAAATATACTGCTGCAGCTGCTTTTGAATGATCCTTAGCAAAGTTATACTTGCATTTAGTATTAATGATATTGTTTGACAATTTCCACATTCAACTGGATCACCTTTCTTGGGAATAGGCAAATATATGGATCTCTCCCAGCTGGTTGGCCAGCTAGCTGTCCTCTAAATTTGTTGGCATAGATAAGTGAGCAGTCCTTCCTATGCTGTATCCATTTGTTGAAATACCTCAATTGATATTTCAGCAATTCCTGCAGCCTTATTTTTTGCCAATGCCTTCAACACAGCTTTAATTTTTTCCTTCAGTACCATGGGTTTCTGATTATATGTTTCCCCTTGAAAAATGATTGTACCTCAAATAATTCTTTTTGGTGTGATGACTGTGTATTCTTTCCATCTTCTTTTGATGCTTCCTGCATTATTTAATATTTTCCTTATAGAGTCCTTCACTATTGCAACTTGAGGCTTGAATTTTTTCCTCAATTCTTTCAGTGTAAGAAATGATGAACATGTTCTTCCCTTTTGGTTTCTGTCTCCAACTCTTTCCACATGTCATTATAATACATTACTTTGCATTATAAGTTATTATAATATTTTTACTTTTTGAACTTGTGAACATTATTTAGTCTCATTAAGTCTCCATTACCTCATTAAGAAAACAACACCAGGAAAATAATACTTATCTCATTGATTTGTTGCGACAATTAAGTGAAATAATGTATTTAATGTGTTTTGTTTATAGTAAACATTACCATTATTAATGAAAAACCAGAAATACTTTACAATAATAGTGCATAAGGCAAGTTTAATCCATTGAAGTCATTCTTCTTTAGAAAATGATGAGCAAATTATGAGAATCACATTGTATTCACAAAAGAATCCCCATTTAATTAATCAGTTTTCCTTAAATTTGGTAGATTTCTTCTTTCATTGTATTCATTTAGTGAGAAACCTGGAAACAGCATTACATCTTAATGAATCTTTTACAGAACGAAATAGAAAGATGAAAGCAACTGACAGCAAAAAAAAAAACAAGAAAAACAAGTGCATCTTTGTTTGGGGAAAAATTTATAGGAGCCATGAACTGTTTCATCAAACATTCAGTATGTCCTTATTAAACACCTAAAGCTTTTTGTTAAAATTTTCAAACCACAAAAGACAAATAGTTTTATCTTAAAATACCCTGCAGAAGGCAGGACGAAGATGGCAGAATAGACATGTCTCCTCGATTCCGTCTAAGAATTAAGATCTGGAATGAAAACTGAATGGAGCAGCATGGACATCTGGGGAGCCCTAGGATCTGGCCTAGATTTATCGTATTAGAATACATGCCGGTAACAGAACAACTACCTGTCACAAAGATGAGGCAGTGGCTGCTAAGTCCTGCTACTGCTGACTTACTGTTTCAGAGGACTGCAGGTACTGACGCCTTCTTTGTTATCTGGGAGGTGGGGACTGGACAGGAGCTAGCAAACACGTCAAACTACAGTACTTAAGTAAACAGCATAAAGTGCAACAAAGAGACTCTGTGTGGGATATCAATACATTGAGACCCCAAATGTGACTGAGGGTACCACTATCTCTCTACCTTCTCTTTTCTGAGCTATGCTGTAGATTCTGCTGTTTCATGACAGGAAGGGCAGCTCAGCTGGGATGCCACCTTGGTTGGCTTGGTGGCAGAGTCAGTCGGCCAGGGGCTTTAGCTGAGGCTGACTCTGAAGCATAGCAGCAGCCCCAGCAGCCCCTGTCTGGCAAGTACTTCTCCAGCAGAAAAGCTGTACTTGAGATGGTTCATGTCTAGATTTACTGGTGTGGTGTGGGAGAGGATGGCAAGAAGATCCTTACCCCTCCATACTTTGAACCACATCATAGCATCTGGGGACGGCCTAGGAGGTACATTTGTTGTCAGGTGGAAGATTAGGCCTGCCACACCTGAGGGCATGACTGATGTCAGCAACTGTTGAAAAGCTACTCACTTAGCAGTAAATTACCTTCTTAAAATAAGACCACCTGGAGAACTGACTGTTGAGAGGCCTGGCAGTGTCTCCTCCACCCTTCACGGATCCACATCATAGGGCCAGCTGATGGTTCCCCATTGACTCCATAGGTAGGGTGCTCTCCTTGCCAGCCAAGAGGCAAAACCTGCCACTCCAGAGATTTCATCTGAGGCCAGACACTAGAGTACACAGAGATGGCTGGTGACCAGCTCCCCTCTTAGAACTATGCCTCAGTGTCTGTTGAGATAACACTAGAGAAATTGAACAGCTACTATATGGCACGCAGACAACAAACAGTTGCTAAACATTTAAAGAAGCAGTCCACTATGGCTTCAGAAAATTCCCCAAATAAAAAATCAACAAATTTTCCAGATGAAGAAACCTTTCTGAAACTATCAGAGGTAGAGTACAAAAGAATAATATAGAGACCTCCTAGAGATTAAACAGAATGCAGCAGAACAAAATGAAAAATTAAGCAAACTATGTGAACAGATGGAACATCAACTATCTGAAATCCAGCAGATCCATAAAGAAATTACAGAATTAGACAATTCCATCCAAAGCCAAAAGAGCAGAACTGAGAAGATAAAGGACGGGCATAGTGACCTTGTGGACAGAGCAGCTGACACCAATGTTTATGAGGAGAAATCAGAGACAAGAAATAAGAAAAAAGAAGAATTAAGAAACATGTGGAACTTTACTAAGAGAAATAATCTACAAATAATTGGAGTTCCTGAACAGGGAGGAATAGCTGAAAATACAGAGAGTATTGTTGTAGAGTTCCTGATAGAAAACTTTCCTAAAATTAAGAAAGAAGAGAAGGTAGATTTCCAGAAGCAAATACACTCCAAAGGAAGACATCAAGACATATTAAGACAAAACAAAGCTAACATTCAGAGGGAAACCCTGTAGACAGAAACGATGTTGGCAAGAGGGCAGTGGGATGACACATTCAAAGCCTTGAAGGGGAAAAACTTTCAAACAAGAATTATATATCCTGTAAAATTGTCTCTCAGAAAGATGTTCACAGATAAACAGAAGCTTAGAGACTTTGTAAAAACGAAACCAAAGCTACAAGAAATACTGAAAGAAGCTCTTTGCTTAGAAAAGTAAAAACCTTAAGTGTATGCTTAAGGAGGCAATGTAGGACACACTGTCCAAAATCCTACTCACTTAGGTAAGTCACAAAGCTAAATCAAAACTACAGTACTAAATGAAGGGAACCAGTGACCATAACACAAGACTACATCACATTAAAAAGAAGGACATATTACAGTAGTTATAACCCTTTCAGACAGAGAGGAAATGAAAAACATATGCATAAGTTAAAGTCTGATTTAAACTTAGAATATTAAGGGGGATCATAAGGGCAGCCTCAAAGCAAAATAAAAATGTGATATACCAAAATAAGAAGCATAATACAGGAGTCTCAACAAACATGAAACCAACACTGCAAAAGATGAAAACTCAACCCATAAAAAATGACCCAGAACAGAATATTAAGAAAAACATGGAAAACATCAACAGCACATAAATAAACTGATCAAAATGACAACACTAAACACATATCTATTGATAATTACATTGAATGTAAATGTACTGAAAGCTCCAGTGAAAAGACAGTGAGTGGTGTCCTGCATCAAAAGATACAACCCATCTATGTGTTGCTTACAAGAAACACAACTAAGACTCAAAGACATGAACAAAGTGAAAATCAAGGAATAGAAAAATACATACCAAGCCAACAAAAAGAAGAGCAGGAGTGGCAATACTAATCTCAGATAAAATAGAATTTAATGTAAAATCCACTATCATAGACAAGGATGGTCACTATTTGTTGTTGAAAGATTGAATAAGTAGAACATAAGAATGTTAAATATTTATGCACCCAATACCAAAGCCTATAAATACACCAAAAAACACTGACAGTGTTGGAAAATGAGATAGATCACTCCACAATAATAGTTGGAGACTTCAGCACTCCACATTCAGTAATGGACAATCATCTAGAAAATAGCTCAGTAAATATACAGAAGATCTTATTGTGACAATTAACCAACTAGAACTTACTGACATATAGAGAACAATTTACTCGTCAACACATAAATACACCTTCTTCTCCAAAGCACATGGAACATTTTCTAGAATAGACTATATGCTAGGACACAAAGCAAGTTTCAAAAATATCCATACCACTGAATTATTACACAGCATCTTCCTGGACCATAAAGCCATAAAACTTGAAATCAATAGCAGAAAAAACATAGGTAGAAATTTGAAGTCATGGAAACTGAACACCTTGTTCAAAAATCCATGGGTTATAGAAGAAATCAAGGATGAAATAAAGAAATTTATGGAAGCAAATGAGAATGAAAACACACCTACAAGAACCTGTGGGACACAACAAAATCAGTGCTCAGAAGTTAACTGCTCTCTGTAAATGTACATCAGCAATGAACAAAGAGCCCAAGGCAAAGAACTAACCCTACAGCTTGAACAGGTGGAAAGAGAGCAAAGAGGATCCCTTCAGTCACCAGAAAAAAACAGATAATGAAAATTAGAGCAGAACTAAATGAATTGGAAAATAGAAGAATAATTTAAAAAGTTAACAAAACCAAAGCTGGTTCTTTGAAAAGAACAACAAAATTGATAAAGCATTGGCTAACTTTACAGAAGAAAAGCAGGAGAGGAAAAAATAACCCAAATTAGAAATGAGGTGGGAGATGTCACAACAGATCCAACTGAAATCAAAATATCATAACAGAATACTACAAAATACTGTACTCTAACAGATTTGAAAACCTAGAGGAAATGGACAAATTTCTCAATTCATATCACCTAAAAAAATTATCACAAGAAAAAGTAGAACAGCTTAATAAGCCCATCACAAAGGAAGAAACTAAAAAAATCATCAAAAAGCTACCAACTGAAAAAAGTCCTGGCCCAGACGGCTTGACTGGAGAGTTCTACCAAACTTTCAGAGAAAAGTTAACTCCAATACTTTCGAGGCTATTTCACAGCATAGAAAAGTATATAGAATATTCCCAAGTTCATCCTCTGAAGCCAGCGTAACCCTGATACCAAAGTCAAGGAAAGAGCCCACAAAAAAAAAAAGATAGTTACAGACCAATGTCACTCATGAACCTAGATGCAAAAATCTTCAACAAGTCCTTGCCAATAGAATTCAACAACATATTAAAAAGATAATTCACCATAACCAAGATGAATTCATACCAGGGATGCAGGGGTGGTTCAACATCACAAAAACAATTAATGTGGTCAACCACATAAATAGCATAAAGGATAAGAATCATCTCATTTTTTTCAATTGATTCAGAAAGGTATTTCACAAAGTCCAACACCCATTCACCTAAACACTCTCAACAAATAGAACGGAATTGTACAACATGGTAAGGGGTATATACGCAAAGCCAACAACCTACATCATCCTGAATGGAGAGAGACTGAAAGAATTCCACTTGAGAATGGGAACTAGACAAAGATGACCACTCTCACCACTTCTATTCAACATTGTACTAGAGGTTCTAGCCAGAGCAGTTAGACAAAACAAAGAAACAAAGGGTATCCAAATCACCAAAGAAGAAGTAAAAAATTTCCCTATTTGCACATGATATGATGGCATATGCAGAGAATCCTAAAGAATCCATAAGTAAATACTGGAACTAATAGAAGAGTTCAGCAAACTATCAGGATGTAAGATAAACCAATAAGTAAATCAGTAGGATTCCTTTAAACCAAAAAAGAGATCATTTAAGAAGAAATCATCAAATGAATACCATTTACAAGAGTCCACAAGATGATAAAATACTTAGGAATAAATTTAACTTGAGAAATAAGAGTCCTATACAGAGAGAACTAAAAGATCTTACTGCAAGAAACTAAGAGAGACTTACATAAATGGAGAAACCTAACCTGTTCGTAGATAGGAAGACTTAACACTGTGAAAGTTTCTATTTTACCCAAAGCGATCTACATGTACAATGCAATCTCGATACAAATTACAGAGACATTTTTTAATGAGACAGAGAAACAAACCATCAACTTTGTTTGGAAAGGGAAGAAACCCATGATAAATAAAGCACTACTAAAGAAGAGGAATACAGTTGGAGGCCTCACACTACCTGACCTTAGAACCTATTACATTACTGTGGTAGTCAAACAGCCTGGTACTATTACAAAAACAGACATACAGACCAATGGAAGAGAGTTGAGACCCCAAAGATGCCACCATCTTCTTATGAACAGTTGATATTCATCAAAGGCCCAAAGACTGTAAACTGGCATAAAAACAGTGTCTTTAATAAATGGTGTTTGCAAGATAGGATAGCCAGCCAAAGCCAAGTGCCGCTGGATCCAAAATAGGATATCCATCTACAAAAAAACTGTAAGAAGACCCTTATCTCACACATAACACAAAAACTAACTCAAAATGGATCAAAGACCTAAATATCAACCTAAAATGATAAGGATTATGCAAGAAAAAAGTGTAAACAATGAAATTTCTAAACACACAGCTTAGACTTCAAAATCTGACAAAGCATAATCAACAGAAGAGAAAATAGATAAATGGGAGCTATTAAGAATCAAACACTTTTGGTCATCCAAAGACTGTCAAAAGAGTTAAAAGACCATCTACAGAATGGGAAGAAATAGTTGACAATCACATGTCGGACCGATATCTGATCTCCATTATGTTCAAAATACTGCAAAATATCAACACAAAAAAGGTAAATAACCCAATTAATCGATGGGCAAAGGAGAGGGACAGACACTTCACCAAAGAGGGCATCCAGGCAGTCCAAAGACACATGAGGAAAAGCTCATAACCATTAGTTATCAGAGAAATACAAACTGAAACTGCAATGAGATACCACCTCACCCCAACAAGGTTGGCCATGATCCAGAAAACACAAAACAACAAATGCTGGAGAGGCTGTGGAGAGACGGGAACTCTCCTACACTGCTGGTGGGACTTCAAAACAGTACAACCTCTCTGGAAAGCTATCTGGAACTTCCATAAATAGCTGGAAATAGATATACTATTTGATCCAGTAATCCCACTGCTCAGTATTTATCCTACAGAAACAAAGGCTGCCACATGAAGAGACACACACACAAGTATTTATTGCAGCATAGTCCACAATAGTTAAAAGGTAGAATCAGCCTAGATGCCCATCAACAGATAAATGGATAAACAAACTATGGTACATACACTCACTGGAATACTATGCAATGATAAAGAATGATGGTGATTTTACAAAGCATCTCATAACGTGCTTTCAATTGGAAGACATTATCCTGAGTGAAATCAGTCAGTGGCAAAACGACAAACAATGTATGAGACCTCTGCTACAAGGACTTAAAAATAGACTTATGTACAGAAGGAAAGACTCTTTGATGGCTGCAAGGGTGGGTAGAAAGGGACAGGGTTGGTCATAGATTAGATAGTTGATAGAAATTTGGTTAGGAGAAAGCAGTGACAACACATAGTAGAAAGTAGATCAACTTAGCTGGACCCTACCATAAACTGAAAGCCCTTCTTATTTCAACCCAATATTTCAAGTTTATAGTAGCAGTGTTGGTGTCTGGGGACTATGCTCTTGGGGGACATCAAGGTCAATTGGTATAACTGGCCTATTGCTAAGAGAGTCTTTTGCACCCAATACTGGTGAGTGGTGTCTGGTGTCTTTAAAGCTAGCAAAACTCCATCTAAAGTACACCAAATGATCCCAACACACCCAGAAGAGATGATTACTGAGAGCAACAAAGACAGTAGGACAAAAGACCTTAGGAGTCAGAAGGACTCATGTGAATGGGAGACTGTAATGACATGTGACCAGAAGAACCAGATGATGGCCGGCCACCATCAAAGACAGCTTTGATAGGGCACACAATGGTAAGTCACTGTGGTAACACTAGAAAAACAGGGATGCAGCTCAAGAACTCTATTAAAAGACCACAATTCATGGTCTCACTCCCCAGGGGATCCCTTGAGATCATGGCCCCTAGACCAGCTGCTATCTTTGTCTAGAAAACACTCCTGACGCCAACTCTTAGGACAAAATGGACTGGACTTGGGGGCACAATCGGACCATGTGGTGTGTGTAATTTATGGTGCTATGCATTTATAGGATGCTGTGCTACTGGTCTCTTTCTGGATGGGAGAGGGGAAGGTGAAGAGGAAGGATAGGACAGATATTGAATGAAAAGGAGGAGTGTGCTGTCACGAGGCAAGAAGAGCACAAGGAGCGGAGAAAGGTGGATATGAAAAATTGATTTGAATTTTGTACTTTAACTTGGTTACAATAAAAAACATTCTGCCAATTACTGTTTCATAAGTACATTATATATCAATTAATTTTTGCTTCTAGTGATCTCATTTAATGTATCCCAGTGCTGCCATGATATATACACATATTTTATGTTTTATATTTTAAACATTGCTAAAAAATAAGTTGTCCACTTTAAAATAGAATTTGACTTTTCATTTGAATAAAATATTATCAAATTCATTTTTCCCTGTAAAGAATTTGAAATAAGTATGCATTATTAAGAGTTTGAAAGTACAACTTGTAGTGATAGCAATTATTGTTATTGCCCTACAGCTTCAAGTTTGTGATACCATATTTTTGGCTTTTGGACAGGCAAATATACTCTTTAGGTGATCGAAAGCAAAAGTGGACAGCTCTAAAACCAGTACCTTAATAACGTTTTGATTTTCCTGAGTTTCACCCGTCAGCCAAAAGGTAGACAGGCCCATAAAAACAAACAGTAACACATGTAGTTCAACCATGTATACAAGACTGAACTGGTGCACCAGCCCGGGGGCAAGGATAAGGAGCCAGGAGGTGATCAAAATACTATGAATGGAAATGGGGAACCCAAGGTCAAGAACAAGGCAACTTGACATGTTGCAGGATTGGTAAATAAAGTCACAAAAAAATATGTATCTTAATTGTTTCCTAGCTAATTTGCTCTGTAAACTTTCATCTGGAGCACAACAAAAAAGAAACAGTTAAATACATTGTGGTATTACCATGTCACGTAAGGTATGTATTAAGGAGTGTAGAGATTTGAAATATTCTGACTTGCTTTAAAAAAATGTTAATGTTAAGTTAAATTGAAAAAAAATAGTTTCAGAACAGCAAATATAAGATCATATTTGTTACATAAAGTTGTAAATCAATATTTTGAGTATTTCCTTGTAAAAGTTAAAGTGATGCTGCTGCACATTTTCTTGATAGCATTAACTTTGTCGTGATGTTTTTATTCTGTAAAACAAATATGCTAAGTAATCTTTTACTCTCTTATATCCTCTCAAAGTATATTATATCTTCTTTGTTTATCTATCTAGATTCCCTGGGTTACACAAATAGTTTATGCTTGGCTACTAACAAAGGCTGGCTGTGTTTGAACCGATCCAGTGGTGCCATGGAAGAAAGTCTTAGCAATCTAATTCTGCAAGATTACAGCTATTGTAAATGCTGTAGAGTGCTGCATTACACTCCAAAAGACAGACGGCACCATGACTCAGAGCTGACTCAATGGCAAAGGATAATCTATTCCTCCATCTATCTATTGTTCTGTCTAGATGGCTACCTAGCTAGTTATCATGGTTCTGTAGGTGTTACCTCAATTACTGCTACACCTGTTGCAAAAGTTTCCCTCGCATGTCCAATTAAAATACATTTTACTGCCCAGTTCAGTACCTAAACAATTTTTAAGCATTTTGACATGCACTGCTTCCTGCTTGAATAAAATTAATTCTGTGAAATAAAATTTCAGTAAAATGCACCCTTTTTGATTTAGCTTTTAAAGAAATTGAGCAATAAAAGTGAGGAAATAGATTAATGAAACTCAGTGGTCCGGAGAAGAACCCCGCCTCCAGATTCTCCATATTCTTTAAATTTCACTTTAAGGCTTCATGCCTTCTCCAATAATCTCATCTTCAAATGACGTTTCCCTTCTCTTAAACTATGCACATAATAAAACAGCCTATTCTTTTCCATGTATCCTTATATTATTGTCTAAACTTTCATATTACACTATACTTAGTTCTTCAATTGGATCTCAGAGTTTTCACATATGGATTATTTTTCCTATTCCTCCTGCATTTTTGTTATTCCCTAACAAAATTAGTAAGTGTACTATTGGCATCTAAGAATTGCTTTTTATATTAGGGAAGCTGGTACTGTATTAAACATATTTATAGAAAACAAAATTTTTCAAATTACTTTTACTTATTTAGTCTCAAATATATTGTTTTCTTATGCTTTTGTCAGCAAATGTAGCTCAAGATATTGTTCCTATGTACATCCATTGTTAGTAGTTAAGATTTCTACCACTTTTTATTATTTGTTCATGAAGCAATTTGGTTCTCTATCTTTTATGTACACATGCTCTAATAGCTTCCATATACAGAACAAGAAACAAATTCAGAAACGTTGCAGTATGTTTCAAACATGTTTCAAACATGTTTAAGCACATGAAAAAACGTTCAATGTTCTTGTCCATTAATTCAAATGTACGTGAATACATACACGTACAAAGATATATCTGTGATATATCCAATACAAAATGATACAGCCACTTTGGAAATTGGTTTGGCAGTTTAATAAAGCTAAACATACACTTATGATATGGTCAAGCACTCCCACAATTACCTATGTATCTCAGAAAAATAAGAAATTATACAAAAACCTATACATAAATGTTAATATCAGCTCTAGCCATCATTTCAAAACACTGGAAACAACCCAAATACACTTTACTAGGTGAATAGGTAAGCAAACACTGGGGCTTTCATACAATAGAACTGCTGTCAGTGAGTGCCATCGAGTTGGTGGTGACTACCCTAAGGCCACCGAAGGAAACATTGCCAGGTCCTGTGCCATGCTCACAATCATTGTTCTGCTTGAGCTCATTGGTGCATCTACTGCATCAGTCTGTCACATTGAAGATCTTCCTCTCTTGTGCTGAAGCTCTACTTTACCAAGTATGACGTTATTCCCTCTTGATGTCTAGAGTATATGAAATGAAGTCATGCAGTCCTTGCCACTGAGGAGCACTCTGGCTGTACTTCTTCTAAGACACATTTGTTTGTTCTTCTGGCAGTCCATAGTATATTTTGGGTTCTTCGCCAGCATTGTAATTCAAAGCCATTGATTTGTTTTTTGTTGTTTTTGTTTTTGTTTTTTCGGGGGGGGGGTGTCTTCCTTATTCATTCACCAACATCCACATGCATATGGAACTATTGAAAACACCATGGCTGGGGTCAGGCACACCTTAGTTCTACAACAGAACACTACTCATCAATTAAAAATAAACGAGCTACTAGTGCACACAACCTGGATGTATCTCAAAGTCATTGCTAAATGAAAAAAAACAGTCTCAGAGAAACCTGTCAAGATCCATTTATTTTCTGCTTTGAATTTTTTGTTGATGCCATGTGTTTTCATTAGTAAAAGAATGCTAATTATTGACTGTATCTGAATTTTTGGCAGGGAGTATAGATTTGTTTTTACTCCTTCCATAAAACTACCCTTAGAATCTAGTGGGACATATATTGCCCTAATTCTACCCCCAGTGTCTGTCCAGAGTCCATAGGAATATACATGTCCCTGAAAAAAAAAAACTTTGCAACAAAATTTCTGCTTTTCCTACCCCAAATTCAGACACTTTACACAAATGTAGCTCTAAAAACAGTAATTTTTAACATATACCCATTAATTTCATTTCAAACAGTCTCAAAGGCCCCACCTTGCATCAGCACACACTGTCAGTGGGAAAGCAGTTTCCCAATAAACCTGAAAGGCAAAAACTGTTGGTGGGCCAAAGCTATTCCAACAGTCATGAAAATTATACTGTAGAGAAACCTGTGAGAGCCTGAACTCCACAGCACTGCCTTGTTTTTCCAGACCTCGTAAGCTTTCATCCTTTGACAGGGTGTAGTCTTATTGCTTTTCTATCACTCAGCTAGTGGAAAATATTTGAGTTTTCCTTGCCTTGCTAGTTTCCTCTTTACACAGACTGCCACTTTTGAAGGCTTTGCTACAGAGGGATAGACAGATTACCCTGCGTTGACAAGCCACTTCTGACTCACTGGCGACCTACTGGGTCTCCGTATAGAACTCCACTCCACAGTGTCTTAAAGGAGTAGATTGCTAACCTTTTCTTCTGTGGGACCAGTAAGAAGTACACAATGAAAGTAAGCTCATCAATGAAACATTCTATTCTTTTTCTACAAATTCTTTCTCAAGCCAAGTTAGACAAGATAAAAAACATATGGAGTATCTCAGTCACCTTGCTGACAATTACATGAATTAGAATATTGTTTTATTTACACAAAAAACAGTTCATAACAAAATGATCAAAGAAGGAAGAAGGGGTAAGAAAATCTTTGTTAAAATAAATGGTTCAAATGTGTATGATAGACAGTTTATTGGCTTTTTATTTTCCTTGTTGTCATTTTCTTCTTATATACTTGGTAACAAAATGGATCCTGAAGAAAGTCTCCAACTATTTCCAAAGCATAAAGACTTCTAAAGCAGCTGTCTAAAGGGTGCAAATAAATACACTCCCCATGGTTTCATTATTTTCTTCTTTATTAATGTTAATTTAAGCTCAATAAAGAGTTTCAACTTGTGCAACATCAGTGGGTAAATATCTGTTTAAGAGAGTTAATTGGATAAATTGCTTGCTTAAGAAACCTGATTATTAGGCAAACTGCTGTTGAGACAGAATTATACTTGGTTGTTACAATGGACTTAAATGTCCAGAAAAGAAAAAAAGCTGCAGTCTACCTTGCTCTATTCAAATAAAAAATGCATTGTGGAATGAGGAAGAAAAGAATGACAAAGCTGTTAACCTAGTCTTTGACCGTTCAACTGGATTTGCGTCGAAACGATGGCATCAAATAACTGGTCAACTTAGGTTACTGACTCAGAACCTTTGCATCACACTTCACTCAGGGGATGTACAGTGCCAGTTACTACTTCAGTGCCTACTGTGCGCTAGCTGTCTGGTAGTTTCACAATACTGAGGTAGGAATAATTTCATTTTCCACCAATCCTTAGCTAATCCTTTGGAAACTCTAGCCGGCTCCTTCTTCCAAACACCCTCAGATTCTCACCACTATCTCATCTTTTACACTGCTGTCCTCATTCACCAAACTACCATCATCTATTTCCTGGCTTTTTCTTGTTTTTGTCCCATTTAATTTATACTCAAAACAGCAGCTACAATGATCCTATCACTCCCATGCTCCAACCCATGATTTCCCAGCTCACTTTGAGGAATAGTTAAACTCCTTCCACACAAATTGTCAACTGAGATTAGTTGCAAGTAGGTTACATACTGTGTGTCTCAGAAAAACAATTACACAGTTTTGCAATTACACAAGGAAATTGCTTGCCTGAAATTCTTGTAAGTAAAAGAATACATGTTTTATACAACAAAGTGCAATATTTCTTAAATTATTACTGGATTCTTTTCGAAGGTGAGTGCTTTACTGTATTCGAGTAAATTCTGCCGGGCACATTACGTCAAATGCTTTCAATTTATTAAGTGACCTTTTTTAGATAAGACTGGCTGGAGAATTTTGCAAAGCAGGAAACCAAGAAGGATAAGCGTACAGAGCATGTTTTATGAAGAATACATCCAACATGATTCAGATACTCAACTTACTTTTAGCTGATTCTAAGAAAGACTTTAAATAGTATAGGAGGACATATAAAGGGGTATCTTTTATTTTTTTTATTGCATAGGTGTATATTCTCACCCGTCTTTATCATTTCCCTTTAAAAAGATTTCTGCCCCAAATTAGACAACTTAACATAATGCTAGCTTTAGAAGATACATAAATACACACATTGATTTGTATGGATTCCACATAGTATACCTCCTAAAGTATTTTTCCTACCCATCAAGATACAGTTATGTCCAGAACAAGAATTCTGGGTTTAGAATTGTTACAGCCAAAGCTGTTTTTTTTGTTTTTTTTTTTTAAAGTTTGCTTTAATTTGTGGTTGTTAGGTACTACCAAGTTGATTCCAACTCATAGAGACCCTACGCACAGCAGAACAAACACCGTCCAGTCCTGTACCATCCCCACGATTTTCCTTATGCTGAAGCCCATCATTGAAGCCACTGGGTCAATCCATCTTGTTGAGGGTCTTTTTCTTTTTTACTGATCCTCCTCTCTACCAAGCATGATGTCCTTCTCCAGAAACTGAACAGTTCTGACAATGTGTCCAAAGTACTTGATATGCAGTCTCACTATCTTTGCATCCAAGGAGAACTCTGGTTGTATTTCTTCCAAGATAGATCTGTTTGTTTTTCAGGCAGTCCAGGGCATAATGAATATTATTCTCCATCATCACAATTACAAGGTGTCAATTCTTCTTCTGTTTTCCTTAGTAATTGTCCAGCTTTCCCAATGGCTTGGATCAGGCAAACCTTAGTCTTAAAGGTGACATCTTTACTTTTCAATATGTTAAAGAGGTCCTTTGCAGCAGATTTTCCCAACACAATGCATCCTTTGATTTCTTGACTGCTGCTTCCATGGGCGTTGGCTGTGGAACCAAATAAAATGAAATCCTTGACAACCTCAGTCCTTTCTCCATTTATGACAATGTTGCTTACTTGTCTTCTTGTGATAATTTTTGTTTTCTTGATGTTTAGATGCAATCTATAATGAGGGCTATGGTTTTTGATCTTCATCAGTAAGTGTTTCAAATCGTCTTCAGTTCCAGCAAGCAGGGTTGTCTCATCTGCATACTGCAGGTTGTTAATGAATCTTCCTCTAATCCTGATGCCCTGTTCTTATTTATATAGTTCAGATTCTTCCATTATTTGCTCAGCATACAGACCGAAAATGTATGGTGAAAGGATACAACCCTGACACACACATTTCCTAATTTTAATCTATGCAATGTCCTCTTGGACTATTTGTACAACTGTCTCTTGATCCATATGCAGATTCTTCACAAGCACAATTTGGTGGCATAGTGGTTAAGTGCTACATCTGTGAACCAAAATATCAGCAGTTCAAATTTGCCAGGTGCCACTTGGAAACTCTTTGGGACTGTTCTACTCTAATCTGTAAGGTCACTATGAGTAAAAAATGTACTCAGCAGTGATGGCATTGCTTTCATTTAGAAGGCTATTAATATATTTGCTAGTTTGATTTTTTCTCTTCATTGTGAGTGAAGAGAGTGGTGTGTTTAATTTTGCTTTCCTTGACTTGCAATGTAACAAGTTTGTTGTTACTTCTGTTGTTTGTGTTTTTCTTTAAGAGCCATAGTTCTTGTAAAAATGTCTTTCCTAAATTTTATGATAAACTTGCCTTGTACTTAATAAGGCTCTTTTAAGTGTGTGTGTCTGTCTGTTTTCCTCTAGCAGTAAGAACAGTGCTTACAGTTCTCAATTCTAAAGGCTGGAAATACGACAAAAAAGAGCACAATATGAGCATAAAGTGGCACAAAGTGGCAAAGACAGAGAAATTTGATGCTAATTTCACGGATATTGATGCACATAATGTGTAGGAGATTTATTGACTTTGTCACCTTAATGTAATCTCTCTGAATCCTGTTTCTTTCCTTGAAAATGGTACAATGAATGTAATTCTCACCTCTCAATATTGTAAAAAGGATAATAGATAGTAAGAAAGCATTCCCTATTATAAATAAAAATAATATTATACTTGCTTTTTTATTTTTTTTGATAATTCCAATGCTTAATGAAGCATAGATACTTTACACATCAGTATCATCCTTGATTACTTAAAATATCAAACCCAATTACCATTTAATCAGTTCTGAGTCATGGCGACCTCATATGTTGCATTGTAGAACTTGTTTCATAGCATTTCTATGATTGGCAGCAGAATACTGTGCCTTCTTTTTGAAGTACCTCTGGGTGAGTACCAATGGCCAACCTTTCCTCTAATAGCCATGTGCCTAACCATTTGAGCCACTTAAGGGCTCCATTACTTAAGATATCATAAATAATTCAAACTAAATAAACTTTGACTTCTGTACATTATATTATATTGCAGGTAATCTATTAAGTGAAGGTTGTATTTAGGCAGCATTTTAGATGACAGTAATTACAATTATACCATAACTTTATAACTAAAGTTGAGTCACCACAGCTTTCCAGCTAAGTAGCTCAAAATGATAAAGTAACATCCTATAAATTCAAAGAATGACCCAAACCACTGAGACAATAGGAAAGTATTTAGAAAAAGTATGATCTATATCCTTATATGTCATTAAATGTCCAGTAAACACTGAGGTGGAAAAAACGTTTTAGGAATAGACAGCTAATTTGGATACATCTGATATTATCATCCACAAAAGCATTTAACCTGCATTTTACTCTTTAAATCATATGTAGTATAAATTAAGATTTAGTTTCTCACCTTAGATCATTTAGTAATAATTCTGAATTCCTAAAGAGATACGCTCTTCCAATTAAGATGGTAAATCAAGAAAGGTGTATTTTAATGACTGATCATACATAAACTTTCTCACTAGTCTGTTAGTTTTTCATACTGGGGTGGCTTATATGTTGATATGATGCTGGACTATGACAATGGGATTTTAAATACCAGCAGGGTCACTCATGGTGGACAGATTTCAGCAGAACTGCCAGGCTAAGTAAGACAGCCTAGAAGTAAGAACACGCTAGGCAGCTTCTGAAATATTAGTCAGTGAAAATGCTATGAACAGCAGTGGAACACTGTCTAATACAGAGCTGGAAGATGTGCCCGTTACTTTGAAAGGCATTCAGATACGATTAGTGAAGAGCTGTTTTCCCTAAATATGTCAAAATACTGGTATAGATTGAATCAGGATTTCAGAACCTTTATTTCCTAATGTGGCACAACTCAAAAGGAAAAGAGACAGCTTCAAATACCCACTAATACTTGAAACAGGAAACATACAAGGTGTCTATATAGAAAAATTGGAAAAACATAAAATGGAAGATATAAAGATTGATTTCCTAAGGACTAGTGACTCAATCATTCAGTCCTTATGCCTTCTATTTTATTTTATTTCTTCCAATTTCCTAAGTGCTAGTGAGCTGAAGAAGACCCTGAAGAAAACCTTGATGGCCTGGTCTGGTTAAGTGCTACAGCTATTAATGACAAGTTTGGCAGTTCAAATCCACCAAGAATTCTTTGAAGACTCTGTGGGGCAATTCCACTCTGTCCTACAGGGTCAGTAGGAGTCAGAATCAACTAAAGGGCAATAGGTGTGGTTTTTGGTAGTGAACTGAAATAGTCTGGTATTGGCCATTTTTATTCAGACAATTATATGGTCTACTACACCAGGAATGACAGACTGAAGGAGAATTATATCACTTTCATCATCAAAAAGAACATTTCAAGAGCTATCCTGAAATACAGTGCTGCCAGTGATAGGATAACACCAATATACCTACAGAAAAGACCAGTTGATAAAACTGTTATTCAAATTTGCACCCTAGACCCTAAGGTCAAAGATGAATAAATTGAAGATTTTTCCCAATTTATGCAGTTGTAAATTGACCAAACATGAAATCAAGATGAGCTAATAATTACTACTGATTGAATCCCACAAGCTGAAAACAAGGAAGATCAGCAGTTAGAAAATATGGCCTTGGTGGTAGAAAAGACAGTAGAGATCTCATGTTAGAATTTTGTAAGAACAATGACTTATTCATTGCAAGTATCTTTTTTGAAGAACATAAACAGTGACTGTACACATTTCTTGGCAGAGGGAATTCACCGGAGCCAGGTCCGCTAAATCTGTGAAGGAGATGAAGGATATCATCATTCAGTACAAGGCCACAGGCCAGTTGCTGAACAGATCATGAATTGCTTATAAGAAAGTTCAACTACAAGTTGAAGAGTATGAAAACAAGTCCATGAGCGCCAAAGTACAACCTTGAGTATATCCTACCCAAATTTAGAATAAATTTGACAGCTGAACATTGCTGATCACATTAAGATGAGTTGTGAAACGTCAAAAAGGACACAACAAAGAATGTAAAAGGTCATTAAAAAGACAGGCAAGAAAGAAAAGACCAAAATGGATGTCAGAAGAGACTCTGAAACATGCTCTCAAATGTTGAGTAGCTAAAGCAAATAGAAGAAATGATGAAACAAGAGAGTTGAACAGGAGATTTCAAAGGGCAGCTCATGAAGGCAAAGAGTTATAATGAAATGTGGAAAGACTTGGAGTTAGAAAACCAAAAGGGAAGAACACATTTGACATTGCAGAAGCTGAAAGAACTGAAGAAAAAATTGAAGTCTGAGTCTTACTGTTGAAGGACTCTATGGAGAAAATATTAAATAATGTAGGAAGCATCAAAAATAGATGGAAGGAAGGCACAGAGTCACTGTACTGGAAAGAATTGGCTAACATTCAACTATTTCACTGAGAACTGATGGCACTGAGAGAAGAAATCCATGATGCACTAACGGCATTTGGCAAAAAATAAGGTGCTAGCAACTGAAGGAATATCAAGCGAGATGTTTTAGCAAATGGATGCAGCACTGGACGTGCCCACTCATCTATGCCAATACTTGCAAGACCGATACCTGGCCAACAAACTGAAGATGTGCTTATCCAGGGCCATTGCAAAGAAAATTGAGCCAAAGGAATGTAGAAATTATTCAAAACATGGTCATTAATATCACATGCAAGTAAAATTTTGTTAAAGAGAATTGAAAAATGATTGCAACAGCATATTGGCAGAGGACTCAAGAGGAACTGCCAGAAATTCAAGACAGATTTAGAACAGAAAATGGAATGAGGGATATCATGGCTGATGTGAGACAGAACTTGGCTGAAAGCAATGAACATCAGAAAGACGTCTACCTGTGTTTTATTGACTTTGCGAAGGCATTCAACCATTCAGAGCATAACAGATTATGGATAACATTGGAAACAAATGAAATTTCAGAATACTTAATTGTGTTCATGTGGAACCTGTGGATACACCAAAAGGTAGTCCTTCAAACAGAACAAAGTAGTATTGCATATTTTAAAATCAGGAAAGGTGTGTGTTTAAGTTGTATCCTTTCACCATGCTGAATTCTATCTTTATGCTGAGCAAATAATCCCAGAAGATGGATTATGTGAAGAAAAACAGGACATCAGGAGTGGAAGAAGTCTCATTACAACCTGCAATCTGCAGATACTACTACCTTGTCTGCTGGAAGTAAAGACTGGAAACACTTTCTGATGAAAATCAAATACCACACCATTCAGTATGGTTTCTACCTCAACAACAACAAAAAAAGTCCTCACAAATGGACCATCACTTAATCAACATCATGGTAAGTAGAGAAAAGATTCAAGATGTCAAGATTTCATTTCCCTTTGATCTACAATCAACAACTATGGAAATCATAGTCAACAAATTAGAAGGTGCATTGCATTGGAAAATTTGCTGCAAAACCTCTTTAAAGTGTTAAAAAGCAAAGATATCATTTCAAGGACTAAGATGCACCTGACCCAAGGGATGGTATTTTTAATCACCATTTATTCCTTCACAAAGTGGACAATACATAAGGAAATTTGAAGAAAAACTGAGGCCTTTGAATTACACTACTGGTGAATAACGCTGAGTAAACTACAGACTGCCATAAAACAAATCTGTCAGAATGCTCTTTAGAATAAAGGATAGTGAGACTTCATCTCATTTATTTCAGGCGTATTATCAGAAAAAAACTATTCCCTAAAGAAGAACATCATGCTTGGTAGACTGTCAGTGAAAAAGAAGACTTTCATTGAGATGGATTGATGCAGTGGCTGCAACAATTGGCTCAAATACTAACGATTGTGAGGATTTTGCAGGACCATGCAGTGTTTCGTTCTGTTGTACATAGATTCGCTATGAGTCAGCAATGACTTAACGGCACCTAACAACAACAATGCAACATGTATAAGCGGGACCAAGTTTGCACTGGCATAAAATAAAAGCAATAAATCATGACTTCTTGCCTCAAAGTGTAATATATATGTGTGGGCTGTAACCTGAAAACAAGATCAGCAAGTTTCATAAACAATTACTAAACTCAATCTTTAAATAATAGAATAAATAGTAAGTACAGCAAATGCATTTTCAGCTTGAAGGAGTGGCATAAAAAATATCCTAGAGTCAGAAAAATAAAGAATACTAAGTGGAAACATTGAATAAATGTGTAAGGCTGGTTTAAAGGCTTAGTGGCAATGATGGGAAGTAGATCAGTCCCCCTGCTCCACGGAGGATATGTTCCAAGGCCCCCAATGTGTGCCTGAAACTATGGATAGTACATAACTCTATACGAATTATGTTTTTTCTTTGAAAATTTAAATACATAAATTAGACACAGTAAGAGATTAACAATAATCAAATAGAATTATAAAAATATATTATGATAAAAGTGATGTGAGTGTGATTTTAGCAATCTCAGTGTACTATTCCTTCCTTATTAAGTTGAGAACTTTCCTCTTTTCATTTAAAAGAAGAACTTTCTAGACTCTGGCATATCTGAATTGTCAGTATCACTACCACTGCACTTTGGGGTCATTATTAACCAGGATAAGGTATACCTGGAGCCTCAGTGATATAGAGGTTAAGATTTTAGTTGCTAACCTGAGGTTAGCAATTCAAATCCACTAGCTGCTCCTTGTTAATCCTATGGAGTATTTCTACTCTGCCCTATAGGGTTGCTAACAGTTAGACCTGACTCAGTGGCACCCAACAACAAGGGTTACTTGAACACAAGCACTGGGATACCATGACAGTGTATTTGATAACAAACAAGGCCACTAAATGACTAACAGGTGGATAGCATGCCATGTCCTAGACAAAGGAGTGATTCACGTCCCTTAAGGGAGAAGGCACAGAGACCAATGAGTCTGTTAGCAGTCTTGCAAAGAGAGCCAGCCTGGTTTGTGAAGGGCAGCTGAGGTTCTCAGAGGAGGCAATCTGGTAACAAAAACTACTTCTAGAAGGTAAAGCAGGAATTTGCCCAAGGAAACGAAGGTGGAGATGGAGAAGAAGAAGGAGAAAGGTCAAAGCATCAGATAAGGAGAACATCAAACAGCTGGTAAACTACACATGCCAGGGTGACTGAAAAATCAAGTATTAGGAGAAAGTTGGGGGGAAATCAAAGCAATAGTGGGAGGTAGACTAGAAAGGAAAATATGACCTTTGCTAAAAAATTATAGAGCATAAGAGGAACATTTATCTCAATCAACCACAAGATCAGTCTTGCTATTTCCTTTGCTCATAAGAAAAGAGTAAGACAAAGATTAAGTGACCAAAATCAGTTTTTAATCATGGGGCCAATAGCTGTATTTTTTCCTTTTGCTTTTACACCTTCTGATGCCACATAGCATAAGAATTTTAAGTCTCATAAATATGATAAACTTCAGGCTTATGTTTATAGCGAATTCTAATTGAAAAAAATCTACATCTTCTAAAGTATTAACAGAATTAAAGCTGCTAAGAATTACTATCCATTCAAGGAACTTAATTTAAGTTCAGTCCAGTATAACTGTTAGTAAGCCAATGTTAAAAAAAAAAATGGGGGTGGCTAAACAGACAAACTAATTACTAATAACAACTGCACATCACAAGGATGCTCAAGTTAACGTCTCCCTACATTTAAAGGCACATAAAAATTTCTGCACCACAGGGAAGTAAGTCTTGTAACTGGAATATATCATAAATACAAACTGACTAACTATTACATAAAGTAGTAACATGAGAATCACTTTTCTATAAAAGTAGCTTACGAAAATAGAAAAAAATCACATAAAATATTCCACTCAATTATTTCATTTGTTCTTCAGAATACTGTAAAAACATCTTTAAATCTTGATGTATAAACAGAATAAATATATCAATGCTATATATAGTTTCATGAAGTCTAGACAATGTATTCACATGTGATTTTCACAAGTTACTGTGTAGGTGGAAAATATCGAGTGTAAACATACACACAGAGACATTTTAAAGTATTGAGAGCTGGTTATTAGGAACATGGTTCCTTGAACTGAATTATCACATTTAAAATTTGTGACCTCAAACTGTTGCTCTTCTCAACTGTGAGATTGACACCTACAGTGTGTCAGAGGGAGGAAAGTGCTTTTTTAAGATCTGCTAATTTAACTTATGTAAATAAACTAGCTGAAACATGAAATAAGAATGCATAATTTTACCATTTGGATGGCATTATTAACTGAAAAGTCAGGTGTTGAAATACTTTTAAGGCTCTGTTATTCTGTTCTCTGCTGGTGTAATGTGGGCAGATTCTCACTTGTTAATTATATTAGATAGAAAAAAGTACAAGAACTAAAATGAAAGATATAAAAAATATCTTATATTGGTACTTCTTTGCATGTAAGCATGTAGTATTTGCTGTGGGGAAACTAACTTGGTTCTAGTCACAAACCCACACTCACAAATCATTATGATAGACTTACTACCTTTTCGAAGATACACTTTTAACTACAAATGAAATTTCTTGCTATTCTACTATTAGTAGTTGTCAATAAGCAATGACTGCTTAAAGATAACTACTCTGAAGCCCTCTAGAAAATCATTTTAAATAATGACTCTTCTTTCAATGAGCAACTCTCCAAAATAAAGTGCTGACATTATGTTCAATTCAAAACTGTTGGTTTGATGGATCAAAATAAATAGTGGCAAATTCTGACTTGAAAACTCTCACTTACTCTATTTAATCCACCGTAAGATGGTAATATTAGAAAAAAAAATTAAATTCACCAATTATTTCCAAAATTTCTAATAATTTTAATTGTGAGAAACTATAGTATCTTAACTAACATTTTGTAAATTTGATTCTTAATATATGTTTGAGATGCATTGCTTGTCATCCCATTTCAATGCATTAGGAACCTGAATTCTTGCTATGGATTTTATTCAGTAAAAATCAAAAACTAGGGAGCAGAGCCAAGATGATGGACTAAAGGCATGTCTCCCTACATCTCTCTGGAAACCAAGATCTGAAATGATATTTAAAAGGAGACTTTTGGGCATCTAGTGAGACCTGGGATGTGGCACAGGGCTGTTAATTTGGACTTCATATCACTGAATGCAAAACCTCCTCTCTTTCACTGACCCTACTCTCAGTGAGCACAGGCTTGCATAGACCAAAGGTAACTCACCATTTTGATTTTTTTTTTTTCCTATGCCTTTGCTGTCAGGCCGAGCTGGGACTTGATTAGCTGGTGGTCTCAAACGCACTGCTGGTGGGCCTGGCAAGTGTAATAACCAGCTTCTAAGAGCCTGGCTTTGGACTCTATACACCACGGCTCCTTTGGCCTGTCTTTCTGCCTCTGCCATGTGGTAGCTGTACAGACACACTTGTGTGGGACAACATCTTGGTCCATTGGGAAATGGAGAAGCCCAGGCAGAGACCTCTGCCAGACTTGGTTCCTAGGCTGGGAAGTGGCACCTGCCAGGTGGAGAGTGCTTTTCCACCAGGGAAGCAGTGTTTTGCACAGAGTTTCCTGGAGCTAGGCCCCAAAGGTGGAGGTTGTGGACTCTGGGGATTTTGACACTCTTGGCCTCTCTTTCTGCTGGGAGTCTGGTCCTAGACAGCTGCTGAGCTTGTGAGGGATGCCATCTTGTTTGCCTGGGAGGCGGTGTCATCCATACGGAAGCCTCAGCTGGACTTAATTCCTGGGCTGGGAATCAGTGTCTACCCAGGAGAGACTGCTTTTCCAGCAGAAAAGCAGCATTCTACACAGTATCACCTACAGCTGGGGCCTGATAGGAGAGGCCAGCAGACCAGTAACCTTTCTGTATTTTGAGCTAGTTTATAACATCTGGAGTCCAATATAGGGATGCATACTTTGCCAGCTGGGAAGAGGGAAGCATACACCTGAAAACCTGACTGACTTTGGAAGTTATCAAACACTTTTTACTTCTCATTTTAAGCCTAGAAAAACAACTGTGGTCCATCTTCACAGCACCTCTCCCAACCTCTATTGACCCACATGAAGCCCAGAAAGCAACAAATGTTGGATGGAGAAGACGGTAACCCAAAAATAACCCATGGTGTCAGAAGGCCCCCACAAGAAACCACCACAGAACTTCCCAGATAAAGAAGCTTTTCTGAAACTACCAGAAGGTGAATACAAAAGGAGTATACAGAGCACCCTCCTAGACCTTATACAAAATGCAGCAGAGCAAAATGAAAAATTAAGCGAGCTGTCCGATCTGATGGAACCTCAGTATTCAGAAATCCAACGGATCAAGAACAAAATCAAAGACATAGAAACTTCAATTCAAAGCCAAGTAAACTGAATGAAACAAATGGAAAAGAGAATTTCTGATATGGAAGACAGAATTACTGACTCCAGCATCAATGAGGAGAAATCAGAACAAAGAACCAAGAAAAATGAAGAAGCATTAAGAAGTATGTGGGACTCTATTAAGCAGAACAAGTTATGATAAATTGGAGTTCCCGAACAGGGTGAGACACCTGAGAACACAGAGAGTATTGTTGCTGAGCTGCTGACAGAAAACTTCCCAGAAATTATGAAAACAGAGGAAATAGACATCCAAGATGCATATTGAACACCACTCAATATAGATCTCAACAGAAAGACTCCAATATGTATTGTACTCAAGCTTAACAAAATTAAACATAAGCAGAAACCCTTAAAGGCAGCAAGACTCAAAGCAAAGCTAATATTCAGAGGGAAACCCTGTAGGCTTTTGTCAGACTTCTCAGCAGAAATGATGCTGGCATGGAGACAGTGGCATGACACATTCAAAGCCTTGAAGGAGAAGAAATTCCAACCAGGAATTATATATCTTGCAAAACTATCTTTAAAATATGAAAATGAAATTAAGACATTCACAGATAAAAATAGAAACTCAGAGATTTTGTAAAAACCAAACCAAAGCTACAAGAAATACTGAAAGAATCTCTTGGCTTGGAAGAACAAAACCACTAACTTTATATTTTAGAAGGAAACATTATCCAGAATCCTAATCAGTTAGGAAATTCTCCAAACACAATCAAAGCTGCAATAGTGAAAGAAATGATCTAGTGATCATATCATGTAAACTATGATATCATCTTATTAAAAAGAGTGATGTACTACAGTTGTTATAGTCCTTCCAGATGGAGAGGAAGTTGACAAGACTGATAGCAATCAAAATTGGGTTTATATATAGTTTATCAAGGGGGATCATGGGGCAGCAGTAAACCACAATAAAGAAGCAACATATCATATCAAGAAATGTAATACAGGAGTCTCTACAATCACAAAACTACCCCTGAAAAAGGTGAAAAATCAACTCACAAAGAAAAAGGTCACAGAAAAGATTAATAAGAACAACAAAGAAAGCATCAGCACAAAAATGAACAAATCACAATGGTAGCACTGAATGCATACCTATCAATAATTACATTAAATGTGAATGGACTGAATGCTCCAGTAAAGAGACATCTTGGATCAAAAGACACAACCCATCCATATGTTGCCTACAAGAAACTCACCTTAGACTTAAAGATAGAAGCAAACTGAAAATTTAAGGATGGAAAAATACATATCAAACTAACAGTACACAAAGAAGATCAGGTGTGGCAATTCTAATCTCAGATAAAATCAATTTTAATGTAAAATCCACCATCGTGGACAAGGATGGACACTATTGCTGAAAGGTTCAATACACAAGCAGGACTTAATAATATTAAATATTTATGCCTGGCTGGCAATAATAGAGCACCTAAATACATAGAAGAAAAACTTACTACACTCAAAAAGGAGATAGATCACTCCACAATAATAGCGGGAGACTTCAACACTCCACTCTCAATATTGGACAGATCACCTAGAAAAAAATCTCAGTAAAGACACAGAAGACCTTATCGCCACAATTAACCAACTAGACCTCATCAAAATATACAGAAATTTCTATCGATCAGCGGACAACTATACTTTTTTCTCCAGTGCACATGAAACATCCTCCCAAACAGGCCGTATGTTAGGACATAAAGCAATTCTCAACAAAATCCATACCACTGAATTAATGCAAAACATCTTCTCAGATCATAAAGCCATAAAAGTCAAAATAAATAGCAGAAAAAACATAGAAAGTGGAACTCATGGAAACTGAACAACACCTTTCTCAAAAAGCTGTGGGTTATGGAAGAAATCAAGGATGAAATAAAGAAATTTATGGATTCCAATAAGAACGAAAACACATCCTACCAGAACCTATAGGATACAGCCAAAGCAGTGCTCAGAGGTCAGTTTATCTTCATAAATGCACACATTTGGAAGGAAGAAAGAAACCAAAGAAGAGAACTAACCCTACAGCTTGAGCAAGTAGAGAGAGAACAACAGAGGAACCCCTCAGGCACCAGAACAAAACAGATCCTAAAGATTAGAGCAGAACGAAGCAAATTAGAGAATAGAATAATTGAAAAAATTGAAAAGAGCTAAAGCTGGTTTTTTGAAAAGATTGACAAAATTGATAAACCATTGGCTAAACTTACTAACGAAAAACAAGAAAGGAAACAGATAACCCAAACAAGAAATGAGAGGGGAGTTGTCACAGCAGATCCAATAGAAACCAAAACTATCATACCAAATACTATGTAAGACTGTATTCTAACAAATTTGAAAGCCTAGAGGAAATGGACAAATTGCTTGAATCATATCACCTGACAAAATTATCACAAGGTGAAGCAGAACAACTTAATAAACTCATCATAAGGAAGAGATTGAAAAAGTCATCCAAAAACAGCCAACCAACAAAACCCCAGGCCCAGATGGCTTCACCACAGAATTCTGCCAAGCTTTTAGAGAAGAGTTATCTCCAATACTACTAAGACTATTTCACAGTATAGAAAGGGATGGAATACTTCCAAATTCATTCTATGAAGCAAGCAAAACCCTGATACTGAAGCCAGGGAAAGCCCCAGCCAAAAAGGAGAACTACAAACCAATATCACTCATGAATCCGGGTGCAAAAATCTTTAACAAAATTCTTGCCAATAGAATACAACAACGTATGAAGAAAATAATCCATCATGACCAAGTTGGATTCATACCAGGGATGCAAGGCTGGTTCAACACCAGAAAAACAATTAATGTGATTAATCACATAAATATCATAAAAGACAAGAATCACCTGATCTTGTCTATTGATGCAGAAAAGGCATTTGATAAAATCCAACATCCACTGATGCTAAAAACTTCTAGCAAAATAGGAATAGACGGCACATTCCTCAGTGCAATAAGGGCCATCTATACAAAGCCAAACGTCTACGTCATCCTGAATGGAGAGAGACTGAAAGACTTTCCCTCTAGAGCAGGAACTAGACAAGGATGCCCATTCTCACCTCTCCTATTCAACATTGTTCTAGAAGTTCTAGCCAGAGCAATTAGACAAGACCAAGGAATAAAGGGCATCTGCACTTGGCTAAGCTTGGCTTTGGCAATGGCAAAGAACTAGAAATCTCCCTATTTGCAGATGATATGATTGTATATGCAGAGAATCCCAAAGAATCCATGAGTAAACTACTCAGACTGACAGAAGAGTTCAGAAAAGTCTCAGGGTACAAGATAAACATAAGTAAATCAGTAGGATTCCTTTATACCAACAACAAGAAAATTAAAGAAGAAATCACCAAGTCCATGGCATTTACTATAGCCCCTCAGAAGATAAAGTAACTAGGAATAAATTTAACCAGAGAAATAATAGACCCTTACAAAGAGAACTACAAACTCTTATTACAATACACTATGAGAGACTTACATAAATGGAGAAACCTATCCTGCTCATGGATAGAAAGACATAACATTGTGAAAATGTCTATTTTACTGAAAGCAATCTACTAATATACTGCAATCCCAACACAAGTTTCAGTGACATTTTTTATTGAGATGGTGGAACAAATTACCCACTTTGTCTGGAAAGGGAAGAAGTCCTAGATAAGTAAAGCATTACTAAAGAAGAAGAACACACTGGGAAGCCTCTCATTACCCAACATTAGAACCTATTACACTGCCACAGTAGTCAAAACAGCCTAGTACCGGTACAAAAACAGACAGATAGATCAGTGGAACAGAATCGAGACCCCAGAGATGACATCATCTGCCTATAAACAACTGACATTTGACAAAGGCCCTAAGACATTAAACTGGGGGTAAAAACAGTATCTTCAACAAATGGTGCTGGCAAATTTGGATATCTATCTGCAATAAATTAAAACAAGACCCATATCTTACATCTTCTACAAAAACCAACGCAAACTGGATAAAAGACCTAAAAATGTAATCTAAAATGATAAAGCTCATCCAATAGAAAGTAGAAACAACAATGGAAGGTTTAATACATAATGTAGACAGACTTCCAAATCTGTCCAACAAACCACAACCATTAGAAGACAAAACAGATAAATGCGAACTACTAAGAATCAATCACTTTTGCTCATCCAAAGACTTTATTAATAAAATTAAAATGTCATTTACAGAATGGGAAAAAATATTTGGTAAATATATGTCAGACCAACACCTGATCTCCACAATCTATAAAGTACTACAAAATAACAATAAGAAAAATATAAATCACCCAATTTAGCGATGGGCAAAGGAGATGGACAGACATTTCTCTAAAAAAGAAACCCAGGCAGCCAAAAAAAAACACATGTAGACATGCTCACAATCATTAGCTATTAAGGAAATTCAAATCAAAATGACAATGAGATACCATCTCACCCCAACAAGGTTGGCCATGATCCAAAAAATTGCAAAACAACAAATGCTGGAGTGGCTGTAGGGAGATTGGAACTCTCCTCCACTGTTAGTGGGACTGCAAAATGATCCAACCTCTTTGGAAAGCAATCTGGCACTGCCTTAAAACAATAGATATAGATATACCATTTGACCCAGTAATCCCACTGCTCAGAATATACCCTACAGAATCAAAGGCATTCACATCAACAGATACTTGTACATGAATGTTTATTGCAGCACAGTTCACAATAGCAAAAAGATGGAATCAACCCAGATGCCCAACAATAGAGGAATGGATAGGTGAGCTATGGTATATATACTCAGTGGAACACTATGAAATGATAAGGAACAACGATGACAGCAGGAAACATCTCTTAATCTGGTTTCAACTGGAGGACGTTATGCTGAGTTAAAGTAGTCAGTGACAGAAGGACAAATACTGTGTGAGATCCCTAGATAACTTAAAAGCAGACTCATGCGTAACAGAAAACACTCTTTGACAGCTACAAAGGTGGGGAGGGCAGAAGGGCAAGGGGGGAGGGTGTAGATTAGATGTTAGAAACTGAGTTGTGCAAAATCGATGACAACACACATTAGTTAAGAAGATCAATATTAACTGGGCTTCAACACAACTTGTGTACTCCTCCCATCTTAACCCAATACTGCAAGAACAGAGTAGCTGGGATGGAGGGCCGGGGACCATGGTCTCAAGGGAAATTGAGGCCAATTGGCACAACTAGCATTTTGCTAACGAGGACTCCACACTCCACATTCATGAGTGATATATGGGGTCTTAAAAACTGCCAATCTGCCATCTGAGAGTCCAGCAAATGGTCCCAACTTAGCAGCAATGGATGATCACCAAGGTCCATAATGACATGGGGAAAAGAGAAGCCAGAAGACAGAGAGACCCATGTGAGTGGATATCTACATTGACTTGGGACTGGAAGAACCAGATGATGCCCAGCCACCACCAGTGATAACCATGATGGAGCTCACAAAGTTGAGTTTCACTAGCAACAAGAGAATAAATACGGATGCACCCTGAGATCTCCACTAAAAGACCACAATTGATGGTCCAGGAGCTTTGGGGTTCCCCTGGGAGCATGGCCCCTGGCCCTGATGTTGTTCTTGTCCATAAATCATAATGAAGGTCAACTTTTTGGACAGCAATGGATTGGACTTGGCGACGCAGAGTGACCATGTTTTGTGGGAACTTCATTGTTCTAGGAATCTATAGGATGCTGTCTGGCTGACGTCATACTGGAAGAAGGGGAATGGGTGGAGAGGAGAAGATGGGAGACTGTTGGGAGGATAGGACATGTATGAAACAGAGATGAAGTGTGTGCTGTCACCATGCAGGGAGAGCAGTGGAAGCTGCATACAGGTGAGCATGCAAATTTATATGGGAATGTACGTTTTCTTTCAATCATAATAAAAAAAATCAAAAACTCAGAACTCTTTGCTGTTGGGTTGATTCTAACTCATAGTGGCCCTATAGAACAGTGTGGAATTGTTCCATAGGGTTTCCAAGGAGCAGCTGATAGATTCAAGCCGCAAACCTTTTGGTTAGCAGCTGAGTCCTTAATCACTGTGTCATTTGGGCCTCAAGCATGAAGAAAACTTCTAAAAATTCTGTTCTAGTTTAAATTTGTCAGTCTAAACATTAAACATCATTGGATGGATGGATGGATCGATGGATGGATTGATGGATCGATCAATGGATCGATCGATGGAAGGATCGATGAATCGATGGATGGATCGTTACCGATGGATCGATACCGATGGATGGATGGATAGATACACAGATAAACAGACAGGTAGATAGACAGATGGACAGAAAGATGAACACACAGATAAATACATAGATACACAGATAGCAATAGAGAAACTCTGGAAACTGTGGGGAAGTTCTACTCTGTCCTATAGGGTTACTGTGAATTGGAAATGATGCGGCAGCAAAGGGCATGGTATGGTATAGTATAGTATGCTATGGTAAAATATGGTACGATACGGTGTGGTACAGTAAGATACAGTAAGATACGGTATGGTATGGTATGGTACGGTACGGTGGGGTATAGAGGGGTCTGGGGTTAAAGAAAAGGGATCGAATTAACTCTCAAGGCATATGGCATTTAAATAGAGAAGCAACGTAAGAGTTAAATCGGTGGAGAGATAAAGTGGGGAGAAATTCTAGGTAGAGGAATGAGAAGGTCAAATACCCTGAGGCTGGACAAGAAAGAAAGAAGCGCACACTGGTTGAAGTGGTCAACTGCTAATGAAAAGTCAGCAGTATGAACCCACCAGCTGCTCTGCTGGAGAAAGATGTAGCAGTTTGCTTCCGTAAAAATTACAACCTTGGATATTCTATGGGGCGCTGTTGCTGTGAGCCAGAATTGATTCACATGCAACTGGTTAATCAGAACAGCATGGTGGGCCTCTTTGTCTACATCCAGATTCCTCATGAGCACCCCTGAGTGTTCTATAATACCCATTTTTCTCAATGTTGCACATAATTTGTTAGTACCCACACAGCTGAATGTCTTTTCATGAACAATAATACACAAATGAACATCTTTCTGATATTCTCTGCTTTCAACTGTTCTGTATCCTCTTCTGAATCGAGCTTCTATTTGTGGTAGCTCACTGCCAGTGTACTGCCACAACAGCTTTTTAATTACCTTTTGCAAAATTTTACTTGATGTGGTGTGAATGATATTGTTCAATAATTCCCACATTCTGTTGGATCACTTTTCTTTGGAAGGCTAAACACACAGATTTCTTTTTTTTTTTTTTTCCAGTAGGTTGACCAGGTGATGATCTTTCAAATTTCTTGGCTTAGACAAATGAGTGTTTCCAGCTTTGCATCTATTTGTAGAAACATCTCAATTTGGAATGCAAATTCTAGAACCTTGTTTTTTAGTAACGCTTTCAGTGCAGCTTGGACCTTTGACTTGAGTGGCATAGTTTTCTGATTGTATTCTACCTCCTGAAATGGCTGAGTGTGGACCAGATCTTTCTGGTACAATTACACTGTATATTTCTTCCATGTCCTTCTGATGTTTCCTATGTTATTCAGTATTTTGTCCACAGCATCTTTCAATATGGTAACTCAAGGCTTGAATGTTTTTTGTTAGTTTGTTCAGCTTGATAAATGTCAAGCATGTTCTTCCCATTAGGTTCTCTATCTCCAAGTTTTGCTCATTTTACTGTAATAGTTGACTTTGTCTTCTCGAGATGTCCTTTGGAATCTTGTTTTCAGCTGTTTTGTGTGATTGTTTCATGCTATTGGTTTACGTACTCTACATTCAAGAGTAAGTTCCAGAGTCTCTTCTAACATCCATTTTGGTCTTTTCTTTCTTTCCTGGACTTCAGTCCTTCACCTGGTCTTCAGTTGTTAATGCTCAACACTTGAAATCTGTTCTTGAGAAGGTCTATAAATATACTTGAGGTTTTAAGTTGGCTCTGGCCCCTAGCTTTATTCTTTCTTTAAAAAGAAAAATATATATATATTGTTCTTTATATAAAAGTTTATAATCCAAGTCGGTTTGTCGTACAACTCCCTCCCTCCCCACTGCTGTGTAACTCTAGCTCCTGTCCCCAGCCTACAACAGCACACTTCTCCTTTCTACCCTGTATTTCCCATGTCCCTCAATCAGCTCCTGTCCTCTTACACCCTCTCATCTCATCTTTGGACAGGAGCTTCCAAGTTAGCCTCATGTATCTACTACTTAAGCCAAGAAGCACACTCTTTGCCAGTATCATTTTATGTTTTATACCCCAGTACAATCTTTCTCTGAAGAGTTGGCTTCAAGAATGGTTTTAGGTCTGGACTAACACAGAGTACAAGGGCCACATCCTTTGGGGCCCTCCTGTCTATCAGACCGTCAAGTCTGGTCTTTTTATAGAGTTCAAGTTCTGCATATCACTTTTTCTCCAGATATGTCAGGGACTCTACTTTGTATTCCTTCTCAGGACACTCATTGATGGTGGTGATGGTGGCCAGATGCCATGTACTTCTTCTGGTCTCATGTTGATATAGTCCCTGGATGATATGGTCCTTTCTGTCTCTTGACTCATATTTTCTTTATGTCTTTGATAACTTTCACTCTCCTCTGTTCCACGTGGTTGGGACCAATTGATGCTACTCAAACAGATGTTTGCTAGCTTTTAAGACCCCAGATGCTACTCACCAAAGTAGGATGCAGAACTTTTTCTTAAAAAATTTTGTTAGGCTGATTGACCTAGATGTCCACTGAAATCATGGTCCCCAGATGCCTGCCCTTGCTAATCTAATCTTCACAGTGTTTATTATATTTAGGCAATCTTTTAGTTTTTACTTTAGTCCAGCTATGCTGGCCTCCTCTCTACTGCATGTCTAGCCTTATTTTAACTGATGATACTAAGCTCCTTAGTTGTCCCTTTCCACAGGTGTATCGGTTTGACTGTTATTTATTCCATCTGGTGAGATCCACATGTGTAGTCATCATTTATGTTGTTAAAAAAAAAGATATCTGGAATGAATAAATCTCTTGTGATGTGAATTGCTATCACGTGAACTCCTACATTGTTTCTATTAGCGAGGCCTGATACAAGTATTTCAGCTGCCAGTCCTTCTTCCTTGTTTCCTACTTTTGAATTCCAATCACCACTAATTATCAACTGACATTGATTGCGTATTTGATGAACTTCAGACTGCAGAAGTTGGTAAAAAAAAAAAAAAAAAAAATCTTCCATTTCTTAGTCTTTGACCTCAGTGGTTGGTGCCTTGACTCGAATAATAGTTGTACTAAATGATCTTTCTTCTGAGTGTATATTGTCTTGTCACTGACAGTGTTGCATTTCAAGATAGATCTAGAAATGTTTTTTTGATGATGAATGTAACACCATTCCTCTTCAACTTGTCATTCCTAACATAGAAGCCTCTATGACTGTCCAATTCACAACAGCCAATAACAGTCCATTTCACTTCACTAATGTCTAGGATATTGATCTTTATGCATTCCATTTCCTTTTTTGAGCAGTTTTTACTTTTCCTATATTAATATTTTGTACATTTCACATTCTGATTATTAATCGGTGTTTGCAGGTGTTCCTTCCCCCTCTGAGTTGTGCCATGTGAGAAAATAAGGTCCTGAAAGCTGCACTCTATACACAGCATTGAGGTGACTCACTTTTAAGGAAGAAGCTCTTCTCCAGGCTTGTTTTGACTTCCTTGAAAATTAAGGGGTCCATCTCCTGGCCCTATACCAGAAAATGTCCCATTGCTATTCAGAGAACTGTTTATTTTAATTTTTTTTAGAAGTAGATGATCAGGTGCTTCTTCTTAGTTTGTGTTGGTCTGGAGGTATTGCATAACTCTGCCCACCATGGCTGACTTCTGCTGGTGTTTGAAATACTGGTAGAACAGCTTCTGTAATCAGAGCAAATCACAGGCCACCACAGTACAATCAACTGTCATACATGTGGTGGATCTAAACTATGTTGTGTTGTTAGGTGCCATTGAGTCAGTTCCAACTCATAGAGATCCTATGCACAGCATAACAAAACACTACCTGTTCCTGAACCATGCCCACAATAATTTTTATGCTTAAGACCATCATTGCAGCTACCCCATCAATCCACCTCACTGATGATCTTCCTATTTTTCACTGACACTTTACTCTATCAAGCATTGGGTCCTTCTCCAGGAACTCATCCCTCCAGACAACATGTCCAAAGCATGCAAAATGCCACCTTGCTATCTTTGCTTCCCAGGTTGTACTTCTTCCAGTACAGGTTAGTTCGTTCTTTCAGCAGTGCATGGTATAGTCAGTGTTCTTCTCCCACACAGCAATGCAAAGGTGTTGATTCTTCTTCTGTCTTCCTTATTCATTGTCTAGCTTTACATGCATATGATGCAACTGAAAATACCATGGCTTGGGTTAGGCACACCTTAGTCTTCAAGGTGACATCTTTATATTTCAATACGTTACAGAGGTCCTTTGCAGCAGATTTTCCCAATGCAATGTATTTTAGCCAACACTTATCCAGCCAGGTTGCATGGATACCTTCCTTTGCCTGGAGTCCCAGCTGAGATCTGATTGAAATGCATAAGACATTTCAGCAAGATGTATCCTTCCTAGTTGAGTCTGCCTGTTGAACCAGAGAACATACGAAGACATTATTTTTTAACAATTATGTTTTGAAGTGGTTTATTGTACATCAACAGATAAGAAATTATATTTACCATACTTGATACTATCTAAAATACACCCAATGATTTTGTGTCTTACCATTTATTATTTTACCCACTTTCTTCCAATTACACACATTGTCTTAATAGCCTTTGGGTGTGCCAAGCATAGTGTTCTTTCAGGACGCTTAAACTTGTTCTTCCTGCTGACTGTAATACAGTTCCTCCAGATAGATATCTGTATGCTGGCTTTCTACCTCTTTCATTGCTCTCTTCAAAAGGCATCTTATTAAAAACTTTCCCCTAGATATCATAAAAAAGTTGCTTTAAGTCTCTCCAATATTCCCTTAATTTGGTTGAATCTTTTTCATAGTATTCATTATTATAAATCATATTGTATATTTATTTTTGTCATAAATTTTTATTTACATTACAATATAAGTCCTATGAAGGCAGAACCTGCATTGTTTAAGTTTATATTGTTGAAATTCCAGCACCTACAATAGTAACTAACAGCTTAATATTTAAAATTTTTCAAATGAGTGAATTAACAGATGAATGACTGAATAGGTGGATGGATAGATGAGAGAAAGGAAAGATTGATAACTGAGTATGAAAGTGAAATGGCAGGACACTATCGATGAATTGCATCTGTTATTACAATGAAAACATAGAAAGGGATCAGGTTTAGGAAAAGGATGAAAATTTTATTTCCATAAATTTTGAATACAAGCTATTTTGGGATATCAGACTTTAAAGTGGCAACCACAAGTTAAGTGTCTTAGACGAGACCTCTGCTCAAGGGTAAAGTCTTGTCTTACAGAATCGTTTGCAGTATACATATGGCAGTTTTAGTCATGAATATGTATGATTTTTCTGAAAGAGAAAAATAGAATATTAAGAGAACAAGGCCTAGAATGGAATATGGAAAGAAGAAAAAAATAATTACAGTAGAGTATAAAAAGCCAGGAAAAAGGACTGAGAAAAAGAGATGACAAAAGTGTGAGTAGAGCCACTAAAAGTCACCAGATTTTATCAAAAAATTACAATTGCTAAAGTCGCAAGTACTGTTGAAGTACGTGGGTCTTTCCTCTATGTCTGATGTTCTTCATACAACCAGACAGCTGACCCTATAGTCAAACATATAACTACAATGAGATTTGACAGCTATTATATTGATACCTATAAACAGCAAAAACTATTCTATCTTATGACTCAAACACCATGTATCAATAGAACAATGATAAGAAATATTGGTAACATGGGCTAGTATGTTGTTGGAGGTCTGATTAAGACTATATGTTGTACAAAGGGAAACAAACGGGTGATCAGAAAGCAAAATAAAGAAACTGTGACGGCACTTGGCGACTTGGCATATTTGGATGAGAAGTTCCAGCAAGCAACATAAACCCCAAAACCAAACCCACTGCTGTCGAGTCGATTCCAGCTCATAGTGACCCTACAGACAGAGAAGAACTGCCCCGTGGAGTTTCCAAGGAATGCCTGGAGGATTTGAACTGCCAACCTTACGGTTAGCAGACATAACACTTAACCACTATACCACCAAGGTTTCCAAAAAGCAACATAGTGAGATGTTTTTGTTATTAGGTGCTGCGCTGTTGGTTCTGGCTCATAGAGAGGCTACATGAACATAAAACAAAATGAAACATTTCCTACTCCTGCTGCCTTCTCACAGTTGCTACGTTTGAGCCCATTGTTACACCCACTGTGTCAGTCTATCTCCTTGACTGTCTTTTTCTTCATTGCTGACCCTCTGTTTTATTAAACGTGGTATCCTTCTCCGGGGACCATTGTCTCCGGATAATATGTCCAGAGCACATGAGACAGAATCTCTCCATTCTCACTTCTAAGCAGCATTCTGGCTGTAAGTGTTTCCAGACAGATTTCTTTATCCTTCTTGCAGCCCATGGATGGAGCCTTGGTGGTGCAGTAGTCAAGAGTTCAGCTGATAACCAAAAGGTTGGCAGTTCGAATCCACAAATTTCTCCCTGGAAATCCTATGGGCAGTTCTACACTGTTTTGTAGCATTGCTATGAGTCAGATTTGACTTGACTTAGATTATTGCCAGCAATGTAAATCAAAGGCATCATTTCTTTCTTGTTCTTCCTTATTCTTTGTCCATTAGTTAATTGAAAATACCATGGCTTGAGTCTGGCACACCTTAATTCTTCAAGTAATGTCTTTAGTTTTTAACACTTTAAGAGGTTTTTGGCAGTAGATTTGTCCAATGCAATGCCTCATTTGCATTTTATTTATTGACTGTTACTTCCATTGGCATTGATTACGGGTCAGTGTAAAACAAAGTTCTTGAAAAACTTCGATCTTTACTCCACTTATCATGATAGTCCATATGTGTCCACTTGTGAGGATTTTTGTTTTCTTTATGTTGAGCTGTAGTCCCTACTGACTGCTGTAGTCTCTGATCTTCATCAGTAAGTGTGTTAGGTCCTCTTTCCTCTTACCAAGCCAGGTCATGTCGTCTGCACATCACAGATTGTTACTGAATCTTCTTCCTATCCTGATGCCACATTCTTCTTCATATAGTCTATCTTCTTCAATTATCTGCTTGACATACAGACTGAATAAGTATGGTAAATGGACATAATTCTGACACACACCTTTCTTGATTTTTAAACCAAACCCAACAAGGGAACGTTGTGTGGTTTAAATATCAACAAGTCCCTCCCCCATATGACAAAATATCATATTTACTTCAAAAAGATGAGTGAATAAAGGAGAGCTTTTCTAGATATAGAAGCAGCAGACCCAGTACCCAGAGTACAAAGAGTTGATCTACCTTCATGGACCTCAAATGTCACGTTATTAGTTGAAACTGAAATCAGTTAGCTGAGAGTCTAGCTTTGACTAAAATAAACACAAGTTTTGACTAGGCAGTTGTAGGTGCCTTTGCTCTGTTGCTAGGGAACTCGGGAGAAGCAACCAAACGACATCAGAAGCTTCTGGGGTTCCATTCTTTATGTTTCCTTTAGAAAAGCAAGTATTCTTCATCCTTTTGTTGCTATTGTCCTTTGTTAATGAGCATTGTGTTCTTAAGTTTGGCAACTTATCTTTCTCTTGAGAAACTAAAATAAAAGTTATTGAAATCTGTTATTTCTTTTTTTTTTTTTTTTGACTTCCTGTCATGATGGTCTATTTTTTACCACGTGTTTTTTTTTTTTTTCTTTCTTTCCATCTGGAGATTTTAGGAACATAAATATAAAGGGCTATTATCCATAATTTCCAAAGACAGTACTTACTATCATATTGAAGAAAATAACTTATTACTTGATATTAAGCTACTGAGTTTGGAGTGACCTCCATGAACTCACTTTAATATCCTAAGTAAGCCTCAATAGGCAAAGAGTGGTGGGGTGGAATGGAGATGTGTAATTACATAGGTCTTGATCATATTCCTTTAACACAGTGCAAATGTAACACTTCTCTTCTGTGACACTAGTCTGTTATTAGCTCCTAGGTATCAAAGAATTGTGTTGCTTCTCGCAGTAATTTAGGTCTAGAAAAAAAAATGGTGGCGATCATATGGTCTTGGTAATTAGGTAGACCTGAATTAGCAGTTCATATTCAACACTTACAATCTATATACCACTGGGGCTATTACATAAATTCTAGTTTTCTCATTTACAAAATGGAGCTAATGTTATATATCTTGTAAAGTTACTAAGAATTAATGACAACCTATTAAACACTTAGCACAGCACATGCCACAGTTCTCAGTTACGAGGTTCAAAATCAGCTTCTTTACTACATATAAGGACTACCAGTTAAGTTCCCGAAGTCATCCTAGAAAAAGTGCTACATACCTCATTGTTGAGTATCACCATGGTCACCTTCAAAGCACTCCCCTTGGGAAGCTATGCACTGATGTCACTGCCTAATGTACCCTTCAAAGCAATTTCGGAACTCTTCCTTGAAGGTCCATCAGAGCTGATACCATATAACCCTTGCTGTCCTGAATGTCATCAAAATGTCTTCCTTTCAACATTTCCCGTATCTTCAGATAAAGGAAAAGTCTTTGATGGCCAGATCAGGATAGTAGGGAGGGTGTTCCAATAGAGTTTTTTGCTTACTGGCTAAAATGTTCCTCACAGACAACTATATGATTAAGTTCTCAAACTTGCCACCATGCCACCATGCCACCATGTGCAACAGCCATTCCAGAAAAGTAGTTCCGAAATTGCTTTGAAATGTAGGCTAGAACTGGCATTAGTGCATAGCTTCCCAAGGAGAGTACTTCGAAAGTGACCATAGTGATATTCAGCAATGAGGTACATAGCACTTAGGACAATTACTTTGTAGGTTTAATTGTCAGACCTCATATCATTCATGCTTATAATTCCAAACAAATAACTGTCCACACTTAAATATTTAACTGGAATTCCTTGTTTGTGTCCTGTAGACTTCAAAGCACTACATTTATGTGCAAGGACACAGAAAATGGCATTAAATGAGAATCAATGAGGTACAATGCTTTCCCCGAGAGATGAAGATCATGAGTTTTCTTTTAGCATAGATTCGGGGGACAGAGAAGGAACTCCTCTGATTTTCCCTCTACTCTGAGTTTAGAAGGGAGGGCTGTAGTACAGAAGCATGTGCACTACTGGCTTGGTTTAGCAGGTTGCTATTCCTGAAGCATATATTTTCTTTTAACGTATAACATCCATGCTTGCTGGCCTGAGGCATGCCTCACTGACAAAATTTCTCCTTTGTCAAACTCCATAAGAAACTGATACAATCTATGCTCAAAAGACATCCAGTGAAAAACTATGAAGCTACCAATGACTTCACATATCTTCTGGAGGGAGGAAAATAATAATTGTTACAAGATGTCAGGCCAGCTTAAAAATCTGTGCTTATGCTTCTACGTAAGACCTGGAGTTAGAAAATCAAAAGTGAAGAACATGTTTAGTATTTCTCAAGTTAAAAGGACTGGGGAAAAAAATCCAAGCCTTGAGTTGCAATTTCAAAGAATTTTGTGGGCAAAAAAATTGAATAATGAAGAATGCATCAAAATAGGATGGAAATGATACATAGAATCACCATACCAAAAAGAATTGGTCCACATTTCAGCTGTTTCAGAAAGTAACATGAACAAAAACCTATGGAACCAAGGAAAGAAATTCAAGCTGTGCTACACTGAAGGTACTAGAGAAAAATGGGTCTCCAGGAATTGACGGGAATACCAATTGAGATGTTTCAACAATAGATGCAGTACTGGAAATGTTCATTCCTCTACACTAAGGAATTTTGAAGATAGCTGCCTGGCCAATAAACTGGAAGAGACCCATATTCATGCCCATTCCAAAGAAAAGTGTGAAAATTATTCACAAGAATGTCACTAATGTTACATGAAGTGAAATTTTGCTGAAGATCATTTAAAGTGTTTGCAGTAGACCATTGATAGGGAACATCCAGAAATTCAAGTCAGACTTAGAAGAGAGATATCACTGCTGATGTCTGATGTATCTTGGCAGAAAGCTGAGAATTACAGAAAGATGTTTACATGTCTTCTACTGACTTTGCAAAGGCATTCTACTGTGTGGATCATAGCAAGTTATGGACAGCATTGAGAAGGATAAGAATGCCAGAACACTTAATTGGACTCATGCAGAATCTGTACATAGAGCAAGAAGCAGATAATTGACAAGAACAAGGGAATATTGTATTGTTTGAAGTCAGAAAAGGTGTGCTTCCAGGTTGTACCTTCTACCATGGTTATTCAATCTGTATGCTGAGCAAGTAATCTGAGGATCTGGACTACATGAAGAAGAATGCAGTATCAGACTGCAGGAAAACTTATTAACAATCTGTGATACACGGATGGTGTAGTCTGCTTGTTGAAAATGAAGAAGTCTTGAAGAATAAGATGCTGAAAATGAAGAAGTCTGATGAAAATCCAAGAATACAATCTTGAATATGGATTACATTTCAACACAAGGAAAACAAAAATACAACTGGACCAATAAGCAACATTATGATAAATAGAGAATACAGTATATTGGGATTGTTGAGAATATCATTTTACTTTGATCTACAGTCTACATCCAAGGAAGCAGTAGCTGAGAAATCAAAAGATGTATTGCAATGGGAAAATTTACTGCAAAAGTTATATTTGAAATATTAAAAACAAAGACACCACCTTAAGGACTAAGGTGCAAGGAATCTAAGCCATGGTGTTTTTTATTGCCTCATATGCATATGGAAGCTGGAAAATAAGGAAGAATGAAGGAGAATTGATTCCTTTTAACTATGGTGACGGCAAAGAATGCAGAATATGGCACAGGCTGTCGGGAAAAATAAACAAATCAGTCTTGGAAGGACTACAGCCAGAATGCTCTTTAGAATTGAAGACTGTAAGACTTCATCTCACTAAGTCTGGACATGTTATGAGAAGAAAAGATCCCTGGAGAGTAAAGTGGTGGGTTAGTAAAAAGAAGAACACCCCCAACAAGATAGAGTGACACAGTAGCTGCAGTAACAGGCTCAAACACCGCAACAACTGTGAGGATGGTGAAGGACCAGATAGTTTTTCATTCTTCTGAATGTTAGGATCTTTATAAATCAGAACCAACTAGATAGCACCTAACAACACATGCTTACAATGCTCTTACAAAAGGGCTAAGAATTCAGCTTTTAAAATATTCTAGTCTAGGTGTAATGGATGATCCCTTAAAGCAAAATACAGGCTCTTTCCAATTTGTCTACTTCCTCTCTAGAAAGGTAGTATGGAATCATACTGCCATCGCCATAAGAACTTCTGGCAGGATATGAGTTTGCTTCGGTGGTATTTCATCATCTCTCCTTGTCCCCAAAAATAAGAGCAGATGGGCTTGCAGTTTGAAAATATAACCAGCTGGAACTATATTCCATATTTTAATTTCCCACTTATAAATGTCTGGAATGCAACGGAAATTCTAGGAAACCCTTACAACTTTACTTTGGAGAAATTTTTGTACTCATGAACCAGATCTCACAGAAGCTTATGACACGCTCACTGTGGACTTTCTTTCTAAATTACAGTACACTGTGTAGATGTAATTTAGGATTTTTTTTCCTGTGTCACACAGTGCATAGGGAAGGTTTCTACAATGAAAATACCACCCAAATGTTGAGTTTTAAATAAGAAAGTACACAGCGCTGGGAAAGCCAGCACAACTTTTCCAAGGCAAGGTCATGGAAGCTTCCTAAATACATCCAAACACTAGGATGGACTGAATTCCTGGGCTGAGGGCTGTGGGGACCATGCTCTCTGAGGCACACTGAGTTCAATTGACATAACATAGTTTCTAAAGGAAATGTTCTACCTACTACTTTGGTGAGTGGCATCTGGGGTCTTAAAAGCCCACGAGTGTCCATGTAAGATAGTCTGCTGATCTCACCCAAGCTGGGGCAAGGGAGAATGAAGAAAACCAAAGAAATAAGGGAAAGATTAGTCCAAATACCTGATGAACTGAATGTTCTACGGCCTCTGTAAGACTCAGTGCAGCACAACGAGATGGTACCTGGCTACAGACTGCTCTGACAGAAATCACGTTAGAGGGCTCTGGAGAGGACTGGATGAAAATTAGAACAAAATTCAAACACAGAGAGAGAGAAAAAAAGAGAGAGAGAGAGAGAGCCTATTTGCAGGTCTGACAGATATCAGAGAAACAACAAGAATAAGGATCCTGAACACTCTTTTAGCTCAGTAGTGAAGTCACTCCTGAGGTTCATCCTTCAGCCAAAGATTAAACTGGCCAATTAAACAGAACAAGACTAAAGGGACACACCCAGCCAGAGGTAAGGACAAGAAGGCAGGAGGGGACAGGAAAGCTGGTAATAAGGAACTCACAGCAGAGAAGGGATGAATGTTGACTTGTCACAGGGTCAGTGGTCGATGTCACAAAATTATGTGTACACTGCTTAATGAGAAGCTAATTCATTGTGTTAAACCTTTATCTAAGGTATAATAATAAAAAATAGATTGAAGATTATTTCCTTCATTAAAATATTTCAGGAGTGATTAGGTTATAGCAGCAGACAATCTTGGAAGCTTGAGTTCATGGAGGGACCCACATCCTTCCCATGTTCCTGCTCTGCCATTGTAGAGAGTATCAGGTGTGCATGTGCTTGAGGCTGGCAGCCTTCTTGATTGAGTTCTAATAATATACAGAAACCCAAAACCAAACCTAATGCTGGTGAGTTGATGCCGACTCACAGTGACCCTACGTAAGATGGGGAAAAGATGTGCTAGAGCTAAGAGCCATGCTCATCAAATTCACACTTCTATTCATATCACAGTAAATCATAAAACAAGAAAAGAAAACGCCATTGCCTTGAAGTTGCTTCTGAATCATAGTGACCCTACGTGTATCAGAATAGAGTTGTGCTCTGTGGAATTTTCAAGGTCGAGTTTTCAGACATAGATCTCTATTTCTTTCTCCAAAGGTTTCTTGGTGTGGATTTAGACTGCCAACATTTGAGTTAGTGGTCAAGAGCTTAACCATTTGTACCACCAAGGAATGACCAGACTCTACTATGCCTACATTAGTCACATGTCTTCAGTAAGATGCAAGGAGGTCTGAAAAATAATATCTATTGGAGGGACACATCCTCTGCAAAATCTTAACCAGAAAGATAGGGCAGGAGTGTTGTGCTGTCACAAAGAAAATGACAAGAATGGACACTTCAATATATCTGAACAGCCTTTTTAATGCCTATGCTTTGGGCCACTGCCCCCACTGTTAAGTCAGGGTTGGGACACTAGGCTAGGAAATCAGTGCTGTCCCAGGAATATTTAGCTAAAGGTTATCGAGTTAAACAGTCTAGAATGTTCAAAAATGAAACCGACTGATTAAACGAGTGAACTGACAAAATAGGCTTGAGATGTTTCTTGCTAACTTTTCTCAAAAATATATACACAGACACATCAAAAGGTTTGCGTTGCTATGATTAATTAAAGATAGACGGTATGTAAAATTTTCATCAGATTTTAAACAAATGAGATGGACTTCATAGAATCTTCTGGAGTCACGTCTCTGATGCAACCACAATCTTATGTCAAAACAGACAGCCAAAAGCAAAACAGAAAACAAATCAAAGCTGCAATACCCCTAACAGACCACTTTTGTCTACAATCTTAACACACCAGAACAGCCTGCTGAAAATAAAACAAGACTATGGCAACTCCTCTGGCTTGGCCTAGCCGTGTGAACTAGGTGCAAAATGATGAGAAAAAATTGGCAGCTTTCCCTCAAGTGTACAGAAGTTATCATGCCTCAGAGACAGAGCTAAAATCTCAAGCTCCAGCTTTTGACGACAGCTCTTTCCTCACTTGCCCCCGGAGCCTCGCTGCCAGCATGCCTCACTGCAAAAGCTGGCCCCTGCGGAGCTTCCCTCACTCCCCGGAACGCTCACACATCTTAGGGAGAACACTGTGCAAAGTGCTGTGACGAGGCCCGCGTGCTGAGAGTGGGGTGTTTGTGAACTGCGGTGCTCAAAGAGAACTTTAAACTGCATCTGACTTCCTACTACAACCAAAAACCCGGAAAGATAGCAGAGTTTGAAATCTAACTGCAGATCGGTAAAGCCGCACCAAATGACTCTGAACACAACGGACATATTAATGCAAGTCAGGGACTTTGTGTATCAACCCAACCATTACTGAAATCCGGAGGGTGGAAGTTGCTAGTACCCACATGAACGGTAGTGAGTATGGATAAAACATGAAGACCTCCAATGAAGTTCACAAACTCTTCCTAGAAAAAGCTGGATGTACTTCATTGCTGAGTGTCGCTGTGGTCACCTTTGAAGTACACTCCTTGGGAAGCTATGCCTCTGTGTCAGCACTTAGTCCACCCTTCAAACAATTTTAGAAGTCTTTTTTCTGGAGTGGCCATCAAATCTTCTGTCATATTACCCTTGACGTCCTAAATGTCATCTAAATGTCTTCTTTTCAGTATGTGCTTTATCTTTAAGTAAAGAAAAAAGTCACTGGGGGCCAGGTCAGGTGAGTAGGGAGGGTGTTCCAGGACAGTTATTGGTTTACTGGCTAAAAACTCCTTCATCGACAACTATACAATTAAGTTTGTGAGCTTGCCAACTTGCCACCATGCACGATGGCCATTCCAGCAAGAGTTCCAAAATTGCTTTGAAGGGTGGATTAAGCACTGGCACGAGTGCATAGCTTCCCCAAAAGAGTATTTTGAAATGACCATAGTGATATTCAGCAATGAGGTATGTAGCACTTAGAACAACTAAATTTGTTGACTTGATTGTCAGACCTAGTATTACCTCTGGACTGGACTGATTACCGAAACTCAGAACTAAAAATAGGTAAAGCAGAAGGTCTGTGAACAGAAGGGTCATTGGTGGTTCCATAGCAGAATCATTGCCTTCCAAAACCATCTCATTTCAGCCACTTGCACCAGGTAGCTGTCCTGTGGAGGCTCTTGGGTTGCTATGAAATGGAACACGTTTTGGCAGAGGTTCCAGACAAAGATAGATCAGGAATAAAGGCCTGGCAATCTATTTCCAAAATAGTTTGATCCTTGACCTATCACAGAAACACCAGTCAGTTCTTCCTTTGATGCACTTGGGGTCACCATGAGCTGGTACTAACTCGAAAGCAAGTAACATCATAAATAGAAACTCCAGAAAAGAGACAAAGCTTTTATAACTTTGATATAATCCATGTCTTAGAAATTTTTGTTTTATAAAATACCAGAGGTTTGGGGTTTTTTGCCTTTTGTTTCATTACCTCAAACCCTGACAGGCATTCTCTGTCACAATACTGCTTTTTCTTGGTCTGGACTTCACTATTCTGTGTATAGTTTATAAACTGGCCCTAGACAGGAAGTTGCAGTTCATGCAGAGACCGTTTTGTGCATTGCCCTTCCTTCAAAGCCCAGAGTCCATGCTCTATTATAAAAGCAGTGCTTTTCAGTTAATAGTTGTTTAGAGTAAGTTAATATGTGCGACTCTTTCAAGTCAAGAAACAAGTCCTTGGAATTAGTTTTAATGTGATAAAAACAATACAACAGAGTAGGTAGCAAGTAGTCTTGCCATCCTTGCCTTCAAGGAATGTTCTTCTTGTACTTCTTCCAAGATAGATCTGCTTCTTCTTTTGTGGTAAATGATGTCAAGTATTAGAGGGATAATGAATAAAAATGGTTCAATTACAGACAAACTTTTTATTCAATATCCCTTTAGTACTTTATGTAATTTACCAGAAGAAAAATGCCCCATGATTTGCTTTTGTTGTTACTGTGTACCATTGGGTCATCTGAATTCTAACAGTCCTGTAGGACAAGATAGAACTGCCCCACGGGATTTCCAGGTAGCGGCTGCTGGATTTGAACTGCTCACCTTTTATTCAGCAGCCAGAGCTCTTAACCTTGTCAAAAGAACTCCACTCTATAGCAATTAAAAAGTGTACATAACAGCTGACCATAATTAAATACAGCTATAAGTAGCTGCCAAAACTTCAATTAAACAATCTCATAAATATCTAAAAATTGGAAGTAAATAGCCAAGTAGCAAGCCTAGAAAGCAGTCCATTCAAATTAATACAAAAAAATTAGAGAATGCTAAAAATAATGATTTCAAGAGAAACCTTCAATATCTGTTAAATACATTTAGTGAAGACACTGAGTGATCTTAATGAGTTGATGATTTAATGAAGTTGAAATTAAAAAAAAGGAACAGAAGCCTTGTTCATTGTTTTTTTTGCCCCCCTATGCCTCACCTTCAGATTTTTATTAGTTATTTTCATTCTTTGAGAAGAAGAATTATAATGGCATTACTATTGTTGGGTACCTTGGAGTTGGTTCTGACGCACAGTGACCATGCGCACATACAGCAGAAGAAATACCGCCTAGTCCTGGACTGTGCCCACAGTCATTGTTACGCTTGATCCCGTTGTTGCAGTCACTGTGTCAGTCCATCTTGTTGAGCGTCTTTCTCTCTTTTGCTGACCCTGTACTTTACGAACCATAATATCCTTCTGCAGGATGGATCCCTTCTGAAATCTTGTGCAAACTATATAGCAAATAGCAATCTGGTTGTACTTCTTCCAAGATAGATCTGTTTGTTTGGGGGGCAGGCAGTGGTACAGTCAATAGTCTTCTCCATCATCACAATTTAGAAGTGTCAGTTCTTCTCCTGTCTTCCCTATTCACTGTCCAGCTTTCCAGTGCATACGATGCTATAGAAAATACGTGGCTTGGGTCAGACACACCTTAGTCTTTAAGGTGACATCTTTACTTTTCAACACTTGAAGGTCTTTTGAGCAGATTTGCCCAATGCAATGTGTTTTTTTTATTTCTTGACTGCTTCTTCCATGGGTGCTGATTGTGGATTTGAGTAAAATGAAATCCTTGAAACTATCAGCGTTTTCTCCATTTAACATAATTTGCTGAAGGGTCTAGTTGTGAGGAATTTTTGTTTTCTTGATGTTGAGGTAAAAATCATACTGAAGGCTGTGGTCTTCGATCTTTACCGGTAAGTATTTCAAGTCCTCTTCACATCAGCAAATGAAGTTATGTCTTACGAATAATGCAGGTTGTTGACAAGTCTGCCCTTAATCCTGATGCCTCATTCTTCTTCATACTCATATAGTCTAACTTCTCAGATTATTTGCCTGGTGTACAGGCTAAGTACGGTGGAAGGATAAAACCATGACACACACCTTTCCTGACTTTAAACCATGCAGTATCCACTTGTTGGTTCAAACAACTGCCTCCTGATCCATGTACAGATTCCTCATGAGCCCAGTTAAGAGTTCTGGAATACACATTCTTCGCAATGTTCTCCATAGTTTGCTATGATCCACTCAGTTGAAAGCCTTAACATAGTCAATAAAACACAAGTAAACATCTTTCTGGTATTCTCTGCCTTCAGCCAAGATTCATCTGACATCAGTAATGATATACCTAGTTCCATGCCCTCTTCTGAATCTGGCCTGAATTTCTGGCAGTTTCCTCTCAATGTACTGGGGCAGCTGCTTTTAAATGACCTTTAGCAAAATTTTGCTTGTATGTGAATGTTAATAATATTGTTTGATAATTTCTGCATTCATTTGGGTGACTTTGCTTGAGAATAGGCATAAATAAGGACCTCTTGCAGTCGTTTAGCCAGGTAACTCTCCTCTCAACTTCTTAATATTGACGAGGGAACACTTTCAGTGCATTATTCATTCGCTGAAACATCTCAGTTGTTACTCCGTTGATTCCTGCAGACTTCTTTTTAGCCAAAGCCTTCAATACAGCCTCAACTTCTTCCTTCAGTGTTAATGGTTTGTGATTATATCCTACGTCTTGAAATGGTTGAATATCAACTAATTTGGGGGGGTGTATAGAGACTGTCTATTGTTTTCATCTTGTTTTGATGGTTCATGCACCATTAATATTTTCTCTGTAGAATACTTCACTACTGCAGCTTGAGGCTTGCATTTTTTTCTTCAGTTCTTCAGCTTGAGAAATGAGCATTGTTCTTCCCTTTCAGTTTTCTATCTCCAGCTCTTCGCACATCACATTATAATACTTCATCTTCTTCAGCTGCTCTTTGAAATTTTCTATTGGGTTCTTTTACTTCATCATCTCTTCGGCTTCAGCTACTTGATGTTCAAGAGCAAGTTTCAGAGTCTTCTCTGACAACCATTTGGTCTTTTCTTTCTTATCATTTTAGTGATCTCTTGCTCTTTTTTTCACACATGATGTCTTTGATGTCATTCCACAATTCATCTGATCCAAGGTCATTAGTATTCAACATGTCAAATCTATTCTTAATATGGACTCTAAATTCAGGTGGGACATACTCAAGGGAATGCTTTTTCTTACATACTTTCTAATTTTCTTCACTTTGAATTCAAACTTGAATACGAGTTAATTGATGGTGTGTGCAGCAACTGATATCTGACCTTCTTCTGACTGATGACATTGAGCTTTTCCATTGTCTCTTTCCATAGATGTGATTTGATCCCTATGTATGCAATCTGGTGAGGTCCATGTGTACAGTAGCACTTACATTAGTGAAAGAAGGGATTTGCAATGAAAAAATAATTGGATTTGTGAAATTTTATTATGTGGTCTCCAGCATTGCTTCTACCGTGAAGGTCATATTTGTCAAGTACAGTTCCTTTTTCTTTGTTTCCAACTTTTACCTTCCAATCACTAATAACTATCAGTGTCTCTTGATTGCATGTTTGATCAATTTCACACTGCAGAAGCTGGTTAAATCTTCAATTTTTTCAACTTTGGCCTCAGCAAACAAAAGTTCTGAAAGGTCTTTACTCCATCTACCTCTTTAAGCTCAGCTCTGCTATGAGAGGCAGCTCTTCCCCAGTCACCTTTCGAGTGCCTTCCAACCTGGAGGCTCATCTTCTGGCACTATTTCGGACAATATTTTGTTGCTATTCATAAGGTTTTTGCTGGCTACCTCTTTTCAGAAGTAGACTGCTGGATCCTTTTTCCTAGTCCGTCTTTGTGTAGAAGGTCAATTGAAACCTTTCCACCATAGCAGATCTTGCTGAATCCTGGTGGCATAGATTCCAGGATCACAGGAGCATGCAAGTCCCCACAGTGTGATAAACTGGCACAGGTGGGGGAAAATGGTGTAAGATTACACACTTATTTCTACAAGCCCGAAGTCACTACACCATTCATTAAATAAATAATCTTTGTAGCTATAGTGTTGGATTTGACAACTGACATCAACTTATAAGCATATCCTGGAGGATTTGATTAAATAAAAAAGAAAAAGAAAACCTTCATTTTTGAGTCAATTCCAACTCATGGCAATAAATTCTATGAAATTTTTCAGTATCGAGGAAATGGTATGACGAATGGAAGCTGAGAGTAGTGAACGGTAAAATAGGTTTTGAAGGCAGGAATGTTTATTTTCTGATTTGATAAGGTGGAAAGTTCAGATACTCTCTAAAACTAATAGGTCAGGAAAATAGTGATAAGTATATAAGGCCATAAAACAAGAGGACAAACAGAGATAAGTAGCAGTAGTGTTAATTTTTCCTTTTTCATAGTGCTAAACAATCTATAATCAACAAATCAAGAACCAAATATGTAATTACATTACTTAGAATTGCGGCATTAACTACAGAAATTCAAAGTAAAAATTAGAATTCTTCTTTCTTTTTTATTTATTTTATTTTATCACAACTGAGTGAAAATGTGCATTCCTGTATAAATTTACATGCCCACCTATATGTAGCTTCCACTGCTCTCCCTGCCCGGTGACAGCACACTATTCCTTTCTGCTCCATACATGTCTCATCCTCCCAACAGCCTCCTTTCCCGTTTAAAGAAAGAATTCTCGTTTCTTAACGAAAGAAAGAAACCTGGTGATGTGCTCATTAAGTGCTATGTGGCTAACCAAAAGCAAACAAGTTCAAATCCAACTGGTGCTCCTTGGAAACTCTGTGGGGAAGTCCTATTCTTTCCTTTAGGATCACTATGAGTCAGAATCAACTGGACAGCAACAGGTGTCTGCCCCCTCTTTGGGTAGTTAAAGAAAATTTACAATTTTCTGAATATGAGGTGAGTTTATTTTAAAAAAATGAAATTTGAACAGAGATACTTCATAGTAAAATTTTTTAAATACGGGATTAAGAAAAAAAAACTATGAAGAATAGAGAGAGAAAGAAGGTAAGTGCATTGTAAGTTATCAGAGTCAAACCGCTACTACACTTCAAGCTTAAGTCTAAAACACAAGGAAGCAATAATTCAATGTAACGAAAGAAAATAATTTCATAGCATTACACAGGCTTAAATTTTCTAATCAACTGATATTTTGGGGGGACATAATGTTTTCTCCAACTGCCTGTTTGTGAATGAAGAAAAACAAAATATCATATTAAAGATTTCTCCAGTCAATCAAAAGTCTCCATTGAATCAATCCACTACTGAGAATCGCAGTTTGTTGGAAAGGAAAAGGGCTGAAGTATTTCTAACACAACAAAGGCAATGAGGAAGGTTGTGAAACAAGAAGACTGTAACCAAAAGCAACAGCACGTGCCAAAACAACTGTCAAGAGAGAACTCTTCAAACATTCATGCATACATTAACTACATTCATAAAACCAGGGTTATCATTTATTCAGCTGTAACTCTGAGGTCCAGAGGTATTCACTAGTATTTCTCCAAAGCCAGGCTCTAAAGTGAGCAATAAAAAATGTAAACGATTCTATCAGTGTGCACATGTATCAAAAATTCCACTGAAATATAGAGAACTACAGAGAATTGCAAAAAAAAAAAAAATCAACTTTAACTGTGTATACTTTCAACATATTTTCAGAAAAGTTCCTTTATTCTCAAATTTTATGATACTAATCTCTAGGGTAGAGGGGTTTGGGGGGGAAAGCCAAAGAAAACATAATTTTATGAATATCAAGTGAATTGATTAAAAAAATCCATGAAAAAACACTTCCTGTAATTTTTTTAAATCCCAGAATAAAGCAAAAAGTTATAAAATTTGGAGAATAGACAGAGAAAGAAAGTAATTGTACTCTAGAGGTATCAGTACTCTAGAGATGAGTATCACATCCTTCTAAACCTGCATCTTTTGTCTGGCGGTCTGTTTCAGAAGGTACATGAAAAGGGTGAGCTATAAAACTTAGTATTATGGTGCCTAGTTCAAGTATAATTCCCAAATCGGTGTAACTGTATTTCTTTCTTCTGAACTAGTTTAACCAGTTATCTAGAGCATGTAACAGAAATCCCACATGAGGATGACTTGAACAAAAAGAAATGTACTCTCTCACAGTCTAGGAGGCTAGAAGTCCAAACCGCAAGACGCCACCTTCAGGAAAAGGCTTTCTTTCTCTGTTGGTTCTAGGGGGATGTCTCTGTCATCATTTTCCCCAGTTGAGGACTTCTCGGTCCAGAGATCCTAGAACCAAAGGATGTGTCATTCCCCTAGCTCTGGTTCACTCTTTTATATCTGGGAAGAAGATGATTTTAAACACAGCCTAATCTTGTAGGTTTAATCTTGCCTCATTAACAGTGTGGCTGCTGCTAATCCAACCTTACCAACATCATAGGGACATTATGGACCCCACATAGGAAAATCACACCATACAAGATATTATAGCCTAGCAATGTTGATACACATTTTGGGGGAGCACAATTCAATGCACAAGAAGGTTTGGTATCAGAAATGTGTATATTATTATTTCTAATTAAGTCCTCCTAACTGTGTTTTATTATTTCTAATTAAGTCCTACTAACCGTGCAGGTTAAGAAAATTTTTTTTATTTTTTATTTAACATGACTGAGTGAAAATGTACATTCCCGTATAAATTTACATGCCCACCTATATGCAGCTTCCACTGCTCTCCCTGCCCGGTGACAGCACACTCTTCCTCTCTGCTCCATACGTGTCTTATCCTCCCAACAGCATCTTTTCCGCTCCTCTCCACCCACTCTCCTTCCTCCAGCCAGAGGTCAGCAGGATGATATCCTATACATGTATAGAACCATAAAGTGCAACCAATATATGGTCACTCTGCATCGCCAAGTCCAATCCATTCCTGTCCAAAGAGTGGACCTTTGTTATAATTTATGGGTAAGGGCAGCATCAGGGCTGGGGGCCATGCTCTCAGGGGAACCCCGAAACCACTGGAAACTCATTTGAGGTCTTTTAGTGGAGGTCTCAGGATGCACTCTTTTTATTCTTGTGTTGCCAGTGAGACTCAACCTAGTGAGCTCCACAGCGGCTATCACTGGTGGTGGCCAGGCACCATCCGGTTCTTACGGTCCCAAGTCAATGAAGACACCCACTCTTGTGGGTCACTCTGTCTTCTAGGTTGTCTTTACCACATGTCATTTTGGTCCTCGGTGAGCATCCGATCCTGCTGAGTCGGGACCATTTGCTGTGTCCTCGGATGGCAGCTTGGCAGATTTTAAGACCCCAGATGCCACTCACCAATGTGGGGTGCAGAGAGCTCTCTTAGTAAAACGCTAGTTGTGCCAATTGGCCTCGATTTCGCCTAAGAGCATGGTCCCCTGCCCCCTGCCCCAGCTACTCTATCCTTGCAATATTGGGTTAAGATGGAAGGAGTACTCAAGTTACGCTGAAGTCCACTTAATGTGGTTCTTGTTTCTAATGTGTGCTATTACCGCTTTCTCCCAATCAGATTTCTAGCAACTATCTAAACTAAACCCTCCCCCCTCGCCCTCCCTCCCTTCCCTTCCTTGCATCTGTCAAAGAGTCTTTTCTTCTATACACAAGTCTGTTTTTGAGATCTTATCGTAGAGGTCTCATACGGTATTTGTGCTTTTGTCGCTGACTACTTTCACTCAAAATAATGTCTTCCAGTTGAAACCAGGTTAGGAGATGTTTCCTGGAATCATCATTATTCTTTATCATTGCGTAGTGCTCCATTGAGTATATGTACCATAGTTACTTACCTATCCATTCTTCTGTTGTTAGGCCTATAGGTTGATTCCATCTTTTTGCTATCGTGGACTGTGCTGTGATAAACATTCTCGTGCATGTGTCCGTTGGTGTGAAAGGCCTTGATTCTGTAAGATATATTCCAAGTAGTGGAATTACTGAGTGAAATGGTATATCAATATCCATTTTTTTAAGGAAGCACCAGATTGCTTTCCAAAGAGGCTGGACCATTTTGCAACCCCACCAACAGTGTAGGAGGGTTCCACTTTCTCCACAGCCTCTCCAGCATTTGTTGTTTTGTGTTTTCTAGATCTTGGCCAATCTTGTTGGGGTCAGATGGTATCTCATTGTCATCTTGATTTGAATTTCTTTAATAACTAAAGATTGTGAACATGTCTGCATGTGTTTTTTGGCTGCCTGGATCTCCTCTTTAGTGAAATGTCTGTCCATATCCTTTGCTCATCACTTGATTGGATGGTTTATCTTCTTCTTATTGATATTTTGTAGTATCTTATAGATTATGGAGATCAGGCGTCGATCTGACATAGAGTTGCCAAATATTTTTTCGCATTCTGTGGGTGTTCTTTTAATTCTATTAATAAAGTCTTTGGATGAGCAAAAGTGTTTGATTCTTAATAGTTCCCATTTATCTATTTTCTGTTGATTGTGGTTTCTTTGAAAGATTTTGGAGTCTGTCCTCATTGTGTATTAAAACTTCCATTATTGTTCCTACCTTTTCTTGTATGAGCTTTATCATTTTAGGTTTGATATTTAGGTCTTTTATCTAGTTGGAGTTGGTTTTTGTGTAAGATGTAAGATATGATCTTGATTCAGTTTATTGCAAATGGATAACCAATTTTGCCAACACCATTTGTTGAAGATACTGTTTTTACCCCAGTTTAATGTCTTAGGGCCTTTGTTGAATATCAACTGTTCATAGGCAGATGGTGTCATCTCTGGGGTCTCAATTCTGTTCCATTGATCAGTCTGTCTGTTCTTGTACCAGTACCAGGCTGTTTTGACCACTGTGGCAGTGTAGTATGTTCTAAGGTCGGGTCATGAGAGGCCTCCCAGTGTGTTCTTCTTCTTTAGTAGTACCTTACTCATCTGGGGCTTCTTCCCTTTCCAAACAAAATTGGTGATTTGTTTCTCCATCTCGTTAAAAAATGACACTGGAACTTGTATTGGGATTGCATTATTAAAATAAATTGCTTTGGGTAAAGTAGACATTTTCACAATGTTAAGTCTTCCTATCCATGAGCAGGGTAGGTTTTTCCATTTATCTAAGTCTCTTTTAGTTTCTTGTAGTAAGGGCTTGTAGTTCTCTTTGTAAAGGTCTGTTGTTTCTCTGGTTAGATTAATTCCTAGGTACCTTATCTTCTTTGAGACTATTGTAAATGGTATTGATGTGATATTTTCTTCCTTAACAGTCTCGTTGTTGGTATAAAGGAATCCTACTGATTTACTTGTGTTTGTCTTGTATCCTGAGACTTTGCTGAACTCTTCTAACAGTTTGAGTAGCTTACTTATAGATTCCTTGGGGTTCTCTGCATATACAATCATATCATCTGCAAACAGGGAGATTTTAACTTCCTCTTTGCCGATGCAGATGCCCTTTATTTCTTGGTCTTGTCCAATTGCTCTGGCTAGAACTTCTAGCACAATGTTGAATACGAGAGGTGACAGTGGTCACCCTTGTCTAGTTCCTGTTCTCAAGGGAAAGCCTTTCAGTCTCTCTCCATTCAGGATGATGTGGACAATTGGCTTTGTATAAATGGCCCTTATTGTCTTGAGGAATTTGCCATCTATGCCCATTTTGCTGAGAATTTTTAGCATGAATAGGTGTTGGACTTTATCAAATGCCTTTTCTGCATCAATGGACAAAATCAGGTGATCCTTGTCTTTTGTGCTATTTATGTGGTTCATCACATTGATTGTTTTTTTGATGTTGAACCAGCCTTGCATCCCTGGTATGAATCTCACTTGGTCAGGATGGATTATTTTCTTGATATGTTGTTGTATTCTATTGGCAAGAATTTTGTTGAAGATTTTTGCATCTAGATTCATGAGTGATATCGATGTGTAGTTGTCTTTCTTTGTTGGGTCTTTCCCTGGCTTAGGTATCAGGGTTATGCAGGCTTCATAGTATGAATTTGGGAGTACTCCATCGCAGGTTAAGAAAAATTTTAGACATATATTCTAGTGTACCACATTTCTAATAGTGCTAACCAAAGTTAGTTTTCATGCATATTGTTAAAAAAGGCTGTATGCAAGTATAGCTGAGCTTCATTGGATGACTTGTGTGTATACATTGTTTTACTATTCAGGTATAGGCCCAAGCAGAGAAAAAAATAAATAAATAAAGGGTGCTAAAATCCTGTTCTAATCCTCCTTAAGATAATCCAAACTTTCTTTCCCCCATTTAGCTACAGGAAGAGATTAGAATTTACAATATAGAAAAATTACAAAATGGGAGACAACCACGTAATACTGGGAATCATGGCCTAGCCAAATTGCTACAAACATTTTTTTTTTTTTTTTGGTGGTGGGTGGGGGGGACATAATTCCTTTCATGACATGACTTAAAAAAAAAAAGATAAAAATTAGAACATGGAATCTGATCCCAACATGAGAGAGTTTCTGGTATTTTCAAATAGAAGGACATTTATTTTATGAATATGATTAGCCAAGGAGAAATGAGCACGGAAGAAACAGGATAGATAAAAAAAAAATTAAAACGATTTAAGCAAAAGAATAATTTCAAGTGAAATTCCAGTTCCAGGTTGACACAACAGAAAGCTCTGGTATATGAATTACTCTGAAGGATTTATCATATCTGAAAGCAAGAGCTGTTTTTATTGCCCTTTACTAATCCCTCAGTGGTAATGGGCTACCCTTGGTGGATAAAAATTACCAGGTGACTGTGGTTCTCTCCATGTCTGGGCAAAGTAATACTAAGAAGTTGCAATATGAGTGACTGAGATTACAGTGGAGAGAAGCTGGGTATTGACACACAGAAGAAGACTTAAACTGGTATCTAAGCTGTGACAGCATCCTCAAAAGCAGAAAAGGGATGCAGACACCGGTAGCATCCTGTGAAGCAGTACTTCTCCAAGTATGCTTTCCAGAATAGCAGCACCAACACCACCTGGTAACTTCTTAGAAATGTAAATTTTCAGATCTATATTCTCAATCTTTTCTTTTCTCTCTTTCCAGATAATGTTATTTTAAATATTGTGACTCTATGCTGGTAAATGTCATCATACGAAACTCCCACAAGTCTCTCTTATCTTTTTTATACCAACTCACCTGGTATTCATTGCTGACCTTCTGATGTCATATTATTCTTACTTTCATAGGTCTCACTTAAGGAGTTTTGGGGTTTTGAAGAGCTCCATGCATTTCAAGTAAAAATTTGAAGTTTAAACTACAATTAGAAGGGCTGGGAGAAAATAAATTAGGGAGATTGTACGCGATTTGCAGAAAACTGAAAAATAAAAGAGACTACAGAAGATGGTAGTTTCTTAAGCCACAGAGTAGACAATTCTTAGAGAGCTGTCTGGACCCTGTAAAATCTACATCTACTATATATAATTATCTACATCCTCACTTAAACTTTCACCAATGATAATGGATTATTTTATTTTATTCTGTTATCTGTCTCATATAAGTAAGCTCTTATCAACTAACTCTAAATGAAATTCTTCAAGAGACTGGCCAGAGAAATTAATATCCAAACCCTCAAATATTTTGACACAAAGGAAATCTTGGAAAATAGGACTGAAACTGAACATCAGATAAAGTATCTAGGTAAATCTTCTGATTACATGTATATTTTTTCACTATTTCCATAAGTGATTTCCTTTTACCCCCTATAACCTATATGTGGGCTTGACAATAATTAACACATTTTTCAGCATTTCCAGACAAATACAGACTTCAGTTAAAGAGGGCTCTGAAAGAAGAGAGATGTTGCTGGAATACAGTAAGTGTTTAGAAATAGACTTCTATTTTTAAACCCAACTCTATGCTGATTAGTCATGTCATATGGGACATGTTTCTTATTCTTTTCTGTCACATTCACTTGCACATAAACCAGAACCAAATCCATTGCCCTCAAGTCAATTCTGACTCATAGCAAACCTATAGGACAGAGCAGAACTGCCCTACAGAGTTTCCAAAGAGCAACCGGTAGATTTGAACTGCCGACCTTTGAGTTAACAGCTGTAGCACTTAACCACTCTAATACCATGGCTGTGTGTCCTTGCACACAGATACAGCTTAATAAATGTTATTATTATGTCAATCATCAACATCATTAATATCTAGATTTGCTTGTCCTTGGAAAGAGAATCCTGATTTCAACACATACATAGGGTCTGTTTAGTACAAGTAGCTATATTTAGCAATTCCTGAATTCTTTTTTATGTCAGAACTTTATAAAGACAACAGAAATTTGCTAAGAACGACTGAATCTATACTCTAAAAAGAGCTATAAATATTGCATTTTACATGTAGTTGGCTTTTAGACAAAAGCAAGTACTTTTCCTCTGCACAGCAGCATTTCTCCCTTACACGTCTTACACTGACAAGTCAGTAGAAAGTTATCTCTTCCCTCCCAAGCAGGAGCCCTGTTACAGTTAATGAAGACAAAGACATTCCATGGAGAAAGGGTAGTTTGCTTCTCTCCTGCAATTCCAAATAATCTAAATCCCAGACAATGTAATTTTGCATACTTGATAACAGGCTAGACAAGAAATTGGAAATATTGCACAATCTATACCACCAAAATGCCTCTTTTCTGCAAAGTGGGAGAGGTACCCTGGATCGGCCTGGAGAGTCTCTGATTTGGCAGCTCAGGAAAAACCATAACTTTTTTTTTTTTACCTGCTTTGGTTTCTGTATATCCTGGGCTAATAGAGCTGTTCTCAAGATTCCTTTTATCTTTCTGAACCTTATCCTGTACTTTGGGGTAAGTATTTATGCATGAAAAGCACTCTACGTTTGCAAGTCACAATTCTATGTTCACGTATTCTTCTCAGACAATTCTAAGGAAAGCACTTTGAGAACAAGATTTGAATATTTCTGATGTCCTGGAGCCAAATAATGTATTTATTTCATTTCATTCCTAATACATTTATGTAAATGTAAACAATATAGAATGATTTAGGTTTTCAGTTTCTTACCATTAGCAAACTCACAGTTATCTCTTGTCAGATTACAGAGATAACTGTGTAAATCTTGTCTTACCAATTTCTATTTCTGCAACTACTACATTTTCCTTGACACAGCCTTCTTCCTAGGACTCAGAGTGTGATGAACAATTGAAGTTTGATTATTTTAATATTTGATTCTTATTTTAGGGTTCTCATTATTTCCATACAAAATCATAATTTCTATAACATGTGAAAGTAAATAAAACTTTTTTTTTCATTTTAAGGAGGAAAGAATATATTCCATGAAGTACTACAAAATGCAGAACTAATTAAAAAGACATTCTTCACTGCAGTAATAATAACAAGGTTAGAGATAAAATTAATTTTCTATGGCTAAGATGGCTGATAATGTTGAGTATAAAAAATTTATTGCAGATTTCAGTAACTGTCATAAACAAATATCAGTGGTTTCCAGAATTATTAAAATTATGAAATTTTAGAAATCATAGAAGATATTTTTCTTTTTAATAAGTGTAATTACAAACTCAGCATCAGTTAAAAGAGAATATAGAGTTATTTTAAGCCACTTGATCAAGAAAAATTCTAATCAGCTTTCATATCTATCTAGAGAAAAGCTAATGGTTAATTCAGTGTGAATTCTCCAAAAGCACAGACCAAGAGCTTCTTTACTTAATACACTGAGTTTCAGGTAGGCATATTCAGGAACCACGTTTCAGTTTTAATTTCATCAAAAGGGAATAAATAATATGGTGCACATACGTTTTACACCAGTATTACCGAAATTTTTGTTCTAGGATAAATCAGAGTTTAGCCTTTACTGAGTAATCATTTCTATCTAGGAAACCCTGACGGGCATGGTGGTTAAGTGCTATGTCTGCTAACCAAAATGTTGGCAGCTCATATCCACCAGATACTCCATGGAAACTCTATTAGGCAGTTCTATTCTGTCCTATAGGGCAGCTATGAGTCAGAAGCCACTCTACAGCAGTGTGTTAACTCCTATCCACAGCAGACTCAAACAGCAATGAGTATGAGGATAGTGCCAACTGGGTGGCATTTCCCTGTGTCTTACACAAGGTCACTATAGTCAGACCTGACTCTGGGGAATCCAAACACAATGTTCTTTGTGCCCATTAACATCTGCAATATGTCCTGTGAAATAGGACATTATGCCATATGGATGTTGTGTGAATACCATATTATACGCAGGCAGTTCCTAGGTTATGTGCCCGGCTCTGTCCACTGTTTCACACATCTTATGAGCAGGAGCAGCCTGCACTGCAGCCTATCCACTGAACAAAGCCCAAGAGCTACACCCACGGAATACTGGAGGCCAGCCTTGCTGACTGTGCAGCTGCCGGTCAGGCAAATGCTACAAGGATAGCTGCATCAGCAGTGTGCACAATGACAGGTTCAAGGCAGGGAGGTGGAATGGGGTTCTGGAGAGGCAGCCACAGGGAATGAGTAGACAGCAGGTGCATGGGTGACGAGATCTGAACTCGCCGGAGTCGTCCTGGATACTGCTGATCTGCTGATGAAGCTACTTCCTGCTCCTTTTCAGTCACCGCTGCATTGGGAGCCAGGAGCCCTGGGTGTACAGGAGAGGTGGATGTCTCTGCCAGCATGTACAGCAGGAACAGAGAAGCCACAGTAACACTGTGCTGAGAAGGGCTGCATGGCTGCTTGGGAGCTGAAGCCAGAAAGAGGGAAATGAGAAGGAGAAAGTGCAGAGGGAGGTGCTATGGTGGTTGGGATGCACCCTGGAGCCCCACTGCTTGTCCATGAGGTGATTACGGTGTCTTTAAAACAAGGGCTGAGGGCTAGCAAGTAAACAAAGGAGAGCTACGTGTTCCTTTAATAATTAAAAAGCCTGATGGGACCTTGAAAGAATATGCAGGCGATACTGCCCAAAGGGAATGTATGTGGCACACAACTATATATATGTATGCATGTGTCTATGTACATGTATATATGTATGTATAGAAACCACGGTGGTGTAGCGGGTTAAATGCTACATCTGCTAACCTAAAGGTCTGCAGTTCAAATCCTCCAGGCCCTCCTTGGAAACTCTATGGGGCAGTTGTACTCTGACCTCTACAGTTGGTCTGAGTTGGATCCAACTCGATGGCAGTGGGTGTGTATATATATACGATATTTGCTAAATTTTTGCTGGGACAGTAGTGATTAGTAGAATGCATTATTAGAATTAGTAGATCAGTGGGACCTATGTTGGGTCACATGTTGCAATGATATTGAAAGCCATCTCCCCAGTATTTAAATTACCAGCAAATAAACCACAATGGGCAGATTTTAGCAAACTTTCTCAACTAAGACAGGCTAGGAAGAAGGATCTGGTGATCTACTTGAGAAAAACAGGCCAGAGACAACCTGATGGGTAGCAGTGGAACATCATCTGATATTGTGCCAGAAGATGAGCCCCTCAGACTGGAAACAATTAAAATATGCCAGAGAAGAACTGCCTCCTCAAAGTGGAGTCAGCCTGAACAATGTGGATGGAGTCAAGCCTTCAGGACTTTCATTTGCTGATGTGATAGGACCAAAACTGAGAAGCAACACCTGCAAACATCTGTTGATCCTCAGAATGTGCAGTGTACAAGACATGAATCTTGTAAGATTGGAAGTCATCAAAAATGAAATGGACCCCGCGAGGGTCAATATCTTCGGCATCAGTAAGCTGAAATGGAGTGCTATAAGCTGTTTTGAATCCCAAAATCATACAGTCTGTGTGCCAGAAATGACAAATTGTTCTTAAATGAACAATTCTATCCTGAACTACAATGCTGCCAGTGATAGGATAATATTCATACATCTATAAGCCAGCCAAGCCAAGTGCCATCGAGTTGGATCTGACTCATGGTAACACCTATAAAGAAGATCACACAAATTATGTAATGTATCAAGGACATCACACATGAAGAAAGTAAGAGGTCATTAAAAATACAGGAAAGAGTAGATCGAAATGAATGTGAGAAGAGACTTTGAAACTTGCTCTTGAATAATGAGTAGTTAAAGCAAAAGGAAGAAATGATGAAATCCAAGACCTTAACAAAAGATTCCAAAGGGTGACAACAGAACTCAAAGTATTACAATGAAACGTATAAAGAACTGCGGTTAGAAAACCAAAAGGGAAGAACACATTGGGTATTTCTCAAGCTGAAGAAACTGGAGAAAAAGTTCAAACCTTGACTTGCAATAATAAACAACTCTACAGGGAAAATATTAAACAACACAGGAAATATCAAACGAAGACAGAAAGATACAGAGTCACTACACTAGAAAGAATTGCTCAATGTTCCACTATGTCAGGAAGTAGCATATGGCTAGGAATTGATGGCAGTGAAGAAAGAAGTTCAATCTACTGACAGCATCAGCAAAAACCAAGGTGCCAGGGTTTGAGGGAGTACAAACTGAGATGTTTCCACAAATAGATGTAGCACAGGAAGTGATCATTTGTCTCTGCCAAGAAATTTGGAAAACAGACACCTGGCCAACTGACTTGAAGAGATCCATATTTGTGTCCATTCTAAAGTAGGTTGATCAAACAGATACGGAAATTGTTGAACAACGGTAATTTTGCACATAAATCAAATTTTGCTGTAGATCATTCAAAAGTGGTTGCGGCAGTGCATCAGGAGGAAACTGCAGGAAATTCAAGCTGGATCCAGAACAGGGACTGAAACCTGGACTGTCCCTGCTGATGTCATTGTTTGTATCTTGCCTGAAAGCAGAGAATACTGGAAAGATGTTTGCTGTGTTTTATCAACTGTGTAAAGGCATTTGACTGTGTGGATCATAACAAACTATGACAAAACTGTGAAGAACAGGAATTCCAGAATGCTTACATGAGGAGCCTGTACATAAGTCAAGCGGCAGTTGTTGGGACAAAGCAAGGAGATACTGTGTGGCTTCAAGTCAGAAAAGTGTGTGTGTTAGGGTTCTATCACTTGACATACTTATTTGGTCTGCATGCTGGGCAAATAATTAGAAACAGCCGGTATGAAGAACACAACATCAGGTTCTGCAGAAAGACACATTAATAGCCTGTAATATGTAGGCAACATAACCCTGCTTGCTGAAAGTGAAGATGACTTGAAGTACTTAATGATTAATACCAAAGACTACAGTCATCAGTATGGACTGTACATCAACATAAAGAAAACAAAGATCCCCTCAACTGCACTAACAGCAACATCATGATAACATACTTTTTAATGTGATCAATGATTTCATTGTCCTTAAATCCATCATCAATACTCATGGAACCCTCATAAAAGGACACATTACGTTGGACAGGAATGCTGCAAAAGATATCTTTAAAGTGTTAAAAAGCAAAGATGTCACTTTAAGGACTAAGGTACCTGATTCAAGCCATGCTATTTTCAGTCACCTCACAAGCACGCAAAAGCTGGACAATGAATAAGAAAGATGAAATAAGAATTCCGCCTTTGATTATGATGTTGGAGAAGGATATTGAAAATCTCAACTCCCAGAAGAATAAATCTTAGAGCAAGTAGAGCTGAAATGCTGTTTGAAATAAGGGAAGGCAAGACTCCCTCTCATGTACTGTGGACATGTTATCAGGAGGGACCATTCCATGGAGAAGGATATTATGTTTGGTCAAACAGAGGGTCAGTGAAAGACAGGAAGACCCTCAACGCAACGGAGATGTGTCATGATATCAAGGATGTCACACATGAAGAAAGCAAAAGATCATTAAAAAAAGAAAAAGACTGGAAAGAAAGAAAAGGCCAAGATGGATATCAGAAGAGACCCTGAAACTTGCTGTTGAATGTAGAATAGCTGAAGTGAATGGAAGAACTCATGAAGGAAAAGAGTTGAACAGAAGATTTTGAGGGGTAGTCCAAGAAAATAAAGTCAAATACAACGAACAGTTCAAAGACCTGCAGTTAGAAAACCAAAAGGGGAAAACACATTTGACATTTTTTAGGCTAAGAGAATTAAAGAAAAAATTAAGGCTTGCATTGCAACATTGAAAGATTTTATAGGTAAAAATGCAAACAACACAGGAAGCATCTAAAGACGATATTAGCAACCAAGGGGATGACAGCACAGGACTGGCCAGTGGCTCATCCTGTTGTGCACAGTATCACTATGATTTAGAACCAGTCTGACGGCACCTAACTACAGCATGATGCTGAGTAGTACTCATGGAAGCTTCCAGACTAAGACAGACTAGTGAAAAAGGGTCTAGAGATCTATCTCCCAAAATCAGCCAATGAAAACTTTATGGATCACAATGGTTAGATCTTTTGCATGATGTCATCCTGAGTCAGGCAGGAGCCAAGCCCACAGCCGTTAACAACAACCAAAAGCTTGATACTTTGATTAAAAAAAAAAAAAAAATCCGGGGTTCAGCTTCACATGCACTCACGAAACCATACCTTATTCAGGTGCGTTCATGGATTTACAATATAGAATTACATTTTCTTTAATGGACATGCCAGCATCTTATAGCAGAGTCCCCTGAACACTCAGCTTCACTGTACTGCTATAACTAATAGATACTTTGCTACCAATATCTCACTATATTATTACTTATCTCAAAGTAATGAGAATACATACTTTCCTCCTTCTACAATGATGCCCAAATGTCAAGGCATAATCATAATACTCTGTTCTTCTCACAGAGATGGAATTTAAATTCTCAGATACTCAGAATGAGAAATTAGGATGCCTTTTTGCTTCCTTTATAAAACCTGACAGCTTAATTCCAAATACTCTGGACATTTTAATTAATGAGAAGTGAAGCAACCCTTCAACATTAAAAGGAAAATCTAGCATTTGGCCTCTTGTAGAGGACAGAGTTTAATGTCAAATTATTTTAGGCCTTCAGATAGGATTTTTCATAACATTTACAATGTAAAGGTTTCATAACAATGCCAACATGTCTGCTCTATTAAGCCGGCATGCAGCTGAACCGATACAAATTGCCTATGATGCTAAGTGGTATTGATGTCTTAGCACAGAGATAAACTTGACCGTGGAAAGCGGGCCATGCCCCATCAGCAGCAAAAGAAAGATATTTGGGAAATGGAGAGACTTAAGTACTTACCACTTGTGGAATTGCCTGCCTGGAGCTGTGGCTCTGGGGTTCACCTGCTTAACCTTGAATAAAAGGAAGAGAGAGAATTAAATTGAAACTGACAGTCTGGTTTTGTATGGTAATTCTCTATTTGCTCCTGCTTTTCTTTGTACTCAGCCTTCAGGCATATACAGTGTATTCATTAAAGGTAACTTAAGCTTCAGTTTTATAGGATCAACTGCCTGGGCCAAACAGCAGATGAAAATATCGACAAAAGTAATTTCCACAATGTGCTGTATTCACACTACTTTCCAGACAATACGTCTTTCTCCAGAATTGCCAGGCTTGATGACTAGCTACAGATGGCAGTCATCCTTAGAACACTGGATGCTTGCTCCTACAATTGTAGATTTTCATAGATGTCACAACCTATTTAGTTTGAAAATAATGTCAGATTGTTCTACAATCATTAATTTACGGAATTAGAGGAAAAGAGTGCGATTAGGAAGTAATGGAAATGGGAATATTTTGCTCCTATAAGTTGCTGAATGAAATACAAACAGTCAAGATAAGACTTTGTTGAAAATATTTTTTAATATATACACATTTTAAAAAACTAAAATGTGGAAGGAGGATTAGGTACATTGTGTTTTGCTTAAAAGGCAATATGATCATATAAATGTTGGGTAGGTATAGCTTATTTCCTAAAAAAGGAAAATTCTCTCAAGTTCATTTAGAATTAGTTTAACATTCATTTGATCATTAGATGCAGACAGTTTTCTTCTCTAGAGATATCTAAACAAAGATATAGCCAAATGTATTAATGCAATGGCTTTCAAAGTTGTTTGGGCTATGTTCCATATTATGAAATATCTTTAACAATTTCTTAATAAGCACATGCATTCAGAAAGCAACACTCTCCTACAGAATCAAGGCTATTCACACCCACTGATACATGCACGTGAATGTTCATTGCAGTACAGTCCACAATAGCAAAAAGATGGAATCAACCCAGATGCCCAACAACAGAGGAATGAATAGGTAAACTGTGGTATATGTACTCACTGGAACACTATGCAATGATAAAGAACAACGATGATAGCAGGAAACATCTCTTAACCTGGTTTCAACTGGAGGACATTATGTTGAATGAAAGTAGTGAGTGACAGAAGGACAAATATTGTATGAGACCCTCAGCAGACTCATGAGTAACAGAAAAGACTCTTTGACGGCTGCAAAGGAGGGGAGGGCAGAAGGGCGGGGGGGGAGGGTTTAGATAGTTGTTAGAAATTCGATTGGGTGAAATCGATGACAGCACACGTTAGTAAGAAGATCAATATTAACTGGACTTCAACACAAATTGAGTACTCCTCACACCTTAACCCCAATATTGCAGGACAGAGTAGCTGGGGAGGGGGGCCGGGGACTGTGCTCTCAGGGGATATCAAGGCCAGTTGGCACAACTAGTGTTTTGCTAATGAGGACTCTCCACACCTCACACTGGTGTGTGGCGTCTGGAGGCTTAAAAGCTGCCAAGCTGCTATCTGAGGCTACAGCAAATTGTCCCAACTTAGTAGGAATGGTTATCACCAACGTCCGTAACAACATGAGGGAAAGAGAACCCCAAAGACAGAGAAATCCACATGAGTGAGTGTCTACATTGACTTGTGACCGGAAGAACCAGATAGTGCCCAGCCACCACCAGTGATAGCCATGATTCAGCTCACAAAGTTAATCTCACTGGCAATACAAGAATAAATACAGGTACACCCTCAGATCTCCACTAAGAGACCACAAATGATGGTCCAGGGGCTTCAGGGTTCCTCTGGGAGCATGGTCACTGGCCCCGATGCTGTCCCTGTCCATAAATCATAATGAAGGTCAATTTTTTGGACAACAATTGATTGGACTTGGTGGCTCAGAGTGATCATATTTTGTGAGTACTTTATGATTCTAGGCATCTATAGGATGTTGTCCTGCTGACCTCATACTGGAGGAACATTAGTAGGTGGAGAGGAGAAGATAGGAGACTGTTGGGAGGATAGGACATGTATGGAGCAGAGAGGAAGAGTGGGCTGCCATGGAGCAGGGAGAGCAGTGGAAGCTGCATATGGGTGAGCATGCAAATTTATATGGGAATATACATTTTTATTCAATCATAATAATAATAAAAAAGAAAACAATACTCATCATTAATGCCCGTCATGTACTGTGATATATTCTAGTCTATTTTATTAAAACACACAAAGAAATCAACTGATTAACATGGCCTTCAAAACTGGGTTTATGTTACCAATTTCCCTAATTTAAAAATACATTAAATTAATACCCCTTGATATCTCTTTCAGTCTTATTATTCTATCATAAAAAACAATATTACACAACATACTGATAGGGAAAAAAGAATTTCACATCTTAAAACACAATCAAAATAAAATGTAAAAAAAATGTGTAAGTCTTCTACTCTGTTTTCTTATGATCTTAATCTTGCATTTTGAAAAATTATATGCAGTCCAACACGCCTTCCTTTTGTTTAATCTTAGCCAGTTTGAGTAAAATTGTTGTACTTCTTCCAAGTTGCATTTGTTCATTCTCCCAACCGTCCATGATGTATTCAATAATCTTTGACAACATGACAATTCAAAGCATTGATTCTAGTACAGTCTTTCTTATTCATTATACAGCTTTCACATGAATCAGAGGTGACTGAAAATATCATGGCTTGGAGTCAGGTGCACGTTAGTTATTAAAGTGAATCTTTGCCTTGTAACACTTTAAAGAGTCCTGTGGCAGTAGATTTGTCCAATGCAATAAAAATGCATCCTTTGTCTTCTTGTCTATTGATTCCATGGGCCTTTGTTATGGAACCAAGAAAAATGAAATCATTGACTACGTCAATACTTTCTCCCTTTATTTTGAAGATTATTATCAGTCCAGTTGTGAAGACTTGTTCCTTTACATTAAGGTATAATCCATACTGAAGGTTTTAGTCTTTGATCTTCATTGGTCTACACTTTCAGCAAGCAAGGTGGTGTCATCTGCATATCACAGGTTCTTAATTAGCCTTCCTTCAATCAAGGGGCCCTGTTCTTCATAGAATTGAGATTCTTACACTGTTTGCTGAACACACAGATTGAGTAAGTATGGTAAAAGCATACAACCCATATACACACCTTTTGTGACTTTAAAACATATAGTAACCCCTTGTTCTGTTGCAGTAACTACCTCTTGGTGCATGCACAATGTCATCATCAGCACAATTAAGTGTTCTAGAATTCACATTCATTGCAATGCTGTACGTGATTTGTTTTGATCCACACAGTTGAATGCCATGGCATTGTCAGTGAAACACAAGGAAGTTTCTTTCTGGTATTCTCTACTTTCAACCCTGATCCATCCCATCTGACATCAACAATGATATTCCTTATTGTATGTCCTCTTCTGAATCTGACTTGAATTTCTGGCAGTTATCTGTTGACGTAATGCTGCAACCACTGCCAAGTAATCTACAGCAAGATTTTACTTACTCGTGAAATTATTCAATAATTTCCACATTCTGTTGTATAGGCTTTCTCTGGAGTGGGTACAAATATGGATCTTTTACAGTCTATTGGTCAGGTAGCTGTCTTCCAAATTTCTTAGGATACAAAAGTAAGCACTTTCATCTCTGCATCCATTTGCTGAAACATCTCTGGGGATATCTCATTAATTCCTGGAGTCTTGTCTTTCACCAGTGCCTTCAGTGCAGTTTAGATTTCTTTCTTGAGTATCATCATTTCCTGATCGTATGTCTCCTGAAATGGCTGAACATGCCAGCCAAGCCAAGTGCTGTCAAGTCGGATCCGACTCATGGTGGCCCTAGGGGCCGCAGTAGAACTGACCTCCAGAGTATTCAAGGAGCACCAGGTGGATTTGAACTACTGATGCTGTGGTTAACAGCGGTAGCACTTAACCCACTACACTGAACATAGACCAGTGTTTTTTGGTATAATGGCTGTATATATTCCTTCCATCGTTTTTGATGACTGCAATTGGAGGCTTGAATATTTTTAGGTTGCTGTTGTTGTTTTTTAACTTGAGAAATTCCAAGAGTGTTTCTCTTTTTTGTTTCCTATCTCCAGCTCTTGGTACATTTGCCTTCTCAAGCCACCCCTTGAAATATCCAATTCAGCATTTTTTACTTCATCTGTGAAACAACTGATATCTTTATTTCATTTTATCGTGATTAAATGAAAGCATACAATCCAAATTAATTTTGCATTCTCACCTACCTATAGCTCCTTCTGATCTCCTTGCCTGGTGACAGAACACTCTTCTTTTCATTTTGTACTTGTAATATTCTCTTAACAAGCTTCTGTCCCCTCCTCTCCACCTTTATCCCTCCTATCCAGAAAGAGACCAACAGGACAGCATCCTATAAAAGCTTAGAATCATAAAGTATACACATGATGTCGTCACATTGTGTCTCCGTGTCCAGTCCATCTTTGTCCAAAGAGTTGACCTCAGTAGTATTTTCTGCAGCAGCAGCAGTAGCTCTAGGGTCCATGCTCCCAAGGTATCCCACAGCCCATCAGACAATCAGCTGTGGTCCGTTAGTAGAGTTCTTGAGTTGCACCACTCCTTTTCTTGTGTTGACAGAGGGACTCACTGTTGTGTGCCTCATCACAGCTGTCTTTAGTGGTGGCTGGCCGGCATCATCTGGTTCTTCTGGTCACCTGTTGATACAGTCTCCCATTCACATTGGTCCTTCTGTCTCCTAAGCTCTTTTTACTTCATGTCTTTGTTGTTCTCATGATCATCTATTCCAGATGAGTTGGGACCATTTGCTGTACCTCAGATGGCAGCTTGCTAGCTTGCCACTCACCAATATGGGGTGCAGAAGACTCTCTTAGCAATAGGCTGTGCCAGCTGTCCTCGATGTTCCCTGAGAGCATGGTCTCCAGACTCTGCCCCTGCTACTGTATCCTTGCACTATTGGGTTAAGATTAGAAGAGCTTATGGTTTATGGTAAATTCCAGTTAAGATAATCTATACTGTGTTCTGTCACTGTTTCATCTAACCAAATTTCTGTCAACTATCTAATCTATGACCAACCATCTCCTCTGCTCTCCACCCCTGTAGCCATCAAAGAGTCTTTTCTTCTGTACATAAGTCTATTTTTAAGTCCTTATAGCAGAGGTCTTGTACAATATTTGTTCTTTTGCCACTGACTGATTTCACTCAGCATAATGTCTTCCACTTGAAACCAGGTTATGAGATGCTTCCTAAAATCATCATTGTTCTTTATCATTGCACAGTGTTCCTTTGAATATATGTACCATAGTTTGTTTATCCATCCATCTGTTGATGGGCATCTAGGTTGATTCCACCTTTTTTGCCATTGCGGACTGTGCTGAAATAAACATTTGTGTGCATGTATCTGTTTGTGTGAGAATCTTCGTTTCTGTAGGATATATTTCCAGCAGTGGGATTACTTGGTCAAATGGTATATATATTTCCAACTTTTTAAGGAAGCTCCAAAATGCTTTCTAAAGAGGTTGTACCATTTTGCAAACACACTAACAGTGTGGAAGAGATCCCATCTCTCCACAACATCTCCAGCCTTTGTTGTTTTATGATTTTTGGTTTATGGCCAATATTGTTGGGATGAGATGGTATCTATTGTAGTTATGATTTGGATTTCTCTGATTCCAAATGATTGTGTGCATTTCCTCGTTATGTCTTTTGGCTGCCTGAATGTTCTCTTTGGTGAAGTGTCTGTCCATCTCCTTTGCCCATTGCTTAATTGGGTTATTTACTTTTTCTTTGTTAATATTTTATAGTGCCTTGTAGATTATGGAGATCAGACATTGGTCTGACAGGTAGTTGCCAAATATTTTTTCTAATTCTGTAGGTGGTCTTTTAACTCTCTTGATGAAGTCTTTGGATAAGCAAAAATGTCTGATTCTTAGTAGTTCCCATTTATCTATTTTCTGTTGATCATGATTTGTCAGATTTTGAAGTCTGCTTAAGCTGTGTATTAGAAATTCTTTTGTTGACCCTATTTTTTCTTGCATGATGTTTATCTTTTAGGTTTGATATTTAGGTCTTTGATCCATTTTGAGTTAGTTTTTGTGTAAGGTGTGACATAGGGGTTTTGTTTCAGTTTTTTGCAGATGGACATCCAATTTTGCCAACATTATTGGTTAAAGAGACAGTTTTACCCTAGTTCCCAGTCTTAGGGTCTTTGTCAAATATCAACTGTTTGTAAGAAGATGGTGGCATCTCTGAGGTCTCAACTGTGTCCCATTGGTCGACAAGTCTCTTTTTGTACCAGTACTTCAGGCAATTTTTATTACTGTGGCAGGGTAATAGGTTCTAAGGTTGGGTAGTATGAGGCCTCCCACTGTGTTTCTCTTCTTCAGGAGTGCTTTATTTATCTAGGATTTTTTCCCTTTCCAAACAAAGTTGGGGATTAGTTTCTCCATCTCATTAAGAAATGACAAGAGAATTTCCATTGAAATTGCTTTGTATATGTAGATAGCTTGTATGAAGTGGACATTTTCACAACGTTAATTCTTCTTATCTATGAGCAGGGTAGGTTTCTCCATTTATGTAAGTCTTTTTTTTTTTTTTTTGGCAGTCAGGTCTTGTAGTACTCCCTGTATAAATCTCTTATTTCTCTAGTTAGATTTACTTTCAGATATTTTATCTTCTTGGGAGCTATAGGAAATGGTATTGATTTGGTGATTTCTTTTTTGATCATCTCTTTGTTGGTATAAAGGAATCCTACTGATTTACTTATGCTTATCTTATATCCTGATTCTTTGAAGGATCTTCTATTAGTCCCAATAGTTTACTTATGGATTCTTTAGGATTCTCTGCATATACAATCATATCATGTGCAAATAGGGAGATTTTTACTTCTTTGCTGATGCAGATGATTTTATTTCTTTGCTCTGGCTAGAACCTCTAGTACAATGTTAAATAGAAGTGGTGAGAGTGGGCATCCTTGTCTAGCCCCTGTTCTGAAGGGGAATTCTTTGAGTTTCTCTCTATTCCATGTGATGTAGGCAGATGGCTTTTTCATAGATGTCCCTTATTGTACTGAGGAATTTCCCCTGCATCTATCTTGTTGGGAGTTTTTAACATGAATGAGTGTTGGACTTTGTCAACTGCCTTTTCTGCATCAAGTGACAAAGTCAGGTGATTCTTAACCTTTGTGCTATTTATGCGGCTGATCACATTGATTGTTTTTCTGATGTTGAATCAGCCTTGCATCCCTGGTAAGAATCCAACCTGGTCATGGTGCATTATTTTTTTGGTATGTTGTTGGAGTCTGTTGGCTAGGATTTTGTTGAAGGTCTTTGCATCTAGGTTCATGATTGATATTGGTCTGTAATTCTCTTTTTTTGAGGGATGTTTCCCTGGCTTTGGTATCAGGGTTATGCTGTCTTCAAAGAATGAATTTGGGAGTATCCCATCCCTTTCTGTGCTGTGAAATAGCTTCAGTAGTATTAGAGTTACCTTTTCTCTAAAAGTTCAGTAGAATTCTGCAGTGAAGCCATCTGGGACAGGGCTTTTTTTGGTCGGTGGTTTTTTGACGACATTTTCAATGTCTTCCTTTGTGATGTGTTTATTAAGTTGTTCTACTTCTCCTTGCAATAATTTTGGTAGGTGATATGAATAGAGAAATTTGTCCATTACTTCTAGGTTTTCAAGTCTGTTAGAGTACAGTCTGTCATAGTATTCTGTTATGATACTTTGATTTCAGTTGGATCTGTTGTGACATCTCCCTCTCATTTCTTATTCAGGTTGTTTCTTCTGCTGTTTTTCTTTTTGAAGTTCAGCCAGTGGTTTATCAATTATTTTCATCTTTGCAAAGAACCAGCTTTTGGTTTTATTAATTTTTCAATTGTTCTTCTATGCTCGAATTAATTTAGTTCTGCTTTCATCTATATTGTCTGTTTTCTTCTGGTGCCTGAGGGATTCTTCTGTTGCTTTCTTGCTACTTGTTCAAGCAGCAAGGTAAATTGTTTGGTTTAGGTCCTATCTTCGCTCCAGATGTGTGCATTCATACAGGTAAATTGACCTCTGTGCATTGCTTTTGCTGTATTCCATAAATTCTGGTAAGCTGTGTTTTCATTCTGATTTGTTTCTGTAAAGTTCTTATTTCTTCCTTGATTTCTTTTGTTACTCATGGCTTTTTGAGCAAAGTGTTGTTCAGTTTCCATGAGTTCAACTTTCTCCCTTTGTTTTTCCTGCTATTGATTTCAACTTTTATGGCTATATGGTCTGAGAAGATGCTTTGCAATAATTTAGTGGTTTGGATTTGGTTGAGATTTGCTTTATGTTCTAACACATGCTCTATTTTGGAGAATGGTCCATGTGTGTTGGAGAAGAAGGTATACTTAGCTATTGATAGGTAAAAAGTTTTGCATATGTCAATGATTTCTAGTTGGTCAATTGCTGCAATAAGATCTTTTGTATCTTTATTGAGCTTTTTTCTAGATGATCTGCCTATTAGTTAAAGGGAGTGTTGAAGTCTCCAACTACTACTGTGGAGTGATCAATCTCATTTTTCAGTGTTGTCAGTGTTAGTTCAATGTATTTAGATGCTCTAGTATTAGGTGCATAAATATTTAATATTGTTATGTCCTACTTATGTATTGAACCTTTTAGCAATAAATACTGATCCTTGTCCACGATGGTGGATTTTATATTAAAGGCTATTGTATCTGATATTAGTATTACCACTCTTGCTCTTTTTTGTTGGGTTAGTATGTATTTTTCCATCTGTGGAGGGCTGCCCCCCCCCCGACATGAGGATCAAGGAAGATGCCTTTTAAGAGGGGCTTTACAACACCCTCGGTTTATGAAATTATATTGGGAAAACCTGACCAGGAACTTCCAGGAAAAAGAGCTTGGAGGAATGGATTTCAATACAGCATGCCTGAAAGCACCAAGGCCTGCCCAGCCTCGCTGGCTTCCCCCTAATTGCGTCTCCCCTCTCCCTTTTCTCCACAGACACAGGTTTACAAAGAAACCCCTGAAAGGCTCCCAAGGACAATTCTCCACACAGCCATTAAAACTACACAAGCATCTCACTCCCTACAGCAGAAAGATAGATAAACTTCCAAGTCCATTATAATTGGTATGGCAAATGAATTATCACTAAAGAAACATCTTACTTAGGGCAGCTGGGTTGGATTAGGGGATGGCAGACATTTACTATCTGCACAGGAAGAGCTAAATAAAAACTTAGAGAAACAAATGGAGACAGCCAAATGGTGAGGCTTTGAGGAGTCTACCCTTCTGTGCCTTCCACTTTGAGGTATGAATAAAACCACTAAAAGTGTTCATTGACATCTACCACCATAAATACCTCTCTCAGACCATTATCCAAAAAGTTTTAGCAATTAACTAGACAAAGAAGACCACGAGGGGTCAGTTTCTTGTTAGCCAATAATGATGAATCAGTTTCTTGTTAACCAATAGTTTATATGATGAAGAAAATAGGGTGAAAATTACATCACCTCATCTATAAAAAATAAAGACAGACAGCTCTCGCTGTCTTGGTCAGGCTGCCTTTAACCAAAAAACTCTTTCCTGTCTCTCTCCATTCTTTTCCCACCAACGCCTCTCCCTCCCTCCATACAGGACCCTGAAAAGTGTCGGAGCTGGCTCCTGGCATCCATCCCTTTATTTTCAGTTTATTCATATCTTTGAGTCTAAGGTGCATTTCTTATAAGCAACATATAGACAGGTTGTGTCTTTGATCCAGGTGTCACTCCAAGCCAGCCAGCCAATTGCTGTCAAGTGGGATCCAACTCATGTCTCTTTATTGGAGCATTCAGTCCATTTACATTCAGTGTAATTATTGATAGGTATGTGTTTAGTGCTGTCATTTTGATGCATTTATTTTTGTGCTGTTCATGTTTTCTACATTGCTCTTCATATTCTGTTCTGGGTCATTCTTCTTTATGGGTTGAATTTTCATCTTCTTCAGCACTGGTTTTGCATTTGTTCAGCCTTCTGTATTGTGCATCTTGTTTCAATATATTGCATTGTTATTTTGTTTTGTGGCTATCCCTATGATCCCCCTTCCTATTCTAAATTTAAACCAGACTTTACATTCTGCATATCTTCTAAATTTATTCTCCATCTGAAGGGGTTATAACTATTGTAATATATCCCTCTTTTTAGTGTGATGATGCTGTAGTTTTCATGTTCTGATTTTTGGTTCCCTTCTTTTAATATTGTAGCTTTGATTGAGCTTTTTAAATTCCCTAAGTGAGTAGGATTCTGGATGCTGTGTCCTATATTGCCTCCTTAAGCATACACTTAATTTTTTTTTTGCTTATCTATGCAAATAACTTTTTTCAATATGTTTCTTACAGTTTTGGTTAGGTTTTTACAAAGTCTCTAAGCTTCTGTTTATCTGTGGATGTCTTAATTTCACTGTCATATTTGACAGACAATTTTGCAGGATATATAATTCTTGGTTGAAAGTTTTTGTCCTTGAAGGATTTGAATGTGTCATCCCATTGCCTTCTTGCCAGCATCATTTCTGCCAGTAAGTCAGGCAAAAGCCTACAGGGCCTTCCTCTGAATGTTAGCATTGCTTTAAGGCTTGCTGCCTTTAAGAGCATCTATTTATGTTTCGTTTTATTCAACTTGATTATGTCTTAATGTCTTTCTTTTGGGGTCTAGTTTTTGTGGCATTCAATTCAAGTCTTGAATACCTACCTTCTTTCATAATTTCAAGGAAATATTCTGTCAGTAACTCTACAACAGTTTCCTGTCAGTATCTCTACAACAATATTCTGTCAGAAATTCTACGACAATACTCTCAATGGTCTAAGTTTTGTGGCATTCAGTACACATGTTGGATATATATGTTCTCATCTTTCATAATTTCAGGGAAGTTTTCCATCAGCAACTCAACAACAAATGCTCTCTGTATTTTCATCTATCACTCCCTGTTCAGGAACTCCAATTATTCATAGATTATTCTTCTTAATAGAGCCCCACATGTTTCTTGACGCTTCTTCATTTTTCTTATTTCTTTTCTCATAAACCCTGGTGTCAGTTACTCTATCTTCAAAGTCACTAAGTTTGGCTTTCATCTCCTCAGTTCTGCTCCTTTGGCTTTGGATTGAATTGTCTAATTCTGTAATTTTGTTATTGATCTGCTGGGTTTCAGAAGGTTGCTCTTCTGTCAGTTCAAATAGCTTGATATTTCATCTTGTTCTGCTACATTTTGTTTAGTCTCCAGGAGAGCTCTATACATAATTCCTTTGTACTTAACCTCTGATAGTTTCAGAAAGGTTTCTTCTCTGGGAAGTTTTTTTGATTATTTATTTTGGAAGTGTTCTGGAGTCATGTTGAACTGCTTCTTCTCAATAGCACTAATTTTTTTTGTTGTTGTTGATTCTTGTTTTCATGCTACCTAGAAACTGTTTGGTTTCTCTAGTGTTGCCTCAACAGGATCTGAGGTATAGTTCTAAGAGAGGAGTAAGGGTACTACCAGTTTGGGTCACCAGTTGCCTCTGTGTAATCTAGTGACTGGCCCCAGGTGAAATCTCTGGGGTGGTGGCTCTGTCTCCTGGCTGGCAAAGACAGTGCCCTACTTATGGAGTTACTGGGGGGCTGTCAGCTGACACTATGATGTGGATCAGTGAAGGGTGGAGGAGATGCTGCCAACCCTGTCAGCATTCAGTTCTTTGGGTGATCTTATTTTAAAGAGGTACTTTACTGCTAAGACAGGAGCTGTGTAATAGCTGCCAAAATCGGTCAGGCTCTCAGGCGTCGCAGGCCCTGTCTTCTGGCTGACAAAGAGAGCACCTCATAGGCCATTCCCAGATGCTATGACATGGTTCAAAGTAGGGAGGGGTTACGTGCTTGCTGCCATCTTTTGCCAGGCCTCACCAATAACTGTAATCATCCTTGTCCTAAATGCAGCTTTTCTGCTGGAGAAGCACTTTCCAGACAGGGGCTACTGTTCCACATGAGAAATACCCTCTGTTAACACCTCCAGGTGCGTGACTACAACTGCCAGCTGATCAAGATGGCATCCTGTCCAATCTGCCCTTCCTGCCATGAAACTATAGAATCTCTGGTGTAGCTCAGAAAAGAGAGGGTGGAGGGTCAGTGGTGCCCTCAGTCAGCAACCTGGCTTTCAATATGTTGCTATCCCAAGCACAATCTCTTTGCTGCACTATCACTGTTTACTTAAGCACTGCAGTTCATTGTATTAGCTGGCTTATGCCCAGTCCCCACCTCCCAGATAACAAACAAGGTGTCAGCACCTGCTGTCCTCTAAAATGGTGTGTCAGCAGAAGCAGGACTCAGTGTGCCTATGCTCTGTCTTTGAAAGAGCTTTTTTTCCCCTTACTAGAGCCTAGACCAAAGTGACAACACTATGCCAGATCCTAGAGCTCCCCAGATGTCCACACTACTTCATTCAGTTATCATTTTGGACCTTAGTTGTCAGAGGGAATTGAGGAGATGTGTCTAGTCCACCATCTTGGCCCCACCTCCTCACTTGCTTTCTTCATGTATAATGTCCTTGATGTTATCCTACAGCTCATGTGGTCTTCAGTTATTTATATTCATTCCTTAGAATCTATCACTGAGATGGTCCCTAAATTGACATAAGATGTCAGCATTGACTTGATGGCAACAATTTTGGGGTGTTTTTGTAGTTAATGTCATAATTTGGCTCTCATGGATTTGTTCTAATTTTCTTCTATTTTAACTTGAACTTGCATGTGAACAATTGATGATCTGTTCCATAGTCAGTTTTTGTCTTTGTTCTAATTATATTGATCTTGGGTAAAATTACATACATAAAAATGACTGAGGTATACAGAAAATAAAAGAAAAGAAACATTACTGCCAAGTTGATTTTGACTCATAGAGACTCTATAGAATAGAGAAGAAGCGTGCTGTGGAGCTTCCAAAGAATACTTGGTGGATTTGAACTGCTGACTTTTTGTTAGCAAGTATAACAATTATTATGCCACCAAGGTTTGTTAAAAAAAAAATAATTAGTTTCAAAATCAGCTAGGCCTAAATTCAGTTTAGATATTAATGAATTGTAAGTTTCTAATCTGTAAAATAGATACAAAAAGTATAGAGCTTTTCTGAAGATTAAGATGTGGATAATAGATATTGATAAATAGGTAACTATAAATGAATATATTACTATTGTGTAAATAATGGGGCTTACAAGTGCCTACAAACTGCAAAAGTCAAGCAAAGTCCATGGACATGTAAATTAAATGTAGTATAGTATCCTGGATGTGATCCTGGAACAGAAAAAGGGCATTAGAGAAGAACTAATAAAATCAGTAGGCTAAATTATGGGCTTCAGTTAAAAATAATCTATTGGTGTTAGTTTATTAATTTTGACAAATGTGACAGTTATTGAAAATATTAACACTTGGAAAATAATGAGTGTGGGATATATAGAAATTATTATCTTTGCAATTTTTTCTAAAAATCTAAAACTATTCTAAAATTAAAATTTAATTTTAAAGAATAGAACAAATCACATAATTATTTAATAAACATTTATAAGTATACATATATAGTATATACATTTGTTAAATTATTACTAAAAACACAGATTTCTGAAAGCTTTTTCAGGTTTTGAAAGTTCTCAAAATTCTTGGACTTTCACATGAAATAATATAGGACAGACAATGAATATTTTTCTCCTCTTTAATTTTGCAATTTTCTTGAAAGAGCCAATTTTTTTTGACTTGTTGAGCTTGTATTGATAAAATAGTTATGGCTTGATCCGACTCAACGGCACTTGGCTTTTGGCTTACATAAATCTGTATTAATAGAATGACTAAATGTTCTAAAATGATACTAGCTTATATTCTGACAAGATTCCAGTTTTAGTATTTCTAGACAACGGGACTCAGTTGTAGGCCAGTATTCATAACTCAGCTTCATTGGCTGTAACTATGTTCACCCTGTTGATATTAGTTCAGAATACTCCACTCTTATCTAACAGTTAATTACCATTTTGACATTAAGGCTAATTTCATCTCACATTGTCCTCATATTGGCCTCAGATGATTAAATTGTTAGGTCTGCGTTTATTACGTAATTAAGGTAGATAAATCCACAAAATTGGAATCATTAAAAACATCCATTTAGTGGTATAGCCCAACATCTCTTTTCTAAATTCAAATGCTCACAAGTGCAAAATAAGCTCTCACATTCGTCCTGCCCTCGCATATACCACATTGTTATCAGCAAATATTTTTGGATTAAAATATTTGATGATCAAAATTCGAGCTGACTAGTTCAAATTATTGCGTAGGATTTGATTTCTTCATCTGAAAATAAACAGTGATATGAAATCCCCATGGTTCTTGAAAGAAATAAATAACTCCCTGAGGTAATGTGGCCATCACCTCCGATACCTACCTAATTATTTACCTATACTTCCTCACTTCTTGTCTCCCTTATACGTTGTCCAGCTTGCACGTGCATATGAGGCAACTGAAAATACCATGGTTTGGGTCAGATTCACTTTAGTCCTCAAAGTAACATCTTTGCCTTTGAAAACTTCAAAGAGGTCTTTTACATATAGATTTGCCTAGTCCGATATGGCCTTTGATTTCTTGACTGCTGTTTCCATGAGCATTAATTGTGGATCCAAGTAAAGTATGAAATCATTGACATTGCTTTTGCATAGGTACTCTTCATTGCATTGAGAGACTTCCCTTCTATAACTATTTTAGTGAGAGTTTTCATCAAGAACAGGTGTTGGGCTTTGTTGAATGACTTTTCTGCATTGACTGACAAGGTCGTGTGTTGTTTTGAGTTTTGTTTCCCTTTATGTGATGCATTTATAAGATGGATTATATTGATCAATTTTTTTAAATTGAACCATCTTTGTGTACCTGGTATGAATTCTACTTGATCTATTGTATTATTCTTTTGATACAATGTTGAATTCTATTGGCCAGAAATTTGCATCTTTTTTAGTAAAGTATATTTAAAATACATCATATTATGCCTGAGGAAATGGACTTGAGCCAATAATTTTATCTCATAGTGACTTCTTTTGTAATCATTTTGAACGCTCCTTTCTTTCCCCTAAAATATATTCACCTAGAGCAAATCTAGACCAATTTGTTTGATGTCAAATTAATGCAAACACAAAAATAAAAAATAAACAACAATAAACAGAATACTAGAGCAGTGAAGATGAGTTATAATCATATCATGCATGCATTCAAAAGACAGAGAAAAAAGAATGAACAAAGAACAAATAAGACAACAGAACATTAATAAAAAGAAAGCAGACACAAACTTACTCCTAGTAATAATTACTGTACATTTATAAAAAACAAAACTCAGAAATAATCAGAATAGACAAAAGCCTGACTCTACTATATGGTATCTACATATAACATATAAAGTGAAGTAAAAGCGCGGGAAATGATAGGACACACAAAGACCAGTCATTAGAAAGGTGGAGTGGCAGTATAAATATTATACAAGATACCTTTGAGGACAAAAGCTTATAACTAGGGATAAAGAAGGATACTTCATTGTGATAAAAATGAGTATATTGTGAACTCACAAAAATTCTGTAACTATATATGCACATAACAGTAGAATTTCAAAAACGTGAAGACAAACCAGATATCTCTGAAACTCCATTAAAAACAAAATAAATATATTAGCACCATTAGTTTCCCACATAAATTTATAGCACCAGTAAAACTGATCTGCTATTCAGTTCTTAAAATACGTATGAGTATTTACCTCAAACAGAATAGGAAAACAAATATCATAACTAGAACTTGTCTTCTTTCAAATGCAATTCATGTATATTTAGTGTTTTAATTTGTTTTTCAAGTGATCACACATTCTTTTCTGCATACAGAATACAAGTAGCCTATTAAAGCATGTTCTTTTTCTCTAAATCATTATATAATCCATTTAGTTTTCCTTTAAACATGTAATAATTGGAAAACTGCATATTCCAAAACAATGTATGTAAATACTTCCAGAATTCTTTATCCAGTCCCTGCATTAGACCACACACAGAGTTTAAAAAGCTGAGTGATTCCAAATTGGCTTAATGAGGATCATCACACTTGTCACATGTAGGATCTCTGTGAGTTATTCGCATTGACATGTAAGAGGTTTGAAAACCACTGAAATGTAGAATAACATTAAAACTAAAGTTGTTTTTAAGCTCTCTTTCAAGTGTATATAACGGAGTGCCACATGCCAAAGGAGAGTTCTAACAGACCACAGATACATCATCTCTGCTCTTGTCAGTGCTATTTCTATTATAAAGGAGACTGTGAATTGCTTTTGCATGTATTAATACTTCCCTCATCTTAATCAATGAAAAGAAACACATTTTAAAACTTGAAATTGCATGTAAGGATGAATATTGTATCATCTCACTTTTATAAAATGATGAGAACAGGTATGTATACAGAGACTAACATGTATTGGTGGTCACCAGGAATGGGGGTGGTATTCCTTCTCTAGGTAGTATTCAATTTTTATTTATGGAAATTGAAAGGAAGTACCAAATACAGGAGAAGTATGCATAGCTTCAACAAATTAAATGATGCATCAAAATTGCATACAAAAAAGGATGTTTTGGAAAATGCTATGTTATACCTTTTTCAAAACAATAACAGAAATATACATATACACACATGAACATATTTGTGCGTGCATGTGTATGTACATAAGCATGTATGTTTTTGTGTATGCATGCACACAGGTACTCATGTATGTGTGTAATTTATATATGTTTTTATATATATAAACAAATGGGGATCAAGAAAATATTACTTCTTAGACATAATCACCTCAAGGGATAAGTTATCTTGATTCGGAAGATGTAGAATCTAAGTCTTGTGGGACAAATCAATCAAGTAGTGTATTTCATAAAGCTTATTTTCTACATTCTGTTTTGGTGAATAGTGTCAAGCCTGCAGGTATCCATTTAAGATATAATTGTGGGTCTCTCCTTATCTAGAACAAAAGAGAAACAGGAAACAGGACTCAAAGAAAGAGCTAGTCTACAAGATTGTCTACACAAACTATAGTGTCCTATACCCTGAGATCAGAAAAATGAGATAGTGCCCAGCTACCACTACCAAACCTCTGACTGGGGCACAATAGATGGATCCTGACAGAAAGGGAGGGGAAAAAAAATCAGACTTCCTGGATTCATTGAAACAGAGGAATTTTTAACACTGTTGCCCAAAATGAAACTGTCTCCTGAAGTCGCCTTTTAGCTAAATAGCAGGTTAGCCAATAACTTAAAAAATATCACCCATTTTAAAAATTTTATTTTATAATCAATTTTGTTGTTGACAATATATATATAGTAGAGCATACACCAACTCAACAATTTTTACTAGTATAATTCAGTCACTGATTACATCATTGGTTGCTCAACAGCTTTCCCCCTCCTTTTTGTTTGAGTAGTCTATTCTTTTTAAAAAATCATATGTATGTCATGAAAGGATCAATAACTACACTAAAGCATAGATCAGTGAAATGGGGGCAATGAGACTAGATCAGTGAGAATAAGACAGCTAAAATGGATATAATGAGAATGTCAACACAATGTGAAGAATTTAAACAATGTCACTGAACAATGCCCAGCCAAGTGCCGACAAGTCGGATCCACTGCTACAATCATTTTCCCCCAAAGTACAGTGAAATATTATATTTAAAAAATAAATAAATAAATGTGGAATTCTGCTTATTTACAAATAAATAAACCTTATACTATGACTCTATTTTATAAACATTCATACTGTTCACCAAAACTTTATTTTCAATGCCTCAGCTTAAAAAAAAAAAAAAAACTCCACTGATCCACGTTTAATCTAAGATTTTTTTTTAATTTCTTTAATTGGATCCTGAGTATTAAAATTTTTGTGGGATAAATTATCTTCCATTGTTTTTGTTTTCATAAATATTAACTGAAACTTCAAATACTCATATTTTATTGTAATAGATGTATATGCTATACCTAGATGATAGAACTTAATATTTTTTTGTATAGGTTAAGTGCAAATATATGTCATTATAAAAAAATATGTTAGAAGACAGTGCTGTGATAGCCAATGTTATTCTGTAAAAGTACTCATTTCATAAATAAAAATCCAGTGCTTTGGTAAATTATCCTGCTTTTTCTCATTAGATAAATTTGCTTCCCAGAAGTAGACTTCATATGTAAACTGGATAATTCTGGATGGTGTTTTCCAGTTACCTGTGCACTGGGGGTGGGAAAACTATACACTGAAAAAACAAATGGGAAACATCACTTCAGCAGTCCTTTTTCTTACTGCTTTATTTGACTTTCTTTTTAAAAAAACATACTCTATTCCTGTTTTTAAAGCTTTAAAAAATCACATAGCTATTTTTTATGTCTTCCTTTTCAAGTCAACATCCCTCTTCATGGAGTTGTCAAATATGTTTCATTTTACCCTTCAATGGCCTTCTAAAGTGCTAACTTGTAGAGAAACAAGGATGTCAGCCAAGGGATATAATATTTGAAGAGCTTAAAGAAGCTTAGCTTCCACAATCTCAACTACTATATTCCTAAACACGATTTCCCTAAGAGTGCACCTGAAGTCAGAGATCCAGCCTGCTCTCCTTTCTAAGCTACATCTCAGTCACCCTTCTCTCGTTAGAGAAAGAAACATCTTCCAGTTCTGAAGAGGCAACTGTGACAGACAGGAGTGAATTCAACTCAAAATTCTCATGGTAGATCAAATCTCCTTACAATCACGATAGACCTGTTTGTTTCCCTTGTACTCCACATATTTTTAAGGGTAAAATACAGCCTAAGAAACTATTTTATCTCATGTCTCACTGTCTTGGATTCAAATATGTTTCAAGGCATACATTATTCTGGGACTTCTGGCCAACATAGCACTTTAGAAAGAAGCACCAGGCCATCCTTCTATAGGAAAGACCAGAAAAACAAGGAAAAAGAGATACAAACATCATCCTGGAATATGATGTGCCAGATGAAGAAATAAAGATCTCACCCAAAAACTCAACATAACAAGAGATTGCCAGAAAACAGAGAGTGAGAAGAGACATGAGAAAAAAAATCCTCATTAGCTAACCCAGCATGAACTCACCATCTTAGATGCCTGTTGGAGATCAGCAGGCAGGGAACACATGAGAGCAGATTTACAGAGGTATCCACCAAGGGCAAAGCACTTGGTAGAAAGCAAGGCACTCTTTTCCACACCCATCTTCTCCCTGCTGCTCTGCCTCCAATAGCTCCTGGCTAACTGTGACAGCTCAGCTGGCTGGAATATGCAGCTTGCACCCCACTTGGATTTGACCCAGCCATATCAGAAGTCAGCTGAGGTGAGTACACGAGGGCACATTCAGAAGCTCCCCGAAGGACACAGATCACCCTCTGGACCTGTCCTCCTACACCATAGCCGAGTGACTGGCCCTGTGTATTGACAAGGATGTAAAAAATATCATGACTGCAGACAAGCAACCCACAAAGAACCTACAACTTGCCTGCTATGATATAACCAAGAAAAACAAAAAAGTAGGACAAAACAAACAGATCTACAACTAGTAAGCAAAGGAATAACTCCTAAATGGCCCAAAGACAACTGAAAACATAAAAGGATATTTAAAAACAACAGGAAGACTCCAGTAGGTATCCAAAATAAATACCAGATAATTTTCCAGTAGAAGAAAGAGCACTGGAACTACCTAATAGGGAATCAAATCTCTAATATTTACAGCTATCCAAGAACGGAAGTGAAAGCAGACAAAAACAGAGGAACAAATAAACAAATTCATGGAAAAGGCAGATAAATTCATGGAAGAATTCATGAAAATAATACAGGAACAAAATAGTGACATAAACTCACAACTAGAAATCATATCAAAAAGAAAAAACAAACCCTAAGAATCCAAATGAGAAACAACAAAATTTCAGAAATAGTGTCATAAAAGGACTGAGGAGCAGGTTTGAAACGATACAACACTTGATCAGCAAAACTGAAGAGAAACACTTGGACACATCTTCACCTGAGGAGAAATGAAAGAAGCAAAATGAAGAAACCCAGAGAACTATGGGGGATATAATCAAAAGCAAGAATACGTGAGTTATCAGAGTTCCAGAAGAGGGGGATAAAATGTAAAACAGAGATGATCACTGAAGAATCGCTGAGAAAATTTCCTTAATATCATGAAAGACAAAAAGCTGACCATCCAAGAAGTTCAACCAACCCCATATAGGATAGAACCTAAAAGAAATCACCAAGGCATATCACAATTACCCTCACTAAAACCAAAGACAGAGAAAAAATTCTGAGAGTAGCTTGAAAAAACCAAAAAGTCAAACACAGAGGAGAAACAATAAGATTAAGCCCTGATTATCTGACAAAAACCATGCAGGTAAGAAACCAATGGGATGAAATAAAAACTGCCAACCATGGAAAGTGTACCCTACAAAACTCTTGTTCAAATATGATGGTGAAGTTAGGACATTTTCAGATAAACAGAAACTAAGAGGACATGTAAAAACCAAACCAAACTTCCAAGTATTATTAAAGAGAGTCCTTCAGTCTGAGAACAAATGATATCAGACCATAAGGCACAAGACAGATACCAGCCCGGGAAATGAACTCTCAAGGACTATTCAGAAACAAAAGAATTAAAGCAGGGAACCAGAGAGGTTAATCTGTAAGCCACAACAACATCAGAATAACAGAAGAGGGAATAAAAAGTGTAGATATAGGACTTTCTAATGGAGTCAAAGGCAAGGCACTACCAAATAATAACAGGTTTGTTCAAACCTAGGAAGACAAAGGTAAACTTCAATGTGACCATAAAGAGATTTAATAAACCTACTTTTCAAAAATAAAAAAAGGAAAACATAAAGTCTCAATAAAAACAAAAACAAAATAAATGAAAAGGAAACCTACAAACCAAAACAATTTAGCACAGGACAGTAAAAAACAAACAAACAAAAATGTCAGCACCACAAAAAAAAAAGGCACTATGAAATTATAATAATAAACTTACATTTTTCAAAAATTATATTGAATTTAAATGGACAAATTACAACCATAAACAGACAGAGAGTGACAGAATGGATTAAAAAATAACAAAATTCATCAATATGCTGTTTACAAGGGATACATTTTGTAAATAAAGACACCTGGTACTAACGTAAGGACAGATAATTGCCCAACTGAATAGAACTGAGAACCCGGATGTGAATCCTTCTGCGTGCTGTCACCTGGTCTTCAAAGAAGGCTCACAGTCCATCAAGTGGGAAAAGGATGGCTTTTTAGCAGTTCGATGGTGCTGGCAAAACTGGATGACATCTCATAACAGGAAGCAAACTAGAGGGCATTATGTTGTGTGAAATGAGTCAGTCACAGAGGGACAAGTGTTGTGTGAAACCACTGCTATGAAAACTCACGAGAAGGTTTAAACATAAAGAGAAACCAGCTTTAAGGATTGTCAGGGAGGGAAGGAGTGGGGATGGGGAAAAAAAAAAGATTACATTATTCTTAAAGAATAAGCCTGAAAGTACAAAGCGAAAAGACTCCAAGTAACAAATATAAAAGGTAGTGAAACTTTATCTTATTCAGGCAACAAGTATTGACAATACTTCTTGATTGACACATCTATGTACTCATGTATGCTATGAAGAAAGCATATCTGAAATGTCTGCTTTATTTTGCCACAGAGACGTTTTTGACTATCATTTTAAGGTAAATATTTTGCATAAATTGAATAAACTCATTAGCTCTAAGACTTTAAAGAAAATGTATTAAAACATAACTAAAGGCATTTAAATCATCCTGTCACCCATGGATTGTCATTTATTAATTTTACTTCAATATTTTCTTAGCATCAAGGGTTATACAATCCAAGTATTTTGTTAAAATGTAGATTTGTGGTTCCACTGGCTGATATCCTAATTCAATTATCCTGAATTTAGAGTTTAGTAATCTGCCCATCACAAAGATTTCCAATAGAAGCTGAAGTTAGTAGTCCTATACATATAATTTTATTTTTGATAAAATAAATACATAAATGTACTATATATACATCTTTACAAAAACATAAGCAGGTGTATCATTATAATAAGATTAGTGGGAACTACAACTGTAAAGAATTATTTAATTTCCAAAAACTGAAATATAACAGAAATTTGAACAGTGCAAACAACAGGTTTAACGTTTTTTCAAAGTCTCTCCTTTCTGAAAAAGTTTGCAGTCAGATATTTGCTTTCCCCCCCGATGATACAGTAAATGAACAAAATTTCTAATCCCTATAAACTATCTAATCTAAAACAAACCCTTGCCCCTCCTCCCTGCCCTTGTAGCCATGAAAGTTGTTACTTCTGTACGTAAGTCTACATTTAAGTCCTTATAGCAGGGGTCTCATACAATATTTGTCCTTTCGCCACTGACTGATTTCACTCTGCAGAATGTCTTCCAGTTGAAACCAGATTATGAGATGTTTGCTGAAATCATTATTGTTCTTTATCATTGCATACTGTTCCATTGTGTATACATACCATAGTTTATTTATCCATTCATTGATGGGCATCTGGGTTGATTCCTTATTTTTGCTATTGTGGACTGTGCTGCAATGAACAAACTTGTGCATGTATCCATTTGTGTGACAGTCTTTGTTTCTGGAGGGTAAATTCCAAGCAGTGGGATTGCTGAATCAAATAATATACCTATCTCCAGCTTTTTAAGGATGCACCAAATTGCTTTACAAAGAGGTTGTACTATTTTGCAAATCCACCAGCAGTGTAAAAGAGTTTCGATCTCTCCGCAATCTAGCCACCATTTGTTGTTTTGTGTTTTTTAGATTATGACAAACCTTGTTGGGGTGAGATGGTATTTACTGTAGTTTTGATATGGATTTCTCTGATAGCTATTGATCATGAGCATTTCCTCACATGTCTTTTGGCTGCCTGCATGTCCTCTTTGGTGAAATGTGTGTCCATCTCCTTTACCCATTGCTTAATTGGGTTATTTACCATTTTCTTGTTGATATTTTGTAGAATCTTGTAGATTATGGATCAGACGATGGTCTGACATGTAGTTGTCAAGTATTTTTTCCCATTCTGTAGGTGGTCTTTTAACCTTTTTGATAAAGTCTTTAGAAGAGCAAAAGTGTTTGATTCTTAGTAGATCCCATTTATCTCTTTCCTGTTGGTTGTACTTTGTTTGTCAGATTTGAAATGTGTCTAAAGTGTGCAGTAGAACATCATAATTGATCCTACTTTTTCTCACATGATTTTTATCATTTTAGATTTGAAAATTAGGTCTTTGAGCCAAGTTAGTAGTCTTTCTAAATCAAACTTTGAGAAATGCTGCTTCTCCAGGCAACTGGTCGCTCTCTCCAACTGTCTCCTGCAGCAAGTAGCAACTTTGCTCCAAATCTTGAAAAACACAAACCCTAATAGTTACTCCAACCCAGATCTTCTTCCTGTCCTTTCTTCTCTGTCCCATGGGTCACTATTAGTCAGAATCAATCTGATGGCGCTGGGTTTGTTTGTTCATTTGGCTTGTTTTTTTTTTATATACACAGCAGCAAAAAAAATAAATAAGACAAATGCAACATTTTCAAGTTATCATGTTAGAATGAAAACCCTACATCCAGAGATCCACAACTTTAGGTTTAGATGACAGACAAGTTTTTTTTTTTTTTTTTGGTCTGATTTTATCTGGCTCCATTGACTCACTTGTCCCTAAAAGTAAATACTTCTCTTCTTGATCTTCCTAATGGAGTTTTTCGTAAACCATTGGTAGCTAGAGAAGCCTAACATGTGCAAGTGCAAATATTATGGAAATATAAATTATTGTTGTCAATCATTATGAAATACTTAGGCTTCAGTCTCCACAAGACGTCATAATGTGCTCAAACATAGATCGCCAATCAATTATTTCTATACTAACATACCAAAAAAAAAAAAGAAAAACATCCACTGCCATGGAGTCGATTCCAACTCATAGCGATCCTATTAGTCAGAGTAGAACTGCCCCATAGAGTTTGTCAGGAGCACCTGGTAGATTTGAACTGTCTACCTTTTGGTTAGCAGACATAGCACTTAACCACTACACCACCAAGGTTTTCATACTAACATAATAACTTGAAAATATTACATTTGTCTTAATTATTTATTTTTTTGCTGAAAACTGTATAAAAACCCAAACCAAACCAACCAAACAAACCCAGTGCCATCAAGTCTATCCTGACTCACAGTGACCCTGTAGGACAGAGAAAAACTACTCCCATAGAGTTTCCAAGGAGTGCCTGGTGGATTTGAACTGCTGACCTTTCAGTTAGCAGATGTAGCACTTAACCAATATGCCACCAAGGTTTCTGATAAGGGTACAGAGGTGAAAAAAAAAAAAGATATGATTGGATCTATAATGCCCAAATTGCTATTTAGATAGTGTGAAATACAAATGTTTTAGCCCAATCAACAAGTTCTATTTTATTATTTACATGGGACCCTTAAGAATTTCACCACTATAAACAGCCAGACCAAAAAGGCCACCTACTGTCAAATTGACTTCTGGTCATAACAGCCCCATAGGGTTTCCAAGGCTATAAATGTCTACGAAATCAGACTGCCACGTCTTCCTCCCAAGGAGCCACGGGTGATTTTGAACAGCTGACCTTTCAGTTTGCAGTCGGTCGCTTTATCCATTGTGCCACATGGGCTCTACTTTGAGGTCAGCTGATAACAAATTGTCCATCATCTTATCTGTCTGAATGATAATGTCAGACTTACAAAGGATGATGTTCATCGTTATTAATCTTTGCTAAGCCACCTATCTATCGATTGGAGAGTCAAAGGAACATTTCACTGTCTCAAGCTCTGTTGAATGGGGGATTAGAGGTCAGATCAGAAGAAGAAAGTGATATTCCAGTGAGACGCAAGAGATCTGGAAAACAAACTGTCACTCATGGATTCTCACTGAGCAGCTTCTGAATTTATGTAACTGAGACAAAAAAAAAGGACAGACATAACATAAAAAGACATGATTCTGCCTTCAAGAATGGTAATTGTGAGTTCGCTATGACAGACTATGCATCAATTCCTTGTCCTTGTGCTAACAGTGTCACATCATGATTTCAATTAATGATTTTGTGGTCTTCCTGCTACCTTTTTTTCCCTCTTATACATACCAATGACATGATAATCTTCTGCAAAGCCATTTCTTTGTTCAGGTTGTCACATGATAAATAACTCCAGTGTGTTCCTATATAAGCATTGCTTGAAACCCAAATTGCTTGGGTTAACAAGAAAGACACTTCATGATGTGGATTCTAGCCTCTTCTTCAGTAGGCTCCTCCACTACATTTCAGCAGCAGCCTTTTGTTTAGTCAACCTGGGATACACCTTTTATACTTCACCTGGTTTACTCAGAGAGGTGTGTTCTATCATTCCTAGTCACTGAAGACATAGTTCAAGGCAGTGTCTTCTCTAACGGCACGGAGCAACTTGAAACGAATCTTTCCTGAATGTTTCTCTCCAGGACCAAAAAAAAGAAAGAAAGAAAAGGAAAAACTAAGAGCAGAAACATAGAAGAAAAATGTTGGTGTAGGTGGAACCCAAAGTATAAGAGTTATTGAGAAGTGTATATCTGAATTTTAGTTTAAGTGAAAAAAATGGACACTGTTAACTCTTCAACAGCGTTTGGTCCCATCCTGTACTTTTTCTTTCATTTTATCTAAATCTTCCACATTCCCTCATCCATCCTAGTAAATGGTGATGCTAAATTAGTCTAGGAAAGATTAGTAATTCCAATAAATGTTTAAATTGTAACTTATTTGTTAAGGATTCACAAATGACGTTTTTTAAAATCTTTTATTAATACCAATTCTTTATTGCTTAACCAAAGTTTCATTAAAAAAAAGTCAGGGGACTTCTTCAGAAGGGAAAGCCAGAGACAGCGGTATTCCCTTCTGGATTCACAACGTTCAGGAAATTTGGACTAAATCAGTTTTATGTGCATTATTAAACCATGTCTGTTTCTAGGTTTAATCAAGAAGTCTCTGTGTAATGTACATATGAATTTAAGACTCATAGGATCCATCAGGGCTGGATTAAGGCATGTGAGAGCCCTAAACACTAAGAACTGTAGTACCCCCTCCTCTGCTTACTCATTCATTTGAAAAGAATATGTGAGTTATATATATATACACACACATAAGGTGCGTACAGGAGACTTACTGGGCAGCTCCTGTCCAGAGGCAAGATGAGAAGGTAGTGGGAGACAGAAGAAGCTGGTTGAATGACAAAGGAAATACAGGATTAAAAGAAGGAAAGCTCTGTCACAGTACAGTGAGAGTAGCTAAAGACTTGCAACAAAGTGTGCAAATTTGTATATAAGAAACTGATTTGAACTGTATACTTTCACTTAAAATACAATTTAAAAAAAAAGAAGAATTGGTCAACCCTGAACCATTGCAGGAGTTAGTATATAAACAGGACCTAATGCTATTGAAGGAAAAACTCCAAGCTGCACTGAGGGTAGTGGAAAAAACAAGACTCTAGGAACTGATGAAATGCCAAATGAAGTGTTTCAACAAACCGTTGTGGTACTAGAACCACTCACTTGTCTATGCCAAGAAATTTGGAAGAGAGCTACCTGGGCAACTGGCTGTAAGAAATCCATATACATATGCCTATTCCAAGAAAGGTAATCAAACTGAATTTGGAAAGTATCACAAAATTTCCTTAATGCCACAGGCAAGTAAAATTTTACTGAAAATCATTCAAAAGCAGATGCAGCAGTATATCCACAGAGAACTGCCAGAAATTCAAACAGGATGGAGAAGATGTGAAACCAGGGATGTCATTTCTTGAAACAGAGACTACCAAAAAGACTTCTACCTGTGTTTTATTGACTATACAAAGGCATTCCACTGTGTGAGTCAGAACATTCTGTGGATGACATGGCCAAGAATAGAAATTTTAGAACATTTAATTGTGTTCATGAAGAACCTGTACACAGGCCCAGAGTCAGTCACTGGAACAGAACAAAGGGACACTGTATGGTTTAAAGCCAAGAAAGGTGTGTGTCGTGGTTATTCCCTTTTGTCGTACCTATTTGATCTGTATGCTGAACTAGTGATACGAAAAATTGGACTGTGTGGAAAAGAACGGAGCATCAAGATTGGAGGAAGACTCATTACAGAACTGCCAAGGGAAGTTCTTTGAAGGTGACCACAGTGACATTCAGCAATGAGGTATGTAGCACTTTTTCCAGGATGACTTCATGAACTTAATTTTCAGCCATCATAAATAGAGAGATCATTGAAATTATGAATGACATCATTTTACTTGGATCCAGAATCGACACTCATGGGACCAGTGGTCAAATTAGAAGACACGTTGCAATGGGCAAATGTGCTGCAAAGGACCTCTTTAAAGTTTTCAGAAACAAAGTTATCACTTGAAGGAATAAGGTGGGTCTGATCCAAGCTGTGGTATTTTTACATGTCTAATTTGCATGTTAAATTTGGCCGATGAACAAGGCAGGCTGAAGAAGAATTGACATCTTTGAATTATAGTGTTGATGAAGAATACTGAATACACCACAGGCTGCCTAAAGAAGGAATCAATCTGTCTTGGAGGAAATACAGCCAGAATGCTCCTTGCATTCAACAACGGTGAGACTGCATTTCAACACTTAGGATGTGTTATCAGAGCATCAGTCTCTGGAGAAGGACATCATGCTTGGTAAGGTCATGAGAGTCAGCAACAAAGAGGAAGATCCCTAGTGAGATGGACTGACAAGTAGCCGCAACAATGGGCTCAAGCATAAAAATGATTAGGAGGATGGTAGGAGACCGGGCAGTGTTTCATTCTGTTGCACGTGGGTTTCTATGAGCCAGAACCAATTCAAGAGAACCAAACAATGATAATGCATAACATGTTAAAAACTGGAGAAACTGTGTGAGGGGTATTGGGAACTCTACACTATTTTTGAAATAGTTTCTGTGAATCAAAATCATTCTAAAATCAAAATTTTAACTTTGAAAACATAGAAGATGAAGAGAGCAAATGACTGTCACTGAGGTATTCTGTACTTTCAGCTGTCACTGATGAGCAATAATAACTAAGAGTAATTCTCACAAAACATTTAAAGTACTACACGTGACCTTCAGAGGGAAGGGGAGAAGCTGTCAAACAGTTAATCCTTTAGGCCGAGATTTTGTTCAAAATAGAAAACACATGAAGTGGAAAATAATGGTTTTAAGAAAATTATTATGAATAGCAAAACCTGTTAGACATGAATAATTGTGAAAATTATGCTAATCAAACAAGGCAAGCGTCAACTTATTCTTCAATATTATAAAAATGATATCTAACCTCTTTTCTGTTGTTTTCTGACTGCATTTCCCTAGTATATTTCTTTTGAATATTGGAAAAATGTAAGATGAAAGTAATCAGTCAATAATTCCCACTTTATATGAAGAAGTTTCCTAATCTTAAGGTTAAAATGTTGTAGCATAATTCCTACAGTTTGTGAGACTCTTGACATCTTTTCATGGTTGTATACATATATATTGCTAGCAAACTTTGAAAAATACTACAGTAATCATGTTTTAAAGTGTCTCTTCATTTTATACATATCATTTCCATTCTGAATGTCCCCTGCAAATATCTTCTCATGGTCTTTACATGGTGAGATGCATTTCCCAAAAAGATATTCATTACAGGAGTGTAATTATGATCTCTAATCATTATCCTAGTATTTTGTTTTGCTGTGTTTTGTTTTCGTTTATGCATCCCCAGAACTTCAGTGCTCGTAAGAAATACCATTATGCTTTGCCTTGTGTTTGTGTAATTTTAAAAACACTGTGATTGAAATTAATTCATTAAATTACTTTATATTTCCTTCTAGCTGAATAGATGAAAAATTAATGTTTTTCCAAATTTGAGCAAGAAAAGCCCATTACGAAAACTTTGAATTGTTTCATTTCACAAATAAAGAGTACATTTGATTTCTTCTTCTTATTTCTCTCAGAGAAGGAACACTGACCTTCAACAGTCTGTAATTTACTCTCAATTGACTATTTATCACTATAAACATCTACATCTGTTGTTGAAGTTTCTCCTGTCAGAAGTTGTTTAAAACGCCCTTCCTCCCTTTAGATATAAAATGTTCATTCATTGTATGTGTTTCCGTTATTGAACAAAATTCAGCATTTAGTAAAAGTACTCCTGGGATTCATACTACAAAATTACTTAAAAACAGTAAAAAAAGCAAGAAGGAAAACACATAGTGTTTTATGTTTTCTTTTCCTGTAAACACAGATTTTAGTTTATTTGTAACAATATGCTATTTATCGCCATTTAAAAGACAAGTAAATTTAATAGGCAGTGGAGTTGAGGACCCAGTAAAGAAATACCAAAATTTTATAGTTGTTTTGTTTGTGTGTTTTTTAATGCCATGAACTTCACAATTACTTTGTTGATAACATATTATTATATTTTACTGGAATTTCTTATGTTATTTCATTTTGCTATATCTTTTTTATTGATATGTGTTCAGAAAAAAAGTCTGATCTGACAAGTATATATGAAAATAGGTTATATAACAAGACAGAAGATACAGAAACCGACCAGAAAATGACACGAAAAAGCACGGTATAAGCATCAAAGTTAATTGTAAACTCAACCCCAGAAAGGCTGACAAAATTTTATATGTCAAGTTTCTGTTTTAAAACGATGAAACTAGAATACTTTTTCAAACAGAAGTAGCATACATATTTCTGAAACCAAGAAATCTTCTGTCACAATTTGTGAACAAGACACAGAGAAAAGAATGCAGTGAAGAAATCAGTGATTGGATGTGAAAAGCTAGCTCTGTGCTGTTGAAAACCAAAAAAATAGGATGATTGCACAATTCCAAGTGAATTACATTTTTTCCTAAAATCAATAACTTTATAAATCTGTAATATTTTGTATGTTTTTAACCATAATTTTGAAAAACATGATTATAGCCATATACAATTTAGTTTTCCAGCACTCTTGATGTAATTTTCACAATAGATTGACTTGACTGCAGAGTTCAAAATTTTACTACAGTATCCAACTCAAACCTAATGTCTGGGCATTATAATTTGAATAGACAGTAGGATCTCTGTAAGAACAATTCCAGCATTTTCTATAATAGGTAACTAGATACCCTGTTATTCTCCAAAATAGCCAACATAGGTTATAAAGCATTATCTCTTGGCAGAGCTGAAGAAGTAATAAATTTGCATTTTATAAGATTTTGGAAACTGACACAATTAGATAGAGATATTCACAGGCAACTCATCATGAGTAAGAACAAGTGGACCAAAGCAACAAGATACTCCGGTATGGGACACTGGGGAATGTAACATAAAGAAGATACTGTTATATAAAGGACCAATAAAATATGAGTAGATAAGCAGTGTAGAAGAGGATATGGTTTGAGAGGCCAAGGGATGAGAAGGATAATTTCAAAACCTGTTCTTAATAATGTTAAATACTGGAGAAGTCAACTCAGAGAAGAACTAAAATGTCATCAGTGGATTTTCTTTTTTAGGTGATTTCAGCAAGAGCAGTTCCCTTGGAAAGTAAAAGTAAAGAATAAATTCAACGAGGCATAATGGAAGATGAGGACATAGACAAAGAATACAACAGATATTCTTGACAAACTTTGTGAAGGAAAGAAGACTGTGATTACTAATTACACAGATTTTTTTTCTTTTTTAGGGATCTGCATAAGTCTTTGTGACTTAACCTATTTACCCGTGTTCAATTAGAAAATGATTCTAACTATCAAAAGTTTGGATAAACATATTTTTTCCTTAATGCTTTTATTTTTCTCACTTCAGTATGACATAATTACCATCAAGATAATGTCATAATAGTGCATTCAGCATAGGAGACCAGACGACTGAAGAATATGCCCCAACAACTATTTTAGAGCACAACACATATATGAACTATTCTACTATCTTAGCTTCTTGATGCTGTGGTAAGAGACATACTACAAGTGGGTGGTTTCAAAGAACAGAAATTTATTTTATTGCAGTTCAGGAGGCTAGAAGTCAGAATTTATGGTAAAAGCTCTAGCAGGAGATTCTCTCTCTGTGGGCTCTAGGGAAGATTCTTGTCTCAGACTCTGTAACCCCACTGTTCCTCAGTTTCTTGGCAATCATCACCTGGCATGTATCTTTTCTCCCTTTTCCATTTGTTCCATTCAGTGTCAAATAGGCTTCTTTTGTGCCTTAAAAATCATTAGGATTAAGACATACCACACACTGACATAACAAAGAAAATCTTATTCTCAAATGGGATTATATTCACAGGTACATAGAATTACTTTGAGGAGACACAATTCAATCATCCCATTATCTCTATCCCTAGCACTAAATTGTATAACTACAGGAACTCAAAAGACTTAATGTTTTTCGGTAGTCTATCAGAATCAAAATTACTTGGTAACTTATTTCAAATACATATTCCCAAGTCACCCTTTAAGGCAAAGACAGAAGTCTGAATTTTTAAGTAAATATCCCATGTAATATTTATTAGCAACTAAGCATGAGAACTAGGAAGCAACTAGAAACCTGACTTAGTCATCTGCTGCTGTTACAACAGAAATACTATAAGTGGAAGGCTTTAACAGAGAGATTCAATCTCTCATAATCTAATAGGCTGCAAAGTCTGGAAATTCCAGAACACCTAGCTGTGCTCTTAAGGAATCTGTATATGGATCAAGAGGCAGTTGTGCAAACAGAACAAGGGGATGCTGCATGGCTTAAATTCAGGAAGTTGCACATCGCGGTTCTATCCTCTCACTGCACCTTTTTAATCTGTATGCCTAGCAAATAATCTGAGAAACTGGGTTCTACAAAGAAGAACGAGGCATCAGGATTGGAGGACAACTGATTAACAACCTGTATTACACAGATGACACTACTTTACTTGCTGGAAGTGAAAATGATTTGAAACACTGATCAAGATCAAGAAACATAGCCTTCAGTATGGATTGCAGCTCAACATCAAGAAAACAATCTTTACAACTGGACAAGTAACCAACATTGTCATAAATTGAGAAAGGGCTGAGGTTGTCAAGAATTTCTACTTACTTGGCTCTACAATCAACACCCATGGAAGCAGTAACCAAGAAATCAAAAGACGCATTGCATTGAGAAAATCTGCTAAGGACCTCTTTCAAATGTTGAAAAGTGAAGACTTTTTAAACAAACTTTGAAGACTAGAGTGTGCCTTACCCAACTCATGGTATTTTCAATCACCTCATATGCATGAGAAAGCTGGACTATGAACAATGAAAACAGAAAAATTGATGCCTTTGAATGGTGATGTTAGAGGAGAATATTGAATGTATCATGGACCACCAAAAGAGCAAACAGATCAGAAGAAGTGAAACCAGAGTGCTCATTGGAAGCAAATACGGCAACACTGCGTCTTACATACTTTGGACGTGTTGTCAGGAAGGGTTAGTCCCTGCAGAAGGACATCATGCTTAGTAGAGAGGAGGGTCAGTGAAAAAGAGGAAGACTGTCAATGAGATGGCTTGACACGGTGGCCACAACAGTGGGCTGAGGCAAAACAAAACAAAACAAAAAAACAAAAAAAACATTGTGAATATGGTACAAGACTGGGCAGTGTTTCATTCTGTTGTTCATAGAGTTGTTATGAGTTGGAAACAACCCGATGGCACCTAGCAACAACAAGTCCAAATTCAGGCTACCAACTCCAGAAGAAGACTTTGTCTGTCAGCTCTGGAGGAAGGTCATTGTGAGCAGGCTTCCACTGGCCTGGGAGTATTTCAGTACAGGAATCTCAGGTCCAAAGGTTGTACTCTGTTCTCAGTGCTGCCTTCTTAGAGGTATGAGGTCCCCAACTCTCTGTTTGCATCTCTTTTCTTTTATCTCTTGTAAGATAAAAGGTAGTGTCAGTTACACTCCAGAGAAACTCTCTTGAGATCAGGAATGTGATCTTAGTAAAGGTATTAAACTCTATTCTAATTTTCTTTAACATAAAATTACAATCACAAAATGGAAGACAACCACATAATATTGGGAATCACAGCCTAACCAAGTTGACACATATTTCTGGGGGAAACAATGCAATCCATGACAGAACCTGTGCTCTACAATCTCAGTTTTCCTCTCACAGCATTTATGGGTGCAGAGAAGAGAATAAGATAATACATCTTTGAGGTCAATTCTAACCTTAACATAATTTACATGAGAGGAAATTGCCTGGATTGGGGAGGGGGAAATGGGAAGGGGAAGAAGCCAAGGGGAAATACTAATAGAAAGGCAAAGTCAGAAAAATCATCAGAAATCAGGTGAGGCCAGCAATAATTATTGTTTCACTTAGCTAGAATATGGACAATCTTATAATCCCCAGGATACTAGGTAGAGGATTAAGACGCATTTACCTCAGAGGGTGGAATCAAGATGGTGAATTTAACACACGTCTCTCTAAAGCTGTCTGGAAACCAAGACCTGAATTGATAATTAAATGGAGTGTTTTGGATACGTAGTGAGCCCTAGGATGAGGCATAGGGCTGTTCATTTGGATTTCATACCACTGAACAGAATACCTCCTCTCTTTCACTGACTCCACTCTCAGTGAGTGTGGGCTTGCACAGACAAAGGTAACTCACCATTTTAATTTTTTTCTCTGTCTTAGTCTGTGGGCGGAGCTGGGACTTGATCAGGTGCTAACGTCAGACATAGTGCTGGTGGGATTGGCAAGTGAGAGTGCCATATTTTGAGAGCATGGCTTTGGACTTTGTGCATCTTGGCACCTTTGGCTTCTCTTTTGGTCTCAACCATAGCGTACCCTGGACACAGACAGGCAGCAAGCTTGTGATCCATTGGAGGGTGGATATAACCTTATGGAGGCCCTAGCTGGACATAGTTCCTAGGCTGGGAGATAGTGTCCGCCTGGGAGAGAACGCTTTTCTGGCAAAAAAGCAGTATTTTACAGTGTCACCTACAACTGGGGCTTGGCAACAGAGGCTGTGGCCTCTGTGCATCTCGGCACCTTGGGACTCTCTGCCTCCACCATACCATAGCCTTGACCCAGACAGGAGGCAAGCTTGTATGGGACACCATCTTTTTCCACTGGGAGGGGGATATACAGACATGGAAGCCTGAGCTGGACCTAATTCCTGGGCTAGGAGACAGTGCCTGCCCAGAGAAGAATGCTTTGCCAGCAGAAAAGCAGGATTCTACACAGTGTCGCTTACAGCTAGGGCACGACAGCAGAGACTAGCAGGGCAGTAGCCTTTCTGTATTTTGAGCTAGTTTATAACATCTGGGGTTTGATATAGAGGTGCTTGCTTTGCCAGCTGGGAAGAGGGACCTATACACCTGAAAACCTGACTGACTTTGGAATTTGTCAGATACTTTTTTACCTCTCATTTTAAGACAGCATAGAGAAACAACTGCAGTCCATTCTCACAGCATTTCTCCCAGCCACTATTGATCTGCATGATGACCCAAAAGCAACAAACTCTGGAGAGAACTGTAACCAAGAAATCAACAACGACTTCAGAAGACCCCCAAAAGAAAGTACCTCACAACTTTCCAGATGAAGAAGCTTTTCTGAAATTATCAGAAGGTGAATACAAAAGGATTATACATAGAGCCCTCCAAGGCCATATACAAAATGCAGAGCAAAATGAAAAATTAAGCAACCTGTTCGATCTGATGAAACATCATTATTCTGAAATCCAACAGATCAAGAACAAAAAGAAAGACAGAAACTTCAATTCAAAGCCAAGAAAAGAGAATGGAACAAATGGAAAATAGACTTTCTGATTTAGAAGACAGAGCAACTGACTCCAGCATCTTTGAGGAGAAATCAGAAAAAAAGAAACAAGAAAAATGAAGAAGCACTAAGAAGCATATAAGACTCTATTAAGAGGAACAATCTATGATTAATTGGAGTTCCTGAACAGGGCGAGACACCTGGGAACACAGAGAGTATTGTGGCTGAGCTGCTGACAAAAAACAACTTCCCAGAAATTATGAAAGAAGAGAATATAGACATCCAAGAGACATATCAAATATCATAAAATGTAGATCTCAAAAGAAAAACTTCAAGACATATTATAATCAAGCTTAACAAAATGAAACATAAGCAGCAGCTCTTAAAGGCAGCAAGACTCAAAGCAAAGCTAACATTCAGAGAGAAATTCTGTAGGCTTTTGTCAGATTTCTCAGCAGAAACAATACTGGCATGGTGAAAGTGACACAACACATTCAAAGCCTTGAAAGATAAGAACTTCCAACCAAGAATTATATTTCCTGAAAAACTATGTTTAAAATATGAAAATGAAACTAAGACATTCACAGAGACACAGAAACTCAGCAATTTTGTAAAAACCAAACCAAAGCTACAAGAAATAAATGAATCTCATAGCTTAGAAGAACAAAACCACTATCTTCATACTTTAGAATCAAATACAGGACACATCACCGAGAATCCTATTCATTTAGAGAAGGCTCCAAACTCAATCAAAGCTATAATAGTGAAAGAAATAACCCAATGATCATACCGTGAAAACTATGATGTCATCATATTAAAAAGAGGACATGTACTACAGATATTATACTCCTTCCAGATGGAGAGGAAGTTGATAAGAATAGTAGTAATTGAAATTGGTTTTATACATAGTTTATTAAGGGGGATCATAGGGGCAGCTGTAAAGAACAATAAAGATGCAACGTATCAAATCAAGAAATGTAATACAGGAGTCTCAACAACTATGAAACCAACCCTGAAAAGGGTGAAAAATAAACTCATAAAGAAAATGTCCCAGAACAGATTAATAAGAACAACAAAGAAAACATCAGAACAAAAACGAACAAATGACAATGGCAGCACTGAATGCATAGTTGTCAATAACCACGTTGAATGTGAATGGACTGAATGCTCCAGTAAAGAGACATCAAGTGACTTCTTGGATCAAAAGACACAACCCATACATATGTTGCCTGCAAGAAACTCAGCTTAGACTTAAACACATGAACAAACTGAAAATTAAAAGATGGAAGAACATATATCAAGCTAACAATGAACAAAGAAGAGCATGGGTGGCAATTCTAATCTCAGACAAAACAGATTTTAATGTAAAATCCATCATGTGGACAAGGAAGAACACTATTGCCGAAACGTTCAGTACACAAGCAGTACTGAACAATATTAAATATTTATGTGCCTAATATCAGATCACCTAAATACAGCAAAGAATCACTAACTACACTCAAAAATGAGACAGATCACTCCACATTAATAATGGGAGAATGTAACACTCCACTCTCAATATCGGACAGATAATCTAGAAAAAAACTCAATAAAGACACAGAAGACCTATTGCCACAACTAACCAAATAGACCTCATCAACATATACAGAACTTTCCATCCCTCAGCAGACAACTACACCTTCTTCTCCAGTGCACATGGAACATTCTCCAGAATAGACCATTTGTTGGGATATAAAGCAGGTCTCAACAAAATCCATAGCATTGAATTAATGCAAAACATCTTTTCTGATCATAAAGCCATAGAAGTCAAAATCAGTAGCAGAAAACACATAAATAGAAAGTGGAACTCATGGATACTGAGCAACATCTTATTCAAAAAGCCATGGGTTACAGAAGAAATTAAGGATGAAATAAAGAAATTTATGGATTCCAGTGATAACGAAAACACTTCCTACCAAAACCTATGGGATACAGCCAAAGCAATGCTCAAAGGTCTGTTTATCTCCATAAATGTACATAACCAGAAGGAAGAAAAAAACCAAATAAAACAACTAACCCTACAGGATGAACAAGTAGAGAGAGAATAAGAGAGGAACCCCTGAGGCACCAAAAGAAAACAGATTCTAAAGATTAGAGAAGAACTAAACAAATTAGAGAGTAGAAGAACAATTGAAAAAATTGAAAAGACAAGATGGGTTTTTGAAAAGATCAATGTAATTGAAAAACTTACTAAAGAAAAACAGGAAAGGAACCAAATAACCCAAATAAGAAATGAGAGGGGAGTTGCCACAACAGATCCAACAGAAATCAAAAATATCATAACAGAATACTATGAAAGTCTGTACTCTAACAAATTTGAAAGTCTAGAGGAAATGGACAAATTCCTTGATTAATATCACCTACCAAAATTATTGCAAGGTGAAGCAGAACAACTTAATAAATCCATCACAAAGGAAGAGATTGAAAAAGTCATCCAAAAACTACCAACAAAAAAAAACCCTGGGGCCAGACAGCTTCACTGCAGAATTCTACTCAAGCATTTAGAGAACAGATTATCTCCAATACCACTAGGACTATTTCACAGTAAAGAAAGGGATGGAATGCTCCCAGATTCATTCTATAAAGCCAGCATAACCCTTGTACCAAAGCCAGGGAAAGAGTTAACACAAAGGGAGAACTACAGACTGGCATCACTCATGAATCTAGATGCATAAATCTTCAACAAAAAGTCTTGCCAACAGAATATAACAACATATCCAAAAAATCATCCACCATGACCAAGCTGGATTCATACCAGGAATGTAAGGCTGGTTCAACATCAGAAAAACAATTGATGTGATCAACTACATAAATAACACAAAAGACAAGGATCACCTGATTCTATTGATACAGAAAAGGCATTTGAAAAAGTCTAACACATATTCATACTAAAAACTCTCAGCAAAGTAGGAATAGATGGTCAATTCCTCAATGCAATAAGGGCCATTTATAGAAAGCCAACTGCCTACATCATCTTGAATGGAGAGAGATTGAAAGAGTTTCCCTTGAGAACATGAGCTAGACAAGGGTGCCCACTCTCCCCCTTCTATTCAACATTGTACTAGAAGTTCTAACCAGAACGATTAGACAAGACCAAGAAATAAAGGGCATCTACATTGGCAAGCCAGCCAAGCCAAGTGCCATCGAGTCGGATCCGACTCACGGAGACCCTAGAGGTCAGGGTAGAACTGACCCCCAGAGTATTAAAGGAGTGCCTGGTGGATTTGAACTGCTGACCTTGTGGTTAGTAAAGAAGAAGTAAAAATCTCCCTATTTGCAAATAATATGAGTGCATATCCAGAGAATCCTAAAGAATCCACAAGCAAACTACTCAAACTGATAGAAGAGTTCAGCAAAGTCTCAGGACACACGATAAACATAAGTAAATCAGTAGGATTTGTTTATACCAGCAACAAGATTATTAAGGAAGAAATAACCAAATCAATACCATTTACTGTAGTTTCTAAGAAGATAATGCACCTAGGAATAAATCTAACCAGAGTAATAACAGACCTTTACAAAGAGAACTAAAAGTCCCTACTACAAGAAACTGAGAGAGACTTACATATACAGAAAAACCTACCCTGCTCATGGATAGGAAGACTTAACATTGTGAAAATGTCTATTTTCCCCAAAGCAATCTATTTTCCCCAATGCAATCTCAATACAAATTCCAGTGGCATTTTTTAATGAGATGGAGAAACAAATTACCAACTTTGTTTGGAAAGAGAAGATGCCTTAGATAAGCAAAGCACTACTGAAGCAGAAGAACACACTGGGAGGCCTCTGACTACCTGACTTTAGAACCGATTACACTGCCACAGTAGTCAAAACAGCCTGGTACTGGTACAAAAACAGACAGATAAATCAAGGGAACTGAATTCAGACACCAGAGATGACACCATCTTCCTACGAACAGTCAATGTTTGACAAAGGCCATAAGACATTAAATTGGGGAAAAAAACAATCTCTTCAACAAATGGTTCTGACAAAATTGGATGTTTATCTGCAATAAATTGAAGCCAGGCAAGTGCCATCGAGTTGGATCCCACTCATGGAGACAAGACCTGTATCTTACACCTTATACAAAAACCAACTCAAACTGAATGCCAAGAGCCAAGTGCCGTCGAGTCGGATCCGACTCATGGCGACCCTAGGATAAAAGACCTAAATATCAAATCTAAAACAATAAAGCTCATCCAAGAAAAAGTAGGAACAACAATGGAAGTTTTAATACACAATGTAGACAGACTTCAAAATCTGTCAAACAAAGCACAATCAACAGAAGAGAAAACAGATAAATGGGAACTATTAAGAATCAAACACTATTGCTCATTCATAGACTTTATTAATAGAATAAAAAGGCTACCTACAGAATGTGAAACAATATTTGGCAACTACGTGTCAGACTGGTGCCTGATCTCCATAACCTATAAGGTGCTACAAAGTAGCAATAAGAAAAAGATAAATCATCCAATTAAGCAATGGCAAAGGAGATGGACAGACACTTCTCTGAGGAGGAGATCCAGGCAGCCAAAAAACACATGCAGACATGCTCATGATCATTAGCTATTAGAGATATTCAAATCAAAACTACAGTGAGTGACCATTTCACCACAACAGGGTTGACCATAATCCAAAAAGTGCAAAACAACAAATGCTGGAGAGACTGTAGAGAAATTGGAACTCTTCTACACTGTTGGTGGGATTGAAAAATAGTACAGCCTCTTTGGAAAGCAATCTGATGCTTTCTCAAAAAGCTAGATAAAGATATACCATTTGATCCAGTAATTCCACTGCTCTGAATATATCATACAGAATCAAGACCATTCACACCAACTGATAGCCAAGCCAAGTGCCGTCGAACTGATACATGCACCCAAATGTTTATCGCAGCACAGTCCACAATAGCAAAAAGACAGAATCAACCCAGATGCCCAACAACAGAGGAATGGATAGGTAAACTATGGTATATATACTCAATGGAATACCATGCAATGATAAAGAACAATGATGATTTTAGGAAACACCTCATAACCTGGTTTCAATTGTAGGACATTATGTTGAATGAAAGTAGTTGGTGACAAAAGGACAAATATTTTATGAGACCCCTACAATAGGAACTTAAAAATAGACTCATGCATAGAAGAAAAAACACTCTGATGGCTGCCAGGGTGGAGAGGAAGGGAGGGTGAGGGGGGGAGGGCTTAGATTAGGTAGTTGATAGAAATTTGGTTAGATGAAATTGGTGACAGCACACATTAGAAAGAAGTCCAGTATTAACTGGACTTCAACATAACAAGATTACTCCTCCCATCTTAACCCAATATTGCAAAGACAGAGTAGCTGGGGCAGGGGGCCAGAGGGCCATGCTCTCAGGGGATATCAAGTCCAATTGGCAGAAGTAGGATTTTGCTAAGAGAGCCATCTACACCAAACATTGATGAGTGTCATCTAGGGCCTTAAAAGCTGCCAAGCTGCCATCTGAATGTACAGCACATGGTCCCAATTCAGCAGGAATGGATGATCACCAAGGACCAAAACAACATGTGGGAAAGAGAACACAGAAGACAGAGAGACCCATGTGAGTGGGTGATTTCATCAACTTATGAATGGAAGAACCAGATGATGCCCAGCCACCACCAGTGATAGCCATGGTGAAGCTCACACAGTTGAGTCTTAACTGGTAACACAAGAATAAAAACGGGTACACTCTGAGATCTCCACTAAAAAACTGCAATTTATAATCCAGGGGCCTCAGAGTTGCCCTGGGAACATGGCCCCTGGCCTGATGCTGCCCCTATCCATAAATCACAATGGAGGTCAACTCTTGGACAGGGATGGATTGGACTTAGCAAAATAGAGTGACCAAATCATGCGTGCACTTCATGGTTCTATGCATCCATAGAATGTTGTCTTGCTCACCTCTTACTGGAGGAAGAGGAGTGGGTGGAGAGGAGGGGACAGGAGATTTTTGGGAAGATAAGACATGTATGGAGCAGAGAGGAAGAGTGTGCTGTCACCAGGCAGGGAGAGCAGTGGGAGCCGCATATAGGTGGGCAAATAAATTTATTTGGGAATGTACATTTTCATTCAGTCATAATAAAAATTGATAAATAAATAAAAACAAAAATAAAGAAGCATTTACATCAGTTGTGGGACTACATCAGCTCTGGATTAAATGCTACTCTGCTACCACCTAAAAAAAGCTTAAAAGAAAGAACACAGTACAATTTTTTTTCAAGTATCTTTAATCCAGAATATAACACAATAATATTTATAGAGACACAAAAATCTCCACCAAACAAAATGTACAATGTTTAGCATCCTGCCAGAAATTGTCAGGCATTCAAAGAAGCAGGAAAATGCAACCAAGAAGAAAAATCTGCAAACAAAAAAAAGAAGTTGCTGTCATGGATTGCATTGTGTCCCCCTAAGAAACATGTGTATTGATTTGACTTGGCTGTGAGTCCCAGTAAGGGGCCACTCCTTACATGTGTTAGGGACCCTGTCTCTATGATATTGATGATGGAGAATGGCAGCAGTTGTGCTGATGAAGCAGGACTAAGGTTACTAGCTGTGGGATATAAGAAAGCAGCACTGAGAGCAGAGCACATCCTTTGAACTGGAGGTTCCTGTGCTGAGATGCTCTAATTGGATTTGGGCTCTTGGCTTACCAGACTGCAATTATTTCTCTTATTGAATGGACTTGCAACTCATAAGTGGATTTGTTGCTTACTGGACTGAGAATAAAGTTTCTCTTCATGAAACCATCCACATGTGGTGTTTTCTGTTAGAATAGTTCCAGGTGACTAAAACAGTTGCCTTCTTTGATTCTGCTCTGTCCTGTTCCCAGGGAATGGGCAACTGCTGGTGGATTGGAACTGATGGCTTTTTTTTTTTTTTTTTTTTTTTTAAGCATCCATAGCTCTTAACCACTGTGCCACAAATGCTCAAATACGTTAAATATTGTATAGGGACATGGAATCAGACAAAGACTAAAATATAACTTTTAGAGCTGAAATCATAACATCTGAGATCAACGTATTGGAAGACATAGCAATAGGAAATATCTAAAATTAAAACAAAGACTGAAAAAAAGGGAACAGAATCAGTGAACTGTGGAGAACACCAAGTGGCCTCATACATGTACAAACAGAATCTGAAAGGAAGTTGAGGAAAAAGGTCGGAATGCAAAAAATATTTAAAGGAATATGCCCTCAAATTTTCCAGATTTGAGCAAAAGGTATAAAGCTAATACACAAAAACCAAACTCAACTGCCATCAAGTTGACTTTGACTCATAGTGACCATAGAGGACAGATTAGAACTGCCTCATGAGGTTTCCGAAGCTTTAAACGTTTACAGAAACAAACTGCCACGTCTTTCTCTTATGGAGGTGCTGGAAGATTCAAACCATTGACCTCCCAGGTAACAGGTGAGCACTTTAACCACTACTCCACGGCAGCTCTTTCTAAACCCAATATTACCTAGAGTAATTGCCAGACGTAACTGTGTAGCAGCCCTACTTCCAGCTTAATACTTAGAACTTTTCTTTGAAGTTGCCTTTCTTCTAAATCAAATTAAAACCAATACCCTTCACTTAACTTGTAACAAGCTGCTTGACTTTTCAAGGCTTTTGTAGCAAGGACAAATGAAAATGTAGCTCTTCATATTGTTTGATAGATTGCATTGTTGAATTTCTCAGTGCAAAAAAAAAAAAAAACTTGGGGCTTCTCAGATTAAATATATTTTGTGTGTGCAAAGCATTGTGTCCCTTGAGCCAAAAATAACCATAGGTTAATAACAGTCACAGATCTCTAATTGAAAAACCTGGGTGACTTTTTATCAGACAATATCCATTGTTGTATTTTAATTTGCTACATCAAATGAAACTTTCATTCTTTACCTTTGAAGTGTCTTTTCAAGTTTCATGCCATCGGATTCTGCTGTTCTTCTGGATGAGTAGATTTTCGTTAAGAACCATGTATTGTTTTATCAGTCCTCTTCAGCAAATTCTGAATTGTCTTATGGTATTGAACACAGTACATCTAAACAAATCCTTTGGGAAGAGATTGAAAACAAACAGGGGCTTTTGTATTATGCCTCTTCTAAAGATTCACTATGCTTCCAGCTTTGCTTTTTGGGTGAGTTTGTTAATGTATTTCCAGCCCACAGCTGAAATAAATTACAGTGTAAACCTGAAAACAACATCTTTGATTTATACACAGAAAAGCTGCTTTATTTTCTTATGTGTAGTTTGAAAGAATCTGTTCACAGACCTGAAAAGATACATTGTACCTTCTTGGGGGACATGTATGTTCTAAAGAGATTAAAAAAAAAAAAAAATGCTGTTAAGTAAATTCTGGCTCATAGTGACCTTATAGGACAGAGCAGACCTGTCTCATAGTGTTTCCAAGGAGTAACTTATGAATGTCAACTACAAGCCTTCTGCTTAGCAGCTGGAAGCTTAGCCACTGTACCAACAGAGGTCCTCCAAAGAGATAATGATATCTAAGTGTCTATAGAGCCAACACTATTGTCAGAAAGATTCCTTTGCATCTTGAGTGCCATAAGCCACTGCCATCGAGTCAATTCTGACTCATAGTGATCCCATAAGTCAGAGCAGAATCGTCTCATATAGTTTCTAAGGAGCGCCTGGCAGATTTGAACTGCGAACATTTTGGTTAGCATACATAGCTAACACATTACACCATTGAGTTTCCTCATTCATCACACTGTCTTGTAAATTGATGATTTCTTCCTAAATTCAGTCAAATGGAAAACATTTCTGTTATCTCAGACATCAATATTAGTGCATATCTGGTTATTTATGCTTCAGAAAGTTAATAACACTAGATGACATCTTTCATCTCTCTGGTTCTAACTAAATTGGGACATGAAAAGACACAAAAGTCAACACAGAGACAAAAATCTTCGCATCCTCTAAACTGGGAGTTGTTACTTCATCTCAGTACAATTACAGGCATGAATCACAAAGTAGGCTAATGTACAATGAGAGTTTATGGATTGTTTGGGGTTAGATAATTCAAAATAAACATGTTAAACTATTATTCTACTCTAATGATAGGAGTACAGTTTGTCATCATTGTTTTTAAGATTGGTATTTTTGTCAGGTGACACATCACGGGGGAGTTGTTCATAACACAGGCTATAAAAACAGACTGCCTCACACTGTGGGCTAGCCCCACCAAGAGTTTGTTATCCAGCTTTCATAATGTTACCTAAATGTTTTAAGTTTCAGTTTTTTCTTCTTTAAAAGAAGACAATTTACAGCATACAACTGTCATAATGACCAAGTGAAGACACTTGCGTTATAGGCATTTGCAAAGTACCTTGTTAGCTTGGGAGTCCTGGTGGTATACTGGTTAGGGACTTGATGGCTAACCAAAAAAGCAGCTGTTGATGTCCACCAGCCACTACTTGGAAACACTGGGGCAGGTCCACTCTGTCATGTACTGTCACCATGAGTAGGAATTGACTCAACAGGAATGGGTTTGTTACCTTTAGCAACTCAGCTTTATTTATTATTTCCCATAACTCATTCATTGTATTTATCAAAAATGCTATTAGAACCATTGTGTTATATTAAAGGAACAGTGGTTTACTAAAGCTAGATGACTAGCCTAGGGATAACACGGCACAATCCAGATTTAAAGTCATGCCTTCAGATTCCAAATCCCATGTATTTCCCACATCAAGTAGATTCCTTCACAATTTACAATTGCAGGTCAAAGGAGAATATATGCAGAGAGAGATTATAAATTGTAAGGCAACTTCATGACATCTACATTGCAAGTAAATGGGTTAGGCAAGAAAATATTTGAGTTTTTTAGGAAATTAATAAAGGGCTCTAGACTTATTTAAAAATTGAAATTATTTGATTGGAGTTAGCCTTTTATAAACAAAAATCTAAGAATGCAGATGTAAAATAGAAAACTGTATAAACTGTACACAAGTGCATTGTCTCATTCCTGTAATCCAGCATAAATCAAAGTCTTTCTCTGAAACTATGGTTCTTAAAACTCCAGTCATATGTTCTGACTAGTACCCTTATGATATCAACACAATATGACATAGTGGAATGTCCTACTGATTTAAATTAATAACCTTTCTTAAATTTTTTTCTTCTTAGTATTTTATTGTGCTTTCAGTGAAAGTTTACAATCCCAGTCAATGTGTCATAGAAAAGTTTACACACACGTTGACATGTGACTCTAGCTGCTCTGTCTACACTGTGACAGCACACTTCTCCTTCCTACTCTGTATTTCTTTTGTACTCTCAACTACTTCCTGTCCCCCTTTGTCTGCTTACCTCACCTCCCTCTGGACAGGAGCTACCCAGTTAGTCTCATGTATCTACTTAAGCCGAGAAACACACTCTTTGCCAGAATCATTTGTCTTACAGTCCAGTACAATCTTTGCCTAAAAAGTTGGCTTTGGGAATGGTTCCAGCTCAAATCAATAACCTTTTTTTTTAAACAGTGGAAACTGTATTAAAAGAAACACACACAATTTTTATATTTTCAGGAAAAAAGGATTTAAACACATTTTTACCTAAAATGAGTATTTCCTATAGATTCAATAAGTAATAGACATCAGCAACTTAAAATGGACTGATTTTGTTTACTATTATCCATGTTAAAATTCATACACTATTGAAATTCCTACACTACTGCGTTACTGAATGCAAATTTATCAATTTCCTATATACACTTCTATAACTCAGTTTCACTGGTTCCATAATGAAATATAATTTATTTAAAGTATGTGATGAATTTTAAAGTCACAAATGAGTTCAAGACTTGAAACTTTTTATATATACATATATATATTTTAGTAGAATATTTTCAAACCCAGTGCCATCAAATCAGACCTGATTCATAGTAACCATAGAGGCCATTCAAATGTAGGCATATCTATCTAATTCATTCAACTATTTTGGCAGTTGTGATGTACCACCCAGATACCTGTTCATGTTTGAAAGCTGTGTTTCCCAAATTGCTGACAATGCTGTCGACCTTCTTCAGAATTAGCACTTGACTTGGAAGAGTCGACTGGTCCAAGGTTATTCTCCATTAGTCCAGGAAAGCATGCTTCAAGTGATTACAACACTGTAATATATAAAGGTGCAGATCTCTTATCACAATTAAGGACAATTTTGAAGGGCCATTTGAGATTCACAACTCTCTTGGGGTTGGCTAAGGCCATTGCTATGACCATGTTCATCTTAGCTTCTCCCTATACCTGATCATTTTCCCTCTCCTTTCCTTCCTTCCACCGATGTTGATCTCAGAGCACACCTAGGGAATTCAATCTGTAACATCAATATTCTTTGTAGCATAACCTAGATCACCAACACTGCTCAAAGCAGTAATAACAGGACAGCATCAGCAGAAAATATATTTATTCACCTCAAACAGAGTAGGGTCGCAGTTTGAATATCATGACTTATAAAATCACTTCAGTGGTTCATGGCTAATGCAAAATAAACCATGAAAATTTAGAACATCAATAGTCCTCATAAGGTAAGGGCAGGAATTCTTCCATGATATTTCATTAGAGTTTAACTAGTTGATGACTTGAGAAATCTAACACATAAAATCAATTGTTTAAGAGCTTTGTTCAAGAAAAAAAAAGTATGCATTATGAGATAATGGGACAATAATTGTATCAATGAACCATTTTATATTTTATTACATTTTGTAAACTACAAAGCTATTTGATGTGCATTAAAGCATATGTCATTAAAAAGATTATAAACAGTGCAACAGTAGTTCAACATTTGAAAACTAATCAGTGTGATATACCACATTAATAGAAAAAAAAAAGAAGAGAACCACACAATCATCTCAATCAATGCAGGAAAGATATTTGACAAACCTAACACTAACGGTAAAAGCAACTAGCAAATGAGAATCAGAAAGGAAATATCAGAATCTGATTAAGGGTATTTATGAAAATCTTATAACCAACATAAGATTCAATACTCAAAAGACTGGAAACTTTTCTCTTAAGATCAGAAACAAGACAAGGATGCCTGCTCTCACCACTGCTATTGAAAATGGTTCAAGTATCTAAACATAAGAATTAAAACTATAAAATTCTTATATGAAAATGTTGGGGTAATGCTTTAAGATTGAGCTTTTTTTAAGGGTGAATTCTTAGATATGACGTCAAAAGCATGAGCAACAAAATATAGGTACGTTGGATTTTATAAAAATGAAAATACTTTATTCATCAGAAGATTTTATCAACTAAGAGACAACTGACAGATTAAGACAGAATTTGGGTTGTCTACCCCATGTCATTTTAGTCCTCGGTGAGCATCCATTCCAGCTGAGTTGGGACCATTTGCTGTGCCCTCAGATGGCAGCTTGGCAGGTTTTAAGACCCCAGACCCCAGAAGATAGAGAGACTCACATGAATGTGTGCCTACATCGACTTGGGACCAGAAGAACTGGATGGTTCCTGGCCACCACCAGCGATAGCCGTGATGGAGCTCACTAAGTTGAGTCTCACTGACAATATAAGAATAAAAAGGGGTGATCCTGAGATCTCCACTAAAAGACCTCAATTGATGGTCCGATGGTTTCAGGGTTCCCCTGGGAGCATGGACCCTGGCACTGATGCTGCCCTTGCCTGTAAATCATAATGAAATTCCACTCTTTGGACACGAATGGATTGGACTTGGTGATGCAGAGTGACCATATATTGGATGCACTTCATGGTTCTATACATCTATAGGATATCATCCTGCTGACCTCTGACTGGAGGAAGGGGAGTGGGTGGAGAGGAGGGGAAAGGAGACTGTTGGGAGGATGAGACGTGTATGGAGCAGAGAGGAATAGTGTGCTGTCACCGGGCAGGGATAGCAGTGGAAGCTGCATATAGGCGGGCGTGTAAATGTACATTTTCACTCAGTCATAATAATAATAATAAAAATGACGGAATTTGGGGGAAACTTTTCTCTGATAAGAGCTTAATATGTAGAATATAAAAAGAATTCCTACAATTTAACAGCAAAAAGTCAAACCAATGAAAAAAGTGACAAAGCACTTGAATAAACATTTCACCAGAGAAAATAAGCAAATGGCCAGTAACTGCATGAAAAGATGTGCAACATCATTCATCAATAAGCAAAACACAATGAGCTATAACTTCCTTTCTCCTAGGATGGCTTGATTAAAAGGAGAGAGAAGAAAGAAAACTAACAGATGTTGGAGAAGATTTGGAGAAACTGAAACCCTCCTTCCTTGTGGGTGGGATCATAAAATGGTATGCCAAGCCAGCCAAGGTATAGCCTCTGTATAAAACAGTTTGATGGTTCCTCAAAAATTAAACAAAAAATAAACATAACATGAAGGAATCTGGAAGACATTATGCTGAGTGAAATCAGTTGCAAAAGGACAAATATTGTATAGGCCACTATTAAGAGGACACACAAAAAAGGTTTAAATACAGATGGAAACTGTCTTTGGTGGTTACGTGTGAGGAGACAGGTATTCATTAATTGGACAGTAGACAGGAACTGAGTTAGGTGAAGGGAGGAACAGTGTGCAGTACAGGAGAGGTCAAAACAGCTGGACTAAGCCAAAAGCTAAGAAGTTTCCTCAATATAACCCAGTACTTCAAAGGACGCGGTAGCAGGGGCACAGATCTCAGGACCATAGTTTCAGGGCACATGCAGGTCAATTGGCGTAATAAAGTTTTATTAAGTAAATGTTCTGCATCCTACTTTGGTGAGTGGTGTCTAGGGTCTTACAAGCTAGCAAGCGGCCATCAAAGTAGCAGCAATTGGTTCCAACCCACTGGGAGCAAAGGAGAATGAAAGGCATCAAAGACATGGACAATATGATCCCAAGAGACAGAAAAGGCCATATAATCCAGAGACTACATCAGCAGGAGACCAGAAGAACTAGATGGTGCCTGGCTACCACCAATGACTTCCCTAACAGGGAGTACAACATAGATCCCCGACACAGCAGAAGAAAAATAGATGTGCAGAATATGAACTCCATTAAAAAGATCAGAATTGATGGTCTGACAGACTAGAGTGTCCCCAGAAGACGTGGCTCCCAGATGCTTTGTTAGCCCAGTTCCTGAAGTCAGCTCTTCAATGACTGGGCTGGACCATGCTGATGAAGAGTGTGCTTGTTAGCTTAAGTAGATACATGGTGTAACTGGGTAGCTCCTGTTCAGGGGCACGATGAGAGAACAGAGGGGGACAGGAACTAGTTGAATGGACACAGGAAACACAGGGCAGAAAGGAGTGTGCTGTCACAGTGTGGGTACAACAGCTGGAGTTACATAGCAACACGTGTAGGTTTTTGTATGACAAATTGACCTGGATTGTAAACTTTCACTTAAAGCAAAATAAAATACATATATGTGTAAAAAAACTAAACAAAAAAATTACCAAATGACCCAGCAATTCCGCTACATATATACCCAAAAGATTTAAAATCAGAAATGCAGAGAGATACTCATGCACAACGTTCATTGCAGTATTTTTCACAAGATCCAAAAGGTGAAAACTATCTAAATGTCCTTCAGCAGATAAATGGATAATGTGTTCATCCACTAAAATATTACCGATGCATAAAGAGAGATTAAGTTCTCCTGCATGCTGCAACATGGATGAACCCTGAAAGCAGTATACCGAGCAAAATAAATAGGTCACAAATAAATGGCAAATATTGTATGATCCCACATATAAAATATCTAGAAAAAGCAAATGTGTAGACATCAAAGTTTATTGGTAGTTACCAGGAGCTGGAGGCTGTTAAAAAAAAAAAGAGAGTCTTTGCTTAGGGAGCAATGAATTTCTGTTAAGCTTAATGAAAAAATTAGGAAACACTATAGACATAATTAATGTTGCATAAATATGTATCTCAAAATGTTTAAGTGGCAAAAGTTTTTATACACATGTATGACGTACATACACACATATGACATATATACATATATACCCATTGCTATTGATTCCAACTTGTGGAAACCTTATAGGACAGAGTAGAACTGCCCCATACCGTTTCTAAAGGGTGCCTGGTAGATTTGAACTGCTGACTTTTTTGTTAGCAACTGTAGATCTTAACCACTGTGCCATCATGGCTCCATGTATACACGTATGTGTGTGCACATATACATATATATCTGTATGTGTAAACATATATGTACACATAATGTATGTATAAACTCATAAATATATATATACATAAAGTTAAAAAGTGACTGCCAAACTTCAAGCTTTTTAAAGGAAGGTACTGTCCTCCTTAACTCCTGTAAAAATGTTTAAAGATCATCTGGGATGTGCCAGGTTCTATGAATGGCATTGGTTTTGTCTAATTTTGTAATCCTGAGAGCACAGTGCCTAGCAGATCACAGGCCCTGGGTGACTCTTAAAACTATACTAACTATTTCTAAGTTGAATAAAAGAGTTAATTACAGGACTTGTGATCAGAACACTTGAACCTAATTGCCAGTTCTCTCATATAATAGTTGTAGACACTTTCCTTTACCCTGTCTAACGTTAAGGATCCTTGTAAATTAAGACTGAAGATAGCGAAAGCTGTATTACAAACTGGGTGAATGGTCTTCAGTAAAGAGCATACAAAAAATAATAATATAAACAATGACTGACTAAACAGATTTTGAAATCTTTATCTCATGCCTACAATGTGTAACAAAGTACCAAGTTGCAAATAATTAAGCACAACTAAAATTGTTTAACCAAATGCTACCCTTTCTGAAATGTTTTGACATTTGCAAGCTGGTTTAGGCTACTAACCAAGAGGATAGCAGTTCAAATCAACCAGCCACTCCTCGGAAACCCTGTGGGGCAGTTCTACAATGTCCTATAAAATCACTATGAGTCAGAATTGACTTGATGTCAATGCGTTTGGGTTTTTGGTTTTAAGGGAAATATACAGAAAGAGTAGTTTCAAATTAGAAACTTAAAAGCAGGCAGAGTCTTAGTTGGAAAAATATTTTCGCTGAATGTTGGCTGCTACCCAGGAAGTTACAGAGATGGAAAGTGCAAGAGCTTGGTCAGAAGATATGTTACCTCAGGACACCACAATTTTCTGTGAAGAAACTGAGACCAAGAATGAACGCAGTCAATGTTTCAAAGGTCATATTTTTCCCAGACATATTTAGAAAAATAAATAATGAAAAGGAGGTAGCATTCCCCCCAAATTGTACAAATGTCAAAAAATATAGCCACCCTCCTGAGTGTTATTGTGTCTTGCTGTCTAATCCAGACAGAATCATCATTCCTTCTGTCAAAACACACTGAAAATAATGTGTAAAGTATTGGAGAGACTCTTTCATATTTCCAGTGATGAATTGACACCGTGATGGTCCCTACAGTGAGCTCCCTGTTCTCAGCAAAATAAGGCAAACTGGAGAATTGTGTGGAGGATGGTAAAAATTAATAACCTCTGGAAAGGGTGGTCACTTTGAAGCAAATTTCCAAATTACTGTAATTTGTGAGAGAGTTGACTAAGAAGAATCCTTGCATCATAAATATTCATGTGTACAATTAGCTCTTGTTTCCCAAACATTGGCATTCAGTGTTCAAGGAGCTGACATCCAGATGTTTATTAAAAATAAGTTTACTTAAAAAATAAGTTTGTTAACTGTTTTACAAAAGCAATACCTGGATATTACAGGAAATTTAGAAGATACAAATAAGCAAAATGTGATTATCTAAAATCATCTAAAACCCCACAATTTAATGATGGTTACTATTTGTAGTAACCATCTGATATGTGTAGAATATACATACCTCTGGATATGCATAGAATATTTAGCACAGCTCAAGTTTAAGCTGTTACTCTAAAGAAGGCATTATGCTAAGTTCTATGCCAATACTAATGTGTTTATTTCTCACAACAGTTCTGTTAGATAGAGTCATAGATACCTAGTTCTGCTATAATGAAAATACCTCAAACGGATGGTTTGGACAAACACAAATTTATTATCTCACAGTTTAGAGAACTAGAAGTCTAAAATCAGGGTGCCAGCTTTAGGGTAAGTCTCCCTCTCTCTGTCAGCTGTGGAAGAGCCTTGTCATTGATCTTCTCCTGGTCTAGGAGACTCTCAGCATAGTGGCCCCGTGTCCAAAGGACACATTCTGCTTCTGGCTCTTCTTGCTTGGTGGTAATGAGATTCCTATTCTTTCTGATCACTTCTCCTTTTTATGTTTCAGGAGAAATTGATTCAAAATACAACCTAATCCTGCAGATAGAGTTGTGTCTCATTAACATTGTGTTGTTAGGTGCTACTGAGATGGTTCTGACTGATAGCAACTATGTACAACAGAACAAATCACTGCTCGATCCTCCACCATTTTCAGTGTTCGTAATGCTAGAGTCCATTGTCATGGTCAATATGTCAATCCATCTTATCGAGGGCCTTCCTCTTTTTCACTGACCCTTTACTTTACTAAGCATGATGGCCTGCTCCAGGGACGGGTGACTCCTGGTAACATTTCCAAAAGGTGTGAGATGAAATCTCTCCATCCTTCTAAGAAGTATTCTGGCTGACTTCTTCCAAGCTATAAAGCTTAGGACTCACACCATGCAGAGTAATGACGTTAGATCACAGAACGGAGGTCGTTGCAACCACACAATATGGGGAGTCATGGCCTCATTCAGTTGACACAGGTTTTAGGCTACCACAATTCAACACACGTGAGATAGGTACTGTTCTTACCCATGTTCTGTGTGGCCCAGAAAGCTGAAGTGGCTTGCTAAAGTTGAGAATTAATAAGTGATCAAGTCTGATTTGAGTCTTAATATTTTGGTTTCATAGCCCATTATAACATGTCTATTCTCAATCCCTTATTTGGAGATATTTGTTGTTGTTGCTGTAAGGTGCTGTTCAGTTGGTTCCAACTCATCATGACCCTGGGCCCAAGAGAACAGAACATTGCCTGGTCTCACTCCATGTCCACAGTCGTTTTTGTGCCTAAGCCCATCACTACAGCCATTGCGCCAGTCCATCTCATTGGAGGTATCCTTTTTCACTGACCATCCATTCTACTGAGCATGATGTCCTTCTCCAGGGACTGATCCCTCCTGACAACGTTTCCAACTTACGTAAGATGCAGTCTTGCCATCTTCCCTGTCATGGAGCACTCTAGTTTTTCTTCTTCCAGAATAGATTTGTTCTTTTGGCAGTCAATATTCTCCAACACCACAATTCAAAGGCATCAATTCTTTTTCTGTCTTCCTTATTCACTGTCCAGCTTTCACATGCATATGATACGATTGAAAATACCATGGCTTGGGTTAGGTGCAGTGTAGTCTTCAAGATGACATCTTTATTTTTCAATATTTTAAAGAGGTCCCTTGCAGCAGACTTTTTCAACACAATGTGTCTTTTGATTTTTTGACTGCTAATTCCATGGGCATTGATTGTGGGACCAAGTAAAAAGAAATCCTTGACAACCTTAATCCTTTTTCCATTCATCACAATGTCACTTACAGAGCCAGTTGTAAGGATTTTTGTTTTCTTGATGTTGAGGTGTAATCCATACTGAAGGCTGTGATCTTTGATATTCATCAGTGTTTCAAATTCTCTTCATTTCCAGCAAGCAAGTTTGTGTTACCTGCATAACACAGGTTGCTGATGGGTCTTCCTCCAATCCTGTTACCTTGCTCTTCTTCATATAGTCTGGCTTTTTGGATTATTTGCTTTGCATACAGATTGAAAGGGTATGATGAAAGGATACAACTCTTACACACACCTTTCCTGACTTTAAACCATGCAGTGTCCCCTTGTTCTGTTCTCACAACTCTCTCTTGATCCATGTACAGATTCCTTAAAAGCACAATTAGTGTTCTGAAATTCCTATTTTACTCAATGTTAGCCATAATTTAATATGATTCACACAGTTTAATGTCTTTGCATAGTCAATGAAACACAAACATCTTCCTGATATTCTCTGCTTTCATCCAAGATCCATTTGACATCAGCAATGATATACTGGGTTCCACATCCTCTTCTGAATCCAGCTTGAATTTCTAGCAGTTTCTTGGTAGTATGCTGTTGCAGATACTTTTGACTGATCTTTAGCAAAATTTTATTTCCATGTAATAGCACTGAGATTGTTGAGTAATTTCTGCATTTGGTTAGACCACATTTCTTGGGAATAGGCATAAATATGGATGTCTTCCAGTCAGTTGGCCAGGTAGCTGTCCTCCAAATTTCCTTGCACGGGCAAGTGAGCTTTTTCAGCACCGCATCTTTCTATTGCAGTATCTCAATGATATTACATCGATTCCCAGAGCCTTGTTTTTTGCCAATACCTTCAGTGCAGCTTTGACTTCTTCCTTCAGTACCATCAGTTTCTGATCATAAGCTACCTCTTTAAATGGTTGAACACTGACGAGTTCTTTCTGGTATAATGACTCTGTGTTCCATCTTCTTTTTATGCCTCCTGAGTCATTTAATATCTTCCCTGTAAAATCTTTCACTATTGCAATTCAAGGTTTGAATTTTTTCTTCAGTTCTTTCAGCTTGAGAAATGCAGAGCCTGTTCTTCCCTTTCTCTTTTTTGTTTCCAGCTCTTTGCACATAACTATAATACTTTATTTTGTCTTCTCCAGCTGCTCTTTGAAATCTTCTGTTCTGTTCTTTTATTTCATCATTTCTTCATTTTGCTTTACCTGCTTGATATTAAAGAGTAAGTTTCAGAGTCTCTTCTGACATCCAATTTGGTTTTTTCTTTCTCTCCCATCTTTTTAATGACCTCTTGCTTTCTTCATGGATGATGTCTTTGATGTCATTCCTCAATTTGCCTGGTCTTGGGTCGTTAGTGTTCAACGCTCAAACCTGTTCTTGACGTGGTCTCTAAAATGAGGTGGGATATACTCGAGGCCATACTTTGGCTCTTGCAGACTTGTTCTAATTTTCTTCAGTTTCAGTTTGAATTTGCATATGAACAGTTGATGGTCTGTGCTGAAGTCAGCACCTGGTCTTGTTCAAACTGCTTATATGGAACTTTTCCACAGTCTTTTTCCATAGCCGTAGTCAATTTGATTCCTGTGTACTCCATCTGGTGAGGTCAATGTGTACAGTCACCATTTGTGTTGGTTAAAAAAGGCATTTGTAATGAAGTCATTGGTCTTGCAAAATTCTGCCTTGAGATCTTTGGCATAGTTTCTATCACTAAGACCATATTTTCCAACTACCAATCCTTCTTCTTTCTTTCCGAATTTTGCATTCCAATCACCAGTAATTATCACTGGATCCTGATTGCATGTTCGATCAATTTCAGACTGCAAAAGCTCATAAAAATCTTCAGTTTCTTCATCATTGGTCTGAATGGTCTGTGCTTGGTAAATCTGAATGATAGTCATATTAACTGGCCTTTTTTGTAGGCCTATGGATATGACCCTATCAATGACAGCACTGTGCTTCAGGACAGATCTTGAAATGTTCTTTCTGATGATGAATGCAATGTCATTCCTCTTCAAGTTGTCATTCCCAGCACAGTAGAGCATCTGAATGTCTGATTCAAAATGGGTCATACTAGTCCTTTCCAGCTCACTAATGCCTAGGATATTGATATTATGTGTTACAATTCATTTTTGATGATTTTCAGTCTCCTAGATTCACACTTTTTACTTTCCATGTTCTGATTATTAAGGGATGATTGCAGCTGTTTCTTCTCATTTTGAGTTGTGCTGCATCGGTAAATGAAGTTCCTGAAAGTTTTACTCCATCCACATCATTAAGGTCAACTCTACTTTGAGGAGGCGGTTCCTCCCCCGTTATCTTCTGAGTGCCTTCCAACCTGGAGGACTCATTTTCTGGCACTGTATCTGACAGTGTTCCACTACTATTCACAAGGTTTTTTCTGGCTAATTCTTTTCACAAGTAGACTGCCAGGTCTTTCTTCCTAGTCTGTCTTAGTCTGGAAGCTCAGCTGAAACCTGTCCACCACAGGTTACCAGGCTGGTATCCAAATACGGGTGGCATAGCTTCCGTCATCACAGCAACATGCAAACCCCCACAGTACAACAAACTGAAAGACAAGTGGGATTGAGATGGGTAGTTTGATATAATTTTTTCACTATTTTGAACAATTCTGAAATTGTTGAAGTTAAAGTTTTGTTAATATTTTGCGACTTATCTCCTTAGGATCAATTTCTAGAAATAGGACTGCTTTGTTAAAAAGCATCCGCACTTAAAAAGTTTAGGTATTGTCAAAGTCCCCTCAATATATGTTTTACAATGTTAGTCCCATTTGTAGAGTCCCTTTGAGGTGTAAATGGTTAAACACTCAGCTACTAACTGAAAAACCAGTAGTGCAAATCCACCAAGAGAAGAAAGATCTAGGCTCTACCTCCAAACAATCAGCACCATTGAAAACCTCTGGCTCACAATTCTGCTGTCAAACACGTGAGATTGCCATGAGATGGAAGTGAGTTGGCAGCAACTGGTTTGGTTTAGAGGTTTATTCCCATCCATACTGGAAGAATATGAGAGTCCTCTCTTATATTCTTAGAAGAATGTAGACTATAAGAATATGAGTCCTTTCATTTTTGCCTCTCAAATAATTTTCCTCCCATCTCACCACTACTGTATCTGAACACGATCCCAAGCTTAGTTTATCATACTTCTTTCCTTAGTTTTCATTCACAAGAAAGCACATGTGCATAGTAAATAGAAATATGTGTACAAAGCTCATCTTCTACTTATTTTTCATGGCACTTTGAAAAGAAATTTCAGGTTCATCTTAGCTTAATTTTATTAACTCTAGTAAGTGAGGCTTCTCTGCCGGGTATAGTGTAACACTCAAAGATAAAATAATACTGTTTCTTTCCTTTTAAGCTTGCCATCTAAGGGGTAAGTTATATATGTCTACAGTTTGTGTATAGGGCAGTATATGTAGACCTTATCAACTACAGATGCAAGAAGAGGATTATCATGTTAGAGTTGAGTGGTAGAAAGAAGACATTAGTTGTGATTGATGTGGTTCATAAGCCTTCACATTGGGGTTAACTTCAGATTTGAGAGCTACATGAGAAAGAGAATTTAAAGAGGTGGGCAAAAAGTTAGAAAGATATACCTGAGCTGGAAGATGATAAAAGAAACCACAAAGAAATGAAAGCACATTTTCTGAAAAATATAAACTAGATTGGTGTGAAAATCTGTTATTTATTATGAATTGGGGGTGTTTAATGGGAGATAGCCTTGATTCTTCCATCTATAGACATAAATTCTGTCATCTGTTTATGTAGACAAGTTGTTCTATCACCTTTCAATCAACACTATTGCCAATAGGTCCAGATATTTTCATTGACAAAAGATGCTTCAGTCAATAGATCATTCAGCTGGTTTTTAAAAGAAGGTGTGTTAAACACCTTCTTTGTGCCTGATTCTGCTCTAGACACTAATAAAGAATAATCTGTTCAATTCTTTCTTTTAGAGAACTTATATTCTAGAGAAAAAAATATAAATAATAAAGGAGTATGTAAAAAAGAAGAAATCAGTAGTAACAGCTATGATGAAAATGAAACCAGGACATGGACAAGATGCAGTTAGTCAAGTAAAATATTAAGGATCATATTGCAAGCAAGACACAAAAGACATTTATAGTCAGGAGACACCTGTTGCAAGTATAGAAATCTAAATGACTGTGACGGTGATGACTGTGACCCTTCAGTCTGCATTCAAATTAGGATCATCTTAAGCCTCCTTTCTAAGGTTAGTTTATACCCTTATACCCTTTCATTCATTTTTAGGCTTTGTGTTCTCAGAGAGTGTATGCAGCAAGTAATTTCTGTAGAGAGAGCTCTAGATCTAGACACTATATCCGTACTATATATCTATAGATAGTCTAGATCTAGATCTATAATTTCATGTTTTTTATTCACATTAGCTAAAGAGTTGCTAGAATTTATCCTTGGTCACCAAATACCATCTTGCTAATCCCTGGATGCCCAATAAACGGCACCAGTTATCCTTTTTAGTCACATCTTTCCCAGACAGCCTCATATGCCAACTTTTGCTTTTGTCACCCAGACTAATTAAGTGTCCTATACATCCTGAAACATTACATTTAAAGCAATTTGATACATCAGCGTCAGGTAATGTTTCTTCCTATGGATGTACGCATTGTTTTTCTTGAAAAACTGTTATGAAAAGGAGTTTCCCATCAGCATCCACCTTTCTTTCCATGCCCTGAATTGGGCTTATTCTGTGCCATAAAACTCCATTTTAGCTTGATTACCATTGACATTTTATGAGCAGTTTGAAGTCTTTTTATTTGTTTTCCTTTTGTCTTTGAACATCATACTTCTTTTTCTGGATTTACTTTATGGAATATACCATCAAGAAGAAACTATATATTTTTTCTTTATTTCAAGTGCTCTTCTCATTTATCTAATAATAATACCATCAGCACTTTTGTTAGCTGCTGTCGATTCTGCCACCCACTCACAGCAATCCCATGTTCTATGGGATTGGGCCATTGCCACCCAGGCAATTTTCATTGGTTGATTTTTCAGAAGTAGATCACCAAATCACCAAGATCTTCTTCCTAGAATAGTGACAGTAGGAAACCTGTTGCTGCTGGCTGAGTCTATTCTTGCTCACAGTGACCTTATAGGACAGAGCAGAATTGCCCTCTAAAGCTTCCAAGGAGTAGATTTTTGGATTTGAACTGCTGACCTTTTGGTTAGTGGCCTGAGCTCTTCACCACTGTGTCACCAGAAAAGTAACAGTACCCTGTAAAATTTAGACTTCTATAACTATTGGAGACCCTGGTGGTGTGGTGATTAAGTGCTAGGGCAGCTAATCAAAATGGCAGCGGTTCAAATCCACCAGGCGCTTCTTGAAAACTCAATGGGGCAGTTCTATCCTGTTATTGTAAGTGAGAATTGATTCAGTGATGATGGATTGGTTTTTGTTTGTTTGTACCAATTACCAATTTTGTAAAACAAAAAGAAAAAAAGGTAATATTTTCTATCTCAATGAACCCTAAGCCCTTTTATGTAGTTAATGCCATATATTATCACAGAATATTTACATTAATGAGCATACTAGGCACTTCAGTGGAGGCTTGTACCCCATATATGTGAACATAACCATTAAAGAAAATAAGACAAATTAACCAACTGCATTTCAGATAGCTAGTTATACATCCACCATGTCCACCTGGGACTAAGCCCAAATTTTTGAAATATTTCTGGCAAAGCTGTAAAATGAATACTAAACACTTGTATATTTCTAGCTTGGGGAAGGAAATTCTTTGGTGTTTTCAAGTTGTTTGGAGACTGTCACTTGATGTATTGTTTTAATCATTTTGTTGTTTTAATCAGTGTGCACATGTGCTCAGAGAGATCTGACAAGCATAATGTAACGAACACCCGAAATAACAAGCAGAAAAACCTCTGGGCCCTCTCCAACTCTGAAATATAATCTCCGAACCAAATGAAAGTGTCCCTGGTCCAATTTGTTCAAGGGAACATAATCAGTTTAACGCCTCCAAAAGAGTAATGAAGAGAAAGAAAATGTAAAGGCAGTTGGAGCCTCAAATATGTTCAGAGATGCCCTGAACTTGTCAAATAAATGTCACTTTTACCTGAGGAAAAAAACTTTAGAAATAAATGTTTCAGTGATACACAGCAGTGTTCCATAGTTGGTGTTTGAAAGAAAAATAAAATATATTCAGGCATTTGGAGGCAAACAAACTGTAAAGACACCCAGTTTTTTCAAGTTCTTATTCAAATGACACAGACAATTACTGTGATGGTTCTGATATGAGTTACCACTTATTATATGTTAACTAAGTGCCAGAGAGTTTGCTAAAAACATTGAAATCATTGCCCATTTTGATACCCACCAGCGTCTGAAAAGAGAGAATAAAAATGCTCATTATTTCCATTCTACAAAGGAGCAAACTAAGGCTTAAGGGTTTTAAGTGGCAGAAGTGGGATTAGAACAGTAAGCTGTCTAAAACCCTTAGATCCTTTGCTGTTTCTGAAAGTCTTTCATGTTGCCTTGCTTTTTTGGTCTGCAGTGACCAAGTAACAGATGTAAGTGGCTTCAAAGAAGACAAATTTATTTCCCCTCAGTTCTGGAAGCAAGAAGGCTGAATCTAGTGCCACAGCAGCACTCACTCTGCCAGCTCTCGGGGAAGACCCTTGTCTCTTTTGGCTTCTGTGTTTCTTGGCTTCGTTAGCTTGTAGATGGATATTCTCATTAAGGCCTTATCAAAGCTAAACACTTTGCTGCATCAAACGACACTGTCAAGAGGTGAAAAAACAACTCAACAGAAGGAAAGAAAATAATTTGAAAATTGTGTATTTCTTACGGGCTTACTATACAGAATATATAAAGAACTCCTACAGTGTTACAACAAAAAATATAAACAACAAACAACCCAGTTCAAAAATGGGCAAAGATGGAAATTAACATGTTTTCAAAACTATAAAAATGACCAAGCCCATGAAGAGACATTCAACATTTTCATCATAAAAAAGTTGTCATTAAGTCTCTTCCAACTTAGTGAGTCCATCTGCTATAGACTAGAACTGCACTCCCTGAGATTTTTAAGGCTGTAACTTTCAGAAGCAGATCACCAGATCTTTCTTCTGAGGGGCCTCTGAGTGTTTTTGAACTGCTTTAGTAGTTAGTAGTCTAGTGCTTAACCAGTTGCACCACCCAGAGACTCCTCATCGGCCATTCCACACTACCAGTTACCTTCAGGTTGACTCCAATATATGGCGACCTATTAACCACCAGAATACCACTGCGTTCCACAGAGATGTCAGCTGATGACATTCAGAAGTAGGTCACCAGATCTTTTTTCTAAGGTGCTCCTAGATAGACTCAAATTCCAAACCTTTCAGTTAGAAGTCATGTGCATTAGAGACTCCCACTAGTCTTTAGGAAAATGCAAGTCAAAACCACAGTGTAACACCACTTTACACTCACAAGGGTGGCTATGGAGTCCTGGTGGTACAACAATTAATAGCTCAGCTGCTAACCCAAAAGTGGGCAGTTTAAATCCACCAGCCGCATCTTTGAAACCCAATGGGGCAGTTCTACTCTGCCATATAGTAGAATAGCTGTGAGTCAGAGTTGACTCAACAGCAAATCGTGTTAGTGTTTTAGGACTGCTATTCAAAAAAACAAACAGACAAACAAAAGCAGGGCGGAATTCCCCAGGGCTATAGAAGTTAAGAGCTACAGCTGCTAACTAAAAGATCAGCAGTCCATATCTACCAGACGCTCTTTGGAAAACCTATGGGGAGATTCTACTTTGTCCTATAAGGCCTCTATGATTCAGAATCAACTTGATGGCAATGGCTTGCGTTATTTTGAAAAAATGAAAACTAACAAATGTTGGTGAAAATGCTAAGAAATTGGAACCTTCATTTATTGCTGATGGGAATTTAAGATAGTTCTGCTTCTACAGAAAACAGTTTGGCAAATCCTCAAAAACAAAACTGCACCTGAATTACCACATGACACAACGATTTCAGTCCAGATATATGCCAAAAAGAATGGAAAGCAGAGACTCAGATAGCATACTTGTTAACCAATGTTCATGGGGACATTATTCATAATAGCCAAAACATGAAGACAATTCAAATACCCATTAAGAGATGAATGCTTAAACAAGATCCGGTATTTCCTTGCAAGGGAGTCTTATTCAGCCAGTAAAAGAAATGAAGTTCTGATACAGCTATAAGATAAGTCAAACTTGAAACATTATTCTAAGTGAATAAATCAGACAAAAAAGAACAAATATTGTACAACTCCACTAGAGGTATTTGAACAGGCAGCCTTCAAAAGATAGATGATAGGAGTTACCAGAGCTATGAGTGAGGGGTTATTATTGCTTAATAGGTAGAGAGTTTCCTTTGGGAAAGATAACAAGAGATCTGGAAATGGGGAGTAGTGATGGTTAGGCAAGACGGTGAAGGTACGTAATGCCACTGACACGTACACTGAAAAACGGTTCATGTGGCAATTGCGGGTTACGTATATTTTACTATAATCCAGTTTTTTTTTTTAAAAAAAAAAGCAATAGAGAAAATTTTTTAAAAAGGCATTCTTAGAAGAGGGAAACTAACAAAATTCATTACCAGAAGAATTGCTTTAGAAAAAATGTTACTGAAAGTCCTGCAGAGTGAAGGGCAATGGCACTAGATGTAGATACACTTCAGGAATGAAGTAATGGCTGAAAAAGAAAGTAAACGTATTAGTAAATGCTTTTAAGGTATTTTTCTCTTAAGTTACTAAAAATATGCATGACTACTCACAGCAAAATTTCAACACTGTTTGGTGTGATTCTGAATATATGTGCCCAAAGCCAAGTCCACTGCCTCTGAGTCAGGTCCAACTCCTAGTGACCCTAGAAGTCAGAGTAGAACTGCCCCATAGAGTTTCCAAGGATTTGCCTGGCAGATTTGAACTGTTGACCTTTTGGTTAGCAGATGTAGTACTTGACCCACTATGTCACCAGGGTTTCCGAATACATGTGCAAGCAATAAAAATCCCACTTCTACCATAAAGGTCATTGGAGAGAATACTAAAGAGACCTATAAAGTTATACAATTCCTATATTCTAAGTGAAATATTAATTCTAAGTAGAATATGAAAGCTTGTATGTATGTGATAATCCCTAGAACAAATACACACACATACAAACCAGAAATATATCCAAGAGCTCAAATTAATATAGAATGAAAACAAGTAAAATAATCCAAATGAAGAGGACAAGGACTGGATAACGGTGGGGGTGGGGGGGAAGAGTGAGAGGGGACAAACAGAAAACAAACAATAAAATGGTAGATCTATTCTAACAAGATCAATTATTATATTGACTGTGAATAACCTGAATACTTCAATTAAAAGATATCTATAATGCGGGATAATGTTATGACATACTATACACTGACTAAAGGAGAAAAAACATTCATAAAAAGACAGGCTAAAAGTGAATGGATGAAAACATGTATATGATGAAAACTGTAAGCGTAAGAAGACTGAGCTATTTCAGTATTTGATAAAGTCAACTTCAGTACACATCTGAATATCAGAGATAAAGAAGGATATTGCATGGTGACAAAAGGAAACTGTATCAGAAAGACATGACAAGTAAATATGTATACCAAACTAATTTAGTGCCTCAAAATATATGAAAAAAAATGAGAAGACTAAAGGAATAACCAGGTCCACAAATACACTATCAGTTCCTAAAACTCCTATATCAGTTGTATTAGAACTATGTAAAATACCTGTAAATAGATAGAACTTCTGATTAATACTATCAACCAGCTAGATTCATCTGACATTATAAATAAGGAAGACTGAAGAAGAAGAACTGATGCCTTTGAATTATGACATTGGTGAGGACTATTGAATGCACAAGGGATTGCCAGAAGAACAAATCAGTCTATCTCGGAAAAAGTACAGTGAGAATCCTTCCTAGAAGCAAAGATGTCAAGACTTTGTCTCAGATACTTTGAACATGTCAAGAATGATCAGCCCCTGGATAACTACATCATGCATGGTGCCTCAGTCATCTAGCGCTAATTTATCAGATATACCACAAGTGTATGGCTTTGAAAACAGAAATTTATATTTTCACTGTCAGGTAAACTGAAGATCTAAATTCAAGCTGTCAGCTCCGGGGAAAGGCATTCTCTGTTGGCTCTGGAGGAAGGCTGCTGTCATCAGTGTTCTCCTGGAGTAGGAGCTTCTGAGGTGCAGGGACCCCAAGTCCTTTCCAAAGGGTGCACTCTGCTCCCAGCATTGCTTTCTTGGTAGTATGAGGTCCATGACTCTCTCTGCTAGTTTCTTTCTTTTATATCTCAAGAGATTGCCTCAAGACCCGATATAATCTTACACATTGAGTCTTGCCCCACCAACACAACTACTACTACAGAGACAGGATTTACAACACATAGGAACATCGTGTGATACCAGGAATCATGGCTCACGCAAATTGTTACCTACATTTTGGGGACAACGCAATTCAATCTATGGCACTTGGTACAGTAGGTGGTCAGCGAAAAACAGGAAGAACCTCAAAAAAGACAAATTAACACAATGGCTACAACAATGAGCTTACACATAACAATTATTATGAGGTGACAAATGAGTGGACAGTTGTTTTGTACTATATATGTGAACCAACTTGACAGCATCTAACAACAACATCCAAGAACTACTGAATGACTACTATCTTCAAGTGTTAAGTGCCATCGTTGCCAAGACAGATATATGCAAGATCGTAAAATGAGTCTTAAATATATTTTCATTCAATTTTCTTGAATTTTTGGTGAAACATTCACAGAAGTTTGTTTTCCATTTGATAATCTGTGAACCAACTATTCAATGATATTAGATACATTTATCAACATGATGTCAACATTCTCTTTGTGTTGTTTGCCCCTTTGCTAGTATCCTAGTTTCCCTGATCCTTTTTATCTTCTTAACTTTACTTTTGGGCAATTGCTGACCTTTCTGTCTTATATTGATGATTTTTGTGCACACCACCAATCTTACAAATAATGTATTTTTGCAGGGCCATGAGTCGAATCGACGGCACTTGGCTGACTTGGCTATGGGTCGCTCTGCTACTTCACTAACAGGGGATCTCAGGGAATAAGATCTCGATGGCATTTGGCTTGGCTGAGTGTCTCAGAGTCCTCTGTTCTCAACTGTTTCCATTTATCTGGATTTTTAAAAATAAAAATTTGAATTCTGCTATATATTTTTCACCCATTCTATTCAGGGCCATCTACTGTGACCCTGTGATCCATGGTGATAGCCAGCTTAATTCTCAGTTCAGGGTATATGAAGTTGTACTGGGTGTAGGTTTGTTTCTTCTCTGAGCTTTTGGGCAACTTCTTAATGTTTTGCTCCTGAGGAGTATAAACCCGTAGTTGTGTCTTAGATGACTACACTCAAGCATTTAAGACCCCAGATGCTATTCACCTAACTAGGATTCAGATCATGATTTTTGTGACCTATGTTCTCCTAAGCTGCCCCATGAGACTATGGTCCTAAGTTATCAAACACAAATAACCAATGTCAACTGGTACTTAGATTTTTTTGTGGAGTATCTATGTTTGTATCTTCAAAGAATGTATAGACCCTTACCCATGTGTCTGTATTTATATGTTGAAACTCTGGTGACCTGATGGTTAAGAGCTAAAGTTACTGACCAAAATGTTGGCAGTTTGAACCCACCAGGAATTTCTTGGGAACTATGAGCAGTTCTGCTCTGTTCTATAGGGCCACTGTGATTCAGAATCAACTCAATGGCAAGGGATTTTTTTTTTTAAATAGATATTTCTATCTGTTGTCACCTGTGTCCTCACGTGTATCTACCCATATTCAGTATGCGTATACTCAACCACGTCTATAATCAAACACTCATTTTATTTTGGTTGTGCTGTGCTCACTAAATCTAGTCACTGTCACTCTCCCCAGCACCAAAAAATAATAAGCATCTATAATCTATACATCTATTCTCATCTTCTTATAAAAGAGGGATCGTACAATATTTGTCCTTATATGCATGACTTATTATTATTAACACTAAGTTGATTTAGCATTATGCCCTCCAGGTCCATCCACTTTATGTTTTGCAGACTCATCACTGTTTTTTATAGTTGAGTATCATTCCACTGTATGTGTATACCATGATTTACTTACTGATTCAGCCACATTTATGGGCAATTCACTTGTTTGTATTTATTGGCTATCACAAATAAAACAGCAATAAATATGGGTGTCTGTGTGACTGTTTTTCATCATTATTTTTGATTCTTTGGGCTATACATTACTCATATGTCAGTCAGTTTTTCATACTGTGGTGGTGTGCATCTTGCTGTGATTTTTGAAAGCTATGATTCTGGTATTCAAATGCCAGCAGGGTCATCCATAGTTGACGTGTTTTTAAAGGAGCTTACAGGTGAATACAGACAAGGAGGAAGGATATGGCAACATATTCATAGAAGAAAAAAAAAAAGAAAAGCCAGTAATAACCATATGAACAGGAGGGTAACATCATTTGATAATAGTGGTAAAAGGTGAGCTCATCAGGTTGGAAGGCACTCAGGACAGCTGCCTCCTCGAAGTAGATGTGGCCTTCATGACACAGACAGACTAAAGCTTTGCACATTGTTTTCTTCTAAAATGAGAAGAAACAGCTATAAATATCCATTAATATTCAGAAAATGGAATGCAAAAAATATGAATCTAGGAAAAGTGGCAATGACTTAAATAGAAAGGAAAAAATTAAAATCTGTATCCTAAGCAATAGTGATCTAAAATGAACTGGTACTGATCATTTTGAATCAGATAATTATGTAATCTACTGTGCAAAGCATGACAAATTGCAAAAAAATGACATTAAATTAATCATCAAAAAAGAATATTTTAAGCTCCATCCTGAAGTACAAAGCTCTCAGTGATAGGATAATACCCATACATCTAGGAGGAAAAACTAGTTATACAACTATTATTCAAACTTACACAACAGCTACAAATGTCAAAGTTAAAGAAATCGAAGACTCTTACCAGCTTCTACAGTCTGAAGTTGATTAAACATACAATGAAGATACATTGATAATACAGATAACTGGTATAGTAATATTGGAAACAAAGAAGAGTCTGCTGTTGGAAAACATGGCCCTGGTGATACAAATGATGCAGGATACTGAATGACAAAATTTTCCAAGACCATTGACTTATTCCTTTAAAACATCTTTTCTCAACAACATAAATGGCAACTGTACATGTAGACTTCACCAAACGAAAAACACAGGAATCACATCAACCATATCTGAGGGAAGAGGTGATAGAAAAGTTCAATATCACCAGTCAAACAAGGCCAGGAACTGACTGCAATTGCTCATATGCAAGTTCAAGTGGAGCCTGAAACAATAAAGTGAAAATATAAGAAATAAAATATGACCTTGAGTATATAACACTTAAACTTGGAAACCACCTCAAGAATATATCTGATGCAGTTCACACTAATGACCGAAGACCAGACAAGTTGCCATAAGGCATAAAGGAAAGCAAAAGATCATTAAAAAAGACAGAAAAAAGAAAAGGTCAAAAAGGGTATCAGAATTGATATCCTTTGCTCTTGAACAGAGAGAAGCTAAGGTGAAGGGAAGAAATGATAAAGTAAAACCATAGAATGGAAGCACTTCAAAGGGCAGCTCAAGAAGATAAAGCAAAATACTATAATGAACTATTCAGACTTGCAGTAAAAACACCAAAAGTGAAGAACTTGCTCATTAATTATCAAGTGGACAGAAATGAAGAAAAAAATGAACGATACAGGAAGCAGCAAATGCAGATGGAAGTAATACGTGGAACGACCATACTAAAAGGAACTGGTCAACATTCAGACGATTCCGGCGACAGCATAGGATCAAGCACTGGTGACACTGAAGGAAGCAATCCAAGTTGCACGTGAAGCACCAGTACAAAATAAGGCTCCAGGAACGGACAGAAGGCCAAGTGCTTCCACCAAAAGCTGCAGTGTTGGAGGTGCTCACTCATCTATGGAGAGGCAATGGGAAGCTGGCTGCAGGCCATCGGACTGGAAGACATCTGTATACACCTCAAAGAAAAGTGATCCAACTAAAAGCAGAAACTATCAGACAGTATCATTAATGTCACATTCAAGTGAATTTTTGTGAAGATCATTCAAAAGTAGTTACAGCGGTACATCACCCAGGAATCTGGCCAGAAATTCAAGCCTGACTCAGAAGAGATGTGGTAAGGGATATCAGTACTGACATTAGTTGATCGGATCCTAGAGGAGAGCAGAGAATACCAGAAAGATGTTTGCCTGCACTTTATTGGCTATGCAAAGGCATTCCACTGTGTTTAGATAGTAACGGATGATGACTAATATTGCAAAGAATAAGGATATTAGGACATTTAACTGTACTAACGTGGAACCTGCATGTAGACCAAGAGGCAATTATTTGAACAGAAGAAGAGGATGTTGCATGGTTTTAAATCAAGAAAGGTGTGCCTGCTGATTGTATCCTTTTACCATATTTATTCAACCTGCATGCTGAGCAAATAATATGAGACACTGAACTATGTGAAAAAGAATGTGGCATCAGAACTGGTGAAGACTCTTTTACAATCTATGATGTGCAGATGACACAACCTTGCTCACTAAAACTGAAGAGGACTTAAAGCATTACTTTGGACCACAGCCTTCAATATGAGTTACATCTTTAAGCAAAACAAAAATCCTCACAACTGGACCAATACACAACATCATGATAAATGGAGAAAAGACAAAGTTGCCAAGGATTTCATTTTACTTGTTTCTGCAAGCAACACTCATGAAAGCAGCAGTCACGAAACCAAATGATAAATTGCACTGGGTAAAAGTGCTACAAAAGCCCTCTTCAAAGTGTCGACAGCAAAGATGTCACTTTAAGGACTAACCCAAGCTGTGGTATTTTCAGTTGCCTCATATGCCTGCAAAATCTGGACAAGGTAAAAAGAAGACTGAAGAAGAACTGACGCCTTTGAGTAACAATGTTGGTGAAAATTTTTATTATCCTGGATTGCCAGAAGAATGAAGAGTATTTTAGAAAAAATATAGTCAGAGTACTCCTTGGAAATGAAGATGGCAAAACTTTGTCTCTGGACAGGTTATCAGGAGGGAATCATTCTCTGAAGAGCATCATGATTGGTAAGTTAGAAGGTAAAAGAAAAAGGGCAAGTCCTTCAGTGAGATGGTTTGACACAGTGGCTGCGGCACTGGGATGGGGTGTAGCCATGATCTTGAGGATGGCTCAGGACTGAACAGTGTTTTCTCTATTGTACATAGGGTCATTATGAGTAGGAGTCAACACAACAGCACCTACCAACAACAAATTGAATAATATTTAAAGTTGGTTTTGTAGTGGCAAATTCTTTAAAGTCTGTTTTTATGGAATTTTTTTTATTATGACTGAGTGAAAATGTACATTCCCGTATAAATTTGCATGCCCACCTGTATGCAGCTTCCACTGCTCTTCCTGTCCGGTAGCAGCACACTATTCCTCTCTGCTCCATACATGTCTCATCCTCCCAACAGTCTCCTTTCCCTTCCTCTCCATCCACTTTCCTTCCTCCAGCCAGAGGTCAGCAGGATGATATCCTATAGATACATAGAACCATAAAATGCATCCAATATATGGTCACTTTGTATCGCCAAGTCCAATCCACTTGTGTCCAAAGAATGGAACTTCATTATGATTTATGGGTAGGGGCAGCATCAGGGCCAGGGGCCATGCTCCCAGGGGAAACTCAAAACCGCTGAACCATCAATTGAGGTCTTTTAGTGGAGATCTCAGGGTGCACGCCTTTTTATTCTTGTGTTGCCAGTGAGACTCAACTTAATAAGCTCCATCGTGGCTATCACTGGTGGTGGTCGGGCACCATCCAGTTCTGGTCCCAAGTCGATGTAGGCACCCACTCATGTGGGTCTCTCTATCTTCTGGTTTGTCTTTACCCCATGTTATTTTGGTCCTCGGTGAGCATCCATTCCTGCTGAGTTGGGACCATTTGCTTTGCCCTCGGATGGCAGCTTGGCAGCTTTTAAGACCCTCGGACGCCACTCACCAATGTAGGGTGCAGAGAGCCCCCTTAGCAAAACGCTAGTTGTGCCAATTGGCCTCAGTTTCGCCTAAGAGCATGGTCCCCTGCCCCCTCCCCAGCTACTCTGTTCTTGCAATATTGGGTTAAGATGGAAAGAGTATTCAAGTTATGCTGAAGTCCACTTAATATTGTTGTTGTTTCTAATGTGTGCTGTCACCGATTTCATCTAACCAGATGTCTAGCAGCTATCTAATCTAAACCCTCCCCTCCTCGCCCTCCTTCCCTCCCCTCCCTTGCAGCTGTCAAAGAGTCTTTTCTTCTATACATAAGTCTGTTTTTGAGATCTTATTTTAGGGGTCTCATACAATATTTGCCCTTCTATCACTGACTACTTTCACTCAACGTAATGTCTTCCAGTTGAAACCAGGTTATGAGATGTTTCCTGGAATCATCATTATTCTTTATCACTGTGTAGTGCTCCATTGAGTATATATACCATAGTTTACCTATCCATTCCTCTGTTGTCCAATTAAGAGATGGGCAAAGGAGATGGACAGACATTTTTCTAAAGAGGAGATCCAGGCAGCCAAAATACACATGCGGTCATGTTCATGATCTTTAGTTATTAAAGAAATTCGAATCAAGACTACAATGAGATACCATCTCACCCCAACAAGGTTGGTCATGATCCAAAAAACACAAAACAACAAATGCTGGAGAGGCTATGGAGAAAGTGGAACTCTTCTACACTGTTGGTGGAATTGCAAAATGGTCCAGCCTCTTTGGAAAGTGCTACTGCACTTCCTTAAAAAAATGGATATAAATATAGCACTGGACCCAGTAATTCCACTACTTGGAATATATCCTACAGAATCAAGGCCTTTCACACCAGCAGACACATGCACAAGAATGTTTATCACAGCACAGTCCACAATAGCAAAAAGGTAGAATGAGCCCAGATGTTTGGAAATATTTTGATTTCCTTCTTGTGTTGAATGATGTCTTTGCTGGTTAGAAAAATTCCTGGTTGGCATTTGTTTTTGATCAGTATTTTACATATGTAGTTCTGCTGTGTTCTGGCTTCTAGAGTTTCTGGGGATAAATTCACACTGATTCTTATGAAAAATTCTTCATCTATCGTTTTATGTTTTTCTCTTGCTGCATTCAAATTTCTCTCCTTGTCTTTGTTTTTCAAGATTTTTGTTAGGATATCATGCAGATTTGATTGTTTTGTGTCTCTTCTCATTAGAAGTCAAGGGGCTTCCTGTGTTGGCAGACCAGTTTCTCTGTCCAGGTTTGGGAAATTCTCTCTAATTATCTCTTGAAAAACATGTTTCTGTGCCTTCATTACTGTCATGATGCCCTGGGATTCCAATAATTCTAATATTAAGTTTCTTAATTGAATCCCACATTTCCTTTCAGCTTTGCTCTTTTCTCTTTTCTCTTGAGACTTGACACCAAAACCTAGACTACCAAATCCATTGCCACAAATTCCAACTCACAGTGACCCAACAGGACAAAGTAGAACTGTTTCATAGGCCCTCCAGGGAATGACTGTTGGATTCAAACTGCTGATCTCTTTTGATTAGTACTCATAGTTCTTAATCAGTATGCCAACAGGGCTCCTGAGACTTGATAAGCTCAGTTATTTTGTTTTCTAGATCATTTATTCTACCTTTTGCCTGTTTGATTATTCTTGAATATTCTTCTTGTTTTTCTAATTTAATTGCTTTATTCTTCATTTTCAGTAGTTCCTCCTTTTTTAAAATTAATGTTTTCAGTTTCCTTGTCAAGTCTCTTATTTTGTTCCTCTTTTCTGTATGTGTTTTGCTTTATTTAAACATGTTTAGCATCACAGTCTAAAAATGATCAACTCTTTGCTTTCGTCTGGCCTCTGTAAAAAAATTTCCTCTTCTTCATGTTCTGCTTTTGAATGGTTCTTCTTTTGTGATTCTGTGTGTTTTATTATTTTTTATTGAACTTGAGCCTTTTGTTTTGTTTTGTTTTAAATCTTTGTCTCCTGTTTTTTTGTGGGACCATTTTTTGATGGGGTGCCCTGGTAGGGCAGCAGATAACCCCCAGCTACTAGTTTCTCCATAGAAGAAAGATGTGCCAGTCTATATCCACAAAGACTTGGGAACCATACCAGGCAGCTGCACTTAGCTCCATGGGGTCAGCTATGATGCAGGATGAACCCAGCAACACCGGGCTCAACCAGAATCTCTGGAGGATAATGTTATGCTTGGTTCCTTTTTCTGTTTATTTTTGTTTTTTCTGTTTTTTAGTGTTGGTTCAAGAGTTCTAATGTTCAGTCTCGTCAATCTCTGGAATTCAGTGTGGCTGTGGAGGGGTGGGTGTTTAGCTGGGCACAGATGCTAGCACAAGCCATCGGGCTCAGTATTCCTGTGGCAAAGGTAAGAGTTTCTCGGTGTTTTTCCTCATGGGTGCTCAGCACTGGTTTTCCCATGGTCCCCCTCTGTGTCACTGAGACTGTCTGACAGTCCCCTTTCCCTACTGCCATTGTAGTTTCCCCAGTCTTAGAACCTGCTCATCTCAGGGCTCAGCAAAATTCAATAGCACACTCTCATAGGACCATGGTCTCCTTTTGCCCACTCAGAACTGCATAGCCCATGAACTCCTTTGGTGCATTGGCACCGCCTTAAAAAAATTAGACTGCAATTTTTTCAGATTAGCTTCTTTTCTGTGTTGCATGTTTAGGGTGTTACCAAGCCCTATCTCAAAACGGTTGTGATAAACAAATAGTCTTCATTGTTAGCAGATGGCTTGTCCCAGTTTCCATGCTGTTTCCACTACTCCTCTCTCTCAAGTCTGGACTCATCCTGACTCTCCAGTGCCTCAGTTGCCAGCCAGAGTTACGAGGTTTCGGTCTGTGCTTGTTTTTCTTTGTTTTTCAGTGGGTTAGTTGCTGGGCAGTGTATGTAAGCATCCACTCACTGTGCCACCTTACTCTGCCATTAGGTCTTTAAATGTGAGTCTTAAATTTAAACAAAAACAGTCCCAGTGGCACAGTGATTAAACTCTTGGATATTTTATAATCCAAATAGAATTAAATTAGAAAACAACATATCTAGGAAAACTCCAACCTCTTGGAAACAAGTAGTATTTTTTTTAATAATATAAATGGGTGAAATTCAAAGCAGAAATTCTAAATTATTTTTCATTAAATGATAAGAATTCTGTTTTGATTCAGTCATCACTAGAGCTGATTATTTGTGTAATCATTTGTAAAATTTTAATCTAAAACATAGTCCAGGTAGTCTTGTTGGTTGTGTCTAAGGGTTACAAGTGCAGAGAGCTGGTTTTCAAGTACCAAAAGGAATACAAGTGGGTGATAACATAGATTCACAGTGTAGGTATTTGTCCTAAAACCACCAAAAAGCAAAACCCACTGCTGTCAAGTTGACACACAGCAACCCCAATGGGTTTCCGATACTGTAAATGTCTACAGAAGCAGACTGCTACATGTTTCTTCTGCAGACCTCCTAGTGGTTTTGAACCATGAACCTTTCAATTAGCAGAGTGCTTTAAACACTGCGCAACCAACGTTTCTTTTTCTCCTCTAAGTAGTCTAAACTTTGAAACTCAAGGTCAGTTCCTTTTAAGGATCATAGCTTGGGATCTGGTTTATAGACTACAAAAAGGTATTCTCCAAAGGTCAAGTGGCTTCAATTATAATTCAGAAACCTGCCACTAGAGATCAATCTGAGAGTGAAATAGAGCCAAAAGAATTGCTCCCTTACAGTTTCATTAGACCTTAATTTTACCCCTTTGGCCCACTATAAGCTGGTGGACAAAATTACAATCCTTTTATAATGGAATCCTTTTCAAAATCAAATGATGTGCTTCACAGAATTCAATGTCTGATTATCACTTTCTATGTAAATACTACTGTTGCTATGGTTGTGTTCACACTGAGAGGATTACAATTCATCATGACTCTATAGAACAGGGAAGAACTGCTCCATAGGGTTTCCTAGTCTGTAATCTTTAGAGGAGGCCTTTTCTTCTGTAGATTAGCTGGTGGCTTTGACCCATAGACCTTTTGGTTAGCAGCTGAGTGCTTAATGGCTGCTCCATCAGGATTCTTTCTAAATTATAATAAAGAACCACCCACCCACTGCTGTCAAGTCAGGTGGACTCATAGTGACCCATAAGTCATTATAATAGCTAAGATATATTGAGCTTTCAATAGAGGGTAGTTAGCGTTTTTCTGAGTTTTCACTGTTATAAAAGAGTCTTACAAAGATGTGAAAAATTCATATTTATGAATTTTTTTAAAAAGACAATCCTTAGATTTGAACTCATTCCTATAAAAATTGAATGTATTTAAAGTTTGCTGTGATAAAATTTACTTTCAGCAGGTCTTAGAGAAACCTTATTATTGTTCTATTTACCACCCCACTAGCCTGTTCCTTATTTAAAGTACTCCTGAACAAATTAAATGATTTATGCATGAGTTTATGTAAGTGGCTTTTCTCGCGGATGATTGCATTACTAGGTGCAAACTTTCTAATGTGATTTTATAGTATGAAAGGTGAAACTAAACTTCATTGAATATTGTTCTGTAATTCAATTATGAATGAATGCAACACTTCAGAACAACTGTAGTCGGTTAAACTGGAGAGAAATGGGTAGAATTTTCACTGATTTGCAGCAATTGGATGATAGAAATTATTGTCTTTATAAACTTATGGATGGAACAATGAAATTGGTATAAGCCAAAGCCAAAGCCATCAGCATCAAGTAGATTCTGACTCATAGCTACCCTGTAGGTCAGAGTAAAATTGCCTCAAAGAGTTTCCAAGGAGGACCTGGCAGATTTGAACTCCTGACCATTTGGTTAGCTGACTTAGCACTTAATTACTACACCCCCAGGCTTTCCTAAATGATATAATCAATACATTTCGCATATAAAATTCAGACCAGATGTCCTCAGCACACACCTTTTAAGAATAAGAAAACTAATTGAAGTAACCTAAGTTAGCATAGCGCCTGCAAGAGTTTCAGGTAGTGAAAGGATTTTATTTAATTTGGTTAACAATTTGAAAATATGACAAAGCATGAATTGTAATGCTAGAAGTCTTCCTGTCTACATTTTATCACTCTAGTAGGCTTATAACAACACATTATAAGTACATAGTTTATAGAGTCATATTTTTCTAAGGAACATGAATGGATATAAACATTAATACATGAAAAAAGAGTACTTTTGAAGATCCAAATTCAACATAGTATCTACCAATTATCTATTATATTCAAAACACTCTATTGTACAGATTAATATAATCTCATTATTATTCCCTCACTTTTATGGATGAAAGACCTAAGGACTGTAAAATTAAATAACTTGTCAAAGGCTACATGTCTAGTGTTTATAGAAATGTAGATTCAATTGAAGTTTGGCTCAACTTCAAATCATAGGGTATTGGTCTACCATATAAGAAAAATTACTGCAGTGAAAATATATTTATTCATTTACACTCTATACACAGTGACGACTTCACTTTACACAACATAAAAACAAACTGAATAAGTTAGCTATTACAGTGGATTAAATTGTGTTCCCATAAAGTATATTTTGTAAATCTTAACTCTTATGCCTGTGGTTATAATTTCATTTAGGAGTGTATTTTCTGAGTTATGTCAAGAGATCATATCAGAATACCATGTGTTTTAAAGCAATCAACACTGAGATACAAAAAGATTGCCCAGGAGCAGGAACTGAAAGAGGAAAAGACCTTCCCCTAGAGCTGACAAAGACCTTACCTAGAGCCTGCACTCTGAATTCAGACTTCTATCCTCTTAAACATGATAAAATAAATTTCTGTTTCTTTAAACCACCCATTTGTAGTGCCTGTGTTGTAGCAACACTACCAATCTATATGCTGAACAAACAATACAGGAACTGGACTATATAAAAGGACAGGGCATCAGGATTGGAGGAAGACTCATTAACAACCCATGTTAAACATATGACATAACCTTGCTTGCTGCAAGTGGAGAGAACTTGAAGGACTTACTGATGGAGTGCAATTCAGTATGACTTTCACCAAAACATCAAGAAAACAAAAGTCCTCACAAGTGGACCAATAAACATCACGATTAATAGAGAGAAGACTCAAGGTATCAAGGATGTCCTTGAACCTGAATCCACAACAATGATCGTTGAAGCAGAAGTCACCAAATCAAACAACACATTGTATCAGGCAAATTAAACACCCTCTTTAAAGTGCTGGAATGCAGAAATGTCACCTTGAAGACTAACCTGTGCATGACTCAAGCCTTGGTGTTTTCAGTCACCTTATATGCACGTGAATGCTGAACAGTGAATAGGGAAGACAGAAGAATTGACGTCTTTGAATTGCAGTGTTGGAAAAAAATACTGAATATTCCCTGAACTGCTAAAAGAAAGAACAAATCTGTCTGGGAAGAAGTACCACCACAAAAGTCCTTAGAAACAAGGGTAGGAAGACAATGTTTCACATACTTTGGACTCATTATCAGGAGGGATCAGTCTCTGGAGTAGGATATTGTGCTTAGTAAAGCAGAGGATCAGTGAAGAAGAAGGCAGTCTTCAACAAGATCAACTGGCACAGCAGCTGCTATAACCAGCTCAAGTAGAATGACAACCGGGAGAATGGCAGAAGACCAGGCAGTGTTTGGTTCTGTTGTACGTAGAGTTGGTGTGAGTCCAAACTGACTCAATGGCACCTAAGAACAACAGGAATTAAGAGAGCTACTAATTAGAACGTTTTAGGCAATAGAAATATTAACAACCAGCGTTATGCAGGTGACGCAACTTTACTTGCTCAAAGTAAGGAGGACTCGAAACACTGATGAAGACCAAAGACCGCAGCCTGAGGTATAAAATTTACAACACAACATAAGCAAAAAAGAATTCCTCACAATGGGACCAGTAAGCACCATTATGATAGTGCTATTTGTGATAAACAGAGAAAAGTCTGAAGTGGTCCAAGATTTCATTTTACTTGGCTGCGCAGACATCACCCATAGAAGCAGCAGTCGAGAAACCGAAAGATGCATAGCATTAGCAAATCTGCTACAAAGACCTGTTTAAACCATTTAAAATGAAAGATGCAGTGTTGAAGATGAAGGTGCACCAGGCCCAGGCCATGGTGTTTTGAATCACATTGGATGCATGAAAATGCTGACAATAAATAAGACAAAGAAAAACTGATGTCTTTGAATTGCCTTGTTGGCAAAGAATACCAAATATACCATAGGCTGCCACGAGAACCAAGAAATCTGTCTTTGAAGAAGTACAGTCAGAATGCTCTATAGAAGCAAGGATGAGAGACTGTGTCTTATATATGCTTTGGGCATGTTAGGAGGGATCAGTCCCTGGAAAGGGACATCATGCTTGGTAAAATCGAGGCTCAGCAAAAAAGAAGACCTTCAGTGAGACGGATTGACACAGTGGCTGCAACATCGGGCTCAGGCCTAACCATGATTGGGAGGATGGCGAAGACCAGGCAGTGTTTCATTCTGCGGTGCAGAGGGCTGCTGTGAGTTAGAATCCACCAAACTAACAACAACAACAACAGGGATGTTAGTAATGATCTTCAACTGATGACATTACCACCCTGCAAGTAGTTCCAAAATAAGTATGTTTTAGTGGTTTTTGAAGCCTGGAGGTAAACGTATGAATTATAAAACAATTCTGTTTTTAGAAAGCCAATACATGAAAAAGTGTATATGTTTTGGTATATCAAGAAAGAAACTGAAAAGGAGAGATGAATGGCTAACATGATATACCGACTGTCACAGCCCCCCTGCCCGCCGTCAACAAACAGAACCAAGCCTTATTCACCTTTACACACCCACACCCACACCCACACACATACATTTCCACTCAAGTCAGTGCTATCCTAGGTAAGGACAAACATAGCCAGTGTCCCTCAAGACCTCTGAGTACTCAAGTCAGCAGAAAAGTCTGAGTAAGTTTCTTGCACTTTGTATTAAAGAATTCTGAGAATGAAATTTGTGAAAAGTTTCCAAGCCTAAGCTGCCAACCTCAATCAGAGCTGAAGGCTTCCTGCAGAGAGAAGTCTTCAGGCCTGTCTGCAGTCTTCTTTATTAATAAACTGTCCCTCCACTTTATTTACCATGTGATCTCCCATCCATGTGAAGTCAGGTGGATGAAAATTAAGACTGTATCATTAAATATGTTACCAAGGCATCAGAGCACGGAGAAATGAGAAAGTTACACTGTCAGTCTTGAGATGGTGCCTCTGTGTAATCATTAAGCAGGTGGGGAAGTTGCTGCAGGCACCCAGGTGAAGGGTATGTCATGCAGTCCAGGAGAAATCCCAACCCTTGTCCACTGGGACACTATTTGGGATTTCACCACTATTTAGGGTTTTTTTTTTAAAAGGCTCTTATGCCTCTTACAGGCACACTGCTGCTAACCAAATGACTGGAGCCTACGCCACCCCCACCCCTTCTTTACCCTCTCCACCTCACACCCCTACTCCTCACTTCCAAACCCCCTACTGTACCCCCCCACCTCTCCATCCCCCGCTCCAGCAGATAAAGATGTGGCAGTCTGCTTCCATAAAGATTTACAGCCTTGGAAACCCTATGGGGAGGTTCTACTCTGTCCCGTAAGATTGCTGAGTAGGAACTGACTGGATGGTACAGGTTTGTTTACGTGTTCATAGATGTAACACTTTTAGACGACCCATTTGTCAAATACCATTTTGAAAAATATGTTGTTACATTACATTACGTTACACTATGTTGTGTGTGTGTGTGTGTAAAGTGGAACCATGGTTAAGAGCTCAGGCTGCCAACCTAAATGTTCAATTCCACCAGCTGCTCCTATGGGGCATATCTATTCTACCCTATAGAGTAGACTCAAAACTGACTCAGTGGCAATGGATTATATATACGAGATCTGACAAGTTTGCAAACTCGTCCTAGAAATAGTGCTGCATACCTCATTGCTGAATGTCACTATGGTCACCTTCGAAGTACACCCCTTGGGAAGCTGAGCCGTGATGCCAGCGCCAGCACCTGCTCCACCCTTCAAAGAGAGTTTAGAACTCTTTTTCTGGGATGCCCATCAGAGCTGTCATCGTACGAGGTCTGCCAGTTAAGTTCGCGAACTCATCCTGGAAAAAGTGCTTTGAAAGGTGGACTGGTCACTGGTGTTGGTGCACAGCTTCCCAAGGGGAGTGCTTAGAAGGTGACCATTATGATAATCAGCAGTGAAGTGAGTAACACTTTTTCTAGGATGAGTTTGGGAACTTAATTGTCTGACCCCGTGTGAGTGTATATGCATATACATACACATACAAGATATATGCCCATATATATACACATACTCTTATGCGTGCATATACTATATATGTTACGTGTTATACATATTACACAATATAATTATACATTATTGTGTATTATATATTCAACACTACTATACACATATATATGCTACATATATACATGTATGCTCATCACTATATACTATGTATATATGTGTATATTTTATTAAATACAATGTATAAATGTATATTTATTATGACTATTACACACTGTATTTTTGTACAGGCACACCATGCATAAAGCCTGTTCATATAACAGCCCACTGCATACACATCTGTGGTCCCATAAGGTTATACCCACTGCCGTCGAATTGAATCCAACTCATAGCGACTCTAGTGGTCACAGTTCAGAACTCCCAACCGGGGAAGGGCACATAGTGGGCTTACTTTGGTAAGTCCCTTAAACCTTGTGTACCACTAGCTCCCCTGGTCCTGTGTCTGCCACTGCGTGGGGCATCAGGGGTAGCGCCCATCAGAGGGCTACCTGTTCCACCACGCTTGGCTCAAGAGGACAGCTGCTGACTCACACGGCCAGGGTGTCCTGCACAGCACACCTGCACAGCACACCCACCCAGCCAGAGGCCACTGCCGGGAGAGGAGGCGAAGAGGCAGGAGGGGCTGGAATCATTTAAAGCCTGCTGGGGAGAACAAGGAATCTCCACAGGGAGTGTGGTGGTCAGGATTATGTCAACTTGGCTACTCTACATTTGGTTGCTGTATTAAGTGGCGTAGCCAGGAGCTCCCGATCTCTTCTTCCAGTGTCTGGTTCCAGGACTTGAACTAGCAGCTGTTGGACTCATCAGTCCTTACAGTCGGCACTTGAGAGTCCTGTTCCCTGACCTGCCAATCCTGGGTTCGCCAGCTTCTGCCAATCCTGCTCCCTGACCTGCCGATCCTGGGTTCGCCAGCCTCTGCTGCTTCGGCTCGCCACCAGCTTGGGATCCACTGACCTACACAACCGGTGATCTAGAACTCTGGTCTCTGCCAGCTTCCGTGGCCACTTGAGGCTTGTGCCAGAACTTGGGACATTCAGCTTCTGTGATTACGTGAGCTGTTTCCTATATCTGTATCTATCTACCTATCTATCTACCTATATTATAAATCTTTCCTTGTACCTACAAGTGTTACTGGTTTTGCTTCCCTAGAAAATCCAGCCTAAGACAGGGAGGAATGAAGGGAAGAGAGCCTGCAATGTGCCTGGAGGCAGCTAGCTGGACAGCAGGTGAGTACCACCACGTGACAGGTCAGTGTCACTGTGGGGGATCAGTGTTACCAGAGGGTATCAGAGTGGCTGTCAGAGACCTGGTGACAAGCATGCAGAACTGGCAACAGTGAAGCCAAAGTTTTACACAGCCCCTTGGCATGGCAGTGGTAGTGTGGGCACTGAGCCACCTGGTGACCAACCTGTGCACATCTCTCCTGTATATACTATGGCATTTGCATGTCTAAGTCACATAATGTCCCATATCACAGAATGTACTGTGGATGTTAAGTGATGTATACCTTAGCGTGAATGTGTGTGTGTGTGTGTGTGTGTGTGTGTGTCTGTATGTAATATTGTAAAAATGCTTCCAGAAAATTAAATTTTAAGATTGTGAGACTATAGGGGCCCATTATGGGTACATGAAGTTTATGCCTCAAAACATAATTCAGTGCAAAAGATTAGAGCTTTAAGAGTGAACTGAGAAATACAATGAGTGTCTAAATGTTTTTTTTTTCTTTTCCCCTTCTGTGACATACATATATAAATTAAAGACAGGGTCTAATTGTCCCAGGAAAGTTGCTTCTTTATATCATGTTGATGTTTTAGCCATTTCTACCTTGGTGGCACAGTGGATAAGGCATTGGCTACTAAATAACATGTCAGAAGTTTAAATCCCACAGTCATTCCTTGGAAATTCTATAGGGCAGTTTTGCTATCCTTTAGTGTCTCTGTGAGCAGGAATCAACAGGCTGGCAATGGAGTTTTGTTTTTGTTTGTTTGTTTGTTTTTAATATTGACAAATTGTTTTCTCTTAGGACTCTACTTCTAATCAAATTAATTGCACCTCATTACTTGATCTCTATCTCCAGGGTTTTAAGGACATCACAGAACATGAGTAACATTCATCAATAATAAGAACATCATCAGCCTCTCTTAATCACTTATTAACCAGCAAACATTTGGTGAATCTGATATATTTGTAAATAAGTTGATTAGTGGAATCTCAAAGAGAGACAGTTCTGACAACCATGTTTAATTGTTGCTTTTGTAAATTCAGGCCATATTATCTATTTACAAAAGGTTTCATCTGTCACCAGCATTAATCAGAAAGTCTGATGACATAGTGGTTAAGTGCTATGTGGGCTTACCAAAAGATTGACAGTTCAAATCTGCCAGGTGCTCCTTGGAAACTCTATGGGTCATTTCTTCTCTGTCCTATAGGGTCACTGAGAATAAGAATTGACTCAACATCAGTGAGTATTGGGTGGTATAAGTATCAATAATTTGTAGTAGAGAGAGTTAGATTTTAATATCGTATAAACTACGTGACTATCATTGTATAATCATGTGGGCTGAAAAGACAAATACATACCAAAATACATAATTTATTTGTTACATTCTGCATTGATGCCTAAGAGTGTCTTATTTGTTTATTGTTAGATATTCCCTTACACGTTTCAGTGTTAGCATGCACAGCCTCTCTCTTGATCTCTCCTTTCCTCTGCTTAAGTTAATAAAAACAAGGCAGGTGAATAGTTTTACTTATTTCAAATATAAAGCAAATATCTCTTTTCAAATTTGACTGGAAAAATATCAGTTGCCTCATGCTGCATGAAAAAGACAGACTGTAAGAAAGGCTTCCACATCTTCAGGTCCCTGAATAAGGGTGAAAAATACCTGGAACATCCTACGAAGAGTTTACCCACCTACAACCACACAGGGACCAATTATACAGATTGAGGATGGGTTGACAGAATCGAAAATGAGTTCAGGAGCCCTTGAGAGAGAATCGAAGGCTAGATCAATAGTGTTCTGGCATAAATGAAAAAAGAGGCAATTAATACAGGAGGCCAACCAATAAATTAGGCAATCATGTGAAGGGAATAAGGGAGGATTTCTGCCACCCTAATATTTTTTCTGCAATTGTACCAAGTGTTTTAGGACAGCGTGGATTCTTTTTCATAAACAAACAGCCTCCTCACTTAATTTATTAGTTCTACTCACTAGAAACTTGAAAAAGAATGAAAATTAAGATTGTGATTTTAACTATACTAACAAGCAGTCAGTAAAAGGAAAGAAAGAAAAAAGTCATAATGTCAAGCAATGGTTGATACTTTGTGTCAATAGCAAGTTAGTATTCATGAGCAAAGTTTTCATTTGCAGATTACAGTACTAATGTCTAAAAATTTATGTTGGTAATTCTATGGGCACAATTCTTCATAAAATCACAAAATTAAAATATGTAACTTTTTAAAAAATATAATGAAAAAATAAGAAAGTTTTAAAAACAACCAAGCTTTCAAAATTGGTATGAAAGTTGTGATTTAATACTGCATATCAAAAGAAGATATCATCACACATAAAGGGTGTTTCTTAAATATGTCATTAATTCTAATTATTAAAGATAGCCATAAATAGAGATATAAAATCCATACATGATAGTTTACAAATATCCAGATAAGTATTTCATGAAAGTTTGGGAACACATGAATCAGATCCAACTCGACGGCACTTGGCTTGGCTTAGGTAACCATGTGTCTACAATTTGGAATAGTTCTCTTTACATGGCAACACTATTTTGTAGGTAATTGCCAACTAAAAAGTGCACATCTCCCTAGGAATGGATTACCAATATATCCAAAGCTGACTGTTAAGAGGCATATTTTACTCTGCCTTCTCTAAAACATTACTGATTTTAACACAGCTTAAATATTAACAAAATCACATAAATATAAAAATTCAAAATATGTAAAATACCAGTACTAACTATACATATATATATCCAAATATCTCAAATTGAATTTTGAACTTAACTCATGTTTCTTGTTATAAATGGTACAGATTAATAATGAGTTGCTTGTTTTATTCATTTTATATTGCTGTATGTGGTGGTCAGGATTATATCAACTTGGCTATTACGCATTTGGCTGCTGTATTAAGTGGCAGGGCAGGGTTTGTGGTGGCTCCCTGCCCCTCGGCTCTCATCTTGCGAACTTTGACTAAGGCGGCTGGTCACTCATGTAGCCAGGAGCTCCTGCTCTCTTCTTCCAGCGTCTGGATCCAGGACTTGAACTAGCAGCTGTTGGACATATCAGCCCTTACAGTCGGCATTTGAGAGTCCTGTTCCCTGACCTGCCAATCCTGGGTTCGCCAGCCTCTGCCGCTCCTGCTCCGTGACCTGCTGATCCTGGTTTTGTCAGCCTCTGTCCCTTCATCTCGCCACCAGCTTGGGATCCACTGACCTACACAACCGGTGATCTAGAACTCTGGTCTCTGACTTGCTGACTTTGGGTTCCTCAGCTTCCATGGCCACGTGAGGCTTGTGCCAGAGCTTGGGACATTCAGCTTCTGTGATTACGTGAGCTGTTTCCTATATCTGTATCTATCTATCTATCTATATATATTATAAATCTTTCCTTGTACCTACACGTGTTACTGGTTTTGTTTCCCTAGAAAATCCAGCCTAAGACACTGTATAACAAATATTAACTGCAATCTTACCAGTTTAAAACAATGCTCATTTATTGTCTCATAGTTTCTTTAAGTCAGGAACCCAGGAGTGGCTTATCTGGGTTCTCTGTTCAGGGTCTCACAAGGCTAGTATTGGCAGACTGAATTGTTATGTGCAAGTTTGGTTAGAGGGAGAGATCCCTGCCCTAGTTCCCTAAGATTGTTGGCTAAATGTATTCCTTTGGGGCTGTAGATGCATGGCAGCTTGCTCTCTCAAACCCAGAAACCAAGAAGAAAAGTCTTTGTTCCTTCAAATCTGTAATTTCAGAGAAGTCCTGGACTTCCTTTAAAAGGGTTCACATTAGTAAATCAGGCCCAGCCAGCATGATCTCTATTGATTAAATCAGAATCAGGTAACAGGGTTCTTTATTACATTTGCAAAATCCCTTCACATTTGCCATATAACATAACATAATCACAGAAAAGATACCCCATCATATTTCCAGGTTCCATATTTTACTGCAAAAAACCTCTTTAAAGTGTTCAGAAGGAAAGACGTCACCCTGAAGACTAAGGTGGGCCTGATCTAAGCCATGATACCATCAGTTTCCTCATATGCATGCAAAAGCCGGGCAGTGAATGAAGAAGATGGAAGAAGAATTGATGCCTTTGAACTATAGTGTTGACAAGACAGAATATACCCTGAACTACCAGATGAACAAATACAATCATCTTGGAAGAAGTATAACCAAAATTCTCTTTAGAAATGAGGATAGTAAGACTTCCTGTTATGTTCTTTGGATGTGTTATCTAAAGGGATCAGGTTCTAGAGAAGGACATTACAGTTGATAAAATAAAGGATCAGCGAAAGAGAGGAAGACCCTTAATGAGTTGCACTGACACAGTGGCTATAAGGATGGGCTCAAACATAGAAAGAGTAGAGAGGATGGCTCAGGACTGAGCAGTGTTTTGTACTGTTGCATGTAGGATCTCTAGGAGTCAGAACTGACTTGCTAGCACCTAACAACCTCAAAAACCCTCACTCTCAAAAGAATATTATACAGGTCATATGTCCCAAGGAGTAGTCTCTGGGAGGCCTAAATATGGAAGGACTGAACTACTAAAAGATTGGAAGTTCAAGCCTACTCAGAGGCACCTTGGAAGAACCGTCAGTAAATCTGCTTCCATAGTCTTGAAAAGTCTGTGGAGCACAGTTCTATTCTCAAACACATGGCACTGCCATGACTTGGAACTGACTCAATGGTGACTGTGTTTGTTGTTGTTTGTTTCTCAAAGACTGGATATTAGTAGGAACTGCCTTATATCTACCTACCATTTAATTCAACCCACAAGTGTTCCCCCAAAGTGCCTGTATAGTTTAGCATACATCACCAAGTAATACCTGCCCAGCCTACCTACACAAAAATATTTTAGAAAATGAGTAAATTGGATTCAGGATCATGTTAGTATTTAAAATTGGAAAACATATATTCAATATTTACATTTAAATTCATTTTAATATAGATTTTCAAGAATGAGTAGGATATTAACATACAAGAAGGAAAAAACTTGTAGGAAAACTAGCACAAAACTCATAGCATGAGTAAAAGCTTAGAATTGTGTCTATGCATCTGGTCTTGGAGAAATATTTATAAATTTGATGTGGCTAAAAGTTGGGAATCATTGACTGTACAATAGAAAATGGTTGTAGTGAGACAAAGAGGTTGTTTTTTCATGAGCACAACCTAAGAAAATAGGTTAGGTTATAAGTATTTCAAATTATTTGTATTGTTGAAATAGGAATGTCTTTGACTTTTCAGTTATTTTATTTCATTGATTTGTGTCATAGACTTAGAACTGAGTCTGGGGAGAAAAATCTGTAATTTCAAAAGGAATATATATGAGCCTCCATTTCTGAGACTAACCATTGCTTTTGATCTTACTACCATATTTTTAGGCAAATAACACATGCAAATAACACAGCTGTACTCTCCTTCATTGAAGATATGGAACCTGTGGCCACACATACTTTGCTCATTCTCTGAAATGTTTAAAAAATTAATTACATTAACAATTTCTTATATTTTTATTTGGTTTGAAACTATAACTTGGATTGTATTGCTTTAATGAGAGTACTAAATAGTGTTTTAGTTTTTGCCGAAGGCTACATTCATGGTACTTACTCTGATATTTCCTTAGATTCTACAGAAAATACAAATTAATTAGTTATTTGTAAGCTCTATTATCAAGTTTTATCGAAGTAAGATTTAACTGTATTTTTCAGAGAAGCATTTAATCCTATTTGGGGGTAAAAACTTTTTCTGAATACCAGTGCATTTCTCGTTAGTGAGGGCACAGCTCATTCACATAAGTAGTGTTGATATGTGTAGTTTAGTCTGTCACCCAACATCAGGAAGAGAAACTGTTCTCCTACCTCCACTCAAAATGGTAAGGAAAAACATATAAGCCTAACCACAGAAGAATCACACATAGGTGTGACCCATCACACCCACTAGTGAGAGAAAATTACACTCAGCCAACAGGCACCACCAAAATCACACATAGACCCAAACCGCAAAACAACAGCAATTAAAGTAATACAAAGGAGAAAAAGACTTTCTAAAGAATGAGATACATAAAACCCTGAAAGGAAAAAAAATTGCCAATAATGGATCACATCTATAGCAAAACTGGATGGCCAAACAAACAAACATGATGGCAAAATAGAACATTTCTGGTGGGGGGGTGGGAAGTGAGTGGGTTTTTAAAATCTAGACCAATTTTAGAAGAAATATTGAACAGAATCCTTCAGGTAGAAAACCAGCAACATCAGACAACAATCTGAGGTTAAAACACATGACAACATCACCCAGATAAAGAATTTTCAAAAGTAAAATAAAGCCCAAAACTAATAACTAGGACCCAGAAATGACACTCTGTGAACAATGACAACCTCAAAACAAAAAGAGGAGGGGAATAAGTGTGGTAGTTATGGAACTTCCATATGGAGAGGAAGTCAAGGAGATTTCAAGAAATAACAGACTGTTTCAAACTTAGGAAGATAAAGGTAAATTTCAGAGTGACCACAAAGAAAATTAATAAACCTACTCATTAAAATAAGAAGAAAATGAAAAAGATTCAGTAAACACAAATTTGACAGCAATGAAGGGTACAAAAATAAAACACATAAAAAGAGCTCAGCAAAGAAAATTAAGAGAAACAAAGAAGCTATTAACACCACACACACACACACTGTAACAAAATAGCAGCAGTAAATGTACACCTATCAATAATCACATTGGATGTAAATGGTTTAAAGGCATTAGTTAGGAACCAGATAATGGTATAATCACTCTTCAGAAGAGACATACACTAGATTAAGTAACATAAATAGGATAAAAATCAAAGGATGGGAAATGTGTGTGTGTGTGCGCACGCACGTGCACATATATTGCAAGCAAAGTTACCAAAATAGCAGTAGTAGCAATTACAATCTCTGATAAAATAGACTTTGAGTCAAATTCACTATATGAAACAAAAAAGGCAATATAGAGTAAAGGGTCAGTCAACCAAGAGGACATAAATACAATAAATATTTACATGTCCAGTGATAGACCAAATACATTAAAAAAAAAAATTCTAACAGAATAGAAAAGACAGATACTTTCACAATGATAGTAGGAAACTTTATTTAACAAAGCACTTTCTAATTATTGGATAGAACAATTAGAAAAGATATAAATGACATAATCAACTAGCTCAACTTTATAGACATATACAGAAGACACTACCCAGCAGCAGAGAACACATTCTTCTCCAATGCACATTGATCATTCTCAAGAACAGATCACATTTTATTTCACAGTACCAACTTCAATAAATTAAAAAACATCAAAATCATATGAAGCATCTTCTCTGATTATAACTCTATAAAATCAGAAATCAATAACAGAAACAACAAGGAAAAACTTAAACACTTGGAAACTTAGATTCATATTTTACAACTATTAGGCAATAAGAGAAATTTTAAAAAATGTATCAGATCAAATGAGAAGGAAAACACCAACATATGTAGCTTTGGGGACACAATAAATGCATGTATAAAATAAGAAGAAAGGGTCAAATCAATAGTTATGTCTACAACTCAAACAAGTAGAAGAGCAGTAGCAAAAGAAGTCCATAGTTGTGATGAGAAAGGAAATAATAAAGATCAGATGAGAAGCAAAAGAAATAGAAAAACAATAGAATCAATAAGACTAGAAGTTGGTTCCCTGAAATTATCTATAAAATTGACAAGCAACTAGACCAAAAGACAAAGTAAAAAAATAGGAAGATGCAAATTACCAAAATAAGAAAGAAGAAGGGTGTTGTTACAACAGAAATGTGATAAAAGTGATCTTAGAATATTATGAAAAATTAGGTTCCACAAAATTGGAAAACTTACAAACAATGGACAAATTTCTAGAAACACACTACCTACCTAAACTAACACAAATAGAGGCAGGAAATTTTAAAGGACCCATAACAAAAGAAGAAATTGAAGATAACGTTAAAAAGAATGCCACATGAAGAAGCCCCAGCTTGGAAGATTTCACTACAGAATTCCACCAAATGCTCACTAAATGGGAGACTTAACACCAGTTCTGCCCAAACTATTCCAAAACATAGAAAAGAAAGGAATACTTGCAATTTTTTCTATGAAGACAGCATAACCTTGATACCAAAGCCAAGTGAAGATATCACTAAAAAAGAAAATTACAGACCAATATCCCTCATGAACATAAACACAAAAATTCTCAACAAAATTCTAGCCAACAAAGTTTAACAGAGTATTGAAAAACTAACATATCATTTTCTTAGTTATCTAGCACTGCTCTAACAGAAATACTATAAGTAGATAGGATTGGCAAATAAAAGTTTATTCTTAACAATCCAGTAGGTTGGAAGTCCAAAGCTGCAGGAGAACTTATTCTCTCTCTGTTGGCTATGAAAGAAGGTACTCAAGCTGCATCAGTCTTTCTTTGTTCTGAGAGCATTTTGGTGAAGGAACTTCAGGTCCAAAGGAAGAACTTTGATCTCAGGACTCCTTTATTGTTGGTGTGAGGTCTTCAACTCTGCTTGCTTCCTGTTTTAGTCAGCTAGGTCTGCTTTACCTGAAATACTGCAGAGTGGAAGGCTTTAACAAAGGAACATTTATTCTTACACAGTCCAGTAGGCTACAAGTCCATATTCAGGCTATCCACTCCAGGGGAAGGCTTTCCCCCTTATAGGCTCTGGAGGAAAGTCCAATATTGCATCAGTCTTTGTCCAGGGAGCATCTTGGCACAGGAATCCCGATGCTGCTTTCCTGATGGTATGAGGTTCCCAATTCTCAGTCAGCTCTCTTTCGTTTGAATGAAAGGATTAAGGGTGGCACAAGCCATACTCCAGGGAAACTACCTTTACAGTAGAGCAGGGAAGTGATCCTATAAACGGATTTACAGTCCCACCCTAATCCTTTAACATGCTGCCAAAGCCAAGTACCATTGGTAGGACATATAGCATAAGAAAACCTCAAAATGGAGGACAGTCACAAGATACAGGGAATCATGGCCCAGCCACATGGCTACACATATTTTTGAGGGGACATAATTCAATCCATAACACTTCCCTTTCTTTCTTTCTCTTGATGATAAAGGTTGAACAAGACACAATCCAGGGAAACTTCTTTAGTAAAGGTGTTACAGTCCCACCAATTTAATCTAGTAACCATAGCCAGAAATTAGGATTTACACCATAGGAAAATTAAAAAATGGAGGACAATCACAAAATACTGGGAACTATGGCCCAGCCAAATTGTTACACACATTTCGAGGAGACACAATGCCACCCATGACAATCATGATCAAGTGGGTCCATACCAGGGACGCAAGGATGGATCAACACTAGAAAATCAGTGTAATTCACCACATAAATAAAACAAAGGAAAAGAAACATGTGATCATCTCAGTCAATACAGAAAAGCATTTCATACACTCCAAAGCACTGTCCTGATTAAATACTCTCAACAAAACAGGAATAGAAGGAAAATTGCTCAATATAACTAAAATTATATATGCAAAATGGGTAGGAAACATTATGCTCCACAAAGATTGAGAAAATTCCTGAGAATAGGAATAAGAGAATAATGCCCTTTGTCACTATTCATATTCAGTACTGTAGTGGAAGTACTAGTTAGAGCAATACTCCAAGAAAGGAAAGCCCAAGTACCGTCAGAAAGGAAAATAAAGAGGATCTAAATTGGAGAGGAGGAAACCCTGGTGGCATAGTGGATTTAATGCTATGGCAGCTAACTAAAAGTTAGGCCATTCATATCCACCAGACACTCCTTGGAAACTTTATGAGGCAGTTCTACCCTCACCTATAGGGTCACTGTGAGTTGGATATAACTCAACACTCCACAGCAGTGTTTCTTTCTTTTTTTTTTAATTAGAAAGAAAGAACTAAGACTGTTCTTATTTGCAGGTGACATAATTCTACACATAGAAATCCCAGAAACTCCACAGGAAAATAACTGGAACTAGTAAAAAGAATCAGCAAAGTAGCAGGGTGCAAAATCAACACACAAAAATCAACTGGGTTCCTCTACACTAACAAAGAAGACTCTTAAAAAAAAAAAGAAGAGAAAAGAATACTCTTTAATGAAATGGAAAAACTAATGATCAATTTTATATAAAAAGGAAGAGCCCATAGTTCTCAGCAGGGAAGCTGAGTTTCAGATGGCCACACATACAGAATAAGAAAGGACTTCCACCTGAATTTTATAAACTAAGTGCTTGTGAACTCTTTTAGAATCAAATCTTTACTACATGCTGATGTCTTTCCCTTTCTCTAGCACTTCCCCCTCCATTATCTGCTTTACACCAGGTAGTAAAATCTGACTCACTATCCGGGCTGAAATTGAGCTATTCTCCCACACTTAGAGAGTGAAATAAAGGGAAGCATAGAAAAAAGGTTCTCTGGGGAGCTGGCAACTTTTTCTGTTTCTCAGTGCACTGCTCCAACTATCCAGTGACAAGGTGTGGGAATTATTACACCTCTAAAAATCAAACTAGCTCAAACAACTTGACTAATTGGGCAGTCAAAAACTAAAATAAAGTGTTCTTCTATATATAAGCTAGAATGTGATAGCGAACCCAAGCCAAGTTAACCAAACCAATAAATTACACAAATTTCTGATGGCTCAGAGGCGACAATCAACTTCTAATTACTTAAAGAAGCAGACAACTATGATTTCAGAAAACTCCCAAAACAGAAGGACATTTTTTCTTCCAGACTAAGACTTCCTGCAATCATCAGAAGCAGGATGCAAAACAGTGATGTACAGAGCTCAGCCAGAAATCAGGAAAGTGCAGCAAAACACAATAAAAATTAAATAGGCTGCAAGAATTTATCAAGCAACAGCAAATCAAAATTCAGCAGATTAATAATAAAATTAGAAAATTAAACAATGCAACAGAAAGTCAAAGGAGCAGCTTCAAGGTAACAGAATGCAGACTTAGTGAAGATAAAGCAACTGATACCAGCATACCTGAGGAAAAATCAGATAAAAGAATTTTAAAAAATGATGACTATGAGTTATGTGCTACTCTATCAAGAGGAATAATTTATCTATGATTGGTAGACCAGAACAAAGAAGATAGCAGAAAATACACAGAGAATTATTAAAAACATACTGACAGAAAATATAACAGGATATCTATCCAAGATGCTCTTTGAATGCCACACAAAGTTGATTCCAAAATAAAGACACCAAGACATATTGTAATCCAATTTACCAAAACTAAAGATAAGGAGTTTCTTAAAGGCAGCTAGGCTTAAACGAACAAGCTGTGTCATTAAGACTAACCTCAGATTACTCAGCATAAACAATGTTGCCATGAAGGCAAAGGGATGATATATACAAAGCCTTGAAGGTTAGCAGCTTTAGCACTTCATCACCACATCATCAGGGTTTCCACTTGGTGTATGTTGAAATGGACTGATTCTTATAACAAACATGTAGGACAAGTAAGAGTAATATTCCAAAGCAATTTGTTAGGCAAAAGTAACTACAAAAACAATTATGGTAATATAAAGCTATTTGAAAACATTTTTTTAAAAAAGTACACTTTCTTGAGGTGATAATTAGATTAATGGGAAAACTGGCAAACTTAAACTTTTCAAATATAAGATTATTTGCATTTCTATTTCATTAATTCTCTGTAAAATTATTCTTATTAATTATCAAAGGAACAAATATAGCCAATAGCAACATTATGAAGTAAAATGTATAATGTACTTGTTATGTTAAAGTAAATCATAAGACTTCAAATAAATTTTGTACTTGCAGTACTTTGTTTTGACCAAAACTCCCATGACCACAAAAGCTGTTTCTCTTATATTCCAGTGGGTTTTACTTAATAGGAAAAGTAACAAGCAAGTTCAGGTGACCCCTAAGATCATATCTACTTTCAAACTTCAGATTTTTTTTAATAAATCAAAAGTTGGGATTTCAAGAGAGAAAATGCAACCAATGCTTTAGAAAAAAATATAGCTCCTGTAAATTAAAAAGAGAGATGCAAGGGGTTAGATAGATGATTCTGTCATTTATTTTCTTTATTCTCAGGCTGTCTCTTTGTATTTGTCTCCAGAAGCTCTAATCTTACACTATTCTCATGCTAATAGCTGTAATAAAGTTCCTAGAATTAACCTTCATTCTCTTGGCTTAGGTCTCATGTTCATCCTTGAATATACCACTGTGGGGAGGGAGTGTTGAGGGGTACAGGGCTTGTGGGATACCACTCCATGAATTGGTAAGGCCTGGATTATGTGTCTCCATGTTGGCCTAAAGTGGCCACAGGTTTTTCCACAGAGGATCGTTGAGGCAAATTGCCCATGTTTATAACCCTGACTCTCAACACCTGATTGAGAGTTTGTCCTATACAAAAGAGTTATGAATGAAGGATCAATTTACATCCTTGTTCTTTAGTATCATTAATTTAATTGTATGGGGCTTCTCAATGGCACTTGGCTTAGCTGGGGGTTATAGTTTATTTCAACTACAATGGCTGAACAAGAAAAGCATTAGTGTGTTTGCTTGTCCAATGTACCATCAATTTGATGGACAAGAATTACCTCTTTGACACAAACTAAACCTGTGGGAAAAGAATTACAAGACCTGATAGAATAAGTGAGTCTTTAAGTGAGCTCCTAGGAGAACTGATACTTGCATACATATTTTCTTCAAAACTTTTCAGTGTTGAAATGGTACCTTGAACCTAGAACCATCAGGAATTTTGATCTTCAAGCATTGTTTCTAAGGATACCAACCAACCTTGTTTAATAGAACTCTGTGGCAATGGAAATCTTATCTAATCTTGCTGCCCTTTCTGGTAGCAACTGGTCCCATGCAGCTGCTGAGTATTTGAAAGATAACTAGTGGTGATTCAAGAAGTAAAGTTCTGGTTTAATTTAAAAAGTCATGTGTGGCTAATAGCTACTACATATTTTACAACATAACTTTAGACAATAAGCTACTTGTGGGCATTCCTGTGCTGTTCGCTGTAATATTCCCATGTAGTACAGTTCCTGCAGTATAACCCCATTGCCCCTGAGTAGACTGTGACACACAGTGACCCTATAGGACACAATAGAACTGACCCATAGTGTTTCCAAGAAGTGATTGATTCATTCAAACATCCAACCTTTTAATTAGCAGCTGAGCTCATAACTGCAGCATCACCAGGACTCCTGAAGCACACCAGGTATCTAAGACTTGTAGCTGCTGATTATAGCATTAATACTCAACATTTCTTAGACACTTACAGTGAGCCTGATTTTGGGCTAAGTTCTTTAACATTAAATTCAAATGTTATCTATTCAGAGATGTCCCACATCTAGTCTATTATTAAATGGCTTTTCTTAGAAACTCAGAATGTTTTAGGTGATGATGAACAATTCCAGCCTATTTTAATCTATGAGTATAGTGGCTTTAATTCAACATAATACATATAACATTACCTTAGCACAATATTATATATGCACTACCACCACACTTAATAAAATCACATGCTAATCCTTCAGATTCAGGAATAGTGAAAGAATATTCAGGTTGCTGTTTAGACCTGAAGCCGTAGTTCTTTTCCTCTGATTCCATGCTACCACATACTCCATCTTTGAATGCATTGTTTTATGTTTGTTGATGTGCAGTCAGCTCTACCTCATCACAACCCAGTGTATAATAGAACTAAATGTTGCTAGGTCCCATGACATTCTCATTATCATTAGCATATTTGAGTCCATTGTTACTTTCCAACCTAGAGGGCTCATCTTCCAGCATTATATTGGGCAATATTCTGTTATGATTCATAAGGTTTTCATGGGCTAATTTTCAGAAGTATAATGTCAAGACTTTCTTACTAATCAGTGTTAGTTTGGAAGTTCCACTGAAAATTGTCTATTGTGGGTGATCCTGCTGGTATTTGAAATACTGGTGGTGTAGCTTTTAACATTATAGTAACGTGCAATTCACCACAGTACAGCAAACTGACAGGTAGGTGGCAGTCCAACGCATTGCTGCTGTTAGATGCCGTCAAGTCAGTTCTGACTCATAGCAACCTTATCAACACAGAATGAAACATTGCCCGGTCTTGCGCCATGTCCACAATTGTTTCTATGCTTAAGCCCATTGTTGCAGCCACTGTGTCACTCGATCTCATCAAGAGTCTTCTTTTTCATTGACACTCCACACTACCAAGTCTGATTTCCTTCTCTAGGAACTGATGCTTCCTGACAACATGTCCAAAGTATGTAAGGTGCAGTCTCGCCATCTTTGCTTCCAAGGAGCACTCTAGTTGCACTTCTTCCAGAACAGATCTGTTTGTTCTTTCAGTGGTCCATCATACATTCAACATTCTTCTCTAATAACACAATTCAAACGCATCAATTCCTCTTGCCTTCTTAGTCCGTGATCCAGCTTTTGTATGCATATGATGCAATTGAAAATACTATGTCTTGGGTCAGGTGCATTTTAGTCTTCAAGGTGACATCCTCACTTTTGAATACTTTAAAGAGGTCCTTTGCAGCATATTTTCCCAATTCAATGCATCTTTTCATCTCTTGACTGCAGCTTCCATGGGTGTTGATTGTGGACCCGAGTAAAATGGAATCCTTGACAACCTCAATCTTTTCCCCGTTTATGACAATGTTGCTTACTGCTTCCACTGGTCCCCTGTTTCCACATCCTCTTCTGAATCTAGTTTAAATTTCTGGCAGTTCCTTGTCAATATACTGTTGTATTTGCTTTTGAATGATCTTGAGCAAAATGCATTAGCAATGTGTTATGGTTATGTTTACCATGATTTCTCATCTTCACAATCTCTCATGATTTAACTTTGCTTCTAGTATCAAATTAGTTTGGAGGGATGCTCTCTCCTCTGTTATTATACCATCCCAAAATTGAATACAAGATTGTTCCTTTCATTCCTCATTCTGATAATAGGCTGAGTCTTTTCCATAGACTCCACAGATCTTGGAGAATCAAAAACAAGATAAAACAAACAGGAGAAGCTACTACTAAAAGGAACATACAACTAGCTCATCTGTTTTACAAAATGTAGTTACAATGGTAATTAGGAAAGAAATATCTAAATTGAGTGTACCTGTGATTGTATTTCAGCCCTTTAACAATTTTATAAGCTCATGTTCTTCTGTTATTCCAGGTATAAGCTACAGATTATAATAGTGCCTACCACATAAAGTTGCAAGGGTTAAATCTGTAATATATGCAATGAATTTAGGATAGCACCTAGCAGTGTTTAAGTGTTTAATAATTATTGTTACCATCAACATGATCAGAATATGATCTCTACATTTCTGCCTATTTTTGTGACATTTCTCCAGGTGACAGTAACCGTCTGCTCTCTGTAACCTGAGACTGCATTAAAGCACAACTGATCTCTCCACCCACTTATCTGGTTTTCCAAATTCCAGAATTCCTGTCAATCCCTGAGATTAACATTGACATTAATAGTAATTTATTTACTATTGCAATAAATAGATGTGTAACAAACTGTTTGCCATTTCCACATTCTTCACATGTACAGTTCAATGGTATTCATTATGTTTATCATCTTGTTCAACCCCTGTCATTAATCACATAATAGGAAATCAGTGTTTGTAAATAACTAAAGGATGACTAGTCCCTTTTAAGTAAGATACGGCCTTCCCCCTGATTTGCTCTAGACAGAGTAGTCAAGTAACCTCCCCAAACTGTAAACAAACAATTGATCTCAGAATCTTTCTCATGAAGGCTGCAAATTTTATAACACAGCTACAATCACCATTTGACCTGATTTTCACATCAGCCTGTGACGTATTATCACCTATTTCATAAGCAAGAAAATGAAAAATCAGAAAGGCCAAAAGATAGAAAAATGTTGGTGGCCCAGTTTGGAAACAGAGGGATCAGTTTTTTTAATCCAGAACTTAAAGTTTAGATCCAAATGTTTTATTTCATTTTATTTTGTTTCTTTCAAATGATAGACTTTGTGATAATGAAATCTTAGTGATGACAGTGACTTTATGGATAAACAAGACAAGAGGATGTAATATTGCAACTTTTATATTGCCATTTCACTCAGAAGTATGAAGCAAGGTATGTTTTGTTATCTAAGTCATCTTACTGCTCTTTGGAACTCCACATAAACTCCACCAGTACTTCAGGAACAAAATATCTACTGGGCACATGCAGTTTAAATTTAGTTTAAATGAAAAATGGTGAATAAAATGACCATTAATTGTTTTTTACTTTTAGTATATTTTACTTATTCTATGTTCACTTATTTTCTTACTCTATCATATTGTTAGGACACCCTTGTGGTGTAGCAGTTAAGAGCTATGGCAGCTGTCCAGCAGGTCAGCAGTTTGAATCTGCCAGTTGCTCCTTGAAAACCCAGTGGGGCAGTTCTACTTTGTCCTGTAGGGGTTGCTACACTTCAAAATTGATGTGATGGCTGTGGCTTTGGTTGGTTTGATTTTTCTTACCCTGTTGGAACCCTGTTGGAGCAGTGGTTCAGCTTTCAGCTGCTATCCAAAAGATCTGCTATTCCTTCGAAACTCAGTGGGTTAGTTCTACTCTATACTATAGAGTCAATATGAGTCAAAATTGTCTCTACAGCAATGGCTTTAGTTTTGGTCTAAGGTTTATGTTACGTATAAGTTGCCTAAAAATATGTATCACTATTGAAACTCGGATGTTTTGTGCCAGCTCCGTATAAATTGTTTTTTCTCTTTGATACTAACTTTTTTCTATTGCTTCATTTTTGTAATTTCATTGTTTTCTCAGAATTTCTTCTTCAATCTCAAATTCTCTAGAGATTTCAGTAAAAGGACAATAAAAGCCATGAAGAGATTTGATGTCAAAGCACTTAAGTGAAAAATATTCAAGTGAATTCTATAGTTGTTTATCTTAAAATGAAAGAAATAATGGATAATTTTCAGATGCCTAACTTTAAAAAAAAAAAAAGATTCACAAACCAAGCAGTTATATAGGTTTTTTTCAGATATGCATGGCTGTCTATGGAGTCCTTTTTGCTTATTTAACATTCCGTTGTTGGCCTTTCTTTGGGTGGAGGGAGAGTGTCTTTCCTTAATAGAGGGGCATCCTGGATAATTTCAGTACAACACTTAAACATACTACATAAAAAGATCTATTTAATCAAAGGCTGTGATTTTGTGATATCATTCCTGACCCATGGTACAGGACCTGGCTTTTAATGCATAAAGATAAATCTGGTTACCATGACTATAATTACCATAATTTTGCACTTATTAATTTTGTCTGTGGAATTAATTTCCATAACTTATGACTTGAAACAAAAACATCAGCCTACTTCCATAGTTTCCAAGAGCAGAATTATTATAAACCTCACAAATGCCAAATGTTACTATGTTTTCTTTTGGGGGGGGCTCTTTATAGATCCTCTAGACTGCTTCCCTCTTATTAACATTCAAACAACTTGCAAATAGGCAGGCGATTTGAGAATGAAAGTTAATGTGAGCTGACCTTCATCCTTACTGAACAAATAGAGTATTATCAGCATAGTTTCCCTCTGAAGTTACATAAAGCAAAATATGAAATACCTAGGGCTATAATTTACTACAAAAAAATGTTTCTTAAATTTCTGACAGTTTCATTTAGCTGACTAATTAAATTTGCTGGTAGGCATTTTAGAGATAGAGCCTAATAACTGCATTGTGTCATTTAGGAAGAAAATGAAAATGACTGTGGTAAATATGTTTGTAATGGTCCTAATCTGTTTCTCAACATGTGACACAACCTGTAAGTGGTTATGCTTAGTTGTATTAGATGATAACAATGATTCTATTAAAAGGTGATTAAAAGAAAATCTCATGAGTAATAGTCTAGACCCTTAAACTTGCACTTTGTGAAAGACTCTGCTAAAGGAAGAATTTCAAATGCATTTTTCTTCAATTGTAGATTGTGTTTGCTCATTTCATAGACATTAACATGTGAGGATGACCCGTTTTACTGTTCTCCACTTTTAATGTGTGTTGCTTCTGCTCACTCATGACCCAAAGCAAATCCCATTCCCAGGAGTTTGAATTTTCTAGAAGCCAGCCTGAGACTACTGTCAACAACTTAGAAATCAGTGTTTCTTAGTACTCATGCTCACATGTGGAGGGAACTAATGGATTTTTTTATTTCCCTCTACAGAAACCAAAATACCAACTCTTTCCCAAAGCATATTATATGGCTTCAAGGAAAAACATTCAAAGAGAATTTTGCAAACAGTGTATTCAGGTGAATGTTACAGTAAAATACCCTACAATCTTCTATAATTATACACCAGAATGGTAGATAATGGTCAAAACACTGATTTTCTCTTTTGATTCTCTTTAGAAACAATCTTCAATCTTGGCATATGAAATGTAAAACACCTGACAGAATATAATAATTATCTTCTTTCATTATGTATAATTGTGTTATTCATTTCATGAAAATGACATTTAAGAGAAAAATGTGGAAGCTACAATTATATAATTATTTTGCCAAGTACCAATGCTTGTATGCTCTGGAAAAACCAGTCTAGTTTGGGGTTTAAAATTTCACTGAATGTCTGTGCAAAACCGTTGCTGCTTTAAGTGCCCTTGTGTTAACTCTAACTCATAGAGAACCTTATATATAACAGAATGAAACATTTTGAATCATGTTCCATCCTCACAATAGTGGGAATGATTGAGCCCACTGCTGCAGCCACTCTGTCAATCTAGCCAATTGAGAGTCTTCTTCTTTTTCATGAATACTCTTCCTTATCAAGCTTGACGTCCTTCTCTAAGGACTGGTCCTGCCTAATAACATGGCCAAAGAAAGAAGGATAAAGTCTTATCACCCTCACTTCTAGGGAGCATTCTGGCCATACTTCTGCCACGACATGTTTGTTCATTCTTCTGGCAGTCCATGGTATAGCCAATATCCTTCAGCAATTACATAATTCAAAGGCATCAATTCTTTGGTCTTCCTTATTCATTGTTCATCTTTCATATGCATATGAGGAAATTGAAAATACCATGATTTGTGTCAGACATATCTTAGTTATTAAGCAACACCTCTGCTTTTTAACACTTTGGTGAGATCTGTTGCAGCCCAACACAATGTGTTCTTTCATTTCTCAACTGCTACTTCCATGGGTGTTGGTTATGGATCCAAGAAAAATGAAATTCTTGACAACTTTAATAGTTTCTCTTTATCATGCTGCTGCTTATTGGTCTGGTTGCAATAATTTTTGTTTTCCTTATGTTGAGGTGTAATCCATGCCAAAGGCTATATTTTGTGACCTATGTCATTATTTCTGCACTTTCAGAAAGCAAGACTATGTCATCTGCATATTACAGTTTGTTAACAAGTCTTCCTACAATCCCGATGTCCCATTCTTCTTCATATAGTTCAATTTCTTGCATTATTTACTTAGTATACAGATAGAATAAGCATGGTGAAAGAATCCAACCCTAATACACATCTTTTCCAATTTGACAAGTAGTGTCCCCTCTTTCTATATGAACAACTGCCTCTTGGTGTATGTTCTGAAATTTCTCTTGATGAGATAACCACAGAATCAGCCATGCATAATCACAACCCACTTCTAGGACATGGAGACCTCGTAAAGAGAGAAAATCAACCTCATGCTCAATACTAATGGATCAAACCCCTGTCTAAAGAAAATTCATAGTCATCCCCAAGACCTGAGCACCTTTATAAAGATCAATCTTGACTATTCAAGATGAATTTATGTTTCTATGTCTGTTCTCTGTAAAAGTCTACCTTCCCAACCTGCCTTCAAGTAGTCTTGGAGGCAACAGCCCCACCTGCTCCTTTCCCTGTACAATGAAATAGAAGCAACTTTCTAATCTCCCACCTTGGCCTCTTGTTTACTGGCTGTACCAAATTATGCTGTTTGGAACCTAGGATTTTCACCTGGCAACATTTCAGGTGGTGAAGAAAGCTGAGACTTGGAATGCCAGGGATATGTCCCAGCTCTGGCACTGATTTGAAGTGTAGCTGTCTTAGTTATCTAATGATGATATAACAAATACTGACAGTAGGTGATTTTAATGAACAGCAATTTCGTATAGTTTAGGAAGCTATCTTAGTCATCTAGTGCTGACTTAACAGAGATACCACAAGTGGATAGCTTTAAAAAGAGAACTTTTGGGGGGCAGAGTCAAGATGGATGACTGAACACATGTCTCACCAAATCCCTCTGGAAACCAAGACCTGAGTTGATAATTAAACGGAGACTTCTGCACACCTAGTGAGCCCTAGGGCACTGCATAGGGCTGTAAATTTGAACTTCATACCACTGAATACAAAACCTCTTCTTTTTCACTGGCCTTACTCTCAGCAAGCATGGGCTTCAACACACTGAAGTTAACTCGCTATTTTGATTTTTTTTTCTCTGTATTGGCCAGTAGGCAGTGCTGGGACTTGACTAGCTGCTGGTCTTGGATGAACTGCTGGTGGGATCGGCAAGTGCAATTGGCATGTTCTGAGAGCCCAGCTTTGGACTCTATGCATCTCAGCTCCTTTGGCCATCTTTTAATCTCCACCATGTGGTAGCCATACTCATGCAGTGATGAGCTTGTGTGGGACGCCACCTTGATCCATTGAGAGATGGAGACGTCCAGGTGGAGGCCCTGCTGGACTTGGTTCCTAGGCTGGGAGGCAGCACCTGCCAGGGGAAGACTGCTTTTCTGGCAGAGAGGTGGTGTTTTCCACAGTGTTGCCTGAGGCTGGGACCTGGCAATGGAGGTTGTGGGCTCTGAGCATCTCGGCACGTTGGTCTCTCTTTCCACCAGTAGCCTAGTCCCAGCAGAGTGGTGAGCTTGTGTAGGATGCCATCTTGTTCTACTGGGAGGCCGGGATATCCTTACAGAAGCCTCAGCTAGACCTAATTCCTGGGCTGGGAGGCAGCACCTGCCCAAAAGAGAGCACTTTTCTAGCAGAAAAGGAGAATTCTACAAAGTATCACCTACAGCTGAGGCCCGACAGCAGAGGCCAGCAGGCCAGTAGCCTTTCTGTATTTTGAGCTATTTTACAAAATTTGGGGTTTGATATAAAGGTGCTTATAAAGGTGAGTTTCAAGATGGCGGAGTAAACAGACATCTCCTCATTTCCCTTTGAGAACTAAAGCCTGGATGATATTTTTTTATGGAGCATTGAATATCTGGGGAGCCTTAAAACCTAACATAATTGACTGGGCAACAGTATCAGACTAATCTTCTCTCAAAAAAGATCCAGTCACTGTCTGACCTCTGCTTCTGCTGCTTCACTGTAAGAGAGAACTGCAGCTTCCACAAACAACTGGTAACAGTAACATACTTTTATTATAAGCTGGCAGGTGGAGTCTGCTGTTCCCACCTGCCTGTTCAGGCCAGCCTGTTGGAAAGCCTCAAGGTCCTAGTTCAGCACGTGGACAGCTCCCTGTATAGAAATGCGGTTTACTTTTAAGGCTGATAGGCTTGTGTTTCTCCCTGAATATTTATTTCTCTATTGAAAAGCCTCTTTTCTCTCACTCATATTGTAAGATTGACTGACAGCCCCCAGTTTCTCCATAAACAGAGCAGCCTCTTTGCTACATAGTAAACAGAGTCTTTCACCCTTGAGAGTCCACCTGAAGTGAATCACTAGGGTATTAGAGACAGCTGGGGACCAACAATTCTCTAAGATCCATTATTAGAGAAATCAAATAATATCTAGATAGCACACAGGCAGCAGACCATAATTAATAATTTAAAGAAGCAGCCTTCAAATGCTCCAGAAAATTCCCTAAATAAAGATGAAAAAAATTCAAAAAATTAGATCCTTCTGGATCTAACAGAGGTTGAATACAAAAGAGCTATATATAAAACCCTCCTAGAGATTAAACAAAATGCAATAGAACAAAACAAAAAGTTTGGTAAACTACTTGAAATGCCAGAACATCAACGATCTGAAATACATCAGATTAATAACAAAATTACAGAATTGGATAATTCTATCCAAAGCCAAAAGAGTAGGATCGAACAGATGGAAGTTAGAATCAGTGACCTAGAAGACAAAGTAACTAACGCCAGCATTTATGAGGTAAAATCAGGGAAAAGAAATTAAAACATTGAAGAAGCATTAAGATACATGTGGGACTCTACGAAGAGGAATAATTTAAGTGTAATGGAAGTTCCTGAACAAGGGAGGATTAATGACAACATAGAGAGTATTGCTGTACAGATGCTGACAGAAAACGTTCCTGAGACTATGAGCAAAGAGAACATAGGTATCAAGATGTTTATAAAACACTGCAAAAGTTAGATCCAAAAAGAAGGATGCCAAGACATGTTATAATTAAGCTTAATAAGCTAAAACACAAAGAGGTGCTTCTGCAGACAGCAAGGCTCAAGTCAAAACTAACATTCCGAGGGAAACCCAATAGACTTTCATATGACTTTTCTGCCAAAACAATGCTGGCTAGAAAACAGTGGGCAGACACATTCAAAGCCCTGAACGAGAAAAACTTCCATCCGAGAATTATCTATCCTGAAAAATTGTCTATCAAATATAATGGTGAAATTAAGACTTTTGAAAATAAAGAGAAATTTAAAGACTTCATAAACATTAAGGTAAATTACATGAAATATTGAAAGAATCTCTTCCCTAAATGTATGATTTAGGTGATAATTCAAGGCCCTTCATCCAAATTTCTAATCAGTTAAGTAACACATAAACTTTACCAAACAAAGCCAAAAGCTACAGTATTATAATAAGGGAATCCATGATCATATCAAGACAACTATAATACCATCACATTAAAAGAGGGATACACTACAATAGTTACAGTTGTTTTTGATGTAGAGAAAGTTTCAGACTTATAGTTAAAATAGATTTCAATAAATATATATTAAGGGGGATAATACATGCAGCCATAAAGCAGATTAACAATATATCATTTGAAATTAAGAAACACAATACAGGAGTCTCAACAAATATAAAATCAACACTCATACAATCCATACAGAAGAATGTCCCAGAACAGATTAATAAGAACAACAGAGAAAACATCAACATGAAAATAAACATATCACAATGACACCACTAAACATATACCTATAAATAATCATATTGAATGTAAATGGACTGAACACTCCAGTAAAGAGACAGCAAGTGATATCCTGGATCAAAAGACATGACCCATCTATACATTGCTTACAAGAAACACACCTTAGACTTAAAGATAAGAACAGGTTAAGAATTAAAGTTTGGAATAATATATATCAATCTAATAATACACGAAAAAGACCAGGTGTGGCAATATTAATCTCAGATAAAATAGATTTTAATGTAAAATCCACTATTGTGGACAAGGATGGTCACTATTTGTTGCTGAAAGGTGCAAAGCTCAAGTAAGACTTAACAATATTAAATATTTATGCACCCAATACCATAGTACCTAAATCCATTGAACAAATACTGACAACATTGAAAAATGAGATTGATCATTCCACAATAGTTGGGGACTTTCACACTCTGCTTTCAGTTAAGGGTAGATGATCCAGAAAAAAGCTCAGTAAAGATACAGAAGATCTATTACAACAATCAACCAACTTTACCTTATTGACATATACAGATCTTTCACACATCAGCAGATAAATACACCTTCTTCTCCAAAGCACATGGAACATTTTCCAGAATCAGCCATATGTTAGGTCATAAAACAATTCTCCATAAAATCCAAAACATTGATTTATTGCAAAGTACCTTCTCTGACGACAGAGCTATAAAGGTTGAAATCAATAACAGAAAATTCATAGGTAAAAATTCAAACTTGTGGAAACTGAACAACACTTTACTCATAAAACCTTGGGTTATAAAAGAAATTAAAGACATATCAAATAAATTTATGGATTCAAATGAGAATGAAAACACATCCTACCAGAATTTATGGGATACAGCAAAAGTAGCACTCAGAGTTCAGTTTGTCTCTATAAATGCACATTTCTGGAAAAAAAAAAAGCACAAATTAAAGAATTAGTCTCACAGCTTGAACAAGTAGAAAGACAGCAACAAAGGAACTGCTTAGGCACCAGAAGAAAACAGATTATAAAGATTAGAGCAGAACTAAATGAATTAGAAAATAGAAAAACAATTGAAAAATTAACAAAACAAAAAGCTGATTCTTGAAAAACATCAAGAAAATTGATAAACCATTGGCTAAATTTACAAAAGCAAAACAGCAGAAGATACAAATAACCTGATTAAGAAATGAGTTGGGAGATGTTACAATAGACCCAACGCAAATAAAATGTATCATAACAGAATACTATGAAAAGTTATACTCTAACAGATTTGAAAACCCAGGGGAAATGGAAAAATTTCTAGATTCATATGACTCACCAAGACTATCACAAGGGGAAATAGATCAACTTAATAAATCTATCACAAAGGAAGAGATTCAAAATTATCAAAAATCTACTAACCAAAAAAAGTCCTGGCCCAGACAGCTTCATTGGAGAATTCTACCAAACTTTTAGAAAAGAATTACCTCCAACACTATTGAGGCTATTTCACACCACAGAAAGAGATAAAATAATTCTAAATTCCTTCTATGAAGCCAGCATAACCCTGATACCAAAACCAGGGAAAGATCCCACAAAAAAGAAAGAAAATTACAGATCAATATCACTCATGAATCTAGATGCAAAAGTCTTCAACAAAATTCTAACCAATAGAATTCAACAACATTTAAAAAAAATAATTCATCATGATCAAGTGGGTTTCATTCCAGAGATGCAAGGCTGGTTCAACATCAGAAAAACAATTAATGTAATCAACCATATTAATAACACAAAAGATAAAAATCACCTGATTTTGTCAATTGATGCAGAAAAGGCATTTGACAAAGTTCAACAGCCATTCATCCTTAAAACTCTCAGAAAAATAGGAATAAGGAGAAATTCTTCAATACAGTCAGTAGCATCTATGCAAAGCCAACTGCTTTCATCATCCTGAATGAAGAAAGACTGAGAGAATTCCCTGTGAGGGTTGCCCACTCTCAGCAATTCTGTTCAACATTGTGCTAAAAGTTCTAGCCAGAGCAATTAGGCAACTCAAAGAAATAAAAGGCATGAGTCGGATCCGACTCGACGGCACTTGGCTTGGCTATGGGCAATGAAGAAGTACAGATTTCCCTCTTCGCAGATGATGTGATTGTTTATACAGAGAATCCAAAGAAATCCATAAGTAAACTATTGGAGCTAATAGGAGAATTCAGCAATGTATCAGAACACAAGAAAAATATAACTAAATCAATAGGATTCCTTTATACCAACAATGAAATTTTTAAAGAAGAAATCACCATTCACTATAGCCCCCAAGAAGATAAAATACCTAGGAATAAATCTAACTAGAGAAATAAGAGATCTTTCAGAGAAAACTACAAGACCTTACTACAAGAAACTAGGAGAGACTTACATAAGTGGAGTAATCTGCCCTGCTCATGGATAGGAAAAAGCAATATTGTGAAAATGTCTATTTTGCCCAAAGCAATCTACTTATATAATGCAATCCCAATACAAATTCCAGGGACATTTTTTAATGAGATGGAAAAACAAATTATCAGCTTTATTTGGAAAGGGAAGAAGTCCCGGATAAGTAAAGCACTACTGAAAAAGAAGAACACACTGTGAGGTCTCTCAGTACCTGACTTTAAAATGTATTACACTGTCACAGTAGTCAGAACAGCCTGGTACTTGTACAAAAAGAGAAATGTAGACCAATGGAACAAAGTAGAGACCCCAAAGATACCACCATCCTCCTATAAACAGCTGATGTTTGACAAAGATCCTAAGATTTTAAACTGGGGTAAGAACAGTCTCTTTAACAAACAGTGCTGGCATAATTGGATATCCATCTGCAAAAAATTGAAACAGGACCCATATCTCACACCTTATATAAAAATCAACACAAATTGGATAAAAGACCTAAATATAAAAGCTAAAACAACAAAGCTCATCCAAGATGAAATAGGGTCAACAATGGAATATAGACAGACTTCAAAATCTGACAAACAAAACACATTCATCAGAAGAGAAAATAGATAAATGGGACTTCATAAGAATCAAACACTTCTGCTCTTCCAAAGACTTCATCAAAAGAATTAAAAGACTACCTACAGAATGGGAAAAAATATTTGGCAAGTATATGCCAGACTGACGCCCAGTCTCCATAATCTATAAGGTACTACAAAATATCAATTAGAAAAAGACAAATCATCCAATTAAGTGATGAGATGGACAGACATTTCTCTAAAGAGGAGATCCAAGCAACCAAAAAACACAGGCGGACATGCTCACGATCACTAATTTTTAAAGAAATTCAAATCAAAATGACAATGAGATACCATTTCACTCAAACATGATTGGCCATGATCCAAAAAATGCAAAACACTAAATGTTGGAGAGGCTGTGGAGAGATTGGAACTCTCCTACACTGTTGGTGGGATTGCAGAATGGTGCAACCTCTTTGGAAAGCAATTTGGCATTACCTTAAAATAATGGATATGGATATACCATTTGACCCAGTAATTCCTCTGCTTAGAATATATCCTACAGAATCAAGGCGATTCACACCAACTGATACATGCACATGCATGTTCATTGCAACACAGTCCACGATAGCAAAAAGATGAAATCAACCCAGATTCCCAACAACAGAAGAATGGATGGGTAAACTTTTGTATATATACTCAGTGAAGTACTATGCACTGATAAAGAAAAATTATGATAGCAGGAAACATCTTTTAATTTGGTCTCAACTTGGAGGACATTATGTTGAGTGAAACTAGTCAGTGACAGAAGGACAATAAAAACTTAAAATCATACTCATACATAACAGAAAAGATTCTTTGATGGCTACAAGGTTGGGGAGGGTGGGAGTGCGGGAGGACAAGGGGAGAGGGTTTAGATTAGATAGTTGTTCGAAATTTGGTTGGGTGAAATTGGTGACAATACACATTAGTAAGAAGATCAATATTACTGGGGCTTCAACACAACTTGTGTACTCCTCCCATCTTAACCCAATATTGTAAGCACAGAGTATGTACACTTTAATTTTTTATGTAATTAAAAAAAAAGGTGCTTACTTTGCCAGCAAGGAAGAGAGATCTATAGAGCTGAAAACCTGACTCACTTTGGGAGTTGTAAGATACTTTTCACTTCTCATTTTAAGAAGACCTAGAGAAACAACTATGGTCCATCCTCACAGCACGTCTCCCAGCCTCTACTGAGCCACATGAAGCCCCAAAAGCAACAAACTCTGGAGAAAACTGTGGCCAGGAAATAACCCATGGCATCAGAAGACTCCCAAAAGAAACCACCTCAGAACTTCCCAGACAAAGAAGCTTTTCTGAAACTATTGGAAGATGAATATAAAAGGATTATGTAGAGAGCCCTCCTAGACCTTATACAACATGCAGAACAAAAGGAAAAATCAAGCAAGCTCTTTGATCTGATAGAATACCAGTAGTCTGAAATCCAACAGATCAAGAACAAAATCAAAGACACAGAAACTTCTATTCAAAGCCAGGAAAACAGAATGGAACAAGCAGAAAAGAGACCTTCTGATCTGGAAGACAGAGCTACTGACTCCAGCATCTATGAGTAGAAATCAGAAAAAAGGAACAAGAAAAATGAAGAAGCATCAAGAAGCATGTGGGACTCTACTAAGAGGGACAATCTATGATTAACTGGAGCTTCTGAACAAGGCAAGACACCTCACAATGCAGAGAGTATTGTGGCTGAGCTACTGACAGAAAACTTCCCAGAAATTATGAAAGAAGAGAATATAGATATCCAAGATGTATGTTGAACATCACTTGATATAGATCTCAAAAGAAAGACTCCAAGCCATATTATAATCAAACTTAACAAAATGAAACATAAGCAGAAACTCTTAAAGCCAACAAGACTCAAAACAAAGCTAACATTCAGAGGGAAGCCCTGTAGGATTTCATCAGATTTCTCAGCAGAAACAATGCTGGCATGGAGACAGTGACATGACACATTCAAAGCCTCGAAGGAGAACTTCCAATCAAGAATTGTATATCCTGCAAAATGACCTTTCAAATAGGAAAATGAAATGAAGACATTCCCAGATAAAGAGAAACTCAGAGACTTTGTGAAAACCAAACCAAAGCTACAAGAAATATTGAAATAATCTCTTGACTTAGAAGAACAAAATCACTAACTTTATATTTTAGAATGACACTTCACCCAGAATCCTGCTCAGGGAAGGCTCCAAACTCAATCAAAGCTATAATAGTGAAAGAAATGATCCAGTGATCATAGCAATGAAAACTATGATGTCACAATATTAAGAAGAGAGATGTACTATAGTTGTCATAGTCCTTCCAGATGGAGAGAAAGTTGACAAGGCTGGTAGTAATTAAAATTGGGTTTATATGTGGTTTATTAAGTGGGATCACAGGGGTAGACGTAAAGACAATAACGATGCAACATGCTAAATCAAGAAACATACTACAGGAGTCTCAACAACCACAAAACCAACCCTGAAAAAGGTAAAAAATCAACTCACAAAGAAGAATGTCCTAGAACACATTAATAAGAACAACAGAGAAAACATCAACACCAAAATAAACATGTCACAATGGCAGCACTGAATACATATCTATCAATAATTACATTGAACGTGAATGGACCAAACACTCCAGTAAAGAGACATCAAGTGACATCTTCGATCAAAAGACACAACTCATCCATGTGTTGCCTACAAGAAACTCACCTTAGACTTAAAGATAGCAACAAACTGAAAATTAAAGGATGGAAGAATATATACCAAGCTAACAATGAACAAAGAAGAGCAGGTGTGGTAATTCTAATCCCAGATAAAATCGATTTTAATATAAAATCCACCATTGTGGACAAAAATGGACACTATTGCTGAAAGATTCAATACACAAACAGGACTTAACAATACTAAATATTTATGCATCTAATATTAGAGCATCTAAATATGTAGAAGAAACACTGACCACACTCAGAAAAGAGATATCACTTCACAATAATAGTGGGAGACTTCAACACTACACTCTCCGTGTCATCTCGAAAAAAAGCTCAATAAAGACACAGAAGATCTTATTGCCACAATTAACCAAATACACCTCATCAACGTATACAGAACTTACTATCCATCAGCAGACAACTACACCTTCTTCTGCAATGTGTGTGGAACATTCTCCAGAATAGACTATGTGTTAGGACATAAAGCAATTCTCAAAAAAATCCACACCATTGAATTAATGTAAAGCATCTCCTCAGATCATAAAGCCATAAAAGTCAAAATCAATAGCAGAAAAAACATAGACAGAAAATGGTACTTATGGAAACTGAATGACACCTTGCTCAAAAAGCCATGGGAAATCAAGGATGAAATAAAGAAATTGATGGATTCCAGTGAGAAGCCAAAGCAATGCTCAGAGGCCAGTTTATTTCCATAAATGCATACATCTGGAAGGAAGAAAGAAACCAAGTCAAACAACTAACTCTACAGCTTGAACGAGTAGAGACAGAACAACAGAGGAACCCCTCAGGCACCAGAAGAAAACAGATCATAAGGATCAGAGGAGAACTAAACCAATTAGCGAATAGAAGAACAATTGAAAAATTGCAAAGACCAAAAGCTGCTTTTTTTAAAAGATCAACAAAATTGACAAACCATTGGCTAAACTTACTAAAGAGAAACAGGAAAGGTAACAAATAACCCAAATAAGAAATGACATGGGATTTGTCACCACAGATCCAACAGAAATAAAAAAAAATTAGAACACTATGAAAGACTGTACTCCAACAAATTTGAAAACGTAGAGGAAATGGACAAAAGGAGAACTTTTGTTTGTCACAGTCCAGCAAGCTTTACAAATCCTAAGTCAGGTTGTTAGCTCCAGGGGAAGGCTTTTTCTGCTGGTTCTGGAGAAAGGTCTTTGCCTTCAATCTTCTGCTGAACTGGAAGCTTCTGAGACACAGGGACCTTGGTCCTTTCCAAAGGATGCCCTCGGTTCCTGACACTGTTTTCTTTCTTGATGGTATGAGATACTTAAATCTCTTTTCTAGCTTCTTTTCTTTGTGTCTCAGGAGGCTATCTCAAAGAACAAAACAATCTTATGCATTAAGTCCTACCCCACCAACAAAACTGCTGCCCATCTTCCCTCATTAACATCATCAGAGCAGGATTTGTAACATTGAGGAATATCACACAATACCAGGAATCATTGCCCACCCAGATAGCCACACACGTTTTTTGTAAAAAACAATTCAATCCATGACATTCCATCCTTTGTTCTCTAAAAAAAGTCACATCCTTGTAACATGTAAAACATATTTACCACATCACAGCAAAAGTCTTAAGTCCAGGTCCAAAACCCAGAAATTCATCTTAAACTGTGAAATCTAGAACACAAGTTACCTGGTACCAAACTACAATGGTAGAATAGACAACTAACTCAACATTTCCATTACAAATGAGAGAAAGGAGGCAAAGCAGGCAAAAAGCAAGCCCACAGAACAAATTATATTAAGCCACAAGGTTATGAAAATAATATCTCATTCTCTGAGACATTTTATACAATTGCTTTACCTCCAGACTCTAAGTATTGGCCACACTCTCCAGATTCTAAGTGGAGAACACCAGGCCCTGTGCTGTAACTCTGTCTTTTGGGCTTCTGGGACAGCAACTCTGCTCCCCTCAATTTTAGGTGCACCATTTTCCTAGTCCATCTGGATGGCAGTTCCACCCTTAGAAATGCCAGGGGCCATGGTTCCATCCTGAGAATCTGCTGAGTTCATGGCCATATCTTTTGACACTGAGGTAGCTCAGCTTCTCGAGCTCCTTGTCTCTTCAGTTTCTGCTTCCTGTGGCATCCTGGCCTGGATCTCAGGCCCACATCAGTGCTGCAGGGGCAAGTGTTCCAAAGCTCTGTAGCTCTAATGATTTAAGTGCAGAGTCACCCCACTCCTGCAGGAAATCTCTTGCACACAGACCCTGGGCTGTCTCACTCTGTTCGTCAACAAGCATATCTCTACTGATCTAGGTACCTAGAGGAACTCCATGACCAGAAACTTCCTGCACACAGGCACTCAAATCTCTCACTCCATGTGCCAGCTCCAGTGCTGTCTCATGCAGGTCCTATCCATTGCTGCTACCTATGCACTGCTGCTAGTCCCCTGTTGCTTATTTCTCACCATCTGTGCCATCTTTGCCATTAAGAGATCACCTCAGTTCCTTCTGAGTCTTCTATCCTTTCACAATTTCAAAACTGCTTTCACATTGTCAGTATCTGTTAGAACAGCACACCATTCTCTCAGTACCAATTCTGTCTTAATTGTCTAGTGTCATTTGACCAGGAAAACCACAAGTGGATAGCTTTAAAAAGAGAGAATTTATTTGTCACAGCCCAGAAAGTCCAAATTCAGGGTGTCAAATCCAGTGGAAGCCTTTCTCTGCTACCTCAGGGAAAGGTCCTTGTCTTCAATCTTCCCCTGGACTGGAAGCTTCTGAGATACAAGGACACAGATCATTCTCAAAGCATACATTCAGCTCCCAGCACTGCTTTCTTTCTTGAGGGTATGAGATCCCTAAATCTCTTGGCTGGGTTCTTTATATCTCAAGAGACTTCCTCAAGGCACAAAACAATCTTACATGTTGAGTCCTGCCCTGAAAACACAACTGCCACTTACCCTCCCTCTTTACCATCATAGGACCAGGGTTTACAACATAATGGAATATCATACAATACCAGGAATCATGGCCCAGCCAGACGGTCACACACCTTCTTGCGGGGAACACAATTCAACCCATGAAAGTGGCTGAAAGTCCAAATTCAGGGTTCCAGCTCTAGAGGGAGGCTTTCTTTCTGTGTCAGCTCTGGGGAACTTCCTTGCCTGTTCGCAGCTTCTTTTCCTGGGGTCTTCGGCTATCAGGCGGTTTGTATTATATCTTCCCTTTTTTGCTTACTTGCTTTCTTAACTTGCTCTCAAAAGATACTGACTTAATACACACCCAGCGATAATATTGCCTGATTAGCATAACAAAAAAAATTACACTAGTGGGACTGTAACGACAGGTTAGGGGTAAGAATTTATGTTTTATTTATCTAGAGCTGTTGAAACAGAAACAGAAATGGATGGCTTTAACAAAGAGAAAGTTGTTCTCTCACAATCTAGGTGTCTTGAAGTCCAAATCAGGGTGCCAGCTAGAGCGGAAGGTTTTTTCTCTGTGTTGGCTCTGGGGATGGCTATTGTCAAGGAATTTCTCAGTGCAGGAACCCTGGGCCCAAAGGACATGCTATTCTCTTGGCTCTTGTCTCTTGCTGGTATGAGTTTCCCATGTCCTCTGTTGGGTTCTCTGTCTTATATCTCAGAGACTGATGGAAAGAAGGACCTAATCTTGTAGATTGAGTCTTGTCACATTAACATAAGTGCCAGTAATCCTACCTCATTAACACCATAGAGGTAGGATTTACAACACAAAGGAAAATTACATGAGATGACAAAATGGTGGATAATCACACAGTACTGAGAATTATGGTCTATCCAAACTGACATGCATTTTTGGGGGGAGGGACAGAATTCAGTCCACCATGATTCATAACATTTTGGGGAGAATGCAATTCACTCCATGACAGTAGCCTAAAATGGTTTAGTAATTCTTCTGTGTTGACTATTCTTCACACGCAAATTAGTAAGGCTTAGTTTACTTCTGCCTCTGAGTTTTTCAGACATGGTAAGTGGATTGGAGGCAGTCTGTGAAGGGTCTTGTGCTGCCCCAATGAGAGCACACTTATGATTGAAAAAAGAAAATGATGTCTTCAGGGGAAAAATAAAAAATGCCTGAACAATAATACAAAACAAACTCCGAGAATGCTGCAATTTAACATGAGAATTTTTTTTAATTTGCTAAAGTTAGGATTCACTGGGAAAGATATATAATCATATTAAATAATCATGCTGATTTCATTGTTAGTTGAGAACATATATAGCATGTTTTAATCGTGAGGAAACCCACGTGGCCTAGTGGTTTAGAGCTACTCATCAGAAAGTTGGCAATTTAAATCCACCAGGCACTCATTGGAAACTCTGTAAGGCAGTTCTACTCTGTCCTATACGGTCACTGTGAGTTGGACCTGACAGCAGTGAGTTTGGTTTTTGGGGGGAGGAAGGTGGGTTCTTCCCAAAGCAGTAGGTATAGCTTTAAGAGTGAAAGTGTCAGGAACTGTCTTTTGGAATAATATGTACCAACACTCAAATAGTGTGATATAATGTAGGAAACACTGGAAATTAGAGACATTATAATAAATATCTAGGATTTGTATTCCTCTGTACTATTTTTAGGATTGGGAAAATGAGCGAAAGTGGGAGTGCGTAGGTGAACTAGATGACTAAAGAGAATATATTTGCTTCAGTGCAATTCTGGGAGAGAGAAATCGTCAGACTCAGGGTTTGTAATGGCTTTTGGGATGGTGGTCTGCAGGGCTAAGAGAATGTCTTGTTGGAGCTAACTGTGTTCTGACATATGTTCTTCTGTAATCAACTAAAGGCATATTCCCTCATATAACCAAAAAGGAAAGCAGTTAAAGGACCTTTCAGGCAAACGTGGGTTACAAATTTTTAGATAATTAATGATGTTTATCAGAGCCTCCAGATTTTTCCAATGACACCACTGAAGGTATAGAAAAAATTCTGGGGGTAGACAGTATTCAAAGCAGGGCATGAATACCGTGATATTCTGTGAAGCTCGCAAATGACACATTTAGTACCCAAACCTTGTCTTTCTATATAGTTCCAAATGTCTCAAAGCACTTTAATAGGTTTTATGGACTAGAAAACAACTCAGTGAAATAAATATCAGTATCCTAATTTTTCAAAGGATAAGACTCAAACAAACTGCAAATGATACAATGCCATTTAGTTCTATAGTAGAGCCAAGATGATAACCTCAGTATTTTGTTTTAAAATCTAAATCTTTTTCCTTCTCTACCATGAGAGTTGTCTTTAGGTGCCTTCAAGCTGATTCCCACTGATAGAGACATGTGTACAACAGGAAAAAAAACTTCCAGTCCTGCATGGTCCTCACACCCATAGCTCTTTGAGCTCATTGTTGCTGCCGCTGGGTCAATCTTTCTCATTAAGGGTCTTTCTCTTTTTCACTGACACTCCAGGCACTGGTATCTCCTGATAACATGTCTAAAGTAGCTGACACAAAGTCTGGCATTATTCACCTCCAAAGAAGCAGTCTGGCTGTACTTCTTCCAAGACATATTTGTTCATTTTTTTGGCAGTCCATGGTATATTCAATATTCTTCACCAAAAGCATAATTCAAAGACGTCAATTATTCTTTGGTCTTTCTTTATTCGTTGCCCAGCTTTTGTCTGCATATGAGGCAATTAAAAATATCATGACTTGAGTCAGACACACCTCAGTCCTCGAAGTGACATTTTTGCTTTTGAACACTGTAAATAGGTATTTTTGCAACAGATTTACCAAATGCAGTAAACACATCATTTGATTTTTTGACTGCTCCTTTTGTGGGCATTGACTGTAAATGCAAGTAAAATGAAACTGTTGACAATGACAGTATTTTCTCCATTTCTTGTGGTGTTGCTTATTTGGTGGTGGATTTTTGTTTTCTTTATTTGGGGTTGTAATCTATACTGAAGTTTGTAATCTTTGATCTTTATCCATTAGTGCTTCAAATCCTCTTCACTTTCAATGAAGTTTTTTGTTTTGAAATTTAAATCTTTTTTCTACCCCACAATAAGAGTTAGTTGCAGTCAAAGTCTTTCATAAAACTCCCTGATGATATATTAACATTTCTAGAGCAGACCCCAGAAATTTATTCTTAACTGGTAACTTAAGCATCCCAGCCTATCTAAGGGCAAAACAATAGCTGCAGATAAGATAATAAAAGCAATTCTTTAGAATGTATAGGGGGCTAACATAGCAGAGTAGCCAGACTAATCCTGTGACCCATCTAATGATAAAGATACAGAAAAACAATTTAATAGATTATACAGGATATTTGAGAAGCCCTGAAAATTAAGGAGTAAGCTGGGAGAACATGCTGGACAACAGAGAGGGTAGAGTAGGTCAAAAAGTACCCAAACAAGCCAAAACAAGCTAACATCAATCCACACTCACAGGAGGATCCTCTGTACTAGCATGGTAAACCAAGCTGCATTCAGAGAGCATCTTTCTCAGTGGAAAAGTGGAGCTTCAGACAGACATGCTTACAAAATCCAGAACTCTCCCATCTGAATGTCAAAAGGTAAGTGCTTACAGATGTGTGCAGATAAAAACATTTCCTTTGGACACAACCTCTCTTCCTTTCCTCAGAACTTCTTCCCCTCCACCAACTTTTTTTCCCTGTGCTGCACATGGCATGAGATTCTGACACTCTACCTGGGATGGAAGTGAAAACTCTTGCACACACAGCCTGAACTATTATTGTCCTGGACTTGGAGAAGGAACAATTTAACCAACGGGGGTGGGGTACAGGGAGACAGAATGCCAGCTCCCCTGAGCTGGGAACTCAGAGCAGAAAAACACCATTTTCCTAGATGAAGGGAAGCTGAAGCCATTCTCAGCGTGGCCTCTACATTTTTCAGTGCACGTGTAATGAACAACCTGAGCCCATACTAATCACCATTCCCCAGCAGGCATCACACATTTGGGAGACAACTGATTGACTGGGTTCCCAGGCTGAAAACACACAATAAAAGTAAACTGACTCCAGGGCCCACATGCCTAACAATAACTCTAATCACCCAGTGACTAGGAGTTGAAATTTCTAAGGTTCTAGTAAACAAAATAATTCACATGAACAGCCTATATGGACTTAAAAAACTAAATAAAAATACATACAAATGCGTGCTGGAAACCTTGGTGGCACAATGGATAGCGGCTACTGCTGCTAACCAAAAGGTAGGCAGTTGGAAACCTCCAGGTGCTCCTTGGAAATTCCATGGAACAGTTCTACCCTGTCCTATAGGGTCACCATGAGTCAGAATAGATGCAACAGCAGTGGGTATGGTTTGGTTTATGTGGAGGGGTGGGTCTGGAACACAAGAACCAAACATAAATAAATTACTACTTTCAGATGCCTTGAAGACAACAGTCTATTTATAATCATTTAAAAACACAGACCACAATAAATTCAGAAAGCTCCCAAAACAAAGAATTAAATTTTTTTCCTGATCTGGAAACCTTCCTGCAATTATCAGATGCAGAATATAAAACAGTAATATGTATAGATATTCAAGACATCAGGAAGGATATTAGGTGAAGGGCAGCAGAGCATAATGAAAAATTAAATAGGCTAAAAGAAATACTTGAGCAACAATGATCTGAAATTCAACAGATTAACAATAAAGGTACAATTAGACAACTCAACTGAAAGTCAAGAGAGCAGGATTGAGAAAATGGAATACAGAATTTGTAAGACTGAACATAAAGCAACTGACACCAGCATTTTTGAGGAAAAATCAGATAAAAGAATTTTTTTAAAAAATGAAGAATCACTGAAAGTTACATGGGTGCCTATCAAGAGGAATAATTTATGAATGACTGGAGTACCAGAACAGGGGGATAATAGAAAATAAAGAGAAGACTGCTGAAGATATGTTCACAGAAAACTTCTCTGATATCATGCAAGATGAGATGATACTTATCCAAGATGATCATCAAACTCCACATAAGGTAGATCCCAAGAAGAAGACACCAAGGCATACTATAATCAAACCTACCAAAACTGAAGATAAAGAGATGATTTTAAATGCACTCGACAGCACTTGGCTTTGGCAAAGTCGGTAAGACTAAGTTCAGAATTCTCATTGAAAACCATGCTGGCAGAAAGGCAATGAGATGATGTATACACAACCTTGAAGGAAAAAATTGCCAGCCAAGAATTATATAAACTAAAGAAATGGTCCATCAAATATGATGTCAAATTAGAACACTCTCAGAGGAACAGTTTACATACTTTGCAAAACCAAGCCAAAATCACAATAAATACTGAAGGAAGTTCTTCTACTAGAAAATCAATCATATCAGATACATACTCAAGGACACAACACAGGATAGAGCTTCCAGGTATTGACACTGTTAGGGGAACCACAAAAATAAATCAAAGCTAAAACACTAAGAGAAAGGAAGGCAGAGATCTAAGTATGTAAATAGTGACATTACATTAAAAAAGGGACAAAATAATGTTTTCATAAATCTTCCATATTTAGACCAAATGAAGGTGACAGAAAGAAATTAATTGAAGGCTGGTTTAAACCTAGAATACTAGAGGTAAATATTAAAGTAACCACAAAGGAAATTGGTAATCCTATACATCAAAAGAACAAAATCAAGATGTCTAAGCAAATATAAAATGAATAACAATTAAAAAGATAAAGACCCATAAAGAACAAATCAACATAGAAATTTAAGTAGAATAAAGCAACCATCGATGACAAAAGAAGACACCAAAATGACAGCACTAAATTCAAACCTATCAATAATAAGATTCATGTAAATGGGTTAAATTCATCAACAAGGAAGCACAGAATAGCAGAATAGGTAAAGTAAACATGATTCTTCTACATGCTACCTACAAGACACACATCTTAGATTTAAAGATAGAAACTGAAACTCAAAGGATGGAAGAATATATACCAAAACAAACAAAATTCTAAAAAGAGCATGAGAGGCCATATTAATTCCAGACAAAATAAAATTTAATTGTACATTTTCACTTAATCACAATAAAAATTAAAAAAAAAAGACTTTAAAGTGCAATCCACCATGATGGTCAAGCAAGTTCACTATATACTAATCAAAGATTCAATGCATCAAGGGGACTTAATCATACTAAATATTTACATATGCAATGAAAGAGCTGTTAAGTAAATCAAACAAACTCTAACAGCATGTAGAAGAGACATAGCTCAAAATTAATTACAGGAGATGTCAACACACCCCTTTCAGTGATGAACAGAGCATCCAGAAAGAAGCTCAATAAAGACATGGAAGATCTAAATGCCACAATCAACCAACTTGACCCCAGAGACATACGCAAAACACTCCACCAAGACAAGCATGCACTCTTTTCCAAGATTTCCATGGATTCCCCAGAATAGAGCATGTATTAGGCCATGAAGCAAGCCTTAACAAAGTACAAAGCACTGAAATAATGTAAACCTTCTCACCAGACCATAAAGAAAAAGACAAAGAACACAGTGAAAAAAATGGACAAAGGATATGAACTGGCACCTCACTAAAGAAGATATCCAGGCAGCTAACAGACACATGAAAAAGTACTCAGAATCATTAGCCATTGGAGAAGTCCAGTGAGACACCATCTCACCCAAACAATGCTGGCACAAATCCAAAAAAAAAAAAAAAAAAAAAAACCCACAAAATAACAAATGTTGGAGAGGTTGTAGAGAGACTGGAACTCTTCTATACTGCCGGAGGGAATGTAAAAGAGCACAACTACTTAGCAAATTGATTTGGTGCTTTCTTTAAAAGCTTGAAATAGAAATGTCATATGATTTAGCAGTCCCACTGCTTGAAATATATTCTAGAGAAGTAAGGGCTATCACATGAATAGACATATGCACACCAATGTTGCTTGCAGCACTGTCCACAAATGCAAAAAGATGGAACTATCCTAGATGATTATCAGAAGATGAATGGATAAACAACCTATGGTATATAAACACACTAGAATACTATGCAATGATAAAGACCAATGATGATCTTGGGAAACATCTGATAGCACTGAGTCGTCTGGTAGACATTATGCTGAGTGAAATTCATCAGCTGCAAAAGGACAAATATTGTACTATTAGAAGGATTCAAGAGAAAGTTTAAGAATGGAAGAAAATAATCTTTGATGATTATAAAAGGAGGAAGGGAGAGGGGTCTGCATAGACTAGACTGTAGGAGTTATGTTTGATGAAGGGAGTGACAATATGTAGTAGTAGAGAGATTAACATTGAGGGACTATACAAAAGCTAAGAAATTTCTTAAATACCAACCAACATTTCAAAGGACACAGTAGCAGGGGGAGCGGTCTGGAGAGCACTGTTTCAGGGGACATCTAGGTCAATTGGCATAACAAAGTTTTTGGTTAAAGGAAATGTTCTGCATCCCATTTTGATGAGTGGCCTCTTGGGCCTTAAAAGCTAGCAGTCTATCATCTAAATAACATCAACTGGTCCCAGTCCACCTGCAGTACAGGAGAATGAAAGACATCAAAGACGTGAAGGAAAGCATGAGCCCAGAAGATGGAAAGGGCGACATGATCTGGAGACTACATCAGCGTGAGACCAGAAGAATTAGATGGTGCCGAGCCACCACCAGTGACTGCCCTACAGGAATCACAACATACAGTCCCTGATACAGTGGGACAAAGATGGGGCTGTAGAACTAGAACTCTATTAAAATAGCAGACTTGCTGTTCAGATATCTTGGAGGGTCCGCTGATGACATAGTCCCTGGAATCTCTATTAGCCAACCTGAAACCAGTACCAAAGCCAACTCTTCAGACAAAGATTGGACTGGACTATAAGATGTCCAACTATAATAAGAGCAAAGAGTGTACTTCTTGACTTAAATATATACATGAAACTGTCTAAGCCGCTCCTGTCCTGTCCCAAGACAAGATGAGAGGGTGGAAAGGGAGAGAGAGCAGTTGCTTGAATGGAGAGGGAACTACAGGGTGGAAGGGAGGAGGGTGCTATTGTGGGGTGGGGAGAGCAGCTAGAGTTACATAGCAATTAGTGTGTGGGGTGTTGCATGACAAATTGACTTGGATTGTAAACTTGCACTGAAAGCACAATAAGATATTTAGGGAGAAAAAAACTGTATAAAACTATTTCTTTACAATATGAAAACATCTGGCTCATAAACTTAATGTGAGGCAGAAACTTTAAAGATCATATTATCTGAGTTTATCACTAAAGTGCTTCACTTCTCAACCAGATGTGTTGTGATCTATGACATCTGTACTGTTGGCCCTGCAACAGTATATTATATTATTGCTTTGGTTAAAATAGAGGGATTCTATTGCTAGGAACAACTTCCAAGCTTGTTAAAGAATGATTCATTTTAATTGATGATATCTTCATTTCCTCTTTGCTCTAGGCCATATGTTACAACAGAAAGAGTTCTGAACTGAGATAAAAAGATCTGGAATTTAATCCCTATTCAGCTACCTACCATCTGTATGATATTAATCAAGCTACCATCATTTATCTCTCTAATGGTCAATCAACAGTTTCATAGACTGTCTTCATCCTTATCTTTTGGCAGGTTCCTTTGTGCTCTGCCTGCCTGCCAAGACCTCGTCTTATCTTCTTGGCTTGATCTCCTTTGGACCTGCGGGGATATATAATCCTGAGTTATGGACACTCCCAACCAGATTGATGCCAATTGAGCCTCAAGTGGCAAAGCTCAAATCTAAGAAATCTGGAATCCTGATCACCAGTCTGGGTACTTTGACCCAACTTGAACAAAGAAAGTCTTCTAGGTCCTCATTCTGACTCCTCTTCTCTATTCCTCTTACTTCAGAGAATGTGGAATACATACTCAGGTGTCATCTAGGCACTCAGCTCTCAGTCTTGGCATCTCCTTTTCTATCCTACTTCATTACGATCAAGCAATGGATCAAAAACATGCACTTCAAAAACATGCACTTCAAAAACCCTGATTTATTTTTGATAAAGAGAGCTTATATGTACTCAACATTTTTTTTCTGAAATTTTCAAATGTGTTTAAAAAAAGAGAAATAGTCTCATTCAACTTCTTCTTTAAGAAAATATAAATTTAAATTTCAGAAATATATAAATGTATTTACTTTAGTGTGTTTATTAAGGTCCCTGGTAGCACAGAGGTTAAGCACTTGGCTGCTAGCCAATGTCAAGGGCAGGGAGCTAAAGCCAACAGCCACTACAGGGAGAAAGATGTAGCAGTCTGCTTTCATAAAGATTTATTATGTTGCTAAGGGACAGTTCTACTCTGCCCTTCAGGGGCTTATTAGTCAAAATCAACTTGATGGCAGTGAGTTTTGTTTATTATATAAACTATTCAAATGTCTTCCACAAGTATTTTTCCATCACTTATGGATGTTCTCTGTTCATCCTTTTAAATCTGCTTTCCAAAGTTCCCTGTTCTGTGCTTTGTCCCCTCAAAAAACTTACACCATTGAGTCAATTCTGACTCACAGTGACTCCATGTGATGGGGTAGAGCTGCCTATTAGCATTTCCAAGGCTGTAAACCTTTATAAAAAGAGGTCACCAGGCCTTTCTTCTGAAGCACCACTGGGTGGCTTTGAACCACCAGCCTTTAGGTTAGTAGTCAAGTGCAAACTGTTTGTACTACCCAAGGACTGTGCTTTGCCCAATGGGCTGAATTCTATGGGCCTCATCATCAATCTACTCACCTGGCTCTCTGGCTTCTGGTTGGGTATGGCCAGTGAGAAACCACCGGCAGAAGTCCCAGTGGGAGAGTAGAGTGAGGGTGAGGTGTTCATGTTCACCTCTCCGCATGGAACCCCGTAGGCAGATGCTGCATTCCACTACCCGGGAAGGCTCTTTCTTACAATGAAAACTCTCACCGGATTCTGGAAATCACTCCCCCTTTCCCACTTCTGGAAACCCTCATGGCACAGTGGTTAAGTGCTGTGGCTGCTAACCAAAAGATGGGCCGTTCAAATCCGATAGGGACTCCTTGGAAACTCTCTAGGGGCAGTTTGACTCTGTCCTGCAGGGTTGCTGTGAGTTCGAACCGACTTGAGGGCACTGCGTTTGGTTTGGTTTTAGCCGCTTCTGGCTTTTGCTAGCACTTGCTGACTTTGTCAGTCGTGTCCGCACTGCTGTAGATAGCACGGTTGTTGCCATTTCTCTTTAATTAGTCCTTTGGCGCGTACCGTCTGTTTCTCATGGATGCGGCCCTAACCTCTGTGGCTCACTTGAACCAAGTTTAATTGGACAGTATCTATACAAGTGGTCATAACCCTTTCTGGAATTATTTGGTATCAGGGCAGAAAGAGAGAAACGAACTAAAGTGGTTTATGGCCTTCCCGTCAAGACTTTAAAATGGAATTGCTAGTTTAAGATATCCATGTCTTATAGATATATAAAAGTGGTTAAATTTAATAGAATATTTTATATTCTTCAATAATGTTCAACACTTAATTTTATAAAGTGAAAGGAAGTTTAAAGTGAAAGAACGAATAAGTGATATTATCCCTTCTTTCATGTCATATTCAGATTTTTTAAAAATCATTTTCGATAAATTGTAAAAATCCCCTGCTTGAAAATCAGGTCTGTAATTATGATCTTGGGAGCTTAACGATTTTAGGTTTTCCTTTTCCCTCGAGCTCTCTTTGAAGCTGCATCATTAAATCATCATTTGCACATTCCCTTTTCTTTTTTCTTTTATAACTGATGTAACTACTGAATAATCAAGCAAGTCATCATGTTAGACTTTCAGAGAAGATGTTCTGTCCCTTGCTTAGGAAAATGTGTGAGAAGACTTACTTTTCTTTCCCCCCAACTGCCCACAATATTCCAGTAATTATCCAGCTATTTTTTTTAATACTCTACCCCAAATTTCAGCTTCAGAGATGTTTCTATTTGGCCTTATCTTACCATTTGTGAACTAATTTACAGTGTTCACTTTAGTGATTATGCATCATCATAGTTTTCCAGCTTTCTGGAAAGGCTTACTTATAGACTTCCAAGTCAAAATTTCTTAAGACATCACTGGATGACTTACAGCAGAGGTTGCTAGCCCTTTCCCAGCACTGGTTTCCCCTTCTTCCTAAGCACACAACTAGTTCACACTTTTCAGGCTTTTATGACTTGCTATGGTAACTTAACATGACTCCAGCTCATGATGAGAATAAGTGATGAGTGTCAATCCTAAACCAGGCCTAGGAAGCCTCAACCATGCACCCTTCCTGAGCTTTTCTTTTTCTTGCTGAATAATGTCATCATACTACTAAAGTGACTGTATAAGCCAAATGTGAAAGACAGCTGGTGTCATCACTGGCTTGCATGTTTGAGTCCCTGCATGGATCAGAACCCCTCCTGCTTGTCTGGAATTGTCTTTTACCATTATAGTGCCCTGGTGGTACAGTTGTTTGGAGCTTGGCTGCTAACTCAAAGGGTGGAAGTTCAAATCACAAGAAATACACTGTTTCTCAATTTCTCTTGAGAATGGGAACTAGAAAAGGATGCTCACTCTCATCTCTCCCATTCAACATTGTACCACAAGTTCTAGTCAGAGCAATTAGACAAGAACAAGACATAAAGGGCATCTGCTTTGGCAAAGAAGAAATAAAAATCTCCCTATTTGCAGATGATATGATTGTATATGCAGAGAATCCTAAAGAATCCATAAGTAAACTACTCAAACTGACAGAAGAGTTCAGCAAAGTCTTAGGATACATGATAAACATAAGTAAATCAGTGGGATTCCTTTATACCAACAAGACTGTTAATGAAGAAATCACCAAATCAATACGATTTACTATAGCCCCTAAAAAGATAAAATACCTGGGAAATAACAGACCTTTTCAAAGAGAACTTCAAGTCCTTACTACAAGAAACTAAGAAAGACTTATGTAAATGGAGAAACCTACTCTGCTCATGGATAGGAAGACTTAACATTGCGAAAATATCTATTTTAACCAAAGCAATCTACTTATATAATGCAATCCCAATACAAATTCCACGGACATGTTTTTAATTTGGTGGCGAAACAAATCACCAACTTTGTTTGGAAAGGGAAGAAGCCTCGGATAAGTAAAGCACTACTTAAGAAGAAGAACACACTGGGAGGCCTCTCACTACCCAACTTTAGAACCTATTACCCTGCCACAGTACTCAAAACAGCCTGGTACTGGTACAAAAAGAGACAGCTAGATCAATAGAACAGAATTGAAACCCCAGAGATGACACCATCTTCTTATGAACAGTTGATATTTGACAAAGGCCCTGAGACATTAAGCTGGGGTAAAAACAATCTCTTCAACAAATGGTGCTGACAAAAATGAGTATTCATCAGCAACAAATTAAAACAAGACCCATATCTTGCACCTTATACAAAAACCAACTCAAACTGGATAAAAAACCTAAATATTAAATCAAAAATGATAAAGCTCATCGAGTAAAAAGTAGGATCAACAATGGAAAGTTTAATACATAATGTAGACAGACTTCAAAATCTGTCAAACAAACCACAAACAACAGAAGAGAAAACAGATAAATGGGAAATATTAAGAATCAAAAACTTTTGCTCATCCAAAGACTTTATTAACAGAATAAGGAATGGGAAAAAATATTTGACAACTATGTGTCAGACCGATGCCTAATCTCCATAATCTGCAAGGTACTTCAAAATATGAACAAGAAAAAGATAAATCAACCAATCAAGGAATGGGCAAAGGAGACTGACAGACTCGTCTCTAAAGAGGACTTCTAGGAAGCCAACAAAACACATGGGAACATGCTCAGGATCATTAGCTATTAAAGAAATTCAAATCAAAACTACAATGAGATACCATCTCACTCCAACAAGGGTGACCATGATCCAAAAACCACAAAACAACAAATGCTGGAGAGGCTATAGAGAAATTCAAACTCTCCTCCACTGTTGACGGGATTGCAAGATGGTACGACCTCTTTGGAAAGCATCTGATGCTTCTGTAAAAAGCTGGATATAGATATACCATTTGACCCAGTCATTCCACTGCTCAGAATATATCCTACAGAATTAAGGCCATTCACACCAACTGATACATGCACACAAATGTTTATCGCAGCACAGGCCACAATAGCAAAAAAAATGGAATCAACTCAGATGCCCAACAGCAGAGGAATGGATAGGCAAACTATGGTATATATACTCAAGGGAGCACTATGCAATGATAAAGACAATGATGATTTTAGGAAACATCTTATAATCTAGTTTCAGTGGGAGGACATTATGTTGAATGGAAGTAGTCAGCTACAAAAGGACAACTATTGTATGAGACCCGTCCGACAGGAAATTAAAAACAAACTCATGCATAGAAAAAAAGACTCTTTGATGGCTGGTAGGGTGGGGAGGGAGGGAGGGCAAGGGGTGAGGGTCTGGATTAGACAGCTGATAGAAACTTGGTTGGGTCAAATCTGTTACAGCACACATTAGAAAGAAGATCAGTATTAACTGGACTTCAACATAATATGATTACTCCTCTCATCTTAACCCAGTATTGAAAAGACAGAGTAGCTGAGGCAGGGGGCCAGAGAACGTGCTGTCACGGGAAATTGAGGCCAAAGTGACCCAACTCTAGTTTTTCTAAGAAAGTCTTCTGTACCCCACATTGGTTAGTGGTGTCTGGGATCTTAAAACTGCCTAACTGCCATCTGAGGGTATAGCAAATGTTCCCAACTTAGCAGGAACAGATGATCACCAAGGACCAAGACAACATGGGGAAAAGAGAACCCAGAAGACAGACAGACCCACATGAGTGGGTGACTACATCGACTTGTGACCCAAAGAACCAGATGATTCCCGGCCACCATCAGTGATACCCGTGATAGAGCTCACGAAGTTGAGTCTCACTGGCAACACAAGAGTAAAAAGAGGTGCACCCTGAGATCTCCTTTAAAAGACCACAACTGATGATCCAGGGGCCTCAGAGTTTCCCTGGGAGCATGGCCCCTGGCCCTGATGCTGCCCCTGTCCACAAATCATAATGGAGTTCAACTCTTAGGACAGGAATGGATCAGACTTGGTGACACAGAGTGACCATATCATGTGTGCATTTTATGGTTCTGTGCATCTATAGGATGTCATACTGCTGACCTCTTACTGGAGGCGATGGAGTGGGTAGAGAGGAGGGCATAGGAGATTGTTGGGAGGATAAGACATGTATGAAGTGGAGAGGAAGAGTGTGCTGTCCCTGGGCAGGGAGAGGAGTGGGAGCTGCATGTAGGTGAGCGTGAGAATTTATATGGGAATGTACATTTTCACTCAATCATAATAAAAAAAGAAAGAAAGAAATACACTGCTTTTGTCTAATCCAATGTATATTTTGGGGACTGATTTGTTACAAAGTTTAGTGTATGCTAAACAAAACAAATAATACAAGGAAGTTAATTCTTTCTCATCTAATTTTTAAAGTTCTTTAATCAGTAGTTTTCTTTGACCTTATACTCATCTCTAAATATCATCTTTTTTTCCCCTGTTTTATGGATGCTTTCAAAAAATGAGTTTATGTCTTAAACACATTCAATGGCTCCTCAAAGAGTGCCTGTCTATGAGCTTAGATAAAATCTCTACACTCTGCTAGGCTCTTGGAATGTAGGACGGGCAAAAACAGGCCAATTCCTTGCTCTGTCACTCTTGCTGACTGAGGACTTCTTGGTAAAATGATCAATGAAGGAAATGCAAAGCTAAAGAGGAATGAGACAGTAACATAAAGAGATTTTAACATTTAATAAAGTTTGTTAAGGGAAAGAAATGATAGTTTTTCCAAACTAAGCAAAATTTGGGAGATCTGAAGACAAAAGTACAGCAAAGTCTATACTTCTGTTTATAGTTTTGTATGTAGAATGATGAAGAAAAAGTCACTGTAAGTTTTGTCTATTTGTTTTGAAGCAGTCAGTAACTGTGATACTTGCTTCTGATTTCAGCCAGTAACCTACTTGAAGTCCCTGTCTGAGAAAAAATAAATATGTTATATGAAAAGACTTGGAAATGATAACTTTTAAATTGCATAACTAATTCCAGTATCAGTGATCTCAGTGGGGATAATCCACTCTAGTGTCCAAGAGTGACCTAGTGGAGTTTCAACAGTTGGAGGTGGCTATTAATAGCAAAATGAATCCCTGAGAAGAGTAATCCAATAAGAATTAGATCTGTAAAATTTCCCATGCTTCATCTTGTCAAATGCAGCATTATGAGTTACTTTTCTGATTCAAGGCTAATAACAGTCAGTGTTATAGAACAATTAAAACAACAAAACCTCATACTCACTGCCATCAGTCATTCTGGACTCACAGCAACCCTGTAGGGCAGCATCAAACTGCTCCATGGAGTTTCCAAGGAGTGCTTGGTGGATTCGAACTACTGACATTTGGTTAGAATCTGTAGCATTTAACCATTACAGCATTATGTGCCAATCACTGTTGTAAGCTGTTTGGGCTGATCTAACTCCAGTGATTTTCATAAGAGCCTATGATATTGTTATCTTTTTGATTTTTGTTTTTTTTTTGTTCTGTTTTTTGGTAAATAGAGGACAGGTACAGAAGGATAAAATAACTCATCCAAGTCTACCTAGGTACTAGGTGTTCGGAACTGTGGCTTGAATGTTGACCTTACTGTAGAACCTTGCTCCGAGGCATTGCTCCATTCAGTGAAGCTCTCGGCTTGTACCATTAAAACTAGTCTCTTAAGCCCAGCAATCAAGAGGCTGCACGACCCAGCCCTAGTCTTTGTTGTCTACCTGTCTGCCTTACACTCTCTGTATACGAATCAGTCTCTAACAAATTTAGAAAAGTGACTGTTTCCCAAGTCTATTTGTGGTACAAATGGTTAAGCCTTTGACTACTAAGTATAGTCTTTACTGGTTGAAGTCCACCCAAAGGCACCTTAGAAGAAAGACCTTGCAATTTGGTTCTGAAAAGTCACAGCATTGAAAAATCTGGAGTGCAGTTCTACCCTGCGCAATAAGGTTGCTACGAATCGGAATCAACTTGATGGCAGCTGACAATAACCTACAAGGGTCTTCCAATAAGGGTATCCTATCTGTTAATTTGAATAAAATGAATCATTTAATGATGCAATTTTAATTATTTTTTTTTTTATTTTGAAGTACATTTGATGGCATATGTGGAAAAGAATGACATGCAAATGACCACCACAGCACCTTCCAGAAGGGGTCAAAAATAATCAGTTATCATAGCCTGGTGTCTTTTGCCATTGACAGTCACAGCTTCTCCTCATTCATCTTGGGAAAAATAAGGGTCAATGATTTCTCTGGACCAAAATCCACACCAAACGGTAGCATTTTTGAGATGAAGTGGATGTTCATGTGTCTCCACTGGATTCCCATCCCTCCAAATAATAATAGTTGTTTGTTAACAAAACCATTCATCCAAAAAATGGGACTCGTGCTGATGATGATTTTTCAGTCAAAAGCAGTGTCAGCTTCCAATTGTTCAGAGCCCAGTCAGCAAACGTGCAATGCAGCTGATGGTCACTGGACTTCAGTTCTTGAGTTACAACAATTTTGTAAGGATAAATTCTCAAGTCCAGACTCAACATCTGCCAAACCGTGTTAGAGGAAAGGTCTGGTTTTTGCGCTGGGCAAGAAATCTGTTGGGATGGTTTTTTATGTACACTCAGAACATCAGTGCCGATGTTTCCATTGGAATGTGCATTTCCTTCACACACAGGGTTTGTTTGATTGGTAACAGACCCGACTGTCTCAAATTTTTTGACTCATCTAGAATTGTTCTCTCGCTAGGATGATTATAAGCCAAGCCAGCCAAGTGCCCTCGATTCAGATCCTACTCATGGCGACACCAGGCGCTCCTTGAATACTCTGGGGGTCAGTTTTACCCTGGCCCCTAGGGCCGCCATGAGGACGATTATGAGCATCATAAATTTCATGTAACATAGGGGATGGTAGGTGAGCAGAACACCCATTTTGGTAACAAACTTCAATAATTTCTACGTGTTGTGGAATCGTGTAACCTTTCATGGCTGTTTGTCAAGACTACTGAAAAACTGTGATAAATATGGCCACTATATGGCTTTGGCTTGGCATAGTTCCACAAAGATAACTGGGGACAACTGTCAAAAATAGGATGTACTTACTGGAAGACATTTTATATTGTATGTTTTTCTTCTTCTTTTCAGTTTGTCAAGATCCTAATAATTCTTCTGAACTCAGGTAAGGTCTGTCTTCTCTATGGAGACTTAACTGATCTGTCATTATTAGATGCCACTGAGAAGACTCTTACTGACCCCATATGACAAGTAGAACTGCCCCATAGGGTTTTCTTGGCTGTACTTTATATATATGTGTGTGTGTGTGTGTGTGTGTGTGTGTGCGCGCGCACGCGTGTGTGTAGTGATTCAGTGAAAATGTGCAATCCAGTTTAAATTTGCATGTCCACCTATCTGCACCTCCTTCCGCTCTCTTTCCCTGGTGATAGCACAATCATCCTTTCTGTTCCATACGTGTCTTTTTTTATGATTGAATGAAAATGTACATTCCCATATAAATTTTCTTGCTCACCTGTATGCAGCTTCCACTGCTCTCCTTGCACAGTGACAGCACACACTTCCTCTTTGTTCCATACATGTCCTATCCTCCCAACAATCTCCTATCCCTGCCTCTCCACCAACTCCCCTTCCTCCAGTAAGAGGTCAGCAGGATGACATCCTATGGATGCATAGAGCCATAAAGTAGGCACGCGATATGGTTACTCTGTGTCCCCAAGTCCAATCCATTCCTGTTTGAAGAGTCCACTTCCATTATGATTTGTGGACAGAGGCAGCATCAGGGCCAGGGACCATGCTCCCAGGAGAATCCTGAAGCTGCTGGACCACCAACTGCAGTCTTTTAGTGGAGGTCTCAAGGTGTACCCCTTTTTATTCTTGTGTTGCCAGTGAGACTCAACTTTGTGAGCTCCATCATGGCTATCACTGGTGGTGGCCAGACACCATCTGATTTTTTCAGTCACAAGTCAATGTAGTCACACACTCATGTGGGTCTCTCTGTCTTCTGGGTTCTCTATCCCCCATGTCATTTTGGCCTTGGTGATCATGCGTTCCTGCTGACTTGGGATCATTTGCTATATCCTCAGATGGCAGCTTGGCAGATTTTAAGATCCCAGACACCACTGACCAATGTGGGATGCAGAGGGCCCTCTTAGCTAAATGCTAGTTATGCCAATTAGCCTCGATTTCCCCTGAGAGCGCGGTCTCTGGTCCCCTGCCCCAGCTACTCTGTCCTTTCAATATTGAGTTAAGATGGAAGGAGTAATCATGTTATGCTGAAGTCCAGTTAACATTGATCTTCTTTCTAATGTGTGCTGTCACAGATTTCACTGAACCATATTTATATCAACTATCTACTCCAGACCCATTCCTTGCCCTCCCCTCCCTCCCCACCCTTCCAGTCTTCCAAGCATGAGTCTGTTTTTAAGTTGTTATTGTAGAGATCTCATACAATATTTGTCCTTTTGTCACTGACTACTTTCACTCAACATAATGTCCTCCAGTTAAAACCAGGTTATGAGACATTTATTAAATTGATCGTTGTTACCATTGCATAGTGTTCCCTTCAGTATATATACCATAGTTTACTTATCCATTCCTCTGTTGTTGGACATCTGGGTTGATTCCATCTTTTTGCTTTTGTGGACTGTGCTGCGATGAACATTCGTGTGCATGTATCAGTTGGTGTGAATGGCCTTGATTCTGTAGAGTATATTCCAAGCAGTGAAATTACTGGCTCAAATGATAAATCTAGATCCAGCTTTTTAAGGAAGGGCCAGATTGGTTTCCAAAGAGGTTGCACCATTTTGCAATCCTACCAACAGTGGAGGAGAGTTCCAATTTCTCCACAGCCTCTCCAGCATTTGTTGTTTTGCACTTTTTGGATCATGGCCAACCTTGTTGGGGTGAGATAGTATCTCACTGTAGTTTTGATTTGAATTTCTTTAATAGTTAATGATCCTGAGCGTGTCCACATGAGTTTTTTTGGCTGCCTGGATGTCCTCTTTAGAGAAGTGTCTGTCCATCTCCTTTGACCACCTCTTGATTGGATGATTTATCTTTTTCTTATTGATATTTTGTAGTACCTTATAGTGTATAGAGATCAGGCATCAGTCTGACATGTAGTTGCTAAATATTTTTTCCTATTCTGTAGGTGGCATTTTAATTCCATTAATAAGGTCTTTGGATGAGTGAAAGTGTTTGATTCTTAATCGTTCCCATTTATGTGTTTTCTCTTCTGTTCTTTGCGGTTTGTTTGACAGATTTTGAAGTCTGTCTACATTGTGTATTAAGCCTTCCATTGTTCCTACTTTTTGGTGAATGAGCCTTATTTTAGATTTGATATTTAGGTCTTTTATCCAGTTTGAGTTGATTTTTGTATAAGGTATAAGATATGAGTCTTGTTTCAATTTTTTGCAGATGGATATCCAGTTTTGCCAGCACCATTTGATGAAGAGATTGTTTTTACCACAGCTTAATGTCTCAGGGCCTTTGTCAAATATCAATGGTTCATAGGAAGATGGTGTCATCTCTGGGCTCTCAATTCTGTTCCTTTGATCTATCTGTCTGTTTTTGTGCCAGTACCTGGCTGTTTTGAGTACTGTGGCAGGGTAATAGGTTCTTAAGTCTGGTAGTGAGAAGCCTCCCAGTGTGTTCTTTTTTGTTAGGGCTTTACTCATCAGGGGCTTCCTCCCTTTCCAAACAAAGTTGATGATTTGTTTCTCTATCTCATTAAAAAATGTCCCTGGAATTTGTATTGGGATTGTATTATATAAGTTGATTGCTTTGGGTAAAACAGACATTTTCACAATATTAAGTCTTCGTATCTGTGAGTAGGGTAGGTTTCTCCATTTATGTAAGTCTCTCTTAGTTTCTTGTAGTAAGCATTTCTAGTTCTCTTTGAAAAGGTCTGTTATTTCTCTGGTTAGATTTATTCCTAGGTACATTGTCTTCTTAGGTGCCATAATAAATGGTACTGATTTGTTGATTTCTTCCTTAATAATCTTATTGTTGCTATAAAAGAATCCTACTGCTTTACTTATGTTTATCCTGTATCCTGAGACTTTGCTGAACTCTTCTGTCAGTTTGAGTAGTTTACTTATGGATTCTTTAGGATTCTCTGCATATACAGTGATATCATCTGCAAATAGGGAGATTTTTACCTCTTCTTTGCTGATGAAGATGTCCTTTATTTCGCGATCTTGTCTAATTACTCTAGCTAGAACTTCTAGTAGTATGTTGAATAGGAGAAGTGAGAGTAGGCATCCTTGTATTTTTCCAGTTCTCAGGGGAGAATGTTTCAGTCTCTCTCCATTCAGGATGACATAGGCAGTTGGCTTTGTATAAATGGACCTTATTGCATTGAGGTATTTGCTGTTTATTCCTATTTTGCTGAGAGTTTTTAGCATGAGTGGGTGTTGGACGTTATCAAATGCCTTTTCTGCATCGATAGACAAAATCAGGTGATTCTTGTCTTTTGTGTTATTTATGTGGTTGATCACATTAATTGTTTTTCTGATGTAGAGCCAGCCTTGTATCCCTGGTATGAATCTCACTTGGTCATGATGGATTATTTTTTTGAAACATTGTTATATTCTACCAAAAATTTTGTTGAAGATTTTTGCATCTAGATTTATGAGTGATATCAGTCTGTAGTTTTCCTTTTTTGATTGTGTCTTTCCCTGGCTTTGGTATCAGGGTTATGCTGATGAATTTGGGAGTAGACCATCCCTTTCTGTACTGTGAAATAGTCTCAGTAGTATCGGAGATAACAGTTCTCTAAAAGCTTGGTTGAATTCTGCAGTGAAGCCATCTGGCCTGGGCTTTTTGTTGTTGGCAGTTTTCGGATGACTTTTTCAATGTCTTCCTTTGTGATGGGTTTATTAAGTTGTTCTGCTTCGCGTTGTGATAACTTTGGTAGGTGATGTGAATCAAGGAATTTGTCCTATTTTACTTCTGTTGGATCTGTAATGACAACTCCCCTCTCATTTCTTATTTGGGTTATTTTTTTCCTTTCCTGTTTTTCTTTAGTAAATGTAGCCAGTGGTTCATCAGTTTTGTTGATCTTTTCAAAAAACCAGCTTTTGGTCTTTGCAAATTTTTAATTGTTCTTCTATTCTCTAATTCATTTAGTTGTGCTCTAATCTTTATGATCTGTGTTCTTCTGGTGCATGTGAGATTACTCTGTTGTTCTCTCTCCACTTATTCAAACTGTAGGGTTAGTTCTTTGATATGTTTCCTTTCTTCCATCCAGATGTGTGCATTTATGGAGATAAACTGACTTCTGAGCACTGCCTTGGCTGTATCCCATAGGTTCTCATAGGAAGTGTTTTCATTCTCCTTGGAATCCATTAATTTTTTATTTCCTCCATGATTTCTTCTATAACCCATGGCTTTTTGAGCAAGATGTTGTTCAGTTTCTATGAGTTCCACTTGTTATCTTTGTTTTTTCTCCTACTGATTTCAACTTTTATGACTTTATGATCTGAGGAGACACTTTGCATTAATTCAGTGTTATGGATTTTGTTGAGACCTGCTTTATTTCCTAACACATGGTCAATTCTACAGAATGTTTCATGTGCACGGGAGAAGAAGGTGTAGTTGTCTGCTGATGGATAGAAAGTTCTATATATGTCGATGAGGTCTATTTGGTTAACTGTGGCAATAAGGTCTTCTGTGTCTTTACTGAGCTTTTTTCTAGATGATGTGTCCTATATTGAGAGTGGAGTGTTGCAGCCTCCCACTCTTATTGTGTTGTGATCTATCTCATTTTTTAGTATAGTCAGTGGTTCTTTGATGTATTTAGGTACTCTAATATGAGTCAAATCTGACTCAACCGAACATGGCTTGGCAATATTAGGTACATAAATATTTAATATTGCTACATCCTGCTTGTGTATTGAAACTTTCAGCAATAAGTAGTGTCCATCCTTGTCCACGATGGTGGACTTTATGTTGAAACAGATTTTATCTGAGATTAGAATTGTCACACCTGCTCTTCTTTGTGTATTGTTAGCTTGGTATGTATTCTCCCAACCTTTAATTTTCAGTTTGTTCCTATCTTTAAGTCTAAGGTGAGTTTCTATGCAACATACAGATGGGTTGTGTACTTTGATCCAAGAAGTCACTCGATGTCTCTTTACTGGAGGATTCAGTCCATTCACATTCAGTGTAGTTATTCATAAGTATGTGTTCAGTGCTGCCATTGTGATATGTTTATTTCTGTGTTGATATTTTCTCTTTTGTTCTTATTAGTGTGTTCTAGGACATTCTTCTTTGTGAGTTGATTTTTCATCTTTTTCAGGGTTGGTTTTATGGTTGTTGAGACTCCTGTAGTACATTTCCTGATTTGCTATGTTGTATCTTTATTGTGCTTTACTGCTCCCCTTTGATCCCCCTTAAGAAACTATGCATAAACCAAATTTTAATTACTACCATTCTTATCAACTTCCTATCCATCTGGAAGGACTATAATGTTTGTAGTACATCTCTTTTTTAATAGGATGACATCATAGTTTTCATGATATGATCACTGGATCATTTCTTTCACTGTTACAGCTTTGATTGAATTTGGAGCAGCCTTAACTGAGTAGAATTCTGGGTGATGTGTCCTGCTTTTGCTTCTAAAATACAGAGTTAGTTGTTTTGTTCTTCTAAGCCAAGAGATTCTTCTAGTATTTCTTGTAGCTTTGGTTCTGTTTTTAAAAAGTCTCTGAGTTCTGTTTATGTGCCAATGTCTTCATTTCGTTATCCTATTTGAAAGATCATTTTTCAGGACATATAATTCTTGGTTGGAAGCTCTTCTCCTTCAAGGCTATGAGTGTGTCGTGCCACTGTTTGCATGCTAATATTATTTCTGCTGAGAAATCTGATGAAAACCCACAGGATTTTCCTCTGTTAGCTTTGCTTTGAATCTTGATGACTTTAAGAGTTTCTGCTTATGTTTCATTTTGACACGCTTGATTATGATATACATTGGAGTCTTTCTTTTGAGATCTTATTGAGCAGTGTTCACTATGTGTCTTCAGTATCTATGTTCCCTTCTTTCATAATTTCTGGGAAGTTTTCTGTCAGTAGCTCAGCAACAATATTGTCTGTGTTCTCAGGTGTCTCACCCTGTTTAGAAACTCCAGTTAATCATAGATATTCCTCTTGTTTCTTGATGCTTCTTCATTTTTCTTGTTTCTTTTTTCTGATTTCTCCTCATAAATGTTGGTGTCAGTAGCCCTGTCTTCCAAATCAGAAGGTCTCTTTTCCACTTGTTCCATTTTGTTTTCCTGGCTTTGAATTGAAGTTTCTATGTCTTTGATTTTGTCCTTGATCTGTTGGATTTCAGAGTACTGGTGTTCCATGAGATCGAACAGCTTGCTTAATTTTTCCTTTTGTTCTGCTGCATTTTGTATAAGGTCTAGGGGGGCTCTATACACAATCCTTTTTTATTCATCTTTTTTTTTCATCCTTTTTATTCATCTACCGATAGTTTCAGAAAGACTTGTTTATCTGGGAAGTTTGTGGTACTTTCCTTTGGGCGCTGTCTGAAGCTGTGGGTGATTTCCTGGTTATGGTTTTCTCCAGAGTTTTTTGAGGCTGGGAGAGATGCTCTGAGGATGGACCACAGTTGTTCTTCTAGGCTGTTTTAAAATGAAAGGTAAAAGGTATCCGACAACTTCCAAAGTCAGTCAGGTTTTCAGTTGTATAGGTCCCTCTTCCCAGCTGAGAAAGTAAGCACATCTGTATCAAACCCCAGATGTTATACACTAGCTCAAAACACAGAAAGGCTACTGCCCTACTGGCCTTTGCTGTCAGGCCCCAGATGTAGGAGACAGTGTGTACACTCTTGCTTTTCTGCCAGAAAAGTGTTCTGTTCTAGGCAGGTGCTGCCTCCCAGCCCAGAAGTTAGGCCCAGCTGAGGCCTCCATAAGGATATTCCACCTACCAGTAGAATAAGATGGTGTCCCACACAAGCTTGCTGCCTGGCTGGGTCCAGGATACTCTATGACAGAGGCAGAAAGAGAGGCCAAAGATGATGTGATGCACAGGGTCCATAGCCTCTGTTGCTGAGCCCCAGCTGTAGGCAACACTGTGTAAAATACTAGCTTTTCTGCTAGAAAAGTGCTCTCCTCTGGGCAGGTGCTGCCTCCCAGCCTAGGAACTAGTTCCAACTGGGACCTCTGTATAGGTGTCTCCACCTCCTGATGGAAAAAGATGGTGTCTTGCACAAGCTCAGTACCTGCCTCCATACAAGCTATGCAGAAAGAGAGGTCAAAAGTGTGGAGATGCACAGAGTCCAAAACCAGCCTCTCAGAATATGGCAATTTCGCCAACATGTCCCACTAGCAGTACAACTGAGGTTAGCTACTAGTCAAGTCCCAGCTCTGCCTGCCAGCTAAAACAGAGAAAAAAAAAGTTAAAATGGTGAGTTACCTTCTATCTGTGAACATCAGCTCCCCTGAAGATCAGGGTTAGCGAAAGAGAGGAGGTTTTCTGTTCAGTGGTATGAAGTCCAAATTAACAGCCCTATGCCGTGTCTTAGGGCTCATTAAGTGTCCAGAAGGCTCTGTTTAATATCAGTTCAGGTCTTGGTTTCCAGAGGGCTTTAGGAGATGTGTGTTTAGTCTGTCATCTTGACTCTGCCCCCCTTGGCTCTAATTTTTACTGAAGTAGGTTGCTGTACCTTTCTACCTCAGAGCCACCAGTGGGTTATAATGAGCAACTTTTTGGGTAGTGGCCAAGCATTTAGCCATTAGGCAAAGAGGTTTCCTTTATCTATTCTAACCCTACATATTGTCCAGCCCTATATACCTTTCCTTGGGAAGTATCCTGTTACTTCTCACTTGGAACTTTATATTTATTTAAAACACTAGATCTTAAGCTTTCTGGCAGCAGGAATTGTCTTCCTTTTTGTTTCCCAAAGTCAGTGGTACAAGTGTTGAATAAAATCAGCACTCAGCAATTCTCCTGGGTTAAACTGAATCAATTTCGTTCCATTGCTGTCTATAATACAAGAAACATCTTAAACAAGTATGCTGAATAATTGTTTATAGAAGCCTAAGGAAGAATATTTTATAATAACATGTTTTATGTACTAGGTTCTATGTAAAATGCATAAAGTAGCTGCTCTCTGCATCTATTTTATATAGTAAAACATGAATGACAACTATTTTGTGGCTAGACTATCTTCAATCATCCAATTAATCATAGATCATCAAAGATGACAGAACAACCAAACTGAGGTAGTCACAAGGAAACTGAAGGTTACAATTTTATCTGATTAATCTAAAGTAGTCTTGACATTCAGGCAGGATAATCCAATCAGAATGAAAAAATGATGTACATATTTTGTGCCTTGAGAATATTAAGTTATTTTTCTTCATTCTTCAAAACTAACTACAGAGAACCAAATGTATTTTTTTCCAAAGTAGAAATGTCACAGTGTCTCCCCTAAAAATAACACGATAAGCATTCACCTCCTGGATAACACATCTGCATTTTATGTTCTCTGCATTGCAGAAAATGCAATAACATTTTCCTTGCTTGGTATTGAAATTCTCCTTAATTCTATAGAAACAGAATTTCCTTTAATGGTCATTAGTCTTGAACATTTTTTTTCCTTTGTTGATGTGTGAGAAATTTAATCAGACTACAATGTTCAGTTAGGTCTCTCTTTTTATCTCTGTCTCATTCTCTACCTCATTTACTCACACACAGACATGCACTCACATGCAAAAAACCTTTGCTGTCAAGTTGGCTCCAACTCATAGCAACCCTACAGGGCAGAGTAGAATTGTCTCATTGTGTTTCCAAGGCTGTAATCTTTAAGGCAGCATACTGCCACATCTTCCTCCTGTGTAGCAGCTGGTGAATTAGAACAGCCAACCTTCTAGTTGGCAGGTGAGACCTTCACCACTCAACCTCCAGAGCTCCTCACACATATATATGGTCACATAGAGACACATTCATGTTTACAATTGAAATTTTTATCTTTACTTCAATTTGATGAAAATTTTTAGCTTGCCTGTCAGGAAAGATACTAAATCACTAGGTACCAAAAAAAAAAAAAAAAAAGAAAAGTATCCTTTCTAGTGATACAGACACTTATGCTAATATTTGCAAAAAAAAAAAAAAATTGCTTTGGCATCAATAGAAACATTTCCAAGGGCAATAAAATATTTTGTGGCTTTCACCTTTTAAGAGTGGAAGTGTTTGACTGAGTTCATTCCCAGGGAGTGGTAAAAACTAGGTAGAACAAAAGATAGTACATTTTAGCACCACTGCAAGAGGGATAGCAACTACACAAATTTTCTCAAGAATTATCCTGCTATGTACAACCACACTTTCTATAACTTAGAGGTACTTGCCAATCAGCTCAAACAAGTATGGGTTTTTTAATAGAGCTTAATCACATTTTTACTAAAATCATTTTTATGTAAAATAGTTTACCAAAGAGTACTTCTACAATCTATTTTTATTCTCTTTTTTTTGGCTTGTCTTAGAGATCTGGCCTTTTTAAAAAGGGTTCTATGTGGTAAAAATCTAGAATTTAATATCCATAGCTTTAAGTTACATGACATATGAGATGACTGAAAACACCACAGCTAGGGACAGGTGTACCTTAGTCCTCAGACTGACATCTTTCCTTCTTAACGCTCTCAAAACTTCTTCTGCAATAAGCTTTCCCAGTGAAGTACTTTGCTAGATGTTCTGACTTCGGCTTCCTTGGACATTAATTGTATATCCAAGTAGAATGAAATCCTTAACAACTTCAATATTTTATCATCATGTTGTTTACTGGTCTAGTTGTGAGGATTATTATTGTTATTATTACATTGAGGCATAATCCATACCGAGGCTGTAGTCTTTGAGTTTTATTAGTAAGTGCTTCAAGTCTTCCTCACTTTGGGCAAGTAAGGTTGTACCATCTGCACATCGAAGGCTGTTAATGACTCTTTCTCCAATCCTAGTGTTGCATTTTTCTTCATTTAGTCCGGTTTTTCAGGTTATTTGCTCAGCATATAGATTGGATTAGTGTGTAAAGAACTGGAGAAGAATTGACTTAACTGAACTGTGGGAGGACAGTGCAGGACCAGGCTGTGCTTCCTTCTGTTGCGCTTAGGATCACTGTGAGCCAGAATTTACTTGACAGCAGCTAACAACACAACAACAGCAAGATGGAAGAAGAGTTTCTGAGAGGTGCAAGCTGTTAATGTACTTAGCTGCTACCCAAAGGTTTAGGGGTTTACCACTCACAGGTGCCTTGGAAGGCATGGCAACCAACTTCCAGAAAATCCTATGGAGCACAGCTTTACTGTAACACACCGGGGATTGCTATGAGTCTGAATGGATTCTAGGACTGGTTTTAAGATTCATGAAGAAACATGAGCTTTTTGAGGACGGCTGTCTATACTCCATGTGGAAAAAGACCTTAAGTTCTCACATTCTCATACTTTCCTGACTTCATCTTCCTCTTTAGTGTTCTTTCCACCTTGACCATGATCTAAACTATCCACTGTGCCTTTTAGCCTGGAGTTTGGCTTCACTTAATTCTTACTGGGATAACTGTAACTGATTACGGTTATTCTAGAACTAATTATGATATTTCCCTCAAAACTGCTCATGTAAGTCTAAGTAGATTTATAATACTATTTATTTATTTTATGATGGGGCATCAGGCCCAGTTCCTAGTGTTTAGACATCAAAATACTTTAAAAAACAAAACGTTTTTTAAATAAAGTTGAGCCCTATAATCCACATACCATATTTTTTTTTTTGCAAATAATGCACCAACAAATATAACATGTCTATATATGTAACATGCATAGCATGCCTAGGAAAATAATGTGGAAGGTGTTTCATGACTGGCAGAAAATGCATAAACATGAGTTATTTCTGTGAAAGTACAACATAAAAGGTCCCACAATTAAGTCTGTGAACATAGTTGTTCTAAGTGCTACATACTTTGTTGATGAATATCAGTACAGTCACCTTCAAAGTACTCCCCTTCGGAAACTATGCCAGTGCCTAGTACACCCTTCAAAGCAATGTTGGAACTCTTTCTGGAATGGCCATTGCACGTGATGGCAAGGTGGCAAGTGCATGAACTTAGCTGTATACTTGTGTGTGAAGGAGTTTTTAGCCAGTAAACAAATAAGTATATTGGAACACTGTGGTGGTCAGGATTATGTCAACTTGGCTACTACATATTTGGCTGCTGTATTAAGTGGCAGGGCAGGATTTGTGGTGGCTCCCTGCCCCTCTGCTCTCATCTCGTGACCTTTCACTCAGGCTGCTGGTCGCTCACGTGGCCAGGAGCTCCTGCTGTCTTCTTTCAGCATCTGGTTCCAGGACTTGAACTAGCAGCTGTTGGACTCATCAGTCCTTATGAGAGTCCTACTCCCTGACCTGCCGATCCTGGGTTCACCAGCCTCTGCCGCTCCTGCTCCCTGACCTGCTGATCCTGGTTTTGCCAGCCTCTGTCACTTCGTTTCACCACCAGCTTGGGATCCACTGACCTGTACCACCGGTGATCCAGAACTTTGGTCTCTGACTTGCTGACTTTGGATTCCTCAGCTTCCGTGGCCACATGAGGCTTGTGCCAGAGCTTGGGACATTTAGCTTCTGTGATTATGTGAGCTGTTCCCTGTATCTGCATGTATCTATCTATATATTATAAATCTTTCTTGTGCCTACACGTGTTACTGGTTTTGCTTCCCTAGAAAATCCAGCCTAAGACAAACACCCTCCCTATTCACCTGATCTGGCCCCCAGTGATTTTTTTCTTTGCCCAAAGATAAAGGAAATAGTGAAAGAGAGACATTTTGAGACATTCAGGACATCAAGGGTAGTATGATGACAGCTCTGATGGCCATTCCAGAAAGAGTTCCAGAACTGATTTGAAGAGTGGCCTAGGCACTAACATGGGTACATAGCTTCCCCAAGGGAGTACTTCAAAGGTGACCATAGTGATACTTGTCAGCGAGATATGTAATACTTTTTCTAGGATGATTTCATGATCTTAGTTGGCAGTCTTCTTATATTTAATGGTACAAAACTGATTTATTTATAGAAAGATGTTTGAGGTAATTCTAACAGTCGGTGAAAAGATGTCATTTCTGCCCAGGAGCTAAAAGTTTGCCTCAGCTTTGCCTCACTCACCAGTCCAGGTGAAAGACTAATTTGGTTTGGTTTGGTTTGGTTTGGATGAGTAACAAATAGGTCTTTCTCTCTCACTCTCTCTCTCTCTCTCTCTCTCTCTCTGTCTCACAAACACGCACATACACGTGCACATCTGCGTGCAGGCACACACAGAGAGTTTACCAGTGGTGACTGTAAATCAGTAAATTAACTAGCAGTTTTTTCTTTATATAGGGTCAATGAAATGACTTTCAAATATTTCATGAAATTTACTGAGGGATCAGTTTAGTCTAAACATTCAAATAAAAAATACTTTGTAAACATTTTGTAACTGAATTTTCTAAATATCTCCTGATGGAGTAGTGGGTAAGTGCTAAGGCTGCTAATCAAAAGCTCAGCAGTTTGAATCCCTCAGATGTTCCCTGGAAGCTCCATGGGGCCATTCTACTCTATCCTATAGGGTTGGTATGGGTGGGAATCCACTTCACTGCAATGGTTGGATTTTTTATGAAAGCCCTTGATTAACTTAGGCATTGTTCCCACTCAATATAAACACGACCCGTGGCTGTTTACATTTCATAGATCATTTGCCCTATTCAATAACATCTGAAGCATATTAATCAGGCTAAAATGAGCAAAAAAGTCTAATGAAATTCAATATAGGCATGTAACAGAGTGAACTTTCTGACCTCTCTTTGATGAACACGATTTAAATCTATTAAAATTAGGCAAATACACAGAAAGGATTTGCCACCAAGTTATCATATTTTCTAACAACTAGTGACAATGGTGGAACCTTGTTGTGAATTTGAGAGCTGAGCTTAAATTAAGATGAAATGTGCTAGATTAGCCTTTAGATAAAGCTGCCCATTATATTACTAGTTTTAATTAGATTCTTTGCTGCCTTACGTTCTTTGATCTTTGCTAAGTATTTAAGCCCATTTTACTTTCTAATTGGATTATAGTGCATGTCTTGCTAAATCCAAATACAAAAGAATGAGCAGGTCCTATGTATAAGATGCTTTATTGTGGGTATACTGTCTATAGAATGATGTTCTGGGTTTAAGAATACAATTTAAAATTTATTAGTTTGACTAAAGTAAGAGTGTTGATCCTTCCAAGGAAGCTGTAAAACATGATTTCACATGTTTATGTAGCGTATCCTGCTGAGTCTTTACTTTTCAAATCATGAGTGTTACATGGGTTAGTATAATCCTGAAGGGAAACATTTTATAGCAGCAGTATTCTAACAGAGTTCCAGGAGTCCAGAACACATAGATCACTAAAAGGGGGAGATGTCTCTACATCAAGACAAGCCTAGACTCAGATGGATTATGGCATTGAGCCAGACATATGACTTGGTGATGCAACGTTATCTTGAATCATTTCTCAGATTATTGAAAGCTTTCCATTTATGTTAAAGATGGCTTTGGCTTTGACTGAGAACTCAGCAATATTTCAGGCACGATGATAAGCATTTTATATGAATCATCTCATTGAACCCTCATGTTCATACTCATGGAGTAGGTATTTTACTGAAGTCCATGTCACGGCAAAGGAAACAAAGCCCTCGAGACTTAATATGACTTGACTTTGATGGTATGTGCAGACTTGACTTTGAAACTCAAGTCTGTATTACTTCACATTATGTTTTTAACCACTACTTCTCTGTAGCAATTTTAATTGAATGACAAGTATTAGAAATCTGTCACAGATTCCATTTTTCATGTTTAAAGTCAACCCTAAAGTGACCTCAACTTTTAATGGTGTGTCGATCTGAATTTGTTAAAGATGCTTACTATGGCATCAGGAAAAACAGTGGGCCAGCCAATATGCTGCTTCTTCTCCCTTGAACCACATTTAATGGGGGGATTATTAGGTGCTTGAGTGCAGTAACATTCATTAAACACACCGACAGCTTTGGGGCTGGCTTTTCTGTTTCCCTCTGTCTACCCTATAGTTTCCACTTCTTAACCATTCTTTTACCCCAAACCTAAAATATCTTCCCACTTGATCCAAAACTTTCTCCAAAATGTTCAGTGCTCTATATAATCTAATCGCACAATCTGTGTGATCTCATGTCTTGTCATTTAGCTGCTTACCCACTAAAAAACCAAACTTGTTGCCCTCAGGTTGATTCCGATTCGTAGTGGCCTTACAGAATACAGCAAAACTTACCCATAGGGCATCCAAGGCTGTAAATCTCCAGAGAAGCAGACCACCACACCTTTCTCTGACAGAGCACCTGGTGGGTTCAGACTGCCAAGATTTTGGTTAGCAACTGGGCACTTAACCGTGTACCACAGGACTCCTTCAAATGAGTCATGGAGAGATTAAAAAAGAGGATAATTACAAATTTCATGAAGTAGTAAAATAGAGAACTAGGAAAGGAAGTGTTCCAGTGATAAGGTCATGGTATATCATTGTATATTCATGCTACTATATCTTGTAAGGAATACCTGGTTGCATAGTGGTTAAGTGCTGTGTCTGCTAACCACAAGTCTGAAGTTCAGATCCATCAGGGGCTCTTTGGAAACTCTATGGAGATGTTCTACTCTGTCTGATATGGTTGCTATGAATCAGAATTGACTCAGTAGCAGTATATTTGGTTTGGGTTTTATATTTTTTGAACTCATGTTATTTGCCCTAATCTGCCTTAACCAAGGTCATATACATTAATAACTTACATGTGTCTAGTGCTTTTAAACTTTTGTACCCTTTCACGTCTATGAGCCACATGTTCCCCACAACAACACTGTGAGGTAGGCAGCTCAGGGATATTGTCTAGTCCCCATTTTACAGATCAGGGAATTGGTGTAGAGTGGTAAACTAAATCATGCTGTGCACGAAACTGGTAACAAAGCCAGGGCTATCTAGCTCTCTGGACTTGTGTCATTTCTTTTTCCATTAAGCTGTCCCTCGTATTTCTAGAAAGTCTATCAATTAGTGGAGAATCTTGGGAAAAGGAATTTGCATGGTCTCTGCTATTCCTCTTCATACTAATGGTCCATCCTTTTTTGTTTTTCCACTGAGGACTAGTTGATTCAGAAAAGGAGCCAGAGCACCAGATGCACCCTTTTGTAGTCAGTACATAACTTTTGGTGTTAGGTTCTAATCTTTGAAGCAATTTTTTAAGCCCTAGCTGAAAGGCATAGTTGCTTCTTCTGTGGCTGTGGCCGAACGTCTGACCATGTGATCACAGATTCCCTGTCAAGCTCGCTGGCAGTTTCTCACTGAGCACTAGCCTCCCCACAGTCAGCCTGTCCAATTTTTTTCCTCAAGTTTTAAATCTTCTTGAATCAATCCCTTGTTTTCTGACAGCTCAACAGCTATTGTCCTGGGCACTGAATGTCTTTGCCATGCCCACTTTGGAGGTGGCTCATGGGTCAAAGACCTAGGTCCACCAGAAACAAAACCAACTAGAGGAGGAGACTTGAGGCTTCTCTGTGGAGGTTTTACCAGAAGTGTTTTAAGGGAGGCCCTACCAGGGGTGTTTCAGGCAGTGCTGGTTCAGAGTCTGGACTCCTCAGACAAACCCAGTGTCATCGTGGTACTTCTGTGACAGGGAACAACTTCACCTCTGAAACAGTTGTGGCAGCTGCTGTAACTGGCAGTCTCTCAACAGCCACCTGCACTTGAGGATTCATCCCAGGCAGGAGTCTCCAAGGTTACCGTCTTCTTGCATCTGGTCACTGAGTCTTGGGTGACAATTCTTACTAATTCAGCCCAAAAAATCTCCTCTGTGTTTTTTCAAATACTGGCAAATATCTTACTGCCTCAGGGCTTTTATACTTACTACTCTGTCTTCCTTCATATGTATACACGTCATGACTGAAAGTAGAGAATACCAGAAAGATGTTTACCTGTGTTTTATTGACTATACAAAGGTGTTGAACTATGTGCATCATAATGAATTACAGATAACAGTGTGAAGAATGGGTATCCAGATACTCAATTGTGCTTAGAAGGAAACTGTACATGGACTAAGAAACAACTGCTCAAACAGAATAAGGAATTACTTCATGGTTTAAAATCAGGAAAGGTGTACATCAGAGTTGTATCCTTTCACCATATTTGTTTAGTCTGTATGCTGAGCAAATAATCTGAGAAGCCGCAGCATACAAAGAAACTGGCATCAGTATTGGGAGAATTCTCATTGCCAACCTGTGAAACACAAATGACCCAACCTTGTTGCTGCAAGTGAAGAGGACTTGAAGCACTGACTGATGACGACCAAAGGTCACAGTCTTCAGTATGGATTACACCGCAACATAAAGAGAACACAAATTTTCACAACTAGATAGATAACGAACATCATGATAAAGGGAGAAAATGCTGAAGCTGTCAACAGTGGCATTATTATTGCATCCACAATAATCTTTGAAGCCTAGAGAAACAGTAATCAAGAAATTAAACAATGCATTGGGCAAATCTGCTGGAAAAGACCTCTGTAAAGTGTTAAAAAAAATCACATTGAATACCAAGTTGCATCTGATCCAAGCTATGGTATTTTTTTATTATTAAATAAAAAATGAAAGTGTACATACTCTGTGCTTGCAATACTAGGTTAAGAGAGGAGGAGTACACAAGTTGTGTTGAAGTCCTGTTAATATAGATCTTCTTACTAATGTGTATTGTCACCAATTTCACCCAACCAAATTTCAAACAACTATCTAATCTAAACCCTCGCCCCTTGACCTCCCACCCTCCCACCCTCCCCACCCTTGTAACCGTCAAAGAGTCTTTTCTATTATGTATGAGTCTTTTATCGTAGGGGTCTCCTATAATAATTGTCCTTCTGTTGCTGACTAGTTTCACTCAACATAATGTCCTCCAGTTGAGATCAAACTGAGAGATGTTTCCTGCTATCATCGTTGTTCCTTATCAGTGTATAGTACTCCATTGAGTATGTATACCAAAGTTTATCTATCCATTCTTCTGTTGTTGGGCATCTGGGTTGATTCCAACTCTTTGCTATCTTGGACTACGCTGCAGTGAATATTCGTGTGCATGTAGCATATGGTGTGAATGGCCTTGATTTTGTAGGATATATTCCAAGCAGAGGAATTACTGGGTCAAATGGTAGATACATATATATCCATTATTTTAAGGTAATGCCAAATTGCTTTCCAAAGAGGTTGCACCATTCTGCAATCCCACCAACAGTGAAAGAGAGTTCCAATCTCTTCACAGCCTCTCCAACATTTATTGTTTTTTGTTTTTTGGATCATATCCAGTCTTGTTGGGGTGAGATGGTATCTCATTGTTGTTTTGATTTGAATTTCTTTAATAATTGATTATCGTAAACATGTCCACATGTGTTTTTTGGCTACCTCAATCTCCTCTTTAGAGAAATGTCCATCTCCATTGCCCATTGCTTAATTGGATGATTTGTTTTTTTCTTATTGATAGTTTGTAGAACGTTATAGATTACGGAGGTCAGGTGTTGGTCTGATATAGAGTTGCCAAATTTTTTTCCCATTCTGTAGGTGGTCTTTTAATTCTTTTGATGAAGTCTTTGGATGAGCAGAAATGTTTGATTCTTATTAATTCCCATTTATCTATTTTCTTTTCCGATGAATGTGTTTTGTTTGTTAGATTTTGGAGTCTGTCTATATTGCATAAAAACGCCCATTGTTGACCTTCTTATCTTGGATGAGCTTTATTGTTTTAGCTTTTATATTCAAGTCTTTTATCCAATTTGAGCTGATTTTTGTATAAGGTGTGAGACATGGGTCTTGTTTCAATTTTTTGCAGATGGATATCCAATTATGCCAGCATCCTTTGTTAAAGAGAATGTTCTTACCCCAGTTCAAAATCTTAGGACTTTTGTCAAATATCAGCTGTTCATAGGAGGATGGTGGCATCTCTGGGGTCTCTACCCTGTTCCATTGGTCTATATGTCTCTTTTTTTTACCAACACCATGCTGTTTTGACTACTGTGGCAGTGTAATAGGTTTTAAAGTCAGATAGTGAGAGGCCTCCAAGAGTGTTCTTCTTTTTCAGTAGTGCTTTACTTATCCGGGACTTCTTCCCTTTCCAAATAAAGCTGATAATTTGTTTCTCCACCTCATTACAAAATGTCCCTGGAATTTGTATTGGGATTGCATTATATAAGTAGAGTGCTTTGGGAAAAATAGACATTTTCACAATATTGAGTCTTCCTATCCATGAGCAGGGCAGATTACTCCACTTACGTCTCTCCTAGTTTCTTGTAGCAAGGTCTTGTAGTTTTCTCTGTAAGATTTATTCTCTGTTAGATTTATTCCTAGGTATTTTATCTTCTTGGAGGGTATAGTAAATGGAATTGATTTGATCATTTCTTCATTAATAATTTCATTGTTGGTATAAAGGAATCCTATTGATTTAGTTATGTTTATCTTGTATCCTGATACTTTGCCGAATTCTTCTGTTAGCTCTAATAGTTTACTTATGGATTTCTTTGGATTCTTTGCATAAACAATCATATCTGCACAGAGGGAAATCTTTACTTCTTCAGTGCCAGTACGGATGCCTTTTATTTCTTTGTCTTGTCTAATCACTCTGGCTAGAACTTCTAGCACAATGTTGAATAGAAGTGGTGAGAGCAGGCATCCTTGTCTACTTCCTGTTCTTAAGGGGAATTCTTTCAGTCTTTCACCATTCAGGATGATGAAAGCAGTTGGCTTTGCATAGATGCTACTGATTATATTGAGGAATTTCCCTTTTATTCCTATTTTTCTGAGAGTTTTAAGCATGAATGGGTGTTGAACTTTGTCAAAAGCCTTTTCTGCATCAATTGACAAAATCAGGTGATTTTTATCTTTTGTGTTATTAATATGGTTGATTACATTAATTGCTTTTCTGATGTTGAACCAACCTTGCATCTCTGGAATGAAACCAACTTGATCATGACGAATTATTTTTTCTTATATGCTGTTGAATTCTACTGGCTAGAATTTTGGTGAATACTTTTACATGTAGATTCATGAGTGATATTGGTCTGTAGTTTTCTTTTTTTGTGGGATCTCTCCCTGGTTTTGGTATCAGGGTTATGCTGGCTTCATAGAATGAATTTGGAAGTATATCATCTCTTTCCATGGTGTGAAATAGCCTCATTAGTATTGGAGTTAATTCTTCTCTAAAAGTTTGGTAGTATTCTCTGGTAAAGCCGTGTGGGCCAGGACTTTTTTTGGTTGGTAGATTTTGGATGACTTCCTCAATCTCCTCCTCTGTGATAGAGTTATTAAGTTGATCTATTTCTCCGTGTGATAGTCTTGGTGAGTCATATGAATCTAGAAATTTGTCCACTTTCCCCAGGTTTTCAAACCTGTCGGAGTACAGCTTTTCACAGTATTCTGTTATGATATATTTTATTTCAGATGAGTCTGTTGTAACATCCCCCAACTCATTTTTTAATCAGTTTATTTGTATCTTTTGTTGTTTTTCTTTTGTTTAAGTTTAGCCAACAGTTTATCAATTTTGTTGATCTTTTTGAAGAAACAGCTTTTGGTTTTGTTAATTTTTTCAATTGTCTTTCTATTCTCCAATTCATTTAGTTTTGCTCTAATCTTTATAATCTGTTTTCTTCTGGTGCCTGAGGGGTTTCTTTGTTGCTCTCTTTCTATTTGTTCAAGCTGTGAGGTTAATTCTTTAATTTGTGTTCTTTCTTCTTTCTGGAAGTGTGCATTTATAGAGATAAACTGACCTCTGAGCACTGCTTTTGCTGTATCCCATACATACTGGTAGGATGTGTTTTCATTCTCATTAGAATCCATAAATTTCTTTAATTTGTCTTTAATTTCTTTTATAACCCAAGGCTTTGTGAGTAAAGTGTTGTTCAGTTTCCACAAGTTGGAATTTTTATGTATGAATTTTCTGTTATTGATTTCAACTTTTATAGCTCTGTGGTCCAAGAAGGTACCTTGCAATAAATCAATGTTTTGGATTTTATGGAGAATTGTTTTATGACCTAACATATGGTCTATTCTGGAGAATGTTCCATGTGCTTTGGAGAATAAGGTGCATTTATCTGTTGATGGATGAAAAGATCCGTATGTTGATAAGGTCAAGTTGGTTGATTGTTGTAATAAGATCTTCTGTATCTTTACTGAGCTTTTTTCTGGATGATCTATCCTTAACTGAAAGGAGAGTGTTAAAGTTCCCAACTATTACTGTGGAATGATCAATCCCAGTTTTCAGTGTTGTCAGTATTTGTTCAATGTATTTAGGTGCTTTGGTATTGGGTGCATAAATATTTAATATTGCTAAGTCTTGCTTAGTATTGAGCCTTTCAGCAATAAATAGTGACCATCCTTGTCCACAATAGTGGATTTTACATTAAAATATATTTTATCTGAGATTAATATTGCCATATCTGATCTTTTTCATATATTATTAGCTTGATATATATTATTCCAACCTTTAATTCTCAACCTGTTCTCAAACACAGCCAGGATTGTGAGGGTGAGGCCAGATGACCCGAAAGCATTTAGTTCTGTTGTATACAGGGCTGTTGTGTGTCAGAACCCATTTGAAGGTATCTAATAGCCGTAATAGTACTCTTCTTTAAGTAAACACGAACAACTGTCTTAAGTAAAAATGAAACTTCAAATGAATTAACTGTTTCCTTTAGGATAGATTTTTAAATGCATTTAATGGACATGCATTGTGAACATTAAGACTGTGTGCTCAGTTTGACTGGGCCATGATTCTCAGTGGTTTGGCAGTAAGCAACATGTAGATGAGTCATGTCTTTTGATCCACAATATCACTCACTGTCTCTTTACTAGAGCGTTCAGTCCATTTACGTTCAATGTGATTATTGATAGGTATATGTTTAGTGGTGTCATTGTAATATGTTTATTTTCATGTTGATGTTTTCTCTGTTGCTCTTACTAATCTGTTCTGAGACATTCTTCTTTATGGATGGTGTGAGTTTTGATTTTATATTTGTTGAGACTCCTGTATTGTGATTTTTAATTTCAAATGATATATTGTTGATCAGTTCTATGGCTACATACCTAATCCCCCTTAACATACAATTATTGAAATCAATTTTAACTATTTTATAAGTCAGAAACTGTCATTGCATCAAAAACAACTATAACTATTGTAGTGTATCCCTCTTTTGATGTGATGATATTATAGTTGTCATGATATGATCATGGATTCCCTTATTATAGTATTGTAGCGTTTGGCTTGGTTTTGTGAAGTTTTGTGCCTTCCTTAACTGATTAGAAATTTGGATGAAATGCCTTAAATTATCACCTAAAACATATATTTAGGGAAGAGCTTCTTTCAATATTTCAATATGGTATTTTCAACAGCCTCCACATGCAGGAAAAAGCTGGACATAAGGAAGACTGAGAAAGATCTGATTCATTTGAAGTATGATATTGGAGATAAATGCTGATTGGACTAACCCAAAGCCAACTGCCATATAGTTGGGTCCACCTCACAGTGACCCGAGAGGTCAGAGTGGAACTGACCCATAGAGTTTCCGAGGAGAGCCTGGCAGATTTGAACTGCCAACCTTGTGGTTAACAGATATAAGTGCTTAACCAACAATGTCACCAGAGTTTCTACTGAATGGACTACTAGAAGAAAAAACAAACCTGTGTCTTCAGAGTACAGCTGCTATGCTTCTTACACATGAGAACAGTGAGACATCGGGAATGCTGCTTTGGATATGTTATCAGGAGGGACCATTCCATGAAGAAGTATATCATGCTTGGTAAAGTAGGAAGTCAGAGAAAAGAGGAAGACCTGCAACTAGATTGAAGAACATGGTGGCTGTAACAATAGGCTCAAACACAGCCAGGACTGTGAGGGTGAGGCCAGATGACCCGGAAGCATTTAGTTCTGTTGTATACAGGGCTGTTGTGTGTCAGAACCCATTTGAAGGTATCTAATAGCCGTAATAGTACTCTTCTTTAAGTAAACATGAACAACTGTCTTAAGTAAAAATGAAACTTCAAATGAATTAACTGTTTCCTTTAGGATAGATTTTTAAATGCATTTAATGGACATGCATTGTGAACATTAAGACTGTGTGCTCAGTTTGACTGGGCCATGATTCTCAGTGGTTTGGCAGTGATGATCCAGTTTGAAGCTCATATAGTGACACAACCACACCCATGATGAGATCTGAGATAATGTGATTACTTCCATGACGGGATATGCTGTGAGCAGACAAGCAGTTGAAGGGAGGTTCCACAGTGGTGTGGCCTGCATCCAATATAGGTGAATTTTTTGGCCAGAACCAGGGTCTTTTGCTTGCTCTGGATCTTGCCGTTAGCTCGTGTTCATCTGACCTTCAGTTCTTAGGACATGAGCTAGCAGCTTACCTGCATCTCTTGTCTTCTGATTCTTAAGATTCATTAGTCTTCACAACCTATGAAACAAAGGCCTACTGTCTGACCCCTGTTCTTGAGTTTACCAACCTCTGCAGATAGTTACGAGTTCTGACAATTAAGACTGTGAACTTAATTATTTTAAGTGCTACATACCTCATTGCTGAGTATCACTATGGTCACCTTCAAAATACTCCCCTTGGGAAATTATACACAGATGCCAGTGCCTAGTCCACCCTTCAAAGCAATCTCGAAACTCTTTAGGGAAAGGCCATTGCACATGGTGGCACAGTGACAAGTTCATGAATTTAATTGTAGAGTTGTCTTTGAGGGAGTATTTAGCCAAAAAACAAGTAAGTGTATTGAAACACCCTCCCTACTCACCTGATATGACCCCCAATTACTTTTTTTTTACCCAAAGATAAAGGAAATATTGAAAGGAACACATTTGGATGACATTTAGGATGATAGCTCTAATGGCCATTCCAGAAAAAAAGAGTTCCAAAATTCCTTTGAGGTGTGGACTAGACACTGGCATTGATGCATAGACTCTCAAGGGGAGTACTTTGAAGGTAACTGTAATGATATTCAGCAATGAGGTACACAGCACTATTCTGGGATGAGTTCGCAAACTTATCTCTCAGTCCTCATACGTGAATCCAGTGAAGCCTCCGGCCTGACTTGTTCATGGACTTGAGAATTCCCAGCCTTTATAACAGTGTGAGGCATTTCCTTGATGTAAATCTCTCTTGATATGTATTTACACACTTTACTGGTTTTGGTTCTCTAGAGGACCCAGCCTAAGGTACATGTTATTGCTTTTAAAACCATAAGTTATGTTTGATTTCTGATAATTGTTCTTTGGGTAGTGAAAACAATGTTTTATATAGACAGGTTGCAAAAGGTACCTATTGCTTGCCAAGCCAAGTGCCATCAAGCCAGATAAGGCTATAAAGAATCTAAATAACTATACTCCTTATTCAAAAGAAAGTTGATCGAGATAATGGAAAATTCTTCTTTATTACTAGGAAAAATTTCCAAACAACTAACATCAAGATTATATGAATTATTGTTTCACCTCTTCCTTCCAACACTCAGAGAAAGGAAAGACATGATCTAAAGTGGTTCATACCTCTAGGAAGGAGCTTTGTCCTAGTTTTAGAAAGTCATAAAAATTAAACTCAGAGCTTGTGGATGAGTGACAAAAAAGAGATCATTAGTAACAAGATTTAATTTAGCAGTCTAATGTCTCTTTTAGCTAAATGCAAGATATGAATAGAAAGAAAAGTGGCTGATTAAAAAGAACAGCATTAAAAGAATCTAGATTGCTATTGCCCTCCTTCAAAGAGTCCCTTGAAAGAGAGTACACTAAATAATCAGGCCTCCATTGCTCTAAAATATTTTAGCCCCAACTGTCAAGAATGTTAAGAATATTAGGGCATAACTGAGGGGAAAGACCTTAGATTTTGAAACTTGTTCTGTGGTTTCTCATACTCTCTCTGACACTTGCGGTACTAAGCTGAAAAACATGATGCCTCTGAGCCTGTAGCATGACATATAAAAACCATATAAAGTGTCTAATGCCTATTCTATGTTCAATTTGTACTTTCTTTCCTCATATTTCCTTGTCATGAATAAAGTTGAAAGAACTTACTCTCATCCTTCTTGTCCTACTTAATCAATAAAAATATTTACAAAAGTACTTCTCTTCAAAGCTACTCTGAACTTGCACTTGCCATTTGAAAACTTGGTTTAATTAGAATGATCACATGTTATATACTCTTTAGTTACCATTAATAAGCTAGGTGTTACATGGAGAGTAATTGTAAAATTTGATTTCTTTCAGTGCAAACTTCCGTCCAAGTCACTTCCCATAAGAGCACATTAGTTGCTGTGTTTCTTTCTGCAGCTAGATTATTTCATACCTGACCTTGTCACCTCACTGTCACGTGTTTCTTATAACCTCTCTGTTGTTCACATGTGTGTTTGTAACTTTGCTAGTAGGATCAATTTTGTTGATTTTATAGAATTGGATAGAGAAATAGCCCTGCATTATCTCTATAGATAGTCCTTCTTTCTAAGTCATTTGTCAATTGTTCATACCAGGAATGTGGGAGTAATTGAAATTCTGTGTTATCATCACCCAGTAAAGTGAGTTGCATTCTCCCCATGAGACTTTCCTGTCTTTCCTCATTATGCAGCCACTTTTCCTGGTAACGTGTGCATACTTTGAACATTCCAGTTGACTTTTGTGTAATACAGGGTACACGGACGTTCTGCAGTGTTGCCACAGAGTGTTTTGCAGGAAGAAAGAGAAGCCTGATATACGACAAACAGGTAGTACTATCTGTGTGTTCCCAGGTGGACCAGGTGAGATTACAGGGAGACAGCAGAGATGCTTCATGTTGATCTTTTCTCTAGCCAGTGACGGGAAGGAAATCTTGGTGGAGTCATGGTTAAATGCTACAGCTGCAAACCAAAAATCTGGCAGTAGAAATCCATCAGGCACTCCTAGGAAACGCTGTAGGATGGGGTCACTATAAATCAGAACCAAATTGATGGTGATGGGTTTGGTTTGGTTTTCAGTAACAATGGCAAAATTCTTCTAGGCAAACTTGCCAAATTGGGTATTGCATTTTTCTCCTTGTGGTTCTATGGGGTAGCTATGAGTCGCAGTTGACTTGACCACAGTGGGTTTAGTTGGAAGGAAGACAAACTTCACTCCTGCACAAGTCATCACCTATGCCAATCTGTATTTAAATTGTATTTATGGTCTGCCTCAGCTCACTCCAAAAGTATCATTTTTCCAAAAATAATATCTCACCAAATCCAATAACTGAGTATTTCCAGATTCTGTTCATTTCCTGGTATTATCACTGCTTTGTCCAAGATCTCATAAGCTTTATCCTAGATAACCTGAACAGACTCAGTAGAACACAACAAATACATCACACAGTGCTGACAGTCTCTTCTTTCTCGTACACATTGCTTCCAGACGTTTCACTGTGAAAGGAAATCTCAGTAACATAACTTTCGTATTTAGTATACTCCAGTGATTTCCCCGTTGACTGTAAAAAAGTCCAGGTCTCTAAACATACAACACCTTCTTCTCTCTCTTCTGTTAACTTTTCCAGTTCCTTCTCGTCTCATCACCGTCTTTGCAAATTACCTGCATTACGTTAATTGCTAATACACAGAATGCTCACCTTTGTGGCTACTTTTTCCTATCATTCCTGTTCCTCATCTTTCTTATACACACTGCCTTGTCAACTTCCCACATGAAAATCAAACCCTATGACTCTTTCTCCAATGGATGGCCTGGATAAAATTATCTATCAGATCCTACTCGACGGCACTTGGCTTTGCGTACTAAAATTACACTGCATTTGTAATGAGGTTTCAATCAACATTTTGAAAGTATGTCATTGTATTTGGTCAGTCCCACTGAGTCCTAAGTCCGTTCAGATTCATAGTGACCCTATTGACAGAGTAGAATTGCCTCATAGGGTTTTCTAGGCTGTAATCTTTACAGGAGCAGATTCCCAGGTCTTTTCTCCTAAGGAGCCACTGGATGGGTTCAAATCACCACCTTTCAGTCAGTAGTGAAGAGTTTAATTCTTGTGCCACCAAAGGTCCTTCTTGAAGGTATAGCCCGGGGCTATCTAGTTGATTTCGACTCATAGAGACCCTATAGACAGAGAAGAACTGCCTCATAAGAGTTTCCAAGGAGCACCCGGCAGATCCAAACTGCCACTCTTCTGGTCAGCAGTTGTACCACTTAATTACTATGCCACCAGAGCAGAGGGTAATGATGATCTTAGCCACCGGTTGAAGGTATAGATCATCTAAATAATGTTTCTTCTCAAGTCTTGAGAAATGTCCTACAATAGCGTACATGTCACTCATTTTGAAAGAAATTGAAGTCAATTCAGCTGATTTTTATTATTCACTGTTTTAGTCATCTAGGGCTGCGCTAACAGAAATACCACAGAGTGGATGGCTTTAACAAAGAAAGATTTATTCTTACACAGTCCAGTAGGTTGCAAGTCCATATTCAGGGTGTCCGCTCCAGGGAAACACTTTTCCCCTTGTCGGCTCTGGAGGAAAGTCCGGTATTGCATCAGTCTTTGTCCGGGGAGTGTCCTCACGCAAGAACCTCTGGTCTGAAGGACGCGCTCTGCTCCCGGTGCTGCTTGCTTGATGGTAGCGAGGTTCTCAAATTGTCCTTTGTTTGTTTTTCCTTTTATTCCTTGCAAGCTAAAAGCATTAATGGTGGGGCAAGCCATACTCCAGGGAAACTCCCCCTACAGCAGGAATTCACAGCCCCACCCTAATCCTTTAACATACAGGTTAGGAAAACCACACAATGGAGGACAGTCCCAAGATACTGGGAACCATATCCCAGCCACGTGGCTGCACACATTTTTGGGGGGACACAATTCAAACCATGACATTTACCATAGCATAGAAATTTATTTTATGACTATATTATATGTGTAAAACAGTGGTAGAGTACTTATATGCAGTATGATTTACAAATTCAGTTTATAGATGAATGGAGCCTGGATTGCCTCCTAACCAAAAGATTGGCAGTTCAAACCCATCACCTGCTCCTTGGAAACTCTATAGGGCAGTTATATTCTGTTTTCTAGAGTCACTATAAATTGGGATTGACTCAATGTCAATTTTTTTTCATGTATAGATGAATAGTAATATCTCTTGTGGAACTCTGCTAATTTCTTCTTTCTACTTGAAAAACCTGTTCCTGCACAGAGGACACTACTCGTCTGATAATACTGTAGTATTAGCAATGGGACGTCTCCAAATCCAAGCCCATTTTCATCCCTCACAGTTGTAGTTCTTCTCCAGACTTTGACCTTGGCGAAAATCCCTTTAGCCAGACTTTCTATCCAATTCCCAGCTAGTGAACCCCTGCTTTGATTCTTTATTCTACGTCCTAAGTGTGAATGACCAATGTTAAGTAATACTCAGTTCTTCTGGTATCTTCTAACTTGTAGTTTGCATTTATTATGAGCTAGAGCAGTGCTTGCTGTTTTACCAGGAGAAACAACCCATAAATATATCAAAAATATACGGAAAAAAGATTATTCTGAGTTTTAATAAGTAAATTACATGCAGATTTACTTCTAAAATAATGACTTGTTACAAAATTAATGAAAATATAAATTACCTGTGTTAGAGGAAGAACACATTAAAAAAAAAAACCTCACAGCCGTTGAGTAGATTGGCTCATAGCTTTCTAACTAACCAAAGAAACCATTGCTATGAACTCAAATCTGACTCCTAGTACCCCTACAAAGGACAGAACAGGGCTGCCCTATTAGAATTTCCAAGGAAGCAAGTTGCCTTATGGAAACAGATGGCCATGGCTTTCTCCCATGGAGTATCTGGTGGATTTTGAACTACCATTCTTTCAGATAGCAGCTGAGTGCATAATCGCTGTATGAGCAGAGGAGCTTTTATTTCTAGCTACTGAATTAAAAATAAAGAAATCAAGATGCAGGTCAGTTACAATGCTTGTCCCTAAATCAAATAGGGTACGGGAATAGCCTTCAGCATAAGATCCTTGCTGTCACAGATTCCCAACATAGGGCTAGATCTCATGTCATCCAGACTTGAAAAACTAAGTGACCACTTGTATCCCTAGAGCTCAGAGAATCCAGGTACTAGTCACTCAAACTTTTGTGTATCCAGTTAATATTTGGAGGAAAAAAAAAAAAAATCTCCTTGCCCCTATGTTGTCCATCTTGAGTACACCTTGAGAGTTGAGATTAAGTTTCCTATTTACTGTTTTGAGAAAACATAGCTCCTATTTATCCTTATGTTTGATTTGAAGAACTAGATATTGCCTCCTTGCGAATAATCGTGAGCATCGGTTGATATATGCAATGGATGCTGCTGACTTATTTGGATGGAAACTTACTTTATGCAAACTATGCAACTGCTCCTGGCAACTGTCTCCTAAACTTGTAGGCTCTGTTAAACACCCAGTCATCAAGATGGCTACTGCTACTTCTGCCATCAGTGAACTGTATTTCCCTCTCCTTAACTTAGCATGCACTTTAAAATTCACATTGACTTAAGCTTGCTCAGGTCAAGTTTTAAATTCCTTCTCTCTGGGTGCTGTGCTGATTATTCATCGATGTAACTACACTGAGAATTAGCATCAAAATGGAGACATGAAGACCAACCCCAAAAAGGCGTTGTGAACACTGAACTCTTCCAAACTGAAAATTTGTGCTTTAAGAGTCCAGCACATAAATGTCAGAGAAATGAAGCAACCTTTGGATTTATGAAGAGAACTCTGTTGCTATCCTGTGGGCTGTTGAGGAAAATCTAGTTTTCATCTTTCTCAGGCAGCTATATTTAATGCCACGTATCGTCATATTGACTGAGTGGCAGTGGGTTTGGATTTTTGGTTTAGATAAAAAAGAAAATGACATTTAAAAATTCAATAAATGCATCGTCTCTAACACAAACATGTATTCCAGAAAACATACACCTCATAGAGCAGTCACTGCTAAGATTACACACATATGTGTATGTGTGCATATATATATGTATGTATGTGTATATACATATATGTTAGAAGAGAGAGTGAATGTGTGTGTGTGTGTCTGTTAAAAGAGAGGATGAATGATTATAACGATAAAGCTAAAATGCAGTGATTAAATCTTTACAGGGATTATTTTTAAAAAAATGAATATGAGTTATTTTTTATAATTAGAATATTATTTCATATTTCAAGAAAAAATAGCATAACTTACGAAGAAATTCAGAAATGTAATAAGTTTTTAGTTTTTGGCACAGATAGACAAATCTGGCATATAATTTTTCATATCCTTTCCATTTAAAATTAGGTTGTTAGGTGTCATTAGTCAGTTTTGACTTACAGTGATCCCAAATGACAGAGTAGGCCTGCCCCATAAGGTTCCTGGGCTGAAATCTTCAGGTCTTGTCTTCCACAGAGCCACTGGGTGAGTTTGAACCCTCAGCCTTGTGGCTAGCAGTCAGACTCCTAATCACTGCACCACCAGGGCTCCTCACATTAGAAATAGCGAGGAAGAAAGGATTACTTCTACTGAAAATAAGCACAAGAAGGGTAAAGAGGAGTCTTGAGGGCTGTGAATTCTAAAAGGACTTACCACCCCTTCAACTGCAAACATTTATTGGGTAACAACAATGTGCAAGATACCAGAAGGACAGAGATAAAAAGTTATGGTCTCCTAATAGTTCATTGAAATCACAGATGAGAACTTTAAAGATGAGAGCATCTAAACTAATAATGCTGTATCAATATAGGTAGGGATAGTGAGAATGCTGACACATTGTGATCTAACTAATGTCATAGAACTATAGATGTAGAAATTGTGAATGGATGTATGTTTGGTCTGTATATCACAATCAAATTTTTCTAAAGATACATTCTTTATTGTGTGAGACCACTACTGTAATGACTTAAAAAAAAAGAAACTATGCACAGAAGGAAAAAAAATTCTTTGATGGCTACAAGATTGGGGAGGGAAGGAGGCAATTGTTCATAGATTAGATAAAGAAGATACAGTATCCATCTTTAAGAGCTCATGAAATTGTGAATAGGTAACTACAGGCTAATGGGTAAGTGCCATGAAAGAGGTCTATCTATGACGGATGCAGGGGTAGTATAGGAGGGACCCCCATCAGACAGTTTGAACGGACATGGGAAGCAGCTAAAGTGGCTCCAAGGGATATGATTCCTGAACACAATTTTAAAAATCTAAAGGCAATGATAGACTTAGTTGTAAAAGAAGACAGAGGGAAAAGGCAAGGTTTCAAGGTTGTGGTGATAACTACTTACTCTTGAAATATTCAAACCTGCAAGTTGCACATTCGATCCCCCTAGCAATATGATAACCTTATAGAAGGACCATGGCTTCTAACCTCAGCTCTTTGAGTTCCTGGGATGCGTTAAAATATGAGATCAGTTTCAATCACAGAATCTTAAAAACTCTTATTAGTGTCATAATTCTGAAAAAAGGGATAAGGTGGTCATGACTATTTCTAGATAAACTCTGTGCAATAGGCTTACCATTAAAAGATACAAATTCAGTTTGCATGTATTACAATTCTCTTCCAATTTCAGAAGTCTCCACTCTACCGATATACAAGAAACATGATAGGGATTGGGTGAAACAGGATCAAGTGAAACCAGTCTTCCAAGTGATCTAGCTTTTAGTTCAAAGATCTTTGTTTGGGCAAAAGTACCTTCTTATCTCATGATATGTGTTTCTTATGACTTATCAACATTGTATAAAATTCAGATTGACAACCGGCTGCTTGAATTCTTAAATAAATAGTAGCATCAGTAGACAAAAAATACAAGAAAAGGGGAAAATTTATCTTGTAAATAACTTCCTGAGGCTATAGCCAACGATAAACTCGAGGGATACCATGATACTCCAAAAAATACTATCAACATATTTCCTATGATGAGTAAAGAGAATACAGATTCTTGCTTTGAATAGTGGAAGGAAAATAGTATCAATATTCCTTCACTTTTCAGGCTATTAGCATGAATTAGGAAATGTTATCACAAGGACAGTTGCCTATCTCATGGAAAGAGAGAAGAAATGTATTGGCTCTTTCCTGTTGCTGGTCAACAGCCCACATACAGCTTAACCTCAGAAATTCATGGAGCAAGGAACTTCATTGTGACCAGAGTTCTCCACATCAGTGCCTGTCCTTTGTATACAAGGTCTGACAAATAAGTTCACAAACTAATCCTAGAAAAAGTGATACATATCTTGTTGCTGAATATCGTTATGATCACTTTTGAAATATTCTCCTTGGGAAGCTGTGCACTGATGCCAGAGCCTAGGCCACCCTTCAAAGCAATTTTGGAATTCTTTTTCTGGAACAGCCATCTGAGCTATCATTATATTACCCTTGATGTCCTGAATGTCATCAAAATATCTCCCCTTCAATATTTCTTTTATCCTCTGGTAAGGAAAAAAGTCATTGGGAGCCAGATCAGGTGAATAGGGAGGGTGTTCCAATACAGTTATTTGTTTACTGGCTAAAAACTGTCTCATAGGTAGTGTCAAGAGAGACAGTGCATTGCCGCGGTGCAACAGCCAGAAATTCAGGTTATTTTCATCTGATTTGTATCATGCAGCCTTCTCAGCACTTCCAAATAGGAAGCTTGGTTAACTATTGCTCCAGTTTGTACAAATTCATAACGAATAATCTGTCTGATATCAAAAAAGTTTGTCAACATTACTTTGATTCTTGATTTGATTTGGAGTGAAGGAACTTTTTTAGTCAAAATGGAGAATTGGCTGCCTTATATTATACATGTTGATGCTTTGTTTCAGGGTCATGTTGGTACACCCACATTTCATCATTAGTGGTAATACAGCCCAAAACATCATCTGGCCTCTCCAAAACGTCTTGGCAAACTTTGACTCTCTTTTACTTCTTGTTCATTGGCGAGTTCCTTCAGACAGTTTTTGCACGTACCTTTCTCATGCCAAAATTTTCAGATAAGGTTTTCCTGTTTCTTTATTGATGTTTACTTGGACTACTATGCATCTCACAGTTAGATGACAATTTAGACACACAATTCAATGAATTTTTGCAATGTTTCATGAGTTGTGCTCATTACTGGCCACCTTGACTTCTCTTCATCAGTGGTGCTTTCTCTCTCTGAAAAATATTTAATCCATTTGTACGCTGCCATTTTCTTCATGGCAGTATCCCCATAAACTTGGACTAATATGTCATTAATTTCACTTCCACTCTTGTCAAGTGAACAAGAAATTAAATGCTTGTTCATTCCTCTAATTCAAGCTGTGATATTCTCACAACAGCACAAAAATCTGCAACAATAGTGAATGCTACTCAGCAAGACAGAGCCACACATCAACACAAACATAGCTGTGAGACACTGATATGCCAAGATTATGAAACCTTACCGAGTTGTTTGTACAGTGCTCCAAAGTAAGCACATGGTGGCAAGTTCAGGAACTTGTTGGACCTCATATACTCAGATACTAACTTACTTTTAAAGAATTTTTCAATAGCATAAATTCAGCAATTCTTTCAAAACACTTTTGAAATAATAAAAAGAATAAAGAGCTGTAAAAGTAGTATACAAAATGTAATTTGGATTTTGCTATACCTGCAAAAGTATGTACGGGGGGGAGTGTGTATGTTTGACATATAAGTGGAATGTAGATCCAAGAAACACGTAAATCACAAAAATCTTGGTAAACTGAGTAAAGAATTGCTCAAGAAGAATTAAGGCCTGCTGTGTGTTTAGCCAGGTATGAGTTACATTAGGTAGATAGATATGTACATAGATAAGGATATGGATGTGGATATGGATGTGGATATCAATGTGGATGTGGATGTGGATATATACAGATAGAGACAGAGACAGAGATATAGATACAGATATAAATATATAGATATGGAAACAGATACGTATCAACTGTTCATATACTATTAGCCTAAAACAAATTATATACACATAGGTACACATAGAAAAAGATAGCTATACCTCGACTTTTCATATACTATTAGCCTAATGGAAATCCTAGCGGTGTAGTGGTTAAACGGTACATCTGCTAAGCAAATGGTCAGCAGTTTAAATCTGCCAGGCACTCCTCTGCAACTCTATGGGGCAGTTCTACTCTGTCTATAGTGTTACCATGAGGCAGAATTGACTTGACGGCAGTGGATTTGAGTTTGGTTATTAGCCTGATACAAATTCTTTTTCTAAAACCAGTGATGGATTTGAGTTCCATCCCTGATCAGTGACCTAGATGCTTTCTTGTTAAAAAGTGTTCCTTGTTGTCAGCTTTCAATCCCCTCCAAAAAACAGTCCTTTATTTGGTTTCGTAATCTAACCCATTGAGTAATTAATAGATTCCACTACAACTTGTCATAGACATAAAAGATTCTATTTAATCTGCTAATTGTGTATTTGGAGAAACACAGTACAGTAAGGACCATCAAATAAATTAAAACAAGACATCTATGTTTGAGCATTGAGGAAAGAAATCACAGCAAGACTTTCTATTGCATTTTTAACTTTAGAATTTTAATCACCATAAAATCAGTCCTTTTTTTTTTAGCTAGATCTTATCAGTTTACCTATATCAAAAGAACCTACTACGTAGCCATTTCTTCCTAGATACCTTTAAAAGAATATGGAAGACTGTAAAACTTACTAGCATTGAAAAGAATGAGGCATATCTTCACAGTAATGCTCATTTAATAATAGTGTCATACCTACTAGGAAGATAAATCATAAAAGTTGTTGAAAAGTATCCCGCTTCTCTGATGTGAAGATGCCTCTTACAAGGACAGAACTAACACAACCTTATTTGAGAACTACGATGGTAAACGACTGCCTTCAAAGGAAAAGAGTCACATATTTATGGAAAAACAATCCTAAATAATACAGATATTGTTGTTATAACTACAAGTCAAAATCAGTGACTTCCATTCTTATGCACACTAGATAATGCTAAAGAATTTCACAAATCTTTTATCCTGCTGAGTGGATTTTGACCAGCATTGTAAGCTCAAATCTGTTTCCAACTGAATGACTTTTTTAAAAAATTGCTTTTACATACAGAACAGGTTGGTACCATCTTACTGCTATCATTTTCCTGGAAAATTATTAATTAAAAACTATGCAAAATCTAATCTCAAAATCACAGAAGTAGTTGTTACTGTAGATATTCTGATATAACTATCTGTGTTTTTTTTAAAAATGAGTCAGATACCACACATTATTTCATTTTTATTCTTTTAATCTCACTTTATACATGTCTGAGACTAAATATATGTCATCTAAAATAAGTACTTAAAGGAGTATATGTAGTGATTTTACATGAACATGCACAGGCCAAATAAAAAGTCCAATAGTTTTTTATTCTTTTTATAATTTTAATATTCATTAAAAATACATCTAAGTCTTCAAATCCATGATCTAGGGATCATCTTCCTATTTTCAATTTATCAAGAGCATTTGTACAGAAAGCTGTCTGCTTTTTAAATAAAGGATTCTATAAGTAAAACAATATGGACAAAAAGGAAAGAAAAGGGAATATTTCCTGAAACAAGAATGAGAGATGACTGAGCAACCAGAATCAGGATATCCAATTTGAGCATCAAACAGCAGTATATAACAAACCTTATTTCATGAGTCTTCTGGCTAATCATTAAATCTGATTTATATTTTGCTTTTTTTGTGTTGATGGCAGACACCTGGAATCATTAAATTACCCCACATCTCTGGATAGGAAAAAGCTTTCTTAGCTCCAGTGTCCACAGGACCCAGCTACTGGCTCGGTCTATAACAACCACAGCCAGACCTCATTTGTGTTGTTTTTCATGAAAGTGGATCTCTGCCAGTTTCAAGACTCACTTCTGCCTGGACTGTATATCCAAGAATATAGTTTAGTATCTATTAAGTGCAGATATCTTTCAGGCTCTTGGGATTCAGTGATAATCAAGTGTATTTGTGGAATAAAAGATATTCCATTTAGTAGGAGCTTTAGACTAAACACATATATTTGCCAAGCCAAGTGCCGTTGAGTCCGAAACACATATATTTAGAAATGAGTAAACAAGAAAACAAAAGAAAGATAAATTGTAAGAGTTGTTGAGAACTATCACACTTAGCTAATAATATTAAGCCAGGTAAAATGATAATGAGTGATTGGTTTTCTATTGCCTGTTGAGTAGTCAATGAAGTGCTACTTAAGAGGACACAATCAAGTTGAGATGTGGGTAACTAGAAGATGCAAGCTTTGAGAAGACCAAAGGCAGGAGCCAGTGAAAAAGTCCTAGGGAAAGGATAAATATGATATATCTTTCTTTTTTTTTTCTCTTCTTTCTATACTTTAGATTTAAGTTTACAGAATTTGTTGAACATTTGTTTAAAATGCTGTGGATGGGAACTGTAGCAGAACTGTTCAATCTCCAGAAACAAAATTGAATTCACCAAAAAACCTCCCTTCTCAGAGTCCCCCATACTCATCCTACTTCTGTCATCTGCTAGGCTTTCTTCTGATCCTTTGGCCTAATGTTGAATATGACTCACCATGCAAAGTTCTTTAGTCCTCTTGTGGTACACTGTTTCTCATGGACCTTGTTGTCCTACGAGCTTCTTGGCTATATTTCTCAGTGCATTCCCCATGTGTTTTTAAGTCTGAACAAATGCCTGCAAGTTTCAAGCTTTTTCTAGGTGGAGCCTCAGCAACTAACTAAATCATTGTATACAAGTGATTCCTTCAGAAGTGGAGTTATCCATCCTTAAATACCTGTTTGTATTTGTCCCTACTCTCGGCCCGAAACTTCATCGCTTTGTCAAAGTACATACACATGCAGGTATGTCATGAATTGCATTCTGTCATGCCAAAACATGTGTATCAGTTTGATTGGGCCATAATTAGCAGTACTGAGTGACTTTTCCCATATGTTGTAGATCCTGCCTGTATGGTGTTAATGAGGGAGGGTGAGTGGTAGCTGTGTTAGTGAAGCAAGACTCAGTCTACAAACTCCAACTGTGTTGAGACAATGTTTTAGAATACAAAAGTGAGATGTGATTGGAGAAATCTGGGGACCTCACACCACCAAGAAAGCAGTGTTGAGAGAAGAGAGTGTCCTTTGGACTGAGGGTTACTGAGCCTCAGAAGCTCCTAGACCAGGGTAAGATTAATAAGAAGGACCTTTCTCCAGAGCCAACCAGAAATCCTTCAATATCTAGCTAGTTATCTGTCTTCACTGGATTGTGTTTATTGACTAGAGATTTAGGTCATCTCTTATTCTGGTAAAGAATGGTGATGGTTTCAGTTTTTCTATTCATGTTTTCTATTCAGATTTTCTATTCAAACAAAAATTCTAAATTTCTATGATAATTAGCTGTTAAACTTTTTAATTTGAACTATCACACATGTATAGACAAATGCACAAAGCGTAAATGTACAGTTTAAGTAGTGATTGTAAGGAAACAGCCACCACATGGATCAAGAGATTAAACATCGAGGGCCCCCCAAAGCCCCGAGTGTTCCCCTTCCTGATTCAGCCCTCCCTGTGAACCAGAGACAATGACTGCCTTGACGTCTGTAGCTTTCCTCTACAGATTTATAACCGAGCTTTGTATCCTTAAATATTAATTTTTTTTATTTTGAACTTATTAGTAATTCATTATCTGTATGTTTTTGTCGTTTATTTCCATATTATGATTTTGTGATTTATCCGTGTTTTTGCTTGTGTAAAACGTACGCATCATGGCTAATTAATGGATGCATTTTTTTTTCACAGATTTCACTGAAATAGAAGGTCAATATAAAAAAAAAAACAGTGTAGTGGCTCTGGAGGCAACTAGATGAGTAGCCACTGGCATTTTATCCCTTTATTTTAATCCTCCAAATCAGAGAATAGTCAACTTCTACATGCTGCCTGGCTCACACAACCCAGATAGTATCTGTCCCTTTTTCTGATGCTTTGAGGACCAAGGGACCTATTCCACAGCTGTGCTGCCAGCTGGCTTTTGGTGAGACTCACTGGCAAGAATGAACGCCATGGAACATAAGCTTAGAAACAGATGTTGAAGGAGGACTCGTTGCTCTGGAGGGCAAATATCAAAGCTGATTTGGTTGGCAAGACAAAATTTCACTAAGAGTCACAAATAAAGGTGAGTTTTTATTCTATTTGATGTGCCAATGTCTTCTGATTTGCTCTAGAAGAAATGAATAAATGTCAGCCACAAATATGATCAACATAAAATGCTTCAATGTTTCTAAAAATTTGAGATAGAAAGAAAAATCAAAGATTTCATGTTTTTCCCTCTCATATTAAGTCCTTGGGTGTTTGTGTTTTTGATATAATAAGACAGTAACCTTTGAGGTTCAGTCAAGTAAAAGGTTTTCTACCAGAAAATAATCTCTACTGTTAATATTTTTGGATCAGTGTTGTAGACACAAGGCATGCTATGAAACAGACAACCTGTTTTACCTCTTTGATGAAGACACATAATAGGTATCCATATGCAGGCAACTGAATCAGGGAGAAGAGCACGCGTAAATGTGTCCTACATTTATTCTTTTCTGACTTTAGGGCTTTTTATTTTCCCTTTCAGAAGAGCAATTCGTTAAGCGTAATCTTGTTCTCTGCAGGTAGGTATTAAGTTTTGTATTAACTTTACTGAATATCTCATGACAAAGTAAAAGAAGAAAAGCAGTAAAACCTCATCAGGAGAGAAGGCAAAAACATGTAGATCATCAAAAATAATATCGTTGGGCAATATACGTGTTGATTAGATTGTCTCTAAGAGACAAATGTTGCTGAACTTGAGATTATACTATACTTCTAAACTTTAAAACACATCAAGTTGCATTTAGAGTTTTACTTGTATTTTTTATTTTTTTAAAGCATTAGCATTAAGTCATTCTCTCATAAGTCTGTATCAATCTATACAATAAAATAAAGTTATCAAACTACTAGTAATATGTTATTTACAAAAGGATTTCCTAAGTGTATCTCTTGATCTACCAGACACAGATCAAGAAATACTGACTGAATCTCTGCTAATGTGTTTCGCACTGTGGTTTAAGGGGTGCTACAGTGTGGGAGCAAGCTAGATCATACTCTCTCAATGTTTGATTCTTGGGATGTGAAGCAAAATGCAAATTGTTGTTGCTGTTAAGTTCCACTGAGTCAATTCCTACTCAGAGCAAACCTGTATACAACAGACAAAACACTACCTGGTTCTGTGCCATCCTGACAATCATGGCTATATCTGAGACTATTAGTGCAGCCACTGTGTCAATCTGTCTCACGAAGGGTCTTCTTTTTCACTGACCTTTTACTTTGCCAAGCATAATGTCCTTCTCCAGGGACTGATACCTTCTAATAACTTGTCCAAAGTATGTGAGGCATAGTCTCACCATCCTTGCTTCTAAGGAGCATTCTGGCTGAACTTCTTCCCAAATTGATATGTTTGTTCTTTTGGTAGTCCATGGTACATTCATTATTCTTTGCTAGTGCCATAATTCAAGTACATCAATACTTCTTTGGTCTTTCTTATTCATTGTCCGTCTTTCTAATGCACCTGAAGCAATTGAAGGTACCATGGCTTCAATCAGGGGCACATTAGTCTTCAAGCTCTCATATATGCCTTTTAGCACTTTGAAAAGGTCTTTTGCAGCAGACTTGCCCTTGACAATGTGTTGTTTCAGTTCTTCACTGCTGCCTCTGTGGACATCAATTGTGAATCCAAGTAAAATGAAACCCCTGATAACTTCGATAATTTCTCTATGTATCATGATCTTGCTCATTGAATCCAGCTGTGAGACTTTTTGTTTTCTTTATATTGAACTGTAATCTATACTGAAAGGTATAATCTTTGATCTCTATCACTAAGCACTTAAAGTCTTCTCCACTTTCATCAAGCAAAGTTGTGTCATAGGCATATTGATATCGTCCAGGTGTTGCATGCACATGATGCAGCGAAAAACACCATGGCTTGGGTCAGGCACAGCCTAGACTTCATGCTGACGTTTTTTAGCACTTTAAAGAGCTCCCTTGCAGCAGACTTTCCCAATGGAATGTGTCTTTTGATTTCTTGACTGCTGCTTCCATGAGTATTGATTGTGGAGCCAAGTAAAAGGAAATCCTTGACAACCTCAATCCTTTCTCTTTTTATCAAGATTTTGCTTACTGGTCTACTGGTGAGGATTTTTGTTTTCTTGATGTTGAGATGTAATCCATACTGAGGTCTGTGCTCTTTGATTTTCATCAGTAAGTGTTTCAAATCCTCATCACTTCCGGCAAGCAGGGTTCTGTTCTCAGCATAGCACAGATTGTCATTGAGTCTTCCTCCAATCCTGATGCCTTTTTCTTCTTCATATAGTCCAGTTTCTCTGGTTATTTGCTTGGTATACAGGCTGAAAATGTATGGTGAAAGGATACAACTCTGATGCATGTCTTTCCTGACTTTAAACCATGCAGTGTCCCCTTGTTCTGTTTGGACAGCTACCTCTTGGTCAATATACAGATTCCTCATGAGCACAATTAAGTGTCCCGCAATTCCCATTCTCCACAACATTACCCATAATATGTTATGATTCACCATTGAATTCCTTCACACAGTTCACGAAACACAGGTAAACATCTTTCTGGTATTTTCTACTTTCAGCCAAGAACCATCTGACATCAGCAAAGATATCCCTGGTTCCACATCACCTGCTGAATCCTGCTTGGATTTCTGGCAGTTCCCTGTCAATTTACCACTGAATTTGTTTTTTGGTCAATCATTAACAAAATTTTACTGAAGCGTGATATTAATGATATTGTTTGGTAATTTCCTCATTTAGTTGTATCACCTTTCTTGGGGATGAGTGTAAGTATGGATCTCTTCCAGTCAGTTGGCCAGGTAGCTGTCCTCCGAGTTTCTTGGCAGAGATGACTGAGTGCTTTCAGTGCTGCATCTGTTTGTTGAAATGTCTCAGCTGATATTCCATCAATTCCTGGAGCCTTGTTTTTTGCCAGTGCCTTCAATGCACCTTTGATGTCTTCCTTCAGAACCAGCAATTCCTAATCACATGCTACCTCTTCAAATGGCTCAACATCAACCAATTCTTTCTGGTACAATGACTCTGTGTATTCTTTTCATCTTGTTTTAGTACCTCCTGAGTCATTTAACATTTTTTTCTGTAGAATCCTTCACTATTGCAACTTGACGCTTGAATTTTTTCTTCAGTTCTTTCAGTTTGAGAAATGCAGAATATGTTCTTCCTTTTTGGTTTCTACTTCCAGCTTTCTGCATGTGTCATTGTCATACTTTGTCTTCTTGAGCTGCTCTTTGAAATCTTCTGTTTAGTTCTTTTACTTTATCATTCTTTCCTTTGCTTTAGCTGCTCTACAGTTGAGAGCACGTTTCAGAGTCTCTTCTGACATCCAGTTTGGTCTTTTCTTTCTTCCCCTTCTTTTTAATGAACTTTTGCTTTCTTCATGGATGATGTCTTTGATGTTGTTCCACAATTTGTCTAGTCTTTGGACATTAGTGTTCAGCACATCCAATCTGTTCTTGAGATTGTATATACTCAAAGTTATACTTTGACTCTCTTGGACTTGTTCTAATTTTCTTCAGTTTTAATTTCAACTTGCATATTAGCAGTTGATGGTCTGTGCCACAGTAAGTACCTGGTCTTGGTTTGACTGCTGATATGGAGATTTTCCAACATGTTTTTCCACAGATGTAGTGGGTTTGATATCTGTGTATTTCCTCTGGTGAGGCCCATGTGCAGAGTCACTATTTGGGTTGGTGAAAAAAGTATTTGAAACAAAGAAGTCATTGGTCTTACAAATTCTTTCACGCAAAATTCTACCATCTCAAAGACTAAGATGAGTCTGACCCAAACCCTGGGTCACACCGCATTGTGTGTGAAAAGCTGGACAATGAATAAGGAATGCAGAAGAAGAATTGATGCTTTTGAATTGTGGTGCTGGAGAAGAATATGTGATATATTGTGGACTGCCAAAAGAGCTAAAATATCTGTTCTGAAACAAGCACCACCAGAGTGCTTCTGGGAAGCTGAGATGGCAAGACTGACTCACATACTTTGGACATATTGTCAGGAGCAATCAGACCCTAAAGGAGGGCATCATGCTTGGTTGCATGGAAGGTCAACAAAAAGAGGAGGACTCTCAACAAAATGGATTGACACGGTTGCTGCAGCAATGAGCTTAAGCATAAAAACACGTGTGCGCATGGCGCAAAACTAGGCAGTGTTTCAGTCTGTTGTGCATAGGGTCACCATGAGTCAGAACTGAATCAGCAGCACCTAAAAACAACAAGCATATTGAAAGTTGTTAATGAGTCTTCATCTAATCCTGATACCACATCCCACTTCATACAGTCCAGCTTCTTGGATTATCTGCTCAGTATACAGATTGAATAAGTATGGTGAAAAGATGCGACTTTGGTAGCATCCTTGCTGATCCCAGACAAGATCTCCTTGTTCTGTTCATACAATAGCCTCGTAGTCTCAGTACAGCTTCCACATGAGCACAATTAAACGTTATAGTAGTTTCATTTTTTCCAGTGTCATCCATATTTTGTTATGATTCACACAGCTGAATCCCTTCCCATAGTCAATAAATTACAGACAAACATCTTTCTGGTGCTCCAGTTAACATAAGCAACTGTCTTAATTCTCCAGTGCTGCTGTAATAGAAACACCACAAATGGATGGCTTTAGCAAAGAGAAACATTTCTTCACAGTACGACATGCTGAAAGTCCAAACTTAAGGCTTTAACTCCATGGAAAGGCATTCTCTCTCTGTCAACTCTGGAAAAATGTCCTTGTCTTTAATCTTTCCCTGGTTGAGAACCTTCTCAGGTACATAGGGATTTTTAGGACCAAAGGACAAGTTTTGGTTGCAGAACTGCTTTATCGATGATATGAGGTCGCCCCTTTTTTAGTTTCCTTTCCATTTCTTTCAGCTTGTGGACAGTAAAAGGTGGCAGCAGCCATACCCCAGGGAAACTACCTCTACTTAGGATCAGGGTGGTAATCCGGTTAAGGGTGCTACAATCCCGCTCAACTTATCTTAACACAGTATTACCATCACAAAATAGAGGATAACCAAACAGTAGAGGGAATCAGTCCCCAGTCCAACTGATACACACAGTTATTGAGGGACACAGTGCAATCCATGAAGGTGGAAATAATTATACGTATCACAATGCTGTGAAAAAGTAAATGCTGCTACCATACAGTGAAGACGATGAAAAGAACTTCTACCAAGTTTTAAAGTAGTGCAGTATGTTTATTTTTCTTTTCTTTCCTTCTGTCTACCTGTTGACTTCATACTATTTTCCTTTTACTTTAAAAGGCTTATCATTTTCCTCTTTTCCTAGTAACAAGCTTTTTTTTATATTTGATTAGAATGTTCTTATATGGTTTACACCCCAATGAAGTGAAATTTATCTTCCTTAGATGTGTCTGAAAGACTGCATGATAAGGTGATATTGTTAATAGCATCACTGTTGTTGTAATTTTTATTGTCTTTTTCCCTCTCTTGTTGATGAAAAATGGAGTATGCAATGGATAGTCTGAGTCTTCAGGGAATCTTTTTGGTTTTGTTTACCTTTTCTTATTTTTTCCTTATCTACTGTGATATTTATCTCATGAGTTTAGTTATTATTATTATTATTTTCCATATGTGTAACCAGAAGCTAATTCTTCAATTATTGAAGGAAAACAGGGGCAAATTGCAGCATAAAAACAAGCAACTGCTAACCGAATATAGTAGCCTGTGTGAGTTTGGAAGAAATATCCTCAGTAGCAAAAATTGAAAGTTAGGGCACATGGTGATTGGGTTAAGGAAAAGTTGCATTAATCTTACAATTCTATATAATTTTCACATGAAATATCATTATATGATCATCATGTTGATTTCATATGAAACCAATGTATTACAGTTATCACTGCATGACGAATGAGTAGCTGAGGCTCTGAGGCTCTCAGTTTCTGTGACTTGCTTAATAAATAAGTGGTAAAAATGATACTTTACAGAGGCATATAAGCAAAGTAAAAGCCACTTAAGACTATTTTCAATTCTTAGGTTGTCTTCATACCAAAGGGAGAATCACACATCAAAAGAGAAAAAAAAAAATCTCAAATTGAACTACATTGTAGTTATAGATATTTAACTCAATAGAGAAAATTTCCTTTTCTTTGCAGAATGCGAGGAAATTTACTTTCAAACACACACCTTACTTCTTTGGGGTAACAGTAATTGCTGGTTGCTGCAGCTAGGAGAAGAACTTAAAGGAAGCTCCCGAAACTTCAGAGCTACACAACTTCTTAAGTGAGAACTGTATCATAGTACAGAAGAGGTATAAAAAGTCGCTGCTCATGGTCATATATCCTGTAGCTACTAATACCAAGAACGTAAGGTCTCCTTAGGACTAACACTATCGCTTCATCTTGAAACTATAAAGGAGACATTAAAGAGGTCAGAGCCCAAAGAGAAAATATTTCTATACTGCAGAAACAAAGAACTCCTCTATCATCCACAACAGGTAACACTATCTAAAAATCTTTCAGAAAAGCAAAAGAAAAAATTTTTAACTGGCCACAGATGTCCAGAATATTCACCTTCATTTATTGTGCAGTTACATAAAAGAAATGATCTCTCTGGTAGGGTATCTCCCAGAACAATATGAATGATAGAAGATCTCTTTCATGCTCTAGTCTCCCTCCAAAGCTCAGTGTGAACTCTATGCTATTATTCTGGTGGGGGGGAGATAATAAATATAAATATCCCTCTTTAGACTTTTTCTATATTTTTTCTCTAATATAGGAATCATTATATTTTTTTCTTCTCCTAAATAACACTGGTTCTATAAATGTATAATTTAAAATAATAACTGTGCTCCATTTTTATTTTTATTTTTATTTTTATATACGAGTAGGTTACCTACTTTAAGTATATAGTATGTTGGTTTTCTTCTCTTTGGAAGAAGAGAAAACTTTTTTCTTGTTAAATATGCCTTCAGCTAAATGAATCCTATTGGCTTTTTCTGTATTGGCATCAATGCTAAGTGTAGAAATTAGCTCAGAATGGACCTGCTGGAATACTTCAAAGAACATCTTTGGGAGTGTGGGAGTTAGTCTCTTTTCTAGGAAATGAATACCAGAAGGGAAAAAAGTAAGTTACATCCAGAAAACTAAAAGTAAAAGAGTAACCTGTGCGATAGCTGTGAAAGGATTCAGGAAACGGATAAAGCCAGGGACTATTTGGGGTTATAGACTCACCATAGAATAAGATTATGATGTAAGGGTATGAGGGCAGGGAATGCAAAAAATAGAAAAGGATTTAGTCATCTATGCATATGAAGATACACTATTCCATGCATGAAGTTTTTTTTCTCTACCAAGGCACATTTCTTCATTTGGACACTGTCTGTAAAACAAACACCTAACTCATTGCAGGTATTCAGTAGACATCTGTGGAAAGAAAGAAAGAAGAGAAGGAGGGAGAGAATGAAAAAGAAATGAAATAAACAAAAAAAGCTACAACTGAGCGTCTTGTAACTTTTCCGTTTGTTTTCTTGACACAGAACGATCCTGGACACTTTCTGCCATCTCTTTCCGTCTTTATTCTGCCCTGGGTCATACAAAACTAATTTTGAATTCTATCTCTATCTTCTTCCAGTTTTATATTTCTTTCTCTTTGTCACTTTGTCCAACTTGGCAAAATCAGTAAAGAATGACTGTTGTCTAGCTTGGACCAGGTCCAACACAGCAGGCACTGATGGATCTCATCACCTTCCCACTCTGCAAACGGACATTGTTGTGGATTGTGTTGTGTCCCCCCAAAATGTGTGTCAACTTGGCTAGGATGTGATGGCCAGAAAAAACAACCCACTGCCATTGAGTCAATTCCGACTCATAGCAATCCTAGAGGATAGAATAGAACTTCCCCATAGAGTTTCCAAGGAGCACTAGGCAGACTGCTATGTTAGCAGATATAGAACTCATCCACTATGCCACCAGGGTGTGGTGGCCAGTAGTGCATACCATTTTGTCATCGGAAGTGATTTTCTTATGTGCTGTAAATCCTACCTTTTTAATGTTGATGAGGCTAGATTAGAGGTAGTTATGTTTATCAAGCAGACTTCAATCTGTAAGACTAGATTTTCATCTTGAGTTAGTTTCTTTTGAGATACTAAAGAAGTAAGCAGAGAGACAGAAAGACCTAATAGCAGCAGGAGAGCAGGGCCAGGAGCAGAGCATGTTGCTTGAACCCAGGTTTCCCTAGTCCAAGGGAAGACTGCTGAGAAGGGCCTTCCTCCGGAGCTGACAGAGAGAAAAAGCCTTCCCTGGAACCGAAGCCCTGAATATGGACTTGTAGCCTACTAGAGTGTGACAGAATAAACTTCTGTTTGTTAAAGCCACCCACCTACATTAGTTCTCTTACACCAGCACTAGATGACTATGACAGTTGTGCAACAGACATTAAACAGATTAAACAACAGGTAGAGAAAAAGTCATTTAGAAAGAACCCAGAAAAGACCTAAGAACTGGTTCTTAAAGAGTTTTTCTGTTTGTTTGTTTTTTTGGTAGCTATCAAATGATACCTGCTAAATTTTTTACTTGAGCAAAATTCCGGAAATAAACCTGAATCGCAAGTCACATTCCAGCCAATGAATCCAGTGAGAGTCACACCAATTGCTGCTGCATTAGTGTCCTTTTTATTCAATCACAAAAGAGACTTTGTTTTTCTCCAGAAAAAGTAGGCTGCCATGGTAACATTTTCTTTCTGACAAACCATTTTGAGCTGATCCATATGCTCTAGAGAGGGGGGATAAGCTGCTCAGCCAGAGTCAGATTGTGGCAGAAAAGCCGAGTGTGGTGATGATGCAGGGTGGCAGGGTGGCTTACAGGGTGCTGCTCCTCCTGTAGGAATCAGGCATGACTCAGGTCTGAGAATGGGCAATTATCAGTTCACCAGTGGCATCTGTCAGAGCTACACCTCCCATTCCCTGATTTAGTAATGACTGAGAAAGATTCCCTGTGTTTCCGGATAAGAACAACCTTTCGTGAGAAGTGACCTGAGTGCATCAGCTCAGGATGATACAGACTGAATTTAGCCCCTCCCTCAAAGAAAACAAGAGAATTTGCTATGTCTCCCTTGATTTCCCACGTTCTATGGTCACAGTCAGAGCTAATGCTCTAGTGACCTTCATTAGCCCTTACACAAAGCAGATGGAAAGAAGGAACATCAATGTCACCACATGTTAGGGTTTGTCCCACGCAACAGCAAAAGAAGAAAGAGGCTCCAAGAGGTCAATAATTTGTCCACGACCTTGCAATTAATAAGCTCTGCAACCAGACTTGGCTTTAGCTGCATTTGACTCAAAAGCCCCTTTTATTTCCACTCTACCGTAGTTTCATTATCCAGCAGAGATTGATAGCTTTGTCACAGAGCTGAGGTTACAAAGTCAGCTTATAACAATCATACCATAACTCTGGTACTGAGTGGATTCCAACTTGTAGCGACCCTGGACATCAAAATAGAACTGCTCAATAGAGTTTCCAAGGAGCTCCTGGTGAATTTGAACTGCTGACCCTTTGGTTGGCAGATGCAGCGCTTAACCCACTAAGCCACCAGGATTTGTAAGCCCATTTTTCTCATCTTTAAAATGGTAAGTTTTACTTGTTTATTGTTTCTACTCTTCAGTATAATCCTAAAATTGTAAAAAGTTTTGGTTTTCCTTAAAGACAGAAAACAAAAAGGATTGTTTAGGAAACATACTTTTTCTTGTATTTTTTCATTTAAGTTAAAACTCATTTCTTTGTATAAGCCCTTTTAGAGCACTTCCCCAACTGTTTATGATGCCTGCTGTTGAATGTGTAGGCTGAGGTCTTGGGGAGACAGGAAAGACAGTATTATTATATAGCATCCTAATAGAACAATGTTGACATAGGATATGTTACAGAAAATATCTGAAATAAAATACATGAATAAAGAAAAACTATGTGTCTGCTAAGCCAACAAATTTAGAGAAGTCATTCTTTATACAATCAAGACTTAAAAAAAATTGGTTCCTATTCATTGTTGAAAATAACTGGTGTATTTGCTGAAAAAGTCATCACTAAGGCAAATGGAGCTGTGAGCCCAGGGAACAAAAGAATATTTTTGTAAATAAAATGTAAAGTATGTAACTAAGGAAAACATCAAAGAACCACTGCCCAGCATGAAATTTAACTTACGCATATGTACGTGTATAAATATCACTGTCTAGAAAAAACGATGGAAGTTTGGAATGACCCTTCCTATAGATTATTTTTGGTATTTTGTTTTCACTTTGACTTAGGAACAAATTCTACAGACTGATAGTAAGATTTTGATCTGGAAATATACCTCCTTGGGTGAACTTAACCCTAGACTGTAGTAACTCCACAAGTAAATCAACAAAAATCTGGGAAGCATCCTTTGATACAGGCAGTTTCACAAAATGAAAAGACATGATCTATTCAGTTTGTACTTGAACATTTATTTCTGAGAATCTAAGCTCACTAGCTGTGTTTCCCTGCAGTGCCGCCCCCTCAGGGAACCCTAGCAGGAGAAGCAGAAATCCAGTGCTGTCTTCCAGACATAAGAAAATATTCTTAGTTCACTTCTAAAAGCACATCTATAATTTCTCAAAATTCCATAGCAATAAAAAAGAAAAAAAATAGGACACAAACTGAACTCACGTCTCTTACTTTTACACTAGTCATAATTATCATTGATGACCTCTGGTGATTATTCAAACAAAAATGAATTCATATCTTTTCTCCTGAGTTAACAAAACAAATGAAGAAACAAAACAAACAAAAACCCCTGTTAAATTTCTATTTCATCCTTTAATTTTATTAGAAAACTCCAGGGGAATGGTAATCTGCAAGCAACCAAAGTTTCAGACTTTTTTTTTTTTTCTGGATGCTACGTGTTTTTATTGCTTTTCCAATGAAAGGCAACACATTTAGCATTTCTACTCTAGTCTGTAAATAATATTTTTAAGCAAAATATCTCAAAATGGCAATTAACTTATTATCTTGAAAGTAAATAGGTGTTACAGACAGCAAAGGCCTTGTCTTTGTAAATAATAGGCAGACAAAGTGGATGTTGCTTAATGAAATGTAATCGTTTCTAATATTGTCTATAGCTTTGGAAAATGACAAACTCAGTTTTATCTTTGCTGTTATTCACCATTGCTACTAGGAAATTAGTTTACACAAATGTGTCATTGGAGGAGATGTGAAATAGGTAGGATTGTAGTGAGGAGACAGATACCAGAATCCAAGCTCTTTGGAAGGTTAGTGGAGGCGAAACACCATCAGAAGCTCTTTTAATGACTGTGATACTGTCACATATCATCCCTAATTGTTACTCTTTGTAGAGTCATCTGACTGGTGGAGAACCTCTGAAAGCATAGCTTTCTCAAATGGAGATTGTACAGAAAGAAGCATGCCGTGCCTGTTCTTGTGTCATCAGACTGCTTCACGCCTGGTCTGTGACTACAGATAGGCCCCAAATTCCAGTACAGAGAAGAATAGCTAGGTAACTTTAACAGAAATTTCCAAGATGAAGTATTTGTCTTAGAAATACAACATTTTACATTCGTTATGACTTTTTCATTTTTTAATTATTAATTTTTTGTAAGACGGTAGTGTCTAACTATTGAACATGAAGAAATACTAATATTTATCTTTTTTGTTTTAAAGATTATCACATACAGAAAATAGCTTACTATAGTACAGTGTCTGGAGACCAATGATAAGAGTTAAATTTTCAGTTTTACAAAATAAAGATGTATATTTATATTCATATTTTAAAATGAGAACATCCTGCCTACTATGTTGCTAACATAATTACAAAAAAAAAAAAAAGCATCCTGTCTTGATCTTGTCTTTCAACTAGATAAAATAAAGACATCGATTAATAGGTGATGCTCTTGCAGATTATGGGATGTCCAAACTAGTGGCTTACAATGCAATGCTGAGACATAGAGCCACTGTTGGTTAGAGTAGAATCACCCCACAGGGTTTCCAAGGAGCAGCTGGTAGATTCCAACTGCTGACCTCTGAGTTCTCAAATATATAGCTGTTAACCACTGCCCCACCAGGGCTCCGTAAGTTGTCCAGTCTTTACCAGTTAGCTCACGTACACAAATTCATGGAATCTTATGGAAAGATATGCACTGGGAACATTTTCAATGAAATTTAATGTTTTCTGTGTTAGTTTAAAACATAATTCTGTTACTTCATTTACTATTTTCCTTCTCAGTCTTCTTCACTTGATGGCACACTGTGCGTTATGACAGACACGACTTTGGAAACAATCAGAAACTTATCTATGTTAAGCAAGCAGTTATAATGCTATTAAAACCATTAACGATGCCTGCTTAAAATGACGGGCTTTTTATTTAGAATAGCCTTGTCCAGTGAAGTTCAAATATGCAACCTGTAAGTAAAACAAAGGTTGATGTAAAATTATGAAAAAAATAAAATGGTATTATGTAAAATTACTAATTGATATAACTTACTGTATTTTCTTACTTGCCAGTATAAAATATAAAATCATGAGAATAGAAACTCTGGTATCATAGTGATTAGGTGCTACGTCTACTAATCAAAAGGTCAGCAGTTCGTAAACTACCAGGAGCTCCTTGGAAACTCTATGGGACAGTTCTACTCTGTGCTGTAGGGTCTCTACAGTTGGAATTAATTTGATGGCAGTAGGTTTGGTTTGGGTTTTTATCATGAGAGTATTTTTTTCAAGTAAATATTCCAAAATACAGTCAGCCTCAAAAGACTATACACTGTATGATTCCATTTATACTACTTTCTCAAAAACATAAAATTGCAGTGACAGAGAACAGATGAGTGGCTGCAAGGGGTGAGGATGAGAAGAGGCAGAGTGTTTTGTGGTGTAGTGAATTCTTCTATAGCCTGACGGTGACAATGGTTACAGGATTCTCTATAGATGTTACAATTTACAGGATGGTACACTCCAAAATATCACTATTACTATCTAGTGCTTTTTAAATCAGATTAGTATTTCAAATGCAGTTGCAATAAACATCCTTGTACATGTCATTTCAAATATTAGTGCACACGTATTTTTCCAAAAGTAGAATGTCTGTGTGAAAAATACATATACATATTTGTGGTTATGATAAGCATTTAAAAATTCCTTTCTTAGGGGATTACACCAAAAAACACTTTCATTAGGAATTTATGGGTTTATCCCCTTATATTCTCAATTGCAGTTTTTTTAATTATAATCAAGTGAAAGTACACAATCCAAGTGACTTTTGCATGCCCGCCTGTCTGCAGCTCTATCCGCTCTCTTCACCCTGTGAGAGCATGCCCCTCCTTTTCACTGCTTGTTTCTGGTATCTACTTTCCATTACACTTTCTAACAATCTAATATGCCTAAAAATCATACCTCAGTTTAGTTTCAACTCACATTTCTGTTTTTATGAGTGAGGTCAGTTATTTTGGTCAGACGTTTTCCTACCAACATGGTATCACTAAACACGGAATTGAGAAGAGTGAGCAGGAGTTCCAGCAGTGATTGTTCACGGACCAAATTATGTCACAAAACGTTTTCTTTCTTCAACTCTGGGCTTGGTTTCCTTCTGTAGGGATGCCCCTCTTCCATATACCAGAGAGGCTTTCTCCACATCTCCAGGCCATGGCTTTCAGCAACTCTTAAGAAAGAGGTATCATTTTTCCTAATCAATATTTTAACTCTGAAGACATATTGAAATGACCTCTGGGTTGTGGGCTCATTCCTGGACCAACTGAATGGAACCCTATTCATGCCAGTACAGGTCACACCAGCTCTGAGACGAAGATCTAGGTAACAAGGGAGGAGCAGCTCCCAAAAGAACTATGTGGCTATTACCAGATATGTGAAGGAGGGGGACTAAGCCAGCAAAAGGAAACAACCAAAAAATCCTTGTTGCCAGTACCATGTAGAGAAAAATTTAAAGACTATAAAATGGTATTGTTGTTAGATACCATCAAGTTTTTGACTCATGGTGACCCCATGTGACAGAGCAGAACTACTCCATGGGGTTTCCTGCCAAGCCAAGTGCCGTCGAGTCGGATCCGACTCATGGGGTTTCCTAGACTGTCATTTTATGGCAGTAGATTGCCAAGTCTCTCCAGTATAGCACTTGAGTGAGCTTGAACTGCCAATCTTTTTGTTAGCAGCTGATAGATGAACTCTTCTGTCACCAGAGCTCTTTATATCAGTTTAAAACCAGAAAACAAAAACAAAACAAGCAAACAACAACACCAAAAAACAAAAACAAAAACATTGCCATCAAACTGATTCTGACTTATAACAACCCTACAGGACAAAGTACAACTGCCCCGTAGGGTTTCCAAGGTTGTAAATCTTTATGGAAGTAGACTGACACATCTTTCCCCATAGAGTCGCTTGTGGGTTTGAACAGCTGACTTTCAGTTAGCATCCAAGCACTTAACCACTGTGCCATCAGGGCTCTTTGTGTAAGTCCTGGCATCACATACAAACAATCAAAATAAAACAACTTAGTAAAAGCAGTAGAGAAAGTACCAAGCTGGTTTAAAAAGGCTGCACTAGCCAAGAAATCAGAGAAGAGATGGATATAGAAGATTCTATAAACAACCTGAACACTTTTACAAAGCTGGCGCTAAACAGGCAGGACCAGCAAGTCGTATGGTGTAGAATTTTTATTTTTTTATTTTTGGGGGGCATTGTCAGCGGCGTGCCTAGATATGGGAAGCAAAGACAGGTTACAGAGTTCCCTGTATACAATAACTGGAATTGTGGGGACAGTTCTTTCCAAAGTCAACAGAGCATCTACAGGGTTAAGAATGATGAAAATATCTGAGGTTGTGGGAATACTCAGGCTGACTTTGCAGAGCGTACAGCCACAACTTGACACCTGTTTTTCATATTGGACTTCCACATCAAATATAGTTTGAACAAACGTTTCTCTATCAAAATTCTTTAAAACTGCAACTATTGTGTTGAAATAATCATCAAACATCCAACTAAAAATAGTCCCTGGAGCCTTCCTTAAACCATACAATATCCAAAAACCAAACTCATGGCCACTGAGTCAATTCTGATTCACAGTGACCCTATAGGACAGATTAGGACTGCTCTATAGGGTTTCCAAGTGTCGGCCACTGGATCTGAATTGTGGACCCTTTGGTTGGCAGCTCTAGCTTGCCTCTAGGGCTGTGAACGAAACAACAGTTTAGCTTAGTTAGTCAAGCATGTCTTCCTTAAACATTATGCTCTTCTAAAAAAACTACACAGGGTCAAGTTAACAACAGCAACTCAAAAGACTAGGTAGGAAACGAGGTGGGGGCAGTATCTCTATGTTAATAATGAAGGAACAGTTCAGCAAAGCGGAGTGAGAATGGTTGCCCAGTCAGAAGGCTATAATCCACGTTACTGAACTGTGCTTACAGAAACTGTTGAATGGGTGTATGTTGTGCTGTGTGTATTCTCAACAACAACAAATAAAATATTGATACAGAAAAAGTATTTTAAATCCTACATAGAAAAGGTCCATTGTAAGTTGTTCTAGGTTTCTAACTTAGAGAATCAGATGCTAAAAATTGTATTTATGGAAAAGATAATTGCAGTAGTTGTATACCAGATGGCAGAAAGGGATAAAAAGAGACACTGAAGGACAGTAATTATAAGTCAGTATAACAGTTCAACTGTGTGTGTAGTGGGACCTACAAGTCAATGCCTGTAAGAGCTACAACTGTACAAATTCAACAAGAACAAAAGTTTATAAAAATGAGGAGTTTAACCCTTTAATCTCCTCTACAAACTACCATCAAAATATTATATGGTCCTAAGACTCTTACTGCTTGAAAACAACATAAAAACTATAAATTTACACTATTTTTTGTAGAAAAAAGATAATTTAGTGAATCTGTTAGTTTCATGATTGACATAATATGTAAATTCCAGTAGTTTTATGTGTCAGTCTTTTTTTTTACCCAAATTAAATGTCAAACTAACAAGAATAGCCTATAGGTTGTCCTACAAAAGAAACTAATTCTATGTCTCTGAAACAAGTGTAAGTTGATCTATTATAAACTCTTAAGCATAATAGCTTTTTCATTCACTGAAAACACATCCTGGAGTATTAAAGATAATACTCAAGAATGACTTTATAAACAAACAATGCAGGAAGCCTGAATGCAATTGGGAGCATTTCTGAACAGTGTCTTCTGCAGAGTCGTAACTCCTTCACCTCCCATTCCAACATTATTACTTTAATATTACCAGGATCAAGTTGTCCTCTTCAGTGTCGTCTCCCGTATTCAGTCAGTCCTAGTCAGCAAGCACCAAATTTAATACTAAAGGCTTAGGAGTTATTGACATGTCACCTGCTGAGAGCAAGACAATATTCCCAAGGAGGAAATGGGGTTATAGCAAAGACAAACTATGTCAGTCTTCCTCCCAATTTTGCCAACTATTAACAACAGCTGAGGACTCAGTAGTGTCTAACAGCAAGTTCAAAAACATGTCCAAATGTTACCATTACCAAAGATCTGTATATTTTTTAGGTCTCAGTGACCTTGTCTATGAATCAGGACAATATTATTTTCCTATGCACAGTTTACTCAGAGAACTTTCTTCTTCTTCTTCTTATAAAAGTTACATTCCTAGTACAGGAACAAAGAAGGCTGTTCTGAACTGCTCTCTCACAGAAAATGGGGCAAGTGTCAGAAGAAAAGTTCGGTATCTGTGACAAGTTTTGGAAAATGTTAAACCAAAGCAAGCAAAGGTTACAGAAAACTGAAAATAAGAATACTCTGAACACCATCAGAGTTAACCTTTGCTACGCAACCACTTGAAGGATGTGTTCACGTTTTAGAAACTTATTTGTAATTGCTTTTCTTTTTGCTATGATAGAAGAAAAGCATACTTAAAAATCTAAGTGGCAGACAAGACTAGGGGCCATCCCTAGAAGCAGGCCCTGAAGCTATTCTCTAAACCTACTAGTTGAGAGCAGGGCAATGAGTCCCCACGACACTCCTCTGTTTACTCGTAACGGGTCAGAATGTCTTCACCTCACCAGAGAGCCTTGCCCTGGGCCTCTTCTCAAGTTTCCTAGTCTTGGTATCCATGAAATTGAACTTTGGGTCACGCTTGCTCCTGTTCTGCCCCATCTCCCCAGACTGCAGACTTCTTCTCTAACTCAGTCTCACTCCCTCCTCTAGCAGTTAGCAGTTTCCTCCAAAGGAAATATAGCTGAAAAGAGAGCATTTCCGCTTGTGTGTGTGTTACAGTGTTTTATTTATGTATTAATTTATTTAAAAAGTTAGAATTGGAGAATAAAAAAATGCCATGTACAGTAGAGGGAGCCAGGTCACTCAGAGCTGTATTAATTCCTGGTTAAAATTAACTCATAAACTTTCATAAGTATCTTATAATTTGTATTCATGGGGCCTTTCTCCTCTGAAGCATTTTGCAAGCATTGACTCCTTATCTATCTGTTGAAAAAAACTTTAGGAATAAGTCCTTAAGAATCAAAGGAACAAACACTTTTTAAGGGCACTTCAATATTTGTGTCATTTTCCTTTTATTTCTTCTCTGGGTTGTACAAGATAGAGGAACGTCTCCCCATCAACTTGCTGCAAGTTTTTTGTCCGCAGGGGAGGAACACGTTTTTAGATGACTGTCTCTTTGAACTACCCCGCCCCCATCCAAAACAACCGTTGCCATCAAATCGGTTCCAAATCATAGCACCATCTTTGGAAGCCACCCTTTTTTGGATGATGTTTAGGATTGACACCACTTTTAAAATTCTGGCCAATGGAAAGAAGAGACAAATTTCCATCTTTACTGTCTTGAGCTTCTAGCTTCCCAACCTTAGAAATTTCCTAGAAGGAGGATAGTCATATAGCTATAACTGTAGGTCTCTTAGGAAACACTAATGGCGTAGTGGTTAAGAGCTACATCTAGTAACAAAAAGGTCAGTGGTCTGAAACCACCAGACACTTCTTGGAAACTCTATCAGACAGTTCTACTCTGTCCTATAGGGTTGCAATGAATCAGTCCCATGAGCTGATTTGGTTTGCTAGGTCTCTTGATGTGAATTCTGGACTATTAAACAGATCAACTCTGACTCATAAAAAGGTTCAAGCTCAGTCGGTTTCTAAACTCAACAAAATATTCCAGAAACACTTTTTAACTTTAGTACCTATGTCAAGCCATCTAAGTTTTTGATAATTGCCTTTCTCTACAACTAGGTATTATACTATCCATTTACTATAGTGACCTACGATTGTGCTACACAAAGACATTCAACAGCAGCAACGGAATTTCTGACTCTATAGCTAAAAAAACTAGCGATCACTCATCGGGCCTCTGTATTAGCACACAACAGATGTTAAGTTCCTTCCATCAACAATTTGTTTGGACCAACTGATCAGGTGCCAACAGTTTGAGCCTCCCTTCTCACTGACCTAATTAAGCGAACTAATTATTTGGATGCCATGGAACCCTGCAAACCTAATGCATATGTATGTTTCAAGATAAAGCCAGCTTAGATATACAGTTTAATGGAGAAGCCATCCCCTTACGTTTACATCTGTTCCAAGTTAAATAAAAGAACAAAGTCAGGGAATTGAATGACAGATGTCTGAATGATGAGCATGTAAGACGTGAATTAAAGTACTGATTTTCAATTTAGGTGACAACTGTATGTTAAAAATGTTAGTAAATTAAATTTGATTATGACAGGAAAGAATTAGAGGATTCAATACAGAAGGCTGTTGATTTTACTTATGAATAAGACACCCTCCATTCTATTTGCTCAACTTCATCCTGATACTCAAGCAGTTCCCCTGGCAAAATCATGCTGTTCTACTGTGTGATTCACGGTGTTGCCATGAATCAGAATCAATTTGATGGCAATGAGCTAGGTCTTCTTCATTTCTTAGTTTCACAAATGTGTTCATTTTAAGTCACTTAATTTTAACATTTCTTCTAGAATGTACTCCCTAAATGAATAACAGCAGGAGGTCAAACTCTTAGCTTATCTTTATGTGGGCTCAGGTAAACAGATGAAGTATATATGCTCTGTAAGGGATTGAATTGTGTGCTCCCAAAATATGTACTGTAAATCCTAACCCCTATACCTGTAGTTAGGAGCCCTGGTGGCCCATTGGTTAAGAGCTCAGGGTTCTAACAGAAGTTTGGCGTTTCAAATCCACCAGCTGCTTCTTGTAAATCCTATGGGGCAGTTTTACTCTGTCCGGTCACTGTCACTATGAGTTGGAATCAACTTTACAACTCCATTGCAACTGATTTGGTTTTTTTTTTTTTTTTTTTTTTTTTAGTATACCTGTAGTTATGATTCCCTTTGGGAATTTTTTTTTTTTTTTAATGTTCATGAGGCTGTGTTAGCATACCGTGTGTCTCAAGTCAATCTCCTTCAAGATATGAAAGAGCAGATTAAGTAGAGATGGAGGAAGACAGATGCCAAGCCAAATGGGGATTTCTAAAGAATTGAAGGACAGAAGCTGAAATGATGGGAAATGTCTCCCAGAGCCAACAGAGAGAGGAAGCCAGTGGTCTAAATTCAGAATCCAGCCTCCAAAGCTGTGAGGAAATAAAATTATGCTTCTTAAAGCCACCCACTTGTCAGTATTTCTGTCATAGTAGCACTGGATACCTGGCCAACTGACTAGAAGAGATCGTATTTATGCCTATTCCCAAGAAAGGTAGGCAACCCAACCAAGTATGGAAATTACTGAATAATATCATTAATACTACATGCCAACAAAATTTTGCTGAAAAACTTTCAAAAGTGGCTGGAGTAGTTTATCAACAGGGAACAGCCAGAAATTCAGTCCTGGTTTGGAAGACGATGTGGTCCCAGGGATGTCATTGCTGATGTCAGACCCTGGCTGAAAGCAGAGAATACCAGAAAGAGGTTTACCTGTGTTTTACTGACTGTATTAAAGCATTTGACTGCACAGATTATAACGAGTTAAGGATACATGGCAGAAAATGGGAATTCTGAAACACTTAACTCTACTCATGAGAAATCTGTACACGGGTCAAGAGGTAGCTACTGGAGCAGAACATGAGAATACAAAGTGGCTTGAGGTCAGGTCAGGTGTGCATCAGGGTAGTATCCTTTCATCATACCTATTTAATCTGTATGCTGAGTGAATAGTCTTGAGAAGCTGAAAGTATGAAGAACAGAGCATCAGGAATTACAGGAGACTCATTAATAGTCTACATTATGCAGATAAAAACCTTGTTTGCTGAAAGTGAAGAGGATTTGAAACACCAATGAGGATGAAAGACTTCAGCCCTCAGTATGGATTATATCACGGCAAAAAGAAAATGAAATCCTCACAAATTGATCAATAAGCAACATCATGATAAATGGAGAAAAGACTGAAATATTTGAGGATTTTTTTTTTTAGTTGAATCAACAATCTACACCCATGAAAGCAGCAATCAAAATAACAAAGATCTGCCCAATTCATTGCATTGGGCAAATCTGCTGCAAAAAAAAATCTTTAAAGTGTTGAAAAGCAGAGATATCACCTTGAAGACTAAGATGCGCCTGACCCAAGGTATGATGCTTTTGGTCACATCATGTGCATGGGAAGCCTGGACAGTGAATAATGCAGACCAAAGAAGCATCAACATTTTTGAATATTGTGGTGCTGGTGAGGAGTATGGAGTACACCATGACAGCTGAAAGAATAAATAAGTCTTTCTTGGAAGAAGTACAATCAGAATGCTCCTTAGGAAGAAGGATGACTAGACAATCTCTTATATACTCTGGACATGTTATCAGGATGGATCAGTCACTGGAGAAAGATATCATGCTTGGTAAAATACAGAGTCAGTGAAAACGCAGAAGGCCTTCAAAGAGATGGATAGCTACAGTTACTGCTCAAACATAATAAAGATTGTGAGCATGGGACAGGACTGAGGAGTGTTTTGTTCTGTAGCACAAAGAGTTGCTATGAGTCGGAACTGAGTAGACATGAGGTAACAACAATAGCCCTAGATGACTAAGACACCATCCAAGCTACATTTTATAAACATCTATTGTATTTATGGACCTACATTATCTGTAACAGTTCACATATGTTAAGTTGCTATTGCTTCCATCCATCAGTTCCCCCAATTCATGGTGATCCAGTACAAACAGGAGAAAATGCTGCCCTGTCTTGCCATATCTTTATGATTAGGTGAAGACCAAGTTACTGTAGTACATAGGATTTTTATTGGCTGATTTTTGGAAGTTGCAAATAACGTGTATTATAGTGGGAAACCCTGGTGGCACTGTGGTTAAATGCTACAGCTACTAACTAAATGGTCGGTGGTTTGAATCCACTAGGCACTCCTTGGGCCTTGGAAACTCTGCAGCGCTGTTCTACTCTGTCCTATGGGGTGACTATGAGTCAGAATCAACTGAATGGCAAGGGGTTTGGTTTCGGGGGGTGGGTTGGAGGGAGGTGGTTAGATAGCAAGATCAAAGACCACAGACTTCAGTATGGATTGCTCCTCATCATCAAGAAAACAAAAATCCTCACCAACTGGATGAGTAAGCAACATAATGATAAATGGAGAAAGGATCAAGGTTGTCAAGAACTTCATTTTACTTGCTTCCACAATCAATCAACATCTACGGAAGCAGCAGTCAAGAAATCGAAAGGCACATTACAGTGGGAAAATCTGCTGCAAAAGACCTCTTTAAAGCAGAGAAATGTAAAGATGTCACCTTGAAAACTAAGATGAGACTTACTCAAGCCTCAGTATTTTCAGTGACGTCGTATGCATGCAAAAGCTGGACAATGAACAAGAAAGAGAGAAAAGGAATCGATGCCTTTGAATTGCAGTGTTGGAGAAAAAGCTTTCATGGACTACCCAAAAGAATAAACAGAGCTTGCTGGAAGAAGCACAAGCAGCGTGCTCCTTGGAAGCAGATTGTGAGACTGTGCCTCACATACTCTGGACATAGTGTCAGGAGAGATCAGTGCTTGAAGGACAGCATGCTTGGTAGAGGGGTCAGCAAAAGCGAGTTAGACCCTCAACAAGGAGGAATGACACAGAGACTTCAGTGATGGGCGTAAGCATGAAAGCATCGTGGGCGTGGCGCAGGACCAGGCGGTGTTTTGTTCTGTTAGGCGTAGCTTCACTGTGAGTTGGAATCGACTTGATGGCATGTAACAGCAACAACAGATAGCAGAATGGAACTGAAAAACCAGGATTAAGATGGACTTCTTCTGCCCTGTTCCCTCTCCTAACAAATTAAAACCTAAAACAATAGATTGGGGTCAACTAGAATTGTCCAACCCGCTGCAGACAGAAAAGCTTGAGGGATGGGGACCAGCAGAAGCAAGTCCCAATTCAATTGTATAAAATATGGTAGAAAATTACCAAGACAGAATTTCCTGGATACTTTTATTGACAGAAAAAACAGGTAGCACATGGATGAGAGGCGGGAACAAATGAACAATAAACTTTAGCTAGATTTCATAAACGGACAAGGGAGAAAAACAAGTTTTCCTTTAAGAGGACAGCATAGAATAACCCCATAAATTTTCCAAGGAAACGTGAACCCTCACTTTTACTTTAGAAAGCTTTTGCACTTCCCTACCTATCTTTCAGTCTCTGGAAAATATAAGTGATGGTACTTTTCTCCCCCGCAGCAAACTACAAATAAATACCCTCTGTGCATTCTCATTTGTGATGTCTTTGTTTCTCTCCACACTATAAAATCTGAGATCTTCTTAAAGATTTTGATTCCTAGACATGTCCAATCATTTTTTTTTTTTTTTTTAATATACAGTGACTATTGGAACCAGGTGCTCTTTGAATACTTTGGGGGTCAGTTCTACCCTGGTCCCTAGAGTTGCAATGAGTCAGATCTGACTCGATGCACTTGGCTTTGGCTTTGGCATTGGAATTACAAAAAAAAAAGTTCAAGGACAATGGTGTCTTTTCATCTTTGAGATTAAGAAAAAGGAGTTCCCTCTGAATTGCAAATTCAAGAATATTTTTCCATTTTTACCACATAACTGTGCATGATTTTATTTATTACCAACTACCACTGTCTCCATAACAGAACACCTGAAAAGTTAGAAAGCCAATACACTGACATTTTCACTTACCTTTTAGATAAAATAAACAAACAAGAACTGACATGCTACGATGAATATTTCTGAAGCCCAACCAACAACTTATTTCAAATAACAACAGAAATTCATAGATTGTATTCATTCCACAAATACTTATTGAGAAGTCTTTATTGAACACCCACTATGTTCCAGACACTCTTCAAGGTGCTTAAAACAAAACAAAAAGTCTGCAAGATATAAGTAAATTATATAATAGGTTATGGGTTAATAAATGTAAAATTATGGATAAGATAGCAGAATCAGGAGAACCAAAAACCGTATAAGGATAGAAAAGGTCATTTTAAAGAGGTTGGTTAGGGTAGATCTCATTAAGAAGGTAAAGTCTGAACAAACACTTAAAGGACAGTCATGTGACTATTCGGTAGAATATATTTCCAACCCCTAAGTGTGTCACCATCTTACTCAATGGCACTTGACTTGGCTTAGCTAAGTGTGTCTGGTCTGTTTGAAGAATAGAAAGGAGGCCTGAAAGAGTGCATTAGGGTGATTTTGGAGGATAGGGTGGGGTTGGTGAGATAATAGACAACGGAAGGAGAGAGTGTCAGAGGACACAGGGACCTAAAGAACGGGAGTACTCTGCCCTTTCCTCTAATGGAAATAAGGAGTCACAAGAGGATTTTCAGTAAAATTATCATTCAAATAATTCATGTGATTAAGCATAAAAAATCCAGCATTTGACCTCTTCCTAGTGCTGATTCTGTGACAAGCTTTGAAGAAATTCATTAACTAGCAATGAGCACCATTTCTTCACAAGTAAAGTTTGGGGTAAATAATTTGTTCTTTTCTGACCTGTAGGGTTACTTTGAGTCAGAGTCTGATTGATGCCACACAGCAGCAATCTTGAATGAACCTCTCTCCCTCAAAAAAAAAAGGAAAAAAGAAAATACTTCCAATATCTGGAAAATCTATGTTGAGCTGAAGGAGTCTCAATTCCTCAAATGAATGGAGGGTTGACTTAAGTGAGAACCAGGTTGTTGAACAGCTTCTTCCAGGTTCAGTTGTGACCAAGAACATGACACCAGAATAGATCTGAATTTTAAAAATTTGGGTGAACCAGAACCATAGTTGGAATAGTTAAAGTTACAGGTTGAAGCCCTGCCGGAAAGTTCATCTCCCCCTTAGAAAACAAGGGCAGCAAATGCATTGCCTAGCAACCAAAACTCTCATTCCTTAGATTTTGTGCAGAGTGTGAAACAATGGGGTCCCACTCAAGAACAGCAGCCAACCTTGCTGCTTTGAATGTGTGTCACCCTCAACTCTGTCAATAATCCAGTCTCATGCATCAGTCTCTCCAAAGGGCTCCCTATGCTTGTTTGTAAGTCTCTCATTGCAGGTCATTGGCCGATAATTTTTCCCATTCTGAGTTTTTCCTGGTTTCACTTCATTGTCCTTGACCAAACCAGGCTAGAGCCTGGTACAAATAGTTAATGCTCTGGCTTGCTGAAGAAAGCTCCGAGTTTTGAGTCTAGAAAAAAAAGGCCTAATGATCTCCTTCCAAAAACCAGCCACTGAAAACCCGAAGAGCACATTTGTACTCTGATAGTCACAGGGTCACCGTGAGTTAAAATCAGCTCAGTGGCAACTGATTGGCAGTTGTATGGCCCTGGAAGAAATGCCCCAATTGCCTCTTCTTCTGTGATGCATTACCCTAATCCTGTTACATTTTGCAGCAAGAATCCTTTCAAATTTTAAACTTGATTCTGATTTTTTTTCCCCCCATCCAAAAGGAGCTGCCAAGAGAGAAACTGTCTTTTCCAAAGAAGACACATTTTGGTAGCTTATGTGGTAGTATTCCCCAAAGATAGTGTAGACCTTTCTGGAAAAAACAGAATCAAAATTCTCCTGGAGCCTGGAACGCTATGCTATTATCTCAGTCTGTGGGCCGTTATTAGCATAACAAAATCAATCAATGCATTTTGGTCAATAAGCCTCTCAACTATTAACAGGGAAAAATAAGAGCTTCTAAATGAAATACCTTGAGCCAGATAAGGTACCATTATAATGAGAGGCACAATTTACATTTTAGTAGGGGAAATAGACAGGGCTTTTAAAAAACACAGTCATCTCTTTGTTCTCACAGTCCACTGATTGTAAAGTATGTAATCATTGCCTCTTTTCTGTAAATTGCATTTAATAATTTTTGCACTGTTCCCATCATTTTCCACAAAAACGCGGAGATTAAAATATACATATATATTGAAAGAAAACTTCTCTCCCTTAAAAATGTTGTTAGGACTGTATGATACACAGTGTGAGGTGCTGTGTTTTGTGCTTCCCGGGGGTGATGGCTAACTCCTGTGTAAATGGGCTAGAGCCTCGAGGATAGTTAATAAACCGTATTTACCAGAAAAGAAGAAAGGCGTCTCCAGCCGGCACCTGAAGGTTGTATTGAAACAAAATCTCTGAATATAGAGCAGATCCTTTATAACATGCCCTTTCTCTCCCAAATAAGAAGTTTCTAGTCAATCCGAGGAGCTAGAAGAGGAGAGAGGGAGGACGAGGGAGTCAGCGATGGCTGCTTCTCTGATAATAAGAAGCCTAATTTCATGCTTTTATCTCTGTGATAGTTTAAGTCGAATACAGTGACACTGATCTGAAATGTGAGAATGAAGCCGAACAAGAGAGTGTTTGTAAGAGGAATAATTTCAGGCACCCATGGGACTTCCCATAAAATTCATTTGCACATAGACAGGCTCTCTTATGGGTGATAGATAAATGTAATTCCTAGCTGTCAGTGTATTTCTCTTTATTGGAACAGGGAGTCTAAAACAGAAGAATGAAATCCAGTCTAAAACTGCGTTAAAAATTTCTGCAAATTCTAACGAATTGATTAGATACGGGGTATAGAGACTGCCCCTTGAAGTGAGTAATGCAGACTTTCTTAGCCTTCACCCGTGCAATATTTTGTCAACTATCAATCATGCCTGAAATATTGCTAAACAGCATTTCCCAAAGAAGGAAAAAAAAAAAAAAGTAAAAATGGCTATGAGTTTTGATCAGCGCAAGAAAGCTTTCCGTTAAATTTTGCATGCTAGAAAACATGCATGGACTTTAACCTTTTAAGCAAAATCTTCCTTCCTTAAAAGGAAATGGCCCAAAATTTTAAAACAAGAGAGGAAAGCAGATTAAAAATGTACGAGCGCCATCTGGCGTCAGATGATGAAAATAATCGCAGGGTGTAGTAGTTACATAAAGGCTACCGTGGTGAGGAGGGTTTGGGTGTGATGGGGTTGTGGTGTAAGCAGAAAGGGATTCTTGTGACAGGAGCAGCTTTACTGCCAATACTATAGGTGACTAGTATATTTGATTTAGAACTCATTAGACTAAGGGAAGCGTAGTGATTTTGCCATTACTCATATATTCCAATATTTAAGGGAAAAAATGTATGTTTTAACTCAAGAACCCACATAATTGCTGCCGTTTTCCATTCTAATTTGCTTATGTAAACCTCCCTTAGACAGGAAGAGTGTTTCTGTACTTTCTAAAGAAATGCCTCTTTAAAAATAAAGGAGAAGCAGATGGGTAGCATATTTTAAGGATGAAACTTCAAGGCTTCTAATGCTAATGTGCAAAGATAAATTTAGCAATATATTAAAAGAAAACACTTAAGTAGTGGTATTTGAAAGTCTTGGAAATTTATGTACATATCTATTAATAGAACTTAAAAAAAATACACCGTGTCCCTTCCTGCAACTGCTTTCACTTGACCATACCCGTACCCTCGTGGAATAGTGGTTAAGTGCTATGGCTGCTAACAAGAAGGTTGGCAGTTCAAACCCACCAGGTGCTTCTTGGAAACTCTGGGGCAGTTCTGTTCTCCCTATAGAGTCACTATGAGTCAGAAGTGACTGGATGGCAGTGGGTCATTTCTGTACATTAAACATAATAACTACTTCCCATTTCCTTATATTCATGGTTTACTTTGAGTTTGGAAATGCTGGTGGCATGGTGGTTGTTAAGTCTGCTAACCAACAAGTCAGCAGTTTGAGTCTGCCAGGAGCTCCTCAGAAACTCTATGGGGCAGTTGTACTCTATCCTATGGGGTCAGAAATTGTCACAATTTCAAAGACTGAAGCACTGTTTCATAAATTAGAAGACTTGCTATTCAAAAACTACCAATTGTCAAATAAAACAGTTATAGACTGAGTAAGGAGAGAGGGTATTCTAAAGGATTATTGCAAGGCAGGCATGAGAGATGAGCTATTGCAATGGGGAGAAATTTCCGACCATAAAATCTGCAAGAGTCTCAAGAGTTAGGGAAAGTGGATTCTTCTTTTACAGATAAGAATACATATGAACCATGTCCCTGAGTGGTGAAAATGGTTAACGCATTGGGCTGTTAACAAGAAGGTTGGAGGTTCAAGTCCACCCAGAGGGCCTTGAAAGAAAGACCTGGTGATCTGGGCCTGAAAAATCAGACGTTAAAAAAAAACCCTATGGAGCACATTTTCACTCTGACACACACAGCTACCATGAGCTGTAACTGACTACAGGGCAGTTGGTTAGATGGTAGGAGGAATTAGATACGCAGAAGCAGAATGAAAGCATGGCATGAGTAGAGAGTAAATTAGAGTGTTTTGCTCTAAGGCCCGTTTGTTCTCTGAAGGTGGAGCTGTACACTGCTTCAGGCCAGGAGTAGAGCGAAATTCAGAGACCTAGGATAAGAAGAGAAGCTTAATCCAAGTTTATTTAACAAGTAGTTTGTTCTCTAATTGATGAGTGGGGACAAGCAGTTTGCCAAGCCAAGTGCCGTTTAGTTAATCACTTGTGAGGCAAAGAAGGGGAACCTTGAGGGCCTGTGCCTGGCCTTGTCATTGGTAAACTAAGAGGCACCTGTGACTCTTTGCTAAGTCATAAGGGGATGGTTATTTGCAGTAAGCCAATACCTGGAACATGAAACAGTGTTTTTTGTTTGCTTGTTTTTAACCTTTGCTGTTTTCCAGGATCACAGAGCACAGGCCACATTCGGCTTTGTCACAGGCCTCTAATAAGAAGCAGTGTTTATACATACTTTCTCTGTGATTTGGTTGTGTTAATAGGAATCCTAACAGGCTTGGTTTCTTTTTCTGAACAAATACATCCTGTATGCTTTGGGCTAATGTGATTTTGTACAAAACAGTAACAAACGCAGCTATGAAGAACATTTAACATTTAAAAATCAAGTATGCAAATTGCTGTTAAGTTCCTCTGAATCAGATCGGGCTCATGGCGACCCTATGTGCCGCAGAAGGAAACAGTGTCTGCTCCTGTGTCACGGTCACAATCATTGCTAAGCTTGATCCCATTATAGCAGTCAATCCCTCTTCTCCTTCCTCCTGTTCTTTGACCCTCTATTTTAGCAAGTGTGACGTCCTTCTCCAAGGACTGGTCCCTCCTGACAATGTGTTCGAAGTAAGTGAGATGAAGTCTCTCCACCTTCCCTTCTAAGGAGCACTCTAATTGTACTTCTTCCAAAACAAATCATTCATTCTTCTGGCAGTCCATGGTATGTTCAATATTCTTCACCAAGACCATAATTTAAAGGCATCAGTTCTTCAATGACCTCTAGTCATTGTCCACTTTTGCATGTGTTGAGGGGAGTAAAAGGACTGTGGCTTTGGTCAAGGTGCACCTTAGTCCTCAAAGTGACACGTTTGATTTTTAACACTTTTAAGAGGGCTTTTGCAGCAGATTTGTCCCACGCAATGCAGTCTTCAATTTCTTGACTGCTATTTCAGGTATGCACATTCCAAAACAAAACAAACCCGTTGCCTTTGAGTTGATTCTCACTTATACAGACAAAGTAGAATTACTTCATCGAGTCTCCAAGGAGCAGCTGGTGGATTTGAACTGCCAACCTTTGGGTTATTATCTGTAGTGCTTGACTACCATGCCATCAGCTTTTCCAAGTATGCACATTATATAAAATAAAATAAAATACTACTGCTGTGTAGTCCATTCTGACTCATATCAACTCTATAGAACAGAATAGAACTGCCACAGAGTTTCCAAGGAGTAGTTTGAGGATTCAAACTTTTGGTTACCAACCACAGCACATAACCAATATGCCACTAAGGTTTCTGTAAACAAAATAGGAAATTTAAATCATCTCTTTAATTACTTGTTTAGAAAAATAGGCTTTTATTTTAAAAAATATACTGAAATAGTAAAAAAAAAGGGGGGGGGGACTTCCGAATGGTCTTTTAACAGCTGATGATAGATAACTGAGATTATTGCTTCAAAATCCTGCGATTTCACAAGATTGCACTATAACTAGATATTGGAATTCTATTTTCAAGTGATGATGAAAATTTTTATGTGCTTTCCACTTGCAACGCCAGGCAACTATCTGTTTTCGAAAAGAACTGAACCAAGAAACCCAAGGAAGTCATCAGAGGAAGTGGCCAAGAAGGTCTTTCTTGGGACCAATGAGAGGATGGCTGGATGGGGCAGAGGCAGCAGAGGACTGACTGCTGGAACTGGGTTCTTTCAGCAGCTAACATTCTGCCCTGACCTCAAGATTTACTGGCTTGGAGTATCAGGGAGCAAGTGAGGGCTTGAACAAGAGACAATTATCCAAAAAAAGTTTTGGAGAAATGACACTACTCCTGCCAAATAAAAAATCAAAGGTTGCTTGTAGGGAGCTTAAGATCTTGTCTTACCACAAGACCAATAATTCAAAGACATAAGAAAAATATGGAATTTAAGAATAATGATATTAGACAGATTTCACGGAGTACCTACTGCACTCCAAGAATTGCACAGGAATGAAGGATGCGCTGTTACTTGCATAAAATTGAAATTCACTTATTTCAAGACTAACCTCCCCATAGCAGTAAACATAAAGAAAAGGAAAATATCATTCAGGAGTTCATAATTTTAGAAGTGTATTTTGGGCATCAAAATACACATGTAATATTTAATGAAAACTTGGTGTATGAACTTTGTTTTTCCAATTGTTTTCCCCCAATTGTCAAGGACTCTTTGTACCTTTATACAAAAACGAAAATAGCTTAGAGCAGTATCATAGGAGTGTTGGGTTTGTGGTAATATAGCAAACATTTTTCTCACAATCTGTATTTGAATATAGGCTGACTGCTACAAACCTTGAAACCCTGGAGGCGTAGTGGATTAAGTGCTAGTTCTGCTAACCGAAAGGTCTGCAGTTCAAATCTGCCAAGCACTCCTTGGAAACTCTATGGAGAAGTTCTATTCTGTCCTGTAGGGTCACTGTGAGTGGGAATTGACTTGAGCACCGTGGGGTTTTGGGGGTGCCTGCAAACTTAAAGGCACATACCTTGCTGGTTTTTTGCTTTTGGGGGGGAAAAATTCCACCATGATCTCTAACAACTGGAAATACCACCTTCTAAATTAGTATTTTCATTTTGTGGTAGTTTGGCACTATTCTAAACTTTTTTCTTTACCGACTTTAAAGTTCCTAATTTTAGATTCTTTTGTCAGCACACTGGTGGTGTAGTAATTAAGCCCTATAGCTGCTAACCGAAAGGTCAGTAGTTCAAATCCACCAGGTGCTCCTTGGAAACACTATGAGGCAGTTCTGGTCTTTTCTTTAGGGCTGCTAGGAGACAGAATTTACTTGACAGCTATGGGATTTTTAGTTTTTTACTAGCACCAACAGTATCACATTAATTAAACAAATTAAATGTGAATGGAAGCAGTATGTAACATAAAATAAGACAAGATTATAAAAATAAAATATCACAAAAAGATCCCTACAGAAATGCTCCATAATCAGTAGGAAGATTTATAGGATACTAACAAAGAATAGTAGTTATTTCGGTTTACCAGTTAAAGCTTTGTTACTATTTAGCGAGAATGTTTTTGTTGTTAGGTGCCATTAAACAGATTTTCTACTCTAACAACTCAATATGACCTAACAATCAATAAATTATGAAAATTATCTATGTTAGTACAAATTTTGTACATTAAGTGGAAATACTGTTTCGGTATTCCACAAGTTGAAATTTATATAATCCAAGTTAGATAAAAGTGACTCACATATGTTCAATGTTTTATAAAAAACAACTCAGATGTGTTTGTGATAGCTCTATGACGTGGATAACATTATACCCACTCAAACTTACTGAATTTAAATATCTGTAATGTGGAACAGTTAACTGACAGATTCAGTGTACGAATCTACTTCTCTCTGATAATTCTACTACTTGACCCGTAACCCATTGTCCTCAAATGGATTCCGACTCATAGTGACCCTATAGAACAAAGTAGAATTGTTCCATAGGGTTTTCTAGGTTGAAATCTTTAAGGAAGCAGACTGCCACAGATTTCTTTCCAGGGAGCAGCTGGGGAATTCTAACCACTGACCTTTTGGTTAGTAGCTGAATGTGGTACACTATGATCCACCCTATGGGTCCATGTGTTCTGCCCCGAGTTACACACTACTGCAGAGACAGGACAAACAGACACCTGAGAAGTTTTTAAGACTCTCATGGAGACTTTCTGTGCCTCAGTTGCTTCATCTGCAAAAGAGGAATAATAGGGATAACTCCTATGCTAATAGGGTGGCCGAGGTGATTAAATGCAATAGCATGCATGAAATTCTTGGAAGAATGACTGCTATATAGTGCAATGTACATCTTAGCTATGCATTTTTTTAAATCCTTAAGATAAACGTACAGAGATAATGTATTTGCTAATAGCACCCAACTTGCAATCCGCTTCCATAAAGTTTACACCAATAAAATCCTATGGAGTAGCTCTGCTCTGTAGCACATGAGGTCACCATGAGTTGCGATCACCTTGATGACAACTAGCAACAACAACAGTACTTGAAACATCTGCACAAATCTGAGCTGTGTTCAGCACTTTCCAGTGACAGAGTAGAGGACACAAGTGAAATCTCTCCAGTTAATCTTCTCGTTAGGGGTTTGGATTGCCGTCTATTTTGATTCTGCTGATGCTGCAGTCATTATTCCTCAGTAAATGAGTTCATTAAGACAGATTTCAATGAGAAGTACCTAATGGGAGATTCTAAAATGGAATATAGAGACAGTATTAACAATGCAAACAAACCTTGTCCTTTCAGTAAGTGACCACTGTAAAACAGTGCCATATTGTCAAGGGTAATTATTGTTCTGGAAGACCCTCTCTTTGATACGCTTCATAAAATTCTCTTCTACAGTCTCCTACTTTACAACTGAAGTATCAGTTTAATTGTGGTATTGATTTAGACACAGAAACTAGAGCTACCTACTGAACTGAATTTACCCATGCAGCTTATTAAATTCTGGCATGACTTACAACCTAAGAAAACAGAAAAATCTGTAATAATTGGCAAAATTTTATGTGAAAACCATTGGTGAAATTAACTTTCTTGTCCTTTTCAATAAATAAAGTGCTCCTATAAGAAACGCAAACCCAAACCACTGCCATTGAGATGATGCTAACTCATATTGACCTTACAGGACAGAGTAGAACTGCCACATAGAGTTTCCAAGGAGTGCCTGGTGGATGTGAACTGCTAACCTTTTGGTTAGCAGACATAGCACTTAATCACTATACCACCAGGGTTTCCTATAGAAGATGTTAATTAGTATATACTTAATTCAAGCAGTCATGATGAAATTTGACTCCAAAATATATCTGTAGCGGTCAGCCACTTGCAGGTAAAAAGTATAATATTTAGCAACTAAGCGTTTGTGGTTCCTCTTCTTAACACTGATCCTGGTTGTTCCATACAGAACTTGTAGAAAGATCTTTGACGGGAGTATGTACTCTTTTCATTAAGAGGTCATTAAAAGTCACTATCCTTTATGGGATTCCCCTCAAGACTTTGCTGGGACTTCCATCACAGTCTGAACACATGTATATACTACGTTGGAATCCGTTACAGTCTAGTCTGTGTTGTAAACAGTGAGTCAGCTGTTCTCCTGGAAGACAGGAATGAAACTGATTGGTTTTGTCTATTCAGGTGCTGGTGCTGTCCCTAGTTAAGTAAACAGCTTGATGTTCTTCTGAAAGTTCTGTGTTTTTTTTTTTTTTTTTAAGGAGAAAAATAAGTGCAAACACCATCTAATATCTTTTACCTTTCCTTAAATTTCAGACTTGAATTTTATGTTCCAAAGATTGCAGAAGACTTTCTTTCATTTTAACAATATTTTAAATTTAGTTTTTGTCTTAATTTTGCTATTCACTGTTTTTTGTTTGTTTGTTTGTTTGTTTTTACTTTCGAGTCAACTTTTACATTACAACACAGCTCAAAATTCAATATGTAGCTGCTGTTCAAGGTGCCTCTATCTTTTATGGCACGAAAATGGATGGATTTTTCTGCAATTACTTTCAGCAAGATGTGTGGGTACACATTACAGCTGAGAATGAAAACTGCACACATTTTTTTTTAATAAAAATTTTACAATATGTATTAAAGGGGAAATTCTGGTGGCATAATGGTAAAGTGCTACAGCTGCTAACCAAGAGGATGGCAGTTCAAATCCACCAGGAACTGCTGGGAAACTCTATGGGTGTGTTCTGCTCTTACCTATAAGGTTGCTAAGAGTTAGAACTGACTCAGCGACACCAAACAATTAATGCTTTTGAAATATTCATGACCCTGTCGTCCAGTAGTTTTACTTTTGTTGCCTCAAATCATTTATAGATAAGGAGAGAAATGTAATAATACAACTAAATGCATCCTAATACAGAGTGAGTGGCCCCCACTTGTCTGTCAGTGGAGGCTTGATGGTTCTGGTGATGCTACAAGCTATGCCTCTGGTATTTAAATGTATCCCTGCTGGAGAAGAATGGTGGATGTACCATGGACTGCCAAAAGAAGAAAGAGATCTATTCTGGAGGAAGTACAACCAGAGCGCTCCTTGGAAGCAAAGATGGCAAGACTGTGTCTTACATACTTTGGACATGTTGCCAGGAGGGATCAGTCCCTGGAGAAGGACATCATGCTTGGTAGAGTGGAGGGTCAGATAAAAAGAGGAAGACCCTTGATGAGATAAACTGACATAGTGGCCACAACAATGGGCTTAAGCATAAAAAATATTGTGGACGTGGTGCAAGACTGGTTTCGTTCTGTTGTGCACAGGGACGCTATGAATTGAATCAACTTGATGGCACCTGACAACAACAACAAATGTATTCAAAATCACTTATGGATATAAAGATTAATCAAATCAGTCTTTGTAATTGCTCCAGATTAGAAACCAAATATACATGAATAATAAAGATTGATTAAATAAATTACAATATGTACATATATTGAGAAATAGCATTTTAGAAATGCTGTAAAAGAATGCATAAAATACGGACGTTCAGAAATTTCAAAAGAATACACATCATAAAAGTTATAATATCAGACATACATGTATATTTAAAAGAAAAATATTATAGGTGCAAAATTTTAGTGTGAGTATCTCATGTTAGTTACAGACAATTTTTATTATTTGTGGTTTTGGTTGTTATCCGTATTTTCTATCATAATAAGAATTTTCTCTGAGATCATAAAAAAGTAAACACTATTTGGAGGGGTGAAATTATGCAGCAAATGGCATTGCTTGCAGTGTTATGGCAAACATAACTGCTTCTACCCCCCACAGAAACATATATTTGTGAGCAGATAGCCCAGGTCATTTGGTTTAGTTCACCTGTTTACCCTTTAACCTGCTTTAAATCTCATACTTGTGGGCAGAGTCAGAAGGCAAACTTGACCTCTAGAATCTGAGTGGTGGTCTGGTGGGGATAGGGTCCCCCGACTCTCTCATCTGTCCTTGGGTCTATGTACTCAGTATGCCTGTTTGTCCCAGTTTCTCTTTTACTTTTATAGCCTCAATGTGATGAAACATAGCCATCCAGTCACCCCATCCATCCTGGATTTTAACCAACCGTGATAAAATAAATCATGACAGCTTTGTACTCAGCTGAAAAATTAATATTCATTGCTCAAGTAATGAAGAAAAGGCCTAATATCGTGTAAGTCGTTAGGTACGGCTATCACTTCTGTACCATCTAAATTGTAATATTTATCATGTTTCTGTCCTTAGTGGGCTTTCTAATGGAGACTAGAAACAATATTTTAGAGCTTCCCAGAAGCTTGGTGGATCATGAGAACTATGTTAAAGTGCTCAAGAAAGTCCTTGAAGTTTAATATCATCAGGGGCAAGGGACTGCTTCGAAGACTTAACACAGTTGAATAAAAGCAGGTTGGTAGGCTCTCTGCCATCTAAAAGTTATAAGGCAGAAGAAAACCTAATTTCTGCACTCCCTTAAGAGACTGGGGAAAAAAAGCCAACAGAAAAATAACATCAGCTCCCCCTAAGAATCCAGCTTACTGTTCACTCATCTCAAAGCTTGAACTCCAAATATTTTATGAGCTTCTGTAGCTGTTTTCTAGTAGATGTAGTTTAATCATCACACACATTTAAAGTAACCCTTACCCTAAGCTGGCTTATTTAATTTGAAACCAAAACATTCAATTTTCACCTACCTCTGAAAGGAGGTAAAGAATGTAATGTAAAAACAAAGCCCCCTAATACCTTGCTAAAATCGTAGCTGAAGATCATGATCATGTTAGGGTAAAAAAATGAATTGCAGTTAGTCTAAGATGATTCTGAATTTTGCCTCTAACTGTGAGAAGGAATTACATAGAGAAATCAAATTCAGATGCTTTCCCTATACCCCCTTCCCTGTTGGGATGAATGTCCTTCATCACTGAGTATTTTCCAAAACTACTAATAATTTGCAATGCCTGTCCGATTCTGGGCTTTGCCTGTTTTCATCTGTTGCCTTACCTTTTGGCAGGATTGCCAGTTAAGCAGTGAAAAGGTTAAATGAAGCAGCAGAAAGAAATTCTAGATGGAATTCAAATTCTTCTAAGTGGTTGTATAAGGTAGAAGGCGTGACAACAATATGTGGAGAGAATTTAATACAATCCATGAGTATTACGATATAGATTTTTGCATATATTAACTCATTGAATTATTATGTTGTCTTTTAGCTGGTTCTATCACATAGTGACCTGCGTACAACAAAAGAACACGTGACCCGGTCTTTTGGCAACCTCTCAGTCATTGTTATAATTGAAACTGTTCATTGCAGCCACTGTATCAACTCATCTCATGGAGCTCTTCCTCTTTTTGGTTGATCCTCTGCTTTCAAGCCTGATACACTCCTCCAGGGACTAGATCCTTCTGATAACATGTTCAAATTGTGTGGGACAAAGTCTTGCCATCCTTGCATCTAAGAAGCATTCTGACTGCACTTCTTCTGGAACAAATTTGCTCATTGTTCTGGCAATTGTTGATACTACTGATATTCAAAAATACCATAAACCAAACGCATCAGTTCTTTGGTATTCATTATTCATCTCCCAGAACTGTCTAAGGGATACTACATGGTTTAAAATTAGGAAAGCTGTCGATTAGGGCTGTACCTTTTCACCAATCTATATGCTAAGCAAATCATGCAAGATGCTGAACTATATGAAGAAACAAACATGACAATTGGAGGGAGGCTCACTAACAACTTGTGATATGCAGATGACACAACTTTGCTGAAAGCAAAGAGGTCCTGAAGCACTTACTGATGAAGATCAGAGACTCAAGCTTTCATGATGAATTACACCTCAACAAGAAGATGAAAAGTCCTTAGAACTGGAGAAAATATTGAAGTTGCCAGCCAGCCAGGTGCCGTGGAGTTGGACCCGACTCAGCCAAGGATTTCTTTTTACCTGAATCTGCAATTAATGCCCACTGGAGAGGCGGTGAAGAAACCAACAGATACACTGCATGGGACAAGTTTGCTGAAAGACTTCTTTAATGTGTTAAAAAGCAAAGATGTCACTTGGAGGACATCTGACTCAAGCCGTGACATTTTCAGTCACCTCATATGCAAGGAAAACTGGACAATGAATAAGTGTAGTGGTAGCAACCATGTAGTATTTCTTATGCTATGAAAACAACTGTGTGCTTTACGTACTCATAGAGGTAGTGAAATGATATTTATATTAACACATATGTGTGTCCTCTCAGTTTTTTGTCAGTTTGTCTTACTGTTGGGGCTTTCATACTTTGATCATTTTATTGGAAGGAATCAGTCTCTGGAGAAGGACATCGTGCTTGATGAGGTAGAGGGCCAGTGAAAAAGAAGAAGACTCTCAACTAAATGGATTGACCTGGCAGCTGTGACAGTGGGCACAGATGTGACAATAAGGGTGGCTTAGGATCAGGCAGTGCTTCATTCTGTTGCATGCAGGGTAAGTATGAGTTGGAATTAACTTAGGGCCATCTAAGAACAACAATAAAAATATGTATGTGTGTGTGTGTTCCAAATGCTTTACTTATATATTAATGTACTGGCTATACATGATATGATTGTACATCACACCCACAGAAATTATACCTTGGAGTTCTATGACAATTACAAGTAGAGTTTTTTTTTTTTTTTTAGTTTTATACAATAACTGAGGTTCTAGAAGGTTTAAATAATTCTTCCCAGAAAACATAATTGGTAGAACTGTGTGGAACAGGAATTCAGATCTACTGTAATTCTTTCTTCATAATGCTACAATGTTCACATTGACTTAAAATCTAAGGAAAAGATATTACTCAACCTGAGACAGAAAGGATTCCCTCTGTCTGAGTTGGTCTCGGAAGCTGTTTGAGGAGAAGTGAACTACAGACCAAGTTGAAGGTTGGGGAGATTGATGAGTGGAAGTGAGTATGTGAGCATACATCCCAAGGGAGAAATAAACAAATGCAAGTAGTTTAAAAAGCTGGGGGAAGGAAAGTGAAACGCCCTTTCACAGGATCCCGATGCCTGGAAGGTTAGTTAGCATGGAGAAGGAGGACTGAGACATAGAACTTGATCCAGATGTGCCAGCTGGAAAGATGCCTAGCAGGAGCTTGAACTTCAAGATTAAATCTGTGAAGAGATGTCAAGGACATAAAGGAAAAATCAAACATAATTTGAAAGAAAAAGTTGAAATTCATATGAAAGATGAAGAAAGTCTTCCTTTTTGTTCCCTGGAAGCATTGATGGAAGAGACGGAAAAAACTTTAAAAAGTGAGAGTTTAAGCAGCCATATCATTTGCTGCAGGGAAGTCAGGAATAATGAGTGCATGACATCCAAACATTTATTCTATCTCTAGTTCTTTCCTTTATGATATTTGTCTTCCTACCATTTATTTGTTTCAAAACATTACTGGTGTGTGTGTGAGAGAGAGAGAGAGAGACGTGTGTGTGTATTTTAATAGACAAATTTCATTCCTACAGATGTTTCCTCTAATTTTCTCAACTAATTTCATGATCATGTAATCAAATTCTACTAACTGTGCATTGTGAACTGCATACTGGGCTAAAGGATGTATTCATACATCTTTTACTATAGTGCAATGTCTAGTAAACCTCATGATTTCTCATGACGGATAACACATGTAGACAACACAGATATCATATATGAAGATAATACATGGTCCGACAATTAAGTCTATGAACTTAATTGTTCTAAGTACTCTGTACCTCGTTGCTGAATATCACTATGGCTACCTTCCAAGTCCTCCCCTTGGGAAGCTATACACTGACACCAGTGACTAGTCCACCCTTCGGAGACATTTTGGAACTCTTTTTGGAATGGCCATTGTGCATGGTGGAAAGTTCGCCAACTTAATTGTATAGTTGTCTGTGAGGGAGTTCTTAGCCATAAACAAATAACTGTGTTATAACACCCTCCTTACTCACATGATCTGGCCCCCAGTGATTTTTCCTTTACCTGAAGACAAAGGAAGTATTGAAAGGAAGACACTGTGGTGACATTCAAGACACCAATGATAATATGACAACAGCTCTGAGGCCGTTCCAGAGACAGAGTCCCAAAATTGTTTTGAAGGGTAGGCTAGGCACTGGCATCGGTGCACAGCCTCCCAAGAGGAATACTTCAAAGGTGACTGTACTGATATCCAGCAAGGAGGGACATAGCACTTTTTCTAGGATGTTTGTGGACTTCATTGGGTTTCCTCATCTGTGTATGTATGAACTAAATTTGTTGCCGTCAAATCAATTCTGATTCACACCAAGTCTATAGCGCAGAGTAGAATTGTACCATACAGTATCCAAGGAGTGCCTGATGGTTTAGAACTGCCAACCTTTTGGCACAAAAGTAGCACTTAACCACTACAACACCAGGATATCTATGAACCTATCTCTCATCTCTCTATCCACGCACACACACACACACACTTAAAATCAAGGGAGATCATAAAGGCTCCTGCTATAACCTAACTCATGTTACTCTCCCTTCCACAAGCATACTCACCACATTCTTTTTTCACACTGCAGTTTGAATCATATCTTTGCTTAACTTGCTTCTCATATTAGCCTAAAAGCTGTTTTATCAGCAGCCTGTCAAGTGGAAATGTCTATTTACGGCTACTCTTGCATTTTGCAGCACTCGGTCACTCTCCAAGTTATGAAATGTGACTGTCCTCTGTCTACACAAATAGTCATTTGCACACTGCTTGCTCCTCTTCCTCTTCCCTGTGATTGCCCCAGCACAGGCACACTGATGAACTGTCTGCACGTTAGAACCATACCCTGTAAATTCACTGCTTTACATTGTTTCATCAATTTGAGAACTGTCAGTATCCACAGAGTGTATATTATGTGCTATGCTATGTGTTGGGTGTATTGCATTCATTATTACTCTCAAAACACACAGAAATATAACAGATAGATTTCTTCATTTCCATTTTCTAGGGAAAAGAAGCAAGGAATCAGAGCAGTCATACAAACCGTGCATTTAGTATGTGACTAGTGTCACACCTGGTGGAGAACGCATGCTCACAGGGGTTCTGATTTATCAGGCTTTGCTAATTAAGGAGCCCTAATATAGAACACAGAAAAAAAAAAACCAGAGCTTCTGTTGATTCATACTGTTTTCCTTTAAATGCAAAATGAATTATTTTAATGCAGTCACTCATCTTGGTAAGATACCTGCAAATGCAAATTAGCAAATTATTTGAAAAGAAAGAATTTAAAAAAAAAAAAAAAAAAGCATTTTCATCAAAGAAAATTTTCCACCATTCATTGGACCATTTCTTTCTTTTTTTCCAGGAATACATAAAAGGTCACCTGTCACCCCTTCATTTTGGCTGTCTCATAGATGTTAATTCTGTTCAAGTACACATGCATTTTAATTGCTTACAATTTCATGTCTCAGCATAAATGAGGTTTTGCCATTTCAAAACAAAACCTTCTTCAGTGACCCTGGTCTCTCCTCGTTCTGCTGTTTGCTGGAGCTGTATGACATTATTCTGCTCATTGGTCTTGCTGGCACAGTCGTCATAAACCTACCATGAAAACACTGAAATAAGTTTCAAAGGAAGGCGAAGCATGTGATGCCTTCTGAAAGATATTGAAAACCATGTTTTTGCCAAACAAATACGAATTAGATTACGTCAACAAATAAGCATTCTTTATGTGCAGGGCTTTGAAGTGTTTCCCATCAAGGAAATGAGTGTCAGAATTTATTCATTAAATATTCTTTAACAAAGAATATTTGCAAGTAGCACCCAGGGGACTTTGAAAACTCAAAGGCAGAAATAGAGAAAAGTCTATAATTGTGGGCAGTGAAACATCCTGGGAAAAGAAAGGCAAAATGTCAAGGTTGCCTTCCTAGAAAATAGAGATTTTGCCTGCTCATCTTGTCAGCTGAAAACCAAAACAAAACCTACTCCCATCAGATTGGTTCCAGCTCACAGTGGCTCTATAGATCAGAGTGGAACTGCTCCATAGGTTCTAAGCAACACCTGGCCGGTCGCCACTGCTGACATTTTGGTTAGCAGCCGTGGCATTTAACCGCTATTCCACCAGGGTTTTCCATTTCTTCAAAGCTCTGTCCAATTTGAATGAGGTAGGTGAAACCTATTGCTGACTCGCTATGAATCAGAATCGACTGGACGGCAGAGATTTGGGTTTTACCGCTGACTCTAGGGCAGTGGGTTAACAAGTATTAGCTGGAAGGGGATGGTATTAAAGAAACTGCTCCATTCTGAATCTTAGTTTCTCTAATAAAATTTTTCTCCTAAGATATATTTTTTACTTTTTTAAATTGTAAATTAGAAGATGGTTTACAGAACAAACTAGTTTCTCATTAAACAGTACACATATCATTTTATGCTGTTGGTTAACAACCCCAGGACATTTCAACACTCTGTTTTCTTGATCTTACATTCTCTTTTGCCAGCTCTCCTGCCCCTCCTGCTTTCTAGTCCTTGCCCCAGGGCTGAGGTGTCCCTTTAGTCTCCTTCTGTTGTGTGGGTCTATCTAAATTCTGCAAAGCCCAGTTGCACAGTGGTTTACTGCTACAATTGTTAACCAGAAGGTTGGAAGTTTGAATTTACCAAGTACTCTTTGGAAACTCTATGGGGCAGCTATGCACTTTGTCTTGTAAGGCCTTTATGAGAATAGACTTGACAACAATGGGTTTGGGGTTTTTTTTGTAATCTTTGGCCAAAAGGTAAACCTCAGGAGTGACTGCATGACTGAGCTGCAAGGGAGAAACTCAGGGTTTCTCCATTCTTCACCAGACCAGTTAAGTCTGATCCCCGTGTTTTGTTTTTGTTTTGTTTTTAGGACTTTGTTCTACATTTTCTCCACTGTGTTTAGGACCCTCTGTTGTGGTCCCTACCAGAGCATAAAGGACTCAGTCTGGTGGAGACCTTCATAGATGTGGCCCATTAGTGCTTGTATCGTTCCCTTGTATCTTTAGTTCTCTTCATTCTTTTTTGCTCCTAAAGATGTGAGACCAGTGGAGTATCTTAAATGGCCAATCACAGGCTTTTAAGACTCCAGATACTACTCACCAAAGCAGAATATATAACATTTTCTTTATAAACTCTGCTATGCCAACTGGGCTAGATGTTCCCCAAGACCATGGTCTGCACAGCCTTCAGCCCAGCAACTTGATCCCTCAGGGAATTAGAATGTATCTACAGTACTTTCAAGACCTTGTCTTGTACAAGGTGTGCTGACTTCTAAGATAGATTATTTGAGAAAGGACGAGAGGGAGGGAGGGAAGCAGAAAAAGAGGGAAGGAAAGAGAAGGGAGGGGTACAGAGGGAGCGAGGGAACGAGGGAAGAAGGGTAAGTGGGTAGGTGGGTGGGTGGGTAGGGGAGAGGGACAGAGGGAAAGAGGGGGAGATAAGAAGGGAAGGAAGGAGGGAGGGAGGAAGGGTCAAAAAGAGTATGAATGGTTGTTGCCAACTTCTGTTAGGAGCCTTGGGTACTGTGATGAAACTGTCACACTTACGCAGGGCAGAGGACTAGGTGTAGCCCAATGCAGGGGTTGCCCACTTCCCCCCCCCCCCGCCGCCAGCCAGTGGAGACCCAGTCGCCTGACAGCAAAAGAGTCTCGCAGGCCCACGTAGGGTGGCACAGGGTGGCAGCGGAGGGTTAGGAAACCTCAGTGGCAGAGGCTTGGGAGATGCGTTGCAGAGGTCTTCCAGCTGGCAGCAAGGCCCAGCGCGGTCCGGGGGCGAAGCAGAAGGCTCGGGAGTCCTGCCAGCCCCGGGAGCAGCACAGTGGTACCCAGAGGCAGTGGTACATGAACACAGCATCTGACGTGAACCAGGTGTGCCTGCCCAGCTAAGAATGGACATGAGTAGTTTGGGAAAGGGTAGGAAGTTCTTCTTTGGGAATCTGCTGCTATAGTTTAATGTTTACTTTCTACAAATAATAATAACGGCTTTCACTTCACCGGTACAGTAAAACTGTCTTCTTTGTCCAGCTGAAGCACAGAGGAATGTAGCATGCATAGGAAAGTTGATCCCCGTCGCTCTATGTCTCTCACTTCTAGCAGTTAAATGGCTCCGGGAAGTTTGAGGCACATCATCTCTGCATATGTTGTGCAGAGAGACAGACTATAAATACAGGCTTAGTACTGGCTCCTAAGACATGTCACCTAGTGATGGAGCATGAGCCAAAGCAAGTCTTTTTAGCTTGCAAGCATCCATCCAAGGTACAACAATTTTTCTGTACTTACCTGGAGCAACAGAGGAAGAAGTCGAGTCAGAAACAGAAGGAGGCAAAGACATGAGTGGCTAGTGGCCTCTGTAAATAACTGCCTCCTTTACCATGGGACCAGAAATGTATGGTGCCTGGCTACCAATAACCGAACATTTTGATTTAAGGTTCTAGAGAAGAATCTTTGATGAAAAGGGGGAATATGTAGAATAGAACTTCAAATTTTCTCCAGACTTTTTGCAGCCATGAGAAAATGGATCGTTCCGCTGGGATAATCTTTAAAGCTGAAATTAAAAATATCCTGAAGTTTTCTTAAAACCAAAAAATAATTTAGCCTAACTAGAAAAAAAAAAAATGTTTGCCTTCGGCATTGTGCTCTTTTAAGGGCTATCTATATGGGGCTAAAGGAAACTCTAGTAGCACAGCGGTCAAGAGCTACATCTGCTAACCAAAAGGTTGGCAGTTCAAATCCACCAGGTGCTCCTTGGAAACTCTAGGGGGCAGTTCTACTCTGACCTACAGGGTCACTGTGAGTCAGAAACGACTTGACAGCGGTGGCTTTTATATGGGGTTAAAGTTACACCAGCAACCCAAAAGATTAGATGGGAAGCTTAGGGGGCAGTGAGTGTTATTGGAGGGGGCACTTCTCAGAGAAGAAGGGTGAAACTTGAGGTACCACTCAAAGAATGCAATCAGTGTCACTGAATACAATTCAGTGTTTTCATGTAGAAACATTTGGACTGGTATATGTTTTGCTGTGTATACTCTCAACAACAATGAAAAAAACAATAATTTTTTAAAGTGGTAACAGTAACAAATAAGTAAATGCATTCTTTTGAAAAAGCAGAGTCCTGATGGTGCAGTGGCTAAGAGCTACACTGACCCACAGCTAATAACCAAAAATTTAGCAGTTTGGATCCACCGGCTGCACCTTGGAAACTCTACAGGGCAGTTCAACTCTGTCCTATGTGGTTGCTGTAAGTTGCAATCAACTCAATGGCAATGGGGTTGTATTTTTGGTTTTAAGCTTTGATTTTGAAAAAGTCTTAATAGTGGACAAAGTCTGCTAACATTAAATTGAAAGCTCTGTGAAGTTTGGGATAATTACATAAAGACCCCTGGAGAGTTATGTGAAAAATCAGTGTGAATTACTTAGATGACTAACTGATGAGAGAGTGAAGAAAATTGTAGGAATCCACTAACAAACAAAGAAAATCCCACTACTGTCGAGTTGATTCTGACTCATTACAACACTCTAGACAGAGTAAAATTGCCCATAGAGTTTCCAAGGAGCACCTGGTGGATTTGAACTGCAGACCTTCTGGTTAGCAGCCACAGTACTTAACCACTAGGCACCAGGGTTTCTTCCAACAACAGAAAATCACAGAATAAAAGGACCCATAGAAAAGCAAACACTATGGCACATCCGAGAAACTGTTAATGGTTCCGTAAGGCAGAGGAGCAGTCTTACAAGTATTTCTTTTTTAAAGTTGTGGGATTCTTTGTTTAAAGGAATGCTTTGTGGAAACTCAGTATGCAATATAAAGAACTTCATTTTTTGACCAGGACTATATATTTGAATGAAAACCAGTTTTTGCTGAATGAAAGTCATCTTTTTAGCTGCCTGCCCAGGGTTCCCTTCTGAATTAACTGAGTCAACCCAGAGTGGTCCCAAACCCTGTCATTAAACTCTTAAATTACTTAGCTTCCATGGAAACGGCAGGAGAATGTTTTCTCTGGACCAAGGTTGAGATGTAAAAGCAATGCACTCTGAAAAGAGAACACTGACCTGGGTGCATTTTGTTTATAGCAAGCCCAGCAAATATTTACAACAAAGATGTAATAACAAATTTTTGAGAGGGTCTTAGAGTTAGCCTTGTCTTTAATTCCCCAAGCAATTTAAGCAGATTTTGGTTAACCAAACAATTCTGAGAAGAAGAATCTTGGCATCACATATCCATCATAAATCTGGTCCTTAGCCTCCCTTAGCGACATTACTCATTAAACATAAAGTTTTATGACATGTCATCGTGTGACTATAATTTGTAAGCTCTGACTTCTGTAATTAACTTCTATAACTTCTTCTTTGCCCCTTTACCCCACTTTTCACTGATCAAAACAGTACAAGCCCTGGTCTTTGTCTAACCCCTATAATTATTGAGACTCAGAAATGTGGTTTCATCTTTATAAGGCTTGTTGCTCCCAGTCTAGAACACACTTAAAACCTTTAATAAACCTCTCTGTTTCCTGCTAAAGCAGCACTGGAAGTTTTCTTCACCTTAGTGTAACAACATCCCCTGACTCCTCCCCGCACCCCTACCCCTGGGCAGGTACACAGGCAGCTAATAACTCACTTTGATGACTAAGATGCACATGACAAAAGCCGCGGTTTTTTTCAATCCACTTGTATGTACCAAATACAAAGAGAAATTAAAATCAAAATGAAAGAATACATATGGATCAGATTGCCTATTAGCTATAACAAATGGCAGATTTATGTGAAAAAAAGATATTTAAATTGCTGATGCAATGTAATTATTGACTTAAAATTTTAAAGCCCATAGTAAAGTGTCCCCAAAACCAGTCTATTATTTTCATGTGAAGTCCATACAATATTAGTAACCTTTAGCTTTTTTATTCAAGAATGCATGGTACAATTTAACGCCATTAGAAGAAAATAAATTAAAGGAGTAACACTAAATAAACAAAGCTCAATCAATCCAATAAAATGTAGGAATTGAGAGCAAAGAAATAAAGTAAAAATGTTATGTGGAAAGAGTATTGGAAACAAATTAAAATACACTAGTATTGACAATAATGTAACATAATAAAGAGATACGAAAGTGATTCTCAGATTGCATAACACAAGAATCTGTGCATATAAAAACCAAAAACACATTGCCACTGAGTCAATTCTGACTCATAATGACCTTGTAGGACAGAGGAGAAACACCCCATAAAATTTCCAAGGAACATCTGGTGGATTAGAACTGCCAACCTTTGGGGTAGCAGCCATAGGATCTAACTACTACTGTACCAGGGTTTCGAAGTTCCCTGGGATGGGCTTGAACAATACAATTTCATACTTACACATATTCACATAGGTGTGAAGGAAGGTGGTTGGCAGGATCAGAAAGTTTTAACTATTCATAGTTTCTACTGATCATTTGTTGACACAAAAGTGGTTAATAAACCTTTTGCTGCTGAAATAGTCTTGTCTTACAGCTGAAGACATGCATCGCATTCAATGATTACTGTTTCCACGGCATGAGTCTTTTGGTTCCTAGACACGAGTTCTCTTGTATTACTGAACATGCACAGTGGCCTAGGGTTGGCAGTCGTCATCGTCTGACTACTCAGAGCTAGGTAGATCTGAATTCATCAGGGGCTTTCTAAAGAGTCTGCAAAACAGCTTAGAGGATGAAATTGATGGCGTAGGGCAACAGGGTTGGAAGAAGACTCATTAGCAACCCGCATAAAGCAGGTAACACAATCCTGCTTGCTGTAAATGAAGACAATTCGAAACACTGATGAAGATCAAAGACCACAGCTTTAGTATGGCTTATACTTCAGCATCAAAAAAACAGAAATCCTCACAGCTGGACCAGTAAGCAACACCATGATAAACAGAGAATAGATTCAGGTTGTCAAGGATTTCATTTTACTTGATTCCACAATCAACACTCATGAAAACAGTGATCAAGAAATCAAAAAAATCCACTGCACTGAGAAAATCTTCTGCAAAAGACCTGAAAAGATGTCACCTTGAAGACTACGGTGTGCCCGACCCGAGCCACACTATGTTCAGTCACATCATATGCATGTGAAAGCTGGACAATGAAAAAGGAAAACAGAAAAACTGACACCCTTGAATTGTGGTGTTGGATAGGAATATTGGATATACCACATAGACAGCCAAAACAATGAAACAGATCTGTCACGGGAGAAGTACAACCTGAATACTCCTTAGAAACGCAGATGTCAAGAATATATCTGACAAAGTCTGGACATGTCAGAAGGTATCAGTCCCTGGAGAAGGATGTCACGCTTGGTGGAGAGTCAGTGAGAAAAGTGGAAGACTCTCAAAAAGAAGGTTTGTTGTAGTGGTTCCAATAATTAGTCTAAGCCAGAAATGGTGGCCAGTATGTCACAGGACTGGGCAGTGTCCCCTTCTGTCACACATGGGGTTGCTATGTACCAGGAATGACTTAATGGCACTTTGCAACAGTAACAACACGAGTCGTATTGTCCTAGGTGGGGAACAAAAGAGTCTAGGCTAGAGAAGCGTTGAAGCTGAACATGACTTATGTTAAGAGCTAGACATTCGCCTGCAAACTTAAGAGAATCAATCAGCAGCTTAATTAATCAACAGCCAGCCTAACCCACTCGATGAAAGCAGCAGGTTAATCTTAAGCACTGTTACAGGAGTTGGGATTCTAAATAACCAAAGGTAAGGCAAGATACATCCTTTTGCTTATGAGGCCAACAGCTTCTGGGCACCATTACCAGCCCTCAACTTCTCTGTGTGTACCAGGAGCCTCCTTGCCTTCTAGATATTGTCTATAGGTGGCTTTTATTCAATCAACCAACTTCCTACCAAAGGTAAGAAAAACTAGAAGCTGGGGTCGCAGGCCATAGAACCAGTTACGATCAGATCTGGCCCACTTGACATGCAAAGAACCATCAACCCATTCTCTAGGTGATGCTAGAATTTTTCTTCCATGGAATGGAACCAAACTTTGGAGACCCAAGACTGGGAGAAGACTTTCAGAAACAAAGGATTCAAACCTGAGATCTGGTTTGAGAAGTCACCCTTTTAGACTGAGCAAGTGTGGACAAGGACCCACCCCACAAATGCCCTTTTGGGTCAGACCCATCAACAAACTTGCTCCTTTCCACCAGGACCCTGCCTCACAGTTTTTGCCCCTGATAGAAGCTGTTTCTATTATTTTTCTGGGAGCCACCTTAGTGACATGAGTCTCTCTGTGCTGCTTTCCTTGACTGATCAAATAAAGTTTCTTGTTTTACTTCCAGCCAGTATGTGTCTCTGTGGTCACAGTGGAATGAGACCTGAGACTCTGATAATACATCATTACAGATTGCTGCAAATATTCCAAATATGAACAGATGCTTGAACCTAGGCATTTCTTTTAATCTCCGAAGTTCTATCACAAGGAATAGCCCTCTGAAATAGCACTAAATGCATAGTATTTGACAAAATAAATCCTTAGGAGACAGAGGCAGAGAGAGACAAAGGAAAACAGCTTTTTGAGGAGAACTAAAGCACAAATGATTTGCCTTTGAGTGAAATTTCCTAGTAAGAACAATGACAAAAACTCAGAATAAAGATGCTTGTTTCAGCATTTCCCAAAGAAAGCCGGTAATTTCACGTGTGATTTTTCAGAATGCTTCTTGAATTAATTTGACATTAATTATTCACTTGGTAGCCCAAATTACACATTTTCTTTGCCTAAAAACCAGGTGTGCTTCAAACACCCAAAACATCTGCTATCTTTTGCAAGTCGACAAGGGATAACACTTTAAAACAAGAATATTGCAACAGAAGGGTACAATCTTCATTTTCTGTGGCATCAAAAAGGCACTGAGTAAAAAGATCTTTTCCTCTCTTGATTTTGAAATGCAGTATGACGTCTTGTTGCTAAAGCAAACACTGTATTTAATGGGGAAACAAGACGTTAACTTAAAATGTCAAAAAAAATTCATGTTCCTTTAGTCAGCAGCAAATCCAAATAATTTCAGGTTTAACAACCTATTTTCTACCCTAGACAATTGAAAATGTTATATTTATAATCACATTATCCTAAGGATTACTGTCTTTTTGGAAAAATTATAGGTTTATAATCATTTCAAGGCATAAGCCCCTGAGATGAGCCAAGCTTGACTGATTAATCAATAAAGTTATGCAAAGTGTCAGTTTTACAGTAGAAAGCTTTATATTTTTACAGCCCAAAGCCCAGGACCCCATCTAGAGGGCAGGGCCTCCATGATAAACATGGATGAAGCAGTGGGGAGCTGGCCTGGGCCTGTGTTTACAAGAAAGAAGATGGTATGCCTCTGTAATGTTGTCATGGCCTAAACAAATGGTCACAAAATATTTGGTTTCCTATAGTTACTGAGCCACTTCTATAAACTAGGTTCAAAAATTTTCCAAAGCGCTTTGTTTTTCCTTTTTCTAGGTATTATAACTAGGCTTGTGAGACAAAGAACTCAATTTGGCCTTTTATCTGGTTTCTAAAAATAGTCCTTGGAATTCAAGGGCAAGCCAAGTGACTTGTTTGTTAAAGCATCCATGTAATGTTTAAACATGAGCAAAAGAGTTGGGAGGAAAAAATGAGGCCTAGGGAGGACCACCCCCACTCCCACTCACCCTTTGAGGCCTCCTGTTTGTCAGCAGGCTTAAAGTGATGCCATTCTAGGTTTTCCTCACTATAACTGATGGCCACTCCTTCCTCAAGTTGTCAGGTGGCAGAATCTGCACTGCACTCCATGTGTAGCACAACACATGAGCTTTGGGGTATAAAAATCTCTGGTGGATGGATTTTTCAGGTGTGTCAGGTAGGAAGACAAATAGCAGTGGTTTATAGCCGACCTGACTTACCTAAATAGTAAGTGGGGTCAAAGGTCAAAAGACCAAAGGTGAGTCCCTCACCAACAGTCCAATGTGGCGAGTGTGTAGAAGAGTAGTCGTTTCCATCTACACAGACTTTTCCAGTCTTGGCAGACTAGCTAAAATATGGACCCACATATGTTTGTTGTATTGCCTCTTTTTTTGTAAGTAATGGAAGTAGCTTTCCATGTGCTAATTGTCCTGCGATTGCCTTTTGTGTTTAGGTTCTGATTGGATGAAGGCAGCCTTGATCAAGGGGTTGGAGCCACTTTGGGGAAATCCTCTTCCTAACAGTCTTACTGTCGGATCCGAGTCGACGGCACTTGGCTTGGCAGTAAGTATACCAAAAGGCTCTTTTACACTTTCTGTAAGATTAACTTGTAACAAAAGTAATTAAATGTACATCCATTTATTTATAGGTCGTGTGATTCAGTCTTCAGGATGTTTCACCGAAAGAATCCAGTGCTAGAAGCTCTCACTCATCTATGCCAAGAAATCGGGAAGACAGCTATGTGGCCAGCTGATGGGAAAGAGATCCATGTTGTAAATATTCCCAAGAAAAGTGATCCAACAGAGTGCATAAATTGGCAAACAACATCATGAATATCACGTGCAAGTAAAATTTTGCTAAAAATCATTAAAAAGTGGTTACAGAAGTACATTGACAGATAACTGCCAGAAATTCAAGCTAGATTCAAAGAGAATAAGAAGAGCTATCGTTGCTGATATCAAATGGATCATAACTGAAGCAAAGAATACAAGAGAGATGTATACATTTGTTTCATTGACTATGCAAAGGCATTTGACTGTGTGCATCGTAACAGGTGGTTATAACATTGAGAAGAATGGTGGAATTCCACCATACGTAACTGTGTTTATGAGGAACCCGCACTCAGACCAAGAGTCAGCTGTTCAAACAGAATAAGGGAATACTGCATGATTTAAAGTCTGGAAAGATGTGCATCACTGTACTTATTCAATCTGTGTGATGAAGAAGAACAGAGCAGAGGATCGAAGGAAGACTCATTAACCACTTGCAACATATAGATGATAAAAACTGGCTTTCTCAACAAGACGTCATACTACATTTCAAAATCAGGAGAGAAAAAGATCTTTTTATTCAGGGCCTTTTTCATGCCACTGAAAATGAAGATCGTGCCCTTCTATTGCAGTGTTCTTGTTTTAAAGCTTTGAGTTGTCTGCAAAAGACAGCGGATGCTTCGGGTGTTTGAAGCACATCTCGTTTTTAGGCTTGCTTGCTGAAAGGGAAGAGAACTTGAATCCCTTATTGGTGAAGATAAAAGACCACAGCCTTCAGAATGGATTACACCTCAACATGAAAAGAACAAATATCTTCATAAATAGACCAATAAGCAACATCATGATAAATGAAGAAAGGATAGAAGTTGTAAAGCATTTTATTTTACCTGGATCCACAGCTAACACCCACAGAAGCAGCAGTAAAGAAATCAAAAGACTCATGGTATTGGGTGAATACACTGCAAAAGAACTCTTGAAAGTATTAAAATGCAAATACGTCACTTTAAGGGCTAAGTAGCACCTGACCCAAGCCATGGTGTTTTCAGTCCCGTCAAGTTTTTGTGAAGGCTGGACACTGAGTCATGAAGAATCGATATTGTTGAATTATAGTGTTGACAAAGAATATTAAATATACCATGTACTGCCAAAAATATGCACAAATCTGTCTTGGAAGAAGTACAGCCAACATGCTCATTGACAGCAAGAACAATGAGGTATCATCTCAAACCCTTTGGACAGGTGATGAGAAGGGGTCAGCTCCGGAGATGGACAGACACAGGGGCTGCAACCACAGGCTCAAGTATAAAAATGATTTTGAGGGTGCTGCAGGAGAGGGCAGTGTTTTGTTCTGTTGTGCATAGGGTAGTGATGAGTCACAGGTGTTAATGGCACCAGACAACAACAAATCATTGTTGCTCTGTCAAAACAAGATAATTGATCCTCCTCTCTAAGATGATAAAATGCACATTTTCCTGAAAAGAAAATTCAACACCTTATGACTCGACGGCACTTGGCTTTGGCTATATTACCTTTGCCTGTCTATGGAACAGCTTAACATAAGTAGATAACCCACTTCTGTAGATTTCCATGGTGGATTAGGGTTCACTATAAAAACCAAATCTCTTTCCATGGAGTTGATTCCAACTCAGTGACCCTATGTGACAGAGTAAAACTGCCACATGTGGTTTCCAAGGAGTGACCGGTGGGTTTGAACTTCTGACCTTTTTGTATCAGTGTTAACCACTGAACCACCAGGCTCATTATAGCCTATTACAATGTTTTTTTGTTTGTTTGTTTTTGTTTTTTACCTCATATTTTTCCTGTCTCCAGCCTTTCTGGAGTAAAGGAAATTTTAATGAAGATCAAATGTGTTTAAACACTTTCAGGGAAGAAAAAACTAAAAATCACAGTGGTCTGTTATTTAGAATATACTTCTAAACTAGGTATGTCAGTATAAGAGAGAAAAATTGCTTTCACATATGCAAAGCAGTCATTTTTAAATGGACCTTACAGAAGACAGCAATAATCCCTACTTCTCTCAATGCCCTGGTCTTGATCAATTTTTAAGGTGGTTCTATTTAAGGAACTATTTTTTAGAAGTTCATCTTTCTCTGGAGTCTGACAGTGATGGTAAAAGTAAAGTCATTATCAGCCCTTTAGTGAAGTAATTTACCAAATAGCAATTTACACCTTGTTCCTAATTTCCCTCAACATTAAACTTTGACAAGATGCATCAGCAAATTTATTAACTAGTAACTGATAAATATCAAGGTCTCTGTAAGAACAAATGGACAACTAAGAAAACTCAGCAAAATAAATAATTCAGGTTTTTAAGTGTACCCAGTGAAAACAAGAGAGAGTAATAATTACTTTTCCACTCAATAGAATAATTATGCTGGCAAAACTGCTCATACTTGATGTAATTTTAACATAATTCCTCAATTAACAATTATTATTCTTCAATTATTGAACCTAAGCATATTCAGGAAACCCCAGTAGCATAATGGTTAAGTGCTACACGTGCTAACCAAAAGGTCCACAGTTTGAATTTGCCAAGCTCTCCTTGTAAACTCTATGGGCAGTTACACTAAAGAACAATGTGAAAGGCACAGCTAAACTCACTACACACAGTGGCAAGTTTAACATTGCCTAGACACTCAAAAATTTTAGTAAAACATAACAATTAGCTATTAAAATAAAATGTAGTTGTTAAACTATTACTAATTTTTAGTTCAAGAAAATATGGATGTCAACACTGATTATTCAAGCCACTTTCATGATAAAGAAAATATTGTTTCAGGAAGGTGGAGAGGAGAGGGCACAAGTATTGGCTGAGTGGATACTCAAAATAAAACGTGAAAAAGTGTGGTGTCACAGAATGAGAAGAGCAGACAGAATTGCAGAGAGATGGGTGCTTGGGGTGTTGTATGGAAAATTGACTTGGATTGGAAACTTTCACTTAATGACAATAAAAAAACTAAAAAAGAAAATATTCTTTGAATAGTCCACCTCATTTTCATGCATCTAACTTCTCATTTCCAAGGCCTCATCTCCTAAAACCCAGTATTTGTGTAAAGTTCCACTGCCTCAGCTTACATAACAAGGCATGGTCTAACGTGGAGCTGCAATCAGTGAAGTAACTATATCGTAGATGCTTCACCTGACAATTTTGTGTATATAAAAACAGATACAAATTTTATTAGTATGTTTTAGTCAGCTAGGGCTGCTCTAACAGAAATACCACAGAGTGGATGGCTTTAAGAAAGGAAAGTTTATTCTTACATAATCTGGTAGGCTGCAAGTCCATATTCAGGGTGTCCACTGCAGAGGAAGATTTTCCCCCTTGTCGGCTCTGGAGGAAAGGCCGGTGTTGCATCAGTCTTTGTCCTGGGAGCATCTTGGCACAGGAATCTCAAGTCTGAAGGACGCGCTTTTCGCTCCGTGCTGCTTTCTGGATGGTGTGAGGTTCCTAGTTCTCTGCCTGCTTCTCTTTCCTTTTATCTCTTGTAGGATGAAAGGATTAAGGGTGGGGCAAGCCATACTCCAGGGAAGCTCCCTTTGCAGTGGAGCCGGGAGGTGATTCTATGAAGAGACTTACAGCCCCACCCTAATCCTTTAACATACAGCATAGGAAAACCACAAAACGGAAGACAGTCACAAGATACAGGGAATCATGGCCCAGCCACGTGACTACACTTATTTTGGGGGGGACAGAACTCAATCCATGACATATTACTTTACGAAAAAGAATTTGATACATCAGAATGAAGGGATAAACCATCTTAATCTCTGCAGTACAGGGAAGCTATAGGTTACTTCACCAATACACTATAGCCTGAACATATATTCAAAGACAGTATCACAGATCACAAAATCCATGCTAGAGTGAGTTATAGGGTAATGTGGTCTTTATTTAATTTTTGTTTCAACCACTGGACTCAAAGTACTAAGGGGATAATATGAATTTAAGAGATGGATTGAAAAGCAAAGATGACAATGCTAAGTTTTATAAAGTAATTTAACTTTTACTCATTTTATTTTTCCTATTTTGTCTTTACCTCATTGGGTATAGCAGTGGTCCTTCGTAATTCTATATCATGAGCTAAGAGTATATATGTGATTCTTTTCAAAAAGAACATACTGAGACAAATAAATGAACAAACATATTTTGTCATGTGTAATACTCATAATTAATAAAAGTATGTCAGATTTGTGGTTTTCCAAGATAGAATAATTAATGTAAGTAACCACAAATGTATATTCTTTTTTTCCACCTCTCACAAAATATTTGGGTTTCATCCAACTTGTTTTAATCTAGGAATACGACATAAAGTAAGTCCATTGCCACTGAGTCACTTCCAACTCATAGTGGCCCTACAGGACAGGGTAGAACTGCCCCCATAGAGTTTCCAAAGAGCATCTGGCAGATGTGAACTGCCAATCCTTTGGTTAGCAGCTGTAGCACTTAGCCCCTGCACCACCAGGGTCTCCAACAACATAAAATAGAAAGGTACAATTTTTATCTTGTAAATGAGAAAAGCAAGATTCCAAGAGATAGACTGTGAAAATCAAACTCTCCAGAGAATCAGAACCACTACATACCAGTATAAAGAAAACAACACCTCCCCCCCAAAAGAACCCAGTGACGTTGATTTGGAACAATAACAACAACAAAAAAAAATAGAATGAATACCAGATTATGGCGATGGAAACAATAAACTATCCAGATGCTAATGTTTCTTTGTACTTGGAAACAGTGTACGCCTGTATGCAGACGCTGTGCCTTAATCACTTTACCTACTTTCTCACCCTTCTAGCAGCCCTGCATCCACCTACTCAAAAAGGCACTCAACAAATATCCACGGAATTAAATTGACAGTGATCTTTCTTTAAATTGCTTTGGAGTTAAATTAGGGATCACAGTGGAGAGAGGACTAGACGGCATTCTTCTTCTTTCACCTCAATCGTACAACAAACCAAGTATTGATCATCACACTTAAAATCTTGCTTATGAGGAGAAATAATTCCAGGAATTGCGTCCTCCAAAACGTGGTATGCCCAACAATGATTTTTCAACGCCACCATGCTGATTTCCCAAGGCTGTCTCATCAGCCGTGGAAGCAGTAGTTTTAGGAGTGATGCCTGTGCATGGCAAGTCGGCAATTATTTGAGGAGCTATTTCAATAACTGCACAGCTCTTTGTCTGATTAATGAAACTGTCAATGGATTTATAGCTCCTGTTACAGAAATGTATCATTGGAGATTTGCTGAATGGTGTGTCATAAATTCCAGACACCTGAGAAATTACGACAGAATTTGATCAGAAGGGCTCCTTTCGTCCCCCTCTTTTCACTAAATTCACTTCTCATTATCTACAGCTAGCACTGCCCGCTCGGAGAAAAGGAAGCTATTTGTGACAATATTTTCTGCTTGCTAAAGCCGTTCTTCCTATCACTGTCCACACTATCTAAATTTCCTTGTGAACAATATTTAATCACGTCAAAGTAGATTCAGGGGGGTGGGGAGTAATGTCAGAGAGGAAAGTTTCTTTGCAGCCTATAATGTTCCTGGTGAGTGGAGGCTGAGCCACAAAATACTGCGAAACAAAGCAATAAGACTTGGCAGAATAGAAGTTATGGGCCAAATACTTTGTGCATTGTTAGGAGGGAAGCCTCAGGCTGAGTGTCATCAGGGGCACAGGGTGTGAGTTATCGTCCTATAATTCAAACCTCAAGATATCTGGATATAATTATGAAAGTACAAATATTTTTGTTGTTTCTCTTAAAGAATAGGCAATTTTTTTAAGGTGAGTATGAAGTCACTACTTCATAGTATTCATAAATGTATTCTATTTTTCATTAAATGAACTATGTGAAAAACAGACATGAAATACAAGTGTTCTGTTAAATTGTACATATGTAGATAATGCTATGTAGTTTATACATATAGAGGTACATATACATGTGTATACACATACACATAGCATAAACTAATATTAATCTAAAAAAGTATTAGCTTGAAATAGAATTTTATCCTTAACATATGAAAATGTGTTTTTTGAATAAGTGAGATTAGTAAGATTTTTAATGAACAGCAACAAAAATGGTTCATAAAAACAAGATATGAGCCATCTGAAGATATCCCAACATTATAACCTGGTTTCCTTGATACTAACCAAAACCAAACAACAAATAAAAAAAAAAAACTTCTTAAAAGCTAAAGCATTATAAATTAACAAAACAAGCAAACATAGAATAAATTCCAGTTCACAGAAATGGATGCAGAAAATGTCCAAACTATGTTTTCTTTGTATTTGGGTATGGAAAAAAATGGAAGGAAATCCAAGAGATGAGTTGGTTTTTCTTCTTTCAACCATATACTGTGCATTTAAGAATTATGATGCAAGCCACAATGTACGAGATCCAACAATTAAGTCCACTAACTTAACTGTTCTAAGTGTCACATAACTCGTTGCGGAATATCACTATGGTCACCTTTGAAGTACTGCCCTTGGGAAGCTATGCACTAATGCCAGTGCTCAGCCTACCCTTCAAAGAAATTTTGAAACTCTTTCTGGAATAGCCATTGAGCGTGGTGACAAGGTGGCAAGTTCAAGAACTTAATTTTATAGTTCTCTGTGAAGGAGTTTTTAGCGCGTTAAAAAATAACTAGTGTCACCGGAACACCCACCTTCCTCACCTGATCTGGCCCCCACTGATTATTTTCTTTACCCCAAGATAAAGGAAATATCGAAAGGAAGGCATTTTGACGACTTTCAGGACATCACGGATAAGATGACTTACAGCTCCTACGGCCGTTCCAGAAAAAGAGTTCCAAAATTGTTTTGAAGCGTAAACTAGGTGCAGCTCCTGGTGCACAGCGTCCCAACAGGAGTATTTCGAAGGTGACCATAGTGATATTCAACAGTGAGGTATGTGGCACTATTTCTAGAACGAGTTCACAAACTTAATTGGCAGTCCTCTTGTATTTTAGTGAGTATCAGAGAGATCACTGAAACGTGCAGGAGAGATACATAGCAGCCTCTTATTTAAAAGAAAAGATGCCAGTTCAAACCTTCACCTAAGGCTCCTGCAAGAATAGCCAGCATAGTCAGGCTCAGTACCATCCCCTTTGCACATAGCAATCCATCTAATTCTCACAACAGTTGTATGAAATGAGTACTAACAGCAATCTCATTTTCCAGCTGTGAAAACTGAGACACAAAGACTACACAGCTGGTAAGTGGCAGAGCAAGGACTCGAAGCCAGGTCCTCAGGCTCCAGAGTCTGTGGTCTTTACCAAATTGTTATTCAGACTCCCACAGTGTCATTCTTCAGAAGAGTACATGCAGAAGCTACTCAAGAATTAATCTCAGTTAAACTTCATTTAACACGTATTTCATTCATTGCAGTTACATCTGTTTGGCCACTTTATTTTACATTTCTCCCCCTCCCTGACTCTTATTTTCCCCACATACTCAGGTTCATATTTTACAAAACTGTTACCTTTTTACCCATTAATTTCCAAGAACAGATATTTGAGAATGTGTAAAACTACATATTTGAAGAATAAAAAAAAAAAAATACATAATTTTTGATATCTATGGGAACCAGGTAGAATAAGAGGGATATTCACAAAAATACTTGTAGCTATATACCTAATCTGGACCAGGTGTCAATCATTTAGGAAGTCATTTGAAACCTTGTGTCTTAATATTTTGTGAGCTAAAATAGGAAACAATGGAATTAAATAAAGTATTGATGATTTTTGAGGATTTATAAAATCTCCACACATATTGTAAATACTTTTTGTAAAATGTCAACATATATTGAAAATTCAAGACAACAATGAAAGCATGTTTTCTTTCCTGCTTCTTCAAATGAATATTCTGAGCAAGACTATGAACTGGTTTGGTCTTTTTAAATTCCTCCTGAGAATCTGCATTTCTAACAAGTTCTCTTGCAGTGATAATGCTAATACAGGCTGTGCTGCTAGTTAGACCCAGGTGGATTCTGAAAACCACTAGTAGAACAATGTGTCTCAAAATTGATTATACACAAGAATCACCTTGGAACCTTGTTAAACTGTAGATTCTGATTCAGTATATCTGGGGTGGAAGTAAAAATTCTCAGCAGGGCTTTGAACCAGAGCAAACTGATTTGAAGCTCTGAGTATGGCACTCAGGAATTATCAGTGAACGTACCAAAAAACCAAAACAAGCAAAAGAGACCCGTTGCTATCTAGTTGACGCTGACTCATACTGAGTCAGCATGTACTCCTTAAGGTTTCCAAGGCTGTCACCCTTATAGAAACTGACTGTCATATCTGCCATCGGAGTGACTGGTGGGTTCAAACCACTGGCATTTTTGGTTAACAGTCAAGCACTTAACCACTGTGCCATCAGGGCTCCTTAGTCAAAGTACGGAGGAACCAAATCAGCAAAACTGAATTTTCATTAATTTTAGGTAAAATGTGATGACTAATTCTTAATATAATGGTTAGATCAAGAAGCAGTCATTTGAACAGAAAAAAGGGGTTGCTGCATGGTTTAATTAAATCAGAAAAGGTGTACACAAAGTTGTATCCTTTCACCATAACTTTTCAATCTTCATGCCAAGCAAATAGTCTGAGAAGTTGGACTAAATGAAGAAGCACGAGGCATTAGGATTGGAGGAAGACTCGTTAACAACCTATGTTGTACAGAAAACACAACCTTGCTTGCTAGAAGTAAAGAGGATTTAAAACACTTACTGATGAAGATCAAAGACCACAGCCATCAGTATGGAGTGCACCTCAACATCAAGAAAGCAAAAATCCTCACAACTGGACCAGTAAGCAACCTCATGATAAATGGAAAAAGAATTGAGGTTGTCAAGGATTTCATTTCACTTGGTTCCAAAATTAGTACCCATGGTACCAGCAGTCAAGAAATCAAAACACTGCATTGCATTGGAAAAATCTGTTGCAAAAGACCTCTTTAAAGTGTTAAAAAGGAAAGATGTTAGCTCGAAGACTAAGGTGAACCTGACCCCAGCCATGAAATTTTAAATCATATGCATGTGAAAGGTGGACAATGAATAAGGAAGACAGAACTAAAAATGATGCCTTTGAATTGTAGTGTTGGAGAAGAAAATTTGATATATCATGGACTGCTGAAAGAACGAACAGATCTGTTCTGGAAGAAGTCCAACCAGAGTGCTCTTCGGAAGCAAAGAAGGCAGGACTGCATCTGACATACTTTGGACATGTTATCAAGAGGGATCATTCCCTGGAGAAGGACATCATGCTTGGCAGAGTAGAAGGTCAGAGAAAAACAAGAAGACCCACAGGACAATGGAATGAAAACCAGTAGCTGCAACAATGGACTTAAACCTAAAAACAACTATGGGCATGGTGCGGGACCAGGCAGTATTTCATCCTGTTGTGCACAGGATTGCTTTGCACTGGATCTAACTTGACAGCACCTAACAACAGTCACAACAATATATTGCTGATCATACCAGTGGGGGAGGAAAAAAAGAGAAAAGCCACTGAGCAACGTAATCTGCTTCAAAGAAAAAAGAAATTGGAAATCTGGTTAATAAGATTCACTTCCTTTCTTTAATTTTTGAAGCCCAAAGTGGAAGCTTAAGGAATGGGGGAAAATTATAAATAATCTTGTGCAGTAAATGTGACAAGTTCTCTCTAAGGAGACGCTAACTAAAAAACACCAAGTTGCCGCAGAGTTACTTCTGACTCGTGGTGATCCCATAGGGCTGAACAGAACTGCCGTAAGAAGTTTCCAAGGAGCACCAGGTGGATTCAGACTGCCAACCTTCTGGTTAGCAGCTGTAGCTTTAAACCGCAGTGACACCAGGATCCGTGTGAGAGGTAAGGTATTAAAAAAAATAACCTGACCTCTTAACTACAGACCTGAGGTTAAATAAAACACAAAGATTCTCTACAGAAAAGCTCAGCAGTCCCAGTCTCAGAAACAGAAACTGTCAGAATTTCAAAAGTTCATAAGAACAGAGATCTCCTCGGAAGAAATCTAGGATCAGAATAAAAAAATGAAAATAAAATAACAAAGTGAAAAAGCACACCAGCCAAACTTACCCACTGGGTCTCACCAGAAATGAAGACTTTCGAGAAAGACCAACCAAAGATAATGAGACCTACTATGTAACCGGTACTGGATCTCCAGCATTTTGCAGCTACGAGAGTTAACCTTGCATAGTTCATCCAAGAAGTGAAAGAGAGTCACATGTGTCACTCTTGGGGCAGAGAGCTTTGCAAGAAGAGTCATCAGAAGAAAGGTAGAGTTCAAGTTCTTTGAAATTGGTTTCCCATAGTTCCTACAGCTGAAGGTAAGCTATGCATTATGTGGCCTTTTTAGCCCACAGCAAGCCAGGATCAAATGATTTCAATTATTTAAACAAGAAAGTTTATTTAAATACAGGGATTTTTTTTTTTTTAAATCTCCCTCTGATTGGGTGGTTTGTATTAAAACTTATATAAGTGATGTATATAAGTTACCAAGTTCATTCTGTTCTCTAGTGTTTTGGAGTATCTATACGTGTGTCTGAGTATGTGCATTTACGTGAGAGTTTGTGTACATTTGTACATTTGTGGTTTTGCAGTTTATCACAGAATTTATAAAGTCTGTTATGATGAGATTGGTCATTGTGAATAACTCTATTTAGGACCAAGAAGGTCAGACTCTTGCTATATTTTCATATCCCATAAATGTTATTTATTTTTGCTAGAGCCGTGTTTAGTTAAGACAAAATGTTTAGGAAGAAGATCTGCCTAGTATGGATTCAGAAGTGCACCTAAATAAACCCATTTTAAAACATTTTTGTGTTATTATAGTACTCTTAAGAAAGTCCTTGAATGCTAAAAGGCATTCATAATATATTTTTTACACTGTAAGGTCTATAACTGTAACATTTAGAATACTTCTAGAATGCCCTGTCACAGCCTTAAGTCACATCTGAATGTTTTATAAGGCTAGAAATTATTTACAGCAGACTTGAACAAAATCTTCTCAGGGAAAGACAAGATGTGACCTAATAAAATAACTTCAATGTTACAGAGAGGCAGTGTCTCATATAATAATTTCAAATGACCCTTTAAAAATAAGCCCATGTGAGAGAGATTTCTGTGCTCTCTTTGAAGAACCTAAGACCCACGGTAGCAGCTTCTTGCCTCGTACAGCGTTCTCACCAGTGACTTCTACACGGAGGTGGGGTGTCGGGCTGTGAACAGTTCTTCTTTTACATAGTCTAAACGGTAGCTAGGTGGCCCTTTTCTAGGGTACAGATATTAAAGTAAGAAGGACAAAAAGATGCCTGAGTCCCCTTATTGGGGAAAGCTAACTTCCTCTATCAGTCTACCTTCCATCTCCGAATGAGTAAAAAAAAAAAAAAAATTGCTAACTTAGAAAAGGTCTCCAAATTTGCAATAGTTTCTCCCTCTACTTGGAACACTCTTCATTCCAGTCTTAGATTAAATACTATCTCTTTACACGAGTAGCCAAACTAATGGAAAATACACCAAATGCATGGCGGTTGAGTCCATTTTGACTCACGGCAACCTTATAGGACAGCGTAGAACCGCCCCATAGAGTTTCCAAAGAGGGTCTGGTGAATTTGAACTGCTGACTTTTTGTTTAGTACTTGTAGAATTACTATACCACCAGAATTTCCAACCAAACTACAGCAGTGTTTATTTCTCCCATTATTCTCTATCCCAACTCATTCTCGGTATTCTCGATAGCGTTTGCATTAATGCCAGTGGCACACAGTTGGCTAATTAAATGACTTCACAAAGACTCTAACTAAAAGCTTGAGTAACAGTAAAGGTAGAGCAAAAGAAGAAAGTCTAGGCAAGCAGCAGAGAAGTCTGAGACTTCAGAGCATGGTTTGCGGTCCGATCTCAGTCACTCAGTGTTCTTATCTTTAGACTCTGAGCCACCAGGATACATTCAAGGTACCTTCGTCTTGGAGGAGACATGGCAAAAGTTTAGATAGAGTCTTTATGAATCAGAAGCAACTTGATGGCAATGGGTTGGGTTGGGTTTGGGTTATCACTTTCTGGTAACATACGAGGTCCAAAAATTAAGTCAGTGAACTTAATTGTTCCAAGTGCTACATACCTCATTGCTGTATATCACTGCAAACACCACCAAAGTACTCCCCTTGGGAAACTATGCACCCATGCCAGAGCCTGGTCCACCCTTCAAAACAATTTTGGAACACTTTCTGAGATGGCCATTGTGCATGGTGGCACAATGGCAAGTTCCAAGCCAAGCCAGCCACAAGTTTCAAACTCAACTGTATAGTTGTTTGTAAGGGAGTTTTTAGCCAGTAAGCACACAGCTGTATTGCAACACCCTCTCTACTCGCCTGCTCTGGCCCCCAGTGACTTTTTTCCTCTTCACCCAAAGATAAAGGAAATATTGACAGGAAGACATGGTAGTGACATTCAGGACATCAAGGGTAATATGATTACAGGTCTGATGGCCATTCCACAAAAAGAGCCCCAAAGTTGCTTTGAAGGGCAGACTAAGTGCTGGCTTCAGTGTATAGCTTCCCAAGGGGAGTACTTCAAAGTTGACCATAGTGATATTCAGCAATGAGGTGTGTCGCACTTTTTCTAGGATGAGTTCACAAACTTAATTGACAGTTCACATAGCCGAAATCAGGTCATGTAACTGGTTAGACCAAGTGCAGTCTATCAGTATAAACAATTTTAGAAAACAGTACAGACAAGCTGGCCCCAAGTGCCTCCAGGAAAGGCTTGAAATTTATACCCAAAGAACTAAACTGACTGCAGTCAAGTCTATCCTGACCTTATTAGAGGGCAGGTAGAATTTCTCCACTGAGTTTCCAGGGAGCATATGGCAGAGTCAAGCTGCTGACCTCTAGCTTAGCAAACTTATCACCTAACCAGTGTGCCGCCATAGTTTCTGAACTTTATACGGCACATTAAAAATCACTAATTATTATATTTCATGACCATCTTGGCCAAGGGTCAGTGCCAGGGTTCTAATCATCCCTACCAAAGCCAAACAAAAGCACTACTGTCAATTCAATTTCAGTTCATGGTGAGTCTATAGGACAAAGTAGATGTGCTCCACAGTTTCCAAAGAGGTACTAGTGGATCTGAACTGTCAACCTTTTTGTTAGCAGCTGTAGCACTTAACCACTACAGCTCCAAGGTTTCCAGTCATCCTTAGGGATGAGAATTAAGGTCTCACAAACTATCTTTACATAATATCAGTCTTTACTTATTATTACTTTGTAATTTTGTATTTATTTATGCCATCTATCATTATTGTCCATTACTTGTAGGCTTCAGGGCCAGAAAACAAATGGTGACCCCAACCACTCTTCCTCCACCCTCTAATCCTTCTAGCCTCATAAGCAACCTTCAGTGCAAATTTCTAATCTGTGTGTCCCCTCAGGTTAGGATTGTGAACGGTATTGATTCAGTGGATTGATCCTCAGAGGATTAATCTAGGAAAGACTCTCAAACAGATACTGGAAGCATAAGTGTGTCCATCGAGGCAGAGACTCCAGGGATCCTGAGTATTTGGAGCACGAGCTTGCAATGTGTAGTGGGGACATGACTCCATATACTTGGCACTGTAGTCTCTTTACCCTGAGAGGAGGGACAGGGTCAAAGGAAAACCTGAGTGTGGCTCTCTAAAGCATAGGGAGTAGGATAGAGGTAAGGCTGCGTACCTGTGTTGTGCTTTCTATTTTACTGCAAGTAACCTATGTGACGACAGAGACCGTGACTGTTTTCTGAACCATCACGAGCTCAGTGTCTAACATGGTGCACAGTGGGCACCTGATATTGAATGGATGAATAAGGGAAAGAATGAGTGAATGATCAAAGCAAACCAGCTTCTGGAAATACATATCTAGATTTGTCCTGTCATGTCTGAATGTGTCGTTGGAGCACAGAACATGATTAGGAATAGGAAAACTACAGTCTAGCATGTTCACTTAGTTCCTATAAGCTCCTATTATTATTAGAGACCTACATTCAAAGATTAAAATATGGACTTGCATCAATTATATGGCTTGAGAGGTTAGCTGTATAATTCATTTGCCAATGACAAATCTAATGAATTAGTCATATAACTTAAATATTAGAGATGCAACTTAGAATTGCACTGCATGTTTTATTTAAAACTTGATGCACTGTGCAAATAAATCTTTAAAATACACTTCTAAATCAAACTGTAAATAAAAATGTAAAGAATAGCAGCCCATAGACGCTAGGGAGGCAGATGATTGAATGGCCCTGGGTATTCAACTTGCATGGCAAAGAGAGGCAGCTTGAAATGAGAAGGACAGAGAAAGGCTAAGAAGAGAAGGAGCAGAAAGGGAAATTGATCAGAGTCTCATGCCTCCAGCATCAGTATTTATTGTACTTGGCCAGTCCATACTTTGCATTCTACCAGGTGCTATGAGACACTGTTCTATCAATTCTGGTGTTACTGAATCATCTGGAATTGGAAGTAGGCCAAGAAATGGAAAATTTGATTGTCCAAAAAAGTTACTTTGGCTATTTATAACGAACTGAGAAAAGCAAACACTTCCAGATGAGGTGCTATTGCCAAGGCAGACTACTGATTAAAGCCATGATTCAAGGATTGCGGACTGAAAAAAAAAAAAAAAACTAGTAAATATTGCTACTCTGCATTTTGTCCCTGCCTATCTCCCTCCCACATATTATTCTCACTGGGATATGGTCACTACTTCCCTGAATGACACCCTTCTGAGACTGACATTTCAACAGCCCAGATTAAGATCAGTGCTTTCTCTGCTGATGTCTTTTTGTTTCTGTTTCCTTATCCTCATCAATCACAGTTTTGTTTGTGTCTCAACCCAAATCCATTTCTGTTGTTCCTTAAGTAGCTTATATTCACCTACAGAACGTAGGAAAGAATCATTTTTAAAGATATCCTATAGATTTTTTTAAACTTCTTTTTTTTTCTTCCAGGTACACAGTACAAATAGTTCATTGTATTTTGAAGTGATACATGCCTGCTACACTATTCTTAGCAGAATATAATGGATAGTTTGTGGGAATTAGTTTCCTTGGTTATTTTTCTTTTTCTTACTCTGTTTTCCCAACTCAGCTTCTTTGAGTCAGCTCTGAAATGAAAGGAATAGAAGTAACATTTATGTTCACTAAAGATGTCATTTCATGTTTTTGTTTTCTATAACTTAAATGCATCTGGTAACAAACTTTGGAAATCACAGACTGAAAATTTCAAATAATTAAGATTGGTTTTCAATTTTGAAATACAGAATTTTTCTTTAAAAACAAAATACTTTACCAATGTTAAGAGTAGATACACCTAGGCAAGAGTGAGAAGTCCAGTTAGCATCCTCTGTTTGTAAGTGCTACCTTGTCATTGTTTGAAATCTTCCTTCACAGACAAGACCTCAGACCACGTGCTTCCTTCTGTCTAATTCCTCAGGGTCCATCTGAAATTCCTCTTATTCCAAAACCCATTCACTCCATGCCTTTTACCATCTGTACTGTCCATATCCTCATTTGTCAGTTGAATATTTATTAAAATATGAATTCCTGTCTATGCTTTTATTATTCTGGGTGTTATTTCTCTTACCACAAGTATTGTGTCTCTAACAAGATGATTAACTCCATTTGGCAGGGACCTTTTGGGAAACCCTGAGAATGTACTTGTTAAGTGCTACAGCTGCTAACCAAAAGATCAGCAGTTCAATCTCACAAGACATATTTCGGAAATTCTAGTGGAGCAGTTCTACTCTGTCCTATAGGGTCGCTATGAGTCACAGTTGACTGTGTGGCACTGGATTTGGTTTAAGTTCCCTATCTTCTGTTTCTTAATCATGCATAACACCGAAAAGAGCTATGGATAATGTAGAAAGTCAGAAGTTTTTGAGTTTGATATTTACTTACTAACATGTCTGTGTAATATTATGTCTTGCAAACTGATTTTATGTCGTCTAGTTTACTTAATTCTCATAATAACTCTGAATGTTATCATTCACATATTATGGGTGGTTAAAAAAATCTGAGAAAGAATTGTGTTATACAGTAAGCAATAGTTTAAAACTTAAAACAAAACCACATGACCTCAAGAGTAAAAGCCTTGCTGTAGTGTTGGGGACAATAGGAAATACATAGTTCTAACATTAAGGTTGAATATGAAAATACTTACACTTCATTAATAGTGTTTTTCCAACAACTCACAGGTGCACACCCTGTGAATAATGAAAATATTCTAGCCAAGACAGGGCAGCAGCTGTGTCTCTGTCATACACCCACTTCATAGGGTATGTCTGCATCTGTGCCACCACTAAGGTGGTTTTATTAATACCTTTGGTGATACATCACAATGCATAAACTAACATACAAAATGCAAAGAGAGCAAACCAGAGAGAAGTCAAACTAGTGATAAAAACAAGCAACATCCGTGGTACAAGATATACAGACCCGATAGACGATAATTGATTATCTTCTGTAGATCTTTTCTAAATGACTATGAAGGTGGATAAGCTTATTAGAAGAGAGGCTACAGGTAAATTCAGAGGTGGAGAAGTATAGTGGCCACATAAAAACTGTATGATTTATAAGGTGAAAAATTCATTTTTTGCCAATACATGCTGCAGAATTGAATGGTCATTACTGCTTTCTCTCTCTGCAGCAGACTAGTGCTACTCTCCTCCCTGAACAGGTAATAAAGTCGTTGTGCCTCAGGTGATAAACAAAACTAATGGCGCAGGTAGAAAAGAGTCTGGACCATTTAACTGCCAGTTGTCCATTTCTAGGATAAACAATACGCCATTTTTTGAGAATAGCATCCTGACTCAAAGACATTCTGATTATGTGTACACGCTGATGTCACTCTCTTATATCATCCTGATAGTGACAAGTCACGCAAACAAACAGGCAAAAATATTTTGCAGTTTCTTCTAACTTGATTGATAAAGAGCCATTTCACTCAAGCTTATCTTATTTTTCCTTAGTCCAACTTTATGTATGTACATGAAATAAATGCTTTTATTTGAGTCTCCTTAAAATAGTGGAGACTGAGCCCTCCCTTAGAAAACACTTCTCATATGAATGTACTGAATGTTCCTATAAAAAAAATGCCTTTGATTAAAGATAACACCTAATGATGAATGGATGTTACATTTCTGCTAAATGTTTCATTAGCTTGGTGTTGTGGTTAGGCTAATGCCAGCAGTCGTGTTAAGATTAGACCTGATTATTCATCCGAATGCTATGCACCACTTCTTTTACACTCTAAAGGCCCAAGAACCATTCTTCAGAGGTTCATGCTATATTTTTCTTTTCCTTCATTGGGTTTTAGCTGATAAATAATTCATCTCCCATTTATACTTATTATATTCATCATCCATGGTTGCCATGAGTTGGATCCGACTCGACAGCACTTGGCTTGGCTTGGCCATGGCATTCATTCATTGTATAATTTTCAGTCATCCAGTTGACTTTAGTTTTATGTATCTGAAACCGTAACTCTGCTTTTTTAAAAATTAAAGTTTAATTTACTTAGTTCTAGTGTGTTAAGTAGATCAATTTCAAACTAATAATAAAATAATGCCTGTACAAAATTCATAAAATACAGAAAAGCAAATAAGAAAAATAATGTGCCATTATATGCAAACATGTATATGGAATAGGTGTACTATGGACCAAAAATGTTAGCAATTGTTATCCCTGATGTGTGTGACCTATATATATACACATTTATATACATATATATACATGTGTATGTATATGTGTGTGTGTATATACATATATGTGTGTATATAAATACATGTGTGTGTGTATATATACACACACACACATATGTATACACATATATGTATGTGAGGTCTGAGTTCACAAACTCATCCTAGAAGAAGTACTTTGAAGGGTGGACTTGCACTAGGCGCTGGCGTCAGTGTCCAGCTTCCCGCAGAAGTACGTTGAAGGTGACCATAGTGATATTCAGCAATGAAGTATGCAGCACATTTTTTAAGATGAGTTCACGAACAAAATTATCAGGCCTGCAAAATTCCTCATGTATGTGGAAACCCTGGTGGTATGGTGGTTAAGTGCTACAGATGCTAGCCAAAGGGCTTACAGGTCAAGTCCACCAGGTGCTCCTTGGAAACTCTTTGGGGCAGTTCTATTCTGTCCTACAGGGTTGCTATGGGTTAGAATGGACTTGACAGCAACATTTTTTTTGTTTGTTTTTGTTTTAGAAATGTATATATGTAAACTTGGTGATATAGTGGTAAACTGCTTTGGCTCCTAACCAAGAGGATGGCAGTTCATATCCACCAAGTGCTCCTTGGAAACTCTATGGGGCAGTTCTACTCTTGGAACAAACTCTACGGTACCTACAGCATGTATATAGCATGTATATGTAAGTATATACATAAAAGGACTGCTAATTAAGTTCACAAACTCACCCTAGAAAAAGTGTTACATGCCTCATTGCTGAATATCACTATGGTTACATCCAAGTAGTCCTCTTGGGAAGCTATATGCCAACGACAGTGTCTATTCTCCCCTTCAAAGCAATTTTGCAACTTTTTTTGTGGAATGGCCACCAGAGCTGTAGTCATTCTACCCTTCAAGTCCCCAGTGTCATCAAAATGTCTTCCTGTCAGTGTTTCCTTTATCTTTTGGTAAAGAAAAAAGCCAGATCAGGTGAGTAGGAAGGGTATTCCAATACAACTATTTGTTTGCTGGCTAAAAACTGCCTCACGGACAATGATACAAGTCAGTCTGCAAACTTGCCACCTTACCACAGTGCACAATGGCCATTCTAGAAAGAGTACCAAAATTGCTTTGAAGGGTTGACTAGGCACCAGTGCGGGTGCATAGCTTCTCAGAAGGAGTACTTGGAAGGTGACCATAGTGATATTCAACAATGAGGAAAGTAGCACTTAGAATAATTAAGTTGCGGACTTAATTGTCATACCTAGTAACCAAATTAATTCCCTTGGGAAGATTGAGTAGACTATTTACAAGATAGTGTTGTTAAATGACCTAAATTCTGTCTGAGAAAAGACTTGAATATACGTTCAATGGGCATGAAATGTATTACATTCTTTACAATACAATTTTGCTTTCTCTTGAGCATAGGGAATATGAACTAAGAGGCAAGCAATCAAATACGACTAAGAATGTTAGAATTAGTCACACTCATATTTTAGAACTGGTAATGGCATTAAAGTACTAATTAATTAGTCCAATCTTTCCAATGAAAGATATGAAAGCTAAAGCCAGGAAAGTCTAAGTGACTCAGAAGGTCCCATAATTAGAGGAGGAAAGAGTCAGGGTTTAAATCCAAATCTTAGAATAGAAAGAATCTTAGAATAGAAGGAATCTCAGAGTACATCTAGGTTGAGTGTGTAATTTTAAATACACAGTAACGGAGACCCAGAGAAGCAAACTACTTGCACAAAAATCACACAAGGTACTAGTCACACACTGGAGGACTCAGGAAATGGTAGTGTTGTAGTAGTTAAGAGCTATGGCTGCTAATCAAAAGGTTGGCAGTTCAAATCCACCAGATGCTCCTTGGAAACTGTGTGGGTTAGTTCTACTCTGCCCTAAATGATTGCTAGGAGTTGGAATCAATTGAATAGCAACAGGTTTGGTTTTGGTCTTCGAGAATCAGATGTGGAATCTCTAAGGCAGTATTTACTAGACACATGTGACTATTTGACACTAGAAGTGTGATGAGTGCAATCACCTGAATGATCAATCTTATTTAACTTCAATTAACTTACTTTTTTTTTCTAAACTAAGCACTTATAAAATGTTTCTTGATTAAACACAATTTGGTAGAATACCATTTAACTGCTGCATCATGTCATGTAAGATATTAATGTTTTATAGCTCTCTGTGTGCCTGTATTTCTTAACATAATTAATAGAAAATATAAAATGCAACTTGTATTTCTAATGTTGTTGTGGTAGTGGTTGTTAGATGCCATCCAGCCAGTTCTGACTCATAGCAGCCCTACGTACAGCTAAAGGGAACACTGTCGAGGCCTATGTCTTCCTTAATCCTTATTACATCTGAGCCAGCTGTTCCAACTGCTGTGTCAATCCGTCTCATCAGCAGTCTTCTTCTCTTTCAAAGACCTACTTTACCAAGCATGATGTCCTTCTCTGTGGACTGGTCCCTCCTGATAACATGAGGTGAAATCTCTATGTCCTTGCTTCTAAGGATCATTCTGGCTATACTTCTCTCAAGGCAGACTTGATTATTATTCTGGCAGGGTATAGTATATTCAATATCCTTCCAACACCATACATTAAAGACATCTATTCTTTGGTTTTCCTTCTTCATTGTCCAGTGTTCTTATGTAAGCACAGTAGCCTTGATCAGGCAGGCCTTAGGCTTCAAAGGATATTTTTCTCTTTTTAAAACTTTCAAGAGGTCTTTTGCAGCAGATTTGCCCAATACAAAGCATCTTTTAATTTTGCGACTGCTTCTTCAATGGGTATTGATTGTGGATCTAAGTAAAATGAAATTTTTGACAACTTCAATCTTTTCTCCTTCCATAGTGATGTTGCTTATTGGCTCAGTTGTGAGGATTTTTATTTTCTTTATGCTGAGGTACAATTCACCTCAGTACCTTTGAAAATTGTTTCTTTGATATTCATCAGTAAGTGTGTTTCAAGTCCTTTTCATTTTCAACAAACAAGCTGTGTCACCTGCATATAACAGGTTGTTAACGAGTCTTCCTCCAATTCTGGTGTCCCAATCTTCTTCACGAAGTCCAGCTTCTCAGATTATTTGCTTAGCATACAGGTTGAAAAAGTATGACGAAAGGATACAACTCGCACACACACCTTTCCTGATTTTAAAATCAGACTCAGTATCCCTTTGTTCTGTTCAAGCAATTGTTTCTTGATCTATATACAAGTTTATCATGAGCAAAATTAAGTGTCCTGAAATTACAGTCTTATCTATTACTTATTAAAATTCTCACAGTCAATTCTTTTATGTAGTCAATAAAAAACAGGTAAACTTTCTGATATTCTGTGCTTTCAGCCTGGCTCCATGTGACATAAGCAACAATACTGCTGATTCCATATCCTCTTCTGAATCTGGCTTGGATTTCTGGTAGCTCCCTGTGGATGTACTCTGTAACCATTGTTGAGTGACCTTCAACAAAATTTTACTTGCACGTGATATTAATGATACTGTTTGATCATTCCTGTATTCTGTTGGATACCTTTCTTTGGAATGATTACAAGTATGTATTTATTCCAGTTGCTTGGCTAGGTAGCTGTCTTCCAAGTTTCTTGGCATAGATGTGTGAGCACTTTCATCACTGAATTTGTTTATTGAAATATCTCAATCAGTGTTCTTTTAGTTCCCAAAGCCTTATTTTTTAGCTATGCCTTCAGTGCAGTTGGACCTCTTTCTTCAGTACCATTGATTCTTGAGCATACACTACCTACTGAAATAGTTGAATGTCGACCAATTCTTTTTGGTACAGTGATTCTCTGTATTCCTGCCATCTTCCTTTGATGACTCTTGTGTTTTTAAAATTTTGTCCATAGAATCCCTCAGTACTCCAACTCAAGACTTGAATTTTGTCTTTAGAACTTTCAGCTTGTGAAATGTGAAGTGTGTTCTTTCCTTTTGATTTTCTAATTCCAGATCTTTGCACATGTTGTTATGATACTTTGTCTTCTCAGGCTGCCCTTTGAAATCTTCTGATCATTTCTTTTACTTCACCATTTTGGCTACTCAACCTTCAAGAGTGACTTTTAGAGTCTCTTCGGACATCCATTCTGGTCTTTGCTTTCTTATCTGTCTTTTTAATGAGCTCTTGCTTCCTTCATGAATGAGGTCCTTGATGTCATTCTAAAACTCCTCAGGTCTTCAGTTCTTAATGTTCAGTATGTCAAATCTATTCTTGAAGTAGTCTCTAAATTCAGGTGGAATATACTCAAGGTCACACTTTGACTTTCATGACCTTGTTCTAACTTTTTTCAGCTTCAGCTTGAACTCGCATATGAACAGTTGATGAGATATTCCATAGTTAGTCCCTGGACTTTTGTGATGGATGATACTGATTTTCACCATAGGCTGTTTCTAAAGATGAAGTCAGTTTGATTACTGTGCATTCCATCTGATGAGGGACATTGTATAGCCACTGTCCCTGTTGTTGAAAGAATGCACAATGAAGAAGTTGTTGGTATTGCAAATTTCCATCATGAGATATCCAGCATCTTTCTATCACTAAGGCCACATTTTCCTTTATTTTCAAATTTTTCTTTATTTTCTTCTTTATTTTCAGCATTCACATCCCAGTTACCAGTACTTATCACTGCACTGCATGTTTAATCAACTACAGGCTTCAAGAGTTGGTAAAGTCTTTAATTTCTTTGTCTTGAAACTATGGTAGTTACTGTATAATTTGAATAGTAATCTTTCTTGCAGGCATATGAATATTATCCTATCACTGACGACACTATATTTTAGGGTAGATCTTGAAATGTTCTTTTTGGTGATGAATGTGATATCATTCCTCTTCAATTTGTCATTATCAGCATGGTATACCACATTATTTTTGTTGTTGTTATGTGCCATCAGGTCGATTCCAACTCAAATCAACCTTAAACACAGCAGAATAAAACACTGCTCGCTTCTGTGCCTTGCCCACAATCGCTTTAATGCTTAAGCCCATTGTTGCAGCCACTGTGTCAATCCATTTTGTTAAAAGTCTTCCTCTTTTTTGCTGACTCTCTACTTTGCGAAGCATGACATCATTTCCCTAGGGACCAGTCCCTCCTGACAACAGACCTAAAGCATGTAAGATGCAGTTTCACCATTCTTGGTTACAAGGAGTACTCTGTACTTATTCCAAAACAGACCTGTTTGTTCTTTTGGCAATTTATAGTTCATTTAATATTATTCTCAGCACCACAATTCAAAGGCATCAATTCTTCTGTCTTCCTTATTCATTGTGTAGCTTTTGCATGCATATGATGTGATTGAAAATACTACGGCCTGGGTTAGGTACACTCTATCTTCAAGGTGACAGTTTTAGTTTTCAATACTAGAAAGAGGTCTTTTGCAGATTTTCCCAGTCCAAAGAATCTTTTTATTTCTTTACTGCATTTTCCATGGATGTTGGTTTTGGAACTAAGTCAAATGAAATCTTTGACTACTTCAATCTTTTCTCCATTTATCATGAGGATGCTTACTGATCCAGTTGTGAGGATTTTTGTTTCCTTGATGTTGCTGTGCAATCCATACTGAAGGCTGTGGTCTTTGATCTTCATCAGTAAATGTTTCAAATCCTCTTCACTTCAGCAAGTAAGGTTATGTCATCTACATAGCACAAGTTGTTAATGAGTCTTCCTTCAATCCTGATGTCTCATTGTCCTTCATATAGTCAAGCTTCTCTGATTATTTGCTTGGAATACAGATTGAAAAGTTATGGTGAAAGGATACAACTCATATACACTCTTTTCCTGGATGTAAACCATGAGCTATCCCCTGGTTCTGTGCCCATGACTGCCTTTTGATCCATGTACAGATTCCTCATGAGTACAATGAAGTGTTCTGGAATTCCCATGCTCTACAATGTTAGCCATAATTTATTATGATACAAAGAGTAAATGCCTTCACATAGTCAATGTAATACAGGTAAAATTCTTTCTGGTATTTTCTGCTTTCAGCCAAAATCTATCTGATGCCAGGAATAATATTGTATGATTGTCCAAAATGGCTAATACCAGTTCATTTCAGCTCACTGATGTCTAGGATACCAACATTTGTGTGTTCCATTTCATTTTTCACAATTTCCAATTTTCATAAGTTTGTACTTCGCACATTCTGTGTTCTTATCATCAGTATATGTTCGCAGCTGTGTCTTCTCAGTTTTTATTGTGCCACATCAACAAATGAAGGTCTCAAAAGTTGGACTCCAGCCATGTAATTAAGATTGATTCTACTTTGAGGAGGCATCTCTTCCCGTCATGTTTCATCTTCTGGCACTATACACATGGCGCTTTTTCTATTACATGACATTGAATCAGTCTCCTAATCTTGCAATTTTTTCATTGTCTGAATATTTGAAACACTTTATCAGTAAAAGTCATCTTTTTTATTAAAATCTAAATCAAAATCCCAAGGTATTAAATTAATAAAATTAGAGGTGCTCTACCTGAAACTTGGCAAGAGAAGTAGCCCATCATACACTTTTTGGTGATTCCTAGGACTAAGCATCTGGAGAATCTTGTAAGAAAATTACTGAGCTATAAACCAATACACGTTAAACTCAAGATGTGTTTTCCTACTTCACACTACATGCTATTCTTTAAATATAGGAATTTCAAGGATTTAATTGTGAATAAGGAAGGCCAAAAATGAATTGACACCTTTGAATTATGGTATTGGCAAAGAACATTGAATATACAATGAAATGCCAGAAGCATAAACAAATACATCTTGAAAGAAGTAGAGCCAGGATGCTCCCTAGAAGGGAGACTTTGTCTCATATAGTTGGGACACATTATCAAGTGAGACCAGTTGCTGGGAAAGAATATCTTCCTTGGTAAAGTAGCATAACAATGGTTGTGAAGATGGCATAGAAGTTGACCGTATTTCCTTTTGTTGTATGTATGGTCACTGTGAATTGGAACTTACTTGATAGCACTTAACAGTGACAACAAAAAAGGAATAGCAAAACTACACCAATGACTTGATTTTCTTGATCCCAAGATAATCAACCTGAGACATTTGATTTCATAACAATGCATTTGGATAAAGTCACTTAGAATTCTTTTATCACTTTATATTATTTTTCACTCCTAGTAATTACTAATGACTAGAGTCTGTTCATTGTCTATACTAGAATCAATTCATTTTTGTTGCTTCAAATCCCTAGTATTACATTACTTTAAAATGGCCTTTTTTTATTTTAAGATTTCAAGAGCATTGTTTACTGAGAGTATTTTTAGCATTGGTAATGGTTGTTTCTCTAGCTGGTGGTTCCCAACAACACTCTGAGCATAATAACAACAGAAGATATAAACTCAACCTATTGCCATCTAATCAAATTCCAGCTCATAGGGACTACAGGATGAAATAGAACTGCCCCTTATGGAGTCATTATGGGTCAGCACTGGCTCCAAAGCTACAGGTTTGGTTTGGTTTACAGGGTTTCCAAGGTTGTAAGACTTTACAGAAGGAGACTGTCACATCTTTCTCCCAACGGAAGATATATTCATCTCAGCAGAATATTTCAGGGATATTTTTAAGTGAGTTATAAAAAGCACCTTGTCAAAAGATGTATCCTCTAGTATTGAACTTGGATAGTCAACTGAGCAGGAAAGTTTCCCTCCGTTATCCATGATAATGCACATTTTCAAAATACTCTCTCCATAAAATAAGGTCACAAGGCCTTATTTTACCTCGATAAAAATAATCAGTAAGTTGCTACAACATGGAATTCAAGGTTTCCGGAGCTAAACTTTTTGAGTCCATATCACACATTTCTTTATTTGTACTACTTACAAATAATAGTCCTACTTATTTATGGCCTCAAGAAATAGTCCTGCTTATTTATGGCCACTGTTTATCTCAGTTTTCACATCTTTAAATTAAAACCAAAAAAAACTCACTGTTGTCAAGTTGGGTCCAACTCATGACAACCCTATAGGTCAGGGTAGAACAGTCCCATAGAGTTTCCAAGGAGTGCCTGGTAGATTTGAACTGCCAACCTTTTTGTTAGCACATACAGCTCTTAAGTTACTAAGCTCCCAAGATTTCCATCTTTAAATTGGGAATGTTAATAATTTTTCCTTGTATGGTTGTGAACACGAGTTAAAAATATATAAACTACTTAGAGCTGAAAATGAAGACTACTGGAAGCACTTCTTGATGGAGATTAAAGATGATAACCTTCAGCATGGATTACATCTCAACATAAAGAAAAAAACCCTCATAACTGGGCAATAAGTGACATCATAAATGGAGAAAATGCTGAAGTTGTCAAGGATTTCATTTTACTTGGATCCACAACCAATACCCATGGAAGGAGCAGTCATGAAATCAAAAGATGCATTGCATTGGGCAAATCTGCTGTAAAGGACCTCTTTAAAGTATTAAAAAGAGAAGAGGTTCTTCTAGGACTGAGACACACCTGACATAGGCTATGGTGTTTGCAGTCTCCTCATACGCATGAAAAACCTAGCCGATAAAAAAGAAGATCAAACAAGAATAGATACTTTTGAATTATAGTGTTAGCAAAGAATATTCAATATACTATGGACTCCCCGAAGAACAAACAGATATGTCTAGAGGAGTACACCCTGAATATTTCTTTGAAGCAAGAATGATGAGACTTCGTCTCACATACTTCGGGCATGTTATTAGAAGGAAACAATCACTAGAGAAGGACATCATGCTTGGTAAAGTAGAGGGTCGCCGAAAAAGGACAAGGCTCTCAATGAGATGCTGCACCAGTGGTCTCAGGAAAAAAAGTTGTGAGGATGGTGCAGGACCTGACAGTGTTTCCGTCCGTTGTACATATGGTCCCTATGAGTTGCAGTTCACTTGATGACACCTACCAACAGTGTAGAGCTGTACCAAAACCATGTTTGCTATTACGTATTAGGCAGCTAATGTCAATTATTACATAAAATTGACAGAACACATACTTGGAGACCTCAAATACCATGTAAACATTTTCAAAAAAATCTAATTTACCCTAGGCATATAGATAAAAACTAATTGCTTAGAATAATCATAAACTCCTGCCACCACTCTATCTCCTTGTGGAGTTAAAGCCTGGAGAGAGGAGAGAGCATGTGTTAATCCTCTTAAGAGTTAGAAGAGAGAGAAGAGAGGAATGGTAAGAATATGTGAACAGACATCAGAGAAAATGAAGATTTTCAGAAGGAAAATTAGGCTATATTAGGCAATGAAGACACTGGAGAGTTTAGGAGAGAAAACTGCAGGAAGATCGCGGGAGAAGAGACAAAGTGACACTAAACAATCTGATTTAGATGCCTTCATTTTACTTTTGGAGACTTAAAAAAGAAATTTTTTTCTCTGTCTTTGAATTGTTTTTGCGTAACACATTAATCTAGTAATCGAATAGGGAACCACAAGACCCTAAAAACTTCAATACACCCGCCAAGTTAATTCTGACTCACAGTGACTATACAACAGAGTACAATTTCCTCTTAAGGTTTCCAAGGAATGGCTTGTTGGATTCAAACTGGTGAGCTTTTTATTAGCAGCTGAATTCCTTAACCACCACTACCAGGATTCCAAAACCTCAATAAAATTCACTTATTTCTACGAACGTCACTCAACGCTCACACTGAGAATTTCTTCCTCTATTTTCTATGAAAAAGCTGACCTATCAATACATAGGCCATCCACCTGAACAGCTTCCCATCAATCCTCCTATGCTGCTCCCTGTTTTCAACCATATGGGAAAAATTAATTCAAAACATAAGTTACAGTAAAATGGTTGACTTGTTTTCTCCACCTCCGTGCTTCAATTGTGTTAGAATCTCAACGTCTATTTATTGCAATGATTTTTGGTAGACACCACGATGACAATCAATGTTTATTTTCCATAGATCCAAAGGCATTGCTGTGACAAACCTTACAAGTTCCTCACTGATTACTGTTTGAAATAGTCCCTTAAGACAACCACTCAAGTGACTGTGAAAACAGAAAAAATACACTTAAACATCTTATATTGTCAGTATTTTTCTTGCTAAATTAGCTTCAAGATTTCAGCTCATCAAGAAGACAGGAAATTGTGCCTCAGACTTGACAGTTCCCTGAAGAAATGAGAACTGAATGGTCCTAAGCAGACCCAGTGATGAAGACAGAGAATGAGTCTAGAGACATCATCTATTAAACACAAAAATCTCCCTGGAGAGCCATGTTCCAAATAATGGAAATACGATTAGAAAATTTAAAAAAAAAGGTGATACACAAACTGTCTGGTGTTACTTAAAACTTTGTTATTTTTTCTATTTGATTATGAAATGTCAATAAGAACTGATAAAACTATTGAGAAACAAAAGGGAGTTTTAAAATGTCCACTAATGGTATTATATATAAAATATTAATTAATAGGCCATAAGAAGTATCTCTTTCTTTTTCTTTTCTTAACCTGGAAAACCAGGATTATTTGGTTGGCTGATTGTAGGTCTTTACCAAGCACTTTTATTTCCTAATTTACTTTTTGTATATTTGGTTGTGCTTAATAGAGAAATCAATACAATTCCAGCTTGCCTAATTGAAATTTAGAAATATCTGAATATATCTTTTATATTAGTAGGGTAGAGACTTGGAATACTACATCTCTTGAGATTTAAAAGCTTCAGAGGAAATAACAGATGCAATGATCTTAATACTGTAAAGGAAGAAAAAAATGAAGAAGGGGGTCAGATTGGAGAACTCTTCTATATACAGCATGGTGACAATTATTCACAGCTGTTTCCTGACCAAGCCAATGTTTGTGTCTTCTTTGAGACCTACAAATAACAGAGCCTTTAATTGAGCAAATACGAAAATACAATAACCCTGAAAGAATCTGGATACCTGAAACTGTGTAAAACAATTTCTTTGGAGCATATCTAACAAAGCAGAACACAAACTGAGAAAGATTTTCTCCCTCACTCTGAAACAGATGTCATGAAGTTTTGAGTCACTGAGGGGTTCAGTATAGGGTTGGTGCATAGACAAACACAAGCAGGACCTGGTAGGAGACCAGCTGCATTCCAAGGCAAAAGCAGAAAACTATTAGTGGGTTTATATTAAATATATACTGGAGATACACACATACACACACACACAAACACTGATGATCAACAAAATCCTGGACAAAAAGTTAACTGCACTGGGCTTCATTTGAGGCCATTGAGTTTGAGAAATGCTAACTAGAACTAGAAGTTGGATACCCACAACTACTACTCAACTTCAAAAGCAAATTGTCCCTGTAATGTGGACCTCCTCTTAGGAAGAACAGAGAAATGGGGCCTGGGATGGGGGGCCATATTCTCAAGGGACATCCAGACTAGCTGGGATATCCAATGTTTTTCAGGAGCCTTAAGAATTAGCAAGCTGCCGTCTAAACAGCACCAAATGGCCCCAATCCACCTGGACCTGGGGCAAATGGAGGACATCGAGGACAGAAGAAAAATATGAGCCCACCAGATGGAAGGGGCCATATTAGCCTGTTGCCTGCTTCAGCATGGGACCAGAAGAACCAGATGGTGCCTGGCCATCATCAATGACAGCCTAGATGGGGTAAGCAGAATGGAGCTCCGGATACAGCAGGTGATGGAGTAGAGAGCAGAGCTAGAATTCTACCAAAAGGCCACACTTGATGGTCCTTCTGATTGGAGGGCCCCTGAGAGCGTGACCCCAGAATCTCTAACCCCAAACTGCATCCAGCCCCAGGTCTCGCTCCCCCGACAAAGACTGACCTGAACCATACAAAACATGATATTGGAGACAAACAAACCTTTAAAAATGTACATAGGGTTGTCTGAGGGATACTTTGCTGGAGCCAAGTTGATTGGGTAAGGAAGGCCAGAGCTTTATTAAAAGGTCACAGGAAGTTCCACAAAAGAAGCAGCATGCTGTCACACGGAGGGGAGCAGGCAGCAAGAATAGAATAGAGGTAAACGTTCTGGGCAACATGATATAGACTGTAAAGTTGTTCTTAATTCACAATAAAAAGAAAAAAAAAGAACATCAGAAAAAAGAAACACAAACTAGAAATTAATATAACTGTTTTCATAAAATACTTTGTGATATTCTGGCTGTAGTCAAAGATATTCAGCGGACGGGAAGAAAGTATAACAAAACACAGAATCCAGCAGTTCCCTGGTCACCTAAGGCACTAGGAACTCTTATCAACATCCTGCTAACTCTGAGCCTCTGACGTGAATGACAGAGATGTCCGGCAGCAGAAACTGGCTCCCTTCATCATGAAGCTAAACTGGAGGCTAGCAATACTTGTTTCTTTTTTTTCCTTTAAAAGGTCAGATAGTAATTTTTTTAGACTTTATAGGCCAGATGTTCTGTCATAATTTCTTTAGCCATTATACTGTGATAGGAGCCACAGACAGTACACACATTATTACAACAAAACATTATTTATAAAATAGGTGATATGTAATTTGCTGATTCCAGATCCAAACTCACATTTGGCCCAGGATCTGGAAAAACTAAGAGGAACTGTAGTTGCTGAGATCCCAGCTGTTGTCCTGTGCCAGTCAGGTGAGACAGTAGATAAGTAACGATGTGTATGAGCTGCAACAACAACTTCATGCATTGCTTCAATGTCCTGAGCACAAACAAGAGAGAGAGAGCTGCTGCCCTATTTCTACAAAGTAATAAAGAAAACTGGAAATGATAAATACATAGCTGAACACGAAACACAAATTTTAGGTTTCTTAAATCTTACTACATGAAGACTGGATGTTTAAAGCAAAATAGTTACTAAATATATAAAGTTATAATATACATAGAGAATTAACATTATATAACAATATGAAGAATGGGAAAGAGAAAACGGAAATACACTGTTATAAATTTCTTACACTAACATAAGGCACTACAAAACTACACTACATAAGGCACTACAAAATTATTTGAATGCAGAATTTAATATAATTATATGTAATAAATCACACATAAGCCACTAAAAACAAAAATAAAAGAAAATATAGAGGCAATAAATGAGATAATCCTCACTCTAAAAGAAATCAAAAAAGAAAAAAACAAATTAAAAAAAATATGACAAACAGAAACAAATAGGAAGATGATAGATTAAACCCTCCAAAAAGTAAGTATTACATTAAGTATAAATAGGCTAAATATTTAATTTAAAAGTAAGTTGTTACACGGGCTATGAAAATAAGTAAGTTGTTACACTGGCTATGAAAATAAGTAAAAAAAAGCTGTTCAAAACGGGCTTTAAAAATAGAGACAAAAGGTTAAAAGCATGAGGATGGTAAAAGACAATTATACAAATATTAATCAAAAGAAAGTAAGAGTGACTATGTTCACATCCAACAAAATAAGCTTCATGTGAAAAACTGGAAATCTTTGTGTCATAGTGGTTAAGGGTTATGGCTACTTAACTTAAAATGTTGGAAATTCAAATCGGGGTGCTTCTTGGAAACTCTATGGGACAGTTTTATTGTGTCCTGTAGGGTTGCTATAAGTTGGAATCAACTTGACAGCAATGGGTTTGACTTTCTTGCTGTTGTTATTTTTGGTTTGTCTCCCTGACATATTGGAGACAGGAAGGAAATGAGGGAACAAAATGGCTTGCTGGTCTTGTTCAAAGACGAGACCTGGGTTCTCTTACAGAAATGGCCTCATGGAATATAATGAACTTCTCTTATACACTCATTTGAATCCTTTTTTTCTCTGTATCTTGTGCCAGTCACTTCTTCAGAGAATTGCTCCAAAGAAGCTTGGATTCACTTTGACAGGGGCAAATTGTTGATACCTTTGCCTCTGGCCCAGCTTGTGTAACTCTTAAATCCTTCCCTTGATTTTGCTTTCTTTATACTGGTTAAGTGGTACATCTGTTAAACTGTTCAGAGCTCATATGAAAGTGTGTGGGGTGGATACTTTAATCAATACAGGGTGACAGCTGTTGGGTAAATGTTTTCTCTTTCTTTCCCAAGGCAGAAGGTTTGGAGGTACTTTCCATTAGACTCTTTAAAAAGTACTGCTGGACTTACTACTAGTCTCCCACAGTAGTGATCTACTTGGTCATGCAGCTTGGTACTGGCCTTTTCTCTTGCCCGGTTTTCCTTCTCCCTGTACTTCATTCATAGTCTGTGGACTCATGATCTCACAAAGAATACATAAATACGAAGATACCTTTGTTTTAAACTCTGCTTTGAAGGGAATCCAGGCTAAATAAACAAAGGAAGAAAAATACCACTGGCAATCACCCTTTGATTTACTGTAGTGTGTCTTCTAAGAAATACAGCCCAAATGATATTGTAGCATCAGATCCAATTAGTATTTAGCATTCTTCTCTCTAGAAAGAGCAAGAAAGAGGGTGAGAAAAAGGTGATTCTTCCGCCTCGTCCATCTGTGACTCTGAGGAAACTTACAGTTTAGTGGATGCAAAAATCCACCTATGGAAAAAAAAATTAAGTAAAATGACCTGAATAACAGTTTTTTGTTTTAAATTACTCAACGCTATTCAACTGGAATCACAAGGTATCATGGATTGAATTATGTGCCCCCCAAACTGCATGTATCAATTTGACTAGGCCATGACTCCCAATATTGTATGGTTGTCTTCCATTTTGTGATTGTAATTTTAAATTAAAGAAGATTAGGATGGGATTATAACACCTTACTCAGGCTGGCTTGACCACTCAGGTCTCACCCCTGGTCCAATGTAAAAGGGGGGTTCTCCAGGGTGTAGCCTGCACTCTCTTTTCTCTCACAAGAGACAAAAAGAAAAGAGAAGCAAGCAGAAAGCTGGGGACCTCACACCACCAAGAAAGCCCTGCTGGAAGCAAAGCGTGTCCTGTGGTCTGGGGTGGGGAGAGAGGAGGTGGATGTCCGTGTGCCTCTGCCTCAACCAGGGAAAGTCTGAAGACAAGAACTTTCCTTCAGATCCAAAAGAGAAAGAAAGCCTTACCCTGGGACTGATGCCCTGAAATTGGATTTTTAGCCTACTTCACTGTGACAAAATAAATTTCTCTTTGTTAAAGCCATCCAATTGTGGTACTTTCTGTTATAGCAGCACTAGATGACTAAGACACAAGGTAAGCCTGTTGCTGTAATAGGCAAATTCTCTTCCTCATATCAAGCAATTAAAATATAAACTATGCACAGATTTATTAAAACAAACGTATTAAAATTTTAATAACAAAGTATCTAAAAACTTCATAGTGTGATATTCCACAGAAAGAAGGACTAGTAGAATTCATTCTAGAGAAGATTTATAAGAAGGAGATTGGGTATGTCCTGAAAGGTGGGTACTGCTAACATAAGCAGAGACGAGGATGAATGTTATTCCAGTAATTGGGTTCAGATTGAGGAAACAGAAGCATTTCATGTATAGATGAAGAAATGCATTTGATGGAACAAAGTCAGAGAAATAGAGGAGCATTAAAGTTCATTTGAGTTTCCTTCTTGCCCTTTGATAAGCAATCTCCCACTCCTCCTACCCCTTTCCTCCAGGCGTGGATGATGCATGTTCTATGCTCAAACTTTGTTGATCTTCTCCTAGATTATTGGATTTAATCACATATTTAGACTTCCCTCTTTGTCTATTATACTGGCTCCTTTCTAAGATCCACACATTTTCCTGATTTTGTCGTCTGTGAAGCGCTGTTTTTATCCACTCCCAATACTTCCTGAATCAAGCCTTTTCTTCCCCTGACAAGAAAGAGCAAAGCTAGAAACACAGCGTGGACAGAGCAGAAACCAGTACTGAAGCCAACACTTCAGGTGGTGTGTGTACTTTATGGTTTAATATATATATGAGACTACTCTACTGGTTTCTTTTTAGAGAGTTGAGGAGAGGGTAGAGAGGAGGGGACAAGTATTGGCTGAGTGGATACCGGAGGTAAAAAGTGAAAAAGAAGAGTGTGCCCTCAGTTGCAGAGAGGAGGATACTTGGAGTTTTATAATGGAAGATTGACTTGGATTTAAACTTTCACTTAATCACAATTAAAAAAAATACAGGGTAGAGAGATACAGTGATTCTTTACAAAAAATTGGAGTAGTCCACATGCTAATACTCAAGAATTGGTTGAATTTCTGTCCATTTAAAGTAGTTTTACCAAGGAAAACATTTCAAACACCTAAGTTTAGCTGCTTATTTTATAGACTACCTCCATAGTATTTAATAGACAACAAAGCTTACTAGAGATAATTGAGGCAGAGATAGGAATAAAGAAAGACTTGAAGACTGACTTATAAGGTAGAAATAACATAGATTAGTAAACAATTCAGAGGTGGGTAGGGAGGGAGAAAGATGCTTAGTTCTCTAATTTGTAATTAGATATCCTTTAAATGGGAAAGTTTGGAGAATAAAAAATTAAGCCCCATACTCCAGGTTCTAGCACCCATTGGTTTAGTGACACTATCTGTCCACCTTTTTTAGTGTGTGATTTGTGATCCTCATTCACTTCAAGCCCTGAGGTTATGTAATTATAGTACTGTATATTTGGAAATCCTGGTTGCATAGAGGCTAAGTGCCCTGTCTGCTAAACAAAAGGTCAGTAGTTTGAATCTGCCAGATGCTACTTGGGAACTCTACAGGGCAGTTCTATAGGGTTGCTATGGATTGAAGTTGACTGGATGGCATTTTTTTTTTTAATATGGTTAAAGGGACAAATCCTGCCTCTAATACTTTTTAAGTATGTGGCCTCAAGCAAAACATTTGACTTTTCTGTCCCTCAGTGGAAAGTACCAGTGACAATACAATGCATAAGGTTGTTATGAGGCATAAAAGATATCTTACATATAAGATATTTGAACTAGTGTCTGGCCCACAATCAGCATTAACTAAATGTTGTCTGTTAGCACCTAATCTTAAAAACAAACAAACAAACAATGCCTTTGCTGGTTCCAGTCCAACAAAACACTTTTGAAAGATTTTAAGTACATTTGTATATTGTTTAGAAGGCAATTTATAATCAAAATGACAACAATAACTCTACATTTCTTGGTGGCTTTCTCATCATGCTGTCTAATAAGAAGATTAAAACAGACAGATTGAAATATGTTATTCATTATATTTTAATCCCATTGAATTCAGTCATCATTTTTTATATTTTAATATATTGGGTCTGTAAACTGGACTATTCTAAACATGATTTACAAACTTAAATATGCTGATTATCATCTATTGTGATAACATGACAGTAGATCAAACTCAATGTCCAAGTGCAAGAGGCATTGCTCACAAGAACCATGAGGCCAGTTGTTTTGTGCATAGGTTGTACAGCTAAACTGGGAGGCTAGGCAGATAGGTTCTTTCATGGATTGAATTATGTCCTCCCCAGAATAGGTGTAGCCATGTGGCCAGGCCATGATTCCCTGTATTCTATGATTGTCCTCCACTTTGTGATTTTGCTTTGTTGTATGTTAAAGGATTAGGGTGGCACTGTAAATCCCTTTATAAGACACCTCCATGCTCCACTGTAAAGGGAGTTTCTCTGGAGTGTGGCTTGCCCCACTCTTAATCCTTTTGTCTTACAAGAGTTAAAAGGAAAGAGAAGGAAGCAGAGAATCGGGAAACTCAGACCATGAAGAAAGCAGCAGTGGGAGAAAAGCGTGTCCTTCAGACCTCAGGTTCCTATGCCAAAATGCTTCCTGGACAAAGACTGATGCAACACTGGACTTTCCTCCAGAGCTGACAAGGGAAAAGCCTTTCCATGGAGCAGACATCCTGAATTTGGACTTGTAGCCTACCAGACTGTGTAAGAATAAACCTTCCTTTACGACACTTGGCTTGGCTTGGCTTGTTAAAGCCATCCACTCGCTAGTATTTCTGTTAGAGCAGCACTAGCTGACTAAAAGAGGTTCATAAAACATGAGGCCTATCATCACCATGGTGTACATGAGAAACATCACATGTATTTCCATCCTCATAGTGTCAGCATGAACACAGCTCCTTGTTTCTCTTCTCTAATATGAATTGTGTGTATAATAAGCTAAAGTAACTCTGATTTTTGTCAGAAACTGTCAATTCATGAGAATTAGAACCATCGTTGCACTGAGTTAAAAAGAAATTAATGTAAACATGGTCTTCCTGTATCAAAAGCTTGAAATATTCATTGCCTATTTGGATTTTTCAGGATCTTAGGATAAATTTTAAAATATGAATTTACAAATGAATACTGAGATATGAGTCCATGAAATTAGAATATAAACACATCACTATAAAGGGTCGCCATGAGTCGGATCCGACTCGACGGCACTTGGCTTGGCATAAATAAGAAGTGATGATTGCTAAATAATCACAAGAAAGCTACCAGGAAGTGTGGGATTATTATTGTTGTTGTTCTTAGTTCTAAGTTGCATTGTAAACAGTATGCAAATGTGTTTAAAATCCTTTAAAAACGTTTTATAGGGAGGAGAAATTCCATTGCAGAAAATATAGCTAGAATTCATCTCTTACAAGTGTGACTTTCCTACAGTTCAGGGACCAATTTTGCTCCCCGAGACAGGCTTATCTCTGTTTGAATTTGCTAGAAGTATGCCAACAAAAATGGAACAAAATAAAAGAAGAAAGAAGTAATTTATATTCACCTCTGCCTTCTCAGAAGAATAAAACTCAATAATTAGAGGTGTTATTGTTTCCTGAGAGTGCAATCGGTGAAATGAGGCAAGGTTACAGGAGCAAATGTAGGGTGACATGTAGATGAATTAGATGAATTATAGGTTACATAAAAAAGAAAAAAGCTAGACTATAAGATTAAACCTAATAGAAACTGAGAAACACAAGACTTTGGGAAAAGCAGAAACGCCTAAAGGGGAGACTTTAAATTAATTTGCTGTGTGGTACAACACATGGTATGCAATCTTCTTCATCTCTTTCCCAAGACTTGTATAAAATATGCAATAATTAGTTATACTTTGCGGGTTGGATTTGCAACAAAGCTCTTGTCTTTCCTTAAGATCAGTATAAAAGAAAAAAGTAAAAAAGAATAAAAACAAAACAAGGCTGTTAGTGGAACTTAACCGTATAAACGTGACACCAGCAAAAGGTAGACAAAGGTGTTCTGAAATTACGAGAGTAAATTGAACAGAGTTTCCAATAATATATCACACGGAAATGCTGGTGGTGTAGTGATTAAGAGCTATGGCTGTTAACCAAAAGTTTTGGCATTCAAATCTACCAGATACTTCTTGGAAACCCTATAGGGCATTTCTACCCTGTTCTACAGGGTAGCAATGAGTCAGAATCGACTTGATAGCAATGTTTTTGTGTGTGTGTGCTTGTTTGTTTGTTTTTGTTAAATATCCCATGTCAGAAAACTTTAATTTCTAGAACATGAGACTTCTTTAATGGGGGGGGAGCAACTTCCGTTTCACTCGCAATCACTGGGACGACACAATTTGCATGAAATGGAAGGCTTTGGACAGGCTGTAATTCAGTAGACATTGGGAACTGCTACTGAACACATAGAAAAGAGAAATTGTTGTGTAAAGAGCAGAAATACACAGCTGGTGCATTTGAATGGTTGGCTGTTTTCCTGTGATTGTTAATTGGCAGTGAGAAGACTTAGGGATTTTCCACAGTCTCTGCGCAGAGTGCTGAAATGGCAATTTGTCCTTCAGTCAGAAACTCAAATAGTTGTTTATTTGTTTTTGTTTGTTTGGACTGGTTGAATTCAGTACAGCTGAAGGTTAACTTGTTAGAACAACTTACTTAGATGCTTAAAGGGTTTTAAATAGCTTGGCAGCTGGGCTGCCGGGAGTTACTCTGATTGCAATTTTAAATACTCGCCGGGAAAGTAACAAGAGTAGCCTGCAGAAGGACATGCGTGGGAGGGACAAGCCGTGGCTGGCAGGCTGCAGGGCTACAAGTCCCACGATGCCGGGAGTGTTGAGGTCAGCTACAATCTGCTAGCCAGATCCCATGTGACCCACAGGGAAACTGCCCCAGAAGGACCCAGCTGAACCTGGTGCCTGACAGATGGCTCTGAAACCTGCCTCCTCTGGTGAGCAGAAAACCTGCCAAAACCAGGTGTTGCACAGTTTGTCAGCTCCCTTGCACTTCTGTGTCCACTGCAAAGACTCAGATATGAGCACAGTTGTCTATGAATTATCAAAAAGGAAAATTATACATGTAATTGTGTTTATATACACATGTCTATGTATATATGTAAATATATGTCTATGTCTATTATGAAAGTGGGTTAAAATGTATTGTTATAATATCATGGAAACCTTTATTAAATAAAAAATATCAAAATGTGAAGCTACTGTTTATTGACATATCCTCTATCTAGACCTACAGACTTCTGGAAGTGCTGTTTTCATCTCTGTCGTGGTCAACCAGTGTGGCTGTAACAAAAATACTGTAAGTAGATGGCTTTAACAAAGAGAGATTTTTTTTCTCTCGCAGGCTGGCAGGCTACAAGTCCAAATTCAGGGCATCAGCTCTAGGGGAAGTCTTTTTCTCTTTGTTGATGCTGGAAAAAGATCTTTATCCTCCATCTTCCTGTGGTCATGGAGCATCTCAGCGAAGGCACACCGAATCCCCAAAAAGGTGCTATTCGTCTGGCTCTCGTTGGTGGTGGTATGAGGTCCCCAGGTCTCTCTGCTTGCTTCCGTCTTTAATACCTCAAAAGAGATTGGCTCAAAACAATCCAATCTTGCAGATCAAGTTCTACCTCATGAAGGTAACTGCTGGAAATTCTATCACAACGGCATCTTAGAGACAGGATTTACAACACGTAAGAAAATCACTTCAGATGATGAAATAGTGGAGAATCACACAACGCTGGGAATCACGACCTAGCCGTACTGATGTGAGAGGGCATCTGGGAGGGAGGGGCACAATTCAGTTCTTTATAATCTCTCTAACCTTTCCAAGAAGAATTGCACAGTCTTTAGTTTACACCGTACCGAAACAGTTTGGTCATCTTCAAAGGACAAAAATCACTTTCCTTTTACAAGTGCCCAGCCCTTGGGGAATAAAAATGGGTCTGAAGTTACAAGGTCATGGCTGTCTGGTGGATAGGATAGGTTTTCCCAGTGAAATTCTCATAGAAAAGCCCTCGCTACCCTCAGAGAATGAGAAAGTGCATTGTTGTGATGGAAACAATTCCTTGGTACAGTTTTCCTAGCTATTTCTCACTAAGGTGGTTTTCAGTTTTCTTAAAACTTCTTCATAATAAGCACCCATGATCATCCTGAGTCCTTCAAGAAAATCTATCAAGATTATTTCCTTGGAATCCCCCCCAAAACCAGTCTCCGTTTTAGAGATCCTCCCAACCTTCCTTAAAATGCCTGTCCAACAACTGTTGTTTTATGTGAGACAGCGTTTCCATAAACTTGTTGGAAAGCCTCAAGCGCTTGGAAAGATGTCCACTTCAGTTTTGTTAAAAATAAAAAAATGATATTGGCCCTGACCTTAACCTTAAAATCATTTGGTTTTTGTTTGTTTTGTTTGTATGTATATATACTATGAGATCTGACAAGTCAGCAAACTTAATTGTTCTAAGTGCCACATACCTTATTGCTGAATATCACTATGGTCACCTTCAAAGTACTACCCTTGGGAAGCTGTATACTGATGTCAGCACCTAGCTTACCCTTCAAAGCAGTTTTGGAACTCTTTCCGGAATGGCCATTGCTAATGGTGGCATGGTGGCAAATTTTCTAACTTGTCTAGTTGTCTGTGAGGGAGCTTTCAGCCAGTGAACAAATAACTGTATTGGAACACCCTCCTTACTCACCTGATCTGGCCTCAACGACCTTTTTCTTTAGCCCAAGATAAAGGAAATGCTGAAAGGAAAACATTTTGGTGACATTCAGGACATCAATATGATGACAGCTCTGATGGCCACTCCAGAAAAAGAGATCCAAAGTGCTTTGAAGGGTGGACTAGGTGCTGGCGTCAGTGCACAGCTTCACCGTGGAGGTACGTCAGAGGTGACCACAGTGACAGACAGCAGTGAGGTGTGTAGTGCTTTTTCCGGAAGGAGTTCACCAACTTAACTGGCAGTCTTCGTGTGTGCGTGTGTGCGTGTGTGCGTGTGTGTGTGTGTGTGTGTGTGTGTGTGTGTGTGTGTGTTTTGTTTCGTTTCCATTGTAAGCAGTTTGGGGAACAGCTTTTAGGGACCACCCATCCATTCACGCACTGACAGTTCTTTTATCAGGTTATTTCCAAACACAATATAATCATGAAAGGAAGTCTCAACCCATTTAGTTACTGGTTCCGACAGGAAAAACCCTGGATTAACAGTTCACGTGCAATGAGATTATTTGTATTAATGATCTCACATATACATTCAATAAACCTTTATTTCAAAAAAAAAAAGGAGAGAGGAGGAGGGGCATTTAGCTGAGAGCGGGAACCACTTATGCCCCTTTTGTTCACGATGCACCAGTAAAAGACCACCGAGGCACAAGGGAGGACTGACGCAGACAGCTTCAGATGAGGATGGGGAGGCACGCACAAGATGCTTCCACATCTATTTTGAAGCATCTCTGCCTTTGCCCACAGAACAAGAAAGCATAAATCTCCGGATCGGAAAGCCAGGATGTTCCCTGAGGCCCATTTTACAGTCGCGGAGAAGGAGCGCTCTCCTTGAAGATTTCATACTCCTCTGCCACTCTTTTAATCATCATACTTCACAATTTAGTAATTTTTTGTTCCTTTCCATTTAAGATTTCGTGATGTAAAACAACTCAAAACACTTCCAAAGCATGCTGAAAAGACTATACTAACTACTGAAGAACTGAATTAGTATGTACAATCCACATGTAATCTTTCAACATTACTTTTATTTTTATATTCCAATGACTCTCATAATTTGCCTGAGTTATCATTGTACACGTGCTGTTACTGTGAATTAAAATACTATAATTTCTGTTCATAAACATATTTAGAATTGATATTCTTTATTAAAGTTTTTTTTTTAATGATCAGTTTTATGGAGAAAGAAGTGATGCATCTTTAATGCCTTATAGTATTTATTGCCACCATAGAATTAATGTCTTTGGGTCTTTGTTCCACGATATTACATTGAGTTATTGGGTGGTGCAGTGGTTAAGTTCTCAGCTGCTAACTAAAATGTTGGCAATTAGAAGCACCTCAGTGTGTCCACAAGAGGAAGACCAGGTAGGCCATCTGCTTCCAAAAGGACTACAGTCAAGCAAACTCTATGACACAGTTCTACTCTGTTACATAGGGTTGCTATGAGTCAAAATTGACTCAGTAGCAAATAAGAACAACACCACTTGGGCTAACACTTACACATTGAAATATGGTTCTAAGTATTTCTAAATGTAACACTTAACCACTATGCCACCAGGGATTCTAATATCTCTTTAAAGTCATTAATACTTGTGTTTGTCTCAGGCTGTGTTCTCCAGAGAAGCAAAACCAATGAGGCCGATATATAGATATGAGGAAAGAGAGAAATGGCTCACATAGTTGTAGAGGCTGGCAAGTTCCAAGTCTGCCGACTATGCATTAGGCTGGAGGTTTTTCTTGACTCACATAGTTGCAAAGGCTGATGCACAACCAAGGCAAGACAGCAGGCTGCGGGCTCACAGGCTGTGGAGGCTAACAAATCCCAAGATCAGCAGGCTGTATGATAGGCCACTGGATCAAGCTCCAAGAATTGAAGGGCTGATGATGATGGACCAGAGGCAGGATCCAGAGCAAGCAAATGAGCTTTGTCAGAACATCTGTGTACATGACGGATGCAGGCTGCATCCCTGGGGAAATTCTGACAACTGATTGACTGATGGCATCAGATCATATCACGGAGGATAATTACATCATTGCATAACTGAAAAGACATTGAGAATCATATCCCAGCCAAGCTGACACGTAACCAAAACCATCACAGTAATATAAACTCTCATACACTACTCTGGTACCTCCTCTTAGCACCCCTGCATTCACTCAGCCTTCCCCTACACACATACACACACAGGCTTTTAAGCAGCTCTTCCTCCTCCTGAGAACTGCTTAACCATACTGAGTTAGGGGTAAAGTCAATTAAAATCTCAAATGCCGTGATTATAATTCTATCGGTGGCATTAATGGAGTCAAGGGTAATGCATTGTTGTGTCCTTGTACTATATGCAACAATATCTTTTCTATCTACTTTGCGTGTTGTCTTGTCTTAGTTATCCAGTGCTGCTGTGACAGAAGTACTACAACCAGATGGCTTCAATAAGTAGAAATTTATTTTCTCCCAGTTCGGGATACTACAAGCCTGAGTTCAGGGTTGTAGCTCTAAAGGAAGCCTTTCTGTCTATTCCGGAGGAATGTTCTTTCTTTTGAGCTCCCGTTCCCAGATGATCTTTATGTGACTTGAGATCTATCTTTCCCAGTCTCTGCTGCTTCTTGCTTATTGTCTTTTACATATCAAAATAGACTGACTCAAAATATAGCCTACACTAATCCCCCTCATTGACATAACAAAGACAAGCCATTCCCAAATGAGATTACAGCCACATACACAGAGGTTAAGGTTTAAAAAACGTTTGGGGGGACATGATTCAACGTACAGTACTCAAATAAAGTTTGAATGTTGTTTTCTGCTTTTTCTCTTTGTAGTCAATTACAAGCTCAAATTAGTCTCAAACGATAGTACCTTAAATTCACATCAAACTCAGTGAAGCAAATTCATGTTTAATTAAAATATCCTGCATAGCGATAATGTTAATTCACAGAACTTCAGCTGTTACACTTGCTGTAGAGAGACATCACTGCAAAGACCTATCATGAAAATGACACAGAATTGGGCAATGTTTTGTTCTGTTATATACAAGATCACCAAGAGTTGCAGACAACTTGATGGCAACTAACAACAAGAGATTCATTGTACATCATCTGCGCGCACGCGCGCGCACACACACACACACACACACACACACACACACACTCACTCACTCACTCCAAAGTCCTTTACTTCTGATGAGATCCCAGGTGTTTTTCGAAGAGCTACAAAATTATTACATTTAAAATTACAAAGATCACCGTCAGAGGAACACTGCTCTCTTTCCACTCCTTTAGTGCCTAAATTGTAGCAGTGAAAGCTAATCCTGGACTTCATTTTCAGCCTGAAGGAAAACAATAGCAGCTATATTCTAATCTTTCCTCTTGGAAATCTCTTCAATACAGCCTATTATGGATTGATTCTACTATTCACATACTGTCATTCAACAATAGTAGCTGTACTCTAACCTTTCCTCTTGGAAATCTCTGCAGTACAGCCTGTTAATGGATTGATTCCACTATTCACATACTGTCATTCTTAATTGCCAAGGCACTAGTAGTCAGCTGAGCTCTCAAATCAGCATTGTGGTTTTGATATTGCAGCAGGGTATACGGATCTAGTCTTGGCCACAGGAAAGTTTTGCTGTCAATAATGAGTAGACTATTTTACTGGCAAAAACAATAACAATAAAAGCAAGGTTTTGTACATTATTGGGTGTCAGAGAACTTTCTAAATGTAAATATAGATCGTGAAATAAGAAAACACAGAAAAGGAAGATATAAGACATGCAAATATTTTATGTGGTGGAAAGACTTAAAAATAAGGGATTAGAATGAAAACCTTTCAGAGCAGAGACCTTTAAAATCTTATTCACATGCTTTTTGTCAAAACTAGATTCGTTATGTCACACCTCTAACTCAGAGCTGCAGTGCTCGGAAAATAGCTTGTTCAGACTTACTCCATAATGGTTCTCTCAGCCCTATTTTTAAAAACACATTTCCAAACTTGGGAAGCTATTTTTTTCTGGGTCAGTGAGTAGTTTCATGCAGCGGGAAATGTCTTCCAGAGCATTCCCAAATTATCAAAATCATTAGTATTCTTATACTTAGTAAAAAAAAATATCCAAGTAGCTCAAGTAATTTCATATATTACAGTTTAAATATTTTTGTTTTAGGAGTAGGACACACTAAAGTGCAACTTCTGCAGTTTCTCATATAACCCTAAAACTGATATAAGAATCATACAGGAGTGTCGTTTGCAGGTAAAACGCTATAATAAGCAAGACTCTGGTTCTTTGCTAGAAAAATATCTTTAAATTTTTCAGACTTTTCAGTCTTTCCATAAGAATTTTTATTGCTAAGAGATGCAAGGGAAATCTGGTCATGTGGTGGTTAGTGCTATGGCTGTTAACCAAAAGGCCAGCAGTTCATATCTACCAGGTTCTCCTTGGAATCTCTCTTGGGGCAGTTCTACTCTGTCCTGTGGGTTTGGTATGTATCAGAACTGACTCAACAACAATGAATTAGGTTTTTTTGTTTGTTTTTCAAGAAATCTAAGACTCATTGATAAGCATATGTGCTTTTTCTGGAAATTCTGTTTCAACAAATTAATTTTATTTTTCTAGAATTTGAAATTAAATTTTATTCATCTCTATTTGTTTTATACCCTTGCTTCTGTGTTCAGTAAGGCATTGGAAACTCTTCTCCAAAAGCCTAGAGTCATTCTTAAGCTCATATGTACTTAATAATAAAATAATAATATCATATAAAATCATATAATAATAATATAAAATAATATAATAATCATAAAGTAATAAAATCCAGGAAAATGAATCCTGTAGCCATTGCCATTTCTCAGAAGGCACATTTCTCTCAACAGTCTGAACAGTTGCCAGGGTAAACTGTTGTTAGTAACTGTGGTCACTTCACTACCAGAGTTAACACCAGTCTTGGCAAACCACCAAGGTGTAAATACTAGAAAATTTTGTGGTTGCTCTTGATAAAACTCAGTTCCTGGATGCAGCAGTTATGTATGTAATGAAGACTATTCAAGCCCAGGCGATGCCAACCACTGTGGACAGATCCTGGGTTCTGCTGTGATGGCTTTCTACAATGTCAACTTCCAGTGAGGCTGTGCCTGCTTCTAAGAATTACAGTCTGGCTCAATAGAACTTCTGTAGTTTTTCTAAGGTTCATACTGTTCCGTACATTTTGGTGGGCTAACTCCAAAATTTTACAGGCAAAGTGGAAAAGAGCTCTCTACTAACATATTTAAACAAAAGCAATTATTTATAGAAGTTGATCTTTTAGCACTGGATCATTTGGCTAATGGTTTGTTTTTGATGTGCAAAAATGTTCAAGGTTTTAATTCCACATACTCATGATTTCTTCTCAATTACTACATTTCTTTAATACATCCTTTATCAGATAAATATTGTTACAATAACTGCAGGAAAAAGTACTATAAAACTCTATGATTTAAAACAATCATATATAGATGTGCACATACATATGTATACATATAAATATAAATGTGCATACACTTGTATATATGTATACATAAATACAAATGTATATGTATACCTATACGTGTGTGTGTGTGTGTGTGTCTGTGTATATTTGTCCTGATGTGAGTTAGTTGGGAGTTGACTGATCTATGATGGTCCAGGCTGGGCTACAGGTTGAGTCTAGTTCTTCTCTATGTGTCTCAACTTCCTTGGAGCTGGCTCATTCATATATATATATACATATATATGAATCTGTATATATGTGTGTATATATATGAATATGTATATATGTATATATATGAAGATGTATATATATGTATATATATATGAATGTGTATATAATATATACACATATGTATATATGTTCGTATATGTATATATACATACATACACAGACACATGTACATATTAAGGCCAATGGCAAGAATGATGAGCAAAACCAGCACCCTCTCACCACCTTCCATATTGTTGTCCCAAAAGACAATTACACAGCCAAGCCCAAAACTAAAGGTGTGAAACAATACCCTCCAACTGTAAAATGACATGGCAAAGAAAACAACGAAGCATTTTGAACAAAAGTTTGGCCATCCGGTCTTGGTATCTGGTGGTGTAAACATCCCCAACACTACTTTGAAAGTATCAAATTAGAAGAGTTGAGATAAACAAAGTAGATTTGTAAAACAAGCAGCAGAGCAGCGTACAATTAGGCCCATTTATTTCATTCATTTGTAAAATGGAATTTCTGAAGAACAACTGATTAAATTAGTCAAAAAAGTATTTCTTTAATAACTTAAAAGTATTAGGAAAAAATAGATGTAATTGAAACTTGAAATGGGTAACAATTTAAGGGTCCAAATTTAATGTCGTAAATCACTTCTCTTTAGTCATGCTGCTGACAAGACAAACCGGTTGCTGTCAAGTCAGTCCCAACACATAACAACACCATGCGACAGGGTAGTGTCAGGTTTTCAGTGAGGTTTCCAATGCTGACCTATTGGTTAGTAGCTGTAGCTCTCAACCACTGTGTCACCAGGGCTCTGATTACAGGGTAGAAGGTAGTATGTTGCTATACAAATCCTCAGATTCAGAGTAGGCTCTCATCATCATCCTCTACTTACAGAGTTAACAAGCATTCAGCCATTCTATACTGGTAGAGACAGGTCAGCTATTTAAACATAAAAACGCTGTCATGAAAGCTAATAAATAGACACCATCTGAGCCCCACAGAGCCCTTTTGGTTCAGTAGTTAAAAGCAATGGCTAAGTATGGCTGCTAACCAAAAAGTAAGTGCTTCAAAGCTACCAGCTACCAGCTGCCCCTTGGAAACCCCATGGGGGTAGTTCCACTCTATCACATAGGGTCATTATAAGTTGGAACTGACTCAACAGCAAGAGTTTGCATGTTTGTTTTTCCTGAGCCCTAAACACTCATTGGGCCCAGGTCACCTAAGTCCCTCGTTGGTACCCTTTCCCATAACCTCCTCATAATCTAGCAACTGAAGTTATCATAGCCTGCACTGCAGGGCCCACAGCCAGAGCCGATGCTACACTGCAAACGAAATATTTTGATTTTGAACAACAAAAGATATTTTGAGTTCATGGTCTATTCAGAGGAGAGGCTATATTCCACCACTTACAACAAACACTAAAACGCAGGTTTATTCTTCTTGCTGATTATTCAATTACTTTGTCTAACAATTCAATCCTTATTAGCTGAAATAGTGTAGCACTTAGAGATTCTATGAGTCAGAACTGACTCTACCACAGTGGAGTTTTTCAAGTACTAGAAGAAATATGATTTAAAAAAAAAAAGGCCTAATAGTTTCCTCTGGGTGTTTCTCTAATAGTGATTTTGCTTTCTTTACCTTTTATTGTTTGCCTAAAATCTTGTTGTTGTTAGGTGCCGACGAGTTGGTTCCTACTCATAGAGACCCCAAGAACCACAGGACAAAACGCTGCCTGGTCTTGGTCCATGTCCACAGTCAGGTTTATGCTTAAGCCCAGTGTTGCAACCGTGGTGTCAATCCATCTCGAAGAGCGTCTTCCTCTTTTTGCTTACCCTCCACTCTACCAAGCATGATGTCCTTCTCCAGGGACTGGTCCCTCCTGACAACATGCTCAAAGTATGTAAGACGCAATCTTGCTATCTCTGCTTCCAAGGAGCTCATAGGCATCTTTGTTGTGGATAATGAAACTATTCGATGGCACTTGGCTTGGCTAATGAAACTATTACCAAATGTCTAAAAATATATTGTTTGGGGTATCAGTAATAGTCACCTAATAAAATAAGTTATGCTTATTTTAAAACTACATTAATTAAGAATTATGTATCTATCCATAGCTTTATAACTTAGCTATAAAATCAGAGAGAGATATATATAGACATGAATCAGTGTCATGGATTCAATTGTGTCCCCCCAAAAATAGGTGTAGCCATGTAATCACGACTCCCCATATTCTACAATTGTCCTCCATTTTGTGATTTTGCTGTGCTGTATATATTAAAGGATTAGGGTGAGACTGTAAATCCCTTCAGAAGATCACCTCCCTGCTCCACTGGAAAGGGAATTTCCCTAGAGTGTGGCTTGTCCCACCCTTAATCCTTGCATCCTACAGGAGACAAAAGGGAAGCAAGTAGGGAACAGGGAACCTCACACCATCAAGCAGGAAGCACCAGGAGAAGAGTGTGTCCTTCAGACCTGAGGTTCCTGTGCCAAGAGGCTCCCTGGACAAAGACGGATGCAATATCAGACTTTCCTCCAGAGCCGACAAGGGGAAAAGCGATCCCCTGGACTTGCAGCCTACCGGTCTGTGTAAGAATAAACTTTCCTTTGTTAAAGCCGTCCACTCTGTGGTATTTCCGTTAGAGCAGCAGTAGCTGACTAAAACAATCAGGAAATAGAAGACCTAGAGAGGACTAGCCTGCTCCTTAGAAACTCTCTGGGGCAGTTCTACTCTGTCCTGTAGGGTCGCTATGAGTTAGAATCAACTCTACAGCAAAGCACTTGTTTTTTTTTTTTTTTTGGTTTGGTTTCGATAGTTATATAGAAATTACATTTGATACAAATTGTGAGTACATTTTAGTTTCTTTAATGCAAGGTGTAGTAAATAGTTCTGAGAAAATTCTCCTAGAAAATAAAGTGATTCATAGCTATAAAGGCTGTAACTTAATAAGTAAATGCTACTTTCTGAAGACCATAAAAAAAATAAAACAAAGCAAACAAACAAAACACCTAAAGCTGGTTTGAGGATAAAAACAAAAAGCCTAAAACAGAGGAAGAAAAGAAAACAAAGGCTGAAGCAAGAAGAAAAGACCCAGTCAAAGACAGAGTACATCAATGCAGACATGAGCAGAATTGGCTTCTGGAAGGCTCAAAAAGGGTCATTTTGCCTTCTGACCTCTAAAAGAAAAGGAAAGCAAATGTTTCCTCTCACCTAATGAACTTCTGGGTTAGAAAACAGTGAGATTTCCACATCATGGTCCCAGTTTTGTTGTGTGGAACATATATTCACATCTTTACTCCAACCTATTTCATGCCAATCTAATTCAGGAAAACAAAACTAATGTATCTAATGTCATGAGACTATGTTTATAGTGCTATTAATCTAGTTCCTTTCAATCAAGCCAGTTCAACTGGGAGTGAACAAATAGTAAAAACGTGGCACTGAAAAAGAACAACACAAACCCTCAGTGTCTGTTTCTAACTAATATAATAACTCCAATGGAATAAGGAATATATATTTTTTGTATGAAGATATCATGGATCAACTTATGTCCCCCCCGAGATGTGTGTGTCAATTTGGCCTAGTCATGATTCCTTGTATGGCACGATTTTCCTCTGTGTTGTAAACCCTGTCTGTGTGCTGCTACTGAGGGAGGATGGGTGGCAGTTGTGTTGGTGGGGTGGGACTCAATCTGCAAGCCTTGAGGCAATCTCTTGGGAGAAAAAAGGAAGGGGAGACCAGCGAAGGGTTGGGGAATATCAAACCACCAGGAAAGAAGTACCCAGCAGAGTTAATCCTTTAGACTCAGGGTCCCTCTGCCTGAGAAGTTCCCAGTCCAGGGTAAGTGGCTACAAGGACATTCCTCCAGAACCAGCAGAGAAAGCCTTCTGTAAGAAAATAAATTACCCTTTGTTAAATTGGTCTGCTTGTGTTATTTCTGTTACAGTAGCACTAGGTGACTGAGACAAAGGGCAGATGTGCTATCAATCCGCATGAGGAGACTAGCTGTAGACGACATGACACAGTATTTTTATTATAGATTTATTCTCACTTAACTTCCCATCTTCTGACACTAATGTGGATCATTATTATTTCTTCTCTTTTTCCCTCTATTTCTCTGTTCTTATTTCTTATTTTCTTTTTGTTTTTATAAATAATCAGGATTATGGTTTCGTGAAACTATGCAACACTATTTTGGCCTATACAAAGCGATTAATTTGTTGTACATGAACTGACATTACTGTTTGTTCTTACTGTTAGTGCCACTGAGTCAACTCTGACTCACAGCAACTCATGTATGACAGCAGAAATGTGCCATAGAGTTTTCTTGACTGTAATTCTTACAGGACAGAGGCCAGGTCTTTGTTCCTTGGTGTTGCTGGGTGGAGTTGAACTCCTGGAGCTATTCATATTCATCCAACTGGATGGAACACAGTGCAAAGACATCACCTACAGTATTTATTTTTAAATTCACAAAGAAGCTATGCTTCTTGTAATAACCATAATATTTTCCTTAAGTTTTTGGTTTTAAATACTTTCAATGCAGTATTTAAATAGTATGAGAATTTTAAGAATTTAAAAATACTATGAAGTAATCAGTTCTAATAAGGACCTTTTCTTATTTTAACAGAGTGAATAATAGAGAAATTTGTTTGCTGTCATGAGAGGGTTTTTTTATTGTTTATTTTTTCTTTTTTTAATTTCTAAGGAGGTTTCTTCTTTATATTTAAAATGGGGCTTCTTATTTGGTGACAAACACTGTGATAAGAGGAGCTGGTTCATTTATTTGCAAGCTAGAGCAATAAAAGGTTTAAGTCACCAAAAAGTTGGCTACTAAATTTAATTTACTTTCATTTATTTAAATAAGTGCATTATAGCTGACAACATTTTGTGGCATATACAGAGTATAACAATCCATTTACTTTTTTCTGCTCTAGTAACTGCATCATAAATTATCATTAAAGTCTATCTAAAACTCAATAAGAAATCATCCTCGGCATATTAATCTATATTCTATTAATAGACAAATTTCAAGTCCAGTATAAATTTTCTGTCTTCTTTTTCATAATGCCCACACAGGCTCTGAACTTTTCTGAGATGTTAGTGCCTCTTAATTATAGAAGTTATGTAATGGTTTAAAAGCTTCAAAATATGAGAGCTTTATTTCTCTATTCTTACCTGTTTATAAACATCAAAAGAGAAAAATCAAACCCACTGCTGTCTTCAGACTCATAGCAACCCTGTAGTGACCCGCTGGTACAGGATAGAATTCCTCATAGGGTTTCCACGGCTGTAAATGTTTGCAGGAGCAGACATCCACATATTTCTCTCATGTCTATAAACAGAGAGTATTGACAGTTTGGTTAGATAATAATTTGCACTAATCTAATTTTTAACTTTTTCATCCTTGGTATTGATTTTAAACTATTTTAATAAGTATAAATAACAAAAATAATAGAGTAATAATAGATAGCTAACTCTGCAAAAGAGCCGTGGTGGCACTAACAGTTGAGTGCCCAGCTGCTAAACCAAAGGTTGGCAATTTGAATTCAGCCAGCAGCTGCTCAGGTGATCTGTTGCTGCAAAGATGACAGTTGAAAAAATTCTGTGGAACACTTCTGTTCTGTCACTTGAGCCATGTATCAACAATGACAACACCTTGGAAAAATAATAAAACATACTATAAAAACACTATAATTTAAAGAGTGAGGTTTATATGCAGGAAAAGACAGACAGATAAACTAGAGAGAGATAGAGAGAGACAGGGAGCCTGAAGCCAATTCTGGCAATATGAGAATTATGAATGTAGGAAATCACTGTGAAAAAGAGAGATATAAATAAAAACAGTACAAACAAAAATACTGAAAGAAGAAAACAGATGGATATATTTTGATGGAGTAGGCAGAAATTATACAAAAAGTGTCAATTGTTGAAAATTGCTTGCTCAACAATTTAGATCCCTGTCAGGCAAAGCATTACCATTCTAAATATTTAAAGATGTTATACATACATACACACTCTACACCGAAATAATGGGCCAAAGAATTCACAAGAAATGCAAATAAATGAGTGTAAAAAAAGGGTTCAAACTGAGTAGAAACTTCAGTGCATTTAAGAATAACAATGTGTTATTAGTATTATTATCATTCAATTAGAAAATGGAGTTAAAAATAAAGGAATAAAGGAGAGAAACAAGGAAGAGAAGAAAGGAGGGAGAGAGGAGACAGCAGGAAAAGAACAAGAAGGAGAGGAAGGGAACAGGGAAAGGAAGAAGCAAAGAAAGAGAAGAAAAGGGCGTGGAAACAAGGAAGTGAAAAAAGAAGTTGTTCCGTTGCTGAAATTCGTCCTCTTTTGTGTAACTAACGCTGTCGTGTCATCACTTCACAACGTTAAGATATTGTGTATGTATAGCCCAGAAAGGCAATGAATTAAGGGACACTGAAGAGGAATGGGTGCCTCTCACTTGGCCCTGACTTGGCAAATATTGAACATGCCATGAATTGTCAAAAGAAAGGACAAATTTGTGTTGGATGAAGGATGGCCAGGAAACTCCTTAGAAACAAGGATGATGAGACTGCTCACATGGTTTAAACCGCTATCAGGAAGGCTCAGTCCCTCGAGTAGGACATCATACTTGGTAAAGCAGAAGGTCAATGAGAAAGAGGGAGACTCTCAGGGAGATGAAATGACGCAGTGGCTGCAGCGATCGCCTCAAGCAAAACAAGCACTGTGAGGCTGGCTCAGGCCTGGGCGATGCTTTGCTCTGTTATACGTGGTGTTGCTATGCAAAGGAACTGCCTCCGCAGCGCCTGACAACAACAACAGGCCAGAAAGCATCCCAGTGCGACAAGAACTGCTGAAGGTTTGCACTGGACGTTCCAGATGTTTCAGTGCTTTGCCTGTCCTTGCAATGGCATGTGTCAGGACAGCATGACACCAGGTACCACTGCAGATTCTTGTCAGCCTAATTTGACAGCGAATCATTTGTGTTATCCGAATATGACAATGAGAGGTTTTATGGTAGTACCAGTAGACTTGCTGAGGTTGGCCAGTTGCTCAGGCAAATTGCTTACTAGCACCTTTAGCAACAGTTAACTTCGCAGAAAACAGATCTGGTACAGGCCTTAGTGATAAAGAGAAGGGAAGGCATGGGCCGTAGTCAGCTTGTGGCCAGGCAACCCAAAGAGAGCATTAGGTGTCTTCCAGCAGCAACTTAGATCGTTTGTGTTTGTACGTGATCTCTGCTTTTGTGTTATGCAAAGCAGCAAAGTAGTTGACTCCACCACCCCCCACCCCCCCATACCCAATTATTGTCAGAGAAGACGTTCAGGGATTGAAATTTCCTCCACTGCCAGATTTGTGGAGATGCCATGAGTGCAGATGAATACAAAACACTGAAACCGTGGGCTAAAAATAAATACTGAACATTTTAAAATTCGTAAACTTATAATATTCTACCAAATGTGGGAATGTTCAGCCCATGACTTCTTCACATCACTTTTCTCCTCCAATTTCTTTCTCCTCTACTCCAAAGCTCTATTATGGGTATGGTAAACTGTTCAATACTTCCCCACAGCTTCCCAAGACTCTTTTTACTTGTTTTTTCTTATTCTTTTTCTCTCTCTTCTTCAGACTGTACATTTTCAGTTGGCCATTATTTAACTTTACTGACTACCCTCCGACTTTTACATTCTGCTACTGAGTTCTTTCAGAACTTTCTTTTTAATTTCCAATATGGTATTTTTAGTTGTACAATTCCAGGTCAAATAATTTGAGTTTTATTCTGGATGTTGTGAAAGCTGTCTTCTGTAACTGTGTTGTTGCTAGGTGCCATTGAGTCAATTCTGGCTCATAGAAAACCTATACCCAGGAGGATGCGCTGCTCCACCCTACTTCACACTCATAATCCTTACTATGCTGGAGTCTGTTGCAGCTGCTTTGTCAATCAATTTCCTCGATAGTCTTCCTCTCTTTACTGTACCAAGTATGACACCTTTCTCCAGGGGTTGGTCCCTCTAGAAAAACTTCCAAAGGTTGCAAATTGTACTCTTAGTATACTTGCTTCCAAGGAGCATTCTGGTTGTAATTCATCTAAGACACATTTGTGTGTTCTTCTGCAGTCCCTGGTATATTTGATATTCTTCACCACCACTCCAATTCTACTTTAGTCTTATTCATTGTTAGCTTTCACACGCATGTAAGGTAACTGACCATGGCTTTGGTCAGGAGCACCATAGTCATCAAGTGGTATCTTTGCTTTCTTCTGTTTTAAAGTAGTCTTTGGCAGGAGATTGCCTGGTGTGATCCATCCTTTCATTTCATGATGACTGTTTTCATGGACGTTGATTCTGGTTCCAAGTAAAATAGAATCCTTGACAACCTCAGTCTTTTCTATTTAACATGATGCTGCTTATTGGTCCACTTGCGTTTTTTTTTTTTTTTTTTTTCCTTCTATTGAGGTATAATCCATACTGAAGGCTGTGGTCTTTGATCCTTCATCAGTAAGTGGTTTGAGTCCTCTTTGCATTCAGCTGGAAAGCTTGTATCATCTCCATATCACCGAATGTGAATGATTCTTCTTTCAAACCTGATGCTGCATTCTTCTTCAAATAATATAGATTCTCCAATTATTTGTTCATCATAAAGATTGGGTATGTATGATAAAAGGACACAAGGCTGACACATACCTTTCCTGACTTTAAACCACATTGTATTCCCCTTTTCTGTACAAATGATTGCCTGTTGGTGTACATAAAAGTTCCTCATAAGTACAAGTGACTATCCTGGAATTCCTACTTTTTGAAATGTTATCCATAATTTGTTATGATCCATTCAGCCAAATGCCTGTACATAGTCAGTAAAACATAGGTAAACATCTTTCAGCTATTCTCTGCTCTCAGCCAAGATCCATCTGACATCAGCAATGATATCCTTGTTCCTGTCCTTTTCCAAATCTGGCTTGAATTTCTGGCAGTATTCTGTCAGTGTACTGCTCTAACTATTTTTGAATAATCATCAGCAAAATTTTGCTTGTGTATAATATTAATGATATTGTTGAATGATTTCTCCAGTCTATTGGACTGTATTTCTTTGAAATTTGCAGAAATGTGTATCTCTTCAAGTCAGTTGGCCAGGTAGCTTCCTTCTAAACTTCTTGGCACAAATTGACCCCTTTCAGTTTTGCAACCACTTTTTTAAACATCTCAGTTGGTATTCTATCTGGTTCTAGAGCCTTATTTTACACCAGTGCCTTCAGTGCAACTTGGACTTCTTCCATCAATACTTTCGGTACTTGATCACATGCTATCTCCTAAAATGACTAAACACAGATCAAATTTTCTTGGTCCATTGACTCTGTATATTCTTTCCATCTTCTTCTGATGCTTCCCATGTCAATCAGTATTTTGCCCATACAAAAACAACAACAACAAACAAACAAACAAACCCACTGCTGTCCAGTTGATTCTGACTCATAGCAACTCTATAGATAAGGTAGGACTGCCCCACGGAGTCTCCAAGGAGCCCCAGGTGGATCTGATTTGGCAAACTTATGGTTAACTTTTGCTAGCACTTAACAGTTTCTAGTTTGCCCATAAGAGCCTTAAATACTATAACTCAAAGCTTGATTTTTTTAATTAATTCTTTCAACTTAAAACAGGTCTCACGTGTTCTTCCTTTCCCTCCAGGTCTTTGCACATTTCATTCTAACACTTTACTCTGTCTTCTTGAACTGTATTTGAAATCTTTTTCTCAGTTCTTGTAAATGATTAGTTCTTTCATTTGCTTTAGTTATTCTATGATCAAGAGCAAGTTTCAGAGTTTCTTTTAACATCTGTTTTGGTTTTTTCTTTCTTTTCTGTCTTCTCACCATCCTTTTGTTTTCTTCATTGATGACATCCTTGAAGTGGTTCAGTATCTCATCTGGTCTTTGGTGATTAGCATTGTATGCATCAGATCTATTCTTGAGCAGGTCCTAAATTCAGGTGGGATATACTCAAAGTCACACTTCGGCTCTCTAGAAATTATTTTAATTTTCTTCAGATGCAACTTGAAATACCATAGAAGCAGCTGATAGTCTGTTACACAGCCAGGCGTTGGCTTTTTTCCAACGACTGATATTGAATTTATCCATCACCTCTTTCTACATATGAAGTCAGTTTGATTCCCATACATTCTATCCTTCACAGTCCATGTGTATAAACCAAACCAAATCCACTGCTGTCAATTTAGACTCAGAGCAACCCTACAGGTCAGAGTAGAACTGCCCCATAGAGTTTCCAAGGTGCACATGGCAGATTTGAACTGCCGGCTTCTTGATTAGCAGATGTACCATTTAATCCCTATTCCAACAGGGTTTCTATCCATGTGTATAGTTGCTGCTTATCTTGTTGAAAAAAGGTATTTGTAATGAATAAGTCACCGGTCTGGCAAAATTCTATCATGTGAGCTCTGACATTATTTTTATCACCAAGGCCATGTTTTCCAACTACCAATCCTTCTTCTTTTCCATCTTTTGCATTCCCATAACCAGTAATTATCAATGCATCTTGATTGCATGTTTAATTTCATACTGCAGAAATTGGTAAAAATCTTAATAAATTTCTTTCTCTTTGGAATTAGTGCTTGATGTGTAAATTTGAATAACAGCTGTATTAACTGGTCTTTGTAGGCATGTAGATATTCGGTCACTGACAGCATTCTACTTCAGGATAGATCTTGGAATGTTCTTTTTGATAATAAATGAAATGTCATTCCTCTGCAAGTTGTCATTTATGACCTTGTAGACCATATGACTGTTTGATTCAGAATGGCCTATCCCAGTCCATTTCAGCTCACTAATGCTTAGAATATTGATCTTTATGCATTCCATTTAATTTTTAAAGACTTCTTGTTTTCACTGGTTTATACTTCATATATTCCATGACTTAGTTACTATTGGATTTTGCTGTTGTTTATCCTATGTTGATTTGTGCCACATCAGCAAACGAAGGCCCTAAAAACTTGACTCTATCCACGCCATTAATGTTGAGTGTATTTTGCAGGGACCACTCTTTTCCAGTCATATTTGGACTGTCTTCCAAACAGAGGGGCTCTATTTACAACACTATATAAAGACAATGTTCTGCTGCTATTCATAATGTTTCCACTGGCCAGTTCCCCACCCCCCTGAAGTAGGTTGCTTATCAGTCTAGAAGTTTGGTTGAAACTTCGGTGAACTTGCTGGGATTTAAAATATGCACTGGCACAGCTTCCAGCATCATGGCAACATGCAGACCACCACTATATGCCAACTGACAGATAAATGGGGGAGCTCGAATTAAGGTAAATCAGTTCTGACTCATGGTGACCCTATATGCTACAGAAAAGAACTACCACTTAGCATTTCTTGACTAATCTTTATGGAAGCCCATTGCCAGGCCTTTCTTCCGTGGTCGACTTAGGTGGGTTTGAATCATTTGTGCCAACCAGCGAGTGACACAGATTAGCTAAGAACAAAATATATTTGTTCTTTGGTGAGGGAGAGGGTAGCAGGAGGTGGCATAATATGGAAATTTGTACATGTTAAGAAGAAAAATTTGGAAATGTGAGGTAACTGGTAGAAATTCAATAATTTTGAAGAAACAGCTGCATTTGTCAATAGGAGATCTTTTCAGTGGAAATTGTGACGGCATTTTAAGTGCCCAATATCCGGGAGGTTAGCTTCTTCTCTCAGAGATGGTTTTCCTGTAAAAATATGCTATGAAGTAGTTACAAAACCCCTTAGAAAAATCAAAATCTATGATATGCTTATGAGTTACTAGAAAATTTATAAATACGGTACATTAGGATCACCATGGGTGAAGGGAGATAACATTTTTAGGTAAATGTTTGCCTGTATCTGATGGAGTAAGAAAGGGATGTTTTTCCTTTGCCTTGCTGCCTCCTTTAAGAAATGTAAAACTTGCTATTGTGTTCACTATACCAAACAATAGCATCTGATAAATCTGAAATGTAAAGATGAATTTCAAGAGAAGTCAATTAAATGGCAAGTGTTTAGCTGATAAGGTGTTTTTCAAACAAACACGTGAAATGAATCTTAAAGCTGGCCGTCAGGAAGTGTGAAAGAACACACTGATTTTACGAAGATAAGATTAGCATGCCTGACACAGAAAACCTACATTACAGCTAATTTGATGAAATGAGAAACTTGCATGTATTTCTAGACTAATACAACGTCCTGATTTGCTTTTTGAAAAATCCTCATATAAATTTACTTTAAGATTTACATGTCATCTTTTCTCTGGCCTTCAGAGCATTTTTATAATTCAATCGTCCTTCTTGTGTACACTATTACGTAATTATTTTTAAAAACGTTTTTCCCTTCGTGAATTATAGTATGTTTATTCAGCCACGATCTAGTTAATAATCCTAGATGCATTATTTTGGACACATAAGCAGCTACATAGGATTCAGATCGTACTCTTACTTTCTTTACCAGGAAACGTGAAGTCTTATAGAATCCTGGAAACTAACAAGGGCCAGAAATTTTCAGAAGTAGAGAGGTAGTCATTCTGAGTGATATAAACAGACATATTTCTTATCAGACAGTACAAATTCAGACTTACATTTTCATACACATTTCAGGGAAGTTTGATTGTTATCTTAAGCTTCTATCTATATCAGGCCAAATAAATCTTCCATGGGGGTCAGTAGATAGCCATACAATGCCAAATGGACCACTATGGCTTATAGGAGACAGCACCAGTTGACATCAAATAACAAATATTTAAGTTGACTGGATATTCTTTTCAAATACCATTGCTATACATCAAGTAACTGTTAAAGCACTATAATATTTTTTTCTAAAATTAAGTCTCAGAGAATACATGTCAGATTCATGTGAGTAGGTTACTTTGAATCAGAATATTTTTTTAAAAAGTATCAGCAGAATTAACAATCATGAGGAATAATATTCAGCCTAGTTTTCATGGGCCAGAAAATGCTGTGACTGCTGTTAGTTAGATAATATAAGCCCCCCCTCAAAGAATCTTTTAAGCTTCCTTTAACACCTACTGCCTCAGTGATTGTTAGTTGAGGAAGTATCTCACTGCTGTGATCTCTGCTGTCAGGAAGCATGTTCTCTTAGTCTTCTCCACCCAAATATTTTGCATTCATAATGAAAAAAATTTAAAAATGATGTTAGCTCCATGACAGTAGGGATCTTCCATGCTGCTTACACAGAAAGGGCACTTGGCAGAATAAACAAATAAATATTTCCTGAATGAAAGAAAGAAGTGGCATTTGTAATTTATATATTATGAAGTTACAACTAGCCTGTTGGTATCAGAATTGTTTTCAATAACCACGTAATCAAGATTGGCAGTTGGAATTTTCAAGCAAATGTGATTTACTAGAGAAAACTAAGATACCTACTCACGTCAGTTTAAAGACTTCACATTACATAAGGGTCCAGTGTCTTCCCTCTGGGTAAAATATATACTTATGTATGTATATGGAGACCTGGTTACACAGTGGTTAGGAGCTGAGCTTGAATTCAACAGCTTGAATATATTGGCCGCTCCTTGGAACTGCCCTGCTCTATGGGACAGTCCTACTCTCTTCCATAGGGTTTCCGTGAGTCAGAATTAACTTGAAGGCAACAAGTTTGTTTTTTAGTGTGTCTTTATGTATTCCTGAGATCCACCGGTAAGAAAGAAGTGAGAATGTAGAATTTACTTCTTTTTTTTTCTTTGATACGACTGAGTGAAAATGTACGTTCCCGTATAAATTTACATGCCCACCTATATGCAGCTTCCACTGCTCTCCCTGTCCGGTGACTGCACACTATTCCTCTCTGCTCCATACATGTCTCATCCTCCCAACAGTCTCCTTTCCCCTCCTCTCCACCCACTCTCCTTCCTCCAGCCAGAGGTCAGCAGGCTGATATCCTATAGATGTATAGAACCTGCAGGGGGCAGGGGACCATGCTGTTAGGCGAAATCGAGGCCAATTGGCACAACTAGCATTTTGCTAAGAGAGCTCTCTGCATCCCACATTGGTGAGTGGCGTCTGGGGTCTTAAAAGTTGCCAAGCTGCCATCCGAGAATGTACAATTTAACAGTGCTAAATAAGTGGTGCTCCAAATGACCACTTGCCAGGGAGAAATAGCAGGCTATCGATCCAACAGAATCAACTTACAACCTAATATTAGTAATGGAAGTGCAAATATCCAAGATATTGAAACAGAATCTTGATGTCAGAAAGATTTTTTTTTATGGAGGTTAACTCACTGTAGCACTAAATTAGGATATCTGATGACACAAAGATTAAAGCATTGTACTGCTAACAGAAAGTTTGGCAGCTTGAACCTATCCAGAGTCTCCATGGGAGAATGACATTGCAATCTGTTGCTACAAATATTACAGTATATGTCTATGTATGTAATGGCAGGGTTTCAAAATACATACATTCTAACAACACTAAAAACAGAAATAGACAGTTCCACAATAATAGTAGGAAACTTATATATATCAATCTTAGTAACAGACAGAATATCTAGAAAGAAACTCAACAAAGATGCAGAAGATAAAGACTACAGTCAATCACCTTGACGTCTCAAACAAAAATGGAACACTCCACCCAACAGCATCAAAGTACATTTTTTTCCAGTGCACATGGGACATTATCCAGAATAGACCACATTTTAGACTACAAAGCAACCTCTAATAAAATCCAAAAGACTGAAACAGTACAAGTCATTCTTTCTCATCACAATGCCATAAAAATGGAAATCAGTAGCAGGGAGAGAAAGGGGAAAAAAGATCAAATACGTTGAAACTGAATAACATTTTGATTAAATACCACTTAGTAATGGAAGAAATCAAAGAAAGAATAAAGGATTTTCTAGAACAAAATGAGAATGAAAATACATCACTCCAAAACCTTTAAGACACAGCAAAGGCAGTTATCAGAGGTCACTTTATAACAGTAAACACACACATCAAAAGAGAACAGGAAAAAATCAAAATTTTAGCTGTACAATACTTAAACAAATAGGAGAACATACAACATAAGAAAGGAAATAATAATGATTAAAGCAGAAACAGATGAAATAGAGAATATAAAAACAACAGAATGAATAAAAAAGGTCAAAGTTGGCTCTTTTGAAAAAAATCAACAAATCAGTGGGCATATTGACTAAAGAATAACGGATGAGAATATAAAGAACACAAATAAGAAGTGAGATGGGGGATATTACAACAGACCCAACTGAAATAAAAAGGATCATCACAGAACGCTAAAATTGTACATGAACAAATTTGGGAACTTGGAAGAAATAGACAAATTTCTAGAAACATGTTACTTACCTAAACTAATACAAGCTGAGACAGAAAATCTGAACAGATCTTTAACGAGAGAAGGAATAAAGAGGCAACAGTAACAAAAGTCTCAACAAGAACAAAAGCCCTGATGCTGACAGCTTCACTGGAGAATTCTACCAAACATTTAGAGAACACCTGGCATCAGTGTTACTCAAACTGTTTAACGACATAGTCACACTCTTTAGCTCATTCTATGAAGGCAGCAGTACCACGATACCAAAGCCAGGCAAAGACATTATGATAGAAGAAAATAACAGACCAATGTTTCTCATAGATATAGATGTGAAAACCCTCAATAAAAATTCTAGCCAATAAAATTCAGCATCATAAAAAAGTAATAATATACTACAATCAGCCAAGATTCATACTAGATATGCAAGGATGGTTCAACATTAGAAAATCCACCAATGTAATCCACTATTAAATACAATTAAAAACATATCAGGATCATCTCAACTGATGCAGAAAAGGTATTTGATAAAGCCCATTTCTGATAAAAACTCAATAAATTAGGAATAGAAGGGAAATTCCTCAGCATAATGAAGAGCTATATAAAATTAATAGCCAATATCACTCTCAAGAAGAAAGGCTGAAAAGCTTTCCTTGAGAATGGTAACAAGACAAGGATTATTTCTATTTATCACCACTTCTATTTAAAATTGTGAGAGCATTAAAGCAAGGGAAAAAAATGTCATCCAAGTTGGAAAGAAGGATGTAAAAATATCCCTATTCACAAAATACCCCTATACTATACATACAGAGCCCTAAAAATTTTGTAAGAAAATTACCGGAACTCTAATAGATTCTACAGGGTAACAAGATACAGATCAACATGCAAAAATCACCTGGATTCCTATACAGCAACGAAGAGAACTGTCAAAAGAAATCAGGAAAGCAATACTATTTATACAGCTCCTAAAAGGAAAAAATACATATGAATAAATGTAACCAAGCATATTAAAAAACCTATACAAAGAAAATACAAAACACCACCTCAAGATACCAAGTAACCTACATAAATGGAAAACATATCATGTTCATAAATAGGAAAACACTGGTGAAAATGTCGATTCTACCAGAAGTGAATTCAGATACAGTGCAATTCTGATCTAAATAGTAACAGCATTCTTTAGTGAGATGGAAGAAAACTAACAGCTAGCTTTATATGGAAATGAAAGTGGCCCCAATGGAACAGAATTAAGAACTCAGATGTAAACCTATCCACCTATGGTCAGTCGATCTTGGAAAAAACACCAAATTCTACTAAATGCTGAAAAGACAGTCTTTTTAACAAATGGTGCTATGACATATCCAACAAGAGTCTAATCTTATAATCTACAGAATTCTTCAAAACCTCAACAGAGACAAGCCAACTAAAAATCAGGCAAAGTATGTGAAAAGACATATCACCAAAGAATGCCTTCAAGAGGCTAACAGATACATGAGGAAATGCTTATGATCATTAGCCATTGCCAAGCCAAGCCAAGTGCCGTCGAGTCGGATCATTAGCCATTAGGGAAATGAAAATCAAAACTATAATGAGATATTATTTTACCCTGACAATTACTGGTATAAATCAGACAAACAGAAAGTAACAAATTCACAGAGACAGGAACTCTTACACACTGCTAGTGAGTGTGTACAATGGTACAACCACCAGGGAAAATGATACGATGTCTCCTTGAAAAGCTAGAAATAAAAATACTGTATGAACCAGCTATCTGACTACTAGAAATATATCTTAAAGAAATAAAGAGCCATCACACAAGTTTACACACAGGAAAAACAAACAATCTTTGATGGTTACAAAGGAGAACAGGATTGTGGAGGTGAAATCAGTAACTGCCTAGCAGAGGAGCATTAACTTTGGTGAAGAGCAAGACAACATAGCATAGGGAAAGTTAGTGTTAGGTAAACAAGGAAAGGTCACAGAAACTTCCTGTTGTTGTTAGGTGCCCTCTAATCGGTTCCAAGTCAAGTCACTCTACATAACAAAACACTGCCTGTGTCAGCTGTGACACCCAGTGTGCCAGTCCATCTCACTGAGGCTTCCCCTCTGTTTTGCTGACTCCTGATTCTGCCATTCATGATGTCATTCTCCAGAGACATGTCCTTCCTGATCACAGGTCCAGAGTACATGAGATGAAGTCTTGCCTTCTTGCTTCTAGTGGACGTTCTGGCTGCATTCTTCCAAAACAGATTGGTTCATTCTTTTTGTAAATCCATGGTGTTTTTAACATTCTTCGGCAGCATCGTAATCAAAGGCATCAATTCTTCTTTGGTTTTCTTTATTCATTGTCCTATAGATGAGGCACTGGAAAACACCTAGGCTTAGATCAAGTCTACCTTAATTCTGAAGGCTACATCTTTGCTTTTTGACACTTCAAAGACGTCTTTTGCAGCAAATTTGTCCAGTACAATGTCGTTTGATTTCTTGACTGCTGGTTCCGTGGACATCGATTGTGGATACAAGTAAAATAAATTTCTTGAAAACTTCAATCTTTTTTCCATTTATTATGATGTTACTTATTGACCCAGTTGTGAAGATTTCTGTTTCCTTTATGTTGAAGTCCGATTCGTACTGATGACCGTTGTTTTTCATCTTCATCAGTGGTTGAAGTCGTCTTCACTTTCAGCAAGCAAGATTGTGTCATCTGCATATTGCAGTTTGTTAATGAGTCTTCCTTCAGTCTCAGTGTCCCATCCTTCTTCACATAGTGCAGGCTCTTGGATTATTTGCTCTACGTACAGACTGAATAGGTATGGTGAAAGGATGCAACCCTGACACAAAACTTTCTTGACTTTAAAAGATGCCATGTCCTCTTGTTCTGTTTGAATGACTACCTCTTGGTCTAAGCACAGTTTCTGGATGAACACAATTAAGTGTTCTGGAATTTCAATTATTAGAAATGTTATCTATAGTCTATAAACATTCATACAGTCAAATGCCTTATCCTAGTCAATAAAACACAGGTAAACATCTTTCTAATATTTTTTCCTTTTAGCCAAGATTCATCTGACATTAGCAGTGATGTCCTGCAGACCATGTGCTCTTCTGAATGCATCTTGAACTTTTGACAGTTCTCTGCTGATATACTGTTGCAAAGCTTTTGAATTATCTTCAGCAAAATTTTACTTGTGTGTGATATTAATGATACTGATGTAGTTTCCACATTGTGGATCATCTTTCTTTGGAATGGGTTCAAATATGGATTTTGTCCAGTCAGCTGGCCAGGTACTGTTCTTCCAAATGTTTTAGCATAGATTAGTGAGAACTTCCAGTGTTGCATCCATTTGTTCAAACATCTTAACAGATATTCCTTCAGTTCCTGGACTTGTTTCTTTGCCTATGCCTTTAGTATGGCTTAGACTTATTCCTTTAGTACCATCAGTTTTTGATCATACGCTATCTCCTGAAATGGTTCAATTTTCACAAATATTTTTTGCACAATCATTATGGATATTCCTTCCATCTTCTTTTAAAACTTCCCCTTGGGAACAGGATGGTGCAAAACAAGGGCAGAGACACACCAGTCCAAGAGTCCTGTGAAGTTTATTGGAGTAGAAAGTGGAGTCTGAACCAAGATGCAGTTCAGCCCATGCAATAGTGGGTAGGGAAAGTTTTTATAGTTTTAGTGTTATGAAGAAGAAGTGTGGGGTGACCAATGCAAAAGTTATTTATGGATTTATAGCAGAAAGCTCTAAGAAGGAGGTGGGGGGTGGCTGAAACAAAAGTTATTTACAGCTTTATGGTTAGGTGCCTGTGGGGCATACCAGGCTGTTGTCAGCTGATGGTTGGGTCTGGATCATTGGATAAGACTTGTGAAAAACCTCCCTGAATTCTTGGGATGAGTCCCTTCACTTCCTAGACATGTGAGTATACCTTGAGGGACTGAGTTACTGGATCTGAGGATTGGGTGCCATGGTCTTGTGGGACATCTAGGTCAACTGACATAACATAGTTCATAAAGAAAGTAGTCTACATCCTACTTTGGAGAGCAGTGTCTGGGGTGTTAAAAGCTTGCTTGCAGCCTTCTAAGAAACTTCTATCAGCCCTAGCACACTCAGAGTGAAAGAAAATGAAGAAAACTAAAGATACCACAAAGTATTAGTCTTAAGGACTAATGGGCCACATGAAACACAGCCTCTACCATCCTGAGCCCTGAACAACTCAACTACTAGCACTACCCTCTCTGACAGAGATCACAATAGAGAGTTCTCAAAAAGGAAAGAGAAAAATATAGAACAAAATTCAAATGTACAGAAAAAGACTATACTTACTACTCTGACCGAAACTGGAGGAACCCTCAATACTATGGCCCTTGGACACCCTGCAAACTCAGAACTAAAGCCACCCCTGAAGTCCACATTTCAGGCAAAGACTAGACAGGTCCATAAAAAAACTCTGGTGCTGTAGCAGTTAAGTGCTATGGCTGCTAACCAATAAGTTGGCAGTTCAAATCCACTAGGTGCTCCTTGGAAACTCTATAGGACAGTTCTACTTTGTCCTATAGGTTGTTATGAGTCACAATTGACTCAACAGCAAAAGGTTTGTTTATTTATAAAGCAAACAGTAACACAGCTGAGGAATGTGCTTCTTAGTTTAATCAAGTATAGGAGACCAAATGGGCAACACCTGCCCAAAAGCGAAGATGAGAGCAGGAAGAGAGAGGATAAATGAATGAATATTCACAGGAAACTTACAGTAGACATGGAAAGGGGGAGAGTGCTGACACAGTGTAGAGATTCCAACTGTTGTCACATAACCATTTACATACAAACTCTTGAATGAGAAACTAATTTGCACTGTAAGCATTCACATAAAGTACAATAAAAGAATAAAAAGAAAGGAAAGAAAAAAATTACAACCTAGAAAAAAAAATCCATGGAGCAGTTCTATTATCATATGAGATATGCTACATGGGGTTCTTCTGAGATGAAAATCAACCTGAGGGCACCTAGCAAAAACGACAAAGTGTTGAATTATATGGCTATTTCCATTCATCTATCACTATATATAAGCTCTGTGTTTCAGTGAAAGACTTCTCCGGACCCTTTGCATGGTGTTGACTTTATTTAAGCAATGAAGAGAATTATCAACAGCACTGATTAGACCCAGTAATATTTGTATTCAGTTAATTAGTCTAAGACAACTCTGTAGTGGGCAAAAGTACCGAAATCAATGATTACATTAATATCTTCTTAATACTTCTGGGTTAGTTTCAATCTCTCTCATCATTATTATCAGGTAGCAAAATACCAGCTATATTTGTTTGCCACACTATATTTAGCTACAAGTCTTATGATGACACCTTTGCTATTTTGCACACAGAAAAGCTAACCTCAAAACATCTGTTCTCATTTCCACCTATCCCTAGCACTGATCCTCATATATAAGATTATTGTGACTTCTGCCACTTGATCTAAGGATTAAGCTTTTGACACATAATTCATTCATTCATTCACTCGTCATTCATTCGTTCATTCACTCTTTCACCCATTTATTCAACAATTGACAATAACTGATGTTCTATGCATTGCGCAGATAATGGTATTAGAGTGACGTAAAGCAATAGACGAGAGCTGCCTGATGTCAGTTGTGATGAGCATCACACGGGTGAGTGTGCATGATGCTGTGAACACAGGAAACAGGAACCACCTGACAGAGAAGATTTTCTTGAGAAAAAATTACAGCACTGTAAAATAAGAGTATAAGTGGTAGAAAGGACGTTCAGCATAGAGAGAACGGAAATGGAAAATTCTCCATGGCAAGAAGTCTATGTTACCATCAAGAAACTGAAAAGGCATCAGTGCAAGGACAACACAGAAGGTGGAGGACTGCAAAGTTTTCTAGCTGCTTTCTAAGATTCCTTTTCTCTCATCTGGTCACAGGCTTAGTCATTCTAGGGTGAATTCTGGTATTATGATTGAAGTGTAGCTGCATTATTTCCACAATACAGATTTTAAGAAGAGGTTGAATGCCTTTAGGTTTTTTCCCTCTTCCTTAGTTGAATGGAGATGATTGCAACTCTTTAAGACTGGTAGACAACCTATAAGAAGAAATGGGCTTAACCAAGCCAAGTGCCCTCGAGTAGGATCCAAAAGGGGCTTAGGTCTCTTAATTAACAAACACGAAGAGGGATACCAGCCCATCAGAGTACAACCTCCCCTTCCCTCCTCCTGACTGCTGTAAGCTAAAAACAAGGCTCTACTATGCTGGATTCATTATGTATTTTGATGTTTATTTGTTGCTGTAATTTAGTCTAATGTAACTAATACAGAAACATACAACTTACAGTGGGTTGTGACCATGGATTAAATATATGGTGCCAAGCCAAGTGCCGTCAATATATATGGCTTTAGGTGAAAATATAAGACATAACAGCCAGTAAGTTGAAGATCTATTTTAAGAAATGGACAATTATTTGATGAATCTGTTGACAATAGTGCTTAGGAGAGCCGGTCATGTGCATTTAACATCTCTAACATCAGCAAGAACCACTGAAAAGAACCAAATGTGAGTGTTTGCTGTTACTTTTTGTTTCTGGATCCCTATAAAGAGACGTCAAAAAAAAAAAACTAAAAGATGAACTCAGGCAAGGAATTTCTAGTTTGCAAGCAGAAATAAAAAAAGAGTCGAGTCTAGCAATTTCATTTTACTTGGATCCACAGTCAGTACCCATGGAAACGGCAGTCAAGAAAGCAAATGACGTGTTACACTGGGCAAATCTGCTTCAAAACACCTCTTCAAAGCACTGAAAAGCACAACTGTCACCTTGGGGTCTATGATACACCTAACCCTAGCCATGATATTTTCAATAGCTTCATGTGCATGCAAAAGCTAGATAATAAATAAATAAGGAACACTAAAGAAAAATTGATGTTTTTAACTTGAATGTGTCTGGCGTTGGCAATGAATATTGACTAGAAGTCTGACAGTTAAGCCCACAAACTTAATTGCTCTAAGTGCTACATTCCTCATTGCTGAATATCACTACAATAATCTTCCCCTTGGGAAGCTATGCATGATACCAGTGCCTAGTCCACCCTTCAACGCAATTTTGGAGCCCTTTCTGGAACAGCCATTGTGCGTGGTAACACTGAGGCAAGCTTGAGAACTGAATTGTACAGTAGCCTGTGAGGGAGTTTTTAGCGAGTTAACAAGTAACTGAATTGCAACACCTTCCCTACTCACCTGATCTCACCACCAGTGACATTTTTCTTCACTTGAAGGGAAAGGAAATAATGAAAGGTTGACATTTTTATAACATTCAGGACACCCAGGGTAATACAATGGCAGCTCTGATGGACATTCCAGAAAAAGAACTCTAAAATTGCTTTGGAGAGTGGACTAAACACTGGCATTCACGCATAGCTTCCCAAGGGGCATACTTCAAAGGTGGTGATACTGATATTCGGCAATGAGGTACGGCAGCGCTTTTTCTACGATGAGTTCGTGAACTTAATTGTCAGACCCTGTATTACCATATACTGCCAGAGAACAAAAAAATTCTACATTGAAAGAAGTAGAGCCAAAATTCTTCTTGGAAACCAAGGTCATGAGACATCATCTCATTTACTTTGGACACATTGTCAGGAGGGATTTGTCCTGGGAGAAGGACATCATGTTTGGTAAAGCAGAAGCTAGGCAGAAAAGAGGAAGAGCCTCAGTTAGGTAAATTGTCATAGAAGCTACAACAATGGGTTCAGGCATCACAACGATTGTGAGGATGGTGCAGGACTGGGCAGTGTTTTCTGTTCAGTTGTTCATAGGATTGCTTTGAGTTGGAACCTTCTTCGTAGCATCTAACAACATCGACGAGAAAAAAATTGGAGACTCAGAAGATTTGAATTCTGAAACTCCAAAGAGTAGAAAGAAAGATAGTAAAAGCTTTAAGAAGCAAAAAGCCATTAAGGCATATATGTTTTACAAAGGATCTCAGCTCTGTAACCCGTGTATAATAATGATGGAGCGTTTCTACCTGTTTGTTGTGTTAGTCACAAGGTAGCTACCCACAAACTGAGAGAGAGAGGCACGTCAAAGAACGGAAAATACCTGAGCATAGCTACAGTACAGAACATGGGGGATGACAATGAACGTTGCTACTTGTCCCCGAGATTCCTGTTCCCTCATTATGTTCACAGGCACAGTCATTTTAGGGTTAACTTCGGTCATATGATTAAATTATAATCAATGACAAAAGAATAGAAATAAGCTGTGTAATTTCCAAGATGAAGATAAAGCCTGGTTGAGAACTAAGCTAGAAAAGATCTTTGAGAGTAGTTACTAGTCAGTAGACATGGTGGAATCAAATGGTGCAGACACCTAAAATATTTTCAAGAGAGTTTATTGGGGAAGGAGAGGGAACCTAGGCTATATTTTGACTGTTTGGACCATATAACAATCCTTTGGTATGAACAAAAATTAGGATGCAAAGGCTTTACAGCCCCTAAGGTGGGCACACCCTCCACACGGTAGAAAACTAATAAGGATGAAGCTCCTGGAAGCACATCCAGCATCTACTCAGTGCAGTGCTTGCTCTCCAGAGGATGAAGTGCTTGCTTTCCAGGATGTCTTATCATTGGTATAAACCAGTGATGGATGTACTTTATATATTATCAGGTGTTTATTTTTCAAGATGGAATTTTTATCTCAGCAGTTCTGACTCGGTTCCATCATTATAAATTAGTGGTATGTGTTGTGGCAGAGGAACAGATAACTTGGGTTTGACTACAAGTTCCCAGTATTTGAGGAAACACTTTAGTGAATGAAGAAAAATACTCATCTCTAAGATATCCTGAATATTAAGGGAGATGCATGCATTTGGTACACAGTATGCAACTTTAGATTGTTCCTCTTTAGGAAGGGGTGAATTTCTTCCATATTTGAAAATGAAAGGTAAAAATTCCATTTGGTGAGTGTGCTATCACCAGGCAGGGAGTACAGTGGGAGCTGCACATAGGTGAGCATGCAAATTTATATGGGAATGTACATTTTCACTCAGTCATTAAAAAAAAAGAGAGAGGCAAGAATTCACTTTTGTTGGACACTTTCTATGTTGGCCATAATCTGTATCTTCCTTTTCTAGTGTGTATACCTAGGTTACATTTTCTAACGTCCCTGGCAGGTATGATACTGGACAAAACTTCAGATTCTTGTTATCCGCCCCCAAAAGTCAATCTCTGAGACAGGTATTAGGGTGAGTGATCAAAAAGAAGTTTATTACTGTTTGCTAGCAGACCCAGGGAGGAAGGAGGATTCTCTCCATCAAGAACCACCTCAAAAATCATCAGGTGGGGTTGGGAGCATATAAGGGAGTGGGGTTACATGGAAATGTAAATATAGGTATTGGTACCAGTACCAGGGAAACAATTTGATTGATTGGGGGTGCAAAGGGGGATCTGTTTAAGGGCCTCTGGGGTCCTTTGAAGATATGCACCAGGAGCAGAGAGCCACACTGCTTTCTGTTGTCATGTGAAGGGGAGGGGGCCCCAACTGGTGTCTGGGTCTTCCATCTGTTTTGATGTTTTTAAAAAGCTATGAAATGTCAAGGACATTATTTCCACAGCCCCTGTCAGTTAATACGTGAATTTCTGACAAGGCCAGGAATTTTAAGACTGGAGAATAGACAAGTCAACTTTACAAAGAGAATTAAATTTTTGCTGTCTATTTTAACTTCCCTTCTGAAATCGGGGTGACTAAAACTTCCCTCCTGTTTCAGTTATGTGTGCTCACAAGACTGAGTTCCTAATGTCTGAAGAGCAGAAGTAATATCTGCTTTTTTCAAACCAAAGCTTTTGTAAAACAGCTATGTCCATTCCATGCAGGTGTGTCCTTCTCACAACTGGACGAAGATTGTTAACAAGGTCTTTGGAGAAGGCAAAGTCATAGGAAGAAGAAAGCTTAACTCTGAACCATTGCACGGGGGAGAATCATCCACTGACCAGGAATACCCAGCTGGATTGCTGAATGAATGAAAAATAACATCTAATATAATCAAGTCATTTTGTATATTTAATCTGTTTGTTACAATAATTTAGCCTGATACAGAGAACAGAGTGAACCAAACTGGGGCTAGAAAGGAGAGAGACCCTTAAGAGTCTTATAAAAGAGAGTGAAGATATATTCCAGTTTTCCTAGAAAAGTCAAAATTTAGGCCACTGCCTCAAAGTTTGGTACAGTTTAAATATATCCTAGTTTATGTGTGTGTATGTATGTAATTTTTTTTTTTTACAATCTTAATAAAGTAGTATTATTAATACTTGAACCAAAATAAGTTTCAATGGATTTGGAAAAACCTCTTCAGCTTCTTCCATGGTTTCATTTAGTGGTATGTAAGATAAATACATAGTTAACAGGGCTTTCCTTTAAAGTCTATTTCACCTTTAAAGGTGGCCAGCAATAAGCCACCCCCAGAGGTCAGATATCAAAGTCTTCCCTTAAAGAATAATACAGAGGGCACTCACTGATAAGTGAAGGATTCTCAGCTGCAAACAGTAAGGATAGTTGGGGTGAAATCTTCAATACTGCTAGTCATGCCCGACATTTAGCAGATGAGCCACTTGCATGATGACCCATACTAACTATGATCTGTTAAATGCATAAAGCTTCCAGTAACCCACTGTCATTGAGTTGGGTCTGACTCAGGGCAACCCTTGAGGTCAGAGGAGAGCTGCCCCACAGTGTTTCCAAAGAATGCCTGGCAAATTTGGACTTAACCCACTACACCACCAGGTTTTGTCCCTAAAATTGGCATCAGCCAGTTGAAAAGAATCTACAGGAACTGTAGGAAATCACATACTGGAGAACATGTAATAACAGTTTGAAAAGACGCTGATCAGATCCATTATAACGCACATAACAATTAATCTGAACATCCATGCTCAGTGGTTTTGTCACTTATTTTATGGCATAAACTTACAACTCAGTTTACTTGTTGGCTTGGTAACCCTTGTTGTCTTCAGCAGAACACACTGGCAGGAGCAAATCTTTTTAAATCATGATATTAATGAAAAATATGAACTATTGGATATTTTTGGTTTGGGACAGCCTTTGGTTCTAACATTTCCATCCACTGTAGAGATTGTGATGACATCACTGATGACAAGGAAACAATGTAGCAAATCTGCAGGAGTAACCTCAGCAGCTTTTCGGGAAGTTAGTGACTATTTATGGGAAACTTTACATTACTGTAACACTTGCTACAGTAAAAGATGTATTTATATATCATTCTGTGAAACATGTTTCACTTATATCAAATGACTGTTCATATAAATTAATTTTGCACACTTTTTAAAGTTTTCATGTGCATTTTAAAAATGTGAAGAAAAAGCTGTTAATGTGTTACCTCCGTTAGCAAAAGAAAAACATTTTAAACCGTTAAAGAAACTAGTTGTATATCAATGCCACAAAATACTACAAATAGAAAATCAGTTCTTGTAATTCAATAATGATACAATATTTTTCATCCAAAGTTTTTTTTCAAGAGGTATCATATGGCCAGGAACCCATGGTACTGAAGAAAGAAGTCAAAGCTGCATTGAAGGCATTGGTGAAAAACAAGGCTCCAGGAATTGATGGAATATCGATTGAGATGTTTTGACAAATGACTGCAGCACTGGAAGTGCTTGCTCATTTACGTTGAGAAATTCAAAAGACAGCTACCTGGCCAACTGACTGGGAGAGATCAATATTTATATCTATTCCCAAGAAAGGTGATCCAACCAAACGTAGAAGTTATCAAACAGTATTATTGACAACACAAACAAGTAAAATAGTGCTCAAGATCATTCGAAAGTGACCGTAGACATCATTGTTGGTACGAAACAGATCTTGCCTGAAAGCCGAGAGTTACCAGAAAGATGTTGGCCTGTGTTTCATTGACTATGAAAAGGCAGTTGACTGTGTCAATCATAACAGATTATAGCAACATTGCAGGGAATGGGAATTCCCGAGCACTTAATTGTGCTCATGAGGAATCTATACATAGATCAAAAGGCAGCTGGGCCAACAGAACAAGGGGACACTGCATGGATTAAAGTCAGAAGAGGTATGAGCCTGGATTATATCCTTTCACCATACTTTTCAATCAGTACGTTGAGCAAATAATTTGAGAAGCTGGACTATTAGCAGAAGGAGACATCAGGATTGGAGGAAGACTCATTATCAATCTGCATTATGCAGGTAACACAACCTTGCTTGCTGAAAATGAAGAGGATTTGAAACACTTACTGATGAAGATCGAAGACCACAGCCTTCAGTGTGGGTTTCACCTCAACATCAAGAAAACAAAAATCCTCACAGTTGGACCAGTAAGCAATGCCATGATAAATGGAGAAAAGACTGAAGTTGTCAAGGATTTCATTTTACCTGGTTCCACAATCAATACCCAATGGAAGCAGCAGTCAAAAAATCAAAAGACACACTGCATTGGGAAAATCTGCTGCACAAAACCTCTTTAAAGTGTTGAAAAGTAAAGGTGTCACCTTGGAGACTAAGGTGCACCTGACCCAAGTCATGATATTTTCAATCACATCATATGCATGCAAAAACTTGACAATGGATAAGGAAGATGGAAGAAATTATGCCTTTGAGTCATAGTGTTGAAAACCCAACCCACTGCCATATCGAGTCAATGCCAACTCATAGCAACCCTAGGACACAGTAAAACTGGATTGGAGAAAAATATTGAACCTTCCACAGACCACAAAAAGAACCAACAGATCTGTTCTGGAAGAAGTACAATCAGAGTGCTCCTTGGAAGAGAATGGCAAGACCAAATCTTACAGACTTTGGACATGTCATCAAGAAGGATCAGTCCCTGGAGAAAGATGTCATGCTTGGTAGAGGGTTAACAAAAAGAAGATGACCCTCAGTGAGATGGACTGACACAGTGGCTGCAACAATAGGCATGTTGTTACTGTTAGGTGTCAGCGAGTTGGTTCTCATAGTGACCCTATGAACAACAGAACGAAACATTGCCCAATCTTGCACCATGTCTGCAATCACTGTTATGCTTAAGCTCACCAGATAAGGAGGGTAACAGCATCATGTAAGGAGAGAAATAGCATCATGTCGGGAGGGTGACAGCGTCAGGTAAGGAGGGTAATAGCATTAGGTAAAGAGGGTAGAGCCAGAGTGAGCAGCCCCCACTTGTCTGTCATGCTTGTTGCTGTAATGCGGGAAGCTATGCCACTGATACTGAGCCACCAGCAGGGCCATCCATGGTAGACAAGTTTCAGCTGAGCTTCCAGATTAAGATGGATCAGGAAGAAGGACCCAGCAGTCTACTACTAAAAAGAATTAGCCAGGGAAAGCATTATGAATAGCAGTCGAACAATGGGCATAAGCATAAAAATTACTGTAAACATGCAGGACCACCAGGCAGTGTTTCATTCTATTGTTGATAGAGTCATCATGAGTCGGAACCAATGGGATCACTCTTAACAACAATGTTTTCCATCCAGTCTACGGACTGAAAATAAAGATTTCAGAAGTTCATTCTTACCAACGAGAAACCATTTGATTTTGTTATAATTAAATTCATTGTTGAAGATAACATGGAAAGAAATTTTGTTGGAGCATGTGCCCTTGTAGAAACTTTTTCTTTCTTTTTTTTTTTTTTACTAAATTATGAAATAGAAATACATTTTGAGAGATGTTTCTTGCTATCATCATTGTTCTTTATCAGTGTATAGTACTCCATGGAGTATATATACCAAAGTTTACCCATCCATTCTTCTGTTGTTGGGCATCTGGGTTGATTCCAACTTTTTACTATCATGGACTGTGCTGCAGTGAACATTCGTGTGCATGTAGCAGTTGGTGTGAATGACCTTGATATTGTAGGATATATTCCGAGCGGAGAAATTACTGGGTCAAATGGTCTATCTATAGCCATTAATATATTTATATCCATTTGGTCTCAACTGGAGGACATTATGTTGAGCGAAACTAGTCAGCGACAGAAGGACAATTATTATATGAGACCCCTAAAAAGCATACTCATACATAATAGAAAAGACTCTGACGGCTACAAGGGTGGGAAAGGTGGGAGGGCGGGAAGGCAAGGGGCGAGGGTTTAGATTAGATAGTTGTTAGAAATTTGGTTGGGTGAAATTGGTGACAATACCCATTAGTAAGAAGATCAATATTATGGGACTTCTACACAACTTATGTACTCCTCCTCTCTTAACCTAGTGTTGTAAGCACAGACTATGTACACTTTCACTTTTTTATTTAATTAAAAAAAAAAGAAAAAAAACTCAGAAGACAACCAGAAAAGAAAAAAAAGAAATATTTTGAATTGATTGCAGTGTACACATAATTGGTAATTTTATTTAACAAGTTATGATATTCTACTAATTGAAATATTCTGAGAATCAACATCTTCAAATATGTTAATATATCTACCTAGAAACTTAATTACAAATCTTGTGTGTTTGTGTGTAAAAGACTGACATTGGATTTTAAAAAACACTTTGGTTCGGTAGGAGGTTCTTTCTTTTGTGCTTTTTGTACCTTTATATGTATTCATTTAAGTATGCTATGAAAGTATTAAACCTTTTTTTTTTTTTTTTTCCTTTCGGCCTAGGGTCGCCATGAGTCAGATCTGACTCAAAGGCACTTGGCTGGCTTGGCTTGCAAACAAGTCCTTAAATATTTTGTTACATTTGATTTCAAATTAGTTGAAAACTTTTAGTCAAAATAGGCAATAGAGAATTTGTCCTAACCACATTCTGGAGCTTTTAAAGAACTGCAAATATTGAAACCCAAACTTGCGAACAGGAAAACATTGAAGTTTCTATAAAACTAAAGAAAAAACAGAACAAATTAAACAGCAAGAACTCAAGTACTATTAACTAATTAAATTTGCAATTCTGTAAATGTAATTTGGAATAAATGGACCTGTGGAAAAAAATCTTGCAGAACTTGTAGTTCTGTTCATGAAGGCCCTGTGTGTTACTAGGATACTGACTAGGCGTCAGTAGAGCTTCCAGACTAAGACAAACTAGAAAGACGTCCTGGTGATCTGCTTCCAGCAATTGCAACTGATCTTGATGATAGTTCAGGACCAGGAAGTGTTTCGTTTTGGTTTTTCCGCTCTACACTGAGCTCCATGAAATAGTTGCTGGCTGGATAGCAGCTAACAACAGCTACCACATGTAAACAGAAGCCTTGAGATAAAAATGTGGGCACTTCATTTAAAAATGAAAATCTTACCTAGACCTGAAGGGTTTTTTGTTTTGTTTTGTTTTGTTTTTCAATTACGTACTGTTAATTACTGTTTTATCAGTAAACAAGGAACATACCGGCATAGCTTCCCAAAGGTCCACACGGCGTATTCCCATTGCTATGGTGTTGATTCTTAATCGTAACAATCCTGTGGGAGTGTAGAACTGCCCCATAGAGTTTCCAGGGAGCATCTGGTGGATTCAAACTGCTGACTTTTTGATTAGCAGCCATAGCACTTAAGCACTATGCCACCAAGGTTTCCATATCACATACACTAGAGTTAAAGGCTTTGCGAAGTGAGACTCTGGTAGACTCCGCTCCTTCGAGATCTCTCTGTCATCACTAATACCTAACAATGACTTGCCCATTATGTTTAATGAGGTTTTTCAATCACAGAAACCCTGTGCTATCATTATTCTTTAATTTAAGCTGATGAGTAAATTTTGAATAGAGGCTTTATAACAAAAACAGAAAATTAGAAAAAAATTAAAATTCAAAAGAAGCTTTAGGCTTTGCTTTTTTTTTTTTTTTTAGCTATTTTTTGTTTGTTTTTAAGAGAGGAAGATGGAAACAATGGAAAACACGCAGAATGTGAGCCCCGTGGAGACAATGGTGAAAGCAGCCCAGATTTTCCAATACGATCTTGGCTGGAATATTTACACATGGCCCCAGCTTTATGCTGGAAGCTGATGTCGTTGTTGTGCTTGTGGTTTACTTTTATGATTTATTTTTGGTTTGGAAGTTGTCATTTTAATAGTTTATGTGCATTGGGTGCCAGGAGATGGGAGCACTAGCTGGGGCTAACAAGAGCTGTAGCCTAAAATATACAGAAACTTCATTTAAAAATGAAAATCCTCTGGATATGAAATTAAAAAATGAAATTAAAACAAAAAACCTTACTGGTTTATATCTTTTTTTAAAAAAAAAAAAAAAAACAATTGTTTACTGCCAGTTACTTCTCTATCTTTCCTGAACTTGAAACATTTATAAAGCAAAAACCTGCCACTGAGTTCTATTGCAACTCATAGTGACCCTTTACACGGAGTAGAACTGCCCCCATACAATTTCCAAGCAGGGCCAGGCAGATCTGAATAACTAACTTCATGGTTAGGAAACCCTGCTGGCATAGTGGGTCAAGTGCTACATCTGCTAACCAGAAGATAGACAGTTCAAATCTGCCGGCTGTTCCTTGGAAACTGTGGAGTCGTTCTACTCTGACTTCTAGGGTCGCCATAAATCAAATCTGACTCAACGGCATTTGGTTTGCTGTTTGTTTGATTTTTTTAACTTCATGATTAACAGCTGTCACACTTAACCACCATGCCACCAGGGTTTCTGAGACTTACAAAGAATACAAAATTTTGTTTAACGCTAGGTGGATGGTCTTCTGCGTGGCTGTTTTAGAGATTGTGACTTTAAGCAGAGGGATTGATGAAAATAAGAAAAATAAATAAAATAAAAGATGAAACCTTACAAAGCCTCAAGTGAGTTGTGCTTTAGAGAACACAAATGACAAGGTCAACATGAAGTAGTGAGATATTATCTATCCTTCCTCTTTTAAAGCCCTGATTTTTCTTTCCTATGCGTGAGAGTGTATTGAATTGGAGTAGCTCTTGAATTTAAAATTTAAATGATCACATGTGTGATCATTTAAATGCTTGTTTTCACACTTTCTTGCTCTCCTTAGCTGTTACCCATGATTGATAATCTTAAAAATAATCCCTGAAAAATATTTACAGGAGGGTAGATGTACAACACCTCTTCAAACTGAAAAACTAGCAAATGTATCCCTTAGTATGCCTTTCTAAAATTTTTTTCTCAGTTGAACAAGACTTAAAGTAGCATATGTTTTGATTGACTAAGAAATGTCCCGAAGATATAACATTATTTTACTCTTAGTAATCAATCTTAGACATTTTTAATAAATTGGAAACGAAAGTGATTTTTTTGCTCAGCTTTAAAAAAACAGTTCAGATGCTGTTAAAGAGAGACTGATTGTATGCTTCAGAAAGTCTAGCCAAAAGTTTTTCTTTCTTTTTAAAAACATGTTTAATTCTAGAGTCCAGAGATCTTTTAACCCACATTTTCACAGCATTTCAATACTGGCTTCTAAATCTTGATGATCTGTGATCTAGGAGCTAACCAGACCATGATTACAAATTTGACACATATTACTTCCTGTAGTTTCAGATATAGAACTAGGAAGCAATTAGAAGAGGATGAATATGGTGTTACCATTTAAGGTCAACAATTAAAACCAACTTGTAATGGAAAATGGAAAAAAGTAAAATACTCCATGAATTCAAGAGGTTCCAACAAGACCATATCTGAGTAGTCAAAAACCCAAGTCATGTTCATATCTTCATTTGTTCATTCAACAGGTAATTATCAAATGCCTAATATGTGCAAGAAAGCCCTCGTGGCATAGTAGTTAAGAGCTACGGCTGCTAACCAAAAGCTCCACCGTTTGTATCTACCAGGTGCTCCTAGAACATTCTATGGGGCAGGTCTTCTCTATCCTACAGGGTCTGTGTAAGGCAGAATCAACAGGTTTGGTTTTTGGTATTATGTGCAAGGAAGCTTGGTGGTATAGCGCTAACCAAAAGATTGGTAGTTTGAATCCCCTAGCCATTGCTTGGAAACACTATGGGGCATTTCTGTTCTGTCCCCTAGGGTTACATGAGTTTGAACTGATCCAAAGGCAAGGGGTTTTGGGTTTTATTGTGTGCAAAGTCCTTGCTAAGCCCCATGGTCAGTACTATAAACAAAAAGACACAGCCTACAAAAATTAATAACAAAGAACCAAAATTATTCTTTGTGGGTTTGGAAGAGTTACCCTAGAAGAGGTTATTTAAACTTTGATTTAAAAGATAGCTAGTAACTAATTAAGTAACCAGATAGGATGGAATAGTCTTTCCAGGCAGTGGGAACACATTGTTCAAATGATCAGATCCAGAAAGATCATGACGCATTAGAGAAACTCCAAGTCTAAGGTAGGCAGAGTATACCCTGAGCAGAGTGGGGAGGTGAGAGCACCATGAAGGTAACGCATATAGACTTCACCAAAGGAAATCCATGACTCAAAAAGCAAAACTTGAAAAACTTTTGGCAGACTTCAATTTGCATCTAAATTCTAATTCTAGCTGCCTCTTCTTCATTGGCCAGTATTTGAAACCCCCTGCAGGTAATACATAGATTTAAGTTGAAAACATTAAAATGTATTTTGGGGTTCCCCTGGGAGCATGGCCCCTGGCCCTGATGCTGTCCTTGCCCGTAAATCATAATGAAGGTCCACTCTTCGGACACAAATGGATTGGACTTGGCGATGCAGTGACCATAAACTGGATGCACTTTATGGTTCTATATACCTATAGGATATCATCCTGCTGACCTCTGGCTGGAGGAAGGGGAGAGGGTGGAGAGGAGGAGAAAGGAGGCTGTTGGGAGGATGAGACACGTATGGAGCAGAGAGGAATAGTGTGCGGTCACCGGACAGGGAGAGCAGTGGAAGCTGCATGGAGGTGGGCATGTAAATTTATACAGGAATGTACATTTTCACTCAGTCATAATTAAAAAAAAGAAAATTATAAATATCTCAGAATTATTTTCAGTAGTTGTCTCTGTGTTTTGATTTCCCCCAACATGGGTACACATACAAACTCAAACATACTCCTGTACATACATATACACAGTTCTACTGTTTGTGTTTCTGAGAGTTCTGAGTCATCCTCCCCCCTCCCCACCCCAGTGCTCTAGATTAGAAAACAAGAAGCATTAATGCAGGGGCAAAGATATTACAAATTCCTCAATAACCACAACTTCTGTGAAGGTTCTGAGTAAATGACTGTATATGAGGTAGGCTTAATGTTATTTTCCTCAGAGCATAGATATTATCTCTGCCCAGAGTGTTATTATTGCTTCTGAAAGATCTTGGGCCTTCACTCCAAGGCACTGTTAGAGCTTTCTGGGGAAGGAATGTGAGTAGAAACATCTTCACATCAAACAAACACAGTCACTTTTAGTATAACAGCTACTGAAGCAGTGCTAATTCTATGGTGTTTTGTGAAATATTAGCTCTGTTTCTCTCATATCCAAATATAAATTTCCTGATAACTGAGTGTGAAGGGGTTATAACAGATGGGTCAGAAACTAGGAAGCATTTGGAAGCTTCTCTTTGACATCATTCTCTTCTAAAAAAACTTACTGCCCAATGTACTAGATGCTTTTCAGGTTTATCACTTAGAATTCTGAAAATAACTCAGGGAAGTAGGTAATATTGTTCCCATTAGATAGATGAGCAGAAGTGAGTCCTATAAAATTTCAACAAGTAGTCTCTCTTGGATTGACTTGTGCTTCCCCACCCCCCACCCCCATATGTATAGTAATTTGGCTGGGCCATACTTCCTGTATTCTGTGATTGCCCTCCCTGTGTGATTTTCCTATGCTGAAAATTCTAATCTCTGCCTGTGGCTAATGGGTAGCATGATCCTGTTACAAGAGGATTAGGGTGGAACTGCAACATGCTTTCTGAGGAAGTTTCTGTGGAGTGTGGCTTGCACCATCCTCTTGCGGGAGATAGAAAGAGAGAAAAGCAAGCAGAGAGCTGGGAACCTGACATCATCAAGAACGCAGCACTGGAAGAAGAGCACGTCCTTTAGACCTGAGATTCCTGTGCGAAGACGCTCCCAGGGCAAGACTGATGCAACACAAGGACTTTCCTCCAGAGCCAACAAAGAGGGAAAGCCCTCCCCTGGAGTAGACACCCTGAATTTGGACTTTAGCCTACTGGACTGTGTAAGAATAAACTTTTCTTTGTTAAAGCCATCCACTTGCGGTAATTCTGTTAGAGTAGTACCAGATGACCAAAACACAGGGCAAGTTACATAAATAACAAATGATGGAATTAGGCCAGTCATAAGGCTTTCTGATTCCAATTTGCCGGTCTTGAAGCACGGTGGGTAAACTTGAGGCTACTAACCCAAATGTTAGCGGTTTGAAAGCATCCAGTTGTTCCACTGGTAAAAAGACCTGGCAATCTGCTCCCGTAAAGATTACAACCTGAAAACTTCCTGGGACAGTTCTACTCTACCACCTGGGGTCACAAGGAGTTGAAATTGACTCAATGACACCCAGTAACAACAAGCATTTCACCACATCCCCTAGAAGAACTGCTTATTCTGTTCTTGATTTTAGATTTCAAAGTGATTTGATAATTCTATACCAGTTACACTACCCAAAACCTACCAAAAAACCAAAACCAAAACCAAACCTACTGAGTGTGGTCCAGCTTATAGCAACCCTAGAGGTCAGAGCAGAACCGCCCCATAGAGTTTCCAAAGAGCATCTGGTAGATTTGAACTGCCAACATTTTGGTTAACAGATGTAGCACTTAACCAGTACACCACTAGGGTTTCCACCCAAAACCGAATCTCCCCTTAAATGATGTACAAGCACAAAGTGAGGATTGTAGCAATTCTCTTTTAAAGACACAGTATCTTTTTTTTTTTTACTTTATTTTGTTTGAGGTGAAAATTTGCTGTGTGAACTAATTTCTCATTCAAAGATTAAACAAATTCTTTACTGGCATTGGTTGTATTCCCTTCAATGTAGCAGCACTCTCTCCCACTCCATTTTCGCCTTGGGTTCACCTGGTCCATTCCACTAATTTTCTTCTCCCTTCCTGCCTTTTTGGGTTTGCTTCAGGGCAGGTGTTTGACCATTTGGTATCCTATGCTTGAATGAACTTAAGAGGCAAGGTCCTCATGTCTGTTGTTGTTTTATAGGTCTGTCTAGCTGCTGTCTGAAAGATGGACTTCGTGAGTGGCTTCAGTTCTGAGTTAGCAGGTTGTCTGGGAACCACAGTCTCGGGGGTTCCTCTAGCCTGTGTCTGATCAGTAGGTGTCAAGTTTTTTGTGTGAATTTGAATTTTCTTCTATATTTTTCTCCCCCTCTCTTTTGGGGCTCTCTGCATTAAGTGCTGGAAACCCTGGTGGTGTAGTGGATAAGAGCTAGGGCTGCTAACTGAAAGGGGGCAGTTTGAATCCCCCAGGTGCTCACTGGAAACTCTATGGAGCACTTCTACTCTGCCTTATAGGCCACTATGAGTGGGAACTGACTTACGTTATGTTAAGTGCTACCTCTGCTACCTAAAGCATTGGCAGTTCAAATCTACCAGGCAATCCTTGGAAACTCTACGGAGCAGTTCTACTCTGTCCTATAGGGTAACTATGAGTTGGAATTGACTAAACAGCAGTCAGTGGAGATTTTGTTTGTTTGTTTGGTGGTTGGTTGGTTTACTATAAAAAACCTGTTGTAATAGTGGTTAAGTGCTATGACAACTAACCAAAGGTCAGCAGTTCAAATCCACCAGGAACTCCTTGGAAACTCTATGAGGCAGTACTACTCTGTCCTATAGGGTCACTATGAGTCAGCATTGACTCGACGGTACCAGTTTGTTTTTTGTTTATTTTGTGTGTGTGTGTGTGTGTGTGTTTTAATGAATCCTGTCATAGAAGTCAGCAGAAGTAGCAGGGCACCAACCTAGTTCTGGGCTCAGGCTGGTAGAGGCTGTGTTTCAAGCAGACCATTAGTCCTTTGGACAAATATTTTCCTTGTGGTTTTCATTTACTTCATTCTCCTTTGTGCTGCATGGGACGAGACTAATAGATGTATCTTACTTGGTTGCTCGAAAGCTTGTAAGACCCCAGATGTAGAACAAAACAGGATGTAGAACATTTTCTTTATCCAATATATTATGCCAGATTCACCTAGATGTCCTTTGAGACCATGGTTCCCAGCCCTCAGCCTCAGTAACTGGGTCCCTCAGAGAGTTTGGATGTCTGTAAGTTTCTATTACTTTGCCTTGGTGAAGCTCTACTAACTTCCCTCATACTGCATGTTGTCTTTCTCTTCTCCAAAGTTAATGGGTTGTTAATGAGTCTTCCTCCAGTCCTGATGCCTTTCTTCACATAGTCCAGCTTCTTGAAATATTCACTCAGCATACAGATTGAAGAGATAGAGTGAAAGGATATAATCCTGGTGCATACCTTCCCTGACTTTAAACCGCTCAGTATTCACTTGTTCTATTGGAACAACGGTCTCTTGATATGTACAAATTCCTTATGAGCACAATCAAATGTTCCAGAATTTCCTTTCTCCACAGCGTTGTCCATAATTCGTTATGACCTATGCAGTCAAATGTCTTAGAATAGTCAATAAAACACAAACAAACATCATTTTGGTATTTTCTGCTTTCATCCAAGATCCTTCTGTAATCGGCAATGATATCCTTGGTTGTGCGTCCTCCTCTAACTCCAGCTTGCATTTCTGTCAGTTCCTGTGGTGCATTCCTGTAGCCATATTTGAATGATCTTTAGCAAAATTTTGTTTGTGTATGATAGTAATGTTGTTCGATTATCCTTGCACTCAGCTGGATAATCTTTCTTGGGAATAGGCATAAACACAGATCTCTTCCAGACAGCTGGCCGGGTAGCTGTCCTCCAAATTTCTTGGCCTAGACAAGTGCACACTTTCAGCAGTGCACTTGTTTGTTGAAACATCTCAGTTGGTATTTATCAGTTCTTGGAGCTTTGTTTTTCATCAGTGTCTTCAGTGTAGCTTGGACTTCTTCCTTCAGTTGCCATGAATTCCTTATCAGATGCTACCTCCTGAAATGAATGTTGACCAATTCTTAGTATAATGACCTTGTACTCCTTCAACTGTCTTCTGAGGCTTCCTGCACTGTTGAATATTACCCCCACAGAATCATTCAGTATTACAAGTCAAGGCTTGAATTTTTCAGTTATTCCAACTTGAGAAAAGCAGATTGTGTTCTTCCCTTCTGATTTCTTATCGCCAGCTCTTTGCTTGTGTCATCATAATACTTGGCCTTCTTGAGCTGCTCTTTCAAATCTTGTATTCAGCTCTTTTACTTCATTTTTTCCTTTTGCTTTAGCTACTGGCCTTTTAAGAACAAGTTTCAGAGTCTCTTTTGACATTCAATTAGGTCTTTTATTTCTCTCCTATCTTTTTAATGAACTCTTGCTTCCTTCATATATGATATCACAACTCATCTGGCCTTTGGTTATTAATGTTCAAAGCCTCAAATCTACTCTTGAGATGGTTTATAAATTTAGGTGGGATACACTGAAGGTCGCACTTTGGCTCTCATGGGCTTATTCTAATTTTCTTCAGCTTCAACTTAAACTTAGATGTAAGTGATGATGCAGTCCACAGTTGGATCTCGGCCTTGTTCTGACTGATGATATTGGGCTTTTCCATCTCTTTCCACACATGAAGTCAATTTGATTCTTGTATATTCCCTGTGGCAAGGTCCATGTGTATAAATGCCCTTTATATTATGAACAAAAAAAGGCATTTGCAATGAACAAGCAATTGGTCTTGCAAAATTCTATCATATGATCTCCAGCATCATTTCTGTTACCAAGGCCATATTTTCTGGTTATGAATCCTTTTTTTACAACTCTCACCTTCCAGTCACCGTAATTATCGTGTATCTTGATGGCATGTTTGATCACTTTCAGACGACGTAAGTTGGTAACAGTCCTCAATTATTAAAAAAAAGGCATTTGGTCTTAGCAGTTAGTGTGTAAATTTGAGTAATAGTCATATTAACTGGTCTTTGGGGTAGGCATATGGATATTATTCTATCTCTGTTATCATTGTACTTTAGGACAGATCCTGTAATGCTGTTTTCAACAGTGACTTCAAAGGCACTCCTCTTCAGGTTTTCATTCCCAGAATCATAGACCACAAGGTTGTCTGATTCAAATGCTGAATACCAGTTTGTTTCAGCTCACTAGTGCACAGGATATTGATATTTATGCATCCTATTAAAATCACCCACAAGTAAAGTTTTGCTAAAGATCATTCAAAAGCAGCTGTAGCAGTATATTGATAGGGAACTGCTAGGGAACAGCCAGAAATTCAGGCCAGATTGGGAAGAGGACATGTAACCATAGATATCACTGCTGATGACAGATGGATCCTGGATGAAAGCAGAGAATACCAGAAAGATGTCTGCTTGTGTTTTATTGAGCACAGAAGGGCATTTGGCTATGTAGATCATAACAAATTGTGGATAACATTGTGGAGAATATCATTTCCAGAGCACATAATGGTACTTGTGAAGAATCTGCATGTGGATAAAGACGTAGTCCTTCAAAGGCAACCAGAAGACATCACATAGTTTAAAGTCAGGAAAGGTGTACAACAAGATTGTATCTTTTTCAATCTGTATGGCTGTGAAAATAATTCAAGAAGCTGAACTACATAAAGAAAAATGGGGCAACATGATTGGAGGGAGACTCATTAACAACATGAGTTATGCAGACAACACAACTTTGCTTGCTGAAAGTGAAAAGGACTTGAAACACTTGCCGATGAAGATCAAAGACTACTGCCTTCAATACAGATTGCACCTTAACATCAAGAAAACAAAACTTCTCACAACTGGACCAATAAGCAACATTACGATAAACAGAAAAGATTGAGGTTGTCAAGGGTTTCATTTCACTTGGATCACAATCAACATTCGTGGAAGCATCAGTCAAGAAATTACAGGATGCATTGCACTGGGCAAAGCTGCAAAAGACCTCTTTAAAGAGCTGAAACACGAAGATGCCACTCTGAAGACTAAGGCATGCCTGACCCAAGCCATGGTACTTGCAGCTGCATCATATGCATGCAAAAGCTGGACAACGAATAAGGAAGACAGAAAAATAACTGACACGGCTGAACCACGGTGACGGAGAAGAATGTTGAATATACCATGAAGTGTCAAAAGAACAAATAGATCTGTCTTGGAAGAAGTACATCCACAGTGCTCCTCAAAAGCAATGATGGGAGGCTATGTTTTACATACTTCAGACATGTTCTCAGGAAGGATCAATCCCTGGAGAAGGACATCATGCCTGGTAAAGCGAAGTATCACAGAAAAAGAAGAAAACCCTCAACGAGATGGATGAACCCAACGGCTGCGGCAATGGTCACAAGCATAACAATGATTGTGGGCACGGTGCAGGACCAGGTTGTCTTTTGTTCTGTTGTACGTGGGGTTGCTATGAATCAGAACCGACTTGACAGTACTTAACAACAGCAACAATGTAGCGAAATCTTATTAGTCTTCCAGGCTTAAAAGTAAAGAACAAATAGAATTCCCAAACACGTTAAACGCATGGGTAGGTACAGACTTAGGATATCACGAACAACACTTTCAGTTCTATCAGCAATGCTGGCCCAGCAATAGCAGCAACCTGGGTGCTCACCACCAGCTCTCCTGAGGACAGCTTGTGCTCTGACTTCCCTCTTCAGTGACACCCTCCACTAAGAGGCAGCAGAACCTCTAGAGGACAGGAGGGGAGATGACTCCATTTCTTAAGGTGTGAAAATTCATGTTGGCTCTGAAAACTTCTCCTTGTGGGCAAAAGTTAAAAATGCTTTCAAGAATCACAGGGTCAGTGCTGAAAAGAAAAAGCAGCACTTTCAAAGGGCTATCTATGAAAAGATTAAGAACTTTAAAAATAACCATCTATTATTATCGGAACACTGGTTTTATTTCTTTGAAAACACTGAGACAGCGATCATTATGATATGCCTGTGGTGTAATTAACTTTACTAAATAGACCAATATTCACTGACATGTACATTGTGTTAATTTCTTTATCTGTACTTTGTAAGGATATACACATGTATATATGATTTATAGAAAATATTTACCTCTATAAATGGAAAGATTAATCAAAAAAATTGTTGCGAGTAAGCAATTGTTCTGGAATCAATAGGCCCTGAACCCAAAACAGCAATCAGTGGTTAACACAGATCACATAGACTACTTAAAGAGATTCAGTACTTTAAGACACATAAAAGAAATATTATGTGAATAAACTAAACGCTGAACATAATTAAGTGATGCTATATTAAATTAACAAAGTAGCCTGTAGCAATTAAAGTTGTAAAGATAGCAACTCTACAGAAAATAAAATTATTCATAAAATTATGTTCAGTAAACCATAAAAGGAAAAGGAGCTATTTTGCATTGCTGTAACAACTGTAATAGCTGCACATACATGATAAATAAATGAAAGTGAATAAAATCAAGAAATAAACACATTTACTCGGTTAAGGCAAAGAATGTGAGTTGAATTGTTAAAATCCCTTTCTATAATTGATTGGATAGTTATGCGAATACTGAAAAGAGAATGGGTAAGGTAAACCACAGAACATGTTTTTCCTTGGAAAGGGCCTAGTTTAGAAGGAAAGGCCTCTGTCCAATGATATTTAAGTCAAAAGCAGTCACTGGGGAATCAGGGGAACGTATTTTCAATAGCAGGAACAAAAACTGAGTGCATACGATACTTGAGAAGAATATGTTATTTTCTTGAAATCTACTTCCACGCATAAAAACTTGTAAGTGACAGTAGCCAAGTGCACAGGGTAGCAACTCCACTTGCTACTGAGTGGTTGAGTGAACATTTCTATTTGGAAGTGGAAGTAGAAAGTAAAGATTGTTCTTGCCAGCTTAGGGAAGGACAAGAAGTGAGGGTTCAAAAAAGGCCACATACTAGTGCTGCCATTCCAATGTAGGGTCCGTGAAGGAGGTGAACTGGTGATAATTGGTGTTATAACTATGGTTTAGGAAGACAAAAGGTCACATGAATAAATACTACCCAAGGCATCCGCCCCAAACAAGATGTATCTACTAAAACATATTGCTTGCATGTTCTAGGGTTTGCAAAGTATAGATCTTTCACTGCTAGGACCAGTCCATTCACCACATAAATGAAGGCTTTCATCCTTGCTGTAATAGTTCTAGGGGATATTTGTGTGTGGTTTACACTTTTGCATTATCTATTGTGAGAAATTCCTCGTTTGTTTAGCATATATGTAAATATAGATATATAATTATTCTTATTTTGGAAAAAAATTTAGATTGACAGAAATGTTTCTAGTTTCCACATACCATTTACTAAGTTTTTATTGAAGTTGACATCTTGCATAACCAGGATACATTTGTCCAAACTAAGAAATTAACATTGTTACCTCACCATTAGCCAAACTACAGACTTTATTTGTATTTCAGTAGCTTTTCCACTGAAAGAAACAAAGAAAAAAAGTCAAGTCTCAAGTTGCAATTTTGAGCAGTCCTATGGGCAAAACACTGACTGATACAAAAGCAGATGGAATGAATAGTTGGAGTTACTGTACCATTTCAGGGACTGGTATATGATCAAGAACCAGAAGTAGGGAAGGAAGAAGACCAAGCTGCACTGAAGGTGTTAGGGGCAGACAGGGGGGTTCCAGGAATTGACAGAACACCAATATAGATGTTTCTAAAAACAGATACAATACTGGAAGCATTCACTGATTTACAACTCAAACTTTGGAAGGCAGCTACTCTAGAAACTGATGGGAAGAGATATATACATACACCCATTCTAAAGACAGGTGATCCAGTGAAATGCAGAAATTATTGAACAATATTGATGACATACAAGTAAAATCTTGTTGAAGATAATTTAAAAATTCCAGCAGTCAGGACTAAATCATTTAATAGGCAAGGGAAGCACAGAGCTTCCCTTGCTTACCAGGTCATTCGCAGTAAACAATTCCACCTTTTTTCACCACATCAAAGATTCTGCTTTCAGGTACGGCTAGCATCTCTCTCTCCCAACTCCACAGCACCTCCCTAAAGAATTAAAGGCTCTTTTCAAATTTACAGTCCCTGGTAGAGATGGAGGCCCTTGTAAGCAAAGTAAGCACAGACTTACTTGTGCTTATTTGCTAATCTGTAGTGAATAATTTCACGTAGGTTTCATCACATCAAAGCTGTGGGATGAAATCAACAACATTGTACATTAAAAAAGGGCCAAAAGTTACTTAAGAGACAGGAAAAAAAAAGTGGATTTAGAAGACCCTGATACCTGCTCCTGAATGCAGACTAGTCAAACCGAAAGGAAGAAATGATGAAGTAGAAGAAGTGAGCAGAAGATTTCAAGGGGAGACTTGAGAAAATGAAGTCAATAATTGTAACAAAATGTGTAAAGAACTATAACTAGAAAACAGAAAGGTAAGAACACACTGGGCATTTCTCAACTTGAAAGAATTGCAGAAAATATCCAAGACTTGAGTTGCAACATTAAAGGATTTTCATAGGCAAAAATTTGAAAAATAGATGCAATGGAATCATGAATTTAGTAAAGAATATTAAATATATTATGGACATAGAGAAGAGTGAATAAATCTGTCTTGGAAGAAGTACAGCCAGAATGGTCCTAGAAGGGAGTATGTTAAAACATTGTTTCAGATACTTTGAACACATAATCAGGACAGACCAGTCCCTGGAGAAGGACAACATGCTTAGTAGAGAATCATCAGAAAAAGCAAGACTCCCAGTGAAATGGATTGACACAGTGGCTGAAACAACGGGCTCAAGGACAGCTGTGAAATGAGAGGACGGCACAGCGTTGGGCAGTGTTTCATTCTGTTGGAATAGAGTCACTATTAGTCAGAACAAACTTGACAGCACCTAACAACAACAATAACAGGTTTTCACCTAGTGTCTTTTTACAGTTCCAGGTCCAACCACATGTAATTTTTTTAAAACAGTGTGTGCCATTTTTACATTATAATTAGTGATTGACTTACCTTTTCATGGGTTCTCAGTGGCACAGTGGTTAAGCCTTACACTATTAACAAAAAAATTGAGAGTTCAAATCCAGGATCTGCACACTGGAAGTCACATATGGTAGTTTTTTCCTATAGGGTCACTATGAGTCAGAATTAACTCAGCAGCCGTGAGTTTCATTTTCCTTTTTTCTTTTAATTTTTACTTACCTCTATCCTTCATAAAATATTTTTAAAGTGTATGCTATTCCTGCTGCTCTTATTGTGATGAGATTTCCATTTTCTGTAAAGAAGAAAAAAATTACCCCAAATGTTCAAATATTTTCTTAAATTATTTTGTCTCTATAACCTAACCAACCTACTGCCACTGAGTCCATTATGACTCATAGTGACCTGCATATCCTGCATAAATATGGTTCTTTCCAGTTCATGTAAATTCTGTGTGTTGACAAGTCTCACAAACTTATGAAATTCCAAAGTTTTAGAAGGACAGTCTATAATGAGTATCCAAGTATAACTTTAACCTGCAAACAAGAAGTTTAACTTTTTCTTAAAAATTGGGTAAAGCACTTGACTGTTAATCAAAAGGTTAACAATTTAAGCTCATGAGCAACTGTGTGGAAAAAAGATCTGGCAGTCTGCTTCAGTCAAGATTTATAGTCTTGGAACCCCTTTAAGGCTTTTCTACTCTGTCCTATAGGGGTCACTATGAGTCAGAATCAGCTCAGTGGCAGTGAGTTTTTCTCTTTCCCATACGAGTAGAGTAAGTGTAGTACTAGAGGTCTGTACTTCTTGTCTGTTTTTGTCACCTGATACTGTTCTAACAGAAAATACCATGAGTGGATGGTTTCATGAAGAGAAGCTTAATTAACACAGTCTGGTAAGCCACAAATCCATTTTCGGATTATTCCATTCAGCAAGAGAATTTATCACAGTCTGGCAGGCTGAGGTCAAACCCAATGAGAGCATCTCAGCACAGGAACTTCAGGCCCAAAGGACATGCTCTGCTCTCTGTCTTGGTGGTATGAGGTTCCCATGTTATTCTGTTCACTTCTCTCCCTTATATCTCATAGGCTGTTAGCTTCAGTTTTGCCTCACCAGCACAACTGCTGACCTTTCTCCATCATCAGTATCATAGAGGCAGGATTCACAACACATGGGAGGAACTGTACCATACTAGGACTCATAGCCAAGCCAAATCAATGCGTACATTTTGGGGGGGTGGGGTCACATGCAATATATGATATTCTACAATTTGGTCCCCCTAAAATCGTATCATTAGAACGTGCAAAATTTGTTCATTTATATTATAGCAAAGGTCTTAAGTCCAAAATCCATAAATTTCTCTTCAACTGTGAAGTCCAGAACACATGTTATCTTCCCAAAATACAATGGTATGACAGTCAGACACAATTACACATTTTCATTATAAATGGAGAAACTGCAGGGAAATAAGGCATTAATAGGCAACAAGCAAGTCAGCAGAACACATTACAGTAGCCCTCAAAGCTTTGAAAATGATCTTCCATTCTTTGAGACATTTTACATAATAGGTTTGCCCTCCAGACTCTGAGGTATTGGCCGTACTGTTTGGATTCTGAGTGGAGATCTCCGGCCCTGTGCTACAACATTGCCTTTAAGGCCCACTTGGAAAGCAACTCTGCCCCTTGGCTTTAGGTGCACCCTAAGCCCAAATGAGTGGCCACTCTACCTTTACAAACACAAGAAGTCAGGGATACACCCTTTCAAATCCCTGAGGTCATGGCTGTACCTTCTGAGACTGAGGCAGCTCAGCTTTTCCTTTAGTTTGTTTCTTCAGATTTCATGGCTTCATGGCCTGGGCTGCAAACCAGCATCTGCCTGGTAGGGGCAAGTGTTGCAAAGCTCTGAGCTCTACCAATTCAAGTGTTCAGAGGCACCCCACTCTACCAGGAAAACTCTGTGCATAAGCACTCAGCTCTCTTGCTCTCTGGGTCCATTCCTAGTTCTGTCAGTTTGCTGCTGCTGCTTCTTTTCACCATCTGCTGCCTTCTCAGGTGTTAGCAGTTCTTTGAGATTCCTTCTTCCATCCATGTCACAGTTTCAAAAAAAGCTTCCACTGTTTAGGTATTTGTTATAGCAGTACAGTGCTCCCAATGCCAAATTCTGTTTAAGTCATATGGTACTTCTGTAGCAGCAAATACCACGAGTGGATGGTTTCATGAAGAGAAAGTTTAATGACATGGTCCAGTAAGCCACAAATCCATTTATGAATTATAAGTTCATTCAGTAAGAGAATTTATCACAGTCTGGTAGGCTGAGTCCAAATCCAGTGAGAAGCATCTCAGCACAGGAACCTCAGGCCCGAAGGATGTGCTCTTCTCTCGGTCTTGGTGGTATGAAGTTCCCATCTTATTCTGTTCTCTTCTTGCCCTTATATCCCACAAGCCATTAAACTGAGTCCTGCCTCACCAGCACAACTGCTGCCCATTCTCCATCATCAATATCACAAAGGCAGGATTCACAACACATGGGAGGAATTGCACCATACCAAGACTCTTAGCCAAGACAACTATGCCAAGAAGGCAGCACTGAAAGCAGAACATGTCCTTTGTGGCTGAGGTTCCTGTGCCAAGATGCTCTCCATAAATTTGGTATCTGGAGTGGGGTGCTGCTCTAACAAATACCTAAAATGTGGAAGCGTTTTTTAAACTGAAGGGACAGACGACTCAGAAGGAATTAAGGAAAAGTGAGCAGCAGAGGACCAGAAGCAACAGTGAACTGGCAACAGCAGAACCAGGAGCTAACCCATGGAACAAGAGAGCTAAGTGCCTGTGCACAAAGTTTTTCTGGCAGAGTGGGGTGCCCCTGGGCACTTGAATCAGTGGAGCTAGGCTTGCTGACCCATGGAATAAGAGAGCTGAGTGCCTGGCTGAGTGCCTGTGTGCAGGAGGCTTCCTGGTAGAGTGGGGTGCCTGTAGGCCCTTGAATCATTGTCCATTCACCTATCCCTAGAGGCCAAGTCATCCTGAAGAAACTTAGAATCAGATTACCATGTGTTTACAGTGAAAGTTAACAACTTGAACTAATAATTACTGTATTTGCCTTGCTAAGTGATCCTCAAATCAGCACCTGTGGAGGCGGGAGTAAAGAAATCAAAAGACATAGTGCATTGGGCAAATCAGCTCCAAAAGACCTCATTAAAGTGTTGAAAAGCAAAGATGTCACTTTGAAGACTGAGTTGTGTCTGACCCAAGTCGTGGTATTTTCAATTGCATGTGAATGCTGGATAATAAATAAGGAAGACTGAAGAAGAATGGACAACTTTGAAATGTGGTGCTGGTAATGATTACTGACTATGCCAAGGACTGCCAAAAGAATGTACATCTCAGTCTTAGAAGAAGTATAGTCAGAATACTCCTTAGAAGGAAGAATGGCAAGACTATGTATTATTACATATTTTGAACATGTTGTCAGAAGGTATCAATCCCTGAAGAAAGACATCATGCTTGGTAAAGTGGAGGGTCAGCAAAGAAAAGTAAGACCCTCAATGATATGGATTGACATAGTGGCTGCAACAATGGGCTAAAGTATAGTGACTGTGAGGATTGTTTGTGACCAGGCAATGTTTCATTCTGTGGTATATATGGTTGTTATGTGTCAGAGCTAACTGACAGTATCTAACAACAACTACAACAAGTGAATTTTCAGAATCTAAAATGGAAATTGACAGGTAAACCACATGATCCATTATGAAATATATATTGACACAAAACAAAACATCCTTAAGCTAATCTGGCAAACCACCATCTTCTAGGAATTGTATTAGGCAGAAAAATGGGTGATAAAAAACAAGGAGTATAATATGTTTAATAAAGGGTAACACAAGATTTCAGAAAGTAAAGTGGCATCTTGGGAAATATTGTTAAATTACATCAATGTCTAGTAATTCAAATCAATATTTAATTTAACAAACTATCTAAACTTTTTTTTCCCCCTCAAAGTGCCAGGGAGGCAGAAGGGAGAACAAGTGAGTCCCATCTGCTGTTTCTGAGGTGACTTTTGTATGGTTAAGCTTAATAAGGAAGACCAAACAGGGCAAAGAGGTGACAGTCAGTGTCTTTAAAGATTAGAGCCTTGTAAAGCCTATGGGGCAGTTCTCCCCTGTCCTGTAGAGTCACTCAATGGCAAACAGTAAAGGATGTCAAAGCAGCTTATCAAGTGGGATACACTAGATACATAATATAGATTTAATTATCTACATTAAAAGCCATAAAGAGTACATAATACTATTTTAACAAGTGTACCACCGAATTCAGATTTCATAAGAACAAGAATTAAATCCAATGCAACAATGTGAAAGCTGAAAACTCATTTGAGTTTTACAGTGACCAAACAGGTAGTTAATGATAAGCCTCCTCTACTCAGTCTCTTGAGTTAAACAAATGTGGAGAAAATAATCATATAAGCATTAAAAAGTTTGAAACAGAATCTGATGAGCAGTAAATGAATGCTTTACATATACCTGGACACTGAAAAAAGTGAGGATTGACAGTGAATGTGAATTTCAGTCACCACTGATAGATTTCAATGAAAATTGAAAACAAATCTGTTGCTAGGTGCCATGGAGTTGCTTCCAACTCATAGCAACCCTATTAACAACTGAACAAAACTGTACTTGGTCCTGCATCATCTTCATAGTTGTCAGGAAGTCTGACAATGAAGTTTGTGAGCTTGCCACCATGCACTTACATTGGTATCACTGCACAAACAACTTGGTAAGATTTCATAACCTTTGTGTATCAGTATCTCACAGCTGTGTTTGTGTCAATGTGTGATGGTGACTTGCTGAATGGCATACACCATTGTTGTGAGTTTTTGTGTGCCATTGTGAGAATGTCACAGCTTGAATTAGAGCAACAAACAAACATCAAATTTCTTGTTAAACTTGGCAAGAGTGGAAGTGAAATCTGGGACGTGTTAGTCCAAGTTTATGGGGATAATGCCATGAAGAAAACAGAAGCATATGGATGGATTAAATGTTTTCCTAAGAGGAGAGAAAGTGTCACAGATGAAAACAGGTCGGGGTGGCCAGTAAGAAGTAGAACTGATGAAAACATTGCAAAAATTTGTTGAATTGTGTATCAAAATTGTCAACTGACTGTAAGAAGCACAATAGACCAAGTAAACATCAGTAACAAATCAGGAAAATCTGAGCTGAAAATTTGGCCTGAGAAAGGTGTGTGTAAAAATGGTCCTAAAGGAGCTCACAGATGAACAAAAGCAAAAGAGAGTTGAAGCTTGCCAAGGCCTTTTGGAGGGGCAAAATGATGTTTTGGGCCATGTTATCAATGTTGATGAGACATAGAGGTACCAATACAACCCTGTAACAAAGCATCAAAGTGTACAATGGAAGTCAGCCAATTCTCTGTGCCCCCAAAAAGTTCTATCCAAGCAAATCAAGAGTCAAAATAATGTTGCCAACCTTTTCTGGTATCAGAGGGATTGTTCATTACGAATATGTAGCAACTGAACAGATATTTAACCAAGTTTAGTATTTGGAAGTACTGAAATGTTGGTGAAAAAGTTAGATAAAAATGACCTGAACTTTTTACCAACTACTCACGGCTCTTTCATCAAGACAACGTACCGGCTCAGATGGCAGTGTCCATGAGGGAGTTTTTAGCCAGTAAACAAGTAACTCTTTTGGAACACTCTCTCTACTCACTGATCTAGCCCTCAATGACTTTTTTCTTTATCTGAAGGTAAAGGAAATATTGAAGACATTTTGAGAACATTCAGGACATCAAGAGTAATACAACTACAGCTTTGATGGCCATTCCAGTAAAAGAGTTCCAAAATTGCTTAGAAGGGTGAACTAAGTGCTGGTGTTAGTACATAGCTTCCCAAGAAGAGTACTTCGAAGGTGATATTCAGCAACAAGATACATAGCATTTTTTCTAGAATGGGTTCATGAACTTAATTTTCAGACCTCATACACTTGAGCCCATTATTGCAGACACTGTATCAATCCATCTCATTGTATTCCTCTTTTTGTTTACGCTCTAGCGTGCATGTCTTTCTTCAGGAACTGATCACCCCTGGCAGCATTTCTAAAGTATGTAAGATGTGGTCTCACCATCCTTGCATCTAAGGAGTATACAGGTTGTGCTTCTTCCAAGACATATATGTTCACTCTTTTGGCAGTGTGCAGTATATGCAATACTCTTTATCAACATTACAAAACTCAAAGGCATCAGTTCTTCAGTTTTCATTATTCATCTTCCAGCTTTTAAATGCATACGAGATACTGGAAAGCACCATGGCTTGGGTCAGGCATGCCTAGTCTTCAAGGTGACATCTTTGCCTTCCACACTTTAAAGAGGTCTTTTGTACCATTTTGCTCAATGCAATGTGTCTTGATTTCTTGACTGCTGCTTTCATAGAGGTTGATTGTGAAGCCAAGTAAAATGAAGTCCTTGACAACTTCGGTATTTTCTCCACTTAGCATTGATATTGCTTAATGGTCGAGTTGTGAGGACTTTTGTTTTCTTTATATTGAAGTGTAATCCATAGCAAAGACAGTGTCCTTTGATCTTCATCATCATCAGTAAGTGCTTCAAGTCTTCATTACTTTCAGCAAGAAAGGTTGCACCATCTGTATTACACACCATTGTTAATGAGCACACTTCCAATCCTGATGCCCTGTATTGCTCAGCTTCTTAGATTATTTGCTCAGCATATAGATAAAGTATGGTGAGAGCATACAATCTGACCCACACGTTTCCTGACTGTAAAACAGTGTCCTCTCGTTCTGTTTCAAGACCTCCTCTTGATGTTCTGTGTCAACAACTGCCTCTTTATCTATGTACAACTTCCTTATGTGCACCATTAAGTGTTCCAGAATTTTGACTTTTTACAATGTTATCTATAATTTGTTAGGACTTACATAGATGGTTTTACACAGTCAGTAACACAGATAAACATTTTTCTGATATTCTCTGCTTTCAGCTGTGATCCATCTGACATCAATGATAATATCCATCCTTCTACCTCCTCTTTTGAATCCAGCTTGATCATTTTACTGTTCCTCATTGATGTATTGCTACAGCATGCCATGGGTTGAATTGTGTCCCCCCAAAATGTGTATAGTCATTTGGCTGAGCCATGATTCCTGATTGTTGTTTGATGTCCTTACATGCTGTAAACCCTGCCTCTATGATGTTAATGAGGGACAATGGGGACCAGTTGTGCTGGTGGAGAACTCAATATGTAAGATTGTATCATTCCTTGAGAAATCTCTTGAGACATAAAAGAAAAGCTAGCAGAGACATTTGGTGTTCTCAATGCATCAAGAAAGCAGTGCCAGAAGTAGAGCGCATCCTTTGAACCTAGGGTCCCTAGGTTTCAGAAGGACCCAGCCCAGGGAAAGATTGATAACAAGGACTTTCCTTGAGTGCCAACAGAAAAAGGCTTTCCCTATGGCTGATGCCCGGAAATTGGACTTGTAGCCTACTGGACTGTGATAGAATAAAACTTCACATTGTTAAAGCCATCCACTTGTGCTTATTTCTTTATAGCAGCACTAGATGACTAAAACAGAATTTGGTACTGAGAGAGTAGGGTGCTGCTTTAACAAATATCTAAAATGTGGAAGCAGTTTTGGAACTATGAGCATACAGAAGACTCTGAAGAAACTGAGGTAAACTGTTGACACCAGAGAAGAAGCAGGTGGTAAGAAGTAGAAGAAACAAACTGGCAATGCAGAACCAGACAAACATGACACAGTGCTAGAGCCAACCTACAGAGCAGAAAAGCTAAGTGCCTGCATGCAGGAGGCTTCCTGGCAGAGTGTGGTGCCTATAGGAACTGAAATAGGTCAAGCTACAGGGATTTAGAACTCTTGCCCCACAGAGCAGATGTGGTCCCAAGATCCAGGACAAGAGGCCCCAGGAACCAGAGATGAAGAGACAAAGAGCACGAGAAGCTGAGCTATTTCAGTCTCAAAAGTTATGGCCATGACTGGAGGGGAGAGAGTCAAGATGGCAGACTAAACGCATGTCTCCCTAAATCCCTCTGGAAACCAAGACCTGATATTGTAGTTAAATGGAGCTTTCTGGACACCTAGTGAGTCCTGGGATGTGGCACAGGGCTGTTAATTTGGACTTAATTCATACCACTCAATGCAAAACCTCTGTTTCACTGACCCCACTCTCAGTAAGCACAGGCTTGCACAGACTGAAGCATCTCTCCCAGCCTCTATTGACCCTCATAAAGCCCAAAAAGCAACAAACTCTGGAGAAGATGTTAACCCAGAAGTCACCAATGGCATCAGAAGGCCCCCAAAAGAAACCACCTCAGAACTTCCCAGACAAAGAAGCTTTTCTGAAACTATCAGAAGGTGAATACAAGAGGATTATATAGAGAGCCCTCCTAGATCTTATACATAATGCAGCAGAGCAAAACAAAAATTTAAGCAAGCTGTTCGGTCTGATAGAACACCAGTACTCTGAAATCCAACAGATCAAGAACAAAATCAAAGACACAGAAACTTCAATTCAAAGCCAAGAAAACAGAATGGAAAAGTTATTGCCATGACCTTGGGGGTTCCAAAAGAGTGGAGCCACAGCTTCTGGAAGGGTAAAGCTGCCACTCAGATGGGCTAGGATAATGGTGCATCTAAACTTGAGGGAGCAGAGTTGCTGTCCCAGTGAGCCTAGAAAGTGGAGTTAAAGCCCAAGGCTAAGCAGCCTCCACTCAGAATCTAAGGAGTGTGGCCAATACCTAGAATCTGGAGAGCAAGGCCATTGTGTAAGGTGTCTCAGAGAATAGAAGATTATTTTCAAAGCCTTGAGAGCTAATGTAATGTGTACTGCTTACTTGCTTGGTGCCTACTATGACCTTCTTCCCTGCAATTTCTTCCATTGGTAATAGAAATGTCTAGCTTATGCCTGTCTGTTCTACCATTCTATTTTGGAAGCAGATAACTTGTGTTCTAGATTTCACAGCTGAAGAATTTCTGGATTCAGGAGTTGGACTCTGGACGTTTGCTACATTGGGTGAATATGTTCTACTTGTTTCAAGGATGTGATTTTGGTGTGCAAAGGGTGGAATGTCGTGTATTGAACTATATTCTTCCAAAAATGTACATAGCCATGTGGGTAGGCTATGATTCCTGGTATTGTGTAATGTTTCTCCATGTTGTGAATCCTGGCTTTATGATGAAGAAGATGGCCAAGCCAAATCCAAGTGCCGTCCAGTCGGATCCGACTCATGGCGACTGTACTATTGGTGGAGCAGCACTCACTGTGTAAGACTGTAGCATGCTTTGTGGCAATCTGTTCAGATATAAAAGAAAGAAGTTAGCAAACAGATTTGGGGACCTCATACCACTAAGAAAGTAGTGCCAGTAGCTGAGTGCATCTTTTGGACCTGCTGTTTCCATGCCTCAGAACATCCTGGTCCAGAAGATTGATGACAAAGACCTTCCTCCGGAGATAACAGAGAAAGCTTCCCTTAGCTGATGCACTAAATTTGACCTTGTAGCCTGCTGGACTGTGACAGAACAAAATTTATCTTTTTTAAAGCCATCCACCTACGGTATCTCTGTTATAACAGCACCAGATGACTCAGACAAGCTGTTTTTGAATGATCTTGGTGTTGTGTTATTTGAAAAATTCTTGAATACAGTAATACATGGAATAAATTTTATTGTCCATGTTGTTGCTTTTGCTGTTGTGAATTTGATATTGATATCTTAGCAAATTGGCAGATATGTGACCACTCCCTTTAGACCAACTAGATTGAAACACTCGACAGTTGTTTCTAACACAATGGATTGAAGTGACCATCATTAAAACCTGAAAAGTCATGAAGGAATCATTGCAGAAATCAGCATACATTCTAAACTATACTGTTTGTGATTGCTTTTCAATGCTAAAAACATGCTACAGACACACTTTTATATTTCCTGATTCAAGGAATGGAAAACCAGCCGCAAATCTTTAAAAGTGCTATGAGTTACTCTACTTGTAGCCTTCAATCTAACTTGCCTAACTCATTCAACTGAGAAAACTATAGCTATTCTTTCTGCATCTCTACATATTGATGGCAATACTATAGTTCTAGAATTCTACAAAGACTTGTGTTCTAAGACCAAACAAAGTAAATGATTTTTGACCCCACCAATAACAAAGCTGAAGTTTGTTGAAATTCATCATGGTATTTTAAGTTAGTTTTCCCCAGTAATCATATAGTATAAACCACCAACACTTTTGTTAAGTATGTCCATCCTATGGCAGTGAAGCTGGCTACCTTAGAAATAATCTACCAATAAAACTACTATACAAATTATCATTCTGAACTATGTAGGCCAAATCACGATTGGATATTCCCTTTATGCCATCTACTCACATAGGCATATTGGATATTGAATAATTATGGCCACAATATTAAAAGATGTTTGAAAATTATTAAAATCTGAGGATGCTTCTTTCTTTGATATGTTCAGGCAATATACACATTTTTAAATTGTGTTTTAAGTGAAATTTTACAATTCCAGCCAGTTTCTCATATAAAAACTTACACACACACTTTGTTATGTGACCCCAGCTGCTCTCCACACTTTGTGCTAACACACCTCCCACCTCCATCTCATGTTCCCCATGTCCATTTAACCAGTTCATATCCCCCTCTGTCTTTTCATCTTGCTTCTGGATAGAAGCTGCCCAGTGAGTCTCCCGTATCTAACCAAGTCAAGAAGCATCCTCTTTACCATTATCATTTTGTCTCATGTAGCAGTTCAATCTTTGTCTGAGGAATTGATTTCAGAATGGTTTCAAGTTTGGGGGTAACAGAGATTCTGGGGGCCATGGCTTCTGGGGACATTCTAGTCTGTCAGGCCATCAAGTCTGGTCTCTTTTCTAGAGTTCAACTTCTAAACCCCACATTTCTCCCACTCCACCAGGGACTTCTTGTTGAGTTCCATGTAAGGGCAGTCTTCAGTGGTGGACAGGTACCATCGTGTTTCTCCAGTCTCATGTTGATGTAGTGTCTGGTATGTGTGGCACTTTTTGTCTCTTGTGCTCACTCTTTCCTTGTGTCTTTGGTGTTCCTCTTTCTCTAGGAGATACATAAATATGAAAATTTTCTCAAAAGCAGTTTACATATTTTTCTGTGTTAAATGAGGCACAGTGTTGGTGGTGATGTCATGTGGGAGGACTAAAAATCCTTGGACCTTGGGAAGATCTCAAAATCTGCACAAAAATGACACTAGGGAAAGTGAACAATTTGTACAACATTTCACAACAGTTAAATCTTCATTTGAGAGGAAGAATGACCTTAGAACAGTTTGCCTCAATTGTTCCTTTGAGTTTAATTAATGACTTTTTGAGATCATGACAACAGCATATCGTGAGGACTTCAGAAGGAAAAGGTAGTTGCTGTACTACTTGTATCATGGCAATTGCATGGCATTTCCTTTTAAAACTCAGAGCATTTAAAATGAGAACAACTTGACAATACATCTATCATGAAATTTTGAGGGCATTGAGACACAATATAACAAAAAACAAGATATCAACCTCTCTTCAGCACATGCAATTATGGGGGAAGAAATTAGCCATCTTAGTACAACCTGGTTCTCTTACTTAGGATTGAGTTTTTGGAACAATTCGTAATGCAGTTTAGTAAAGCATTGTCCTAAAAATGAATTTTTGTGGGAGAATAAGTGATTGAGACCTTGACTGTAAAGAACGCTTCTGCTGTTTTAAACATCATTTGAAAGTGAAAATTAAGATAGCACAGGAAAAAAATCTACTTTCATCTCCAGTTTTGGTTCTTCAACTATGAGAGTGTGATCTGTGAAGACTTTTAGGATTTTCAGAGTTGCTGCATAAAAATTATCATCAAATTCCACCAACTGCCATCGAGTCAGGTCCCACTCATAGTGACCCTATAGATCAGAGTAAAACTGTCCCATAGACTTTTCAAGGAGTGCCTAGCAGATTTGAACTGCTGACCTTTTGGTTACCAGACATAGCACTTAACCCACTATGCCACCAGGGTTTCCATAAAAATTACCATAAATATTTCATAAATATTATTGCAATAATTTTTGGAAAAAAAATGCATCTTCTCTAAAATCTAAGGCAAAAATACTGATGTAGCCTGCTATGCTCTGTCCATTGGTTTACGTTTTCTACTATTATGGCTGATTTCCTTTAAATGACACAAATAAAATATTTATATGTTTAACTTTGAATATATTTCCATGTATTTATCAGACTTGTGAATGGCCTGGACCATTTGCATAACAGTATTTTGAACAAAACATACGATTTTATAACAGGTGACATCTGTTTTCTTCTTCTTACATAATTTTCCAAATCTACGTCCAATGAACAAGTATTAGTTTTATAACCTGATAAAGATTCTAACATTAAGAAAAATTGCCATTTATGCTGCCTGGAACGCATGGTATTCAATAACTGATTGCCTTTGTTAAATGTAGGTTAGATTATCTGCCAATGCCGTAATGTGACATAAAGTTAAAAGTACTTCATATATCTATTTTTGACGTGCCTCTTCAGTGTATTTGGTTGAAACTTAGTTCTAACATTTCACATTTGCTCACCAAGACATTTTCAAGTCAGAAACTGTCAGTGTGACAAAAAGACACTGCTATATTCTAGAGAAACCAAGCCAAACCAAACCAACCCATAGCAGTCCAGTGGCTTCTAATTCACGACAATCACAGGTGTTATGGCATAGTCGGTTAAGTGCTACATCTCCTGACTGAAAAAAAGTCAGCAGTTCAAATCCACCAGGCTCTCCTTGGGAGCCTATAGGGCAGTTCTGCTCTGACCTGTAAGGTTACTATGAATTGGACCCAACTCAGCAGCAGTGGTTTTGTATTTATATGGTTTTCCTGTCTGTACCACTTAAGGATGTGGATCTCTATGTATTTTTTTGGTGGCAGCTCTGGGTAGACTTGAACTGCCAGCCTTTAGGTTTGTCAAGTGCAAACTGCTTTGTACCACCCAGGGAATTTCCTACAAGTGCTTCACAAACCATGTACCACAGTCATGTGACATCTATAGAGGGGGAAAAAAAATCTGTAGGTATGTGTTTCCCCAAAACATGTTTGCTGGCAAGAGTTTTATTGTTATTTTATTATGATTGAGTGAGAATATACAATCCCATATAAATTTGCATCCCTGCCAATGAGCAGCTCCCACTGCTCTCCCTGCCTGGTGACAGCACACTCCTCTTCTCCGTTCTGTGTATGTCATATCCTCTTAATCTCCTATCCCCTCCCCTCTACCGTCTCCCCTGCATCCAATAACAGGTCAGCTGGATGACATCCTATAAATGCGTAGAACCATAAAGTGCACACATGATATGGTTGCTCTGTGTCACCAAGTCCAATCCATTTCTGCCTGCAGAGTTGATCTCCATCATGATTTATGGACAAGGGCAGCATCAGGGCCAGGGGGCATGCTTCCAGGGGTGGCCCAAGGCCCCTGGACCATCGACTGTGGTCTTTTAGTGGAGATCTCAGGGTGCACCCCTTTTTATTTTTGTGTTGCCTGTGAGGCTCAACTTTGTGAGTCCCATCACAGCTATCACTGGTGGTGGCCGGGAACCATCCGGTTCTTTGATCACAAGTCAATGTAGTCATGTGCTCACATGAGTCTATCTTCCGGGTTCTCTTCATTCCATGTCTTTTTGGTCCTTGGAGATCATCCATTCCTACTGAGTTGGGACCATTTGATGTACCTCAGATGGCAGCTTAGCAGCTTTTAAGACCCCAGATGCAGACTTTTTATGTATGGCAACCAATTAATAAAACAAACAGACAAAAAACCTCGCTGTTGTTGAGTCAGTTCTGACTCATAGCAACTCTATAGGATGGTGTAGAACTGCACCATAGAGTATCCAAAGAGCACCTGTTGGATTCAAACTGCCAACCTTATTGTTAGTAGCCACAGATCTTGACCATTATGTCACCAGGGTTTCCAAAGTAACATCCCACAAAACTGATATACTTAGCAAACACTGTCTGCCTGACAAACAATATTTTATGAAAAGCAAAAAAAAAAAAGTTTTATCTTGTTTATGATCCTTCTGTATAAATTAACTGAGAGAATATATACATTTTATCAAATGTTAAGTATTTTGGATTGCATTAATGGTGTATTATATTTAGTGTGAAGCAGTAGATTGCATCACTCTTTTAGGGGTTATTTTCAGTCATCATTACCAAAACAGTAGCCCTGTGTAAATTCGTTGTACTACATGAAATACAATCAGTATGTTTAGTTTTAAGAAGCTGATGACTTGGCCAGCGTATGTTTCTGAATTACCAAGTTCACCACTGGACACACTTTTAGTTAAAATGTCTGAATGGTCTCAGTTAGGTATTTTCCTACCTACTCACTGAAGAACTATAATCAAGAACTTAAAACATTACTAGTGCTTTTGGCATTAAGAGATCAAATTGTTTTCTGGCGTTAACACTTTCACTTTGTTCTTCTAAATACTCCTGTATTACAATTGGTATGTGACAGACTTAGCGAAGGATTTCCCTTGATCAATACTGCTGGAATAAGGAGTAAGATTGGTCCAGTGATTAATTTCATGCTTTGCTCACAAGAACAAAACAACTGAGTATATTTGTCTCTATAATCCCTTTTCCCAGATGTAATTACAAATGGAATTGATCAACTCTTGTGTTTCTACTGAGACAGAAGCAAGCATATTAGAATTGCTAGCTTGTATAATAACTTAGTACAGAACATCAGTCCTTGAGGCCAGAGTAAATTGGATATTAGAATCTTATTTTAAAAGGAAAACATTTCTTCTTCTTTAAGTTCCTTCCTGTTTGTCAAGGTTCAACAGCTTTCTCTTTTGGCATCTTTGTGGATCACTGTGAAGAAAAGCTGACAGCCAGATGTTCTTTGGTGGAATGGTTGGAGATAGAAGAATGGTAGGTTTCAAAGACAGACTTCCTTGATGATATTTAAATTACTGTCAATTTACCTTCTTGGAGCCAAATTGTCTCATCTTTATCATATGGACAATGATCTATAGCTTGCAGAACTGCTACCAAGATCACAAAAAAAAATGTTTTAAAGCACCCAGACATGTTCAGAGAAGGGGTGAGCAAATAATAAAAGCAAATTTTTAAATTTTAGATAATATTTTTTGCTATGTAGCTTCTACAACATGACATGATAGGATTTTGTCTTAATGTACATGTCTCATTAATCAGCTGGAAACCCCAGGCATAGTGGTTAAGTACTACACCTGCTAACCAAATAGTTAGCGGTTCAAATCCTCCAGGCACTCCTTAGAAACTCTATAGGGCAGTTCTGCACTGACCTACAGGGTTGCTATGAGTTGGAATAGACTTGATGGCAGTAGATTTAACTTTATTTATTAGTTAAGGAACTCAACACTCACAAGACATTCATTACAAGTTGCAATTTGTTAAGGTGGGCCTGCATTCTATAGAAGCAAGGAGAAAATATCAGTGAACTGAATTAAAAATATTCCTTTAATGTTCATGGTGTCCATAGATGTATACCCCTGCAAGAAAAATCATAAATTGTTAAATCATACACATCAATACAATATTTACCTGGGAATGTAACCGATTTGAGATCCAAAATAAAGAGCTAAGATCTGAACATCTTGGCTAAATTACATTTTTTAAATGTTGACAAATGAAAAAGATGGAACTACTTTGCTGAGCTAATCTATATTCTTGAAAATTTAAAGAGAAATTGTTTTTCAAATATGTAAGTATTGTATTTGATACTGCCTTGCCCATCTCTGGTCTATTACAACATGACTGTCTCTGAATAGTTGCTAAAATATTTATACATGAGTGTATGCACATGCCTATCATATTTTCCCTCAAGTTTTAGAAGATAAGCATACTCTTTTATCCAAATGAAATACAGATTTGTATGTCAAAATTCTATAAACTTTCTGCTAGGGCTCGATGGCAGTGAGTTGTTTTTGGTGGGGGGAGTCGGCACTTTAATACGATTCTACGAATACCCTCTGTCAGTAAGCAGTTCATCTCACAAGCCTAATGTGAGCATACCCTGTTTTGTATGTTTTTATGCCACATTTAGTTTGAACTAACCAACACTTTGACTTCTAATAGTTGAGAAATGTTAAACAGGTGAAAGGCTGTGATTGTGAAAAAGGACCATCCTTCTACGTACTAAATATTTAAGTTGCACAAAAGCTCAAAACGTACTTAAGTGAATGATGAAACAGAATGAAAAAGTAGTAAGCAATCAAGTAGTGAAATTAGTCAGCGAAAACCTTATGACTAGTAAGAGAATATTGTCTGATACATAGAGTCAGAAGCTGAGCCCTCTACATTGGAAGGCTGGGTAAACGCTACCTCCTCAAAGTAGAGTTGAATTTAATGACGTGCGTGGAGTCAAACTTTGGGGGCCTTTATTTACTGATATGGCACAATTCAAAATGAGAAGAAACATATAAAAACCAATTCCAACTGGATAAAAGACCTAAATATCAAACCTAAAACGATAAAGCTCATTCAAGAAAAGGCAGGAACAAAAATGGAAGTTTTAAAACACAATGTGGACAGACTCCAAAATCTGTCAAACAAACCACGATCAACAGAAGAGAAAATAGATAAATGGGAACCATTAAGAATCAAACACTTTTCTCATCCAAAGACTTTATTAATAGAATTAAAAAAACATCTACAGAATGGGAAAAAATATTTGGCAACTCTATGTGATCTCCACAATCTATAAGATACTACAAAATATCAATAAGAAGAAGATAAATCACCCAATTAAGCAATGGGCAAAGGAGATGGACAGACATTTCACTAAAGAGGAGATCCAGGCAGCCAAAAAACACATGCGGACATGTTCAAGATCTTTAGTTATTAAAGAAATTCAAACCAAGATGACAATGAGATAAAACGTTAGCCATGATCCAAAAAACACAAAACAACAAACGCTGGAGAGGCTGTGGAGAAAGCGGAACCCTCCTACACTGTTGGTGGCGTTGCAAAATGCTCCAGCCTCTCTGGAAAGCAATCTGGTGCTTCCTTAAAAAAATGGATATCGATATACCACTTGACCCAGTAATTCCACTACTTGGAATATATCCTACAGAATCAAGGCCTTTCACACCAATGGATAAAAAGGAATCTGAAAAAGCAGGAGTAAAGACCTCTTTCCTGGAGTCCTGGAGGTGCAATGTTTCACAATCTGGCTGCTAACAGAAAGGTCAGTGGTTTGAATCCACCAGCAGCTCTGTGGGAAAAAGAAGTGGTAGTCGTCGTCTGTAGAGATTATGGATTTGGAAACCCTATGGGGCAGTTCTACTCCATCCTACAAAGTCACTATGACTCAGCAGTGACTGGTTTTAAGGACTTACCCTAAGGAACCACAACTCTGTGATCTCGGGCACTGATTAAAAGCTGTTTGAATTAACAAAACCTTGGAAGCTTTGCCCTAAATTTAGATTAGATTGCTAATGCCTTCTGCATGAGCAAGGATTTAGCTTTTCCTTAATGGATAACAGTCTGTCCTGAAAGATTTACTGAATCTAAGATGTCATTGATTATAAAACACACCATTATTTCATGTACCACTGAGACAAGAAAAAAATCAACCAATTAAACTATGACATACCATTGATTGTACAATGCTTCTAGATATGAAAAATATTACAATGGAAGAAAAATGTGCTTCTAAGAGTTAATGCCCTATGAAGTGGAGTATAATTTACATTGGGTGATATAATGTAATTATTGAAGATATACATTTTGGAATTGAACAGACTTGGAGTTGAAACCCAATGCTTCACATGCAAGGTATTTGTGTCAAATTATTGCATATGTAAAAAAAAGAAAAAAGTTGATATAGAGTTATGAATATCTTAGCTAGTTAACCCAAGAAAGCCTGTAAGTCACAATAACTATCACTTGTAAAACATTCAAGGGACTCCTCGTGGTGTGGTGGTTCAGTACTATGACTGCTAACCAAAGGTAGGCAGTTCAAATCTACAAGGCACTCCTTGGAAATTCTATGAGGCAATTCTACTCTGTCCTATAGGATAATTACAAATCATAGTCTAGTGGATGGCAATGGGTTTGGGTTTGAGTACACATTCAATAATAATTACAATTTTAATTGCAATTAATTTAGGATGTATACAGTCTAATGGATTTAACATATATGTGTATGTATAGAAACCCTGGTGGCATAGTAGTTAAAGTTCCATGGCTGATAATCAAAAGGTTGGCAGTCTGAATCCACCATGCACTCCTTGAAGACATTATGGGGCAGTCGTACTCTGTTCTATAGGGTCACTATGAGTCAGAATCAACTCAACAGCAGTGGGTTTGTTTTTTACATATATATATAGAAAGAGAAACACATATGGACTCACAACTTTGTCATGATTATGTTCTACCCAGAGGAATACCTGAGTGGCACAAACAGTTAAGCACTCAACTTCTAGCTGAAAGATTGGCAGTTTGAAGCCTTAGATGACAAGCCTGGTGATTTGTTTCTGAAAAGTCACAGTCTTGAAAACTCTATGGAGTAGTTCTACTTTACACACATGGGGTCACCATGAGTCAAAATCCACTGTACGGCAACTATCAATTTTCTACTCACAAGTCCTTGAGATACTTATTTAAGCATCCTTTTTTTTAGAAGACATGATTAGCATAAATCACACTCATAAACCTGTAATTCATCAATCACTGCTTTTACTGTCTGTTGTAGAAATTACCCTTATTCCCATGCAGCTGTCTAGTCCAAATAAACTTTATTCATCTATGCTCACTTCAGATTTCATACCTGCCTCAACCTCTTTCCTGAATTTCTTGTAGTGGTCATTAGTATCCTTAAGAGATGTTCCACTTAGCCTGCTTCCAGGAAAGTGGAAGGATGGTACCTGCCTGCCCCTTTGACTTTGGGCATACCCTGGTATTTTGTTTTGATCAAGAAACTATGAGCAGAAGGTTGATTCTAGGTAGAGCTTCAGGCAAGGACCAGGGAGTAATTCCCCATGTCATTTCTCTTTCCACCTTGATTATAGAAACACATGATGAGAATGAGCTTACACCAGGACTGGTTCTTGAGTCAGTATATGAACTGAGCCTTCCTGAACTAAAGACAGACTAAGAATGAGAAAATCCACATGTATTGTGTTAAGCCTTTGAAAATTTGGAGTTTATTTCTCTCCACTGCAAAACATTAGAAGATAGTTCTCAACAAGAGACATATTTGGTACTGTCTATAGAATTTATGTTGTCACACTGAAGAGAGGGTGCTATCAGGATGTAGGAGGCAGAAATCAGGGATGGTTGTAGCAAAAATTGTCTGAATTAAAATGACAATGTGCCAACACTGTAAAACTTTGTGCCAGACTATCTTAATTGACATATCACCTTAAAATTAATCATTTACTTCAAGAAAATTAGATTAATGCCTATGGCTTGGTGGTCAATAAGTGGTCATTGATTGAAAGTGAATCCAACAAATTTGTTTTGGCTATTCTAGACAGAATGCTTCAAATCACTGTAAAATTGTGCCTAGTTATGCTTTGGAGAAGCACAAAGAGAACACATATTTTAGGAAGTTTGGGCTGGAAGAAATTTAGTGACCCACAATAAAATCAAGCAAACATAAACGCTTAGCTGAAGACTCTGTTACACCTCAGGGAATTATACTGGGGACATAATTTACCAAACATTGGTCAGGTGCAGTTTATAGCCTTTATAAAAATCAGAACTAAACTAAATTAAAGAAAATGCATTTAACAGTGCTATACGGTGGCCTTCCTCTGTTTAATCTCTGTGAAATACTTTTCAGCTATATAGTAGAGCTCTGTCTGGAAGAGAACTAATAAGATTAGTATAAATCTTTCTAGGCCTTGAGAGATTTTCTTCTTTGAAATATCTAGTTTGTCTTCAGGGATTAATGGAAGGGGAATCATTTTGCTTGTTGCAATAATTTACCTATAATTTTAGGCATAGCAAAACAGGCTTTCAGTTGAAGACATTTCAACTGATAATTTAATCTTCAAAGAGACTTTTCCAAAGTAAGGATAAATTTTCTAAGTCTCTAGCTCTTTAGAAACTATGACAGTAGGCTATCAAGTTTCTCTTCCTTCTTGGGAAGGCAAGTGGAAGGATGGATGAGTAGCTAAAAAAGTAGGGTTCAGTTAGAGCCAGATGACCTTAGTTGAACAAGTATGCTTCATATTAACCCATGAAGATGTATGTTTGTAAATGTATGAATCGAAATACATGATACATGGGAAAATTTACAAATATCTATCAAACAGGACTTGTTCCAAAAAATGGAGTCTGTTTACTTCTAGAAATCTGTTCTCTTCTTCTTCTGGTAAACTCTTCATTGAATCTTTTTAATTACACAGTTGTTCTACCTAATGTATCCAGTAAAAACATAAGCAACCTCTATATGCAATTGTACAGTTTCTAGCATCACGTTTTTAAAAAGTACAATGAAATAGGTTACATTAATTTTTATATTGTATTTAACTCATCATATCTAACAGTATTACTATAACACGGAATTATTTTTAAAAAATTTGTTTTTGTATTTTTTTCTTCCTTGAAAATCTAAAACCTGATTTTTTTTTATACTACCCCACATCTCAAATGAAACCAGCCATTTTCAAGTACTCAGTAGCCAAATGTAGGCAACCAGTTGTTTTTAAGTTGATTCTGACTTATAGCAACCCATGTCTCTCAGGGTAGAACCATGTTCCATAGTCTTTTTGATGCCTGATTTTACAGAAGTAGATTGTCAGAGCCTTCTTTCAAGGTATGTCTGGGTAGAGTTGAACTTGAAACTTTTCTATTAGGAGCTGAGGAGAGCATGAACCATTTATATCACCTAGGGTAGCTAGTTAAATAAAGGCTTATACTTGCCTGTAGTGACTACATTGTAGAAAGCATACCATCTTAATACTTTTTCATAAACTTTCACTGGAAACCATGCTAAGTGTTTTACCTCCAAAAACTCACTTAATTCTTCCATCAACTTTTCTAAATAGCAATTCTCAGTGTCTTTATTTTGATAGAAGAAGAAACTAAGGTTTCAGAAAGTTAAGAAGACAGTCCAGAAGCATGTGGCTAATAAGCGTGGGAGCCACCATCTGAGACCAAGCAGCCTGAACCTTTAACTTTAGCCACTCTGTTCTCAGAACTCTGACTCACCTACAACAGGCTGCCCACACGAACCCAGCCTCTTGACCCCAACACAGACAGAAAGCCATTTCAAGAACTAGGAGTACTTTTATCTAAGATCTTTTATCTTGCCCAAAGATGATTTTCAAAATCATCTACTCAACTGTATAGACTATTTTGCTTACCTTTATTTTTCTCCTAATTCTACTCTCTAGGCCTTTTTCAAATTTTCTCCAAGGGAAATGTAAGAAATTAGTGATTAAAAAGAGTGGAAACTATAGTTACAGTGAGTGTAACTATAAAGACTATGTGTTTAGGTTACATTAATGTCTGTTTATTTTTAATAGAAATATCTCAACAACTTTAAGTGTAAGTTATTTGGTCTGAAGTTGAAGGCACACTCTCATAATAAACACGGTTGTCTTATTTTCCCTCAGCGTCAATAGCATAATTTCCTTAAACTTAACATCTGTTGGTTTTGACCCTCCTATTCAGACACTGGAACCGCTGGTGGCATAGTGGGTTAAGTGCTACATCTGTTAACCAAAAAGTCAGCAGTTCAGATACTCCAGGCAGTCCTTGGAAACTCAATGGAAAAGTTCTACTCTGACTTCTGGGGTCGCTGTGAGTTGGAATCAATTCAGCAGCAGTGGGTTTGGCTTAGCTTTTTATTCTGACATTGGACATCAGGTAAGCTGGTATCCGTTAGAAAATTAGTAACCTCGCTATTGCCTTTGTTCCCAGCCCTTTAGAGTATTACATTATGATGATTATTATTATTTTAATCTATTAGCTCAATCTGCAAGTTCTAGTATCACCAGCAGTGGTTTGGGGCAGATCATTCTTCTTGAGGCCCTGCTAGAATCATCCATTCCATCTTCTTCTGATGAAAAATTGAACCTGTGAGTTGTCTCCAAAACCAGGCAGCATCGACGAAGTTTCCATCTGCTACCTTTGTCCTGTGGATAACAGAGAATGAACAAAGGCATGAGCTCTTTAAATGATTATCTTCCTCAGAACAGACAGCAGTTGTGGTGGTGGTGGTGTTGTTTTATGACGGGTCATGAGTTCAAGTTATTTTGATGCAATTACACGTATGATAAATGTCTTATCCCCTTCAGGTAATCAGGTCTTTAAAAATAGTGTTGTCTTCATTCTATGTTTCACTGAATCTCCTTTTACTACTGAAGCCTGGAGTAAAATTACTTAAGGGGATTTTCTATTCCTATTTGTTGACATTTCAAATGTTTTAGAAAGGGAGATCGTTCTGGAAACAGCCATTGATTCGCTTTGCATAGGCTTCATTAACTCACAATCTTGAAGAAGTAACTAAGGCCTCTGAAACATCTTTCCAATGAGTTGGAATCAACTCAACGGCAGTGGGTTTGGTTCAGCTTTTTATTCTGACATTGGACATCAGGTAAGCTAGTATCCATTAGGAAATCAGTAACGTTGCTATTGCCTTGGTTCCCAGCCCTTTAGAGTATTAAAATTATGATTATTATTGTTATTTTAATCTGAAACATCTTTCCAATTACATCCCTCCAACACCCTTGTATCTGATGATAACCTTTCAGCATGTGCTTATTATGTAGAAAGATGCTTTTAATGATGAACTATGTTTTATTTCCATTCAGAGTCCTAAAATGTAATGGGAAGCCAAATGGTGACATAAGCATCACAGAAAATCAACATTTCATTCTTACACTTCTGATAACCTTCTGAGCCACATTCACAACAAAACATTAGCGTGCAATAAAGACATTTTCTGCAACTGAAATGAATTGTTCTATCTTTCTCTTAAGCTTTCGTCATCTGTAATTTGTGTTAGTAGAATATTTTCTCTAACTGTAAGTCACACTCTACTTTGATAAATTGCCTAGCAGGTGATTTCTTCATCCTACGGATAATTATTTCTACTCTGATTTTATTGTTACTTAAATAGGGCAGAACTTGCCTTTCTTTTTGTTTGGCTGTCCCAAAGGAATAAACTAGTATAATTCCAGCTACCTTATTCTTCATTAGCAAAATATGACCTTACATTCTCTTTAGCAGATGAAAGGTAAGCTGTGCTTGAGGTGGGGTGGGGAGTAGGAGGAGTGAAGAATCTTTAAAGATTGGGTACTTCAACTGGAAGAGAATTAGTCTAGAAACCTGAGATGGGAAACGCATTCAGCATATATTTGCATCTATTTCTTAAAACAGCATGTCTCACTGTGATGTTTTCTCACTCTGATCTCCGTTAGAAAAAAAAAAAAAAAAAAAAGGTGTTCTATTTATTTGCAAAGTAAGACTGAAATGAGAAAAAAAAATATGCAAATTGTTTTTTGAGGTCACATGAGACCCTCATATTCAGGACACAGTGGAATAGGCGGTCCTCTTGTTGGTGAACAGTGATTAAGTGCTATGACTCCTAACTGAAAAGTCTCTAGTTCAAATCCACCAGGCACTCCTTCGAAGCTCTATGGGCAGTTCTGCCCTGTCCAGTAGGGTCACGATGAGTTGGAATTGACTCAATGGCAGTGTGTTTGGTTTACTTTGAAACTAAAAAAGACTGTCATGACAAGAAGACGCCTTTGTTCTAAGTCTGCACTGGGCTGGATTTTAGAACAGCCACCATGGGAGTGTGCTTAGAAAGGAAAGCCTCACTAACTGCCTTAAATCAATAAAGGATGGGTTTTCTTTCTCAGTACAAATTCTAGGAGTAAGCCATCCAAGAGGTAAATAAAATGTTAGAGTGATGCCAACATGGATCTTGGTTTTTATCCTTATCTACTTATTTTTTTCTGCTCCATGATATATAGAGTAAATATCCATGCGTGTCACTTCAGTTATTATTTGAACACTTCACTTGCAGGTATCGTATCCATGTTCTGACCATGTTAACGGTCAAACGGGAAAAGATCATAGGATGCATGCCAGTGACTCTGTTCCTTTAAAATGCTTTTTAAAAGCTCTAGTCTGCAACTTCTGTATGAATTAATGGCTCTGTGTGGATTGCATTATAAAGTGAGTCCTTAAACTAAGTTTTTATAATAGAAGAGTGCAAGGCAAATAGGTGGTTATGTAACAAACAGGCTCAGAAGTATAGTAGTTTAAAGTAATAATGATTTATTATTTCTTTTGGTTTGGGTCAATAAGCAGCAACTCTGTTGATATGGGTTAGATTTTGCTGATCTCAGTTGGATTTTGTCATATGCTTAAGGTCTCAGTTCTGCTCCATGTGGTCTATCACCCTCCTGTATGCTAACCAAGAAGATTCATTCTCAGAACTGCTGAGGGAGAGCAAGCGAGAGGCAAGAAGCACACAATATCCATTAAAGCCTAGCATGAACCACTACTCTATTTCTCTTACTCTAACCTATGGCAAATCACAAGGCCAGCCTAGATTCAAGATGTGAGAAAACAGTCTTCATTTCTTGAAGTAAGAAGTACAAAGCTACACTGAAAACGGTATGGATCAGTCAAGGATCATTTTCACAATCTACCACAAATAGGAACAAAGAGTTGGGTGTCAGAAAACCGAGGACCTATTCCCAGCTGTTACAAACTCCTCAAACTATCTCAACTGGTTCATATAAAATCTCTGGCTCTGTCTCATTGCCAGTCCAATGGAAATGTCAATCCCATCCTTCCCTTTCCCCTGAGGGAAATAGGGGTAAGTCACATACAAGAGAGTATTTTTAAAAACTAGAAATAACTACTACACAGGTATAACTGGTTAACTGACATTTAATGTTGTTAGAGTGAGAGATATTTAGCACAAAAAACTAGTTATCTATTGAATCTGTCCAAAAAAAATAAAAAGCCTGCACTACTGTATCTGTTTTCCACTGTCAAGTAGCATACACTTCTGTGAAAGTGTTCCTATTTCTCTTAGAAGATATTTAAACAAGCAGAATTAATTTATACAGCTCAGTTGTTCTCAAACTTCAGCATGGAAAAGAATGATCTGGATGGCTTGTTAATATACAACTTACCAGGCCCGACAGTTTCTGATCAACAAGTCTGGGCTGAGGACTTAAGGATTTGCAAGTCCAAAGAGTTTCCAGGTATCCCTAATGCTGCTATTTGGGGGACCACACTTGAGAATCCTAACAGCTTTATTTCCTCAAATTACACAACCATCATGCTTTGGGGGTGATTCTTGTCCTCATTCAGGAACCCAGGTTGACTAAGACTCTATCATCACCATCTAATGCAAGAAGGGAAGACAGAGAACTGTACACCAGCTTTTACAGGCTTATGACTGACAGTAACAGATGACATTTCTGCTCACGTTGTATCAACCAAAACAGTTATGAAGCCATGTTTGACCGTGAAGAGCTACAGAAGCAGAATACTACCTTCTTTGAGAAGAGAATTGTAAATATTAGAACAGTGCTAGTATATGCAAAAGAAGTCAAGAGCACTACATAGCTCCATGTGAGGCATTCATAGTTCAGTGGTCGACTTCCCGCCTCCCACGTGGGAGACCAGGCTTCAATTCTCAGCCAAAGCACCTTATGCATGGCCACCAACCTTCTGTCAGTGTTGCTTTTGTTGATGGCCTGCCTGTTGCTGTGATGCTGAACAGATTTCCTTGGCACCCAGACTAAGGCAGACTGTGAAGAAAGGCCTGGTGACCTACTGACTAAGAAAGAAGTTCTCAAGGGCTAAGTATCCCTAGCTTTATTCACTGATATTTTCCATTCACTAGACCCAATGTAGAAACCCTAGTGGCTAGTGATTAAGTGCTGTGTCTGCTAACCAAAAAGTGGGCAGTTCAAATCTGCCAGGTACTCCTTGGAAACTCTATGTGACAGTTCTACTCTGTCCCTTGGGGTCTCTATGAGTCAGAATCAACTCAATGGCACCGAGTTTGGTCTGGTTTTCAGACCCAACATACTCTAAAAATACCTGCTGTTGTCTTAACATACACTAGCTGTCATTCTCTAAACTCTCAAAACGGCCAGTAACTCAGAGTCTCAGTCACAAGTAGCTACTAACACACGGAGTCAGATAAGAAAACATCTCCCTTATTAAGTTACCCTTATTAAGAACTTTTTTTGTTACTTATCTTTTAGTCTTGTCCATTTAACATTCTTATTAAGTTTGTTTTCTCTGGATTACAACGATTCCAGATCAAACCTATGATTATGCAAGATGCACTTGAGAGTGAGGCATCGGAAACAAACGAGACATTAGAACAGATAGCGAGAGATTTCTAGCTGGCCAGGCAGGAACAATACCTCGATTCGGTATGAAGAAATTACAGAAGACGAGGCCTCCATCCATGTTTGCATAAAAAATTGCGAGTATGAAATCTCTCAGGAGGGAGGGAGACAGAAGCCAGAAAGTCTAAAGGTCTCTTTTGAATTTCTTTCAATTTTCATGAAAGTAGGATAGTGCCTAGAACCAGATCTCACATGCAGAAACTTCAACAGACAGTTATAACAGGATAAAAGGTCAAAGATTTTAACCACATCCTGGGACACTGAGATAAGCCTTTATAGGACTGTGTAAAAGTCATTAAAGTTGTTTTCCAGATTTAAAAAAATCGAGAAAAACAGTCTAGAAGAGCATGCAGGAAGTCAAATTCAGCCAGAAGACCACATGAAGACTGGGGAATCAAGCCCAAACTACAAATCCCAGAAGTCTTCATGGTAGATGCCATTCTAGATTCTATTTGCCTGTGCCCTCCTCCTGCTCCTCCTCTCCCAGGACCCCATAGACCATGATTCGCTTCCTACCTCAAAAACCTTAAATATTTTGGTCCAGCCTTTGTGCAGCAACTTGGAGGCCAGGGATGCTGACTGTGCCCTCTCCAACTCTGTTTGCAGACATCTTTTCTTCCTCATAAACCTTGCTCATGAGAAAAGACTGTCTCTGTGCCTTCTCTGTTCTCTTTTTATCAGTGGAAGGCAAGAACCAGACCTTGGTGGCACCTAGCTACCTGGTCACCTACTAGCAAAAATCATCCAATGAAAACCTTGTAGGTCACAGCAATTTAATATGCAACTGATTGTGGCACAGGCACTGTCCCCTGCAGCAGGTCATTCCGTTATGCTTGAATTCACCCTATCTTGGCAGTCAGATGGTAGCTAAAATCAACAAAGTAGCTAAATTGTAACAGAAATGGAGGCAGGGGGCAAAACAAACCATTTCTAAGAGTTTGTTTTACTGAAGAAATGAATGAGAAATAAAGAAGGCAAAAACTGCTTTTAATAGGAAGAGGATACATTCCATTTAAGATATGCTTCATTTGAAGTAACAGCTACTTAGAGAGCTAAGGGGAAACGTCTGGCATTCTCTGGGAGTTACAGCCACAGATAGGCTGGGGCCACGGATGTGCAAGTGAGAGGCATCGGAATGAAAAATATAGTTTAAGCAATAATAATAGATAAAATCTCTGATTAAGAGAGTGTCGAAAAATAAGTACAAAGAAAGCTTAAGACTGAATTCTGGTGGCTCTTTACAGTAAGAGAAATTAGGAGGATAATAAAAACTAGGCAAGGGAGGCCAAAAATGAAAAGTTATTGAACTTCCAAAGTAACTAAGTTTGAAAAAAAATTCAGAAAGGGAGAGTATCAACTGCTAACTTAAAAACAAAAGAAAACCAATGAGATAGTAAAATCAGAGTCCTTGAATCTGTCAATACAAATTGACCATCAATAGACATTTCAACAGATTACTAGAATGAAAACGCCTAGACCATAGGAAGTTAAGAGGTTGGGGGGTGAATGTATTCTTCAATGAGAAATAACTTGTTTACAGCTAGGCTGGTTCATGGACAGAGTGGGCATTCCTCCACAAATGAATGAAATAAATGAATGAATGTTTGAAAGTATCAAAGGTGTCAGTGAAGCCTTCTTTATTCAACATGACATTCTTCCCAAGATTCTAAATAACTATGGCAACAGTAACACAAACACATATTTATCACTAATAAAAGGAAGAGGTTGTTTTCTTCACTCTAGAAATGGAAACACAAAGCAAATCAATAATCAATAGTATTAATTCACTTTTTAAAAATCACATAGGTGGCAGGAAAACAAGAAGTGGACCCTTTGGTCTTTGACGGTTAATTCAACATTTCGTCAGATTGCCTGGCTTTGTCTGAATTGTCATGGCACTATGCATCAATTTTTGTCACACACCAACCAACCACAACATTTTAGTTGGTTAAGACAATTAAACATTGATTTTGCTTTTACACAGCAGTTTAGTTGAGGTTCATCTGACTCAGATTGGGCTTAGCTGAGAACAATTTCAAGTGGTGCCTTGGGTACAGCCTTGTGCCATGTGTCTCTCACCCTCCTTAACTCAGTGTTATGTTCACTCACAGTGATGGAAGAAGCAGAACACACAAGTCTACACCTGTGTGTCCATTTGTCATGCTGTGGGGGCTTGTGAACGGCTGTGATGCCAGAAGCTATGCCACTGGTACTCATGGATCAACAGGATCACTCACAGCATGTAGGATTCTGCTGAGCTTCCAGACTAAGACAGACTAGAAAGATGGACCCAGCAGTTTACCTCTGGAAAGAATTAGCCATGAAAAATCTTACAAATAGTGGTGGAACAATGTCTTACATAGCACCAGAAAATGAGCTCCCCAGTTGGAAGGCACTCAAAAGACAACTGAGAAGAGCTGCCTTCTCAAAGTAGAACCAACCTTAACAACATGGATGGGGTCAAGTTTTGTGACCTTTATGCAGATATGGCAACACTCATATTGAGAAGACACAGCTGCAAACATCCATTAATAATCAGAACATGGAATGTATAAAGAAAGTATGAATCTGGGAAAAATGGAAAATGTCAAAAATGAAATGGCAGCATACGAGGATTGCCAGTTAAGTTCCTGAACTCATCTTCGACAAGGTGCTACATGCTTCACTGCTGACTATTACCGTGGTCACCTTTGAAGCACTCCCTTTGGGAAGCTATGCACCGATGCCAGTGCCTAGTCCACCCTTCAAAGCAATTTTGGAACTCTTTCTGGAATGGCCATCAGAGCTGTCATCAATTACGCTTGCTGTCTTGAATGTCATCAAAGCGTCTTCCTTTCAATATTTCCTTTATCTTTAGGTAAAGAAGAAAGTCACTGGGGGCAGAACAGGTGAGTAGAGTGGGTGCCTCAATACTGTTATTTGTTTACCGGCTACAAATTCCCTCACAGACAACTCTGCAGTGAAGTTCATGAACTTGCCGCCATGCCGCTGTGCACGATGGTCACTCCAGAAAGAGTTCCAAAATTGCTTTGTAGGGTGGACTAGGCACTGGCCTCAGTGCGTAGCTTCCCAAGGAAAGTACTTTAGAGGTGGCAGTAGTGATATTCAGCAATGACATATGTAACACTTAAAACAATTAAGTTCACGTAAAACGTTCACATCCCAGGCATTAGTGAGGTGAAATGGACCGGTGTTGGTTATTTGGAATCAGATAATTGGAAGGTCTACCGCACAGGGACTGACAAGCACAAGAGGAATGGAGTTGTATTCTTTATTGTTATTGCTGCATTCACTGAACTGTGCCACCACCACTCCCTCAAAAATCTATGTAGCTATTTGGCTAGGCCATGATCCATGGTACTGTGTGATGTTCCTCTGTGCTGTAAACCCTGTCTCCCTGATGTTCATGAGCGTGGATGGACAGCAGCTGTTTGGGCAGGATACGACTCAGTGTGCAGATTGTTTCGTGCCTTGAGGCAGTCTCTTGAGATACAAAGGAAAGGTCCTGGCAGAGAATTTTGGGGACCTCATACCATCAAGAAGCAGTGCCGGGAGCTGAGCTTGTCCTTTGGAAAGGACCAGGCTCGCTGAGCCTCAGAAGCTTCTATTCCAGGGGAAGATTAGCAACAAAGACCTTCCTCCTAGAGCCAGCAGAGAAAGCCTTCCCCTGGAGCTGACATCCTGAATTTGGACTTTCAGTTTACTGGACTGTGTCAAAATAAAATTTCTCTTTTTAAAGCCATGTACGTATGGTATTTCTGTTTTAGCAGTACCAGAAGACTAAGACACACATCATCCACTAAAATCAAAGATGAAAAGACAGAAGATTTTTGCCACCTTATGTAGTCTGAAATTAAAAAGAGCAAACTCAAATAGGCAAATACATCTCAAGTACCTGTTTGTGCTCGGTCCACTGTCATTCCATTTGTCAAAGCAAATCGCATTATACAGTCCAGCCACAGTGAAGTGTGGAAGTGATCTTCATAAAATTGCATTTCAGGGCATTGCAGGGAGCATGGACTGTGGCGTGCTGGAGCCAGCTAGCCCTAGCACGTAAGGCTGATTCTGCATATCTTGTCTCAGCTCTACATTCAGTGACATTACATTGGTGGACGGAAATTGGCCATGACAGGATTATCTATACCATGAAAATCAGGGATTTTTCTTCTTTGCTTGTTTCATGAAAAGTCACTTGTTGCTTATCAGCACATCACTGGGAATGAATGCACAGAAGGAAAGAATAGGCAATGTTAATGCAGCTTACCATGTACTAAATTATATACTCCATATTTTCATTCACTCCTTTCCTCTTCCATTCTACTTCCCCGAAAACTAACAGCAGACCCAGTACTCTGTTAGCAGGGTCTTGATACAGTGTTGAATAAGGTGGTAGCTCTGTTCTTAATATTTTTCACTGCCAAGTTGAAGAAAACAATGCGTATTATGCCAAGTTGTTCTAAGAAGTGTTACAGTAGGCAAAATGTGCAAATGTGACATGATCCCGGAAGAAAGAAAAACATTATTTTGCTACTTTTCCAAGCATTAAGGATAGAATAAGAACTAAAGTCCCAGAAAGGTCTGAAACATTTAAAGCTGGGCATGAAGTGGAGGAGATAATCAGTATTTGCTTCTGCAGACCTCCACGTTACTGTAGCCCTGTGAACAAGCTATCCAGTCATCACAATAGTGCTAACACCAGTGTGACAGGAATACAGCAGAAACTAAGATTTGACTTTAACCCTTATTTAAAGAAGCCATTGAATGCTGCCAGAGGGTTGATTTGATTGTATTACTGTTATTATGTTTTTATCTTAATACACCTCTGCTCTCTTTTATAAAAGTAAAAAACTTTAAAATGATTTTACGTTATATGTGTTCTTCTTGTGTAACATCTACCAACTTAACCACTGTGTAAATGAGTCTCCCGGCTGTGTGTGAAAACCAACAAAGGCCAGCGGAGTATTATCTTCCCTCTTTAAAAAAGCCCAGTTATGAGCTATTTATTTAGGAACTTCAATTTGTCAGATTGACAGCCCTGTAACTGATTGCGATAATAAAACTCTTACCCAAAGCTGAATTACTTCGGGAGAATTTGCCTTGTTGTCTTAAGTGTTTTGCAAGTGTGACAAGTAGGTTGTGGTGCTTTTCCTGACATAAGTGCACGAGAGATATATGACATCTTTTAGTGCACAGAGTGACAAAAGATCAAGCTGTTGGGCTTTAGGCCACAACAAATTGAATGTATTGAATTTCAATTGTGGTCTAATGCAGTCTTAGGTTGGTTTCAGTCCATTCCAGTGACACCTCTGCATGCTAGTGCCATAACTACTCACAAAATTGATCAATGGGAGTGAAGCATGTTTCATTATTTTAAGTGGGTATTTACTGTTTGAAAGCAACAAGCTTTATTTATCTGAGCTGTAAACAACAAGATAGGATTTAAATGATCAATCTCTTTCTAAGAGATCTGTCTCTAAGCGAAACAAAATAGTGTCTAATTTAATTATACCAGTGACTTTGTTCAATAAAGCAATGAGAAAATTATCATGGATTTATTTCAGTTTTTTTTTTTTAAATGAAAGATATCAGTGCACTTTTGAGTTTCTTTAAACTTTTTTTGTATGTGTGATTAAGTGAAAGTTTACAGGCTAAGTCAATTTTCCATACCCACCTCTCTCTAACTCTATCTGCTCTCCCCATCCTGTGATAACAAACTCTTCTTTTTCACTCCTTACTTCCGGTGTCCACTGTACCAGCACTTGTCTCCTCGTCTCTACCCTCTCCTCTCACTTCTAGAAAGAAACCAGTAGGACAACCTGCTATAAATGTATAAAGCCGTAAAGTACACACACACGCATATCATACCGTGTCCTCAAGTCCAATCCATTCTTTGTCAGAAGTGTTGGCTTCACTGCTGATTTAGGCTCTGGGCTAGCCTAAGTCTAGGTGCTGTGTTCTCAAGGGACCCTCCAATCTGTCAGACTATTAAGTCGGTTTTCTATTATAGAGTTCTCGATCTGCACACCTTTTAATGATGCTACATTAGGGACTGTGCATTGCTTACCCTGTCAGGACTGTCTTTGGTGGTAGTCAGGCACCGTCTTGTTCTTCTGGTCTCGTGCTGATGTAGTCTTTTTATTACATGGGTCCTTCTGTGCCCTGAACTCTTTTCCTCGTGCCTTTAATAGTCCAGTTATCATCTGATCCAGGTGTTTGGTACCATTTGATGCTCCTCAGATGGCAGCTTGCTGGCTTTTACAACCCTAGACACCACTCATCAATATAGGGTGCAGAAGACTGCCTTAGCCAATGACTAGTTACGCCAATTGGCCTTGATTTCCCCTGAGAACATACCCCTGTCCCTGCTACTCTGTCCTTTGAAATGTTGGCATGAATTTAGAAAATCTTTCAGTTTATAGTGTAGTCCAATTATGCTGACCTGGCTTCTGCTCCTTGCTGTCACATCCTTCACCTAACCAAATTCCTATCAAGTATTTAGCTGATAAATAACCCTCTCCCTTCCTCCCGCCCTTGTAGCCATCAAAGAGTATTTTCTTCTGGGCATAAGTCCTTATAATAATGGTTTCTTATAATACATGCCCTTTTGAAACTGACTGATTTCACTCAGCATAATGTCTTCCAGTTGATTCCAGGTTATGTTTCCTAAAATTATCATAGTTCTTTATGATTGCATAATGTTCCATTGTGTAAATATATGAGTGTTTGTTTATCCACTCATCTGTTGATAAACACCTAGGTTGACTTGTTCTTTTTGCTATTATGGACAGTGCTGCAATAAACATTCATGTGCAACTGTCTGTTCTTGTGACATCCCTTATTTCTGTAGGATATATTCCAAGTAGTGGGATTGCTGGATGATATGGTATTTCTACTTCTAGCTTTTTAAGAAAGCACCAAATTGCTTTCCAAAGAGATTGGAGGAGCATTGTAGAAGAGTTCCAGTCTCTCCATAGCCTCTCCAGCATTTGTTGTTTTATGTTTTTTGGATTATTGCTAATTTTGTGGGGGTGAGGTAGTATCTTGTTGTAGTTTTGATTTGGATCTCTCTGGCAGCTAATGAGGAAACCCTGGTGGCCTAGTGGGTTAAGTGTTACATCCACTAACCAAAAGGTCAGCTGTCCAAACCCACCAGGCAATCTTTAGAAACCCTATGAGGCAGTTCTACTCTGACCTGTGGTGTTCCTATGAGTTGGGTACCACTCAACGACAGTGGATTTGGTTTTGATTTTAATGGCTAGTGATCGTGAGCATTTTCTGACATGTCTTTTGGCTACCAAGATGTCTTCTTTGGGAAAGTGTCCATATCCTTTGCCCTTGGTTTAGTTGGATTATTTGTCTTTTTCTTGTTGATACACTGCAGATTATGGAAATCAGATGTCAATCTGATACACAGTTGCTGAATATTTTTTCTCATTGTGTAGGCAGTCTTTTAACTCTCTTGATAAAGTCTTTGGATTAGCATAAGTCTTTGATTTTTAGTAGTTCCCATTTGTTTATTCCCTCTTTTGTTCTTTGTGCATTGTTAGTAAGAATTTGTAGTCTGTTTAAGCTGTATATTAGAACTTCTGGAGTTGTCTCTATTTCTTTTTTCTGTAATCTTTATTATTTTAGATTTGATATTTAGGCCTTTGATGCATTTTGAGTTGGTTCTTGAGTAAGGTGTGAGACACGAGTCGTATTCAGTTTTTTACAGATGGATATCTGATTTTGCCAACACCATTTGTTAAAGAGACTGATTTTTTTTTTCCATTTCACAATCTTTGGGCCTTTACCAAATATCAACTGCTCACAGGTGTGTGGTGTTATTTGTGGATTATCTGTGTTGTTTCATTGGTCTCTACATCTGCTTTTGTACCAGTACCAAGCTATTCTGAGTACCATCTTAATGTAATAGGTTCTCAGGTCAGGTAGTGTGAGGTCTCCCACTCTGTTGTACTTTTTCAGTAGTTCTTTAATTCCCTGGGGTTTCTTCTCTTTCCATACAAAGTTGGTGGTTTGTTTATCCATCTCATTAAAAAATGTCACTGGAATTTGTACTGGGATTGCATTGTATATGTAGATCACTTTGGATAAAATAGACATTTTCACTATGTTAACTCCTCCTATCCATGAGCAAGGCAGTTTTCTCCAGTTACGTATGTCTCTTTTGGTTTCTTGGAATAGGAACTTGTAATTTTCTTTGCATAGGTCTCTTACATCTCTGGTTAGATTTATTCCTAGGTATTCTATCTTCTTGGAGGCTACTGTAAATAGTATTGATTTGGTGATTTCCTTTTTGATGAGTGCTTTGTTGATGTAAATGAATTCTACTGATTTATTTATGTTTGTCTTATATCCTAATACTTTGTTGAACTCTTCTATTAGTTCCAGTAGAGTATTTACAGATTCATCAGAGTTTTCTGTGTATAAGATCATACCACCTGCAAATGGGATGCTTTTGCTTCTTCTTTACTGATGTAGATGTCCTTTATTTCTTCACCTTGTCTGATTTCTCTGGCCAGAACTTGCAGCATGTGTTGAATAGAAGTGGTGACAGTGGGCATCCTTGTCTGGTTCCTGTTCTCAGGGGGATTTCTTTCAATCTCTCTCCATTTGCTTTCGTGTAAATATCTCCTATTACACTGAGAAAACTTCTTTCTATTCCTGTTTTGCTGAGAATTTTTGACATAAATGGGTATTAGTCTCTGTTAAGTGCCTTTTCTGCATCAACTGATGGTGAGCCAACCCTGCATCCCTGGCATGAATCCTACTTGGTCATGATGATTCCCCCCCCCCCTTTTTTTTAAATGTGTTAGTGAACTCTGTTGGCTATAATTTTGTTCAAGATTTTCACCTCTAAGTTCATGAGAGATGGCAAGCCAGCCACGTGCTGTCAAGTCGGATCCGACTCATGAGAGATAGTGGTCTGTAATTTGTGTGTGTCTGTATGTCCCTGTGTCTGTGTGTCTGTGTGTGTGGTATCTTTACCCAGCTTTGGTTCTAAGTTCATGAGAGACCGTGGTCTGTAATTTTTTTTTTTTTTTATGGTATCTTTACCCAGCTTTGGCATCAGGGTAATGCTGGCTTCATAGAATGAATTTGAGAGTCTTGTATCCTTCTCTGTATTGTGAAATAGCTTCAGTAGTATTGAAATTAACTCCTCTCTAAAGTATGGTAGAATTCTCCAGTGAAGCTGTCTGGGCCAGTATTTTTTTTTTTTTGGTTAGTAGGTTTTTGATTACTTTTTCAGTCTCTTCTTTTGTGATGCATTAATTATATTGTTTTACTTCTCTTTGTGATAATTTTGGTAGGTGACGGAATTCTAGAAATTTGTCCATTTCCTCTAGGTTTTCAAACCTGTGAGAGTACAGTTTTTGTAGCATTCCATTATGATACTTTTAATTTTATTTGGATCTATTGTGACATCTGTCATCTCATTTCTTATTCAGGTTGTTTCCTCTCCTGTTTTTCTTTTGTGAGTTTAGCCATGGTTTATCAATTTTATTGATCTTTTGAAAAAATCAGTTTTGGGTTTTGTTAGTTCTTTCAATTGTTTTTGTATTCTCTGAGTCATTTAGTTCTGTTCTAATTTTTATTATCTGTTTTTTTCTGGTGTGTGAGGGGTTCTTCTGTTGTTCTCTTTCTACTTGTTCAAGTTGTAGAGTTAATTCTTTGGTTTGGGCCCTTCCTTCATTTTGGATGTGTGCATTTATTGAGACAAATTGATCCCTGAAGACTGCTTTTGCTGTATCCCATAGATTCCGGTAGGATGTGTTTTCATTCTCATCATTTAATTTCATGAATTTCTTTATTGCATCTTTGATTTCTTCTACAACTCATGAATTTTTTATCAAAGTGTTGCTCAGTTTCCTTGAGTTCAGATTTCTACCCATGTGTTTTCTGCTGTTGATTTCAACTTTTATAGCTGTGTGGTCTGAGAAGATGGTTTGTAATAATTCAGTGGTTTGGATTTTGTTGACAATTGTTTTATGACCTAATGCATGGTCTGTTGTGGAGAATATTCTGTGTGTGTTAGGAAAAAAAGGTTTATTTGTTTGTTTTGGAATGGAAATTTCTGTATATTTCTCTGAGATTGTATTGGTTGATTGTCAATAAGATCTTCTGTATCTTTACTGAGCTGCATGTTGTTAGTGTGGTATGTATTTTTCCATCCTTTGATTTTCAGTTAGTTCATATATTTGAGTCAAAGGTGTGTTTCTTGGAAGCAACATATAGACAGATCGTGTGTTCTAATCCAACCTGTTACTCTCTGTTTCTTTATTGAAGCATTCAGTCCATTTACATTCAGTGTAATTACTGATAGATATTAATTTAGTGTCTTAGATATTAATTTGGTGCCTTTATTTTTGTGTTGTTGATAGTTTCTTTGTTCCACTTAATATTCCATTCTGAGTTATTTTTCTTTATGTGTTTTCATGTTTTTCAATGTCGGTTTTTTATCTGTTGAGGTTACTCTGTTTCTTGTTTTGATGTGTAGTATTGTTAGTGTGCTTTGTGACTACCCGCTATTACTCCCATTGTTCTAAGTTAAGACCAGTTTGTAACTTCTTTTTATCTCCTTAACTTCCTCTCCATCTGAAAGGTCTATGAATAATTAGTGTGTCTCTCTTTATACTGTAATGTTGTTCTAATTTACACACTGAGATCTTTGTTTTCCTAGTTTTAATTTTTTAGCTTTGATTGAGCTTTGTGACTTCCCTAAGTAGGACTCTGGATGCTGTGTCCTACATTGCATCCTTGAGTATATGTCCTTGAGTATATGGTGTTAGCGATTTTCTAATTGAAGAAATTCCTTCAGTGTTTCTTGTAATTTTGGTTTGCTTTTGCAAAGTCTCTAAGCTTCTGTTTACTTGAGAATGTCCTAATTTCACTGTCATATTTGAGATACAGTTTTACAGGATACATTATTCTTTGTTGGAAGTTTTTTGTTTGTTTGTTTGTTTTGGAAATGCTATGGGGCAATTAGCTCTACTCTGTCTTACAGGGTTGCTTTGAGTTGGAATCCACTGAGCCACAACAGATTTGACTTTTGCTTTCTATATCCTTAGAGCCTTGTACAGTTTGATCATTTATTTCATAAACATTTATTGAAAAATCTCTTTGTACTAATTACTGTGCTAGGATTGAAACTGGAAAGCTAAATTTAGCACTGATCATTCTTGTAAACAGCTCACATTCTACAATTTGAAACAAGCATATTAACTGATACTTGCAAAACCATGTAGTTGGAACAACGACAGGAATGCCCACCAGATACTATGGAAACCAATATGAAAAGTACATCACCCCCTTCCTGGAGAGAAGGAATGATAAGAATGGAGATTTGATCTGAATCTTAAAAAATATAGAAAAGGTTACCACTGCTTTTGAGTATGATGAAGGAAAAGGACTATTACGGGGGGGTGGGGGGAAGATGAGTGAAACCAGTCAGTGACAGAAGGACAATTATTATATGAGACCTCTAAGATAAAAACTTAAAACCATACTCATACATAATAGAAAAGACTCTCTGATGGCTACAAGGGTGGGGAAGATGGGAGGGTGGGAAGTCAAGGGGCGAGGGTTTAGATTAGTTAATTTTTAGAAATTTGGTAGGGTGAAATTGGTAACAATTCACATTAGTAAAAAGATCAATATTAATGAGACTTCGACACAACTTGTGTACTCCTCTCTTAACCCAATATTGTAAGCACAGAGTATGTACACTTTGGGTTTTTTTATTTAATAAAAAAAAAAAGAAAAGAAAAAAAAAATAAAGCTTCACTTCTTGACTTAAAAAAGAAAAGATGAAATATATGTCAGAAGATACTACAGTAGAGATCACTGCATAAGCAAGTGTATGAGGGCCACAAAGTATAGTATGCATCTATACTGGACACAGTATTTGGCTTAATTATAGAGTATTCATGTGAAATGATCAAGCTTTCATACAGTCAAATTCTCTAGTCTGTTCCATCAACCAGAACTCACTTAAAACATTATATGCACTTTCACAGAGTTGATTCTGACTCATAGTGACCCTATAGGACAGAGTAGAACTCCTCCATAGGGTTTCCAAGGAGCACCTGGCAGACTCAAACTGCTGACCTTTTGGTTGGCAGATATGGCATTTAAACTCTTGTCCACCAACTGAACTCTGTGGAGTGGTTCTATTCTGACCTATAGGATTGCTATGAGCCAGAATTGACTGGATGGCAATGACTTAAAACACTAGCCTGTGAAAAATATTCAATCTAGCTATTGCATTGGTAACTTGGAGAAAAGAAAAAAAAATCATTTCTAAATTAGAATTTTTGATCTAACAAATTAACCTATCAAAGAGAAATGCTACACAAAGCCACTGTTGTTGAGTCAATTCTGGCTCAGAGCAACCCTATAGGACAGAGTAGAACTGCCTCATAGAGTTTCCAAGGAGCACCTGGTGGATTCAAACTACTGACCTTTTGGTTAGGAGATGGAGCATTTAACCAGTACCGCACCAGGGTTTCCACAAATGCTATAGTAGTAGTAGTAGTAGTTGCTAAGTCCCATTGAATCAGTTCCAACTCATAGCAACCCTATGCACAACAGAACAAACTAATGCTTGGTCTTGCACCATGTCCACAATTGTTTTCATGCTTAAGCTCCTTGTTGCAGCCAGTGTGTCAACCCATGTTCTCAAGTGTCTTCCTCTTTTTTTGCTGACCCTCCACTCTACCAAGCATGATGTTCTTCTCCAGGGACTGATCCTTCCTGACAACACATGCAAACTATGTAAGACGCAGTCTTGCCATGTTGGCTTCCAAGCAGCACTCTGGTTGTAGTTCTTCCAGAACAAAGCTGTTTGGCATGGGTCAGGCACACCTTAGTCTTCAAGGTGACAGTTTTAGTTTTCATAGAAAGAGGTCTTCTGCAGCAGATTTTCCCAGTCTAATGAATCTTTTTATTTCTTGACTGCATTTTTCATGGATGTTGACTGTGGGAATAAGTAAAATGAAATCCTTGATTCCCTCAATCTTTTCTCCACTTATCATGGTGTTGCTTACTGGTCCAGCAGTGAGAATTTTTGTTTTCTTGATGTTGAGGCACAATCCATACTGAAGGCTGTGGTCCTTGGTCTTCATCGGTAAGTATTTCAACTCTTCTTCACTTCCACCAAGGAAGGTGGTGTTGTCTGCATAACGCAGGTTGGTAATGAGTCAACCTCCAGTCTTGATGCCCCATTCTTCTTCATATAATACAGCTTCTCGGATGATTGGCTCTGAATACGGACGGAAAAGATCTGGTGAAAGGATATAACCCTGATGCACACCTCCCCTGGCTTTAAACCATGCAACGTCCTATGGCAACTTGGCTTTCTGTTTAGTAATTGGCAACTGGTATAAAAGTTGTTAACCTGAGCTTCACAAACCCTGAATTTCAAGACATCCAAGTACTTGGAGGGAAAAAGTTACATCTTACTGATTTCTAAATGAAATTTTGCACTTCTTTTTTGAGAAAGACTGTGAGCAGGAAGTCACAGGTTTCCCAGCAGCTGCTGAGACTTGCCATCAGTAGGAGTCCTTGATGTTTTCACATCACATTGTAGTGGTTGCAGATATTTGACCTTCATTTACTCTCTTCATGACTTTGGAATTATAGTAAGTACTAGAATCAGTGCTAGAATAACATTAATTAATGTGATAAGAAAGAAATGTGTTCTTCGTTGTATCAAAATTTTAAAAATATTTTGATCAGTATAGTGCATAGGTGAGGACAGAGAGGATAAAGAGCTTATCCAAGGTCACTTAATGGAAAAGCTAGGGCAAGATCTATTTCTTCTCTCTTTGAAATCTTGTGTATGTCATATTAGACTTTTAAAAACATTTTTTTCAGAGTATGCTGTAGTTTGTATCAACACTACAAAAGTCTCCAGGTACTCAAAAATAAGTAAATAAAATTTAAATTAAGAAGAAGAAGAAGAAAAGGAGATTTCAGACAACTCTTGATTCCCTTCGGAGCCATTTGGTTTTTGCTGTGTTGTTGTTTGATTCCCCATTCCCCACAACTGGAGCTCTTTCTAAGAAACATCTTTACTTTTATTGTGTCACTGACAGATTATACAATATTTCCAGACTTTCATATTGTTTATAAAATGATTCTTTTATCAATGCCATAAATATTTATTTACAGGTAGGGAGCACATGACTGCCTACAGAAAGCTGTGTTTCCCGAAACTTCAGGTAGAGACAAGTCAAATGTGATCTAATATGTCTCTCTTCCGCCAATCCACTTTTGCTCACCTGCATTGAGGAATCCACAACTCTCAGGCCATCCGCAGGCCTCACTAACATGATTGCCTCTTAATATGTTTTTTTCCAGAGTCATTACTTTTCCCATTGACCAACGGCTAAATATGAGAATATTGGAACACTATTCTCATGTTTCCTCTGGCTCCCTTGAGCTCTCTTGTGCACTCACTGCTGGTTCTCTGTAGCAATGGGTCACGGAAGGCCTAGTAATGAAATGCCACTGCCACTCCCATACAGATGTCAGCCTTTCCAGGCTTTTGACAGCATTTTCTGGCTGTATTTCACTCAGCTTCAGAGCCCAACGCCCTAAGGCTAAGCAACAAGATGATCCCACCTCTGTGCAGCCTTTAAAGACCTTCCTTTTCCAGGGTAAAAGGAGTGTGGATGATATTAGAAGCGCCTTTGGTACCTCGATAGACACATCCATCTGCATTTAAATACACGTTTTTATGTTTAGCCATTTACTCCTAGCTGTGAAATACTGCCACGGTTTAAACATTAGCACACTAATCCAGGCCTTAGGTCTGGAGGAGATTTATGTTGAACATTTTTGATGCCATTATTCACACTGTGAAAAGCTGAGTAAGGCTTTCTTCTGAATCAGAGTAAAACTAGCCACAAACCATACTGGCTGTTCTGCTAAAAATCTAAGCACCTTAGCTTCAGTGATACTGTGATATTAAAACAACAGCAAACAAACAAGTTTACAGCCGTGATGCCAGTGTGGCCTTTGCTAATATGAACAGGCACGGAGTGGAAGAACTAGATAGAAATCCTGAGTCTGTTGCCTACCTGCTGTGTGACCTTGTGTAAGGGTATAGCCTTGCAGGGCCTTAGTCCTTGAGTATAAAATAAGAAATATAGTAAGGATTAAATGAAGGAAAAGAAAAGAATGGAAATTACAGGAAGAAAATGAAGCCTGCTATATAACTGATGTTAATTAAAGACAGCGCACTGGGATAGTGACTGTCATTGGTGAATAAGACGCATGAGAAGACGAAGCTGCTCTCAGCCCAGACACAAGAGGAGAAACACGGAAATGCTGTTGTTGGGAGGAATACTCAACTTATCTATTCCAGCCAGTTTATCACAGAAAGTACAAAAACGAGGACAGAGAGGTTAAGAAGCTGATTCATTTACTTAGTTATTTGTCTAACTGAAAAGCTAAGACAAGATCTATTTCTTTGGGCTAAAATTCCATTCTCTAAATGTGATGCCCTCAGTTCTATGTCACAACGCCAAGGAGCCAAGGAGGCAGAACACTTAATCACGAAGTAACAAATATCTTCTTCTATATATAGGAGAGAAGCATACAGAGTTGCAAGAGTGATGAGTTCATCAAAGAGAGGAGCTGCCCTCTGAATATCAAGAGGAGTTCTCCTAAGGAGCAAGAGTTCTTTCCAGGGCTCCAGAGCAACTGCATGTGGTTTCCGATGTCTGCTTTCCGTCTGCCTGAGAAACAAGGCTGAACTGAGATTGTACACAATTCTCATCATGAACTTTCAAGTTCAGTTGTGCTCCATCTGTAAATCTTTTCTTTTTCCTTCCCCTCCAATAGTCTTATCTGCTTTTAACTTCTGTCTTTTATCACTGAACCCTCTTCCCAGCCCTAATCTACTCTACCAAATCTGTATTCCTGTATCTAGCATAAGACACTCAGCTCAAGCTAACAAATCCCATTAGCTTTTTCTCATCTTTTTAAGGTACGAGTCCAGACACACAATCAGAATGTGAGATCTGTAAATTTAAAGACAGAGCTTTTAGTTCTCCCTGTCTTCACTGCCAACTCAACTCCCTCATGATAACACACGTACAGTAACAATCATACCTGCTCTCAGATCTGCCGTCTCGGAGCAGATAAGCAAACCAGATCACTCTACTATTTAGAAGCTACCTATTGCTTCATTCTATCCTTAGGAGAAACAGCAATTTACTACTATTTGCTACAAAGTCAGACAGGACTCTGATCTTACACTTCTGTCTGCCTTGCCAGCCTTGACTGTTGACACTTAAAACTCTACAGTGCAGACACCATCTCACAGCCTTTCTGTCACAAAGGGAACTGGTGGTGCTCGTCTGTCTGCTAGGGCACTGTCCCCTGCACTCCGGATCCAGTCGTCTCAGTGACATCTCTGCATCTCAGAGTGATACATCAGTTCCCCACCAAGGGATTCAATTTCGACCCTTTGTTATTTGCTAGCTATGTTGTTCTGGCCAAGTTTTGTGATGGCTCTAAGACTCAGTTTCCTTGTTTATAAAATGAAGATAATATCCCTTCTTACCTCACAGCATTGTTACATGATTTAAGTAGGTTAATGTGCATTAAACACTTAGAGTAGTGCCTGGGATACAGCAAAAAATAAATAAAATAAAATAAAATAAAACTAACCCCATTATCATAGCAGCCCTATAGGGGAGAATAGATAGTAAGTGTTATGTATTTGGCTATTGTCATTTGCCTTGTAAATTTTTTTGAAGTTAAGCTTTTTTCTTTGCGAAAATTATGTTGATAGAATTATGGTAGTGATTCTTTTTAAAAAGCCCTTGTTAAATATATCCTATGGAAATGAAAGCTATCACATGAACAGATACAGGCACACGAATGTTTATTGCAGCATTGTCAACAATAGCAAAAAGATGGAATCCACCTAGGTGCCCATCAACAGCTGAATGGACAAACAAACTGCGGTATATATACACAACAGAACACTGTGCAACGATAAACAACAATGACAATTTTAGGAAACAATGGAAACCCTGGTGGCGTAGCGGGTTAAGTACTACATCTGCTGACCAAAAAGTTGGCAGTTCAGATCTGCTAGGCAATCCTTGGAAACTCTATGGGCAGTTTATACTCTGACCTCTAGGGTCACTATGAGTCAGACCTTACTCAATGGCAGTGGTTTTTTGTTGTTGTTGTTGTTTGTTGTTTTTTAACCTGGAATCAACTGGAAGACATTATACTGACTGCAATCAGTAGCTGGAAAGGACAAATATTGTATGGGACCACTATTATAAGGACTTAAGAAAAGACTTACACAAAGAAAAAAACCCTTTGTTGGCTACAAGAGTGGGAAGGGAGAGGGTTAATCATAGATTACATAATCAATAGTAATTTGGTTAGGTGAAGGGAGTGACCACTCAGTAGAAGTGAGGTAAGTGCAAACTGGACCACACCATAAGCTATAGGGTTTTCTAAATTCAACCCAACATTTCAAAGGACAGGGTAGCAGGGTACGGGGTCCTGGGGACCATGTTCTCAGGGGACATCAAGGTGAACTGGCACAACTAGTCTTTTTCTAAGAGAGTTTTCTGTACTCCACGTTGGTGAGGGGAACCTGTGGTCTTAAAAGCCAGCAATCTGCCATCTGAGGAATATCAACTGGTCCCAAACCACCTGGAACAGATGAGAACTGAAAACATCAAAGACATGAGGAAAAATGAGCCTAGAGGACAGAAGGACCCATATGATTTGGAGGCAACATCTGCAAGAGACCAGAAAAACTGGATGGTACCCTGATGCCACCAAAGACAGCCCTGACAGGGGATGTGATGTTCAGTCTCATACATAGCACTAGAGAAAATGGTGTACAGATCAAGAACTCTATGAAACGACCGGACTTGATGGTTTGACAACCTCAAAGTTCCTCTGAGAACATGGCCCTGGACTTGCTGCTAGCCTAGAGCTGAAGCCAACTCTTCAGACAAAGAACAGACTGAACTTGGGGACACAGACTGACACATGTGGTGTGTACATTTTATGGCTTAATATGTATATGAGGTTGCCCTACTGGTTTCTTTTTAGAGGGGAGGGAGAGAGTGGAGAAGAGGAACCAAGTGTTGGTTGAGTGGATACTGGAAGTAAAGAGCGGAAAAGAACAATGTCTTTCACAGGATGAGGAGAGCAGATCAAGTTTCAGAGAAGTGAGTACTCAACTTTTTATACAGAAAATTGACTTGGATTGTAAATAATCAATCACAGTAAAAAAAATTGAAAAAGCCTAGTTAATCTTATTATTTTAGACTTGGAAACACTGAGGAAATTAAGAATCCATAATCTTTAATCTAATGGCTCAAATGCTTTAAAATATGGTGCTTGCCTAGCTCTTGAGCCTTATAACCCACTGTTTTTGTTTTCAATTGCTGTGTGACAAACTACCGCAATACTTAATAGTGTGAAACAACATTCATTTTAGTATATCCCCTGATTGTATGGAGTAGGAATTCTGGCAGAACTCAGTCTAATATCTTGGTATAGATTGTGGTCATTTTGTGGTATCCACCCAATAGCCAAGCTGGTCTGAAGGGTCCAGGATATAGTTACCACTTGGTCAAAGCCTTGTTGGAGATGGAAAAACGGACTTAGCTTGACCCCTCACCATTTCTAGGAAGTCTCATGGCCACTTTATATAGTTTCTCCACTCAAACGACTAGACTTTCTTACATAGTGAGTGGTATTCTCCACCTTGAGTTTTCCAAGATTTAGGAAGTGGAAATGCCACTCTTTTAATGACTGGTCAAGAAACTAGAACAACTATACTTCCACTACATTCTGTCATTCAAAGTAGTCACTGAGACAGAGACTGCCAGATTTAAGGGCAGGGGACAAAGGGTCAACTCTCAATAGAAATAGATAAACTTCAATTTGCCATCTTTAATTTACTGTATTTACTTTCCCCTGTCTGGAATGGCTCATTCAGATACTACTGAGCTTGCAATCCTTCACACACCCCTTATTTTGTAATGCCCCGGTGCCTTTGCACATCCTGATCTTCCATCTGTTCTGCATTTCCTAATCTTTTCTCTTCTGGTAAGCTTTAATTCATTCTTCAAATCCCATCTCAAATACCCCTCATCTAGCAGAAATTGCTCTAATCTCTTGTCAGATACCACCCCACTTGTATGTCTAACTGATTTCTTGCCATCTTTCATTGAAACAATCTATTAATCTATTTCTCATACCAGTATATCAGCTCTGTTGGAGTGGAGGAAAGTACCATGCTTTAATTAATTCTATATTTCTCATATCTAATATAATACTTGGTTCCCCCATATACATGATCTGATTTGCATGATATCATCACTTCAAATTCTTTTGAAAATATTTCAAGATTATTGTATGAGATAAGCTTAATTTAAATGACAGAAGACTTCACCAGGAATCACAGGCTTCTAAATACTTTTTACCAGATTAATTTGTGAAACTTTCAGTGGTTATCAAAATACAAACAAATCATGTTAAAATAGTCAATGATGAGACTATTATATATATATTTACTCAATACATATTTTATTTTTCTTTTGAGAATCAAATTGGAGTAGATTGAGAAATAATTCTTAAAACGTAGGAATCATCTGGAAGTCAATAAAAATGATGAAGAAGCTGTCTCCATGCCGACAGAGAAACAGGATTATATATGATCTTTCAAGTACAGAAAATTAATCTATAACTGGCGACAGATGCATTTGATCTCTATCCAAAAATTAAAGTACAGGTAAAGCTCAAGGAATTTTCCATTATTTCTAAATACAACAAAAAATAGCTTGCCATACGGCTCTACTCAAAATTCTTCAGCCAGCCTGCGCTTGTATTTGATCTCTGGTCCTTCTCAAAGAAAATATCTTTGTAAATATATATATATATATGTATATTTGTGGCAAAAAGTGTATTTATATTAAATGAACATTACTCCAGGACTTGTGCCAAGTGCTTTACATAAAATATCTCATTTATGTTTCCAACAACCCTGCAAATGTCTTATTATTTATATGGAAGAAATTTAAGCTCAGAGAGTATAAGTCACAGGTCACAAAGTAAGTGGTTCAGACGAACACTCTGTAACTCCAAAGACTCTTCCTGAATCTCTAACCCTGATTTTTTAAAGGGACTGAGTCATGATATTTAATCAAATCTAAGTTTCCACCCTGTGAGTACTGGTGTTTCCTCTCTCAGTGACAAATGAAGTTATTAACTTGGATGGAATACTTTATTCCTCTCCATTTTGCTTTTTGCATCTATTTTTCAGCTATAACTCAGTATATGTCTATTTGTAACCATTTATGAATCTTTCACTTGTCACTTGTTTGTGCATAAATAGCCACAGTAGTGGATATAAATTCCTAGATTTACTATTAGATCTGAACTTCATCAGCTATGCCTTGTCCAAATACACAGTCATGGGGGAAAAAAAAAAAACTGCAGACATCGAGTTAATTGTGACTCACAGCAACCCTGTAGAACAGAGTAGAACTGCCCATAGTGTTTTCAAGGAGTGCCTGGTGGGTTTGAACTGTAGTCCTTTTGGTTAGCAAGTGTAACAGTTAACCACCAGGGTTTCTACAGTTGTGCAAGGATATCAAAAACAACCAAACAAAAGAAAAGAAAAATCTTGGCCCTTAACACTCCTTAATAATGCTGTAGCAGGAATCACTAATCATTTACAACAATCTTCCCATGATGCCTGTGTTAATTGCTTCATTTGTTGCTTTAACTGGCAAATATTTATGAAGTATTTATCATGCACTAAAACTGTTCCAGGTCTGGATATTCTGCAGTAAGCAAAAAAAAATATGAAGCCTTATATAGCTCATATCTTATGACAGTGAGAGGGAACATAAGTAAACTTATCATATGCCAAATAGTGATAAACATGAAAAGAAAAATAAAGCACTCTAAAGGTTAGAAAAGGATGCTCGGGGGGCTGCTTTTTCTTGTATGTCACTGAGAGATAACATTTTAGAAGAGACCTAAAGGAAAGAAATCACACTATAGCAGAAGAAAAATATTCTGGGCAGAGGAAACAGCAGATGCAAAGGGCCTGAGGTGGGAACATGTTTTGTGTATTTAAGACTAGCGAGGGAGCAGTGTTGCAGGAGTGAACTGAATGAGGGTAAAAAGAGAAGGAAGAATACTTGAAAGATGACAGCCTAAGGCAGATGTCCTTTGAGACCCTGATCTTGGTAAAGACCTCAGGTGTGTCAGAAGGGCAAAGTGAGAGTTCTAACAATGAGCCGCATGATCTGATTACATTATTTAAAGATAGTTTTTACTGCTGCAGGAGAAGAGGTTGTCACAGAGGAAGAAGAAGGGAGGTATCTTAGGAGGTTATTGCAATAGGCCAGGTGAAAGATGAGGTGCTTGACTAAGGTGGTTACAGAGGAGCTAGGGAAAAGGACTAGCATCTGGACATATGTAGCAATACGATTCTAGAGTCAATAAGACTTGCTGATAGGCTGTGAGATTTGAGGCAAAGTAAGAAATCAAGGATGACTTTAAGGTTTCTAGCTAAGCAACTTAAAAGCTTATATTGCTATCTACCAAAGGGAGGACTATCATAGAAGATATGAGTTTGAGTCATGGGATGGGGAGCAGTGATTGGTTTTGAACAACCTATGCTTTTAGATAATCTGAGGCCTGAACAGATAGCTTAACACAGACTTCCAGGGCATCTTTGACAATCATATGGATTCATCACCATGGCTGCTGTTCAAGCAAGGGGACACCTTTTTTTTTTCCCCTGCTGTGAATGAGTGAAAGTGTACATTCCAGTTTAAATCTGCATGCCTGCCTATCTGCAGCTGCTTCTGCTCTCCTTGCCTGTTGAAAACACACTCCTCCTTTCTGTTCTATACATGTCATATCCTCTTTACAATCTTCTGTCCCCTCCTCTCCACTCTTTCCACTCCCCTGTAGTACGAGGCCAGTAGGACAACTTCTTATAGATGCATAGAACCGTAAAGTGCACACACGATGTGGTCACTGTGTGTAAGGGGACACCATTTTAAAGGTCAGGAATCTCTTTTGCACATTGGTGAAATGACCCTGCATGTGTCTTTATTTTCACGTATTGCATGAGAGAGATGATTTTGGTGCCTTGCCCACATCCACTAAGATCTGTTTTACTAGTTTAATGTGCCCAAACTTGTGGGAAATCTCCAACTGGTTGTTGTAAGTCTACGGCTTCCTTCCACTCAAGAGTTTGGGAATCACACAGCTTATTCCATGGTGGCCAGTAACCAAGGTTTGACTGATGTGGGAGATAAAACCTCAGCTCCCTTTCTTCAAGATAAAATATAATTTTTTTCACTTTTTATTGCATGTTAGGTGAACAGTTTACAGAGCAAATTGTTTCTTGTTAAACAATTAACACAAAAATCATTTTGTGTCTTGAATCAATGTGTCAACATTCTCCCCTTCACCAACCTAGGTATCCCATTAGCATTTGTCCAGTTTTCCTGTCATTCCAGTCTTTGCTTTGGGACTAGTGTGTTCGTTTAGTCTTATGTGTACGACTGAACTACAAATCACAGTCCTCTTGTATGTGTTACCGTTTGCCCTGCAGACCTATCACATCTCTTGCTGAAGGGGAAACCTTGGAAGCAACTTCAGTACTAAGTTAAAAGGATGTCCAGAAGTCATACTGTCAGGATTTCTTCAGTCTTTGTCAGACAAGCAAGTCTGGCTCTTGTTTGGTGAATTTAAATTTTGTTCTATATTTCTCCACCAATCTATCCAGGACCTTCTGTTGTGATCCCTCTGAGAGCAGTTGGGCATCATCTACATATTCTTGGCTCAGTCTGCTGGAGGCTGTTGTAGCTGTGGTCCGTCAGTTCTTTGGACCAGTCTTGCATTTGTGTCTTTGGCTTTCTTCATTCTCATTTGCTCCAGCCAGGATGGGACCGGTAAATGTATCTTAGATGACTTCTCACAGGCCTTTAAGATCCCAGACACTACCCACCACAGTTGGATGTAGGTTATTTTCCTTATAAACAATGTTATGCCAATTGAGCAAGATATTCTCAGAAATTATGGGCCCCAGCTCACAGCCTGGAAACTGAGTCCCTCAAGGAGTTTGGGTGTATCTGTGAAGCTTCTATGAGATTTCTTAGGATATAAAAGAAAGGGAAGCCAGCAGAGTTGGAGACCTCATATTACCAAGGAGCAGTGCTGGGAGCAGATCATGTCCTTCAGAAACGACCTGGGGTACCTGAATCTCAGCATCTCTCTGTCCAGGAGGAGAATGCTGACTGAAACATTCCTCCAGAGCCAACAGAGAAAGACTTCCCCTGGAGTTGATGCCCTGAATGTGGACTTTAGCTTACATTTCTGTGAGAAAATAAATTTCTCTTTGTTAAAACCATCCACTTGTGGTATTTCTATTATGGCAGCACTACGTGACTAAGACAAAATTTGGTACTGAGAGAGTAGGGTGCTGCTAGAATAGATGTCTAAAATGTGGAAGTAGTTTTGAAACTGTGAATTGCTGGAAGACTCAGAAGAAACTGAAGAGAACTGCTAACACTGAAAAAGGAACAAATGGTGAGAAAAAAGACAGCAGTAAACTTGCAAAGCAGAACCTGGAGACCAGCACCAGACAGCTCTTGGAGCTGGCCCACTGAGTGAGAGTGCTGAGTGCCTGTGTTCAGGAAGCTTCCTGGCAGAGTGGGATGCCTCCAGGCACTTACCAATGGAGCTACAGTTTTGGAAAACTTGCCACAGCAGGAGACATGTCAGAGTGAGGTCTGTGCCAAGAGGCCACGGGAAGCATAAACCGAAGATACAGTGAACACAAGGAGCTGAGCTGCCTCAGTCTCAAAAGGTATGGCCATGACCTCATGAGTTTCAAAGAGTGAATCTCTGCATGGCCTCTGGTGTTTCTAAGAGCAGAGTTGCTGCTCGGTGTTACTTGGAAACTGGTGCCCTGAAGGAGCAGAGTTGCTGTCCCAGTTTGCCTGAACGGCAGAGGTATAGCCTAGGGACAAGCTACCTCCACTCTGAGTCTGAGAGTGTGGCCAATACCTACAGTCTGGTGGGCTGGGCCATTGTATAAAAATGTATCAGACAATGGAAGATTATTTTCAAAGACTTGAGGGCTAATGTAATGTTTTTTGCTGACTTGCTTTGTGCCTGTTATTCCTTCTTTTGTTCAGTTTCTCCCATTTATAATGGAAATGTCTAGCTTGTACCCATTCTGTCACTGTACCTTTGGAAGCAAATATCTTGTATTTTAGATTTTGCAGACAAAGAGGAATGTTTGGATTTTGGACTTTTAGACTTTTCCTATGATGGCACAAGTACGTTTTGCATGTTGCAAGAATGTGATTTGGAGGGCCAAAGGGTAGAATGTCATAGAATGAATTGTGTCCCTCAAAAATGTATATCACTATTTGGCTAAGCCATGAATCTTGGTATTGTTCAACATTCCTATATATTGTAAATTCTGCCTCTATGGTGTTAATGAGGGAGGATGGGTGGTAGTTGTGTCGGTAAGACAGAACTCAGTAGGTAAGATTGTAGGGTGCCTTAAGGCAATCGCTTGGGATATAAAGGAAAAGAAAGCAAGTGGAGAGTAGGGGATCACTTATTACCAAGAAGCATTAAGGGAAGCAGAACACATCCTTTGGACCCAGGGTCCCTGTGCCTCAGAACCTCCCAAACCAGGGGAAGATCGATGACAAGGACCTTCTTCTAGAGCCAATAGAGAAAGACTTCCCATGGAGCTGGTACTCTGAATTTGGACTTGTGGACTACTGGGCTGTGAAAAATAATAAATTTCTCTTTGTAAAGCCATCCACCTGTGGTATTTCTGTTATGGCAGTACTAAATAACTAAGACAGTCTCTTACAGTATTGATTAGTATTTGTCCTTTTGCAATTGATAAAAGTATAATGCCTTCCAGAGTCATCCATGTTGTAAGATACTTAGCAGATTCATCGTTTCTTCATGGTTTCATAGTATTCCTTTGCACATATGTACCGCATTTTGTTTATCCATTCATCTGTCAATGAGCTTTTAAGTTGTTTACATGTTTTTGCTGTTGTAAATAATGGGTGTGCATTTGTCTGTTTGTGTAACAGCTCTTATTTCTGTAAGATATGTTCATACGAGAAAGATTGCTGGATTGTATGTAATTTCTATTTCTAGCTTTTTAATGAAGCATCATTTTATCTTCCAAACTGGTTGTATCATTCTACATTTTCACCAGCAGTGCACAAGTGTTCTGATGTCCTGGGTTTGTTTTTTTGTTTTTGTTTTTGTTTTTTAGTAGTAGCAATAATGTTGGGCTGAGGTGGTATCTCACTGCAGCTTTGATTAGCATTTCTCTAATGGCTACTAATCAAGAAACAGTATTTCTTCATGTGTCTATTAGCCACCTAAATGTCTTCTTTGGTGATGGGTCTCTTCTCTTGCCTATTTTTTAAACAGACTGTCTTTTTGATGTACAGGTATGAATTTTCTTACAGATCTTAGAGATTACATCTTTGTTGGATATGTAGGTTCTTCTTACTCTTTTTGTGGAATTCTTTGAAGAACATAAGTGTTTAATTTTTAGAAGATCCTAGATGTCTAGTTTACTTTCTGATGTTTGTGTATTATTGTTACTTACAGTTTCTATATTATTTATGGCATATATTAAGGTCCCTAGAATTCAAAATTCTATTTTGAATTCCGTAATCAGATATTTGGTTTTGTGTTTAGTTCTTTGGTCCATTTTGAGTTAGATTTTGTGTGTGGTGTGAGGTATACATCATATTTCTTTTTTTTCACAGACTGACTTTCGGTTTTGCCTGAGCCATTTGTTAAAAAGACTGTGTTTTCCCTAAGTAAGAGAATTGAGATTTTTTCAAAGATCAGGTTGCTGTAGATGGATGGTTTACACCTGAGTTCTCCATTCTGTTCCATTGGTCAATGTGTCTGCCATTGTACCAGTACCAGGTTATTTTGACTTTTATAGTTATATAGTGGGTTCTGAAGTCAGGTAGTGTGAGGCCTCCTACTTTGCACTTCTTTAATAATGCTTTACTTATTCGGAGCCTCTTTCTTTTCCCCATCAAGTTAGTGATCAGTTTTTCCATATCATGAAAGAATGCTGTATTTGGACAGAGATTGATTATATTTGTAGGTTACTTTGGGTAAGATTGACGTTTTTACAATGTTTAGTCTACCTATCAATGAACATGGTATGTTTTGTTATTGATACAAGTCTCTTTTGGTTTCTTGCAGTAGTGTTTTGTAGGTTTTGTTTATTTATTTATTTAGTATAAATATTTTACATCCCTGTTTGGATTTTTCCTAAGTATTTCTTTAGGGGGGCTTTCCTGATTACAGTTTTCTTTATTTGTATGTAGGAACACAAATGATTTTTGTACGTTAATCTTGCAACCAGGAGCCCCAATGGTGCACTAGATAAGAGGTTGGCTGCTAAACGAAAGAAAGGATAGCAGTTCACATTCTCCAGCTACTTCCTGGAAATCCTGTGAAACACCTCTACTCTGTCTCATAGGGTTGCTATGAGTCAGAATAGACTCTATAGCAAAGGGTTTGTTTTGATATGTCTTGTAACCTGTTAATCTGCTGAGTCTTTCCACTAGATCCAGTAGTTTTGGAATTTGGGGGGTTAAATACATATAGTATCCTATCATTCACAAATAGGGACAGTTTTGCTCTTCCAAGCCAATTTAGATGGCTTTTATTTGTTTTTCTTGCCTTGTTGCTCTAGTTTGGAATTCAAGCACAGTTTTAAACAGGAGTGGTGATAAAAGTTAATCCTTGTCTTGTTCCTGTCCTCAGGGGAAAGGATTTCTCTCCATTGAGAATGATGTCAGCTGTTGGTTGTGTACCGATGTCCTTTATTATGTTGAGGGATTTCCTTTCTACTTGTATTATAATGTGAGCTTTTACCATGAATGGATCTTGGACTTTACCAAATGCCTTTTCTACATCAATTGAAATGATCATGTGATTCTTTTGTTTTATTTATGTGCTAGATTGCATTAATTCATTTTCTAGTCCACCATCTTGACTCTGTCCTTCATTGATTGATTTTCTAATGATGACTCATCCTTGCATACCTGATATGAAACCCACTTACTTGGTCATGGTGTATTTTTTTTAATATAATTTCATAAATTCTATTGAATTATGTTGAGAATTTTTGTATCTATCTAGATGAGACACATTGGTTTGTAATTTTTCTTTTTGGTGATGTATTGGCTTGCTGTAGTATTAGCATTATGCTAGCTTTACAGAATGAATTCTGAAGCATCCCTTCCTTTTCCATGTTCTGAAATAGTCTGAATAGAACTGGCACAAACTCTTCTCTAGATTTTAGTGGAATTATCCAGTGAAGCTTCTGGGCCAAAGTATTTTTTTGTTGGGAGTTTTTGTTTTTTTAAATCTTTTCTATTGCTTCTCTTCTAATGAGTCTGTTTAGATTTCATTCTTTAGTTTCTGTTATTTTGGGTAAGTAATGGATTTCTAGAAATCAATCCATTTCCTCTAGGTTTTGAAATTTGTGAAATACATTTTGAGATGCAATTTACATTCAAGAGCTCTCCTCAGGATCAGTCTGTGGCTAATCTTTATCTGGAAATAAATCTAAGATCTACTTGTTCCCTTCTCTTTTCCCATTCCCTCCACTCCACTGTAGGTTTTCCCTGAGCATTCATTCAATAAACCACTTAATGGCAAATCCTCCTTCTCGGACTCCACTTCTAGTAACCCAACCTAAAAAGCAGAGATGTGGATCATACCTCCCTTAAAGTAGCTCCTTCCCGACTAGGAAGAAGCAAAATGGATGCTCTATTTTTATAGTATTTCTATTCTAATTCATGAGTTTATTGCCTTCAGCAAATGCTTTTGATAAGCAAGTAACAGCAAAACTCTAGAGATTCAAAGAAAATGAGGTGCTCATAATGCTTATGGAATGATAAATACCATTTACAATTTCAACAACAGTATCTGATTTAAATGATTTCAGAAATAACACAAGAAGATACATGACTTTACTGATAGATAAGTGGCACAACCACTACATTATATGATGTAGAACCTTAATCTAGACTCCAGGAAACCTACAGCAGGTAGGGTTCAATTAAAGCAAACCCAGTGTAATATAAGCATGATAAACGCTAAAATTGGAGTGGAATCAGAAAGAGAATGGAGTCGAAGTCAAAATATCTCATTCAAACTAGTTCATATAAGCATAAAAAACACTAATTTGGAGTAAGGTAAGGAAGGGTAGAAGATTAAATACAAACGCCCTGAGTTTAAATCCCTTTCAACAACAAATCTAGTCATCATCTGAGCTTGAATTTTTAATCTGTAAAAAGGTAAAAATAGTTATTTTACTAGAAAATTAAGAGCATTAAATGTAAAACATTTCTAGAAATACTTGTATCAATAAATTTCTTAATAATATCATTAGCTAAAATTAGTACAAGCTTAGCCCTACTTTAAAATGAGTCAATAGGAACAAGAAAGTAGATTATAATACATTCTTGAACAGGTGACCACTCTGCTCCTAATCACCAACCCCAGGACATTTCAGTACATTCTGCATAATAAACTACAAAGTCTTCCAGAGATTTCTCGAAGTTTTACCTTCTGCCCCTTTTAGTCTTGGTTACAGCCACCATGTAACTCAGACACTTAACAGCTCATGCCTGAAATGCTGTAATAATCAGACTGGGTTTTACCTATTCATAAATATTTTGTTGTGCTTTAAGTGAAAGCTTACAAGTCAATTTGTAACATAAAATTCTGCATACATGCTGTTATGCAGCTCTAGCTTCTCTCCACCTGTGACAGCACACTAGTCCTTTCCACCCTGTACTTCCCTTAACCATTCAACCAACACTTGTCCCCCTTCATCCTACCATCTCACCTTTGGACAGGAGCTGCTCCAACAGCCTCACATATATATTGAAGAAAAGAAGCACATTCTTCACCACCATCTCTCTATGTCTTATAATCCAAACCAATCTTCGTCTGAAGATTTGGCTTCAGTACTGGTTTCAGCTCTGGGCCAGCAGAGAATCTAGGGGCCATATCGTTTGGTGACTCCCCAGACTGTCAAGTCAAAAAGTCTGGTGTTCTAATAGAGTTCTAGTTCTGCACACCCATTTTTCTCCCACCACATCAGGTAGTGTACATTGTGTTCTCCCTGAAGGCAGCCATTGGTGGCTGGGCATCATCTAGTTCTTCTGGCCTCATGCTGATGTAGTCTCTGAATCATATGGTGTTTTCTGTCTCCTGGGCTCGTATTTTCTTCATGTCTATGATGTTCTTTGTTCTCTGCTGCAGGTGGAATGAGACCAATTATGCTACTTAGATGGCAGCTTGCTAGCTCTTAAGAACTTAGACACAATTCAACAAAGTGTGATTCAGAACATTTTCTTAAAAAATAATTAGCTGTGCCAAACAAGCTAGAAGTTCTCTGAACCATGGTCTGCAGGACCTGACACCGCTACTCTGTCCTTTGAAATGTCAGACTGTATTTAGGAAGTCTTTTGGCTTTTGGTATATCCCAGCAGTGTTAATTTAGCTTCTGCTGCGTGCTGTCAGTCCCTAGGCCTAACCCAATTTTTATCTACTATCTAGTGTCTGAATATCTCCCTCCATTTTCTCCTCCATTGTAACCATCAAAAATTATTTTCTTCTGTGCATAAACCTTTTCTTGAGTCCTTACAGTAGTAGTTCCATACAGTACTTCTCCTTTTAAAACTGCCTAATATCACTCACCATTAATGGCTTCCAGGTGACTCCCCATTATCAAGTGTTTCCCAAGATCATCTTTGTTCATTGTCATTGCACAGTATTCTGTCATGCGAATATGAGGTCTAACACTTAGGTCTGCAAACATAAGTGTTCTATGTGCTACATATCTCATTACCGAATATCACTACAGTCACCTTCGAAGTACTCCCTTTGGGAAGCTATACACAGACACCAGTGCCTAGCCCACCTTTCAAAACAATCTTGGAACTCTTTCTGTACTGGCCACTGCACATGGTGGCATAGTGGCAAGTTAGTGAACTTAATTGTATGGATGTCTGTGAGGGAGTTTTCAGCCAGTAAACATATAACTGTATTGGAACACCCTCCCTACACATCTGATCTGACTCCCAAAGACTTTTTTCCTTACCTGAGAAAAAAGAAAATATTGAAAGTAAGACATTTTGATGACATTCAGGACATCAAGGGTAATATGATGACAGCTCTGATGGCCATTCCAAAAAGAGAGTTCCAAAATTGCTTTGAAAGATAGACTAGGCACTGATATTAGTGCACAACTTCCCAGGGGGAGTACTTCAAAGCCAACCTTAGTAATATTCAGCAATGAGTTATGCAGCACTTTTTCTAGGATGAGTTCGCAAAATTAATTGGCAGTCCTCCTATATCATAGTTTGTATGTTCATTCATCTGTTGACAGACACGTAGGTTGATTCCATCTGTTTGGTGTTGTAAATAGTGCTGCAGTATTGGTGTGTCTGTGTCTATTCATGTGACAGCCCATGTTTCTCTAGGACATATTCCAAACAGTGGAACTGTTGGATCATACAGTATTTCTATTCCTAGATTTTTAGAAAGTGTCAAATTTATTTTCAAAGTGGTTCTACCATTTTACATTCCCACCAGCAGTGTAGAAGAGTTTCAGTCTTCCTACAACCTCTGCAACTTTTGTTATCTTCTGTTTTGGGTATTAATGCTTGCCTTGTTGGGGTGAGATGGTGTCTCATTGTAGTTTGGGTTTGGATTGTCTAATGGCTAATGATCCTGAACACTTCCTCGTGTATCTGTCAGTGCCTGATGTCTTCTTTGGTGATGTGCCTGTTCAAAGTCTTTACTCATTGTTTAATTGGATTATTTGTCTTTTTTTTTGTTGAGGTTTTGCAGTATCTTGTAGATTATGGAAATCAGATGCTGATCGGATTTGAAATAGCCAAACATTCTTTTCCATTCTGTAGGTAGTCTTTTTACTCTTTCTGCCAGGTCTTTAGAAGAACATAAATGTTTGATCTTTAGGAGTTCCCAATCATCTGTTTTCTCTTCCAGTGTTTGTGCTTTGTTAGTAATATTTTATAGTCTGTTTATGCCATATATTAGGGCTCTCAGTGTTTATCCCAATTTTTTCTTCCATGATCTTAATTGTTCTAGATTTTACATTTGGGTCTTTGATCCATTTTGAATAAGTCTCTGTGCATGGTGTGAGACATGTGCCCTGTTTTATTTTTTTGCAGATGGATATCTAATTCTGCCAACACCATTTGCTGAAGAGACTGTTTTTTCTGCAGTTCACAGACTTTGGGCCTTTGTCAAATACCAACTGCTCATAGGAACTCATTCTGAGTTCCATTCCAGTGATCTATGTGTCTGGTGTCATACCAATACCAGACTGCCTTGACTACCGTGGTAGTGTAATAAGTTCTAAAGTCATGTAGTGTGAGACCTCCCACTCTGTTCTGCTTCTTCAGTAATGCATTACTTACTCAGGGCTTCTTCCCTTTCCATGTGAAGCTGGTGATTTGTTTCTCCATCTCATTAAAAAGCAACACTGGAATTTGTACTGGGATTGTATTGCATCTATAGATTGTTTTGGGTAGAACAGATGTTTTCATTCTCCATTTAGGAAGGTCTCTTGGTTTCTTGCACTAGAATCTTGTGATTTTCTTTGTATAGGTCTTTTACATCTCTGGTTAGATTTATTCCTAAGAATTTTATCTTCTTAGGGCTATTGTAAATGGTATTGGTCTGGTGATTTCCTCTTTGACACCCTCTTTTTGGGGGTAAAGGAATCCAATTGATTAGTTTATCTTACATCCTGATAGTTTGCTGAACTTTTAGTTTCAGTAGTTGTTTTGTTTGTTTGTTATGGATTCTTTAGGGTTTTCAGTGCATAAGATTGTATCATCTGCATATGGAGATATTTGTACTTCTTCCTTACCAATTTGGATGCCCTTTTTTTTAACTTGTCTGATTGCTCTGGCTGGAACTTCAGTATAATGTTGAGTAAAAGTGGTTAATGGTCACCCTTGTCTGGTTCCATTCTTGAGAGAAGTGAGTTCAGACTCTCTACATTTAGGATAATGTTGCCTATTGGCTTTGCCCCTTATTGTGCTGAGGAAATTCTCTTCTATTCCTATTTTGCTGAGAGTTTTTTAACACGAATGAGTATTAGACTTCATCAAATACTTTTTCTGCATTGATTGATAAAACCAAGTGATTTTTCTCTTTTGTTTTATTTATGTGGTTGACTACGTTAATAGTTTTTCTAATGTTGAAACATCCCTGCATCTCTAGTATGAATCTTACTTGGTCATGGTGAGTTACGTTTTGGATACGTTGTTGAATTCTATTGGCCAGAATTCTGTTGAGGATTTTTGTCTCTTAAGTTCATGAGAGGTACTGGTCTGTAACTTTCTTCTTTTCTTTTTTTTTACTATCTTTACCTGGAGTTGGTATTATAAAGGTTATACTGGCTCCATAGAATGAATACGGAAGTATTCCATCCTTTTCTATGCTACAAGATATCTTTAGTAATAGTGGTATTCACTCTTCCCTAAAATTTTAGTAGAACTCTCCAGGGAAGCTGTCTGGCTGAGCATTTTTTTGGTTAGGAGCTTTTAAATGACCTTTTCATTCTCTTGTTTTGTTACGAGTTTATTAAGTTGTTCTACTTGTTTGTATTAGTTTGGGTAGGTAGTGTGTTTCTAGAAATTTGTCCATTACCTCTAGGTTTTCCAATACATTAGAGTACAAATTTTCTTTTACAGTATTCAGTTATTATTCTTTTTATTTCATTTGGGTCTGCTGTGATATCACACATTTCATTTCTTATTTGAGTTCTTTGTGTCCCCTCGTGTTTTTCTTTCATCCTTTGGCCAACAGTTTATTGATTTTGTTGGTCTTTTCAAAAAGCTAGTCATTGGCTTGTTAACTCTCTCAGTCACTTTTTGTTCTCTAATTCATTAGTTCTGTTCTAACTTTTATTATTTGCTTTCTTCTGGTGTCTACAGATTGGATTTTCTGATAGTCACTTAATTCATATAACGTCTTTGACCTGAAAGGTCTCTGTGGTTCTTTAATGTGCTCATAGTATAAATTCCTGTCTCCTTAGTCAGGAATTCAATGTTCTTGATGAGGCCATGCCAATCTATTTTTCAGCCTCATCTTTTAGTCCTTGACCCTAACGTGTTTCAGGCTACCTGGCCTTCTCATTGTTCCTGCACTTTCTCTGAGTTTTTCTGTGAATTAAAGTGTTCTTGCCTTCATGGGTACTTAATGGTCAAATATTATGCATTCTTTACAAATAGTAGCTAAGTCTACTTAGTTCAATTTTATTAAAGCGTGCTAAAATAAAGCTTTGCTGTAGAAAAAAATTAATTGAAACAAGGGAATGCTGTAATCTTAAAATAATCTTAAAATCCATTGACTAATACAAGGAAACCCTTTCAATGCATGCTTCTGGGATATCTGACTTCCAAATGTCATCATGGAAGACAGAAAAGATAGATGAATAGTAAGTTAATATCAAGTTCAAAGCCTGCTCTTACTTTGAAACATTTTGTTCTCAATAATAAACCTTCAGCCAGTTTTTTCCATCAATACTAACTTTCAAATGTAACTGAGAGCAGACTGTTAACACGGCCATGTCTGCAGATCTCACTGTCTTCTGAGCTGGCCATTCTCATTAGCAGGAGTGCACATGTTGATAAGCACTAGGGGGCATTTATGTGACACCAAAGAACTCTACATGACATGCCTTCAGTTGAGATTTTACTCAGGCTTTTCGGGTTTGTCTCTAAGTGTGATTTTTTCTTTTCCTGCAGCATTTATTTGCACTTGACCCCATGTTTTAGAAAGTGCACACAAGTCAGTGTACCAGACATCCCAGGGACTTGAAGAGCTGATCTAATGCCTGTGTTGCAAGATGAAAAACAGAAGAATTTTGTTGAACCTATAAAAAGGATGACATTCTGCCTGGCCCTGAGATGTTCTGTACAAAATTGAAGCTTTTGCAGCTTGCGGCTCTTTGATTTGTGAGCTAGAGAGTATAGTATCTTGGCCATTACTGAATCATAAAAGTTTTCTGCCTCTTCCCAGGTCATTTTATTTAACAGGAAAAATAGGATCCCTTTATCTTACAAAATGCATTTTCTTTCATTTCATACATTGCTGGAATGGATTCAGCAAGGGTTTGCTGAAAACATATGTAAATGATAATTTGGAAAGACTATCCAGATGATACCAAAAAAGGGTTATTTTCGGGTGAGATTAGAGTAGGTGTCAGGAGAATAGAGCACTCTGCAGCATTTTCTCTACCTTATCACCTTGTGAAAGGACAGAGCCTTGTACTTCCTTTGTATTTCTATCATCTGTAAAATAGTCACATAGAGCCAACAGCATGTCCAGGTCAGGGTCTGACTTAGTCACAGACTGTTGATTGGCTCAGGAGGTAATGGACAGACATGAAGAGGGGAGGGGAATTCCTTCACAAATTCTGTGCCTTCAGTACTCTTTGCACAAGAGGAAAACAGTAGAACGATTCTTAACAACCTCAGAAGCAGTATTTAATTTCCCGGCTGAACCATGATTAACCCTTCTCCACAGTTTAACTATTCCTTTATTCAAAAAACATGTGTTCAGTGACGTTTCTGCATCAGCTGGTGCGTCAGCGGCAAGGAATCAATAGCATAATCACCCCCCTTCTTCAGGGGACTTTCTGCTTGTTTATAAACACATAATCGCATCAATATGATAAGCATTATTTAGAGCCTCATCCAACAAATATACCAATTTTTCCTTAGATAAAAGATAGTACCAAACATTTCATATGAAGAAGGTATTAAAGGGTCTTCCATAAAAAAAAAAAAAAAAAAAGGTGTCAGGTAGTCAATTTTTTTAAAAAACATTATTGTAGGTTTTGTGATGTGCATTGTATTTGTAATGTTTTTAAATGCTTAACTTACTGTGATTCATTTTCTACTTCTAGGTGAAGATTCGGTGTCCTTCAAATCAAAATCAAACCCATTTCCATGGGTGTGATTCTGACACGTAAGGACCCAATGGGACAGAGTAGAACTTCCTCATAGAGTTTCCCAGGCTGTAATCTTCACAGAAGCCTACTGCCCTGTCTTTACCCTGCACAGCGACTATTGGGTTTAAACTGTCAACCGTTGGCATGGCAGCTGAATATTTTAACCTTTGAGTCACCATCATGTCACCAGGGATCCTTTGGTGTCCCTAGGTGATTTAAATGATTAACGTTCGCAGTTAAGCATTGGACTGGACCCAAAAATGCCTCTGAAGAAAGGGCTGGTGATCTATTTCCGAAAAAATATTCCTTGAAATTCAAAAAAATTCATTCCTTGAAAACCAATGAGCACAGCTCTGTCTACTGCAACATCTAATGATAGTTGCTTTGCATCAGTATTTACTTCTGTCTGTAATTCTGTGCAGAACTGTCTATATTTGAGATTCACAAAGCCTGTGGAAGGTTGAGTGCCCTTTACAGCCTAGAGTTAGCTTTGCTACAAGGCTGTACCAGAGATGATTTATGCCAAGCCACGGCACAGTACCTGCCAGAGAAGAGAAGCTTAACACGCGCTTGCTGTTATTAGTATTGCAGTTTTTTCCTGGTTCCCTCACCATCTTTCTTTCCAGCCCTGGAAAGGCATTTCCTGCAGAACCAGGCAAACTGCAACATCTGTGACCACCCTTAGTTCTACAAATAATTGTTTTGTTCATAACCAAACCCGAACTTTTTTTTCAGGAGTGCTATATTACAGTGAGTGTCCTGTTTAATTTTGCCCCAAATTGAATGACATACAAGCCGTTTATGAAAACACCTCTGGAAACTCTTGGGACCATCTATAAATTGAAGGCAGAGCCATAGGCAGATAGAGATGGAAACAAGTATTCTGTATAAATTCAGACGGCTCCTTGCTCCTTTTTGAAATATCTGTTGGACTAGAGGAGACAAATGCGTGTGAAACAAGTAATTCTTCAGATTGGAGGGAAAAAGCTCACAGGTGTTTAATGTCCTTCAGAGTAAGATGTCCTCCATAGTAATTTCTTTTTCTCTCCTGTGGAAGCTAGAAAAAATATTCAGGGTTTCTTGGTGTTTGGAGGGAAAAAAAAAATACACACACACTTATATATATATATATATATATAGCCGTTCTTTTCATTGGCTTCAAATAGCCTAAATAAGGTGAACAGACCCTCTGCTGCTGAGTCGGAGGGAAGATAGCCATCTGTTAGTGATAAGCAGCCCCAGGTAGCCTTGAAACTGAGCCAGCCAGCCCGGAGATTGAGGACAAGCTTCAAGGAAAGACTTTTGACTTCAAGTTAATCACTAGGTACCAGCTGATAAGGAAAAATGAAGGATTAGTGAACAAGGCACTGACCTGTCTCAGAAGCATTTATTTCTTTAAAATGTACTTTAGAACTGCCCACCTATCAAAATGATTATTACTGAGGTTGATGTTAATGTGACTTTATATGTTCTAACAGTTTTGCATAAAATTCAGGGCTCACTGTATTTGGAAAGAGAGTGTAGAGGCAAGCAGTAGAGCACAGAGTGTTGTAGAAAGAAATGCTTCCTCTGGAGCCAGAAAATGTTCAAATCCCACCTGCTTAGTTCTGTGACCTTAGACAAGCTATTGAACTTCCAAAAGACTGACTTTTCTAAGCCAAGAAATTAACAACAGCATCTCTTCCATCAGATTGCTAGGAGGATGAAATGAGAGATGATTTCTCGGACAATTTTAGCCCAATGCCTAATACAGTGAGGACTTCATAAAAGCCAGTGCTCCATAAAACTTAGAAATCCTCCATCCCCAATAACGTGCTGGTATATTGATCTCAGCTTCAGGGGCTTTTACTGTTCCTGGTGCTGAAAGTAGCAGTTAATAGAAGCCAAAGGTCCTTCATAGTTTCCTTATTGAACTAAGAGAGGGGGGTTGCCTACGAAAGACTCAAATAGCCCCTGTGGATGGAGACAACCAGTGAGGCCCCCTGCATCCCTCACTCCTGAAAGATAGACTCTGCTTTTGTTTCTGGGGGACTGCACACAGGTAGCTAACACAGCTACTCAAGATCAGTTAGAGTTTATCCTCCAAACCAGAGTTATTCAGGCCAATGGACCTACTCAGTTTGAGCTTATTTGGAGTGAGAATTTAAATTGTCAGATTTGTATGAGCAAATGCACTGGGCCTGTAACTTAGTTGACTATTTTTTCTTATCTGTTCCCTTTGGTGTAATAAAGAAAGATGCATATGCTGGCAGTAACAGCCAAGGAAAGGCAGGTTATTATCTTATAGAGAGTTGCGTCAGTTCAACAACAAGGCATCTAGGGAATCATAGAGATAGATACCCAAGTTAGGGAACCATGGAGATAGATACTAAGGTTACTAGCATGGCTGTGACAAAATATATAAGACAATAGGATGTTCTGTCACATAAAAAGAAGCAATTTGGGGGACAGACGAGGTTTCAACATGCATGCCCGCAGAGGTCAGCAAAGAGAGCTACGGCTTCAATCTCATCCTATTTATTGCATTACTTATCTTGTGTTTCCATACTGGTGTTATTATCATTATTTGTCCCAACTCCATTGTCTAGAAGATTCTGTTTTGTTTCTTTTGGGGGGTGCCATTTGTTTATTTACTTATTTAGGTACAGCCATTCCTATATAGATGAAAATGTCTAACTCAGATCCAGAAAGAAAACTTGGGGTCATTCTTAACAGACTTCCCTACATATACAATAAGAAGCATATAATGGGAACAGACTAACACATTTTTCTCCACGGAGCAGTGGTGGGTTTGAATTATTGATCTTTCAGTTAGCAGCTGAGTCCTTAACTACTGCTTCACTTGGGATCCTTAGTGTTTATGGTAAACCAAAAAATCAAAACTCATTACCACTGCATTTATTCCAACTCATAGAAACCCTAAAAGACAGAGTATAACTGCCCTGTAGAATTTCCAAGGAGCTCCTGGTGGGTTTGAACTGCTGACTTGTTGGTGAACAGCCATAGCTTTTACCCACCAGGCCACCAGAATTTCCATAGTGCCTGACAAATAGTATTTGTTTAATAAACATAGCATTGGATGCCATTTTAAAATGGCATTATGAAAACAGTCCTCACACCATCCCAAGTATTCAATGGATAAGCAAAGGGATGTAAAATAGAAGTAATGTTAAGGTTCACTGCAAACCCTGGAATGGTGTCAGTATCTCAATCTCCCAAGGGTAAGACAGAAAAATATCACCAAGAAATACAAAAAAGTGATCTTAGTTAAAGTCTCTAACAGCAAAATATCCGGAGAAATAAAGGGAATACAAAGGGGCAAATACAAAAGCCATCACCTGAAGTAGGATTTATTATTTGAACAGAAGCCCTGGTGGAGTAGTGGTTAAGACATATGGCTGCTAACCGAAAGGTCACCATTTCAAATCTACCAGGTAAACCTTGCAAATATCATGGGGCAGTTCTACTCTGTCCTATAGGGTTACTATGAGTTGGAATCAACTCTAAAACAACAAGCAGTGGGGGGGGGTTGTTTGTTTTTACTGTTTGGATAGAAAAAATATTAGAAAATCCCAAGCTTCAAAAGCCAGATACTGTGAAGAGAAATTCAGCAGACCAATAGGTTGGGGCACTGAGGAGAGAGCAAAAGAAGCTATGGGTAGACACGTACTAATACTGCACCAAACTAGCAGATGGATACTAAAAACTGTCCCAAGTGTAACATCACCAACAATCATAGACAAGAAAGCTCTGGGTCTGATATTTCTCACGCCATTATTGGGGCTTACTTATTCCCCCCAGGCTGCTGAATGCTGAGGTAGCAATAGCAACTTACATGAACTGAATATCACCAAAAGAAGATTCTGTCAGCCACCGGAAGGGAAATTACAATAAGAATTGACACTGTTTATTGAGTACTTACTATACATTCAATACATTCCCCCAAGAGCAACTCTGTTCCCAGCATATGTACTGTCTACTTTAACTGAATATTGTATTTATCATAACTGAAAGACTGGAAAGCATGGATACAAGAAAACTGGGAGAACTGATAAAGTTTATATGGACACTTACATAGTTTTACAGAGAAAAACACCAAAGTCTTTGTTGAAAGATAAAATAATTTATAAATTAATAGAATATCAGAAAAAGTCAAAGAAAAGCAACAGTTGTAATTGGCTATGATTTTCAATAGGATGTTAACTTATCAAGAATTGTAATTTACTTTAAAACATGAAAAGTGAAATTTTGAGTACCCAAGAACATTAGTGAAAATGCATCATATTCCACCAAAAGGAAAAGTCAATATATTACCAAAGAACAATTTATATGTAGGCTGCATTTTCTGACTAGAATTAGTTAATATGTGAAATGAATAAAAATATTTTAACCAAATCAAAATATAATTTCAAGAAAAAGGCAACTAGAAAGTCTACACTTCTAAGTCACTCTTAAAAAAACAAACAGTAATTACAGACCACCAAAACATATAAAAATACATATACTTTATATCAAAATATGTGATAATTTGCCAAAATTGCATTAACGGAAATGTGTGGTTATGGGTATATTCACCATTAAATGAGAAAAATTAAAATGAATTGGAGTAACAAATTATAAGAATTGGTAAAACAAACTTAAGATGAATTCTTACAAGTAAAATCAGATTAAAACATAACTCATTCTTTTATGTCACTAGGACAGAGAAGAGGGGGAGTGGAAGTCACTAACCATACAAAATCAGTAGCTATATAGACAAGGACCAACTTCAGTGAGGAAAAGGACTACATACCGTAAAGAGACGTTAGCACAACTGGAGCAGAGCAAAAGCTAACACGTTTTCTGGATACGTACACTGTGAAGACCAGAGTAGCTGGAGCTGGGACCTGCAGATCATAGCTTTGGGGGGCGTAGAGGTTAGTTAGCATAACAAAGTTTATTAAGAAAATGTTCTACCTCCCACTCTGGTAAGTAGTGTCTGGGATCTTAAAAGTTTCAAGAGGCCATCTAAGATACATCTGCATACATCCCATATGCAGAAAGGGAGAAGGAAGAAAACCAAAGACACAAGGAAAATATTAGCCCAAAAGACTAAAGACCATGTCCACAAGCCTGAGGCCAGAAGAACCAGATGGTACCTGGCTATCTACCAATGACCACCCTGATAGGAAACACGACAGACAGTGCTGGGTAGAACAGGAGAAAAAATGTAGAACAAAACTCAAATTCCCATAAAAAGACCATACTTATTGGTCTGACACAGGACAGATGCAGTGTTATCCCAGAACTGAATCCATTCCTGTAGCTCACTATTTAGACAAAGATTAGACAGGACTATAGACCAAAATATAATAGACATGAGGAATGTGTTTCTTAGTTCAATCAGATATAAGAGACCTGATGGGCAGCTCCTGTCCAAAAGCAAGATAAGACAGCAGGAAGCCATAGGAACTAGTCAAAACGACACAGAGAACTCGCGGTGGAAAAGGAGAACGTGTTATCTATCACACTGTGGGGCTTGCAACTAATATTACAAAACCATATGTGTATACATTTTTGTATGAGAAATTAATTTGAGCTATAAACTTTCACTTTAAGCATAATAAAATAATAAAGTCATATGATGCATGCTTTTTAAAAGATCTTACCTTTAACACTATTTCACTTGTAAAAATTTATCATAAGTTTGTTTTACCAATTTTTTTTTATGCCACATTATGTATATTGGGAGCCACTGGTGTTGTGGCTAAGATGTTCAGCTGCTAACCAAAGGATGAGAGGTTCAGATCCATCAGCTGCTTGGCAAGAGAACGATGTGGCAGCCTGGGAACCACCATGAGGCAATTCTACTCTGTTACGTAGGGTCTCACGAGTTAGAAGAGACTCAATAGCAACAGCTTTGTTTCTTTTTAAGGAGACATATTGTCCCCCAGAAGTTGGTACTGATGCCTAATTCCAATATCTTTTTCAGAATTATGTATTCGCCATGCCCTCTCCAGAAAGATATTATTGAGTTAAAGATGTAATTACAATAAAGTTCATTCAAAATTTGCTTCTCATAATGAAAATTTTGAATGCTTGTCCTTCTTCTCAGGAGTCAACACAATAGATAATTTGATTCTCTCCTATGGTCCCCCATCCTGCCTTGCTCCCCTTTCTCATAATTCCTATTCATATATATATATACATATTAGTATTTTTCTCCCTATAATACAGAAATATAGCAGATATACATATATCTGCTATATTTGTGTATATATATAAACATGTGTGTGTATATATATACACACACATACATATATATCTCCACTATATTTCTGTATTATAAGGAGAAAAATACTAAGTATTCAAAGTATGAATCCAACTTCATAATAAAAGATAGGTAGATCTTTCTTCGAAGAATATATACATGCTTTTATTTTACAAGATAGTCAATATTGAACACACGATTTCAAATAAAAATAATAATCCAAGTTGTCATGTTGTAAATTATCTGCTGTGAAGTAGGGAGAATCCCAGAGTATTTGTGCATGACTAAATATTAACAGTGTTTAGAGGTAATTAGCAGCTGAGGACAAACAAAAACTGAAGTTAAAGCCCCCTGAAATTACAAAGTGAGTCAATGCAGCAATCAAATTCAATTCACAGAAGTTCATTAAGGCTGAAGTTTATATAGATTCAACTGTGTTTGACAAGGATAAAACTTAAGTACAAAATTTTCCCAGTATTATCTGTCAAATAATTCATCAAGGTCTAACACATGGAGCTTTAGCTAAAAAAAAAAAAATAGAATGGCTAAATTTTTCAATTGTGAAGAATTCTATGGGCAAAATATTAAATACGAAGGAAGCATCAGAAGAAGGTGGAAGGAATACAGAGAGTCATACACCAAAAATAATTGTTCAATGTTTGGCCATTTCAGGAGGTCAACAGGTAACATATGATCAGGAACTGATGATACTGAAGGGAAAATTCCAAGCCATATTAAAGACACCAGTGAGAAACAAGGTGCCAGGAGGGTAAAGAACATCATCTAAAATGTTTCAACAGATGTAAGTCACAATTTCAAATAAAAATAATGATGTGAGTTTTCTTGTTGTAAATTATCTCCTGTGAAGTAAGCAGAATCCCAGAGTATTTGTGCATGACTAAATAATAACAGTGTTTACAGGTAATTAACAGCTGAGGACAAACATAAATTGAAGTTAAAATCCCTTGAAATTATAAAGTGAGTCAGTGTGGCAATAAAATTCAATTCACAAAAGTTTGTTAAGGCTCAAGTTTATACAAATGTAACTGTTTGACAAGGATAAAACTGTTGTAAATTATCTCCTCAACTATGCCAAAAAATTTGGAAGACAGCTACCTGTCCAATGAACTGGCAAAAATCTATATCTGTGCCTCTTCCAAAGAAAGGTGATCCAACCAAATGCAGAAATTATCAAACCATATCATGAACAACATATACAAATGAAATTTTGCTGAAAAGCATTCAAAAATGACTACAGGGGTGTATTGACAGGGAACTAGTGGAAATTCAGGCCAGATTCAGAAGAGAATGTGGAAATAGGGCTATCACGTTGATGCCAAACAGATTCAGGCTGAAAACATAGAATACTAAACGGAGGTTTTCTTGTGTTTGATTGACTATGCAAAGGCATCTGATTGTGTGGATCTTAACAAATGATGGACAATATTGTGAAAAATGGAAATTCCAGAACACATAATTGTTGAGAGTGGGCCCCCCTCTCCCAACATGGGGATCAAGGAGGTGCCTCCTAAGAGGGGCTTCACAACCCCCTCAGGTTTATGGAATTATACTGGGAAAATCTGACCAGGAACTTCTGGGGTATAGAGATCAGAGGAATGGATTTCAATGCAGCATGCCTAATAGCACTGACGCCTGCCTAGCTTCACTGGCTTCCCCCTAATTGCATTCCCCCCTCCCTTTTCTCCACATACACAGGTTTACAAGCTAACCCTTGAAAGGCTTTCCAAGGACAACTCTCCACATAGCCATTAAAACTATACAAGCATCTCACTCGGTACAGCAAGAAAGAACAAATAAACTTCTAGATTCTTTATAGTTGGTATGGCAAACTGATAAACACTGAAGAAACATCTTTCTTAGTGCAGCTGGCTTACTTAGGGAATGGCAGGCTCTTACTATCTGCACAGGAAGATATAAATAAAAACTTAGAGAAACAAATGGAGACAGCCAAATGGTGAAGCCTTGAGAAGTTTACCCCTCCGTACCTTCCATTTTGAGGTAAGAATAAAACCATTAATTGTGTTCACTGACATTTAACACATGGTTCAAACCATTATCCAAAAAGCCTTGGCAATTAAGTAGAAGAAGAAGACCACGAGGGTGGTCTTTCTTGTTAGCCAATAATGTTGGGTCAGTTTCTTGTTAACCAATAGTTTATATGATGAAGAACATAGGGTGAATACTATGTCACCTCACCTATAAAGAATAAAGATGGACAGCTCTTGACACACAGACTCTCTTGCTCTCTGGGTCGGGCTGCCTTAAACCAGAAAAGTCTTTCCTGTCTCCTTTATTCATTTCCTGCCGACGTCTTCCCTCCCTCCGTGTGGGACCCTGAAAAGTGTTGGGACTGGCTCCCAGCACATAATCTTGCTTGTGAGGAACTTGTACCTGTATCAAGATGCAGTTGTTCAGACAGACCAAGGGGATCACGTGTGGTTTAAAGTCATGTAAGGTGTGTGTCAGGGTTGTGTGCTTTGATTATACCTATTAAATCTATGTGCTGACCAAATAACCCAAGAAGCTGGACTGTATGAAGAAGAACAGGGCATCAGGATTAGAGGGAGACTCAATTTGCACGTTGCTGATATCATTACCTTGTTTGCTGAAAGTGAAGGGGACTTGAAGGATTTAGGAATGAAAATCAAATGCCACAGCCTTCAGTACAGGTAAGACCTTACCATAAAGGAAAAAAAAAAAAAAAATCTCACTATTTGATCAATAAGCAACATCATGATAAACAGAGAAAAAATTCAGGTTGTCAAGGGTTTTAATTTACTTGGATCTACAATGAACACCCATGGAAGCATCAGTCAAGCTGCAGAATGCCTTTTTAAAGTGTTTGAAAGCAAAATGTCACTTTGAAGACTAAGGTACGCCTGACCCAAGGCATGGTATTTTCACCAGTTGTATCCTGTGCAGTGAGAGCAGGACAATAAATAAGAAGGACAAAAGAAGAACTGACACCTTTGAATTACTGTGCTGTTGAAGAATTTTGACTGTCAGAAAAATATTAAGAAATCTGTTCCAGAACAAGTACAGCTGGAATGCTCCCTAAAGCAAGAATGGCAAGACTATGTCTTACATACATTGGACATGTTGTCAAGAGGGATTGGTTCCTGGAGAAGGACACTGTCTTCATCATCTAGTGTGGCTATACCAAAAATACCATAAATGCATGGGTTTAACAAAGAGAAATTTTATTCTGTCACAGTCCAGTAGGCTATAAATCGCAGTTCAGGACATCAATTCCCAAGGAAGGCTTTCTCTGTTAGCTCTAGAGGAAGCTCCTTGTCATCAATCTTCTTCTGGCCTGGGAGTTTCTAAGGCACAGAGACCTTGGGTCCTTTTCAAGTGACATGATCTTTTTCTAGCACTGCTTCTTTCCTGATAGTATAGGTCCATAACTCTCTGCTTGTTTCTCTTCCCTTCCTATCCCAAAATATTTCCTCAAAGCACAGTACAATCTTACAGATTGCTGACTACCTCACCAACACAACCTTGGCCAGTCCTCCCTCCTTAACATCACAGAGGCAGGATTTACAACATATAGGAACATCACACAATGCTGAGAATCATGATCTAGCCAAATTGCTACACACATTTTGGGGGCAACATAATAAAATCCATGACAGACACCATGCTTGGTAAAATACAGTGTCAGTGGAGAAGAGGAAGACCCTCAACAAGATGGATTGGCACAGTGTCTGCAACAATGGACTCAAACATAACAACAATTGTGGGGATGGAGCAGAACTGGGCAATATTTCATTCTGCTGTGCATAGTGTCACTGTGAGTGGAAATCAACTTGTCAGCATCTAACAACAACAGATTAGAAAGAACCCTTCTTCAGAACCAGAGTAAGTTTCTAAATTGCATCTTCAGGCCATCAAGACTACATAAAAGGGAATAACAATTAACATGCCCTTGTGTCTCTCCTTTGAAGAAAGCTTCAATTTTGGACAGTATACTCAAGGGAAGCAAAGTTGTTTCTTGCTTCAACTTCCCACCTTTCTGATACATACCACAGATACCTGCAATAGCCATAGATACAATTACTTGCCCTGCTTTCTTGAACACTGTTCAAGACATGAAATATATTCTTAACCTCACATTTGTAGGCTTCAGGAGCCAGTTTTGTAATTTTACATGCAGTGGCTGGGATGCCTGGGGTGAAATAATCCAGCTGCTGCTGATACCTCACCACCAATGTTTAGTTTTCTCCCTTGGTTTTGTCTACAGTTTAGAGTTTCCTTCTAGGGCTGTATCCTGGGTTTGGATTTCAGTTGTCTGAGACTGGCATTGCCTATTCCAGCCTTATGACCCTTCAGGATCTGTCTTGTTTGCCTACCTTTCTATTTAATGCTGACACTCAGATGACATCGCTTATCACCACTGCTTGAAAATACCTAATATCCACCCAACGGTCAACCCAAAATTTCAAAGTAAAACTACATGGAGCTGACAAAAGGCTTTGAACAATAACCTGGACTGTAAGTTCACCCCCTTCAGTGGCTAGCCCAAATAATAAATCGGTTCTCTACTCATATAATCAGTCATTGTCAATTGATTCTGACCTGTGGTGACCCCCTATGTGTCAGAGTACAACTGTGCTCCATGGAGTTTTCAATTTTCTTTCAAGGATCTTCTGGCCAACCTTGAACTGCCAACCTTTCAGTGAGCAATCAAGCTCTCAAGCATCTGTGCTACCTAGGAACACATCTAACTCTATCTTAGTCTCCTTTTCCCTTATTCTGAAATCATTATCCCATTCTGTTTAACACTGCACAAATACTGTAAGCAAGAGGTTACTGTAAAGTGCCATTTTGGAGACTAAACAAACTCCACCTAAGAGAAACTGAGACAGTAGCTCTGCAATGTACAATGTCTCCAGGACTCTGTAGAGACATTTTAGACCCTGTGTCCCACATCTGTGAGTTAGGAGCAATTACAATTCTCCTCCCACCTCAGACACTTAAAGCTTGATTTAGTGCTTACAAAAGACATTGAGTTCATCAAATAAAAGTGTTACTAAGTTCAAAAGATCATTTTATAACAAAGGAAATGTCCAGACAATTTGTAAATCCTTTTTAACTAGAAATCAAAGCCAAAGCCAGCCAAGTGCCATCAAGTCAGTCAAAGAATAACTTTATAATAATTTCTTTTAGACACGAATATCATTTTAGACTTCATAGGCTCTGAACCTTTCCTTTAATACTATCTAGAGGGCAGAGTCAAGATGGCGGCCTAAATGCACGTCTCCATAAATCCCTCTGGAGACCAAGATCTGATATGACAGTTAAACGGAGCCTTCTGGACACCTAGTGAGCCCTGGGATGCAGCATAGGGCTGTTAATTTGGACTTCATACCACTGAACGCAAAACCTCCTCTTTTACCAGGACCCTGCTCTCAGGGAGCACAGGCTTCCACAGACTGAAGGTAACTCACTGTTTCGAATTTTTTTTCCTCGGTCTTGGCCAGCAGGCAGAACTGTGACTTGACTAGCTGCTGGTCTCAGACACACTGCTGGTGGGACCGACAAGCGTAATTGCCAGGTTCTGAGAGCCTGGCTTTGAACTCTATACACCTCGGATCCTCTGGCCTATCAAGAAATGGATAAGCCCAGGTAGAGATCCCAGCATAACTTGGTTCTTAGGCTGAGAGGTGGCTCCTGCTGGTGGGAGAGCATTTTTCCAGCAGGGAGGCAGTGTTTTGCAGTGTTGCCTGGGGCCGGGGCCCAGTGGCAGAGGCTGTGGACTCTGGGCATTTCGGCACTCTTGTCCCACTGGCAAGCTTACATGGGATGCCATCTTGTTTTGCTGGGAGGCAGGGTCATCCATACAGAAGCCTCAGCTGGACCTAATTTCTGGGCTGAGAGGCAGTGCCTACCCGGAAGAGACTGCCTTTCTAACAGAAAAGCAGAGTTCTACACAATCTCGCCTACAGATGGGTCCCAACAGCAGAGGCCAGCAGGCCAGTAGCTTTTCTGTATTTTGAGCTAGTTTATAACATTGGGTGTTCAATATAAAGGTGCTTACTTTGCCAGCTGGAAAGAGGGACTTAGACACCTTAAAACCTAACTGACTTTGGAAGGTGTCAAATACTTTTTACTTCTCATCTTAAGATGTCCTAGAGAAACAACTGTGGTCCATCCTCACAGCATCTTTCCAAGCCTCTATTGACCCACATGATGCCCAAAAAGCAGCAGACGCTGGAGAGGACAGTAACCCAGAAGTCACCAGTGGCATCAGAAGGCCCCCGAAAGAAATCACGGCAGAACTTTGCAGATGAAGAAGCTTTTCTGAAACTATCAGAAGGTGAACACAAAAGGATTATATATAGAGCCCTACTAGACCTTATATAAAATGCAGCAGAGCAAAACAAAAAATTAAGTAAGCTGTTCGATCTGATGGAACATCAGTACTCAGAAATCCAACAGATCAAGAACAAAATCAAAGATGTAGAAACTGCAATTCAAAGCCAAGAAAACAGAATGGAACAAATGGAAAAGAGAATTTCTGATTTGTAAGACAGAGCCACTGACTCCAGCATCTATGAGGAGAAATCAGAACAAAGAAACCAGAGACATGAAGAAACATTAAGAAGAGTGTGGGACTCTATTATGAAGAACAATCTACAATTAATTGGAGTTCCTGAACAGAGCGAGACACCTGAGAACACAGAGAGCATGGTGGCTGAGCTGCTGACAGAAAACTTCCCAGAAATTACGAAAGAACAGAGTATAGATATCCAAGATATGTATCAAACACCACTCAATATAGATCTCAATAAAAAGACTCCAAGACACATATAATCAAGCTTAACAAAATGAAACATAAGCAGAAACTCTTAAAGGCAGCAAGACTCAAAGCAAAGCTAATCCTGTACACATTCATTGGATTTCTCTGCAGAAGCAATACTGGCATGCAGACAGTGGCATGACACATTCAAAGCCTTGAAGGAGAAGAACTTCCAGCCAAGAATTGTATATCCCACAAAACTATCTTTTAAATATGAAAATGAAATTAAGACATTCCCAGATAAACAGGAACTCAGAGATTTTGTTAAAACTAAACCAAAGCTACAAGAAATACTTAAAGAATCTCTTAGTTTGAAGAACAAAACCATTAATTTTAGAAGGACATGTTATCCAAAACCCTACTCAGTTAGGGAAGGCACCAAACACAATCAAAGCTATAATAATGAAAGAAATAATCCTGTGATCATATCATGTAAACTATGATATTATCATATTAAAAAGAGAGTTGTACTACAGTTGTTATGGTCCTGCCAGATGGAGAGGAAGCTGACAAGACTAGTAGCAATCAAAATTGGGGTTATATATAGTTTATTAAGTGGGATCATAGGGGAAGCTGTAAAGCATAATAAAGAAGCAACATACCATATCAAGAAATGTAATACAAGAATCTCAAGAACCACAAAACCAACCCTGAAAAAGGGGAAGAACCAACTTGCAAAGAAGAAGATCGCAGAACAGATTAATAAGAAGAACAGAGAAAACATCAGCACAAAAATAAACACATCACAATGGCAGCACTGAACACATACCTATCAATAATTACATTGAATGTGAATGGACTGAGTGCTCCAGTGAAGAGACATTGAGTGACATCTTGGATCAAAAGACATCACCTAGTTATATGTTGCCTAAAAGAAACTCACCTTAGACCTAAATATATGAACAAACTGAAAATCAAAGGATGGAAGAACATATATCAAGCTAACAATGAACAAAGAAGAGCAGGTGTGGCAATTCTAATCTCAGATAAAATTGATTTTAAAGTAAAATCCACCATCGTGGATAAGGATGGACGCTATCTATTACTGAAAGGTTCAATACACAAGCAGGAGTTAACAATATTAAATATTTGTGCACCTAATATTAGAGTACCTAAATACGTAGAAGAAACGTTGACTACACTCAAAAAGGAGATAGATCACTCCAAAATAACAGCAGGAGACTTCAACACTCCACTCTCAATATTGGACAGATGGTCTGGGAAAAAAACTCAATAAAGACACAGAAGACCTTATTGCCACAATTAACCATCTAGACCTCATTGACATATACAGAACTTTCTATCCATCAGCAGACAACTATACCTTCTTCTCCAGTGCACATGGAACATTCTCCAGAATAGACCACGTGTTGGGACATAAAACAATTCTCAACAAAATCCACACCGTTGAATTAATGCAAAGCGTGTTCTCAGATGATAAAGCCATAGAAGTCAAAATCAATAGCAGAAAAAATAGATAGAAAGTGGAACTTGTGGAAACTGAACAACACCTTGCACAAAAAACCGTGGGTCATAGAAGAAATCAAGGATGAAATAAAGAAATTGATGGATTCCAATGAGAATGAAAACACTTCCTACCAGAACCTATGGAATACAGCCAAAGCAGTGCTCAGAGGTCAGTTTATCTCCATAAATGCACACATCTGGAGGGAAGAAAGACACCAAATCAAAGAACTGACCCTACAGCTTGAACAAGTAGAGACAGAACAACAGAGGAACCCCTCAGACACCAGAAGAAACCAGATCATAAAGATTAGAGTAGAGCTAAATCAATTAGAGAATAGAAGAACAACTGAAAAAATTGAAAAGACCAAAAGCTGGTTTTTTTGAAAGTCAAAGCTGCCAAGCGCCGTCGAATCATTAACAAAATTGACAAACCATTGGCTAAACTTACTAAAGAGAAACAGGAAAGGAAACAAATAAGCCAAATAAGAAATGAGAGAGGAGATGTCACCACAGATCCAACAGAAATACTATCTTACACTTAAAGAGAAAAAAAAGCAACACATAAAATATACTCCCCAGATAACAAATAATTATATGTGAGAAAAAAGAAGCACCATCTCCAAGTTTTAGTGTTACATGTGTTTTCCTCCAAATTAAACACACGAGCACATAAACAAAACCAAGTAAAAATATCCTTAATTTTATTCTATAAACAACGTAATTTCACTCATCTCTTAGAAGGATCTCCATTTAACCTTTATTTTAAACTGAAAGAAACTAGTAAACATGAAGCTATTATATTAGCAAGAGAATTCCATATTTTATTATTATTATTTTTAATGCGTGGGCAGAGTTTCCAAATGCTTACATTAAATTTTATTTGATAGAATTCTCTACTTCTATTTTCATGGCTACCTGAGTCGGATCTGACTCGACGGCACTTGGCTGGCTGGCTACTTCTATTTTAGATTGTTTTTATGCTTCAGGTCTATCAATTTTCTTTAATCAGACAAAGACCTAAGATGTCATTGGAAATATAAAATTTCTAAAACCAGATAATATCTCTAGCATTCAAGTATTTTTTCTCCCAAAGATTTGGCATTTCTAAGTATTAGACAGTGTTCTATTTTATGTTTCCAACAGAATTCTGCAGAAGGAGTCTGATTTGTTTTCTTTTTTTTAAGCCACCAATACTAAAGGGAAAAGAACATTAATCACAGGAAAATGAGAACTTTTTAAATAGTAGAACTCAGCTGAAACACATTGGGTGGAAGTGTTTGGGTAGAAAATAACATTCTACCAAGATACTGTGATATTTTGTGCTAATATTTCACACCTAAGGTGTTGTTTTCTTCATGCAAAGCCAGCAATCAGTTGAAAAATAGGGAACACAAACTAACATACTTTTTTTATTCCTTTTAATCTTAAGGTTTAAGCTAATTTGCTATATGGTGATTAAGTAGACTTCCAGAATCTTAATCAAGATTCTGCATCATGAAAATTAATCATTTCATCAACTGAATATGGAATATATGTGGATGGAAAAATGCTGTACATCAAAAAGAGAAAAGTTGAGACATTTAAACATTCTAAAAATACTGATTTCTCCAAGAAACCTCTGTCTGTCTTTCTCTTGGAGCATTCCCCACTGAAACTCCAATGTACTGTTTATTCATTATGTTGCTTTAAATAAAATGTGTAACCACCCTGTCCTTTTTTGTCTTCATCTTTTAAAAAGCTATGCCACTATTTATGAATAACTCCTTTGCAAAACGCAAAGGGTAATGGACACGGGAAGGCTAACCACAAGATTGGCAGTCTACTTTGACCTATAGGGTGGCTATGAGTCAGAATCGACTCAACAACATGGTTGATTAGGGGTCACAGAGCCCGAAAGAGCCAAAGAAGGGGGTGGGAAGGTATCATAGATTGAACTGTGTCCCCTCAAAAATGTGTGTAGCCAAGTGACTGGGCCATGATTCCCAATATTTTATGATTGTCCTCCACTTTGTGATTTTCCTATTCTGTATGTTAGAGGAGGAAACCCTGGTGCCATAGTGGGTTAAGCGCTAAGTCTGCTAACTGAAAGGTAGGCAGTTCAAATCTGCCAGGTGCTCCTTGGAAACTCCGGGGGGCATTTCTACTCTGACCTTCAGGGTTGCTATTAGTCCAACTGACTCATTGGCAGTGTTTTGGGGGGTCAGGGGCAGCAAGTGTTAGAGGATTAGGGTAGAACTGTAAATCCCTTCCTAAGATCACCTCCCTGCTTCACTGTAAAGGGAATTTCCCTGAAATGTGGCTTGCACCACCCTTTATCCTTTTGTCTTACCAGAGACAAAAGGAAAGCAAGAAGAAAATTGGGAACCTCACACCATCTAGCAAACAGCACGGCTGAACAGCATGTCCTTCAGACCTGAGGTTCCTGTGCTAAGATGCTCTCTGAACAAAGACTCACTCAACACAAGGTCTTTCCTCCAAAGTGGACAAGGAGCAAAACCTTTCCCTGAAGCAGACACACGGAATTCGGACTTGTAGCCTACTGGACTGTGTAAGAATAAACTTTTCTTTTGTTAAAGCCTCTCTGCTTTGTTATAGCAGCACTAACTGGATGAAACAAGAGGGAATCCAGTGCTGTCTTGAAATAAAGTCTTGCCAGATGCTAGAAGAAGGGAATGGAGAAGACAGGGAAGCCATTAGGTACATTTATTCTGTTGTTGTTTTCTATCTAGTCAACTCCAGCTCACAGTGGCCCTTCACTCATACGACACGGTAGAGTTGTCCCACAGGGTTTCCTAGGTGGAAAGTTTTACCAGAGCAGACAGCCAAGTCTTGTCTCTTGCACAGTGGCTGATGAATTCAGATGACTGATCCTTCATTCAGCAGCTGAGGACCTAATGACTGGACTGCCAGCATTTCCAGAGTGAACCAGAAAACCAACCTGCTGTCAAGGAGTCGATCCCCACTCACCATGACTTTTTGGACAGAACAGAGCTGTCTTATAGAGTTTCTAAGGAGTACCTAGCGGATTTGAACTATAGACCTTTTGGTTGGCAGAGGTAGCATTTAACCCCTATGCCACCAGAGTTCCAGCAGAGCAGAGAGATAAATAAACCGAAATGACAGCAATGAGTGAAGACAGAGCTTGGGGACAATATACTATCAGAATTTCTGAAATGATCCCGTCTCACAAAACATTCACATGCATACATACAATGAAACAGTGTCACTGCACCAAAGTAAAATCAACAGCACTTCCCACGTTTAGTTTACCGGAACATCTGGGTTCCTATGATGTGTTGATGCTTTCCCTTGGTTTATACATGTCCTAGAGAAAGATGCACTTACTTAATGTAAGGGCCATTGCTGTCTATAAAATTATCTATGGAGAGCAACTGCTGGGAATAGGAAGGCTGATGTGGAGATAGGAAGAGGACAGGAAGGCTAATGCAAACCTTTAGCCAACTATTCCAGGTCAGACAACTGCAGTCTGGATTAAAACCAGTTACATGCAGCACCAGCAAGACAAAGGTAGGCTTCCATTTACAGGGATGATCATGACTGCCCTGCAAAAAACAGCCCAGAATTGGTGTCACTGAGTAAGAATGTGTGTTCTGTTAAACATAAGAGTTAAGTTTTATTGACATTTTTAAGGCAGTTTGATCCCGGGACAAGCCTGATCTCAGAAAGTGAAATCAAATGCTCCAGAGTGGTGAGTCAGAGAGGCACATTTATGAGGAAAATACAACATTCTGTTGGCAGTGACGAGATTAAGTAGGAGGTGGGACAACTCAAGAAGGGTGGCTTTACAGTGATTGGTTGGGAAGACAAATGTGGGTTACTTGGATTGACTGGTTTAAACACATGACTAGGAGAGCTTTACTGGATAGTCAGAGGTAATTATCTTAAAATATTTCCTGAGGGCTGCTGAGGGGATTCCATGAAGAATCTTGTGAAGGATCTTGTGTCAAGAACTTCTATTATGAACATTCTTTCCATAATTTCAGTTAAACCACAAAGGAAAATATTTCTTTTCTTGGAGACAGACTTAAGTCCTTCTAATGGTTTGAGGGTTACAGGAGAAATGTGTATATAGACAAATATATATGTTTTAATCAGCTAGGGCTGCTCTAACAGAAATACCACAGAGTAGATGGCTTTAAGAAAGGAACATTTATTCTTACACACAGTCCAGTAGGCTACAAGTCCATATTCAGGGTGTCCACTCCAGGGGAAGGCTTTCCCCTTCTCGGCTCTGGAGGCAAGTCCAATATTTCATCAGTCTTTTTCCAGGGAGCATCTTGGTGCAGGAACCTCAGATCTGAAGGACGTGCTCTTCTCCCGGTGCTGCTTCCTTGATGGTACAAGGTTCCCAATTCTCTGCCTGCTTCTCAGTCCTTTTATCTCTCTTAGGATGAAAGGATTAAGGGTGGGGCAAGCCACATGGCAGGGAAACTCCTTTACAGTGGAGCAGGGAGGTGATCCTATGAAGGGATTTACAGTCCCACCTTAATCCTTTAACATACAGCATAGGAAAACCACAAAATGGAGGACAGTCACAAGATACTGGGAATCATACCTCAGCTACACGGCTACACATGTTTTGGGGGGGACATAAGTCAATCCATGACAATATATATATATATATTAAGTGCTTAAGTCTGACTAATAGTTTGACGGTTGTAGGCGAACTAAGCAGAACTTCTTGGAGATACAGCAGTTAAGTGTTAAACTGCTAAAGGGGTCAGCAGTTCCAATCTATCAGATTGCTCCTTAGAAACCCTATGGGGCATTTCTACTCTGTCCTAGTTAGAATCAATTCAACAATGACTTTTTTTAAGATGAAGCTGGGACTCAGACCAATGAGTCAAGTATCTCAGTTTTGGAAATCTCAAACACTGGTTACAGATTGAAGTGTTGAGTGTCAGTAGGGTAGCAGAAATCTGAATGAATGTACAAAATCAGTTAGTGCATGACATTTTCCAGGCAACAGTTACTGATCTCACACTGGGCACAAATTTTAAGTAGGCCTCCAGTTGCCATTCAGCTGATTCCAACTGCTGGTGATCAATGTGTGTCAGAGTAAAACAGTGCTCAGTAGAATTTCCAACAGTTAATTTTTCATAAGTAGATCACCAGGTATTTCTTCCAAAGCACCTCTGGGTAGAATCAAACCAGCAATCTTTCAGCTACCAACAGGGCTCAATAGTTACCTTGTACCACCAAAAGATTTCTTAAGTGGGTCTAATCAAGCTAAATATAAGGATGTATATTCTATGCTTAGAGAAAAGAACTTGTCCAAAATGCATATTCTCAAGCCCATCCTTTTACCCCAAATCCCATGGCTGGCTCACAGTGACCCTATAGGACAGAGTAGAACTGCTGTGTAGGTTTTCCAAGGAGTTCCTGGTGGTTTGAACAGCCAACAGTTTGGTTAGCCTCCATAACTCTTAACCACTGTCAACCCGGGTTTCCAAGCCTGGCTGGTTTCTACCCTAACCCAAACAAATTCAGTGCCACTGAGTTGATTCTGACTCATAGAAACTCTATGCCTCCCAAATTACAAACTCTGGAGGAAGGCACTAAAATCTGTGTTTTAACATGCACTCCAGGTAATTTGATAAACCCAGTGTTTCAGTTCTGTCTTTCATTCTGTTGTATGTGCGGTAATTATGCATCAGAACCAATCCAAAGTCACCAAACAACAATCAAGACTCACCTCTACAGTACTAGATTATTTTGATTGTACCTCATTGACAATCCAGCAGTAGACATTTGAGAATACATTATGGTAGACTTGTTATGGTATCAGTTTAGTTCCTCTGAAACCATGTTTCACAAAATAGCTTCCCCTGCATAGCTCTAGCTGAGTGTGGACCACAGAGACTTTTGGAAGGTAGAAGTGGAGTGAGCGATATCTTACTTTGCATGCCCCAAAGCTCAGAAGACGGCGTGAGGGACTGCTGTAGCTAACACATGTTGTGGTTATCGGTTGGATCATCTGTTTGGCATGGATAACAGCTACCAATTATCCACTGCAAACAAGTTGATTCTGACTCATTGCAACCTGTAGGACAAAGTAGACCTGTTCCATATTGTTTCTAAGGCTACTGTCTTTATGGAAGCAGACTGCCACATCTTTCTCCCTTCAAGTGGTTGATGGATTCCAACTACCAACCTTTACATTAGCAGGCGAGCACTTAACCCTGCACCACCAGGGCATCTTGGGTAGCAGCCGGACCCACAGAATTCTCACTGCTTCTAGATATCCAACATCTGGGCTATGAAAAATTGTCCTGGTTTTCTGGAGGTTTCATTCAAGTTGAAGGAATGGATATGGTGAGAGACAAATGAATTCTAGGCTATATTCAAAAGATCCAGCTCAGTCTCACAGGTTCTGGTTTGTACATGCTTCTCCCACTTTACATCTTCCTTCTGCAAATGCACACACAACAGCTTCAGTAAGACTAATTGAATGAATCCCCACACTTGGATAAAGTCAAATCCCTAAAATAAATACCTCAGTAGATCTTTACCCCAGAGGTTTGGCCTCTCAGATTGAACCACGAACTGCGTAAAACAGAATCTGCTACCATTGCAGAAAAAAAAATTCCATTGACAATAAAGTCAGAAAGAGGAGGACAATGAATCTTTACTGATGCTAATGAAAGGAAAAGTCAAAGCTGCGCTGAGGATACAATGAAAAACAAAGCTCCTGAAATTGATGGAATACCAATTGAGACATTTCAACAAACAGATGCAATTCAGGAAATGCTTACTCCTCTATGTCAAGAAACTTGACCAACTGACTGGAAGAGATCCATATTTAACCCTATTCCAAAGAAAAGTAATCCAAATAAAATACGAAAATTATTAGACAGTATCACTGATGTCACACAAGTAGAAGTTTCCTGAAGATCACTCAAAAGTGGTTGCAGCTGTACATCAACAGAGAATTGACAAACATTCAAGCCAGATTCAGAACAGGACACAGAACAAGCAATATCATTGTTGATATCAGATGGATCCTGGGTGAACGTGGAGAATACCAGAAGATGTTTATTTCTTTTTTATTGACTATACAAAGACATTTGACTGCAGGAATCATAACAAATTATGGATAACATTGCTAAGAATAGGATTTCCAGAACACTTAATTGTGCTTGAGAGGAACCTGTCCATAGATGGAGAGGCAGTCATGGATATTGCATGGTTTAAAGTCAGGAAAGGTGTACATCAGTATTATACCCTTTCACCATATTAACTGAATCAATATTGTGAGCAAAAAAATCCAAGAAGCTGGACTATGTGCAGAAGAATGGGGCATCAAGGTTGAAGGAAGACTTATTAATAATCTGCACTATGTAGATGACACAACCATGCTTGCTGAAAACCAAGAGGACTTGAAGTACTTCCTGATGAAAGGTAAAGATAACGGTTTTGGTATGGATCACACCTCAACAAAAAAGAAAACAAGAATCCTCACAAGTGGGCCAGTAAACAGCACCATGATGAAAAAAAAAAAGATTGAAGTTGCCAGGGGTTTCAGTCTACTTGGATCTCCTGCAAGAAATCAATCAACATTATGCAAATCTGATGCAAAAGACCTCGCTAAGATGTTGAAAAGCAAAGATGTCATTTTAAAGACCAAGGGACACCTGCCCCAGGCCATGGTGTTTTCAATGAGTTCATGTGCATGTGAAAACTAGACAGTGGATAAGGCCATTGTCCAGCTTTCTCATGCATACCAGGTAACTGAAAATCATCTTGCCTTTGAGTTGTAGTCTGGGCAAAGAATAGGGACTATACCAGGGACTGCCAAAACAACAAATCTTCTTGAAAGACGTACAGCCTGAATGCTCCTTAGAAGCAAGGATAAATACATGTATATCCATTGCCATCCAGTTGACTCTTACTCACAGTGACCCTATGGGGCAGAGAATTGTTCCATACAGTTTTTATGGAGTGCCTGATGGATTTGAACTCCTGGTATTTTGATCAGCAACTGTAGCACTTAAGCACTATGCCACCAATGTTTCCAGAAGCAAGGATGGTGAAACTTTAGCTCACATACTTTGGACATGCTATCAGGAGGGACTAGTCTTTGGAGAAGGCCATCATGTTTGATCAAGTAGAGGGGCAATGAAAAAGAAGAAGATGGTGCACTCTGGTGTACACAGAGTCACTGTGAGTCAGAACCTACTCAATAGCAGTGGGAATTTTTTGTGGGGGTAGTTAGTAAAAGGAGCTTGTGCCTATCTAACCTAAGGTAAGATTTACTTACAATACTCAATCTTTAACATGAATATATAAATTAATTACTGCCAACTACTTTTCCATCATTTTCATACATCATACTTCCTTCTACATTTCTAACCAGTTTTTGGTAGTGTTGGCAAATGACCTCTCACATTACATCCTGCTCTGAAATACTGTGAATCTATAAATTCCAGAATAACATAAGGTGCTACTGTCAAACCTATGATAGCTGGAACTTTTTGGAACTGTCTTAATTTCTGAGTCTTACTAGTTTTCCAGTTTTGACAGGATACAGTCTTAACCACTGTTCTAAGAACTCACTCTTAAGAATCCTGTTTGAGTTTTCCTTCTCTAACACATTGTATAGTGAAGGATTCTACAGGAAAAATATTAAATGACTTAGGAAGCATCAAACAAAGATGGTGACTAAGACACATACACAGAGTCATTATATCAAGAAGAACTGGTCAGTGTTAAACCATTTCAACAGGTAGCACATCATCAGGAACTAATGTTACTGAAGGAAGCACTCAAAGCCGCACTGAAGGCATTGGCAAAAAACAAGGCACAGGAACTGACGGAACATCAACTGAGATATTTCAGCAAATGGATATAGTGCTAGAAGAGCTCATTAACCTAAACCAAAAAATAAAAATAAAAAAGGAAGACAACTACCTGGCCAACTGACTGGAAGAGATTCACATTTATGCCTATTTCCAAGAAAGGTTATCCAACTGAAAACAGAAGTTATCAAGGAATATTATTAATATCACAAGCAAGTAAAGTATTGCTCAATGTCCTCCAAAAGTGATCGCAGCAGTATGTTGACAGGGAACGACCAGAAATTCAAGCCAGATTCAGAAGAGGATGTGGAATCAGGGATATCATTGCTGATGTCAGATGGGTCTTAGATGAAAGCAGGGAATGCCAGAAAGATGTTTGCCTGTGTTTTATTGACTATGCAAAGACATTCAACTATGTGGATTGTAACAAGTTATGGATAACACTGCACAAAATGGGCACTCCAGAACAGTCAGTTGCTCTCATGAGAAATCTACATATGGATTAAGAGGCAGTCATGAGAACAGAGCAAGGGGACCCTGCATGTTCTAAAGCCAGAAAAGGTGTGTTTGAAAGTTCTATCCTTTCATCATACCTTTCCATTCCGCATGCTGAACAAATAGTCTGAGAAGGTGGATTATATGAAGAACGAGGCATCAGGATGAGAGGACGACTCCGTTACACAGAGGACACACCTTGCTTGGTGGAAGGGAAGAGGATTTGAAACACTGATGAAGATCGAAGACCACAGCTTTCAGGATGGATTGCACCTCAACATCAAGAAAACAAAAATACTCACAGCTGGACTGGTAAGCAACATGGTCATAAATGGAGAAAGGACTGAGGTTGTCAAGGGTTTCATTTTACTTGGGTTCACAATCAACACCCATGGAAGCAGCAGTCACAAAATCAAAAGATGCATTGCACTAGGAAAATCTGCTGCAAAAGACCTCTTTAAAGTGTTTAAAAGTAGAGATGTCACCTTGAATACTAACATGCACCTGACCCAAGCCATGGTATTTTCAATTGCATTATATGCATGGGAAAAGTGGACAATGACTAAGACAGAAGTACTGACACCTTTGAATTACAGTGTTATGTAATAATACTGACTATACCACGGACTGCAAAAAGAACCAACAGATTTGCCTTGGAAACAGTATAACCAGAGTGCTCCTTGGAAGCAAGCATGGCAGACTGCATCTCACATACTTTGGGCATGTTGTCTGGAAGGATCAGTCAATGGAGAAGGACATCATGCTTGGTAAACTAACGGGTCAGAGAAAAAAGAGGAAGACCCTCAAGGAGAGGGATTGACACAGTGGCTGCAACAATGGTCTTAAACATAAAAATAATTCTCATCATGATGCAGGACCAGCCAGTGTCTTCTTCTGTGGTGCATAGAGTTGCTACATGTTGGAGTGCACTCAACGGCACCTAAAAACAACAATAGGTTTCCACCTTCCACAGGTTCTGGGTTGTGTTTTACTGTATACAATTAAGAGTTTAATTTCAAGTGTTTTGACATGATAGAAAAAGAAAGCAAAGTTTAAGAAGAATTATTCAGGCTAAATGTTAAGAAAAATTAGTTTTTCAGTTATATTAGTGACCCAATTGTTATGTAAAAATTCGTCATTAAAGTGGTCAAAATGTCCTTGATAAATTGTAGATACAGTGCTGATTCATAGACCTGGATGAAAGCTTGGAATTTCTTATTAAGGATAAGGTTAATTTAAAAAAAAAAAAATTGAATTGCCTTACAAATAATTTGTATAAATCTAGAAACCCATAAAATCAACATTAACTTTCATCATAATTTTCACTTTCTTACTAATGGTCATTTCCTGTCAGAGTATATGGGTGGGAGGATAGACAGACAGACATATAGATAGGCAGATTTTATTTAAGCAGCCATGGTGGCACAATGGTTTAGCACTCATCTGCTAATCAAATGGTCAGGTGGTTCAATACCACAAGTCACTCCATTAGAGAAAGATTTACATCCTTGGAAAACCCAGTGGGGTAATTCTACACTCTTCCTTAGGGTCGCTATGAGTCACAGTCAACTCAACAGTAATGGTTTGGTTTGGGTTGATGGTGCAAAACGTTGGTGGTCCAACCCATACAGTGGCTCACCTGGAGAAAACCTGGTAATCTGCTTCTGCAAGGATTACAGCCAAGAAAACCCCGAGGTGCAGTTCTATTCTATCACATGGGGTCACTACAAGGTCTACCAATTAGTTGGCAAACTCACCCTAGAAAGAGTACTACATACCTCATTGTTGACTATCACTGCAGTCACCTGCGAAGTACTCGCCGTAGGAAGCTGTGCACCGACTCCTAGTCCACCTTGGAACACTTTTTCTGTAGTGGCCATCAGAGTTGTTGTTGTTTTGCCCTTGATGTCCTGAATGTCATTCAAATGTCTTTCTTTCACTATTTCCTTCACCTTTGGATAAAGAAAAAAGTCATCGGGGGCCAGATCAGGTGACTAGGGAGGTTGTTCTGATACAGTTATTTGTTTGCTGGCTAAAAACGCCTTTACAGACAACTATACAATTAAGTTTGCAAACTTGTCACCATGCCACTATTCCAGAAAGAGTTCCAAAATTGTTTTCAAGGGTGGACTAGGCTCTGGTGTCTGTGCATAACCTTCCAAGAAGAGCACTTCGAATGTGACCGTAACGATATTCAGCAATGAGGTATGTAACACTTACAACAATTAATTGTCAGATGTCATATAAATTGAATCGCTTAGTAACATATATTTGTAATGCTGTAGCACTGCTAGGGAATGCATTCAACCATTATTATAATTCTTTTCTGTCTGTCGCTTATTTAGGACCCAACTTAATGTCTTGCAGAATCCAGATTTGTAGGTGCATATGAATAAATTATATATTCTAATTAGTTTAATTTTATCTCCAAAAAAGACTATCCATCTTACTTAAACAAAAGATTATCTTTTTTTTCATGGTACACAGTCCTATAGGAATGAATATATGCAGAAAACGATCTTTAAATCCCCAGTCAAATAACAAGGCAAAGAAGTGGTGCATCAAGGTCTTCGATTGTCATTATTCAGTGCTTAATAATCCCAAGGACATATGCTTTTCAGGAATACAAATTACTACTAATAGGCAAAAGGTTACGTAGAATAACTTGTTAAACAAGTAAGAGTTTCATAGTTTACCATTTTGTTGATAAATACTACCATGGATTGAACTGTGTCCCACAAAAAACATGTGTAGACCTTTGGCTGGCCTGTGGTTCCCAATATTTTATGACTGTCCTCTATTTTGTGGATTTCTTATGCTGTGTGTTGAAGAGGATTACGGTGCGACTGTAGTTCTCTTCTTAAAGTCACATACCTGCTCCACTGTAAAGGGACTTTCCCTGGAGTGTGGTTTGCACTACCTTTTATCCTTTCATCCTACAACTGATAAAAAGAAAGGGAAGCAAGCAGAGAGTTGGGAACCTCACATGACCAAGAAAGCATCACTGGGAGAAGAATGTGTCCTTCAGACCTGAGGTTCCTACTCCAAGATGCTCCCTAAACAAAGACTGATGCAACACAAGAACTTTCCTCCAGAGCCTACAAGGGGGAAAGCCTTCCCCTGAAGCAGCCATCCTGAATTTGGATTTGTCTCCTACCAGACTGTGTAAGAATAAACCTTTCTTTGTTAAAGCCATCTACTCATGATATTTCTGTTAGAGCAGTATCAGATAACTAACACAGATGCCTTCTAGTCAGTTCCAGTTCATAGAGACACTAAGCACAAAAAAAGGACATATTGCCTGGCTATGTACTATCCTTACAATTTTCGGTATATTTGAACTCATTTTTACAGCAAAAAAAGTTTAATTACAATGAAAGGAAAATAGTTTTCTATTTACATTTTAAATAGAATGTGTTGCTTAAAAATAAGTAGGCTTAATGTCATGGATTGAATTATGTCCCCTCAAAAATGTGTCTCCCAATTTGGCTGGTCCACAAGTCCAGGTATGGTGTGATTTTCTATATGTTGTCAAGTCTTGCCTGGACAACATTAATGAGGGATGATGGGTGACAGTTGTGCTAGCAAGGCAGGACTCAATCTACAAGATTGGGTTATGTCCTGAGGCAGCCTCCTGAGAGAAGCCAGACAGGTGGACCCCGAGTCACCAAGGGATCAGTGCCAGAAGCCCAGTGTGTTCTTTAGACCCAGGGTCACTGTGTGCAGAGTCTCCTAGTCTGGGGACAGATTGATGAGAAGGCTGATAGTGACAGAAAAGTGCTTCCCCTGAAGCTGACACCCTGAATTTGGACTGTGACCCGCCTTTACTGCGAGGATATCAGTTTCTCTTTGTTAAAGCCATCTGACTGTGGTATTTCTGTTACAGTAGCGCTACATGACTGAGATAACCCCCAAGTCTTCTAACATTTCTACAGTGTGACCTCTGTGCTTGGAACTGCGCTGTAGGTGACAGGAATTCAGAGAAATAGAGGAGAAATGACCTTATCATAAGATTGGAAACAGGACCTCTCCTACTGACATTTCACCTAAACCATCACAGCTGAAGCTAAAACATAAAAGCAATTATGGACACGGCGCGAGACCGGGCAGTATTTCATTCAGTTGTTCATAGGGTCTCTGTGAGTTGGAACCGACTGGAAGGCACCTAACAACAACAACATCAGATCTGAGGACAATCGGTAGCAGACACTTTTATGTTCTAGAGAAGCACGAGACAACACTCGCGAAGCAATCACTGAAAGCTAACCAGTGTGCTCCATCCGTCTGCTTCCTCTCCCTACCCTGTGTAAGACAAGGCCAGTGATGCACTGAGGGAATTTTCTCCAATGAAACTGCTAACATGTAAGATTGCCTGGCTTTCCCACTTTGCTTCCCAAGGGAGCCACTGATACGATATGCGGTCTTCTAAAGGAGGCAAATTGGAATCTAATGCCCCACAGGATGTTTGTAGAGAAATTTGTCAGCCCGTCCTCTGCTACCGTAGGAGCACAGTGAAGGAACAATTCTCAGAAAGCCTTGAAATATGTTTGCTGGGATTTGCAGAGCACTGAGAACAATGCTGAAGGTTTCTTCTCTACTAGAGAAGTCTGAATACAAGAGGTAGGCTGGAGCAGCTTTCAGAGACAGGGTAAAGAGAAGAGGAAAGTGTGAGAGTAAGAAGACAATTGGTCCTTTATCAGAAATAGTTAGAAATATATAAAGGAAATTTTGAACATCTTCCTTTAAAAAAAGAATAACTGAGTTTCCAGTTTGGGTATTATGTTACATATATTAGTTACAGAAAGAAAAACAACACCCCTTATCTTAATAATTTTATAATTCTGAGAAAAAGTAAATATATAAACAAACAGCTACCACCAACAAACAGATACACATGGAGACGTGGGAGAGACAGACACTTTGTACACCTTGAGGAGGGCTGTTCTAAAGACACCACGTGTAGCAGTCTCAGGATTCCAAGAAACAGGTGTAGACTAATGTATTTTTAATTTGAACCTTACAAGATGAATAAAGTCATCCAGGTAAAAAAGGAATGGAGGTAGAATAGTAGAATTTTTTCAAGGTGAAGGGAGAGCATATGTAAAACAGAGACTTGGGAAGGGATGGGGAATGGCGGTGGTTCCCTCATTTGACCTGACACTCCCGGTCATGTTCAAGGCAGGAACAGAGAATGTAAATGGAGACAGAAATGAAGGAGGAGCCTTTCCACCCTCTCAGGGCCAGCTTGAGGAAGGGGAGGGAAGGAGGGAGAGTGAGTAGAGTTCAGAGAGCCTCAACTTCAGCCAGAAAACTTGACCTCTGTGTTTTACACCTATGATACTGTCCACAATAAGTTTTAATTGAAGTGTTCTGCAACTTACAAGAAAAAAAAGTGAAGAACTTAAAAAGCAGCAAAAAGCACATGGGTAGATATGGCACATTAGGTACATACACAGTAATGACTGCTTGACAATAAAAACTTGAGAAACTAAGTAAAACAGGCATCAAAAGTGACTTCAGATCCCAGAGCAGCAGAGAGGTGAAGGGACAGACTGAGCACTGACCAGAGTGAAAGGCAGAGCAAGCCTAATAGGAAAATAGGGACATGCATGTTGACTGTACCCCGTTTGCCACTGTACAGCAGTGTGGTCATTTGGGGATGGCATCCAACAGCAACTCAGAGGGGGGGAGCCCAAGAAAACAGGTGCAAAGAGAGCATAGCTGGCAGCATAGATACTGTGCAGACAATTCTGGAAAGAAACAACAGGTGGGGAAGACTCAGCCAGCTGCTGGGAACGCTGGGGAGGAGGCATGCGAGTAGATAGCTTTGGAACTGGGGAACCATAGAAGTGCCTCTAGAACAAACAAAACAGATTGAGAGACAAGGAGTAGACAGGGAGTGAACAACATAAGAAGCAAAGGGGGGTGGCAAGGGTGAAGCTGGAGAGACTTCCAGCATCCTTGGTGAGAGCAAAAATATGAGGAAGCCAAGCACCAGCGCAGGGACTGCTTGTCAATAGAGCCATCTGGCCATTTCTACAGGAGTCACCTAGTGAAAATTCAAGGCAGAGAATAACAACCAGAGCCCTTACAGAACCTGCCCAGGGCAGTCACCACGCCTGCCATCAACTTTTATGTGTGATATAAGAAGCATTACAGATAGATGGAAGGAACGCAGAGTGACTGTATCTAAAAAAATCAGGTCATTTCAGGAAAAAAACAAATATGATCAAGAACTAACAGCACTAAAGAAGAAGTCAAAGCTACATTGAAGACACTGGTGAAAAGTCAGGCTCCAGGAATTGACACAGCAACAACTGAGATGTTTCAACAAACAGATGCTGTGCTGAAAGTACTTATCAATGCCAAGAAGTCTGGAAGACAGCTGCCTCAGCAACAGGCTGGAAGAGGTCTATGTTTATGGGTCTTCCAAAGAAAGCTGATCCAATAGAGTGAGGAGATTATCAGACAACATCCTTAATATCACATGCAAGTGTGGCTACAGCAATACACCAAAAAGAAACCACAGGAAATTTAAGCTGGATTCAGAAAAGACCACGGCACAAAGGATATGATTTTTCATGTCTGAGAGAGCCTGGCTGACAGCAGACAGTACCAGAAAGATGCTTACCTCTGTTATACTGACTACACAAAGGCGTTCAACTGCATGGATTGTAACTAGTTATGAGTAGCATTGTGAAGAACAAACATTCTGAAATACTTAATGTGCTCATGAGGAACCTGTACAAAGACCAAGAGGAAGTAATTTGAACAGAACAGAGGAATATTGTGTACTTTAAAGTTAGGAACGATGAGCATCAAGGTTGTGTCCTTTCACCACACTTACTCAATCTGCATGCTGAGCTAATAATCCAAGAAGCTGGACTGTGTGAAAAATAACACAGCATCAGGATTGGAGGGAGAGTCATTACCAACCTGTGATAGATGACACAAGCTTGCTTGCTGAAAGCCAAGAGGACTTGAGCAAAGACTACAGCCTTCAGTACAAATTACACCTCAACATATAGAGAAGAAAAATCTTCACGACTGGACTAAGAAATAACATTACAATCGAGGGAGAGAAGAGAGAAGTTGTCAAGCATTTTATTCTACTTGAATTTAAGATCAGTGACCATGGAAGTAGCAGTCAACAAATCAAGACTTATTTCATGGGGCAAATCTTCAGCAAAAACCTCATTAAAATGTAAAAAGCAAGAATGTCACTTTAAGGACTGAGGTATGCTTGACCCAAGCCATGGTGTTTTTGATCACCTCATATGCATGTGAAAGCTGGAAGACCAATAAAAAACTGACCCTTCTGCAATATGGTGTTAGGAAAGAATAGTGACTACACTATGGACTGCCAGAAAAATGAACAAATCTGTCCTGGATGAAGTACAACCAGAATATTCGTTAGTGGCAAGAGTGGTGAGAGTTTGTCTCACATACTTTGGGCATGTTATTAGGAAGGACAAGTCCTTGGAGATGACATCATGCTTGGGAACAGAAAGTGAAAAAGAGGAAGTCTTCAGTGAGATGGATTAACACAGGGACTGCGACACTGGGCTTAAGCAGAGCAAGGGTTGTGAGGCCCAGGAAATGTTTCCTTTATTGCTGTGTGTCACAACAGACTCATTGACACCTAACAACAGCAACAAGGAAGACGAGTTAATACAACAATTATTCAAATTCACACTCCAACCTCTAAGGCTCAAGATGTAGAAGTTGAAGAATTTTACCAACTTCAGTAGTTGAAAATGATCAAACATGCGATTGGCATGCACTGATAATTATAGGTGGTTAGAATATGAAAATCAGAAACAAACAAGGATTGGTAGATGGAAAATATGACTTTGGTAATAGAAGCAATGCAGGAAATTCAGGATAAAATTATACTAGACCAATGACTTTATTCATGGTAACCTTTTTTTTCAGTCACAGGAGTAGTAACTACACAGCCAGAGTTACACAGGAATCAAACTGACTATGATTGTGGAAAGAGACAGTGGGAAGCTCAACACCATCAGTCAGACCAAGGCCAAGGGCTGACTGTGGAACAGACAATCAATGGCTCATAAACAAGTTCAAATTGAAACTGAAGAAAGTTAGAACACGTCTGTGAGAGCCAATATACAATGTTGAGCACATCCCACCTGAATTTAGATATCAACTCAAGAATAGATTTGACACATTAAACAGCAATGACCAAAGACCAGATGAGTCATGGGATGTCATCAAGGACATTATACGTGGAGAAAGCAAAACATCATTAAAAAGAAAGGAAAGAAAAGAAGGACTGAAATGGATTTCAGAAGAGACTCTGAAAATTATTCTTCAAAGTAGAGCAGCTAAAACAAATAAAAGAATGAAGTAAAAGAGTTGAACAGAAAATATCAAAGGGCAGCTTGAGAAGACAAAACAAAGTATTGGAATGTGCAAAGACCTGGAGTCAGAAAACCAAAAGAAAAGAATACGTTCAGCATTTCTCACTCTGAAGGAACTAAAGGAAAAATTCAAACCTCAAGCTGAAATACTAGAGAATTCTATGGGCAAAATCTTGACCAACTCAGAAAGTATCAAAAAAAAAAAAAAAGGAAAGAATACAGAGAGTCACCGTACCAAAAAGATCTGGTCCATGTTCAACCATTTCAGTAGGTAGCCTATGATCAAAAACTGATGGTGTTGAAGGAAGAAGTCCAAGTTGCACTGAGGCATTCATGAAAAATGAGGTCCAGAAATTGACAGAATACCAATTGAGACGTTCCAACAAAGGATGCAGTACTCACTCATCTCTGTTAGGAATTTGGGGACACAATTTCTGGGCTAACCAACTGGAAGAGTTCTATATTGGTGCCCATTCCAAAAACAGGTGCTCCAAAAGGATTCAGAAATTATTGAACAATATTATTAATAATACTCACAAGTAAAATTTTGATGAAGGTAATTCATGCTTGGTAAAGTAGAGGGTCAGGGAAAGAGAAAGACTCTCAAGGAGATTGACTGGCAGTAGCTGCATGATGGGCTGAAACATAGCAAGGATCGTGAGGAAGGCACAGGATCCGGCAGTGTTTTGTTCTGTGTACACAGGGTCACTGTCAATCAGAACTGACTCCACAGCACCTGACAAAAGTACATTGATAGACATGATGTCCTCCTTCAGGGACTTCTCCCTCCTGGTAACATGCCCAAAGTGAGACAAAATCTTGCCATCCTTGCTTCCCAGGAGCACCCTGACTGTACTTCTTCCAGAATAGACTTGTTCATTCTTCTGACAGTCCATGGTCTATTCAGTGTATACGGTCAACACCACCATAATACAAAGGCATCAATGCTTTGCCAGTCTTCCTTATTCACCGTCCAGCTTTCACGTGCAAATGAGGTCAATGGCTTGTGTCAAGGGTACCTCAGTCCCCAAAGTGACACCTTTGCTTTTTAACATTTTAGCTTTTGCAGCACATTTGCCCAATCCAGTAAGTCCTGTAATTTCTTGACTGCTGCTTCTCTGGGTGTTGATTGTGGATCCAAGTAAAATGAACTGCTTGACAACTTTGAAGATTTCTCCATTTATCATGATGCTGCCTACTAATACAGTTGTGAGTATTTTTGTTTTCTTTATGTTGAGGTGTAATCCATCATCAAACTGTGGTCCTTCATCTTCATTCCTAAGTGCTTGAAGTCCTTTTAGCTCTTGGCAAGCAAGGTTATGTCATCTGCATAATTCAGGTTACTAGTAAGTCTTCATCTAACCTGATACCACATTCTTCTTCACATAGTCTAGCTTCTCAGATTATTTGCTCAGCACTGTTCAAATAATTATGGTGAAAGACTACAGTTCTGATACATACTTTTCGTAATTTTAAATCATACAGTATCTCCTTATTCTGTTCAAATGACTACTTTTTTGTCTATGTACAGATTACCTCATGAGCACAATTAAGTATTCTGGAATTTGCACTCTTTTTCTAACACAAATACTGAAAGAGAAGGAAATCTTATGTACAGAATCCATTCAAATCATCGTCATAAGTTACAAGTAGAATTAGTATTAGATATACAATAATTAAAGAACCATTTGGCTGACTGGGTAGCTATTTGGCTCTGTTGCTAAAGATATCCTCCTAATTTTTTAAAACAAAGAAAACTTAACAATTGAAATTAAATTCCCCCTTCTAGGGAGTTTATACCAACATTAAATTGACTTGTTCATTCAATAAATGTTATTTAGAAGGTTAATGTGTGTTAAGCACATTGCAAGGCCCATGGTGTACAGAATCAGATAAAAATTAGTTTCTTATAATTGCTCACTGTTATTTTTATTGCTGCTGTGTGCTGTTGTGTTGATCCCCACTCACAGTGATTCTGAGAGAACAGTGTGGGACTAGCGCTTAGGGTTTCCTAGGCTGTAAGCTTCGTGGGAACAGCCAGCCAGGTCTTTTCTCCAACAGAGACACTAGGTAGGTTCTAGTCACAGGTAGGTATTTCAGTTAACATTGAAGGCCTTAACCATTGTGCCACCAGGGTTATTTTGGTTAGTCATCCAAAAGAAAAAGAAACAAACCAAACCCATTGCCATCAAGACAATTTTGACTCATAGTGACCTTAAAGGACAGAGTGGAACTGCCCCGTAGGGTTTCCAAGAAGCTGCTGGTGGCTTTAAGATGCTGGCTTTTGGTTAACAGCTTAGGTGTTAAACTGCTATGTCAACAGGCTCCTGGTTCCTCACTTAAAAAAACAAAAACAAACAAACAAAAAACATGTCCTGTTGTCATCAGGCTGATTCCAACTCAGAGTAACTCTCTGAGACAGAGTATAACTGCCCCATAAAGTTTCCCAGGAGTGTATGGTTACATTGAGTAGTGGCTACTCAACAGAGATTTCATGAACAGATAAATATCTTGGAAGAATGAATGAGACACCTAGTTGTAAATTATTTTAAAATTCTATGTGATTTGTGAATAAATTTAAGGAATAAGCATAGCAGGGCTTATAAAGGTGTGCATTTCAAAATGCCATCCTCTAGGTTTTCTTGAATACGCTAGGTTATCAAATATGTTTGACAATAGGCATTGGAATGAGAATCTAAAAAATATTACATTTCAAAAGTTTCACAAAGACACAATAAATGCTGTCAAGACAGAAGCAGCATGAGGCAGATATGTGCCATGCAGGAAAAATAAATGTATGCACGTCTTTTTAAATGTAATAAAAATAGTGATGCTTGTTACGAGCCTGCATAGTGTGGTGATTTGGAAGAACTCCTTTCTTTCACTCAGTTTGAAGATCATTCTTACACTTCCATCCAAAGTTGGCCACATTTTATTTTTTGTGTGTGGAATATTGTGGCATTGTTATTACCCTCCTTTCCTTCAGAAGGAAACCCTGGTGGTAGAGTGAGTTAAGTGCTACATCTGCTAACCATGGTCAGCAGTTCAAATCCACCAGGCATTCCTGGGAAACTCTATGGGGCAGTTCCACTCAGACCTACAGGGTCGCTATGAATCAGACCTGACTAGAAGACAGCAGATTTGGCTTTTGGTTTTCCTCTGAAATGAAGGAATTCAAAGGACACCTACAAAGCAACAGACAAATGCTTACAATCTCTGAGATGGTTGTAAGGAGAAAGTGGTGGAACAGAGTGAAAAGGAGGTGGGTCTTGGAAAGAGTCAGACTGAGGTCACAATTTTTTACCTGGGCTGGGTGACTGTGGGCAAAGTCAAGCCTCAGTTCTCTTCTCATTTTTGAGAACCACTAGTTGTCATTGAAGTGGAAACCCTGGTACCATAATGCTTAAGCACTGTCTGCTATCCCTAACCCAAAGGCAGGCAATTCAAACCCACCAGGTGCTCCTTGGAAATTACGGAGTAGTTCTACTCTGTTCTATAGGGTTGTTATGAGTCAGAATCAACTCTGTGGCTGTGGTGGGTTTTTTTGTTTGTTTTTTTGTTTTTAGTTGCCATTGAGTTAACCTTACTCTTGGCCACCCTGTGTGTATTAGATTAGAACTCTGCTCCACAAGGTTTTCAATGGCCAATTATTTGGTAGTATGTTGCCAGGTCTTTCTTCCAAGGTACCTCCCAAAACTCAAACCTACAACCTTTTAGTTATCAATTAATTGTCTTAACTATTTGTACCACACAAGGACTCTGCTTGTGCAATATCTATGGCTAACTCTTCCTCATCAGGTTCAGCTAAGGTCACTGTAAAAATGGCATCAGGGTGGTATCTAACCTCATCCAACTCCCCAACAGAGAAGCACGGTCAAGATCAACAGCTCAGGGCTGATTCTTATGAAGCAAAGATCAGACACGCTTCCTCTCTCCACCACCTTTACCAACTGTGACGACAACTGGCCCCCCCGCAGCACTCTCGACTGGGTTCAATAATTCATTACAACAGTCACGCAGAACTCACGGGCATTTTTCAAGATGATGTGTTTTATTAGGAAAGTACCAGGTTACAACTCAGGCTTGGGAATACTCATGACACAGTTCTTCATCAGGTCAGACTCTTTTTAGCTATGGCTGCAGCCACGTATCTCTCGGCCCCTTGGCCTCCGTCCTACTGAAGCAAGTATTACAAAGCTCTGCTAGGCTCTGTCAGTAAGACCCCAGAAACCCTGACTGGTGTAGCAGTTAAGTGCTACCCCTTTTTACAAAAAGGTCGACAGCTTGAATCTGCCAGGTGCTCCTTGGAAACTCTATGGGGCAGTTCTACTCTGTCCTGCAGGGTTACCATAAGTTGAAACTAACTTGACAGCATGGATTTGGGCTTGGTGGTTGTTTTCTTTCTTTATTTTTTTTTCATAAGACCCCAGACTAACTTCAGGCCCTCAGCTTTCTTGCCCTGTGGGACAGGAACCCTACTGCCCAGTCGCCTGCTGGTCTCTTCCACCGTTGCTTCTCCCTGCCTTCATGGTTACTCCCAGCCTGCTTTCTGTCTCCTTGTTCTTTCTCTCTCTTTCGCCCCCTTTCTCTTTCTCTCTGTCTCTGTCTCTTTCTCTGTTTCCTGGTTCCAGGAACTTCTCAGCACTGGGACCCCTGGTCCAAGGGACACACTCTCACTCCTTGCTGTTCATCCTTGGTGGTAACAGGATGTCCTCTCTGCTCTGGACTTGGCTCTCTTTTAAGGTAAAACTGACCAATCCCCTCTGTGGCTCACAATTGCCTTATTTGCACAGCACTGTTCCAGCAATTGGGTGGCAGTTACAAGACCCTGACGACAATGGTCACACGAAAACAATGCAGCTCACCTGGGTCACCTCCCTACTAAAATCCTCAACAATTCCAGAATGAAGCTCTGGACATTTCTCCTCTATCTCCATTCTCCATCCATTCAAAACTATTTCCTCTGGCTAGTAAAAAGATCTAGCTTTCACCCAGTTTCTCACCAAAAAATCCTATAAGTCTTTGTCACTTTGCATCTTTTGGCAAAATGTTTCTAAGACTCTCCACAGCCTGGCCCTTGTCAACCTCTCAAGCAAGATTTTCCACAGCTCGCCTCTTCACTCCAACCACACTGGTCTTCTTGCTCGAACTTGAATAGTGCCAAGCATACTCCAGCTTCAGGGTCTTTGCACCAACTCTTTCTTGAAGCCTAGAACGGTTTTCCCTCAGATCACCACTCGGCTCACTTCCTCCGTTTATTTCAGTGTCTGCTCACAGCCATGTCTTCGGAAACTTCTTCTCAGACCACCCCACTCAGGGGACTCACCCTTCCTCAGTCTGGTGTCTATTATACTATTGAACTCCTCCCGATTCCCACCTGATTTTATACTTTTGTGCATTTATTTGTTTATTGCCTTACCTAACAGATTATACCCCCCACAAGAGTGAAATTATGCCTTGTTCACTTAATATGTTCGAAGCTAATCATAGAGACTCAGTATGATAGGGGTTTCGTAAACTTCTGTTGAATGAATAAAGTTTCCTCTGAATGGTTCTCTCATGCCCCCTCCGGAGATCCAGATCTGGGTCTATAACACGTGTCCATTGCACCCAATGCACTGTTTTTTTCTCTCACTTCGGGTATACATGTTTAGTTTTCCATATACCTCCAATGATAAGGTCTTTGCAATCAGAGAACATTAGCTTGTTCACTATTTATTACTCAATAAACATTTTTAGAAGAAAATAGTTGGTCATAGTGTCTGGGACCCGTGAAGTACCAGATAAATGGGAACCACAGTAATAATAACAGATATTCTTATTTCCTTAATTCATGTATCTGGAAATTTCTAAACTGGTGTCTGAGGAGAGAAAAGAGCTGATGAAAAGTAAATATAGGTGTGAAAATAAGCCATTTGTCACTCCCATTCTAATTTTAGAAGACACAATCAACTCAATTTAGATTTAACATCTGTAGGGTAGTCATTCTGAGATACAGTTTATTTCCAGACTGCTGAGAGTATTTTTCTAGGGTATCAGCACTGTATTTATTTTTCTTCTCTATGCCACTGAGCACTAAAATAAAACACACTTTTAGTCTAGGGCTGTTGCAGCACACTTCTTTCCAATGCATTCTGGAATTCAAGCATATGCTTACAGTATGCTCTTGACTAAATAGAAAAAAAGAGAGCAAGAAATCACCTGGTGGTTGAAAAATAGTAACCCTTCAGCAAAGCTGTCAAAAGGTCATATACTATTTTTGAGGGTAGAGATAGGAGATGATCTTAATCCCTGGAGTTGACTCAGATGACCACCAAAGTAATGAAATAGAATCTGAATTGTGAGTGCCTCCAACACTGTATTAGTTTGAATTTCTGTTCTTTGTGTTTACTGAAGCAGCTATAGGCCTCTTAGATGCCCGAGTGTTACACAGGAATGGGCACAATTTGGGGTTTTAATTTCGGCTGTATCTTGGAAATGTAGCCAGCCAAGTGCTGTCGAGTTGGATGTGACTCATGGAGACCCTAGAGGCCAGAGTAGAACTGCCCTCTACAGTATTCAAGGAGCTCATGGTGGATTTGAACTGCCCACCTTTTGCTTAGAAGTGGTAGCACTTAACCCACTACACCACCAGGGTTCTGAAATCCTAGATTCTGACGTTAGTCCACGACTCATGAATATCATATATGTTTGTTATTCAAGGAGAATAATATTGCGTCGGTCTGTTGTGTCATCAGAACGTACGTCAATAAGCCCTTCAAAGGACAAATGATTTCACTCCAAACTAGAATCACAAACATTATTGTTGTGTAGCTGCAATAGCACATGGAGCAAGTCCGTGATTTGAGATCCAATAAGCCCCCTTTCCCAATTATTAGCTTTCTTTCCTAACCCTGATTGCATAGTGGTTCAGTGGTAACGAAAAGGTCAGCAGATCAAATCTGCCAAGCACTTCTTGGAAACTCTACGGGACAGTTCTACTCTGTCCATAGGGTTGCTAGAGTCAGAATCAACTGGATGGTAACAAGGTTCCTATGTGGACACAATCAAATTTTTTCCTTTCTGGCCTCAGACTTTAGTCAATCCTTAATTACTATGTATCGTAGTCCCTGCAAAAAGTATTAAGTAAGAGTGGTTTTTATTCTGAGGATGTTAGTATACACTTAGATACTACAAAAACATTGTTTCTCTGCTGAGCTGGCACTGGATGACAATTCCTATAAGTCAACTGAATGCAGTGAGCCCTTGGTTTGACTGAGTTTCTCTAGACCTCTTGCCCTCTGACATTTGAACTCTGGATTTGATTTCAAATATATTAAACAGTCATGTCATAAATCTTTTAGTTGGAACTTTAAGCAGATTTGTGTTAATAATCTATTGTTTCATTTCGAGTAACTGTTTCCAAGAAAAATAATAGATACACCACATTGTTGTACCTCACAGTGTTAATTTCAACTCAGAACAATCCTATAGGACAGAGTAGAATTAGCTAATAAGATTTCCAAAGCTGAAATCATTCAGGCAACAGATTCCCAGATCTTTTCTCCCATGCAGCATCTGGTGGGTTTGAACTGGCAATCTTTTGGTTTGCAGCTAAGTGCTTATCTACTGTACTAACAGGGCTCTGTAGATATACCATAAACAGAAAAAAAAAGAAGAATGAAACTCATTGCTGTCAAACCAACTCTGACCCTTAGGAAACTTGTATACCATAAGGTAATAGACATTCCCTAGAAACCACATAACACACATGAACTCCTTCTAAATTAACTAATTTCCTGTTTTATTTTCTTTTTTAACAAATCCCCTTTCCCTGTCCTTCCCTGCTTTTCAAAGTTTCCCCACTTTGCCACATACTTGTAAAATACATTAAAAAAAAAAAAAACAAAAATCAAGTAGATGCTGACTTATAGAGACCTTATAGAGCAGCGTTAACTGGCCCCACAGGGTTTCCAGGGAGTAGCTGGTGGATTCTAACTGCCAACTTTTTGTTAGCAGCCAAGCTCTAACCATTACGCAACTGGAGCTCCTGTAAACCGTATATGTCTAGTCAATAGCTTTAGGGTGTGATCCACCTGGTAGTAGGGTACCAAATGATTTACAAAAAGGGGGAGTAGTTATGTCAACTTTCATATGTATTTCCACGACACAGTAAAAAATAAAACGGGAAATATTTATTGGCTTTAATATCAAATACTTGAGAATCAACAATTCTTTTCTAAAAAGTAGTCACTCTTCTGTTGGTCCTTACATTCTACAGATTTGGGGTGAACAGTTAGTAAACCCTAAATCAACCTTGTGCCTTGAACAACTCAAATTTTCGCTGGTCTGTACATGTACCGTGTCCATAATTGACAACAAAATCACTGGGGATATTGATTTAGAGACTACAAATTAGTTTTGGCAAGTAGGTGAATTTAGAAATAGGAATCACTAACGATGAGGATCAGTTGTCTGTATAAATCTTAGGAGGTAGTATATACAGACGATTCGGTGAAACAAGCACACACACACTGATTTTTTTCTATTCCAGCCACTCACATGCTCTTTTGTTTCCTAGTTCTAAGCTAGCTGCAAGTTGGAGGAGATGACTTCCAAAATTTTATGGGCTAGTTTATATTCTAGCGCACAGGCATACTTGTGTGTGAAAAGAAACCAATAAACCTTAGCAAAAAGGAGTTGAAAAGAACCACCTTCAGCAGTACCAAGACAGGATAATCAAACGAAAGAGACCAGCATTTGTGAGTGTTCTCAAGTAATACTGCTGTGAAGAATGTACACCAGTGTAAATGACTTGTTTTCATCGTTGTTTATGGTTTTTTCAAGTTCATGGCAATATTATAAATATTTTATTGATAAAAAAGATAGTAAGAAAGCAATAACTTCAAAGCATCAAATCCATCTCAGCCAAGTTCAAGAAAGATCATTCTGGAATCTCTGATTCTGACCTTAATCTTTCTCTCTCTTCATTTCATTAATAATGGCACTTAGAAATAAATTAAAAATCTGAAGAAATAAAATTATTTCCATTATTAAACAATTCTGGCACCTGGTATACCTAACATGCCCAAATCTGTCATAAACTTATACTTTCTATGCTCAGTTCCAAGTTCAGATCTAAGTTCAAAGCTCTAAACTGGCAGCTGTAGTATCTTTATAGATTCCAAGGGCACAGCTATGAATTTTTTACTTTTAGATGTATTTTTTTACTGTTCGTAAAAGTCGGATCTCATAAATCTGCTCGTTTCTGAAAACCTGCAGCGTTTTGAATAGTGGCCCTTGTATTTCGATTTAAACCAAATGGGACCAAACTTATTACTTCTATTCTGAAAGGTCATTTTTCATCAAGATTGTATTAGAAAATAAATCATTTAAAGCCATCCTTTGGATGGTTCCTTGTATGAGTGTCTTAAGAACATGTAATCAGAGCTCCTCTGCAAAGGCGGACTTGCTGATCCAAAATGGTCTGAGCCTGCCACCTTCTGGCAAGGCGGGGATACTTCTCTGAATTCAGCGCACTCGAGTGGCGTAATTAAAAAAGACCCGAGCAGGTACCTCCATCAGTATCAGAGAGGACCCGGGGCACAGCAGAGGCAAAATGCTAACACCGTGTCTTTGCATGCCTGTGTGTTTGCACGTGTACACAGACATTATTAGTAGACAAAAGTGGTAAAGCGCTAGGGCCAAACCAAGTTTCTGTTAAAATCAGGAAGTACTAGTCTTTGAGACCAAGGTATCCACATACACCCAGAAAACAGAAAGTTCATGTGAGATAGCTTTTCTTAGCCTAGTGTTTTTTGTTTTCTGGTCTCACTTCCACAGAACAACTCAACTTGATACTTTATCACTGGTCTGCCTTGAGGCGAATCAAATTAATTCCTTACTGAAAAAAACAGTTTTTAAACTTACAAGCTACACAGAAACATAACTCAAGGTATTAACGGTTATTTCTGCTCACTAACTCTTCTCTGGGAAGCGGTGACTCAGTGGTAGAAGTCTCACCTTTCACGCAAAAACCCGGGTTCCCTGTGTGGCCAGTGTAGTTCGTGCACAGACAGCCGCCTCTGATCTGTGGGTGGCTGGGGACTGTCATAATGCGAAATAGCTTTCAGCTGAGCTACCAGACTAAGGCAGACTAGGAAGAAACATCTGGCAATCAGCTCCCGAAAACACGCCAATGAAAATTCTGTGAATTACCGCAACCTGATCCCCAGGCAATAACGGGGTTGGCACAGGACTGGGGCGGCATTTCATCCCTTTGTGCGTCGGATTCTCATCGGTTGGGATTCTATTCAATGGCAGCTAACAAAAACGACAAGTATTCTGAAGAGAAAATTCAGATTGTCAAATATTTTATGTGCACTGTGCCACTATGCATTTTTTTTTTTTTTTGAAACCCTGGTGGTGTAGTGGTTAAGCACTGAGGCTGCTAACCAGAAGTTTGGTAGTTCAAATCCACCAGTCACTCCTTGGAAACTCTATGGGGCAGTTCTACCTTGTCTTATGGAGTAGCTACAGGACTGCCAATTAAGCACATGAACTCATCCTAGAAAAAGTGCTACATACCACATTGCTGAATATCACTAGGGTCAACTTCAAAGTACTCCCTTTGGGAAGCTATGCATGGATGCCAGCACCTAGTCCACCCTTCAAAGCAATTTTGGAACTCTTTTCCTGGAATGGCCATCACAGCTGTTGTTGTATTACCTTTGATTTCCCAAATGTCATCAAAATTTCTTCCTTTCTGTATTTCCTGTATCTTTGAGTAAAGAAAAAAAATAACTGGGGGCCAGATCAGGTGACTAGGGAGGGTATTCCAATACAGTTATTTGCTTACTGGCTAAAAACTCCCTCACAGACAACTAGACAATTCTGACTTGCTACTGTGCCGCCGTGTGAAATGGCCATTCTAGAAAGAGTTCTAAAACTGCTTTGAAAGGTGGACTAGGTGCTGGCATGGGTGCATAGTTTCCCAGCAGAAGTACTTTCAAGGTGACCATAAGTGACAATAGTCAGCAGTGAAGTACGTAGCAGTTAGAACAATGAGTCCCCTCACTTAACTGTCGGACCTCATACGAATCACTGTTGACTCAATGGCAGGTTATTTTTGGTATGCTTTTTTTATTATCAAAAGTAAAACAAAGTCTGTTTGATTATACTGATAATTCCTGCCAGGTGATAGCTTTCCTATTTAGAACAGGTTCTTGGGATTATTCAGGAGCAAAGCCTTTGAAAATCCCCTGTGCTCCATGAATGACCACGTTTTTGTTTTTCTGAGCAGGCCATTTTCTCTTTGTAATTGCCAGATGAATAACTGAAATGCTTTCACATTTTTCCATCTTTCTATCTTTCATAAAGTGCTTTGTCCAAGTGAAGGGCAGCAGGGTCAGATACCTAGAATGAATAAAATAGTTCCAAGAAAAGAAGCCAGCAACTTCTGCTGTGATGCTGAGTAATTAAACAGACCTACAGAATCTGCTGGAATTATAGAACATAAGTGAAGATTAATGAGGCCTGAAAACGGAGGGTCCCCTGGTCTCCAAACAACATGCAAGGTGTCTCACCTCAGCTTTCTCTATGTTGAACAGCTGCCCGTTTTCAAGGCAAGCAAAACTGTGTTTGTTCCAGCTTTGATTCAGAAGCAGGTGAGAAAAATCTAGGACACCTAATTTAGCTTTAAAACGTATCTTAACCTACCATTTGCTGGTTCCCAGGCCATGGTAATTGGCCTTGCCTTCTGTCCTGCACTGCAGAGTACTCATGGGTGAGTATGTTGGGTCCCTAGTTTCCTTCCTTTGATCATCAAGGATCAGGATCTTCCATTCTAACTCCCAAACCAAGCTGGCTGCCACTGAGTAGATGCTGATTCATAGATGCCTGATAGAGCAGAGTAGAACTCTTCCATAGTTTCCGAGGAGCACCTGGAGGATTTGAACTGCCAACCTTTTGACTAGCAGGTGTAGCACTTGACCATTATGCCACCAAGGTTTCCAGATCTTATATAGATCTCCACTTATGAGGTCACAGCAGTCAAAATAATAAGCACAATATTGCTTCAGTTCTTTGTCCCTACTTTTTAGGCCTAGATACAGTACTTCTGACAGTCAGGGAGCTTTGAAGGTTTGCAATATCTTTCATGAAAGAAACAGTGGCTGCAATATACATATGTGTGTGTGGAGAGAGAGAGTATGTATACAAATCTGTGTGTATATACATATGTATATGTTAATGTGTATATGCCTATATGTACATATATATGTATATATATATATACACACACACACACAAAGAGAGAGAGAGAGCATTTTCAAAAATTGATTCTAGATTCCTGGAAAGGCTGACAATGTATCATAACCAGCAGCCACTGAGAGTCACTTTAATTACATGAGGTGGACCATAGAAACTAGAAAGTACTGTCTTCCTACCAAAAAGCAAATAAAGACATGTAAGAATCTAACCTACAAGCCACAGTGGGCTGGGAAGGGAAGGGCAGATTGAGATTGCGGGAACTCGGAGTATAAGGAAGAAAGCCAGCAAGGAAGAAATGGAATGATATTTCTGTGGAAAACCTGCTGTGCCCAGGAGCACGCCAACAATACTTGAGCTTGATGAAGGCAGTTATTAGAAGGATGTAATGATCTGGTCACCGAGGGGGGTACCCTGCTTGGGTTGGTGTTCCTGGCCTCTTCTTTGGGAAACCTTAGTTTTGACTGGTAAGGCCTTCAGCTGGTTGGATGAGGCCCATGCATTCCATAGAAGGTCATCAGCTTTAAGATCAATTGATATAAATTTTTCCCAGTAAGAGCACTAGATTTTGTTAAATAGATACTACCGTTGTGTGCCTTCAAGTTGATTTCTACTCGTAGCAAACCCTGGAGGGAAAAGCAACACTGCCCTACAGGGTTTTCAGGCTGTTGTCTTTAGGGGTGCAGATCACCAAGTCTTTTCTTCCCTGGACCGCCACTGGGTTTGAACTACTGGCTTTAAACTGCAACATGTTCCAGGGTGATGCAAATGAAGGAGAGGATGAGAGTGCCCCGTCTATTGTCATCCACTCTTCCCCCTGGAGGCCGGGTCTGCTGTCTATACAACCACATGACTCACTGATCAATGGGAAGAAGCAAAGTCAATCGTTCTAATAAACATTAAACTCAAAACCCATTGTCATGAAGTTGACTCCAATGTACAGCTACCCTACGGGACAGAGTCTCCAGGCAGTGCCTGCTAAGTGCCGACTGTCTGTCTCTCGGTTAGCAGTCATAGCTCTTAACCACTACGCCACCAGTAGCCATGTTTAATTACCTGTATTGCAGCTTAATTACCTTTATTGCAGCTTAATTATATATAAGTTGAAGTTTTAATATTTCAGTAAGAACTGCAATAGAATTTTTTTGCCCACTGAAAAGGAAATCAGATCTCTGTAGTAAACAAATCTCCTGGCCTGTATTGTCAAGATTAAAAACTCAAGAATAAAGTATTAACGTGTAAATGAGTATTAATGTGTAAATACTCCTCGAAAGAAGCACCATATTATCCTTGGAGATGTTCAGTGTTTTACACCCCAGGACAAACACTCCACCCACTGGAAAGACCCTAAAGTGTTTTATGACAGTGTAACTGCTTTTAATGCTTCTCTTAATAATAGCTGTTTTAGATTTTGCTGATTCAGAAATCCAAAGGACATTTTTCTCCTCCTTTATAGAACATCGTAATCTTGTCTCCACCCTCCACTGTTGCCTGTAAAGCACAGAGAAAATCTTGGAAGGTGCCGTAGGTGCAGGTGGAAAGGCAGCCTGGGCTTTGGATCTCTTAAACCCACTGGGGTACGGAGATCCCAGCTCTCCAAGCAAATCTTGCATTTAAATGATGAGTCTGTGGCAATACTACTTAGTGGTGGGTGTTGCTTATTTTGCTTTGGAAATTACTAGTCTAGAAATGGGTTAGATTTTTTTCAAAACCTTTAAAAGTAACACAGCACTTATATTTAAAGAACACTTAAAATATTCCCTTATTCTTATCAACTCAGTTAAAGGAAAGTTCTTTCAGTTAAACATAATAAGAATTAAATGTCCTTGAGAAAAAATCCTGGCCTTGTTCAGCAACTTTGTTATGTACCTTTATTTTTTTTTTATGATTATCACAAATGGGGAAAAAGCTTCATCTGATTGAAAAAGCCATCAGAGTGAATATCAGAGTCAACAGTACAATAATAAAATAATGATGTATAATTCAGCTGACAGCCATGCTTGATTATTTGATGCTTGTCAGCTACCAGAAAACTTATCTTTATTTGGAAGTACCTGCTAAAAGATTCCTCACTGACTTCCTATCACAACACAAGCATTATTGTGCTTTTAATGTGATTTCCTGCTGTCTCCAGGAAAAAAATGAAAATCAGTTCAAATCAAGATGTGAAATGCTGTGGAAGGCCTATCAAAAAGCCAACAGTCAAGCTTTAAAAACTGTTTTTTATTGCTCGATATCACCACTAAAAAGACAAGAAATTTTTAAGCACAATCTCTGAAACAGACTCATAATGGACTTCTGTGAAACGATTGCACGTTTTAAGCAAGGGGAAATGAAATTTCCTAGATATTTTTAAGTTTAGGAGCACCAATATAAAACCTTGCTGAATCATTTTCACAGACATGCCATGCTTGTTCCCAATCACTCAGAAAGTGAGCTAAGATTACCTAAGTTGCTGCTTATTCAATCTATTTCTCACAAGCATAAACAACAAAACAACACAGCTATGCAAGTACTGCCAGACTATATCTTCAAGTCTTTCAAAAACTACTTCACATAGTATGGTAATCATAACTTATGCTACCCCAAATAAAACCAGCTGCCATCCAGTCAACTCTGACTCCTAGTGACCCCGTAAAAGAGAGGAGAATGGCCCCATAGCATTGCCAAGGAGTGACTGTTGGATTTCAGTTGTCAACTCTTTGGTTAGCAGTTAACTCTTAAGCAGTGCTCTACTATGAGGGCTGAAAATTCAAAAAAGATTTAATGAATGATGACCATGGTTTCTCAGAAAATCACTACCTGTACAGATACAGTCTGACCAAATTTTATTCCGTGATGCTATAGTTCTCCTGGAAACCATGGTAGCATAGTGGATAAGTGCTACAGCTGCTAACCAAAAGGTCAGCAGTTTGAATCCACCAGGCGCTCCTTAGAAACTCTGTGGAGCAGTTCTACTCTGTTCTATAGTGTCCTTATGAGTCGGAATCAACTCGATGGCAGGAGTTTTAAACTACTTTGGCATAGTTCTCCTGCTCTTGTGGAGCAATTGCTTAGACTGAGGACCCATGTGTAACCTGAAATAACCTCTGATGGTTTGTCTAGGCTGTGTTGTTCCAAGCCTCAAGAACAACAGTGATGGAAGTGTTCCCATAGCTCTAGGACTCAGTAACACATTTAGGGAAGACATAAAAAAGGCAAGTTGTATAAAAGTGACAAAGAGCAGATGGGTATGTGAGTTTATGTTGTTTTGAGTGTATATTTGTTCTATATTAACCGAAATCAATATTCTGAAAAGACCAAAAAGTTCAATTAAATAAACCCTATATCTACATATTAAAGTATGCCATCAACTGCCAGAAGAATGAACAAATCAGTCTTAGAAGAAATAGAACCAGAGTGCCCCTTAGAAGCAAAGATGTGAGATTTCATCTTGCTTACTTTGGATAATGATATCTGTTTGAAAACAAGGGAAACCCCCGTGAGCCTTGACCCAGTAGCCTCAACAATGAGCTCAGAGATATCAGAAATCATGGAGATGGCACAAGGCCAGGCTACATTTCATTCCATTCATTGAGCCAGAGCCAATTTGACAGCAGAAAACAACACACATTTAGCCTTACGAGGACTGACAATTAAGTTCGTGAACTCATCCTAGAAAAAGTGCTCCAGACTTCATTGCTGAATATCACTGCAGTCACCTTCAAAGTACACCCCTTGGGAAGCTATGCACCGATGCCAGCCCCTAGTCCACCCTTCAAAGAAATTTTGGAACTCTTTTTTTTCTGGAATGACCGTCAGAGCTGTCACCATGTTACTGTTGATGTCCTAAATGTCTCCAAAATGTCTTTCTTTCAATATTTCCTTTATATTTGGGTAAATACAAAAGTCATTGGGGGCCAGATCAGGTAGGTAGGTAGGGTGTTCCAATACAATTATTTGTTTACTGGCTAAAACCCCCCTCACAGACATCTATACAATTAAGTTTGCGAACTTGCCATGTGCCACCATGCACAATGGCCAGTCCAGAAAGAGTTCCAAAATTGCTTAGAAGGGTATCCTAGGTGCTGAGTTAGTGGATAGCTAGCTTCCCATGGGCAGTACTTGGAAGGTGACCGTAGTGATATTCAGGAATGAGGCATGTGAGCCCACTGCTGTGAATAACTAAGTTCGTGGACTTAATCGTTGGACTTCATACAATTTTTAGATAATATGCACTATGGGACCTGGATTGTACTAGATACAAAGATACAGTGAACAAAACCTATTATGTGACCTGTCATTGTTAATTTGTATTACATTGATCCTGTTTCATAGCAACTCCATGTGTGCCGTGTAGGACTGCCTGATAGGGTTTTCCACACTACGACCCTTCAGAAGCAGATGACCAGTCTGTTTCCAGAGGCACCCCTTGATTGATTCAAACCACCAACCTTTTGACCAGCAGTCGAGAGCTTAACATTTTATGTGACTCAGGAACCCTCTTTCTGCCCTAGGGAGTTTTATTCCAGAAGGAAAAACTGACAAGTAAGCAGACAATTCAGCAATTGCTATAATGTGACTAATAAGGGACAAAAAGGGAGACTGAAAAAAGGACGATTCTGCTGGTTTAGCTTGATAATGGAAGCAGTCAGGACAAACTTTCTAGTCTAAGTGATTCTAGAAAGAGTTAAAGGGAGTGGAAGACCATATGAGAAGGAGAGTGGGTTCTAGACGAGGAGAATTTTACATAATGCATTGAGCGCAGTGCACTGAAGGGTGCTGACAATATTTCTGCATGGATGGAGCATAGAGTATGACAGGGACACTTGGCTAGAGAAAACTGAAGAGGTCAGCAGGGGCTTTGAATTGATGTCAAATTTGAACTTCGTCCTTAGAGCTGTAATGAGCCTTCTCAATAGCTCTCAGTAACAACATTACTACATGCACTATAGAAGTAGGATTTCAATATTCAGATATCATATGTGATTTATCAAGATCTTTTAGTATATCAGTCTGAGTTCTGGGGGGAAAAGCACACTCCAACAAACAACTGAGGACAGTTGAATAGGGAACTATATTTAGTGGGGTTCAGGGTTTAGGGAAGTCAGTCACAACTGGTCAAAGCAGGAAGCCATCACTGTCCCCAGTCCTAAAACAACCAAGGGAAGAAAGTGCTTGCTATAATCCAGTGAAAAATACATCAGTGGAGAACGCCACTTGACATTCAGAAGAAGGAAGCACCTCATCTCTGTGACCTCTTCCCTTTGGTTGAACCCAAATGGAAGTTAGAGGGAAAGCGAGGGCTTTGATGTATCCCTACAAAATAAAACCTGGTAGAGACAGGTGAAAGGAGGGTCTGAAGAGGAAAAAAGACAAGCTGGAAATCAATAGCACCTTGAACTTCAGCTTGGCCCTCTGTCTCTAAGTCTCAAATCATTGGACATGGAAGAGAGAAAGAGAGAAAGCAAAGAGAAAAGTCATTAAATTAACAAAGGCAAAGATGACTTTCATAGATATTCTTTTCCATTTTAATATTAAAAATAAACCCTATTAGGAGGATTTTTAACTGAATTATTTAAAGCAAGCACACACACACAAACTAAAAGTTTCTGGATTGTCTAAAACTGTACCATAGGATTTTGACAGTAGGTTATGCCTAGTATGTTGCTACAAAGATTGTGATGGCCTTGGTGCTAAGAGAATAATAGAAAAGAATGAACTTGTATTTATTTCAAATGGAAATCACTGTGAAAGTATTCAGAATTTCACAAAATATGTTTAAGATAATTAGACTTAGTACAGTTTTAAATTAATTTGCTGGTAAACTAATTCACCAGTGTAAAGCAGCTTCAGATGTGAAGAAAATTTGTTTTTTTATTTCCATTCTTCTTCAAATAATGAAGTATACTTTTCTACTTTCAATAACTTAGAGCAGTTTAATACTATCATAGTGATCTTTAGATAAATTTCAACAAAGTTTTAATTGCACTTTATTTTCAAAAGATGATACTTAGCCCAGTACAGTGTACTATAATTAAATTAAGGGAAAAAAACAAACCGTGAATGTTAATCAATTATTTTAATAATAATAAAAGAAGATAGTTCTCCACAAAGCATGTTATATAATAATTCCTCGGCAGAAAGAAAAAAATCCAGGTATAAAACCACGTATGGAAACACTTGACTGGGAAACCAGAGATAATTCTTTTATATCTATCTACTGTAGCATTTAAATTTAAAATAGGGCCAAAACCATTAAATTCTTCAGGGAATTGTTTGGAGAAAATGAGAAAATGCATGTGAAGTGAGTCTAAATAACAGCAAATATTTCTTTATAAGAGAACTAACAAATACCACTGCTTCTTCTATGAAATTGAAAGACTGCAGTAAATACTTCCCATTCTATTCCTGCAGCTCCTTGATGGTAACAGTTTTTAACTCACTCAGTGTGCCTTAGGCTTTCCCTTTGTTTGATCTGCACTGCCTTCTTCACCTGACTAAGGATATGAAGCACAAATGTGGAAATGCTACTGAGGACAAAAAGACAAACTGACAGGAGCTGTTGGCTTCTACTTTAGGAATCTCTACCCCAAACTTAATGTCCAAGATTCTTCTAAGAGTGACACAAGTTTACAAGTTTGAAAAGCTGGTGAAAACCAGCAAGAATCTCCCAGGGAGATGAAATGTTGAGAGTCCTGACATGTGAAGAAAACGTCCACCCAGAGTAGAAGAGGGTTAAGTAAGGCTGAAGAGCTTCCCCTGAGGGAAATAAATTCATTGTACTTTGTTATTTTACTAAAATTTCTCCTGGGAGGATCAGTGCGTTCTTTTTGCTACAGAAAAGGCAGCAACCCCAATCCAGTTAGGATGGTAAGATATCCTGAGATTAAATAAATACCTGTTAGGGTAGTGAGTGAATAAAAGATGTAGATGTTCCTGGTGGACTTCAAGGGATGCCTCCAGTCCCTGTGCTTATACACAAACTCAGATCTCAGTAAACTCTTGAAAAAGAGGAACATTATCTCAGGGACAGGGTCTCTCCCTGAACAGGGAGGAAGCAGAGAATGGCCAAACAACTCAGTTTATACCTCCAGGAATTCTTGACCCTAAATTTTGATTCTTGCCTGCTCTGTCCTCTCCAGTGAGAAGTAAACCTAGGATCTAGGATTTAGATTGTCTGGAGGACAAGACTACTAATCAAACTGAAACTCATAGAGAACATCAACTCACAGAAAAATGACATCTGAGGTATATAAATATAAGAGAAAGCAATCACACTGAAAAACATAAAAAACAAAGCTAGATTTGAAAACAAAACTTAAAATAAGGACTTTGTATACTCTCATAGAAGAGATAATAGTGAGGTGATTTATGAAGGAGCATTTAAAGGAGACAATTGGAATATAGGATATATATTTTTATTAATTTTTATATAACATGACAAGAAGTGCTGAATAAAAGAATACAACTGCAGAATGTATCAGTGATCTAGAAAATCAGAAAGAAAAGTACATCAGGAGGTATAAGAAGAGGATGAGGAGATCAGTCAAGTTAAGATATAAGTTGGTGCCAGGTGCCGTAGAGTTGGTTCCAACTCATAGGAACACCAGGCACAACAGAACGAAACACCGCCCAGGGCTGCAACACGCCCACAATAGTTTTTATGCTTAAGCGCATCACGGCAGCCACCGTATCATTCCATCTTGTTAAGGGTCTTCCTGCTTTTTGCTGACCCTCTATTCACGATGTCCTTCTCCAGGGATTGCTCCCTCCTGACAAGTTGAAAGTGTGAGACACAGTCCCACTATCTGTGCTTCCAAGGAGCACTCTGGCTGTACATCTTCCAGAGCAGACTTGTTTGTTCTCTTGGCAGTCCATGGTGCATTCAACATTCTTCTCCAACGCTGCGACTCAAAGGTGTCAACTCTTCTTCTGTCTTCCTTACTCACGCCCAGCTTTCACATGTGTGTCATATGACCGAAAATACCATGGCGTGGATCCGGTGCACCTTAGTCTTCAAGGTGACATTTTTGTATTTCAATACTTTGGAGAGGTCCTTCGCAGCAGATTTTTCCAAAGCAATGTGGTTTTTTGTTGTTGTTGTTTGTTTGTTTGTCTTTATTATTATTTCTTGCCTGCTGCTTCCATGGGTGTTAATCGTGGAAGCAAGTAGAATGAAATCCTAACAACCTTAATCCTTTCTCCATTTATCGTGATGTTGCTTACTGGACTAGATGTGATGATTTTTGACCTTCCTGATGTTGTGGTGTAATCCACGTTGAAGGCTGTGGTCTTTCATCTTCATCAGTAAGTGTTTCAAATCCTTTTCACTTCCAGCAAGTAGGGTTGTGTCATCTGAATAACACAGGTTGTTAATGAATTTTCCTCCAATCTTCTTGCCTCCTTCTTCATGTACTCCAGCTTGGGGTATTTGCTCGGATACACATCGAAAAGGTGTGGTGAAAGGATACAACCCTATGGCACACCTTTCCTGACTTTAAACCGTGCAGTGTCCCCTTGCTCTGCTTGAGTAACTGCCTCTTGATCTATATACAGATTTCTTGTTAGCACAAATAAGTGTTCTGGAATTCTCATTTTATGCAATGTTATTCACAATTTCTTATGATGCACACTGATGAATGCCTTTACATAATCAATGGAACACAGGTAAAGCTGTTTCTGGCATTCTCTGCTTTCAGCCAAGATCCATCTGACATCAGCAATGGTCCCAGGTATGACATCCTTTTCTGAATCTGGATTGAATTTCTGGCAATTCCCTGTCAGTTTACAGTTGCAGCATCTTTTGAATGATTTTGGACAGAATTTTACTAGCATGTGACTTTAATGATATTGTTCCATAATTTCCACATTCAGTTAGATCACCCTTCTTAGGAATCGGCATATATATGTATCTCTTCCAATTGGTTGGCCAGGTAGCTGTCCTCCAAATTTCTTGGCATGGATGAGTGAGCACTTCCAGCACTGCATCTGTTTGTTGAAACATTTTCAGTTAATGTTCCATCAATTCCTGGAGCCATGTTTTTAGCCAATGCCTTCAGTGCAGCTTTGCCCTCTTCCTTCAGTACCATCGGTTCCTGGTCATTCGCTACTTCTTGAAATGGCTGAGTGACAACCAGTTCTCTCTGGTATATTGACTCTCCTTCCATCTTCTTCTGATGTGTCCTGAGTCATTTAATATTTTCACTGTAGACTCCTTCATGATTGCAACTCGATGCTTGAATTTTTTGTTCAGTTCTTTCAGCTTGAGAAATGCAGAGCATCTTCCTCTCTTTTGGCTTTTTGCACACATCATTATACTTGACTCTGTCTTCTCAAGCCACCCTTTGAAATTTTCTCTTCGGTTCTTTTACTTAGTCATTCTTTCCTTTTGCTTTAGCTACTTGACATTTAAGAGCAAGTTTCAAAGTCTCTTCTGACATCCAATTTTCTGACATCCAGTTTGATCTTTTCTTTTTTCCAGTCTCTTTAATGACTTCTTGCTTCCTTCAAGGATGATGTCTTTGACGTCATCAAGCAATTCATCTGGTCTTGGGTCACCATTGTTCAATGCATCAAACCTGTTCTTAAGATGATCTCTAAACTCAGGTGACATATACTTAAGGTCATACTTATTTCTCATGGACTTGTTCCAGTTTTTTTCAGTTTGATGTTGCATATAAGCAAGTGATGGTCTGTGCCGCAGTCAGCACCTAGTCTTGTTCTGACTGCTGACATTAAGCTTTTTCTTTCTCTCTTTCTACAGAAGCAGTTGAATTGATTCCTGTGTGTTCTGTCTGGAAAGATCCATGTGTATAGCTCTACAATGATGAAAAAAAAGAATTTGCAATAAAGAAGTTATTTGTCTTGCAACTATTTTTCCATTTCTGGCATCATTTCTGCCACCAAGGCCATATTTTCCAACTACTGATTATTCATCTTTGTCTCGAACTTCTCCATTCCAATCACCAGTAATTATCATTGCATCCTGATTGCATGCTTGATCAATTTTGGACTGCAGAAGCTGGTAAAAATCTTCATTCTCTTCATCATTAGCCTTAATGGTTTGTGGATAAATTTGAATAATGGTTGTATTAACTGGCCTTCCTTGTAGATATATAGATATTGTCCTATCACTGACAGCACTATACTTTGGGACAGATCTTGAAATGTTCTTTTTGATCATGCATGCGACACCATTCCTCTTCAAGCATAGTAAGATCATATGATTGTTGGATTCAAAATGGCCAGTGTTGGTCCATTTCAGGTCACCAATGCCTAAGACATCGAAGTTTATACATTCCATTTCATCGTGGACCATTTCCAATTTTCCTAGGTTTGTAGTTCATACATACCATGTTCCATTTATTAATATATGCTTGTAGCTGTTTATTCTCATTTTGAGTCACGTCACATCAGCAAATTAAGATCCTGATGGCTTTACTCCATCCACATCGTTAAGATCGACTCTACTTTGAGGAGCTAGCCCTTCTCTAGTCATCTTTTGAGAGACTTCCAGCCTGGTGGGGGCTCATTTTCTTGCACTATAGCTAACAATGTTCCACTGCTATTCATAAGATTTTCACTGGCTAATCCTTTTCAGAAGTAGACTGCCAGTTCCTTCTTCCTAGGCTGTCTTAGTCTGGACACTCAGCTGAAACTTGTCCACTGTGAGTGACCTTGCTGGTATCTGGATAGCAGTGGCATCGCTTCCAGCATCATAGCAACACACAAATGCTGACAGTACAACAAACTGACAGACAAGTAGGGGTAAGACATAGGGTAGAATAGTCGCTACGGCCATATGTCTTAGCCTGAGATCTTATGATTGGTACGTGTGGAGAGACAATTACAAAGAATGAAATAAAATAATAAAGAAGAAGAATCTGAAGAAATATAAACTCAAGAGTTGCTAGAATTAAAGAAGACAAAAGAGTAATGTCAGAGAGGAGGGGGAAAGCTTTCAGTTACTTAAAAATCACCAAATAGCACGTATAAGAATGAAATCTAGACACAAAACAGTGAAATTTTAAGAATAAGGAGATATTCCAAGAGCTTTTAGAGAGATAGAGAAAATGAATCAAATTTGCAGCAAATTTCTCAGCAGCAATATAGATTATAAAAAGAAAATGAAGTAATATATAAGGCACTGAGAAAATAGACAACCTTAGAATTTTATGTCCAGCTACAATAGCATTTATTGAGAGAATTAAATAAAGATATTCTCAGTCATATAAGGCCCCAGAGTGCAAAAGTCTCCCCACGAAATGGATTTGTGGTGTGAATTGTCGTTTTGTAATATGGACTATCTTTAGAGTACTAATCAAAGGATAACGTGGAACTGCCATGTCAAGGTCAGATAGCGAAAACTTCTGCAAAGTTGAGTATACGTTCAAGTGTGAGTCAGAGCGACCTGTTTTAAGCATTGTGATGCACGGTCTGGAACAGAACCCTGACTTGTCATTTTTTAAAAATAAATACAGCATTTTATTCTTGTGTTGCCAGTGAGACTCAACTTAGTAAGCTCCATCGTGGCTATCACTGGTGGTGGCCGGGCACCATCTGGTTCTTCTGGTCCCAAGTCGATGTAGGCACCCACTCATGTGGGTCTCTCTATCTTCTGGGTTGTCTTTCCCCCATGTCATTTTGGTCCTCAGTGAGCATCCGTTTCTGCTGAGTTGGGACCATTTGCTGTGCCCTCAGATGGCAGCTTGACAGCTTGGCACCTTTTAAGACCTCAGACACCACTCACCAATGTGGGGTGCAGAGAGCCCTCTTAGCAAAATGCTAGTTGTGCCAACTGGCCTCGATTTCGCCTAAGGGCATGGTCCCCTGCCCCCTGCCCCCTACCCCAGCTACTCTATCCTTGCAATATGGGGTTAAGATGGAAGGAGTACTCAAGTTATGCTGAAGTCCACTTAATGTGGTTCTTGTTTCTAATGTGTGCTATCACCAATTTCACCCAACCAGATTTCTAGCAACTATCTAATCTAAACCCTCCTCCCTCACCCTCCTTCCCTCCCTTGCAGCTGTCAAAGAGTCCTCACTGGCAACACAAGAATAAAAAGGGGTGCATCCTGAGATCTCCACTAAAAGATCTCAGCTGATGGTCCAGCAGTTTCGGAGTTCCCCTGGGAGCATGGCCCCTGGCCCTGGTGCTGCCCTTGCCCATAAATCATAATGAAGGTCCACTCTTTGGACAGGAATGGATTGGACTTGGCAAAGCAGAGTGACCATATATTGGATGCACTTAATGGTTCTATACATCTGTAAGGTATCATCCTGCTGACCTCTGGCTGAAAGAAGGAGAGTGGGTGGAGAGGAGCGGAAAGGAGGCTGTTGGGAGAATGAGACATGTATGGAGCAGAGAGGAATAGTGTGCTGTCACAGGGCAGGGAGAGCAGCGGAAGCTGCATATAGGTGGGCATGTAAATTTATACGGGAATGTACATTTTCACTCAGTCATATTAAATAAAAAATTAAAAAAAGAATCTTAAAAAATAAAAATAAAAACAGCTAAAGAAACAATAACTAAAATACATTAAAGAAAAAGTTTCCAAAGAGTTCATGAGTGATACAAGTCTAATTCATTTAGGCAACCCAGTCATTTAAACTGAATTTGTTAGAGACTGATGTTGGCCAGCCAGTACTAAGATTCTAGGTATTTGTTTTTATTATGATTACTTCTAGTCTACGTGGCGTGAACACCGTCCTTCCCATGGAGCTGGGGCACAGGAAGGTTACAACTAAAAGAAACAGACAATTAGCGTTAAAAGCAGCTGCACTGAGGAGTAAGGGAGGTCCTTGCATTTCACAATTAGAAGTAACATGGCATAATTCCAATATAAACCTTAAATTGTAATTCATAAAGACAGACACAAAATTACCGGTATAGATTTGTGATTAAGCTGCTTCTCACATGAGCAACTTTATGAAGCATATTTCTCGAATGAGTAGCAGTAGAAATATATTCATTTTAGGATGGTAAATTATTTTCCCCTGGAATGACTAGAAAGGTCAGCTAATCAGACATGAATCCATATGGCTGATAGAAGAGTCCAGGGGCTCATAATTGTGCATTGGCATAAAGAGCTATTCCCAAGAGTTAGGCACCTCCTAAAGAGATACTGTGCTGTTCCGTCACTTTTATTACTGTCCGGTAACCTATTCTATCAAAATAATTGAAATGGAGACCTTAAATGATATCTAGCAGAGGGATCTTACGACACCAAAATAACTTGCCTAAATTATCTACATAATTTCATTAACTCTCCATTTTATGCAAACTATGTTGTCCTTGAAAATCCTGGTGGCATAATGATTAAGTGCTACACCTGCTAACCAGAAAGTCAGCAGTTCAAATCTGCCAGGGGTTCCTTGGAAACTCTATGGAGCAGCTCTACTTTGTCCTATGGGGCCACTTCGAGCCTGAATCGACTTGACAGCAGTGGGTTAGGTTGTCCTGAAGAGGCCTAGGTGGCGCAGAGGGCTCAGTGCTCTACTACTAGCTGAAAGGCTGGCAGTTGGAACTCTCCCAAAGATGCCTCAGAGGTCACAGCCTTGAAAAGTCTTGGAATAGTGCTGTTCTGCACACATGGAGTCACCATGAGTCACAGTGGACAGGATGACAACTAATAGGTTGCCCTGACCTCAGTGTCCACGTGTATTAGCATGCATAATTATCTTCAAGACAAAGGCACATTTTTATATGTTATATGAGAACATAGATGTGATTCTTCAGTTTTGACACATTTCAGTGTGTTCTTCCTTCTATTGAGATGTTTCCCAAGTGCATATTTTATTTATTTTACAAATAACCCAAGAATAGATTTAACCACAGAGAGTCTCTTCTCCGAAGAAACGTAACGTCTCTACAAGGTAACACTCATTAGTAAACTTTTTAAAAACAATTTTCATATTGACATAAATGTATTCGTGCTGTTTCACTTGTGATATTCAAAGTACTGTACCTGTAGTAGAATCCACGGAGACAGTGCATACCTGAAGAGCCTCTGTGGCAGTTAGAACTTAAAGACGGAAGGATTGGGAACCCTCTCAGCAGATGGAATGGCCGACATGGCTGGGACTGAGGATTTGCATGAATATGAATTACAAATAGCACAGATAACATGGTGTTCAAAAGCCGTTACGCATCTTGAATGTCAAAGTCATTTAGCTGACATTTGGAGGGACATAATTACCTTAAGAACATGGAGACTGGCTGGCTGAAATTGCATGGGCAGAAAATCATGGAGCACACAATGGCATTGCTTTGGCAATAGTTGTTACAAGCAGCCAAGGCCAAGGAAGCCAAGAATGGCACATGTTAATGCAGTGACATTTTTCAATGTGTGTTGCCATTTCAGAAATATGCATATGAGGCTTAAATAACCTCTAACCCGACAAAATAATCTCAAGTAAGCCCTAGCACTGGTAGTACAAAGAAAACTGTTCATTCGCATTGCATACACCAGGTTTCACATATTTCAAACATTAGAACTGTCTCTAACATTACTAGGCTTCAAAAGTTTCATCATTGACAGTAGGTTTACTTGGAATTCACTGAACGGTACCCAGAGTATTTGCATTGAAAAACACAGACCATTCTTCATTTTAGAATATTTACAAAAACAGCTTTCTGTATTAGCATAAATCATCAACCAAAAATTTAAGTGTGCATGTTAAGTTAAAAAATAACATTTTTTCTAAGTTTCTCATGTATCAGGGTATGTGAGAGTGAGGGATTGTGAGATAGTCAGGAAGTGTACCGGACAAAACACACATAATAACAAGTCAGACCCTGCTTCTCTGGAAGAGGTATTTGCCACCTGGGTCAGGAACTTACAAGACATCATTTTTAAAAAAAACATGTTGTACAGTCAATGCCAACCCATAGCCACCCTACAGGACAGAGTAAAATTGTCCCATAGAGTTTCCGAGGAACGCCTGGTAGATTTGAACCGCAAACCTCTTGGTTAGCAGCAGTAGCACTTAACCACTACACCAGCAAGAGAATATATATGACTACATTTTGTCACCAGTGCTGGCCTTTGATATCAAGCATCATGTTAAGGGACACTGGAAGAAAGGGAGGATGCCTTCATATTTCATCATATGATCACACACCATTTCTGAAATACTGATTGAAATTCAACACAAGTGATAAAATGAGCCCTTTAATACCTACCCACATAAAAGGAAATCAGTGAACCCTAATTCATATTTCATTTTGAAAAATGGATGAGGTCTTTGTTTAGTAAATCAAAAGCCCAGATTGTGGTAAGCATTCAGAGTCTCAGCAAGTAGACTTTGACTTAGACCTCTACTTGCCTCCACTCTGATGGAACCTTGAGGAACCCAGACCTGTAGACTATCTTCTCTTTCCACCTTCCATGACACCTGTGTTCTATTCTGTATCACTTAGCATTTAATTAAATTTATTCTGTGTTATTTGCATTCTTTCATGTACATCAATCTTTTCTGTTGATTCTACTGATTATTAACAGCAGGGTTAATATTATATTAAATATGCAACTGTGACTCACAGAATGTTGTAGATACATAGTAAAACATCTATGGCTATGCAACAAGGAAAACAAAAAACCACTCTGATTGCCTGTTGTATGCTAGGAACAATGCTAAATTCTGGATTAAAAAAAATAGTCCACAGTACTTTCTGGAGAAGAGATCACAGGCTTTTGGAGAAGTCAGATAAGCAGGAAAAAGAATGTAGAAGTTACAATAATTGACAGACAGGATGACAGTCTCTACCATAAAGAAACACTTCTCACAGCGAGGTCTATGGACTCCACAAGGAGCTCCTGTTAATGAACGGAAATGCACACAGGCAAACTCACAATCACAGGTGAGCAAGGAATTTAGAAAAGAGAGAAAAAGCAAAAAATGGTAAAGTATTCCAAAGACCAAATTTCAAGAATCGTTCCAGATCACACAGTATTAAGTTGCCCTGATTTTTGAAACACAAAAGAGAATAAAACTGATATTAGTTTATCTCTAATTTAATCTGACTTGAATGAAATACTGAGATCATTTTGAAATAGTTGTTAAGTATTCTTGACTAAAGAAATTGACTCCAAAATACAACCATCAGACTCAAAACCGGTTGACACCTTCAGCCACTGAATACTGAGCACCTACTGAGTGCCAGGCATCGCTTTGAATGTTGGGAAAGAAAAGTTAGTAAGACAGACACGTACTCATAGCTTTCAAGGTATTTACTTTTTGAATACAGACTTGGTATATATCACTAGTACAGAGTGTCATGAACAACTTTACAGATATAAGTCATCATATATACCTGATTATTAGAACCGACTCGAGGGCAATGGGTTTGGTTTTGGGTTTTGTTGTCTTATAACAAAGCCCTTGAAATAAAGTACACAGCACGTGCAGTTTAAAGTTTTTGATACGGACCACAAAATTGCTTTTGAGACAAATTTTACAAACATCCACAAGCCCAGCTGCTGTTTCTCCACGTGGACAACATTATCCTCCAAGGGCTTTTGTTTGTTGTCGTGTCTTTCCCCCTTTTATAGTCAAAAAGTAACACCTGAAATTTTCTTTGCTGATGATTTTCTCTGCTGAGGAGATGACTGACATTTTCTTAAATTCATTAGTCGTCTATATCTCTGTGATTGAAACTGTATAAAGCATCTATTGGTTAGTCAGTTGATAGTATCTTTATGCTATAATCAAGAAGTGCAATATGTGTATTTCTGTCTGTAATTTTTATACTTATTTTCCTTTTGACAAAACTGGTATGCCAAAAGTTCTTCCCTACATATGTCAAGTATCACCTCTTTTTAATAGAGAATTACGTTATTACTGTTGTTGTTGGCTGTACAGTCAGCTGACTCACGGCACCCTTGTGTGTAACAGAACTGAATGTTTCCATTGCCACGGTCACTGGTATGTTTCAGTCCATCGTTGTGGTTCTTGTGTCAGTCCAGCTCACAGAGGGTTTTTCTCACTTTTGCTGACCCTCTGCTTTATGGAACATATTGTCCTTTTCTAGCGACTGGCTAGAGCTTTATGGAATGCATCACACATTTTAATCTATTACTCATGTTGATATAGAATATGCTTATGTAATTTGATTGTCGTCCATATTGTAACCAGCAGCATCGGTAGCAGCAGCATAATCTTGTCTCTTAATTTCCAAACCCCAAACCAAAGCTGTTGCCATCAATTCTGACTCATACACAGCAGACCTATAGGACGGGGTAAAACTATCCCCAAAGAGCACCTGCCGGATTGCAACTACTGACCTCCTGGACAGCAGCCATAGCTTTTAACCACTATGTCACCAAGATTTCCTCTTCATTTCCAATATGTATAATTTATTTCCATTTTATGTTTCATTGCATTGGGTAGAACTTCTAAAACAGTGTTCATAATAGTGGTTGTAGCAGCTATAGTCTCATTTTTATTATAATGAAAATTATTGTGCAATTTCAACAACAATGTTAGCTGTTGACATACACATGTATTTTTAATGAATTTAAGAAGAAAAAAAAATCTCAATTTTTCCAGATTTTATTTTTACCAGCACTGGTTTCTCTTAGGCATTAATTCCTAGGAGAGGACCCTGGTGGCGCAGAGGTTAAGCGCTGTCTGTGTCTGCTAACCAAAAGGTCAGCAGTTCAGATCCACCAGGTGCTCCTTGGAAACTCCATGGGGCAGTTCTCCTCTGACCTATAGCTTCACTATGAGTCAGAATTGACTTGCGAGCAGTGGGTTTGATTTTAAGGGTTTAGTCTCCGGGTAGCACAAAGAGTTAACGCACTCTGCTGTTAACAAAAGCTTGGAGGTTCCTGTTGACACAGAGGCAGTTGAGATGAAAGACCTGGAAATTTACTTCTAAAATATTAGCTAATTAATTATATGGATCCTACCGTACTCTAACCCAGCTTGGGCACCGCAAGTAGGGGTGAACTCTACAGCAACTGGTTTTTGGTTGAAACATGAACTGAGACCTTGATGTTTATCTCCTTTGAGTCATTGCAATATATTTAACTAATATCCTAAATTTAAACTCATTTGCATATCATAAGCTATTAATTAAAATTTATTATATTTTAATATGGAAACTCTAGTGCTACAGTTGCTAACCAAAAGGTTGGCAGTTCAAATCTGCCAGGCACTCCTTGGAAACTCTGTGGGGCAGTTCTGCTCCGACCTGTAGGAAAGCTATGAGCTGGAATCAACCCTATAGCACTGGGGTACTGGGGGTTATATTTTAACATGCTGTGGGATTATATTTGCTGGTATTTGTTTTGGGTGTTTGCACATGTGTTTCTACACAAACTTGGTTTATAGTTTACTTTTTATTTGTAGTCTTGATGAGGTTTGGGAAGTTAGGATTTTCAGAGCTTTATATAATACACTTGGAAGGATTCGACATTTTTTTCCTCTGAACCAGGGCAAATTTAAAATTGTAATTATTTTGATTGGTCTTAGGTTACTCTATGGTTTTACGTAGATCTGCCATTTATCAGTGAGAAACTTCATCAAAAGTAGTAAAACATCTGCAAATATTTGGAAGGATAATGACACTTTGTGGCTTGTTCCCATGACAGCTTGAAAAGAATTGGAATTAGGGTTATTATAAGTTGTTATAGGTTGCCACGAACAATAAAAGCTAAGTTTAGCCTGGTGCTCAAATCTCTCACCAACGGCAGAAAAACATTTTAGAGCTAAGGAAATTGTCCACATCTAGAAAACCAGGAATTACTGTTATTTTAAAATACAGAAATTATTATTTTCTATGGCACTGAATTCAATCTCAGGAAACTAACAACTGCAAGTATAGTCGTGAATTTCTGTTAATTAAAATTTACATTGGGTCAGAAGATTTCTGTTTAATATAAACCCAAACAGATATCAAGTATAAAACATAGTTCATACACAGCACAGATTTTATACCTGCCCTCCCACTTAAGTGTAATATTGTATGTGTGTGTGTGTGTGATTTTCTTTATCACTCTTATTCAAGAGTATAATACTTCCAATCTAGAGTCACAGGAAATGAATTTATTTTACAGTATTAAAAATAAAACTCTACCAAGTTCCTTTTCAATAAATGTAATTTGCACATCTTCTAATTGTTCCTCAGCATTAATTATTTTCCAGAAGTTAATTGCTATGAATGCACGTTAACTAACATGATGGAAAGGTGTCATTGAAGTAACTGACAGATTGTTTTTAATAGTCATAGTCTATTTCCCCCAACTATTTGCATTTACTTCAAGGTGCTTGGTTGTTGCTAGGTGCCTCTGAGGTGGCTCTGACTCAGAGCAACGCTATAGGTCGGAGAACTGCCCCACAGAGCTTCCAGGGAGCGCCTGGTGGATGTGAACAGCTGACCTCTTGTTTGGCAGCTGTATCACTTCACCACTATGTTACTTTCTTCCTAACGCCTTTAAATCTTGAGTAACTGCTCACGGAGTAGGCTTTGAATGTGTACTTGGCCATGGCATGAAAATTAGGAAAGAGACATGATGCCGTTGAACTTATGAGAACACAACATTTTCAAAGTTTCAACCGGTGACTTTCAAACTTATGAGAAAAAATACAATACTTCATTCTTTGTCTTGCAAGTCATGGGTTACTTGTGCACACACATGGGTACATGACTGACGTCATTCGGCTCAATGAACAATGCCAAGTTATCAAGGCGTCCATGAGAACTGCTTTCATGGAATTTATTCAGTTATTTCCTTTGGCATGCATTTCCTTGACATTTCCTTCTATTTAAAAAAGGAGAATGATTTTAATGTTCTTCGCTTGGAATTTCTCTGTTTTACTTGGTCAATGTACTTAATTCCTTTCATGCCTTTCAAGTCTCATTTTTTTCATTTATAAATGGAGTTAATTGGATTAGATGACAGCCAAGATCTGATCCTCATATGACATCCTAAAACCTGTAGTTGACAGAAGATCCTGGCATTGCAGATCACTCTAGTGACCTCAGTTAGGCAGACCTGCATGTGAATTACGTTTCATTATTTATCTGCGTTTATTCATAATCGATTAACTTAAAGCCTCTGAGTTTTTTCATATGGAAAATAAGGCTAGTAATTGACCCTACTTCGTTGAGTTGCGAGGAATTTAAATCAGATAGTTTATAAGCATTTTCATAATAACTAGCACATGGTGAGTGCTCAGTAAATGTTATTATTGTAACGATGATGATTCTTCCTTGGACATTTATAGTGTGTTTCTAATCCAGTACTCATATGAATGAGAGTAGTAAATCTTATACAATATTTTTTTATTGTGATCAAGTGAAAGTGTACGATCCAAATCAAGTTTGCATGCCTACCTATCTATAGCTCTTCTGCTCTTCTTGCGCTGTGACAAGACGCTCCTTCTTTTCATTTCATGTTTGGCCTATTCTCTTAACAAGTGCCTGCTCCCTGCTCTCCACCCTCTTCTCTCCCATCTAGAAGCAGACCAGTAGGACAGCCTCCTATGATTGCACGGAACCATGAAGTACACACACCATATGGTCACATTGTGTCCCAAGTCTAGTCCATTTTTCCCAAAGAGTTGACCTTAGTATAGTGTTTCCTAGACAGGGGCAGCAGCAGAGCTATAGAGGCCATGCACCCAGGGGGTCCCCCAGGTTGCTGGACCATCAACTATAATCTTTTAATAGAGTTCTTCAGCTGCATCCCTCTTTTTCTCATGTCACTACAGGGCCTCAACATTGTATTCCCCTTCACAGCTGTCTTTTGGCCAGGCACCATCTGGTTCTTCTGGTCACAGGTTGATACAGCCTCCCACTATATGGGCCCTTCTGTCTCCTGGGTTTTTTTTCCCTAAGCCTTCGTTTTTCTAGCTGATCATCTGTTCTGGCTGAGTTGGGACCATTTCGTGTACCTATAAAATATTTTTTAAAGCTACAATCATAAACAGAGTTTGTGTCATTAATATTTGTAATTCAGTTTTATTCATCTATTACAATATTTCTCATTCATGCAGTCTTCAGAGACATTTAACAATTCCTTACTTTAATCTCTAAAGCTTTATTATCTTTTATAGTAGTCTTTATAGTAAACATCTAAATCTTTATAGTAATTCTTTTAAAGTAATAACTAGAATTTCTAGACCTAGTATGCCTGTTTTGAGTCTTTTTTATATTCTTGTGATTTCACTTGCCAAAAACTAAAATAGTGAGTGCTGATTAAAGTTACATGTTTCACAACATTATGAATGATTGGTTAGTGAGATGTCCCAAGCCACATCCACATGACAGAACAACTCTAGAGGACACTGGATTATAACTTTAGCTTTTAAATTTGTGTCAAAATTTTTAATAGATAGTAGAAATGCAAATAAAATTTACAAATGGCACAGAACTTGATGTAAATATTGAAAGAATAAAATATTAGAATTACAAGGATCTTACCAGGCTGTAAAAATTGGCAAAAGTGACCAAGTGAAATATAAAAGGGGAAAAATCAAATACCAAAAGCCTAAGCATGTGGCAAAATAAATTTGAAGGAAGCGATTTTTCTGTCAGCTGCTTCTGTGAAAAGGAATTCAAGCTTGAGTGAATCACAGCTCAGTAGATAATATCCTTGTTTTCCTCTCAAAAAATTGTGTATAATGCAGTCTTAGGCTTGATTTTAATTAAAGCATAGGTTACAGAAGAATGATGCCGAAGCTCCACATTGTTCTGTGCTGAAGAAACTACGCTGAGACACAAGCGACCTGACAGAAATTGGATTTTATGTGGTTCTGGGTACCACACTTTGAGTGTCACATTGAACGATGAGGAAATGTTGGATGACTCTCAACAGAACAGGCATGGTTCTGAAAATTGAACAATTGAAACAAATAACATACATTTATCATGGAGAAGGAAAAGTGGAGGGATTGCACTTGGTTCCCAAAGCCTGGTGAAGAAAGAACAAGTAAAATTTATTATTTTGGTAACATAGCCTACTATTTACAAACTATTTCTGCATGAAAGCATGGTTTTACTTAAAAAAAATCACATAAAAAATCCAACAAGTTGCTGACAAATCACAAACATTGCTACATGAGTTTTTCTAAATACCAATTTCATTTTTCAGATGTTTAAGTAGATAAGGATACACAAAGCACGCATATAAAAATACATATTAAGGCAAATTAATGAAGGAATGAAGGAAGTCAAAAGAATGTAGACTGCTTTATTAGGACCGAGGAGCAGAATGAATACAACTTTTAACAGGTAAGGCAGTGAATGTTTATAAAATTCTAATGATCATGAGATTTGAAATAAATTAACTGCAATTTCCACCTCACACAGCCCAGTTATATAACTCACCACTATCTGTGGCTTTCTGAATGTTCTTTGTCTCAGAACTTTCAGGGGCTTTCTGTAAGTGGGTCAACCACAGTGCCTCATTATAGAAAAAATTTTTGATAGCCATTAGATGAAGCCATGACTAATGGTCAAAATATTAAACAGCAGTAAGATAGATGTATGAGTGTCCTGGTGCTGCAGTGGTTAAGCACTCCATTGCTAGCCAGAAGGTCTGCAGTTTGAATCCACCAGCAATTCCATGGTAGAAAGATGTTGACAGTCTGTTGCTATAAAGACTACAGCCTTGGAAACCCTATAGGACAGTTCTACTGTGCTCTGTAGGATCACTATGAGTCAGAATCAACTGGAGAGCAATGGAGAAAGGGAAGACTTATGGAAAGACATATGATGGTACAAGCACTTGGCTGCTAACTAAAACGCTGGTGATTGGGACCCACCCAGTGGTTCCAGCTCTGGGAGAAAGACTTGGTGATCTGGTCCCATAATAAATATCACTGCCAAGAAAACCTCGTGGGGCAGTTCTACTGTGTTCCATGGAATTACTAAGTTGAAATCAATCACATGGCACTGAACAACAAGGAAGATGCGTTGTTGGTCGCTGAACACTTAGATACAAATAACAGAGTTCTCAAAGCCCCTAATGGTACCTGATTTTAGTAGTTCAGTTTCTGGGTCACAGGAAAACCCAGACGGTCCTGAGGAAGAAGTGTTGATGGGGTTGGGTTCTGCGAAGTTGTCGCTTTCCTACTGATATCAAAGTCTTTCAAAGTTTCAGCACCTGAGAAGTTGACTGTTATCCATATAAACTTATGTATCCATGTAAATAAGATTTTATAAACTGGAGAAGTTGGGACAAGTAAAATTAAGTACCTCCTACTTCTAGAGTGAGGATCGAGAAAATTAAGAAGTCATATACCTATGTTACAGATGATATATGAAGGATATAGTTTTAAATTCAATAAAAATGTACATTCTGTCTTAAAGAAATTCTACTTTAACATGTTTTTAATGAAATGCCACCTCTTCGGAAAAACCTTCCTGGCCACCTTACTAAAAACAAAGTAGGTTTCCATAAGTAGTTAGTGATTACCAAGGCTAGGAGTGAGGGGAAATGAGTTCTTCCTACTTCTCCTTACCCATAGGATGCATTGGATATAGGAAAACTACCAGTTAAGATTGTGAACTCATCCTAGAAAAAGTGCTACAAACCTCATTGCTGAATATTACTATGGTCACCTTCGAAGAACTGCCCCTGGGAAGCTAGGCACTAATGCCAGCACCTAGGCTGCCCTTCAAAGCTGTTTTGGAAACTTTTTTTCTGGAATGGCCATTCTGGAGCAGATGTGTTGTATTACCCTTGATGTCCCAAATGTCACCAAAATGTTCTCATTTCCATATTTCCTTTATCTTCAAGTAAAGAAAAAGTCACTGGGAGCCAGATCAGATGAGCCAGGAGGGTATTCCAATCCAGTTATTTGTTTACTGGCTAAAAACTCCCTCACAGACAGCTATACAGCTAAGTCAGTAAGCTTGCCACCACACCACTGTGTGCAATGGTCATTCCAGAGAGTTCCAAAATTTCCCAGAAGGGTGGACTAGATACTGGCATCAGTGCATATCTTCCAACGGGGAGGACTTTGAAGGTGATCGTAATGATATTCAGCAATGAGGTATGTAGCACTGACAAACAATTATGTTTCTGGATTTAATTGTCAGACCTCACATATTAATTAATGGTGGTGGGGTAATTAGGAAGAAAAAAATGGTTACAAATTTCAAGAACATAATCAGTTTCTCTGAAGTGCACATGTAGAGTTTGATGAAGTTTTTATGTTTTGTTGTCTGTATGCAGCTGTAATAAAAACAAAGTAGGTTTCGTAACTCCTCTTAGCTCCCTTCTCATTCATGTGTCTGTATCGTGTACCACAACTTGCAAGATGTTAAATTTACGTATCTGTTTCTTTAGGTGTCAGGGTTTGGGATTTATTTTTTACCTGTACTTTGCTTGACTAGCGTCCCTGGGTGATGCAAAATGATTTAACTCCTTGGCTTCTAACACGTAGGTTTGTTGATTCTAGTCTACTTTGGGGGTCTCAGTAATATGTGTCTGGTGATCTACATCTGGAAAATCAGCCCTAGAAAATCCTATGGAGCACATTTCTACTCTCACACACACGGTATCACTGTGAGTCACAATGACTTGTTAGTAACTGATTTGTTTGTGTTGGGGGGTATATGTATATGTGTTTGAGTATGTGGTGTATGTGTACGTTCTTACCCTGGTTTCCCACTGGAGCACAAGCTTCTTGAGACCAGGTGCATTTTTCTATCATTCATGTCTGTAATTTCTTTTGCATTTCATGGTGACTGGAACACAGATCATCAACATTTTGTTGAAAGAGTTAATGACTTTATATCACCAAGCAAAATTATTTACTCCATGCTGTTTCCTTTTCTTTGATTTTTTTTTCACTTTTGTTTTAGCAATTAATATTGCTTCCCTTCTTTGAATGATTGGAGCTCCTTGGACACAGGGTCACATCTTATTTACCTTCATCATACTTCCAGTGCCAGGCCCACAGGTGGGCCTCGTTACACGTTAGCTGAAAAGATGAGGGGAAACTGAGAAAACAGCTTCTATTCTTACTCAGCAACAAAGACACACTTGTTTGGCCAGACTCTGAGATGCTTAACCACTGGAAGAGTGGACCTCACCTCATAACATTGGGCTTCTTCCAAGATCATATGAGATACCATGAAAATAAAGAAGAGAAGAATACAGGCAATTCCTACCTGGAAGTGTGGTCTTACTCTCAAAGTCATGTGAAAAACTCAGCAGTGAATCACTGACAAATCATAAATGTTGGTGGCCGAGTGTTCCTAATTACATGCTTCAAACAGTGCGTTCTAGGAGATTAAGAGTACAGTGACCTAATTCTCATGTCTGTTCCAATTTCTTGAAAGTTGTATAAACAAGTATTCTGCAGAACTTTACAAAGAGCTTAAATCTTTCTACATCTCAGGTAACCAAGAAGGACACTTGACTTTCTCCTCGAAGGCTTCAGATTTGTCACAGACAGAAGTTAGTTTCTTAACAGCGTGACACAATGCAGCCTCCATGAGAATGACTATGACGAAGTGGGTAAAGGGCTGCTTTGACACTCACACCGTCTGGGAGGGGACCCTCCGGTTGGCCTACTGCTGTTCTCACCCGCTGGCCTCCCCCAAGTGGTGGCAGCTGGTTCTTTGCACTTGAATTGAGGTGCAATGACTATATCAGATTTATTCACATCAAATTATCCATCTTTGTTTGAGAATAATCTGGGAGGGTGGCAAGTTGTACTTTTTTATTAATCTTTCAATTTAAAAATCATGCTGCTAATTGGAAAACAGACTATACTGTGATCACGAGGTGATAGAGTATGCCCCTTTAAGACCTGTGGTGAGATTGCCAGATATAGCAAATGAAAACTACAGAATGCCCCTAATGTTAAATATCAGACAAACAGCAATTTATAGTTAAGTATAGTTTGGGGAAAACCTGGTGTCAGAGTGGTTAAATCTACACCCGCTAACCAAAAAGTCAGAGTTTGAATCTACCAGGTGCTCCTTGAAAATTCTGTGGGGCAGTTCTACTCTGTCCTATCGGGTCACTATGAGTCAGAATCAACTCATCAGCAATGGGTTTTTGTTTGTTTGCCTTAATGTCCCATGCAATATACCTGAACTAAAATATTATTTGCTGTGCCTTTGAAATTTTAAGTGGGCATCTATATTTTAGCTGGCCATCATATACTAAGTTTGAATTCCAGTATTTCTACTAATAACCTTATGCTAGGTTGCTTTACCTCCCTGAGTCTCATTTACCTGGAATATGAGGGTGAACATACTTATCTTTCATGTTTTTCGAGACAATTAAAAGAGACGATGTTGTGTTTCTTGGCACGCATGCCCCATACCCCCCCCAACCCAAAGTGACCTAAATATACTTGTCAATGTAAAGGCTTATTAATAATTTAGTATGGTGACCATGGAAGACACTGACTGGTGCAAAAGATTAGTGAGCTTGGCTGCTAACTGAGAGGTTGCAGGTTTGAATCCACCCAGAGGTGACTTGGAAGAAAAGCCTGGAAATGTACTTCAGAAAAAATCAGTCAATGGAGGGCAGTTGTACTCAATACACACGGGGCTGCCTTGAGTTGAAAGAAGCTGGTTTTTGCTTTTCTTTTGTTATGCTGGCAACACGCAAATCTCAATTACCTAGTGTTAAAAGAGTTTATTTCTCATAAAACCCATTGCTGTTGAGTGGGGTCCAACTCATGGTGACCCTAGAGGCCAGAGCAGACCTACCCACAGGAGTTTCCAAGGAGCAGCTGGTGGATTTGAACTGTCAACCTTTTAGTTAGCAGCTGTAGCACTAATTGTTTCTCCTAGAACCTCTTATTTCTCATAAGAGTTGGTTTCCCTAGGACCTACCATGACTTTGGGTCTTAGGAAACATCTTAGCCATTCACACAGCCATGACCTTGTAGCTGTGCCATTTCAGCATGTGGTCTCTTCCCTAACTGTTAGCAAGAGGCAGGGAAAACCATAATGATTTTACCAATAATTAAATGAAGCAGTCTGGAAGTGATATACTTCACTTCTACACACAACCCATAGTCAAAATTCATCACAGAGCTTCCTGGATGAAGGAAAGAACCGGATGGGAGTGAGCACTACAGGCCTTTCCCACAACATTTATCATAATAAGTGATAGTGGAATCTGCAAGTTAGACAGTACTCAATAATTTGAACTTCTTCCTAATAAAAAATCTCCTTCAAGAAGTGATCAACCCTTTATTTAGCTTATGCTTGAGTGCTTCCCGTGAAATGGGGCTCACAGGCTTCTTACTGCAGACTTTGTTCTGTGACGCTAAAATCTGTTTTCTTGTTACTTCCAAAATATGTGACCATGCTGATTGTCCTGTCAATGCTGTCATTTGATTTAAGAAAGAAAAACAGCTATAAAGAAAACAAAGCAAGTACTGAGAAGGCATAATTATTTCAAGAAGGAAGAATTAAAAAACTGAAACAGTGAATAAATCACTTCAAAAAGCTAAGAATGCTTGAGAAAAATATAACGATGTATAATCTGTCACTTCTGGTTGTCTTTTAATTTCTCTGACTACAATTTACTCTTCAGAAAGTGAGGATGGAAGTGCAGTAAGGGACTTTATTGTCTGCCCGCCCGCCTGCCCACCCACCCGCCTGCCCATCTGCCTGCCTGCCTGCCCACCTGCTTCCCTCCCTCCCTTCCTTCCCTCCCTCCCTCTCTTCCTCTTTCCTTCCTCCCTCCATCACTCCCTCCTTCCCTTTCTTCCTTCTCCCTTCCCTCCTTCCCTTCCTCCCTCTCTCTCTTTCTGCCTCCTTCCTTCTTGCCTCTCCATCTTCCCTCCCTCCCTCCTCCCCTCCCTCTGCTTTCTGCTTTCAAAGGTCACAGCCCTGAAAATTCTGTGAAGCATTTCTACACTGTACACATGAGGTCCTCATCAGGGACAACCAACTAGATGGCAAAGAACAACATACTTGTATGTGCTATTTTATCTTGAAAGAACAATTTTTAAGCAGAAAAAATTCTAACTATTAAAAACAAAACAGCAACAACAACAAAGAAAGCTTAATAGCGTTGGGCCCAACTCACAACCAGATCCTCTACTGTGGAGTCAATTCTGCTCCATCTTCCACAGCACCGCTGGTGGATTCAAGCCACCAGCCTTCAGTTAGCAGTCCATCCCTTTAACTACTGCCCCATCAAGTCTCCTAACTTTGTCCTGTTTCAGCTACACTTTTTCATCTCTTAACCAACCCAATCCCCTGCCATCAAGACGATTCTGACTCACAGCAACCCTATAGACAGAGTAGAACTGGCCCATAGAGTTTCCAAGAAACCCCTGGTGGATTTGAACTGCCAACTTTTGGGTTAGCAGATGTAGCACTTAGCGTTTCCTCTTCACCTATTAGCCAGGTAAAACCATTTAGTGTGCCACATTCTGTTTTAAAAAAATAAAATGTGATGATAGCCGTGCCTAATGCTTGAAGGACTTAATCTTTTTCTGTTCAGCACAAGAAATAGTGATGGAAATACTTGGCACATATTTTCTTTAAAGACACACGAAAAAATTGTTAAGTTTATTCTGACTCATGGCCACCCTATGAAATATAAATTATTCTATAACTAGATTTCTATGCTTCATGTAGTCAAGAGAAAAGCCGTTTCCCTCTCATTTGACATTTCATGCAAATTAGTATCTGGTTTTAATTTTCTCTCTCCTCAGGTTCCTGTTTTAGTTGTTTAAATCTTCTGTACATGGAAAAAATATCACTGAGCACTTCAAAAAGATTAGAGAGCTCTGGGTTTTTTTTGTTTGTTTTGTTTTTGTTTTTGTTTTTTTGGTTTTTGGTTTTCTTTATTTTTGCTTAACTACCCATAATTTTGCATAAGAATATAATCTATTGACAGAGCTCATTTCAAAATGCAGTAAAAAGGTTTAGTGATGACCACTGATTAAAAGAAGATTCCAGTAACACCTGGAATGTGGCACCATGACTGGACAAGGGAGTCTATATTAAAAGGCAATAGTCTATTTGTCTGTATGTGTTAGCGTAAAACATTAACACAGCTCAAAAGTGAAACACATCTGCCAGCTGATTTCGTAGTCCCTTAGACATAATTTTGACTGACCTAAATGTTTCCTATCCATCCCCAAACCTTCCCTCTAATTGTCCTGTTAATTTCAAACTCTACAGCATAACCACAATCAACTACAATGTCATGGAAATTCATACTGGAAATGGAACTAAAAAAATACACTCAAGCTCAGGCTACTTATTTACTGGTGTGCAAACTTCAGCACACTTCTTCCGTTCTCTGGATCACAGTGGCAGGGCCATCTAACTTACAAAGTTGGCACAAGGAATAAATATAAGATGTGTTGCATGCTTGTTCCCCAAACTATAACTACTCCTGTAGTATAAATTCCTTTTCCTTTTTAATACTCACTGAGAAGAACAGATTCATAATAAATGGGTGAGCTAGGCATGGCCATCTTGACAAAGAGATTTATGAAACAAACAAGTGCTAAATACATAAACTGCAAAGAAAAAAAAAGGTCCAAAAATACATAAAAATGTTATATGTTTTTATTTGGTACAGATCTCTCACCACTGCTTATTTTATGTTCAGTGTAATATAGTTATATGAAGTCTGAAAAGTAGGTACGTGAACTCATCCTAGAAAAATGCTATGTACCTCACTGCCGAATATCACTACAGTCACCTTCCAAACACTCCCCTTGGGAAACTATAGATACATTCATGCCAGGGCCTAGTCCACCCTTCAAAGCAATTTTGGAACTCTTTTCTGGAATGACCATCAGAGCTGCTGTCGTTACCACCTTTGATGTCCTGGATGTCATCAAAACGTCTTCCTTTCTATCTTTTCTTTATGTGCAGGTAAAGACGAAAGTCATTGGGGGGGGGCATATTGGGGGAGTAGGGAGGGAATTTCAATACAGTTTTTGTTTACTGGCTAAAAACTCCTCACAGACAACTATACAATTAAGTTTGCAAACTTGCCACGGCACTACCAGGCACAGTGACCATTCCAGAGAGTTCCAAACTTGCCTTGAAGGGTAGACTAGGTGCTGGCGTAGGTACAAAGCTTCCAAGGGGAGTACTACGAAGGTAACCACTGTGATATTCAGCAATGTGGTATACAGCACGTAAAACAATTACATTTGCGGACTTAATTGTTAGACCTCATATATATGTGTGTGTGTTCGTGTATATACATATATACACACTTAACCCAGTAAAATATATTGTTAACTAAATTCTAAAGTAATAACAAAAGAACTCTGGCTATGCCTCAACCTGTAATTATCTCACCCCTCGCCAAATAATTTTCTTTTCCTTTAAAGCCATCATTACACATTTTATCCAATGTATTTTGTAGATCCAATTTCTGTCTCCCTGAAGAAGGGGGCCAGTTTCCATCCTGTTTTATGGCTAAGACACTGAATGGTTTATCATGAATTTTACCCATTTGATATATCCATTTATTGCGGAACTCTGTCAGACTGCTTTGAAGTGGTGCTAGCACCAGTCAGAGGGAAAGTCATCACATAAAGCAAACAACAAAAAAAAAATCACTAGTGAGATCCAGATCTCAAGAACTTTGCATCTGAACTTTCCATCTGGAAAATCAGTCAGTATTGATTTATAATTACTATACTGGACGTCATAGAGCCTTAAAGATAGTCTACACTGCTAGCTCATTTTCAAATGTGTTTCTTCTTTTTCCATGGCCCGCAGCTCAACTACATTTCTCAGCCTTCCCTGTAGTATGTTGGCACCAAATGACTAATTTCTAGTAAATAGAATTTTATAGACAGTGACTGTGAGACCTTCCACATCTAGCGTATCAAAACCTTTCACATAATACAGTCTCTGTTCCTTGTAATTCCCAACCTTGACAGGAATATATGGTAAATTTTAAAGCTATATGTTCAGGATGAAAGAGTCACAACATGAAGGGACTGTCAGTCGTCTCACGTGGAGAGGTACTCCCACTAGGAACATCAATTTGGACTTCCATGTGAATAAAAAGTAAGCCATTATGACAAGTTAATTAGTCATCAGTACAGCTAAGGACATAATTTAGTAACATGTAATCCAACTGAAGGGAGCCCTGATGGTGAGATGGTTAAAGCACTCTCTGCTAAGCAAAAGTTTGGTGGTTCAAAGCCACTGGTCACTCTGCAGGAGAAAAAACATAGCGGCCTGCTTCTGTAAAGTTTTACAGCCTTGGAAACTCTATGGGGTGGGGCTACTCAGTTTTATATGGTCGCTATCAGTTGGAGTTGACCAGACGGCAGTGAGTTTTGTTTGGAATTCAATAAAATATGGAATATACTGAGTATCATTTGACACAAATGATCACTAAAGATTTTAATATTCATTAACATGTTAACTGGAAAAATATGGGAATTCAAGTGTCCCTGAAGATCTTTCCCTTGGTTTAATCTAAATCCCTGGTCTTTATTATTTAATTTTTAATTAATTATTTTATAAAAGGCAATCATAAGACTTCAACAGAAAAAACAGGGTTGAAGATCAGCTCTTTCCCCTAAGATATAATCTCATCACCACTGTGAAAGTATGACACACTCACCAATGGTGATAACTTGTCTTTGAATAATGCCAGGTTGTATATTTTTAAATGGCCCTCTTCTTAATTCTTTGTTAAGTACTTTTCCTTCATTATTTCCCCCATTGTCTTCAATGCTATGTCTTGGCTAAAGAACATATTAAAACTAAAAGACAATTTATACAATTAAGCTGTATCACTTATTCAAGGATCTCAAATACAAGATGATAATAAACTAAAAGTGATTCATAGAGGATGCACTGTAGGCAAACAAATCTAGGTGAAAAAATTCAGGCTTACCCAGTTCTATCAAAAGACAAAACTACTATCAAAGAAATCTATTTCCACCAACAAAATCTTAGAAATAATTTTTGTGATGGGCCGAGGAGTGTTGCGTATGTATTTTAATCATAGATTTATTTCTAATCTATGCTGTGTGTAGTTGTGCTACATAATAACATTTTAAACACTTCACAATGTTTGATGAAAAAGGAAAAGAATACAAATGCGTTTTTTTCTGTGCTATGAAACAGCGTCCTACTTTGGAAAAATACCCGTAAGCTGAGAAGTTAATGTCAGTACTTGTAATGGAAGAAAATCATTGAGACGAGTTGACCCAGCAACTGCAATAATGGGCGCAAACGTGGTAGCGATTGTGCAGATGGCCCAGGACTGGATGACATTTTGTTCTCTTTATATGGTGTCACTCTTTTAGTCAGCTCGTGCTGCTCGAACAGAAACACCACCAATGTGAGGCTTTAAAAGTCCAAATTCAGTGTGTCACCTCCAGGGGAAGGCTTTCTCTACTACTGACTCTGGAGGGTGGAACTGTCATCAATCTTCCCCTGGACTGAAATTTTCTGAGGTGCAAGGATCCTAGTCCTTCGCAAAAGGACATGCCCAGCTCCTGGCACAGCGACCATTCCAGAAAGTTCCAAACTTGCTTTGAAGAGTAAACTAGGTGCTGGCGTAGGTGCACAGCTTCCGAGGGGAGTACTACGAAGGTGACACAACAGAATGAAACACTGCCCTGTCTTGTGCCATGTCAACAATCCTTTCTACGCTTATGGCTATTGCTGCAGCCATTGTACCATGGGATGTCATGGATTGAATTGTGTCCCCCCAAAAATAGGTGTAGCCATGTGCCTGGGCCCTGATTCCCTGTATTCTATGACGGTCCTCCATTTTGTGATTTTTCTGTGCTGTATGTTAAAGGATTAGGGTGGGACTGTAAATCCCTTCAGAAGATCACCTCCCCGCTCCACTATAAAGGGAGTTTCCCTGGAGTGTGGCTTGCACCGTCCTTCATCCTTTCATCCTGCAAGAGATGAAAAGAAAGGGAAGCAGGCAGACAATTGGGAAACTCACACCATCAAGCAAACAGCACCAGAAGAAGAGTGTGTCCTTCAGACCTGAAGTTCCTGCACCAAGATTCTCCCTGGACAAAGACTGATGCAATACTGGACTTTCCACCTCAGATGACAAGAGGAAAAGCCTTCTCATGGAGTGGCATGCTGAATTTGGACTTGTAGCCTACTGGACAAACTCTCCTTTGTTAAAGCCATCCACTCTGGTATTTCTGTTAGAGCGGCCCTAGCTGACTGAAACAGCAACAATACTAACAACACAATGAAACACTGCCCAGTCTTCTGCCATGTCCACAATCATTTTTACACTTAAGGATATTGTTGCAGCCACTGTATCAGCCCATCTCATTGAGGGTCTTCCTCCTTTTTCGCTGACCCTCCACTCTACCACATATGATGTCCTCCTCCAGGGACTGACCCTTCCTGACAACATGTCCAAAGTATGTAAGACATAGTCTTGCCATCTTTGCTTCCAAGGAGCGCTCTGGTTGGACTTCTTCCAGAATAGATCTGTTTGTTCTTTTGGTGGTCCATGTTGCATTCAACATTCTTCTCCAACACCACAATTCAAATTCACCAATTCTTCTTCTGTCGTCTTTGTTCACTGTCCAGCTTTTGCATGTATATGATGCAATTGAGAATACCATGGCTTGGGTCGGGTGACATCTTGGATCAGGTAAGTTTACCATGGCTTGGGCCAGGTGTCATCTTTACTTTTCAATACTTTAAAGAGATCCTTTGCAGCAGAGTTTCCCAGTGCAATGCACCTTTTGATTTCTTGACTGCTGCTTCATGAGTGTTGATTGTGGACCTAAGTAAAATGAAATCCCTGACAACCTCAATCCTTTCTCCATTTATGACTATGCTACTTACTGGTCCAGATGTGAGAATTTTTGTTTTCTTGATGTTGAGGTACAATCCATACTGAAGGCTGTGGTCCTTGATTTTCATCAGTAAGTTTCACAGGTAGAAAGTTGAATATATGTTTCCAAGATATAGTGATTCAGATCTTTAAGCAGCCTAGTGTAGCTGACAGGTAAGGCATCACCAGTCCAGGTTACTCATTATTGCCTGTGTCCAGAGATCTTCCTTCCAGCTTTTAAAGAGTGACCGAAAGTGTTTGCTGATCTCAGAGGGGTGGGGGTAGGGGGTGGATGGAGAAGTATTGGTTCACTAATACTCCAGGTGTCCTTCCATCAAGTCTTCTCAGTTGCAAATTTCTAGATAGAACAGATTGTTCTCTTCATGCTTTCCCAAAGGACTTCTCACTCTTTCACTTACCTGTTGCACAGTTGCTTATCTCTAAGACATGTAAGAACAGACAAATATTGATACTAAAAACCAATTCATTATTTTCTCTAGTGGTATAGAGGTTAAGAGCTTGTCTGCTAAATCAAAGGTCAGCAGTTTGAAAACACTCTCTGCTCCCTGGAAACTCGATGGAGCAATTTGACTCTGTCTTGTAGGGTTCTATGAGTCACAATCGACTCAACAGCAATGAGGTTTTTAGATTCACATTTTAGCTGACATTTTCTCATTTGAAGTCTGCTTCTGTGACAGTCAGAGACTAGGAGTAAATTTTGGTATCTTATAGCCAAGTGCCATCGAGTCGGATCCGTATCTGATACGTTATCCCATAAATTTGGTGCTGCTCTCTTGGTGGTATGAGGTTCCAAACTCTCTGCTTGCTTCTCTTTACATCCCAAGAGACTGTCTCAAAGCACAATATACTCTTATAGATTGAGTCCTGCCTCAGTAACCACTCATCCTCCCTCCTAAAATCATAGAGGCAGGATTTGCAATATATAAGAACCTCACACGATAATGGGAATCATAGCCCAGCCAAAATGCTACATATATTTTTTGAGGGGGTGCACTTCAATCCATGACACTGACAATCATAGTCTGTCTAAGTTGGCAAATCTTTTGGGGAGGACATAATTCAACCCATGACAGCTGTACATATTCTTGCTAACAACAACAAAATAAATAAAATTTAAAATAACAACAAAGAGTCAGCAACACTTGGGGCTGGAAAAGCCAAAAATGTAGATAGAGGATTATTAAGCTTCCTGCATAGGAAGCACTAATAAACTGATTAAAAATGACAAACATCCCACTAGAATATTTAGCCAAGATCATGAATTGGCAAGTCACAAATGATAAAATGGAAACTACAGGAGGAAGTTATATTATTGGACCTCACTAATAAAATTAAAACCACCGATATATATCAATATACTCATATTCAAATTGGAATATATTATTATAGAAATAATAATAGCTATTACTGGAAACCAAAAACCCCGCTGCCGTTGAGTTGCTGCCAACTCATAATGACCCTATAGGACAGAGTAGAACCGCTCCATAGAGTTTCAAAGGAGTAGCTGGTGGATTCAAACTGGTGGCCTTTTCATTAGCAGACATAGCATTTAACCACTAATGGATAATTTCTACCATTAATCAAAATGAATTTCCGCATATATGCGAAAAACCTTATTTGTTTGTTTGTTTTAATGTCATCTGCTTTTTATAGAAAGTAAGCTAAGGAAGCAAATGAAGGTAAGAAGTTGATCAAATAATTACAACAAAGAACTGGGGGAAAACAAAGCAAAAATTATTAAGAAGGTATTTTTTAATGTATAACACCAAATCAAACCGACCACTGTCAAGACAATTTCGACTCATAGTGACCCTATAGGACAGAGTAGAACTGCCCTATGGAGTTTCCAATGAGTGCCTAGTGGATTTGAACTGCCACATCTTTATCTCATTTCTTTTGTAAAGATTTACAGCCTTGGAAACTCCACTCAGACAGTTTGACTCTGTCCCATAGGGTTTTTATGAGTCAGAATCAACTCAGCAGTAACAGGCATGCATGTTTAAAACACATAAATGACTCTTACATTTATAATAAAACCATTCTTCTTAACAATTATTAGCCATTTGAAATAAAGTAATGATGATTTATTCAATCATATATTGAAAAATATTTATTGATAAACTGTACATGCAATACACATTCTAATTTGTGGAGATACAAATTTCACAGATATATTTGTAATAAAAATATTGATATAAGTATATTTTTATGTAGGTTCTAACATATTAAAGTTAACTAGTAAACATTTGTTATTTAAATGTAATATAACTAATGAAAGAGGAATAATGGAGGCACATTTAAACTAAAACAGGAACACAAAGGAAATAATCTTAACTTCAGTGTGTAATTAGTCATAATTAAACAAATGAAAACATCAGAAGTAATCTTTTCCTTTAATTTCCTTGGGGTTCAATCCCATTAGGAAGCTCTGGTGGAATAATGGTTAAGAGCTGAGGCTGCTAACCAAAAGGTCGGCAGCTCAAATTCACCAGGCATTCCTGGAAAGTCTATGGGTAGTTCTACCCTGTCGTATAGGATTGCTGTAAGTTGGAATCAACTTGATGGCATCTTTTATTTCAGTCTCCTTAAATACTTAGATTGGGGGAAAGGAATACAAAGGCAAAGGAACTAAACATTCACTTAAGTTAGAAGAATAGACTAAAACCTAAGACAGTAAGGGAAAAAAAAAAAAGAACCATAGTATGAGTAGAAATTAATCAAGAGCTAAACACATATTTGAGATCAACAGAATCTGAGGTTGATTCTGTAGAAAAAATGAAGAACAAATGCTTTGGCTACACTAATCAAAATAAAAAGTCAAAAAAAACAGACAAATGCCACTAGAAATAAAGAACAGGACATAACTACAAATCCAACAGAAATTTTAAAGAAAACACTATTTCAGGTTTACTTGAATAAAACTGAAAAACTTGAAGGAAGGAAAAAGTTTTGAGAAAAAAATATGCACCAAAGATGTCTCCAAAAAAATTAAAAAAGAAAAAGAAAGCAGAAATTGTCATATAGCCTCTGAAGATACTGAATCAGAGTTTAAACTCTTTCCACAGAGACAGCAACAGTCGTAGATGATTTTACAAGAGATTTCTATCAAATTTGTAAGGAAAAAGAATTCCGCTAGTATCCAAACACCAGTGGTCCACGACCTAGTAACAAAAGTAAGCAAGAGCTTACTTGTCTTTGCTCTCTGTACACTACGGATCAGTCAGAAAGCACAAATACTCATGCTTACCTTGCTGGGTCATCCACTCCAGGGAAGTAAACTTGAAAAGAATTTTTGATTCTGTAGTGTCAGGAATTGAATTGTGTCTCCCCAAAACTATGTATAGTAATTTGGCTGGGCCACAATTCCCTGTATTCTGTGGTCGCCCTGCATTTTGTGATTTTCTAATACTGTGAATCCTACTCTCCGCCTGTGGTTAACACAGTAGATTATGTTAGAGAATATTAGGGTGGGACCGTAAATCCCTTCATAAGATCACCTGCCTGCTCCACTGCGAAGGGAGTTTCCCTAGAGCGTAGCTTGCACCACCTTGTATCCTTTTATCCTACAAGAGAGAAAAGGAAAGGGAAGCAAAGAAAGTTGGGAACTTCACACCATCAAGAAAGCTGTACCGGGAGTACAGCACGTCCTTCAGATCTGAGGTTTCCGTGCCAAGATGCTCACCAACCAAAGACTGATATAACACAAGGACTTTCCCCCAGAGATGACAGAAGGAAAGTTCTTCCTCTCAAGCAGAAGCCGTGAATGTAGACTTGTAATCTACTGGACTGTGTAAGAATAAACTTTTCCTTATTAAGCCATCCACTCGTGGTATCTCTGTTAGAACAGCACTAGCCGACTAAAACATGTAGGAAGATACTGTGCCATTGTGAGACAGATGCCAGCTGTACCCAGAAGCAGAATTTTTGACATGGTGAAAATATGAAGATTGAAATTTTTCACTACAGGCAATCTGGTAAACAAGGTAACCACCATACTGACCTTGTTTAATGGATAATCTGTCCTTGTCAAATGCCTCCACAGAAAAGAAAAAGGGGAAACACACCATAACCTACTCCATGAGTTCGGAATAACTTTGAAGCTATCTTAGTCATCTAGTGTTACTATAACAGAAACGTCACAAGTGGGTGGCTCTAACAGAGAGAAGTTTATGCTCTCATAGTCCAGTAGGCTACAAGTTTGGATGCAGGGTGTTAGCTCCAGGGGAAATCGTTTTCTCTCTTTTGGCTCTGGAGGAAACTCCTTGTCACCAGTCTTCCCTCTGCCAAGGAGCATCTCAGTGCGGGAACTTCATACCCAAATGACACACTCTGCTCCTGGAGCTGCTCTCTTAGTGGCATGAGGTCTTCCCTCTCGGCTTTCTCCCCTGTCCTTTTTATCTCTTGGCAGATAAAAGGTGTGTCGTCCATGCCCTGGGGAAACTCTAGTTACAATAGATCAGGAATGCGACATGGGTAAGGATGTTACACTTTCACTCTAATCCTCTTTAACATAAAATTACAATCACAAAATGGAGAACGATCACACAACACTGGGAATCATAGCCTAACCAAGTTGACCTATATTTTGGGGGGATACAATTCAATCCATGACATTCTGTCCTTTGATCTCCCTCAAAACATCACATCCTTGAAACATGCAAAACATATTCATATCATAGCAAAAATCTTAACTCCAAGTCCAAAATCCAAAAATTCCTCTTCATCTGTGAGATGAAGAATACAAGTTACACACTTCCAATCGTACAGTGGCACAAGTTAGACATTTTCCTTACAAGTGGGAGAAACTGCAAGAAAAGAAAGGATAGAAGGCACTAGGCAAGTCAGCAGAACCCGTTACATTAGCCCTCAAGGCTTTGAAAATAATCTTCTATGCTCTGACCCTGCCCTCCAGACTCTAAGTATTGGTTACACTCTCCAGATTCTGAGTGTAAGCCCTTTGGCACTCTGGGTCCTACTGGGTCAGCCTGCTGGGTCAGCAACTCTGTTCCCTCAGCTTTAAACATATCACTCTCTCTGTCTACCTGAGTGGCAGTGCCATTCTTAGAAAACACCAGAGGCCATCGTACTACTCTTTGAAACCCTGGAGTTCATGGACATAATTTTTGAGACTAAGGCAGCTCAGCTTGTGTTCCTTCTTTTCTGTTTCTTGATTTCTTGACTTCTCGCCACCTCATGCTTCAAGCCCCCATCTGCCTTGCTGGTACAAGAGTTTCAAAGCTCTGTAGCTCCACCAATAAGTATCTGGAGACACCCTACACTGCCAAGAAGCCTCCTAAGCACAGGCACTCAGTCCTGTACGTGGTCAGCTCCAGTGTTGCGTGTTGCTCTTCTCATCATGCTGCTTCGAGTTCTTTGCTGCTGCCACTTCTCTATCAGTTTAGTCTTAAAACTGTTACCACATTTTAGATATCTATCAGAGCAGCACCCTGGTCCCTGCACTAAATTCTGTCTTAGTCATCTAGTGCTATTATAATAGAAATATCACAAGTGGATGACTTTAACTAAGCTTACTCTCTCACAGTACAGTAGGCTAGAAGTCCAAATTTAGGGCACTGGCTTCAAAGGAAGGCTTTCTTTTCTCTGTCGGCCCTGGAGGAAGGTCCTTGTTACTAGTCTTACCTTGGTCAATTCCACTGTAATCCTCTTTAACATAAAGTTACAATCACGCAATACTGAGAATCATGGCTAACCAAATTGACACATATTTGGGGGGGACATAACTCAGTCCACGCCAGATACCAAACACAGACAAGGACACTGCTGGTAGGACTCATGAGGCAGATCTAACTTAAGAAAATAGCTTCAAAAAACCCCAGAAAATCTGAGCAAATCTAAGATTAGAAGACATTTGGGAAGAAGAGCAATTTGGGAAGAATTTCAGAGTTTCCCTACCACAGGAAAATCTACTATACAGTAGGCTTTATCAACAATATATAGTATTAATAAAACCCAAATACCAAACCCATTGTTGCTGAGATTGTAGTGACCCTAGAGGACAGACTAAACTTCCCCATAGAGTTTTCAAGGAGGAGCTAGTGGATTCAGACTGACAGTCTTTCGGTTAGTAGCCTGAGTTCCTAATTACTGTGCCACCAGAGCCCTATAAAATAGGATTAACAAGTATATGTAGTATTGACAAAGGGATAGTCAAATTTACCAATAAAATAGGCCAGCAACCCCCAAAAACTCGTTCACATCTGTAAACTGCAGCATGACACTGCAGATAACTGGGAAAAGGGTATATCATTCTACAGATGATGTTTGGACAATTGATTACTGATGCGGAACAAAATATTTAATTGGATGCCTGCCCCATATCAGTTAGACCCAATTTATAACATTTAAAGACTTAAAAGTAAAAACAAAGATTCAAAGTACTTGCAGACAAGATCAGAAAATATCTTCTTCTCCTAGGTAAGGGGTTTCTTAACCAAAATATTAAAAAATTCTAACCATAAAATAAAAAGTAGATACATTAAATGAAGAATTCTATTTATCAAAGTACTATGAGAAGAATGTAAAACTCAAGCCATTAAGTCAAAATAAAATATTTGAGTGTTTATTTCTGACATAAGGTTACAATCCCAAATCTATAAACAGCCTTTATATATCAAGAAGACAATAACATGTATAAAAATGGTCAAAAGTCATAAAAAATTCTTCATAATTAAGGAAACAGAAAGGATAAGAACAAAGGAATAATACTAAATCTGTTTATTACCAAAATGAATGAAATACCACTTAATATACATGTTGTTGTTGTTGTTGTTGTTGTTAGGTGCCTTTGAGTCAGTTGCAACCCATAGCGACGCTATACACAATAGATGGAAACACTGCCTAGTTTGGCACCATACCTGCAATTATTTTTATGCATAAGCCCACTGCTGCAGCCACTGTGTCAATCCATCTTGTTGAGGATCTTCTTCTTTTTCACTGACCCTCCACTCTACCATCCATGATGTCCTTCTCCAGGGACTGATCCCTGCTGATAACATGTCCAAAGTATGTAAGACAAAGTTTCACGGTCTTTGCTTCCAAGGAGCACTCTGGTTATACTTCTTCCAGAACAGATCTGTTTGCTCTTTTGGCAGTCCACGCTACGTTCAACATTCTTCTCCAATACCACAATTCCAAGACATCAACTCTTCTTCTCTCTTTCTTATTCACTGGCCAGCTTTTGCATGCATACGATAAGATTGAAAATACCATGGCATATAATTGGCAATAATGGAAACATCTGTTAATATCCAGTGTTAGTAAACACGTCAATCAACAAGAAACCTTAAGTAGTGCTTGTAGGAAGATAAGTTAATACAACCATTTTTAAAAACAATTTAGACTGTTTTGTAAATATTCATAAGCACTGTGACTAGCAATCCCCTTTCCAGATACTTATACAAATGCTTTTTTGTATGTATTTCTACACGGAGACATTTACAATAAATAGTAGCATTATTTATAAAGACCAACTGAATGGCAATTCCAACCTCATAAACATAGAAAGCCCTGGCTCCACCTTTCAAACCCCGAGGTCATAGCCATACCTTCTGTGACTGAGGCAACTCAATTTTTCATGCTCTTTCTCTCTTCAGCTTTTGCTTTCAGCTTCAGCTTTTGAGACCATCATCACGGTCTCAGCCTCAGGCCTGCATCTGCCCTGCTGAGGTAAGTGTTCCAAAGCTCTGTAGCTCCATTGATTCAAGTGCCTGGAGGCTCCCCGCTCTGTCAGGTAGCCACCTGCACACGGGCATTCAGCTTTTTCGCTCCACAGGTCAGCAAGCCTAGCTCCACCGATAAGTGCCTGGAGGTACTCCACTTCACCAGGAAGCCTCCTGTGCACGGGCATTCAGCATTCTCACTCTGTAGATCAGCTTCCGGTTCTGCTGCTACAAGTTCACTGCTGCCGTTGCCTTTCTCACCACCTGCTGCTTTCTCAGGTGTTACCAATTCTCTTGGGTTCCTTCTTCCATCCATTCACAGTTTCTATACATATTCTGGCAGGGGACATTATTCAAACCATGACAGTCATATTATCTAATTAGCCAAATGCCATTGAGTGGGATCTGACACAGGAATCCTTTTTTGTTTCCACTTTTTGCATTCCCATCAACAGTAATTATCGGTGCATCCTAGTTGTGTGTTCAATCAACTTCAGACTGCAGAAATTGGTAGAAATATTCAATTTTGAAAGCTAGCTACCTTGTCAACCAATCAGGAGAATTCCATATTTATGCTTGTTTCCAATAAAGATGATCTTACTGAATGCAGAAATAATCAGTCAATACCATTAATATCACATAAGAGCAAAATTTTGTTGATGGTCATTCAAAAGCAGCTGCAGCAGTATATTAACAGAGAAATGCCAGAAATTCAAGCAAGATTTAAAAGAGGATGGAGAACCAGAAATGTCTTTGCAAATATCAGATGGATTCTGGCTGAAAGTGAAGAACACCAGAAAGCTATTTACCTCCGGTTTATTGACTATGCTAAGGCATTCAACTGTGTAGATCATAACAAATTATGGATAATGTAGCAAAGAATGCCAAGCCAAGCCAAGTGCCATTGAGTCATGGGAATTCCAAAACAAATGTACACATGAGGAATACATACATGGACCAAGAGGCCGTCATTCAAACAGATAAAAGGGACGTTGTACAGTTTAAAGTCAGGAAAGTTGTGTGCCAGAGCTGTATCCTTTCACCATGCCTATCCACAGGGTCATTATGAGTCGCAATCAACTCATTGGCACCAGGTTTGGTTTTTTAGTTTTGGTTTACTCTGTATGATGAACAAGTAATCTGAGAAGCAGAACTACATGATGAAGAATAGAGCATCTGGATTGAAGGAAGTTTCATTACCAACCTGTATTACTCAGATGACACAACTTTGCTTGCTGAAAGTGAAGAAAACTTGAAGTACTTGCTGAATGAAGACCAAAGACCACAGCCCTCAGTATTACACCTCAACACAAAGAAAAGAAATATCTTCAAAGACAATATCATGATAAACAGAGAACAGATAGAGGTTGTCAAGGATTTCCTTTCACCTAGATCCACATTCAACACCCATGGAGGCATCAGTCAAGAATTCAAAAGATGTATTACACTGGCAAATCTGCTCTTTAAAAAAAAAGAAAAGAAAAGACAAAAACTCTTTAAAATCTTAAAAACCAAAAATGTCACCTTGAGGATTAAGGTCCATCTGAGCCAAGCTGTGGTGTTTTCTATCACCTCATATGCATGTGAAAGCTGGACTGAAGAATTGATTCCTTTGAATCGTGGTGTTGACAAAGAATAGTGAATATACCATGGACTGGCAAAAGAATGAGCAAATCTCTCTTAGAAGCAGTACAACCAGAACCTTCCTTAGAAGCAAGGAAGGTGAGATGATGTATTTCACATACTTTGGACAAGTTATCAGAAGGGATCAATCCCTGGAGAAGGACATCATGTTTGATACAGTAGAAGGTCAGTGAAGAAGAACAAGACCTGCTAATAAGACGGATTGACACAGAGGCTGCAACATCAGGCTCAAGCACTGCAACAATTGTGAAGACGATGTAGGACCAAGCAGTATTATTCTACTGTACATAGGGCTGCTATGAGCTGGAACAGACTTGATGGTACCTAATAACAATGAAAACAAGAGCTCTCTCAGTCTCTCTGACTTTTTGTGGTCCAAAGTAGTGCCTCTGACCTTTACTTAAAACTTTAAGCATCACAAGGAGATCAGTGGGAATCATGTGCTGACTAAATACTTAAAGGGCAGTGAAGGCGGATTAATGAAGGGTGGAGAGAGGGCTAGCCCCTCCCAGCTGGGGTGAACAGATTTGGGATTAGTTATCAGGCAGAAACTGGCATGTAATTAACAGCTCTGACATCAGGTGGCCAGCAAATATAAAATGCTCAGCTGTATAAGAGAGATTCTGCAGAGAAATCCCACAGGAGTTGAAGGTACTGGAGACAAATCCTATGGGGAACGGATGGACTCCTGCCAAAACTCCCTAAGAATGGGGGATTTTAATCATAAAAACTTGCTGGAAATCTGTTCCCAATTCTTCAGTGCCATAGTGAAATGTGATTACTAGTGGTGACCTGCTAATGAATGCTTTTGATAAATGACATTCAGGATAAGTGTTTTTATATACATAAATTAAATGAAGAGTAGGATGGATGATTTAATTATGCAGGTATTATGCATGTCACATTTTTAAAGGTAAATTATGATTTTTATTAATTCTTTGTTGGAAATGAAAATGTCATTTTACAGGTATTGAAAGCATTTGGAAAGTGAGTAGTGAAAGGCTTATGTCATATATAAGAGAACAACAACAACAAAAGAACAAGATGACTTTGCCTAATTTTGTTTATGCTTTCTCCTTTTTCTGCTGCCTCTAGGTGCCTCGTCTCCTGTAGACAAAGGGCTGCTAACTGGAGCCTCACTGGAAGTCTTGATTTATGCACAATGAAAGCTTGTCAACCCCTTTCTCTGGGTTGCCTCTTCTTTCCTCTGCTGCTTCTTCGGCAGGCCTGTGCTCAGTTCCCAAGAGAATGCGTCACTGTTGAGGCTCTGAAAAGTGGCATCTGTTGCCCAGACTTGTCCCCCGTGTTCGGGCCCGGGATGGACCGCTGTGGCTCATCATCCGGCAGAGGCAGGTGCGAGGTGGTGACTGCAGATTCCCGACCCCACAGCCACCACTACCCTCACGATGGTACCGATGACCGGGAGGGCTGGCCCACCCGCTTCTTCAATAGGACATGCCACTGCAATGGCAATTTCTCAGGATATAACTGCGGGGAATGCCGTCCTGGGTGGACAGGTGCTGCTTGTGACCAAAGGGTTCTGATAGGTAAGTAGGGAAGCGAACCAGGTGCACCACCCTGCCTGAGACTCAGTTAAGGCCCTTCATGGAATTTTCCATCATTTGGTCTGGAGGAACACTGAAAGATCATATAGCTCAAGGCTCCCTTTGCACAGCTGAGAAAACTGAGGCTTATGCTAGGTAAGAAACTTGACTGAAGCTCAAAGGGTTGGAGATAGTGTTCAGATGAACTCCACCCCAAAACCCACTGCCATCAAGTCGTGTCTGACTCCTAGCAACCCTAGAGGTCAGAGTACTGGCCGACAGTATTTACTTCCACAAGGTTTTATTGAGTAACCATTAAATCCTGGAAAGCATGGTAGGTTTTCCTTACCACTCTTCAATAAGCCATCAAGATGGCTATGTTAATGGTCATAACCAGTTGTTAGCATTGCTGTCAAGCTGGTTCTGACTCATGACGACCCCCGTGTATCAGAGCATAACTGTGCTCCACAGAGTTTTCAATGCCTGGTTTTTCAGAAGTAAGTCACCAGGGCTTTCCTCCAAGGAGCCTCGGGATGGACTCAAATCTCCAACCTTTTGGTTAGCAGCTGAGCATGTTAATCAATTGTCCTATCAAATTTGCATAGATGATAACTTCCAAATATGGAATTTGTATTGGAATTTGTCTACGTCTTATACTTGAGCTTCTTCTACTACCTTTGCTGACTCACAGAGAAACTTCCCACTGAGATGATCGGATTCAGGAAGGAATCTGGCCTGCAACCTAAACAGCACTACATAACAAACAACTAAAGGATAACAGTGAACAGTACTTGATTGTTTTCTATGTACTAGACAGTGGACCAGCTACAGTGATTAAGAGCTATGGCTGCTCATCAAAAAGTTGGCAGTTCAAATCCCCTAGCTGCTCCTTGGAAGCCCTATGGGAGCCATAGGGAAGCTATGAGTCAAAACTGACTCTGTGGCAATGGGTAGACTCTGGAGCAAGCCTTTGACAGAGGATTTATTATTTACTAAGTGTTAGCTATAAATGAGTCCCTGCTCTAATTGCCTTTTATGTATGTGCTCTTCAGTCTTAGTAACAACTCTATAAAGCAGCTGTTAAAACCTGAGTCTTCAAGAAATACTTGCAAAGTGAGAGATGAAGTCTCTGAACTTACCAACTATGCTATACCACCAATCTTGTTTTTTGAAGGACTGTTTGTAATAAAAGGAGTAGAAAATTCCAAGAGAAACACAAATAGTAGCAGAAATAAATATAATGCAATCACTGAATTGCACAGTCCATAGGCAGGACTGAAAGAAGCTAATAAAAGCCCAAGAATAAGTTGTAAGGAAGTAGGGAAGGAGGGGGAGAAAAAGGGAGATAGACACAGACGCTTGAAGAGGAGGTTTTAGTCGGGTTATTACAAAACACAGAAAAGAATTTGAAACAGATCTGAATATATATACAGGTGGTCCTTGCTGGGTAAATGAATGTGTTGTGTTCTACGATGATTGTTCTCATTCTCTACTCACTCTACAAGGCAGATGTTTTCATGACTGCATTTTGTATCCCTAAAGTCAGGAGAAATCTTCTGGACTTAAGTGTAGAAGAAAAGAACCGCTTTGTCCGAGCTCTGGATATGGCAAAGCGCACAACTCATCCACAGTTTGTCATTGCCACCAGGAGAAAAGAAGAAATCTGGGGGCCAGATGGCAACACGCCACAATTTGAGAACATTTCCATATACAACTATTTTGTTTGGACGCACTATTATTCAGTCAAGAAGACTTTCCTGGGGACAGGGAAGGAGAGCTTTGGTGAAGTGGATTTCTCTCACGAAGGACCAGCTTTTCTCACGTGGCACAGGTACCACTTACTGCAGCTGGAGAAAGACATGCAGGTAAGCAGGTAACAGCTGGATGTTCAGATCCGTTACAGATGAGGGTCCCTGCCTGTAGGCCATTTTAGGTCACTTTTGGTCTGAATGGCAAGAACATGTAATGAGAAAGCAATTTCAAGTTTCTGCCTTTGACATTCACTTAAACTTTCTCTCTGTGCCATTTACGTATTTAATTAATCAGTCGAATTTTGTGGAAGTGAGAAGGAAGTAATATCAATGAGGAAGAGGCCAACTGAGGTACTCCTACGTGTGAATTAAAGCTGTAGAAACATTCCACAGCTCTATAATTGAATAATGACAGTCATAAAGATTGAATGAAAAGAACCTCGATTAGCACACCTGTCTTCACAACCAAATGTAGATGGATGTCGCCTCCTGGCCTGGGTGAAGGGGTGTATGTATACTTCTGAGGCTCTTCCCTCCCTCGTGTGGACGTCACCACTCCAGGTGAGGACACTTCTCAACATGCTCCAGGCTTTCAGTACTGAAAAAAGATTCAGTTTCATCTTTCCCTTTTCCATTGGGTTTGTCATGTTTTATTGAATTCCTTTTATTTATTTTTTTCCCATGCTCCATACCACTATAGGACTTGAAGAAAAAAATAATTAAAAAATTTACCTCAGTCAGACATTATTGCCAATTAAAAGACATTTGGCTTTATTTGACATAAAGTGAACTTCAACTCAAGGTCGATTATTTCCTGTTTAGCTTTTAAGCAGATAAGCTGAAACCAAAACAAACAACAACACTGCCAGTGAGTCAATTCTGACTCATAGTAACCCCGCAGGACAGAGCAGAAGTGCCCAGAGGATTCAAACTGCCAACTGGTTAGCAGCTATAGCACCTAACCACTAGGCAATCAGGGTTTCCAACTTCAAAGCATTTCAAAGTACCTGTTGATGTAAATAGCTTCTCATTGTCTCTTTATTGACTGTTTCTTATGAAAAGTACTGTAAATTTAAAACAAAACTTTCAACTATTAGATCTCATTTAAAAAAATCCACAAATTAAAGATATTTTCTACATGAAAACAGCAAAAATTCCACCACCATCCCCTGCAAGTTAACATATAACACTAACCTAAAAATGTCTGAAGGCAGCAAAGGTGTTTGGATTCATAGACTGATTTCCAGAGTGTTGCTGCTCAAGATTGTTTTAAAAGTGAAAAGTTGCATGGCAAGAAATTTATGTTCTAAAATAGGGACTAAAATACTCTCATGAAAGTAGCCTATCCATATACGGTCTGAGAGTGATTAAATACTCCGAACTTTATATTTTATAGCTCTGATTACCATGCAGACTTTTAGTAGATGATGGGTAGATAAATCTGTCATTTGTAATTGGCTCGCGCCCTTCATGCCTCCAACTTATTTTCCCACGGGTATGCCAACATGAAAGGGTAGGTGGAAAGTATCTAAAAGCTTTGATTTTGCCTGTGTAGACTTCAGCCTCCATGACTTACATTTTAAAAACTCAGCAACTCATGGGATCCAACAAATTACTACTTAGACAGAACGCCCAGCTGAAATGCCACATGAATATGCTTCAGCCCCTCAGCGTCTAGTTGCTGGACCACAAATGGGCTCTTAATGATCCCTTGGAAGCTGTCACTAATTTTTGTGAACCAGAATGATGGTTTCTAAATGAGGACTCAAAACCCCGGGAGATCAATAACTGAGAAGGCCTCTGAAAGCTTTTGGTCCTCCAAACACCCTGAGGATGAGGAAATGCTTCCTAGAGAGGAGTTTAAAATTTAAAAAAGCAGAGATGCACTAAAGCTGGAGAAGTGACCTAAAACAATGGGGAATCTCACAGCAAAATCCCCACCCAGTGGCCTGAAGACATGAGAAATAACACAGAAATAAATGTTTTAAAGAGCCCAATGAAAGAAACATGTTGTCTTGAGCCCCTGTATTTAAAAAAAATAATAAAATGAGGGCTCAGCTCTCAGTGGAAACTAGGCTGGCCTCTAGTACAAAGAACAATCAGCATAAAGAAATACTTATCTTTGTTAGCACTTCCTTTGTGTGAGTTTCAGGAACATCACTGAGTCTTCTGAGTTTCCACTAGAAGACTGAGACCTCAGAGTAAGACACTTTTAGTTCCCAGGCAGGTTATGTAAGTGTCAAAATAGTCTGTGTGGTCCGTGATCAAACCAGAATCTAAATGCCTACGAAAAGCAAACCAAGCCTAATACTGTCAAGTCGGGTCTGACTCATAGCTACCCATATAGGCCAAAGTAGAACTGCCTCACAGAGTGTCCAAGGAGCACTTGGCGGACTTGAACTGCTAACCTTTCTGTTAGCAAATGTAGCACTTAACCGACTACACCACCAGGGTTTCAAATGCCTGAAGTTATTTTAATTAAATTTAAGAAACCAAACCAAAAAATCACTCTCCATGAAATTTGCCTAGACTGATCTGGCCCCCAGGCTATATTAAGAGTTCATGACACTTGAATTAGAGACAGGAAAATCAGAAGAAAGTGGAAATGTCAAGGCTTGAAGTTGTTATTAATAATTTTTGGTAAAACTAATAGAAGCAGAATTGCCTGCCTAAACAAAGAAAAGGAAAACTCCTCCCCCAAAATCATTTGCAGAAATTTCTGTATAATGAGTTGTGTTTCATTCCCTCTAGTATCTAAATGATTCTTTCTGGTTATTAAATACGGATTTAACTCTTCCAGGCCCCTCAGACCCCACTAATAAACACTGATTCCTAAGTGGCTGGAGACAGCTGATAGAAACAGACACCCAGAGAGTAAATTAGACAAGAGAGAATTTTTAAACAGGGTCAGAGAATACTAAGGATATTACTAAACAGAGTTTCTGTGATCCAGGAAATGTTACGGGATCCTTCTTTCTCCCTTCCTTACTGGAATTTTGCAACTGGGAAAAATGTCTGTGATATCTGCACTGATGACTTGATGGGATCAAGAAGCAACTTTGATTCCACTCTGATAAGTCCGAACTCTGTCTTTGCTCAGTGGAGAATAGTCTGCGAATCTCTGGAGGATTATGATACCCTGGGAACGCTTTGTAACAGTAAGTTCCAAATGAAATATAGGAATAAAAATTCCTTGTTAGTTAAAGAGATTACCTCTGGTGCCTGGAAGTTCCCTCATTCTAGTAGAGACTTCAGAATAAATCTTTATTATGGAGAATCATTGAAAACTTAGGATAATCAAAGCAATCCTGGATGCTTCTAGCTGCCTGTACATTTACACTTTCTTTTTCTTGAGTAATTCAGTGGGTGCATTGACAATTTCTTTATCTTGGAAATGTCTTCTTAGAAAAATTAATCCTCTTAGTACACTCAGCACTGCTTAGAAGTCATGTGTCTCACACTGGAATTTCTCAGGAAAGTTTTATGTAGAAAATCTGAAAAATGCACAGAGTTGGGAAAAACAAAAAAGCATTATACTGACTTAGAGGGGTAAAAACCAAAAGCTGATACAGAGTCTGCCTTTAAGAAAATAAGACACTGCACAAAAGATGCCTACCACCCAGCTATCTTCTACCTCTCCATACGTCAGTGAAAAGAAGGGTGAATGACCAGTCATGCCAATGGCTTCGTGTTCTTTGGCCTGTGATCTGCAGTGCCTCCTCTCTCTGCCTCATGGGTCTATTCCTAGGCTTCCTATTCTTTCCCTTGAGTTGTGTTGTCTGTTGCTGAGCTAATAACAGTAAGACGGAGTCTTTCTACTCCATCTCGTTTTGCTTCTTTGGGCATGTCTTGAATATCTGGAACTTTTGGTCTACCATAGAATCATGGGAAATTATTTTATTATCATATTCATAAATTAAAGTTAGTCTGCATATGTATATAGTATGCATCAGATAGTAAAGTAGTGTTTAAAAGATAATATTCTAAACACAGCAGAAAGGATTCCGTAGCTTTTCCCACATTTAAAGATTATTTACCTATGTATAAAAATAAGAATAGTGATAGTGTATAACATTCCCCTCTGTAGAAAGTGTAAGTATTAGAACATGTTTCTGTTTGTTTGGCAGGTTTGAATGAGTGAACTCAACTTATGGCAGAGAAATGAAATTGAAGGTCAAGATATCTTTAGATACCATAATTTTTATCCATTTCTGGTCATGCTATTATATTTTGTCCTGGGAGTTCTTTAGACATTTCTTAAGCATTTTTTGTCATTAGATACCAAAGCATAAACCCAAACCAAACCCAATGGCTGTCAAGTCAATTGCACCTTCTGGTGACCCTAGAGAGGGAAGTAGAACAGCCCCGTAGTGTTACTAAGGAATGAATGGTAGATTGAAGTTGTTTTCACTTTTTGATTAGAAGTGAAACTTTTAACTACAGTGCCACTAGGGCTCCAAACACAACTTAAATGGATGTATAAAATGGTATCATGGTGGGGAAGAAAAAGATGTGGAGAATTTTTTTTCCATCACCATTTTTCTTGTTGATTAGTATAACAAGTCGCACTACCTAGATTCTTCATTTCTTAGCAAATGAAGATTATACTTTTTTGTTAAATTTCAAATGCTCTCTTTCCTCAGTTAAATAAATAAATACTCATCACTATTTACTAGGCAATGAAAATAAGAGAGGAACTGTGATTTCACTGACCATCTATTATGTGCAGATTTGGCTGGTACATCACCAGTTTCCTTATTTTGGAAATGTCTTGTTATAAATGTTAATCCTCTTTGTACACTGAACATTCCAAAACCCAAGCCAAACTCACTGCCATTGAGTTGATTCTGACTCATAGCAACTCTATGGGACAGAGTAGAACTAACTGCCCCATGGCATTTGCAAGGAACACCTGGTGGATTTGAATGGCTGACCATTTGGTCAGTAGATGCAGCACTTAACCATTATGCCAGCAGAGTTTCCACACTCAACATTAAGATAGAATACTAAAAAAAAAAAACCCTCATTTTTAACAATTATTTCTCTTCTTCTTGGATTATCTTATCCATTCCTGTGGTTTCATTTATCATCTTTTACAGAAGGTCCTTACATGAACATACTTAATTTAAACCTCAAGTAGACTTTCTATACTTATGTCTTTATATGCCTGTTGCACCACACAAACACACACACACACACACACACACACACACACACCAAAAAACCAAACAGACCTGTTGCTACCGAGTCAGTTGGAACCCACAGCAACCCTATAGGATGAAGGAGAACTGGCCCATGGAGTTTCCAATGGGCAACAAGTGGATTCAAACTACAGACCTTCTGGCTAGCAATGAAATGCTTAACAACTGTGCCACAGGCTCTGCTTGCCGCATATGTACCCCATGAATGCATCAAAATCAATATATTACAAAAAGAGAGAGACAGAACTGGTAGTGGCTAAGGACTGTGTCTGCTAACCGAAAGGCTGGCAGTCCGAACCTGCCCGGCATCCCTTGGAAACTCTGTGGAGCAGTTCTAGTCTGTGCTACAGGGTCCCTATGAGTCGGAATCAACTCTATGGTAGTGGGCTTAGTTTTTCTGTGTCTGGAACATTCTTTCAGCTACTACAATGTTATACTTGATTCCTCCTGTGGAAAACATTGCTGAATTCTTTCTTCATAGTATTTCACAAACCCATTTTCTTCTCCAGACATTCCAAACCACTCATTCAGAGCAGCATTTCCTACTCAAACCCACGGGACGGTAAAAGGTGTAGCAGCAGCACGTCTCAAGATTCAATTAGGCTATTTGAAAATCTTCGTGTTAAAATTAAACTAGGTCAACTAGTTTCTTTACTTCCAAGTTATTTACTATAAAACTTCCTGGGGGTAAGTTGTGTTAGTAAGACTTTCTCTTGGTAGTTTTGGTAATCCCCAAAACATCACTTGAATTAGTGTTTTCAGTGGTCTCTGAAAATTTTTGATGAGCATGTGCACCTAAAAATGCACATGACCTTTCCTGTCTCAAGATAGGTATATGAGGTCTGACGATTAAGTCTGCGATGGTCACCTTCCAAGCACTCCCTTCAGGAAGCTGTGCACCACTGCCAGCACCTAGTCTACCCTTCAAAGCAATTTTGGAACTCTTTCTGGAATGGTCATTGCACACGGTGGCTTGGTGGCAAGTTCACGAACTTAATTGTATAGTCCATGAGGGAGTTTTTAGCCAGTAAACAAATAACTGTATTGGAACAGCCTTCCCACTCACCTGATCTGGCCCCCAGTGACTTTTTTCTTTACCCAAAGATAAAGGAAATACTGAAACGAAGACATGTGGATGACATCCGGACATCAAGGGTAATACAATGACAGCTCTGATGGCCATTCCAGGAAAGGAGTTCCATAGCTGCTCTGAAGGGTGAACTAGGCACTGGCATTGGTGCATAGCTTCCCAAGGAGAGTGCTTTGAAGAAGACTGTAGTGATACTCAGCAATGAGTTACGTAACACTTTTTCTAGAATGAGTTTGAGAACTTAACTGGTAGTCCCCATAAACTGTATTTATATATAAGAAAAATAAAATTTATTGAGCTAATCCATTATGTACTAATCATGATGTTACTCATAAAACACACAAAATAGGAACTTTTATGAAAGCTAATTCTCTTTCGTTATCAAATTTGCCTAAAATGTTTGACTTTAAAATCACAAATTCATTTCTCGATGAAAAGTCTCCTCAATCCATTGGGGCTTTTTGTAACTCTCTTTTCTTCATGAAGTCTTTTTGTAGCTGGGAAGAACTCCCTCTGTCCATCTCTTTCTGTGTGTGTCTCTCTCTCTCTCCTTCTCCTTGAGGCACCTGTCATATCATTAATAATATCACAGTTTTTTATTTACTTGTTTGCCATACTGGCTATAAATAATTCCCTCTCACAATAATTTTTAAATATGTGTTGATAGAAATACGCACCACTCTGTAATAAGATTTTTTTCAACTTTTTCCCTCTCAGTCCTCTGAAGGCTTGACAGAATTTGGGTGTAAATTTATTTATATGCACATTCTTATCTCACTTCAGAAATAATTGAAGGCAAATTTTCACTCCCTCGAAGTTTACACCCCAGAATTCCAATACTTAAGCTCTTTGGTATTGGAGGACAGTACCAGAGAAGTACCTTTCAATGGAACACTTATAAAACAATTGGGAAACAATATTCTTAAATGCATGTTGGATGTGTAGAACTTCGATTTGTGAGATTATTTTGGCAAAACTTTAATTTTCCATGAAATGGTCTTTTTAATACCTTCTCATGAAAGAAGCTCACTGTGGTTTAACAGACAGCAGAAGCTCCATCTGGTAGTATGGTCATTTTTTTCTAGCTGATTTTATGTATCACTCATCTATTCTACACAGAAATTTGGAACTTGGTATCTTAGCTTTGTTTTTTGTTTCTTCACTTCAACACTTCTAAATTTGCAGTTTTTAATCTTCTGTTTTATCAGTGAAAACTCTTTCAGTGTTCACATTATGTGTAAGTAGTCTTAAAGAGTACTGGTAAGATATTCGTTACGTTAAGGGTTCATGTACAAATCTTTCTTGCAGGCACTGAGGGTGGGCCCATTAGGAGAAACCCAGCTGGAAACGTGGCCAGGCCACTGGTGCAACGTCTGCCTGAACCACAGGATGTCGCTCAGTGCTTGGAAGTGGGTGTATTTGACACACCTCCTTTTTATTCCAATTCTACAAACAGTTTCCGAAACACAGTGGAAGGCAAGTAAACAAAACTGGTGCTTTGAACTGATCCAGGGCGAACTGAAGTATCCCAGTTCAGTTATCTTGGAAAGGCTTTTGAACGATCCAGCAATCCCAAGGGTTTGTGTCGCTGGGATTGCTGATTATGATTGCATCACAGTTCTCTCCTCAGCAAGAACTTCCTTAAAGAGAAGTACCAGATCATGAAACTCTTTTGATTATCATAGTAGGAACCCTGGAAATCATTTTTCATAAACCTAAACACTATTGAAACAGAACTTTCTGGCTAGCTAATAGACTAACATAAGCAACTATACCAAAGTGTAGTATTGGTAAATAAAGTTCAAGGCTTGGAGAGGTTTTTTTTCGTGTTTTTTGTTTTTGTTTTTGTTTTTACCTTTCAACAGTTGTCGTCTACAGAAGTTTTGCTTGGGTATATGTCTTATTTAGGTCTGTATCAATCAGCAGCTTTTTAAATCTCTATAAGACTTCAAATTAGCATCTGCTAAAGTTTTATTGGAAACCCTGATGGTGTAGTGGAGAAGTGCTACATGTGCTGACCAGGAGGTCACTGGTTCAAATTCACCAAGCTCCTTGGAAACTCTATGGGGCAGTTCTACTCTGTCTATAGGGTCGCTATGAGTCAGAGCTGACTCACAGCACCTAACAACAACAAGGGTTTATTAAACTGGAAACTCTGGTTGCGTAGCGGTTACGTCTACTAACCGTGGGGTCAGCAGTTCGAACCTGCCAGGTGTCCAGGTGTCCCTTGGAAACCATGAAACAGTTCTGCTCTGTCCTATGTGGCCACTGTGAGTTGGAATTGACTCCATGGCAGTGAGTTTGGTTTTTTTTTTTTTTTTTTGGTTAAGGTTTTATTTGATTTTCCTTATCTAATACAGAGTATTATAAAGCTGAATAAACTGAGGTCCAAAGAGGCGAAATAACTTTCCCAAGTTATTCACTGTATATGCTGCTCCACTAAAAGAAATATAATGAGAATTTTTACAATCAAAAATTGCACATAAATTATCAAATATTTTGCCAAGTTCTAAATGTTCATTTGAAAAAAGTAGATGGTGGGCAAAGTGACTGTGTGTGTGTTTATAATGATTAGCAAGGCTCCATAACCTTTTCGACATTAAGCTTTCCAGGTGTTTAAAACCAATACAGAAATGATGGGAAAGCTCTGAGACATTGTAACTTCCGCATACCATAAGGTAAATTTCCAAAAATAAACATACTGACAGTCATTCCAAGGGAGTAAGGTAAGAGTCTAAAATAACAGCTGGCAATTTAAGTTCCAGGATAATCAGAGTGGTGTTCTCCCAACTGGGTCAGCAGCTTGTAAGTAGAAACTGGAAATTTCCACTTTAGATCAGTGTCTGCCTTGTCAAAACAGAGCATTCTATATATTTTGACTGGTTTCCTTTATACACTATTATTTTTAACTTAAAGGCTACATTTAGAATGTCATACCACCAGCTTAAAAATAACCTAGCTTGTGATACAGCCAGCAAATGTCACCTATCATAGGTAAAGAGAAGCAATACTATTACCCTGTATTAAGGCAAGAAGCAGCCTGACAAGCTTTGAAAAAAAAATAAATGTTTCCCAATATATTCACTGCTGTTGACTGTAAAGGTAAAATATTTGCCATGGTCTTTCCTACTGTCATTCTTACTTTTATATTTAGGTTACAGTGATCCCACAGGAAAGTACAATCCTGCTGTACGAAGCCTTCACAATTTGGCTCATCTATTTCTGAATGGAACTGGGGGACAAACCCATCTATCGCCAAATGACCCTATTTTTGTTCTCCTGCATACTTTCACGGATGCTGTCTTTGATGAATGGCTGAGGAGATACAGTGCTGGTGAGACACTTTCATATGTGTTTTACAGTCTCAGCAAAACAGATTGTTCAGACGCCACAGTCCTCACTAAAGCCTAAGCCCTTGACACCAAGGACTTCAAAATAAGGATAAAATATAATTTTACAAAATATAATTTCTAGCCATTTTCAAAGTATTCAAAAAACACTTTGAAAATATAATTATATCATGTGAAGAGCATTTATAAAAGCCCTCCAAACTGTAATCCAAAAGTTACAGATGAACCAGAAAAATTATCTTTGTTTCTCAGCCATTTGTGCCTGGCTGCCTTTCCCTGTCCTCTTAGTAAGCAGCATAAAATGTCTCAGTCACCTGAGCAGTTGTGAGGAGAGGAAAAGTAAACAGAAATAGAGAACTTGCCTGAAGCCTGGTTCTGATAAAATGCGACCACAAAATATAGGGCAAAAGAAAGTAAGCACACACAGACTGCATACAAACTAGAAGTCAACTCATGAGCCACCTTCTTGAATATTCTATGTGGCAGCCAATGTCCCTTGCAAAACAATATCACACACTAACTGTGGCAGGGAGAAAGCAATATAAAAAGATTAGAAGGATTTCTAAAGCTATCCATAAAGCAAAGTCTTTCGGGGTGGAGGATGGAGTTTTTTTGAAAATGTAGCAAAAGGTTTGATAGACACGGGGCTCTTGAGAAATCATAGGAATGCAGAACTGCTAGGGAAAGAATTGAATAAGGAGCTCATTTTACAGCTGAAGCAGCTCACAGCTCCTCACGTTTTAATGTTCCTTGCAGATTCCTCCCCAGACTTAAGAGACAACACAATAGAGAACAGCTGTTGTTGTGAGAACCCATGTGACATAGTGACTAAGTGCTATGGCTGCTAACCAGAAGGTCAGCGGTTCAAATCTGCCAGGTGCTCCTTGGAAACTCTATGGCGCAGTTCTACCCTGTTCTATAGGGTTGCTGTGAATTGGAACCGACTGGACAACAGTGGGTGTGGTTTTTCGTGGTGGTTGTTGGTTGCTGTCTAGTCTAGTCCATTCTGACTCACAGCAACCCTGTGAACAACAGAAGGGAACAACTGCCCGGTCTCTCACCACGTCCACAATCGTTTTATCAAGCCTATTGTTGCAACCACTGTGTCGATCCACGTCATTGATGTTCTTCCTCTTCTCCTCTGACCCTCCACTGTACCAAGCATGATGTCCTCCTCTAGGGACAGATCCTTCCTGCCAACATGCCCAAAGTATATAACATGCGTTCTTGTCACCTTTGCTTCCAAGGAGCACTCTGGTTGTACTTTTTCCAGAACAGATCCGTTTGTTTTTTGGTGGTCCATGGTATAGTCAACATTCTTCCCCAAACCACAATTTAAATGTATCAGTTCTTCTTCTGTCTTAGAGAACATCTAAACTCTAAATAATGTAATGTTGTTTTAAGTCACCAAAACGTTAGTTCCAGGTACACAGGTAATCCAACTCCCATTGTTTTCCAACTGAGTCTTGGAAATTATAGAGATTCAGTACAGTTTTCAAAAGAAACAGTAACACATTTCCAGTTTCAGCAGTATTCTACTTATGATATCCCCATTATCCTTCTGGTTTTCTCGCCCTTCACGAAGCAGTGAAGACATGTTCAAGGAGAAATGAGACAACCACATGCCCCCCCACACACAGATGCACACACACACACATACACACACACCCTATCACACATGTTACTCGAGCATTTATTATTTCCTAGGCAGTATTCTAGTCACTAGAATCCAATGACATAGAAAATCAAAGAGACTATCTTCTCTCCTGGAACACTGCAACTTTAGAACTGACAACCAATATATGTAAATAGTATACTGTACCTAGACGGTGGGAGCAGAGGAGTTAAGTACTATTTCTGCTGAATAAAAGGTCAGCAGTTCAAACCCAGCAGGCACGCCTCCGAAACTCTACGGAGCAGTTCTACTCTGTCCTATATGGTTGCTATGAGTCAGAATCAGCAATGGCTATTTGTGTAAATGGTGGAAAATCCTTTGTAGACAAATAAATTCAGGAAGGGGAATAGAAACTCCTGTGTGGCTGTGTGGAGGAAGACTGTGCCAGGACAAAGAACAGAAAAAAGTCCATTGTGACTGGAGTAGGGAGAGAGTGATAGCAGATGAGGTCAGACGGATGACACTGAACAGGTCCTGATGGACCCTGAACTTAATACTAAGTGAGAGGGGACACTGCAGGGGCTTATTCAGAGAAATGACTTGATAATTCCATTATTATTTTTGTTATTAGCCCCCGACCTACTTTTATACACATAACTGTTACTACCACGTAACTGAAGCTGAACTGAGCCAAAGCTTTCCAAGTCAGCATTTGGAAAGAAAGTAAAACGAGGAGTTAAAAAATATATCTAAATGATAATCCTTATTTAATGTTTAGTTTTCATAAATAATTCATAACAATATATCAGAATGTAAGTTCCGGAGGGCAGAAATTCTGTTTTTTTCAATGTCTTGACATCAGTGCCTGGACCACGGGCTGGCATTAACAGGCACTCAATGGATTTTAGTAAGTAAATACTGCATTGGTTTTAAAACAGAGCAAACTTAAAGTCACAAATAATATAAACGCTACCTGCCAATTCATTATCAGTTGTTCCTCAAACTGGTAAAACCCGTGGAAGATATAATCTGTGTAAGGCAGAAAGCTGTCAGGAAAGTCAAACTCAAATATTTTCCACTGGTAGAGAGTGAAAGAAAGTGGTTAAGATTACAACTCCACTAAGTGTCAAAGTTGTGAGACCTGGAAAAACAAAGCTGTTCCATCATGTCCCCTCTCACCGTGCTCACTGTACGTGCTCAGGGACCTTTCTCAGCTCTAGAGAAGCACAGAGCCTGTCTGTGCAGTACACCTCTTGCAAACAAAACCCACTAACTCACTAACCTTCCCACTTACTATCTTTACTGCCCTACCCAAGCCCACTTCCAACTCTGATTTGTGACACCCCATTTGGTGTTTTTAAAACCCCGGTGGTGTAGTGGTTAAATGCTACAGCGTCTAACCAGAAGGTTGGCAGTTTGAGTCCACCAAGAGTTCCTTAGAAACTCTCTGGGGCAGTTCTACTCTCTCTGTAGGGTTACTATGAGTTGGAATAGACTCCACAGCAGTGAGTTTAGTTTTGGGATCTATTTGGTATTAATTATGCACATGTAAATATACCCATTGTTATCAAGTTGATTCCAACTCATGGTGACCCTATAGGACAGAGTAGAACTGCCCCATAGAGTTTCCAAAGAATGCCTGGTGGATTCGAACTGCCAGCCTTTTGGTTAAGAGCTGTAGTGCTTAACCACTGCACCACCGGGGTTACCAAGCATAAGTATAAATATAGAACATAAATATAGAACCAGAAGAAAACAAAACAAACACTTTTGCAATGAAGACCATATCACTCTGTTTTTCCCTTCTGACAGAAACTAGTAATACAAATTCCAATGGCTTGTGTTAAAAAAGAAAAAGGGAGAAAGGTATCAAAGCCAATTAGATCTCAAAGCGACAATTCAAAACCTTAAGCTTTTTTTGCGTGTTTTAGCTAATACAGAAAAACTCTGAAAATAAAACTAATATTGGTTTATTTCACTATAAAATTTAACAGAGAAATTAAAAACAGCTAAACAGAAATATTCAGTGTCAAGGACGAACCTTCTTGGATTCCTGTCTTTCTAAATTACAGATGATATTGATGTCAGAATTACATTCTAAAAGTGTCTAAAAGTATTCAAGGACAGCTATGACAAATTGTAGGTTCATCTTTTTATTTGTAGCTTTGAAAAGTAAGTTTAATTTCATTCAAATTAGTGTCTCTAATTGAACAATAAAAGAACCGATGATCATCACAGATGATAAAAATACTAAAACTTCCCTCCTTTTAAAACTTCCTACTTCTACTGAGTAATACGTTGGGGCTGTACTCAAAGCATTTGAACTCTGTTTCATGTAATTCCCTGTTCTAGTAAAACTGAACCTTTTTTATGTCTTTACTTAGTGTAAAATATGAAAGAAGCTTTTTCATGTTCTCCTTGAATACTTTTAGACACTTTCAGAATACAGTTATGACATTAATATTAACTTTGTTTTGTCTGTTAACAAGTTGTCTTTTGCATATTTTAGATATATCTTCATTTCCATTGGAAAATGCCCCTATTGGACACAATAGACAGTACAACATGGTACCATTCTGGCCTCCAGTTACCAACACAGAGATGTTTGTTACTGCTCCAGACCATCTGGGATATGCTTACGAAGTGCAATGGCCTAGTGAGTACTTCAAAATTTATTTCTGTTGTAGAAATTTCCAAAAGCAAATTGGCTTTTAAAGTAATCACAACGTTGGAGGTCCCTGTAGGCAGAGCAGATAACTAAGCCATCAAAAACCTACGGAGCACGGTTCTGCTGTGCCACACGGGGTCGCTGTGAGTTAGAATCAGCTGGACAGCAGCTGGTTTTAATCACAATATTGCTAAGGCTTATGTTTTACATTTGGACTTAGAGACTTTAATTTTTGATTTGTCTTTGGGAATAAAGGGCATTTAATATTTGTTGAGAGCCCACTCTGACCTGATGTTGAGCTAATTAGGTAACATTTAATCTGTCCAACTCTGTGAGATAAATATTATAACCCTCACTTAACTGGGGCATAAAATCAGAAAATCAAACCCATTGCCATTGACTTGATTCCACCTCATAGCAACCCTATAGGACAGAGTAAACCGCCCCATGAGGCTTCCAATGAGGAGCCGGTGGAGTTAGCCTGCCAGCTTTCTGGTTAGCAGGCAAGCTCTTAAGCATATGGAACCACGAGGGCTCCTCCCAAGGTTTACCCAATGCCATGGAGTCATTTCCAAACCATAGCAAATCTATAGGACAAGCAGAAGTGCTCCACACAGTTTCCAAGGAGTGGCTGCTGGATCTGAACTGCTGACCTTTGGTAAGCAGCCAAGCTCTTAACCTCTGTGCCACCACAGCCGTGTGCAAGGCTTAGACCCCCAAACCAAGCCCACTGCAGTCACTCCAATTCTGACTCATAGCGACCCTGTAGGATGGAGTAGAACAGCTCCACAGAGTGTTCAAAGAGCACCTAGTGGATTTGAACTGCCGAGTTTTTGGTAAGCAAATGTATCACCTAACCACTACCCCACCAGGGCATACACCCAAGGCTTGTTGTTGTTATGTGCCATAGAGTTGGTTCTGACTCACAGCATCCCTATAGGTTGGAGTAGAACTGCCCCATAGAGTTTCCAAGGAGTGCCTGGTGTATTTGAACTGCTGACTTCTTGGTTAGTAGCCAAAGTACTTCACCACTGCACCACCAGGGTTTCCACCCAAGGCTTGGAGAGTTAATTCTCAAAGATCACAATTTTAATAAGGGGAGAAAATGAGTTTTGAACTTAGGCCCATGGAGTATGACAACATTTTTACTGTACTATGATACCCTCGTTTCTTTATCCTAAAGGAAACAGACATACTCTGAGCCATCTCTCTTGAAATTTTGAAATTCAAAACTTTGTGTAATTTTATGTCTCTTTCTATGGCTGCTAACCAAAAAAGTCTACGGTTCGAATCCACCAGTTGCTCCTTGGAAACTCTATGGAGCAGTTCTACTCTGTCCTGTAGGGTCGCTGTGAATAAGAATTGACTGGATGGCAACAAGTTTGGGTTATTTTTGGGGGTGGAGGTGGGCTGGGATGGATCTCCACATGGGCATAAGTGAAAGAGCAAAGATTTTGTATACTAACAGACTTGAGCTCCCAAACCAGTTCTGCTGCCTACTGACCTAGTGACCTCATGGGTAGGTGACCTTCCCTGTCTTCTAAATGGAAATAATAGCAGAGATTCCATAAGAATCCATTTATTAAAAGATATTAGGAAGTACTTGCGAGAGGTACTGTAACAGGCCAAGTGTTCTGATTAAAAACTAAATGCGTGGATTTCTGTGGCCATGCATAGACTTGTGGATCCCAATTCTCGGTAGCATGATAACCATTTTATTCTTCCTTTTTACTCTCGTTTTTCTTTTTCAAACAGGTCGGGATTTTAGCATTTCGGAGATTGTTACCATAGGAGTGGTTGCTGCTTTACTGCTGGTTGCAATCATTTTTGCTGGTGCATCTTGTCTAATTCGGATCAAAACCAAGAGGGATGAAGCAACTCAGGCTCTCCTCTCTGATCACTATCGACACTACACTGAGGATTATGAAAAAATTCAGAATCCTAATCAATCTGTGGTCTGAAGACAAGTGACCTGTCTCTTAAAACTTTCTACGAATACTCATTCATGTCATAAAACCACCTGGTTTATAATGATAGTAGCTAAGTGTATTTGCCTTCACTCCATAACTTTCTTTCTTATGTATGCATGTCTTAGGGTTAAAGCTCCAGAAGCTATTTTCCAGGCTTAGGAAGAGTCATCAATAAGCTTTCCAATGAATTGCATTTCTTTTCAGCTGTACTTTTGCACAAACTCCGTTATTTAAGCAGACACTGTAAAGATCATTGGAATGTTTTAGGGGTTGGCTCCACGATAATTTAAATATACTGCTGTGATTTGTTTAAGCTGACGTGCAAAGGAAAATAATGACACATAGAGAAACCTTTTTAAAATTGATGAACAGGCTTTTCTACAAATGTTAAAATGTATATACATTCTTTGACATTGGCCCACAGATGTAAAATCAGTTACAATAAATTATTTGGAGTCGTAAATGGGATCCATACCGGTTAAGTTTTTGAAAGTCTTCTTTGTTGACCAAAAAAAAAAAAAAAAAAACCAAACCCACTGCCTTTAAGTCAATTCTGACTCATGGCAACCCTAAATGACGGAGTAGAACTGCCAAGTAGAACTGCCAAGGAATATCTGGAGGATTCAAACTTTGAAATCCGTTGCTTAGGAGCCTTAGCTCTTAACCACGACACCACCAAAGGTGTCCTTGTGTAGCAACATGTGTTATTTATTCTGAGTCAAGGTTACACCACCACCTAAATCTGTGTCACACTTTGAACAGGAAAAATCTCACTGTGTTTAAGAGGCAGTTCATACTATCCCACTGAAAAAGGAACTACCCATCCATCCATCTCACTCCCTACCCCTCAGTTTCACTTCTAATGTTTTGGAGATCTACAGAGAACCTTGAGATTGGAGGCCGCACATCATAGTTTTCCACAAACAACATTCAGTTCATTTTGTTTAATACACACAGTACTTTTTTATTATTTAACAGGACTTTATGCATTTTCACAATGAAAATTGCATAAAACATTGTATTGTTAGTTCCCTATCCCGTTCCGAAGAATACTACTCTTCTCCCTACCGTTCTCTCCATCCCACCATCAGCTAAAAGGAAATTTTCTCATCTTGGTCTCCGGTGTTACTGAAAAATCGTTTCAACTAAACTGCATAGACTGGTTCTAAGTGAATACATGTTTTAACTAAAATTTATTAAAAAGCAACAATAATAATCACATACTATAGAAAATGGCTAACCTGATATACACAATAAATGGAAATCAAGAAACAGAAACAAGATTAAAGTTGTGTACATTCTTTTGTTATGGGCATTCACTAGTTATGCAGCCTTAAGGTCATTTACCCAAAAAACCCACTGCAGCTGAGTTGATTCTGACTCATAGCAACCCTACAGACAGAGCAGAACTGCCCCACAGAGTTTCTAAGGAGCACCTGGCAGTTTTGAACTGCTGACACTCTAGTAGTCAGCTGTAGCCCTTAGCCAGTGGGCCACCAGGGCTCTCAAGGTTGCATAGACAAGAAAAACCGACAAATTAAGTTAGTAAGTAAGTGCGCACATAATAGGGTTTTCTTTTAACTTTCACATAGTATTTCTCACTATGGAATATATTTTGATTTATTAAAATATTATACACACAAAGCTTTGTAGAGAAATTGTTGTGCAATGTAAGATTTCCTTGTGTAGAATGTCAATGAAACTAAATCCTCATTTCATTCTTTTTTGGACATTTACCAATTACTCACTTCATAAATATTTATTAAGCAAGTACTGGATGTCATACATAGTTCAAGGCACTAGGGGTCAGGGGGAGGAGCATCAAGGACAGTAAAACTGAGAAGGTCACATTTGACTTGGAACTCAAGAATGCCAATGAATTTATAAAATGTAAGAGTAGAGAAGGACATGACATATAAAAGGGACAGCAAGGATAAAGGCGCAGAAGATAGAAAGAGCATGGAACATTCGAAAGCATAAAATGTATCAGCGTGGCCAGATAATGAAAATCATCAAGTGTCCTGTACACAGCCCTAAGCAATCTGGATTTCAGACCACAGCAAGGGAGGGCAGGGGCGAGTAATAAACAGGCTTGTCTATTGCAAAGGTATTGGTGGTGACGATATATGCAGGTGACATTAGCAAGAAGTGGTCTGGCATAGTCAGGATAGTTTTTATATAACAGCTTATGAGAGACAGCAAAAATTCTTCACATTTTAAAATTTGTTTTTCTTTAAAAGGAAATGATACTCATAAATACAGGCTTGACCATTTCTCACTGGAACTGTTGCTTTATTCTGCCTGCAATGAAAGTCTTTGGGTGTCCCTGTACTTACTGTTCAGCTCTGTTAAGATCTTATGACCATTACTATTCCCATAATAGGCATTGCTATCTATTGCAAATAATATTTATGTGCAACCTTGGATTTTTTGTACTGTTGTTAGCTCTCCAGTTCTCTTATAAAACATAGTAAATGAAGTTATAATGCACTCATTGGAAAAGCAAATTCCAAACTACTGTAAGCGGATTCTTTCCTGCCGCATGAGTACCCTTTGCGTGCCGATGCCACAAATTGAGTTAAGCTTTAGAGCCTGAAGGGAGTGGATAAAAATGCTTAACTGAACCTTCCCAAGTAATCAAGGGAAACAAAAATTACTTTGTCACCCTCTAAAATTGTATCCCATCTTCATTTCCGAAAGCAGATTTCAGAGATAATGTGCCCCCCCCAACAACTCCATGCAATTTTTACAATTGCATGCAAAGAAGACAAATTTGGGGCTATTAAATGTTTCATGGGTTAGTTGTAAGCCATTCGCTCTGAGGTTAGTGCATAGATATTTAATAACATTATACATTTTTCCCTTGCCATAGCCTGGTCCAACTTCTTATCAGCCAACTAACCAATCAATGGAGGATCAGATTGGTCAAAGAACTAATATAATAAAACACCACATAGTATTTTAAAGAATACATTCAGAAACTAAGATCAAGTTATGAACAATACAATGAGAAAAAAGAGGGAGGACAAAATAAGATTCTTCAAAAGCATAATTTTAAATTACTGCATAGAGAAAGCCAGGAATAAGCAGGATTCCCTACATAATTTTCAGAGATTTTGGTGGATTTCAAGTTCACTATGAGTCACAGTGCAATGTGGCTGACAAAGGAGACAATTCTATGAAGATAAATGGCAAAGAAAGAAAATGCTAATACAGTGGAAACCCGGTGACCTCGTTGGTTAAGAGCTGCAGCTGCTAACCAAGAGGTCGGTGTTGGAATCCAACACGTGCTCCTCGAAAATTCTGTGAGATAATTCTACTCTATCCTACAGGGTCATTTTGAGTGGGAATTGACTTGACGGCAGTGGGTATTCAGCCTCATTAACTCAGAAGCAAAAAACCTTCCTTCATTTTTGCAAAATGTCAATTTTCACATAAGGACTTGGACTTTGGAAACTGACCTTGTCAATAAATGAAGAGTCAATGTATTCTGCTGTACCCAGGGCAGTTCCCATGAAGGCAATTACCCAAAACAAGCTGTCAGTAGTGCCGAGGTATAAAGCTAAAAGAATGAGAGAGAGTTTACCAGTGTCCTGGCCATCATGAAATCAACGCAACGGCAACTAGTGTGGAAATGGGTTTGGCATCATGGAGTTTAATATAGAAGGGGCAAGACCAGCAGAAACAAGTACGAGCAGACTAGTACAAGGCAATATAATTACTAAGCAGCTAACTAAGAATAGAATGCAAGCTGACCAATTTCCAGAAGAAGTGAAGAGGCTTCTCAAGTATTTATTGTTTTAGTGTCCTGTGAGTTATTATAATCAATGGAATGTCATTAAAGAGAATTAGTCAATTTCCTGCTAACAAACTGAGTCTTATCCCAGTAGAATATACTTGATTCGGTAAAAGGAAATGCAGGAGAATGGGCAGATTATTAGATAGGATGGATTAGATAAGAGAAGGATGTAAATGGTACAGAAACACAACTTTTAAAGAAGAGATAGTTGTCCCTGGAACACACAGGGCTCGTGACTCATCTGCTCAAGATTATTCTATCAATTCTAGTGTAATGACAGTCAGTATTAGCTAAGGGGACAAATAAATAGGCATATTTTCTTTCTTGGCCAGAAAAATGTATATAATCAAAGAAGAATGAAATCTAATACAATTAGTTACTAAAAAGTAGAATAGATAAGACAGACAAAATCCCAGATAAAGAAAAGTTTTTGACTGACTATAGATTTAATTATTTAGGAAGGATTAACTATCTACTAGAAAAGTTTTCCAGAAATACAGTTAAGCCTAAAAAATAAAAATAAAAATTGAAATCATGTAATTATATAAGGCACAACATCAAATGTTCACTAAGAGCAAATTTAGTCTGAATAAAATAAGCATTAACTGTATAATGTATTTCCTTATTATTGGCTTATGAAATTTTTAAGTTTGGGGAATGCAAGGCTAAACTATTGTATCTTCCTCTCTGCTCATTTCTGGTAGAATATCCTGCACATAATAAGTTACGGATAAACATTTGTTAAAAATAATGATAACGGTTTGAAAAGAGGAAGAACTTTGCCATGGCTAATGCAAGTGAAAGGATGATTATGACCTCAGGGTGGGAGGGCGATTAGGCGATCAAAATTGTCAAACCTGATTATCCAGCGGTCAGTACTTGAAAATTCAAATGTTTCCATTACTGAAAATGTATACATTAGAATGAAGAAAAACAGTTCAGTAATTCCAATGGCCTGGTTGAATAACTCCTAAAATGTTAACCTTTCCATTTTCCACTATCTCATGCTTAAAGAAATCTAACATTTTGTCTAGTTTTTAAAAACAGAAAAAAGATACATGCATATTCCTCTTTAGTTTCAGCAAACAAGATAGTGTTATCTGCTTATTGCAGGCTGTCTTAGGCTGAGTTCTCCAGAGGAGTAAAACCAGTAAAGAGTATAAATATAAATAGAAGGAGATTTATATTCAGAAAATGACTGACACACTTGTAGAGGCTGCAATGCCCCAAAACCGCGGGTCAGGCTGGAATCATTTCCTGGTTCATGTAGCTGCAGGGGCTGTTGAACCTAAATTGGCAAATCAGACAGCAAGACTCTGGCTCATATGCTGCAAAGTTCATCGAATCTACCAGATGCTCCTTGGAAACTCTATGGAACCATTCTGCTCTGTCCTATGGGGTCGCTGTGATTTGGAATAAACTTGACAGCAGTGGCTGGGAAAGTGGATAGATTAAGTAAGCAAATTATACATGGTAGAACACTCTTTTTTATGCAGACTTCAAAATATACACCCACAATTTTTTTCTTAAAATACACTTCAGATTTAGCCAGTCTTTTGTCAATATATCTGTTGAAAACTCAATCAACTATTACCATAAAACAGTATCTTTGAACATATTTTGAAATGTTGATTATGAACATCAAATGCCTCCAACTGAAGTGAATAGTGACGGCGTCTGCAACTTCTCTTTTGGTTTTTAAAAAACAAAATGCTCATGTAATCCTTGCAAGCAGAAGGAATGCAATTTTCATTTGGGTGGAAAATAAGTTGTGAGCTCAATAATCCCCACAGATCTGAAATTCTCAATCAAATACTAGTAACAAAAATGTAGCCTTTTTCTCAACTAAAACTCTCTTGTCCACGTCATCCCCTTGATCATGATGCCTGATCATCAGACCCTCCCCAGCCACAAAATGAAGAGTGAGTGGCGTATCACCCGAATGGTTTCACGTACAGTAGATGATTATGCCAGGACAGAAGACACTGATAATTTGTGACAAGGGTGAAAAGCCTAGCCAGCTAAGGGAATGAACTCCATTGCACCACTCAGAACAAAGTCATGAAACTCATGGCTGACTCAACAGACGTAGACGTAAAGCTTGCAAAGAACAACTGGCCTAGTAGAATGTTTTTTTTAAAAATCTTCCTTAATGTATTTGAAAAACTTTTTCATCTTAAAGAAACATTACAAGAAGAATCCACCGAACTACCATATATACTGTACCTGTATTAGTACTTAGCAACTGCTAATATTTGGCTATATTTTCTTTCTCATTCTCTATTTTCCTGTATGTATGGATACAGAACTGTTTAAATATTTTTCCTGAATCGTTTGAAAATAATAGCAGATGTCGTAATCTTTGATACCTTTTGCAGAGTGTGTCTCGTAAGACCATTTCCAGGGATGTTTTCTTAAAACTGTCAAATATACAAAATTTAACATACATGCATGTGATATTATTTTCTAATATTCAAATTTCTCCATTTTTTAAACCATGTCCTTTACTGTATTTTTTAAATACTGACAGCACTACAAAGCAGAAATGAACACAATAGCCAAAGAAGATCAGACAGAGAAAAGAAAATTGTTTAACTTAAGGTGAGCCAAGCCAAATAAACCTAAAAAAATGGAGCGGAGGAGAAGAGGAGGCACACCCACCATACCCTAAATAATAATAATTAACATTCATGATAGGCAATCCCACAGGACCAACTCTGTGTCTGAACAACCCTAGGTTGATGTCCTGTCTCTTCTATTTATTAAGGAAATCCTGGTGACGGACATAAGAGCTCCGGGCTGCTAACCGAGAGTCTGGCAGTTCATACCTACCAGGAACTCCTTGGAAACTGTAGAGGGGTAGTTCTTCCCCGTCCTATAGGGTCACAGTAAGTAGGAATCAACTCCACAGCAATGGTTCTTAAGTAAGTTCTATTACTTTTCCAAGCTACAGTTTCCTTTTCTGTGAAATAAGTACAGCTCCTACAAAACAGGAATTGTCGGAATATAAAAAAAATAAAGTAATGCCTGTCAAGTGTATCCCCCAGTGTCTGGAAGGTAGGAAGTGTTTAATAAATCTTGACTTTCAATCCTAGGATCTTAATCATTTAACGCTTTCCAATAATTCCCTTAAAAAACGTATTAGGGGAAAAATCCATCCTCCAAATTTAAATCTCCTGGTTTGCTCTGCCCTGCTGCACCCTAATTTCCAAATGAGTGCTTTCAACCTACTGCCATCAAGGGGCATGTCAAAGCTAATTATCTGCCATCACGCCCTGGTGCCTGGGCTTTCCTCGCCTGCTGCTGCGGGGACCTCAGTGCTGTCTGTTGGTTCATTTGCATTGCCTCTCCAGTGTCGCTGCTGCAGACCCAACATACAGAACAGAGCCCAGCGGCCAACTGGCAGGCCCGGCTGAATTATGGGACGTATCTGAGGCCCCTCCGCATTACTCGGGGAGGAATGTGGGGGGATGTTCGCTGGTTCACACACACTGGCAGTGTAAACGGTCATCTGCTGCCTCAGCTGCTTTTCGGAGTCTGGGGTGCAGGGCCGGAGCAGAGGAGAGACTTTGCTAGCGTTGGTGCAGAGAGCTGTGGGGGCTGCCGGCTTTGGCTCCACTGCCTTTTAGAAGCATCCTTGTTGGCTGCACCGTCTGCCTTCTCTGTGCTTTCCTGGCTTTGTGAGGCAACTTCAGAAATGCTCTCTCTTCTGTTCATGTTGTGTTTATAACCCCTTTACTACAGAAAGAATGAAATCCTTCCCCATGCATCCAGTATATCCTATTCAATATCTGATCGCTTATGACGCTGTTCCAATGCCAACTCGAAAAGAGCATGTATTTCCGATCAAATCAGACGAGACAGATGTTCCCAGTTAAGCGGAAATTAAGTTTCCTGAGCTGATTCCCCAATGAAGATTTAAAATACATAAATTATTACGACATATGTATAACTGAACAATGAGTCCTAACTTGTTAGGCATTCATGTATACTCTAATTTTGTTTCAATACAAATTTACTCTCCCAACTATACATGTAACGCATATTTTCAAAACAATTATCTCAAAATTTTTGCTGAAAAAATTGGCCTTTCTTCAAATTACTGACTTGACTCAGCAGCTACAAAACCAGATTGCGACAACACATTACCGAGGGGCCATGTTAACCTTTCCTCTTGGTATGAATTCTTATTCCATTAATTAATGAAGTTTCTTATTTTTTTTCTTTCTCGTCTCTCTACATTATTCTATCCTTTTTGTTATGAGATACCCCAATAGAAACAAATTTCTTCCTAGAAAAGAAGGAAAGAAATTAAAGCACTGTAAATAAAACACAGTGATGGGGAATTTGGAAATCCTAGTGGCGTAATGGTTAAGTGCCACTGCTGTTAACCAGAAAGTCTGCAGTTCAAATCTACTAGGCTTTCCTTGGAACCTATGGGGCAGTTCTTTCCCGTAGGGTCGCAGGCTTCTTTTTTATTTGCTTTGGGGAAATTTATCCAAAGTGCCCGGAAAAAGCACAGGAACTAAGTGATGCTTTCTCATGATTTCCTCTAGGTGGCAGTATAGTCCCAGATCTCGCAAACTTCAGCGGTGATGAAAAAGCAAGGGCACAGTAGGATAAACACGCGTTCTGCGGCACGTTTACGGTCTGGAAAGTCTTTCTTGGGAAAAATGGGATAAATTTGTAACTTACATGTTCATCTCAGGTGATGAAATAGATCTTTTACTGGAAAGAACAAAATGTGGCTATGATATTTTTATGCAAATGTGTATTGTATTCCACACCCTTTTTTGGCTGTTTTAATACACTGTCCTTCCTTCTTGGCTATTTAAGTTTCTCTGTAAGGTCGCTATGAGTCGAATCCGACTGGACGGCAGTGGGTTTGGTTTTGTCCTTTATACAGACATTAATATTTTTAAAAACTCAAATTTAAACATCTTAGATAACTGTTGACACTCATTAAGATAGTGGAATTCAACTCGACATGGACTGTGGTATGGAGTCCAATAGAACACATTTGTTTAATTAGGCGAATGATTTTTTAAAATAAATGCAACTTCTAATAAGTGCATATAATGTATTTTAACACAGTCTATTAAAAACACTATAATCCTTATTTTTTCCACCCACAGAAGATTCTTGGAGCATTACTTTTCCCTTTTTTCTATCTAAATTAAGTTCCCTTAACTAAGTAGCCCTGGAGGCAGAGTAGTTGAGAACTGTGGCTTCTAACCTAGAGGTCAGCAATTTAAATCCACCAGTTGCTTCTTGGAAACCCTATGAGGTGGTTACACTGTCCTAGAAGGTCACAGTGAGCCAGAATGGACTCACCGGCAATAGGGATGTGTCAGCTTGATAACTCTCAATGATTGAACTCAGGAAGAAACACGGACAGGTCTCCACCTACAAAACATGTATTTAGGAAATTCATTCCACGCCGTCTGTGAATTTTTTCCTCCACTCCTTGTTTTGAATACACGTCAAGCTGCAAAGAAATTGAAAGAGCAAGGCAATGAATACTCACATATATTTCATCTAAATTAATCAGTTGCCAACATTGTGTGACATGCTGTATCTTTCTAAATAAATATTTGGTACTTCATTTACAGTAGAACAAATTTCTGAGGACAGAATAGAAAATTGTTATTAGTCATAAATCTGTGTGATGTAAATGATCTAATCTAAGGTAACTGCTGCACACTTCCCCAGAAGTACTAAATCCAGTTCTGATATAATATGATACACACTGGGGGTATGTTTATATGTGTGTGTGTATATATCCACCCATTGGCATAACTTGCTGTGCCCCCAAACAGTGAACAAACAGTCGGAGACCTTGTTCAGATAGGTAATCACACACAGCATAATCAAAAAGCAACACTAAAATGATAGGATGTTTGAGCTACTTTCAAAAACTGACACTCTAAAGACAACACAACTTCTGCCTCCTCTGAATACCCAGGACATCTCATGTGTTACATCACTAACATTACTCTGTCATCTCAAAGTGAAGAGGGCTTGAAGTGCTGCTGATGAAGACCAAAGACCACAGCCTTCAATATGGATTATGCTTCAATATGAAGAAAACCAATATTCTCACAATTGGACCAATAAGCAACATCATGACAAACAGGGAAAAGACTGAGATGGTAAGGATTTCACTCTACTTGGATCCACAGCCAGTGTCCATGGAAGCAGCAGTCAAGACACCAAACGGCACGTGGCACTGGACAGGTCTGCTGCAAAAGACCTCCTCTTTAAAGTGTTAAAAAACAAAAATGTTACTTTGAGGACTAAAGGACCCATGACCCAAGTCACAGTATTTTCAATTGTCTTACGAGGACTGCCAATTAAGTTTTTAAACTCATCCTAGAAAAAGTGCTACATACTTCACTGCCGAGTATCACTACAGTCATCTCAAAATACTCCCCTTGGGAAACTACATTGCCACACCAGCCCCTAGTCCACCCTTCAAAGAAATTTCGGAACTCTTTTTCCATAATGGTCATCAGAGTTGTTGTCTTATTACCCTTGATGTCCTGAATGTCATCAAAATGTCTTTCTTTCAATATGTCCTTTATCTCTGAGTAAAGAAAAAAGTCACTGGAGGCTACAGGAGGTAAATAAGGAAGGTATTTCAATACAGTTATTTGTTCACTGGCTGAGAACTCCCCCATAGACACCTAGACAATTCAGTTCACAAACTTGCCACTGTGCTGCCATGCGCAATGGCCATTCTAGAAAGAGTTCCAAAACTACTTTGAAGGGTGGACTAGATGCTGGCATCGTTACACAGCTTCCCAAGGGGAGTATTTTGAAGGTGACATAGTGATATTCAGCAAAGAGATAAATAACTCCTACAGCAATTAATTTCATGGGCTTAACGCAAAACCTAAACAACGAGTAATGAAGACAGATGAAGAATTGTTGTTGTTGTTAGGTGCCATCAAATGGGTTCTGACTTATAGTGACACTATGAACAACAGAACACTGCCCAGTCCTGAGCCATGCCCACAGTTGTTTTTGTGGTTCATCCCATCTCTGTAGCGACTGTGTCAACCAACCTTGTTGAGGGTCTTCCTGTTTTTCACTGACCTGCCACTCTACCAAGCAATGAAGAATTGATACCTTTGAATTATGGTGCTAACGAAGAATATCAAATGTACCATGGCCTATGAGAAGAACAAACAAATATGTCTCTGAAGAAGTACAGTCAGGGTGCTCCTTAGAAGGAAGGATGGAGAGACTTTGTCCCATGGACTTTGGACATGTCATCAGGAGGAAACAGTCTCTCAGAAAGATAAGATGCCTGGTGAAGTAAAAGGGTTGTTGAAAAACGGAGATCCTCAGTGAGGTGGATTCATACAGTAGCTTTGACAATGGGTTCAAAGACAGCAACGATTCTTAGAAAGGCACAGGCCAGGCAGCATTTCATTCTGTTGTTCATAGGTTCCCCATGAGGCAGGACCTAACAATAACACCACTCTGTCATCCTAACACTTTATCAACTTTAGATGGTTGAATAGCTACTGTCCCCTGCCTGACTGAGGAGGGAGTAAATTCCAGGGGTCAGATGGTCTTGGTCAGCAATCTATAACATTCTAGGAGACATCACTGGAAATTTTAAAAGTATGTTTTTTAAGAACCTCACAGACACCACCTTCCCTGTCTGACAAAATGTAAAGTGAGCCCTGTCTGGTCAAAGGAGACAGAATCTTCAAACAAAACAAATAAAAAACTGAGCTGTTAACTCCATGATATAAATGACACTCTCTACTAAATAAATTAATTTGTATTTACTCTGTTATTAGTTTGAATGGGTGATAACAGTTTGATGGCACTTGGCTTGGCTTGGCTGGGTGATAACAGTAGCCTATACTGGACACTAAGTCTTAGTCTATCCAACTTACTTCTGGGGCCATTTGGCCAACTCTATGGATCATATCACTGCATTTTTATTCAAATAATGCATGCCTTCTACAATACTCCTCAAGATATTTTCGTAAGTGCTAATACATCAATTTCTTTTGCATGTTGTTATAAAAAAATTAACATAGCAGGCTTATGAAAATACTGCATGAGAGGAGAGCAAATTGACAAACAGACATAGACGGAATGTGCTATTTGTGTAAAAATGCAGTGTTCCTATAGTTCAGGGTTACAGTCCACCTATCAACACTCTCCAGAGACTAACATTGGGATTGAAAAAAAGCGAGTGAGAAAATGGAGAAGAGTCATTGGGAAAAACAATTACACACAGAAACAGAAAGTTATGGTTATGGTTAATAACATTTTACAGCTTACTTTGGAGTCCCTTTCCTACTTAGTATCAAAAACTTGAGTAACTTGATTAGCCACCCGTCTAACTTAGTAGATGGAGCTGCTTCTAGAACAACTGCAAATTGAAAACTCTACCTACTCACATTTTCGTGATCAATGCTTTGTTGGTACATTAGTCCGTCAGCCTACCCTCTCTTGTCCTATCTGCATATGCTGAGCTTTTGCCCACAAACCCTGTGGAATCTTCGATTAATCTTAACTCTGTAAACTTCTTCATCATAAGTGGTTGAAGTAGATGGGGTTGGAAAGGGGACATCTGACAAAAGCTAAATCCAGATTCTCTCTTAGGGGAGTTGCAAGTGAGACTTTAGTCAGTGTCTGCTGAGTAATTGGAATGGGAGGTAAGGTCAAGTCATCACAAACAAAACTCCATTGGATTGTTTTACAAGTGAAGGAAAGAAAACTTAACAGTAAAGGAGAATGAATGAGGTAGGTAGAGAAAGCTGAGATTAGAGATTCTGTGGTCCTGAGACAGATATTAGCCCTGCACATCTGACATCTGTCAATCAAGGGTTCCATTTCCTGCATTTGGGTTCTGAAAGACTCTCCTGGGATCTTCCGGGTATCTTATTCCATCAGCCTAGCTTGAGTGTTTTCTTTTTCTTGTAGCAAAAAATTCTGATTATGACAAGTCTTTTCTACATCAAAAGAATCAAGAAAGGGAACTTATATTTGATAGATTGACTAGAAATACAGAGTGTAAACTTTAAAAATAATTTAAAGGGCTTTAACTAAGTTATTTCTATATGTCAGTGATAACTCTTTTTGAGGCCTTCTACCGCACTTTGTCAGAACATATAAAATATTTCATTTTTCATTTAAGTAAATATTTGGGGAATTTTTAGAATACTATATCTGAAGATCTCCAGGGAATTTATAGGTTAAAAATACTTCAGTAGTGTCCTATTGCCACTGTAAAAAATCTCCAAAAATCTGGACCTTGGAATAATGCACATTTCTTGTATCACAGTACTGGAGTCTAGAAGTCCAAAATCATCTTTATTTGGCCTTTTCATGTTGCTTGCTTTTTCCATCTTCTAACCAGAAACCAAACTCACTGCTGTCAAGTTGAGTCCGACTCACAGCAACCTTGTAAGACAGAGTAGAGCCACCCATACAGTTTCCAAGGAGTGGCTGGCAGATTCGAAATGCTGACCTTTCGGTTAGCAGCCATAGTACTTATCCACTCCATCAGGGTATCCTTCTGTTTTCTAGACTGCATCACTTACATTCCTTGGCTCATGGTCCCTTCTTCCATCTCTAGAGCCTGTAGCTTCACGTTTCCTCTCTCTTGCTCATCTTCCGTCTGCCTCTGTCTACAGCTGTTCCATGGCCTTCTTCTCTTATCTGTCAGATTTCTCTCTGCCTCCCTCTTATAAGTCGACTTGTGATTGTATTTAGCATCTCCCCCTGCCCACTCACATCAGATCATCCAGGATGATCTTCCTATTTCAAAACTATTAACCTAAACATATTTTCAAAATCCATTTTGCCACATAAGGTGATGTTCACAGGTTCTAGGAAATGGACTGGATATCTTTGGGGCCATTGTTCTGATGACCACAAATATTTTCGTTGTGTATCAGCTTTGAAAGATCAGCTCTGTTATCATCAATAGAGCAAAAGGCAAGCCAGTTCTAAATTCCTCATTTTGCCTCATTAGGCTGCCATGAGGAGCTTATCCTTAGGCTTTATTCTGGTGCTGATAAATGACACTGAATTAAAACTATAAAACTGACAAAGGAATTCTGCTACAGCCCATAAATCTCTAATGAAATTTGGGGCTTTCCAATTACTTTCTATCCTCTTTACCTGGGATCATTTTCTGCTATATTTCTGCTCCCTTTGCTGTTGTCATTTGCTGATCAATTGATTCCGAACACCGAGAAGCCCTTGAGGATGAAGTAGACGTTCCCCATAGGGCTTTCTGGGCAGTGACCTTTACTGGAGCAGATTTCCAGGTCTTTCTCCCTCAGAGGTGCTGGTGTGTTCAAATTCTCAGTTAGCAGCCAGTCTGAATAGAGTCTAGATAGATAACTTATCAAACTGAACAAAATTGAAGGAACTGGGAGGAACTGCTTGCAAATCTTTTCACTTCCACCAGGTGGCACTACTTTTATTCTCATTAAAAACCAAATCCCCCAAATAGAAAAAAGCTTCAAGATGGTGTTGTGCATCAGTGTCCACCTGGATATGAGCACGTGCTGACGTAGATGGAAACTCTTCCCACAGCTGTCTATTTATGCTAATTAAAAATAATTGATATTTCCTTGTTGATCTTTACAGAGGCAAAGTTGAGGAAAAATATATTAAATTGCTGGGCAGTCATAGAATTAATCTTCCTAAACAGAAGGAGCCTGGTGTTCTTTTCATTCATGATGGTATCACTCAGAGGCTTTCAAGTGTAGAAATGAGAGTGAATTTCCATGCTTGGGAGGTCTTAGATACATTCCTCCCTAGAAGATGGGATGATGGGAAGATCTGGGGGTTAAGACAAAGAGCCTTTGCTAGACGAATTGTTAACCCTCTGAGACTCACAATCTAAGGTTAAAAACTGAGAGTTAAACGTGGGGCTAAGGCGGGGGAGTAGTCCACCACTTCCCATGATGGCTCTAACAACAAGGATCTTATAACAGACACCCATAGACTTAAAGACTCAAACAAACTAAAACTCTAGGATAGAAAAATGTATACACCAAGCAAGTTACATTTTTAAAAGAACAGGAGTGGCAATATTAATTTCTGATAAAATTGAGTTTAACGCAAAGTCCACCACAGTAACAAGGAGGGACACCATATTGTAATTACAGAGTCGATACATCAGGAGGACATAAGTATATTAAATATTTTCACACTCAATGACAGAGCTCTTAAGTGAATCAAACAAATCCTAACAGTGTTGAAAAGAGAAACAGACAACTCCCCAATAATAGTAGGAAACTTCAACATACCACTTTCAGCGTGGACAGAAAATCCAGACAGAAGCTTAATAAAGACACAGAAGATCTAAATGCCACACATTTACAGAGAGCATTTCACCCAACAGCAGCCAAACATACTTTCTTTTCCAACATACATGAAATATTCTCCAGAATAGACCACACATGAAGTCATAAAGCAAGCCTTAACAAAATCCAAACCATTAAAATATTGCAAAGCATCTTTTCAGACCATAAAATTATAACAGTTGAAATCAAGAAAAGAACAAAACAAGGGAAAAAAGTCAAACATATGGAAACTGCACAAAACTTTGCTCAAAAACTACTGGGCTATAGCAGAAATTAAGGAAACAATAAAGACATTTACAGAAATAAATGAGAATGAAATCACATAGTACCAGAATCTTTGGGACACAGCAAAAGCAGTGCTCAGAGTTTAATATATTTCAATAAATGCACTCATTCAAAAACAAGAAAGGGCTCATATCAAAGCATTAACCCTACAACCCAAACAACTAGAAAAACAGCAGTATAAGAACCCCCTTGGATATCGCAAGAGCCAGCCAGCCAAGTAAGAGCAAATCATAATAAGAGCAGAACCAAACGAATTAGAGAACACAGAAACAATTGCAAGAGTTAACAAGACCAAAAACTGGTTTCTTGAAAAAGCCAACAAAATCAATAAACCACTGGCCAAACTGCTGAAAGAAAAACATAAGAAGAAGCAAATAACCCAAATAAGAAATTAGATGGATGAAATCACAACAGATCCAACTAAACTTTAAAAAAAAAAAAAAAATTGTAACAGAATACTATGAAAAGTTGTACTCTAACAAATTTGAAAACCTACACGAAATGGACAAATTTCCAGAAACACACTACTCATTTAAACTAACACAAACAGAGGTAGAACAACTAACTAACCCCATTACAAAAGAAGAGATTGAAAAGGTAAATAAAAAAACAATCTCCCTGGCCTGGATGACTTCACTGGAGAATTTGATAACACTTACAGAGAAGAGTTACCATCACTATTTCAGAGCATAGAAAAGGATGGAACACACCCAAACTCATTCTATGAAGCCTGAATAACCCTGACACCAAAACCAGATAAACACACCACAAAATAGGAAAACTACAGACCAATAACTCACATGAAGCTAGATGCAAAAATCTTCAACAAAATTCTAGCTAATAGAATTCAACAGTGTATCTCAAAAATAAGTCACCACAACCAAATGAGATTCATATAAGGGATGCAGGGATTGTTTAGAACTAGAAATACAATCAATGTAATCAATCTCCACCACTAAATAGCCTTTTCCAAGGCTGGTGGGGGAGCTTATGTGGGATGCCATCTTGATTCACTGGGAGGCAGAGTTTCCTGTATGGAGCTCTCAGCTGGACCTAATTCCCAGGCTGGGAGGCAGTGCCTATGCAGAGAGCACTTTTCTGGCAGAAAAACAATCTTTGATACAGACATGCTTACTTTGCCAGCTAGGAAGAGGGACTTTCAACCCTGAAAGCCTGGCTAATATCAGAAGCTGTCAGATATCTTTTACCTTTCAATAGAGAAATATCTGCGGTGCATCTGGACAGCATCTCCTCCAGCCTTTGCTATCTCACATTATAGGGTCAGCTGATGGCTCTACAGTGTCTCTATAAGTGGGGCTGTGTCTTTGCCAATCAGGAGGTGGAGCCTGCTACCCCAGAGATTCCACTGAGCTGAGTCACTGGAGTACATAGAGATGTCTACTGATCAACTTCCCTTTCAGACTGAGCTTTAGATCCTGTTAAGGTAACATCAGAGAAACAAAACAACCTCCAGATGCCCCAACAGCAACAAACTTTGGACCAGAACATTAGGAAGAAATCACCTACTGCTTCATGAGGCCCACAAAAGAAAGATCCAAAGAACTTCCCAGATGAAGAAACTTTTCTGAAACTATAGGAGGGCGAGTACAAAAGGATTATATAGCGAGCCCTCCTAGACCTCATATAAAATGCAGCACAGCAAAATAAAAAATTAAGCAAGCTGTTTGATCTGGTGGAACACCAGGACTCTGAAATCCAACAGGTCAAGAACAAAATCAAAGAGATAGAAAATTCAGCTCAAAGCCAAGAAAATAGAACGGAACAAATGGAAAACTGACTTTCTGACTTGGAAGACAGAGCTACTGACTTCAGCATCTATAAGGAGAAATCAGTAAAAAAGAAATAAGAAAAATGAAGAAGCATTAAGAAGAATGTGGGACGTATTAAAAGGAACAATCTACAGTTAATGGCAGTTCCTGAGCAGCGTGGGACACGTGAGAACAGAGAGCATTGTGGTCAATCTGCTGACAGAAAACTTCCCAGAAATTATGAAAGAGGAGAATATACATATCCAAGATGCATACTGAATGCCACTCAATATGGATCTCAAAAGAAAGACTCCAAGATGTATTATAATCAAGCCTAACAAAGTGAAACATAAGTAGAAACTCCTAAAGGCAGCAGGACTCAAAGCAAAGCTAACATTCATAGGGAATCCCTATTGGCTTTTGTCTGATTTCTCATCAGAAACAATGCTGGCATGGAGACAATGGGATGACACATTCAAAGCCTTGAAGGAAAACTTCCAACTAAGAATTATATATCCTGCAAAACTATCTTTCAAATATGAAAATGGAATCAAGACATTCACAGATAAACAGAAACTCAGAGACTTTATAAAAACCAAACTAGAAAAAAGATCTAAATATCAAATCTAAAACAATAAGTCTCATAAAAGAAAAATTAGGATCAACAATGGAAGTTTTAATACACAACATAGACAGACTTCAAAATCTGACAAACATACCACAATCAACAGAAAACAGATAAATAGGAACTACTAAGAATCAAACACTTTTGCTCATCCAAAGATTATCAATAGAATTAGAAGACCACCTATAGAATGAGAAAAAACATTTGGCAATTATATGTCGGACCGATGTCTGATATCCATAATCTATAAAGTACTACGAATTATCAATAAGAAAAAGAAAAATAATCCAATTAAGTGACAGGCAAAGGAGATGGACAGACACTTCTCTAAAGAGGAGATCCAGGCAGCCAAAAAACAGGTATGGACATGCTCATGATCATTAGCTATTAAAGAAACTCAAATCAAAACTGTAATGAGATACCATCGCACCCCAACAAGTTTGGCCAGGATCCAAAAAATGCAAAACAACAAAGGCTGGAGAGGCTATGAAGAAATTGGAACTCGTCAGCACTGTTGGTGGGCTTGCAAAACGGTGCAACCTCTTTGGAAAACAATCTGGTGTTTCCTTAAAAAGCTGGATATAGATACACCATTTGACCCAGTAAGTCCACTGCTTGGAATATACCCTACAGAATTAAGGCCATGCACACCAATGGATACATGTACATGAATGTTTATTGCAGCTCAGTCCACAATAGCAAAAAGATGGAATCAACCCAGATGCCCCCAAACAGAGGAATGGGTAAGTAAACTATGGTGCATATACTCAATGGAACACTACGCAACTATAAAGAACAATGATGACTTTAGGAAGCATCTTATAACCTGATTTCAATTGGAGGACATTATGTTGAGTGGAGGTAGTTAGTGGCAAAAGGACAAGTACTGTATGAGACCCCTATGATAAAGACAGCCTCATATATAGAAGAAAAGACTCTCTGATGGCTGCCAGAGTGGGGATGGAGGGAGGGTGAGGGTTGGTTATAGATTAGATAAGCCAATTGGTAGAAATTTGGAAGCCAAATTGGTTGGGTGAAATCAGTGACAGCATACATTAGAAAGAAGATCAGTGACAGCCTACATTAGAAAGAAGATCAGTTTAACTGGATGTCACCATAATATGATTACTCTTCCAATCTTAACCCAAAACTGCAAGGACAGAAGAGCAGGGGTGGGGGTCAGGGGACCATGCTGTCAGGGGACATTGAGGCCAACTGGCATAACTTACCTGATAAGAAAGTCTTTTGCACCCCATATTGGTGAGTGACATCTGGAGTCTTAAAAGCTAGCAAGCTGCCATCTGAGGTATACCAAATTGTCCCAACTCAACAGGAACAAATGATCACCAAGGACAAAAATGACATGGGGCAAAGAGAACCCAGAAGACAGACAGACCCATGCGAGCGGGTGACTACATTGACATGTGACTAGAAGAACAAGATGGTGCCCAGCTACCACCAGTGATAGTCAGGATGGGGCTCACAAAGTTGCGTCTCATTGGTAACACAAAAATAAAAAAGGGTGTACCCTGAGATCTCCACTAAAAGACCTCAGTTGATGATTCAGTGGCCTCAGTGTTCCCCTGGGAGCATGGTCTGTGGCTCTGATGCTACCCCTGTCCACAAATCATAATGGAGCCCAACTCTTTGGACAGAAATGGATTGGACTTGGTGACACAGAGTGACCATATCATGTGTGTACTTTATCGTTCTATGCATCTATAGGATGTCATCTGGTTGACCTCTTATGGGACATGGGGGAGAGGGTGGATAGGCAGGGATAGGAATTTGTTAGGAGAATATGACATGCACAGAAAGGAGAGGAAGAGTGTGCTGTCACAGGGCAGGGAGAGCAGTGGGTGCTGCTCATTGGCAGGTATGCAAATTTATATGGAATTGTATATTTTCACTTAATCATATCAAAAAAAGAAAGAAAGAATAACAAATAAATAAATATACCATACAATCAAGCAATCCCACTTCTTGGAATACATCCTAGAGAAATGACAGCTGCTATACAAATAGATGCATGCACACCAATGTTCACTGCAGCACTGTTCACGGTAGCAAAACGATGGCATTAACTCAGGTGCCCATCAACTGAAGAGTGGAGAAACAAAATATGTATATTCACATAATGGAATATCATACAATAATAAAGAAGAAGAAGAAATTTGGGAAATATCTCATGAACATGGAAGAAACTGGAAGATATTATGCTGAATGCAATTAGTCAATTGCAAAACCAAATATTGTATGAGACCACTATTATAAGGACTGAAGAATAGGTTTAAACATAGAAGAAAACATTCTTTGATGGTTACAAGGGGGATGTGAGAGAAAGTGGGGTATTCACTTATTATTGACAAGAATTATTTTAGGCGAAGGAAGATAAGGCACTGTAGATGTCAGCAGAAATAGACCAAACCCAAAGCTTAGAAGTATTCTAGATAAAATGAAATACTTTGAGGGATAGAATGGCAGGGTCAGTGTTCTGGGGATCATGGTTTCAGGGGATACCTAGGTCCACTGACATAACAAAGTTTATTAAAATGTTCTGCATTCCACTTTGGTGAGTGGTATCTGGGATATTAAAAGATAGTGTATGGCCTTTACTTGGCTGGCGTATGGCCATCTAATAAGCATCAATTTGTCTCAATTCATGTGGAGCAAAAGAGAAAGAAGAACACCAAAGCCATAAGGAAATAGGGAATCTAAAAGGCAGAAAGGGTCACATATACCAGAGACTATATCAACGTGAGACTGGAATAACTAGATGGTGCCCAGCCTCAACCAAAGACTGCCCTTACAGGGAACTCTGCAAAAGGTCACTGATGGAGCAGGACAAACTTAGAGTGCAGAACTCAAACTCTTGTGAAAAGACTAGACTTGATGATCTGACAGACCAGAGGGTCCCTGGAAGGCGCGGCCCCTAATCTCTCTGTTATCTCAGACCTGACACCATTGCAGAAGCCAACTCCTCAGGCAAAGACCAAACTGGCACGTAAGACACAACATGATACTGATGCATAACGTGCTTCTTGGCTTGGGTGGATACAGGAGACTACTTGGGCAGCTCCTATCTGGAGATGAGATGAGAAGACAGAAGGGGTCAGGAGCCGTTCAGTGGACAGGGTAAATATGGGTTGTCGGAAGGGGAGAGTGTGCAGTCATACTGTGGGGAGAGGAGCTAGGGTCACAAGGAAAGAGTACGTGTAGGTTTTTGTATGAGAAACTGACTGCTATTGCAAATTTTCACTTAAAACACAATGAACAAACAAATTTTAAAAAGCTGAGTGTCAAGAATTAAGCATTATGCAACCTGTAACTGATTAAGTGTCCCGCAGAGCAGAGAAACTCAGGATCTGATAGCAATTGCCATTAAAGGCAGTTGGATGGACCGTGACATTTTTAAGAATTTCATCAGGCCTGAAAGATTGAAGAATTCAAACTGCTGTTTTGTTGCAGTAAACTCCTAGGCTGGACAGTTGTTTTACAAGTAGCTCTAGGCAAGTGCCCTAATTCCCTCAGCCTCATTTATCTGAACTGTAAATGTACCTAGTAAGAGTTCTTATCTAGTTCGGTTGCTGCAAGAATTGACTTAAGTATTAGCAATTAGTGTTACTAAAGGTAAAGCAAGAGCAATAGAAGGGTAGGATGTGGAAAGTTGTCTGTCCAAGACTCTATCCATCACTTCCAAACTATGGCCTTACCCAGTAACAGCAAGTGGATTCTGAATCATAGCGACCCTTATAGGACTCAGTAGAATGGCCCCATAGAGTTTTCAAAGAACACCTGATGAATCTGAACCACCAGGCTTTGGTTAGCAGCCATAGCACTTAGCCACTTGGCCACCGGCGTTTCCCAAACCATAGCCTAGGCCTGACATTTGACTTTAGAATGCTGACTTCACTAATGGCACCGGGTTCAGAGAAATTATGTTTACATCTTTCAGTAAACTTTGAAAAGTAAATGTCATGCATTTTTTTGTGACTTCTTCCTTCTTAAGAAAGTGCTCTTTCCTTTAACAATGCAAAGCTCCTTCACCTCACCTGTGTGTTGATGCAGCAAAAGCAGGTAGGCAGGTGCTGCCTTTATTTCTGTGGTTAGGGCCTCCTCTAAAAATCACACTCAAACTTCTTGCCTTGGAGTGCATTCCAACTCATGAATGCCTCCCCTATTTTGGAGGGGGGGTGGTAAATATCTTCTATAACAATATCATTGCAGCAGTAGTATCTTGTTTAATAGATACAGAGATTGACTACCTAAATAGATATTGACTACGTGTCTTAAATATCAGACAGCCGTAAGAAAAAAATAAAAGAAACCTGATGTCTTCTTTTTATTTACTTATTTATTTGGTAATAAAAACTTGACCACCTAGAAAATTAAAGCTTTTTGATATTCCTAATTAGTGGCCAAATGTCCACTGGAGGTGTTTGCTAATCTGGGTATACAGATGACTTACCAGGGTTGGGGCATAAGAGTGTAGGGAACTGAGCAAATAAGGATGTCCCTTAGTCACTAATTCCTAAAATTCCACAGTAAAGAGTTCTCCTTTTGCCAGAAACCCTTTGACCCTGGTAAACAGATGTGGGAACAGCAGGCTCTTCCACATTTTATAAGTGATTTGCATCTAAATAGAAGTGACCTTATCAGATGTTATCAGAGTGGTCCCTCTCCTACAGACAGATTCTGAGAAGGGAAACATGGAGAAAGCAAAAACTCACCAAAACCTGCAGTGTGAGGGTAAGAAGAAGGCTATTAGGGGTATGCTCATCCCATCACCTTGTATATTCCTCCCAAGCATACTGTGAAGGTCATGTTTCTAACATATTTCTTCTCACTTTATAATAAAGAAAATGAAGCCCAGGGGAGTCAGATAACATCAAGTGGCAGTGTTTGTATTCAAACAAAAACTTGTATCTCTAAATTATTGACATCCAAAGTCCAGATGGGGAGGCCAAGACATTGACCTCATCAATGCCATGGTTCTAGAGGAGGCCTGGTGGAACAATGGTTAAGAGTTTGGCTGCTAACTAAAAGGTCAACCGTTCAAATCTACCAACTGCTCACTGGAAACTCTATGAGACAATTCTACCCTTTCCTAGATGATCGCTATGAATTGGAATCAAACTCGACAGTAATGAACTTTGTTGTTTTGTTTTGTTTTTTGGTAGCATTCTATGTGGGATGCTCTGCCAGTCTCTTTTCTTGTTGTTGCAAGGCTACTGCTTTATGGACAGGTAAAGGAAATCGAACTCCCTAAGAGGGGAGCCAAGGTCTCTGGATGATGCAAATGGCTAAGTACTTGACTACTAACTTAAAGAAGGCTGGTCATTTGGACTCACCTAGATGTGGCTCAGAAGACAGTCCTAGGACTCTGCTTCCAAAAGTCACAGCCTTGAAAACCTTCCGGAGCAGTTCTGCTCAGCAACACTTGGGCTGGCCATGAGTCAGAATCAACTCAGCCCCAAGAGATAAGTAGGCAATCCTTGCTACAGTGTAACCCAGCTTTACAGCTTCCATCTGTACATCTTGGTGTTTCTCCCTTGACATGTCAAACCAGAAAGAACCAAACCTATGGCTGACTCCTAGCGACTCTATAGGACAGAGTAGAACTGTCTCATAGAGTTTCCAGAGAGCACCTGGTGGATTCAAACTGCCAACCTTAAGGTTAGCAGCTGTAGCACCTTACCACTACACCGTCAGTGTTTCCTCTTGTCACTCCACATGTTAATAAACCAAACCCAGTGCCATGGAGTCGATTCCAACTCATAGAGACCCTGCAGGATGGAGTACAAACGCCTCATAGAGTTTCTAAGGAGCACCTGGTGGATTTGAGCCGCTGACCTTTTGGCTAGCAGACATAGCACTTAAGGACTCTGTCCCCAGGGTCTCCCCACATGTTGATAAGTTTAATCTATTTAAGAGACCTGTTGAAGAATATGTTTCAAATCCTAGGCTATCTTCTGGCAGTTGTGAGTATTCAGAATAAGTACAACTAAGAGTCATCTTACGAGCATTTATTAATAACCAAAAATTATTTCACTTGCTATCTCAGCCCCTGCCTCCTTAAAGCAGCTAAAATTATGAAATGAGGGAACTTAAAATGATACTACACTATATATCGTGTCGTTGTTATTAGGTGCCATCGAGTCAGTTCTGACTCGTGGTGACCTTATGAACAACAGAAGAAACCACTGCCTGGTCTTGCACCATGTCCACAATTGTTTTTATGCTTAAGCCCATTGTCGCAGCCACTGTGTTAAGCCACCTCGTCAAGGGTCTTCCTCTTTTTGCTGACACTCCTCTAACAAGCATGATGTCCTTCTCCAGGGACCAACCTTTCCCTACAACATGTCCAAATTCTGTAAGATGCTGTCTCTCCATCTTTTCTTCCAAGGAGCACTCTGGTCGTACTTCTTCCAGAACAGATCTGTTTGTTCTTTTAGTGGTCCATGATACATTCAACATTCTTCTCCAACAACAATTCAAGGGCATCAGTTCTTCTTCTGTTGTCTTTATTCATTGTCCAGCTTTTGCACGCATACGATGTGACTGAAAATACCATGGCTTGGGCCAGGGGCGTCTTAGTCTTCAAGGTGACATCCTTACTTTTGAATTTTTTAGAGAGGTCCTTTGCAGCAGGTTTTCCCAAAGAAATGTGTCTTCTGATTTCTTGACTGCTGCTTCCATGGGCATTGATCATGGAACCAAGTAAAATGAAATCCTTGACAACCTCAATCTTTTCTCCATTTGTGACAATGTTGCTTACTGGTCGACAATATGCCATGTGCTGTATACCATATACTATACTATACCATACTGTCTCTCTTCTCCAAGTTAAATAAGGTAGTACAATCTGATCTCTCAAGATTTTTTCCAAATGTTCACCACCATAACTTGATGTAATGAGTAGCATTTTGCAAAAGTAATGTCTGTATAATGAGGACATCAGCATTTCTGTCACTGCTTTGTTTGGCACATGGTAAAATATATTCTACCAATAGAAGGATAAAAGTGAATGAATTGCAGTTCTTCTCAGCAAATAATATTTGTTTGTGCAGTGCTAAGCCAGATCTCATACATCCAATCATGGTGTTGAAATACAACAATGACATAGGTCCTTTTCAGTAATCACCATCCATGGTGTAACTGTCTTATTTGTCTCAAATGTGGTTTTCTAAATTGCTTTCTTCAGTTACTTAATCAAAATAACTATAAAAATCCATTTTCAAGTGAAGAATTTATAGGCTACAGGAAGGTTTCATTAATTGTCCACTGGTTCAATTAATTTCACAAGTAATGCATCACAAGCCTGCTGTACATACAGCTCTATGAGTTCACAAACATGTATAGCTCATGGACTTTGGGCCCTAGGAACTTACAGGAAACCCACATGTGAAAACAAAAACTAAACATACAAAAATATGCAAAGCAAAGCTTAGCCATTAGAGAAATTCAAATCAAAACTATAATAAGATACCATCTCATGTCAGCTAGGTTGGCCATGATACAAAAAACACAAAACAACAAATGCTGGAGAGGCTGTGGAGAAATTGGAACTCTCCTACACTGTTGGTGGGATTGCTGATGGTACAGTCTATTTGGGAAATGATCTGGCACTTCCTTAAAAAGCTGGAAATAGATATACCATTTGATCCTGTAATTCCACTGCTTGGAATTTATCTTTCAGAAACAAAGGTTGTCACACAAACAGACACACATACACAAATGTTTGTTACAGCGCAGTCCACAATAGCAAAAAGTTGGAATCAACCTCAATGTCCATCAACAGATGAATGGATAAGCAAACTTTGGTACATATACTCAGTGCAACACTATGCTATGCTAGAAGACAAAGACAATTTTAGAAAACATCTCATAGCAAGGTCTCATTTGGAAGAGATTATGCTGAGTGAAATCAATCAGTGTCAAAAGGACAAATTTTGTATGAGATCCCTGTTATAAGGACACAATAAGAGAATTATCTACAGAAGAAAATGACTGTGTTGGCTACATGGGTGGGTGGGGGGGTGAGGGTTTATCATAGATGAGATAATTGATAAATGTTAGAAATTTTATTCTTTTACTGTAGCCACCAGCCAAGCCAAGTGCTGTGAGGTCAGATCTGACTCGTGGCGACCCTAGGGGCCAGGGTAGAACTGACCCCAGAACCACCAGGGTTTCCCTCTTTTACAGTAATTAATAAAAAAATAAAAATAAAAAAATACACAAAGCAATGTATAATAAATACCAAAACCAAGTCTGTTGACACTGAGTTGATTCTGACTCATAGGGACCCTATAAGATGAAGGAGAACTGCCCTATAGAGTTTCCAAGAGGTGACTGGTGAATTCAAACTGCTGACCTTTTGGTTAGCAGCTGTAGCTCTTAACCACTAGGTTACCATGGTTTCCAATTGTGATGGACTGTGTTGTGTCCTTCTAAAAATACGTGTAGCTATTTAGCTGGGCCATAATTCCCAGTATTCTTTTTGCCCTCCATTTTGTGGTTTTCCCATGCTGTAAATCCTAATCTCTGCCTGTGGTTCACAGATTATATTAAGTTAAAGAAGACTAGAGTGGGAACCTAACACCCTAAGGAAGTTTCCCTGGAGTGTGACTTGTACCATCACTTTTATCCTACAAGAGATAAAAGGAAAGGGAAGGAAACAGAGAACTGGGGACCCCATGCCATCAAAAAAGCAGTACCGGGGCAGATTGTATCCTTTGTACCTGAGATTCCTGCACTGTGATGCTCTCAAACCTAGGAAAGACTTTGCAACACAAGGACCTTCCTTTCTCCAGAGCAGACAGTGAGACAGTGTGTTCCCCTGTAGCTGGCACCCTGAATTTGGACTTCTAGCCGAGTGCCTGTGCACAGGAGGCTTCCTGGTGGAGTGGGGTGCCTCTGGGCACTTACTGGTGAAGCTTCAGAGCTTTGGAATACTTACTCCAGCAGTGCAGATGCAGACATGAGGCCAGGCAGAAAGAATGAGTTAGGAAGCAGAAGCTGAGGAGACAAGGAGCTCAAGAAGCTGAGCTGCCTCAGTCTTAAAAGGTATGGCTATGACCTCAGGGGTTTCAAAGGGTGGAGCAACGGTCTATCGTGCTTGAAGAGCAGGTCCAAGAGCTCCTAGATTTCAAAGAATCAGATCCTCACCAACTTTTGTTCTGAAATTTAGGGCCGTCATTCACATGTACCAGAGGAATGGGCCCAGATCTGCCGCCCAAAGATTAAGGGGCAGGGTTACCATGTCCAAATTCAGAAGGCTGAAGTGTTGGGATCTCTACTCAGCTGGACTTGGAGAATGATGCACCTAAAGCCGAGGTCATGGAGTTGCTGTCCTAGGGGCCTGGAAAGTGGAGCTGAAGCCCAGAGCTGAGAGGCCTCCACTCAGAATCTGGAGAATGCGGCCAATACCTAGAGTCCAGAAGGCAGGGCTATTGGGTAAATAGTTTCAGAGGACAGAGATTATTTTTAAAGCCTTAAGGACAGTATAATGTGTCCTACTAACTTTCTTGGTAAGGGAAATTTACAATTTATACCTGCCTGTTTTGCCATTGCAGTTTGGAAGCAGATAACTAGTATTCTCAATTTCACAGATGATGAGGATGTTTGTATTTTGAACTTGGGGTTTGTATTGTGAACTTGCTATTATATGATGGGCAAATGTATTTTGCAGTTTACAAGGATGTGATTTTTTCAGAGGCCAAAGGGTGAAACGTCTTGGATTGAATTGTACACCCTAAAAAAAGTGTGTGACAATTTAGCTGGGACATGATTCCCAGTGTCATGTGTCTGCCATCCATTTTACGATTTTCCTATGCTATAAATCCTAATCTCTGTTGTGGTTAATCGATTGAATTATGGTAAAGGATTAGGGTGGGATGTAACACCCTTGCTAAGAAAGCAGTGTGCTTGTACCACCTTTTATCCTACAAGAGATGAAAGGAAAGGGAAACAAGCAGAGAACTGGGGACCTCATACCATCAAGAAAGCAACACCAGGAGCACAGCACATCCTTTGGACCTGATGTTCCTGTGCTGAGATGCTTCCAGAGCTAGGCGAGACTGACGCAACACAAGAAACTTCCTCCGGGGCTGACAGAAACAGTGCTTTCCGTTGGAGCTGCTACCCTGGATTCAGACTTCCAGCCTACTGGACTGTACAAGAGTAAACCTTTCTTTGCTAAAACCATCCACTTGTGATATTTCTGTTAGATCAGTACCAGATGACTAAGACACCAGTGTGTGGTAAGCAAGTACCCAAATAACCTCACTTCCATCAGTAAGCTACCAAAAGCCCCACTGCCATCAAGTCAATTCTGACTCATAGCAACCCTATAAGACAGAGTAGAAAATCCCCACACAGTTTCCAAGGAGTGCTTGGTGGATTTGAACTACCAACCTTTTGTTTAACAGCCATAACACTTAATCAATATGCCTCTGGGGTATTTCCAAGCAAACTACAGAAGAAGTCAAATGGCTGCAAGGACTAACCAGTAGCGTAGGTGAATGCAATCCTTTGGAAAACATATGCCCTACTAACAAGGCAGCTACCACTCAACCTCCACCAGTACTTGTTATGCAAGAAGGCAAGTCCAAGATCGTCAGTTTTCTTGATTTTACAAAAGAAAATTCACACTTTTAAGGTAGAAATCTCTCAATATTTAATGAATTATAATTACAGTAGCAGCTATAGATCTTTTTTTTAATATTGTGCAACTTAAACATATTTACTGGCAAACTCTGTATAGCTTTCAAAGTAGAAAGAAACCACATCTGCTCAGCATGACCTAGGAAAGCTGCACACCAAAGGCAGTGAGTGTTCCACTTGCATCTGAAAGAAGAGGCAAATGTTTCAAAAGATGATGGGCAAATTAGTTTTTCAAATAGAGGTAAAATTTGAGAACCAGAAAAACAGCTGAGACTATTTAGGAAACCAGCAGTGTTGTGTTTTTCCCATTTAATACATGTTTAGAATTATTTATGATGCCGTTGCAGTGATCTGTTGGTCCTTTTAAAGTCGATAATGAAGAAGCCATAGGATCACAAGGGTTAAAGCATTTTGAAAGAAGGACTTATTGTTAAAAATTAAATGCATTCAACTGAGAAATTACAGATAAGCCAAGATAAGAAAATGACGTTATCTACAATTCCATCACCTAAAAGTAACCACTGTTAACATTTTATTAAATCAGGATAATAATACGAGGTCTGACAAGTCCCTGAACTTAATTGTTCTAAGTGCTGCGTACCTCATTGCTGAATATCACTACAGTCACCTGTGAAGTATTCCACTTGGGAAGCTATCCACTGAGGCCAGCACCTAGACCACCCTTCAAAGCACTTTTGCAATTCTTTCTGGAATGGCCATTGTGCACAGTGGCATGGTGGCAAGCTCTTGAACTCAACGAGTTGTCCGTGAGGGAGTTTTTAGCCAGTAAACAAATAACTGTATTGGAACACCTTCGCTACTCAACTGATAAGGCCCCAGTAACTTTTCTATTTACCGGAAGATAAAAGAAATATTGAAAGGAAGACATCTTGATGACATTGAGGACATCAAGAGTAATACGATGGTGGCTCTGATGGCCAGTCCAGGAGATTTCCAGAAGTGCTTTGAAGGGTGGACTAGGCACTGGCCCCACTGCTTATCTTCCCAAGGAGACTACTTCAAAGGTGACCGTAGTGACATTCAGCAATGAGGTACGTAGCAATGAGGTACTGCAGTTATCTTCCCAAGGGGACTACTTCAAAGGTGACCGTAGTGACATTCAGCAATGAGGTACTGCAGTTTTTCTCTCTCTAAAAAAATCATTGTTGATGCATCCAGCCAAAATAAGAGAATATCCAGCTCCATTGATTATATATGCCACATGGGCTCACTGGTACACTGTGGTTCAGTCAAAGCTCGGGCTTCTATTCTGTGAGATCCCTTGGCTCTGCCCTCTTCCCAGCTATTCAGTCCTTAGGCCTGTAAAGAAATGTCAGCAGCAGTTCTGGGACACACATTTAATAACAGCAACATCAAGAAGAACAGAAATCACCTCCTCTAATGTCCCCAGCAAATGTTCTCCTGTGTCTCCAGTACCTACTTATGATTCATTTCCGGAGGTAGGAGGTAGGAGGAATGTCGTTAACGTGCTGATTTAGGTCTATGTTTCGAAATGGACCCCTGAGGACAGAGTGGATTTGTCTTGAGCAATGAGGCTCAGCTCCAGAACAGAGAGTATGCAAAGCTTAATCTTGAAGTAATGAGTGTGTGGATGGACAAGTGAATGCAACTCACAATTGTTGAGACTGGAAATAGAGGCTGGATGAAACAATGAGTAATGTTTACTACAATAAATGATGATGTAACAAATACTCTCAGGAAAGGAAAGACAAAGAGACCATGAGTTTGTATGCAACCATTATTTCCTTAGGGCTGCTTCTTAGAAAAGGAATTCCTAGAGCAAAAAAGATTTTACAACAACAATAATAATAAAAACAAATTTAAGAAAATAAATATATGCAATACTAAATTGCCAGCCAGAATTGTTGTACCAATTTACGTACCTTTAAATAGCAGGAAAGGCCTATTTAACCAACATAAAAATGTAAGTGGCTTATAGTTGACAAGACTAGAAATGCTTTAGACTGAACTGTGGACATCTTGAAATGCCAAAATGAGAGATTTGAACTTTAGTCAGTAAGCTTTTAAATATTTTTATTATTTTTGCTTGATGCATTTACCTGACTTGCTTTTTCCTAAAAGGGCTTTGAAAAGACTTAAGGGATATGTGTACAATAAGATTAATTAAAAATAAATGACGTCTATTGAACAAAAGGGAGTGGCAAGTGCTTCCGCAAGTGAATCCAACAGCATTGTTGAAGAAGAACTCAAAGTAAATGAAACCAGAGCAAGGAGAGAAGATTAAAAGCTATTATAATTATCCAAACAAGGAGTCATAAAATTTTTAAGTCGGGTGCTTTCAGTGCAGAAGTACAGAATAAACGTGTAAAAGAGGCATGAGGAAGTTTACCAGATGCTTCAGTGTGGATCAGTCGGGGTAAGAGTCACTGAATATTCATGATCCTGGAGGAAACTTGAGTCTAACTTTGTCATTCACAAGTGGTACAGAATCAATCTGAGCAAAATTCTGTCTGCCTTTTCAGCCTCACCTCTTGTAACTTCTCATTTATTTTTTGCTCAAGCAGTACTGACACACTTACTGAGTTGTTGAGGTGCTGCTGAATCGGTACTGACTCATAGCAACAGATCAGGGGAGCAGGGAGGTTGTTCCAATACAGCTCAGTCCTGCGCTGTCCACACCGTCACGGTTGTTGCAGTCACTGTGTCCATCTCTCTCATCAAGAGTCTTCCTCTTTCTCACTCACCCTCTACTTCACCAAGCATGATGCTCTTCTTCAAGAACTGGCCCCTCTTGATAACATCCCAAAGAACGTGAGACTGAAGAGTTCAGCTTTCTCACCACCGGTAGTGCAGTGGTTAAGCACTTGGCTGCTAACCAGAAGGTTTGCAGTTCCAACCCACAAGCTACTCCGACGGAGAAAGATGTGGCAGACTGTTTCAGTAAATATGTATAGCCTTGTGAACTCTCTGGATGCATTTTTCCTTGGTCCTGCAGGGTATCTGTCAGTGTAAATCGACGGCTGTGGGTTTGGTTTGGTTTTAAACAGTATCATTAAGTTTCCAAGCTCATCCTAGAAAAAAGTGCTACATACCTCATTGCTGAATGTCACTATGGTCACCTTCCAAGTACTTCCCTTGGGAAGCTGTGCACCGATGCTAGCACCTCATCCACTCTTCAAAGCAATTTGGGAACTCTTTGGAATGGCCATCAGAGCTGTTGTCATATTACGCTTGATGTCCTGAATGTCACCACAATGTTTTCCTTTCAGTATTTCCTTTATCTTAGGCTAAAGAAAAAAGTCACTGGGGGCCAGATCAGGGGAGCAGGGAGGTTGTTCCAATACAGTTATCTGTTTACCGGCTAGAAGCTCCCTCCCAGACAACTAGACAATGAAGTTTGTGAACTTGCCACCATTCCACTGTGCACAACTGCCATTCTAGAAAAAGTTATAAAATTGCTCTGAAGGGTGGACTAGGCACTAACATTGGTGCATAGCTACCCAAGGGAAGTGCTTCGAAGGTGACTGTAGTGACATTCAGAAATGAGGTACGTAGAACTTATAACAATTAAGTTCGTGGACTTTGTTGTCAGACCAAGTATGCTTTCAAGTCATTGTACCCTCACACAGTGTATTTCTTTTGACTAAACTATTTTGCCCTAGCCTTCAAATACAGTTTGATGGCAGACAGTCAGTTAAAATATCCAATCTGCTGTTCACTAGCTCTACAACCTTAGGCAAGTCACTTCTCCTTTTGTGTCTCATTGTTTTGACTCATTAAAATTGAGATAATAAAATAAAAATAGGTACTTTGCAGGCTTATTCCCAAAACACAAACACACACTTACAGAGAGAGGCAGTCTTGGGTGAATTTATTTGCTGTCTACCCAACTCCTCCTAAAACTTGCTCTCTTGGAAAGGCCTGATTAAAGTAGTTCCTACAAAACGGTAAACAACTGATAACCCTTAAAGTGTTCCCTTGAGGTATTTACCAGGTTTAGAAAAGTCTGTCACCATGGAATTTAAGCTTTAGGTGATGGCTGCAAGAGGTATTCTATTGGGCAAGAGTCTCCTCCAGGACTCCTTAAATGTTCTCTGCGTACATCTCCTCTCCTCCCAAACTCACCCAACCAGAAAATTCTTCCTTAGTGCTCCAAATCCTCAAGCCTGTTCCTCCCTCCTGTTCCTATCATGGGGAGTGCCCACCTCCCTTATTGCAGAGATTACAGCATTGTTACTGTTTGCCTGTGTCCTTTTTCCACAGGCCAGTGAGCTCAAGTTGTATAAAGTTACTGCAAGAGAATTCTGATCCCGTCTTTTTCTGGGGGCCATATCTGTAAACATAAACAGTTGGAGTCTATTTTGGAATTGTTAAGAAAAAGGTCTGAACGCTGTCATGGTTTCCTGTTCAAGGAGTTGGAGTCCCACATTATACCGCCACTGTGACCTAGTCCTTCCGATATGAGGACTTGGAGGGTGTGCAGCACTGGGACTGCTGAGTGACACCTAGCTCTTCTTGTCTTGTCTTTCTTTCTTTCTGAAGAACCACCCCAACATAGTTAGGCTTCCTTCAGCAAACGAAGAGAGAGGGAAAAAAAAAGAGCTTCCTTGTCAAGAATCTTATGGATACTGTGGTCAAACCCACCCCCATCAAGTTGATTCTGACTCATAGTGACCCTATAGGGCAGAGTAGAACTGTTCCAAAGAGTTTCCAAACAGCACCTGGTGGATTTGAACTGCTGAACTTTTTGTTAGCAGACATAGCACTTAACCACTACACCATCGGGTTTCGGAATAGCAGGGTAGATGAGATAAATGCTCCAAAGTCATGTCCTGTGTCCCAACTCCACAAGCCTTTAGATGTTACCTTATTTTGAAAAAAGGGTCTTTGCAGGTATTATGAAGTTCAAGTATTCTGGGTTAAGAGTACCTGAGTGGTTCAAGCAGTTAATGCACTCAACTGCTAGCAGAAGCTCAGAGGTTTAAGTCTAGCCAGAGGGACTTTGGAAAAAAGATTTTGCAATTCACCTCCGAAAACCCTGTGGAGTGGAGTTATATTCTGACACACATGGATTCCCCATGAGGCGGAGTCCACTCGATGTCAGCTGGTTTTATCCAGTTAGGCCTTAACTGCCTTCACAAGTGTCCTTAGGAGGGAGACAGAATGAAGTTACACACACACAGAGAAGGCAACAGGAAGACGAAAGCCGAGATTGGAACTGTGAGGCCACAAACCAGGAAACACCAGTGGCTCCCAGAAGGTGAAGAGGGTGAAGAACTCATTCTTCTGAGTCAGCAGAAGGCGTTTGGCCTTGCTGACTACCAGATAGCAAACTTCCTGGCCTTTAGCTTTGTGAGGGAATAAATACACCTGTTGCTTTGGCTCACCAAATTGGTGGTATTTTGTTACAGCAGCTACCGTGAACTAACACAAGCAGGAATGAATCTGAAGCTAGTAAGTCAACAATGACTCAGGCAGCTTCGGAAAATACTTTTTACTCCATGTTTTTCTTATATAAAGTGCCCTCGTTTTTTGTTTTTTTTTTCCCGTCCCCTCCTCCTCTTTTAATGAATAGAGAAACCCTGGTGGTGTAGTGGTTAAGAGCTACAGCTGCTAACCCAAAGGTTGGCAGTTTGAATACGCTAGGCACTCCTTGGAAACCCTATGGGGCAGTGTCACGGATTGAATTGTGTCCCTCTCCAAAAATGTGTGTAGCCATTTGGCTGGGCCGTGATTCCCACCCAATATTTTATGATTGTACTCTACTTTTTTATTTTCTGGTGCTGTATGTTATAGAGAGTTAGAGTGGGACCATAAATCCCATCCTGATGTCACCTACCTGCTCAACTGTAAAAGGAGTTGCCCTGGCGTGGAGCTTCCACCACCTTTTATCCTTTCTTCCTACAAGAGATAAAAGGAAAGGGATGCATGCAAAGAGTTGGGAACCTCACACCATCAACAAAGCAGCACTGGGAATAGAGCTTATCCTTCAGACCTGAAGTTCTTGGGCCAAGATGCTCCCTGACCAAAAACTGCTGGGATACGAGGACCCTCCTCCAGAACGACAAAGAGGGAAAGCCTTCAACCCAGAGAAGACACCCTGAATTCAGACTTACAGCCTGCAGGACTATGAAAGAATAATTTTTTTTTTTTTTGTAAAAACAGTTCACCTATAGTATTTCTGTTAGAGCAGTACCAGATGACTACAACACGTGGTTCTAAGGCTGCCATCATATGGAAGCCTACTGTGACACCTTTCTCTGGGGTGTGAAGTGGCTGGGGCTCGGACTTCCCACCTTTCCTTTCGCAGCCAGGTACTTAGCCACTGTGGTTCCAGGGCTACTTTTATTTATTCTTAGTTTCCAGCTTCTCATAATTTCAATTTGCCATTACTTCTCATGTAACTATTTCTCTAATGGTAGGTGAGCACTTGGCTTGGCTTGACAATGGTAGGTGAGTGACACAATCAGTTTGTACTCAACAATTCAAAATCCACCTGAGGTGCCACAGAAGAAAGGCCTGGCAATCTGCTTCCATAAAAATCACAGCCAAGGAACTCCTATGGAGTAGTTCTATAACAGATAGGGCTGCCATCAGCAGGAATTGACTTGAAGGCTATCATTTTGTTTGTTTTGTTAATTGATTTTACACCACGGAACCCCTTTTTTCATTTTGTGTTAATTCCTGCCTCCAACTGTGAATTCATCTCATTTTATTCCAGCCCAGAATCCTCAGAGGGCAAAAGAAATTGGCCCAGCGCACTATAGATCATCTGTCGGGTCAGATGTCGAGCTCCAGTCCCATAGTTATATCCTGGTTACATGGCTGCCCATGATGGATCTTCAGCAGAGGCTAACGACGGCTGTGAGTGTTACACAGTGGGACAGGCACCCACTAAGCTTCTTACGGTTAGAGAATTACTAGCAAGCTGAGAGACAATAATGTAGCCATTATCATCATCACAAAGACTCTGAATCACCCCTACTTTACTACAGCTGTACCCACATGGAAATTTCATAGTCTGATACTAGCAAATGAGGTTCATTTCGCTGAGAATTTGCACGTCTATCACTGCAATAGTTTTGATAGTAAAATCACGTTGTTTTGGCTACTCTACCCAGAGCACCTTTGAATGTGCACAGAAAGAGAATGGACATGTCTGGCTGGTTTGCAAATAAGCTTATATGTATTCTTGAACATAGACTCTCAGTTATGGTGAAAATGGAATGGCTGACCATCTATTACTTGCTACATTTATTCACAGCTTATGCCATGAGTCGAATCCAACTCGACGGCACTTGGCTATTGGCATGCCTTGCTGAGGTCATTTGACTAGACTTAACCAGCAGGAACCTTATCTGGGTCAGTACAGGATGAGAGGGACTAACAACTCTTCCTTCCTCAAAATAGTCTATGTATGATTTGCATTCAGGATGCAGTAAGTTACAAAAGTAGTTCTGCAGGGATTTTCTAAAGGTAGTTATTGAGAAACAATTTAAATTAAAAACTCAGTAGCATTTAGCACATGAGGAGAGCAACAGGATACAGCCAAGCCAAGTGCCGTTGAGTCGGATCCAACTCATCAAAGCAAAAACCCACTGTCATCAAATTGATTCCGGCTGATCGCAATCCTATAGCTTACTAGTATGTGATAAAATCCCTGGTTTACACACAGCAACATGTATATATTAAATAACAGGAAGTGTGGGCAATGCGACAAAACCATATCTTATAGACTAAATTGTGTCTCCCAGAAAAAAATGTTGAAATCCTAACTCCTAGCACCTGTGAATGTAACCTTATTCGGGAATAGGATCCTTGCAGACGTAATTAGCTAACATAAGATTATACTGGATTAGGGTGCCTCCTGATTCAGTATAACTGGTGCCTTTATAAGAAGAAGAGAAAAAACACAGACAGACACACAGAAAAGAAGGCCACATGAAGATGCAAACAGATAGTGGAGTTACGGTGCCGTAACCATGAAACGTCTGAAACTCCTAGAAGCTAGAAGAGGCATGGAGAGATTCTTCCCATGGAAACTTCAGAGGCAGAATGATCTTGTCAACACTGCAGTTTTGGAGTTCCAACCACCAGGAGTTCCTTGGAAACTCTGTGGGGCAGCTCTACGCTGACCTATGGGGTCACTTTGAATTGGAATCTACTCAGTGGAATTGGATTTGGTTTGGTTTTTGATTTAGCATCAGAACACTGAGAAAATAAACTTTGTTGTTCTAAACCACTCAGTTTGTGCTACTATGTTTGAGCAGCCCTAGGAAACTATGATACCATGATTCCATCTTTCCGATTCCATCTGCTCTCTCAAAAGGCAACTTGAAAAGTTTTCCATGTGATATCTGCAGACATCAAAGACAAAGAAGCAAAGACGAACCAATATTTTGATTGTATTTTTCTTTTCCAATTAGCACTTTAATCAACAGTTTTTTTATTCAACCATGTTTTCCTGTGCCATTTCATTTATTGCTATTTATCTTTTTAAATAAATAAGTCATTCGACAGCACTTGGCTTGGCATATTTTTTAAAAAGTATGAGTACTACATAGAATTATAATTTTTCCATTCCTCAGTGTAAGGATGAATGTTCACAAATTATGTTAGAACAATCAGCTCATTTTGATGAACTATTAATGAACTGCCTTTGGAAAAGACGGTAACTTCTCCCCTCTGTATTTCTTCTGCTACACTACAATAAGAGATTGAAACACCTTTTTTCTTAGTGTGGGTTTGAGGCCACTCTGCGGCCTGCTCAGCTTTGCAGAGTTGAATGTTTAGTTTTATCTGAGCACATTTGCAGTTTCAGATACAGAGAGAAGCTCTGTGTGCAGCTCAGGAACTTCAGAACTCACAGCAGGTGGTATAATCTTCTGGCATTCTCATTAAGGGAAAGAAATCAGACACCCACCTCCCGAGCAGTTTCCGGTGGACATCCTGACATCTTTAAGATTAAGACTGAGACTTCAAGATTCCCCTAAAACTCACACTAGAGTTCTCCGCCACACATCTGTTTTCCCATCTGAAGACATTGTTCCCACTAGGAAACTGACTCTGCCATGACCTCAGTCTGAAAGAGGTCCCCCATCCTGTTGAAGGAGGGGTGTCCCTTGATGCAGGTGCTCCCTTACAGCGATGACATACAACAGTACAATAGTGGCTTCGCACACAGACGGTCAAGCACATGGAGTTCATGGCTATTTTAGTAAAACTCCATAGAATATTTATAGATACTGGAAATAAACAAGTCCATTGTTTTATCCTAAATGAAGTCAGCTGGGCTGTACAAATGATTAAGCACTCCACTGTACAAATGATTAAGCAACAAGGTTGGCAGTTTAAACCTACACAAAAGTACCTTGGAAAACAGGCCTGGGAATCTGCTTCTAAGACTTACAGCCCTGAAAATTCTATGGAGCAATTCTATTCCGCATGTGGAGTTACTGTGATTGGAATCAACTTGATAGCAAATAACAGCAGCAGCATTCTAAATCAGTTAGCATCTCATGTTGGGTGTGTGGTGGTAGACATTAAAGGTTTCCAAGAACTTAAAAAAAATAAAAATAAACCAAACCGACTGCCGTCGAGTTGGGTCCGACTCATAGCGACCCTAGAGGTCAGGGTAGAACTGCCTCAGAGAGTTTCCAAGGAGTGCCTGGCAGATCTGAACTGCTAACCTTTCAGTTAGCAGATGTAGCACTTAATCCACTATGCACCAGGGTTTCCAGCTCAAGAATTTAGGAGAGAAAAATTATAATTTAAGAAAAATCTACTCATTAATATATTATTTCACTGAGCATAAGAAAAAAAACTCATTGCAATACTTTATTCCAGTCACAGAATGCAGCAATGTAGGTCACAAAAGACAAGTATTGCATCCGAACATTGTTTGAATGTGTGTACAACCCAACAAACACAGCATCACACCAGCAACATGTGTAGAAAATGGAGGATGACATCTGTTTCCCCAACAAAGATCAAGTCTGTGAGATTAACTGAAATATTGCAGAAAGGAGAGCTATCTTTTCTCTGTATGGTCAGTGAAGTTAGGGTAATGTACTCTCCTGCAAAACAGTTGTTTCTCAGTCTTAAATTTAAGCCCAAACCCTACTACTTAATAAGGTCCGGTTCTTCTGTTTGACTTTTGTAAAACGGGCCTTCATTCTACTGACAGTCATTATATGATCTTATCAAGGTCATGTTGGTGTTGTTGTTAGGTGCCATCGAGTCAGTTCCAACTCACAGCAACCCTGTGAATGACAGAACGAAACACTGCCCGGTCTTGCGCCATGTCCACAATTGATTTTATGCTTAAGCCCATTGTTGCAGCCACTGTGTCAAGCCACCTCGTCAAGGGTCTTCCTCTTTTTGCTGACACTCCACTCTAACAAGCATGATGTCCTTCTCCAGGGACTGATGTTTCCTGACAATATGTCCAAAGTATGTAAGACATAGTCTTGCCGTCTTTGCTTCCAAGGAGCACTCTGATTCTATGTCTTCCAGAACAGATCTGTTTGTTCTTTTGGCGGTCCATTGTACGTTCGACATTCTTCTCCAACACTGCAATTCAAAGGCATTAATTCTTCTTCGGTCTTCTTTCTTCACAGTCCAGCATTCGCATGCACATGATATGATTGAAAATACCATGGCTTGGGTAAGACACATCTTGGTCTTCAAGGTGACATCCTTACTTTTGAATACTTTGAAGAGATCCTTTGCAGCAGATTTTCCCAGTGCAATGCTTCTTTTGATTTCTTGACTACTGCTTCCAGCTGCATTGATTGTGGACCCAAGTAAAACTAAATCTTTGAAAACATCAGTCCTTTCTCCATTTATGACAATGTTGCTTACTGGTCCAGTTGTGAGAATTTTGATTTTCCTTTTGTTGAGATGCAATCCATACTGAAGGCTGTGGTCCTTGATCTTCATCATTAAGTGTCTCAAATCTTCCTCATTTCCAGCAAGTGAGGTGGTGTCGTCTGCATAATGCAGGTTGTTACTGAGTCATCCTCCAATCCTGATGCCTCATTCTTCTTTGTATAATCCAGTTTCTAGGGTTATTTGTTCTGCATACCTATTAAAATGCTATGGTGAAAGGATACAACCCTGACACAAGCTTTTCCTAACTTTAAACCATGTAGTATCCTCTTGTTCTGTTTACACGACTGTCTCTTGATCTATAAAAGGCCACAATTAGGTGTTCTGGAATTCCCATTCTCCGCAATGTTAGCCATAGTTTAGCATGATCTACCCAGTCAAATGCTCTCATGTAACCAGTGAAACACAAGCAAACATCTTACTGGTATTCTTTGCTTTCAGCCAAGATCCATCTGACTTCAGCGATGATATCCCTGGTTCTGAACCCAGCTTGAATTTCCGACACTTCCTCGTCAATATATTGTTGTTGTCACTTCTGAATGATCTTGAGCAGAATTTTACTTGTGTGTGATATCAGCGATACTGTTCGGTAATTTCCACATTCGGTTGGATCACCTTTCTTTAGAATGGGCATAAATACGAATCTCTTCCAGCCAGTTGGCCACTTAGCTGTTCTCCAAATTTCTTGGCCTAGACGAGTGAGTACTTCCAGCGCTGCATTTGTTTGTTGAAACATTTCAATTGATGTTTCATCAATACCAGGAATCTCGCTTTTCGCCAGTGCCTTCAATGCAGCTTTGACTTCTTGCTTCAGTACCATTGGTTCCTGATCATATGCCACCTCTTCAACTGGCTGAACATTGACTAGTTCTTTCTGGTATATTGGCTGTGTAGTCCTTCCACCTTCTTTGGATGCTCTGTGAGTCCTTTAATAGTTTCCCTGTCCGACTCAACGGCACTTGGCCTGGGTAGAATCCTTCATTATTGCAACTTGAGGCTTGAATTTTTTTCTTCAGTTCTTTCAGTTTGAGAACTGCAGAACGTGTCTTCTCTTCTGGTTTTCCATTTCCAGCTGTTTGCACATGTCATTATAATACTTTCTTTTGTTTTCTTGAGCTGCTTTCTGAAATCTTCTGTTTAGGTCTTTTACCTTGCCATTTCTTCCTTTTGCTTTAGCTGCTCGATGTTCAAGAGCAAATTTCAGAGCCTCCTCTGGCATCCAATTTGGTCTTTTCTTTCTTTCCTGTCTTTGTAATGACCTCTTGCTCTCTTCATGGATGATGTCTTTGATGTCATTCCACAATTAATTTGATCTTCAGTCTCTAGTGATCAATACATCAAATCTGTTTCTGAGATGGTCTTTAAACTCAGGAGGGATATACTCAAGGTCATACTTTGGCTCTCGTGGACTTGTTCTAATTTTCTTCAGTTTCAGTTTGAATTTGCGTATGAGCAATTGATGATCTGTGCCACAGTCAGCACCTGGTCTTGTCCATACTGCTGATATGGAGCTTTTCCATTATCTTTTTCCACAGATACAGTCAATTTGTTTCCTGTGTATGCCATCTGGTGAGGTCCATGAGTACAGTCGCCATTTGTACTGGTTAAAAAAGGTATTTACAATGAAAAAGTTGTTAGTCTTGCAAAATTCTATTATTCTCTCTCCTACATTATTTCTATCACCAGGGCTGTATTCTCCAACTACCAACCCTTCTTCTTTATCTCTAACTTTTGCATTGCAGTCACCAGTAATTATCAATGCATTCTGATTTAAGGTTCAATCAGTTTCAGACTGCAGAGGCTGGTGAAAATCTGCAACTTCTTCATCTTTGGCCTTAGTGGCTGGTGCGTAAATTTGAATAATAGTTGCATTAACTGCCCATCCCTGCAGACGTGTGGATATTGTCCTATCACTGACAGCATTGTACTTCAGGACAGATCTTGAAATGTTCTTTTTGATGATGAATGCAACACCGTTCCTCTCTAAGTTTTCATTCCCAACATAGTAGACCATATGATAGTTGGATTCAAAATGGCCCAAACTAGTCCGTTTCCACTCACTAATACCTAGAATATCAATGTTTATGCATTTCATTTCTTTTTTGACAATTTCCAGTTTTCCTAGATTCATACTTTGTACGTTCTGTGTTCTGATTGTTAGTGGATATTTGCAGCTATTTCTTCTCATTTTGAGTTGTGCCACATCAGCAAATGAAGATCCTGCGGACCTTACTCCATTCACATCATTAAGATCGACTCAACTTTGAGGAGGCAGCTCTTCCCCAGTCGTCTTCTGAGTGCCTTCCGACCTGGGGGGCTCACTTTCTGGCACCATACTTGACAATGTTTGGCTGCTATTAATAACATTTTCCCTGGCTAGTTCCTTTCAGGAGTAGACTGCCAGGTCCTTTCTCTTAGTCTGTCTTAGTCTGGAAGCTCAGCTGAAACTTATCTACCACAGTTGACCCTGCTGGTACCTAAATACAAGTGGCATAGCTTCCTGCATCACAGCAACAAGCAAGCCTCCACTGACAGACAAGTGGGGGTTGCTCACTCCCTCCTTACCTGACGGTGTTACCCTCCTTGCCTGATGCTGTCATCTGCCTTTCCTGATGCTATTACCCTCCTTTCTGATGCTGTTATCTTCCTTCAGTGCATGTAATACGTGGTAGTTTTGTCTAACATTGTTAGGTGTTGTCAAGTCAGTTCTGACCTGTGCTCCTTTGTGTAAAGAATGAAACAGTGCCCAGTCCAGCATCATCCTCACAGGAACTGCAATGTTTTGGCCCAGTATTGTACCCACTGTATCAATTCACCTCTTCAAGGATCTTCTCTTTTGCTGACTACCACGCATGATGACCTTTTCCAGGGACCAGTCCCTCCTGATAATAAGTCCAAAACACATGAGACAAAGTCTCACTATCCTCACTTCTAAGGAGCACTCTAGTTATACTTCCAAGACAGACTTGTTTGATCTTACAGTGATACATAAATAAGCCTCTCATGGATTGAATCATGTTCCCCCAACAATACATGTATTAACTTTGCTGGGTTAGAATTCCTTGTATTCTGTGATTGCTCCTCTATTTTGTGACTTTCTGATGCTGTAAATTCTAATCTCTGCCTGTGGTTAACAGAATGGATTATGTTAAAAGAGGATTAGGGTGGAACTGCCCCAGCCATGAGTAGGATCCGACTCGATGGCACTTGGCTGGCTTTGGCCACAGGCTTGCTGAGGGAGCTTCCCTGGAGTGTGGTTTGTAGCACCTTTTATCCTTTCATCCTATGGAATGTAAAAATAGAGGGAAAGAAGCAGAGAGAGGGGAACCTCACACAATCAAGAAAGCAACACCAGGAGAAGAGCGCATCCTTCAGATCTGGGGTTCCTGAACAAGACGCTCCCTGAACAAAGATTGATGCAACAAAAGGGCTAAACAAAACGCAAGGACCAAAACAAATCCCACAAACCAAATCCGTTGAGTCTAATCTGGTTGATAGCAATCCTGTAGGAGACAGTAGAACTGCCCCAGTTTCCAAGAAGTGCCTGGCTGATTTGAGCTAACCTTTTGGTTAACGCCCATAGTACTTAACCACTGTACCACCAGGGTTTCCCTGGCAGTGCATGGTATATTCAGCGTTCTTTACCAACACCGTAATCAAAGCTATCAATTCATTTTCAGTGTTTCTTACTGATTGTTCAGCTTCCAATATGTACATGAGGCAACTGGAAATTTCATTTGGGTCCGGTGCAGCTTAATTCACAAAGCAGCATCTTGTTTTTCAACACTTTAAACAGATCTTTGCGGCAGATTTGCCCCATGTATTCCATTTCATTTTTGATGCTTTCCAATTTTCCTACTTCATGCATTCCATGTTCTGCTTGTTAACGAATGTTTGCAGCTGTTTATTCTAATTTTGAGTCGTGCCACACCAATGAATGAAGACGCCAAGAGCTTTAGTCCATTCATATCATTAAGGCTGACTCCACATTGAAGAGGTCGTTCTTGCACAGTTGTCTTTGAGTGTCTTCCAGCCTGAGGGGCTCATCTTCTAGCACTACATCAAACAGCGTTCTGCTGCTGTTCATAAAGTTTTCACAGGTCAAATGTTTTCAGAAGTAGACCACCAGTTTCTTACTCCTAGTCTGTCTTAGTCTGGAAGCTCTGTGGAAACTTGTCCACCATGGTGATCCACAGGTATTTAGCCAGTGGCATAGCTTCCAGCCTTACAGCAACATGTAAGTCCCCAGAGTGTGACAAAATGAGAGATGCAGGGGGAATTTAGGAATTTTTGTGTCTAAAGAAGAAACCTGGTGGCACAGTGGTTAAGTGCTATGTCTGCTAACCAAAAGATCAGCAGTTCAAATCCACCAAGCACTCCTTGGAAACTCTATGGAGCAGTTCTACTCTGTCATATAGGATCATTATGAGTAGGAATCAGTTTGATGGGAGTGAATCTGGGTTTGGTTTTGGTTATATCTAAAGACACAGAGTCTTCAGGTAAACTCATCTTAACGTGTTCCCAGGGTTAACTAGTTTGGAAATTCTGACATTTGTTGAAGCTGATATTATTTTTTTAACAAAATTATTTAACGGTCCATTGAATGAAATGTACTATTGTTCAGTAATGAGCTTATTGCTTACTGCGTCTTGCCTCTCTTTTCCACAGAGATCTCGTATGCACACCTGCTGCTCATTTTCAGATCTTTCTAATTGGGTTTTTCAGCTCTTAATAGAACTAGATCATTTGTACGTAGCTTCAGCCTTTAGTTGGAAACTCTGGGGGTGTCGTGGGTAAGTGCTATGACTGCTAATCGAAAGGTCAGCAGGTTGAATCTGCCAGACGCTCCTTGGAAATTTTATGGGGCAGTTCTACTCTGTCCTATGGGGTCATTATGAGTCAGCATCAACTCGGTAGCACTGAATTTGGTTTCATCTTTCAACCTTTAAAAAGGCCTTTTAAAAAGAATGTTTGAAAATATTCTTGACCTATTGGATTACAAAAAGACAATAACTCTTCCTCAGATGCAGGTAAGGGCTGAATAAGGAAAGTCATAAATCAGATTTGGGGCAATTTTGTCTTTCTGTCAGGACATGGCTTCATGGTTCATCTTCTTGCCAAATCTATGAAGAAAGAGGAGAGCTTTCTCATTTCAGAATGGGCATAGATCTTTCTTTAATTATTCTTATCACACAAGAAATGGCTCCAGTCCAGCTTGAATTGACAGAAAGATGTCTCTAATAATCCTGGAGTCACATGTACCTGGATGAGGAAAGGCTGAGCACCAGACAACACTCATGTCTAGACAAGTAACGTGTCCTCCAGGTACAACATACGGGCAGCTGCGTCAGAATCAGGTGAGGGTGCTTGTTAAAATGGTAAATTACTGAGTCTCACTTCAGTTCTACTGAATCATAGCCTCCCATGAGTCTACCTTTTTGCAAGCATGTGAATCTTACAAATGCTCATCTGAGAACAACAGAGGAAAAAGTAGAATGATAATTTTACAGCTAGAGATCAGAGCAGCTATTTAAATGGGATCTTTAGTTGTTTTTAGACCAGCTGGATCTGGAAATAAATTAAAATGGAGAGGTTTTTATATTTCTTTCTAGTGATTTAAAAACTCTCTAACTGCATGAAATCCACGACTTCATAGCAGATTTAAAACAATGTGATTACTGGCCAATCTGGGTTTTACAATTTTTGTGCTCCTACCTAAAATTGTCTGTAATTAGATTTTTTGCAGTAGGAAACTACAAATACACTTAGTGTCCAACTATGTCGGTAAATCTATCGTATAGCAGAGCAGCCGGTAGGAGTATATGGAAACCAAACTTCATTATAAGTCAATTTTTAAGGTTGTTGCCACTGACACCAAGGAATCAGTTTTATGCTGTTCCAGGAAGCTACAAGGAAACTGTGAGTAAAAAAGGATGTTTTAGCTGTGACATATGCTTCTCTGTATGCTTTATAGCTCTCAGTACAATTACTTGATTATTGTGGGGAGCTATACTACCCTTTCCTTAGCAACTGTTTCTTTCATGCGGTCATTTTCAAGTTAATATGCAGCTGGTTAAATATTCTGTAACTTTCAGGAAAAAAATAAACACTTGACAGAAGAAGTGTATAGTCTGGGTAACCCAGAAAGAGATGGAGGGAGGGAGACGCTGGAATAGACGAGACCACTCATTCAACACTTAGCTCAGGAACCTGGTTTCTTGGGCCCCACGTCTGACAGGTCGGTGTCATAAGACGACTGAAAGAGCTGGAAGAAGTGTTGTTCCACAAGACAGGAGACCTGTGTGTTAACTCCCCTCTCCTACCGTCAGTGTGACTGGAAGAATATTTTAAATCTCTAATCCCCTTTTCCCTTTTGTATAATAAAAAAATTTTTAAAACAAAGTACAGTCATGCATCTCTTAATGCCCACAATATACTCTATGAAAGAGGATGCTACGTGATTTGGACATTGGGCAAACACGGTATGATGTAGTTAGCAAGTGATACGGGTAGCTTTGTTTCATGTCCAAATTGATACTTCTACTTTTCCTCTTGCTGCTGCTATAGCCAGCACTGTTTTTATTTGCTTTTTTGCTTTGGGGACCCTGATACACTTCACAGAGTAATAGCTCAAGGACGTTTAAGAGACGCACAGTAGGCAAAACTGGGTGCTACTAGTCAAAGCATGTACTGAAAGTAGGGAAAATTCACATTAAGGTAGAAAGTACAGTACAGTATAGCATATACATAACCAGCAACTCAGGTATCTATTTTGACTATTAATATATGTTATTGGTTACATACATACTATACAAAGTGCAATCGCTTTGTGTACGGGAGATGTGAGACACAAATGCTGTATGTGGGAAGCTGCTGTGTTCACTGTGTCTGGTTGTGTCCAATATATGTAGTTTTCCAATCAGGACCTCTGACTCTATTGTAACCTAGTGGGACCTCAGACACATACACAACTGTACATTGCTCAAATGGACATTGTGCAGCACATGATTGTATCTCAGAAGTTCATTTTATTTCTAACATATTAGTTCTAGCTTTATCCAACTTAGTCAAAATGTAAAACACATTATAGGAAAGAATTAGTTAATCTAAATGTCTTTACAGGCGTATGTAACAGTGGCTCGAGATTTTTCACTGCTGAGAACTTCTTTTTTTGAATCTCACATGACAGCATTTCTGTTTTTGCTATATATTGGTTTTAAAAAAATGTCAAGTATCTGTAATTCAGAAACATGCTTAAAGAAATTTTTATTGTGTTAATCACCATAAGTCCAACTTGACGGCACCTGGCTCGGCTGGCAATCAGAAAAAGTATCCAGGGACATGAAATAGAATTGCTTCAATATAAAAAAGCACTTTCTTGTTTATATGAAGATTCTTGGATACTTTGCATTAACTTCAAAATTAACTCCAAAAATATTTGGGGAAGCTACCACAATGGAACATTAAAAGATAAATTTGAGCATTTACTAAGCAGAAATTGTATCTTACTCATCTGGAGAAGTTATGAAAAACTGGGAAACAACCTAAACATGAGGGTTAGGGAAGTGGTATTTCATGCTGAAATCTAAAAACAAAACAAAACAAAAACAAAGAGAACCAGGTACATAAAGCTAAGGGAAGAGCATCTCAGTGGGAAGGTTTGACGCACAAAAAGCCCTGGAAGTAGAGCCAACTGTATTGGCAATAGCAAGAAGAAGATGGGATGAGTTTGGAGATCCAGGCAGGGTTGGACAGCAGAGTCACAGTTCCTTACAAGAAATGTGCACCTAAAACTAAGTTGTAGGAGTAAACAAGGAAAGGTTTTAAGCAAGATAGTGATGCAATGCAGCTATATAGGTAGTAGAACGAGGAAAGAGAATGAAGAAAAAGACCAATAAAGACATGCAATAGCCCAATAAATGATGATGATGTCTGGATAAAGGTGAGGACATTAGACCTGGAGAGAAATGGAAGAATTTGGCAAGATTTGGAAGTCACAAGACTTGATAGTGGGTTGAGTATTTGGGGTCAGAACAAATCAGCAACCAGAGATATCTCCTAGTTTTCTAGCGTGTACTGCTGGAGATCGGTGATTTTTCTGAGATTTGAATAAAGAAACAAGCAAGGTGAGGGGAAATGTGTGAATGGACACTTTACAGTTTTCTGAAAAATTGCCTGTGTAATTTATTACTTGGCAAATAAGGGAATGGGTATAAACTCAGTGTTAAAAGAGGTGAACTGTTAACCAAAAGGTCAGTAGTTCGAGTCCAACAGCCACTCCTAGGAAATCCAATGGGGTAGGTAGGTAAGTTGTATTCTGTCTTACAGGGTCTCTAGGAGTTGGAACTGACCTGACAGCAATGAGCAGCTAGTAGCATCTACTGTCTGATTATACCCTTTTTCTTTTTTCTTTTTGTCAGGGTAAAAGCATTTTAATCGATCTGTGGAATTCCCATCACCTTGGTCATGTCAATATTTTAGTGAAAACTGTGTGTCCCGTGGTTAGCAGAACCTTCAGCTTAACTGGCCATACTGGCCTTGATTCTAATCCTTCACTATGTTCACGCTTGAGACTTGTGGTTTGGTTACCACCAGCCCTGAGCCCCGAGGCAGCGAGCTGCACTGGGGACCGGCAAGGGACCGCTTGCTAACTAGTCATGACAGTATCCACCCTGTGACTTCATTTCTCATTTAATGAAAGGGAGAGGAAGTGGGTGGATATGGCTCCAAGCTGTCTGCCTACGAAAGGTGAGACTAAAGTATTATTCTAAATGGAAGATATACCAAAAATAAATACGAGTTTTACAGTTCTTATTTTTTCACATTTTTAATATATAGTGATGATCATTTTTACTATATAATAAAATTGAAAACAGTGAGTATCTGCATACCTGCCATCTAAATTCTACCGTTAATATTTTAGCAAAAATATTTTATGTCTGGCCATTTACTCAATCTTATCATTGCCCATCGATTTTTTCTTTAAGTAGATCAACTTGAATTGTGGATATCAGGACACTTCCCTGCAGTTACTTCAGCGTGCTTATCATTAAAGAGAATCAATATTAGTTTATCTCTTGATGAAAACTTCAGGGACAGCGAAATGTGCAATTCTTACTGTGTGTATTCACTGAACACTGACAAATGTATGCATCTTTGTCGTGCAAACCTCTGTTGAATACTACCGCAAACACAGCAGTTGTCCTTGTATTTCTTCCCATTTAATTTCTTCCCTCATTTCTCCAGAAGCAACTACTGTTCTAAATGTCTCTGCCCTAAAACTGCATAAAAATGAAATCTTATGGTAAATACTCTTTTGTGCCTGACTTATTTGAACCAACATTATGATTGTAAAATTCTCCTACGTAGTTATAAATATCAATAGCCAAGTGCCGTCGAGTCAGATCCGACTCATGGCATAAATATCAATAGTTGGTTCTTATTTATAAATGAGTAGTAAAACCTAGAGGCATAGTGGGTCAGAGCTTCAGCTGCTAACCCAAACACTGGCAGTTCAAATCCAGCAGGCCCTTCAAAATCATATGGGGAAGTTTTCCTCTGTTCTATAGGGTCTCTATGAGTTGTACTCAACCTGATGATAATATGATTTTTTGCTACGGTATTCCAAGACATGGATATACCACAGTTTGTTTATTCATTCTTCCATTAATGGACAATGGGACTGTTGCTATTGTTTGTTATTATGAATAAAGCTGCCATGAACATTATTATAGAAACCTTGTTGTGAGCATATATTTTTATCTACTTGAATAAATAACTAAATTGTCACTACAGGGTCATAATGCAGGTATATGTTTAGATTAATATGACATTGTCAGAACTTTTTCCAAATTAGTGGTATGATTATCCGTTCCAAACTCTAAGAGTTCCAGTTGTATCACCTTTTTAGCAGCGTTTTTATGAGTACCAGTTTTCAGATACACATTTTGCAAGTATGTTCCTGACCCTTGGAAACCGAATCTGTTGCTGTTGAATAGATTCCAGGTCCTGCTCAGAATCATAATGCCCACGTAGGACAGAATAGAACTGCCTCTAGGGTTTCCAAAGAGTGGCTGGTGGATTTGGACTGCTGACTTTTCAGTTAGCAGACAGGCTTTTAACCACTACACTACCAGGGCTCGGTCTGTGACTACTAATGATGTCCACTAATAATCAGATGTTTTAAATTTTGATGAAGTATAATTTATCCTTTTTTCTTTTATGCTCATTCCCCTCTGTGACATAAGGAACCTTTATTTAGCTCTGAATAAAAAGATATTTACCCATGTTTTCCTCTTAAAGTTCAACAGTTTTAGCTGTAGAATCCTAGGTACATAGCCCATTTTGAACTCATTTTTTTCAGATGAAATAATGTCAGTTCCTAGTTTCCTTATTGTTTTTAATATAGAGATCCACTTATTCGGCACCATTTGTTGAAGAGACTAACCACTCCTAATCAAGCATTGCTTACATTGAATCATGCTATGTTAAAAATATATGTGTTAATTTATTATAAAACGCAAATTTAAACCCAGAAGTTTTTATTTGGTGTCAGTACCATAAACCCTGCCTCATCTTCCTTAGGAAAGCCAGGTATAACACACCAGTTGAATACAATCCACTTTGTCCATTTTCTCTCGCAAGCAAAGGCTGTTGGTTTAATAGACTAGCAAAACAGCTCCGTGCACTTTGATGATTCACGGATGCAGGAGCAACTCTGATTTAGCGTTAATTCATCAGGCACTTCCTTTCATGCTGTTCATCTGACTGTGGTTTGTGGCTCGTCTCCTGCCACTCCTTGACAGATACTCTTCCCTTGACAACAGTGAAATATTTATTCTCCAAAAAGCCCAGGATTTTCTCACACCTAGGCATTTGCATATGCTGGTTATCCTTGCCCATACGACCCTTATCATGACGTATCATCGGCCTTAACGGAAGGCTTTCTTGATCCTTTCGTCAACACTGAATTTTCTTCCCTAGGTGCTTCCACAACACCCTGGTCATGGATGTATTATATCCTTATTCTTCTAATGGTTTATTCTGCATTTTCTCTCCTTCCCATACACCACTCCTACCATGAGCCTCTGGAAAGCACAAATATATTCTCTCACCTTTTGCACCCCAGTAAATTAAAACCAAAAGAGCAAGAACAACAGATTTGCTGCATGAGGGAATTTTAAATTTTCATTTTCAAATCTCTTCCACATAATTCAGAAGTTTGTTTGTGCTAATAAAACCTCATATTCTGAAGATCTGGTTCTGGAAACTTTAACTACCTTCCTGTATTATAGAAGAGAAGAAAACAACTCCCTTGAATGAATTATAATGCATGTAGTTTTACCTAGTTCTGAGTCTGAAGTTTCCTGATGGAGTTTGAACCAAATTATAGAAGGATATTTGAAGCACATCTTTACACTGAAGGGTATTATTTATACTTCTTTGAAAATATTATTTGAGATCTGAGAAGAATGTGTGCTAAGAAGTCATCTGAGTGCCCACTCTTCTTTTTACTAGCTATGTGAAAGATTCAGTGAGGATAAGCTAGATTGTGCTGCAGTAACAAAAACTCCGCAAGTCTCAGTACTCTCACTTGCTCTACAAGTCCAATCTTGGGTTAACCATAAGGCTGTTTCTCATTGCCTTCACTCTGGATTAAGCTGGGAGGGAATCCTATATTTGGAATATTACCAATCATCAAAATAAAGGGAGAAGAGATACAGTGGATCACACTCTGACTCTGGAAGCTTCTTCCTTGGACTATCACTTCTGCTCGTGTTTCTTGAGGTTACTCCTGAAGTGATCAGGGCTAGATGCATAATTGTCACAGAGGGAAGAAAGCTGGAAAACAGTATTTGGCAAACATAATTCAATCCAATACATGATCTTAAGAAAGACATATGTTCTATCTGTATCTACTTCCTCATCTATAAAGTTAAAATAATACACAGATGATAGTAACTCCTTAATAAGGTTGTTAGGAGTATTAACTGACATAAGGCATGCAAACCATTTAGCAGAGCACCTGGCATGTAATTATTATTCAATTGAATATTATAATATTATATATTGTTACATATATAATACATATATATATATTATGTGAAACCACTAACCCACTACCATTGAGTGGGGTCCAACTCATAGCAACCCTAGAGGTCAGAGTAGAACTGCTCCATAGAGTTTCCCAGTAGCACCTGGTGGATTTGAACTACCAGCCTTTTGGTTAGCAGATATAGCACTTAACCCACTACACCACTAGGTTTTCCATATATAATATATATTAATAACATACGTATTATTTTATTGTATTATAATAATAGTATTTAACTATTGTTCAAGTGAATAACACAACAACAGAAATGCTAAGTTTCTGTATCTTTCAAATAACAAAGAGTAATTGAGTTTGAAGACATCTGGGACTTCAGTCGGCTGGCTTGAACAGCTAGAGATGGCTGCATGGCTAACTATGGATACATGTCTGAATCAGGGTTCTTCTATGTATGGAATCTGATGGAGCTGTAATACTCAAGATGCTTCCTTCATGCACATGTCTACTGCCAAGTGGCAATAAAGAAATAAAGCAATGGTAATTCTCCCCATGATCTGTGGCAGGAGAAAAGAAATCACATTGGTAGTAACTTTAGGCGTCTGCCAGCAGCTGCTGCCATCACTGCCCAACCACCACACTAACACCTGCTAGATTTCACCTTCAGGACTGAAGCTGAGACAGGATAAAAAAAAACCACAGAAAACACAGTCCCTTTCTTTCATTGATGCTATTGTTAGGTGTGTTGGTGTTGGTCCTAACTCTAATAACCCTACGTACAACAGAATGAAAAAACTGCCCAATCTTGTGCCAGATTGACAATTCTTGCTATGTTTCAGCCTGTTGGGGCAGTTGCCGTGTTAACATACCACATCTAGGGTCTTCCTGTTTTTTGCTGACATTTTTTTACTTTACCAAGCACAATGTTCTTCAGGAGCTGGTCCTTCCTGAGAACACATACAAACTACATGAGTTGCAGTCTCTCCTTCATTGCTCTAAGAAGCATTCATTCTCACTATACTCTTCTTCCAGGATAAATTTGTTTGTTCTTCTCATAGTCCACTCTTTGCCAACATAGTGACGTCAACTCTCCTTTGGTCTTCCTTTTTCATTATTTAGGTTTCATTTGTATAGAAAGCAATCAAAAATACCACGGCTCAGGTCTTGCACACTTCAATACTTTAAAAGGGGGGTTGTAGCAGATTTGTGCAATGTAATACATTGTTTGATTTCTTGACTGCTTCTTCCACCGGTGTTGATTGTAGATCTAAGTAAAATGAAATCCTTGACAACTTACACGTTTTTTCTATTTATCATGATACTGCTTATTGGTCCAGCTGTGGTAATTTTTGTACTTTTTATGCTGTGCTGTAATCCATACAGAAGATGATATTTTTCATCTTCAGGTGTGTTTCAAGTTCTCTTCACTTTCAGCAAGCAAGGTTGTGTCATTTGCATATCCCAGGTTGTTAGCGAGCCTTCCTCCAATCTGATGCCACATTCTTTTTCACGTAGCCCAGTTTCTCAGATTATTTGCTCAACATACAGATTGAGTAAGTACAGTGAAAGAACACAGCCTGACATACACTTTCCTGATTTTAAACCACGCGGTGTCTCCTCATTCTGTTCCAATGACAGCCTCTTGAACCATGTACAGGTCCTGCACAAGCACAATGAAGTTGAATGCCTTTGCATAATTGAGTGTCTTTGCACAGTCAATAAAACACAGGTAAACATCTCTCTAGAGTTCTCTGTTTTCAGACAAGTTCTCTCTGACATCAGCAATGTGATCCCTCATTCTGAGTCCTCTTCTGAACCCAGTTTGAATCTCTGGCAGTTCCCGGTGCATGTAGTGCGTAACTATTTTTTAATGATGTTCAGCAAAATTTTACTTACATGTGATGTTTATGATATTGTTGAGCATTTTCCATTTTCTGTTATATCACCTTTCTTTGGAATGGACAGAAATATGGACCTTTGCCAGCTGGTTGGCCAGGTAACTGTCTTCCAGATTTCTTGGCATGGGCAAGTGACAGCCTCTACAGTGGCATCCATTTGTTGACACATTTCTGTTGTTATTCCATCAGTTCCTAGAGCCTTGCTTTTTGCCAATGCCTTCCATTGACCTTGGACTTCTTCTTTCAGTATCATTGGTTCTCAGTCACATGCTACCTCCTTAAACAGCTGAACATCAAACAACATTTTGGGTACAGTGACTCTCGTGTATCCCTTCCGTCTTCCTTAGATGCTTCCTGTGTTGTCCAGCAGTGCCCTAGGACCGCAGTGGGTAAGAGCTTGGCTGGTCACCAAAAGGCTGGAAGTTCAATTCATTAGCTGATCCTTGGAATTTTCTGGGGCAGGTCTACTCTGTCTGGAAAGGTCACTATGAGGTGGGGCCAGCTCGACGGCTACAGGTTTATTTTGTTGTTTTGATTGTTTCAAAGAGCCCTGGTGGCCAAAGCGGCTAAGAATTCAGCTGCTAACTGTGAGGTCTGTTGAAGAAAGATATGACACTTTGTCTCCCTTTACAGCTTTGGAAGCCTATGGGGGCAGTCCTACTGTGACCTATAGTGTCACCATGAGTTGAAATGGCCTAGATGGCAATGTTTCTTTTCCCTGGAGCTCTTTCTGTTCTTATCTGGTGCACAATCCAGATATGGGCTGTGCTTGAATGCAAGCCAGGAAATACGAGAGGAGGAGGGGACCAAACAAAACAAAACTCAGTCTGGGGTCATTCATACTTTGCATTCTGGTTTCCTTTTCTAAACTAGCTGCTACTATTTATTTCCCAGAGTCCTTAGACAGCTTTTCCACACATTCTGTTCAACTTTTTAGTTGTATTCAATAGGAAAAAGAGAGTTGAGTATAATTACTCCATTTTACATGAAGCCAGAGCTGCGAAATACAATATAGAAAGCAATTTACAAGTATACAATTTTGCCTCCTCTTATGAATTTTCTTTATTCCTGCTTTGAGGTAGTGTTTATTAATTCTAACTATAAAGATGTTCAAGCTGCATGATTCTGATACAAGGATTTTAATCCTTCTATTTGGATGAAATATACAAAAAACTATTTATAGCAAGTAAAGTTGCTAACTCTAGTTTGTTGAATCTACTTAACTACTTGCATACAAAAGTGTGTGAGTGTGTGTGTGTGTGTGTGTGTGTGTGTTGGGACAGGTGTGGAAAGGAGGTGTAGCTCATTAGGAAGATTCTGATGACTTCACACACTTAGAAACCACATTTGCAAGGAAGGCCAATTAAGTTCAAGAACTCTTGTTAGAAAAAGAGCTACATACCTCACTGCTGAATATCACTATAGTCACCTTCAAAGTCCTCCCCTTGGGAAGCTGTGCACTGACACCATCACCTAGTCCATCCTTCAAAGCAATTTTGGAACTCTTTTTCTGTAATGGCCCTCAGAGCTGTCGTCATGTTACCATTGATGCCTTCCTTTCAGTATTTCCTTTAAATTCAGATAAAGAAAAAAGTCATTAGAGGCCAGACTAGGTGAGTAGGGAGGGTGTTCCAATACAGTTGTTTGTTTACTGGCTAAAAACTCCCTCACAGGCAGCTCTACAGTTAATTCAAGAACTTGCCACCTTGCCACCATGCGCAATGGCCATTCCAGAAAGAGTTCCAAAATTGCTTTGAAGAGTGGACTAGGTGCTGGCATCAGTGCATAGCTTTCCAAGGGGAGGACTTCAAAGGTGAGCTTAGTGATACTCAGCCATGAGGTATGTAGCACTTAGAACAATTAAATTTGAGGAGGTAATTGTCAGACTGCATATTTTTCTGAAACTATGTTTACATAAATGTTAACGTTACTTAAAGCCAGTTCGTGGAACTAATATGTAATAAGATACATTGGTTTGTTCAACTGGAGGATTATAATACAAGCCTTAGCAGTTTAGGATTGGGGATCATAGATAGCTGCCAGACCATTTAGCGTGAAGCACAAGGCCTGTGTATCTGTGACAGCTACTTACACACAGGCAAAAAGAATTGATTACACAAACCATAAAGACCCAATTCATATGACTGGATTGAATGTCGCAAATAATTTAATGGTTTAAAAAGAAAAATTAAACTAAAAAAAATTTTTTTTTTGCAAACTTCTTAGGAAAATTTTGGAGGAAGCATTACACCTCCAACTTGGCTACAAAAAAAGGGAATTTTTCCAGGGATATTTTATTAAATGCTTCTCATTAGGTAAGTAAATGGACTACAGCCTTTCTTTTGTGTCTGTAAAATATTAGCTAAGTGCCCTCCATCATTCAGAGAAGAAATGGATAAATAGACTCTACAGGCGCCTTTTACTCTGAACTTGTTTGTGAGCTCAGTTCCTTGAAAACTAGAGGGATCACTGAAAAGCATCAACGCTAATGAAACCTGCTAAATTTCAGGCAAATTTTTGCTTAAGAACATTTTGCACGACAACATATATATATGTGTACCTTTTCAGTGGTGCCGTAGAATCATTGGGTAACCCTGGTGGTACAGTGGTTAAGTGCTGCGGTTGCTAACCAAAAGGTAGGCAGTTTGAATCTACCAGGTGTTCCTTGGAAACTCTCTGAGGCAGTTCTACTCTGTCTTGTAGCGTCCCTGTGAGTCAGAATCAACTTGACCACAACAGGTTTGGTTTTTCAGTTTTTATAGAATCATCAGCTTCTTGTCCCCAGTGGTCCACAGCATATTAAGAACCTACTAAGCAGAGGCAACAAAAAATTGGTAGTAGGAGCACAGACTATGAGATCTTATTTGTTTCTTGGCTCCAACAGCTTATGTGGCTTTTGGCAAGCTACCCAATTTTCTAGGCTTTAATTTCCTCTTCTGGAAGCCCTGAAAGTCTCAGATTCTGTGGTTCTGAAACTTGATCTGTTTGGAGAATAGGACAATGCTAGAGCAAAGAGATTGACCATTTCTTACCACGCCCCTATGTTTTCTGTCTTTTTTTCGCAAACTAAGATTTAATGCTCATTATTTCAACACCTCTCTTGTCAATACCCACGATGCATTTGCTCTCTTTTTTTTTTCGTTTAATCCCACTAACCTATCGCAACACTGAACTAATTATCCTTGTTCTGTACTTCACCTTCAGTTGCACTGAGATTGCTAGACAGTGCCTTCCAAACATTGATGCCTGTGCTTCACAATCCCCAACTCAACTGCATCCTTAGTGCCTACCGGGAATTTCTTAAAACATTCTCCTAGTCAACTCTCTTTTCATTTTCTTTCTGTAGAACACTTCAGCAAAACAGAAACAAGGTGCCTGTCTCCTGGCCTGGTGATTATTGTCTAATCATGTCTTAATCTCTCACAAAATCAATTTCATCAGTGCAAAACTACGTAACAGCTCGCTGGGTAGCCTCTCACCAACTGACTTCTAGAGAGAAGTTCTCTGATGTCTCTAACATCCACAGTGGGAGGTACCCTTAAGAAATCACTTTCAAGATGAAATGAGTGTTGTGAGTGAAGTCAAAGAGAATCTTATTCTCTAAGAAAAACTCTTCTTTGATATAGAAACAACAACCTTTCCGTAACCAGTAAAATATGTTGTTCTTCATGCGTGTTAAAGCAGAAAAGCATAGCATCTGACTACAAGGCCAAGCCAAAGCCAAGTGCCTTCGAGTCGAATCCAAGTACAAGAATTGGTCCTAAATCAGAATGCTTCAGTGGGAGATTTGTCTTCAGTGCTTGCTGTGCTTTCCCTTTGCTTGCAGTTCTCTTTTCTACCCTCTCAGCACTTAAGCTCCAACTATTCAGTTGGCCCAAATCCCCAGACTGGCCTATTCTCTTGTATAGTGGGGAAATTCTTAGGATAAATGAATTCATAGCAAACTGCTTCGAGTCATGCTCCTTTGGGGAGCATTTGTATTTTTTTAATAAGCTTGCCAAGAGTTATCACTTCTCTATTCTAAAGGAAGACCCTTAATTCTGGATTTCTTGGCACTCAGACACAAAAATAAAAACTAAGAGAACGGCAGAGGCACCTCTGAGGCGTCTTTTAAAAAAATACTTTCTGCTGATTTAAAAGATCTAAAATTGAAAGTATGTTTTGTTTTGTTGGGAGGAGAGAGTATTAGTGTGTGAGGAGATATTTTGTATGGCTTATTATCTTCAATATTCTAAGCTTCAAAATACTTGTAAAATCAAAAAGAGAAATGTATGGCATTAAGTTACTATAGTTACTTAAAATACATCTCTGATATAGCTGCTGAAACTGAGTACTGGGACATTCTATGCATGTCTCACACCTGGATAATTTAATAATGATCTACAGTGACTTGTGAAAACGTATTCTATTTTTCAGTAATATTAACAGTCTTGTATGTGCAAGGAAAAGATCACTTGCATCCACAAATTGCTATCATATTACCCAGGAGTGGTGCATGTTTTCTACTTTCATGATAGAAAGTTATGTTATAAAGTATTTATGTATAACAACAATCACATGAAATTTCAAAGAAAAAGAAATTTTATGGGTATATAAGCTGAAGATGACTTGCAAATTTGGGGAGTTTTAAATGGACTTTAGCGTTTAAAGGCCCTGAGCACTGAAGGTTCCTGAGTTGCTATGGAGTAAAGAAATCTAACTTTATTGAACAGAACTTAGTTCTAAGACTGTTAAACAGACTTGTGTATAGAAGAAAAGACTCTTTGACAGCTGCAAGGGAGGGGAGGGAGGGAGGGTTGGGGGGAGGATTTAGTTTAGATAGTTGCTAGAAATCTAGTTGGGAGAAAGCAGTGACAGCACACATTAGAAACAAGAACAACATTAAGTGGACTTCAGCTTAACTTGAGTACTGCTTCCATCTTAATACTGCAAGGATAGAGTAGCTGGGGCAGGGGGCGGGGGACCATGCTCTTAGGTGAATTCCAGGCCAATTGGCACAACTAGTGTTTTGCTAAGAGAGCTCTCTGCACCTCACATTGGTGAGTGGCATCTGGGGTCTTAAAAGCTCTCAAGCTGCCATTCGAGGACACAGCAAATGGTCCCAACTCAGCAGGAACAGATGCTCACCGAGGACCAAAATGACATGCAGTAAAGACAACCTAGAAGACAGAGAGACCCACAAGAGTGGGTGCCTACATCGACTTGGGACTGGAAGAACCAGATGGTGCCCGGCCACCACCAGTGATAGCCACGATGGAGCTCACAGAGAGGAGTCTCACTGGCAACACAAGAATAAAAGGGGGTGCATCATGAGATCTCCACTAAAAGACCTCAACTGATGGTCCAGCGGTTTTGGGGTTCCTCTGAGAGCATGGCCCCTGGCCCTGATGCTGCCCTTTCCCATAAATTGTAACAAAGGTCCACTCTTTGGACAGGAATGGATTGGACTTGGCAATGCAGAGTGACCACATATTGGAAGCACTTTGTGGTTATAAACATCTACAGGATTTCATCTTGCTGACCTCTGGCTGGAGGAAGTGGAGTGGACGGAGAGGAGGGGAAAGGAGGTTGTTGGGAGGATGAGACATGTATGGAGCAGAGAGGAATAGTGTGCAGTTACCGGACAGGGAGAGCAGTGGAAGCTGCATATAGGTGGGCATGTAAATTTATACGTGAATGTACATTTTCACTCAGTTATGTTAAATTAAAAAAAAAAAAAAAGACTGTTTAAACAACTGAACTCTTCCTTTCATGTAATGTCCAAATGGTAAACTGGTACACTGCATTGCTTATTTTGGGAAACCTTCAAGTAGCTTCTTGTCATTTGAAAGGAAAATAATCTGTAGCTTTTACAAATCTCCAAATTCATTAATATCATTATAGCACAGAACTTCTATCAGAAAATGCAAAGTGTTGACCCTTTTTGAAACAGGCACTACAATAGATTGTTGAACTGCACTTTCTGTTTCCATAAGTACTACACGGTAGATGAACTCATATCAGGGATCCCAGCTGCCTTCCACTGAACTAGGCACTAAACTCCTCATTTCATGCAAAAGACTTTGGTTGAAAACTCTACTTTCTTTAGTTTCTTTGGTTTTTCTCCATTTCTGTTACAAAGATTAGTAGAGGACTGTTAATGAAGAGGATTTCTGTTTCTCTGTCTCTTGCAGAGAATGTGTGTTTTATTTATGTCATGTTACTGTAAGAAAAATACCACAAATGGAAGACTTCTACAAAGAGAGATTTTTTTTTTTTTTTTTTCCTTTCACAGGCTAGTGTGCTAGAAGTCCAAATTCGGGTGCCCGCTTCAAAGGAAAGCTCTCACTCTCTGTTGGCTCCAGGTGAAGATCTTTGCTATCAAACTTCTCCTTGTCTAGGAGCTCCTCAGATGCAGGAACCTCAGATCCAAAGGACACACTCTACTTTTGGTACCACTTTCTAGGTGATATGAAGTTCCTATGTCTCTCTGCTTGCTTCTCCATTTTGTCTCTCAAAAGACATTAGGATGAAGCCTAATCTTGGAGACTGAGTCCTGCATCATTAACGTAACTGCCTCTAATCCTGCTTCACTGACCTTATAGAGATAGGATCCACAGTCTCATCAGATCACAAAATGATGGACAATCACACAGTACTATAAATAACAGCCCAGCCAAGTGGACACATTTTGGGAAGACGAGATTCAAGCCATGACACAGTTTGGTTTGGTTTACATTAATGAAAATCCTTGATTTTTTGTGATTATAATAACCACAGAGCTGTGGTGAATGAAGGTGTCGGGTAGTTATCTAGGTTCATTTACTTGCTCCATGTCTTGTTCTCATACATTATGCTGACAGCAGGTTAGACTCAAAATCATGATTCTGCAAAATGCAAAGGACTGTCACTAAACTCCAGATCTGCACGTAAATAGTGGAGATGGCTAAATGGCAGGGTTTGCTCTAACACCGTCTTTTGTGTGAATTGTTGTCTGAACAGCACCTGTTAGAAGAATATTTTCATGATTGTTTTTGAACTATCTCTGCATGTATCTATTGTCAGGTTTCTTTTTAATGCAACAAACTTACTAACAAGTTTACTGACTTCATTCCTACCTTCTTGAACCCTGATTCGTTAATCTATTCTGCCAATGTGTTTGAGTAACCCTTCATGTAACTTTGGCTTGGCTTTCACGTAACTTTGCATACTCTGTGGAGCTTTAGAGAACAGGATCCTCTTCAGCCCTACTACTCTTTGTCTTGAATTCGTAATAACGTGCTGATAAACCAGGAATTTGGAAAAATATTGATGTCTTAGTTGATTTGGGACTCAGACGACACTGGGTGGATTCTGAGTGTCCTTGGGCAAGTTACTTTATCTCTCTGAGACATGATGTCTTCCTCTGTATCTCAAATTAAGAAAAAAATCCATTGTCATTGAGTCAGTTCCAATTTACAGACACCCTACATAAAGCATGCAAAATGCCTGGAACATCATAAGTAATCAAAAAGTGATAGTAATCACTTAAAGAACAGACTCATGGCAGAAATGCCATTAAAAATTTATATCTTCCCAAACAAAAAAAAAGAATGTAAAATGTCTCATTAGTAACTTTTTTACATTTATTATGTGTTAAATCAGTTGTTATCAAGTCATCCCCTGTTCATGTGTTGACTCCGTGTGCATCTGGACAATGAACAAAGAGGACAGCAGAAGAGCTATTGTCTTTGAATTGTGGTGCTGGAGAACAATGTTGAATGTACTACTGACAGAACAAACAGATCTGTTACGGAAGAAGTCCAACCAGAGTGCTCCTTGAAAGCAAAGATGAGTATACGTACCATAGTTTATCTATTCACCTGTTGATGGGCGTTGGGGTTGATTCTATCTTTTAGCTCTTGTGGACTGTGCTGCAACAAACATTAGTGTGCGTGTGTCTGTTTGTGTGACAACCTTTGTTTCTGAACAATAAATTCCAAGCAGTGGAATTACAGGATCAAATGGTATATCTATTTCCAGCTTTTTAAGGAAGTGCCAGATTGTTTTCCAAAGAGGTTGTACCATTTTGCAATCCCACCAGCAGTGTAGGAGAGTTCCAATTTCTCCACAGCCTCCCCAGCATTTGTTGTTTTGTGTTTTTTGGATCATGGCCAAACTTGTTGGGGTGAGATGGTATCTCATTGTCGTTTTGATTTGAATTTCTGTAATAGATAGTGATAGTTAACAATTATGCACATGTCTTTTGGCTACCTGAATATTCTCTTTAGAGAAATGTCTTTCCATCTCTTTCATCACTGCTTAACTGGGTGATTTATCCTTTCTTGCTGATATTTTGTAATACCTTGTAGATTATGGAGATCAGATCTCAGTCTGACATATAGTTGCCAAATATTTTTTCCCATTCAGTAGGTGGTCTTTTAATTCTTTTGAAGAACTCTTTGGATGAGCAAAGGTGTTTGATTCTTAGTAGTTCCCATTTATCTATTTTCTCTTTTGTTGATCACGCTTTGTCAGATTTTGAAGTCTGTCTACGTTGTGCAGCAAAACTTCCATTGTTGATCCTATTTTATCTTGGATGATCTTTATCATTTTAGATTTTATATTTAGGTCTTTTATCCAATTGGGGTTGGTTTTTGTATGAGGTATGAGATATGGGTCTCATTTCAATTGATTGAAGATGGATATCCAGTTGTGCCAGCACAATTTGTTAAAGAGACTGTTTCTACCCCAGTTTAAAATCTTAGGGCCTTTGTTGAATATCAACTGCTCATAGGAAGAGGATGGTATCTCTGGGGTCTCAGCTCTGTCCCTTTGGCCTATGTCTCTTTTTGCACTAGTACCAGGCTGTTTTGACAACTGGGGCAATGTAATAGCTTCCAAAGTCAGATAGTGAGAGGCCTCCTAGTGTGTTCTTCTTCAGTAGTGCTTTACTTACCAAGGTTTCTTCCCTTTCTAAACAAAGTTGGTGAGTAGTTTTTAAGTACAGAAATAAATATTAGATAAAATTACTGATTGTGTGAAGATCAGAGATTTATAGCATGAACTACCTCAGGAAGAAAGAAAAAAATCATACACATTTTCCTAAATACAAGTTGTTCATTTTGCTTCTCATATCCTCTGTTTGACCTTTCAAATGCTCTCTACCTGACCTGGAGCAAAACAAGCTATAAATAAAACACAATAGTAGAAAACCTTTTCTGTTTAATCCCCCTTTGTTCAGCTTCCCTGTCTTGTGGCAGGAAAATGGGACAAAATCTCTGATGCAATGTGTCAGAAATGGCAGAAATATAATACTCAGAATACTCTCATCTCTCTCTGTCTCACACACACACCCTGAAACCTACGGCACAGTGGTTGGGGTTTTGTGTGACTGAAATCAAACAAAACACAAACAGTGACTGGGTTGCTATGATGACAGAGTCCGTGCCATGGTTTCTGGGAATTTTTGGCATCTGTCTTTGATTTTCTATGTTTACTCTCGACTGTGTACTGTGCTGGCAGTTCCATAGGCCTCAAAATGTATGCCTTGGCCATTTAAAAAAATTCCTTTCCTTTCTGTGTGCTCCAAAGCATACCAAAACGAGGCCACCAAACCCATTGCCACTGAGTCAATTCCAACCCATAGTGACCCACAGAACAGAGTAAAACTGTCCCACAGAGTTTGCAATGACTCTGGTGGATTTGAACTGCTGACTTTTTGGTTAGCAGCCAAACTCTTAACCACTAGCCACCAGGGTTTCCAAATAAATCTACGGTAAAGGAGTAATGCTCAGACCTCAGTCACGTCACAAATCTCACTAGAAAGGAATCTAGAAGGTATTCTCCCTTGTCCTACAGACTGGAAAAATTATGTTACTCCAGAATTCCTAAATCCAAATGAGAACAGGATGAATTTTATGCCCTATCACTTTTTCTTGCATGGAAAAATAAATGATCTGATATGAAGGGTCACCCTCCTTAAACATGCTGGTTAGGCAAAATTTAGTTAGTTCTCCAAACACTCCTCAGAGGTAGATACTGTTAGCTTTATTTTATAATGATGAAAATTAGGTTCATAAACGTTAAGCTTCTGGCACCAAGCTCACAGTCCGAAAGCAGCAGAGCCTAGATGAATATACAGGTATTCTGAAACCCCGGTCAGGTCATCCCAAGTTAGGCCAAGCTCTTTCTTCTACAGAAGTGCTGGTGGTGCAGTGGTTAAGCTCTCTGCAGCTAACTAAAGTCAATAGGAACCCACCAGCAGCTCTGCAAGAAAAAGATGTCCCGGTCTGCTTCCATAAAGACTGCAGCCTGAGAAACACTCTGTGGGCAGTTTTACTCTGTCCTACATGGTAACCACGTGCCACCGGTAATGGGTTGGGTTTTTGGTTTGGGTACCTTCCACTGCATTCATATGCATAATTCAGAAAATGCTTACAGAGCATCTTTGCCTAGGAAATACTTACTGAGGGCAAGAGTGCAACAAGGACTACTGTCATGGTTGGTGGTGTGTAGGTCTGTATACAGTATGAGAAGGTAAAGCAATTCAATGAACATTTTTGAAAGCTGATAAGGCTAAAACAGAAACCAAGTCCATTGCCATGGAGTCAATTCTGACTCATAGTGACCCTACAGGATGGTGTAGAACTGCCCCATAGGATTACCTAAGGCACTGGTTAAGAGCTTTGACTCCTAAACTAACAGTCAGGAGTTTGTATCCATCAGCAGCGACTCAGAAACCTTGTGGGCCATTCTGTCCTTTGCCATAGGGTCTTTGTGAGTCAGACTCAATTTAACAGCGACGGGTTTTAATCTTTAAGAGAACAAACGGCCACGTCTTTCTCCTGCAGAGCATCTGGAAGGTTTGAACCGCCAAACGTTCAGTGAGTAGCTGAGCTCTTAACCACTGAGCCACCAGGGCTACTTTGACAGCTGACAGGTGCATTTCAAATACAAATGATAATCTTCTCTCACACACATCTGCAAAAATTCTCATGAAAAGTAAGAAGATATGAGTGTTAAGATCCAGGTCATACTGGGGATTCTTCTAGCTTTACTGAAAGATACTTGAAAGATTAGTCAATCCTTTTATGTATTGGTTTTCCCAACTATAAAATCAAAAGTGCACAATTCAGGTGAGTTGTAAAGAGAACCATTAATGCCATGGTGATGCACGTAGATTCATAATATTATTGTCTATATGTTTTGTATGCTTACACATAGTCAAGTGACAGTTCTTTATTGCCCAGGTCAATTCTAGAGGCTGCAGGAAATGACAGCAAATATCTGTCAAATGAACCACCTCAGAGGAGCCACCAGGAAGTTAGTAAAGGAAAAGTCACAGATACCAACAATTAAAATGCACTAGAAGACAGTACGGAATCCTTGGGTAGTGTAATTGGTTAACTTTCTCAGTTGCTAATTAAAAAGTTGGAGGTTTGAGTCTACCCAGACATGCCATGGAAGAAAGCCCTGGCAATCAACTTCCAAAACACAAACCACAGAAGAGCCTGTGGAGCAGAGTTCTACTATAAGTATGAATCAACTTGATGGCAGCTGGTTAGAAGGCAACACAAAATTTAATGACACGAAATACCTTTCACCCATTTATCTACCAATATTAATTCGATTCCCACCCCCCCACCCCCCGCCCTGAAAATCAAATAAAGACATCTCAATGGCACTTGGCTTGGCTTGGCTTGGCACAAACACCAGGAAGGCTTTTGTTTTTTTCTAGTTTGTGGCTTCTTTCCTTGATTGCTTTTTGTCTGAGCCGTACCTGTAGCAATTGTCACATGTATCTTTGGACTTTATATATATATATATATATAAAACCTGTTTTCTTGACCTAATTACAAGGGACCATATATTATTCCTTCTTATATCTTCAAAGCCAGATGCTTTGTTTTGCATAGCAAAAGTACTACTCATTTTTTTCTTGATTATTGAAAACATGATGATAGTGTCGCTGAAGTCTGAATTTACAAAACTGAGCAACCACAAAATAGGCTCTTCTGTAAGTTCCTTATGGTGCGTACACACTGAGTTCCTTCAGCTATAAGGTCCTTGGGAACAACAATGGCATCTCTGGATGTTTGTCTCCCTTGGTTTTCTTTGAGCATGATGCAAATCACAGAGCAGACAGGGCAAATGTTTGTGCAATTTGGGAAGCACAAAAAGAAGGAAGAAGTGTGGAGAGCAAGGTTTGAGTCTGCATATTAAGAGATGGATTCAAATATGAGAGATAGTAGGGAATTCTAAGCAAGAAAGACAGCATCAGCAAAGGCACAGTGGTTGAAATTAGTGGTATGGGGCTGAGAGAGAGAAGCTATATGAAGACCATTTTTACAGGAACAAGGGTTTTATTTAAAATGCCATGGGACATTATGTTAAAGAGGTGACATCTGTTTCATGCTTTTGACATTATACTGTGAAAGTTAGGATGAATAATTTGGAATTCGGACTGAGAACAATGAAGTCCTTACAAGTCCTCAAAAGGATGAAGAACAAATCATAGTGCCACAAATTAAAACAAAGAAATGTAAGAAAGAGTTGCTTTGAGAAAACGACATTGAATTTTGTACAGAATAATTTTATGTAGTGGTGGATAATTCAAAGGGAGAGATACTATAAATTTTAAAAAGAAAGAAAGAATGAAAAGTCAGAGAGCTGTGAGTAGTGTGATATAGAGGCAGTGACCCCTTAAAAAATAATCAGTGCTGCTAGTTTTGCACAAATCATGGAGAATGTACTTAAGATGTTGAATTATTGTTTTCATTAAACCACTAAACTTCTGTAGGTGTATATGCTTTCCTGAAATATGAAAAGGTCACATTAATCTCTGCTCTAATTTCCACATTGTGAGGATGAAATAAATGGTGATTGTTAGAGCTCTTGAAGATTGTCCAAACTTGTGTAAGTTTTCTAAACAAAAGAACAGCCAATTTGGGGATTTGTTCTTTCTAGTTGAGGTCCTTCAAATCTAAGGAAAAAAGGACAAGAAAAAGAAAGGAGGGAGGGAGGGAGAGGGGAGGGGGAGGGAGGGATAAGCAAGAAAACAGTGGAGGAAGAACAAATAAATAAGGAAGGAGAAATGGGACAAAAATGACGGAGTATGAGAGAAAAATCACAGGAGAGGACTGAGACGAGCAACGGTAAAAGGGAATAAGAAGAAGCTCCTCTAACTTAATACATGCAGTTAGAAGTATCTATTTATTTCCTTCATCCTCCAGATAGAAGCAGACCCGGAAGAAATACGACCCTGAAAAACTGGAAACAAACTTCCCTGGAAAATTTGTTAGAAAGCTTAGCTGAAGACCATACGGAAAAGAGAGGGACGGGCCTTAGGGTTCAACATGTGGGAACTGAAATAAAATGGGAAGCAAGACTTCGTCTAATTCCTTTCTCGGTCTTCGTTTTCACAACTCTACAGCTATATAAAAAGTCTTGATTAAATAATGTGCAATTCAAGCCTTTTTAGTCAAATATAATTTGGCATTTATATACTATTTTACACAAAATACGTTATATAATTATGAACGGAGCTATAATACGAAGCAAAGATATTATATTGCACTAGGAAATTTAAATTCTATAAAACAGAGGCTACATTTCAGCAAGTAAGCAAATGTTTTTTTCATTATTTTCTTTTCAATAACTACTCATACACAATTCGGAATGATGTAATGCCAGGTTATGTATTAACTAGACTGTTCTTTTAAGGAACCTTTCTCTGACCCAAATGTGTTAGGAATCTGTCTATAGCTGGCAGTAGGTTGAAGAAATTAACAAAGTCTGTGGTCTGACTAGCCACTGTAGATGACTACAGTTCTCACACCAGAATCAAAGATAATTCAAGATGCTCACATTATACTTAGAAAATTACTGTTAATAAACAATGCAAGCTCAGTGAGTTAAGATTTAATTTGTGTTTCTTATCAGCTGAGAAATCCTTCATAAAAAATGAGATTTATAGATTTAGTAACCAGGTGCATTCAGCGTCAGCCACAGGCAAAATTGTGCGATTCTTACAGCTATATTTGATGACCTATCACTTCTCAATCCCTCTGCTACCCAAACAACCAAACACATACACACAGACACCTCTACTGACCCTTCACAGGCTGTCAGTCAAGCTCCTACACCGTGGTTTTGGTATGGACTCCATTCCATGCTACTATCTTGTGTCTCAATCCCTGATCCAGTTATCTGCTACCCAGTGAGGAAGGACACAGACTTGGTGAAAGAGTTCTTGAATATTACTAATGGATTAGATTCCTTTCTAATGAACATATTTCTAATGAATGAAAAAGTTAAGAAAAAATAAAGCACAATGGGGAACATAATATCGCTGAATAATTTACTAAAAACACAGACACTGATTTATTTTACAAAAGTTGAAAGCATGCAACTTTAAAAAATTCTTTTGTCATTGTTTTGAGAATATAGTCAGTAGAACATACACCAATTCAAGTTTTTATGTGTACAATTCAGTGACATTTGTTGCGTTATGCAAGTCATGCAACCATCCTCAATGTCCTCTGCGTTGGTCCTCCTCTGTCGACATAAACTCACTGCCCTCCAATGCCCCTACCTCCTCTTTTGAGTTATTGTTGTCAATTTGATCTCATATAGATAAGTCTTAAAACAGCATAAATCTCAAGGCAGAACTTCTTTGCTAGTTAAACTAAATTACTGTTTGGTTTTAAGAAGGCTTCAAAAGATATTTTTGATCTGAGGTTTAAAGAATATCTTAAGACTTTATTTTCAGGGGTTCATCCAGCCTCCACAGCTCTAGAAAGTCTGGAGTCCATGAGCACTGCATTTTCTGTACCACATTTTCCCCCTTTTTGATCAGGAATCTTCTATAGAATCTACATATGCCTTTTAGTTCCTACTATTATTTTGTTCTACATAGTTATATTATGTATCAGGCAATAGCATATTTTTACACAAATAATGCATGTCTTTTGCATTTGGGAAACCCCGGTGGTATCGTGTTTAAGCACAATGACTATTAACCGAAAGGTCGGGGTAGTTTAAATCCTTCAGGTGCTCCGGGGGAACTCTGTGGAGCAGTTCTATTCTGACCTATAGGGTAGTTATGAGTTGTAGTAGACTGGACAGCAGTGGGTTTGTTTTTTGGTTTTGCATTTGTTTTCAGCCATGCATGTCCCCCACAAGGCACCTTCATGAGCAACACCATGCCAGTCCTCTTCCACATGTTGCTGTAAAAACAAAATAGGACAGTAAGTTTATGAAAATATCTCATGGGAGGGAAAATGGGTAGGCAAGAAATCAGAAGGTGTATGTTATTTGCATAACAATACAGTAATCCCTCACAGGTTCTAGTGTGACCCTTGGCCTCCTACTTAAAGGTCTTATTCCGAAAATTACACACTATGCCAGAATTCAAAAAGCAAAAAACAAAAATCATTGCTGATGAGTCAATTCTGCCTCCCAGTGATCACGTAACACAGAGTAGAACAGCTCTACGTGGTTTTTAAGGAGTGCCTGGTGGATTCTAACTGCCAACTTTTGGTCAGCAGCCATAGCTTTTAACCATTGCACCACCAGTAATTAACAACGGGAAAGACATAAGGAACGTTTGTCATAAGGAAACCAGAGAATGATGATATTACTTGCATTCTATAGAGTCAGGTTTTGTATTTTGAATCAAAAGGGTCTATTTAGAAAATCCTCTTTAAGATATAGAGTTATTGTTTACGAGGAGGGGCAGCTAAGTTCGCAAAGTCATCCCAGAAAAAAGTGCTCTATACCTCATTGCCGAGTATCACCATGGTTCCCTTAAAGTATTCCCTTTGGGAAGCTATGCACCAACGCGAGCGCCTAGTTCCCCTTCAAAGAAATTTTGGAACTCTTTTCCTGGATGGTCATCAAAGCTGTTGACTGACACAGTCCAACAGTTAGCGAGCTCTTCCTAGAAAAAGTACTTCGAAGGATGGACTAGACGCTGGCTTCGGAGCTTAGCTTCCCAAAGGGAGTACCTCTAAGGTGACCAGAGCGATAGTCAGCGATGAGGTATGTTGCACTTTTTCAGGGATGAGTTCACGAACTTCATTGCTCGGCCTCGTAGATTGCGTTTTCACTTCTCAAAACACCCCGAATTACGCTTTGAAAATATTCCACTCAATTATTCTTTTTCAGGGTTAAAAAAAGACTCATTCGAAAATTTTGGGATAAATATTAAAGAATAAAATAGAAATTACTGAAAAGAAATTGAAAAGCCATGTTTTGAATTATTTTTATAATTAAACTAATGAAAACCAAGAAAACACAAAGATTAAATTTAATCACTCGATCTAATCACATACTGGCAACTTCGTTATTTTGGTAACTCTCTCTCTCCCTCTCTCTCTCTCTCTCTCTCTCTCTCTCTCTCTCTCTCTCTGTGTGTGTGTGTGTGTGTGTACCTATTACTCTACAAAGACACATACCACGTATATATGTATATTAGAGCATGCTTCCGACGCCTGGTTCACGTCCAGCCTTGTTTTTGTTTTGGGTTGTTGTTTCTGCACATTGGAACTTTTTCACATACCATTAAGTATTGCCTTATAACCTCGCTTTTAAAGGCTATAAACCCCCAAACCAAACCCACTGCCTTCAGGACAATTCTGACTCTTGGTGACCCTATAGGATTGAGTAGAACTGCCCTATAGCATTTCCAAGGAGCACGTGGTGGATCCGAACTGCCGATCTCATGGTCAGTAGAGGTAACACTTAACCACTCTACCACCAGGGTTTCTGACCAAGCTATGGGTATACAAAATCTATTAAATTCCTTACACCTAGACCTTTATGGAGCTGCTTTGCTGGCTTGTTTTCTGCTTTTGGATTCTGTATTGACTGTATTTATAAATAAACCTCTGCACATATTGCTGATTGCCTTTGGAAAAATAATTACCTAAATAAGGAATTGCTGAGTGTAATGGTACATCTGATTCTAAAACCTGATCAAATTTAAAACTTGACGTCTAAAAATGTTGATCATTTTATACACGTACCAATAGTGTATTATTATTGCTTGAGTAAAGAACCAAGGTATGAGACTCAAGGTGATACTTTTTTTGTCATGGTTTATTACTTGATATTATTATTATTGTTTACAGTAGCTTATTTTCATTACTTTTTTAGATGAGATAAAATATTTCTTTTAATTCAATTCATGCCAGTATATTCACAACTCAATTGTTTTGGATTTTGAGATAAACTAGTGAAAAATTAAAACCATGTAAAGTATTATTTTTTTTCTTTCCTTACAAAAGATGTTATAACACACATTCTGCCTACAAATAATCAGGTTTTTTTAATGTTATTATTTCCCTAAACTCTCTCAAGCACAAAACCAAAACAGAGTGAGAGAAGGGTTTCTCCTCCAAATTTCCATCCAGCTGCCAAAGGAGATTGGTTACTATTGTTCCGTGTGGCAATGTACAGCATAATGCAGTTTAATGCAGGTTAGATCCACCACGTGCTCCTTGGAAATGCTATAGGGCAGTTCTACTCAATCCTACAGGGTCACCAAGAGTCAGAACTGTCTCGAAGGCAGTGGGTTTGTACAGCATATGGCAATGTACAGCATATGGCTATGTACAGCATAATGCAGTTTAAGCAGAGCAGCGGTTAATTGTCCAGGATCCTAGCTTAAAGGTCTGTACTTCAAATCCACCAGCTGCTTCTTGGAAACTCTATGGGAGGTTCAACTCTGTCCTATAAGAGTTGCTATGGGTTGGAACTGGCTTGACAGTAATGAGTTTTCATAGGTTCTTAAAAGAAGTTTTGAAATGTTTTCACTATCGTGGCCAAAAGGTTATTCCAGACTTTAGGGTCAACCATTGCAAAATCAGCTGGGCTGGGCACAGACGGCGGTATAAGGGCTTCCTTCTGCTTGCTTCTTGATCTTGTTCTTGGCTTCACCCATTTCCTGGGGAAAAAGGAAGGGAATGATCAATAAGTTGTCTGAACTCAGGTACTCAAGGTCAGGAACTCAGGTTTGCAATTCTGGCAGACCAAGTGACGACGAAGGTCCAGCAGCTGTAGACATGGTAGGTTCATCGGAGCAACGGCTGGAGGCAGGTACAACATTCAAGGGACAGCAGGCAAGCAACAGCAGAACACACCGCCTCATGGCTCTGTGGCCTTATGTACTGTTTTGCACAAAAGTGGCTAGCTACCAGATCCAGGGCCCCACAGTCATCAACAAGTTACGTAACCATGGCTGAATCAGCTGAGTTAGTCCTGGCTGGAAGGCCTGCACATAGTCAAAAAGCCGGAGCAAGACAAGCTCCTCATAAGTAAACACAAGTAAGCCTATACCTGCCTTGATTATTGGTTAATCCACCCTGTTGGGCATAAAAAGATCACAAACACACACAGAAAAACCATAGTAGGTTGACAAATGTGCTTTCAGCAGACTTTTGTGGATGGGCAGGTGCTTTGAGCTTTTCTTTCTCCTGAATTTCATGTGCCCTTTTGACACACCCCAAATCAGACAGGAAAGGAGCCGTCTGTCTGGTCAAAAGTTGATAAACCCACCTGGGGAACCTGATTGTTGCACAAATGTTTGCATATAGCACCCTTTCACGAATGCTTTGCACCTCCACCACTTAGTGCCGTCATCTTGGGAAACAAAGAATTCCCACGCCTGTACAGATGGATTGACAGGTGTTTATGATAACTGGCACAAACATAGCAACGATTGTAAGGATGGTGGAGAACCTTACTGTCCTGTTATACATAGGGTCGCTATGAGTTGGAACCAACCTGATGGCACCCGACAATGCAGATTTGGGCTCTGCTGAGTGACAACCAGTCTCAAATACCAGCCCTGGACTGGAGAAGGGTGGGACAGTCCAAGCAAAAAGAAAAGGTGGAGGTGGAAACCATCTTTGAAAACAATTTAATGTTCCTTAATGATTTATTATGAATGGGTCTCCCTCCCTCCCTCCCCGCTCCCTCCCTTCCTTCTTTCTCCTTCTGTTTCTCTTGCCTGGCTTCCTTTCCTCTTTCTATTTTCCTCCCACCTTCTGCATTCTTTCCTCCCTCCCTCCCCCTTCCTTTCTAGCCCTTCCTTCTATCATTTTTTTCTTCCTTGCATATTTTTTATCTTTACCTCTGACTGGAATTCCCAAAGTGTCAGAAGCACTAACTTGATTTTGGCTTCCCAACAATCTACATTCAGCAGGGGAGACTTTAACAGTTCTAAGAGAGACCTAATGAGAAAAGGCTAATGTCCATTTGCAGGAAACGGAAACCACAATGTGTCAGGGACTGAAATTTAGAACAATCCAAACTTACCCACTAGATGCCAGTGGAATGTTTGCTGAGTGATTTCACCTATTTGAGCTTCAAGTTCATCTCATGAAAGCCGGGATAATGACACTTGGTTCCCTGGTGTTTTGATGGTTAAAAGTAATAAAATACACAGGAAGCCTGCCGTAAGATAGTGTTCAATACATAACAGCTCTACACGTAGCTAGCACTTTTTCAGAATCATCCTTCTTTTTTATCACTGTGATTTGTGCTGCTCTAATTTAAAAGTCTTTTCAATTTCCAAAAGTGTGATCATTACCACTTCCTTAAATGAATATATTGAATAGTAACTGTCTTAATATTATGAGAATTACAGAATTTATCTTATATAAGGCACAGATACTAAATATGTGCCATTCAGATCACAAAAGTATTTATTGAATTGCATCTACTTCTGAATGGAAAACATACTGCACACATATGTACCACTATTGGACAGGCTAGATAATTTTTTTTTTCAAGACTGCTAATTTGCAACGGTAAAGTAAAACTCTTCAGTTGGAAAACTAAGATCTGCAATTCTAAAATAGAGAGTTTTTGAGTTTTAACTGCCAGACAATGCCAGGTAATTCATTTACATCTTTACATAGAATCTTTATGTGCTTTTTTAAATGGAAAACAAAATGCACTGAAACTTACCCTCTTTCTCTCAGGACTTTCCAAAGGCTGTTCTACTTTCCCTTCTAAGTGTATAACACTAGAGACAAGGAGAAGCTGGAAGCAAGATAGTGGTAGGAATTGAGAGATTCATAAAACATTGCCAGAAATAAGCACTGCTCAGGAACCCACAATAACTGGTAAAAATTCTGTGGCATGCACTGCCTCTATCTACTTGTCGAAATCAAGTGGAAGATCGTAGTTTTCCCCAAATTTCTTAGACTCCTTTCTCCGTGTAAGCACTTACCATTGCATTCTCAGTAGCCACTTGGGTTCAGTTCCCAATGCACTTAGCCTACGTGTTGTATTTGTAGAAAAAGAAAAATAGTTTAAATAAAATTTGTGAAGCCTTTGCAAATCAAGTTTACAGGATTGCCTCAAAACTAGGGCATGGAATTAGGGTATTCATTCATTTGTAAAGACATACCTTTAGACCTTTATGTGTTTGCTTGAATGTTTATACTATGATACACTGTTGGAACTTATCCCATATATAATCTTAAAAATCATCAAGAAATCCGATGGAAGATATCAAAGGTGAACTATAAGAATTATATCTATGACTATGCCACAGGATTGCAGGATAAGATTTTCTCTGTAAATAAAGTCTTCTAACCTACAACAAGACAGTTTGGAAACAAAAGTTGACTTTTATCATCTAACTGACAGGTGATTATATATAAAAGATTGATTAATCCATCTTTTTTTTTTTTAGTTTGTGCTTTAGGTGAAATTCTATAGAGCAAATCACTTTCTCATTGAATAAACTACACAAAATCGTTGTGTAACATTGGTTGTAACCCCTACGATGTGTCAACAGTCTCCCTTTCCCCGGCTACAATTCCCCATTCCCGTCTGTCCTATCTTGTCCTTTCCTGCCTCCTTTCATTAATTTTAGGTAAGTGTTGCCCTTTTGATCTTGTATATGTCCCTGAACTGAGAAGTACATTCCTCACCTGTGTTAAGGATCTGTTTATACAGAGCTGCCTAATCTTTGGTTGAAAGGTGAGCTTCTGGAGTAGCTCCAGTTCTACATTAAAAGGGTGTCTGGGGGTCATAGTCCAAGGGGTTCTTCCAGTTTGGGACGTACCATGTTGCCCTTCTGTGTGTGTGTAAGTGAACGTCAATTTTGTTCTGCGTTTTTCTCCTGCTCTTTCCAGAACCCACATGTGGTGATCTCTGGCAGAGTGATGGGTGGTGGTAGCCTAGTACCATCTACTTCTGGTCACATTATCCTTTTCTCAGGACAGGATGGGATCAGTAGACATATATTAGACGGCCACTGGTAAGCTTTTAAGACTCTAGGTGCTAGTCACCTAAATTGGATGTAGAACATTTTCTTCATGAAGTTTGTTATGCCGATTGACTTAGATGATCCCCTAGACCATGGTCCTAGCCCTCAGCCCCAGTAACTCAGCCCCTCAGGATGTTTGAATGTGTCTATGAACCTTCTGAGACTTTGCCTGGCTCGGCTATATCAAGTTGTTCTGACTTTCCCCCTGTTTGTATAGGTCTTCCTCCTCACCAAAGTTAACACTTACCTACCATGTAGGTGGAAATCCTGGTGGCATAGCAGGTTAAGTGCTATGTCTGCTATCCAAAAGATCAGCAGTTCAAATCTACCACGGGCTCCTTGGAGACTCTCTGGGACAGTTCTACTCTGACCTCTGGGGTTGCTATGAATTGGGCCCAACTCGACAGCAGTGTTTTGTTTGTTTTTCTTTTTAAGTATATGGGTAATGATTTCCCCTCCTCAACTCTCCTCTCTCTTCTTACCATCAAAGACTTTTTATTTCTGTGGGAAAACTGTTGCCTGAGTATTTGGAAAGTGGTCTCACAGCATTTGTCCTTTTGTGATTGTCACTGGGGCTGATTATTTCACTCAGCATAATGCCATCCAGATTATTCCATGCTGTTAGGTACCTGTATTTAGCAGATAGATCACCGCTCTTTATCACTGCATAGTGTTCCATTGTGTGTATGTACCAAAGTTGTTATCCATTTGTCTGCTGATGGGCACTTAGATTGTTTCCATCCTTTTGCTTTGTGAAGAATGCTGCAGAGAACATGGGTGTGCACGTGTGTATTTATGTGACTGCTTTTATTTCTCTAGGAGGTATTACTAGGCATGAGATTGCTGGATCACATAGTATTTCTAGTTCTAGCTTTTTAGGGCAGAGCCTTATTATTTTCCATATCAGGTATACCACTTCAGATTCTTAACAGCAGTGCATAACGTTACTAGTATCCCCAAACTTTTCCAACATTCATATTTTCTGATTTTTGGATTCATTGCAGTAATGTTGGGGTGAGATGGTCTCTCAGTGTAGTTTTGATTTGCATTTCTCTAAATGACTAGTGATCATAAGCATTTCCTCAGATGTCTCTTAGCCTTCTGATGTCTTCCTTGGTCCAGTTTTTAACTGGATTATTTGTCTTTTTGTGGTAGAGGTATTGCAATATCTTGGAGACTTTAGAGATTAGGGCTTTGCTGCATATGTCACAGCCAAAAATTATTTCTCACTCTGTAGATTCTCTTACTAGTCTTTTGGTAAAGTCTTTTGATGACCGTAAGTGTTCCAATTTTAGAAGCTCCAGTTATCTAGTTTATCTTCTGGTATTTGTGCCTTGTTAGCTATGGCTTGCATCCTGTTTATACCACGTATTAGGGCCACTAGCATTCTCCTTATTGTTTTCTTCCATGATCTTTATTTTGCTGAAAGTGTTGTCCTTAGGTCTTGTGTCAATTTTGAATTAGTTTTCATGTATGCTGTGAGATACGGGTCCTGTTTCATTTTTTTTACAGATAGAGATCCAGTTTTTCCTGTACCATTTGTGAAAAAAAATATCGTTGCTCCATTTCACAAACTTTGGGCTTTTGTCGAAGATCATCAGATGGGTTTATGCCTGGATTCTCAATTCTGTTCCATTGATCTATGCGTCTGTCATTGTAGCAGTACCAGCCTGTTTTGTCTTTCCTGGCTGTATAGTGGATTCTGAGGTCAGATAGTGTGAAGACTTCTACTTTGTCCTTTTTCAATAATGCCTTACTTATCTGAGGACTGTTTTAGTTTTTCCAGCTTGTTGCAGAATGCAGTTGTTATTTAGGTCAGGATTGCATTGCATCTGTAGATCACTTTGGGTAGCCTTGACACTTTCATAGTCTTGTGGCTTTGCATTCATGAGCATTGTATATTTTTTGATTTATATAGTTTTCTTTTGATTTCTTGAAGTAGGGTTTATAATTTTCTTTGTATTTTATGTCTCTAGTTATATTTATTCCTAAGTATTTTATTATTTTTAGGGGTGATTATAAATGGCATTATTTTCTTCATTTCCTTTTCAAAGTCCATTTTGTTGGTGCCTAGGCACTGAATTGGTTTTTTATATTGATCTTGTATCCTGCTACTCTCATGAGTATTTTTATTAGTTTCAGTAGTTTTCTTGTGAAATCTCTGCATTTGTCTATGGATAGGATCATATCATTTTCAAATAGGAATGATTTTATTTCTTCTTTTACAATTTGAATGACTTTATTTCTTTTTCTTGCTTTATGCTCTAGCTGGTGCTTCTAGCACGATGTGACAAAGGGTGCCCTTGTGCTGTTTCTCAGAGGGAGTACTTTAAGCTTCTCTTTGTTGAAAATGATATTAACTGTTGATTTTGTATTGATGCCTTTCTTTCATCAAGAAATTTCCCTTCTATCCTTATTTTGCTGAGAGTTTTTATCAGGAATGGATGTTGGACTCTACTAATGCCTTTTCTGCAGCAATTGGAATAATTGTGTGATTCTTCCATCTTATTTATGTAGTGTATTAGGTTGATTGCTTTCTAATGTTGAATCATCTTTGCATACCTGATATGAATCCCACTTGGTTGTGGAGCATTATTTTACTGACATACTGTTGAATTCTATTTGTTAGAATTTTGTTAAATTTTTTGTATCTATATTCACAAGATACGTTGGTCTATAATGATCTTTTCTGGGGGAGGGTGGTGTCTTTAACTGGCTTTAGTGTCAGAGCGATGCTGGCTTCCTAGAAGGAACTCAGGAATATTCCTGCCTTTTCTCTGCTCTAGTGAAGCCATTTAGACCAGGGCTTTTTGTTGCTTAGACTTTTTTTTTTTTTTTTTTCTGGTTTGTTTGTTTTTTAACTACTTCTTCAATCTCTTTTCTTGCTCTGAATCTGTTCAGATTTTCTCTCTCAGCTTGTGTTAGTTTAGGTAAGTAGTGTGTTTCTTGAAATTTGTCCATTTCCTTTAAGCCCTCAAATTCATTGGAGACAGGTTTTGTTTTTCTGTTTTTTAAATAAAATTCACGATCCTTTGTATTTCATTTGGATCTGGTGTAATGTCCCCCACTGCATTTTTTCTTCTTCTCTTTCTTTCTTTTGTATTATGATTGAGTGACAGTGTACAATCTGAGTTAAATTTGCATGCCTGCCTATCTGCAGCTCCTTCTGCTGTCCTTGCCCATTGACAGCACACTCTTCCTTTCAGTTCTGTACATGTCATATCCTCTTAACAATATCCTGTCCCCTCCTCTCCATGCCAGTAGGACAATATCCTATAATTGCATAGAACCGTAAAGTGCACACGTGATATGGTCAGTCTGTGTCCCTGAGTCCAATCCATTCCTGTCCAAAGAGTTGACCTCAGTAACGATTTATGATCAGGGACAGCATCTGGTCTAGGGGTCATGTCCCCAGGGGAATCCCCAGGCCTTTGGAACACCAGTTGCTATCTCTTACATGAGTTCTCAGGGTACACCGCATTTTCTCTCATGTTGCCCCTGGCACTCAACACTGTGAACCTCATCACAGCTGTCATTGGTGGTGGCAAGGTGCCATCTGATTCTTCTGGCCACATGTTGAAGTAGTCATCCATTCACTTGGGTCTTTCTGTCTTTTGGGTTCTCTTTTCCCCATGTTGTTGTTGTCCTTGGTCACTGTTCCTACTGAGTTAGGACCATTTGGTGTACCGCAGACGGCAGCTTGCTAGCTTTTAAGATCTCAGATGCCACTCACCAATATGGGGTGCAGAAGACTGTCATAGCAATAGGCTAGTTATGCTAATCAACCTCCATGTCTCCTAAGAGCATGGTTCCCGGACTCTCACACCTGCTACTCTGTCCTTTCAATATTGGGTTAAGATTCAAAGACTTTTTAGGTTATATCGAAGTCCCCTATTTGCATTTTTATTTGAGTTATTTGCTTCCACTCTTCTTTTTCCTCTGTTAGTTTAATTAATTGTATCAGGGATTGCATGGTATTCCCCCCAAAAAATCTGTGTAGCAATTTGGCTGGGTCAGGATTCCTGATACGGTGTGATGTTCCTCTGTGTTGGAAATCCTGCCTCTGTGATGTTAATGAGGGTGGATGGGCAGCAGTTGTGTTGGTGGGGCAGGACGCAAAGTGTAAGATTGCTTTGCACCTGGAGGCAGTTCTTGAGATACAAAGGAAAGTAGCTCTCAGAGACATTTGGGGACCTCCTACCACCAAGAGGCTGAGTGGGAAGCTGAGCACATCCTTTGGAAAGGCCCGGAGGTCCATGGACCTCAGAAGCTTCCAGTCCAGAAGAAGATTGACAACAGGACCTTTCTCCAGATCCAGCCCTAAGAAAGCCTTTCTCTGAAGCAAACACCCTGAATTTGGACTTCTAGCCTACTGGACTGTGACAAAATAAAATTCTCTTTTTAAAGCCATCCACTTGCCATATTTCTGTTACAGTAGCACTAGCTGACTAAAACAGTTTGTTGATTTTGTTGAGCTTTCTAAAGAACTGATCTTGTTGATTTTTTTTTTCTCTTTTCTTCTTCATTTATTTCTGCTCTAATTTTTATGCCGTTCCTTCTGATAGCTGCGGACTTCTGTTGCTCTTTTCTTTCTATTTTAGTTATACAGCTAATGTTTTGATTTTGACCTTTTTTTATGTATGTATTTATTATTATAAATCAGCCTCTGAGCACTGCCTTTGCTGAGTCCCAAAAGTTTTGATATATGTTTTCATTTTTATTTGATTCTGCCAAAGCCAAGCCAGATGCTGTCGAATCGGATTTGACTCATGGCTAGTTTTTATTCCCTCTTTGATTTCTACTACCTGGTTGTTTTTAAGCAAGGTTCTTTTTCAGTTTCCATGCATTTAACTTTTTTAATTTTTGGTCTTCCTGTTATTGTTCTCTACTTTTATAGCATTGGGATCAGAGAGAATGCCTTGGGTTATTTTGATGTTTTGGCTCTTACTGATCGTTGCTTTGTGGCATAAAATGTGGTCTATTCTGGTGAATGTTACATGTGTGTTGGAAAATAAGGTATACTTTGCTATGCTGAGCAGAGTGTCGTATACGTGTCTGTGAAGTACAGTTGGCTGTCACCTTTAGATCTTCTGTATGTCTATGGAGTTTCTTTTGTCCTTCTGTTATCTTCCTGAATTCCTGTATTGCTTTGTCTGTGTTTTCCTTGATTTTGGCTATGTGTTTATTAATTTTGTCTGTGTTTTCCTTGATCTTTTTCCTAATCTTTTAGAGAGTCCTAAATATTAACCTTTTGAATTCTGTGTTACATCATTCCATTGCCTTTTCTTCTACAAGAAGATCATCTGATTATTTTGATCCCTTGCTCGTATCATGTTGTCCTGTTAATATATATGTTTTGATATTGTATACTGTCCCTGAGATTTTGTTTTATTTTATTGGTTGTACGTTTTTTGTTTCTTCCTGCTTTATTGGTTTGCTTTTATATGTCAGGACAGGTGAACCAGGTAAGTTTTACTGCTTGCTTATCTGTGTACATAATAGTTCTCACTACTGTGTCTGGGTGGGCAAGGCAGCAGCAAACAGGGTGAGTTTGCTATGCTACACACTGGCATGGTGTGGCACCTGAGGACAGATTAGGTAGGCACAGTCTGTCTCATGATATTGGCCCAGTAGCAGGGGAGCTTTCACAGTCCCTTGCAAGACAGGCAGGAGTGTTAGACGGACAGTGACAGGGGTTGGCTTCCCACTGTTCAGCAGCTGGTCAAGTGGCAGGAGAGGAACAGTGCAGACCTGGTATAGTATCTGACTTGGTCACACGGTGTTGGTGTGCTCTAGCTGTGACAGCATGTTGGGAGCCCTTGGGAAGGGGCAGTGGTGCATGGGGCTAGGTTGAGGGTGTGACAGAAAAGTGAGAGGAAAAACATGAGAAAAGGAAAGGGTACCCGGTGGGTGGGGCAAGGCAGATCCGGGGCCAGTAGGAAAGGGGGAGGAGGGAGCACACAAGGCTAAGTGGAAGGCGGGAAGAAAAGGAAGCAAAAGATGAAGAAAATAAGGTAAGTAGTGGCGTGGCAGACGCGGGATAAACGTGGGGCAGCCAGTGGCTCTCCAGCTGTGGTGGTACAGCAGGCTCCAGTGACAGTGGGCAGAGGTCAGGTACCAGGCTAGATCCAAGGGAGAAGGAAAAAGAATAGGAAGAAAAGAAAGAAAAAACACCCGGCTGCACAGTGGTGCTGGCGAGTGAGGTGCAGGATGCACTTAAGGGGTGGCTGGAAGGGAAGGTACGTATCCTAGTCAACAATTACTGCTCTAACGGAAAATACCACGAGTGGAAGAATTCATGCAGAGAAGCCTTATTGAGACAGTCCAGTAAGCTGCAAATCCATTTACAAATTGTAAGTTCCTTCAGTAAGAGACTTTATCACAGTCCAGTAGGCTGAGTCGACATCCAATGAGAGCATCTCGGCACAGGAACCCCTCATCCAAAGGACGTGCTCTGCTCTCCGTGCTTCTCTCTCGGTGGTGTGAGGTTCCCAGCTTCCTCAGCTGACCTCTCTCCCTTGTATTCCACAAGCTTGAGTCCTGCCTCACCAACACAACTGCAAGCCGTTCTCCATCATCAGTGTCAACAAACGCAGGATTCACAACACATGGGAGGAAGGGCACCATATTGGAACTCCAAACCCAGTCAAACCAGCACATACATTTTGGGGGGGACACAATTCAGTCCATGACAGCACGTGATGTTCACAGCTAGGTGGGGGGGGGAGAAAGAAAAGGAAGGAGAGAGAAACAAAAGCTGTAAAAATGGCAGCCAGCAGGTGTGGGTGGGACAGACCTGAGGCCGCCTTAGGCCGGTAGGACTCTAGCTAAGGCAGCAAGAAGTGGGTGGAGGTGACCTATGGGGCTAGGTAGGAGAAAGAAAGGGAAAGAGAAATCCGAAACAATGGCTTAGTGAGTGGGATGGGGGCAGACCTGGGTGGCAGTCAGCTGGTGCCTGTCTGGTGGAGCAGGCATAGTCTGTTGGGAACAGATAAAAGCAGTACACAGAGCAGAAGGGTAAAGAGTGGAAAGCATGTTCATCTCATTACCAGGTACTCTGTCTTCTGCTGGGAGCTGTCTGAAGTTACCTTCCCTGCTACCTGTCTGAAATAACGGCTTCTGTGCTCCAAGACCATGAAGCTGGGTTAGTTGCTAGGGGATCTTCTCTCCATATCTCTCCTCATTTTCTGTTCTCTGTCAGTTTCTTCTTCCATTTAGTGTTTGATCTACCTGTTTATCCCTTTAGTTGATGCTTAGAGTTCCAAGATGGACATTTGCATTTCTTTTGCTTAGTTTTTTGGGTCTTTGCTACAGAGGAAAGACATAATTTTTATCTACAATGCCATGTTGGCATGGTCTGTCATTTTTAATATATTTTTGTGTGTGTATTTTTGACTACAAAAAAAATCTTAAGTTATTTATTTCGTGTTATTTTAGCTTTCAGGTCTACCTGTACATCTCATTGCCAAATTGAAAAATAAAATAAATAATCCAGTTCCCTCATGTTACCCATTGCCTCATGTGTAAAGTGCGCACTACAAGACCAAACATCCTTCACAGATGCGACAATTCCCCAGCCCCCCTGATTTCTGAGCCTAACACTCATCTTCCTAGCTATGGTTTGCCTCAATCCTGAGATCTAAAATTTTGTACTACTTTATCTTGCTTAGACTTTTTATTTCCTTTCTCAGTTAATGATAATCCTCCACTTTATGCATGATTCTCTCATTCCAAAAATCAGTCAGTTCTATGAGTTGGCAAGGGTCAATTTTTAATTTTTCAGACATTTTGCAAATTAGTGATTAAACACAGCCATCATTAAGAAATAACTTGTATAAACGTTAAAGTAGGTTAAATGTATTAAAGCAAAGGTAATTAATTAACACTCATTACTTCCTAATTATTTGAATGTATTTTTTCATAGCCCAAAATATGAGTTATTAAGGTTAAAACTACATTATCTGATCTTACTTTTTAAAGTTGTACTCTTTACATAAGATTTCTATTTAATCACTTTCTAAATTCTGTGTCTAAAGGCCCCCATCAAAATCTAAGGGAAGAAGTTAATTTAAGAATTTAAAAATACCTCTTCAAAAGAGAAGGAAATGACACGTTAGCTAAAAAAAATGAATACTTACAACAACAAAGAAATAATCTTTATATTTCATGATAATCCTTACGCTACTCTTTAGACATCTGATAGCTAAATAATTGCTAAATTCTTATTTTCATTAATAATATGCAACATATCTTTAAAAGCTACACAATTTATATACATATATTTTTCCTATTGAGCTAAGATTTTTTTAATGCACAATGTATCACTTTTTATTATATTTCAGATGAAGATTTACAGAATAAACTACTTTCTCATTAAAGAGTTAGTACACATATTATTTTATGACATTGGGTAACAACTCATGTCATGCCAACAGTTCCCCTTCTCAAACTTGGTTTCCCTATGCCTAGTTTTCCTGTACCCTCCGGACATCTAGTCTTGCCCCTGGGCTGGAGTGCCTCTTCAGTTTATGAGACTGTTGAATCTTTGGCTGAAAGGTGAGTCTCAGGATTAACGACATTACTGACTTAAAAGGCTGTCTGGAGGCCATACTCTCAGAGTTATTCTAAGCTCTGTTAGGCCAGTAAGTCTAGTCTTTTTTTAGAGGCAGAATTTTGTTCTACACTTTTCTCCAGCTGTGACTTGGACCCTCTATCGTGACCCTTATCAGAGCAGTTAGTGGTGGCAGCTGGGCTCCTTCTTGTTGTATTGGACTCAGTCTGGCATAGGCCACGGTAGATGTGGTCCATTAGTCCTGTGGGTTAATCTTTCCCTTGTATCTCTGGGTTTCTTCCATGTTCCTTGCCCCCAAAGGGGTGAGATCAGTGGAATATTTTAGATGGCTGCTCACAGGCTTTTAAGAACCCAGATGCTACTCACCAAAGTAGAATGTACATTTACTCTATAAACTATATTACACCAAGTGAGCTGTATGTTCCCCAAGACCATGCTACCCAGAGCAATCAGCCTGGCAGTTCATCCTTCAGGGAGTTTGGATGTGACTATGGAGTTTTCACAGCCTTGTCTTGGACAAGTTGTGCTGGACTTCCCCAGCATTCTGTACCATCTCACCCATCACTGGAAACTCTGGTGGCACAGTATTAAAGAGCTTAACTGTGAACCAAAAGGTTGGCAGTTCAAATCCACCAAGTGCTCCTGGGAAATTCTATGAGCCCATTCTCCTCTGTCCTATAGGGTCTCTATGAGTTGGAATTGCCTCAATGGCAGTGGATTTGGTAAGGTGTGGTTACCCTTCACCAAATAAACAGTAAGTTGACTATTTTTTATTGTTATTTATGCTTTGAGGATATACTGTTGCATCTGTATAGTGAACATATTACATGATATCCTATTGGGTATCTCTTCCTACCTCACCACAGGTACCAGAAATCAGACATGAAGGCAGTGTTTACACCATAACAATGATCAAAATATATAAATCATTGATTTTTTCTTTTTCTGAGAGCTAACTGTAAACATTTATCAGCATGTCACTGAAATAAGTCACAAGTCCATTCTGACAGCTCTTTTCTGGGTTCTTCACTACACCTTTCAGTAAGATTCAGAGCTCAGGAAAGCAAATAAAGAACTCTATTACAAATATGTGATCGAGACAGAGAGATTTAACAGGCACTGTGAAGAGGGCATCAAGGAGACTTAGCTGCTGATGACCTACTTTCTGTAATGACTACTAAATCTCCCAGGAAAGTGTTTAGCTCTGATTATAAATGTAAATATAAATTAGATTTTAATCACAGTACTATTTAAAGGGTCTGTGTTCCTTAGGGAGAGATATTTTAGATAGACAGACAGACAGATAGATATTCTTGATAGGTGCCACCAAGTGTGTTCCAACTCATAGTGACCTTATGTGCAGCAGAAGGAAACTCTGCCTTGTCCTGTGCCACGCTTGCCATCATTGCTATATTTGAGCCCATTGTTTCAGTCTCTATGTCAATTTATCTCACTCAGGGTCTTCCTTCTCGCTAACCTTCTACTTGACCATGATGTTGCTGAAGCAACAATATATAAACAGACAAAATATTGCAGTTGTCAAGGATTTCATTTTACTTGAATCCTCAGCAAATGCCCTTGGAAACAGCAATCAAGAAATCAAGTCATATATACTCAATGGAGTACTATGCAATGATAAAGAACAATGATAATTCCAGGAAACATCTCATAACCTGGTTTCAACTGGAAGACATTATGTTGAGTGAAAGCAGTCAGAGACAAAGGGACAAATATTGTATGAGACCCCTAGGATAAGAACTCAAAAACAGACTTATGTATAGAATAAAAGACTCTTTGATGGCTGCAAGGGAGGGGAAGGAAGGAGGGTGAGGGGAGAGGGTTTAGATTAGATAGTTGGTAGAAATCTGGTCGGGTGAAATTGGGGACAGCACACATTAGAAACAGGAACAGTATTAAGTGGACTTCAGCATAACTTGATTACTCCTTCCATCTTAACCCAATATTGCAAGGACAGAGTAGCTGGGGCAGGGGGCAGGGGACCAAGCTCTTAGGCAAAATCGAGGCCAGTTGTCACAACTAACATTTTGCTAAGGGGCCTCTCTGCACCTCACATTGGTGAGTGACGTCTGTGGTCTTAAAAGCTGCCTAGCTGCCATCCGAGGGCACAGCAAATGGTCCCAACTCAGCAGGAGCGGATGTTCAGTAAGGACCAAAACGACATGTGGGAAAGACAATCCAGAAGACAGAAAGACCCATGTGAGTGGGTGACTACATTGACTTGGGACCGCAAGAACCGGATTGCGCCAGGCCACCACCTGTGACAGCCGCGATGGAGCTCACAAAGTTGAGTCTCACTGGCAACACAAGAATAAAAAGGGGTACACCTGAGATCTCCACTAAAAGACCACAATTGATGGTCCAGCGGCTTCGGGGTTCCCCTGGGAGCATGGCCCCTGGCCCTGATGCTGCCCTTGCCCATAAATTGTAATGAAATTCCACTCTTCCGACACGAATGGATGGGACTTGGTGACGCAGAGTGACCATATATTGGATTCACTTTATGGTTCTATGCATCTATAGGATATCATCCTGCTGACCTCTGGCTGGAGGAAGGGGAGTGGATGGAGAGGAGGGGAAAGGAGACTGTTGGGAAGATGAGACATGTGAGGAGCAAAGAGGAATAGTGTGCTGTCACCAGACGGTGAGAGCAGTGGAAGCTGCATTTAGGTGGGCGTGTAAGTGTATACGGGAATGTACATTTTCACTCAGTCATAATAAAAAATAAATAAATAAAATAGAAAAGAGACAAAAAAACAGAAATCAAGTCACTGATTTACAGCCAGTAAATCAGCTGCAAAAGACCTCTTTAAAAGTAGAGGGTCATCAAAAAAAAAAAGAAGGAAGGAAGAAGAAGAAGAATGTCCATCCAGCAGGTAGACCGCCACAGTGGCTATAATAACGGACTCAATCATGGCTGTGATTGTGAGCATGGGACAGGACAGAGCAGTGTGGCATTCAGTTGTACAGAGGGTCACGACGAGTCATGACCACCTTCACGGCACCTAACAACAACAGCTACTTTGCAGAGCACAGTGTCCTTCTCCAGGATGATTCCCTCCTGATAATCGGTCCAAAGCACACGAAATGACATCTTGCCACCCTAGCTGCTAAAGAGCAGATACAGATCGGACAGACATAAACACCAGTTGCTCAAGTTGGTAATAAATTCGATTTTACCTACTAAAATAGGCTTGAAGTAGCTACAAAACTATAGATGAGTTAACTGGCTCTGTAAACAGGGAGACTGAAACCTTGGTGCCATTAGCAGATATGAACTTCTGCCACACATGGATAGGGTCACCAGTCTTTAGCTTTGTTTTGACATCTTCCTTGCTGAGCATATCATTAGCTGACCAAAAATATTTATAGGAACAGCAGATATACACATAAAGATTCAGAGAACTCAGTATCTATTAAATGGTTATTCCTAAAATTCTTACGGGTAATTTGAGGCTGTTGGTGGCTTAGTATTTTTCTGCATTGTGGGGAGCTGAGTCTTAGGTTAGAGACTCTGCCCTTGTCCTTGAACTCTGTGCCAACCAGAACTGGAAATGCCACAGACTTTCAACCAGTGCCAGGGAAAAGGTAGAAGGCCTTTCTTCTTTTAACCACAATCCCAGTGGCCAATTAAGGAGTGGTGTTCCCCGGTCCTCACAGAGTCTTGCTGACACTACTTTTACTGTAAGCCCTGTGTCTCATGCCAGGAAGCGTCCTAAGTGAGGAATGTGTGAAGTGTGCATCACGACATGCCTGTTTTTGTGGCTGAAGCATTCTTCCAAAACCTGTCATCTGAGTCCAACAATGTTCTTATTTAATTAACCACTAGGTTTGATTTTTGGATAAATAGTAAGCTCCCTTTCTTTCTCTATGAACACAATCCAACTGGCGAAGAAACATCAGTCATAAAGCTCTTTACAGTATAACACTCACTCTTGTAGTCCTTATGCTTTCTAAATGCAAAAAAAATAAGAAGAAGCAAATGTAGCTCAAATGTATGTGAGTAACAAAAGGTTGCAATAAAAAAAGTAACCTAGGCAAAAAAAAAAAAAAAAAATTGTATGACAAACCCTCTATACCTATGTTTATAATTTTACTTCTCAGTCTTATCCAAACCAAAAACCAAACCCTCTGCTGTGCAGTTGATTCCAACTCATAGCAACCCTATAAAACAAAGGAAAACCACCCTGCAGAGTTTCCACAGAACACCTGGTAGACTTGAACTGCCCACCTTCTGGTTAGCAGTAGTAGCGCTTAATCACTTGGCCACCAGGGTTTCCTCTCAGTCACCTAGGCTCTGGGAAATATCTTGAGGTTAGATTGTTACTGGTAGGTGCTATTTCTCAATAAAAGCAGAAATGGCAGAAGACGGATAGGAAAGATAGGAATGGAGAGGGTGTGTTAAGAGTGAGGAACTCGGGAAAACCCATACAAGTTGACCCAAAGAGTTTTTCCTGATTTCTTTCTCAGTTCTCCCTAAGGTCTGCCTCCTTCTTGTTGATAATCTCTTACCCCAGCCCCCAACCCTGGACCCTTATTGCAACGTCTTGTCAAGTACTTCTCTAATCACGTAATTAACCACGTAAGACTAAAAGTTAGCAATTAGCTAAACCTCTTATATCTTTTTTTAAGTGATAGAAGAATCTTGAAATAAATTAAAAAATATTTTCAAAACTCAAAGAAAAATAATTTTCATTATTCAGCATTTCAAGGAGGAATGACCTCCTATCAGCCTTCGTGAAACAATACAGTAATGTCAACACTATCTAGTACAATGTCGTCTGTCATCCAGTGGATTCTGAGTCATAGTGACTCTGCTGGAGTAGTCCTGCCCCATGGGGTTTCCTGGGCTGTAATAGATTGCAATCTCTTATAGGCTTGTTGAAAGTTTGGGGATTCTAATAGTTTTTGAAAATAAGCTAACCTGGAATTTGAAATGTGTCCATTTTAAACTAAAATGTCAAAGCATTAAAATGAGATTTTTTAAAAAGGTTTATAACAAAGGTTTTCTTAAAAACTTTGATTTACTTCACTTCTTCACATATAAGTCACGTGTTCACTATCTGAGTAGCTTTTTCTATAGACAAACTTAAACAGCAAAAGGACTATTTTTAGAGCTGTTAGTTTCAACATTAAATTCCAGTTTCACTGTCTGTGACTCTGTTCCATTTTGGGACAGTTATATTGATGATAACTTGACAATATTTTTGTTCTTTAACCCAATTCTAGCCAGATAGGGCATTTGTGAGCTGCTCCTCCCAGCTATCCTTAAGCTGAACTTTGTAAGAGTTTGGTAATCGCAAACTTCCTTGACTGAAATGTAAGCCTTCTATAATTGCATGTCACTGTGCAAATCTTATCTAATGCTGTGGTTTGCTAAATTTAGGGCAAAGCACAAGGCATCAGGGAATGGAGATTTAGTCTTGTTTTGTGATTCCATCAATGGGGGTTCCAACCTCAGACCGAGACACTTAACTGACAAATACCATTTTCTTTCTTTCTTTCTTTTTTTTAAGACAGAAATAACATACAAATTTCTGGCACGTTGACAGAGGAAATTAGAAAACTCTCTCCCTGACATTAAATATTTAATTCATAAAGCCCATGTTTCCTATGCTTCACAGGTTTCCTAGGCAAGGCTACAGTAAAAACAAACTCTGTGGGCCTGTGTGCTTACAAGTCTGTAAAACCTGAATGACGTCTTTGGGAATGGATCCCAGGAAGGACTGAAAAAAAATGACCAAGCCAGCTGCCACCGAGTCAATTATGACTCATAGGCACTCTACAGGACCGAGTAGAACTGCCCCATGGAGTTTCCAAGGAGTGCCCTGTGGAGTTGAACTGCTGACCTTGTGGTTAGCAGAGGAAACACTTAACCATTACACCACCAGGGTTTCCCAGGGATGACTAACTCCAAAATCCACTACCATCAGGTTGAGTCCAGCTCATTTCGACCCTAGAGGTCAGTGTAGAACTGCCCCATGGAGTTTCCAAGGAGAGCCTGGTAGATGTGAACTGCCAGCCTTTAGGTTAGCAGAGGTAGCATTTAATCCACTAGGCCACCAGAGTTTCCCAGGGGGCACTAGGATCCCAAATTTATACTTTCATTTGCCCCAGAAATAGAGGTGTCCATACTTTGAAATATTCCAATGGAAAACAATATTTGCAGCTTCCTGTAAGGAAATTAGTGTCCTCCTACTTGAAGATTACTGACACAAACCCAGTGCTGAATAGAATCTGTAATCCATGTAATTTATAGCAACTTTTTGGTAGAAGAATCTCAGATCAACAGGTTACAAACTTCTTGTTTCTCCTAAACGGTTGAAAAATTAGAAAATTATCAAACGATCATTTTTCTTAATATTTTTCTTCTGTAATTACAGTTAAAGTAATTCTGAACTGCACCCTTTTATCAAATGACACTGGTATCTCAGTAGTCATATAAGCTATTCTAATTCTTCATATCTGCTTTTGCTCACGTAATACAGCTTAGGTAAGACCTTTAACTTTGGATGTATATTTTCAGTGTACTTTTGGTGAAAGTATTTTCCTCTTTTCTGTCATGGAATCATTAGGAAAGACTTCTAAAACTAGATATTTTTTTTTGTTTTGTTTTCCTTTTTAAGAATGTAGGCTGTGGGGAATGATGCCAAATTTAAATCAATTCTGACTAATTTTTGTCAACTGTTAGAAGGTAACTACAGGGGATTTTGCAACCAGGAAAATCTAATACTACTATTTAAGAAAAAAAAAAAAAAAACTGCCTTACGGTCGACTCCACGGAGACCCTATGTGGTGTGGTAGAACTGCTCCATAGAGCTTCCAAGGATTGCCTGGTGGAGTCGAACTGCCAATTTTTTGGTTAGCAGAAGAAGTGCTTAGCCAGTGCGCCACCAGGGTCTCTCATAGTACCAACCTGATGAACTCAAAACAGAATGCTTAAATATCACTGTTAACGGCAGTGTTGCGGAAATTCCGCTTGCTCCTCTTCTCTGTGATATACGGTACAAGGGTTGGCCCTGGTTTGATCCACCTGCCAGCGGAGTTTAAAGTTTCGAAGGCTCCCAGAAACACCAAGACTGGGATCAAACAGCCTAAGTGGGAAGAAGAGCAGTTGTGCTGTATCTAGGAAGCCATTAAACTCCTGCTAAGCTCAATCTTGCTTTTTTATGCGTCATGCACACGACCGACCTCCTTTTCCATTGACCAGTGATTATTTCTGACAATTCAGGACATCCTGAAAGCCTGGACACATATGGCTGGAAAATGAAACGACTTAGAAGTGTGGCCACATCATTATTTTGTTGTCGCGTGGTACCAGATGGGCAGTCAAGCGACCGGCGCAGAGATGTGAACCAACAGTTTTACAATGTGAAGCTAAAATAGATTGCATTTCCCTTTCTTTTCTTTTGGTCTGTGATACTTGTTTTTCCCTCCTCTCTGCAATATCGATTAACTCAACTTGGCAGAGGGGTAGCCAAAAGGGAAGAGCATGAGGCGATCTAGATCGTCGTAGCAAGTGCCGGCGGTGTCGCAGCGCTCAGGGAGCTGCGGCGGCGAGCCACCGCGTCCTGTACGGATTTCAGGGCTGACGCCGCGCCGGCGGTTAGGAAGTGGACGGTGCGCGCTCGATCCGCCGAGACGACAGACCTGGCGCCGGGAGCGCTCTGCCCACCTCGCCGCAGCCTACGAGGCCTCGCTGCCTCTCATCTGCTGCATCTGGTTACCCTTCTCACCGTTCTGGAAAAGTCATGGACGACGGCCCGCTGCCAGACCTCAGGGACATCGAGCTGAAGCTGGGGCGCAAAGTGCCCGAAAGCCTAGTGCGCTCGCTCCGCGGGGAGGAGCCGGTTCCCCGGGAAAGGGACAGGGACCCTTGCGGGGGGAGCTGCGCAGGCGGCGGCGGCGGCGGTGGCGGCTGCAGCAGCAGCAGCAGCTGCTGCAGCTTCCCTCCCTCCTTGTCGTCGTCTTCTGCGTCCTCGCCAACCTCGGGCTCCCCACGACGAAGCCACTCCAGCGCCCTGGAGAGGCTGGAAACCAAGCTGCACCTCCTGAGGCAAGAGATGGTGAGTGTGGGACGCCAGTCGCGGGACCGGGGGCCGGGGGTGGCAGTTAAGGCGATTGGAGGATGGGGCCGGGGAGAGAGGGCGACGGGGGAGCTGAGAGGTGACTGCTGGGCACGTGGGAAACGCAGGTGAAGCGGCGCGCAGGGGGGCGCGTTCCCGGAGGCAGCTGCAGACGAAGCTTGGTGACCCCGGACTTTGTTCGGTGACTGTTTGTTACAGCTGCAGAACCCCTGCTGCGGTACTTTCCGGTAGTGCCATCACGCTGACCGTTCTGCAGCCTCCGGGCCTCGGCCGGCAGAGGGTGTACAGAACCTGTACCCCTGTGAGGCCTGCTGTGCGCCGTCCACACTTCCGATGGGTTCAAAAGGTGGCCCACTTCATTGCACTTAGAGCAAAAGTACTTCCTGGTTTGTCCGGAGGTGGCGCGGCAGTGGCCCTGCGGATTTCTTGTCGCTCACTCCTCTTCCAGCACCGCCCTCCCCTTGATGCAGCAGATGGCAGATGCTCCAAGGCCACAGTTGAGCTGATCCTCCACAGCTGGCTCTGGAAACAAAGGCTAACTCCTCCCAGAGGTCCTCACGAATGGCTTGTCTCAGTGTTCTGATCCAGGCGAGCAGGTGATCTCAGGGCTTAGGGATTTGCTAACAACACCTCCAGCCCTTCCCCCTCAATCCTCAATCTGCAAGTATTTTCCCTGTTGTTTGCTAACATTAGCTCAAGAGCAGGATCGTGGGACAAGTGTGGGCCTGTGGATGCTTGCTCTTCTGGACGGACTTACATGCATTTTTACTTGCTATGAGCTCTTAGATAAGTCACTTCGCTGCTGCAGACCTCAGTCTATTTGTACAATACTAGTTGGAGGAAAGAAATCTTGGTGGCTCTGAGTGTTCCTTGGAAACTCTGTGGGGCAGCTGTACTTTGTCCTATAAAGTTGCTATGAGTTGGAATTAACTTGTTGGCAATGAGTTTTTGTGAGCTGGAGGGAAGGATCCCTTTCTAAATTCTTTGAAGAAAATAACCACAAAGCTACAATGCCAGCCAAGTGCCGTTGAGTCGGACCGACTCATGGCGACCCTAGGGGCCAGAGTAGAACTGACCCCCAGAGTACTGAAAGCTACAATAGAGAGGACAAAAAGCTGGAACTCTGGGCCACAGTGCAGGATGGGATGGTGAGCAGAATTTCCTACATAGATGTCCAGGTATAGCTAGGGATTTTCATGCAAAACAAGTAACCAAAAATGTTTACCCAGCTCCTCTTTCTCTGCATTTGGAAGACTCCAGAGAAAATGTTTCAGAGTACAGAATAGTGTTGGCAAATATATTACAACCAAAAGTCAGTCTTCAGAGATCATGTCTTGGTCTAGAATTTTCAATCTATTATGTACCCAAAGGCTCTCAGATGTCAATTTCAAAACATCTAGAAAGAAACCTTTAAAGTTGATCTACTGAAAGTCTGTCTCTTTTTCCTCAAGTATCCGTTTTCTTCCCACGTGAAATATTCCAGATGTTGAAATGGGATACACCCACATGCATACATGCTAGCGTTGTACAAATTTACCTTTTACTGTATTATTATTATTATTACTATCCAAATGCACACACATACAGCAAAGAAAAACAAACCCACTGCCATGGAGTCGATTCCGCCTCCCAGTGACCCTATAGACAGGGTAGAAGTGCCCCGTAGAGTTTCCAAGAAGCGCCTGGTGGATTTGAACTGCTAACTTTCTGGATAGCAGCTGTAGCATATAACAACTATGCCACCAGGGTTTCCCCACACATATACAGGTTATGCATATTAGTTGTTCAACAAGTATTTGCTAAGCATTTACTATATCCTGGTAATTAACGACATGTGGAATACTAAATAAAAAAGCCAAGGAACTTGTCCCTTTAGGGCCCTCAAATCCCTTTCACTTATTTACCATTTATTGTTTGTATTGCGTCAAGCCAAATGTGTTGAAGAACTGTATAAGATTTAAAAATCTAGGCTTATCTACAATTTCCAAAGAAAATTTCATATAGTTGATAAAAATTTATTTGTCCAAAGCAGATTTTACTGTATATAATAATCATGGTATAGTAATTGTGGGGAGAAAAAAACAAAACAGAAACACGGAAAAATAACAGCAGCAATAGATTGCTGAATTCACAGCTCTTTACATTTTGTGTGTGCAGCACTGTAGTTGTAGACCTAGGGGGCATTTTTGCGAGAATAGGTGTTGACTTGTTAAACTTGGTACTCTAAAGAGGTCTCTACTGAGCCAGTGATGTAACAACGGCCCTGGGAGTTTCCACGGAGGGTACTGAAAACAGGCATATTCCCTTGCCAGTGAAACCCTTTTCCTCAGTTTACGTAACTCTTGTGGGTGCTAAAAACCCCAGCTTCAGCACAAGTGCAAACCAACAGATTTGTTTTTAGGTAGACTTGGCAGTTCTGTTAGAAATACTCACCAGATGCAGTTCTGCAGCTCCTCCTGTCTCCCCCTAGCATCCCTATGTCAGATGTTAGTGAAGTCGAGTTGAGCTATGACCTCTTCAGTTCTCTTCTGCGCTGTGCTAAGGACACTGAGTTAACCTCCCTAATATTGTGAATGATCACCCATTCCTTGACCATTCTTTTGAGCTGCTCACAGGTTTTTCTTCTAGGTGGTCTGGAGTTACCCACCTTGAGACCCACCCTTGGAATTCCTTCTTAAGAAACACTTTGCCATGCATAAGCCTTTCTAGACCTCCAGGAATGGAACCTCCCTTCTTTTTCCATTAGAATAATGGATGTGTGTCTCTTTGAGACTGTACAGCATAGACTCAGAAGGAGGTAGCTGTGACATTTAAGGTTCTTTACAGAGAATTGATGTCATCATCACTGTCTCTGTCATCCTTTGCGCTTTTGTGAATCACTTCCTTTAGCCTTACTGTGATGGTTCTAATCCTTGACCTTCCACATCCAGAACACCCAGTTATAAAGGAAGCAAGTTGAAAAGAGATTGAAGAGGAGGAGACTGAGGTTTGCGGACAAGCTTTTGCATGCTGGATTCCTTATTGATAACACAAATAGCACTGCACTTGATAAAGTATGTGGGCTTAAGGGGAAATACTGGAAAAGAAATTTTGCAGTCACCTGTTTGGAACAGTAAGTCTGTTCCAGAAAGAAATCAGGATGATATGGGGAGAGTACAAGTGTTCTCACTGCAAAGTCTTTTTTGTTTAAATTTAGAGAGAAAGAAATCTGGCAGTGCATTAGCCCGACGAAGAGGTACACATAAGAAATTTATAACAAAAATGGAAATTGGTGGCAGGCAGCTCATATACACTCTGCCCAATAATAATTGTTGGCTGCTGTTTAGTTCACAGTGTGTTTCAGTGTCGTATTGTTTGAACCTAAGATCAAACTGAGAGACAGGAACTATTTCCATCGGCATTTTGCAAATGAGATCATTGAGAAAGTAGGCCAATGTCACACAGCTAGTTAGTGAATGGAATTCCAACTTGAACTCATCCTCTGATTCTGTGGTCTGCGCTTTTCCCCATTGCAGTCTGTATTCCCACAATTTTTGTCTCAAAATATAGTTCATCTAATGGCACTGGGTCTTTTTTTTTTTTTAATCTGTGATATTCTCTCAGCACTCCCTAGAATGGTCAAACAAACCCAGCCAGTTGTTGTTGAGTAGGTTCTGAATCAAGTCAACCTTATGTCTGTCAAAACAAAACTATGTTCCCATAAGATTTTCAATAGCTGACTTTTCAGAAACAGTTCACCAGGCCTTTCTTCTGAAGTGCCCCTGCGTGGATATGAACCTTTTGGTTAGTAGTCAAGCACTTTATTATTTTCACTCCAAACCAAAAATGAAACCCACTGATTATAGAGTTGTTTCTGACTCATAGTAACCCTATAGGACAGAGTAGAACTGCCCCATAGAGTTTTCAAGGAGCACCCAGTGTATTTGCCACCCTCTTCAATAGTAGCCACAGTGCCTAATCACTGCGCCACCAGGATTTCCATTGTTTGCATTACTGCTCAGAAAGGTGAAGTGTAGTTTGGAATGGAGTATATATCGGTTAATGCCACCTTCTGGATTCTGCTAGATTCTGTGTTACCTAAGGATAGCTTGCTGATCTTTGGGGAACACAGGGCCATTATCAAAACAGATTGGAAAATTCTATGTCCTGACTTCCGTTTTTTTGCTAGTAGTTTGCATGGCAGCCGTGTAATAGCAAAGGATGACATCTCATGCCAAATCTTTATCCCAACTCCTCAATATTTGCTTTAATAAAGTTTTCTAGGCAAGGCCGAGGCCTAGACACAAATGCACATGTATGTAGACACACACACATAAATGATACTAGAAGAATATAAATCAAAGTGTCAAAAGTGTTGAGAATGGTTGATTTACAGTCAGCTTTTATTGATGCTTTTTTCCTTTTGATCTTTTGCATATCCCTTCCTCCCCTCAATGCCCCCCCCAACCATCGTAAATGGCTGGCTTACTTTTGTAATGAAAATAAAAATACAAATTATTCTTCAGTTCCCTCGAAAAAGGGATAATAATGTTGTTGAATTAGCTTCACGATTGCTTTGGACACACTTCACAGTAGGTTAGGCAATTTTTGTGGTGTTCTGTCATTTACTTACTTTCCCTAAATTGGGCAAAAATGAAGGAAAACTCTCAGGTGGATAATTGAGATGATATAAAGTGGAATGTACCATCTTTGATGAGTCACATAAGAGCTAAAGAGATGAAGTAGAATTGTAATTTGGCCAGAGAAAAATTATAAACCAACACGCGAAGGAGTGCATGGTACTGTAGAAGAGATCACATGTCATGCTGAGATTAATAGATAATGCTGGAGAGATTTTTCAAAGGAAATATGTCTTGTACAAGGAATTAACAGGGCTAGAAACTCTGTAAACCAAGGGCTTAATATTACAAATGAAGACATCAAGGAAAGGAAGAAACCTGATTCCTACCAGTGCTTCTTTTATCATTTGGTCCGTGGAATGGTATCCTATTCATTTGGTCTAATAAATAAATCTTGGTGAAACCTATTTCCTTGCCAAGTGAGTCACAGATTGACAGCAGTACACACAGAGACCCATGTGTTAGGCAGAGGTTGGCTTGTGGCTCCATGAAGGTATTTTGAAGTCCTAAGCCTGCTACCTGTGGCTGTGACCTTATGTAGAAATCGGCTATTTGCAGATATAATTAGTTAATATGACATCATGTGAGAGTAGAGTGGTCTGTAATCCAATATGACTGTCGTTTTTATGAGAAGAGGAAACAATAAAGGGAAAGAAGAATGCACAGTGAAGACAGAGCGAAGGTGGCCCTGTGAAGAGAGAAGACAACCATGTGAGGATGCAGGCGGTGGAGTGATGTTCCTTCAGACCAATGAAGGCCTGGGGCTGAAGAGCCTAGAAGAGCCTACAGAGAGAGCTCAAGCCCACTGACACACTGTGAACTGGGAGAGAAAAAAAAAACTCTGTTACCTTAAGCTACCTACTTTGTCATCATTTGTTACTCCCAGGTCTAGGGAATGAATAAAGTTAGCAATATCACTTCTCTAGAAACATATAGACACAATTCAGAAGATTTGTACCTAGAAGCCAAACTCAACCTATTGCTCTCTAATTGATTCCAACTCATAGCAACCCTATAGAACAGAGTAATACTGCCCCCATAGAATTCCCAAGGTGACATAATGGTTAAGAGCTCTGGCTGCTAATCAAAAGGTCAGCAGTTTGAATCTACCAGGTACTTCTTGGAATTCCTGTGGGGCAATTCTTCTCTGTCCTATAGGGTCACCATGAGTCAGCATCAATTCAATGAGTTTGTTTTTTTTTAATCTTTAGAGAAGCACACTGTTGCGTCTCTCCCGAGGAGCAACTGGTGGGTTCAGACCTTTGGGTTAGTTGTCAAAAGCTTAAGCACTGTGTAACCAGGACTCCTTAAAGATTTATAAGTAAAAAGGAAAAATAAAACCCATCACCGTCAAGTTGATTCTGACTGCTATGGACTCTACAGTGACTCTGTAGGTGACATGAAACTAGTGACATTTCCAACAGTGAGCGCAGCCTTCTCTTTCTGAATGTACATTGGAGTGATGGGCATGTAAGTAAAGAGCACTTTATGACAAAAAACAATTCTCTTCCATTCCGTTTATGATACGCTGCACACTGCCCAATGTGCTGAGCACCAAGTCTGTGGGAATTCTAAGTGATTATGTTCATTTCCTTGACAGTAGAAAAGTATACAATTTGACTTTTCTTTTGAAGTAAGGAAACCCTTGTGGTATAGTGGTTAAGTGCTATGGTTGCAGAGCAAAAGTCTGGCAGTTCAAATTTGCCAGGTGCTCCTTCGAAGCTCTGTGAGGTAGTTGTACCGTGTACTATAGGTTTGCTATGAGTTGGCATGGACTCAATAGTAATGGGTATGATTTTTTTTTTTTTTTGGTTTTGTAGTAATTATTCACAATTAAAAGCCTTTTTCATATATTGAAAATGTAGTTTTTTAAGATAAAATTTCTGAAACTGGCACTTAGAATTAGAATTTCAGGGGTCTTTGAGAATTTGTTCCCTGTTATTTGCTGCCCTTTAAAGGTGTTCACTCACCACTCCGGTGCATGGACCTCTGGCTTGGTGGAAGCTTCACAGGCTTTGGAATCAGATAAGCTGGGATTCTGGCAAAGACTGAAGCAGGTCAGGGTGCAGATCAACAGGCCTAGCAGGCTGCCACAGGCAGGGCCCAAGGCCTGATTAGAACCCCACCCCCATGGAGACGATTAGCCCATCTCTGCTGTCAGAAGGGCCTTTCCGTTGCTATTGAGTCAGGTCCGACTCATGGTGACCCTAGAGGTCAGAGAAGAACAAAACCTGAATAGCTTACTTTTTAAAGATGGGACAAAAACTGTACTGGGCGTTTATATGAAATTATGATATGATTAGCATCTTTGTTTTACAGAAAAGAGAGGTTATGTTTTGCAGAGATGAAGTAACTTGATTAAATCAGTGTAAGTGGAGGACCAATAATTCCCAGCCACTCATTCAGACAAGAACTGTTGTGTGCCTGATTGTATACTGGATCCAAATTACTCCCAAACTGTTTTATACCCATGTACTGTGAGATGTGCCTGTTTGTTGTGAATGAACTTTGCTAAAGTGACACAGACTTGAAGAGCTTACTGATGAAGATCGAAGAATGCAGCCCTTAACATGGATTATACCTCAATGTAAAGAAAGCAAAAATCCTCACTACTGGGACAATAAGGAACATCATGATAAATGGGGAAAAGATTGATGCTGTAGTAGACTTCATTTTGCTTGATTCCACAGTCAAACCCATGGAAGCAGCAGTTAATAAATCAAAAGAAGTATTGCACTGGGCAAATCTGCTGTAAAAGACCTCTTTAAAGTTTTGGAAAGTAAAGGTGCGCTTGACCCAAGCCATGGTATTTTCAGTTGCATCATATGCATGCAAAAGCTGGATGAGAACCAGTGAAGAATGCCATGGATTGAATTGTGTCCCCTCAAACATATGTATAGAAATTTAACTCGGCCGTGATTCCCACTGTTGTGTGATTGCCCACTATTTTCTGATTTTCCTCTGCTGTAAATCCTAATTTCTGCCTGCAGTTAATAGACTGGATTATATTAAAGGATGATAGGGTAAGACAATATCCTTACTAAGGATGTTTCCTAGGAGTGTGGTTTGCACTACCTTTTATCCTTTCATCCTACAAGAGATAAAAGAGAAGCAAACAGAGAGTTTGGAACCTCAAACCATCAAGAAAGCAGCACCTGGAGCAGAACACATTCTTCAGACCTGAAGTTCTTGCACTGGGATGCTCCCTGACCAAAGATTGATGCAACACAAGGACTATCCTCCAGAGCCAACGAAGAGAGAAAGCCTTCCTTCTGGAGCAGACGCCATGAATTCAGACACATAGCCTGCTAGAATGTCTAAGAATAAGGTTTTCTTTGTTAAAGCCATTCACTTCTGGTGTTTCTGTTAGAGCAGCACTGGGTAACTAAAACAAAGTCTGAAAAATTAATACTTTTGCATTGTAGTATTGGTGAAGGGCATTAAATATCCAATAGACTGACAAAAGGATGAGTGTGTCTGCCTTAGCAAAAGTAATTTGCAACCTGAATGCTTTTTAGAAGCAAGGGTAGTGAGAGTATATCTTACATACTTTGGGAATGTTGCAAGGAGGGATCAATCCCTGGAGAAGGACATCATGTTTGGTAGAGGGTCACTGAAAAAGAGGAAGACCCTCAAGCGGATGATTTGACACAGTAGCTCACATGTGGCAGGGATTGTGAGAACAGTGCAAGACTGGGCGCAGTTTCATACTGTTTTACATAGAGTTGCTGTGAATTAGAATCAACTTGACAACACTTGATGACCACCACAACAAAACAGTAAGGTTGTCACACATTTTCTAAATGATGTCTCCTATAGTACTGCTTTCTTTAGCAAGTTAAGTGAATATCCTCTCATTATAGCGGCTTCCAAAAATACAGATAAATACTGTAAAAGAGAACACTTCAAGTTCTCTTTACAACACCCCCAAACTACAGCTTGTTCTTTTACTCTAGGTCCTAAGAGAAGTTTCAGAGCTGTACTTCTGACATACATTTTGGTCTTTTCTTTTTAATGACCTTTTGGTTTCTTCTTGTATTGCATCTTTGATGTCGTCCTACAACTGTAGTGGTCATTAGTGTTCAGTGTGTCACATCAGTTCTCAAGATGGTCTGTAATTCAGGTGAGATGTATTCAGGGTTGTGTTTTGGCTCTAGTAAACTTATTTTAATTCTCATCAGCTTAAATTTAAATTTGCCGATGACCAATTGATGGTCTGTTCCACAGTCAGCTTGTGGCCTTATTCTGACCAACGATGTTCAGCTTCTTCATTGTCTCTTTCCACTGAGACAGTAGATTTGATTCCTATGTATTCTCTCTGGTGAGGTCCGTGTGCATAATCACCATTTACATTGTTGAATAAAAAGATATTTCCAGTAAATAAGTCAGAGATCATGTAAAATTCTATCATGAGTCTCTGGCATCTTTTCTATCACCAAAGCCTTATTTTCCAACTGCCAGTTCTCTTGTTTCCAGTTTTCACATTCCGATCACCAGTATTATCAATGTATCTTGATTGATCAATTTCAGACTGCAGAAGTTGGTAAAAAGCTTTCATTACTTTATCTTTGGCCTTAGTGGTTGGTATATAAGTTTGAATAATAGTCTTATTAACCGAGCTTCCTTGTAAGTCTATGAATATCATCCTATCACTGACAGCATTGTAGTACAGGAGAGATCTCAAAATAGTCTTTTTGACAATGAACTCAATATCGTTCCTCTTCAATTTGTTATTCCTGGCATAATAGACCATATGATTGTCTAATTCAAAATGGCCAGTATTAGTCCATTTCAGCTCACTCATACCGAGGATATTGATACTCAAGCATTTCACTCGCCATTTTTGGTAACTGTAGACATTGCTCAATTCATACTTTGTTCATCTCATGCTCTGGTTATAAATGGATGTTTACAGTTGTTTACTCTCATTTTGAGTCACACCACATCAGCAAATGAAGGTTCCTGAAACTTTCCTCCATCCATGTCATTGGGGTCAACTTTAAGGAGACAGCTGTTATCCAATCGTGTTTTAAGTACCTTCCATCTTGAAGGGCTCTTCTTCCAGAACTGTATCAGATTGATCCACTGTGATCAAATTTTTTCAAAAGTAGATTACCATGTTCATCTTCTTAGTTTGTCTCAATCTAGGAGCTCTCTGAATCCTGTTCCCCGTGGATAACTCTGCTTGTGGCATAGCTTTCAACATCAGCGCAACATGCAAGCCACAGTGTGACAAACTGAGACGTGGTAGAAAAAATAATTAATAGTATTAAAATTAAAATTTATTCCTTTGTCATGTACAGTGTTATCACAACCTTGAATTTTTTTCTCTTGACAGTAATACAAATAAATCCTCTAAACGTTATGCTAGAAAGCTAACATAGCACAAGGTAATGCATGTCACATAGAGAAGGCATGTGATATGTACTTGTCACATGTCACACACTGAGAGGATTGCTACCCCCAAATTTATGTACCCTCCTTGAAACTCTGGTTGCAGAATGGTTAAGAGTTACAGCTACTAATCAAAAGATCAGCAGTTTGAATCCACCAGGCTTCCTTTGGAAACCCCATGGACCAGTTCTGCTCTGTTCTTTAGTGTTGGTATGACCAGAATTGACTCGACAACAGTGGGCTTGGTTTCTCAATTGGCTGTAAAACACTTTAGATTTATTCAGACTTTGGAATGTTTTGGACTTTTGAAATGACTTAAAGAATTTAAGTAACTTGATGAAATAACTGCAAGTGACTTTATTTGATTCTTCAGTGGATAAAATAATTGATATCCTTCAACTGGCTCTGATAAGAGAGAGATAGTAAAACCAGAAAGATAATATATTATTAACTAATGGGTCTTCTCTCAGAAAGCTCTTTTTTGTGGAAAGGTGGAAGTCTGAGGAAGCATGTAATCTGGGTGACTAGAGACAGAAGTGTGAGGCAGGAATTTGATAGTATCCTGGCACTGGTAGGCCCAACACTTCATTTGGTGGGTTCTGGGCAACCCCTTCCTCTTAACTGTTGTGGGTGGGCCTGCCAATCTGTCTATTACAGGTCAGTCTCTATTTCTTCTGAGTGTTAATCATATCCACGAGGCCTTGCCCGTATTAGACTGCCTTTAAAGAGTGAATGTTCATTACTGAGCTTTGAGGCTTTTTTAACTGTCTTCAGATTTTCAGAGAATAATTATTTTTTCCCACTTCTAAGTTCCAGGGGCCACATCCTACTCATGTGCATGTAGCCCTGTGCTGTCAACTATGCATGGCTTTTGTAGAATAAAATTTTATTTTAAAAAATTCTTGAAGATTTGACTTTTTATGTTAACTAAGGAAATGCTTAGGATTATCTATCAGAAATTAAATTTATGGAATGTTCTTGTTTTCTGTGTATATGAAGTCAAGACACTAGGATACTGCTCCTGATTTTCCCTCTAACTGATGAGCAGAAAAAAGCATTGCAATGAATTTCACTCTGGAAACTCATACAAATTTTTTCACACCAACGTCCCAAACAGTGAGATGTGTCTGTTATAACTCAGCTATTATTCTAGTAGTTTTTCAGATTTTTCTTTTGTAATGCAAACTTAACTCCATTTCCAGCTGTTTCTCTTGACTTTGTAAGGTTTAAAAACTATCATTATTAAAATGCTAAGATATGCCAACAGTATGTTGCTGTTGTTACTGTTTGGTTTCCGCTCATAGCTACTCGTACATATGACAGAACGGCACAGTGCTCACCTGCCCATTCCTTGCTGTGTTTGAGCTCATTGCTTCAGTCACTGTGTCAGTCCATGTCATGAAAAGTCTTCCTTTTTCTCACTGACCCACTCCCTTACCAAACATGAGGTCCTTCTCCAGGGACTAGCCTCTCATGGTAACACATCCAAAATGTGTGACAAAAGTCTTGTCGTCTTCATGGGAACACTCTGACCGGACTTCTTCCATGACCAACTTGTTCATTTGTCTGGTAGTCCATGGTGTGTTCACAATCTTCACCAACAGCATAATTTAGAAGGCATTGATTCTTCTTTGGCTTTCCTGATTCATTGTCAAGTTTTCATGTGCATATAAGGTAACTGAAAATATCAAGGCTTGAGTCAGGTGCATCGTAGTCCATCAACAGTATTAAAAACATCTGTTGCCATCAAGTTGATTCTGACTCACAGCAACCCCACAGTACAAAGTAGAACTGCCCATAGAGTTTCCAAGATGCACCTGTTGGATTTGAACTGCTGACCTTTTGGTTAGCAGCCATAGCACTTAACCGCTACACCACCAGGGTTTCCATAAACAGTATAAAACGATGCATAAAGTGGAAAATGAAAGTTCCTCACATCCCTTTCCTCAATTTCTGCTTCCTAGAGATAACTGCTATGAATAATATTTTATAGATCCTCCTACAAATTTTCTGAATGTATGCAAGCATGCCTGTAGTTTCTTCTGTATCGTTAGCTATAATTGTAGCTATTTATGTGTGTACGTACCTGCATGCATATTTGATTTTAAAATTGAGATTCTTAGGAGCTCACGATGCAGTTATTTTTCTAGAGTCAGCAAAGACTGTGCTAGTGATTCTTTTATTTTTGCTTTATCACGAGTTGGCTCCAAATCGACGGCACTTGGCTTGGCATAAGTATATGCAGTTTACTTTGAAGCAAAATTAAAATACTCTGACTTTGATACACTACTGGCAAAGGATAGCAGTCATAAAGTCACTCCATTTGTACAAAATGCATTTTAGTTGATGAGCAAAGAAACAGTCAATAATTGCTAGAAACAGAAAGAAGCATCATAAAAATGTAGGGTGCAAGAAACTTTAGAAGTTATCTAGTTCAACTAGTCTTGCCAGTTGATCTTTCATCCTGTGCTTGATTCTCTTAGCAACACAGGCTTCAGTGGCTCCCAAGGCAGGTCTTTTCATTACCTTTATTGATTATGTTTGTTAATTGGCAATGCTGATTGTTCAGTAGAAGACCAACTCCATAGTCATTAACCATGGAGAGGAAAGCTTCGGCCTGTATGCCTGTAAACCATGTATTTATCAGAAAAGGTAGAAGGTCTATCAGATGTAAAACACAAATCTCAGTGAGTTTGATGTAGTGATATGTGTATAAGACTAAAATAAAAAACTTCCTTTCTTGGAGTCGGATCTGACTTGACGGCACTTGGCTGGCTTGGCTTCTTGGAGAATGAGAAACAAAAAAGATAGTGCCCTGCTTTGACTAAGATGGGGAGAAATCAGCATTCTTCTACCCTGATGCTGGGCACACACATTGGAAGTTTTCAGAAGTGACTACAAGTGGAGTTGCCATGAACTGGGATCAACTCAAGAGTAATAGACACCAACTCAGAATTGTTTGAAGGCATTTCGTAGTCTCTTCATGTGAGCCCCTGGAAGTGTTATGGGCTGAATTATGTATCCTAAAAGATAATATTAAAGTTCTAATGCCTGGTATAACTGTGAATGTGACCCTATTTGGAAACAAGGTCTTTGAAGAGATAGATATTATGAAATTAAGATGAAGTCATACTAGATTAAGGTGGGCTCTGAATTCAATGACTGGTGTCCTTCTAAGGAGAATAAGATGTGGAAACACATAGGCACCCAGGAAGAAAGTCATGTAAAGACAGCGCAGAGATTTGAGTGATGTGCCTACAAGCCAAAGATTGCTAGAAACCACTAGAAACTTGGAAGGGGCAAGGAAGGACTCTTCCTTAGAGATTTTAGAGGGACCATGACCCTGCCAATCAATACCTTGATTTCAGACTTCTAGCCTCCAGACCTGTGACAAAGTAAATTTCTATTGTTTAAAGCCAACCAGTTTATGGTGGCTATCTTTGAAGAACTATAGCCATGATGCTTCTTAAAAGCAAGAATGACAAGACTTCATCTCACATACTTTGGACCTATCATCAGGAACGACCAGTCTCTGAAGAAGGACATTATGCTTGGTAAAGTAGGGATTCAACAAAAGAGAGGAAGACCCTCAGTGAGAATGATCCACAGAATGGCTGAAACAATGGGCTCAAGCATAACAGTGATTGCAGAAGCAGACAGTGTTTTGTTCTGTTGTTCGTAGGGGATGCTGGTAGTTGAACAGACTCAATGGCACTTTAACAATAGCAAACCTCTACCATTTAAAAACTGGCTGATAAAAACTGCATTGCAAAGAAGCAATTCACAAGGAAGCACCAAGTAACATTGAAGTTCACCATTTAAGTGGATCAGTGATTTTAGTCATACTATAAAACTTAATGATTTACCGGTAGACTAAATTCTATCCATTGACGAATGATTATCTAGATGAACAAGTTCCACAGGGTGAAAGTCCATATATACATGACTTCATTTTTATTTTCTTACAGTGCCAAAGTTTTAGATTATATATTCCAAGTTGGTTAATAATATATTCAGTGTCTCTCTCACACACACACTGATCACATTGAGGGCAGAGGCTGTGACTATTCCGTGCTTACAGTTCTCTAATCCCTGGCCAGATGTCGAGAGACGACTCAGCATTTGATTAACCTGTGAATGAAAGTATGCCTTAGTCCCGCTGCTTTGTCTCGGATTTCATTAACAGAATTTCTTTTGCAGAGTGGAATATAGAGTCCCAACCCCTCCTGCACCTCCGGCCCTCCAAACCTAAACTGTCCACCTAGATTCCTGCTTAAAGAAAGACTAAAGCATGTTTCTACTACCTGTTAGTGACAGTTGACTAAAAAGAACTTGTCTACCTGCTTCAATTTCTTCTTGCTTGTAGGGATTACTATGTCCAAAGTCTTGTCAGGCTCAGTAGCTATTTTTACAAGCATGCTGGAAAACTACGGAAATGAATATTAGTTTGTTTTCCTTCTTCCATAAAGGCACCCCAAACATGTACATGTTAGTTTTTATCACCCTGGTTTCCTACAGGGTGAAAAAAAAAAAAGAAGTTAAAAGGATGGGGGGAGAAAAAAGCTTACATAGTTGTAGAATTATATACTATACATAGGAGCCCTGACAGTGTCATGGTTAAGTGCTTCATCTGCTAATCAAAAGGTCGGCAGTTCAAATCCATTAGAAACTCCTTGGAAACTCTATGGGGCAGTTCTACCCTGTCTGTAGGGTCACTATGAGTCAGAATTGACTGTATTTGTGGGGGGAGACATACACACTGACGTATAGTACCCACCACTACCACTACCCATTGCCGTCGAGTTGGGTCTGACTCATACCCACCCTATAGGTCAGAGTAGAACTGCCCAGTAGAGTTTCCAAGGAGTGCCTGGCAGACATGAGCAGCCAGCCTTTTGGTTGGCAGATGTAGCACTTAACCCACTACCCCACCAGGGTTTCTGACATATAGCACAGTCTATGGGATATCAGTTGAATTTCAATAATTACTTTCTTCAGCAGCTTAGTTAGTATGTAGGTTGCACTAAGCCTGAGAGCATGAATCCATCATCTAGCCTCAGCACAGCCTCCGTGTAGATGTTAGAATTGCTGATTACAGTGGTTACAGCGTGACTTGGACACATTCTCTCAGTCGTGTTTGAGGCAGTTAGCAAACTTCCACTGACCAGCATATCAGCCGAGTCCAAATGGGTCTCCTGGATAGAGAAAATGAGTAAGACTCTAGCTTTCTTAAGTTTTCTTTATAGAACTGTAGAACTGGAAAGAATTAAAAGAATGCAAACCCTTTTTCTGTTTGTAATTTGGGCCTGGACTCAAAGGATGAAGTGATTACCAAATATGTTAGGATTGCTACTAAACCAGGAATTGCCTAGGGTTCCCTTCGGGGGTGTTTGTCCCTGTGTGAACTTTGGAAATATTCCATCTCTTCCTCCTTTGAGTTTTCTTAAAACAACAGAGGAATTAGTCTTGCCATCTTCATAGAAGCAGTGCTCGATGGGCATTTGCTGCTTTTCAACTTCTTACTTATGCCATCTTAAATGTGTGTGAAACATTTTTTCCCCAAGTTCTGTTTTGAAATAATTTTAGACTTTACAGAGAAGTCACAAAAATAGTGCCCTAAATCCCTATATACAACTCACCCCAACAAACTAAAAAAGCAAACCCACTTCTGTCTAGTCGATTCTGATTCATAGTAACCCTATAGGACAGAGTAAAACTGCCCCATAGCACTTAACCCACTATGCCACCAGAGTTTCCACATCTCACCCAAATTCCTTAAGCAATGTTTTATATTTTCCTTCTCATTCTCTCTCACCAGTTCTCTTCACTCACATGTAAACATATACACACACACTTTTTTTCTTAAAAATTCTTCAACTTTCTTGTAAGTTGCAGACATGATACCCTTTACTGTAAATACTGCCTTGAAAATTATGCAAAAAACAAAAGCAGTTAAGGGGCATACATGATGATCTTCCTACTCTGGTGTACATTACAGTCATAGCTAATTAATGAGGTCATTTCTTCCTGCCGAATTCAGATGTGTCCTTAGACTATTTTTCCACAGCACTGCAAGTGGCTGGCTCTAATCAATCAGACTTGAAACTGCAGCTGAAGCCTACCTGATATCTAATACCAGCAAGCCCACTGAAGGAATGGTAGGAGCAAGTAAAAGAACATGCCTTCAATTCCTTATATTTCTACTAGCTTAGCGCCAGAAAGTCTGTACTTACAGACTCATCTTTTCAACTGGAGCTTCTGATCATTGTGAAATTATAAAATAGCAGCAGGAAGGTTTTAGATCACAGTGGTAGTGAGTATATTTTGAGCATTGAACATTGCCATCTCATAGCGACCCTATAGGATAGAGTAGAACTGCCCCATAAGGTTTCCAAGGAGTAGCTGGTGGTTCCAAACAACACTCTAGCCTTCTGCTCTTTAAACTACATGGGAAGAAGAATTCTAGAGCCAGTTTTGTTAGGTGATGAGAGGAAATGACAGAAAATAGGGGAATCATTCCTTAACATTTTTGTAGGAGACCAGATTTCTCCCAGGAGTCCCTATTTTCTACTGCATACCCCAGTTTATTGAGCATTTTCAGGTGTATCTTCTTTCTTTGAGTATTAAGGTTATGAAGTTATAACCACTACAGACAGTTCATGTAACTTTTATAGGCTATAACTTCAGCAGGTTTTGCCCAATAAATTTGGCTTCTAATAATAGCCTTCTACCCGGTATGATGGAAACCCTGGTGGCATAGTGGTTAAGTGCCACAGCTGCTAACCAAAACCGTCAGCAGTTCAGACCTGCCAGGAGCTCCTTAGAAATCTATGGGCCAGTTCTACTCTGTTCCACAGGGTTGCTATGAGATGGAATTGACTCAATGGCAGTGGATTTTTTGAGTTACCTGGTATACTAGTCGCATGATCAATGAAGTCATGAATCAAGCTATGCCCGCACTATCACCGTGTTCTCCGTTAACAAGTGAAATGAATCAGTTTTAAAAACAGATATGCTCCTTTCAATTTTATATGTAATAGTAAAATTCATATACTGCATTAAGCCTTTATAAATATCTGCTTGTTTTTTATTCCAAATGGACTTGGATCACTGTTTTCAAGGAACTTGGGACTTGACAACCCTGATGAAATGACCTTGAAGTTGGACTTTTACACTTGGGCTTTTCAACTTAGTATTTATTACTTGATATTTTGTTCCTGCTTTGCCATGGATCCGACTCGATGGCACTTGGCTTGGCTGGCTTGCAATGCAGCACTTGTTCAACTATTCCTTATCTGGAAGTTTTTAAGAATCACTTTGGAAAATGTTGGAATAAATGTTTGTGAAGAAAGCCAAAAAATCACCAAGAGAGTTAGGTTTGTTCCTCCAAGTGTGTCTTTGCCAGTGGAAAAAAGTGAATCCTAATCTAACACGAATGATTTCAGTAGGTTGGACTCATGCCGATTCACCCAGATTACATGGTGCTCTAAGGAAAGGACTAAATTTAAAGATTCAGAAGTGGATCTTGAAATTTCTCTCCTCTCTTCTCATACGTCACTTCTCCAGTCATCATCCTGCAGTAGCCTAGAAAATTACATAAATTGCCACCGTGCCCATCAGTATGTTCTCTGCTTCAGAACGATCTCCTGCTATAGGGAAATAAAATCTGGATTTTCTATGGTAACGTAAGCCAATAACGTAAATGTAACATAAAACAGAATTATTTTCTTGGATAGCCATGTTAATATGATTTCTGGCTACCACTGACGATGAACTGATCAGTCTCCATACCCGCTGCCATGACCTTGATTCCTACTTGGTGTGGAGAACTTCTGTGATACACATCTGTGTCTCCTGGTAGACACTTTTTGGACTTTTCTAGGTACTCAGTGGCAGTGCTTTTTCACTGTCCTCATTACCAATGTTACTATTGATGTTTATAAAACTAAAGCCATTGCCCTTGAGTTGATTCTGATTTACAGTGACCATGAAGGACAGAGAAGACTTGCCCATAGAGTTTTCAAGGCTTTAATTTTTGTAGATGTAGACTGTCACATTTTGCCTGCTAAGGGGCTGATGGCTTCAAACTACTGACCTTTCGGTTAGTGCCAAGCACTTATTCACTGTACCACCAGGTCTCCTTGCCATATACGGGTATGATTAAGAGACTAATTTCACAGAAGGTGGGAAACTTAGTCAATGAAACAATTCTGTACTTCCACTCTGTTCAAGTTGAAATCTTACATTGACTCACATAGGATGATGTCAGGAATTTTGAGAAGATCTGCATGGTCCTCATATATTTTATGGATTTCCATATACTATAAAGTCTAAGGAGCCTTGGTAGCATAGCCATTAGGAGCAATGGCTCCTAACCAAAAGATTGGCAATTTGAATCTACCAGCTGCTCCTTGGAAATGCTATGAAGTGGTTTTACCTTGTCTTATAGATTTACTGTGAGTCAGAATCGACTTATCACCAATGAGTTTATAATATGCAAAGGTAGTTTATAAAGATGCACTGCGAAAGTTGCTCTAAACAATAGTCCTTCCCTTCACAGTAAAAAGCAATCTCTTTACTGAACCATAGCTTCCTTTGGCACCAGCCCAGGAAAACCAACATGCTTTGAAAGGTAGTGCCTGCACAAAATGGAAGTGCCCCAAAGTTTTGATTTTGAATAGTGAATGAAATAAATTCAGACTATGTCTTTAATAGTCAATAAATAACAAGGCCGAACTTACAAATGGAAGCAACGTTCTGTGTTGAAGGCTTTTAAATAATCACAGCACAAGCATCTCACCTTTTTGGCATTGCCTAATAAGTAACTGAGTTGACATGATTATTACTGAAGCCTGTAAGACTGTTTTATTTAAAAGCACTAACCATTAATTAAGTCTCCTAGGAGCATTATCAAATGCTCATTGCTGAGCTGGAAATGGAGAGGCAGACACTGAGTGATTCACAAGGCGATAAAGACCAGACCAACTTTCCCACTTTGCAGACTGGTTGTTCTGAGAGCCAGGCAATGGCCAGTATAAATAGAGCAAGTGTGTTTTCATTTACACTTTAATTCCAAAAGCCCAGGCATCATTTCTGAAAATGTTCAGGAATTTCATAACATTAAGTGTGGGTTCATTTTTGTTTGCTTTCATTCAAATTTTTCCCAGTTCTTTAAGGTGCAAAATACTTTTTTTTTTAAACACTGCTGAGTTGATTTTCTGTCAGTAAGATCAAATAACTTGAAAAACTTGTCCTCTGCATGAAAATGCCCCAGTGCCTTTTTGTAAACAGAATTTGGAGCTACTCAAGGATGTTAGCTCTTCTGAGAAGAAACAGAATAAGTTAAGTATTTACTAAAAAAAGAATGTCAAACTGATTTACACACTTCAAAATTACTCTAACAAAAGTCTATTTGCCATCCAAACAACCTTAGAAATGAAATTAATTTTGCCCCATCTAACACTCTTGGTTGTTCTAGTTAAATAAAGATGATGCAAACCAATAGTAAATATACTTGTTTCCCAACCCTCATCCCTTGTAGGGCCATGTAGAGAGACAGAAATTCTTAGCTATGCACCATTTAACTAGTAAATATCCATCCTGAGTATTGTTCTCTCTCTCTTTCCAGAAATGTTTGTATAATAGATATTAAATGAACACAACACATGATTTTCGAGCATGTATTTCTTAACCCTACTCCTGTAATAAATCCCAGAACAAATACAAAAGAAGCTGAAGATACAGATTTTAAGTTGCATATCAATCAGTTAGATAAGGCATTAGATTGCTGCTAAAGTAACTGGAATGTTTAACCTCATAGCACTGAAAAATTCTGGTCCAATCCCAAAGACCTATAATGTGTAATAAAATGTAATTTTGATAAGAAACATGATATCACAGCCATATAATGCTGTACCTAAGGAACTGGCCATTTATATTTTAACTCACAACCCTACCCCGTATCCTCAAAACTACCTTGTGCTCTTTTGTCTCAGAACATAATATTCCCTTGGCCTAGAGTGTTTTTCCTGCCCAGCCTCTTTTGCCATGCTCCAACAAGTTAACTCCAACTTGTTATACTTAAGAGCATATCACCGGTTACATCATATTTTGGTTTTTGTAGCCTTCACTTGTTCATACCTTCTCTCGTAGCTAGAGCTATGTCTGTCACATTTCATCTTTAGAGCTGAGCAGAGTGGAGGAGCTCAGTATTGGAGGAATAAATGGATAGTGCTATTGAGAAAATGGGTTTCAAGGAAATGACCAGACAGAAGGGTCGTAGTAGGGAGAGCTAATAGCAAATTTGGAGATTGTGATAAGCACAGACTGCCTAGTAAGCTGTAACAAGAATGACTAAGAACGGAAGCTTACAGTGGAGTTAATGAAAATGAATTAGAAAGGTAAAATAGTCTCAATTAATAAAGAATATTGAATCTCAAACTAAGAAGTTTGAATATAGCTTGATAGTTAATAAGAAAAAATTGCAGTTGTTATAGGGAAATTATACAATGAAAGTTATTCAATTTTTACATAGTTGTATTTTTATTACAATTGTATTCTTGAGAACTAAATGGTTACCTATATGTTATATTACAGAATCCTTGAATTATGTTGTGCTTTCAAAATAATCATAAACAAGAAAGCACATTGTTGATTACTGAGGAAAGAAGTTGTGTTAATAAAATAAAAAAAAGGGCAAAAGAGTGTTTTGGGAATAAGGAAAAAAGAGTTAGAAGATTATATTTAAATAAAAAATAAATAAATTTTTAAGAAATACGTTCTACTGTTATGCAGAGTTTATGATCTTACAGGGTACTTTCAGTAAAGTAGTCAAGTTGCCTTTGTTAAAAACAAAAAAAACGTTGCTGTGAACTTGATTCTGATTCACAGTGATCCTATACGGCAGAGTAGAACTGCCCCATGGAGCTTCCAGGGACCGAGAGGTGGATTGTCACTGCTTACCCTTTAGTTAGCAGCTGTAGCTTCTAATCACTACACCGCCAGGGTTTCCTGCCTTTGTTAGTGTGTTGAAATTTTCTGAACAGAAAATGTAAATATTTCAGTTATCCAAATGACACTTATCCATGATCACCACTTAGATAATTCTCTGTTTATAATTTACTTTTTAATTTATTTTTTGCCCTTATTAGAAAGCAATACACTCTGTTGATATTTTAGAGAGCTCAAAAAATATAAGGAAGCAGAGAGAGGAAAAAAAATCATGATTATGTTATTGTTAACATTTTTGTTCCATTTTCTTCAAGTCTTTTCCTTTTGAAATTTCCACATCTCATTTCTTCTGATTGCCTATTCTTTAGCATCACATTGTGTCATTAAACTTTTACTGTGTGATATTTCTAAGTCTAATTTGTATTGCCTGAATAACATTCCATTTTATGTATGTTTCCATACTGTATATTTAACATATTTCTGTTATTTCAGTAATGATGCTCTTTTCCACATTTCAAGTTATTTTCTTAATAATTTTTAGTCCATAGTTACTAAGGAAACATTGTCTCCTAGTTCTTGATTTACTTCTCTTTCTCCAGATTGAATATTCTAGTAATTTTTGATGAGGATGCATGTATGTGGTGTTTTCTGAGCTCTTGGATAGGGGAAAGGAGGCTGGGTAAGCCCATGTACTTCAGAACTGATAGATCCGGGTGTGAATCTGGGCTCTGTGACTTTTGAATAATTTGGCTTCGGTATCGTATCAATCCTCTCTGAGTTGCAGTTTGAAGATAATAATATCTACCATTTACAGCTTATATGAAGATTAGATAGGGAAAAATGTATCAAACACTTGCCATGGTTCTTTGCCAAAGGCTAGCTATTATTATGTTATTATTAGTAGTAGTATTCTTTACTCTCACTTTGGAAGCCAGCTAAGGTTAAAGCCAAGTGCCGTCGAGTCGGATCCGACTCTTAGTCAAAAGTTTTTCTGTGGGATTGCAAAAAAGAAAAACAACAAATAAATTATCAATAACAAAAACCTCCAGAACTCCTAAGCTGTTACTGATGCTATTGAAGAGTGGCAATGACAGCCACTCTTTTGCATTCAAAAAACAGCCAATTCAAAGTAGGGGATGCTGTTTGCTTTTCTCCCCCACCCACTACAGAAATCGCATTTCTCAATAAAGGGTAGACAGTGGAGAAGGAAAAACAGGTTTTCTAATTACTTCGAGTGGAGGCTAGATCCAACATGGAATACAGGCAGTCACAGGTGACTTTCTACAACCTGGAGTTATGAGTGGAAACCCTGATGGCATAGTGGGTTAAGTGCTATGTCTGTTAACCAGAAGGTCAGCAGTTCAAATCCACCAGACTCTCCTTGGAAACTCTATGGGGCAGTTCTACCCTGACCTTTAGAGTCACTATGAGTTGGACTGTGACTCAACAGCAGTTTTTGTGTTATTTTTGTTTTGTTTGGTGGTTATGAACCAGCCTCCTACAAAGCCTCTTACATTAAAAATTTGAGGTGGGAACAGTGATATGTAATAACAAATAGGTGCTACTTTGTGATGCATATCCAAACACTATTATTATTACTAATATGTTAAAGATGTTTTAGTATACCTGGAAGTGTTTCTTTAATATTTTTTACTGCATAGAAAGGTAACAGTTTGGGTTAGATAGGAACCATACCTAACTGTTCTAACTTCCGTACAGATTTGACTTAAAGACAGATTTAGGAACAGATCTCGTTCGTGATCTGGGGACTGCTTGTATGTATCTTAACCTGTATCCACCAGGTCTTTAATTAGTGGAAAACCCTCTCAAATTCTAGAGTGAGTTTGAGCAACAGTTTGAGATTTCACTGCCATAATTTTGTCTTATTTTTTGATATAATGATTTAGGATAATCTTTTGTTTTAACATCAAAAAATTCTCTAAAAATTTCAAGGGTGAATTATATATTTGCTGTAGTAGTGAGCCATCCAGTTAACCCGATTAGTTCCTTATTTATAAAGTTCACACCAAAGAAAATAGATGTGATTTGGCACCATCTTTTCTAACTCTTTGACCAATAATTATATCCAGTGTTATCGAGTCAATAATTAGTGTGACATATGAGTGAATGTAAATACTGTGTTTTGTTTTTTCTTCTCTTTTATCTTTCAAGTTAATGAATTACATTTCGGGAACCAATTGCAAATCGATAGTGGATTACTCCTTAAAAAATGAACAGCAGTTACGTTTAAATGCTAGTTCATTGAACCAGTATCCCATTTTAGGGCATCTCTCAAGTGTTTTGCAGCACTGAGTCAGTTTTATATGCACCATTCTTTTTTACAATAAATGTGGTACAAAACATATTTGTAATTATAAATTAAAATTGTAAGTGCCTCCTAGGTGTAATACAGTGTGATGCTAGGATAGTGCATCGTCTGGGCAAAAACAGCATAACTTTGCATTATTATGAATGGAATGCCTGGACACGTCCTGATGAACTCATCCCACGCCTTCTGCTCTGCTAATTCTTGCCACCAACAGGCATGTTTTGCTAGTGAGTACTAGAGGGTCCTCCCTACAGTTCTTGATTGTTTCCATGATGGATTTTTCTACCTGGCTAGGGACCACATTATAACATTAAACCAATTAGCAAACAGGAAGTCCTATATTTTAACAGGGCCCTTAAAAACTCTATATGATAATGAGGGCCCAGTTAAGCTTTCATTGCTTGTTTCCTTCTCCATCTGTCTCACCTTTAGTAATAAGTGTTGAAAATAGTGAACTATTCTATTCCCAGTAGCTCTTTTTAAATGCAGTGACCCATCTGTTGCCATATGCCAGGTATCTGCTTTTATCACCCTCTTCTGTAGAGGACTTCAAAGCTAGAAGTGATGAAGTAACACTGAATCTATACTATGTTGTAGCATAGGAGAACAGCTATTTGTAAATAGCTTAATCTGGCAGCGAGAGTTTTAGATATAGGGAATACAAAAGGACAAGACTAGAAATCAGAGATGAGTTTTTATTCCCAGCTACCCTCTCTGAATCTGTGTATGACTTTTGGATAATTGTAATATGGTTCCTTATCAAAAAAAAAAAATGTGAGGCATGAGCCTTGCTTGTAAAATGTTTGCTGAATTTACGTGAAAGAAAACATGAACCTCACACGGAATAGGGTGGAGCTATTCATGAATGTTCCTGCAGGTCAGTGCTTGTCTAATGCAAGTTGCAATTTTTTTTCCTTTCTTGAAGAAGATGATTTATTTTATTTATGCCTAAACTGTCATCAGAATGTGAGGATGAACTATTAAAGGTTAATGCCACACTGACCATACCAAAAAACTAAACCCATTTCCATTGAGTTGATTCATACTCATAGCAACCCTGTAGGACAGGGTAAAACTGCCTATAGGGTCTCCATGGAGTGACTAGTGGATTTGACCCACTGATCTAGCGGTTAGCAGCCAAGCTTTTAAACCCTGTGCCACCAGGCCTCCTTCTTCTGTACAGTATTATGGAAATTGTCACTGAATTGGAATAAGAACATGGAGACATTAGTGCTATTTCAAGCACTGGAGAATTGATACAATTTGGGGAAAGTGATTTAATCTTGGGTCTACATATATCTCATAGGCCATAATCTAATCTGGTTGTTTACTGTGGTTTCTTTTAACATTTAGTAATTGGTGATTCTATGTTTCATTTTTTGCACGTAATTACCTATACATTTATTAACCTAGTTTTCCAATATAGTCATGTAATTCTTACATGAAATAATTGTAAAAAAATTGATATTAGATATTTGAATTTAAATGCATCATCAGCTAAAATGAAGACAAAAATCACTTAAAAAATACTGTGAAAGTTTTCTATGCTGAAATTAAGATATACATACCCTGGCCTGAGGTCGGCAGGGTCAAGATGGCAGACTAAACACACATCTCCCTAAATCCCTCTGGAAACCAAGACCTGAATTAATAATTAAATGGAGCCTTCTGGACACCTAGTGAGCCCTAGGACATGGCATAGGGCTGTTAATTTGGACTTCATACCGCTGAACGAAAAACTTCCTCTCTTTTCCTGACCGCCACTATTGGTGAGTGCTGGCTTTCGCATACTGAAGCTAACTCATCATTTTAACGTTTTTTTCTCTGTCTTCTCCAGTGGGTGGAGCTAGGACTTGAATAGCAGCTAATCTCAGAAGCACTGCTGGTGGGATCGGCAGGCATAAGTGCCATATTTTGAGGCCCTGGCTTTGGACTCTGCATCTCAGCACCTTTGGCTTTCTTCCTGCCTCTGCCACTGAGTAAGCTGTACTGAGGCAGGCAGGGAACTTGTGCGGGACACCATCTTGTTCCACTGGGAGATGGATATATACATATGGAAGCCTCAGCTGGACCTAAATTCCTAGGCTAGGAAGCAGTGCCTGCCTGGAGGAGAGCGCTTTTCCAGCAGAAAAGCAGTATTCTACACAGTGTCACCTACAGCTGGGGCCTGATAGCAGAGACCAGCAGGGCAGTAGCCTTTCTGTATTTTGAACTAGTTTATAACATCTGGGGTTGGATTTAGAGGTGCTTACTTTGCCAGCTGGGAAGAGGAACCTGTATACCTGAAAACCTGACTGACTTTGGAAGTTGTCAGATATCTTTTACCTTTCATTTTAAGACAGCCTAGAGAATCAACTGTGGTCCATCATTACAGCATCTCTCCCAGCCTTTATTGACTCACATGATGTCCCAAAAGCAACCAACTCTGGATAAAAGCATAATGAAGAAATCTCCCATGGCTATAGAAGACCCTCAAAAGAAAACACCGAAGAACTTCCCAGACAAGGAAACCTTTCTGAAACTATCGGAAGGTGAATACAAAAGGATTATATAGAGAACCCTCCTAGACCTTATACAAAATGCAGCAGAGCAAAATGAAAAATTAAGCCAGCTGTTCGATCTGATGGAACATCAGTACTCTGAAATCCAACAGATCAAGAACAAAACCGAAGACATAGAAAATTCCATTCAAACCTAAGAAAACAGAATGGAACCAATGGAAAATAGACTTTCTGATTTGGAAGACAGAGCTACTGATGCCAGCATCTATGAAGAGAAATCAGAAAAAATAAACAAGAAAAATGAAGAAGCATTAAGAAGTATGTTGGACTCTATTAAGAGGAACAATCCATGATTAATTGGAGTTCCTGAACAGAGTGAGACACCTGAGAACACAGAGAGTATTGTATCTGAGCTGCTGACAGAAAACTTCCCAGAAATTATGAAAGAAGAGAATATAGATATCCAAGATGCCTATTGAATGCCACTCAATATAGATCTCAAAAGAAAGACTCCAAGGCATATTATAATCAAGCTTAACAAAATGAAACATAAGCATAAACTCTTAAAGGCAGCAAGACTCAAATCAGAGCTAACATTCAGAGGGAAACTCTGTAGGCTTATGTCAGATTTCTCAACAGAAACAATGCTGGCATGGAGACAGTGGCATGACACATTCAAAGCCTTGGAGGAGAAGAACTTTTAACCAAGAATTATATATCCTGCAAATTATCTTTCAAATATGAAAATGAAATGAAGACATTCACAGATAAAGAGAAATTCAGAGACTTTGTAAAAACCAAACTGAAGCTACAAGAAATACTGAAAGAAGCTCTTGGCTTAGAAGAACAAAACCACTAACTTTATATTTTAGGACCAAATGCAGGACACATCACCCAGAAAACTACTCAGTTAGGAAAGGCTCCAAACTCAATCAAAGCTATAATAGGGAAAGAAATGATCCAGTGATCATATCATAAAACTATTCTGTCATCATATTAAAAAGAAGGATGTACTACAGTCATTATAGTCCTTCCAGATGGAAAGGAAGTTAATAAGACTGGTAGTAATTAAAATTGAGTTTATACATAGTTTATTAAGGGGAATCACAGGGGCAACCATAAAGCACACTAAAGATGCAACATATCAAATCAAGAGATGTAATACAAGAGTCTCAACAACCACAAAACCAACCTGAAAAAGGTGAAAAAAATCAATTCATGAAGAACATATACAAACCCTTTAAAACAAAGTAACAGAAATATGTTATGCCAAACACATTCAGTCACTTTCACTGCCCTTAACTGCATTGAATTTTAATGTAATCCATTTTTTCTAACTCATGCCATCTTAGAAGTAAAGGAAGTAATTAATTTTTTGAGCACCATTGAGTCAGGTGCTATACTACATGTATACATTTTCTTAGGTATTTCTCTTAACTATGTTATTAAATAGCCAAAATAACCCATTTTATGATTTAGAAAGGGAGAGCTGTGGTTCAGAGTTAGAATTCTTGCCTTATATGCAGAAGACTCTCGGTCAGCTCCTGGCCAGTGTATTTCATGTGCAGCCACCAGCTGTTGGCCCATGGAGGCTTTCACATGGCTATGATGCTGAACAGGTTTTGATAGAACTTTCAGATGAAGATGAACTAGAAAGAAAAGCCTGATGACCTAGTTCAGAAAATCAGCCATTGGAAACCTTGTAGATGACAACAGTCTGATCTGCCAACTCTCATGGGAATGGTGCAGGAATGGGCAGTGGTCCCCTCCCTTGAGGCTGGGTCGTCCAGGTGTTGAGGCCAACTTGATGGTGGTTAATGACATGGATTCAAACTGGTATAGAGAAATTGCTGAATTACACATCCAGTTGAGCAAAGCCAAAGAGTTAATGAGTGGAAGAAATGAATTTTTAACCCTGCTTTTTGAGATTTAAAGTTTGGTTTTTCTAGGATACCAGATGCTTAAACATTCTGAGTCAAAAAAAAAAAAAAAATTCATTTGATACTCTTTTGTTGACCTTAGGTCTTGAGGTAATCTCCTTTTATAAAATGATACAATCAATACTCTCTATAGGGTCGCTATGAGTCAGAACTAAGTCCACATAAGTGGCTGGCTGGCAAACATGAAAGAAGAGGGTTATCTGAATGTCTGATGTCTCTGTAATTTCCACAATGGAAATGAAATAGCATCATGATGGTAATATTGCCTGACAAGCTCAAACACAAACTGAGGCCTCTAATAACTGCTTACTTAAATTTTGACTAGACATAAGTTAATTGTGAGACTTAAGATGAAAAAGTAACTAAAAGTATTTAGGATTTTTATGTGGTAATAAGAATCAAAACTCTAATCCTTGGTGTAAAACTGTTTTCCCAGTTAGTTGCCTACACTTGAGAATGTGGCCCCTAATTACAATTATTGATAATTGCCATGCCACACAGCACGTTTTGTCTAACAATGTCTAACCACTCCATACCAACAACAACAAAAAAAAAAAACCCTGCTGCCATTGAGTCAGTTCTGAGTCATAGCGACCCTGTAGGCTGTAGCTAGTTGAGTCTAGCTTCGTTTTCGTGAAGTACCATCAAAGTATTATTTTACCAAAAGCAAAACCCATTGCCATAGAGTCGATTCCACCTCATAGCTACCATATAGACTCAGTAGAACTGACCCATCGAGTTTCCAAGGAGCGCCTGGTAGATTTGACTGCTGACCTTATGGTTAGCAGCCATAGCACTTAACTGTTACATCACAAGATGTTATTTTAAAGGTAGTTAATTATGTAAAAGATAGTTAAAGCAGTTAAGAAACTTGCTCGTGGCAAATTTGTGAATTGGGTGTTACTGGATGTTGTTGGTGACATGTGCTGTCAAGTCACTTTCCACTCCGAGTGACACTGCTGGGTCCTTGCAGTTCTTGTTAGGCTTGAGTCCACTGTTGTAACCACTATGTGAATCTACCTTGCTGGAGTCTTCCTCTGTGTACCTAACCTCTACCTTACAAGGCTGAAGTCCTACTTTGGGTACGGTGCTTCCCAACGATTTGTCTCATTGGATGTAGATCCTAGGAGTCTGTATCCCTGTACCATAGACTGGAGTACCAGGCTGTATTTTTTTCTTTCTGTCTGTCTTTTTTTTTTTTTTTTTTAACCTAAAGAAAAGCAATTGATCCTCAAATTGTTCACCATTTTAAAAAGGTTTAGTTTCTTTAAATTGCTGTAAGGAAACCCTGGTGGCATAGTGGGCTAAGTTCTACATCTGCCAACCAAAAGGTCAACAATTCAAATCCACTAGGCACTCCTTGGAAATTCTATGGGACAATACTACTCTGACCGCTAGGATTGCTGTGAGTCAGACCCAGCTCAACAGCAGTGGGTTTTTTAAACTGCTGTAAGAAAATAATTTTAAAAGAAATTTTGTTTTAAGAACTTTTTTTATGACTAATTTAAAACACGTATTTGGAAATTAAAATTAGGAATCATGGATTTTATTCATTTCAATGTCTTGTGGCATAACTTCCTTTGTGTACGTTAAGAATATAAACACAAACTTTAGAGAAACTTAAGAACATCCCCCAAGTAGGGTGAAAAAGTCAAAAGCAAAAAGGAAGGAAAATTTATTTGTCATGAGAATTTTAAGAACAATAAGACTATGTTTATGAGAAGGAAATGGGAGATCAGTATAAGAATTTGGAGTCAAGCCCTTTGGCCTTTCTTTAAAGTACCCTTAAAAGCACTTGTCCCTATCTTTGAAAAATACAAGCCAGCCTTGCCTCACATATGCAAATGAGCTCTTTTTTGAACTTCCCAGCCTGAGTCATCCTAAGAGTGAATCTTTCATTTTGAATTCAGGAGAGTGAAATAGCAGGTTACTTAGAGTTCAGCAAAATTAGTCCTGGAAAAGTTTACATCCATTTCAGAAAGATTTTTATGAAGTTAGGCCTAAAGTCAGAGGTAAGCTATAGTTCTCACCTAGCTTCCCTACACAGTTGAATTATTATTATTTTTGACATCCCTTGCTGTTATTGGAAACCCTACTGGTGCAGTAGTTAAGTGCTGTGGCTGCTACCCTAAAGGTGGGCAGCTCAAATCCAGCAGGTGCTCCTTAGAAACTATAGGACAATTCTACTCTGCCCTGTGGGGTCTCTATGAGTTGGAATCAACTCAGTGGCAAGAGGTTGGCAGTTTTGCTGTTATTATTATGACAGTTTTGTTCACATTAAAGAACAGGTCTGAGATACTAATGAAACACCTTTGAGTGCTGAAGAAGCTGCACAAAGCCACTAACAGCAGAGGCCAACAGCAAATTCCTGTTGTGATCCACTTGCTGTTTGGGATAATGTTACAAACTTTTCCATGGACCAGAATGTCACAGCATTTCTCAGGACTATCCTTACTCAGCACTCCTGATGCTTTATGATACACCTCCAGATATCATTTAAGCCTTCAACACCCATTTCATTCTAGATCGCCAGCTCCTTTGATTGGCTTGCCACTTCTGAGCACAAAATGAATTGGTACATCTTTGGGCTTTCACTGATTTCATTCTAGACTTAAGTTATAATGTCCTTCTTGGCATGGGACACACATATTTTGTCTATGAAAATTCACTTGCTCTTCTTTACTCAGCTGTCATCTATCCTCTTTTCCCAACAAAAAAAATCAATTCATATTCTGCTGTATTACTATACATTACATGTACCTGTTTTGCATCCCTTCTCCACATTTCTCACCCAGCATACCTTTGTTGATAAGCCATGAACTATGCCTGAAACTGGGATTAATGGGAAGTATTGATCCACCGGAAACCCCGGGTGGTGTAGTGGTTAAGTGCTATGTCTGCTAACCATAAGATCGACAGTTAGCATCTGCCAGGTGCTCCTTGGAAACTCTATGGGGCAGTTCTACTCTGTCCCATAGCAATGCTATGAGTTGGAATCAGCTACCCTGGAGGAATTCATACATACCGTGTCTTCTTTGTCACTTTTCTTTTTATTCGGTTGTCACCAGTGTGTTTCTCACTTGGCTTGGCTGGCTATCTTAAAAAAATCACTATCTTGAAAAATTTCCCTATTCACATGCAAACGTTTTCTACCAGTGAAATCTTCTCTCAGAATCAAGGTCTGAGATCACTCCAAGAGTGTCCCATAGGAGACATGGAGGTGCCTTCACATTTCTGTGCAAATTAGACACTGCTCATACCCTGTGATTGTGTTATATCAGAGAATCAGGACATTTTAGGGATGGAAGGAACTTGAATGATATCCAACAGCTTTAGCTGACCAGAAACATAGGCATAGGAAGATGAGGTGATTTGTTACCGATACAACCAAGACTAGGACCAAAGTTGGAGATTTCTTGCCAGTTCCACTAAATTGTGCCATCAATGGGTAGTTGATTCACAGGATATGAGAAGTACGAATAAGAACTCACCCAACACCTCAGTTTTAAAATTCTTTAAATATTTCTCTTGCAGAAAATGAATCAGTGTGGAAAAAAAAAGAAAGAATAGAAATAAGCATGACAAACAAGAGGAATAAAGGAGGGTACACCCTAAGAACTCCACTAGAAGACCACAGTTGATGGTCTGAAGGCCTAGCGGTTTCCCTGGGAGCATGGCCCCTGGACCTGATGCTGCCCCTGATCACAGATCATTACTGAGGTCAACTTTTCAGACAAGAATGGATTGGACTTGGGAACATAGAGTGACCATGTCGTGTGTGCACTTTGCAGTTCTGTGCATCTATGGGATGCCATCCTACTGGCCTCTTACTAAAGGGGAGTGGAGAGGGTCAAGAGAAGGGGACAGGAAATTGTTAAGAGGTTATGACATGTGTAGAATGGAAAGAAGGAGTGTGCTCTCACCCTGCAAGGAGAGAAGAAAGAGCTGCACATAGGCAGGCACGCAAATTTAAACTGGAGTGTACACTTTCACTCAATCACAATAAAAAAAAGAAAGAAAAAAGAAAGACAAACAGCATCCCATTCAAAGGAGACCAGAATCTCACATGTCTGGGTGAACTTTTCTATACTTTTAAGAGTGCATTTCTAAGAGAATACCAAATTAGCAAAATGAATACAATATTTATCCAGTGTTATTTTAATGAATGTAATTAATTTTATATAAAATAAACTTGATAATTATGCCAAATGGTAGGTATGCAAAAGGAGAGTTTGATCTCTTTTTAATAAAGACTAAAGATAAAAGTACATAAATATAGTTATTAATCTGTGCTGCCAGGTATCAACAAACTATGGAAAATAAAATTGTAAATGGCTAAGATCGTGAGCACCAAGTCATCACAATCCTTGGCTGTGCTAAATCACAGACCATCATTTTTAAGCAAAAGAAATAAATACATTGGAAATAAAAAGGGAATTAATTCCCTGCTATGGAATCACCTGGGATCATATTGTAGAGATAAAGCATGTTTAGTCATGTTTGAAGTATTAAATATGGCATGTGCCCATTCCCTTACATAATAAGTGTGATTTTTATCCCCCTAATAGGAGAGAAGGGTGATAAGTAAAAGTAAACAAACAAACAACAAAAAAAAAAACCTGTAAGGCCAACAGACAGAAATTTAACAAAAACTTTTACTGTAGCAGTCATTTTTTATATTTATGTTGTGTCATCTGGATGGTGTTTATTACACTGAGCATTAGCATTTGTGCCACTTCTGATACCCATTTATGGTTCTGTTGTTTGATCCCCTCAAAGAATATATTTTTTAAAAAGAAAAACAAAAGAAGACTCAGACCCGTATACAACAAGCATGTGTTACAGATTTATTTAACTCATTAATGAAGAAAAATGCAGAAGGAAAATGTAATTGAAAGAATGAGAAAGGCAGAGAACACATACTGAACTAAAGTTACCATCAAGTGCCTTTTATTTAGTTTTTAAAATACATGTAAGGCTGGAATCCCAGCAAACTATGCCCTCAGCCCAGATCCAACCTACCTATTTTTGTAAATAGTGTTTTTAGAACACAGCCTTTCTCATTCATTTTACATATTATCTATGGTCATTCTTCAAGGTCTTCTTCAAGGTCATTGCCTAAGGACCCTAATGAAAGCTCCCAAAATAATTTGGGTTAAAAGACATCTTAATTTTCCCCATTGAGTTTAGGGCCTGGGAAGGCAAAATTTAAAATATTATCAGAACAGATTTGGTTACCTGTTTCAGCTACTGTCATGCAAGCCGGGAAACAACTCATAGTCTGAGTTGAGAGTGAGACTATAGGATGACTTGGCTTCATAGGATGACTGGACCTGTTGCTGCTGAATTGATTTCAACTTATAGTGACCCTATAGGACCCTACAGGACAAAGCGGAACTTCCCCATAGGGTTTCCAAGGAATGGCTGGTGGATGCGAAGTGCCAGCCTTTAGTAAGCAAGCAAGCTTTTAACCACTGTGCAACCAGGGCTGCAACAGAACTTCAAAGAATCTTAAATCTGTGAGGAAAAGATTTTTTTTATTTTTTGAGTCATTGGGGGCATTCATATCAAAGGTAGCACAAAGTAGAAAAAATGATTCAGGTTAGGTAAGGAATTTCTGCTCTCTGGATAGATTACACAGAAGAGTAATTTTTTTCTTATCTTTTGTAAACTGAATTCTTCCATACCAGTTTTTCATTCCAACAATGAAAAAAAAAAACTAAACTAAAACCATACGGTTATTCTCCATACTGATAAAAATCAAGAAAAAGACATTTAGTTGCTTATAAGTGAAAATTAGCGAACTTATCCAGTATGCGTGAAGATTCGCCTTGAATCTTATCTAAAAATGCTTCTGTGCTAGCATTTTGATAAAAAATGTTTTTTTCTTTTCTTAAAAGTTCAGCACATTTAGCATGTTAGAGTTCAGTTTCTTTATTTTCTAAGAATTCTGAAAAACTAAATGTTTGCAAGTGTTTGTTAGTCTGTGTTAACTGGTTAGGTAAGACTCCTTTAATTTGAAGGATTTTCTTACCTGATTTATTACTAGCTTTCAGGAGTAGGAAAATATTTCATACTTTCTCTAATGAAAGGTTTTTCTCAATGAAATACACAGTAAATTGCGGGTCCTATAGTGTCAGTTCTGAAACTTCAGGCACTGAACATTAGTGGACATGAAGAAAAGAAACTTACTGATTCGGATTTCAAAAGGTTATTCTTCTGTTCAGTGGAAACGGAATATTCTATTTTTGTTGATTTTTGCAGACAGACACATTGGAAAACAAGACAGACTTATTAACCATATATTCTCCCTCATGTCTCACCCGACAGAATAGATACCCTTTATACCAACAGAAGTCGGCAAGGGATGGCATCACGAAACCAGGTTGCCAAGTGGCCTTACTCCAAATGGAGAGTGATTAGTGATTAATAGACTGTGGGCTTAGCTGACCTGGCTGTTCCTCACCCACTAGCCACTGGATTTGGCTGTTTTTAAGGCAATGGGAGGCTTGGTTGGCTGCACAATCAAGACCAGCCTAGTGGTCCAGTATCCAGCTGAAGAAATAAATCTGACCTAAACCATGAGTTAAATGAAATATGAAAAGACTTGGCCAAGAGTCAGAAAGGACAAGATAGACAAACAAAACCCACCTTACCAGAAGAAAAAATCGGGGAGTCAAGGAAGGTGAAGTCGTACTGCTGCATGTGATTTAACTGTGGAGGGCGCTTCTCGGGGAACTCTGTTGAACCAGCTCCAGCAGGTGAGCCTACCTGGCCATCCCTGGGGCAACCTCCAAATCTATCGAAGTTTAACTTTCAAAGAAGTTAAAATGGTGACTTCTATAAACAGAGAGTAGAGGTGAATCAAAGATGGGCTTAACTCATTTCATGAAAGGGCCAGCAGATTATAAACCTGGTTCGAAGGAGAATTAAAAGAATGGACAGCATGTATTCATTTTAGGGAAAAGCATATGAAATCGGTTTGCTAATTTAGAGACATAAATTTTAACGCCCAATGGGATAAGAAAACTCTCACTTTGAGGTGGTCTTCTTTTTTTTCCCCCTGGATGGAAATCATCTGTATTTCTTCCAGACCCAAATCTACACAGTTGACTTCCTAAGTCTGGACCAAATCAGTGGTAAAGAGCAGGTTGCTCAAAAAACGTTCCCTCCAATATATTTAAATAATGTTTTGATGGCCTCTTAGACTATGCTTCACTGTCATTGAAGAGACACTCAGTGTATTTATTGTTGTTGTTGTTTTATTTCTTAATGTTGGATAGCATTTTAGAGCAGTTGTGTGTTATTATTGTTTTAAAAGTTTATAAATAGTATCAAGAAATGTTGGTGGATTTTGGTAAAAGTGGGTTTTACTAATTCAGTTTGTATTTGTTTGTTGGTTTTAATTTCTGCTGGTATTCTAGTAGGCCGAGAGGGCAAAATTAGGTTTTGAGGTTTTCTTTGACTCCCAAGATTCTTCAGTGACAAATGGACAATTATGCTGCAATTGGCCCTTAGTTTGTAAAGTTCTTCAGTGGGAATACCAGTCAGTGCCTTCTCTCTGCTCTTCTACAGTCCAACAGAATGCCACATGTATAGTCTCTCAATAAGTATTCATAGCTTTTCCTTCTCTTCAGTCAGTCCTTTTGCCTCTGTCTCATCAAATCACACTGCTCTTTTAGATAGCTAATCTTTTAAAAACTAAATGGAAGAGAATAACTTATTATAGTAAACTGACAGTCTCAGAAGATGTCCATTGTATCTCGTGATGCAGGGGAAAAATGGCCCTTCCTATGCAGCTCAGCTTGAAGGAAAGAATAGAGAGTATCCAGTTAATTAAACTTTTGTCTAATTCTGACTCTGCACATTGAAAATATGGGAATTTGGTCAAGATGTCTCACCACTCTAAGTCTTACATTCCTTTATGCGTAATAAGAACTACCTGTATAATCAGTTTCACAGATTAGTTGTGAGAATTACTTTTTATTTACTAGTTAAATTAATATCTAAAGCATCTAACTCAGTACTTGGCACATTGGAGACATTTTTACTAGTTATAAATTCTGGTGCTGTAATGGTTAAGTGCTACATCTGCTAACCAAAAGCTCAGCAGTTCAGATCTATGAGGCATTTCTTAGAAACTCTATAGAGCAGTTCTACTCTACCCTATGGGGTTGCTATGAGTTGGACTCAACTTGATAGCAGTAGGTTTTTTTTTGTTCTTTTTTTTTTAGTTACTATTCCCGTAGCCATTAAAAAATGTGACTGAATAAATCACTAGAGACTCAGTGTGTTACTAGTGAGTGTTGCATGGTGTTGTTAGGTGCCGTTGAGTCAGTTCTGACTCATGTTGACCCTACGCAAAACAGAACAAAACACTGCCCTGCCCTGTGCCATGCCCACAATTGTTATAATACTTAAACCAACCTTTGCATCCATTGTGTCAACCCATCTTGCTGAGGGTCTTCTTCTTTTTCACTGACCCTCCACTCTACCAAGCGTAATGCCCTTCTCTGGGGACTGATTCCTCCTGACAACACGTCCAAAGTATGTAAGACACAGTCTTGCCATCTTTGCTTCCAATGAGCATTCTGGTTATACTTCCTCCAGAATAGATCTGTTTGTTCTTTTGGCAGTCTGTGGTACATTCAGTGTAGAATGTTACACAGGTTGGATATTTCTCATTGGCCACTTTTCAGTATATTAGATCACCACTCCCAACTGGTGTCATCTGGAGAGCCCCACCCCATTGACTAAATATTTCCAAATGAAACCATTTAGTCAAAGCTTAGACATCGTCTGAAAAGTGAAACAAACAAAACTGATCTTGAGCATCATAAAATAAAGCACCTCAAATACTACCAAATTATAAAAGCAGATAAAAGTGAAGGATTATAATGAAATGACAGTAACTTTTATAACCCTTTGCACAGGGATCATTCTTAAAGGACCTGATGTGAAGGAAAAATAAAATCAGCTACAGATGGGGCATTCAATAAATATAATTTTTCCTCCTTTTCTAATGACCCTGCTTCTTCATTCTAGAGGAAACCAAATTAAAACGAATTCCTCAATTATACGGCACTTGGCTGGCTTGGCAATTATAAATGAAGGATTTTGAAAAATAACATTACAATTTAGTATGTTTATGAATATTGAAAATTCAGAAACTGAAGTCTATATACATATACTATCTCTACACTTAACAACATAGTTAGTTTCCAATGACCAGCTCATTCTGTGAAATTGGTATTATGTGAAAGTGAAAGATGAGCTGATCAGATCACAAGAAGGAAGATGATTACATCATTGCATAGCTACCTCTTTCATCATTATACAACTGCCAAGTTTCATCACTATCTAGTGTATTTTCACACAAATCCTGCATACCCTCCACATTTGTGTGTGTTCCTCACCCTGAGATGCATTTGTAAGCATACTACATTATTTTATTTTATTTTATTTTTGTTATTATTTTCAGCAACATGGAGAAGAGGAATGTCATAGCAGTGTTTACAAGGGTACATTTGAGGAGGAAAAGGGTGTAAGGCCTACAGACAGACATATTGTGTTATTTGCATAAAAATATGATACCTGCCAAGTGTTATTATATAACTGCCAAGTTACCTCATTACATAACTGATAAACAATTGAGAATCACGGCCCAGTCAAGCTGAACTTGACCATCATAGCCAGTGTTATTTTCGCCTTGCACTGTGGTGGTCACTACTGTCATGCATACATTATTAATAGACAAAAATAATCACTAGATGTTTTACTATTGTACATGGGAAATGTTGGATAAAATAGTGAGAGATGGTGATGTTAATTTCTTGTATATTTAAAATTTCAAATTACATCTGAAAGTTATCTAAGTTTAATTTATTATTCTACCAGTTTAGGGTCTAAAATGTTAGGTTTTATGACCTTCAAATTATGGAGAGTACTATTTACAAAAGACCTCCATTCAACGGCACTTGACTTGGCTGGCGGTATAAAACCCAGACCAAACCCACTACTGTTGAGTTGATTCTGACTCAGTGACCCTATAGACAGAATAGAACTGCCTCATAGAGTTTCCAAGGAGTGCCTGGCAGATTTGAAGTGCCAGCCTTCTGGTTAGCAGCCATTAACACTTAGCCACTATGCCACTAGGGTTTCCATCACTGGTATACTCCACAGCAAACATATCATCTGTCATTTTTCTTTCAAGATAATAAAATTCATGGGGGATGAGACTAGCTCTCTTGTTGAAAATCATGACTTCTCTTGACTGCTTTTGTTTTCAACAATATGTATTTAATGGTTTACCCTATTGTTTTTTTTCAAACGATAGAACAGTGCACCAGTAGAATAGCACATCATAGACACAGTGGTCCAGCATCCATCACCTAAGTTTATCCATGAATAGAAAGATCTCTAAGCCTTTATGAGTCAGAGGATGGTCCATAGACCACCAGCACTGATATATTAGTTCTTTATGCTGCATAACAAATATCCTAGAACTGAGTGACTGAAAACAACAAGTGGGTATTATCTCACAGCTTCTGGGAATCAGGAGTCTTGGCAGATTATCTAAGTGCCTCTGACTCAGGGTCTCATAAGCGTAATTGCTATGGTAGTTGAGTTTACGAGTATCTAAAGGCTCAATTCTGGGAATGTCCACTTTCTTGTTCACTCGTTTGGCTGTGGGAAGGCCTAGGTTCTTGCTGGCTGGCTTCCGGAGACATCAGTTCCTTGCTGTGTGACTTTCTTCATCAGGCAACTTACAGCATGGCTGTAAACATCCTTCGGTGCCAATAGCAAGGGACAGAGATGCCAAGATAGAAGCCACAACCTTTCTGTAACCCATTCTCAGAAGTAATACTCTCGTTACTTTTTCCATATTTTATTCATTAGAAACAAGTCACTAGGCCCACGTCACACTCAAAGGAAGGGAATCCCACAACGAGGCGAAACTAGGAGAAGGGCTCAATCACTGAAACAATCTTAGTGGCAGCCTACCGTGACTGGCATTAGGTGGAACACAGCGCACAGGCAGAGGCATGAAACCAATGCCCAGAATCTAAATCTTGACAAGATTCCTGGATATGTGCAAGCATCCTCTGTTTAGTCCCATAGTAAATATTATTGCCTTCATGAGGGGAATTCATGCTTCTATTAAACCATTCCAAATAAATTTTAGCTTGGTTGACTTACCACCTTCTGCATTAGTTGAAATCACACTTTGCACATGCGCATTGGAAGTACTCAGGGAAACAGCTTTCACTGTATTAGAACATGCAAAAGGAATTGATATCACAGGCTTCTAAGTATCCATTTGACCTGGGAACTGATTGAATCAGACTGGAAAAAGCTGTAGGTCTTACTTTGGGGATTAGATGCCTCACTCACCAGCAGAAACTACAAATCTCATAAGCAGGCTTGGTGGCAGGAATGTATGTTTAAGATTCTGGGGAGTCACATATGCCCCTTTCAAATAAACCAGATGCAGTTTTCTGATTTATCACAATAACATCCATCAGTCAGCTCTGCTGAGGACAGGGTTCTTACGGATGCAGTTTAACTAGTCTTTGGGGAAATTCCTTTTCTATAAGGGTTTGGAAACAGAGTGAGCTGTTTTAGCCATTGTTCAGTTCCACACATAAACAACACAAGTGGAGGGAGACAAAGCTGACTGACGGAAAAAATGGAATCCTCCGTTGCCCAATTAGAAACAAATTTTGTTGTAAATTTTGGCCTGACTGAGAAAGCGGGGGAAGGAGAAAAGCTTTGGTGTAACAGCAGTGTTTTTTGCCGGTGGCTGCAGACTTTTCTCCTCAAGCATTCCAAACCAAAAGCAGTGGGTGGGAATGTTCTACAGTGTTTTTTCAGACTGCAAAGAGACAGTAATATCCTTATGGATCTTCTGGGAAAGCAGTGACAAGAATGCTGTGTAAATGTCACTGTTAACAGTAGGGCCTGAAGGGTGGTGTCATGGATTCAGCTGTGTTCTCAAAAGTATCTGTCAGCTTGGTGAGATCCTGATGCCCAGTGTTGTATGACCACTATCATTTTGTCATTTCATGTAATTTCCCTAAATGTTGTAAATCTGATCACTATGATGTAATGAGACAGGTTAGTGGCAGTTGTATTGATGAGATCTACAAGTTTAGACAGTGTCTTAAAATATTCTCTTTTGAGATATAAAAGAGAAGCAAGTGGAGAGACTTGGGGGACTTGTATCATCAGGAAAGAAGCACTGGGAACAGAGTGTATTCTTTGAAGAGCCCAGGGGTTTCCATGCGGAGAAGCACCAAGCTCAGGGTCCAGAGCTGACGGAGAGGGAGAGCCACCTTGACTTTGGAATCCTAGCTACTTGAGTGTGAGAAAATACATTTCTCTTATTAAAGCATCCACTTGTGGTATTTCTGTTATAGCAGCATTAGATGACTAAGATGGACAGATAGACAGAAAATCTTCTGTGATAGTCAAATTGATAGTCAAATTGAGACAGTCAAATTGGGAAATGTAGCAGATTTGGACACAAGTAGGTTACACAAGGGGAACATAGTAATAAATTGGGATAGACTGGTGGAAAACCAGTGTTCCAAGCAGCTTTATTGGAGAGCTTGTCAAAACATGTTAGTTCCAACCTATGGAAACTCGATGTGTGTCCGAGCAGGCCTCTGCTCTGCAGAATTTTCAATGGCTGTGAGCTGTTTAAATAGATTGTCAAGGCTTTCTTGGGAGGAGACTCCTCTGGGTAGATTTCAGTGACCAACCTTTCAGATTGTATTAGAGTGTCTGGCAGATTTGAACTGCTGACCTTTTGGTTAGCAGATGTAGCACTTAAACCACAATGCCACCAGCATTTCAAGCAAGTCTAATCTTTCCTTCTTTCTTCGTGTGTGTGATTACTCATTTGCAAAGTTTTTCTTCCTTTACATTCGTATTTCAGCTTGCTGGACAGCTGGAATTTATAGCATGGATGCTGTGAATTTTAAAGTTGGAAAGCATAACTAGGAAATGACTTGCTTGTATCTGTTCAGTGGTAGCTTATAAATGAAAGGATTAAAAAATAGTGAGGGAGCGTATTGTGAGGGATAGGAGTACACGGTGCTATCCCAGTCCCCAGTGTGACAAGACAGAGTGGAATGTCCCTACTGGGAAATATATTCAGCAGCTCATAAGCGCATCTCAGTTAATAAATAGTTGCAGTAACGATGATATGCATGTTTGTTTTGGAGCAGAGCACGTATTTATCCCCAAATCATGAGAGCAGAAGTTGTTATTACCACAGAATTTCTGATAAGGTAATTAAAATTCAACTAGAGCTCATATATCTAGCTTTAACCCTGAGTTTCTGCCAGCTAAATCTTTTGCTAGAGCTGTCGTGCAGCGGCGTTGATCACCCTCTCTTCTGTCGCCTGCATGATTTTCTCATAGCACGGTTAGCAGCCACGTGGCCACAGAATGACAAGGAATCAATGGCTGCATCAGAAGACAGGGAGATCTGAGATGCTGTGGTCCACAGAATCACCTGGAAACCCTGGTGGCATGGTGGTTCAGTGCTACATCTGCTAACAAAAAGATGGGCAGTATAGAGCCACTAAGCACTCTCTGGAAACTCTGTGAAGCAGTTCCACTCTGTCCTCGAGGACCACTATGAGTTGGAATCAACTTGAGGCAGTGCGTTTGGTTTCTTTGGTTTTATAGAATCATTTTATCAAATAATATCTTCAGTGAAATTTCAATCTGAGAAACAGACAAAAGTGATAGCGGATTTCTCAGTTGGATTAAATATTCATTATTGGGCACAAATCATCTTTGTTCATGGGACAGTTGCCACCTCCATTGAGTTCTGTGGTTCACTGGCCCTCAGAATAAAACCCCATGATTCCTCCTTGTGTGTAAAGGAAGCTGAGGTCCTGCATGCTGAGTCGTTTTATCCAAAGGTCACATAACTAGATATTGACCACGATAGACCAATAACCTATACCATGTTCTCCTTGAGAAATAAACCAGACCAAACCTGTTGTCATCAAGTTGATTCTGACTCATAGTGACCCTATAGGACAGAGAAGGACTGCCCCCTAGGGTTTTCAAGGAGGGCCTGGTGGATTTGAACTGCTAAACTGTTGGTCAGTAGCCACAGTGGTTCATTGTATCACCAGGGTTTCCATATTCTCCATACTAGACCACAAAAGAGACTATTTCGTTTTTACCTCATTAAGTCAAAATCTGACCACATTCCCTCTTTCTTGGAACTATTGTGTCAATTTATAACCACTGCATTTGCTCAGTATTAAAATGATAAATTCTGGAAGAAAACATAGATTTGGAAGAATTTACGACTGAGAATTTTTTCTCTTTTAAGATGTCTCATTTTAAGTTCTACGATAGACCTAGTTCATCACCTGTGATAAAATGACACCAAATTCCAGCATTGTACTAAGACCTTTGACGCCACAAATCTGAAGCATGGGAAACTTAAGTTAGGTATGAAAATAAATCCCATCACAGTGACTATGAATACCAGAGTGGGAAGGAAACAGAGGAAAAGATGCTCACGTTGCTTTGGATCAGTCAGCCCAAACCTCATGTCCTGTTTATTTGTTCTCTTTGTTCAGTTTGTTTTACCAGGTGTTTACAGAACACCTGTGCTGTGCTAGTGCAGGGTTATCACCTCTGAACAAACAGAACAGTGTTTGGAGTGTGACTCACACCTTGAAGTTCACTTCCTTCTGGAGAATACTCTGAAAATTTAAGCTGGGGGTAACCTTGGGCCTGTTACTCAGTGTTCAGATTCTGTGAGTGAAGAGGGGTGGGATTGCATACTAGGAATTCTCCAGTACTAAAAAGATCTCCTAAAGATGCTCTCTCTCCTTCCTCTCAAGGAGTATCACTGATCCAAAACCCAAGGGAGGGAGGTTCCTGAGAGACAGTCCAGTCAAAATCAAAGTTGATAATTCAGATATTGGATAAATATTAACTGAGCACTTACTATGTGCCAGGGGCTCTTCCAAGTCCTAGACATTGTGATGGATGCAACAGACCAAGCACTTAAATGCTTATGGGCAAGGTAGGAAATAATAAGTAACCACATAATTCTTGTTAGTGGTCATCAAGTCGGTCCTGACTCATAGCAGTGTCAAGCTCAGTGGACGAGAATATTGGCCCATCCTGTGTCACCCCTAAAGTGAGCTGGGGTGAACAGACTGTTGTGACTTATAGGATGGTCATTGGTTGGTTGGGGAAAGTAGGTCACTAGGTCTTTCTTCTTCATCTACCTTAGCCTAGAAGCTCTGCTGAAACCTGTGTAGCCTCATAGCAACACGAAAGCCATCAGTGACAGACAGGTGATGGCTGAGCATGAGGCACGTTGATTGGGAATGGAACTCAGGCCTCCTATATGGAAGGTGCAAATTCTACCACTGAATAACCAATACCCTTCAAACAAGGAATGAAATGATTTCAGCTAGTCAAAAATGTTATACAGTAAACAAAACCGATGGATATGTAGCACATAGCCGGACACTGGGACTAGATGTCAGTATTGATCAGAAAGGGACTCATCAAAGAGGGAACATTTAAATGCAGTCCAGTCAAAGAGAGGACATTTGAACAAGGACCATAAGGAGAATCTCTCGACTCTCAGTACCTACAGAGCAGCAGTCACTGGATCTTATTAGAAGGTGTCAGGTCTCAGGGAAACTCTGCTCTCTTCTCAATTGATGAGCAGACTTCATAAAGACTGAAATTAATACCAGTGAAGAAGGGGAGGACAGCTATTGGAGACAGAAGCAATATTGTGAGTCAGGTCTTTAGTGGATAGTTTATAATGTCAAGGGCTCACCAGTAGTGTGACATTCCTTAGTTCAAGGAGAAAGCAGTGTCAAGTGGCCTTGACACCAAAAGGCTCATTGTACCATGTGGAGCATTGATCCAGAGCATTGGTCCTCGTGGACCAGGAGCTATGTGAACTCACTGGGCCCACACTCCCACCATGGAAAACTATTTATTGTTAGTCACCAGGAGGACATGAAGTTAGACACAGTTGAATCTATAATCATTATCAGCTAGACCAACATGCTCAGCTGACCTGCTTTCGTCTTCCCTCTACATCCCATAGTAGTTTAATGCCCGGTGAATACTATGCCTTCAGAAGAAAAAGGTTTTTTTATTTAAGTGAATCATTTCATGGACAAAGGAAGCTTTGTTTACTTTGTATGTCTTCTTCCCTTTTAGTCTTATTGCTCAATAAGGTTGCATACTTTCTATTTGAGGCAAACACTGTAAAGTGCAGACAAAAATTGCTGAGAAGAAAATTTATTCCAAACATGTTCTAACCCGGCATCACACAGTTACTGAAAACATGTGTTGTTACTGTCTTCGGAGCTGAACTTATACAAGTCCTAAAATGACACTTTGTAAAAATCTTATCATAAAACAGTAAAAATCTTAACATAAAACAGAAATGCAAGACATGACCTGTGTATTAAAGAAAATTTCAGCACAGTTGAAGAAAAACCTAAAAGACACAATAGTAGGTAGCAATGTGTCAGAATACCCACTGCCATCAAGTCGACGCCAGTTCATAGGGTCCCTATGGGAAAGAGTAGAACTGCCCCAAAGAGTTTCCAAAGAGTCCTGGCAGATCTGAACTGCCAACCTTTAGGTTAGCAGATGTAGTCCTTAACCACTAACACCACCAGCAACATGGACCGTACAAAATTGAGTTATATTATGAAATAGAGACTAGTGGGGGTTTCATTAAACAGAAGAGGGTGGAGTTAGCAATTAATGGTTGCTAAGAGAAGTAAGACTTCAAGAATGGGGACGATTTGGCAAAGAGGGAAAGGATCCCAGAACTAGGCATGAGTGGGAGCGTCTTCAGAAGACAGGGTGGGGACATGAGCAAATTCAGCTGTGGTTCATTTGAGGAGTTGCTGGGAAACGGTCAGACTGAAGTTGCATCATGTCTACAAGGGGCACACCAAGTTTTATCCACTACAGATGGTTAATTGAAGAATGTTGTAAGACTTGGACTCTGGATTGATTTTTCTAGTCTTCTTCGTACCTAGGCATGGTTTTGGTGATTAGTATTTGTTATATTACTTGAATAGAGTATCTTGTTGGTTAGTAAAGTGAATGAGTGAGTTCGAATATAAAGACTGCTGGAGAGTATCCTTCTTCAACAGTGTGTTGTCTTGAGATCACTGAGACAACATTACAACATTATGCTGAGTGACATCAGTCAGTGGCAAAAGGACAAATACTGTATGAGGCTGTTGGTATAAGGACTTTAAAAAAATAGACTTATGTACAGAAGAAAAGACTCTGAGGGTTCATCACAGCTTAGATAGGTGATAGAGATTAGAAATTTTGTTCATTTACCATGTCTTCAGAACTTAGAGTTGTATCTCTCCTTTAGTGGGCTCTGACTCTGACTTAATGTAATTATTTGCTAAATAAATAAATATATGTCATTCCTTAAAAAAAAAAAAAAAGGCTGACTGTTCTCGTACACTTCTCCACAGAGAAATTATTTATTTCTCTGCCATTTATTTTTGATGGTTTTCTCAGAGAAGATAAACATATATTCCAAGTCACTTTAATATTCTAGCAAAACTAAGGGTTTGTAATTGTCCTGTAAGTTTTCTTTATATTTATATTTATGTTTATAGTCTTGATAACTATAATCTTATGCTGTTAGTTACATTCTGGTATTTCTTCGTCATGCTCATTCAATCCAAAGTCTGTGTTTAGTTATGAATTAACGCATAACTAAAAAATATCTGTACACCGTGAAGGCATGCTTTGAAAGACACGGGCTCCTTTCTCTACTACAGTCATTGAAGACTGAATGCCTTTAATAATTCTAAGATTCATTGCCATCAAGTCAATTCTGAGTCTAGGCTTCCAAGGAGCAGCTGTTGGATTTGAAATGCTGACCTGTTGGTTAGCAGCCCATTCTTGAACCATTAAGCCACCAGGGTACCCATAAATCTGATTTAGCCCTGGAACTCAAAGAGACAATTAGCACACCATCCCAGTCTCTTGGATTAAGACTCCAACCGAAACAAAAAGAATCAGCTTACTGATTCTTTTTCTTTTTCTAGGACCTCTAGTGGCCAAATGGGGCTCTGCCTCCCAGCCCAGGGACTAGACTCCACAGGTGTCCCAAACCAAAACCAAACCACTACCGTTGAGTCGATTCTGACTCATAGCAACCCTATAGAACTGCCCCATAGAGCTTTCCAAGGAGCACCTGGCAGATTCAAACTGCCAATTTGTGGTTAGCAGATGTAGTACTTAACCACAATGCCACCACAGTATCCATAATAGGGGGCACATCTTTTCAACTACAAAATCAACTGGGGCAGTTACGAGAGTTCTTGCAACTGCCGTACTCTGGATGTCAGCAAATGTCCCCACTGAACTGTGGGACCTACAAAGAGATTCTTGTTTCGTGGCTGCAGAGACAAATTTCTCAAAGCAATTTAGAGCTATATCAGAAGGAACATGCAGAAGACCCTTAAAGACATTCTAGAACCTTCCCAAAGTCTCACATCCCAATTGGGCTGGGGTGCCACTGACATCTCTGAAGCAAATAATCAGATCTGATGAAATATTTGTATACTGCATCTTGAAAGTTGTACCAACCTAGTGTATCAGCGTACTTTTGGACTCAACGTGGTAAGAGAGCAAGGAAAATATTAGAGCAATTTTGTTTTTCTTAAAAACAAAAGCATTATTCATCACAGTCTGTGTCAACATAGTCATAAAGAGTACAAACCTTTCCTGTACTATTTTAACTCTTTTGTGCAGATTTTGGTTTTTTATCTGTAAAAGGGAGATATAAATAATATCTGAGCTGTAGGGCTGTTACAGGATTTTGCTAACAAACAGAGAGCTTTCATCATGATGCCCGGTACCTACATTATCTTTCCGTGAATGGCAATGACTGCAATAGTAATGACTCTTTCACTTTTTCTCCTCATTTTTAGTATCCAAACACATGAAATACCAACTAAACATGGATAAACCATTAATCTGACCTTAGAAAGCGTACATTTTTAGTAGAGAATCTGACACTCGGTATGGTGTTTGCAGACCGCTTGATGAGGAACAGGAGCGCAGTGGGAATTTCAACGTCCCTTTTAGAGCCCATTGCATCTGGCAGGAAGCCAGTTCTTTAATTATAACTTGCACTGTTTGGTCAGTGAGTTTAAAAAAGATACTGAAATCAGATGCACCCATATTTTATCCTCTGAATTTTAAAATTGTGGACTTCGGTGGACCAGAACCAAGTGAATTACGGGTCTCTCCCTGATGGGAACTAACTGGCCTGCTTTCCCTCCCTCCCTCTTCTCCACAGGTTATGCTCAGAGCCACAGACGTCAGGCTCATGCGCCAGCTGCTCGTTATCAATGAGAGCATCGAGTCCATCAAGTGGATGATCGAAGAGAAGGCCACCGTTACCAGCCGAGGCAGCAGCCTCAGCGGCAGCCTGTGCAGTCTGTTGGAGAGCCAGAGCACCTCCTTACGTGGCAGCTACAACAGCCTACAGGACGGCAGTGATGGCCTGGATGGCATCTCTGTGGGGAGCTATCTGGACACTTTGGCAGACGATGTCCCGGGCCATCAGACCCCCTCAGACTTGGACCAGTTCAGTGACAGCTCCATCATAGAGGACTCGCAGGCCCTGCACAAGCACCCCAAATTGGATTCTGAATACTACTGCTTCGGCTAATGACCCAGTTCTGTTTTTGTTTTTGTTTTTGTTTTGCATGGGACTGGTGTGCAATTACCTTGTATTTATCCTTCCTTTCCGCTGCTATTATTTTTGTTTTCTTTCTTTCTTTCTTTTTTTTGATAAAGCAACCTTTTTAAAAGAAGCTTATTTTGAAACTGCTTAACGGTATGTCTGTTGCTCCTAATATTTCTCATTTGGACTCCTTAATTTTTCTCTCTTTCATCTCTATTGTTATTTATTACGATGATTTTTCTCCCTTCTATTACAGTGGCACAAGTAAAGTAGGGAGAAAAGAATAAGCAATAATTGTGTTTTTGCTTTTGTTCTCAGAGCAAGGGGTCAGGGATTACATGAAAAACTTTGATAAATTTTACAATAAACCAAAGTCTGATAACAGTTAATTTTGCAGCCTTGGTGTTATTATTATTTTCAAGAATACAACAACATCATCATATCTCTCCTAAGGAGAAAACAAACTGTTGTGCTGTGTTTTTTGCCATGATTATGCTAAGGAACCTTACTCCTTCTTATAAGCCAAACTAGTTGCCACTGAGTGACAATTGTATATTTTGCACTAATTATTTTCCACAAACCATCTGCTTTATCTTCATCACAACAATCTTCTGATGTTGCTATTTGAAAACTGAGTAAGCAGAAGCTCACAGAAACTATTTAACTGGGTCCTATCTCCCAAGCTTACTGCTGTCAACTTGATTTTGACTCACAGCGACCCTATAGGCCAGAGTAGAACTGCCCCATAGAGTTTGCAAGGAGCAGCTGGTGGGTCCAAACTGCCAGCCTTCTGGGTAGCAGATGTAGCACCTAGCCACCATGCCACGAGGGTGTCCTCAAATCTTCCAGTAAATATCGAATTAGGATTTAAACTTTGATCTATCTGCTTCCTAACAACAGCACTTAGTAGTTCCTTTGGTATCCATCAAAATTGAATAATAAAATCAAGGTAAAGACACAAATATCAGCTCATGACAAAAAAAAAAAAAAAAAAACCAAAAAACCCAAACGTAGCCAATATTCTTCTCTCCAATCTGTGGGAACTCTGTTTTTCAATGTTGCATTTACTATGCCCTTTCTTGAGACCACATGTCCAGGTTCAGTTTCAGGCCTATACATCAAGCCAGGAGTTGGCTACACACTGTTCCTACTATGCAAGGACTGCCAATTAAGTTCACGAAGTCATCCTAGAAAAAAATGCTGCAGACCTCATTGCTGAATAGCACTACAGTCACCTTCAAAGTGCTCCCCTTGGGAAGCTATGCACCAATGCCAGTGTCTAGTCCACCCTTCAAAGTGATTTTGGAACTGTTTCTGGAATGGCCATCAGAACTGTCATGGTATTACCCTCAATGTCCTGAATGCCATCCAAATGACTTCCCTTCAATATTTTCTTTATCTTTGGGTAAAGTAAAAAACCATGGGGGAGGGGGAGGGAGGCCAGATCAGGTGAGTAGGGAGAGTGTTTCAATACAGTTATTTGTTTACTGGCTAAAAAGTCCCTCAGAGACAACCAGGCAGTTAAGTTCACAAATTTGCCTCTGCGCTGCTGTTCACAATGGCCATTCCAGAAAGAGTTCCAAACTCTGAAGTGCAGACTAGGTACTGTCATTAGTGCATAGCTTCCTAATGAGAGTACTTCAAAGGTGACCCTAGTGACAGTCAGCGATGAGGTATTACAAGACTTAGAACAATCAAGTTCACAGACTTAATTGTCAGACCTTGTATTTCCCTTTTCTGTTCATTTTTATATTCATCTTAATAAGGCCTGGTTGCTTGGTTATTCTGTTTAGGTTTAACCTGGAATTAAGTCAACCAAATTTTAGCACAGCTTGTTTACCAGAATAAAACTCAAGAGCATACATTATAACATAGGAGACAAAACATCCTTAGAATGGAGACTGATGAATTTGAAACAGAGGGTTAATGAAATACGTAAGCAAATGTCTACCATGTGGCAAGGAGAACATTCTCAGCAAAACGGGAAGTGGAATGACACTAAAAATGTAGACAGCGACAGAAGAACATTCTAGTTTTTATAAAACCCAACATTCACCTAGAAAAAGCCATGCACAAGAAAGATGATTTCTTTTCTCAGGGCACAGTTTTCAGATTGTGCATTAAATCTCGTAAATTTCTTTCATAACCTCTTTTTCCAACCAGCTGCCCCTATCCTTTGCCTATTCCTTGCCTTCCATAAATTTCCACCCTGGATTCATGTGTAAAAAAAGGAAATGAAATAGCCTAAGAGTATGATATGGGAAAAGCCTTTAGAGTAGCTTTCATTTATACTCTGCATTGTAAGGAAGCTGTAATGAACACTGGCAGAATACTGGAGGATATTTTTATCAAATTTATGAGTTTCAGTTCTCCTATGTTTCATATTTATTCTTTTTGGAGGAGAAGTATAGCATATATAGGATTTATACTTAGATGTACAGAGTCACATATAGACCAACACTGTTTAAATAGTTGATTTTGCTAAGAGAAGGGAAATACACAGTTAAACAGCACTAATTACTGACATATTCATTGGTCTCAAGAGAATGAACTCATATAATCACATTGCTTTCAGCTAGTGAACCCCATAACTAATCTCTGACCTGGAGCATTTGATATTTGATCTCTGCCTGTACCATGAGGAAACAGGGTAAAAAGTTAAAGCAAAAACATCTTTCAAAGTATTCTGCCTGAGTTGAGCTATGTTTTTCCAGAGAAAATGGAATTTTCCTCAGTTTTATTAATCTCTCCATTGTTATGGACTTGTCTGTTTTCTAGTGGGAGAAGAATGTTGGAGGTAAGAAATTCAGACAAGTCAAAACTAGTGCATTTGTAGGGTTTGCAAATAAAGAAGCCATAAGTGTTAACTAAACTTCAAGAAACCACAGTATTTATACTAGCAGTCAGCCCCCAAATACAAAACTTAAAATTTTTAGTATTTCTCAGCATTTAGAAATGTGACAGGAATTTCTTGCTTTTAAGTGGGATATAGACACTTGGAGCCACACCAATAACCTCAGTTAGTCATTTATATCTCCAGTTACATCAAAATACAACCTCCATGATATTAAAAGGTTACTTTGTGAATTTTATGTTGATGGCTCAGTAAGCATAATTTTCTGTCTCCATCATTCTTAAAATAATGTCTTCGTCTGGCTTCTTGGACCCCACTTCCTTGGATACCCTTATTTCCCATGGCCTGTTTAGGTTCAGACTCTGTTATTGGTTTGTTGTTGCATTCCTACTCTCCAAACATAAAACTTGCCCTAGGCTCAGATCTGAAACCATTTCTCTTCTAAAATGGCATTTGGTGGTTTTATCCAGTTTCACACTTGGAAAAGCCATCTGTGTACCATGACACCAAAAGGTGCATCTCTAGTCCAGGCCTCTCCCTAGACTCCAGTCTCCCACAGTCGTCTGCACCACAGTCTATCCACTGATGTCTGAGAAGCATCTCAATCCAAACACACCCAAAACTCAAATCATGGCTTCATTTGGTAATTTTTCCCCAGTTGAGTAAATGCTTCAACTCTTCCAATTTCCGTCCTAGTCTTCGGAGTCATTCTTAACTGCTCTCCATCTTTGACACTCCCCACCCATGCCAACATGCTCATCATATAAGCTGCACCTTAGGAATGCGTCCGTTATTTGAACTCTATATTGGGTGAGTGAGTATAACCCAAATGCTACCATGAACAACAAAATCCAGTGTAATGTAGCATCCTTCCGCCTGTCTGCTCTCACCTGGTAACACCCTCACCTCCTCTCATTGTGCAGCCTGACTTGCATCTTTTCTGTTCCTCAAAAATCTCAAAATACAGGCCTGTTCCTACCTCAGAATCTTTGCACATACAACTCCTCTTCCTGAAGTGTTCTACCAAATATGCATAAATCTGGATTTCCCCGTGCTTTTCCGTCACCCATCAAATGACAACTTATGTGCAGAGCTTCTGACATAGCCCTCTGAAACTCTCTGTCCTCCTTACCCTGATTTAATTTTCTTCACAGCTTTTGTCTTTACCCAGTATGTGTTTTTCAGGTGTACTCTCTGCTTTCCTGCTCAAAGATGTCAGGTCTAAGGGAACAAGAATTGGACTTTGTTTGCTGTCACCTCTTCCAGCACCTTAAACAGTGCAAAGGACAAAAAATCCATGCAATTTGCATCCTAGCTAGGTCTCTCTTATTCATGTTTATAGAAGAATTCTTAAAGGTCAAAGGGTAAAGTTTGCATGTCATATCTAAATTCAATGCAAAGGACTTAGTGTTTGTCCTTTTCTGCCTTCTCTTAAAGGGATGTTAACAGTCTTCTGCTGTACTCTTCCACATGACTTTTGAATCTCCTACCCTGTGTTCCTGATCAACAATGTCTACTTGAAAATCTCCAGGGAGAGAGGATTCACTTATTTCCTTGGACACATGCAGGAAGTGCTCATTGTCAGGTCATGTGAACTGTTGAAACAAGTGGTCTTACTTTATAGGGTGAGTGTATCAGGAAGAGGCAGCCTGCAGCTGATTTGATGATGAGCATCTTGGCTTTTCAGTTTTCCTTTTCCGTTCTGTGGAACTCTCTTCTCCTGCGAGGCTTCTGCCCTGATAAACCCATCCGCATAATACACTTATATTCAGCTTGTAGTTTCTGTGGGCCCAAATGACTAAACATTTAACATGACATGCTGGTCAATACCAGGACTGTCAATGGATTCTAACTTCCTGATAAAATATAACTTTATCAAAAAGATATGCTGAACCTTTTAACGAATTGAAGCATCAAAAAATTAGTGACATGTAGTTTTATACCGCTTAAACTCACTTGAAGGGATTTTCATTAATAGGATAAGAGTAGAAAGGATTTCTCTTCTGTACTCAGAGATTTGATTACAGTCTTTGGAGTACGTGATTTTTGGCTTCCTTTTCTGGCTGTGCCTCATGCTGTCTCTGGTTTCAGACAAGCTAATCTCTTTAGAATGTCATGTAAAAGTGACTGTTCTAGATTGCTAATACAGGGCACAAGTTGCTCTGCTTTAACTGCTTAGCAATCTTTCTTTTTCTTTTAGATATAAAATGAGTTATCATTAATTATAGTATCGGGCAAAAAATCATCATCGGGACTATCATTAACTTAAAGTTTGAATGACATTTTAAGAAACACTTGAAAATAATCCTAACAATATACAGAAAACATCATGCTTACAGATTTTTTAGCAATTCAGATCTGTTATGCTTTTTGTGTATCATATACTCAACCGACTACAGGCCTTTTCATATATTATCTCACGTCATTTTTTTAAACAAACATAGGAAGTAGAATTCTTTGATTGGTATAAATTACAGTTACCTGCAGAAATTTTCCGTTTCTTGTGTTTCTTGGTAGTCGCTTTCCCACTTTTAGTGCATGCTCCTGCCAGGTAGGAGCCTGTATCAGTGTGTGAAACTGAAGAGAGTTGGTGAATCATTACTGTGTTGACAGGGTATTATATTAGGTGTTGCATCCTGGATGTATGATTTTGTGAAACTTTTGTCTCTCCCTTTTCATTAGGAGATAAGCCTCATAAGTATATTTCCTCACATCTTGTGTGCTCATAAAAATGTACTTCCCACGTGAATAAGCTATTCTTATCAAAAACCAAACCTGCTACTACTGAGTCAATTCCAGCTCACAGTGACCCTATAGGTCGTAGCAGAACTGCCCCACGGAGCTTCCAAGGAGTGCCTGGTGGACTTGAACCACTGACCTTTTAGTTAGCAGACATAGCCCTTAACCATTATGCCACCAGGGTTTCCTTAGGCACCATTTCATCTTACTCTCCATTCATTCAACGCATCCAGGATTTGCAGCATCCCCACCCTGCTGTATTTGACTTGCAGTCTTCCAGAATTGCTCCGTGTGCTTCTGAGCTGCAAGTACTACTTTTGCAATAAAGAAGAATGTATCATAGTGGCAATTTTCAAGAGAGAGAGAAATTCCTGTAAGTTATTCTCAGGAACCCTTCATTCTCAGGTGCCACTCATTGCATCCAGGTGTGGAGGCATCACTGCTCAGCTGTGAGTTGTTGTTCTGCAATCTTTGGGGACTGCTCCTGTTGGTGACCTATAAGTACTATGCTTGCAACAAGAAGAACACACTGTAATATACTTTTCCTGAGATAAAGATTCCTTTGATTTTATTTATTTGGGAAGGCATGGGACAGGGGGGCAGTACAAGATGCTCACCCAAAAGATGGTGAGCATTTCTCTATCAATGGCTCTAGAAGGTGCTGCAGAGAATGTGCACTGAGTGAAAGGAGACTAGAACAAAACACGTGCAGGCGTTTCCGGGTGCCTTCATGTGTTACCCCATGTTTTGAAAAGTTTCATGAAATAAAATAGAAAAGCTAAAATGATTTTATCCTTGTCTTGTATTTCCAGTAGTTCCTACATCTGGTGTCTGCTGGGACATGAATCCCACATAATATGCATGAAAATCCATGTTTCATAACAAAAATTCAGAAAGGTCCTTGAATAAGCATGACTGCCATTGCCAAGCCAAGCCAAGTGCCGTCGAGTAAATATATAATACCAACAAAAAATTAAAAGGGAAAAGTAATTTGGACTTGAAGGTAAGAAAATGAGACTCAACGAGTATAAATAATTTACTCAAGTTGATTTATAGTGATGGTCAGATAGAAGGTTCTGACTTGGCTTTTCCAGACTCCAGAACTTCTTCTGCAGCGTGTAGATTATAGCATAGAAAGATGATACTTGACTCAAACGGTCTTTTCTTGGCCTGAGATGAAGAGAAGTTTTGCCTGTGAGTAGTTTGTTTATATCCAACACGCATTTCATAAGCTCAGCCATCACACTACCTATTCTAGAAGGCTTTAATGTGGTTTCACCAAAGCAAAAGAAAGATTTCTCGGAATAAATGTGAGAATAATCAAAAAGTATGATGGAAGGAGGAAACGAATTAGATGTGTAGAGAGGTTGAATTCCTCGCACAGCAGGTAGAGTCTGTATTTCTTGAACTGAGCTTCATTGATTGATGTATCAGTCTTACACTACTTCTGAGTAATCACAATTGTCATTGTTTAACAGTTCACTTGCGCATGAAACCCCATTAAGCACTAACAAACACTCTTTCAAATCTTCTCAGTTATCATTGTGGATTGTCTTTTTGTAGCGTGCTGACCCATGCTACGCTAGCCCACACTCCCCATGGGTCAGATAAGCTAGTGCCACAGTCATGGCACATCTAATTGTATTTACGAGCACTAGCTAAATTCCAAACATTACCCAAAGTTGGCATTTCTTCAAGTTGTTAACATCGTATATAGGGCCTGTTTGTCCACTGTGGGAGGAAGAATTTTCAAAGCCTGCATTATTTCATTCTTCTCTAATGAGAACTCATGGACCAAAAAGGAAATGCCATATTTTTTATGTTTTTAGATTATTTGCTGGGTAATTGACCACAATTATTTTTACATCAGCCAAAGCCATCTATAAATCACATACAGTTCTAGCTATGAACTCTGCATTTCTTTCCTCTGCTGCAAAGGAATCTATGTAAGGAGTCAAGGATCCCGAACTCATTTATCACTGATTCGTACCAGTCTCTTGTTGCTTTGCATGCCTTTTAAAGCACTGTCTCTGTGCTTTTTTGTGGAAGACTCTATGCAAACTTGTTAGAAGTGACTCCCCCTGGCAATCTCCAAAAATTGTCTCTATCATGAAAAATGACTATATTCTACTGAACCCTCAAAGGTCAGATTTCTTTTTTTTTATTTTAATTTTTTAATTCAGGGGTTGCATCATGTTAAGTCCTGAATGACAGCCAGAGGGCATGTGGTAGAACAAACCTTTTCACAAATAGGGAGAATGGGGTCTTTCTTAGGCACTGTGTAATGGACACTGTGGCGGTTTGTGTTTCTAAATTTCACTTTAAAAAGTGATCAAACTCAGATTAGCAGCATAGTGTCAATGGCGCAAGTTTTTTATTTTTTTCCCCTTCTTAATTTTATTGTGGTGAAATACATAAAACACAAAATGTGACATCTTAACTATTTTTAAATGCACACCTCAATGTCAGTAAGTATATGCACCATGTTATACAACCATTACTACTATATATTTCCAAAAGTTTTCACCAGCCAAATGGAAACTCAATATCCCTTAAGCAATAACTTTCCATTCCTCCCATCCACAGCCCCTGGCAACCACTAATAAGCTTTTGCCTCTATACGTTTGCTTATTCTAGATGCTCTACATAAGAAGGATCATATTCATCCTTTTTTGATTGACCTGTTTAACTGGGCATAATATTTTCAAGCTTCAGCCACGTTGTAGCATGTACCAAAATTTCATTTATCTTGGTGGTTGAGTGATCTAACATATGAGAATACCACATTTTGTTTATCCCTTTGTCCACTGAAATAGACATTTAGGATGTTTTCACCTTTTGGCTACTGAGCATACTGATATAATCAATACTGATTTGCAAGCATCTGTCTGAATCTTTGCCTTTAAGTCTTTTGAGTAGGAATAGAATTAATAGATCATATGATAATTATATATTTATCTGTTTGAGGAAATGTGCAACTGTTTTTCATAGAGGCTGTACCATTTTACATTCCCATCAGTGATAGATGAAGATTCCAGTTTCTCCACATCTTCATCAAAACTGCTATTTTCTGTCTTTCTGATAATCCTAGTAGGTATTAAGTACAGCTGAAGGTTTTTAAGTATAAAACAAATGAACAAAAATAATGGGTACCAGCCTCACCCGAGGTACTCAAACCTCAGGGAGCTATGAGAATTACCCGAGAATGTGTTTAAATGCAGAAATACAACCCCCAGAGATTCTGACTCATGATGCAGTTGCTCCTGATTCTGATTCAAAGGGTCAGAGGACCACATACATCCACTCAGGACACTCATGAGCATGGACTAACCCAGGCCAAGTTCATCTTCATTGTGACCATGAGGGCAATGTGATGCTGCTTTTGGTATCCTATATTATTTCCACCTGTGTTAGCATGAGAAGATACAAAGTGATCAATAACTTTCATTTCTGCATAACTATAAACTTGGAACTTCATTTCTTTGTGGACATTTTTCAATGTTGATGAAATACACTTCTTATTAGTTGGGAAAAAAAAGGTTTCATTTCAATTGTACATAAAATCCACCCACTGTCGTTGAGTCAATTCCAACTCCTAGAAATCCTATAGGGCAAAGTATAACTGCCCCATACAGTTTCCAAGGAGTGCCTGGTGGATTAGAGTTATCAAACTTATGGTTAACAGACATAGCATTTAACCACTATGCCACCCGGGTTTCCTAATTGTAGACAGTGTCACATGAAAAAAGGAAGAAGAAAGTTATTTAAGGAGTGGCATGGCATACTCATTAATCTACAGTTAAAGGGGTGGTAAAATGTGTAGGCAAGTCTCTAGGTGGCACTAACAGTTTGCACGTAGTTGCTCACTAAGAGGTTGGTGGTTAGAACACATCCAGCGGAGGCATGGAAGAAAGGCCTGGCAATTTGCTTCTATAAAATTGTATAAACAAGAAAACCTTAAAGAGTTCAGTACAACTCTGTAACAATTAGGACTCAGGGTTGCCTTGAGCCAGAACTGACTCGCCAGCAATAATATAATGTGTCAAGGCTCTGGTTTCAAGACACCAACATTCTGCCAATTACTCAACGTACAAATTTGGAATTGGTAAGTTTCCTTTTCTGAGTTGCAGTTTGACACCTGCTTTAAAGGACTGTTCGAGTGAATTAATACTTGGAAAGTATTTAAGATACAACCTAGCACATGGAAGTACTTAATAAACAATACTATTATCATTTCAATAAATATTTAAGTAAGTGTAAGAGTCTGTTTTATGTCTAAGAAACGAGAAGTTAAGACTAGCTCAATGCAGAGCAAATAATTTAGCTATACCTGCTGTTGTATATATCTGACAGCCTTCCCAACTGCTTTTTCACTTGATAGCCTCTTCTACAGCTAGATAGTTACACTTGAAGTCATTCTTTTAGCTCTCAATGGTCACAGGACAAAATTTGAGCCGATAAACTGGCAGAGTCTTCTGGAAAACCACTTGCTGACTTTGAACTGTTTATATAAACTATTCCTGAACTCAGAATATTTTGAATTTCTCACATCCGTATTTCCTATGGCAGTTGTAAAATTCTTGCAGGAAAATACATTAAAAGTGAAACTGGCATTTTAAGATTGTTAATATATAGTACCAACAATGAATTAAACAAACCGAACTTAGTTGTTTTTCTTCTGTCGTCAAGGTCACCATAATGGAGTTAATAAAACTGAAGCTTTCATGCATGTGCATATACACACACTCTGTTGTCATTGCATCAAATGTTACTCACAGCAAACCTACAGCACAGAGTAGGGCCTCCACGGAGTGCCTGTGAGATTCGAACTGCCATCCTTTTAGTTAGCAGTATAACTCTTAACCACTGAGCCACCAGGTTTTCTATATATATAAAACACAACATGTCTTTTTTTGTCTCAGTGGTTCAAGCTCTGGAGGGTGACAGTCAAGTCTTCAGAACGATCAAAAATGAAACACCAAACCCACTGCCATCAAGTTGATTCTGACCCATAGAGACTTTACAGGACAGAGTAGAACGGCCCCCTGGAGTTTCCAAGGAGCACCTGGCAGATTTGAACTGCTGACCCTTTGGTTAGCCGCTGTATCACTTAAACTCTATACCACCAGAGTTTCTCAGAATGATCAGAAGGTGTTAAACTCAGAATCTGTTTTCTCAAATTTAGTTTTTGGAAATCAACCAGAGAGCAGAGAGAATTCTTTAAACATCAAGGCTTTTCAAAAAGCATTGTTAATTTGTGACCTCAAATTTCACTTTGAGTTATGTTTAAAAATATGAAAAAGAAATATTTATATAATAAGTCACTTTCTTCTAGATCTCTTTCATATACAATAAGAAATAAGTGTTGATGTCTTGCAATGACAGATTTGGGGTAGATGGTAAAAATGATAACATTTATGAGTAGCATTAAGAACATAGCTGTAGCTGACCTATTTTTTCCAATTAGATTTGTCAAATCAGTCTGTGAGAAAATAGTAAGTGACAAAATGATGGCTAGTGATACCAGCTCCATAGGGTCACTAACTATTTGGAATAAAGCTGATGGCAATGTCTTTTTTTTCCTAATCACAGCCCAAACCACTGCCATTGAGTTGGTTCTGACTCATAGCAACCGTATAGATTAGAATAGAACTTCACCTATAGAGTTTCCAAGGAGCACCTGGTGGATTTGAACTGCTAACTACTTAACCACTTAACCACTATACCCCCAGGATTTCCGTTTTTATCATGGGATCACTTTAATTCAAAAGAAAGTTCACCAAATTCCATATCAGAAATCTATCATGACTCTTTTTGTTTGCAGAAATGGGAAAGGTGGTACCAAATATGGTGTGGTTTCCACAGCATGACTGGTGTCAATAAGTAACACGTAGGTAAAAGGGGTAAACGGGAAAATGCTAGGTTGTGTGTAATTTTGCAACAATAACAACAACCAAAAAAGGCAAGGGCCACAGATGCTCATGCCAGTTAGACAATAACCATCACTTCATGGGATTAGTGACCTTGGTTTGGGGCTTAGGGCCACAGTCATGTGGGACAACTGGCATAGTATAAATTCTTAAAGTTTGTCCTACCTTCCAGCATGGTAAGTAGTATTTGGGATCTTAAAAGCTGACATCTAAATTGCACCCATTGGTTCTTTATTTGTGTAGAAGAAAAGAGAAAAAAGGAAACCCAAGAAACATAGCAGAAACTCACTGCAGGGTTGTCTACGTGAATCACTGCCTTATCGACCTTAAGACCAGAAGAACTAGATCATGCCTGGAAATCACTACTAAACATTCTGATTAGGAGCACGATAGATGAATCCTTTTTTTTATTTTTATTTAACGTAACTGAATGAAAATGTACATTCACATATAAATTTACATGCCCCCCTATATGCAGCTTCCACTGCTCTCCCTGTCCGGTGACTGCACACTATTCCGCTCTGCTCCATACCTGTCTCATCCTCCCAACAGTTAGATGAATCTTGATAAAAAAGGAAATGTTTAACAGAATTTTAAGTTCTTAAAGAATCCAGACTTACCAGATCTCTCAAAGCTAGAGTAGTCCTCAAGACTATGGCCCTGAGTTATTCTTCAAACCTTGAATTGAAACTATTTACTGAAGTCACTTTAAACTAAATAAAATTTAACTCTAAGAGGAAAGATTGTCTTCTTGGGAACTATGACACTTGAAAAAAAAAAAAAAACAACTATGTAAGATCAGAGAATCAAAAGCTATTTTAAAGCATAGATGAGAAGGCTGGGGGAGGGGCAAGGAGATTAAGTAAGCAGGAATGAAATAACTAGAAAAGAAATAGAAAGAATGTTGACACAATGTGAAGAATGTAATCAACGTTATTGATCATTACATCTAGAAAATGTGGCATGTGAGCAGGCTTTGCTGTGTACCTTTTCACTAAATATAAAATCAAAGAAAAAAAAATCTACGATGACTAAATCCATGCATCTATGGATGACTGATTTTTCTCAAGGGTGCCAACTGCATTCAACGAGACAAAAATAGATTCTTCAGCAAGTGGTGCTGGGAAAACTGGTTCTCAACGTATAAAAGAATGAAGTTCATCTACTAAAAGACCAGAATTGATGGCCCAGCAGCCTGGAGGGTCCCCTGGGAACAGGGCTCCTAGGCTTGCTGCTGGTCCAGACTTGAAACCAATACTGAGGTCAACACTTCAGACTAAGAACGGACTGGGCTCTGGGACAGAGAGTGAGCATCTGGTGTGTGTACTTTATAGTTTTATACATTTATAGAAAGCTGTCCTACGTATTTCTTTCTAGAGGGGAGAGGACAGCATGGAGAGGACAGAAAAAGTGTTTGTTGGGTAGATACTAAAGCATGAAAAGGAGGAGTGTGCTGTTACAGGGTGCAAAGAGCGGATACAGTTGTAGAGAGGCTGGTATGCAAAATTGACTAGGATTGCATACTTTCACTTAACCATAATCATCGTAGTAATAAATAAAGTTCAACTCATACCTCACACCATATTTGAAAATTAGCACAAAATGGATCAGTATCTTAAATATAAGAACAAATCCCGTAATACTCTTAGATGAAAACACAGGAGTAAAATTTCAAAGCCATGTTTTTGACAATAGCTTTTTAAATATGACACCAAAAGTATAAGCAACAGAAGAAATAAAATAAAGTAGAATTTATCAAAACTAAAAACTTTTCTGCACCAAAGGACTTTGTCAAATAAAATTTTCTATAAAGCAATACTACATTTTAAATGCCATAATTCCAAAAAAAAAAAAATTCTGGGGAAGATTATCAGCTATTACTGAAACTTAAGTTTAATGCTCTAATCTTTAGTTTAATGCTCTGATCGTATCCACGAAAATCCTTTTCTAAAACCAGCAAAAGCTATCATGACTAAGATTGGATCTATTTAACCTAGTGCTGATTATATTGCAGATGCCCAAAAGTGTATGTTATTGAATTAATACCAGAAAAATAAGTCACTAATTAGTCATTTGCCAGAAAGCCTTCCAACATTGTTTGCATAGTTTTGAATCACGTTCATAATTTGATTTGATATAACCTGATTTTGTAATAATGATTTTCAGATCTCGGACTGGCAGATTCACTCTTTTGATCTGCATATTATTCATGTGTAGCTCTGCATGGTTTCATAATTAACCACTGATAAAATGGCTCTCACTGAATTTATGTTTATTTGAAAATGTCTCTATTTATAGATGCTTCATTTCTTAGTTTAGCCTACAAAGTTAACTACCACTTTAGTTTGTAATTTAGACTTGACTTTAATCTGAGTCAAATTCTCACAAAAGAAACAAAAATTGAATTTCTAGCTTCAAGAATCTAGTAGAATTATTTGAATTTAAACCAACTCATAGTAACCCTGCAGACCAGAGTGGAGTTGCCCCATAGGGGTTCTAAGGATCAGCAAGCTGGTGGATTCAAATTCCTGACCTTTTGGGGTAGCAGCCCAAGCTCTTAACCACAGTGCTGCCTGGGTTCCTTCAATGTATGAATAGAAAAATACATTACATACAGATAAAAGGCGATGGAGGAAGCTGAGCTATACGTGACTTTCTGAATTAAAATACTATGCGATTTTAAGATTTCTGATAAAACAAAATGTGTAACTAGTACACACTTAATGTTGTGAAGACTAGTAAGACAACAGAAAAAGAAGGAAAACACGTTTTAGGAAGACAAATATCTTTTGAGTTGTGCTTCATTTGCTGTATGTCTACCTTGTTCCACTGAGTCGGGTGCTGTGTTGGAGATAAGGTCAAAAACAGAAAAAGCAGAATGTATTTTAAATAGTTAATGGTTGCTTGAATAAGCAGAATGATAAAGTATCTTAAATTCTTAGATTAAGGTAGAAATCACAATAGTATTTTTTTTAAAAAGGTATTCATTGGCTTTCTTGCTACCCGCTACAAAATATAATTTATAGACAAAGTCTGATTACATGGTCACTGGCTTTCTGAGAAAAGGCATAATAGATGCCGCAGAATTGGTGAAGCCAAAAGATAATGCCCGCTTTGATTCAGAGACACAAGAACCTGGAAAAAGGTTTGAGTATTGATGAGAAAGTTGGAGGACTAGGGACACTGATGGAAAGAGTTAGAAACAAATAGTCCAATTGCAAGGCAGTTGAGAAACATGAGGAAGCTGTTCCAAAATGTGGAATTCTAATTGAATAAAGAAAGGAAATCTGAGGCAGATGACTGGGAGGTGTTGTAGGATGTTTTGTGGTGTAACTTTTTTGTGTCATTAAGAATCTTTCCTCAAGTATTAATGCTGCTCTTCAATGCTTTTTTAGATGGGTTTGTGTGTCTCTCCAAGTGGATCTATGTGTGAGCTTATACTTAAGCATAGCTGAGATTTTAAGACAGTCCACATGTGCTTGAGTTATTGAAAGTTATGCTTGAAGTGTTATCAGAAAAGAGAAATGAGTCGCTTATTCTATAAATGGGTGGGTGGGTGGGGTAAACGGAAGCTGTCACAAAAATACTCTTTGAATAAAGACTTAAAAGATGTCAAGGAAAGACAAAACTACATGTGGAAGCAGGTTGGTGACTTTTCAGTTTAAAGATAATGAATAAAGTTGGGAAAATCAGGCATTATAAGCCTAGTGACGGGATGCAATAGGAAGTGAACAGCATCATTTAAATTTTAGAACCTAAAAAAAGTAGGTGCTTCCATATTTTAGTCACTTTTAGATCAAGGTCAGCAGTTCAAATCCACCAGGCACTCCTTGAATACTCTAGAGGGCAGTTCGACTCTGTCCTCTAGGGTCGCCATGACTCGGATCCAACTCAACGGCACTTGGCTTTGACCAGAGTTTAGGAAGTATATAAAGGAACAAGTTAAAGTACATCAAAATGCAATGCCCCCAAACAAAGACATGGATATTCTAGAGGGCAGATGGATGCATTGATATAAGACACCAGTGTCATAAAAAGAAGAGAAAGAGGGGTAACTGATAAGGGATTTAAATTAAGACAATACTATGCAAAATAAATGGTCTTCCAATAAGGGTGTTCTGTCTTTGAACTTGAATAAAACAAGTTTGTAAATGATATCCTTTTCATTGATGTGTTACTTTGAAGTACATTTGATGACATTACTCGCGAAAAGAACTTCAGGTAAATGGCTGCCACGACACCTTCCAAATGGAACCGGAAATAATCAGTTCTCATAGCCTGGTGTCTTTTGTCATTGACAGTCACAGCTTTTCCTTGTTCATCTTGGAAAAACTAAGGGCCAACAATACCACCAGACCAAAATCCACACCAGATGGTAACTTTCAGGGGATGAAGCCAGTGTTAATGGACCTCCATTGGATTCCCATCACTTCAAAGGCGACAGTTCTTTTGTTAACAGAACCATTTATCCAAAAATCGGCCCAGTTGCCAAAAATGATTTTTTGGCCCAAATCAGGGTCAGCTTTCAATTGGTCCAGAGCCCAGTCAGCAAATGTATGGTGCAACTGATGATCGTTGGACTTCAGTTCTTCAGTTAAAACAATTTTGTAAGGGTAAAGCTTCAAATCCAAGTGAAGACTCTGCCAAAACAGTGGTCAAGAAAAGGCCCATTTCTTGTGCCCAGCAAGAAATCGATCGGGATGGATTCCGCTGTGCCCTGTGACAACAGTGGCAACGTTTTCATAGGAATTTGCAGTTCCTTGACCCACTGGTGACATCTGATTGACAACAGACCCGTTTTTCTCAAATTTCTTGACTAAACATTGAATTGCTCTTTCCGTGGAATGATTATGCGCATCATAAATTTCACATGCAGCACGGAATGTTTGGTGAATGGAACACTCATTTTGGTAACAAACTTGAATAATTTGAACACGTTGCGGAATCGTGCAATTTTTCATAGCGATTTGTCAAGACTAATCAAAAATGTGCTAAATATGGCTGCTATCACTTCAGAGATACTGGCCCTTGAGCTTTAAAAACTAGAACATCCTTTTTGGAAGACCCATTACCGTATGTGGCCATTGTTGAAGCTAAATTTGAAAGAAATCAACTAGAAAGAAAGATTTTGGGAAGTCAATTTTCTTAAAGTGAACGTAGATAATGATTATATATATTTAAAAGTTCTCATTAAGAATTTATATCGCAGCACTTAAGGATGAAATGATACCATGACTTCAATTTACTTTCAAATAGTCCAGTTAAAATTGTGACCAAAAGCCAAAGAAAAAAAAAAGGCACCAAATCAGTGCAGACTTACAGAAGCCCCACGTGTGTCTGTGTAGAACTGTGCTCCACAGGGTTTCCAGGGGCTGATTTTTTTTTTTTTTTAAGTAGGTCACCAAGCCTTTCTTCTGGGTGCCTCTGGATGGACTTAACCCCCACCATGCTGAGACTCTAGCGTCTGGGTTAGAGGACAAGAATGTTGCAGAGAAGATACAATTGATGATAAAACAGATTAGTATCAGATTGTGACACTGTCAAGTATTTGAACTTTTTCCAGTAGAAAATAAGGAAAGAGAGATCAAGGGGAACTGGAACAACCTTCATGAGTCAACTTGAATTCAACAGAAGACTTGATGAAGGCCAAATAACCACCCAATATATTTGCTATTAAATAGAAACTAAGAGTGAAATGTACGGCCACATGTAAATTAGCTATTTGTAGGCAAACCAAGAATTATTGCTTCATGACCCATGTTTATTTTCAAGCAAGCAAAGAAAAATAAAATGTGTCCCTGACACATTGAAACAATCTATGAACAACCAACCTAAAAATTAATTGCCAATTTTTAGGAAAAAAAGTATGTTCATTTCAAAATGAAAACAGATGTTACTGAGATACTTTAAGAATGACTTTCTCAAGATAGTTTTGGGTTTACTGTAGCAACAGGGGGCTGCAAACATTCTCCCACAAAACAGACATTCCACTAGCAGCAAAAAGAAAAAGTAAGCTTAATATCACCCTTCACTAACCTTTCCTTAAAAGAAGCTTTGGCATGTAGCTAAAAATAATGAGTAACAGTAAGTGGATGGTTTGCTTCTAAAAATAAGTACATTGTAAAAAAAATGTACACTGAATATATGGAGTATATTATCCATAGGATACTGAAATGCAGTAACTGTCTTGAATGGAAACCCTGGTGTTATAGTGGTTACGTGCTAAATCTGCTAACCACGAGGTGGACAGTTCAAATCTGCCAGGCACTCCTTGGAAACTCTAACAGGGCAGTTCTACTCTGACACATATGGTCACTGTGAGTCGGAATCGACTCTAAGGCAGTGGGTTGGTTTCTTTTGTTTTGGGGTTCTTTTTGGTATGAATTGAATTATGTCTCCCCCAAAATGCATGTATCAGTTTGGTTAGGCCATGAGTTCCAGCATTGTATGATTGTCTACTATTTTGTTACTTGAGTTTTTGGTTGTTTTTTTTTTTTTTAATGTGTTGTAAATTCTGTTACTATGACTGAGTGGAGATCCGTTAGTGGCAGCTACATTGATGAAGTCCAAGATTAGATAGTGTCTTAAGCTAATCTCTTTTGAGATATAGAAGACAGAAGCAAGCCAAGAGACTGGGAGACCTCGTACTACCAAGAAAAGAGTATTGGGAGTAGAGTTCACCCTTTGGACTTGAAGTTCCTGGGCTGAGGTACTCCTGGATGACGGAAAGACTGATGCATCACAGGGACTCTAAGCTTTCACTTAGAGTCAGCACCTTGAATTCGGACTTCTGCCTTACTGGTCTGTGAGAGACCAGATTTCTCTTTGTCAAAGCCATCCACTTGTGGTGTTTCTGTTATAGCAGCATTAGGTGATTAAAATAGTAACTATAGTCGTGGTACTCATCCACCTGAAAATCTAAAATTTGTTTAGCATCATTTGTTAAATAAATTTACTTTTCCACTGAATTGCCTTGACAATTTTTGAAAATCAGTGGACTGTATGAGTAATGTTCTACTATGAAAATTTCTGTTTTGTTTCATTGATTTGTTATGTCTACTTTCACAATTGTCTCACCATTTTGCATAATATGACTAATGCAAGCTGTAAAATGAGATGGTATAAATTCTCCCACTTTATCCCTTTTCCCTAAATTGTTTTGACTCCCCGGATTATTCACATTTCTTTATAAAAAATTTCTTAAAACAAAAGTCTGCTGTAATTTCGATGGTTATAACACTTTCACTGTCAACAGTTACTAGCATAACAGTGTAACGTGTTGGAGAATTCCATTTATTTAGGTTATTTCAGTTGCTCTTAGTAGGTTTGCACGTTGTTTTTAAATTTAAGTAGTTTGTATTTTTAGGTGCTACTTAAATAGAATTTTTTACTTTAATTTTCTTCTTCATCACAAATACATTTTTTCACCAACACCAATGGCAACTACACATATAGACCTCATCAGGTGGAATGCACAGCAATCAAATAGACAACGTCTGTGGAAAAGGACATTGAAAAAGTTCCATATTAGCAGTGAGAAAAGACCAACTGCTGAGTATGGCACAGGTCATCCATTGCTCATATACAAGATGAAATTAAAACTGAAGAAAATTAGGAGAAGTCTATGAGAGCCAAAACACAACTTTGAGTATATCCCACCTGAGTTTAGAGACAATCTCAAGAACAATTTTGATGTGCTGAACACTAAAGACCAAAGACCAGACCAATTGCGGAATGACATCAAAGACATTACCCATGAAGGAAGCAAGAGGTTATTGAAAAGACAGGCAAGAAACAAAGGGCAAATTGGATGTCGGAAGAGACTCTAAAACTTGCTCTTGAACGTTAAGCAGCTAAAGCAAAAGGAAGGAATGCTGAAATAAAAGAACTGAACAGAAGATTTCAAAGAGCGGCTCAAGAAGACAAAATAAAGTATTATAATGACATGTAGAAAGAGTTGGAAATAGAAAACCAAAAAGGAGGAACATGGTCTGCATTTCTCAAGATGAAAGGAATGAAGAAAAAATTCAAGCTTCTAGATGCGATAGTGAAGGATTCTACAGGAAAAATATTAAACAACTCAGGAAGCATATGAAGAAGATGCAAGGAATACAGAGAGTCAGTATTCCAGAAAGAACTGGTCGATGTCCAGCCATTTCAGGACGTATCATATGATCAGGAACCAATGGTACTGAAGGGAGAAGTTGAAGCTGCATTGAAGGCATTAGTGAAAAACAAGGCTCCAGGAATTGATGGTGTATCAACTGAGATATTAAAACACACAGATGCAGCACCAGAAGTGCTCACTCATCTCTGTCAAGAAGTTTGGAGGACAGCCACCTGGCCAACCACCTGGAAGAGATCCATATTTATGCCCATTCACAAGAAAGGTGATCCAGCTGAATATGGAAGTTACTAAACAATGTCACTAATATCAAGCACTAGTAAAATTGTGTTAAAGGTCATTCAAAAGTGTCTGCAACCGTATATTGACAGGGAGTTACCAGAAATTCAAGCCAGATTCAGAAGAGAATGTGGAACCAGGGCTATAATTGCGGACGTCAGATGAAAGCAGAGAACACTAGAGAAATGTTTACCTGTGTTTCACTGACTGTGCAAAGGCATTTGACTGTGTGGATCATAACAAATTATGGGTAATGCTGTTGAGAACGAGAATTCTGGAACACTTAATTGTGCTCATGAAGAATCTGTATGTGGATTAAGAGGCAGCCATGCAAACGGAAGAAGGGACACTGCGTGGTATAAAGTCAGGGAGGGTGAACATCAGGGTTATAACCTTTCACCGTATCTTTTCAATCTGTATGCTGAGCAGATAATTCAAGAAACTGGACTGTATGAAGAAAAATGAGGCAACAGGATTGAAGGAAGACTCACTGACAACTTGTGTTATGCAGATGATACAACCCTGCTTGCTGGAAGTTAAGAGGATCTGAAACACTTACTGATGAAGATTAAAGACCACAGCCTTTGGTATATGAGTTACACCTCAACATTAAGAAAACAAAATTCCTCACAGCTGGACCAGTAACCAACATCTTGATAAATGGAGAAAGGATTGAGTTTGTCAAGGGTTTCATTTTACTTGGCTCTGCAGTCAACACCCATGGAATCAGCAGTCAGGAAATCAAAAGACACATTGCGTTGGGAAAATCTGCCACAAAGGACGTCTTTAACGTGTTAAAAAATAAAGCTGTCACCTTGAAGACTAAGTCACTCTTGACCCAAGCCACGATATTTTCAATCAGATCATGTGTATGCAAAAGCTGGACAATGAGCAAGGAAAACAGAAGAAGTGACATCTTTGAATTGTGATGCTGCGGAAGAATGCTGAATGTACCGTGGACCACCAAGTGAACGAACAGATCTGTCTGGAAGTACAACCACAGTGCTCCTTGGAAGTGAAGATGGTGAGACTGCATCTTATGTAATTTAGACATGTCGTCAGGAAGGGTCAGTCCCCGGAGAAGGACATTACACTTGGTAGAGCGGAGGGTCAGTGCAAAACAGGAAGACCCTCAATGAGATAGACTGGCACTGTGTCTGCAACAATGGGCTTAAGAATAAAAACAATTACAGGTGTGGTGCAAGCTAATATTATAACTAATGGTAGGGCAGTGTCTTGTTACGTTGCACGTAGGGTTACTATGGGTCAGAACTGACTCAGTGGCACCTAACAACAACAACACTTAAACAGAATGATATTTTTAACAATGTTTTAAAAGTTTTCTAATTTTTGTTGCTAGTATATAGCAAATACAGTTAATTTTTATATATTGGCCTTGTGTCTTGTGAATTTAATGAATTTGTTATTTCTAATGGAATTTATACAGATTTCTAAGTGTTTTCCATATGCTAAATTATGTTGTCAGTGAATACAGTTTTATAGCTTCCTCTTCCATATGAAGAACCTTGCTGGCATCTGGTTAAAAGCTTGGCTGCTAACCAAAAGGTCATCGGTTTGAATCCATCAGCTGCTGCTTGGAAACATGATGGAGCAGTTCTACTGTGTCTTGTAGGGTCATTATGAATCAGAATTAACTCAATGTCAACAAATTGCTTTGTTTTTTTTCTGTATGCATGTACTTGTTTCTTCTTACATTGTTACAATGGCTAGGATATTCAATACATTACAGAGAACAAAAGTGGTAAGAGCTGATATTTCTCACTATTTCTTGGAATTAAAGAGTAAAGAATTCAACTGTTTACCATTAGATGGGTTGTACATGAATTCACTTCATCCAATTGAGCACTGATTCAGTCCATTTCCCAAAGCGAACAGCCTGGATGAAAGAAGATGAGGTGACTCTGTCTAATCTCTTTGTCAGTGTGGTAACTGGACCTCTGGGTTGTTGTCATGTGCCAGCGAGTTGATTTAGACTCATAACAACCCTATGTGACAGAATAGAACTGCCCCATAGGGCTTTCTAGGCTGTCATCTTTACAAAAGTCAGCAGGTAAACATGTCTTTGTCCCACAGAGCTGCTAAGTGGGTTGAAGCAGCAAACCCTTCCACTAGCAGCTCATTGTTGTACCATTATGCCATTAGGGCTCCTCTACCTCTAGGGACACAGTCTAATATTTGCTAGGAAATGTGTATTTCTGTACAAACTGTTCCTTATAGGGTATTTCTGGTTAATACAGAATTATAGTAAATAAAACCGTGAATCTAGACATTTACGAAGCACAGTTTCCTAGGGAGTGTCACATAAATTCTTTAAGGTATAAAAGGGAAATGCCTCATAATGGAGATAGTCTCCAATGTTTAAGATAACTATCCACGCCCTTTACTTAAAGACCTCCTTTGTTCTAGGCCAAAAAACCTGTAGAGAGCCACACTTGATGTTCCAGATACCCAGGGCTTCAGCTGAGTATCTTGATGGCCAGAATTCTTAAAGATTGTTTCTGGGTGAGAACCAGGGATGGGTTAACCAGCAAGCAAGGTATAGCCAGGCTTACATTACACCAGGTGTGCACAGGCTTACTTGTGTTTACTTATCGGTACGTACACTACATCTTTGATGTGATTTAAAAAAAAGTTGAATTGTGTACTACAGCTTAGTAAACAGACACAAATAGGCCTGTGTGTACCCTGCTGGCATAGTGGTTAGGTACCATGTCTACTAACCAAAACATCAGCAGTTCAAATCCACCAGTCACTCCTTGGAAATTCTAAGGGGCAGTTCTATTCTGCCCTATAGGGTTGCTATGAGTTAGAATCAACTCAGCAGCATTAGGTTTGGGGTTTTTTTGGATTACACCTCCTAACTGGGTAATCCATCCCTGGGAACACTCATGGTCGAGAACATCTGATTTTATAATCCGATCCTTTGGATTGCTCATCTATTTTTAATTTGGTAAATGAATGTGAATTTTGTTGAATATTTATCTTCTTTTATAGAAATAATCATATAGACTGTCTTGTTATTCTGTTAATACATAAAAATACATTGATCCATGTGATTACCTCAATAGATGAAGAAAAAAAAAGAAGTGTGTTCTGGGGATGCACTCAATTAAATGAGTAGAAAATTAAAAAAACATCATTTTCAGGATTGCAGTAATTTCTTTCAGGTTGAAATTCCTCTTTGGTTCACCCACCTCCCCCCGTCATCTTCTTTTATTTATTTATTTATTTTTTGCTGACCCCTTGTTTCTTCTCTACACTGCATACGTCAGAAGTCAGCTAGAAATTTGCAGAAATTGTATTTAGATTTGCTATCTCATCTCTGGATTCTGTTGCTTCCAGGGCTGTCTTACAAATTTCCAGCTGATCTTCCAACAAGGAGCTCTTTGCCACCATAAAGCAAGGCAGTAAGGCTAACATGTGCTACCATTATTACCATGGGAGTAGGACAATGTCCTTAAGAAAAATCACAAACACGCAGCTCTCACTCCTTTCAGTGGCAGGTTTTCAAGAACATACACTCTTGTGTACATTCTACCAGTTTCTGACTCATCCTAATGCTTTTGAGCAGCTGTATTTAACATTCTGTGCAGATTCTATAACTGTTATGGGTGGGAGGGTAGGTGCAACAGCATTTCTCCATCATCACCTTAAAAAATTGTCTAGATCAGAGATTCTTAATATAAGACACAAAGAAGATTCATGTATTGGCTTTGAGAAGATGGATCCATGAATGAGTATCTTTTCATTGATTCAAAACTGTATGTGGACACGTATATATGCATTTTTGTAAGGAGAAAGGACCTTGCATTCTTTAGCTTCTCAGTGATGTCTGTGACACAAATAGAGATTAAGAAGCCTCAGGGCACAGTGGTTAAAGCACTAGGCTACTAACCAAAAGGTCAGCAGTTCAAACCCAGTAGCTGCTCTGCGGGAGAAAAACGCAGCAGTTGGCTTTTGTAACAATTTACAGCCTTTTAAACTCTATGGGGCAGTTTGACAGTTCAACAGGGTTATTATGAATTGGAATCAACTCACCGGCAGTGGATTTGGTTTGGTTTGTTTTAGCCTTTATAAGCAGAAAGACTTAGATTCTAGCTGTGATTTTCCATTTTTCTACAAGTTGCTGAACTAGCTTTCAACTTTGATATCCCTTTACAGATAATTCAAGTGGCTCAAAAACTACTTGTAATGGACCAAATTTGCTAAAATTTTCGGTGAAAGAAGAAGAAGAAAGCATAACTGCTTCTGAGGTAGCAATTTCTCCTTATTTTTGATGCTATAAACGCCAGAATGTATGTTTTCACTTGTATTTCTTCTAAGTATGAGTACAGGAAGGAAAAAAAAGTTTGGTTTCTATATCAAGTGTAAATTCTGCATCCCAAGCTCCTCCTGTGTTCCAGGATGTGGGCAGGGTTGTGCATGAAAGCTCTATGAACCGTGATGAACTTGTGTACTTGTCCATCATGGCACAGTGCTAATGAAAGCTCAGCTTTGCCTGCTGGCTTCTGGCCTTGAACACAACCCACTTAATCTGATTCACCAGAATGGAATGGAGCAGACTTAGTATTTCAAAGATTACTCATAAAGATTCATTTTAATCTCCCTAAACAAGAACTGCCCCATCCATTTCAAGTTTGCTAGAATGTGTCCAGGTTCAGAACTTGCTGTGCAGACAGCTCAAATTAAATCCATACTGTTTTGTTCTTAGACTCTTAAAGAGTCGGCTTAATTAAAAACAGGCAAACAAATGTGTTGGTTCATTATTTTCAAACTGTGTGGATCTACGCGATAAATCATGTGGTTAGAGGTTTATTTTCTATTACATTGTGTCTGGCAACCAGTAATTATTCACTTATTTTACAACTTTGAACACCTACTCTGAAATGACAGACACTTTGGGGTCTAGTGCAGTATTTGAGCAATAGGTGTCAAAGGGCAGATGATCAAATATACTGTGATAGGAGTATTAGCAACAGCAAGTGCAGGTGCTTGTGGGAAAGAGATAGGAGTACAGGGGCAAACATCTGGAAGGAGGTGGTCTCTGGGATTATTCTTACATGTTTAGAATGGGTTATAGGACATTTATTCCTACAGGACTAAAAATGGGTGCTAGCATGTCTATCCTTCAATGATTAGGAACAAGTGAATGAATCTGAGCAAGAAATGTCAGTTTTAGTGAAAAGAGGATGGTCAGTATGGTTAAAGCATGAGGTACAAGTGGTGGGAAATGAGGGTGAAGGGTTTGCCTGGGAACAGACCGTGAGAAGCCTTGTAATGGAATGAGTTCATACCGTTAAAGAATTTTAAGTAGAGGAATAATAATAAAATAGTAAGACATTGTACAGCCTCATCTTCCATATTATTTAAAGATTCACTTTTGTATAGAAGAGAAGAATGATACAGTCCTTGCCTTAAAATGGAACCCTGGTGGTGCAATGCTTAATACCGCAGCTGTTAACCAAAACGTAGGTAGTTTGATTCCACTACCCACTTCTTGGAAACCATATGGGGCAGTTCTACTCTGTCCTATAAGGTCATTAAGAGTTGGAATTAATCAACTCAGTGGCAATGGGTTTTAACTTAAAATGGTACTACTAACAAATTTATGAACATTATCAAAAAGTATACTTGAGCTATTGAAGTTAATCAATATTTAACATGTGACTGATAGATTTTCTCAAATTAGCCAAGTGAGTTTAAATCACAAACAGACCTTTCTCTTGTCAATCAAACCCAATCCAATGGCCTTCAAGTTAATTTCATCTGACAGCTACCTTGTCAGACAGGGTCGAACTGTCCCATGAAATTTCCAAGGTTGACTGTAGCATCTTTCTCCATGTCTGCCACCCTAGTTCCTTAAATTCTTTCCCCTAGATAAGCTGTATGTCATTCTCAATGCCTGCTAAAAAACCAACAGAATCTAGATGTTACCTGGAGAACTTTGAAGACTGAACAAACCACCAGAGTCTCAAATGCCCAGAGTATCTACTGGGATGAGATTACTGCCAAAATAAAGGCTCTTCCTTCTTTTACATCAAGCTTGAAGCCCTATACCAAGCCTTCTGAGCCCTTTGCTTTCCAGAAAGTCCAGGAGGCCCCACTGAAATAAGCAAGCCACATTCCCTGCAGATAAGAATTATTTCTGGGGTACAAGAAGTGAAGACCTCTGCATACGAGAGTCCTGTTAGTTAAAAAGAATTCCCTTCAAGAAGATTAAAGCTAAAAATGTTGATCTTGCATTTCTAATGGTAACTTATGAGTCAAAGAATGTGGTGTGCATGATCTTCTGATAAGAATTTACAAAGTATACATTTCTCATTTTTCAAGATATGGAGTGCAAAATTTGTGTTACTAAAAAGTATTGACTTCTAATGATAGGTAAATATAAATACATATGTACACATATACATACATACACGAACATAAGTTTAGTGTTTGTCCATTTGTTAAACAATGCATTTCTCACTTTTCAAAACATTACATGCAAATACAAATACCTATATACACACATACATGTAAATAATTTCTGCCCATTTGTTAAACAAGCGAAAGACAGAGTAGCAGACTGATACAGGAAGAAAGTAGGGCATGCATCACTGGGAGGCATAAACATAAGATAAATGGACCCTGTCCATACGAACCTATAGAAAACTCAGAGGCAGAACTGCTGAACTCATCATGTTTCCATCATCAGACACAGACCTGGCACTTCATTTTATGACCATTGTCTCTTTGCTCCTTTCCACAAATATCACAATTGCAAAGACTCATGAGGCTCACAACTGTGTGATTTGGGGGAAGAAGCAGTGCCATTTATCATCTTTTATTTTCATATCTAACCATTGGTTCAAATCACTGAGGGAAGCAAGAAGCACAATTGCAGTCAGACTGAGAAGTCTGGTATGTGATTCTTTAAGCAGTTACATAGATTTAGGCAGAATGCAGTGAGTTGCTGAAAAAGAACAAAATAGACTCTCTTAATATTAATTTTCATGCATTTTTTCTTCCCTTTATGTATGGTTTTCTGTGTGTGCACATGGATGTGTATTTGTGTGTGTACCAACATAAGAAATTATGGGTTAGGGATATTTACTGAATTATGCTTAATTGTTTAACAGAGAATTGCCATATGTACTTACTGTAAATCTGTTGTTTTCTCACCAAGATGATTAGATTATTTGATTGCTACTGTATTTAATCGACCTAATATCCTTATCTTTCAATCTGAGAGCTAACTGTTACAAAATTCTAAAAAAATCTTGCCAAAATTTTGATCAGAGATAGAGAATCAGACAGGGGCTAGCAACAAAGAAGAAAAGTGTATCTTCTTCTTGAGTTAGGTAAGAGAGAGTACAGGGATAAATAGTTAACATACTGTAAAAATGGCATGGCAAGCGGCCTCATGCTTCTAAATTCACAAGGCAGAGAGTCACCATCAGCATCAATAGCTCAAGGCCGATTCCTATGAGGCAGAGGTCAGACATGCTTCCTTTCTCCAGTCTTTTTACCAATTCTGATACCAGCTGTCCTTCCCACTGCACTCTCAACTTCACCCCCAGACCCAGTAATTCTTGCAATGGCCACTCAGAATTTAACATGATACCCACAGGTAAGAGGGTTATTAAGGAAGTAGCAGGTTACAAGTTAAGATCCAGACCAACTCAAGATATAATATTCTGATCAGGACAGTCTCTTACCAGCCGTGCCCACAGAACTCTTGGCCACTCAACCCCTTGACCTAGAGTCTGCGCCCCTCAGACAGATGTTAAAGGTCCTTTAGGGATGCCAACAAGTGCCCAGGGGCACCTTACTCCACTGGAAAGCCTCAGCCTGAAGGTGCTCAGCCCTGTAACTCTCTGGATCAGCAAGCTCAGCTCTGTTAATCAGTGCCTCATGGCACAGCACTAAGCCAACAAATCTCCTACCGGAAGGTGCTCAATTCTCTCGCTCCATGGATCAGCACAGCCACTCAAACCACCTTGCTTGGTGGGCTGGGAAGTCTAATGTACCATCTGTCACTGGTCTCCTTGTTCTGCTGTCACCGTTTCTCTACAGCTGCTTCTCACCATCTTTCACCTTCTCTGTAGTTACAGCCCTCTCTGTTTTCTGGGTCTAGCAACTTCTTATTGCAGAGACCACAGGTCCAAAGGATGCACTCTTCTTCACTTTCTTCTTCTTAGCCATAGTCAGGTCCCCCGGTTCCACCTTTGGGATGGCTCCTGTTAAGCCTAATGGGATGCCAAAACGGAACAACCCTTCTGTTAGGATTCTATACACAGTATTTTCATGGTCTGTCCCCTGTAAGAGTGCTGGGCACCTTATTTTTGTTATTAGCAAGCTCTCCAATCCCTTTGATGGGCCCTAAAATCTTTTCTTTTACCATAGTTCCACCCAGTCGTGTGTAAGTCACAAACACTATAGCTAGAAGAACCATACTAAATAATTCACTGTACTGCACACATGAGGATCATTTGATCCAAAAAGTCAACCAATATGTTAGGTTTCCCTTTCAAAAACAATGTTCTACTGAAAACAGTTACTGTAAATATGTGCAGTAATGTTGGCAAGTCACTTTCCTCTTTTGAATTAAAAAATATTTAAGCATCCCACACCCCTTGACCTGAGAATACCAGTTAGTGAGTGTTTTCTGTAGAAACAGCCTGATATTGGGAAAGATATACCTATTCCAGAGGTATTCATCACAGTGTTATTCACAATAGAAATTTAGGAAAATGAACAAGCCTTAAAATATAGTAAAAACTATTTATATTTTGTTATAAAACCTAACCTAGAACACAATACTGTGATTGAAATCATTTTTATGAAAATGTTTTAAAATATGAACTCATACAGTTAAATAAAAAAAAAATTCAAGTTAAATAGTTAAGGAACTCATCCAGAAGTACACCAGGATATCTACACAGGAATGTTCATAATAGTCTCCAACTATAAATAATCCAAATGTCCGTGAGCAGGAGAATGAATAAACCATGGACTATTTAGACAATGGGATCCCATATTACAACAGCAGGAGTTAGATGATGTTATTCTACCTGAGCAACAGACCTGGGTTATTCCTTTGCTTCTGTTTTCCCTATATCTCACCCGGAAACTCAGTATCATCTCAGTACTTAACCAGGCAGAAATGAAACAACTGCAGCAATTTCCCCCTTCCCAGGTGGAGTGGAGATTAACATGTCCACTTTCCAATATCATGAAGTTTTAGATCCTCTACCTCTTCTTTGTCCTGGTCTCCAAGACTGACATTTTGCTTTGGATACTGTTTATTGTATTTGACTTCTTAGTTCCTATTCCTGAGAATGGCCTAGTGGGTAAGTGCTCGGCTGCCAACCGAAATGTCAGTGGTCTGAACCTGCCAGTTGTTCTGTGGGAGAAAGATTTAGCCATCTGCTCACATAGAGAAAAGAGACTTAGAGACTCTATGGGGCAGTTCTACTCCATTCTACAGGGTCATTGTTAGTTGGAGTTGACAAGATGGCAATGGTTTTGCTTTTGCTGTGGTTGTTGCTGTTGCTCTTTGTTTATCACACTTGGACGCTGATGCTAAAAGTCATTTGCATTTTGAAAGTCTATGTGGTCACCTCCTTGATAGGTCCTGGTGTGTAGGTCTATGCTTCAGTAAGTCCAGACCTAGTGCCTCCTCCTTCACACAACTGAATGTCAGAAACATGGACAAGTTCCGTTACTGGTTTGCATTTCCATTTCTAATTTTCTTGGAAGAAAGAACACTTATGCAACAAATAACAATGAAGATTAAAAATCAATGACTATTCATGCCAACAACTGAACCCTGGTGGTGTGTAGTTCACACAACCAAAAGGTCAGCAATAAGAGTCCATCAGCTGCTCCTTAAAAACCCTATTGAGCAGTTCCATTCTGGTCAACAGGGCCACTATAGGGTCACTGGGAGTCACAATTCAATAATAGCAATGGGTTTGGTTTGGGGTTTTTTTATAGTTGTGCCCCCCCACTCATCAATTTGTTGTACTGCAGTGTCTTTGAGCTGCGATGATGCTGGAAGCTGTGCCAGCAGAATTTCAAATACCAGCAGAGCTGCACATAGTGGACAGGTTTTGGTGGATCTTCCAGATGAAGGTAGATTAGGAAGAAAGACTTAGCAAGCTGATTCTGAAAAGAAAAGGGGGGCTCAATGAAAACTTTTATGAATAGCAGCAGAACATCGACTAGTACAGTTGAGGAAGAGCTGCCTCCTCAAAGTAGAGTTGACCTTAATCAAATGGATGGAGTAAAGCTTTTGTGATCTTCATTTGTTGATATAGCATGACTCAAAGCAAGAAGAAACAACTACAAACATCTATCAGTAATCAGAATGTGAAATTACAAAGTATGAATCTAGAAAAATCAGAAGTGGAATGCTTAAATATTGATGCACTAAGCATAGCGAGCTGAAATGGACTGCTGTGGATTGTTTTGAATCAGACAGTCCTATGGTCTACTATATCAGGAATGACAAACTGAACAGGAATGGTTTTGCATTCATGCAAAAGAACATATCAAGATCTTTCCTGAAGTATAACATTGTCAGTGATAGAATAATACCAGTCGCGTATGAGGAGAACCAGTCAATACAACTATCACTCAAATTTGTGAACTAGCCATTAATGGCAAAGACGAAGAAACTGAAGTTTTTAAATCAACTTCTGCAGTCTGAAACCAATCAAACATACAATGATTGATAATTGCTGGTGATTGTAATGCAAAAGTTATAAACAAAGAAAGGATCAGTAGATGGAAAATCTGGCCTTGTGACAAAATAGATACCAGAGATTAAAAGATATTATTATGCAAGACCAACAATTTATCCACTGGAAATACTTTCTTCAACAACATAAACAGTGGCTGTACAGGGACTTTGATGAATGGTGTTCACAGGAATCACACTGACTAGATCTGTGGAAAGAAAAGATGGAAAAGTCCAGCATCATCAGTCAGGACAGGGCCAGGGGCTGACTGCGAAAGAGGTCATTAATTATTCATATGCAAGCTCAAGTTGAAGTGAACAAAATTAAACTGGTCCATAAGGGCCACAACACAAGCTTAAATACATGCCACCTGAATTTAGAATTTAGAATAGACTTGATGCACTGAAAACTAATGATGGAAAACTAGAAGAATTGTGCATTGACATTAAGGACACCAGACCTGAAGAAAGCAAAAGCTCATTAAAAACACAGGAAAGAAAGAAAAGATCCAAACGAATGTTAAAAAAGACAGAAAATTGATCTGGAAAATAGAGTAGCTAAAGCAAAATGAAGAAATGAAATAAAGAGTTAAGAGGAGATTTCAAAAGGCATCTTGAGAAGACAAGTAAAGTCTAACAACATGTACAAAGCCTGGAGTTAGGAAACTAAAAAAGGAAAGAACACACTTGGCATTTTTTAAGCTGAAATATTTGAAGAAAAATTTCAAGCCTTGAGTTGTAACATTGACAAATATGGACAAAATGCTGAATGATGCAGGAAGCATCAGAAGCAGATGGAAAGAATACACAGAGCCATTGTACCTAAAGGAGCTGGTCAATGTTTACCCATTTCAGGAGGCAGCAGACGATTAAGAACTGATAGTATTGAAAGAAGGCCAAATTACACTGAAGGCATCTACAGAATGCAAGGCTCCAAGAATTGACTGAACTTCACATGAGATGTTTCAACAAATGGATGTGATCCCAGAGGTGCTCAATCATCTATGCCAAGAAATTTGGAAGCTAGGTACCTGGCCAACAGACTGGAAGAGATCCATATTTGTACCCACTTCAAAGAAAAGGGATCCAAAGGAAAGTGGAAATGATCAAACAGTATCATTTTTATCATATACAATTCAAAACAATTGCAGCAATACATCAACTGGAAACTGTCAGAAATTCAAGTTGGATTCAGAAGAGGATGTGAAACTAGGAAAATCATTGTTGATGTCAGATGGATCTTGACTGAAAGTAGAGAACACCAGAAAGATGTTAACTTGCAGGTTCTTGTCTATGCGATGACATTCAACTGTGTGGATCATAACAAATCATAGATAACATTGAGAAGAATAAGAATTCCTGAATACTTAATCATGCTCATGCAGAATCAGTACATAGACCAAGAGGTAGCAGGGCGAAAGAACAAGGGGATTTTCCACGAATGAAAATCAGGAATAGTGTATGTATTAGGATTACGTCTTTCACCATGTTTATTCAATCTGTATGCTGAGCAAATAACCTGAGAAGCTGAGCTAGATGAAGAAGAATGCAACATCAGGATTAAAGGAAGACTTATTAACAGCCTGCAATAAGCAGATAACACAATCTTGTTTGCTGAAGGTGAGGACTTGAAGGACCTACTGAAGATCAAAGATTACAGCCTTCAGTGCACATTACATCTCAACATAAAAAAAACAAAAATCCCCACAACTGGACTAACAGACATCATGACAAATGGAGAAAAGATTGAAGTCATCAAAGATTTCATTTTACTTGAATATGTAATTCACACCCATGGAAGCAGCAGTCAAGAAATTGAACAATATATTGTCCTGGGCAAATCTGCTACAAGAGACCTCTTCTTTCATTTTTTTTTTTATTATGCTTTATGGAAAGTCTACAGTTCAAATAAGCCTCTCTCAAAAAAAACCAAAAGCTTATACATACTGTCATGTGATCCTAGTTGCTTGCCTCGTGATGGGGCAGCGCACTCTGCCTTTCCACTCCAGATTTCTCCTGTCTGTTCAACCAGCTCCTGTTCCTTTCTGCGTTCTCATCTTCCTCCAGAGAGGAAATGCCCGTTTAGTCTCATGTATCTGCTGGAGCTGAAAATCACTCTTTTCAAAAGTATTACTTTATGTCTTAGAGTCCAGCCTAACCTTTGTCTGAAGAGTTGGCTATGAGAGTGGTTTCACTTTGGGCTAACTGAGTCCAAGGGTTACGTCTTCTGCCTTTGAAAGTCCCTCCAATCTCAGTCAGACTACTAAATTTGGTCTTTTTACTAGAGTTTGAGTTCCACACCCCACCTTTCTCCTGCTCCATCAGTGACTCTCTGTTGTATTCCCTGTCACTGTGGTCATTGGTGGAAGCCAGGCACCATCTAGTTGAGAAAAGACCTCTATGAAGTCTTAAAAAGCAAAGATGTCACCTTGACAAAAGACCTCTACAAAATCTCAAAAAGTAAAGATGTCACCTTGAAAACAAAAATGCACTTGACCCAAGTCATCGTGATTTCAGTTACCTCATATGCACATAAAAGCTGAGTGATGAAGAAGAACTGACATATTTGAACTAAGGTATTGGTGAAGAACACTGCATATACCATGGACTGCCAGAAGAACAAACAAACCTGTCTTGGAAGAAGTACAGCTACAACACTCCTTCGAAGTGAGAACGGAGGCACTTTGCCTCATGTACCTTGGACATGTTTTCAGAAGGGACCAGCCCCTGGAGAAGAATACCATGCTTAGTAATGCAGAGGCTCAGCACAAAAGAGGAAAGCTCTCAATGAACAGGATTGATGCTATGGCTGCAACAATAGGCTGAAGCATAGTAAATATTCTGAGAATGGTACAGGACCTGGCAGGGTTTCATTCTAATGCATACGCCATCACTCTCGGTTAAACCTGGCTGAGCAGCACCTGATAACAGCACACTTTTTAATTTTAAGAAGAAAAAGCCATTGTTCTTAGAAGTGATGGAAAAACTGAATATATGTTACTATTACCAAGTACAGAGTAATTAAAAATATACAATTCAGCCTGTTTTCATTTGTCAGGAGAAATGAGCTCGTACTTGCCCACACATTTAGGTCTAAATTATCTTTGAAATGTATCCATGTAGTAAAACTCCCTGATAAGAAGTGATGAATCCAAGAGTGCTTTCTAGTGTTCATACAATTTTCACAAGATGTTATACTCGTAGACAACAATTTCCTTTCCCTGACAAATGAAGAGCTGTTTGTTTTCAGATCCTTCTTCTTGGTCATGTTTTTCCAATAAAACAGTCATAAAAGAGGGTGGTGCAAAGCAATTAAAATAGCTTTGGTTATAAATCCTGCCTTCAGAGATGGTGAATTGTAATGATACATCTGGTTTCACAAATAATGATTATCATAACATTACATTACTGACTTTTCTTCTATGTAAATATTTGTTCCCAGCCAGCTTATCCTGAGTTACTCTCACTAGTGCTAAGATTGATGGGGTCTGCTGAGAAACTTCTTTTTTCTGATCTGTCTCCTCTTCCGACTACAAGCTGCTGTGCAAAACAAGGGACTTGTCAGTTCTTCATTATCGCGCTTCTTTAGATCCTGCATGTTATTATTACAGTGTTTCCCCTCTGGCCATTTTCTGTGCAAAATTGTAAATCCAGTCCAATTTCTAACGGGAATATAAAAAGATGTCTACCATATTTAAGTATTAGTCAAGACTCTTGGACTACAAATAATTGACAGTTACTCAAGAGACCTTCAAGCAGAAAGAAAGAAAAGAAATATGAATTCAGCAAATCCTCAGAGACAGAACAGCTATCAGAAACTTTGGGAAATTCTCTGAACTTCCTTACTTTTTCTGTATATCTCTCTGTAAAGAAGGGGTCTCTCTACTTCTGATGCCACAGAGAGGACTGGGACTACTCCATGCCCATGTATTTCTTAAGTTGAAGATCAGAATATACGTGTAGAACACAGTTTATTTTTTCTGAGTCTCCATCTTTAGTGTACAAGAGATGGAAAATGATTACCGTAATCCCATCAGTGTATTTAAGTCTAGTCATCACCAGAGGTCAGAAGAAACATGGCTGTGAGAAGATACCTTTAGATGTGTATGAGAAGCAGTTTTAGACAAATACCTTAAACGCATCTACTGTAAGTGGTATTCAAAATAAGCCCATTTGCTTCTTGAAATAGATATCTGCACGCTTGTCATTCATTACCTCTAGCCTCAATCTGGTTGGAGGCCTAGAGTCTGAGAAGAGGCCCATCAGCCTAAATGGATGTATTTTGTAATAATTAGACCTTTTAAGAGAAAACAACAAAAGGTTTTCTGATCTGCTTTGTGACTCAGTTCCCTCAGGTAATTTTGGCATGTTGAATGTGTAGCTATTCAGGGCTGCTGCCTCTGTTTTGGTTAACAGGCTCACTAACCAGGTAGATAATTGGAAGAAATGCCCGGAATACATGTTACGAGGAAAATGCTGTGTGAATATTAGGTCCAAACAATGTGCAATTCATTCCTCTTATTAATGCATCATTTCCCCTTCAGGCAAATTATTTCACCAAGGTAGGATAATGAAGGGTTTTAGTCAGAGCTTCTTGACAAATTGGACACATTGTTGGACAGGTGCCACTGTCTCAGAAACAAACACAAGGCTTTTTCAACAGAGCCTTCTCACAAAGCAACCTGGAGTGAGATCACACAGTTTCATCTGTCCCAGGTTATCTCATGTGAAAACTTCAGAGACTTTCCTTACGGGACCAAGAAGAAAGACAGGAATGTATTGGAGCTGTAAAAACAAAAAAAAAAAAAAAAAACCTAAGACTTACAGACAAAGAAGAAAATTGAAGATGAGTTCAGTTAACGGCAAGAGATATTGACAAGCCATAAACTACAAAACATGAAGTTTAGAAATATCAACTTAACCTCTTTTTTTCTGAGTTTGAAAAAACCAGAGGCAGTAGGTTCTGAAAAGCAAAGTCATGTAGTAAGTACAGCAAAGTATTCCTGTTGAAAAAGCTTAGATTTTTATTTACAGCTGAAAAAAAAACCTGGCACATCTTTGACAAAATAAACATACATTGATGGGATTCAAATTCTTATGTCATGTTAACTAGAGGAGAAATTTTAAAAAGTCACCTTCTTTCCTATAATCCCAAGATTTTGAACAAAAATCTTTAAGCAAATTATTCTCTTGTTGCATCACTTGTGAGATGGGGAATTGGTGGCGGTCAGAGAAAACTGAGACCCAGAAATATCTGTTTGGTATCCAACCATGGAAAGAAAAGATTACAGTACTATTGTATTTAAAATGAAAGCAAAAGAAATCAAGCTAGAACAGAAAGCAAGACAGAACAGTGAGAATCTTGCTTCATTGCTTTGAGGAGTCTCACCACCAATATCAATTTGGCTGCTTCTCCCTTTATTCCATGCCATTTTGTAAGATTTTATTACTTTAATCACTTTAGAGGAGGCAGAGCAATAAGAGAGCAGCGTGATTTTCCAAACACACAGACTCCAGTAATTCCTGTGGCATCCTGTTCAGGCTTGTGGAATAGATGTCTGAAAAATATCTGCTAAAGACAGCTCATTGTTGCCTTGATTCTTACAGGTGACATTTACACTGTACCAAATTGTATCAAGGCCTTAAACTACAAAATGAACTGGGTTTAGTAAGCGCTTTTGCAGTTACATGGATTCCTTTTAGGGTCCCGGATGCAGATTAAATTTTAGCATGTTCTTCCTTCTAAAATTCTATTGCCGTATCAATTGAAGTATAAGACACTTATTTTTCAGCCCATAAGATTTCCACCTTTACACCAGTGGCAACACTGTAATGATTTAATTCTAGCACAAAGGTGCAAACCCTGTTCTCCCACTAAACAACTCACTCCAGGACAAGATACAGAACTGACTCAGCTCCAAACTGGCAGAAAAAAAACTAACTCTAGGAGACACAACTGCAAAATGAGAGGTTTGGAAAATAACATTTTGTCTGCCTTTTATGTGGTGTTATTACTGCTGAGAGGCCACCCCAGATCCAATCTTCCCTAACTCTGAACAACATTCTGCCACAAAAACTGTATTATCTTCCTACCTGACCCAAATTTTTAGAACAGGGTTCCCTCTTCTGGGTTACGCCTCTCTTCCAGTTGCAAGTACATGGTCGCATTTTCCTCCTCTGAACAGTATTATGCAGGTGGGGACCACTGAGAAATGGTTTTTAGAAGACTTCTGGTGTTTGTAGCTGGAAGACTGTTTCTGCTCAGGATAGAAGCTTTTTGTGAGTTGTGGTTACGTTTCATTTACATAGTATCTCCAGCTGCTGAAAGGACAGTTGAAACCAAGTAAGAACTCAACAAATATATGTTTTTTTATTTTTTGTTTTATTGTGATTAAGTGAAAGTATAAAATCTAAATTAAATTTGCATGCCTGCCTATCTGCACTCCTGCTCTCCTTGCCCTGTGACAGTACACTTCTCCTTTTTGTTCTATATATATCATATCCTCTTAATAATCTCCTGTCCCCTTCTCTCCACCATCTCCTCTCCCTTCTAGTAACAGGTCAGTAGAAGAGCATCCTATAGATGCATGGCACTGTAAAGTACACACACCACATGATAGAACTCAACAAACACTGAATGAACAAATAGACCCCAAATGAAACACCTTATAGGAAGAGGATATCCTGTATTTGTCAGTAACATCATTTAGGGAGATGTAACTAAATGTGAATTGACTTTAATTTTTTCTATATTAGCCACATGCTAAATCACAAAGAAACAGCATACATAGAAGGGTGCCTGATGCCCAAATCCAGAGAATTATGTCTGGGTTCAATATTAAGACAGCACTGACAAGGCATTCAAAACTATGTTTGAATATTGTAGCAATATAGTGATACTAAAACCAGAAAGCAAACCTGCTGCTTGAGTCGCTTTCAACAAATAGCAACCCTACAGGACAGAGGAAAACTGCCACCCAGGGTTTCCAAGGAGCAGTTTCAGGATTTGAACTGTGACCTTTTGTTTAGCTGCCAAGCTGTTAACTACTGTGCTACCAGGGCTCCAGTATAGTAATGATAAAGGGGAAGTAACCTACCACATGATTAGGAAAATGTTTTGATAAATCAGGGCACAATAAAATACTACAGTATTATGAAGAGTCCTCCAAATAAAGATGCCCTATTCTTGACAGCTCACAGCAGCAATATTTGTGAAGCTACAGTGGCCACACTTGTCATATTTTTTTCAATTAGTCTTGACAAAGAGCCATGAAAAGTTACATGATCCCACAACAAGTAGAAATTATTCAACTTTATTATGAAAATGAGTGTTCCGTTTACGGAGCATTCCATACTTTATGTGAAATTTACTGCATGCATAATCATCCCCTGGAAAAAACAATGCAATGTTTCATCAAAAGGTCTGAGAAAACAGGGTCTGTTGCCAATCAGACATCACCTATCTGTCAAAGAATCACACATTCCCAGGAAAACATGGCCACCCATGTCAGAGGGCACATGAGAGTCGATCCCCGTCAGTTTCTCCCAAGCACAAGACTGGGGCCTTTTGTTGACCACGGTTTGGTGGATTTTGCATCTGGACTTGAAGCTGTACCCTTAGAAAATTGTCCTAAGTCAAGAACTGAAGTCCAATGACCACAGATTGCACCATACACTTCCTGACTGGGCTCTGGAGCAGTTGGAAGCTGAGACTAATTTTGGCTAAAAAAATCAGTTTCAGTGAGGAGGCCCGTTTGGGGAAGAAGTTTTGTTAACAAACAGAACTGTTGCATTTGGAGTGATGGGAATCTGATAGAAATTCAACAACATCCACGACATCCCCCAAAAGTTACCGCTTAGTATGGATTTTGGTCCAGCGGAATCAATGGTCCTTATTTTTCCCAAAATGAAGCAGAAGAGGCTGTGACTGTCAATGGTGAAAGATGCTGGGCTGTGATAATTGATTAGTTTGGGCAACATTTCGAAGGTGCCCAGAAGCCACTTACCTGAATGAAGTTCTTTTCTACACAATGTGCCATCAAATGTACTTCAAAATAACAAAACTATCAAAATTGTATCATTTACACAACTTGTTTTACTCAAGTTCAAAGATAGAACACTCTTATTGGAAAACCCTTTACATACATGGAAAAGCATTCATTTTAATGAGCTATTTGTTAAGTGCTCAGTGTATCAAACACCTCAAGCAGGATTTCAATCCTGGTGATGCACTGATCTTGTCTATTTCTTGTTCCAGCTCTGTCGTGATGACCAGCTTTCTGAATTTTGACTTCATCTAAGCTCAAGCTGATGGAACTTTATTCCATATCCAACCTAAAGCTTTTTGCCTTCTGCTCCAAAAACTCTTGCATTTACAGAGACGTGTGGCTCTCCAAGAGACCAACTCACACCCACATACATCCACTGGGGAAGACTGTAAGCTTAAGAAAGAGTAGCTGATGCAAATGCTTTCCTTTGCCTTCCTCACGATTGACAGTCCTGTGATATAGTTTACAAGCCTTCTTGGAGAATCCTTCAATGAGACTAAGCACTTAGAATCAATTAAATGAATAACTAAACTTTGTGCTGGTTTTTTTTTTTTTTTCTTCTCCTCTGCTTCACACTCTCTTTTTCTTATTTCTGAACTCTGGAGTTGCACTTCCTAATGAAATGCTAGAAGATAAGACTTTTCCTTAAGTTCTGCTTTATGAGGAAATCAGGTATGTCATTTTGAATGATCCTGGAAAAGACTTTTAGACTGGGATTTAGGGGCTCCAGTGCCTGCCTGTTGGATGGTAGCATGCATGTCAGCTTCACATAATGGAAGAGAAGTATATTTTCAACATATTTTTCCAGGAACGTGTTCTTCTCCTACTCACTATTGTTACAGTTTTTGGAGTCATTGATCATCCTGTCCTTTTACTGAATATGACGTTGCTCCATTGAATTGATGTCCTACCAAATTGACTTGATGAACAAGAGGTGGAAAGTGTGCCAGACACCCAGACACGTGCATGTCAGAGGATAAGAAATAAGCTCTATGAATACTTAGGTGTCTACCACATCAATGAGGAACTTTAGGGTCTGGGGATCTGGAGTCACTGGGATATAGTACTTTCCACTTTACACCAGAAGAGCAAAGCATGTTTGCAGACGCAGTGTATACAATATTGAGCTCAAATCCATTCCCTTGGAGACCCAATAGTATGAGTAATTGTGAATGGCATTCAAAGAGAAGGAGGACTCTACAATGGGTCCAGGCTATGGTATAATCTGCCAGGAACTTGGACCATAAGACCAGCCATAAGGTCAATTAATCTACCGGTTCTGGAGATATTCTTGCTGGACAAACATCCTGCTGGGTAGAGTTTCTGGGAAGCGCCAAGAGGAAGTATGTAGCATAGGTCCCTAGGGATCTGGGCAAGACTATGCTTTCTTGGACAAAATATACTCTTTGTTTGGTAAAAATACCTGAGGTCACTTGGATCCTTGAGAGATGGACTAATGTGGTTACATAATGACTATCCAACTGGAACAACCCATCATAAACTGGATGCTACCAGATTTTATTTGTAATGTGGGTAGCAGAGGAGAGTTCTACTATATGTTCCAAATTGCATATATGGGGTTGGGCCTGTGCAGTTCTAGAAAGTATGGGTAACATGCAACTGTATTTCTATGACAATTACCCCCATTGCACCTCTTCTTCAAGTCACTGCTATGACTGTATGTAGGAACTTTTACAAACAACAGATAAGGAAAGCATGAATTTTGGTCCTAGTTTACAGATAAGTTGGCATGATATATTGATGAAAAATGGATTGCACCACTCAATACAGCTTCAGAAACTGTGCAAAAACATATTAGATGATTCCTCTGTAGAAAGGGGGAAGTGATCTAAGGTGCCAATACCCAAGAACTCCTGGACAGTGATAAACTTTCTGGGTGGTTGGAAGGAAAACAGTTTGGAAAATTAAGGACAAAAATATGGGATAACACTAGGAGACAGGAGCCATAAAAGGGGTATGCTGGATCAGACACAAAAGATATCTGAGATTCCCTCAGCCCCAACTTGTTCTAGCTGCCACTGTAGGGAGAATGTGTGTCCCTCTTGCCTCCTGCCTGGAACTTCCCTGTTGACTTCAAGGTGTGAGATATAATCAGAGCCTGCTGAATCCCATTTAGTATTTATGCACATGCTACCCATAAATGTAGAACAATTTGGCTAGTAGGAATTTGAGCCAGGGTATAAACTTTGTCCCACTTCTCCCTCTAGATGACGTGTCCTAAGACATATTTTATACAGTTTCTCAGAGGATGGACCCTAAGGCCAAAGTCAAATTGCTAACCCACCTTTGTATTAACTTTCCCCTTCTCTGCTTTGCTTCTTTTGCCCATCTCTCTTGCCCTCTAGATTATCCTCCAAAAATAAAGTCCTCAGCTCTGCTTGCTGGAAAGTCTGTCTAGGTTAAGGCTATTGGGAAAATTGTCATAATACAAAGTTAGTTGTCTTTGTCACTCAACAAGATCCAAAAACTATACATCAGAATGATTCCCCAAGCCAGCCAACTCATGGCGACCCAGTTTTGCAAAATTTACTTTTAGAAAAAAATTAAGAATAATATACTAAACATTAGAGAGTTGACAATTGTTACTTCTGAGGAGCATGATTAGAAATATTTCATTTATCTTTTCTGTGTTCTATAGTTTCGAAATTTCTCAGAATGAACACAAGTAACTTTAGCATGTGTTCTTTACCATAGCTTTGCCTATGGGAAATTTGCCAGCAGGTTTTTGTGATGGAATGGGGCACAGTCATGATCAAGAACAAAGCAAACCAGATTTCATGAGAAATAAGCATGCAAACCCAAACCAAGTAAATCCAAGGTCAAAACGGCAGAAGCTAGCCAACAGATAAGGCCAAAGAATAGTTAGATTTAAAAAAAAAAAAAAACAGTAATAAGTGAAGACGAATTGGACTTCACACAACAGGTACTTGGTGACCATGATAAAACCCTGAGATGGGTGAGATGCACAGAAGTTGGAGAGGACAAGGTATTAGACACCGTCTCTGTGTCATTAACTCAGTGATCAATGAGCCTTACTGCCAAGATCCTCTTAGGTCTTGTTCTGCCCTGTGGCACAGGGAAAAGCTGATGTATCTGCCAACATGATTAGGGAAGTAAATGTGAACAATGAAGTTAGACGAGACACAGCATGTACAGAGACTGGAGGAGTGTTGGTGACTTAGGTCTAATGATGAGACCCAGGTCACCTATGGGATGATGGAAGCAGTAACCTGGGGGTATACTGGGAGGCAGAGCAGACAGATAACCGAAGGGATTTTGTACCTTATAATGCCGATAAACTGAAATGTCAAAAATCCAAACCTGAAATGAATCTGCTTGAGTGCAGAGGTCTTTCACAAATAGTTTTTTTTTTTTTTTGAGTTATTTTAAAAAGTATTCGGTAGCATCGTCTTTGTCTTAGGCACTAATCTAGGCTCTGAGAATTTATTGGTAAACCAGACAGACCATGGTGCCTGTCCTCAGAGGGTTTACAGCATGATGAACTTATACAAGTGACTATATTACAAAATGCACAGTAATAATTACTTTGAGGAAAGTATAGTGGGTTATAAGAATCTACATATTGGAAGCAGGATCTAAGAAGAGGAAGGGAATTGAGAGCTGTCCTGAAAAAGTGGAATTTAAGTTGTGATAGTATGAACAGGGGAGAGCCAGGTGTAACATGTAGAAGTCAAGAGAGCATTCCAGGCAGAGAGAACTGCCATGTGGAGAATTATTTAAGACCTAAAGGCCCCCTCCTTCAAAAAAAATCAGTGCTGTCGGGTCAGTTCTGACCCATAGCGACCCTATAGGTCAGAGTAGAACTGCTCCATAGGGGTTCCAAGGAGCATCTGGCAGATTCGAACTGCCAAATTTTTGGTTGGCAGATGCAGCACTTACCCACTACACCACCAGGGTTTCCAACCAGAAGGCAAGTCTAGTAAGCAGCAAATGTTCTCTGCTGGACTCCACTATGTAGGTCAACACTGAGCACATGGTAGGTGCTCCATAAATATTTGTTGGATGAATGACTCAAAGTATGAATGGTATATTTTCAGATGGCACTGAAGTTTGAAAAGCCATGAGCCAAAGGCATGATGACAGGAGCAGCCTTCAAAGAGTAACCAGGTCATGGCCAAAAACAAGCAGGTGCTGAAATAAATTAGTAAAATGTGCCGAAGGCACCAATAATCAAGCATTAAGGTCTGTAACAGCTTGAGTCACCCCTGTTTAGAATGAGAACACCCAGTCCAGCACCTTTTCCTAGGCCATACGCTAAGGAAGTCCACGATTCTAAAGCCGCATAGCCTATGCTTTACATTCTACAACTCTTAAGTAATGGATCATCCTTTATAGAAACCAGTTCAACCATAGTCATTCCATATTCTGCAGTAATTCCCACAGTAATTCCATGTATCCATCAGCTGCTTGTATACTGCTTGTGAGTAGGTGGTGCTCAAATAGAAATGCTCCTCTTTCTCTCTTTTGGTCTAGGATAGGCTGACCACTGACCAAGACAGAGGGCCTTTATTGCATAATTCTTAAATTACTTTGCTGGATTGTTTGACTTGGCCAGAAATTTAAGGCTTAACACAGTCTGGCTGTGGTGAGTGATTCAGACATTGCTCCCTTTTCTTCTCTGTGATTCCTTTGTTTCTTCCAAGGAGTTGCCACACCCACAGAGTCAATTTTCTGAAAAACTGACTTTAGTCTGTGCAGTTGAAAGAAAGAGAAGACTGGAATCATACTTAAATTATTATTTGCTCTTTCAGACTTTGCAATCATCTAAAATGAGAATTTCCTGGTTTAATTATCTGACCCTGCCGTCTCTAAGCAGACGTGGTATAATTTAAAATATTTATTTTGTTAATTAGTATTCTTTGCCTTTTATGTGTAATAAATCATAAATACCAGTAAGTTTGATATATAATTCACAGTATCTATTAATCATTTCCTTGATGAAAGCCAGTAAGCTTAATAACAAGTAGACCATGGACTTCAGAAGGCAAAAAATGTGTTCCCCACTTTTAATTTGTTTGAAATCAGTTTTGATTGTGCCTTGTGCACATTATTTTCCTATCTGTAGCCTGTTTTCTCATGGAACCATCTTTAACAATCTACTTTTAAGTTACCATTTATTTTTTGCCAGACACCGAGCTTGCCATGACATTTGCACTATTTTATTGATTAAACAAGTCAATACATAAAATCCTAAAAGCGACCCAGGCACACAGTAAGCACTCAATACATATTGGCTATTCTTTTCTTATTTAATCTACCCTCGTCTAATAATATCTGACAAGGTAGGTATTATTATCCCACACTGCAGATGAAGACATAATGCTCAGCAAGATACAACAGGAAGTGGCGTATCACAGTGATCTAGCCAGCACATACATGTGTGACATCAGGCTTGTCTCTTATGCAAGCACTTCTCACTGAACATGGCTTCAGAACATTCCTGAAAAAGATTTTGTAGCTTGTCAAAAAATGTATGCCCTGAAAACCCATAGACCTAACTCAGTTCAGACACATGGCGTAGTGTGGAGTCTATGCCCACAGAATATTGATCTGTTCTGTGTAGGGAGGTAAAAGAAATCAGCAGGATAAGGGACACAGATTGCTAAGACTGCCAATGAACAGTAGAGACTCCATCTCTTTTTTCACGTGGCCAATCCCGCAGTGTAAACCATGGGAGAGGGCTCAGTGTCCCTATACTTTTAGTGAGCTCAAGCTCTGTACAAAGCCCTGTGCTGACACTGGAGGACTAGACAAAGGTAGATAAATTAGCAGCACTAACTACCCTTTGGGAACTAATGGTAAAATCGATCAAAGACAAACAAAATAACGGAAAACTATAAGAGACGCTGTGAAAAAATCTGACAGAATATTGAGATAGAGACTACCTTGCAATTTACAATGTTCAGGAAGTAGTTCCTTATACTTTTCCTATTTTCGTATTAGTGTTTTAAATAAGTAAATGCTGTTAAAACCACACACACACCAAAAAAAAAGCCTTCTGAATACATAGAGATTGCATTATAAGTGCAGCCAAGTCCCGTCAAGTCATAAGTACAAGGATGTTTAAAAATGTTTTAACCCACTAACATAATGAACCATATTGATTGTTTAAAAAAAAAACAAAGCACAATGGCTTTAATAGATTCCAACAACAACAAAAAACTATAAAATATAATGTCCCTTCATATAAGCAATGTAAAATATAACATCTCTTTATGACAAACAATATTTCAACAAGCGCATTCTTTTATTCTAAAGAAAGATATTGACAGAAATACCTAGAGCTGTTGCCTAAGAATCACCTGAAGGGCTTGTTAAAACATGAATTGTTGGGAACTTTTACCTTCCTCCAGAATTTTTGATTCCGTAGGTATGGAGTTATTGTTATTGTCAGCTGTCATTGAAACTCTGCTCAGTCTTGTGACCTACAGGGTTTGTATTGCATGCTTTGGGAAGCAGATCACCAGGCCTTTCTCTCTAAACTGTCTTACCTTGGAAGCTCTGCTGGTCTTTTTGCAGTATCAGAGCAACACACAAACTTACCTTGCCAGACTGGTGGTGGCTGCACACATGAACTATTTTGGTTGGGAATCAAACTTGGGTCTCCCTCATGCAAGGCAAGAATTCTACCACTAAACCACTATTGCCTCACAGCCATGGGGCAGAGCTCCAGAACTGAAATTCTGACAAGTTCCAGAGACGTTGATGTATCTGGTCTAGGACCATATCTGAGAACCACCGACCCATGCTCTTTCTTCTAAAATGGCATGAGTCGTGATTAAATTAAGAATCTCCACTTCTGTTTTATCACTTCTAGAACATAAATAGAACAAGAAAAGTAAAAGAAAGACAAGGGTCAAAAAACTGAAAAGGAGAAACATAACTGTCTTTATTTGCAGGCAATGTGACTGACCACATAGACAAACCAAGACATTCGTTTAGTCACATGAGCATTTGGTATATACTTTAGTATAACCATAAAATAAAATAAACTGCCATTAAGTCAAGTTTTACTCCTAGTGGCCCTACAGGACAGAATAGAACTGCTCCATAGGGTTTCCAAGGAGTGGCTGGCAGATTTGAATCGCTGACCTTTGGTTGGCAGCCAAATACTTAACTGCTGTACCACCAGGGAACCAATGTTTTTATATGCCAGCTAAAAGCAATAAAAAGAGTAATCAAGTATGTATCTTATTGAAAAATTACCTCACAAATCATAAATTACTTGTGGATGTAGCTAACAAGGGAGTAAGAGCTGTATGGGGAAATTTTTTTTTTTAATTCGCTAAAGCATTCACACAGAGACTGAGCAAACTGAAGAGATACAGAAAATTCTAGTAATGTGTTAATCTACGAATTTAATCAACAAGTTTAAAACAATATCAACTAAAATCTCAACAGACTTTTCCAGGGAACAAATTAACTGTACACCACTTGAAAGAGTGTAGACATGAGGAATATGAGAAAATTTGAAAGAAGTAAACAGAAATGCATAAATTAGAACTACAAGACAATCAAATAGCTCAACGGCTCAGAATAGATTCCAGAAGTAGCCACAGGCACAACTGGGAATTTAGGACACGGAAGAGTGACACCAGGAAGCACTGGGAGCCCCAGTGACAGAGTGGCTCAGAACTCAGTTGCTAACCAGAAGGTTGGCAGTTCAGATCTACCAGCTGCTCCCTGGGAATCCTGTGGAGCAGATCCACTCTGCCCTACAGCTTTGCTATGAGTTGGAATCCACTCAACAGCAAGGGGAAAAGAAGCACTTACTTCAATGGACGGTAGAAAACTAAAGTTTCTATAAGGAGAGAAACCTTCAAACTTAAGGAAGAAAAAAACAGAAGAATATTTTTTAAGCTTGGCATAGTGAGGAATTTCTTACGTAAGACACAAAAAATACAGATCATAAACCGTTGATACATTCAACAGCATATATTTAAAACTTAAAAACAAAAGACCCTGCAAAACACAGTTAAAAGTAAAACTATAGGATAAATAAAGATCACTTACTGTGTATAGTTTACAAAGAACCACAACTAACAAATACAGAGAACTCCAACTAATGAATAATAAGGAGAGAAGTAATAGACACGAAAAATGATCAAAGGATATGAACAAGCACTTGGCAGAAGAGGAAACCAAGTTGTCCAACAAACTAAAGCAATCATACTCAACCTCACTGGTAAGGAGAGAAATGCCAACAAAAATTATAAAAGACAATTCCAAGGCCCTCAAATTTACAAAAAAGTTTAAGGCCTGACAATGCTAGGTATTGGGAAGAATGTAACCAAATGGTCTCTTTCATTTTGGTGGAAACTGGTACAGACACTTTGAAGAGCAATTTGTCTGTATCTATTGTACATAACACCAAGGTTACTTGCTGGAAGTGAAGAAGACTTGCAACACTCACTGATGAAGATCAAGGACCACAGCCTTCCATATGGATTGCAGCTTGACATCAAGAAAATAAAAATCCTCACAACTGGGCCAGTAAGCAACGTCATCATAAGTGGAGAAAGGATAGAGGTTGTCGAGGATTTCCTCTGAGTTGGGTCCACAATCAACCCCCATGGATGGAGCAGTCAAGAAATCAAAAGATGCACAGATTAGGAAAATATGCTGCCAAAGGTGTCTTTAAAGTATTCAAAAGTAAAGATGTCACCTTGAAGACTCAAGTGGGCCTGACCTAAGCCATGGTATTTTCATTTTCATAGTATGCATGTGAAAGCTGGACTATGAACAAAGAAGACAGAAGAAGAATTGATGCCTTTCAACTGTGGTGCAGAAGAAGAACATTGAATGTACAATGGACCACCCAAGAACAAACAAATCTGTTGTGAAGGAAGTATAACCAGAGTGCTCCTTGAAAGCAAAGATGGCAAGATTGTACCTTATACTTTGGACATGTTTTTAGGAAGGATCAGTCCCTGGAGAAGGACATCACACTTGGTGGAGCAGAGGGTCAACAAAAAAGAAGACCCTTGATGAAATGGATTGACGCAGTGGCCCCAACAGTGGGCTTAAGAATAAAAACCATTATGGACATCGTGCAAAACCTGGCAGTGTTTCGTTCTGACACACATAAGGCGACTGTAAGTCAGTACTGACTTGATGGCAACTAACAACAACAACATTATACAAGAAGACTGACTTGACACTGAGTGTGTGTATCCAAGAGAAATGGAGAGACGGAGTAATGCTTGCACTTATGCAAATGAAAACAAATGTAAGACTACTTTATATAACACTGAGAGCAATAAAAAATACCATGAAATAAAAAGTTACCATCAATCAGGGGTCATGTAAATTGTAGGAGAAATTACATGGTGAGCAATGCGTATCTACCAATGATTAGCACAGATGCATGCTGTTGAGTTAAAAAATCAGATTATAAAGTGAAAACATTTGTGGATGTTCTGAAAAAACCTACATATCAGTGCAACACATTTTAATGAACGGATGTTGTCTTAGTCATCCAGTATGGTGGTAACAGAAATACCCAAAGTAGATAGCTTTAACAAACAAAAATTTATTCTCTCAGTTTAAAAAACTGGAAATCCAAATTCAGGCTCCCAGCTACAGGTGAAGACCTTTTCTCTCTGGGGGTTCTGGAGGAAGCTCCTTGGCATTAACCTCTCCGTGGTCTAGGAGCAGCTTAGTACAGGGACCCCAAAGGACAATCTCTGAGCCCAGCATTGCTTTCTTGGTAGTATGGGGTCCCCGTTTCACTCTGCTCACTTCTATCTTATATTCCAAAAGAGAGTGGCTCAAGATACGACCCAATCTTGAAGATTGATTCCTGCCTCATTGACGTAGCTGCCTCCGACCAGATCTCATTAACGTTATAGAGACAGGATTCACAACACATAGGAAAACCACATTAGATGAAAAATGGTGGACAATCACGAAATACTGGGAATCATGACCTAACCAAATTGATACACATTTTGGGGAAACACAGTTCAATCCAGGGCAGGTGTACATACAAGGTTTGACAATTAGTCTGCGAACTTAATTGTTCTCACTGCTGTGTACCTCCTTACGGGATACCACTAAGGTCACCTTCGAAGTACTCCGTTTGGGAAGCTGTGCACCAGTGCCAGTGCCCAGTTCGCCCTTCACAGCAGTTTTGGAATTCTTTCTGAAATGGTCATTGCACATGGTGGCATGGTGGCAAGTTCACAAACTTAATTATATGGTTGTCTGTGAGGGAGTTTTAGACAGCAAACAAAAACGATATTGGAATACCCATCTACTGACCTGATCTCCTCCCACCTGCCATGCATTTTTTTCTTTATCTGTAGATAAGGGAAACACTGAAAGGAAAGACATTTTGATGACATTAAGGACATCAAGATAACACACACCAGCTCTGGTGGCCATTTCAGCAAAAGAGTTCCAAAATTGCTCCAAGGAGTGGACTAGGTGCGGCATCAGTGCATAACTCCTCAAGGGGTATACTTTGAAGGTGACCATAGTGACATTCAGCTATGAGGTACCTAACATTTTTCCAGGATGAGTTCGTGTACTTAATTGCCAGTCTTCCATATATAACACATGACGTATGTAACACATGACAATTGGAAGTTGCTTAGTAACTTCACGATACTGCTGCCCTTCAGGAGACTGAGGGAAGTTCAGGGCACTGGGGGGAAGTTCGGGGCACTGGTCTGCTTTCCCACAACAGTGCCCACAAAGTTCCCGCGCATCAGTCAGGACGCTGTGACTGCGCATTGTCAAAGACTCTGGGAACTCAAATGAAACAAGCAAACAGTTCTTTTCTGCTTAATTGATGATGGTGAGACTGCTCATTTTGTAGAAGATCTCAGCTCTCTTCTCTGAAAAATTTCTTTGGGAAAATTCAGTGAAGCAGAACTCATCCAGAGCCATTAAACTTGGCAAGCCGCCTTGATTAAAATTGTTACCATATTGTGATAAATCTCTGGTAGCTGCGTTAATCATATGGCAAGAAAACATCACCCCCTTAAAGGAAATATTTGGTTTCACTGGCACGTAAATTTGTATTAACTATTTGAAGTCACTGGTTCAAACTGAAATCAAGTACCTGGTTTCTAATGATCAACTTCAGATAAATCCGTTCAAGTCGCAGTAATTTGGCCGCTGGCTCTACGAGACACTGTTAATATTAAAATCCCTGATGGCACCTGCTTAGCATGTTTGCCTTCATAGACTGTTTCCAGTTTCTTTGTAAGTTTGCCAAGAGTTTTCAAATGAATCCCCTGGGAAAATGACCTATCAGTAGGTTTTTTTTCTGCATTTTCTCAGGCTGATAGGAGCGCAGTTCTTTGATCATGCTGAGGGTTGTACTTCTTGGTTTTCTAGGCACAGAGAAACCTTATGTTTGTGCAGCTAGGCAGAGCACGGTGCCAGCTCGGGATGTTTGTACATCTTACAATGAAGCCAAAGGTGAAAGTACAATCAGCGGGTTGGAGAAATAAAGAACATCTCAATGCTTTAAAAAAAAAAAAAAAAAGTCAAATTATGCTAGGCTTTTTTCAATGTCATTCTTTGAAATGCTAGTAGTTAGGGTTTTTTGTTTCGTTTTTATGATTTTTCTCAACTAAATCCTCTTCCCTGCCACCTTACTACAAACATTCACGGAAGGCAATTACAGTTCTCACAGCTCTTTAGCAGATAGAGGGATATTTGTCATAGATCTATTTCAATGATCTGAGGTATATCTGATAGCATGTAAGTTATCATTTTCAGTGAAAGTTGCCTTTCATTTCCTTTATATGGCAGAGTGGCAGAAACATCCAGCCCTAAGCTGGAGGCAAACGTTAGAGGAATGGGTTTGTGTCTGGAAATCTAGGGAGGAAAGTACCCTTCCTCTGGGATGGTGTTAGGTTTCTCTTTCTGAAAAGGGCTAAAGTGCTACTAATTAAGATGAAAGCAAAGCCAGGAGGCCAGCAAGAGCAATGCAGTAGTTGTCTTTATTTTCCTCCAAGGCACAGGGTAAAATCTGCCAAATTCACTCTGGTATTTACTTGATCGGATTTGAATTTCCTAGTATTTTGTAGATCTTTACAATTAGAGGAAACCCTAATGGCGTGGTGGCGAAGAGCTAAGGCTGCTAACCAAAAGGTTGGCTGTTCAAATCCACCAGGCACTTCTACTATCCTGTCTTACAGGGTTGCCACGAGACTTGATGGTAATTTTTTTTGGGGGGAGGGGTATAATTAGAAATACAGCAATACAATTTTATATAAATGTTAAGTTGTGGAAACCAGATCCATCAACACATCACTGAGAATTTGTTTCCCCATCTGTGATCTGTGGCTGTTAACACCTACCTGAGAGAATAATTTGAAAGATAACTTGTCAAGAGGAAAATAAGTGGTCCAGGAGAGGAAAATGCAGATGTTTACAGGAGATTAGAGGTAATTGAAATGTGGTCATCAAGATGAGAAGAAGATCAGCCCTGTCAGATTTGGGATGAGTGTACTCAAAAGAATATTTCATTTCTTAAAACATCATTTAATGCTGTGCCAGTCAACAACACAAGTCTTTGAGAGGTCCCAGATAATAGTTTATAACTCCTTTTATAAGAGAACAGGCTTTAGTTTGAGACAGCCTAACAGTTCAAAATTACCTCAGAGTACCAACTCTACTTTGACACACATGGGGCCGTGAGTAGAAACCGATGCTAGGACCGTTGGTTAGTTTCTACCCTACACAGTTCTTATGTAACTGAGGAAAGTACTTAATTTCTGTAAGTCTCAATTTCCCCAACTGATAACATTGTAGCATAATGCTTCCCCTATGTAACATAAGGAAAGTAACAGTATATCCCTTATAAGTTACTTGGGAAATTTAAACAATTTGATGTATACAGTATGCTCCACACAGCCTGGTGATCTTATGTACTCAGTGTTGTTTGTGAGTACTGCACCACGAAAATGCTTTGACTACAATAACATCTTCTGTAGATATAAAGAACCCTTGACTTGTTTTTTATCATTAACGACAAGTATTTTATCATTTAAAAGAATATTAAATTACAAATATCAAACCACAATATGTTCAGATGAGTTGATATAATGATTTTAAATGAAGAAAATGTTGATTTAATTACTGGTCTGTGTGGAATATATTATTTTGAACTCTATGAACAGAAAAGTGCTTTATTCTGTGGCAAATGACATTAAAATTACAATAAAAATAATCAAATATTATTTTATACATAAAATCTAAATAACTCACAGTTTGGGTGTTGGAGATTTCCACATTTTCTACATTCTTTATATTTTCAAAATTTGCAATGGAAATAAAAATGAATCTAAATACAAAAATTTTACATTTTGTGTTTCAATATATGACAGTAAAGAAGAAAATTTGGAGCCTGAGCTTCTTAAAGATTTCAATAATTTCCTCTGTGTTGATTATACATGGTTGCTATGATCTTTTCTCACTCAGTGGCTTTTTTTTTTTTTTTCAGTTTCTTTATGGTACCTTTTGGTGAAGAGGAGATTTTAATATCAATGTAGTTAACTTATTTTCTTTTATAGTTTATATCCTCTGCATTTTGTTTAAGATATCTTGATGTTATGGTACTAACCTACATTAACTTTTAAAATCTTTATAATTTTGCTTATCACATTAATGTAGATTTGATGAGATGATATTTATTAACATGCTGGTTATGGACATGGTAGTCGGTCAGGGAGGCAGTATACAAGGTATAACAATTAAGTTTGTAAACTTGCCACCATGTGCTTACATCAGCAGCGTGGTACAAAAAAATTCAGTAAGATTTCATAACATCAGTATATTAGTGTCTCACAGCTGTGTTCACGGGGACGTGTGGCGGTATCTTGCTGAATGTCATTCGTTATTGTTGTTGCATGTTTTTGTGTGCCATCACAAGAATATCAGAGATTGAATTAGAGCAATGAATAAATATTAAATTTCCTGTTAAACTTGGCAAGAGTGGAAGTGAAACCAGGGACACGTTAGTCCAAGTTTATGAGGATAATGCCATGAAGAAAATGACAGTGCATAAATGGATTAAATATTTTTCTGAGGGGAGAGAAAGCCTCGCTGATGAAGACAGTTCAGGTGGCCAGTAAGGAACAGAAACTGATGAAAACTTTGCAAAAATTCATCAAATTGTGCATCGAAATTGTCGACTGACTGTGAGTAGCATACCAGATTAAGTAAACATCAATAGAGAAACAGGAAAATCTTAACTGAAAATTTTGGCATAAGAAAAATGAAAACAAACAAACACTGCCATCAAGTCGCATCCTACTCATAGCAATTCTAGAGGTCAGAGTAGAACTGCCCCATAGAGTTTCCAAGGAGTACCTAGTGGATTTGAACTGCTGATCTTTGGTTAACAGACATAGCACTTAACCCACTATGTCACCAGGGTTTCCCCGGCACGCAAAAGGTGTGCAAAAATGGTCCCAAAGGAGCTCACTCATAAACAAGAGCAAAGAAGAACGGAAGTTTTCCAAGACCTTTTGGAGAATCAAGAGAGTGTTTGGGGACATTTTATCACTGGTGATGAGACATGGGTGTACGAATATGACCCTGAAACAAAGCGTCAAAATGCATAATGGAAGTCAGCCAATTTGCAACAACCAAAAAAGTTCTGTCAGTGCAAATCAAGAGTCAAAATGATGTTGCTGATCTTTTTTGTTATCAGAAGCATTAATATTATGAATTTGTAGCAACTGGATAAACAGTTAACCATGTTTACTATTTGGAAGTGCTGAAAAGGCTGCATGAAAAATTAGACCAAGATGTTCTGAATTTTTTGCTGGCAACTCATGGCTCTTCCATCATGACACTGCATCAACTCAGCTCAGACAACACTGCTTTTGAGGGAGTTTTTAGCCAGTCAACAAAGAACTGTATTGGAACATCCTCCCTGCGTACCTGATCTGACCCCCAGTGACTTTTTTCTTTACCCAAAGATAAAGGAAATCTTGAAAGAAAGACATTTTGATGACATTCAGGACATCAAGTGTAGTACGATCGATGACAGCTCTGATAGCCATTCCAGAAAAAGATTTCCAAAATTGCTTTGAACGGTGGACTAGGGGCTGGGGCTGGGGCTGGTGCATAGCTTCCCAAGCAGAGTACTTCGAATGTGACCATAGTGATATTCAGCAATGAGGCGTGTAGCACTTTTTCTGGGATGAATTCACAAACCCAATTGTCAGACCTCATAGTACATTCAAATGTGGATTCAGAATTTTGTGGAAAGAAAAGTGATCGTAAGTAGCCCTGAGCACCTGACTGGTTCATTCATCACAAGGAATAATGGGATAAAAGATAACTATATAAACTAGAAACAATCAGCTGCATGGGAGAACAAAGGAGTATATGATTATTAGAAGCTCCTGCACAAAGGTCCTGTTCAGCAGGAAACAAGAGTCACAGAAGAACTACCTACCTAAAGAAAATTTGGAAGTATAAAAAAGCATGTAAAATATGGTAGATAGTATCATGAAAGGAAAGATAAATAGAACTGGTTGTTCTATGGCAGCCTGCTGTCTAGTTCCAAGTCCAAGTTCTGGGGCTAAAATTAATTTCCTTTACAATGTGACCTGTTTCACATGGCCTCTGATCTGCTCACTTAGTGAAATGCTGTTATTGATGTGCCTTGGTAATTTATTTATTTACTGCTAAAAATAAAAATGCCTGTTATCCTCATCAATAATAAAGACCATCAGTAAACAAAAAAAGGCACAATCTCTTTACTGTTATGAGAGCTCTATCCCTGATAACGAAAAGATCTATTTCAGAGGTACGACCACCGGGATGAACAAACTTTCATTTGCTTTAGAGAAGTGTGTAAAATAATTGTGGCAAATCAGTGCAGGAGTTGGAGGAGGGTAAGGAAGAAGTTTCAAATTGAAAAGCAATCCAAATGTGAGAGAAGGATTTCATGATTTCACATGAGACATATATCATTGTAAGCAATTAGAACACACACAAAGAAAGAAATATAAATTTATTTATAATTAATCATATACTGACTACTCCCAGAGTTAGCTACTTATTAATGTTTTGATCCATATCTTTCTCTTCTTTTAGCTAGGGGAGGATGATTTCCATGCCAGGAAATTTTCTCATTGCAGTTCTAGAAGTGACTTGACATTATTTCCACTTTACAAAGATTACTGATACTCAGAGACTTGCATCACTTGCTTATATCAACAGCTGATAAGCAGAAAGGTGTATGTAACTTAGCCAATGTGATTCCAAAGACCAGTTTTCCTTTAACCTGAAATCATTGAAAAGAATGAAGGTGCTCCTCTGTTTCCTCTCAGTTCCCAACGAGACAATGGTGATCCCCATCTGGTGTTTCATTATTGTCATTATTGTTTCGCCGTACCTTCACTTCTTAAATATGCATCGAGTGCCCTGCATATACCATACCTGTATCTCTCATATTAACTAGGACAGCACTTGAAGCACAGAAGGTATCCAATAAATACACATCGAATAAACACACCTGTAATGGGCAACTCAACTGATACTTTCCAAATACTACCAAAATAAAACCAAATCCATTAATGTCGAGTCAACTGTGAGTTAAAGAAACACTGGAATAAAGTAGGATTTTCCATTTTTTTTTTAAAAAAAAAGAGGCTCTCAAGTTCTCTCAAGTTGATGCTGACTCGCAGGGACACTATAGGACAGAGTAGAACTGCCCTCATAGAGTTTCCAAGAAGCACCTGGTGGATACGAACTGCCAACCTCGTGATTAGCAGATGTAGCTCTTAGCCACTATCCGCCAGTGTTTTTGACCTCCTCACAGAGCTAGTTCATTTTTAATTGTCCTCAAAGGGTTGGTAGATGTTTTCAGAACTTCATGAAGCAATAAGCACACAAGGAATTCAAAGAAAATAGCATTACTCCTGACAAAAACAGTTGGGAAAGACTATGCAGAAGATGTCGGTCTTGAATTTATTCATGCTTTGGATATATTGAAGAAGTCCTAGATACAATGGAGCCCTGGAGGAGCAGTACTTATGAGCTCAGGCCATTAACCGAAAAGTCAGAGGTTTGAATTCAGTGGCTGTTGCTTGGAAACCCCATGGGGCAGAGTATAGAGTCACCATTTGTTAGAACTGATTCTCTGGCAATGCGTTTTGGGTTACTAGATACCATGGGACTGAACATGGGTTCACAGTCTATGAAATGCCAGACCATCTATAGTGGAATAAATACACAAAAGGAAAAAAAATGATACACACTTATGTGTACAGCAAAAATAGAGCACCTAGCAACTAGCAATGCCTTAGATGGTCATAGAAGATATCACATTTAAGTGTATATTTTTTAATTGTTATAAAATATATATATAACAAAACATTTTTCATTTCAACCATTTCTGCACGTGTATAATTCCGTGATATTAACTGCATAACCCATGTTGTATAGCCATCACCACTACCTGTTTCCAAATTTGTCATCATCCCAAATAGAAACTCAGTACCTCTTAAGCAGTACCTCCTCATTTCCCACTCCTAGTCACCCCTGGTAACCATTCATAAACTCTAGGATCTAAGCATTTGCATACATTAGATATTTCCTACGAGTGTGATCAAACAGAATTTGTGTCTGACTTCTTTCATTCAGCATGTTTTCAAGGTTCATCCATGTGATAGCATGTATCGGAATTTCATTTCTCTTTATAATTGAATATAAATCGATTTTCAAAGGGACAAGATATACTCACAAGATAAAAGTCATTCTATGAAGAGAAAGCAGCAAGGATAGTGGTGAAAAAAAACAAGAAAAAGTCTGGTTCCCAAGTCCTGAAGGTCTGGAGCACCGTGCCGAAGTAGGCGAGTAATATAAGAATCAGGCAGCCCGGCAGAGAAGGACCTTAAGGTCCAGATCAAAAGATGAGGTGGAAACAGACCACACACAGACTTATCTCAAAACTAGTCTCTTCTCCTGCCCCCACCTACAGGCAAGAACTAACAACAAGTGATCTTGTCAGGCCTATTGTTGAGATCAAGGCATGTGAACCTTTACCCATTGGTTACGTTCTGGGAAATCCATCTGATCTTTCTAAACAGAAATATTCTCTGCCTCTTCTTTGTGTATTTCATAGCACTTTTTACTATCTTACAATATTTATCATGTTTCACTTTGTCCTGTACAAATAGGTACTGGACAAAGACCTGGCAATCTGCTTCTGTCAAGGTTACAGCCAAGGAAACCTTATGGGGTAGTTCTGCTAGAGCTGGAACTGACCGGACAGTGCCCAACAACAAGATACATATAAGCGGTTCATACTATTTCTTGCTTTTATCTATACCTACCTGGAAACCCTGGTGCCACAGTGATTAAGTGCTACAGCTGCTAATCAGAAAGTTGGCAGTTCAGATCCACCAGATGGATGTTCTCAGAAACAAAGCGCAGTTCCACTTTGTTCTATAAAGTTGTTAGGAGTCAGAGTTCACTTAACAGCAGTAGGTTTATTTTTTTCTCCCTTGGTTTTACCATGAATGTTATGGAATGGAATCAAACTAAAGTATTATTTCTCCTATGAATTCTACATCTTTGGTTTCTTATTTCATTTTATTTTATTTGAATAAATGGTGTCATAGAAAACGTATCTTTTAGAATAACTTCCATCAAAAAAAAAGAGAGCGAGAGAGAGAGAGAAAACTACGAGTGAAAACACCGTGTTTTGCTTACTGACACCTAATTCTTTGTTTTTCTTAGGCTTGAGTCAGCAGAAATGTGAAGCCTGGTGAGACGGCCTGTATTTCCAGCTTTTATGACTCTTGTTTCTTCATTAAACTACTTTGAACTTTGGCCTACTTATGTCCTTTTGCAGTCTACGTATTTGTGGACCATTCCCCTACGATGGAAAAGATACCCACCCCGCGCGACCCTTACCCCTACCCCACTGTAAAGAAGGTTTACTGAGAGTTTGGAGGGATGGAAAGCAGAGTAGTCAATGTGTGTATTTTTACTTTCTCTTTAGAATGATCACTTGATTTGTTTCAGTGTAATCTCAGCTCTAACTGCTAATCCAGCTAGGAAGCACCTAATGTTTACAGAATTACTAGAATAAAAGGGTATTTGTGTTCACTTTTCATAGGTTTGGTTATGGGATAAACCTCTGAAAAGTGTGTGCCAAGTTACCTAAAAGGCTCAGTGCACAAGAAATTTCTAAGGGGTCATGGGCTAAAAGAATATAGGAGTTCTAGGAAGGAAGTCTCAACCTTGGTCTTAAAGGAAGGATGGAATGGAAAAGCACATGGAATTTTAACTTTGTTACCTAGAATTTCAGTTTATGTTTTTGTTACTTTGCATCATACATTGGAGTACCTGTTAAATTTACCCTTCCACAGTTAAAAGGTAACTGAGGATTCTTTATGTGCCGAATTCAAAAGGGTATGAATCCTACTGTTGGAAATCTAAATGACTAAAGATATATTTAGTCTAAACCAAAAAAAGCAAACCCATTGCTGCCAATTCTAGCACATAACAATCTTATCAGACAAAGTAGAACTGCTCCTTAGAGTTTCCAAGGAGGGTCTGGTGGATTTGAACTGCCAACCTTTTAGTTAGCAGCTGTAACACTTAATCACTTAATCACTTTGACACCAGGGTTTCCATGTTTATGCAAAGCTCTAGATAATTGTATTTATCACTTTTAGGCCACTATCTTCTTATTGTGTATCAAACGTTGTTGGTGTTATTAGGTCTGGTCCAGCTGGTTTTGACTCATAGTGACCCTATACACAACAGAAAGAAATACTGCCCCATCCTGTGCCATCCTCATAATCTTTGTTAAGCTTGAGCCCGTCCCTGCAGCCATTGTGTCAATCCTTGCTGACGGTCTTCCTCTCTTTCACTGACCCTCTAATTTACCAAACATGATGACCTTCTCTAGGCTCTGGTCCCTCCTGAGTAGGTGACATGTCCAAAGTAGGTGAGATGACCTCCAAAGTTGGGAGTGGAGTGAGCACTTCAAAGAGTGTAGACGGGCTTGGACAAATAGCTGTAGAATAGAGACCTGATCTAAAATGAGTAGAAACTGTAGGGTAGGAAGAACTGATGACTTACATCCAGCCCTCTTGTTTGAAAAGCTAATAGAAATCAGTGCCATCGAACAGACCACAGCAAGGAGAACATTTCTGAGGAGGAAGATAATGAGTGCAACACTGGTGATGCCATGCATTCAAGCAATTAAAACAATGCATCAACAGAGGGAAAACGTGTCTATGGAAACTCACCACACTTTATCAAATTCGCCTCCTCTAAACCCTAGGTGGAAGACCCATTTCCAAGGAGAAGCTTCTAAAACTAAGCTGACACACAAGCCCCAGTTTAGGGGAAGCACCTAACCCCATATAACTTAGAGCATCCCCTGGGGTTGAGAATGTAAAGGATAATGTAACCTACCCCATGGCCAGAGGATAAACAGGCTAGGGTTACAGGGGCATTATTTGGCTGCCCTCATCAGAAATATAAACCATCTCTGCAAGTTTATGATAAAACAAGAGAGGCCTGATCATTTCACCCAAACAAAACCATCTGAAGGGCAGCTGCTATCTTCTCTCCTGATAGGGTGTGCACCTCCTCGTCAAGCTTGGCTGCAGAGCACGTCTAGAAGGATTACAGCTGGGTGTTCTGGAGCCTCCCTTTTCTTTTACACACATTCATTAATGGGACCATTTTTATTTTAATTTTTTTTAAGCTGTGATAAAAGTTGTATAAAACTCCCAAGTAGTAACCAGACATAGAGAAAAAATTCAGCCAGGAGCAGTACCACCCCGAGACAAGTTCTGAAATGTAATAGCTTTGTGGGATTTGGCTGCCTGTTGATAATATTTCATGTACATTTGCACAGCCAAGAAGAAATAGATCACTCCAAGGGATTTGGTAGCTTTTTATTTTATTTTATTTTTATTTTTTCCTGGTATGTGAAAATACAAAGGGAAAAAGAAATGCTTAATGCATTTAGGGATAATAATACTTTAGGGATTCTTTTTACCAAGGTAGTTACACACCTGAGACTATTAAAAATGAACTTTGATGTTTTTATTCCTTATCTTAATATTGACATTACTTATTTCCTTCCCTGTTTAGTATTTTATATCCCACCCTTTCTGTGACCCAACCTAGACTAAATCTAGGCCAGCAAACCATGCATTCTTATCTAAACAATGCAAGAAATCCTAAAAAATTAAGATAAAATTCTCACTAAAAAATATGAAAAGGTTAAAAAAATAAAACTACTGAAAGATTTTTGTTTCTGTTTTTTTTATTTTTGTAACTAGCTTGCTTTCAGCGTTGTTCACTTGAATTTACTATAAGCATTTGAAATTTTAAGAAAAGAAGCCTTCCTTTTCCTAAAGTCTAATATCACCCACTGCTGTTGAGTTACTTCCAACTCACAGTGGCCCTAGAGGTCAGAGTAGAACTGCCCCATAGTTTCCAAGGAGCACCTGGTGGATTTGAACTGCCAAGCTTTTGGTTAGCAGATGTAGCACTTAACAACCACAAAAATATCTTTATTATTTATAAACATACATACGAGGCCTGACAATTTGTGAATTCATCCTAGAAAAAGTGCTGCATCCCTCACTGCCGAGCATCCCAACAGTCACCTTCAAAATCCTCCCCTTGGAAAGCCGTGCACCAATGTCAACACCTAGTCCACCCTTCAAAGCAGTTTTGGAACTCTTTTTCTGCAATGATCATCAGAGCTATCATCGCATGAGGTCTGACAGTGAAGTTCTCAAACTCATCACAGGAAAAGAGCTTTGAAGGGGGGACTAGACACTGGCATCAGTGCATAACTTCCCCAAGTACTTGGAAGGTGACTACTGTGATACTGAGCAATGAGGTATGCAGCAGGTTTTCTAGGATGAGTTTGCAAACTTAGTTGCCAGGCCTCGTGTGTAGAACAGATAAACACTAATAAAGTTAAGCAAAGCTAAAACTCAAAAAAAAAGTAGATGATGTTGCTTTCCTGTCACTGGGGTTGGGTATGAGTTGAAATTGGTGTCACACAACAGTAATATCATAGCAGTAATTACTTCATATGTTTCTTAATTAGTTAATTCAGTATTATTACTCTTCAGTCCATGTGTGGAAAGAATTATAAATATAAAATGTCATACTCAACAGCCAAAGCGTTAAAGATACCAAATGCCCTGTCATGAAATCAATTCTGATTTATAGAGACCCTGAGAGGTCAGAATAGAACTGCCCCATACAGTTTCCAAGGAGTACCTGGCAGATTTGAACTGCCAACCTTTTGGTTAGCAGACATAGCACTTAGGGCTAAAGACAGCTATTCTAAAAGTGATATCCTGCTTTACTCATGACCTTTCAAGTTAAAGAATCCATGGCCAGACATAGACTTCTCCAGAAGATGTTCCTTTGTTCACTGAAGCTGAGAAGGGGACACGGAGAATTCTCCTGGAATTGACACAGATAATTAGATTGTGCCTACTTTGTAGTCTTTCCAAATTTTTGACATGAAACAAAAAAAAAAAACTCCTTAAAACAACAACAAAGCAAATAATGTTTGCATTCTTTCTGTTAGTGTAGGCAGAGTGTGGTACTACTTTGACAGAAACGTTAAACAAATTTTAATTAGCTTTATGAACTGGACTCCTCACTGGAATCCAACACTGCTTATCATGATTTGAACAGCTCCATTTTTGTGACTTTCCACTCTGTTCTTGAACTTGGGAGTTCTGCAAAGCCTCTTGTGGTTATCTCCAGCTCCAGGAAGGAAGGGGCTATTGGACGTTTTCATGTGGAAATGAGGCCAGAGCTGAGCACGAGCTGGTGAAGTTTTATACAATGTCAGCCCACCCTTTCCCTGTGGAACACAAATTGTTGGCAAAGTGCACATCCTCCCATAGTCAGAGTAAGCTCAGTTTTCTCCTCGGAAAACAACCAAAAAAGAAAAGGAACATTCTAACATGCACGTCTGAGAAACATACATGAGGATCCCACTCAAAGGGATCAAAGCCTGTGTCTTCATCGGTAATACTGACTGCCTACCACGTGTCTCTCTGAATTAATGGTTAGAAGAAGCTCTTCTTTGTTTTGGTCTATGCATATTTGAAAACCTGTGGTGTTCACCGCACTGTATTAAATAGCTAGTGAAAAGCAAAGTTGAATGGAATGTTCCAAAGCTATGCAGTGAATTCATCCCAAGAAAATAAATGATACAAATAATTCAAGGAAAAAAGAATTCCATTACCAATCTTTTTTTTCTCATTATGAGTTTATTTTGGCTGCATTGTGTTGACATCTATTTGTCAGGATCTTGTATAAAGGATATAATGGTACTGAGTGATGTTTTTACTCTGAAGAGTAAAATTCAATATAAAATGCTTTTCTGTGTTGACACACCCATTTTAGAGTTATTTTAAGGTTGACCTGCTCTTGCATTCTCCTATTATGAAAACCAAATCAGTTCAATGGCCTCAAAAATTGTGCCAGAAAAGGTGAGAAATAGCACTGAAGAAACCTGAGGAATCATAAACCCTTAAAGTATTTGCTAATGGCCCTTTTATGATCCCTTGTCACTTTCAGTTACTTTTTCCCTCTAAAAAACTACCAAACAAGTCTAAAAGGTATTTGAATTGGATTTTCCTGAGATAATCGTTTGTTATTTGTATGTTATCAATTATTGATTATGACAAGATTTTAGCAATGAGATCCATGTACTACTGCTGAGTTTTGTAGTATATGATAAAAATTCTGTTTGCATGCAAATGAATCTAAATTTTCCATTCTGAACTAATTGCACAGAAGGCAGCCCATCCTGTTAAATAATGGAGGGCTGGTTAGCTGTAGTTTTCCTTAGGAATGGGAACACTGTGATGAAAAGATGATCTGATGTTCCAAGCTTGTCACTGTATCTGGTTTACTCTCTAGCACACCAGCCAGGAGTCCGCTGTCTACTTCATACTCTTTTCTCTGATAATAACTCTTTCCCACCCTGTCTGATTCAACAGAGCAGGCAGATAATGCCTAGACATAAGCTTTGCAAGAAAAGTAGTAGGAACTCTATAGATTAGGAAATATTACAAGATACAATGTACATTATTCATTTGCTGAGTTTTTCTTTTCTCTTATAATTCTTCAAAATGCAATCCTGTACTCTTTGCTTAATATCTTCTCCTTGTAACGCATTGCTGGAGGGATAGGTAAAAGTTAAATTAACAGGAAGGACCCTGTCCCAGTCTGAAGGATTTGGGGTTTGCAAGATAGCTTTATGGAGGACGTACAGCACTTTTTCTGGCTGTAGTCTTACAAGTCTTAGTCTTGCTGATTCATCCTCTGAGATCCAGTTCAGGATTACACCTCCTGCGGAAAGCTACCTGTGGACCCTGAACCCCTCGGACTGGTCCCGGGACCGTTTCTGTTGACTCCACAGCACCCTCTGCTGTTCTCCATTGCAATCTGTATCTTACAGCGTTTTCCTGACCTTTCCTTCCTAGGCGAGTGTGAACTCCTCAAGGTCAAGGGCAGCATATTTAGAAATATTTTATTCATCTCTTCCAGTGCTACACCTATGCTCCTTCCAGGATGCAATGTGTGGAAAGAGACCAAGAGAGAAAAGCAGAGATGAAGAAAAACAGAATGATCTAGATAGAGAACAACGATACCGCTGAACCTTTAGGGCAGGACTATTGCTTAAAATAAGCCCCATGACATGAAATAATCTGGATGTGTCACTATTGCTTGTAATCTGAAAGAACAGAAAGAAAACAGCACTCAATAAATGGTCATGGAATAACTTGCCGATGCGTAGTAAATATCCTGGAGCCCTGGCGGTATAACTCGATGGTGCAACCAGCCCGTTAAGTGTTTGGCTGCCAACCGAAGGTTCAGATTTACTTAGTGGCTTTCAGGGAGAAAAACCCATGGACCTGTTCCCATAAACACTGCAGCCTAGTGAATCCTATGGGGTCATTCTACCCTGTCACATGGAATCTCTGCAAGTCAGAATCAACTTGATAGCACCCAACGACAACCATGTACATCCACGATACGGTCTGTTTTCTCCTTCCATGCCTTTTCCTCACCTAAAACACCTTTTGTAACTACTTATGCCCATTTAGACCAAACTGTTCAAACCTGTACAGAATCCCATTGTCTCCATGAAATCCTCTCCAGTTACTCCAGAAACAGTTTTTTCCAAGATGTCTGAAACCCTAGAATAATGACTCTAATTCTCACTACTCAACGAATATTTCCGTTTTCTTTCCTTCATGCTTAGTTAATCGCAAAAACATCCTGTAGATTGAAGTTACTGACATTTTACTGTGACTAAAACCACTGATAATTATTTTTAGTGTTGACAATAAATGAAATCAATGCTTCATTTAAGGTCTTTTCCTGATTTTCTTTTCAGTTAGTATGTTTATGGATCTTTGGAGATAAATTATAAAATTTTAAAGTGTACATTTGGTAAGATTTTTAGACATATGTGGATTTCTTTTACCCATTCAGGTGTTTTTAATTACAAAAACAAACAAATTGGGAATTTCAAGTGTTTAAAAGGGATAAGGAAATGTTATAGGCAGGGAAAAAATTGTTGTTGTTGCTGTTGTTCGGTGTCTACCACATCAGTGGAAGTGGGGTGGATGGCTTGACCAAGTGCTCGGTAAAGCTGTTCACAGCAGTATTTGTAGAGGTACCCAGGTGTTCATGCACTGGTTCCCACAAATCATGTTGACTCATCCATGTCTCAATCCCGTCTTCAAGACCCAAAGACCCTTCCCCACACATCAGAATGGGAACTGTTCTGCTGCTCCCATGACACACTGAATGTCAAGGACTGCTAATCTATCTCAAGACTCATCTGTCTAAGCACACCAAACAGTCATTTCTTCATTTTTACCTCTTCCCTAAAGCCCTTTTCTAGGACAGCTTTTGTTTTTTTTCTGCCGCCTTCCTTGGAACACAGCCTCTTCTTTTTTGATGACTCATTCATTTTTAGACTCTCATCACTTTCCCAACAGCCACCTCCATTTGCATATACATTCGTTGTTAGGTGTAATTTCTGGCTCTGCTCCATTCCCCAGTATTCAATTATACTGAATTATTTACTGTGACTTGAATATGACATTTGTGTTCTGGGCCTTCGTTTATTTTGACCCCTTCTTCACTAATGGAATCCAATTCCATCTCCAAGGCTCAACTCAAACATCACCTACTCAACTTTCAAAACTTAAATATAACATGAACTTGGAAGTCTCCCAAACAGAGCAGCGAGCTTCCGTAGCATTGCGTACATGTAGTGGATACCACATTACTATGACCTTATTTCTTCACGTGCCTATTGGATTCATCACTGTACCGTAGCATAGTATCTTGCACATAGTAGGTGCTTAATAAAGGATTAAAATGATGATGCAATAGCAGAGTAAGCATTATTTTCTCTATTTAAGAGAAGAAAAAATATATTCTGAAATTGAAAGAAGCTTGAACAGGGAAAAAGTTTACTCCCTCAAAATACTGCATAGCTTTATGGGCATATAAGAAAGATAGCTTCCACAATGTTTTCCCCTTTCTCTTGGTGTGCGACAGGAAAAGGGAATGACAACACTGGAAGAAAAATCTGGGTTCTAGTAAAGACTATTAGGGCAGATTTGGAGGGACTCAACTCAGAATACTTTAAATTTGGAACCACAAATCACAATGGGCTGTGAAAACTACGTATCCCATTTTCTTGATCTATTGACTTTTCCAGTCTCTGAGACAGTTATTTCACCTCTCCTTAATCCTCTATAACCCTCTAGCTCCTAATCATTCTTGAAAGCTGACCCATCTTCTTATTTCAGTATAAAAAATAGGATTAATCATAAAAGAACTACCTCAGTTCCTTACCTCCAAATCTATTGACACCCTGTACCTCTAACCTCACGTGTATGTCTAAAGTGCCTATGAAATGGTTGAACTCTCCTTACTTCTATCTAAAGCCAGTTCTTCCTCTTGTGCAATAGAAGTTTCATCCTTCTTATCCACACAGGAGTTGTATTTTCAGTCTCACATCAACTGTAACCCAATTTATCCATTGTTGTCATCTCTTGATCTCTTCCATCAACATATAAACATACCACATCGTTGTTGATTCTGACTATATAGCAACCCTCTAGGAGTAGAACTGCCTGTAGAGCCTCCAAGGAGCATCTAGTGGATTCAAACTGCTGACCTTTTGATTAGCGGTCATTGCCCCTAACCACTACACCACCAGGGTTTCCAACATTGTTGTTACTTGTTGTCAAGTCAGTTCTGACTCATGGTGAGCCTATGTGTAACAAGAATAAAACATTGCTTGGTCCCAGGCCATTTTTGTTATTGTTGGTCTGTTTGAGTCCATTGTTGTCTTGTTATGTTAATCCATTTCAGTAATAGCTGCCTTCATTTTCAGTGACCCTTTATCTTACCAGACATGGTGTGCTTTTCTTGCAGTTATCCTTTTCTGGTAATAAGACCAAAGTACATGAGCCAAAGTCTCATCATCTTCACTTCTAAACAGCACGCCTGTTGTATTCCTTTTAAGACCGATTTGTTCATTTTTCTGGCAGTCCTTGAAATAGTCACTATTCCCTGCCAACACCATTATTTCAGTAAATCAATTGTCCCACCTTTCTTTCTCTTTGCCTAGCTTTTGCATGCATACAAGTGATTGAAAAGATGATGGCATGTGTCAGACACACCTTAGTCATCAAAAAGACATGGTTGCTTTGGAATACTTGAAGGAAATCTTTTGCAGAAGCTTCACCCAGTGCAATAAGTTGTCTTATTCTTTGGCTGCTGCTTGGAACACTAATAGTTGATCTAAGGAAAATGAAGTCTTTGACAACTTCAATATCTTATTCACTTGTCATGATGTTGAATAATCACAAAGGAAGACAGAACCATTTATATATTTGAACTGCAATGTTGGTGAAGAATATTGACTTAAAGTTGGAAGAAATACAACTGTGTTTTGAAGAAAGTCAACCATCTGAAATTATTAAAAGATAGTATGATTGACATGCTGCCTCATAGAACAAACGCCACTTGAGGCAATGCTATAAGCTCACTACCAAGAAGAGGCTAAGCCCAAACAACTCAGACTGCTGTCAGATGTGTTCTGACTCATAGTGACCCTACAGGACACAGCAGAATTGCATCATAGGGTTGCCAAGGCTACGGTCTTTAGAGGAGCCATCTGCCCTGTCTTTCTCCCACAGAGTGGCTAGTGAGTTTGAATTACCAGCCTTTCTGTGAGCACCCAAGTGCTTAACTACTGAGCTACCAGGGCTTCTAGCAGATTTAAATTAATTTCTTATGTATGATCTAGTAAAGGACTACAGTTCAGAAAGAATCCTATGTCCTTAGCCTGATTCTTTCACATTTCCGAAAAACCGCAGGAGAACATCAATTGGTCCCAACCCACGTGGAACCGATGACAATCAAGAACATCAAAGACAGAAGGAGAAATGAGCCCAGGAGACAGAAGGACCCGTGTGACTGGGGGACTATCTCAGCATGGGACCAAAATAACTAGATGATGCCCTGCCATCACCAAAGACAGCCCTGATAGGTGACACAGTGTAGAGTCCCGGACATAGCATGAGATTAAGAGGCATGCAGATGGAGATCTCTATTAAAAGACTAGAAATGATGGTCCCACAACCTGGAGGGTCCCCTGAGATCTCTAGACTTGCTGTCATCCCAGAGCTGAACCAATAGTGAAGCCAACACTTCAAAGAATTAACTTGACCTGGGGACAAAGAGTAATGCAGGTGGTGTGTATGTTTAATAAATTATATGAGGCTGAATTAATAAATTAATACTAATAAATATATGAGGCTGTCCTACTGGCTTCTTTCTACAGGGGAGAGGAGAGAGTGGAGAGGAAGTAACAAGTGTTAGTCGAGTGGATACTGGAAGGAAAGAGTGAAGAAGGAGAATGTGCTGTCACTAGGTGAGGAGAACAGATACAGTTGCAGAGAGGTGGGTACTGAAGGGTTTTATACGGAAAATTGATTTGGATTGCAAACTTTCACTTACATAACAAAGAAAACACTGAGGAAAAGCGTGTATTTTAACAATATGCTTTCACTGTAGACCTCACAACTAATAGATTTAATTATTTGTAGGCTTTGCTATATTTTTCATTAGAAAAGTCTTCACAAGAATGACTTATTGTGCGAATGTGTTTCAACCTCAGTGTGCTCACAGATACGATCTGGATTACTTCTAAAGTAGAAAACGTAGACAAAGATTTGTTTGGCAGCATGTTGGATAATATTTTTCTCTTTTATTATTTTTTACCTTTCTTATTTTAGCTCTTTATAATTTCTGATATAGCCTAAGGATGACATCACCAAGACCTAAGCATCTCCATACAAAATGCTACTAGATTTCCATTAGTGTTAAAGTTGGAAGAAATTACTTCTACTACTGTGGGCGTAAATTTTTCCACTTCTGGAGGGGTTGGCGGCATAGGACAAGATATTTATCCTTAGTTTCTCACATCTCTGGGAGCCTCATAAACGTTCTACGTGAGAACACACTTACTTGCTTTATTGTGGTAAAAACGTACTTATTTTTAAAAAGTTTGCTACTTTTTATCTGATATTGAGTTGGACAAACTAGTCTCTACAACTGAGACAAGCTCAAATATTTGATCTTGCCAAATCAAAACCAAACCCATTGCTGTTGAGTCAACTACAACACATAGAAACCCTTTAGGTGGTAGAACTGCCCCGTAGAGTTTCCAAGGAGTGCCTGGTGGATTTGAACTGCCAATCTTTTGTTTAGCAAACATTGCACCTAACCACTATGCTGTCAGGGTTTCCTGCCAAACAAAGTGCTCCTAATATTTTAATTGAAAGTGTAGTGCTACAGGACTTCACGGTGATTGTGTTTAAAGATCCAGTTAGAGAAATGTACAATTTCTCCACATTTAGGACTTGATACTCCAAGGAAAAGACATTTTCAGATAGATGTATCTTGAAGAATGCTTAAGTTTTAATTTCGTATCTGCTCCAACATGTAGGTCAATTCATCTTCTTGTAAAGCACTGTAATTTCATTCAACAGAACTGAGCTCACTTAGGTACCATCAGGAAGTACAACACTGGTAGTTTTCATCAGATGAATTCAAGTGACAATGGGCCTTGAGAAAATGCCTGGACCTCTGCCCTCAATCAGCGTCCCATTCACTGACCTGTTGATTTAGCTGGATTCTTTAAACACATGAAACCAACAGCTTCTGAGTGTCTAGAGGGCTTTAGCTGTTTAGTCAACAGAAGCCTGAAAGCTGACGTAGGAAAGAACGTGGAGGCTGCCATGGAGACTGGCACTACCACTCCCATCACTTACAGTGAGACATTTGTGTGGTTTACAAAAATGTCAAACCCTTGTTCTGGGACACTGACCATTCTAGAATTATTTTGCATTACTCATTTATTTGGAAGAGAAGTAGTCATTTACATGAATGTTATTTTTCCTGTTTTTTAGTTACTAATAAAAATTCTCCATGATCTGTCAGTAATTTTGTTTAGGCAGTATTGTTTATTTTAGTGGGTCAGCTTTGGTCTTTTCTGTACTTTATTCTCCCAGATTTTCTCTCTTCTCTGGGCATTGGAAGACTCACCTTATGCTCTCAGATACCTCATTTCTGTATTTGCACAGAAAGAACTTCAGCTGTCCCTGGGTTTGGGTGAATGGGGTGTGAGGAACCTGGAAGAGTTTTCACACAAAGGTAACAGAATCCTAACTGGCAGAATTCTAAGCATCTACTAGTAAACAGGAGAGAATTTCTGCACCTTCATGACTCATTTTCAACATGTGCAAACACTTAAGTGACAAGTGGTATGTTCAGAATTTTCTACCAAAGACTCTCCCATTTCCCACAGGGGGATTTCACTATACAAAACGACTTAGGAATGCATTTTTTTTTTCAGTGAAAAGCTAATAATCTCCAAAGTCAAGGAGCATGCATATCCCAGAGGAAATAAACATAAACTTTGAAGTCATATTGGGGTAAAACTTCTAGCTGTGAAGGGAGAATAAAGAAAACCAAAGACATAAGGGAAAGAGTAGTCTAAATGACTGATGAACCATGAGGACTACAGCTTCCAGCAGACTGAGTCCAGTGCAATTAGATGGTGCCCAGCTGCCACCACTGACTGTCCTGACAGTGATCACAATAGAGAGTCCCAGACAGAGCTGGCAAAAAATGTAGAACAACATTCTAACTCTCGCTCTCTCTTTCTCTTCCTCTCCCTCTCTCTTTCTCTCTCTCTCTCTCTCACACACACACAAAGACTGAACTTGCTGGTCTAACAGACACTGGAAAAAACCCTGAAAGTATGGACCCTGGCTATCCTTTTAGATTAGTAATGAAGTCACTGCTGAGGTTCACCCTTTGGACAAAGATTACACAGGCCTGCAAAACAAAACAAGACTAAAGGGGCACATCAGCCCAGGGGCAAGGACCAGAAGGACAGAGAGGGCAGGAGACCTTGTGTTGGGAAACCCAAGGCTGAGAATGAGAGAGTGTTGACATATTAAGGGGTTGATAACAAACGTTACAAAATCATGTGTATATTAATTATTTAATAAGAAGCTAGTTTGTTGTGTAAACCTTCATCTAGAATACAATGATAAAAAAGGCAAAGAAAAGAAAATATTCCAACTCTGTCACTATTTAAATTTTAGACAATGAGTAATGACTTTAATACTTTATGACTCTGGGTCTAATTTTTGTTTTCTACAAATTGGGCATGGTACTTTATAGACTTCAGATAAATCTAGATACAACACCCATCAACATGTTGATAGCAAGGGCTGATTTTGTTGGTGTTGTTAACAAGGCAGGTATCTCTTCCTTCCCGACGTATGACTCTGTGTAACCATGACACTTAGCTGTTGAAAACAACTTTCCAATTTAGAAAGCATTTTTAAAGGCTTTACTACTCTTTAATAAAGCTGCTTTGAAGTACAAATAAAAATAAAAAATGCACTGAATATACCTGTACATGGTAGATTTTAGTTAACGCTAACTCCTCCCCCCAGTACGTTAGTGATTGCAATAACAATAAAAGCTGTGATGCAAAAGGCCAAGTCAAATTAAAACGTGATGCGGTTAGTGGTCAGAATGGACTTCCAGGTTGGACTAGCAGGATATTTATTAGGTCATCATAGTTGAGTGTTTGGCTTCAACAGTGCTGGTTCAGTTGTCTCTTTTAAATTTTCTGTGAGTACTAGAGGATGATTTCCAATCAGTAAACTCACAAACAACAAAAGTAATCATTTACAATGAGAAATATAGGTGTCACACAAAAAGATCCTAGGATTCACAATGTAACTCAACAAAAGAACAAGGTTAGACTAAGCTTCATAAAGGGAGTGAAATCAGTACAAGGATAAAACATTGACAGCTCCCAAAGATCCGGGTTACCATACCCTGCTAAGGTGATCAATCCTTATCTTCTCTGGGAAGGAACTTACCATATGGATGATAGCCAAGTGCTATCGAGTCGGATCCAACTCATGGCGATCCTAGGGTCCAGGGTAGAACTGACCCCCAGAGTATTCAAGGAGCTTAAGGACAAGATATTACAAAGAAAGCCATAATTCTCTATCCCTCAAACATAGCTGGTGACATATTGTCAATGGGTTTTTTTTCTCTGCCTTATCTATTCACCAAGTTAATCAGTTTCCTTCTATTGCCACTTCCTTCTTCCTTCTTTTCCTTTTGCTTTCTGTGGTTTTCTTTATTCCAGATAAAATACATTTTATCTAATTCATAATTCATATATGTTAAAAAAAAAAGTTGTTCCCTTTATATTCCATTTTGTGGCCAGCCTTTGACACTCAATTCACGTGCTAAATCTGCAAACTGTGTTTGAAGGTAGTTGATCTTATTCAGTACAAAGTCATTTTGACTGTGTAATTTCTTGCAGCTAAGATTAACTTCATATTCTAGAGGTAGGATGCTTCTTTTCTATCATGTATATTAGGTGCGTATCTTAACAGTCTTTTAAACCTATAATCCACCTGAAGTCTACCATCAAAACAGAAATGAGTGACTGATATGTAATAATCTTCTACCGGAAAAGGCTTCACAATGGAATCTAAGATGCCAGAAAGCTATGCCCTTTGTCCCTTCAAATGTTTCCATCTGCCCCAGACGTCCGTGATTCAGTCAGCCATTTATGGTGACTAGATGCTACACTGTATTTGTTAGCTCCGACCAAGAACTGGTCTACCTGCTTCCTTTTTCCTGTCCCTTTACTAAAGTCTCACATCATCATTTTCTTTTTCCTACCCACTGCATCCTAAGCCAGAAGTTTTAATATAACATGATGATGTCTTCTGAAGTAGTTTTCATTAGGAAAGTAACAACCGCATCCACTGCTATAGAGTAGTTTTGTCGTTAGGTGCCATCAAGTCAGTTTCAACTCATGTCTACCACACGTACAATAGAATGGGAAACTGCCCAGTTCTGTGCCATCCTCACAGCCATAGTTATGCCTGAGCCATCGTTGAGGGGCTCATCCTCCAGCACTCCATCAGCACTCTACTGCTATTTGTAAGATTTTTAATGGCCATTTTTTTTTCGGAAGTAGACCACCAGATCATTCTTCCCAATCTGTCATGGTCTGGAAGCCCCGCGGAAACCTGTCCACCATGGGTGACTCTGCTGGTATTTGAAGTTCTGGCAGCATCGCTTCCAAAATCACAACAACACAAAAGCCACTACAGTACAGAAAACTAATAGGATGAGTGGATATGGCAGCTGTGGGGGCTTAAAGTGAGATAATACATGGAAATCATTCAACAGGAAGCTTGGAGCATAAGCCAGCCAAGTGCCAAAGAGTGTCTAATAGTCCTCTACTTCCCCCAAACACAAACAATAAGCACCAGGAAGGCATAATTGTGTTCTTAGCATTCAATAGGTCTGACAATTAAGCCCGTGAAGATAATTGTTCTAAGAGCTACATACCTCATTGTTGAATAGCCCTACAGTTGTCTTTGAAGTCCTCCCCTTGGGAAGCTATGCACTAATGCCAGCACCTAGTCCACCCCTCAAAGCAATTTGGGAACTCTCTCTGGAATGGCCATTGTGCACAGTGGCACTGTGACAAGTATGCAAACTTAACTGTATAGTTGTCTGTGAAGGAGTTTTTAGACAGTAAACAAATAACTATTGCAACACTCTCCTTACTCAACTGAAGAGAAAGGAAATATTTGAAAGAAGACATTTGGATGACATTCAGGACACCAAGAGTAATATAATGACTGCTCTGATGGCCATTCCAGAAAAAGAGCTCCAAATTTTCTTTGAAGGATGGACTAGATGCTGACATCAGTGCATAGTTTCCCAAGGGGAATGCTTCAAAGGTGGTCATAATAATATTCATTAATGAGGTATGTAGCACTTCTTCTAGGATGAGTTTGCAAACTTAGCTGTCAGTCCTCGTATAGTAGAACATGGATGGAACATGGACTAAAAAGAAAAATTACCATCGAGTCAACTCAAGCTCCTGGTAACCTTATGTGTGTCAGAGTAGAACTGTACTCTATAGGATTTTCAACAGGTGGCTTTTTTCCAAGCACATAACTACACCTTTCTTCTAGTGCCTCCAGGTGGAACTGAACCTTCAACCTTCTGGTTAGCAACCAAGTGTGTTAACTGTTTACACCCCCCAGGGATTTGGAATACTGTTAGTAGTCAAAAAAAAAAGACTGAATGCATGAACCATCAGAGGGAAAGAAGCATCGAAAGGCTTTTTCATATGGCTTCCTTCTCCTTTTGAAAACATAGAGCCTCAATGCCTTTCATCATTTTCCACCGAAGAATCCCAAAGCGAAGAAGAAAAGAAGAGTTTCCTGGAACTCTAGAGACACAGTGTTTTAAACTTTCCTTTGTGTTAATGTATTCATAGCTTGTGGTGCTCAAACCATGTCCCAGGAGTCGAGAACACTTACGACAACATTTCTCAAAACTCCATCTGCAGATGACTTGCCTCAGAGTCACCTGAATGCTTGTTGAAAAATCCCACTTAAAAGGGTATATGTCCGTGCATTTATGAATCAGAATTCCTGTGAATTCAAAATTCCCAAGCTATCTTTCATATTAAAGTTCAAGTGTCATAGTTGAAAAGAAAACATAATTTCACTAAATACTAAAGATAGTTCTTTTCCTCAGGCTTAAAGAAAGTTATACGTGTTACTGAATCTCTGGTGGTGTAGTGGTTAAAACCCAGCTGGTGTCCAAAAGGTTGACATTTTAAATCCACCAGCTGCTCTTTAGAAACTCTATGAGGCAGTTCTTCTCTATCCCAAAGGGTCACTATAAGTTGGAGTCACCCCAATGACAAGACAACGGTTTGGGTCTTTTCCTGGTGTATATACTATTAGAGAAAAACAAGAATCAGGCTTCGGAGAGACTAGAGCAAAGATAACATAGCCACAAGCTGTGTGTGGTTCTTAAATTAAAACAAACAAGTGGCCGTCACATCAGTCCTAACTTATGGCAACCTCATAGATATCAGAATTCTCTACACAATTTTCATCATCTGATTTTTTTGGAAGTAGATAGTTCTGAGGTACATCTAGGGGGACTGAAGCAGCCTGCCTTTGGTTAATAGCTGGTGCCACTCAAGGACTCCGTTTAAGTCTAACACAATTAAAATGAAATTTAAACATCCAGTTTCTCTGACTACTTGCCATATTTCCCATATAACCCGTAAGAACAGTAGCCAATATTGGATAGCATAACACTTCTATCATCACAGAACATTTTATGGACAGCACTGCTCTGGATTAAAGTGGCTACCTGATATGGGATAAAGTTATAGGGTCAGTAAGGATGTATCACAGAAGGTGGGAAGATTCTAAGTAGCTAAAAGATCCCACCCCAGTTAGCATCTAGGGTCAACGGAGAGGAAAGGAATTGTAAGAGAACTAAACGTGTGTCAGGAACTGTGTCCCAGCCAGACAGCTGTTTCCCAGAAACAGCTCTACCCTAAGAAAAGAGAAGCTAGCCTTCCCTGCCATAACTGCTCATAAATCCTAAGAAAAAAGCTGCTCAGCTTGCAAATTTTAATTTTTTCCATTTAGCTTTTTAAAAAAAATTTTTTATTATGATTGAAAGTTTACATTCCCATGTAAATTTGCATACCCACCTATATGCAGCTCCCACTGCTCTCCCTGCCTGGTGACAGCACACTCTTCCTCTCTGCTCCATAAATGTCTTATCCTCCCAACAATTTCCTGTCCTCTCCTCTCCACCCACTCCCCCGTGTCCAGTAAGAGGTCATCAGGATGACATACTATAAATGCACAGAACTGTAAAGCGAACACAAGGTACGGTCACTGTATGTAGCCAAGTCCAATCTATTCCTGTCTGAAGAGTTGACCTCTATTATGATTTACGGACAGGGACAGCATCAGGGCCAGGGAGCATGCTCCCAGGGGAACTCCAAGGCCCCTGGACCACCAATCGTGGTCTTTTAGTGGAGATCTCAGGGTGTACCCCTTTTTATTCTTGTGTTGCCAGTGAGACTCAACTTTGTGAGCTCCATCACCGCTATCACTGGTGGTAGCCAGGCACTATCCAGTTTTTCTGGTCACAAGTCAATATAGTCACCCACTCATGTGGGTCTCTCTGTCTTCTGGGTTCTCTTTCCCCCATGTCTTTTTGGTCCTTCATGATCATCCACTCCTGCTGAGTTGGGACCATTTGCTGTACCCTCGGACGGCAGCTTGGCAGCTTTTAAGACCACAGACACCACTTACCAATGTGGGGTGCAGAAGACTCTCTTGGCAAAAGGCTAGTTGTGCCAATTGGCCTTGATTTCCCCTGAGAGCATGGTCCCCGGCCCTCCGTCCAATCTACTGTGTCCTTACAATATTGGGTTAAGAAGAGAGGAGAATTTGAAAGTCAGAAAAATGATTGAGTTTCTCACTTCATTGGAAATTGTGGGTGGAAGGCAGAAATTCAGCTAAAAGTCAGCTTGAAAGACAAAGGAGGACACTGGAAAGCATTCCACTTGCCATGGAGTTAGGCACACATGACAATGTCGCTAGACAGGTCTATTGTTGTTGCTTGATGACACAGAATTGATTCTGACTCACAACAAACTCAGCTGGCAGAGTATAACTGCACCATGGGTTTCCAAGGCTGTAAGTTCTATGGAAGCGGATCTCCAGGTCTTTCTTTTACAGTCATTGGCTGGGTTTGAACTGCCAACCTTTCACTTAGCTGTAGAGTGCTTAACAATTGCACCAACAGTGTTCCTTAAACCAGGTGCATATGCTGTTGAAATGGACATAACGTATGTAAATTGGGTGGTATAAGTTATAATACATATACGCTTTATTTAAACCTCAAAATCACCCTGTGAGAAGACCATAGGTTATCATGTTTAAGAAACATGGCCAAGGTCAGAGAGTAAGAAAAGGAGAGGGGGCTATTAATGCTGCCCATGGTTCTTAGTATTTAAACCCGGAATCCTGGCAAGACGGTACTGAGTCAGCACAGCAGGAGTTTATTCTTAAGAAAAGTGACCAGGGAGGCATTTAGAATCCCAGTCTTTTGATGTCTCTAGTATCAGCCTTTTCAGTTCAAAAGTCATCACCTGCTAGGTACTCTTATTATTCAATCTTGAACTTCATCTTCAGTTGCTTTTAGCTGAGATAGAGAAAATACTAAAATGAAAAGTTAAATTGCAGCTATTGCCATGGATGGTCATAGCCCCTTACTCAAGGATGAAATAAAAAGTCAGAGACCCACGAGAGGATAATCCGGATTTCTGAAATCAGCAGATGATAAACTGAGCAGTCCAGATATTGTTCTCTATCATCTTTCAACAAGAATCACTTTCCTTTCTGCTATTTCATATCTCTAATTTTTAAGGATTAGTTTAAGATTACAGGAGGCAGTGAGTTTTAATTAAAAATAGATTGACTAGATTAGTGGACTGTAATTTAAGATTATTAGACAATGGAGCAGAATATCCGTGCTTAATAAAGTCAATTAGCCTTAATACGTTCCTATAATTCTCTGAATTTATACTGCTATTTAACTAAACATGATTTTTGTACTTTTCATTGAATATGTGTATTTATAAATGTATTTCCTGTATTTACCCTGTAATTACACTGAATCAAATGATTTTGTTAGGAAGTCCATATTACACAAAAATGATCCCTGTATCTGAACCTTAAACCTTAATATTACTATGAACAAAAGTCAACAATACTGTAGAAGGCTTACTATCTAATTGAGGAGAAACAGTATTTCAAAGATTAAAAGCAACTCACAAATTCAGATAATTTCAAAACAACAATATGAGTGAAGGCTGCTTTGGAAAAGAGGGTTTTACTCATAAAATAAATGATTGCATAAGTTCTCTTGAAAGGGAGCTTTCTGGTGATGAAGAGGAGTCTAGCTACAGAAAGAGACAGGAGCTAAACATTCAGTTCATGGTTTATCATACAATGCTACATTATGAAAATAGCATTTAAACTCTGAAGCTCAAAAATCTTAAAATAGTTGAATAGTTAAAGAATACATAAGGCTAAAATTTATCAAAGGTCAAGTTACATATGCATAATTTGCTACTGGTTATTATTTTCTTTCCTTTTTTCTATCTTGTTTAGTTTTCTCTATTTCATCTGTATGTTCTAATCAAATCACCAGTTACTTCTTAATGCTATTTCTAGGTGAGGGACACTGCTGAAACTGTGAAATCTTTGCCGTCAAAGAATTCTTATCTTAGTTGGTGGTAGTGAGTGGGGAGAAAGAAACACATCAGAAAATGAGTGACAAAACAGAATTTTGAGCAGTTCAAAGAAGTCAATGAAATGTTGGGAAGTAGACTCTGTTTCTTCTCCTGAAGAAACCTGGAAATGTTGATACTGGCAATTCAGAAGTGAAAGTGATCATTTTAACCCTGAACGACTAACACAAGAGTCAATTTATTCTTAATTTTCATTTTAATCCACTTTACATATATTTATTTTTATTGAAGTATAATGCACATGCAATTAGTTGAACAGTTCTTTAACTACACAATTCTATGATTTTGATAATTGTATATACCCAAAAAGCTACCACCAGCACAAGACAGCCAACAGGCCACTTTTCCAAAAATTCCCCCATGGCTCTTTCTAGCTAGTCCTCTCTCCCTGGTCCTTGCTCTCAGAAACAACCACTGTCTCATTTCTACTACCGTAAATTTGTTTTGCCTTGTTAGACATAAAGTATGACCCCATTTGTCTCAGCTTCATTAGATCAACAAAAAGTTTCTGAGACATTCACACTGTTGTATATACTACTGCTTTTTTCCTTTGTAATGCTGACTAGCAATGCAAGTATGAGTTTCTTGCTTGTCTGTCCAGAGATGTTTAATCATAAGAACATTTCTTAAATTTTAGTGTCATTTAAAGCTTGAAGATGGAAGAGATACACAGAGTACTGTGCCAAAAAGTTGGTCAACATTCAACCATCTCGGAAGGTAGCATACAATCAGGAACTGATGGCACTAAGGGAAGTCGTTCAAGTTACACTAAAGGCAATGGTATAAAACAAGGCTCCAGGACTTGGTGGTACCGATTGGCTATTTCAGCAAAGGATGCAAAGAGTCACTGGGAATCAGAACTGACTGGACGGCACCTACCAACAACAGTTAAGCTTGCCTAGATGGAAAAGAGAACCTTGCCTCCTTCCAGTGAAGTTACTAAAAATGGGGACAAAACAATAGGGAGAATTATAACCCACAAGAGGAAGAACCTAGAAAAAGAGATAACAATAAAAGAACAATAAATATTTGGAAAATCATTGGCTGAATGAGCAAGAGGCCATAAAAGCTGCAAGTGGACACCAGAGAATGATCGCTCTGGTTCGGGTAGGGGAGAGAACCCAAGGGAAGCAACAGAATTAACGAAATATCAGATACATCTGATCATATGTAATATTCAGAGGGATTCACAGTTCTACTGGAGACTTTCATAAATTGATAAGAACATAGAAAACTAAAAAGAAAGCGAAACACTACAGATAGAACAAATGAGTTTTACAGGAAATTAAGTTTAATCACAGCACATTATCTAGCTAAACAATAAACTATACTCCATAATCTTAACTAGGTAGACACTGAGTACTGATTTTACCAAATTTGCCTCCAAGTTTTATTGAGAAAACAGAGGAAGAGAAAAGAATCTGAATAAGATTGTTAAATTTTAATCTTTCATAAAAAAAAAGAAAGAAACCAAACCCGTTGCTGTCAAGTCGATTCTGACTCAGCAACCTTATAGGACAGAGTAGAACTCCTCCATGGAGTTTCCAAGGAGCACCTTTCAGTTAATGTTCATAGCACTTAACCACTACAACACCAGGGTTTCCAATCTTCCATAATAAGAGTTAACTTGATTTAAAAAAAAAAAAGTGTGTGTGTGTGTGTGTGTGTGTGATTTAGAAATATGAACACAAATAACTGAATGAATTGAAAGAATTTAAGCAGACGGTGATGAGATAAGCCAAAAGACTACTCTTTTTCATTGTAAGTTTTATAGCATTATTTGTCTTTTGAAGATAACATGCATTCTCTTGTTAAAAAACAAATAATTAAAGGGGTGAAAAAAGGTAGGTTAATATTATGTATGTTTTAACAGTTGACCAAATATATTAACTTAAAATCTAAACAAGGACACAAGTTTCTCTACTATGAGATTCTTTAAAGTGCAGTAATTTTGGCAGTTTTATGTTACATTATTAAAAAAAATTGAGCGGGGTCCAACAGTTTGTATACAAATTTAAATAATAATTGTATTAACCGGCCTTTCTTGTAGATCTGTATATGTTATGCAATCACTGATAGTATCATACTTCAGGATAGATCTCAATATGTTCTTTTTGGTGATGAATATGACTGAATTCATCTTCAGTTCACCATTCCCAGAGTAGTAAACCATATGATTGTCTGTTTCAAAACAGACAATACTAGTTCACTTTGGGTCAGTAAGCCTTAGAATACCAATTGTTATGAGTTCCATTTCATTTTTGATGCCTTCTAATACTTCTGAAATCACACTTTCTACATTCCATGTTCCAATTATTAATGGATATTTGCCGCTGTTTCTTCTCAATATTGAGTTGTTCCGCATCAGAAAATGAAAGTCGCAAAAGCTTTACTCCGTTCACAGTCTTAAGACTGACTCGAATTTGAGAAAGCAGCTCTTTCCCAGCGGTATTTGAGTGCCTTCCAACCTGAGGGGACTACCTTCTGGAACTATATCAAACAAGGTTGTGCTGCTGTCCCTAAGGTTTTCACCGGCCTTTTTTTCTTCAGAGGTAGACTGCCTGGTCCTTCTTCCTAGTCTGTCTTATTCTAGAAGTTCCTCTGAAAACTGTCCACCAGGGGTGACCCTGCTGGTATGCAAAATACCAGTGGTGTAGGTTCCAGTATCACACTAATGCTCAAGCCATCACAGCACAACAGAGTAATAGATGCATGGTGTCTGTGCTAAGGTACTGAAGACCAAAAGTGCTTAAGGTGGTGTCTAAGAAGGACCCTAAATCCAGATGAAAGACAGTATCATTAGCAGCTTTCTCAAGAAGTCAAAGACAAGCTCTGATCACCATTTTAAATAGTAAGAATTTCCTGAGTTGCCAAAAAAAAAAAAAAAAATCCACTTCACTTTCTTCTGGCTTCTCACCCTCTCTCCTAAATTTCATTTAGTTCCCAATTCCCAAATGGTTCCCTCTTCTGTCTCAAATGTCTTGGCCTTTGAACCTAGAGTCTCAAGAGGTTTGTGAAGAGATTGTTTCATAGAGAACACTCTATGTTCAGGTCTCAGCCCTGAATCAATTGATCAGGAGACTCAGTTGTTTAAAAAGTTTCATGCCATTTAATCCAGCATTTACTAGCCATTCCAAAGCAAGATTAAAAAAACCAAAAACTCCGGTATCTTACTTTACTGTGTGATAACAACAAAGGCTGCTGCAGGCTTGCTTTTTTGGAAAGTTTTGTTTGCTGCCTGCTGTAGCGTTGGAGTCATAGACTGTTGCATGAAAAAATTAAAAAATTTTTAAAAAAAAAACACCTCATTTTCATTCCCTTTCTTTAATCCCTGGTATCTGTCTACCTATCTACCTTAAATTTAAACTTTTGGCACACAAGAATAAATTACAGTTTAAAAACGATTCCTATCTTAGAGGTTTCTTGAAACAGAAAACATCATACAAACTCTAAAATACTGGAAATGACACTGGAGTGGTGTGTGTATGTGTGTGTGTGTGTGTGTACATGTGAGTCACGTGTGCTAGTGCATGTGCCTGTGAACACTCAGTTTCCCAAGTCTGACTCTTCTGCCAACTTGTGTCTGTCAGAAGAATTTTTTGTAGCTCACTGTAAAATGAAAATCAGCACTTATTTTACTCTAAGCTCACACACACACACACACACACACACACGAAAAAATCAGGAAAATTTGTGTTAAGTAAGAGAAAAACAAATGAAGAGAGAAAAAAAGGAGAAGCTGATTGCTTCACCCAGCTTTTGCTTTTGACTATAATGATACTGGCTAGCTGGCTGCTCTGAGATCTCCCAGATTTGAAGGTACTAGTTAAACCGTGAAGGCTGTTTCATCAGAGTAACTCCTTATAAATGGCTTGATTATTTTGGCAAAATCAAGATGTTAAAGATGGAAAACACATTGACATCCAAGAAAAATTACTTCCCCAGAGTCAAGGGCAGAGAGAATGCAGAGGAAGACATCCCCAACTCACACAGACTGGGGGATCAGCTGATATCAGAAAAGCAGACTCCGGCCATTAGAGCTGAGGTCCAGGCTGCCATTGACCTGTCGCTTCATCCACGCTGTCCCACTATCTGCACAAAGGTAATCTTTGCCTCCACATCTTGGCTTTTCAATTAACATGTCCAGCTTGAGGAGAATTCCATCATTTTTCCCTAATATTTTTGTGGCCACTGGCCTGATATGTGAATATTAAAAATATATGTGTACAGAAAAAATAAACATAATGATGCTGAAAAATACCTAAGATAGTCCTCTGTAACGAAGCTAGAGCTAATTTACCAGACATAAAAATCATCTCTGTGTATCTACCAAATCTCAATGTTATTATAAAAACCAATACAAAGGAGTTAAGCTGGAAGGAACAAGAACTTTGAAGCTTTATCTACATACCTACCTATTTATCTATATATCAATGACATGTCTATACCGTCATGCCTTAACTATGCAGTCTTTACTTCTCAAGTTTAGAGAGCTAAAGCTAGAGAATAACTCCAAGAGCAACACCTGCTTATAAAACCAGTAGAAGAAAGAGAGATGAGGGTGAAATACTAGGAAACAAGTTCTCTGAGAAGCTCAGAAGCTCAGGAAGAGGCTGAGTATGTTTACCGCATCTAAAACATCCTAATCTATAGAAGAATTGTGGATTTATGGGGGGAAATCTCTAGAGAGGACCTAGAATGAATTTCAAATGAATCCAAGTTTTTAAGTATTCTTAGGGCTATAGAAGGTAACAGGATCCCCTTTTGATATAAACGTTTGCATACCAAGACAATGGAAAAGCTATAATGACGTGCCAGCTAAATCACATTTCCTGTGATAACACTGAGGATTTTCAAAAGAGCACCAAAGCCAGGGGTTGGGGTAGATCAACAGAGCAGTGACAAACATACTCAAGAGATGCAAAAGAAAAAGGAACAGCAGAAGCAAGAAACAGATTAACCTTGAAGAATCTGCACCTGGCTGTGACTGAAGATAAAACCAAACTGATTATGGACAGTGTGGTTATTTTTGTGATTATTTCCAATTAATATTGTCCTCTCCCAATAGACTCTAAGCTCCCTCAGAGCAAGAAAATGCTTGCTTTTGCTAATTAGTATACAAGCACTGCCAGTTAAGTTCTTGAACTCCTCGTAGCGAAAGTGTTACATGCCTCATTCCTGAGTATCACTATGGTCACCTTTGAAATACTTCCCTTAGAAAGCTATTTACCCACACCAGCACCCGGTCTACCCATCAAAGCGATTTTGGAACTCTTTTTTCTGGAATGGCCATCAAAGCTGTCTTCATGTTACACTTGATGTCCTGCATATAATCCAAATGTCTTCCTTTCAATATTTCCTTTATCTTCAGGTGAAGGAAAAAAATCACAGAGGGCCAGATCAGGTGACTAGGGAAGATGTTCCAGTAACAGTTATTTGTTTAGCAGCTAAGAACTCTCTCACAGACAACTATACAACTAAGTTCACAAACTTACCACCAGGCCGCCATGTGCAATAGCCATTCCAGAAAGAGTCCCAAAATTGCTTTGAAGGAATGACCTAGGCACTGGCATCGGCGCATAGCTTCCTGAGCGGAGGACTTCGAAGGTGACTGTAGCGATATTCAGCAATAAGGTATGTGGTGCTTAAAACAACTAAGTTCGCAGACTTAGTTGACAGAGCTCATATTTCAGAATGTTCAGCATGTTTTTATTAATTGAACAAATGTGAATAAATGAACCAACACATGAGTGAATGGCTTAATGAAGTCTTCTCAAACCATAAGATCTTGTGGAGATTGTAAAGCTACAGTCTTCTGTCTGAGGGAAGGGACAAGGCAGCCCTAGATTTTAATGAGAGATGTAAAGGCCATGAGTGACAGCAAACAAATCACAACACAGAACCCAGGCCACTACAACAGGCTAGCTTCTGGGGAGCAGTAAAGATAACACCCATATGAATCAGGACAACAGTCAGGAATGCTAAGGTACAAGCATCAACACTAGAGTTGTGTGCATCCTTAAGAGAGAAGGTAACTGACATTTGAAAAAGTGTTTTTAGAGATTCACGATGGTCAGGGCTGGAGTGGTGACTTGCACTCAGTTGGTGAGTCCCTAAACCAAAACCCCTGCTGTCAAGTCAACTCTGACTCATAGCAACCCTATAGGACAGAGTGGAACTGCCCTGTAGAGTTTCCAAGGAGTACCCAGCAGACTTGACCTGCTGACCTTTTGGTTAGCAGAAATAGCACTTAACCACTACACCATGAGGGTTTCCAGTGAGCTCCTAGGGTAAGAGAATTACTAGAATGACGCTAGTAAAGAATTACTCAGAGATACAGACTTTGCTTCATCACTATATTGACTTCTCTATTTTAAAAAAGTGGTATGTTGGTTCCATTTATTGAGCTATGTTTCAGAGCAGCAAAATGGTTCCAAACTAAGGTCAGCAAGGCGAGGGCAGTGGAATAACGCCGATAGGGCTGGTAGATCAGGGTAGATCAGACTCCAGACCCTTACCCCAACCACGGTGCTTACATTCTCATCAGTTTCGTATTTGGAGCTTTCGTGTTCTGGTGTGTATCACCTCCACTGGAGTTTTTGTCTGTTTTGTTCAGTGGTGTTTCCCTAACACACAAAACACAGGGCATTGGAGATGGCCAAGGAATTTTTTTGAACAAATGAACAAAGTTTTGTTTAAGAAAGAATTTCACCATTTCTAAATATAGAGTTTTCTTCATAAATATAACTTCCTAAGACTACAGCTTGGGAACACTGGTGGCATAGTGGTTAAGTGCTACAGCTGCTAGCCAAAAGGTTGGCAGTTCAAATAGATCAGGCACCACTTGGAAACTCTATCAGGCAATTCTGCTCTGTCTACAGGGTTGCTATGAGCTGGAATCAACTCAACAGTAGTGGTGGGTTTTAAGAACCTAGCTTGCAATTTTGGGAAGCATTGGTCAAGTAGAATTGTATTCATCATTCTCACTCTTTAATTTTTTAAGGATCCATATACAGTAATGTATTCAGAAGAACAGAATATATAAACACAATCTGTCTCTATCTCTACAGTGTTTAGAATTCCAACATCCTTTGGCTCTGTTTCACATTTCTGAATTACTAAAGAAGGTCACCTTCTCCTGCAAGATCTAAATTACTGCCTTTGTACCAGAATCACTTCTTAAATGTTAGCTTTGATATTTCCTACTAACTTGTAGGACTGAGCATAGTTGGTAGTTCATTTTCTGATATTTATTTGTAACCCTGCATGAAATAATTCCAAGTAAATACAATATACTGCACTTGCTAACAGGAGCAATGAAGGGAAGCAAAAAAGCTTCTATTAAAGAAAATGGATAAGAATACCCACTTCATTTCATTTCCAATGAAGCTTTCTCACTTCAGCAGAATTCTTCTATAATTACTATCAAAGCCAAATAAAATTGTTAACATTTATTCACTGAATTTAATGGATATTTCTATACCAGAAGAAGGAAACGTGGCTGAAGGCTGCTCACTGTTTCATTGCCCTGTTAGAGATAGTGACAGTATTTCAGAGATACAAAAGGTATTAACTTTTCTATTTACTAATGTAGTTAGAAATGTAGTCATTGGTCCATTTCTAATTTCTAAACACTCATCTCCAAGTTTCATTAGAAAAAGTGTGCAGCTATTGCAAAATATTAAGTAGCTTTTCAAATTATATTGTTTGATAAGCATAATTTGATGGCTTAAAGTCAGGAAAGGTCTGTGACACAGTTACATCTTTTCATCATAGTAATTTAATCTGTATGCTGTGCAAATAAACTGAGAAACTGGACTATCCGAACAGAACACCAGGATTGGAGAAGGACTCATTAACAGCCTTTCATATGCAGATAACACAACCTTGCTTGCTGAGCCTGAAGAGATCTTGAAGCACTTACTGATGAAAATCCAAAACCACAGTCTTCACAATGTGGATTATATCTCAACATAAAGGAACATATAAATCCTCACTGTGAAGATTTATGTGTTCTTTATGAGAAAAGATTGAAGTTGTCTAGGGTTTCAATTCGCCTGGATCCACAATCAACACCCACCAGCAGCCACAGTCATGAAATCAAAAGATGCATTACATTGGACAAATCTGCTCCAAAAGAACTCTCTAAGGTACTGAAAAGCAAAGACAACATCATGAAGACTAAAGAGTACCTGATCCAAGTCATGGTACTTACAGTCACTTTCATGTGCGTGCAGAAGCTGGACGATGAATAAGGAAGATGGAGAAGGAATCGGGCATTTGAATTATGGTATTGGCAGATAATTTTGAATATACACCATGGGCTGTCGAAAGAACAAACAAATCTGTCTTTGAAGAAGTCAAACTAGAATACCCCTTAGAAGCAAGGATGGTGAGATTTCACCCCAAGTACTTTGAACATGTTATCAGGAGAGACAAGTCTCTGCGAAAAGACAGAATGCCTGGTAAAATAAAGGGTCAGCAAAAATAGGGGAGGCCCTCGCTGAGATAGAATGACACAGCGGCTGCAACAATGGGCTTAAGCATGACGAAGATCTTGAGGGTGGTGTGAGCCAGACAGTGTTTCGTTCTGTTGTACGTATGGTCGCTAGGAGTCAACTCTGTGTCGTCTATCAGCAGCTTGATGAGATCGTATTTATGAAGATCAACCTGCGCAATAGCCTCAGCTACACACTTATACCTGTCATCAAGTCAATAAATGAACACACAAAATTTACAGTTTGTAACCAGCCAGATTTCAGTCTGGGATTTCAGTGTGGGAGAAAGGAAACCACATCATTACTGAGGTAAGATAAAAAAAAGTTATTGTCTTGAGTTTGGAATGGCAGTCTTAATGTGAACTAATAGTACCTGTCATTTTTAAAGAATATATGTCTCCGGAAACGCTGAATGAAAAGCCCTAGAAAGGAAGATCATAGTAGCAAATTTGTTTTGAAATGGACCACAGAAATTTCAAATAGTTCATGAGAGAAAATTTCTCTCTGTAGGAGTACTTCAGTTAATTAATGAAGGAGAAATATAATAATTTGACTGACATATCATCTTTCAGTTCTTAATAAACTCATGAATATAGGCAATACTCATCAGTAACTGCTAACTTTGAAAAAGAGAGAAAACCAATACTATGTATCTATATAGGAAAATACACATCACATATGATTTACTCTTACCAAAAAATCTGACCTAAATCTGACCAAGCCTCAAGGCACTATTGCCAATTTACAAGAAATAGTGGGGAGAGGGAGCCTTTTAAGAGACACCACTGGAGTTGCAGTAGGCAAAATCCAGGCAAGACAAAGTGACCTAGCATCCTTAAGAACTACTGACAAAATAAAAAGAAATGAGAGAGTAAGAGAGATGGTGTAACACCTCCTATAGAGAAAAACTATTTAAAAGACATGTCAACTAATCACAGTATCTGGACTGTATTTGAATTTGTAATACAAACAAAAATCAATAACAGCCTTGAAAATATGAAAATAGACTAAATATTCACTATTAAGGTGAGATGAACCCCATATGATGATGATTAAAAAGAAAGTTCTTGTCATTTATCAATACATATGGAAATATTTGTAAAGTGAAATGATATGACATGTGGAATTTGCTTCCACATAATCAAGGCCACGTTGGGAAAAACGTATGAGAGTTAGGCTTGGAGTGATCCGATCATTGCTGAACTACATGAGAGTTCATTATACTCTTGTAACTTAAATGACATTGGAAATTTTCCTTGATAACAAGGTAAAAAAACATATAACAAGAAATAGATCTGCTCTTATCGTGCAGCAGGAAATACTAAAGGGAAATAAAAGTACTCTCTCAGGTGAAAAGTACAGAGAAAAAAATACTGAAAATAAAGCCTCCTTTTCTGTAATATTAGTGCTAAGATGAAAATTACAGGCGGTTTTCCTACAGCTGCTCAGTTTTTCCGTTGATGGAATGTTCCAAATCTTTATAAACCATCTGGAGAGTGAAGAGTTGGCTAGATTTCCATTCTACTATAGTAATGAGACATCTATTGAGGAAGAATGTCAAAGAGAACAGCTTTTTAATGTGCTAGTATACATATATCAAAAACTGAAACATTTAAAGCAAACTTGAGCCTAGTTTTCAAAAACAAGCTCATAATACAAACAACAGTGTTTAATGATTATGATCATATATAACAGTGAAAAACTAAATTTTTTATTCAGACAGCATCTTGGTTATGAGATTATTCTACAACTTTGCCAACTATTTGCATTTTAGGAATTAGTTATGCTAAGTAATGATAAATCACTTTTAGTGTTCAACAATAAATTTAGGAGGAAATAGAAATAAAACAAACTGGAAAACAACATTTTGAAATTGGGAGCATTTATGAAAGACGCTAACGAACAGTGAATTTCCAAATGCTTGTCTTTTCTGGTTTGTCCTCAATCTTTCTGAATTGTAATATTTTTTACAAATTTTTTACAAATCTATACAGGAGTCAGAATCAACTCGAGACTATCGGGTTTTGTTTTGATTTGTACAGATTATCCCATTTAATTTAAAAATAGATGTTCATGGTGCTACAAACTTTGGGTCCAAGTAGCATGGTTTGCTGTAGCCTCTCCTTCCGTGATACTTCATTTGCATTGTAAAACGACTGCTGGTAACCAAATAATCAGGACCAGAAAGAAGGCAGGGAAAGAAGAAAAGAACCAACCAGTACAACACCCCATGCCCTTCATGTGTGTATTACATACACACACACATACATCTCATTTTAATAATCATTTGAGATAATCAAACATTTATCTGTATGGTACTAATATTTCAATTTAATTGTACAAGCTATTGCATGTGTACTATTTGTGGGGCACTGTACATAATGGGTCAGACCCTACTTGATGGCAGTGGGTTTGGTTTGGTTTTGGGATATAGTGAGGAAACCCTGATGGCAGATTGGTTAAGTGCTACATCTGCCAACCAAAAGGTTGGCAGCTTGAATCCACCAAGCACTCCTTGGAAACTCTATGGAGAAGATCTGCTCTGTCCTATAGGGTAGCTTTGAGTTGGAATCAACTTGATGGCAATGCGTTTCAGCAGATAGTGAGGAAATGTTGGTAGAGGTAATGATTAAGAGCTATAGCTACTAACCAGAGGGTCAACAGTTCAAATCTACCAGGCATTCCTTGGAAACTTTATGGGGCAGTTCAACTCTGTCCTACAGGGTTGCTATGAGTCAAAATAGACTCAATGGCAGTGAGTTTGGTTTGTTTTTGGTAGATAGTGAGGAAAACCTGGTTGCGGTAGTGTTAAGAGCTATGGCTAACAACCATAAGGTCAACTGTTCAAATCCACCAAGTACCCTATATGAGCGTTATGAGCTGGAATCAGCTATAGAACAGGAAATTTGGATTTTTCTTTTCTCTCTTTCTTTTCTCTTTCTTTTTTTTTTGTGTAGATACTGCTGGAGTCCTGCTGGTGTGGTGATTAAGAGCTACAGCTGCTAGCAAAAGGTCAGCAGTTTAAACGTCAGCTGCTTCTTGGAAACCCTATGAGGAAGTTCTACCCTTTCCTTTAGGGTTACTACGGGTCAAAAGTGACTCAACTCGGTGATAGTGTTTTTTCTTTTTTTTTTTTTTTTCATTCTTGGTAGATAGTGCTGAAGATTCAAAGTAAAATATAATACTGTACTCATTCTACTTGCCTTCCATTTCCTCAGAGCTTACTGGGAAAACAAACCAAAGGGGAACTGATTATAACACCATGTGTGAAATATTTAGTGAACAAAGTGGTACAGAACAGCACAGAGAAGATGGAATAATCCATACCTGTCACAATGAGGAACACTTCTCAGATAAGGTGACAAGTTCCAGCAGGCCGCAGTGGGTAGGCATGACATCTCTGGACAAAGATGGTGAAAACGACTGGTCAAGCAAAAATAACAATGTGTCTTTCCTAGTAAGGAAAGACTTGATACAAACTGAGGTGATCTGGGCAATGATCCAGGAGGGAAGGGTGTAAAAGAGGAGATACAGGACACAGAGGATATGGAGGGGGAAATAAAGTTCCGAAATCTGAGAGGCCCTTATGCTCATCTCAAGGCCTAATGTTTGAATCACTGAGAAATACAAGGAACTCCCTCGTATCGCCCCTTAGCCTTCTTGAGTATGCTTGATCATCTAGTAAGAAGGTATTTTCATCCGAAACAAAAATTCCATGCATAAAATCCACTGCAGTCAAGTTGGTTCTAACTTACAGAAACCCTGTAGTACGGAATAGAACTGCCTCATAGAGTTCCCAAGAAGTGACTTGGAGATTCAAACTGCTGATCTTCTGGTTAGCAGCCAGAGCACTTAACCACTGCACAACCAGGGTCCCCCTTTGTACATAGGGAGGGCATTCTGTGTTCGTGAAACAGGCCTGCTGCCTTCTAACAGATTCCGCCACAGTGTGTGCTGCTCTTACGTGTGCAGTTACACACATGGGGTCCATATGCCATCCCTGTTATCACTGCAAGTATTTAAGAGCACCTATGTGCATTCCAACACAACAAGCTCTTCACAGAGTAAATGAAACAGATGGTGCCTCCTATTGGCTAACAGTCTTTTCACCAAGCTATGAGACTTAAGTACATTCAATAAAATGCTAGAGGAATGATGTAGCAGTGGAAAGAATGATTTCAATATCAGAGCAAGTGCAGTTTTCACTGCCAACTTGACGCCCTTAATAAAAATGGAAAACAAAACAGCTGGCTGAGAGGCTAGGTGAGAATGCTTGAGAAGTCCACACCCTGTTGGAGACTCGCGTGAGTCTGGCAGAAAGAACGATGTTCCCAGAGCCCACGTGTGCAGCTCTGGCTCCCAGAAATCACACGTGCGCTCAGGAAGAGCCAACAGAAAAGGAATAAAGCAAGTCTGACAATATTTACATGCCTTTTTAGCTTTTAAAAACACACTGGGGTCCACAGCTTTATGAGGTAGAGAGTCTAGGATGCTGTAACTGTTACTCACAGTCACCGAGGACCAATCACAGATGTTTCATCTAGTAACATACCTATTTGTGTGTAGTGAGATATTAATGAAGGAGACCCACCATGTTTAATATTACCAGATTGTAAGGTACCTGGTTTTCTGTCAGTTTACTTTCAACTTAGTTTATTGAATATTAACCAACATTTTGATGTTACGTAAGAAGATACTCAGTGAGAATGACATCAAAGTTGTTTGGTGATGTCTCTCCTCTTCTCAGATAAGAAAGTGGTGGACAAAGCTGCAGCCCTGATCAAGCAGTGTCCCCAAGTCCTGGTCCGAACTATGGAGGTAGGACTGCTACCCTCAGGTGTCTACACATGGCACCAAGGTGTGAGTTCCTGAATATTCTCTCAAGGTGGACTGATCAAAGTCAAGAAGGCAATCTGTAGTCAAGTCCAGGTTGAATAGTGGTACTAGTTGGGAGGTATGTGGGGATAAAAAGCCAAACTTAAGAGAAACCAGCACAACTAACAAAGATGAAGGTTTGTGGCTAACACTAGCAGACAGGATCTGGAGACATTTCTGAACAGAATAATAATGGTCTGTACCAATTTCTTTGGTTATGACATTGAACGCCCTGAGAACTTTCACCCACAAGGAGGAAAAATTCAGTTAAACATAATTTAAACAAACTTCATGAGCAAGAATTCTGGGTGTGGGAGGGAATCTGGCTTTGCTTTGGCTGCTCAGCTGGGGCAGAGCTCCAGGTCTATGTCACTTAGAATCCTCTTGACATTCTTCACATGGTTGAAGATGGTTGTGGCCCAGGAAACATCACGTCTTCACATGACTACATGTAAAGACAGAAAACAGAATGGTGCAGGGCAGAATATTCACTCACACAACAATACCTCAAGTCAGGAGGAACGAACCCTTTGTCAGAAACACACAACTGCTTGACCACAGCAAGGTTTAGGGTAATCAACTTGACCTCTTTGCCTGAAGCTTTTCCAAATGTGTAACTCTCTTCTACTTTTGAGTTTCTCCTTCTTTCTATGAGAATTATATGCTTCACACATTCGATGCTTCTTTAGTTTTCATCCCAGAATGAAAAGACACCTGAGTAAGACTTAAATCCAACCCACACTCTGGAGTCCAGTTTAGATGAACTCAGACAAGCCCAGTTTCACCCAGAGGCGCCCAGCTCGACCAGCTCAGCCAAAATCTATGCACATATTTTTGAGCAAGAAATACATAATGGTTTAAGTCTCTGAAACTCCCAGCTTTTTTTTTTCCCCCTGCAGCAAAAGCTGTCTGTCTTAGTCATCAAGTGCTGTTATAGCAGGAATACCACAAATGGGTGGTCTTAACAAACAAAAGTTTATTCTTTCACAGTCTAGTGGGTTAGATGTCCAAATTCAGGGCACCAGCTCTGGAGGAAGATCCTTGTCATCAATCTTCCCCTGGATTAGGAGCTTCTCTGTGCAGTAAGTAACTCTGGGTCAAAAGGACATACTCTGTTCCTGGTGCTGTGAGGTGGTGTGAAGTCATCATGCCTGTCTATTCAGTTCTGTCTTTTATAGCTCAAAGAGATGAGCTTAAAACACAGCCTTATAAATCTCATCAATATAACTGTGATTAATCCATCTCATTAACATCATAGTGACAGGATTTACAACACACAGGAAAATCATATCAGGTGACAAAGTGGTAGACAATCATACAGTACTGGAAATCATGGCCTTGCCAAATTGATATACATCTTTTGGGGGGACACAATTTAGTCGATGACACTGACCAATACATCTACTAATTATAACTTTAGAATAGACTCTGTAACAGTCTATACCACCATTTCTACCTGTAAAATTAAAATAATAATGGTATTATATAATTATACAGAGTTATCAGGACTAAAAATGACAATGCAGGGAAAGCATTTAGCATGGGACTTTGCAGGTAGCAAATGATCAATTAATGGTCAATGGTAATAATCTCTGCTACAAGTTCCACAGTGGCAAAAGCTGTGCCCTGTGTGCTGTGTGCAGGTCCTGTATAGAAAAAAAAAAAATTGCCACTGAGTTGATAATGACACATAGTGACCTGTACAGAGTGTTGGTTAATAAATACTTGGAATGTGTGCTTATATCAGTGAAGAAAATATGCTCTACTCTGAAAAAAGAAACACCTTGTTCTTCTCAAATCCAGGGCACTTGAGGGTATTTTGCAAAAATACAAAGCAGGGTTACACAAATAGTAGGGTGCGCAGAGAACAACACTGGTAAATCTACTCTGACTACATAGCGTACTGGAAAGGGCACAGATTTGGGAGTCTTAGGCCTCATGTTGAACCTCACCTTGCCACTCATAATTCATGCCACTTAGATGAATTACTGGGACTCACAGTTGCTATCTTTTAAAATAAAAATAATATTTACCTTGCAGAGTTACTAAAATCCTATCATGACTGATTTTTTGCTTTAAAATTGTGTTTGTAATTTTATTATCATTATTAATAGAACACACACTAAGTCACTGAGTGTGTCTAAATTGAGTGTGTTCCCATGGACTCTGGGGACAGAGGTCATGGCGTGCATATATCCCTCTAGTCTCACTGGTGGCGTGCATGTGTTCCATCAGCTTCTGGGGCACAAACGTCTCTGCGAATTCATGTGAAGTTTTATTGGGACACATACGTCCCTGAGGATGCAATACCTCATACAATATCTTGTAAAAAACAGTAATTTGTGGCATAAGCCCTTTCCTTCTGTTTCAGTTATATAGACCCCCTCTGTGGCCACATATACTATTAGTAGGAATACAGTTTCTCAATAAACCAGAGAGTCACAAAATATAGGTGGGAATCACGTATTTTATAGGTCAAAAGGAGCTTAAAAGTACTAAATGTAAATGGCATGTGTAATTTTTAGGTACTTCCTCTTGTTAGGTGTCCTGAAGTCAGTTCTGACTCATAACGACCCTCTGTACCACAGAAAAATACTGTCAGTCCCACACCAGTCTCACGATTGTTATACTTGGGTCCATTGCTGCAGACTTTATGTCAGTTCTTTTCATGACGTTTTCCTAATTTGTGCTGATCCTCTGCTTTCCTGAGCAAGAAGTCCTTCCCAGGTACTGATCCCTCCTGACAACATGTCCGAAGTACATGAGATGAAGTCTTGCCATCCTTGCTTCTAAAGATTATTCTGTTTGCACTTCTTCTAAGACAGACTACTCATTCTTTTGGTCGTCCGTGGTATGTTCAGTACTCGCTGCACAGCACCATTCAAAGGCGTCAATTCTTCAGTCCACCTCATTTATTGTGCAGCTTTCCCATGCACCTGAGGTGAACGACAACACAATGACTGGTGTCAGGCTCACCTTAGTCTTCAAGGTGACATCCTTGCTCTCCAGTACTATAAAGAAGTCCTTTGCCACACATTTGCCCGATAGAATGTGTCTTTTTATTTCTTGACTGCTGCTTTCATAGGTGTTGATCATGGATCCAAGTAAAATGAAATCTTTGCCAACTTCAATCTTTTCCCTGTTTATCATGACGCTGCTTATCAGTCCAGTGGTGAGGATTTCAGTTTCCCTTCTGTTGAGATGTAATCCATAATGAAGGCTGTGGCCTTTGCTCTTTATCATGTACACTGTTTTAGCCTATTCTTAATTCAATCTCTGAATTAAAATTGTATAAAATTGACTCTAATATTATCTTTACTTAATACTGTCATACATGATGTACTTAAATGAGAAACACACTTTTAATTATGAGAAGGTTTTAAGGAAAATATTAATTGGAAAGAGATTTCATTTAGGTACTGGATCATCATAATTCTCTAGAGAATAAAATATGACTCCACATATTTATAATATATTTTCTAGCCAGTTTATATGAGCTCTTCTGTGAAGTCAAGATAATTGCTTTCTCTGCAGTTGTCTCACTGGGATGCTGCTGGCCTGTGTTGAGCAACCTTGTAAGAAACTGGTCTCATAGCTGCGCCTGTTGAAGGGTAGTTATTGAGGGCGTTGATCAAGTGCACTGCATAGCGTCCTCCTTATGATGAACTCCTGGGAGAAATCGCTTTCTGGTATCAGCAGGAACACGCAGTCTTCTCTTAAGCACTCAGTTTACTTTTAAATTACAAACATTGAAAATTGTGTAACTGACCATATGTTCCTTATCATGCTCCAGGAGTTGATATTCAAATTTATTTTCTCATAGTTACCTGTTTAGTTTATGTTTGTTTTCTTTATTTCCATGTCACTGACTTTAGCAGATAAATTACGTTCTCCAATTTTCTCCCAAGCCTTTTAATAAAGCATGCTTTTATGTCTTTATCACTGACCATGTTGCTGTTAAGTGCTATTGAGTTGGTTCCAATTCATAGTGATCCTGTGTACAGCAGAACCAAATACTGCCCAGTCCTGTCCGAGCATCACAGTTTTGCTATTTTGCAGCAACTATGTCAATTCATCTCTTTGAGGGTATTCCCCTTTTTCTCTGACCCTCTAATTCACGAAGCATGATGTCCTTCTCAAGGGACCTGCCCCTCTCAACAACACGTCCAAAGTATATGAGACAAAGTCTTAGCCTTACTTCTAAGGAGCATTATGGCTATACTTCTTCCAAGACAGATTTGTTGCCTCTTTTGACAGTCCATGGTAGATTCATTATTCTTTGCCAACACTGTAATTCAAAGGCGTTGGTTCTTCTTTGATCTCCCCTATTCTTTATCCTACTTACATATGCATATGAGACAATTGCTAACACCAGGGCTTAGATCAGGCACACTTTAGTCTGCAAGGTGACATCTTTGCATTCTAATACTTTGAGGAGGTCTTTTGCGGCCAATTTGCCCAGTGCAATGTGTTGTTTGATTTCTCGACTGCTGTTTCCACAGCTGTTGGCTGTGGATCCAAGAAAAATAAAACCCGTGACGACTTCAATAGTTTCTCCATTTATCATGAAGCTGATTATTGTTGAGTCTGAGGGTTTTAGTTTTCTTTAAGTTAAGGTGCAACCCGTACTGAAGGTTGTGGTTTTTGACTTCAATCCTTAGGTGCTTTAAGTTCCGTTCACTTTCAGCAGGCAAAGTTGTGTCATCTGCATAAAGCAGGTTGTTAGTGTGTCTTCCTCCAATCCTGATGCCCTGTTCTTCTTCACATAGTCCAGTTTCTCAGATTATGTCCTCAGCATGCAGACGGAACAGGTATGGTGAAACGATGGAACCCATGATACACACCTTTCCTGACTTTAAACCACACAGTACCCCCCTTATTCTGTTTGAACAACTGCCTCTTTATCTACGTAAAAATTCCTCAAGATCACCATTAATTATTCTAGCATTCTCACTCTACACAATGTCATCTATAATTTGTTATGATCCACACAGTTGAGTGTCTGTGCACAGTGAATGAAACACACATAAATATCTTTCCGGTATTCTCCGCTTTCAGTCAGGATCCATACAGCACCAGCAATGACATCTTAAATAATTCACTGAATCACAGACTGTACTCTAGTTAAACAGTGCCCAGAACAACATAAATAGCCTTCTTAATCAAACACGTTCAATCTATTTTCTCTGTATATATTATTTGGGTTTCAACCAAGTACATGTCAATAATACTAGCTTTCCAAGTGTTCATTAATATTCTATATTTATAATGACTATTTAATAGTATTGAGTTCTTATTTTGTAAAGAAGTTACTAAACGAGAGGAATATAATGGAGAACAGTCAGGTATGCTCCCTGCCCACAGAGAGTTTAAAACCTTTTGAGGGAAGGCAGGCATTAATGAAATCCACGTACAAGTGTAAATGTGTAACTTCAAGGCAGAGAAAATTTACCTTCAGTCTCTGATTTGAACATCATATCCTAAGCTGTAAAAAACCAACATTGCTGTAGAGTCAATTCTGACTTATAGAAACTCTGTAGGGCAGAGTGGAATTGCGCTTACAGAGTTTCCAAGGAGCACCCAGTGGATTCAAACAGCTAAACTTTGCTTTAACAGCCATAATACTTAACCACTACGCCACCAGGGTTTCCCATCGTATTATAGGAAGACAAAAGAAAAAAAAAGATATTTTAGAATTGAGTATGTGTGTAGTAATATTGAAGTAGGCCTCTTTAAATAAGTATAGCCCTGAGAAATAGGAAGAAGATAGGCTCTGAGTGATGAAACTGCAAAGCAGTCTAGCTTATTCAACTATACAAAACAAAGAAGGGATCATTAAATAATAGCACTAGAAGCAGCAACAGTACTACTCAATTCTTGTTATGTGCCAGGCAATTGTTTTAGTGCCTTATGTATTTCAACAATTCTCTTCAGGAAAGATGACATGATCCTTAGGGCCAAAGACCCTATGGAGTTCAACTGAGATAATAAATGAAAAGTGTCCTTTGGAACTATGAAATGAATGAAAATGATGAAAAGTCGTAGTAAAAAACACTTTAGCTGGATGATGAGGCAGAAACCAGGTGAGTAGCTTCATAATTCTTTTTTCTAAGTATCAGCATTAAGATCCTTTTAAGAGAAGATACTTCTAGACAGATCACATTACTAAGTAATGCCAATAATAGAAATCCATGATGAAAATAATCCTGACATACTGGACCTTCACTGTTAAAAAGAGCTTGTATTATTAATAAAAACAACACTACTTGGTGGTTTAACGGTGAAGTACCACGGCTGCTAACCAAAAAGTCAGCAGTTCCAATCCTCCAGGAGCTTCTAGGAAACTCTGTGGAGCCATTCTACTCCATCGTGTAGTGTTACTATGAGTCAGAACTGACTCAACAGCAGTGGGTTTTATTGGTAGTAAACTGAAAAGGAAATTAAATGAAATGAATACAAAATACAACAGATGAAAGCATAGATACGTAGAAAAGATAACATGATAGGTCATTAAAAAAAGTTATGTGATACTACAATAATTAGATTTGATTGTTAAATGTAGGTATTCACTAAAAATTCTATCAGAATGAAGATTTATCTTAAATTTGTAACAAATACAACAGAAAGTTATAGTTTCATATAAACAGGATAAAACCAAACCAAACTTGTTACTACAGAGCCAACTGTGATGGCAACCCTATGAGACAGCGTAGAACTGCCCCATAAGTTTTCCAAGGAGCATCTGGTAGATTCAAACTGCCAAACTTTGCAAAAGCAACCGAACTCTTAACCACTCTACCACCAAGGTAGAGTTTTACTCACCAAGGACAGTTTTACTCAAAACATAAATAGTAAAAAGTTCATCTTCTTTTAAGACAAGACTTATGTGAGAAATAATAATTCACTTTCCCAGATTTCCATGAAATCCTGAATCTCCCATTAAATTCTTGCATGTCGTACTGAATATGGTTCAGATCATAGAAAGCAAAGGGCCTTCACAGTACATCTGTCGGTCTGTATGACTTTCTTGGGTCTTTGGATTCCACAGTAAAAAAGAACAGCTGTCCTGAATTTATTTTATTGTCCCAAGAACAAGTTACATAATGTTAGTTATTAAAGAAATAAAATCTTCCAACTTCTCTTTTATTTTTTGTCTTCCACATTAAGAGTTTAAGTCATTAACACTAATAAATCTTGTCTCTAAATGCAGGTCGTAATTTACCAAAAATATGAGTTATTTTCTCCAAGGAAAACATCATCTAAATTATCATTTCCTAAAGGAATTTGGATAGTAATTCATTTCACTCACATATTCAGCCAAATACAAGATTGCAAACTCAACATTGAGTGGGATTTATGAAGAACATGCTTGTAAGTATACCTCAATCACTAATTTTCTGGTGGTTACAACTTGACAGAATTATAACACCTTGTTCAGATTGTCTAACTTTGATGTTTTCTCTTATTTATTTCTTTGTGTTGATGTTGTTATTGATTGCCAAGGTGTTTTGAAGCTTTAGGAACTTTAGATTTACAGTTACAGCAGAAGGTTGAAAAGAGATAAATTCAATAATTCTGTTTCATATTCCACAGTACTTTTTTAAAAAATTATCCAACTGAAGCTGTTCTATCAGTGCCTATCTTTGATCACCCATAACCTAGAAATAGAAATAGCTATACTTATAACAAATCCATTATAAACAGGACAACGTCAACTTGGCATGTAAGATCATGCAGGAGGTGTGGTCTTCCTAACGTTCTCGCTCACTACCACATGAGTTCTCTCCCCTTCAGTTAACTGAATAACTCACTGTTCTCTGATGTCGAGTCTCAATTTACTCCTCATATAGTTGTCTGAACATTCAACCAGTACTGATTTATTAAATAGCAAGTATTGTGTTATGAGTAGCAGCTACACTGATGACTAGGAGAGACATGACCCCTGTCCTGGTATTCTGATAGCACTTTCAAACAAGGAAGTTGGCAGTAACGACTTAATGTGTTAAGTTATTTTCTGTCTTCCAAAGTGCCCTCTCTTTCTCTATTTCACCTTAGCAAAAATATTAAGCATTTCTCAAAATCAACCTCAATCACTATGCCACCACGGTTTCCAAGTTCAATGGAAGTGCATGTTTAAGTAATATGAAGTAATACTGGTTGGGCCCCACTTGCTTCAACCTGTCTCAATCCATTTAAACCTTCTGGTTCATGTCCTGATTAAGTAATTTAATTTCAATGAACTGATATAAAATCTATACTCCACATGAGTGAGTGTGAACCAGGATACCTTCTCCTACTTCATGCTATGAAACTTTTCAACTCTAGTTTCCACATAAAGAGTAACCCTGGATGATCAACAACTCCAAAACAGTAAATAGTACTCCTTGTCTTAGTTGTCTAACATACCTACAACAGAAATATCACAAATGGATGGCTTTAACGAAAGAAGTTTATTTATTCACAGTCCAGTAGGTTTGAAGTCCAAATTCAAGGTGCTGGTTCCTGGGAAAGGCTTTGTCTCTGTTAGCTCTGGAGGAAGTCCTTTGTTATCAGCCTTCACTTGGTCTGGGAGCATCTCATCATAGCAACCTCAGCTCCAAATGACACACTTTGCTCCTGGTGGTGCTTTCTTGTTGGTGACGTGAAGTTCCAATATCTCTCTGTTTGTTTCTCTCTTTTCTGTCTCAAAAAAGATTGGCCTAAGACACTGCCTAATCTAAGAGATCTCATTACTATCACTGCCACTAATCCATGCCATTGCATCACAGCGGGAGGATTTACAACACACAGCAAACCATATCAAATGAAAACAACTGTAGACAATCACACAATACTAGAAATCGTGATTTAACAGGTAGACAGATATTTTCAGGGGACACAATTCAATCTACGACCCTAATGGAAGATTTTCTGAAGTATATACAATTATCTTGTTTTCATTTAGCCATGGACAAAGCCAAAAAGTCAGACAATTCTAGAATTACAAATATTTAAACTATATTTTCTCATTGGCTTCATTTAATAATATGGAAAGTACTATGGAAATTTCCTTTTAACACACTTTAGGGGTACCAATGAGAGCTGATACTATTCTACCTCCTCCTTCTTACAAGGAAAGAAAGGTGGTAACACCATTCTATCTGTCAGCAAATAAGTATCTTTTTTTTAGCAACAACTTTTCTCACATCTTACAGACACTGTGGAGTCCAGAGGTCAAGGGTAGATGTTTTGGAAGCTACAAAACTTGTATCCTAATTTGGAGATTACATGCTAATAACCTAAGCAAACTATCTAGGCAAACTGTGCCTTACTTTCCTCATTTGTGAAACAAGGAGAAAAATAGTCCTTTACTTCATGTGATTATCGTGAGTGTTAAACAAGATGAAGCATACTTTTATTGCTGTTCTTGGGTGCTGTTGAGTCATTTCCAACTCAGTCAAACCTGTATGACAGAGTAGAACTGTCCTGTAGGGTTTCTTAGGCTATAATGTCTGTTGGAGCAAATCACTAGGTCTTTCCTCTCATGAAACCACTTGCTGGTGCAAATGGCTGACCTCTCAGATAGCAGCCAGGTGCTTAACCACTGGACTACTAGGGGCCCTTTAAGCACATATAACACATACAAAGATTCCTGACACAGCACACGCACTTCCTAGACATCATCTATGACTATTAGAGAAATGATATATTTTAAAATTGATTTTCTTCTTTAACTATTTTCTCAGCTTCTAGAAAGAATAAAACCAAACCTATTGCTTTTACCAACACTCTTGTGAATATATACAATATCTTCTACTTGTATTTCTACTTTTATTTTCCCTTAATCAAAATTACAATTCCTTATTTAACATTATTCTCTATTTTTTGTATGCAATGGCATACAGTTGTATACCTCAAATATTTTTGGTGGAATTAGGGAATAGAAAAATATGTGTTTAAAAAATATAGAGTGATGAGAATCTTTTATTCCTTCAAGACAAAGTCTTTGCAACTGGGTAGCCTTTGGGAAAAGGGCCAGAAAGGTCTCTGTCAATGACCTAAGTTCTTGACTCACACAATCCTTTTGTGATAATTCTTTGATCTGTAAGTTTCATAGGTATTTCTGTACTGGTATCATTGTGTCAGTTTGCACATTAAAAAGGTTAAAAAAAAAAGATAGAGATATCTCATTTTCTGTACTCATTTCCTTTGAGTCTTTTACAAACTTAATTTAAGAAAACACATTTTTCTACTTTGCATTCAGGCCAGCTGCCTGCTTTTTCCTCAGGCCAGGCTTAAGGCTGATTCTATCATCTGAAATCATTTCAAGTAACAGAAAATCAGCTCAAAACCTGATGAACAGTGTTTTAGTCGGCTAGGGCTGCTTCAGCTGAAATATCACAGAGTAGATGGCCTTAACAAAGGCAAGTTTATTCTTGTACAGTCTGGTAAGCTACAAGTCCAAATTCAGGATGTCTGCTGCTTTCCTGCTGGTGGGCTCTGGAGGAAAGTCCAGTATTGCATCACTCTTTGTCCAGGGAGCATCTTGCTGCAGGAACCTCAGGTCTGAAGGACACACTCTTTTCCCAGTGCTACTTGCTTGATGGTGTGAGGGTCCCAATTCTCTGCTGGTTTCCCTTTCCTTTTATCTCTTCTACGATGAAAGGATTAAGGGTTGGGCAAGCTACACTCCATACTACTTTGTAGTGGAGCAGGGAGGTGATCCTGTGAAGGGATTTACAGCCCCACCCTAATCCTTTACCATACAGCCTAGGAAAATCACAAGGTGGAGGACAATCACAGACTACAGGGCATCAAGGCCAAGCCACATGACTACACGTATTTTGGGAGGGACACAATTCAATCCATGACAAACAGTAAAAGTAATTTTTCTGGTCAGACAACTTCATGTTTCCAAGGCAGCTTTGATCAGGGCTTCTGCTGCTGTCTCCATCACTTCTCTGAGTCCTCCTCTGTGATTCAGGCTCATCTTCTGCTTGGCTTCCTCCTGGCCACAAAGTGCTCCCAGCATCTTTCACAGCCTAGTACAGTCTCAAGTGCATCTCTCTGCTGCACCAAAAAGCAGCATTCTTGAGTTTCTGATGGGACCTGTTTAGATAATCTGGAAACTACTCACAGTGGCAAGGTAGATAATTTTACTCTCACTGAATTAGACAAGCCAATCCCTTCTCAGGAGCTGGAATGACAATCTCAGCCAAGGGCTTGGCAGCTTCCCAATGAAAGAGCTGAAATGGTCTTACAGGTGGCAACCGAATGCATGCATCTCTGCCTTTTGTTTTTGTTTTTTTAAATATTTTGAGCTGGTGAACATGAAAGTATGTAGTTATAACAGACAAAACCATTATTAGCTATTAGAATCAAAGTCAAATACCTTGAGGACTTGGTGAATTTATTCATTCCTTTACACAACAAATATTTGCGTAAACATCTTTGAAGTATGTCACTAGTAACTAAGTACTTAGAGCAAAAAGGGTCCAGTCACTGGCTATGGTAGAATGTAGTCATGATCAGGGACAAAAAAGGACCACGAAGCACATTATTATTATTGTTGTAATATTAAAAATTCCTAGTAATGTCTCCACTGGAAGCATCCAAAAATAAAAACTTCCAGAAACGGCACCCTTTTTAAAAATCATACCTTGAACTAGTGGTGTCTATCATGTTCCATATGTAACTCTGACAATCTTATTCATAATAAATTCTTAAACTACTTTAAATACTCTTCATGGGTACAAAGAAATAGATAGTTTAGTATACTGCAAATCAATTCACCACCAATATTTTCTAACTACAAAACAGATGGCTGTTTATTAGAAATCAGGCTTCTTTTAACACCAAGTTGATGTTTTCTTTCTTTAATAAATGGATGTTTCTAGTTTGATACATTAATTTCTAGATCAAATACAGTGTATTACCAGTTGAAATATTTACTTGTCTCAGGAGAAAATGGCAATTTATTTCTAACTGGCACAGAATCACCTACACTTTTAAACTTCACGATATGAAGATAATAGATTAAAATTTAGATCAGTAAGAACTTTGAAAAGGTCTGACTATACTTTCCTAAACAAATCCTTTTTCTCTCAAAGCCTCAGGTTAATGATTCATGGATTTTAGTGAGCTCTTGATGTTATCAGAGACTTTTATATCAATTAAAACAAAATGAAACAGAATACTTGGTCACTGACAGTTAAAAAGGGAGAAATCAACCTTTGCAAGTATTTTTTATTACTTTAGCCAATCTTTTAAAAAGCTATTTCCTTCCCCACTAAGTTAATGTATTAGTTCTCACCAAGAAGTTGCCTCTACATTCTCCCAGGGCATCCAGTCCCACAAGCTGGGTACTCTTTCAAGTTCCCCAATGCATCACCCCTGACTACAATGAGCTCAGGCCAGTACAGTCATCATTGTTGCGGGTAGGTGCTGTCAAGTTAGTTCTAACTCATCATGACCCTATGTAGGACAGAATGAAAGGCTGCCTGACTCCGTGCCCTCTCATGGTCATTACTGTATTTGAACCCATTGTTACAGCCTCTGTGTCAATCCATGTCAACATGGGTCTTCCTCTTTTTTGCTGACTCTCTACTTTACCAAGCATGACATCCTTCTCGAGGGACCAGTCCCTCCTGAAAACATGTCCAAACAACGTGAGATAAAGTCTCACCATCCTTGTCTAAGAAGCAATTTGGCTGCACTTCTTCCAAGACAGATTAGTTCATTCTTTTGGCAATCCAGGGCATATCTAATATTTTTCACAAACACTGCAACTCAAAGATGTCAGTTCTTCTTGGACCTTCCTTATTCATTGTGCAGCTGTTGCATGCATACGAGGCAGCTGAAAATACCATGGCTTCGGTCAGATACATCATAGTCCTTCAAGTGACGTCTTTGCTTTTTAACACTTGAAAGAGGTCATGCTTCTCACTGATTTTGCTTTCCTCTTGCTCAATTCAGTGATCCAGATCAAAGCCCACTGACAATTGAACCATATCCCTACTTGTATCCATATCCCAACTTGTGTCATTACTTTTAATTTGTCAATTTTCAGTTCCATTCTCTTAATATAAATATGTCACTTTTGTCATATTTAGTTCTTTAAAAACAAGTCACTAAGCCCGACCTACACTCACTGGCCAGCCAAGCCAAGTGCCATCGAGTTGGATCTGACTCATGGTGACCCTAGGGGCCAGGAATTAAACTCTACATTTTGAAAAAATTGTCAAAAAAATTCACGAACATATTTTAAGACCTATCTATATATATGTAAACCCTGGTGGCATAGTGGGTTAAGTGCAACATCTTCTAACCAAAAGGTCAGCAGTGCAAATCCTCCAGGCACTCCTTGGAAACTCTATGGGGCAGTTCTACTCCGACCTCTAGGGTAGCTGTGAGTCTAGCCCAACTCAATAGTGGGGGGTAGGGGAGTGAAAGAGAGAGAGATTTCAGCTAAATTGTGGTTTTAGAAGGAATTCACTAAATAATAAATAGTGTACATTCTGTAAGAACACTTAGATTCAAAATGATCTTTAGGAATCCAAGTCCTTTGTAAGTCTGTATCTGCCTTTACTTGCTGTTAGTGGCAAGGAAAGAAATGTAGAGCTGTTTCCTCTCTACCTTCAGACTGAAAAAGAAAGAGTACATCCGAGTCATTAAATCCTCTGTATCTCTAACTCCAGTGCAACTTTCCACTGGTGTGCTGGTTGGGGAAGAGTTGTAACTGAAGGTCAAACTTTTTAGTTGACATTTTCTTCTTCTTTCTTCCTAGTTCCCTCTCTCAACCTGTTTCCATCTCCCTTCCTTTGCCATCCTCCCCTCCCCTTCACCAGAGACCAAGGTTTCAGCTGATTTGCCCAGTAGTAGAGAAGGCAGCTAGCATTCTTGAGGCTGAATTTTAAGTCAGAATCCACTCAATAGCAGTGGGGTCAGCCTCCTTGATTTTATTTGGTTGTACAAACTAAGGAGTATGTTTTTTGACTGCCCATTCATCTTGCCTCTCGAAGCATTATTGTCTGTTTACCATCTCCAAGCTCTCTGTAGGTCAGGTTGCCCTCGCAGCAACTGTCACTCCTTACAGTAGCTGCACGTGAATTGCTTTCTACCTATCCTCTGTTTTCTTGGGGTTCTATCATCCCCGATGGTATCAATGGCCCTGCCTGTGACAACATCTTCTCTAGGCCCTTCTTCAGGGCATAACTGCCTGGTGGTTTTCCTACTTAATCTACCATATCCATTACAACATGACAAATTTCTGAGTCTTTTGACTCTTCTCTACCTTGGCATTTTTACTTTATTTAGTGTAGACTTTCACGTTTTCCCCAGTCTTCCAAGAAATTGGAATTTTCCAAGTTCCTCCCAGTAACATGTTAGTAGTGGAAACTTGCTAGGGCATTAAGTCTTGCATCACAAGAAAAAACAATCATTGCCATGGAGTCAATTCTGATTCACAGTGACCCAATGGGACAGCACAGAACTGCCTCATAGAGCTTCCATGGAGCACCTGATGGATTTGAACTGTCAACATCTTGGTTACCAGCCATAGCACTTAACCCTGATGCCGCTGCTACACAGAAAAGTACTTCTGTACTGATAATTCTCCGTAACCCATTAGGAGTACTGTGTCAGTCCATCTCATTGTGTGCATCTCTTGTTTTCACTGGTCTTCTACTTCTACTTCACCAAACGCGATGCTCTCTTGTAGCAATTGGTCTTTCCTGGTGATATGTCCAAAATAAGAAAGTCAAAGTCTCACCCTCTTATTTCTAAAGAACATTGTAGTTGTATTTTTTAATGACTGATTTATTTATTCTTCTAGTAGTCTGTGGTATAGTCAGTATTTGTCACCAACACTGCAAGTAGAATGCATTAGTTTTTCTTTTTGTCTTTTTTCAATGTCCAGCTTTCACATTTGTATGAGGGGACTAAAAATGTCATGGCTTGGGTCAGACATACCTTAGTCATCAAAGTGATATCTTTGACTTTAAAACTTTGAAGAGGCCTTTTGCAGCAGACTTCCCAATGCAATACCTCAAACACGCTAAAGATGTGCAGGATCAAGAACATGTCATTCTTTTACACACAAGGTCAGCGTGAACCACAGCCAGCTTGATGGAAACTAATAACAACTTAAACATGTTTGCCTTGACCCGGTATCCTCACAGTAGTCTAGTCTCATATACATGAAGTTGGAGAGTTAAGTACGTGAACTCATCACAGAAAAAATGTTACATACCTCATTGCTGAATATCACTAGGGTCTCCTACAGAGTACTACTCTTGGGAAGCTGCGCACTGATGCCATCATGTAGTCCATGCTTCAAAGCAATTTTGGAACTCTTTTTCTGGAATAGCCATCAGAACTATCACCAGGCATTTAAGTTCACAAACACATTCTAGAAAAAGTACTTTGAAGTGTGGACCAGGCACTGGCATCAGTGCATAGCTTCCAAAAGGGAGTGCTTTGAAGGTTACTGTAGTGATATTCGGCAGGGAGACGTGTAGCACTTTTTCTAGGATGAGTTCATGAACTTAATTGTCCAGCCTAGTATTTTCTACTTCTGGTTCCTCATAGCGCCTAGTTCTTCTGCATAAGGTCCCTTTCCTCCCTCCCATAATCATTATTTCCATGGTAGGTTCTTTTTCCCATGTATAAATTTGCTTCATTTATTGCTCTGATGTCCATGACTGGTGAATAACTCTGAAAGGGTAGCTGCTATCTTGTAAGGCAGAAGTGCCAATCTAAAGTGAGAGGAAGTATTATTCCTTAACAGGGAGGACTCAGCCACTTACACAGGCCCACAGTATTAGGGGAAGTAGAAGACTTCAGATTTTCAGGGCACCAACTCCCATGTCCTCACCACAAGTCTCAGGGTCCCATTCACACCTAGTAAGGGACCTGATCTTGACAGTGCAGCTTTGGTAATATTAATAATTCAACAAATTTTGTATGCTGTCTTTTAATTAATACTCTACCTGATATGTAGCTTTTTCTACTTCAGTTACAAAAGATGAAAAACTATTTTGTAAGGTGCTCAGGAGGTTGCCTGGCTTTTATACTTCACCTTAAATTGGTGATTAATGATTCTCAAACATTAAGTTTTTTCCAATGCATTGATTGCCTTTAGCAATAGCCATTCAATTTCATAATCCTTGTAAGTGTTGCTTACTCCCAAACTTTTCAAAGGTACGATATTCCACCCACTCCTGAGTTCTTTTCTACCATTTCAGCACTAACAGAAATGGGATGGATGCTCTGTCCAGCGTGGGAGACATGGTTCTCCCTTCCAGGTAACTAGAGAGTATTCTAGCTAAAGGGGATTTTAGAGTCTTCTCCCTCAAACCACTTCTGGTACCAATGATCTTATGCTAAGCTCCCAAGAAACAGACTGAAACACATATTTCCAAGCATATGGCTCGTTGAGGAATTCTCCCAGAAACACTATCTGTAAAGAAATGAAGGAAGTCAGGCTGGATAAAAGGAAAAGTTGAACTGCAATTCCATTGCAACAGAGGCCTCACTTAGTCCCTCGGGGAGCTCCACAGCTGGGATACCTGTTGTCTGTCAGTTGACTCCAACTCCTCAACATCCTATATACCCATTGCTGTCAAGTTGACTCTGACTCATAGAGACACTATAGGACAGAGTAGAACTGCCCAATAGAGTTTCCAAGGAGCACCTGGTAGATTTGAATTGCTAACCTTTAGTTAGAAGCCTCAGCCCTTAACCATTACACCAACGTTTACTAGTAATTCTATAGCCAAAAAAAAGAAGAGCCATCACTTCCACCAAGTCAATTCCAACTCCTAACAACTGTATATAACAGAGTAGAACTGCTCCTTAGAGTTTCCAAGAAGTACCTGGCAGATTTGAACTCCTGGCCTTTTGGTTAGCAGCTGCAGTACTTAACCACTATGCCACCAAGGTTTCCAGCAACCCTATAGCCCACTACCATCAAGTCAGGTCGAACTCAAAGTGACCCTAGAGGTCAGACTAGAACTGCTCCATAGAGTTTCCAAGGAGCGCCTGGCAGATTCGAACTGCTGACTTTTTGGTTAGCAGATGTAGCTCTTAAACCACTATGCCACCAGGGTTTCCAGCAACCCTATAGGACAGGGTAAGCTTGCCTCACAGCCTTGTCAAGGCTGTAATCTTTACAGAAGGAGACTGCTACAACTTTCTCCTGCAGGGCAGTTGGTGGATTCAGACCATTTAACCTTGCAATTAGCAGCCAGGCATTGACCACTGCACCACTATGGTTCTTAGGGAGTTGGCATCAAACGCAAAACCAAAGCCATAGCTGTTTAGTCCATTCCAGCTCATACCAACACTATGGGACAGAGTAGAACTGCCCCTTAGGGCTTCCCAGGAACACCTGATGGGTTCAGACTGCAGACCTTAAATGGTTAGCAGCTGTCGCTCTTAACCACTATGCCACCGTGGTTTCCAGAGACATGATAGGCAGGTCTATCTAACCTGTTTTCAGATAAGGTAGGAGAGCTATTGCTAAGCCTGAAACAACCTGTTATGGGTACAGTTGACCTCTAGAATGGGACAACCATGGACAAAGGGCTTCCTCAGGCAGAGAAAAGTCCCTCAAGAGGGCCTCAGCTGTGAGCTCTGTAGCTAACACATTCATCAGCTAAGTGTGAGACTGCCTCAGAGGGAAGGGGGTGAGGGAGGGCGGGTCTAGGTAGCAAGCCACTGTATCCACTACATTGTGCATCCTGTAGTGGCTGTAACAGGATTACCAAGGAAACTGAGAGTGGAAGAAGGCAGCTTTATAATTAAGGGATGCTATGAATGTGACTTGACGGCACTTGGCGATGAATGTAGAGTTGCATCTGGGTTTATGAGTAACAGGAAATGGTTCATTTGGACTGGAACAAAAAAATGAAATAAAAATGCATGAGTGAAAGATACAAGAAGGGGAGCTGGTGGGTGTAAGTGGGAGATGAGTCAGTCAGGCCCAAGAAGGGCACGTGTGACGAATGAATGAGTTTGAGTTTATTAAACTCTACTTGGTAGTCACCAAGATTTTTTGAGTTGAAGGTAACATGAAACGTTACTCTGCTTTTGTCAAATTTAGTCTATTAATTGTTAAAGTTCAGCTTCTATGTCTTGTATGTTAGAGATATCTGATACTTTTACCTCCTCCTTCCTCTTTCCCTGTACATTATGTACCTTACACACTACCTTTAACAGCAGGAAAACAGAACCAAGTGCCTAGTTGGCTTGAAAAACAAACAGGATTTGCATAGAAACAGCCTACTGGGAGCCATATATTTGACAATTTTGAATAAGCAATACCATGAAATGATTTTCATATTGTTCTACAATTATCTGGGAAGTATAAAGGCCATTACTTGAGTCATTAAAGTTAGAATGAACACTGGGGGATTCAGTCTAGGAAGAAAATGTTTTCGCTGGCAGAATGTGGCAACAGCTGATCTCGTAATCACGTAACTGCTCATTTCTATTTAGCTAAACATTATTTAAATTAATATACTTTTGTCTGTTCACTTGGAATACCAACCTCTGAAGGCATTTGGCAGTTATGTAATGTAATCTAGCAGAAAGCTGACTGAATTTCTGTGTGCTCTCCACTCTGCCTTTAGGCCAGATCTGCAGACGGAACTTCCTAGGGCACCATCTCTGTCTCACTTGGGGACACCAGTGTGATGAGCAATTTCTAGAAACTGCTTTCTAAATGATGAGAAACAGGGTATTTCAACATTAAGTGCCAGAAAATTACAAGTGCCGGAATGACGACCTTCTCATGCTCTGTCACTAGTCATGAGGAGCAGTGTGGCACTAGGCAGAATACTTCGATGAATTCCCTGCTTGCTTTACTTTATTAATAATAATTCCACAGATGTCAGGACAAGACTCTCTGATCTGTCCCCCTCTCCTCCATAATTTGCTCCTGAGGAGCAGTTAATTTGTTAGCATAATAACATCCAAGTTTTACCGTGACAAGCTGTCTGTATTGATAGATTATCAAGAAAACAGTTTTAATGATAGAATCTCACACTGAAAAATAAGGATACAACATGCTGATGAAAGTGAATCTCCTGACAGTTTCAAAAAATGAAAGCCTTCAGGAGTGGTCATGGGAGCAGAGGGTCTCAGGGGCATATGTAGTGCATTGACTGAGGGAATGCCGGATATAAATGGTAAGAAATATCCTCATGATCCTCATGATCCTCCTCATCTACTTTCCGGAAATTGGACTACTTTATGGGGGATATTTTTATCCACATAAGTATAAAAGCAGAGTCACGTTTGAGCTGTATACCAAAAATCAAGCCATCAAGTTGATTGCAAATCCTAAGAAATAGTGGAGGTGTAGTGGTTAAGGGCTATGGATGCTAACTCAGATCCACCAGGTGCTACTTAGAAACCATAAGAAGTTCTACTCTGTCCTATAGGGTCACTATGAACTCTAAGTTTCCTTGGAATTCATAAAGCACTTTCAGCACATATTTATCTTGTGGGCCCATTATGATAGCTAATGGGAGTTGGAGCAAAAGGGAAGAAAAGGTGAGACCCCACAGTGTGACTACTGCTAAGAGCATTGCCTGTGAGCACATGTGAGTGACTCCACTGGGGTCTCTTGGGCAAGGCTCAGCTTTCATTTTGGGGGAGGCTAGTTATAGAACAAACCCTTGTGTCACAACAGTGACACACAAGCACCAGGATCCTGTATAATGACTGGGCTTTATTTTTAGCATAGGCTCCCAGTGGGAATTTGCTCTTCCCACCAAAATAATCCTCCATGGTAAAGTAAGCTTCCTATCACCAGAGGTAGAAAAATGTCTTCATCTGAGAGCTGAGCCACACACAGGTTAGGAGTCTGGAGAGCTGAAGCCTCACATAGACATCGTGATTGGCAAATTTAGCAAGCGCTCATTATTCAGCAGAAAACATAAAAGGGAGAAAACCCTCCCACAGGCATCACTGACAAAGGCTTTTTAAATAAAGACTATACTTAAAGCAGCTGCAAAGTCAAAAACAAAGGACATCCTGGAATTACAAAGAGGGATCTCCAGGCAAGATGCTGACTTACCCGTCCAGATGCCCCAGAAGAAACAAAGAAACACGGAACTTACCATCACCTGTCATAACTAAAAGTCAGGAAAAGAACTCTTCCTTAAAGAGGAATAGAGCCAGCCTGTGGTCCAAGGGTTAAGTAAAAATCTCTGACAGCCAACAGTCTGATTTTGAATCCCAGCCCTGCCATCTTTTATCTGTGTGGTCTCAGGTGAGTTATAGAACACTGCAGTACCTCAGTTTCCACACTTGTGGCATTAATACAGTGAAAGTATCTGGCTCATGATTTGTTGTGAGAATTAAGCACTTTTTAAAACAGTACCCGGCACATAAAAAGCACCCGCTGAATGATGGGTCTTATCAGATATCAGGTGTTGCTGGTGATGGGTAACCAGAGGTTCAATTATCTCAAGGAAAACTTCTTTCTGGGGGGAAAAAAGTCTTAAATAATTACATATCTCCTTGTGTCTCTCCTCTCCTCCCTGTAGTTATTACATTTGACAATGCATATAAAATTGTATGGGATTGTTGCCGTCATCATTGTCAAATAAAGTCAGGATTTAGAGTGCAAATCCAGTTGAGTAGCAACTTTAATAGGAATTTTCATTGATGGAATTTATTTCTGGTTTGGGTATTTGCTGTCAAAAGGGCATCTTGGTACATCTCTGTGACCACACAGATGGCCTCCTCTGCTGAGCAGTGAGCATGCTGAGGGCAGGCACTATCCCATACAACTCAGCACCCAGCATCCCATGACCCCACTGGGAGGGCAGGGCCAAGATGTCATCCCCCTAGCAACAAAGACCCAAAAGAACAAATGACTTAATTATGTAGGACTTTTTAGGAGATCTAAACATCAAACGAGAAGTTGCAAAATTGAACTGAGGAACGGCAAGGGAAGATTAGGTCCAAAACTAACTAGGACTGGCCAGAGCTGACCTGCTAGCAATTGGCTGTGGCCAGTGTGATGAATGGAACAGTAGCATTCGGAGGGTGTCCTCCTGAGCAGGAGAGACTGAGCAGCAGAGATTATACCAGAACCTCCAGTATGGGTCAAAAGTAACACTTGAGCATCAAAGGTTAAGTGCCTTGTGTCTAACCTACCATGCATAGATGTAAAATTTTCCTTTGGGATAGACTTCTCCAACTTTTCCCCGGACGTGCCTTCTCTGTATTGTATCTCGCTCTGCAGTCTGATGCCATTACCTGAACCAGAAGTAGAACTCCTTAAGCCAGCCCTGAGATATTCTCCTAGACTTGGAACCAGCCAAGCCAGGACTTGGAGAGGGAACAATTTAGTAAAGAAGGAAGAGTGGGAAAATCTGTTGACTCTCCTAGCCAGGAAGTCAGGGCAGAAAGAGTTTCCTCACCTAGAATTAAGCACAAGGGCACACATCTTCCTCAGAGACACTCAGGGATGGCTGTTAGCCCTTGACTTTCTGAAGTACGTATGTGCAGCCACCAATCACCCTTGCTCATGTAGAACAGTGGGGAAGGGCCTGCACCACACACTTGATGACTGGCACTAGCTAGACACTTGAGTTGAGTCCATCCAAGAAGAGTTAATGGACTCCTGTGTTCCCACATCCCACGACATCTCTAACCATCCAGTGACAGGATGTTAGAGCTTCAAAAGCACCAATAACCAAGCTGGTACAAGTTATCAGACTATTTGGACATTTCAAAACAAAACAAGAAGCTAGAAAACGATATGAAGATACAAAATAAGTAAATTCAGCAACTTATTAATGGCTTAGAGATAGCAGTAAATATCTAATCACTTAAAAGAGACAGACTGCAATAGCTTCAGGAAGCTCCCAAAACAAAGAATCAAGACATTTTCCAGAAAGAGAGAACTCCCTAGGATTATAAGAGGTCAAATGGAAAAGGTTAACATTTAGGATTCTTCAAGAGATGAGAAAGAAGATGAAGCAAAATACAACAGACAACTGACAAACTGAACAGGCAGCAAAAAAACAATTGAGAGATAGCATGCTGAAATTCACAAGATTAATAATAAAATTACAGAATTAGAGAACTCAACAGAAAGTGAAAAGAGCAGAACCGAGGCAACAGAAAGTCAAATTAGTGACACTGACCATAAAGCACTTGACACAAGATATACGAGGAAAAATCAAAGTACTAAAAACAATCAAGAAATACTAAGGATTATGTGGGACTCTATCAAGAGGAATAATCTAAGAATGATTGACACTCCATCAGCCTACTGGTTCTCCTTCCTGTGACGTCCCCTCTCTTCTTATAAACACATAGGTGATATTCTTATAAACTTTGGTCAGTTGCAACATTCAGTGAACCAGCCTGGCATCCCAAGGACCAATTTTATACCCCTTCCTTTGAAGTAATAGTTCTTTGCAAGTTGCTGAATTCAGTGGTCTTGATTCCAAGGCTTTCATTTCAGTATTGGTATGTGATTAATTTTAATTACAGTACTTGGCTGGCTGGTGTAAGTGTTAACAATAAGTAAACTCAAACCCAACCAACTACTGTGGAGTCAGTTGTGACTCACAGCAGCCCTATGTGTGCAAAGTAGAATTGCACTCCACAGGTTTTCAAGGCTGTGACCTTTGGGGAACAAATGACTAGGCCTTTCTCCTCAGGTGCCTTAGTGTAGATTCAAACCACCAATCTTTCTGTTAGAAGTCAAGCACTTAATCCTTGACACATGTAGGAACTTCTACTAATAAGTAGGTAATACAATTAAGTAGAAGCATCAAACAACCAAAACATGGGAAAAGACATGTCTTCTTCGGTCACTAGCAGTTGCGATGTGACATTTTCCCAGGACCTCCTACCATCTCTGCCCTGATGATCTGAAATCGGAGTATTTGATTAGTGCCAAGAGTCAACTAATGTTGTAGAGGTCTAATAGTAAAGTACAAGACTGAAACAAAATTTCATGAAATCATGAAATTTTATCTCTCTTCTATTCTCGTCTAGTACCAGACATTTTGTCTTCTGGTACAGTGGCTATTCTAACTCTGAATGGCCAATCAATTACATAGTTTTCTTGTTCTTCCTCTAAAAGCAATTTGCTCAAGATTACTCCACAATACAATGGTGAAAAACAATAATGAAAAAATCAAATTTCATTATCAGGAAACATTCAACCCGTTGTAAATTGTTATAGCTCCAATATTCTGAAGCTTTACATTTGTAATTGGCTATGCTTTTCTGTATACAAAATATTAACTTTAGAAAGTTAAAAAGGTTTCCTTTTTACAGTTTGTTTTGCTTTGACACTCAGATCAAATTATGACAGATTTCTAAAATGTCTTTCATTATATATCAAAAGTTAAGGAGGTGCTTTTTTTTCCTTTTCTTTTCTCCATAATGCAGATTAGAAACCTTGATGGCATCATGCTTAAGAGCTATGGTTGCTGATCAAAAGGTCAGCGTTTGAATCCACTGAGTGCTCTTTAGAAACCCCATGGGAAAGCTCTTGTCCTATAGGTTCACATTAAGTCACAATTGACTTAACGGCAACGGGTTTTCAGTTTTATAATTCAGAGTATATTCATATACAATCTTTCTGCTTTAATAATTAGCTAGCAGTCAGTTTCCAATCTTTGTCATAAACCAGTATGGAGCAACCTAGAAATCTGCTCAATTAAAAATATTGACACAGAAAAAAATAACAAGAACAGACTGAAGTGGTTCGTTGAACTTTCTCCATTTCACATCCAGAAGGAGTCGGTGTGAGCTTCAGAAGTTGCTATCTTGCACACTTAGCTATTTTAACTGAATAAGAGATTAAATTTTACCTCTAAATGTCTGTAGTATGTGACAGTATGTGAAAACCACAAGGGAGAATATGATCTGTCAGAATTTCTGATGACCCCCTTTTTCAGTGAATTTAGGCCTTTGTGGACTTGGAATGTGCCTGAGGTAAGTGTCAGGTGCATTCAGATTCAAAGGGGTTAGTGTCCTGTCCTCTGGCCTTCCATATATTATCCTACATTTGCCTGTGCTTTCGTTAGCACATACATTAACCTTATCTACTGTCCCAGTATCTGCTGCAAGAGACCTCTTTAAAGTGTTGAAAAGTAAAAATGTCACCTTGAAGACTAAGGTGGTACCTGAGCCAAACCGTGATATTTTCAGTCGCATCATACACATGTAAAAGCTCAACAATGAATGAGGAAGACAGAAGAGCTGATACCTTTAAATTACGGGATCAGAGAAGAATTTTGAACACACAATGGACTGCCTAAAGAACTAACATCTGTCCCAGAAGAAGTACAACCAGAGTGCTCCTTAGGAGCAAGGATGGTAAGACTACGCCTTACATTGGACACATTGTTAGGAAGGATCGATCCCTGGGGAAGTACATCATGCTTTGTAAAGCAGAGGGCCGGAGAAAAAGAGGAAGACCCATAACAAGATGGATTGACAAAGTGGCTGCAATAATAGGCTTAAGCATAGCAGCGATTGTAGGCATGGCCCAGGACCAGACAGTGTTTTGTTCTGTCATACATAGGGTCTCTGTGAGTCAGAATCAACTTAATGGCACCTAACAACAACTCCCACAATACTAAATAAAATTGCAAGAAAAAAATACAAGAGACAATTAGCACATTAGCCAAGCCACATTAAGATTTTGGATGGGGCACTAGATGTAGGGATTAGAGGTCATGGAGGTGAATGTTCTTTGAAAGATCTGCATGCTTAAATATTGCACCTAGAACAGGCCCCAGCATTTGCAGGAAACATGCCATTCAGGAACTCTGTTAGGTTTATTGCATAATATCCCAGTTTCTGCTCCAAGCCTGGGAGAGAAAATTAGCAACTGATCTAGTTATGAGAAAATGAATACAAATCCTCAAAAGTTACTGTCTTAAAACAACTAGGATAGAATTGCGTTCAAGGATCAACATGGACCTATAAAAATGTAGCAGTGAAGAAGTGGAGTCAAGTGCTAGGTGGAAATACCTTCCCTGAAATACACTGATTTTTAGGAAAGGCAAAAATACTTCCTTTATCTTAAAAAATATAATAAAAAACAGTTAAAAGATAGAAAAGTTAAAAGACAGTAATTACAATCAAATCAGCCTTCAAAATAATAACTAACAACCTAAGTGAAAAATCAAATGAGTATTGAAAGGTATACAGGGAGAGACCACTTGCAGACATCAGGTGTTAATTCAAATTGGTAAAGATGAGATCCAAACTACAAATAAGAAGTACTCTTGCCACAAAAGAAGTAATAATGAAAACTTAAAAAAAAAAAAAAAAAAGAACTCAATATAAGCAACAGACTTCAAAGTGGAAATTGAAGTCTTTTCAACATAGAGAAGAATAAACGAACAGGGATTAATTCCAAAATACACTCAAATAAAAATATTAAGTATTAAGAATATGTGCAATCACCTATTCATAAAAAAATAAGACAGGAAATTTTCACTGAATTTTACAATAACAACAATAAAATAGACTATAAAATATGATAAACAAGAATCATAACGTGACGGTAGTGTGGGTAAGTTCAGATTGTCTTAAAATAGAATTCAATAATTTCTTGCATCCAGAAAGACCTTCGTAACACAGGAAGATTTTACATTAACAGGCAAATGCAACAAAATATCAGAAAAAAAAAAGTGATTTCTTCCAGGATTTGAGAAGAAACGACTATGCCACAAGTATCATATACCCAGACAAATGTATCTCTTCAGATGTCAATAAAAGAAAAAAAAGTGCTATCCAAGTGTTTATGCTATTAAAAGTGGCCTATGAATGTTAATCAGACTAAGAACTGAAATTAAACAATCACTGAGAATAGGAGAGCTGTGTTAACAAAGAGATAGTGGTAAGAACTGAACACATACAGATAAGTTATATGAAATAACTAAAATTACAAACAAAAATCTAAAACTTAAATATCACGCCTATTGTAACAAAAATGTACAGTTTTTTAAATTATTGAAACTATTTAAAAATTGATGTGGTTTGCATTCTGAGATTAATGCAGGTACTACAAAAGCAGACGTATATTATACGGTTATGTTTTTCGATTTCAAATTGTTTGGGACTGTTTGAGCTACCGACAGAATCACATGCTTCAAGTATCCTGTACCAGTAGCTTCAGCAATGGCTTCAGACACGCCAATGGTGATGAGTAGCATAGCTCAGGACCAGGCATAGTCTCCTTCCACAACAACTAATAACAACATATTAGCATCAGCTGGGATAGACAGCTGTGGTTATTGTCAGGTGCCGATGAGTTGGTTCTGACTCACAGCGACCATATCCCAGCAGAATGCAGCACTGCCTGGTCCTGCTCTGTGCCCACAATCGTTTTATGTTTAAGCACGTTACTGTAGCTACTGTGTCAATCCATCTTGTTGAAGGGCTTCCTCTTTTTTTTTTTTTTTTTTGTTGAGCCTCCACTTTACCAAGTGTGATGTCCTGCTCCAGGGATTTTTCCCTCCTGACAACATGTGCAAAATGTGCAAGCTGTGGTCTCTCCGTCTTTGCTTCCAAGGAGCACTCTGGTTGTATTTCTTTCAGAACAGATCTGTTTGTTCTTTTTGCAGTCCCTGATGCATTCAATTTTCTTCTCCAACACTACCACTCAAAGCCATCGATTCTTCTGTCTTCTTTATTCATTGTCCAGCTTTTGCACACAAGCGATGCAGTTGAAAATATCATGGCTTGGTCTTTAGTCTTCACTTTAGTCTTCAAGGTGGCATCTTTACTTTTCAATACTTTAAAGAGGTCCTTTGCAGCAGATTTTGATTTCTTAACTGCTGCATCCATGGGCATTGACTGTGGAATCCAGTAAACTGAAATCCTTGACAACTTCATTCCTTTTTTCCATTTATCATGTTGTTGCTTACCAGTCCATTTGTGAGGATTTTTGTTTCCTGGATGTTGACGTGCAATCCATACTGAAGGCTGTGGTCTTTGATCTTCATCAGTAAGTGTTTCAAATCCTCTTCACTTCCAGCAAGCAGAGTTGTGTCATCTGCATAACACAGGTTGTTATTGAGTCTTCCTCAATGATGATGCCTCATTATTCCCTGATTATTGAAAAGGTATGGTGAAAGGATACAACCCTGGCAGACAAGTTTCCTGAGTTGAAACTATGCAGTTGTTCTGTTCACACTACTGCCTCTTGGTCCAGGCACAGATCCCTCACAAGCACAATAAACTGTTCTGGAATCCTCACTCTGTACAGTGTAATCCACCATCCGTTATGATCCACACAGTTGAATGCCTTTGCATAGTCAATGAAATACAGTTAAATGTCATTCTGGCATTCTCTGATTTCAACCAAGATCTATCTAACATCCATAATGATCTCCCTTCCTCCACATTGTCATGGTTTGAATTGTGTCCCCCCAAAAATGTGTGCAGCCACGTGGCTGGGATATGGTTCCCCGTATCTTGGGATTGTCCTCCATTGTGTGGTTTTGCTAACCTGTATGTTAAGGGATTAGGATGGGGCTGTAAATGCCTGCTGTAGGGGGAGTTTCCCTGGAGTATGGCTTGCCCCACCCTTAATGCTTTTAGCTTGCAAGGAATAAAAGGAAAAGGAAACAAAGGACAATTTGAGAACCTCGCTACCATCAAGCAAGCAGCACCGGGAGCACAGCGCGTCCTTCAGACCAGAGGTTCTTGCGTGAGGACTCCCTGGACAAAGACTGATGCAATACCGGACTTTCCTCCAGAGCCGACAAGGGGAAAGTCTTTCTCTGGAGCGGACACCCTGAATATGGACTTGCAACCTACCAGACTGTGTAAGAATAAATCTTTCTTTGTTAAAGCCATCCACTCTGTGGTATTTCTGTTAGAGCAGCCCTAGCTGACTAAAACACACATCCTCTTCTGAATCCAGCTTGAACATCTGGCAGTTCCCTGTTGGTATACCTTTGCAGTTGCTTTTGAACTATCTTGAGCAAAATTTTACTTGTATGTGATGTTAACCATATTGCTTGATAATTTCCACATTTGGTTGGATCTCCTTCCTTTAGAATGGGCATATCATGGATCTCTTCCAGTTGGTTGGCCAGATAGCTGTCCTCCACATTTCTTGGCACTGATGAGTGAACACTTCCATTACCATGTCTGTTTGTCGAAACATCTCAGTTGATAGTCCATCAATTCCTGGAGCCCTGTTTTTCACCAATGCTGCAGCTTGGATTTCTTCCTTCAGTACCATTGGTTTCTGACTGTAGGCAATGTCTGAATGTTGGCCTGTTCTTTCTGGTGTGGTTACACTGAGCATTCCTTCCACCTTCTTTTGAGGGTCCATGAGTCATTTAATATTTTTCCTGTAGAATCCTTCATTATTGCAACTTGATGCTTGAATTTTTTTCTTCAATTCTTTCAGCTTAAGAAACGCAGAAAGTGTCCTCCTTTTTGGTTTTCTGTCTCCAGCTCTTGCACATGTCATTATAATACTTGACTTTGTCTTCTTGAACCACCCTTCAAATTCTTTAGTTCTTTTACTTCACCATTTCTTCTTTTTTGGTTCAGCTACTAGACATTCAAGAGCAAGTTTCACATTCTCTTCTGACATCCACTTTGGTCTTTTCTTTCCTGTCTTTTTAATGACCACTTGCTTTTTCATGCATGACGTCTTCGATGTCATTCTACCACTCATCTGATCTTTGGTCATTAGTGTTCAATGCATCACATCTGTTCTTGAGATGGTATCTAAACCCAGGGGGGGATATACTGAAGCTCACGCTTCAGCTCTCCTGCATTTCCTAATTTTCAGTGTCAAATTGAACTTGCATATGAGAAATTGATGGTCTGTGCCACCATCAGCATCTGGTCTTGTTCTGAATGCTGATATTGAGCTTCTCCATCATCTCTTTCCACAGATGTAGTTGATTTGATTCCTGTGTATTACATCCAGCAAGGTCTGTGTGTATAGTTGCCACTTACACTGATGAAACAAAGGTATTTGCAGTGAAGTTATTGGCCTTGCAAAATTCTATTACAAGATTTTCTGCATTGTTTCTGTCACCAAGGCTATACTTCCCAACTATGGATCTTTCTTCTTTGTTTCCAAGTTCTGCATTACAGTCAACAGTAATTATCATTGCATCCTGATTGCCTGTTCAGTCAATTTTAGACTTAAGAAGCTGGTAAAAGTCTTCCATTTCTTCATCTTTGGCCTTAGTGATTGGTGTGTAAATTTGAATAATAGTCATATTAACTGGCCTTCCCTGTAGGCATATATGGATATCATGCTATCAATGACAGCATTGTACTTCAAGACAAATCTTGAAATGTTCTCTTTGATAATGAATACAACAGCATTCCTTTTCAAGTTTTCATTCCTGGCGTAGTAGACCATATGATCGTCCAATTCAACGTGACTAATACCAGTCTATTTTAGCTCACTAATGTCTAGGATATCAATGCTTATGTATGTGGTCCATTTCATTTTTAATGAGTTGGGGATAGACAGTAGGTAATAAAAATAGAAAACACCAGTCTTCTGAAGAATTTGCACATAAAGATGAAATAAAACGGAAACCGAATTTTTTAAACTTCATTTCAGGAGATGTTTATTTTCAGCAAAAAATTAAGATTATTGTTTCTTTCAAACTGCAATTTTGCACCTGCTTTTTTTTTTTTTTTTTAATCAAAACCAGCTACTGATTTTACCACTGGTATAAGCAATTCATACACAGGAGTAATTTATTTAAAAGCCATTCTCCAAGTTGCTAATACATCCTAATAATCACCCTTATTGCAGAAACTTTAGTCACATTCTCAAGTCTTGTGCTCAAGGAATGGAACAAAGAGGTTTTACCCACCAGCACAAAGTTTCAAGGGACAGAAAGAAGAAGCATCAATAATTGCTTCACCACACAATTTATTTATTGTTTTAGAGATTTTGTTTCCCAAAGAGTGGCTAATTGCACTCCAATTAGCACCTAACTGGCATTCTTTTCCCAAGACATAGTTATATTATTATGGAGCTTCAGAATCATAAATTCATACTATTCCCTCTTGCCTGCACAAGTAGTTTAACCAGGCTTATTTATAATGGTTAAATTTGTAACGTTAATTTTTATTGGTGTAGGGAAATATAATTTAATCAACATTTCCCTTGTGTTATCATATTATATGGTGAACATTCATGAAAGACAATAACAACCAAAAAAAAGAAAAACAACGCTGCCCTCAAGTCAGTTCCAACTCACAGAAGTGCTGTAGGACAGAGTCAACCGCTCCTTAGAGTTTCTCAAGAGTGCCTGCAGGATTTGAACTGCCAACCTTTTAGTTAGCAGTTGTAGCACTTGATCATGATACCACTAGGATCTCCTCTATGAATGAAGCGCTCCCTAGCTTGGGAGCCTTCCCAGGTTGATCCCTGTTATTTGCTATTGTCAGGGTGGTTGTTATGTGTGAGTTATCTTACTGAAAGGTAGGAGAGTGGAGCAGGAATGGGCCTGTACTTAAAAATCACAAGTCAATTAGAAGTTCCAAAACTAGGACTAGGTTACATAAGCACATATTATTAAAATTCAGTGCACATTTTATTATTAACATTGTTATTTATGGTAGCAATCCTTAGTTTCTAACATCCAGATTATATTCTCTTCCGAGAAATTCCAGTCAGTTAGTAGAATAAAATAATTGTAGGCGAAAAAGGAACTTACATAAGTGTGCAATGGGCTTCCAAGTTGAAGCTGAAGTCAATTTCATGAATTTAACTTTTGTTCCCCAAGGTCATGAACTTACAGTAAAACTGGAGGTCAGTTTTAAAGCAACACTGAGATGATAGATGAATTTGGGGAAAAACTCTGCAAAGACTGGATAGTTTACAATGAATTAAACTGTGTTAGCAAGATGGTGTAAAAGTGTTGTCTGTTTTGGAACCCACTTCACTCAGTGTACACCAATGAGGGCTAAGTTAAATACAAACTCTGCCCAAAATCACTTTGGGGTGAGGCTGTTAAATTTCACAGTTTTGATTGCCAATGTCAGGCATTTCTCAGTCACAGTAGACCAAAAACTTAGCATTTTTCAGAGTCTGAAATTTACCCTTAAATTTAGCCTCAGCCATTGGAACACAGAGCCAAATGTTTTTATCCAAAAAGTTCAGATATTTAGCTATCTCGTTTGTAGATAATTCTGTATGAGGACAACAAATAAAAAAGTTTAGAATACTGGGAACCAAGCTAGATATTTCAAGTACATTGTCTTATAATACTAACAATGATAAGCTGTAATTCTTTTTATGGCTAAAACAGCAGTAACAAACTAAAGTAGGGCAATCTCTTCTTTCCTAAGTATAGCTGGATTGTAAAATGAGGTAACACAACTCCAGATCCTGTTTCTTCCAGCTTGTAACTTTTTTATGTCTATGATTCTACCCTTTAAGAGAAATGGGATTATGAAAACACCAGTTTAAGCCAAGTGTAGGTTTTTAATGAGGTAGCCTTAGATTAAACACAGAGTCAGGTTTAAGGAATAAGCAATAAGACAATACACATTAAAATTTCAACTAAAATACTACGTGGAGTTAGAAGCAAATTCCTAGGGTAAGATCCATACAGAATGAAAATATTAGGGCTTGGAAAAGATGAGCTAGACTGCTCTGTGGGATGATTGTCTTAAATACGTTTCTCCAAGATTAAGAGGGATAAAGCAAAACAAACAGAAGAATAGGATAATGTTATACTCAAATAGAATCCAAATTTTTGATCTTGTGTAGAGTTTTATTTAATTTACCAACCTCTACCTATAAAGCAAAAAAAAAAAAAAAACATGTATAACATTTCATTTTTCAACATAAAGAAACTGCATTCCATTGTGTCACCAAGTGGATCTATGAGCCATATACATTCTGTTCAAAAGTAATCTGTAGCTGAAAAAAAGAAAATGCAGACTTTAAGGATCTTACTAACATCTGCAGATATATTGATTAACAGCATACTTAATGTCAACCTTTGAAATTCAAGATTTTGTTCAAGTTTTAAAAAAGAAAAATGGATATCTGTTAACAAAGTTTCCACGTAGATTGTAGCTGCTGATGTTTTACCAGCTGAGAATAGAAAAACTATTGAAATTACTTAGGTGTAAACTCAATTCTACAGAAGACGTGAGAACACCTAGAAAAAAAATGAGCCTTAATAGCAGAAAGATAAAGGGAACATTATCTCCTAATTCCTTCATAAATGCAGCTAATACATGACTCACAATACATTTAACCCAAAAGCAAACCAAACCAACTGCTGTTGAGTTGATTCTGACTCATAGTGACCCTATAGACGGAGTAGAACTGCCTCATAGAGTTTCAGAGAAGCTCCTAGAGGATTTGAACTGCCGACCTTTTGGGTTAGCAGCCACAGCCCTTAACCAGCTATGTCACAGGGTTTCCAATACATTTAAAATAACACATAATATTGCCTATTTTTTTGTAAATATTATAGAATACATAAAACTTTAGTGTTATATGCTTGCAAAGAAAATGTAAACTCATAAAAATAAAAAAATAATGGAATCATGAAAATAGTTTATGTGATAAATTGATTCTTTGGAGAATGACAGGTACTAAAACCCTATTTCCTTCATTATTTGACATAATGCTAAAGTCTATAAATTTCCTGGGAAGATGACCAAGAAAATATGGGTAGAGCCACTTGGGGTAGAGGGAATGGTAGGTTTTTGACCAGGGAGAGCGAAGGTTCAGCTGGTGTAGGTTGGGAAGGTGGGAGTTAGTTGAGATGTATTCATGTATTTGAGAAGCTATGTATACAATAAAAGGGTTTTGAGACAGCGGTACTGAAACTTTAACATACGTGAGAATCCCCAGGAAGGTTGTTCAATGTACACATTTCTGGACCCCGTTCTTGGAAACTTCAATTCTGAAAGTAAAGAGAGTTCCAAGACACTTTCATAAGCACTGTGAGTGATTGTGATGGAAATAGCTGATAAACTATATTCTGGAAGGAAGACCTAGCATTTCATCCATCTATGAAAAATAAAACATTAACAGTCTATAGGGCATCTGCTCCTCATCAGAAATAAAACAAGCCAAAGAAAAAAATTTTTTTGTCTTTTCAAGATTAAAATCCTGTTCATGTGGCCCACTTCTCATCTCAATGAGAATCTTCAATAGTTTCCAGAAGATGAGATCTGCTAAAACATATGCACTACCATCCATGTTTTCTAAACTCTACAGTTTGTGGACTATTTTTGAACAGTCTTTGTTGGCTTGCACTTTAGTATCTTTTCACAGTTCTCAATACAATATTTTTGTGACTGCCGGTAACTGCCTCTTTCTTTTGTGTGTGCGAGCTTGTCTTTTTTTGTTTTAAACCATCATGGTGTTAAGTACATCTCCTGAATTTCTTAATTACATACTGTAAGGATAGATAAATAACAGATCTCTTTTCATAGTCTGCCTGAGGATTAACCCCAGACACCTGCTCTTATGATCAGAGACCCTTGTTTGTAACCATTTCATGAAAACTTCTCTTGGCCTCCGTGTTGCTAACAGTCCAGTGGTCCATTTGCCATCTTCAACCTACTTGATCCATCAGCAGCTTTGGACACAAGTGGTCATTCTTTTCTCCTTAAGACACTTCCTTCACCTGGTTTCTAGAAAACCGAATGCCCTGGTTTTCCTCCAGCCTCAACAACTGGTACATTTTAGTTTCCTCTGATGGTTCTTCCTCATCTCTTCACCTTTCCACATTGCAATCACTCATTGTTCTGTCTTTTGCCCCGGCCCGCGGGACAAATCAACGAAAGGACGAGGGAGAGTCTGTGAAAGTAAACAGGAAAGGCGGAAAAATGGAAGGCAAGACAAAATTCTGATCAAGCCTCAGTTTTATTATCAAAATGAGGTATATTTATAGCGGTAGGAATAAAGGGAGGGATCAAGTGACGTAGGGATGGAGTGACATTTGGAGTGAGGTAGTTGTCGGCTGGGGATTGGATATACATAGGACTAAGGCAGTGACATCAGGCAGGAAGTTTTTCCCGCGCGCGGGCCTTTTGAATTTCGCGGGCGCGGGCTTTTTCAAACTTGGCGCGCGCGGGCTTTTTCAGCCCTACAAGCTTCCTGTATGTCGGGGCCTGGGGGCTCACCCACGGCTCCCGACAGTCTTTAAAATTTAAGTGTTGTCCACATACACCCTCTTCCCTTGGCAAATAGTTTCAGATATCCATCAGCAAATTCTAAAGGCTCGATTTTCAGAATATGAAGACTGCCAATCAAGTTCATGAACACATCCTAGAAAAAGCGCTACATACCTCGTTTCTGAATGTCACTATGACCACCTTTGAAATACTCCCCTTAGGAAGCTAGGCACTGATGCCAAAGCCTAGTCCACATTTCAAAGCAACTTTGGAATTCCTTTTCTGGAATGGCCATTAGAGCTGTTGTCGTATTACCCTCAATGCCCTGAATGTCATCAAAATGCCTCCTGTCAATATTCCTTTTATCTTTCGGTAAAGAAAGAAATCATTGGGGCCCAGATCAGCTGAGCAGGGAGGGTGTTCCAATACAGTTACTCGTTTACTGGCTAAAAATTCCCTCATAGACAACTATACAATTAACTTTGCGGACTTGCCACCGTGACACTGTACGCAATGACTATTCCCAAAAGAGTTTCAAAATGTCTCTGAAGGGTGGACTAGACACTGGCCTCAGTACATAGCTTCCCCAGGGAGTTCTTTGACAATGGCTATAGTGCTGTTCAGCACTGAGTTATGTAGCAGTTAGAACAATGAAGTTTGAGGTCTTAATTGTGAGAGCTCCTTGGAACCCCTCCCGGGTTCCAGATACTCCTCATCATATTCATTGTCTGCTGTCTCTTACCTGGATTATTGTAATAGCTTCCTCACTGATATTCCTAAGTTTGCTAGTGTCCTTTCATTCTCAGGAAACTCTCGTTGCATAGTGGTTAAGTACAATGGCTTCTAACCAAAAGGTCATAAGTTAAAATCCACCAGGTATTCCTTAGAAACTCTATGGGGCAGTTGTACTCTGATCTACAAGACTGCTATGGGTCAGAATTGACTCAGTGTCAATTGCTTTGGTTTTTTAATTCTCAAAAGAGCAGGCAGAACTGATTTTACAATAGTTGTCAGATCATGTCACTCTTCTGTTCAAAGTTATATAAACATTTCCCATTCGCTCAACTAAAATCCAAAGGTTTTACTATGGCCAACAAAGTCCCACATAACCTTGCTTGTCGTGACTACCCTGACCTAGTCTTTCACTGTTCTCTCTTCATTTATTCCATTTTAGCTACACTGAGATCCTTCCTGTCTGCTGTGCCAAAGACACATACCTCAAGACACTTGAACCCATTTTTTCCTCTACCTGGAGCAGTCTCCCAGTGGAAGTGCACACAGTTCTCTCTCATCTCCTGTGTCTGCTCAGCTGCTGCCTTCTCCATGGGGCCCTTCCTGACCACCTTAGTCATACAACCTCTGCTTCTCTGCTGTACTTTTTTTTCCCTCCATAAGATTTATCACATTCTACAAATCTACAATCATATCCTTTGTTAATGGGTTTATTGTATCTCTCCCCAGAAGAATTTAAATGTCTCAGGGGCAGAAATTTGCAACAGGGCAGTGTTTACAACAGAATTCTCAGTCAGCATCCTAGTGTTTACCAGTTTTTTGAGTAACAGAATACATGAAACGTATGACCAAACAAGTCAACTCAATGTTGCATAGATAAAAGTTTTGAATTAAAATATTACAGCATATAAATTGAAGACGTCTCTAAACTGTACTTGGGACAATTGTATCTGGTAATGAGTTACTGAAGATCAATTAATTTTGTGTGTCATTGTAAAGGAAATTTAAAGACAGAAAAAAGATTAGGCTACATTATCTTTATGATCTTTTCCAGGACTAAAATATATCTCATGTACAGATACCAAACCATTGCTGTCAAGTTGATTCTGACTCGTGATGACCCCGTGTGTGTCAGAGTAGAACTGCACTTTATAAGGTTTTCAGTGGCTGTGAATTTTTACAAGTAGCGGTCTCCAAACTTCTCTTCCTAAGTGTCTCTGAGTGTATTTGAACTGTCAGCCCTTTGGCTAGCAGCTCAACACTTGACAGTCTGTACCATGCAATGAGTCCTGTGCGTAGATATACACCCCTTACCCAAACAAAAAACTTTCAGCAGACCCACTTGTTACCTGGAGCCCTAGTGACAGAGTAGTTAAAGAGTTCAACTGCTAATCAGAAGGTCAGCAGTTCGAATCCACCAGCTGTTCCTTGCAAACCCTGTGGGCCTACACTACTTTATTTGTAGGGTCATTGAGTCAGAATCAACTCAATAATGGGTAAAAATCCTTGAACATATAAAAAAACCAAAAATGCAAACTCATTGCCATAGATTAAGTTGATTTTCCTCTTCCTCTGTAATAGTAGGTGTTTTAGCTGAATACATGATCTCCAACTAAAGACCACTGTTCCAGGTATCCCTTCCATTTACAAGTGGCTATGTACCTAGCTCCAAAACAAACCCAACTTGTTTCCACTGAGCCAACTCCAACTGATAACAACCCTTTAGGACAGAGTAGAACTGCTCCGTAGGGTTTCCAAGAAGCAGTTGGTGAATTCAAACTGCCAAACTTTTGGTTTGCTGCCATGATTTTAATCACTATGGCACCAGGTTTATGCTATGTGATGAGTCTGGAAATTTGGAGGATGGAAGTATGTGTGTGTGTTTGTGTGTGTGTGCATATGTGTGCACGCATGCATGCACACACGCACACACACGCGCATGTGTACTGTGCACGTATGTGTGCGACTTACTGATAGTCGTTAAAAGAAATGGACATGTCTGTCCTTTTTTTTTCGTCTTTTCCAGAAGCCATTGCATCCTCAGTGATCAGTTGGAAGTAACACCTTAGGGTTGCAGAGCCACAAGACAGAAGGACAACACCTGCCTAATTGTATCCAACTGACAAATATGTTTGCTCTGAATTGTTTTGTTGTTACCGTTGTTAGGTTCCATCAAGTTGGTTCCAACTCGTGGCAACCTTACACTCTACGGAAGAAAACACTTCCCGGTCCTGTGCTATCCTCATAATTCCTGTTATTTTAAGTTTATTCTTGCAACCACTGTGTCAATACATCTTGACGAGGGGCTTCTTCCTTTCCTCTCACTCTCTACTTTAGCAAGCATGAAGTCCTTCTCTAGGGACTGGTCTGTCCTGATGACATGTCCAAAATACTTGAGATGACATCTTGCCATTCTTGCTTCTAAAGAGCTTTCTGATTGTACTATTTCCAGGATAGACCTATTCCTTCTTTTGGAAGCCTACGATATATTCAGTATTCTTCACCAACACCGTAATTTAAAGTCATAAATTCTTCCTCAGTCTTCCTTATTCACTGTCTAGTTTTCCCATGCATAGAAGGTGATTGAAAACACTATGACTTGGGGAGATTCACCTCAGTCTTCAGGGTGAAATTTTTGCTTTTCAGCACTTTAAAGAAGTCTTTGCAGGAGATTTGCCCTATGCAATGTATGCTTTGAGTTCTTGACTGCTGCCTACTTGGGCATTGATTGTGGATTCAAATAAAATGAAACACTTGATGATTTCAATCTTTTCACTGTTTATTATGATTCTGCTTATTAATCAAGCTGTAAGGAAATCTATGTTTTTATGTTGAGGTACAATCTATGTTGAAGGCTGTAATCTTTGATCTTCATCAGGAAGTGCTTCAAGTCCTCTTTACTTTTATCAAGCAAACTTGCATCATCTGCATAACGCGGGTTGTTAATGAGTCTTTCACCAATCCTGAGGTCCTTTCTTCTTCATTTAGTCCAGTTTCTTAGATTATTTACCCAGCACACAGACCAAATAAGTATAGCTAATGGATACAACCCTGACACACACCTTTTCTTGACTTTAAACTATGTGCTATCCCCTTGATCTATTTGAACAACTGCCTCTAGATCTATGTAAATGTACCTTCTAAGCATAACTAAGCCTTGCAGAATTCCCATTGTTTGTAATTTTATACACAATTTGTTATGATCTATGCCTCTTGGTCTATATACATGTTTCTCCTGAGCGTAACTAACCATTCTGGAATTCCCGTTGTCTGTAATGTCAACCACAATTTGCTATGATTTTCAGAGTTGAACGCCTTTGCATAGCAAATAAAACACAGGTAAACATCTTTCTAGTATTTTCTGTTTTCAGCCAGGGTCCATCTGGTGTAAGCAGTGATACCCCTTGTTCCATGTCTTCTTCTGAATCTGGCTTGAATTGCTGGCACTTCTTGTTGATGTGTGGGGAGCGGAACGTCCGGCCCAAGATGGCGCCCAAGGCCGGAGCCCCTCCTTATTCCACACCCTTGTTTACCAGACTTAGGGCTTGCATAGCGCATGCTTGTGAGCAGTGGCTGCTGATCAGCCTATTGAGAGCCCCGCTTTGGGAGGACGTGGCCTTGGGTGATTGGAGGAACCTGGGAGATAAAAGCATGTGGGGACCGGGGTGTAGAAGGAAGAAGAACAAAGGAAGCAGACACAGCCTCGGGAGCTGCAGCTGCTGCTGCGTCCCTGAATGCTGCGGCTTTCAGGGACGCGGCGCAGCAGAAGAGCGAGAAAGTAAAATAGGAAGTAGAATAGGAAGAAGAATAAGGGAAAAGAAAAACAAAGGAAGAATAAAGCAAACAACTTGCAAGGTGGCTCGTATCCGTGTGTCCTGTCTTCTTTCTGCGGGCGGACAGTTAGGCAGCGACATTGATGTACTGCTGTGGCTACTTTAGAAAGGTCTTCGGCAATATTTTACTTGCGTGTGATATTAATGATATTAGTTGATAATTTCTGTATTCTGTTGGGTCATCTTTCTTTGAAATGGGCACAAAGGTGAATTGCTTCCAGTTGGTTGCCCAGTCAGTTCAGCTCAGTTGAGACCTGTCTGCCACGGATGGCCCCGCTGGTATTTGAATACCAGTGGCACAGCTTCCAGAATCACAGTAATATGCAAGCCACCACAGAATGACAAACTGACAAATGTGTGGGGCCTGATTGTTTTAGGAGAGAGAACTAAATTGTCTTTTGCACAAGCCACTGTATTTTTATCACTGGAGTCTAGCCTGTGTCCTAAACAATATATAGCATTCTTATATAAAATAGCCCTTAAAACTTTAAAAGGGTGGGAAAAATTGTGGCAGTAGTTAATTGATTTGGTTTACAGTACTGGAAAGAATTTGAACTAGAATTCCTTCATCTTTCCAGTGTCAACAAGTCGATTCTGACTCATAGCGACCCTACAGGACAGAGTAGAACTGCTCCACAGAGTTTCCAAGGGGTGCCCAGCAAATGTGAACTACCGACTTTTCATGAACAGATGCAACATTTAACCACTAGGCAACCTAGAAATAGAAACCTTAAAAATGTAACTCTTATTAAGCCTTTACTAAATACCAGTCACAACACTGGAATTGTAGGAATGTTATATCCTTTAATCTTTACCACAGCCTTTAAAGTAGCTTATTATAGCCTCCAGATGACGAAACTGATAGGACTCAAAATATTTAGATTTTTTTTTTAAGTATCGCTGCAAGTAGATGCTGGAGCTAAGAGACCAATTCTTTCAAAATATCTCCAAGTGTACTTTCCTAGACTCTTTTCTTGAGATTAAGATGCATCTCTTGCCTCCAGAGCTCTTGGAGAATTCAAGGAGGTGGTTGATTTAACCGCCTGCCAAATACATTTTCATTTTTCCTGTTCCAGAGTGGAGTTCTACAAATGCACTGTGATTCAAAACCTTAAGCAGTGAATGGGATAGCTATCAAGTCAAGAGCTAATTCCCAATTCAGGCTTGAGTTTCCAGAGGAAGACACTTAATCTGTCTGGACCTCAACTGTCTAGTTACCGTTGTAAGACAACCAAATGACTGAGTCTATTTGAACGAGCTACAACTGCCTTGGCATTACGTGGACTTCAGTAACCCCAGACAGAATCCCTGCACATTTGAGCAGACTGGAGTCAAATGCAAAATCCCAATCCAAAACACACACACACAACTCAGATTCAGCAATTCCACAGATATGGTTACACAGTAGAGTCAAAATTTTAAAATCTTTTTTCCTGGCTAAGAAGAAGGGATGTTATTCAAGAAGTCTGACAAAAACAGCAATGGAAACTCAGTGTACAGTTCTGTAGCATTTAAACATGCATATGTAAGTATGTATATATGTTCATATATATATGAAACTCAGTATACAGTCCTATAGCATTTAAACATATGTGTATATAAAACCCACTGCCGTTATGTATGTTCGTATATACATGAACATGTCAGGAGGCCTGGTGGTACAGTGGTTAAGAGCTCAGCTGCTAGCTGAAAGGTTACAGTTTGAGCTCACCAGTCCCTCCGTGGGAAGAAGATATTGAAACCTTCGTCTGTAACAGCTACAGCCCTGGAAACTTATGTAGTCGTTCTGCTCTGTTCTGTAAGGTCACTGCACATCAGAATAGACTGAACAGCAATGGGTTTGTTTATTGTTGTTGTCATATATATACATGTGTGTATATACATATATACACATACAAATCACCTGGTATCATGGATTGAATTGTGTGCCCCCAAAATATGTGTAGCTGTGTGGCTGGGCCATGATTCCCTGTATTTTACCATTGTCCTCCGTTTTGTGATTTTGCTGTGCTATAAGTTAAAGGATTAGGGTGGGACTGTAAATCCCTTTATAAGATCACCTCCCTGCTCCACTGTAAAGGGAGTTTCCCTGGAGTGCGGCTTGCCCCACTCTTAATCCTTTCATCCTGCAAGAGATAAAAGGAAAGGGAAGCAGGCTGAAAACTAGGAACTCCACACCACCAAGAAAGCAGCACCGAGAGAAGAGCGCATCCTCCAGAACTGAAGTTCCCACACCAAGATGCTCCCTGAACAAAGACTGATGCAATACCGGGCTTTCCCCCAGAGCCGACAAGGGGGACAGCCTTCCTCTGGAGCAGACATCCTAAATTTGGACTTGTAGCCTACTGGACTATATAAGAATAAACTTTCCTTTTTTAAAGCCATCTACTCTGTGGTATTTCTGTTAGAGCAGCCCCGGCTAACTAAAAACACCTGGGAAATTTCTTTCATCCATAAAGATGCCTATCATCCAAGTGAGAAAGTTCTCTAGCTGATAATCATTGTGCAGAGTGATTGGCTCCCTTCAAACCTGAGAGTCAACCTGAAAGCTGAGGACATCTATTTCTTGAATCTGGACCCCTTCTATATTAGTAAAAACTGGACCTCAGCCATCTGGGAGTACTAACGAAGCTCACAGACCCATGGGAGACCTGAATTTTTAGATAGCTGTACCGGCCAATATCTGAGTTTAGCATCCAACACAAGTAGCATTTAAGAATGGATTGTGTAAAGAAAAAACAAATTATCTTTAAACTCGTCAATTCATCGTACACTCTATATGTCAACGCAAGTGTATTCTTTTCAGGCCATTAGTCAGAAAACTGTTAAACCTAGTTTCTCCTCCCATTTCTCTACGATCCAGTCTACTTCATCCCCCAATCTCCTTAAATATTCTCAAAAGTCTTGATCTCCTCTTGATGGTGCTAAACCAAGGAGGAATTTTGGGGGACAAGATAAGAGGACAATTATGCAGGAAAAGCAAACACCTATGATTTTCCACTGAACATTACATTAGGTTATTTGCAACAGCTTTCAAAACCACTGTTAGTATCTATCCAAAGAATATGAAAAATGCAGCCTGCTGTTTAATTCCTATCTACTGCTATTTGTATTCCTTAATTATTGGGGCATTTTCAAGATGCTCAAATTTGTATGTTAGGCATCTCTCAGGTAAAACTGCAGTATTTTCTGCCTAGTCATAACAATGAACTTAAAGAGGTCAGTGATTATGAAGACAGTACCAGACCAGCCTGCAGTCTGTTTTCTCACGCGTTAGGTTGCAGGGAGTTAGAGGCGACTTGAAGGCAACTAGCAGGAGCAGTAACCATTCACAATGTGAGCTCCTGTGTGTGTTTAGAATAACTAAAATTTGTGAGCAGAACAGATAACAATGATTTTCTGAGATTAATAAACGCATAAGAAAGACTTCCAGAGTCATTTCCTCTTAAGGGAGTTTGCATTATCTACTTATTGGATGCATACAATTGGAAAGTAGGAAACATTTCCATGCATTCAATTGGAAATATTAATTATAAAGGTGGAAAAGGGCTGTAGATAGTTTAAAAATCGACCAAATATTTAATGAACATATTCTCTCATCTCTCAGCTTAATAGTAGTGGTTTCTTGAAAAATTTAGAAGATGTTAAGTAGGATTCTTTTTAAAAAAATGTTTCTTTGTGGGAAATGTTCAGATAAAGATGTAATGTACATTGGCAATATTATCCTCTGTGAGAGTTCAAAAGGTAATTTTACCTAAAGTTCCGTGTATACCTTATTTGGCATATATTACTATTATAAGCACTCTTATAAAATTGGGATAACCTTTAGACATTATCATTTAGCTATAAACAAACAAAACAAAGCTATTGCCATCAAGTCAACCCCTATAGGACAGAGTAGAACTGCCCTGTGTAGTTTCCAAGGAGCACCTGGCGGGTTTGGACTGCTAATCTTTTGGTTAGCAGCCTGTTTTAGTCATCTGGTACTGCTCTAACAGAAATGCCACGAGTGGATGACTTTAGCAAAGAAAAGGTTATTCTCGCACAGTACAGTAGGCTGGAAGTCCAAATTCAGAGTGCTGGCCCCAGGTGAACACAGTCTTTCTCTCAGCTCTGAAGAAAGATCTTTTTGGTGGCATCAGTCTTTGGTCAGGGAGCATCTTGGTGCAGGAACCGCAGGTCTGAAGGATGCGCTCTACTCCTGGTGCTGCTTTCTTGATGGTAAGAGGTTCCCAACCCTCTGCTTGCTCCCTTTTCCTTTCAGCTCTTGTAAGGTGAAAGGTGGTGCAAGTCATCTTCCAGCGAAACTCTCTTTGAAAGAGTGTTACAGTCCCATGCCAATCCTCTTTCACATAATCCTATCTATTAGACACAGGCAGAGGTTAGGATTTACAGCACAAGAAAATCACAAAACGGAGAACAATCACAGAATACGGGGAATCACGGTCCAGACAAATTACAACACGTATTTTGGGAAGGACACAGTTTAATCCATGACACAGCCTTGGCTCTAAACTACTGTGTAGCCAAGGTTTCCCAGTCAGGTATAACTGAGTATTGAATCATTCCAAAATATATTGGCTTGAAATAGCAATAAATTATTTTTTGTCCTGAATCTTTGAGCAGATGTGCAGTTCTGCTTTAGCTATTCTAGGCGTAGCTAATCTCAGTTGGGGTTCTTTAAGCATCTGCATTCTGTTGAGAGGTTAGCTAGAGTCTTGCTGCTCTAGGGTGACCTAAACTGGATGAGTTGGCTCTGCTCCATGAGGTCATTCTCCCTGTAGATTAGTTCAGGCTTATTGTCATGGCAAAAGCAGGGATCCACGAAACAGAGTAGAAACTTACAAGGACTCTTGGACACCTGCTTCAGACCTGGCACCCCACCCCCTCCACGGTATGCTTTTGCCTAGGGAAGTCAGAGGGCTGGCCTATATTCAAAGGGTGGGAAACTGGAACTTTATTTATACCCAGTCTATCTTAGCATCTCTAACTATACCAAAATTTTTTTTTTTCTGAGACTTCCACATGGCTTCTGACATAGAAATATGTTTTGTTTTTTTTTCCAGAGTCAAGATTCTTCAGATTTGTGAGCTTTAGGTAAGAGTCAACACAGATGTGCAGTTAACGTTCAAGTTTCCTTTCTTAACGCTGGTCTCTTTGGTCAGGAAAGATTTTTCTGAAACTATCACTACACTTTAGTATACTTTAATTTCCATAGTTTATTTATATGCTTTTAGGGGGAACCAAATTTTCTGCAGTATTTCACTTACTGGGTTTTTGAGTATTAGTTGTTAGCTATGTTGTTACTGCTCCTTGCTTCCATTTACCTGACAGACCAAATATAGTAAGGTTGGAAATGGCATTGGCACCCTTGAACAGGAAGTTAAAAGTAGGACAGCATCTTTTACACATAAATATATACGTTACCCTTTATATGTGGTTACTCTTATGTTTAAAGTTGATGTTCATGAGTCCTTGATATCCAAACCTGTAAAAGAACATGAGACCAAAGGGGACTGGATATCCCAAGCTCACCTTCCCATGCCATGAAGGCTGAGTCAAGGAACTCCAGAGTTTTTCAGCATGGTTTTAACTAAACTTATTTCCCTTGTCTTCAAATGAATGAGGTAAGGGCACCACTTCTGGCTGTGCACACTGTCACGTGCACTGTCACGTGTGACAGAGCTCTGCCTTGTCAGTGTTTGCCAAGTCAGAAACGAAGGGATGTAAACACATGCTCTGAATCTAAACCCTTCACAGAAGCAGCGGTGCCCAAGAGTGCATCCTGTTTTTAGACATCTGCAGATTTCTTTCACAGGGAAAGTGACAAGACTTTGTTACCCTAGAAGCCAGCCAAGGTCTTCTAATATCCTTTTCCAAAATGTCAGCTTGTTAAAAGAGATCCCAGGTTCTTTACTAACATCCACAGTACCGACTTAAGAGTTTTTAGCATGAATGAGTATTGGACTTCATCAAATGCCATTTCTGCATCAATTGATAAAATCAGGTGATTCTTGTCTTTTGTGTTATTTATGTGGTTGATCACATTGTTTTCCTGATGTTGAACCAGGCTTGCATCCCTGGTATGAATCCAACTTGATCGTGATGAATTATTTTTTTGTTGTGTTGTTGAATTCTATTGGCGACGATTTTGTTGGAAGATTTTTATATCTAGATTCATGAATGATGTTGGTCTGTAGTTCTCCTTTTTTTGTTGGGTATCTCCCTGGCTTTGGTATCAGGGTTATGCTGGCTTCATAGAATGAATTTGGGAGTATTCCATCCCTTTCGGTACCATAAGATAGTCTTAGCAGTATTGGAGTTAACTCTTCTCTAAAAGCTTGGTAAAATTCTGCAGTGAAGCCATCTGGGCCAGGACTTTTTTGCTTGGTGATTTGGGGATGACTTTTTCAATCTCTTCTTTTGTGATGGATTTATTAAGTTGTTCTGCTTCACCTTGTGATAATTTTGGTAGATGGTATGAATCTAGGAATTTGTCCATTTCTTCTAGGTTTTCAAATTTGTTAGAGTACAGTCTTTCTTAGTAATCTGTTATGATATTTTTTATTTCTGTTGGATCTGTTGTGACATCACCGCTCTCATTCCTTATTTGGGTTATTTGTTTCCTTTCCTGCTTTTCTTTGGTAAGTTTCTCCATTGGTTTATTAATTTTGTTGATCTTTTCAAAAAACTAGTTTTCGGCCATTTCAATTGTTCTTCTATTCTCTAATTCATTTAGCTCTGCTCTAATCTTTATGATCTGTTTTCTTCTAGTGCCTGAGGGGTTCCTCTGTTGCTCTCTTTCTACTTGTTCAACCTGTAGGGTTAGTTCTTTGGTTTGAATTCTTTCTTCCTGCCGGATGTGTGCATTTATAGAGATAAACTGACCCCTGAGCACTGCTTTGGCTGTATCCTGTAGGTTCTGATAGGAAGTGTTTTCATTGTCATTTGAATCCATAAATTTCTTTATTTCATCCTTGATTTCTCCTATAACTCATGGCTTTTTGAGCAAGACGTTGTTCAGTTTCCATGAGTTCCACTTTCTATCTATGTTTTTTCTGCTATTGATTTCAACTTTTAAGGCTTTATGATCTGAGAAGATGCTTTGCATTAATTCAATGGTATGGATTTTGTTGAGAATTGCTTTATGTCCTAACACATGTTCTATTCTGGAGAATGTCCCATGTGCAGTGGAGAAGAAGGTGTTGTTATCTCCTGGTAGATAGAAAGTTCTGTATATGTTGATAAGGTCTAGTTGGTTAATTGTAGCAATAAGATCTTCCGTGTCTTTACTAAGCTTTTTTCTAGAAGATCTGCCCACACTGACAGAGGAATGTTGAAGTCTCCCACTATTACTGTGAAGTGATCTCTCATTCCTTAAAGCAGTCAGTGTTTCTCTGATGTATTTGGATGCTCTGGTATTGAGTATGTACATATTTATTATTGTTAAGTCTTGCTTGTATACTGAAACTTTCGGCAGTGGCACCCATACTTGTCAAAGATGGTAGATTTTACATTAAAGTCTATTTTATCTGAGATTAGTATTGCCATACCTATTCTTCTTCATATATTGTTAGTTTGGTATATATTCTGCTATCCTTTAATTTTCAGTTTGTTCATATCTTTAAGTCTAAGGTGAGTTTCTTGTAAGCAACATATAGACAGATTGTGCCTTTTGATCCAAGATGGCACTCATTGTCTCTTTACTAAAGCATTCAGTCCATTCACATTCAATGGATTTATCGATAGGTATGTATTTAGTGCTGCCATTGTGATATATTTATTTTCGTGTTGATGTTTTCTCTGTTGCTCTTACTCTTCTGTTCTGGGACATTCTTCTTTATGTGTTTATTTTCCCCTTTTCAGTGTTGGTTTTGTGTTTGTTGAGACTCCTGCATTATGTTTCTTGATTTGATATATAGCATCTTTATTGTGCTTTGCAGCTACCCCTGTAATCCTCCTTAATAATCTATGTTTAAGTCCCATTTTAACTTCTACATGTCTTATTAAGTTCCTCTCCATCTGAAAGGACTGTATCTACTGTAGTACATCTCTCTTTTTAATAAGATGATATCATGGTTTTCATGATATGATCACTGGATCACTTCTTTTAATATTATAGCTTTGATTGAGTTTCAGGCCTTCCCTAACTGAGTAGGTTTCTGGATGGTGTATGCTGTATTGCCCCCTAAAATATAGAGTTAATAGTTTTGTTCTTGTAAGTCAACAGCTTCTTTCAGTATTTCTTGCAGTTTTGGTTTGGTTTTTAAAAAGTCTCTGAGTTTCTGTTTATCTGTGAATTTTTTCATTTCATTTTCATATTTGAGAGATAGCTTTGCAGGATATATTTCTTGGTTGGAAGATTTTCTCCTTCAAGGTTTTGAATGTGTCATCCCATTGTCTCTGTGCCAGCATTGTTTCTGCTGAGAAGTCAGACACAAGCCTATAAGGTTTCCCTCTGAATGTTAGCTTTTCTTTGAGTCTCACTGCCTTTAAGAGTTTCTGCTTATGTTTCATTTTGTTAAGCTTGATTACAATACTTCTTGGAGTCTTTTGGGGGATCTATATTGAGTGGAGTTTGATACATATCTTGGGTATCTATATTCTCTTCTTTCATAATTTCAAGGAAGTTTTCTGTCAGCAGCTCCATAACAATAGTCTCTGTGTTTTCAGGTGTCCCTCCCTGGTCAGGAACTCCAGTTAATTGTAGACTGTTCCTCTTGATAGAATCCTGCATGCTTCTTAGTGCTTCTTCATTTTTCTTGTTTCTTTTCTCTGATTTCTCCTCATAGATGCTAGAGTCAGTAGCTCTGTCTTCCAAGTTAGAAAGTCTATTTTCCATTTGTTCAATTCTGTTCTCTTGGCTTTGAATTGAATTTTCTCTCTTTGATTTTTTTATTGATCTGTTGGATTTCAGAACACTGGTGTTCCGTGAGATTGAACATCTTGCTTAATTTTTTGTTTTGCTTTTCTGCATTTTGTATAATGTCTAGGAGGGCTCTCTATATAATCCATTTGTACTCACCCTCCAGTAGTTTCAGAACAGCCTCTTCATCTTGAAAGTTTTTGGTTCTTTCTTTTGGAGGCCTTTTGAAGTCATAGGTGAATTTTTCTTTGTGTTTCTTCCCAAAGTTTGTTGCTTTTTCAGCATCTGGAGGTTGTTTTGTTTCTCCAGTGTTACCTTAATGGGACCTAAAGATCAGTCTTAAAAGGAAGGTGATCACCAGTCACTTCTATGTACTCCAGTGACTGGGCCCAGTAGAATCTCTGGGATAGCAGCCTCCACCTCCTGATTGAGAAAGACATGAGCCTATCTATGGAGTCACCGGAGAGCTATCAGCTGACCCTATAATGTGGATCAGTAAAGGCTAGAAGAGATGCCTTCAGGATCTACTGCAGTTATTTCTCTAGGTAGTCTTATATTGGAAGGTAAAAGTTATATGACATCTTCCAAAAGTCAATCAGGTTGTCAGGTGTGCAAGACCCTCTTCCCAGATGGCCAAGTAAGCACCTCTATATCCAACCTTAGTGGTACAAACTAGTTCAAGGCATAGAAAGGCTACTGCCCTGCTGTTGTCTGCTGCCAGGCCTCACTCATAAGGTCACACTGTGCCAAACACAGCTTTTCTGTTGAGAAAACACTCCCGGTCTGGCACTACCTCCCACTCTGGGAATTAGTCCCTGCTGAGTCCTCTGTTTGGGGATATGCCTCCCAGTTGAACAAGATGGTGACCCATACAAGCTCTCCTGCCCGCTGTTGAATGGCTGATGCTATGGCCTAGGTTCAGAAAAAGTGGGTAGAGAGGCTGAAATGCACAGAATCTGGAGCCAGGCTCTCAAAATGTGGCTATGCTGCCTGTTGGTCCCATCAGTAGTGTGGCTGAGCTTTGCTGCCAGTCAAGCCCAAGCTCTGCCTGCTGGCTAAGACAGAGAAAATAAAGTTAAAAATTACCTTCAGTCCATTAGAGCTGGGATTCAGCAAGAGCAGGGGTCAGTGAAAGAGAAATTTCCCATTCAGAGGCATGTAGTTCAAGTTGACAGGCCTGTGCTGTGTCCTAGGGTTCACTGGGTGTCCAGAAGGCTCCGTTTAATTACCAGTCCAGGTTTTAGATTTCAGAGGGAATTGAGGAGACATGTGTCTAGTTTACCAGCTTGACTCCACAACTTTCACAACACTGATGTTAAAACAAAAGTTTTACTTTTTAATGTATATGTTAGAATTGTTCAATGAAGGAATTCTCGTGGCTGAAACTGTACACAGCCATGTTATGAATGAACTTTTTTTTTTTTGGTCATGAAAGTATTCAGCAGGCATTTTTCTGGATTCATAAAGAATGAAACATCTGGACAAAACTTAGCAAAGTACATCAGACCATGACCTATAATAAGTCAGTAAATTTCCATGAGTTAGACAAGAACTGTTTCTTTTTCCTAATTTATTGACAAGATGATGACTTATGGCTCCTATTCTCATGATGTCAGTGACTTTTGTAGAAGGAGAAGAGATTTCAGAATTGCTATCAGTAGTATTTTTATTCCGATGCATGCAGATGTAGAAATTTTTAAATCACAATTATATGTAAAGCTTTTTTCCTTCACAAAAATCACGGACAGTAAGGGCTGCCAAGTTCTCAAGGTTCTACATCATGTACAAAGTAGCATGATTTTTACCCAAAGTTTTGCTTGGCAAAGAAGCCTTAGGCTATTTTGAAGACCTTGGAATATTCCCAGAGAGATGCACAAAAATAGGAATTCTTCTGTAATGGCATCTGCAGACCGGGAGCAGGCTGTGCTCAGAGTCATGGGCAAGTTCTTCCAGTTGTTGCCAATTTTCCTATGACCTTCTTCCAACTTATAAAAGAAATGTCAATAATTCTGAAATTGATGACATGATTGACCAATGTACTATTTTTTTTCCCCCTTGTCCCAAGGTACAAGTCAAATTGACTTATCTTCAAATTATATCAGATTATAGCACCCTTGGGTAAGCAACACTCCAGGCAGCACTCAAGACAAAAGCTTAAAGTTGCAGCAAATCTCAGATTTATTTTCAATTTCCATGAATCTAAAATTGAAACTTCTTCACATGGAAACAACACACACTATTTAACACATTTTCATGAAAGGCAAACATAACATATACTTCTGAATTTACAGGTTTGTTTTTTCTATAATCAAGAACCTTATACATAAGATGAGGACTTAACAGCAATACTGTCAGTAAAACAATTAAAATTAAAGAAAACGTGAGGTTCTTTGCCACTTTTCTTTTTTAACATTTTCTAACTAAACTTAGGCCAAAGGCAAAAAAAAGATAGATGTCCACAACCTTAGCATCAAGCCAGCCAAGCCAAGCCAAGTGCCGTTGAGTTGGATCTGACTCATGGCGACTCTAGGGGTCAGGGTAGAACTGACCCCCAGAGTATTCAAGGAGCTAGCATCAAGGTATGTTTTATTTAATTCTTACACAGAAATCTATTGTAGACATTGTAATGTCCTACAAACATGATGGTTATACTACCCAAATTATAGAGTAGCTTCTCTTGGTACAATACAATTGTTTAGGGTAAAATACTGCCTCCAAACCATAAATATGAAAGTAATCTGCTTCAAAAAAAATAATTGTCACTGAAACAAGAAAAAAGAGCAGAAAAAATATAAACAGTTGAATGTGGCTCACAGATTCCTAATTACAAACCTGCGGTCTAAGACAAGCTTTCTATTCTTTCATTATCTGATAGTTTCAGATATTTTAAAGCAAATACAGCCTTTGATTATCATTTTATCTAATTCACCCTTTGTATTCAGCAGCATGGAACATACCTGCAATAAACTATCGGGATAAGAATAATCCTTTTATTTCAACTTGCCTTTCATCCATAAGTAAGAAATTTACTTTTGTCTTTTATTAACTGTAGTTAAATATTAACTACATTTGCCCAGTGTGTGATTTTATATTAATAGCTGATAATGACTATGTGGTTCAAAAATTTACATAACATCAGTGAATCATCAAAAAATTGAATCATGCACAATGTATTTTTAACCTGGAAACTTCTGTGATTTCCAATGCTACTGGCATTCCCCAACACCCAATGACTTAATCAGCTGGTGCTGCTTAGTGCCTTCTGTTCTAATGCTTAGTGCTAGCAGAAAGTATCTAGTAAATACTTCTTTTGGGGTAATCTATAAATCAGTACTTTGCAAACATTCTGAAATACATTTTATAAGTCTATCCAAAAGACCTATGTGTATAAGTATATAATTTAACTGTATGGGAAACTCTGGTGGCGTAATGGTTAAGTCCTACAGCTGCTACCACAAGATCAGCAGTTTGAACCCACCAGGAGCTCCTTAGAAACTCTATGGAGCAGTTCTTCTCTGTCCTATAGCCTCTGTGTGAGTCAGAATTGACTCAACAGCAGTGGGTTGGCTTGGGTTTTTTTATACTCACCATAAAACGGTTTTTACTACTGCTGTATGAAATGCACGCTGATGTTTTCCATTACATTATGTTAATGCAGTTATGTTAATACTGGCCTTCACATACTAAAGTGATTTCATTAAGCAATAATGGGCTGAAACCTACAGTTCAGATACTAACAGCCTGATACAAATGAATATGGCTTTTTCATACCTCAAGATTAATGAATTTATTTATTGAAATGGATTTCTAGAGTTTATCCATTAAAAATGAGAAATCTTTATACTATTTTCTGGAAACATCTTGATTCATGATGAACAGGAATATTAAATTATACAGAGCACACTTTGTCATCTAATGCTATTTTAACAGAAATATCACAAGTGCATGGCTTTAACGAAGAGACATTTATTTACTGACAGTCGAGTAGGCTGAGAGTCCAAATTCAGGGCATCAGCTCCAGGTGAAGGCTTTGTCTGTTCACTGTAGAGGAAGAGCCTTTTTGTTAACCGTTCCCTGATCTGGAGCTTCTGAGGTGCAGCGACCCCAGTCCTTTCTAAAGGAGGCACTCTGTTCCCAGTACTGCTTCTTGGAGGTAAGAGGTTCCCAAATCTCTCTGCTAGCTTCTTTCTTTTCTATCTCAAGGGACTTCCTCAAGGCACAGTACAGTCTTACACAGTGACTTTTGCCCTACCAACCCAACTGCCGCCCATTAACATCACAAAAGCGTATAGGAATACCACACAATACCAGGAATCATGGACTGTGTTGGGGTGACACAATACAATCCATGACAACACTATTTTTTGCATAATCAGTCTTAAAATAGATGTGTCATCAGTAGATTGAAAGACAGTTGTCGCTGAGTGACCACTGACTCATGACAACCTTATGCACAACACAACAAACTGTTGCCTGGTCCTGTGTCATCCTCATGATGGCCAACATGTTTGAGTCCCTTATGGTGACCACTGTGCTAATCCATCTCACCATGGATGTCCTTGGTCCCTCATTACTTCACCAAACATGAAGTCCTTCTCTAGAGATGGATTCCTGCTGATAATATGTCAAAAGCAAGCAACTCAGACAACACGCTGTCGTAATCTCTAAGATTTTTCTTAGCTAATCTTCAGAATTAGATCACCAGGCTTTTCTTCCTACTCTAACTTGGTGTGGAAGCTCCATTGAAACCTGTCCAGCATGGGTGACCCTGTGAGTATTTGAAATACTGGTAGCATAGCTTCTAGTATCACAGCAATTCACAAGCCTGCACAATAGGACAAATCAACAGATGGATGGTGAAATTCGAGGACATGATGATCATTAACCTTGCAAAGCATTTGAATATTTCTAACCATCATCAGACTAAAATGTAGACTGGATGAACCTCGTTTTGTGTTTGAGGAAACTAAGGCTCTAGCAGGTAAATCACATTGATTGGCTGATGCTATGGCTTGTAGGTAACAGCAGAATGATGTCACTTCGGGTTTCTCTGACACTAAGGCCTCACGTACTCGCCGTTCCCACTGCCCTGCCTCTTAAGGTGACAGTAAATGAGGCAGCTGTCATTTTCATGAGGTATTCATACAACAGATTTCTAAACTTCAGGTTAAAGAATTAAGGTCCATTTTCACATGTTTATCCATCTGTTCAGCACAACTTTACTGGAAATTCTCTTCCGTTCAGTGATGACACACAGGGAAAGAACATAAGGACTCTCCCACCAAGAATCTTACAATCTTCAGTGAAATCCTATGATGAAAGGACAAAACCAGTGGCCTGGGAACACAGAGAAGCACTGACTTTTGTATCAATAACAATTTTGCAAAAATGTTGGACCATGATTCACAGTCGAAGAATGAAATTTGGTCTGAGCAATCAATGATGTGAAGACTTTCAGTAGGTGAAAAGGAGGGACAATTTTATTTCAAGCACAGAGGAGACAGCTTTTAAGACAAAGTCTGGGAAGACAGGGCACTGAGAGTGTGGAGCCCTGAGCAGGCAGCCTATATGGTAAGTGGATAGGATAAACCAAAAACTGATCCCACTGTCTTCAAGTCAATTCCAATTAGCAGTATCCCTGGAAGACAGAGGAGAGCTTCTCCATGGGGTTTCAAAGGTTTCAGATCTTTATGGAAGCCAACTGCCACAGCTTTCTTCCATGCAGTTCAAACTTCGGTCTTTAGGTTAGCTGCTGAGTGCTTTAACCACTGTGCCACCAGTGCTCCTTGCACAGGATAAGGGAGGGTAAAGTGGGAGATGAGTTTGGAAATGTAGGCATGAGCCCCAGTCTCAAAGGTGCTTGGATACCATAATAAAGTTTTACAGTATCTCTCTTTCTATTTTTCACTTTAAAGAAATTTTTTTTCCTATCTTGCCATCTCACTTAAAGTAGATTTTTATATACCTATCAGTGATGAATTAGTCAAAACAAACATAGTCATAAACACAGCTCTATTCAAATAATTAAATTTGAACCATTATACAGGGTAACTATAAAATCTGGAAACATTTACAATGAAAGCTAAAGATATTTTATAAAACTATTTTTAATTTTGGTTTTATTTTCTTATCTTGACAGATGGTCCCTAAAGACCAGGCCATCTCATGAGTATTATCAGAGTTAAGGTCAAGTTCTGCTTTGCATTCTATAACTTCATTCATTCTCTTATCAGAGTATAAGTGAACAAAGACAATTTCTCATGAGCATGATGATGAATCAGCTTCAATTTATAAATAATGTACATAATTCACTAACCCAATATGACCCTTATGGAATCAAATACTATGTTCTGTTTAATGAAGACATCATATCTATACCACCTAAAAACCCACTTTCATTGAATCATGTCCAACTCATATCTATACCACCTATTACAATGAAAACTCATGGTTCTTACTTGTTATGGATTGAATTGCGGCTCCCTAAAAATGTGTGCGGCAGCTTGGCTGGGCCAGGACTTCCTGTATCTTGTCACATTCTAACACACTGTAAATCCTAGTTCTATGATGTTCATAAGGGAGGACGGGTGGTGGTTGTGTTACGGAGACAGGACTCGGTCTATAAGCTGTTTTGTGCCTTGGGACAATTTCTTGGGATACAAACAACAGGGAAGCAAACAGAGAGTTGGGGATCTCATATGACAAAGAAGCAATGCCAGGAGCAGATCACTGCCTTTGGAAAGGACCAGAGATCCATGCACTTTAGAAGCTTGCAGTCCAGGGGAACACTGACAACAAAGACTTTCCTCCAGAGCCGGTGGAGAAAGCCTTTCCCTGGAACTGATGCCCTGAATTGGACTTACAGCCTATTGGACTGTGACAAAATAAAACTTTTCTTTTTAAAGTCATCTACTTATGGCATTTCTGTTATAGCACTACCAGATTATTAAGACTGTACTTAATAAATATATATTGAATGAAGAATTAGTTGGCATAATGTAAGTTAAAGTTGGGATAATATTGCAATATTACTCTGAAGAATGAACAGCTATCCCCCAAGATACATTGCCATCAAGTCAAAGTGTGACTCGTACAATCCTACAGGACAAGTGGAATTGACCAATAGCGTTTCTGCACATCTTTCTTCCATGGAGTGGCTAAGTTCAAACATGCGACCTGTCCATTAGCAGCCAAGCACTTAACCAAGGTACCACTAGGGTTCCTGTGGAGAACTGCTGAAGAAAACTAAAACGAAACCAAACCAAACTCGTTGCTGTTGAGCTGATTCTGACTCACAGTGACCCAGTAGAGAGAACAGAACTGCTCCATAGTGTTTCCATGGAGCAGCTAGTGGATTTGACTGCCAGCCACTTGGTTAGCAGCCATAGCTCTTAACCATTCCAGGGCCCAGAAACAGCTATGTTGCTGTGTACCATCAAGTTGATTCTAACTCACAGTGACCCAACAGGATAATCTAGAACGGAGGGTTTCCGTAGGGTTTTCCAGGAGAAGCTGGTGGTGGATTTGAACTGCTGACCATTTGGTTAGCAGCTGTAGCACTTCATCATCTCACTACCACAGCTCCAAAAACAACCATAGGCCTTTCAAATATCTTTAAATGAATAAAACACAGGAGACTGATTGTGCTTTCACTGTTTTCATATTTTAGAAAATCAATTACAAATTTAATATTAGAGGATGCTACACCATAGAGATGCTTGCTTTTTTGGTGAATTAAGAAATTTGTAAAGTAAGATTCTCTTTTTTTTCCACCTGAGCTAATTCTACTGTCTTTTTATCTTTGCTGCCCTCCTCTGGAATTTTTATGTCACCTTGTTCTCCTTTCCAAAGGATGAGTGCTTCATACCTGCCTTCACAAATAGAAGTACAAAGGAAATTCAAACCGTTTGTTTTCTATTCTTCAGCACATTTTTATGCAGTCCTGTAATACAAACTGGTGGTAATAATAATATAATTATAAATTAAGCTTATGTTTTACCCAGTGACATACTTGTGCTATTTTATATAAATTTCAGTGCCATTTTCTGTACAACCTAGAAAATCATTGCCACAAAATATTTTCTGGAAGAATATTAGTTGATTTTTATATTCTACTATTAAAAAAACAAGTTTTCTCTTTTACTATCTTTTATTTCCTAACGACCGTCTCTTCCCTTAATGATTACATCAGCTGTATCACATTAGACAAATCTGCTGCAAAAGACCTCTTCAAGGGTGTTCAAAAGCAAAGATGTCACTTTGAGGACTAAGGCACGCCTGACCCAAGCCCCGGTTATGTCAGTCACCTCACACGCACATGAAAGCTGGGCAATGAATAAGGAAGACCAAAGAAGAATTGATGCCTTTGGTGCAGAATACTGAATAGACCTTGAATTGGCAAAAGAACAAACCAACTTGTCTTAAAAGAAGGACAGCCAGAATGCTACTGTCATGGTTGGAATTGTGTCCCCCCCAAAATGTGTGCAGCCACGTGGCTGGGATATGGTTCCCAGTGTCTTGGGACTGTCCTCCATTGTGTGGTTTTGCTAACCTGTATGTTAAAGGATTAGGGTGGGGCTGTAAATTCCTGCTGTAGGGGGAGTTTCCCTGGAGTAGGGCTTGCCCCACCCTTAATGTTTTTAGCTTGCAAGAAATAAAAGGAAAAAGAAACAAAGGACAATTTGAGAACCTCGCTACCATCAAGCAAGCAGCACCGGGAGCAGAGCGTGTCCTTCAGACCAGAGGTTCTTGCGTGAGGACGCTCCCTGGACAAAAACTGATACAATACTGGACTTTCCTCCAGAGCCGACAAGGGGAAGGTCTTTCCCTGGAGCGGACACCCTGAATATGGACTTGCAACCTACTGGACTGTGTAAGATAAATCTTTCTTTGTTAAAGCCACCCACTCTGTGGTATTTCTGTTAGAGCAGCCCTAGCTGACTAAAACACTACTTAAAACTGAGAACGGCAAGACATCATTTACGTACTTTGGGCTTGCTGACAGGGGGGACCAGTCCTGGGAGAAAAACACTATGTTTGGTCAAGCCGAGGATCAGCAAGACAGCGGAAGGCCCCCAACAGGTGTACCAGCACCGGGCTGCAACAATGGGCTCAAACTGAGCAATGGTTCTGAGGAGGGCGCAGGATGGGGCAACATTTTTTCCTTCTGTAAATCAGATTGCTGTGAGTCAGAATCAACTTGACAGCATCTGACAACAACAACAAAGCCCCCCTCCAAAAAAAGGTTGTGACATTCAAAGAACTGCCCCCAAGACAGCTTTGATATTCAAAGAACTACCAGGTGTTTAATGGAAGCAAGAGACTGAAGGACTGAGTGACTTGGACTAAAATCCACCCATTTGGTTTTCCACCAGAACAAGTTTCAAAACATGCTAAGTGCTCAGATACATAAAAATCTCATAATTTCTATTGTAGTAATTTCTCCCCAAAAATGCACCATCCAAATTATAACTTAGCAATCCTACTTCTAAGATTGTAGCCTCACACCCAAACTAGCACAAACACAGGAGGATACGAGACTGTTGGCGAAAATGCTAATATTACTTACTTCTGAGCAATCACCTGTGGTGATATTTTTAAATTTTGTATTTATAATTTTTCTCTGATGTTAATTTTCTATCAACATATACTGTCTCCAGAAGCAGAAACCCCTAAATGAAGAGCAGTTTTCTGTGATGGGTAAAGGAGCCCAGTCAGGAGCACAAAGAGAACCAACTGAGCCCAGCCTAACCGAGCCCAGGCGAAATTGCTGGCCACCAGAATTATGAGCTAAAAACACGGCTGCTGGTTTAAGATACTAAATTTAGAGATGCATCAAAATCAAACTGATACCAAAGCTACCACTATCAAACTGATTCTGACTCATAGTGATTCTACAGGTCTAACTGCAACTTCCCAATAGAGTTTCCAAGGAGCACCTGGAGGATCTGAACTGCCAACCTTTTGGTTAGCAGACATAGCACTTAAACACTATGCTACCAGGGATTCCATTTCTCAATAATTTCCTGCAAATAACAACTGCCTCCCTTATTTCTGAAATGGGGATGTTGTTTAAGGTTTTGTTTTTATTTTTAGGGACAGCAACTGTCGGTACTTTCTCAGATTCCTAACAGTTGATTTGAATTATCTGAACATTGCAGCAGCTGAATGGATGAAGCTATTTTGTGGACTTCAGCCAATGGCAACACACAAAGGAATACTCAAAAATGCTTAAAATAAACACATCAAATAGTGACTATGATGCTTTCCTTGTACAAAGTTCCTCTTCTTGTCTCACTTTTACAATAAAAACTTATTCTAGGGCATTAAATTATTATAGTATTCAATCACAAATCATTCTTGTCAAGGGCAAAAATATCTCCTTAGTCGTATGAATTCCTCTAGAATGGTCCAAACAAGAATCCCTCAATTTAGCTACACAACTAATTGAGCTACACAGCCAACAAATAAGTCTTTGGGAAAAATTAAATCCTGTTTATCTATTAAATTAATTAGATACTTCACTTGAGTCCCCCTAGTAGCATAATGGTTAAGAGCTCATGTAGCTAACCAAAAGGTTGACAGTTCCAATCCACCATCCACCAGTTGCTCCTTGGAAACCGTAGGGGCAGTTCTACTCTCTCCTACAGGATTACTGTGAGTTGAAATTGACTCAGTGGCAACAAGTTTGATTTGTTGTATTTTTTTTTTTTCCACTTGAGGAACAACAGAACTGGCAACTGCAAGCTAGAGTGAACACTGTTCACATCTGTTTTGTACATGCATTTTCCAGAAGAACTATAACACACAAATAAATGAATTAATGAAACACAAGAGTTCTTCCAAATAGGTACATCTATAGCCAAGTGCCATCGAGTCAGATCCGAGATTCCCAAAAACTTGAAAAGACAAATCTCCTAGAAGATAATTCATTGGATAATTTTCTGACTGTCTCAAGGTGGATGGGTACCAGCCTTTAGAGAACACACCATCCATACTGTGCTGTAAGAACAGGAGGTGTAGGGGGGCAGTATCCATACTCCCAATAAGTTAAATCCCAAAACTCTGCTGTGTGTCCTTTTCTCATTAATTAGACATTGTTTTACCTTGGGCAAAAAATACACCTATAATACTATGCAGAGATTCAAAATAGTTGAAATACCCCCAACTGTCTTTGAACTGGTAAATGGATAAACAAATTGTATTTATTCGTATATAGAATACTACTGAATAATAAAAAGGAACAAACCACTGATACACACAATAAGATGGGTGATTCTTGAAACCATTATAAAAGAACCAGACACCAAAGATGTATACTGTATGACTCCACTTATAAGCATTCTGGAAATATCAAAACTAGAGGAGGAAAAAGTAGATCAGTGGCTGGGAGAGAAGAAAGGGAATCGACTGAAAAAAGGACACTAGAAACCCTGAAAATTGCCTTGTGGCAGTGATTATACAACAGTTTAAAAACAACAAAGAAACCAAACGTGTGTATTTGTCAAAACACATAAACAGATGTTGTAAACGTGAGTTACGGCTCAATAAAAAGGAAACAAAATTAAAACCATCTCAAGTCATATTCAACACTATGAAGCCAAGTTTAAGAAATGTGGCCAACTTCAGGCACAGAATCTTTTGTGTACATGAGTACAAGTTGTTGACGGCCCAGTAGTATCTGAAATTTCTTGATCAAAAATGCACTGTAATCTGGAAGAAGGGCCAGGTGCATCCCGGTTCCAAAAAGTTTATACAACTCAAGGAAGCAGGTGTGACCTTCTTCACATTACTATATATTCTGAAAGGATGAATGGAGGAAATTGTGGCCACAGGATGTGCAACTGTGTTTTTTGTTTTTTGTTTTTTGTTTTGTTTTTAAAAGCATAGAAACAGAATAAAAGGAGAAAACATTTGGCGCTGGTTGATGAGGATCTCAGGGAAAAATAATAAATAAAGCTTAGGACAGAAGTAAATTTCCTTGACTTTGTTCTATTAAATTATCCTGGGTCAAATATCCATCCTGTCTAATTTCAGTCACGCTTTGTGTGTTCTTCTGCTTTTCAGGGGAGGTTTTAGCAAAACTTTTTAATCTGTGTTTAGTAGTCCCCAGAAAAGGGAGACTAGGCAGCCCCCAAGGTACAACTCGTTGATTTTAAGTTTAGTTGGGAAATAAAAGATACACAAACAGCTAGACATAAAATAAGCTCTTAGCCTCTGCTGGCTGCCGCACACAGCAGGGCTGGAGAAAACAAACACACAGAAGCAGCTCTAATTAGTCTTGTCGTGATTGGAGATTCATGCAGAAGCACCTACAAATTAACTGTCTGCATTCTTGTTAGAGTTTGTTCAAGCAAAATGCATTTAGCTAGAGACAAGAATTACCTGGGTGTGAGCTCCAACGAGTGCTTAGGTGGCAGAATTTATTATGTGTGTTCTTGATTATGCAAACTCCTATTTGGTGGTACCCTGTAAGCTGTAAATAAGAACTTGCCATGAAATACAGATATTTTCTTACAGGTGCTTTACCACATCCCCAAATAAATGTATTGCGTTTTTCTTTAACCCACCTTCCCACTTTTGACATCATTGCTCCAAGTTTCCCTCCCCTTTTGGAAATGCCGTACTATCTGTTCTCCTCACTAACTTTATGATAAATTAAAATCTGAATTCATTAAAGCTTCTTTCAGCTTTAAGAGCTGTGAGTACATGAAATAACTTCTATTGAAATAAATGCTTTTGTTGCACCAGGATCTAAAGCAGTCAAAGTATTAAGATCAAATTTTTCGGGACTAAAGAAAAATTAACTTGTAGAAAGCTTTACAAAACTCCGAATACGTATGAAATGCATTCTTACATAACCTTGAAAAAATATTAACAAAGAGCCTTTATTCACATTTGCTATTAACTACAAGCAAACCCTGGTGATATAGCAGTTAAGTGCTTCGTCTGCTAACCAAAAGGTCAGCAGTTCAAATCTGCCACAGTCTCTAATCTTTGAGATTGCTCATCAAAACCACTAATAAACACCGAATCCTTCATTAATGTCATCAGATGTTCTGAAATGACTTACAGGTCTCTGATAATTTCATTTTTACAATTAATGTAAAAAAAAATAGTGGAACATTTAACTCATTCACATTTGGAAAAGGAACTATTCTCACAGATTAAATCACCCACCCCCCCACCCCCAAAATATATGGCAATTTGGCTGGGCCATGATTCCCAGTATTGTGTGGCTATCCTCTACTTCTGTGATTATACTTTTCATATGTGTTGTAAATCCTAATCTCTGCCTGTGATTAAAAATCAAAACCAAATCCAGTGCCATCAAGTCAATTCTGACTCATAGCAACCCTACAGGGCAAAGTAGAACTGCCCCCATACAGTTTCCAAGGAGTGCCTGGCAGATTTGAACCACTGACCACCTGGTTAGCAGATGTAGCACTTAAACCACTACACTACCAGGATTTCCCCTGCCTGTAGTTAATGGGGCAAAAGTGGACTGTGTTAAAGAGGATTAGGGCGGGACTACAACATCCTAACAGATATCACCTCCCTGACACAGAGGTCAGGGCGTTTCCCAGGGATGTGGCTTGTACCACCTTTTATCCTACAAGAATAAAAGGAAAAAGAAGCAAGCAGGGAGTTCGGGACCTCACACCACTGTGAAAGCAGCACCAGGACCAGAGTAGTTCTTTGGACCTGAGGTTCCTTCAATGAGATACTTCCAGACCAAGGGAAGACAGATGAAGAGAATCTTCCTCCAGAGATGCCAGAAGGATAAAGCCTTCACCTGGGGCTGATGCCCTGAATTTGGGCTTGCGGTCTACTGGACCATGAGAGAATGAACTTCTCTTTGTTAAAACCATCCACTTGCAGTATTTCTTTTACGGCAGCACTAGATGACTAAGACAACTGTAATTATGCTAGATTCCATTCTCTGCAATCAGTCATCATGGAGGTATTGACAAAATGTCCTTTTTTTCTTTCAAAGTTTTCACAGCTTTGTTTCTAATGCACAATATTGAAAGTGGATTAATTACCAGCATAGTCTTTCTATTATTGGACTTTCCATTTGAAGAAACTGAGGCACATGGAAATTAAATAATTCATCCAAACACAACTCATGCATGGAAAAAGGCAAACCAAACTCATTGCTGTCTAGTCAATTCCAATTCATAGCTACCCTGTAGAACAGAATAAAGCTGCCCCCATAGAATTAAGTACCTGGTGGGTTCGAACTGCTGAACTTTTGCTTAGTAGCTAGCACTTAACCACTAGCCACCATGGTTTCCATTAATGGAAGAAGAAAAGTCAAGTCTAGGTAGGCAAAGTCTGTGTTCTTAACCACTATACTACATTACTTCCCAACAGAAAATTAATAGAATATTAACAGAAAATAATATCCATAGGCACATAGCGTTCCTTTTACTAGAACCTAATTCTGTGGACTGTCTAAACTCGTATAATTGCTTCTATCAGCAATCTCCTGCACTAGTTCCCAGAAGCTACCAATGAAGTTTTCTCTTTTCCCAGAGTCCCCTCTACCAAGGTCCTCATGGGGCTTGCAAATTCTAAGACTAGATAATCTCCTCTGAGGTTTCCTGACTGCCTGCAATGCCCCTGAGTTTATTCAGCTTTCTATGCTCTCTGAACACTCTCAGCACACTGCGGCTCTCAAGATTCATCTTGACACGTGGGATTCTGAAGGACAGAAAAAAAAAATTCCCTCCATGATCCCTGCTGGAGAAGCCAGTAAGTCTTCTCGCATCACAAGGAGTCTTCTGTTATGTTTTCTGGTGTTTCTCTGAACCCAAGAAAAGAAGAAATATAAAGTCCTGCCATGGCCCCACTTGCAAGGAAAATGCCTTAACTTACCTACCATCTCCCTTGATAACAACCAAGCTAATCCCATCATATTTCTATTGTGTATCACATGATACAGATCAAGATCAAACCTGGCTAAGGTTGAAAGTGCAAGAAAAAAGCTGCCTGCATCAAAATTCTTAGCGTGTCAACGTCTGTTAGTTATGAAATTCAGCCAGCTTCACAGATTTAAATAACCCAGCTACTTAAGGGGTTAAACAAAAATACAATTCATGAAAGTATTATGTGCCCTGTTCTTTTTAGTTACCTTATCCATTATTTTTAGGCTTTGGGCAAAAAATACAGAATTATAGGTAGAAATTCAAACTAACTTATGACTTTTTTTAATCCCTTAGTGATTTGTAGTTAATTGTAAAGGGGCCCTGGTAGTGCCACCTTTAAACAACAGGGTGCTGTTTCAGCCAGCTAGTGCTGCTCTAACAGAAATACCACGGCGTAGATGGCTTTAACAAAGGAAAGTTTATTCTTACACAGCCCAGCGGGTTACAAGTCCAAATTCAGGATGTCTGCTCCAGGGCCAGGCTTTCCTCCTTGTAGGCTCTGGAGGAAAGTCCGATATTGCATCAGTCTTTGTTCAGGGAGCATCTTGGCACAGGAACCCCAGGTCTGAAGGATGCGCTGTTCTCCTGGAGCTGCTTTCTTGCTAGCGGGAGGTTCACAATTCTCTGCTGGTTTCCCTTTCCTTTTATCTCTTGTAGGCTGAAAGGATTAAGGGTGGTGCAAGCCACCCTCCAGGGAAACTTCCTTTAGAGTGGAATAGGGAGGTGATCTTACAAAGGGATTCACAGTCCCACTCTAATCCTTTAACATACAACATAGCAAAATCACAAAATGGAGGCCAATCATAGAATACCGGGAGCGGCCCAGCCACATGGCTATACATATTTTTGGGGGGACACAATTCAATCCATGACATCCCACACTTCGGCACCCCCAAAATCACATTGCTGAAACATGTAACATATTTATCCCATCACAGCAAAATCATGTCCATCCCATATGATAGAAGTCTTAAATCAACTCCAAGTCCAAAATTCAAAAACTCTTTTACATCTATGAAACTGTTATCTGCTGTCTGCTTCCAGAGGTACAATGGTAGAGCAGGCGCAAGTTAGACATTCCGTCAAAAATAGGAGAAACTGTGGGAAAAGAAGGAATTAACTGGCAACCAGCAAGTCAGCAGAACAGATTACACTAGTTCTCAAAGCTTTGAAAATAATCTTCCATTTTCTGAGACATTTTTACACAATGGCCTTGCCCTCCAGATTCTAGTTATTGGCCACACTCTCTGGATTCTGAGTGGGGACCCTCCATCCTGTGCTACAACTCTGCCTTCAAGGCCCCCTTGGACAGAAAATCTGCCCCATCAGCTTTAGGTGCACCCTAAGCCCAACTTAGTGGCAATTCCACCCCTATAAACACAGGACACCATGGTTCCACGCTTTCAAACCCAGGGTCATGGTCATACGTTTTGAGACTGAGGCAGCTCCGCTTCTCAAGCTGTTTGTGTCTTCAGCTTCTGCTTCCTATGGCCACAGGCCCACATCTGCTCTGCTGGGGCAAGTATTGCAAAGTTCTGTAGATCCACTGATTCAAGTGCCTGTAGGGACCACTCTTGCTAGAAAGCCTCCTGCACAAAGGCACTCAGCTCTCTCACTCCATGGGTCACCAAGATTAGCTCCACCAATTCAACTGCCCAGAGGCACCCCATTTGGCCAGGAAACCTCTGTGCACAGACACTCAGCTCTCATGCTCTGTGGGTCGGTTCCAGCTCTTCCTCTGGTTCTGTTACTGCTGCTGCTACTGTCACCAGTCCTCTGCTGCTTGTTTCTCACCATCTGCACCTTCTTCGGTGTTAACAGTTCTTCTTGGTTCCCTCTGAATCTTCTGTCCATTCACAGTTTCGAAATGGCTCCCACACTTTAGGTATTTGCTTGAGCAGCACCCCACTCCTGGTACCAAATTGTCTTGGGCTGGGTTTTCTACAGAAGCAAAACCAGTAACACTATATGTACGAAGAAAGATTTACATACAATGCACAAGGAAAGATCTATACACAAGGTACAAGGAAAGATTTATATATAAAGGAAACATCTCACGCAATTGCAGAAGCAGAACACTCCAAGTCCTGGCACAAGCCTCACATGGCCATGAGAGCTGATGAACCCAAGGTCAGCAGATCAGAGACCAGAGTTCTAGATCACTGGTTGTGTAGGTCAGTGGATCCCAAGCTGGCGCCGAGACAGAGCTGCAGATGCTGGTGAACCCAGGATCGGCAGGTCAGGGAACAGGACTCTCAAGTGCCAGCTATAAGGGTTGATGAATCCAGCAGCTGCTACAGGATCCAGACGCCAGAAGACAGCAGGAGCTGCTGGCTAGCTGAGCGGACTGGCCATAAGTGGTGGAAGGCAGAGAGATGAGAGCTGAAGGACAGGAAGCCACCAAAGGCCTCGCCCTGACACTTGATACAGCAGCCAAACATGGGAGTAGCCAAATTGACATAATCCTTACCACCACACCCAGCTACTTTAAAGGGTTAAACAAAAATACAATTCATGAAAGTATTATATGCCATTTTCTTTTAGTTACCTTGGCCATTATTTTTAAGCTTTGGGCAAAAAATATAGAATTATAGGCAGAAATTCAAAATAACTTTTGACTTTTCTTTTTAACCTCTTAGTTAATGATTTGCAGTTAACTGTAAAGGATCCCTAGCAGTGCTGCCATTAAACAACAGGGGGCTAGCTACTTGTCGGTTCAGGCCCACCCAGCAGCTCAGAAGAAGAAAGACTTGGCTATCTGGTTCCATAATATTCCAAACTTACCCACTGCTGTAGAGTCAATTCCGACTCATAGTGACCCTTCAGAACAGAGGAGAACTGCCCCGATAGAGTTTCCAAGGACCTCTCAGCAGATTTGAATGGCCAGCCCTTTGGATTAGCAGACTTAGCACTTAACACACTAGCCACCAGGGTTTTCCCCGTAACATTACAGCATAGAAAATCCAATGGGGCAGTTCTCCTCTGTCACGCAAGGTTGCTATGGTTCAAATCATATGGATGGTGACACCCAACAACAATTAATTGCAACATATCTCAGCGTCAATATTTTTTTGTGCTTGTTTATGCAAGTTTTCTATTTTTTAACACTTACTGTGCTTTAAATGAAAGTTTACATAGCAAATTAATTTTCCAATCAATGATTCTTACACATATTTTTTTGTGACATTGATTGCCACCCTCACAAGTGTCAGCACTCTCTTCCTTCCGCCCTGGGTTCCCCATCGCCATTTGTCCAGTTTCAGTGTTCCTCCCTGTCTTCTGATCTTTGGTTTGGAGCAAATGTTGCCCTTTTGTTCTCATATAGTGTATTGTTCTAATGAGCACATTATTCACAATGCTATTGTTTATTTTATAGCCTGTTTGGTTCTGCCTTTTTACCTGTTCTGACTGGAACCTTCTATTGTGATGCTCATCAGAGTAGCTGGTCACAGTGGCAGGGCACTATCTAGCTCTTCTGATGTCAGACTACAGGAAAGTATAGAAGTTCATGTGGGCCCTTGCTCCTTTGGAATAACTGCTTTGTTGTGTGTTTAGTGCTTGCCTTAGTCATCCAGTGTTGCTAAAACAGAAATACCACAAGGGAATGACTTCAACAAAGAGAAATGTATTTTTCCACAGCAAAGTAGGCTGAAAGTCCAAATTCGGATCAGCATTTTCCACGACGAGATTTCTTCACGCAGGGAGGCCTGGTCCTAACGACGTGCTCTATTCCTGCCTGGCAGTGCTTTCTAGGTAGTACGAGGTCCCCTACTCTCTGCTTGCTTCCTTTTTTACCTCTTAAGAGATTACCTCAAACCACAACCCAAGCTCGTAGATTGAGTCCTACCTCGCTGTCACAGCTGCCACTCATCCTCCCTCAACAGAATCACATAGGCAGAAGTTACAACACTAGGGAAAAAGCATCACACGGTCCTGGAATCATGGCCCAGTCAAAAGATATACATTTTGGTGGGGAGGGGACACACAAGTCAGTTCATGACAGTGTTCTTCATTCTCCTTTTTTTCCAGGCTGGAAGAGAGCAATAGTTGCTTCTTAGGTGGCTGTTCTCAGGCTTTAAAGACCTCACATACTACTCACCAGGCTAGGATGCAGAACATTATCTTTATGAACTGTATTTTACCAGTTGACCTAGATGGCCTCTAAAACTCTAGTCCTTAATGTTCATATCCAGTAGTTCAGTCCTATTGTCTAAATAGTTTCTGTAACTGGGCTTGCTATATGTCACGTTACATTACATATATGAGTACTTAAAAAAAAAAAAAAACTGCCATAGAGGAGATTCCAATGCATAGCAACTCTTCGAGATAGAGTAGGACAAAGTAGAACTGCCCCATGGAGTTTCCAAGGCTGCGAATCTTTATGAAAGCAGATTGTCACACCTTTTTCTTATGCAGTAGCTAGTTGGTTTGAACTGCTGACTTTTCAGTTATCAGCCATACACTTCACCACTGTCCACCAGGACTCGTAAATCAGGGACTGTTTGTATTCTCAATCTGAAGGAAAGCCCCAGAGTCAGGATCACTAGTGCCTAGTATGTAAAATCTATGCTGAGGCAGGGACGAAGCCTAATTGCTTTGTCTGTCCCCCTGGTCCCTGGTAAGCTTTATACCCCCTATCTCAAGGTCAACAAGCTGGGAATTTTTTAGATTCAGAGATCTCACAGGAAATCTTCATGCCTAGGTTTAAAAGATTGGAAGATTTTCTCATCTCTGCATGAAAGCAAATAAACATGCATTTGAGACACTTTGTTAGCCTTTCCCCTAGATAATTAAATGAATTTGCTGGTGAGAAAAAGAATACTTGCATTTGAAAATCTTGTGGAATAAATATAGAACTGCTCTACTTTTAAAAGGAATGTGCTTTTTAAAGAATGTTTGACATTTTCTCGATGATAAATACTCTTTGATCTTTAAGATGGCAGGAATAGTCACTAAAAGTGGAAAGTAGGTTAATCCATAATGCTGTAGTTCCCAGTCTACTGAACCCCTGTCTCTGCCTGGTAATGGTTACAATTACATGATAAGCCCCAATTTTGCCCTTCATGTGTGTGTCTGTCCTAAGGCTGTCACCAAAGACCAGCGTTGCCTCCAGTGACTGTGTCTCTGTACATGAAATTATTGTCAACAACCTGAACGTAACAGAAGTTCTCATGTGGCATGTTTAAGAAATGTTTCTTATCAGGATACACAAGAGCCACTCCTTACCTCTGTCACCAATGTGATCTGTTTGGTTAAAATTTTTCTTTTTTTTTAAAGTTATCATAACAGTTGTTGAGCCTCTTCCAGATACAGTGGCTGACTAATACATTGATACAGCTGCATTTTAAAGTACAAACACCTTAACTTTGACTTTGTCCATCTTGTGCATTAGACATTTACTAGCTCCCTTTGACTAATGACAAATTTGTTTAAAGAACAGAATGACACCGTGTCAAAGAACATGAGCTAAAGGTTAGTAATAGTTTAAAATGACTTTTCTTTTTTTGCCCCCTAGAGATACTAAGGTGATATTGACAGTATTCAGAAACATAGGAGCACAATTTGGAAAAAGCATTTAATTACTGAATATATTGTAGAATTACAAAACACCTTTTTTCAGGGGTCCCTGGGAAATGTCAAAAGGTAGGAGGTTCAAATGCCAGCAGAGATGGCTTATAAGAAAGGCGTGGCAGTCTCCTGAAAACTCAGCATTGAAAATCCTATGGAGCACAGGTCCAGCCGCCTCACACAGGTGGGGTCACCACAGTCAGAATCAACTCATAGCATTTTTTTTTTTAATCCAGAGTGTTTGAAGGCTTACACTGGAATAGGAGGTCTGGTGGTGCAGTGGTAAGTGCTTGGCTGCAGTTTGACTCCACTTACAGCTCCCTGGAAACCCTAAGGGGCAGTACTACTCTGTCCCATAGTGTCACAGAGTGTCTGAGTCTGGTGGACTGTGGGGCTTGGTTTTGGTTTTTAGAATAGAATAACAACAGGGAAGAGCTAGAATTAATTGAAGCTCCCAGGCATGTGTTAGGTTCCCAGGCAGGCAGTTACCTCTGAGATTTTCAACAAGATGCCTTAAGGGACAAACATACTTTGATAGAACTTATCTGAGACTCTTCTATTCCCAGTTATGATTGGTGTCAATTAAACTATTCTAATCCTACCAATGCATCATACGTTTATTCAAAAGCATAAAAAGAAAATGTCTATTAAAGGAGAAGTCTGGTAGGTTCTTTAGTCAAACTTTCCAGGAGCTAGTTGGCATGCCAGCTTGTGACAGTTAATATAATATGCCTAAGATTAGAGATGGGAAACGGGGGAGAAGATAACAGTAGGAGACAAAAACAAAAAATGCAAAAGTAATGCGGAGATGAACTGGAATGCAGATTGGTGATGTTGTATATACTGTAACCTAGGAACTTCATGATCCCAAATTTGGAAAGTTATACAAGGACTGACTCATCCTAGATAAAGTGCTACATACTTCACTGCTGAATACCAAGCACTATGGTCACCTCTGAAGTACCCCCTTGGGAAGCTAAAGCTATGCACCAACACCAGCGCCTAGCCCACCCTTCAAAGCCATTTTGGAGCTCCTTTTCTGGAATGGCCTTCAGAGATGTTGTTGTATCACCCTTGATGTCCTGAATGTCAACCAAAGGTCTTCCTTTCAGTATCTCCTTCATCTTTGGGTAAAGAAGACAGTCATTGGGGGTCAGATCAGGTGAGTAGGGAGGGTGTTCCAATATAGTTATTTGTTTACTGTCTAAAAATTCCCTCACAGACAACTATACAATTAAGTTCTTGAACTTACCACTGTGCTACTGTGTGAAGTGGCCATTTCAGAAGGAGTTCCAAAATTGCTTCTAAGTGTGGACTAGGCACTGGCGTCAGTGCATAACTTCCCAGGGGGAGTACTTGGAAGGTGATATTCAGCAATGAGGTATGTAGCACTTAGAATAATTAAGTTTACAGACTTTCTTGTCTTACCTTGTAAAAGAGGTTTTAATTGTTACTTTGAAACCTGCAGCGTGGTTCAAACATTATAAGAGAACAAGGTGGAAATGTACAGAGTTTTTATGATCTTAAGAGTCATGTAACATCACTGACACCATACGCCATTGGTTCAAGCAGTCACAAACGTCCACTCGGTTTCAAGGCGGGGGGACATAGATTCTGCCATTCCGTGGGAGGAAGGCCAACTCATGTTATAAGAATAGCATGTGGGATGTGACATATTTTTACAGCCTGTATTGGAAAATACAGTCTGACTCATGAATAAGTGTGTTTGTTAGGACCAGATTCTAAAGCTTTTGATGCCCAGATGGAAGACTGGATGGAGCCCATCATGGAATGTGATTTCAGGTTTATAAGGAAGGTGAGGAAAGCAGATTATTAGTAAAGTCTTTGTCAAAGAAAATAGCTCTAAATCTTTCACCAGTAACAATATCTTTTTTCAAAATTTGTTTTTACCTTTGTTTCTGAAGGATAAATTCCAAGCAGTGGAATTGCAGAATCAAATGGTAAATCTATTTCCAGCTTTTTAAGGAAGCGCCAGATTGCTTTCCAAAGAGGTTGTACCAACTTGCCATCTCACCAGCAGTAAACGAAAGTTCAGATCTCCAGCATTTGTCCACCAGCATTTGTTGTTTTGTGTACACATGTACACAAATGTTTATTGCAGCACAGTCCACAGTAGCTAAAAGATGGAATCAACCCAGATGTGCAGCAGCAGATGATTGGATAAACAAACTGTGGTACATGTACTCAATGGAACACTATGCTATGATAAAAAACAATGTAGATTTTAGAAAACATCTCATAGCATGGTTTCAATTGGAAGATATGCTGAGCGAAATCAGCCAGTGTCAAAAGAACAAATATTTAATGAGACCCATGTTATAAGGACTTAAAAATAGATTATCTACAGAAGAAAGTAACTTTGTTGGCTACAAGGGTTGGGGGGCTGAGGGCTTATCATAGATGAGCTAAGTGATAAATGTTAGAAATCTCATTCATTTATTGTAATAAATAAATAATAAAAAAAATTGTTTTTGCCAAGAATTTATTTATTGACATTGCTACAGAAACATACATTTTAACTTATCATCAACGTTTTTCAAATGATGCGTCAAGAACTTCACTATCACGTAAAAAAAAGAAATATCCGAATTTCCCAGTACTTTCGTTTTGCCCAGCTTTCAGTTTACTAGAAACTTCTTTGCTATCTAAGTCTCCCACTTGTATTTTTCCCTTGTCTTGTTCATCATGAGGGCATAGCAATAAATTCAGTCATCATGTATACTTCATTTCATTTCAGGTATACCTCTTAAAACATCACAAAGGCTAATTCTGGAATAAAATAAAAATTAAATATACTTCGAGTTTTCCTATTTTATACTCATGTAAAAAAGATACCTATTGTTTCATCAAAAGATATTGGTTAAAGGAGCTATGTGGAAGTAATACTTTATTTATTAAAATAACTCTTCTGATTTCCCAGAAGTTTGGTATTTGCAATGTGCTTTTCGCTGTGTAAATCTGCCATTTCCATAGGAGTGGTGTAGTTGGTAGAGTGGCTAAACTTGACAGCTGCTAGCCAAAGTTTGAATCTGCCAGGCACTCCTTGGAACTGCTATGGAGTAGTTCTACTCTGTCCTACAGGGTCGCAATGAGTCAGAATCGACTCGAAGGCATTAGGTTTGGTTTTTTGGTTTCTTTTTTTTGCACAGCAGGGTTTGGTCTGAATAGTGGAAACTCAGATGGTGGAGTAGTTAAATGGAAGTTGACAGTTCTAATCTTCCAGGTGCTCCTTGGAAACTCTATGGGGCAGTTCTACTCTGACCTATAGGATCACTATGAGCTGGAATTAACTCAACAGCAGTGGCTGACATGGACAGTCTAGTTCCACAGCCAAGGTAGAGAATATCTACTCTTAAAGTGGCACACAAGGAAATTACTGTGTCCTATTTATTTCAGGTAAGTCTGTCTTTAAGTTCCTTTAACTCAGAGACAATATTTCTTACTCATTTGGATATTAAATAAGATCTTCTTGACTTGTTTTTTTTTGAAAAGGAAATTTCTAAGCTTACTGCAGGCTGTATATCAGTATTTTGACATGTATCTACCATCTGTTAATTCAATTTTTCAGTGATTTAGACAGTAGATACATATCAGAGTAATATATGTATTAATGTATTTTTAATAGCCACATTAGGTGTGTATGTTATCCTGACTATACTAGCAAGAATCATAATTGGATTTGATTTGAGTTTAACTTATTTGAGACATTTAATCTCATTAAATTGCATAGCAGTACACTAAATTGCAAATAAGAGTAATGTGAATGAAAAATATCCATTGCTGAGTGGGAGACTACATCAGCATGAGACCAGAAGAACTAGATAGTGCCTGGCCACAACCAGAGACTGCCTTGACAGGGAACACAATGTAGAGTCCCTGACAAAGCACAAGCAAAACGGGAACGCAGTTCCAGAACTCTCTGAAAAGGCCAGACCTGATGGTCTGACATCCCGGAGGGTCCCCTGGGAACATGGCTCCTGGACTTTCTCTACCCTAAAGCTGACACCAGTCCTGAAGCCAACACTTCAAAGATTGGACTGACTGTGGTACAAGGAGCGATGCAGGTGGTGTGTGTACGTCTTGTCTTAATATATATGCAAGGCTGTCCAACCGGTTCCTCTTTAGAAGAGAGAGAGGAGGTAGACCGGAGGGGACAAGTGTTGGTTGAGCGTATACCAGAAGTACAGGATAAAAATGAGGAGTGTGCTGTCACAGCGTGTCAAGGATCAAATTGTGCCCCCTCAAAAATAGGTGTAGCCGTGTGGCTGGGCCATGATTCCCCATATTCTACGATTTTTCTCCACTTTGTGATTTTACTGTTCTGTATGTTAAAGGATCAGGGTGGGACTGTAAATCCCTTCGGAAGATCACCTCCCTGCTCCACTGTAAAGGGAGTTTCCCTGGAATATGGTTTGCCTCAGCCTTAATCCTTTATCCTGCAAGAGATAAAAGGAAAGGAAAGCAGGCAGAGAATTGGGAACCTGACAGCACGAAGAAAGCAGCGCCAGGAGATCTGTCCTTTAGACCTGAGGTTCCTGCGCCAAGATGCTCCCTGGACACAGACTGATGCCCTACCGGACTTTCCCGCAGAGCCAACAAGTGGCAAAGCCTTTCTCTGGAGCGTACATCCTGAATTTGGACTTACAGCCTACCAGACTGTAGGCCTACCAGAATAAACCTTCCTTTGTTAAAGCCCTCCACTCAGTGGTATTTCTATTAGAGCAGCACTAGCTGACTAAAACACGGGATGAGGAGAGCAGATAGGGTTACAGAGGTGGGTGGTTGGAGTTTTATATGGCAAATTGACTTGGATTGCAAAGTTTCCCTTAATCATAGTAAAAACAAAATTTTAAAAAATATATCCATTGCCATAGATTACAACTCAGAGAGAACTACTAGACAGAGTGTAGCGGGGAAAAAGATAAGTTCGGCCCAGGGAGCAGAAAAAGCCTTGAACACCACCTTGTTTGTAGAGGAAGAGGCTGCTTATTAGCTAGTGGTGCACCGGTTGGACTCAGGTCTGAAAAACAGCCACACACCCCGTACCATTATTAGACGCATCTTTTGTATGTTTTTTCCACGAAAGCAGACAAAGGGATTTCCATATATTCTATTAACTGGCAGCTACAGCTATACAGATGTTCATATTGCACGTCTATTGGTCCAGCACACTTAAAAGAAACATTAGATAAGCAGTTAGCATTAAGTTACATGGGAAGAAGCTACTCCCTCGGTAGAAACTGGGCTTCTCAGGGATTTCTACGAGGGGGAGAAGGGAGCTTTAACCCTCTCCTTAGAAACTGAGTGGGGAAGGAGGAGGAGGGACGCTGGTGACCCCACCCTAATTTAGGCATCAGGCAGAAATCAGCGGTTGATTCGAATAGGGTTTGTGAAGTTCCTCCCAAAGCAAACTGGTGCCTTCTTATCTGAACTGTATAACAAAAGCTACTTCCTTAGGTGAATTCACCTCTGAAGGAGGGAAGTAGGTAGGCCTGGGTGTGGGTGCAGAGGTCAAGTTCAGCAGGACAGACCTGTTGTTTTCGAGGGTCTGATGTCATGCATTCCTGCCGTTTTCAGCTGTTTACAGTCACTGGTTTACAGGCTTACAAGCCCCGCACCCAGGCCTTCTGTAATTTAAGTGATATCTTCTTGAAAGCTTTTTCTTCCTCTCTCAAGAGTAGAGCTGCTCCATAGGATTTCCAAGGCTGTAAATCTTTAGGGAGGCTGGCTCCACTCTTTCTCCCGCAGAGTGTCTGGTGGGCTCAAATTTCTAAACTTTCGGTTAACATTGGAGGGCATAGCTACAGCACCACCAAAAACCAAAACCAAACCAGTTGCCATCAATTTGATTCCGACTCATACCAACCCTGTAGGACTGGGTGGAACTTCCCAATACGGTTTCCAAGGAGCTCCTGGTGGATTTGAACTGCTGATCTTTTGGTTAGCAGCTGTAACTCCTAATCAGTACACCACTAACCAAAACAAAAACCAAACCCAGTGCTATAGAGTCAATAACGACTCATAGTGACACTATAGGTTAGAATAGAACCGCCCTATATAGAGTTTTCAAGGAGAGCCTAGTGGATCTGAAGAGCTGACCAGTTGGTTAGCAGCTGTAACAATCACTACACCATCAGGATTTCTGGTACATTACCAAGGTTAATTAAAGATACCATATGGATTTTTTTTTTTTTTTGGTATCCAAGGAAATTTCTTGAAACTGTATTCACTTTATTATTAAAAATCTACTGAGCATGTAATGCACAGCTGTAAATTCTATGACATGTTTGAAATTTTCATTTGTAATTCCTCACAAAGGCAGGACTTTCCGTAATTTTGTTTTTATTGTGAAAACAAAACCCAAGTCATTGCTGACCTACAAAACAACAGTCTTCTGCTGTGGGAAAAGTATAGCTGGGATGACTGGCTTCTCCCTTTCCTGCCTGGGTAAACCAGAGGTAAATGATTTATTCTCATCAACTTCAATTTTCTCAGCAAAAATGGCAGTGAATTATAATCCCTGCTGAACAGGGACTGTATGAATTAAACCTAATGGTACATGTAAACCTCCTAGCATGGTGACTGTACTCATAATACGTATTTAGTAAATGATACTAGTGATGACAATTATGTCTACAGTGACTATACATCATTCATTCTAGAGAAAACCTAGAGTACCTACTTTCTAGCTGGTAGAATAGAACCTTCATAAAGTTACAAGGCTAACATCTTAGAAGGTGAGATGATAGATAACAGGATTTTTTTTCTTGTCTTATAGATACTTCCGAAGCAGGAGTAAGACAAAACAGCCTGCTTCCTGTTGTTGCTGCCTTCTTGAACCAGACTCTCCTCAACCTCAGCCCGTGAGATCACCGTGTTTCAGTCAAGAGTGAGGTGTGCATAGTGTGTGAAGCTGTGGAAACAAATCACTTAAGTATCAGTTCATGGGGTGAAAAGGCAGAAGCCTCCATGCCCAGGCACCCCCTAAGGGGCTGTGCATGACACTTGCTAATGGATTTGTCATTGGGATAAAAGGCAGACTGGGAACAGAGAAGCCTTGTCCACTGGCCAGCCAGTAATTTGTGAGACAGACATTGATCTAAGAACAGAGGAAATAAGAGAGACAGTTCTTCCTGTACTCTGGGCATTTGTGTGTACTTTCAGACATACTGATAATTGCAAGGGTAGGAGTGGTGGTATGGGCAGTTGATACTCTGGTGGCTCAGTGATTCAGGTGATCCACTGCTCAGCAGAGGCTCCTTGGGATAAAGAGAGGGTAGTCCCTTCTGCAAAGATTTACAGCTCTGGGAATCTAATCCAGTTGCTATAAGTGGGAATTGACTGGATGACAGTGGGTTTGGTGTTTTTGTTTTTGTTTTGATTAAGAGTTATATGACTTCAAGACGTGAGAACACCATGGTCCGACAAATAACTATTTAATTTCTGAGGAAAAAATATTAGCTTACAGTGTTCTCACCTGTGTATTTTTGATATTATACTCAGTGGCCACAAACAAGCAGAGATAATATTTGAACCTGATGGGGAGACACAGAGAAGACAAACTAATCACAGCCTTGAGACCTCCATAGTGCTCACTTCTCCACACCCTACTGCCTGTGTAAGCAGGTTCCACAGCTTATCACAAGAAGGTATCATAAAGTCCAGTAGTGTTTCTGGAAAAACCCGGTTGTAGACTCGTGCTACCTGTCAATTGTAAGCCAGTTATGCAGAGACAGAGATCGAATTTTCTAAAGCACTTTATTCAGATGGATAGCAACCTGAGAAGATGGTGAATTAACACCCTAAAAACTGTCTTAACATCTCAGTTCAGGCTAGCAAGTTTTATAGAGAGGTTTAGGAGTGGGAAGGTGGACAGGCACGGGATGTAGGCACGCAGGTGTTCAGAGGCGGCAAGGTTGATGAAGAAACATAGTTTCTTTGTTTTTAAGATCTGTTGTCCTTGATGTCTTCAGGCTGGTTGCTTATCGAATAGAGGGCTGCAAATTGACATCACACTGGTTATCAATCAAGGAGAGTCTGGGAAAACAAACTCATCTTTGTGAGTACTGATCAGAAGGGAGTGTTACAATTTCCTTCATGTGTCAGTATTCCTAAAGGAAGAAGGTGTTTTAGTATCAAGAAAGAAACTAGCTAAGAATTTTTCTACAGCTACTAATGCTAGGTTCTGTTTCAGGGCATTGCCGTACATTTATTTTCCATTTTCTGGGTGGCACAAACAGTCTTCACTCAGCTAATATCCTAAAAGCTGCCATCTGGAACAGGGCATGGAAGCAAGGCAGAGTGAACTGTTTTCATAACAGCTACAGCCAAGGAAAGCTTACAGAGCTCAGTTGCAACCTTTAACACTTGGGATCCTCAGGAGTTAACAGTTGGTTCAGTGAGCAATGAATTCGGTTTCCGTTGGTTTATTTGCTTATCAGGGGAAACTGAGGGAAAGAGGCCAATGCCTGACATAGCAGAGGCCAACATGGGACATAGCAGATGCTGGCTCCTCCATCAGGCACCTGGATGGGTTCTTGAGAGTCGCTGACATAGACAATTCATTTTGTGGTTGGCGTCTTCCAATCTTCCCTCAGTTTTGGTGCCTCTTCATGTACTTACTGCAGGAGTCCTGCAGGCCAAGACTGTCTAAAGCCAAAACCACTGCTGTCAAATCAATTCCAACTCATGGTGACCCTAAAGGTCAGAGTGGAACTGCCCCATGGAGTTTCCAAGGGGTGCGTGGCAGATGTGAACAGCTGATCTTTTGGTTAGCAGACGTAGCACTTACCCCACTACGGAGTCTACTTTTTATAGGCACCTCCAATCTTCACATTTAGTTCGTTTGCAGCTGTCTTGAGTTTGGCTTGCTTGAAGGTGAAGATCAGAGAGAGAACTCCTTTCCCTCCCGACCTTTGTAAGGGGAAAAGTCAAAGCATGTGTGCCTTCTAAAGAGTCCTCTCGAGGAATACTCCACTTGGATTTCTAGAGGTAGGTAAGTCACCAGACCAGATCTTCTCTTTGTATCTGGCACCTCTTTCTAAAATCTGGAGTTGTTACCGTCTATTAAGAGTCCCTGGGTCACACACTTAACACACTTAGCTTCTAACTGAGGGATTGGAGGTAGGGATCCAACCAGAGGAGTCTCAGAAGGTACGTAGAGAACTATTTCCAAAAAATCTGCCTTTGAAAACTCTTTAGAGGACAGTTCTACTCTGAGCCGCATGGGATCACCATCACTGGGAATCAACTCAACAGCAACTGGTTACCCTCTACTGTCTAATCTGAGGCTTACCTAAAATTTCCAAACAGGAAAGTCACATCTCACATCCTGTTGCTCACCATTTACCAGAACTGTGATGTACAGTAACATACAGACTCTGAAGGCAAAACTCTAATATAGGAATCCATGGGACTTGTATTTTCTTTTTGTCAAAAAGATAGTTGTCTGAGTAAGTATCTGCTTGCTTTTGGAAACCCTAGTGGTGTGGTAGTGGATAAGTGCTATGGCTGATATCCAAAAGGTCAACATTTCGAATCCAGGAGGCACTCCTTAGAGATTCTATGGGTGCAGTTCTACTCTGTCCTATAGGGTCACTATGAGTCGGAATTGACTTGATGGCAGTGAGTTTGGTTTGGGTTTTGCCACTGTGCCTCAGTTTTCTGCATTGGGGTCCCATTTCCCTCCTGCACCTCTCTGTAAAATGGGACTTCTACCTTTAAAAGAGGAAAACAGCAGGAGACAAAGAAGAGACCTATAGCTGAAAAATCAAGAAAGCCAAATTAGAGTGTTTGTGAAGGAGAAATTCAGAATTTTGAGATGATAATTTTAGCCTATTAATTCTTAACTCTGTGTGTAACTTTTCGCCAAAGACAATAAAATAGTGACTGATAAATGACATGTTCTACTTTTCATGATATGTATTTATAGGAGTATACTGGAAGTAACGTATGTGAATTTAACCTGAACAACAGCAGAAATAATCCTCTCACAAGGCAAATTATTCTATTCCGGATAAAGCAAGGTCTTCCCAGCTGAGCCTCCACCGGCTTTGAGATGCAGATCCTGGCTGGCTGCTGGCTGACTGGAAAGGGAGCCCTCAGGCATCTGTTTGCAAGGGTTGATAAACCTGAGGACAAGGAAACCTTCAAAAATTTGTGCTGTGTGCCTGGAGATTTTTGAAATTCAGAAGACTGAAGGATTAAAAAACATCAAGACCCTGTCTCAGCCCTAGGGACTAGCTCAGATCCCCCATTTCAGAGGTCTGAATTTCTTACACAATTTTCCTAAGCAGTCTGGAGTTTTCTTGATCCTACTGACCTTGAAATTCAAGTCAAGGTTAGCATTTATTAATGGTCTAACAGACCTAAGCTTCACAGTTGAATTGGAAAGTCTATAAATATTGTTTCTTCATCTTGAGCCAACTATTTTGCCCTCAGTAGATAAACTGTAGCTTATTTGGAAAAACAAAAGAATTTTTAGGCACCCAATTTATAAAATATGGACAATGGTTTGTTAAAATTTACTCAATTTAACTTCTAGGAACATTACTGGAGGAAAGAAGAGAAATATCTTTGAGAGTAAAAGTGGGTATCTTGCTCAGGAAGGTTTTCTAAATCATGATTTTGTTAAGTATAATTTATCCTTTCATAAATATAGTATATGTTTGAATGTAAAATCTGAGAAAGAACATGCAATCACACTGAAAGTCACCTGTTTCTCATTTTTCTAAAAATAAACTTTTGTCTATTTGGTTGACTAGCATAGGAGTCAATTTCTGTCCCTTTGTTGAATATCCTCATTTTGTTCATATGTTGTTTTCTTGATTTCCTATAGTTCTTATGCCTATTTAAAGCAGTTGTTCTAAAATCTATATCTAATAGCTCCAACATCTAGTTCTCCTCAAAGATGGTCTCTGTTGGGTTTATTTTGTTCCCTAGAATGGGCCAGCCTCATTTGTTACTATATATGGCCTAGATTTTTTTTTATTGCTTTTAAAAATGGAACATTCTCTACCATGTTAGTCCTAGAACGTGGGTTTTCTCCTTTCCCTAGGGTTTAGAGCTTTTCTTTTCTTTTCTTTCTTTCTCTTCCACTTTTTTTTTTATTACTAAAGGTGGTAGTAGTTTGTTAGCTAAGTGATTTTTTTGCAGGAGAAAAAAAAGTGAAAAAACTGATGGAGAGAAAATTTCCTGTAGTCTTTGCAGACTGGCTCTGTGCTGGGGAAATCCTTAAACAGCTTCGCACTGAGCCAGGAAATCCAAAAGGAGAAAATTTAGGATTACCTCAGGTTTTCCTGGGCATGTGTCTTGCCCTGGACTTTCATGAAGCTCTCCAAACTAAACATACTTGAGTACCTTTGTTATGTCCCAGATAGTCTGTTCCAACTCATACCAGCCCCACAAGACAGAGTAGAGCTGCCCCTTAGGGTGTCCAACACTAATGTTTAGAGAAACCCATTACCAGCTCTGTTCTTTGCTGCCTAGTGCTTAACCATCATCCACCAAGGCTCATTTGGCTGCCTCGAAATGACCCAGATTCCCAAAGCAATTCTCTCCTGGTGTCTTCACTGATTATCTTTATCTCCCTCTGTATGCGTCTTATAAAGATACCTGTGATAACACACCCAGATAATCTTCTCATCTCGGAATCTTAATTTAATTAAATAAAATAACATTCATAAATTCCTGGGATTGGGATGTGGACATGTCTTTGCAAGCTGTTAGCAGTTTTACCGCACATTCCAACCCTTACCTAACTTGCAGCTCAATCTTTAGAATATAAAAAGCACTCAATTTTTATTGAAGAGTAACATTTTGAGGTGAGTATCTGTCTCTGGAACACCCTGGTAGCATAGTGGTTAAGTGCTCTGGCTACTAGCCAGAAGGTCAGCAGTTCAAAACTGCCAGGCGCTCCTTGGAAACCCTGTCCTAAGGTCAGAACAACTCAACAGCATTGTTAGGGTCCGCGATTTTCAAGATGCGACACTGTTACTTTAAAGGTTAAATTTTACTAAAAAATATGCCCAATAGGAAAAATACTGGTGCACCAGGGACGCACCCCAAGCTACACAGAGCAGGCGGTGAGGACGAGTTTCCTCAGCGCCCAGTATTTAAGTCATGAGATTGCAAAGCAGGGAGGGTGAACTGACCTTTACATTGATTGGTTAACTACTATTAGTTGTAAAATGTGGTCAAGGTCTAGGGGTCACTTGCAGGCTGTCATTTGCAAGGTTGCCCCCAGGCTTGTCTTGTGACAGTGTTTTGTGACAAAGGTGAGATTAATCTATGGTCTTTTCTGCTATTAAGTTGTTTCCTGGGGATTTCTTTAATACCTCCAATTTTTACCGCGCCCTTCCTCATTTCAACAAGCATGAGTTTGGTTTGCTATCTGTCTCTGTTTTTTTGTCTCTCTGGTTTCAATGTCTTTTATTTATATATCTCACCTGGTATTTCCTCTTCTGCGACTGGCTACTTTACCCAATATCAAGGTCAGCTCAGAATGGTAGCCTTAATCTCAGGCAAAATGTTTCCCCTTGGTTCTCCAGAGATCACTGATTCCATCTCTCAATGGGTTTATTTGAAAATTTGTGAGTGAGGCTATCTAACCTGCCTGTCTTATTATTTTTATTTACATCACAAATTAGTTTCTCGTTCAAATGTTTATACATAAATCATTTTGGGACTTTGGTTCTAAGCACCACAGCATGTCAGCACACACCCTCATGCCTGTTAGTGTTTGTTTCAGACCTTTGGTTGAAAGGTGAACTTCAGGAGTGGCTTCATTTCTAAATTAGCAGGGTATCCCGGGGACCATATTGTCAGGCAGGCGGGCTGTACTTGGATATTGCAACCAGGATGCGGGTCCTGGAAATCATCAGGGCAGGGCGAGCCCCTCCCTTCCTGGTAAGTCCAAAGTCCCCGTTGTTTTTCTCATATGCTAATCAAGTGACTTACCTCACCCAAATCCTATTGGCTTCCACCGTTTTCCCCATGTCCCCACTAAGGTCCGCGCCAGGCGGAACCATCCTCCTCTATGTGAACCCTCTTCCCCAACTTGAAAGCGTGACTTCTCCGACTCCTACTTTGGAGCTCGCCAGCGCACCAACAAATCCTGTTCTCCTGCTGACTCTCTCTCTTGCTCTCTCTCTCTAACTGCCTCCGATATGTTCAGCCTACGTCACCTTACAGTTGGTGCTGATACGTTTAGCCTACCTCGCCTTACACATATTCTCAGGGGTTACTCTAGTCTCTGTCAGACCAGTCCCTGTCAGACCAGTAGAGCAAACTTTAAATGTTTTGTGAATTTCAGTTTTATTCTACATCTTTCTCCTATTCTGTCTAGGAGATTCTACTAATTTCTCTTTCAGAGCCTTTGGTGGGAGTAGCTGGGCACCGACTGTCTTTTCTAGCTTCAGGCTGGTGAAGGCCCTGGTTCTTGTGGTCCATTAGTTTGGGGGGCTCATATTTCCTTTCTGTCTTTATTTTACTTCATTCTCTTTTTCTGCGGACAGGATAGGACCAATAGACATACCCTAGGTGACCACTCACAAGCTTTTAAGACCTCAGACACAGCTCCCCAGAGTAGGATGGAGAATACTTTGTTTAAAAACTTGATTATGTGAATTGACCTACATGTCCCCAAGACCTCGGTCTCCCACCCTCATCCCAGCAACTCAGTCCCTCAAGAAACTTCGATGTATCTAGGAAGCTTCTATGACTTTGCCTTGGTCAAATTGTGCCGACCTCCCCTGTAGTTTATGTTTTCTTTCCCTCCACCAAAGTGAATACTTGTCTACTCTCTAGTGAAGTGATTGCTGCTCCACAAGCCTCTCCTCCCTTGTAACTGTCAAAGACTGTAAACTTTTTCTTGAGTTTTTTACAACAGTAGACTCATACACTATTTGTACTTTTGCGATTGACTTAATTTACTGAGCAGCGTAATGCCCTCCAAATTCGTCTATATTATGACATGCTTCACAGATTCATCATACTTCTTTATCGTTAAGTTCTTTATCACTGTATGTGTATACCATAGGTTATAGCTTATTTACCCATTCGTATGTTGATGGACACTCAAGTCTTTTCCATATTTTAGCTATCATGAATAGTGCTGCAATGAACATTGGTGTGCACATGTCTATTCCTGTGATGGCCAACACTACTCATGATAGCAAAAAAATGGGAACAACTTTAGTCCCCATCATGGACCATCCAAGAAAAAGTGTTTTCATTGCATTGATTCCAGTTCATAACTGACCCCATAGGACAGAATAGCACTGCCTCCCAGTAGACTAGATTATGTTAAACAGGATTAGGGTGGGACTCCAACACCTTTCCTAAAGTCCCCTTCCTGCTCCATTGTAAAGGGAGTTTCCCTGGAGTATGGCTTGTGCCACCTTTTATCTTACAAGAGATCAAAGAGAAGGGAAGCAAGCAGAGAGTTGGGGACTTCACACCATCAAGAAAGCAGCATGGAGAGCACACTGTGTCCTTCAGACCTGAGGTTCCTGCACTAAGATGCTCTCAGACCAAAGATGTAACACAGGGCCCTTCTCCCAGAGCCGACAGAGGAAGGGTATTTTCTTTGGAACCAGCACCTTGAATTCAGACTTCCAGCCTACTGGACTGTGTAAAAGTAAACTTTTCTTTGCTAAAGCCATCCACTCGTGGTACTTCTGTGAGAGCAGTACCAGATGGCTAAAACACCATTCCAGTTTACATTTTCCACCGGCAGTGCATAACAGTTCCAATCGCCCCACAACCTCTACACTACGTTTTTTTTTGGGGGGGGCTTTTTTGATTACTGCTAGTACCATCAGGTTGAGACGACATCTCGTTGTGGTGTTGACTTGCATTTCTCCATTGGCTAATGATTGCAAGCATTTCCTCATGTGACTCTTCAGCTGCCTGAATGTCTTCTTTGGTGAAGTGTCTGTTCATACTCTTTACCCATTTTGTAGTCAGATTATTTGTCTTTATGTTGCTGACATGTTGAAAATAGTCTACAGATTTTAGAGATTAGAGCCAAAGTTTTCTCCTAGTGTATAGATTTTCTTTTTTACTCTTTTGGTGAAGTCTTTTCATGAGCATAAGTGTTTGATTTTAGAGGGCCCAAGTTATCGAGCTTATCTTTCGGTATTTTTGCATTGTTAGTTATGTTTGTGTTATGTTTACACCACATATTAGGGTGCTTGCATTGTCCCTATTTTTCCTTCCATGATCTTTATAGTTTTAGGTTTTATGCTCCAGTCTTTGGTTTACTTTGAGCTATTTTTATATCCATATATATACGGCATGAGATACAGATCCTGTTTCATTTTTGTTTTTTACAGATGGGCATCCAATTTTCCCAGCACCACTTGTTGAAAAGGATTGTCTTTCCTGCATTTAGTAGACTGGTTCTTTATCAAAGACCAGTTGACCATAGGCAGATGGATTTGTATCTGAGTTCTCAGTTCTGTTCTACTAGTCTACATGTCTGTCATTTTACTAGCACTAGGCGATTTTAACTACCATGGCTACTTAGCAGGTTCTGAGATCAGAGAGTATGGTGCCTCCTACTTTGTTCTTTTTCTTCAACAGTGCTTGTTTTTCTCGAGCCTGTGTTCTTTCTGTATAAAGTTGGTGATTAGTTTTTCATCTTCTTATTTGTATCAGAATTGTATCATATTTGTATATTGCTTTGGGTAGACCTGGCATTTTTACAAGCCAAACCAAACAATGTTGAATATTTCTATCCATGAGCATGGTATGTTTTTCCATTTATGCAGGTCTCTTAGTTTCTTGTAGTAGTGTCTTGTAGTTTCTTTTTATGTCCCTAGTTAGATTCATTCCTAAGTTTTTTTGTATTTTTAGGGGCTTATTAAAATAAGTGGCATTGTTTTCTTGGTTTATCTTCTAAGTTCTCTTCGTTGGTGTATAAGAATACAACTTATTTTTGAATATTGACCTTATAATCCTGCTATAACCAGTTCACTTTATATCAAGTGTTTTCAACTTGAATAGGCAGCTTTGTCCAAAAGGAACTAGCTTCAGAATAACAGATTTTGCCGCTTCCCTATGAAGGGAGTTAGGTTGGGGAAAAGTATAATTGATACTTTTACTACAATGAGGAATCCCTGGGCTGCTAACTAAAAAGTTGGCAGTTTGAATCTACCATATGCTCCTTGGAAACTCTATGAAGCAGTTGTATGCTGTCCTATTGAGTTAGAATCAACTAGATGGCAATGGGTTTGATTTTTATTTGTTTTACTATGGTGCAGGACCCATAGTGGTGCAAAGATTAATCACTCAGCTGCTAAGCAACAGTTGATGGTTGGAACTCACTCAGAAGCTCAGGAGGGAGAAAAGACCTGGTAATCTGCTCTATAAAGATTTACAACCTAGGAAACCCTACAGGGAGGGCTTACTCTACCCTAAAATGTCACTATGAGTTGGAAATGAGTTGGTGGCACACGGCAACAAGGACTGCAGTGAAAGCTTCATTAAACACTCTCTTAATCTTTGGTTACGCAGTACTGACTTCTGTCTATAAGTCTGTTCTTTGGAGTTTTAGGAACTGGCTTAGAAGGAGCTGACTGAGTCATACTCTTCCTTTTGTTTTCTGCACACAGCCTCCAGAATTCTGGCAACTCCTTTTTCCTGTCTACTTTGCAGGGGCACTGCAAGGATTGAACCTGGACTGTGAGCTTTGGACAAGACAACTGGTTTCTAATCCTAGTTAAATATCGAAGTCCACATAATGTCTTTTTGCAAAACACTGTTCTTTCTAGCTCTGATTTCTCAGTTTTTAGCAGAGAAGCTTTGTACCCTAAAGTATCATTCTTTACAAACTTGAAAACTCCAAACTAATGCAAAAGAGTAGTTTTAGTGTGTAATTAAAGATAATGTACATTTCTAAAGAGTGTATTTTATTTTCTCTCCAAAGCAAACAGCATATTGGATTATAAAGTCCAAAAATAGAAACAGGAACAGGAAGAAAAAAAAAATTCTATTTTGTGGCTGCCAGCAGGCTGGAAATCCCCTTTAAGAAAGTATTTAGAAATTACAAAAGCAACTGGAAGTATTTAGATATACTAAAACACTTCAACATTCCTTATAGACTGTCATTTAAAAAGGACTTTTAATCACGTATTTTAAAAAAAAGAAACTGAATTATCAGCAAAATGTTTTTGAAAAATTGCATTCTTATTTGTAGGTAAAGCAGAGATTATAGGTATTGAGTTTCAGACCAGTCTTTCTCTTCTGAGTCTTTAAGGACATAATCTTTCTCTGACTCGTACCTACTACAGCCCCCACTGCATTCCTATTTTCAAAAGAGTCTATAGAGAGATAATACCTACCGAGCCTAACTCATTACTTTTGGGTTGATGCCAACTCATAGAGACTCTGTAGACAGAGTAGAACTGCCCCGTAGAATTTCTAAGGAGTGCCTGGCAGATTTGAACTGCCAACCTTCTGGTTAACAACTGTAGCACTTAACCACTACACCACCGGGGTTTCAATAGAAGGGTACTAGTCTCATCACACACTAGAGTGAAGCAGTGACTACGTGAAAAGTGATTAAGGCATTTCCTGTTAATTTTATATACATTTTCTGTTTGCTCTTTCACCCCCAGAATCTCGTAAAACATTGTTTTCCCAAGAGACTGGAAGCCTCTTTCTTAAAATCCTTGTATCGCTTTTGTTTAATTCCTTTCAGATTTTCCCAGGACATTCTTTTGCTGCTTGAAAGCCAAAAAGTTAATTTGGGGGAAGTTAGTTAGCTTTCTGTGGATACGAGTTTCCCTGGTCACTAAGCAGAGAAGATCTGCCATGTCGCCTAGACAGTGCCTGTTCTGAAATGGGCATTAACTTAATGACATGTCTCCATTTGCCTTCCTCTAAACTGAGCAAGTAATACATGATTCTGAAGGATTAATTATCATTAATTAAGCATGCTCCCATCCTCACATGAAAGATTGAATTTAAAATTAAATTACAGCATTTATATGTCTGTTGTAAATACAGCTTACGAGAAAAGCACTGTACATTCTAAAAAAAAATCTGGGCAGTATTTTCACTTCTTCCTTCCCTTTAGAAACTTGACCAATGTAAGAACAAGGTGAATGAAGATTATAGTTTAAGAATTCTGACTGAGGGGAGGAAAGTTTGGATTAGACAATGGATATCTTTTCTTCTGCTCTACAAATTCCAAGTTCCTACATTTGCTTCTCTTTTCATAACTGGGTATTAGGTTGCTGTTAGAGAATCTCACATTTATGGAATAATAATTCCTGATAATCAAAATACACTTCAGGGGAAATGTGATTAACGATGCCTCACTGTGCTCTACATCAGGCTGTGATGCATGCAAACTAATGTAACACATCAGTCACACCCATGTTCACTTTAAACCTCTAGAATTTTCCCTTTTCTCAGAGAACTCAGGTTCGGCTGACTACCCAAAGTATCCAACCCACTAACCCACTACCGACAAGTCAGTTCTGAATTATAGCGAACCTATAGACAAAAGTAGCCAAATGGCCCCTTAAATTGCCAGCTGCCACCCTGTAGCATTAGTGAGAAGTTAAAATGAGTTCACAAAAGCTCTCAGTCAAATACATCAGACGTGTAGCTTTCCTCTGTAAAATGCTAATGCTCCATCAGATTATATAGAGCACATTTTCTTTGTTCCCTTGATGCTTTATGTCATAAACATAGAGTCGTGGGAGTGCAGTGGCAGGAAGATTTACTAGTCTGCTGAGGAATTCCTTGCCATTTGGCAAGAGAAAATAATTCAGAAAAGAAATTTCTACAAGCATCTGAATTTTGTAGTACAGACAAGATAAATGAAGCTTCTCCACTGTGTCCATGGGTTATTAGTTTGTTTTCAATGAGTCAGGACTCAGGAAGAAGAAAGCAGGAGGGAGGCAGAGAGGGAGGACAGACAGAGGGAGGAAGGGATGGAGAAAAAAACACAAAACGCAGCACTGTGCTAAGTGTCTTTCTCTGTTACATCTTCTAATTCGCAAAGCTATAAATTTGAGACAAGTATTTGCCAAAAATAATGGGAAGAAAATACAGTATAAACATGTTACACAGCTACTGCTAAGCCTTGCAGCCTAACTCTGAAACCATGTTTTTCACTCTCCCTTTTCATGTTCTCCTCCAGCTTCAAATGGTCACTGCCAAGTTTGCGCACGCCACCTGAATTGTCCTGTCTTCATAACTTTGCTTAGGAGCTCTGATGGTACAATTGTTAAGTACTTGGCTGCTGACCCAAAGGTTGGCTGTTCAAATCTACTCGAAGATTCTGAAGGAGAAAAGACCTGGCAGTCTTCTCTCATAAATACCACAGTCTAGAAAGTCCAATGGAGACAGTGCTGCTATGTCACATTGGGTCACTGCAAGCCAGAATGACTCATAAGCAGCTAACAACTGCCTAATTACCCTCCAGAAAGGTCATGTCAATTTATACTTGTTCCAGCACTAAACAAAAGCCACTGTTTCACGTTATCCTTGCCAATTCTCTATTTTACCTTAAAAAAAAAATGTTAGTTGAATAGAAGAAAGATGGCATAAGTTGTCTTAAATTTACGTTTCTAAAAATTTATTAATTCATGTCTTTTGCTTCAGCTATAAATATACATATACACGTATACATGGAGCCCTGGTGGCCCATTGGTTTAAGAGCTACTGTTCATAACCAAAAGGTTGGAAGTTCATATCTGCCAGGTACTCCTTGGAAACTTTATGGGGCAGTTCTACTCTGTCTTATGAGATTCTTCTGAGTCAAAATCAACTTGAAAACAATGGGTTTAGTTTGATTTACACAAACATACACACATATAGATGTACATACATAAATAAGTATGCAACTATATATATGTATAGTTTCCTAAGATGTACTAATTTTGAAATATAATAAAACAACTCAATTTCTTTCTTTCTGATTCCTACATATAAGGCAAAGGGAGGAAACACAAGTGAGAATGGAAGAGATTCAAGTCGAATAGGATACTGCAAAAATAATACCTTTCTCTTATTAGTCTATGTGGTTCAAGTATACATACGCATTTGTTTATAAGTAGGACAATGAAATCCATGACTTAAATGTTCTAAGTGTCACAGACCTCATTACTGAATAGCACTATGGTCACCTTTGAAGTACTCCCCTTGGGAAGCTATGCACCAATGCCAGTGCCGTAGTTCAGCCTTCAAGGCAATTTTGGAACTCTATCTGGAATGGCCATTGCACACTGTAGCATGGTGGCAAGTTCACAATCTTAGTTGTATAATTGTCTGTGAAGTAGTTTTTAGCCAGTAAATAAATAACTGGAATATCCTTCCTACTCACCTGATCTGGACCCCCATGACTTTTTTCTTCACTAGAAGATAAAGGAAATACTGAAAGGAAGACATTTTAATGACATTCAGGACATCAAGGGTAATACAAGGACAGCTCTGATGACCATTCCAGGAAAAGGGTTCCAATATTGCTTTAAAGGGTGGACTAGGTGCTGGCACATAGCCCCCCTAGGGGAGGACTTTGAAGGTGACTGCAGTGATATTCAGCAATGAGGTCTGTAGCACTTTTTCTAGGGTGAGTTCCTGAACTTAGTTGTCAGATCATGCGCGCTTTAGCTGACACCAGTTTCTGAGGTTAAAAAAAGCATTTCAAGTGAGGTTTCAGATCCCATTTACTTGTGGGATCACTCTGAGTCTGGTAAAGGTTTTCTCAGCTACAGAGCTGTGAAGTTTCTGCAGTCAGCTCATTCTGAGTGGATAAGAGTTGGAAAAGATTGGTTCATTCCATGCAAATACCAGTGAGGACTGCAAGCAAATGCATCTATTGAAAACAGGGAAGGGATTCATAAACAATCATCTGAGGGCACCATGAATAGCATTCAGTGAGTGAAGAAGTTCCTTAGAGAATGAAGAATGAGAAGATGGAGTTAGCACTGACACGCAGCCCAACACCTGATCGTAAGTGCAGTGAGTGAGACGCAGCCTTTATTTACCAGAGTCTGAAGGAGTTCTTACTGTTGAATCGCTGTGGCCATAAGTAAGCTAACAGCCCCCTTCTCTAATCATCTCCTATATGACTTGTAACATTTATCAGTAAATACCTGGCGTATTTGATGAATCCCTTTTTGCCTTTTTCAATGACATCTAAGTCAAAGGTAAGACATGCTCCCTTATTCATATTCTTTGGGAGCTCAGTGAATTGACTTGTTAGTTTTGTGATTTACCTGGGGCGTTCCCCACATGTTCAGTGCTGCATTAAGCAGGATTTATTCCTCAAAGGCAGTTTTATGGGACTGATGGATAGATTATACAGGTGAGTAGAGGTTGCAAAACTAATTTAAAGATAATAAATGTTTTACTGTTCTGCCCTGGAACCATAGAACATCAGGTTCTTTTGGTGTTTTATTTGCTTATTTACTTTTCCTTTTCAAACATTTCTTTTGTTCATACAGAAATCTCTTTTATCTTATATGTTTTTATAGATTGGCATTTAATTTGCTCTTATTCATTTCCAAACTGTGTTAAAACATGTCAGTTTTATTTTAACAGGTTTAAAACTATTGCCTTGTGATACTAACTTTATTACAAAGTAGTCACTGGTTCCCTATGTGTTTAAGACAGTGATGTAAACACCAGTCCAAAGCAGAAATCGTTTCCTACTGCCAGCCCGCACCCAAGCATGTGCACCATCAGACCTCATGATAACTGACGAATAGAAGTTAATGTTTTAAATTTTCATTATATACTTCTGATTAATTCTCTGAGCACCTTTATGGTGAGCATTCTTCCTACAAATTCCAGAAAAGAAAAAAAAAATTCTCTGTTCTCAAAATAGTTGCTCCCAAGATAGTTGGAGAGAAACGACATCCACACTTGAGATGCTGAACAATAAGAGAGGCAAATCATCTATAAGGAAACAATATAAGATGTCTCAGGCAGTTCACAGTAAATGATACAGATGAAAAATGCTAACATTCAGATGAATTTAGGAGAAAGCTCTCTAAACAACTGGAGCCAAAGAAGGTCCATGCTAGTCAAGACTTGAAGGGTGGTGAAGACTTAGAAAGAACAGAAGATAAGAGTGAATGTGTGACTGGGTGAAGAGACTAACTGATGTGGTCAGAAATGTCAGAAATAAGTAATTTGTTTCAGAGGAAAATGACTTGATTGGTCTAAATAAATGCAAAAGCCAAAGCAGGAAAGCTGTGTCCAATACCCAGGGGCACGTACTGGCGCTTCTTCTGCTGTGCTCTTGTGAACCATTGGAGCAACATTATAAGGGAGCATCTTCCATTGCTCAAGATCGTGGTTTATAGGACTGTTCTTCATCCCAACCAAAACTTCCCACAGGCGGGGACCAGGGCAACTCTCTATTGTTTCCAGCATGTCACGTAACTGGCACTTAAAAGTTGTTTATTAAACATTATTTAATAAATAAAAGGGGGCAAGGTAAATGTCGGTAGATTTTCCTAGTAGTAAAAGTCATAATTTTCTACTAATGAGTAGACTTTATATCCTCAGTAAGAACAGCATTGGATATCAGATATATTTTCCGTATGCAGTGAGATGCTATTTGACTCCTCTTAAAAAAAAATTAAAAAGTCAACTGGAAAAACTCCATTTGAAAAGGCTTATTTTTATTTATTCATTCTATAAGTATGTATTGCATACTCACGATGTGCTGAGCATCATTCAAGGTGGTGAGGATATATAGGAAACAAAACAGACAAAAATTCCTGCCCTCTTGACACTTATATTTAGAGACAGACCACAAAAATCAGTGAAGCAATACAAATAACTAAGAGATGTAACATACATGGCAGTTTTCAAAAGTGGCTTAACTTGTTTATCTCTCTTGTACTAAAACTAACCAAACCAAACCCACTGTTGTCGACTCGATTCCAACTCAAGAAGACCCTGTAGACTGAGTAGAACTGCCCCCAGAGTTTTCAAGGAGCACGCCTGGGAGATTTGAACTGCCAGCCTTCTGGTTAGCAACCATACACTTAAGCAGTACACCACCAGCGTTTACCTCTTATGAAAAGCAAAAGCAGAAAAACAAACCCACTGCTGTCAAGTCAATTCCAACTCATAGCGACCCTATAGGACAGAGTAGAATTGCTCCACAGAGTTTTCCAAGAACACGTAGCATATTCCAACTGCTGAACCTTTTGGTTAGCAGTCTTAGCACTTAACCACTAGGCCACCAGGGTTTCCTTACCTCTTATACTTTGCCTTAGTCTGTGCTTGTGCTTGGCTGTGCAACCTGCTTCAGTTAGTAGTAATACTGCAATATGGTGGACGCACATTGCAAAGTCCTTGCACCACTGGGCATGCTGGCTGTTACTCTTTTAATTGCCCTGAGTCTCCTCCACTGCTAGCTTGCTGAAGGTTGAGACCTGTGTAGCACGGTCAAGTCAGCCCAATCATCTCACTGAGGTCTGCCTGGATTAGCCAAGCGCCAGGAGACCCACAGACGTGGGAACGAGCCCAGCCAGTATCAGTAGAGCTGACTACATAAGCCACAGTTGGCCATGGTCACAGGACTGAGTCCAGGACAGATCAGACTAAATAAATGCTTATGGTTACATGTCATGAGGTTGTGTGTGAGTGCAACATTAGGACAATGGCCAAAAGTATGATGGAGAAAAATAAAGCTAGGAAGGTCAACAGGAAGGACAGGGACAGACTAGGTCAGAATTTACACTGGGTCATCAAGGACAGCCTCATGTAGAAGGTGACATTCTGGAAAAGACTTTATAGAGGTGAGAGAGGAATCTGTCCAGGTGTCTAGAATGCAGGGTAGAGCATTTCAGGCTGAAAGGACAACAGGTGGAAACAGAGTTCCTGGTTTGTCTGAGGAATCCTAAGAAAGCAGTATGGTCTGAGCACAGAGAGAGAAAGACACTGAGATGCAGCCAGAAAGTAACGGATACAGGATGGACGCCGTCCTGTAGAGCTCTAGAGGTTCACAAAGGTTTTAATATGCTAATAAGCCTTGTGAGATGGCCAAAAGGGGGATTTAGACTTCAGCAATTCCTCAAATGTATTTGACAATCCAGCAGTTGTTTCGTGGAACATCTCAAGGCACTAGAGTTTTACTCCCACTTGTGGGAAGGCTAATTTATTGACACACAGAGAAATTGGTAGTTGTAATCTTAAGGTCTCAACCTCATCTGAGATAACGTCACTGGTGTGAGACAGGCTAACACTAACACCCTGCCTACATTCCAGACAAGCCAGGCACTTAAGGTGGAGTCAAGTCAGCGCCAAATCCCATCTCCCCCAGTTATGGGGCCTGACATACAGCAGATATATTGACTTGTACCATTAGAAAATTTCCATATGTGGTAGGTTACATCATTGCATAGGTGTTCCAAATGAAATAAAATTCTATCAAAGAAGAAATTGGACAGTGTGCTCAAATACACAGAAGTTATAAATCAGTAAACCTTCCAAACTTTCCATTAAGAAACGGGCAGATTCTCCAGATGGTTTTAATCCATGTCATTGAGATGGAGAGCAAGCACTTAAACCAATCTCAGCAAAGGCTATCTCATTTCAAAATAAAAGGAAGAAACAAAATTGCTTAGGTGATTTTAAAGATGGATTAATGTTTAAGTGACTTACGTAAAAATGCATGTGGCTATTGATTTGTTACAAGAAGTATCGTCTCAATCTGGGGTCCCTGATCCTGGAGAGGATTTGCTGCCTCTGTTAAATGTAAGACTTTGTGTGAGGCAAGGATTTGTTACTCATATTCTATTATTGGACCCCAAATATGCTGTTTCTTTAAGTGTCGCATTATCCTTCTCAAACCTTCAAAAACAGTAACTTCCAATTACAGTTACTTCTGTGAATGAGAATTTTAAGATAAGAAAATAAAACTTCTCTACTCAAGTTGAATCCACTGTGTGTGTTTGATTTATTTTCTTAGTCTCACAGTCATGGAGATACCACTTGATCGGTTATGTCTTTCATGTTGTCTCCTCATCATCCTGTATATGAAATAATATGGGTTGAGGCAGCCTGAGATGCTGTAAATTTAGCATTTTGCCAGTAAACACGGTTTCTAATCAGATGACATATGGTAGCACATAGATTTAAAACAATTACTTTCTTTTTTCCATCTGCTTCTATTCCACACAGTTATTGGCTGGGGAGATTTACAAACCTCTGTAAAAGCCAGTAAGGCAAAAGCATGTCCTTCAGATTCTCCTGTTGTATAACCTATTGTCGACCCCATTCGCAGAAAATTCTGGCTTCTTCTTCCTGCTAGGATAGAGCCTACCAGACTCTACCCACAAGCATGGCGCTGCGTCATTACGGGGGTACAATGGAAACACCTCATTACTCAAGCAAAAGGTGTTTATTCTTCACCTAGTACTGCTGTAACAACAGAAACAAAAATGAAAAAACTCATGAGTGAGTGACTATTAAAGAAAAAATTATTTCTCAGTTCACAGAGTTTAGAAGTCTGAATTCAAGGCCTGGTGCTAAGAAGAAGCCTTTCTTTGGCTTTTTTCCAGTTTCCCGTAGCAGAGAGGAAAACCTCGTGGCTAGTGATGAACAGCCATGGCTTCTAATCAAAAGGTCTGCAGCTCAGATCCACCCGGCTGTCCTTGGAAACCAGGGAACAGGCAGAGTGAAAGAAGCACCCACGTTTGAAGGTCACGTTCACCGTCTTGTTTGTTCGTTCTGTCTCCAAGCATGAATCCATTGTTCCTCTTAATTTCTCTCAAGGTCAAGCATCCATCTATGCTTTCCTGAGGACTGTGGAAAAACAAGTGATAATCTGAAAATCATAAAACAAACACAAAGGAATCTGTGGGGACTTATATGGTAGCCAAGCCACCTCCAGAACCAAAATAGCAATTAAGATATTAACGCATCTGGGACCTGGCCATTGTGACCACCTACAGAAAACCCTGGTGGTGCAGTGGTTCAGCGCTACAGCTGCTTATCAGAAGGTTGGTGGTTCGAATCTATCAGATTCTCCTGGGAAAGCCTCCGGGACACTTCTACTGTCCTGTAGGGTCACTGTGAGTCAGAATCAATTCAACAGCAGTGGGTTTGTTGTTTTATGTTTTTGGTTTAAAGAAGGTTAATATTCTTCAGATTTCTAGGACTCATAAAACTTTATCCCCTTCTATAAAACCTCCAGCTAGTCTCCATCTTGGGAAGGCAAATTTGGTAGGAATCTATCCCACCTGTCTCCTGGTACATAGTAAAATGTCTCATGTCTCATTTCACCCCTGTCTCAGAGATTTGGCTTCTTGAGGCCGCTTAAGTTTGCAGAAACAACCATATGGGGCAGTTCTACTCTGTCCTATTTAAAAAAAAAAAAAAAAAAAAAACACTGCCACTGAGTCAATTCTGACTCACAGCAACTCTGTCCTATAGGCCTGCTTGAATCAAAATTGACTCAATGGAATGGGTTTGTTTTTCTTTTTTAGGTTCAGTAGCAGAGAATAGAGCCCCAGCGGTGCAGTGGTTAAGAGCTACGCCTGACAACTAAAGGCCAAGAGTTCGAATTCTATAGTTCTGCTCTGCCCAGAAGGTTGCTGTGAGTCAGAACTGACTCAACAGAAACAGGTAGAACCAGAGAACAATGATGGGGAACGAAGCCTCACGCAGGATGGTATCATTATCAGAACTGGGAACGCAGCTTAGGCAATTCATTTAAAGGGACAGTATCTCAATCGCATAGCGCTGCTGTAGCAGAATTACCACAAGTGGCTGGCTTTAACAAAGATAAATTTATTTCCTCACAGTGAAGTAGACTGAGAGGCCAAATTCAGGGCATCACCTCCAGGGGAAGACTTTCTCGGCTGGCTCTGATGGAAGGTCCTTGTCACTAACCCGCACCTAGACTGGGAGCTTCTGAGGTGCAGGGACCCCAGACTCTGCTTCTGGAGCTACTGTTCTGGTGTCTTGAGGTCCCAACTCTCTGCTTGCTTTCTTTTCCTTCTGTCCTGAGAAGTGCCCGAAGGCACAGTACAGTCTTACACGTTGAGTCCTGTTCCACTAACACAAATGCCACCCATCCTCCAGCATTAACTTCCTAGAGGCAGGGTTGACAGCGTGAGGGAACATCACACAGTACCAAGAATCGCTGCCTAACCGAATTGCTACACGGCGGGGACACACATCGATCCGTGACAGATGGGAAGAGGCAGCAGGTGCATGCGAGGAGTTCCTCTGTTCATTCTAGAACACTTGAAGTTTGACTATTTGATGTGTTACATAGATAGACATCCAGCAGCCAGACCTGAAGTTCAAAAGAGATTTTAGGCCAAGAGATAAAAATTGTGTTACTGGACCAACTTGGGTTTGGGCCACCTCCCTGAACTCAATCTCTGAGACAGAAGGTAAAGTATAGTAATCAAAGGTCTATTGTGTGTCAGCACACAAGAAACTGGGGAATGATCTTCTTCCAAAGCCTGACAGTCTACTAAGTCTACACGAAGGGCTTTTTAAAGGGTCCTTGGGGCTGGAAAAATACGGTATGGAATTCGTGAAGTTCTTTGGGTAGATCTGATCTGACCGATCCAGTTGTGTGGTCATCCAGCTGGGTCTGCGTACACTATCTGGTGTCATCTTGGAGAGTCATTTATCCTTCTTTAGTGCTCTAGTGGTTTATGACATGAGAAGTGACCTTTAGGGCACTCTTGAACGTACACACATACTTCAACATACTTCCTGAAAGCTCAGCGTCTCCTCAAGATGTCTGTGCTTATCAGGATAGTGCGTCACCGGCCTCTGGTTTCAATTGCAGAGATTAGTTTGAGCATCACAGTTAAGAAAACCTAACAAAACTCTTGCGAACCGTGGTGACATGGTGGTTAAGTGCTACGTCAGCTAACCAAAAGGCTGGCCATTCAAATTTACCAGGCACTCTTTGGAAACTCTATGGGGCAGTTCTACTCTGTCCCATCAGGCCACCTTGAGTTGGAACTGACTCGATGGCAGTGGGTTTTGTTTCGATTTTAACAAGACTCTATTCTGACTCCACCATCTCACTGTCTCTGTTTACTCCTGGAAAGTTATTTATCTTTTGTGTGTCACTTTCTTCCTCTGTAACATGGAGAAAATAATACCAATCTCAGGACATTGTTCTAAGGATTAAATACATTAATATGTGGAAGGTGCTTTAAAAAGTACGTGGCACAGAATGTCTAAAAACCTATTTCCCATTACTGTCAAGTCACTTATGACCGTAGCAACCCTATAGAACACAGTAGAATTGCCCCATGGAGTTTCCAAGAAGTGCCTGATGAATTCGAACTCCTGACCTTTTAGTTAACAGCCGTGGCCCTTAACCACCATGCCATGAGTTTTCACAGAAAACTAGAACCAGTGATGTATTGTTACTATTTTTACTGTTCTAGGTGACATTGATGGGAGTCTTGAAGCAATAAACTAAAGTAATAATGCCCAAATAACTCTATCTTCAGTATTTAATTATACAAGCCTTCTTATTTTTCGTGAGAATGAGTGAATAATGCATATTAGTATGCAGTTAATATTTTAATTCTCAAAATCAAGCTCATAAAAACAGCGAGTTAAAGATAGTGTGCACTATATCTTTGCTTTGTGTTCAAAATATTGTTATTTCATTTGTAAGAGCTGATTAATTAGACCGTTAAAGTAACATACTGACTTGACCTAGATTTTGAAGTAACTTGTAAGACAGCTGAAACCTCAAGTCTGTTAAACTGGGAGGGGCTTGGAAGTTCACTGGAAAAAGAAGGCACTTTATTCCCGAAGGTTCTATCTGGCCTTTCACTTTCCGAAGAGAAACAGGGCAAGTCTCTAAAAAATACGACTGCGAAAACCTCATCTATTTTTAATAGAGAAGCCTATTGATCTTGCTGCAGAATGTTCAATAGTTATTGGTGCAATAAAGCTGCAAAAAAAAAAATGTGAATGAAGTTTAACGAGGCTGGTTTTGAGCTGTCACATAAAAAATTCACTCCAGTTAATCCAACCTGTCTCTCAAAGTGGCCCTTCACAAAAGAAGGGAGTATCTCATCAGTGCAGCCTGTTCTGCTGTGCAGCGAAGGTGCTTCAGGGGTTCAACCGATGATAGTTTTCTGGAAGCAGATAATACCCTGAAAAAGCGTACTTGGATGAGAACCTCACAGCTTCTCTTTACAAAGGGATAAACAGTCAGATTCATGTGTTAAATGCAAAACCCAAGTAACATAAATAGTAAGATAACATTTTAAGGAACACTATTAAGTGATTTTATTGTTGTTGTTCTGGAAACTCTTCAATGCGTATTTTACATAAAGCTTCATCTCATTTTATTGTGCTTGTCCTAACAGTGAGCAATAGCATCTGTTTAAAAGTCTGATGAAATGTAACCGGCCTAGTCTGTGGAGAACACAAAGAGTTAAGGCAAGCTCTTCAAGATTCAAGCCAGAAATACACAAATGTCATTTTTAATAGGTCAGTTTTTCAATCTAGTCTGTGTATAGTCTAAAGCTTTGTAACGATCTAGATTATGTAACTAGACAGATTTAGGCAGAGGAGATTTTCAACTGTTCATCACAAGTTGCTCTATTCTGGTTTTAACAGTGTATTTCTTCTCTCTCATAAGGTACTATGAATAGAAAGCCACCTTCCTTTAAACTCATAAAGATCATAAAGACTCTTCAGCATTTTGTATATGGCCAAAGCACCTGAAACCGAAACGAATACTTGCCACAGGATAGAATTGACAATTTACAGTGGCATGTTCTGGAAAATAACATGTACCCTCTAGTCAGCCTCAATTTTATATAAATCCCAAACCAAACTCACTGCTGTTGAATTGATTCCAACTCATAGTGACCATAGAGGACATTGAGCTTCAAAGTCTGTAATCTTTATGAAAAAAGACCTGCTACAGCTTTCTCCTTTGGAGCAGCTGGGGAGTTTGAACCCCCAATCTTTTGGTTATTAGCCCAACGTTTTAATCACCTCGCTACCAGGGCTCCTCGGTTTTATATAAATCTCCCTGCAAGATGGGATTGAATTGAAAATATTTTTCCAAAGAGGCTGAATAAGTAAGCTGACAAGCTTATACTTCTGAAGCAACAGGCTGTAATGGCAGTTGATAATGTTAGAAAGGTAGTTGAGTCTGAATGGGAAACACAAGTCAATAGCGCTTTAGGACAAGCATCATTGAAGGAGTACTTCCTGAATTCTTACAGTAGCAGGAGATGACCCAGTCATAAACACCAAATAAGAAGGCTGAACACACATGAATCAAAATGTAAGTGAACAATCCAGTACAAAAAAAAAAAAAGAGCTTTGTAAAGGAGTGAAGCAAGTCTCAACTCCTTGAGGGTAGGACCATAAAGAAAGTTTATTTTTCTGATAAGTGACAATAGATAAATTCTATTCACTAAGACCATGTCTTTTTTCCAGCATGGTGGCTAGCCCAACCTGATTATACAAGACTTGACTCCCTTGAGGTTATTAGAAGTGTCTCTCTTCCCTGCTCTGGCTCCTCTGTGTTGGAGAAAACAGAGAACGCTGACTTCTTCTGTGCCTGTTGCCGGCCTGAGGCTGCCGTACTCTCCTGGAAGGCTGTGACTGCTGAGGTCTGTGCTCTCCTGGAAGGCTGTGACTGCTGAGCTCTGTGTGCTAAGTGTAGAACAAGTGCGGTTCCAACATGTAGTGACCTGCTGCTTCAATCCTAAAATTCTCAGAGGTCTTTTCCTCTTTATCATGTCTTTATTATACACAAGGAAACCCTGCTGGTGTAGTGGTTAAGTGCTATAGCTGCTAACCAAACGGTAGGCAGTTCGAATCCACCAGGCGCTCCTTAAAACCCCTAGGGAGCAGTTCTTTTCTGTTCTGTAGGGTCACTATGAGTCAGGATTCACTGAATTGCAGTGGGGTTGTTGTTATACACATGACCCTGACCTGGACAGAAGAAACTGAGATTGGGAGGTAAGGCTGGGAAACAAAACAGAGACGCCGGAGCAAGTCTCCTCCCAAAGGCTCACCGTGCAGCTTAATTGCTAAATAAATCCCAAAGACCCCTTGCAACAACAGGATAGTGACACATTTCCCAAAGCCCCTGAGGAAGTCATGTTGGTTGAAAAATCTCCAACTGATGTGAAACAATTTGGAGGAATTACTTAAAATCCATTGAGTAGGGCAAAGAGGCAACGTGGGTGGGTGATAGCAAAAAGCAACAGAAACTAAATAGGCAGTACGTAAGCAAGAAAACAGTACACATCCTGAGTACAGAAGGTTGCTAAAAAAGAGGAAGGCCGTCAATAAGGTGAATTGACGCAGTGACGACAACAATGGACTCAAATACAGTCACAACCGCGAGAACGGAGCAGGACCGGACAGTGTTCTGCTCTGTTGCGTACAGGGTTGCTGTGAATGCAGAACGGACTCAAAGGCTCCTGACAAAAATAACCATACATAGCATGTGTGTGTGTGTGTGTGTGTGTGTGTGTGTGTAGACAGAGTGTGTCCACGTCACACCCATAGAATTTAAGCTTCACCAAAGAAATGTTTTCTGTCTTTCCTCTTTTCTATCTCTCAGCACCTACAGCAGTGCCTGGCACGTAACAGAGTCTCAATAAACACTTGTTAAATCGATCAGTCATTATAGTCAAACGAAGAAAGAGTCCCAAATTGATGCCAGTGATAAAATCACCGCAGTCCTTCAGCTCAGCACTGGATGAGGAAGCGGTAGGCCCTGATGGCGTTTCTCACAAACACCCAAAACCTCCTTTTGGTTCCTGGTGGGTCCCTCTCATTCCTCCGTTCATGTGTTTGTGTATCCAGCCAGGAAACCCTGGTGGTTAGCGCTGTGGCTGCTAACCGAAAGGTTGGCAGTTTGACTCTGCCAGGTGCTCCTTGGAAACTCTGTGGGGCAGTTGTATTCTGACCTATAGGGTCGCTGTGAGTCGGAATCGACTCGACTGTACTGGGTTTTGAACAGTTTTCTTAATCACACTTTAAATGTAGCAGAGAACAGGATTTTTCATCTGAAGTTCCGCGGCCGACCGCACGATGGCGCTAGGGCCGCACCGCAAACGCGGACGCCGCCGTGCAGCGCGATCCCCTCGGCGCGGCTGCCGCGGGTCCTCCGCCTGCCCGGCTTCTGGACCGTGTTTCCTCCCAGGTCCTCTTTTGCAGCCAGTCAAGCTTGACACGTTTAATACTTGCCAAGAAGCTGTCAGACGGGAAGTGGGGTCCTGCCCACCTGAAGCTGGTATTTCTTTGTTCTGTGACAGGCCAATTTTATGTATTTCTCTCGCGGGGATGGGGGGAAGGTCCATTGATGTGAACACTTTGAACGCTGTCTAAAAGTGTACTTTCTTAGTTTGAGATACTCACATTTTTATTTTTGTTTCATTCACCTTCCAAGTGAAACTATTCGTTCCTCTAAAAAACAACCAGCAAAGCGAATGATGGCCTTCTGTAAGTTACTGGACTCCTCACCGGTGAGGATGGGGAGACCTCAGGCTTTGCCAGCACGTGCAAAGAATAGACCAGTATGAGGTATGTAGACACCTACATTCAAAGCCAGTGGGGACACTTGGAGGACAAAAAGAAGTTACTAAGAAAGCACCTAAGCCTTATTAATTAAAAGTCAATTCAGCGAGTAGATAATTAATGCGTTTTTTTAAAACAGAAAGGAACAAAGGTTTTCATTAAACTAAGTTGATTTTTTATTTATTTACTTACTTGGTAAATTAAGGTACGTACTATGTATACTGGGATGTCCTAATATTTGTTTCTTTTTAAACAATTTTATTGAGGTATGATTTGGAATTAATAAAGTGTGTCCATTTTAAGGATATAGTCAAATGAGTTTTGACAAATGTTTATAGTATTGTAAGCTCCACAATAATCAAGATGCAGAACATCCCAACACTGGAGATTGTTTTCTCATACTCCCTAGAAATCAGATATCCTTTCTACCTGATTTCTGTTACTTGGTAATATTTGTATTTGGCCTTAAATTTTATACAAGTGATTTATACAGTATATATCCTTCTATGGCTAACTCTTTTGCTCAGTACAATGGTTTTTATATTCATCCAGACTATATGCTGTATCAGCAGTTTCTTTTATTTTTTTATTGCTGTACAGGGTTCAATTCTATAAATATCATACAATATTTATTCCTTTATTGTTGGACCTTTGAATTATTTCAGTTTTGGCTATTGTAACCAAAGCAGCCATGAACATTGTCAGTATTTTTGTAGACTTATTTGAAACATAAGTCTGAAAAATATAGGTATTTGGGTAAATACTCAAAATATGACATATAATTTGGTTGGTGTAGTACCACCTTTTTTCTTTCCAAATTCAGATATATTTATATTTATATTTGGGTAAATGTCACTGCTAAGTATTTACCCAAAATTCTTTCAAATACTTTGGGTACATACTAGGAATGTGGTTGTTGGGTTATAGAGTAGGTGCATGTGTCTAACTTTATAAGACACTGCTAAACAGTTTTTGAAATACCTGAACAGTTCTAGAATGTTCAGCAGTGTTTATGGAGGTTTCAGGTGCTCCTTTGCCTGTGCTGGGTGTTGGCGGTTTTGAAAATTTTAGCTGTTCTAGTGTTTGTGAGCAGTGTTATTTTGTTTCAGTTATAATTTTCAACTCCTTGATAACTATTGGTGTCAAGTATCTTTTCACAGGACTCTTGGCCACTTATGGAAATTTTTTTCTGAAGTGTCTATTTAATTTTTGCCCATTTTAAATTTGAGTTCTTTTTTTAAATTGATTTATAGGAATTATTTCTGTAATTTGGATATAAATCATTGTCAGACACATATTTTTCAAAACTTTTCTCAGTCTATGGATTTACTTTTCTTGACATTGTGTGATGGATTTTTAACTTTGATAAAAGCTAATTTTCAAAATTTTCTTTTAAAATTTGTGTTTCTTTGCATCCTCTCTGAGAAATCAAATCCACCCAAAGTTGCTAAGACATTTTACTATATTTTCTTCCAGAAGCTTTCTTTTTTTAGCTTTTCTGTTTAAGTCATACTATACTAGGTCATTTTCTTTTTCATATAAATTTTAGAATTGGCTTTCAGTTTCTATCCAGGGGAGGAAAAAAAAAAAAAACTGATTGAGATTGAATTGAATATCTAATAAGTAGCCTTTTAAATAGTTAATTTATAAAAACCCACTTCTTGCTGAGAAAGTCTCATTTCCAAGCCGTTGTAATTTCCCCAAAACTGAGTTGTGCTAGAAAGAGGTATTACATAGGCTAAACCAGATCAGAATTCACTTTGAAAATCTTTGAAATCATCCAATCCATTTAAGCTACTTTGCCTTAGAGGGAAAATAATCCAAGTCTAGGGAAAAAAAAATTCTGACATTAAAAAAAAAACAGTACATGCTTATGGTAAATAAACCCATAACTTCAAAAATGCTGGAGATGCTTTTTATAAAGCTTCTCATTTCCATTTTATTTAATTATTTAGTTTCTAAATACATCTATGAGGATTAGATTTAATAGAAAAAAGGCTTTTAAGATGGTATATTCAAAGTATTGAAAATTTAAAAACAATCAGTCTTCTTCATATATATCTCCTATTATCCACATTAATTATACACTAGTAATATGAGTACATATGTGTGTGTGTATACACACACACACACAGAATATTTGAAAAATAACCCACACAAAAGAAAACACCTGGCATATTTTAGTGTTCAGATGTTTTCACTCTTGAGTTATTCTCAGCTTTGTTTGTGGCTCTTTGCACATGAGATTCTTCAGTGGTCAGAGAATAGCAGCCAGAGAGCCAAGTCTGAAACGTGTCACAGCCCTGCGCTTCTTTCAGATACCTTGTGCCAAGACAGCAAGACACTTGGGGAGAAAAGCACGCCAGTGGCCATCCTTTTCCTGTTATTACTCCACTCCAGAGCCTCCCTAGTTTTCTGAGATAGAGGCACTTGGTTCGTGTCACACTGCCTCTTATCTTTCCACATTCAAAGTGGTGAGAAATCTAAGATAAAAGAACTACTGTCTATAGCATCAGACAACAGTAAGAAAACTGCACCTCCCTCCAGAAGGCTAGTCTACATGTTCAAGGTGCCATCTGCTGGGATTGTCAGGGAGCACAAAAATAAAACATTTGTGATTCCCATGTGTCTTCTGAAAACCCTGGTGGTGTAGGGGTTAAGTAGTATGGCTGCTAACCAAAAGGCTGGCAGTTTGAATCAGCAGGCACTCCTTGGAAACTCTATAGGGCAGTTCCACTCTGTACTATAGGGTCGCTATGAGTTGGAATTGACTTGATGGCACTCGGCTTAGATTTTTGGTTTGCTTGTTTTGTGCTCCTCCCATCAATGTATTTTTCCCCTCCAGTTAGTATTTCTGAAGTTGGGATGCGTTGAAAGATCTATGTTACATTTAACACGGTAACTCATGTTTTCTTCCTCCATCCAAGAAATACATAACAAAGTTTGTTATAAGGAAATTAGCACAACAAAGCTTGCAAGACTAACTCTGTTATGGGAGTTGGGTAAAGACTCCAAAGAAATAAATATAATGGATTATGAAAATCCATAAAAGGAATGATTCATAGTCATTAAAAGTTACCTGTATGAAAATGTTTAATGATGACTGGAATTGTTGATAAAAGAATATTAATGGAGGGAAAAGAGCAGCAAAACAAATTTACCATTTAACCTCAGACTAAATTACTCTTGTATCCTGGTTACTACTACCAGTGTGGGATTTGCAGGAGAAAAAGACTAGATCCAAGTCCTGTCAATACCCTTACCTCCTATGTGATGCTAGGAAAGTTAGTTGTTTGCCCTAGGCCTCAATTTCCTTATTGAATAATGTTAAATGTAATAGAAGAGTGCTGTGAAAATTAATTTACTATGAAATCCTCAGAACAGTTTTTGGCATAGACTATGCTTTGCTCTTGATGGAAATAGATAATGTGTTTACAAAAAATAAGTAAATCATGGCAAAAATCAAGTGTGTGTTTGTGAGAAAATAACTGAATTCTTTGGTACACGTTTTTGCATTCTTTAATTTTGTAGCAAGCTAAACCAAAAGCTACCACCACTGAGTCAGTTCCGATTCAGAGCGACCCTATAGGACAGAGTAGAACTGCTCCGTAGAGTTTCCAAGGAGCACCTGGCAGATTCAAACTGCTAGCCTTTTGGCTCTCAGATGTAGCACTTCAGCACTACACTACCAGGGTTCCCTAACTTTCTAGGAGGGAGGAGGGGGGGAAACCACTGCAATCTAGTGGATTCCGACTCATAGCGACCCTATAGGACAGAGGAGAACTGCTCCATAGAGTTTCCAAGGAGTGCCTGGCAGATTCGAACTGCTGACCTTTTGGTTGACAGACATAGAACATAATTATTCCAAAACTTAGGAAAATAAACTAAAAATCTGAAGAACAGATAATAACATTAGTGCTGGTGGGTCAGTGAGGCAAAGACAAACACCAAGAAGACAGTTAAGTGCGTCAGACCCTAATGCACACATCGGAGGTTGTAGCAAGCTCTCAGAAACATAGCTACTCCCTCTGAGACCAGTCTCCTGGTTTTTCCTGAGAAGTACATTAGCTCTGTTCAAAGCTCTGGACAGCTGGAACATCCTGGTGGAGTATTGCTGGGAAAAGTACCTATATGGAGTTTTAAAACGAGTGAAAAATAACTCAGGAAAAGTGATGGATGTGTACTTCCTGCAGCCAGATGTGATCTTGAATTGTCCAAGTCCCTGAGACTTGCCAAAGTTTAACATTTCCTAAAAGTCTCTGGGCAGTAAATGGTAAAGTGCTTGGCTGCTAACTGGAAGATTGGTGGTCTGAGCTCACTTGAAGGTACCATGAAAGAAAGTCCTGGCAATCTGCTTCCAAACTCCTCTGACACCCAAGGGGCCTCCATGAATCAGAATTTACTCAACGGCAGCTGTTTTGGGGTTTTTTTGTTTGTTCGTTTTTATTTTTAACATTTCCTAACATATGTGCACCAGTTAGAGGTGGGAATAACTATTCCTGACACCTGAGTTATGGCTTTCCCTGAAAATCCCTTGAAACCAATTCTTATTTATACAATAATGAAAGGGAAAGCTGTAAGAAAGAAATTGTTAGAAAGTTAGAAAAAGATGTTATAATGCTTAACTCCATACAATGACAGTTCAAAAACACCCAAAGCTGTTGCCATTGGGTTGATTCAAATTTATTGTGACCCTATAGGACAGGGTAGACTTGTTTCCTAGTTTCCAAGAAGGGGCTAGTGGATTTGAACAGCTGACCTTTTGGTTAACTGCTGTAGCTCTTAACCACTGCACCACCACGGCAGTTAGGAAACATAAAGTTTACCAGTTTGAACAAAACATAACTGTGCACATACATTGCACTTGTGTAATTCTATAAAAGATAAAGATCTGTTAAACTGGTACATAAAAGTTGAATATAATTGCTGCAATTTTACATGCTTAAAACTACACCAGGGAAAGAATCAACACCTTGGGATCAAGGCTGTGTCTTGCGATTTCTGTCTTCTTGGCACCAAACAGTAATTTATACGTACACAGCAGCTATGCCTGTGCAGCCTCATGTTACCCGGTTTTTGTGGAGTCGATTCTGTTACCTGGCAATCCCGTAAACATCAGAGTAGAGCTGTGCTCCCAGGGTGTTCAGTGGTCACTGTTTCAGAAAAGTCTCCCGAGTGGACTCAAACCTGCCCCCTTTTGGTCAGCAGTGGAGCACACACAGTAACATCTTACACACCCAGAGACTCCTAATCTTAACCAGAAATGACACTCTCTATTTTCTTTAATAAACCTGTGTTTGATTCCACTCTCACTTCCCACCAGCCTGTTCTGGCTGCTCAACCTAAATCACTGTTGCACCTGTCTTTCTTCAGCTCCAAAGTCAAACATGGCAGCAAAACTTCTGGGTTTGATGGGGTGGGGGTTGAGGACATAAAGGGTGCTAAAACCAACAAAAAACCAAACCCTGCTGTCGAGTCAGGTCTGACTCATAACGACTCTGTAGGTCAGAGTAGAACTGCCCCATAGTTTCCAAGGAACTCCTGCAGATTTGAACTGCCAACCGTTTGGCTAGCAGACATAGCACTTAACCCACTAGGCCACTAGGGTTCCCTAGAGGGCACCGGTCATCTGAAAACATTGGCACCTGCTGTGATGTGATAGCCCAGGCTCTCACGGTGGTTGTTATTTCTGACACATTCTTGGGGCATATGAATGTTTTCCCAGGATGTAAACCTCAATACCAAGAGGCCACTCTTTCCAAGGATCACTGCCCTGCAGTGATGGTCTTTTGGAAGGAGTGATCTTTGGGCTTTCCACACCCCAGGCTTCTCGATTTTGGTCCCAGAATAACAGTTAATGTTTTAATCAGGCTAAGTTGCTTCCTCAGGTGTCAAAGAAAAAGATGAAAAGAATGCAAAGAATCTTTTACTCTGTCAATAAATCCAAATTTTACATTTCCTTGATGAGACCTCAAAACTTACATGTGGATAGCAGGGACTAAATGGTAACTGTTTCCTATTGCATGAGTAAATACTAAAAGCCTTCAGTCTCCTCTCTTTGCCTCACCCTGTCACCCACACCTCAACTGGATCAGACAGATGGTGACCACATGACCACCAAGGAGTCATATACCAAGAAAATCAAAGTATAGGGGCATACTTAAATTCCTAAATATTTATCTATTTTAATTTCTCTCTTACACATTCTGCCAGGACTGGCTGCATAATTTGCAGGGTCCACAGTGAAATGACAACATGGACACTGTTTTTTTAAAGACTTATGTTAAGAACTTCAAGACAGTGACAAGAACAGGGGCCATTTGTCACTCTAAAGTATGGGCCATGTGCCACTGCAGTGGTCACCTACCTGTGAGCCAGCCTGGACCACTTCCCTAGTTTGTGTTCTCATTACCTCATTTGTTATTCGACAACCTACCTCCTCGATGTTGCTGCTTCTTTGGATTTCTCCCATCAGAATCATCCCATATGCACCCACCATGCATGATGTGTCTAAAGTAGACAGCTTTTGGTCGCATCCCTGTTTAAACCCTGTTGGAAAATGGGAAACCAGTCTATCACGCAGTCTTCCAACCCCTGCTGGACTTCCTAATCAGAATCCCTGTGCCCTTATCCCCTATGGGCACTGAGAACTGATCTTCTCTCTCTCTTTCTCTCTCTCTCTCTCTCTCTCTATCTCCTCCCACCAACCCCCAGTTTCTTTTTATTGGGAAATCTCTGTTTGGGCACACAGTAGCTTCTCTGTTGTGCTTATGTGAGGTAACCATTTGGAATGTCCAAATCTATTTTCATATGTTTCTGGTGAGGTCAGAATGGGGTCCCCTCATCAGTGGCACAAGAAGGACTCAGGAAAAAAAAAGCAATCCTCTGTTGGCTGCGGGGAGTGACCCGCTGGCCTAAAGGGACCAGTGTCGCTACAGAAACTAACCTTGCTCTGTCTCTTGTTTATATGAGTAAAGCACTGTTCCACCCAGCAACTGCGTGTGTTGTGCTGTTTGTGATCCTGGACCTTGGGTCGATAGTTTGGGTTAGCACAGTAGGCAAGATCAACAGACTGTTACATAAATCCTCGACAAGATCATATTTAAGTTCTAAACGTGAACTTCAAGGCACTCCTTGATCAATCTCTACCTTACTGATCTCCAGCTCTCGCTACTTCCTGCTTCAAATGATATGCTCTAAGTGTTGAAAAAGGAAGCTGCTTAGATATTATGGATTCACTCTTCCAGCACCCCCTGCACAGTGGAGAAGGAGGTGATCTTATGAAGGGATTTACAGTCCCACACTCATCTTCTCTAACATAATCTGCTCTGTTAACCACAAGCAGAGATTAGGATTTACAGCATCCAAAAATCCCTAAACAGAGGGCAATCACAGAATACAGAATACAGGAAATCCTGGCCCAGCTTTACTACACACATTTTTGGGGAGACACAGTTCAATCCATGACATGCTCTAAGCATTTCTTAGATATTTGAGCCACTGGCTCCTTAACCCAACTTCTCACGCAGAACTAAAAGGCCCGTATCATGAAGAGCCTCACAGATGATGTCAAGCGTTTGACTTGGTTTTGCTAAGTGATGAGTGGTCACTGGGGGAATGACTATCTCAAGTGAGTGGACTTTCGAAGTCATCTAACTTTCTACTTAAGAAACCGTGATCATCTTCTGCAACTTTTCTTCGGAGAGAAGCCAACGCCCACTGCTCATTTCTGAATCAGGATCTGCTGTTGTTGTTCCTGTTTTAGTGGAGGGTCCTATGTGGGTTTATTGTTTAGGTAAGAGTACAATTCTCTTCTTCTCAATGTTCCTCTAAGAAATCAGATGCCAATTAGAGGATAAAATGTTCCACAGTCTATGTGTATGGAGAGGCTTAACCTTTTCGTACCTCTCTATAGTGTACGAGCTGGCGGTCTCGTTGGTTAAGAACTCAGCTGCTCTCACACACCAGCAGCACCTTGGAAACCCGATGGGGAAGTCCCGCTCTGTCCTGTAGGGCTACCATGAGTCTGAATTGACTCACTGAGAACAGATTTAGTTCTGTGATATAGTACACGAAACATTTTCAGCTTGATCTCCTTACGATAGCTGGGGTAGGAATTAAAATAACCCTGGTGGTATAGCAGTTAAGTGTTATGACTGCAAATCAAAAGGTCAGCAGTTCTAATCCACTAAATGCTCCTTGGAAACAATATGGGACAGTTACACACTGTCTTCTGTCCTGTAGGGTCACTGTGCATCAGAATCAATTCGACAGCAATGTTTTTTGTTTTGTTTTGTTTTTTAATTCTAAAATGAAGAAAATGAAACTCAGTGTTTGTGTCCTTTGAGTTCAAAGAGGGACAGAACCCAGGTCACGAAGGCTTCAGAAAGCATGTTCTTTCGTCCCTGTGTCTCCTCTTTCACCCTGCAGGTATAGATTTGTATTAATGAGTAAGAACACTCACACGTGCACTGTAACTAACATGAGAATATTGTTTTTGAATTATTGTTATTATTTTTAAAGACACTCAGGACTTGGAGAGCCTGAAACCAATGGCATTTTCTGTTTAAATAAAGTTTCAACTGGTCCCTTGAAATCCCCTATGCCCTCCTGAGGCCTCGTGTGTGACTGGATGCAGGCAGTCTACACGGTGCAGGGGACCCGCTCACGGCTCCTCAGCCTACGGTGAGCACAGCTGGCTACAGTGGTGGAAAAACCAGCCCAGGGAATAGGCTCTGAAATTGGCATTGAGGCTTTGGCAGCAGACTGGCTGATCAGGATAGTGAAAGACAAGCTAAAATACAAAGTACAGCTTGTTTTTGTTTTTTTTTTTTAAATAAAAAAAAAATCATTAATTTTTAGTAGTGGAGACAGATGTTTCTTGAAGTGGCAAGAGATTTGCAAAGCAGAACGTTGTGCCACTTACTGTAATTGCTTTATTAATATTGTATATATTTATGGCTTCTATCTTTTGGCTTGTAGCATCTCTTATTTTAAATAAGTGACTTTGGTTTCCCAATGATTGGCAGTTAATCTTTGCATCAGAGATCTTTTGAGTTGTATATTCAGCTTTCCTTCTGCCTAGGGAATTATTTCCTATGAAGCCACATTCATGTTTGCTCTTCTCGCACTTAGGAGCCCTCTGGGGGGCACTGTGACATCGTCACAGACACTAGTCCTAGATACACAAGGGAAGCCAGGTTGCTAAGTTATAAACATCCTGCTACATGCCCATCCCTGCACCAGAAATGACTTATATCCCTAGCCAAGTCTCGGGGCAAAACGTCAGCTACAATATCCTGAGAATGATTTTAGAGATTCTCATTTAGGCTCTTGAAGCGACTGGGTCATTCAAGAGTGTCAACTTTGCAAAAGACTTATCTTAAGGCCTTTTTGATGCTTGGTTTGTTGTGCGTCAAAGTTATTAAAAAACAAACAAAGTAATCCTATTGCCATCGAGTTGAATCTGACTCATAGCGACCCTATAGGACAGAGTAGAACTGCCCCCATAGGGTTTCTAAGGAGTGGAATTCAAATCCTGGTGGATCTGAACTGCTGACGTTTGGTTAGCAGCTGTAGCACTTAATCATTACAACACTAAAGTTATATATGTAGACCATATATAGTGGCCTTCCAGTATATCACTAAGAGGAATCCCTGGTAAGGAGCAGTCAGTTTGGTCTGATTTGGTTTCATATCACTAAAAAAGGAAAAGAAGCAACTAACTATGAAACAAACAAGTGCAAGTTAAATTTGGAGTTGATATCTTCCAAAGAGATTTGGTAGGGTGCCCAGAGGCTATTGTGTTTCTTTCCTACCCTTCCCAGGCCCTTTTAAGTGGTTCTTAGTTTTTCTTACATATCCCGTCAATAGTCAGTGTCCTGAGTAGGCCGGAATGCCGATCTTTCTGAGGTGAGGCCAGAAAGGGGGTTTGGTAGGAGAAGTTTTAGTCTGAGTTTGGTCATTGACATCGCTGTTGCTATTGTTGTTATAATTTGTTTCAGGACTGCTCCTAACGACAGCCTATTGGGTAAGTGCAGGCCCCACACAGCCCCAGGCCCGAAGAGGCCGTGAACAAAACAGCAAAGACTACCGGGAGATCCAGTCACTGAGTCTTTTCTGAGCACTACCGGGACCTCCTGTGGAAGGGTGGGGGGTGGCACCCTGTGCTGTGAATACGGCTATGGGTGCTACCTTGTCAGAATCAAGCTCCTTTCTGCAAACTCTCATACTGAAGGCCTCCACACTTGTGGAAAAGAAACATCTTTCTTTAATTCGCGGCTCTAGGAGAAAGCCTACTCAATATTTAATTTTAATCTAACATGTCACATTTTCCCCATCCCAGGAAATAGCCCACCCGTTTATGCATAATTCAGTGTAGTGGACAGGCCCTCGTCTGCTGTAAAGGAAACGCTGTTGAGAGCTGAGGCCCTGCAGCCGGCACAGCCACCTTCTCAGTGACTTGGGATTAAGGAATTTTCAAGTTGATTGACATACAGAGTTTCTATAGAGACAGAAACTACTGAGTGGAAAAGGGAAAAACATTAAAATGCAATAGAAACATGTAAAATCTGGAAGACAGACAAATGAGGTGGATGTTTAGAAACTACATCAGAAATAAATCAGCGCAGTGGAGAGGAAATCACAGACAACTTGCCACGCTTCACTCTTCATCTGTGCCGGCGGCATTTCCCACCAGTGAGTGGGAAAGGGCTGCTAGAACAAGAGACAGAAACAGGATTACAGATGTACTTCCAAGATACTCCGCTGTTGTTGTCTTTAGAGTTGTTTGAACATACTAGGAAATTTAGTCAACATTCGTTTTTTCCTTTTCATGATCTAAAAGTCCCCAAAGATAAGGAATTCCTGGGACCTGCATTCAACTATGACGAATCTACAAGGTGACCATTGTTCTGAATCTTCAGCAATTAATATCCTAAATCTCATGGATTGAATTACTTTGCTCCCAAAATTTGTGTAACAACTGTAGCTAGCCCGTGATTCCTTGATGTCCACCAGGTGGGAAATCCCACCTCTCCATATTAATGAGGATAGTTGGGCAGCAGCTGGGTTGGCGGCGCAGGACTCAATGTGTAGGATTGTTTTGTGACCTGGGGCAGCCTCCTGAAGTACAAAACAAGCTGGCAGAGAGATTTGGGGACATCATACCACCAAGAAGCTGTGCCGGAAGCTGATTGCATACTTTGGGAAGGACCACAGTCCCTCCGTCTTGGAAGCTTCCAGTCCAGGGGAGATGGACAACAAAGACCTTCCTCCAGATCCAGCAAAGAAAGCCTTACCCTGGAACTGACATCTGAAATGGGACATTCAGCTTACGGGACTGTGATAAAATGCAGTTTCTCCTTTCAAAGCCATCCACTGTGGTATTTTCCATTAAAGCAGCAATAGCTGACTAAGAAATCACCACTCAAAAATTTTAATTTCTCTTCTTAAAAAGGAGACCTGGTGGTACAGTGGTTAAGAGTTCACCTACTAACCAATAAGGTTGGTAGTTCAAATCCACTAGCAGCTCCTTGGAAACCCTATGGAGCAGTTCTACTCTGTCCCAGAGGGTGGCTATGAGTTACAACCCACCTGACAGCTAGGGATTTTTACTTCTTTTTTTTAAAAAAAGAAAAAAAGAGTTCAATTCTATTATGCTAATAAAAGTGAAAAAGTTAGGGGAGGAGAAATATGTAGAAGTTACATTTTCTGCTTAAGTTAGTAATATCCTACAGGCACAAAGAGATTATTTATAAAGGCCAGGTTAACATATAACATTATTAAAATACTGTCATTCCCTCAAGCTGCTCATACTGCACAACCAATCTGACACATTAACATACTGCATAGTTAAAAGGCTGCACTTGCTACATTTTCCACAGATTTTGTTTCATTTAAAATATTGTGTACAAAAAAAGTCATGTTCAAGATACTGCTTAGCCACAACACCCCTGAAGTGCTTTGACAGCTATAAGACTTTTTTTTTTAACTAGTAGAGCCGTGTACACATGCGTTTATTCATCCTTACTGACTTTATTCTGTATCACTTACCAACACTTTATTTCATTTCTCCTAGTGATTGGTTTTTATGATGTGTATTTTTTCTTTGTGGGAACAAAGACTTCCAAATGGCTACCATGGATCAGATGCTGCTCTCACTGTCTTTCTGCTGCTGATGTCCTGGCTCACAGTTCCATGTCTCCTTTAAAAAAGAGAGACAAAATGACAAGAGAGATAGAAATGAAGGAAAGAAGGAGTGGGAAGGGAAGGAGGGTAGAGGAAAGGAAGGAAGGGAGAGACAAAAAAGGAAGAGAGAAAGAGGGAAAGAAGGAAGGAAGGAAAGAAGAAAATGAGAGAGAAAGGAAGAACAAGACTCGTGAATATTTTCTGTATAATTTGCCATTTTCTTCGATTCCAAGATGTGCAATTCTCAAGAATATTATGTTCCTCAGTATTCTCTTTCAATAAAGCCACAGGACATAGCTGTTGGGCAGAGAAACTAAATGTCATGAATTCAGTGCCCTACTACTTGGCAGGAAACTCTGCCTGCGTGCTTTTTTATGGAAAGCTTTCTTCCTTCCCTTTCTTATTGTGCTTTTTTCAACAAAAGTTAGACGGTAATAACTAGTGCATTTACACACCACAGTTAATGATTGTAATAGTATAAGGTAAGAGGATAAATACTTATTAACATGAAAAAGTACAGTATAACCCTACAATGAATAGAAAAAAATCATTTCAGCAGTTAATGAAAACATGGAGAAATTTGACAGAATTACTTAGGGGAAGAAAATCACTTGCATGCCTCCTGGGGGTAAATTAACTGGGTGTGTATGTGTTTAATCCTTTCAAGGCTGTGAATATAATTGTTATAAACTGCCACCCTTCTTGCCTCCTACCCAAGTCTGAGTAGGCACCCCTCAGTTCCATCCTACCCTCTGGTAGCCAATTTGAGTTTCTCTTCCCAAGATGCACCACAATGCCCACAAGAAAAGAGGCTAATCATGCCCTCCTAGGAAATTCTACATTTTGTTCCCTAGGGTTAATTGTTGATCAAATAGTGGCCAATCAGAGCAGTAGCCATTCGGGCGAAGAGAAAACAGGGCAGGGCTATGGATAAAATAAGCAAAAAAAGGATACTTTCAACCAAGATTCTGTAAATCATCTAGATTCCTTTGTTATTTATTAATTAACACTGTCTAATTGTATGTCTTTTGATATTGTACTCTTATATTAACTTACTGGTCCTGCCAAATTTAATAGAATTTTAACATATACATTTTTTAGCAGTCTTGGTATTCTCACTTACTGTGTAACAGAGAGCCAATCTATCAAGCCTTAGGTCAATAAAATAATTTTAGTGAAACACATTAGGAGGTAATTGAACCAGGTCAGTAACTCGGACGTCTAGGGCTGGGATTTGAAACTTTCTGCTTAGAAATGTCACGAAAGCCAAGAGATTCTCCGAAGGCAATCAATTTAGGGAGAGAAGTCGTTTGGTAATTCTTGTAAGTGGAGAGGAATCCCTCAACTACACTGGCCTTTAGTTGAATCATAGCACCTACGGAAGAAAGGGACAAGGTAAAGTGGCCACGACGAGGGATTTCTCTGATTTAGGTTGCATTTTGAGATTGTGATTATTATCAGAAGAGGAAATAAAAAAATGTTTCAGAAGGAGAGAACATAGACGTAGCACTTCAGGGCGCTTGATAACACAGACGTTAGCAAAAGAGATGCCAGTTAAGTCTAGACTAGAAATACGTGGCATTCAACTGCCAGAGAATCTAAAAAGTTCCGCCCGAAGAATGGGAGATGCTGGAATGTGCAAGCAATCACAGAAAGAAAGGAAAGGTGACTGTGTGAGAAGCTGTGTCACTTAGGTCACCGAGGAAATAGACACAGAAGTGGAATTTGGAATAGAAAAAGTTTATTGAGGGAGCAGAGGTGGCAACACCTGGGAAGGGCGAAGGGGGAAATCAGTAGGTTTGGCCAAGGACAGTTGTCAGTGCTGATCCTGGTGAAAGGAAAGCAGAGAGAAGCAGGGTTGGGCAGGGGACATGAAGACAAACTCTTGGCCAAGCCAGCAGGAGGTGCTGACAAAAATGGTCAGGCCCTTGCCACGCTCAGGCGTTGGCTGGAGATTGATGGCCCAGAGATACTGTGGCCTTGGCACAAAAGCTGAGCTTCTTTGTCCTAGCACCTGGAGAGTGTCAGCTAATTGGCTTGCTTGTCACCAAACAGCAAATTTTTCCTCACCCGACTTAGGTGTGCGCTTCCATGTTATTTGAGTTGTCTGTAAAATGCAGGTAGCACCTTTATAAACCTTTACAAACCAGATTTTTAAAAAACCCACAAAAGCAAACCAAATAAGGATGTATCTAAGAGTTAGAAGTAGCATCATTCAGAAGGACCATCGTGAATGCACAGGCTTAAAGGAATTGCATCAAGCGTGTTGAAGTGGGAGGCCTGAGGAAAATGTTCAACACCTGAACAGGGCCTTTAATGCTATCCTTTTCAGCACAAGAAGGAAAACAAATTAAAAACTGCTTGAAATTCCTAGGTGGTGTGGTGGTTACATGCTACAGCTCGTAACCAGTAAGTCAGCAGTTCAAATCTGCCAGGCGCTCCTTGGAATCTCTATGGCACAATTCTTTTCAGTTCTATAGAGTTGCTATGGGTTGGAATTGATTAGAAGGCAGTGAAGTGTTTTTTTTTTTTTGTTTTGGCATAATAAATGAGGAACCCCTGTTGGCATAGCGGTTAAGAGCTAAGGCTGCTAGCCAAAAGTTCAGTAGTTCAAATGCACCAGGCACTCCCTGGAATCTCTGTGGGGTGGTTCTGCTCTGTACTACAGAGTCGCTATGAGTTAGAATTGACTCAGTGACAATGGGTTTGGTTCTTTGGCTATAGCAGATGGCATAGCAAGAATTAATGGCTTTTCTGATTCTGTGTTATTTACCAAAGAGGGAAACACAGAGAAGAGGAAAACTAGCATAAGGTAAAGACAACTGAGGCTGGGAATTCATGAAACATTCTATTAAATCACTCAAGGGTTCTGTGAGTTTTGTCTTCTGGAACCAGGATGTTCAGAAGGGTACGGATAAATTTTCCAAAGTATAACTAGTTCTCTTTTAGGTACATTTGAGAAGATAAAATATACTAAGCAATGAAGTAAATCAATACCATAGCATTTTTCTGAAAAAAAGAAAGAAAACGCGTTGTAAAAGGTTTTCCAGTAAAAGTGTCCTATCTTTAAACTTGAATAAGTTGTGTAAATGATACTGTTTTAATTGTTTTGTTACTTTGAAGTACATCTGATGGCATTATGTATAGAAAAGAACTTCATTCAGGTAAATGGTCACCATGGTACCTTCCAAATGGGACCAAAAACAAACAGCTGTCATAGCCTGGTGTCTTTCGTCATTGACGGTCACAGCCTCTCTTTGCATTCACCTCATATGCATGGGAAAGCTGCCCAATGAATAAGAAAGACCAATTCTACCAGAAACAGTAGAATCGTAGTATTGGTGAAGAATGTAGAGTATATCACAGAATATCAAAAAAACTAGAAGAAATACAACTAGAATGTTCCTTAAAAGCAAGGGTGATGAAACGGCATCTCTCATATTTTGGACATGTTATTAGGAAGGACAAGTCTCTAGAGACGGACATCATGCTTGGCAAAGCAGAGGGCCAGCAAAAAAGTGGAACACCCTCAATAAGGTACCTTGACACAGTGGCTGTAATAATGAGCTCAAGCACAGCAACAATTGTGAGAAAGGGACAGGACAGACAAGGTTTCATTCTGCTGTTCATAGGGTCACCACGAGTCGGAATTGACTCGATGGCACATAACAAGAATGACAAGCAAAGTGGAATGCTTCCTTCTTGTTTTTGCTTGTTAACGATATTGCACTGCCACGGAGCCTACTTCAGTGTCTTACACAGCCAGTGAATCCTGAGACAATTTGCCTGCCTCTCATTTCAGCTCAAAAGCTGTCTTTCCTTCCACCCTGCACAGAAGTAGAACGTGCCCTATAGAGTTGATCTGTTGAGGACCAACTCCAGCAGCTGCCGCTCTGTATCAGTCTTCCTCTGATGCTCCTGCCGAGAGCCTCTTCACCGCCTCCTTTTCTCTTGCTTCTCTCCTATTTATACCAGGCCCCAACCCTAGTGTTCAGTTGCACTAGAGTTCTACTTCTTTCTCAAGTTTTTCTACAGTGGAATAAACTTAAGCCAGGATGCTCCTTAAAAGGCGCAATGTTAAGACTTCATTTTACATACAAATTCTGACAATTAAGTCTGTGAACTTAACTGTTCTAAGAGCTACATACCTCACTGCTCAATATCACTACAGCCACCTTTGTAGTACTCCCCTTCAGATGCTATGTACCAATGCCAGAGCCCAGTCCACCCTTCAAAGCAATTTTGGAACGCTGTCTGGAATGGCCAATACACACGATGGAATGGTGGCGAGTTCCCAAACTTAATTGCCTAGTTGTCTGTGAGGAAGTTTTTAGCCAGAAAACAAATAAGTGTATTGGAGCTCTCCCTGCTCACCTGATCTGGCCTCCATTGACTTTTTTCCTTATTGGAAGATAAAGGAAACATTGAAAGGAAGTCATTTCAAAGACATTCAGGACATCAAGGGTAATACAAAGACAGCTCTGATGGCTATTCCCGAAAAAGAGTTCCAAAATTGCTTTGATGGGTGGACTAGGTGCTAGTGTTGGTGTATAGCTTCCCAAGGGGAGTACTTGGAAGGCGACCATAGTGAAATTCAGCAATGAGGGAAGTAGCCCTTTTTCTAGGATAAGTTCGTGAACTTAATTGGCAGTCTTTATATACTGTACACTGGGCATGTTATACAGGAGAAACTGGAGAAAGAAATCAAGTTTGGTAAAGTAGAAGATCAGCAAAAAAGAAGACCCTCAGTGAGATGAATTAACACAGTGGCTGAAACGATTAGCTCAAGCATAGCACCGACTATGAAAATGATGCAAGACTAGGCAGTGTTTTGTTCTCTTATTCATAGGTTTGCTAAGAGGCAAAATGAACTCAGTGCCACCTAACAGCGAGATCAACTTACCCTTGACATGCTTTGTCTTACACCATATTGACGTTTGGTGAACAATAAGGTGTCTTCAAATCAATTCCAACTCATGGCAACCTCACATGTGTTAGAGTAGAACTGTGCTTCTGTAGGGTTTTCAGTGACTGAATTTTTCAGAAGATTACCAGGGCAGTAAGAGGTACACTCGGAGGTACTTCTAGGTGAACTTGAACGCCACTCTTTCAGGTAGCAGCTGATTACGTTAACTGTTTCCACTACCCAGGAATTTCATTATTTCTTCCTTATTCTTCACTTATCCTTTGAAAACCAATTTAGTGTTACAATTTTCTACTAATAGAATAATTTTGTTTTCAGCCTCCTTCAGAATAAAAGCAAATACATACAGATATCCCACCAGCCTGCACTCTTGTGTTTTTGAATATGTAGAGAGAAATTATGGTTGTGCGAAGACTTTGAAGTACCTTCGGAAATATGAAAGGTTAACAGTGCGTTATAAGACTGCATCACATAGTCAGAGTCCTGATGGTACAGTGATTGTGAGCTTGGCTTCTAATAGAAAAGTCAGGAGTTCAAATCTACCATCCAATCATTGGAAACTCTATAGGGCTCTGTCTTATAGGATTCCTATGAGTCACAATCAATTCAATGGCAGTGGTTATCATATAGTCTAGAACTAAATATTGTCAAATTATTTTAATGAAAACAAACAGAATGCAAGGGTTTTGACACTTGGTATAACAAGTTAATACAAATATTATTCAAATCTATGCACCAATACTAAGGCCAAAGATGAAGAAATTGAAGTTTTTACCAACTTCTGTAGTCTGAAACTGGTTGAGCATGTGATCAAGATGCAGTGATAATTCCTGGTGATTGGAATGAGAAAGCTGGAAACAGAGTAGAAGACTCAGTAGCTAGAAAACATGGCCTTGGTGACAGAAGCAATGCTGGAGACAGAATGATAGGATTTTGCAAGCCCAGCCACTTTTTCATCACAAATACGTCTTTTCATCAACGTAAATGGCAACTACACGTGTGAACTTTGCCAGGTGGAATACATAGGAATCAAATTGATTACATCTGCAGAAAGGGATTACGGAAAAGCTCAGTATCATCAGTTTAAACAAGATGAGGGGCAGATCAGACCGTCAGCTGCTCATTTCCTAGTTCAGAATAAAGGTGAAAAAAATTAAAACGAGTCCACAAAAGCCAAAATACGACTTTGATGAAATCCTACCTGTATTTAGAAACCATCTCAAGAAGTCGATTTGACATATTGAACATTAATAACCAAAGACCTGATGAGCTGTGGAGCAACATTTAGGACAGCATACAGGAAGAAAGCAAGAAGTTGCAAAAAAAGACAGGAAAAAAGAAGAAGAAAATCAAATTGCGTGTCAGAAGAGGTTTTGCAACTTGCACTTGAACGTTGAGTAACTAAATGGGAGAAATGATTAAGTAAAGGAGCCGAACAGATTTCAAAGGCCTACTGGAGAAGACAAAGGAAAGTGCAGTAATGAAATGTGCGAAGACCTGGAAATAGAAAGCAAAATGGAAGAGCACATGCTGCATTACTCAGGCTGAAAGAAGTAAAGAAAAATTCAAGGCTTGAGTTGTAGCATTGAAGGTTTCTATGGGAAAAATGTTAATCAACATAGGAAGTGTTAAAAGAAGATGGAGGAAATTCACAGAGTTACTATACCAAGAACAGTTTGTTGGCATTCAACCATTTCAGGAGATAGCATATAATCGGGAACCAGTGGTACTGAAGGAAGAGATGTGAGCTGTCCAGAAAGCAAAGGCCAAGAAAAAATAAAGTGAGGCTCCATGAATTCAAGGAATGCCTACTGAGGCATCTCAACAAATGAACACAGTGCTGGAAGTGTTCACTCTTCTACATCAAGAAATTTGGAAGACCAAACAGTATCATAAATATCACCCAGAAGTAAAACTTTACTAAAGATCCTTCAGAAGCTGCTGTAGTAGTCCATTGACAGGGAACTGCCAGAAATTCAAACCAGATTCAGAAGAGAGTGTGGAACCAGAGGCATTTTTGCTGACGTCCGACGGATCCTGGCTGAAGGCAGAGAATACAAGAAAGATGTTTATCCGTGTTTTACTGTCTATGCCCAGGCATTTGACTGTGTGGATCATAACAAATTATGGATAACATGGAGAAGATTGGGAATTCAGGAACACTTAACTAAGCTTGTGAAGAACTCGAATACAAAGTTCTGGTATCTACCGTGGCCGACTCCACAGTATCCTCACCGCTCCCTCAGTCCATCAAGTTGTCTCCGTACTTCTTCACTTCCTTAAAGCCTTTCATGGACTTTCCAGTTCTCTCAGAGCAACATTCTTCCAGTAGTTCTTATTTCCATTCTAGTTGCCTGTCTACAGCAATATTAACATATTTTTCAACGCAAATGAAAAATACCATTCTTGCTCACTGAAACGCAAGATAGCATTTGCATCTGGGATACTTCTTTCTTTTGTTTTGCTTCCATTTACCCGACCTTTATTGAGCTCCTACTGGATGAGGAAGACAGCGATAGATGCTTAGGCTATAAAGAAGGGTAAGACCAACTCCTGCCAGAAAGAGTGTTAATCTTCCTTCAAATTATTTCTGCTGTCGTTACGGAAGGTGTGGTCCACTTGCCAGGTGCAGTTTTCTCAGTGCTTGGTTTTTTCTATTTGAAGTGTCCATGACTTAGTTAATATAAAATGACATGTATTTACATGAGTACTAACATCATCTGTCTTCTGTCCATTTGTCCCTCTGTCCATCTGTTTGTTCACTCCATCAGCTGACGATACCACTATGTCACCTACAGCTCTAATTTACCTGATTTATTAGCTGACCTAGCATAGACATGTTTAATTATATTACCTCTTTCTCACAGTGAACTGTCTTTTTGTCCACAGGCTAAATAGTTTTGGGTTATATAAAATAAAAATATGACATACACTGGTTTTTAAATTTGTCCCTCCAGGGATGATCATTTTGTCAAGGCACTTCATCTGTCATTTTTTCAAGCTATAAAATAACCTTTAAAAATAGCAGCATATAATCATATCTTCTCAGTATTTCAGGAAAACAAAAAGCAGTAACCCTCTAGACAGTTGAGTCTTCAGGTTCTTAATGGTTAGTCTCTTAATTAACAGCTTGGAGATCCCACCTGCAGTCAAAATACTTGTGCCATCTTTTCACTTAATTTTTATATGACTTCAAAAAACTCCTCCTCCCTTTTTTTGTTTAGCTTGTAGAGATTAATTTTACTTCCCACCTCACTTTTCTCACAAAGTGTTTCATACATGTTTTAACTCAAGAAATACTGCGAAGGTGGGCATTTTCTTTGTTACAATGCAATCGCCTTCTTGACAAGGGGAAATCCTGGTAGCGTAGCAGAACGGTTGGCAGTTCAAAGCACCAGGCATTCCTTGGAAGCTCTGTGGGACAGTTCTGCTGTGTTCTATAGAGTCTCTATGAGTCAGCATGAACTCCATAGCAACGGATTTGGTTTGGTTTTCTTGACATGGAAGGGCTCCAAGATAAAGGCAGAAGCCTTGCTAGAACTTTGAGCTGTGCTCGAACACATCCTAAAATGATAAAATTGTTCCTTCCGGTGATAAATTATAAGCTGGGTTGATTAATGCCAACACCCCTTGACTAATAAAATAGAAAATATTGGGTTAGGCCAGCTTTCTGTGAAGTAGCTTTCTTTGAATTGCTTCTTTATGAATTGCAATGTGAAACGTTCAGTACAAGTGATAGTAAACAAAAGTTAGATTTCAAAAAAATGCCTGGAGGATATGTGATTCACGATAATTATGGAATCTGTTTCTGCTCCCAGATAGAGACTACTAATAAATTATAAGCACATCAAATGTTGCTGCTGATACAGTCATAAATATTGATGTAAAACAAAACTCAGAATACCTCTTTTCAAGCCTGAATCCTGCAGTCCTGTCTGGCATCTTTTGTGCCATTCAGATTTAAATAATGAAGGAAAATGTCCCTTAAAAAAAAAAAAAAGAAAACGATTAAACAACAATAGCAACAGTGACAAAAGAAAAAATCTATGAGTATTTATCTGTAAGTTCATGTGAGAGAAATAGATTCTTGGAGAGACAATATTCTGCTTAATACTGAGTTCCCAAAAAGGTCAAGTCACCTGTCCCTCTAAAAGGAAACTGTTGTATTATGGCAGCCATAAAAGAAGATGAGCTTGCTTGAATTCTTGGTGTTTTATGTAAGCCACAAAATTTAAGAGTCGGCATCCTTTTATCCTTCAGGGAATAATAATATCTGATCTTTTATTTCTTACTGATTATCGGTTGGGTGTTCAGCTGCTAACCGAAACATTGGAGGATTAAACCCACCTGAGGCTCAGGAGGAGAAGGATGTGGCAGCCGGCTTCAGTCAAGATTACGGTCTCGGAAGCCCCATGGAGCAGTCCAACCATGTCCTACGTGGTCACTGTGAGTCGCCGTTGACTTAACAGCAACAGGTAGGTATGTAATAAAAAGGTCCCCACTCTGGAAACTAAGAAGCATGGACTCTAGTTTGTTTTCTGTCTTAAGTAAGCTATGAGACCATGGGAAACGCACTTAACAGCTCTGCACCATGTCCCGCTTAGGAACTGAAAATTCTGGCCTGGATGATAGCTGTGAGGTCTCCCAGTTGCAGAAAACGATTTTGCAAACACTAGCTCTGCACTTCCAAGAACACTGACAACTTTAAATCCACCGTGTCTTTGGCTTTTGTGTGTTTTGATGTTACTTTGCAGAGAAAACTAGAAACGGAGTGGAATGTGGTCTAGCTCATTGAACAAGGTTTTTATTTTGTTAAAATAGTCAACGCAGCACAGAGAGGAGTTTTTGAGTCTGCATTGCGGTTTCTGGAAACCCTGGTGGCATAGCAGCTAAATTCTACATCTGCTAACCAAATTGTTGGCAGCTCGAATCCACCAGGTACTCCTTAGAAACTACAGAGAAGTTCTGCTTCTCCTGCACGGTCGCTATGAATTGGACTTGACTCAACGGCAGTGAGTTTTGTTTTTTGGGGTTGAGTTTACAGTTTCTACTTACTCTTTCCTCCATCCACACTGCTTTCTTTTAGGTCACTTTATTCTTTGGATACTTTTCATTTATCACTTTCCTATACACAATAAAAAGAACCCCCGCCCCGATTCACATACCTTACTTCCCAAGACCCTCGCACTGCTCTAAGCAGCCTCCTCATTGTTACCTGTGGCTGCTGAGATCTTCCCTGACTCCAGGCCTTGACTTAATGTGACTGTCTGCTTGCTTCATCTAGAGACTAGCACTGTCCAACCTAATTGTTATCAAAGATGAAAATGTTCTGTGCCATTCAGTATGATAATCACTAGTCACATATAACTACTGAGCACTTTGAATGAGATGGACTGAGGAATTAAATTTTAATTGCAATCAATTTAAATTTAAATAGCCACATATTATAAGATTGTACAGAACACATCCAGGTGATACTACGATTAAAAATCTAGCTGAAATTCCACTTCTTACGGGAATTATTTTTCCAGTGGATTCCAACTCGTAGCAACCTCGTGTGTTGCAGGGATGAACCCTACTCTACAGTATTTTCAAAGACAGCGACCTTTCAGAAGCAGGTCAGCAGGCATTTCTTTGGTGACACCTCTGTCTGTGTTTGAACGACCAACTTTTTGGTTAACAGCCATGTACTCTACTATCTATGCCCGTCAAGACCTTTTACAGGGTGGTTCCCATTAAAATCACCTCAAGAACTCAAAAAATAAAAGTGACGTCACCAACTCCATTCCAGATTTTCTAATCTAATTGATTTAGAGTGGTACCAGGGCATTGATATTTTTCAAAACTTCCCGAGGTGATTCTAATGTGCAGTCAGTGCTGAAAACCACTGCCCCACGACATCCTGCAGGCTTCCCACCTCTGTACTAGCTCAGTGTCCCCGAAACCCTGCCCAGTAGTCTGCATCATGCAATTTCGCCTTGCTTTTTACAGCCAACTTCAGTTTTCTTTACCAGTTTGTGTCTTTTCTTATTTCATCCACTGAGCTGACAGCAGAACATGGCAGGTTCTAAATACGTTTTTGACAACTGATCCATTTTCACTCATTGATTTAGAGAAACACAATGTTCTTGTGTCACAAAATATGTAAAGCTTTTTATTTTACAGCTCCTAAAAAAGTCGTCTCTTGCTTGAGTTTTGCCTTAGGCATCTAGTGTTGCTGCAACAGAGATACCACAAGTGGGTGACTTTCAAAGAGAAATTTTGTTAAGTCACAGTCCAGAAAGTTAAAAGTCCATATTCAGGGCGTCACCTCCAGGAAAATGTTTTCTCTGCTGGCTGTGGAGGAATTTCCTTACAGACAGTATTCCCCTGGCCTGGGAGCTTCTGAGGCAAAGGCACTCCAGTCCTTTCCAAAGGGTGTGCTCATTTCCTGGCACCGCTTCTTGGTGGCATGAGGGCCCCCACTCTCTGCTTTCCTCCCTTGCTTTCATATCTCAATAAACAACCTCAAGTCCCCACACAATCTTATACACTGAGTCCTGCTCCACTAACACAACTGTGGCCGCCTTCTGTTGTTCACACCATAGAGGCAGGATTTACAGCGTGGAGAAACATCACACAATACCGGCATGGCCTAGCCAAGTTACTACATACGTTTTTGGAGGGACATAACTGAATTTATGACAGGTTTCTATTGTGCCTTAAAGCAAACACCATTTGTCTTCATTAGTCTAGCAATCAACGAGTTCCATATTAGACTGTCCACTCCATGAGGTCAAGGACTATCACTGGTTCCCACAAACTTCTGGTACCCAATACCTACCCAAACACATACAGGCACTGAGTAAGCCTTCATTGAATTAATAATTAGATGAAAAATAGAGACATGAATAAATGAATTTAAAGTCATACCTGCAGATTGTCTCATTCATGAAAAATGACCATACAACTATCTGTATACTGAGGTGATGTGTGTGCAGATGCACGCATGGGTACATACACATGTGTGTACATGGGAGTGTCTGTTTAAGATGTGCAATTACCCTGAGGATCCTTGAGAGGACCCCAAAGTTGCTGAGTTTCTCAAGGATCCCTGAGCACCTCTTGCCTCTATGCAGCTGGTAGCTCTGCTCTCAGCAGCTAAAGTCCTGGGAACACGCATTAATGCTGTGTGAACAGATGGTGTAGGGTGTGTTACTTAAGACAGTTTTGCCAGGAGGTAAATTTATGCTTTATAAATGTACTTCAAAACTATGCTATTTGATTTAATCACTTAATGCAAAGACAGCTGCATACTATATTTGCCTTAACTGTAGTTATATGGGTTATCTGCCAATCTGTTAATTACAGTATTTTGAAAGCCTTCAGGAAAAAAACAGTAATTATACAGATTCAGGGGAGGGGGGAACATATTTGAAGCCTAAATTCAGACGTTCATTCCCAGCTCATAACAAACATACTGAAGGTTCAGAAAACCTGTTGGGAAGGTGGGTGCAGAGGTGACGAGTTTCCTTTGAAAGGGGCTTTTGTGAGCATTCTCGCCCTACCACGGTCATGCCGCATAATGACCTGTAAGATTGGAAGACAGTGACGTTCCCACAGAACCAAGTTCCAGCCCTGCTCCAAGATCTTTAGCATCTGCTCAATTCTTTAAAAAGGAAAAAATAAGATAAAATAAAAGACTACAGAAGGTGGCTCTACTTTAAATATAAATGTACTACTGCTCTCAGCTTCCTCTGTCTTTCCCATCACCCGCTTGCTTCCTGAGCCCTCAGAACCTGAGAGAGGTCTGTTACACAGTGGCGGTAATGATTAAGCGGATTTAATTAATATTGAATTAGCGGAGAGGAATATTTGAAGCTTAGTCTGGCAGCTTCCTTTTCTTGCCAGGAACAAAATGCCACACGCTTGTAGGAAAATCCTGGCCCTTTTCCCCTGTCCCACGGGAATTGATCTTCTATGAATTCTATTGTTGAGAAAATAGGATTTCCTTTCCTGTGGGCAACTCCACCAGGATAAAAGAATTGAATAGAACTAAGGCTACAAATCTAAGAACTCTGAAAGAAACCCAACAGATTATCTGCTCCAACTTTTTCATTTGACAGGTGAGATTTGGACCCAGAATTCTCAATTGACTTGCCTGCCCAAACTAGTTAGGGCAAGACAGGAACTCGATCAGAGACCCTACCTATCAGTTTTGGTGCTGTTGGTGTGAGCCACATATGCCTCTAAAGGAGATAAAGAGACAGGCAGCACACTGAGAGACCAAAGAGTTGAGTTTATTTTTCTGTATATAACCAACAACTGGCTGGTTGGAGTTTCCTCCAGGTACACTGAGAAGGCAGTCATCATAGTCATCCTAGCCAGATTCCACAGTTTCATCAGATGCCACCCACCTTGAAATCATACTCCCTGAAGTTGCACATCACAACCTGAGTGGTCATAAACTACCTACTATGTGCTAGCTTCTGTGTTATGCATGTCAGTTGAAATACTTGACAGCCTAGAGTGCAAAATGTATTTTGCAGAGAGGAAAACTGGCTCTGAGGGGTTGAGCCACTTGCCTAAAGTCACATAGTTAATTTCTACCAGAGTTCTGCATTCAGATCTTAGGACTTAATGAATTAAAAGATGTTGCCTTACCAAGCATATATGTTTGTTTCTTAACATTTTCCTTCCAGATTTTGCTAAATGACTTCTTCCTTATTTATCTCTAGGGCCTATTAGAAAGCCTGTTGTCCCTAACTTAGCACTGTCTTGCAGTTTGTCTTTGGTAGGGGACTCTCTGTATAGCAATTCATCTGACCAAGAGTTCATCCTTATAGGCAGGCCCTATGCCATGTTCAGCAAGCCTCAAAGGATGAACTGATATGAGCTTAGAAGTCATGCAGAGTCCACCTCCTCCTCTGCGGGCAGTATACATTTCCATGGTAACCTGGTTATGCTGAGACATGGATGTCCATTTGACCTATGATGTAATTAAGACTGTAACTTGTCTTGTTAGCCAAGATGCTACCAGGCAGAAGAATGAGCAATTAGACGAGGCAGGCTGGATTTTGAGTACCTCTCAAAGCACTTAAGAGATTATCATGCCTAGCCCAGAAAGAGGTCAGGAGGTGCTGATGTCCACAGGGATCCCTAGCATCCCTGTTTCTTGAAGGCTAATTGGCCCAAGGTTATAGCAATGTCAATATGTCTGAAATTGTCATGGATTGAACTGAGTGCCCTCAGAATTGTGTAGGGCAATTTGGCTAAGCTGTGAGTCCCGAAATTGTGTAGTTCCTGTATGTTATAAATGTTGCCTCTATGTTGTTAATGAGGGAGGATGGGTAGCAGTTGTGTTGCTGGGGCAGGACTCAACAGGTAAGATTTTTTGGTGCCTTGAAGCAATCTCTTGAAATATAAAGAAAAGAAAGTAGCTGAGAGATCCGGGCACCTCATACCACCAAGAAAGCAGTGGCAGGAGCACAGTGCGTCCTTTGGAACGGGCCTGGAGTCCTTGTGCCTCGGAAGTTCAAAGGGCAGGGGAAGACTGATGACAAGGACCTTCTTCCAGAATCAACAGAGAAGGCCCTTCCTCTGGAGTTGATGCCCTGAATTTGGGCTCCTAGCCTGCTAGATTGTGACAGAATAAAATTTCTCATTTTAAAGCCCCCCACTTGTGATATCTCTGCTACAGCCACACTAGATGACTAAAGCAGAGCCTTTGTATCTCATCTTTGGGCATTTTTTATATAAAAAACAGGCAGTTGTGTACTATTTTGTTGTTAATTTTCATATATTCTCTGGTAATACTTTAAAATCAATATTCTTTATCTGCTATCAGTTTTCTTCTGTTCATTTCTGACTTTTGTGTAGCATCACTAATTTTTTTTATTATTTAATAAAGTCTGTCAGAAACACCCATCCCTTCCTGTAGTCCCACAAGGAGGAATGCAGAAGGGGAGAAAGACAAAAAGAAAAATCAAGAATCAGGGCAAGGGGAGACGAGATAAGGTTGCAAGTGTAGAAATGTGGTGGGGGAAAGTAGCTTTAAGGAAAAGGGAACAAATATTAGCTTACCAGTAAGGCATTTCATTCCTGAGAAAACAACAGTATTTCTAGTTTACAAACTAATTTGTAATATGTACCTATCATAATTTTCTTGTAGGATAGAAATGATAACTGATTTTTCCAGGAAGTAAGTTATATGTAAAAATAATTTTGGGGTCAGCTTCCCAACTCCTAACTATGGCCTGAGGGCCAAGCTTGCACAGCCTTTATTCACAAAAAGGTCACTTTCTCATAGACATTGCTCGAATGTAGCTACATCTCGTATACTACAAGTTGTCCTACAGTTCCCCTTAAGCCTTCGTACAGGAAGACTTACAGTGGGTGATTTAGAAATGGATTAATCAGACAAAGAGCAGTAACAGAGCGTGTCAGTGGCTGTCTGAAGTACAAGCTGCAACAGAGAGTTTGAGATTCACTTTTTTCTGAATAACTGAGTGTCTTTTTGCCCAGGACTAGTAGAACAGATGCCACTGGGTAGAACAAAACTGGTTCTTGAAAAAATGAAAATGACATTCAGCTGTTATCATGGATTGAATTGTGTCCCTCGGAAAATGTGTGTATCGGTTTGACTGGGCTATGATTCCTGGTGTTGTGTGATTTTTCCCAGGTGTCATAAAACCCACCACTATGTTAATGAAAGAGTAAGGGCAGCATTCAGTCTAAGCGCTTAGAATGTTCTGAGACAATCTCTAGGGATGTGAAAAAAAGAAGTGAGCAGACAGGTAGGGCAACCTCATACTGCCAAGAAAGCAGTGCCAGGAACAGAGCACGACCTGTGGACTGCGGGTCCCTTTGTGAAGAAACACCCAGCCCACGGGAATATTGATCCGAACTTGGACTTTTAGCTTAGTTTTCTGTGAAGAAATAAATTTCTGTGTGTTAAACCCATTTGATTGTGTTATTTCTGTTACAGCAGTGTGAGATGACCAGAACAGCCACGGAGGCCGTTAGGTATCATCCCTGATGCTGGTTCAGCTGCTGAGAAAGTCTCTTGTCGTAAATGAATCCAACCGGGTGAGCACAATGAATGTCAATCATCTCTAGTTCTCTACAAAGTACAGGAAACAAGGTATACTAGTGAGATTTTCACTCATTTGGTATTGCCTGACATTTTTATCTATTTTATTTTCCAAATCAGTCAAGTCTTAAACTCAGAAAGTATACATTCCTCTTTCATGCCTTCCCATACTGACGACACTTTGAGGTCTGACGAGTCCGTGAACTTTGTTGTTCTAAGGGCTGCCTATCTCATCGCTGAATATCACCACGGTTATCTTTAAAGTACGCCCCTTGGGAAGCTGTGCAATGATGCCAGTGCCTAGTCTACCCTTCAAAACAATTTTGGAACTCCTTCTGGAATGGCCTTTGCACACAATGGCACGGTGGCAAGTTCGCAAACTTAATCTTATGGTCTGTGAGGGAGTTCTTAGCCAGGAAACAAATAACTGTATCAGAACATCCTCCCTACTCACCTGATCTTCCCCTAGTGACTTTTTTCTTTACCTGAAGATAAAGAAAATATTGAAAGGAAGACACCTGAATAACATTCAGGACATCAAAAGTAATACAATGAGGGCTCTGATGGCCATTCTGGAAAAAAGAGTTCCAAAATTGCTTTGAATGCTGGAATAGGCTCCGGAGTCAGTGCATAGCTTCCCAAGGAGAGAACACCAAAGGTGACCATAGTGATGTTTAGCAGTGAGGTATGTAGTACTTTTCCTAGGATGAGTTCATGAACTTAATTGGCAGTCCTTACATATTGCTTACACTGTATGCTAAAGAAACATTTCAGTTTTTTTAAATTACTTGAAAAATTTCCCCTAGATTTCACCTAACTCTAACTATTCAAAAGCACAAGTGGTACAAGTTGTAAATTTGATGTTTCTCATTTTTGCTTCTTGAAAGTCTTTTTTGCATCTTAGTTTTATTTTGAAACTATGTCTTAAAGTAAACATTACTTTTTTTCTTCAATAGCATTATACATCCTCTTACACTAATAACATATGTCACTCATGGTAGATCTTAGAACCTGCTCCGACATGTGTGAAGATGCCTATCTTAATACATAATCACTTAATATCTTTAGACTTTCTATATATTCCATATGAATGAATGTTTAGATATACCTTGTTACTTGGATATTGATTCACATTTTGCTGTATATGTGGATAAATCTGGGAAGAAAATATATCTAACAAAGGCATTACAGAATTGTTACCCTTTCATGATACAATTTACACACATTTTTAAAAATCAAATTCTACGTGTAGGTTTTCTACTCCAGTCATATTGAAATAACTGGTACTGGACTAACCCTGCTACTGGTACAGGAAAAAGAACAGAAGTTTGGACAAAATAGGTAACATCTATTTTTAGACAATGGACAACAAAATGTAGGAATGATCTAGAAGGGAAAACATGTTAGTTGAGGTGATTACTACAGTCAACCTGGTAACAACAGCCTTGAGATCTTTTCTAGGGTGTGATTCAGGACAGGACAAGACAAACAAAACATTGACAACACACATCAGAGTTTGAGAGGGCTGAGATACCTGGAATTTTTATGTATGTTGCTAGAGAGAAGCCAGTTAAGCAAAACATATTTTCCTTTAGATATCTTTCTGTACATTGTATATACATATGATGAAAATCCACAAGGCCAGGGAAAGGTCTACTGAGGGGTAGGCAAAGGATTGGCAGAACTCACTTGCATCCAGGAGACAAATTATAGCCTTCTAAAGTAATAAGTTCTTGTAGAAAACTCAGAGTATTCAACAGAGATCTTAGAAATTTTATTCCCTAGTGCCTGAGTTAAACCATATATAGACTACTATAGATCCACCTTATTAAAGCTAAAAAACAACTCTCAAAAAAAAATCAAGCTCCTTTCTAACTTACTTAATTATATGTCAGACCAAGATCATTTTTGTATAAAAGATTGCAACAAAATCAAAAGTCCATTAGGTATAAAAAGGCCTCTATTGAACACCTAGAGATGACACTCATTCTGTCTGAGAAGAACAGTAGACTGGGCAAGATCTCCAGTATACAATTAAAAAAAAAAAAAAACTGAACTAAACATTTCAAGAAGGAAGAGAATATCACCATTATTCAACAGAAGAAAAAAAAAATCAGTCAATTGAAACAAGAGCAATGAAAGAATGAGAGAAAAAAAACAGTTTAAAACTTATGTGTGCTCAAAAATTTAAAGAAAATTTAACATCATGAAGAAATAAATGAGTATAAAAATACTACTTCTAGTACTGAAAATACTATATATGAAATTATGGATAATGACCAATACTATCTTTAAAAGACCACTAAAACTAAAGACATAGAAACAGAGGTGACACAAAGATTAAAATAAAAATTAAGACAGAAAAAATATAAACAGAAACTCAGTGACCTATTGTACAATATTAAGTGGTCTAATATACATGTAACTAATGTCCAGGGGTGGGGGGAGGGAGGAGGAAAGGTGTCTGAAAGATACTTTTGCAAGACTAGCATGTTTTTCTATTTCCAAATTTGTTGAAATATTTAATACTAACGAATATCTCTATCAGAATAAACTCAAAGAAAACCACTCCAGGTTAAATTACTTTGCAGAAAATAGTCTCAAAAAGAAACTCTTAAATGTAGCCAGAGGGGAAGAAAAGGACACATTACATAACGGGCATGGTGGAGGGTTATCTTTGAAGTGGTGAGTGAAAATTACTTAATTTATACCTGTAAAACCTGTGAAAATGTTGCTAAAAAATAAAGGAAAAGTAAGAAAGTTTTTATATAAACAAAATCTGGGAGAATTTATTATTAGCAGACTGACACTACAGGTTTTTAGGATAAAATACCCGAGAGAAGGGAGCTGTACAAAGACAGAGTTCTGAGATCTTCAGTAACTCACCTTTGGCATTTTAGGTGAGTATTAATCAATGTATATGTGTGAGAAAATCACTTGCAGATGTGAAATCAGCTGAAAGGACTACAGGTAACAGAGCTTGGTATTCACTTGAGCCTGGGAAGAGTTCTTGTATCCACCAGCCAGCTAGAAATCCTCGTGATTCATGAGACACTGAGTCCACCGGAAAAATAACACTAGGCGGAGCACTGCTGTGGTTCCAGCTTAAAAAAAAAAAGAATTTTATAAAGGAAGACCTGAAAGGATCACACTGTTTTCAAGTAATTTAAGTGTGTACCCAAACATAGTTCAAGACTAGTTACAGAAGTACAAAAATATCCAGTACATCACGAAGTAAAATCCACAGCGTTTGGCATCCAACTACAATTATTACGCATGTTAAAAAGCAAGAAACACTACACAATGAAGAGATTAATTAATCAATGGAAACAACCCAGAACTAACAACAAAAAGTGTTTAAAAATGAAAGAACTTCAGCAAGTTCAGGAATAAATCCAAGCACCTAATATTCATGTGACTGAAGTCCCTGAAAGATAGGACTGGGCAGGAAAAAAAAAAAAAAAAGAAGAAACAATGGCTTAAAATGTACTCAGATTTATCAAAACTACACAGCCACAGACCTACCAACATTTAGTGCAAGAAACATGAGGAAAACTTCACCAAGACACATTATAATCAAATTTCCTAAAACCAATAATAAAGGAAAACCTCAAGAGTAATGAGAGCGAGAGACACACATTATGTTCACAGGAATAAATAAAAGCATGACAGTAGACTTCTCATTAGAAATAATGCAAACCAAGAGGTAGTGGAACAACATCTTTTAAAAGTACTGAAAGAAAATTAAACTGACAACTTCTAATTTTATATAATTCTAACTACTACAAATATCTTTCAAAAATGAAGGCAAAATAAGTGTTTTTTAAGACATAAAAAGGCAGACCCACACCTCAATAAATGTTAAAGGAAATCGTTCAAACAAGGAGAAAGATGCTAAGGCTGGACCTACAGTAAATAAATAAATAAATAAGACGTGGGGAGTAAAGTCCACTGAAAATGATCACTAATGGATAACATGAGATTTGTATCTAATCATCTGTATCCTTTTAAAATATGACTGCTTAAAAATAACAAGGCAGTGTGGATTTTATACCCCCACATACATAAAAATAAAATGTATTACAACATTAACGCAAAGATCAAGAGGATAAATAGCACAGTATTATATGGTTTTTATAGTATAAATAAAGTGCTACAATGTAAGTTCAGGATGGATCATGGTAAGGTAAAGATGAATATTACAAACGACTAAAATGGTAAAATAAAGAGTTACAGCTAATAACTAACAAGGAGATAAAATGGTAGAATTACAAAAAATGTTTGAGTGATACAAAGAAGGCAGAAACAAGGGGTAGGGGGGATCAAAGACCAGATGAGACAAATAGAAAACAAAGAAAAAGACGACAGATTTAAAACTAACAACAGAATAATAGTATTAAATATAAATGGCCTAAAAACTACAATTAAGAAAAAACGATTGTCAGATTGGATACAAATGTAATATATAACTCTCGTAGTCATCTAGCGCTGCTGTAACTGATGTACCACAAGTGTATGGCTTTCACAAAGAGAAACTCAGTTCCTCACAGCAAACTGAAAGTACAAATTTAGAGCACTAGCTCCTGGGGAAGACCTTCTCTTTCAGTTGTGGAGGAAGGTCCTAGTCCTCAATATTCTCCTGGCCAAAGAGCTTTTCAGGCACAAGTACCCCAAGCCCAAAGGATGCTCTCTACTTCTGGAACTGCTTCCTTGGTGGTATGAGGTCCCCAACTCTGTGCTCACTTATCTCTCCTTTGGTCTCTTGAGAGATAAAAGACAGTACAGGCCACACACCATGAAAAATCTCTTTACTTCAGATCAGCATTACAACCTGGGTAAGAGTGTTATAATCCAGCCCTAAGCCTCTTTAACATAATCTAGCCTTGCCCTATTAACCACAGGCAGAGATGAGAATTACACATATAAAATTTATAATCACAAAATACAGGACAACCAGCCAGTGCTGGAAATCATAGCCCAGCCAAATTTCTACACACTTTTGGGGGGAGCATAATTCAGTCCATGACATGAACTATACATTGTCTATAAACAATGGATTTCAATTAAGAAAGCACAAATCTGGCAAATGTAAAAACACTGAAAAAGATAGATAATGCTGGCACCAATCAAAAGAAGGCTGGATTGGCTCCATTAATACTGACACAATAGATTTCAAGGCAAAGAATATCACTAAGGATTAAAAGTTTTAAAAGTTTCAAAATGAAAAAAAAGATCAAGAGAACTTCATAGACAGGACATAACAATCTTGAATGTTTGCATGAAGCAAAACCTCACAGAATTGTCAGGAAAAAGAGACAAATCCACAGTTTCAGTCAGAAAATGCAATACCTTCCATCAAAAATTAATGGCATATGTAAACTGAACACCAATAGAAATACAGAATATTTGGACATTGTGAACCAACCTGATCTAACTGAGCGTGGATCCAAGTGAAAATGAAAGCTGGGCAACTTCAATTTTCACCCCTTTCATCACAGTAACCCTGGTGACATAGTGGTTAAGTGTCAGGCTGCTAACAAAAAGGTCAGTAATTAGAATCTGCCAGATATTCCTTGGAAATTCAATGAGGCAGTTCTACTCTGACCTATAGGGTTGCTATGAGTCAGAATCAACTCAGTGTCAGTGGGTTATCATATGGTCTACTATGCCAGGAGTGACAAGATCTATCCTGAAGCACAATGCTGTCAGTGACAGCGTGAATACCCCTATACCTACAAGGAAAACAGCCTAGGATGGGGCAAAGAACTTTTAAAAATAAGAGCAAGAGGACTAATAGTGTTATATTTCAAAGCTTATTTTAAAGTTAGGTAATTTAAGACAATGTGGTATGGGTGTATAGATAGAAAATAGATTAATGAAGCAGAAATACCTCCACATATACAGGTATCTAATTTTTAACAAAGGCTCTTCAATGGTGAAAAGATAATTATGTTGAATATTGATGGAAAAATTGAGGATCTATTTGCAAAAGGAAACTTTGATGGCATAGTGGTTAAGAACTATGGCTCCTAACCAATAGGTGAGCAGTTTGAATTCACAAGGTGCTCCTTGGAAACCCTATGAGGCCAGTTCTACTCTGTTCTATAGGGTTTCCATGAATCAGAATAGACCTGATGATAATGGGCTTGGTTTGGTGATATGCCTAACAAATTAAAAAAAAAAAAAAAAACTCAAAATGAAAATAAGTAATAGACTTAAATGTAAAACTTAAAATTATTAAACATTTAGAAGAAAAGAAGGAAGAGTCTTTATGACCTTTAGTTCAACAAAGACTTTCTAAGCATATACCAAATGCATGATCTATAAAAGAATCAACTGTTTATTGGAGTTCATCAGAGTTAGAAGCTCTGCTTTTTGATAAACAGTGGAAATAGAATGAAAAGAAAACCACAGACTGGGAGTAAATATTTGAGGTATATACATAATTGTACCCAGGATATATAAGGAATTCTCAAAACTCAATAATAAAGACAAAAAATATGCAAATATAAAAATAGAGAAAAGATTTGAGCAGACACGTCACCTGAGAAGATATACAAATGTCAAGTAAGCATATGAAAAGTTATTCAACATCATTATTCATTAGAGAAATGCAAATTAAAACCATAGTGAAATACTACCACATATAGTTCCCAGACCATAAAACCAAACTTCATTCCATTGAGTCAATTCTGATTCCCAGTGACCCGAAATGACAGACTATACCTTCCCCATTGGGTTTCCAAGGAACACCTGGGGGATTCAAACTGCCAACCTCTTGGTTATAGCTGCAGCTCTTAACCACTGTGCCTCCAGGGTTTCCACACACATGCTACAGTGACTAAAGTTAAAATGACTGACCATACAAAGTGCTGATTAGGATGGTGAGAAACTGAAACTCTGACACCTCAATGAACTTTGGAAAAGTTTGAAAGTTTCTTATAAAGTTAAGTGTATGCTTAGAACCAACCAAATTTTACTCCTTGGTTTTTACCTAAAAGAAATTAAGATATTGTGTCTATTAAAATCCTTTTTCATAAATATTCTTAACATCTTTACTGACAGTAGGCTAAAACTTGAATGAAACCAAATGTGTATCAGTGATAGGGATAAATAAACTGTGGATATCCAGACAGGGACATATTACTAAGGAACACACCTGTGCTGCATATGGTAACATAGATGATTTCAAAAAGACTATATTAGGGAAAGAAGCCAGAACAAAAAGGAACCTATATTTTGTATGATTTTATTAATATGAAATTCTAATAAAGAAAAAAACAACTATAGCAACAGAAAGCGTGTCAGTGGTCTGTGACCAAGCATAGCATTTAGGGGAGGAGGAGCTTGATTGAAAAGAGATTTGAAGGGACTTTTTGAGGTGCTGGAAATAAATAGCACATACATTTGTCTAATTCAAACTACTCACTTAATACTGGTTCATTTTACTAAATAGAAATTATGCCTTATTAAAGGTGAGTTCTTAAAAATTCCAGCTATAGTTTGGGAAATTCCATAAAATACTAACCAAAGCATCTATCCAAGAGTGAGATCTACATCATTTTCTATACTTAGTGTAGCTCAGATCTGCTTTTTACTTTTAAAAAAAAGAGAATAAACAGGCATCAAAGGGGAATACAAAGGGGAGGGGACCCTTCTAGAGACATGCCAACCTGCTTTCAAAACAATCATTTATATAACTGAGATTAAAATGTAACCAGCCTATTCCAGCAGTCAGCCTCTCCAGCTGAAGCTGATAAAGATCAGGGTTGCTGGAACGTGTTCTGCTGCTCTATAAAAGGGCGCAGCATCACTGGCACTTATTAGGCATGGCTGGTGGTGCAACCTTCCTGTTGAAATGCTGTAGAGAAACAGTTGTGTTCCAAGCTGTGCTGCTGTGGTTGAAGGCAGAGCTGAATCTGTAGATTTCAAGAAGGCTCATCAGGGATTTGTGTATTTGTTCTTCTGTTAACCAGGACCCTTTAACCTGACTTGTGCTTTCAGACCCTGATTTAGTTCAATTGACGGAAATCTCTTTTCTACCGCTACGTAGCCAAAAGAAGAATGGATATGAGATCAAATGATATGGCTTTAATACTCACTCTGCCCTATTTTAACTGTGCAACTTTGCACCAATTATTTAATTGCTCTGATCTTTATTGTCCTCTTCTATAAAGTGGAGATAGTTGTTCTTATCCACAAGCATACTTTGCATGAGATTGCTTAAGGTATACAAGAGAACCGTGTCATGATAAGCCCTGAATACGAAATCAGCGCCTCATGCCAAACGCTCACATGCTGGAAGTGACCCCAAAACAATGTTACAGGTAACAGAAGACAGCTGTTACCACACTATGCCAAACTACAAGAGGAGTAATTAGCTATTACTTTTCTGGGGCAAACTGATGCCCAGGTCTGAAAACCGGACTCTTTGGCCAAAATAGTACTAGTTGGGATATTAATTAAACTGGATTAAACTCTGGATTAATCAAGGTCATACTCTTCCTTGTTTAAAACTATCATATATGTCTTTTAAATGTAATCTTATCCATAAACAAAGCAGAAACAAACCAGTTGTCACTTCTGACTCATGCCAACCTTGTGTGCATACACCGTTGTTATCAACGCTGTGACCTTTCAGAAGCAGATCACCTGACCTTTCTTCAAGAGAGGGAAGGAAAAACTACTAAATGCTCCCTCAAAAACCTGTTGCTATGGAGTCAACTCAAACTCACAGTGATCCTCTAAGAGAGAATCGAACTGCCCCATAGGTCTTCCAAGGGGCAGCTGGTGGATTCAAACTGCTGACCTGTTGCTTAACAGCCAAATTCTTCACCAATGTGCCGTAAGTGCACCAAATACTCCTTCTCTCTCTCTCTCTCTCTCTCTCTCTCTCTCTCTCTCTCTCTCTCTCTCTCTCTCTCTCTCTCTCTCTCTCTCTCTCTCTCTCTCTCTCTCTCTCTCTCTCTCTCACACACACATACACACACACACACACCAAAAAAAAAAAAAAACCCTCCTTAGTAAAAATTGCCAAGTGAAAACATCTTATTCTTATTGGCAAGTACAAGTTCTGACAATTAAGGTTGCAAACTTCCACCAAGATTTTATGTTGGCAGCACTGCACAAACAACTCAGTAAGGTTTCATAACCTTGGTATATCAATGTCTCACGGCTGTGTTCGTGTAGCTATGTTGAGATGTCTTGCTAAGTGGTGTTCGTTATCGTTATTGCGTGTCTTTGTGTGCCATCACGAGAATGTCAGCTCTTGAATTAGAGCAATGAACAAACATAAATTTCTTGTTAAAGTTGGTGAGAGTGGAAGTGAAATCAGGGACATGTTAGCCTAAGTTTATGGGGACAAGGCCGTGAAGAAAACAGTGGTGTACAAATAGACTGAACATTTTTCTGAGGGGAAAGAAAGCATCACTGACGAAGAGGTCAGGGTGGCCAGTAACAAGAAGAACTGATAAAAACATTGCAAAAGTTTGTCAAATTGTGTGTCAAAATCATCAGCTGACTGTGAAGCTGTGGTAAAACAAGTAAACATCAATAGAAAAACAGGAAAATCTGAACTGAAAACCTTATGAGAAAGATGTGTGCAAAAATGGTCCGAAGGAGCTCACTGATGAACAAAAGCAAAGGAGAGCTGAAGTCTGTCGGGACCTTTTGGAGAGACAAGGTGATGTTTTGGGCCATGTCATCACTGGTAACGAAACATGGGTGCACCAATATGACCCTGAAACACAGCATGAAAGTGCACAACGGAAGTTAGCCAGCTCTCCATGACCAAAGAAGTCCCATCAGTCAAAATTAAGAGTCAAAATGATATTGCTAACCTTTTTCACATCAGAAGGATTGTTCATAGTCAATTTGTGTCAACTGGACTAACAGTTAACCAAGTTTACTATTTGGAAGTGCTGAAAAGGCTGTGTGAAAAAGTCAGACGAGACGGACCTGAACTTTTCACCAGCAGCTCATGGCTGACAATACACCATCTCACACAGCACTGTCTGTGAGGCAGTCTGTAGCCAGTAAACAAATGACTGTATTGGAACAGCCTACATGCTAACCTGATTGGCCCCCAGTGACTTTTTTCTTTACCTGAAGATCTAGAAAATGTTGAAAGGACAACACTTTAATGGCATTCAGTTCATTAAGTGTGATGCAAAGACAGCTCTGATGGCTATTCCAGAAAAAGAGTTCCAAAATTTCTTTGCAAGGTGGATTAGGTGCCGGTGTCAGCACTGCCTAGATTCCCAAGGGGAGTACTGTGAAGGTGACTCTAGTGATATTCAGCAGGAAGGTTTGAGGTCCAACATTTAAGTCTGCGTAGTTAATTCTTCTCTGTGCTACATACCTCATTGCTGAATATCACTGCAGTCACCTTCAGAGAGCACTTTGATTGTGATCGTAGTGATGTTCAGCAGAGGGATACATAGCACTTTTTCTAGGATGAGTTCACAAACTTAATTGTCAGTATTCATCAGACAAGCAAGCATTCTAAAAGATGTCCTTTTCTGAGAACGTCTCTCTACAATTGCAGGTCTTTGTACTTGAAATACCCGTCACACTGCTTTGAGGACTAAGAATTTCTTTTCTGCTCTTTAAAGATAAAGGTAACACATTTGAGGCTGACCTGGAATGCCAGATATATTTTTAAGACAGAAGTATCAAAATCTATTGCTATGGCTATCTCCCAAAAAAGATTTCTTTTTTTTTAAGCATCATTATTGATTGCTTTGATACCAATACACTATCTCCTTAAGATCATGTCCACCCTGTTTACTAAGGGCCAGTGTAGACTGAGCCATTGCGTGAGTAACAATAGACTTACAAACCAAGGAAAAGTGCCGTGGAGCCAGAACCATTTTTGTCTAAATAATCTCTGGTTGTAAGGCCTTTCCAGGAAGTTGTTTGTCAGTTGTTTGCCCCAGGCCACATCCAGAAATAAATTCCTTGCAACTTTCCAAAGTGAATTTGTGCAGGAGGGGCAAAATATCAAAACTATTTATGTGGGTTATAAAAGAAAATGTTTGTGCCAGCAGACTTTGGAGAAAAGCCATCGCCTAGGCTAGTAATTGCCTACGTTGTCTTTGAAACACTGGTTTGCTTGAAATGAATCTCAAAACTGGTTTTAAAACTCTGTGTCATAGATTGAATTGTGTCCCCCTAAAAATGTGTATCACTTTGGATGGACTGTGATTTCTGGTATTGTGTGGTTTTTCTCATACACTGTAAATCCTGCCTCTGTGATGCTACTGAGGGAGGATGGGTGGCAGTTGTGTTGGTGAGGTGAAACTCAATCAACAACCTTTGATTGTGTCTTAGGGCAATCTTTTCGGGTATAAGAGAAAGAAACAAGCCGAGACAGCTGGAGGACCTCAGACCTCCATAAAAAACCATCACAAGCAGAGCACATCCTTAGGACTCCGGGTCCCTGGGCCTGAGAAGCTCCCAGTCCAGGGGAAGACTGATGACAGGGTCCTTCTTCCAGAGCCAACAGAGAAAGACTTTTCCTGAGGCTCAGGCCCTGAATTTGAACTTTTAGCCAATTTCACCTTGTTGAAACATTCACTTATGGTATTTCTGTTACATCAGCAATAGATGACCAAGACACATTCCATCAAAATAACATAGATCACTTCAACTGGAAAAAAGCAAAGCCTGTGTCACATAGCATTTTTGTCAACATGATGGTGACTTAAACAAAATTTAGTCAAATATTATTAAGAGTAATACAATTAACTCACCTTAGAACTGGCAGTGTGTGACGTGTCAGCAGCTGTTGAATCCCCCCTGACTAACCCGGATCTCATCAGTTAAAGCACAGAGTTGCTTCATGGGGTTTTCTTGACCCCAGTCATTACAAAAGCAGTTGGCCAGATTTTTCGTCCATGGAGCATTTGAATGAGTTCTGTCAATCTTTAGGTTAACTAGCAATCAAAAATGACACTGCCACCCATGCTGCCTTTAGAGTCAGCAATTCTAGCCATTGATTAACCTAGAGACTTTTTTTTAACTCCCACAAAGCAGGGATAGCTGTATCTGGCATAGTGCTGGGAATTTAGATAAGCTAGATTGACAGTCATTTTCGTTAAATAAAATGAGTATTTGCTCTATGCCCAGCCCTTTTCTTAGAAATAAAAATACGGGGTTGGGTCTAATTATGTCTAATCAAATTTTCTAACGAAATAACAATATGGGACTTATACTTCTCCAAAATATTTGTCTATGGCATTTCGTTCTCTAACAAGTGAAATTAGCAATTCTAGAGATATATTTACAGGGAAGTTCAATTCTAAGTGTTTTAAGGCCAAACATAGCAGCGGTTTAGCTGGTACCTTATTTATTTATTTATTTGGTCCTGCAGATAAACACTTATGTATGAAATGTTGGTGGTTGCCATGACAGTTACTAATAAAGCTGGAAGCAGAAACCACAAAAATAATTGTACTTTTACTAGTGAAGTATTAGAATGCCAGCGAAGTGCTGTCGAGTCGTATTAGAATAGCATTTTTTAAACTGAATAAAACACAAAATGTTGTTGTTGTTGTTGTTAGGTGCCACTGAGTCCCTTCAAACTCATAGTGACTCCGTGTACAACGGAAGGACACAGCCGTGTCCTGCGCCAGCCTACAGTCCCTGTGAGGTTTGAGCCCACTGTTGCAGACGCTGTGTCAATCCGTATTGTTGAGGGTCTGACTCTTTTTCGCCAACTCTCTTTTTTGCTAGACTTGGCCAGGCATGATGTCCTTCTCCAGGGACTGATCCTTCCTGATACACATCCAAAGTATGTGAGATGACGTCTCCCCATCCTTGCCGTGATGAGCTGTCTGGCTGTGCTTCTTGGAAGACACATTTGTTCATTCTTCGCACATTCCATGGTATATTCAATATTCTGTGCAAGCACCATAATTCAAACAAAAGCACCAATTCTTGTTCTGTCTGTCTCATTCACTGTTCAGATCTCACATGCATACGAGGTGACCATGGCTTTGATTAGGCACACTTTAGTTCTCAAAGTGACATCTCTGCTATTCAACACTTTAAAGAGGTCTTTTGTCGCAGATTTGTCCAGGGCAGCATGTCTTTTGATTTCTTGACTGCTAGTTGCGGGGACATTGATGGTGGAACCAAGTAAAATTAAATCCTTGACAACTTTAGTCTTTCCTCTATCACGACGTTTATTCATTTGTCAGGATTTCTGTTTTCCTTTTGAAGTGTACTCCATACTAAAGACTGTAGTCTTCCGTCTTCATCATTAAGTGCTTCAAATATTCTTTACTTTGCACAGGCGATGTTGTGCCATCATCTGTCTGTCAAAGGCTGTGACTGAGTCTTCCTCCAGTCCTGATACCCAGTTCTTCATATGGTCCCACTTCTCAAATTACTCGCCCAGCACACAGTTTGAATAAATCCAGTGAAAGAATATAAAACTGATACTCACCTTTCCTGACTTTAAACCACACAGTATTCCCTTATTCTGTAGGAAAGACTGCCTCTTAGTCTGTGAACAGTTCCAGATGAGCACATTTAAGTGTCCCAGAATTTCCGTTCTTGGCTATGTTGTCCATAATTTGTTATGATCCACACAGTTGAATGCCTTTGCATGGTCAATAAGACACAGGTAAACATCTTTCTGGTATTCTCTGACATCAGCCAGGATCAATCTGATGCCCGTAATGCTATCCCCGATTCCATGTCTTCTTCTGAATCTGGTTTAAATTTTTAGCAGTTCCCTGTTGATGTATTGCTGCAACTGCTTTTCACTGCTCTTCTGCAAACTTTTACTTATGTGTAATATTAATTACCTTGTTTGATAAAGCACAAAATAGGCTCCAATAAAACCTATTTAAACTTGAAAATGTCAACCAGATCTTTCATTTTGTCATGAATGATAGCTTTCACTAAAGGAGGGAAAGAAAAAGAAAATGGAAAATATATTTTTTCTTCTTCCAAATTCCAGCAATAGTAAATAGTACTGGAATTCCTGGCTCTACCTGTCAGGTGCTTCATGTGGCAACAAGGACTGCCAATTAAGTCCTCAAACTCATCCTAGGAAAAGTACTACAGACCTCACTGCTGAACGTCACCATGGTCACCTTTGAAGTACTCCCCTCGGGAAGCTACGTACAGCACCTAGCCCACATTTCAAAGCAATTTTGGAAATTTTTTACTGGAATAGCTATCAGAGCTGCTCCTGAATGTCATCCAAATGTCTTCCTTTCAATATTTCCTTTATCTTCAGTAAAGAAAATTCATTGGGGCCAGATCAGGTAAATTAGGGAGAGTGTACCAATACAGTTATTTTTGTTTACTGGCTAAAACAACTATGTAATTAAGTTTACGAACTTGCTACTGTGCCAGCACGCACAATGGCCATTCCAGAAAAAGAATTCTAAAATTCCTTTGAATTTTGATGGTAGCGCATACCTTCCCAAGGGGAGTACTTAGAAGGCGACCGTAGTGACATTCAACATTGAAGTATGTAGCTCTTAGAACAATTAAGTTCATAGACTTAATTGTCAGACCTGATACAATTTTATGTTCTTCACCTGGAACTTTCTGTTCAAAATACAGGAACGTGGCTTTGCCATTTTTGTGTTTTCTTGCCTAAAAGTGAATATTTAGGAATATTCCTTGAGAATTGATAAGTATAGATGAGAATCACTTTAATGCATGATATTCTCTCTACTGTGTGCAGAGAAAAACCTGTAGACGGAACTTTCTGTTTTTTCCAAAGCATTTACTTCAAAAAAGAGCTCATTTTAATAGAAGAGTTCTGGAAAAGGATGCATCTCACATCCTACTTTTGCACAAGTTTTTTTTCAGAAGGTGTAATGCTTTGCTCTTTTGGAAATGAGATTCAAAAAGGATCTCCTTTCAGAAGAGTCCATTTAGCCCCTTGGGCTAGGGAAGCTGGAAAGGGGATTTCTAACACAACAAAAGGACCTTGGACTCTACTGCTCCCTAGTGGTTGGTCCTCAGATAAAATTAAGCAGCTTCATGGATTTTCTTTATCCTCTAGTGTTCTGTTTTGTTTTGAGAAACTAAAGTAAGTGGAAAGAACTTTAATCAATTAGTAATATTCCTTGGAGTATGATGGGCAGCTATTGCTATTTCATCAGCAGTGGAGTTACTCAGTCCTTTCGACTCATTAGGAAAACACACCAAGCAAAGAATCAGAGCTCTGAAGATATTGTTTTTTTTCCCCTACAATAAAATTCAGAATCCGACCTTCCATAAGCAGTGCATATTTGCTCAGTCGCCTCCATTTCTTGTAAAAATCGAAGTTGCTACACTTGGAAAACTGAAAGCATCGGGGAAATCTGGCCCCAAGGTGTCGCTGTTGCACCACGGGTGCTGCGGCAACTAGCTCCGGCCTGGGAACCTAATTGCCTGCAGTTTCCGGGATGAACCATTTATTTTTATGTGGTGTAAGGCTAGGCAAGGTATTTGGAAGACAGCTGTTCGGCTAACTGGAAGAGGTCCATATTTGTGCCCATTCCAGAGAAAGATGACCCAATAGTGGATCAATACCATTAGCATCACACACAAGTAAAAGATTGTTGAAGATCTTTTAAAAAAGTGCAGCAGTTCCTGACCGGGAACGGCCAGAAATTCAAGCTGGATTCAAAAGACGCTTTGGAATGAAGGACATCCTTGTTGATGTCACGTGAATCATGGCTGAAAGCAGAGAACACCAGAAAGATATTTACTTGTGTTTTGTTGACCATGCAAAGATACTCAACTGCATGGATCGTAACAAATTATGGATACTATTTTGAAGAATAAGAATTCCAGAACATTTCAACTTGCTAATGCAGAACTCACACACAGATTAAGAGTCTGTCCTTTGAATAGAACAAGCGGATATTATATGATTTAAAGTCAGGAAAGATGTGTGTCAGGGTTATAGCCTTTCGGTATACGTATTCAATCTGTGTGCTGAGCAAGTAATGTCAGAAGCTGGAGTACAAGAAGAGTGGAGCATCAGTATTGGACGAAGACTGATTAACAAGCTTCGACATACAGATGACACAACCTTCTTAGTGAAAGTAAGGAGGACCCAAGTACTTACTGATGAAGACCCAAGACCACAGTTTTCAGTGTGGATTATACCTCACAACCTGACCAATAAACAGTATCATGACAAAGAGAGAAAAGATTGAATTTGTCAAGGGTTTCATTTTACTTGGTTCCACAATCAGTGTCGGTGGAAGCAGCAGTCGAAAAATCAAAAGATACACTGCAGTGCTCAAAACCTGCTGCAGAAGACCTCTTTAAAGTGCTGGAAAGAGGAATTACCTTGAAGACTAAAGTGTACAGGACCCCAGCCATGGTATTTTCAATCACTTCACATGCATTTGAAAGCTGGACAGTGAATAAGGAAGACCAAAGAAGAACTGATGCTTGTGAATTATGGTGTTAGTGAAAAACATTAAATACATCCTGGACTGTCAGAACATCAAGAAATCTGCCTTGAAAGAAGTGCAAGCCAGAGTACACCTTAGAAGCAAGGAGGGCTAGACTTTGTCTCATGTCCTCTCGATGTGTTGTTAAAAAGGGACTGGTTCCTGGAGAAGGACATCATGGTTGGTATAGTGGAGGGTGGGGGGAAAGAAAGGAAGACCCTCAGGGAGGTGGACTGGTTCAGTAGCCGTAACAGTGGACTCAAAGGAAGCAAGGACTGTGAGCACGGCACAGGACCGAGGAGAGTTTTTCTCCGTTGTACATGTGGCCACTGTGAGTCAGAACCAACTGGACAGCACTTAACAACATCAACAACAAAGGCTATTCCATCCCTAACATTTATTTACAGTGTTTCTCAATATTGTACGCTTATCATTAATGTTTTTGTTCCACAATTTTTCTTTTATGTGGAATTTGTACTTTTTAAAAACTTACAGTTAAAACATCTTAATGCTGTTTGTTATTAATCTAAATTTATTGACTTTTAATTGTTTTCAGATCCTAATATACTTTAATACATTTCCATTTATTGAGAAATAAATTTAGTTACATTGACCATTATGCAAGATTTTTCCTAAACCTGTAATAAATACTAATTTATCACAAAACAGTTCTGTCTTGTAGCCTGATATTGTAACCACTATTAAATGACTAGGAAAGCCCAGAGGTGTAGTAGTTACAAGTTCAGCTGCTAACCAAAACATCTGTAGTTTGAATCTACTGGGTGGTCCTTGGAAACTCTATGGGACAGTTCTCTCCTGTTCTGTAGGATCGCTGTGGGGTGGAGGTGACCTGACAGCAAATGATTTGGTTTATTATATAGATACAGATGCCAAGTGCCATCGAGTCGTATCTGACTCATGGCGACCCTAGTTATATAGAGCCAAGCCAGGCCAAGTGCCGTCGAGTCGGATCCGACTCATGGCGACCCTAGGGGCCAGGGTAGAACTGACCCCCAGAGTATTCAAGGAGCGCCTGGTGGATTTGAACTGCCGATCAACAGTGAGAGAACTAGTCATCAAAATATATTTTTGTTTAGCCTTGGTTCTTTGCATTGTTGTACAACTTACTAGTGAACATGATTATTAATTGGTATGAGGACTTGTCTGATATTGCCATGGGGGAGGGCAGATAAGAATTAAATCAGCTCCAACTGACACAGCTATAACTAAAGAAATACAGTCAACTTTAATACTTGCTCAGCAAGTTTTTCATCCTCAGCTTCCTCATCTATCAACCCAAGGAGTTCAGTGTAAAAGATTTTTCAGATAGCCTCCTGCTGGAAATTGGTATCGATGACTGTGAACTTTAATGATCTACTGCTTGAACTTTTGAGAGTACAGCTCAGTAAATTAACGATAATAATCAGAGAAAAAAGAGGAAGACCCTTAACAAAATGGTTTGGGACAATGGCTGCAACAATGGACTCAAGCGTAACGTGGTCCTGGCGCAGCCCCCAGCAGTGTTTCCTTTGGTTTTACATGTGGTCACTAGGAGTTAGAACTAACTGGTGGCACTTAACAACAACAATCAGCTACTTATTTATTCATTTTTTTAACCCAACTTCAAATCTGTTTAAGATTAACACTTGGCAACTTTCTTTCAATTAGGCTAGGGTTGTAAGATACTATTTGAGATACTAGATTTGAGACACTTACTGATGAAGATCAAAGACCACAGCCTTCAGTGTGGATTGCAACTCAACATCAGGAAAATGAAAATACTCACAACTGGACCAGTAAGCAACATTGTGATAAATGGAGACAGGATCGGGGTTGTCAAGGATTTCATTTTACTTGCATCTGCAATCAATGCCCATGGAAGCAGCAGTCATGAAATCAAAAGATGTACTGAATTAGGAAAATCTGCTGCAAAGGACCTCTTTAAAGTATTCAAAAGTAAGGGTGCTACCTTGAAGACTAAAGTGCACCTGACCCAAGCCGTGGTATTTTCAGTCATATCATATGCATATGAAAGCTGGACCATGAAGAAAGAAGACAGAAGAAGAATTGATGCCTTTGAATTGTGGTGTTGGAGAAGACAATTGAGTGTACCACAGACTTCCAAAAGAAGCAACAGATCTGTTATGGAAGAAGTCCAACCAGAGTGTTCCTTGGAAGGAAAGATGGCAAGACTGCGTCTTAACATACTTTGGCCATGTTGTCAGGAAAGATCAGTCCCTGAAGGACATCATGCTTGGTAGAGTGGAGGGTCAGCAAAAAACTAAAAGACCTTTGATAGGATGGATTGACACAGTAGCTGCAACAATGGGCTTAAGCATAAAAATGATTGTGGACATGGTGCAAGACCGGACTGTGTTTCGTTCTGTTGTTCACAGGGTTGCTATGAGTTGGAACCAACTCAACAGCACCTAACAACAGTAGTAACATACTACTGTTGTAAACAATGTGATTTTTTTTTTTGAAAACTATTTTTCAACTAATTGTGTTGGATTAAAAGAAAAAAATAATTAATTGTCAGAAAACAAACTATAGTCAAAGTTTTAGCATAGTTTATTGCCCACTTTAAAGCTAGATTTAAATGTATATTTTTCAAGGTTTAAAACATTAAAATTTAATCTTGTTTAATCCTGACAATATTCTTGTGAAGAATTTCAAGCCCTGTTGTTTAATATTAGTTTGAGGATTATATTATGCCTTAAAAAAAAAAAAAACACTGCCATCAAGTCGAGTCCAACTCATAGTAACCCTATAAACAGAGTAGAATTGCCCTATAGTGGTTTCCAGGAGAACTTTGGAGGATTTGAACTGCTAATCTTGTGGTTAGCAGCTGTAGCATTTAACCACTACATCACCGCAGTTTCTGATATTATGTCTAGCCCCTAGAATATAATCAATGATTTTTTCAAATATAATAAGATAGATAGATGATATATAATTGAAATATATAAATATAGTCATGAACAAGAAGCTACCCAGTAAAATCAGGTATTTTTGACCAGGAAGTGACTGACTGTCCACCCTCTTCTTATTCTAGACCCTACCTTTCCAACATCAACTAAATAGTTTTGTTACAACTTCATGGGAGCGCCAAAAGCCAATCCAATAGTTTCCGCTCCAGCTCCGTACTTCCTGCACGTTGGATGAGACACAGGTTTTCCTTTTTCCTCGGCCTTTCACCACTCACAACTCAGTTAATTCCTCCTTGTGCAAAAATAATAAACACATCCTCTTTACCTTCTTTGTTTTCAACTCCTGTCCAATTCCTCTAGGGAAAAGTGTATATATATATATATATATATGTATATATATCTTGCCCTCCCCAAAAGACAAAAAATGCTACGGTCTGTTATGTAGTATTGTCTGCTACTTTTTATGGTGGTAAAAAGATAAATGAGGCTGAGTCCTCTGTCTAGAAGCTCAAAATATGTCGGAGAGGAGAACGTATACCTAAATAATTCTATCAGAACAAAGTCTAGTGTGGTAGAACCAGTTTTCCCAGAAGTATTGCTTGAAGCTTGAATCTCTCCCTATACTTTTAGTCTAATAGGTTTGGAAAAGTGGTATTGTATACCCAGAGGAAAAACTTTCCGGGTGTGAGAAGAAAGATAAATTCTGTTTGGTAACAGCTTCTGCTTACTGAGTGTTCATTATATGTATTTTTCCCTTTATTTATTTATTTTTGTGCTTTAAGTGAAAGTTTATAGTTCAACTAAGTTTCTCACATAAAAATTTATACACTCATTCCTATGTGACCCTAGTTGCTCTCCCTGTAATGTGACAGCTCACACCTCCTTTCCATCCACACCTCCTTTCCACCCTGGATTTCCAATGCCCATTCGACTAGCTCCTGTCCCTTTCTGCCTCCTCATCTTGTCTCTGGACACAAGCTGCCCATTTAGTTGCATCAGATACATTTTTCATGAGAATATCGACTCATTAACTAGAAAATCTTGTAAAGAATAAAAAAATATGGCCTAGAGCTTGAAAGATGAATAATATGGGAGCATGTTGCAGAAAAGGTCACTCCAGAAAAATATACATTTAAATAGAAGATCAGAAACCAATCTATTTCAGCCATGTTTGGAAAATGGTAAAATAAAATAAAATAAAAATAAAAGATGATGAGGCTAGCGTTTTCAGTTAAATAGAAAAGGAAATTAGCCTGAAAAATTTGAGGTGAGGTAGTAGATATCTCCTATATCAGCAAAGGATAGACTTATTTTCAATGCACTCAAGAGCCTTAAAACACGTTTGAGTGGGCAGTGATATGACTGAAAAGTAGTGTAAAGAGCGTTATCAGTAATACACCTGGAGCAAATAAAGCAAAAGATTTCTTTGGGAACTAAAAATAGGAATCTTAAATAACCTGTATTTATGACATCTAAAACTCGTGAACATAGGCAACAGTTTTCTTGAAATTCTCTACAAAAGTGTTTATTCATTTTCCTCCTCTAATGAAGCCTAGCTTTCCTCAAACACTAGCACCCAGCATACCTCAAACACTAGTTTTACATGTAACTCAGTTTTTCATTTTAGCAGAACACACCTGCTGTTTCTAGCTGCCATTGGGTTGGCTCTGAGTCGCTGGTGACCTTATGGATAAATGAATGAAGCGTGACCCAGTCCTGTTCTATTTTCATATTTGATAAGTCTGAGACCACTGTTGTGACTGTTGCATCAATCCATTCCACTGAGGATGTCCCTCATTATCACCAACGCTCTAGCCTATCAAATACATTTCTCTAGGGACTGGGCTTTCCTGGTAATGTGTCCCAAACCCTTTGCTTTGACATCTTCTAAGGTAGAATACTTAGTAGTGTTTTCTTTTCAACTAAAAATGACAGACATTTTAACCTATTTTGTGCATTAAATGTTTTCTAGGGAGGGATCATTTTACAAAGCATCAGAGAAGAGTGCCTGGTCAAATGCCAGGAGGTCCCGTTCATTATGGAAAGACGGAAGGCCACTGAAAGGGCCTGTCGCACTGGCCAAGCACAGAGCACCACGGCAATCTTCGCTGCTCAATTCAGGTAAATAAGAATGCCAGGAATGGCAAGACAGTAAGACAGAGCAGAGGTGCATCTCATTCTAAGTGTAAGCAGAATGTGGCAGCGGAAAACGCAGGGCAGAGCACACTTGACAGTCTGGAGCATGTAGTACTGGGAATTAGGTGAGAGGTGGTATTGTGGATGTGATCATCATCCCTAGGTGGGGACCTAGCCAAGGCAAGTGTCATGGATTCGGTTGAGTCCCCAAAACAATGTGTGTAGCCATTTGGCTAGGCCATGATTCCCTGTATCATGTGACATTTCCATAGGTTGTAAATCCTGCCTGTATGATGTTAATGACAGAGGATGGGCAGCAGTTACATTGCTGGGGTGGGACTCAGTGTATAAGATTGTGTTGTGCCTTGAGGAATCTCTTGGAATATAAAGGAAATGGAAGCAAGCAGAAAGTTAGGGACCTCCTACCACCAAGAAAGTGACTGGAACAGAGCACATCCTTTGGAAAGGACCTCAAGCCCTGCGCATCACAAGTTTCCAGTTTTGGGGAAGATTAACGACAAGGACCTTTCTCCAGAGCCAACAGAGAAAGCCTTCGCCTGAAGCTGACATCCTGAATTTGGATTTTTAGCCTGCTGGACTGTGACAAAATAAAATGTCCCTTTTATAGCTACCCGCTTGTGGTATGTTATGGCAGCACTAGAAGACTAAGACAGCAAGGCAGGTGACCAGACCGTGCAACCAAGAACGTGGATGAAAATACAGAATGTTCTAACAGAAAGAGAAGTGGAACACAAATGAAGCAAGGCTTTGGATCAGGATAAACCTCAAAGTCATGTGAATCTGAAGACGGTAGAAGGGAAGCAAACCCTTAGACTCTTGCCTCTGCTCACAGCACATCCTGAAAGCCAGAGCTGGGTCTCCGGCGGTGATCCCATAACACTACCTTGGAAAGGAGAGGACAACCGAGCAGCCTTTGCTGTTTAAGGGTGAGGAAGATTCTCCCCTGAAGAAACCCAGCTGGATGCAGAGAGCCTAGTGAATACCTGGAGCAGTGGTATAATGTGTTCTAAATTCCACATTGATCCTCTTTCCCTGCTCCCAACTACTTCTGTGTAAAGATGCGGAGGGAAGTGACCTGGGAGGCGCAGCTATCCTCTGTGTGTGGGCTTGCATGCTTGCACATGGGAAACAGAAGTGGCATAGCCCTGGCTGCTCTGGGTCTTGGGAAATATCCCTACTGGTGATAAAGTGGCCTACCTAATGAGAGAGAAAGAGTTTTCCTTCACGTCACAATCCTTCCCAAATCATCCAGTGCCCCATCTTTAGCTAGGAGACTTAATGCGACCAGTTCCGTAAGACTGCAGGTTGTTTAAAGTGTTGGAATGGGGAAGAGGCAGAGTTCGGGCACTCTCCGTCGCTACAGATAAGGTGGCAACTGGGGATCATAAATTAAGGAAGAGTTGGCACCTGTCCTCCTCTTCTCAGCTCCCTGGTCCTTAAATGGAAGGACAGCACTGAGCCCTTCTTTCTCACCTCTCTGCCACTGCTTGTCCTCGCCAGCCTGATTCTGATATACTTTGGAGAGTAAAAACACTCCGCATTAGGCAGGCAAACTTCTTCCTCTAACTTTTTTTTTCAGCATCTGCTTTGAGACTTGACTTCTGTTTCAGTATGGGCTGGGTAGGGGACAAATGGCCCTTTGATTACCAGAGAGATTAAAAAACACGTAGAAAACACCCACACTAGCATTTCCAGGTGTCAGCCTGCCATGTGCACGGCCCTGTAAATATTCACACTTGCCCCTCTCCACCTCCCAGAAACAGTCTCCCAAGAGGGCAGATTTTATTTGCGCTGAATCGAGACAATGGGACAAATTCATCAAGAAAAATGACCAGAGGTAGAGAAGAAATGTATTTTGTGGGAGCTCTGCTCTCCTCCAGGATGGGAGACGAGTATACGGAGTTTCCAGGTCATCCAGTCCCTCTGGTTCCGTCCAACATGCCTTGCGGGCAGAAGTGGCTGTTCTAGCTCACAGGGAGAGGAGCGAACTCTGCAGCACAGAACGTGAGGACAGTGTCCAGAGCAGCCAGGGTTCCCACTAGCTGAGTTTCAGGAGTGGACTGCTAGGCTTCCTTCCTCCTGCGGTTTAGTAATCGGTGTGGGGAGAGGGAAAGTTTGGGGAAGATGCCCTCTCAGCCAGTGAGCCTGTATTTCTAGAAAACCTTCACTGTTTGAAGTGTTCCTGTACAACACAGGTTAAAAAAAAACAAAATTTCCAGTCCAAAGAACACTTAGGTTACCAAGCCAGAAAAAAAAACTTCATAGCCCTGGGTGTTCTGTTTGCTGTTTATACCTTATGCTTCCAGCCAAATCAGTACTAGAGAAACACCTGGATGATTGGGCCAATTTACTTAATAATTTAATACAGAAAACTAATTTGGTCTGAAATATCTAGACTTTGGCTTTACTTCATTGTTCTGTCTCAAGCCATCTGTCATGATGTTTCTCAGGGACTTCAGATGGTTGAAGATTAAAGGACACAGTAAATATGCTGTTTCCTGCCTGGTATCAAATGGTACCACTGGGATGGACATTAATATTACCTAAGGTCAAAATTAGGGAATAAACAAGGTCTACATACTATTTTTTATGGAGGATTATAGTTTGTGCAAGAAATGGGACCTTCAGTTTGATTCATCGTTAAAAGTTGGTTAAAGAAAGAGACCTCTCATATCTTCTTCTTTATCATGAAGGATACTGGGGGCAGCAGCTCCAGCTGATCAAGAAGAATTCACATTTCAGAAAGGTTAAAACTATATATTGCCAGAATCTACCTAGACACTATGTGTTGCCATGGAAACCATCCACTAGGCTGAAATTATGATGATGTCTGCTGAAGCAGGCAGTAGCTAACCACTGGCCAATATGCTCTGGAGAGCTTGTGTCTTGTTTGCTTCCACAGACAGTGAGGAATATGATTTATCACTTTTTTCTAGTCTCATTTTTTGAAATTTGAGTTACAAAGAGGGTTAGTTAGGAAATAAGGAAACAAGACAGAAGAGGCAAACCCACACTGCCCTGGCCCTCCAAAGCCTTCCAGCCAGTTTGGAAGTTCAGTATTCCCAGTTTCTTCTTCATTCATCTGTTGACCCATCTAAAAGTGATTGTATCATTCATTTATTTGTAGTCAATGATTCAGCTATCATTTAGCAAACACTTATGAAGATCTTAATTTTATGCAATATGTAAGACTTTGAACATTCTGTCTTTTCTCTAGAAATTAGAATTATCATTACTCCTCTCTTTTTTTTTTTTCCTATTGACTCTGAAGATTTTCCCATTTTTACTTTTATACTCAATGGCAGAAATCTTGAAGTAATAGGCTGGAGGCTAGTGATTTTCTTCTGTCTTCAAAATAGCTTCCTCCCTCCCTATCCCCTCCTGTCTTTGCCCTCTTCCTGCTTTCTTCAGTTCCCCCTCCATCTCTGAGCAATACCAGTGATAGTATTTTCTAGAAGAGTAACAGAGCTCATAGCATAGATAAAATAAAGCAACATACCAAACTCAAACCCACTACTGTGGACTCAGTTCTGACTCACAGCAACCCTGTAGGACAGAGTAGTACTGCCCCATAGAGTTTCTAAGGTGCAGCCGGTGTATCTGAACTGCCAACATTGTGGTTAGCAGACATAGCACTTCATCACTATGCCACCAGAGTTTCCAAAGCAACATAATGAAATCCTTTTTATGTAATGGAGTACTTTATAAAAAGGATATCTCAAAAATACAATGATGATGAAAGCAGTGGAAAGATCATATTGGCGGTGGGAGTGGCTTTTCTTTAAAAGAAGTATTATGAATATTTTTTAAAAAATGATAAACCACACAAAAAAATTACATAGCACCTCATATGGGAAAAGGTGGAACACGCACCATCCATTAATATTGTACAGAAAAGAATGTTTCAGTCCTAGGACTACATGTATAGCATGAAAATAGCAGAATATATATTTAAGTAGTATTAGTCAACTCAGTAACTTTTACATTTAGGGTGCTGTTTTAGTCAGTTAGTGTTGCTTTAACAAATATACTACAAGTGAATGGCTATAAAAAGAGAAATTTCATTTCATCACAGTCCAGGAGGCTAAAACTCCAAATTCAGGCCATCAGCTCCAGAGGAAGGCTTTCTCTGCCGGCTCTGGAGGAAGGTCCTTGTCATCAGTCTTCTTCTGGACTGGAAGCTTCTGAGGCACAGGAACCCTGGTCCCTTCTAAAGGACATGCTCACTGTCCGGCATTGCTTCTCAGTAGTATGAGGTCCCCCAGTCTTTCTGCTAGATTCTCTCTGTTATCTCTCAAGAGAGACTGCCTCAAGGCACAAAACAATCTTACTAATTGAGTCCTACTCTACCAACAGAACTGCCACCCTTCCACCCTCATTAATATCATAGAGGCAGGATTTACAACATGGAGAACATCATACAATACCAGGAATCATGGCCTAGCCAACTTCTTACAGATTTTGGGGGGGAACATAATTAAATTCATCACAGATGCATTTATCTATTTTCTGCTTTAGAAAGTGCTGTGGTTAAGTACATAAAATAAATTTGTCATTTTAACCATTTTTAATTCTACATTTCCGTGATATTAATTACATGATATTATGCAACCACCATTATCTCCAAAACGCTTTTTTATCACATCAGATGGAAACTCTGTACCCATTAAGCAGTAACTCTCTATTCCATTCTCCTCCCAGCCCTTGATAACCACTAATCTGCTTCCTGTCTCTGAATTTGTGTATTCTAGAGGTTTTGTGTAAATGGAATCATAAAACATTTGATATGTGGTGAATGGCTTCTTGAGCACATTGTTTTCAAAGTTCATTCATGTTGCACTTTGTGTCAGAGCATCACTCCTTTTTATAGCTGAATAATATTCCATTATATGTACATGTCCCATTTTGTTTATCTGCTCTTTTGATGAATGTGGGACTGTTCCTACATTTTGCTTATTGTGAATAACTGGCTGCTATGAACAGAGCTGTGCAAGCATATGTTTGAGATCCTGTTTTCTAACCAAAGAACTTCCCAGATGTAGAAATCTTTCTGAAACTATCGGAAGGTGAATACAAAAGGATTACACAGAGAGCCCTCCTAGACCTTTTACAAAATGCAGCAGATCGAAATTAAAAATTAAGGAAGCTATTCGATCTGATGGAACACCAGTACTCTGAAATCCAACAGATCAAGAACAAAATCAAAGAAATAGAAAGTTTCATTCAAAGCCAAGAAAACAGAATGGAACAAATGGAAAAGAGACTTTCTGACTTGGAAGACAGAGCGACTGACTCCAGCAGCTATGAGGAAAAATCAGAAAAAAAGAAACAAGAAAAATTAAGAAGCATTAAGAAGCACGTGACATTCTATTAAGAGGAACAATCTATGATTAATTGGAGATCCTGTTTTCAATTCCTTTGAGTGTAACTGCAATTTGGCAAATTGTCATCAAAATAGCCATAAATGTATGGCTCAGTTAATATATAATAAAAGAGTGTATGTTGAAGAATTTCACATCCATTATATATTTTGACTTTTAAAATCCTGGAAGGAAGAAAAATATTAGCCCCATGAAAGATTTAGTGAAACTTTCTGGCCATAGTTAAGGGTGGATTTGTGACTCCAATCCCATTTTTCTCCCACAGATTTGGAATCTTTCCCACTGTCCTATCCAAATTCTCTAATAACAGCTATGTTTCTAGTCTCTCCAGAATTTAGAATCCCCATATGGAAAGTTAAGGTTCTTCTAATAATAACTTTTGTTTTTTATTAATTTCAAAGTTGGAAAAAGGGGGAACCTCTTAAGTAATAAAATCACGGTGAGTATCTCATGAGGAGGATGGTCCCTGGTTCATAAAAGAAAACTTCACTAAGGATTTTTACTTTTCAGAACTTCTCATGACAACTTTTACAGGCTCACACCTGCTTGGCATGGACCTTCTCTGGAAATCTCAATTTGTTAACTATTTAAAATGATTCTTGATTTTTTTGTATCTTGTGGTATCTAAGCATCTGCCACTACAATTCACTTTATAAATATCTACAAATCATTTTATTAGCAAGTAGGGTTGCATAATGTGGTTTATAATACAATCCCGCTGTCTATGGGACATAGCAAATCTATGGGATAGAATGGAGCTGCCCGACCATTTACAAGGAATGCCTGGTAGAGTCGATTCTGACCCATAGCTACCCTATAGGACAGAGTAGAACTGCCCCACAGGGTTTTCCAAGGAATGCCTGGTGGATTTGAACTGCTGACCTTTTCGTTAGCAGCCATAGCACATACCCACTACACTACCAGGGTTTCCAATATAAAAACCTGCGGATTAGGGCTAGCTATGCTGGTTGACTGCTTCCTAGTTCAGAGCAGCACTGTATTCACACTACACTGAAATAATCAAAAGTATTAGCACCCCAAAATAGAAATTTATTTCTCCAAGCCTGACTTACATCTTCTGTGGTAGAACTCTTATTAGAGTTGGGTCCTCAAAGATTTTGAAACTTATTTTATGACAGATGTGATCATGGTTTGGCAGAAGCTCTCTTTAAATTTTCTTTCCTTGACTCTTGAAATAAAAATAATTTTAAAAAAATTTAACCACCAAAGGACATAAAATTTCTCTCCATCTGGAAGGACTATAATGACTGTAGTACATCCTTCTTTTTAATATGATGACATCATAGTTTTCATGATATGATCACTGGATCATTTCTTTCACTATTATACCTTTGATTGAGTTTGGAGCCTTCTCTACCTGAGTAGAATTCTGGGTGATGTGTCCTGTAATTGCTTTTAGTGGTTTTGTTCTTTTAAGCCAAGAGATTCTTTCAGTATTTCTTAGAGCTTTGCTTTGGTTTTTACAAAGTATCTGAGTTTCTGTTTATCTGTGAATGTCTTCATTTCATTTTCATATTTGAAAGAGTTTTGCAGGATATAAAGTTCTTGGTTGGAAGTTCTTCTCCTTCAAGGCTTTGAATGTGTCATGCCACTGTCTCTGTGCCAGCATTGTTTCTGCTGAGAAATCCGACGAAAGCCTACAGCGTTTCCCTCTGAATGTCAGCTTTGCTTTGAGTCTTGCTACCTTTAAGAGTTTCTGCTTATGTTTCATTTTGTTAAGTTTGACTATAATATGCCTTGGAGTCTTTCTTTTGAGATCTATATTGAGTGGCATTTGATATGCATTTTGGATATCTATATTCTCCTCTTTCATAATTTCTGGGAAGTTTTCTCTCAGCAGCTCAGACACAATACTCTCTGGGTTCTCAGGTGTCTTGCCCTGTTCAGGAACTCCAATTAATTATAGATTGTTTCTCTTAATAGGGTTCCATATGCTTCTTAATGCATCTTCATTTTTCTTGTTTCTTTTTTCTGATTTCTCCTCATAGATGCTGGAGTCAGTAGCTCTGACTTCCAAGTTAGAAAGTCTCTTTTCCATTTGTTCCATTCTGTTTTCTTGGCTTTGAATGGAAGTTTCTATGTCTTTGATTTTGTTCTTGATCTGTTGGATTTCAGAGTACTGGTGTTCCATCAGATCGAATAGCTTCCTTAATTTTTAATTTTGATGTGCTGCATTTTATATAAGGTCTAGGAGGGTTCTACATATAATCCTTTTGTACTCACCTTCCAGTAGTTGCATAAAAGCTTCTTCATCTGGGACGTTCTGAGGTGGTTTCTTTTGGGGCCTTCTGATGCCATGGGTGATTTCTTGGTTATGGTTTTCTTCAGAGTTTGTTGCTTTTTAGGCTGCATGTGAGTCAATAGAGGCTGGGAGAGATGCTGTGAGGATGGACTGCAATTGTTTCTCTAGGCCATCTTAAAATGAGAGGTAAAAAGTATCTGACAACTTCCAAAGTCAGTCAGGTTTTCAGGTGTATAGGTCGCTCTTCCCAGCTGGCAAAGTAAGCACCCCTATATTGAACCCCAGATATTATAAACTAGCTCAAAATACAGAAAGGCTACTTGCCCTGCTGGCCTCTGCTGTCAGGCCCCAGCTGTACGTGACACTGTGTAGAATTCTGCTTTTCTGCCAGAAAAGTGCTCTCTTCTGGGTGGGCGCTGCCTCCCAGCCCAGGAATTAGGTCTAGCTGAGGCTTCTGTACAGGTATATCTGCCTTCCAGTGGAACAAGATGGTGTCCTACACAAGCTCCCACCTGGCTGGGACCAGGCTACTGGCAGAAAGAGAGGCCAAAGGTGCCAAGATGCTCAACAGTCCACAGCCTCTGTTGCTGGGCCCCAGCCTCAGGTGACACTGTGTAAAACACCACCTGTCTGCTGGAAAAGTACTCTCTCCTGGGCAGGCACTGCCTCCCAGTATAGGAATTAAATCCACCTGGGGTGGGTGTCTCCGTCTCCCAATCGATCAAGATGGCATCCCACATAGGCTTGCCACCTCCTTCATATGGCTACTACATGGCGGAGGCAAAAAGATAGGCCAAAGATGCCGAGATGCACAAAGTCCAAAGCTGGGGTCTCAGACCATCGCAATTGCACTTGCCGATCCCACCAGCAGTGCTTCTGAGATTAGCAGCTAGTCAAGTCCAAGCTCTGCTTGTCAGCTAAGACAGAGGGAAAAACATTAAAATGGTGAGTTACCTTTGGCCCATGCAAGCCCGTGCTTGCTGAGAGTGGTGTCAGTGAAAGAGAAGAGGTTTTGCATTCAGTGGTATGAAGTCCAAATTAACAGCTTTATGGCACATCCTAGGACTTACTAGGTGTCCAGAAGGCTCTGTTTACTTATCAGTTCAGGCAGGTCTTGGTTTCCAGAGGGACTTAGGGAGACATGTGTTTAGTCTGCCATCTTGACTCTGCACCCCAAAATTTCTACTTATATTTTCCCCACTTGTTTAGGCAGCACCCATTTGAGAAATATCTAACTTGGAAGAAAAAAGAAAAAAAAATCTGCCAATCTGATCTCATTGCCTTCCTTTTAGAAGACTGCTTAGTCTACTAAACTGATTTCTTATTTTTTCTTCCCTTCTGAAGAGAGACTGTGCCTAATAAAACAGGGAATGATGATGGGATTTCCTTATTCTAATCAACGTAACCCACAGGACCTACGGAGGCGTGATTATGTGAGTAATGGATATCACATAATTTCCTAACAACTTTTAATTGTAGAGCCAAAAAAATCACACCCACTGACGTGGAATCAGTTCTGACTTATAATGACACTATAGGACAGAGCAGAACTGCCCTATATGATTTCCAAGGCTGTAATCTTTATGGAAACAGACTGCCACATCTTTCTGCTGAGGAGACGCTGGTGGGTTCACACTGCTGACTTTTTGGTTAGCATAACCATAAGGGTTAGCATAACCATTGTGATTTGCCACAGATACATTAGCAAAGCATAATGACTGCACTACCAGAGCTCCTTAACACTAGATATTCAGCTTATTATGTCAGTACTGGCATTTAGATAAATGATAAATCCTCTCACTAGGTTTAAATCACTCTCTTCCCAAATTTTTATTTAAATTATTAAGGAGTGGCATATTCACTTCACTGCAGTTTTGAGTTCTCCAGTATTGTTTTTACTTTAGATTCCCTTTTATAAAAATTATGAGAAAATTTCTAGAGGGAAGTAATAGGAGGGCACTTCACAACCTTTTTTTTTTTTTTTTCAAATTAGAATAGAAATGAATACCAGTGATAGCACACTCTTCTCTGGATGAACCCAGCAATTCACTGTTTCAGGACAGCCCTTAAGTTACACTGACATTTGTAATACTGACAATATTTCTATCACTTATCAAGTGCAGCCATGTGCAGACCCTTCATCTCACTTCACGTTATTAGTGCTTTGAAAGAGGTATTATTATCCCCTTTTTATAAGTAAGAATCAGAAGCTTAGAAATATCAGCTACCATCTAGTCAAGAGCCAAGCCAGGATATCAACCAATGGCCTTAAGATTTGAAGATACATCCAAATCCAATCCCATCATGACAAATATGACAGCAACAGGTTAGATTTGGGAGTTTATAAATACATATGGATGGGCAAGAAACAAATTCTCCTTCTTTTGTGTTAACCAAATGACAATGTATGTTAGAAATGTGAAAGGCAAGTTATTAATTTATTAACCCTAAAATTAAGGAAATGAGAAAATTCTATGCTTAGTCTAAAAACTTTTTCTCATGTGTCATAAAATAAGTATCTGGCACTAGATGTCTGATTCTGACAGCAACTATTCTAAAAAAAAAGAACATTTTACTTACCTTTTATTTTTAAAATGTACATAAAAGAAACATATCTGACTTTAAGAAAAATTGGTGTATAACAATTATTCTAAGAGCATTTTAAAAAGTAGTTTTTAAGCTGAAACTAGGAGCAGACAGTTGTGCTTATGTAGCTGCTTAGTATCCAAGTACAACAGGTTAAAGGTCATGGAAAGTCACATCCTTTAAATGAAGAGAACTCGTAAGTTAGTCAATTTAAAGAAAAGTCAGTCAGGCCTCTGGAGTGTCTGTAGCAAATCATAGTTATCTATTTTAATTATAGAAGCTTCTATTTTCTGAAAGTAGCTACTTACAGAACAGCTTACAAACATCTGAGTAATATCTGCCCAAATTTGTACAGAGAGAAAGATAATTTATTTAGGATTCTGTTAGTAAATTACTCTGCTGCTATGAAGTGAAAACATAAGCCAACAGTCAAGTACTTCCTTACTGGTTTTACAATATTATTTTTTCAATGGGGGTGAAAGACACGTATTTTAATCCTCATGGAGGTTGTAATGACCATGATTGCAATAAGGACTTGTTTTAAAGATCAGGTAAATATTTAATTATTTCACTTACAGCATTGTTCTCCCCATCCTCTTTAAAAAATAAGTATATTAGACTGTGGTTTTTGTGTATTGAGTGGCCTTACTGAAACTTCTCTGGAGCCAGCAAATGAACATATTTCATATGCAGTTGAGAGATTTCTATCAGTACACTTAAAGGCAGCAGGGTGCATAATTAGGTATGCCTGCCATCTGCACAGCCCTCCAGGTGCAAGAGGCATTAGCTTTATTTAATATTACCACAGCATTAATTTTACTCCATTAATTTATGTCATTTGCCCTTTATTTCATACTAAGAGTGCCAAAACAAAAGCAGTGGACATGATGACCCAATTCTAATTGTAGAGAAAATTTCATATTGGAAACAACATCTTAAGCAGCCTCAGTAGCTAAGGATTTTCTGAAGAATTGTTAACTGGCTTGGTTTTATATGAAAAAAAAACTATTAACAAAATCTTCTTGATTTGGGTATAATCATTTTTCCAAAGAGGGGCACACTGTAAGATCATTGTTTTAGGCAGCACTGTGATGAAGTCCTCGAGAATACTGAACAACGTAATGAGAAAAGTATGTTCAGTATTCTTTCAGTTCCCTTTAAGTTATGGAGAAAGTCTTCACTGAGTCTGGACACTGTTGTAACAATTTACAACTCTCTCCTTTTAAGGAAGAGTTGTTCTTACTCAAGGTGAGCCCATGTGTGCAGGGCAGGACTGCTGCATGGGGCTTTCAAAGCTGTGACCATTCAGAAGCTGCCTGCCGGGTAGATCTTCCCAGGAGCTTCTGGTGGGCCTGAATTGCCAAACTTTCAGTTGGTAGCCTTAGCTACTGAAAGCAGCTGCATCCTTCTCAGCAGAAAAATGGTTTTTAAGATAAGTGCATCTAGAAAACACAGCCATCTCTGGTGTCCAGGTGTGGAGGCATTCTTCTCTCCTCTGCACCCTGAGCTATGCCATAGTCTTGATTGGCATGACACCAGAGAGTTGATACAAGTATGTCACCATCTTTATCAGCTAGGAGGTGGGGCCTGCCACCCCTGAGAACCCAGCTGGGGCCAGCTGCCAAGCCGAGCAGCATCGTGGAGCTTGACAGCATCTCTATTACCAGAGAAGCTATACCTAGATCAGCTGCAACTAGAGAGCACAGCGGTGGCTGGGGGCCAACTCTAGCAGAACCCTTACTCACTCCCTTCTTATAGCTTCACCACAGCTCCCACAGATGTAACACCACAGAAAATGAACAGCTTTTTGATGGTGCAAAGCCAATAATCAATATCTAACCATGTTAAGAAGTAGACCACCATGGCTCCTAAAATAATCAAAAAACTTACCAGATGAAGGCTTTCTGAAATTATCAGAGGTCAAATACAAAAGAACTATGTATAGAGCCCCTCTATGACTAAATGAAGTGCAGCAGACCAAAAGGAAAAATTACATTATACAAACTGCTAGAACATCAATGATCTGAAAACCAGCAGATCAATAGTAAAATTACTGAGTTAGACAGTTGAAGGCAAAGCCAAAGGAGCAGGACTGAGGAAATGGAACGCAGAATTAGTGAGACTGATGATAAAGCAAGTGACGCCAGCATTTATGAGGAAAATCAGATAAAAGAAACAAGAAAAATGAAGCAGCATTAAAAAGCATGTGGGACTCTATCAAGAGGGATAATCTATTAATAACTGGAATTGCTGAACAGGGAGGGATAGCAGAAAATATAGAGAGAATTGCTGAAGAGTTGCTGACAGAAAACTTTCCTGACATCATTAAAGAAGAGAACAGAGATATTCAAGATGCTTATCAAACACCACAAAAGGCAGATCCCAAAGGACAGACACCAAGACATACTATAATCAAGCTTAGTAAAACAAACTACAAAGAGAGGCACTTAAAGACAGCTAGGCTTAAATCAAAACTAGGAGACAAAGTAAAGCCCTGTGGGCTTTTGTCGGACTTCTTGGCAGAAACCATGTTAGCAAAAAGGCAGTGGGGGGACACATACAAAGCCTTGAGAGAAACTTCCAACCAAGAATTATATATCCTTCAAAATTGCCACTCAAATATGATAGTGAAAGTAAGATGTTCTCAGATAAACAGAAGCCTAGAGACTTTGCAAAACCCAAATGAGAACTATAAGAAATACTGAAAGAAGCTCTTCATTTAGAAAATCAGTAACATCAGATGTATACTGAAGGATTCAATGTAGGACATAGCATCCAGAATCCTATTCAGTCAGGGAAGTCACAAAGCTCAATCAAAGCTATAATATTAAAAGTAGGGAACCAGAGATCTTGTAAATTATGACATCATTACACTGTAAAGAGGGATATATTACAGTAGTTACAGCCCTTTCAGATAGAGAGGCAGTTAAGGAGGTATATAGAAATTAAAGACTGGTTAAAACTTAGAACATTAAGGGGGATGAAAGGGGTAGCCACAGAGCAAACTGACAATACTACATATCAAAACAGGGAACATAATACTGAAATCTCAACAGACATGATACCAACACTGAAAAAGGTTAAAAGAAAACCTGGAAAAAAATGACCCAGAAAAGAATATTAAGTGGAACAAATAAAATGTCAACACAAAAATAAAAGCATCAGAATGGCAGCACTAAACACATATCTATCAATAATTACACTGAATGTAAGTGGATTGAATACTTCAATTAAGAATCAGAGAGTAACAGCCTGGGTCAAAAAACACAATCTGTCTATATGCTGCTTACCAGAAACACCCCTTAGACTCAACGACACAAGCAAACTGAAAATATATACCAAGTTAAGAACATGCAAAGAAAAGCAGGAGTGGCAATATTAATCTCAGATAAAATAGACTTTAATGTAAAATCTACCACTGTGGGCAAGGATGGTCACTATTTATTGCTTAAAAGTTTAATACACAAGCAGGATATAACAATACTGAATATTTATGCACCCAATACCAGAGCATTGAACAAAGGCTGACAACATTGAAAAATGAGACAGACCATTCCACAATAATAGGAGACTCGAACACTTCACTTTCAATAATGGACACATCATCCAGAAAAAAGCTCAATGAAGATGCAGAAGATCTAACTGTGACAATCAACAAACTAGATCTCATTGACATACATAAAACTTTTAATCCAACGACAGTTAAGTACACCTTCTTTTCCAGTGCACATGGAACACTCTCCATAATAGCGCACATATTAGGTCACAAAGCAACTCTCAACAAAGTCCAAACCACTGAATTATTGCAAAGCATCTTCTTGTACCATAAAGTGAAAGAAGTTGAAATCAACAGCAGAAAAAACACGAGTAGAAATTCAAGCTCATGGAAACTGAACAACACCTTCCCCCAAATTCATGGTTTATAGACTAAATCAAAGATCTAATAAAGAAATTCACGGACTCAAGTGAGAATGAAACATATCCTACCAGAACTTATGGGATAAAGCAAAAGCAGTGCTCAGACAATTTATCCCTATAAATGCACACATCTGGAATGAACAAAGGGCCCTAAACCAAAGAATTAACCATATAACTTGAACAAGTAGAAAGACCAACCAAAGAACCCCTCAGGCACCTGAATAAAACAGATAATAAAAATTAGAGCATAACTAAATGAATTACAGAATAGAAAAACAATTAAAAGAATTAACAAAACTCAAAGCTGTTTTTTTAAAAGATCAACAAAACTGATACACCGTTGGCTAAACATACAAGGGAAAAAACAGGAGAGGAAACAACCCAAATAAGAAATGAGATGGGAGATGTCACAACAGACCCAATTGAAATCAAAAGTATCATAACAGAATACTATGAAAAACTGTACTCTAACAGACTTGAAAACCTAGAGGAAATGGACAAATTTCTAGATTCACATCATCTATCAAAATTATCACAAGGAGAAGTAGAACAACTTAACAAACCCATAACAAAAAAAGAGATTGAAAAAGTAATTAAAAAACTACTAATCAAAAAAAGTCCTGGCCCAGATGGCTGTCCTGGAGAATTCTACCAAACCTTTAGAGAACAGTTAATTCCAGTAACACTGAGGCTATTTCACAGCACAGAAAAGGACAGAATACTCCTAAATTCATTCTATAAAGCTAGCATAACATTGGTACCAAAGCCACAGAAAGATCCCACAAAAAAAGAAAATTACAGACAAATATCATTCATGAACCTAGATGTAAAACTCTTCAACAAAGTCCTAGCCAATAAAATTCAACAACATATCAAAAAAATAACTCATCATGACAAAGTTGGATTCATACCATGTGTTTTAGTCAGCTAGGCTGCTCTAACAGAAATACCACAGAGTGGATGGCTTTAACAAAGAAAGATTTATTCTTACACAGTCTGGTAGGTTGCAAGTCCATATTCAGGGTGTCCGCTCCAGGGAAAGACTTTCCCCTTGTCGGCTCTGGAGGAAAGTCCAGTATTGCATCAGTCTTTGTCCAGGGAGCATCCTCACGCAAGAACCTCTGGTCTGAAGGACGCGCTCTGCTCCCGGTGCTGCTTGCTTGATGGTAGCGAGGTTCTCAAATTGTCCTTTGTTTCTTTTTCCTTTTATTCCTTGCAAGCTAAAAGCATTAAGGGTGGGGCAAGCCATGCTCCAGGGAAACTCCCCTCACAGCAGGAATTCACAACCCCACCCTAATCCTTTAACATACAGGTTAGCAAAACCACACAGTGGAGGACAGTCCCAAGATACTGGGAACCATATCCCAGCCACGTGGCTGCACACATTTTTGGGGGGACACAATTCCAACCACAACACCATGGATGCAAGGATGGTTCAGCATTAGAAAAACAATTAATGTGATCAACCACATAAATAACAAAAAGGATACGAATCACCTGACTTTGTCAATTGATGTGGGAAAGGCATCTGACAAAGTCCAATACCGATTAATGTTAAAAATGCTCAGCAAATTGGAATAGAAGGGAAATTCATCAGTGCAACAAGGGGCATTTACACAAAGCTAACTGCCTATATCATGCTGAATAGCAAGAGACTGAAAATTCCCCCCTGAGAATGGGAACTAGATAAGGATGCCCACTCTCACCACTTCTGTTCAACATTGTGCTAGGTCAATGTTGAATAGTGGCCAGGGCAATCAGACCAGACAAAGAAATAAAGGGTACTGCATCTGCAAAAAAGAAGTAAAAGTATCCATATTTGCAGATAATATGACTGCATATACAGAGAACCCTTAAAAAAGAATCCATAAACTACTGGAAGTAACAGAAAAGTTCAGCAAAGTATCAGGATATAAGATAAACATAAGTAAATCAGCAGGATTCCCTTATACCAACAAAGAGATCATCAAAGAAGTCACCAAATCAATACCATTTAGTACTGCCCCAAGGTAAAATACCTAGGAATAAATCTAACCAGAGAAGAGACCTATACAGAGAAAATTACAAGACCCTACTGAAAGAAATCAAGAGACTTACATTACATAAGTGAAGAAATCTACCTTGCTCATAGATAGGAAGACTTACCATTGTGAAAATGTCTATTTTACCCAAAGCAATCTACATATAAAATGCAATCCCAATACAAATTCCAGTGTCTTTTAATGAGATGGAGAAACAAATCACTAACTTTGTTTGGAAAGGGAAGAAACTCTGGATAAGTAAAGCACTACTGAAGAAGAGGGACACAGTGGGAGGCTTCACTCTACATGACCTTAGAACCTACTACACTGCCACGGTAGTCAAAACACCATCGTACTGGTACAAACAGAGACACACAGACCAACAGAACAGAATAGAGACTACCGAAGTATCACCATCCTCTTATGAAAAGTTGATATTTGTCCAAGGCCCAAAGGTTGTAAACAGGGGTAAAAACAGTCTCTTTAGCAAATGGTGCTGGCAAAATTGGATGTCCATCTGCAAAAAACTGAAACAAGATCCATATCTCACATCTTACACAAAACTAACTCCAAATGGATCAATGACTGAAATACCAAACCTAAAACCATAAAGATCAAGCTAGAAAAAATCAGGCAACAATGGAAGTTCTTATACATAGCTCAGACAGACTACAAAATCTGACCAACAATGCATTAGCAACAGAAAACAGATAAATGGAAACTACTAAAAATCAAACACTTGTGCTCATCCAAAGACTTTATCAAGAGGGTTAAAGGACTACCTACAGAAAGGGAAAAAATAGTTGGCAACTACATGTTGGACTGATGTCTGATTTCCATAATCTACCAGGTACTGCAAAATATCAACAAGAAAAAGGTAAATGATTCAATTAGGCAATGGATGAAGGAGATGGACAGATACTTTGCCAAAGAAGACATCCAGGCAGTCAAAAGACACATGAGGACATGCTCACAATCATAAGCTATCACAGAAATTTCAATCAAAACTACAATGAGATACCATCTCACCACAATGAGGTTGGCAATAATCCAAAAACCACAAAACAACAAACACTGGAGAAGCTGTGGAGAGACTGGAACTCTTCAACACTTCTGGTGAGAATGCAGAACAGTACCACCTCTTTGGCAAGCCATTTGGTGCTTCCTTAAAAAGCTAGAAATAGATCCAGCAATCCCACTGCTCAGAATATAACCTACAGAAATAAAGGCTATCACACAAACACAAAAGTTTGCTGGAGCACTGTCCACAACAGCAAAAGATGGAAACAATCCAGGTGCCTAACAACAGATGAACAGATAAACAAACTATGATACATATATACAATGGAACACTATGTAATGATAAAGAACAATGATGATTTTAGGAAGCATGTCATAATCTGGTTTCAACTAGAAGACATTTTTGCTGAGTGAAATTAGTCAGCTACAAAAGGATAAGTATTGTATGACACCTCTGCTATAATAAGGACTTAAAATGGACTTAAGTACTGAAGAGAAGACTCTGATGGCTACAAGAAGGGGATGGAGGAAGAGAGTTGGTCATAGATTAGACAGTCGATAGAAATTTGGTTAGATGAAGGGAGTGACAGCCCGCAGCAGAAAGCAGATCAGTATAATGGCACTATATCATAAACTGAAAGATTTTCTAAGCTCAAACCAATATACTTAAAAGGGAGAGCATGTTTTTAGGGGTTGTCGAGGTCAACTGGCATAGCTAGTCTGTAGTTAAGAGAGTCTTCTGCACCCCATATTGTTGAGTGGCATCTGGAGGTCTTGAAAGCTAGCAAGCTCCCATCTGGAATAGATGATGACCAAGAACATCAAAGACACGAGGAAAAATGAGCTCAGGAGGCAGAAGTACTGCATCAGCACGATACCAGAAGAATCAGATGGTGTCTGGTCACCACCAAAGCAGCCGTGATGGGGGACACAATATAGTCACTGAGGCAACACAAGAAAAAGTGTTGTGCAGTTCATGAACTCTTCTAAAATGCCAGAATTGATGGTCTGACAGTCTAGAGGGTTCCCTCGGAACACAAAGCCTAGACTTGCTGCTGGCCCTGAACTAACACCAGTACTGAGGTCAGCTCTTCAGACAAGAATGGACTGGACTCGGGGACGAAGTGTGAGCATACGGTATGTGTACTTTATGGGTTTATACATTTTTTAGAAGGCTGTCTTGTTGGCTTCTTTCTAGATGGGAGAGAAGAAGGTGGAGAGGAGGGGATAGGTGCCGTTAAGAGGATACTAGAAGTACAGAGTGTAAAGGGGAATGTGTTGTCTCAGAATGAGGACAGCAGATAGAATTGCAGATAGGTGTGCATATGGAATTGATTTGGACTGTGTACTTTCACTTAATCATAATAAAAAAATCAAAAGAAAAAATATGAATGTAGGAATGAGGAAGGTGGGAAGAGGCAGAAAAATGGATCAGAAGTATTGACAAATGATACAACCTTCTCAGAGGGTGTTCAAGTTGCAAAGTCCTCCTAAAAGTCACCTAAGGCATTCTTTTGATAGTGATAATTTTGAAAACTTCAAGAAACATTTTCAGAGACAATGCTGAGATCACTGCCACAGATGTGGCTCCCTTGTTGACAGAATTCCTTTTAAAGGTCTACTATTGAACCTTCAGTTATTGACTAAAATGGCTAATTAAAATTCATTAAAAAATAACACAATACACATCTTTTCCTAATTTACATTATAATGAATGGTATGGAATATCTAAATTTTGAGGGGAAAAAACATACTGCAAAATGAAACAAAAATCACTTTAAGAACATATGCTTTCACTGGTTTTCACGCTCCTTCATTTAGAAATTCTCTCAGTGCCAATTTTTCTTTCTTTCTTTTTTTTTTTTTTCGTTTTTTCCTGTTAGGATAAGGAAGGCCAACCCTGCCGTATAAGTTAATTCCCCTTTACAAAGGGACAAAGTTCAATATGAAGCCCCAGTAGATAAAGTTGAGGAACATCTTTCCACAAATCAAATGCATTCCAAAATACTCGTTGCTGACATGAAACAACACACAAGGGCTGCTGAAAGCAGGTGATGATAGTTTTGACATTCCCACACCTACACACACACACACACACACAATGTATTTACTCTTATCTCCCTGCAGGCATCCTTTCAACTTCTCCCTTCCCTCTGACTGAGATCTGAAGAGGGTCACTAAATCACTGCCCCGACAGTCTCAGATAATAACTTGGCCGTCCAGATCTAAGGCAGCTTAATACATTTCAGGACAGAGAAAAGCCTTTGCTTCTTCATATCAATCAAAATCTGCTTTATCAAGATTCTTAAGGAAAAAGAACAAACTCTTCTCTTTTTTCTTATCTTTCTTTCATTAACTCTAATCTTTTCCAATGTTTCCAACTCCATCATCGCTCTGATCATTGGATTCTACTGACTTGCTACACATCCATCTGTACTGAATTAAACATTTTAATATTCTTAAGTTTTGGAGGAGAGAGGAAGAATACCAGAAAGGTAAGACAATCCCCACACTGACTTAATGAAACAAGCACTCACATTGAGTCTGTAACGGGTAATCTGCTCTACTGTACAAAGAATCAATACATGATGTTCAGGCCCGTAAACTCTATCCTCCAGCACTTTCTTCCTTCATTAGAGAACTCTCTCGAGCACTGGCAATGCAGTTTGTGAACTAAGCCTAGCAAAAGTTCCACGTACCTCACTGCTCCATATCACTACGGTCACCTTCCAAGTACTCCCCCTGGGAAGCTAAGCACTGATACCAGAACCCAGTCTACCCCTCAAAACAATTTTGGAACTCTTTTTTCTGGACTGGCCATCAGTGCTGTCATCGTATTCCCTTGATGTCCTGAATGTCATCAAAATGTCTTCCTTCATCTTTGGGTAGACAAAAAAGTTACTGGGGACCAGATTAGGTGAGTAGGGAGAGTGTTCCAATGCAGTTATTTGTTTACTGGCTATAACTTCCTCACAGACAACTGTATAATGAAGTTCGTGAACTTGCCACCTTGCCACCATGTGCAATGGCCATTCCAGAAAGAGTTCCAAAATTGCTCTGAAAAGTGGACTACACACTGGCATCAGTGCACAGCTTCCCAAGGGGAGGACTTCAAAGGTGACGGCAGTGATAGCCAGCAGTGAGGTATGCAGCACGTAGAACAACGAAGTTCAGGAACTTCATTGTCAGACCTTGTCAGTGCTTATTTACAGAATGCATAAAAGCCTTTGTTGTTTCTCTGTTTATGACTCTAAATTCTCTTTTCCTCCCAAACCTTAATTTCCTTTCTTTTGCTGTCCCTCTTTCCTTCCTTGCTTCCCTTTCAGTGCTTGAAAAAAAATTAGCAGAAATGAATTTGTTAATCATTAGCAACTCAGGAAGGGAGCATTTCCCAGATGTTTCTATATCCCTGTAATGGCCCATCACTGTTTCTTTTTCTGCTTTTAGTATGAAGGCTGCAGCTAGCTCAATGAAGCAATTAAAAAGCACAGAATCCATCATTACTTTTACTTATTTTATGTTCAATAAACACAGAGCATCTCTTAATAACCCGACCTGACGACAGGAGCTCAGGCTCTAACAATGTTGAAGATACCCACAGAGCTGTTCTCATTGGGGGTAGTCTCCCATATCCACGCAAACTCTGATTTGGTTGGCTGAATTGCCCCCATAGCATCTCTGTAAAAATCTCTGCTAGTTTCAACTCAGAACTAAGACAACAGCTCACTATCCAAAAGCTTCTCGTGACAGGGTCCTGGTAGCCTTACTTTCAAGTTACAGGGCCAGCAAATGATTGCTATGACATTGGATGTGCCCTGGAATACTGACATGAATTTTATTCTGTCATTAAGTACCGGATTTTACAATGATTGGCTGGAAAGCACAGCTCAGAATTTTTGTGAATTTTGTGAGATGCAGTCTTGGATCATCTGCTTTATATAACTAAGAATCATAAAACTGTTATATTTTAGAATGAGATAGAAGCTTTGAGACAAAATGACCTATCATTTGCCAGAGGAGATGAATTCCTGAGGGACTGTTCATGTTCACTATCTAATTAGCATTAGAACTAAAAGAAATCAAAACCCCAAACCGAATCCATTGCTGTTCAGTTGATCTCAACTTATAGTGATCCTATGGGACAAAGTAGAATTGCTCCATAGAATTTCCAAGGAGCACCTGATGGATTTGAACTGTGGACTTTTTTGGTTAGCAGTGGTAGCTCTTAACCACTGCACTACCAGGGTTTCCAAAAGTAGACCGAAGATTCCTCAATTCTTTGCTCATTGTCAAAGCTGAGTTTTTGGTATTAACATAAACAATCATCATTTTTTAGCTGAGCACACTTCAGCTCAAGAACCCTAAAAAAAAAAGGACAACAGAAAAAAACTTGTACTATTTCTGCCTTAATGGAACCTCTGAGAAACATATACAGGTAAGACATTTCTCTGCCTACAAAGCTGTTTATTTCTCTCTGCTCCAAGACATATCTATGAATCTTCAGCATTAGAAAAAAATCTGGACACAGAAAATATTGAGGTTTACATAGTAATGTGGCTTTAATCATAACTAGGGACACTGTATGTTCAGTTAGACCTCATAAAAACCAATTTTGATTGTAAATCTTGAACAACTTGGTAAAGTGTTTCCCCAGTAAAAACAACACATACACACACACACAAATGCCTGCTTCTTTATTTGTGTATGAGTGAAACTGATTTATTCACTTTACTTCTGCATTTACAGAGAATGCTGTAATAAAATATCTGTACACTACTTCTGTTACAAATATAGATAATATCTTAAGCGGCTGTATATATTCTAATGTAGGAGTTTCACGCTCTAAAATGGGAAGGAACACGTGATAATTCCTCACCAGTTGCCTCAATAAACAGCTCCATCTGTTTTCCTTATTCTTAAACTATTGTATTTATAAGATGTTAATAGAAGGCAATGGAATGAAGTTATTTTAATCCCCTTAATTTTTCTATTAATTTCCTAATGGCACATGACCAAAATAATCACTAACACACTGCTTTTTTCTCTGTCATTAAGATTAATACTAACTGAAAACCAATTGCACAGCACATTAAAACCAGCACTGAAAGATACTGAGATTCTTTGTGCTCTTCCCTGGTTAGTGAGGCTGTTTTCAAAGAGACACTGCAGTCAACAACAGCAGAAATTGTTCTACTTACAGGAACACACAAATATTTTAGAACAGGTCAAAAATTAAAGTAAACATTTAGATGAGGGTTAAATATATTTTCTTTACAAAACCTGGGAACACGGATTCATATATTTGCTGTTTACTTGTAATCTTAGAAACTGATTTGGGGTTGTTAGTTGCATTTGAGTCAGTCCCTGGCTCATGGAGACTGCAGCAGAAGAAAAAAAAAAAATGTGCATATTAGAGGTGGGGAGATAAATGTTATTTTATGATATTCAAATTTTTTAAATCCTGAGATTTTTTAAAAGCCTTTCAGCAAAAAGGAGCTTTTTCCTAATTTTCTTTTCTTTCTTGGGGGTGACAGAGTAGATGAGCAAAAGCAGGCTTTTGATAAAACTCATCAGGATTTTCGTCTATACTTTGTATTTCCCTTTTTCACCCTAAGTTGCTGAAGCCACTTCTCTAGGTTGGGTTAGATTCATAATTATTTTTCTTCCTCTACTCATTAATGCAGCACATGATAATTCTGGCCCATGTGACTAGAAAATGTCAGATATTTTCCCAAAGAAAGATCGGATCTACCTACATAAATATTTCTTTTCTTTGAGTTTAGGTTCACAGAATCCAAGGGGAAAGGGAAAATGACGGTAAGCTGTAAGACCACCGTGCCCAAGTGAACAACACAAACGGACACATTGCTTCTCCCCTACAATTCTGAAGAGCCAGATGAACACAGCCTGGGAAGAGTGGTTCACAAGACTGGTTCCATTCACTTTACAGTGTGGAATGTGAACAAGAGGCGGGGTGGACTCCACTCTGGCAGCAATTCAGGAGAGAACCATCAGAGTGACAGTGCCTTTTGTCCGCTTAAGGATGGCCACAGCTTCTTCGTGGGTTACCCCTTCGAGACTCTGCCCATTGACCGCGATGATCTGATCCCCCCTTTTCAGATGTCCGTCTTCAGCGGCTGCTCCCTGCAATTGCAAGCAGGCTTGTTTACTTCTCAGGAAAGGCTGCCTCGCAGCTACATAACAGAAACAAGCTCTAAACAAGAATGTAAATTGCTCTGTGTGTGTGCACACGCACTGGTCCCGGCGCTCCACGGGTGTGCCACAGCCATAAAGCAAGCAAGAGCATACACAAAGGAGGCCTTTTCTGAAATGGTTTTGCACCGAGATTCCAATTTGAGAGAAAATTCAGCAGTTGGTAGATTAGTTGGGTGGTTTTTTTTGGCTATTCAGCACAGCAGTAGGTGGGATTTCAAATTAATAAAGAATATTTGGCAATTTGCCTGATACGAATGATTTCATAGAACCAAGAATTTTCTATCCTAAAAAGAAGACCTCCAGAAAGAAGACAGAAGGATCAGGTAGGAAGAAAATCAGTTTCGTGGGACAAGGATATGTTCTGCAAACCCTGAAGTTTGCAGAAGCAAAGCCAAAGCCTGAAGTCCACCTGCACATTTTTAAGGGTAGGATTAGGCACAGGTCCTGAATTTCAAACTCATTTTTAATTGTTACTCATTCTGTGCTTTTCAAAAAGCTGATCAGGCTGTCCTGGTTCTTGACTTCCCACCAGTGGATGGGTCCTTCCCATTCCTTATGGGGCCTCAATGATTTTGATGAAATACAGATTTTATTATTTGAGAGACAGAGCCCCATCTCAAGGCATGCTTATAGCAGGCGACTTTGCAATTAAATAGAAGATTAAAAATATGGAAAAGTTAATGAGGAATCCATAATGATGACATTCTTAAAATATGTTCTAACTAGCATGCCTTAAATAAATTGTTCCCCGGCTGAGGAAAAGGATTGCACGACTCTTTTATTCTCTGGCAAATGTTGCTTGTATTTTTGGACACACCAATGAAAAAAATAAAAAAAAATCAAAAAAAGAAAAAAAGGCAAGAAAGAAAAAACTCAAAAATTAAACCTACAGCTACTTTGCTGTTTGCACAGCACTTTAAATTGGCTAAAAATAACAATAATGGTTGTTTCTAAAAATAACAGAATGTAAATTTCACAGGTAGGTACTTTAAGAAACCCTAGCACTGATCTAACACCCCTCCGTGAAATCCTCTAACTGGTTTGTATAAGGTTTGCTTTCTGGCATTGTAAAATTGTGGAATTTGGGATCTTCTTCTGCAGGAAATTTTGTCCAGTTTCGTGGCTCCTTAACAAAATTTCTTAATAATGTATTAATAACAATTATATGAGTGTAAGTTCTTTAGCAGCTTCAACCAGCATTCTGTTATAGCTTTATTCTTTTTTAAAGCCTTTTTAAGAGTAGAACAGTTTATTAATAGTTTCAAAAGACGGCTGTGATTTTTTCCAACGACTCACTGATTTACTTACCACAGTGATGTGACTACCGGAGATTCTTCACGTTTGTATCAGCAGCTATTTTACTATTAGATGCAATCAAATTCACTGTGTAAAATAAACGCCCATGTAATTTATTTATTTTCTCTATGGGTTTTCTATCTCACCACCACCACCAAAAAAAAAGCTAAGAAAAGCCAATATTCTAAAGCATCCATATCTAAAAAGTCCCATTTTCAAAAGACAATCATGTATGACTTATGTGAAAGGAAATGAACAGACCTTACCACTGAACCCAAGTTCATTAATATTTCTAGCCTATTGCAGAGAGTGCCTATGGAATTCCACTTTGAGCCTGTTTAACTTAAAACATGAACTAAGCCTCAAATTGGGCAAAAACATTTAATGATCCATTTCAATAGGGAGTTCTGAAAGAAAGTGATCAGCTGTTAACCGTCTGGCATTATCTCAGGCCAGAAACTGATACGCCAGCTACTGACCCTGTAAAGGCCCCTTTGGGGGGCGGGGTGGTTAGAGGGGGCCAGCTTACCTTTGCAAACACTGTTTTCACATAAATGGGGAGGTCTCCATGAGGGCTGCCGTACCCGCCTACTATACTGAAGCCTAAACCATCCGGTCCACGATTCAGTGTAATAGACTTGCACTGAGGAGGTCTACAATAAAGGGAATGACAAGAAGAGAATCTGAATTTTTTAAATATATTTAGACAGAGCTGTGAATCTATGAAGTAGAGCTTAGCTCACATCTACCGAGAATGAGTATCCTTCTCTGTGTTGCTGACAGCGGATATATTCCGGATAGTTTTGTCATTCTTGGATCATTAGTGCACACTGTGTTCTGTATTTTAAATTTACATAATCTAATAAAATCCTCCTCAACACCTTAATTCTCTGACTCACTTACAGTCCCCTTCAGTGAACATATTCCTGGCACATTCTCTGTGCATGTCAGAGTGCATTCTTCCCAGAGCTTATTTGAAGTGAGACAGCGAAGCGCAGGGAAGTGTCATGGAGTAAGTCATAAATGTCAGCATTCCAAAACTCAAGAGAGAAAAATGATCAACAATGGAATGCCCCAACACAAACTTATAGATTCTGACTCACAGTGACCCTGTAGGACAGAGTAGAACTGGCCCACAGGGTTTCCAAGGCTGTAAATTTTCACAGAAGACCACCACCCCTTTCTCGCATACGGTAGCTGGTGAGTTCAAATTGGTAACCTCTCAGTTAGTGAGTGGCTAAGCACTTTTATCCACTGCTCCACCAGGGCTTCTTAGACAAATGGTACATGTGCCATAAAATAAGAGCTTACCCTAAATCATCTTGAAATATACCACTTGATGCCAGCCCTGTGAAAGGCAGACTAGCACTGGCAGGCTCCTGGTGGTGCCCTGTGACCACGCTCACATCTCCTCCAGCAACCACCTGTGGGTTGGATGAGGATGAATCAAGAGAAAAACACATGTCCCCGAGGCTAAGGGACGTTGGTAATTTTTCTTCAGAAAGAGAATTGGGATTGAAATGATGACATGGACAATTTAATAATTTCTGTTAGTATGAAACACAACCAAAGATGGAAATGTCACAAGGTCCAGAGAGCTCTGCAATTGAGGGTAAAATGCTGTAATTCAATTCTACCAAGTTCTCAAGCACTTTGAAAACATGGTCTTATATACAATTATTTTTTAAATATCCTTAAGATATATCACTTAAAATTCAAGCAAGTGATCATTTATTGCTAAGGCCTTGTATTTTTCCCCCCTTTAAATATAAAATATGCTCAAAAAATACATCAGGAGAAAAAGCTAGGGTACGTATCATAAGGGTACTTTCTCAGAGCTCTCAGTTTAACCATCTTCAGTAGAAGTATGAAAAGAAATAATAGGAAGAGATGGAGTACGTTATACTACTCCAGCATCAACACTGATTTATCCCTCAAGCTACTGATATTCTAAATAGTGCTGGGGATAACAATCTCACCTGCATTTCAATAGAGCCAGGGGCATTTTTCAGTAAGTTGACTGCTTGGGTATGAGTCATCCCTTCAGTAGAGGTGCCACAAATGGTGACAATCCTGTCTCCAACCTGCAAAGCAGAAGATGAAATGTTAGCTGTCAGGCTGGCACTGACTCACAGCTAGCTCATGCACAATGGTGAGAAATTCTGCTCAGTCCCGTGTCATTCCCTACATCAGCTGCCGATCCGGCCATTGTAATCCACAGGGTTTTCACTGGTTGAGTTTCAGAAGCAGATCGCCAGGTCCTTCTTCCTAGTAGCCTGTGTTAGCCTGGAAGCTCGTGGATACCTGGTCAGCACAGAGTGACAGTCAAGCCTCCACTGACAGACGGCAGGTGGCTGTGCCTAAAGAGCACCAGCTGGGGAGTGAACCCGCACTGAAGGCACAAATTCTATTACTACGGAGTGCCCACGCCTCCACCATGGAGAGTGGGAGACTGAGAGATGAACAGTCCCCTCTTCTCTACCGTCCACAGCATAAAGATGCTGCTATAAGCAACTGAAACCAAGGAAACTACCGATTCCAAGAAGTCCAAGAAGCAGCAGCCATAAAAAGAAGCCGCTCACAAGGATTGAGTTCTGGTCTCGGGGGAAGGAGTGGGGACAAGGCCACACTGCCCTTTGTTTCTCTTCTCTCGGGTAAGATATTAGTTCCCATTAAATGAATAAAATATTTGGGGTCGTCTGGAAACCAGAATTTCTCTGGACATTATTACTATAAACATGAGATGTGACTCAAAGCCAAGGGTTAGCAAACTACAGCTCACAGGCCAAATCCAGCCTACTGCCTGTTTTGGTTAATAAAGTTTCACTGGAACACAGCCATGCTCATTTGGCTGCTGTCACGCTACTACGCATGGCAGAGCTGAGTAGCTGCAGTAGAGGCCCATATGTTCCCAAAGCCTAGAAGATTTCCTCTCTGGCCCTTTGCAGAAGTCTGCTTACCCAGTGCTACAGACGGAATCCGTTTTTAAGTGTCAGCCATAGATTTATATATCAAAGGGGACTGAACTATTCCCAATAATTCAGACTGAACCAAGACATGGTTGTTCTGGGACCTGGGTGAGGCATGAAGCCACATAGATTTTACATTAAAGAGACTGAATGATTTTAATTGAATATATGTATGATTTGAGAGCTAGGCAGTTAGGATAAATCCCACCACGGTGCTGTACGTCTGGATAATCCCTCAGCTTTGAAGCAGGTTTTGCATAGTTCTATCACACTCTAAGTCATAGTTATGTTCAACTTCTGCAAAATGTAAAATCTTATGCAACATAAGTGATAATTTTAATTTCCATAAAGTTAAGTAGGTATTTAAACTAATGAAACATGTGAAAAAACAATTCAAGGCTGGTGCTGGTGAAAACTCTGTGCGTGTGCGTGTGTGTGTACCTGTTTCAGAGATCAACATGTAAATCTTCACATTTCATTTTTATTTCAAATGTGCATATAACAACATTTTCTCCCTTCTTTTAATTTTCTTTATCCTTTACTCAAAGCAAGCCACACCACGCTGTGGTTGCATTAGCAAACTGAAAAGCAGAAACAGACATTTAAAATCATCTTGCAATAGTTGGCTCGATTCAAAACTGGAGACCACGGAGTGGATTTCAACTCAGACTGACATTACAGGACACAGGAGAACTGCCCTACAGGGTTTCCAAGCAGAGGCTGGAGGCTTCCAACTGCTGGATCCTGGGGGTTTAGATGTCTTTTCACTACATTTGCTAGCACTACTGTTACTAGCAGTGGAACTTACTCTGAGTTTCTGGGTCTGAGCTGCCACTCCGTTCGGATGCATCATGGCAATAAATATGGGCACATCTCCGAGAGGACTGCCCACTCCTCCGGCAATGCTGATGCCCAGAGAGTCAGCAGGTCCCTGCCATGGAACAGGTGTGAGAGGTTGGTCAAAGTCATGTTTCTAATCAGCATTTTGTTCCTGTGGCCCAATACTGTATCATAATCTCTGATCTTCTAGATGCCAGGGTGGAAAATTAAGGCTCACAGAAAATGCATTGCTTTGAGACAGGTCCTCAGTGTGTAACTTAGGAAAATAAGCATCTGTCCAGGAAATAGGAGAAATCAAGATAAACGAAGTAATGTGTTAGACTGGTGAAAAGCAGGTAAGCTGATGATGTGGAAAGAGCAAGTTTTCCACTCAGGGATCTGTGTCCAAAGGCAGAAGCCCACGTTTCAAACCCCCCGGCACTTGGAAGGAGTCCACTGAGCTCCAGGACACACAGACTGTCATTCACACTGGAGATGACAGTGCCCCTCACATGCAGCTGCAATGAGTACTGAATGGAAGGACGGTGACAGGGAGGTCTACAGGACGGTTCAGAACAGAGCCGAGGCTCTACCAGTGGTTACTGCTTTTATTTCCCTACTTATGCATGGAAATTTCAGGCACGCTGGGAGATAACCTGTTGAAGACAAAAGCTTACTTATCAGGGAGAGGGCACTCTTTGGTGAGCGATCAGGTAGATACCACTTTTGGTAATACAAATTAAGGAAATGATTATTATTATTATTTTGTCAAACAATGTACTATGGCCAGGAAATTGAGCAAATAGCATTGTGCTATTTCTACTGCATACAATATACATTTTTTCAGACAAGAACTTTAAAATAGCAAGTCAACTATGAGGAAAATGCATATTCAGATGTCTCTGAAGTCAACACTTACCTTTTTTATTTCAACTGTTCTCAATCCCTGTATTTCAGATGCTGCTGTAAAGGTAAAAAGATAAAAGACGGTTATTAAAGTTGTTTTATGTGTACATAAATTTGAGTTGATTTGTAGAGCTGGGCATACCTTAATTCTTTTTTTTCTTCTTATGAACCACAATAAACCCACTGCCACGGAGGTGATGCTGACTCGCAGCCACCCTACAGTACAGGGTAGAACTGACCCATAGGGTTTGTGAGATCTTTAGGGAGGAAACTGCTATCTGTTTCTTCTTCATCGCAGTCAGTGGGTTCAAGTCACCAGGATAGCAGCTAAGCTCTTTCATAACACTGAGCCAACGGGGCTCCACTTTTTCTTTCTTTTTGTTTTAAATGAAAAGGGGGTGTTTAATGCTCCTATTACACAATTAGATTTTTCTTACATAAGAACTCTATTTCTTCTGTAGGAATAACGGACATATCACGCCATTCCTCCCTTCTTCTTTTAAGTGTTTATTATATAACTCTATAATCCACTTTGAATGAGTAAGGACAGAATGTACTTGGGAAAGAAAGACACATGTGCACAGCTGAGAGGAATAAAATCACGGTTGTATTTAAAAAATAAAAAATCCACAGATTTAAGTGCCTACATTTCTAGACTATTAGTCACCCCGAAAACAGAGATTGCCATATGGTTAGTTTCTTTAATTTGAACAACTCTCAACCAATGCTGCAAGCCAAAAAACCCCTCTGCATCATGATTTCATGTAATTAAAACACAGGGGATCAAATTAATTTTCTCAATCAAATTTTTTTGCAAACTTCATGGAAAAAGAAGGGTTCACTTAATGGCACCTTCTGATGTCCTGGCATTATATTACACACAGAAGGGGAATCAAATGACACCAATCCCCTTAGTAAGAAAAAACTCAAAATTTTTAGTTTATTTAATGTTTGGTATATCTTTTAGAATAAACATCAACTGGGAAAAGCTGCCATAGGCAGCACTCCACATTGTTTAGAATTTTTACCAACATACCATCTTTGCACCTATGCTAAGATACGGAAGGAGCAAGGGAAAGAACAGAGAGCTCACAGGTAAATGAAAAGAGGAAAACATCTGTGTGGATGGCCGAACTTCAAAACAGGAAACCATGCTTACAAAAGCAAGCCAATCTTACATGCATTCTTCTTGGAGTTGCTTTCCAGCGACTCAGAGGTACTGGATCCAGAAAGCGGAAAAGTGAAAGACGACAGGCTGCCTTCACTCACCTACAAATACACAGCCGTTATTTGGTGAACTCAATGGCATTCACTTCAGAATTCAGCTCTTTTACTGCATCTAGTCAGAAATATCTCTGCAGGAATAAAGGCAGTTGAGGATTTGAAGGGCCCTTTAAAGGCAGTTTCTACATTTTTGAGGGCAGTATTTGTCCAGTGACAAACAAACTGAAGTCCAAAGGGTGGACAACTCTTGATCCCACCCCACCTAAAATTGCAATAGATTTTCATAGTCTCATTCAGGTTAATCCTCTCGAAATTTAAATGGATACCATACAGCTGACTTCAGCAAAATCTGAAGAATTAGGGTCAGTCAACAGGAAACTAATGGCAGTAACCTAAGAGGTGAATCTGGAGTCTTTAAGGGCAGGCTGATGAAAATGGGCTTCTGTTCTCAGAAGGCTGGGGAGAAGGGCTGGCCAAGAATCTTGAGCTGTTTGGCACTGTATTTTTCTGCACAGTGGTAAGCATCACCATTCACCTAGACACGCTCTTCTTCAGTTCAATATTGATTGATAAATGTTTGCCATAAAATGCTAAAAAAAAGTTCCATTTGTAGGTTTTTCACATGTTAAGTGGCTGGAGTCCTGGTGATATAGTGGTTAAGAGCTTAGCTGCTAACAAAAAGATTGGCAGTTCAAATCCACTAGTTGTTCCTCAGAAATCCTGTTAGGCATTTCTATTCTGAACTATAGGGTCACTATACGTCAGAATCAATATGACACCAGCGGGGCTCGGTCAGAGGGCAGTGAGGCTGTGATTGACTTCAGGGAGGCTCAGTCAGGGAAGCAGGATGGACAGAGTCCTGACTTATGAAGACAGGGCTGCAGGAGCATCACTGAAGCTCAGAATCCTTCTAGCCTGTGACCTAGCCTGCAGGGACCTTAGGAAGAACGAGGCAGATCAGCTGGTCGGACGTGCAGGAAGTTGTGCAGACTCTTGGGCCTACAGCTGGTACTAGATGTCCAGGGGGCTAGGGCATCCTGTCCTGGTTCAGGGTGGCTGTGGACAAAGCTGGACCCAACTGAGTGGTCAGGGGAGGAGGAAGTGCCACCAATTCGCTGGTGACAAGGAATGCAGATGTGAGAAGGCAGAGCCTGAGACCACGTCCACATGGTGACTGGATTCATCCTGTTTCTTACCACGCAGTTAGCAATAAAGGTGAAATTTGCACACCTTGCCCCTTCAGTAGCACAGCTGGCAGCGCAATGGTTAACAGCTGAGAGAGTGGGAAGAAATCGTGGCTGAAAAGAACGCCTGAAATAAAGTTCCTTAGAATGACTTACAGATCATACAAGGTCTGCAGACCTGGCTTACCTGTCCACTGTCAACTCTTGTCCTCCCCTAGATTCTGCATCTCAGTTACTCTGAGCTAGGTGGAACTCACTGAGCGGACCGCACTTTCTCATTCTCGAGTCTTTGCGTACTCTCCTCTTTCCTGCACACGCTTCCCAGCATGGCTTCTCAGCTGGGCGATAAGACTGATTCCTGATTCAGTTCAGAGAGTGCTTACTGACATCAGAATGCTACGTCTGGACTACGCAGATCACCACGGCACAGTCCTGGCCACCAGGGCTTGCTCTACCACAGCACCCATGCAGGGTGACATGTACCCAGGGTGCCTATTTCCTCTACCTAGACCACATTTCTCAAAGGCAACAAATGGACCGTAATTATAGTTATATTCCAAGGCCCTGCCACAGTGCCTGCACTTAGCAGAGACTGATGATGTGTTTACTAAGTGACTGAATCATTTACTCATAATAGCCCTTGTGACACAATACTAAATACTTTCCATCAACCATCATTTCTTTATGAAGACAGTCAGTGTCTCGGGTTCAGTTATTACTGCCACAGCTTGTCTCCACAGGGTAAGAGGAACAGAGACATCTAAGAAATAAACAAAAACCAAACCCAGTGCCATTGAGTCACTTCTGACTCATAACGACCCTATAGGGTAGAGTAGAACTGCCCCATAGAGTTTCCAAGGAGTGCCTGGCAGATCCGAACTGCTGACCTTTTGGCTGGCAGATATAGCACTTAACCACTACACCACCAGGGTTTCCCTCTAATAAAGAAGTATTAAGAAACATTGTGCTATGTTGATCTGCTGGTCTTGAGACTGCAATGTAGTTAAGTAGGAAACCCTGGTGGCACAGTACTTATTTGCTATGGCTCGTGACCAAAAACTTGGCTGTTTGAATCTACCAGGTGCTCCTTGGAAACTATGGGGCAGTTCTTCCCTGTCCTATAGGGCTGACTCAAAGGCAATGAGTTTTTACAGTTACATAAGATGCTACTACTAGGGAAAGCTGGGGCCAGACACACGGCCATTTCTGTGTTATTTCTGCAAATTCTTGTTGCATTTATGATTATTCAAAATTAAAAACTTATAACCCGAAGCAAACAAAAAGTTATTAAAATCTAAACTAACTAGCCAGTCCTCAAAATGGACATTTTAGAGTTGTTTAAAATATGTTACAGACATGTCTTTAATTACGTAATTTCCACTTCCAAATACCACTGTCTGTTCTTTTATATTCTAGGTGCAACTTTTATTACAACCTAAATGACTTTCAAAGACTAAATATGGGGGTCCTGGACATGCTGAAGTGAGGTTCCACCCACGCACAAATAAAACAGGATCACAGTATGGGTTCTCAATAATTGAATATTTTCCTATTGGCTTAAACATGCAAACGCTCATCTAAACTGTACAAATTTGACAAAAGTCTAAAAGTTAGCCTAAGTTAGACTAAACTTAGTAGCTAATTTTAGAGAAACCCTTGCGGTATAGTGGTTAAGTGCTGTATCTGTTAACCAAAAGGTTGGCAGTTCAAATCCACCAGTTACAGGTGCTCTTTGGAAACACTATGGGGCAGTTCTGCTCTGTTCTATATATAGGGTTGCTATGAGTCAGCACCAACTCAAGGCACTGGGTTTGGATTTTGGTTTGTATTAGCTAATTTTAAAATCATCCTCAAAGAGCTTTAGTTATTAAATCATAGAAGAATATAATGAAGACAGATATCCTTATTTAAAAACAGTAAGAGCCATTCACTAAGACATCTATTCCTAAAACTTTCGGGACACGCAGCAAAAACCAACAGAAGTTTGAACTGGGGAGAACAGTGCATATCCTCATTATCAAAAGTGGGCAGTAAAGTCAAATACTTGGTTTGCTATTTTCTTCTTCAAGTGACTAGCATCTTCAACTGGTCAGCATGTCCAAGAACAGTTTCTTTGCTACATAAAGTCTGTGGTTTGGGAGCATATTTGTTTGGGAGCTTGTTCTTCTAAAGGTTGAAACTTAAAAACACTCAAGAAAAAATGTTTCCTCACAAATTCACTCAGCCCCAAGGCCCAGCTCTTTTGCTGGGGATTTGCCAAGGACGGGCCTAAGAAATAACGGACAGTAGCTGTTCACCAGCTGAGCTGACGCTGTGCAGGCTCAGGTTAGCCAGACTGAGGGCCGTGTGAATCACGCAGACACGAAGGTGATTTCTTCAGGCGCTTCGTGGGGGAAAGCAGAAGAGGAGTCCACTGAAGGCTCATGAGGGAGAAGGCAGAAGACGGTAATTGAGGGGTTAGCATACAGTGAGATCTGACCCAGGGAAGGGGACAGAGAGCGTCAACGCTACCAAGTGACAGGCGTGTACGGGGACCCTGGACAGACCCACAGTCAGAGTCCTCTGTGAATGCCTTTGGACAAGCAGACTGCACCCCACTAGACTGCAGAGAGACGCACCTGGCTGCTTTGAGACGGCCTCCTCTCTGAATGGAATGGACCAGTTTTGATTCTTCCAACTTCCAAGGTCACAGTGCCTAGAGAACACTGGGAGAAGGGTTGTTTCATAGAACGGTTCAAATGAAAGTCGTTAAAGCTGTAATAAAACTGGCACCTTACTGGCACCTTCTTCAAGACTGCATTTCAGAAAGGCATATTCCTTCTGGAATCTCAGTAGGCAGGACACCTCTGATTCTTTGTAGAAATTTTTTTTTTTAATATTAGTTATCAACCTTCAAAACTTTAAGCAACATACTAACAAAAAAGCAGCAACAGCAATGCCAATTGTGTGTCTTGTTGCCTCACGAATCAGATGAAGGCTGTTTCTACCAAGGCAGAGAGAAACTGAGAATCGAGGAATTCCAGTCCTGAAACACACTGATTTAGACCCAGTCAAAGGAACTAAGTAACTTGGGGCTTACACCACAAAACAAAAACACGGAGCCAAGCAGCACAATTATCTGTTTTACTCTCTAGAGCAGAGGCACTCAGATAACTGGGTAAATTCTCTCTCACCACATGGTACCTATTATACAATACTTAAATAAGCCATACTGCAATAAACATAAAATAAGAACTGAAGAAAATTTCCCAATGGCCTTTTACAAATAAAATCACAGGAACCCACGGAATGCTATACAGTCTACTACGCAAGTAGCTCAGTGAGGTGTCTGAGGTCCTCGGCTTCTGGAGTCAGACGTGCTGGCTTCAATCCTGACTGAGATCTACTAGCTGTGTGTTTTTGTTTTTGAACAGTTAAGTGGCTTATTAAGGAAGTCAGAAGGTACACGCCAGCAACTGAGATTACGGATCAGGAAGCAGTAGGCAAAGGCCCTCTCCTTCGGGGAAGGATAACTCTCAGTCCCTCTTAGCCCTGCGGGTCTCCTCTAGGTTCCCTCAGGACAGACTCCTCTCAGCCCTGCTGTCTGTCCCCACGACTCTGCTGCTGGGCCCCCTCTCGTTCTCTTACTGTCTTAAAAGTGTTACAGCCCTTGACCGTTGTTACAGCTTTTTTCCAGGGGTTCCTTGCCTCCAGCGGTGAGGCTTTAATAGCTATTTAACCTTGATCACTCTTGGATGGTTCGCAGAAGTTTGTCATGATGAGTACCATAATTTATGCACAACACTTATCACAGTTTCTAGCACAAAGTCAATAAATAACTGGGCGTTGACATGATGTTGCTTCTGATGTGTGCACCAAAAAATGTGTTAATCTTGGACATGTTGACTATGAATCAAATGGCAAGAGGCATAGGCCAAAATCCGTAAGCTGTCTGATGATTTTATTCTTCAGCCAGGAACTCATCAAAATCTTCTTGGACCTATTTATACTTTCAGCTTGCATGACAACTGAGGTTAATGAGTCCCACACATGAAGAACTTAAGTGTAGATTTCTAACACTTTCATCTACCTATGATGTATCTTTTGCAAACCTCAAAGGTCTCTATTATGAAAATTAAAAATTTTTTTTGGTAAAGAAGGGTTTCCATTGTAGAAACAATTTTCATTAAAGAAACTTTTGAAAAAGTATAAAAGGACTATAAATCCAACAGTTATAGTTATTGTTAAAAAACTTACCATAAGACTCTGGGAGTCAGTTCTACCCTGGCCCCTAGGGTCGCCATGAGTCGGATATGACTCGACAGCACTTGGCTTGGTTGGCATAATACTTTATTTTACAGTTACATATACACTGTAGATACACTGTCTTACACTCTTTAGACTGTTTTCCACATTTACATAGTCACCATAAACATTTTGAACAAATTCCTATTACTATATGCATTAGTATATACCAAAGATTATACAGTGTTTGTCAGCTAGACTCTGCTACCTCTACTACTGAGGGACAGGATATGGGTACCGGTGACAGCTTTCTAGTTAACGTTCAATTATATTTTTGAGGTCATAAACACACATATTACATAAGGAAACAATGAGATAAGCGGCACTTTATTTATTAATAGGAACATAGAACCTGTTTAAAAACTGGAATATTCCCTTATGGGAAATCGGCTAAATCCCAAGAATTATATTTTTAAGTAAGTATTCTGTACTTTACAATTTCTTAAACAAGATTGGTTTCTCTTTTCTCATCAGAATATGATCCTTCCTGAAGCATTTTCTTGGAAGGCAATGGATTGCATCACATGACATGTACTGAAGTCTGGAATGATACCTGGCCCTGGGATCTATAAATGTTAGAATCCTTCTGGTAAAGGTGCTGTCAGCTCAACCTCCATTAAATTATTTTCATGTTCTAAGAATGATCCACCAATATCAATTTAAAATGTAAGTATTAAATAGCTGAATCATTTTGAGTCAGAATAAGATTTGGATAAAACATGTCTTTAAGGAGTCACTACAAAAAAAATCATCTAAATTATGTTTTCATTTCCTTTTATGAGTCATAAAAGCTAAAGTCCTTGTCCTACATTCTTCATTTATGGAAGAAATATGAGGACATCCAATCTGATATGCTCAGGAAAAGTTCAAGGGAGGGGCTGGAACAGCAAAGGCCCAATATCAGTAACTCCAGAAGCACGTGGGTATCCTTCTTGGCTCCTAGGAGCTTCCACACAGAGCATTTCTGCAAACTTACTTTTCAAAGACCAACAATACTGGACACGAGAGTATTCAGTTACTCGGTAAGTCTTAAGCATGAATCCAGAAGAATCAGGGGTGACTGAGGTTAGCTTGGAAACCCTGGTGGTGTAGTGGTTAAGTAATATAGCTGCTAACTAAAAGGTTGCCAGTTTGAATCCACCAGGGCTCTTGGTAAATCTATGGAACAGCTCTACTCTATCCTACAGAGTCACTATGAGTTGGAATTGACTTGATAACACTGGGTTTAGTTTTTTGGTTAGCTTTTGTTTGTTTGTTTGTGTTCCTCCTCTGTGGTCAGGATATGTGCTTTACTTTCAAAGCTCAGATCCATGAAATACTCATTTTAAAGACAAATGTTTTATGAATATTATGCCAAGCCAAAGCCAAGTGCCATTGAATATTATAGGTATTACATAATTCTTATTACCACTAAATAAATGTATAAGTCAAAAAACCAAAGCCACTGCTGTTGAGTTAATTCTATCCCACAGTGACCCTGGAGAACAGAGGAGAATTTCTCCACCGGGTTCCCAAGAAGCAGCTGGAGAACAGAAACTGCTGACCTTCTGGCTACCAGTTAAGCTCTTAATCAATGCACAGTGAGGTCTCCAATAAATGTATGAAATATAATATATAGATTTTCTATTTAGAAATGTGTCACTGTAATATGTCTCATGTAGGTGTCTTGTTTGAGATGACATTTTAAATAGAGAGAAGCCAGTACTTATTTTGATGACATCTGCCCAATGTTACAGCCTCATTCTCCTTACCTACTACTACACAAAATTCTTCTGAGCATTTGATTTTTACCTTTAGCAAAGCAGCAACGGCTTCCTGGGTGGCATTATGGACATCTTCCCCGTTGACCATCAGTATCTGGTCTCCCCGCATCAGCCTCCCATCAGCCTCTGCAATTCCTCCTTTGACAATGTCGGACACAAACACTCCGGTATCACTTCTGCAAATAACAATTTTAAATTTCAACATCATTATTTTGTCTCAACTACAATGCAATGCTTATTTAAGGAAAAGCTAACATTTCTAATAAAATATTTTAGTTCTATTCTTCAGATTTTCAAAGTTCTATTGTGTTGAGTACCATGAGACAATACCATTAGAACAAGGTGATAAACAATGGGTTATGCTTTATAGTATTGCACAGATTAACATGATGTTTCATGAGCATATTGAGTCTCTAAGAATTTTATACTGTGAGTAAAAGCCTCATTTTTATGGGTCATACATCTAGTAAATGGCAAAAATGGGATACAGAGCCAGATTATGGTTCTTTGCACCTATTCAGAAGTCCTGAATGGTTCTTACGTGGGGTCACATAAGAACCATTCAACATTATTATCAACATTATTAACATTATTCAAAATAACAGATGTGAATATCGACTGAGGGAGCCCTGGTGGCACCGTGGTGCCTAGTAACAGAAGCGCAAGTGGTCTGGCCCCACCAGCCGCTCTGCAAGACAGAAAACACCTGGCAATCTGCTACTGTAAAGATTACAGCCTCTAAAACCCTATGAGCCAGGTCTACTCTGTCCAATACTATTTAAATATTTAAACGATCTAACTTGAACCCAAGATAGATTTATGCAAAATCAACAAACGCTCTTCTTTACCCAACCCTACTTTCTCTGACAAGGCTGTTAAGAAAACCCAAAGTTCCTTGTTAAAATACAAAGATAACTGAAGGTGAAAATGTATAGCAAAGCCTGAACTATGTATCACCTGTTCTTGCCAAGGGCATGACCTTAAAGACGGCACTTCCCCATCTCATTATCTGCTCCCTGTCCTAGAATACGAGTGTTGATGGATTAGGCAGTAGATGTATGCTCCTCCCAAGGCAAATAATTGAAGATTCATTAATGAAACATTGCATAGCAACCTGGTAAGTCCACATACTAACATACCGTGTTACCAAAATGAATTTTAGGTGCCTTGTGTGGTTTGGAAACCCTGGTGGTGCAGTGGTTAAGTCTGCTAACTGAAAGGTCGGCAGTTCAAATCCACCAGGCACTCCTGGGGAACCCTATGGGGCAGGTCTACTCTGTCCTATAGGGTCGCTATGAGTTGCAATCGACTTGAGGGTAGGGGTTTGCTGTTTTGGTTTGGTTTGGTTTGGTTGTCTCGTGCAAGAACCAGACTTCTGATCCTGTATTCCAAAAGGAGAGTTTTGTTTTTCAGACATGTTCTCACTGAGAATTAAAAAATTCTTGTTTAAAAGAGAAGAAAAACAAAAATATCCTGCAATTGTCTTTGAAAAAAACACACTGGTGCTATAAATGTCCTTCCATTCCCATTTAGAAACCTGGCTGCACAGCAAGGCCAGAGGATGCTGATGGGGGCACTTTGAAGAACTGTGACCCCCAAAGAAGGGCATTCCGACAGAAAGGGTGCAATTTTCCAGATTTTTGAACAGAGTCTACTCACTGAAGAAAATACACTGCTTTAAAATTGTAGGTTTCTGAGGCTGAAGGGTGGTGGGGTTTAATTTAGGACTGTTGCAGGCTCAACAGAAGCTCTTCAGCTAGAGGTGGTCAGAGAAAGAACACTGACTTCATTTGCTTCACCATCTGTGTGCTCTGAGGATCGGATTCAGGTGGGCTTATAATACAAAGAGAAAGAGATCTTTAGGGATTCACTGCATGGTATCTTTACTAGTGTTTCCTAAATATGAACATTTAAATAAATTAGCTCCTGAGTGAGCACACGGTGTGGAATCTGCCACCATCCCTAGCCCTGCACTTCAGCTTTCAGCTCCTGTCTGATGGCACGTTCTTTGCCTCCATGTCTTTCCTAGCTCATTATGACCTTTTTCCCAGGCATATCCTCAACCCATTTGAACAATAAAAGAAACCCCACTGCTGTCAAGTAGATTCAGATTCACAGCAACCCAACAGTGGACCATCGTCTATGACTGTTAGCCTCAGCCCAGGCACCTGTTGTCCAGGAAGTTGGCCCTAGTCCACTTCCCTTAAATAGGGTCTTTCTCTCTTGCTCACTCCCACAGCTCTCCTACAACACAGCTCTGTCACTTCATTTGCTACATTCCTCTGTTGCAAGAATGTATTTCATCCTAGCTCAGCGGCCTCTGAGTCTTTTGAATTCATGGAACGTATCTTATTTAACCTTGTTCCCCAAAACATAAGTTGTTTTCAGGTCTACAGCTGGTATTCAAAAATTACCAAGTGACTTTTTGTTGGCAACTGTTGAGTACCTTCAAAACCATAAACCTGTTGCTGTTGAGTTAACTCAGGCTCATAGCAACCCTATAAAACTGAGTAGAACTGCCCCATAGTGTTTCCAAGAAGCAACTTGTGGACTTAAACTGCCACTCTGAATATTTTCAGAATCTTCTACAATACGGGCTTAAGAAGTTCAAAACCAAGGTCTCTGGATACCTTGTATTCAGCAAGTCGGCTAAATACAGTTACCAACAAAACACTAGTAGTTGATAAAGATGCAACTATTGCTGTCACTCTTTCAAAGAAGATAAGCATAATCATTTCCAAAAAGTCATAATGGTATGGCTTCCATAACAGCTTTGCCTTCTCGGTCATACCTTTTACCAACAATACTTAGTCCCAGGCCTTTTCCTGGCTTCTTCTGTAGCTCAACGGTGAGGGTGTCATACACGTCCTCCTCTTTGTATGGAGACTCATCTCTGTAGAGGGTCAGGCGCACCCTTTGTGGGGTCTGTCTCAGGACATTTATCGCTTCATCATGCGTGGCCTTCCTCAAGTCGATTCCATTCACCTGTAAACAATGGGACACTGTGAGGAACCAGCTAAGTGACGTCCTAATCAGAGAGGGAAAGAAGGAAAGGAGGGAGGTTGGGAGGGAGGGAAGGAGGGATGGTGAGAATGTGAGACGGAGGCAGAGAAGGAAGGAAAGGAGGGGAAGTCAGAGGGAGGGGGGAGGGGAGGAAGGAGGGAGGGAGGAAGAAGAGCCAAACAAAACCTTCCAGAGAGTAGATACTTCTTTATGAACTGTAAAGGTCAAACAGACAGCACGCCGCACCTCTAAAATCTGATCTCCAGCCCACAGTCTGCCGTCTTTGCATGCCGCTCCCTCTTCATACACCTCATGGATGATGATTGCACCCTAAGGGCCAAACCCAAACACGGCCGTGCTTTATTCCACCAGCCAGAAGAATGGCGAGCAGAAACAGGATCAAAACACACTGTTTTTTTATAGACGTCAGTAAGAGTTATATACCAACTGCATCTATAAGAGTCATATATCAAAATCAAAGAAAAGCTTAAGAACACAAAGGCTGAAAACCACCTCTACATTTTACTAAGTTATCAAAGGTAACCTAAAAAATGTAGATCAAACATACATATATCTATATGTATCTATATAATGCAAACCCTAGTGGCATAGGGGTTAAGTGTCGCGCCTGCTAACCAAAGGCTCAGCAGTCTGAATCTACCAGGTGCTCCTTGGAAACTCTATGGAGCAGGTCTACTCTGTCCTATAGGGTTACTATGGATCAGAATCATCTTGACAGCAGTGGGTATCATTTTCTTTGTTTGTTTCTTTATATATATGTGTATATGTAAAATATATCACATTACAAGTGAAATGATTACATTTTAAGTATTTTTAGCACTTAAGAAATTTTGTCTACAGATTATCCAATGTTTTTAAAGACTCCTCTCAACACCGGTCTAACCCAAATGTCATCAGTCAGTAAAAAAGAAATTAAAATATAGCAATGACAGGGGACCTAAGAGAAATAATTTGAAACCTAAAGGTCACAATCACAACTGTAATATCTCTTACTGATTCAGTACTGGTTTACTCAAAGTAAAAATTTCTATGTATGATTAAATATCTATGCTACTAAATTAACAATGAGTGATCTATTTTTTGAAGGCTTTATACATTGCTGAATAGAATTAATAGAAATGTGCCAGGTGAGAGCTGCCAGGTGGATGGGCTGTCTCCGTATCTGGAGGACTTGTGAATCGCACTCACCAGCAGTGTGTCTGACCCCCCGACGATGCTCAGGCCCAGCCCTGTCCGCCCTTTGGAAATCTCAATGGTTGTTTCACAGCCTGGGATGATGGGGCAGCTTGCTGGATCCGAGGCAAAGATGGCTGGGGTTGATGACCTGCTGGTACCTAAAATAAGTTTAAAAATAAAATGATATACAAATAAACATTTATTAGAAGGAAAACACAGTCAAACTGATCACACTTGTTTCCTCTGGGGTGTGGAACAACAAAATGGGTCCAAGATAGGGGACAAAGGAGGCTTCAAATATACATGTCATCTTGCAGTTATTTTAGATTTAAAAAGTCAATTAATTACAATGAAGGCATCACTGTTAATAAACGGTGGTGGGCACAAAATTTTTCATTTAAATTATTTTTCAGGCTATTCTCTATTTTTTTTAATGGCTAGAAAAAAATTATAAAGGAGCTAGAATGTACAGTTAAACTGAACCTCCAGTTTTCCTTTCAAAGTCTACATTTCACTGGTGCCCAGCACAATTTTTCAGGAGACTATGACTACAGAACTCAGAGTGGAGATGTGTGTCAAGAGACCTAGAACCACATTCCTGGAAAAGCACAAAACCAAACCCACATCAGTACCCACATCAGTAGTTCTGCTCAGGCTGCCTTTCAGGGCTTTTTATGTTTTAGATTTTGTCTTCACTTTTCTTTTCTTCTTAACCTAGCGAATCTACTTTTAGCTACTCACATCTGAGGATACTCACATCTGAGGATACTCACATCTGAGGATACTCACATCTGAGGATACTGAGCTATTCACATCTGTACGGAATAGCTGAGTTTATAAAACATCACGTGAGATCAACTTGCAGATTCTTGGGTCTCACTTGATCCTTTACAAGCTCACATATTAAATCTTGGTACTTATATACTCAGATATGGATAAGAAAAGATTACGACAGGACAAGGAGTATTTAATTTCACACCTCGCTTTATAATAGTCTTCGTGTATGTTTTAGGATACACCAAAGAGAGTATTTCAAGAAAGCTAGGAAAGTTGGTAGTTTATGCTTTTAGCCAGAGTGTTCTCTTTCTAGGAAACCAGAGATGGACTGTTTTCTTGTTCCTGAAATGGTAAGAACAGGTGTATAATATTTTCTTTTATGTTACATTTTCATTCAGCATTTCCTATTTCTACGGACAACACTGTTTAGCGATCACCATAAAATCTACAACTGAGAAAATTTCCATAAAATATTTTAACACTTCAGTGAATTATCTAGGTGTTCTAAATAAAGAATTGCTTTAATCAAATATGTTATTACTTTAAGACTTTGGGGCTCAAGTATATTGTAAATGCTTTAAATTACTGCTTCCTGTCCAAAGAACTAAATATTTCATAGAATTCAATCATTTTTTTTTTCTTTTTGCCAAGTTGCAATGTGCTTATTAGGTTTTTTTTTTTTTCCTCTATGCTTTCAAGCTCGAAATGTATTGTTTGGTTAAACATGAGCACCATGTTTCTTTAAAAGTAATTTAAAGGAATAATGTGGCTTGATATACCAGACTACATTCACGAGACACTGAAGTATCACATCAGGGTTCCCATTCACCCGTTCCATCTGTTTTCAGAGATCTACTATTCGCCTGAGTTCTGAAACCACAAAACTCATATTTAGAACACATACTGGAGTTGCTGCTGTGTTCCACTGAGTGGTTTTCAACTCATAGCAACTCCCTGTGGCAGAAAGCTTCTCCTTAGGATTTTCTAGGCTATGATCTCTATGAGATATAATCTCTATGATCTCTACAAGATAAATTGACAACATATAATTTCTCCAGCTCTTTTTTGCCCATGGAGTCCCTTGTTGTTGGTGCTAGGTGCTGTTGAGTTGGTTCCAACTCATTGTGACCCTATAGGCCATAGTAAAACTGCTCTAGCATTTCCAAGGAGCACCTGGTGGGTTTGAACTGCTGCCCTCTTGATTAGCAGCTATAGCACTTCACCACTACACCACGGTGGGTTCAAATCACCACCCTTTCAGTTAACTAAATACTCCACTGCCGCACCACCACTACTGTGGTGCTGACTAGCACTTTAAAGTTAGTTGTTTTTTTTTTTTAAGTGTTTGGCACTGTTAACCACACCTGTGAAGTAGGATAACTGTATCCCCTTCACATATTAGAAAACTGAGGCACAGAGAAGTTAAATCACTTGCCCAATGTTAGAATGTAGCACACAAAAAGCATACTTTTCACTACTCAGAATCCTGGAATGGTGGGAACAATCTGTAAAAGATCCTTGGGAAACACAACATACCACCTCCTTCTTATAGAGAGGAAGAAGCTGAGGCTTAGTGTGAGTGGGTGGGTGGTTTTTCAAAGGCTCTGTGCTGGTTAAGGGCTACCTATTGCCTGGCTCTCAGTCCTGTGTTCCCCAGCTACTCCTCTGTCCGTGTCCTTCTCTCAACAATGGCTCCCTCAGGATGGAGACTCGAACTGGGAGGAGACAGGCAGGCAGTGGGCCCCTGAGCTGGGATGCTCACAGCACCACCAGCAGCCCTGTCCTTACTTCGATTGGGCTCCGGTTCTGGGGAACTGGAAGACGGAACTACTGGAGACTGGGAGCTGTTTCTCTTCCCTGCACTGGCTGCCGTACTGGACGCTGAAGGAACAGCATGGGAACCTGGGTTCTCAGCATGGATGGTAAGTTTCACTGTGGTCTTTGCCGTCTTCAGAAGGCCAATGAACTGGGAGGATGTTGATACAGAAGAAAAACAAAATTCAGAAGCAAATCAGGAGACTTAAATAGGACACAATCACAGCTGGAATCTAATTCTATGTAGGTTTGGCAGAAGAGATAGAAAAATATTATTTCCTTGAGAGGATTTGAAAGATCAAGAAAGAAACGGTTCTCTAGTTTTCTTGGGCTGGCTGACCTACAACTAAAACCATCAGTGACTTCTATTCTCAGTCTAGTTCTGACCCAATTCTGCTTTATAGCAGCATAGGTTTTTCATCTTTCAACAGTTCTAATTAATCAAGTCCATTCCCTAGAACCTGGCAAGATAAATGGGAAGTTTCACCCAATTCCTGATTCCACAGGGAAGCTGAAGCAGCTTACACAAACACTTTTAATGGAAACACATACGCTAAAAGCACGACCCATTAGAAGAAACCCAGCCAAGTGGAAAGTTCAAACATAGATATTTGTGCTAAAGGGTCTGATCCATACATTACTGAAACTGAATCAAAAATTGACATTGAGCTTCTTGCTGCCCAGTGTGGATATGGAAACACAGTCAATTACAGGATACACACTCAACATCAGGAAGGAAAGCATGCCAAATCTCAGGGGAGACAACGCTTTCTTCTGGAACTTCCACTGGAAAGATCTCACATGAGATTTCTCGTAAGTATCACAATTACTTTTGAGGAGAAGGAAACTCAGGTACAAAGAATTGTTTAATAAAGTTATATATTTAATGATGTGTTTATACAACATCATGCCTAGTACAAAGAACTATTTGACTCTAATTAAAGTTAAACAGTTAATGATCTTAAAATCTGTTTATAAAGCATTATGCATAGTAGATATTTATGGAAGGTTAACAGTCATTAAAAGAAGAAAGAAATTCCTTTGGTCCTAACACCAAGCCTTTGTTTAGTAGTTTCAAGTTCTCCTAAGGAAAATGATAGTTATCAAAAATGCCTATTGATTATGGAATAATTTACCAGGTACCAAAAAAAAAAAAAAAGAATTAACATCACTTTGATTGTAACAAAAAAAAGGAAGAAAGAAATTGAAAAACTTCCACGTAATTTCTTCTTTTCCTGAAGGATAGGTGTCAGTACAGTTACGCAGCTGTAGTTCCCTAGGCCTACCTACCTTGGCACTCCCTCCCCACTTGGGCAGCCCCAACCGTATGTTCACCGTACCACTAGCTTTGTTTCGGAAAAGTACCTTTTCCACAGGGTAACCAACAACTACTTCATCGTCTACAGCCAAGATCCGATCCCCAACTTGGAGCCGCCCATCCTAAATAGAAACATGGAAGATTCTGAGTGATTCTCCAGAAGAAATGTCCCTTCTGCTCCATTCTGTGACAGAGAGAATGCTAAGCCTGACCTTGGCGGCAATCCCATGCTCCGTGAGACTCTTGATGATGACTCCCCTGAGTGTATCTTCTTCACTGATAGCAATGCCCAAGCCTCCTTGATCCTGCAGAAGCAAAAGCAAGAACACCAAGAAAACCTAAGACCAATCAGTTTTATTTAGAAGCTATATGGTCATAACTTTTAAATATTATTGTCCATTCAAGGACTTGAGAAACAATTTTTTTTTATTAAGTCCACTATGAGAAATCTCTTCTTTTATTAAGCAAACTCTAAAGTTCTCTAAGGGGAATACATTCTCCATCAAATATTCAAGTGTTTTCAGTCTTCCGAAATGTCTGGCATCTCTACGAGTTTGGCAAAATGTTCCAATAACAAAGATGCATTTAGTAATTTAGTCAACAACATGCAACCTTTGCAAACTCAGTTCCAGGTTACTGGCTGACAAAATAAGTTATTTAAAACTGACCAACGTTTCCTGTTTCCTCTTTCTGGCATGCAGGTCAGACATAACAAGCACAGCTAGCCCTCTCTTCTCTTCCTGCCACTTGTCCTTTTATAAATAGACTGCAATTCCTGCTGCCTGCTTTGTACTTTCTGGGACCAAACACGCAGAGTTATTTCTTCAGACTTGTGTTTTGATTTGTGCAGAGTGAAAATGTTCTCAAGTCTAAGCACAGACCAGCACCGAAACCCTTAGCTGGAGGGTTGCACTATACTTTGTCAATATCTTAACACTTTGCATCAAAACGAAATGTTCAATATTGGCTTTAACTCCTCTGATGTAGGCAGCCCCATTTACAGAGGAGCAAAACTAGGCCTGATACAACAAGGTGCTGCATCAGGGATGAGGACAGGTGCAGGCTTCTGTCCACCCCCACTGCTGAGTGCCAGGTTAAGAGCCTATATCTATCTGTCTGATCACGGAAGTTCATAAAAGGTTCTCAGCAGAGGCCTGTGATGATCTCTACACTCATGAAACACCTTAATTAGGTCACCTAATGGAAGATGAGGCAGCACTATAGAATATAGAAGCAGTCACTCATCTCTTTGCTAAGTCTATGCTGTACTCCAACCTAGGTGGCCTGTCTGTCTTTAAGTCACTGTGCTCTGTTCCTTGTGCATCCATTCAACAAATTCATTCCACCAGTACTTTCTGGGCTCAGTATGTCCAGGATGTATACAGTCTGGGTGAATCAACTAGAATCAATGCCATGAAAGGATGTGCATTAAGCTGGTAGCCATACAATATGACTCACATAGGACACCGTTAAATTGTACATGCAAACGACACTGAAAGGGCAAGCGTCGTGTTATATTTACAGAAAAAAAGGATATTAAAAAATTATCAATAAATAGGAACTACTAAGAAGCAAACAGCTTTGCTCATCCAAAGACTTTATCGAAAGAGTTAAAAGACCAGCTACACAATGGTAAAAAAATATTTGGCAACTATATGTCAGACCAAAGTCTGATCTCCATATCTACAAGGTTCCACAAAATATCAATAAGCAAAGGACAAATAATCCAATTAAGCAATGGGCAAAGGAGATGGACAGACATTTCTCTAAAGAGGATATCCAGGCAGCCAAAAGACACATGCGAAAATGCTCACGATCACTAGCTATTTAAGAAATTCAAATCAAAGCAACGATGAGATATCGTCTCACCCCAACACGGCTGGCCATGATTCAAAAAACACAAAACAACAAATGCTAGAGAGGCTGTGGAGAAATTGGAACTCTCCTAGACTGCTGGTGGGATTTAAAAATGGTACAACCTCTTTGGAAAGCAATCTGGTGCTTCCTTAAAAAGCTGGAAATAGACATACTATTTGACCCAGTAATACCACTGCTTGGAATATATCCTACAGATCCAAGGGCAGTCACACAAACAGAGACATGCACACGAATGTTTACTGCAGCACAGTTCACAACAGCAAAAAGATGGAATCAACCTAGATGCCCAACAACAGATGAATGGATAAATTAAGTACGGTATATACACTCAGTGGAACACTACAGAATGATAAAGAACAATGATGATTTCAGGAAGCATCTCACAACCTGGTTTCAATTGGAAGACATTATGTTGAGTGCAATTAGCAGCACAAACACAAATACAATACGCACTTGAAAACAGACTCATGTACAGAAGAAAAGACACTTTTATGACTGTAAGGCAGGGGGCTGGCTACAGATAGTTGATAGAAATTTGGTTGGGTTAAATCAGTGACAGCACACATTAGAAAGACGATCAATTTAACTGGATTTCAGCATAATCTGAAAACTCTTACAATCTTAACCCAATATGGAAGGACAGAGTAGCAGGGGCAGGGGTCCGGGGATCATGCTTTCAGGGGACATCAAGGCCAGTAGGCATAATTAGCCTATTGCTAAGAGAGTCTTCTCCACCCCATATTGGTGAGTGGCATCTGGGGTCTTAAAAGCTAGCAAGCTGCCATCTATGGTATACCAAATGGTCCCAACTCAGCAGGAACAGATGATCACCAAGGACAAAAACGACATGGGGGAAAGAAAACCCAGAAGACAGAAAGACCCACGTGAACAGGTGACTATATCAACATGTGACCAGAATAACCAGATGGGGCCCAGCCACCTCCAGTGACAGCCGTGATGGGGCTGATAAAGTTGTGTCCCAGTGGCAAAATGAGAATAAGATGGGGTGCACCCTGAGAACTCCACTAAAAGACTGCAACTGATGGTCCAAAGGCCTTGGGGTTCCCCTGGGAGCATGACTCCTAGACCTGATGCTACCTCTAGTCATAAATCATTACTCAGGTCAACTCCTCGTACAGGAATGGACTGGACTTGGTGACATAGAGTGACTGTATCGTGTGTGCACTTTATGGTTCTGTGCATCCATAGGATGTTGTCCTACTGTCCTCTTATTAGACGGGAGTGGATAGGGTGCAGAAGAGGGGAAGAAGATTGTTAAGAGGACATGACTTGTATAGAACAGAAAGGTGTGTGCTGTCACACACAAGGAGAGCCGTAAGAGCTGCACATAGGCGGGTATGCAAATTTAAATTGGATTGTACACTTTCACTCAATCACAATAAAAAAAATTTATCTAACTTTGAACTTTTCTAAAGATGAAAGCCAAAATTGGAAAAAAAAATTCAGTGTAATGAACTTGACATACATCTAAATTGTTTCATAACTAGCAAATTATAGAAAAATGATTGCACTATTACATAAGACTCACTCAGGAAGAAAAGAAAACAAAATATTATGCCCTGAAGTCAGCAGAGGAAAGAGGAAGGTATTATCTTCCTTAAAAGCAAAAACCAAACCAAACTCACTGTCATCCAGTTGATTCCGACTCATGGAGATACTATAGGACAGATGAGAACTTCCCTAGAGTTTCCAGGGAGTGCCTGGTGGATTTGAAATGCTGATCTTTGCTTTAGAAGGCATAACATTTAACCACTAGGCAATCAGGTTTTCCTACCTCTCTGAAGTGGCACTAAAATGAAGGAATCTTGAAATGAGTGTATGGAATTCTCCACAGAAAGGGCACAGAGCTTTAATGAGTTCCATTCTTCTCCCTCTACCTACAACACAAATAGCTCCTAACAAGGACTTCTGTTAACAGGCATCTGAACAAGATCAATCTACTTTTGTATAGGGTTATCAAATGGAACACAGAAACCAAATTAATATAGTCCTGACATTTTTTTTCCCCTAACTGACCATTTATAAGCAACGTAATTTTTGCAGTTACCCAAGACACAGGGATCATTACTACTTCCACTATACAGATGAGGAAACTGAGGCATAGAGTCATCAATTCATCAAGTACATGCCTGATGGAGCAAAGATTCACCTCAGGCAGACTCTGGGGCCTAGGCTCTTAGTATCATGTTCCATGGCCTCATAGCAGGACAGTGACACCAGGACCACTCCTCTTCTCTCTTTCTGCAGGGTTTCTTAGGAATATCCTCCTACCCTCTCCACATCCCTCCCCCTCTTCTCCTCCCTGAGCACTTTACTACTTGTGCTTAAACTCCTGTTCACCTACTCTCCGCCTGCTTGCTGGCAACAGCCTGCAGCACCTGAAAGCATTTAGGGATTTCTGATCACGAACTCCACCTTTGCCATGGTCACTTAAACCAAAGGTTAGGTCCCTTCAGACAGAAATACATCACTGCTATTTCTCAGCAGGTGGGGATGATCCAGCAGGCAGCGTAAGCGTGGTGTTCCAGTGAGACTCTTCACCACCGACTAGTGAGTAAGCACAAGTCAGCCCATGTGTACCTGGTTTACTGGGTCATCCAACCCTGTCAGGGACTCTAAATCTGCAAAGAGGCTCTGTAAGAAAGGGCCGAGGGGCTGAGAGAAAGATGCCCCGCCACACCTAGCAGCAGAATTTTTAACGAAGAGAACGTGACATTGTCCATCACAGATGAGCTAGTAAGCAAGGTTAGCACTGTGCTGACCTTTTGGGTTGGAAAATTCACCTCTGCCTATCAGACCAAATCCACCAGGTGCTCCTCAGAACTCTATGGAGCAGTTCTACTCTGCAGGGTGAGCCTGAGTCAGAATCCATTCGATGGCAGTGGGTTTGGTTTTTTGGTTTATCAGTGAGAACTTCATTTGAGCTTTCAGTTTTATAAGAGCCAAAGATTGTAACTCGTATTTCTTTATTCCTTATTTCCTCCGACACAGGTCCTTGGTAAATGAATCAAAGGAGACGCGGCCACATTTCCTACTTTAGGATAATGATAAAGACTCTCGCGGCAGTACCCCTGTGAAAGCACCGTGGAGGCCAGTGGTTGTCAAGCTTGAGCAAGCATCAGAGTCACCTGGAGGGCTTGTTAAATCAGACTGTTACACCACACTGCCACTGAATGCCATTCTGTAGGTCTGGATGGGCTGAAGCCCTGATATTTCCAGCAATTTCCCAGGGGAATCTGATGTGCTAGGTCTGAGACCATACTATGGGGACCACAGAAACAGAATACTGGTGTGCCAAGATCCTCAACACCATTTCATTCTAATTCCAAGCAGATCTACCTTGGGGAGCTCCAAGTGTTGGACGTTTGTAAACGAACTGAGGTCTCCAGCTGGGTCCACTGTGGTAATACTCAGGTCAGCCTGACGGAGGGAAAGAAATGGGCAATAAAGTAAACGAGTGTTAGGATTTTTGTTTGTTTAAATATAAGGGTCGCTTCATCAAAATTACTTCACAGAGTAGAACTCATTATTATATTTTAACATTGAGTTCACTTATGAACATTATACTGCCTTCAAAATACATATGCGGTGTGATTAGATGGCCATTATCTTAAAGTGCGGAGACATTAAGTGGTTCCCCAGACTGCTTCGATTTAATCTCTAACGAGATCTAAGCCACCCAGGTACAACGGCAGGGAAACTCACCAACACTCCAGCACTAGCAGAGGGACCACTATTTAGTCTTATTCCCTTATTAAGGGAATTTAGGAATGATTGAAAGCTTTTGCCTCAAATTATTATAGTACTTCATTTTCTTATAGGGCATATTTAGCGCAACCAGTGGAAAAATAAGATTTTCTGTTATGACCCACGCATGTTGACTAACTACCTGACTCAATTCAGCAACAGAAGTAACTAGAAAGACACAGTAGTTCATACATTTATATTATGTATGCTGTGGTTGTGTGTCAACTATTTTGACTCATTGAAAACTCACGTGATAGAGTAAGATTTCCTATACTGTAATCCTCAAGAAAGCAGATAAGCTGCAGGTTCCAATCACCATCTCCTCAATTAGCAGCCAAGGGCTTAACCCTATGCTACCAGACCCAAAAAACTCCATTGCCATCTAGTTGATTCTGACACATAGTAACCCTACAGACAGAGCAGAACCATCCCACAGGATTTCCAAGGTTGTAATCTTTATGCAGCAAACCCTGGTGGCACAGCGGTTAAATGCTTTGTCTGCTACTCAAAAGGTCGGCAGTTCAAACCGGCCAGGCATCCTCTGGAAACCCTATGGGGCAATTCTACCTTGACTGATAGGGTTGCTATGAGTCAGACCCAGCTGGACAGCGGTGGGTTTGGTTTTGGTTTAGTTCTACTGTTTTTTGAGTTGTAGGGTTAACTCTTTGGTTTAGGCCCTTTCTTCATTTTGGACACGTACATTTATTGAGATAAATTGACCTCTGAGCACAGTTTTTGCTGTATCCCATAGGTTCTGGTATGATGTGTTTTCATTCTCTTTCGAACTATGAATTTCTTTATTGCATTTTTGATTTCTTCTGTAACCCATGAATTTTTGAGCAAGGCATTGTTCAGCTTCCATGAGTTTGAATTTCTACTTACGTGTTTTCTGCTACTGATTTCAACTTTTATGGCTTTATTCTCTTAGAAAATGCTTTGCAATAATTCAGTGATTTGGATTTTGCTCAGACTTGCTTTACGGGCTAACACATGGTATATTCTGTAGTATATTCCAAGTGTATTGGAAAAGAAGGCATACTTGTCTGATGTTGGGTAAAAGGTTTTACAATGTCTGAGGTTGAGCTGGTTGATTATCTCAGTAAGATCTGTATCTTTATTAAGCTTTTTTCTGGATGATCAATCCCTTAATGGAAGTGGAGTGTTGAAGTCTCCTACTATTACTGTAGAGTGATCTATCTCATTTTTCAAGGTTGCCAGCATTTGTTCAATGTATTTAGATGCTCTGATATTGGGTGCAGAGATATTTTATACTGTTATATCCTCCTTATTTACTGAACCTTTAAGTAATAAACAGTGACCATCCCTTGGGTCAAATTAGTGACAGCACACAGTAGAAAGCAGATCAACTTAACCGGACTTCACCAAAAACTAAAAGCTCTTCTAATCTCAACCCAATATTGCAAAGATAGAGTTGCAGGGTGGGGGTTTCAGGACCACGCTTTCGGGGGGACATGGAGGTCAAGTGGCATAACTAGCCTATTGCTAAGAGAGTCTTCTGCACCTCATATTGGTGAGTGGCATCTGGGTATTAAAAGTTAGCAAGCTCCCATGTGAAGTACACCAAATGGATCCAACTCTTCTGGAACAGATGATCACCAAGAACAACAAAAACACAGGGGAAAAAAGAGCTCAGGAGACAGAAGAACCCATGTAAATGGGAAGCTGTATCAAAATGTGACCAGAAGAACCAAATGGTGCCCAGCCACCATCAAAGACAGTTGTGATGGAGCACACAACATTGAGTCCCTGTGGCAACATGAGAAAAAGAGGAGTGAAGCTCAAAAACTCTACTGAAAGACCACAACTGACAGTCCAATTGCTCGTGGGATCCCTTGGGAGCATGGCCCCTAGACCTGCTGCTGCTGCTGCTGACCATAAAATACTACTGAGGTCAACTTTTCAGATAAAAATGGACTGGATTTCAGGGTCACAATGTGATCATATGGTATGTGTACTTTATAGTTCTATCCATTTATAGAGTGCTGTCTTACTGGTCTCTTTCTAGATAGGAGAGAAGAGGGTGAAAAGGAGGGGACAGGAGCTTGTTAAGAGGATACTGCATGTATAGAATGGAACCGAGGAGTGTGCTGTCACTGGGCAAGGAGAGCAGAAGGAGCTGCAGATAGGCAAGCATACAAAACTGATTTGGACTGTATACTTTCACTTAATCACAAAAAAATAGTGACCATCCCTGTCCACAATGGCAGATTGTACATTAAAGTCTCTTTTATCTGAGATTAGTACTGCCACTCCTACTCATCTTTGCATGTTATTAGCTTGGTATATATTTTTCCAACCTTTGATTTTCAGTTCGTTCATATCTTTGAGTCTAAGGTGTGTTTCTTGTAAGTAACATATAGACAGATCACGTTTGATCCATCCAGCCTATTACTCTCTGTCTTTTTACTGGAGCATTCAGTCCATGTACATTCAATGTTAGTGTTAAGTATTGATACATATGCACTTAGTGTTGTCATTTTGGTACCTTAGTTTTTGTGTTGTTGACACTGTCTTTGTTCCACTTTATATTCTATTCAGAGTAATTTTTCTTTATGGGTTTGCATCTTTTTCAATGCTGGTTTTGTGTCTGTTGAGACTTCTGTATTGTATTTCTTGTTTTGATATGTAGTATTGTTAGTTTGCTTTGTTCCTCCCTAATGTTCTAAGTTTAAACCAGTATTTAACTTCTTTAGATTGTTTTGACTTCCTCTCCATCTGAAAGGGCTATGAATACTGCAATATATCCCTCTTTAAAGTGTAATGTTGTTGTAGTTTATATGTTGAGCTCTTTGTTTCTATAATTTTAATATTTCAGCTTTGATAGAGCTTTGTGATTTCTCTATCTAATTAGGACTGTGGATGCTGTGTCCTGCATTGCATTCTTGGGTATCTATCTGGTGTTACTAATTTTCTAATCAAAGAACTTTCTTTGTTGTAACTTTGGTTTGATTTTTGCAAAGGCTCTAACCTTCTGTTTGTCTGAGAATGTTCCTATTTCACTGTCATATTTAAAAGATAATTTTGCAGGCTATATAATCCTTGGTTGGAGATTTATTTCCTTCAAGGCTTTGTATGTGTCATCCCATTGCCTTCTCACCAACAAGGTTCTGGCCAAAAAGTCACAGGACAGTCTACAAGGCTTCCCTTTGTATATCAGTTTTTCTTTGAGCCTAGCTGCCTTTAAGAGTCTCTCTATATGTTTCATTTTGTTAAGCTTGATTATAACATGTCTTAGTGTCTTTCTCTTAAGGTCTACCTCTTGTGGAGTTTGATGAGCATCCTGAATAGTTATCTCCTATTCTTTCATGATGTCAGGGAAGTTTTCTGTTAGCAACTGTTCAACAATTCTCTCTCTGTATTTTCTGCTATCCCTCCCTGTTCTGGAACTCCAATTACACATAAGTTGTTCCTCTTGATAGAGTCCCACAAGCTTCTTAATGATTTTTCATTTTCCTTGATTCTTTTATCTGACTTCTCCTCATAATTGCTAGCATCAGTTGCTTTATCTTCATTTTTGCTAATTCTGCATTCCATTTCCTCAATCCTGCTCTTTTGGCTTTCTGTTGAATTGCATAACTCTGTAATTTTATTAATGACCTGCTGAATTTCAGATCATTGATTTTCTAGCAGTTCATACAGCTTGTTTAATTTTTCCTTTTGTTCTGCTGCACTTTGTTTAATCTCCATCCTAAAATGTAGAAGGGCTCTATACATTAATTCTTTTGTATTCTACCTCTGATAATGTCAGGAAGGCTTCTCCATCTGAGAAGTTCTTTGATTAATTTGGGAATTTTCTGGAGCCACGGTAGTCTGCCTCTTCAAATGGTTAGATATTGATTGTTGTCTTTGCACCACAAGAAATCTGTTCAGCTTCTCTGGTGTCATGACAGCAGAAGTTATGGCATAGCTCTAAGAAGTGAGTGAGTAAGGGCACTGTTAGATTTGGCCACCAGCTGCTGCTGCATTCTCTAGGTGCAGCTATCTTAAATATAGCTTCCCTAGTGAGACAGATGCTGTTCAGTGCAGCGGTGCTGCTCAGCTTGTCAGCTGCCCCCATCTGGGCCATCAGGGGTGGCAGGCCCCACCTCCTGGCTGACAAATGTGGGGACCTAATTGTGCTGACTTTCTGGAGTCATGCCAGCAGACACTATGGCATAACTCAGAGAAAGGAGGAGGGAACAGTGCTGCTACACTAGGCCACCAGCTACTGCTGTGTTCTCTAGATGTGACTGTCTTAAAAATGGCTATTCTGCTGAGAGAGGCACTGTCCAGCGGCAGCGAATAGCAGCTGGGCCTTCAGGGGTGGCAGGCCCGCCTCCTTGTTGACAAAGACAGCAACCTACTTATGGATGCTCTCCGGGACTGTGTCAGCAGACACTATGGCATGGCTCAGTGAAGGGTAGGGGAAGCACATGACTACACTTGGCTACCAGCCATTGCTCCATTCTGTAGGTGTTACTGTCTTAAAGACAAACTTTCTACTGACAGAGGCACTGTCCAGTCAGGCACTGTCACTCAGTATGGCAGCCAGCCCCAGCTGGGCCCTCGGGCATGGGTGACTCTGTCCCTCAGCTGACTAAGATGGCATCTACTTGTGCCACCTCTCCAGTGTTGTGCCAGCCGAATCTATGGTGCAGCTCAGAGAAGAGAGCAAGGAAAGGCACAGGTACTCTCAGCCACCAACTGCCAACAGGTTCTCTAGATGTGACTGTCTTAAGTACAGACTCTGCTGTGAGGAATGATGTCTACTTAGGCACTGCAGCTCAGTATGGCAGCCAGCCCCAGCCAGGCTCAGCAGTCCCAATCCCAGTCTCTCAGTTAACGAAGATGGCATCTGTCCCTATATGCCTCTCAGCTGCTGTGCCAGCGGAAGTGAGATCCTTTATACTGTCATCTTGCCTCAATAACAGTAGTTTTCCCGTTCCTATCACCAAGTCTAAGCTCATAACCCTCTGCCGGAACTTGGAGCTCCCTGAGTGTCCACTCTGCTCCATACAATTCTTTTTCTAGGCCTTAGTTCTCAGAGGGAATCAAGGAGATGTGTGACTGGTCTGCCGTCTTGGCTGTGCCCCTTCAGTTAGAATTTTGTTTTATACTTTTTTCCAGCTCTGTCCAGGATCCTCTGTAGTGATCCCTGTCACAGCAGTCAGTGGTGGTTACCAGGCACCATCTAGTTATACTGGATTCAGTCTGCTGGAGATCATTAGTCCTTTGGACTAATCTTTCCCTTGTTTCTTTGGTTTTCATTTTCCTTGCTCCCAAAAGGGTGAGATCAGTGAAGTATCCCATTGGGCCCCAGATGCTTCTCTTCAAAGTAGAATGTAGAACATTTTCTTTATACACTATGTTACGCTGGTTGAAATGGATGTTCCCCAAGGCCACGCTCCCCAGAGCCTTCAACACGGCTCGGTCCCCCAGGAAGTCTTGATGTGTCTACGGAATATCCATGACCTTGCCTTGAACAAGTTGGGAATACACCCTTCCTGAAATGTGTTCTCCCCTGCAGTCAAGCAGCATGGCTTGACTTGGCTTCTTCTTCATCCTGTCCCACCATGATTTTTCGCCTTCCTACTTATTGTTGGTATTTCATGATTTTGACCTTAGCCCTCTCAACCATCTTCTCCTCTGAATGTTCTTTGTAGGCAACTCTCTCAGCTCCATGGCTAATAAATGTCAAATCTACATCTATAGGAATACACCTCTAAACTTTAGACCAAATGTCTCAATGCACACCTCTGCCAGGCTTTCCTAATATGAACTTACTTTACTGTCAAGTTGTCTGAAGTAAAATATATTATCTTTCTACAAATAATTCGTCTTTTTTTTCTGTACTTCTTACTGTGGTGAAAGCAGCCACCCATTGGGTCACCAGGTCAGACATCTGCAAGCCTTGTACATCCCACCTGCCGTATTCACCAGTTTACCCCTAGCCTCAAGAACAGAAGCTTCTGTAGGCAGATACTCAATAAATGTTTCTTGGATAAATTTATTCTCAATCACTCATTTTCCCACAATGCCTGCATTTGGTTTGGAATGAAATACTGTTAATTTAGGTTCCTTAACATCTAGCATACCCATCTCCTCTCTTCTTGCCTTACTCTAGGCCCTTGTTATCTTTCTCTTCCATTTCTCTGATAATTTTCTCATCCCAATCTTATTTCTCTCCCCCATGATGGCTGATTTTTTTTCCTGTACTCTTGCTACAGAAGTTTTTGAAAATATACTTCTCATCTGGAGTTCCTCACTGCCTCAAAGGCAAAGTCTGCATTTAGTAGCCTGTGACAAAGAATTTTCGATGATCTGATGGTACACAGCCACCACCACTATCTCCCTTGATAGGGAACACAATAAAGAGTCTCTGACAAAGGGAGAGAAAAAAATGTGGTGTAAATTTTGAACCCTATTAAAAGGACTAGAACTGATGGTCTGACTGGAGAGTCCCTAGAAGACACAGCTCTACGAATCTGTTAGCCCAGAACTACAACCATTCCAGAAGCCAACTACTCAGACAAAGACTGCATTGGATTATAAGACATAAAATGATACTGGCCAGGAGTGTGCTTCTTGGATTAAGTAGATGCATGAGACTAACTGGGCAGCTCCTGTCTGGAGGCAAGATGAGAAGGAGGAGGCACAAAGGGGCCAGTTGAATAGGTTTGGGATATACAGGGTGGAAAGGAGGAGTGTCCTATCACAGTGTGAGGAGAGTGGCCAGAGTTACATAGCAATGTGTGTGTAAGTTTTTGTATGACAAATTGACTTGGACTGTAAACTTCCACTTAAAGCACAATAAAATACTGGAAAAAGTGTTTTCCGTGACCTGAACCCATCAGCCTTTTCGAGGTTCCTCTCCCATCAGCCCCCATGCCTTCCTCCCACTGTTGAGTAACACTCTGCATTTTTCAATCCCCTGCATTTGCACAGCCATCATGCTAGCCTTCCCTCCATCCCTCTGCCTGCCATGTTTCTCCAGCCCTTCCCTTCCGACACACAACTTAAGTGTCGCCTCCCCTATAAAGTCTTTTTCACGCTCCCTCCAGAAGCAGGATTAACAAGTCCTTTTCTATTCTCAAGGAACCCTGGTGGTGCAGTGGTTCAGTACCGGGCTGCTAACCCAAGGGTCAGCAATTCACACCGTCAGCTACTCGGGGGGAGAGAGGTGTGGCCGTGTCCCCATAAAGATTACAGTCTTAGACATGAGACTCCACTAGCCTGAGACCAGAAGAACTAGAAGTTGGCTGGCCACCACCACCAACTGCTCTGACAGGGATCACAGCAAACCGTCCCTGACAGAATGGGAGGAAAATATAGGACAGAATTCAGATTCCTGACTAACAGAGCAGACTTCCTGGTCTGACAGTAATTGGTCAGTCAGACCAGAGTCACTGCTCTGACAGAGACTGGTCTGCCACTATGTGCCCCTGACAATCTGCTAACTCTGAACTGAAACTACTCCCAAGGCCCACTTTTCAGATAACTATTAGACAGACTTATAAAATAAGACACATGAGGAGCGTGCTTCTTAGTTCAATCAAACATGTAAGACCAAATGATAACTTCTGTCCAAAAACAAAATGGGAAGGCAGGAAGGGACAGGAACCCAACAAATGCACACTGGGAACCCAGGGTGGAAAGGGGGGCACGCAGTAACACTGTGGGGATTGTAGCCAGTATCACAAAATAACGTGTGTATAAATTTTTGAATGAGGATTTAACTTTTGCTATAAGCTTTCACCTAGAGCTCAACAGAAGAGGGAGAAAAAATTACAGCCTTAGAAGTCCTACGGGCAGTTTTCTTCTGTCCTGTGGGGTCACTGTGAGTCAGAATTGACTCAATGGCAGTGGGTTTGGTTTTTTGGTTTTCTGGGTTTTTTTAATACGGTCTCTGTGAGTCATAACTGACTTAACAGCAAGAGAGTTCCTACTACCCTCAGTGTTCTCTATGCAAATACCTCCTGGAAACCTTCAGTAAGGGCTCTACTTAATTACAGGTCTGTCTTCTTGGCTTGGCTTCTTGGCTCTAAGTTCCTCAAAGCCTGAGGCTATGACCTATTTGTCTTTGATAATTCTGTAATTATTCAGTAGTTGTTTATTGAATTAATAAGGGGTCTATCAATCAAGTCTTTCTAGAGAAACAAACAAGCCATATATACCTCCTTGTTTTGAAGATTCCCCGAGGTAGAAGGCAAAGGTTCTACTGTATTTCCAGGACAGACAGCCATCTGGTTCAATGCATCTTTATTTCTAAAACAGAAGCATCAACACATCAGAATACATCATATTAGTCCATTCTACTACCTGGACAGCACAAAAAACCTGCTAACCCCAAAGGCCCACCATTACAACTCTATTTAATAGGGTTTTTTTCCCCCCATTCAAAAGACCTTAAAGATGAACTGCTCCAAAAATTACTTGGTAAGCCAGAAAAAGAAAACTTTCACCTGATGAAAATAATTTTCACTTTGGAAGGGGAACATTTAATGATTGATGAGGCATTTTGATGACTTCTTCCATATAAAATCTGACCGTTGATCTGTGAAAAATAAAGATCACTCATTCAACCTGGAATTCTAATTTCTTAATTTTTTAAGTCATCTTATCTAAACAACAACAACAAAAAGACACGAACAGACAATCCAGGTAACTTGAAGTCGATCGCAGCTCCCAGTGACCCTATAGGAGTGTGCACAACTGCCCCACAGGGTTTCCAAGGAGTAGCTGGTGGATCTGAACTCAGAGCCGGTGGCTCTGAAACATTTTCCCCCTTAGAACACGACTTGACTTTTGATGGAGGTGTTTAAAGCCAACACTAAAGCGACGTACATGTACATGTAGTACGACAGCTGGGGACAAACAGCTAAGAGGTACCAATGGACCAACGGTCAGCAAGCAGAAGGTGAACTTCTTGGTGGGCCCCGCACTTCTGGCATGCTTTGTATAAGCAAAGGCACTGTCTAAGCACTCCTGGCATGTACAGGTCATCTTGTAAGCTCCCTCAAAACTCAACCCCTGGGAAAAGGCTGCTGGGAGAAGCAATGCAGGTGCGATCAGGATCTGGGCAACAGAAGGGGCCTAAGCAGCAGATGCCCTGTTGGGAACTGCGTGGTTAGTCCTCTAGTCTGAGTCTTGGCTTGATTTAGCCTCCTTAGGCAAACACGTAAGCAGAAGGAGGAGGGGAGGTAAGGACAAACAAAGAATGCAAGCACAATTCTAAACACTCTCAGGTTATGGCCACTAATGTATTGTGTTTGGCAAGATCAGTTACTGCTTTCATTATTTCACCTAACCTTGACCCCCCACCCCATCCCCATCACTTCTACCATGAGGGATTCAACTTCCAGAAAGCCCAGGGAGTCAGCCTCATTACTATGGAGTGACTGGTCATTTGGCCTTTCAAGACTTCTAATAAAAATGGAGCACACATACAAAAAATGTTTTTGAAGTGTGATCTTTATTGCTGTCTTGGGGCAAAAATTGTTTCTGGTGCTACATAGTCATGACCTTTAAATGGTAGTTAATGGGAACATGGACTCTATTTAGTAGAGACTTGGTTGAAGGCCAACTTTGCTGCAACACATCTATTTTATTAGGCAAATGATCATTTCCTCAGTCGTAATGTGAGGCCTGGGTTGAGTTTTTTGGAAAGTGATTATTCCATTGCATCATTACTTCCTCGGGTTCAGAGAGAGAGTGAATACAGAGCTTTCTACAAAAGCTTACCTCTAGGAGTTCATCTGCAACCCGCAATCTGCCATCTTTCCCAGCAGCTCCATTGGGATCAATGCCTACTATGAAGACACTCATCCTGGATCGGTCTTTGTTTCCAGCAAGGCTTAGACCCAAGCCACTACGGCCTTTCTCCAATTCAATCATATGGAGTTCACCTACTAGGGCTCCATAACGCTCTCTGATATTTTCTACAAACAACAGGAAAAGAAAAAAAAAACAGGTATCATAAGAGAACTATTTAAAGGCAAATGTATTACCATCAAAGGCTATCCATTTTGTCTCAAAGGGCTTTATTTGTATCAAAGTCTAGTTCTTGGTAGTTAAGAACGGCCAAGCAGACCAGTCGCCTGGGCATGAGGACTGGTTTCCAGAAATACTTAAACCAAGAGAAATAATTTTGCACCCAGGGTACAGAGAGTACAGTCTAATGAATCACCTTGGAGTTATCAGGCCCAGGAGAAGTGATTCATATCTACTAAGCTCTCAAAAGACTGTGACTAAACCAGAAAGTTACTTTATAATTTACAAAGGGAACTGTTGAGTCATCCAGAATATTTGTGTTGATTAGTCAACAGGAGCTTTCCTCCAACAGGAAAATCTACACTGGAAGCTACACCATGCTGGAATATTGTTTGGTACACACTACCTAGTATAAAAGGAACAGTTTTTCTGATTGCATAATCATCATTCCAGGGCAAATTGAGAAGACCATCCCAGCTCTGGGACCCAGGTAGCATTCCTGTCTCCTATTCCACATGTTCGAGAGATAGAGCTCATTCTCTTTTCTCTTTGAAAGCCTTGTGGCTACTCTGACAAACAGTGTAAGGCAAAGGCAACACTATGTCAGTTCTAGCCATAGCTCTTTACCGGCGTGGCAGTCCTACTTCTCAGCATTAAGTATGCTTGCACACGCGACACTCTTCTCAAGACTCAGCCGCCATACTATGAGAAGCTTAAGTCATATAACAGCCAAAAAACCAAATAGCTGTGATTGAGCTGATCTGCCTCACTGTGACCCCACAGTACAGAGCAGAACTATCCCATAGGGTTTCCAAGGAGCAGCTGGTCGATTCAGACTGCTGATTCTTTGGTTAGCAGTCACACACTTGTCCACTGTTCCACCAGGGCTCCCCTCAAGCCATGTGGAGGGAAGGTGATAGGTGCTTCAGTCCACAGCACCAGATAAGCAACCGGCTAACAGCCAGCAGTATCTCTGCCAGCGTGGGAGTGTGCCATCTTGGATGTCCAGCTCAGCTGAGCCCGGGTCAACCACAGAACCCTGATAAACAACAAATTGTTTTAAGCCATTATGTTTTACGTGATTTGTCACACAACAATAGATTACTGAAACATTCAGGCTTAGCAACATACTCTAACTGACCGAGAACCAAGAAGACTATAGACTTGACAAATCATGTGTTAGAAAACAGTATTATGTGGATAATGTCACACATTCTTTACTGTCTCTTAACAGCACCAGTTTCATAAACTGTCCTTTTCTAGACTCTAGCTTGGAAGCCTGGAAACCTCACAGGGCAGTTTTATCCACTCTGTCCTATGGGGTAACTGTGAGTCAGAGCTGACTCGACAGCAATGGGTGTTTTTTTTGTTGTTGTTCTTTTGGTTTAGCAGCACCACTTGCATCCTCTACACTTTCTAAAATCACGTACCATAACTTTGGTCCAGGAAATAATTCATTTTTAACATGAAAATTTAAAAAAGGTTATTTTTATACACTTTGGCTAAATATTTAATATGTCCCTGGAAAATAGTTTATTCCCTTAGAAGACACAGAAACCCCAATGATTACAGTAACAGCTGCCTCTGAAGGCTTTCTGAGCACTAGGCATCAGGGTTGACATGCCTCATCCAATCGCTAACTGAATGCCAGTACCCTCACGGGAACCAATGCATTCCAAAAGTGGGTCAATGACGACACTAAAACTCACAAGGGATCAACAACTTAGCATGGCTCAAAGTTGGGATCTCAACCTTTACTTACCTTTTACCTGCCTAGCGGAGAAAATACTAAATATCTGAGGTGACATCACAACCACCAGATTTTACAGTGAGAAACCTGAGGCCAAGAGAGGAGTGATGGCTTGTTCAAGACCACATGGTGGCTGCTCCAGGACTAGCCTTGGGGACCTTGGTGTGCCTTCTATTTCTCACACAAATGGCAGAGTAACTGGAATGCACACTGACAGGACTGTGACCTCACACCTCAGAAATGCATGTTGTACTGAAGCAAAACAAATCTTTTTTTTTTTTCCCAAAACAAATCTTATTTTTTTTTTCCCAGGCCAGAGAGGCAGCATGTACGTGTAAGCAAAGCTGAAGCACACTTGTAAGCCTTGGGGACAGCAGCCTTGAGAAACCCTGAGCTATTTTAATACTTCTTGTAAGCACATGTAGCACAAAAAAGACCGACCACTTACTCCAGCTGTAACCAAACTCATCCTCTCTGTCCACATCTTCTGAGACCTTGCTTGCAGAGGACTGTGCAGGCTCACTGCCCATGTCTGCAGATGCGGACGGAGGGCCCGCTGGCACGCTGCACGGCGGAGCCTGTCCTGGCTCTGACTCGGGCTGGCCGGAAGCCTGTGGGAACAAGGAGAATGTGGTGGGCATGTGGAGTCTGAGGACAAACAAATTAATGGAAAAGGGGAAAAGTAAAATAAGATACTGCGACACCGGAAACAAAAACAACTGGCTTTCTGATTTCTCACAATAAAATCATGGAAAGCTCTTAAATATATGTCATGTTAGACAGGATTCAGGTACAGTTTAAACATAGTAAATAAAATACTATGTTCACAGCACAACTCAGTACCCTGTTATTTGCTATTTTAAGTTCATGAGTTATTCAATTTGAAATCTTAAACGGCTTAAGCAGGGGGAAATGCATAATTCTCCCTTTTGGGGGGGCGGGCAACTCCAGGCTAGGTTTCTATACATATTTAAGGGCCATGAGTTGGATCCAACTCAACGGCACTTGGCTTGGCTTGGCAAGGGTGTGGACAAGATCACGGGGTTCTAAAACAGTCTTCCAAGAAACTGAAACAAGACATTGCCAAGAAGGTATTCTTCAAAGCTTGTTGTGAGACTGTACATAGAGCTTTCTTTCTTTTTTTTTTTACTGTTACCTGAATCCTCTCCAAACCACTCTCTCAACAAAGCCACTGTATGAGTACTAGACACACAGGCTCCTATACCAACAAAGAATACAGGGACTCAGACCAGAGGGGTAGGGTTTTAAGAAACACCACTATCACTTCCTTGTCAAGACAGCTCACCCAAGGTACAAGTGAAATACAGGAGACTACTTTCTGTAAATCCAAAGGGCAGCATACTAACTATCATGTAGGGTTACAGATCCTATTTTAAAGTAGGCACTTAGTATGATCCAGTTCTTACACTTTAGACTATCAAATAGGGTATTAAGAGTTTGAAAGGCCTTGGAACCCTGGTGGTTGAGTGGTTAAGAGCTCAACTGCTAACCAGAAGATTGACGAGTTCGAATCCATCAGTCATTCCATTCCTTGGAAACCCTATGGGGTAGTTCTGCTCTGTCCTATAGGGTCTCTGCGGGTTAGGACTGACTCACTGGCAATGGCTTTGGTTTTGACTAAGTCTCTAAGTTAATTTTCTTCATTTAGCAGGTAAGTCACCTGAGGCCACCAAAATACTTCATTAGAAATTACACAGTGCTTCTAGACTTTTTTCACTTAATTTTTTATTCCAAGGCACTTTACATTATATCATGTTGACTCCTCCAATTTTCATAGTAAGACAGTACTGTTTAACTGAAGGGTCAGGGGTACTCAACAAAAATGCTAACCTTGCTGCCTGTCTGTCTTTGATACTTTGAACCTACATTTTCCTTTACTTTAGTTTTTTTTTTTTAAGCACAAAAATACCTCCGATATGCCTTGTATTTTCCTGTGAATATTTGAGAAAAGATGGCGATTTAAAAATAACTTCTAATGACCCACTGTCACTGAGGCGACACCAACTCATAGCTAACCTACAGGGCAGAGCAGAACTGCCCCATAGCATTTCCAGGGAATGCCTGATGGATGCAAACTGCTGACCTCTTGGTTAGCAGGCAAAGCACTTAAGCACTAGGCCAGCAGAGCTTCCAGCTCCTTAGACAACATACTAAATGACAGGCATGCATACTCACACTTGAGAATTATTACTCGGTGCCAAGAATCAGGATACCACACAATACACTTAACACTGAAACTATCTGGCATTAAATGTGATCTTTTCTTTAATGACTCACAAAGCACTTATTCTCAGCCACCTCAAAATCACCCTAATAACTACCAGTGACTATCTTTTTCTGGCCAAGTACAGAAGGACTGGTGGATAAAGACTATGGGCAATAGACTTCCAGGCTGCAGAAACTGCTGTCGTGACATGTTGTTGATACACTAGTGTGTCACTAGACAACAGTCACTAGTCCGAAGGGAGGCCCTGTGGTCTTCCTGCATGGCATGCCATAAACCTGTCAGGTGGGCACTGTACTACTGAAAGGGAGCAAACAAACGGAAACATCTCATCTGATCTAATGTTGGTTCATTCATCATACCAACGTGAGAGGAAGAGAATATGTAATTTTGAATTTCTCCGGTGCAAAAAAAAAAAAAAAAAAAATTGTTTCTATGTAACAACTGAAAAAGTCTTTGTAATAACAATTGAACAACAATGAATCTCATTTCATTTTTTAAAAGACAACAAAGTCTAATTTAACCTTCTCATCATTTTAAACGGTCTATGCAAGCCTGGCAACCCTGGTGGCGTAATGATTACGAGCTACGTCTGCGAACCCAAAGCTCAGCAGCTGAAATCCACCAGGCGCTCCTTGGAAACTCCGTGGCGCAGTTCTCCTCTGTCCTATGGGATCGCCGTGAGTCGGAAGTGACTCACTGGGAGTGGATTTGGTTTGGGTTTGGCTTACGGAAGCACACTTTATATAGGTCCCTATTTACTGCATAACTTTTCTGAGCTGTTAGCTTTCTTACGAAATAAGTAAACAAAATCTGCTTGTTTGAAAAACCCTTCAGGATCTTACTTATCAGCACAAACCTGTCACACTGTGTGAGGAGGCAACTAAGCTGGCTCATCACATAAACCGGCAGGAGAACTAAAATGAGCCTGTTATCTACTGAACGGACACTGGACTGTTCTGTTGTGCCATCAGTTACCCTCATCTAACTCTTGCACAAAGAGTGTTCAGCCATCATTGGCAAAAATGCCAAGTGCCCTCTGCAACCACTCCATGCCAGGTCAGCACACACCAAGTATAAGACCACACGGCACACGGCAGCACAGCCACTTATCCATGGAAATGTCACACGGAGACGAACCTTAAATGGAGTGGGAGCAAAAGGGTTAGTTGGGGAACAGTGGAAGGTAGCTGTACTTGAATTCTGGAATTCCTACAGTAACAGAAAACAGGTTTCTTCAGACACAGCCCCTTGGATTACCCCTACTACATGAATATGAAGATCTGCTGAATAATCATAAAATGCCTACTGAAAGAAATTCTTGACAGTTTTCTTCCTTCTCCTGATCATATTATGGTATATCCGTTCTTGTGAATTTTCTTGTTCAGTTTTGGTTTTATGATTTCACCAGAATAGAAGAATATCTAAGAATAGTTTTACAAGTGACACCATAGCTGTTTCTTGATTTGCACATTTACATGGACACACATTATGAATATTCAACAGACTCCTGCTTGGGCACAATTATTTGCAGAGTAACTCCCAGACTAGGGTTACTGTAGGACCCCCTTGTAGAAGTGTGAGAAAGATTTAAGCCAATACAGGATTTTAATGAAATGATACATGCCAACAGTTCATGTATCTGGCAACTATTAGAAATTTAACTATCAAAACATGTAAAATCACATCAAAACACAGAAAAGGCAGTGAATGCACTATTTGCCCTTATTCTTCAGAAGAGCAGTCTAATTATAGCTACAAAAATGAATAAGCTGTGACAAGACAATTTGCTTAACAAAGGATATGCAGGCCATTTCAAATACATAAGCCTCCCCCACACCCCATCCCAAATGTACTACCCAGTGAACTGGGACAAAGGCACAGTAGTGACAAAGAACAAAACATTGGCAAAAGGCAATCGCAATGGGCATCATCCAACCTTGTCCGCGTTGAACTGCAGAGAGTCAGCAAATGGGTTAGTGCTGCTGAAGCTGAACTTAGGGTAAAGGCCGAACGGCAAGGAAGGCAAAGGGGATTTCTAAAAGGAAACATGAGAGGCGCTGAGCGCAAAAGAAATGTATTTAAAACAAACCACTTTCAAGAACCAAGTACTTACTAATTTAAATAACTGGGTGAAAACAGACTCTGCCTGAGCTAGTAAATAATAACAACATCTTTTGAACCATCTAGGAAAATAGGTTTGTCTGTAATCACCAGGACCTACATTTGAGTCTCAATCAGTCCACAAGCCACACAGGGAACAAGTCTTCAGTGACCTCCTACTTCTTTTATTTCCACTGACTATCTGCACTGTCACTCATTGTGCATATTAACTTAGACAGTAAATATATTTCAAAATTACAGCCATAAAGGCTTTTTCATTTATGTTAGAAATTTAACTCTTAGTATTCTTGATAATAGCCTAACTGTTCCATCACAGAAATTTTTGACTACCAGTTTACTGGTAACTTCTGTTATGCTTTCTTATCTTGTTTTCCTATCAGAAAACTTTTTGTACCCTGACTAGATATTGAGGTTGCTTCTGCTCAGTAGTATTTTGTAAACGATTGACAAAAGAAAAAAAAAAGACATCAGCAATTTGTGAAGAAATTAACTGCTGTGCAGTAGTTTTATCCATTTCACCCCACTTTTTGTGGAGGTAGGAAGATGGAGATTTGTATTTAAAAACAGAATTCGTATACAGCTTCCCAGACTTTGAATAATATTTAAAGTCTTGCCTCCTAGTGTTATTAGACAGGTCTAGCTGGCTTGCCCAGTGGCCGTCACTAAGCCAGGACTGTTGGCATGGAACACGCCTATTAAAGGCAGAAGGACAGTCAAACAGAATTTAGCACCTTCATAGCTTAAAAAATAATAATTATTTTAGTACAGTAATTTCTTCTTTTCATACCCGCTTTTTCTTTTACTGACTATATCCTTCATACGAAACTGCAAACATTCAAAATTCATTTTGGCTCCCATTAAATGTTTGTGCTACCTCTCAGTGGTGGCAGAAGTTGTCATATGACACCACCCTGTAAGGGAGACCTGTCTGGAAAGATTATCCTTGGTGCCTCTGCACTAACCCTTACGCCACCTTACCCTGTCAATCTGCCCTTCTTCTAGTGTTTTTTTTTCAACAGAGGGAAGATGGGAAAAAGATACGGGCCCCATGGCATTTCTGCCCATTTCAACTTTCTCTCAGCTCTTCAGAGGAAAATGTCACCTCCTGCTTCATGAAAGGGAAGACCGCACATGATCATTTAGGAAGGTGGAAGACACAACTAGGCAGTGCTGAAAAACATATCCCAGACAAGATAACTCAGCACCAGGGAGAATGGAGACTACTTCAGATCCTCAGAGTAGAATTTTCTGCTTTTAAGCATCCTTCGAAATTCTGCGTGACAACATAAAATGAAATCATAATGCCAGAAATGGGATCTTGAACTGTACAGAGAGCTCTAGAATTTTCTATTTGGTTGACTAGTTTTGTTTGTTTTTTTAATTTATAACTCTCTTAGGATTAGAATTTCACCCAGAAATTCACAGCAGAGCAGAGAAGTGCAGTGTCAGGGCAGCAGAGAAATGGCAGATCACTATTATTAGGTGAAGATTTATGGAAACACACTATATTTCTCACCAAAAAAAAAAAATCAATGACCAAACTTTTATTTACAGTACCAAGGACTGATAAATGCAGACATGTTATATTAATCTAGAAAAAAGCATAGGGAAGACAAAAACATTCTTTGGCTTATTCATGGGGCCCACTTTCAGTTTAGTAACAGGGTCAGGCTGAACTCTGTGAAGCGTCACTCAGTAGAATTATGTGGGCTAGTTCTGGGCTGCTGGCTGGTACAAAGGTTTCAGATGCTCAGCCACTAACTGACAACTCTTTGAGTCCATCCAACAGGCACCCCGCCTCTAAAAGCCAGGTGACCTACTTCAGAAAAATCAGCTATTGAAAACTCTAAGAACAGTTCCACTCTGGCACACACAGAGGTGCCATGACTTAGACCTGACTCAAGAGCAGCTGGTAATAGTTCTGGGATGTTTAGATTCTTCAAAACCCTGAGAGCCGAACAGATTCACTGGCTGTTCAGCCTCTGCGTAAGAGTTTCTAGAAGGTTTATCTTGCATCCACATATATAGCATTTACTGTTAAGAGATTCTTAAGTATATGCATTTGTGACTTTTTTTTTTTCCTTTTAGATTAGTGGAGACATGATTACCACCAAAGGGAAGTAAATCATTGACGATAAAGCATACCTCGTTTTAAATGCAAAATTAATTCTGATTTTCTGAAGCAAAATGAATTGAACTTGACGAAACATGTCACTCTGAACTAGATTTCTCTTGGAAAGAATTGCTACAAAATCAGCATCATTCATCGTTCGACACCTGACAGTAAAGTAAGGTTATTTTCCAGGTGTAGGAGACAATACCTTTCTGGCTCATTAGAAGAAGGTGACTAGATTGAAAGAAAGCTTTGTACTTCTATTTTTCAAAAGTAAAGCTCAGTATCACTATTCCGTAGTTTACAGTATTGTTTCAGATGGTAAAGAAGTTGGAAATAAACAAGAAAAAGGGAATAAAATCTATCTACAAAAAATTATCTTTAACTGAACTCAAGCAGGCACTTGCTAGCATTATCACGCTGTGTCTGTGTTTGACACAACAAATGCAAACCAACCTAAAAAGAGTTGGAGTTATTTAAACAAACTGAATAGGATTTGTAAAGAATGCAGCATGATGCAGTCTCACCATTTGGCAGATTTTCTCATCTGAATGGATAATTATTACCTAACGACCAACAAAGGAATGATTAAGAAGTGCAGATGGGAAGATAAGTGTTTCCATCAAGAACTACTAAATTCCTTCCTCAGGGTGAACTCAGACTGGAGCTACACCTGTCTTGACAACAAAGGAAAGACCAATAAGATAAATCCCATCCTTTTGTCTATATTCGAGGCAAAGCATATTCACAAGTGACTTTTACAGAGACTCATCAGACCATCCCAACAGTTACTCATCTCACTCAAAATTAAAAGTGCTTTGAGTAGACTTACACATTTTTAAGGTTTATGTGGTGACTAACTTTCCTCACATATGCTGACATTTTTTTTAAGACCAACAACTCCAAAAGCTAATAAGCAGAACAATCAATGAAAAATCAGTATGACAGGGGTCCGTCATTATGATCCAGAAGTAGGGCCCTTAAGAGCTGGGGGACATCTAAGGAACCCTCGAATTGGTAGGCAAACCTTGAGTGAATACATGTTTCTGAAAACAAACGGAACCATAAACTCTCAAAAGAATGGTGTATGATCCACATATACTTAAGAATCTTTGCATAAGAGCATAGGAGCCCTGCTGGCTGAGTAGCTATGAACTGGGCTGCTAACCGAAAGGTCACTGGTGTGAACCTTCCAGCTGTTCCACGGCAGACAGATGTGGCAGTCTGCTTTCATCAAGATTACACCCTTGAGAACTCTATGGTGCAGTTCTACTCTATTCTACAGGGTCACTAGGAGTCAAAACGGACTCACCAACAATGGGATTCTTGGGTCTTATATGAGACAATATATATATTTATAGGCCTAAACAAAGAATAGAATAGTTTGATTGAACAGTTGGCTCATCTCTGTCTTTATCAATGGTGGAGACATATCAACTACATAAAGCCTCATTTAGCATCTTCTCTCTCAGTAGCATCCATCAAATACTTCTGTACTTTCTAAAATGTTTTTAAGGCCATGTTACCCACGACTGCTGGTTAAACGGTGAGAAGTAGTCTGTTGACCGAGGGCAGACGCTGATCATCAGTTAGACGATGATCATGGCTGGGAAATGGCAGTAGTGATATCACTAGTAAATACACACACAACTTTAATAGCACCAACAGAGTGAAATTTTAATGTTCAGAGAGCTTCACAGTCTATTAATGATCAGCGATGAATGGGTAAGCAGGAAATTTTGTCTAGAGAATAAATTTATAAAGAGAAAGTAATCTCTTTAGCTTCTAAAGGACTCCCACTGGAAGACATGGATTATTAACCTGAACTCTTCTGTTACAATAATAACTGAACTATCCATCTAGACACCTAGGGCCACCAAAAAATTCAACTTATGTGTGTTCTGAAAAGATTTCAAGTCCTTATAAAACACAGTGGACGGTTATGTCAAGGATAACTCAGTTAAAAAAAAAAAAAGAGGCAAACCAATGTTGTACAAGTCATCTGAGATAATCAAGATCTGATATTTTTGCTCACACAGACAACTTGGCCTTGATGTATTAGCTTCCAAGTTGAACACGGGATAGGCCTACCTTGCCCTCTGTGTTTGCTTACCCTTGGTCTGTTTACAACGCTCTGTACCATAAAGACTACAGGGTTGCCTGCTTTCCGAATGGCTTCCACAGCTTGCTCATGGCTGGCATCTCTGAGATTCATCCCATCCACCTGCAACGGAAGGCCTCAGCTTAACATGACAAGAAGCTACAGAACAACAGAACATTTTGAAGATCTGGAGTTTTGAGCATCCTTGTTGGCCTCCTGTTTGAGAATTAAAAATAACTGAGACTAAAGTGTGAGGCTCCACCATTTTTAATCCACTCTAGCCAACTGGTGGTCTCCTGCTTTGGACACTGATTTCCGTCTTCAGTAATCCATTCAATTAATAACAGTGGAATGAAGGTTCTGCTTGCTTTTCTTACAGTGCTCAGCTGTTCCTTCAAATTAACAAACTGGCATACGTGAAGGCCTAGTAGTTGGCATCTATGCAGTTCCAGACTTGGGCAGCCCAGGTGGCAATTCTACTCTGTCCTATGGCATCACTGTGAGCCAGAATCGACTAGACGGCAATGGATTTTGAGTTTAAAGCAAAAATGTTGAAGGAACTAGCTAGCAGCACTGCCTTCATTATGAAAATCATTGCACTAATTATCTTTCAATTCATTATAGAGTGGTTTGGTAGTAGGTGGGTAACATCTGCTTATTTTTCTCTGTACAAAGAAGCTTGACAATGAAAACAAAATTCTTGCGTCCAGGCATCAGGTTGCAGTAAGGTTAATTTTACAAAAGAATCTTTGTAGAAGTCATGACAGGAGCTAGAAGTTGAGAAATTACACTTATCTGTTAGTTCTATAAAACAATTTGAAGATAAAAACTATTTTTTAATTGTTTCATAGGTCATGGCTTGCCTTGGTGATGATCAGCTCAGTTTATGTGCTATACAAATAAGACAGAAAATAGTTTAAAGGCCAATCATTAATCCCATCAGGAACCTCTAGGGAACTATTATCATTTCAACAAAATAATGAAGTCAGAGTGGACTTAATTCTGGAAAAAGAAAGTTAACTATTAGATCTTTACACAGAACGCTGTCATTTTTAAAAGAAGAATTATATACATTCAGTTTTCAATCTCCTTCAAGCTAATACTTAGATAACGTAACAATACCTCTTTAAGGCACATTAACAATGGCTTCTAACTTTTTTGTAGTCAGTATTCATGTCTTCTATATAATCTATTAGCAGACAAACTTGATTGTCTACTTAGAAGGAAGTACTTGGCAGGTCTCTACTCATCTGCTTTGGAAGCCCTGCTTGCTAGAGCTACAGTTGCTAACCAAAAGGCCAGCAGTTCAGTTCTGCCAGGTGCTCCTTGGAAACCCTACGGGCAGTTCTAGTCTGTCCTGTAGGGCCGTTACGAGTTGGAATCCTCTTGGCAGCAGTGGGTTGGGTTTGGTTTTTCACCCATTACTCTACATGCATTTTCAGAAACTCCAGAACGACAGAGGCTTGGGGCTTTTTTGCAGCCTTGGTGGTGCAGTGGTTAACAGATTGGCTGCTAACCAAAAGGCTGATAGTTTGAACACATCAGCTGCTCCTTGGAAACATTATGGTGCAGTTCTGTCCTGTCCTACAGAGTGACTGTTGGAATTGACTTAATAGCAACGGGTTTGGTTTTTTGGGGTTTCCTTATTTGTTAGAGAATCGTTTGCATGTAACAACACTCAGTAATTCAATACTACTAAATTGCATATAACATTTTACACCACAAAATAATCTCAGGGGTGCTTCAACTCCACTGACACAAACAATATTTCAGTATAAACTACAATCAGTCCCTGGTGTCATAGTGGTTAACTGTTATGTCTGCTACCAAAACATCGGCAGTTTAAAACCACTCCTTGGAAAATCTATGGGGCAGTTCTACTCTGTCCTATAGGGTCGCTATGAGTCAGAATTGACTCGAAGGCAGCGAGTGTACGATCAGTCTTCTCTTTCAATGATTATAAATATTCTTTCCTCTTTGTATTTAGGTCAAAGATATTTAATAGTGACATGTGTAAAATAAACTGCCTTGCAATTATCTAAAATTGGAAATGATGGCTCTCCAACTGGGACAAATGATATCAGCTAGTAAGAGGTAAGGATGCAGGAAGACAGAAAAAGCCATCACTCGTTCCTATAAATGGTCACAAGCGAAAGGGAAAACAACAACAAAAGCAGGTCCCCCACTTTCTGTCAAGTCTGAATCTTCCTTCCTCTACAGCCATCTAAGACAACTACTAATCAACCAATGAAAGAAAAAACATAAATAAATCTTCAAAATTCTCAGTTTCAGTCATGGTTAATCCACTGTAACTGTCTTCTACACAATTAAGGCACTTGAAAGTGTGAGTTCTACCAGCGTTGTGAAAAGGAGAGACAATCACTTGCTGACAGTAAAAATAACAGTTGTAGAGTAAAAGTGTAATTGGCTTCTACTTGACCTCTGTCTCTTTTAGTCTACACATTTGGAAATGACTCCTGGTGGTGCAGGTGCTGACCCAGCGGCTGGCAGTCTGAACCAAGCAGCCGTTTTATGGGAGACAGACGTGGCAGTCTGCTCCCAGAAGGATTTTCAGCCTTGAAAGCCTGACAGGGTGGTTCTACTCTGTCCTGTAGGGCACTGTGAGTCGGAGTCAATTCGACAGCAGTGGGTGGGGTTCGGTTATACACTCCGAAAACTGAGCAAACCTAAGTCAGCTACCCTTTTCTTTGCCCTATGATATAAAACTACCAGATGAACCCAATCAAACAATTTAGCATGACCATGCTCTCCCTTTGACAAACAGGCATTGTGTCATGTTCATTTGGGGATGCCCAGAGCCTGTTACAGCACCAGGAATACAATAGTTGAGTAACTTAGTGAGTGACTCATTAGAAGTGCTTATTTAAAACAGTAAACCTTCTCTAAATTAAGAGACCAGGTACAATTTGCTTAAATGTTCCTCTCTTGCACATAACAAAGCAATACATGTGTATGCATCTGTGTGCATGCTACACACATATGCACACATACACACATACACACACACACACACACACACACACACACACACACACACACACACACACTCTTCTTGATGGTAAATGATGTAGCATTCCAAAGGGAAAAATTCTAGGCTTGGACTGAGGGACAGTATTTGTATTGCAGATAATCAGGGTCTCAACAGATTTTACCATGTAGACTCATACAGTAAAAAATCTCATTCAGCAGTGTTCATGCACCACAAATGATAGTGATACAGTACTCAAAATCTCATTGGAGAATTAAATTATGATGTAAACATTTGGAGTGTGTGTGGGTGTATAACTTTAAATCGCTTTGTTTCCTACAAATGTGCCTTGTTCTTTTAAAGAGAACTTAATTATTTTACCTTGGAGCCCATGCTTTTTAATAAACTGATTGATTATGCTTTCCAAAATCAGCCTCTATATCAAGATATACATTCTGTTGTCATCATATAGAAAGGAGAACATTAGGGGTTAAAAAAATAAATAAAAAACAGAAATGCTACAACCACAAACACATATTAACGCTGGGCTATCATTTGTAAAATGGGTGGAGAACAGTGGCACAGAAAGTTCACCGGAGGGTACCTCAACTATTCTGTCTCCAGGTTTCAAGGTTCCATTTTTGCCAGCAGGACTATCTTCAAGGACATGCTTGATGAAAATTCCCCGCATCACTTCTCCATTGCTTAGACGACTCCCCATCCCTCGTCCACCAACAATGCTGATGCCCAGCGATTTGCTTGGTTCTCGCCAAAGTTCAACCCTAAAGAAATGAATACGTTGAAAAATGCAATGCCATAAAACCTCGGTATGGAATGTTGATTTTGTTAATAACTACTGCTAATGTGCTAAGGTTTCACAAGGAGGAAAACAGCTGGTTTTAGAGTATTTTCCATACTGTGTGTTTTGTACGGTGCAGTAAATAGTAGTATATTTCTGAAGCTTGTTTGTGACAAGTAAATATAGCACTCACACAGCAGGCTGGGGCACAGACCTATGTAAAAGTACCATTTGCAGGAGCTCTAATACTGTCGACATTAAGTAATCAAGAAATTCAGCTACCACTGAACAGATGGTAGCTTCTGAGCTTAGCAACCAAATCAAGGGAGAGAATATTCCTGGACACAGTGTATCAGAAGCTTATTTCTGTAGAAGGTTTCTTTGCTAAGGCAGACCTAGTAACTAACAGGATATGAACAGCAGCAGCTGAGAAGTTCTGCCTGAAAGAATCCCGCCACAACCTCCCTGAACTTAACCTCCAATGCTTTGCTCTCTCTGTGTGGTTTTGAGTTCATCAGTCAGTTCCCCCTTAGGGCCTGTTCATTTGCTAATTCTTCTGCTTTGAGTATATGTCTCCCCTGTCCGTACAGTACACACATGAACTCCTATGTGTTGTTATCAGGTGCCATCAAGTCATTTCCCACTCATGGTGATCCTGCGTACAACGGAACGAAACACTGCCTGGTCTTGTGCTATTCTCCCAACCATTGCTATATCTGAGCCCACTGTTGCGGCCGTTCTATCAATCCATCTTACGGAAGGTCTTCTTTTTTTGATCATCTTCTGCTTTTCCGACCACAGTTTCCTTCACCAGCTCCCTCCTGATAACATGTTCAAAGACTGTGTGTTGAAGTCTTACCATCCTTGGTCCTAAGGACCATCCTGGTTGTACTTGCAAGGCAGACTTGTTCACTCTTCCGACAGTTGTTCACATAGCTAATGTTCTTTTTATTTCAAAGGCAGTGACTCTGTTTCAGTCTTCCTTATTCACTGTCCAGCTTTCACATGCATATGAAGCAAATGAAAAAATCATGGCTTGTGTTAGATGAACCTTAGTCCTTAAAGTGACATCTTGTTTTGCAACACTTTGATGAGAGTTTTTTACAGTAGATCTGCTCATGGAATATGTTATTTGATTTCTTCGCTGATCCTTCCACGGGTGCTGACGGTGCATCTGAGTAAAACGAAATCCTCGGCAACGTCCACGTCTTCTCCATTTCTCACGATGTTGCATATTGGGCCAGCTGTGTGGACAGCTGTTTTCTTTATGTTGACATGTAATTCACATTAAAGGCTATAGCCTAATGAACTGTTATAGAATAGCTGCAAATAACCACACCAAACCCAAAACACCAGTGCCATCTGAGTTGACTCTGACTCACAGTGACCCTAAAGGTCACAGCAGTAATGCTCCATAGCGTTTCCAAGGAGCAACTGGGGGATTCCTAGTACAACATTTAGGTTAGCAGCTGAACTCTTAACCACAACATTACCAGGGTTTCTACAGATTAATGCAAGGGGTGTATCATGTGAGAAGACTCAAGATGGGAAGAAAGTGATTTGTAGTGAGGTACAGGACAGAGCTAAGGAGAACAGCGTGGGGTACCGGAAGAGAAAAGTGAGATACCAAGCAGAGGGCTCTGAGAGCAAAGACTAGACTTGCCCATACTGCTCCTTGTTGCAGGAAGGAGAACAATGCTGGGCATTAAAAAGAGAAGGAAGTACGGCCCAAACACAGCCCCACTGTTGACATTTAAGGTGCCCTAAGAGAAAAGGAAGGATAGAAGGCAAGTCTTTTGAGAAATGCTTGTGGTTCCGATAAGAAAAGACAGGAGAGTCGAGAGGACCAGAGAGCGCGAGAGGATCAGGCAGCAGGCAGGAGGCGCAGATGGAGAGACACTGCTCCTTCCATCACCACTTTTTGTTGTTGTTGCTCTGGCCTGGAAATCTATAACCCCAGGAACTCTGCCTGCTCAGTTTGAAAGGATCTCACAATGATCCCCTTTCTTATAAAATCTGTGCAAATAAACTAGTTAAAATCCCACCTGCCATTTTCTCCCATTCTGAGACTTCTAGGAAAGAAAACCAGCATCTTTCCCTGTTTCTTAGAGTGGTTCCTAAGGAAACGGGCAAAGTAGAGGAATTATTAACTTCAGTCATGGTTTGTAATTAACGATAAAACCACAGCACACAGGTGGCACCTCTCAACTTTTCTTTTAAAAAGGACAAAAAAATACATTAAAAAGAAACTATCTCTTTGGGCTCTTCGTGAACTTTTGAATGATAAAAATAACAGAAGTAGCAGCAAACATCTATGGAAGGCTTGTCACGTGCTCAGCATTATTCTGAAAGTAAATAACATACCCTTTCATTAAACTCTGGCATCATTCAAATGAAGCAAATTGTCAGGTTAGCTGTATCTTACAAAGAAGGCAAGAGACACAGAGGTTAGGTAGCTTCCAGATAACTGTACTGTATGCTCACCTAGAGTTCTGCACAGATAGCAAGGCATTTTCAAATACACTCCCTAGAAACTGTAACTCCTCACAGCATTTGAGGAGACAGCCAAGAACAGAACTTCTGAAATGACCACAGCGCTGAGGACCAGAGTCACTCCTCACCGAACAGAGCACAGTCAATGCTCCCGCTCAAGAAAAGGGAGACCCAGGAAAGTCTTCTAGAACATGAGCACCTAGGAGTTAACTACACGGCAAAACAGCAGCCTTTCTTGAGACCTAAACATAGATTTAAAAAAGAAGGACATTCAGAAAGACAAAGGTAAAACTCAGCTCCAAAGCCAGAGCTCCTGGGTTCAGGTCTTGCTCTCTGCTGTTTATTCATTATGTGACCCCAAGTAGCCTCCTTAGTCTCTGCCTGTCTTATATTCCTCAGATGTCAAGTGGAGACAAAAAGAAGCCTTCCATCAAAGAGATGCTGTGAGGATCAATTAATGGATGCAACGTGTAACATTCTGAGCATATAGCATGCAAATTAAAATATTTTTGTTACTATGATTACAAAATAATAGGAGCAAGATATAAAATTCAATCTGTGTGACAACTCAGCAAATGTGTGCCTCACCCTAACCCTGTTACCCTCTATATTGTTGACTAAGACCAGGTAACACTTTCCACCTTTCAGCTTGAGGAAATTAACTGAAAAAAGGTCCAATGATGAGTTAACAAGGACGTGAGGAAATATATTGGAAATACAAAGAAAAATTGGTATGTTTACCTTGACAACTTCCAATAAATTCTTAAAAACACACACAAATTCATGGGAACACATTTCCTCTTTCTGGTATTTATCTGAATTCCTACTAATACGAGGTCTGACAATTACTTCTGTGAACTTAATTGTTCTAAGTGCTACATACCTCATTGCTAAAGATCACGACGGTCACTTTGAATACTCCCTTTGAGTCGGCTCCGACTCAACGGCACTTGGCTTGGCTTGGCTTGGAAGGCTATCCCCTGACATCAGCACCTAGTCTACCTTTCAAAGCAATTTTGGAACTCTTTCCAGAATGGCCATTGTGCACCGTGGCAAGGTGGCAAGTTCACAAACTTAATTGTCTAGTTGTTTATAAGGGAGTTTTTAGCCAGTAAACAAATAACTGTATTGGAACATCCTCCCTACTCACCTGATCTGGCCTCCAAGGACTTTTTCTCTACCTGAAGATATAGGAAACATCGAAAGGAAAACATTCTGATGACATTCAAGATATCAAGAGTAATATGACAACAGCTCTGATGTCCATTCCAGGAAAAGAGTTCTAAAATTGCTTTGAAGGATAGACTAGACACTGGCATTTAGCACATAGCTTTCCAAGGGGGGTACTTCAAGGTGACTGCAGTGATATTCAGCAGTGAAGTATACAGCACTTTTTCTAGCATGAGCTCACAAACTTAACTGTCAGGCCTTACAGATCTATTTACTTCACAGCATTATTACAATGTTGATTAACATTTCAAGTGGTGTAGTGGTTAAATGCTACAACTGTTTACCAAAAAGTCGACAGTTCAAATCCACCAGCCACTCCCTGGAAACTCTATGGAGCAGTTCTGCTCTGTCCTATAGGGCTACTGTGAGTTGGAATCAATTAGACGGCAATGGGTTTCGTTTGGTGTTTTTATATATCTGGCCTAGCTAAGTACATTATAACTTGCTTGAAGGCAGATGCATGGATTGAATTGTGTCCCCACCACCCTCAAAAAATGCGTGTAGCAATTCAGCTAGGGCATGATTCCCAGTACTGTGTGATGTTGCAATATGTCGTAAATCCTGCCTCTATGATGCTAATAACAGAGATGGGCGCTGGTTGTGTTGGTGGGGCAGGACTCGGTGTGTAAGACTGTACAGTGCCTTGAGACAATCTCTTGAGATACAAAAGAAAGAAGCCAGCGGAGACATTTGGGCACCTCATACCACCAAGAAGCAGTGCTCCTTAGAAACTCCATAGGGCAGTTGTACTATGTCCTTTAGGGCTGTCACGAGACAGAATCAAATTGATGGCAATTGGTTTGTTTTTTTATCATGTGTCACGTACTTGTATACATGCTAGTTTTATCTCATTTTCTCCACTGTACACAAGAAGCAGAAGTTTAAGAACCTCAAACCACTTGCACAGTGACACAAGTATCAGTTAGTAATGCAGTCCTTGAAACCATACCACCTACCTTTAAAACCTACATACATATACATATATACATAATACACACACACACCCACACCCACACCCACGCAGGAAGCCCTGATGGTGTTGTGGGTAAGAGATATGGCTGCTAACAAAAAAAGGCTGCTGTATGACTCTACCACCCGCTCCCTGGAAACTCTACGGCACAGTTCTACCCTGCCCTACAGGATCACTATGAGTCAGATGGCAGTGGTTTGGTTTTTAGGTTTTTATATAGGTATTCATCAAGTGGGCACAGGACAGAAATGGTCCTTACCGTCGGGGCTGATTCCAATTGCTGTAGGCTGCATTCTGAAGTTCACTTTCTTCTCCCTCGCCTTCTTCTCGCTCAGGTAGTTCTGGAATGTCTCTGTCAAAGAGTTACACAGTCAGTGTTGTAAAATCCTAGTAAAACCACGCATCAGTGTCTTACATATTCTTTATTTCTGGCTTAACATAAAAATGCAAAACTGCTTATTTTCCATACGTGGCGAAAGAGTGCATATTTTTACAGTGGGTAAAAAAGAAAATCTAACAAAAGCAGACACTTTACATTAAAATAACCCTATCATAACTTGGATATACAGCTGAACACTAAAGAGTCTTGGCTAAGAGACTACATCATGCAGACCTGAACAACCAGATGGTGTCTGGCCACCAGCAGTGACTGCCCTGACAGAGAATTCAACCAAGAGACCCTGATAGAGCAGCTGAAATGTGGTGTGCAGAACTCAAGCTCAAGTAAAAAGTTGACTTGATGGTTTGACAGACTGGAGGGCCCTAGGAAGACCTGGCCCCCCTGACTCTTCGTTAACCCAGAATTAAAACCATTCCAAATACCCGCTCCTCAGACAAAGATAGAACTGGTCTACACTGGTAGCGCAGTGCTTCAGTGCTACGTCTGCTAACCAAAAGGCTGGCAGTTCAGACACACCAGGCGCACCCTGGAAACTCTATGGGACAGTTCTACTCTGTCCTATGGGGTAGCTGTGAGTTGGAATCAACTCAATGATACTGATTTTTTTTGTTTTTTTAAATAAGACATAAAATGATACTGCTGAAGACTGTCCTTCTTGGCTTAATTAGATACAGGAGACTAACCTGGCAGTTGCTATCCAGAGATGGGATAAGAAGACACATGGGAATGGCAGCTAGTTGGACAGACAAGGGACATACAGGTTGGAGTAGAGGAGAATGTTGTCACACTGTAGGTAGCGCAGCTAGAGTCATATAGCAAACAGTATGTAAGTTCTGTTTGAGAAACTGACTCAAACTGTAAACTTACACTTAAAACACAATGAAAAAAAAAAAAGTCTTGGTTAGTCTGTTTCCTGAAGAAACATATGGAAATTAAGAAAGAAAATGGTAAGGAGAGTTAAATATCAGTGTTCTAGCCACCGCGTGCTGCTCCAACAGAAAATACCACAAGTGGAAGACTTCATGAACAGAAACTTTTATTGTCCCAGTCTGGTAAGCCACAAATCTGTTTACAGGTTACAAGTCCACTCAATATGAGAAATTATCATAGTTTGGTAGGCCAAGAGTTCAAATTCAACAACAGCATCTCAGCACAAGAACCTCAGGTCCAAAGGATGCACTCTGCTCTCTTGGTGGTATGAGATCCCCAATTCGCTCTGCTCAATTCTCTCCCTTATATCGCACAGCTGGTAATTGAGTCCTTCTTCACCAACACAACCGCTGTTCATCTTCCCTCATCAACAGTGCAGAGGCAGGATTCACAACACACATGAGGAATTGCATCATATTGGGACTCATAGCCAAGTCAAATCAGTACACACACTTTTGGGGGGGAGCACAATGTACTTTATGACAACCAGCATATCTTAATGCTACATCACACACGAGGCTACAGTCACTATGGAGGTTTAAGAACACAGAGACCTGCTCCCTGCCATGAAAGAGAATGAATAATCAATATGCCAGGCCTTGAGCATCTCGCCTTCCTCAGGATGGACAGAGGCTTTCCTTTCAGCTTCTGAAGGAAGATGAAAAATGCCTATGGTCCAGCAGCCTATTCAAAAGAGCCAGACACAGAATGTTCCCTACAGAAGGCAGGTTACAATATACCTGCCCTCAAGGTCATCTTTCCATTTCTGCAGCATTTCAAGTTTGCCAAACACTAAGCATGTAACAAAATGTATCCTGTCAACTTACTGAAAGTAAATGCAACTTTGAAAGGAATAACAATATCTAGAAATGTTTCCTTTTTTCTAAAGGTACATGAGTTGGAATCAACTCATTAGGCAATCAACAACACAGTGCAATAATACTCTGCTTTAATAAGACTGCAAGGGCAAGAGAAAATAATTAAATCAGTGATGATTTGTTCTTATACTGTTGGTCAAAAGAATGTTTCTCAGGAAACACAATGTTTACTAAAAAGGCAAGATTGGAAACTGTACAAAAATCATTACTCTAATTTTTATAAACAAAATATATTGGAATTAATATGAAAGAAAATACTAGCCATAATTATCATCTAGTGGTGGAGCTATGCCTCAGGGTTTTCTTTATATATTTTAGGCACAACATTTTTTCATGTCTGTTAAGAATTTTCAAACCTGTTCATGTAATTCGTTTAATGTGGAAAAGGTGACAAAAATTCTGATTTGATGGATGTTTTCAGTTCATTTTTACAGAAACTGAAAAACCTTAACAAAGTATATGCTCAAGTTACATCTACTCTCACATGACAGGAATACTGAATATTTTCAAATCAGAGCACTGTCAAGACACAGAGACCGGAAGCCGTCTAACCCAATAACCCATCTGTGCTTGAACGTGCTTTATGTTACGTCTGACAAACAACTGTCCAGGTTCTTCTTGGATGTCTCCTTTGTCCTTTGAGCTGAATGTTATTTTTTTTAAAAATACAGTTAGAATACAATCTGTCTGCCTAAAGCTTCGACGCATGGTTTCTAATCCCTCTTTGTGTGTCTGCATTCCCTCCTGTGAAAACTGAGGAACGCAGCTCTGAATGCAGACAGAGCTTCCAAGCCCTGGCTAAGTCAGGCAGTAGGACAGGACGCTGAGGAACGATCAAAGAGGGGGGACTCTAAAACACACAAGCAGGAGCTGACTGAGAGCTAAAGAGTCCGAGTGGAGACTCAATCCACAGAAAGCCAGGCATAGAGGTGAAAATTGGGCCAAACCCTCTAGAAAGGCAACTGTAGAGAAGGTGATAGTAAAGAATGAGAACTCGGGGAGAGGCCCTAAAACAGCAGGCAACAGCCATGAAGGGATTCTTACCTCTAAAGGCCTGAGCCATGGGAGGCACTCAGAGATGCTTTCAGCCAAAATGCACCACCTGATCCTGCCCTTTACCTATGATTCATTGCCAATGAGTTGGCTCCAGCTGACAGCGACTCTAAACGAGAGAGATGACCTGCCCAATAGCTTCCAAGGTTGTGAACTTGGCAGATGTGGACGGCTTCAGTTTTCTCCTGCAGAGCAGCTGGCTGGGGAGTTTCAGCCCCTGACGTTCCAGTTGCCAGTGGAGCACTAACTGATACACCACGAGGGCTACAGGAAGCCAAATATTCTCCCTTTTTTTTGACTATCAGAAGCTAAATACCTGGGGTCCTCTGATACTTCCCTCAGTCACTTCAGGTGATTCCACAAGCTGGCATCCTCTCACTAACATGGGGATGCTCTCTAAGTATGTGGTTGACTCTTTACCCATTTAAAACTGTGGTTTTCAGGACTCAGGTGCCAAGCAGCCACCACAGAGCTGAATGGACCTCTTCTCTTCCTCCACAGAAGAAGTAAAATTTAATAGTGAAGAACATGGACTTTGGAAACTAACTAGAGTTCTAATCTTGGCGCTGAGGCTTCTTAGCGGTGGGATTTTGGTAGCTACTAAACCTCCCTCTGCACCCCCTCAGTGAAATGTAGCTAGCATTCCTTGGTTTGCTTTGGCTTTAAGCACCACTGTAGTAACGGAGGAAACCCTGGTGGCGAAGGGGTTAAGTGCGACATCGGCTAACCAAAAGGCTAGCAGTCAAATCTGCCAGGTGCTCCTTGGAAACTCTATGGGACAGCTTTATTACGATCTGCAGGGTCCCTCTGAGTCAGAATCAGCTTGAGGGCAGTGGGCTTGGTTCGCTTTGGTTGGTTTCGGGTAGTATCAGCTAAGACACTTCCCCCAGAGAACAGTGAAGCCCACACCGCATGATCCAGGCCATTTCCCTTTCTAGGCTGGAGAGAGGCCAGGGCTGGAAGTAGCTTTGTCCTCTTGCTTTTCTTTTCTTTTTTTGAACACTTCTAAGGCCTCAGCTTGGAAACCTTGGTGGTGTGGTGGTGAAGTACTACAGCTGCTAAACCAAAGGTCAGCAGTTCAAATCTACCAGGTGGTCCTTGGAAACTCCATAGGGCAGTTCTACTCTGTCTATAGGGTCACTATGAGTCAGAACTGACTAATGGCAGTGTTTTTTTTTTTCAGGCCTCAGTTTAATAGGTAAAAGATTATCTTGCAGTATTCTTCAAGGTCATTGGAAACAACCGCTCTGAGGAACACAGGAAAGATTACTTTTTACCATACTGACAGCACTGGGAAGCCACAGTCAATTTATATCACTAACGCTGAGATGGCAATTCTAGAGCAATGTGGGGCTGAGCTTTGTGAATACTTCTTTTCCATAAAAATTCATGAGGCCCTGATGAACATGATATTCCTTTCTTGTAGTGAACTCCTAACATACATCTCCCTTTCCTGACTCTCTTACAAACTGCAGCCATGTCTAGTTTTGTAGAGACAACAATGCTGGGACATTATGCCCGGGGGTTCACCAGGCACCAAGGTGTCTAGGGATGTTCTCCTATCCTCTAAGTAACTGTTGAGCCCCCACCAGATGACCACAGAGGATCTGCACGGTCACTCCTGCCCCACAGCATCCTAAGGAGAAATCTGGTCCTTAAGTTGTCAGTACCACTGAAAAAACAAACAAAACCTGGTCCATAACTGAGGGTAAATACATCTTTACAGAAAAACAATCTGAAATTATTTCAAATTGAACTTGATCAGTGGCACCATTAAAATCTTTCCTAAGCAGGGGAAAATCTGCTTTATTCTTTAAGAGTTTGTAATACCTTTGTACCGCTGTTGTTACATACCTTCCAGTCAGTTCTGGCTCACAGTGATTCTGTATACAACACAACAAAACACTTTCGAGCTCTGTGCAATCTTTGCAATCAGTGTCATGCTTGTGTTCGCTGTTGAAGACATTGTGCCAATCCATCTCACTGAGTATCTTCCGTTTTTTCATTGACCCCCTAACTCGTCAGGCATGATGGGACTTCCCTTGGGAACTGGTACCTCCAGACATGTGCAAATTACACAAGACAAAGTCTTGCCATCCTGGCTTCTAAGGCATACTCCAGCTATACTTCCAAGGCAGATTTGCTTCTGGCAATCCACGATATATTCAATATTCATCACCAACAGCACAATTCAAAGGCTTCCATTCTTCCTTGGTCTTCTTTATTCAGAGTCCAGCTTTCACGTGCATTATGAGCTGACTGAAATATCATGGCTTAGATAAGAAATGACTCAGTCCTCCCACTGACAGCTTTGCTGTTCAACAATTTAAAGAGCTCTTTTGGAGCAGATCTGTCCAGTGGAAAATGTCAACTGATTTCTTGACTGCTGCTTCCACGGGCATTGAGCATGGATCCAAGCAAACTGAAGTCCTTGACACCTCCCATGTTTTCTCCATTTACTAAGATACTGCTTATTGGTCCAGTTGTGAGGATTTTTGTTTTCTTTATGGTAACATACCATCCATGCTGAAGGCTATAATCTTTGGTCTTCATCAGTAAATGCTTCAAGTCTTCTTCACTTTTAGAAAGCAAGGTTGTATTATCTGCATAACGCAGGTTACTGAGTCTTCCTACAATCCTGATGCCTCAATTTTCTCCATACAGTTCAGGGTTGGTCTCCGACTGAATAAATATGTGGCAAACGGATACAACTTTTACACATACCTTTCCTGATTTTAAACCACACAGTATCCTCTTGCTCTGTTCAAATGGCTAACCCTTGTTTATGCACAAATTCTGAACAAGCACAACTAGGCATTCTGGGATTCCCATTCTTAGCAATGTTATTCATGATTCGTTATGATTCACACAGTTAATTGTCTTTGATTATTAACCAAACATCCTTCTGGTATTCTCTGCTTTCAGCCAAGATCATCTAACCTCAGCTATGACATCCCTAGTTCGCACGTTAGCTTTTGACTCTGGCGTGACTTTCTTACAGTGCCCTATTAATGTACTGCTGCAACCATCTTTGAATTATTTTACAGGGAAAAGTTTACTTGCAGGTCATGCAGGTAATCATAGTGAAATTAATGACAATGATACTGAAAGTAATGATAATGAAATTAATGATCAAGTTTCACATTTTTTCCCATTCTGTTCAATCACCTTTCCTTGGAATAGGCATAAATGCGTTTCCCTTCCAGTCAGTTGGCCAGGTAGCTGTCTTCCAAATTTCTTGATACAGACAAGTGAGCACCTCCAGCATGTCATCATTTTGTTCAAACATCTCAGTTGGTATTCTGCCAATTCCCAAAGCCTTGTTTTTCTCCATTGTCCTCGATATGCCATGAACTTCTCCCTTCAATTCCACATGCCACCTGCGACACAGGGCTGCACATCAACAAGTACTGTTTGGTACAGTGACTCTGGGCATGCCTTCCATTCTTTTCACCCTTTATCATTTAATATCCTGCCCACAGAAGCTTTCAACATTCCCACTTCAGTCTTGAAGTTTTTCCTCAGCTCTCTCAGCGTGAGAAATGCAGAGTGTGTTCTTCCCTTTCGGTTTTCTAACTCCAAGTCTTTGCCCATTTCATTATGAAGCTTTCCTTTTTCTTCTCAAGCTTCCCTTTGGTGTCTCCTGCTCAGGTCTTTTACTTCATCATTTCTGCCTTTCTCTTTTGCTGCTCTATACTCAAGAGCAGCTTTCAGAGTCTCTTCCAACACGCTTTCTGTTATTTCCTTTCTTTCCTGTATTTTAAATGACTTTTGGCTTCTGTCGTACATGATATCCTTGAGGTCATCCCACAGTCCATCTGGTCTTTAATCATCAGTATTCACTGTGTTATATATATTCTTGAGATGGTCACTAAGTTCAGGTAGGATTTACTAAAGGCCATATTTTGGCTCTTGTTCTCTTGTTTTAATTGCCTTCACTTCAACTTAAATGTGCGCAGGAATAACTGATGGTCTCCTTCACAGCTGGGCTCTGGCCTTGTTGGGATGACGCTTGTCTATCAGCTCTTTCCACAGATGTTGTTCATTTGATTCCTGTGTTTTTCATCTGGTGAGTTCCAAATGTCTAAGTCACCACTTAGAGGTCGTTGAAAAATGATATTTATAACAAGAGAGTTGCTGGTCTTAATAAAGTTCTATAATGTGATCTCCAATATCATTTTTATCACCAAAGCTACATTTTCCAACTACCTATTCTTCTGTTTCCAACTTGTGCATTTCCGTCACTAGTGATTATCAGTATACCTTGACTGCATGTTTGATCAATTTCAGACTGCAGAGCTAGTAAAAATCTTCCACTTCCTCATCTCTACCATTAATGTTTGGTCCATAAATTTGAGTCATAACTGGTCTACCTTGTAGGTGTGTGGATATTATCCTATCAGTGACAGCACTGGACTTCAGGATAGATCCTGAGATGACTCTCACTGACTCTAAAGAGGCAGCTCTTCCCCAGTCGTACTTGGAGTGCTTTCCAGCCTGAGGGGCTCAGCTTCACGAATATATTAGAAAATGCTTCATTGACATTCATAGTGTTTTCATTGGCCAGTTTTTCAGATACAGACTGCCAGGTCCTTCTTCCTAGTCTGTCTTAGTCTGGAAGCTCAGCTGAAACCTGCCCACCACAGATAACCCTGCTTGTGTTTGAAATATCAACGGGATAGCTTTCAGCATCACAGTAACATGCAAGCCATCACAACACGATGACGCGACATACATGTGATAGACATCTGTATCGGGAACTTTTAAAAAGTCACAGCGTTTTCTATGATGCCTATATATGAAGACATTTACCTCAATATTCTCTAAAAAAGGATAAAATGACCAGTAAAAATGCTTCTGAATTTGTATGTGCATTAGGAAATAATTATAATTTCTGAAGATGTAGTAAATACGAAGGTGGAAAAAGTATGCTATACAACTAGATATTATATGTTCTAGGGAACAACTCACATTCATACCTGGAGTGATTTATCAAAATTCAGTATGCTAAAAGTATCCAGGTGGTAGAATTCAAAATACTTTTAATTTCTTAGTGTATACTTTTATATATTTCCCAAATGTTCTACATAACATGATAATTACACTTTATTAATGGGTGGGGAGAATATCTTTTTAAAGCTTATAAGAGGGAAAAGACCTCAGTCTTTTTCTTTCCTCCATTATTCCACGGCCCTGTATTTCAAACTTTTCTATATAGCTCGCTATAGCATGTTAGCAGATTTAATATTTCACTTACCTTTCAGTGTATGAAGAAAAAATATCCAGGGCCATTATTCCACCAGATTGTTGTTCCAAGCTTATTCTGAAGTCTTCCAAATGTTCCGCAGGCACATAAGTAATTCTGGAACAGAACAGAATCCGTGACTGTAAAGCGAAGGAAAGCTCTGCCCCCCTGTAAGGAAAAGCTTCCACAGTGAAAGTATATTGTCTCTCCATCTCTGTTTCCTTCCACACCAACTTAATGGGTTTACTTTATAGAGAAATCAGACAATGCAAAAGAATACAATCTATTCTATACAAAGTGTTCTGTGGGCAAGAATAGCAACAAAAAATACATTTCAACATGCTAGTGATAAATTATGCAGTTACCAATAATCACATGGGAGAGAAGTCGCATTATTTATATTTCCAAATGAGAAGACTAACAGTAATAGTTTGAAATTAAGACGATCTATAAATCTTTACAATGGTAATTGCCAGAAATAACATTAACTTTGCCTGAAGACTTTCAGGTTCTCTAGTCAGATCCGACTGGATGGCACTTGGCTGGCTGGCAGCAGAAACAAATTAGGTATAGTCTAGTAAAACACTGTGTATCCAACATTACTGTATATTTTTCATAATCTGTAATTAATTGTAGACATTAACAAGCATTGCTGATAATTACATGTTAGTTCTATTAAATTATAAACTCTCAAGTCTCAAGTTAAACCATTACAAGTTTATGGAAAATCTCTCTTACTAATTTATACCAGTTTCTTATAAACTCACTTTGGTTTCAGGAAAGAAAAGGCCTATTATTTAGAGCTGAATGGCCATTTGCTGATTCTACAAGTAATGTCTGAAAGCCTGTTACATAAGGTGCTGTGCTGCTTGCTCACTACGGTTGTGATATTTACAAGCCGACATTTTAACATGCATTTTAACATGCATTCTATGAAGCTATATACTTAGATTAGGCACCTTTTCAAGCAGACTGTTCCAACACTAGCAAATGAAAGTGAGGCAAAAGAAAAACTGCATGTGAAATCAATTAACGATGTTTAACTAAAAAACAAGGTATGTACCAAAAACACAATTATACAACCCATGAAGACTACAAACCCACCTATCCATAGCTTATCTACTAAGACTGCTACTCGCCATCACTGGGTTAATACTGATTCACAGAGACCCTATAAGGCAGAGTGGAGTTTCCAAGGAGCACCTGGTGGATCTGAAGTGCTGACCTTTTGGATAGCAGCTGTAGCACTTAATCACTAAGCCATCAGGATTTCTACTAAGACAGTAAGTATCTAAAACCATAGCCCTGGAAGATGGAGCTACTAAGAATGATTGCCTTTCATACTATCATTTAGAAAAAAAGAAAATCTTGCCAACAGCGTAAGTTATTGAGTTGGGAGTAGACATATATGATTTCAGATCTATTGGTGGTTCCATAAAAAGCATTCACTCTGTGAGGTTGCTTAGGTTTGGAGTGAGAAGATACAATTTCATTCCTCATCAGGAGGCTGATATGGCAGAAAATCATTACTACAAAATCTCCACATCCTCGACCATGGAAAGGCCATCTCTTTGTATGAGGCTGTTGTCAGCTGAGAAGCACAATACAAATGCAAGAAGGTGTTCTACCAGGACACAGACCCTCGTGGCCTCTCAGGGTGAATACAAGATGCTTCAAAAACCTCAGGGTGCACAGATCCCCAAACGAAGGTGATCACACAGAGCAGCGGCTTCAGGATGAGGCTGTGTGAGCGAGTTTCAGTCTAAATCCAGCTCTATTTAATTTATTCAGCTACAAAAACACCTTCTCTAAGTTGTTACAAAAATACATTGAAATAGTAAATTTGTCTTTATGTCTTCACAAATGAGTCAAAATGACTACACTATTTCTGGAAAGAATACTCTATTTTACACAAAGAAAAACAAAAGTTAAACTTAATATCAAAAGGCTGAAAAGCCTATTCAAGAAATTGAAAGTATTTCTGAAGATTTGGTAAAGGTAGCAAGTCATAACAAATGAACCCTTAGGAAAAAAGGGTAGGGAAAGGTAAACGGTAGGGAGAGCTAGAATACAGGAGTGACAGTAATATTCAGAACAAAGCATTTAATTTTTAACGTGATTTGAGAAAGAAAAGATGTTTCTCTCCCAACAATGTTGAAAAGGAGCTTTTCCCTGTATTTGTTAAAAACGGTTTTTCTTTTTACCAAAAGCGGGGGAGGGTACTGTACCAACATTTTTTTTCTGATATGTCAGGGAGGGGTAAGAAAGAGCAAGAAATGCAGCTTTCATAAATATTTAGCCTCATCTAGACGGTGAGGCCACAGAACAATCACCTCACAAGGCAACAGGACACACAGAGCAATCTAACACACTCCCCCTCATCCAGCCACATAAAACCTCCACTCACCAACAACGAACACCCAAACTGTGTAAGCACACCCAGACAACAGCTTCAGTGCAAGTTGTATTAAAAATTCTGAAAAGTAAACTAACCTTCGGTTTCCACGTGGAGTGGAAGAAAAAAAAGATCACCGTTATTGATGCTGAAACGCGATAATGGCTATTAACCCGGAGGCTGCGCCCGCGAGAGCAGGCAGGATCGGTCCCTTACAGCGGAGCCTGGAAGCTGAGGAGCTGGAAAATACCATTTTCCAACGAGTTCACAATCATCTGTGCAATGTGAAAATGTAACGATCTCATAGCTCTGTTGGCATTTATGTTCTTATGTAAATGGAGAAAAAAGCCAAACTGTAGGCAGTACACCCATATCTGGAGCTCTCTTTGCATTGGGATGTTGTAAACGCAGGAACATGGTTTGCACAGACGAGTTGTAACACACAGCCATCATGAGCTTTCAAGTCACCGATACTCACACATAAAAGGGGGCCCGATCATCAGCAGGTGCTGCGGAAAATCTAGAATGTGAAACATACGCTGCGGCATCTTTTCACAATGGTGCTAACAACTGTCAGTGCCTTGTGCTGAATGTAAACGGCATACATATGTAGTTAAAAGTGGGTGCTCCTGGCTGGGCTCTTCTCTTTCCCCCTTCCACCTCCCTCCCATCTATACCTCCCCCAGAAAAGCATCTGCTCTTTATTGGTGTCTATAGCAGTGATTATTAACAAGCATGGGAAAATGTAACTGCAATCAGTCTTTTATTCCTTGATCAGGAATTCATCCCACACTTTGGGTTAAGGCAGGTGAATTCTGATTCAGCTTGGTAATTATCTGGCAGATGTTACAAGCAGCTGCTGCTAAGCTCAAAACCCTGGCTATTATTACAGAAATGTAAGCGCTCCTGGCAAGGTGGAGTGAGAAGTGGAACAGAATGCATTCTGGTGAGGCTTCACATCTGGTTTTCCATAGAAAATAATGAAACCTGGAACTTCAACTGGCTATTCTTGAACTCTTGAAACTCAAATTATCTACCCAGGCACGCATGACTGCAGACACACAAAGTTGCTCGCAAGCTAGCATAACACAAAAACGAAATCCAGTGCATTGCCTCAAAAAGCAACGTTTTCCCTAAAGCCAGTTATGTAACTGAACCGTTTCACATCTTTTAGTTGAAGTCTCCACAATGCACCCCTCCACCCCTGCCCTGGATAAGCTAGGGTCATACCAAGTCATAAAAAGAAAGATGTGGATGGGGCTGAGATCCAGGCAATGACTGCGAAGCTTTACCGGCCAGATGTTACAGATCCATTCAGAGTAAGGGCAGGACTAGACTTTCCTTGTGGGTGGATAACTCACACAGGTTTAAGGTAACTTGAAACCTTTCAGTTCACGAAAATCAAGTCACAGGGAGGCGACAGGGTCAGAAACACTTGAAGCCAACTACACAGTACATACTTCTCAGCTCTGGTCAACTTAAATGACAGACTACTTTCATTTTGTCATTTAACACAATCTTTCTCAAACAGGGTTGTATAAAAACTACACTAGTTTCTTTCTACTATTTATCCAATGAGTCAAACTCTATAAACATACTGAATCAGAGCTCTAGTAGCAGGCTTAAGAAGAAATCAATGTGTTTTCTGAGAAGGTGTGTGTGTGTATCTGTTTGTGAAAGAGAGAGACAGAGACTCATTGACTGGTTTACTGAATGATTGATTTGCAAAACAGGAAAGGTTGCAAAAAATTGTTTCCCTGTCATTTTTTGACATGTAAGATTCTATAATACCTTTTTCCTCCTGGGATCTTAAAGCAGTTACTTATCAAAATATTTCCCCAGATAACCTTCCATGTCACAATAAAGACTTTGCCCACATGAAATTATTCAACTGTGGTATCGAATTTGAGGGTGGAAAAAATGAGAAAAGGCGAAAAATACTTTTTGAGCTTTGCAGATGGCATAAGATATGACCTGATGGCTTTTGGGGAGCTGCCTTTAGCATTATGATTTATGCTGAACTCATGTCACAATGGACTGATATTCTGAACATTTTTTTAAGTTCTATAGTATAATCAGAACAGAGCATGCTAAGGCTAGCACTAAGCAACAATTCTGGCAATCAGAGTGCCAAAGTCAGTAAGGGACCTAGATCAGTACATACAGCATGCACAGCACACACAATATTACACAAAAAAGGAAATGGTCAGTTACCAGATCGTCTGCATTTTAGAATACATCTGAATCACGTATGTGAAAACCCTTGCCCCAAACAGTCTCCACGTGGATGTAGATCATTCATCTTTCAACCTGAAGGAATAAACGCTGGTCCTCAAGTGGTACAAAAAGTTTCTCTTATTTCTTAGCTTGGAGGTGCTGACTTTTTTTAATGCTATTCATTTGGGCTTGCATTATTAATGAGATAATTAAGGAACAGTCACATGATCCAGTGATTTGATCCATTGGAAAATAGAATCAAAAAGGAATGCAAAAAATATGGTAAGAACAGTCACATGATCCAGTGATTTGATCAACTGTAAAATAAAATTAAAAAGATATGCAAAAAAGATGAAAACCCATTAGTGATGTTTCTGCCTAAAAATATTTCAACTGTACAAGGACACCAGATTCTACTCCAAAAGCATATGCTACATATTTTCTGCTTTTTTATTGAAGGTACAATGAAAACTAGATTGTAAGTATAGCTTCTCTTACCTAAGACCTAGCAATGCATGCGTTGCAGAATAACCAGTAATAGGAATGTAGTTAGTAAAATAACATTACTAGACAACTTTCCCATGCCTAGTAAGCATGACATCAGTTTAAGGTCAACAGTCTTCTGCTATGCTCTTCTTCTACTATATCCCTTACACACATATTAAATGTAAATATCATCAAAGATTAATGCTGGAGAAAAAAGTCAAGCTATTACACTGATGAAGTATGACAAAAAAGTCACGAACTGATTTTCATTTTGGCTTCAGAAATGTTTGAGACTTAATAACTAAACCACATGCATGACACGTTTTTAATACATTATGAGATTACACGACATTAAAAATATCTCCTGACAAAATATCTTATGTGAGGTACAATTCATCCATGTCTACACCAAAATACTAATGGATCCCCTTGGGTAAGGAGTCAGTTCAAGAAAGCGCAAGTTATGGGTCAGACTGGAACTGTTCTAATAGGTTGTCTTCCATGCCTACCCCTTTAAGAACTGGCCTCCTTTTAGGATCCACAGAGGTGAATATGGCAGTTTACAAGTCCCCATCCTGAGGCCAATACAAACTTGTGGACCAGATCCTCAGGGGACCCTCCTGCCCCATGGACGATGTCTCCACGCAGGCTCTAATGCCCGCCTCCATACTGGTTTTAGAGGACTCAGAAACTATGGGGAGGACACGTCTCAGGAATATCTGCCACGGTTTGACCATATCTCTTGCTACCACTGGCTTCCTTTTGGTTGGTCCGCTGATGGTATCACATCAGCCACCACCTTCCCCAGTGACAACCTCCACAATATGAAACTTGACAGAAGGGTTGATTTGTTGTACAAATCACTGGAGAAGTACAATTAAGAGCACAAAGCAGTACTTTCAACATTGATTAAAGTCTTAAAAAAGGGAAACACTGTAATCAAATTAAACTCTTAAGTGGTTTCTGTTAAATAAATAGCTGATCACTTTTCTACCAACAGAAGTATATACTGGGGGGGTGGGGGGGACTGATAACAAACTGAAATTCTTGAAGCTCCCCCAGCCAAACTGGGGTCCAAGTGATACTTACTTTATATCAGGCCCAATAAGAGAATGTCTTCTTAGCATTGCTCGTGCCTGGGCATTGGTTAAACTGATGGTCGATTCCTCATTAATGGACAAGATGCAGTCCCCAACGGCAATGCGGCCATCGCGACTAATGGCACCGCCATGAATAATGCTTCGAACAATCATCCCCAAGCCATCTTTATTAGCACTGACTGTCATTCCTAAGGTAAAGAGTATTAAACATTTGCTTTAAATGCATGAATTTCAAATTTGTTTTGATTCGAATTCAACTTGAATCTTGTGGTGCAGTGGTTAAGCACTACAGCTGTTAACCAAGAGGTCAGCAGTTCCCATTCACTGGGTGCTCCTTGGAAGCTGTAACGGGTAGTTCTACTGTATCCTACAGGGTCGTTACGAGTCAGAATCGACTCAGCAGTAATGGGGTTGGTTTCGGTTTATGGCCTTTCAGGTTAAAAAAGTTAAGATAACTTCTTTTCAGCAATAAAAAATAACATGAAGATTCTTTTCCCTAACAACAAAATAATTCTGAAGTAAATCTGAAAATATTTATGAAACTTTAGACAGATAAAAACATTCTATTCAGAATACAGTAAAGATGAAATAGGTCTACACTATGGAAAGAGTGTGACTTTAGTCACTGGATGAGTTGTGCATTCCACAGAAAGCTCTCTCGGGGGGACACTCACTATCTGACAGTCTGGAATGAAGCTTACAGTAGCAGTTCTTTTCTTACAAGAGTATAAAAAGCAAGACCACAAATGGAAAATGAATTGTATAAATTAAAAATCACTCTGCTCTTACCTAATTTCTAGATCATCTGTTCATTCAGTATACATGTACTTATGTTTAATATATGCCACGTTCTATGCTGGTTGCTTGAGATTAAAAGTCTAGCATATTGTTTCCCACAGCAAAGTGTGTGTGTTTCAGTTTTAATCTCCAGTGCCTAGCCCAGTGTCTGGCTGTGTAATTGCCTGTTGAACTAAAACGATGTGGACTTCCTTCTAATCAATTCTCGTTTCACCTCCAAATCTAAACATTGGTGAGCTGCAGGTTTAGATATCTAATGGTCGTCTTGACACATCCCCTGAATGTCTCCTAAGAAACACAGCCTTATTAAGTACAAAAGCAGCTTTCAATTTTCACCCCCTTCAATTCATTCTTTGGTCCTCCTCCTTTTTGATAAACAGCATCACGATACTCTTCTCCATTATTCAAAAAAGAAATGCTGGAGTGGGTCTTGATTCCCTCTCCCACCTCATCTTCAATCCATCATCAATCCTGACAGTTCCACTTCCAAAATTTACCTTGCAGGTATTCCTCTTTCTCCATTTCCATATTAACCCTAGACCAAGTCACCACCTCCTTCCAGACACTATACGCTGGCCTCCTACTTGGTCTCATAGCTTGCCATGTGGTCCTCACCAGTGGCATTCTTCTCACGACAGACAGAGGCCATTCAAAAGAAGCTACATCATATCACGTCACTCCCTTGCTTACAAACCTTTACTAGCTTGCTGGCATATAACACCTGCTAAGCAGAGTCTAGGAGGCAATTATGGCTAGGTTCCTCCCTGGCACATGCCCTTCCTTGGGGCCACATTGTTTTCCCTGCTCCCTGGGCTCCCACTTCATGCCTTTTTTTCAGAAACGCAAGGACACGTAGTATCTCCCCATTACAGAGTCTTTGCCTGACATTCTTTTTGTGTATCTTGCCTCACTAACCGCTACCCCCTCACACTTGAACCTCATTTCCTCAAAAAGGCCTCCTCAGCACACCCTAACTTAATTAATATTCAATATTAATATTCAATCTGCACAGCCTGAGAAAACATAAAGTCTTTGGAAATTATTTTTAAAACTAAACTACAATACATACTCTTTGCCATTGTGACCCACAGCAACCCCACAGGACAGAGTCGGACGGCATCACAGAGTTTCCAAGGCTATAAATCTTGATGGAAACAGATCACCACATCTTTTTCTTACATAGCAACTGATGGGTTCGAACCACCAATCTTTTGGTTAGTGGCCAAGCACTTAACCACTGCACAACCAATGCTCAATAAAATACTTAAAATCAAGGATTACAAATTCCTTCAAAATAAAATTCTGTAACTAAACACACTAAGGGCAGATGTAAAGGCACAGTGGTAACTACAACAATTTTCTTGGACATAGTCACAACTCCTTTCTAGGTTTTTTACCTATTTTTTCCCCTTAAAAAAGAACAAAAAGCTGATTTTATAAAAATTCGGTTGTTGTATGCCGTTGAGCACACACTTTAGGGTCACTGAGACTCAGAGCAACCCTAGCAGGACAGAGCGGCACTGCCCTAGAAGGTGTCTTAGGCTGTTCTGTTGACGGGACCACTGCCCAGGGCTTTTCTCCAGCACAGCCTCTGTGCGGGGGCCAACTGCCAACCGTTCCACTAGTAGCCAACTACTTAACCATTGCATCAAATTAGACACAGTATTTCAAATATTTTTAAGAACAATCTTGACTATAACCTGTTTCTAGCCCAATATTTCATGCCAGGATATGGGCAACAAGACTCCTAATTGTTGTTTTCTCACAGAAATGAACCATAACTAAATGTATTATAGATATGCTGTTAATACTACCAAATTTTAAATGCATTATAAAGACACTGTGTAGCATAAACCCACAAGAAAGTATTTTCATCCTAGGTGGCTTTTTCATGAGCAAAGAGGCTGGCTCTGAAATGTTTCATTAAACAAAACAAAACAAAAAAACCCAGTGCCATCAAGTCAACCTCAACTCATAGGGACCCTATAGGACAGAGGAGAACTGCCCCACAGAGTTTCCAAGGAGTGCCGGGGACATTCAAACAGTCCACCTTTAGGTTACCAGCCTGGGCACTTAATAGATACACCATCAGGGTTTCACTAGGTAGCCTAATTTGGGCCTGATGAAGCCACCTTTTCCACCAGTACCTTCTAAACAACTTTACTAAGGTTAAGACTAAAACGTGTGACCCAACAAAATTTAACTGTGGGCCATGCTGGCAATCTAACGCACTATCTTTTTCTCATTAGCATTCCACACTCTCCTAGTGAAGCAAACCATAGACATGGGGATACCACCACAAACTACTGCTGACATGACCTTGGAATTCATGTTTCATAGTATAATTAACACACAGCTCCATCAAAGGCTAAGATGGTCACGTCATGTCAGTTGTATAAACCAACAGGCTGGCATCAATGGGCATATCTTATACTTCCCTTTCACAAACTGGTAATTTTCCGGGATTAACAACTTTGAGGTAATGGCCATGAAATCTTGGTAGCAAAGTATAAGAACTCTCAATTTGTTCAGGGAAGAAATACAGCAGGATAGTCCAGATCATACACTATGGAGCCAGAAACCAGAGCTCTACCACTTCCAACCAGTGTGGCCTTAGATAACCAACTGAACCTTGCACTGGGCCTTAGCTTAATCATCTGTAAAATGGGAACAATAATGGTCACCTTGAAGACTGAAGTGTTCCTGAACTACGCCATAGTATTTTCAATCGTATCATATGCATGTGAAAGCTGGACCATGAAAAAGGAAGACGGAAGAAGAGTTGATGCCTTTGAATTGTGGTAGCGGAGAAGAACATTGAGTGTACCACAGATCGCCAAAAGAACAAACAGATCTGTGCTGGAAGAAGTACAACCAGAGTGCCCCTTGGAAGCAAAGAGGGTGAGACTGCATCTTACATGCTCTGGACACGTCAGGAAGGATCAGTCCGTGGAGGAGGGTGTCATGTTTGGCAGAGCAGAGGGTCAGCAGAAAAGAGGAAGACCCTCAGCAAGACAGACTGAGACAGCGGCTGCAACAGTGGACGCCAGCGTGAGAACGAATGTGGACACGGCAGAAGACTGGACAGTGTTCCGTTGTGTTGCGCACAGGGCTGCTGGGAGTCAGAGCCTACTCGGTAGCACCTAAAACAACACTATCTACTGCTAATTTCTTCTGATCACCACTAGAGAAAGAATCAATTATCCAGAAGGCAACAACGACAATAAACACAAGACTGCGGATCTAAGAAAATGTGTTTCGCAATCTACCCCTCCATGACATCCTCTCCCAGCCCTACAGAGCCAGCCTGTATGTAGATTTCCTAAAATATTATTTTCACACTTTGTTACTTCAAGTTGTAGAGAAAACACACTTTCCGATGTTAAAGCTTAACTGAAAGCTTTAATTAAATTAATATTTCATGCTTTACACAGATTTTAAAAACAGGCCTTTTTGGGGGATTTTGTTACATCTAGAGGGGCCCTGGTGCTTCAGTGGTTGAGAGCTTGGTTGCTGTCCCAAAGGTTGGCAGTTCAAATCTACCAGCTGCTACTTGGAAACCCCGTGGAGCAGTTCTACACTGTCCTCTAAGGCTGCTATAAGTCAGAATAGGGCCATGGATTTTACATTCAGTGACTGTAACAAGTGCTGCAGAAATCCAGTCCTTGAACACTTCCTGTCAAATGAGGCAACAGGGGAGCATTCTGACTGTGGCACGCGGAGCTTCCACTGCAAGGTGCTAGAGGGACTTTGAGTTGCAGGCAATCAAGCTGCCAGGGATGAAGCCATTTCCATTTTGAGCAATGGAAATGAATTCAGACAATGGGTAATAAAGAGGAAAAATCAAACTACAAGTTGCTTTTACACTTTATATTACAATCTGGTTCGTAAACTTACGGTGCTATGACTTTTTACTTGTAAACAAGTGGCCTATTTTCACAAAGCAAACGAAAAGACTCTATGCATTAACTTGAAAATCAAACTCTTCAGGTGGCATAATGGTTCAGTGCTATGACTGCTAACCAAAAGGTTGGCAGTTCAAATCTAACCAGGTGCTCCTCGGAAACTCCAAGGAACAGTTCCACTCCATCTATAGGTAGGGTCACTATGAGTCAGAATTGACTCTATGGCTGTGGATTTTTATTTTGGGTTTATGCAGGTTTCAATGGCTTTCCTGATATGGTAGGAAGCACACGCATCACTGTTCCCTTCCCCCTACAAGTGCCTAATTAGGTAGTAAGTTTTTTTTTAGAAGTCATTACTAATGCCATTAAATGGCAGGAGGATGAAGGGAGGCAGGGATAGGGGAATCAATTCCCACATAAATTTGTTGGAGTAGCTTTTTCTTTCAAAATAATTCAATCTCGTCCACTTCAGTTTCCAGTGAAATGTAAGAATAATTACATTTCGACAGCAATGTGTGACCAAATCTATGACTATAGTTACAGAACAGAAATCCAGTTGAATGAACAAAAAACAATAAAGGTATTAAAATTATTGGAAAATGTCCATGTCACAATAACAAACTTAAAGTAATTTTAATAAGCTATAAATGAGATATAGGAGCCATGGTGACACAGTGATTAAAGCACTCAGTTGTTAACCAAAATTTCTGTGGTTCAAATCCCTCAGCAGCTATGACAGAAAGGTACGGTAGTCTGCTTCTGTAAAGATTTATGCAGTCACGGGAACCCACGGGGAAGTTCTGCTCCGTCCTATGGGGTTGCTGTAAGCACAATCATAAACAAGATTACAGAATAAGGCAATGTAATACACCTGCAATTATATTTTATAAAATTTTACAGGACTGATGTTAAAGATGGGGTATGACTATAATAAATTTATGAAAAGACAGTCACTCATTACAACTCTGATGAAGGCCAGACCCCGGCTACAATCAGTAAAACACTATTTCCTGACCAGAGATCCTAATACCAAACACAGTGACCACTGTGGCTCAGAATGTAAGCAATGAGGAATTCAGAAAGATCTGGAGATGCTCAGGACCATTATATTTTCCATGGGAAATAATGACTCTAATAAAAGAATGCAATAGTACCTAAAACGCATAATGACCCTCTTAGAAATGTAGCTTAGCAATTAATGAAGTGGAAAGTCTCATTCTATGTGCTGGCATTATTTGTTGGTTGGCTGCCCAACAGGAGGACCAGGATCTCTGACAGGGCTAACGAAGTGTCTTGCGATGCTTTGGGGCATTTGCAGTAACTGATAGATCATCTTGCTTCTCAGCACCAAGAACTAGGGAGACAGCTGAATCACTTGGCTGTTTAACTCAGTAAAAACAAATACCTCTGCCTCCTAATAGTTTTGGTTATTGCAGTTAGGACGTGACTTCTCTGGGAAGTCTTCTTTGCTCAGCCCAGAGAGTTTCATCCATGATTCCCACCCAGCCGCAACACTTCATTGGTAGGAGTAAACACACACCTCCTGCCACCTGGGAAGAACTGCTGAATAAACGTATTTCCACTTTGGCAGTGGCACACCTGGCTGTCTTTTTAGGCTTTATCTTAGTGAATGAAAGAAATTAAATACAAACTGACTTATGCATAATGGGTAACATTCAAAGAAACCAATAATTTACTTTTACAAAGAATTTAGAATTCTAAATTGCTGATTTTCCATTTTCTAAGAATTCCTCTTCTGATTTGCTGTTTCATATACAAACAATTCATATATCTTGTACTTGAATGGAAATGAGGCTTCTGAATATTTTTAAAGAATTAAAAGAATGGGGGAATTTAAGCCAGCCTGTGGGTGGGGGGAAACTTATTAACCATTTCTGGAGAAACAAAGAATATATAACAAGAAAGACCATAAAAAGGACAGGAGCTATAGGACAAAATACTGAAAACCTCCATGTTCAAGATTTCCTTGGAGCAAGGCTGCTGGGGGAGTGGCTAGATGGAGAAAATAAGAACTCACCTAGGCTAGAATTGCCTTTTGCTATAGTAATTGTCCTCTCCACAGAGTCTCTGGATGTATTTTGGAGCATGACACACTCAGCAGGACAGACCCGGGGGGTTTGTTCAAGTATGTGCTCGGAGCCCTGACAGAAAGGAACCACAAGTCACATGGAAACGAAATCCAGACTTTGGAGTGTGATTTCATCATCACACATGTGCCCACACTGGCGGTGCTTTGAAGTTCATAGGTTGCTTCTCGATGATCTCAAGAGTCAGAAGAGCACTCTTACCAAGTGAGAAGATTAATGAGATGACTTTTACCCTTCACCACAAAAACTTCTTCCCAACCACCTCCCCACCGAAAAAAATTCTCTTTAAAATGTTACCTTTCCAGTGAAATCAGGGAGCAGAGAGGAACTAAGTTCTGTCCTTATTGCACCCTCCTTTGGTAGCTGAGATTCAGGCCATACTCCCATGTTTTCACATTTGTATTGTTGCTCAACAGCGTTTGCAGGAGTATAATCATTTAAGGCAAAGCCAGAGGCAGGTCCCACGGTCACATCCACTGGAGGCCCTTTCTCGTCCTGCTGTCGCAGGAGACTCTGGGCATACAACTCCTCCAATGACATATGCAGGTCAAACACCGGATCAGAAGAAATTTCAGCCACATCCTGACGATCACAGAATTTTTAAATATCAAGAGTTGTGATCATAATTACATGAACATCTTTTGTAAGGTCACTCTTAACAAATAAAACACAATTACTCATGACTCAAAAGAGAAAACAAAAATATAACTTTTTTGGTTAACGTATCAGCCACAACTGTCCCTGTCTTCATGATTGCTGTTTGATCATTTTTTTACAAACCAACATGTCGTGTTTTATTGAGCCACATATGTGCAGTAGACTTTTCATTAAAACCTAGAAAAAATATCATGTCCTACTTATAGATAAAATTACTCTGAGATCAAACTACCGAGTGAAGCAAATAATTTCTATTTCCAAATCTCACTTACAATTGTGGGTCAAGTACAGAATGGAAAGGAGTGTGCTATCACTGTGCAAGAGAGCAGAATGAGCTGCAGAGAGGCGGGCATGCAAATTTAAACTTGTACACCTTCACTCAATCACAATTAAAAAAAATTGTAGGTCATTTCCATTCAGTCTCAAGCTGTTTGTGTTGTTGTTGTTGTTAGGTGCATCAAGTCGATTCTGACTCACAGCAAATCCATGCACAGAATGCAACCCTGTCCGGCCCTGTGCCATGCCCACAATTGTTTTTATACTTCAGGCCATCATTGCAGCCACTGTGTCAATCCGCCCTAATGAGTCTCCCTCTTTCTCACTGACCGTCTACTCTGCCAAGCATGATGTCCTTCTGTGGGGACGGATTCCCTCCCAACAACGTGTCCAAAGAATTTAAGATGCAGTCTCTCCATCTTTGCTTCCAAGGAACACTCTGGTTGTATTTCTTCTGAAGAGATGTGTTTATTCTTTTGGCAGTCTATGGTGCATTCAATGTTCCTCTCCAATACCAAAATTCAAAGGCATCAATTTTTCCGGCTTCCTTCCTTACTGATCAGCTTTCACATGCATATCACGTGACTGAAAATACCATGACTTCGATCAGGTGCACCTCAAGTTACTCCTACCTGGTATGAAATCAGGAGCACTGAAAGTATGACATTTATTGACCCTGATTCACAAGAACCTCCAGGAGAATATTATTAGATAACCATCGATGGAGAAGAAGAGGCAGTCCTATAGTACAGATGACTATAGGAAAGCTTTCACAAAGATTTTGAAAGATAAAATGCAAGAAATACCAAGATGGGAGGGCATCTTGTTCATCTAGCATTCCTGTAACAGAAAGACCCCAGCCCCTCAAGGGAATGGTTTTAACAAATGGAAATTTGTTCTTTCCCAATTAAGTAGGATAGAAGTGTAAATTCAGGGTTCCAGAGGAAGGCTTTCTTCTCCCTGTCAACTCTGGAAGAAGGCCACTGTCCTCTGTCTTCCTGTGGTCTAGGAGTTTATCTTCCCAGGAACCTTGGGTCCAAAGGATGTGCCCTCTTGGTACTGCTTTCTTGGTGGTAGGAGATCTGCCTCTCTCTCTACTCACTTCTCTCTTTTACATCTTAAAAGAGACTGGTTTAAGACACTATCTAATCTTATAGAGCTCATCAGTATAATAGCTGCTAATCTATTATAGTGACAGGATTTAAAATACATGGAAAAATTTCATCAAATGACAAAATGGTAGACGATCACACAATACTGGGAATTGGGGCCTAAGGAAGGTGGCATGTATTTTGGGGGATACAACTGAACCCATGACGGGTGTCTTGCTTGCTCTGGACGCATCCACAAGAGGAGTCGACAGCTGGAGGAGGACACTATGTCTGTGAAGCAGAGGACCAGCCAAGGCAAGGGAAAGCTTCAGTGACCAAGAATGGCCCAACAGCCATAATGACGGACTCAAATATAGTGGTGACAGAAGAACGACCCAGAAGCAGGCACCACTTTGTTCTGACATACTCCATGTTGCCATGTGTGGGAGTCAACTGGACAGCAGCCATCTATCAGTCAATCGAAAGTCAGATATCAAGCGCACAATGCACACACACCTACACATTTATCTACACACTTTTTAACCCTCAACAGAATCAGAGCATTGTCTACTGGCTTCCCTGCAGTATCTCTATATCTTGACACAGGAGACAGATTCCCATGTCAAGTAAGTAGAAGTCAACTTTGATGTTCTTACACGCAAGATATTCCTAAGTATAAAAGCCAGCATCGTGTATACTATGAGCCAGAGTTCAGACCTCTGGGTTCGGATCCTGCCTCCACTTATAATTAATTGTCTGAGCACCGGCAAGTTACTTAAACAATTATCTATGAATAGGGGCAAATAATAGGATCAACAGGGGTGTCTAGGTGGCACAAATGGTTGATACACTGAAAGGTTAGAGGTTCAAATCCACCTGGCAGCTCCTCGGAAGACAGCCCTGGCAATCTGCTTCGAAAAGGTCACAACCTCAAAAACCCTAGGGAGCACAAATCCTACTTGGACACACACAAGGTTGCCAGGTGTTGGAACTGACTTGACAGTAACTAAACACAGCAGTGATATTCATGGGATTACTGAGAGGACCAAGAGAGTTAATATTTGCAGAACACTAAACTGGCCCCAATGAATAGAAAATGCTCAGCAAATGCTAGCCACTGCAGTTGTTTTATCAGACATCTGTGTGCATATGTGTGAAAATTTATTTAGTATGAAATCCTAGATTGGAGTTTTGGGTTCAAACAATATGCACATTTAAAATATTGATACATACTACCAAGCTGTCTTCCAATTTTCACTTGCAAAACCAGAATATGGGGCTATCCATTATTCATCTTGCCATTCCTAGCTATATTTGGCAATCTGATCTGCACAAAATCTCTTCACTGATGTTTTCCGTGCAGGTCACTGCTCTAGTGAGGATATGTCATTGGTTAATCTTCTGTGAGTACTCTCTTTGTATACTTTATCAAATTTTCTATTAGGCAATTTTTATTTGGTCTTATCACTTACATACTGAGAATATAAATTTGTGAGTCACGACTTATGCTGCAAATACTTTCCTAGCCTGTCAGTGGTCTTTTAAATTTATATATGTTGTATCACAAAGAAGTAAAAATTTTTATATAACCCAATTTATCATTTTTTCCTCCATGCTTTTGGGCTTCACATCTTGCATAATTAGTCTTTCCTCTACATAAAATAAAAGAAATGCTTTCTAGCATTTTTCTTCTGTTCTGTAAGTGGTTTCAGATACAATTTTTTAACCCATCTAGAATTTATTTCAGAGTATGTTGTGAGATTTCACTTTCTGGTAAGTGGGTAATTAATTGCTTCCACAGAATTTATTGTATTCTTCTTATTCAATGCCAGTTATCATGTCTCTGGATATGTCAAAGGTTCCTGGTGCAAAAGAGAAAGACAAGTGGGAATATCATACAAATAACAACCTTACTTTCTTCAGAAATAAATAATATAAAGGTAAAAATCTACACTCCCAGAACATAAACAATAATCTGTTCCCTCATTCACTCAATTTTGATTACTTTATTCTTACCAAAAATAACCATGTACTTACTAAAGAATTGGCTAGCTTCTGTATTACCAAATTAATTATAATAATTAGCAGTAAATTATTTCCCCCCCGTGTCTCAAATAAAGATAATAATCAAAACTGCTTTTCATCAGAAAAAGAGGTCAAGCAGCCCTTGTTAGCTGGGGTTTACTGTAAATCATGTCACAGAAGTTTCCATGCATTATTCATGAAGGAGTTAACACAGACACACAGAAAATAAAGAGCTAATCAACACAGCAGACAACATACGCCTACTGCAGAAACGTTTCTGGGTGCTGAACAACCAACCGAGTTTTATTTTTAAAAATCTTATGGATGTAAAAGAAAAGCAGTTCTTCCCCCATAACATGTCCAAAAATAACTCTACAATTTTCCCAGTGCATCTCGGTATCTCATCTGAAGTCTTCTGAAAACCCACACTAATGTGTGGCTCTACTTGATAACATTCTTGATCTCAGGGAAAAAATAAAAACAAAAAATGGGGGAGAGGCAGGGATGGACTGTGCTTCCTTATCCTTACGAAAGATGTGGCAGAATCCATGTGAAATCGTGCACTCCAGACTAGTACGAAAACACAATTAAGGCTCTGCGTACCTTGCTTCTGGTACCTTGCTTCCTGGAAGCCTGTGTGTACATACTTTACGTACTGGTTAATCCTTCTGAGAGGTTACATAAAAATGCTGCCTTTACTTAAAACTAGCTGTTATCTGTTAAATGCCATATACGAGTATGGCTGTGGATTGAATCTGGAAAAACAAAACACTGACGTTTAGTCTATTCCAGCTCACAAGGATATTACGGGACACAGTACAACTGCCCAATAGAGTTTCTAAGGGGCAGCTGGTAGATTTGAACAGCGAGCCTTTTCGTTAGCAGCCAAGCTCTTAACCACCATGCGTGGGACTGAGCTGTGTCCTCCAAAAATACGTGTTAGATTCCTGGTTCTTGTGGATGCTATTCTGTTTGAAAACAGAGTTTTCCACTGGTTTTTGATAAGGTCATACCAGTCTAGGAACAATTCTAAACCTAATCACTTCTGAGTTACGAAAGGCCGAAACAGGCAGAGAGACACACACAGGGGGAAGACAGAAGCCAAACGAGGATGATCTACGCATCAAGTAATGCCAAGGGACAAAGGACCACTCAGGGACCACTGACAAGGAAGGAATCACCATGACCAAAACTCTGATTTGGACATTCAGCCTCCAGAACCACGAGAAAATAAATTTATGTTCTTTAAAGCCACCCACTTGTGGTCCATATCTTACAACAGGACTAGGTAGCTGGGACTGTTATGTACCCAGATAATGTGTTTACATATACCAGCCCAATTTACATATACTAGCTACATATTTTAACATTCAGCAGACAATAAACTGGTTTTCTTTAATAAGCAGTCTACCGGAGAATTTTTCTTTTACTTAAAAACAAATAAATACTGCAAGGACAGCTGTTTAAATTGACCTGTATCCTCCATTCTCTTGCTCTTTCTAAGACACCTCACATGTATTGTTTATACACTGATCCTACAGAGAGAAAAGCCAACATCTTTTACTCTTGAAAGTCTGTAGTTTTGTCATTGAGACTTCCATAATGACTCTCATCAGCTTGTCAGGAGTGATTTTAAACAATTTGGGACCCCAACCATCCCAGTAAATAAATAAACAGGCAACTATATAAAAACATTTTAAACACGAACGTGAAGTCAGCAATAGTCGAAGCCAGAAAAAATGACACAATCTAGGGATCTGTAGCAAAAAAATGCAGATTTTTTCACTCCAGAACTCATTAGCCATCTTTAGTACACGACACGTGAAAAGAGGCTATCTCAAGAAAGACCAATGTCAACCTCCACTACAATCAGTGATGTGTCCAAGGGGACCAATATCTGGGAGTGAAGGTTCTGCAACAAACTGGTACCCATTCCATCTCTAGTGAGACAATGAGAATACGTGTAAAGACGGGGTGTGGGCAAACAGACAAGGGAATAGAAGACACGACTCTCATGAGATAGCTGTTACATTTTTCATAATAAGACTACATTTACATCTTGCCTATATATTAAGCCCCCCAAAATAAGGCATCTTCTCCTCCCAAACCAGAATGAACTTTTGAACACACCTATCAGCATTTAAGCTTGAAAAACAATTGTTTCAGCATCTTGTCAACTGTTTGGAGGTGACAAGAAGAGGAGGGCAAAAAGATTAGTCAACGAATTAAAACTTGTAACAGTGAGAAAAAAAATGGCTACAGCCATGTTGCCTTTTAAAATTCACTCTTTCCAATAATTCACATTCCCCTCATTCTTGAGTAATGGTTATTTCTCTTAAATGACATTCAATCCAAGTAAGCAATCACACACTGTTTAAATAAATTTCCCCTCCCCCCCAAAAAAGGCAGAGTGATCTCTGGAAAAGGGAAAATTTTAAGAACAGGAGCTCTAAGGTAGGGCTGTCATCTTTTGATGCTGAAGTCATGAGGTGAGCTCTGCTCAGAGCTGCTTTCCTTCTGTGATGAGTCCATGCTCCGAGGAAAAAGCTCTCACCACCTAAGGGGGTCAACTGACTTCTCATCCAAGTGCCCCTTCCACTGTCATCAAGTCAATTCTGACTCAAAGTGACCCTACAGACAGAGGAAAACTGTCCCATAGAGTTTCCAGGGAGGGTCTGGTGGATTTGAACCGCTGACCTTTTGGTTAGCTGACAGAGCACTTAACCTACTATGCCATCAGGGTTTCCATCCAAGTGACAGGATGGGTGAAATTATTTAGACATTTCCAGCCACGATTATTATTATATCTGCAAAGACTGACTATAATAATAATAATAAGCCTGAGAAATCACTAACATCTTCATACCCCACTCTCCTTTAAAATCAATACATAAGCTAGTTTGATTTTCTTAAATACGACCAGCTAAAGTCAAGTGCCATAGAGTCAGATCTGACTCATGGTGACCCTAGGAGCCAGAGTAGAACTGACCCCCAGAGTACTCAACGAGCACCTGGTGGATATGAACTGCCGACCTTGTGGTTAGCAGTGGTAGCACTTAACCCACTACACCACCAGGGTTTCCCTTTATCTTAAATATACTGTATTTGTTATAGAAATTAAAAATTTCTGAAGTTAATGCTAAATTCCATAACCAATTCCTATTCTGTCTTTTTCCAATAATTTCAGTGCCAAGAGACAGAAAGATAAAAGAATCATCTAACTTTGCTCATCTGTCTATGATTTTCTAGTAAAAATCGAGGTACTCAAAAGATGCCACAAAAAAGAAGTGCACAGGTTTGCCACGGTGAAGAAAGAGCCCTACTTTCTAGGAAATAAGAACATACACGGAAGTCCAACAAAATATTTCTAAAATACCCTCATTAATGTCCTTGTTGTTTCGTAGTTAAAATATTTCAGCTGATAAGCTAGCTTGTCAAAATTTGCTTCAACAGAAGAGTAAACTGCTTCAGGAAAGGGAAAGGGGGGAAAAAAAAAAAAGAGGCAAACAGACTTCAGAAAGCCAATATGTTGTGCTGTATACAGCCAGCACTTGCCCTGTGAAGTATATGCTTCTCAGTATGCAGATTGTGTAATCCCTTTAAGTAACAATTACTAAATTAAACAATGCAATCTGTCCCACTGACAGGAAGAAGTGTGCTATACTGTGGCTTAGGAGATTCTATTAGAAGATGAACTCAGCTTCCAGCCCTGAGGCCAGTAAGGACTGAACACAGTCCAGACGGAAGGCAGCCAGCCAGACAGGCTCAGGTGTGGGGACGGCACAGCAGCTGCTCCATCCAAGATTATACCTTGCAAACCAATTCCAGGAGACTGCCCAGCATCATTTGCAATGATAACAGGTGCACCTCGAACATAAAAGAAAATGCTCTGAAAATGTTCTGGCCCCCCAAATTACTTGGTAGTCAAAAAAGGAAGAAAACTGTGCTAGGCCTATTGAAATTCTACCTTCCCAACTTGTTTATAAATACCAATTTCCTTCCCACTGAATTCTGTTTTTGTGGAAACCATGTATTTTCATCATAATGAAGAAAAAAATCATTGTCCTGTCTTTTTAATCTTAACACTTATTTATGATACATTTCCAACACAGATATATTAAAAAATTATCTCCCTACAAGTACTCTTTGCCTAAATAGATACAGTATTTTCCCATGTTTCCTTCACACTTTTCTTTTTTAGATGATACAATATATTACAGATATATCTAAATTCCCATCCTTCCTTTTTTTCTTCAAGTTCAATTGCTTTCTTAAAATTGGAAACCCATTGCTCTCACACAATTTTAGACTTTTTTTTCTACAAACATGCACACACATGATGCTAAAAAATACACAGTATTGCATTGTATATCAATTCCAAGAAAATATAAAAAACTTCAAGAGACCCATAGAAAGACAAGCAAGGAATATAAAAATGGTCAAAAAATAAGAAGAGGTTAATTGACAGGAGGCTAAGCCAAACAGACAACAGGTTAGAAAGTGTTCAGCATCACTAAAGCCACTGCCATCAAGTCAATTCCATCTCATAGTGGCCTGGAATGTTTCCTGGGCTAGAAATCTGGACAGAAGCAAAATGCCGCATCTCTCCCCTGTGTATGGCTGGTGAGTTCAAACCGTCAACCCTCAGGTAAGCAGCTGACTGCTCTACCCACCGTGCCAAACCCTCACTAGTTATCAGGAATTCCAAATCACAAAAGAAAGATACTATTTCATGCCAAAACAGTCGATAGGTAAAATATTACTTATTAAACATTATAGAGTATGCTTCCCCCATACTGAATACAGTTGTGACATCTATGCTAACAATTTATTTCTAAAACAGATGCCCCCAATATGTCAGATATTACAGAAGTTCTTCATACCCAGAGACATAAACGTTTGCCATTCACTATTTTCAAGTAATGTTTACTTGATCATCATTTCACGTAAAAAAAATATATGAGAGCATTAAGTTTAACTTAGCTGGTAAATGTTATATTAATGTAAGAAACATGTTAACTATCCAACTTGGAATTAAATTGATTTTAAAACCCGTTAGAAAATAAACTTGCGCTTGTAATTTTCCCCAAGTGCAAACACTGCTAAAATCACAGTTTGAAAAATACATGTCACTATTTTTTTTCTAACAGGCAAATCGTAATTAAAATTTTGATCCCTTGCATCTATCACACTCTGTCTCACGGACCTTAGATATAAATCATCTTGAGTGGTCTGAAAGATACTCAAACAACAGGACCTAAATTAAACTGTACATTTATCCAATAATAAATCCATGATTGGAGAAACATAACATCTCTACCTGCGATGCCACAAATCTCCACCAGAAAATGACCTCGTGAAAATTATCATAAAGTTTTTACCATAAATAAAATGACATCTCCTGTGTACCTTGGGAGGAGAAGATGCAAGAGAGGGACCATAGTCCAGGCCATCACTACAAGCGCTACCATGAAGCGACAACAGAGAGGCTTGAGTGGAGTAGACACTGTCACTATCAGGAGAGTGCTCAGGCTCCAGTGTGGCGTCATCTGCCAAGTCAGCATCGTTGGTGTCCACCTGGGAAGAGAAACAATGCCAGTTGGGTATTCAGCTCTATACACATACGACAGTCTCCACGTCAGGCTAGAAGGTGCACTTGTATAATTACTTTGTCTATTCTCTTTTCTATATGTCCTCTTCACCCTCGTGACCATGTCAGAGACTAATATAACAGAGCAGGACAAACTGTCCCCTGGCTGTAGAGAATGTGGCATTCCAGGGCTAACGGTAACACTTACCAAAGGCTGTGAATCAATTTTAAGATTAAGTAGCTCCATCACTGAAGAAAAATATGTACTTGTTCCTCAACTTACTGAGTTTTTTTAAAGACTATCTTCCTGACTCCTAGAATTTTACAATAAAATGAAGGAACTCATCACTTTTCCTATTCAACTAAAACTGTTACTGCATGAGGCCACTGGACAATTATCTAAGTAAAACACACTAAAACCATGTATTTGCTGTAAGTTGTCTTTAACTGGATTTTAAGCTTCAGACTGACCGCTAGAAACCCGCGTACATCCCTGATTTTATGCTAAAATTAGACAGTTGGACAGCTGTTGTTAGCTACCAGTGACTCAGCTGTGACTCATGAGACCTGAAAACAACAGAACAAAACTCTTGCCTGGTCCTGTGTCATCTTCACAATTGGTGGATGTTTCAGCCCATTAATGTGGCTAACTAGAGGCATATCATGGTCTGGTTAAGTTTAAGCTATGGACTTCTACCAGTGGAAGACTTCACCGAATGAGGTTGAGAATTTCAGTACACACGGTCTAAAAATTGTGTTACTGTTTCCTGCGGCAGAAATAAGTGACAGACTCAAACTGTAATGACCCTGATGCAACTCTCTTTCAATTCACCCACAACCACAGCTCAGAACAGAAAGAACACAGACACATACCACCCTTCTCAGCTATTATTAGGATTATCTGGTTATTTTGGTGGGAAATCTCATACGCTCCATTTCTTTGTGATCTCAACTTACATGTTCAGCAAGGAGAAGCTGGAAGCACCATCACATTGTGCCAGATACAGTCATGTAAACTGATAAAACTGCAAATGCGCCATTTCAAGGTCACCTCTTTAAATAACTCTCACAAGCCTAGTGTATTTTAAATGCATGTTCTGATTCACCTGTGAGTTGCTATGAGATTCATTCTTTATAAATGTATATACTATGTACAAGACTCTAGATAGGAAATACTTGATTAACTCAAATTAGCGATACACAATATTTGTTTTTGCTAACATTAAACAAAGAATATCTCAGTAAAATCTCTATGCCTACTGTTGGTGCCTTATAGACTCTTAAGCAAGAGCCTAATAATCAATTCATCCCATTACTCTTAGAGATAAAAAAAAATCACTAAGTAATGCCTAGAGAAGTTGAGTACCCAGTCTGAGATCATGCCGCTAGTTAAGGAGAAGACACAGTACGCCTATTACAGTTACACAGTGCTGCGCTCACCTAAAAATGGGATTAATCTTTTGACTGGCATTTGTTTAAGCAAGTTTGAGGGTGCAACATAAATTCTACAAGGAAATTGTTTCTTAGGGTACTTTTAGAGACAACTGTGTACATTTTGGAAAGTATGTGCCATGTTTTTGTTGTTGTCAGGTGCCATCCAGTTGGTCCCAGTTTGCAGCGACCCCACGAATGACAGAACGAAGCACTTCCCTGGCCTGCCCCCTCCTCACCAGTGTTGGGGTTGGACCCACTGCTGCAGCCATTGTGTCGGTCCGCCTCGTTGAGGAGGTCCCTCTTTTTCACTAAGCCGCTAGTTCACCAAGCATGTGTTTCTCCAAGGACTGTTCTCTCCTAATAACACGTCTGAAGGACACGAGACATAGTCTCATCATCCTTGCTTCCAAGAAGTATTCTGCCTACACTTCTTCCAAGTCAGATTTGTTCATTTTTATGCCACACTCAAACTCACTGCCGTTGAGTCAATTCCGACTCACAGTAGCCCTACAGGACAGAGAACGGCTCTACAGAGTTTCCAAGCAGTGCCTGGATTTGACCTGCTGACCTTTTGGTTAGCAGCCATAGCTCTTAACCACTACACCACTAGGGTTTCCACTCTTCTGGCGATTCACAGCACGTTCACTATTCCTTGTCAACTCCACACTTCACAGGCATCAATTCTTCCTTGGTTCTTCTTTATCCATTGTCTAGTTTTCACACGTACATAATGTGATTGAAAATGTCACGGCTTGACTCAGACGTACCTTCTCCTCAAGGCAACATCTTTGCTTTTCATCATTTTAAACAGCTCTACTGCAGAAGATGTGCCTACTTTTTGGCACTCTAATTGCCAGAATTGTTACTCAATACCAGCCTTACCCCTCCATCCCAGTGTACTACAGAATGTAAAAAGTAATCAAAATATAAGTCCGTCATGACATCAGTTAGGCGTAAGTCCTGTATATCCAATGTCTTGACTGAAGCTTCTGTGGGTATATATATCTTGTATTTAGTTTTATACTGATATATCATTGTTCCTTCTCTAGACAGCAAAGCCTTTAAGTGATGGAGTCATGTATTTATTTATTAAAGTGGCCTCCAGTGGGCCCTATAAAATACATTTCTCACAGTAAATGATTTTATATATCAAGTAGAAATAAAATTTTAATTTTCTACTAAATGATGTTTCACATATATGTATTTATAAAAATGAGTCTTGCCTATTGTGGAAGCTTGTACATTCTTAATCAATAACTGAATCAATTTAAATTATTTTCACATTTTGTTATTTAATGGAAAAAAAAACCTGTTTCATCTTTAGAAAAGTAGCCAAACTACTGATTTATGATTAAATACAGAAACATTTAAAGAATGTCCAGAGACTCTCAAGTATGAAATTAGAGGTTAAAACGTGTTTTCCAGCCATATCAGAAATTGTGGCAACGATCAATTCTACATGTTAACACATGTGTTGCTAACTGAATTTTCCCCACAATTCCAACAAGCATCTTTCATATACATTGTACTTCATTTTCAACTATGGGGAGCTGGGGAATTGGACAGAGCCTATTTAGTTTTTCAAATCACAGGGAACACAGAGGGTAGTAAGACATCCTTGGAATATTCTGAAAGGCAAAAATAAGACACACAAGATTTCTGAAGGAAAGCTTGGAAAGTCGTGGCCACTAACCAGAGCCAAGTCAGCCCTGAAAAGGGCTTTGTCAGCCAGTCCCTCCTTCTCGCAGGAGTGTGGTGAGTAGAGACAGGAATCCTCCTTAGCAGAAACATAGCCTTCTTCGGGTGACAGCTGCAGAGAGAAGGAAGCTTCACATTGGAGGATGAATTCAGGAAACAGAGACAGAAGAAGAAAGGGAAAGATGGAAGAGAAAAGGGAAAAACTAGAGGGTTTTCAAATGATGTGACTTCACAGAACTATGAGTACAAAATCTGACATTAATATTTTTATGAGATAAGAAACCAGGTTTTTTATTCCACTACCAATATCTTCTGCTAGATAAGAAATCCTTTTCTACTAATTTTGGCTGTCTTATAAAAGTTTATCAGTATTTTTACATTAGGCTTCCTGTCATTTTTATCTACCCGATAGTTTAAGTCAATGATGACTTTCTCATGTGGAAATGAGGCAGCATTTCTATGACAAGGCATGTCAGAGGCTGCAGAAGAACACAGTATTCAGAAGGATCAAGTTCTGTCTCTTATCCCTTACTAGGACATTAAAGAATGCAATTCGCGTGACAAGTAATGGTGCTGTGTCCGTAAGTCAGAACTCTTAATTCAGCATGGGTTAATAAAAATGCTCCAGGTAACTGGAGTCCCAAGCTACTATATTGGAATCCCAATCACATTGAAAGAAAACCTAACATTCTTACTTCAGTCTCAGGCTACAATAATTAGATAATGGTCTTGCATACATACAGCCAAAGTAGCCAAAGCCAGCCACAGCCAAAGTAATACATATGGAAAAAGCATTAAAGGAAAAATGTTTTCTTTTTTTCCCATACACACAAGCTTAATGCTTAGGAGACCTCATTTTACGGAATAGATGATTTAGGTCAACAAAGACTGAATTTGAGGTACCCAATACTCTCATGAAAGAAATTTATTTTGAAACTAGCTAGTTTAAAAAAAGACTAGTTCTAAATAGCTGGTATGGTTTCTGTCTCAGGGCGACAAAAACATACACGAGCTGTTTCTCTTTGACCAACAGAAAGATCAGAAACAAATTATATGGTTCAACTTCACTAAATACAGTCCTACAACGGCTTCAAAATGCCGGTGAAGTAGAAGTTAAGTGCTATGTCTCCTAATCAAAAGGTCAGGAGTTCAAATCCACCAGGCACTCCTTGGGAAATCTATGGAATAGTTCTACACTATCCTTTAGGGTCACTATGAGTCAGAATCGACTTGATGGCAGTGGGTTTGTTTGCTTTATAAGGGCCTATCTTTATTTTCCATTCTCCTTTGTACTGATCTTCTGTTCTGATTTCTACAATCCTAGTTTGATTTTAGGTTGGCCAATGGTATTTTTCCTCCTTCCCACCTTCCCTCCATGTCTCTCTAGTTCTTTCTTCATACATATATTTCCATAGGCTATCTGAATAAAAAGTCAGGCAGAAATAACTTAATACTTTAATTGCTATTTTAACCATACAGATGAAGTTGCTATTTGAAAATCTTTTTCACAGAGCGAATAAGTCCTTATTTGATTTTTATGACATTATATCTCCACATCTGAGTTTCTTAAGACAGTGTATTTGTGCATTCATTTAAAAATATATTCATACACAAATATTGGGAATGTCTCTAATATTTAACTGCAATACAGTGATAAGTGCCATGTCATAACTGTCACAACTAAGAAAAGATACCAGCAAGGGATAATATAAATTCATTCATTCCTTCTAATATTATGGTTATAATGAGGATAAGGGGGCAATTATTCTCCTAGGAGGAGAGTCACACTGACGAAACCACCTTGGGAAGTTCAGTTTCCTACTACGAGGGAACTAGACAGGAAATGTGTTGAAGTCAACAGAACAAACACAAGGACTGACAGCCACTCAGACAGGAATTCTACTTCATTCTACTCTGATTACAGATTCCAGCCTTAATCATTAATGCTATTCATTTCTCTAGTAGTCCAATACACTGGTATTGAATTTTAAGCCCAGTTTCTATGAAAATATTTTATTCTACTTTTATCATCATGATCTTAAAACAACAACTTTTAAACCTGCTGCTGAGTTGATTATGATTCATAGCCCCCATAGCATCATGATCTTGTTATTTAATAAAAAATGTCCAGGGTCGCCATGAGCTGGATCCGACTCAACGGCATTTGGCTTGGCTTGGCAAGCTCAACCACGTGCAACTAAGTTCAAATTTACTTCTGAGCTTCCTCGCTGTTTCTTTACGTCTTCAAAACAGTCACTCAAAACAAATCTTCATACCCATGGAGCCAGCAACTATGCTGATGAACAGTGCCAAAAGTCCTGATTCTCTCATGACAACAGCTGACCTAAAAGTCTACATGCCATCCACATTGGCTGTAAAAAAAAAAGAAGTCAGTAAAATCCAGATTCTTACAGGTAAAGGCTTGACCACCCCGATCCTCACAGTTCCTAAGGGTGCACCCTTCAGAGCCTGCACCGCTTCCTCCAGACTGCTGTTTTTTAAGTTAACATCGTTGACAAACATGAGTCGATCACCAGGGAGAAGTCTTCCATCCTTTTCAGCAGTGCCACCGGGTACCAAGGAGCGAATTACAATCACAGTGCTGGCTGGATCCACTGGATCCTAAGAGAATGGGAAATGAAAGAGAAGTCAGCTCACTTCTACATCTGAAAAACTTTTCTAAGTTTGTCTATGATGATGAGTTCTAATAGATGGGTAGCTGTTTCAAGTGGCCATAGCGCACACACACACACACACACACACACACACACACACACAAAAAAAAAAGTCTGCAATTAAGTTCATGCACTTGGTTGTTCTAAGTGCTGCATACCTCTTTGCTGAATATCACTATGGTCACCTTCAAAGAACTCCCCTTGAGAAGTTATGAACCAACACCAGGACCTAGTCCACTCTTCAAAGCAATTTTATAACTCTCTCTGGACCGACCATTGCACACAGTGGCATGGTAGCAAGTTTGCAAACTTGATTTTGAACTTCCCCAAGTTCACAACTTCCTCGGTGAGGGAGTTTTTGGCTACTAAACAAATAGCTGTATTGAAATACCCTCCCTCCTCACCTGATCTGGCCCCCAGGGACATTTTTTCTTTGTCCGAAGATAAAAGAAATATTGAAAGGAGGATATTTTGATGACACTCAGGACATCAAGGTTAACATAATGGCAGCCCTGATGGCCATTTCAGAAAGAGAATTCCAAAACTGCTATGAAGGATGGACTAGGTACTGGCATCAGTGCATAGCTTCCCAAGAGGAGAACTTCGAAGGGGACCACAGTGATCGTCAGCAATGAGATATGGAGCCCTTTTACTAGGATGAGTTTACAAACTAAGCTGTCAGTCCTCATTTGTGTTTGCGTGCGTATGTAACTTCTGTTGCATTATCTGGACACGGTTGTCTCCATTTTAGAGAGTTTGGCAAGAGATCACCCTAAATAATGGCAACCTCACTTGCCATTGCTCCTGAATTGTACACATTCCTTCTCTACTACAATTTTGTTTACTAATAATTTAATTGTCCTCATCTTACAATGATTATTTGAGGCTAGATGTCAAATATATTAATTATTAAGAATAATTTTGTTAAATAGAATGTCATTGTGTGGACCATCAACTCACCACTACTGTGAGTGCACTGAAGCCCACGCCCCTGTTTTTGAAGTGAAGTAATGTAGAGACCACACAACGTTTGATGATGCAGTGTTGTCAGATACATAGCAATCTTGATATTAGAAAAGCCACCAGAATCAGTCCCTGTGATGAACAAAACTCCCTGGAGTCACCCGAGACTGCTTTCTAGTTCAGTATTAATTAATGAAGAGTAGCAGCTGCCTGTCAGCCAGGCTTCAGCATGTCCTTAGTCACCAGCATAGACCCCAATGCGAGATGAGGGTGCAGGCCACGAGGGCCCTCAGAAGTTTAGCAAAATGATGCAGATACTAGAATTTAGATTGCATTCAAATAGAAAGCTATCATTTGCTTCAGACAAAATAAATCAGTATCTAAACTTGCTGTCTTATCATTAAAATGTGAACTATAGTAAGAGCATGGGAATAAAATGAGTTTAAACATACTTCCCAAATGACAACATAAAATATTTTGATGGTATTCCCTAAAACGCATTCTACATGTTTTTCAAATTTCTGAGAGCTCAAATATAAAATATCTCAGTGAAGTCTATTAGAAGAAACCCTTTATACTAATCAAAGGAGCAAATGAACCATATAAATTTACTTTTTTCAAAGATTGACTACAAACAAGCAATTGTCTCTGATGTTTCTAAATTATTCTAAAATATTATCCTTTTTCTGTTAACCAACAATACACTTTCAACATATATTGTCTTTCTTCAAAAAAAGTTGCTAAAAATAGAACATATTTACCTGATAATCTAAAATGCTAAAACCAAGACCTCTATCTCCTTTCTCCAGCGCTATGTGCTGAACGTCCGCCTCCCACATGGTCAAAGGGCCTTGACCTTCTTCTGTCTTCTGGCTCCCATCGGTCACTGCAGGATCCTCTGTTTCCGAGGACCCAGTGAACTCACCGAGGTCTATATGAGGCTGGATAACAGACCAGACAGCTCTTATTTCAGAGACACAAGATTAGCAGAGACACGTACAAGTACTTCAGGGGAGAGATTCTCAGCATCGGTTCAGAGGAAAATACTCTTAAGTAAAAGCAGCAGCAACTTTTCATGACACCTTTATGGATTAAGGCAGGAACTACTGAAAGCTGTAACAGAGGAAGAGATGCTTGAGGCTTAGGCAATACATGGTTCAAAGGTCTCCTGCAAAAGGTACAAAGGTTACATTTCAGCAGTGTGATTGGATGACTATCACTTTTCTTATTGGTATCTGAATTAGCTCTACCATCAGAAAAAGTTTAAGGCTATTTAGATTTTATGACAAATAAAAATAATAACCTAAGAAAAAAATGGAATCTGTACAAGTCCTATCATCTATGAAATTAGAGTTCTGGAATGCTGAGACTTGTGTATTTGACTATATCATGAATAAATTACCGAGCACAATGACCAAGTATAAGATCTGAAGTTAGAGTCGCCTGGGATTGACCCCTCTGTGAATTCTCTGTGTTACCGTGAGCACTATTCTTCACCTGAGCTCTAGAGTGACCCACCTCAGTGAATGTTTGGAGGATTAAATGAGGTAATATAAAGCACCTGACATAGAAGCAGGTGTTCAAAATATTAGCTTCCTTCCACAAAAATAAATGAATCTACGTTAATTCTAGATGATTCCTCTCTATGAACACAAGAAAATTAGGAATGCTGTATTTATAGTAATAAAATTATAGCTGGTGTACTATCTTTGCTCTCACTCCATCACTGCACAGCTTAGGGACAAGGATGCAAAGCTGCCCATCCCTTGTATTGTCATGAGCCCATTCACACCTCATAGAGGGGCCTGGCTTTTCACTGACTTAGAATTTGGAATTATGTTTATTCTTTACCCTTTTATGATCACCCCTGTAAACATCACACTTTGTACTTTTATTCTTCAAGGTTTCAAAATAATCCCTTCGTGTTGATCCTTTTAGTGCAATATATACCAAATCCTACCATCTTCTCTCATTATACCTTAAGCGAGATTTGACTATACTGCAAATCCTGTTAAGTTTCAATTTGAACTTCAGGCATGTACCCCATGTCCTTGGTAGAGCAGACTAGTTCTATTTCTGCACATTTTTATTTGAAAAGAAAAGAACAAACAAACAGGAAAATGGGAGAGTCCCGATATCACAGAAAATGGCCTAATACAGGTTATCTTGGGCTCAAATTTCGCACATTTTGTAAGTGTACGTAGTGTGACCATAAGTAAGACTTACACACACACAGAAATAAAGCGGCTGGCTATTTGTGGACAGGTAACCATTCGCAGGCACTGGGTTGAGTAGATACTGTGTGTATCCTTTACCACATCCGATGTCATTGCTTGGAAACCCTGGTGGCATAGTGGTTAAGTATTACTGCTAACCGAAAGGTCAGTTAAAACCAGGCATCCTTGGAAACTCTACGGGGTAGTTCTACTCTGTCCTATAGGGTCACTATGAGTCAGAATCAACTCAACGACAGCGGGCTTGGTTTGGATTTTAGTTTACGTTGTTGTCGACTGTGTCCGGTGAATTTTCATTCATGGCACTCTCATGTATGCACATTAGCACTACTCCCTAGGGTTTTAAAGGCTGTGACCTTTTGGAAGATCACCAGGCCTGTCTTCCAAGGCACCTCTGGATGGGTCCAAACTGCCAACCTCCTGCTAGTAGTTGAGCATGTATCAGTTTGTGTCACCCACGGAATCAACCACATGTTATATATACTATTTGCATCCTTCAGTATTCTCTTTTGAAAATTGGAACCAAATGAGTGCCTATTTCACAGGAATACTGTGAAGCAATCCCACAAGCACACAGTGTGCAGTAATATCTAATAAGGCTACATTGGCTTATTGACCTTTGGAACAACTCTCTGAGGTGGGCACTACTGTTTACACTTTATAGAGGAGAAAGTTCACATTCAGAAAGATGAAGTGACTTTCTCAAAGGTTATACAGCTATTAAGCATCTCGGCTGACTCAAATCAAGGTCTGTCTGCCTCCACGGTCCATGCTACAGGTCATAAGCTACACGAAGCAATTAAATACCAAACATGACCCCACCCCCAACAAAACATTTTAAATGTCACTTAATACAGCTACTCCAGTTAACCAGCTGCCTTCAAGCTGATTCTGATTCACAGTGACCCGACTTAGCCCTTCCAGTATCTTCAGATTAGACTCAGGTCTGAAATTTGGTACCTTTTCAGTTAGCTCAATGTCACATAAGTCCAGGCTATCCAATTCTGCATGGCTGGTGGGTGGCACAGTTCGGCGACAGCACACCACTGTCACTTCTATAGGGAGTTCCTTTAATATACTGACCACATCTTGGTGATTTTCCCCCAGCAAAGTTATGCCATTCACCTGTGGGGGGAGGGGGCAATTGTTCAAGAAAGAACAATGTCTCATAAAATGAACACATTTTCAAAAACAAATTTTTACTCAATAAATTAAAATTTTACTATGGTGATGACCATAGTCTTGTTGCACTCAGAACTACATTTAAAGCTATTAACACTAACTACAGCAACTTATACCTAAGTGCAGAGTTTTGTGGTACTGAATCTTCAGAACACACAAGAAAATCATCAACTTTCATTTATACTTGATTTGCCACTGTAGAAGTCTGGAAACGAAGAGTTACTAAAACTACTACCCATGGATGATGAGAAAAAGGAAAGGTTATTAAAAAAATTGAAATTTTTTTATATAATCATTAAATGAAAAAATAAAAATAAAAAATGGCACATACTGTATGTTTATCACGTATTTTAAAAAGTAGGGGAAAATAATAGAGTGAATTTTCTTATTTATACATTAAGAATGTAAAAGAAATGAATAACAAGAATCATCTATTGAACGGTGATACGAACTGGGTGAGAAGTGACAGGAAGGAGGCTTTTCATTGATTATGTCCAAAGTCTGCATCTTTGAATTCTTTGTGAATTTTAAAATGTGTGAATGTATTTATTGCCTATTCAAAAAACTGAATACAGGTTTTAAAATGTGGAAACAAATATAATTTGCTAGACCTAAAAAAGCATGAAATTAGGTCTGAAGATCAATGCATACTTTGATTTGAAATTTTCTTTGGCGTGAGTTCCTACCTGTAGAGCTTTCTCAAGTGTCCTTCAGGGGAGACCTTAACATAAGAACTTACTGATTTGCTATATTAAGCCTCCAGCAGCCTCTCAGAATTTTGCTGAAGGTGGAGAGAGAAGGGCATAGGTCCTTACCTCCAATAGCTCATCTCCACTGAAGAGCTTCCCACTGTGTCCAACAGGACCTTCTGGAAGAACAGATCGGATAAAATGATGCCCCACTGTCGCTTCCAGGCTAATCCCCAATCCACTGCTCTCACTGAACTTGCTCACGTGGGCCACCTGAAAGCAGAAAAATCACCATCAACTGTAATACTCTTTTGGTTTTCCTTTTTAATACACATATTTCACAATCACTCAAAAATGGTCAACTTTCCCACGCTCTCAGGGGACATCGAGGCCAACTGGCATAACTAGCCTATTGCTAACAGTCTTCTGCACCCCATATTGGTGAGTAGCATTTGGGGTCCTAAAAGCTAGCAAGCTGCTATCTGAGGTACACCAAATGGTCCCAACTCAGCCGGAACAGATGATCACCAAGGACACCAATGACATGGAGGAAAGAGAACCCAGAAGACAGAAAGACCCATGTGGAATGGGTGACTACAACATCAGACCAGAAGAACCAGATGGTGCCTAGCCACCACCAATGACAGCTGCAATTGGGCACACAATGTTGAGTCCCAGTGTCAATACGAGGAAAGAAAGGGGTGCACCCTGAGAACTCTACTAAAAGACCACGACTGATTGTCTAAAGTCCTGGGGGTTTCCCTGGGAGTATGGCTCCTAGACCTGATGTTGCCCCTGATCATAAATCATTACTTAGCTTACTGAGCTCAACTCTTTCGACAGGAATGGATTGGACTTGGGGGCACAGAGTGACCATATCATGTGTGCACTTTATGGTTCTCTGCATCTACAGGATGTCATCCTATTGGCCTCTTACTTACAATGGAGCAGGAGAAGAGGAGGGGACAGGAGACTGTTAAGAGAATACGACATGTACAGAATGGAAAGGAGGAGTGTGCTGTCACCAGGCAAGGAGAGCAGAAGGAGCTGTAGATAGGCAGGCATGCAAATTTAAACTGGATTTTATACTTTCACTCAATCACAATAATAAAAAAAAAATCAGAAAATGATCAAGAATTTAAAAAAAGGTCAACTTTCTTTCAAAAGCTTCCAAAGCCTGATGATAAGCTACAAAGCTTTGGAGCTCTGCTGTACAAGAATACTGATGTCCACCGGTCTCAAGGACCAACACAAACTGAAGGGAAGCAGCCAGCAGCTGCAAGAACAAGGCACTGTGCAGGGCCTACAGATGATTATAAGACATAGAAGGTGGTCAAAACCACCGGGGAGAAAATCAAAAGCCAGATGCAAATATCAGTACAGAAAACATGCATACTTACTCACATACTTACTTAGCACTTAGTTAAAATCAATTTGACAGCAACAGGTCTCAGTTTTACTTGGTTTGACCACATGCCAGGAACTGTGCTAAATACTCTTTACATCGATTTCCTCAACTCTACCACCTATTCCCTACTTATACACTAAAGTAAAGAGGTTGGGGAATCAGCCACTTTCACACAAAATCCAATGATTATAATAGTAAAATCAAAAGAGATACTAAAGATCATCTACTTTATCACCTTTATTTTACAGTTAAGGAAACTGAGGCTTAAAAGAACTGAAAAAAAAAGGGTATTCAAAAGAGATCCTTTTCTGATCTCAGGATGTGTAGGGTGAGTATGAGAAGCATCATCATTTGACTTTGAAATCTAAGGCTGGATCAAATCTTCCTCACTCCTCAAAGCGCCATTTACAGATCACGTCCTCTGAGAACCCATCAGCTCCTCCCTGACAACGGCCATGCTACTGTACTTTTCCCTGACTTGATTTAGAATGGTAACAACAGCCGCACTTACTCCATTCTTACTCTACTGTTAACCATCTTGGGTGTTACAGAACGATAACTGTCATGAGCATTAAATAAAACACTTAGAACATTGCTTGGCACAAAATTCTCAATAAATGCTATCTATTATTAATACTATATGTCATCATCCATTGCCTTTTATCTCTTCTAATCCAGAGATACCTGAATCTTATAAGCAACATAAGAAGTTCTACTCAGCATAACTGTTTTATTTTCCTTTCAAATCTTGAAATTTTCTAGTATGTTTCTAAAGATAGTTTGTGTCAACTCTGTAAACTTTCTTTTTAAAATAGATCATTCTTGCTGTATACAAATCATGAACAATCATAACACACTCAACATGACAAAGAACTATAATATGAAATAAACTTCACAAATTTACAAAGGGAGAGACAAAGAGGGCTTGGGAAAGAGTCCTTTTAAATTCCATACATGGACCATGACGATTTTTCTTTTCTTTTTAAGTAAACTCTGTCATTTATTTATACCTCTTCAAAAAATATTAAAACATTGAAGGATTATGAGCTCTTACATTTCCATCCTATTTAATTTAGTTCCTTGGTTACGACTCAGCTGTCTCCAATCCAAATTTTAAAGACCTGGAATAGCACTTTGGGTCCTTCCAAAAAGTTTAACATTTTGCTTCTATGGGACTCGCTCAAAGGTTCATCATTATTTTTGCCATATATTCAAACACAGCTAGTAGCTAGGAAGGGAAAGCTAACCTACCACTATTTCATAATTAATTCCCATAATCCTTTGCCACTTTGCCAGCAGGGCAGCTTCCTGTTGCGGTGCATCATCTATTTCTTCTGTCTCAGCAGCCAGCAATGGATACTCTGAAATAGTCAACACAGATAACTTAGTGACAAAATATAAAGCTCTTTATATTTTAAACAGCCTGCATGAGGGACCCTGTGATAAGAAGCTGTCTGCTATATCAAGTCAGACTCCTCTTCCAATATATGAGATATCATTATTTCTACATATATTTTAATTCAGAACCCTATTATTTCCAAGTTCAACGCAATTCTCTTTTAAGAGATCTCTTCTAAATTGGCACAATAGTTGCCAACAAGTAGATTCCAACTCATAGCAACCCTACAGGATAGAGTGAAACTAACTGTTCCATAGGCTTTCTAAGAGTTGCTGGTGGATTTGAACTGCTGACACTTTGGTTAGCCGTGGAATGCTTAATCACTGTATCACTAAGGCTCCACAGTACTCACACAGTATCTAACTTGCATTTAAGAAAAGAGGACTTCAAGTCACTCCATAATTCACTTGATGGCCCTTTAGTGACTCTAATAAAAAGTTAAGCCAATTTTTACATCGGTTCATCTCTTTTATTTTCATTTGCTTCTACAAGGGGAAAAAAGGACCACATTGTGTCTCAGCCAAAATAAGGAAGCCGAAAGAAATTAATGAATAATATATGCAACTATATGTCCAAGGAAAAAAATAAAAAGCAATAAAAAATTGAGATTGTATACTAATTGTCAAATATAAATAATAAATGAATAAACAATTAAATAATTTAAAAAAGAAACTCACTAAGCAAATTCTGTAAACAATACTGCAGACAAAATACATAAGTAACACAAGCAATAGCTTGAGAAGTGTTTTAAAGTTATATTCAAAGACTTCTACATTTCATCATAGTTTTTACTCATAAAAGTGGTTTTTAAAAGTCTCTTATTAGGCAGCATTCTCTAAGTTATTTTTTCATATTCCTTTCACTACTCAAATTTCAAATTTAAAGGGTGAAGCAAAACTCAAATGTCTCTACTATACGATCCAGCAATCCTACTTTCTTAGGAATATATCCAAGAGAAATAAAAGCTGCCCCACAAATAAATATGAGTATGCACACCCAAATTTGTTGCAACACTGTCCACAATAGCAAAAAGATGGAAACAACTTCAGTGCCCATCACCAGATAAACGAGTAAACAAACTAGTCTGATACACTATGCATCTATAAAGAATGATGATAAAGTCTGTGAAATATCTCAGAATATGGAGGAATCTGTAAGGCACTATGCTGAGTGAAAGGCAGTCACAAAATGATAAATGGTGTATGAGACCATTATTATAAGAACTCAAGAAAAGGTTTAGACACAGAAGAAAACCTTCTTGGATGGTTACGAGGGTAGGCAGGGAGGGATGGGGATATTCACTAACTAGAGAGTAGGTAGGTATTATTTTAGACAAAGGAAAGGGTAATACATAATACAGGAGAATACAGCACAACAGGACTAAACTATAAGCTAAGAAGTTCCCCGAATACAACCAAACACTTTAAGGGATAGAAGTTTCAGGGGACATCCAAATTAACTGGCATAACAAAGTTTTTTTTAAAAAATGTCCCACATCCCACTTTGGTGAGTGGCATCTCAGGTCTTAAAAGCCAGCAAGTGACCATCTAAGAAGCATCAATTGGTCCCAACTCAGCCAGAGCAAAGGCTCAAGGAAAACAGGAGCCCCCAAGACAGAAAGGGCCACATAACCCAGAGACTACATCAGCATGAGACCAGAAGAACTAGATGATGCCCAGCTACCATCAATGACATCCAGACAAAGGAACACAATAGAGTCCCTAAAGGAGTGGGACAGAAACGTGGAGTGCAGAACTTCCAGTAAAAAGACCAGACCTGATGGTCTAATAGACTGGAGGGTCCTGGACAACATGACCCTCAGAGTCTCTGTTAGACCAGAACTAACATTATTCCCAAAGCCAACTCTCCAAACGAAGATTAGACTGGAACATAAGATATAAAATGATATTGGCAAAGAGTATGTTTCTGGGATCAGGGAGATACAGGAAACCCAGTGAGCAGTTTCTGCCTGGAGGTGAGATGAGAAGGCAGATGGGGACAAGATCCAATTGAAAGGACAAGGGTAAATACATGGTGGAGAGGAGTGTGCTATCACATTTCAGGGAGAGTAACTAAGGTCACATGCCAACGTGTATGTAAGTTTTTACATGACAGACTGACTTGAATTGTAAGCTTACACTTAAAAGCACAATTTAAAAAAATTCAAATTTCTCAATAGCTGCTTTCTCTTTATTGCAAATTAATGAGCTTTCATTCCATGCATATTTTACAGATTTGTTATGCTTTGAATTAATGAAATGATTCTATTTTTGCTTGAGAAACTGGAAATAATAACCTGCAATAAAATAAATTTGACGGTTTGCTCCAAAAGAAGAGGATTTTTATTTTAAAATTAAATTCTACCCAGAAAGAGATAAGTACTGGGAGCTGAACATCGATTACAGGGACTCTGGGGACCTGACACAAGGAAAGAAAGAGGAGGTCCAGCTCAGAGTCCTACCTCCCTCACCTCCCCTTCCTTGATTCTGCTGTCAGTGGCTGGGCAGTGTTTCAAGCAAGCTGGGGTTTTGTATACGGAACTGAGGAATCCATAAGCTGCGGGAAGATAGAGCTTCACATTCACACAACCTGCAGTCATTCAAGCTTCCATCCCCCTTTCACACCACTGTCCCAAGACTAGACTTTAGGAACATTTAAAGAGCCCAAGCCTAGTCTTCTGACCTTACTGTAAAGTAAAATGACTTATCCAGGTTCACACCTAAGTAGAAATGTCTTTGGAAGGGGCCATGCATGGTATCTTATCCCACTACTAGAGTAAATGCAATGGAATCATTAGGAAGTTTCTCTTGTGTAATAAAGATTCTGAAGACTCCTGATAAAAAGTGCAGACTCCCTCCACTCCTTATAGTCCCTGGACTCATATACACAGTCACCAAAGCAAAACACATGGTCTGAAGTCTTCAAGACAACCACCCAGCCATCCCCACTCATTATCTGAAATGCCATGCTTTGAAACATGTTTATGTTTTCTGTAACTCCTGATACTCACTTTGGCCTAAAGAATTTTTTTTTTTTTTTTTTACCTATTAGTGTAAAATTAGCAGGACAGGATTAAGAGACCTGAACTCCCCACATCTCATTCCCAGAGTACGGAGTACAGCTGATGTAAACTACTGAAGTATCTAACAGAATCTGAAGGTCACAGGAACACACAGAGGGCAATTAAAAAGAAGACAGCAGCAATACTCGTGCGTAATTACAGACGAAAACAACAAAGATTGGTAGGCAAACAATTATCCAAATGGTTTAATAATTTTTTGGTACAATTCCTTTCCAAACCAACTTTTTGATCTGAAAAATGAGAAGTTGTGAAAATCAAGAAGTCTCTCAACACTGGTCAGTATTACCGCTTAAAGCTTATGCTTTAAAAATACTCTATTATTTATTTTGGAAAATAGTATGATTCTGTTACTGTTTGTTTAAGAAAGTAGAGACCCACTGGCCATATACAGCAGCAAGGGGGTTGAATTAAAATTATGTGCATAACTGACTGGCTCCTATAGGGTTCTGGGTAAATCAATGTAGGAGAAAGAAAAGATTAACTCAGCAAGAAAATAGACCAGATATAAACGAACTATTTTAGTCACCTACTTGAGCAATTAATCACATCTCCAAATAAGCATTTATAAGCATCTCATTTCTGAAAAATGTTTTTCAGTAATTTTCACAGTCTAGATGCTTAATCACATTTATAAAACTGTTTTTCCTAAAAAAAGAAAGAGAAAAACATAATAACCTGGCTGCAGGTGTTTACCTTCTTCTTCAATAGGTAATACGTTGTTGCTTCTCCTCAAAGATAAAGACTCTTCGTCTTTTTCACAATTTTCTTGAAGAGAAGAATATTTTAGTAATTACTTTTTCTAATATTATCAAGCACTTGTTTGAATACCTAGATAAGCATATATACTAAAAGAAAAGTTTTCCTAGGGAAAAAGAAGTGATCAGCTTCTCCAGTGATTTCCCTGGCACTGAAGTATCAGAACAGTGAATACACGCAGTAAGTATCAAAAACGGTCAACAGTTTTAGAAATGAAACATCTCTAGCCCATAGCCTGATTTCTACCAATAATCTCAACTTTATTAAACTTCCTTTTACACCATTTAGAAGTCCCGGTGGCATAGTGGGTTAAGTGCTAAGTCTGCTAACCGAAAAGTCGGCAGTTCAAATCCACCAGGCGCTCCTCGGAAACTCTATGGGTCAGTTCTACCCTGACTTCTAGGGTCGCTATGAGTCAGAATCGACTCAACAGCGGTGGGTTTGGTTTGGGTTTTTACATCATTCAGCTACCTGAGACTTGCAGTCAATCGCGGAGATACTCAAGTACAAAGAGCTCGTGAATGGCATTTCTAAATGCGCTGTTTAATTTGATGCCTTTGAGACTTGGCATCTACATCACGGAGCCCAGAAAAAACTCGGGCAGAAGAGGGTCTCATGAAGACAGACCACTGTCACGGCAGAAAGGTAGATGATCATGCATGTGCTCGCTGCGAAATGGTGACGCAATGAACAAGACAGAAAGAAACCTGCTTCACTCAGGAGTGAACTGAAGGTTAATGGGCTCTGGTTCAGAATAATCCCAACTTTATTAAACTTCCTTTTTACTTGCTTCATAATGAAGAGTTGAGGGTAGAAACCATCCCTTAAACAAATTATTTCAGAATGAGAAAAATAAAAAATCTAACAAAGGTCTATCCGAAACCCTTGTCATTCTGGTTTTACCTTTGCTTATGCTGGAGCTAACAGGTGACAGAACTGCATCTTTGGCGACATCCTCCCCGGACGTGAGCTCAGCTTCCTGCCTCACCCCACCTCTCCTCATCAGCGTCAGGCGCACAGTCTGTCCCGTGTGCCGCAGCACCTCCACTGCTTGCTGGTTTGTGAAACCCTGAAGGCTTGTGCCGTCTACCTGGGAGATGAACAACGTGTGAAAAAACAAACAAAACCCCCACACATTCGTATTACTCACATACAAAAAGCTTATCTACTGCTTGCTACTGTGAAGACCGGGGAGCGGGCACTGAGATCCAAAACTTGGAGGATCATTATAATCTTCGAGGAGCCGTGGTGGCACAGTGGTTAAGAGCCCAGCCGTGAACCAAAGGGTCCACAGTTCAAATCCATCAGCTGTTCCTTGGAAACCCTATGGGGTAGTTCTACTAGGTTGTATAGCGTCACTGGGAGTCAGAATTGACTCAGCAGCAATGGGTTTGGTTTGGTTTGCACAAACTAGATGCCTTAGAATCACACAAGAGGATTTGGAATAACACACACTTGGAAGTCTCTCCTAGAAGTTATGAGCCAGTAGTTCTGTGGGTGGGATGTGGTGGTTCTGTGTGGTTGCTGTCAGCTGCCCTGGAGTCAGCTCCCAATTACTGGTGACCCCATGCACAACAGAACAAAACACAGTCTGAGTCTGTGCCACCCCCACCATCAGCTATGAACTATGGTCAAACTACTGTGATCCACAAGGCTGTTAGTGGCTGAGTTTTGGAAGGAGACCACCAGGTCTTTCTTTCTACTCTGTCTTGCTCTGGAGGCTCTGCTGATATCTGTTCACAATCACTGCAATGTAAAGGCCACCCAAGACAGACAGCGGGAAGCTGTGCAGAGATGCACTAGCTAGGAACTAAAGCTGGTCTCCCAACAGAAGGCAAGAACACTACCACCAATGCCCAGCATCTCCATCATTCTGTAACATCTTCTCTAGTCTCCAGGTGACCCTGATGCACCATCAGGTTTGAAGACTAGTTACTCCCCAGGATGAAGGGAAACAAGGCAGTGAGACTGGTCACTGGGAACACTGATATTTCCCAAAATTCTATTTAAATGGGCTTAAAAACAAGAAAAAAAAAAGACAACAAAACTGTCTTCCTTCTCACTTTGCCTTGCCTCTTTCAAAAATACATGATTCTCCCTTTTTCTAGTTCACAAATGACAGAACATTTGGATACTCCCTATGACTTTACCAAGTTACAAGCATGAGGTCCCACAATGAAGTCTGCAAACTTACCTGTCCCGAGTGCTACATACCTCACTGCTGAATATCACTGTGGTCACCTTTGAAGTACTCTCCTTGGGAAGCTGTGCACTGACACCAGTGCCTAGTCCACACATCAAAGCAATTTTGGAACTCTTTCTAGAATGGCCATTGTGCACAATGGCATGGTGGCAAGTTTACAAGCTTAATTACATAGTTGTCTATAAGGGAGTTTTTAGCCAGTACATAAAGATTTGTATTGGAACACCCTCCCTAATCACTTAATCTGGCTGCCAATGACTTCTTTTTACCTGAAGACACAGGAAATACAGAAAGGAAGACATCTGGATGATATTCAGGGCATCAAGTATAGTATGACAACAGCTCTGACGCCCATTCTAGGAAACGAGTTCCAAAATAGCTTTGAGGGGGCAGAGTCAAGATGGCGGACTAAATGCATGTCTCCCTAAATCCCTCTGGAAACCAAGACCTGAAACGATAACTAAATGGAGCCTTCTGGACATACAGTGAGCCCTGGGATGCAACATAGGGCTACGAATTTGGACTTAATACCACTGAATGCAAAACCTTCTCTCTTTCACTGACTCCACTCTTAGTGAGCACAGGCTTGCACAGGCTGAAGGTAACTCACCATTTTGATTTTTTTTTTCCTTTGGCCAGTGGGCAGTGGGCAGAGCTGGGACATGACTAGCCGCTGGTCTCAGACGCACTGCTGGTGGGACCGGCAAGCATAATTCCCAGGTTCTGAGAGCCTGGCTTTGGACTCTATACACCTCGGTTCCTCTGGCCTATCCTTATGCCTCCGCCATGTGGTAGCCATACAGATGTGCTTGTGCAGGACGCCATCTTGATCCACTGGGAAACAGCGAAGCTCAGGCAGAGGCCCCGGCCAGACTTGGTTCCTAGGCTGAAAGGTGGCACTTGCCAGGGGGAAAGTGCTTTTCCAGCAGGGAGGTAGTGTTCTGCACTGGTTCGCCTGGGGCTGGAGCCCAGAAGTGGAGGCTGTGGACTCTGGGCATTTTGGCACTCTTGGCCTCTCTTTCTGCTGGAATCCTGGTTCCAAACAGCTGGTGAGCTTGCGCAGGACACCATCTTGTTTTGCTGGGAGGCAGAGTCATCCATACAGAAACCTCAGCTGGACCTAACTCCTGGGCTGGGAGGCAGTGTCTAACCAGAAGAGACAGCTTTTCCAGCAGAAAAGCAGAATTCTACACAGTATCGCCTACAGCTGGGGCCCAACAGCAGAGGTCAGCATGCCAGTACCCTTTCTTTATTTTGAGCTACTTTATAACATCTGGAGTTCAATACAGAGGTGCTTACTTTGCCAGCTGGGAAGAGGGACGTGTATACCTGGAAATCTGACTGACTTTGGAAGTTGTCAGATACTTTTTACTTCTCATTTTAAGATGGCCTAGGGAAACAACTGTGGTCCATCTTCACAGCATCTCTCCCAGCTTCTATTGACTCACATGAAGCCCAAAAAGCAACAAACTTTGGAGAAGACGGTAACCCGGAAACCACCCATGGCATGATGGCAAACCAGGCAAACCAGTGCAGAACACCACCTCCCTGCTGGAAAAGCACTTTCCCCCTGGCAAGGGTCACCTTTCAGCCTAGGAACCAAAAGAAACCACCTCAGAACTTCCCAGACAAAGAAGCTTTTCTGAAACTATCAGAACGTTAATACAAAAGGATTATTTGGAGAGCCCTCCTAGACTTTATACAAAATGCAGCAGAGCAAAAAGAAAAAATAAGCAAGCTGATTAATCTGATGGAACATCAGTACTCAGAAGTCCAACAGATCAAGAACAAAATCAAAGACATAGAAACTTCCATTCAAAGCCAAGAAAACAGATCGGAACAAATGGAAAAGAGAATTTCTGATTTGGAAGACAGAGCTACTGACTCCAGCATCTATGAGGAGAAATCAGAAAAAAGAAACAAGAAAAATGAAGAAGCATGTGGGACTCTATTAAGAGGAATGATCTGTGATTAATTGGAGTTCCTGAACAGGGTGAGACACCTGAGAACAAAGAGAGTATTGTGTCTGAGCTGCTGACAGAAAACTTCCCAGAAATTATGAAAGAAGAGAATATAGATATCCAAGATGCATACTGAATGCCACTCAATATAGATCTCAAAAGAAAGACTCCAAGGCATATTATAATCAAACTTAACAAAATGAAACATAAGCAGAAACTCTTAAAGGTAGCAAGACTCAAGGCTAAGCTGACATTCGGAGGGAAACTCTGTAGGCTTTCATCGGATTTCTCAGCAGAAACCATGCTGGCACGGAGACAGTAGCATGACACATTCAAAGCCTTGAAGGAGAAGAACTTCCAACCAAGAATTATATATCCTGCAAAACTATCTTTCAAATACAAAAATGAAATTAAGACATTTGCAGATAAAGAGAAACTCAGAGACTTTGTCAAAACCAAACCAAAGATACAAGAAAATACTGAAAGAATCTCTTTGCTTGTAAGAACAACATAGCTTTGAAGAGTGGACTAGGCACTGGCATCAGTGCATAGCTTCCCATGGGGAGTACTTTGAAGGTGACTGCAGTGATACTCAGCAATGAAGTATGTAGCACTTTTTCTATGAAGAGTTTGTGAACTTAACTGAAAGACCCTGTATGCTCATCTTACCCAATTCTTACCATCCAAGAACACTCCACAGGACAATGCTCCCAATCTTCAAAATAATCTAGAGTTTGCCCAGTGCCCCCACCTCCCCAGCACTACCACCACCGCCCATCACCCACCTCATCTTGCATGACACCGCCTATTACCCTCTGCCCTTCACGCAGTTGACATCTTTCCCTATGACCTGCCGTGTACCCCAAACAATGAGGTCTCTGCAAGCACTGTTCCCTCAGCCTGCAGCCTCTGGACAGCCCACTCCACCCCATATTTCTCACTGTCACTCAGGAAACACCAGTGGGCGCTGCAGAGCTCACTTCAATAACCTTCCATAACTGAGCTATCTTGACCTCCCTACCTATTGTCAAATTCCAAATTCCCTTTTAAGCCATCCTTCTTCACACCCTTTAACAAAATTTGAGTTTGACATTTTCTGTCATTGTTTGCTCAGTGATGGTATGCTCCACAGGGGCAGGCCCTGTGTTGTTTTTGTTACATTTGTGTCATTAAAACACAGCCCCATCTACACAGTAAACACTTCCCAAATGACAGCGTATGGCCATTGGTTCATATGCCAAAGGTTTCTTTGTAAAGCAAATTCCTTTTGGAATAGACAAATGCAAACCATAACAGCATACGCAAATAAAACAAACTCATAAAATCATATTTATAGCGGTTTGGAAAAGTAGATAGATACATAATGTTGAAATTCAAAGCTGCTGATGTTCCTTTTGAATTGTGAAATAGCTGTAAAATGCCAGAGCGCCATACTCCTCTAAGCAGAGAGCTAGCCACTATCGGCACTTAAATTTATTATTTACTAAATAAGCAAGAATTAGAACAAGACCTAGATCAGTGGTCTCCATGACAGAATATCTTTACTGCTGAGGTTTCTGGAAGAAAATACGAGAACTTCTTATTAAATGAATTTTTAATCTGATTTCTATTTTATGTGTAAGTATATTAGTTGTGTATATTATAAACGAACATATAAACAGAAGGGAAGAAAAAGAGGAAGAAAGGAACAGTTGACCTTTATTTTTTGCTGACAAGGATAATTAATCAAAAGTCACAAAAGCTCACTGCTGTCAAGTCAGTTCTGGCTCATAGTGACCCTAGAACTGCTCCTCTATAGAGTTTCCATGGAGCTTCGAACTATCGTCCTTTTGGTCAGCAGCCGTAGCACTTAGCCACTATGCCCCCCGGGCTTAGAGACCTCTAATGTAGATACTACTCTCCTGTTTTGTGGTTCCTGAAGCCTTGTATGGTGTTAAACTTCTGATTTAGATGGCAACTTAACACAGGTATCTAACTTCCTTCTCTTTCGCTCTGCTCTCACTTTGGTGATTCCCTTTTGGTAAGACAAACAAGGTAAGAGAGAAACAAAACGACAAAGCTAGGGTTATAAGGACAGACGGGACTGGGCAGTGTTTCATATTCTATTGTACAGAAGGTCACCATGCATCGGATTGACTCAACCAGAACCCCAAACCCACAGCTGTCAAGTTGGGTCCGACTCACAGGTCGGAGTAGAACTGCGCCACAGTTTCCAAGAAGCTGCTGGCGGACTTGAAATGCCGACCTTTTCATGAACAGATACAGCACTTAACCCACTAAGCCACCAAGGTTTCCAACTGACTCAACAGCACCTAACAATGACAACAATGAGAAAGGACAAAAGTCTCTACAACAGTTACATGAAGAACTTCTAGCTAGCTCACTCAATCCAGCTTGCTAAACCCTCCCCAGACACACCCCATACCTATAAAGTGAGAACATGGGTATGGTAACAAACAGAATACCAATGGCAACAGCTGCAGTTTTTTAAAATTTGTATGTTTTTCTAGTAATTTATTTTATTAATCACAATCACATACTCCACCTAGCAAGACTCACTGTGCGTTATCAAGCTGAAAAAAAATGACACTGTGGTTTTTCTCAAATAACACCGTGAGGTCAACTTTCTGAAAAAGACAATAGTGGCCTTCTGTCAAATAAAATCTTATAGGAAACGACACTATACAATATGTAAAATAAAATAAAATAAGCCTCGAAATACCAAGGAATCTTGGGATCTATATCCTGCCCTGTGCCCCCCCTACCCCACAGCTCCACAGAACACAATTAGTACAAGAAAGATGTCACAGTAAAATAGTTTTACTGTTACAAAATGATAGTTTCCCAAAATAGTAAGAAACAATTTCTTAATTTTCTCACCAACTCAACAATTACAAAATAAAAAGAGAGTATCGTTCTCAACAGCTGCTGCCAAAACAAAAAGCAAACAAACAGCCAGGACTGCAGTTGTGAAAAAGCAACCAGATGTGAAAACCTCTCCTAACGCTATCTGAGAAGTCCACAAGATGGAGTTATTTCTCAAAAAATTCACGCATGATCGAAAGGACTGTACAAAGTGCTTCTAACACAGAAAGAAGGGGATGCTGCTGAAAAGACAAATAAAAAATGATGCCAGTGAAGACAACGATTTTACTAAAGCAAGAAAGAAATCTCAGGGGGAGGATGGTTCTACCTTGGAATCAATAACTTGCCTTTATCACTGATCTTGTCTAAGGGGAATTAAAGGGAGCCCTGGGGGAACAGTGGTTAACCGCCCCATGGCCAACTGGAAGAAGGTCCGTGGTTGGAAGAACGTCCGTGGTTTAAACCCACCAGCCACTCCACAGGAGAAGATGTGATAGTCGGCTTCCATAAAGACTTTGCAGCCTTGGAAATCATAGGGGGAAGTTCTACTCTATTCTATAGGGTCACTGTGAGGCAGAAGTGACTTGACAGCCACAAGTCTGGTTTTCGTTGTTGTTATTAGGTGCCATCCAGTTGGTTTCAGCTCACAGCGAAACCACGAGGAAACACTGCCTGCTCCTGCACCATGCTCGGAATCATTAAGCTTCAGCTCTCCGTTACACTCACTGTGTCACTCCATCTCACTGGTGGTCCTCTTTTTCTTTGACTCTCTACTTCACCAAGCATGACATGACGGTCTTCTCCGGCGACTCATCCCTCCAGCTAACACGTCCAAAGAATGTGAGGTGCAGTCTCATCATTCTTGCTTCTAAGGAGCACTCTGGTTGGACTTCTTCCAAGACAAACTTGTTCATTCTTTTGGAAGTTTATGGCATATTCAGCATTCTTCACCAACATAATTCAAAGGCATCAATTCTTCTACTGTTTTCCTGATTTATCATTCCGCTTTCGCAAATGCATATGTGGTGACTGAAAATACTATGACCTGGACCAGGTGTACCTTAGTCTTCAAAGTGACATCTTTGCTTTTAACACCTGAAAGAGGTCTTTGGCAACAGATTTGTCCAACGTAATACCACTTTTGATTTCTTGACTGCTGTTTCCAGGGGTGTTGATTCTGGATCTAAGTAAAACGAAATCCTTGACAACTTCATTATTGCCTGTTTATCATGAAGTTTCTTATTGGTCCAGTGCAAGGATTTCTGTTCTCTTGATGTTGAAGTGTAACCCATACTGAAAGCTGTGGTTTTCACTTTTCATTAGTAAATGTTCCAAGTCCTCTTCACTTTCAGCAACCAGCATTCTGTTATCTACATAATTCATGTTGTTAATGAGTGTCTTCCAATGCTGATGCACAGTTCTTCCAGTTTCTTGTATTATTTGCTCAGTATGTGGACTTAATAGGTATAGCAAAAGCATAAAAAGTTGACACACTCCTTTCCTGACTTTAAACCTCATAGCATCCTCTTGTTCTGTTTGAACGACTGCCTCTTGATTCATGTGCACGTCCCTCACGAGCACAATTAGGTGTTCTGGAATTCTCAGTCCTTCACACTATTATCCATTATTTGTTATGATCCCCACAGAGAAATATCTTTGCCCAGTCAATCAAACACAGGTAAACATCTTTCCAGTATTCTCTGATTTCAGCCAGGATCCACGTGATCTTAGCAATGACACCCTTCATTATACATTCTCCTCTGAATCTGGTTTCAATTTCTGGCAGTTCCCTGCTGATACATGAGTACTGTTGCAATCACTTTGGAACGACCTTCAGGAAAATTTTACTCGTGTGTGCTGTCAGTGGCATTGTTCAATACTTTCTGCATTTGGTTGGATCAGCTTTCCTGGAAACAGATATAAATATAGATCTCTTACAGTCAGTTGGCAAGGTAGTTGCTTTCTTTACAAAGCTGAATGAGCAGTTCCAGCACTGCATCCTTTTGTTGAAACATCCCAGTTGGTATTCTGTCAATTCCTGGAGTCTTGTTTTCAATACCTTTAGTGCAGCTTGGACTTCTTCCTTCAGTACCATTGGTTCCTGACCATATGCTACTTTCTGAAATGGCTGAGTATCAACCAATCCTTTTTGGTATAAGTGACTGTCTATTGTCCCCATTCTTTTCATGTTTCCTGTGTCATTTAATATTTTCCATTTAGAATTCTTCACTACCACACCTTGAGGCTTGAATTTTTTCTTCAATCATTTTAGCTTGAGAAATGCAGAGCAGGTTCTTTCCTTTTGGTTTTCTATCTCCATCTCTTTGCACATTTCATTGTCTACTGGAACTGCCCTTAGAAATCTTCTGTTCAGTTCTTTTACATCATTTCTTCATTCCACTTTAGCTACTCAACATTCAAGAGCAAGTTTCAGAATCTCTTCTGACATTTAATTTTATTTTTCCCTCCTCTCCTGCAGTTTTAATGGCTTCTCGCTTCCTTCATGTGTATACCCTCGGTGTCATTCCACACTCATCTGGTCTTTGGTCATTAGATTTCTATTCTTGAGATGGTCTCTAAACTCAGAGGAATGTACTCAAGGTCACACTTCGTCTCTCGATGGCTTGTTCTAATTTTCTTAGTTCCAACTTGAATTGGCTTATGAGCAACTGATCAGAAGTTGGCCCCTGGCCTTGTTCTGACTGAATGATACTGAGCTTTTCCACAGTCTTTCCACAGATGCAGCTGACTGGATTCCTGAGTATTTCATTGGTGAGGTCCAAGTTTATAGGTGCCCCTTATGTTGGTAAAAAAAATATTTCTAATGAAGAAGCTGTTGGTCTTGCAAAATTCAGTCCTGTGATGTCTGGCATCATTTCTCAGGATATATCTCGAACAATGCCTGGAATCATTTCTCAAGATATATCTGTAGATGTTCTTTTTGACAATAAATGCAATGCCATTTCTCTGTAAGCTGTCTTTTCCAGCATGGCAGACCACATGACTGCCTGATTTAAAATGGCCAATACCAATCCATTTTAGCTCTCTAAGGTCTCAGACTTCAATGTTTGTGCACTTCATTTCACTGTTAACGATTTCTAATTTTTCTGCATTCAGACTTCATACATTCCATGTTCTGATTACTAGTGGATGCTTGCAGCTGTTTCTTCTCCTTTTGAGTCCTGCCACAACAGCAGATGGGGCTCCTAAAAGCTGGGCATCATTCATGCCCCCCAGGGTGGACTTGACTTTGAGATGGCAGCTTTTCCCCAGTGATCTTTTAGGCGCCTTCCAAACTGAGGGCCCCATGTTCTGGCACTATACCAATGTTCCCTGCTATTCATAAAGTTATCATTGGCTGCTTCTTTTCAGAAGTAGACTACCAGGTCCTTCTTCCTAGTCTGTGTTAGTCTGGAAGCTCAGATGAAACCTCTCCACCATGGGTAATTCTCCTGTTATTTTTGATTGCCAATGGCACGGTTTCCAGCATCACAGCAACAGACAAGCCCCCACAATACGAAAAACTGACAGACATGCAGAGAGGGGGTTGGTTGGGTTGAGGGGAATTATATTTGAGATTTTACTTATATAAGAATGAAGACAATGACAAGTTTGGAAGGGTGATGATTTAAGACACTTTCAAATATGAAATCATTTCAAGTGCTCATTAAATATCTAGTTAATTAACAAAACTGCAATATGTGCTAAGTATTTTACCAGGTATTTGAAATCTACTGTCATTTGAGTCTCATAGCACAATCATGTAAGTGCTGTTATCCTAATTTTATAGGTGAAAAACCTGAATTAAGAATCTCGCTAAATGGTTATTATCATATGATCCAGCAATTCTACTGCTAGACACTGTATTTTTGAATATTTTGTCTGAACATCCTACTTTCTAACTGTTATTACTAATACTATGATCCCAAAGGTCCCACAGAGACTTAAGCCTAAACAAACATATACTAAATGAATCATCATTCTCCAAGATGACTTCCAAGAAATAATAATATAAAGTTTGTGAAAAGACAGGTGCAACAATTATGGCAGTTAAGGACACACTGAGATAAATAGTTAAACAAGTTCTCTACAGCAAAACCTCTATGGTCTTCAATTTTCCACTGTGCTTTGTGAACCTTTAGGAGACTCTAGCACCTGCAGTTTCTTCTAAATTTACCTGACTAGGAAACTCTTCATGAAAAATCATCTTGAATTTTTGCTCTGGTGAGTAGCTGCATATCTTGGGGAGTCCAGTTTCCAAGAAGTATTCGAAAGCTGGATTTTTTTTTTGTTTTTGGTAAAGAACCTTGACTAGTCATCTACTTAAAATCTACTACTGATCATCAAAATAATATTGATGAACTTGATCTAATTAAGAGGGGATAGATCCACTTCTTTTAAAGAATTCCTTGTTCATGGAGCTAAAATAACAATGCCATTGTGCTGATCAAAAAAAAAAAAAAAAGCATTCCAAAATGAGATTCAAGCATACTATAGGTTTTTAAGTCTGCAACTAAAGTCTAAGTGTGATATTGATTAATGTAACAAATTTCTTTCCAACCAGAAACTCAATATCTCGGAATTTTTTAAGCAAGAATTTTCAGACTTCAGAATTGAAATCAGTAAAGCTTCTTTTCAGTGTTTTACTTTATCTCCAGAAAATAAGTAATTATGACAGTCTCAAGTCACCCAAGCAACTTTAATTGATACTGAGATAACCACAGTTGTTAAGAAACTAGAAGAATGCATTTTTCGAACATGAAAATTAGCAAAGCTATTATTAAATGTGTCACTTACTGCTATAATTTGATCTCCAATTTGGATTCTTCCATCATGTTCAACGGCACTGCTTTTTGTAATGCTCTTTACAAAGATTCCTGAAGGTTCTAAGATTAAAAATAGGTTATTTGTCAGAAAATCGGTACTTTATTCCACAAATATAAAATCCTACTTTTGCATACATCTATATTAACAAGCCATACATTCAAAACCATTAGTAGAAACTAAGGCTACAAAATAAGACAACTATTTTGTCTATCTTAAATATAGTATCAGAGAATCCATAAAAACCATTGTTGTTGAGTTGATTTCAACTCCTAATGGCCCTACAGGACACAGAACTGACCCATAGGATCTCCAAGGAGCACCTGGCAGATTTGAGCATCTGACTTTCTGGCCACATTCTCAATCACGGTGCCACCCAGGGTAGTCTATGTTAAATTTTTCCTAAGGAAGTTCTCAGTTTATCCAACAGTCTTAAAGCATGTCATTGTGATTCAGTATTCAATAAGATAAAGGTACTGGAGGCAAATGCTGAGTTTACAAAAAGATAATAATGTTATAGCTACCTAATTTTTTATCTCCAATGTAACCAGCAATGGTAATTCCTAATCCTTGGACATTTTTAGTGAGTTCCACATCAAACGTTTCGCTTTCTTCACTTTTCTGAGTAGAAGCCTCAACCTAAAATAATATCCACAAAGAAACAAACAAGATCAAACGTCTGAATAATGACATAATTAGGCATCAGAGCACTCTGCTAGAGAATTCCAGTAGAGATCATTCCTTTAATTATGAGGACATACAGTCAGCATCACATTTTTCCTCAGAAATTAGTATCAGTAATGAAGATAAACTTCCCTGTCATGGATTGAATTGTGTCCCCTCCAAAATATGTATCAACTTGGCTAGGCCACATTCCCAGTAAGTGTGGCTGCCCACCATTTTAAAGATTTGCCTTGTATTGTAAATCCCGTCTCTGTGATGTTAATGAGGCAGGATTAGAGGCAGTTGTCTTAAAGAGGAAGAACTGAATCTACAACATTAGGATGTGTCCTAAATCAATCTCCTTGGAGATGTGAAAGAGAGAGGCAAAGAGAGAGATAAGAAACAAGCGCCAAGAAACAGCACGCTGCTTGGAGCAAGGGTCCCTGCACTGAGAAGCTCCTTGACCAGGGAACATGAGGACAAGGACCTTCCCCCAGAGCTGACAGAGAGAGAAAGTCTTGTCCTTGAGCTGGCACCCTGAGTTTTGGCTTCTAGTCTATCAAACCGTGGGAGAACAAATTTTAATTTGTTAAAACCATTGACTCGTGGCATTTCTGTTACAGCAGCACTAGATAACCAAGACACACTGCCGCAGAGTCAAGTCTGACTCATAGCAACTCTAGAGATCAGTGTAGAAGTGCCCCATGGAGTTTCCAAAGAGTGCCTGGTGGATTTGAACTGCTGACCTTTTAGTGAGCAGACATAGCACTTAACCCACTACACCACCAGTAGTTCCGAGGTAACTAAGACACGCTCCTTATTAGAGAGGTACATTATTGTTTGAATATATAGAATTTGAGAAATCAGATATTCTCTCACTAATGTTCTATTTTCAGTGAAGGCTCACTTTCATTTCTGGAGGATTCCAGATGGGATGCAGTAAAGTGCACAGAGCTCGTGTTTTGAATTCAGATAAACAAGTGCATACCTAGCTTCCTACTTAATCTTTGTAAGTATCACTCTGTTCAGCCATATATTAGGAACAAAAAGTCCAGCTAATGTTTACTGAGAGTTTTCTATGAAACAGGAAATTGATACATCTTACTTCTTTCCTTTCTAGGCCAAGCCTATGAAATAAACATAAGTACTATGTCCATTTTTATCTGGGGAAACTGAGGTACAGTAATTTTTTCCAAAGATAAGCACCTACAGTCTAGAACATGCAAGATTCAAATCCAGAATGTCCGGCTGCAGAGTCCCCGTTCTGAAACGATAAAATATACGTACAGCCCCCAGTGGAATATAAAGCCATAGACAGTGTTTACTCAGGAAACGTTCATTACTATTGTAATATCTTAAATTTGATAGTTAGTTCTAATCCCCTGGAATGTATTACTCTAGGCCTCTAGATATGCAAGTCATCTGCTAATGACTTATTCTGAAAATCAGCCAAATGCATTAACCAACTGTTTAAAAGCCTCTCTCTAGTTGTTTTGTAAATTGAGAAATTCAATATGGAAAGCTATTTATAAAGAAAATATACCTGTCTGCATTAACACGGTTCATTCCTGTAATAACACAAGGTTTCTCAAGTGTTAGCTTTGGCTAGAAATACTGTTATCTGAACTGCACTGTAATGTATTGTAGTTGAAATTGAAGAGTATGCCTTGCTCACATAAACTTAAAGGGACGGGGGTAATAAGTTGTCAGCAAGCTATTGACACCAGGTATTAGTGTATTGTCAGCAGATTCTACAGAGCATCTTAAAAGAGCTTCAGAGGCTCAGGGCTCGGGGTTCTAACGGAAATGCACATTGGGTACTAATGGATAATATTTACCAATTTTCTTGAAACAAACTCCGACTGTACCTAATGGGTAGCCCACCTAAATAAAATATAATTTTATACTAAGGTTTTTTTTTTTTTTCCTCGCAGATAATTATCCATGTAAACTTAGCAAAAGTTTAAACAGTAGATAATTACAAGAAAATAACAGGATGGAATCTGCTTCAATTGAAACAAATGTGTTTTCTATTTTTAATAAGACTTACGCGAGTGCTATTTTAGAGGGTGGCAATTTGACTATCGAATGGTTTTAAAAGGGGCACAAGCTTCAGAAATGATGATCTGCACAGAATAGATATTTTTCTAAGCATTCAATTACATCAAGTGGTTTTCGGTATTGCATTCATTTATGTATTGCTGAATAAAATGTTTTGTTTACCACAAAGAATGCCATTTAAATACTTTCATAAACAAGCTGTCTTTCTTTACTTCTTTCTCTCTGCAAAAAATAGCAGCCACACTCAATCCTGAAAACAACAGAATCATGGAAATTTCAAGTGTTCTAATAAAGTTTTAAAGGGCTTACAGAGAAAGTCAGGGTATTAAAGAAATAAAAAGGATGTGTAGCAATCAGTCAGAAAAAAGTTATTACCCAAAAGTACCCAAATATTTTTATATGCATGGGAAAGGATAATAGGCCTCGCATTTGCTATAAATCTTACTTCAAAATTTGGTGCAGTTCTCTTCTTAAAAAATATGAGAGATTTCTTGATAAAAATACTGTGTCAACATTTTATCCACTATAAACTTGTGACTTTTAAACTATCTGAAATAACCAGCACATTCCAATAATTTTGAAATTTTCCAGCTTTTTTTCATACCAACTCAAGACAAAGCCAGATTGCTAGGGTTATGAATAAAGCTTTTCTTACTGCAAAAGCATGACTTTTGTTTAAAAGATTACATAACTGGGTCAAAAGCAGCAACTTCTTACGACAAGTCTGATAACAGTTCTATGACACCCTTAAAACAATGACACTAAAAGACTGTGGCAGGCTTTATGCACCCCCACCAAACCTGTCCCCATGACTCACCCTCCATACATTAAAAAAAAAAAAAAATTACTAAAAAAAGAAAAACTAGGGAAAGAGTATAATGAAAGCTAAAGACTGACTGCACAGAAACCTTTTCAAGAGAATGCCAGAATTGAAACACTTGGATATTAGCCACAAACAGTCCTTTAAGCTTTTATCCATACTTCAAAATATCCTTGTGCAGGTGCCACACAGAGACAAATACAGAGAGTAACCTAGAATTCTTTTAAGCATCCCTTTGGTCATGTCTTACAGACTATTGTTGCCTAATAAAATACTGTTCATGCTCATATTTACTTACGTTTGCACAGTATTTCATTCTTCCCCCTAATACATGAACATGAATACGTTCTAGCTGCTAAACACCACGGTCATAAAAGCACTGTGGTCTCTGACTTGTACCATGACTGTTTTTCCCTACTTACTCGCCCCTCGGGTGTGGACGATGGGGATGAGGACACAGTGACGCCCAAAGAGGAAGGGGCTGTCGCTTCTTCTACGGCTCCTCTTGCAATCACCAACTTCACTCTGTTCCCACACTGCCTGAGAACCTGTGCTACTTGCTCGCTGCCCATTCCTGCTAGGTCCGTGTCACCGATCTGGAGAATGTGGTCTCCACTGCACAGTCGCCCGTGCTGGGGAAAAAAAAAGAGAGAGAGAGAGAGAGAGAGAGAATAACCAGGCTAGTATTATTTTGACTGCCTTACAGAAATCCTAAGTGAGGGAAAGGGAACAATAAAGATGGAATGACATGAATTTCCCATCACAGGACCATAAACACTTTAACTGTCCTCTGAAACACTCTAGCATCATTCAGTGTGATTTAAACTACTGAAATTCACAAACTGTCTTTAAATCAGTAGTTGCTATAAGCTTTCCTGTTTGATTTCTACCTACTAAACACAATAAAATATTGTGTGTGTGTGTGTGTGTGTGTGTGTGTGTGTGTGTGTGTGCACATGCGTGCGCTTGCAAATTTTGAGGGCTATAAAGATGAAAATGCCATTGGGCAAAAACAAAATATGAAGTTGATCTTCAACTACCCTCAAAATGTGGTACAAATCTCACAAAAGTTTGGGTTAATAACACAATTTTTCTGGCCATTGCAATTATAAGTGGCCCTGAAAGATGCCTTTTCAGGGAAGTCCTCATGAGGTGGACATTCAGAAATATGTAGCAAATGAAAAGCTGGTCTCTGAACCTCCCTTGATGCACTGCCCAAAAGAATGTCCCGCGGTGATGGATACATTCTGCACTGTCTTGTGTGACAGTGTCCTACACGGCAGCCACCAGCAACACGTGGTTGAGGAGCACGTGAAATACAGTTGGTCCAAGTGCGGAACCAGATTTTTACTTCTACTTAATTTTAATTCAAACTTTAAAGGTGACACACAGTGGGTGTCCCAGTCTATGGCACCGAAACACCAGATGAAGTCACAGTGTATGTATCTCAAATTTGTCAGTTGGAGGACTTTAACCCGGCACAGCTAACCCAGCGGCCAGCAAGCCCATTCTGACACCCGGGGATCCCACGTGTGTCAGAGTGGAAGTGTGCTCCACGGGGTTTGGAATGACTGATCTCTCAGGAGCAGATCAGCAGGACTTTCCTCTAGGGGCCTCTAGATAGATGCAAACCTTCAACCTCTCCATTAGCAACCCAGCACATAAACTTTTTGCATCACCAGGGGCTGCTCAGACATGGCAAGATGCCAGTTGATGTTTAAATGGAAGAAAGGTCTGCATACTACCACAGTACTGTTAATACCTCTACGGACAAGTGACCATTAAATGGGACTTCCATCTGTGAACATGAGAAATGTTTGATGAACCTGACTTCTCAGAATGTGAAATTCAAATACAGATGCAAAAACAAAGTGGTTTATAAAAATAAAAGGTCATAGTCAAGTCAAAAGTTACCTAAACTAGCATAACCTGTCACATTAAAACAGAAGTCACAACTAACAAATTTCTTAAAATATTTCATACATACTGCAACAGTATTATGTATCATAAATGGTGATGCTTATTATGAAGTACTCTACTTACTGAAAATAAGCGGTGATTTTCATACACAAGATGACACCAGTGACCCATCATTATAAGGACAACATAAATCTTTTTTTTTATCTAAGAGTAAACATTCTTTTTCCACAGTATCTGTGGTTATAAAACAGGTGAATAGGTTTACAAATATGGCTTATGATCACAAACAAAGTGAAGCTACCGCTACAGTGATCAAACCCATAAACTTAATTTTAAGCTGTAGTTGTAGAAGCCTTGAGATTATCCATTGTTTACAAGTTAGGATCAGTGGCTCTTTTCAAAGGTAACTTCCTCCAGATCTAACAGATCATTTTATAGATAGCCCAGCAAAACAGAACACTGTTACTCAGTTGCTTTCTTTTATGAACTGAATCAGGTCCTCTCAATAAAACCCTACCAGGTGGTTCTACTGTATCCTTGAAAATCACCACAATCTGGAATCAAGTTGACTGCTGTGAGTTAAAATGCGTTTCAACTTGGATAGGTCATGATTCTTACTACTGTGCAGTTGTGTTCCTTTCAGTGGTTTAATGTAGTTGTCTTATGTCTTGTTAATCCTCTACAATATTACTGCCACAAGATTAGAGGGAGTTATGTTAATGAAACAGGATGCAATCTATAGGTACTCTTTTGAAATAAAAGAGAGGTGAACAGAGAAGAGAGGGCTCTCTTTCCATCAAGAGAAAAAGAGCTGCAAGAAGAGCATTTCCTTTGGACCCAAGGCGCCTGTCCTGAGAAACTTCTAGACCCAAGACAAGACTGATTACAGTGATTATCCCCTATAGCCAACAGAAACAGAAAGTCTTCCCCTGGAGCCAGTGCTCTGAATTTAGACTTCCAGCCTTCTAGAGTGTGAGAGAATGAATAAATTTCTATTTCTTAAAGTCACCATTCATGGCTTTTCTGTTATGGCAGCACTAGATAACACCTTAACATTATCAAAGACTGGAGTTTTTTCTTTCCAAAAGAAAACATAAAAGATGAAGCCATATTGTTTTAATTTTTTTTAAAAAAAAGAACAGTGCTGTTGAGTCAGTTCCAACACACAGTGACTCTATAGGACAGGGTAGAACTGCTCCACAGAGTTTCCAAGGAGTGCCTGGTGGATCTGAACTGCTGACCTTTTGTTTAGCAGACTTAGCACTTAACCACTATGCCAGCAGAGTTTCCGCTGTTTTAATAAAACAGTAGCAGTAGCTTACCTGATCAGCTACTCCGCCGGGGAGAATGGTTTTGACAATCACGCCGGTTGCTTTTCCTCCTACGATGCCAAATCCCAGCCCAGATCCATCATTCACCAACTCAATAGTCTCCACATGCTGCCAGTGAACCTGAAAACAAAGCACCTATATGACTCTGAAAAATTTAGGAGAAACAAGAAGGTTTCACCATCTTTGAGGTCTTTATTAAGCATTATTACTTTATGATTAGTGTTAAATCACTGAATCCAGACACAATAATGAATCCTAACAATGCCCTCTTATGCCTTTCATTTGGTATATGTACAGGCAGTCCCCAGTGTACAATGCCGTTCTCTTCCAATGATTCCATCGTAAGTTGGTTCTGATATGTTACGTATCATTTTTTACCAGCGTTCATAATTACTGCCTTTCATTATCAGTCTTTTTATAAATTAGATCATTGTCTTTGGGGGTTGGAAACTTACAAATATATTTTACCATGGTATGTACTACATATTAATAATGGTAAGATGTACACACACACCATAAAAAAAAAATGACGTAAGTACAGTGCCTCAAAACTGGAATATATTGTAAGTTGGGGACTACCTGTACTGCCTGTATTTCACTTTCAACAACTTGTAAATTCCCCTGATATAACTATTCTTGAATCATCAATTAATCACTGCAGTAACTGCAACTGAAGATAGGTGGTGATTTGCAAGGTCCCTTGCAGAACTTCTAAAAAAGAAAAGGTTCAAAAAAATACCTGTTGCCCAGTTAAGGATGTTCTTTGCTTAAGGCCCTTGCTTTAAGATGACTACTTAAACACGTATAATGCTGTAATAACAGCTCACACTTTCATAGTAATTTTCTTTGTAGCAATACCAATCAAAATTCGGGGTTTGGGAAACTGATAAGTCCCTTTAATAATCAAAGCTCCTGACATAGCATTCCCATGCAATAAACAGCAGAAGCTTCTGATCAGTGCTCCTCTCTTTTCTATTCCTGTTAGCCTCTTCTGTAGTAAAGAAATAACTAAAAGTCACAGCTAGCTGTATAATTTCCTAATTTACAGAGCAAAATCAAGATTCTGTCTACAGACAGATAATGTCAGTGCTGTTAAAACCATAAATCTTCTTTGAGGAATGCAGGCAATCAAGGAAAGGCAAAGGCTGTTCCAAAAGCTATAAACTTAATCCTAATGAGATAACAATACTCTGGGGTAAGGATGGATGAAAGAATAAAGTGGCTGACACTCAGGTAGTACAAGGAACCTACAGGAACTGGGAGCCTACAGATTGCCCAAGAGAAATGGCACAAGGCGTTCTGTTCTCCTGGAGCACCCTTCTGTACTCACGGGACTGGAGTGAGCTGAAACGGTGCTGGCGGCAGAGGGAGAACGGGGCACTATGGGGCTGATGAGCTGAGGCAGAGAGCCCCTGGCGACAATCAGCTGGACATTCTCCTTGGCTTTCTGCAGGATACTGATAGCCTGCTGGTGGGTGATCGTCTGATCAAGCGGCTGCCCATTAATAGCAAGGATCTGATCAGTCTCCTTCAATCTTCCATCTCTATTAAGGATCAAACAAGGAAAAGAGATGACATTCCCCTGGAGATGACAGCTTCTTTGGGGACATGTCTTCAGGATGTTTTTAATCCTATTTCCTCAGTTCCATTTTTTTTTAACTCTTTTACTGCAGTTCTACTTTTTACAAAATGTTTCAGCTCCAGGTGATCAACTCTCTTTCAACAGAAGGGTACGACCTCTGTTAATTAATCCCTCCCATTTACAAGCCCTCTTCTTTCAGCTACTTAGTCTTTACATCTTGGATATTCCTGACTTCTAAAAATGAGTCCAACTCATAATGACCCCACAGGCTAGATGTCACCATCAACAGAAAGCAAGGCTGTAGTCATGACAGAAGCAGACTGCCACGGTTCCCTCCCTGGGGCAGCCAGTCGATTTAAATGACTGACTATTCAGTCAGCAGCCAAGGGCTTACCCACTGTACCACCTGGTCTCCTCCAAGAATGAAAGTCCAGATGCCTATGCTTGCTTAGCACTTTGCGTGCATTCATTAAATACGGTTCAAAATATCCTGAGCCATTTGCGTATTTTTCTATGTAACAATTTCAGAAATCGCAAAGAACTCATCTTTTAACAGTGAAAATGATGTTCTACTCCAATTTGTCTTTTATCCCTGTATTAACCCACTAAACCCACTCTGGTTGAGTCAATTCGGACTCAGAGCAATCCTACAGGACAGAGTGGAACTGCCCCATAGAGTTTCCAAGGTGCATCTGGCAGAGTCAAACTGCTGATCTTTTGGTTAGCAGGTGTAGCTCTCAACCCTATGCCACTAGTGTTTCCAAAATGTAATTAGATAATAGCTACATTTAAAAGCTCCTCTTATTCAACAGACTTGCTCTTTTTACTATGCCAGCCAAAGCCACTGCCATCAAGTCGATTCTGACTCACAGCAACCCCAGAGGGCAGAGCAGAGCTGCACCCTAGTGTCCTGTGGGCACTTTGTGGATCTAACTGCCAACCTTTATGGTTAACAGAGGTAGTACTGAATCACTACACCACTGAGGTGTCCCTTTTTACTATACTTACTTCAAATGTATCCAGTTACTACGGAGTGCATTCTGACTCATGGCAACGCCACACATGCCAGGGTAGAATTGTGCTCTGTGGCGTTTTCAGTGGGTAATTTTTCAAATCACAGGTCTGTCATCTGAGTCATCTCTAGGTGGACTTGAACCTTCAACCTTTCAATTATTACTCTAGCATACAGCCCACCCAGCTGAAACACCCAAGGACTAAAACTGGTGATGACAGGTTATACTCAGTTGTTTGTATTTCTTTTTCTTTTCTTCAGATCCTCCCACGGTGATCCAACCTTGCTGATTGTGGTACCAAAAGCAGAAAAGACGCAGGGAGTCTCACCTGTGAGCCACGCTGCCCTCCTGTATCTCCTGCACAAAGATTCCCAACTCTCCTCTGTTTTCACTCCTTAGACCAACAACACTAAACCCAAGGCCTCCAGATGGTGGTTTGAGGAGCTCAAAAATTTCCACATGACGACCCTGTTCAGGAAACAAAGCAAGAAACAAAAACTAAAGCCTCATGCTACAGTGACAGCCATCTTATCAGTGGCATTATTTTGTTAAAAAAGAAAGAAAGAAATTTCTAAGATAACCTTAGGAGTCCTAGTAGCACACGTTTGCTAACCAAAAGGTCAGGAGTTCAAATCCACCAGCTGCTCCTCGGAAACCCTGTGGGACATTTCTATTCTGTCCTATAGGGTCACTGAGTCAGAATTGACTCAACAAGAATGAGTGTTTTTTGATTTAAGATAATCTTTATTGCTCATCACTTAGACTGTGGCATTTATTTATCTTGAAGCATATTTCTGGAATATAACCTATAGTACTCTGTTTAAAATTTGATAATAAAGACAAGTAAAATTTCATAGAAAAATCTCAAAACCATCCAAACTCCCACAAAATGTACTTTTACATTCCAATTTTTTTCTGATGCTATAAATGTCACCATATTGTTTAGATTAGCCAGAGACATGATCACACACTGCAGATACTGAAAACCTCAAACCAAACCCACTGCCATCGAGTCAATTCTAACTCATAATGACCCTAACGGTCAGAGTAGAACTGCCCTACAGAGTTTCCAAGGAGTGCCTGGCAGATCTGAACCATCGGCCTTCTGCTTAGCAGGTGTAGCACTTAACCACTATGCCACCAGGGATAATACACATCCTATTATACATAAGAGGACGAAATCTCTGTACCTGGGCCATATTTTTGATCAGCTGATCAAATTCATCACAAGCAGGTTTCCCATTGACATGTGGAGTTCCAGATCTTGTAAGAGCTTCCATATTCCCATTATTGGGGGACAATAAAAATGATTCATTTTGCTGAGTAGGAATTACAGCTGAGCTGAGATGTGGAATGTGGCCATATTCAACATTTGAAGTCGTGGAAGCTGCAATGTTTACCTAAGAATAATGCAGAGACTATTAAAAATTTTTACATCCCATAAACTATTCCATAGAAAAACACACCAATGAGAGAAGTAATATTTCAAAATGTCCACTTTTCTTTTATGTCAAGAACCTTATATTGGAGAGAAAACTGAGAAATACTGTACAAAGATACATGTACAAGGATGTTCAATGAGGCACTATTTATTAGACAGGGAAAAAGCTATCTCCATTGCTTACTTTCAGAGAACTCACCACACTACACATAAACACACACACCCATAAACACAGGAAAGGAAAAAGGAATAATATATATAATATGATTTCAAATAGTAGAAGAAAAACCAAACCAACTGGTGGTGAGCCAGTCTGCAGTGACCCTGCAGGACAGGGGAGACCTGCTCCACAGGGTTTCCAAGGTACGGCTGATTCATTCAAACCAGCGAACCTTTTTGGTTAGCAGCCACAGCTCAAGTAGCTCCTAACCACTGATCCAGTATGAAACCATATACATTAAAAAAAAAGATATTTTTATATGCAATAAACATCTAGAAGACTATGTACATCAAATAACCAATATAACTGTTCATAAGAGGTGGGTTCTTTTATCCCCTACTGTATCCCTGGTCTCTATGAGGCAGTTGTATAAGGTCACTATGAGTTAGAATTGACTCCATGGCAATGGGTTTTTATATACTTGGCACTGTAGGATTTAAGAGCTATCAGCACAAACCAAACGGTTGGCCAGTTTGAATCCACCAGTCACTTCTAGGAAATGATATGGAGTACATCTACTATGCCCTATAGAGTTGCTATGCATCAAAATCACACCAATGACAGTGGGTTTTTTTCTTTTCTGTAGTTGTTTTTTGTTTATATCCTCAAAAGAAACTCTGATGGCATGGTAGTTAACCAAAAGGTCAGCAAGTGAAATCCATCAGTCACTCCTTGAAAACCCTACGGGGAAGTTCTACTCTGTCCTGTGGGGTTCCTATGAGCCAGAGTCTCTTGGATGGCAATAGATTTGGGTTTCGGTTTCCATCCTCAGAATCTTGGAGAGTGACTTCCACAGAGTAAGTACTCAACACATACCTGCAGAATAAATGCTGATCCCTTTTTCACAAACCCATTCTGATCTAATTTCCTCAAAAACCCTCCGACTCTTACCATTCCCATTTTATAAGTGATGAAACTGCACAAAGTCATCAACCTCATAAGTGCTTTGTGCCACAGACTTTCCGTCATGGTGTTCATATCCTCTTTATATTATACACAAAGGGCACAGTCATTTGAGATATTACTGAAAATAAGACAGCAAAAAGCTTCCTCTGAGATCAACTACCAAAACGTTTTGCAGTGTATTACCCACACATACTTAAGAGTGTGTTACTGATCTTGTTCTCTATTCTACCTGCCCCCCAAAACAAAAAAAAAAAAACCCTGCTGCTGTCAATTCTGACCCAGTGATCCTCTAGGACAGAGCAGAAGAGCCTCATAAGCCTTCCAAGGAGCAGCTGTTGGATTCAACCTCCCGATCTCCTGGTTAGCAGCCGAGCTCTTATTCACCGTGCCACCAGGGCTCCTACCTACAATCTTTTAATAAAACAGAAAATTCATTAAGTTATCAAAGTTATCAATAATTCAACCATCATACTGCACATTCTACTCATTGGTGAAAGAGAGACCAACTGCTGAAAACGGGGATTTGGGAATCCTTTCAAATGCTTATTTTAAAATCGGCAGCAGGCATGATCAATTATTATTTTTTCAAAGCAAGCTTCTTATGCCAAGCCTGATTTTTTTTTTTTTTAATCCCTGAGCCACGGCAGCTTCCACGATGTCTGCGAGCTGAAGACGCACTGCTCAGGTGGAAGCAGATGGCGCAATGAAATCTGCGACACGCTGAGGATCCCACACACCGGGATCTAAGGCCTATGGCACGTTTGCATAGAAAAATAATATTGGGACTTCCACTAGGGTAAGCCAGAATGAATAAAGTTCATTCCAAGAACAGCAAACTGGTGAATGGAAGCTATGGTATTTTGAGTGACTTAGATATGAAGGCAAAGAGCTCGGGTGTTGCAACGGCTAAGTGCTTGGCTGTTAACTGCAAGGTCTGCAGTTCAAACCCACTAGCAGCTCTGAGGGAGAAAAGACCTGCTGATCCACTCCTGTAAAGATTACAGCCTTGAAGAGCTCACAGGTAGTTCTCCTCTGTAATACAGGGTCCTATGAGTCAGAACTCACTCCATGGCACATAATTACAGTTGATGGGAAGACATTCTCAGAATAAAACTGATAAGATCAGAACAAATACAATACGAAACTCCTATAAAAGTATTTCTTATTGTCTTCCTCTAATACGTTAGAGATTAAACCAATCTTGCGGCCCCAGTGGAACAGTGATTAAAATCTTGGATGCTAACTGTCATGGATTGAATGTGTTCCCTAAAAAAATCTGTCAAAATTTGACTGTGCCATAATTCCTGCTATTGTGTGATGCTCCTCCATGCTGGAATTCCTGCCTCTATGATGTTAATGAGGGTGGGTGGGTTCTATTGTGTTAGCAGAGCAAGATTCAATGTTTACGTTTGTTTTGTGCTTTGAGGCAGTCTCTTGAGCTATACAGGAAAAAAATCTGGCAGAGAGAATTGGGAACCTCACATCATCAAGACAGCAGCACCAGGAGTACAGTGTGTCCTTCAGACCTGAGATTCCTGCACTAAGATGCTTCCTGAGCACAGACTGATGAAACTCAAGGACTTTCCTCCAGAGTCCACAAGGAAGAAATCCTTCCCCTGGAGCGGGCACCCTGAATTTGGATTTCCAGCCTACTGGACTGTGTAAGAGTGAACATTTCTCTTTTAAAACCATCCACCTTGTGGTATTTCTGTCAGACCAGCACTAGATAACTAAAATAGAATTTGGTACTGAGAGAGTGGGGTGCTGCTGGAACAAATACTAAATGTGGAAGCTGTTTTAAAACCGAATGGATAGAAAGATTCAGAAATGGAGAACTGTTAACACCAAAGAAGGCACGCATGGTAAGAAACAGCAGAAGGCCAGCAGTGGCAGACAGGCAGCAGCAGAACCAGAGCAGTGCAAGACGGTGCTGGAGTCAGTCCACAGAGTAATATTGCGGAGTGTCTGTGCATCGCACTTTCCTGGCAGAGTGGAGTCCCTCTGGGCACTTGAATCAGTGGAGCTAGCCCTGCTGACCCACAGAGCAGGAGAGCTCAGTGCTGTGTGCAGGAAGCTATGTTGCGGAGTAGGGTGCCTGTCATGGATTGAATTGTGTCCCCCCAAAAATGTATGTGTTGATTTGACTTGGTTTGGACTTCCACTATGGTGCCCGTCCTCCCATGTGTTGTGAATCCTGCCTCTGTGATACTGGTGATGGAGAATGGTTTGCAGTTGTGTTAGTGAGGCAGGACTCAAGCTTGTGGAATATAAGGGGGAGAAGTGAGCTGAGGAAGTTGGGAACCTCACACCACCAAGAGAGAAGCACTGAGAGCAGAGCACGTCCTTTGGACCCGAAGTTCCTGTGCTGAGATGTTCTCACTAGATTTGGACTCAGCCTACCAGACTGTGCTGATTTCTCATATGGAATGGACTTGTAACTTATGAACGGATTTGTGGCTTACTGGACTGTGACAATAAACGCTTCTCTACATGAAACCTTCCACTCGCGGTATTTTCTGTCAGAGCAGTACCAGGTGACTGAGACAGAGCCTTTGGGTACTTGAATCAGTGGAGCTGCAGAGCTTTGGAACACCTGCCCATGTAGGGCAGATGCGGGCCTGCAGCCTGAGCCATGATGATGCCATGGGACACAGAAGCTGAAGAGACATGGAACATGAGAAGCTGAGCTGCCTCAGTCTCAGAAGATACGGCCATGACTTCAGCGGTTTGAAAGGGTGGATGCAGGGCTTTCTGTGTTTATATGGGTGGTACTGCCACTCAGCGAGGCTTACGGTGCATCTAAAGAAACTGAGGCAGAGTTGCTGTCCAAGTGGGCCTAGTGTCAAGGGTAGCTAGGGAACCTGATCTCTGCTGCCACATACTAACATATTTTACTCCAGAATCTAACATTTTCTAGGGAGAACAAAGGTCCTGGTTTGCATTACAAGGCACACACAGTATTGATAACTTTGCCAGGAGAACCTGATGGGCCACATAGCAGCAGCTCTCCCTGGCAGTTTTTGATGCAGATGTGGGTTCTTCCCGGCAGTTGTGACGAAAATAGAGCATTTCCTCCAGGTAGCTGAAAGGTGACAATGGCCCTGTCAGAAGCCAAGTTACTACTTCTCCCTCCCATCTATGACGTCACCCCCTGCTTTTGCCTATAAAAAGCACCCCCAAAACCTATGTGCGGTCTTTTTCCACTCACGCAGACTGACGTGTTCCCTCTTTGGAACCTACTTTTCCTTAATAAACTTTTCCATCATTTGCTACTAAAAAGGATGCATCCTCGTATGCTTTTGGGGAGGGGTCCCAGTTAGCTACCGATTCGGGAGACTGAACTTGCCAGTTGGATCTCCAGACCTGAATAAGGTTGCACAGGGTCTAATCAGCTGCACGACCTCAACACTAAAGGCAGAGTTGTAGCACAGCTGTGGGGGGTCTCCATTCAGAACCCAGAGAGTGTGGCCAATACCTAGAGTCTAGAAGGCTAAGCTATTGTGTAAAATGGCTCAGAGAACTGAAGATTTTCAAATCTTTGAGAGCTAATGTAATGTGGTCTGCTGACTTGCCTGTTGCCTGTTAATGCCTTCTTTACCTGCAATTCCTCCCATTTGTAATGGAAATATCTAGCTTGTACCTGCCATTGTCTCTTAGAAGCAGGTAACTTGAGTTCTAGATTTCACAGTTAAAGAGGAGTTTCTGAATTTGGGACTTGGACTTTAAGGCTTTTGCTGTGATAGGGCAAGTATGTTTTACATGTTAGAATGACATGATTTTTTTTAGAGAACAAAAGATGGGATGTCACGGATTGAAGGCATTCCCTAAAACATTTAACAGTTCGGCTGTGCCATAATTCCTAGCATCACGTGATGTTCCTCCACCTTGGAACTCCTGCCCTGCCTCTATGATGTTAATGACGGTGGATGGGCGGCAGTTGTGCTTGCAGAGCAAGATTCAATGTGTAAATTTGTTTTGTGCCTTGAGCTATAAAGGAAAAAATCTGGCAGGAAGAATTGGGAACCTCACACCATCAAGGAAGCAGTACCAGGAGCAGAGCTATCCCTCAGACCTGAGGTTCCTGCACCAAGATGCTCTCTGAACAAAGACTGAAGCAACACAAGGACTTTCCTCCAGAGCCAAAAGCCAAATGGCTTTTTGGTATATAATGTCCTTTAAAAGGAGCAATGATGAAACTTATTTGTCCTGACAGATCTGTTCACATCAGACTCTCTATGAGTGTTTAATAAAAAGAATTTGACTCCCATCCCTGGTTTATACAATATAAAACAAACAGAAGAAAACACAAATATCTGGTGATTTTTATATACAGATAAACAATCTGTGTTAATTTACAGAAGCTGCTAGGAAATGAGCAAGTCACCAAATGATTATCTGCTCTCCATTTAACTTCTGGCTATGTTATTTTAATTTAAAAAGTGCTTTCATGAACTGAGTAAATAAAAAATATTCACTAAATTTATTGATTTTAATTAGTGCTGATGCCTAAAACATAAATGAAGTTTTTTTTTAATTGCTCAATTAAAGAGTTTGCAAATAATTTGTGAGGATAAAACATCCTTGCCATATTTAGAAGTATAGGAGAAGTCCTCTTCTCAGATGCAATCAGCACCAGTAATATATTCAGCTTTCTGGAAAATGACAGGTAAAGCAGAATAAATGCATACAACTAATCCCTTCAACTTTAAAAAAATCTTCCCATTCATTCACAAATATCTCAACAAGGATAAGGACTTCTCGTTGCATTATCACTTTAAAAATGATAATTCCAACTCCTGTCTTGCATAAACCACATTCATACAATGATGGTATTATTATTATTTTCTATTCAAATTAATTTAAGGTGGAGCACGAATCTTTTACACTTATGAAATAATGTTGGCGAGAAAGCCTTACAGATTTCTGGGAGCATTTCGCAGTGTTTTACAGTTGCCCCAAATACAACTAATTCATCATCAATTTTCTGACCTTTTCACTATACAATCTTTCAAAATGATGAAAAGCAGTTTTCAGGGAAGCAATTCTCTTTTGTCTTAAGTTTTTATATTATATAATGTTGTTGTTACATAACATCCTGTCAATATTCCTACTCATACTTAGCCTGATGGAGACAGTAGAACTGCCTCACACACTTTCCCACATGGAAATATCTACAGAACCAGACAGGCAGGTCTTTTTTCCCATGGAGCAGCTGGCAGAATTGAACCAGTGACTTCCCCACTGGCAGCTGAGCATCTAACCATGGTGCCGCCCAAACCCACTGCCACTGAGTCAGATCAGACTCACAGTGACCCTAGACGTCAGAGTAGAACTGCCTCGCAGAGTTTTAAACTGCTGATTGTTCGGTCAGCAAACGTAGCACTTAACCCTCTATGCCACCAGGGTTTCTAACCATTGTGCAACAGGGACTTTTATATATAAAGTCATGTAGTCATAATATTAAGCACAACTCATATAAATAACTGTTGAAAACAACTGATTTCCAATAAATGTATACACAACTGGTGAGAATCACAGAGAACACAAACTAGGGAGCACAGACACGTACTGAATGTTCTGTGCACCAGGAGAAATGTATAATTATCTTTCCACCTAACACGGTGGCTAAGAAAGCTTCTATAATGGTATCCCAAGAAAGCAAGCCTTCTGTTTAGTTCTAGATATAATTTAGCTCATTTGGTGAGAGTGGATGTATCAGGCTAACCCTTCAACTAAAAATCATTAGAAAATCTGTATAAGGAGCTACTTAAAAAAACAAAAGACAGCAACTACTTTAAAGAACCCAAAACAGCAGAGAGCAGCCAGAAGACAAAGAAATAATATTCTGGAGAAAGAGAAAATGCAGTTAAGTAGGCCCCTGACTGCTGCTGTATTTGCCAGTGATTTTTTTCCCCCTCTTAGAAAATATGCAGATTCCTTGAAGCCTTCGTTAGCAACATACCTGGACAAGAGTGATATTGGCTGGAGCATGTTGCAACCAATGCTTCCAAGATTTTAGCAACCAAGACCGTGGAAAGGAGAAAACTGCACAGAAGTGAGCCCAAAATCCTATGTGCAATTTCCTTAAGAGGCATTTCGAGTCTTCCAGAATGTATATGTCAGGTGAATTTTTTTTCTCATTTTATTTTTATTCGTTTATTTTTTTTGTTATCAGTAAGTGAAACTGTACATTCTCATATAAACTTACATGCCCACCTATATGCAGCTTCCGCTGCTCTCCCTGCCTGGTGGCAGCACACTATTCCTCTCTGCTTCATCCATGTATCATCTTCCCAACAGTCTCCTTTGCCCTCCTCTCCACCCACTCTCTTTCCTCTAGCCAGAGGTTAACAAGATGATATCCTATAGATGCATAGAACCATAAAGTGCATCCAATATGTGGTCACTCTGCATCACCAAATCCAATCCATTCGTGTCCAAAGAGTGGACCTTCGTTATGATTTATAGGCAAGGGCAGCATCAGGGCCAGGGGCCATGCTCCCAGGGGAACCCCGAAGCTGCTGGACCATCAATTGCAGTCTTTTAGTGGAGATCTCAGCGTGCACCCCTTTTTATTGTGTTGCCAGTGAGACTCAACTTAGTGAGCTCCATCGCGGCTATCACGGGTGGTGGCCGGGCACCATCCGGCTCTTCTGGTCCCAAGTCTATGAAGGCACCCACTCATGTGGATCTCTCTGTCTTCTGGGTTGTGTTTATCCCATGTCATTTTGGTCCTCGGTGATCATCTGTTACTGCTGAGTTGCGACCATTGGCTGTGCCCTTGGATGACAGCTCAGGCAAACTTTTAAGAAACAAAAGAGGAAGCTGCTGGCTGAGTAAAGAGATAGCAGAGTTGCAGAATTCTACAGAATTGGGGAAACACAAACTGAAATTCAGGATCCATAAGGTGGAGGAGCTTTGTTAAACACACCATGCTTTTGTTTGAGACCCCCAAAAGGTAACACTTAAGGAAAGGTGAAGTGGGAAACAGATTAGCATAACAGGCAAATAAGTCAAAAAAGACCAAGGTGATCTGTACCTGAGCTATCAACCTGCCAGAGAGAAAAAAGGCTCCTCAACAAACTTCTTTTTCATTAGCAGTGTCTGGCATTCAATCAAATACTGTTAGCATATAGTGAACCAGGCCAGAATGACACGGAGTTAAAACAAAAAGACAATGGAAATACACAGATTAGAATTAGTAGACAAAGACCCTAAAATCACTATAGTAAATACGTTAAGGAAACTTGAAGATGGAGAATGTACACGAAATGCTGAAGAAGTTCACAGAAAAAAAGGAACCATAGAAATTCCAGAAGTCAATAATGTAACACCAAAAATTATAATTCTACAGATTTGGAATCTTTTATATGCTTTTTTGTTTGTTTGTTTCACAGTGCCAAGCAGAAACTCTAGGAAAGAATATGTCAATATTAAAATTAATGTTTAGGTACAATTAGTAGTATATAAGACAAAGTAGACTAGTGAATGGAAAGATAGGTGTTTGGAAATCATACTAAGATAGAGGAAAAAAGGCAAAACAAATACACAAAATAAAATCAAACACAGGTTAGATATAGTGAAAAGATGTAACATGCGCCACTGGAGTCTCAGAAGAAAAGTAGAGTAAGAACAACAGGCACAAAGAAAGACTGATACAAAAATATGACTGAGAGCATACCAGAAAATAAAAGACAACACCTCAAGATTCACAAGCTGTGTAAATACTGGCCAAAATAAATACCAAAAAAAAAAAAAAAAAAAAAAACAAACACATAGACAAATGTCATAGTTACACACGAGTGCTGATAGTAAGTTCACGAACTCATCCTAGAAAAAGTGCTACATACCTCACTGCTGAAAATTGCTATGGTCACCTTCAAAGCACTCCCCTTGAGGAGCTATGCACTAATACCAGTGCCTAGTCCACCCTTCAGAGCAATTTTCGAACTGTTTCTGGAATAGCCAGTAGAGCTGTCGTTGCATTACCCTTGATGTCCTGAATGTCACTGAAATGTCTTCCTTTCAATATTTCCTTTATCTTCAGGTAAAGAGGGAGCCAGATCAGGTGAGTAGGAATGGTGTTCCAATACAGTTACTTGTTGACTGGCTAAAATCTCCCTCAGACAGTGCCGTGTGAGCTGGTGCATTGTTGTAATATGAGAGCCATGAGTTGTTGGTGACAAGTTCAGGTTATTTTCATCTTTTTTATGCAGCCTTTCCCACACTTTCAAATAGTATCCTTGGTTAACTGTTTATCCAATTGATACAAATTCATAATGAACAATCACTCTGATATCAAAAAAGGTTAGCAACATCTTTTGGACTTGATTTTGACAGACACACTTTTTTGGTCATGGAGAAGTGGCTGACTTCCATTGTGCACTTTGATGTTTTGTTTCAGGGTCACACTGGTACACCTGTGTTTCATCACCAGTGATAACATGGCCCAAAACATCATCTTGCCTCTCCAAAAGGTCTCAGCAAACTTCAACTGTTCTTTGCTTCTGTTCATCGATGAACTCCTTCGAAACCACTGTTGCACACAGTTTTTTCAGTTCAGATTTTCCTGTTTTTCTATTGATGTTTACTTGGTCTGCTATGCTTCTCACAGTGAGCTGATAATTTTGAGGCACTTTTGCAATGTGTTCTTCAGTTTTGCTCATTACTGGCCCTCCTGACCTCTCTTAATCAGTGACACTTTCTCGCCCCTCAGGAAAATGTTTAATCTATTGTTACACTGCCATTTTCTTCATGGCGTTGTCCCCATAAACTTGGAGTAACATGTCCCTGATTTCACTTCCACTCTTGCCAAGTTTAACAAGAAACTTCATATTTATTTGTTGATCTAATTCAAGCTCTGACATTCTTATGATGGCACACAAAATCACGCAACAACAATAATGAACACTACTCAGCAAGACACCGTCACACATCAGCACAAACACAGCTGTGAGACACTGATATACCAAGGTTATGAAACCTTAACTGAGTTATTTTAGTCTGTACAGTATGGCCAATATAAACACATAGTGGCAAGTTTGTGAACATGGCAGACCTCATATTACCGTGTAACAAAATCCTTCAAAATTTAACCACAAATATTTCTCTTTAATCACAGCTTCTGTGAGCGAAAAATCCAGGCACTGCTTAACTGGGTGCATCTAGCTCAAGGTCTCTGATCAGGCTGTAGCTGAGTTGATGGCCAAGACAGGGTCCCATTTGAAGGCTCAGCTGGAGGGGAAAGGGTCCACTTTAACTCCACTGATGAGGCTACCGTCAGGCCTCACTTTCACATCACACAGGACCCTTCAATCTGAGTATCCTCGTGTGTGGCAGCAGATGATCCAAGAAAGAACTAAGAAGCACTCAAAAGGGAAGTATTTGCATAACCTAATCTCAGAGGTAGTATCCCAACACTTGTGTCACAGTCTATACATCAGAAGTAAATCATTAAGTTCTGTTCACATTCAAGACGGGATTACATAAGAGCAAGACTAAGAGGAAATACAGATTACTGGAGACCATCTTCAAGGCTGCCTATCATAGTGTATCACAAGAAAACAGGTGAAAGCCAAGACAAAACTTTAAAAGCCACTAGAAAAAAAAGTCATCTTATTTTCAAAGAAGCTAGAGGAAGATTGACAGGTGACTTCTGAAGTAAAACATCAAAAGCTAGAAAATTACAGATTTTTGTTTTGATTACAAGCTAGCATGATGTTTTCCTACAATTATGTAAGAAGTAGCCATTTAGGCAAACTTGGTGAAGGATTTACAGGACCTCTCTGTACTATCTTTAAAACCCCCTGTGATCCTATACTTATTTTAAATGAAAACATTAAAAAATAGCAGAATCAAATAAGTCAAGGATACACATTGCAATCTTCAGGGTAACTACTACAAAATAATAAACTAAGGTATAAGTAACATGATAACGGAGGGATAAAACAAAATAAAAATACCTAAGAAGGTAAGAAAGGAAAACAAATAATAATAGTAAATTTAAACCCAAATTTACCAACAATGTATTAATTATAAAGGAATTAAATACCTGCTAGTAAAAGACTAAAACTGTAATGTTAGACAACAAAGCAAAATCCAAATGCATAGTGTTTATCAAAGATGCAAGCTAAAGAAAAGATGAAGTAAAAATATGGAAAAAGCGACACACCAGGCATACATTAATCCAAAGAGGCAGGGTGTATGTAGCTAAACTAGTATCAGAGAAGCAAATTTTTAGGTAAGAAGGATGACTACAGACAAAGAACAACCTCAAAGAGAACAAAGAGTCAACTGAATATCAAGATTGAACAGTATTAGCAGCATAACACGAAAACATGTTAGACAAACAGGCTCACAATCCAAATAAGAGATTAATCTAAAATCACAGAGACTATAACACACTTCTCTCAGTAACTGACAGAACAGAAAGACACACCAAAAAATAAATACAGCTATGGAAGATTTGCACCACATTCTAAATAATTTGATCTAATGGACAAATAATATTTTTACACAAATAATGGGAGACTTTCACATTTGTCACCTGCACTCTCACCTGCAATGTATTTTCTAAAGTGCCTCTGTGCCATTTTTTCCCCCAGTGTTGCTGTAAAATTAAATAGCATAGCATGTTCATACCTCATGAAGAGAGAGTATGGTTGGCAAACAACTATAGAAGATATATGTCACTTGTGTGTAAAAATATGATATGTGGCACTGCACTCAACAAATGTAGAATATACTTCTTTTCATCTACATAAGGAAAAGTTATCCAAACAGACCATAGGCAGATCCACAAAGCAAGGCTCAACAAATTTCAGAGAATGAGTATCACAGAGAAAAACGTCTCTAGCTATAGTGTAATTGAACTAGAAATCAGTAACAGAAAGATAAAGAGAAAACTCCAAAATACTGGTTAATAAACCTCCAAATAAACCCTGAGTCAAAGAAAAACATCATAGTGAAAATCAAAACAAACTTTGAAACAAATAATAATGAAGATATGACATATTAAAATTGAGAAGTGCAGTGAAAGTAATGCATGGGGAGAAACAGACTTAAATGGATATATTAGAAAAGAAGACTTTAAATCAATGATCTAAGAATTCTTAACAAAAAATTAAAACAAAACAGTAAAGAAATGCAGAAAAAGAAGAAAATAATGCAAAAGGCACAAATTTTCAATGTCAGGAATGAAAAGAGATATAACCATATAGGTAGAGCACAATGGACAGCCTCATGCCAGCAACTGAAAAACATTAAATAAAACAAATTCCTTGAAACGTAAAATCATATACTTTTAAAAACAATGAATCTACCATTTAAAATATTACCACAAAGAATGGTCCAGGCCCAGATGTAAATTCTTCCAAATATTTGAAAAAGAAATGTAATATTAATTTACTACAACCTCTTTCAGAGAAAAGAAAAAGAGGGAACTATCTCAGCTTTTTGTCTAAGGCCAGCATACCTTGACATCAAACTGTAACAGAGTCATTAGTAGGCAGAAAAGTTGTATGCTGATCTTTCCTAAATATGCACACAAAATTCCTAAACAAGGATGCTAATACACTAAATCCAGAAGATCAAGTTGGTCATTCCAGGAATACCCAGTTGAATTAACATTTGAGAAGTCTTCAATTTAATTTACCACACAAACACAGTAACAGAGAAAACACAGGGTCAGCTCTATCCTACAGAAAACAATAGTGGATAAAATTCATAAACAATGGTGGAAATACTGAAAGCTTAACCCTAAGATGAAAATGATACAAATGACATTATCATCAGTTCTGTTTAACAATGGACCCAAAGCACAGTAAGGCAAAAAAGAGAGAACAAGTTATGAAGACCAGATTTGAAAAAATAAAAACTGTAACTATTTGCAAACCGTGTAATTATGTACACTGAAAATCAAAATGAATCTGAACTCTTAGTATTAATAAGTGAATGTAGTACGAAAGCTGCAGATAAGTAAAAAATTGACCATATATCCAAACAACAACAACTGATAATTAAAACTTAGGAGGTGGAGTCAAGATGGCAGACTAAACACATGTCTCCCTAAATCCCTCTGGAAACCAAGGCCTGAATTGATAATTAAACAGAGCCTTCTGGAAACCTAGGAGCTGTAGGACATGGACATAGGGCTGTCTACATGCTCTACATACTACTGAACAGGAAAGACCTTCTCTTTCGTGGACCCCAGCCCTTGTTGAGTCCCAGCTCTCATGGGCTGAAGGTAAACCACCACTGTAACTTTTCCTTTTCTCTGTCTTAGCTGGCAGGAGGGGCTGAGGTGACTGGCAGCAAGGCTCAGATGCAGTGCTGATGAGATCAGTACATGGAGTTGCTACATTTTGAGAGCCTGGCCTTGGAATCTGTGCAACTCAGCACCTCTGACCTCTCTCTCTTGGAATCTCTGAATCTCTGCCATTAATAGCCTTTTCCGAGGTGGGCAGGGAGCGTGTGTGGGACGCTATCTTGATTCACCAGGAGGTGGATATTCCTACAAGCTGGACATAATTCCCAGGCTGGGTGGCAGTGCCTGCCCAGAGAGCACCTTTCCAGCAATAAAGTAGTCTTTGAAGTAGAGGTGCTTACTTTGCCAGCTGGAAAGAGGGACTTGCACACCTGAAAGCCTCACTAATTTTGGAAGCTGTCAGATAACTTTTACCTTTCAGTGGAGAAATAGCTGTAGTGCATCTCTTCCAGCCTTTACTGTTTCACATTATAGGGTCAGCTGACAGTTCTGCACTGACTTTATAAGTGTGGCTGGGTCTTTGCCAATCAGGAGGGGAGCCTGCTACTCCAGAGATTCCACTGCGCCCCTCACTGGAGTACATGGAGGTGTCTTGTGATCAATTTCCTTTTCAGACTGAGCTTTAGATCCTGTTAAAGTAACACAGCAGAAACAAAACAACCTCAGGATGCCCTAAAAGTAACAAACGTTGGACCAGAACATTAGGAAGAATCCACCTAAGGCTACAGAAGGCTCACAAAAGAAAGATCCAAAGATCTTCCCAGCTGAAGAAGCCTTTCTGAAACTATCATAGGGCGAGTACAAAAGGATTGTATAGAGTCCCCTCCTAGACCTTATACAAAATGTAGCAGAGCAAAATGAAAAATTAAGCAAGCTGTTCGATCTGATGGAACACCAGTACTCTGAAATCCAATAGATCAAGAACAAAATCAAAGAGATAGAAAATTCAGTTCAAAGCCAAGAAAACAGAATGGATTGAATGGAAAATAGACTTTCAGACATGGAAGACAGAGCTACTGACTTCAGCATCTATGAGGAGAAATCAGAAAAAAGAAACAAGAAAAAATGAAGCATTAAGAAGCATGTGGGACTCTACTAAGAGGAATAATCTACAATTAATAGGAGTTCCTGAACTCCTCAGGTGGGACACCTGAGAACACAGAGTACTGGTACTGAGCTGCTGATAGAAAACTTCCCAGAAATTATGAAAGAAAAGAATACAGATATCCAAGATGCATATCGAACACCACCCAATGTAGATCCCAAAAGAAAGACTCCAAGACATATTATAATCAAGCTTAACAAAATGAAACACAAGCAGAAACTCTTAAAGGCAACAAGACTCAAAGCAAACCTAACACTCAGACAGAAACCATGTATGCTTTCACGTGCTTTCTCAGCAGAAACAAGGTTGGCACAGAGACAATGGGATGACACATTCAAAGCCTTGAAGGAGACAAACTTCTAACCAAGAATAAAATATCCTGGAAAATTATCTTTCAAATATGAAAATGAAATGAAGACATTTGTAGATAAACAGAATCTCAGAGATTTTGTAAAATCCAAACCAAAGCTACAGGAAATACTGAAAGAATCTCTTGGCTTAGAAGAACAAAACTATTAACGCTATATTTTAGGAGGAAATACAGGACACATCATCCAGATACCTATTCAGTTAGGGAAAGCTCCAAACTCAATCAAAGCTGTAATATTAAAAGAAGTGATCCAGTGATCATATTATGAAAACTATGATGCAATCATATTAAAAAGAAGGATGTACTGCAGTTGTTACAGTCCTTCCAGATGGAGAGAAAATTAATAAGACTTGTAGCAGTTAAAATTGGGTTCAAACAAACTATTAAGGGGGACCACAGGGGCAAAAGCAAAGCACAAAAAAGATGCAACATATCAAATGAAGAAACTAATCCAGGAGTCTCAACAACCACAACACCAACCCTGAAAAAGGTGAAAAATCAGCTCACAAAGACTGTCCCAGAACAGATTAACAAGAACAAAGAAAACATCAACACAAAAATGAACATATCACAAAGACAGCACTAAACACATATCTATCAATAATTACATTTAATGTAAATGGACTGAACGCTATAGTAAACAGACATCGAGTGACATCTTGTACCAACAGACACAATCCATCTATATGTTACCTACAAGAAACTCACCTCAGACTTCCAGATATGAACAAACTGAAAATTAAAGGATGGAAGAATATATATCAAGCTAACAGTGAACAAAGAAGAGCAGGTGTGACAATTTTAATCTCAGATAAAATCAACTTTAATGTAAAATCCACCATTGTGGACAAGGATGGACATTATTGCTGAAAGTTTCGATACACAAGCAGGACTTAACAATACTACCTATTTCTCTTAATATATAGACGAAACAAAGAAACAAAGGGCATCTGTGTCAGAAATGCAGAAGTAAAAATCTCCCTACTTGCAGATGATGTGATTCTTTACACACAGAGTCCAAGGAACCCATAAGTAAACTATTAGAACTAATAGAGGAGTTTAGCCAAGTAACAGGATACAAGATAAACATAAGTAAATCAGTAGGATTCTTTTATACCAATAGTGACATTATTAAGGATGAAATCACCAAATCAATTCCATTTAGTATAGTCCACAAGAAGATAAAATACCTAGGAATAAGTCTAACTAGAGAAATAAGAGATCTTTACAAAAACAACTACAAGACCTTACTACAAGAAAATAAGAGAGACTTTCATAAATGGAGTAATCTACCCTGTGCATGGATAGGAAGACTTAACATTGTGATAATGTCTATTTTACCCGAAGCAATTTACTTATATAATGCAATCCCAATACAAATTCCAGTGACATTTTTAATGAGAGGGATAAACAAATCATCACCTTTGTTTGGAAAAGGTAGAAACCTCAGATAAGTAAAGCACTATTGAAGAAAAAGAACACACTGGGCGGCCTCTCACTACCTGACTTTAGAACGTATTACACTGCCACAGTAATCAGAACAGCCTGGTACTGGCACAAAAAGAGACATACAGACCAATGGAACAGAACTGAGACCCCAAGGATGCCACCGTCCTCTTATGAATGGTTGATATTTGACAAAGGCCTAAGATTTTAAATTGTGGTAACAACGGTCTCTTTAACAAATGGTGTTGGCAAAATTGGATATTCATCTGCAAAAAACTGAAACAAGAGCCATATCTCACACCTCATACAAAAACCAAGAGAATTGGTTAAAAGACCTAATTATAAAAACTGAAATGATAATGATTATCCAAAATAAAATAAGATCAACAATGGAAGTTTTAATATACAATGTAGACAGACTTCAAAATCTGACAAACAAAGCACGATCGACAGAAGAGAAAACAGATAAATGGGAACTAATAATAATCAAACAATTTAGCTCATCCAAAGACTTCATCAAAAGAATGAAAAGACCACCTACAGTATGGGAAAAAATACTTGACAACTACATGTCAGACCAATGTCTGATCTCTATAATCTACACAGTATTACAAAATATCAACAAGAAAAGGATAAATAATCCTAATAAGTGATATGTGAAGGAGATAAACATTTCTCTAAAGAGGATATCCAGGAAGCCAAAAGACAATGCAGAATTGTTTACGATCATTGGCTATTAAAAAAGCTCAAACAAAAACTACAAAGAGATACCATCTCACCCCAACAAGCATAAAACAACAAATGCTGGAGAGGCTGTGGAGAAATTGGAACTCTCCTACATTGCTGGTGGGAATACAAAATGGTACAACCACTTTGGAAAACAATTTGGCGCTTCCTTAAAAAGCTGGAAATAGATATATCATTTGATCTTGTAATTCCACTGCTTGGAATTTATCCTTCAGAAACAAAGGTTATCACATGAACAGACACATGTACATGAATGTTTGCTGCAGCACTGTCCACAATAACAAAAAGTTGGAATCAACCCCGATGCCCATCAACAGATGAATGGATAAGCAAACTATGGTACACAGACTCAATTGGAACACTACATATGCTACAGTAAAAAACAATGACAATTTTAGAAAACATCTCATAACATGGTCTCCTTTGGAAGAGATCATGCTAAGTGAAATCAGTCAGTGTCAAAAAGACAAATTTTGTATGATATCCCTGTTATAAGGACTTAACAAGAGAATTATCCACAGAAGAAAATGACTGTGTTGGCTGCATGGGTGGATGGGGACTTGACGGTTTATCATAAAGGAGATAATGGATACATGTTAGAAATTCTATTCTTTTACTGTAATAAAAATAAATTTTTAAAAAAGCAATATTAAATATTTATGCACCAAATACTAGACCATCTAGATACATTGAAGAAACACTGACTACACTCAAAAATGAGATAGATTACTCCACAATAATAGTGGGAGACTTCAACACTCCACTCTCAATATTGGGCAGATTGTATAGAAAAAAGCTCAAAAAAGACACAGACGATCTTATTGACACAATTAACCAACTAGACCTCATCAAAATACATAGAAATTCCTATCCATCAGCAGACAACTACACCTCCCTCTCCAGTGCGGATGGACCATTTTCCAGAATAGACCATGTGTTAAGACATAAAGCAAATCTCAACAAAATCCATACCACTGAATTATCGCAAAAAATCTGCTCAGTCCACAGAAACACTAACGTGAAAATCAATAGCAGAGAAAACATAGTAAGTGGCACACATGGAAACTGAACATCTTGCTCAAAAAGTCATGGGTTATAGAAGAAATCAAGGATGAAATAAATTCATGGATTCCAACAAGAATGAAAACACTTCCTACCAGAACCTATGGGATACTGCCACAGCATTGCTCACAGGTCAGTTTATCTCTATAAGAGCACACATCCGGAAGCATGAAAGAACCCAAACCAAAGATCTAACCCTACAGCTAGAACAAGTAGAGAGAGATGAACAGAGGAACCCCTCAGGCACCAGAAGAAAACAGATCATAAAGATTAGAGCAGAACTAAACAACTTAGAGAAGAGAACAACTGAAAAAGTTGAAAATACCAAAAGCTGTTTTTCTAGAAAAGATCAATGGAATTGAAAAATCACTGGCTAAACTTACTACAGAAAAACTGGAAAGAAATAACCCAAATAAGAAGTGAGAGGAGAGTTGTCACAACAGATCCACCAGAAATCAAGAATATCATAAAAGACTACTATGAAAGACTGTACTCTAACAAATTTGAAAAACCTAGAAGAAATGGACAAATTCCTTGATTCATATCACCTACCAAAATTATCACAAGGTGAAGCAGAACACTTAATCTATCACAAAGGATGAGGTTGAAAAAGCCATCCCAAAACTACCAACCAAAAAATGCCCTGGCCCAGATGGCTTCACCACAGAATTCTACCAAGCTTTTAGAGAAGAGTTATCTCCAGTACTACTGACACTATTTCACAGTATAGAAAGGGATGAAATACTCCCAAATTCATTCTACGAAGCCAGAATAACCCTGATACCAAAGCCAGGGAAAGACCCAAAAAAAGGAGAACCACAGACCAATTTCACTGATGAATTTAGATGCAAAAATCTTCAACAAAATTCTTGCCAATAAAATACAACAACATATCAAAAAAATAAATCATCACGACCAAGATGGATTCATACTAGGGATGCAAGGCTGGTTCAACATCAGAAAAATAATGTGATCAACCACATAAACCACCAGATTTTGTCCATTGATGCAGAAAAGGCATTTGATAAAGTCCAAAACCCATTCATGCTAAAAACTCTCAGTAGAATAGGAATAGATGGCAAATTCCTCATGCAATAAGGGCCATTTATAAAAAGCCAACTGCCTACATTCTGAATGGAAACAGATTGAACCAGTTCCCCTTGAGAACGGGAACTAGACCAGGATGCCCTCTCTCACTTCTCCTATTCAACATTATACTAGAAGTTCTAGCCAGAGCAATTGGACAAGACCAAGAAATAAAGGGCATCTTCACTGGCAAAGAAGAAGTAAAAATCTCTCTATTTGCAGATGATAAGATTGTATATGCAGAGAATTCTAAAGAATCCATAAGTAAGCTACTCAAATTAATAGAAGAGTTCAGCAAACTGTCAAGATACAAGATAAACATAAGTAAATCAGTAGGATTCCTTTATACCAAACAATGATACTATTAAAGAAGAAGTCACTAAATCAATACCATTTACTATAACCCCCAAGAAGATAAAATACCTAGGAATAAATCTAACCAGAGAAATAATAGACCTTTACAAAGAGAACTATGAAACCTATCCTACTCATGGATAGGAAGACTTAACATTGTGAAAATGTTTATTTTACCCAAAGCAATTTACTTATATAATGCAATTCCAATACAAATTCCAGTGACATTTTTGAATGAGATGGAGAAACAAATCACCAACTCTGAAAACAGAAGAAGCCCTGGATAAGAAAGCACTACTGAAGAAGAACACACTGGGAGTCCTCTCACTACCTGACTTTAAAACCTATTACACTGCCACAGTAGTCAAAACAGCCCAGAGAGACAGACAGATCAACAGAAAAGAATTGAGACCTCAGAGATGACACCACCTGCCTATGAACAGTTGATATTCGACAAAGGCCCTAAGACATTAAACTGGGGTAAAAACAATCTCTTCAACAAATGGTGCTGGCAGAACTGGATATCCATCTGCAATAAACTGAAATAAGACCCATATCTCACACCTTATACTAAAATCAACTCAAGCTGGATAAAAGACCTAAATATCAAATCTAAAACAATAAAGCTCATCCAAGAAAAATTAGGATCAACAATGGAAGTTTTAACACACAACATGGACAGACTTCAAAGTCTGACGAACAGCATAATCAACAGAAGAGAAACTAGGTAAATGGTATCATCAACTGAATTCTGTCCCCCTAAAAATAGGTATAGCCACGTGACCACGATTCTCTGCATTCTATGATTGTCCTCCATTTCGTGATTTTGCTGTGCTCTTAAAGGATTATGGTGGGACTGTAAATCTCTTTATAAGATCACCTCCCTGCTCCACTGTAAAGGGAGTTTCCTGGGAGTATGGCTTGCCCTGCCCTTAATCCTTTCATCCTGCAAGAGATACAAGGAAAGGGAAGCAGGCAGAGAATTGGGAACATCACACCACCAAAAAAGCAGCACCAGGAGAAGAGTGCGTCCTTTAGATCTGAGGTTCCTGCACCAAGATGCTGCCTGGACAAAGACTAATGGAATACGGGACCTTCCTGCAGAGCCAACAAGGGGAAAAACCTTCCCCTGGAGTGGACATCCTGAATTTGGACTTGTAGCCTACTGGACTGTATAAGAATAAACCTTCCTTTGTTAAAGCCATCGACTCTGTGGTATTTCTGTTAGAGCAGCAATAGCTGACTAAAACAAGTGGGAACTACCAAGAATCACTTTTGCTTATCTAAAGACTTTATCAATAGAATTAAAAGACCACCTACAGAATGGGAAAAAATAAAAATATTTGACTATATGCAGACTGATGTCTGATCTCCACAATCTGTAGGGTACTACAAATTATCAATAAGAAAAAGATAAATAATCCAATTAAGCAATGGGCAAAAGAGATGGACAGACACTTCTCTAAAGAAGAGATCCAGGCAGCTGAAAAACACATGCGGACATGCTCACGATCATTAGCTATTAAAGAAATTAAAATCAAAACTACAATCAGATAACATTTCACCCCAACAAGGTTAGCCAAGATCCAAAAAACACAAAACAAGAAACGCTGGAGAAGCTGTGGAAAAAGTGAAACTCTCCTGTACTGTTGATGGTATTACAAAATGTTACAACCTATTTGGAAAGCAATCTGGCGCTTCCTTAAAAAGCTGGAAATAGATGTATCATTTAACCCAGTAATTCCACTGCTTCGAATATACCCTACAGAATCAAGGCCATTCACACCAACTGATACATACACAAGAATGTTTACTGCAGCACAATCCACAAGAGCAAAAAGATGGAATCAACGCAGATGCCCTAAAGCAGAGGAATGGATAGGTAAACTATAGTATATATACTCAATGGAATACTATGCAATGATAAAGAACAATGATGATTTTAGGAAACATCTCATAACCTGGTTTCAATTGGAAGACATTATGTTGAGTGAAAGTAGTCAGCAGCAAAAGGACAAATATTGTATGAGTCCCCTACAATAAGAACCTAAAAACAGACTCATGCATAGAAGAAAAGACTCTCTGATGGCTGCAAGAGTGGGGAGGGAGGGAAGAAGAGGGTAGGGTATTGATTAGATAGTTGATACAGGTCAGGTGAAATCAGTGACAGCACACCTTAGAAAGACCAGCAATATTAACTAGACTTCAGCGTAACATGATTACTCCTCCCATCTTAACCCAACAGTGCAAGAACGAAGTAGCTAGGGTGGGGATCTGAGGACCATGCTGTCAGGGAATATTGAGACTAATTGGCATAATCAGCCTATTGCTAAGAGACACTTCTGCACCCCAAATTGGTGAGTGGGTCTTAAAAACTGCCAAGCTGCCATATGACATACACCAAATGGTCCCAACTCAGCAGGAATAGATGATCTCCAAGGACAACAATGACATGGGGCAAAGGGAACCCAGAAGACAGAAGGACCCACGAGAGTGGGTGACTACATCCACTTGTGACCAGAAGAACCGGATATTGCCCGGCCACCACCAGTGATAGTTGTGATGGGGCTCATGAAGTTGATTCTCACTGGCAACACGAAAATAAAAAGGGGAGCGGAGCATCAATACTGGTCCTGATGCTGTCCCTGTCCATAAATCATAAAGGAGGTCACCTCTTCGCACAGAAATGGATTGGACTTGGTGACACAGAGCTATCACATCATGTGTATTCTTTATGGTTCTACGCATTTTTAGAATGTCATCCAGCTGACGTCTTACTGGACATCAGAGACACGGTGGAGAGGAGAGGATAGGAGACTGCTAAGCGGATATGACAAGTACAGAACGGAGAGGAGGAGTGTGCTGTCACTGGGCAGGCAGAGCAGTGGGAGCTGCTCATTGGCAGGTATGCAAATTTATATGCAATTGTATATTTTCACGCAATCATCATCATCATAATAATAAAGCTAGCAAGCAACCACCTAAGTAGTATCATTTTGTTCCAACCCATGTGGAGCAGAGCAGAATGAAAGACATCAAAGACATACAGAAAACAGGAGCCCAAGAGACAGACAAGGTTGTATAATCCAGAGACTACAACACTATACGACCACAACAACTAGAGATCTCTGGCCATTAACAATGACTGTCCTGACAGGGAACATAACCTAGACTCCCTGACACAGTGAAAGAAAAAGGAATGTGCAGAACTAGAACTTTATTAAAAGACCAGACTTGATGGTCTGACAGACTGGTGGGTCCCTGGAAGACACGGTGACCAGACTCTTTGTTATCCCTGGGCTGAAATCAGCCCCAAAGGCTAGCTGTCAGACTAGAGTAGACTGGACTAGACTGAAAGACGTAAGTGATACTGCTGAGAAGTGTGCTGCTCGGCTGAAGCAGCTATGTGAGCCTAAATGAGCAGCTCCTGGAGATGAGCTGAGAGGGTGGGGCGAGACAGGAGTTGGTTGAATGGACCCAAGAAATACAAGGTGCAAAGGAGGAGTGTGCTGTCACAGGTGGGGAGAGCAGCTAGGGTTACACAGCAGTGCGTGTGCAAAATGTGTATGACAAACTGACTTGGTTTGTAAACTTTCACTTAAAGCACAATAAAATATTTTCTAAAATTCCAAAAAAAAAAAAAAAATGCCACAACTCTAAATTAAAACTCAGTGACCAGGTATTTGTCCTAAAATGAAATAAAATATAGGAACTATATATCAGAAGACAAAGCCTATTGTATTACTGAGATCAATGACCCTTCATAGCTTGATATGGATTCCAGTGACTAATTCCCATTTAAAATAAATAACATCTGTTCAAGTCAAGATAAATCCTCCACGAGTATGTTTTAACCTCCACTGCACATGTAGATTTTTCTTTGTCCGAGATTATGAATTCTTAAAAATTGTAAGCATCTAATTGCATTACCAAGCTGTAATTAAGAAAATAATAACCATTATGTTAAATACTGTTAGACTCAAGTATGGGACCCACTCTGGTACAAGGCTGAGATGACTGAAATTTCAAAATTAAAAAGTGCTTTATTTTTCTCCATAATACTTACCCTGTAAAATTATTTAATTCCAAACATATCTGAAGAGATCAATGTTTTAAATATTTTGGACATGAAAATATAATCTGTTGCACTTAAGTTTAACTCACTATAGTGTTTTCAAATATGTACATACACTTAACTAAATCTACTACAAAATATTCAAATATTGATTTTTTTCTTCTGCTTCATCTCTCCCTTCTGGGTTGTTAACTGAAAGGGAGCTAGTATTATCGCCAAGCCAAGCCAAGTGCTGTCGGTAGCCTCATTTTAATGACTAGTAGCTATCATTCCAGAAGAACATACAGAACTGTACTGCCTATGAAAATTATTACTTAGGATCAAACTCAACTTCCTAAAACATTTTTGTGTAGATTATCAAAAGCTCATTTGCAGTCCTGTTATAAGAATAAAATGACTTAAACGCTTATGTATACTTGATGGATATTATATTTGTCATTTAAAAGCTAAAATTGATGTTAACATCTTGAATTAAGCACTAAAAAATGACCACTGCTTCAGCAATTCCCTTCTTTTAAAGACAGTTATAAGCATATATTGGTAGTTTGCTTTCCTAATTCTTTGTTTGTTTGTTACCCTTAACATAATGAGAAATAAGAAATAGGGGACTTACAGAGAATCTGCCGTAACAGGTGCACCTCTTAGAAATGCAGATTTTTCTTTTTTTCAATCTGCACCTTGTCTTTTCTACTTGCAGACCAAGAAATGTGCTTATTTTCCTGTGAATTTACAAAAATGCTGTAAAATACTCTCTGGAACAGGTCCCAAATATGAAATGCAAAGATGGATAGGATGCTGAGAGTATTCAATAAAATATAGCACCCAAAATGGTAGCAATCGCAGAAGACAAAACAAACACACAAAAAAAATGACTTCATACATAGCAGGACTACAAGTCTGGAACCAAGGGAGACCTCTTTTTCCATAAACTGTTTCATGAAACACCGATTAGAGCACAGCTCTGAAGCATTACTCAACAGCAAACCCTTGCACAGTAACTGATGGTGGCACTATGATTACTGATCCTTATTTGAAAGTTAATTGAAGAAACTGAGCTGCGGGTTCAAAGGGAGTTACCTCAACGTGACACTACTATTTTGGACATAAAGTCACTCCTTGCTCTTACAGTAAATGAGATACAAAAGGGAGCATTATGTTCTAAAGGTGAAAAATTTTCAGATGGAATAAACAAAATTTTCCATTTTGTATGAGAACAACCTTTCATGCATGCAAACATCTACTACACACACACACAAAAAAATGTCCAAGATATTGGGCACTAGGTGATGGTGACAGTCAGACAATATTCCTTCTATAATTACTGAAAAGTTGTTTGTCACTGTCGCGTCAGTTCTGACGTCTCCTGGTATCATGCGCGCAGAGCAGAACAAGGTTTACAAGGCAGATCCTGCAGAAGTCAGTCACCAGGTCTGTCTTCTGAGATGCTTCTAGGTGGATTAGAATTTTAAACATTGGTCTAGCAGTTGAGTACCTAACAGCTGGTACCACCCAAGGACTATCCAGGATACCTATCCTATCAAGTTAGTCCATTACACTTTATAGTTCACTTTATAGTTCACTGAGAAAGAGCACCTTGCTTTCTAGCTATGAATTAATGGATAGCAAAGCAGGCAGTGACTGGAACTTATATGTTCTAGATATCCTTAAAGCAGCCTTTGATGATCACTGGCTGATAAATTAAAATCTAAAAGGTATTAAAATAAAAACTCCGTAATGTAAGAACATTTAATGATTTATTCAGAGTAATTAAAATGTAAACTTCTTTCACCTGTCCTGTTATAGATCCACAAGAACAGTTTCAGTTATTGGTAGCACATTTGTCTTAAAATTCCCCTGAGCTAAAGACGATCAGCTATCAAGCACAAACTCAAAAGGCAAGCCAAAAAATACTTAAATCTAGAGAAGAAAATGAATTAAAGTATATATAACACTCTTGACTTCCCCCTTTTGATATTTAGGAAGATGTATACGAATGATCAACAATCTACTGAAAGCAATACTGATTAGCATAACTTGTTAAATGACAAAGTCAAGTTCGAAACTGCAGACTTAATGCTTCCGACTCGACGGCACTTGACTTGGCTATGACATTGTCAGCTTAAGTGAAGAGCCAACTTTGTAGGTTATGCTGTTTTATAATGTTCTAGTGTTCACTCAAAGCTGCATCTATGAAGGTTTTATTCACTCTTGAATCTATATCACAAAATACACTTAATAAAATCAGTCTACAAGGCATTGTTGTTGTTTAGGTGTCAGCAAGTTCATTTTGTTCTAATGTACAACAGAACAAAATACTGCCCTGTCCTGTGCCAGGCCTACAAATGATGTTATGCCTTGAGCCCATTTTCGAAGCCACTGTATCAATCCATCTTATTAAGGATCTTCCTCTTTCTCATTGACCCTGTACTTTACCAAACACGATATTCTTCTCCAGAGACTTGAGAACATGTCCTCACACCATGTCCAAAGTTATGTCATCCTTGCTTCCAGAGAGCACTCTGGTTGTACCTCTTTTCAAGTCAGAACTGTCCATTGTTTTGCCAGTCCATGATATATTCAGTATTCTTCTCCAATACCACAAGTCAAAGGCATCAGTTCTTCTGCCTCCCCTACTGTCCAGCTTTTACAAGCCTAAGATGCTACTGAAAATACTGTAGCTTGGGTCAGGTGCACCTTAATTTTCAAGGCGACATCTTTGCTCTTCAACACTTCAAAGAGGCCTTTTGAAACCGATGTGCCCAATGCAACAAGTTTTTAGATTTCTTGACTGCTGCTTCCATGGGCATTGATTGTGGATCCAAATAAAATGAGATCCTTGATAACTTCCACCTTTTCTCCATTTATCATGATGCTGCTTATTGGACAAGGCATATTAAACTTAAATAAAATGTCAAGCTCAGACAGTACAATGCAGAATACTTTGCAATAATCTATTTCCTCACGGTGTGAATCACTTAAGAAAGTTCTTGATAAAACAGTAGATTTTTTTGTTCATGTACCATATAAAATCTGTCTACAAGACAACACCTGATCACACCTGTATAGGTCTATAGTCATATTTTTAATTATTATTATTATTATTATTTTAATTATATATTATTTTATTATTATTATATTTTCTTATTAGAACTCTTTAATGTAGAATACTTTGTGTATATTTTAGAAACTAATTTTTTAATGCCTAAATGATGTGAAATCTTTACAAATGTTGCTCAGTGAAAAGACTCAAGTTTTTTCCAATGTACATTAGGGTAAGGGTGAGAACATAATTTGATGCTAAAAAATGTATACAGTTTCTCTTTAAGCCTTCTTTCATTATTGTTAGAATTTTTTTTTTCCACTAATACATATTAGGTCCTATCATGAGGTAAAATACAAAAGGATTCTCTAACTTACCCCTGAGTTTCCAGTGTGACTATAATTTCAAATATGATTTGTTCTTATTCATACTGTTTGATCTTTCGTGAGAATATCTTGGTTTTTATTATTATTTGGGAGGGGTGGAGTGTCTATGATAGATTATGAAGGAAAAAAAAAAGCACAAATTCTTTCCGGCTTCACTTATCAAGAGCAATAATCCATTTCCTCACACTATGAATGACTTAAGAAAGTTCTTGGCAAAACAGTAAATATTTTTTGGTCATGTACCACATGACATCTGTTCAGACAACAGCTAATCACACTTGTATAGGTCTATAGTCAAATATATATTTTTTAAATTTCACTCTTATTAGAATTTGTCTTTAAAAACAACACAGGAAAAGATTTGATTTTTAAAAATCTATCCTATAATTATTCACCCAGGAAGTACGAGCATGACCTATATGAACAGGGCTCCAAAGGGGGTTTCCACTTTCATCTCTGCATGACTCCCACTACAGGGCACACAAAAAACTGCCTTTGAGGGCTGGTAACACAGACCTGCGCAGCGTCCAGAGTCTGCTGACTGCGAGTCTCACAGTCTGTATTTGGAGCCTGCTGGGTACTGGCCTCTGGGACCGGACCCTTCTCTGAACTTTGTGTCTTGTGCTGTGCTAGTCTGTCAAGTTCATGATCATCTTGGCTATGTAGTAATAAGGCTGTTCAGATACCAAGATCTCAGCCTTGCTTTGGGGCTTCAGCTGACTCATGCAGACAGTGGTCTGTCACACACACTCAGCTTATAGGATGTGCTCTCCATCCTAGACCAAACATCACTTCATCTATATTGAGTGTTCACACAACATCCAAATCACATAGCGTCCTATTTCATGGAACAACAAGTCATGGACATGAAGGGACAGATGGCTATAATTTTATCAAATGTTGACTTCTACATATTTTCAATACTCTACATTTCAAAACACGAAGTGGACAGAAAGCACTTCTGTTACATAACACGGTACAGTGGTTGTCTCAAGGAACAGCACTTGTGTTACTGTTTGAGTTGCAAGCTGAACTAGCTGCTTCTTTCATGAATACCATATTCCTTGAAAAAGTGACTAAAAATCAAACCATGATTATTCATAGTTCGGTATTTGGCAGACAGTTTCCTGAAAATGAACAAAGTCATCCAGTCATTTCAGGGAAAACAACTGACAGTAATTGCTGCCAATGACAGAATTTGGGTTTTCAAGTGTAAAGGAGAATTTCAGAAAACTCATGTCTGCCACCCTGAACATAATACCATTCCATAACTTAAAGACTTTATTGATCAAATTGGAAGTGATATTAGAAAATGTTAATTATTTTGCAGTCTATGATGAAAAGTGAAATAGGACAACATTTGGAAGATCTACATAATTCATTGAACCAGTATTTACCAAATGAGCAATGTAATATAAAATTAGGCATGGATAAAAAAAAAATTCAAAGAGCTGGGTAGACAAAGAGCTTCTACTGCATTAGAGTAAAAATTGTTCATTGATCTAATTCTGAGTCAACAAACTTTTAAGAAACTACCATGAGTCTGGTACACTATCAAAGAAGGGTATTTACAATTCTCTGAAAAGTCTATACAAGACACTTTCCCAGCTATGTAACTGTGTGAGGCCGATTTTCTTTCTTTACACGGAGTAACAGCAAATCCAAACGGAAGCAGGTGTGGGAATCTAGCAGTCTTCTGTTAAGTCAATCATGACAGAGATGTGCAAAAATGCAAAATAATGCCCTGTTCTCACTAATCTCTAAAATATGTGATGCATTTATTACTGTTATTGTAAATGAATTGATATTTACAATATTTCTCAGTATTACTTTTTGAAACAGTAAATGCTGGTGGATACAACTCAAATACATGAATGCTCCGACGCCCTACACAATTTTTTTTAAACAGGCGTGAGACCAAAAAGCTTCAGAACTACTGTCTTAGAATATTAAACTTGAACAGGAAGAGGAAAGAACAAGAAAATGAAGTCATACTGACTGCTTGGTAAGCACAGGGCTTATTGACTTAGACTCTAGATCTCTATTATTTAGTTTTCTTTTTACGTCTATAGAAAGAGAGAGAGAGAGACTGTGAAGATAAAACTGTAGCTATTTCTCATTTATCAACTGTCTCGTAATATGACAATTCACATTTATGACAAGAGCAAAAATTCTACTATCTGGCTATTTTGTGCATTAACAATGTATGCCTGGCAGTAACATAAACCAAGTTATGAGGCAAGAGTAACACTAGCTGTGATGGTTAAGGTTTTGTGTTAACTGGGTCATGATTCTCAGTAGTTTTGCAGTTATGTGATGATATAGTCATCCTCTATTTTGTGATTTGGTGTAGTCATCTTCCATCCAGTTATCTGATGTAGTCATCCTCCATCTTCACATAACACAGAGTTCTCATAATGAACTGATCTTTAGAACCTGATCATGTCAATCAGAGAGGAGAGTAATTACTTTAAGAAATAAGCATGCTCTTTGGATCTGACTCGACGGCACTTGGCTGGCTTAATATCACCTGCTAATAAATATCAGTGCAAGAATACAAATCTGGGTTGTGTCTGTCTCTAAATCTTACTAGACCACAATGCCACAGTCTGAGAACAGATAATCTAAGAAAGGCTGCAAATGCCTCTGTGTCTCCATTTCCCTATATATACAATAAGGAAAATTTAACAGTGCTCACTTTATAGTGGAAACCCTGGCGGTGTAGTGTGTAAGTGCTACGTCTGCTAACCAATGTGTTGGCACTTCAAATCCATCAGGCACTCCTTGGAAACTCTATGGGGCAGTTTCTCCTTACAGCTATAGGGTCACTACAGATCAGAAGTGACCCTATGGCAGTGGGTTGGGTTTTTTTTTTTTGGTTTTACTTCATAGTACTGTTGTAATGATGGAAAGGTTAATTAAATGCATGACAGTTCCTATGAGAACTAGAACATGTAAGTAAGCTCTCCATATATAATAATTATTGTTGTCAGCTGCTGTCTAGTTGGCCCCAGCACAATACAATCTTGTTCGAAAAATGTAATACAAACATTACAATTATCATTCTAATACAAAGAGGTTTCCTTGGCCAATTTTGGAAGCAGATTACAAGGTTTTTCTTCCTAGTTTAACTTTGTCTGAAACATGTTCTGTATCCCTGTAACATACAAGCGTCCAGTGTTGGATAGATGATAGCTTTACTTGAGGTACACTGGCCAGAAATTGAGCCAGGGTATTCTACCACTTCATCTCCACTGCCCTAAGGTAAGGATTACCCATACCCACTGCGATCAAGTCTACTGCAATTCACAGCAGCCCTAAAGAACAAGGTAGAACTAATGCACAGAGTCTCCTACGCTCTGCTACAGAAGCAGTGTCCCATCTTTTGCCCATGGAGAGGCTGGTGGGTTTGAACCACTGACCTTCTGATTGACAGTCAAGTGCTTAACCACTGTGCCATCAGGGCTCTTAAGTAAGCATCAATATATGTTAGTTTCAGCATGGCAGCTAAGAGAAAACAAGAGTTTATCAAAATCAAAGTACCTTCAGTTATTTGGCTAATTCATTTATAAGAACAATTAGTCCTGTCGCAAGAAAAGACAAACAACAGTTCAGAATATTTAAGATATTCTACGAATATTCATGTATTAGTTTCTTAAGCAATCATTTACTTTGAGGAAAGATCCACATTAGGTACTAGATAATCAGAGATTAAGTTGGCATAGGTTTTTTCTGAAAAGTACTGAATGGATCCCCAACAAACCTCAGATACAATTAATTCTCAAGTTCATTTTTCTGCTCGCTCAGAAGAAATGGCAAGTGGAGCACAGCATATACGCCACGGTCTAGGCATGTGTGTTTATGTCTATTTGCAGAATGTTTTTTCTTTATTTAAATCTCAACACTTCTGTGTTTTTGTAGTCAAGTTTCCAAGGGGAAAAATGAAAATTAAAGAATGTAGATTGACCAAAGATAATAGTCTTATCAAAGAAGGTCTAAATTTTCTAAATCAAAGGGAAGCAGGTACCAAAATGGAATAAAATAAACCAGTTTAAGTGCCAACAAAACAGTTGTTCCAAAATAGGAAATTCAGACCAACAACCTGCTAGAATTTTTACACTCTCTTTCCTAACAGATCCACATTTCCAGAAGACAAATACAACTGGTTTGCCATTCACAGTCTGCAAAACAAAACACAAAACTTAGAGATGAGCATCTTTACACAGAAATGATCACCAAGACTGATGGTGCACAGTCCTATGACCTGTCCATTTCGCCATTATCTTAACTGAATTTACTTTGCCTTTAAAATCTACCTTAATTCTAAATACATTTATAAAAGTTTTGGTTTATACTGAGAAAAGCTCTTTGATTAACATTTTATTGTGTTTTTCATGAATGTTTACACAGCAGTCTAGGTTCTCATTCAACTATTCCTATACAAGTTGTTCAATGACATTAGTTTCATTCTTTACAACGTGGGTGAATATTCTCATCGTTTCTGTCTGGTTGTTCCCTTTCTATTATTCCAGTTTCCCTGCTTCCTTACATTCTTACCTTCATTTTAATTCTTGACTGTTCTCACCTAAGCCAAGTGCCATCGAGTCGGATCCGACTCATGGCGCTAGGTGATTTTTTTTAAAGGAGCACAGTATTCCAAGAGCACAATACTCATTATTTTGTGACCCCATCTGTTATTTGTCTACAGATGACATGAGGTGTAAGTTTCAGCTCAACGTTTAAAGAGTATCTTAAGGTATTATCTAGGAAGCCTTAGTGGAGCAATGGTTAAGTGCTACATCTGCTCACCGAAAGATTGGCAGTTCAGATCTGCCAGGAGCTCCTTGGAAACTCTATGGAGCAGTTCTACCCTGACCTATAGGGTCGCTATGAGTCAGACTCAATTTGACGGGTTTGGTTTGGTGGGCTAGTGTAACATCTGGGGGAGTCCTCCAGTCTTAACCAGCCTAGCAGGTGTGTTTGTATACACACATATGTATGTATGATGTATATATCTACACATGTATGTACACATGTGTGTGTTTATAAATGTGTGTTCATATATATACACACAAATTTATATATATATGTATATATAAACAGTGTTAAGTGTGTTTTAGGAATTTCCTTAATTGTCTTTTGTTCTAATTTGTTCTTTTATATAAAGAAAAGTGAGGATTTGGAAACTTTGTAAATTAGAAGTGAAAAAGCATCGGCTTCAGGATCAAGCAGAAGGAGGTTCCCTCACTAGGTCTGCTGAAGTAGCTGTGTGGTCATAATTAAATTACATAATCTCTCTAAGCTCCAGTTCTGCCATTGGGAATGCAGGGACAAAACATAGCTTGTACATCTAAAGGACTGGTTAAAGGAAACAAAGTTTTAAGCACATAAAGCCTTCTTTAAAGATTTTGTTGTTACTGCTATTGTTGATACAGTTTCAAATAGAAAATAGTCCCTACCATTCTTAAATTCTTGGGTTAAAAACCTCATTTAAGTTATACCCATTTCACATTTTCCCCCTCTTCTCCAAAGACCATTTCAAGTCTGTAAAAAAAAAAAAAAAAAAAAATCATACAATTAACACCATTTTCTGTTTTAGACACACATGCATACCCAATTGCAAGATGGTGTTGCATTTTAATCCAGCACTGTATAAAAAGCTTGCACAGTGCCTTCTTGCCCGGGATAAAACAAGAATTTTAGTCCCTTCAAGGGCTCTATATTTACAAACTTTTAGTTTAAGGAACAAACATTTAAAAGCTGTTATTGCACCAAAAATAAAGTATTCCAAATTCCTACAGTAAATAAACTTTATGGTGAATGTGAAAACATAAGACTCACTCTTCTTTTAACTTCTCCTAGATAATGTACATTAAAGTCTCAAAAAAAAAAAAAAAAGACATTTTCCCATTAGGCAGGCTGCAATGCTCTACAGCAAACTACAATCCTTTTGGGAGGCAGGAAAAAATGTTTCATGTTGACTAGCAATATCAACTGTGAAGAATTCCATTCTATTTTTAGATAAGTCCTGCTAATAGGATAAAAGCAGGCTTGCTTTCTTTCTTCTCCACCCTCTCCATCAGTAGTAAGTCATAATTCAACCTAGGCTTTCTTGGGAGACAGTGGTCATTGTCCCTCTACTGAGAATAAGCCTACAGATGAATCATCTTCATTTCAGTCACAAATTAGAGACTGCAGGTGGGAAGTTGTTTTTGTCCTTTATAGAAGTAATAAAATAAAGTCAGGAGAGTTCAGGCATTTCTTTTCTTTGAAACGTGAACCACATAAAACAACATCATTCTGATAACCAAAGTCAAAATGGAACGAGATGGCCAGTTATTAAAATTTCCCAACTTTCCATCAATCTGAAAAATATCCATCGTCAGAGTTGTTGATGTTACTGTTTAACAGCAGCATATCTCAACCCTTTGGCCATGGACTTGTTACAGCAACCTTACAAATAGGTAGCTACTGACTAGAGAGTCCTCAGGCAGTGCCCCAGGATGCTGTGTTGCATCTGACATGCTTTGTTGACATCAGATATTTGAAAGGAAGTGATCCTCTGGAGGATATCCTGATTGTATGTTTCTCTGGGTTTTCTAACATTTGCTCCTGTTTTAAGAAAGCATCAGTGAGGAAAAGAAAAAAAATACATGTTATATATCATCTCATGTATCGCCTCAACTGAAAGCCATCACTAATTAGGATGTATACTGTCAGGAAGATGAACAAAACATTCATTTGGAAAACAATTTCATATTAATAATTGAAGGTCATATCCATCAGAAGGAAACCCTGGTGGCATAGTAGTTATGAGGTGCAGCTGCTAACCAAAAGGCTAGGTGACTCTTTGGAAACCCTACGGAGTGGTTTTACTCTGTCCTGTGGGGTCACCATGAGTCAGAACTGACATGAGAGCAATAGGTTTGGTTGGATTTGGTTTGGGGTGCCTACCAGAATGTCATTAATACCCTAACCTTAGTAAATCCTTCATAATCTGGCTCAAAAGTTTTCTCTCCTGCTGACGAACCATACATAATCTACTGCTCTGATAATAAGAGTCTCTACATGGCTATCTACGAGGGTTTCTCCATCTTGGTACTGTGGACACTGTAGATTCAATAATTCTTTGTTGTGAGGGTCATGCTATACACTGAAAAGTGTTTTAAAAGAATTTCAATTATTTCATTAGGTACCAATAATGACAACTATTTGTATCAATCAAAAATGTCTCCAGGATACACTACTGAGGTCGACTCTTTGGGCAACAATGGATGGGACTAGGGGACACGATGTGACCATATGGTACATGTTACTTTATGGTTCTACACATTTACAGGATGGTGTCCTACTGGTCTGCTTCTAGATGGGAGAGAAGAGGGTAGAAAGGAGAGAACAGGAGCTTGTTAAGAGGATACAGCAAGTTCAGAATGAAAAGGAGGAGCGTGCTGTCACTGGGCAAGGAGAGCAGAAGCAGCTGCAGATAGGCGGGTGGGCAAAATTAATTTGGATTGTATATTTTCACTTAACCACAATTTAAAACAAATGTCTTCAAGAAGATAGAAGAGCGTCAAAGACACAAGGAAAGTGTGAGGCCAACAGACAGAAAGCGCCATGTATACCAGAGACTAAATCAACAGGAGACAAGAACTAGATCAGCCACCACAGGAGAGATGTTGAGGGCAGAAACTGAACTCTGATAGAAAGCATCAGACTTCATGATCTGACAGACGGGAGGGTCTCTGCAAGACATATCTCCCTGGACTCTCTGTTAGCCCAGAACTGGAACCATTCCAGAAGCCAACTTCTTAGACAAAGACTGAACTGGTATATAAGACGTCAAACGATAACGGTAAAATGTGTGCTTCCTGGCTTGGGCAGATACAGGAGACTAACTAGGCAGCTTCTGTTTGGAAGTAAAAGGAGACCACAGAGGGAGACAGGAGCTGGCTAAAAGGACACGGAAAATACAGAGTGGAGGGGAGGAGTGTGCTACCACATTGTGGGAACAGCAGCTAGGGTCACATGGCAAAGTATGTATAAGTTTTTTGTATAAGAAACTGATTAACTGTAAGCTTTCACTTAAAACACAGAAAATCAATTCAAATTTAAAAATTAAGGGAAAAAAATGTCTCCAGGCATTATCAAATGTCTGCTGGGAAGGGGTGTGCAAAATCCTCCCCAACTGAGAGTAATTGCTCCACCCCTTGTAAACACTGGTCCCTCCACTTGAAATATTGCAGACCCCACATCTGTGGGAAAGTCCTTCCCATTCTTCAAGCCCCAGATTACATGTCACCTGCAGTGTACAGTTCTCTTCCAGTCAAAGTAGCTCATTTCTTCTTATATCGCTCATCTCCTTGTTTTTCTGTTTAATAACATGTATTCTCTTTTCCTCTCTCAATATTGAGACACTCTATTATGGACTGAACTGTGTCCCACAAAGCATGAGCTGTAAATCCTAAGGCCCTACATCTGCACATGTAATCCTCTCTGGAGACAGGCTTTGTTATTGAGACAGCATTAGGCTACACTGTGTCTTCAGTCAATCTCTTCTGAGATATAAGAGATTAAACAAGCAAGCAAGCAGGGCAGAGATGGAGGAAGAGAGAGGCCAAGCCACAAGAAGATTGCCCTGGAGCAGAAGCTCAAAAGAGACAAGGACTTTCCTTCAGAACAGACAGAGAGACAGTGTGCCCAGAGCCTCCACCCTGAATTCAGACTTCTAGCCTCCTAACTGTAAGAAAGCTAATTTTTGCTTATTAAAGCCATACCCTTGTGGCATTTCTGTTACAGCTGCACTAGATAACTAAGACACTCTCCATCTAATTATCTGTTGTATTTATGCTGATTTTAGATGTTCAAAAATGTTGATTAATAAATGAATTTTGAGCCTTCTATAAAAGCTTCTATGAGATAAGCTTCCTATAGCCAAGGAAAAGTCTAGTTCACTAAATGTGATTCTCATGCTGAGCAACATATGACTCCCTAGTTCTGTTTCTTTTTCAGGGAGAGGGGAGGCTTTGCTCCTAGAAATCAAATTTTAAAAATACATTCACATACTCAGTTTTAGTAACCCAAGGGCCTTGGTAAATCTGGTTCTCCGATATTTCACATGGGTCTTTGCCTAGATTTTTCTTTGAATACTCTGATAAAAAATTTTGCCTTCATAATTTTTTAAAAATAGTTTTGGAATGTAGACAGGTTAAATGCCAGCAAAGAAACATAAATCCAAAATTTCATGCCATGAAGACATTTCAAGAATAAAAACAAAAGTGAAGGATCTAATTATTCCAACCAACACTGACCAATAAATTACAGTCTTGAGGCTATGATAATCCAGCATCTTCTCTCTAGTCCCTTCAAGAGATACCACAAATTTCAAAAGAAAAAAATTAGAAAACTGTCTGCATTTTGCCTGGACATGCATTAGGAGTCTACTGAATATGTATGTTAAGCCATGCTGCCTCGTCACACTTTTCTGGGAACTTGAACTAGAAGATTGGGAATATCAAATAAACAACAAGAAAAAATAATAGAATGTCAGAACCCAAAAAAGCCGGAGGACCTTGACAGGACAGGTCCTCCTGCATATTCTGTGCCCTGAGGCCTGTTTGGCATGTCAGCGGCTTTTGGAAACTGAATTATCCATTTCATTTCTTCAAATTGGTCTCAGTTGCCATAGCTTTAAAAACAAACTGAGATATGCCAATTTTTAAGTATCTGTTCCAAATTTCTATTGAAACGAATAACTTTAATTTCCAGCTTTCCTACAAATAACTGAGGGTAAAAAGGCATTCAGTTTAGTGCCTGTGGTCAGCTCCAGAGCGCAAGGCAATTAATTAATTAATCAGAAAAGCAGGGCCAGCCTAGACTGGACTGGAGAATCTTCGTGGGATAAATATGCAAATCCGATATCCTCATGGCTGACAAGCTTCTATTATTAAACTGCTAACGTGTTTATTTCCCCCATAATGGCAGGGTTTTTGTCATGACTACGCTTTCACCCTGTGGTTATTAGCTTGATAACTAGGTGACAGTGAGGACACGGCTTGAGGATTTGCATCTGACAGATTACTGACACGCGGTCATGGTTTTTTTCTTCTTCCCCCTTTCTACACTTAAACAGGAATCGTGTCATAGGAAATGAACTGGAGCTCCCAGGGATTATTCAGGTTTAATAGCCCACATCCTTTTAGCTGGCGGTTAGAACAATACACATTGTGGCAAGAGTTAAATGGAGGCATCAATTATACTCTCAGACCTGCTAATATTTTTGACAATATTTAAATAGCACATCCCTTCAGGGCATGGCTTTTTTGCCCTCTCAGTTACACACCTGTCAAGTGTTTAATCTACCAAAGGGAAACAGTTTGATTTCTAAGCGCAGTCTTAATACTGAGCAAGCAAATTGGAAAAATTACACATTATTGAATGGAAGCAACGAGAAGCATCAGAAAGGGAAAAAAAAAGAGTAGGCTTAATTCAACACGGCATGTTGGCATCTGTCATTAAGACAACAATACGATGGTGTGCTCTAATATGCGACACACACCTTGGGCCTTTTAGTTATTCACTCCTTCCACGTCCCTAAAAGCCATCAGGAGGATGGAGTAGGAGACTCAGAGGAGTCAGCTTTCCAATCTCAAAGCACACGGCCAGTTCAGCTGTCCTGCCCATGAAATTACACATCTGAAAATATAGCTTAAGGCTGAGGTCATAACAAAAAGCTAGCCATTCAGCAGACTTGTGTAGCTAGTGATCTAATGCATGGAAAAAAAAAAAATCACTCCATAGGTATGCCCACTAATGATTGACTTGTAAATATTCGCAAATGAGCAGTTTATACACACCTAGAAAATTTAAATCTAAGTTGATGAAGTCCAGAATATTTATACTTAAACTTTAAAGTAGAAAAGAATGTAACTTTTTAAAAGTTTTGTTTTATTCATAAACCAAACCAAACCCATTACCATCAGTCTTATTTAAAAATGAACTTAGTTATTCCAATTTTTAAGAGTAAAAAGCCATTCCTATTCATAGTGACCCAAAGGAACAGAACAGAACTGCCTCACAGAGTTTCCAAGGAGCAGAGTAGACTCAAACTGCTGAACTTTCAGTTAGTAGCCATAACACCTAACCACAACAGCAGGGTGGAAGAAAGAAAACCTTTGATAAACATAAGGAAAGAAAATTAGTCAAGAAAGGAAACTAAACTGAAGAGTCACAGAAACTGCAAGAAGTTGCCAATGTTTTTAATCAAAATGAAACTCCTGGCATCTGGGGACCAAGGTGCTACTCAGGAAAAGAAAAGAAGGTGTAAGACAGGGTGCAACATCAAAAACAGAAAAGAGAAATGAGCGGGCATCCTGACACGTTGTCGGGCGCACTCTTGCCTTACAAACAAGCCAACTTCTCCAAGCACTGTGATACACAGAGTTCAGGATAAACAGAGGCACCAAATGTTTACTGTGGTCCCTTCAGCATTAGCATCCTTCGCTATATAAAGAGGTGAGCAAGAAGCCAGAAGTCCAAAGCGCAAAGTCACGGCTACAGACTTCACAAAACGAAGCTTGCCAATATCATGCTCAACAGCTTTCCCAGTAGGCTTTGAATGAATTCCCACGGGGCCCAAGTAGTCACAGAGTCCTTCTGTCAACCTGTGTCCACTTAGAGACAGGAAAACAAGCATCACAGCAAACAGGCCAATCTGCCCTCGCTTTCCAGCAAGCACAGAGTCCCTGGGGGACACAAACAAGTAACATCAAAAGGTTGGCTGTTCAAGTCCATTCGGAGACACCCTGACAGACACAACAGACAGAAAGGCCTGTTGATTTACCCCCAGAAGATCAGAGCCATTGGAAACTCTTTTAGTGCTGTTCCACTATGAACCACATGGGGTGGCCATGAGTCTAAGTCAACTTCAAGGTCTCTGATAATGATTACTGTGAGTCAGAATCGACTAGACAGCAGTGGGTTTGGGGCTGGTGGATTTGGTTTGGTTCTGCAAGCAAAGTTCTACACTGACACATATTTTTTTCTCCAAGAGTTGGAATTGTTTTGACAGCAACTGCAAAAAAGGAAAAAAAAAATTCAGCAAGCATGGTATGCACAAATGCTCTTCCCCTTACAGAAGACTGGCTTGGCTATATGAAATATTTCAAGAGTTATTTTTCTAGGCTAGTTGTGGTTCCTGACATACTTGCTAATACTTGTGCTTTTTGTTTTTTGTTTTTTTTCAACTTTTCCTTTGATTCTGTATGGTATTTTCACATAAAGGGAGATGCCGGCTGTTCAGTTTCTTCACAAACTGATTTTCCACAACATGATTATACTTACAGTCAAGATGCTCGCATGTCTAAGAGGAGACATGGTGGTGCAGTGGTTAAAGTGCACGGCTGCTAATTGCAAGGTCAATGTTAGAACATCACCAGTGGCTGCATAAAAGATGCAGGAGTCTATCTTGGTAAGACTACAGCTCTGGACACCCTATGGGACAGTTACACTTTGTCCCATAGGGTCACTGTAAGGTGGAATCAACTTGACAGCAGTGGTTTGTTTCTTTCTTTCTTTCCTTTTTGGTTGGTTTACTCAAACCCTTGCCCATCCATTCTGTAAACTAGTCTCCGAAACCAATCTTTTCAATAAATAGCAAAGGCAACAAACACAACAGTATATCATACACCCTTTTACCCCTCAATTCATGATCTGCTTAACATCTGTAAGTAGAAATTCACTCTAGAAAAACAGTTCGAGATTCTTCCTGATTTACTTTTTATCAAAATATCTAGATAAAAATATTACATGACATTAAACAAATACTTTATTACCATTACCACTATCTCTTCTTTTGTATTTGGCATCTTTGGAGTTTTTTAAATTGAAGCTGTTCTTTCACTGAGTTATGAAACTAGTTTCATATTTCATTTCTAACCTTTAAAGGAGAATATTTGCTGGTGAGTCACTCAGAACCATTAAATTAATACTAAAAAAACATTAGAAGGAGAGAAACGTAGGGTGAAGGCATAATTAGATTGACTTCAAACCTTGTGAGGATAACAACTATTTAAAAAAAATTTTTTTTTGAAACTTTAGAAATGGTGATTAAATTAAGTAAGTTCAAGGAACAGCTGACTTCAGTTTTCATTCTGTCATTGTGATATATTTCGGTTTTCATGTAAATGCTTGGGGTTTTTAATGCTCAGAATTTTTACAGGAAAAGAAGAGCAGTTCTAATGTTTGTCACCATCTGATGCTGTCATAGAAGCAATTGCTACTTACACTCTTTTAAGAAGTGAGAATTTGCAATCCGTCTAACTGATGACAATGTAATTATTCCTTCCACTGTCAAAATAGAGGTGATTTCCCTTCCTCACACACATGATTACACATGCAAATCCAAGCTTATCTGCAATCTTGTGAGTGTACTGAATGTCTGCATCTGAATGAGCAAGAGCCCATGAACAATGAGCCTTCATGATGATGGAAACCAAGTCCAAGGCCATCTACCCTAAACATATTTTTATCCTCCCCTTCTCCTGTAAGAACTCATTCTTCAGCATCCACACAGCTTTCAACAAGATGTCAGATCATCCACAATATACAGCAACAACCATTACAAAAATAACTAGGTGGGGGGGAAGCCTCAGTGAATCTGAATGTCTCATTTGGAGGTTTAAATGACTTCATTAACTATTCATTAACACACACAAAAATCAGCCTTTCAGAAACATACAGGCCTTTCCAAGAGATGTAGTTGAGCTGTGCCATGAATGCCCGCTGGGAAGGAGGATGCCCTACCTGCTCTCTGAACTGCTGCACAGAAGTCCGCAGGCTCAGGATCTGGCTGAAGAGCGGGCTTTGCAGGACTGACTTCAGGAGGCTCAGTTTGTCCTCGTTCACCACATCCCCACGTTCCCGCAGCTTGGCCTGCAAGCGTTCCACCGCCTGCAGGGCCCGGTTTTTGTCTGTACAGAGGGACAGCATGAGTCAGTAACAGGATTCCAAGGACACACGTTGCCCCAGTGAAAATGCCATGCTTGTAAAAATCCCAAAGCCATTCCTGTCCTATGGAGGGTGTAATACTGACTAGAGGGAACAAAAGGGAGACTGTCTCCCCGGATGGTGTAAAATAGCTAAGCACTCAGCTACTACTAACTGAAAGCTTGGTGGTTCGAACCTGCCCACAAGCCCCTCTCCAAAGGCAAGAGTGGCAATCTGCTTCCAAAAGGTCACACGCAGCCTTGAAAATGCTACGACACAGCTCTACCCCGCATGCACGAGACTGCCACAGTCAGAACCCACTCAGTGACAACTCATCTGGCCATGGGTTACTACAAATTCATAAGAAAGTTTGTTTGGAAGCAGGGGACGTGGTACAGTGTATGCCATAAGCAAGCACTGTTTGTAAAATTCTGAAACTAATTCAGATGAAATATATTTTAATTCTAATGTCAGCATCTCAACTCTTCTGTAAAAACTAAATAAAGCCAAATGTTCTGTGATCTTGCAAATACTTACATTCTCCCTTTTTAAAAACTTTTTATTCAAATACAAGGGAAACGAGAAGACATAACTACCTCACCAATCAGTTGGTATGGATAATGTCATTGATAAATAACAGCCTCCAAAATATGCCAATTTCATATGTTAAGAGGGAAGACAGTCTGTAACTGAGAATTTGCTTGGAAATATAAGCACACTATGCATATTGTTTCAAAAACTCAACTTTTCAAACTTTAAATGTCTTTCCCCAAAGTTAAAGAGCATACTAACATATGCATCAAACTCCTTGAATACTCTGGGGGTCAGTTCTACCCTTGCCTCTAGGGTTGCCATGAGTCGGATCTGACTCGACAGCACTTGGCTGGCTGGCAATACCATCCAAATATTTATTAATCACCTTATAGAAACTCTGGTAGAACAGTGGTTAACCAAAAGTCTGGCAGTTCAAATCTGCCAGATGCTCCTTGTAAACCCTATGGGAAAGCAGCAGGTTTGGTTTTGGCACAAGTAAAGGTCTTGAATATGAGTGTCCCTAACAGTCCTAGCATCTTACAGGCATGCTTTCTGCATAGTGAGTTTCTCCCACAAACAATATTCAAAAACATCTCCCTAACACACACACACAAACACACACACACACACACACAGACACTTTATGAGACTAAATTTCTTTGAGAAAGCAGAGAAGTTCTATTCAGATATGTGTTCTAACAGATTCGTAATAACAAATGTGCCTATCTATTAAAATATACTGACTATATCATAGTAATGGCAAAGCATGAGAACTATCAACAAAGATACTTTCTGTAACACGAAATCCAGAGCTACACAGAAATGGGGGAAATGAAGACACGTATTGATACTGATGATGAGTTTGTAAACACATCAATTAAAACTAACAATATTTACTGATATACAGCATTTTAAAAGCCAAAAGTGATAAAGATAAACATAAGAACTTTACAGAGTCATAGTTCCCACGGCATTTCAGAATGCGAATTGAGAGGCATTCAACTCAGCAACAGAATAAAGTCTAGAAAGTCATGGTTTCCAGTTTCACATTGGCCCCGTGATTTCTACCTTAAGTAACTTTCCTAGGAGGACTAGCAGTCATCATGCTATGCGACTTCAGTATAAACTCAGTGATGAAGGAAACACGTGCTCATGTATTTTCATTTCCAGCACAGTGGTGAGATCGGACTCACAGTGAAGAGCCCCATGATCACAACATAAGCTTCTTCACCGTCCATTGCCACCTACGCCCACCTACCCCACCTCACTTCCCCTGTCACGCTACCAGCTGTGATCAGCAAGGTGCCAGAGAGAAACCCCGGGTTATCTCAAACACGTGAGGGACTGAGGTGTCACATACCCGTAAGTAGTGTCTCTAGAAATCAGTTTCCCTTAAACTACAAAGAAGCTGAAAAAATGATTAACATATCACCCTGGAAAACTGAGGTGTTTCAATCTAAAGGGTCTCATGTAGAAATTAAACTGCCTTAAGTCCTCACTGAAGTCGCTCTACCTGGATTCAGTGTAAGTGGTCATCGATTAAAATCTAGAGACCAACAGTACTTCACCTGTCACAAACAAGGTAAAAGTAAGACACAGGCAATAAGCTTCTTCTAGAAATAAAAATACTGCTAAACTTTCTGTTGTTAATCAGAAACAAACTTTTATTAGAATTGAGATAACACTAAACTTTAATAAAACCCATAACTGGTAACATGTCTTATGTACTGTTAACTTTTGCTCATAAATGATATGTTTTATAACCTCTCAGATGAAACCGTGTAGTTACAGACATACACTGCCACAGTAAAATATAAGTGAATAAAACTTTTTTTTTAACTGTTACTATAGACAGAATCCTGCTATGAAGAACATACCAAATTTCAAAAATTTCTATAGAATGAGTTTCCATTTGTACAAAAGTAGGCAGCAGGAAGGAACAGATCTTACCAATGGTTTCCAACATTTTTTCAAGTTCAGTTTTCTTCTTTGCGATGATTTCAAACAGCAACTAAAATGCACCACTGAGGAAAAAAGAAATGAAATGAAATTTGTACAGTTTATCAGAACATTAAAATTTTACTCTAAAACTAAATAAAACATACTTGATACTACTGTAATCCTTTGATCATTAAAACTTTAGTGATTTATCTTTAAATGTCTCTATTATGAACAAATGAATAAAAGTTAATCATTGTAGGATTTTTGCAAAATCATTCTATAGTTACAAATAACCCATGCGTAAAAAAGTAAAAGGCATATAATCTACTTTAAATAAGATGGTAGAAGTTTCCAAAAAATTTCCTTAGGAGCTTCTTGACAGATCACTACTATCCTGGATTCGCTTTCAGAATCTTAGTCATAGAGTAAAGAGCTTACTTCTGCATAAGAAATTCTAGGGGTAAAACGATTAAAGATGTATGAAGTAGACAAAGTGATCCTGCTCTCCAATGCTCCCAGGCTAACTGGGGAGACACACACATAATAACTAGAAGAGTGACACTCAAGCAGTGTACGAACCCCTGGAGGATGACACTAAATCACAGAAGGTAGCCTTGGTGGCATACAGGTTAAAAGCTTGGCTTCTAAACCAAAGGTCAACAGTTGGCATCCACCAGATTATGGAAGAGAAACTCAGTAAAAGAGAGTACAGTGCTAAATAAAAGAGGATTTTTCAAAATATTCCCCTATTAGAATAGTCTCTTCTTTCCCATTCAAAAATCCTTCTCAACTCCTACAAACGTCAGTCTCGTCTTTCTCTGCATTACTTAACTAAACTCTTTGAAATATTAGATACTGATGTGCACTGGCAATAGCCTTATTATCAAGTCCATCTTCAACCTTTGAGGTTCAACAGCTTTCCACACTGGGATGTAGGTGACTAGAGGACACTGGGAGGTACTCTGTATGACATTTGTTTGCTTTTGTTTTTTTAATTTTGTTATCTTAGAATAGGGTTTCCAGATTCATCAAATAAAACTACAGGATGCCCAATGAAATTTGCATTTCAGAGAAAGAGACATATATTTTAGTCAGAGCATACACACTCAGTATTTGGGAAATATTTAAGGGTAAAAAAAAAATACTTGTGATTTATCTGAAAGGTAAACCAGTAGGTAGCCAGTAAACCAAAGGTAGCCAGTAGGCCCACGCTGTTCAAACTCTGCACATTCCTAAAGTCTCCAGGACCGGTCTACAGCCAGCTCCTGCAAGATGACCTAAATCCTTGGACTACCCAGATGATAAAGCGTCTTTGTATGCCTGAGGCCTCAGGGCACCAAGACAGTTTATGTTAACAATGTGGCCTACTTCGGTGACACAGTGGTTAATTCTTGAGCCACTCCTTGGACACCTTACAGGGTAGTTCTCCTCTGTCCTCTGCTAGAAGGCAGTAGTGACTCAAGGGCAACAGCCTTGGCTTTGAGCCTTGGACCCCGCTGTACAAGTTTGACCTCTGCAGGGGTGGAGACCAGGGCATCAGTCACACAGGTGATGCATGCCTGCATGACTGGGACTGCAAGCCACACCAAAATTAAAGAAAAAAAAAAAGAACACCAAGGCTTAAATGGGCTTCCCTGGTTGACAGCACTTCACACGTGCTGTCACGTGTCATTACAGGGAGAATTACGTGCTGTCCATGCAACCGCACCAGGAGAGGTCAACTAGAAGTGTGCACCTAGTTTCCCCCGGAATTCCACCCTCTGAGCTTTTTTACTTTGTTGGTTTTACTTTTTATCCGTTTGCTCTAATAAACCATCACCGTAACTAGTATAGCTTTTTGCGAGTTCTGTGAGTCCTTCTACCAGATTGCTAAATTGGAGGCTAGTTTTGGAGAACTCTAACTTACCAACCTTTATCTGGCAACCCCACCTACCTATGAATATACTAGCTTAGAAAAGAAATTAAATTTTAAAAGTTACTTTAAAGCATTTGCGCTTACTGCAGAACTTTCGTCCACTGGCAGAATTGCCAGATCCTACGATTTTCTAACCACTAGTGGGTACCACCCATTCAGAGACAATAATTGGTTTTATTTAGTAACAGCAATTGATTAATCAGCTAATCATTTTATTTTCAACAAGTGGTACTGGTAATACGTAGGCACAGCTTTCATGTAGTAAAGAATCAGTGTCTGAAACCTAAAACAAGTCAGCCTGCCCAATGCAGATTACACGGCAACTGACAAGCAAAAATACGAGGCTAAAAATAACTCTCCTAAGACAAACTGTCCCAAATGCATACAATTTTCTAGTTATCTTAAACAATTTTGACTGAAAAAGGAAGACAACATTCAAAGAGCTTGCTGCAATGGCTTGCAGCTTGTCAGAGCTGCTCAGCGTCTGTTACTGCATTTCAATTCAGCATCTGTCTCTCTGAGAGCAGCCTCAGAATCACCTGAAGTCAGCTGACAAACGCAAGCTGGTAGCTATTTGCAGGTAGTTTGTCGTCAAGTCAACTGGCCATGACAGCAATACTTACCCTTCAGTTATAATTCATACTATAGGGTGATGTTACTGAACTATTGCTTGCAAAGCACAGAAACATCACAGCATCCACCAGCCTCAAGCAACCATCCAACAGAAAACAGCCTTTTCCCGGCATCTGTTCCTTTGAGCTTTTTCCTCATTTTTACATGCTTGATCAAAAAAAAAAAAGCATCTGAAGCAGAATTTTCATTTTCAACTTGACATTTCTAAATCTTTCCAAATTCCTCCAATAATGATGGAATGTATAGGGCACTGCTCCCTGAAATCAAATTTCACAGAACCTCATCTTTATGACATATTTCAAATATTGATTGGCATTCCAATCTTTTCTTTATAAAACAGTAAGATATATTATCCATCCAAAGTGAAATGATGAGTGAGCCACAGGATGAGAAAACGACTCAAATTCTGTTCATTTATTCATTGATCCAACAAACACATACGGGCATCTATGAGACTGGCATGTTGTTGGATGGTAGATTTAGAGAAACGAGGACACAGCCTGGGAACTCACAGGCAACTGGATGGAAGAAATCAAGTAAACAGGAAATGTAAAGACAGGAACACAAAGAAGAACAGACACCCCAAAACGAGGAGTCAGGGAAAGCTTCCTGGAAGAAGAGACCTTTACAGAGTCTTCTAATGAATCATTTGGAGGTAGGGAATAATGTGTGATCAAATTGCTTCTGAAGTAAAGACAAGAGAACAGGGAACCTTCTAGCACTTCAAGTGGTTTTTTGTATCTCAGATGAGACTGAGAGAAGGAAAGAGACAGGTGACGAAGCTAAGGGTGAGGCCAATCACTGAGGGCACTGCATACCCTTCCTAAAGAGGTTAGATAGTACTCGAACATTTACTTTGGCACAGGGACTGACAGGGTCAGGCTGTATTTTAGAAAGATAACTCTGCCCATGGTGTGGAAGACACTCACAAAGCAAGAAAAATTGTTAGAAGATCAGCTAAGTAGCATTTTCAAGAGAAATAAAAATGAGAAATAGAACCGGGGATTTGTGAAGTATGAAGTGGAGGAAGATGAACCTAGGAGGAACTCCAGCTTTCTTCCTTGGATGACTGACTGGATGGTCATATCAATCACCCAGGCAAAAAATACAAAAAGAGCAGTCCAACGGGCGACCATTCTGGAAATAAAGATCTGTTCTGATTAAGAGTTTGAATGGCTGGCTGATAGTATCTGTGATGCCAACCTTTCCAGAGCCCCTACCCCAAGGAAATATCTCTCACTGGTTATTCTTCCCCTCTCCGATCTAACCCAAGGAAAGCCAGGGTATGGCTGACCTGCAAGGTGGTATCAGGCCAGAGTCTCTCTCTCTCTGGGCAACTTAAGGAGAGAAGCACAGAGGGGTGAAGCCAATCAGTGGTAGCACTAGAGCCTAAAAGATAGAAGGTTGAGTAAGAATGAAGAAGCCAGAATGGAGCACATGCAAGCCTGAGTTATAAGACAGCAAAACAAGACAGATGACAGAGGCAGAAGAACACAGCTGACATTAAGAGAAAAAGGAGCTGTTCCACGGGAGACACAACAACCCATAAGATGGACACAGTAATTGGTCCCTACGGATGTACAGTCACTGACATTCATTCTTACCATGAATGCCACTTTGCTGAGGGTACTCTTTAGGAGGCTCTGTTCTCTCCATCCAAACACACCTAACTGTTGCAGCAGCAGCACTAGGCCATCACATCTCCAAACAAACCAAATGCCTCAAGCACCCCTGGCTAAGAAGCACCTTTCTTCGGTAATTGCTTCATTTGGACCCTCTTCTGCCAATAAGGATTACAGAGAGTTTACACACAAGAGCAACTTTAATATGACCTCTTAGATAATTGTCCTACAGGGGAGACAGTTACATCAGAAAAACAAGGCATAAGGAAGCTGCTACTGTGTAGTAATTGGTTTTGCTTCTAAGCCTCAGAAAAGTCACCAGGTTTCAATCAGACGGAACTTTAATCCAACTGTTGCAAAAAGGAAAGGGGACTTTTAAGTGACATGGGAACACTCTTAAGATACAAGCTTTTTTTATTTTTTATTTATTAATTACAGTAAACGAACAATATTTCTACTATCTAGCAATTACCTTGTCTATGACAAACTCTCACCCATCCACCCTTGTAGCCAAAACAGTTATTTTAAATCAATCAAAAGCTATTTGGTATTCAACAATGTATGCCAAATACTATGTACACCATCAATGCATCCTTCCCATACACATGTAACATCTCAGTGCAAGGTATACTGGGAACTTAGGGTCAAAATTTTGTGTAAGTACTGAGGGAAAATGAGGCCAGCAGTTCAAATCCACCAGGCACTCCTCGGAAAATCTCTGGGGCAGTTCTACTCTGACTTCTAGGGTCACTGTGGGTCAGACCTGACTTGAAGACAGTGGAGAGGGAAGATGAGAAGTGACAGTTATAAAATCAAACATAAGTGAACCACTCACATCTCCCTTTTGTTCTAAATTAAATTCTGTCACCTAAAAGACACATAGAAGCCCTATAAACCCTGTGTAAGTATGACCTTGTATGCAAATAGGATCTTTGAAGATATCAGTTAGATTAACATGAAGTCATATGGAATAGGGTGAGTACTAATCCCATTTCAACGGTGATCCATAGAAAAGGAGAAAAGACAGAGAGACAGGGAGACACAGGAAGGACACCAGTGACACTGAAGCTGCAAGCGAAAGACTGCCTGGAGCTACCAGACGCTAGCAGAGAAGCAGGGTACAATTTGCCAGCGCCTACTGAAGGAACCAACTTGGCCAGTGCTCCAGCCCTGGAACCTCAGCCTCCAGCACTGTCAGACACCATCTTTCTGCTGTTTAAAGCTAACTGACTAAGACAGCTCAGGAAACGGATTGCTGCCACCACCTATCAACATATTTTACTCCAGAATCTAACATTTTTAGGGATAACAAAGATCGCCGGTTACATTATAGAATACACATGGTATTTATAAGGTTACCAAGGAAACCTGATTTGCTACATGCCAACAGTTCTCCCTGGCAGTTGAGGATGCAAATATAACTTCTGCCTGGCAGCTGTGATGCAAATATAATTCTTCCTAGCAGTTATGAAGTAGCCACAGTAGCCTAAGACCCAATTAAAAACCAAGATACCACCTCTTCCTCCCATCTATGACATCATCCCCTTAGTTTTCCAATAAAAAGCACACCCAAAATTTACATTCCACTCATGGAGACTGACATTCTCCATCTTTGGAATGAACTTTCCCTGAATAAACGTTTCCATCATTTGCCACCAAAAAGGACACCTTCTCAAGTGCTTTGTGGGAGGAGGAGTCCAGTTTGCCACCCAATAGGAGGCTGAACTTCCAGAATCAAATCTCTGGGGCCTCAATCAGGTCATTCGGGGTCCGATCAGTTACATGACCTTCACATTTTGGTGCCAAAACCCAGGAAGCTGGTTTGTCACTGGCCTGACTTTCCTCTTCTGCTGGTGAGTGATGGTGATGCTTTGAGACAAGCTGCCTTATCACATGTGGGGACCCTTCTCAGGGCCACCATCTATTTGGTCCCTGTTCAGGCCAAAACTGAGGTTTGGCATTACCCCTTTTGTAGGGCCCCTCCAACAGCTACCTACCTGTTTCACCTCCAGTAATCAGACCAAGTCCCAGATCAGGTCCCTGACTGATTGCACTTTCTCACCAAACATCTCCTCTCATGCCCCCTGGGCCCATTCTTCCCTTTTAACTCTGCCCTTCAACATATTAATCTCCTGGGGAACTTTCTAGAGCATGTCATAGGGCCCTTGTGGGGGTATAACATCTCTTTGAGTTCTGGCACTACTGCCCCTTCTTTGGAAAACCTTTCAGATGGCTGGATGGATGCTCCTAAGAGCTGGCATATTGGGATGCCCAAAAGATAGAATATGGACAAAATACACCCTGGTCTCACAAGTGACCTACCAGGCAGGGGTGCCCTAACTGGTCCAGTCTCATGAACAGTTTCTGGGGCACGGGTCTCCAAGACATCTGATCAGGGAGGAAGGCAGTGAGATTCCTCACCTGGGGAGCCTCAGTGAAGGGTGGAGGGATGCCTCCCTATACTCCTCTTAGTAACGACTTAGTGACAGCCAGGATGCTGGCATGATAAGCCCAGCTACCCTTGTGAGGTCTTCCCTATGGAATGGGGCCCAGTAAGTCCTATACATTAAGTCTCTTAACAAAAACTGGAGCAATCCCATCCAACGACTTTATCAAAAGAATTAAAAGACCACCAACAGAATGGGAAAAAATATTTGGCCAGTACATGTCAGACCACTGTCTGATCTCTCTAATAGACAAGGTATTGAAAAATATCAACAAGAAAAACATAAATAACACAACTAAGCTATGTGCAAAGGAGATGGGCAGACACTTCACTAGAGAGGACATCCAGACAGCCAAAAGACACAAGAAGAAATGCTCACAATCATTAGCTATCAGAGAAATCCAAATCAAAACTATACAGAGACACCATCTCACCCCAACGAAGTTGGCCATAATCCAAAAAACACAAAACAACAAATGCTAGAGAGGATGTGGAGAGACTGGAACTCTCCTACACTGCTCGTAGAACTGCAAAACGATACAACCTCTTTGGAAAGCAATATGGGGTTTCCTTAAAAAGCTTGAAATAGATATACCATTTGATCCAGTAATCCCATTGTTTGGAATTTATCCTACAGAAACAAAGGCTGTCACATGAATGGACACATGCACACAAATGTTTATTATAGCACAGCCCACAGTAGCAAAAAGATGGAATCAACCTAGATACCCATCAACAAATGAATGGATAAACAAACTACAGTACCTATGCTCAAAGGAACACTATGCAATTATTTAAAAAACACGACGATTTTAGGAAACATCTCACAATCTGGTTTCAGTTACAAGACATTAGGCTGAGTGAAATCAGTCAGTGTCAAAAGTACAAATATTGTATGAGACCCCTGCTATCAGGAATTAAACATTGACTTAAGTACAGAAGAAAAGACTCTTTGACAGCTGCAAGGACAGGGGGGCAAGGGTTGGTCATAGATAGTTGATAGAAATTTGATTAGGTGAAAGTAGTGACAGCACACACTAGAGAGTAGATCAACTTAACTGGACCTTACCATAAACTGAAAGCTCTCCTAATCTCAACCCAAAAGACTAGCAGGATAGAGTAGCAGGGCTAGGGTATGGGGACCATGCTCTCAGGGGACAGTGAAGTCAACTGGCATAACTAGCCTATTGCTAAGAGAGTCTTCTGCACCTCATACCGGTGAGTAGCATCTGGGGTCTTAAAAGCTGGCAAGCTGCCATCTGAGGTACACCAAATGGTCCCAACTCAGCCAGAACAGATGATCACCAAGAACAAAGACATGAGGAAAAAGAGCCTAGGAGACAGAAGGACCTATGTAAATGGGAGACAGTATCAACATGTGACCAGAAGAACCAGATGGTGCCCAGCCACCACCAAAGACTGCTGTGATGGCATACACAATGTAGAGTCCCTGCGGTAACATGACAAAAAAGAGGGGTGCAGCTCAAGAACTTTATCAAAAGACCACAAGTGATGGTCTGATGATCTCTTGAGAGTATGGCCACTAGACCTGCTGCTGTCCCTGAATAGAAAACACTACCGAGGCTATCTCTTCAGACAAAAATAGACTACACTTGGGGACACAATGTCACTATATAGTGGATGTACTTTATTACTCTATGCATTTAGTGGAGGCTGTCCTAATGGTCTCTCTCCAGGTGGGAGAGAAGAGGTGTAGAGAGGAGGGGGCAGGAGCTTGTTAAGGGGGTACAACAAATACAAAGTGAAAATGAGGAGTGTGCTGTCATAGGGCAAGGAGAGCAGAGGAGCTGTAGACAGGAGGTCATGCAAAATTGATTTGGATTGTATACTTTTCACTTAATCACAATAAAAGGAAAAAAAAAAAACCTGGAGCAATCCTAACCCAATCCCAGACTCTGCAGATAGCTAGATCTCCCTGAGCAATTCTTTTTCATGTATCTGACAAGGACCCTTGATGGTCTTCAGAGACCACCCCCCCCCCCAGTAACAGTTTGGTAACCAGGAGAGGACCCCCAAAATTTGCTGGGACCTCCAAACTCCTACAAAGAAGAACAAGCCACCTTACCAACAGGATAAACCAAGGGGTCACTGGAGCATTTTGCCTCCTAGCTTTCTCTTAAGGCAAATAGCTTTTCCAGTGTCTGGATGGGTAAGAAAATGCAGAAATTTTTATTCTTTGCTTCTTCAACTTGCATTTCCTTCCTCCATAGTGCAACTACCCATCCTTTTCCCTCATGCTTTGTCTTCTCTATTTTTTTTACATAGAGGGCCAAACACTGATCACCCTTGGTTGTGTCGGCCTGCTTCATCTTCACCTTGTTGAAATTTGGTTTGTATTCTGGCGTCCAAGCCCAAACACCCATTTTGTAATAAGTCCTAGGAAAAAATCCCATAACGCCTAGACATTTGGTAATAGGAAGAGACATCTGCAGTTCTTTTCGTCAGGGTCAGATCCCTCCCTCCACTCTGTCCCCTCCAACCATCACTTCAATCTGGAGATGGAGTCTGCTCGTGCTTGGTCTTCTTGGACCACTCTTCTTTCTCCAGATTTCTTGTGGCACCACGACCTGAGTGATTTCTTGAGTCAGAAAATCAATCTCCATTTCTGTCTTTGTCTTTACTTTCCACACTGGCCTTCTGTCCAGCAACCTGCTTTTCAACCCCTCAATTTTTTTGTGAAATTTGTGTTCAGTTGTGGAGACCACCAGTTTGTCTCCGGCAAGTGTCTAAGAGATTGTGTTATTCCTGTAGGCTGCTTGCTGTGTGTGCAAAACTTTGCTTCCAAGAAGAAAAAAAAAAAAAAATGTGTTCCAATTATATCAAGTAAAGTGATCAGATGAGCAGAAAATTTGCAATTTCCAGAGTCAGTTGATAAAAATTTTATGAGTTAAAATTAGATTGGGAAAAATACAAGACATAGTAAAAATTGAATAAAAACCTAAAATGTTTGGATAAACTTTATTTCAATTATAGGCTTAAAAATAATTTCCAGGACCTTTTGGGTAACTTACTGATTATAAAGTAATAGATATGAGTCACAGTTTAAATGCATGTACATTTGCTTTTCAAGGAACAAGAAAAAATATATATGTCTTATTAAGTGAGTTCATTTTTGCTGTTTCAGGGATATACCGCAGAGGTTTGTTGAAAATATTTATTTGATATGTCAAAAGTTTTGTCTGACAAAAGTTTAATGGTTTTATTTATCAGATTTTTAAAGAACATTAATGTTAGAAAAAATTGGGTTTTCTGCTGTTAAAGCAACAAACTTTTCTCTAATTTCTGAGTAAACAGTTAATTTATTCCTTGTGTTACTTCCCTTGAAGGCAAAGATTTGATCTCTCCATTAGAATAAGATTTCCCAAATCAAGCCACAGGACTTGATAAAGGAGAAAAATCTAAGGTTTTCTTAGTTTAAGATCTTTGGTTAAATAACTTCAGTATTGTTTCATGATAACCTGTAACAAACTCCTAATAGCTCTGAAACTTCATGGAAAGCTATAAATATCCTTTCTAAAGGAAAAAGACAAAAGAGTCTTATTTGATAAGTTACATGGCATAGGTTAAAATCAAACATCCAGTTCTCTCTTGGTTAAAATTTGTTGTTTATTTCCTCTTATATTTTTGCCTAATATTATTTAACAAGTGCATAATGTTAAGTCGTAATATTATTATTATTTCTTAATCGATAATGGGAGAAACCCTGGTGGTACAGTGGTTAAATGTTGTGTTTGCTAACCAAAAGGTCAGCAGTTCAAATCTGCCACACACTCTTTGGGAGCTCTGTGGAGCAGCTCTACTTTGTCCTGTGGGGTTGCTATGATTCACAATTGACTCCACAACATGTGGTTTGGTATGGCTTTAACTGCTAACTTGACTACAACTTTATTATTATTATTTTAATCTAACATCATTAAAGCCAATGCTTTGACTAGAGGATTCAAATTATTTACCTATAAAATTATTTTTATACTATGTAGGTATTTAAAGACTGAACATGCTTGATATATCCTGACTATGTAGTATTATCCCTCAAGATTATGTATGGTGTCTAAAGTTCTTTAAAAAATATGAGTAATTACTATATTTAGAAATATTATTGTATAAAGTTTTCTCTAACATTGGATTTTATTTGGCCTTTATGTTTTGCTTATAATTAACTTCTATCACTAAGAACACTTACTTTTATTAATCACAGTCATATTAAGTTTTTGTCATCTGCAGATTTTTTGCTGATTTTCTGAAAACATTTGACCAGAATATCTCAACAAAGATATTAGACTTGTGAAAAGGACTGTTAGCTCCAGATATCCAAAACTCTTAGGCAGAAACTAATGGACTCCCAGACTACAGCTGATCCAAACTCAGGTGGAACAAAAAATAATTACATAAGGCTGAGTATATAAAAATATACTTGGGCTTTATGTGGAAATATTGATGATGCTTAAAGGTTCTACTTTCTAGAGATCAGAAAACATTTTCTTTTCTCCTAACTTAAAAGACAGTTACTGATGCTACTTATGAGGTGTTTAGATTTATTTCCTTGTTCAAAAACTGTAGGGTCATAGTTTCATTGTTGTTTCAGGTAACTGTCTTATTATTGTTAGTGTTTCTCTTCTACTTTCTAGCGTACTATATTGTGCTTGGGGTCTTAAAACCTGGTGGTGTTCAATTATTAAGCATTTTTAATCAAAGATTCTATAGTAAGATCATGATCCAAAAGAGAGAACCATGAAGCCAGAAAGACATGCATAATTCTTCTAAAATCTAAATTTCTGTCTTTCATGGACATTAAGGTGTCCCACACAGGCTACTACATTTAGATATCTTTTTAAACTATGACCTTTAGAAAAAAACTGGTTCCTGGGCCACTTGAGTCAAATGAAGGTCCAGATAAACTAGTATGGCTATTGTATTCTGGGCATTCTGTTTTATAAGCAAAGGAGAAAATGGAAAAATTCCCTTATGTACCGATTTTTATGGCCCTCTAGGACCCAGCCCTAGAAGTCAGGTGTCTTATTAAAATCAGGGAAGAGTAAAGACTCACTCTCGAGTCTGTTCCCCCAACTTTTAGCTAGGGACCTGAAGTGATCCCAGCTGTGTCTCTCACTAGACTCTGTGAATCCTTTACACACACACACATATACATATATATACACATACACACATACATACATATATATACACATATTATATTAGTACTAACCCTTAAAAAAATGGAAAAGCTGATATGGTCATGTATTTTATATCCCTGTCCACATCAGAAATAAGACAAAAAAATTACAAAGCTTGAGACAAACCCTAAGACCCCACTCTGCCAAATGGTAGAGGAGACCCTTAAGGTGTTTAATCAGAGATTTGCTGGCAAAAGAAAAAAAAAAAAGATGGAGGCCCCATTGTTGGCTGTAACTCTCACAGGCCCACCTTGAGGTAACCCAGTTGGCCCCCAGAGGAGGTCAATACTTGGCTCACCTCACTGGCCAGTGAATATGGACCCTGGTTATTACACGTACTGTCAAACATGAGGCCACTCTAAGGTGGAGTGTCCTGAACACCCTACAGCAGGATGTTCAGTTGATTTCCCCACCAAAGGCCCCAACGGACAAGCCCTCCTGTACTCTCTCAGAAAAGGAGTCTAAGAAACTGACCACTGACAGGGACCCTGAGGCCCATCTGTCTCCTGGTCACATATCAGAGAACTAATGATTACACTCGACATGGAAGGTAAGGAAATTAAATTCATCTTAGACACAATGAGTTGGATCCAACTCAATGGCACTTGGCTGGCTTGGCTAGACACAATAGCCACCTTTCCTATCTTACATTATCCAACGGGTCCACCCTTCAAGAGGGACTGTGTAATTATTGGCTTGGACTGAAAATGCAAGGTGAAAAAATTTTTTACTCTTATCTCTGCTGGGGTCACAGTAAGGCATTCCTTTCTAAATATCCTTGAGTGTCCTGCTGCATTGCTGGGACAAAAATTACTCAGTAAATTGGGGACACATACATTGAAAAAGTGACTAAATATAAGAAACGAGGAGTAAGAATTACTTTTATTGTTGGTTAATATATTAAAAACTAAAGAATCAGAAAGGCATATACCAAAAGAAATTCTCAGTCAGGTTACATCAAAAGAGTTGAGGCAGGCAGAATAGTCTGTGGGGGAATACACAACGGAAATCTTATGAAAAATGCAGCACCTCTTTTGAGTCAACAGTTGGGAGTAAGACAAGGATCCTGAGGGCCTCTGTGTTACAACTGAAACTAGCAGAAAACTATTAACTTCAACTGGAACACTGACATAAGTCCCCAAACAATTGTGTTTCCTTCATCAGAGTTGTTTTCAGATGAAACCAACTCCAGGGACACGTGCAGAAAGTGGCACTTCAACCACTACATGTCCTTCCAATAGGAGCACCAGAACGCTACAATCAGTAAGGGGGAATTGAACCAAGGGACAAACAGCTGCCATACAAAAAGGAAATACTTCAGATCCCATCCTTAATTTGTCCCCAGCTTATACCCTAGGCACAAACTCAAATGGGTAATGTCACTATTATTGCCATTGGTAGTTTCCTTATCAATCTTTCTGGTTATCCTTACCTTTGGGTCCCTAATTCTTAATGCCTTAACTTGCTGTATTTCTTCCAGGCTACAATAATTCCAAGTTAAACTCGTGGTCCTACAAGAATACCGGCCTATGCCTACCAACCAGGCAGGAGATCAGAAGACTCAAAGTCGAGACAGAGCACTTCAGGAAAAGGGGTCTCATAGGTAGGCAGGACTACAACCCCCAACAGCAGGAAGCAGTCAGAGCAAATCAGCACCCCCACATTCCCTCCAAGATTTTAGGCCCATGTTCCCTGGGGGAGAAAGGACACCGTTAGCTAGGGAACCTGATCGCTGCCACCACATACCAACATATTTTACTCCAGAATCTAACATTTTCTAGGGATAACAAAGGTTGTGGGTTACATTATAGCCCACACATGATATTGATAAGGTTACCAAGGGAATGTGATCTGTCATGTACCAACAGTTCTCCCTGGCAGTTTATGATGTAAATGTAAGTTCTTCCTGGCAGTTGTGATGCAAATATAACAATTCCTCCTGGCAGTTGTAAGAGGCCATATCCTCAAACCCAATCAAAAAACAAGTTGTTACCTCCCCTTCCCATCTATGACATCACCCCTATATTTGCCAATAAAAAAGCACCTCAAAATCTATATTTGGTCTTTTTCCACTTACGGAGACTGACCTGTTTCCTCTTTGGAACGTACTTCCCCTTAATAATCTTTTCCGTCATTTGCTACCAAAAAGAATCCGTCCTTGTGTGCTTTGGGGAGGGGAAGCCCAGTTTGCCACCCATCAGGAGACCACACTTGCTAACTTGATCTCTGGAACCCGAATCAGGTCACTCTGGAGCTAGTCAGTTACATGACCTTGACATTAACCACTGTGGGTGTACAGAAACCCTAGGAAATTAATACACCTTTCAAAATGCCTCAGAAAACACCAGGAAAGTCTTTAAATCTTGAAAACTCATGTGCTTTATATTAATTGCCTGGCATACAGATTGAAGAGGTATGGTAAAAGGATACTACCCCAATGCACACCTTCCTGACTTTAAAAAAACCATGCAGTTTCCCCTTGTTCTGTTCACATGACTGCCTCTTGATCCATATACAAGTTCCTCATCAGTATAAATAAATGTTCTGGAATTCCCATTCTCTGCAATGTTACCTATAATTTGTTATGATCCACAGAGTTGAATGCCTTTGCCACAGGACTGCAGGAAGACTAATTAACAACATGCATTATGCAGATGACACAGCCCTGCTTGCTGAAAGTGAAGAAGATATGAAACACTTCCTGATGAAGATAAGAGACTGAAGCCTTCAGTACGGATTACACCTCAACATCAAGAAAACAAAAGTCCTCACAACTGGACCAGTAAGCAAAATCTTGATAAATGGAGAAAGGACTGAGGCTGTCAGGGATTTCACTTTACTTGGCTCCACAATCAACACCCAAGGAAACAGCAGTCAAAAAATCAAAAGACACATTGCATTGGGAAAATCTGCTGCAAAGGACCTCTTAAAAGTGTCAAAAAGATGTCACCTTGAAGACTAAGGTGTGCCTGAGCCAAGCCGAGGTATTTTCGGTGGTATCACATGCATGCAAAAGATGGACAATGAGAGAAGAATTGATGCCCTTGAATTATGGTGTTGGAGAAGAATACTGAATGTACCATGGACTGCCAAAAGATCCATTAGATCTGTTCTGGAAAAAGTGCTATCAAAGTGCTCCTTAAAAGCAACGATGGTGAAACTGCACCTTCCATACTACAGACATGTTGTCAGGAGGAATCAATCCTTGGGGAAGGACATCATGCTTGGTAGAGTGGGGGGTCAAGGTAAAAGAGGAAGACCCTCAAGGAGACAGACTGACACTTTGGCTGCAATAACGGCCTTAAGCATAAAAATGACTGTGGGCACGGCACACGACAGGCCAATGTTTTATTCTGTTGTACACAGGATTGCTCTGAGTCAGAACCCACTCGACAGACCTAACAACAACAACAATGTGCTTTGATGGAAGCAGTGAAGGACAGTAGGAAAAGCAGCAAATAAGGAGTTGGAATCTTGGATTTTTGTTTCAGCTCTGCCACAGCAGCTTCATCATTTTTAACAGCTCTAAAATCAAGATAATATCAACCTATTTTGCAAAGTTAGGGTAAAATAAGAATACACAGGCACACTTTTTAAAATTGCTTTTACTTTAAGTTTAAATGGAAACACTAAAAATCTAGAAAAAGCAAATCTGAACATCAAATTGATATGAAAAGTATATATTCAGCATTATTTCAGTCATAATAGGAAACATAAAATAAAGCCAATATATTGTAAATAAAATAGATGGCCAAGAAATGCCTTTATCAGGGAGAAAACATCAGTTGCTTTCAACTTTTATATTTTCCCAAATTTTTTCCTGCCATAAGCATGTATTTCATTTATTAAAAAAAAAATAATACCCTCATATAAATGAAATCACAGTAACTGTGAACAGCACTTAGATACTGAAAATATTTCTACCTAAAAGTTTACTCTCACGTTACACTTCACTAGGGAAAAAAACCCTGGTGGCATAGTGCTATGGCAGTTCAAATATACCTTGGAAACTCTGTGGGACAGTTTCACTCTGTCTTATAGGGTCACTATGAGTTGGAACTGACTCAATGGCACCTAACAACAACAGCAACAGAAAAAAAAAGTCAAATTTGTATGTTAAAAATTGAAGGTACCATTAAGAGAACACAGTAAAATCTATAATTTATAAGCCAGAAAGAAAAATAAAAAATAGAACAGAAAATACTCCAGCAATCTAAAAGACATCGGGATTGTTAGGAAAAAAATACACACAAAAAGGAAAAAACCATAGTATAGGAAACACAAAACAAGGGAGTAGGGGAAAAATGCAGACAACTGTAGTTAAAATAAACATGAATGGATTAGATTCACTTACTGAAGGGCAGACTAATAATTCAGATCTCAAAATGAAACTGGGGAAGAAAAGTTAAGTTACAAAATGATAAGCACAGTTTTATATCATTTCTGTAGATTTTCAGAATCCATGCATAGTAGAAACACTTAACATGCTTGGCTGCTAACCGAAAGACAACTGTGCTAGTTATACAGATTTTTTTTAAACATACAAAATATTACACACCACATACAAATATGCAGAGGGTCATCAAAAAAGAGGAAGACCCTCAGTGAAACAGACTGATGCAGTGGCTGCTACAACGGGCTCAAGCTTAAGGATATTAAGTGTCCTTTATGACTGGGCAGCATTTTGTTCTGTGGCACATCAGATTGCTATGAGTCAGAACTGACTCCACAGCACCTAACAACAACCACATATGAAGGCGTATGAATTTTGATCATACTAAACCAGTGAATTGGAAAGACACTTTCTAAAATCACAAGGGTAGCTACTTCCAGCGTTGTTGTTGTTAGGTGCCATGGAGTCAACTGGAACTCACAGTGACCTAGAAGACAGAAATAGAACTGCCTCATAGATTTTCTAGGCTCTGCTACTAACCAAAAGGTCAGCAGTTATTATCCACCACCAGCTCCCTGGAAACTCCACAGGGCATTCTACTCTTTCCTATAGGGTCAAGATGAATTGGAATTAACTCAGTCACAGTGGGTTTGGTTTGGGATGTATCTTTAAGGTAAAATATTCCCTGATCTTTTCTCCCATACAGCCCCTGGTAGGTTCCATCAACAATCTTAGGTTAGCAGTGAGACCACAACCATTGCAGCACCAAGGCTACTTCTAGAATAGGTAGATAGAAGCAGTCGCCTCAGAGCAGGAAGTCATGGGGAGACATTAGCTTTCTCTCTTTCTTTTTTTTTTTTAAGGTGACTGATTTTTTTTTTTACAAAAAAAAAAAATTATGAGATTGGCAATAAACATGACAGAATATTGACAATAGCTAATTCTGTCAGGTAAGCCTAAGGAGGATGACAATTTATAATTCTTTATAATTCCTATTTTTCATATCTTTCCTACTGTCCTTTATCCGAAGAAAGATTTCTCCTCAAACTATTAAATTAGCTGGAAAACCTGGATAAATGCTGTGAGGAAAATATTTTTCCTCAGGCTAGATTATTTAACTTTATCAAAATGAAAGGAAATAGTATGAAAAGCTTTTCTCAGAAATGAGCATCTCATAAGGAAAAACACTCAGTTTTATCTCTTAACAGAAAGCTGTATTCTGATTTCCTGGTAGCTATGCTATTTCTAGCTGTACCAGGCTGTTTTAGATAAGAGCCTTAATAGCCAGGTGCTTGAGGCTCTGGATTAGCCCACGCCACATCAGAGACTGAGCAGGGAAATAGGAAGTGAGGAGCAATTGCTGCTGCTTGATTTATGAATAAAGGAATGATGGCAGAAGTGATACATTAATCCAAATTATATATATATATAAAGCCAAGCCAAGTGCTGTCGAGTCGGATCCGACTCATGGCTATATATATATATATAAAAGACTGCCACTGAGTTGATTTTGACTCACGGCAACCCTATAGGACAGAGTAGAACTGCCCCATAGAGTTTCCAAGGAGTACCTGGTGGATCTGAACAGCTGATCTCTTGATTAGCAGCCATAACACTTAACCACTACATACCAAAAACCAAAAACACAAAACCCACTACTGTTGAGTGGATTCTGACTCACAGCAACCCTACAGGTCAGAGTAGAACTGCCCAGGGCTTCCAAAATTATGTAAACATACACATAAATCAATGACCAACAATCTATATGCCCTAAACGAATTCTGGGGAAAATAAAATCATTTCATCCCTTTTCCTAAGAGTTTCCTATCAAACAAATAAAAGCGTTGCTATCAGCTTGCTTCTGACTCATAGCAACCCTATACAGTTTCCTAACAGTAGGTAGAAATTCTACCAAATAGGAATATACATTTAATATACAAATTGAAACAGTATGTTATTTCTATATACATTTGTAAAACAGATATACTAACAAGCGTGTGTTAATTAAACAGACTTTACTTTCAAAAGTTAATTCCTTTTAGTTTTAAGATCATTAGGCTGAGGTCTAGAACTCCCATTCTTTTCTTTCTTAACTGCAGATTTCCTCAGGTACATAGACAGTATTTTTTAAAATAATATTTTACTGTGTTTTCTATGAGGTTTAGACAGCAGTTTAGTTTCCCACTTAACAATAATTACACACGTTGCTCAGTGACATTGGTTAAATTTGCCACAATTTTGTGAGCATTAGCATTATTTCCATTCTGGTTGTTTTGTTTCCATTAATCTAGTTTCCCTGCCTCCTTCCATTCTCATCTTTGTTTTCAACTAACATTGACCACTTGTCAGTCATTTTACAGAGATGTTTTACCAGATTCATATCCACTTCCAAAATCACACATTCAAATGATATTTTGTGGTACTGTTGGTGAATACAAGAATCTAACAAAAGGTTACCTAGGTTATTAAACTATCTTTCATCTGCCTTGATTATCACCCCTAGACTGGATTAGCAAGTCTGAATTCCTCTTCCTATCTCTGGGGAAGTAAAATTGATGAAGACCTCAAAGAGATAATGTAATTTTGGGTAATTCAGTGTTTGATAAGAAGTAATACAATCTTACGATGTAACGACATCTTGAGACTCCCAGCTATTGTTCTGTGACAATCTTTAGATGCCAATCCCTTTGAAATCTGGCTAAGAGAACCACTGAAAATGTAACCCAAGTGGGACAGTTTTTGGAGGTTACTCTTATGGTCCCTCAGATTTGCCAGCTTATCTGCTAATAAAGCACTCCTTGAACCTCTCGCCATCTCTGAGTTTTCAGCTACAGTGACAGGTGGAACGAACGTGCTTTAGTTGAGCAGCAGCACGTCTGAGTTAAACTCTCTTATTTACTGCTGGGAAACACTGGTGACATAGTGGTTAAGTACTGTGTCTGCTAACCAAAAAGTTTGCAGTTGGAATCCATGAGGAGCTCCCTGAACACTCTATGGAGCAGTTCTACTCAATTCTATAGTGACACTGAGTCAGAATCAACTCGATGGCACTGGTTTGGTTTATTTTGTTTGTTTATTGACTGCTTACACCCAAATATGAAGCCAATTTTAAAACTGAAAAGAAACTCAAAGCATGGAGCTCACAGACACGATAAAGCCCACTAAGGTTTAATTACAAAGTCAATTACTTATATACCTGGCATTAGAACCTCAGGCTGCTGCTGTTACTCAGCTGACTAAATCTGAATGACTAAACCTCCTTTACTTTTTTTTTTCATGTATTAGACAAACTGAAAATGTTTATATGCCACTGTATTAGACTGAATCTCTTCTCTCATCTATCCTCATACCAATTAGAAGAAAAGTCTCAGAAGCATATGAGAGAACTATGGACTCTAACACTTTTCCTCTGGGCCCTCATTTCTTACATACTTTCCATCTATACTATTTTAGTATATCCTACGTACAGTACAGAGAATTCTCCACCTCCAATTATGAACTCACAGAAACATGAAATATTTTGGTGCTTCTGAAAGTGAGGAATTCACCTCTTCCATTCTCTCACTCCCTAGTTAAAATAAACTCAGAGGAATTTTGATTGCTGGGGAGAGCCTCTGACACTCCCACATTTTCAGTGTAAAAAGCCATGATGCAGACCAAGCAGAGCATTCCGCTCTCCAGGACATTACCAAAAAGGACTGCACTTGTGGGTGAAGAACAGGGCAACCCCAGGCACCACGGGTAGCTAGCTGTGCATCAAGTGCCCAGTCAGGCCGTAAAATTTTGGGGACAGACAACTTGGAGCACGCAAGGGATCTAACCTGGTGTTACAGAATTCTCAAGTGCAATTCCTACACTGGCAACAAATTCTCCGGAGAAATTACTTGGAGTTCCTGACTCCTGTCCTTTTGTCTGTCTGAAACAATACAATTCCCCAGTAGGCCTGGGCTCATGGTGTCCTTGGTGCTTACAAAAACCACAGGTACTCAGAATGTCCCCACAGAGCACCAAGATATAGCCTGCAGCTGTTCTGTGTTACACCTTACCAACTTTAGGAGGGGGTGACAATACTAACCCACTGCTGTCAAGTCAACTTCACCTCATAGCGGCCCTATAGGGCAGAGCAGAACTGTCATGCCCCACAGGGTTTCCAAGGAGCCCCTGGCGGTTCTGAACTGCCGGCCTCTTGGTTAGCAGGTGTAGCACTTAACCACTACACCACCCAGTTTTCAGGTGTCTCCTTCCTCAGCCACCTTCCTCAGGACAGGATTGTTACCGAGTTCAGGAGATCTCTACCCAAGCAGAAAAAAATCACAGCTCTGTCAATTGTGACTAATTCCAACACAAAAAGGGAGGAACTGGTTAGTGGAATGGTAGACCAGGATTTTGTAACAATCCTGCACGGCGACTGGTGGTTCAATGGTAAAATCCTCTTCTTTGATGGAGGCCCAGGTTCAAGTCCCAACCAAAGCACCTCATATGCAGCCACTACCTGTTTGTCAGTGGAGGCTTGTGTGTTGCTATGCTGGACAGTTTTCAGCAAAGTCTGCAGACCAAGATGGACTAGGAAGAAGGGCCTGGTGATGTATGTTCCAAAATCAGACAGAGAAAACCCTGTGGATCCCAGCAATCCCAAGTCAATCAAATCACAGGGGGTGTAGTGCGGGAGAGGGCCGCATTTCACACCCTGGGAAAGGAGCTCAGGAGTCTGAGGGTGAGTTCACAGCAGCTGCCTTTTACCTCCCCACCTAGCTGCCTCAAGTTTATACTAGTCTCCCAAGGTCACTTTCTGGAGCTTTTCCCTGTCATATTCAAGATTTCTACTAGCAGCCTTTCCCTACTACAATTCCAAATTGTTTCTCCCATTCTGGTCTCTTTTCTATAAAAATTATGAAGAGTGTCATCTATCGTATCACCTACTTATTTATCAGCGGGCTATAAGCATGATACTTAATTGGATGTTTTCATCCTTCCCCATCAATCAGTGCCTCCTAAATTCACTTTATGGCTTTCATAATTTCCCTTGGCTGAATTTAGAAAGGACTGCAGATAAAGTTTACCAACTTGACTCAGGGAAGGACACTCTCAAGTTTCTAGTAGGAAATCCTCAGGGAAGGAAACAGCATATTAGGTACTAGTTAATGTGACTGTTTTTCTCTCCTACAGTCTGCCTGCGGTGACTAGTGACTTGTATCCCAGCTGGTCTTTCCAGCTGCTTGCGCAGAGAAATACCTCACAGACACTGGGAAAGTTTTGCACATACGCATATTCTGTAATCATTTACAGTGCACATTCTCTGTCACTGTTTTCAGGGAAACATTCAGAAAGCTTAATTTTTTTATTATTTTATTTATTTTTTTATTTAATAGGACTGAGTGAAAATGTACATTCCCGTATAAAGTTACATGCCCACCTATATGCAGCTTCCACTGCTCTCCCTGTCCAGTGACAGCATACTCTTCCTCTCTGCTCCATACATGTCTCACAGAAACCTTAATTGAAGAAAATTTAATGAGATCTTCCAATTTCCAAAAATATTGTTCTTTTTGTTGGGCCCTGTTAAGTCAGTTCTGACTCATAGCAACAGCATCTGACATAGAACTGCCTTACAGGGTTTTCTAGGCTGCATACTCATTACAGAAACAAATTGTGAGATTTTTCTCCCAAGAAACAACTGGGTGGGTTCAAACTATCAACTGCTCAGTTAGCAGCAAACTGCTTGAACACTGCATAACTGGGGCTCCTTTTACAGACACAAAACTGACTAATATTTTATAGAAGTAGTAGAGGCTCAGAGACCAATAATTTGTTCAACATCTCATATCTCAGGCTTTGTATAAACAATAATATTTCTAGAGCCATAATAATGGATAGGGTATTCTTGAAAAGATTCCATTTTAAACATTCAAAAGTTATCTGAACTGCTGCAGCCCCAAATAATCTAATTCAGCTACAAGAGGATTTGAGAGCAGAGAGAGAGAAGGAATAAAGAGGCTTAAAAACCTTAATCAGATTAGAGGTCTGCCATAACTAGATTCCCCAACTAACATACTGTTTAACTTCTCATGTTGTTTTTCCAATAAAAAAGCAACTTTACTGCCAGGCAAAAATCCAACACCAAATACTGCCTTCAAAAAGTAAAATTTTCCAAATACATATTCATCGTCAGAATGTCTAAAATATAGGCATGGCTGTAATCCACAAATTAATTCAACATTGTGTTATTTTGAGCTTTTAGGTGCGGTGGCTTGTGGGTTTGCAGCAGTGTTGAAAGCTATGCCACTGATTATGTCAAGTACCAATAGTGTAAGCCACGGTGTACAGGCTTCAGCAGAGCGACCAGACTAAAACAGACCTGATGATCTTTTCTAGAAATAAACTGGCCCAAGAAAACCTCAGAAGAGCAGTGGAATACTGTCAGATACACTACTTGAAGACGAACTTCTTAGGTAGGAAGGTATTCAAAATACAACCAGGGAAGAGCTGCCTCCTCTAAGTACAGCTGACCTTAATAATGGAATGAAGTCACGTTTTCAGGACCTGCATTTGTTGATATGGTGTGACTCAAACTGAGAAGAGACCATTGCAAACAGCCACTAGTAATTGGAACATGGAATGTAAAAAGTATGAATCTGGAAAAACTGAAAGTTGTCAAAAATGAAATGCAATGCATAAAGACTGTTACCCTGCACATTTGTGAGCTGCAGTAGACTGATACTGGCGACTGGGAATCAAACAGTCACATGGTCTACTATAATAGAAAGCCAAGTGCCGTCGAGTCGGATCCGACTCATGGTCTACTATAATGGCAGTGACAAATTGAAGAGGAATGACATCACATGAATCCCTGAAAAGAACATTTCAAGATCAATCCTAACATATAATTCTGTCAGTGATGGGATAATATCCACACACGCACAAAGAAGACCAGTTAATGCAACTATTCTTCAAATTCATACACCAGCTACTAAGGGCAAAGATGAAGAAAGTGAAGATGTTTACCAACTCTTATAGTCTGAAATAGATGAAACTTGTAATCAAGATGCACCAATAATGCACTGGTGGCTAGAATGCTCAAGTTAGAAAAAAGAAGGAACAGTAGTTGGAAAGTATGGCCGTGGTGACAGACATGACACTGGAGACCACTTGGCAGAATTCTGCAAGACCAAGCCCTTAATTCATTCCAAATACATTTTTTCAACATCATAAATGGTGATCACACACGTGGATCTTGTCAGTTGGAATACACAGGAATCAAACTGACTACATCTGTGAAAAGAGACGATGCAGAAGCCCAGCATCATCAGTTAGAACAAGACAAAGAGGTCCTAAATACGGAACAGATCTTCGGTTGTTCACATACAAGTTCAACATGAAGTTGAAGAAAATTAAAACAAGTCTACAAGAGTCAAAGTACAATCTTGGTATCTCCCACCTGAATTCAGACACCATCTCAAGACCAAATTTTACCAACTGAAAAAGACCAGGTGAATTGTAGAATGACATCCAAGACACCATATATAAAGAGAGCAAATCTGAAGTGTCAACTTTCACCTCTGTCCTACCAGGATAGTACAATGCAAGTCTTTATTACAACTATACAAACAATACATTCTTCCTGTATTGTTAAAGATTGTAAAAATCACCCCCTCCCAAGGCTTCAAAGAAGTCAAAATGATCCCAGCAACTACAGATTTCAAGATTCTGTTTATCCAAAGAACTGGCATTAAAAAGTGTCATCTACTAGAGAAGACAGATAGAGAGGGAACAGGCTTGATACATGGTAAGACCCACAGACAAGCAAATAAGAAAAGAAATGATGAACCTGAAGAGAAAGAAAGAAGGAAAAACTAGGGAAGAGATAAAAAGATGGAGTGGCAGCCAGGTGACATAGGAAGCTTTCAGACAATTCCTTTGCATTTATGAAGCTGACAGAGAGTAGAGAAAGGTGTTGACTCAGATTCCAGATTCACAGGAAGAAATGAATCATTTCCTCCACATCAACTGCAATCTGATCTCAAAGGAAGAACTTCAGTTCTATTTTCTTTCAACCCCCGAAGGAGCCAACCACAGCTAGAACCACTAAATCTGAGTCACACTCCTTCTGACCGGATTATCAGATTCCAGAAAATACTTTTTATTACCAGTGACTGCCCTGACAGGGAGAATGAAAGAGAGTTCCACACAGAGCAGGAGAAAAACATAGAGAAGATCTCAAGTTCACCAAAGACCTGACTTAATGGTCTGCGGCTGGAGGAACCCCTGAAACCATGGCCCCTGGATGCACTGTTAACCCAGAATCGAAATCATTCCCCAAGCCCACTCTTCAAGACAGAGTTTAGATAGGACTATAAAATAACTAAGACACAAGAAGGTTGCTCTTTCTTAAGTCAGTCAGATACAGGAGACGAAAAGGGCAGCTCCTGTCCAAAACCAGGATGAGAAGACAGCAAGGGAGAGGAACTGGTGGGACAGACACAGGGAATCTGCAGTGGAAAGAGAAGTGCAGTGATTGCAACTAATGCCACAAAACACTATGTGCATAACTGTTTTCCTATGAAATTAACTGGAGATGTAAACTTTCCTCTAAATTACCACAGATAACAAATAATTATCAATATGGGGAAGAAAAAGAATCCTATAAAATCAAGTACGCAAAAGTGCTTAGAAAATGGCAGGCACTGTCGGGTGGGAGACACCAGAACCGACCCACAGAGTTCTCTTGGCTGTAATTTTTATGGGGGTAGACGGCCATGTCTTCCTCTTGCAGATCAGTGGGGTGAGTTCCAATCACCAACCTTTAGGTTAGCAGCTGTTTAACCTTAGAGGCATTATTAACATTAATAACATCAGAATGGCTGACACTGTTGTTGAATTTTAAGAAAATCATCCATCAGTATGTACTATAAAAATCACCTACATTACAGCAACAACTATTAACCGAGAATCCCTATTTTCTATACATGGGGCACAGGCAGATTTGGTGGGAAAACACCTGCACAGGACCCTGTACTTATTCCAATAAATATATACTTTCATATCGTATTTTGTATTATAGTTTTATGTTCTCATTACTTAAGAGGATACCACCCCCTCGAAGCTGGATCTTCCTGTCACTAGCGCAGAGAACACAAAGAACAAGGGTAGATAAAGACTCTTCCAATAAGGATGTCCCATTTTCGACGGCTCACAAGAGCCCCATTTGTGAAGCTATAGCGGCCATATTTATCCCTTTTTGATTAGTCTTGACAAATAGTCATGAAAAGTTACACGATTCTACCAGTAGAAATTACTGGTTTATTATCAAAACAGGTGCTCCATTCGCCAGTCTGTGTTATGTGAAATTTACGATGTGCATAACTACCCCACCAGAAGAACACATTCGACATTTAATCAACGTATTTGAGACAACCAGGTCTGCTGCCGATCAGACAATGCCTGTGCTTAAACGAAATGCACCTTCCAATGAAAACACTGCCACTGTCGGTCAGTGTACGCAGCAATCCATCTCAATCAGCTTCCCCCATCACAAGAACCAAGCCTTTTGTTGACCACAATTTGGAGACTTTGCATTGGAACTTGAAGCTTTACCCTTACAAAATTGCTACTGCTTTAACTCCAGATATGAAGTCCAATGACCATAGACTGTGCCATACATTTGCTGAGTGGGATCTGGAACAACTGGAAGTTGATTTTGCTCTTGGCTGAAAAATCATCTTCAGTAACAAGGCCCATTCTTGGATGAATGGTTTTGTTAGCACACAAAACTGTTGCATTTGGAGCAATGAGATTTAAGAATGTACTCTTCATCCCCCATAGTTACTGTTTGGTGTGGATTTTGGCCCAGCGGAGTCAATGGCCCTTATTTTTTCCAAGACAAACGAGGAGAGGCTGTGATTGTCAATGGTGAAAGACCCTGGGCTAGGATAACTGATCATTTCTGGCTTCAATTGGAAGGTGCCGCTGCAGCCATTGACCTGAAGTGCTTTTCCACATGTAATGCCATCAGACATACTTCAAAACAAGAAAGCAACTGAAACTGCATCATTTACATAACATGTTTTGTTCAAGTACAGGACACCCTTATTGGAAGACCCTTTCGGTATTCTACCTTCTGAGCTCCTAGACAGGTAAGCAGTCAGTAAGCAGTAACTGCAACATGATTTGCAAAGCTCTGTGAGACTCCAATGGACGTCAATGCTATTAGTACAAGGCCGGAAAAAGTCAGAGGTGATACGGCACGGAACTGTCTTGACAGCAGCTACTGATGGGGAGGGATCACGAAAATACGGCTTCTGGAAAATCCATTTGGGCAAGTCTGGCAATAGATAAACAACTCTCCAAATACAGAGAAGGACTAATGATAGTATAACCACAGGTTAGGTACTAAAACAGACCCAAAGAAAGCTGATAAAATTAAGGCAACGGCCAGGGAAAACAGAGAAGGCATTAGAAAGAATGAAAAGGATTCTCTGACCACTAGAGGACTTCACTGGGATGACAGGAGAGACAGGAAGTGGCCGAGCGACAGCAACACAAGTGACTCTCCCAGTGTTCCTAATCCGAGAAACTGAAAATATGGAGACACCGTCAGCTTAACAAGCAGAAAGAAACATGTTTCCATAAGAAGGGACAGAAATATGTTCCTGTAGACAAATATGAAATGCTTCTGGTTGCTGCTGTTGATTCTGACTTATAGTGGACACTACAACAACCCTATAGGACAGAGCAGAACTGCCCCATAGGGTTTCTGTGGGTGTCATCTTCAAGGAAGTAGATCACTGTGTGTTTCCTCGCATGGAGCTGCTGGCAGATTCAAAACTCAGGTTACCAGCCAAGCACTTCAATGGCAGAATTCTTGCCTTCCATGAGGGAGATCTGGTTTCCATTTCTACCTAAGGCATCTCACACAGAGCCACTATCTGTCAGTAAGTGAAGGCTTGTGCACTGCTATGAAGCTGAATAGGTTTCAGTGAACTTCCAAATTAAGACAGGGTAGATCTACTTCTTGTTGCAAGAGACCTCTCTAAAGTGTCAAAAAGCAAAGACATCACCATGAAGACTATGGTGCACCTCACACAAATCATGGTATTTTCTATTGCATCACAAACATGTAAAAGCTGGGCAATGAATCAGGAAAGCAGAAGAATTGACACCACTCAATTATTATGTTGGAGAATTCTGAATGTACTACCGACTGTGAAAAGTACAAAGTGTTCCTTAAAAGCAAAGATGGCGAGACTATGTCTTACATACTTCAGACCAGTTGTCAGGAGGGATCAGTCACTGGGGAAGGACATCATGCTTGGTAGACGGTCAACAAAAAGGAAGACTTTAAAGCTGACAGGCTGATGCAATGGCTGCAACAATGGTTTTGAGGATGGTACGGTATTTTGTTCTGTTGTACACAGGGTTATGACAAGTTGGAACCAACTCGAAGGCACCTAACAAAGACAACAGATCTACTTCTAAAAATCAGCCAGCAAAACCCCCACGCAACACAACAATCCAATCCTGCTGCACCTGCGGCCACCAGGACTCAGAGGGCAGCTCAATTAAATACAGTACATTTGACATTCCTTTGGTTCCTACAGAAACCCTGGAGGTGTAGCAGTTAAAGTGCTGTATCTGCTAACCAAAGGGCTGACGGGCTGAATCTGCCAGATGCTCCTTGCAAATTCTATGGAGCAGTTCTACTTTGCCCTAGACGATTACTATGAGTCGGAATTGATTCAACAGCAGTGGGTTTGGCTTTGGTTTGGTTCCTATACCAACGTGAAATCAAATTGCTGTGGACGATAACCATAAGGTTACACTAAATCTGGGACAACATACAAATGCTTTAAATAAACATCAAATAATAATCTGTGATAAAAATTAAAAATCCTAGCACAGTCAAAAACTTCCCAGCAAGCACCAGGATGAAATAAAGCCTAAATATATGGAGACAAATATATCTAAAAAAAAAAAAAGACGAAATCTGCCATGATCCTCCTCTATGAACTTCTGTGCTTATCAAAAATAAATTCCCCTTTGGATCTTCTGTTAACTGAGTATGCATTCAAGAAGAAAATAAAATCTTCCCACAACCATAAAGTAGTGTTTCCCACATTCTGAACTACAGAACTGCTAGAGACACCCTGATCTCTCCCCTCGCAGCAGAGATGTCACTGTCTAAATCCCCTGATAAGCTTGTCAGTCAGGGGTCACCTGCATTGCTGAGAATACAGTGAAGAAACTCAGCTAAACAGGTTAACAATTCACATCTTGCTGGAAAGATTCCCAGTGTTTCATATTAAGGAAAAATTACATAAAGAAATCCAGACTAATATGAACCTATCTAAACATGAATCTTAGCCATATAAGATAAATAGTTATGGACCAATTCAATCCCCTAATTACTAATCCACAGATAATGTTAACAGGCTACACTGTTTAGTTACCATATGTAATTCCACAGGACTCACTAGGGCCATACTGACAACTGGTATTTTCTCTTTAAAAACTCTTTATGTCTTATTGTTGTTCAATAAACTTGACTATTTGCTTCTTAATTAGCTCATCTACTATTTAACTGCATTCATTAACTGTATTTTCCTATGGTACTCAGAGGACTAAATGCTAATATTAAAGTTATAAACCTGCTTTTACTTTTGTAATCACCCAGAAAGCACATCTGACTTAAAAGGAATGTTATTTTCATTTTTTTATTTGCCACTTAATTTCAATGGGGTGATCAGAAAGTAGAGACAAACATATACATACTAAAAATGACATCACATGTGAATAACTCCAGCCAGCATAATATATTTTCACAACATAATGAGAAAGCATTTCTTCTCTTGAATGGTTTCATCTGCTCTTGTCGCTTAGAAGAATGATGGAGAGCTCTACTGACCAACAGGGTGGCCACTGGCCACAAATGGCTACTGGACACATGAAATGTGGCTAGTCCTAACGGAGATGTACTCTAAGTGTGAAACACGCACTGGATTTCGACAACTTACTACAAAGAAAACTAAGGAATTGTCCCATTAAAATTTTTTAATCGCATGTCGACATGATAATATTTTAGGTTAACTACAATATTAAATGACTTTCAACTGCTTTTAATTTCAAAGACGTGGTTACTATAGAATTTTAAATTATATATGCAACTCGAAATATATCACCACTGGCCAGCACTAAACCAGCACGATCTATTCTACCAGATCATCCCCTCTTCAGTTGTTGATATATTCAAGAACGTCTGTGTTACCACATACACAATGGCAATTATTTGGATAATTCAGGCACTAAATTATCCCCTTGGTTACCTAAATTCACTATATGATTGTAATCTAAATTTACCAGGCTACTTACAAAAATATCTCAAATATGCCAAGACATTACAATATTTAAAAAAAAAAAACAATGGTCAAGTTGATGCCAACTCATAGCTATCCTATAGGACATAAATTTTCCAAGGAGCACCTGACGGATTTGAACTGTCAACCTTTGGGTTAGCAGCCATAGCTGTTAACCACTATACCACCAGGGTTTCCACTATACCACCAGAGATCTAGATATGGGTGTTATCAAAAGTGGCATCAAAGTGGCAGTCCTGTACTGTACCTTTCTAAAATGGCATTGGAAGGCTACACTTACTACTCTAAGGAAAATCATGAATGTGCTGGGAAAGAGTGACGTTTAGACGATGTTCCACTCAACCCAACAGCTGAGGTCCTGGAGTTCCACAACAGGAAATGAAGGTTTCCCAGAGTCAGACTTCAAGCCTGACTTATGAAAACGAAATACTCTTGCATAAAGTGGGGTGGGAGTTCAGGGAATGTCTAAGGCTTTTGATAATACTTTAGAAAAATCAGGACATGTTCTAGTAGCCTGGCCAGGAAGACCAGAAGTGGTGGATACCTTGTATAGAAGGAGGATTTTTTTAAGGTTATCTGGGTATGTGGGCCACAGAATTACAGTGTGTTTTATCATCTTCATATCTCTCTAGATCTTTCACAATTAAAAAATACTACTTTTATAACAAAATTTGATAGAACAAATATCTCTCATTTATTTAACACAGTTTTAAAATGCATGAAATAGAAGTGGTAAAGTACTTCATGACTTACTTGAACATTCATGGCTAAATCATCAGAACAGCCTAGATAGGTTTTTACTCTTCTTGGGGGGGGGGGGGGCGTAGCTGATGTTCCTTTTTTTTTTTCTCACTAATGTTTTCTTCTTCACTTTCCCATCATGCATTTATTTACTGACTCAGATCTGGAGGTAGGGTGGTTTACAAAAAAATAACAATGCATTTTGCTTTGCCAGACATAAATAAAACTCAAAGGAGAATAAAGATAAGAATTCCCTAGACCAAACAAATCTAACCACCACAGGCAGGAAGAGAAAAAACAAAAACTTGAGTCTTCTTTTTACCTTTTGCTATTTTTTCAACTCACCACTAAAAACCTGGAAGAATGGCTTCCAAGTTTATCTTAATAAATGTCATTTCAACATTTAAAAAAGGATTTTATTGTAATGTATGTTGCATACATTCCCTTTTTAATCTCGTTTTTTCCCAAAATCAAAAAAATCAAACCCTCTGCTGCTGTGTCCATTTCAACTCATCGTGACCCTTCAGGACAGAGTAGAACTGTTCCATATAGCTTCCAAGGAGCAGCTGGAAGGTTCAAACTGTGGCCTTCTGGTTAGCATGTTGCACTTAACCAGTGTGCCACTAGGGTTTCTATCTTCTCCAAAAATGACAAGAAATTTCTGGGGAGTGGGAATGGGGGCAGATCATGTTGCAATGTTAGGCCATAAACATGTACAGACGTTAACTTTCAGAACAATGTAATTTAAAGAATAAATTCCGCTGTTTTCAATCAGATTCCGAAACCATCAGGAGATGTTTCTACCACTAACATTACTTCTTCTTTGCTGAATTGAAAGTTTTACTGATTTCTTAAAAGACAGAAAAAATATTTTGTGAAAATTCAAACTTTTATGAAACACTTAAACATTCTGCCCATGAGAAGGAAGAGCCTTCACCGGCATGGTTTGCCAGTCAACACTAGAATGGAAAAACAGGCACAGAGGCCAAAGAGAAAATACCTTTTCCTGCAGTATCAGTTCCCCTGTCTTCCCAAGTATCAACTTACCATAATAATCCCTAGAGGACCACAAAAGTCCGCTAGTGACCTCCGTCCCTCACCCTGAACCAATCTATTCTCTTCACAGCTTCACATCTAGCAGTCCAGGTCTCTAAACAATTTCCCAGAGGATACTGGTTAACCAGTACTGTACTGCTGGCATGGCTTATCTTCACCATCTGACCTTCTTTGCTTAGCACCTACTCTCTATTCCATTCCTGTTAGGGACACTGTCATGTGCGCAAACACCCACTTCTCAGCCCTTACCCCACCCCATGGCCATTCTTTTTTTTCATTATGACTGAGTGAAAATGTACATTCATGTATAAATTTACACGCCCACCTATATGCAGCTTCCACTGCTCTCCCTACCCGGTGACAGCACACTGACTTCAGCTGTACTGTACACTAGCCAAGCCAAGTGCCGTCGAGTACTGTACACTAGAAAAGCCTTTATTTCCCTCCTTTACCTAAACACACAGAACATTTGCTCATGAACCTCACGGACAGTAGCAAGCCCAAACCTACGTGTATCTCCACTTGCTTTGAATCTCTGTAACTTACTACCTACAAGGCCAACCCAAATCAACCCATTGTCTGTATGCCAACAATGGAGACCTCATACCTTTTAGAACTGCCCATAGGACTTTCTCAGTTGCTATTGTTTACAGACTCTGATTGTCAGACTTCTCTTCCACAGTGCTTGCGAATGGGTTCAAGTCATTAATTTTTAGATGAATAGTGTATGCAAAAACCATTGACACCAACCAGGGACCTTAACCCATTCATTACTATCTACTAAATGATAACTGTCTTCCCTCTTTGGAAATACTTCCCAGAAAGGCAATAGATTACTTACTACTAGTTTTCTTTAACCAAAAGAGGATTCTTCAGTTCCCTGTTTCATTAAAGCACATGGAATGTCACCATAATTATTTAATTATATCAACTGGACCACACTACACTTTGGTTCTGAGCTCTATTCACGTAAACACATCTCTATCACTCTAAGTCGGAAATGATGGCATTCAGTTTAGTTATACTGGTATGTACAACATCAATATACAAAATAAAATAAGAAAGTATCTATTTTTTTTACAAATATGGAGTTGGTAATACACACAGCAACAAAACTGTGTCAAACTAAACCCTAATTTAAGCAAATTCCCATTTAAAAACTTGGTGAAATTCACCATTATTCACATCAACCGTTTGGAATTCACTGGGAAGTTGTCTGCTTCTTCACTCTGAAAGTAGGTTCTTTCTCTGGCAGGTTACTTTAGCATATTTGGGGGCATTTCCAGTCCACCATGCTAACTGTCAGATGAGGTCAAGAGCAGAACAGAAAACTTCCAAAGGTGACTGGAAAAGACAAAGTGAAGTATTACTTAAAAAACAAAACTGGAAAGACCTGGAATTCGAAAACCAAAAGTGAAGAATGCTCAAGTTTCAACAACGGAAGAAAAAATTCAAGCCTTAAGTTGTAATATTGAAAGATACAATGGGTAAAATACTGACCATGCAGGAAGCACCAGAAGATGGAAAGAACAGCCAAAATCATCATACAGAAAGAATTCATCTACATTCAAATACATCAGGAGGTAGCATATGCTCAAGAAAGGTGGTACTGAAGGAAGAAGTCCAAGCTACACTGAAGGTACTGGCAAAACACAAGGCTGTAAGAACTGATGGAATACCAAGTGAGATGTCTCAACAAACAGATGCAACACTGGAAGCACTCATTCATCTACGCCAAGAAATTCGGAAGACAGCTACCTGGACAATCTACTAGAAGTAATGCGTGTTTGTAACAATTCTAAAGAAAACTTAATCCAACAGAATGCAGACATCATCAAACAATATCATTAATATTATATGCAAGTATATCTTGTACAAATCAAAAATAGTTGCAGCAGTACATCAACACGGAACTGCTAGAAATTCAAGCTGGATTCAGAAGAGGACACGGAACAGGGATATCACTTCCGATATAACTCTTGGCTGAAAGCAGAAAATGTGAGAAAGAAATCTGCCCGTGTTTCATTGACCATGCGAAGGCATTTGATTGTGTGGATCACATAAAACTATGGATAACATCACAAAAGAACAGGATTTCAGAACACTTAATTGTGCTCATGTGAAACCCATATGTACATCGAGAGACAAGTCACTGGAACAGAACAAGGGAATACTGCCATAGTTGAAAATCAGGAAAAGTGTGTATCAGAGTTGTATCCTTTCACCACATGTTTTCAATCTGTACGCTAGCAAATAATCCAAGAAACTTGACTCTATGAAGAAGAATGAGCAAGGACTGGAGGAGGACTCATTAACATCCTCCAATAAGCAGATGCCACACACCTGCCTGATGAAAGTAAAGACGACTTCAAGCATTTCCTGATGACAGCCTTCAGTATGGGCTACATCTCAGCATAAGGAAACAACAATCATCACAACTGGACCATTGAGCAACATCACAATAAAAGGAGAAAAGACTGACGTTCTCAAGGATTTCATTTTACTCAGATCTACTCACAGTGGCTATGAAAGCATCAGTTAAGGACTCAAACAACGTCTTTCCAGTGTTTAAAAAAAAAAAAGTTGTCACTGTGAGGGCTAAGGTGCATCTCACCCAAGCCACGTCTGGACAATGAGCACGGAAGACCAAAGAAGAATTGATGCCTTTGAATCACAGCATTGGTGAAGAATATTGGGTAAACCTTAACTGCCAAAAAAATGTACAAGCTTGTCTTAAATGTTCCTTAGAAGTGAGGATGGCTTCATCCATATAGCTTGGATATGTTATCAGGAGGGACCAGTCCTTGGAGAAGGACACTGTGCTTGGTAAAGTAGAAGGTAAGCGAAAAACAGAAATACCTCAACAAGTTGGAGTGACACAGTGTCTGCAACAGTGGGTTTAAATACAGCACCTTTGGTGTTGATGGGACAGAACTGGGCAGTGTTTCCTCCTGTTGTACATCAGGTTACTATGAGCTGGAACAGACTCAACTACCAACATGCTAATTTTGCCTCATGATACTTTATGAGATCCACAACATACTGTTATAGATCAGAAATAAACTGCAAGTCACACTGAGAGACAAATCTATAATGTCAGACTTGGGTGGTTAGTGACATTCCTTCTCAACCCATTACTAATACAGTAATATTTCACGTGTGTCCCATACGTCTGTGTTCTTTTCTTTCCTTTGCTCCTTTTTGTGCCTCTCTTTTGGACCTCCTGTTTTCAGTTTTATTTTTCCTTTAGAGGACAGGAATCTGGAGTACACTAATAGCTGAAACTAAACATCTCTCCCTTCTCAAGCCACAGGAATCAGGCTTAGGTGACAAAAGGGTGGTAAAGGGAGAAATAAAACTGAAAACAGGAGGCCCAAAAAGGAGCCAAGGAAAGAAAACAACACAGACATACAGGACATACATGAAATATTACTGTATTAGTAATATGCTGAGAATAAACGTCACAAATTCTTTTGTGTGTTTAAGCCAATGAGGTAGGAAAGACGAGTGGTAAAGAGTTAAAAACCAAACCCACTGTGAGTGAGTCAATTCTGACTCAAAGCAACCCTATAAGACAGGTTAGAACCGCTCCACAGTGTTCTAGAATCAGCTGGTGGATTCGAACTGCTGACTTCTTGGTTAGTAGCGAGACGCTTAGTCACTGCATCACCACGGTTCCCTAGAGAGTCAAGGGGCTCCCAAAACACGTTAGTTGCCTAAGTGACCATTTTCCTGTGGAATGGAACCTTAACATACTTTCTATCTAGCCCCTCTTCCATCCCTCCCTCTCAGAAAAAAACAAGTATTTCCCAAACCTGTTCCAGTAACTGAGCCACTGGGACCTAATCTGGAGAAAATTAGCACTGCATCACACCTCAAAATAGGGTTATACTAAAATAACCCTATTTACATTTTATTTTTAAATGTTTCAATTTTACATGTAAAATTCAGTTAAAATAACTACATACATAATTTGAACCTCTAAGAAACGTCAATTTATACTAGATTCTAAGAGAGAAAAACACCCAAAAGCTTAGACGTATTTTATGAGTGGAACTTGGAGGTGAGAAAATCCTACACACTTGAATTTGTCTGTGTACTGGGAAAAGCCTGCCAACTCAGGGGACAGACAGAAGCAGAAGCTGCATGACAACAAGAGAAAATCATGCACTCATGACAAGAGGAAAGTTCTACACAATATTTAAACATGGAGTTGGCGAACTTTTTCTGTAAGGGGCCAGGCAGTTTATTCCTAGTTTTGAAGGCCATTATACTCTCATCAAAGAGGAATGCCAATTAAGTTCACCAACTCACCCTAGAAAAATTGCTACATACCTCCCTACTGAATATCACAATGGTCACCTTAAAAGTACTCCCCTTGGGAAGCTACACACTGACACCAGAGCCTAGTCCACCCAGCATAGCAAGTTTGGAACTCTTTTTCTGGAATGGCCATCAGAGCTGTCGTTGTATTACCCGATGTCCTTAATGTCATCAAAACTTCTTACTTTCAGTATTTCCTTTATTTGCAGGTAAGGGAAAAAGTCGCTGGGGGCCAGATCAGGTGAATAGGTAGGATGTCCCAATATAATTATTTGCTCACTAGCTAAAAACTCTCTCACAGACAACTATACAATTAAGTTTGAGAACTTGCCACCGTGCCAGGGAGCACAATGGCCATTCCAGGAAGTGTTACAAAATTGCTTTGAAAGGTGGACCAGGCGCTGGTGTCAGTGTATAGCTTCCCAGGGGAGTACTTCGAAGGTATCCATAGTGATATTCAGCAATGAGGTATGTAGCACTTAGAACAATTAAGTTCGGGGACTTAATTTCTAACCATGTACTGAGCTATGCCCTTATAATTATACAAGTAACCACAAACAGTAAGAATGCGGCACAGACCTTAGGGGTGGGTATGGTTATGCTCCAATACAACTTTACTTAGGCATACTGAAATCTGAATTTCATAGAATTTTATATGACTCAAAATATTCTTTTGACTTTGTTTCTCAAGCCACTTGAAAATGTAAAAACAAAGATCTTGATTGTCAGGTGTTAGCAAAATCAGGCTGCAGTGGAAAATGTGGCCCTGAGGCCCTAAGTTTGCAGAAGCCAGCTCTCTTGCTGTTGCTGGCTGCCATGGAGTCAGCCCCAACTCAGTGTGACACCATGCACAACAGAACAAAAATATCTTGTGCCATATACAAGATCAGCTGTAATCAAACTACAAGTTGTCGTGACCTACATACAACATATCTGAGTTATGACAACTCACACTTACCATCATCTTTTTTTTTTTGCTACATTTTATCATTAGTATTATGTACTACAATGCAGCTACACATCATTTCCTGGTATCATATCATTCTCAGATGTTCACGGGCAGGTGTTTATATGCAAAATTTCCAATCCCCGAAAGCAAAGTTCTGATTTATAAAGAAGTCGATAGCAAAAGGTGATAATGAAAATGAAAAAAAATATATGACAACCTATGTCAGAACCGATTTAGGATGGAATCTGGAGAACGAAATCCGGTTGTAAATCAGGACTTCCAGTGTTGTGATTCATCAGGTTCTCACTGGCTGATGTTCTGGAACGGATCACTCGTTTTTTGTCCTAGTCCATCTTAGCCTGGAAGCTCTGCTAAATCTGTTCAACACCCCACAAATCTCCATGGCTCAGAGGTGGTGATTCCCAATGACCCACACTGGAACCCCACCCAGAATTCGGGCACTGAAACACCAGTGTCCGTTTTTTAGGATCCTAATGCGAGTTCGTGAGATAACACAAAATACATCAGCATATATTATCATACATATATTCTAGATAAAGCAGAAGCTTCTGTTGGCAAGGACACAGGTGAATCCATCCAGGCTTTGAACTTCAAATGAAGTTCAATCTGAGGAACTGGAGGTTCTGCTGGGCTTTTAAATGCAATTGTTTATCTAAACGTTACCACGTATTATGCAAATTTAGATGATTCCTATTGTCACAGAAAGCTCCATGTAATTAACTAGATCTAAATTCAACATGTAAAAAGTTCCTAGCTCCAAGCCAACACCTCTTTGCTGGTGTTTCAGATCCCTCACCTTAAAACACCACTGCAGTCGAGTGGATTCTGACTCATAGAGACCCTATATCCAAAACCCACTGACTCACAGCGACCCTACAGGACACAGTAGCACTGCCCCACAGTTTCTGAGAAATTCCTGGCAGACGTGAACTGCCAACCTATGCCAAGAAGAGTTTCCAAATAAACCAAAGCAAGCCAAACTCACGGCCGTGGAGTGGATTCCAACTCATCGCGACCCTACAGGACAGAGTTGAACTGCCCCACAGAATTTCCAAGGAGGGCCTGGTGGATTTGAACTGTCGACCCTTCGGTTAGCAGCCAGAGCACTTATTTATCCTGTACAAAGTAACGTAAATTGAAACATAAAGAGAGACACAAGGGACATGTTTACATCTAACAGTCCACCAGGGTGGATGGAAAAAGGGCTGGACATCTTTCTGCTTCTTCCTTTCAGACATCAAAAGAACACGGAGAGGTTTTCCTTCCAGTCCGATGAAGTCATGGTACTCTGATCTGATAACACGAATGAAATACTAGCCTCCGCCCGCATCACTACCCACCCCCACCTCAAAGCCAGGCAGCCGGGCTGTCCTCCAACCGAGCGGCCTCGGCAGCCCCACCCGCCGGGAAGGATGGAGAAGGCCGGCCGCGCTCCTCGCCTCGCCCCGCGCCTCCGCCGCCTCCCGCCCGCCCCGCCGGCCCCTCCTCCTCCCGCCGTCCCCGCTAGAATTTTCCTGTGATCCCCAAGGAAGAATTGCCGGGCCTTTGTGCTTCGGCAAAGAATGCAAAGAAAAACAAACACCATCACCACCCCCGACACACACACGACTCCCCGAGACACAAAGCGTCTCTCCAGCATCGCTTCCTTAGGCACATCCGGCAGCCCCGCGCTCAGAAACTGCAGACAAAGGCACCCCAACGAGACGGAGGGTGAAGGGGGAGGCGATAGCAGAACGCTCCCAACAGCGACCGACGCGAGCTGCGCCAGGGGGAGGGGAGGGGTGCCGATGAGCGGCTTTCCTCGGAGTTCCCCGTTGCTCCCACCCTCAGCCCGCACGGCCCCAGATGCGGACGGTGCGGGGCGTTCGGCCCCCCGGCCGCGGAGAGCAACAGGCTCCCGCGCCCCGCGCGCCAGGCCCTGGGCCCCCCTGGCGCCACGACTCTGCCTCTCTCGGCGGAGGGAGAGGAAACTTTTGCGTGGTTTACACACAGCAGGGAAAAAGGGTCGGCAAGGCGGCGGAAAGGGACAGCGGCTGTCTCTAGGGGGCCCAGCGAACAGCAATGGAAACTTTCCGACCCCATCCTTTTTAAAGAGACAGCCGAGCAGCGGCCCCGCGGCGCCCGGCCGGGGGTGGGGCGCGCACCCGGCCCGCCGCCCCGCCCCAGCCCCGGGCGCCCGTGCACACTCCCCGGCCGGCGCGCGCGGGGCGCGGGGGCGCGCTTACCCGGCTCGCGGCGGGCGCGGCGGGGGCGCAGGGCGAGGCGCCGGCCGGGGGCGCCGGGGGCGCCGGGGACGCGGGTCTCTCGCCTCGCCCACGCTCGCGCTCTTCTCTTCTGAAGTAACGGCCCGGCGAGGAGCTCCGGGAGAAACGCGCAGACGCTCACGGGCACCCCAGAAACTTCATCCCGCCGGGGGCCCGCCTTTCGCGCCGCGGCGCCCTTCCCCCGCGCGCTGCACTTGCGCGACCAGAGCTGCCGCCGGGCTTCGGGGCTGCGGTGACGCCGGCGGCCGGCGGGGCGGCGGGCGCCCGCGGCCAATCAGGGGGCGCCGGCCGAGCCGGCGGTCCTGGGCTTTGAACCGCGGCCGCGGACGCTAGCCTTGTGTCGTGGGAGGTAGCTGGCGCAGGGTCGCCAAGTAAAATACAAGGTGCGCCGTTAGATTTGAATTTTTTAAGTATGGCTCATTTAATATTTGGGACATACGTAACTGGAAAATTACTTGTTTTTTATTGAAAATGAAAATTGAACTAGGCACCCTGCCTTGGTACTTGCCAAATCGGACAACTTGTAGGAACTGGTAGTGTCTGTTTGTAGGTCAGGGATATTTCGCCTTTTATTATGTGGACTGCCCTGTGGGTGTCTTCTGCATGGGCATCTTATTAAGTATTATAGGATATGAGGAGAGGTGAGAAATGATCTACCTTAAAAGCAATTTTGAGCACATCAGTGTATATTCTGAGACCAACAATCTAGTTAAAACACAGTAACAGATGTCGAAGAAGGGTTCAGAGGTGCCCACAGCCAGGGAGAACAGATACCCGTCTCTGTTTCATGCCATTTTAGATTGTCTCCCTGATACCCTCAGTTTCTGAGTCCCACAAAAGTTTGTGGAAGAATATTATTCTCTTTTTAATACATGTGTTTCAGATAAGGGTAGATGATTCAAGCCTGCACAAAAGTGCAATTAAAATATTTAAAACAACTTTCCAGTATTTTGAATATATTGTTTTTCTCTAGGGCAGATGTAATTTTATAATAGGATTTCCTTTGTCCATTAAAAAAATCAGCTGGCATTTCTCCAATATTCAACAAATGTTTAAGACAGTTTACAAAACATGCAAGTCTTCAGAGTGAAACAGACTCGACGTTTTAAACGGAGTTTTTTGTTTTTTTTTTTTCTTTTTCTTTTTCAGAAAACAGCAAAATAGGTATTTTGCCTGCAGATGACTGGAACTGGGTCTGGTGAGTCCTGTGGCCAGAGTAGGGAGAATGCCAAGGCCCTTAGGATTAAACAGAGCCACTACAGAGTTGCCCACCAGGCAAGAAAAAGCACTGACTGGATTTTTTCAGAGCCTCTAAACTCGTTGGAAATGAAAGTGGAGTTGGGATGTAACTCATTCCATCTTATCCTTCCCCTTATGTCTTCAACACGTATCTGTCACTTGGAACTTTTTCAGCAGTACTGAAAGCTACTCAGGTGCTCCGTCTGTGTTTGGTACAGCAGTCAGGGTTAAGATCTCCCCCTCATTCTTCTATTGTTAATTCACAGTGGCTCTTCCAATCTGAGATCAATCATCGTTTGTTCAGAGAAGTCTTCCCTGAACATTTCTTCAATGTTTCCTACAAATCAGGATGAACTCATTGTGATACACGCTCCTTGTTCCCTACAGTTTTGCTTCATTTGCTTCATAGTGTACATCCTATTTGGTAATTTCATACGTATTTAGTTTTATGATTATTATGTAATATCTCCCTGCCTTAGACTGTAACCTCAAGAATAGCAGGGACCATCACCATTTCATCCTCAGAGCCAAGCAAAACACTTAACACGTGGTCAGCGCTCCAGTGGCAGATGATGATTATATGGCTGGAAGAGGGAACAATTCATCTCTATACCCTTTCTACGACATTGCATTGGGAAAGGACTCTTGGAGCCCTGAAGGTATAGTAGTTTAAGAGCAACAGCTACTAAACAAAAGATCTGCAGCTCAGATTCACCAGTGGCTCCTTGGAAACTCTATGGGGCAGCTCTACTCTGTCCTTTAGGGTTGCTATAAGTCAAAATAGACTCAACTACAGTGACTTTGATTTGGTTTTGTTTTTTCTTATTATACAGAAATTCCAAAAGATTCCTCCTCTTTGAGTAGCAAGTCACTTCCATTTGTTATTTTGACAGAATATAGTCATTCTCAAATCCAATAGAAATAAGCACAAGTAATATTAGGTGTGATGAAGAAAAAAGAGCTCAGGAGACAGAACCATGTGAATGGGAGACTATCAAAATGTGACCCGAAGAAACAGATGGTGCCTGGTCGCCACCAAAGACAGCCATGAAGGGCTGTACACAGTGTTGAGTCCCTGTAGCACCATGAGAAAAAGAGGGGTGCAGCTCAAGAACTCTATTAATGACTACAACTAACGGTCTAACAGCCTGGGGGATCCCCTGGGAGTGTGACCCCCTAGACCTGCTGCTGCCTCTGCCCAAAAAACACTACTATGGTCAACTCAGGACAAAAATGGACTGGACTTGGGGCTACAATATGACCATACAGTGTGTGTAGTTTATGGTTCTTACATTTATGGGAGGCTGTCCTACTGGTTTCTTTCTAGAAAGGAGAGAAGAGGGTGGAGAGGAGAGGACAGGAGCTTCTTAACAGGGTACGATAAGTACAGCGTGAAAAGGAATGTGCTGTCACCAGGCAAGGAGAGCAGAAGGAACTGCAGATAGGCCGTGTTTTAGTGAGCTAGGGCTGCTCTAACAGAAATACCACAGAGTGGATGGCTTTAACAAAGGTAAATTTATTCTTACACAGTCCAGTAGTCTACAAGCCAAATTTAGGATATCTGCTCCAGGGGAAGGCTTTCCGCCTTTCATCTCTGGAGGAAAGTCTGGTATTGCATATAGTCTTTGTCCAGGGAGCCTTTTGGTGCAGGAACCTCAGATCTGAAGGATGTGCTCTTCTCCCAGTGTTGGTTTCCTGATGGTGTGAGGTCCCCAATTCTCTGCCTGCTTCGTTTTCCTTTGATCTCTTGTAGGATGAAAGGATTAAGGGGTGGGACAAGCCATACTCCAGGGGAATTCCCTTTACAGTGGAGCAGGGAGGTGATTCTATGAAGGGATTTACATTCCCACCCTAATCCTTTAACATACAACACAGGAAAATCACAAAGTGGAGGAGAATCACAAAATATTGAGAATCATGGTCCAGCCCCGTGGCTACACATATTTTTAGGGGGACACAATTCAATCCATGACAGGTGAGCAAACAAAATTAATTTGGATTGTATACTTTTGCTTAATCACAATTAAAAAAAAAAAAGAAGTAGAAAGAAAGAAATACTAGATGTGAGAAGTGTAAGGCGTCTAGTCCAGGTGGAGCAGTGATGAATAGCTCGGCTTTAATGGAGGGCTCATCAGTTTGAACCCATCAGCCACTCCGCAAAAAGGGAGTCCCCTTCCATCCATAAAGTTTACAACCTAGGAAACCTTTGTCCTTCAGGGTCACTGGGAGTCAGAAGCAACTCACAGGCACAAAAACAAGCGTAGGAGGAGAACAACTCCCTAACTAGCTATTGAAAGTATCCTGAGAATCTTAGTAGCTAGAATAACACGTGTTGTGTTGAACAATAGGGTGAGAGCGCGTAATAGTAAATTCCAGGCAAGTTGAAGCCATGGCCTTGGAGTTGATTCAGACCCAGTGACCCAATAGGGCAGAGTAGAACAGCTCCACAGGGCTTCTGCAGAGCAGCAAGCTGGTCATTTGGAACTGCTGACCACTGTGACAGCAGAGGCAAGTATAAGGAATTTAAGTTATTGCCTTCTTTTCTGTGAGTGTGTGAATGCTATTAAAAGAAAGGGTTCTGCCTTGGTGTAAAAGGCACTGGTGTTCTGACCTCATTTAGCAAAGCAAATCCTACAGGCCCACTTTTAGACATAGTTTATCAGAGGACAAAAAGATCTCGTTTAGGTTACTTCTTGCATGAAAGTTAGCTAGCGCTTGGGAATGAGTCTATCCAAGAGCTTTTCTTTTGAAGTCAACCCATATAGTTATGACAGTGTTCTCTCCTTCTAACCCTTAAAAAAAAAAAAAAAAAAAAAACCAAAACCCACTGTCTTCTGGTTAATTCTGAATCAGAGCAAACCTATAGGGCAATGTAGAACTGCCCCATTGTGTTTCCAAGGTGCACCTGTTGGCTTTGAACTGCTGACCTTCAGATTAGCAGCTACATTCTTAACTATTATGCTACCAGGGTTTCTTGTTCTAACACAGGATGTCCAAAATCTTCTAGATGCAGCATCACATTTTTTTTTATGATTTTGAAAAAGAAAATAAATTGAACTAAAACCAAGAAAAATCTTATGAAGAAGGTGAAAGTGTGAAGCAGATAAAGAGGTGGGATGAAATTCAGCCCATACATGTACATTAACTGAAAAAGAGATGAACCCAAACTAGTCACCCTCATTGGATTCTAACTCATGGAGACCCCGAGTATATCATGGTAGAACTGGGCTCCACAAGGGTTTTCAGTGGCTGACTTTTCAGTAATAATTCACCTGCCTTTCTTATGAAGCATTTTTGCTTGAATGGGAACCTCTGACCCTCTGGTTAGCCCCAGAGCTTGTTAACCACAGTGATGTTTGCGTCACTTATGACAACAGCCTCTGGGACTTCAGGGACATTGTCTGCATTCTATCCTTAGCAAGGAGTTCTCAGCAGTTCGTTGTCTTCAAATTTAAGTAATGCTCAGGTCACTTTGTGAGAGAAGAAAGTAGTTTCTTGGGGACTATTAAGATTGGCTTAAATGTGTTTTTTGTTTTTATCTTAATATAACAAATACAAATATAAAACAAATGATATTATTTTACAATTATAGCTGTTCTATGAAACTAGAGAAAGGCCAGGCTGTCAATCCATCACCTTCAATGGCTGCAGGAAAGACAGACCCTGAAAATTAAAATTTATTGAGCTACCAAGATACAGCAACCAAAACCAAACCAAATCCACTGCCACTGAGTCAGTGCCAACTCATTGGGATCCTAGAGGACAGAGTAAAACTGCTCCATAGAGTTTCCAAGGAGTGCCTCATGGACTTGAACTGCTGACTTTTTGGTTAACAGCCATAGCACTTAACCACTACACCACCAGGGTTTCTCCAAGATACAGCAGACCTTTTTAATTCTTTCTTTATTCTGTTTCCCAATAGTGGGATGTCACAGCAAAGCTGTGATGCTGATCCCCAGGTCTCCATAATGCCAAGCCAGTCAAGTGCCATCAAGTTGGATCCAACTCATGAAGCATTCTTTATGATCCAAATCATTTTCCAAGACATACGTTATTCTGGGAAATACTCCTTGTGGAATACTGAGCCATTTCCATAACATTTAGTGAGCATGACTCTTATTAATGGTGCTTCAATATAAGTGCAAATTACATAGCATACATGTGTCTGTGTACCTCTGCCTAATATACAACAAACATGCCGTTCTAGTTGATTACAGTTTGCAGAGAGAATTTTAAATTTTGGCTACTGATTAATTGACTTTATGGTTTCAACTGGCCTCTAGTTTCTCCATTAAAAGAAATAGTTGTTTTGTTTCCATTTGCTCATTGTGGGAGGGGAGTACTATTTTAAATGATCCTCAAATTTATGTCTATTAGAAAAAGATCAGATTGCAAAAAGAAGAAGAAAGAACATTTGTATAATGAATGTGTGTGTGTCTAGAAGAAAGGCATTGGGAGGAGAAAATAGATAAGAGAGAATCTCAGGCATGAGAAAAATGTAAAAATCATTTCTCCTTTGAGAACATGTAGAGTAATCTGTCTCTCTTCACCTAATAAGTTGTTTATAGAGGATTAGAAGCTCTGAAATGTCCAGTGTGTCTGATTGGATCTTGTTTCTCTAAAGAAGAAAAGAGGGGTGTTCTGAGGTTATGACCTTTTGACCTTGCACCTCTATACCCAGGAAATCCTAGGAGAGAGCACTTGGGACCGGGATCCCACATGTTATTTTTTGGGGAGAAACATATCCAAAAGCTTCTGTGAATCTCTTCCTTAGGTTTAATGCAAGCTAAAAAGATGTTCGGGAATCTTTCTGCTACAGAATATTTCCTCCTAGTCATGCTTGCCACGTGTTGGCCAGTCATGCTTGCCACAAGAACATGTCAGTTGTCCAAACAAATACATGAAAAATCAGCAATGAAAGTAACAGAATGAACTTGATCAAGTCACATAGTTTCTTTTAGATAATATTCCATCTTTGTGCTAGGAAAACAAAACTGAGACACAAATTGAGTGAGAGCACCACTGAGTTACTGGATCACATCTTAGCTGAGGTCTGCCTCATCTCTTACCTTTCCATTGTTTTGAACAAATAAACCTCTTTTAATTCTTAAACTCATTTGAATTAGTTGTACTGCTGTTCACAACTAGAAACATTCACACCGATGAAATATAAATATTAAACCATTTACAATGAGTTAGAAAAGGACATTTTTTGAGGAGCACACTGCCAGTTTATAGGAGTTTATTAAAGGACAGATGAGAACATCGGTCTCTCAGTTTGTCATATTTGTGAGGTCTTGTGGCTTGCTGTGATGGTGGAAGCCATGCCACTGGTATTCAAATATTAGCAGTGTCACCAATAGATGACAGGTTTCAGCTGAGTTTCCAGGCTAAAACATATTAGGAAGAAGGAACAGTCAATCTGTGTTTGAGAAGGGTTAGCCAGTGAAACCCTTATGAATAGCAGTGGAACACTGTCTGATACAGTGCTGCAAGATGAGACCCTCAGTTTAGAAGGCACTCAAAAGATGACTGAGCTGCGTGTTCAGTGTAGAGTCGATCTTAATGATGTCAGTGGAGTCGATCTTTTGGGACCTTCATTTGCTGATGTGGCTTGACTCAAAATGAAAAGAAAGAGCTGCAAACATCTGTTAATAATCGGAACTTGGGATATAGGAAGTGTGAATGTGGGAAAATTGGAAATCATCAAAAATACAATGGAATGCAGAATGATATTCTAGGCATCGGCAAGCTGAAATGCTCTGCCGTTGGTCGTTCTGCATGTGACAGTTGTGGTCTACTGTACCAGGACTGACAACTTGAAGAGGAATAGCATTGCATTCATCATCAAAAGGAACATTTCAAAATCTATCTTGAAGTGTAATGTTGCCAGTAATACAATAATATCCAAATGCTTACAAGGAAGACCAGTTAATATAATTATTGTTCAAATTTATACACCAGCCATTAAGGCCAATGACAAAGAAATTGAAGATTTTTACCAACTTCTGCCCTCTGAACTTGATCAAACGGGCAATCAGGATGTGTTGTTAGTTACTGGGGACTGAAATGGATAGGCTGGAAACAAAGAACAATCAGTAGTTGGAAAATACAATCTTGGTGATAGAAATGATGCCAGAGATTACATGATTGAATTTTTCAAGACCAAGTATTTCTTTATGGTAAATACCTTTTTCACCAACATAAATGGTGATTATACTCATGGACCTCACCAAATGGAATATATAGGAATCAAAGTAACTACATCAATGGAAAGATACAGAAGAAGAGCTCAGTATCATCTGTCAGGCCAGGTACCTCCTACTCATCAGACCACGAAATGCCCATATGCAAGTTCAAGATAAAACTAAAGAAAATTAGAAGTCCATGAAAGCCAAAGTACAACCTTGAGCCTATCCCACCTGAATTTACAGACCATCTCAAGAAATAGACTTGATAACTCTGAATGTTGATGACAAGACCAGATAAGTTGCGTACTGACAGCAAGGATAGTATGCATGAAGAAAGCAAGAGGTTTTTGGAAAGAAGAGAAAGAAAAGATGTAAATTGGTGTCAGAAGAGACTTTGAAACTTGCAGTTGAATGTGCAAGCAAAGGGAAAACAATGGTGATGTAAAAGAGCTGAATAAAACATGTCAAAGGGCAGCTCCAAAGACCAAGTATAGTGTTATAACAACGTGTGGATTACACTGCAACATCAAGAAAACAGATATCCTCCAACTAGACCAATAAGCAGCATGGTGATGGATAATTGAAAAGATTGAGATTATCAAATATTTCATTTTGCTTGAATCCGTAATCAGCACTTGTGGAAGCAGCAGTCAAGAAATCAAAAGACATGCTGCTTTTGGCAAATCAGCTGCAAAATACCTCTTTATGTTGAAATCAAAGATGTCACCTTGAGGACTAAGGTACACCTGACTCAAGACACAGTGTTTTCATTGGCCTTATGTAAGTTAGGAAGGAGCAGATGTTGTGTGTTAAAGAGTACAGAGTAAGCAGTGTTGGATGCCATCTACCAGGAAGTGTGCTACAGCCCTGAGGAAAGGACAGGAAATGAGACAAGGTCTGTGCTGTTATCTAGCTGACATTTTAAGTGGGAGTACCAGGCTGGAAGGGAGACAGCAATCATAGATTGATCAGTAGCTACCATCAAGTTGTCGCCAACTCATAATGACCTTAAATACAGCAGAATTTCTGGCTGAGGAGAATTGGTAGGTTTTTGTGTGTTTGTTTGTTTTACTTTACCCTGTTTGTCCTTTGTCAGTGTATAGGAGAATGGCTCAGGGCACTTAAGGGTACCTACTTTTGGCTCATGTAATAGTGTCAGACTCTGGAGGCAGGTACAGTGCAGAGAAGGGAGGAGAGGTGATGGGAGAAAGAATAGAGGTTTATCTTAAAGGTAAGATTTAGGGGGCGGAGTCAAGATGGCGACTAAGCCCACGTCTCCTTACATCCCTCTGGAAACCAAGACCTGAACTGACAATCAAACAGAGCCTTCTGATCACCTAATCAGCCTCAGGACTCAATACTCTACTCATTTAGGGAAGGCTCCAAGGTAAATCACAGCTTTGATATGGAAAGAAGCAATCTAGTGATCATCATGAAAACTATGGTGTCATCCTAATAAAAGAGGGATGTACTACAGTCGTTATAGTCCTTCCAGATGGAGAGAAAGATGACAAGACTGGTAGTAATTAAAATTGGGTTTATAAATAGTTTATTAAGGGGGTTCATGGGGGCAGCTGTAAAGCACAACAAAGATGTATCATACCATTTCAAGAAATCTAACACACGAGTCTCAACAACTACAAAACCAGCTCTGAAAGGTGAAAAATCAACTCACAAAAAAGAGTGTCCCAGAACAGACTAATAAGAACAACAGAGAAAACATCAACAGAAAATTAAACATATCACAATGGCAGCAGTGAACACATACCTATCAATAATTACATTGAATGTGAATGGACTGAATGCTCCAGTAAAGACACACCCAGTGTCATCTTGGATCAAAAGACACGACCCATCCATATGTGGTCTACAAGAAACGCACTTGAGACCTAAAGACAGGAACAAACTGAAAATTAAAGAATGGAAGAATATATATCAAGCTAACAATGAACAAAGAAGAGCAGGGGTGGCAATTCTAATCTCAGACAAAATCAATTTTAATGTCAAATCCACCATCGTGGACAAAGATGGACACTGTTTATTGCTGAAAGGCTCAGTACACAATCAAGACTTAACTATTTTAAGTATTTATGCACCTAATGTCAGAGCATCTAAATACGTCAAAGAAACACTGACTATGCTCAAGAGAGAGATGACTCCACAATAATAGTGGGAGACTTTAACACTCCACTCTCATTACTAGACAGATCATCTAGAAAAAAGCTCAGTAAAGATACAGAAGACCTCATTACAACCATTAACCAACTAAACCTCATTGATATATACAGAACTTTCCACCCATCAGCAGACTACACCTTCTTCTCCAGTGCACATGGAACATTCTCCAGAATTGACCATGTAATAGGCCATAATGCAATGCTCAACAAAATCCATACCATTGAATTATGGCAAAGCATCTTCTCAGATCATAAAGCCATAAAAGTTGAAATCAATAGCAGCAAAAACATAGAAAGTGGAACTCTTGGAAACTGAACAACATCTTGCTCAGAAAAACATGGATTATAGAGGAAATCAAGGATAAATTAAAGAAATTCATGGATTCCAATGAGAACGAAAACACTTCCTACCAGAACCTATGGGATACAGCCAAAGCAGTGCCCAGAGGTCTGTTTATCTCCATAAATGCACACATCTGGAAGGAAGAAAGAAACCAAATCAAGGAACTAACTCTACAGCTTGAACAAGTAGAAAGAGAACAACAGAGGAACCCCTCGGGCACCAGAAGAAATGAGATCATAAAGATTAGAGGAGAGCTAAATGAATTAGAGAATAGAAAAACAGTTGAAAAAATTGAAAAGACCAAAAGCTGGTTTTTTGAAAAGATCAACAAAATTGATAAACCACTGGCTAAACTTACTAAAGAAAAGCAGGAAAGGAAACAACCCAAATTAGAAATGAGAGGGGAGTTGTCACCACAGATGCAACAGAAATCAAAAATATCATAACAGAATACTATGAAAGACTGTACTCTAACAAATTTGAAAACTTAGGGGAAATGGACAAATTCCTGGACTCATACCACCTACTCAAATTATCACAACGTGAGGCAGAACAACTTAATAAACCCATCACAAAGGAAGAGATTGAAAAGGTCATCAAAACACTGCCAACCAAAAAAAGTCCAGGCCCAGATGGCTTCATGGCAGAATTCTACCAAGCATTAAGAGAAGAGTTATCCCCAGTACTACTGAGACTATTTCACAGTATAGAAAGGGATGGAGTACTCCCAAACTCATTCTGTGAAGCCAGCATGACTCTGATACCTAAGCCAGGGAAAGATCCAACAAAGACAGAGAACTACAGACCGATATCACTCATGAACCTAGATGCAAAAATCTTCAACAAAATTCTTACCAACAGAATACAACAACATATCAAGAAAATAATCCATCGTGACCAAGTGAGATTCATACCACGGATGCAAGGCTGGTTCAACATCAGGAAAACAATTAATGTGATTAACCACATAAATAACACAAAAGACAAGGATCACCTGATTTTGTCCATTGATGCAGAAAAGGCATTTGATAAAGTCCAACACCCATTCATGCTAAAAACTCTTAGCAAAATGGGCATAGATGGCAAATTCCTCAACACAATAAGGGCCATTTATACAAAGCCAATTGCCCACATCATCCTGAATGGAGAGAGACTGAAAGACTTTCCCTTGAGATCAGGAACTAGACAAGGATGCCCACTCTCACCTCTCCTATTCAACATTGTGCTAGAAGTTCTTGCCAGAGCAATTAGACAAGACGAAGAAATAAAGGGCATCTGCATTGGCAAACAGGAAGTTAAAATCTCCCTGTTCACAGATGATATGATTGTATATGCAGAGAACCCCAAGGAATCTATAAGTAAGCTACTCAGACTGATAGAAGAGTTCAGCAAAGTCTCAGGATACAAGATAAACATAAGTAAATCAGTAGGATTCCTTTATACCAACAAGGAGACTGTTAAGCAGGAAATTATCAAATCAATACCATTTATGATAGCCCCTAAGAAGATAAAGTACCTAGGAATTCATCTAACCAGAGAAACAACAGACCTTTACAAAGAGAACTACAAGCCCTACTACAAGAAACTAAGAGAGACTTAGATAAATGGAAAAATCTACCCTGCTCATGGATAGGAAGCCTTAACATTGTGAAAATGTCTATTTTACCCAAAACTATTTATATAATGCAATCCCAATACAAGTTCCAGCATCATTTTTTAATGAGATGGAGAAACAAATCACCAATTTTGTTTGGAAAGGGAAGAAGCCCCGGATAAGTAAGGTACTACTAAAGAAGAAGAACACACTGGGAGGCCTCTCATTACCTGACCTTAGAACATACTACACTGCCACAGTGGTCAAAACAGCCTGGTACTGGTACAAGAACAGACAGATGGATCAATGGAACAGAATTGAGACTCCAGAGATGGGTGGGTGGAGGGAGGGAGGGAGGGAGGGAGGGAGGGAGGGAGGGAGGGAGGGAGGGAGGGAGGGAGGGAGGGAGGGAGGGAAGGATATATGTCTAAACCAAACCCACTGTTGTTGAATCAATTCCTACTCATAGCAACCTTATAAGATAGAGTAAAACTGGCCCATAGAGTTTCCCAGGAGTACCTGGCTGATTCGAACTGCTGACCTTGTGGTTAGCAGACATAGTACTTAGCCACTACACTACCAGGGTTTCCATATATATATGTATAAATTATATCTGAGTATAGGTATGTGTGTATGTATGTATGTGTGTGTGTATATGTATACACACACACATATACCCACATACATGAACTTTAATGCTTTTTGGAGATCCTTGGTGGCACAGCAATTAAGCACTTGGCAGCTCATCTAAAGGTCAGTGGTTCAACCCCACAGGTAGTACTGCAATCTGCTTCCATAAAGATTCACAGCATTGGAAATCCTGTGGGTCTGTTTGACTCCTATTGGGTTACTGAGAGTTGGAATCAACTCTATGGCAATGGGTTTAGTTTTTTTTATTATTATTGCTTTTCTTGGGTAAATTTTCTCTGGTTACTTAGCAATTATACATTCTGGGATTTTTGTGATTGCCTTCAGCTTAAAATCCATGCCTGTTTAATTTCATCTTACTGATTTCTTAATATATTATATCTTCCCCTCATAATATATATCTTATATATTATATATATCTTATATATTACATATATCTTATATATGTTATATACAATGTATTATTATATATATAATTAATATGTATCTTATCCGACTCGACAGCACTGGGCTCAATGTTCCCCCTGAAAACCCCGGTTGCTGCAGCTGCTAATCAAACGGTCAGGCGTTCAAAACCGCAGGCACTCGTTGGAAACCCTGTGGAGCAGTTTTACTCTTTCCTATAGGGATGCTATGAGTTGGAATCAACTTGACAGCAACACAGCAAAAGATTTTTTTTTTTTTTTTTTGGTATTATATTCCTCTTAGTAAAAGAAAAGAAGTACTTCAGTATATTTTCTATTATTAATATTATGGGTGCATCTTTTCTCTCTTTTGTTTTTTTTTTTGTTTTCAGGTTTTTGTTGTTTTGTGCTTTTTGCAGCAAAAACTTTAGTTTTGTGTTTCAACTTGGTCACTTTTGTTTTTCAAACTTAGCAATGTCTTCTGGATTTGTTGCTCTTTGTGTTTGGGTACTTCCTCTGAGTTTATTTTCAGTGTGGGTGTAAGTAGCAAAACTTTCAAGACTATGCTTAGGATCAATTTTATTATGCTTTCATTTTACTGAAGTGCCTGTTCATGCTTTTGCCCCTTTTAAATTTAGTTGTTTTGTTGTTGTTATGTTTTGCAATATCTTGTAGATTTTAGAGACTGGAAGATGATCAGCTTTGTTGTAGCCAATTTTTTTTTTTTTTTTTCCCAGTCTGTAGGTTGTCTTTTGACTCTTTGGATGAAATTTTTGGATGACCGTAAGTTTGATTTTTAGGAGTTTCCAGGTGTGTATTTTGTCTTCTGGAGTTTGTGCATTGTTAATGTTTTGTACTCTGTTTTCTGGGGTTTCTCGATGTGTTAGGGCTCAAAGTATTATTCCTGTTTTTAATTCCATAGTGTCTATCATATTAGATTTAGTATTTAGATCTTTGATCCAGTTTGAGTAGTTTTTTTTTTTTTTTTTTTTTTTGGCATGGTGTAAGGTATAGATCTTATTTCGTTTATTTGCAGATGAATATCCAGTTATGCCATTGCATTTGTTAAAGAGACTGTCTTTTCTCCAGTCCACAGACTCTAGTCTTTGTCAAGTGTCAACTGTTCATAAGAGATTTTATATCTGAATTCTCAATTTTGTTCCATTAATTTATGCATTAATTTATTGTATCACAGGCTGTTTTGACTGACATGGTGGTATAATAAGTTCTAAAGTCAGTGTGAGGCCTCTCACTTTAGTCTTCTTCAGTAATGCTTTACTTATCTTGGCCTCTTCCCTTTCCATGTGAAGGGGTGATTTGTTTTTCCATCCCATTAAAAAAAATGCTATTGGAATTTGAATTGTATCTCTAGATCACTTTGGGTAGGATAAACATTTTGCACTGTTGAGTCTTTCTATCCATGAGCAAGGTAGGTTTTTTTCACTTATGGTCCCTTTTGGTTTCTTGCAATAATGTCTTATAGTTTTCTTTGTATGGGTGTTGCGTCTTTGGTTAGATTTATTCCTGAGTATTTTATCTTCTTGGGAGCTATTGTAAATGGTATTGATTTGGTGATTTCCTCTTTGACATTCTCCTTGTTGGTACAGAGTGTCTTAGCCATCTATTGCTGCTTTCACAGAAATACAAGTGGATCACTTCAAAAAGAGAAACTCTGTCACAATTCAGTAGGCTGAAAGTCCAAATTCTGGGTGTCAATTCCAACTGATTTTTGTGTGTTTATTTTATATCCTGACTCTTTGCTATCAAAGAGTTTCAGTTTTCTTGTGGGTTCTTTAGGGTTTTCGGTGTATAAGATCTTATCATCGGCAAATAGAAATACTTTTACTTTTTCCTTACAGATTTGGGTGTGCTTTATTTCTTTTTCTTGCATGGTTGCTCTGGCTAGGACCTCCAGCACAAAACTGAAAAGAAGTGGTGACAAAGGGCATCCTTGTCTGGCTCCTTTTCTCAAGGAGAATGATGATATCTGTTGGCTTGATATAAATGCACTATATTATTCTGAGGAATTTCCCGTCTATTCTCATTTTGCTGAGAAGTTTTAACATGAATGATGTTGGACTTTGTTAAATGCTGTTACTGCATCGACTGATCACATCGCATGGTGCTTGTCCTTTACTTATGTGATTAATTACATTTAATGTTTTTCTAAGGTTGAACCATTGCTGCATCCCTGGTGTGAATTCAGTTGGTTATGGTGAATTATTTTTTTGATACATTGTTGAATTCTATTGGCAAGAATTTTGTTGAAGATTTTTGCATCAAAGTTCATGAGGGATCTTGGTCTGTAATTTTGTTTTTTAGTGACGTCTTGAACTAGTTTTGGTGTCAAGGTTGTGCTGGCTTCATGGAATGAACCAGCAGCTGTTGGATTCATCAAGCATCAGCCCTTACAGCTGGTGCTTGAGAGTCCTGTTCTCTGGTCTGCCGATCCTGGTTCGCCAGCCTCTGCAGCTGCATCTTGCCGCCAGCTTGGGATGTGCTGACCTACACAACCAGTGATCTAGAACTCTGGTCCCTGATCTGCTACTTTGGGTTCACCGGCTCCTGTGGCCACGTGAGGCTTGTGCGAGGACTTGGGAAGTTCAGCTTCTGCAATTGCGTGAGCTGTTTCCTTTGTATATAAATCTTTCCTTGTTCACATACATGTTACTGGTTTTGCTTCCCTAGAAAACCCAGCCTAAGACAGATAGGTTAGAAGCACCAAACTGTCACTTAGCAGCCACGTGCTTAACTGATGCCCCACTAAGATTCTGTAGCGTATTGGGTAGCACTGGCTGAAAATTCTTCGGGGGAAGAGCACAGATACTTGAGGTTATCCCAGACTCTCTTAGGGACAGACGTAATGCATCTCTGCACTGCTCACATCAAAGAATTTCATCAAATGGTTCTGTTTCCCTCAAATAAAGGAAAAATGTTGTTGCTTGTGACATCTAGTCTGTTTTTGACTCATAGTGCCCGTATCCACAAAGGACACCTGTCCTTTAGTGTTTTCTTGACTGTAATCTTTACAGAAACCTATCTCTAGGTCTTTCTCCCACCAAGTTGCTGAGTGGATGGAACTGCCAACTCTTCAGTGACCAGTGAAGTACTTAACCACTTAGCTACCAGGTCTTCTATAAAATAAAAATAAATATATAAAAAATATTCTCTTTCTGCCTCAAATAAAAGTCCCCATGGATCACAGTTTCTTAAGGGGAGAAATGTCTTACACATACTCTGAATAACCAGGTTGCAGTTGCAACCTGCACAGAATGCTAGCTTACAATAAAATAGCTTAGTTTAACACTTCAGGGCATGTATATTGGATTATTTAAAGTTTCATTAAAATAACAAGTATTATATAACACAGAAATCTCACAAAAAGCACTAAGCTTATACGACAGAAGTTATTTTTTTCTTTTTTTGCAATATGCATTCCTCCAGTCCTTAGTGACAGAAGCCTCAGTATATTCATTGGTTGAGACAATCTGCTGTGGGCCCTGAGCACACCTGCAGATTCTTGTTGGGTATGTCTAAAATACAAAGTGTTGGCTGCTCTTGGCCCAGGTCATGTCTACAGGTGGATTGCACAGTAAGCAACCTTGAGAAATGGAGTTTGTTCTCCCTTTGGGACAGAAAGGAAGCTTGCTACTGGTCACTGTGAAATGATGGGTCCCCTAAGGTCAGTGCCCTATAGGGCAATCCATTGTGTGTATAGGTGTTCAGTGCCTATGCCATTGCTCCCGTGGGACTTGGAGGGCAAAGTGAGCAGACACAAACATGCTGGGGCTCGTGATGCTTACTATGCCATGAGTTAAAAAGGACTAAGAGTCTCTCATCTTCTACCAACACCTATAAAACAGTAATAGAATAGCCTATTCACTTGTAAGGTAAAATGAAACCTTATGCATGACACATTCAGGTAGGTGTGAACAGGTAACTAATTCTGACCAAGAATCTGTAAGTAGGTAGGCCTTGCATGAAGACTCCTTAAAAGAGAATAGATGGCTAGGGTGTACTTTCATTCTTCCTTCCTTTCTTTTTTTTTTTTTTTACTTTTTCTTATTTTCTATTATTGGAATAAGGCTAAGATGAATGGACCTGAAGCAGCTCTCTTGGTTCGTGAGGCAGAACAGAAAAGAGGCTTAGGAACCTGTAGGAACCTGTTGAACTTCATGGAGTTTTCATACTTGTTTTGCTCTACTTAACTGCCTCTAGAGAATGATGATGATATTATTATTATTTTAGTGAGAGAATAAACTGCTATGTGCTTTGGTTACAGTGCTTTGAGATCCCCCATTTTCAAAATCAGTACAGAATTTTTATATCTTATAAGCACCTAATAAATGAGATAGACACCAGTCATTTATTTTAAAATTATGAAAAATTTCTCAGAAGTGCCTCATGGACCCCTCTCAAGCACTAATGGATAAAAGTCAGGATCAGAGGGTCTGTTGCCCAAGCTAACAGACCCTTCCTCTATCACTGTAACTAATGATTTTCTTTGTTTTGTGTCAACTAATCACAGGAATAAAATTTCATTTGAAGAAGGATTCCACCTCTGTAAGGAAGTTTACAAACTGCTCTACTAGAGAAATATTTTTTGAAACTTCATCCATGCTATTATGTGACCATGAAATTAGTAAACTTTATCTTAAGTTTACTACTTGGAATTCATTGGATAGTTTTGTAATTGTATTTGCAAGAATAGAAAATTAGTTTTAGTTGGGATGAAATGTGTTTTGGCAGTCCTAGTGTGTGGATTTCCGTTTGTAAGTAATTTTAAAAGGTTATATTCTTCCCTGAGTACACATTTTCAAGTACCTATTATTACTATTCTGCTTTAGTCATTAGTATCTTGGGAAGAATCTGCCCCTTAATGTAGACCCAGGGATTACAATGTTACCATTTTGAGATTTTTTTTTTTTTTAAACAACTGCTAGGAGGACTTTGCAATTACAGCACATTAAAGTATTTTACTGATCCACAAAAACAGTCTTGTAACAACTGCTTCAGCTTTTAAGAGTTGACACAGCTAAACTTTAGATAAATGAAGCAAAACTTTAGATAAATAAAAGGCTCAACAAGTATAACAGATATTTTTGCTGATAAACATTTGAAGTAAAATTTAAATTTGGTTCATATTTTTTTCTAAATAATTCTGTATTTCCTTGAGATTCAGATCTAACATGCAGTGATAATGGATGCGAAGCTGTTATACAGTATAATAGTTCATTTTCAGCCTAAAGCACAAAGCTGTCTCCTGGGTGACAGATATTGTTTAAAATTACAATGACACCTTTAAAAGTTGATGTCTTAGTTACTTAGTGCTACTACGGTAACAAAAAAATATCACAAGTGGGTGGCTTAAGAGTAAAAATTTATTTTGTTTCATAATTCTGGTGTATAAAAGCCCGAATCAGGGTCTAGGCTGTGTTGATTCCTTTTATGAGCCTCTGTCCTAATTTCTGGTTCTGTTGACAGTCTTTGGCATTCCTTTGCTTGTATATGGGTCCTCACATTGCATCTGTCCTCCCACTATGAGTGTTTCCATGTCTGTTCAGTTCTTTTTATAGAGCAATACTCAGAAGCAATTTAGGTTTAAGGCTTGCTACACTCTGGGAATAACACAAGAAAACCACTATTTCCAAATGATAATATTTGCAGGTACAGGAGTCAGGATTTGCAAATTTCTTTTTTTGGAGGAAAATAAAATTCATAACAGTTGGTCAGGTAAAGTCCTTCATGTTCATAGTATTACCTCATATGCCAGAGCTAACATGTCAACACTTTTTTCATTTTAAATAGAAGAAAATTTAGGGAGGTCAGTATTGGGAGTTAATGCAAAATATTATAACACTGTTCCTGACATTGGTAATTGTCTAGCTGATAGCTATTTACCTCTTCTTCACTAGTAGAACCGCTCCATTTTTTATAGTAACAATGTGGCCAGTTCAAAAACAGAAAAAAAAAAAAAACTGCACTTTCCAGGTTTCCTTGTCAAAAGAGGAAGACAGTGATTTGTTCATGCAGAGATCATGGAATCTGGCTGCTGGGAAGTTCACAGAGCTGCCAACGGCTTTGCCTTGGCCCTTTCCTTTTCTGTATTCCCCTTCTTCCTTCTTCCTTCTTCCGTTCTAAAATGTAAATGTGAATGGCAGAGCTACAGCAGCTGTGTTGTAACCATGAGGTGACCTTGAGAATGGAGGTTATGAAGAAGTACAAAGTTAGAAGGAAGCGGTGACACTATGGAATTGCCGTGAGATCCCTGAATTTTCTAACTCCAGGTGTGAGAACATAATAGTATGTGAGAACATAATGTCTCTCCTAGTTAATCATATTTACACCAGTTATTTTCGCTTTCTTATAGCAGTGGAAGATCAGCTGCTAATGAAAGCATTTTACGTGCACGTGTGTGCGCGTGTGCACACACACGTGCGTGCACACACACGCTGACATACATAGTCATACAGATGAACACACTTTGTTTACAAAAGCCCTAAAAACAACATTGCTATTTCTTGCCAAGGTAGTCACCAGAATGGATATTTTCAAGAACTAATCACAATGATTCCAAGATAAGCGGAAAAGATTCCATCCATTAGGAAAAGCCAAGCCAAATGCGGCATTAGAAAAGTAACATGAATTTTAAACAGGAAGGAATAGAATAGAGCTCTGGGGATTTGAAAACAATAGTAGACATTCAAAAAACAAAACTGCATTAGAAATTTTATATTACTTGGTTCAGATCTTTCAAGGAGATAGAGCACAAGATAGAAAATGAAAAGTGAGGGGAAAAAAGATAAGAACCTTAGAAGATCCATCTGGGAAGTCAGAAGTTTGAGTGATCAGGGTTACAAACATAGAACAAAGGAAACAGCAAGGGACATCACTAAATGAATAATTGAAGAAAGTTTCCCAGAACAAAAGGTCATGAATTTTAAGAATGTTAAGTCCCTGGATAGAAAAATAGATAGAAATAGATCCACACCAAGGCGCATGTTTATGGTATTTAAGAGATTTGGGAGAAGAGATAACAGCATACAAACTGGTAAAGAGAAAAACGTGTTTCATTTAAAAGATACGAATCACAAAGGAATTGAAATTAGCAACAGCAGTTAGCTTTCATCATCCAAGGAAATAAGATTTCCAACCCATAATTCTAAACTCAGTCATCTAGCCAAGGAAGGGGATCTGTTTTAGGCATTAGTGCTGCTTTAATAGAGATATTACAAGTGGATGGCTTTAAAAAGAGAAATTTTATTTCATCACAGTCCAGTAGGCTGCAAGTCTGAATTCAGGGTGTCTGCTCCAGGGAAAGGCTTTCCGTCTGTCAGCTCTGGAGAAAGTCCTTGTGTTGCACCGTCTTTGGTCAGGGAGCGTCTTGGTGTGGGAAACTCCAGTCTGAAGGATGCACTCTACTCCTGGTGGGGCTTTCTTGATGGTATGAGGTTCCTGAGTCTCTGTGTTAGCTTCTGCCTCAAGGCACAAAACAATCTCACACAGAGTCCTGCTCCACCAACACAACTGCTGCCCGTCCACCCTCGTTAACGTCATAGAGGCAGGATTTCCAACATGGGGGAACACCATACAATACCAGGAATGTTGGCTCAGCCAAATTTCTATACCTCTTTTGGGGGGAACACAAATCAATCCATAATAGTATCTAAGTGTCTCAAAATACTCTCTTCCACACCTTGTTTCTCAGGATGTTGCTAGAGAATCTGTTCCACTAAGTGAATCAAGAAAGGGTGTCAGTGAAGAAAGGGAAGGCTTGGGAGCCAGGAAGTAAGCAATTGATTAGAAGAGATAGAAAGAAAAGGCAGATATCCCGGATGAAGATGGAATCCATTGAAGACAATGCATTTGAACAAACTGAGACGAGGTGAACACTTCTGAGAGAGACTGGGAGATGTGTTTATGTATTTGATAATTTGCTAAGTTTTAAAGCAAATTCACAGATACATTAACAGAGGAATTAATCCAGGAAAACAAAACGGCCGTTAAAAACAGCCATGTATTCTACATGATGTCTGTGAACTGTGGCATATAGCTGTAAATATATAACTCTGACTATCCTGAGTATTGAGTTATATGGGAAAATGTGTGTGTGTGCACTTGCACACGGGCGTGCACATGCTTGCAGAAGGGCATGCGTGTGTTGAACGGAAGGAAGAGGGTACTGGTTATTGAAGTAAGAGTAAAGAGGGAAAAAAGGGTCAAGGAGTGGTAAATAAGCTGAATCCTCATTTTCTGTTACAGGAAGTCAATAGATAAGTCTTATGGGTGAGACATTAAGGATTTCTTGGAAACCCTGGTAGTGTAATGGTTAAGTGCTTCAGCTGCCAACCAAGAGGTGAACAGTTTGAATCCGCCAAGTGCTCCTTGGAAACTATGTGGCACCTTCTACTCTGTCCTAGAGGGTCACTATGAATCAGAATTAACTCAGTGGCAATAGGTTTTACTAATATTATTTGAAAATGGAAGATACACCCCAATTTTTTGAAAAAAAATCCCCTATTGTCAAGTTGATTATGACTCATAGTGAGCCTATAACACAGAGTAGAACTGTCCCATAAAGTTTCCGAGGAGAAGCTGGTGGATTTGAACTGCCACCCTTTTGGTTAGCAAACAGAGCTCTTCACAACCACATCACCAGGGCTCTATACTGTAGTAGAAACTCATAAAAGAGTAGATGGGGACCCTAGCAGCCTGGTATGGCTGCTAATCAAAAGATCAGCAGTTCAAATCCAGCAGGGGAAAGTTCTACCCTGTCCTTTAGGGTCACTGTGAGTTGATATTGACTCACTGGCAGCAGGTTTGGTTTTGGTTTAAAAGACTAGATAGTAGTTGATTCTGGGAAGCAGGAAATTCATGTGGGGCTAGGACAACATTTTTATTTTAAAATATTTTATACTTTAAGTTATGTGGACTACTTGACTCTTTAAATCATATGAATGAATGTAATTTTTTAATGGTGCCCTGATGGAGTCCTAGAGCTCAGCTGACAAACTAAAAGGTAGGCAGTTAAAATCCACCAGACATTCCTTGGAAACTCGATGGGGAAGTTCTACTCTTTTCTTAAAATTTAAAACTAAATTAAGATATAAAATATATGAAAATAACAGGAAAACTTCTGATCAATAGAGCAAATGACAGATTTTGCTATTAGGAAGGAAACAAGTATAAATTCATAATAGCAGGCTGTTACTGGTGTATAGACAGACCGATGGGACAGAAGAAAATACAAATAGACCTGTGTATATATGGTAACTTTTTGTTGTCATATTAGGGTACAGTAGAGCCAGTTTAGACTCATAGACACCCTGCAGGAAAGAGTAGAACTGCTCTGTAGGATTCCACAGAGGGGCTGGTGAATTTGAACTGCCCACCTTTTGGTAGCAACCAAGCTCTTAACCACTGTGCTACCAGGGCTCCTCATAGTAACTTACTGTATATTAAATCTGATATTCAAATCAGGGGAGGGGGAGTTTACTAATAAGTCTTCACTTTTGACTCCGTGGTCAACGATGTTCCTCCTCCCTAGTCCCTACCTCCAACTTTCTCTATCAGGAATATTATTCTTTCTGACTTATCCCTGGTATTTTGATCATTGTGTTCTTTAAAGCTTTCTGTTCTTGTTTGCTCCTGTCTTCCTTTATTCTTGCATATAACATTTCAGTTCAATTAAGACTTAATTGAACTTCTAATTTTTAAACCTTTCCAGGAGGGAACAAAATTTTTAACTATGGTGGAAATTGGGGACATTTGGGATACACTATATCCCCAACTCGGGAAACTTAGGAAGACCTGTGGGTACATTTTATAGATACCTAATATATAGGGTAAATTAGTTTTGTGAGCTTGCTCTTAACTAGACCTACCATTTTTGATACAGTTTGTGTGGAAATAGAGCATTCTAAGTGCCAAACAACAGACTTACAATGAAACTTTTATACTAGAACCCATTTGTTTTATTTTGTTTTTGTTTTACTGTGATTGAGTGAAAGTGTACAATCCAGCTTAGATTTCCATGACCACCTATCTGCAGCTCCTTCTCCTCTCCTTGCCCAGTGACAGCACCTTCCTCCTTTCCATTCTATACATGTGATATCCTCTTAACAATCTCATATTCCCTCTTCTCCACCCTCTCCACTCCCCTCCAGTAAGAGACCAGTATGACAACATCCTATAGATGCATGGAACCATACAGTGCACACATGATGTGATCACTCTAGGTCCCCAAGTCGAATCCATTCCTGTCCAGAGTTGACCTCAGTAATGGTTTATGATCAGGAGCAGCATCTGGTCTAGGGGCCATGATCCCAGTGGAATCCCCAGGTCTTAGGACCATCAATTGTGGTCTTTTAGTGGTGTCCTCAGGGTACATCCCCTTTTTCCCTCATGTTGCCACTGGGACTCAACATTGTGAGCCCCATCATGGCTGTCATTGGTGGTGGCTGGGCACCATCTGGTTCTTCTGGTCACATGTTGATGTAGTCACCCAATCATGTGGGTCTTTCTGTCTTCTGGGTAAAACCCATTTGTTGATTGGGAATAGAATACAAGGTCTGACAATTAACTTTACAAACTCACCCTAGAAAAAGTATTTACATACCTCATTGCTGAATGTCAGTGTGGTCACATTCACATTATTCCCCTTGGGAAGCTATGCACAAATGCTAGCATCTAATCCACCCTTCAAAGCAAGTTTGGAATTCATTTTCTGGAATGGCCATCAGAGCTGTCATCGTATTACCCTTAATGTCCTGAATGTCATCAAAATATCTTCCTTTCAATATTTCCTTTATTGTCATTTAAAGAAAAAAGTTATTGGGAGCCAGATCAGGTGGGTAGTGACGTTATTCCAATACAGTTATTTGTTTACTGGCTAAAAACTCCCTCACAGATAGTGCCATGTGAGCTGGTGCATTGTTGTGATGTAAGAGCCATGAGTTGTTGACAAAAAGTTCAGGTCATTTTTGTCTAATTTTCGTGCAGCCTCTTCAGCACTTCCAAGTAGTAAACTTGTTTAACTGTCCAGTTGGTACAAATTCATAATAAACAATCCCTCTGATGTCAAAGAAAAAGTTAGAAACATTATTGTGACTCTTGGTTTGGACTGATGTATCTTTTTGGTTGTGGAGAATTGGCTGACTTCCATAGTGCACTTTGATGCTTTGTTTCAGGACCATGTTGGTACATCCAGGTTTCATCACCTGTGATAACATGGCCCCAAACATTGTCTGGCCTCTTCAAAAGGTCTTGGTAAACTTTGACTCTTCTTTGTTTTTGTTCATGGTGAAGCTCTTTTGGGACCATTTTTGTACACACTTTCTGATGGCAAGATTTGCAGTTAAGATTTTCCTGACTCTTTCTGTATAGATGTTTACTTGGTCTGCTATGCTTCTCACAGTCAGCTGATGATTTTGATACACAATTTGACAAATTTTTGCAACGTTTTCATCAGTTCTGCTCATCACTGGCTCCTCTGACCTCTCTTCATCAGTGACACTTTCCCCTGACAAAACCATTAATCCATTTGTACGCTACTACCTTCTTCATGGTATTATCCCTGTACACTTGGGCTAATGTGTCCCTGATTTCACTTACACTGTTGCCAAGTTTAACAAGAAGTTGAATGTTTGCTCATTGCTTTCATTCAAGCTCTGACATTCTTGCAGTGGCACACAAAGCACTCAACAACAGTAATGAACACTACTCAGTAAGACACTGCCACATGTCAACACAAACACAGCTGTGAGACACTGATATAGCAAAGTTATGAAACCTTACTGAGTTGTTTGTACAGTGCTGCCAACGTAAGCACACAGTGGCAAGTTCACAAACTTAATTGTCAGACCTCATTATTAGGGCAGGCAAAAATGTGGCAGAGTGTTTCTCCACAATATAACTATTTATTGAAACTTGATATATATACAGTTTAGTTGATTTTTGTAGAAAATAAAGTGCTAATATTCATCGTCTGGAAACTAATAGTTGCCATTGTAGTGCCATAGGGACAATATCATGGCATGGAGTAAATCTGAGAACTGTGGCAGGACATATTAGTCTTTGTATGTTTTTGACTTATTAAGATGTTTTTATATGCAGGACTGAAATGTATTTGGGTATTTAAGTTAAGGTAATAGAATAACGATTCCCAAACATGATTATGTACCAAAATTACCTACAGTTTTTAAACTAGAGAATTCTTACCAGCTATTATTTCTGACCAGAATTCACCCTTTCTTATTTTCTTCTGGTAACAGAAATTGGATTTCCTTTAGGGATTCACCTTATCCCTACTCATGGTCCCTATGACTGCTGTGACCATGTAAAAATCTTGGCCAATCAGAGTGTCATATCCCCCTCATCACGTTAATTAGTCTGCCAATGGATACATAGACATCAAGGAAGGCCAATTGTAAGACTTCTGATAGAACTGTTGTGTAAGACAGTTATGACAAGATAATACATAAGCTTCCTTTAACCATTTTGGGACCATTACATTTGACCCTAGGACTAACATGTAAACTGAACCCCCAAATTGGAAGGTATGAAATCCAGTTTATGATGATATCATTTAAATTTCTGAATCCAGTGGTGTTTCATGTCTCTTTGCTTGGACTATTGTTCTAAAAGTTAATTATTTCTATTTTTTGCTTAAATCAATCAATTACTTTTTTGGTGTGTCTGTGTTTACACTGAGTTTTGATGATTACATTCGTACATATTTTCAGATTCCAGACTGTAATTTATGGAAAAGCATATTTTGCAAAAATAGCCTGGATTATTCAGATGCATAACGTGGTTTGGTAACCACTACCCTGAAGAAGAAAGACTTTAGCAAACAGCTGTGTTCTTCGATAAGGATTGTGATGAGGCAGGTTTCACATTTAGATAAAGATGATGGCTCACATGCTGGCACACCACTTTATCTTTCTTATCTTTGGCTTAAAATGGAATAGCGATGATCGGGACTTGAAGAAACACGTTGTTCATATAGGAAAGTGTTTTAGTCAGCTAGGGCGGCTCTAACAGAAATACCACAGAGCGAATAGCTTTAACAAGGAAGGTTTATTCTTACACAATCTGGTAGGCTACAAGTCCAGATTCAGGGTGTCCGCTCCAGGGGAAGGCTTTCTCCCTTGTCAGCTCGGCAGGAAAGTCTGGTATTGCATCAGTCTTTGTCCAGGGAGCATCTTGGCACAGGAACCTCGGGCCTGAAGGATGCTCTCTTCTCCCGGTACTGCCTGCTTGATGGTACTAGGTTCCTAATGCTCTGCTTGCTTCTCTTTCTTTTTATCTCTTACAGGCTGAAAGGATTAAGGGTGGGGCAAGCCATACTCCAGGGAATCTCCCTTTACAGTGGAGTGGGGAGGTGATCTTATAAAGGGATTTACGGTCTCACCCTAATCCTTTAACATACAGCATAGGAAAACTACAAAACGGAGGACAGTCACAAGATACTGGGAATCATGGTCCAGCCACATGGCTACACATATTTTGGGGGGTACACAATTCGATCCATGACGGAAAGCATGAAAGACCTGAAGAAATCAGAAATTTAGTTATTTGATAAACCCACAGATTGCTTAATGGACTTCGAACTTTTCTGCCTCTCTGCTTCCCCTTTACCTCCGCTGTACCAACCGCAGAAAAATGATTTAGTGTTTTGTTCTTTTTTTAAAGGAAGCTGAGCAAGCGTAGTGTCTTAGTTTTATGAAGAATCCATTTCTTCTACTAGGAGGTATTTTGCCAATCAGACTGAGTCTGTAAGTGATTTTATTTAGTGACCAAGTGGACATTTTTTCACTTTGTTTCAGTTGGTGAACAAACTGCTCTGCATGCCAGGTCATCTTCGGAAGCAGAATTTTCAGCATCTCTGACATGTTAGTGTTGTTGACGACAAATGGGAAAAAAAAAACACAAACAAACCCATTGCTGTTGAGTCAATTCTAAGTCATAATGGCCTTATAGCACAGAGAATAACTGTCCTGTGGAGTTTGCCAGGAGCAGCTAGTGGTTTCAAATTGCCTACTTTTGGGTAGCAGCCAAGTAGAAATAGGTCGGAAATGCTTGAATAACAAAACCACCAAATTTCTGCAGTCAAGGTAGTGGGTTCCAGCTAGCAATCAACTGTTACATAGCAAATTACCCCCGAAGTTAGTGGCTTAAACAATCACCTTGGTTAGAAAAAAGAAAAATCAGAATTCTGGTCGGTCTGCTGGTTTGGGTGATTACTTACTTTCATGTGATATTAGCAAAGGTCACTGAGTGCTGTTCAATTGATGAATATACAGGTTTCGAGGGTCTAAGGTGGCTTAATTTGCATGTCAACACCTTGGCAGGGAAGACTGGAAGGCTAAGCTCAGCTTGGAAGATGCTGACCAGAGCACCTATACGTGGCCTCTCTAGGATCGTGGCCTCGGCATAACTGGGTTTATTACACTCCAGGCCAGTGGTCCTACAGCATATATGTTCTAAAAGACCTGCGCTGAAGACCCAGGGCTCCTTATGGTCTAGCCTCAGAAGCCCCAGAACATCACTTCTTTTGTATTCTATAATCAAGCAAGTCCATAAGGCCAGTCCAGATTCACAAGGGACAGAAACTAGACTCCATTTCTCAAAATGAGAGCATTAGCAAAGAGTTTATGACCATCTTAATCTATTACAGAAAATATTATGACACTTATTTTGGTGTGTACTAAGAACTTCCTTACCACCTAAGGATCAATCAAGAAGCTCTTGTTCCTATTTAAAAAGTAGCAGAATAATATAACATTCAGAGCCTTAGGGGAGAGAAGGGCCAAGAGAAGCATGTGTAAGACAAATAAGAGAGACAATACCAACACTGAGAAAGCAAAGCCTTCACTGGTCCTCACAGTCTGGTGCAGGTGTTTAGTATAGCATATCAGAAGAAACAAAATTTCTGTAGTAATTCAATTGACATATGCAGTACATTTGAAAGAGTAACTGCAGATGTGGTGAGTATAAAATTGCCAGCAAACAGTAGTACAGTCTTTATGCAGGAAACAACTTTCAGCTCAGGGTAGGAAGGATAAAGAGTGATGAGGAACCACGAAAGCAGAACTTGGACAATGAAAAAAGAAGGGCAATTTGACCAGGGCAAGAACTAAGTCAATCCTGTTAGTCACAGATGATTAAGTGATTTGAGCAGTTTCTTAGAATGAGAGATTAAGCTATTACTGCAAAATTTCTAGTGCAATATCATTGTTGTTGAGTACAACCCTTCTGGCGTTAACCATCTAGTAACTGAATATAGAGTTCTCTTCTCCCAGCATTGTATTTGACTCAAGAAATATTTTTGATCCAGTATTTGAATGATGCTGATATCAATAAAAAATTAATTATAAAGAATGAATAATGAAGAGTAATGACAGCATTCTCTGTGATGGCATACACTGTGGGCCAGTTAAAAACAATATTCTAAACTAGAGTAGACAAAACTAAGGTCTTTGTGTCTGCACATCCAGCATATCTCGTAAGATCTACAATTTGTGTCCCCACTGTTTTAAGACAATGGACTTTGACTGAAGAGTCTCAAGTGATTATAAAGTTCTTTAAGATGTCTTCTCATGTTTTGTTTTTAATTTAGAGATAATTATTCCAAAGATATTGGCAGAATGCATGTAGAAAAACGTGGGAAAACTATAGACTCCCTTTTATCCCTTATAAAATAAGAAGAAAAAGAAAAAAATTAGTAGTCTTGCTGTTGACATTCTTTGCTGATATTCTGGAGCAAGAACATCAGACATGTTAGAAGATCAATTGTCCCGGACTGGCAGGGGCCCTGTGAAGAAAGTCTGTTTCAGAAATAACGAGGGAAAAATGCAGAGTGACAGAGGTCACAGCCTGTAATACTGGGAAAGCAGAGAGCAAGTTATTAAATGTGATATAAATAATTCAGGAGAAATAGATTTTTTTTTTTAAAGAGATATCCCTGGGAAGTGATGGATAACTTTACATAACTTGAAATTGGGAAATAATGTTCAATTTTCACTTCCTGAAACAATTATAAATTTGCTTAGCACTGTTAATAATATTAACTGTTTAGTCTGGGGAATGATGCAAACTGGAGTCAGGCCAGGAATAACCATATGAATGCTTTTTTTTTTTAAATTATGGTTGAATAAAATGTACTTTCCCATATAAATTCACGTGCTTTCCTACATGCAGCTCCGAGTTCTCTCCCTGCCCGGTGACAACACACCCCTCTTCTCTGCTCCATACATGTCCTATACTCCCAACAGTCTCCTATCCCCTCTTCTCCATTCACTCCCCTTCCTCCAGCAAGAGGTCAGCAGGACGACATCCTATAGATGCACAGAACCATAAAATTCCCACAGGATGTGGTCATTCTGCGTCACCAAGTCCAATCCATTGCTGACTGAAAAGTTGACCTTCATTGTGATTTATGGACAGGGGCAGCATCAGGGCCAGGGGCCATGCTCCCAGGGGAACTCTGAAGCCCCTGGACCATCAACTGTGGTCTTTTATTGGAGACCTCGGGGTGCACCCCCATTTATTCTCTTGTTGCCAGTGAGACTCAACTTTGTGAGCTCCATCGTGGCTATCACTGGTGGTGACTGGGCACCATCAGGTTCTTGTGGTTACGAGTGCCACTCATGTGGGTGTGTCTGTCTTCTGGGTTCTCTTTCCCCCATGTCGTTCTTGTCCTTGGTCATCATCCATTCCTGTTGAGTTGGAACCATTTGCTGTACCCTCAGATGGCAACTTGGCAGCTTTTAAGACCCCAGACGCCACTCACCGATGAGGGATGCAGAGAGTCCTCATTAGCAAAATGCTAGCTGTGCCAGTTGGCCTCGATTTCTCCAGAGAGCATGGTCCCTGGCTCCCGCCTCAGCTACTCTGTCCTTGCAATGTTGGGTTAAGATGGGAGGAGTACTCAAATTGTGTTGAAGTCCAGTTGTTATTAATCTTTTTTCTAATGTGTGCTGTCACCAATTCCACCCAACCAAATCCATATGAATGCTTTTTATTTATATGGGATTGCATTTATGCAAATGAAAATTTTGGTATAGTTACTCTTGTGTCAGTGCTGAAAGGATTGTAAGCAGAACTTTCATGGAAATTTGGAATTCTCAGTGATCATAGTGCACCTGTACCTCAGAAAAGGCTTGAAGTAAAGACTGGACTAGAGAAATGAAGGATTGGCTTTGATTTTTGGAAGTTTCTCAAGTCTGCACTTGACTGGGTTGGAGGTGGGACTTCATGCAAAGGCTGAAATATTTTTGGTACACAGAAGATTCTTCTTTTTTTTGTTGTTGACTTACATTGTAAATGCTGCTGATTATAAAAGGAATACCTACATTTTCAAAGACACATGGAAATTGCACAGCAGAAAATAAGACACCAGTAATGTCACCACTTGGAGCTACCATTTGTATGCACTTGCTGTTTTGTTTTAATGCTGCCTTATTTGGAAACCCTGATGGCATAGTGGGTTAAGTATTGTGTCTGCTAACAAAAGGTCAGCAATTCAAATCTACCAGGTGCTCCTTGGAAACTCTGTAATGCGGTTATACTCTGGGGTTACTGTGAGTTGGACATAACTCAACGGCAGTGGGTTTGTTTTTTTGGTTTTGGTTGTGTATGCATACACAATTTGGGAAGACATGCTTTGGAACGACGTGCTTGCATTAAATTCTCCTTTTGTATATTGCTAGCTGTGCAATCATATATGATGCCTCAGTTTCCTCATTTGTAATGTTGAGGTTATGATCTATCAGCTAGAGTTCTTATGAGGACTTGATGACATAATCTCCATTAGAATATCCATGGAAAAGTGTCCTTCCCTCTCCCAATCCTTTTTGAAGGGGGCCTGGTGGTGGCTTACCCCGTGAATGGAGAACTTGCTGTAGTGACACACTGGCAGAAGTGGCCAGAAATCTGTACTCTAAGGTACTGGGGAAACTGTTGACAGAAAGTGTCTCACAAGAGGCGCCACTACGAAACCATCTGGGGACCAGGTGTCCAGGGAAGCTGCTGTCAGCATGTCTTGCAGGGGCCTGGTGCTGAAGGAGCTGCAGAACTGGGCAGCAGAATCCTTTCTTCAGCAGTGCCTGCCCAGTTCACTCTACTTCCCAAACCTTACATTATACTACATAGTAAAGAAAAAATATTTAAAGGGCCTAGGTCCATTTTCACAGAACAGGCCAAAGGAATGAACCTGGAGCTGAGAGGCGATACCTTGATGTTGTTGTGTGTCCTTGAGTCAATTCCAACTCACAGAGACCCTGTAGGAGAAAGTAGAACTATCCTATAGTGTTTTGTGTCTTTGCAGAAACAGACTGTCACATCTGTCTTGCATGGAGCCACTGGTGGGTCTGAACCAGTGACCATTTGGATGGCAGCTGAGAGCTGAACCACTGCTCCAGCAGCACTCCTAGTAAATTGATAAAATTGCAAAACACCTAGAACAGTGCCAGTTGTCAACATTAGGTGACGTCTAGTTGTTTTCGGCTCATAGTGACCCTGTGCATGACAGAACAAACTGCTACCTGGTTCTGCCCCGTCCTCACGATTACTGCTGCGTTTGGGTCCGTCCCTGCGGTCACTGTTTCAGTCTGTCTTGTTAGGTTCTTCTCCAGGGACTGAACCCTCTTGGTGGCATGGCTAAAGTATGTGAGGTGTGGTCTCACCATCCTTGTGTCTAAGGCTCTTCCTGGTTAATACTTCTTTCAAGATGGACCAGTGCCTGGCATATAGTAAGTTATTTGACTGCTGTTACCCACTGCTCGTTGCTAATGAGTCTGTTCTGACTCATAACCCCACTGCCATGGAGTTGATGCTGACTCGTAGTGACGGTATAGCAACCCTATAAAGCAGACTAGAATTGTTCCATAGAATTCTCAAGGCTGTAAATCTTTCCAGAAGCTGACTACCACCTCTGTCTGTCTTCAGGCAGCTGGGGAATTTAAACTGTCAACCTTTCAGTTAGCGGTCAACTGCTTAACTAACCACTGTGCTAGCAGGACTCCTTTTTAACAAGTATTACCTCTAATTATTTTAGCCACATATATACATGTATGTGCAAAAATGGGATCACCTCTGTTATATACATATTCTGTGTCTTGAATTTTAACGTAGCATCCTGTTATGACTGTTTTCATTGACTTTTTTTGAAATCTGATTTTATGTCTGCGTAATTATATATGTCATATGGAACTAGCATAACTTACTTAGCCCTTAAACCATTGTGTATGATATGAATTGTTTCTGATTTCCAGCCTGGTGAGTGAAGCTGGGTGAATCTCTATGTTTTTAATCCATTTTAGATAGCTTCCTTAGGGTTAATTCTCCAGCAGAATCAAAGGCCAAGCATTCTTAAAACTTTAATAACCTTGCCAAATTTCTTTAAAGATAGTTTCAATTTGCACTCTCTCTTGAAACTCTTGTATGTCTGTCATAATGCATAATTTAAAATATGGACTGATTTTAAAAATAATATTTCGTGTTTGTTTTAATTTGTATTTTGATTATTAATGAGGTTTTATGTTTGCCATTTTTGGCCATTTGTTCAGATTTCTATTCAATTATTAGAATTTTTTTATACTCATTTTGAAGAAGTTTTTACATAGGAAAGGTAATTTTATGCCAGTTAGGTTTGACACAAATGGATTTCTTTTTCCAATTTGACGTTTAAGATTTAATTTATGGTTTGGAAAGGGTGTAAATTTGTAAACGTCATAATTCACATACATTTTCTTTCATGCTTTTTTTCATTTGTTTTATGTTTAGAAAATAAATTTATGTGGTGTTTAAGTCCTCAGCTGCTAGCTGAAATGTTGCCGGTTCGAATTCCCCAGTCCCTCTGCAGGAGACAGTTGTGGCAGTCTGCTTCTGTACAGATCACAGCCTTGAGAGCAAGGAGGCAGTTCTACCTTGTCCCATATAAGCCAGCCAAGTGCTGTGGAGTAAGATCCGACTCATGGCCACCCTAGGGGCCAGGGTAGAACTAACCCCCAGAGTATTCATATATTGGGTCACTATATTTTAGAATTGGCTTGACTGCAACAGCCTTTTTTTTTTTTTTTTTTTTGGTTTCCATTTTCTTAAGAAATTTACTTTTAGTTTCTTCCTGTTTATAATTTTATTTGTTGCAGATTTATTTCCAATGCACCTAAAATTAAATTTGGTGAGTGAAATCAGGAGAGTATCTGACACTGCACTTTGTCCAAAAAGAATGAGCTATCTGTTGTTATTTGTTTAACAATTTATTTTCTTCTCTTTGATTTGCAGCGCTCTCTTCTGTATGCAGATTCTGTTTCCATGTTCCATTTGTGAATTTCTGTGATAGTAGCACGCGTCTTTCAAAAGATTCTTTATAAATAGATGACTTATTATTTAAGCCTGTGATCATGTATTAGGATCACTGGTCATTTGTTTGATGTGTAGCATCCTTATTAGTTAATATTGAGAATCCTTTACAAATTATTGGAAAAAACCAATTGAGCCACTGATTTAAGGAAACAGACATTGTTTGTTCCCCTCATTCCTGAAGAGTCTTAACATTACAAACAAAAGTCTACAAAGGCTAAATCTGGCTTTTTCAATGAGGTTCTACTTGATTTAATTTTGACAATCTAAGAACACAATCTGTAAATATTACACTTCAGTTTCTCATTCACAATTTTTCTAGGCAAAACCTAGTAAAGACCAACTTTCTTTATTTGTAAGAAACATAGTGGCTGACATCAAAGAGGATTTAGAATTTGGGGCAAAGCAAGTTGCTGAAATCTATGGTGAAGTTTATTTACTTTTTGCAGTGTTTTCTTATTCATGGACCCTCCTCTCTTCCCATTCCTACTTAGGATATTCCTTCACTCTGAGGCTGCTGGCATATAATAGTTCCAATCCCATCATAAACTTGATTTACAGGCTCCCATTTTTAATAATCTTCCGTGATGTCAGGCTAAATACTGAGCGTGAGAACATACCCTGTCTCATAAAAGCCAACATTATTGAGTGGACTTATTAGCACTGAGTGGGAATTGCAAAGTGACAATTAACACTTCTGAACATCTGCTGAAAACTCAGTTTGTGTTTCTTCTTTGAGAAAAATAATAAATTTGAGCTATTCTTGGTGTAGCATCTAAAAATAATAAACAAAAGGTGGTTGATAAATAAAAAGAATCCAGATGATTTCAGTAAGTTAGGAATCTGGGACAATTCTTGAAAAGTTTCCTTAATTTCTTTTGAAAAGTACATGTAAAAAAAAAGGAAATTCCCAAGCAACAATTGAGCGAAACTGGGGGTTATATTTAACAAAGAAGAGATGGAAGATGTCTTGAAATGACTAAATCATTTGTGAAGAAAAGAAAGAGAAGCTAACTGATAAGGATTTTATCAGCAATTCCTTTACAATATCAGGAAAGTTAGAAGTTAGTAGAGCTGTATTTTTTACAAAATTGCTTTTCACTCTTTTTGTGTATATACTTTTGCAATTGGCCTTCCTCACCATAGCAAAATAAAATGTCTATAAGGTTAAGTGCTACCACTGGTAACCTAAAGGTCAGCAGTTCAAATCTGCCAGGTGCTCCTTGAAAACAGTACGGGGCAGTTCTACTCTGACCTCTAGAGTTGCTGTGAGTCAGACCTGACTTGACCACAGTGGGCTTAGTTTTTGGTTTTTTGGTAGGATTTGTAAAAAGGCAGGACCCTATAGAATATTATGCACATGTAGAAAACAGCGTGTGTTCCAGCATTGTTGTAAAGAACACATTTGTTGTTGTTACACAATTATTGTAAGAGGGCAGCCAAGTTCCTAATCCTGTTTTCATCTTTGGAGACCTGTTGGCAAAATAGTTAAGCATTCGGCTGCTAGCCAAAAGGAGCAGTTCTCTGTCCTATAGGTTTGCCATGAGTTAGAATTGCATCCCTGGCTGCAGGTCTTTTTTTTTTTTTTTTATCTTCATAATTATTTACCATTATTCTCCCTATAAAATCTAAACAAAAGTGAGATTTCTGTCTCCCATTCATTAATTTTTTTCATGTGGTGGCAAATTTAAAAATCATAATAAAAGAAGTCATCGTTAGCTTTTTATGCTTTGTGTTAGGAAATGATGTCATTATGGAAATTGTCATTTTCCTAAGTCACACTAGCACAGGTGACAAAGGTATAAATATACCTGCATGATGACCTTCTGTCCCCCACCAATCTAGGGTCCTGAAACAGCAGCCTCACTCCCCTTGCCTCATCACTTTCACATCCCTGGCACTCCAGAGAAGGGGATGCTCGTGACATTCTCCTTGGCCTTTGAATTTTCTTTCCATGATATCAGCTGCTCCAAATAAGGCTGTTTAGTGTCCAGCTTCAAGCCATCTGGTTTTTGAACTTCTGAATATAGATTTATCAAGTGTATGTTGTGGGAACTATATGAAAACTCATAAATAAAAGGGCCTCCCTTAAGCTATGAGAAACAATGCTTTGTGAAGACACCTCCTCTTTATTCCCAGCTCCCCAGATGCTATTTCTGTGCCTGTTGTCCTTTCATCTGAAGGTTCCAGTCTTGTCGTTAAGTGTTGCGATTTCTGAGGAATATGACCAGAACACCCTTGAAAAATGAGGATGGCAACACTTGGACTAATTTACTTTGGACAAATCATCAGGAAAGACCAGTCACTAGGAAAAGTCACCACGCTTGTAAAGTAGAGGGTCAGCAAAAACCTGGGAGGCCGTGCATCAGATGGGTTGACAAAATAGTGAAAACTATAGCTTCAAACATAGAAAGACTCAGGAAGATGATACAGGACCCGGGAATGTTGTATTCATGAGGCCTTAGTTGTCAAGATAGCCTGATTTTGTTGTTGTTAGGTGCCACCGAGTTGCTTCTGACTCATAGTGACCCTGTGCACAACAGAACAAAACGCTACCCAGTCTCGCACCATGTCCACAATCATTTTTGTGCTTAAGCTCACTGTTGCTGCCACTGTCAATCCATCTCGTTGAGGGTCTTCCTCTTTTTTGCTGACCCTCCACTCTACCAAGCATGGTGTCCTTCTCCACAGGCGGATCCCTCCAGTCTTGGCTTCCAAGGAGCACTCTGGTTGTACTTCTTCACGACAGATCTGTTTGTTCTTTTGGCAGCTCATGGTTCAGTATTCTTCTCCAGTGCCACAGTTCAAAGGCATCAATTCTTCAGTTTTCCTTCTTCGTTGTGCAGCTTTTGCATGCATACGATATGACTGAAAATTCTATGACTTGGGTCAGGTGCACCTTAGTCTTCGAGGTGACATCCTTACTTTTCAATACTTTAAAGAAGTCTTTTGCAGCAGATTTTCCTAATGCATCTTTTTATTTTGATAGGAACCAACAATTCTGAATATAATTTGTATGTATTTTGTCATTTTTAATATACCATGTCCTTCTGTCCTTGAACATATCACTTACCATTAACTCTAGTCTTCTTTCGATAATATTCTGTAATTTCCATTCTGAAAATCTTGCATGTCTTTTGATAGACTGATTCTTAATGTATCTTGATTTTGTGGTTATTGTAAGTAAGATCTTTTTCTCTTAAATTTTCTACTTGTGTGGTGGTGGTTATTAGGAACAACATTGACTTTGTATACTGATCTGTATTGAATAATTTTGCTGAATTTATGAATTCTAACAATTCCTGTCAGGAGCCATGGTGGCTTGTTAAACTCTTGGCTGCTAACTAAAAGGTCAGTGGTTTGAACCCATCAGTGGCTCTGTGGGAAAAAAGACCTAGTGATCTGCTGCCATGAAAATTATAGCCTAGAAGTCACTATAGGGCAGTTCTATTATGTTAGATAGGGCCCCATGCATAGAAATTGATTGGAAGACATACAAAACAATAATCCCTATAGGTTTTCTTGGTAGATAATCATGTTCTTTGTCAAGACAAATTTACACTTTATTTACATCTTACCAATCTTCTGCCTTTGTTCTTTCATTCCTTCCATCCTGTATCCATTCTTATCTTGTTGCATTCATTAGAAATTTCAGTGTAATATTTAATTATCAGGTATACTCTTGATTTTTCTTGATTTATGGTGGCTGCTTCTTGAAGTTTGCTGAAGATCATTGGTGATATCCGCTTGTTTGAGGAAGTAACCCTGTACTCCTAGTCACTGAGAATTTTTATTGTGAATTGTGTTAATTTTAACCAACTGATTTTTATGCATCTGTAGAAATGATTATGAGATTTTTTTTCTCTTTTAGTCAGTTAATATGGCTATGATGTAAATCATACTTAATTTTTTCCAAATGTTACACCATCTTTGAATTTCTGGAATGAATGCTACTTTCTGATTTCTGATTTCTTCTGACTTAACACTGTTGTTAGGTGCTGTTGAGTTGGTTTTGACTCACAGTGGCCCAGCAGTCAACCAAACAAAGCACTGCTCAGTCCTGCACCGTGATTTATAATAATAATAATTAATAATAATAAGTGGGAGTCCTCTATTGGTGCAAACAACTAAATACTCCACTACTAGTTGAAAGCTAGTAGTTTGAACCTATCCAGAAGAAAATAACCAACAACCCAGTCCATCTGTTTCCAAAAGGTCACAGCCTTGAAAATTCTGTGAAACAGTGGTATTCCACACATGGGGTCACCAGAAGTCAGAATAGACTCAAAAGCAGCAAACAACATTCATAGATAACGTTCACTTCTAATTTTATTTTCCTTTACATCGACGGCACTTGGCTACTTGACTTGGCTTACATTTCTTGTCTGCTTTTTATACTAGTCTCATAAAATCACTTTAATCACTTTCCCTCACGTCTTTTGCTCCAGTTAACTTTTCTTTCTTTTGATTTGAAAAAAATTCTGAAATTCTATTTGCATAAAAAAAACAAACCAAATCCACTGCCATCTAGTCGATGCCCACTTGTAGCGACCCCGTGGGACAGGGTAGAACTGCCCCATAAAATTTCCAAGGAGCATCGGGTGAATATGAACTGCTCACCTTTTGCTTAGCAGTCATAGCACTTAACCATTATGCAAGCAAGGTTTCCTTGTTTACACAAATAGCCATTATATTGCCTTAATACCAAAGGAAAGGGAGATTGGATTGTTTATTAGTTCTCAATTATTCAAGATTTCAGAAGTTCTTATGATTCAGCATTGTTGTTGTTGTTATGTGCTGCTGAGTTGGTTTTGACTCACAGTGACCCTGACATTCCACAGAACAAGGAGCTGCTCAGTCCTGTACCGTTCTCACAATAATTGTTCTACTTGAGCCCGTTATTGCAGCCCCTGTGTTAACCCATCTCATTGAGGGTCTTCTTCTTTCTCACTGACCCTCTGCCAAGTATGTTAACTTGTCCAAAGGAAATGAGATGACGTTTCACTGTCCTCTCTCATAAGGAGTATTCTGGCTGTATTTCTTCTAAGACAGCTCTGTTGCTTCTTCTGGCTATCCATGGTATATTCAATATTCTTCGCTAACACTGCAACTCAAAAGGAGTCAATTTTTATTCAGTCTGACTCAGTGTCCAGCTTTGATATGCATGTAACGCTGTTGAAAATACCGTGGCTTCAGTATGGTGCGCCTCAGTCCGCAGTGACATCTTGGAATTTTAACAATTTAAAGAGTCTTTTGAAACAGATTTGCCCAGTGTAATGAATCATTTGATTTCTTGACCGCACTTCCATGGGTGTTGATTGTGGATGGAAGTAAAATGAAATCCTTGACGATGTCAGTTTTTTCTTCATCTTTCATGATGTTGATTATTGGTGTAGTTTTGTTTATCTTTATGTTGAAATGGAATTCATACTGAAGGCTGTCTTTCATCATCATGACTAAGCACTTCAAATCCCTTCACTTTCAGGAAACAAGACTGTGTTATCTCCATAATCAAGTTATTAATAAGTCTGTCTCAATTCTGACATTGCATTCTTCATATAGTCTAGCTTCTCAGATTATTCTCCCAGCATAGAGACTGAGTAAGTCAACATTAGTAGTGATTTTAAAAAAAAAAACTTTCTATTCCTATTAAATTTGCAAATATATGGTCATAAAACTGTAGTACTGTATCTGAAATTATTTCCTTTTTACAATTAATAAATTTTATTTGTGCAATTTTTTTTCTTGATTGATTTTACTAAAGGGTTTTTTCTTTTTTAATTGCATTGGTATTTCAAATAAATTGCTCAAAGTAGTGTTTGCTTTTATGTTTCATTCTTCATTAGTTTATCAATCTGTTCTGTGTTTCTTACAGTGCCTTTCATGTTCTATAGGTTTCCTTTTTGTTTACGTTCCAATTTTTAAAAATTATTTTAAATATTTTATTATTTACACTTTAACCTGTCTATTATTTGTGGATGTGGTTTATAGTTTCCAAACAATATATTTTCCAAAATTTTAAAATGATTCATTCCTAATTTGATCGTCTTAATAGCCAGAATTCTTTCATTGTGATATTTTTCTCTCTCCGTCTTCCCTGTTAATGTTCCTCAACCTGTGTTTTCATGCCTCCGAGTCGGATGCAACTCGACGGCACTTGGCTTGGCTTGGCCTTTGGTGATATTTTATTTATACTCCATCTTCATTTTTTCCATGCATTTTCCTCTATTATTTTATAATTTTATATGATGTTTCAGGTTGCTCCAAAGTCCAAAATGTGTGACGGGATCTATGGTGAACTTCTTTAGCTGTCATTTCTTTCCAGCTATCCAGTTGCCTTCTCCTCTAAACATCCCAATCTTTCAGTTTTTTGAATAGTTGGAAGTAGCTAAATAGTGAAACATGTTTAAAAATATATATAGCAATACAGGTTACTGTGGAAGGGGAAATGGCCCTGCTGTTGTTAGGTAGGTGCCCCTTGAGTTGGTTCTGGCTCTTAATAACTGTATATACAACAGAAGAAAACATTGCTGGATCCGGTGCCATCCTCACAATTTTTGCAATGCTTGAGCACATTCTTGCATCCTCTAGGTCAGTCCATCTCACTGAGGGGCTTCCTCCTTTTCCTGAACCTTCTACCAAGCATGATGCCCTTCTGCGGAGACCGATCCCTCCTGATATAACATGTTCAAAATACATGAGATGTATACATACAGACAGACAGACAGACAATTCTTGCCTATAAGGAGCATTCTGTCTGTATCTCTTCCAAGACAGATTTACTCCTTCTTTGGGCAGTCCGTGGTATATTCAACACTGTTTACCAGCCCTGCAATTCAAAGGTGTCAGTTCTTTTGGGGTCTTCCTTATTCATTGTCCATCTTTCATGTGCACATGAGGTGATTGAAAATAGGTGCATGGTAGTCCTCAAGATGACATGTTTAACACTTTAAAGATGTCTTTTGAAGCAGATTTGTCCAATCCAATAAGTTGTTTGATTTCTGGACAGCTGCTTCCATGGGTGTTGATTGTGGATTGAGGTAAAATGAAATCCTTAGCAATTTCAATATTTACTCTGTTTATCGTGATAATTCTATATTCATTTAATAATGTGTAACATATGGAGATAGGAAGATTGAGGCATTGTATGTGTATATATGCATACATATACATACATACCTACATGTATATATTCCGTTAATTTGATAACAATAAGTGCTCAAGTGATAGAAATATGTATATATTCATTTGTGGCAATTTTAATAAAATTTTATTAATGCTCTGGAGGACTAGAGAGTAACTCAGAACATATACTTGTTTTCAGGCACTCTTGGATTAGATTCCTGGTTTTGCCACTTAATAATTGCATGATCTTGGATAAATCAATGTGAAATGGGGATTATAATAATACAAATTAGAATTTTTACATCTGTTTGTAAAATAAACACAGTATATTTGTTTTTACTTTAGTAGTAATAATGAATAATATCTATGATTTTAAAATTATGGTACCTATTTTAGGACTAGTAATTGATCCAGGTTAGACTGAAAATCAAGTTTGGTGTCTAAGAGGAAACTGAAGATTTATTATCCTTGTCTGGTTCTCCCAGCCTTAGGCTTTAGGAATAATTGTATTGAATTAGTTTCCTGAATGTCTTGAAAGTGAAGAATTCTCTGTTTGCATCCAGCTTACAGAAAACTAAAATGTTGTTGCTATTGGGTACCATGGAGTCCATTTCAAGCCATCCTACAGAACAGAGTGAGATGCCTGATAGCCCAATGATCAAGTACTCTGCTGCTAACCAAAATTTTCTTTTGCTTGAACTCGGTAGCTACTCTGAGTCTAGAAAAATCTGGCAGCCTGCTTCTGTAAAGACAACAGCCTTGGAAACCCAATAGGGCAATTCTACCCTGTCCTGAAGGATCTCTGTCAGTTGGAATTCACTCAACAGCAATGAGTTTGCTTGTTTTTTAAATAGGACAAGGGGTAACTGCCCCATAGAATTTTCTAGGGTATAATCTTCATGCTGAAGAAGAATTGATGCATCTGAATTATGCTGTTGCTGAAGAATATTAGATATATCACGGACTGCCAGAAGAGCAAATGCATCTGTCCTGGAGGAAGTACAACCAGAGTGCTCCCCAGAAGTGAGGATGCTGAGACTCAGTCTCATGTACTTTGGACATGTTATTGGAGGGCCAGTCCTTGGAGAAGGACTTCATGCTTGGTAAAGTGGCAGATCAGTGAGAAAGAGTACAACTTTCAGTGATGTGGATTGTCACGGTTGCTGCAACAGTGAGCTCAAACATAGTCATGAGTGTGAGGATGACACAGGACCAGGCAGCATTTTGTTCTCTCGTGCTTGGGCCTGCTGTGTGTCAGGACCAGCTCCATGGCATCTAACAACAACAGCAACAATCTTGACTCAAGCAGATAACCAAGTCTCCCATGGAGCCACTGGGGGGTTCAAACCGCTGATCTTTTGGTTAGCAGCTGATCACTTAACCACTGCATCACCACAGATCCTTAAAAGTTGAGGGGGCGGATAACTGTTGTTGCTGAGTGTATATTCTGACTTACAGCAACCTCGTAGGATAGAGTAGGATTGCTCCACCAGGAAACAGCTGGTGGATTTGAACTGCTGACCTTTGGACTAACAGCCGCAACTCTTAACCACAGAGCTATCTAAATGATAGATGGCCAGACTTGGAGTTCCTTGGTGACCTCAAGGATCATATGAATCACAGCTAGAATAACACATGCTGCCTCATTCAACTGTCCGTATCTCCTCTACCATGGCTCCAGGCAAGACTACAGCTTGTTATACGTATGGTGGGTAAAAGATGGCAGGGTTGTAGGGGAAGACTGATCTGGGTAGGAGGTAGGCTGATTGCCAGGCTCCCCAGGGGGATACAGAACGCTATTTATTGCAATTTAATGTAAAGTCCTGTGCCAAAAATATTTCCATAAATAAATACATATGTTGGTTCTTGTTGAAAAATGCAAATCAGATGATTTCAGTGTTTTAAACCTTGCTTGGAATACCTTAAATAACAAGTACAAACGTTTGTGTGTGTACATGTATACATTTAGATGTATACCAAATTGGCCACATAGAAAATGTATTATAATAAAGCCATTAATACAATGCCACCAGCATCCTGACATCAGGCTGATGCAAATCATATAATTGGACTCTGGATTCATTACAGGAACTTTCGTCCCCACAGCAGGTATTCATTAGACCTTTCTTTAGGTTCTCTTTAAACAATTAGAGCCCCAAACAGACAGAAACAAACATCTGGTCTGTCTGGCTACATCATTCCTCTTCTAAAATATTAATCTTCCCCTTACAGGGTATTGAAACAATCTTGAATAGACTAGGGATGGCAGTGTCTGATCCAAAGTGTGAGTATTTTAAACGCATAGAGCTGACCTGCTCTTTCTTCTACCCTGCTGAGACAGATTTTTCTAACCTCTATGAGAATTAGGATGTTGGTGTAAATTTTGGAAAACTGGTGGGTTGGGGGAACTAAGATTGCCCATTCTTCATGAAACACCTACAGAACCATACTCTTTGGATATTAAGTGATAGGCACAGATAATCCAAACCCAAACCTGACTGCTGTCGAGCCGGGTCCTACTCATAGCAACCCTAGAGGTCAGAGTGGAAACTGCCCCATAGGGTTTCCAGTGAGTGCCTGGTGGATTGGAACTGCTGATCTTTTGGTTAGCAGATGTAGCACTTAACCCACTACACCACCGGGGTTTCCAGCACAGATGGTAAATATATGCAATTTGCACTGTTAAAACTTGACTGGTATAACCAAAATAGTTTCTGAGCTATGGTGGTCCATTTCTTCTTAAATAATGTATAGTCTGGGAAAGAAAGATGGTAATTTAAGAGTATTGGCTGATGTGGCAAATTGCAAATTTTTACAGGTATAATGTAGATTGAGCATAGTTACCATATCTCAAATGTTGGATAAACTGTCATTTAAAATTTTTTTGAGAAGTAAAAAAAAAGTGTAAGAATAACAATAGTACTAATAACAATAACCAAAAACCAAACCACAGTCACTGCTGTCAGGTTGATGCTTACTCATAGCAACCGCATAGAACACAGAACAGAGTAGAACTGCTCCATAGTTTCCAAGGAGCACCTGGTAGATTTGAACTGTTGACCTTTTGATTAGAAAATGTGGCCTTTACCCACTACACCATCGGGGTTTCCAGTAACAATAAAGGCTATCATTATTATATCCATTGAAACTGGCACATGAATCCCTGGCATTACTATGTAGCTTGGAGGTGGCCAGAGGGGTAAGTAGTGGCTACGCTGGGACCCAATCAACGTGTTCTGTCTTAAGAAGTTCTTTCTCAATTCAGGGTTAATTAGTATTCATTCAGACACTAAATGATGTACTTAACAAAATGACATGTCATGGCCTGCGGTGTACATTTGTACATTTTGGTCTTGAAGTAAGCAGATTATTTTGGTTGCTTAGAATGAGAGCTAATGACACCAAAGTTTCTAGATAGTTTATGTAACTGTCTCGTCACGTGCCCTTGATCAAGTACTTGAATGACATAGTAGAAAGTCGCTTTGCATACTGCAGAGTTCAAGTGAATATTTTACCAGTGGCAGTCAGCTTTCTAAATGGACTTTAGAAACTCGGGAAGGTATGTGAAAGATTAATTTATTCATTTATGTTATTTAAATAGCTGCTTAGGTTTATCAGGCACTGTGCTATGTGGTAGAGATGAATACAGTCTATGCTCTGCCTTCAGAGTCCTTAGAATCTCATAGTATGAAGTGGCATTAAGTATGCTCACCATGCCTTGAAGTGTATATGTGGAGGATGCGCATAAAGATCATGGGGTGCCTTGGGCACATGGGTCCGTGAGGGTGATCGTGAATGCTAAAGTGAATTTGACCTTTACAGGTTAAGGTACAGGAAGAAGCATGGCCAGGGCTGGCTGTGGGCAGGGCAGTAACGTGGGAAGAAGTCCTTGATCTCTGTGAACAAATCTGAATACAGACTCAACAAAAGGTGATGGGAGCCGAGGAGTACAGAAGACTGTGGCCAAGTCTTGGAGGGAGGAAATCAAAACTACAACGTTAATAACTCCAAGTTTTCGTTGGCATAGAAAAAGTCAGATGTCGGGACCTCAGAACAGGCTCAGAAAGAGATCAGTGGTTGTGAACTACTAAGTGCAAAACTGGTCACTTACCAGGGACCTAAATCTATTGTATTTCAAGGGGGACTGAAGCTGAAGAATCGCCATGGAAATGAGTCCAAGAGATCTGTGGATAGGGCAGACTCAGGGGGCTGACATGGCTACGGATCATGTCTCCCTCTGTCACCGGACTCCCGTGGACCACAGGTGCTCCAGATCCACAGGAAACACTAGCACAGCAGTTTTCAACTTGGTCACACGTTACAGTCACCTGGGGAACCTTAAGCTAATACCAGTGCAAAGGACTTAACCCCAGAGATTCTGAATTACTTGCTTGCGGTGACCTGGGCAGTTTTTTCCCTATTCTCTGGGTGAGCTTCTGCACTTCAGAGAAGCATGATACGTAGAAGCTGCCACATGTAGTGTCCACAAACGGACAAAAGGTCTGTCAACTTCCAAGACTGTCAACCCTCAGACAGAAAGAGCAGACCATTTCTGAAACTCTGTTGACTAGTGCAGAGCCAAACTGCCAGACAATTGTCACTGCTTGTGGAGGGATAGGACAACTTAGAGTGCATGACACGTTCGTAACAGCCACCGGGCTGGGGCTTGGAGGAAAGAACTTACAGATAACAAAATTGTGTGCTATGACAGAAGAAGCAGATTGGAACTCAAGAAAAATTTGGTTTAGAATCCTGATTCCATTGACTATGTACCTTGAACATGACATTTAACCTCTGAGTATCAGTTCCTTTATACGAGAAATACAAGTGATGGTACAGCCCGAGAGGCCTTCATCGGGATAAGAGTCATTACATTCGGCTGAGGATATTCCCAGCCTTCTGTGGATGATCCGCAGATGGAGTCCATTATAATTATTGGTAGTACTGGCTAAAGCAAGAGCAAATAAATACTTTCTCAGTGGTGTAATACGAGCTGGAGAACAATAAGAATTCAAAAGCAGGGAAAGCACTGGCGATAGAGGGCCAGGAAAGACTTCTTAGGATCTTTTTAAATTAATTCGTATTAACTTTGTACGGAAGAGTGAAAGACAGAAGGACATCACTGGCTGGTGTCTTAAGGGAGACATGCGATGGGAGACATGGCCATGCGTGGCTGGGCTGTGGGGAATGTGGCAAAGAGAACCTATGTGACTGCATTTGTGGAGTTCTCTAAAAAGAGTTTGGACTTGAGGATTAGGAAAAGGAATATTCAGTTATCTGGTGGGGAAGAACCCTGGGAACAAACCACCTTGCCAACATGGAACATGTTGTTTAAGTTCCTTAGAGATGATGATAATGGAGACCATCATCTACATGCCCAATTCGTGCAAAATGTTTCTTTTCTCTTTGTTTTCTACTCAGTTCCTCAGAAACAGCATCTCTCATGGGCATCTTAGCTAAGAAGAGACATCTGGTTTTGCATACATATAAATGAAATGATTTGTTACAATCAAAAGACAACAACAAAAAAGACATTTCTTCATCATACTCAGCAAAGATAACACAAACTGCAGGGAGGCGAATCCTTCTTCTCTGCAAGAAACTGTTATTTGTGTATGGTTTTTTAGTAACTCAAAGGCAGTGAAGGGAGATAACTGATGGAAGAGAAAGAGTGGGCTATGGAGAGTGAATTCAGGACCTGAAAACGGAAGCGTTGACCCACCTCATCTTTATTTTCAAATATCTGTAAGACATAGGTCGTGGCATGACCAGCAGGTGTCACTGCAGGCATTAAACACATTGCTTTTGTGTCTTGGGAACTTTGCCCCATAAATGTTGGTGTAATTTAATTGGTAGAGCATAGTTATGATAGGCATAAGGGATATTTATTCTGAAAAGCAATATATTTTATCATGATCATGAACTTGTAAAAACATTGGCTTAAGGAAGCTAAAGTGTATACTTTAAATGGGCTTACTTAATACAATATACAGTGTAAGTAATAGAATCTTATGAGGTTTTTAAATATATACAGTGGTTTTCCTGGATAAGATAAGGTTTGCTTTTCAGAGTTACTCTCAAGAACCTGATTTATAGGGCTAATTTAATGAGAATGCATAGACTCAAATGCTACCTTCTAAATCATTGTGCAATTGATTTTTTTTCCTCCCTTTTATAACATTCTTGTAAGTTAGAAGGGAAGGAAATGAAAAACTGAACTTGAATTGCATTTGTTATCCTCTTTTGAGTTTCTCTGGCTCTTTCAGAGGCACACATTCGTGGCACCCAGGCGTCTTACACAGAGACACATGGGCCGTAACAGAATACTAACAGTCCTTCCGTTTCCATGGTGCTGTTAGAGGTGATTCATTAGTGCAATTCTGTTGGCATCGCTGATGTCAACTTTTGAACAGGACATTTTCAGTAGAAACCTCTGTCCTTGAAAATGAATTTGCCATCTTGAGGTGGTGGTGGTTCCTATTTGTGCATAATTTAAGGGTTGGGTGTGTGAATGTGCCCCTAGCGACCATTTCATTGGGTCCATTTTACAAATTGAAACTGATGGAGTGGTTACAGTGCTTTTCAAGTGTGACTTGGGGGCAATCTAATTTACCTAAGCTTTTCAAAGGTGAACTCTGTCTTTTCAATCATAAATTAAAAATCTGTTCCTATTTCCAAGTCAGAAAGCACAAATTACACACCTGCAGGCTATAAGGATTCCCCTGCCTTGGCTCACCCCGGACTTCGTCAGGAGAGACTAGATTTTCCCAGACACCCCGTGTTGTAACATGTGCCCTGTGATATCGGAGGTGTCTTAGGAACATCACCTTATCTCTTTTCCTGTGTATAATAACAGGCACTTCATGCTCCACTTGCTTTCTCTTTCTAAGTAATACAACTTTGAGAATATGTTTGCGTTATTGGATGCCTGAACTGTCACAATGGAAACAAAGTTTCTTTGAAAAGACGTAGTGTCATAGATTAAAATCATGAATAACTGGAAAATACTTAGAAATATCAAATAAGTATTTTTTCTTTTTCTTTTTTTTAACAGCAAAGAACATGGAAAGTCTGGTGGCATAGTGGATTAAGTGCTATGGCTGCTAACCAAAAGGTTGGCAGTTCAAATCCACCAGGAGCTCCTTGGGAACTATGGGGCAGTTCTACTTTGACCTCTAGGGTCACTATGAGTCGGACCTGACTCAACGGCAGTGGGTTGGGTTTTTTAAAACATGCTCATGTAAGTTACAAGTTGTAGATACCACTCTACCAAGTCCATAGTCTCAACATATGTTATAAAAATTATGAAACTACTCAGTGTATAGACAAAAATGTAGGTCAATCAACTATTTGATACACAACTGTATTTGTAGGGTGTAGAGTAACACTACTACGGACAGTCTGACCCCAGAGATTGTCAATAGTCAATCTTTCAGGTATTCTAAAATATACAACCAAATTAAGTTGGACCTTTAAAGATCAATGTAGTGCACTTTTATCATTTTGGTGCCTTGTACCATTCCTTTTGCTCTGACCCATTCTATCAGAATGCCATGGCCTTGACTGAAGGCCACCATAGGAAACAACTTTTTGGAAACGATATGTAAAGAGTGAAGAATGTTGTTGAGGATGTTGATTGTTATATTTCACGGGTTTCCAGTGGTCATCATTGTATCAATAATGAGCTTTTTATGATCCTGTTTTGTTTCTGAGCTCTTTGTTTGATAGTGCGGTGAATTTTTAATAATCAGGTAGCCTTCCCCATGTTTGACTTGATAAAAAGCATAGACCTCAAATTGTGGTTGCATAGCAACTGCTGTAGAATGAATGGTCTTTATCATTTATACTTTTTTGTTAACCTGATTCCTGACTACTCTTGGTTTGCTTTCATCTTTCCACTTTTTTCATTTTTCATATTGCTGTACCTTATATATCTTTGTAAGCCTTAGGACTTTTGGTAGACAAGATGAAGTGTGTAGAAGTAAATGAAAACAACAAAAACAGAAACGGTTTCCAGAACAGACCAATATTATACTTACAAATCTCATAGCCAACCACACTCTATCCCTGGAGTTTACAATAAAGGCAGAATAGCTACCATCCAAAGTTAAAAGAAGAAATAAGCAACACTATTAAGTTCTCAACACAACATTTACATTTTTAGGCTGTGTGATGCAGTGGTTAGGTACTCAGCTGCTAACCCAGAAGTTGGCAGTTCAAAACTACCCAGTGACTCCACAGCACAGAAGACCTGGCAGTCTGCTCACATAGAGACTATAGCTTATGAGACCCTACAGAGAAGTTATCCTCTGTCACATTGGGTTGCTATGAGTCAGAATTGATTTGAAGGCACCTAACAACACCACCAACAACAACATAACTATGTCGTTGTACTATGATTTGCTTTTGTAAGTCTCTTGTGGTGAAACACATACATTATTTTTCCAGGAAATTTGAAAGATACTAGTGTAAAGGCCTTATCAATTCAAAGCCGGGTCCCCTGTTAAGCTAGAAAGTAAGATTTTTGAGATGAGAAATAGTAAACCATTGTTGAAGTTCAAGAACTAGGCATGGAGATTTTAAACTCTTATAAGACTAATGAGCAGAGATAAAAAAAAATGAGTCAAGGCTCAGGTTTAATGAGTCTTTAAATTATAATAGCACAGAAATTCGCTAAGCCCAGAAAAGAGTTACCTGTCTACGCACACTGTAAGATTTTCAGGAGGACTAGGGGAACCTGCTGAATGGAGAATGTGAAGGCTGTTCCCGGGTGGAAGACAGTGACTAAGCCAGCACCAGGGTAAGGAAAAGTGACTCACTGAAGTGCTTGTCAGCATCAGGTTTTGTGATTTGTTTCTGAACTCAGGAGATTCTGGCAAAATGTTCTAAAGCCAAGTCAGGAAATTAGTCTTCATGTAAAAAGCATTTGAATGGTTTGGGAACTGAGAGGGAAATAATTGAAATAAGAATAAAAAATGTCTTTTATTTTAGAAATAGAAATGGGTAGTAAGAACGGTGGGTAGGTTGGTCATCCTATCGTGGGTGTTGGCATGGAGTCCCCGTGAAATATTTATTGTTCCTCTGACCCTTGACAGCGAAATAATGGAGTCTTCACCTCCAGGAAGGTTTTCTCTACTTCAAGAAGTATTTACTCCAGATCTGAGTCATTTTACCTGGCCAGATGTTATTCTTCCTGTTTTTATTTTACAAATTTACAGTAGCTATCTTCAACCCGGCCCAGAGAAGTTTCTGTAGAATAGAAAAGGTAAAACTTTTTAAAACGAACTGAAAAGGCCTCAAATTAAATTCTGAAACAGGAAGGAAAAGAATGTTCTCTGCAAAGTTTTGAGAATTTCTTCCAAAATAATACCTTTACTATTCTTGGAGCTCTCATGGTGCAGTAGTTAAAAACTCAGCTGCTAACCAGAAGGTCAGTAGTTCAAATCCACCAGCCATAACTTGGAAATGTTATGGGGCAGTTCTGTTCTATCCTGCAGGTTGGTTAAGGGTTGGAACTGACTGAACAGCAGTGGCCTTGGTTTTTTTGTTTTTTGTACTTCTCTGGCTTTGTATATGTAGCAATATCAGAAGTGGACAAAAAATACATATCTGTTAGTTTAGCCTTACCAGTAAAAAAACTCAAACCCATTGTTGTGTCAATTCTGACCCATAACAACCCTATAGGAGAGCATAAGAACTGCTCTATAGGATTTCCAAGGCTGTAAATCTTTAAGAAAGCAGACTGCCTTGGAGTTTCTGGTGGGTTCCAATCACCATTCTTTTGGTTAGCAGCCAAGGCCTTAACAAGCCCAAGCTTGTTGCCTTCAAGTCAATTCCAGCAGCTCATAGTGACGCTATAGGACAGACTAGAATTGCTCCATAGGATTTTCAAGGAGTCACTGGTAGATTCAAACTACTGATCATTTGGTCAGCAGCCAAAGTCTTAACCACTGTTCCCCCCAGTTCCACACTGTATCACCAAGCTCCTTATTTAGACTTAGTTATCTTCAGATGAATACAAAATAAATGTATTACTTTAAATTTGGATTTTGGTTTGAAATACGTTTGTCCCTTTGGCAAATGGATGAGTTTAATCCTTTTAATTTGTCAGCTCAGAAGAGAGGCAGACAATCATTTGTTCCGGTAGTCAGGCATTTTCAAACAACCAATGCAGGTTTCCTGTTTAGCTGCTCCTATAAATGAGAAAGCAGAGTCTACTCTATTTAAGTGTTCCAGGCATACTTAATGCGTGAATCAATGACAAAGTTTTCGTTTCGTTTCTTTTAGTTCCATTATCTCATTTTAACTGTGGCTTAATAACATGTCAACATGAGAATTAGCCATGAGTTGGCTGTAGTAGAACACTGGATTCTGAGTTAGACAGATTTGGATTGAATCTTGACCCTTTCCTTACTAGAAATGTAACCTTGGGGAAATTACTCCTCCGGATATTACTTATCTCTTCAGAAGGCCATTATGAGGACCAAGTGAGAAAACTTATGAGAAATGCCTGGCAATTGTTCATTGTTCAACAAATGATGACTCCTTTCCTGTTTCTCCCGTAACTATAATTTCCACAGTGAACTTTGTTATTCTTAAGTGGGGCTCATCATGTATGTCAAACTGCATAGATGCAAGTAGTGTCAGGAGTCAAACCCCAAACTTTTAAATTCCAGGACCATTTTGTCACTCTCCACACTATGTATGCGTAGTGTACATTTAACACTGTATGTTGAGAAAAATCCACATGCAATTGAAATCTAAATATTTGCCAAATGATTTAATGTATTCCAAATTTTACAGTTAAAAATATAGAACTTAGCAATGTTCCCTAAACATTTTTATCTGAATCTAATTTCTCTAACTAGGCTATGAAATCAGAGAGAGGAAGAGAGAAAACACTTCTCTTACATACTTCAAAGGAAGACTACATTCCTGGACTTACAGCTTTATTCTGAATAAATACATGATGACTGACTGTATGAAAAATTTAACAGTTAAACTATCTACAGTTAAAGAATGGCATTTAAATTGATGCACTTAGACTTTTTAGAAAAGTAGATTATTTATCCCTAGATTATTTGATTGTCTTTAGGAGTTTATAAGAATGTCACCAAATTTCACTTCCAGGCACTTCGTATCCCTAGTCTCGAAGGATATTTCATAAGGAAGGCTGATGGAGAACTGAAACCTTTGAATTATGATGCTGATAAAAAATACTGAATATACCACGAGTGTCAGAAGAACGGAAACCCTGCTAGCATAGTGGTTAAATGATATGTCAACTAACCAAAGGATTGAGCACAGATTCACTGAGCACTCTTTGGAACCTCTGTGGAACAGTTCTCCTCTGTCCTATAGGATTGATACGAGTGTGAACTGACTCAGTGGCAGTGGCTTTGGGCTTTGACCAGGAGAACGAACAAATCTGTCTTGGAAACGGTACAACTAGAAGACTCCTCAGAAGTGAGAGTGATCAGATTTCGTCTCATGTACTTGGACATGTGGTCAGGAGGGACCAGTCCCTGAAGAAGGACATTGTGCATGGCAAAGTGGAGGGTCAGTGAAAAGACAAGCACCTTCAGTGAGATGAAGTGACACAGGACCTACAAGAATGGGCTCAAGTATAAAGCCATTAGGAGGATGGCACAGTATGGGACAGTGTTTTCTTCTGTTACACAGAGGGCCAGTCCCTATGAGTTGGAAGCAAGTTGAGGGCACTTAGCAGCAACAGCTAACACAAAGGTATTTAAATGAACAGAATCAGACATCATTTGAGTTTGTTTCACTCGGATAACAAGATTCACTCTTTAGTTTTTGTTTTCTTGGCCTTAGAAACTCACAAAACCATTTGAATAAACTAGATACAGTAGACTCATAGCAACATATTGTATTTTTGGAATATGAAGATGCCATAAAGATGATGTCAAGAGAAGGCAATGGTATTTTTAGCCCCATTAATCTTAAACTGCTCCTATGAATTTCAAGTCCAAGGACCTTAGCTAATACATTTTTCCATCAATTGGCGCTCCAAACAGCTTTCATATGTATACCAAGCGAATGAATGTTTATGCTTGGAAAGTAGCAGAGCTTTAGTGGAAAAGAAAAACAGGTTTTTATGTCTACCCTTTTTTTGGAGAACTGATGATTTCAAGAATTTAGGAGTATCTTTTTACTTTCTGCCCCTCTCCCTAATCAGGTCACCTTGTCAAACAGTTAAAATTGTCAATGTACCTGGCAACAGAAAAATTGAAGTGAACACAATTCCCTAAAAATGACTATACCTCTTGGAGCCTTCATTATTCCCTTCAAACTTGATCTTTTTCTCTGCTGCTGGATAACACTATTTTCACACCACTGTCAGCTCTAAAATGTAGCAACCAGAGGATCTCAAGGGATCCTTCTAGGTCTAATATTCTCCATGAGTTCATCTATACATAATTTTTCAAACATTACAATAAAAGCTTGTTGAATCAATGAAGAATGAATATGCAGATGTTTAGTACCAGATGGTCAAACATCTGGATATTTAACTAAAATTTTCGGTTCTTAGAGGTGTTTAATTTTTGAAGATACTGTGCATTGGAAAGTTCTGATTTAATCCCCAAGGGGTGGAATGTTAGTATTAATTGCTTGCTAAGGAATTTGGTTTACCTGAGCCACGCACAAGGAACAAAGCAGAAACGATCTCAGCCTCTTCTTGTATCTTTGGATAGTCAACCTCCACAATTAGTACCAAACGACAAAAGTATCATTTTTCTTTGTTAGCGTTGTGTACATCTACCCCTCTTCTTTTTCCTACTCATCAGCACCACAACATAGGCATATAAACAGAAGTCTGGCTTTTATTAACAAAATTAGGGAGATCCGTATGGTAAGTAGGAGGTAGCCCACCTCACACCTAACGGTAGTTGTGAGGCTGAAATACCTTAAAGGCTTTTTCCTTTGTGTTGAAGTTCTTTCTCTGGTACATATAAACAGGCCTGCATACCAAAAACATGTCGTCACCAACAACATTCACTAGATGAGAATTGGGCCCCCAGCCATACCACCAACAGACTAAAAGCCTGCCAAGGCTCACAGAGAAGACTCAGACCAGCTTTTCCCTGGATAAATTAACTCTGAACTATTAAGTTGGGAAAGTAATAGGACTGTCAGGATTAGTCTCTTCCAGAGAGTTGAAAATTCTAAGATCTAATCATATTCTAGGATCTTGGGCTGACAGGAATGCCACCATGGCCTTAATCTTTGAAAAGCTAATGTATTGCACACTGAATCCAACACATGTAATCCGTTTTAACCAAGCCAGCCAGCCAAGTGCCGTCGAGTTGGATCCGACTAGTGGTGGCCCTTTTAACCAGGACATTCTTGATCTGGGTTTTGTTACTCTGTGTGAAGATTGTTTTTAAACAATTTCTTAAGTTTAAAAAGTTAGTAGCTACACCTTGCTTAACTGGTAGACCAGTTCTTCATATTCTCTTCCTTCTGTGATATTTATGCCCACCCACCCTGCACTATACCACCTTCACACTCCCAAAATATTTCATGATACTCTTTCCAGGCAAATTTTGACATGCATACACCTTCTAGTCATAAAAACTTCTTGAGGCTCCACTTTCTAATTTATAACTTGTTGAACCTCATTTCCCTATCCAGTGAGGCCACAGAACCTCCAAACTAAAACTGATGTTACTGTAGTTAGGTGCACTTGAGTTGGTTCTAGTACGTAGTGGCCCCACGTGTTACACAACAAAAACATTGCCCAGTCTGGGGCCATCTTCACAGTTATTGCTACGTTTGAGCTCATTGTTGCAACCACTGTGTCAATCCATCTCACTGAGAATCTGCTACTTTTTGGTTAACCTCTTTCTTTCACAAGGGAAACCCTGGTAGCATGGTGGTTAAATGGCTACCCCAAAGGCTGGCAGTTCGAGTCTACCAGGTGCTCTTGGAAACTCTGTGGAGCAGTAAGTTCTACTCTGTCCTGTAGTGTTGCTATGAGTCAGAATTGACTTGATGGCACTAGGTTTGGTTTAGTTTGGTTCTTTAACAAGCATGATGCTCTTCTCGATGGACCCATCCTTCCTGATACCATGTCCAAAGTACATGAGACAAAATCTTGCCATTCCAGCTTCTAAGGTGCATGTTGGTTGTACTCCTTCCCAGACAGATTTGCTTCTTCTGATAGTCCATGGTATAAATATTCCTCACCAACACCATAATTCAAAGACATCAGTTCTTCAGTTTTCCTTATCCATTGTCCAGCTTTCACATGCATACGATGCAACTGAAAATACCATGGCTTAGGTCAAGAGCACCTTAGTCCTCAAAGTGACATCTTTGCTTTTCAAAATTTTAAAAACATCTTTTTGCAGTATATTTTCCCAATACAATGAGTCTTTTGATTTCGTGACTGCTGCTTCCATGAGTGTTGCTTGTGGATCCCAGTAAGAGAAAGTCCTTGATATCTTCAGTCTTTTCTCTGTGTATCATGATGTTGCTTATTGGTTTAATCATGCAGATTTTTGTTTTGTGTTGAGGTGTAGTCCATACTAAAGCCTGTAGTCTTTGTTCTCCATCAATAAGTACTTTAAGCCCTTTTGCAAGGTTGTGTCATCTGCTTATGAGTCTTCCTTCAATACTGATGCTGCATTATTCTTCCTATAGTCTAGCTTCTAAGAATTTTTCTCAGCATACAGACTAAATATGGTAAAAAGTATGCATCCTTAAATTACACTTTTCTGATTTTAAATCACTCAGTATCCCCTTCTTCTGTTTGAATGACTGCCTCTTATGCAAGAGCTAATGACCATGAGCAAAAAATACTGAACAAAAATTCTAGCTCACTTCCTGTGAAATATTATACCCTCAGATGTGATTTGTCTTTATTAATGCCTGAAAGATGGCCCTCATCATGATACTGAGTTTTTATAAATCAGCGGCATGAAAGCTAACTGAAAGAAGTCCTTAGCTTTATAAATTTATCAGTTGTTCCATTCCTTCCATGTTCATTGCCACAGCCTATCCTAAGGCTCTTTCTTAGGTGGAGACAGTAGTCTTTAGATTGTTTCTCTACCTCCCACCTTTTCCTTTTTAATTTTTTCCCCATAAGGAAGCACAGAATTATAAACCCCATGCAGAATGAAGGTTTAGGGCAGTCAAAGGCAAGTCTGAGGGAAAGAGAGGACACCGACAGTAGTTAATAATAGAACCTGGAGGTGTAACTACAGTGCAGCAGGTCATTGCCCTGTTAAATAGGAGCTAAAACTTCTAGAAAGAATGTGACCTCGTCTCTAGTCTAATCACATGAAAGTCTGAACTTACAGTTTCTTGGTTCTAAGAACTGGAGGGTTTCTTATTCTCTACAGGTTGCACTGAGGACTGAACTTCAGACAAGCTGTTGGGATCTTCAGCCACTCACTCTCTTGTGATTAAGTCTGCAGTCTTAATTGTTCTAAGTGCTACATACCTCATTGCTGAATATCACTACAGTCCCATCAGAGTATTCCTCTTGGGCCTCTTGGCCAGCTATGCCCGATGCCAGCACCTAGTCTACACTTCACAGCATTTTTGGAACTCTTTCTGGAATGGCCATTGCATATAGTGGCACAGTGGCAAGTTCATGAACTTAATTACATGGTTGTCTGTAAGGGAGTTTTTAGCCAGTCAACAAGTAACTTTGTTGGAGCACCCTCCCTACTCACCTGATCTGGCCCTGATGACTTTTTTCTTCTTTACCCAAAGATAAAGGAAATATTGAAAGGAAGACATTTGGATGATATTCAGGACATTAAGGGTAAAATGGCTCTGATGGCCATTCCAGAAAAAGAGTTCCAGAATTGTTTTGGTGGATGAACTAGGCACTGGTGTTGGCGCAGAGTTTCGCAAGGGGAACACTTGAAAGGTGACCATCATGATACGCAGCAGTGAGGTATGTAGCACTGTTTCCAGGTTGAGTTCTTGAACTTCATTGGCAGTCCTCATATTTACCTGGTATCAGCTCTTTGTACTAATTGTTTGCTAGCTCTGTAGGAAAACCATGACGAAAGCACCTTGAATCAAGTCCAAATTATTCTTTTTACTAATCTGTGACCCTGGACCAGTCCTTTGTCCTCTGCCACAGTCCTGTTAACCAGGAATCATATGGCTACCCACAGCTGCAAAGGCTCTATTGTTTGTCTTTATGGAATTAGAGGAAAGAAACTGGTTGTTTATTCAGCAACCTACAGTGTCTAGGACCCCATCTGTAGTTTTAGAAACCAGTTAAACAACATTATCTTATCAGTAGGAAATACCATCCATAGTGATATGATAGAAAAAAATTGTAGTGTTTCTCATGGAAGTGATTTAAGACAAGAGCGCCTTCGATTCTATATATATAATTTCTGTATGTGACTTAACGTTTGCAGGTAAATCTTATGTAGTTTAAGTCCTTCTGGCTGTTTTCCAACCCTGTTGAAAATAATTCATAATTCAGGCTTAGAGAAACTTTTTGCTTGTTTGTTTGCTTTTATGTGAAGGACAGTGGCTTCTCAGTTTAAGACAATGGATACAGTACAGTTTTCAAAAACCAACTGAAAAATTGAGTGAATATGGCAGACACTGTAGCCAAATGTTTGCATTCTTTATGTTAAGTGTTGCAGTTGCCCAAAGAGCATCTATATGTGACTCTAGGATGACTGCTCAGTGTGAGTGAAGCTGAAGTCATGGGTGCATTTCCAACTGTGGATCAACTACAGCATCCAGAATATGAGATTCATCAGTTAAGTTCATGAACTCATCCTAGAAAAAGTGCTATATACCTCATTGCTGAATATCTCTATGGTCACCTTTAAAGTAATCCCCTTGTGAAACTTTGCACTGATGCCAGTGCTTAGTCCACCCTTCAAAGCAGTTTTGGAACTCTTTCTGGAATGGCCATCAGAGCTGTCATTGTATTACTCTTGATGTCCCGAACGTCACCAAAATGTCATCCTTTCCATGTTTCCTCTATCTTTGGGTAAAGAAAAACATCATTGAGGGCCATATCAGGTGACTAGGAAGGGTATTCCAATACAGTTGTTTGTTTACTGGCTAAAAACTCCCTTACAAACAGTGTCATGTGAGCAGGTGCATTGTTGTGATGCAAGAGCCATGAGTTGTTGGTGGAAAGATCAGGTTGTTTTCTCTAACTTTTATATGCAGCCTTCTCAGCACTTCCAAATAGTAAACTTGATTAACTGTTTGTCTGACTGGTGCAAATTCATAATACACAATCCTTCTGATACCAAAAAGGTTAGCAACATCATTGTGACTCTTGATTTGGACTGATAGAACATTTTTGGTCGTGGAGAACTGGCTGACTTGTGTTGTGCACTTTGATGCTTTGTTTCAGACTCATAATGATACACCTAAGTTTTATCATCAGTCATAATATGCCCCAAAACATCATCTGGCCTCTCCAAAAGTTCTTGGCAAAGTTTGACACTCCTTTGTGTTTGCTCATCAGTGAGCTCCTTTGGGATCATTTTTGGACACACCTCTCTCATGCCAAGATTTTCAGTTCATATTTTCCTGCTTCTCAATCAGCATTTACTTGGTCTGCTATGGTTATCACAGTCAGCTGATGATTTTGATGCATGATTTGATGAATTTTTGCAATGTTTTCATCATTTCTGCTTGTTACTGGTACCCTGACCTGCCTTCATCAGTGATGCTTTCTCTTCCCTCAGAAAACATTTAACCCATTTGTACACTGCCGTTTTCTTCATGGCATTATCCCCATAAACTTGGACCAACATATCCCTGATTTCACTTCCACTCTTAACAAATTTAACAAAAACATTAATGTTTCTTCATTGCTCTAATTTAAGCCCTGATATTTTCATGATGACTCACAAAAACATGCAACAAGAATGAACACCACTCAGCAAGACACTGCCACACATCGACATGAACACATCTGTGAGACACTGATCTACCAAGATTGTGAAATGTTATTGAGTTGTTCACACAGTGCGGCCAACATAAGTGCACAGTGGCAAGACTGTGAACTTCATTGCCAGACTTCATAGTCCCTAGATGGTGCAAATGGTTAATGTGCTTGCATGTAAACCAAAAGGTTGGTAGTTTAAGTCTACCCAGCAGGGCCACAGGAAAAATGCCTGTGATCTACTTCTGAAAAATCAGTCATTGAAAACTCTGTGGAGCATAGTTCTAGTCTCAAATACATGGGGTCACCATGAATTAGAATCAACTCAATGCAATTTGGTAGAATAAAGATGGGGAAAAGCCCTGTTTATGATGCTATATGACTTGTGCTAGAATTATTAGCAAAAATATCTTAATGTTTCTAGATTGCTCTTTGAGGATAGGAATACGTCCAGTTTTATTGTTGTAGTACTCATCGGAACTGATTCAAATCCTGATAGAACATTTTTGGTCGTGGAGAACTGGCTGACTTCTGTTGTGCACCTTGATGCTTTGTTTCAGGCTCATAATGATACACCTAAGTTTCATCATCAGTGATAATATGCCCCAAAACATCATCTGGCCTCTCCAAAAGTTCTTGGCAAAGTTTGACACACAACTGTTGTGACCTTGAGCGAGTTGCTTTACCTTCCATGTTTCCGTTTCCTTATTGGTCCAGAGAGGCTCATACTAGAACAAAAAATAACTACCTTGTAGGGTCTGTGTGTGACAGTAAATTGTGAAGACTTGTCTAAAGGACTTAGTGCAGTGTCACTCGAAGAAAGTGCCCAACAAATGTTAATTATTATTATTGCTGTTGTTGTTGGGTACCATCTTGTTGACGTCAACTCACGGTGACCCCATGTGGCAGAGCAGATTTCCCTGTAGAGTTTTCTTGGCTGTAATCTCTGCAGTAGCAGACCACAGCTCTTTTTCCCACAGAGGTGTTGGGTGGGTTCAAACCATCAACCTTTGGGTTAGAAGTTAACACTTAACTGTTGTGCCACCAAGGTTGTTTCAAAAAACCAAACAACTCACTAATGTTGAGTTGATTACAACTCACAGCAGCCCTATCAGACAGAGTAGAACTGCTCTTTTCCAAGGAGTGTCTGGTGGATTTGAACTGCCAACATTTTGGTTAGCAGATGTAGCACTTAACCACTATACCACCAGGGTATAGTGTATACCAATTGGTATAGTATACCAATTAGTCAATTGGCAGTTCAGGTCTACTTTTTTCCACTAGCTAACTGTGTGTTTTTGGCTAACACATTCAACATTCTAGCATTCTTTTTCCGTGTCTGAAAAGGAAGGCGGTTTGCTGGACTCTGAAAGTACACCTCTAGTTTCAAGTTCAGTGATTTTTGATATTACTTACTGCTTATCAGGGGCATGCTGCAGTTGTTTAGGGGAGGGAAAAGAAAGTCCAAAGCCCAACAAAGAAGAAATAGAGTGCAGTCAGGCAATGTGGAATCTTCTAACGCAGTTTCAAAATCAAATTTGTCCGTTGGTCGCTCATTATCGTGAAATGAAGACCAAATGTTGACGGTAGCGGGTAAAATGCCCAGGACATGGAAGGACCTTTTTCAAAAAGAAATCGTGTACTTCTTCATGTCTCATAGAGGAACAGGTCCTTCCACGGTGTTTTGTAAATGAGCTCTTGGCTATTGCTGGGTTGTAAGTTCCCAAGTTTAAGTTTTACCATTTATTGGCATCCAACAGAGAGAGAGTACTTTTATTTGGAAATACATTTAGACAGGATTCCAGACAGCCCAGGCAGCATTAATTGTACTCCAGTTTGGGAGGTTTTCACCTTTTCTGTGCTCTGTAACTATCTGGCACTCTTCCAAATGTAATTTAGACTTACTGTGAATTGTGTCTTTTTTTTTTTTAAATGTGTGTAGTGCTTTTTTAAGTCAATACCTTTTTACTTGTTCAGAATTTAATTTTACATCTGCTTTTCTTGTTTTCAAACACTATTTATCCACTATGTGTTTATGCTTGGAAAAGAAAAAAGCTCTTTTTTTTTTTTTTTTTAATCAGTGGTTTTCAATGATCTTTAAACTCTGGAAATTTGGTGAATTTGGATTCACTTGTGAGACCTTGACTAATCCCATTATAGACTTCCATCAGGAATGTCTGCTAACTCTAAGACTGCTTTATTTACCTTACAATAGGAAACACCTCTGAACCTTCAAAAACCCCAATTTGTGTTCTTTTAATCAAACAAAGGCAGGCTGAGTGACTGTCCTCAGGGACTCACTAAGGGAAGTCAGGGTTCATTTGGGCAAAAATTTTATTTTCTAGAAGATAAGAAGGCAGAAGAATTCTCTACACACCTCCTCCTATAGCTATGTTGCTATGACCAAAGAATCCATGTTGTCATCAGCCAAGTATCTGCATGAACGTTATTTGCATTGACAGCCAGATGTACTTTGCAGTCTTCTGATTAGTTTTATTAAGATGGCCATTTGTTTGCTGTTTTTGGTGGAAGGTCTCTCTCCTTCAAGAACAAAGAGAAGGAAGATTGACATCCAGCTAGATAATCAGATGAGTGTTCAAATTCCTATTTTGCTTAGATGGGCTAATTGTAGTGATGATAAATGTTAGGTTGTATGTATTTTAATCCAGTTTGAAAGAAGAAAATGTATAAGGTTATTGTGAAGTTTTCAAGTACAACAAAGTGAAGGAACAGGTAGATTGGGAGGGGAAGGGATCGAGATTTATGACAAATAAATCAAGTTAGAAGACTGAGTCAAGGACAAGCATTATTTAGTATACTCTCTGTCCTAGTCAAGATTATCTCAGGGACTAGAAGGGCTGCAGACGGAGTGAAAGACTTTAAGCCAAGTGCCGTCGAGTCGGCTTTAGGGCTCACCATATCTGCCACTGAAGTTCCCTGGTCCACTGGTGTGGTGGACGCAAGGATGGAACTGTAGTGAGCCTCAGGTATAAAGAGGCATTGTCTCCTCCCTGCTTAGAAAGCTTACAGAGACTGAAATGCTTTATTCTGGTAAACCAAAAAACAGGTCCCTTGCTATTGAGTCAGTTTGGACTCATGATGACTCTATAGATGGAGTAGAACTGCCTCATAGAGTTCGAAGGAGCACCTGGTAGATTTGAACTGCTGACTTTTTAGTTAGCAGACCTAGCACTTAACCACTATGCCACCAGGCTTTCCTTAATCCTATAGTAAGTTTACTAGTGAATTCTCTGTTACTTCCTCCCTGTTTCATGGTTTATCTTTTCATATTTAAATTTGATATATTAGAAATGTGTAATTGGTGTTAAGATGTCCTTCATGGACCCAATTTGTTTTGTTTTTTTCAGGCCAACTACTGAGTTAGTTGTTCAATGTCATTTATTCAGTAATATGTATTTTATCAACTGAGCTGTCTGTTCTAAAATTCTTTATGTATTTAAGTTTATTCCTAGATTGTCTATTGTATTCCATTATTTCATCTACTCATCTGATTCATCCTCATCATCTCTGTCTGGCATAAACATTTATGATTAAAAAAAAAAAAAAAACCTTCTTCCTTCTCTGATGCCACACTGTGTTGGTCAGTTCCAACCAATTATCGGTACCGTTCCCTCATGCCACTTCTGTTCTGATACCAGCTGCACAGGCAGCCCTCCTCTGACCGTAACCACCCAGAGCAAGTTCACATCTCACAAGCTGAAGTGCACAGTCCTCTAGACTGCTGAGCAGAACCAAGACCTCAAGTGCCAGTTGTAAATTTAGAATTCTCCAGAACACCATCACTTCCAGCCTGCTAGCAACAAATCTGGGAGTTCCCTCTATCCGGACTCATTAGACCCCTCCCTCTGACCTGCTGTCTCCCATGACTCCTTCAAGTTTAAAAATTTGCTAGAACAACTCACGGAACTTACAGAAAGTACTATACTTATAATTACCATTTTATTACAGCAAAAGAGATACAAGTGAAAAGATACATAGGGCATGCATAGTCTTGGGGGTTCTCACTGTGGTACCCCAGAAAGAGGAACAGTCTCCTTGCATGTGTGTCCATTTCTTTCATCAGCCAGTAAGCCCATGGAGCTTCCATGTCCAGATTCTTTACCTACTCACCACTGCCACTGAGTTGATTCTGACTCACGGCAACCCTGTAGGACAGAGCAGAACTGCCCCATAGAGTTTCCTGGTGGATTTGAACTGCCGATCTTTTGATTAGCAGCTGTAGCACTCAACCACCATACTACCGGAGTTTCCTCCACACTCTTTATTCAGGCCTTATTAACATGGTACTCACGTTGAATCAGCTCACCTGCCCTTGGGTCAGCTAGTATCGTCAGGTGGTCTTTCTGGCTGGCCAGCCCAGACCTGAGGCTCCTCGTTAGCATGAACTCTCAGCTGTTATCAGGAGGCTTTATAAAGACACTTAAATCACTGAAGAAATACAAAGGCTTTAAAAGTTCTGTCTCAAGAACCAAAGACCGGCTTCTTTGGTAAAGTTAATATAAACCCCACAATCTTGCTGTTAAAAGTTGGAAACTTCGTAATGTCCTTTACCAAGTGACAGATATAACAAGCAGCTCCATGGGGACAGAAACAAAACATCTCTAGGATGTGATTAAATCATTTTTTGAAATTTATAGGCTCTGGATTCCAGAAATTTCTATCAGAAGTGCCACATCGACATCGAGAAGAGAGCTATGATAGGCACAAATAAAAGTGGAAACAGATTTCGTATTTTGAAAGATGTTAATGATTAAGTTTAAATATGAAATATGTGAAGCTTCTTCTTGAAGCAAACTGCTCCACCAGGCCAGAATATAAACTAGCTCTCATTCACTCACCCCTTCTGTGTAATTAAGATCTTCTGTACTTCTCATGGTGGGATACATTTCTATTTTTTCCTATCACTTCCAATTTTAAACACAAAAATCACCGTTCTAAAAGATATTATATATGTATGAAACCTTTAATCAGGAAGTTTACTATTTTCAGAAAAAGACTTTGGGGAATCTGTTTATTAAAGGAATTCGTACTATTTTACATCTGATAAACTTAGCTCTTTAATGTTTGTTTTGCTCCAGGCAAAACTGGCTGTAAAATTACAGATGTATAAAATGCCATTTTTTTTTATCTATTGCAGGACTCTTTTTTGGCGCTTCTAGAAAGAAGACAACAAATGGCTGAAGTAATAATGCAGAGAGATCAAAGCAATTCCTTCTGTCAACAGTAGCAATTCATGCAAATCTCTAACCTCCAAAGCCTTTCTCTAGCTAAAGCCCATGACAAGATCCCCAGAAAAAACGCATCATAGAAAGTGCTATCAGTTTCTAAATTTTATCTTTTATGTAGATTCCACTTAGAGACAAGCAACTTCAGCCTAGGAGAAGGAAAATGGAATTCAGATTTATTGATCACCGATTATGGTATTTCAACACAAGATTCCAGGTCGTCCTTGCTGCAGACAGATGCAATGGTGTGGGTCATAGCGGCCTTCTCATCTAGGCTGCCTGGGTTCTGAGTTTTTTCCTGGTTACTTACTAAGCCATGTGGCATGGTGCTGATTCTTTAAACTCTAATTGCCATCACTTTCATCATCATAAATAATAAAACGGGGTGATTGTAAAAATAAAATGAGTTCATTTATACAATGCATTTCAACAGTGCCAGGCATATAGTACTAAAGAAATATTATTGTTACTTGGTTTCCATTTTACTGATGAGGAAACAGAGACTCAGGGGTAAAGACATTTGCCTTTCATATGTTTATTAAGCAATAATGGAGTCTAGTTTCTAGTACTAATTTGTCTGAAAACCCCAAAACTAAATCTATAGCCATCAGGTTGATTTTGACTCGTATAGTGACCCTACAGGACAGAGTAGAACTGCCCCATGGGTTTTCCGAGGCTGTAAGTCTTTACAGAAGCAGATCGCCACACCTTTCTCCTGCTCAGTGGCTACTGAGTTCCAGCCACTGACCTCCTGGTTAGCTGTCCAACAGCCAACAGCTTAAAGGTCGGAAGTACCAGTTAATGATTTACACCGCGCTTGGCTACTGAAAGCTGGGTTCCTGAACCAGCGGCATCAGCTTCACTAGGGAGCTTACAAGAAATACAGAATCTTGCTCCAGAGTCACAAAACCAGAATCAAGATGCCCAGGTGATTGCTACTGCACTGTAAAGTTCAGAAGGGCTGCCAAAGCCAGCACTGCCTGACCAAAGCTCCGCTGAGTGGGTGCTCCAGACCCTCTGCCTGGTGCAAGGACATAGACCTCTATTTACATGCAATCTGTTGCTTTAGAAACCTCCTGTAATTTAGAGGGCTGCTCTTCCCCTGTTGTAGCTCTGCCTTTCTTCCTTGTTGAGGGGATGACACAGAGGCTAATTCTGAGGGCTGCAAGTTGGACTCTAGTATGGACCAACAGGAGTCCTGGTAAAGCAATAGTTAAGTCCTGGGCTGCTAACCAAAAGGTTGGTGGTTAGAACCTACCAGTAGCTCCATGACAGAAAAACCTGATCATCTTCTTCCATAAAGGTTACTCTAGAAACCAAACCCATTGCTCACAATAGATTCAGTCTCATGAGTAGAACTGCCTTATAGAGTTTTCAAGGAGCAGCTGTTGGATTTGAGCCACAGACCTTTAGGTCAGCAGCCCAGCTCTTAAGCAGTGTGTCACCAAGACTGCTCTATTGGTCTCTCCAAGAGCTGCTGGCTGTATGGAGCACCTGCTGGGTTAAAGGGCATGCACTCCCCAGACATGTGAAATCGTGTGGGTTCAAAGCTCTTGGACTGCATTAACCTATATTAACCTATATTAACACTAAACAGTGTCCCATAAAGTTTATAACCGAGGAAAGTCTATGGGGCAATTCTACTCTGTTCTCTCTGGTAGCTGTGGGGTTGCTGTGGGGTCATATGTGGGAATCAACTCAGTGACACACAGCAACTGCAGTAACGTGGACCAGTATGTGCTATTTTTACTCTTTTTTTGTTGTTTTTGTCTCGTAATTTTATTTCTAGAAGAATTTACGGAGATGCCCAGATGTGGTTGTGCTCCCAGGTTTTAGGCATAATTTCATTAAAGTATGCCTTGATGAAAAAAACAGAAGAAAAAAATGCCAGCAATGAATACAGAGCCCATATTCTCATTTAACCATAGTTGATAAAAATAGGACAGATGACCACATTCAACAAAACTGGGACCAAATCTTAATAAGCACTAGTAGTGCAGAGGCTGAAGTGTTGGGCTGTTAAACAAAAGTCGGCAGTTACAACCCACCAGCCACTCAATGGGAGAAAGATGGGGCAGTCTTCTTCTGTAAAACTTTGTATCCTTGGAAACACTATGGGGCAGTTCTGCTCTGTCCCATAGTGTGGCTCTGAGTTGAATTTGACTTGATGACAGTTGGTTTGTTTTTGAGTTCAAATCCTAACTGTTTCACTTGAAATGTTTCCCTAAACAATTTACTTTTCTGAACCTTTGGCTTCTTGTCTTTGTAAATGATGATATTAGTTTAAGTTGAAAGGATCAAATACTGTAAATATAGGAGAAATCACTTGAGACATAATAGGTGCTCGATAAATGTGATACAAGCACGTAAACAAACCTTGACCTACGACAGAAGTCTTCTGTCAACTTTAAGGAAACTTTCACAGAAGGTTCCCCCTGCTGAAAGTGGCAGGGGACAACGGCCACCCCTCACGGGATGCAGTGAGTTACAAACTGCATTTGAGGGAACATCTTCTATATTTAAAGATGAAGGAAATCACTTTTATGTGGAAGAAGCCCCAGGAGGGCTTTGTGCTTAAGAAAGAATCATCAGCTTCGTTTTACTATGCACAAATATATCGTAGGAGGATTATCCCCAGGGAATTGCAAGACATCTTGTCCTACCCACCATGCAATCAAAAAAAAAAGTTGCAGCAATGCTCAGAGGAATTTTTATTTAGTATCAAGGGTCAAAATTCTTTACACGGGAACGTAAATAGCACTAATTTTGTTAATTAAACAATGGAGGGCGATGAATAGAAATTTGCTTTCAGTTACTGTTGAGAAAGTCCAGCTCTTCCATAAAGGAAGGTGCCCCCGCATAGCAATCAAGGCGGGGAACAGCTTGGTGACCCTCCCTCACTTCCGGTTCTCAGGACCACAGCCAGCAAAGCACAAAGAAATGCCTTTCAAGTTGTTGCAGCTGCTGGCTGTATGGAGCACCCACTGAGTTAAAGGACAGGCACTCCCCAGACGTGAAATCCTCTGGGTTCAAAGCCTAATTAATTTTCTGAAACCTATCAAAAATGATAGACTCGTGTATCTACAGTACACGTGAATTCGGAATGAAACATCCGTTTCACAGTAAATTACTCACTGCTTTATTCAATCTTTTTTCCCCCTAATGTTCACACACTTGTTGAAGATTAAGTTTTAAAACAACCTAAACCTTTTCTGCCTGAAACAGGCTGCAGTGGAAGACAAATAAAACACGTTGGCTTCAGTTGTTTCACAGTTTTGTGTAGTTTGGCACACTTGATGTTGGGTTTTATTATAATCGGTGGCTGTGTGCACATCATAGAGGCGTGAAGTTCCTGCCCATTTTCTCCCAGTTAATTCGCCCTCATCTGAAAGCAAGAACAATGCCTAATGAGAATAAAAAACAATGAAGAATGTTGTACAATTTAGGGGGAAAGCTTTTAATTTCATGCCAAAATAGTTCTATGAGACTTGAGAGTCTATGTAAATATAAAATTTTTCATTTTTACTCTTTGTTGCTTAATTGGAGTCTCCATATATGAAAATGTCTAGGCATCACTGACACCCCTATAATGTCTATAACATTTAAAATATTTTTTTTTCTCATAGCTCTGGTTAGCTGTTAACCAAAAGGTCACTGGTTTGAATCTATCAGCCACTCCTTGGGAACTCTGTGGACAGCTCTACATTGTCCTATAGGGTTGCCATAAGTTGGAATTGACTTTAAGGCAATGGGGTTGGTTTTGTTTTATCTTGGGGATTTAATGCTATTAACCTTTCCTTCCCAAGAGGATCCCTGGTGGAGAACAGTGCTTGTCACTGGAAGTTGACAAGTGATCTGGTCAAGGTCAAGACAGTGACACTGATTACTATTTGTCTGACCCTGTAGAGGAACAAGGCTTATGTACCCCCAGACATGTGGAAAGTATGTAAAAAGTCTCCGAGATGTTTGTTTTTCATTTTTAAAATCCACTCATATATTGTATGTATAGATGTATATATTTACACCCACTCCTCACTTATCAATATAGTTAGCTTTCAAAGATCAGGCTGTTAGGTGAAAATCGACATTGCGTGAAAATAGAGGATAATCACATCATTACATAACTGCCAAATCACATCATTACATAACTGTGAAACCACTGAGAATTATGGCCCAGCCAAGGTGACGCATAATGGTAACTCTTACAGCTCGTGTTATTTTGTCTGACACCTGGATGCTTACTATTGACAGACATATGTTGTTAGTACGCAGAACTGTCAGGTAGTAGATTGTCATAATGCAAAACATCAGATAAGTGAGAAGTAAGCGTGTGTGTGTGTGTGTATGTGTGCATGCACACTCTCATGTATATATATGTATTGCTTTATACCCAGGGCTTCCATACTCAGTCAGACCCTTGACTACTGGGACTCAGCATCCTGCTTTAAGTCATTGGGTGGTACAGACAGGTAAGCACTTGGCTACCCAGTGGCATCTCAGAATAAAAGGCTGGCGACCTACTTCCAAAAGATCACAGCCATTGAAAACCCTATGAAGTGCAGCTCTCCTCTGAAATTTGCTGGATCACCATAGGATGCTACAACTCAATGGCAACTGCTTTATCCTGATTTAACTCCAGTGACTGCTTGGATCATGGCTTCAAGTGGTCAGTTTTCATCTATCTGCTCCCTGAAGTACACCATCATTTTCCTACAATTAATTAATGAATTAAAATGGGGCTTGTTGGGAGAAGGGAGATATGTAGTATTAAGTCGCCAAGGAGAAAGAAACCTTCAACTCGGGCACACAATATTGTAACCCGTAGGTCGTGGATTACTTTGAGACTTCAGCAATTACTTGATCCTTAGGCCTGTCACTGAAATATGTTTACCAGCACTTTACATTGAATAGGAACTAAAATTTGTTCTTGATCCTTCTTTTTTGTGAAAGACTGGCAAGGAACATTCAAACAGCTATGTTGTGAGCTGTGAATATTTCCTTGGCTCTGGAATTTGTACTGGCTCGTGGAAAGGTATTCCCTTCAGTTTCTGTAGTACAGAATTAGGGACTGATCTATTCCATGAAGAATTCAAAAGCAACCAGTGAGATGTGGGAACTTCACATACTGTGTAAAGTTATCAGGCTCTCTGATTTTCTCCATACATAGTCTTCTTTGAATGCTCCTGAGAATGCACTATATTTTAGCGTCATGTCTATCATATTGTATCACTTCTAAGTTATCTGTATTTTTACACTTTAACTTCTTTGAAATTTGGATATCTTTGATTGTGTATCATAGTTTCCCAATGCTTTTTGTTCTTCATGAAACAAATGTTCCATTTTACAAAGATATCTTAGATTCTAAGAGTTACAGCACACCTTTTTAAGAGAACTCCTACACTTCAGAGTTAGAATTGAAAAAGTCTCAACCCTGAATCTCTCTCTATACTGTTCTGAAAAGTAAGAACAATTGAACGTAAAGTCACTTAAAAACAAAATAAACTGCCAAGCTGCCATTCGAGGGCACAGCAAATGGTCCCAACTCAGCAGGAATAGATGATCACCAAGGACCAAAATGACATGGGATAAAGACAACCCAGAAGATAGAGAGACCCACATGAGTGGGTGCCTACATAGACTTGGGACCGGAAGAGCTGGATGCTGCCCAGCCGCCACCAGTGATAGCCGCAATGGAGCTCACTAAGTTGAGTCTCACTGGCAACACAAGAATAAAAAGGGGTGCACCCTGAGATCTCCATTAAAAGACTGCAATTGATGATCCAGCGGCTTCGGGGTTCCCCTGGGAGCATGGCCCCTGGCCCTGATGCTCCCCTTGCCTATAAATCATAACAAAGGTCCACTCTTCGGGCACAAATGGATTGAACTTGGTGATTCAGAGTGACCACATATTGGATGCACTTTGTGGTTCTGTGCATCTATAGGATATCATCCTGCTGACCTCTGGCTGGAGGAAGAAGAGTGGATGGAGAGGAGAGGAAAGGAGACTGTTCGGAGGATAAGACATCTATGGAGCAGAGAGGAACAGTGTGCTGTCACCGGGCAGGGAGAGCAGTGGAAGCTGCATATAGATGGGCATGTAAATTTATACGGGAATGTACATTTTCACTCAGTCATAATTTAAAAAAATAAACTGATGAAAAAGCAAACCTAGAAAATAAAGTCTCAATTTATGTCATTGACTACCAGTTGTTGATCTGAGAGCTTTTACATCCTTTTAAGCTTCTTGCAAGTATCCATAATAAATGAGGTCTCTCCATTTGCAAATAATAAGCCATGGTAGCCAAATAATTAACTGTTGATGTATCGAATGCACTATGGAGTCATTTATCTCTGCTTCAGAGAAAAAAAGTACATCCTGAATTGGATCTATGCAGTTGATCTGATCAATTACTGCACTAATCAAAGTGCCTGAAATTCTGAATCAGTTGTCGTGAGTGATTCGGTTGTATTAGCATGGTGGTATCAGTTAAACCTTAAAGCCAGGGTTTCCAAGATAGCTTTATACATTAGATTATCTTGAAATATAAGCAAAATTCTTAGTGTTGCTCTCCACTGATTTGCTGTCTTCTCTATACATCATCTTTGTTAGGATTTCAGCTTGGTTTTGAGCAAAATTAGCAGAGAAAGATGTAAGACTTGAGATGTTTATTGAACATAACTGCACTGAATTCTTCACAGCTATTGACCAAGCAATAATGGAAAACAGAAATCAAGACATAAAAATCTCATCAACACAGTAAAATCTATTCTTCTATCTCTCTCTACATACACGAGGTTTATATCCTCATGTGTTGACTTTGGCAGCAGTTATAAACTTTGTCATTCCAATAAAGTTCCCGAGATAGACTGGGTGTCACTTCTTCCAGAGGAAAACATCTGCAAGTGTATTTATCTGGCTATAAACAGAAATTTAAAAAAAATCTTTTTCAAGTGATGTATCAGAAATATTTGTTTACATTTGCCCTATATGTTATTAGCCCATCACACAAAAAATCTCTAAACATACGTATAATTAAAACATCACTCACATGTTTGAAATACACTAACTAGGAAGCTCCTATACATCTTTCTGTCTCAGAACATATTCATTATACTGTTGAAAGAAGCATACTTGGTTGAGCAGAGGAATGCTTGTAAGTTTTGTTAGACTTGTTTAAAGGACTCTGCAGTTTAAGTCCCTGTGCACACATGCACGTTTTCACTTACCTACTCTACTTTTTGTATCTAAAATAAAATTTTTTAGTTTTTCATATTTTTAAAGTTATTGTAATAGGCAGTCGATGGCAAGACACAGCAATATTTTGTCTCCTTTGTATCTTTGGCAATTTTTCTTTGGCAAGCAAAGAATATGGAATCTTTGCCCCAACGGTTCACCAAACCAACAGCCATCACATCAATTCTGACCTCTGCTGATCCCACATGTGTGTAGTAGAACCATCCTCAATAGGAATTTCAAGGCTGTGACCTTTGGGAAGCAAATTACCATGCCTCTCTTCTGTGGCACCTCTGAGTGGGTTTCAATTACTAACCTTTGGTTAGCAGTTCAGCGGTTGACCATTTGCACCACTTTAATGTAGATGAAATGTGGACTGGTAGTAAAGATAATAGACTGTCAGTTCCTGGATGGTGCAAATGGTGAAGAGCTCAGCTAGTAGCAGGACGATTGTTGGTGTTTCTACTCACCCAGAGGTACCTCAAAGGACAGGCCTGACCATCTGCTTCGGGAAGGTCTCAGCCCTGAAAACCCTATGGAGGAATTGTATTCTGCACATATTGTTGTTATCAGGTGCCATTAACTTGGTTCCAACTCAGACACCCCATGCACAACAGAATAAAACACTGCTCAGTCTTGCGTCATCCTCACAATCGTTGTTACGCCTGAACCTATGGTTGCAGCCACTGTGTCAATATCTGTCTTTGAGGGTCTTCCTCATTTTTGCTGACCCTCTGCTTTACCAGTCATGACTTTCTTCTCCAGGGGCTGATTGCTCCTGATGAAATGGCCATAGCACCTGAGGAGAAGTCTCACCATCCTCACTCCTAATGTGCATTCTGGCTGTACTTCACGGAGTTGCCACAAGTCCAGATTAACTCAACAGCAACTAACAACAATTGTTTACATTGTTACAGGCAATGTTTGAAGTACTTTACATACCTTACTTAATCTCCACAACCGCCTTATATGGTAGGTATTGTTAGATCGTTTTTACTGATGCAGATACCAAGAACTGGAGCATCTGGCTATACCTTGTTCATCTCACAGATGGTAAACATTGATTAAAATTTGAATTCATGTATTCCTGATGCCAAAGCTAGAACTTTTAAGAGGTACATAATGAATCAATTTTAAAAATTCTAATAAAATGCTTTTTAAAAAATCAACTAGACAGCAACTGGCTTTGAAAAGCATTATTTCTGCATGGCATTCTTGCCTTAAGTTAGGTTAGTGATGGTTATTATTAGATAGCAAAACTCATCTAACTTACTGTAAAGTATAACCTATTCAGGCAAAACAGCTTGTCTTTCTTCAGTTTGTGTTTCCAGTAGATCTCCTTTGGGCCAGACATAAGAGTGTTGTAAATTTGAGGGAATGCACTATAGAGACGGAGTCAGCTTGATGGTAGTGGGTCTGGTTTTCGTAATGGGGAGAAAGGCATACATCATAATTGAGACTAAGGAGCAAGCTCTAGACCAAGGGTAGAATCAACAAATCTGTGTTTTGTCACAGGGACCTGCTGGCACTGTCTTGCTGTGACATGTCAGCAAGTCATCTTCCCTCCCTCACCTAGGTTTCTGCCTAATCATCTGCTTACTAAGGCTCATAATTGTGAAGATTAAATAAGAGAATTTCAAAAGCACACATGACAACAGAAATATGTGACATTATTCACTTCTCAGAAATGGGTTGTAGGTGTAATTGTAGTCCACAGACCCTTTGGGGCGGGCCTTGAACCTCACAAGAGAAGGTGAGTGGAGGATGGCAATATTATGCTATAGGAACTTCACTTGAAACATTTCGTAGCTTTCTATCATCATTCCACTACCGTCAAGAAAATTAATTTTGCCTCTATGTATAGGTATGTAACCAAGCTAACAAACCCATTGCTATCTAGTCATTTCCAACTCACAATGATCCTTTAAGATAGAGTAGAACTGCCCCATAGGAATTCAAAGGAGTGGCTTGTGGATTTGAACTGCTGACCTTTTAGTTAGTAGCAGAGCTGTTAACTGTTATACTACCAGGGCCCCTCTCTTTATATAGCTATATCATTATAGGTACATAGAAGCCCTGATGGCATAGTGGTTAAGTGCTACAGCTGGTAATCACAAGGTCAGAAGATTGAATCTACCAGGTACTGTTTGGAAACTCTATGGGGGCAGTTCTGCCCACCCCTATAGGATTGCTATAAGTTGGAATCAACTCCATGGCAGTGGGGCTGGGCTTTTTTCTTTGTTTGTTTATATGGTTATGCAGAGCCCTGGTGGTGCAGTGGTTAAGTATTCAGCTATTAACCAAAAGGTATGTGGTTCAAATCCAACAGCCACTCCTTGGAAACCCTATGGGGCAGTTCTATTCTGTCTTATAGGATCACTATGTTTCAGAATTAACTTGACAGCAATGGTTTGGTGGTTTAGTTATATATCTATATATCTGGTTACAGGTTTGTTTGTTGTTTGATTTTATGTGGTCCGCATTAGGTCCCTGGGTGTTGCAAATGATTTGTGCTCAACTATTAACCTAATGGTTAATCTTCAAGGTGACATCTTTACTTTCCAACACTTTAAAGAGGTCTTTTGCAGCAAATTTTCCCATTGCACTGTATCTTTTGATATCTTGACTACTGCTTCCGTGGGCTTTGACAGTGCAGCTAAATAAAATGAAATCCTTGACTCCGAATCGACGGCACTTGGCTTGGCTGACAACCTCAATATTCATTTATCATGATGTTGCTTACCAGTCTGACTCCACCTCCAGTTGTTTTCTTGATATTGAGGTGCAACCCATACCAAACGCTGTGGTCTCTGATCTTCATCAGTAAGTATTTTAAATCCCTTTCACTTTCACCAAGAAGGGTTGTGTCAACTGTATAATACAGGCTGTTAATGAGTCTGTTTCCAATCCTGATACTTCCTTCTTCTTCATGTAGTCCAGATTCTGACATTATTTGCTCAGCATATAGATTGAAAAAGTATGGTGGAAGTATATAAGCCTGACACACACCTTTTCTGACTTTAAACCATGCATTTTAAACCCTATAAGGCAGAGTAGAACTGCCTCAAAGGGTTTCCAAGGAGTAGCTGCTGTTAGATTTCAGCTGCAGACCTTTTGGTTAGTAGCTGGACACTGGTCCAGCTGATTCTGACTCATTGACTGTGCAAAGGTATCTGACTGTGTGGATCGTAACAAATTATTGATAGCATTATGGAGAATGGGAATTCCAGAACACTTAGTTGTGCTCATGAGGAGTCTGTACATGGATCAACTAACAACTAATTCCAATGGTGCTGTGGAAGAAAGCGCTGATGATTTGCTTCTGTAGATTATAGCCAAGAAGACACCATGGAGTATTTCTACTCTGCATAGCAATATGTTTGGATTTTTTATGGATACATATAGGTAAAAATTTTCAATGCCTCTCTGGTGCATGTGAATATGTATCAATTATATGCATCAATGTGTATTCTGTATAGTATGGTGGAAAACATACTATCCTTGATTTTAGAGGGAAAGAGATCTGAATTTAGGACTGAGCTTCACTACTTAGCTGTGTCATCACAGGTCTATTATATAACCTCTTGAAGCCTTAATTTTCTGTTTTTAAAAGAGGAATGGTGCCTGCTTGCAAAGTTTTTTAACTGAATGACATGAGGTATTTAGAACAGGCCTAGCATATAGCGATGATTTCATAAATATTCATTATTTATCATCCTAATCAGTTGCAACTATCCATCATTTTTTGAGTCCCAGATCCCATTCCATGTGAACTCAGCAGTTCTGGTATGGAAAATGTGAAAATGACTTTCTCAGCACCATAGTTAAAGAAAATGATAAAACATCACCTACGTTCTTAAATAAATTACATGCGATTAAATTTCTGCCAAATCAATTATTTTGCCAATTCAATCCATCCAAATTTGATGTATTACAGAAAGCAATGAACTACAATTTTCATTTTTTTAATGTATAGGCAGTCTTATTACATCAGCCATAAAAACCAGCTTGGTCTAAGCAACTGTCCTGGACTAACCTCAAAGCATCATCGATCTTTCTAGATGAGTCACCGTGTTGACATCAGCAGTTTATCCTTGCAACATCAGCTGCCTCCTCAATGTCATGTCTTCGTTCCTTTATACAAGGTGGCTGTTCCTAAACCCCTTGGAATCATCGCCGTTTTATTCATCTGCTACTTTCTTCCAGAAGGCTTTGCTAGTTTCCCATGTCTGCCATATTATTATATATCCTGGAAGTCTCTTCAAATGCGTCCTGAAAATCCCATATATCCCATAAACCTTAAGTTGACTTTTTTTGCTCATTATTACATACTTTTACCATCTTTATCTTTGGGAAGGAGTTAATATCAAAAACTCTGGAACCAGACCCCTCAGTTCAAATCTTCACTGGCTGTATGAATTCTGGCATGATATTTCTAGTTGACTAAGTTTCTTTAGATGGCTGAAACAGAATGTTGACAGGACCTGCAGATATTGAGGTTGGGCTCAGAAGAGGTTGTAGAACCAGGGATATCATTGCTAATGTCAGATGGATATTGGCTGAAAGAAGAGAATACCAGAAGGATGTTTTCCTGCGTTTCATTGACTATGCAAAGGCATTCAACAGTGTGGATCATAACAAATTATGGATAATATTGCAGAGAGTGGGAATTTCAGAACATTTAATTGCCCTCATGAGGCATCTGTACATGGATCAAGAGGTAGATGTGGGAACAGAGCAAGGGGACACTGCATGGTTTAAAGTCAGGAAAGGTGTGAGTCAGCGTTGTATCCTTTCACCATACTTCTTCAATCTGTATGCTGAGGAGGTAAGGTGAGAAGCTGGACTCTATGAAGAAGAGCATAGCCTCAGGATTGGAGGGAGACTCATTAACAACCTGCATTATACAGATGACACAACCCTGTTTGGTGAAAGTGAAGGGGATTTGAAATACTTACTGATGAAGATAAAAGATCACCACCTTTAGTATTGGTTGCACCTCAACATCAAGGAAACAGAAATCCTCACAACTAGACAGAGTAATATCACAATAAATGGCAAAAGGATTCAGGTTGTCAAAGATTTCATTTTACTGGGTTGCACAGTCAGCATCCATGGAATCAGCAGTCAAGAAATCAAAAGATGCATTGCATTAGGAGAATCTTCTGCAAAAGTGTTGAGAAGCAAAGATGTCACCTTGAAGACTAGGATGTGCCCGACCCAAGCCACTGTATTTTCAGTCACATAATATGTATGTGAAAACTGGCTAAAAGTTAAGACAGAAGAAGAATTGATGCTTTTGAATTGTGGTATTGGAAAAGAATATTGAATGTGCCATGAACTGCCAAAAGAATAGATCCGTTCTACAAGAAGTACAACCAGAGTGCTCCTTAGAAGCCAGGATAATGAGACTCTCTCTTACATACCTTCAACATGTTGTCAGAAGGACTCAATCACTTGAGAAGGACATCATGCTTGGTAGACAGTCAGTGAAGAAGAGGAAGACCCTCAACAAAGTGGACTGACATAGTGGTTGCAACTATGGGCTTAAGCATTAAAATAATTGCAGGCAGGGCACAGAACCAGGCAGTGTTTCATTTTGTTGTTCATAGGGTCGCTATGAGTTGGAACTGACTTGACAGCACTAACAACAATGTTTTATTATCTGTACAAAGTTCTTACCATAATCGAGGTGATAAAATAATATGAGCAAAGTGTGCTTAGAATACAGCCTGACACACACCAACAGTTGTACAGCTTTATTATTATTACTTTTGGCTTGCAATCTCTTGTCTTGAGTGGTTGATACTGTCAGGTGATTTTTGCATAATTTTATCATTTATCATTCCAATAAATTATATGATATGATGTTAAAGCCAAACAACATAGAATACAAATTCAGAGAAAAATATGATAAAGCTACAATGACACTGGAAAGTCACAAAAAGATTAAGCAAAAGAGCATCTTCAGTAGATGGAAATCAATGGTCTCCAAAATCTGAGAGCAGAGAACTAGTAAGACATCCCAGAAACGTTAGCTAAAAAAGTACCATAGCTTAGCATCAGGCTGACAGTTTTCTTAGCATGAAATAGACATTTCGAAGTACCAAAAAAAGAAAGAAAGAAATATAGGGAGGAAAACAATGGGAGAGATATGGATTCCCTCCCAAAAAGGAGTGTCAGCTTTGTAAGGATTCCTCAGATGAGTTGAGGTTTGATAGACTGAAGAGCAAGCCCATTGAGATCAACTCTGCAGAAGTGAGAGAGGGCTCAAGCCCAATTCCTCAGTACGTTACTGCTAGAAAAGCTTCCCTGTTGCTTCTGGGGGGAAACAAGTGATGGGATGCCTGAGAGAAGGGAAATAAAGAGATTCAGGCTTCAGGAGGTAGTGGAGAGGTGACCGGAGAGGGAGTCAAGACACTGAGTTTCTTTCTCTATGCCTGCCGTTTGTTAGATTCCATCCTCTTTTGAATCTCACTTGAATTTCTGGTAGTTTCCTGTCAATGTATTGCTGCAATTGCTTTTGAATGGTCTTCAGCAAAATTTTACTTTTGTGTGATCTTATTGATATTATTCTATAATTTCTACTTTCTGTTAGATCCCTTTCTTCAGAATGGGGATATACATGAATTTCTTTCAGCTAATTTTCCATGCGGGTGTCCTCCAAATTTCTTGGCATAGATGAGTGAGTACTTCCAGTGCTCCATCCATTTGTTGAAACATCATTTTGGTATTGTGTCAGTTCTCGGAGCCTTGATTTTTGCCAGAGCCTTCAGTACAGCTTAAACTTCTTCAGTACCATCAGTTCTTGACTATATGCTGCCTCCTGAAATGACTGAACATCAACCAGTTCTTTTTGGTACAGTGACTCTGTGTATTCCTTCCATCTTCTTTTGCTATTTCCTGGATTATTTAATATGTTCCTTATAGACCCCTTCAGTACTGCAATTGTAATTCAAAGCTTGAATTTTCTCTTCCATTCTTTCAGCTTGAAAAATGCCAAGTATGTTCTTCCCTTTGATTTTCTAACTCTAGGTTTTTCCACATTTTATTATAATATCTCATTTTTCTTCTTGAACTGTCCTTTTAAGTCTTCTGTTCAGCTCTTTTACTTCATTTCTTCTGTGGGCTTTAGTTATTCTATGTTCAAGAGCAATGTTCAAGGGTTTCTTCTGAAATACAGCTTGGCCTTTTCTTCTTCCCTGTCAGTTTAATGACCTCTTACTTTCTTGGTATATAATATTCTTGATGTCAATTCACAACTCATCTGGTCTTTGGTCATTAGTGTTTGAAGAGTGCCACGGATTGAATTGTGTTCCCCAAAATATCTGTGTAGCAATTTAGCTAGGCCTTGATTCTTGGTATTGTGTGATCTCCCTCCATGTTGCAAATTCTGCCTCTAATTGATATTAATGAGGATGATTGGGCAGTGCTTGTGTTGGTAGGGCAGAACTCAATCTGTAAGATTGTTTTGTGCTTGGAGGCAGTTTCCTGAGGTATAAAGGGAAGACTCTAGAAGAGGAATTTGAGTACTTCATACCACCAAGAAACAGTGCTTGAAGCTGAGCATATCCTTTGGAAAGGAACGGGTCCCTGAGACTCAGAAGCTTCTAATCGAGGGGAAGACTGATGACAATGACCATCATCCAGACCCAGCAAAGAAAGCCTTCCCCTGTGGCTGACATCCTGAAGTTGGACTTTTAACTTTCAGGACTGTGATAAATAAATTTTTTCTTTTTGAAGACATCCATCTGTGGTATTTCTGTTAAAGCAACACTAGCAGACTAAGACAGAATTTGCTATGGAGAGAGTGGGGCACTGCTCTGACAGATACCTAAAATGTGGAAATGGTTTTGAAACTGTGAATGCATGAAAAGCTGAGAAGGAACCAAGAACCATTAACACCAGAGAAGGCACAGACTTTGAGAAGCAGCAGCAAACCAGCAAAGCAGAACCAGGAGCTGACCCATGGAGAGAGTTGAGTGCCTATGTGTAGGAGCCTTCTGGGCAGAGTGGGGTGCTTCTTGGCATTTAAATTGATGGATCTACAGAGCTTTTGAACACTTGCTTCAGCAGGGCAAATGGGGGCCTGAGGCCCAGGTCAAGAAGCCTTAGGAAGCATATGCTGCAGAGACAAAGAATATGAGCCTCAAAAGGTATGGCCATGACCTCAGGGGTTTGAAAGGATGGAGCCATGGGTGGAATTTCCCACTTCATCAGTTTTAGGGTGCACCTAAAGCCAAAGGACTAGAACTGATGTCCCAGGGGCCTGGAAGGCAGGCTATAGCACAGGACCGGGGGCTTCCACTCAGGATCTGGAGAGGGAGGCTCATACTTAGATTCTGGAAGGGAAGCCCATTGTGTAAAATGTCTTAGGAAGTGGAAAATTATTTTCAAGGGTTTGAGGGCTACTGTAACGTATTTTGCTGACTTGCATGTTACCTGTTTTGCTGCCTTTTCCCCATCTGTAAGGGAAACGTCTAACTAGTGCCTACCTGTTCTGCAATTGCATTTTGAACAGGTAATGTGTGTTCTAGCTTCCCCAGCTTAAGAGGCGTTTCTGGACTTTGAATTTGGGCTTTAAGACTTTCACTGTGATGGGATGAATATGTTTTACATGTTGCTAGGATGTGATTTTTTTTTTAGGGAACAAAGCATGGAATGTCCTGGATTGAATTGTTTTTTTCCCCCCAAAAAAATCTGTGTAGCAGTTTAGACAGGCTATGGTTTCTGGTATTGTGTGATGTTCCTCTGTGTTGTAAATCCTGCCTCTGTGATGTTAGTGGTAGATGGGCAGTAGTTGTGTTGGTGGGGCAGGACTCTGTGTGTAAGATTGTTTTGTGCCTTGAGGCAGCCTCTTGAGATATAAAGGAAAGAAGCTAACACAGAGATTCAGAAGCTTCACACCATGAAGAAAGTACCACCAGACTTGTGGTTCCTGCATCAAGATGCTCTCTGACCAAAGACGATGCAACCCAAGGACTTTCTCCAGAGCCTTCCCCTGGAGCAGACACCCTGAACTCAGACTTGCAGCCTACCGAACTGTGACAAAACAAAATTTATCTTTTTAAAGCCATTCACTTGTGGTATTTCATTTAAAGCAGCACTAGCTGACTAAAACAATGAGTCAAATCTATTCTTGAGATAGTTTCTAAATTCAGATGGAATATGTTCAAGGTCGTGCTTTGGTTTTTGCAGAATTTTGCTAAGTTTTTTCATCTTCAATTTGAACTTGCATATGAACCATTGATGATCTGTTCCACAGTTGGCCCATGGCCCTGTTCTGACTATAATACTGAGTTCGTTCATTGTCTCTTTTCATAGATGCAGTCAGTTTGATTCCTATGTATTCCATCTGATAAAGTCCAGTACAGTCATCATTTATATTGTTAGAAAAAATTGTTAGATATGAAGAAATCTCTGGTTGTGCACAATTCAAACATGCAATCTCAGGAGTAGTTTCTATTACCAAGACCGTATTTTCCAATTATTATTCCCTCTTCATTGTTTCCAGTTTTCATGTTCCAGTCACCACTAATTACCACTGCATCTCAACTGCACATTTGATCAGTTCCAGATGGCAGAAGTTGGGAAAAATTTTTGATTTCATCATCTTTAGCATTAGTGCCAAAGACAACACTTTGCCACTGACGCGCTATCAGGGTAGACCACTTCCCGACGTCAGTTCCTCTGCTTGGTAGAGGATCGAGCAAAAAGAAAAAGACCCTCAATGAGACGGATTGACACAGCGGTTACAACAATGGGCTCAAGCAGAGCAGTGATTGTGAGGATGGTGCAGGCCGGGGAAGTGTTTGTTCTGTGTACATGGGGTCACAAGTCAGAACCAGCTTGAATGGTACCTGACAACAATGGTGGTTTTAGAACCAGGAGCACGACCTCAGGCACATCTCTCATATTGCTAGGGTAGGTCACCTGCAAAGTCCCTCTCGTCTCTAAGTCTTGATGCTGAGAAGAAAGTTGAGTAGCTGAGAAGACATGTGTGTCAGATAACTTGTGGTCCCTGAAAAATAGAATTCAAAGTCAATGAAAATGAGTGAACCATGATTATACTCAAGCAAATGAATGAATTTTGTGAGTTGAGTGAATGAAGTCAGGCACAAAACACTTTATACTGTATGATCTTTTGAAAATATCAGACTCAAAACAGGCACACTGGTGACAGAGGTCAGAAAAATGGTTCCTTTCTGGAGTTAAGATTGACTGGGAGAGAACATTTTGGGATACAGGAGATGTTCTGAAGTTCCTGCATGGTACAAACAATTAATGTACTCACCTGCTAACAGAAAGATTGCACACCTGAATCTACCTGATGACACCTTGGAAGACAGATCTGGCAATCTACTTCCAAGACACAGTCACTGAACCTATATGGAACACAGTTTTCTGACACACACGCGGTTGCTGTGACTTCCAATCAACTCCACAAAAACTGGTACTGGTCGAAGTGTTCTCTATCTCGATCTGAGTGAGAAGTGTGTTATCAGGTAAAAGTAGTAACACTGTACACCTAGGATTTTTGCACTGCACTGTTGCAAGCTAGACTTCAATTTTTACAAAGAAGTGAAAATTCTGATATAAACAAAGAAGAGCATCAGCTCAAAATAAAAGGTAGGGTCAGAAACTCGGGCCTTAGGGATAAGGCCATTTCTCTGGGGATGGTGCCAGGGTCAGTGAAAGAGGAAGACATGGGTTGTTTTATAGCAAATGCTTAGGTAGCTCAACCATTTTATAGGGTAAATACAGTTCCTACTAATGAAAGACCCACATTTATATTAATTGTACGTACACATTTCATATACATTTATGATACATTATACTCATGCCTTGTGACAATGATCTTGAAAGTGTTCTACTATGTCTCAACCTTTCACGGAGAATCCTAAGGCCATAGTGGGAGGGATGGGGGCCTGAACTGTGCCCTTCTCTGCCCTACCATCTGTTAGAGCAGCGCTACTTTGATCTGTTTTATAAATTGTGCTTTGACAGGAAAGTTAATACCTGAACAGAATTTCACTAGTAAAACCATTTGAAACTATTGTAGGAAGATACACATAGCATATGCATGTGATTTAAAACATTAAAAAAAAGTCAGGATGCATGAGAAGTTTTATTGGAGCCTACCAAAAAATTGTAACTGAGAGTCAACAGAAAATTGCAAGTGTGTTTCTGTTCCTCTTCATACTTCCTTTCCAACTCATGGTCCTATGCTTGCTGTTGGATTGCAGACCCAAATGGGTATAGTTTCTATCCTCAAGGAGTTTGCAACCCTAAAAAAAATTCCATTCTCAAGTCCAGCCGTGGTGTTTCTAATCTTCCAATATTAAAGATTCAGGAAGCTATGGCACCTCTCTTTACTTTGCCCAGTTTTTCTGTATCTTAAAATCATCCTGAAAAAATAAAACCAACTGAAAAGTGTCAGGGTGAAAACAAAGTTGCACTTTTTCTGCACTATGTGTCAGCTCTGGCTCATGGTCATCCTGTAAAGAAGCCGTCTTTCTTCGGCCCTACCCTCTCTGCCAGGAAAATTTCTGCCTCTTTGCTGAGTTTCTAGATTTCCAGTAAAGCAGGAGTGCACATAAAGAGAGCTGGAAGGACAATGTGATTTTAGGAGTGCTTAATGGATTATTTGTCATACTCTAGTTCCTTGTTTATACAATGCCGGGGGGAGTGGCTATAATGATCCCTGTTATTTTTACGATTCCAGCCACGTAACCCACCAACTGGAGTTTCCTGTTTTCCCCACCTTTGTCAGCCACCTCTGCCTCCTCACCCTGCATGTTCATTCTTCTCTCCATCTGTTCAACTGACATTTATGACACTCACCAGGAATTTGTTTTCATACCTCTTTGGATTTAAATACTGTTCATTGTTTTTGTGCTTATTCAGAACTCACATCTATCATCAGCGTGATAACCACCTGTAACGTGCTAGACTCTATCCTTAATAAGGTTTCCTTTTCCAGGGACCTCATGGATATTTGAAAGTTCCTAATCAAGGAAGTTGGCAGAGTCTTTCATTGTGGCATTTGTGAGTGTGTGTGCATGCACGCATAAGACGGGGTCGGGGAGGGGCGGAATCAGTGTCTTCTAAATTATCTGTCTGTCATGACTACTGAGGCTAATTGTTACATTTCTTCTTTCTTGTATACCCTGCCATCTTTATGTATACAAATTGTGTCATTTAAAACAAATAATATACTGAAGAGACTCTAACAATCTAAATTCACTCCAATTACAATGTTGTATTTATTTCCATGAAAAAACTCCAAGGCAGGTTGTGTGGGCAGACACAGATATTCCTTCATTACCTTGTTACAATTTAGGCACTTGTGGGTTTTTTGTTTCATCTTATGCTCATAGGTCTGATGCTGGCTAACCAGATGAGGAAAATCTCTCTCCTATTCCTCTTTTGTACCATGACTCAGTTTTTCAAAAGGTGTACATATTTTTCATCTGTAACAGTCTTAATTTATGTTCTAACAAGCAAAGCTTTGTGGACGGTCAGTGTAGCAACACTGAGCAGGGGGCACCTGCCTGAATTTCCCACCCGAGTGATTCCGTGCCCCGTGGTCCATCCAGGACCTCAGGTTTTCTGCACCTGCCTGAGGAGACTTCTGCTGCCATTTTTCCCCTATAAGCTCAGATATATTTATTTTACTGTCTCACCTTCTCAGAAAAAAGGAATTAGAACAAATTAGGAGCTCTTGGTTTTGTGGATTTGTTATCCTTTGGAGAGTTAATGTTAGTACCTTTTTAGCTACAGAAACCTATGTTCAAACGAAATTGTCCACTAAAACCAAGTGTGGGAAAGAGATAAGAAGCTCACTTGTGCCAGGTGAGCCAGGGTGGAGGCCAGAGGGCCTGGCAGTTAAGCCCATCCCCACCTGACGGCAGCCCCAGAGACTGTTCAGAGCCCTTTGGAATCTGTTGATTGACAGCCCAAACCTCAAACCCATTGCCCTCAAGTTGACTCCTATTCCTGATGACTCTACAGAACATAATAAAACTGCCTCATAGGGCTCCCAAGGAGCAGTTGATGGATCTGAACTGCTGACCTTTTGGCTCACAGCTGAGCTCTTAACCACTGGGTCATCAGGACTCCCAATTTAGAGCCACCATACCACTGACTACTGTCAAGACGATTCCAACTCAGAGTAAGCTGGTAGGACAGTGTAGAACTGCCTCATTGAGTTTCCAAGGAGCACCTGGTAGATGTGAACAGCTGCCCTTTGGGTTAGTAGTACTAGTACGTAACACTACACCACCAGGATTTCCTGATAGCAGTGGTTCTCAGTTCTGGCTGCCCATTAGAATGATCTTACATATACTCATTTCTAGGCACTGCCTACAAGACATGGTCTAAGTGATGGTTTATTTGTATTTGTGATTTTTTTCAGCCTCAGCCTATACAGCTCGAGGTGATCTAATATGCAACTTTAGAGTTCAAACCAAAATCCCTTTGCCGTTCAGTTGATTCCAGTTTTTGGTAACCATATAGGACAGAGTAGAACTGTCCCATAGGGCCCCCAAGACTGGAATCTTTATGGCAGTAGACAGCTGTGTCTTGCACCCACTGGGCCAGTTCAAACCGCCGACCTTCAGGCTAGCAGGCCGAGTGATTAAAGACAGTGCCACCAGGCTCATACTGTAAAGCAAAGCACCTCAAAATGTAAGGGCACATCAGCATCGCCTAGGGGCTGCTTGTTCATTGCTGTGGGGGCCACTGTGACTCACAGTGACCTCATGTATGTAGAGTGTGACTGCTCAGTGGGTTTTTAAGGCTGTGTCCTTAAGACATTGTTGCCGTCTCTGTCCTTCAAAGCATCTCTGGGTGGATTTATACTATCATCAAGTCTGTTTGTTCCACTCAGAGACTCTTGGAGGCTTGTTAACCCAAACCAAACCAAACCCAGAGCCGCTCAGTCGATTCCAACTCACAGTGACCTTATAGACAGAGTAGAACTGCTCCATAGAGTTTCCAAGGAGTGCATGGCAGATTTGAACTACCAACCTTTTGGTTAGCAAACGTAGCACATAACCACTATGCCACCAGGTTTTTAGCACATTGTATAAACTCCTATTTTGCTTAAAATCTCTATAGAAAGACATAAATCGGGATATAAACCATATTTATTCCCAGTTAATAATATAGCAAGTACTTTATATTTTTTGTTTTGATCCTTCTGAATATTCTAATTCCTTACAAGGAGCAGCTATTTCTTTTCTAAGCAGAAAAATAAGCTGCTACAAGCTGCCATAGGTCAAATGCTTCAGTATAGCAAAACAATTACTTTACCGAGTTTCAATGGCTAGATAGGAAAACATCTTCTTGTCACATCAATATTACTGTAAAACATTTTGTCCTTACCGGTTTTATGTATACCCTGTGACACTGTTTTAAAACAGTGTCTCCTTTACCTCTGTTTTCATTAGTGTGGTTGTATAGTACACCATGACTGAAAGCCATAAAGGAGGCTTTATGTCCTTTATTTCATTTTTGGTGAACCAGCAAAAACAAAATTGATGACTTTTCCTTATGGATAAGATATCTTTCCTTGTGCAGTGGATTATGAAATATTCTCAAGTTCCACTCTAACCCCCACCCCATGTGCTAAAATTTATGAGAAAAGGAATCACCTGAAAACTCAGAATAGACTGACAATTACTGAGCAAAAAGGACTAGCTGATTATCCACTTCAACTTTCTTGTTCTACAGTTGAGGGCAGAAATGCCAAAATGGCTTACTCACAGCATTACACATAGTAAGCCGCAGAGTCCAAACTAGGAATCCAGCTGAATAATACATAAATGAGGAACACTCTAAGGATTTTTAAAAAACTTCAAAGAGGTCATTTGCAACTCAGTGCAATACATCATTTGGTTTCTGGACTGCTGCTTCCATGGACACTGATTATTGATCCACATAGAATAAAGTCGTTGACAAATTCAGTTCCTTTGTTATTTATTATGATGCTGTTTATTGGCCTAGTTTTGAGGGTTTTCAGTTTCTTCTCATTCAGGTGTAATCTATATTGAAGGCTGTAGTCTTTGGTCTTCATCAGAAACCCCTTCAAGTTGTTTTCATTTTCATCTAACAGGGTTGTGTCATCTGCACATTGCATTGGAAAAATCTGCAACAGATCTCTTTCAAGTTTTAAAAAAGCAAAGCTGACACTTTGATGACTAAGGTACAACTGATCCATCCAAGCCATGGTCTTTTCAGTCAACGCACAGGCTACTGAAAATTGGAGACTGAAAAAGAAAGACAGAAAATGAAGATAGTTAATTGTGGTGTTGGCAAAGAATATGGAATATACTTTGGACTTGAGAAAACAATTACTAAATCAGTCTTAGAAGAAATGTAACAAAGGTGCTCCTTGGAAGCAAGGACAATGAGACTTTTTCTTCTTGAGACACATCATCAGACAAGACCAATTGCTAGAAAAGACATCAGGCTTGATAGTTAGAAAAGATAAGGCAGGTCCTCAGTGAGATGAACAGACGCTATAGCACCTTAGAATGTACAAGATCTGACAATTAAGTCTGTGAACTTAATCGTCCTAAGTGCTACATACCTCCCTGCTGAATGTCAGTACGGTCGCCTGCGAGGTACTCCCCTTGGGAAGCTATGCACCCATGCCAGTAACTAGTCCACCCTCCAAAGCAATTTTGGAGCTGTTTCTGGAATGACCATGGCACACAGTGGCACAATGGCAAGTTCGTGAACTTAATTGTATAGTGTCTATGAGGGAGTTTTTAGCCAGTAAACAAATACCTGTACTGGCATACCCTCCCTGCTCACCTGATCTGGCCTCCAGTGGTTTTTTTCTTTACCTGAAGATAACAGAAATATTGTAAGGAAGATATTTTGATGACATTCAGTACATCATGGGTAATATGACTACAGCTCTGATGGCCATTCTAAAAAAAGTGTTCTAAAACTGCTTTGAAGGATGGACTAGGTGCTGGTGTCAGTGCATAACTTCTGAAGGGGAGTAGTTGGAAGGTGACTGTAGTGATATTCAGCAATGAGGTATGTAGTACTTTTGCCAGGAGGAGTTTTTGAACTTAATTGGCAGTTCTCATATGTAAACATACCAATGATCATAAAGGTGGCACAGGACAGGGCGCTGTTTAGTTACACGCAAGGTCAACATTAGTTGGAGCTGTTTCAATGGCAACTACCAACAACATCCACTAGCTACCCTGGTAGACAGTGTCAAGGATCTTCTAAGGGAGCGTTGTTCCTTCTAGGGAAAATTAATGTATCACAGGGCAAAGAATGGAGTTTTGCTTCTTTCATTTTTACATTTTTGAATGCAAGCTGTACTTGATTGATATATGAAATATAGTAATATAATGGTTATCAATTGCTTGGTATTCTTTTATGTGCCAGACATTGAGATAGGGACTGTTCACATATTATCTGTAATACTTGGATTAACTCTACGAGTTATTATTATCTCTTAAGACATACAAGTTTGAAAAAGAAGTAATTCGATCCAAATTATGCTTCCCCCACTTGCTATCAAGGTGATCTTGCACAGCTCGTTTAATCTCTGGATGTCTGTTTCCTCACATGTGTTAGTGGTGACAGTGTCTGTGTTTAGATTTAACTTGTAACCGAACTACTATGTAAATCATCTAGCACAGTGTCTTAAATATAGAAGGTGCTCAAGAAATGAATTAATATGTGGAAAATAGGACAAAATAAAGATAAATTTTGAAATGATTCCTGAAAAGTTCCAAGCTTAGTTAGGGAGACTAAAATATGGTGTATCCTCTACTCATTCTCATTCACGGTCTTTGAAAATGATTGATAAAGAACTAAGCTGAAATAGCCTATGATGACATCTTCACATTTTCTTCCACTCCAAAAATTTAATTGGATAAAGATAATCACAAAGGGCCTAACTTTATTGAGTCCTTTTTCTTTCCATCGATTGGCCTCTTGCATTAATTTTCCTTTGCTCTTCTTTTTTTTTCCCCTGATCTTTGAACATTAGGTAGCATTTCTTAGTAAAATGAGTGGTATATCCTCAGGTTGAGCAAGTGTTCTCACCACCCTTTGCCAGATTATTTCTTCTTCCCACAGTAGGATGCCATTTATGCCATTTGACTGTACTGCCAGCAACAATGGCAGCTCTACAAGAATTTTCTCTCTGATGGGGCTCTCGGGTGGTTTGTAGTAGAGCCCTCACAGGATGGTAGGAAGGCTGGACGCTACTCCGTAGGATTGACAGTGGGAGAAGTTATCCCCTTGCTCAAGCTCTGGTTCCAAACACAGGCAATGGACGCTATGGTCTCTAGGGCATTAGTGGCCTCTGGTATCTCTGCTTCCTGAATGAAGAAACAGGTGTACCAAAGAAGTATTAAAACTATGTGTAAGATTCATCATACACAGGTGACTCAACAATGTGGTTTTCTGACCAGTTCACCACAAGACGTCTCTGCTGAATCATTTCAAAACAACTTTTTGAACTGCCAGATGTTAGCGGACTAGCTATTTTATCAATACACATAAAAATAAAAAAGAGGAAAACCACAGACGCAGAGTACTGAGTTGCCTCTTCCTTCTTCCTTTCTTCCTTACCTTATTTTCCTTCATTAAGTAGCTGATATTTTTTCTTTTGAACTGGTAATTCTCACCAGAAACAAGTTTAATTTCACAGCTATCTTAATTAGAAAGTTTTGCTGAAGAACTTCTCTTGAGTCTCTGTGCAGGCTAGCTGCAGTACTCCGCTGATGAGAACCTGAATTTGGTGTAGTTTGTCAGGAATGCTCAAGAACTCAGCTTTCCTAACATGTCTCTTAACAGACACGTTCAAGTCCAACGAGCCCTCGTTGCTGGCTTGGGTAGCCCCCTGAGCTAGAGCCCAGATCTCAGGTTCTGACCTGCCCGCGCCCTCGGCTTGCTGAGAAGGAGGACATGCTGGCCCGTAGATGGCTTCTTCAGGGAACACAATCATGCTGACGACCAAAAGTTCAATGTGTCTTTATTAGCCCACAAAGGTTTTAATAAAGACAAGGCTGGTTGGCATAAAGGTTATACCATCTGCTTCTAACCTAAAGGTTGGTGGTTCAAATCTCCAATAACTCTGTAAGAGGATGACCTGGGTACCTGCTCCTGTAAAGATTACTGCCCAGAACAGCCTACGGCACAGTTCCACTCTCTTATGGGGTCAAGGTGAGGGAAATTAATGCTAAGACACTCAACAATAGAGAGGTTTTTATAACATTTTTCATTTCATCTTTTTATCATGCTTTAAGTGGAAGCATTACAGATGAGTCAGTTTCTCACACTAAAACTTACCCACACTTTGTTATGTGACACTAGCTTCTTGCCCCGTGCTGTGAGGGCATACTCCTCCTCTCCATGCTAGTTGGGTAGTGGTTAAGTGCTACCTCTGCTAACCAAAAGGTCAACAATTCGAACCCACTGGGGCTCCTTGGAAACTCTATGGGACAGTTCTACTCTGTCCTGTAGGGTCTCTATGAATCAGAATTGATTCAATGGCAGTAGGTTCAGCAGGTGGGTTTCACCATGTATGTATTTCCTGTGTCCATTGAACTAGCTTGTGTCCCCCTCTGCCTTCACATCTCACATCTGGGCAGGGGCTATCCAGTTTGTCTTCTGTATCTACTTAAGCTAAGAAGCACACTCTTCACCAGTATCATTTTATGTCTCGTAGACCAGTTCAACTTTGATGAGTTGCCTTTGGGGTGGTTTCAGTTCTGGACTAACAGAGAGCCTAAGAGCCATGTCCCCTAAGGTCCCTTCAGGCTGTCAGACCATCACGTCTGGTCTCTTTACTTTTATCTGTGGTCTGCACTCAGCATTTCTTTGATGCCCTTTGGGATTGTTTGTTAAGTTCCCTGTAAGGACAGTCATTGCTGGTGCCACGTGCCTATGTAGTCTCTAGATTATGTGGCCCTCTCTGCCTCTCAGGCTCGTATTTTCCTTGTGTCTTTGATGTTCATCATTCTCTTTTGCTTTGGGAGAGTCACCAGCAAATTTTTAATGAAAATAAGCTGGGAGAGCCGTGGAGAGTCTTGACGTCTCTGAAGAAGCATGGTGGAGCCCTTGGAAAAGGAGCATCTCTTGTCATTGTTAAGAGTTAACATCAAAAGATTGAGGCGAATTTTTAGTGACCTTATCAAGGCAACAACTGGGAGTTTTCTGTAGCTACAATCAGAAGATAATTGGAGCGGATAACTGCATTTAATTAACCATCTCATAGTTAATCTGTGAGAACACGAAAGCTAAAAAGACGTGCCCAAGACACTGATATTTTGTGGAGAATGAACAGGAGTCTCCACAGTGATTGCCATAGAAACATCTACGAGCTTAATAATGAATTTTACAAACAATACAGATACAGATGGATTTACAAGGATTTGTAGGTAAGAAATAAATCATATTAATCTCTAAGCCAAATCCTTCTAAATCTCTTCCTTTTTTCTCTTCTCTGTTTTTCATCAGGCAGTTGAGGTCACACAGCTGTGATTTAGGCCTTAGTGACACAGATGAATCAGAGATGGCACAGAGGTCCAGAATTCTTGGCGAGCCTTCCAACAGATTGTTCATCTATCAACCAGAAATGACTCAGTGCTCTGATTCAGTGATGGTGGCCCAAAACGTTAGCTTGGCTATTTTTGACTTGTTCCTATTACTTAAGCAGAGCCTCCTATCTTCTTTCTACTCCTTCTCATAACACTTTTACAGAAAACTCAGTGATACAAAAAGAAGTGCCCTTATATCTTTGAGACTTCCTTCAAATGCCCAAGTGCTGGCATTAACATTTTAAATTGTTTAAACCTCTCATATAAAACACTCCTTCTGTTCAGGAGAAAAGAATTGAATCTGAAACACTCGGATAAAGAAGTAAACTGGGCAGTGTAAATTTATTCGTATTTTCCTGAGCCACAATTTTAGACCTAGCTGTGTGCTAAGTCTTTTCCAGGATATCTTTTGAGAAAGACTTGATGAAATTCATTTCAATTCATTTAAAAAAAAAAAAGTTAAGACTTTAGGCTTGATGGCCCTACTGGCCTGGATTCTATTACTAGCCCAATGACTCATTTGTTAGGTGCACTGGACGAGTTGCTGAACTTCTAAGATTCCCTTTCCTCACCTTTGAAAAGGGAGAAATAATATTTACCTTGCTGGTTGGTTATGAAAAATAAATGAGATAATGTTTCTCAAATGCTTCGCACAGTACTCAAGCTAGATGGCAGCTGGCTTCACAGCATGATAATACGGGCCTAGGGCTTGATTTATCTAATAAGGCTCATGACTGAGAATAAAGTAAATAATGAGAATTAAAAAAGTACTCCACATTTGAAGCTTAGAGAAGCATTATTTGTAGAGGTAATGGGCTTGGACACCTAAAGAAAACTTGAAGGTTGGTGTTCACTCTGTAGCACCTCAGTGGAAAGGCCTGGTGATCTACTTCCAGAAAACAAACCCTTAAAAATTCCCCACAGCACAATTTTACTCTTGACTCACATGGGATCATCATGAATTGAAGTCAACTTGACAGGAATTTTTTTTTTTTGCTGGCTCTTTACAAGATGGCAAGGAGAAACTACCCTACCTCAGAATGCCAGGGACAGAGGGAAAAGACAGCGGAGGACGGTGCTGGGAGGTGAGGCCCTGTTACAGGGAAGGGCAGCCCTGGTGAGGCACTGCTCCTGTGGGAGAGAGGACAGGAGTCCTTCCCATCATGAAAGCCAAATGAGAGGCTTTCCCACAAGATGTGGGAAAGCTGGTAGGTAATACCCCACGCATCTTCTCTGCAGGCACTGATTAGCACTTGCCTTCCAAAACTGATGTGTGTGCCCTTGTTTCCACAGCGCGTGTAAGATGGATTTCACACCCATAAATGGAGTAAGGGAGTCAAACTACATGTCAGACAAGACTGAGTCATCACGTCACTTTTCAAATATTTTTCCAAGGTCAGCTGACAGCACTGACTTAGTACATTCAGCCTTTCTGATATTTTTTTCCTCTCTTTGAAAATCACAATTGAAGTCCTACCTGAGTTGACTTCTTCACCACCTTTGAAATTTAACTTTAGGTATCCTCTGTCTAGTATTTTAATTTTTCATTTATTGGTTAGCAACTTGCATTGTTGTTGTTGTTGTAAGCCATCAAGTTGGTTCTGACTTGTAGTGCCCCCTACACAACACGACACACTGCCTGGTCTTGTAGCATGCCCAAAATTGTTTTCATGCTTGAGCCCGTTATTGCAGCCACTGTGGCCATCCATCTCCTGGAGGGTCTTCTTCTTTTTACCTGACACTCTGTTATTGTTGCATTATTAACTGATATGAAGTTGAGTCGCCATTATGAGACAATTATTGGCAATAACCTGTCCTACTTTCTTCTGGAACCCAATGACTTTGGGGCTATTTCTTAGCATCTTCTTTTGGTCCACAGGACTCAGGACGAGACTGACTAATTCTTTACCATGGTTTAGCACTGAATCATTCTGACTCTTCTCTGACGTGTATTCTCAGACTCAGCAATATCCGCCTGTATAAGTATTCTATGCAACACTGCACATAGCAGCATTCCCCAGTGAAATTTCATCAGTACTTTATACGATGCCAAAATAACATCAACGCCATAAAATATGCTTCCCAATAATTTTATTCGCTTTCCTTTCTCAGCTGTCAAAGATCATACAGATGGTTTGGTGAAAAGTCCACATTTCTTCCCAGAGAGTCCCTTCACATTTCTACTTGGTAATAATTTTTAACTTTCATCCCTCATCATTTTTATGATTAAAACCACTCTGTTTTGAGAAGTGGGATAGAAACAATTTTCTCCAGATGAGGTGCTGTTAGCCTCTTTCTAAAGAGTGGGAGGAAAAGAAGCAGCGTGTATTCTCAGCGGCCCTGATTCAGGGTTAAAATATTGTGGAGAAAAGAAGAGTAGGTTGACAGTGTCGTCAAGGAGAATAAATGTCCTAGAATGGTGATGTCCAGTAGAATGTTCTGTGATGATGGAAGTGTTCTACCCACACTGTTCAATATGGTTGTAATTGAGTGCTTGAAATATGGTGATTGTGACTGAGGCAATTTATTCTGAATTTCATTTAATTTGTGTTAATTTAAATTTAAGTAGTCACAGGTGGCTAGTGGCTGCCATAGTCACAGTACAGCCCAAGGAAGGAATGTGACTAGAACTGGGGACTCAAGACCAGTTGAAAGTTAGAGCTTAAATCTCTGTTCTACACTTCAACAGCTGTGTTACCAAGGAATATTTTTCTTACCTTAATAACATAGGCAAAATCATCAGACCTGCTTCTAAGCATTGTTGTGGCCAGTGAGACAGTCCAAATAAAACACTTGGCATAGTGCCTCTTACTGTATATAAGGTAGAGTTATTTCAGTTACCTTTTTTAGGAGATAGTTTTGACACTCTCTTATCTAATGCTGCTCTAACAGTAACACTCCAGTGTATGGCTTTAACAACAGAAATTTATCCCCTCACAGTCCAGGAGACTGGAAGTCTGAATTTGGGGTGCTAGCTCCAGAAAACTTTGTCTGTCAGTTCTAGGGGAAGGTCCTTGTCATCAGTCTTCACCTGGTCTAGGAGCTTCTCAGTGCAAGGACCCTTTGTCGAAAGGATGTGTTACATTCTTGGGGCTTCCTTCTTTATGATAGGAGATCCCCTCCTCTCTCTACTCCTTTCTATGTTTTATATCTCTAAAAAGACTCACTTAAGATGCAACCTAATCTTGTAGATTGAGTCCTACCTCATTAATAAGCCTGCCAAGGCTGTTGCCATGGAGTTGGTTCTGATTCACAGTGACCCTATAGGACAGAGTAGAAGTGCCTCACAAGGTTTCCAAGGAGTGCCTCTGGATTCTAACTGTTGACCTTCTGGTTAGCAGCCACAGCTCTTAACTAGTACACCACCAGCGATTCCGATCACTAAAATAACTGCTTATAATTCTACCACATTGACATATAGAGATAGAATTTATAACACGTAGGAAAATCACATCAGCTGACAAAATGGTAGACAACCACACAACACTGGGAATCAAATTGTGGCCTAGTCAAATTGACACACAGCTTTGGGAGGCATAATTCAATTCCTAGCAGACACTTTTATCAGAAAGATGAAACAGTGTGTTCAGAATCTGAGGTTGATGCTCTCCATTCTACTCTCAGAGAAACTGTATCGGCTCCAGAGTCACTGAAGAGATAATAAACCCTTTGTCGATCAACCTTTAGAATCAGGGACCTCGGCTTCTGTAAGACAAAAAAAAAAAACAAAAAACACTGCCACTGAGTGTATTCGAACTCATACCTAACAGAGTAGAACTGCCCCATAACGTTTCCAAGGAGAGCTTGGTAGACTCAAACTGCTAACGTTTTGTTTAGCAGCCATGGTGCTTAGACTCTAGGCCACCAGGGTTTCTGAGCTTGTAAAGTTAGCATTAACTCACTCTCTAAAGTTAGCATTTTATTTCCAGTGGACATGCTTTGCTCATTCTCAGTATTTTCCTTTCTTCCTTTTGTTTTTTAGTTCATTTTGTACCACTGTTGAAAATACAGAATGATGGAAGTTATTCATAGAACATTTAGTAGGCAGAGATCCAGCTTAGTTCCTTTTGTGGCTTCATGTTCTCTGTAAGGTATCTTCTCTGAAAGCAAATAGACTTTGGTAGAGAAACCTTCAAATGTCACTTTGGTAAACAACAGCCATTGTTGCAGGCCATGTGCTGCCAGTTCTTGTCGCCGGTGACAAATGATGAGAGTAATCACCGAGTGAGCAATTGCATTAATAGTCTTTGGGAGGGTGTGGCGGAGAAGGAAAGAGAAAAGGGACCTTTTTATTGACCAACATTAATCAGCTTCCCTTCCATCTGACGCTTTCAAATATGAATTTAAAAAAATAAATTAAATAAACCTCACCTTTGGAAGCAGCACAGAAATTTAAGTGCACTTGTGTAACAGGATTGTTACTGAATGCCAGTGGAAGCACTTCCAGCGTTTGCGTTCATAGTAACTCACTACATCACAATCCATGTTATTTCTGCTTCTTAACAGCGAGATTAACAAGAAATAGCTTTCAATGCATAGTTCCTTTTTGTTCTTCAGTGCTGTGAACCGTCAACGTGAAGGAAGAGGTTGAACTTTCCTCTCTCTTTCTCCCAGAATTAAAGCTGGTTACTTTATTCTATGTCTTGTTCAAAATGTGTTGTTGTGTGCCATGGGGTCTGTCCAGACTCATAGTGAACTCGCAGGACTGAGTAGGATGACCCCTTGGGGTTTTCTGGGCTGACTCTTGATGGCCAGGTCCATTCTCTCGGAAGCCCTGGTGTCCTAGTCGGTGAAGTCCTACCTCTGCTAACAGAAAGGTCGGCAGTTCAAATCTGCCAGGCCCTCCTTGGAAACTCTATGGGGCAGTACTATTCTGACTTCTAGGGTTGCTATGATTTGGACACGGCTCGACGGCAGTGGTTTTGGTTATTCTCTCTAGGAAAGCCTGGCGGCCTAATGGTTCAGTGCTGCATCTGCTAACCAGAAGGCAGGCAGTGCAAATCTGCCTAGCACGCTTGGGAAACCCTGTGGGGCACTTCTACTCTGTCTATAGGGTCGCTATGAGTTGCAGTTGACTCGCCGGCAATGCTTATGAGGGTTTTCTCTCTCGGAGTCCCTGGCGGGTTCACACCACCGACAGCTCAGTTAGCAATGGTTGGTGATGGTGTTTCATAGCTATCCTGTGCACAACAGCACGAAACACTGCCTGGTCTTGCGCCGTTCCCACAATTGTTTTCACGTTTAAGCTCGTTATTGCAGCCGCTGAGTCAATCTCTCTCACTGAGGGTCTTCTTTTTCGCTGGCCCTCCGTTGTACCTTCAGGTAGCAGAGGAGCGCTTAACCACTGCACCACCAGGGGTCTTTGCTCAAAATTGTGCGAGGTCTAACACAGCCAACAACAGCTGCTACAGTCGTCCCCATCTTCTTGAAGGCAGCGGGAATAAATGTGTCTTACCCCACATTTGGAGCTAGGGACCCCTAAAGCCCATCTATGCATATATTAAGTCTATGCTCCACAGCCAGGCTACCAGACCGCAAAACAGAAAACCTGTACGTCTCACTGACCATCCTTGTCCTTCGCAGAAGCTCGTTCATAGTTCGCTTTCTTTCTTTTGCTGAACTACCACCTTCTAGCTTTTGACCTCGTTTTTATTTTTGTTTTGGGGGAATGTGGGAAGTTCATACCATTCTCTATTTTCTTAATGATTTTCACTGATTATAATGAAATATGATCTTAACATAAATTTGTTAAAGCTTTGCATTAAACTTCAATCCAGGAACATTTGAATAGACCGCCTCAATTGTTTTTGTTTCAATTTGTGAAACACAAGGTCTCTTGAATCACAATTCCTAATATTTTCCTAGGAATGAGACCACATTAAAATCTTAATGAGTCCCTTAAGCTTTACAGGCATTACTTTATTTTTATGTCTGATGTCAGTTTAGCACAAAGTACTATTGCAGTAATTTTCCTTTGGTATTCTTTTTTTTTTTTCCCCCCATCTTTGAGGTTTATGGGGAACATGTTTGGGGAGGACAACTGCTATATCAATCATATTTAATCAGTCTCTCTTTTTCAGAGCTGCTTACATAGTGGAAATGAAAAAAATATTTAAATGAAAATAAATAACAATTATGTCTGTGATTTTTTTTTAACGATACAAACATTTAACTGTGGAATGCATGACAAAAATCTGTTTACTGTTGCAGGAATGTTATTCATATTGCTATTATGAGAAGCTCAATTTTCAATTAATGGTAGCATATTACCATTAAACAACTTACTTTAGTTTCATTTCAAAATTGTCAAAATACAGGGAAAAAGAGCACCTTTGCGTTGTATTGTGTGTGTGTGTGTGTGTGTGTCTGTGTGTGTGTCTGTGTGTCTGTGTCCTTTTCTAGATAATTGAGGGCAGTGCTATCTCCCCAAAGCTGTCCCAATGGGATATTTATATAAATCAGTTTGACTCTATTAATATGCTGTATTGATCTACAATTCATCTTATTGTTGAGAGGATATTAATGGATTCCATTAGTCCATTTTGTAATTTCCATGTGTTCTTAGGATAATAAATCTTCACTTCTTCTACTTCTACAAAAGAACCAATTCCTACAGAATCAGTTGAAAATGGGATAAAGGGGATTTCTGGCAAAATTCATCAGAGCAGGTAGAAATATTATTGAAGTTTCTTCTTTAGCAATATCAAGTCCTTCAAACAAAACAACTACAGACAGTAGCATGTTGAAAAATACAAATTTATAAATTCAAATCTGTGCAAAATCTCTCCTCTCAGCTAGGAATGACGGTGCAAAAGAAGAGTCGAACCGTTCTTAACTGCCAATCCCAGCTGATTTCCACCACTCTTACTTGAGATTGTTACACTGATTTCAAGCAGCTCTTTCTATGAAAGATATTTTTATAGATAAAAGAACAAATCTTCTTTGCTAGGAGTATTATAAGCAAAGAAGAAAATGTCTTTTAAATGACTAACACAGTGCCTGAAACACCTAATTATTACTTGAGCTGTATTGCTACCTCTGGTAACTTAGACTATAATGGCAGGGGTTTTAAAAAAAAATTTTTTTTTTCTATTGCCCTGTTTTGAGACTATTCTGTTAGTATTTATCTTTTATCAGTACCAAAAAAGGAAATGGAACATAATCTTAAAGACCTCCAGAAGGAATCTGATGGCATTTTTGGAAAAATGTTGCTTAATCCATTCTTGCCAAATAAAATCACTTGGGGGCTTGTAAGGTTAAAGCATTGGATTTAGGACACATGAAGGGCTGTGAAGGAATCTCCAGTCAATCACCTTATGATTCAGAGAAGGGGCAAGTAACATATTTAAGGTTCCAAAGCTATTGAGTTCAACAAGCCAAAAATAGAGCTGAGATTTTTTATGGCATCCAATCTCACACTTTTTCCAATATAGCACAATACTTCCACTTTAGGAAACTCTAATTTGGGGATCACACTTCTTTGTTTGGCTTTAGTGACTATTTGAGTGTCTGCCACGTGTAAAATGTTCTGCTGTTGTTGTGGAAGGTGTGAAGATAAATACACGCCTGGCCTTCAAAGAAGCTTACAAGTTAGTGAATATATAGTATGTATGTATCACATGCCAGGAATATATATATGAGTGATATATATAGATCACTTACAACACCTGAGGCTCCATATGGTCCAATCTTTATGTAGTACAACACATAAAGGAACAGTAGTGTCTGCTGGCTCTTTGAAGAAAGTTAAATCTTGAAAATTCCTTCAGGGGGTTTTGGACAGCACAAACAGAAAGCTTCCTAAAAATATTTAGTAGGAATTCTTTGCCCTTCTCAAGTTTTCCACCCTTTAGGAAAACTCACTGCTACTGAATCAATTCTGGCCCAGAGTAACCCTATACGACAAGAGCAGAACAGCCTCAGAATTTCAGTGCCTGGTTTTGAACTGCTAGCCTTCTGGTTAGCAGCTGTCACACTTAGCCACTACATAACCAGTGTCTCCACCCTTAGCAGGCACTAAATCCCGTCTTGTCTCTGTTATTCACATGGATCCCTCATGACTTCTCTACTGTACACATGTTCTCAAAAATTAAAAGCAATATTCTTATCAATTGGTTTTTTTGGGGAGGTGGTAGAGTGGTATAAAAATGAGCTTTCTATTCTTCCTCAATCCTTTCAAGAATCCTATTGCAATTGACTATTTTTCTACCTTGTAAGTGTATGTAAAGACGGATGAATATCTGGCAACAAAGGATGAGAAGTCTAAAAAGGCTGGATAATGACTGCTTACTTTTTGCATCATTAGCAAAGATGCTGCCACTAAACAGTGTTTTTGTTCATGACCTTGACTAACAAATTGATAAGAGATGATGATAAGATTTATAGACAAGCTTCAGAGTCATCTCAAACCCAGCTCCTTAACGCTTCACTATTATAGAAGCCAAGTGAGGAAAACCTGTGAATCACTAGAATTTCTAGTGTTTCCTTCTGTACTGCAATAGTTCTTATAGTTAGGTGCCATTGAGACAATTCTGAATCATAGTAACCTGATGTACAACAGAACAAACATCTCCTGGTCCTGTGTCATGCCTACAATCACTGTCATGCTTGAGCCCATTGTTGCAGCCACTGTGTCAATCCCTCTTGTTGAGGGCCTTCTTTTTTGTTGCCACTCTACTTTACCAAGTGTGATGTCCTTTTCCAGAAACTGATCCCTCTTGACAACGTGTCCAAAGTATGTAAGATGTAGTCTGATCATCCTTGCTTCTAACGAGCACCCTGGTTGTACTTCTTCCAAGACACATCTGTTTGTTCTTTTGGCAGTCCATGTTACACTTAATATTCTTCTCCAATACCACAATTCAAAGGCATCAATTATTCTGTCTTCCTTGTTCATTTCCAGATTTCGTATCATACGATGCGGTTTAAAAATACCCTGCTTGAGTCAGGTGCACCTTAGTCTTCAAGGTGACATCATTGCTTTTCAACACTTTAAAGACGTCTTTTGCAGCAGATTCAAGTAGAATGAAATCCTTGACAACCTCAATGTTTTCTCCATTTATCATGGTTGCTTAAAGGTCCAGTTGTGAGGATTTTTGTTTCCCTGATGTTGAAGTGTGATCCATAGTGAAGGCTATGGTCTTTGACCTTCCTATGTGATATTTCAAGTCCTCTTTACTTTCAGCAAGCAAGATTGTGTCATCTGTGTGATGCAGGTTGTTGATGAGTCTTTCTCCAATCCTGATGCTCTGTTCCTCTTCATATACTCCAGCTTCTCAGGTTGTTTGTTCAGTAAACAGACTGAACAGTATGGCAAAAGATATAACCCCGATGCACACGTTTCCTGACTTTAAACCACACAGTGTCTCCTTGTTCTGTTTGCACAACTGCCTCTTGATCCATATATAGATTCTTCATGAGCACTGTTAAGTGTTTGGAATTCCCATTCTCTGCAATGTTGTCCATAATTTGTTATGATCCACACAGTCAAATGGCTTTGCATAGTCAGTAAAACATGGATAAACATCTTTCTGGTATTCTCTGCTTTTAGCGAGGATCCACCTGATATCAGCAATGATATCTCCAAGTTCAGTCTTCTTCTGAATCCAGCCTGAATTTCTGGCAGTTCTCTGTCAATATACTGCTGCAACCACTCTTGAATGATCTTTAGCAAAATTTTATTTGCATGTGATTTTAGTGATATTGTTTGATAACTTCTGTATGCAGTTTTATCACTGCATAAATATGGATCCATAAATATGGATCTCTTCCAGTCGTTTGGCCAGGTAGCCAGCTGTCTTTTGAATTTCTTAGCATAGATGAGTGAGCACAGTGCTCTATCTGTTTGTTGAAACATCTCAGTTGCTAGTGCACCAGTTCCTGGGCTCTTGTTTCTTACCAGTGCCTTCGGTGCAGCTTTGATTTTTTCCTTCAGTGCCATTAGTTCCCAATCATGTGCTACCTCTTGAAACAGTTGAACATTAATCGCTTCTTCTGGGAATAGTGACTCTGTGTATTCCTTACACCTTCTTTTGATGCTTTCTGTGTTGTTTAGTATTTTGCCTGCAGAAGCCTTCACTATTGCAACTTGAAACTTGAGGCTTGAATTTTTCCTTCGGTTCTTTCAGCTTGAGAAATGCAGAGCATGTTCTTTCCTTTTGGTTTTCTATTTCCAGCTCTTTGCAAAAGTCTTTATGATACTTTGTCTTCTCGAGCTGCTCTTTCAAATCTTCCATTCAGCTCTTTTGCATTATCATTTCTTCCTTTTGACTTTAAGTACAAGAGCAACTTTCAGAGTCTCTTGTGATAGCCAGTTTGGTCTTTTCTTTCTTTCCTGTCTTTTTAATGACCTCTTGCTTTCTTCATGTGTGGTGTCCCTGATGTGGTTCCACAACTCATCTGGTCTTTGGTCATAAGTGTACAGAATGTCAGATCTGTTCTTGAGACGGTCTCTAAATTCAAGTGGGCTATACTCAAGGTCATACTTGGCTGTCGTGGACTTTTTCTAATTTTCTTCAGTTTCAGTTTGAAATTGCGTATGAACAATTGATGGTCTGTGCCATGCTTGGCACCTAGCCTTGTTCTGACAGATGATAATTGAGCTTTTTCTTCTTCTCTTTCCACATATGTAGTTGATTTGATTCCTGTGTATTCCATCTGGTGAAGTACATGTGTATAGTTGCTATTTATTTGATTTAAAAAAATGACATTTGCAATAAAGAAGCCTTTGATCTTGCAAATTCTGTCATGTATCCTCTGGCATCATTTCTATCACCAAGGCCGTATTTTCCAATTAGTGATTCTTCTTCTTTGTTTTCCACTTTTGAGTTCCAGTCATCAGTGATTATCAGTGCATCTTGATTGCATGTTTGATCAATTTCAGACTGTAGAAGCTGATAAAAAAACTTAATTTCTTCACATTTGGCCTTAGTGTTTAATGCATAAATTTTAATAACAGTCTTATTAACTGGCCTTCCTTGTAGGCAGATGGATATTATCCTATCACTGACAGCACTATGCCTCAGGATAGTTCTTGAAACGTTCTTTTCGATGGTGGATGCAATGTCATGTCTCTTCAACTTGTTATTCCCAGTGTAATAGATCATACGTTGGTCCAGTTCTGGCCAGTACTGGTCCATTTCAATTCACTGATTACTAGGATATGGAAGTTCAGGTGTTCTATTTAATTTTTAATGATTTTCAATTTTCCTGGATTCATACTTCGTGTATTCCATGTTTCAGTCATTAATGGATGTTTGCGCCTGTCTCTTCTCATTGTGAGTCATGCCACATCACTAAGTGAAGGTACGAAAGCTTGACTCCATCTGTATCATTAAGGTCAACTGTACTTTGAGGAGGCAGCTCTTCCCTAGTTATTTCTGAATGCCTTCCAACCTGGGGAAGGCTTACCTTGCGGAACTATATCAGACAGTGTTCCGTTCCTACTCATCAAGTTTTCACTGGCTAATTCTTTTCAGAAGTAGACTGCTGGGTCCTTCTTCCTAGTCGGTGTTAGTCTGGAAGCTCAGCTGAAACCTGTCCACCACGGATGACCCTGCTGGTATCTGAATACCAGTAGCATAGCTTCCAGCATCATAGGAATGGAACAAGCCCCTACAGTATGACAAACTAACAGACAAGTGCCAGCGTTGCAGTAGGGGACACATTCTTTTAATCGTTCACACAAGAGTTCCTTTTGCATGAGGTAAAATTGCCTTTGGGGAAAAATATATTTAAGACTGTTTGGGGTTGAAGCCACAATTCTACAGCATGTAAATGTGGAAGATAATTTGCTGTCTCTGAGGTTAGAGGACACGATGACTTTGGAAGGCAGAGAGAATGAGAAAAGGAAGAGGGGGAGAGAGGAGGGAGCTGAGCCACACAGGGCAGGAGGAGTTCTCTTCATGACCCGCAAATTCTTGAGTCATCTCATGTCTCCCTCCAGCCTACCCTAAATTTCTTGGTCAGTTAAGTAAATCACCCCATGCCTCCGACCTTAGGCCTCAAGGAAGAAACAATTGAATTTCATCCCCCAAGATTTACTGATCCTAAAATGTGAAGTAAGCTGAAATTTGACCTCTGCTTCTACAGTCAAGGTAACATGACTTTTAGATTATCTTTTTGCCTCACAGACTAGCAAGGTGACAAAGATACTCATCTGTTCTATTTCTGCCAGATACCTTTGTTGATTCTTCTTATTTCCAAACTATCTGAACAGTTACCTGAGTGTTAGCATTCTTTTGTACAGCTTTCCCCAAGGTGTTTTTAATGGATGATTTTTTTTTTTTAGGTAGTATTTTCAAGTATATCTGGTTAGATGTTTCTTAATGGTAGTTACATGACAGTTGCCATCATTAATCTGATCCCCTAGACTTTTGTCACAAGATGCCCCTTGCTACTTGCTGGGATTTTGCCAAATAGGAGTTTAGGATTCTTCTGCTGTGGGTGTTGATTGACTTGTTAACCTTCTCTGTGAATACGCCCATGGAAGACACATTGTAATTTCCATCCTTTCTCAACAGGTCACAGCATTCAGTAAACACTTACTGGCTTGGATAGCTGAGTGCTTGTGAAGCTTCTAAGTCACAAAACTTCTTGAGAAATCAGAGGTAATCTACTAGTAGATTCTCGCTGCATACAACTAAGAGGGTAAATTACCACTCTTTAGTTACCATGGAACTTATTTTAAGCACTCAGTGATTGAACATATTTTATGCACAGGTGCTTTATAGATTGACTCATCTAATCTTATCAATAACCCTGAATGTAGATATTATCATCATTAGTTTATCAATGAGGAAGCTGACACTTGAAAGCAGTACAATTTGCTGAATGTTTGAGAGGTAATGAGTAGCTTAAATAAGGGTTCAAATGTCATATTTTTCAGACTTAATAGCCTTTGCTGCCTGGTGGCAGACCCTGCCCATACTCATAAAGTACAAACAGATTGATACAATCAGTGGATGTGAATCCTAGAAGATTTTGTTACATTATATATATGATGGCACTTGGCTTGGCATTTTTTCTAAAAAACTTTGTTAACCATGTTCATTATTTCCCTAATTGTAAAGATTATAAAAATAAGAAACTGAGGAATAATTTTAGGCAAAAGCACGATTTGTACATGTATGAATATCATTGGAGTTTGCAGAATTCAAATATACCTTGGCTTTAAGTCGACTCAACATCAGATGCGTTGTGGTGTTGGCTCTGCTCAGTGCGGAGGGTCCTGAACCTCCATCTAGCACGTTGTACGTCCTGTCTTTAGTCTTTCCTTCACAGACAGCAAAAAGTGAGTTTAAAGAGATATGGAGACACATCAAATATTCTTATTGTCTAACAGTTTGTGGAAACCCTGGTGACACAGTAGCTAACTGATATGGATGCTAATGAAAAGATCAGCAGTTTGAACCTGACAGCTGCTAGCTCCCTGAAAACTCTGGAGCAATTCTACTCTGCCCTATAGGGTTGCTGTGAGTCAGAATCGACTTGATGGCAGTGCAGTTTTTTGTTTGTTTCTTTCTTTCTTTTTTAGTAGTTTATGGATTTGTTGAATTCTAGGGCTTGAACGCAAATTATACACACATGTACACACACATACACACACGTACGTGTATATATGTGTATCTACCGTCTCCTCACTTAGCAACATGGAGTTAAGTTCCAAAAATTGGGTTGTTAGGCAAGATCAGTGTTATACAAAAATGGAAGATGATTACATGCCTGCCAAGCTGTATCACTGCATAACCAATAATGACATCATCATATAACTGCCAAGTTTCATCATTATACAACTGCCAAGTTCCGCATCATTACACAGCAACCAAACAGCATCGTTACATAACTACCAAACCATGGAGAACCATGACCCAGCAAAGCTGGTACACGGTCTTAGCCGTCCCAGCCAGCCTTACTTCCGCCTCACAGCTCAGCTCTTGTTACTGTCAGATGTACGGCACTGAAGTGAAAAGGAATCAGAGAGCTGGCTTTTTCTATTGTCAGAAATGGGAAGTGTCTGATGATGAGAGCGTTGGTAAATGAGGAGACAGTGTAAAAATATATTATATACATGTGTATATATACATATAGACACCCTGGTGATGCTGTGATTAAGTACTACATCTGCGAACTGTGAGGTCCACAGCTTACATCCACTGGGCACCCCTTGGAAACTCTATGGAGCAGTTCTACTCTGACTTATAAGGTTGCTGTGAGTCAGAATCACTTCCATGGCAGTGGGTTTGGTTTTGGTATATATATAAGTATGTCTATGTATTCCATTTGAATATTTAACTGTGGCTTACATAAGTCGAATTATTTAAATTTGAACAGAATCTCCTTTGAAAAGTGCCCTATGTAAGGTACTTGGTGCTATGTAATCACGTTTGGAATTTTCAACATATTGTAAATTACTACTTGTGCCCCCAGTTGTTATTGGTAGTTTGGGGTAGCACAGCGAACAACTTACAGCAAGTATCACAGGTCATCAAGAAAATTGAATCACATTTGTGTCATGTATTATTACTCGATCATGAAAATCTGAAGAATATTCCGGAAATAGTTCCTTATCATTTATAATAACATCAAAAGAATACATTCTAGATCGTTACATCTTAATTAGCTGTGAAATTTGCTACTTTTTTTTTTGCAACGCCTAACCCTTCCTCCCCTCCATCGTCAATGATATGTGAGGTTAGTGTTCCACTCAAAGACGTCAACAGTAGGTGCAGCTGAATCTATCTGAATGGATATATGCAATGTTATTCTGAAACAGGCATACTACGTGGCAATCCCTTGGCTACTATCGGAGAGTAGTAAGAATAACCTTGAATTGCTATTATTTTCTTAACAAATATTTATATTGCTGCATTAGGACCACTGTCCCTTTATGTTGCAAAGGTTTTAGTGCCATAAAAACAGTTGATATTTGTCTCATTCAAACATTTTAAGAACTATTAATGATGAGAAACTCATCTTCAAAGGAATAGTAGTGACAGAAACTAGCATGAAAATATTATCAGCTTCTGCACTTACATTTTCGTGTTCTTAGATTTGTGTCCTATTTCACTCAGTTTGTTCTATCTCCAATATTTCAAAATAAGCCATCCTATTGTATTTTGAAACTCTAAGATGTCACAAATTGTAGTATGTACCATCATTTTATTACAATAAAACACTGAGGCCAGATAAACCCAGTAACCAGTAAGCAGTTGCCTGGAATCAATTCTAACTCATGACTACACTATGTCATATTATCAGCTGTAAAATATGAGGACTGCTAATGAAGTTGGCGAACTCATCCCACCAAAAGTGCTACATACCTCATGGCTGAATATTACTAGGATCACCTTTGAGGTACCCTCCTTGGAAGCTGTGCACCCGGCACCATCGCCTAGTCTACCCTTCAAAGGAGTTTGGAACTCTTTCAGGAATGGCCATCAGAGTTGTCATCATATTACCCTTGATGTCCTGAATGTCATCAAAACATCTTTTCAGTATTTCCTTTATCTTCAGGTAAGGAAAAAAATCACTGGGGGCCAGATCAGATGAGAGGGGAAGGTATTCCAATATAGTTGTTTGTTTACTGGTTGAAAACCTCCTCACAGACAACTATAGAACTAAGTTCGCAAACTTGCCACCTTGCCCAATGACCATTCCAGAAAGAGTTCCAAAATTGCTTTGAAGGGTGAACTAGGCACTGGCATTGGTGCATAGCTTCACAAGGGGAGTACTTCGAAAGGGACCATAGTGATATTCAGCAGTGAGGTATGTAGCACTTAGAACAATTAAGTTCATGGACTTAATTGTTAGACGTTATATATCCCTACTTTAGAAACATTAAAATGTGCAAATCAACATATCTTTGACTTCATGAATGCAGTATTTCTCTTATTAGTAATTCTCTTTCCCAAATAAAAGCAAAATCCAAGGCCGAAAGCCTTCGCTTGACTTGGTGGATCAAGCTAAGTTTAATTCATTTTAATAAATAAGATGAGTGACTAGAAGCAGGAGGTATCAAAACTTAACAGCCAATTTATTTAATATGGATGAAGCTCTGCTGTGGGTATAAAGGAAAGAAGTAGAATGTAAATTGCTGTCAGAACCCTCAGTATATTTAGCACATTATTCTAACTTTGGATAAATGTGTTTTGTGCTATGGAAAATGCAGTGATGTGGATCTGGAAATCCTTATAGCTATGAAACATTACTAACTACAAAAAAATGTAAGGCAATCTTGATAAACACAAGGAATTCTAAGCAGTAATTGCTTGTGAGCTATATATCTATGGGTTGGATAGATGAGTACATTTGTGAAACGTCTAATTTCTGTGTTGGCCTGACAAGTTTATCTTATTTATTCCACCGCATAGCTCTCCTCTTCTTTGGAAACATAAGCATAAATTCTTTTGCGAAAGAAAATCAAGAACTTTCAAAACAATGTAAACTTTTTGGGGTCACCAAGGTATCTTGGAGTAAATTATTACTGCACAGCTCTAAATGGTACCTAGTAGCCACGAGTAGTTAATGCACCTTTCAAATTGCCTAGTTTAGTCACAGAGAGTAGCAGATTGGTGGACAGGACCTAGATGATAAATTACACATTTTGATGCATTTTCTCAAGTGAATTGGGCTCAGCATTGTCTGAGTAAAATTAATGTCTCACATTTATTACAAACATGTGAAGGCAAAGGTCTACAAATAGTTTCAGAAATCTACAACAAGCTCACTCCATCTACCTAAAAGCAGTGACGACCCGGGCAGATTGTTCCAGAATGCTCTTCCCTGTAAGAATTTAACCTGTCCAACCTTGCAGAGTCTGTGATACTTGCCAGATCACAACCCACGGTGGTATGTCTCCAGGCCATGAATAGCAGTGTTTGTATTTACTGAATAATGTCTATTGCAAAGAATCTGTGAAGTGCTTTGCCTTCTGAAAAGTTTTCCTTTGTTAGTCTTTATGATCTCAGAGAGATTGCATAAATGTCTGGTATCCTACTTATTATTGCTTTCCCTTTGGGGAATGATGAAAGAATCTGGAGTCATTTCTGAATCTTGGAGCTCTGAACTCATACGATCCTTACTTCCAAATACCCTGAAGCAACAAACACCAAAAAGCACCTTGACTTTGTATTCTTACATTTGTACTCTCACTTATTTCTGAATCTTCATTCCATTCAGTATTGTATTTAAGACTAATGTGAACAAATAAAATATTAGATTGTGAGATGATGGAAAAGTGGATTGTATCCCCGTTTCCCAAATATTCAGATTTCCCTCTGGGTGGAGAAGGGAACAGACACCGGAGAAGGCAATAAGAGCTTCAGATTCAGGGTGCTGCTGTTCACCATTTCTCTTCCTCTATGTGTGGTGTCGCTATCAGTGTCCCACAGAGAGGTTCCTCCACTGAGCTTGGTCTCCTACTCAAAATAACAATGTCATAGAGCCACTACCAACCCATGACAGACTTGTAGCATAAATGAAGTTAGCCTTTGTTACTGGGAATCAGTGAGAGGTTCGGCCCTTTGTTACCACAGAAGGAACCCTGGTGGCACGGTGGTTAGCTGTTCACCTGCTAGCCGAAAGGTTGGCAGTTTGAATCTTCGAGCAGCCCCTCAGAAGTCCTAATGGGCAGTTTGCTTCCATCCAGTAGGGTTGCTCTGAGTTGGAATTGGCACAATGGCAATGCGTTTGGTTTGGTTCCCAGTATGTATGATTATTCTACCTGATCCTCACGGACACATTAATGTGCCGGGCACATCAGAGGTGGTCAGGAATACTTGCTGAATGAATGAACTTCTGAGTTTTTGTAGCAGCCATTGTTCACATCTCTTGTTATTTGGGTTTGGTAAATCCTAACTGCCTGTGGGTGAAACTTTTGTTGTTGGGTGCCAACAAGTCCACTCTGAGTCACCACTAACCCATGTGACAGAGTAGAATGGCTGTCACATAGGGCTGTTTTGCCTGCAGTCTCTAGGAAGCAGATTGCCAGATCATTCTTCTCGGAAAGCAGCTGGATGGAGGGTTCAAACCAGCAACCATGCGTTTAGCAGCAGGATGGATTACTCAATAAGCAAAGTAAGCAAAGACTTGCTTGTACATACTTACCGACCTGTAGAGCACAATTTCACCTGTTTTTCAATACTTCAGAGAGATAATAAAACCCGTGTGAAATTGTGTGCTACAGATGAGCATATAAACACAACTGAGCTCGTCCATATTTTGCTTACTGTAAGCCCGTGCATACTTCGCTTACTGGTTAAGCCTCACCTGTTCAGCGGCTGAGTGCTTCAGCTGTTGCCTCCCCAGGGATCTGTTGGTTATAAACGCGGGTAGTAAAAGATTATCACTCTCTCGGCCTGCCCCAACCTTCAGGAACAGGTTCTCTAATTTTTCTCTTTGGGAAACATTTCTTCTGTATTTTACCTTAAGTTTTTCTCTTCTCTTGAGTGCCATTGTTTTGCCAATGGCAAAAAGGCAGGTGTGTCACTAGCGGTCACTTCAAGGCACTGCTATTGGTGATTTTCAGCAAATGCAACATCAAGGACGAGTGATGATACATGTTGAGGACACCAGTGTCAGCACGAAACCTGCAGAGTCCCTTGGCCTTTGTTCTCTCTTCTTATAGTGAGCCAAAAAATAAATGTTAATGAGATGATTCTTTCAGTTTGCTTTTTTTTTTTAATTTTAGTAGATTCACATCTTTGGAGTTAGTCATGAGTTCCTGACAGATGAGCTAAAAGACAATTTAGCATATTCCAGCTAGAACATATTCTCATACTTTTTTTTAAATTAATGATGGGCTAGTGAACTTGTTTTTATAAGCTATGTTTCTACAGTAAAACAATAGGAGAGCATTGTTAAACTATGTATGTAGTGTACCATGTTAGGATGTTGAGAATAGATCTAACTTCAAATCAGAACACAGCTTTGACAATCTAAAAATACTCTGAGCAGTACAATGGCTAATCAATTATGATCCAAACATCAGTGACATCCCACCCACTGCTATCGAGTTGGGTATGGGGGCAGTTCTACTCTGAAATCTAGGGTCACTATGAGTGACATAGTATATGACAATTATGTTGACTTCTTTTTTTAATAATAAAGACTGAAAATATTGGAGAAATGGTATATATAAAATATGTATTTCTACATGGAAGACTAGAAGTCAAAATTATAAGTGTATTACATTTATAACCATTTCAAATATCTGTGCAGGTGCATATACACAAAAACTGGATTGGAATAATTCCAACCAAAAGGGTTGCATCAGGGTTGTCTGATTTGCAGATATTTTTTTTCTTTCAAAAAACTTTTGTATCTGTAATAAAGGTGAAAAAAAATCATGAAAATAGAACTCAATATTTTAAATGTTTGTTTCAGCAGTGATTATACATCATGATGCACTTGATTTCTAAAATTGCTTTCCTAGTTGTATCTATTAGTAATGTATTTGTTGTCTGCATCTTATTTTTTTCCAACTGTGTTGTTCTCTGTTCTCCTGTGAAATTCAGAGGAGTGAAGTAAGGTGAGCGGACTGGATTAAAGAAATAAGAGAAGCACGGATTTTATCATGACTACTTTAGGAATATATAAGGTAATAAAACTCTACAGAGCTGTTTTTACTGGCAAATTTTCAAATAGTGGCCTTTGGCTTAATGCTTCGCTGGCCTAGAGACAGCAAGGCAAGCTTCTGTGCAGTGTCTGTGAATATAAGACCCTACAATGACTGGGGAAATTACCAGTCTGTGTCCTCATTCTATTAGGATCATTTTAAAGACCTGGTGACAAAAGTCCAAATTAAGTTTCCTTAATCCTACCTTACGTAGTTCATAAACACAAAGGCCAAGTCCAAATTCGTAGTTTTGTTTTCTTAATCTGGAAAAGACCTTTACCTTGGGGCTGAAAATATACAGCATATACATGGCCCTTCTTCCTCCTTTATCCCAGGCAGACACTAATAATCTACCACTCTTTCTACTTTACCCAAGGCAGACATGAATAATCTACCTAGCATTTCATGGCAGTGGATTTGTTTTTTTGGTTTCTGACAGATATAAAAAATAAACAAAAAAAACAGACTTGTTGCCATTGAATTGATTCTGATTCACAGTGGGGCTAAAGGACAAAGGAGGACCACCCCATATGGTTTCCAAGGAGGGCCTGGTGGATTTGAACCTCTTGCTGAGCAGCTGTAACCCTTCATCACTACACCACCAGGTTTTCCTGATAAACACATAGCACTCGTTCCTGTTGTTGGTCACCACTGAGTAGGCTCTGATTTCTGGCAACTCTGGGCCTAGCAGAAGAAAAGGTTACCAGGTCCTGGAGCACCTCCGTGATTATTGGCACGTTGGAGTCCTTTGTTGCAGCCACTGTGTAGAGCCTTTCAACACAGAGGGCTTGTCTTCCAGCACTACACTGAGCCACCGTCATCCATACGGTTATCATTAGCCAACTTTTGGAAATAGATTACCAAGTCTTTCTTCTCTGTCTCTCTTAGTCTGCAAGGTCCACTAGACCGGTCTACCGTGGGTGCCTCGGCAGCCAGTGGGAACATCCATGGCCTGGCTTTCACCATCATAGCAACACATTGGTCACCACAGTGCATCAAACTGACAGATAGGATAGGCAGCATCTAGCCCTGAGGAGAGAGTTGACATTCCTATTTGAAGCTGAGGAAACTGAGTCTCAGAGAGAGTATGCAATATGCATACAGGGCTTAGTGGTGGCAGGTCCATGAAATTGGAGTGCAATTCACTGGATCCCTGGCCTACTATCTTTTGCAGAAACTCTATGGGGCAGTTCTCCTCTGACCTCTAGGGTCTCTATGGATTGGACGCGACTCAGTGGCAGCGCATCAAGTTATAAAGAAGCCCTGGTAGCACAGTGCTTAAGTGCTTGGCTGCCAACTAAAAAGTCATCGGTTCCAATCCACCAGCTGCTCTGGAGGAGACAGATACAATAGTGTGCTTCCATAAAGATTTACAGCTTCGGAAGTCTCACGAGCAGTTCTCTTCTGTCCTATAGGGTCACTATGGGTCAGGTGTGACTCTGTGACAAAGGGGTTGGGTGTTTTTTATTTTAGTTTACCAAGCTGTAAAATGATACTCTTTCCCTGAAGGAATTCATGGATGATGTGAAAGGAATCATTTTGGGGTGAACAGCAGTCCTCTTATCTCCCTGTGAACCAGAAGAAACAGGCTCATAAATAATAAAGCACTCTGCATAGCAGCCACCTGGCACCTAAATATTCATCATGTGTATATAAAATTATTTACATAACCATATTAAGGCATTACATAAATGTCAGAGCTTGAGAAATGATGACCCTTGGGTCACTACTGGCCATTAAATTCTACAATCTGGCTATTAGATCAGTGAGTTTTAGACATTCCACTGTTCTGGATTTTCCAGGAATATTTTCCTGGACATTAAAGAATTCATTTTGAGACCTAAAATTGGCAAGCTTCATTCCTATTTATGAAATTGGAGCCACAGTGATTTTTAACTTTTGTCCTCTGCCTTCAGTTCAAATTTTACAGTTTGTCAGCAAGCTGGACCACTCATTCTGGGATTATTCTTCACAGTAGGCAGCAGAGTCAGGCTCATCTGTATGAATGCAATTCTAAGTTTTTACCCTTGGTGACTCCAGTATTTGCTCATTCTCCAGCTCCTTCTGGGAAAACTGACTTTCCTAGGGGGCAGCTTATCTGATTAGGAAGGTTTCTTAGTTTCTCTCCTCCTGGATAAATCATACTCTGAATTACTCCGCTTGCCTTTCTTTCTGTGTGTTTTCTCTTTCATTCCCATTTCATTCCCTCTAGGTATCGTACAGCCCAGCCATGTAGTAAATTCTAGCCTGTTTTCAAAATAAATATGCAATTAAAAAAAGAAATACCAAGAGGGAGGGCAGAATAAAATAAACAAAACCCAGTAAAACCTGCTAATCTTGATTGTACATTTAAAGCTTATTTCAGGGCTAAATCTTTCTTTACATCTATAATTTCACTTCAATGTATGATCTAGCTTACTTAAAAATAAAGGCAAGCAGACTGTCTCAGTTGTTCATTTTAAACAAAATAGCATCTATACACCTCCCGATCTCCAACAATTTGTAGAGCTATGGACCAGTTCCCCAAGTCCTCCACGGCCTCATCAGTAGGAGTTCTGCTAAGCTGACCTTAGCGACTTCAGCACCATTTTCTTCTCTTGTCTCTGTCTTGCAAAGCCATGGGGATGGAAGGGAAATTTTCTGGTGAATGGCACAGTTAGCTCAAGGGGGAACCTTATGAGGTTTGTGCTGGCAAGGAAGAGGAACTCCCATTGGCCAGGCAAGTATGTATGTATTTAGGGTTCTCAGTAATCGGTGTCCACCAAAACATATTACAGTTGACTGAGTTATAATAAGAGATAGACCAGAAAACCAAACCCACTGCTGTCGAATCGATCCCGACTCATAGCGACCCTAGAGAGCAGAGTAGAACTACCCCACAGAGTTTCTGAGGAGTGCCTGGCAGATAGGAACTGTCAACTTTTTGTTTAGCAGCCGTAGCACTTAACCAGTACAAGGCCAGGATTTCCAACAGGAGATACATTGATTTATACATCATTGTTTGTGACAGCCTAACTTCCTTGGGCAACTTTTTGAGCTATTTCATATTTTTAGGACTTTAGAAAAATAATGTTAGATTCTGACAATGTAAAAAAGTGAGATTGACAAATGGTTGTATTTCTCCTTTTAAACTATATTTTAGCCTGAGAATTCTTAGAGCAATACGTGTTTAGAAACCCTGGTGGCCTAGTGGTTAAGAGTCCTGGCTGCTAAGGGAAAGGTCTGAACGGGAGTGAGGTGCTCCTTGGAAATTCTGTGGGGAATCTGTATTCTGTCTTAGACAGCAATTACGAGTTGGAACCAACTCGGTGGCGGTGGGTAATTCAGTGTAGAAGAATTAAAAAAAAATTCCCAATGTGATTGCTGAAATAGAATCGTGAGTAACATTCTTGTAATTTCCGACTGTGCATTTGGAAACCCCGTGGCATAGTGAATGAGTGCTACGGCTGCTAACCGAATGGTCAGCCATTCGCATCTACCAGATGCTCCTTGGAAACTCTGTGGGGCAGTTCTACTCTGTCCTATAGGGTCGCTATCAGTATTTAGTTACATATAAATAATCATATAATTGGGAAGATACACAATCTGCTCTGTCCTTTCTCACTTTGTTATAATAGGTATTTCTCTTTATCCCCGTTAAAAGTCAAGATAGTACTTATCTTTGACTAGAACGGAAAGGGACCATAAAGTAGCTTCTGGGATAAAATGAATAATACGTCTCTTGAACCAGGGGTAGTTACTGGAAGTGTTAACTCTGCGATAACCCAGTGCACTGCAGTACTTAGTATTTGTGCATTTTTCTGTTCTGTATGTTATGGCTCAATACAACACTTAATACAAAATCACACATTAATTGAAAAATGATTTATAATGACTGCATAACATTCCATTAGAAGGCTCTACATGATTAATTAGGCCATTCTCTCTTTGTGAAATAATTTGTTTATCCTTTTTCAATTACATGAGCAGCACTGTTATAACTATACTTATACTTAAATATTAATCTGTCATATTAACTCACTTTTAGAGTAGAATTCTTGGAGTATTTACTCCTGCTTTTAGGAGACATAAAGGAGCCGTGGTAGTTAAAGCACTCAGCTGCTAAGGTCAGAGGTTGGAGGTCCAACTCACCAGCTGCTTTGTGGGAGAAAGATGTAGCAGCCTGCTCCTGGAAAGAGTTACAGCCTTGGAAACCCGGTGGGGCCGTGAATCCGTCCACTCTGTCCTACAGGATCACCAGGAGGTGGGACTGACTGAAGGGCAACGAGTAATGGGTTTAGGAGAAATGCAGCGTAATGTGAGAGGGGGAATTAAGGAGAAGAACTTTTCTGCACTTCTGTTTGTTGATAGAGTAAACATGTGGAACCCTCAAATCTTACAACTGTCCCCGTAACAGAAGGTGTGATTATAAAACTGAAGTTGAGTCCCATGTGGATGGTGCATGGGTGAGATCAACTTTATCCTAACAAAGATGAAGATTCATCTGCCCAGTTCAGTTGTGTAAACAATTTTTGAGCACCAAGTTGCAGGAAGCACCTAGCAAAGTGGGAGAGATGGGTGAAAAAAGATACAGCTCTGCTCTTAGTTAGAAGCAAGAGTTGACTCCCAGAGGAAATGCTTTCAAACCAGGACAGATACAGTATTTTCTTCTAAATTCACAGTTCTTCTGTCTATAAATTGGGACAACAATATCCATCTCAGTATCCATCTCAACTGGGACAACAATACCCATCTCAAAGTGTTGCGGTGAGAATTAAATTAAAAAGCATTAGAAAGCACTAGCTATTCAAAATATTTAACAGTCCATTCATACCAGTATTTTTTTTTAATTTAATATGACTGAGTGAAAATGTACATTCCCATATAAATTTACATGCCCACCTATATGCAGCTTCCACTGCTCTCCCTGCCCGGTGACAGCACACTATTCCTCTCTGCTCCATACATGTCTCATCCTCCCAACAGCCTCCTTTCCCATCCTCTCCACCCACTCCCTTTCCTCCAGCCAGAGGTCAGCAGGATGATATCCTCTAGATGCATAGAACCATAAAGTGCATACGATATATGGTCACTCTGCATCGCCAAGTCCAATCCATTCGTGTCCGAAGAGTGGACCTTCGTTATGATTTATAGGCAAGGGCAACATCAGGGCCAGGGGCCATGCTCCCAGGGGAACCCCAAAACCGCTGGACCATCAATTGAGGTCTTTTAGTGGAGATCTCAGGGTGCACCCCTTTTTATTCTTGTGTTGCCAGTGAGACTCAACTTAGTGAGCTCCATCATGGCTATCACTGGTGGTGGCCGGGCAGCATCGGCTCTTCCGGTCCCAAGTCTATGTAGGCACCCACTCATGTGGGTCTCTCTGTCTTCTGGGTTGTCTTTACTCCATGTCAGTTTGGTCCTCGGTGATCATCCATTCCTGCTGAGTTGAGACCATATGCTGTGCCCTCTGACAGCAGCTTGGCAGCTTTTAAGACCCCAGAAGCCACTCACCAATGTGGAGTGCAGAGAGCCCTCTTAGAAAAATGCTAGTTGTGCCAATTGGCCTCGATTTTGCCTAAGAGCATGGTCCCCTGACCCCTACCCCAGCTATTCTGTCCTTGCAATAGTGGGTTAAGATGGAAGGAGTATTCAAGCTATGCTGAAGTCCACTTAATATTGTTCTTGTTTCTAATGTGTGCTATCACCGATTTCACCCAGCCAGATTTCTAGCAACTATCTAAACTAAACTCTCCCCCACTCTCCCTCTCTCCCTCCCCTCCCTTGCAGCTGTCAAAGAATCTTGTCTTCTATGCACAAGTCTGGTTTTGAGATCTTATCATAGAAGTCTCATACAATATTTGTCCTTTTGTCGCTGGCTACTTTCACTCAACATAATGTCTTCCAGTTGAAACCAGGTTAGGAGATGTTTCCTGGAATCATCATTATTCTTCATCATTGTGTAGTGCTCCATTGAGTATATGGACCATAGTTTACCTATCCATTCTTCTATTGTTGGGCATCTGGGTTGATTCCATCTTTTTGCTATCATGGACTGTGCTGTGATAAACATTCTTGTTCATGTGTTTGTTGGTGAGAAAGGCCTTGATTCTGTAGGATATATTCCAAGTAGTGGAATTACTGGGTCAAATGGTATATCTATATCCATTTTTTTAAGGAAGTGCTAGATTGCTTTCCAAAGAGGCTGGACCATTTTGCAGCCCCACCAATAGTGTAGGAGGGTTCCACTTTCTCCACAGCCTCTCCAGCATTTGTTGTTTTGTGTTTTTTGGATCATGGCGAACCTTGTTGGGGTGATATACATACCAGTATTAACCAGTCAGAGCAAGACTGGTTCAGACAACATGGACCCCTTGCCATCAAGTCGAGGCTGACTCAAAGTGACCCTAAAGACAGAGTAGAACTGCCCCACAGAGTTTCCAAGGAATCCCTGGCAAGTTTGAACTACTTGCCTTCTGGTTAGCAGCTTCAGCACTTAACCACTGTGCCACCAGGGTTTCCAGAAAATGTGGAGACCTCTGTAAGGGTCTGCCTTTCTCGGTGATGCCTCTAGCTGAATACCCTGTGATATAGCACAGGGTAAGTACTGATAATCATTAGTTTTTCCTTTTTTTAAATTCCTCTAGATTTCATCAAATAAAGAAAAATTCCCTCAAACTCCTGTCTAGTGCTTGAATAAAGTTGTTTGGCAGTGAGATATTTGGAGAAGTCAATCCAAGAGCCTTGAGTCAGGTTCCAGCACACTTTCCTTTAACTTTCACGCAACACGAGTTGTTGTTTCTCTTCACGCGTTCTTCATTTCCTCCGTGTTCAACTCTTACTTCTATTGCTGACATCCACTGTGGCTTGTCAGGAGAAAAATTACTGCATCTATTTACTCATGAAGATTGGCAGTGAGTATAAGAACACGTGGGAGATGAAAATGGGGTGTGTCCTTCTTGTTGTTCGGTGCCATTTGGTTGATTTTCAACTCAGAACTTGATGATCTCCATCAGTAAGTGCTTCGAGTCCTCTTCCCTTTAAGCAAGCAAAGTTGTCTCATCTACATATTGAAGGTTGTTAATGAGTCTTCCCCCAACCTTGATGCTACACTCTTCTTACTGTAGTCCAGATTCTCAGACTGTGTGCTCAGCATACAGACTAAGTATAATGAAAGGTTACAACACTGATGCATACCTTTCCAGATTTTAAACCATTCTGTATCCTCTCGTTCTGTTTCAATGACTGCTTCTTGGTTTATGTTCAGATTTCTCATGAGTGTATTACATCCTGAAATGGTTGAACCTCTTCTTTTTGGTGCAGTGACTCTGTGTACTCTTTGCTTTAGGCTGGGTTCTAAGCAAAATGAGTGAAGCAAATAAATACATATATAAAAACCAAAATCCCACTGCTCTTGAGTCAAGTCAGGCTGACACTGACCCTATAGGACAGAGTAGAACTTCGCCATAGAGTTTCCAAGGAGGGCCTGATGGATTCAAACTGCTGACCTTTTGGTTAGCAGATGTAGCATGTTGCCACTATGCCACCAGCTTTCCAAATACATAGAGATTTGTATTAAGGACATGGCTCACGCAGTTGTAGAGGCTGGAACATGGATCAGGCTTGAGGCTTCTCTTGCTTGGCATAGCTATAGGGACTGGCTAACTCAGGATTGGAAGTCAGACAGCAGGACTCTGGCTCACGGGCTTTGAAAACTAAAGAATCCCAAGATCAGCAGGCAAGATAGCAGGTAAGCTGCTAGACCAAGCACTCAGAGCCTGAGGTCAGATGGATAGGAGCCAGCTGCAGGATCCAGAGCAAGGGAAACCTTGTGAGCCTTACCAGAAAGTCTGATATTCCATGCAGGCCACACTCCTATGGGAAACCCCCTTACAGTAGACTAGAATTCAGAATTCAGGATGCTAGTTCCAGAGCAAGCTTTCTTTCTGTGTCAGCTCTGGAGAAAGGTTCCTAGGAGTCAGCAGTCTTCCCTTGGTCTGACAGCATCTCAGCTCAGGAACCTCAGGTCTGAAAGACTTGCTCTACTCCTTGGTGCTGCTTTCTGGATCATCGAGTTCCCCCTGTCCCTCTGCTTGCTTCTCTCTTTTTTGTCTCAAAAGAGTTTGAGTTAAAATGCTCCTTGGAAACTCTGGAGCAGTTCTACTTTGGCCTGTAGGGTCACTATGAGTTGGAATCAACTCGACAGCTGTGGGTTTGGTTTGAGTTTTTAATCTTCTAGATCTCACCGATAAAATTGCCACTAATTCATCTTATTACATCATAGTGATTGGACTTAAAACACTTAAGGAAATCTCATAAGACAACAAAATGGTAGAGAATCACGTGATACTGGGAGTCACAACCTAGCCAAGAAGACAGACATTTGAAGGGGGAGATAATTCAATCCATGACACCCAGCATAGTAGACTATTTGATTGCCTGATTCAAAATGGACAATACCAGTCCTTCTTTACTGGATGCTGTTGTCCACCTTACCTGATGCTGTTAGCATCCTTACCTGATGCTGTTACCCTCCTTACCTAGTACCATTGTCCCCTTTACCTGATGCTTTTACCACCCTTACCTGATGCTGTGACCCTCCTTACCTTCGTAATGGCCATTCTAGATAGAAAGTTCCAAAATATCTTTGAGGGGCGGGCTAGCTGCTGACACTGACACATAGCTTCCCAAGGGGGGGTATTTCGAAGTTGAGTGTAGTGATGTTCAGCAATGACGTATGTAGCACTTATAACAATTAAGTTTGAGGACTTAATTGTCAGACCCCCTTTAACCCTGAACTAGTCCTTAAAAAACTCTCTGAGCCTCAGACTCCTCATCTGTCAAGTTAGGAAAAATAACCTCTATGCAGACTGCTACAGAGATAATGTGTATGACTTATATAGTGACTAAGAGTAGAAATGTAAAAGAAAACTTAATCTTTATTGGTGTTCATAAATAACGTAGAATTTTAGGAACCTGGAAAATGTGGAAAACACTAAAGGGAAACCTCTGTTTACAGTATTTTCAAAATAAATTTCAGTACCAACAGCATCTTGAAAGATTAGATGAGAAGTTTACAGAGCACTGACCTTATGTTAATCATGCTGAAATAATTTGGAAAAGGAGAGTGAGAAGTGTTACATCATTTGAAGAGTGTAAACAATTTTCACTGAGTTCTGCATGTCCCTTGTTGTGTGTATTTTTACAAAAATAAATAAATGTCACTGATCCTCTTCACCGGTACCCACTGACGTCAAGTTGATTCCTACTTACAGCGCACCTATAGAACAGAGTGAAACTGCTCCATAGAGTTTCTGAGGACCACCTGACAGATTCAAAGTGCCGACCTTTTGGTTAGCAGTCGTAGCATTTAACCGTTATGCTACCAGGGTTTCCATATTCTCTAGTACCAACCTAAAAAAGTTAAAATTAGGAAAATATCCCCAAATAAACACTTTTATTAAAAAGGCTTCACTTCCCTTCTAAAGATTGTCTCAAGTTGATTTCACAATAACCCAATTTTAAAATAGAAATGCTTTGATCTCAGCAGGAGTCATTTTCTGTGTGTTCTTGGACAATAGGCAGGTGAATACCTCGGCAACAGCTGCCCCAGTAATCTAAGTATTTTGTATTTCATTTCATCTATCCACCTTTTCATGAAGTTTTACTGGATCAAATATGCATCTCTGCCCCCCATTCTGATCCCGCTAAATTCTCTAAAGGCAAAGAGGGCTTTAATTTGTCAGTGCAAAGCCTAAAGCTAGACATGAGATAGATTAGTGAGATGCTGACATCCTCTCTAGGAAGGATTCAGTTTGCTGTTTTCCTTCCCTCCTAACTCTATAGAGTTAACCAAGAACACACTAGGATTTCTCTGTTTCTTGCCCTTTAGCCTCCAAGACCAAAGCTCTCCCTTCTGTGGCTTGGCTTTGCTCTTCATTGTCCTGCTGTCCTTGTATCCAGAACCACGGGTGGGTCAGCTCTCTCTTAGCTCTGGCCCTCACAGAGTCAGAGCCCAAGTTGGAACTTTGGATGAGGAAAGGAGAATAGTAGCCTGTGTTGCTCTAGTTGACCTTAGAATCTGATACCTTCAGAGATACAGGGATTAGGGAATGAGCAGAAATAGAACAGTGGGCATAAGAGGAAGAAGAGTTGTATAGCCATAGCAGGTTTACACAGAGGGGTGTGGCGGTTGTAGGAGCTTGTCTGTGCACACACATACACGTTTCTCAAGTCCAGGCTCAGATGACTTTAATTTTTGAAAAATTTAATACATTTAAACATAAAAAAACAAAAATTCTCATCACTGGACCAATAAGCAGTATCACAATAAGTGGGGAAAAGATTGACATTGCCAAGGATTTCCTTTTATTTGGATTTGCTGTCAAAACCCATGGAAGCAGCAGTCAAGAAATAAAATGATGTACTGGATGGGGCAACTAAGCGAAAGATGTCTTTCAAGTGTTAAAAAACAAGTGTGACTATGGCCAGATGCAAGCCAAGGTGTTTTCAATCATCTCATGTGACTATGAAAGTGGGAGAAAGAATAAGGAAGATGGAAAAAGAATTGACATCTTGGAATTATCGTGCTGGAATAGAACACTGACTAGATGCTTATGGACTACCTGAAGAACAAACAAATCCATCTCAGACAAAGTGCAGTCAGAATACTCTTTAAAAAGGAGGAAGGCAAGACTTCATCTCATGTGCTTTGGAGATGTTCTCAGGAAGGACAAGTCCCTGGATAACGATATCATGCTTAGCAAAGTAGAGGGTAAGGAAGATAGAGAAAGCCCCTCAATAAGATAAACTGATGCAGTAGCTGCAATAATAGGCTGACACACAGCGAGGACTGTGCAGCAGGCTCAGGACCTGGCAGCATTTTTGCTATTGGATGGAAGTAGGGTGTCTCTGAGACATAAATGACAGGATGCCACCTAACAATGACAACAAATCTCCTCACTTATTGACTATCTTTTTATCCCACACTTTGCATTTATGACAATAGTGAAAAATATGCTGCCTGACTAAATTGCACGTTAACAACCAACATCTGGCAGCAGTGAACACTGGTGTGCAAGGCAAGAGTGACACTTGTTGTGACGGTTAAGATTATGTATCAGATTGACTGGGCCTCGACTCTCCATTTGGCAGTTATGTAATAATGCAGTCATCTTCTGTTTTATGATCTGATGCTGTCATCCTCTATTTTCATGTAATGCAGAAATTTGGATAGCAACCTGGTCTTTGGAACCTAAACATATTGATAAGTGAGGAGTATGTATACTTGTTGTGGTTAGATCAAGTAATAATATTGTCAACTTGCTCACCATGTCCCTGGAAATGTGCTAGCTCTTTTACATTCATTATCACACTTAAACCTCTCACTCACCCTCTAAGGCTATTGTTACTTGCTGTCAAGCTGGCAGAAGGATAAAATGCTGCCAGACCTGGTCATGTTCATGATTATTAGCATGCTTGAGTCCATTACTGTGGCCCCTATGTATCTGAGTATTTCCAACCTAAGGGACTAGCCTTCTAGCACTATGTCAGACAAGAGTCTGTTGTTAGTCACAGGTTTTCATTGGCTGATTTTTGAAAGAAGAATGCCAGACTTTTCTTCCTAGTCTGTCTTAGTCTGGAAGCTCTGCTGAACCCTGCCCACCATGACGACCCTGCTGGTGTTTGCACTGTTGGCAGCATAGCCCCCAGCACCAGAGCAACACGCAAACCATGACAGTGCAACACGCTTACAGACGGATGGTGGTTCTCTGAAGTAGGACTATTATTATCACTAGTTTACAGAAAAGACAGGCTTAAGTTGCTTATGTAGCTCAAACCAAGTGAGCAGTGGATTCCAGATGTTGATCCCGGTATTCTGACTCACGAGTCTGAGCTTGAAACCACGCTGCTGCATTCCTTTTTAACTTCATCCCAATAAGTCTCTATTAAAAGGGACAGCATGTGGCAACCAAGTGGGTGCACACATCAGGCTGATGGCAGGTCTGACCAGTACTTGAATGCTTTCCTTCTGCAAAATTTTCTTAGCATAAAAACTGAGACACAGAAACATAACCAGGCTGCCTTAGGCTGGGTTTTCTAGAGAAGTGAAACCAGTAACATGTGTATGTACAAGGAAAGATTTATATATATATAAAGTACAAGGAAAGATACATATATATAGATAGATACATATATATGTATGTATCTCTCTCTCTCTATATAGATACATATATTGGAAACGGCTCACGCAATTACAGAAGCTGAACATCCCAAGTCCTGGCACAAGTCTCACGTGGCCATGGGAGCTGGTGAACCCAAGGTCAGCAGGTCAGGGACCAGAGTTCTAGATCATCAGTTGTGTAAATTGGCTAATCCCAAGCTGGCGGCAAGACAGAGCTGCAGAGGCTGGTAAACCCAGGACCAGCAGGTCAGGGAGCAGGATTCTCAAGTGCTGGCTGTAAGGGCTGATGAAACCAACAGCTGCTAGTTCAAGTCCAGGAACCAGATGCCAGAAGAGAGCAGGAATTGCTGGCTACGTCAGTGGACCTGTGGTAGGTGGTGGAAGGCAGAGAGAAGAGAGCTGAGGGATGGGAAGCCACCACAGGGCCCGCCCCACCGCTTACTACAGCAGCCGAACGTAGAGCAGCCAAGTTGACATAATCCTGACTACCACACAAACTTTCCCAGCTGATCTTCTCACTTTTATTTTCTCTCCCATTCAAGCTTATCCTGAGTGTCACTGAGTTGATCCCAACTCATTTCAGCCGTGAAGGACAAAGGAGAGCTGCCCCATAGAGTTTCCAAGTAGTAGCTGGTGAATTCCAACTGCAGACCTTTTGGTTAATAGCCATCCTGTTAACCACTGGGCCACCAGGGCTCCCTAATATTACAATTCTTATAAAAAATAATTTGGATAATGCAAAATAAGCCAATAAACACTCTCATCATTAAATTCTTCTGTAAGGTGTCTTTGCATGTAGCTAGAAATTGGGTGAGATTTCAGTGTTTCTTCTAGAGAACACGGATTTGACAGGATGGTCTTATGTATTATGGTTCCATTTTTACTTATTAAAAATTGAATTAATTAACAATATGTTAGTAATAAGAACTTTGGGTCCTGTTGAGGTATTCCTTTTATTTGAAAGCTGTGATATCTGTATGAAGTTGTGATTACTTTAGTTGTCCACCCTCCCATTGATAGAATGAAAATTAAAATGTTGAAAAAAGATCATGGTGTTTGTAAGTTCACTTTTACATATGGGTGATGAACTTCTCCTCTGAATTAATTTTTATTACTCTTATAAGACTGATTGTTTTTTAAATTTACATTTTACTTTGTTTTATAAGCTGTTTGTCTTATTTTTCTTCTCTGTTATCAAAACTGCTATTTCTTTTTAGGTGCTACTTGGCATTGATTTAAAAAAATGTAGTTGCCTGTGAGTAGATTCCAACTCATGAGAACTCCACCTGTGTCCAGGTAGAACTGTGCTGCATAGGATTTTCTGTGGCCGAATTTTTGGAAATACATCTCCAGACCTTTTTTCCAAGGTGCTTCTAGGCAGGCTCAAACTCCCAACCTTTCGTGCAGGAGTCAAGCTAGTTAATAGCCCTTTGCACTACACAGGGATTCCTGGCATTGATGAGGCCTTTAATGAATATGGAAACCCTAGTTGCATGGCGGTTAAGTGCTATGTCTGCTAACCAAAAAGACTGGCAGTCCAAATCCACCAGGCACTCCTTGGAAACTCTACAGGGCAGTGCTACTTTGTCTACTAGGGTTGTTGTGAGGCGGAATCACTTTGACTGCAATGGATTAAGGTTTTCTCTGTTTTCATAGATAAATATTCCCCTCGAATCTTCCAAGGGAAACCCTGGTGGCATAGTGGGTTAAGTGCCATGTCTGCTAACCAAAAGGTCAGCAATTTAAATCTGCCAGGTGTTCCTTGGAAACTCTATAGGGCCATTTTACTCTGACCTATAGGGTTGCTATGAGTCAGACATGACTCGATGGCAGTCGTTTTTTGGGTTTTAATCTTTGGAAACATAGAGCACGGTGGCACAGTGGTTAAGAGCTCAGCTGCTAACCAAAAAGTTGGCAGTCCAAATGCACCAGCCACGCCTTGGAACTTGGGTGGTAATTCTACTCTGTCCTGTAAGTTGGAATTGAGTTGATTGTAATGACTTCATCTTTTATTTTAGTCTTCCAAGAACAACCCTGGTGGCAGAGTGGTTTAGCACTCAGTTGTTAACTGGAAGATCAATGGTGCAAACTCAGCCAACCAAAGTTCTTGATTGTCTTGAACTTTGTACCACAATTGACTATTTGTCAATTTAAAATCAGAGAGATTGTCGTGGATTGAATTGTGTCCCATTAAAAATGGGTGTAGCAATTTTGCTAGGCCATGGTTCCTGATACTGTGTGGTTGTCCTCCAGTTTCTGATTTTCATATGTTGTAAGTCCTAATCTTTGCCTGTGCTTAATAGGGCAAGTCTGGATTATGTTAAGGAGGATTAGGGTGGGGTAATAACACCCTTACTAAGTGTAATTTCCTTGGAATGTGGCTTGTACCACCTTTCATCACACCAGAGATAAAAGGAAAGGGAAGCAGAGAGTTGGGGGCCTCTTACCATCAACAAAACGTGCCGGGAGCAGAGCATGTCTTTTAGATATGAAGGTCCTGTGCTGAGATGCTCCCAGACCAAAGAAAGAGGAATGCAATGCAAGGGCCTTCTTTCAGAGCTGACAGAGAGAGAGAAAGACTGCATCCCCCTAAAGCACCCTGAATTTGGAATTCCAGCTAGCTGGACTGTGAGAGAATAGACTTCTCTTTGTAAAAACCATCCAGTTATGCTGTTTCTGTTAGAGCGGCACTAGGTGATTTAAGACAGAGACCAAGCACATTATCTCATGTATTTTGAATGTAAAGACTATAATTTGCTTAGTATAAAACTGAATTTTTTCTTTTATATAAAAGTCATAAAAACTGACCTCCAGAACACTGAATTTCCTTGTTTACCTCAGCTGGTTACCTGACCTGAAGCTATCATCCAGATGGAATTTCTCCAGTACTGGTTTTGTCTCAATCTATAATCTATCTGTAATACTAACTGAATCGAGGTAGCTATGAAAATTGTTTCAAATATGCACAGATATTATTTCCCCCAAGACAACATTATAGAAATCCAATTTTTGTCAACTGGCGTGGAAACATTGCCAACAGTTTTTGTATGATGTTTTAAGCTTTAAGTAGGGCAATGTGTGTGTTAGTAATATTTTTCAGAAGTAAACCATAGATAAGTTTTCATACTCTTGATGATTAAGGTATCAGTATTTGAGAGAGAATCTTGTATGCATTTCTAATAAATTAAAAATGTACTTTGGGACAAGTACAGGCAGAAAGCTCCTTAGAAGCAAGAATGGCAAGACGACATCTCACACACTTTGGGCATGTTACCAGGAAGGACTGGCCCCTGAAGGAGGACATCATGCTGGGTAAAACAGAGGGTCAGCGAAAAAGAGGGAGATCTGCAATGATGTGGACTGACTCAATAACTGTGACAATCGGCTCAAGCATAGCAACTGGAAAGATGGCACAAGACTGATCAGTGTTTCATGAGGTTGTACATATGGTCACTGTGAGTCGGAACCAACTCAAGAGCACATAACAGCAAACAGTTAAAAACAGCATCTATTTCAGGCCCTGTCTGCATAGAGTAAGGTAAATTAACTTGTAATATAATACAAAGTAAGTGTATTCTATAGTCCTCTCTCTTAAAACATCAACTATTTAAGGCAAATACTGAAACTCCTTTTCTTCTTCAACTCTTCTCTCCCAACTCCACACCAGGTGAGCATCCATGTTTACTTAGGAACAATGTAGAGTCCCTGATGTGGCACAAGAAAAAGGGGAATGTAGATCTAGAACTCTATTAAAAGACCAGGCTTGATGATGCGACATCCTGGAGGGTCCCTTGAGAACATTGGTACCTGGATTTGCTGCTAGCCTGAAGCTGAAGTACTAAAGCTAACACGTCAGACAAAGATGGGACTGGACTATGGGACATCGAGTGATGCAGGTGGTGTGTGTACTTTGTGGTTTAGTATACATGTGAGGCTGGCCAACTGGTTCTTCTCTAGAGGAGAGAGGGGAGGGTAGAGAGGAGGGGACAAGTGCTGGTTGAGTGGATACCAGAAGTATAGGGTGGAAAAGAAGAATGTGCTGTCACAGGGTGAGGAAAGCAGATAGAGTTGTGTAGAGACGTGTGTTTGGAGTTTTATATGGCAAACTGACTTGGATTGTAAACTTTCACTGAATCACAGTAAAAATAATTCAAAAAAGCTTACTTAGGGTTCTTGATAACCAGGCTTCCACCTACCCTTGCAGACTATTTCTCTTTACTCCCATCTGTAGATGGTGACTTACTGTCTCATGGGGTGACCGCTATGTTTCCTTTCCTTGTTGTACCTCCAGTGGGAGGAGATGTCTTGCCTCACCCAAATGGATCCTTTCCTTTCTCAGGATTCCATTCAAATCTTTGAAAGAGAAATCTGCTTTGCCTCCTTTTCTTCTCCTTCTGTTTAATATAACCCTTAAATCCATTGCCATAGAGTCTATTCTGACGTATAGGAACTCACAGGACTCAGTATAACTGCCTTCGTAGGATTTCCAAGGCTGTAAATCTTTATTGAAGCTGACTACCACATCTTTCTTCCATAGGGCCACCAGTGGATTTGAACTGCTGACCTTTCTCAGTTAGCAGTCAGGCACTTAACCACTGTTCAGTGTTGACAAGGTTGAATATATATATGGTGCAGTTTGGACTTCTTTTTTTATAACATCCTCCCAGTGATGAGGAATAAGCCAAGAAGTAAAATAGCAAATAATCAGACCAACCCCTCTCTAGCCCATGAAAGACATCAAGAACTGTCCTTTCTGACACTCTTTGCTGAGCCAGGATACCACCTTGGACTTCTCCTGAAACAGCCCAGGTAATAGAGTGGTAAAACCAAGGTCTGGAAACTTCTGTTTCTAGTTACATTTCTTAACAGTTATAGGTTCTATTTCATCATTCAAGGTAAGATGATATTTATGAAAACATGTTGTGAACTTTAAGTCCACTTATAGCTCTTAGATGTCATGGATGGGCCATATGATATCCTTACAAGCTGTTATTTCAGCCTTCTGCTGAGACAAAGCTAGTGGTGTCCTGGGCTAATAACCAGCTGTCTAGGAAATAAACAAATAAATAAACAAAGCACTGACTTAGAGCTTTTGCCAATTCCCTTGGTATAAAGACTTTTTAAAAGCAGATTTGAAACTATCAATGGGATGTCAATGAATATGAACTTGGGAAGAGGTGCTTAGTAACACACTGTTATACAGTATTCCTACCATACAGATAAAATCCGTGTAAGTAACCTCACAAACAGAGTAAATAACCTCAAGAACATGTTGTTGTTAGGTGCCATTGAGTCGGTTCCTACACATAGCGACCCGATAAGTCAGAGTCGAACTGCCCCATAGAGTTTCCAAGGAGTGCCTGGTGGATTTGAACTGCCTACCTTTCTAGTTAGCAGACATAGCCCTTATCCACTATGCCACCAGGGTTTCCCTCAAGAACATATAAAGTAGTAAAACAATTAGGAAGTGATGAATTTTGTGTGTTCATTATATTTTATTTTTAACATGACTTATTTAATTGTGAGTTTGTATCATGTAATTCATAATAGTGGCTGTCGATTAAAAAAAGAAAATAAACCCTGTCACCATCAAGTCAATTCCAACACACAGTGACCTTATAGGAAGGAGCCAAGCTGCCCTATAGGGTTTCCGAGGAGCAGTTGATGGGTTCAAACTGCCGACCTTTCGGTAGCTGAGGTTTTAATCACTGTACCACCAGGAGTCTGTTTATATCAAAAGGCCCACCGAATTCCTGATAATTTATCAACTGTCTGACAGGAGAAGGTAGAAATGCATTCAAGCACACCTCTGGTGGCATGCATAGTTTCCTCTCCAAATATGTTAGTGAACGAGCAGCCTTTGACTGTGTAATATCTTCCTTTGTTTACACACAATAAAAACTTAATCACTGTTTTCATTTAATGAACTGTGGTGTTGAGGTTGCTGAGGTATTTAAACTATGTATTTATTGAAAAACTATTTCTCGCATACACACAATTTACCATCTACATTCTTAAGCTAGGAAACCTTGGTGGCATATTTGTTAAGAGCTATGGCTGCTAACCAAAAGTTTGGCAGTTTGAATCTGCCAAGTGCTTCTTGGAAACTCCAGGGACCACTTCTCCTCTGTCTTACAGGGTTGCTGTAAGTCTGAATTGAATCAATGGCAGTGAATCTGGTTAAGCTAAGACAGGGGACAATACATCACGTGGCTTAAAACATTTTCTCAAATCTCCTGAAACTACGGCTCAATAACAGCTGAATGTGTATTTGTGAACTTCTTGGAAGATTGTCTGCCAGCGCTTGTTTGATGACCAAGAAGCTCTAGTCGAAGTTCACTTTCAATTTATTCAGCCTCACAAAAGGTGAAGAATCTAAAAACCAGTGTCAGTTTACTTTCCTCGTCTATTCAACTTCCTCACCCCTACTTCTTGACTCCATTACTCAAGCATGCTGGGTACAGGGACCTTGACACAGCAGTCCTCTGCATGACACACTCAGTCATCTCTGAGCCTGGGTGGAATGGGCCACCAGTTAACTCGTGCCTAGGAGTTCTCCTCACACTGTCAAGTAATTCTCACATTTGTAGAAGTCAGACTCTCATCCTCATTTTACGAGGCAGGAAATGGGTTCACACATATTAGCTCTCTTGCCTAGAATCACTTCAGCAATAAGGATAGAAGCCGGCAAAACTCTTGTTTTTTCTACACCCTGACTTTTTTCCTCCTTCACACACCACACGGATGTCTTGGTACATTTTTTGGTATCATAGCCTCGAGAATCTCTTTAAAAGAAAAGGAGAAGAGGTACGTGGCATATTATACAGAAGTCTACTTTTCAAAGAAAAGTTGCCATAACTTTATAATTTTGCCATCTCCTTATTTAACCATAATAAAAGGCTGAATGGGTGTCTTGGAGTTGGAAAGCAAGAAACTACAAGATTTGCCATTCCTTCAAAGTGGCGGGGTATAGCCTTCCCTTAGGCATAGTAGCTGTGAACCAGAAGCAAAGGCAACCCTAACAAGACTTTCTTCTTGCTTAATGTGTTATTTTATGTAAACATTTCTATCACTGAAGTTAACAACATTATTTACTTTTTGATGCAGAAATCATACCACCATACATATAACACCAAGCAAAACTGCAGAATCCCTTCTGAGAATTCCAGTGTAAGCTGAAAAAGAAAGGGCTCTGTCTGATCCCTTCACGACTGAGGCAACACAATTGTTGCTAAGAGTTGGACTCCAGAGTGTGAGATTCATTTTTCCAAGAGTTTCTTAAAGAGGAAGAAAGGGATGAGGGCAAGACAGTAGAATCTATTTGCAGTCCATCATCTGGAAATCTTGCTTAGTGGATAAAAACCCTATTGAAATGAAACAAAGGCCTGAGTTTGACAAATAAAGCCCTGATGTGTATCCAGATTTTATCTCAAATGGCATAAGAAGATTTGCAACTTCTTCAGAGATCTGTTTCCGAAGAATTATCTAGAGAACAAAATCATGTGAAAAGGCAATTTTCAGTGAAAATAAAGAACAAGAACCACAGCTGAGACGTGAGTTATGATTCGCTGACCAAAGTCATTTATGAGGATGATCCTAGAGGCTCACACTAAGAAAGTTCTCCCTTTGCGGGAACCAGTAAGCCAATGCCCAGCTGTCAAGAGAAACACAGTGTGACCAAGAAAGTAGACATGGGCAGAGAGCCAGGCCTCAAACCCTCCATGCCAGCAGCCTTCTGAAGGCTTTCTTCTTTGGGGAGAAGGTGTTCTATTACAATCCTCAAAGTAACCAATAGACTCCACAGCCAGAAAGGGGCTCAAGCCTGTTGTCTTAGTCATCTAGTACTGCTATAGCGGAAATACCGCACGTGGATGGCTTTAGAAAAGAAAAGTTCTATTCTGGCCTAGTCCAGTAGGCTACAAGCCCAAATTCAGAGCAGCAGTTCCAGGTAAAGTCTTTGTTCTCTCTGGAGGAAAGTCTTTATTGTTAGTCTTCCCCTGGACTGGGAGCATCTGAGACTCGGGGACCCCAAGTTCAAAGGGTGAGCTGGGCTCCTGGCACTGCTTGTTTCCTGCTGGTCTGAGATCTCCAACTCTCTGCTTGCTTCCCTTTCCTTTACATCTCAAAGATTGCCTCAAGGCACAATACAATCTTATACATTGAGTCTTGCCTCACCAACGCAGCCTCTGCCCATCCCCCCTTATTAACATAACAGAGGCAGGATTTACAGCGGAGAGTGTCATATAATACAGGGAATCAGCATCTAGCCAAACTGCTACACACATCTGTGGTGGGTGGGGAGGCAATTTAATCCATAACACATGTGCATCAGGAACTACAGGCCAACCTCCTGCACACTTTTTATTTTAAAGATCATGCGATTTCGTGTTAAGGATCCAAAGGAAGGAGAAGTAAGGATGATGGAAAAACAGAAGTGGCTTTACATTCCAAGTATGATTTGATGTCAGGGCAGAAAAATAAGATTTGTAATGAAAAATGAAATAAATTCCTGTTCATTTTTATATTCTTCCTTTCCGTGGCCAAATTTGGCTTGTTAATTCTCTTCCAGGACAGATAAGGCCTTTGGGAATTTTGCAGACATTTCTATGTGTTTATAAAAAGGGATACACCTAATAATTTTTTTGTGATTGTTTTCATAGATTGGATAAGTGTTATAGTTGTTTAGTCTAGTTCACAGTAATAATAGAAAAATGTAGTACATACAGAGTACTCTAGAATTTAATTCCCCTCACCTCCTTACAAGCAGTTAAGAAAATATTAAAATATTTCTATTCTAATTTACAGCAAGAAAACTGAGACAAAGATCAATTCACTTGTTCAGAATCAGAGTGGTTGTTGTTAGGTGTCTTTGAGTCAGTTCCAACTCACAGCAACCCTTTTGCAATGGAGTGAAACACTGCCCAGTGCTGCCTAATCCTCATGGTCATTGTCACACTGGAGTCCATTGTCGGAGCCACTGTGTTGATCCATCCTCTTGAGGGTCTTCCTCTTTATAAGATGCCCCTCTACCAAGCAACAATAATGAGGATCCTGTATCTTTTGTCTTCAGCTTCTCTGCCACACGGCCTTTTTTGGACCAGGGACTGAACTTGTAGAGACAATAGAGTTGGGTCATTTTCTTCTAGTGGTACTTGGTTCATGCATGTTGATATAATGGGCAGATTTACAGTGAATGTGCTGTGTATTTTTTTCAAACATTGTTGGAAAACGGGATGGCATTGGCTGTGGGCTGAAAGATGATTATCAGAGCCTTTTTTATGGGAAGTCTGAATCACAAATGATACATCTAGAAGATCACGCAATTGTTGTTTTAGCATCATAAATAATTGGCATATTAAGATTCTAGTGTGTGTAATTTTAAACTGTAAATTTGCTTGGGGAAAATGATACACTAAAGTTTGGAAATAGAAAACACACCAAGAGAATAATGGTTCAATGATGGGAAAAAACAATTTGAAGTCACTAAAAGCATATATCCAAATAAAGTTTATGTCGTTTAAGTACCCCAAATATAACATTAATGAAAACACAAAACTACATGTACAGTATTATCACAATTTTTATTACCCCCCTCCCACAAATACTGCACAGCTCTGTATAATACATGGATGATACAACCAAATTTGGCCACTAACTGAAAAGTTGGACTTGGAGTCCACCCGAAGGTACCTTGGAAGAAAGGACTGGCCATCTTCAGAAAAATCAGCCATTGAAAATCCTATGGAGCTCAGTTCTACTCCAACACTTAGAGTTACCATGAGTTGGAATTGAATCAATGGTGGCTGGTTTGTGTGTGTGTGTGTATGTACACATCAATATATGTACGCATGAATTTGTCATTGCAAGGAAATATGATTGAAAACCACACTATGTTAATAGTGTGATTTTCTTTCTTCTTTATGATGGAGCATGGTTGACTGGCGGACCATTTCGGGAGCTACTGTACCATGGTGGCTATCCATGGAGCCAACTTCTGGCTCCAATTCCCCACTCCATCACTTACTGTGTCTCTGGGACACATGAAGCCTTTGTTGCAGTGTAGATAAACTAGAAATACTACCAGTGTCTACCTTCTGGATTGCTGTCAAAGTTGAAACAGACAATGTCAATTTACAACAAATAGTATAGTAACTGTACACCCTAATCCCTGAAACATGGCAATTGTTTATCACATTTTCTTCTTTTTAGACTTTTCTGAATTGATGCAATTTTCTAAAACAATGTGTCTTTCCTAATTAGGAAGTAAACATGAAAAAGCTTTTTTTTTAAAAAAAAAAAAATTTGAACTATTTTAACAACATTTGCAAACATTGACTTGGAGGGGCAAAGGGTAATAAAGTGAGGTACTGGCATTGGGCCTCATTTCATCTATTGTAATCCTAACAACAATTAACAACGGAAGGCATTCTTTCTTCCTGCATTTATAAAGGAGACCTATAAGCTGGGCCAGCTTTTGGCTGGTTGTAAGGGTCAAGAGAAGTCCCTGGGTGGCTTGAATAGTTTGCAGCCAGAAGGTTGATGGTTCAAACCCACAAGTGGTGTCATGGAAGAAAGTCCTGTTGATCAGTTTCCATAAAGATTATAGTCAACCCTATGGAACTCTGTTCTACTCTGTGACATGCGAGTTGGTGGGAAAAGCAGACACAATGCCAAGGCAGCTCACAACAATGACAATAAGGATTAACAGATAAAATTCTAACGGAGGCTTCCTGTTGTAAAACCCGTATTCATTCCAATACTCCTCCCTTTTCTTGTCTAGTACTCCTGAGAGGGCAGCTGCCTACCGTCAGTGCTCCCACTTCCAGGGTAGTTGACAGGAAAAAAAAAGGGGAGGTCTGAGACAACGAGTGAGAGAGTAAAGGGTGCAAAAAAGCAGGGAGGGAATTCAGAAAGAAGGTCTAGTGTCCTGGGTAGTCAGAGCAGGAAGAAGGTGGCAATTGCGTTAGACCCTGTGGGATCAATATTAATAATTCACGTTAAAGGGATATGCCCATAAAGGCGTGGGACTGAAAAGCCAGTAAAGTGGCAGCATTTCCTGCCCTACAGGTCTCTAAGAGTTATTTTTTTAATGACCGGAAAAAAAAAAAGTTTAAATGCTTCTCTAGCTTTGCCACTAGACTTTCATCGCCACCCTTCCCCGGACTTTTATTATGGCCTTAAAATATTTCCCAGGCGTTTTTGCCACTTCTACCCAGTGACAGAATACGGAAGGGGGGAAGGCAGTGTTTGGTGGAGGAGTGCATATGCAAACGAAGGACTCAGGAGCATCTGAGAATACAGTTCCAGGACCTCCCAGCCCCACAAATCTGCACCGTGTGTTGCAGCGCACAACGGCTTGTGCAGAAATCCCGTCAGGGTTCCCTACCCCGAGCAAATGATTTCCAGTCCTATCACTGCGCAGAGTCCCCCCCGGAGCGCGCAGTTTAGTGGCTGCCGTCACCCTCAGAGCTCTTTGCAGCTGAGAGATTGTTTTAATTATAAAATGGAGAGCAATTTAAGAGAACCAAGGGGAGTGTGGCTTCCACTAGATAATAAGCATAACGCTTAATAGGCACGAATTGATTCCGAGACCTTGATTCTCTCATTCACCGATGTAAAAAAGGGTGTGAACTCGCTGGGGACATATTTGAAGACAAAGTGGTTTGGAGTGGCCTCTTGAGAATCTCTAAGGTCCTTTTGATGCTAAGATTTTATAGTAACAACTACCATTATCTAAGTACCTATTATGATCTGAATTTCCATTTATTTCTTTATTCAGTAGATATTTATTAGATGCTTACTCTTTCTTAGGCAAGGAAAATATAACAGTGAACAGAAATGGATAATCCCGACTCCAGGATGGCTTGCAGGGTAGTGGGAGGGACTAATAATTATAATAAGTGTCATAATGAAGGAGAATAATGTAATAGTTGACGAGTGTCACGGGGACATCATGGGGCACTTTGACCTACTCAGCTGAATCAAAGAAGGTTTCCACCAGGAAGTGACGACTCAGCTGAGACAAGATGAAGGAGCAGGCAGTAACCAGAATCCCAGAGTGAAGAAACTGTGGCAGGATCGGGGGTCTCAAGCTTCCAAGAAGGCTAGCTGGGCTGCAACAGAGAGAGCAAGGACGAGGGTGGAAGCAGGCGAGGCCACAGAGAACAGGACTCATGCAGGACCTTCTGCAGCAACCCATGATCACAAATCCTCGTCTAGCTCTGCGACTCAGACAAAATCCGTGTCTTACAGAAAAGGACAATGAAGCTCTAGAAACTGAGAAACTGGTCGGTGGCCCAAGGTCAAAGAACCGGCAGGTGCCAGAAGTGGGAACAGAACAAGAGCTATCTGCTTCCAGAGCCTGAATTTTCAGCTGATTCCTCCAATAACTTGTGTTACTACAGTGACACATTTTCCATAGATGACCCCTTGGAATGACCTGTTACGGATGACTTTCTTCTCTGGTACAGGGTTCGCTGTCCCATTGCAGTTTTTACCTCTCTGACCACAGGGAAGAATTTGGCTCTGCTCTCCTGGCTAAGTATTTTATCTGAAGTAAATTAGCCTGATGTCAGATAATATTTCCTTTACATTTTCTGATCAAAGTTAGCAATATTGTGTGCTTTCTTGGATGACTGCGATAGTGTTTTTTATTCAGGATAACCAGTTTTATTATTTTATTCACCTAAGACTTTGCAGACAGTTCCTGAGTTATGAATGTGATCCACTCTTGAGTTTGCCTTCTGGTCAAAATTGTAGGTAGATTGGAACAGGTGCATGTGTTTCTTATTTAGCCTTACTTTAGTGCAAGCAAAAACTAGAAGCTTTTTCTATGATTGAAAATCTGCATGTACAGCAAGTGGAGGTGTTTGTGATGAAGAATTTGTTTTAAGCAGGGATCAATTCAACTGTTTTAAAGTGAGGGCAATTTAAATAGCATTCAAGGGCAAGTTGAAGTTACCATGTTGGACACTGATAACCCAGTATTATTAACCCAGTACAAGAACATCGGTTGAAGCGCTCTACTAAAGCACATTGCACGAATCACCTTACTGAGTCTCTTACTCCCTGTTTACAAATAAGGGAATTGAGTCTTATTGAGTTTAAGTGACTTAACTAAAGTCACAGTTTACCAATGACAGAAGTGAAGTTTAAACCCAGGAAACCTGTCATGCTCTAAAACGGCATTTTTAATATAATGCTTCAAAAATTCAATTTTTAAAAGACAATTTTTGTTCTAAGAGAATTGGTGAAATAAGATTTTAAAAAAGCCATTAAATCGACATGACAATATGTACTGTGATTCGATAATAATGCAATTCTTAAACAAGGAAAAACTTACCAGCGAAGATTCTCTGTGGTTTTGACATCAGTTATGGATGCTTTAAGGAAATCAGTGTGATTTCCTAAATGAATGTATCAAGTGGAAGGTGCAAGATGGTTCTCTTAACAGAAATCGCTTATTTCCCACAGACGAGAAGCTAAACCAACCGCAGCTGAGTCCCATTCACCGCAGCTCCACCCATGTGACAGTAGAATTTGCTCCACAGATTTTTGCAGTGGCTTCTTCTTCAGAAGGAGTTTGCCGGATCTTTCTTCCTAGTTGCCACTACACGGTCTGTAGGAGAGCATTTAACCGTCTGCACTATCCAGGAACTCCTCCCAAAGATGAAGGACACGACTATTTTGAGAGGGAATATCAGAAGTCAGGGGGTGGTAGAGGAAGGAGTCGAAGAATGATCTAGTCTTGGGAATCTTTCAAAATTTGCACGCTTGTTTCGAAATTGCTTACGGAAACACGGAGGGAAGAAGGAAAGCATTGTTACGCCCAACTATCCATGGGACAACATGTTAATTGTCGGAGTGTTGCATATCTTCCTTTCTGAAGAAGAAAAGTTTTCCGTAAGAGTGCGTTTACACTGAAATTCTGAAACCTCTCCCAAGAGCCTATCATATCCACCCTGTCAAGTCTCACTTGTGGAAATGAGTGGGATTTGAAAACTACTGAGTGTGCCGTTACATTTTCCATTTATGTTCACTGAAGGTGGCTGTGTGAGACAAGGAGAGGCTGGGGAAGAAGCAGCCCTAAATGAGTGCAATCAAACAGTGTTTCAGGTGAGGACGGTAGTCCCGGTGAAGCATGTCTCAAAGAGCTTCGGAGGAAAATCTATTTTAAATAAAAAAATATATATATATTTTACATGTTTAACAGTTTTTACTTTTGTTGCCCCAAGTGAACTGTTTGTTACCAGGGTTAGAGTTTAAACAAAAGAGCACCAGATTTCTTTGCTTCCACAAATTCATTATCGACTAGTTGGTTCTGACTCAAAGCGACTTTGTACGAACAAAGTAGAATTGCCTCACACCTGGTAAAGTCACACTGCTGACCTTTTAGTTAGCAATGGTAGCACGTAACCACTAGACAACCAGGGTGTCCAACTATACAACTTAAACATGATCTGTTGTCCTCTTTGAAACAACAAAAAGGTAGTTTGTGTGTGTGTGCTTGTGTTAGAACTCATCAAGAGACAAGGAGTTAACAACAACAAAAAAAGATTTCTCAACTATCAGAAAACAAATTTGATGTTTGTGTCAGATTTGAGAAAATTTACACAAAATATAACCTCTATTTTATTTTAACCTTAAGCCAAACTATGCCGGGCAAGGAGTGAACAAATGGTTTTGGTGGAGACGTGGAGATATTCATTGTATATTGAAGGCAGAAAGTTCGCATGACTGCCAACTTCTATTTCTGTAATTCTCAACATTTTTCTTCCTAGAACTACAAGTGAAAGTCTTTCAGATTTCCCAAGAAGCTGTGACATTTTCCAGAAAGTTTTGATTTCGGTGGTGATGCTTCGTGATTTTTCTTTTTCCTCTTTGATACGGACCAGCTGTTTTCCTCTTGCTGCCAGTAGAGGGAGCTGGTGGCATTTGATTTTGCATACAAATCGCCCAGGAAGTTCCTGTTTTAATTAATTCAATGTTTGAAATCAAACCACCATTTAAATGTAATGATATTAATATGCAAGTATAGACCTGTAAACGTGGAGATTTTCCATTCCCATTAAGCTTTCTACACAATCACAGATTTCTGGTTCTTCTGTGGGTCCCTTTTAGGTATCTCATGTTGTAGAAATGTTGGCTGCAATAAATTAAAGCCACTCAGACCGGACACATGCATCGAAGCTATGATTCAACGTTCCTAAGACTGATTGCAGGACAGAAAAGAAGGCAGCGTCTTTCGTCAGCTCTCTTTTTTCCTTAAAAAAAGGGGGGGGGGGAAGCAAACATTACATTTGACCTAGAACGATACTTGGAAGTTTAATTTTGTTTGGTTTTAGTCGTACTTGCTAGGTTTATAATGAATTTGAGAATCCCCATAGTTAAGGTTCTAGGTGCATTTACTGCTGTCCCCTTGTAGTGAAATAAAGCACAAATATTTTTCTTGTATTTTGCACACCCCAAGTTCACTTCCAAAGGCACAGGTTTAAAAGGATTTATTCTGTAGCCTAGCATTTAAAAGACATATTTTTCCTTTTGCATGTAAATTTCAGCTAATGTGGACAATTAAACAAGGTAACAACTTTCCAAACACCTCACAAAGTATTTTTTTTCCTCTCCGTAGACACTGATACTTATGTATTGTACACGCCAGTCATAATTGGAACAATCTACAGAAACTCGGCGGACAGCTGAGGAAGAGACCATTCTGATAGTTGCAAATCACGCCTGACAATTCCCTTGTCCATGCTAGGTGACAGCAAAGTTGGAGAGAGTTGCAAATAATTCTTAGGATTCATCAAACTTTTTCCCCTAAAAATGAGCTATTTTACACTTTAAGCCAACCATATTAAAGAAGTGAAACCCTGCCAAACTGGAAATGGAAAATTACTAGAAAAATTTTAAAAAAGAAAGCAGTGTCTTCCCCTGATATGCATTAGTAAACGACTGCAAAATATCCTACCCAACCATTGCCAACAAATTCAAGAAGATTTCATCATCAGGAATCTCTGAAAATACAATACAGATAGATGGTTAATTGTGTTCTTGAATACATAAAGAAGCATCGCTTTCTTGGGACAATGTGACATCCTAAAATTTGAAAACTCAACGCTAAGCGTTAGTCATTTCCCCTGTGCACATAACATTATCACGTGGAGCTTCTGGGAAAAGAAAAAGTGTTTAAAAAAAAAATCTGAATGTGGATAGTGTTCTGTGTGATTTCCAGGTAGTGAGTCATGTCTCAAAACACATACGTTCTTCAATAGATCGGTATGGTCTATATTCTACGCTGATTTCTGGGCCTTCCAATTAAGACTGACTCTGCTGCTCTTTCCGCAGAGAAATTTTCTGAGGCAAAAACAAACCACGGATAGAGACAGAGTTGGAAGACAAGGAACAAAAGTGCTGCATTGTAGTTCGTGCATGCTTTAGACAGTTGGAACAAAACCCCTCAGCACTATTACAAATATAATTTTCAGTGCAATTTTGTTCCACCACGATGCATTAATTTTAATAGAGACTTTATATATAAGCACTCCTTGGAATAATAATATAAAATTAAATTTAAATTGTAAATAACGTCCAGATACTAGTTGTTTCCTGGCTCAAATTCTTTAGCACATATGGTGCTAGCATAAGCTTGTGACTGTCTGCCTACTCTGGGTAATTTTGCATGCAAATAGTTTTAGTGCCTACGTTGAGGTGCTAAAACGTGTTTAGTACACTTGAAAATATTTGCATTGCAAAAGGAGAGCGAATCTCCTGAGGAAAATCAAATTGATAGTTTGTATTAAGAGACCACTCTGGGCACTGCGTGGCATTCTTCTATAGAAAATGCGGTCTACAGGGCAACTAGCATTTTTCATGGACTTTTCGAAAAGAAGATCTCATTTGCAAACCACTGAACTGTCTTCGGGCAGCGTCTTAAATTCCTTCATCAATAGGAGAGACAATGAGGATAGAATCTCCCTGCTTTGATCGGATTGTAGCTTCTCAGACTTCCATGGGGTGTATTGGTAGGAGAAGTGTGTTCCTTGTAATTAAAAGTTTCAGCAGCAAGGTCCCTAAATAATTAGCTAAGTCACTAACCAGCTAACTAGGGAAAGGCTTTCGTGCCGGGAGGCAGCCGCGAAGACTGGGTGTCAGGCTGCACACACACTTCGGTTCGCCTCACTCCCATCTGCTGCGTTTACGGGAACCAGTTCGTTAAGAGTCTGAACCGAATCCAAATAAACTGCATTTCTGATACAAGCCCGCTGACTGGTGCCATTCTCCGCTGCATGATGTCAAATCAGAGTTCATCTGGAAAAGAGGTTGCAGAAATTTACAGAACTGTTTTTTTTTTTTTTTAATTTACAGAAAACTTAAGGAAACGTTGCATGTATAGGACATTGAAAGAGGCGGGGTTTTGCAAAAGTTCAGCATCCAAGTTCTGCAAAAACATCAGCCCCTCCTCCTGATGTGGCCTGTATTCATCCCCCTCCAGGACTTTATTCATCAAGACTGATTAAAAGGATTCTAACACAGAGTAATAAAATTCAAGAGACGCGCTAGTTTGGGGAACTTGGCTTGCGATCATCTTTCCTTTAAAAAAAGAAAATAAAATTATGCCATCCACTAATTCAGGTGTAATGTGTCCTTACAAAACGAAAGTAAGTTTGGCATGCCCTAGGACAGACAGATGACAGGAAGTCTACAGGAGGAATTCCAGCTGGGGGGCTTCTCTGCCCGTCCTCCTCCGCCTAGAAACGATGCCCAATGGAATTCTAAGACCTTCCATTGTTGTTGAGCGGCTCTGATGTTTACAGATCAAACATCACGCCAAGTGCTGCCCACTGGAGAGGCCTATCTTGGCTAAATCGTGGGGGGTGGGTTGGTATGATCCCGGTCCCCCCCACATTTTACGCTTCCGTGCCTCATATTTATTCTCTCCGTCCATCCCCTTTCTTTTATGTACACGGTGTGGTATTTTGTTTTGGTGATGAGCTGGAGGTAGGTAGCAGGCAAAACCCAAAAGCAACTCACTGGTGAATACCAACCAGTGCTAGGAGGAGCCGGCTAACCGCGTGTGTGAAACTCCTGTTGGTTATCTATTTCCTCTAAAATAATCTTGGGGAAAAAAAAAAGAAAGAAATGCTTCTTGTCTGTGTGATCTTGGCACATCAATCAATTCATTAAGAAAGTAAATAAGGCAATAACTAAACAATAAATCATTCTGAATTTCACGCATGCACAAACCCTTTGATACATAATTTACAAGAAAGGTTCGAGATAAAGAGCTTTTCTCAACGGTGATACATCGCTCATTCTGGCCCTCAGACCCTGGGGCGCTTTTGGAACCCCACTGGAGGTGGGGTGCGTGCAGAGCACGGCATGGGAGTTGGTGTGTGCGTGTGTGTGGATGGTGTGCAGGACAGACATGCTGTTACCTAGAAGCCTTCCGCGCAATTCTGCCGTCTCAGACGGTGAGCGAACAGCTGTCTCTACAGCTGAGGCCACCAAAACTGCTTGCAGTGCTCCAGTAACTCGAGAACACACGGCTGGTCCCTGGATGGCCCAGAGCACCAGGCCTGCAGCAAAGCAGCGGAGCTTTCTGGGGCTGAGCAGGCGGCGACTTTGCCACCAGACACAATAAGCTTGTGAAATGGGGTCTCATGAATAATTCATCCCTGGTGTCCTCCGAAACAAAGACATGATAGGTTGGCTGGTAGATAACAGTGTTGTGGCATTTGTAAATCTTTCTGAATTTGGTGTTGACCATGTTTTGTGCAGGTAGCAAAATTTTTTTCTACTGAAACAAAAAGTTAGGAGTTGAAGAAAACTCTCTTACAGCGAAGGCCTTCTATGAACTATTAGATGGGTTATATTAATTTGGCTCATGATTTAGGAATGGGGAAAAAAACGCATTCAGTGACACAGGAGGTTAAAATACGGTTTTACTGCCTAAACTCCAGCAGGATCTCAAGGAGATTATTTTTTTTCCTCCGCGGGCCACCAGCCCGCTTTTGCTAACGCAAATTGCGTGGCTACAGAGCTGGAATCAGTGACGTCTCTAGCATCACAGTCAGGCATCGGGCGGAATGACTCTTTACTCTTGCTCAAATGTTAGTAAAAATGATACTTTGGTGAATTAAGCCCTAAATTGTTTTAGTGACAGCTAAATACCCACTGATTTAGCACCAGTTAAATTGGTAATAAAATGACCCCCCGCTGGGTTGCACCACTACCATGGTTTGTGTAACAGCTCCAGGTCCAACACCAGCCACCGGGTCAGCTTTGCGCATTCACGTAATAAATATTTCTGGAGTGTGGGGTGAAGGTGCCAGCTCCTCAACTGATCATAATTAATATTTGTATATTCATTTCATTCATTCACTAAGATCTGTGTCTTCTTCATTTCCGGGGGAGGAGGACATCACTTCAGTAGTTAAATTTAATATTATCTTCGAAGCCACAATCTGGCTGCACAAACTGGGGTGATGTTCTCTGTCACCCCCGGAATAATCATCTCCAATCTGTCCACTCATGCCTTCTTTTCCATCACACGTTTTGGCTGTGTCTCCTCCTAGTTTCCCTGATTTTCAGGTTGCCCATGAATGATTGTATATCCATAAGCCTCACATAATCTGATATGTTTGGCAGGGAAAGTAGGAAAGAAGGCAGGTTGATTTCACAGAAAGGAAAAAAACAAGCAAAAACAAAATATGAGTTTGCCAATTATGTGCTGGAGCAAAAACACAATTCCTTTTTGCTTTCAGGTGGGAGAGTTGGCTCTTGGAACGGAACTGGTAGGTAGCCGAACGTCCACGAAAAAGAAGTCTGGTGGAAGCTGAACGAGTTGTTTTTGTCTCATTTTAGTTTTTGTATTGGTTGTTATCATTGCTGTTTGTTTCCTTACACATCAGTAACTTAACCAAACAGAGTCACAAAGGATACACAGGTAATGACATCTTAGCTTTCTACAGCTTGGTTGTGTAAGACTAAAATTATAAAGAAAAAGATGATCAGCCTAGACATTGCTTCTTACCTTTTAACAAGATAATTCATTTTCCAGTGGAGATAAGAAAGTAACCAAGAGGATTGGTGAAAAAGAGGAAGACCCTCAAGAAGATGGATTGACACAGTGGCTGCAACAATAGTCTTAAAGCATAAAAACGATCCGCACAGTGTAGGACTGGACAGTGTTTCCTTCTGTTGTGTATGGGAGCACTGTGAGCAGGAACTCACTTGATGACACCTAACAACAACAACAACAATTTCTTCGGGCCAGTGAGATAAGCATATGGAATATAGTGGACACACATAAGGAAAGAAAACACACACACACACACACACACACAACAGCCGAAAAGTTCTGGAGCAGAAAAGGCTGATAGAAATTTTCTTCACATTCTGTGGGCTGCTTTCTCCACTTCACCACCTCAAGATGAGCCTTGTTTTAGTACAAGATGCCAGACTTTGCTGAGGGGCCCTCGCACTAAATCTAGAGGCTTCTTCAAGGTGCATCGGTTATTCCAAGAGCTGGACTTCCTTAACTAGAGTCCCCTGAATTGCTATGGCTATCTGGAAAACAATCACCTGGACTTTTAGCATTTCATTTCCTGTGTGTAAAAGAGTCCTTCATTGGAGTCATAAGAAAACATGTGCCTCCAATTTTCTATATTATCTCATTTAAGTATCCAAGTCATAATAAAATTTAAAAGGCATGTAAGAATGTGTGCTGTGATACTACAAATACTAACTGAAGAAATGAAAAACCAGGAAATCAGTCAACAACTTACAAAATTGACAAAGCAAAACAAAAACAAAAAACAAACAGGATCTTTGGGTTAGAGATAGTTGCACTTGAATCCCCCCTGTACCACATTTATGCAACAAATGATATTTAACCCTCTGGGATATATTTGTTCATCTGTAAAATGGGGACAAAATACACTCCTCGCAGTATATTTAGAAAATATCAGAATTACTGATCTAATGTTTACAAAGGGTATAAAACAATTCGTAAGCTTCTAAGTGCATTACAGAGCCCCGGTTGCATACTGGTTAGCAGATCAGTGGCTAACCAAAAGGTTGACAGTTCAAATCTACCAGCCTCTCATACAAACCCTATAGGGCAGTTCTGTTCTGTCCTATAGGGTCTCTGTGAGTTGGAACTGGACGGCAACGGGTAAGCATGTCAAGGGGCTCTGGTGGCACAGTGGTTAAAAGCTCACTTGCTAAAACAAAAAATCAGTAGTTTACCAGCTGTCCCTTGGAAACCCTATGCGGCAGTTGTACTCTACCCTGTAGGGTCCTATGAGTTGGAATCAACTCGAGGGCCACACTTTTGGTTTTGATTTTACATGCACAAACAGTTAAGCTCTCAACTAACAACCAAAAGGTCGGTGGTTTGAGTTCACCTGGAGGCACCTGGGAGACCTGCTGGTGGAGTGGTTAGGTTCTGTGGCTGCTAACCAAACTGTCAGCAGTTCAGATGGCCAGTCACTCCTTGGAAACTATCGGGTGGTTCTACTCTGTCCTTGTGGGTAGCTAGGAGTCAGAATCAACTCGAGGGCAGTAGCTTTGACTTTGGCTTAGGGGCGCCTTGGAAACCCTGGTGGTTAAGAGCTACGGCTGCTGACCAGAAGGGTCAGCAGTTCGAATGCACCAGCTCCTTGGAGACCCTATGGGGCAACTGCAAGAGAGGCTTGGAAATCAACTTTCAAAATACCAGCTATCGAAAACTCAGTGGAGCCAAGTTGCACTGTGCAACACATAGGTCACCAGGAATCAGAGTCAACTTGATGGCAACTTGTTTGAAGCACGTTAGAACCACCTGGAGAGTTTCTATGAGTCAGAGATGCCCTGGTCTCACTTCAAACCATTTAAATCAGAATCCCCGAGGAATAGGATTCAACATTATAGAAAGAATTCATGGATGATTCCAGTGTGTAGCCAAGGACTTGAATAACTGATGGAAAAGTCTGAGATGGAACGAACACACAGTGAATGGTTTCCAATCCTCCTTCTTCAAGTGTTGTCAGTATCAGCCTAGTTAGCGTGGACTGTTATTACTGAAAAGAATCTTCAAAGTCAGTTAATCCAATATTAAGCCTTGTGTATAAAGGAGCTGAGACCACGTGAGTTAATGAAGTATCCACAGCTAAATAAGCAAATAGAAATAAAACTATAAAACTACCATCAAGGTATTCGATCTAGAATTCTGAAGGAATCTTCCTTGAGACAGGTTTCAAGAGCAGAAGGGCATTCTTGGACCAGAATAGGCTTTATCTTTTCTTTACTTGTTTTTTTTCTTAACAGTTTATTGTGAAGATAGGTATATAACTAATGTTAGAAGTCCAGGATTGAGCCCCAGACTGTCAGCCTTGTTAGCTTGGCTCAGAAGCGTTCATTCATATAATCTTCCGAGCAGAAAAACAGAATCCCAATGATGCTTCCACGTGGACTTTGGTTTCTGATACTCAGTGTCACCGTGTCCCTCCATGTCACTGAGCATTTCCTGTGTGCATGATATGGAAAATCTGTGCAATTTACCACAACACAGCTACGCATCATCATACAGGTGCATTTAATTTTTAATTACTCTTAAAAATGTTTTTCATAATTAGTAGCAATAAGCACTAATTGGCATGTGAGCCATTCTTGCACCAGCAGGCAAACCGTAGGTTTACTTCTGCACGCCCACACCCAATCAACTGAAAATGGCTTCAGTGCTTATCTTATAATTACTGTGCTTAATGCTGTTTGCATTGTTTGGAAGTGTTTGTGATTAATTGATATTTTTTCTTTTCTTCTTCTTTTTTTGTACCTCTAAACTTGTACATGGCACAGCAAAGAGTAGTCCTTTGCTCAGTATTTACATTGAATTGTTTAGACACATATAAGGAGGAAAAAATAGAGTTTTGTTTTTACCTGCCAATTGTATTTCAGCTGTTTATATGATAGTTAGGAGCCCTGGTGGTATGGTTGTTAAGCGCTTGGCTGCTAACCAAGAGGTCGTCAGTTCAAACCCACCAGCCCCTCCATGGGAAGAAAGATGTGGTACGCTGCCTCTGTCCAGATGGAGCAGTTCTCTTTCATCCTATAGGGTCACTGTGAGTTGGAATCCACTTAATTTCAATGGATTTGGTTTAGTCTGATAAATAGACAGACTTCATTTACTCATTTTTCGAGCTCTTCTTTCAATGCTATAAACTACTGCCTAATTACATTTGCAGGGATAGGGGGCTGACCTACAGACTCCGTGTACCTTTACATCTTTTACACTGTTGACTTTGCAAGTGTTTATGGGTAAAGGATGCACATATGAGGATGTCTTTATTAGAGGCCAACTTAGGGTTGAACACTTTGTTCCTTGAAGGTCAACAGTTCACGCCAGGAACTCTACCTTGTGTCTGAAAGCAGTAGCCTCAGTTAGTCACTAAAAAAAAAATTATGAAATAAACTGAGATTGTTGGGATGCTAATCCAATTTAGAAGTAAATGACAGATCTGCCAAATGTTTCCCAAGTAGTAAATAGCATGTACAATTTTATTATGAGAGAATCAGAAGATAAAACATTTGACTTTATAATTGCAGGCCATCATGGATTGGTTAGGGACTGCACCCAGGTGCAGACACAGGCGTGAATATTCCTTATTTCATTTGTCACTCACTCGTTGGATAGTTATCAAGAATACCGTGTTCAGTGGGCCATGCACCACAATGAGGTTACAAAAAGGAAAGACAGAGTAGCAAGCGTAGTCTTTGTAATCAGAAGAAAACAGTCTGCAGATCTTGGACTCACCATTGAGTAATGGGGAAAATCAAAACACTATTTAGTCTCTCTGGACCTCATTTTTGTCATCTGAAAGTGGAATACTAACACCTTGGAGACTCATTGAAGATTAAATGAGCTACTGTATGTGAAACACTTTCTACTTTCCTGTTTCACAGAAATTACTTGGTGCACATAGCTGTTATTTTCCTTTGCTCAGAGAACTCACAGTCCATTGGAAAAATGAGATGTAACTGTCATTTATGAGGTTCTTGGACAGCAAACAACGGAAATGACGTCTGAATGTATAATCAGGGAAGGAATTTCTTGCAAGGCCGGCACTAGTGGGATCAGCGACAAGGCGGGAGCACTGGGCTTGAAAACGGAGGAAGAACTAGGCGTGTCTAAGGGATGAAGTATTGCAACAGTGTTGGAGACCATTGCCAGTAAGCAAAAGTGTTTGGCTTGTCAATTCGTTGATGTTACAGTTTTGTTCTCAACATTCTTTGTCCTGGTGGAATGATGGGGAGGGTGTCAACAGAGAAACAGAGAGAGAGAAAGACACAAACTAATAATTGGCTTGTCTTTAACCCTGTTTGCACTCATTAGAAGGAGAAAAGCATGCTATGGCACACTTAGACCATGTGCAGCAGGGAGAGACACCCACCCCACGCAGAACTCTGGATGCTACTACAACAAATAACCAAAAAAGGAGGGTGGTGGGTAATTAGTAGCCTCAAATCTATACAAAATAGGTAACCCAGAATTTGCTTACAAATCAGGATTGGCTTATGGACATGCCACCTGTGCAGTTACCTAGGTCCCCACACTTTGAAGGGTCCTACCCTTAGCTTGGAAATCTGATGGTACAGTGGTTAAGAGTGACAACAAGCTATGGTTGCTAAACAAAAGGTCAACAGTTTGAATCCACCAGCTGCTCCTCGGAAACTCTGTGGGATAGTTCTACTCTATCCTATAAGGTCCTTATAAGTCAAAATCAGCTCAGTGGCAATGGGTTTGGTTTTTGCCCCTTAGCTTAACTCGTTACTATTGAGTCAATTCTGACTCATAGCAACTCTACTGAGCCCTGGTGGCACAGTGGTTAAGAGCTTTGACTGCTGACCAAAAAGTCAGAAGTTTGAATCTACCAGCTGTTCCTTGGAAGTCCTAAGAGGTGGTTCTGTTCTGCCCTATAAGATTGCTATGAGTCAGAATTGACTCCTAAGCAATGAGTTTCATTTTATTTATTTGTTTATTTATTTATTTGTTTATTTATTTATTTATTTATTTGGCCCTTAAATTCATGTTGTATTGTCACTACTTTGAAACTCTTGATAATTACTAGCAAGGGGCCATCACATCTTCATTTTATACCAGCTCTCACAAAATATGCATCCAATCCTGGTTCAATATGCCACAGATCTCTACATGGCTGTGTTGGAGCGCAGAAGAGAGGTTGTCTGCAGGGAAGGATTTATGGAAAGCCCGGGAAAGGATTTGAGAGGTAAGAGTAAAGGGTCAGTCAGAGTTTGCTGCAGTGGAAGAAGGGGATAGGACATTCATATAGTGAAAAACTAGGAGCAAAAGTCATCAAAACTTCCTATGATCAAGGATGTTATACAGAATTCTAGTATAATTTCAACTAAAATCATTGTCCTATTTAAGAGTGATAAAGCAAAGAAGCACTGGAGAAAATCTACCCTGTCTGTGTACAGAAGCACAAAGCAACAGAGGAGACTCAGAGCCAAATAAATCAGCATGTTTCCAGGCCCGGAGAACCATAGTTCAACTGTCCCCTAGGTCATCTTTCCAACCAGCCTCCTCCTGAAACCGCTGGAGGCAAGAGTTGTCCCAATGTGGCTTCTTGTCTTCTTGGCACGTATCATGTTTATGGTAGTACCTTTGAGTGGGATGGTGGGGACAACAGAGGAAGCATTTTAGGTCTGCTTTCTAAGTATTATTTTAGAACTGATGTAATTTTGCTTCTTAGTGTTTCCTGGTACCAAAACTTTTGTCTGTTCTCCTATCAATAATTTTTTTTTTCTGTAGACTCTCAGGCTTCTAGCCCAATGCTTTTCCAAGTAATGAATTCCCTTACATGCTCAAAAAATTCTCTTCCAGCTTTTTCTGGAGTACCGCCAGCCCATTCCAGTTTTGCCTACATTTAATTGTCAAAGTTATTTCTTCTACTGAGCTCAATTTGACCTCTCTGTAACATTGACCAAAAGGTGTTTTCGAGTCACCCAGATTAAGTCCGGCTTTTCTTCCCCACGTGCACTTAAACATATATCCTCTAATTGCAATGAAAATTTCCTTGCCCTTGGGCCCATTCCAGTAGGTGAATAGCTTATATGTAAGATTTTCGGTAAGGAAAGCTCCTTGTAGCGTGTTTAGAACATTTGACCATGGGTAGGGCCTGAGAGAATCTCCCTATTAGCTGAAATGTTATGTTTCCAAGAAAGCACAATCCTGAATGTTTTTCCTGCAGATTTATTTTCCCTTCTGAACCTCAAGAACTCCCTGGGAAACAACTTTCTCCATTCCCTCCATCATTAATAATGCACCAGGCTCATAGCCAACTAAAGACTTTGCATGAGAGACAGAGCCAGTCACAAACACGCTTGTGCCAAGAAGGACAGCCCAGACATTTGCCATCTGTGTCTTGGCTTTCTCCAACTCTGTCTTGGGTTACTTGTCTAGGACACACCCATACATGTTATTTCCTACCTCCTTGGGGGTAGAAAAAACTGTCATATTTTATAACACTACATTTTCAAGGAAGATCTTACTTTATAAGATTTCTCTAAATTTTGGTGAAATGTTTGCAATCATATGCATTCAGACAGTTGTGCTGAAGTTAATCTACTCAATAATAACAATAAGATTATCTTCACCATGACTTTCGTTTTGCTTTGCTTTATAGAAAAATCAAGTCAATGAACACAGGCTCTTTTCATGACCGCAAACATTCATTGCTTTAAAGTGTATTAGAATTGCATATGGATATTTGCCCAAAAGTCGTGTAGATCAAGGGCTTCTCTCATAGCTAAGAGCTTAGATCTGAATCCCATATCTCTCTTTAGTTTCATGGAATATTCTGGATGATAAACGTGGTACTGAAACCACCAAATTAGGCTCCGCTTAGTTTCTGAATGCATGAGCCCCTGGTAGCACCATGGTTAAGAGATCGGCTGTTAACTGAAAGGTGTGCAGTTAGAACCTGTCAGGGCATCTTCAAGAGAAAAGACCTGTTGATCTGCTCCTATAAAGATTACAGCCTAGGAAACCTTATGTGGCAGTTGCACTCTGTCCTAGTGGGTCCTTATTAGTTGTGACTGACTCAATGGCATGTACCAAGAGTCTCTGAATATATGTTTCAGGAGTACAATAAGAGAGATCAGTTTTCTTTCCTTGATCTTCTCTTCCTCGCTTGTACATGAGATATAACAACTAGGTTCACAAACTCGTCCTAGAAAAAGTGCTACCTACCTCCTTGCTGAATATCACTATGGTCACCTTTGAAGTCCTCCCCTGGGGAAGCTATGCACCATGTTATTGCCTAGGCCACCCTTCAATGCAATTTTGGAACTCTTTTCTGGATGGCCATCTGAGCTGTCATCGTATTATCCTTGATGTCCTGAATGTCATCCAAATGTCTTCCTCTCAGTATTTCCTTTGTCTTTGGGTAAAGAAAAAAGTCACTGGGGGCCAGATCAGGTAAGTAGGGAGAGTGTTCCGATATAGTTCTTTGTTTATTGGATAAAAACTCCCTTACAGACAACTGGACACCTTGCCACTGTGCGCAATGATCATTCCAGAAAGAGTTCAAAAGTAAGTTTAAAGGGTGGACTAAGACCTGGCCTTGGTGCATAGCATCCCAAGAGGAGTACTTTCAAGGTGACTGTGGTGATATTCAGCAGTGAGCTATGTAGCACTTAGAACAGTTAAGTTCATCAGACTTCCTATACCCTAATTTCCTTTGCAAGTATTTTTTCTTTTCACTTGATTACTGGCCAAGGTAGAACTGTACAATCTAAGACATGAAGAACTTGACTGCATTAGAGATAATGTCAGAAGAAGATACAGAATGAGCAAATACAGAGTTAGAAATAATTATAAAAAATGAGCAGCTAGACTGTAGCACACCTCTTAGGAGCTGTACATTTTGATGAGAATGATAAATACCTTGTCTTTAAACCTCATAACTCTGAAAGGCAGGTATTATGATTCACATTTTAAAGTTAAGCAGAGAGGCTTAAAATGTTTAAGTAGTTCTTTCCAATTCTGCTCCCTTCTAAATGATGGAGCTAGGGTTGAAAGCCTTTTGATCAAATTTGCATAGCTAGTATTTCAAGTGAAGAAACAAATAGAAAACCCTGGACTTAAGACATCGGTAATAAAGAGATCTGGGCTTTACTGCATATGATTCCTCCATGTACCATGCCGTGATGCTATGAGATGTGCTGTGCTTTTATGCTTCACCTTACTTACAGTATAATCTGGAATTCCTTTGCTTATTATTCAGCTTCTACAGATATTGTGACGGTGATCAAGCTATTGCTAACAAGTGTCTTGTTTTAGGCTGTTCCAGACTGGAAGAAAAAACATTCAAATTTAGAACTGTATTTGACAGCAACAGGGAAAAAATATTTTTAATTCTACTTAATGCTATTGGCATTGTTACTTAGTTGCTTGCAGCAAAAATTATTTGGAAAATCCCGAAGAGTCTGCAAGAAGACTTAAAGAGCTAATAGAAGAATTTAGCAAAGTGCAGGATACAAGGGTAGCAAATAGAAATCAGTTAGGTTTCTATACACTAGCAGCAAAAAATTTGAAAAGAAAATTTGGAAACAATTCCATTTACAATAATATTTAAGAAATAAGATATCTATAATAAATATAACCAAGGATGTGAAGAACTTGTACAATGAAAACTGCTTGAAGAGATTAAAGACAACTTAAATAAATGGAAAGATGTTACATGTTCATGGATTGGAAGACTAAATGTTGTTAAGTTGTGAATACTACCCAAAGTGATTTGTAGGTTCAATATAATGCTGTTCAAATTTTAACAGCCTCTTTACAGAAATAGAAAAACCAAACTTTAACTTTATATGGAGTGTCCACAGGCCTTGAGTAGCTGAAACAATGTTGAAAGAGAAAAACAAAGTAAGAAGACTTACACTTCCTGATTGCAAAACATACTACATAGCTACAGTAATCAAAGCAACCTGGTACTGGTGTATCAATAGACACAGACCAATGAAATAGAATTGTGAGTCCAGAAGTAAACCCACAAATCTGCGGTCTACTGGTTTCTGACAATGATGTTAAGTCTAGTCAATGGGAAAAGAAGAGTCTCTTCAATAAATGGTGCTGGGGAAATTGGATTTCCCTATGCGGAGAAATGAAACAAGATCCATACCTCACATCTTACAAAAAGAAAAGAAATTTAAAATGGATTAAGGGCCTAAATGTGCAAACTGAAGCCATAAAATCCGTAGAAGAAAAAGTGGAGACAGTGCTGTCAGGCCTAGCTTTTAATAATGGTTTATTTAATATAATAACAAAAGCACAAACAGCAAAAGAAAAAGTAAATCAAAGGAAGCTCATAAAAAAGAAAAACCTTTGTTCATCCTAACACTTTACAAAACAGTGAAAAGACAAGATCCTACTGGGAAAATATCTTCAGAAACTATGTATCTGATGATAACCTAATAACCACAATACACATAAAATTTTGACAACTTAAATACGGACAACCCGATCATAAAATGCTCAAAGGACTTGAGTAGACGTTTTACCAAAGAGGACATTCCCATGACCACCAGACATGTGAAAAGATACTCAGTGTCATTAGCCATCTAAAACCCCAAACCAAAGCCACTGCTATGGAGTTGAGCCTGACACATAGCAACTTTATACGGTGAGTAAAACTGCTCCACAGGGTTTCCAAGGAGCAGCTGACGGATTTGAACTGCTGACCTCTCGGTTAGCAGAGGTAGCCGTTAGCCACTGTAACACTAGGGTTTCTCATTAGTCATCACAGAGGTACCAATCAAAACCACAATGAGACACCATTTTATGCCCACTAGGATAACTAAGATTTAAAAAAACAAAACAAAAAAAACAGAACATAATGAATGTTGGCAAGGATGTTGGGAAACTACAACCCTTATCCACTGCTGGGGGGGAATGTGAAATGGTACAGTCGTGGTAAAAAACAGTGTGGCAGTTCCTCAAAAAACTGAAAATAGAACTACCAGGAAATCTAAACCAAAGTCAATGCCATCAAGTCTATTTCAACTCACAGTGACTCCACAGGACAGAATAGAACTGCCCCATGGGGTTTCTAAGGAGCAGCTGGTGGATTCAAACTGCTGACCTTCTGATGAGCAGTCATAACTCTTAACCACTGAAGCACCAGAACTCCATATGCAGCTACCATATGACCCTACCATTGCACTCCTAATTATATACCCCAAAGACTTGAAAGCAGAGGCTCAAAATGAGACTTCTACCTCAATAATGTTCACTTACAGAACTATTCACAATAGCCATAAGGTGGAAACAACCTAAATGCCCCTCAGCAGATGACTGGATAAACAAAATGTACTACCCACTTTCAATGGGATATTACTCAATTGGTAGGAGAAAGAAAGTCTTCATATATGCTGTAGTACGGATGGAGCATGGAGACATTGTGCTGAATGAAACAAGCCAATCACAAAACAACGAACCTTGTATGATCTCACTTATATAAAAAAAAAGACAAGAAAAGCCAAATGCATAGACACCAAAGTGTATCAGTAGCTACTAGAACTCGAATAGAAGAGGACAAGGGTATATAATGGTGATGAAAAAATCCTATATTGCATTGATTAAAGATAGGGTTGTACAGCCAATTATTGTAACTGCTGTCAATAAGTTGTACAACTGTAAAAAGTTAATCAAAAATTGTGATGGACGTATTTATAACAATGACCAAACAGCAGATGCTGAGGCTCATAGCAGTTGATTCCTTGGTTTTGGTGGTTCAGGATCATGGTTTCATGGGACATCTCAGTTAATTGTCTAATGAGTATTTATTGAGTTTCTGCTCCCTCTTTGTTTCTTGAGTAGTGCCTGAGGTCTTAGGAACTTGCAAGGAGGCATCTAAGTCTCAACAATCAGTCTCTACTTCTCTATTGACCTGAAACAGCAGAAGAAGAAGGAGACTCAGAAGTAGGAAGAGGATAAGGAGCGTGTGGCTGATTGCCTGTAAGAACAACTACTTCTTTGCTATGATACCAGTAGAACTGGACAGACGTTACTGAACATCATGATCAAAGATTCACGGAAGAATCTTGATGGAAAGGGAGAAAATGCAGAAAAGAATTTCAAGCTTTCAGAGACTCTAGACTTTCTGGAGCCATAGAGGGTGGATGAATCCCTGAAATTACTACCTTGAAATAACTATTTCATCTTAAACCAAAAAAAACCCTGAAGTCACCTTAAAACCGAGTAATAGTCTAGCTTAACTAGTAATAAAAGGTCAGCCTTGAGCACCATGCTCTTTTAAATACTGTATATATATACACATATGGAATCAAATTGATAAGAGCAACTTCAAAAATTACGTAAGAACCTTAGGGGACAGTCAGTTTATGTTTAGAGGAACGACTCAGAAAAGAAGGTTGAGAATGTTTGTACAACTCAAGCAATGTAGTTAACATCACTAAAGTGCCCATGTAGAAACAGTAGAATTGGTGTATATGTTGTTGTTCTCAACAACAAATTAAATAAAATTTAGAAAAAACATTAAAAATATACATACCAACATATATTTTGAACATATAAATTCATAACATTCAATATGGACATAAGTCTTCAGAGTCAATTCTCACTTTCAACTCCATTTGCTATTCCAAAATTCATTTACAGGGTCAAAACAACTGAGTTTATTTGCTTTTTGTAGAAGGAGACATGCATTTGTCTGCCTCATGGAACATAGTAAAATGTCGGTCCTCCAGGTTAGCAATACAGAGAGGATCAAAGCACCAGCACGGAGGCAGCACTAGGCAACCATAACTGATGTCTGATGGGACTGTTCCCTCCATGAAGGAGTCACCCACCTTTTGGCCAAATTTGAAATGACTAGACTTGGTTTCATCAGGCAAACTAACCAGTTGTAGGAATCCCTGGATGGCATAAAGTTTGCACTTGGCTGCTAATTGAAAGTTTGGAAGTTCAAGTCTACCCAAAGTCACTTCAGGAGAGTCTTGGAGACCTACTTGGAAAAAACAATTCCCTGGAAATGCTATGGAGCAAGGTTTTCCTCCTACACAACCGAGTTGAAATTGACTTGGTGACAATTGGTCTTGGTTAGCAGGTTGTAACGACATGATGGTAGGGGTGGAATAACAGTGACATCCCTATAACAGATCAGTGGGGACTCTGAGACTCATCACACTCCGATGTTCTCCCTCTGTTACCAAACTTGGGGAGTCTGGGCTTGGTATCCCTGGTGAATCCTGTCGATTTTCTTACATAGTTGGCTAGCATTAGAGTATTAGAAGGTATCTTTCCTTAGAGAAGATCCAAAATAGAAAATACGGGCCAGAGAAGGAAGTGCTAATATATTTTTCAAAACCTCAGGTTTTACTCATTTCTCAAGGTCATGGGGAATTCAAATCAGGTAAGATGTGAAATCACAATTTAATTGTGAAGCGTGATTTTTTAAAGTAGCTGAAAACCCACCAAGTGCCATTGAATACTTAGTACGGTCTGAACAAGTAGCCACAAATCCAAGTATCTGGTTGGAGAACATTCTCGGCTCTGCATTTCAAATGTGTTGCTTGGCCTCTACCGCTGGGGTCAGGGTACAGCATGGCTGCTAGGCGTATGGACACTGGAATGTCCCATTCCTGCCACTGTCACTTATGCTGGGAATGGTCTTAACCTCTCTATTGTGTTTTCTATCTGAGAAATGGGATAAAAATCCCTTCCTAGGGTTCTGATGAGGACTACATGCACTAATAAGGAACTCTGGTGGTGCAATGGTTAAGCATTCTGCTGCTACCCAGACGGTTGGTGTTCAAAGCCATCCAAAAGTCCCAGGGGAGAAAGAACTGACAATTGGCTCCTGTAACGACTGTTGTCATTAGGTGCCGTAGAGTCAGTTCTGACACGGCCCTGTGTACAGCAGAATGAAACGCTACCAATCCCGAGCCATCTGCGCAGTCGTTGCTGTGCTTGGGCCCTATTGTGGTCGCCACTGTGTCCTTCAGCTCACGGAGCGCCTTCCTCTTTCTCACTAACACTCTAAATCACCAAGCATGATGTCTTTCTTCACTGATTGGTCCCTTCTGATAATAGGTCCAAAGCACAAGAGATCAAATTTCTTCACCCTGCTTCACAGAAGCATTCTTACCATACTTCTTCCAACACAGACTTATCCATTCTTTTGGCAGTCCATGGTATATTCGATACTCTTTGCCTGCACCGTAATTCAAATGCATCAATTCATCTTCAGTCTTCCTTATTTATAGTCCAGGTTTCACATGCATATAAGGTGACTGAAAATATCATCACTTATGTCAGGCACGCTTCAGTCTTCAGAGTGACATCTTTGCTTTTTAACACTTTAGAGATGCTTTCTGCAGCATATCTGTCCAACTGCAATACATCATTTGATTTCTTGACTGTGGCTTTTGCGGGTGTTGATTGTGGCTCTAGGTAAAATGAAACCCTTAACAACTTCAATATATTCTCCTCTGATCAAGCTGTTGCTTGTTGGTCTAGTTGTGAAGATTTTTTTTTTTTTATGTTGCTGTATAATCCATACTGAAGGTTATGGTCTTTGATCTTCATTGATCTTCATCCATAAGTGTTTCAAGTCCACTTTACTGTTGGCTCTCCTAAAAGTTAAACATCAAAAATATATAAATAACCCCCCAAAAGCAAGACTTACTGCCATGGAATTGATTCCAGCTCATACTCACCCTTTAGGACAGAGCAGAAGGGCCCTATAGTGTTTCTAAGGCTGTAAGTCTCGACAGACACAGAATGCCACACTGTTCTTCTGTAGAGCCACTGGTGATTGCAATCCCCGGACCTTTCAGCTTGCAACTGAGTGCTTCAGCCCCTGCACCCCCAGGACTTGTGTTGTCATGATCACAGTCTTGGAAACCTATGGCACCTCTGTCTTGCTACAGAGGTCGCTATGACTCAAAAAGTTCTTTTGAAGAGATTTGACTCAGGGTAAGCTCTCAGGACACGTTTGATGATATCATGAAGCTGATAGAAAACAAAATATTTAAACATTATGAGGACAAATCATTGATACCAGTGTTTAGGGAAACGTTGTAGTGCTTCAATTATTCATTTTCCAAGCAAACTTCAGCTTAAAAGCATTTTGTCCTAAATGATCTCAAGGAGAGCGGGCAGGTGAGAAGAGGGGCTCACAAGCAGGGGAAATGCAACTTCAGCTCTTGGGAGGTAATTCCGTGCACCTGCGATTGTTGTTTCTTGTTTTGTTTTTAAATCACTAATGTAACTTTGTGGAAGGAATTAAAATACTCTAGAAAGCCAAGAGTTTTACAGCCCAGACCCAAAAATCAAACTTATGGCCATTGAGTCAATTCTGACTCTTAGCAATCCTACAAGACAGAGTAGCCCTGCTCCATAGAGTTTCCAAGGAGCGCCTGGAGGATTTGAATGGCCAGATTTTTGGACTGGAGACGTAGTACTTAACCACTATGCCACAAGAGTTTCCTATGGTCCAGAAAGGAAGCGAGATACCCATGAAGGCAAATTTGTGGTCGGCTGCACACCAGGTTTGGAACTGCAGAACTCTAGAGAGAGCAAAGAACTGAGGCTAGAAACTCAGCTGAGACTACGGACACAGCCTTAGAGCACAGTGACACTCAAGTGTTAGTTTACAGGTATACATGGTGGCCCCAAAGTGCATGGATACAGGACATGGCAGCATTACTCATAGTAGATGCAACATTCTCAAACACAGAGCTCTGGGGCAGTCTCAGTGTTTCTCAAGTCCTCTGCACTAGGCTTTACCTTCTTAATGCCACATTTTCTCTGTAGTATCGTTAGACATTCTTGGTAACATTTGGAAATTTTTGAAAAGTTTATGCACTAACATGCACTAAATTATCTCCCAACTCTCCTTAATTTTTCAGCTGAAGGAAATTAAAGGATAGAGTTTATGACTGACCAAATGAAAATCGCAAAACCAGTAAATGGTGGAACTCGCATTGGGACTTCTAATTCCTTCAAGGGGTTCTAAGCACGGAGGAATCTAATAACTCAGTGGACTCCTGTCATAATAAAACCAAACTCCATTGCCATTGAATCAGTTCCAACCCATAGTGACCCTAGAGTGACCCTCATAGGGTTTTCAGGGAGCAGCTGTGGGATTTGAACCACCAACGTTTTAATTAGCAGCTATATCACTTAACCACTATGCCACTAGGACCTCATAGTAATAAGAGTAATACAATAGCAAATTATTTTTGAAGGACTTACATATCAGGCATTGATTTAGATTCTTTTTATTTTCAGTAATTAATTTATATAATCTGCAAGACTAGACTTTGAGGAAGTTGTTATTAGTCCCATTTTACAGATGGATAAACTAAAGCATGGTGAAGTTGTGTGACTTGCCTAAATTCACACAGCTATTAAGCAGCAGTGTTAGGATTTGATTTCATGTCATCTGACTACCAACTCTACAATTTAAGAGGTCTTGTTTCTTATTTTATTGAACTTTTCTGCCCACGGGTAGTTTAACTGACTTTTATTAACATTCTTTGCTTAAAAAATATCTAAGCCTCTAGCGTACTGATAAGAAACCAAGAACTCATCAAAAGCTGTTAAATGCCCTTTTTTTGGTACCTTTCATATTAGGCTAAATATGTATAAAGAAAATGCCTGTTTTCCAAATCCATTTGTTTCAGTAAGTGTGTATGAAGGTCTGCCACACGCAGGGCCTTTATCGAGTACAGCAGTGAGTGAGACACTGCTATTAACATATCCTGGCCAATTAAGGTGACCAAGTGTCAGGGATAGAATATCCACTTCTGAGAAACTTAAAAAGTAAAATAAACTTAGCACTAAAGCCCTACTTAAAATAACTGAATTTTATTAAAATTCTAATTTTGAGAGCAGGGAAATTCACTGGTTCGCCCCATTACCATTATTTTGCTCCCCAATGAAGGGTCACTATGGAGGGGTAGGCACCTAAATCATCTTAAAGTAATATTTCAGGAAATTTTTAAAAGGCTATTTCACGAGATTATGTCCCTGGGGTCCACTTTGTTTATTTGGTATTTCCTTGGTACTAAAATGCAAAAAGTTGAAAAAAAAAAAAAAATGACTTCTTTGAGCCTAGTCATCTGAAACCCAATATACCGACTGTCATCAAGTTGATCCTGACTCATGGTGACTTTGCACACAGAATAGAACTGCCTCACAGAGTTTCCAAGGAGTACCTGATGGATTTGAACTGCCGACCGTTTAGTTAGCAGGTGTACCAATTATCCATTATGCCACCACCGTATTCAGCGATCTGATCATCCCCATAAATAAGAATGGACTTCCATCTTTAATGATACATGTTCCACAGTGGGCTTTTAAAAAGGAGAGGCGGTTAGGAGATATTTCATAAACTACACGATTTTTACACATGAAATGGAAATTCTAAATAGTAATTAATGATCTCTCTTGTGCAGATCAAATTATACCTGTATGTGGTATCTGGAAATACAATATTTTATATATGAAAGTTTTGTTTTCCTTCCCCAAATACCAACAGTTATTATTATTTTTTAGTGTTGTTATCAGAATTTTGCTGCTTCCTTCTTCATACACTAACCTTTCTTCAGTTCACCCTAAAGTGATATACGTAGGTAAAAAACTTATGCAAGATCTTAAATCTCATATGAGGTACATCCGAATTCTACTATCGATATATGTATATTCTTACATATGATAAAAATAATTATTTGGTTTACAAATGTAGGAATGCTAAAAACTAAATGAATTACTGTAGATATCAAAATTAGACTCTTCAGAAATTACCCTACAGTAAAATAAGATAAAATGACAGAGAATACACACAGAGAACTCACTCACTCACTCACTCACTCACTCACTCACTCACTCACTCACTCACTGACTCACTCACCCACCCACCCACCCACACTCACACCCGCACTCACTCACTCACACACTCAGTCGCACACTCATGCTCACTCACACCCTCATTCACACTCACTCACACTCACACACTCACCTCACACACTCCAAGAGGGAACCACCACCGAGAACCCAGTCCTTCATCCCCTGAAGAGATGTAGTCTATGCCTAACAAAGCTTAAATCTGCAAGACATTTACAACATGTAGTAAGTGGTTTGCTATTTATTTCAAGACTTTAATTGGCACGATATATTAACAGCACTGTTGCCGATATATTTAACTGCACGGTTGCCACAGCTCACTTAAGAGTTTCTTCCTAAAAAGAGAAAGAGAGCGAGACAGGGGGAGAAAGAAACAATCTCCCAGAATTACACTGTAACTCCCGTGTTGTTATTTCCTTAGCTTGAATGAACTGCTAAAAAGAAACTAAGCTTCAGAAACCATATTTTAGATTCAATTCCGTTTTATTAAACCCAGACCAATGTTGTTTTTTTTTTCTGCCGTTCCAATAGAACCTATTATGAGAAATTTCCCCCCTCCAGGGACAAGAACACCACCAACTTTCCCTCCCTAAGAGCTTCTTATTGTTCATTTTTTGTTGCTATGGGGAGAAAAAAGCTCGTTAAAATATTACGAAGCACATAGCGTTATTCTGTCCCAGCCTTCTCCAATGAGGAACATCTGTAGCCGAGTGCATGTATATTTATATTACAGGAAACTTGAGTGCAGACTCTATCTTTCAGCCCCTTCTTTCCTTCGCCTCTGTTCTAAAATTCTTTGTCCCGATGACAGAGGCCAGCCAGTGCGGGGAGGCACCCAGGCCACAGTGCTGGCATCCTCAGGCCGGGGCTCCGAACGCCAAAGCTTCTTATTCCATCGTTAGCCTGCCGTTCACACCGGGGTAAGCCGTGCTCTGCTAAATGCCTGCAAACCTGTTTCGCCCTTTTGAGCCCAGCAGTTTTTTAAAAATGTATCCTTTTCCTGGTCCTTTCCTCGGCACCAAAGCGCATCCAGCACACCCCGTCCTCAAATCCTCGCCTCTCCCCTTTCTTTACATTATTCCACTTGCTTCAAAACCAAAGAACCTTGGGCACAACATTTAGAGCTTGCCTCTCCCACAAATATTTGTGGAAAGCACATGGTGCCATTTGCCAGACTACTCTTATTTGTTAAACTGAGTTAAGTGTAACACGATTCCCAAAACTGCCTGTAGAATGAAAGAAAAGGCTTGTAAAGCCAGGGAGATAATTACCGCAATCTGGGTTACAGAAAAGACAAAACAAAGGCACACAATCCCATTTTGTGTGTGTTGCGCGTGTGCGTGTGTGTGAGTGCGTGCATGTGTTTTGTTTTATTCTCTTTGTTCAAGTACCCAAACATATAAATATTCCACAGAGTGTGTTGTACGGGGATAGAAGACAAACGGAACTCGGCACAGGTATAACAAAATACACACTCTTGCAGTGGACAGTGGCGTGCTCGTGGTGGGGGATAAGTTTTGCAAAAGCCAAACTGTCTTTTTCTCCTTCTGTCGAGCAAACACCTACCCGAGAGTTGTATTATCAGCCAGTTGCCAAGATCGTGACACCCACCTATCCTTCATTTAAAAGCTGTCACGCTATTTTTGCACACCCACATAAAAGTTGATTTGAAAAGAATTTAGTTCCAAAATCTTTCATATGTAAACCCACAAAAATACTAAAGGATCCTCCCAGCCTTCCTGTCTTCCTTCAGCATGTTGTTTTTACGGGGATTACTAGGCTCTCAGTCTTCCGATCACTGGGAAGGTTGTCCTTTGGGATGGTTTTGTAGACTGGACCATTTTCAATTTTCCTTTCTTTGTCTGCCAATTGTTCCTAGATCTAAACCACTTTCCGAGACAATTATTTCCATACGTCTATGTGTGTCTAAATATGAATAATCGTTGCATATGTGTATTTTTATGTGTACATAAACACCATTCCTACCCCTATCTACCATTTCCAAGTTCTTATTCCATAAAAAGATGCATATTCCCCAAAGCAGTTTGTTAACATATTAGAGGGAAAGAAAGAGCAAAACTTCCGCATTGCCTTGTTTTATATTTAGAAGTGAACCCTGCAGGTCTGAGCTGAGCTCTTTGGTATGTTTTAGCCAAGTCCAGGCTACGGGCTATATGTTTTGAAACTCAGAATGAACAACTTTTCCCCAAAACCATCGTCACAATCTCCCCTTATTTGTGTCACCTGAACCATCTTCAACAGCCTCCACTGAACTCATTTTCTTCTCTTATTGTTTAACAGGCTTCTTTCCACCCGCACAACTGTTTGATATTTTTCAGAGGAAAATACAAAAATCTATTAGGGATTTGTCCCCTTCCAGATGTAGACATGTTGTTTCCTGAATAGCTACAAGACGACATAGAAAATGAACCTGAACTTGGAAGAGACAAAATACAGCACATGGCTAAGGTGCATGTAAGGATAAATTTGAAGCGAGACTTGGCAACTAAACTGTTTCACTGAGCCAAGGAGCCAGCCAGGGCATGGAACCTTGTTATTACGGCTTGTTCTGTGAGCAAGACCCTCAGGGCGGTGTGTGAACACTGCTCAGTGTGAAGCCTGTTTAGAATCCTGGGAGAGAATGCAGGGAGAAGGGGCTGGAAGGAGTCTGAGTCTTGGGAGTCCATGGATGTTCTCAATCTATTGGAAAATCTACAACTCAAAGCAAAAACCATAGTTTTGAAAATTCCAAAATAAGACCATGGACTCCATTTGAAATCCTGTTGCATTCAACTCAGGCAGCTGCAAACACAGAAAGTTTTAAATTGTTTCTCAGAAACCGGCTAAGAAGCAGTGCATTTGAAACAAAGTAGTAGCAAGTTCCTGTGACTTGAAAGGAGCACAAGTTCAATGACAGAACAAACTCCACAGGAGAAACTACTTTGGTTGTTTTTGTTAGGGTCTAAAACGCTAATTGCTACCCTCTGAATTAGCGAATTGATTCTTTCCCTCTATCTCTTCTCTTTCTAAACAATGCTGAATTATTTTTTTTTCTTCACTTAATGTTAGGTTAGTCATAGAAAATTGCCAATATCTGATACTTTTTGACCTTTAAACACAGCAATTTCTGATAGTGAATTCTAACAGTTCCCTCCCTTTAGCAACTATTTCCAGTTCCTTGTGATTGACTCATCTTAGCATCTAGCATTATTTTCATTTTGCTTGTTTCCTCTGATTTTAATGCGGGTCACCCTCCATATCTTAATGCCTGCTGAAACTTTAGAGAAATGCCTATTCGGTTCAATGAAAGAAGCTATTTAAAACCTGTGTTTAACAGGTTTTAACATGCCATGTTTAACATGGCATCTAAAGGTGTTCTTCTTCCCTTTGCTTCTAGTCTGAGGCCTTCTGTACAAAGGTCACATTCCCCGATCATCTGCTTACTGCAAACATCAGGGCTGAGATATCATGTCTGATGCCCTTGAGGCCTTTGTTGCGGTCCTGTTGGTAGGTGCCTTCAAGTAGATTCTGGCTCATAGTGACCACACGTGAGAGAGCAGAAAAGCCTCACAGGGGTTCCTAAGCTATAATCTTTACACGGGCTGATCACCAGGTCTTTTGCGGGGCAAATCCTCCGGTCTTTCTTCCAGGGAACCCGTGTATGGGTTTGAACAGCCAACCTGACTGTTAGCAGTCAAACGCTTAACTGCTACACTACCGGGATGCCCTTCAAGGCTTTTAGGTCACTTCAAGTCTTAAAAGAAAGGAAACTTGATGTTAAAAATAATGCATGTAAAAGAAACAGGATCTGAGACATGAATATGGTGATAAAATCAGGTAGATATTTAAAGTGATGCTTTCACAAACCTAATTGTCCTGAAGGTGGAGAACGGCTTTTCCACGAAGAATGTTGTCTGTGTGCTTCCTACTGATTGAGAAAGGGAAGAATGTTTCTTTCTTCTCCTGTTCCAGGATGCTTGTGCATTCTGGAAAAGGATCCAGACTGGTACATACTGAAGCAGAAGGAAGGGAAGGAGCACAAAGAGCCAGGCTAGAGGAACCAATGAATGAGTAATTTTTATACTTCAAATTTTTCAGCTTATTCTCTAACTTGCGGGGAAAGACATGAATGGAGAAATTAAAGGCCAGATTTATTTTAATACCTCTTTCCAGAGGCCAATAGAGAAAATGTGCTCCAGCAGTTAAGAAGCAACACTCAAAGGATGATTTTAAAAAATTTATACAACTCAGCACATGCAATGTATGAATAAAACTCCCAGTTCTATTTTACTTTCCTGGCACATAAAAGCTTTCATTTATATTCATTTTAAAAAGTCATGTTGGAACATCTCCTAAATGTAAGAGTTTTGTTTTAAAAATTTCCATAGCATCATTGGGAAATTTAAACAAAAAATTATAAGACTAAAAGTAATAAAGTCTCTTTATACTATGCTTTGTAATTAGTAAAAGTAGGAAAAAATTCAATATTTATTTTGAAACCAATAGGTGGTGCTATAAATTTCTACATTTTAATTCAGAGCAATATTCTTATTTTACTTTTCCATTCCCCAGTGGTATTAAAAATTTCCCTGATTATCACTGTAGGATTTTTCATGGGGGAAAAGAAAAAAAAAAAAAGGTTGTATTGAATTTTCCATTCAGAGGTGGATTACCAAATCAAAGATGTGGTGAAACCCATGCAACATTGTGGACTGCAGATTAGTAAGTAAACATGATTAGGCCCCTGCACATCTTGCTTACTGGGAGCTGGTGTGTAGGATGCTTAACTGGTTAATCAGCCCCTGAATTAACCACTGTGATATTTCTCCTTCTTCTTCTTTTTTCTTTTTCTTTACTGGAAAACCAAAAATAACTCAGAGTGTAAACTGAAGTGAAAGGAATCTATATAATTTTTGGTAGAAAAGTCTATTCGTGGAAATAGAACAGTAGAAAAATTTCCTGTGTGATCCTTTCATTCCCCAGGGCTTTGACTAATGGCAGTGCTACAGAAGAGCATCCTTACAATATTTTATGTAATATTTCATTATCTGAACGATTTCAAGGTGCTGGAGTTGCCTGAAAACAAATGACCACAGTATTATGCAATCATTGTCCTGTTGTCATGGTACTGTGGACTTCCAGAATCACGACACACGAGAGAACTTTAGAGATGTGGCAGTTGCAAATGAGATAACTGATAAAAGAAAACGTAACTGTGCTCCACACCAGAGCTTGTTGTCTGTCATCGTCAGAGCCAAGGAGCCAGCGTGTTTCCTTGCTACACCCCAACGTTCTAAAGGTTCGAAGACACTGGAAGACGAAAATTCAAATTCCATCGCAACTCTTTAAAGTTTACGTAGTAATCTCAGTCTCGTGTATTTCATTGATGATTATCCTAAAGGTGAGAGTCTAAATGCACTTCTTTGTCTCCCAAAAGTTATGGGATCCTTCATGGTTTCCCAGGGGTGTGTGTCTGTGTGAGGCTGGTGTACTAAAGGAATGTAAGTTCAATCAAGACTTGTAGAAATGCCAAAAAAGATGATGGCAGCTGCAAGTAGCTGCCATATCAACCCTATCATTCCTCAAACATCTGGCTGATTTTTTCCTCTCTTCTTCCAGATGTTTTAGTATCTTACAGAGATAACTTTAAACACTTGTCAATGGTGAATGAGCAGCCCAGCTACTTACTGGAAGATATGTTTGGAGAAGACTAATTTGCACAAGATTATACCCTGTACAGCAGACAAAATTTCCTTCTTCGCACCAGGAGGCCTTTCTGGGCTGGCTGATGATTTCCTGTCTCCCCCAGCCTTGTTATTCTCTGCTCTTCAGGGGTCAGGCTGCTCCCTACTAGTTTAGCTGGTTAGGGATTAGACTGAACCAACCATGTTTTTTGTGAATCTACTAAAAAGTCACTTTTATAGCCATGCTAGGTATTTCGTGATATCTAGACCATAAGAGGGAAATACGATGTAAGAACTTATGAGTAGCAGCAAATGTCTTTGAAACACACACAAACAAAAACGCGCGAAACCAGAAAACAGTGTCCATTGAGTTAATTCTTACTCCTATCGACCCCAAGAGTTACCAAATAGAACTACTGTTTAGGATTTTCTTGGCTGTAATTGCGCAAAAGCAGTTGTCAGACCTTTCTTTTGTTATATCACCAGATAGGTTTTAAACTACTCATCTTTGGGTTAGTAGTTGGGTGTAAATTATTTGCACCACGAGGGAACCTCTAAAAGTTCCTTACCTGTTGCCATTAAACAAATCTAATTCATAGTGAACCTACAGGACAGAGTAAAACTGCCCTGTTGATGTTCCCATTCTGCCATCTTTATGGAAGCAGACTGCCACATCCTTCTCCCTTGAAACACCTGGTGTTTCAACAGCTGGTCTTTTGACTAGCAGCTGAGCACTTAAACACTGCACAACCAGCCAAGCCAGCCAAGTGCCATCGAGTCACCAAGGCTTCTTGAATGTCCCCTACTACTGCCCATTGCTGTCAAGTTAATTCTGGCTCACAGCAACACTATAGGACAGCATAGGATTGTCCCATAGAGTGTCCAAGGAGTGCCTATTAGATTGGAACTGTGGACCAACAGCTGTAGCAGTTAACCAGTATACCACCAGGGTTTCTAAATATCCCTTAGAAGGGATTAACAGAAGTATGTTATCAGAAGAGAGCTGACTGGCCTGCTCAAGTCTGTGCTGCACCAAAGTCACCTGCAGCATTACCTTTAAGACTAGGCACCACATTTTAAAATGAATCTTGACAAGTCTAGAGCACATCCAAAGGGAGGAACAGGAATGGTAAAGACATGCAATGAGATGTTGGAGAAATAGTTTAAGAAATCACAGCATTTTATGTGGAATAAGGGAAGATTGGTGAGGATGCAGAATGGTAGGATAGGATAACTGTCTAATAATAATTGAAGGGCTGTCATGTGAAAGAGGTATTAAAGTTATTTGATGTGATTCCAGAATGCTTATCAAGGATTAATTGAAAGATGTTGCCACTTGGTATTTCATTTCCCTGTCAAGATGTTAACATTTGATGTAAATAGCTTTCTTTCACTGTTAGAAAGTGAAATACAACACAAAATCAGTCCAGCTATGAATTGAAACAAAATAAATCTAAATGATCATGGTATGTTTCAGCTCAATAGCAAAAAGAACCTTCTTAGCATTAATCTTTTTTAGTAGATGTTTACTGAGCACCTATTATGTGCCAAGGACTTTTCTAGACACTGGGAATAAAACAATAAATAAAACAAAGTTCTTGCTCTCAAAGTCCTTTTCACTCCAGGGTGAGGGGAATGGAGTCAATCAAGTTAAACAAACACATGTAGTATGTCAGGTGGTAATAAGTGGGGTAAAATAAAAGGGGCGAGGACAAAATGATGGGGGGCTATTTTAGGTGATCAGTTAGTCCCCCACCCATCTATCAGTTGTTCATACTGTTGGCTTGTGTACTGTTTTGATGCTGGAAACTGTGCCACCAGTGTTTCAAATACCAGTGGGGTCACCGCTCATGGACAGTTTTCTGCAGAGCTTCCGGACTTAGATAGGCTAGAAAAAAAGGCCTGGTAATCTAGTTCCAAAATTTAATGAATGAAAACCTTATGCATCATGAGAGAATACTGTCCAACTCACTTGTCTGGGACATGACATCAATAAGGACCAGTTGCTAAAGTTGGACATTGTGCTTGGTAAAGGGCCAGTGAGGGCACGGGAGACTGTTGATGAGACGTGTTGGTTGCAATGATAGCACGTACTGGTCACTGCAAGAATGATACACAACCAGGCAAAGTTTTACACTGTTGTACTAAGGTCCGCATGAGTTGGAATTGGCTCAGTGCTAGCTAACAACAGTCGATATTATCTGTATGTGGAAGGGAACATGTTGCAGACAAAGGCAAAAGAAAACCCATCATGTGAAACATTCAGTTGAGATTGGGGGGACAAAATTATTGCACTTGCTTGTTTGTGTGCTTGTCCCCACCACTAGTTTACGCCTTCGTTTTGAGTAGGGGCGTGTTTTGCTCATCTCTGTCGGGTCAACACTTACTACCTATAGTTGGCATCGCGCTGTTCAATGAAAGTTTGTGGACAGAAATTTCTATAGGGAATGAGGCAATGGATACAATGTAAAACTAAACTCATTACTGTGGAGTAAATTCTGACTTTTTGGTTAGCAGCCAAGTGGTTAACCACCATACAACGTGTACTCTCTAGAATGCTACCACAACTCTAAAGACCTATGTTCTATTTCATTTGTGGGTACTGACTTTCTTCTTCCTCTTTTCCCAGTCGTAACCCTAACCCAAACCCTAACCTTTCTGTCTTGTTTAAGCCTTGGACAACTAAGTATTGATTTTTTAACATTTTTAAAAAATTGCAAAGAAATGATAAGATTCGTAAAAGGAGAAGTGGGAAGATAACATATCACAAGAAGTCATCTAATCCCTCTGGTCTTAGTACATTTTAGAGAGAACTTCTTCAACATACTTCATGGGAAACAAGAACAGAAATTTAATTTGGGAGAAAGGTCACGACTTAGGATTGGATTCTCTTGCATGGAAAGAAAATCTAAATTAATTATGGCTTAAACACTGAAGGTTTTATTCCCTCATAAAAATCCCAGAGGATAGACACTTAGAGTTGTTAAGACAGTTGCAAAAAATCTTCAAGGCCCAAATTTCTTTGAAGTTTGCATTACTCTTAGCTACACAGCCCTATCATGGATATTATCTAGGAATTACTAGAAGGCCAGTCAACCTATTATAAATTTGAACTTGTAAAAATTAATGTTAATATCTGAATTATTCGCATCTGTTTTATATGTTAAAACTCTGGTGGCATATATGGTTAAGAGCTTAGCTGCTAACCAAAAGATTGAGAGTTCAAATCCACCAGCTGCTCTTTGGAAACCCCATGGGAAACGCTATGGGGCTGTTCTACTCTGCCCCATGGGGTTGCTGTGAGCCAGTACTAACTCAGCAGGTTTTTTGTTTGTTTGTTTGTTTTATATCTTAGAGTTCTATTGTATAAAAAATTCTGGTCCTAAAGAAATTGGAAAACTGTTCATCATTTTACAGATAAGGACACTGAGGCCCGGAGAAATGAAGCGCTTTGGTTGAGACTGCAGAGCTAGCTACAGACAGGGCCAGCAAGAGCATCCATCGGAACGGGAGTACCTTGTTCAAATCTCATGTCACAGTAAAGGTAGAAACTGAAGAGCTGAGGTGTATCACAGTGTCAGATCTCTGTACCAGACGGTACACTTCTTCAGAGCCTTGAGGAAATACTCTGTGTGTTATGATTTGAATTGTGTCCGCCAAAGATACATGCAATAAATCTTAACTCCGATACTTATGAAAGGAGCTCGGATGGCACAGTGGTTAAGTACTCGTCTGCTAACTAAGCAAAAGTCAGAAATTCAAGGCCACAAGCCACTCCACGGGATACAGATGTGGCTGGCAGTCTACATCCATAGACATCACAGCCTTGGAGACTCTGCTGGGCACTTAAGCATTCTGCAGGATTGTTGTGAGTTGACAGCTAGTCAGTGCCAAGGTGCTAAACCTCTGGATGTGGAATAGGACTTCCGTTGTTACGTTAATGAGACCACAGCACTGTAGGGTGGGTCTTAGACGAATCGCTTTCCAGATATAAAAGGAGCAGATTAGGCAAGAAAACAACGCGGCGCAGAGAGTGGAAAATGACGTCCATGCCTTGTGAAGACCACCCAAGAATTGAAGAAGAGCTGCAGAAACAGATAAGGACCTTCCCTCACTGCCGGTGCCCTGATTTCAAACTTCTAGCTTCCTAGACAGTGAGAAAATAAATTTCTGTTGGTTAAAGCCACCAACTGTGGGATTTCTATGACAGCAGCAGTAAGAAACTAAGACACTATGTGCATAAGTGGTGAACAAATTCATAAAATCAGAATAGTTTCTCTCTCAGGCAACCTCACATTCCCTTAGGCAACAATCTCACACTCAGGATAACACAAAAAAATGAAATAGGGAAAAATAGTTCCAGGAATATGAGAAAATGGTATTCAGTTACTATACCAATTCGTTCTGAAAGAGCCTGGTTTTGACCATCTTTTACTTTGTCATTCAGAGGACATTCAAAGATGTTTGGAGTCAATTCTGCCCGTTAATTACAGTCACCATAAAGATGTGGGTCAGCCCATTGGTAGAATAGGCTGGAAATTGTTTCCTTTTATAGTAAAACTGCTAAGTAGAACCAGTGCTTTGCCTTTCTGTTCAAGTAATGCAAGCTATTAAAGTGGAGCCTCTATGAAAATCAGGCAAAACGGTTTCAAGTACGGGTTGTATATGCTTGAAACCGAGAAACCTGCCAGAATCAGTTCCTAGTTTGTGTGTAGTTGTACTGATTGAATTACCATTTCTGCTTAGATTCACAGAAGCCCAAGAGACTCTGGGGCCAAAATGAAGAACAATGGTTCTTTGTCTAAGAGGAGCTCATGGTTGGGTTTGTACACGCAAACGTGTGATTTCAGCGTGGAGGAGACTGATGAGGAATTCAGCTCCGTCCCAGGGCAGGTCATGCGTCTGTTGACAGTAGCTCAGCCTAGCCCCCGATTTATGCATAGGACACGCAGCCGTCCATGGAAGCGTGTACAAAGCTTTTCTTCCTCCTCTTAGTTCTATAAAGATGAAAGTTGATCTGACATGTGATTTGTTCCCTCCTACTTTAGAAACACACGAAGTGAACCAGTTCTTCACATTTACAGGAGACTGGTGTGAAAGTAGGGGATGCTGGCGTGATACACAGCACTGTCACATCAAAATCGGCTGGGAAAACCAGGAAAGGGAAGGCGACAGCCAGATGACACTGCTGGAGCAATTCCTTCCAGGGTTGTGCATCTGGTTTGTGCTGCTGCCAGTGACAAAGCACGTGCCCTGAGAAGCTGCAGTTCAGAACTGAAACATGAAGCTGAACATGTTCTGCAACACACCAATCACATAAACATGTTCACAGGGAGGTGCTGAGTCTCACATGTATGTTTGTACATGGGTGTGTGCACCAGATAATTGGGAATATTTTGTGTTTGTGCTTCTGAATAGCATGCGTTCCTCTTAGCAAAAGTTATATCACCTACCCAGGAGGGTTAGACACACTCTGTGGGAACAGACCACTTTATGACTATCAAGAGAACACTGAAACAAGAGTTTGTCAGGTCTTTGTCTGGAATTAAGACAGATCCATGGCTGGCTGACTGAGTAGTATTAAAATATATCCTTTTTAATTCCATCAAGGTTTAGCATGTTTAGAAGCTATAGAAAGATGTTACAACATTTTAACAGAGTCAGTTATGCTTTAAAAGTGGTCTGGGGGTCAGTTCTACTCCGGCCCCCAGGGTCGCCATGCGTCGGATCTGACTCGACGGCACTTGGCTTGGCAGTATTTATTCGCCGAATGAATACTGTCATTAGTTGTTGTTGATTCTGACTCCTGGCAACCCCTTGCATGCTGAGTAGAACTGCTCCAAAGGGCTTTCAGGGCTGTGACCTTTCAGAAGCAGATTACCAGGCCTGTCTTCCTACGTGCCTCTGGGAAGGTTCACTACTAGTCTTTCGCTTCTGAGTCAAGCACTTAATCATTTGCTCCACCCAGAGATGCTCCAGCATCAATTACTAAATGCCATAAAAACCAAACCCATGGCCTTCAAGTTGATTCTGACTCACAGTGAACTTACAGTACAGAGGAGAACTATGCCATAGTCTCCAAAGAGTGCCCAGTGAGTTTGAACTGCCAACCTTTGGGTTAGCAGCTGTAGCTCACAACCACTCTGCCACCAGGGTTTCCACACACCGTATAAACACATGTAAAAGGTACAAGTTGTTGCACTATTTGCAAGTAATGACCTCTATTTTCTTCCTAAACGTCACCTAGCAGGAGAGGTACTGAAATCATGTAACTCACCCTGTAGCTGACGCTGATGAACAATGAGGCTTATGATTCTGATTCATTTTGCTGATTACTTTTGTTGTTTAGACAACTCATCTTCAAAGCCAAAGACCAGGTTCCTAACAAGTGGTTAAAGCGTAGGTCTACGCCATGACGCAGTTGGTTTAGTGGGCTCTATGTCAGCAGCTTAAGTGGCTAGAGAACCTCTAACTTGATGTATTTTCCTTAGTAATAGCTACTTGGCTTGTATGAGTCCAGGAAGCCTCTTTTGCTTGCTCCTCTGTCTTTGTCTTTGGGTAGGAGTTTGCCACTATATTTTATAGCCATCTGATGCAGCAGTAGAAAGAAAATAACGGATCTGTAAGACTTACATTGAACTGTTGACTAGATATGGAAACCACAGATCCTGTGAGTATTCCTAGCACATAGCTCAACATAATATTATTAATTTTAAGGGTCACTATCAGTCAGGCCTGACTTGATAGCAACTAACAACAGCAAAGAAATGTGAAATAGAACATGTGCTTTCTCTTCCCTTATTTAAGTATAATTACCTTGAAACAGTGGAAACCCTGGTGGCATGGTGGTTCAGTGCTCCATCTGCTAACCTGAAGGTTGGCGGTTCAAATCCATCAGGTACTCCTTGGAAACTATATAGCAGCTAAATGATAGCAACAGAATTATAAGTTTGAGTTGTTGTCATTATTGAATCTGAATGTGGGAAGGAAACACGGAGGTTTTTCATAACTTCCCTTACTATGTAGAGAGGAGGGACTCAGAACCTGGAAAATTTACATGTTTGTATTTCCAAAAATGAAAGGTTGACTTCCAAGTCACAATTCCTATGGCATTTTCCCACCTCCCTGCCTGTTTTGTAACTCTTTAGGGCCAAATATGTTAGTAAAAACCAGTGGCCATTGAATTGATTTGGACTCATAGCAACCCTGTAGGACAAAGTAGAACTGCTCCACTGAGTTTCTAAGGAGTGCCTGGCAGATCTGAACCGCCAGCGTTTTCATTAGCAGACCTAGCCCTTAGCCACTATGCCACCAGGTTTCCAATGGCAGTAAAGAAAGAAAAAAAAAGTAAGTTTTTGTTTGTCTTTTCTATCAGATTATTGTGGATTAAGCTGTCAAACTTCACTTCCACCTGTTTTCTGGAATTTCTCTTGAGATACTATAAAACTCAAAGGCAGAGGGATTTCTAAGGTCATTGACAAGATTTTGATTGGCTCCATGGAGGTTTGTAGCATCTAGACAAAAGCCACGAAAGGTTACTAGACCTGCTCTTCTTGGAGGCTTTTATGTTAGTTAAGGGTTGGTTGGTTATGCAGGAGTCCCCCCCTTACCCCCACCACCTTGTCTGCACTGACAGAATATTGAAACCCCAAAGTCCTGGAGAACTGGGTGGAGGCAGCAAGGACTTTGCAATGAGGACTTGCGACATGCTACAAGTACGGGGTGGCCTAGCATCACCAGATCACGTCCAAATGTGCTATGAAAGCCACCAGCCATCTGTGAACTAATTAGTAAACCACACACACACACACACACACACACACACATACACACACACTTGGATTTTTATTTGTCTTAAGCTAATTAGGTTCTTCAAGAACATACAAAAAAGTCTTGGTAGAAATAGTCAGTTTATAATTTGCTTCTTACTTATTGCCAAGAAGAGCACAAAACCAACAACAGTGAAGTGGGAGAGCTCTGTTCTTCTGCTTTGAGAGTGTTTTTTTTTTTTTTTTTTTTTGCACAAGAAGTGTTTCCAGAGCTGCTTTGAATCAGTCCTTAGACACCACTTCAGTGTTAATGCTGCTGAGATGTGGGAGTTTACAGTGTGGTAGACAAAATGTCTGAGTACTTTGTTTAGGATTGAAAAAATCATTTGTGAGTCTGTAACCCAGGGCTTTGAACCAGTTTGTTCCAGTTTGACCTCTTGTTGAGAATTTGCCTTTCCACCTTAGATGTACTGAATCAGAATCTACATTCTAACATGATCTGTAAGTGATGTGCAGAATCTACATTCTAAGAAGATCCATAAGTGATGTGCAGAGTTTACATTCTAACAGGATCTCTAGATGGTCCCTCATTAGAATGTAGATTTTTGTGCATCATTTAGGGATCTTGCAATGTAGTTTTTGATCAGAATACCTCGGGTGGAAATGCAAATTCTTAGCAGAATGAACTGACTTGAAACCCTGGAGTAACTAGAGAACTGTGTTAGTGTTCTGGGTTCATATTTTCACATCTAATTGTAAAGCTCATTGGATGCTGATCTCTGGATTCTGATAATCCAGATTGTGCTGCCACACAAGACCTTGACATCATGTAATTTTGGCAATACTTTTGGGGATGCCACCTTAGTGAACCATCCTACTTTCACATTTTTCAAAATGTATCCAATTTAAATATTCAGTTTAATCTGTGGTGGTCAACTAATGCAGTTTCTACTTCTTCATCCTGTACTCTTATAAAGTGAACAGCTTAGTTTCCAGAGAAAGGGTAAGAGAAAACACAGTAACGCAAAAAGAAACCCTGGTTGTGTGCCATGGTTAGTGCTACGTCTCCTAACCGAAAGGTCAGCAGTTCGAATCCAGCAGGTGCTCCTTGGAAACTCTATGGAGCAGTTCTACTCAGTTCTACAGGGTCACTATAAGTTAGAATCAACTTGGTGGCAGTGGGTTTGATTTTGGTTTGGGGGAACTCCCCACAGTTAAGGCTACAAGTGGAAGTAGTGCTAGGTCAGGCCCCAAATACACAAACGGTATTAGGACAGGTTTGTGATCACAGGAAATAAAGAAATTTTGCTACTTTTCTCAAGAGAATTTTTTGGAGGGCTGAAGGAAATATAAACTGATCGGGGTAAATTTAATGTTTTTATGACTCATGATAATGAGCCCTGGTGGCCCAATTGTTAAAGTGCTCAGCTGCCAACCACAAGTTCAGAGGTTCAAATCCACCAGGTACTCCTCTGGAGAAAAGACCTTTTGATCTGCTGCCATAAAGATTATAGACTAGAAAGTCCTATGGGGACTTCTCCTCTGTCCTACAGAGTCACTTTGGGTCAGAATGAACTTGACAGCAGACAACAATAACAACATGACTCTGGTTTTCTAAATTTCTGCCATATAATGAAAACTAAGTCAGAATTCTAGAAATTATTCTGAAAAGAATTTTGTGTAATTTTATTTCCTCTTGTCACTTATTAACGGGTAGTGAAACTTTTTTTTTTAATAAAAACATGAGAAGGTGATATACTTTCAAGTATTGGCAAAGATTTCAGGAGAGACTTGTGAAGACTCAAATCTGGCCCAAAGGTTATTGGCTGAGAATTTCATATACTGTTAAAAAGCTCAGGCCGTAAAAAACATTTCAAACCCTCACTATACAAAGTGATGCAAATTCTACCAGAATTTCAGAACAAAAAAAGGCTCCGAAGACCTCTTTAGAATTAGAAGAAGCTGTGAAGAAAATTCCCAAGTTTATCATAGCCCATAGGAAGAAAAACTGCACCAGCTAGAAAGAGCTTCATCTCTTTGGTAAATTAACTAGTCGATTAAACTCAGCTAGTAAATTAATTTTATATTCCATAGTAATTAGCTTTGTGAATCTTGTGCCATAAGAGACTTTCTATTCATGGAATCACAAATGACATTTGTTGTTGAAAAATACTCTCTCCAGTGAAAGCTAACCCAGAAATAGAGTCTACATTTAAAATATGGCCAAATTTGTTTAAGATTGGGGGCAGGGAGCAGATCCTAAAACCAGTAACTCTCTGGAATAGTATCCTGTATCTCCACTACCTCCTGAATAGCTACCACAGGAAACAATGGCAGACCCATTAATACTCCTCTATCTCTGTGTCTTTCTCCTCTGCTCTGGTCCCCAAATCACACACTGCCATCCGTGCAGCTGGAAGCTGGGTTTGACCGAGAACTGTGGCATTAAAGGCAATCATAGCAGCCGGTTACTGCAGATAGTGAACTACTTCTTCGTGCAGACAGGAAAGCTAATTACTTGTCTTGAGATTTCTTCTCCTCTTCCAAGGAAATACGTTTGATTTCTCCAACGTTATCAAGCATGAAAGAACCCTGCCTTCAAATAAGTATTGCCCTCTTACATTTTGCTCAGGATTTCTGAGATTTTTGCTGTTGTTACTCTGGTCTTCATATCCTGTTTTTCTGCTTCCACTTAGACATGCCAATTAAGGAAAGATATGGTTTATTTAAAAAATATGGTCCTGTGCTGGCTGTAAAGAGGGCTCTTAAACAGGCCTGAACTCTTCATCAGGATTAGCTGAACACGGTGAGTAAATCCCATGCTGAATGTTGACCTTGTAAAGTCTCCAATAAGCAAGCCTGGCTTGAACTCTGTAGCAGCTTAAACGAAACAAAACTGCTCCTTCCCTTGGGTCTCACAATTTTACCCACCAGCTCCTGGCCAGGCTATGTAATGGGCAAGATGCCACACCAAGGGATACAAGAATAGTCTAGTGTAGCCAAGCCAAGTGCCGTCGAGTCGGATCCGACTCATGGCAACCCTAGGGTACGGGTTCCCCAAATGTGCCCAGACTGGCAGGCTCAGTGTCATTTGTAAGGAGTCTTGGTGGGACAGTGATTAAGCACCAGGCTGTTTACCAAAACATTGCTAGTGGCTAGAAATGCACATTCCCTGGCTCCAGCCACATCTGGTTGGGGCTCGGTGTTCTGTTCCTTAGCAAGCCCTTCAGGTGATTCTGATACAAGCTAGACTCTCAGAGCCATTGATCTAGCGCATCAGGCTGACTTCACTTCATATAGGAAGACTGCAACGTCCTAAGCACCACAAGGTAAGCTAATGGGCAAATAAATCAGTGGCAGCAATGGCATTAGCATATCTTGAATATGTTGGGGCAGTCTTATACATAACTGCTTCTCTCTCTCACATGCACATATATGCATAGACATCAGCTTATATATACTGTACCACTCATTCAAAAAATTACTTGTTACAGTACATTAGACATCATTGCAGAAGTTGAGAACATCGTAGTGAACAAAATACACTGATACCCTAACCTTATGCTGCTCATCTAGTAGAGGAAACCTTCTGGCCTATAAACAAGGGAACACAGGAGGTGGTAATAACGGGATTAGTCATGGCCAGGCAGGTAAGAGCAGAGTGCTCTTTTAGATAAGATGAGTAGGGAAGTTTAGCCAACGCTTGAGCTCTGCCCTACATTTTTCAACCCTCTTTCTTGTGCACTCTTTGCTACAGCAGCCAGACTCGAATAGACTCAACTGACAGCATCCCCCCTTAGTCTACCTTGTGTCTCCAGTATCTGTGTAGGGACTTCTGTGTCCCATCATGTGTTACCTACTCAGTCATACTCAAGGGAGGTAACTCTCCATGGGGCAACTTTTGGCCAATCAAGGGAATGGTGATGGAGAAACACTGTCTTCTTTCCCATTTGGGGCAGAGAGTTCTAGGGATCACTTTACATGTATCCTGAGAAATATCTTTTATCAGCAACATAAATGATGACTATACATGTGAACCTCACCAGATGGAATATGGAGGAAACAAGGCAATTGTATCTGTTCAAAGAGATATGAAGAGCTCAATATCACCAGTCAGAAAACAAGGCCAGGGACTAGCAGTACAGCCGACTATCAGTTGCTCATAAGCAAGGTGAAGAAGCTAACGGAATTAAGAAATAGTCTATAAGAGCCAAAGTATGACACTGAGTATATCCTACTTAAATTTAGATATTGTCTCAAGAGTAGATTTTATACATTTATCACTAATGACTGAAGACAAGACAAGCTGTGGGTAGACATCAAAGACGTGATACACAAAGAAAGTAAATGGTTATTAAAAACACAGAGAAGAAGAAGAAAAAAAGAACAAAATGTATGCCAGAAAATATCTGAAACTTGCTCTTGAACACAGGGAGTAGCTAAAGCAAACAGAAGAAATGGTGAAGTAAAAGAGCTGAACAGAAGATTTCAAATGGTGCCTCAAGTCATAAAGTACTACTTTAAAAATGTGCAAAAACTTTGAGTTAGGAAGCCAAATGGGTAAGAGCGTGTTCAGCATTGCTTAAGCTGAAAGAACTGAATCAAAAATTCAAACCTCAAGTTTTACTACTAAAGGATTGCACAGGGAGAAATATTGAATGATGCAGGAAGCATCAAAAGAAGGTAGAATGTGTATACAGGGTAACTGCATCAAAATGAATTGGTAAACACTCAACCATTTCAGCAAATAATAAGAAACTGATGGAACTTAAGGAAGATATCCAAGCGGCACTGAAGGCAAGGGGGGTGGGGAAGGCGTCGGGAATTGATGGAATATCAACCGAGATGTTTCGACAAACAGATGCAGAGCTGGAAGCATTAACTTGTCTATAAAAAGAAACAGAAAAATGCTAAGTGGCCAGTTGACCAGCACAAGTCTAGAGCTGTGCCCATTTCAAGGAAAAGAAATCCAACAGAATGCAGAAATTATCAATGTCATTAACATCATACACAAGTAAAGTTTGCTGAAGATCAGTCAAAGTACCCCAGCAGTATATTGTCAAGGAACTGCCAGAAAGTCAGGCCAGAGTCAGAAAAGGATGTAGAATGAGGGGCATCATTGTACTGATGTCAGATGGATGTTGGCTGAAAGTAAAGGATATGAGAAGTATGTTTACCTGTGTTTTACTGACCATGCAAAGATGCCCAGCTCTGTGGGTCATAACAAATAATGAATGACATTGAGAAGAATGGGAATTTCAGAACACTTAATTGTACTCACATGGAACCTGTACAAGAGCCAAGAAGCAATCGTTTGAAAAGAATAAGGGGATACTGCAGTAGTTTAAAATCAGGGATGATGGGTATCAGAGCTGTATCCCTTCACCATACTTATTCAATCTGTATGATGGGCAAATAATCTGAGAAGATGGGCTACATGAAAAAGAATGTGGCATTAGGATTGGAAGGAGAATTGTGAAGCACCTGAGATGTGCAGATGGTATAACCTTGCTTGGTCAAAATGAAGAAAACTTAAAGCGTTCGCTGATGAAGAACAGAGAAGTTCAGACTGTGAACTTCAGTATGGTTTACACCTCAGTATAAAGAAAACAGAAATCCCCTCAACCAAACCACTAGACAACACATAATAAACAGAGACAATATTGACCTTGTCAAGGATTTCATTTTATTGGATCCACAATCAATACCCATGAAAGCAGCAGTCAAGAACTCAAACAACAGATTGCATCGGGCAAATCTGCTGCAAAAGACCACTTTAAAGTTTTGAAAAGGGAAGATAACACTTTGAGGACTAAATTGTGCCTCACCCACACAACGGTATTTTCAATTGCTTCACATGCATGTGAAAGCTGGATAATGAATCAGGAAGACTGAAGAAGAATTGATGCTTTTGAATTATGATGTTGGCAAAGAATGCTGAATATCACAGACTGCCAAAAGAATGAACAAATCTGTCTCGCAAGAAATACAGCCAGAATTCTCCTTAGAAAGGAGGATTGCGAGGCTTAATCTCTCATAATTTGGATCTGTTTTCTGGCAGGATCTGTCCCATGGTTGGTAAGATACAGGGTCAGAGAAAAAGAGGCACACCCTCGCAAGATGGATAGGCACAGTGGTTGCAACAGTGGGCTGAAAGACAGCAGATATCGTGAGGACAGCACAGGCTGGGGCAGTGTTAGGCTCTGTTGTGTACAGGGTCCCTGTGAGTAGGAAACAACCCCAGAGCACCTACCAACAACAGTCATAGCGATACTACCCATTTATTGCATCACCTACTCTCCATTAATTATCGTAATTGATACTGAAAGCAACTTGAAAATCATATTTATTGTCATTTTTAGGTGATGAAATTGGCAAATAGTGCAACTAAGTAACTTCTCTAAGTCTGAGTCTTGACAGGCAGCAGATCTGATATTCAAGCCCAGGTCTGTCTGAGGTTGATTATTTTTGTTCCTGACCTCCTGTATCAACTCCTTCACTTCCCACATCCTCCAAAAAAAAAAAAACTACACCCAAAAGAAAAAAAAACCCTTTGTCATAGGTAGATTCTGACTCATAGTGACTCTACAGAACAGAGTAGACCTGCCCTGTAGGGTTTCCAAGGAGTACCCATGGGTTTGAACTACAAATCTTTTTGTTAGTAGCCAAGCTCTTAAACACTGGGCCACCAGGTCTCCTGTCCTTCCCTTTTCCCTCAAAACAGTCTACCAAACCTAGCTCCAGTCACAAATGCTATGAAAGTCTGGCAGTTTCTTTTCCCTCTTTTTCTGTCACTGTCTCTTCTTCTTCTTCTTTTTTTTTTTTTAACAGTACAGCAACTTATTTCCAGCTCATATAGTAGTTACTTTTAAAGATCTGAGAGACAATATACAGTTTCACGGTTTTGGAGTCTAAACTCTTTTTACAGTGTTGTCCAGGTAGTTGCTTTTTAATCTCTTTCCTTCTGCGTCCTCCACACCAGGACGTCACCTGGACCATTTATGCAGATTTGGCACCAGGCATGGAACATTCTACTCCAAATCCCTGACTACCCATGTCTATACTGAATTGGCTTGCCTTCACCATCTTCACTTATCATTTCATCACTTATTGATATCCTCTTCTAAGACATTGATCTTTCCTCACCTCAATTAATCTTTCTCTTTAATACTAAATACTAAAGGTAAATGTATTTTTGAGATGAGTGCTAATGACTCCAAACAGGTAACACTGTGTACCAGTTGACACAGTGTATAGATTTTTTTTTTTTTTTTACTCTATGTCCCCTGTTCTTTCATTAACATTTGAAATGTGAGCAAATTTCCCTCAACTAATGGTTCAGGACCAACCTCTGTATTTTTGTCCCACTTACAAGTTTGGGGAAAGTCCAACTGAAGCTGTACCCAAAGGAGTTCTTGGGGAGGACTGGGCATTAAAAGATACCTACTCATAGGCAATCTCCACGCCAAGGAGAAGAGCTCAGGTCATAACTAGGAAAGCAAGACCAAGTTCAGTCATAAAGAATGTGGTGAGTTGTAAACAGGAGATTGAGTAACAAAGTCATAAGCCAGAAGGATGAGAAACACATGGGATGTAGCGTGTGTGAGTTAGGACAAGTGGCTCAGGATTCAGATTGTGACTGATTACAGGTTATTGGAAATCAGTTTATATGTGAAGCTAGCTGCTTGGTCCAAGTATAGATTTTATATATTTAAGGGCTAGAAACAGGACTTTATTCTTAAGTAAGGAGAGTTTTAGGAACCATAGGCTAATAGCTTGACCATTCATCATCCAGTTAGCCAAGGTCAGCTCTGACAGCTATATCTGTATAAATACTTTCACGCTGTTGATTCATCCATTCTTACATTGACATTGGCATTATCAGACATACATCTAGCCAAAGCTTTGTACCAAGAAGTGTGTTCAGGAGCTGCACTGGAAATACAGGAACCAGTGTATCCTTACACTCAAAGTGTTTGTATTTTTTTGGAAGGAGATTTGAAATAAATTATGAATAACAATGATATTTGACATGACAGGGCTCTGATGAAGGTAAGTACGGGACAGAGCAGAAGTACAAAGCACCATGGTCCTACATCAGAGATGGCCTCACAGAGTCAAGTCCGCTTGAGCTGATTTTGAAGCAGCGGTAAGAGTTCCCTGGGCAGACAGCTAAGGGAGGGAAGGAAAAGGAAGAGGAGGGGAGGGGCAGGGAGAGGAGAGTGAGCAGGAACAGGTTCTCCAAGGAAGACCTGCAAGGCCTGAGGAATGATCAAACATTCCGTGCCCAAGAAACTTCAAAGAAGTTAGTACACCTGTGCAGTAACGCGTATGGGGCCAGGCAAAAGGGATTACCCTCCTCTGCAAAAAAACCCACTGCCATTGATTGACTTAACTCTTAGTGACTCTGCAGGTCAGAGTAGAACTTCCCCGCAGAGTTTCTAAGGAGCACTTGGTGGGTTTGAACTGCTGAAGTGATAGTTAGCAGATGTAGCACTGAAACCACTATGTCACCAGGATTTCCACCCAACAGTGAGGCTGGATAAATCAAGCAGGGTGAGATTCAGAAGGATCTTGAACTCCATACTGTGGAGCTTGGAATTTATTGGAGAGGAGATAAGGAACCAATGTGTGATTGTGTAAAGGGTCACAACACAAATTGCATACTAGAAAAATCCCTCTAGGGACATTTAAGCCATCCTAAAACCCTGGGGGCATAGTGGTTAAGTGCTACAGTTGCTAGCCAAAAGTTTGGCAGTTCAAATCCACCAGGCACTCCTTGGAAACTCTATGGGGCAGTTCTACACTGTTCTATAGGGTCACTATGAGTTGGAATTGACTCAGTGGCAGTGGGTTTGGTTTCTTTCTTTTTCTTTTCTTTTTTGATTTTTGAGTATGTAAGCAAACAATCCCTAGGTAAAGCCATTGTGAACAAAGGCTCTTAAAGACACATATAGACAAATATTCAAAACAAAAAACAAAGACCCTTCCTTTTCTCCCAACCATTTAGATCATTGTGGGACAAAAAGTTCTGAACCACCTCAGTAACAGTATTTCCTCTGCCTAATTCCCTAGGAACTTATGTTACTTGAAATAAAGACACCAACGCTGATATATATTTTACCCTTAAAAAATATTTTAAGATGATTAAATAAAATAATTTATGTTTATGCAAGGCCCCGGCACCTTGGATGGAAAGATCTGTCTTGAAGAAAACCCACGAATTTTCTCAGTGATAATTTTTGACTAGTTAGAAAAATTACTTCTCAGTGTGAAGGAGGCATTCTCAAAAGAAAGATTTTTCTCTGGACAGGGGTCATGGAGTCTCTTGCGCAGAGTCACAAGGGTGTACCATAATTTCTGGCTCTATTAGTTAAGTGTTTTTCTAAAGGTGAAAGTGTTAGGTTTACTCCTATTTTCCTTAGGGGAGTGTAAATAATCACTCCCAATTCTTTCCAGACTGGCTTTAATTGAAGAAGAAGGTAAAGCAACATTTACCAGAGAGATCGAGTAACTGTTTTTCTGTAAATAAAATGTGCTCAAGGGTAAGGTCTTTTGAATTCTCTAAGGGAAAGTGCTGCCTGTAGCCTTCAGGCCTGAGATCAGAGGTCTTTCAGTCCACAGACAGCATCTTGTATCTCCTTCTACTGCCAATGCCTCAATGCACATTATTTGAGCCACAATCTCAATAATGTTAGCTGCTCCTGAGGGTTGTTAAAAATGGTAGAAAATGGCTCTGTGGTGGTTAACACAGTGCTTCCCAAACTTACTTCATCACCTGGGGCTTTTTATTACAGACCTGGGAGGCCCCTCCAAGATTCTCAAAGAGCTGTCACCTCCAGGAATAGGGACCTGAAAATTTATATAGACAGCAAATATCTCAAGTGACTCTTACTAGGATAACCTGGGTCACAAGCTCTTCTGTAGTCCAATCACTGTGACCAGGGCAACATAATGCAAAATGCTGTCCAGGTCTGTCCAAGATGCCTTTCTGGAATTTGGGTGTGGGCTGCCCCACACATACTATATGGATCAAGGTGGAAACTCCTCAAAGGCAAATTATCAGTAGAAGGGGGGATGGGTGCTAGGAAGAAAACACAATAAACAGCAACAAAAACAAACAAACAAAAACAGCTGGATGGCTCCATACAGTGAGGAATCAGAAATATGGTTGAGGAGATTCAAGATCCTCTAAAATCTTCTTTAAATCAAACAGTAGAGTTGGATCCAACGTGATGGAACTTGGCATTTGCACTTGGCACGCAGTTAAACTTAATTGGTAAAGAATGTCTGCCTTGTGTGTTGTGTTGTTTTAAAGAACAATCTATATGGCATCAAATTTATAACAGTAACTCAAAAAAGTTAGAGAAGAAACTTAGGGGCAATGAGTTTGTGTCAGTGTTGGAGGAACAACTCAGAAAAGGAGGGTGGGTGGTCATACAACTTGAAGAATGTAATCAGTGTCTCCAGACTATATATGTAGAAATTATGTATTTTTATGTGCACATTTTCAACAATAACAACAAACAGAGTGAATTATTTAAAAAGAGAGATAATTGAATGAAAGGCAGTAATATGAGTCAAATATGGAGGACAGGGTGCTAACAGACCAATTGGAGCCATTGTGGAGCAAAGGGTTGTGGGAGGTGCAAGGTATGATCATCACTAAGGAAACAGACAGAGTGGGTTAGGGTTCCCTCTGCACATCTTACTCCCCCTCCCTCTCCTATGGGTTCCTCTGCCATTTCCCCATACTTCCAAAACCAAACAACCAAAGCCATTGCCGTCAAGTGGATTCTGACACACACTCCTGGACAGTGCTTGAGGTAGACTGTGGAATGGGCTTTAAATGACCTGTTCAGGGAAACCCTGGTGGTGTGGTGGTTAAGTCTTGTGGCTGTTAACCATGCAGCTGACAATTCAAATCCATCAGCTACTCCTTAGAAACTTAATGAGGCAGTTCTACTCTGTCCTTTAGGGTTACTATGACTAGGAATCAACTCAACAGCAAAAAAATTTTTTTTTATTCTTTCTTTTTTTTTTGGTTCCAGGTTATATGGCCTGTCTGTGAGTGTATGTGTCTTTTTCCTGACTCATTCACAAAACTTGCACGGCCAGTCACTGCTATTATCTGTGCAAATTAGCACAGTGTTGATTTATTTTCCACTTCTCTTTAAATAAACAATAAACATCAAGTGTCGTGGAATGATAGCAACCCAGACACACCCTAACATTAGTTGCAAAATGAAAATTACGGAATGCACATTTGGGACACTGTAAGTCAGCAAGTCTTCCAAAGGCCCTCAAAAAGGAATTAATTTGAAAAGTTAGTCAATTCGAGATTAGCAAATGTTGAGCATCAGCATGCTATTCATACTCCTATGATGCTGGACGTAATTAACCAGAGTTACTTCATCTGAGAATCATCACCCCGACAGAACACTTGCAGAGAGAAGAAGGTGGACACCAAAGACAAGACCGTATCACGGCCTTTTGGGGGTTGACCTAAATAAAGTAGGCATGATAAGAGTCATTCTGTAGTCTATCTACAGTTCTGCAGGAGTGCCTGTGTGGCTCTAACGGTTAAGTAAATGGCTAGTAGCCAAAGTTGGTGAATTGAACCTACCCAGAGGCATCTCAGAAGACAGGCCTGATGAACTGCTTGTGACGGTCAGAGGCTGGAAAACCCTAAGAAACAGCTCTACTCTGCATACATGGGGTCCCCAGAAGTCAGAACTGCCTCTGTGGCCGCTAACATCACCACCAACAAGGCAGTTCTTCAAGGTCTCTTCAGAAAGCACCTCTGCCTGCAGAAGCCTGGGTGCTCCTCATCCTTTCTCAACAACGCTTTCCTCTGCCCCCCTTTTTTGTTGAATCCTTCCATTTAAATCCTATAAAGAGAGTCTGAACCTTGTCATTTTTAACATTTTTATACTCAGAAACTGGTTGTTGTGGGGCTATTCTGTGCATTGTAGGGTGTTCAGTGAAGTCTTACCCACTAGATTCCAGTAGTTCCCGCAGTCATCTTGGGCTAAATTTCGTCTAGTTGAGAACCACAGAGTTAATACTATGTCTTTTCCTGGGATGAACAGAATCTCTTCTGGTTGCTTAAGCTACCATTCATACTAGTGTTTCCCAAATTATTCTTTGTCTCAGTACACTTCCAGCAGACCCATCTGACTGTTCCTTTCATACCCATATTGAGTCTAGCTAGAACTAAACTTTCTTATGTCCTCCAGTCTCCTCCTTCCCGGTGCTCTTGCCCGTCCACCTTCTCTTTCTGCCTCTCTCTTCCTCCACCGTCTGCCTTTCCCCTTGTGCTTTTTCTCCTTTGTCTTTGCCGTCATCATTGCCATGTCAGTCATAGGTGACACTCCTCCTTCGGTCTTCTAAACAAGAGATGCTTGAGTTATCTTCTTTTCCTCCTGGTGACACACATTCAGGAGTAGGTATAGCTTTGGTGTGATTGAAAGCTTACATAATCTGACGGGACTGAAAAAATTTATACATGTGTATTGACAGAATAGGGACAATTTGTAATGTAATGTGTATGTGTATGCATGTGTGCGTATTTATGTATTAGGGACAGGGACTTGGAAATTTCTGGTGCAGTGAAGGGCCCTGAAGCCTAACATTGGTTAACTTCATGCCTGATCCACCTCTGTATTTATTTTCTTTATACAAAAAGGGATAATTTACTCATGTAAATGTCGAGCTGATCAGTTTGATTCAGTTAATTAAACCAAAAGATTTCCATTTTTAATTAGGGCAAAGTTTCTCTAACAGAAAACAGGTTTTACTCAAGGTTTACCATTTGGCAAGAACATTAAATGTTGTATCTCTTTTAACTCTCTTGGAATCCTATAAGGAGAGAATTAATGTGCTATTGTAGTTAGAAATATGGCCTCAAGAGTGAGATGCCCAGAAATGACATCAAGTTTTACTAGCCATTAACTTCGCAAATCATTTAGCCTTTCAGAGCCTCAGTGTTTTCATCTGTAAAATGGGGATGAATTATAGTACCTACTTAATTATCGTAAGGGCTAACTGAGTTACTATGTGCAAAATATGTGGAAGAGTGCCTGGAACATAGGGAATGTAACATTGGCTATTATTATGTCACCAGTAAGAAAACTGAGGGCCAGAAATCAAATTAGCCCAAGGTCATACAAATTGCGTGTGTGATGGGGGCAGGGGGTATAGTTAATGAAACTCAAAAGCTCACACCTTTTCTGCCACACCTGCTCCTTGGAGCAGACTTCACGAGTTTGTGGTGGGTTAAGTATTTTACTACTGATACAATTACTTTGCAAAATACTATACCAACATGCAGAGAATAGACTAAAAGTTAATAATAATAATTGAAAAACAAAATTTACTAAGTTTATTATTATTTTTTATGACCTGGGATTAGGAATACATTTAATGGAGAAGTACAAACTACAAAATATGGTTTAAAATTAAGTCCACATATTGTGATCAATAGTATCTGTGATTTAAACAAGAGTTCCCCTTCCATATGTTTTTGTTTTTTCTTCCTCTTGCAAGCAACCTGAAAAACTGTTTGTCCTTCAGAATTTCTGTCTGTACCTTGTTGACTGCAACCTCGTGCTGCCATTTAGCATGTTTCTCTGGTCTGTGTATCTCTTGTAAATTGGTAGTTGAATTTAGAACGTAGTTCTCACTAACGGGAGATTTTGTCCCTCTTAGGGACAGTTGGCAATACCTGGAGACATTTTGGATTTTATTAGCTGGGTAAGAGGTGGGAAATGATAACTGGTGTCAGGTAAACAGAAGCCAAACACGCTGCTAAACATCTAACCCACACAGGACACCGCCTGCAACAAAGACTCCTCTGATTCAAAATAAGGATAATATTGAGGAAGGGAAACTCTGATCTAGAGACTTAACCAAGTTCAGCTTCCTGTTTTTTTGGACAAGACTACTGTAACCAAAATAAACGTGGTGCCATTGGGTCGATTCTGACTCAGAGTGGCCCTATGGGACTGAGCAGAATTGCCTCATAGGGTTTACAACGTGTACCTGCTGGGTTGGCACAGCTGACCTTTTGATTAGCAGCCTTAGCACTTAACCACGACCCCACCAGTGTTGGATTCTGCTGTTTTTCCGTGAGAAGATATCGACAGTCAACACCAAAATTAAAAAAAGAAAAAACCACTTCCATCGAGTGGACTCTGACTCACAGTGCCCCTATAGGACAAAGTAGAACAGCTCCATAGAGTTTCCAAGGCGCACCTGGTGGATTCCGACTGCTGACGCAGCCCTTAACCATCGCGCTGCTCAAGTTTCCAAATCAGCATTAACAGCACCAGTTATTAAGGATTGCAAAGTGGTAACCTTCTACCATTTCTTCATTTATTAGCTGGAGACATTCTGTAAAGAGAAATTTTCCCTCATCTACTCTACTGTTACTCAGAGAGATGACTTACTTTAAAATATCCGAGTCGGCTGAATAGTAAATAAGTAGAATTTGGCCAACGCATTTTCTCTTCAAAGTACTTAAAGACTAAAATTTAAAGTAAGTGAAATGACATAGACTGCCTCAAGACTAATTGGCAGAGTGTGTGAATCTTTCTGCTTTAGTCTTACTGGACAATCTATTAGAGTATTTCTACTGAGATTTTTTTACCGTTGATTACTTTAGCTGTATTTAAAGTTAATGAGCTTTTTGAATTAAAGCCACAGATAATTTAGCCTTTGAATAACATTTGGAGGAATCAGGGTATACCTAATTATACTAGGTAAGTTCTTAAAAGGCTGGGAAGTATCTTTATTTAGGAGAAGCATATTTTCAAGTCAGAGTTCCATGTTCCAGACATAATTTCAACCTGTATGCAAATGGCCTTTGTGACAGGAGCCTCCAGATATCTAACTGTGTGAGAAACGCTTGCAGTAGAAAGCCCAGACATTATCCTTCCTGACAGAAAACTGTCAACTCTAGAACTTGAGGGTAGATGAAGTATACTCTCTGAGTCGGTGTGTTCACAGAATAATCTTAGCGTACTTGTCAGGAGAACTCTCTTTCACTGATGTGACTGATCTAACTTTGGGCTTAACTTAAAACAGATGTCCAAATAAAGATAAATACGTACTCCAGAATGAGTTTTCCAGTGATCTGAGTGGGGAGAAGGGCTCATCCTGAGATTGTCACTGTGGTCAGGTTGAATGAATACTGCATTCTGATTGACCAGGTGTGGGATAAGAGCCCATTCTAGAACCACCAGATGGATTCAGTGCTACCAAAAGCTCATGGACTGAGAGAGGAAGAGGACAGTCTTTGAATGAAGGCACTTCACGCAGTCAGAGAAGACAAATGCCCGCTATGCTTAGCTTTTATATTTTTGTAACTCTGACTCTACTTCTTCATTCTTACCAATTAGCTTTTTTTTTTTTTTTTTGCTTTTTTATTTCTCTTTAGCATCTCCTTTACTGGGAGAACCAGAAAAAAGTACTTAACTTTCAGGCTGATTCCCTAAAATTGTCAGTATTTTGCTTTTCAGCTTACCATTATTGCCTACAAATAACTTTTGTAATTAGTCCTCATCTGGCGACAATTGTTGAAACAGCAACCGTGCCATTGTTTTCTGAGACTTTCAGTTCATCACTCATTTCTCTTTCAAGAACTATTTCCATAATTACAGCAAATCATTCAGGTCATTAGGCAAAATAAAAACAAAAACTTCTTCTGTGTTGGCACACATGAATGTGTGCGTGTGTGTGTATGCATGTCCATTGTTAAATATTGAAGGAGACATTTTAAATTTCTCTAAATGGAAAGCCTGGCAGTGTAGTGGTTAAGTGTTGTGTCTGCTAACCAAAAGGTCAGCAGTCAAATCCCCCAGGTGCTCCTTGGAAACTCTATGGGGCAGTTCGACTCTGTCCTACAGGGCCACTGTGAGTCCACATTGACTCAATGGCACTAGCTTTGGTTTTTATATAAAGAGAGCTGCAGGACATTTGTGAATTTGTTACTTTACTAGTCTTATTATTTTGTTTATTTTAATTACTAGAGATATTAGAGAAGTTATTTCCAGCTGCAAAAATAGAAAGAACTCAAAAGAAAAAAAAAATAGTCTGCAGCATTTGCTTAACAGAAAAAAAAAAGAAATTGTAAGATGATGAAATAGTCAACAGCATGCCAATAGACATTTTTGCTAAACGTTTGCTGGAGGTATAAACTGAATTTCATATGATACGAAAATTTTTAAACACAGGATATGTTTTTCAGAAATCACAGCCTATTTAGCAATAGATGATCACGTACAGTACTACTAGTAAACACCGAGTATGCTTAGGTTAGTATCCTTTTCTTCTCAAAGTTCTGGCAGAATGTGAGATGACATTGAGGTTAGAGTTCCCGGAACTCATACGTTCATCCATTCCTCAAACTGTGCACAAACTCTGTATAACTCTCTGATACCTAAGTTCACAATCAAGTGAGGACACAATTAGCTGATAGGAATGGTCATCACTTTGCTGAGTTTTCAAAAACAATTTTTTAATTTTTTGTTAACTCTGTAATATGTCCTCTACATCCAACATAAGTGTTAAATAATCCATATATTTGAGTGTGTCTGAATTAAATATATTACATATGCAGAATGTATGATGAGAATAATGATACGTTTAAATTGTAGGATAATGATAAACACTTTCTGTTCAAGTGACCACATGTGTGCCTAGTGGACCTGCTCTTTATAGACTTTTCATCCAAGATACCTCTGAATGAGTTTCACCCACGGATGGATCATCCAATGAGCGAGGTAAGCACAGAGTTATTTGTGTTTACTTTCTAACCTGTAGTGAACAATGTCACATGGGTTTCACCATGAACGCCGTTAGTAAGTAAAACAAGTAAGTCTGTACATACCTTGCTTACTGCTTACTGCTTACTGTTCCTGGTCCCAGCTGACAATAGTTCTGTTACAAGTTGAACGCTTAACTGAGACATTCAGGGTCTCCAGTAGGGTGTTACCTCATCAGTTTATTGAGTAGGCACTCAATAAAACCCCAAACCAAACCCATTGCCATAGAGTCGATGCTGACTCACAGCAACCCTGAACTCGGTAGCTATTACAAATGTGGAAACCCTGGGGGCAGGTGGTTAAGTGCTACGTGCGCTAACCAAGAGTCGGCAGTTTGAATCTGCCAAGGGCTCCTTGGAAACTTTATGGAGAGTTCTACTCTGTCCTATAGTGTTGCTATGAGTTAGAATCAACTCAGTGATAGTGGTGATGATTATTACTGTTGTGTTAAAAATACATAGCCTATTTAAAAATATATAGAGAGAGAACCACTAATGGCATAGTTGTTAAATGACACGGTTACTAACAAAAATACCAGTGGTTTGAATCCACCAGGCACTCCTTGGAAATGATGGCAGTTCTGCTCTGCTCTGTAGGGTAACTATGTGTTGGAAATCAACTTGACAGCAATGGGTTTTCAGTATCTTCAAAAAAGCTCAAATTTTCCATTAGTAATAATCTCCTAGGTTGTCCAGTCTTCACTATTAGTAAATTCTCCCACATATTGACTTGAAATCCTTTATTCTCAAGTTTCTTTTGTTTTCCTAAGGTGACTATGAGCCACTGGTTACTAATTTCATTGCCAGATTCCTTCATACTTGTGCTGGCTATTAAGTAACTGATCATCCTCTAAGTATTTTGGAATAAGCATTTCTCAGACATTTTCATCTTGCTGTCTGAAACTTCTCTCTCTTTCTTCATATTCCTGTTTAGGAGGTCATCATGGATTCCAGGAAGATTGAACTATTACTCATTACACTTGGAGGAGTTTTTAATGGCTCTTAGCTAAAGTGCTATCTTTTTGAGGAAACTCTAGTAGCATAGTGGTTAAGAGCTACAGCTGCTAACCCAGAGGTCAGCAGTTGAAATCCACCAGGTGATCCTTGGAAACTCTATGGGGAGTTCTACTCTGTCCTGTAGGGTCACTTGAGTTGAAATCAACTCAGTGGCAATAGATTTGGGCTTGTCCTTTTGAAGGATCCCTGGTAGCAAAATAGTTAAGAGTTATGGCTGTTAACCAGAAGGTAGGCAGTTCAAATCCATCAGCTACTCATTGGAAATACAATGGGGCAGTTGTATCCTGTCCTATAGGGTCACTATGAGTGGGAATTGACTCCGTAGCAATGAGTTGTCTTTTGGATGGGAAGACAATATCTATGTCTTAGATCACTGGTGATAACCTTGTAGAGAAATACAAGCGTGAGATAGCTGCTATAGTAACTGCTGTGATGTAGCACTCAGATCTCCCCTTGGAATGAAACTATCCATTCCCCCAGCTACTGAGATGGTTGGGTACTGATGACTCCCAGCTGAGCAATCCCATAGGCTTTGCGCTGTGCTGAAAGGAGTTGCTAAAGTTGTACTCCTTCTGTTACAGCAGACTATATCCAATAGCCGGTTGAGTGGAACCACAGAGTCTTGACCTTCTGCTTTAGTTTGGGCTATCTTTAAAGGACCGTCTCCACTTCCATCTTAGGGCTCCTTGTGGTGTTGTCTGAAGTCTCCACTGAAATTGCACCACAGTTCAACTTGTACATATGTCTAGTCTTGTTTCCCTTACTTTCTTTTAGTGTTGTAAGCAAAAGCATTCCTCAGCAAATTTCTGGCATATTAATTTCCTCCTTAGACTCTGTTTCCACCAACCTCCAACAGCTGGTGGCACGAGTGGTCCTTAGAAACAGATTCTAAAATGAGATTTTGGAGATGGATCAGAGGCTGGCTGGCTGGCAACGAGGACCCCATCACTGGCAATACTGATTAGCCTTGGCATGTGGTAGTGGTTACCATTTTTAAGACTTTCACTAGTGCTGGACCAGGATTGGAGACTTTGAAAGGAAATGTACTGATGTTTGACAAGTTAGGTATGTGGAAGAGGGGAAGAGATAGGTCTTATAGGAATTAAGAACTGTATAGCTGTTGCTGTGGCAACCAATGCTTTGGAAACCATGTGATGGTCACCCATGGGTGGTTAATCACCAGCTGAAGGCTACACATGAAAACCAGAGGGTTTCTTTGGTAGCATTTCTAAACACACACACACACAATTTGTCTCCTGGACCAAAAAAGCTGATGGTCAGGACCAGGTAGGTCGTAGAGTCACAGAGTGAATGCATCTGAAGCAAGAGGATCTAAGTGCTCCTCTAGAGTATACAGTGGAGTGCACGATTCTTTAAGGATTAAGACTTTCCTTTTTTCTTCCCACAAGGGTGTTCCTGCTAACGGTCCATAACTGAATCCCTGCTCAGCAATTGCTCTAAGCTGAGAGGCACTGCTTCACCCAAATTTACACCGCTTCCCAAACTCCAAAACCCACTGCCTTCAAGTTGATTCTGATCCGTAGTTATCCTACTGGACAGAGCAGAACTGCCCCATCGTGTTGCCAAGGAGCACCTGGTGGACTTGAACTGCTGACTTTTTGGTTAGCAGCTATAGCATGAGGATTTCCTTGGCCCTTCCCAGGGGAACTTGAATCCAATAACTGGTCCAGGCAGGAGTGCAAACACAAGTTGTACGGCTGCTGCCAGTAAAAAAGCAAACTAACAAAAGAAGCCTCACTAGTGGGTTGAGTGTTGAAGAAAAGTAACTGTAGAGGTAATGTAGAGGTAATACTCTTTGACTAGGTTAAGCCATAGTTTGGGGTTCTGTTTCAGACATCATAATTTAACAAGGGCAATAAAGTAATAAAAGTACACAAACATAATCCTGATTAGAAGCTTTCAAAAGTATTTTAAAATAATAGAGCTCTCTTTTGCCCAGAACCTTTGTTTTTGGAGAATTTTCTGCAAATGAGTTGTTTTACTTGAAGGCTCTCCCTTTTCCCACATTGTTCATATTCTGTGTAGGAGGGCTCTGCATTCCCTCCACCTGGCTTCTTATTTTTCTTCTTCTCTGATTTTTGCTCCATTGAATTGTCTTCTGGAGCACACTGAAGGAAGCATAGGTATTTTGATGACAATATTTGTAAATAACTATTCCAAATAACTACTCAATAAGGAGGCCCCAGGCATAATCTAAGTGCTAAATGTTGAAACTGATCATTTCTTGGTTACTTATATGACTATGGAGTCTTCAACCTTTAATTCTATATTATTATTTATTTCTATATTATTCAATTTATACAAATTCTTACTTAACATCTCTCTGGCAATGTGTTCATTCCTTCAGTATATTGAAATAACTTTTTTTTTTGTTGTTTTGGATCACATCTCTCATTCGAAAAAGTGAATGAGCTGTTGACCAATTTGCCACTTGTCTCTCCAGTCACTTAAAGTTGTAACTCACCACCACAAACAGTACACTGATGAAATTGTTATGGTATTTTCTTTTTGAGACCACTTCATTTTATAAATAATAATTTTGTACACAGAGGGGTTAAATGATTTGTTTGTAACATAATTAAACAATAGAACTGGGCTGAAATATTGGTATCTATTCTGTTTCCAGCAAATTTTCCAGCATGCCATTTTTTAGCCCTATAGCAACCAGCTTCAAATGAATTTTACCAAGCGTTGCTTTCCCACCCTTTATGCAGAGGACAACACAGTAAAAGCAAACAAAAGAAATGCAAACCTGTTGCTGTCAAGTTAATTCCAACTCATGGTGACCCCAGAGGACAATGTAGAACTGGTTTCCAAAGAGTGACTGGTGGATTGAAACTGCTGACCCTTCATGCAGCAGCTGTAGCTCTTAACCTCTATGCCACCTGGATTTCCCTATCAAAATCAAGGAAATATTAAAAAGAAAAATCAGATCTAGCCTATAACTCGAATATATTTATCTTCTCTTTCCTATGGTTTTCATACGCTTAACAATTTAATGGTCATCATCATGTATCTTTTCTTTTCTTTTTTTTTTTTTTTGGCAACAAAAGTCTCCTTTTCTGTTCTCTGTCATTTCCTTCTGTGTCTCTTTTTGCCTTTTATCACCTTATTTCACTTTTTGTCAGCCTTCACCTCTTCTTTCAGACTTAGCTGATAGAGCTGTCTGGGAGCAAAGCTTCCAAGCCTGTCTCTTTCTTGAACAAAGAGAGTAAGAGAACTTTAAAAGAAAACAAAAAAGAATGTAAAGCAGCTCCTTTTCCTGTGTGATAATGTGGGGAATGGGATGGAGCCGGCTGTGCATAATGTTCATGGATTTGGGGGGAGGACAAGGGGATAAAATCCTATCCTCCCCGACCCTGACCCGGAGAAGGAGGAATTTATCTCAGGTAGATTACATTGGCTACAATCAAGACTTAAAGTTTGTAAATTCCTAAAATCTCATTTTGCTAAGGATAAAGACTGATGAAACCACAGAGTTTAAATCAGAAGGCTGTGCTGGTTCCAAGTCCAGATAGGGAGAAATGGGGAGAGGGGAGTTATGGGTGCTATGTAAGTGAGGCTCTAGTCGTGAGGCCGAAGAAATGCAGGAGGTGCCAAGTGATGAAGCCCCAGACTGTGAACCAAAGGCTGGCAGCTTGAACTCACCCAGCACTTCTGCAGGAGCAGGCCCTGGAGATCCGCTGCTGTTAAGATTACAGTCGAGAAAACTGCACAGGGCGCTTCTACTCTGTCACAGGGGTTCGGTGAGTTGGGCTTGATACCACCTAACCACAACAGCATTGACTCCTGGTCTCACATTCTAAAAGGGGAATGCGTGTTAACAAGGAGCCAGTCAATGGACTTGGGCAGCTGGGACTCTGACTGCCCATGGATGAAGTTTTCTTACCTGAGCGTGGCATCCAAAAATAGTCTTTCCTTGAAGACTTTGCTATGTTACAAATGGGTCTCCAAGTTGCCCTTCACAATAAGGACCAGAGCAGCGGAAGGTAGCTTCTCTGCCATCTAGACTTCTAATGAGCGTCTTTTGGGTATTTTGCAGTTTCCAATCAGCTCTGTCCAAGAACAGCGTTTTCGCCCCGTAGCCTACAGTTTCCACTGGAGAAATTTGGCTCCATGGTTTTTCATTGGCTTTTCTCTAAGAGTGCCATGATTCCATGGTCGCCTGTTTCTCTAACACCAGAGGCCTGTGGTGGGAAAATAATGCCTATGGCAGTTAGTTTTAGATTGCTCAGTGATCTTTCGGGGGTGAGGGGGATGCAAACTACGGTGGCATGAGACAAAAAGCTAAGTCCACTGCTGTCAAGTCAATTCCAATTCATAGTGACCCCATAGGTCAGAGTAGAACTGCTCCATTTAGTTTCCAAGGACACTTGAGTGAAATAATTAAAAACAAGCTAACTTACACGCCAAGGGCTCTGTCCATTTTCGGGGGAAATGTGTTGTCAAACACTGCTGGGAAGCAAAAGAAATGCTATACAGTAGAACATTACCTTGGCTCTTCTCTGTCAACTACTAGAACAAAAGATTTTGCTTTAGCTATGTCTTTTGGACACGACCAGAAAGGGCCCGGCAGCCTTCAGCCACAGGTAGCTTGCAAAAAGGTAACTGAATCAGATCAGACTCCATCCATTTCTCATTTTCTGAAAAGCATACAAGAATCTCTGGGCATATACTGGGGATGGAGTTGAAGCCTTGGTGGACTAGACTGGATTTTATGGTACTCCTGACCAGAGGGACCCAACAAGGATATGTGAATTATACTCCAAACCATAAAAAGGACGTCTTAGCTAGGCTTACATTTCAATTCTTCACTTATTTGTCCATCATAAGCATTTTCCATATTGCTACATGGTTTGGGGCGTTTGTTTATTGAATGGCAGTCGTAATTATCACTTGGTTGCAGCCTAGTGGTCCCCTTAGGAGGGTGTGCCATAGTTTGTTAGGTGTTCATTGATTCTTGCTGGACATTTAGGTTTTTTCCAGTGTTTCATGATTACAAATAATGTTGCAAAAATGTGCCTATTGCCTCTTTTCCTATTTTGAATCAGTTCCTTCAAGTACATTCCCAGGAGTGAGGTTATTGAGTCAAAGTATAAACATTTCAGTTAGAAAGAAGTCCAAGGGAGAAGAACACATTCTACATGCTTGAAAAATAAACTACGAATCTGGAAAACGCCACATGGACTGCATTTGAGTCTTTGCCCTCAGTTGATTTAATTTAAAATGAAGGTAAGCCTTCCTCTTCTATCACTGAAGCTGTGAATTTGTGTCAACCACATAGGCCCTACCAAAAGTCTGACTAAACAGACTCTAAATACAGGCGTGTGATACAGCAGGACAAAAATTATCGTGCCCTTGGGTTCAGTACAACATCGAATTGCATTATCATTTTCCCAGTAAATAGTCGTTGCCAGCCGTAACTACAGCTGTGTGAAACCAACGGCGTCCACTTGGCAGTGAATCACATACCAAAGTGTTACTCAACTGTTATCCAGAAATGAAGCTTAAATCATTTCTCCTGGCAAACTGGATATAAGGTACTTTTTAGTCACAAAATGGTAAAAATTGTGCTTCCTAAGCAAACTTCAGTTTCAAAGGCCAGTTTTCTGATGGAGGAGGATACGTTGGTAAACTCAGGTTATAAGGTACACTCACAAAGCTCTTTCTCCCTTCTCCTTCTTTCCTTGATTTCTGGCATTGGAAATATAGTCCTGGAATTTTCTCTCAAGCAGTTTGAAACCATCAGCTACTCTTTGAGAACTCTTTAAGGCAGTTCTTCTCTGTCCTATCGTGTATCCGTGAGTCGGAATCTATTCAAAGGCAGTGGGTTTGGCTTTTTGAAAGGGTAGCATATTTCTCAATAGTTATACTACTGTGATACTTGTTTCACTTCAACAAAAATTTATTGAGTGTGTATGCAGCAAGGCATATGGAAAGAATATGGGCTTGGTTGCGAATCATACAGACCTGTGTATCCATGAGAAAATTATATGCTTTTACTAAATATCAATGCCCTTACGTACCAAATAAAAATAATAACATCCCCTTTACAAACTAGTTGCGTGGCACAGGTAACATAAAAAATGAAACGTGTCTGGCACTCAGTAAATACTAGCTCTTTGTCTTGGGAACTGAATGGAATGAAAACACAAACAAAACAAAAGACATGCTTTCTGCTCTCCAAATGGTAGATAAGACCAAACAAGTATAGACATAGTTACTATACCAAATAGTCTGCAACAGATACCAAAGGAAACAGGCAAAGTTTGGAGGGAAAGAGCAGGGAGAAAGAAATCCTAAGAGATGATTTAGAGATCAGAACTAGACCATAACCATTGCTGTTAAGTTGGTTCTGAATCATAGTGACCCTAGAGGACAGAACATAACTGCCCCATAGAATTTCCAAGGAGTGGCTGGTGGATTTGAACTGCCAACCTTCAGGTTAACAGCTGAGCTCTTAACCACTATGCCACTAGGGACTTGAAGAGAGGAGAAGCCTGCATCTGAACTCAGAGGTGCGGGGTTCCATCAAAGAACTCAACTTTTCTGAGACTCTGTTTCTTCATCTGAAAATCACAACAGTGAAATTAATAGTGCCACTTCATACAGTATGAAAAACAAATCATGTATGTGAAATATTTTGTAACTGGAATATGTTTTGCATTTGTTGGTTATAGTAATAATTATAATTCAAAATTTACCTACCAGGGAACCCTTTATGGAGATAGGAGACTATGAAATAACTTTAGAGTAGATTGGCCACTGGCCATCTATTAGAAGAACTGGCTGAGAGAGCAGCTTGAATGCTGACTCCTGGGCAAGAAAACACACCACAGGATGGATGAAGGGTTTAAACGGAAATGACAGTGCAATGTTGGTTGGGGCCATACTGAGAAAAACTTTGGATGGACGTCTGGTGTCTGACCCTGTATTTGTGTGTTTATTTTATGTAATAGGATGTTCTTAAGTTGTTTGAACTGGATGCAAAACCACTCTTACCTTAAAACTGAGTATTAGGAAAGAATTGCTCTATTTTCCAGGTGGGCCTAATGTAATCCCAGGGTCCTCAAAATCAGCAGGAGGGGATAAGTGAGAGGAAAGTTGGACTGATGTTTTTTGAAGATGGAGGAAGTGGTCATGAACCAAGGAATGGGGAAACCTCTAGAAGATGGAAAAGGACTGGGTGTGGATTCTTCCACAGGGTCTCCAGAAGAAACACAAACCTGATGACACCTTGATTTTAGTACTCCTAACTTCCAGAATGGAAACCCTGATGGGCTAGTGGTTAAGCGCTACAGCTGCTAACCAAAAGATCAGGAGTTTGAACCCACCAAGCGCTCCTTGGAAGATGTGAAGCAGTTTTACTCTGTCCTATAGGGTCGCTGTGAGTTAGAATTGACTTGACAACGGTGGGTTTGGGTTTTGTTGTTAACTTCCAGAACTGTAGGATAATAAATCTGTGGTGCTTTTAGTCACTCAATTTGTGGTAGCTTGTTACAATAGCAAGAGGATACTAACACATATTCACATCCTCTACCTTTGTTCTTTTAGTTTGTTATTTTCAATCTCTGCCCCCTAGCCAGAAACCCTGGTGGTGTAGTAGTTAAGAGCTACATCTGCTAACTGAAAGGTCAGCAGTTTGAATCCATCAGGTGCTCCTTAGTATGGGACATCTCTACTCAGTCTTACAGGATTACTATGAGTTGGAATCCACCTAATGGCAACAGCTTTTGATTCCCAAACCATTCACACTCAAAAAATGAATTATGACTCCCCATCTTTTCTCTGGCATTTTTCTGGGAAAGAAAAAGCAGATCATTTAAGCGAACATTTTAATGACTGTTAAGAAAAAATACAAGGTCCTGATTTTACTGAAGTGAAAACCCAGGATGTATTTTAAAGCAGTGCATTTTCCTGCTCAGTTTTGCCTTGCCAATCCATCACTGTTTAGAGCCATGGAATCACTGAATTGTGATTCCACTTGAACACTGTAATGTAGAACCAGCTTAGGACCATTCTTATGGTATGTTTGTATGAGGCACATCCATTCAAAAGATGTGTGTGTGTGTGTGTGTACATATATATTTGTAGTTCAGCTTGGCTTCTGTACAACCTGGACTATGGAGAAAGAACCACTAACAGTTAAGCACAGTTAGAGTTACAAGAAATTGCAAGCGGGGAAATATACCACAAACTAAGGTGCTTTAAGAAGTTTCCTGGATTCCTTTTTTATTTCTATTCCCTATGACTTCAGCCAGAAAACATTAAAATGGATTCCTTATACTGTGCATGGTTTGCTGGCGAGGGTTGTCTGGGCCTTAATTTGCTGTTTGATTCATCTCAGGATTTTCAGGTGCTGCAGGAGGCAGTCAAGTACAGAGCGTACCTCCGTTCTTGGTTGTCAGCCATTGGGCGAAGGCCATCGCATTATTAAACCATCCAAGCACGCGGGGCTCAACCACAAAATTTAATTTTCCCTACTGCAGGGACTAATCAGCTACCATAGGCTTCAAGACCTAAGGAGCATGCTTTTATCTGCAAAAAATTTTCCTCTTCATACTGAACTGAAGCTAATTTTAGTTTTGTCTGTCCTCAGGGTTACAAACACTGATAGAAACTCAGCTTGATGAGAAGCAGATAAGGGGTGGAATTTATATGAATACAATCTGCAATATAAATTAAAGAAAGATGAAACCTCCGAGGTTCCAGGCAACACCTCATTACACAACCTTTGGGGATTTCTCTACAGTCAGTCCCCTGCCATACTTGTTTCTTGGTGTATCTTTTACAAACTCTAGCTACCAAGAGAGTATCTCCTCTCTCTTCCTTGGTCCCCCCATGAGGATGTCCGTTCTCTCTGAGCCCTGATTCTCTACCTCATCATGCTCCCCTCGTATTTAATCCCTTTTCTAACGATTGACTCATGTGCAGAATCTGTGATACTGAATCAAAAATAGGGGAGAAAAGAAATGCATGCATATGGAATACCTCTAATGCTAATCCTGGACTATCTTTAGCTTTCTTTTCAGATACAGAACAAAATCCAAACCAAACCATTTGACCTACAGTTGATTCTGACTCTCAGTGACATCAGCTGTGCTCCACAGAGTCTTCAGTGGCTGGCTTTTGAGAAGTAGATTGCCAAGCTTTCTTCTGAGACACCTCTGGGTGGACTCGAACCACGAGACTTTCAGTCAGCAGTTGAGCTCATCAACAATTTACACTAACCATGGACACTTAAGACAGTAACCCCTAATATGCTGGAACCATTGGTTTTTAGGTGCCTATTACTGGTAAGCAATGCTTTTAACAGATTCTCAAAGAATCCTATTAATCAATCAAGATATATATATATTTTTGGTGATTAAAAAGGAACTTAAAAGTATAATCAAACCTTCTAGTCTTATCTTTAAAAACTATTTAAGGTGCCAAATAAGACTCTAAAAGAAATGAATAAATCCCATTTTGACCACCTAAAGACAGCTACAGAAGCAATGGATATGCCACATGGTACCCTTTGCTCCCAGGCTGATGCAATCAACGTGGAATATAATAAAGTGGAATGAGCTGACTCTTGAGGTGGAAAAACTTTTGATTATGTGGATTACACGATCAGAAGCAGCAAATCCACTTGGCTTGGAGCCAAGTGACAATTGCAGGAAGGGCACTGCATCCCTTTCGAATACTTAAGGATGAGCTCATTGAGACATCAAAGAAGTAAGTTTCTACTATAGCAAAGGATTGATTTGATTGCTTTAGGACACAAATTGTTTGGCATAACACCAGAGTTTGAGGGTAAATTCCAAGTACTTATACAGGTGACCCAAGACTTACAGCTGCTTAACTTGTAACTATTGCTCAGGAAACAATTATGCTGTAAGTGAAGGGGTACAGTTAGCAGTATACTCCAGGGACTTCCTGGGAGGTATAGGGTCTAGGGGGCTGGCTAGTAGATCAACCCTAATTTTTGATAATTTATCTTGGAACATAAAATCAAAGTTCTATACAACCTACTTAAAAGGTAACTTTTCAATGCCATTTGTGTTTGCAATGCCAAACTTGTCCAAAGGAAACAAACTAGTGCCTTACTTAATGCAAGTATTTTATAGAGGTTTTTTGTTGTTGTTATTGTTTGTTTGTTTTAATGAAGGAGAAAGTTGATTCTGACTAAAAACTGAGAAACCTGTTAACCAGACAGCCCTATCAAGTTTCTTCAATCTGATTAAAATGACTCAAGTTTACCTGAACTGGCAGTGAAATTTAACAGGAAGAATCAAAATGATTAGTTGGAATGAGTCGTTTTGTTCATTATGAAATAACCAGGCAACACTTTGTTTTGTATACTTTATTGGGACAAATACTGCTGGCTTTGTTTCCTGTTTAAGAAAATCCCTGTTTTTATAAATTGCAGTTTGCTTAGTTCCAAGAGATACTTCCTGGTTGGCATATGTGAATCATAGGTTCCTGTTATGGAAACTATGTTCTTCACACACTCTATGCTGGAATCTTAATCCCTAAACCTATGGATGTAACATGGTTTGGAAACAGGGTTTCTTTGTGATGTTGATTAGATCACAACCAAGTAAAATGAGTTATAAAGCTAATTGCCTCTGAGCTATAAAAAGAGCAAATTAGACACATAGACCTAAGAGGAGTCTCTACAAACCAAAGAACGATGCAATGCCTAGGACTACCATGTCTTTATGCAAATAACACTTGCCTTATACTGTTTGTTTGACAGTTGCTTCCTCCCTTCCCCTATGTTGTTAAAAAAAAATTAGCGTAGCAGCACCTTTAAAAATGCCTTGCAGAGGGTTGGCAAACCAATGTACATTATTTGCATAAAATATAGTACTCTTGAGGAAGGAACTGACATAGTATGAGACACCGATTTGGATTTTTGGTCTCTAAAATTATAAGAAAATAACTTTCTGTTTCTAAAGTCACCCACTTGTGGTATTTTCTTTCTTTCTTTTTTTTTTACGGCAGCAGCAGAAATCTGGGCCAGTAGCTCTTTCCTTCTACCAACTGTATGCCAAACCAAAACCAAGGCTGTTGCCCTGATATAGATTCTGACTCATAGTGACCATCTAGGACAGAGTAAAACTGTCTCATTGAGTTTTCAAGGAGCAGCTGGTAGATTCAAACTGTCAGCCTTTTTGTCAGCAGCTGGAGTGCTTAACCACTGCAACACCCGGGCTCCAATTTTGATACAGGGATAAATATACAGTTTCTGTCCAGTGGGGTATAAGGAGAAAACCTCTTTACGTTTTGCCCTACTGCCCCCTTCCCTTCTGTTTGTGATGTGATCCCATAAAACTCTGCTAATTGCTAATATGGCAGCTATTTTTAGATTATCAGGGGAGACTTTCATCTTATCATCCAGGTGTGCAGAGCATAAAGTTGGAAAGAGAAGGACTTTTAAAGATACCACCAAGTTGCAAGCATAATCCAGGGATCACTTCTTCTGCCCTTTTTATTCTGGAAACAATAAATGGTCTCTATATCTTAAGCAACTTTTGGTTGAGCAATTTGTCGCATGCAGCAGAATGTACTCTTTATGACAAACTCAGTAGACTCAGTCTTCCAGGAGGTAATACCTACTTTATCATAGAACTCAGAAACACAAAGAATAGTAGAAAACACTTGCTATTCTTGAGCCAAAGAATCACAGTGGTTACTCAAAGGTGCTTTTCTCTAGGAAATTGTGGAAAGAATTGAAATCCAAATTCAAATTCCTTTGTTAAGACTAACCAAACTTATAGATAAAGGCTCTTTTAGACAGGGAGCTTAAGCATAAAAGCAATTGTGGGCGTGGTGCTGGACTGGGCACTGTTTTGTTCCGTTGATCATAAGGTCACTGTGAGTCAGAACCAACTTGACGGCACCTAACAACAGATTAGGGAACAGCTGGGTTGAAGAACTGTTTACGGTAAAAGAATTATACTTCACTCTGATATTTTAAAAAGTTCAAGGAATTTGAGAAGTCAGAGTTCTTGAAAATGTGTAAGATGTACCCAGTAGCGTTCTATTTAGTTTTCAAAGACGTTCTCATGATATATTTGCTATTTGGGGAAATCCCTTTGCTAGTTTCCACACCTGTGTTCCAGGAAGTTGAGACATCTTAATTTTACTTAATAAAGTGAGACGTGGTCTCAATAACCTTTCAAAGAGGGAAGAATGTTGGGAAAAGCACTATGAGACTTCCAACTATAAAGTTAATTTATATTGCCTTTAATGCTAAGAGTTTTTGTTTAAATAATTCCCAAGAAGAGGAGAAGGTGAGAAGTATGAGATAAGGATGAAGAAAAAGAGAACTTTCAGAAGAGTAATCAAATGAGATAGATGATGGGCCCTGTGAATTCACCAATTCCAGTGATCAGGTTTGTACCATACACACACATGTTAAATTTATTAACAGGAGGCAAGACATGTCACATAACTACAGAGAAACCCATTCTGAAAGGTTCTTTCTGTCCAAATTATGGATAACATTGTGAAGAATGGTAACTCCAGAGCACTTAGCTGTCACGGGGAATCTGTACACAGACCAAGAGACAGTCGTTTGAGCAAAACAAGGGGATACAGCACGGTTTAAAATCAAGAAAGGCATGCATTAGAGTTACATCCTTTTACCATACTTATTTAATATGTATGCTGAACAGAAAATCCAAGAAGTTGGACCTTATAAAAAAGAAAGCGGCATCAGGATTGGAAGAAAACTCATTAATAATGTGCAAATGATTATAGATGACACAACCTTGCTTACTAAAAGCAAAGAGAACTTCAAGCACTCACTGATGAAGATCAAACACCACAGCCTTCAGTATGGATTACACCTCAACATGCAGAAAACAAAAATCCTACAACTGGACCAATAAACAACATTACAATAAACAGAAAAGATTGATGCTGTCGAAGATTATGTTTTACTTGGACCCACAATCAACACTCATGGAAGCAGCAGCTAAGAAACTAAATGAAGTGTTTATTGGACAAATCTGCTGCAAAAGACGTTTTTCAAGTGTTGCAAAGCAAAGATACTACTTGGAGGACGAAGGTGTGCCCAACCCAAGCCACGGTATTTTCAATCAGCTCGTATGCATGCACATAACTGGAAAACCCTGTTTCAGCTTCAGGGTGCCCGTCACTACAAAGCCAGACATAGAGACAGGGAGGGATTGTGCTTTATTCAGATGGCCAGCCACCTGAGAATATAGTGGGTCAGCACCCTAAGAACCATCTTAACATCTCATCTCAAGACGAAGGTTCTTATAGGAAAGTGAGGAAGGGTTCCAGAAAAAAAAAGAGGATGTTATTCAGGTGCTGGGGGAGACCTAGTTATCAAGTGGGTTGTCCAGGAACTGTGATGTTATCAGAACAGTGGTCTCAGGTCCCTGACTGAGCAAGGCCTGGGAGCCAGAGTCCCAGGGGGTTGTTAAAAGAACTGTGACATTATCTGGCTCAGCCCCCTGGGCAAGATCCCGGCAGGAACCCCTGTCTCAAGGTTAATTTCTAGTCATCCTAAGAGATGAACCAAAAAACCAAAACCAAACCCACTGCTGTTGAGTTGTTTTCAACTCTTACCAACCACATAGGTCAGAGTAGAACGGCCTCACTGAGTCTCCAAGGAGAGCCTGGTGGATTTGAAACTGCCAGGCTTTTGGTTAGCAGCCGTAGCACTTAACCACCATACCACCAGGATGTCCTGAGAGATCAGGCAATGACTTTACATCAATATTTTACAATTATTAGCCCTTTCATGCAAAAACTGGATAATGGCTAAAGACCAAAGAAGACTTGATGCATTTGAATTATAGTATTGGTAACAAATATTGAGTATACCATGGACTGTCAGAAAAACCAATCTGTCTCAGCCGGGATGTTCCTTAGGAATAAGAATGGAGAAATTTTGTCTCATGTACTTGTGACATGTTACCAGGAGGGACCAGTCACTGGCCAAGGACAGAACACTTGGTAAAGTTGAGGGTCAGAAAAAAAAGGGGAAAATCCTCAATGAGATGACATGACACCATGGCTACAGTGGTGGGCCCAAGCATAACAATATTTGTGAGAATGACATGGGACCAGGTATTGTTTTATTGTATTAAATATGGGGTCACCATGAGTCAGAACCAGCTTGATGGCACCTAATAGTACAATATTCAAAACTGCTGTTGAGGCTTTGCAGGAGACATTAGCTTTAAAAGAAAATTGGAAATAGACAAGACGTTCCTACCAAAGAAAACAATTATAACTATTCTTAATTGCCTGGAAGCAATTTGTCATGCAAAATTGGACCATCTACAATGCATTTATATAAATGGTTTAAAGGCACCAACGTTGCAATGTTGTGTTTTTTCATTGCACATAATGTTCCAATAACACATTGAAGACAAGGAAGCTGGCTATGACGTTTCTCTCTCCTCCCTTCCTTTTTCCACAACTCCTTCTTGTTTTGGGGGGCCAGGAGGGACAGAGGGGAGGAAGAGCAAGCATAAAATAACTGCAAGAATCATGACTGCTACTCAATGTATTTTATTATTTCAGGAATTCATTCGAAGCTGGCTGCAATTACATTTAAAACAGGAGAATAATGGGCTATTGACATGTATATGGTTTTAGAAATATAAGGCCTCATTTTCTCAGCTGGAATTTCCTCTACAGTGTGCATTTGCATTACATTAGAGATGCTCTTTTGGAAAAAGAGGATCGCAGGCATTCAGACATTTTGACATTATCTGGGTCAGAGGCAACATTTAAAAGCAATACCCTGCAAGTACCAAAGCTCTCTCACAGGCAGTCCTTGCAGTGCACTAGGGAAGACGAAGGCAAACCCGGAGAGTTCCCCTGCACCGACCGTGTTTTATGATATACCTGCCTCACCCAGACATTAATCTACTGAAGATGAATTGGCCTGGTCATGGTCCTCTGCTAATCTTCAATGGCGTGTACATTACCTAAATTGAAATCTGCACTTTTTCATGCCACGTGTGGTTTGATGTGACTGTCCAAGGAATGCAGGGTGCATTAGAGTTGGTTTTTATGTGGAGAGAATCTCCACTCCTATTTACCTTTCAGCAGGGCAGCTGCTGGCTCTTCTCCCCATTCGACAATGAAGGCATTATTCTCCACTGCTTAGGCCAGAGAGGAGGTACCTTGCCCCGCACCACGCTCCGTGGAACTGGTCAGGTATGTGAGCAACTCAGCGCCTTTCCTGTTCTCAGAAGTGCCAAAGACATAATGAGAAAGGAATGCACAAGTTTCACCTGTTGTAGTTGTCTAATCAGCCCTGTACAATGACTTCTTTGTCATCTTTCAAGAGGAGGTCAATTGTGCTAGTGATTACATGAACACTTTATGGGAACAGAAGGATCTATGTAATTGGCGTGATACTGCAAGTAAAAGTTCATTGAAGTTGCACAAGATGTCTATAATTTTCTAATGCACCATGTCCCAATTCCCCAGATGTGACACTCTTTATTTACCCTGCACTTGGGTTTCTTTCTTGGATGGGTAGGGAAGCAAGGCTTTCATTAGCCCCTCCATAAATAATGGGATATGGGGGGAAAGGGGAACAAAAGTCAAGGAACAGTGAATCATTGTGAAATAGACTTCCCCGAATATTTCTGTATTCTCCTGCTGGTTATAATTGAGACGGTAAATGGACACCACCAGGTTCAAGGGCATAGACTTTATGAATGGCCAAGCTAGTTTCAAATCCCACTTCTCCGTTTCTTAGAGATGCAACTTTTGAGCTTAATTTTCTCATCTGCAGAGTGGTGATATTGTCCTCATTAAACAGGATTCTTGACTCCCTCATTTAGTCAACCAGTATTTATGAAACACTTCTAAGTCTCAAGGACTGTGCTTCTGGCCACTGGAGATACCACGCTGTACCCTGCTTTCGGGAGGCCTATAGTAGTTAATTCAGGAAACCCTTTAACATATGGGGCTGAGTACATAATAAACATACCATAAGTTTGCTGCTATCATTATAATTACCATAATAAAAGTATGCAGAGCTGTATTTCCACACTTCCTGTTGAAGACATTGCATGCCTCATCTCAAAGATCAAAAATGGGGTTATTTGAAGTGGTGGTATGACATGTTCCAGAAAAGCTTCATTTAGAATGTTGTTGCCTACTCACTTTCTCAGTCCAGATACTTTGTAAAGCTGTCAGGCCTCTGTTTTAGCAATGAATAAATAGTGTGCTGTGCATGTTGTCACTTCCAGATTTGAGAGAGCCAAATACAGGCCAGGAACTCTGGCACTGGACAAGTCTGGAATGATAGCTTTTGACTCTTTTCCATTATTAAAAATCATTTTTGTTGCCATCGTGTTCACAGGATGACTTCAAAGAACTTATCTTGCTCTTGGCTATAAATACCACCCATTGAACATGAGGGATCAAAAAGTGCCAAGGTTGACATTCAAGCAACTAGAATTTAGTACCCTGAACCTCCTGCCATAGAACTGAGTTCATCTGTTTACTGAAGTCACTCAAAGTGAGAATGACATTGTCTGGCAGTGTCCCATGGAACAAACAACTGTGGCACAGACAAGGAATCTCTGGCAAATTGGTGCCAAAGAATGCAAAGTAAATGGGTTGGTGGTGTTGGGCGGGAAGGCTGTACACCTGCTGGAGTTATACCTGGCATGGGCTGATTCCATTTGTTTCCACTTTCTTAGGCAATAAATTTGCTTGGTGAGTAATGGTACACACCTACCAATTTAGAAAATTAGAGAGATAGTTTCCGTTCTAGAGAATTGGCTCCAAATGGGTGAGTGGAGAGCTGGAGGCTCTTTGAATAATCCAAACTCTCTACATAGTAATTCCTCAGGATTTGTCTCCCTGGCACTGGAACCGTTTGCAGAGAGCACAGCACATTTAAACACAGACACTCTATTATATAAACCTTTGATGACTATCTCGAAGGAAAGACTTTATGAACAACGTGGTGAAATACTGTACAACTCCACCAGAAAATTACCCAAAGAAGCCATTGTACTGTTTGGCTGACTGTGATTTATTTCCAAGAATTTAAGAATAATAGTAGTTAAGCAAGTCTTGAGATTTGATTAAACTAATGACTAAATGGCTCGATGTTTCTGGAAGTACTGCTAAAAGCAAGCCTAAGGCCAGGCTGCACCACAAATTTAAATGCAACTCTTTCTTGGTTTTTTTCTCCTTAAAATTTTCAGGACTTTCTCTGTTTTTCTTTGTTTGGGGGAGTTTCTGAAAGGTATAGGGGAAGTGGGCTAGAGGAGGGCACTTGTGCCAAAGCATAAGTCTGAAGGGGTGCCAGGGGAGGCAGGGGGATGGTGCTTACTATCCTTGCTACATGGAATATATGAATAATGTGCCTAAAAGAGTATCTCATTATGTGAATTATTTTTTGCTCACGTGAAACCATCAGATAGAGGCAGGAAACTCTGTACTGCTGCTTTGCCGCATGGAAATTAGAATAGAACATTCTCTTGGAATTGCCAGGTCTTTAGTTCCCAGCTCTGCTGTTGGCACCTGGGAGCATTATCAAAGATCTGCCAAGCTCTTTGCTCAAGTTTTCCCCTAGGGAACAGAAGACCCAGGGAGGAGATAAATAATATTCCAGTAAAGTCAAAACCAAACCAAACTCACTCTCATCAAGTTGAGTCTGGCTCATACGTTTACTATGAGTTGGTACTATAGGGCTACTATGAGTTGGTACTATAGGGTTACTATGAGTTGGTATCAACTCAGTGGGTTTTTGTGTTATAGTAACAGAGCCCCACAAATCCCACTGTCTTAAAATATTGTTTATTTCTAGTTTACACCACACATTAAACTTTGCTCAGTTGAGGCACTGCTCAGCTAAGTCACTCAAGGATATTTTGTTGTCCTAACACACGCTTGTATGGTCTTCAAAACCCTTGTGGCAGAGTAGTTAAGAGTTACAGCTACAAACCAAAAAGTCAGCAGTTCAAATCCACGAGTTGCTCCTTGAAAACCCTATAGTTCAGTTCTACACTGTGCTATAGGGTTGCAATGAGTCAGAATTGATTCAGCACAATTGGTTTGGGGTTTTGGGGGGAGGTTTAGGGTCACTGTATCCTTACCTCATACCATTTGTGAAAATAACCTCCAGATATATTCAAATGTAATGGTAAAAATAAGACTCTAGGTTTATTAGAAGAAAACATGAGCACGATGGCAGGGGTTAAGGAAGGCTTCCTATAGATCTAAACCCAACTAAATAAAATGTAACAGGAAAATATGCATAATTCTGATATAAAAACTACATGACAAGCAAGAGGCTGGGAAAACATTTGCAAATATTTATATAATGTACAAAATGTATTATCTGAAAAACACGTTTTTAATTCATAAAATATAAAGGCAAAAAGAGGAATATAGAAAATGAGGCTGGAGCATACTGTAGTGCCTTCAAGTGTGAAAGTACTGAAAACACAAAGCAACGGGAGCTTTTCACGGAGACACAGGGACCAAACTGGAGGAACTCTCAGTGGCCAAAGCTGGAACAATCTGAGCAAGAAAGTAAAGAATATAAACAAAAACAACCAGTCCCATTACTGCTGAGGTGATTTGAACTCAGGGCAAGCCCATGTGTGACAGAGTAGAAGAGCTCCATAGGGTGCTCTTGGCTATAAGCTTTCTGGAAGGAGATCATGAGGTCTGTTTTTCATGACACTACTGTGTAGATGCAAACTGCCAGCCTCTAGGTTGAAAGCTGAGCTCAAACCATTTGTGCTATCCAGGGACCATAGTAAATAATATAGTACTGGATTATAACACAAAGAATTAAATAATTATACATGGGTCTATACTGATACAAATTATAAAATAAATCAAAGGGAATAAGAGGTAAGTCTTCCCTACATAAAAATTCCAACAAATTTATGTAGGTGGTACTGCTTCTGTTCCCCCAGTTTCCCAGCTGCACATAGATCCCCTGTATAAAGTATGTCACCTAAGACATAAGGTTGGAGTCCACTTCAACTGGGCTTTGTGACTCGCTTCAAAAAACAGAACATGAAAAAGGGATAAATTAACTTTACAGTGTCAAAATTTGGCCAATACTATCTTGGCCTGGTGACCAAAGTTAACATCACAGGTGATAAGTCACACTGCTATCACATACTGCTGATACGAGGGGCTGAAGAGCGCATTTAACTTCTGTGGTCTTGCTCTCTTAACGCATAAATCTAGTCTAATCATGAGGAAAAACATTCAACTAAATCAAATTGAATGGCATTCTATAAAATACCTGGCCAAATACAACCTGGTACTGTCAAGGGAAAGTCCGGGAAGGAGTGAGAAAATGTCACACATCAGAGGGTGCTAAAGAGACATAGTGATCACATGCAATGAGGTGTCGAGATTGGATGGTGGAGTAGGAAAATTCTATTAGTGGAAAAACCTAGCCAAATCTGAGTAAGGCCTGGAGTTTAATTCACAGTAAGGTACCAATGTTGGTTTCTTAGTTTTGACACATGTACGGCGGTGACATGTTCACCATAGAGGACAATGAGAGATATAAGGGAACTGTCTGTACTGTCTCTGCAACTTTGATTCATTCTGCCTTCCATAGGCAGCAGTGAGTGAAGGGATGCAGAGAAGCCCAGAGTATTAACACAGCTGAGCTTTTTCCACATAAAAGGAAACATCTCAGAACACAGAAGGACTGAACACCTAACAATACAGGGTAGTAGAAGAGAAATCTATGGCATTATTCAAAGAAGCTACACCCTGAGAGGCTGTTTTGGCATTAGAAGGCATTACCCCTTCAAATTGCTACTGTGAATTTTTAACTCCATTTTTCTGCATATATTCTTAAAATTGAGTTCTTATTTTTGATGTGGTATATTAATGAAACAATGGTCTTCAATTATTCACTACTTCCTATACCCATGACCTTGGGAGTTGCCCACCAGTGATACTCTGGGCTTAGCCATGAGATGTTTTTGGCCAATGAAACTCGGAAATGGGACTTTGGGTCTACTTGCTCATTAGAGTTTGCTCTTTATTGCGGGTCTTAGAACCTCTGCCACCATGACCATATGAGTAAGCCTGGGCTAGGCTGTTACCGGACAGTTGGAATCAGAGAGCCAAGATAGCCCCATTGCTCCAGCTGACATATTGCAACACAAACACCAGATTGATGAGTGAGATCATCTGACACCAGTTAGCCTCAAACAACCTGCCAAGTGACTGTAGACACATGGTGAACCCAGATGAGATCAGGAAGCCTGGTCTGCATCAACAAAAGACCCACCCAGGAGTACTTCAAAGTAATAAAATGGTTAAGCAACTAAGTTTTTGAGCAGCTCTGCAGCAAAAGCGAAAGGATGGTCTACGGAGCGTGAACTGCATAGCTAATTGATACCCTATGGTTTTTCTCTTTTATTTTAGAATGGAAATTTGGCAACTTTCTAATGTTCAAAAATTAAATATTGTTTCACAACCTGATCTTTATGAGAGAAAGCTGGATAAAATATGACTGTCAATCATTCTAAACCTGTGGGGTTTCTTTTTTGATTTGTCGTGAGCACTAGGTGTGATTTGGGCAGTGACTGTGCAGTAAACTTATGTATTAATTATATTTAAGTATTAACAGCTTGATTACTTCAGGCTTTTATATTTTCTGGTCCACGTCTTTGGACAATACAGAAGAATATTCTGAGTCCCATTATGCTGCTAAAGAGAAACTGAAAAGTTATTCCCCAAGTTATTTAAGGTATTCATTAGCAGGCTCATAATTGTAAACATTATCATCCAGCCAAGTGCTGTTGAGTCAGAACCAACTCATGGAGACCTTGTGGAGGCTTTATCTGCATGTCAATAGGAACTATTAAAATATTCAAAAATAATGAATGTAACTGTTACCATGAGCTTATATTTCAAATAGCTAAATGGGACTTGTCTCCTTTATGTGTCTGGTACAACTTTGCTGTAAGTAACAGGATGTTATTTGACTTCCCAGAATCCTCCACAAAGGAAGCTGCAGAGTAGAGTGGTCATCTCAAACAGGTCAAAAAGGAGTATATTCACTTGTTTGCCTGAAAGAATCGCCTGTTGTCTTCCAATCTGTAGACAATCAGAGGTCTAAACCCACTCTTATCCAATCCTGATCCTAGTTCATTGCTTACCTACCATCAGGCTGGGACACCAAGGATTTGGCAACAGCACCAACAGTCCCACTGTTCTCCCTTTCTTTCTTGTTCTCCTGCACCTTTCCCAGTTACTTCGGAAAACTATGGATGGATGCCATAAAGCTCAGTTAATACGTGTTTTGGTTGCAATCAAAACTATCTTAAGAGGATTTGCTGAATGGAGAAGCATCCCGAGATTTAAGTTGGAAGCATTTGAAATCTCCCACTTAGTGAGCTAAAGGAAAATTCCTTTGACAAAGTCACTGTTCTGAAATGATGCCTTTTGGTACATGCTGAGGAACAACCAACAACAACCACAACAACAAACTGTTTCAACATCTGCATCTGTTTAAGACCATTATTTTTTGCACTGGAATGAGTGTAATTTATTTGAAAGTTATAGCCTACAATTAAGGGCAATGGTATTCATTTTGTTTATTTGTGGCAGCGTGATTGTCATTAAAGGAATATACTTGATTCTTTTACATTTACATTCATACCAACAAACTTAAACCAGAAGATGTTTATTATGTGTATGTGTAGGTATACACACATCAGCAAATGAAACCTGAATCTTCTCTAAGCATTAAGAAATGCTAATAGTGACTATTATGCTACCTTATGTGAAATACTCACTTTAGAGGTGACAGACGTTTGATGGGACTTTTTTTTTTTTTTTTTGGAAGAGTGCATTTTGGAATACTAGTGTTTTTTTCTTCCTGCCCCCTTCTAGTGATTCACTGAGAGAAGCTAGTTATCTGTTACTTTAAAAGATATTAGGCATTATTAGTCAACTCTATTTGGTTGTTGTTTTAAATTGCTACAAGACGTTTAAAGTAAAAATACAATGGCTACATCTGCAAAGGAAAGAGAAGGACAGGTGACAGCAAAAGTACATTAGAAAGTGGCGGGGCCAAGATGGCAGAGTAGTCAGATGCTTCCTGTGATCCCTCTAACAACAAAGTCCCAAAAGAACAAAATAATTGAAAATACATGATATTCTAGGAGCCCTGAACATCAAAGAGGAAGTTGAGAAACTGGACTGAGCAACTGGGAAGGGAGAAGAGGTCCAAAAGTACCTAGGACTGGCTAGACCTGACTAGCTGGAAATCAGCTAGTAAATAAGGGTGGAAAGCAGAGCACTGGTATTTGGAGTTAATCTCAATCTTAATCTCCCTTCTACTGCATGTTGTCACTCACTTCAGCTATTCCAGTTTCTATCTACTATCCAATCTACGAATATTTCTCTTCCTGCATCCTTTCCCTCGTGATCATCAAAGATTATTTTCTTCTGTGCTTAAACCTTTTCTTAAAAATCCTTGTAATACTGGTGAGAGGGAAAAATTTAACAAACAAGGGGAAGGGAAAAAGAAAAAAGGAAAAAACAAACTCTACTGATTCCCCTGAGCTAGAAATTCAGGGAAGAAACAGTTCCTTTACCTGGGATCTGATGTAAGAGGACACATCTTCCTCATAGGCACTCAAGGATGGCGGTCAGCAACCTGCTTTTCTCAGCACATACAGCCTGATACTTGTGCCTATACCAACCGTCCCTGCCCAGTGCAGGTTGAAGGGGACAGGCTGCACCACATACTTGGTGACTGACCACCTGGACACCTGAGCTGTATCCATGTAAGAAAAGTAGGTGGACTCCTGAGCTCACATGCCTACTAATGGCTCTGCTCACCTGATGACAGGATGTCAGTGCTTCAAAGGTGCCAGTAACCACACTAGCACACATGCCAGCTTATTTGAACACTTCAAAATAAAACACAAAGCTAGAACACAGTAGACAAACATAAAATAAATAAGAACAACTTACTGACGACTCAGAGACAACAGTCAGTATCAACTCACTTAAAGAGGCAGATCATGATGGCTTCAGAAAGCTCCTAAAGCAAAGAATCAAGAAATTTTCCAAGTGAAGAGAACTTTCTGGAACTAGTAGGGATAGAATACAAAAGATTAATATTTAACACCCTGGTGGTGTCGTGGTTAAGTGCTACAGCTGTTAAGCAGAAGGTCGGCAGTTCAAATCTGTCAGGCTCTCCTGGAAACTCTACGTGGCAATTCAACTCTGTTCTTCTATAGGGTAGCTATGAGTTGGAATCAACTCAACTGCAGTGGGTTTGGTGGGGTTTGGGTACTCTTCAAGAGATCAGAAAAGAGATGAGAGAAAATGCAACAGAGCATAGTGACAAACTAAACAGGCTGAAAGAAAGAATACAGAGACGGGAAACAGAAATTCAGAAGACTAACAAAAGTGCATCAGAGAGCTTACTATAGCAAAGGTTTATTTTCTATATCTCAACTGACATGCTTATATGGTCGTGAACATTTCTCATCAAGCTGAATCCTTAAGTTCTGTGCATTTTATTCCATGTAAGTTACACCTGAAATTTAAAAAAAGAGCAAATAATAATTAACAAAATTAAATTAAATAAGGATGAGGGCTATCATCAAGAAGGATCTTATATTGTTAGTTGCCAATGAGCTGATTCCAACTCATAGTGACCCCACGTACAATACAATGAAATGTTGCCCAGCCTACCACTACCTTCACAATCATTGCATTGTTTGAGCCAACTGTTGCAGCTACTCTCCCGTCTCATTGAGGGTCTCTCTCTTATTCACTAATCTTCTTTACCAAACATGATGTCCTTCTCCAACAATTTGTCCCTCCTGCTGATGTACCCAAAGTAAACAATACAAATGCTCCATCTTTGCTTCTAAGGAACATTCTGGCTATACTTCCTCTGAGACTGATTTGTTTGTTCTTCTGGCAGTCCGTGATATATCCAAAGTTCTTTGCCAACATCACAACTTAAACACATTGACTCTTCTTCAGACTTCCTCTTTCATTGTCCAGCTTTCATTAGCAAATGATGCAACCGAAAATGCCACCGCTTGAGTCAGGTGTACCTTAGTCATACAAGTAACATTTTTGCTTTATAAACTTTTGAAAGATCTGTGGTTCACAGTTGCAGATCTGCCCAATACATGATTTGACTTCTTGACTGCTGTTTCCAAAATGCTGGTCGTTGTTCTAGGCAAAATAAAATCCTTAACAACTTCAATTTCTTTGCCCCCATTGTGAGAATTTACTGTTGTTTATTGACTGAATTGTGATTTTTATTTTCTTCAAGTTCAGGTACTGAAGTTTAACCACAATGTGGAGTTCATACTGAAGGCTGTAATCTTCTAACTTCAATGGTAAGTGCCTCAAGTAGTCTTCATTTTGGGCAAGCAAAGTTGTGTCATCTACATGTTATAAACTGTGTAAACCATTTGGATTTCACTATCTGTGAAATGCAAATTCGTCAGAGGTTTTACCAGCAAGTGAGTGATGTGATCTCGTTTATATTTCAGAGGTGGACTGTCTATGACGTGGGGGGTCTGCTGTAGCAGGGAGATGAGCCAGAAGTCCACTGCAGCAGCTCACAAAAGATTCAGTGTCTGCTTTGCCAGGTGGTCACAGAGGAGGTGGTGAGAAGCAGTGGTACTTCTGTTATGGGTACTATATTGTGCTGCTCAAATCCCCCCACCCCCCAGAAGGCTTGAAGGAGCTATACCCCAGCTTCTGGGAAGGTTTAGTTGCCAGTGCTCAGCTGTCAGTCATCTTTGGAAACTGCCTTTTCTGAGCAGAGCAGCTTCTCCTTTCCTGGGACAGCCTGAATACAAATGATGTGTGATACAGGGCATAAAGACCTCATACATCAGTTTGGTCATACCAGGGTCAGAGCTTCCTTGAACTGCAACTTTGGCTGAGGCCTTGTGACTGCACTGTACCCCAGCTTCTCTCTCTACCAATCCTCCTTCTGTCCTATTCCCTGCAAGGTGTCAATCCTAAAAGCATTTCATGGTGAATGGTAATCTTGTTCTGAGAGTCTGCTTCCAGGAGAATAAATCTTCGATGCTTTCCAATAGAGGCTGATTCTCTCTATATCTGTCAAAAACAATCTGTCAGGAATTACATCTTTACATCTAATGATATGTGGTGAGTTTTTGTGACCTAAACACATTAGTAAGGATGAGTCTGTTCCAGCCTCCATCCGCTCCTAACTGGCATGAGATACCTGACAATCACTTTAATTATCTGATCATAAGTTTCTTGCTCTGTAAAATAAGGGAAACTTTAATCAGCTGAGGTACACCAGAAGAAAAAGTTTGAAATTATACAATAAAATTAATTGAAAGTACCCAAAGTAGGCAAAAACAGTAAAATCCACTTCTTTTGTTGATGATACCTAAGTTCTTGTCTTTCCTTGAATGACTTTTTGATCATTAGCTGTTTTAAGGTTCATGTGTATCTCTAAAAGCTAAACAGAAGATATACATGAAGATAAGACTACGTGTAGCCAACTCTAATTTTTTTGGCAGTCAGATAGATGTTAACTGGAGACTGTTGATTGTTGTGATTAAACTTGTGAGACAGCATTCCCTGGTTAAGGCAATTGACACTACTAAGGCTTCTGAATGAGTTGTAGGCCAAACTCCTTCTTGTCTTACATTTTATTTCAGCCTCAATTTATGAAATATAATTGCAAAATAGAAATTTTTATAAGGCATTGAACCAATTAAAATTAGGTCATGCTAAAGAAAGTGGTTTTGCATGCCCTTTTTTTTTCTTATACAGTGTTCCAGGAAAGACACGAAGAAAAAGTTCTCGGAAAACATTTGCTCAAGTTCTCAGGAAATGTGTAAAGAATAATGGATAATGAGCAGAAAATTTTAAGGTCTTTTAAAGTTCTGCCAGTGGTACTGATTTGCTTTATAAATACAGCTGTTATTGCTTTAAGCAGTAGAGTACCTTACAATATTGGTTGAGTGCTTCCGGAATCAAATCACTTTATTTCTTCAATAAAACTCCTTGCTTTTCCTCCTGACAGAGTAAGAGTCTTTGTGTGCTACAACAAGTTCAATGCCTTGGATTATTTCTCTGAGTATTCAGTTGCTTCCAGAGTGATTTTAAGTAGTTCGATGTTACCACTTGACTTAACTCTCCAAGTGTTTGGTCATTTTTCATGCTGTTTGTCTAAGACAAGTTTGTTTCAGCCTCAAGGTCTTTCCAGAGGTAACCTCTGCCTGAAACATTCTTACTCTTAACACAGTTAACTCTTAGACATCTTTTCAGTCTCAGGCAAAAAAAAAAAAGCTTCTTCAAGGAATTTTTTGTCAACTACCAGGAAATTACCTTAATCTGTTCTTTTGCACTGTATCTTTCTTTCATAGCATTAATCATAAGTAATTAAAATAATAACTCATGAAATGATGTGTTAATTACCAGGCAATCAATTCTGAGATACTATGAACAGTATACGTCACAATTCAATACTGTATTCTCAGAACCAACTATATAGAGTCCATCATATACAAAACGTTCAGAAAATATTTGTTGAGTTTAGGATAAATTTAATGAACTAACGAAATTTCTCTTTATATGAATTTCCCAGAACACTTACGCCTGCTTTAGTTTTTCAAAGAGGAGAAGAAAAGGGTAGTTATTCATGTTAATGACTTATGTAACTGTTGTCCATATTTTAATAACTTCAACAGCCATGCCTGTGATTTCTACACTTTTAAAAGATAAGTAAATTATTTGGGGAAAAAAAGGATTTTTAACTATTGTTAAGAATCACATTATTTATAATATACGTCACAATCAGTGGACATACACCAGTTGGACATTATTGGGGGAAAAGGGTATAGAACAATGTAGAGAGTTCCATATTGTATCAGCAAGAAAAGGATCAGAATCATAAGCATCCTGATTTTCTAAGTGTCACTGTCCTTTGAAGGCATTTTCCCATGGAGGAGAGAGAAAGTAATGACTATATGCTCAGTTATTCTTTTTTTTGTATGATTGAATGACAATGTACATTCCCATATAAGTTTGCATGCCCACCTATATACAGCTCCCAGTGCTCTCCCTGCCCAATGACAGCACACTCTTCCTCTCCACTCCATACATGTCTTATCCTCTCACCAATCTCTTATCCTCTTCTCCACCCACTCCTCTGTCTCCAGTAAGAGGTCAGCAGGATGACATCTTACAGATGCACAGAACCATAAAGTGCACACATGATATGGTCACTCTGTGTTGCCAAGTCCAATTCATTCCTGTCCAAAGAGTTGACCTCCATTATGATTTATGGACACGGACAGCATCAGGGCCAGGGGCCACGCTCCCTGGACCATCGACTGTGGTCTTTTAGTGGAGCCCTCAGTGTGCACCCCTTTTATTCTTGTGTTGCCAGTGAGACTCAACTTGTGTGAGCTCCATCGCGGCTATCACTGGTGGTGGCCGGCCACCATCCAGTTCTTCCTGTCACAAGTCGATGTACTCACCCACTCATGTGGGTCTCTCTGTCTTCTGGGTTCTCTTTCTCCCATGTCACTTTGGTTCTTGGTGATCATCCATTGCTGCTGAGCTGGAACCATTTGCTGTACCCTCAGATGGCAGCTTGGCAGCTTTTAAGACTCCAAACACCACTGCCAATGTGGGGTGCAGAAGGCTCTCTTAGCAAAATGCTAGTTGTGCCAATTTAGCATCAATTTCCCCTGAGAACATGGTCTCTGGCCCCCCTGCCCTAGCTACTCTGTTCTTTCAGTATTGGGTTAAGATGGGAGGAGTAATCATGTTATGTTGAAGTCCAGTTAAAACTGATCTTCTTTCTAATGTGTGCTGTCACAGATTTCACCTAACCAAATTTCTATCAACTGTCTAATCTAAACCCTCCACTCCCACCCTCCCTCCCTCTCCACCCTTGCAGCCATCAAAGAGTCTTTTCTTTCATGCATGAGTCTATTTTTAAGTTCTTGTTGTAGGGGTCTCATACAATATTTGTCCTTCTGTCGCTGACTACTTTCACTCAGCATAATGTCCTCCAACTGAGACCAGTTTATGAGAGGTTTCCTAAAATCATCATTGTTCTTTATCATCGCATAGCTTTCCACTGAGTTTACCATAGTTCACCTATCCATTCCTCTCTTGTTGGGCATCTGGGTTGATTCCATCTTTTTGCTCTTGTGGACTGTGCTGCAATAAACATTCATGTGTATGTATCAGTTGTTGTGAATGGCCTTGATTTTGTAGGGTGTATTCTGAGCAGTGGAATTACTGGGTCAAATTGTATATCTATATCCAGCTTTTATGGAAGTGCCAGATTGCTTTCCAAAGAGGTTGCATCATTTTGCAATCCCACCAACAGTGTAGGAGAGTTCCACTTTCTCCACAGCCTCTCCAGCATTTGTTGTTTTGTGTTTTTTGGGTCATGGCCAACCTTGCTGGGGTGAGATGGTATCTCATCATAGTTTAGATTTGAATTTCTTTAATAGCTAGTGACTGTGAGCATGTCCATACTTGTTTTTTAGCTGCCTGGATCTCCTCTTTAGAAAAGTGTCTGTCCATCTCCTTTGCCCATTGTTTATTGTATTATTTGTCTTTTTCTTGTTGATATTTTGTAGTACCTTATAGATTAGAGAGCCCAGAAATCAGTCTGACATGTAGTTGCCAAATACTTTTTCCCATTCTGTAGGTGGCCTTTTAATTCTATTAATAAAGTCTTTGGATGAGCAAAAGTGTCTGATTCTTAGTAGTTCTCATTTATCTATTTTCTCTTCTGTTATTTGTGGTCTGTTTGACAGATTTTGAAGTCTGTCTATGTTGTATATTAAAACTTCCATTGTTGTTCCTACTTTTTCTTAGGTGAGCTTTGTTGTTTTAGACTTGATACTTACATCTTTCACCCAATTTGAGCTGGTTTTTGTATAAGGTGTAAGATATGGGTCTTGTTTCACTTTAATGCAGATGGATATCCAATTTTGCCAGCGCCATTTGTTGAAGAGAATATTTTTAACCCCAGCTTCATATCCTAGGGCCTTTGTCAAATATCAACTGTTCGTAGGAAGATGGTGTCATATCTAGGGTCTCAATTCTGTTCCATTGATCTGTCTCTTTTTGTACCAGTACCAGGCTGTTCTGACTACTTTGGCAGTGTAATACGTTCTAAAGTCAGGTAGTGAGAGGCCTCCCAGTGTGTTCTTCTTCTTCAGTAGTGCTTTACTTATCTGGGGCTTCTACCCTTTCCAAGCAAAGTTGGTGATTTGTTTCTCCATCTCATTAAAAAATGTCACTGGAATTTGTATTGGGATTGCATTATATAAGCAGATTGCTTTGGGCAAAACAGACATTTTCACAATGTTAAGTCTTCCTATCCAAGAGCAGGGCAGATTACTCCATTTATGTAAGTCTCTTTTAGTTTCTTGTAGTAAGGACTTGTAGTTCTCTTTGTAAAGATCTGTGATTTCTCTGGTTAGATTTATTCCTAGGTACTTTATCTTAGGCGCTATAGAAAAGTACATGGTATTGATTTGGTGATTTATTCCTTAATAATATCTTTGTTGGTATAAAGGAATCCTACTGATTTATTTATGGTTATCTTGTATCCTGAGACTTTGCTGAACTTTTCTATCAGTTTAAGTAGTTTACTTATGGATTCTTTAGGATTCTCTGCATATACCATCATATCATCTGGAAATAGGGAGATTTTTACTTCTTCTTTGCCAATGCAGATGCTCCTTATATCTTGATCTTGTCTAATTGCTCTGGCTAGAACTTCTAGTACAATGTTCAACATGAGAGGTGAGAGTGGGCATCTTTGTCTAGTTCCTGTTCTCAGGGGAAACTGTTTCAGTCTCTCTCCATTTAGGATGACATAGGCTGTTGGTTTTGTATAAATGGCCTTTCTTGCACTGAGGAATTTGCTGTCTGTTCCTATGTTGCTGAGAGTTTTTAGCATGAATGGGTGTTGGACTGTATCAAATGCCTTTTCTGCATTGATAAACAAAATCAGTTGATTCTTGTCTTTTGTGTTTTTATGTGGTTGATCACATTGTTTTCCTGATGTTGAACCAGCCCTACATCCCTGGTATGAATCCAATTTAGTCATGATGGATTATTTTTTTGATATGTTGCTGTATTCTACTGGCAAGAATTTTGTTGAAGATTTTTGCATCTAGATTCACGGGTGATATCGGTCTACAGTTCTCCTTTTTGGCTGGGTCTTTCCCTGACTTTGGTACCAGGGTTATGCTGGCATCATAGAATGAATTTGGGAATATTCCATCCCTTTCTATACTGTGAAATAGTGTCAGTAGTACTGGAGGTAACTCTTCTCTAAATGCTTGGTAGAATTCTGTGGTGAAGCCATCTGGGCCCCGGCTTCTTTTGGTTGGTATTTTTTGGATGACTTTTTCAAACTCTTCCTTTGTGATGGGTTTATTTAGTTGCTTTGCTTCACCTTGTGATGATTTTGGGAGGTGATATGAATCAAGGAATTTGTCCGTTTCCTTTAGGTTTTCAAATTTGTTAGAGTACAGTCTTTCATAGTATTCTGTTACCACATTTTTTATTTCTGTTGGGTCTGTTATGACAACTCCCCTCTCATGTCCTCTTTGGGTTATTTGTTTCCTTTCCTGTTTTTCTGTAGTAAGTTTAGCCAATGGTTTGTCAATTTGGTTGATCTTTTCGCAAAACCAGCTTTTGATCTTTTCAATTTTTTCAATTGTTCTTCTATTCTCTATTTCATTTAGTTCTGCTCTAATCTTTATGATCTGTTTTCTTCTGGCAACTGAGGGGTTCCTCTGTTGTTCTCTCTCTACTTGTTCAAGTTGTAGGGTTAGTTCTTTGGTTTGGTTTCTTTCTTCCTTCCAGATGTGTGCATTTGTGCAGATAAACTGACCTCTGAGCACTACTTTGGCTGTATTCCATAGGTTCTGGTAGGAAGTGTTTTCATTCTCATTGGAATCCATAAATTTCATTATTTCATCCTTGTTTCTATAACCCATGGCTTTTTGAGGAAGATGTTGTTCAGTTTCCAAGAGTTCCACTTTCTATGTTTTTTTCTGCTATTGATTTCAACTTTTGTGGCTTTATGATCTGAGAAGATGCTTTGCATTAATTCAATGGTATTGATTTTGTTGCAAATTGCTTTATGTCCTAACACATGGTCTGTTCCAGAGAATGTTCCATGTGCACTGGAGAAGAAAGTGTAGTTGTTCACTGATGGATAGAAAGTTCTGTATATGTTGGTGAGGTCTAGTTGGTTAATTGTGGCAATAAGGCCTTCTGCGTCTTTACTAAGCTTTTTTCTAGATGATCTGTTCAATATTGAGAGTGGAGTGTTGAAGTCTCCCACTGCTATTGTGATGTATCTGATTTTTGAGTGTAGTCAGTGTTTCTTCAATGTATGTAGGTGGTCTAATATTAGGTGCCTAAATATTTAATATTGTTAAGTCCTGCTTGTGTATTGAAGCTTTCAGCAATAGTATCCATCCTTATCCATGATGGTGGATTTTACATGAAAATCTATGTTATCTGAGATTAGAATTGTCACACCTGCTCTTCTTTGTGTATTGTTAGCTTGATATATATTCTTCCATCCTTTAATTTTCAGTTTGTTCATATTTTTAAGTCTAAGGTGAGTTTCTTGTAGGCAACATATGGATGGGTTGTGTCTCTTTTTTTTTCTTTTTTTAAATTTTTTTATTTAATATGACTAAGTGAAAATGTACATTCCCATATAAATTTACATGCCCACCTATATGCAGCTTCCACTGCTCTCCCTGTCTGGTGACAGCACACTATTCCTCTCTGCTCCATACATGTCTCATCCTCCCAACAGCCTCCTTTCTCCTCCTCTCCAACCACTCTCCTTCCTCCAGCAAGCGGTCAGCAGGATGATATCCTATAGATGTATAGAACCATAAAGTTCATCCAATATATGGTCACTCTGCATTGCCAAGTCCAATCCATTCCTGACCAAACAGTGGACCTTCGTTATGATTTATGGGGGTTGTGTCTTTCGATCCAAGATGTCACTCGATGTCTCTTTACTGGAGCTTTCAGTCCATTCAATGTGATTACATTCAAGGTAATTATTGACAGGCATGTGTTTAGCACTGTCATTGTGATATGTTTACTTCTTCTGTGTTGATGTTTCCTCTGTTATTGTTATAAACCTGTTCTGGGACATTCTTCTTTGTGAGTTAGTTTTTTACATTTTTCAGGGTTGGTTTTGTGGTTGTTGAGACTCCTGGGTTACGTTTCTTGATTCGGTATGTTGCTTCTTTATTGTGCTTTATATAAGGCTGCCTCTTTAATCCCCTTAATAAACTATATATAAACCCTATTTTAATTACTACCAGTCTTATTAACTTCCTCTGCATCTAGAAGGACTATAACGACTGTAGTACATCCCTCTTTTTAATATGTTGACATCATAGTTTTCATGATATGATCACTGCATCATTTCTTTCCCTATTATAGCTTTGATTGAGTTTGGAGCCTTCCCTAACTGAGTAATGGGCAGTCTGTCCTGTATTTGCTTCTAAAATATAAAGTTAGTGGTTTTGTTCTTCTAAGCCAAGAGATTCTTTCAGCATTTCTTGTAGCTTTGGTTTGGTTTTTACAAAGTCTCTTGAGTTTCTGTTTATCTGCTAATGTGTTCATTTCATTTTCATATTTGAAAGATAGTTTTGCAAAATACATAATTCTTGGTTGGAAGTTCTTCTCCTTCAAGGCTTTGAACGTGTAATGCCACTGTTTCTGTGCCAGCATTGTTTGTGCTAGGAATCTGATGAAAGTCTACAGAGTTTCCCTCTGAATGTTAGCTTTGCTTTGAGTCTTGCCTTTAAGAGTTTTTGCTTGTGTTTCATTTTGTTAAGCTTGATTATGTCTTTGAGTCTTTCTTCTAGGATCTATATTGAGTGGTGTTCAATATGCATCTTGGATATTTATATTCTCTTCTTGCATAATTTTTGGGAAGTTTTCTGTGAGCAGCTTAGCCATGAAACTACCTTTTGAGGTGTCTCACCGTGTTCAGGAACTCCAATTAAGTGTAGATTGTTCCACTTAATAGAGTTCCACGTGCTTCTTAATGTTTCTTCAATTTTCTTGTTTTTTTTTTTTCTGATTTCTCCTCATAGATGCTGGAGTCAGTGGCTCTGTCTTCCAGATCAGAAATTCGCTTTTCCATTTGTTCCATTCTGTTTTCTTGGCTTTGAATTGAAGTTTCTATGTCTTTGATTTTGTTCCTGATCTGTTGGATTTCAGAGTACTAGTGTTCCATCAGATTGAACAACTAGCTTAATTTTTCCTTTTGCTCTACTGCATTTTGTGTAAGATCTAGGAGGGCTTTCTATATAATCCTTTTGTATTCACCTTCTGATAGTTTCAGAAAGGTTTCTTTGTCTGGGAAGTTCTTTGCTCTGTTTGGGGGGATTGTAGCCATGGGTGATTTCTTGTTTATGCTTTTATCTAGAGTTTGTTGCTTTTGGGGTATCATGTGAGTTAACAGAGGCTGGAATAGATGCTGTGAGGATGGACTGCAGTTGTTTCCTCAGGCCTTCTTAAAATGAAAAGTAAAAGGTTTTCAGGTTGTTTTAGTCAGCTAGTGCTGCTCAAACCAAAATACCACAGAGTGGATGGCTTTAACAAAGGAAGGTTTATTCTTACACAGTCCGGTAGGCTACAAGTCCATATTTAGGATGTCCGCTCCAGGGGAAGGCTTTCCCCTTGTTGGCTCTGGAGGAAAGTCCAGTATTGCATCAGTCTTTGTCCAGGGAGCATCTTGGCACAGGAACCTCAGGTCTGAAGGACACGCTGTTCTCCTGGTGCTGCTTTTTTGATGGTACGAGGTTCCCAATTCTCTGCCTGCTTCTCTGTCCTTTTGTTTCTCACAGGATGAAAGGATTAAGGGTGGGGCAAGCCATACTCCAGGGAAATTCCCTTTACAGTGGACCAGGGAGGTAATCATATGAAGAGATTTACAGCCCCACCCTAATCCTTTAACATACAGCTTAGGAAAACCACAAAATGGAAGGCAGTCACATGATACTGGGAATCATGGCCCAGCCACATGGCTACACATATTTTTGGGGGACACAATTCAATCTGTGACACAAGTGTACAGGTCCCCCTTCCTAGCTGGCAAAGTAAGCACCTCTATATACAACCCCAGATGTTATAAACTAGTTCAGAATACAGAAAGGCTACTGCCTTGCTGGCCTCTGCTGTTGGGCCCCAGCGATAGGCAACACTGTGTAGAATACTACTTTTCTTCTGGAAAAGTGCTGCCTCCCAGCCTAGGAATTAGGTCCAGCTGAGGCCTCTGTATGGGTATTTCTGCCTCCCAGTGGAACAAGATGGTGTTCCAAACAAGCTCCCCACCTGCCTTGGTACAGGCTACTCAATGGCAGAGGTGGAAAGAGAGACCAAAGGCACTAAGATGCACAGAGCCCAAAGCCAGGCTCTCAAAATATGGCAATTTTGCCTGCCTATTCCACCAGCAGTGCATCTGAAATAAGCTGCTAGTCAAGTCCCAGCTCTGCCCACTGGCTAAGACAGAGAAAAAAAAGTTAAAATGGTAAGTCACCATTGGTCTGTGAAAGCCAGCACTCACAAACAGCAGGGGTCAGCAAAAGAGAGCAAGTCTACATTAACAGCCCCATGCCATGTCCTCTGGTTCACTAGGTGTCCAGAAGTCTCTGTTTAATTGTTAATTCAGGTCTTGGTTTCCAGGGGGATTTAGGGAGACGTGTTTAGTCTGCCATCTTGACTCTGCCCCCTCTATCACTCTTGATATGCTGCCAGTAAAAGAAATATTTCATATGAACTTCCAAAATACCTTTCATTGCCAACTTAAGAGATGTAGGTGCAAAGTTTTTGACACTGCTATCTTTAGGAAGCAGTGTCTATATCCCTTCTGCTTGAATCTGGGCAGGTTCTGTGATTGCTCCCATCAATAGAAGCAGACAGAAATGACAGAGCCAGTTTTCAGTTTCAAGCCTTAAGTGCAGAAACCGTTTACTTTCTGTTGCTTGAAACATTCTCTCTGGGAGTCCTGAGCTTCTGTGTAAGAAGTTCAAACATCTGGAGACTGCCATGCCAAAGAAGATATGTTTAGATGGTCCAGTTGACACTCGCAACTGACCCTTGCCTTCTAGTTCTCCCCTCCAACAAACTAGACAGGAGAATTAGCCATCTTGAACTCACTAGACTAGGTTATCTGCCAGCTGAATACGATCAAGTGTCCTCCATTGATGCCATGTGGAACAAAGAACCATCCCACTAAGGCCAACTCAAGCTCCTGGCCCACAAAATTGTGAGACAGAATAAAATGGTTGTTGTTTTAAGTTGCTAGGTGTTGGAGTAATATGTTATATAACAATTGATGATCAGGACATCTCATTAACATGCTTATTTTTCTGTTTATTTCCCCCTTTCCCTCAAAGTATTTATCTTTTAATACACCCATGCCCCCTGTGACCCTTCTTTGTTCACGTAAGAAATCAAAACCAATTCTACCTTTTTCTCACCAACTCGGTGAGGTTGCTTCAGTTCTAGTACAACTGCAAATACAGTATTTCTTCCTCTGACACTAACCACCTGGACCTATGTCTGAACTCACTAGTCAAAGGGCGCAGTCTTATAGACTGCCAAGTCTTCCCAAGACCTCAGACACTAGCTCCAACAGTGGGAGCCCCATGACACTGTTGCTTCTAACCTGCTTGGGTTTTATAACTTGATAGAACAATTCACAGAACTCACAGAAAGAACTACACTTAAGATTACAATTTTATTACAGCAAAAGGATGCAACTGAAGAGGCACATAGAGCAAGGTCTGGAGGCCTCACAGAAGACCCTTAAATCACAGCAGTAAGGTTATCTCTGAAGAAGCAAAGACAAGGACAAATTCTTTCGGTAAAATTCAGTTATTAACCGTATGATTCCGAAAAAGTCCTCTTACATTTAAATAGGAAAAAGAGAACTTGAATTGACAATGCAGCCACCCATCATCTGTTAGTGAGGTATCAAGAACTAAAAAATAAATAACCTTGCTTCCAAGGAAAGATGAGGTCTACAGTAACCATTACCCTGTTTTAGATTAGGGTCGCTATGAGTTGGAATTGACTCAAAGGCAAAGGGCTTTGTTTTGTGGCTTAGACTAACTTTCAGGATTGGAGTAAAACTCATTAACAACCTGCACTGTGCAGATGACACAACTTTGCTTGCTGAAAGTAAAGAGGACTTGAAAACAATTACTGAGGGAGAGTAAAGCCTTTGGTATGGATTGTACCTCAACATACAGAAAACAAAAATCCTCACAAATGGACCAATAAGTAACATCATACAAGTGGAGAAAAATGGAAGTTGTCAATAATTTCATTTTACTTGTATCCATAATCAATACCCATGGAAGAGGCAGACAGGAAGTTAAAAGATACATTGCATTGGGTAAATCTGCTGCAAAAATAAAACCTCTTTAAAGTGTCAGAAAGCAAAGACATCACTCTGAGAAGTAAGTTCTTGACTCAAGCCATGGTGTTTTCAACTGCCCCCATGCACATTAAAGCTAGATAATGAATACGAAGACTTAGGAAGAACTGATACCTTTGAATTGTGGTGTTGGTCAAAAATATTGAATATAACATGATCTTCCAAAAGAATGGACAAGTCCATGTTGGAAAATGTACAATCAGAATGGTTCTTAGAAGCAAGATAACGATACACTGCCATAATTTGGACATGGTATCAAGAAGGGTTCGTTTCTGAAGAAGGGCCTCCTGCTTGGTAAAGCAGAGGGTCAGCAAAAAGTAGGAAGACCCTCAACCAGATGAACTGACACAGTGACTGCAACAATGGGCTCAAGCATGACAACAATTACGAAGATGGTGAAGGACAGGGTAATGTGTTGTTCTGTTGTGCGTTATGTTGCTTTGAGTCAAAAAACTGTCTCCTTGGCACCTAACAACCACAAAACAGAATGGTTTTTTCCTTAGAACATAAGCCCCATGATCTTTTTTTTTCTTGATTATGTTGAACTCAATTTAACCTTTTATAGAGTATCAGAGTCTTTATGTATACAACAATGAATATTTTTGATGCCATATATTTGCAATTGCTGACATATAGCATTGGGTGGAATGCTTAGCTGGTCCCTCTCTGTACTCGCAAACCCCTCATCTCCTTGCATCTATCTCCATTAGCCCTCACAGTTGCTATAGTAATCAAAGGTCTCACAATCTACTTGTATCAAAAGCATCTGTGAAACTTGCCAAAATGGTCTCATAAACTTCCTTAGGTTTAGAGTTTCTGTTGATGGGACCCATAATCTACATTTTTTAAAGCTCCCAGGTGATTTTAGGCTTGAATTATCGTCTTAGAGACATTTTGCTACCTTTTGCTTTTAGACCTTCATCTGCTAATCAACAGGTCAGCAGTTTAAATCCACCAGGTTCTCCTTGGAAGCTCTATGGAGCAGTTCTACTCTGTCTACAGAGTCATTGTGAGTTGAAATCGATTCAGTAACAGTGGGTTCGACTTCTAATTTTTTTTGTTTTTTGCTTTTATCCACTGCCGTCGAGTCAGTTCCAACTCATACCAACCCTACAGAACAGAGTAGAACTGCTCCATAGAGCTTCCAAGGAGGGCCTGGTGAATTTGAACTGCCAACCTTTTGGTTAGCAGACATAGCTTTTAGCATCTGGCTATTATCTATTATAGTGATTCTTTAAATTATTCCAGTGATTCTTTAAATTATTATTTACTAGCTTTACTCTGCTGTAACTTAGATCTTCTCCCCTCTGACTAAGTCTGTCTCTGTTTTCTGTGACTTCGGGTGCTGTCTGCTTCTTAGTGACTAACCGAAGATCTCTAAATACAGTATTTAACTTGCATGTTTGTTTTGGTTTATTTGTTTTTGGTTTTGCCACAGGGTTTTTTTCTCCCCCCTCAAAGGCATTGTTACTGCAGCCATTTTACTAACTTAAAGGGGACACAAGCCTCATCTTCTGATGTTCAGGTAACTAGCTATAGAGACATTCCAATTACATTCACATCACTACATTATTCTTGATTCTAGTGGTTTCAATTAACTGAGAAAAGAGCTGCCTGATCCCCTTGCCCTTTCTCTGAATATTTTGATATTTGTTGTATCCATCTTTCAGAGCACACCTGTGTCTTTTTCACACAATCTGCTAAATATTATAATATTTAAGCATCATAAGGGCACTGATGCATAACTGAACGCTGGGTGGACCAAGACTCATGAGGAATAGGTTTCAGGAAACTCGGATGATGTGCCCTCAGCCACCTGAAAAAATATGCAGAAACTCAGGTTACATATGGAATTCATTAGGTCCTTTCCCCCGTCTGTCCTGATCAGTTTTCTCACCACCTTCCGCAAGAAAATTAGGTGATCTGGGTGAGTTCATTCTCATGCCCTAGTTCCATTTCTCAAGGAGGAGGTATTGATCACTGCCAGAGTTCAAAGCAGGGGCTTGAGTGGTGAGGTGGGAGTGGGATCCTTCAAAGCAAGGGGAAAAAAAGGGAGGAGTCCACTTTGCAGTAGGGATTCTTGAACTGTCCGGTAATGGAGAGAATGTAGTAATTTATGGAGTGTACTATACTAAGGTATAGTAAAATTGTGTGGTATAATTTAGGGCATACTGTATTTCTCCAAACACAGTGATTTCATTCCAAAGTTAATAGTTACTCTGCAGTCTATAAAATATTTACATTGCCTTTCTAAACATATACATTATTTACTGTACAGTCTATAAAATATTTATGTGATTTTCTCTAAAGATACTATATGCGGTGCATTATTTTTATTTCCTTTTTTTCTTCTGGATGAAGGCATGCTGTGTAACTGGAAAAGTTTTTGAAACCAAGGAAAAACAGCAGTGATGAAAGAGACACTATGAAAGAGAGACAGGAGATAGTATCTTAGTATTTGATAGGCTTGTTCCTGCCTCCTTGCGTGGCCTCAGAGAAGCAGTGAACAAGGGCAGAAGACTACCAGGTGCTTCAGGTTGGTGATAGAGAGCTGAAACTGAAACTCAGAATATTGTTGTCGGTGGGGGGTGGCTTTTGAGTTGGTGTCTGACTCATGGATGCTGCTGCTGAACTGTCCCCGTAGTTGGTTGTGGATCGGTTAGTTCCACTGTGATTTTCAGTTACATGGGATTTTCACTGACTCAGGTTTGGAAGTAGATAGGCCTTTCTAGTCCATCTTAGCCTGGAAGTTCCACTGTCACCTGTTTAGCATCACAGCAACACATTTCACTGACAGATGGGTGTCAGCTGCACATGAGATTCATTGAATACAAATCGCAACAGAGTTTCCTTCATGGAAAGAGAAAATTTTACTACTGAACATCATGAACTCAGTATATACCCATCCAAATTACAAAGGAAGAATAACACACACACACACACACACACACACACACCCTGCATAGTAATCAAAAAGCCTGAATAATTTATCTGCTGATATTCTTTACTATAACGGGAACTTTCTTCTGTCCAACTTTGGCAAAGACTTGGGCAGCAGAAATGGTTAAGTGACCGACTATTAGCCAAACGTTTGATGGCTCCACCTACTCAGAGGCATCACAGGCAACAGGTGTGGTGATTTGTTTTAGAAAGGTCGTCGCCTTGGAAACTGTATGGAGCAGTTCTACTCTGCACACACGGGGTTGCCACGAATCACAATCAACTCAAGGGCAACTAACAACAACCCCCTAAATAACACCTCACTTGGTTCAGGTCCAGAGATATTTTCCCTAAAATGAAAAAATGTGAATGGGGAATGAAGGCATTCATTGACAAATACTGTCATAATACCAAACATCTAATACAGTTCAAATAAAACTCCAGGTGACTGAATTGTCCTAAAGATCAAATTTCTTGAATAGCTGTTCAACATTTTACATCACTAAGAATAAATGCTTTGACATAGAGGTTATGATGAATTTAGGCTGCCAAATAACTGACTAAAAAGTAAAGAAATGTAATCAACCACACTAATATTTTGTCTTCATGAGAATAATTTGATTGGAAGCTACCCAGTTAGGATCCAGACTTGGTTCACATTCATTGGAATGCAGAGTGCCATCAGTCCTCCAGACCATAGAGGAAACAATCCTCCTTTGCAGAAACTCAGGATGAAGAGAGAGGGAGCTGACTCATTAAAAACCATTCAACGCTGAGCTGTCAGCATACCTTGAAAGAGGTCTATTAGTTAATGTATACATGAAGTTACAAGCACTTGTGATAAGACAAAGAAACCAAACAGTGAAACCCATTAGATAGTACTCATACGACAGCTGAACTTTAAGAAATGTTTTAGATAAATTAGATTGGAATTGACAGGAAAAATAAAATTAAATAAAAAAGCTCTCACTCTGCAGGATTTCAATTTAGGGCCTATACCTTAAACCAAAAATCTGGAGTTCTTAGTGGCCCTAAATGATTAATTAAATTGTCTACTCTGAGTTGGTGATCTCATAGGGACATAATGGACGAGAAGGGTTTGTTTTTGTTGTCTTTCTTTTTAATAGTATGCCTTAAAACAGTCAACACTTAGATAACCACTGGAAAAATTTATACTATTTGCTGTTGATAGGACTTTATAATTTATCTGTACCAGCACTGTCCAATAGAACAATCTGCAATAACCAAAATGTTAAAGTCTGTGCTGTCCAATCCTGTCCAACGCTATACTCACTATAATCACTAAAAAATGACTAAAAAAAAGGAAAAATCAAACTTGAAATGTGGCTAGTGCAACTGACATGTAAATTAATTTAATTTTAATTGATTTTAATTTAAATAGTCACATGTGGCTAAAGGCTACCACATTGGATTTCAAGGGTCTACACATATGGAATGTAGCTTGGAATGATGTTTAATAATTTCATGGCCCCTAGGGTCGCCATGAGTCGGATCCGACTCGACGGCACTTGGCTTTTGGCTCTCTGAATTATGTCCCTTTAAAAATGTATTTTAAATTTTAAACACTATACCTGTGAATATAATCTCAATAGGGACTAGGAATTTTTTTGTTATTCTTGTAAGGACACATCACTGCAGGGTATGTTTTAAACCAATCACTTTTGCATAATAAAGAGCAGATTAAGCACAGAAGCCGGACACTATCTGAACACTTGGCAGGCCTATCAATAACTTTAAGGATGGTCAGCTGGAGAAGAAGAGACAAGGGTTTTCTTCCAGAGTAGACTGAAAAGGAGCCTTTTGCTAGAGCCAGTACTTGGATTTGGACTTCCAGCCTCCTGAGTATGAGAAGATAAATTTCTGTTTATTGAAGTCACCTGTAGCAGAACTATGTCAATTCTGACTCATAGCAACCCTATTATTGTAGAAGTGCCCCATAGAGTTTCCAAGGAGTTTCTGGTAGATTCAAACTGCTTACCTTTTGGGTAGTAGCCATAACATTCAACCATTATGCCACCAGGTTTTCCCTGTGAAACTAATTTAGGGGTAAATTAGAGCAAATTGTGACTTTGGTTAGTTTAGGCTTTTATGTGTTCATGATAGCTAGTATTTTAAATTCTCATTTATTGTATTGATTTTTTTTTCTTTCCCGGACCCCATGTAGACTTTCATTTACCATAAGTAATACTACTTAAGATTACACATATGTACATTGAGAAGCCAAGCCAAGTGCTGTCGAGTCGGATCCGACTCATGGCTGGTACATATACTTTCATATTTACCTGAATATACCATTAAAGCCTTGAAAATGACTTAACAGAAACAAATAAGGGAAGAAAACTGGGCAATGGGAAAGAGTGAATAGAAGACTAGTAAAGCTAGGGATTAGATCAGCAAGCACAAATACGTATCATCATTTTGATTCCTAGATCGGAGGATAAAATAATACACCTTTAAGCTTCATAGCTGCTGAAAACAGAAAGAGGAGATGGAAAAGCATACAAAATGCATCACATTCATAATAAAGAAACAAAACACAGAAACACTGACACCAGAACTCCAGTGGGTCCTCACTCTGTGGGCGATGAGCACTTTAATGGATATTATAGATAGGTCCTTGAAATTGGAGGCTAAAAAAGCCCTAGGGGATGGGGTGGACCTCGATTGTGGGCCTGAGAGGCATTGTTTCAGATCACCCCCAACACGCAAGGAAGGATATGACCTCCATATTCCACAAGACCTAGGTGGCAATGCTAAGGGTGAAGCTCTCAGAGGCACCATAGATTTAGTAAACAATAGGCTATGAATGACTTCTCCTGTATTGGTCAGGCTCTGACCAATAATGAAAGAATTAAGCAGAAGGCCAGGAAGGACAAGAAGGTAATTTGGTTTTGTTCTTCCAAGCCAAGAGATTTTTTCAGTATTTCTTGTAGCTTTGGTTTGGTTTTTACAAAATCTCTAGTTTCTGTTTATCTGTGAATGTCTTAATTTCATTTTCATATTTGAAAGATAGTTTTTCAGGATATATAATTTTTGGTTGGAAGTTCTTCTCCTTCAAGGCTTTGAATGGGTCATGCCACTGTCTCCATGCCAGCATGGTTTCCACAGAGAAATCTGATGAAAGCCTACAGGGTTTCCCTCTGAATGTTAGCTTTGCTTTGAATCTTGCTGCCTTTAAGAGTTTCTGCTTATACTTCATCTTGTTGAGCTTGATTATAATATGTCGTGGAGTCTTTCTATTGAGATCTATACTGAGTGGTGTTCGATATGTATCTTGGGTATTTTTACTCTCTTCTTTCATAATTTCTGGGAAGTTTTCTGTCAGCAGCTCAGCAACAATACTCTCTGTGTTCTCAGGTGTCTAACCCTGTTCAAGAACTCCAGTTAATCATTGAGTGTTCTTCTTAATAGGGTCCCACATGCTTCTTAATGCTTCTTCATTTTTCTTGTTTCTTTTTTCTGATTTTTCCTCATAGATGCTGGAGTCAGTGGCTCTGTCTTCCAGATCAGGAATTCTCTTTTCCATTTGTTCCATTCTGTTTTCTTGGCTTTGAACTGAAGTTTCTATGTCTTTGATTTTGTTCTTGATCTGTTGGATTTCTGAGTACTGATGTTCCATCAGATCGAACAGCTTTTTTAATTTTTCATTTTGCTCTGCTGCATTTTGTATATGGTCTAGAAGGGCTCTCTATATAATCCTTTTGTATTGACCTGATAGTTTCAGAAAAGCTTCTTCGTCTGGGAAGTTCTGAGGTGGTTTCTTTTGGGGGCCTTCTGATGCCATGGGTGACTTCTGGGTTACCATCTTCTCCAACGTTTGCTGCTTTGGGGGCTTCATGTGGGTCAATAGAGGCTGGGAGAGATGCTGTGAAGATGGACCACAGTTGTTTCTCTAGGCTGTCTTAAAATGAGAAGTAAAAAGTATTTGACAACTTCCAAAGTCAGTCAGGTTTTCAGGTGTATACTTCCCTCTTCCCAGCTGGCAAAGTAAGCACCTCTATATCGAACACAAGATGTTATAAACTAGCTCAAAATACAGAAAGGCTGCTGGCCTCTGCTCTTGGGCCCCAGTTGTAAGTGATACTGTGTAGAATTCTGCTTTTCTGTTTAAAAAGCAGTTTCTTCTGGGTGGGAACTGCCTTCTAGCCCAGGAATTAGGTCCAGCTTAGTCTTCTGTGTGGATGACCCTGCCTCCCAGCAAAACAAGATGGCGTCCTGCGGAAGCTCACCAGCTGGCCTAAACCAGGCTCCCCACGGAATGAGAGGCTGAAAGTGCCAAAATACCCAGTCCACAGCCTCCACTGCTGGGCCCCAGCCCCAGACGACACTGTGTAAAACACCACCTCCCTGCTAGAAAAGCGCTCTCCCCCCAGCAGGAGCCACCTCCCAGCCTAAGAACCAAGTCTGGCTGGGACCTCTGCCTGGGCTTCTCCATTTCCTGATAGGCCAGAGGAGCTGAGGTGTATAGAGTCCAAAGTCGATCTCTCAGAACCTGGCAATTACACTTGCCAGTCCCACCAACAGTGCCTCTGAGACCAGCAGCTAGTCAAGTCCCAGTTCTCCCTACCAGCCAAGACAGAGGAAAAGATATAGAAATGGTGAGTTACCTTTGGTCTGTGCAAGTCTGTGCTTGCTGAGGGTGGGGTCAGTGAAAAGAGGAGATTTTGTGTTCAGTGGTATAAAGTCCAAATTAACATCCTTATGCAGCATCCCAGGGCCCACTAGGTGTCCAAAAGGCTCCATTTAATTATCATTTCAAGACTTAGTTTCCAGAGGAATTTAAGGAGATGAGTGTTTAGTCTGCCATCTTGACTCCACCCCCAGAAACGTAATTTGGACTTAAGCATTCTTCTTTCAGATTTCTGGCCAAATAGCATCTAGAACTACTTTGGTTTCCTTGATGGCCGGTGATGACCTGTGAGATTGGAAAGCTGACAGCCTCCACCCAGTTGACCCCCTACCAGTCGGCCTCCACCCAGTCAGCCTCTACCCAGTTGACCTCTACCCAGCTGATCCCCCACATCCCCCAGCTGTCCACATTGTCCCCTGCATATATGTGTGGTCTTTATTTTTAAATACCCTGACCTTGCCTGACAGAATCAGACAGGCTTTGAGGATGAGAATGCCTCCCGTCTCTTCGCAATGCCAGCTTGCATATAAAATCTTTGATCATTCACCCGATCTCCTGTCTCTGAGACTGACTTTAACAGCAGGTAGCCACTAGAGTAACATTCTCACCAACATACAAATTGTGTTAATGTTTGCAAAGTCTGTAATTCAAAACCTCCTTTCCTCAGTGTAGGCTACTGGCATTACAATGGAAAAGCAAATCTGGTACACAGTTCTGATCATCTGATTAGATCAAAGGATAACATTTAGAACCTTTAGAGTAATATTTCTCTCAAACAAACCTACCAAAGATGAAAGTATGTCATTTCTGACAAGAATATTCTACAATGACAGCTGAGAGGAGATTCATTATAATCTGTTAGTTGGGTCACCAAGCCAAAGCCATGCTGTAGAGTTGGTTTTCTCTCATAGTTCCCTAGAGGTGAGAGCAGAGCTGCAACATTAAGTTTCCAAGGAGCACCTGGCAGATTTGAACTGCCAACCTTTTGGTTAGCAGATGCAGCATTTAACCACTATGCCATCAAGGTTTCATAGTTGGGTAGCAGCATGGTTAAAATATTCTGAGAAAATTAAGCAGCCTGTCAAAACAGGCTTGAATAGAGGATCACACTAAATGAAAGAGAATACCTATAGGAAACCCATGCTTTTCATGAAAGGCTTGCAATTGAGATTATAGTTATATGCCATGCTACATTATTGTAATACATGCTAGCTGTAAAACAATTCAAAATAGACATCATCACACACACACACAAAAAAAACCCCACAGTTGTATGTATGCATATATCACATTTTAATCAACTTAGGTATTTGTGAGACCACCATAATCAATTTGTTGAAAACCATTCCTATGTAATTTGATGATTTGACCTCATATAACATTTTTGGATAAAAGCCAATGAAATATCAGAGAATATTTTTAAAACTGATAATCTGAGTTTTAGTATAGTTGATCTTAAGCTATTCTTTCCATCAATAATTCGACAGCAGAACCTGTTATACCTCGTAAGGCTACTTCTAACGCAGGAAAACAACTACAGCAAAAATGTCAATGGCACATGGATGAAACCTGATCATGTCTCAGTATCAGGGAGTAATTCACCTAGTTGATCTCAAAGTCAGATGAAACTACTAGGATGAGAATTGGAAAAAAGGGAAACCAATCTGAAATACTGTATTGTACCTCTTTTTCTTCATTTCAGTTTTTAGAGAACTTTCAACTAAGTTCTAGTACTATAATAATAGATACACATTTCATGAATACTTACTGTTAGCCAAAAACTGTTCTATAATATCTACTAATATTTTTAATCTTCCCAATATTTCTATTACACAGGTACCATTGTAACCTCCATTTTTATAGACATGAAAACTGAGGATCAGACAGAATTGATGACTTGCTCAAGGCCAAATAGCAAACGAAATGAGGGAGACTAGATTTGAATGCAGGCCATTGTATCTTGGTTTAACCAAAGATTCCTGTTATCAAGAGGGACCAATCCCTGTTTGGTAGAGTGGAGGGTCAGCAAAAAACAGCAAGAGCATCAGTGAGATGAATCAACATAGGGGCTGCACCAAGGGCTCGAAGATAGCAAAAGGATAGAGCAAAAATGGGCAGTGTTTTGTTCTGTTCTACAGGAGGCTGCCGTGAGTCAAAACAAACTCACTTGACAACACCTAACAATAACCTTGATAAAGTAACCCTGAGACAGCCCTATGTCAAAAACTTTTTATTTATAAAATTAAATAACTATTTATTCAGAAAATATTTATTAACTTTGATGTTTTAGTAGGTTAAAAGAGAAACAGTTACAACATGATATAGTTATTGAAACATTTGGAAGAGATTGAGGAATGAAGAACACAACAAAAGTTTATGTGAGGTAGGGTTGGGGGGGAGGTACTGAGTGGTGGACATGAGACAGACATGTGAAAAAACACAAAGGAAGAAACTGCTTACATCTAGTTACATAGAATTGTACACAGATGTAACGGCCTCAGAAGACGACCCAAACAAATGAGGGGGAAGGTCAATCACATCCTGTTTGGGCTAAGTCTTGATGACCAGCACGAAGCCTTTTCTCCCTAAGTTAGAAGACCAGTGAAACATCTGCAGTGGCATAGCTTTGATATCCAGGGTCTCTCTTTGGCCTCTTGGTATTTGATACTGGATACCTGTCAGTTTGGACAACAGTTTGTGAGTGGCTGGGCTGGCTGGCCACAGATGCCACACTCTAAAGTAGATAAGACATCTCTCATTCTCCTAAATGAGCCCTGGATCAGATCAAAAATTGTTTGTGTGTTGGAGAGATGGTTAGATCTATTGTATGACTAACTGAATTTAAAATTTGGCCTTTCCACTGACCGTCTGTTTGATTGTCCTGAAAGTTCACCAAAATATTTCTCCAGCTTTCTTTCTGGAGTATTTTTTTTTTTATTAAATAGAAAACAAAAGTATACATACTCTGTGCTTACAATATTGGGTTAAGATGGGAGGAGTACACAAGTTGTGTTGAAGACCCATTAATATTGGTCTTCTTACTAATGTGTATTGTTATCAATTTCACCCAACCAAATTTCTAACAACTATCTAATCTAAACCCTCACCTCTCGCCCTTCCGCCCTCCCCGCCCTTGTAGCCATCAAAGTCTTTTCTGTTATATACGTCTGCTTTTAAGTTTTTATCATAGGGGTCTCAAATAATAATTGTCCTTCTGTCGCTGACTAGCTTCACTCAACATAATGTCTTCCAGTTGAGACCAAATTGAGAGATGTTCCTGCTATCATCGTTGTTCTTTATCATTGCATAGCACTCCACTGAGTACATATACCAAAGTTTACCCATCCATTCTTCTGCTGTTGGGCATTTGGGTTGATTCCATCTTTTTGCTATCATGCACCGTGTTGCAATGAACATTCGTGTGCATGTATCAGTTGGTGTGAATGGCCTTGATTCTGTAGGATATATTCCAACCAGAGGAATTACTAGGTCAAAAGGTGCATCTATATTCATTATTTTAAGGTAATACCAGATTTTTGCATTTTTTGGATCATGGCCAATCTTGTTGGGGTGAGATGGTATCTCATTGTCGTTTTGATTTGAATTTCTTTAATAGTTAATGATCGTGAACATGTCTGCATGTGTCTTTTGGCTGCCTGGATCTCCTCTTTAGAGAAGTATCTGTCCATCTCCTTTACCCATCACTTAATTGGATGATTTGTCTTTTCCCTATTGATATTTTGTAGAAATTTATAGATTATGGAGATCAGGTGTCAGGCTGACATAGAGTTGCCAAATATTTTTTCCCATTCTGTAGGTGGTCTTTTAATTCTTTTGATGAAGTCTTTGGATGAGCAGAAGTGTTTGATTCTTATTAATTCCCATTTATCTATTTTCTCTTCTGATGAATGTGTTTTGTCTGACAGATTTTGAAGTCTGTCTATATTTTGTATTAAAATGTCCATTGTTGACCCTATTTTATCTTGGATGAGCTTTATCGTTTTAGCTTTTATATTTAGGTCTTTTATCCCAGTCGGATCCGACTCGACGGCACTTGGCTTGGCATCCAATTTGAGTTGATTTTGTATAAGGTGTGAGATATGGGTCTTGTTTCAATATTTTGCAGATGGATACCCAATTATGCCAACACCATTTGTTAAAGAGACTGTTCTTACCCCAGTTTAAAATCTTAAGACCTTTGTCACATATCAGCTGTTCATAGGAGGATGGTGGCATCTCTGGGGTCTCTACTTTGTTCCATTGGTCTATATGTCTCTTTTTGTACCAGTACCAGGCTGTTTTCACTACTGTGGCAGTGTAATAGGTTTTAAAGTCAGGTAGTGAGAGGCTGCCCAGTGTGTTCTTCTTTTTCAGTAGTGCTTTGCTTATCCGGGGCTTCTTCCCTTTCCAAATAAAGCTGATAATTTGTTTCTCCATCTCAAAAAATGTTACTGGAATTTGTATTGGGATTGCATTATGTAAGTAGAGTGCTTTGAGCAGTATAGACATTTTCACAATATTGAGTCTTCCTATCCATGTAAGTCTCTCCTAGTTTCTTGTAGTAAGGTCTTATAGTTTTCTCTGGAAAGATCCCTTATTTCTCTAGTTAGATTTATTCCTAAGTACTTTATTTTCTTGGGGGCTATAGAAAATGGAATTGATTTGGTGATTCCTTCTTTAATAATTTCACTGTTGGTATAAAGGAATCCTATTGATTTACTTGAGTTTATCTTGTATCCTGATACTTTGCTGAATTCTTCTATTAGCTCCAATAGTTTACTAATAGGTTTCTTTGGATTCTCTGTATAAATAATCATATCATCCGGAAAGAGGGAAATCTTTACTTCTTCATTGCCCATATGGATGCCTTTTATTTCTTTGAGTTGTCTAATTGCTCTGGCTAGAACTTCTAGCACAATGTTGAATAGAAGTGGTGAGAGCGGGCATCCTTATCTAGTTCCCATTCTCAAAGGGAATTCTTTCAGTCTTTCACCATTCAGGATGATGAAAGCAGTTGGCTTTGCATAGATGCTACTGATTATATTGAGGAATTTCCCCTTTATTCCTGTTTTTATGAGAGTTTTAAGCATGAATGGATGTTGAACTTTGTCAAATGCCTTTTCTGCATCAGTTGACAAAATCAGGTGATTTTTATCTTTCATGTTATTAATGTGATTGATTACATTAATTGTTTTTCTGATGTTGAACCAGCCTTGCATCTCTGGAATAAAACTAAGTTGATTATGATGAATTATTTTTTTTTATATGCTGTTGAATTCTATTGGCTAGAATTTTGTTGAAGATTTTTACATCTAGATTCATGAGTGATATTGGTCTGTAATTTTCTTTTTTTTGTGGGATCTTTCTGGAGTATTTTTTTAAAAAGTTATAATGAATAATGAGTTTTCATTATCGTTCTGTAGTTGTAGTGTGAGCTCAGCAAATCATCGAAATTATCATTTGTCTCCATTTATTTCTTGTTAAAAAAGCAGGTCATGATCTTTTTTCCCTGGCTTCAGAATGCTGTAATCATACAAACAACAAGCAGAGCTCAGGTTCACAAACATCCGTTACCACATTATCTGTCAACTTCTGCTAAGATTGTAGAACTTCAAAAAGAAGAAAAAATAAATAACATACAACAAGGCCATGGCTCATTAAACATTTCACATCCCTTTAAAATATAATACTTTATGTTATTGTATGTTTAGATGAAATGCATACATAGTTAAAATCAGCAAAGGTCCAGAATTGCTCTATTCAAAGAAGGGTGGCTTTTAGGTCTGTTGCTGTAATAATTTGAAGGCCAGAACACCTATTATTGGAGGCTTAAATTTAGTCTCCTTTGGCTTCAGGGGGGAAAATAAATCTTTTTGTCTCTCTACCAAGTAAAAAAGGAACTTTATGGTAAGGCTGGTCTTCAAACACATGAATTAGAGTACAGGTGGTAACAGAGCCCTGGTTGTACAGTGATTTAGGCAGTTGGCAGCTCACCAAAGGCTCAGCGGTTTGAATCTATCAGCCGCTCATCCTTGTGGGGCAGTTCTCCTCTGTCCTGTAAAGTCATTGGGAGTTGGAATTTAACAACACCAGGGTTGGCCTTCTTTTATCTTCCTTCTATAAACCACAGCTACATTAGATATAAGAATCAGAATCACTCTTGGATCACCCGGCATCTTGATTTCATCTCTCAGAATCTGCAGGCTTTATTTCAGCTCCAGTTTGTTATTTGTTTCAATAGATTGGCTGCCATTGCTTCTAAATTCATTTAATCTTGTAATTCCAGCATTCCTTCCCCCTCTAGATGGGGCATGCATGTCTGAGTCTTTAGTTTTGGGAGGACAGGCACTGGCAGTTTGGATATCCAGCTTTCTTGTTGTAATATGACTCTGTATTGGGAAAAGTTAAAACATAGCCACTGTTTCCTTATACACATAATCCAAACTAAAGCTTTTCAAGGAAACCATGGTGGCATAGTGGGTTAAGTGCTACCTCTGCTAACCAAAAGATCGGCAGTTCAAATCTGCCAGGTGCTCCTTGGAACTCTGGGAGGCAGTTCTACTCTGACATCTAGGATTGCCATGAGTCGGACCCCACTGAACAGCAATGGGTTTTGGGTTTTAAAGCTCCACAAAATCTTCCTGGGGAGTGGAGATGAATGCTCAAATGTAGAGACATACTCAACCAAATTTTGTGTCTCTGTCTTTTAGTTCAAATTCAAGGGCATGTGAGTTGGCCTGCTTGATTCTAGACAGCCTGTATTCCACCCTTGAAAGACTGTGGGGCAGATGTTCCCAGTTCAGTCAACTGCTGCCAGAAATAAGGATCACGTGCAACTCCGACTTGACGGCACTTGGCTTGGCTTGGCTGGAACTCCTAAACCCTAATCCTGCAGCAAGGACTGCTGGTGAAGTAGTTTCCAAAGAACAGCAATGTGCATGGTTAGGTTTCCTATGTTTCTGAAGTGACCGTGCTTTACAAAGACACAAGACATATGAAGTCTAACAATTAAGTCCTTGAACTTAATTGTTCTAAGTGTTACACATTCATTTGAGGTCTAACAATTAAGTCCTCAAACTTAATCGTTACAAGTTCTACATACCTCACAGCTGAATATCACTATGCCAAGCCAAGTGCCGTCGAGTCGGATGCGACTCATGGCGACCCTATGGTCACCTTCAAAGTACTCCCCTTGGGAAGCTCTGCACCGATGCCAGCACCTAGTCTGCCCTCCAAAGCAATTTTGGAACTCTTTCTGGAAGGGCCATTGTGCTGGTGGCATGGTGGCAAGTTCACAAACTTAAATGTATAGTTGTCTGTGAGAGAGTTTTTAGCCAGTAAACAAATAACTGTATTTAAACATCCTCTCTACTCACCTGATCTGGCCCCCAAAGACTTTTTTTCTTTACCTGAAGATAAAGAAAGTACTGAAACGAAAACATTTTGATGACATTCAGGACATTAAGGGGTAATACGAAGATAGCTCTGATGGACACTCCAGAAAACGAGTTCCAAAACTGCTTTGAAGGGTGGACAAGGCACTGGCATTGGTGCATACCTTCCCAAAGGTAATATTTTGAAGGTGACCTTAGTGATATTCAGCAATGAGACATGCAGCACTTTTTCTGGGATGAGTTTGCGAACTTAATTGTCAGCTCTGTACGTCAAGAGCACTCTGGTTAAGGAATATTTCAAAGTCAAAATGTATCCAAAAGGGACTTCATGCAGTAAGTTTTCAGGAAAATGTATACAATAACAGGTTTGTTGTAGAATAGCTCCTTGAGGTAGGATTTAAAGCAGTTCTCGCAACTCAAATCACAGATGCTATTGCTCTCGGGAAGATTCGGAAAGGATACTTAGCTGAAAGCTGCCAAGTTTTCAAAAACCATTCAAAAGGAGTGGCTGGAGGTTAGAAAGGAAAGCTACTAGTCTACTCTCGCTTTCAGCAAATTTTCCCCGCCAATATGGCTTTTCAATTTGAAACAAAAATCAGATTTCTACTTATCACTATAGGGTTGGGGATTTAAGGTTCCCAAAATGTGCTCCCCTAGGCTTTTCCTTCCTTGCTTTTTTCCTAAGAACTTTTCTTCAGAGCTCAAGGGAACTAATGGAGCCAAAAAGGAGTGCGTGCGTGGTGCGTGCGTGGTGCGTGCGTGGTGCGTGCGTGGTGCGTGCGTGGTGCGTGCGTGGTGCGTGCGTGGTGCGTGCGTGGTGCGTGCGTGGTGCGTGCGTGGTGCGTGCGTGGTGCGTGCGTGGTGCGTGCGTGGTGCGTGCGTGGTGCGTGCGTGGTGCGTGCGTGGTGCGTGCGTGGTGCGTGCGTGGTGCGTGCGTGGTGCGTGCGTGGTGCGTGCGTGGTGCGTGCGTGGTGCGTGCGTGGTGCGTGCGTGGTGCGTGCGTGGTGCGTGCGTGGTGCGTGCGTGGTGCGTGCGTGGTGCGTGCGTGGTGCGTGCGTGGTGCGTGCGTGGTGCGTGCGTGGTGCGTGCGTGGTGCGTGCGTGGTGCGTGCGTGGTGCGTGCGTGGTGCGTGCGTGGTGCGTGCGTGGTGCGTGCGTGGTGCGTGCGTGGTGCGTGCGTGGTGCGTGCGTGGTGCGTGCGTGGTGCGTGCGTGGTGCGTGCGTGGTGCGTGCGTGGTGCGTGCGTGTCTGCGCCTGTGTGCTGGGTCGGGGTAGGAAGAGAGAGGAAGGGTGTGGAGGCTGTAAAGGCTCTCTTTAGTTTTCCCTCCGAGCTAGGGCTGTTCCACGTGGCTTCTTTCTGACATCTTAGACTGTTGTTGTTGGTTACCACTGAGTGAATTATGACTCAAGGCGATTCCAAGTGTGCAGAGGGGACGTGCTCCATAGGGTCTTCGAGGCCGTCACCTTTCAGAAGCGGATTGTCAGGCCTGTCGTCCCAGGTGCCACTGGGTGAGTCTGAAGACTACACTTTTTCCTAGTAGGTGAGTTAACCATTTGTGCCACTCAGACGAGGGGAGAGGCAAGATGAGCTGAGGGGGCTGACTGAATCCGGAGAGACAGAAAGGAAGTTACTGATTTCCGAAAAATGTGATGCTTCACAACCGTGGAATTACCAGTATGAAAGAAGGAGACTATTCTGAGGACTTTGTTTTAAGACTAGTGTCTTACACGATATTTACATGCTACGCTGGCACATGTGACCCTACTAGATAGGGCTATACGTAGTCTATTTATCCTTCTCACCGATTTCCGTGTTAAATTGCGCCGTCTTTGGCCCATACGGATTTCTGCCTAGGCCTGCTGAGACAGCTCCTGCTATGCCTATTTTGACTTCTCTCCCCGTGTCCTGTCTTCCCTGGCCTGTTGTCAGTTTATTTTGCCTTCAGGCTGAACAGGGCCTCTCCCTTCCTGTTAGCACTTTGTCTGTGCTCAGTCAGCAAGTTATCGACTCTCCTCTCTCTGCAGTTGGTTCCTTCTCCCTCCCCCTCTTCAACCCCAAGTCCAAGGTTGTCCAGCAGTGTCCCAGAGGCCCTCTGGAATAATCCGTAGCCTCGAGGAAGAGTGTTTAACTTTTCTTTAGGGTTGTGGGGCATCAAGCTTTGGGAGGCCTCCTTGAGGGAGAGAACCGATTCCCAGGGCTCCCCCAGGCCGGGAGTTCTTGGCTTTGGGAAAGCTGTTACTTTGTTTTAAGAACCTGCATGAGTCTGTTATTGTTGGGTACCCCAGAGGCTAATCACTCAGAGGGAGTTTGATCCTGTCCTGTCTGAGAGAGAACACTGCGGAGCCTTTGTTTGCCTGCAGCCGGCCTGCCGAGGCAGCCAGCTCGGCCTGGGGACTGGGGCTTCCCAGCCTCCCCCGGGCCATCCTCCCGGGGGCTGCCCCCAACACAGTCACCCCACGTCCTGTGTCCTGGAGAAGGGGAGGGAACTGGCAGTCTTGAAGTAAACGCATTAGTTTGTCTTCAGGGGGAATATGAGTATGATTTTACCTCCTTTCCCGTTTCTATTTTCGTGAAAATTTCGATATGATTTTCAAAACATTTTTTATTCCTCTGTTGTGAAATGAAATAGGCATTTAGGAAGAAGCACATAAAACTTTCAGTTTAATGAAGTAAAACAAAACAACTAGGTAACTATCGCTCTATTACTTAAATGCTCCTCCTTTTTTTCAGGCCCGATAAATCCTTTAAAATCCGGTCCCTTTTAACTTACAGAAAATAGCTAGGAATAGGTGAGTAAAAATATTGATTTGGGTGTTAATATCTCAGTGGTGTAATGAGTGTTTTATGTCCATATATTTTGCTGAGCAATTGACTTTTATAGAAAAACGTATTCTTTTACAGTGTAGACTTACAATTCAATTTGACATATAAAACCTGAATAGTGACTGCTGTGTGACTTTAGCTGTTCTCCCCACCCTGTGACAGCACACTCCTCCCTTCCACCTCGTGATTTCCGTGTCCATTGAATCAACTCCTGTTCCCTGCTTTTTACCCTCTCATTCTGTGCCCGGAGAGGGGCCGCCCGGACAGTCCCATGTATGTATTTAAGCCAGGAAACACATTTTGCCAGTGTCACTCTGTCTCTCATAGTTCAGTCCAATCTTTGTCTGAAGAGTTGACTTTGGTACTGATTTCAGCTCAGGGTCAACAGATTCCTCAGGGGACCCTCCATTCTGTTGGACCATCAAGTCTGGTCTTCTAATATAATTCTAGTTCTGCACATCATTTTTTTTTTTTAAATATATCTGGGAATTTACACTGTATTCCCTTTCAGGGCAATCATTGGTGATGGCTGGGCACCATCTAGTTCTTCTGGTCTCATGCTAGGGATAGTCTCTAAATCATGTAATCTTTTCTGTCTCCTGGGCTCACAATTTCCTCATGAACAATTAACTGTTAACTGTTTATATATGAGTCAACCACTTCATGGTTATCTGAGGCAAAATTTTTATTCTTAATTACTTTCCGTCATCCAAATACTGTGTATCAGGATTGTCTCCTGCTTGTTGACTTAAGGAGAGTATATTAATCTGCAAATTCATGTGGACATAATTCAGTTTTTTGCATTTATGAAGTAGAATGACTTCAAAATGTTTCAGTGATTCTGTGGCACCTGTCTGGAGGCAGGATGAGAAGGCAGAAGGGATAGGAGCTGTTTGAATGGACTAGGGAAATGCAGGGTAGAAAGAAGAAGAGTGCTGTCACATTATAGGGAATGCAACTAGTGTCACATAATAATACATACAAAATTTTTTGTTTGAGAAATTGATTTATAAACTTTCACTTGAAGTACATGCATGAGTTACTTTCAAGGCATTCAGATTTAAGGTCATTCTTTCCACTAGCATGAATAACTTTATAGATCTGACTGAAGTAAAATCCTTTTACTTCTACAAAAGTTTAAAGTGTGTTAGGAAAACCAGGTGGCATAGTGGTTAAGTGCTACAGCTGCTTAACTAAAATGTCAACAGTTCAAAGCTACCAGGTACTCCTTGGAAACCGTAGGGCAGGTCAACTCTGTCTATAGAGTTGCTATGAGTCGCAGCCGACTTGATGGTTACTAGTATGGTTTCAGTTTACGATATGTTAAGCATTGTTCTAGATGCTTGGGCTAAATCAGTGAAGAAACAAACATCCTTGCTATTATGAAGCTTAAGTTATAGCAACCTGTCTGCCAGTTTGTTGTGCTGTGGTGGCTTGTGTATTGTTATAATTGTGGAAGCAGTGGCAGTAATATTTCAAGTATTAGCAGAGTCATTCATAGTGGACAGTTCCACTAAGACAGACTGACAAGATAAGCCTGATCATTTACCTGTGAAAAGTAATCGATAAAAGCCTGAGCCCTCAGGTTATAAAGCACTGAAAATGCACACAGTGGCTACGACAATGAACTTGAGCAGGTTTTATTCTGTGCATGTGGTGTCACTATGAAGGCGTCTTGAAGGCAGCTAACAACAATAACAAACCATAGCAGCCAAGAAAGAGGCCATGATTGCACACATAATATGTAAACAATTTATGTAGCATGATTGAAGGTGATGAATCCTATTGGAAAAAAGTAAACACAGAGTAGGTCACAGATTTGGGAGTGCAGGGCTGAGGATTTGAATGGGCGAGTCGTTGAACTAAGTAAGGTTGTTTAGGTAAGTCTTGTCTAGGTAAAATGTGACAGAAGGCTTGAAGAAGGTGGGAGAGTTAGCCATCCATTGATAATAACTGAGGGAACACATTCTAGATGGGTAGAGGGAATAGTTGAGAAAAAGACTTTAACATGCTGTCATGAAGATCTGAGCAGAGTAGTAGGAGCAGAGATAGTGAAAAATAAAGAAGTTGGAAATAAGATCAAAGATCTGGAGGGCACACCATTCAGGGCCCTAGTGATTGTTGTGAGGATGCTTCACCTTTTATTCTTCAGCCGAATTCTGAGCAGAGGAGCGACATTACCTTAATTACTTTTTAAATAGATATATCAGTTATTAATCTAGTGTCTCTCAACCCAAGCACATCTTTATAGAGTCAGCTTCATGATGTTGAGATGAGTCTCTACAAACCACTGTTCAGCTTTGCTATTTGCTCCCCAACAGACTACCAGTAGGGGGCGCAGGAAGGAAACTGCAAGGATAACGGAGGAGCAGGGATGGGCTTGCATATTCCTTTCCGCTTTCCTGGACTTTGTATTTGCTTCCTGTTTCCAGCACTACTGCTTCATCCCAGCAGTCAGAGCAACATCTTGCAGTTTTTCAAACACACACAGAACCAGCCTCCTGGCACCGACTCAGTACTTCTCCTTAGTGGTCTGTGTTACTATGTTTTAATATCTAATCTCCTGCATCTGTTCCCAGACCTGGTACCTGCTTCCTGAACTTTCTACTTCCGGTATACCTCTTGATACCTTTTCGGTCACCCAGTTAACATCTTTATATCCACTTAACAATTATTTATATTAGTTTTTCTCGGTTACCATAGTGATTGTGATTTCTGCCTCCTGATTTGGCCCTGAATGAATCACTGTGGTTGCTGTACTGAAAACAGCCTAGTATAGGGCAACAGTAAAAAGAGGGAGAAATGATGAAGATCCTTGTATAAGCCAGCCAGCTTAGCACAGGGAAGTAGCAATGGAGATGATGAGAAGTGGCAGAATTCTTGACAGTTTACATCTGAGTAGTGAGAAGAAAGAGTCAAGGTTGATTCTGAGTTTCTTTAGCTTGGGCAATCAAGAGAATGAATGTGCCATCAAGATGGAGAAAGCTGTAGGGTGAGTAGGTTTTGGGTAGAATATCAGAAGTTTAATTATGGACATGTTGCTTAGATATAAATAGAGATACCAAATAGGCAGGTGGATATAACCACAGGTGTAATAGTCATTCTTTTCTATATGGCCCTGGGCTATGATCACTAGAAATATTTGTTGAATGAGTTATTCCCTTAAAGTTAAATTGATTTCAGGAATTTAAAGCATTCTGTTAAGAGCACAGGTGTTAGAATGAGACAGCACTGGATTTGAATCCTGGATTCTTGGTGTCTCCTCTATGACATTGGTTACAGTGTAGCTCTCTAAGCCTCAGTTTCATCATTCCTAAAACGTGAGGGTTAGGCCAAGCTTGCACAGTAATTGAAAAGTAGAAATTAAAGGTTATACAGTGGTAATCATGTAGTCAGTTGTTAAGATCTGTATTCGTTATCATTAGTGTTATTATTTAATACTGTCAGGAAGGAGCTCATACATTGAAATCAGAAAGACTAGAATATAATTCCTTTATTCCCCTCTTCTCTGGTTGTAAGACTTAGGGCCAATCATATAACCTTCTGAATATTCTTATCTGTAAAATAAGATCTGTAAAATGGGGTAGTGACTTCTATTTAATAGACTTTTTTTGAGTCTGACATCAGAGCAAGCCATGCAAGTTGCCTAACACAGTGCTGTGAGTTCATCAGACATTCCATAAATCTGAGTTTCCCTCTTGGTGTGCTATTCGTTGTAGCATCAGAATATTGCTCTCATTGATAAATTTGGCATTTTTCAAAATCTATTTATAAAACAGTAATTCCGGAGGATGGTACTAGAGGTTAAAACAATAAAATGTACTTATACTATGTCTAAATAAGAGTAAACAGTGTGTTGAACACCTGTATGGATTATGATCAACATAAAACTTACTTTTCACTGTTTTGGTTTGCTAGTGCTGCTCTAACAGATAGAAAGTGGATGGCTTTAACAAAGGAAAGTTTATTCTTACACAGTCTAGTAGGCTGCAAGTGCAAAGTCAGGATATCTGCTTCAAGGCAAGACTTTTCCTTCTGTCAGCTCTGGAAGAAAGTCCTTGTGTTTCATTAGTCTTTGTTCAAGGAGCATCTTGGAGCAGGAACCTCAGGTCCGAAGGATACTCTGTTCTCCTGGTGTATTCTCAATGGTGTGAGGTTCCCCATTCTCTGCTTGCTTCCCTTTCCTTTTATTTCTTGTAGGATGAAAGGATAAAGGGTGGTGCAAGCTATACTCCAGGGAAATTCCCTTTACAGTGGAGCAGGTAGGTGCTCTTATGAAGGTGCCCTTATTAGGGGAGTTCCACCCTAATCCTCTAACATACAGCACAGGTAAATCACAAAATGGAGAACAGTCATAAAATACTGAGAATCATGGCCCAGCCGTATGGCTACACACATCTTGGGGGACAGTTCAGTCCGTGACACCATTCCTCTGAACATGGAAAGGGTAATCGTTTTCTGGTTGCCAGTGGCTAACTTGGAGGGCTGACAGCTTGGTTGCTCACTCTCAGTAAGCGGCAGTGTCACTGTCACTTTAAATTCTAAGTAAATTGTGTCAGCTTAAATACTAGAATGAGCGGCCCCAAAGTGGGGGCAGCTGGCTCTTCATCATGACTGTTCTGTTGTCACAGTTGTCTTTGCCCTCTGTACCTCTCTCCTTTCTGAGCATTCCCCATTCCTGATTGGCCATACCAGGGTCTTTTTAGATCAACTGAAACATTCCAGAGAATGACAGAGTCTTTTCCAAGAGAAAATACTTTCAAAGTTGAGTCAGAGCAACAAATTTGTTTGTTGTCCATGATTCAGTTCTATTAGGTACTTCCTTTGCACCAAATTCTGACACCAGATATGATGGTTCTCTGCTACCAAGGAGCATTGTGTTAGGTCTTGTGGCAGAGGAAACTTGCTTAGGAGTACTCTGGTGTTTTTGAGGGAGTACAGCATTTTGAAGAAGAACACAGACTCTACACCTAAATCCCAACTCTGCTTGCTGGCTGTGACTTTGAATAAGCCTCAGTTTTTCATCTTCAAAATGGGATAATAATAGTACTACCTCATAACCAGAACCAAACCCATTGCCACTGAGCCGATTCTGATACATAGCCACCGTACAGGACAGAGTAGAACTGCCTTATAGAGTTTCCAAAGGGTGCTTGGGAGATTCAAACTGTTGACCTTTTGGTTAGCAGTCATAGCATTTAACCACTACACCACCAGAGTTTCTGCCACCTCACACAAAAACCGAAACCCACTGCTGTTGAGTCGATTCTGACTCATAGTGACCCTGTAGGTCAGAGTAGACCTGCTTCATGAGAGTTTCCAAGGAGCTCCTAGCGGATTCAGACTGCCTACCTTTTGGTTAGCAGTCATAGCAGCAGTTAGCCACCTCATAGGGGTATATAAAGACTAAAGGTTGACTCACACATGTAAAACACTTAAACTAGAGAGTGATGTGTTATGATCATTTGATGTTATTATTAATTTACAATTTATTGGAAGCAAAAACATGTCTAAGAGTTATTACTATTAATTCTAAAATGTAAAATAAGAGTTGAGAAAATAGTAATATAAGTGAAGAATTCAGGAGTGATGTGAAAGAGACAGGAGTGAATCTAAGTTTTGCTTTTATTCCATTGTCATTGTTGTGGGGATGAGGAGAAGGAGAAACAGACATTAGGGCTGTGTATGAAGGGGATGTACTGAGCAAGAGACTCCACATTTCTGTTTCTGCTTTTCCAGAGGTCTACATTCTTATTCTGACTGGTGGTATTAGGATATCTCTGGGTGGATGGGATAGTATCTTCCCTCTTGTAGCACTTTGACCATAGGTCCTTTGTCAGTTACCACCTGGGTTAAATTTCTTAGTTATTACCAGCAAGGTAGGCATGAGTCCCCTCTCCTGAGTTTTCCCTTACATTGCTAACATTGTTATATAATGGAAGCTTTAGAAATCATTTCAGTTTGGATCAAGTTCATGTTCTCTTTGAGCTATTGGTCTCCAGAACCATTTAACTGCAATACCTATTGGCACAGAGTTTTAGAGGTTGTCATAAATTTAAAAGAAAGGATCAGATACATAGTATCAAATACCCTTAAGATATTATTGTAATAGTTTCTTTTTGTAAAACAAGAGATGACTGAGGAGTTGGATGAGACATTTCTCAGTGCAAGTGATCAATGAGGTAAACAAAAGAAGCATTCACTGCAGAGAACACTGCTTATCATCCGTACTGTGAGACATGAAGGGAAGCATTCCAGTTCCACAGATTTACTTCTCCTGTAATTCACTGTGTTTTTAAAATGAGCAACTTGGCAATGTAGACATTTAGACTCATATTTCTATCTATAAATCACCAGTTTGTCCCTTATGTTGACAGTTTCTATACAGAATTGGAGGATTTCAAAGCGTTCCATGGCTCAAATGTAAAAAATTGCAGAACATAAATTTCAAGTGTTTTCTACCTACGTCAGCAACATCATTTTTACCACATACAGCCAAGATAGTCAAGGAGCAGGATGGAAAACAAAATCAAATCAGGTAAATGGCAAAACTGAATTCAAAATGAGGGCCCTTCCTGGATAACCAATTTAATTCACCAGACATGCCATTCTTGCTTAGCAGTCTACATGTGAGTTATTTAAGTGAAAACAAGTTGGAAACCTGAAGGAGTAAGTGCCAAGTTCAAACCAAAAAAGGACTATTTTGAGCAAAAATATTTTGAACAAATCTTACATCAGTCAACTCTCCAACAGTTACAGTGATACGCAACAAAAACTTCGTGAGTCATAAAAGTAAAAACAAGATGAGTAAGACTTAGTTCTGCCCTCAAAACCAAAACCCAACTGCTTTCAAGTCAATTCCAACTCATGGCAACCGTATAGGATGGAGTAGAACTGCCCCATAGAGTTTCGAAGGAGTGCCTGGTGGATTTAAACTGCCAATGTTTTGGTTAACAGCCATAGCACTTAACTGCTATGCCCACCAGGGTTTCTTGTCCTCAGGGAGCTTGTAATTACATGGTGGCTTTGTGATTAGAAATAGTAAAACAACTTCTTAAAGTGTCCACTTGAAATGAAGTTGTGGGTTATGGAATAGGAAGTTATGGGACCATTAACCTAACCATCTCCAGGATCTAAGAAGAAATATCATTGTCACCATTTTCCTAAAAAATTTAACAGAAGTATTTGTTACGTGCTTTGTGACCCCTTCAAAACCCAGACCCACTGCTGTCGAGTCAATGTGGACTCATAGCAACCCGACAGGACAGAGTAGAACTGCCCTGTAGAGTTTCCAAGGAGTGCCTGGCAGATTTGAACTGCCCACGTTTTGGTTAGCAGCTGTAGCCCTTAACCACTACACCACCAGGGTTTCCCACCCTTTTAAAGAGGAAGCCAACTTTTTCGTGAATAGTCTATTCATATGCTACTTTCTGAAACTTCATGTTGATTTTTACCATTTTTAATTATTTTTTACAAGTAATACAAAGATGTGAAGTAGGGGAGAAAGAGAAGAAAAAGAACTTTTAAAAATCAGCCCCTTAAAAATTGCATAGTTTCACTTTTCTTTCATTTAGTTTAAGTGCCTTGGCGATTGTCTTTATATTGTACTTATTTGTAACGATCAGTTAAATTGATGAATAGCAGAAATAGTAAATTTAATAGATTGTGCTTAATATTTTGCTCTTGAGCTAATGTTCTTCCAAATTAGTTAGGTTTAAATGATTATGTCTTCCTTTACAATCTGCCTGAAATTCTAAAAATCCTTGTGCCTAGATTAAGGACTTTTAAAGGAAATGTAGCAGGAGGAAAATGCTGAGTGCTTGGGAAAACCATGTCTTAATGCATTGTTATTGCTTTATTGATTGCAATTGATCTTCTCTCGTGTTCGTTTTCATAGGTGCTTCTGATGTAACAGCAATTGTGGAAACTATAAAGTATCTCATCCTCATGGGATTCTGTCTTCCTTCTCTAATAAATCTACTAGAGATCTCAGATCTTGCTGCACTGTGTTTTGGACTAAATATGAATTGTTTCAGAGAGCTGCTCATAATTCCTTTGCTTCACCTGTATTCTTCCCATCTTATTTTCTGTATTTAAATATTCATGAAAAAAATAGTATCGATATGCCCCTGTATGTGTATGTATGTCCATATGATGAGTGTTTCCCTGTTGAGAATAATTTCTCGTATTTTTGAAGATCACAGTATTGATGCTGAGCACTAAAAAGCTTCAGAGCACAGGCAAGAAGGCATCTGAGGCACACAAGGTTCAATTCTGGGCATTATCCTCCCATGAAAATGGGCTGTCAAGAATGGAAAGGTAGAACTGTTTGGTTTGTGGGCAAAATTAACTGCGGTATTTTCATAGCCATTGTTCTTCTTTTGAATGCTTGCTTTTCTTCTGACTTTCTAAAAAGCACCAGGGCTTTATTCATCCGTTGGCTCTGTTTGTGGTTGGCTGTGCTATCATTGTTCTGAGCTGTATCCTGTTTTCCCTTAGATGGTCTTTTAGCTTCTGTGGGAGTGACCAGAGGGTCAATTTGGTTGTCTTTTATAATACAAGAAAAACATGTAGTGATTCGGGAAAACCAGTAGCTGGTTTTAAAGTACTGCTTTTAGTTGGCAATTTTGAAAATGAACTCTATTTCTTACTAACAGTAATTGCTGTATAAACTCATGTGCACCAGATTGTTTGCTTATGAATAGCATTTCTCGAATCTAGAGGATGCGAAACTATTCGTGGTCAGTCCTAGTCGGTTTTCTTTTGAGTATAAATTCTCAATCTTCCCCTTTCCGTTCCCTTTAATGGTACCTGCCTCTGGAATATTTGGGGGGTAGGGAAGTTTGCCTTATTCCTAATGGACTGTTATACTGTCTTTCTGTGGCTTCTGTCTCCATGGAGGAGCCCTGGTGACAGCTACCTACCTGGAAAATTTCTGTTAGGAGGACCTTTGAAACCCTGGTGGCATAGTGGTTAAATGCTATGGCTGCTAGTCAAAAGGTCAGCGGTTTGAATCTACCAGGTGCTTCTTGGAAACTCTGGGGCAGTTCTCTCTTCTATAATGTCACTGTGAGTAGGGATTGACTCAATAGCAGTGGGTTTAACTTTGGGGGTTTTATAGGAGGACCTCAGAAAAAGTGTCCCCTGAACATGATGTGGGTCTTTTCATTCTTAGAGCTTCATCCATGTCTTCTTTCCAAAACATCCTTCTATAGAATTACATTATGGGTTACAGCATAAATGATGGTACTAGTTAAAACCCTCAGAAGCTGTTGGTTTGTCTCCTGGGTTCATCTAAACCTCACTATGATATCTTCAGCTCTCTGACTTGCTACCTATGTTAGGGAGACCCCCACCCCAACAAACAGGTTGGGTCTATCTGCTCCATCTGACTTCCTACCCTGTAGCACACTTTCCCAAATCTGATTAAGTACATGGTGAACTTTCGTACTCCATGGTCCTACAGAATAAGCAGGGTAACCATTGACCCTCCTGAGACTGGAATCCTTGAGTATCTTTTCACCGAGGTAGTTTTTAGATAGGCTTTTATTTGTCTGCATGTCCAACAAGCATTCTGTGGTCAAATTTACATTGTTCCCAAAGATCAACCTTAATTTTCAGATTTTGCCATCTAAATTCTTAAAAGAGAACGAATTCTTTAAACTTTCCCCATTATATACAGCCACTGTATCATTTTAACAACTGGTTTATTTCTTGTGATCCCTTCCAATTCATCAAGCCTCCTGGAAATACAAAACAAATAAACAGCAACAACAGAAATCCCAAATAAATGAAAAATTCCCAACACCTCTCAGTGGCTGCTTTTTTGGCTATACTGATACCTTGCTGAAACTTTGAATGACTTGCCTAGATTCTGTTTTGGGTTGGACAGAGTTATATGCTTTCATTTTTCCTGTGTTACGTTTGCAAGGAAGACTGTTTATGATTTGGGATAGCTTAAAATAGATTAATTCCTGTTTGCTTGATGGTATATGGACAGAGTATCAAGCTTGGAGAGAACTAGAGGAAAATTCTAGCTCATAAGCTCAATTATTTGCTTTCTGTTTGATGTCAGTTTCCTTGATCCATAGTGATTCAATTTCCTTTTATATAAAATACGCTAATAATAGTGCTCATCCCATGGGTATTTTAAGGTTACATGAAATCATTTGAGCGAGAATAGTTAGTATAGGATGTGATAAGGGCTTCACAAATATTAAATAAGGAACCCATATCTGGTTTTGCTTTATAATGATAGAAATTATTAACAACCTCATGACCAGCCAAATTTTCAATGAGCTGCATTATTGACTGTATTATAATTTTTCTCCCAATTGGGTAAAAATTAGTCTTATATATAATTTTTTTCTTGAGAAAGTCAGTAACTGTTGATGGTTGGGACACTGATCAATTGTAGCCCAGGCAGATGTTAGGCCATGATCATTTTGCTTGGATTTGGAGGTAGGGGCTGTTTTTATTAAACACAGGAATACTTATGATTAATTTTTTTCACTAGCTGTTTGTAGCAACAGGAATAAAAGCCAAACAAACGCGTTGCTGTGGAGTTGATTCCAACTCAGAGCAGCTCTGTAGGGGAGAGTAGAATTGCCCACAGCCTTCCTAAGGAGTGGCTGAGGAATCAAGCTGCTGCCTTTTGGTGAACAGCTGAACTCTTAACCAGTGTGCCACCGGGCCTCTGTGACAGGCGGAGTCCCCATTTATAGAGCTCTGTCTATGTGACTGCTAACTTGCTAAGTGCCTAAGACAGAGTCACACTTAATCCTCTCATCAACTCCGTGGTGGTAAGAATATTAACACCATATTTTTCAAATTAGAAGGCTAATGCTCAGAGAAATTAAATAACTTGTAAAGAGTGTTCCAGCTAGAAAGTAGTAGGGCTGTGTTTGACTCCAGTCCTGACACCAATCCTGAGTGTCCAGTAGCCACACTAGACATGGCTCACATGATCTTGATAATTGTCTCCAGCAGTATTATCCTCATGTCACAGTGGTTCTGCCTTACCACCCTCCAGCTTGCTGTTGACTTCTTGATCCCCTGTCATGGGTGGCACTCACAGATGGAAATCAGAATTGCTTCCCTTCTGTCTTTCTGAAGAAGGTATTCACTTTACTTTGTGTGTACATTGTTTTTTCTTTTCTTTAAATGATACTGTGTTTTCAGTAAAGGTTTACACAGCAGTTTAGGTTCCCATTCAGTAATTTCTACATGAGTTGTTAGGTGACATTGGTTACTTGATTCACAGTGCATGAGCACTCTGGTTATTTCCATTCTGGTGGTTCTGTTACTATTAATCTAGCTTCCCTGCCCCCTTACTTTCTATTCTTCATTTTAATGTAATTGTTGACCATTTGGTCTCTCGTATTTCTTTGTTTGTTTTTTTCAGACAGCACTGTAATTACAAGTGATATTCATTATTTTCTTTCAACCAGTTTGTAAGTTAGCTATAAGGTAACTTCAGGTGTTAGTTTTGTACAAGGTTTAAAGAGTATCTCACAGCAACAGCCTCTGGGAATCCTACAGTTTCAACCAGTACAGTAGGTCTATTTTTTTTCTTTTTTTTTTTTTTTAGGAATTTGAATTTTGTTCCTTGTTTTTGAGTCATTTGATCAGGGTCCATCTGTGGTGGCCCTGATTTGTGCTTCTACTCTTCATACTTGAAGCTAGCTGACAGCTATTACACAATATCATGTGAGTCAGAATCCTGCCTTTAACAATAGATAGAACTAGATACATGGTAAAACAATAGAAGAAAGAGTAATGAGGATGAATTCATGCAATGGGATAGTTTAAGATTAACCGGAATGTTACACACCATGCTGAAATGACAAAACAGCTGCCACCCACTGGAGTTTGTAAAACTGCTAGCTAAATGTGCCTGGAAAATGTATTTCTCTCTTCCTTGGTCTTGTTTTTGATAGACTCTTTCTTTGGCAATTTCATGTTTCTTTGTCTTCTGCTGATCCTGTTTTATGACTCCATGCTGATCTAAACGTATTCCTCTACTAAGGATTTTGTTGGAAGTAGGAGGTATGCTCTTTTTTTCCAAGGCAGTTATTTAAAGTTGAGTTTTTTAATATAGCTGTATATGAACTTTCTGTAAAGTTGATGTAACAAAATATCTTAAATTTGGTGGCTTGTAAAGAGAACTGGAGAAAATTAGAACAAGTCTATCAGAGCCAAAGTACAAGTTTGAAAATAATCCCACCTGAGTTTATAGAAAACCTCAACAACTGATTTGATGTGTTGGACCCTGATGACCAAGGGCTAGAAAAGTTTTGGAATGGCCTAAAGGATATTGTATGTAATGAAAGCAAAACCAAAGAGTCCCACAGCCATCAAGTTGATTCTGACTTACAGTGACCCTATAGCAAGAGGTTATTAAAAAGACAGGAAAGAAAGAAAGAAAGAAAAGAACAGGATGTCAGAAGAGACTCTAAAACTTGGTCTTGAATGTTGAGTAGCTGAAGCAAAAAGAAGAAAAGATGGAAGTAAAATAGTTGAACAGAAGATTTCAGAGTGAACCTTGAGAAGACAAAGTAAAATATTATAATACTTTGCTCTCTGCAAAGACCTGGTAATGGAAAACCAAAGGGGAAGAACACACAACTGCCTTTTTCAAGGGGAAAGAACTAAAGAAAAAATTCAAGGCCTAAGTTTCAATACTGAAGGATTCTATGGGTAAAATATTAATAGACTGAGGAAACATCAAAATAAGATGGAAGAAATACACAGAGTCACTGTGCCAACAATAAATGGTTGATGTTCAGTGCTGTGTGACTGCTTTCCATTTTGTGATTTTCCTGTGCTGTAAATGCTAATGTCTGTGTGTGGTTAACAGACTGGATTATGTTTAAGAGAGATAGGGTGGGGCTGTAATACTCTTGCTAAGGTCACCTCCCTGTTCCAGTATAAAGGGAGCTTCCCTGGAGTGTGGCTTGCACCACCTGGTATCTTGAGGAACTCATACTATCAAGAAGACAGCATGGAATGCAGGCGGTGTCCTTTGGACCAGAGGTTCTTGTGCCAGGATGGTCTCAGACCAAAAAAAGACTGATGCAAGTAAAGATTTTCTTCCAGAGCCAACAGAGACAGTATATTCCGTGGAGCTGGTACCCTGAATTTGGACTTGTAGCCTACTGGACTGTGTAAGAATAAACTTTTCTTTGTTAAAGCCTGCCATTTGTTGTATTTCTGTTAGAGCAGAACCAGATGACTGAAACAGTGGGCAGTTGCAGCTGTATATATTTGAATATGCACAGAACAGAAGCATAAGAAAAAAGTCTAAACTAACAGCATTAGTGTTCATTGGGATTGAGTGATTGTTAATTTTTGCTTATATTTTCTGTGTTTTGCATGTTTTTATCATGACTGTATCACCTGGAAAACTGTTAAAACTTTTAATAATAAAAATTTAATTGCTGTGTATAAAAAACAAAGCCAAACCCATTACTCTTGAGTCAGTTCTGACTGATAGTGACCGTACAGAATGGAGTACAACTGCCCACATAGAGTTTCCAAGGAGCGCTTGGTAGATTTGAACTGACAACCTTTTGGTTAGTAGCCATAGCACTTAACAGTTGTGCCACCAGGGTTTTCAAGACTATATATATCTATATATATACATGCTACCAAAATAATTAGAATATAATTCATTGTAAGTTAGAGAAATTTTTTAGGTGTTTTAAAAATATTTTCAGTGACATTTCTAGCCATAAATCTATTCTGCTGTTTCTATAAAATGTGTATGAGACTGTGTTTCTCACTCAGAACTTAGAGAAAAGATTAAACATAGCCATTAGCTTTTTTTTCTTTTTATACAGGCAGCTAAATCTGTTTTTAATGGTCTTGTATTAAATCCTTGTTGTTAGAAACATTTATTTAACCTCTAACTCTGCTCTGTTGAGATGTTTTTGTTTACATCAGGTTAGACCTTGACCTTGACAACCTTATACTCAGGGGATAGCCATTGTTGTTGTTGCTTTTAAAAAGCTTTGATGGAAATTGGTTTGGCTGATTCATTAAGGTTTGGAAATAGTCAAAAGGAATTCAACTTTGGACTATTTGGAGAAACTGTATTTTTTTCCCTTTTCTGCCGTGAAAAGATTTCATTGTGAAAGTAAAATTATACAGGGAACAAAGAATGTGTCAAAACTTTCTTCCCTCAACTGCCCCCCTCCCCAAGCTTGAGTGCAAAATCATCTGTTGCTGCTGCTTCACATTTCTGAGTTCTCTGCTGTTTCACTGAGGGTATAGTGGCTTGTGATGTGACACTTCAGACAGGGTCTTCTGTGTCCTCCAGATGCCTTGATAGGACAAGGCATGTCGTCTAGTTTTAGGCAACCAGCATTTGGTAGACTCTGTTAGAGTCACCTCTAAATATTTCCGAAAGGTCTTGAGGAAGATTTACAGACCTTTTCTTTCCAGAGAATGCCAGGAGTAGGCCCAGATGTTTGCTACTCATTTCTTGGAATGTGAGGATGTTATAGTGAAAGGAAGAATTTTCAAGTATATGTGGGGAAAAGTGTAAGGAAAATGAGTCCGAATAATTTCCAGACATCTCTAATTTCTCTGTAGCTTCCAGACTCTGAGAACACATTTTGAAGATTTCCATTAAATCTCCATGTTTCCTGTATATCACAGACGATGCCCTGCAATACATGAGAATAAGCATGCATTTGACTCTGACCCTGAGTCATTATAGTGGATTCTCCTGCCTGCTTATTACTATAGAATGGTTCTTGTATACTGAGGAACATGGTCCTCTCCATTGCGAGATGTTGTTTTTAGTTACAGTTGGGTTGGCTCCGGCTCATGGCATTCATCTAACAACGAAATGTTGTGTGGTTCTGAGCCATCCTCACTACTGTTATATGTTTGAGTTCATTGTTGTAGCTATTGTGTTACATGTGTTACAGGTTGAATTGTGTCCCCCAAAGACTGCATGTAATAATTTGGCTGGGCCATGATTCCCAGTATTCTGTTATTGTCCTCTATTCTGTGATTTTTCTGTGCTGTAAATCGCAATCTTCACTTGTGGTTAATAGATTGGATTATGTTAAAGAGGACTAGAGTGGGACTGTTAACACACTTCTTAAGGTTACCTCCTTGCTCCAGTGTAAAATAAAGTTTCCCTGGAGTGTGACTTGCACGACTTTTTATCTTGTAAGAGATAAAAGGAAAGAGAAGTAAGCAGAGAGTTGGGGACCTCATACCACCAACAAAGCAGCACTGAGAGCAGAGCATGACCTTTGGCCCTGAGGTTACTCTGCTGACATGCTCTCAGACTAAAGAAAGACTGATTAAACACAAGGAACTTACTCCAGAGGCACGGAGAGAGAAAGTTTTCTCTTGGAATCACAACCTTGAATTCAGGCTTCTAGCCTAGTGGATTGTGTGAGAAAAAATTTTCTTTGTTAAAGCCATCCACTCATGGTATTTCTGTTAGATGAACAGTAGGTGGCCAAGACACCAGCTAATGTAGGCTTCCCCTCATTTTAGCTGATCCTCTGCTTTATGACTTGTCGAAAGCAAAAAGCATCATCCTGTCTTCTGTGTACCATTCTGGCTGTGCTTCCTCCAAAGCTGTCTTGTTCACTCTTGGCGGTTCATGGTATATTCAGTATTTTTCACCAGCAAATTCAAGTGAGCTATAATGTTGTTTATCATGATATTATTTGTAATGTATATATATTTTTCTGCTCTAATTCTGGCTTTGATGGTGACCTTTGAATAAGGGCTTTAATGACCTTGAATCCATAACTGACGTGAGTGCCAGTGTCCATTCTGCCATTGCAGAACCATGATGTGACCTCTGACGTCAGCATGAAGGGTACTGTGTGTCTCCTGTGGGGCTGAGAATTTGATCGTTTTGTGAGATACTCAGCCTTGGACTTAGACAGACTCAGCTCCTCACTTTACTAGCTGAGTGACCGCACATCACTTCTGTTTTTGGCAGAGATGTGTTTGTTGCTTACTGATAACAGTTCTCTTCCTCTTTCCTACCACAGTTATGTGCGTTATTTCCAAGAAAAACCATAACATTTGCCAGCTTCTGGACAGATGAGCATGGCCATATGAGAATTTTGGCCATGGTAAAAGTGATGCTTGGGACTCGGGGAATGCCAGCTAAAGGGAGAGTGAGTAGTGCCCCCATCTCCTACTTCATTTCCTTCTGTTGCTCAGGGGATATGAATGTGAGGCTGGAGCTCTGTCTACCCTGCTGAGTCATGAGATGACCTTAGAAATAGAAATTACATTTTGAAGATTGCAGAGCAGAAAGAAACAAGCATGGGGCCTGACAAAGAATGCCAGACTGCCTATATTCAGTCTTCTTTTTGATGGGAGAAAATTAAATTCAGTCTTATTTAAGCCATTGTTATTTTATTTCTGTCCTGTAATATGTGCCCATTCAGAAACATGCCTCAGTTTATTAATCAAGACAAAAGGGTAATGACAGTACCTAAGCCATAAGGTTGTTGTAAGAGTGTAATGAAATAATACAGGTAAAGTTTTTGTTTTTGTTTTTTTTTTTATGTGCTTGATAGAAAGTTAGGTATTATTGCTAAGTAAAAGCTTGGCATGCATTTAACAAGAATTAGATATAACCTAACATGAATGAAAGCTTGAGTTCCCTGAGTGCGGTCTTGAATTGGAATTGCATATGAAAACCAAAGCCAGCAGCAAAAATAGTTAAAAGCAATTAAATTTTTTTATTGGGGTTCCTCAAACACATCAAAGTCAGTCCAATTAGAAACTCAGAGACACTTTATTTTAAATGATGAAGTTTCCCCCCCCCCCCCGTAGTTGTTGTCATTAGTTGAAATGATTTCAAACATGAGAATCAACTTTTCCAGCATGGTATGACATACTGTCATACTCCCTTCATCCAGATTCCCCAGATAGCAAACATGTTATTCTTTTTCTCATGTACTTATTGTCATTAGGATTTTTTTCCTGCAGCTTTTGAGTGTGAACTACAAAAACGATGTTCCATGGCCCTGAAACACTACAGCATGTGTTTTCCAAAAAGAACACTCTCCTACATAACCAGCATACACTGCTCCAGGTCAGGCAGTCTAAATGGATACACCACCACTGTCCATACATGAGTGCTTTCAAGTTTCAGCAACTTCCCTAACCACTCTGTTCTTCCTTCCCAGTGCAGGATTCTATCCAGAAATATCTGTTGCATGTGCTTTTCATGCCCTCCAGGCTTCTCCAGCCTGGATCAGTCCTTCCCCTGTTTTTCATGTCCTCATTGGTTTTAAAGCTTGCAGGCCTTTCCTTTTATATCTTGACCAGCTTGACCTTCCACTGGGGTTCATCTGATGTTTTCTCATGACTAAACCCAGATTATGCGTTCTTCTTTTTTATTGTTCTTTAGGGAAAAATCTTACAAAGCAAATTAGGGTCTCATTCAAAAATTTATACACAATTATTTCATGACATTGGTTGCAGTCGTCGCGGTGTGTCGGCACCCTCTCACCTTTCTTCTGTAGCTTCCCTGTTTGCATTTGTCTGGTTTTCCTGTCCCTTCCAGCCTTGTCATCTTTGCTTCTCGTCAGGAATTGTTCATTTGGCCTCCCATGCTTGAGTGATCTAAGGAGCATGTTCTTCATGTATGTTTCTGTTTCTTTTATAGGCCTGTCTAATTATTAGCTGAGAGGTGAACTTTGAGAGTGGCTTCAGTTCTCAGCAGGGTGTCCAGGGGCCAGAGTCTCAGGGATCACTTAGTCTCTGTCAGACCAGTATGACTGGTCATTTTTGTGAATCTGAATTTTGTTCCACGTTTTCCTTCTTTTGTCTCTGGGACCTTCTTCTCTTGTGATCCCTGTCCGCATAGTCAGTGGTGGTAGCTGGGCACCACCTAATTCTTCTGGGCTCAGGTTGGCAGGAGGATGTGATTCACTAGTTGCTTTGGGCTAGTCTTTTCCTTATGTCTTTGGTTTTCTTGCTTCTCCTTTCCTCTCAGTGGGATGGGACCAATAGATGTATGTTGGATGGCCACTCACAAGCTTTTAAGACCCTCCTAGATGCTGCTTACCAAAGTAGAATGTAGAATATTTTCTTTATGAACTCTGTTATACCAGGTGACCCAGATATGCTGTGAGACCATGATCACCAGTTCTCAGCCCCTGTAACTTGGTCCCTTGAGGTATTTAGATGTGTTTAGGAAGCTTCTTTGATTTTGTCTTGGCCAAGTTGTACTGAATTCCTCTATGTTGTGTGTGGTGTTTTCCTTCACAAATGTTAACATGTGTCTACTGTCTAGTTAATAATTTTTCTTCCACCTTCACCCCACTGGTAACACTGAGAGACTGTTTCTTTCTATGTGCAAACCTTTGTGACTTTTTGTGAAAGTAGTCTCATACAATGTTTGTCCTTTTGTGATTGACACATTTCTCTTAACGTCTTTCAGATTCATCTGTGTTGTGAAATGTTTCATAAATTCCTCACTAATCTTTATCATTGTGTAGTATTCCATTATGTGTATGTACTGTAGTCCCTTTCTTCATCCTTTGGTGGCTGCTTAGGTTCTTCCCAGCCTTTTGCTGTTGTGAATAATGCTGCAACGAATATGGGTATGCATACAAGGACTACCAATCACGTTCGCGAACTCATCCTAGAGAAAGTGCTACATCTCGCGTTGCTGGCTATCACTGTGGTCACCTTTGAAGTACTCCCCTTGGGAAGCTATGCACCGAGGCCAGCACCTAGTTCACCCTGCAAAGCAATTTTGGAACTCTTTCTGGAATGGCCGTCAGAGCTGTCGTTGTATTACCCTGATGTGCTGAATGTCATCAAAATGTCTTCCTGTCAATATTTCTTTTATCTTCAGATAAAGAAAAAGCCATTAGGGACCAGATCAGGTAAGTAGAGAGGGTGTTCCAATAGAGTTCTTTGTTTACTGACTGAGAACTCTCTCACAGACTACTCAGCAATGAAGTTCTCGAACTTCCCACCATGCCATTGTGTGCATTGGCCATTCCAGAAGGACTTCCAAAATTGCTTTGAAAGGTGGACAGGCACTGATGTCAGTGCATAGCTTCCCACGGGGAGTAATTTGAAGGTGACCATAATGATATTCAGCAGTGAGGTATGTAGCACTTAACAACAATTAAATTCGCAGACTTAGTTGTCAGACGTCATAGGTGATATTAGTGTCATGGCTCTTATTTCTCTACAGTATATTTCTAACAGTGAGATTGCTGATCATATGGCTTTTCTATTTCTAGCTTTTTGAGGAAGCACCATGTCATTTGCCATATGGTTATACCATTTTACATTCTACTAGCAGGGATACTGAGTTCCAGTTTCCCCACAACCTTACCAGCTTATATCAACAGAGAACTGCCAGAAATTCAAACCATATTCAGCAGAGTACATGTGAAGAGAAATATCAGTGCTGACATCAGATGGATCTTGGTTCAAAGCAGAGAATGCAAAAAGATGTTTACCTGTGTTTTATTAACTGTTTAGAGGCTTTTAGCTGTGTGGAACATAACAGATGATGGATAACATTGTGAAGAATGGGAATTCCTGAACACTTAACTGTGCTTATGGGGAAACACTGCTCATGGGTCAAGAGGTAGCCATTTGAACAGAGCAAGCAGATACTGTTTGGTTTAAAGGCAAGAAAGGGGTACATCAGGGTTATATCCCTTCACCATATTGAGTCATTCTGTGTGCTGAGAAGATAATTTGAGAATCTGGATTATATCGAGACCAGTGTGGCATTAGGATTAGTAGGATGTGCAGTTAGCACAAGCTTGCTGAAAATGAAGAGGACTTGAGGCACTTACAGATGAAGATCAAAGACCACGGCCTTCAGTATGGATTATATGTCAGCATAAAGAAAACAAAAATCCTCATAACTGGACCAGTAAGCAACATCACGATAAATGGAAAAAGGATTGAAATCATCAAGTATTTGCTTTTACTTGGATCCAGAACCAAAGTCCATGGAAACAGCAGTCAGGAAATCACAAAACATATCAAATTGGGTAAATCGGATACAAAGACCTCTTTAAAGCCTTAAAAAACAAAGATGACACTTTGAGGACTAAGGTGTGTCTGAGACAAGCCATGATATTTTCAGTTGCCTTAGATGCATGTGAAGGATGGAAAATGAGTAAGAAAGACCAAAGAATAATTGATGCATTTGGGTTATGGTGTTGATGAAAAATAATTGAATGTACAGTAGACGTCCAGAAGAAAAAAAAATCTGTTTTGGAAGAAATTTAGCTGGAATGCTCTTTATAATAACAATGGTGAAAGGAGACTTTGTCTTATGTACTTTAGACGTGTTTTCATGAGGGACCAGTCCTTGGAGTATATGCTTGGTAAAGTGAAAGGTCACTGAAAAGGACGATGACCTTCAGTGAGATGTGGTAACACAACAGATGGATTAACTGTAACAGTGGTCCTAAGCATAGCAAAGATTGTAAGGATGGTGTAGAGTAAGGCAAGATTTCATTCTGTTGTACACAGGACTTTTGTCAGTTGGAGTAGATTCAACAGAACCTAAGAATAACAGCAGCTTTTTGTGTACCTTTGAGAGTTTTATGTCTGGGTTAGGATCGTGGTCACTGTATCATATGCCTTACTCTCAGTGCAGCTTACTCTCAGATTGTTGTCTACTGTTGTTGGTTTTCTAACTGAAGGAGTAGCTTTAATATTTCTTGTAAGGATGGTCTCATTTTTACAAATTCTTCTCTGTTTATCTCTAAACATTCTAATTTTGCCATTGTATCTGAGAGACAATTTAACTGCATATATTTTGGTTGACAGTTCTCTCTTTCAAGGTTTTATGTAGTAGGTCCAACAATTAAGTCTACAAACTTACTTGTTCTAAGTGCTACATACCTCGCTGTTGAATATTATCACTGTGACCACCTTCAAAGTACTCTGCTTGGGAAGCTATGTACCCATGCCAGTGCCTAGTCCACCCTTCAAAGCAATTTTGAAACTCTAGAATGGCCACTACATGCAGTGGCAAAGTGGCAATTTCACGAGTTTAATTGTATGGTTGTCTGACACAGTTTTTAGCCAGTAAACAAAGAACTGTACGGGAACACCCTCCCTACTCACCCAATCTGGCCCCCAGTGACTTTTTTCTTTACCTGAAGTTAAAGGAAATATTGAAAGGAAGACATTTTGATGGTGTTGAGAACATCAAGGGTTATATGATGACAGCTTTTATGGCCATTCCAGAAAAAGTGTTCCCAGATTGCTTTGAAGGGTGGATTAGATGCTGGTGTCAATGCATAGCTTCCTAAGGAGAGTATTTTGAAGGTGGCCATAGTGATACTCACCAATGAGTTACATAGCACTTTTTCTAGAATGAGTTTGCAAACTTTAAATGTCAGGCCTTGTAAATCATCCCATTGCTTTCTTGCCTACATAATCTCTGTTGGGAAATAAGAAATTATTCTTCTTCAATTCTGTTTGTAAGTAATATTTTTCCTGAAGTGCTCTCAGAATTTGTCTTTGGAAAAATTTTATTTATTATTTAAACTTTGGAAAGTTTAAGTATGTCTTGGTGACATTCTTTTGGAGTTTATCCTGTATGAAGTTCACTAAGCTACTAAAATTTCTCTTTCCAGCCCCTCTTCACCATCATCGCTGTTGTTGCTGTGCTTGAGCCCATTGTTACAAACAGAGTGTCAGTCCATCTCCTTGAGGGTCTTCCTTTTTTTTTCTTGCTGGAGAGTTATTCTGTCAAGCACAATGTCTTCCTCTAGCAAATGATCCCTCCTGATAACATGTCCAAAGTATGTGAAATGCATTCTTACCGCCCTTGCTTCTGAAGTGTATTCTGGTTGTACTTCTTCAAGAAAATATAACTCAGGAGAGTCAAGAAGACAGACTAAGTCCATGTCTCCTTATATTCCTCTGGAAACCAAGACCTGAATTGATAATCAGAAAGAGTCTTCTGGTCACCTAGTGAGCTCCAGGACACGGCACAGGCCTGTTAATTTGGACTTCATATCACTGAACGAAAAACCTCCTCTCTTTCACTGACTCCCACTTCTGGCTAACTCTGGTTCTCATGGACTGAAGGTAAACACACCATTTTGAATTTTTTTTTCTCTGTCTTGGCCAGCAGATGGAGCTGGGTCTTGCCTAGTGGCTAGACTCAGACACACTGCTGGTGGGATAGGCAGGCGAAATTGCCATATTTTGAGAGCCAGGCTTAGGACTCTGTACACCTAGCCAATTTGGGCCTCTCGTTTTACTTTTGCTACTGCGTGATTTGTACAGAACCACAGGACCTATATGCGGGGCACCATGTTGGATATGGAGATTTTAGCGGGACCTAATTCTTAGCCTGGGAGCCAGTGCCTGCAAACAGGACAGTGCTTCTCTGACAGAAAAGCAGTAGTTTACACAGTGTCACCTACGGTGGCGGCCTGGCAGCAGAGGCGGAGGACTCACAACCTCTCAGCACCTTTAGCCCCTCTATCTGCCGACCTTGTGGAGGGTGCCATGTTAGATATGGTGGCCACAGCTGGACCTAATTCTTAGCTTGGGAGCCAGAGCCTGCCCACAGGAGAGTGCTTTTCTACCAGAAAAGCAGTAGTTTACACAGTGTCGCCTAAGGCTGGGCCCTGTCAGCAGAGGCCAACAGGGCAGTAGCACTGCTGTATTTTGAACTAGTTTGTATCATCTGGGGTTGGACATAGAGGTGCTAACTTTGCCAGTATGGAAGAGGGACCTCTACACCTGAAAACCTGACTGACTTGGGAAGTGGTCAGATACCTTTTGTTTTACATTTTAAGACAGCCCAGAGAAACATCTGCAGTCCATCCTCACAGTATCTCTCCCAGCCTTTACTTACTCACATGAAACCCACAAAGCAACAGACACTTGTGGCATACAAGAAATCACTCATGGCTTCAGAAGGCTCACAAACAAAACAACTGAGGAGTTTTCCGGGTGAAGAAACTTTTATGAAATCATCAGAAGGTGAATACAAGATGATTATATACAGAGCTCTTGTAGACCTTATACAGAATGCAGCAGCACAACACGAAAAGTTAAGCAAGCTGTTCAGTCTGATGGAATATCAGTACTCTGAAATCCAACAGATCAAGAACAAAATCAAAGGCATAGAAACTTCCAGTCAAAGCCAAGAAAACAGAATGTAACGAATGAAAAAACGAATTTCTGATTTGGAAGACAGAGCTACTGACGCCAGTGTCTATGAGCAGAAATCAGAAAAAAGAAACAAGAGAAATGAAGAAGCATGTGGCACTCTGTTAAGAGGAACAACCTTCAGTTAATTGGAGTTCCTGAACAGGATGAGACACCTCAGAACACAGAGTATCATTGCTGAGCTGCTGACAGACAACTTCCCAGGAATCATGAAGGAAGAGAATATAGATATTTCAGATGCATATCATATGCCACCCAATATAGATCTCAAAAGAAAGACTCCAAGACATATTATAATCAAGCTTAAGAAAATGAAACATAAGCAGCAAGTCTTAAAGGCAGCAAGACTCAAAGCAAAGCTAACACTCAGAGGGAAACGCTGTAGGCTTTTGTCAGATTTCTCAGCAGAAACCATGCTGGCACAGAGACAGTGGCATGACACATTCAAAGCCTTAAAGGAGAAGAACTTCGAACCAAGAAATATAAGTCTTGCAAAACTGTCTTTCAGATATGAAGATGAAATTAAGACATTCCCAGATAAACAGAAATTCAGAGACTTTGTAAAAACCAAACCCAAACTACAAGAAATACTGAAAGAAGTTCTTGGCTCTGGCTTAGAAGAACAAAACCGCTAACTATATATTTTAAAACGACACATTATTCAGAATTCTACTCAGTTAGGGAAGGCTCCAAATTCAGTCACAGCTTTAATACTGAAAGAAACAATACAGTGATTATCATGAAAACTATGGCACCATCATATTAAAAAGAGCGATGTACTACAGTTGTTATAGTCCTTCCAGATGGAGAGGAAGATGACCAGACTGGTAGTAATTAAAATTGAGTTTGTATATAGCTTATTAAGGGGGATCATAGGGACAGCTGTAAAGCACAACAAAGATGTAACATACCATGTCAAGAAATATAACACAGGAGTCTCAACAACTACAAAACCAGCTCTGAAAAAGGTGAAAAATCAACTCACAAAAAAGAATGTCCCAGAACAGACTAATAAGAACAGCAGAGAAAACATCAACACAAAAATAAACATTTCACAATGGCAACACTGAACACATAGCTATCAGTAATCATATTAAATGTGAATGAACTGAATGCTCCAATAAAGAGACACTGAGTGACATCTTGGATCAAAAGACATGACCCATTCATATGTTGTCTACAAGAAACTCACTTGAGACTTAAATATAGGAACAAACTGAAAATTAAAGGATTGAAGAATGTATATCAAGCTAACAATGAACAAAGAAGGGCAGGTGCGGCAATTCTACTCTCAGACAAAATCAATTTTAATGTAAAATCTACCATCATGGACAAAGATGGACATTGTTTATTGCTGAAAGGTTCAGTACAGAAACAAGAATTAGCTATATTAAATATTTTTACACCTAATATCAGAGCACCTAAATATGTCGAGGAAACACTGACTACGCTCAAAAAAGAGATTACTCCACAATAATAGTGGGAGACTTCAACGCTCCACTCTCAATACTGGACAGATCATCTAGAAAAAAGCTCAATGAAGATACAGAAGACCTCATTGCCACAATTAACCAATTAAACATCATTGATATATACAGAACTTTATACCCATCAGCAGACAACTACACCTTCTTCTCCATTGTATGTGGAATATTCTCCAGAATTGACCATGTGTTAGGACATAATGCAATTCTCAACAAAATCCATACCATTCAATTACTGCAAAGCATCTTCTCAGATCATAAAGCCATAGAAGTCAAAATCAGTAGCAGAAAAAACATAGATAGAAAGTGGAACTCTTAGAAACTGAACATCTTGCTCAAAAAACCATGGGTTATAGAAGAAATCAAAGAGGAAATAAATTCATGGATTCCAATGAAAATGAAAACACTTCCTACGAGAACCTATGGGATACAGCCAAAGCAGCACTCAGAGGTCTGTTTATCTCCGTAAATGCACACATCTGGAAGGAAGAAAGAAATCAAATCACGGAACTAACCCTACAGCTTGAACAAGTACAAAGAGAACAACAGAGGAACCCCTCGGGCACCGGAAGAAATCAGATCATAAAGATTAGAGCAGAGCGAAATGAATTAGAGAATAGAAAAACAACTGAAAAAATTGAAAAGACCAAAAACTGGGTTTTGAAAAGATCAACAAAATTGACAAACCACTGACTAAACTTACTAAAGAAAAACAGGAAAGGAGACAAATAACCCAAATTAGAAATGAGAGGGGAGTGGTCACCACAGATGCAACAGAAATCAAAAATATCATAACAGAATATTATAAAAGACTGTACTCTAACAAATTTGAAAACCTAGAGGAAATGGACCAATTCCTTGATTCATACCAATCCAAAGCCAAGTGCTTGATTCATACCACCTACCCAAATTATCACAACATGAAGCAGAACAACTTAAGAAACCCATCGCAAAGGAAGAGATTGAAAATGTCAGCCAAAAACTGCCAACCAAAAAAAGCCCAGGCCCAGATGGCTTCACTGAAGAATTCTACCAAGCTTTAGGAGAAGAGTTATGTCCAATACTACTGAGACTATTTCACAGTATAGAAAGGGGTGGAGTACTCCCAAACTCATTTTGTGAAGCCAGCATAACTCTGATACCCAAACCAGGGAAAGACCCAACAAAAAAAAGACAACTACAGACTGATATCACTCATGAATCTAGATGCAAAATTCTTCAACAAAATTTTTGCCAATAGAATACAGCAACATATTAAAAAAAAATCCATCATGATCAAGTTGGATTTATACCAGGGATGCAAGGCTAGTTCAACATCAGAAAAACAGTGTGATAAATCACATAAATAACACAAAAGACAAGGATCACCTGATTTTGTCCATTGATGCAGAAAAGGCATTTGATAAATTCCAACACCATGCTAAAAACTCTTAGCAAAATGGGCATAGACGGCAAATTCCTCAATGCAATAAGGGCCATTTATCCAAAACCAGCTGCCTACGTCATCCTGAATGAAGAGAGACTGAAAGACTTTCCCTTGAGAACAGCAATTAGAAAAGGATGCCCACTCTCAACTCTCCTATTCGACATTGTACTAGAAGTTCTAGCTAGAGCAATTAGACAAGACCAAGAAATAAAGGGCATCTGGATTGGCAAAGAAGTCAAAATCCCCCAGTTTGCTGATGATATGATTGTATATGCAGAGAATCCCCAAGAATCTATTAGTAAACTACTCAAACTGATAGAAGAGTTCAGCAAAGCCTGTGGATACAAGATAAACATAAGTGAGTCAGTAGGATTCGTTTATACCAACGAGACTGTTAATGAGGAAATCATCAAATCAATACCATTTACTATAGCCCCTAAGAAGATAAAGTACCTAGGAATTCATCTAACCAGAGAAATAACAGATCTTTACAAAGAGAACTACAAGCCCTTACTACAGGAAACTAAGAGGGACTTAGATAAATGGAAAAACCTACGCTGCTCATGGATAGGAAGACTTAACATTGTGAAAATGTCTATTTTACCCAAAGCAATCTACTTATGTAATGCAATGCCAATACAAGCTCCAGCGTCATTTTTTAATGAGATGGAGAAACGAATCACCAATTTTGTTTGGAAAGGGCAGAAGCCCCGTATAAGTAAGGTACTACTAAAGAAGAACAACACACTGGGAGGCCTCTCATTACTTGACCTTAGAACATATTACACTGACATAGTGGTCAAAACAGCCTGTATTGGTGCAAGAACAGATAGATCGATCAATGGAACAGAATTGAGACCCCAGAGATGGCACCATCTGTCTATGAGCAGTTGATATTTGACAAAGGCCCTAAGACATTAAACTGGGGTTAAAACAGTATCTTCAACAATTGGTGCTGGCAAAATTGGATATCCATCTGCAATAAATTGAAACAGAATCCGTATCTCACACCTTATACAAAAACCAACTCAAACTGGATAAAAGACCTAAATATCAAATCTAAAACAATAAAGCTCATCCAAGAAACAGTAGGAACAACAATGGAAGGTTTAATACACAACATAGGCAGAGTTTAAAATCTGTCAAACAAACCACAATCAACAGAAGAGAAAATAGATAAATGGGAACCATTAAGAATTGAACACTTTTGCTCATCTAGAGACTTTATTGATAGAATTAAAAGGCCACCTGCAGAATGGGAAAAAATAGCTGACAATTCTATGTCAGACTGACACCTGATTTCCATAATCTATAAGGTACTACAAAAGATCAATAAGAGAAAGATAAATCATCCAGTTAAACAATGGGCAAAGGAGATGGACAGACATTTCTCTAAAGACGAGATCCAGTCAGCCAAAAAGCACATGCAGACATGTTCATGATCTTTAGTTATTGAAGAAATTCAAATCAAAATGACAATGAGATACCATCTCACCCCAACAAGGTTGGCCATGATCCAAAAAACACAAAATAACAAATGCTGGAGAGGCTGTGGAGAAAATGGTACTCTCCTACACTGTTGATGGGGTTGTAAAATGGTCCAGCCTCTTTGCAAAGCAATCTGGCACTTACTTAAAAAAATGGATATAGATATACCATTTGACCCAGTAATTCCACTACTTGGAGTATATCCTATAGGTTCACACCAACGGACACACAATAGCAAAAAGATGGAATCAACCCAGATGCCCAACAACAGAGGAGTAGATAGGTAAACTATGATATATATACTCAATGGAGCACTATGCAATGATAAAGAATAATGATGATTCCAGGAAACATCTCATAACCTGGTTTCAACTGGAAGACATTATGCTGAGTGAAAGTAGTCAGTGACAAAAGGACAAATATTGTATGAGATGCCTACAATAAGATCTCAAAAACAGACTTATGTATAGAGGAACAGATTGTTTGACTGTTGCAAGGAAGGGGTAGGAGGGAGGGCTAGTAGGGGAGGGTTTAGTCTAGATAGTTGGTAGAAATTTAGTTGGGTGAAATCTGTGATAGCATACATTAGAAACAAGAACAATATTAAGTAGACTTCAACATAACTTGAATACTCCTTCCATCTTAACCCAATATTGCAAGGACAGAGTAGCTGGGGCAGGCAGCAGAGGACCATGCTCTTAGACGAAATCTAGGCCAATTGGCACAACTAACGTTTTGCTAAGAGGGCTCTGTGTACCCCACATTGATGAGTGGCTCCTGGGGTCTTAAAAGCTTCCAAGCTGCCATCCGAGGACATAGCAAGTGGTCCCAACTCAGCAGGAACGGATGCTCACCGAGGACCAAAATCATGGGGTAAAGACAACCCAGAAGATAGAGACCCACATGAGTGGGTGCCTGCATACACTTGGGACCAGAAGAACCAGATGGTGCCTGGCCACCACCAGTGATAGCTGTGATGGAGCTCACTAAGTTGAAAATAAAAAGGGGTGCATCATGAGATCTCCACTAAAAGACCTCAATTGATAGTCCAGTGGCTTCGGGGTTCCCCTCGGAGCATGGACCCTGGCCCTGATGCTGCCCTTACCCATAAATCATAATGAAAGTCCACTCTTCGGACACAAATGGATTGCACTTGGCGATGCAGAGTGGCCATACATTGGATGCACTTTATGGTTCTGTGCATCTGTAGGATATCATCCTGCTGACTTCTGGCTGGAGTAAGGGGAGTGGGTCGAGAGAAGGTGAAAGGAGGCTGTTGGAAGATGAGACATGTATGGAGGAGAGAGGAATAGTGTGCTGTCACTGGGCAGGGAGAGCAGTGGAAGCTGCATATAGGTGGGCATGTAAATTTATATGGGAATGTACATTTTCACTCAGTCATGATAAAAAATAAATAAATAAAAAAGAAACTATAACTCAGGCTTTCTTAATTTTTTTTTCATTCTTTTTTCTGACTGCTCCGCATACAATTTGATATCGAGATTTGTTCTCTATTTTACTAATTCTTTCTTCCGTTATAACAGTTCTGTCTCTATCCACTGGGTTATCTATTTCTAATATTTCATTGTTAAAGCTTCTGGATTTCTACCTGGTTTTTTAGTATGATTTCTAATCATCTATTTTGTTATTGTGTTATTTTCCTGAATTCTTCTAGTTTTTGTCTATGTTGTCGTGATGTCTCTGAGGATCCTATATACAAGCGTTTTGAATTCCTTATCAGGCAGTCTCGTGACAGTCTCTTTCTCAGAATGTTTTCAGTTCTTTTGTTTTTGGTTGTTTTGTTGAGCCATATAGTCTTACTTCTGTATATTGTTTGGTATTATCTACTGTCTCTGAGGCATTGGGATGTTACGCTTAATATTTTTCTTTGCAATCACTGCATGTGGGTCCGGCACATTTCAGTGATCACTTGTCTGATGACACAGGGGCATCCACTTCCTGTCCCAAATTGGACAGGACAGTGGTGGGTTGGGTGAGCCCTGCTCACTGTTCACTGCACATGTGAGGTAACTGGAGGTGTACTAGGTGGCACCTTCTGGCAGTATGAGAGTGCTCAGCTACTTATTAAATGGGCAGGAAATGGGCTGGTAAGAAGGAGGATATCCAAGGGGTACTGTGGTGCTCTCTCTGTCCAGTGAGACTGGGGGACCTCCAGTGGGAGAGTGGTGGGGCAGTTGACCAGGGAAAGCATGCAGGCACCCTTCAACAAGAGAGGAGTAGGATGGATGACCAGGGTCCATGCAGGTGCTCTCCAGAGGAACAGAGGGGCAGGAGAGCATCAGATGTCCTACAGGCACTCTCTTGGGTGGGGGATGGGGGGAACAGGTGGCTGGGGATCCACAGATGCTTCTGAAGGAGGAGAGCCAGCTTAGATGGCAAGGGTGCTGTCTCTGGTGGGAAGAGGTTAGGCTGGTGACCTGCTGCCACACAGGCACTGTTGTGAGTGGAGAAGGAATGGGGTGGCCTGTTGGGGGTTGTATAGGTACTCTCCTGTGCTGGGGAGGTGTGGAGTGGGTGGCCATGGGTCTTGAAAATGCTTTCTTGATGGAGGGGAAGGCAGCAGAGTGTTGCATAGACCTTCTCCATGGTGGTAGAGAGGTGGAGTGGGTGACTGGATGTCACACATGAGTTCTCAGCAGGGTAGGGGCAGGATGTGTGCCTAGGAGTTATGCTGGTGCCCTCACTTTCCAGGAGTCAGTGGCAGGGTAGGCATCTAGGCACTGCATGGGGACTGTCTCAGGTGCTCGGGGAGGGATGAGAGAGAGGGGAGGAAAAAAGGGGAAGTAGCTCTCATCTGTTACTCTGTGCTTGCCACCTGCCCCACCAGTCAGGTACCATCTGTAGCTAGCTGCCCTGTGTCTGGGTCCTGACTCCCTTCCTGCTCTGCGAACATGAGGTTCCTGAAGCTCTTGTCCTGCTTCCTGTACTTGCCCTCCTTGTTTTTAGTTTATTTCCTGCTCACGTTGCTTAACTCCAGGTATGTAGACACAGTTTCTCTGTTTCCTGTTGGTAGTTCCGTGATGTTGTCTTCTTGTACTTTTCATTCATGGCCACTATTGGCTTTGTCTCAGAATGGCCCCTTTGTGTTGGGCTGTCTGGCGGGCAGCTCTGCTCTCTATCTTTATCCATGTGTTGTTGCTATTCAATTTCTTTTTCTAGTCAGTGTTCTATCAAATTCTGTGTTCTTTCATGTGATGCTCAGAGTTCCAGAGTTGTTGTGTGTATCTGTTTTGCTTCGTTTCTTGGGTCTTTGCTGTAGAGGGACAGTGTTGTATGTCTGACTAGGCTACCATCTTGTATTTCTTTTTGCGATCATGCATTCTTGACAGGAAACCATGGAAGTGGTGTGCTCTTCCTAGTGCATCCTAATCAGAGGCTCACAATTTCAACCTGTCACACTTGGCCTCTTGATTGTGTTGGTTCTGCCAAGTTTTTGTGACTTAAATTCACAGTTTTGTCCTGCATCAGTAATTATGCATTTTGGATATATATTTGAGATACATATTTGAGCTAATATTCTGTTCCTCATCAAACCTCCACCCCAGCTTTAGCATGTTCCAGACTCATTTGTGAATCAGCCACCTGCATGATGTTTGCCAGATGGTGATTTTCTTATCTTTCTACATTCATTAGCATTCTACTCTGACATGGATTGAAAGGTGTCTCCTCAAAAACATGTGTAGCAATTTGGCTGTGCCGTGATTCCCAGTATTGGGTGATTTCCCTACATTTTGTGATTTTTCTGTGCTGTAAATCCTACTTTCTGCCCGTGGTTAATAGACTGGATTAATGTGAAAGAGGATTAGGGTGGGACTGTAACACCTTTCTGAAGGTCACCTCCCTGCTCCAGTGTAAAGGGAATTTCCCTGGAGTGTGACTTGTACCACCTTTATCCTTTTACCCTACAGGAGCTAAAAGGAAAGGGAAGCAAACAGAGAGTGGGAACCCCACACTGCCAAGAGAGCAGCACTGGTAGCAAAGTGCATCCTTTGGACCTTACATTCCTGAGTCAAGATGCTCTCTGACTGAAGACAGATTGATGCAACAAATGGACCTTCCTCCGGAGCCAACAAAGATGGAAAGCTTTCCCCTTGCATGGACATCCTCAATTTGGACTTGTAGCCTACTGAACTGTGTAAAACTTTTCTTTGTTAAAGCCATCTACTTAGGATATTTTTGTGAGAGCATTACCAGATGCCTAAACATACTCCAAGGAAAAGCTTCTTCATCTTCTCCACTGATTTATTTCTTCATGTATGTAGAGCTGTGTAGATCAGCATATTCATACCATTATTATTTTAATGCTCAGATTTTCCTGATTTAAACCTTTTCCACCTGGCATCTGTATCCTTTTGATATATTTCCATCACTCATTAAGCATTTCCTTACTTTCTGGCACAACAGGATGTTCCAGTTTCATCTTGAACTTTTTATGTCCCAGCCATGGACATTACATTTTCTTAAAGGAACCCTTGTTATTTTTAGTGGAGGATGGTGTTTGGAAGCCAAGAGCTAGGTCTTTATGTGCTCATGGTTCAAGGGCATATATGCATTCAAAACCCCAAAGCTAAAGTCTTTGCCATCAATTCCAACTTATAGAGACCCTATGGGACAGAGTACAACTACCTTGTAGAGTTTCCAAGGAGTGCCTGGTGGGTTTGAACTGCAGATCTTTTGGTTAGCAGCCATAGCTCTTAACCACTGTACTAGCAGGGTTTTCAATATAGGTGTATATATACTGGTAAAAATATATATTTTTATATCCTTACAGCTACATTTTTTAACTATTTCCATATGATTTTCTGCATGTGTATATATGATTGCATGTGTGTGTGTGTGTGTGTGTATGTGTGTATGTATGTTTATGCTATGAGTACATACCACCAGCACCTCCAGTTCCAATCCAGCCCTTCAGGGTCTCTTCTATTCCTTTTCCTTTCCTTATTTGTAAATGTCTCTTCTTCAGTAGCAAGAAACTTGGCCTTCATGAACCTCATTATATTTAAAATTTGCTCAGTAAACTTGCTTAGTTACTCAGTGTAACCAGTTGCCCAACCACAGTGGCTCTCATCTCTACCACTTCCTGCCATAGCCTGTATCCTTTACTGGTTTGTTAGCTTATGCCTTCAGATAGGAAGGGACAATGGGAAGAGACGGGACGACAACACTTTTTAATCTTTTTTTTTCGTTCCTTTGCTCACTGTATTTCTCATACCCTGCACTTGCCCTAAAGGTCTGCCATCAGTATCCAAAGCATGTTAGCATGCGTTGTAGCTTTCTCACACACTTTGTAAACTTCATAGTCACTGAAAATAGTAGTATATTGCCACACAAATCTTAATCCTATGTGCACCCATTCCCATCCTCCGCAGTCCTATAAATCTTTTGCATTTTAAATCAAATGTAATAGCTATACACAACAGAATAAGATTTCATTTTACACTAAAATACATAAAAATAATGTGGTGCTGGAAAAACTCGATCTTGCCTGAAAAATTATTCAACTGCCAGTGGGAATTATATGTGTGAAAGTAACTAGTCTTTTCATGTTTTCAGACAAAGTCACAGGGTGTGTGTTTTTCAGAGAGAGAGAGAGAGAGAGAGAGTTTGCTCAATTTTTCTTCTACCTACATTTTCTACCATCGGAAAGCTTTGAAAACATCAATGCTAAAAAACTTATGTTGCCAAGAGAATGCTGTACACTGTTTTTCCAGTATAGGTGACTAACTTTTCCTTGAGAAATAAAAAGTCCTGTCTTTTAACAGGCCACTTCTTTCCCAAACTTTGACTCACAGTGAACTTTCAGTTTGTGGCAATGCTAACCAACAACACGAAAATTTTTAGTATGTTTTCTACTGGGCATAGAACTTGACTACACTTCCCAGTATCTTTTGCACTTTGATGAAGCCAGAGGAATGTGAGTAGATGTGATATGTACAGCATCAAGCCTGGGCTCATGAAAGTCTCAGAGCTGCCTTCCCTGTTCTTTGGCTTCCCTCACATGCTGGTCAGATGCAGATCACTCAGTAGGAGACCCCAAAGCGTGATGGCAGGACCATCAGAGGGAAAGACCTTGTTCCTTCACAGAGCAGAGTGTCTTCCTTCCGCACACTGCGACTCTCCTCAACCTGCACAGGACTGTGAAGTGAGCAAGCAGCAGACCTTGATTGCTGAGACTTGACTGTTTGTTACAGCAGTTAGCCTACACTGATTAACACAAACTCCAGAATAAAATGCCATATGGGCTTGTGAAGGAACAAATCACAAGGTTTGCTGATAGATGTATTTTCTAAACTGAGAGTGTACAGCAAAGCCTGGCTGTCTGAGCAAGAAGTTTTATTTTACTTAGCCATGGATATGTCCTACAATTTCAGTGAGCAGTATTGCAGTAAATTGTAAGGCTACAGTTTCAAGTAGGGGACATTGCTATGCCCAACCTCAATGACTTGTCTTCTGGTAAGTGTGATATGTTACTGTAGTGGGAAGTAGCTAGGAAAAAAAGCCAGCATGCTGTCTGAGGTTTTTCTTCTGTTCAGATCTTTTTTTGCTATTGTTAGGTCCTGTCCAGATGATTTGATTCCTAGTGACCCCATGTGGAAGGTTGGACGGCCCTGTAGGTTTTCTCGGCTGTGCTCATTTTGGAAGTGGATCACTGTGGTGGTCTTTCTCCTGCAGAAATGCTGGGGGAGTTTGAACACCCTTTATTTCAGTTAGCAGTCAAGCACTTAACCATTTGTACCACTGCGCTCCTTTATTTCAGATCTGGTCAAATGTAAATACCAATTAATGCTGTAATAATATTTCTTTGGAATGCCTCAGGGTTACTACTCTTTCTTATGTGTCTAGTTTACTAGCAAGAATGACTAAATTATAGGGAAGGCTGAACTTGGGAAATATTAAGGCATTTCCTTTCCTCAGGGAGAGTTCTAGCCAGGAAAGGTGAGCTTATTTGAATTTGTGCCACCCTCCATAAGACGAGATCAATGACCAAGCACAACACCTCTCTGGACACAAGACGCTATTGTGTCACTTTGCTCAGTTGGGATGCTCCTACTTGCTTTTTAATCCCTAGTCCCTTTACCTCTTGCTTGGACCCTGGGGCTTTCTCTGTGGAGGGCTCTTGACACTGGAAATTCCTCCTTTTGGTTGATCAAAGCTGGGGGAGCCTGACCCCACCCCAGGAAGTGGTGGCAGACACATCTGTTCAGTCTGGCTTTCTGCCAATAGGGGATTTACTCTCTGGAGAGTGGGGGAGAGCGACTTTTATGTCAGAAGGGGATTTATTGTTGGCTGATGGGGTGTGGCGAGTGTGAAGGGTGGGAACCACTTCGGCTCCATGCCTGGATTGTCTGACTTTTTGTGTGGCAGAGTTTAATCTTTGTATGTGGGTTTCCAAGATTTTTGTGAAGGGCAAGTGCTGAATCAGTGAACTTGAATGATAAACTGAGAAACTTTCTTTTTTACTTTTTTTTTTGGAGGTAAAATATAGTTTTGCTGAAAGCAGGAGGATCAAAGTGAAGGTTTGCTGACTACGTGCAGTAAGATACTATTTCAAATCAAATGACTGGTGATAAATTCTGCCAGCATTCACTAGTTAGCTAGCACAGCCCTAGCAGAAGTTGGGAAAGTAAAGCTGGGTCACTTGGTCTCTGAGATTGTGACCTTCACTAAGGGGAAGTCATTGGTTCTCTTCACGTCTGTCTTCAGACGAAACATAGTGATATTGCCAAGATTACACATCGACTTTTGTGAAACACTGTTCCCTATATTTTGAAATACTTACGTGTTGAAGGAAGGGGAGTATTATGTGGTACAGGTCCAGGAATGTTCACCAATTAAAGTAACAAGGGTGTCTCAAAAACTGATATCAGAATATGCCCCTCAGCTTCACACTGTATCAGATATTCAATGTACAAACAGGAAAGAAAGGTCATAAAATTTAACAGAGTTTGTGTCTTAGTCATATGGAGCTGCTCTCACAGAAATACCGTGAGTGGATGGCTTTAACAGAGACAAGTTTATTCTTACACAGTGCAGTGGGCTAAACGTCCAAATTCAGGGTACCAGCTCCAGGGGAACACATTCTCTTTCTCTGTTAGCTCTGGAGGATGGTCCCTGTATTGCATCAGCCTTTTTTTGGTGTGAGAGTATCTCAGCACGGGAACCTCAGGTCCAGTGGACACACTGTGCTCTAGGTGCTGCTTTCTTGGTGCTGTGAGGTCCCCAGCTTGCTGCTTGCTTCTCTTCCCTTGTCTCTCTTGTAGGATAAAAGGTGATGCAAGCCACACTCCAGGGAAACTCCCTTCACTTTGGGGCAAGGAGATGACCTTAGGAAGGGTGTTACAGTCCTACCCTAATTGTTTTTAACATAATCCAATGTGTTAACTACAAGGAGAGATTAGGATTTACTGCACAGAACAATAAAAAATGGAGGACAGGTGCACACTACTGGGAATTGTGACCTGGCCACATTGTTAGACACATTTTGGGCAGGGGAAGAGGGGCACAATTTACTCCATGACAGTCTGATTATAGAACTTGACAGTCTGATTATAGAACTCGACAGAAAACCAGCATTTCACTTGTTAAAAAATCCTTTACCTTTCGTACCTCTGGGTACCACTACCAGAGCCAGAGATTTTCCCTAGGGATGAACTCCCTCACAGAGTTCATCTAACAAATAATTTAGTAGTTTCTGTGTCCTCTGATAGACACGTCACACCTTCTTCCATTTGCCACTGAGTCGACTCATACTGGTCATGGAGTGACTTGAGTCCCCTCAAAAATATATGTAGCAGTTTGCCTAGGCCTGATTCCTGGCATTGTGTGGTGTTCTCACAGGTTATAAACCCTACCTCTATAATATTAATTATAGGGAGGGAGGGAGGATGGGCAGTTGTGTTAGTCTGGCAGGACTCAATCTGTAAGACTGTATTGTGACTTGAGATATTCTCTTGGGAGACAAAGGAAAGGGAAGCAAGCAGATAGTTAGGGACCTCATACAAGTAGTGTTAGGAGCAGAGAGTCTCCTTTGGAAAGTACTTGGGGTCACTGGTCCTCAGAAACTCCCATTCCAGGGAAGGATTGATGACAAAGACCTTCCTCCAGAGCCAACAGAGTAAGCCTTCTCCTAGAGCTGATATCATGAATTTGGAATTTAATCCTACTTTTCTGTGAGAAAATAAATTTCTGTTTGTTAAAGCCCTCCACTCAATGGTATTTCTGTTTTAGCAGCACTAGGTGACAAAGACACTACTCAAGGAGAATGTACGTGTGTCAGAGTAGAACTGTACTTCACAGGGTTTCCAGGGGCTAATTTTTAGGAACTAGGTTGCCAGGCCTGTCTTCTGAGGTGCGGCTGGATGGGCTTGAATCTCTGACCTTTCTGTTGGCAACTGAGCTCGTCAGTAGCATCTCCTAGGGACTCCAGACTGTATACGGAGGTGTCCAGAAAATAAACAGCCCATCTGTAAATTAGAAAAAGGAGTTCCCATAGGCAGACACAGTCGTGGCTACATAGTCCGGTAAGTGGGGTGAGGGCTGGGTTTTGGCCCTCGCTGATCATTTGATCTGTCCGTGGTGCATCTTTGTGGGCTTTGGATTCTGTCATACTCTGGGAACCTGTGGGTTATGTCTGCCAGGACTCTTGTTGCATGAGGGCCCCAAAAGCACTGTGATGAATAAATCATCCTAAAGGAAGAGGTGTTGGAAGCAGACAAGCTTAATCCAAGAGCAACACATTGCAATAAAGTCATCTGAGAGATTCCAAAGATGGTGCAGTGCTTAGGTCTAGATTGTTAGCCACTCTATGAGCTGCAAACTCAGAGGGCTGCTTCAACAAAAACTGTCCGTGAAACATTGGGAGGACAAGGAAGTACTTCCATATTAAATATGACACAGGTGTAGGTGAAAGTGATTGAGTGTGGGGTGGCTTCAGCATTAAGGAAACCTTAGCAAATGTGACCCATCAGCCCGAGAAATTCCAGTACAGAGCAGCTACAAAAAATGGCAGTGATGCTGGGCCCTTAAAGTGGCTCATTGACAACTTCTCCAGCATTAGATAAGTTAAAGTGAATGAGGAGTGGTCAATTCTTCATGATACATACACCTGCTAGAGAACTCCAGAATACCTGGGAGAGAGAAAGACTTGTAAGTAAGGTTTAAAGTTCCTGAAATTATGAGCTATTAGTTGAGGAAGAGTCAAAGAATATTACTTGTTGCTGTTATCATGGTATTATTTTTATTCCAATGCAGAAGCAGACTGGAAAACTTGAAGAAGCATCTACATTTGTGAATTTGTGAATTAATAACACAGACTGGCCTAGGATAATTTTCTTATCATAGGATGTAGAGTTCAAGATGGTGGATGATTACACAGTGAACGTCAACTTAACTTTCCTGTATTCCACTTGAGTTAAGTTTTGCTTGGTGGGGATAAAAGAGTACATAGGATGATGGTATTGTTAGCAGCTGTCAAGTCAGCCGCCTCTCATTGTGATTCTGTGCCCAGTGGAATGAAACACTGCCTAGTCCTGAGACATCGCTATGATCAGTTCAGATCCAGTAACTTTGCTGCATGGAATTTTCATTGGGTGAGTTTTACAAGTAGATCTCCAGGCCTTTCTTCCCAATCTGTGTTAACTTGGAAGCTCCCTAGAACCTGTTTAGCATCACAGCAAGTCACAAGCCTCCATTGACCAGTGGGTAGTAGCTACACACGAAGTGTATTGGCTGGCAATTGAACCCAAGTTTCACATGGCAGGGAAGAGCTCTAGTATGACCCTCCAATGCATAAGATGGTGAGCAACTTCTAGTAATTAATAATGGACAGCTTCCTGGACAATGCACTTAAATTTCTGTTTTGGTTGAGAGAAAGAAAGGAAAGAAAGAGGAAGGAAGGGGACTAGTCTGTGCATTATGAATGTAAGGCCTGTGAAAGGGATTGTACCATAAGCTGTGAACAAGAACTTCTGGGTTTTCCACCTAGCTCTGCTCTAGTTACCATAACAAGAGTGGGAAAAGCATTTACCTCCTCTGAGCTGCTAATTTCTCACATTCTCAAAACAAATAGATTGAATTGGTGAACTTAGACCTCCCCCTGAATTTGATGCTCACATTTCCTTGTCTTTAAATATAATAATTGTTGAAAAAGGTGAATTGCCTACAAGTCCTGTGAATGGTATATGGCTTATCTAGCAGGTACAACCAGATTGCTTTGTTATCCTCAGTAGAGAGTTTGCTTTCTAAAAAGAAATGATTTCTAGAGCTTTCGGACCAGTGGCTAAGCCAAGTCCAGACTCTACAACAAAACAGTGCTTCTGCTGCATTGAGTGTGCATGTTTTGGTCCTTCTCCCATCTCTCTTTCTTTCCTCTCTTGCTTCCTCTCCATCAGGTTCCTACTTCCTTTTTGGTCACTGTGTAAATGTGTAGGGACTTCTAATCCTATCAGGATTGACTAGTTATTTAGTCTGTGTTTGTGTACATCCTACCAGTAGAAGCTTGGTCATTTAGCTCTGTTTATTTTCCCTCTCCAAAGACTTCAGGTATTGTCTGCATTCCAGCACCCACACAAAAGTGCTCTCTCTCCAAAGCTGCAGTGTCTTTGATTGTTGCTAAGTGTGGTGTACTTGGCATCCCATCAACCACAAGCACCCATCAAGCAGCACCCCATTGAACTTGGTTTCTCTAAGAGTTTTCAAATTCTCTGCAAGACCAATTCATACCATTTTAAATAAATAATCTTATGATAGAGGTGGAGGGAGGGGAAAATGGAAGAAAAGAGAGAGAAAAACTAAACTGTAAGGAAAAAAAATGTCATTCTCACGCTGCCCCCCAAATGACACCTTACCATGTTCCTTTCTACCACGTAGATTGCAAGTTTGCCCTTTCAAATGAATTGGTCAAGTTTTTGATGTAAACTACAATTTTCATATTTGAAACATTGATTTTAGATGATTCTGCTGTCATATGTTTTGGCTTTGGCTGATAGTACATCAGGTTCTGCTCGAGCTAGGAGATTTAGACTTCTGAAGGCAGCCTCTTGGTAATTTACTTTCTCTGCTCAGAAATTTTCACTGGCTCCTTTTTACTTACTAGACTCCTGATTTCACTGTATACTTTTATAGTTTCTAGTCAAGTTGACTTTTTTGGGGTGGGATAGGAGGTTCTCTTTCTAACACTTTTCAACAGTAGTTAACCCCTTGCGTATAGAGGGAAATAGTAATTGTCACTGGCTGCCATCAGGTTGGTCCCCAACTCATGGCAGCACTGCACACCAGAACACAATGCTGCACAGACCCGTGATCAATTGTCTGGTCCCATGATTGATTGTCCACAATCCCATAATCAAATCACTAAAAGTGCTACAGTCTTGTGTCACTTAATGTCCGCTATTGTAAAATCAAATCAAATCTATTGCCATACAGTTGATTTCAACTCATAATGATCCTGTAGAAGAGAGTAAAACTGGCCTATAGTTTCCAAAGAGTGCCTGATATCTTCGAACTGCAGACTTTTTGTTAGTAGCCGTAGCACTTAAAGCACTACACCGCCAGAATTTCCACATTCACAATTTGTTCTGGGACATAGAGTATTGTGTGACTTGGATGTTAACCAAACACTATGTTTCATGGACTGAATTTTGGCCCACCCAAAAAATGTATAGCAATTTGACTAGACTGTAGTTGTCAATATTGTATGGTATTCCTCTGTGTTGTAAATCCTGCCTCTGTGATGTTAATGAGGGAGAATGGGCAGCGGTTGTATTAGTGAGGCAGGACCCATATGCCTTGGGATATAAAAGAAAGGGAAGCCATCAAAGAGTTGGGGACTTCATACCATCAGGAAAGAAACACCTGCAGCAGAGTATGTCCTTTGGTCTCAGGGTTTGTATGCCTCGGAAGCTCCCAGACCATGGAAAGATTGATGACAAGGACTTGCCTCCAGAGCCAACAAAGAAAGACTTCCCCTGAAGCTGATGCCCTAAATTTTAGCCTACTTTTCTGTGAGAAAATAAATTTCTCTTTGTTAAAGTCATCCACATGTGGTGTTTCTATTACAGCAGCACTAGATGACTCAGACATCATAGCATATAGAAGCAGTGCCTGGGTTATGAATGTCTGACTTAAGTATAACCCACAGTTACAAACCAACCCCAATAAAGCCTACTGCATTAAAATTTTGAGGTATATTAAATGGTTTGTAATAACTGGGAGCACACCTTCTTTGTAGACAAGAGCCATGAGATACATATGCTGCGTGCAGAAAACTGTTTCCTTCGTTACATCTGCTTAAGTACGTTGTGTCCAGTTCTCACATCAGGATTTCTGAATTTATGGGGTAACAGATATAAACAAAGTTGGATGTTGCCCAAAATAGATGTTATGCAGCACATGAATGTACTGTTAAAACTAGAATCTCGCTTTAATTCCTTTCTGATATGAAGTTAAATTCTGAATCCACATACTTCTCAAACTAAATGTTTTCTTAGTTGTCTGTCAATGAAGTACCTCAAATATTCCACAAGGACTCTCCAGCTCTCTGTTAGGAATGAGTTGGTGTCTGTATTTTTCTTTTTAATTTGAAGGTGGTTGCATTAAAAACATAGATAATGTGGTTTAAGAATCAATTGACTAACATCTGCACTGATGACAGAAGGGGAAAACAATGTGGTTAAATGAAGGCCAAAGAACTTTAGTTTTATTATGTTGAAATGTCAGTGACAAGGAGGAAGTAAAATACTATATCCAGCTGATAAGTGTTACAGAATTTGCTTTTCCAGACATCCTTTGTGTTATGATAATAAAAGATATATATAAAACTGGTTGGAATGATTTAGTGATGATTTAGCTCTGGATAAGGCTTAGGGTGGAATTTAATCAAGTTGACTTTCTATTGTATATAAATAAAAGCAATGTAAGTAAGAAACAAATGGATACTGCTGATGCTTTTCTGTTTCCAAAGAAAGTAAAGGGAAGGAAAAGGTGAAACAAAAGGTATGACTGACTACATGATGTTAGGAGTTCCTGGGTAATGCAAAGAGTTAACATTCTCACCTGCTAGCTGACAGGTTGGAGGTTCAAGTTCACCTGCAGATTTATGAGGGGTGACGGGGAGAGAGTCCCCACTGTCTACTTCTAGAAAATTAGTCATTACAGATCCTATGGAGCACAGTTCTACTCTGACATGTTTCGGGTCGCCATGAGTTGGAATAGACTTGACAGGAACTGGGATATGCCAATTGTGTGCTTTGCAATGACCTCATTTCATACTTACACAAATATCCCTAAAGGAGTTGCCATTATCTTCATTTAGCAGATCAGAAAACAAGCTGGAAAATGTCAAGTAACTTGCCCCAAACGTCATAACTAGAAAACGGCACCGCTAAGACTTTCGCTCAGATCAGCCTGACCTCAAAGCCTGTGTTCCTTCCACCCTGATCTCCTGTGATTGTTTCAGTTCATTCCTTCTTGTTCTGAAAAAATTACATGTAATTTGATTACCATTATCAGATAATTCCATAATATATAGTAGGATTATAGAATGAATTGTGCCCCGCCCCCCCAAATGTGTGTCAACTTGGCTAGGCCACGATTTGTAGTATTGTGTGGTTTTCCACCACTCTTTAGCTGTCATCTAATACGATTTTCCTTTATGTTATACATCCTGCCTCTATGATATTAATGAGGCAGGATTAGAGGCAGTTATTTATTGGGGCAGAACTCAATCTATAAGATTAAGTTATGCCTTAAATCAGTTTTTGAGGTACAAAAGACGCAAGTGAGCAGAGAGCCATGGTAACTTCATACCACTGTGAAGCAAAGCCAGGAGAACAGCACATTCTTTGGTCCCATGGTCCCTGTGATAAAAATCTCCTCAGCTGGGGAAAATTGGTTTCAAAGATTTTCCTGTAGAGCTGACCCAGAGAGAAAGCAGTTTCGTGGAGCTGGTGACCTGAATTTGGATTTCTAGTCTCCTAAACTTTGAGGTAATCCAGTTGTCTGTTAAAGTCTTCCACATGTGGTATCTGCTACACAAGCAGTAGATAACCAAGGACTGTAGCATCCAGTATGGATTCTACCTTAACTGCAAGAAAACAAAAAGCCTTGCAGTTGGACTGGTAAGCAGAATCCGCGATAAATGGAAAAAGGATTGAGATTGTAAAGGATTTCATTTTACTTGGCTCCACAATCAATGCCTGTAGAATTAGCAGTCAAGGAATCAAAAGACACATGGCCCTGGGAAAATCTGCTGCAAGAGACCACTTTAAAATGCTGAAAAGTAAGTATATCACCTTGAAGGCTGCGGTGCACCTGATGCAAGCCATGGTTATTTTCAGTCACATCATATCCATGTGAATGTTGGAAGAATGAATAGGGGAGGCAGAATTGATGCCTTTGAATTGTGGTTTTGGAGAAGAATATTGAGTGTACCATGGACTCCAAAAGAACAAACAGATCTGCTGTGGAAGAAGTACAACTTGAGTGCTCCTTGGAAGCAAAGATGGCGAGACTGCGTCTTATGTACCCTGGACATGTTATCAGCAGGAATCAGTCCTTGGAGAAAGACATCATGTTTGGTCAAGTAGAGGGTCAGTGAAAAGGAAGGCGACCCTCAACAAAATGGATTGACACAGTGACTGCAACAATGGGCTTAAACATAAAAACAATTTGGGGCCTGGTGCTGACAGGGCAGTGCTGTGTTCTGTTGTGCATAGGGTTGCCATGTGTCAGAACCTATCAGCAGCCCCTAACAACAACAACAGATAACCAAGACAGGCAGCTCCCATTTAGGAATCATTTTACCATTGAATAGTGAGCAGTTCACCAGTTCATCAAGAGTTCTCAAGTTATCACCTGTATTCTGCGTGTACATAGTTTTTGTTTTCTTTTTTTAAAATAAAGAATATGCTTTTACTTTGGGGCCTACGCATGCCTGCTGAGTGAGTTCCTTCCCGCTGAATTATGTCTATCTTAATTTCCTGCTCAGTTCTCCTATGAGTGTGACATCCAAATACTTACTGAAGTGATATTTATTGGAAAACCAATGGACCATTCTCTTGTGGCCCTGTAAGTACATTGGTAGCTAATGTACAAGATTATTTCCAAATGCATCTATGGAAATACATCTCCTAGATACTACTCCTTAATAATTTGTTTAATGTCTGAGGAGTTATAAAGTTCTTGAAGCCTTTGTAGTTGTTATTAATTGGTATTGTTAGTTCTGGCTCATAATAAACCAATGCACAACAGAATCAAACCCAGCCTTTGCAATCCTTGTTATGTTAGAGCCAATGATTTGCAGCTACTGTGTCAGTCCATCTCATTGAGGATTTTCCTCTCCTTTGCTGACCCTCCACTTTACCAAGCATGATATCCTGTTCCAGGCACTAGTCCTTTCTGAAAAATTGTTGAAAGAATGCAAGATGAGGTCTCGCCATCCTGGCATGCAAGGTACACTCTTGCTGTATTCTTTCAAATCAAACTTGTTCATTCTTCTGGAAGTTCACGGTGTATTCAGTATTCTTTATCACCATAGTTCAAAGTCATCAGTTTGTCTTCAGTCTTCCATATTCATTGTCTAGTTTTCAAATGTATATAAGGCAATTAAAAATATCATGGCTTGGGTCAGGGGCACCATAGTCCTAAAAGTGACATCTTTGCATTTTGACACTTCAAAAACATCTTTTTGCAGCAGGTTTACCCAGTGCAATATATCCTTTGAGTTCCTGACTGCTGCTTCCATGAGCATTGATTGTGCAGCTAAATAAAATGAAATCTTTGATGTCAGTTTTTCTCTATTTTATCATAATATTGCTTATTACTCCAGTTGTGAGGATTTTTGTTTTCTTGATGGTGAGGTATAATCCATACTGAAGGCTATAGTCTTTGATCTTCATCAATAAGTGCTTCAAGTTCTCTTCATTTTCGACAAGCAAGGGCATTTCATCTGCATAATCCAGATTGTTAATGGGTCTTCTACCATTTGTGATGCCACCTTCTTCTTCTTCATATAGTCCAGCTTCTCAGATTATTTGTTCAGCATACAGATTGAATAAGTATGGTGAAAGAAAGCAACCATTTCTTGACTTTAAACCATGCAGTATCCCTTGTTCTGTTCCAACAACTACCTCTTTGTCCATGTAGAGAGTACGCATGAGCACAATCAAGTATTTCATAATTCCCATTTTTCATGTTATCTATAATTTATTATGAGCCATGCAGTCAAATGCCTTTGCATAGTTAATAAAACACAGATAAACAACTTTCTGGTATACTTTGCTTTCAGCCAAGATCCTTCTGAATCAACAGTGATATCTTTTGTTCCATGTCCTCTTCTGAGTCTGGCTTGAATTTCAGGCAATTCCCTGTGGATATACTGCTGCAACCACTTTTGAATGATCTTTGGCAAAATTGTGTTTGCATGTGATATTGGTAATACCGTTCAGTAATTTCCACACTCCATTGGGTTACCTTTTTTGGGGATGGGCATAAATATGGATCTCCTCCAGACAGTTGGCCAGGTAGCTGTCTTCCAAATTTCTTGATATACTTAAGTGAGTGCTTCATCATTTTGATGAAACATTCAGTTAGTATTTCATCAGTTCGTGGACCCTTGTTTTTCACCAGTGTATTCAGTGTAGCTTGGACTTCTTTCTAATACCATCAATTCTTGATCATGTACTGCCTTCTGAAATGATTGAATGGCAACTAATTCTCTTTGGCCCAGACACCTGCTCTTGGTACTTTCTGTGTCACTCACTGTATGCCCCACAGAATGTTCCAAAACTGAAACTCAAGTTTTGAATTCCTTTTTGAGTTGCTTCACTTGATAAATGTCAAATGGATTCCTCTCTTTTGGTTTTCTAATTCCAGGTCATTGCACATGTCATTATAATATTTTCATCTTCTTGAGCTGCCCTTTGAAATCTTCTGTTCAACTGTTTTACTTCATTACTGTTATTATTTTCCATTTGCTTTAGCTACTCTGTGTAAGAGCAAGTATCAGAATTTCTTCTGACATCAGTTTTGATCCTTTCTTTCCTGTCTTTTTTGCTTTTTTCAGATATGGCATGCTTGATGCCTTCCTACAACTCATCTGGTGTTTGGTCATTAGTGTTCAATGTGTGAAATCTCTTTTTAGTATGATCTCTAAATTCAGGTGGCATATACTCCAGATTGTATTTTGCCTCTTGTGGACTTTTTAAAATCTTCATCAACTTCAACTTCAACTTGCATATGAGCAATTGGTGGCCTTTTATGTAGTTGCCCCGGCCTTGTTCTGACTAGTGATGTTAAGCTTTTCCGTTTTCTCTTTCCACAGATGTAGCAGATTTGATTCCAGTGTGTTCCATGTAGCAAGGTCTACATTTATAGTTGCAGTTTTTCTTGTTTAAAAAAGATATTTGCAATGAAGAATTTGTTAGTCTGGTAAAATTCTCTCATGTGATCTCTGCTCTCATTTCTGTCACCAAGGCTGTATTTTCCAAGTCACCAGTAATTATCAGGGTAATCTTAATTGCATGTTTGACCAATTTCAGAATTGAGAAATTGGTAAGAAATCTTGAATTTTTTCATCTTTGGCATTATAATGGTTGTAGTGTAAATTTGAGTAATATCCACATCAACTGGTCTTTCTTGTAGGCTAATGGATATTATCCTATCACTGACTGCATTGTATTTCAAGACATATCTGGAAATGTTGTTTTTGACAGTGAATGTGGCATTCCTTTTCAATTTGTCATTCCCAGCATATTAGAGCACATGATTGTTTGACTCGGGTTAGCCAATACCAGCGCATTTCAGCTCACTGATACCCGGGATACCAATGTTTATATGTTCTGTTTCATTTTTGATGACTTTCAATTTTCCTATATTCTTACTTTGTAAGTACCAGCTTTCAGTCGTTAATAGATGTTTGCAGCTGTTTCTTCTCATTTTGAGTCATGACACATCAGCAAATGAAGGTCCTGAAAGTTTGAATCCTTCCATGTCATTAAGGTTGATTCTGGTATGAGGAGGCAGCTCTTTTCCAGTTGTCTTTTGAACACCTTCCAGCCTGAGAGACTTGTCCTCCAGTACAGTGTCAGTGTTCTGCTGCTATTCTTAAAGTTTTTGCTGGCCACTTTCCTCAGAAGTAGACTCCTAAGTCTTTCTTCCTAGTCTTAGCCTGGAAGCTCCACTGAAATCTGCTCACCAAAGATGTCCCAGCTGGTATTTGAAATACCTGTGGTCAAGCTTCTGGCCTCACAATGACATGCAAGCCACCACAGCAGGACAGACTGACAGAGGTGCGGTGGTTTCAAGCCATATGAGTGTTACATCGACTGAAAGTGTAAGATAGGTTATGCTGTGCTGTGCTTTGGAACATGAGAAGTAGTCACAGAAAAGCCACAGGATAGAATATAATAATTTCCAAAGGAAGGTCATTCATTGTTGAAAGCACCATGCATCCATGTGAGATGCTGTATTATATTGTTGGACAATGGCTTTTACTGGTAGTTGTGAAATAGCCAGGGCAAGGCCCCAACTGCACTTATATTCTGTTTCTGAGATAGCTTTCAAGAAAGATATGTTATACACATTCAAAACTTAGAGTCAAAACAAACACTGCAATTATTTGTACCATCATGACATCCCACTGAGAATCCTATTAGAAGGATAAAATCTCTTGGGATTTCTGGATGTTTAAGCCAGGGTGACCATGAGCTTGCTGTTACAGTTTAGCACACCATGTAACACTTTTAGAGAATCTTTAGACAAAAAAAAAATAGGGAAATGTACACATAAAACATTGATTCTTATCCCTGCTGATTTAGGTTAAAGCTATTGGTAGAATAGGGATGAGATAATGAATAGGTGGGTGTGCCAAATTGAGTAAGTGGATCCATATGTCACAATCCTATGTCTGCTACCATTATTTTGAAGTAAAAATAACGTTTAACAAGTTTTGTGCCACAAAGTTGAAAATAGAATGTTATATAGAGTTGTCATTATTTCTTAGCTGGGAAGGATTGTGACTTACAAGATAACTATTGCCTAAACTATTTTAGTATGTAAAATTGGCACAGATAAACTCTCTGCTCTATGTACTAATTACTGTAATTTGATCATTATAATGATTATAATTTCATATTCACTTTATATGAGATAGTCTCTTAACATTGCCTGTCACATCATATTAAATTCACTTATAATGTTTGGAGAGAGGGAAACTGTTATTTCTTATCAACAATGCATTTAGTAGTTTAATTATGATATGTCTTCAGGATTTTGTAACACTTTTTGTAAAGTCATTTTCCTGAATGAGAATGTTGTATTTCTAAGAGCTGTGACAGGTTAATTTTTAAAATAAATTGTTGGTTACACTTTTAATATTTTTACAAGAAGAAAAAAAAAAGATTGTAAATTATCTAAAATTCTACCAAGGCATTTGTTAAATTAATAATGGCATATCCATATAATTGGATATTATATATTTACAAAAAAAAGGAGGAAACACACTATGTAATGACACAGAAAGATTTGCAAAGCATATTATGGAATGAAAACAGGAAGGTATAAAATAGCATATATGGAATATTCTCTTTATAAAACAAGGTAATTAAAAGCCTATCTTTATGTTTCCTTAAATTTGTATAAATTATATAAAGGAAGTCTGATAAGGTAGGTAAATAATGAGCAGTTTCTTACAGACACAGTGAGCAGTGAGGATGCAGTCAGAGTACGTGGAAGACAGAGTGAAAGGGAGACTTTCATTGTATGTCCTATTCCTTAGAATCTCTGTTGGTAGTTCCCAGTGCCGTGATGGAAACTCTGATCATGGCACAGTGGTTAAGAGGTATGGCTACTAACCAGAAAGGCTGGCAGTTTGAATCTACCAGGCACTCCTTGGAAACCATGTGGGGCAGTTCTGCTTGGTCCTGCCAGGTCACTATCAATTGAAATCGACTCAGTAGCAATTCATTTTTGTTCTGTTTTGTTTTTTGGTTGCCATGATAGTTGATATTCATAGTATCTACTACATTCATCCTTCCTTTATTCTTTTTGGATTTTGAATCCTAGTTCTAAAAGCTTTTTCTTATTTTATCATCTGTCATATAATTTTTTTACAATTAAATATTTGATTCATTTGGAATTTATCATGGCCCATACTGTGATAAACGTGGTTATCCAGTTGTCACAACACCATTTATTGCATAGGTCATTATTTGGTTATTGATCGGAAATATGCTACCTTGTACACATTAAGTTTCCTCAGTGTATGTGAATGTCCCATTCCACTCCATTGGTTTGTCTGTACCTATGTCCCTTGTTTCAGTCACTGAAACTTTCTGCTTTAAAGCTTACAGATGTAGTCTATTCTTACCATTCTTCTCTTTCAGAGATTTTTGTGGCTTTAGAAGAAAAAAATTAGTGTTGTTAGGTGTCATTGCATTAGTTCCAGCTTACAGTGACCCTATGTGCAGCAGGATGAAACGCTGCCTATGTTTGTGCCCATTGTTGGGGCCACTATGTCATATTTTGAGTGCCTTCCAAACCGAAGGGCTCATCTTCTGGGATAATATCAGACAATATTCTGCTGCCATTTGTAAGGCTTTTACTGGCCTTTTTTTCAGAAATAGACTGCCAGGTCCATCTTCCTAGTCTGCGTTAGTCTGCAAGCTCTGCTTACACCTGTACATCGTGAATGACCCTGCTGGCATTTGAAATACCAATGGAATACCTTCCAGAATCACTGCAACATGCAAGCCATCCAATTAAGACAAACTAACAGACATGTGGGAGGTTTTTTCTCCCCCCAATATCAACATTTAGTAGAATCCACTGAGCCACTGTGGCTCCTTAATAGAATCAGCTTGTATAATTTAAAATGTTAGACATTTTCACTGAGGTTGTACTAAATTTACAAATTAGGGAAAATTTGTAATTTCTTAAGATGCTGAGTAGTCCTGTGCCCAGATCTGCCAGGTCTTTCTGTTTACTCAAGTCTTCTCTTTGGTGTGGTGTTTAGATGTGCGGCAGTTTTCCTTATATAGGTATAGCACATTTCTTTTGAGGTTTATGCTAGGTATTTCAACAATTTGTTGCTTTTCAAAATTGTGTAATCATTTACATAGTCATTCAAACTTGTGCTTGCAATATGAAAACTATCAATTTATGTTCTTTTGTGCTCTTCAACCTCTTAGAAAAGTAACAGGAACTTTTAATCTAAGTGTCTTAGAAATTTCCATTCTAAGCTTCATATTGTCTTTAGTAGTTTTATTATTGGTTCTCCTGAGGTTATAAAGTGTATAATTATATTGTCTGCAGATAGTGATAATTCTAGTTTGTCTTTTTTTTCATTTTTCATCTCTAATTTCTTTTTCTTATCTAATAACAATGGTTCATTAAATGATTTTAAAAAAGAAAAAATTCTATAAGGATGAGGCAGTGAAATGAAAGTTATAGCAACAGAGTCTGGATGAAACTCTTAATTGCTTTATAATATACATTATTTTAAATAACTGTTATGGCTACATCAGTGCAATCTACTAGAGATTTTTCTTGATTCACTATTTCTAAGAAATGAGAAATTGTTTTGGTGGTTACAAAATCATTTTCAATGGATCAAGTTGGAGCTTTCCTTGAGGGGCAGCCTACACAAATGAGTATGATTCATCTTAAGTATTTTAAGGGAAGTCACATTAACAAAGTACAGATCTTAGCATTGATCATTTCTTCTTTTCCCAATCCAGATGTGTTGGAAATAATTGAAACAAAATGTGTAATTTGCAATTCTTACCCACCCTTCAGTGTTTACATTCAGTTCTTACATTTGCACGTATCTGTGGTGAGTTTAAGAATGGTTTTGCTCGTAACTATTAACAAGTCTTGTTGAATTGCCCTTTGAAATCTAACCTGAAGTTGGAAAACTAAAAAGAGAGAATGTACTTAGTATTTTTCAAGTTGAAACAAGTGAAGAAAAAATTCAAGCATTTAGTTGCATTATTGAAGAATTCTACAGGCTCAGTGTTAGAACAGCACAGGACACATTAAGAGAAGGTGGAAAAAATACACAGAGTCACTATAACAAAGAGAACTGGGAAATGTTCAAACATTTCAGAAGGCACCGTGTGATCAGGAACCAGTGGTACTGAGGGAATAAGTCCAAGCTGCACTGAAGGTATTGGTGGAAACAGGGCTCCAGAAATTGGCAGAATACCAATTGAGGTATTTTGACAAATGCATTCAACCCTGGAGGTGCCAGGAAGTTGGAAGACAACTACCTGGCCAACTTACTGGAAGAGACTATATGTATGCCTACTCTAAAGAAAGGTGATCCAGTCAAATGCAAAAGTTATTCAACAGTATCATTAGTATCACTCGCAAATGAAATTTTGCTGAAGAGCATTCAAAAGTGACTGCAGTGGTATATTGACAGGGAACTGCTAAAAATTCAGGCCAGATTCAGAAGAGGATGTGAAATGAGGGGTATCATTGCTGATGTCGTATAGATCCTGGCTGAAAGCAGAGAATACCAGAAAAAGGTTTTCTTATGTTTCATTGCTTATGCAAAGGCATTTGACTGTGTGGATCATATCAAATTACGGATAACATCTTGAGGAACGGTAAGTCCAGAACACTTAATTACGCTCATAAGGAACCTATACATCAATCAAGATGCAGTCATTCCAAAAGAAAGAGAGCATACTACTGGTTTCAAGTCAGAAAAGGTGTGTGTGGGGCGGTTATGTTCCTCCATCATACACATTCAATCTGTATACTGAGCAAACAGGCCAATAAGCTGAACTATATGAAGAAGAATGGGGCATAAAATTGGAAGGAAGACTTTTTAACAAGTTGTGATATGCAAATGATACTAACTTGGTTGCTGAAAGTGAAGAGGACTTAAAGTACTTACTGATAAAGATCAAAGACTGCAACCTTCACTATGGATTGCACCTCAATGTAAAGAAAACAAAAATCCTTAGAATTGAACCAATAACCAACATCATGGTAAAAGGATATAAGACTGAAATTGTCAAGGATTCCATTTTATTTGGGTCTATATGGAAGCAGTAATCAAGGAATTAAATAACTTGTTGCGTTGGTCAAATATGCTGCAGAAAACCTCTATAAATTGCTAACAACAGACACATCACCTTGAGGACTAGAGTGTGCCTGATCGAACTCATGATGTTTTCAGTTGCCTTATATGCATGAAAAAGCTGGATGGTAAGTAAGGATGACGGAGAAGAACTGATGCCTTTGAATTGTGAAAACGCAAAGAGTATTGACTGTGTAACAGATGGCCAAAAGAAAGAACAAATCTCTCTTTGAAGATGTACAACCGGCATGTCTCACATAGTTGGGTCATGTCATGAGGAGGGATGAGTCCCTGGAGACGGACATCACACTTGGTTAAGTAGAGGGGCACCAAAAAGAGGAAGATCCTCAATGAGATGTATTGACACAATGGCTGCAACAATGGGCTCAAGTATAACAACTGTAAAGATAGTGCAGGACCAATGTGTGTTTCATTCCATTGTGCATATGATACTTTAGTTCAGAACTTATTCAATGGTACCTAACAACAATAACGTAGTAATAAAGTTATCTGGTGTATTGTGTATTAATATCTGTATCTATAGCAGTATCTAAGACTTCAGTAGCCAGTTGTCGGCTGAGCTTGGCCATAACATACAGCAAAATAAATTAGTAAATAAAATGACAACTAGATTGAATGAATACCAACTACCTAACATTGCCAAACTTAGAGATTATTCATTCAACAAGAAAAAGATTAGTAAAAAATGAAAGTCTAAGGCCTTAATTATCAATTGCAGGATTGCATTTCTGTAATCAAAATATATAAATGGTCTTACTGACACAAACCTACATTATACTTGATAGATGAGGGAGTCCACTGTGGAAAGAAAGACAAGACCTTGAATAATAAAGGTAATTCTCATGGATGTCTATAAAAGTTAAATAGGGCATGATGTCCTCTTAGCCACCATGGGCCAGAAACGTCCCTGCTCTGGTTTGAAGAGTACTTTGCTTTTGAAAAGATTGATTTGCTTTGAACTCCTTAAAGGTCATTCATGGACAAAAATCAAAATCAGTAAACCTGATCAGCCACCACTTGTCTGTCAGTTGGCCATACTGTGTTAGATCTCTTGTCACTCTGATGGTGGAAGCTTTGCTGCTGGTATTTCAAAGACAAGTAGGGCTACCCACTGTGGACAGATTGGAAAGGAGCTTCCAATCTAAAACATAGTGGGAACAAAGGCCTGGAAATCTACTTCTGAATGTTAACTAATAAGAACTTCTGGATCACCACAGTGTTGTCCAGTGTAGTGCTGGAAGATAAACCCCTTAGGCTGGAAGGACTGCACAGTTGTCCCCAACAAAAAGCTCACTGCAGTCAAGTTAATTCTGATTTACAGAGATCCTGTAGATAGAGTGGAACTGTCCTACTGAGTTTCCAAGGAGTGCCTGGCAGATTTGAACTGCCGACCTTCTGGTTAGCAGCTGTAACACCTAACCACTATGCCACCAGGGTTTCCAGAGTTGCAACAGTGGATTCAAATATGGCACCGAAGATGGCACTGACTGGAAAATATTTTGCTCTGTTTACCCATAAGGTCACCATCATGGCAGCTAACAAGGACACTAGCAAAAAATCTAGCCAGCAAACAAGAAAGCTCAATATGGAATTTCTAAGTTGTGAGTTTCAACACACTTGTCCACTCCACTGTGTTTTGTAGCCTGTGTAAGGCGAAGTTGCCACGTGGGGAAACTGATGAATGTATGCTCCTTATTCTGAGCTCCCGTATAAAAACAAGTGACCATGACCTCCCCTAGGCTGATCCAGAGGAAACAGGCTAGAGTATCCCTTCAGTTGTGAAAATCCTCTGGCGTTTGTCATTATAGCCTATTAGGATGAGGGTTCCTTTCTTATCATGTCTACCAACTTGGTGACAGCAAAGCCCTTTCTCAGTATCAGAAAGTTTACATTTTGACCTTGTGTTCAACCAGACTTCCAATGATGAATTAGGGTGAGTTTGGCTAGGTGAAAATGTTACATATCTCTCCTATGCTGAGGATAAAAATTCTGAACGAGAGCCAAAAGACATATGAACAGGATTATGTATACTTGGCTATATATACTTGGAAGAATTTGTAAATCAAGTGGCTGCTGAAGCTTGATTTGCCTGTATCAGTACTGTACAGCATTGGGGTTGTAAATTATTGGATACATAGCCAGTATTTTTTATTGAAAAGACCGCATACTGGCTTGGAAGCATTGGTTGAACTTTACTGTAGTTCTTTCTATAATTAGATTTTTTTTCAGCTTTGCCCCACTTGTGGTTGCTTTTAGCTTAATGCATGAGGGTTTGGCTAAGTTGTACTGTATGCTTTTCAGTGAAACCATCATTTTCACATGTGTCTTGTTGTGCTCCCCAACGTTCAATAAATGGCTAACACCCAAATAAATTCAAAGGCCCAGAGCACACCCATGATAGGGACGAATTTACCAGTAAGAGGATTTTGTTGTGGTTTCATCAAGAGTTACTGAGGTGAGGTAAAGCAATAGCTGCAACCTCAGCAAACAAGTAATAGTAGAATACATAATAGTATTTATGATGGCGTGACCCACTTCTCAACCCATTTAAATCTTGGAAGATATGTAATAAATTTGAGTCTAGTTTATACACTTGGACTATTCATATATACAGTAAAGCTCTTTCATAAAGCTTCTTATCAGGGAAATGTCTTAGTAAGGAAATGGGAAAATTATGGGCATTGAGATAGTACACAAGATTTTTTGCCGACCGTTTTACATTTATATCTCCTTATTTGTAATAAAAGACACAGCTACTGACAATGACACTGCACATGTGTTTAAAGTGCCAAAAAGATGTATATCCTGGGCCACTCTCTGAGCACTGAGAACCCTGTGGCTTCTCCTTATTATGTCATTTTTCTAGTAGAATGACAGTTTGTAAAGTTGAATGACAATTATGATCATCTGGAACCTTCTCATTTATGAATGCTTTAAAACCTGAATTTGACTATGTATTCTGTTAGGTTGTGGGGTCTTGTACATAGAAGGCATTTAAGTGATGATTGGTTGATCAAGACCACTCTCTGCCAAATAATACTAAACGTCACATGCATTTTAGTTGGTAGTTTTTTGATGACTGTATCAGTGTCTTCCTTTGTGATGGATTTATTAAGTTGTCCTACTTCCCCTTGTGATAATTTTGATAGGTGATAAGAATCTATAAATTTCTCCATTTCCTCTAGGTTTTCAAGTCAGTTAAGAGTACAGTCTCTTGTATTCTGTTATGATACTTTTGATTTCACCTGGGTCTGTTGTAACATCCCCCATCTCATTTCTTATTTATCTTATTGATAAATTGCATGAAGAAACTGAAGATGCCTGTCATTGTTCTCCATTTGTGGTTTTCAAGCTGTAGTCTGTGAACCACTTGTCTTGGGGGATGCTAGTTAAAAATGAGAGTTCCAAGGTCATACTCAAGACCCTGGGATTTAGGAGCTTTGGGCCTGGGAGTCTTCATTTTTAACAGCTTTTTTGGTGATACTTCTACCCAGAGGTACTTTGGAAGAAATGCCTTGTGATCTACTTCTGAAAGTAGTTTAAAACCTTGCGGAGCATAGTTCTCCTCTGACACACTTGGAGTTGCCATGAGTCAGAATTAAGTCAACAGCAAGTGTTTAATTTTTGTTTTGTGATTTCATGACTCTTGTAAATTTTGACACCCATGAACCATCAAGTCTTGGATTCCTAAAATAATATTACTAATGACCTAGATGCTTGTGTTCACTTTAGACCACAAAAGAGGAGAGTCTATATGGAGATGATTTTCCATATTAGATTCTGAATTCTTTGCTCAAGTGAATCAAACAGTATTAATCTGGCACATGAATTCTTAAGCTGTGTTTGTACACATCTGAAAAAATACAACAGAAAGCAAGTATTCCCAATGGCAGTTACCTGGTTTTTGAGGGGGTTCTGATCTCGGGGGATGCTTTTTTAAAAAGATTTTTAGTGACAAATTTGGTAGTCAGTGCACAAAGAAATATTTTCAGGTTAATTCACTAAGGCACAGATCTCCAAATGTAATAATAGTGTAGACTGAAACCTTTTATGTATTTTACTGTAAGCAGAAGGAGAAAGTGCACAGGTGGAGGTGTAAAACTCTTAGAAGCAAGTACATCATAAGATGGCATCATAGCACTATTTCTCAAATATGAAAAGCAAAAACAAGGCCCCAGTAAGAAGGTCTGGGGTAGAACAGTTGACTGCATCTGGAATTTAATTTGCTCTGAGAAGGAACTGATACACTGCAGTCTATCTGGTCATGTGAAAAATGGTTAAAAGAACTCTGAATGCTTTGTCTGGAAATGATGAGTTTTAATCTAGAGGTGGGGGAGATGAAGTGGGAGTGAGGACTGAGGGCACAGGAGGGAGACAGGAGTGATAATGTTGGATCTAAGCTGAGAGCCATGCAGAAGTGCTTAAACGAGTGCCGTGAGTAGACAGGTTCTCCTTGTATAGGGTTTGGGGATAAAGAACAGAAGCCAAAAGGTGGAGGGAAAAGGAAAATGGAAAGATGGAAGAACTTTCTAAAAATCAATGAAAGCCTTCCTATAAAATGAGTATAGATTAGTGAGTTCTACATCTTAGCATATATTGAAGCTGAGCCTAGATAAACAACATTCTGGATGCTGTAGGACAGTATTTCTCAAACTTCAGTGGGAAGAACTTTAAAGTTTCCTTGTATACCAGTGGCTTTTTCTAGGAATCATGCTGAAATGCTGAAGCTACTGCCTCTGGAGGTCTGGGCTGAGCCCTGAGGTTCCATGTTTCCAACACAGCTTCCAGGAGAATCGGAAGCTGCTGGCCTGTGGACAATACTTGGAGGAGCTAGGCTGAAAGGTACTTCCCCAAATCTAAGAATCCCTAATACATTTAATCATGACTCTATGACTTGTTGTATGAACATGGAACATTTTTTCTTTCTCTCAGGCCTTCTCATTTTATTAAATGGAAATAATGAGAGTTTTTCCCTTGTGATGATGTTTAGAAAATTAAGTGAAGTAAGGCATGAAAAGCACCCAGATGAGAGTTGGACACATTAAATACTCAATAAATGTGAGCCTTTTTATTGCCATCATATTATTAAACTAAAATGTTATAAAATCTGGTGCCTTTTTTTTATTATGATTAAGTCAGAGTATACAATCCAAGTTAAATTGCATGCCTGCCTATCTGCAGCTCCTTCTGTTCTCCTTGCCCAGTGATAGCACATGCCTCCTTTTCATTCTGTTTATGTCATATCCTCGTAACAGTCTCTTGTCCCTTCTGCTCCACCTTCTCCTTTCCCTTCTAGTAAGAGGCTAGTAGGACAGCATCCTATAGATGCATAGAACCATAAAGTACACACATTATGTGGTCATACTCTTGTCCCCAAGTCCAGTCCATACCTGTCTGAAGAGTTGACCTCAGTAATACTTTCTGGTCAGGGGCAGCAGCAGGTTTTAGAGGCCATGCCCTCAGGGGAACCCCCAGGCTGTTGGACCCTCAGTTGTGGTTTTTCAGTGGAGTTCTTGAAGTGCGCCCCTCTTTTTCTCCTGTTGCCTCTGGGACTCAACATAGTGTGCCCATCATGGCTGTCTTTGGTGGTGGCTTGGCACCATCTGGTTTTTTCCAGTCACATGTTGATACAGATACTCATTCACATGGGTCCTTCTGTCTCCTGGGCTCTTTCCCTTGTGTCTTTGTTGTCCTTGGTGGTTATCTATTTCCGATGAGTTGGGACCATTTAGTGTACCACAGATGGTAGCTTGCTACCTTTTAAGACCCCGGACGTCACTCACCAGTATGAGGTGCTGAAAACTCTCTTAGCCATAGGCTAGTTTACGCCAATTGGCTTCAGTGTCCCCTGAGAGCATGGTCCTCAGACCCCACCCCTGCTACTCAATCGTTGCAATATTGAGTTGAAATTGAAAGAGTTTTTAGTTTATGTTGAAGTTCAGTTGTTGATCTTCTTTGTACTGTGTACTGTCACTGCTTTCACGCAACTGAATTTCTATTGACTTGTCTAATCTCCAGCCTTCTCCCTCACTCCATTTGTCAAAAGAGTCTTTTCTTGCAATTGTCAAAAGAGTCTTTTCTTCTGTACATTAATTTATTTTTAAGTCATTATAGTAGGAGTCTCATATAACATTCATCCTTGTGCCGTTGACTGATTTCACTCAGTATAGTGTCTTCCAGTTGAAACCAGGTTATGAGATGCTTCCTGAAATCATTTTTCTTAATTATTGGTTAGTCTTCCATTGAGTAGATATACCATAGTTTGTTTATCCATTCATCTGTTGTTGGGCATCTGGGTTAATTCTGTCTTTTAGCTATTGTGGACTGTGGTGCAATAAACATTCAGGCACATGTATCTGTTTGTGTGACTGCCATTGATTTTGTAGGGTGTATTCCAAGCTTTGGGATTAACTGGGTCAAATGGTGTATCTGTTTCCAGCTTTTTAAGGAAGTGTCAGCTTGCTTTCCAAATAGGTTGTACCATTTTGCAGTCCCAACCTGCACTGTAGAAGAGTTCTGATCTCTCCACAGCCTCTCTAGCATTTGTTGTTTTGTATGTTTCAGATCATGGCCCACCTTGTTGGGGTGAGATGGTATCTCATTGTAGTTTTGATTTGGATTACTCTGATAACTAATGGTTGCGAGCATGTACTCTTGTGTCTTTTGGCTGCCTGGATGTCCTCTCTAGTGAAGTGTCTGCCCGTCTCCTTTGCCTGTTGTTTAATTGGGTTATTTATCTTTTCCTAGCTGATATTTTGCAGTACCTTGCAGATTATGGAGATCAGGTGTTGGTCTGACATGTAGTTGCCAAATAGGTGGTCTCTTAATTCTTTTGATGAAATCTTTGGATGAGCAAAAGTGTTTGATTCTTAGTAGTTCTCATTTATCTATTTTCTGTTGATTATGCTTTGTCACATTTTGAAGTCTGTCTAAGCTATGTATTAAAGCTTCCATTGTTGACCCTATTTTTTCTTGTGCAGTCTTTATCATTTTAGGCTTGATATTTAATCTTTTATCCAATTTGAGTTAGTTTTTGTGTAGCTTTTTTTTTTTCTGATTTTCATCGTAGCTGGTGTAACTACATTGTGTTGACTGTGTGCAGTGAGCCATGATGACATTGTTTAGACTGCTCATCACCAGATGCAGCCTGAAGTCATTTCTAGAGGTTGCTGGAATTCCATCTCTTCCTCCTAAGCCTGACAGTCCCACGATGTAGATCTATCCTCCTTTTACAGCTGATCCTGGAAGTCAAAGATGTCTTTCATGAGTTGATAACTTAGCTATAGGCTTCCAAGAAAAAGAGATTTGCATCATCCTTTGGGCTTCATATGTCCCTCTGGGCTTGAAGTTAACCATCATGCTGTCCTTGGCCTCTGACTTCTGGCTAAAGCGCTGCTCCCAATTATGACAAAATTTTGCCATAATGTACATCTCCACATAAAGGGCTAGGAATGGTAGCTAATGGCTTAATGGAAATATCTGATTTTTTCAAAAAATTATTTTTGGTCTCCAATAAAATGCCTAGCTTTACTCCCCCCAGATGCTTTAGATAATGAAGAAAAGAGCTTAACTTTTAAATGAACCTTTCAAATTCATTTAACATCTCACTCATGGCCAATTTTAATGTAAAAAAAAATTTTTTTTAACAAAGGGTATCTATTGAGCTAGGATGAACATACAGTAAATCACCAAATATTTATGAAACTGCTACCATGAGGTCAATATTTAATGCTAAAAAGTATCATGAGGAGTATAACAGAAAGTCTAAGAAATAGGGGCTTAACACTTAGCTAAGAGACTCAGATTCACAGATGAAAGAATTAGAGACAATTCAGTATTGAGATGGAGAGAGCTACTTTTGGGTACAACAGATGACACAGCGCCTCCCCCTCCTTTGTCCTCTTCCTCCCATGTCCGCCCCCTACAGAACTCTCATTCACTTTTCTTTACTCTCTGTTTTTTCCCATAACATTTCTGGCATACTTAAAAGTTATTTATCTATTACATTTATTGTTTGCTGCTATCTTTCTTCTGAGAATTGAAAACCACAATTGGATGCAATCTTTGCTTATTTTGTTTATTGATGTGTCACAAGTTCCTAGAACAGGATGTAGAAGCACTCATTGAAAACCTATTGCCTTTGAGTCAGTTCTGACTCTTAGTGACTCTGTAAGACAATGTAGAACTGCCCCATAGGGTTTCCAAAGATGAGCTGGCAAATTTGAATTGACAACCTTTTGATTAGTGGCTGAGATCTTAACTATTGTGTCATAGGGGAAGCACTGCACCATTTAATAAATAAGCCTTAAATGGAGGGACTTATTAAGAGACTAATACTGAATTTAATCCTATTATTCACAGTACACAGACCTTCTGTGTTCCTAAGTAAGAATGTACTTTTCTTATTTCACAATCATTTAATCAAATATCCTTTGATATTTAAACACTCATTAAAAGAAGTGAGCAGAACATGTGACTACCTGTCCCCATTGCCATTGTTGATTTCAACTCATAGTGACCTTATAGAACACAGTAGAACTGCTCCATAGGGTTTCCAAAAAGCTCTTGGAGAATTTGAACTGCCTGCCTTGTGGTTAGCAGCTGTAGCTCTTAACCATCATACCACCAGAGTTTCCCTGCAACTGACTAGCTTATATGAACTATACTTGTTTTCTATTCTCTGGAATAAATACCCAGGATTGTATCCTTTTTCTTTTGACTCCTAAAAGTTAATATGACTCAGTAGTTTAAAGTAGTGGGAATAAATAATAGATCATTATTATACTGCCATTCAAAAAAGAAATGGAATCTACAATAATTCCATTATACAAATAGGAGTAGAGTTGAAGGAATACCAGTCTGAATTTCTGGAGACTCAGTTCCGAGTCCTGCCTCTAACTAGCCTTTCAGACTGATAATGTCTTTTGGTCTTATAATTTCAATTGAAGCATGAAATGATATTTAAATGATAAGCATATAATATTTAGCTTTGACGTCTAACTTTTTGCAGCATCAACTCCATTTTGTCCCACCTTCTTCACAATCTCCTCTGCTATTAATGGCTCAGGTTTAACAGTTTGAAAGAGACATAAAAGGAGGATAATAATGTCTAGTAAGAGTCATTATTGTTACTGTAATAACCAGGCCGATAGATATAAATTAGGTAAATAAATGCCCCACAGAATCAGATGTCTGGCAATTTCAACCTGATTCTCTTTCCCCACCCTCCAAACCCCCGAAATTCAAAAACTGAGAGTAAAACTCACTGTCATCAAGTGAATTATGACTCCTAGCAATCCTGTAAGGTATTCAAGGCTGTAGTCTCTGTAGAAACAGATTGTCATAACCTTCACTCTCAGAATCGGGGATGGTTTAGAGCTGCTGAGTCTGGGTTAGCAGTCAATCACTGTCCATACCCAAAGCAATAAACCCACCGTCATTGAGTCAGTGCCAAACGGATAGTGACTCTATAGGACAGAGTAGAGCTGCCCACGGAGTTGCCAAGGAGCGCCTGGTGATTTGAACTGCCAGTCTTTTATTTAGTAGCTGTAGCACTTATCCACTACTCCACCCAAGTTTCTTCAATCGCTGTAACCGCTGCTAACTAAATTTTTCCCCTGTGCCTAGTAGGTGTCTTTAGACTCTTACTCAGGCTCTATTTACTCTTATTTTACATTCAGTTCCTAGATGCTTGAATCTGTTTTTTCCAGCCTAGAATATTAGAAGCAGCACATTTTCATATGAAGTGGATCTCTGGAGGCACATTTATTGTTAGAATAGATAAGTTAAGGCTCTCAGCTGGGACTTGAAGAGAAGCCAAACTTCAGTTTGAAGATCAGTTATTGTATACACACTTTACTAACACGACTGTGTTATAGTAATTTTGAGCATACTTTTCCAGTGATGGTCCTGACATCTCAAGAGTAGATCATACTGATCACTTTGTATAAGCAATCAGAGGAAATACTTAGCACTTGCTGGAAGGATTCTCATTAGAAAAGTTAATATTTAAGTACTTGTGTTTGACTCCAGAAGAGAAAGGAGATAACTATGAATTCCTAAAAATTAAACACTTATGCTCATCCAAAGACTTCACCAAAAGAATCAAAAGAGAATCTATAGACTGGGGAAAAATTATAGTTGTGACAAGTCCATTCAGCATCTAATCTCTAAAATCTACAAGCAATGCAGTAACAACAAAAGGCAAATAACCCGGTTGAAAAATGGGCAAAGGATCTGAACAAGCACTTCATCAAAGAAGACATTCAGGTGGCTGACATACGTGAGGAAATGCTCACAATCATTTGTCATTAGAGAAACCAAATCAAGACTGCAGTGAGACACCGTCTTACTTCATAAGACTGGCATTAATCCAAAAAACCCCAAGTATTAAATGTTGGAGAGGCTCTGAAGAGAATGGGACAGTTATAAACTGCTGGTGGGAGTGTAAAATCGTATAACTACTTTGGAAATTGATTTGATGCTTCCTTAAGAAAGCTAGAAATAGAAATACCGTGTGATCCAGCAATCCCATTCTGGGACTGTATCCTAGAGAAAGAAGAGCTATCCCATAAGTAGATGTGTACACACTAATGTTTATGCCAGCACTGTCCACAAGAGTAAAAAGATAGAATCAACCTAGGTACCCATCAGTGGATGAATGGATAAAGAAATTATGTTATAGTCACACAGTGGAATACTATGCAGTAAAAAAGAACAGTAGTGAATTTGTGAAATATTACATAACATGATGGAATCTAGAAAGCATTACACTCAGTGAAATTAGCTGTAAAATGAGACCACTATTACAAGAACTGAAGGAAAGGTTTAAACACAGAAGAAAATATTATTTGATAGTTGCAAGGGTGGGAAGGGAAGTGAGGTGAATGAAGAACATCAAAGAGAAGGAAAATATGAGCTCAAGAGACAGAAGGGCCACATAAAACAGAGACTACGTTAGCACGGGACTAGAATAACTAGGTAGTGCCTGGCTACCGCCAGTGACTCCCCTGACTGGGAACTCAGCAGAGTCCCTGATGTAGGGGAACAAATGTGGGGTGCAGAACTCACTCTCTTAAAAAGACCAGACTTGGTGGTGTGATTGATTGGAGGGTCTGCAGAAGACAGAGCTAGTTCTGGCTAACAGAGTCTCCCTAACAGTCTGTGAATTCTGTTAGCTCAGATCTGAAAGTGTACTGAAGCAACTCCTCTGACAGAGATTGAAGTGGTCTTTAAGACTTAGTGATACTGGTGAAGAGTGTGCTTCTTGGCTTAAGTAGATACATGAGACTAACTTCCTTTTTGGAGGTGAGAATGCAGAGGGGAACAGGAACTGGTTGAATGGACAAGGGAAATACAGGATGGAAAGGAGGAATGTGCTGTCACAGTGTGAGGAGAGCAACTACAGTCATGTAGTGGTGAGTGTGTAAGTTTTTGTATGTCAGACTGCTTGAATTGTAAACTTGCACTTAAAGCAAAATGAAATATTTTTTAAAAAGAAGAAAAATCACGTCTGAGGTACGTGGAAAAATTCGCTTATACAAAGCTTATATGATGTTTCATAATGAGATAATACCATGTTGTTTCTCTTTAGGTTTCTTTGGTATTTATTAATAAATACATTTTTGGAATTCCTCTTGTATCAACATGTTTCCTCTTAATACTCACTATTTATTGAGCAGTGTGAAATGTGCAGTGTAAAGTATAAATCCAGATTTTAAATAACTTAGATGTCAAATAAAATAGGAGTATTTGACAGCTCAAATAAGAAGGCATGATTTAGATCAGGAGTTCTGGAGGTAGTTAAATGTGTGCTATACACCCATAGTTACTAGATGTGTGATCTTAGGCAAGTTCCTTAAATATCTCTAATCCTCAAATTACTCATCTGTAAAGTCCAGAAACTGCCATCAAGTTGATTCCAACTCATTGCAACCCAATAGGTGAGGGTAGAACTGCCCTATAGAGTGCCTGGCAGATTTGAACTGCCAACCTTTTGGTCAGTAGAGAGAGCTCTTAACCACTATGCCACAAAAGGATCCTAAAATCCGTAGATAGAGATATTGTGAAGATTACATAAAATATGTGTGACAAGTACTTAGATTTACAGCAAGGAATGCCCATAATAGACAGGTATTTGGTGAACATTTGAGTAAACTGCCTGACCTTGGGGAAATTCTCCATGAGCTTCTGTTGCTTCATCTGTAAAATGCAAAAAAAGTAATACATAAATTCATAGAGTAGGTCTCAGAAATACATGAAATAACTTATATGATGGGCTTATGTACATGGGACATAATGCTGTCCAAGCTACAGTGCATTCTTTGTCTCCCTAGAATAGAGTAAAAATCGAATACTTTGTACCCATTGTTGTTGTTGCTGTTGGGTGCCACTGAGTCTGTTGCAACTCATAGCAACCCTGTGTAGAGCAGAAGGAAACACTGCCCTGTCCTTCTCTATCCCCATAATCACTGCTATGTCTCAGCCCAATTTGGCAGCCACTCTGTCAATTCCATGTCATCGAGAATCTTTTCTTAGATGACTCTCTTAGTTTTCTAGTGCTGCCTTAACAGAAATTGTGGTGGCTTTAAAAGAGAAATTTTATTTGTTACAGTCCAGTAAGCTACAAATCCAAATGCAACATGAGAAAGTATCACAGTCTGGTAGGCTGAGTCCAAGTTCAATATGAGAGCATCTTGGAGCAGGAACCTCAGGTCCAAAGAATACATTCTGCTCGCAGTGCTGCTTGGGGGGTGTTAGGTTCCCAAATCTCAGTTTGTCTCCCTTTCTTTACTATTCCAAGAGGCTGTCCAAGATACAGTGCATTCTTGTCTGCCTTCTAGTTAGTGAATACCCCTCACTTCCCTTCCCATCCTTGTAACCATCAAAGAATGTTTTCTTCTGTGTTTAAATCTTTCCTTCAGTTCTTGAAATAGTGATCTCATCTTATAGCTGACTAATTTCACTCAGTGTAATGCCATCCAGATTCCATAATGTTATGTGATACTTTCACAAATTCACTATTGTTGTTTATTATTGCATAGTATTCCATTGTGTGACTATATTGTAATTTGTTTATCCGTTCATCCACTGATGGGTACTGATGTTGATTCCATCTTTTTTGCAATTGTGGACAGTGCTGGAAGGAACATTAGTGTGCATACATTAAGTCCTGCTCCACCTACTCATCTGCAACCCACAGAAGCAGGAATTCCAACATGGAGGAGGAATGTCACACAGCACCAGAAACTGTGGCCTAGCCAAATGGCTATACAGATATTTTGGGGAACACAATTCAGTCCATGACAGTGACCTTCCAGTTTAGCAACCATGATGTCATTCTTCAGGAACTGAAATCTCATGGTAACATGTTCAAAATACATGAGACAAAGTCTTGCCATTCTTAGCTCTAAGGAGCATTCTGGCTATATTTGCAAGACAGACCTGTTTGCTTTTCTGGCAGTCCATAGCGTATTCAATATTCTTTACCAACACCATAATTCATCTTTTGTTTTCCAGTTTTCCTTGTTCATTGTCCAGCTTTTGCATGCATATCAAGCAATTGAAAAATATCATGGCTTTGGTCAAGTGCCCTTTAGTCTACAGAGTGACATCTTTGGTTTTTAACACATTGAAGAGGTCTTATGCAGCAGATTTGCTCAATGTAATTTGCCATTGATTTCTTGACTACTGGTTCCATGGATGTTGATTGCGGATAACCAAGTAAAATAAAATCCATGACAATTTAAATATTTTTTTCTGCTTATCATGATGGTGCTTATTGGTCCGGTTGTATTTCTGTTTTCTTTCTGTTGAGGTATAATCCATACTGAAGACTGTGGTCTATGATCTTCGTCAGTAAGTGCTTCAAGTCCTCTTTGCTTTCAGCAAGCAAGCTTGTATCATCTGTATTTGACAGATAGTTAATGAATTCTGATGTTCTTCTTAACATAGTTTGGCTTCTTAGATTATTTTTTCAGCATACAGATTGAATAAGTATTGTGAGATGCAACCCTGGTACATATTTTCTGATTTTAAACCATTCTGTATCCTTGTCTCCTATTAGAAGGACTGCATCTTGGTAAAAGTACAGGTTCTGCATAAGCACAGTTTAATACCCATTAGCAGTATTATTTTTTGCAATAACTGAAGAACAAATTCCAAGGTTTGTGGCACAATGGGAGTGCAGGAAAAGAGGAGACTAATGTGTTGTGGGAGTCAAAAGGGAAGGTTTTATCTAGAAGGTGTAACACTGAACTATATAGTTAGGTAACTGCGAACAGGCATGGTGGACCCAGCCCTTCTGTCTGTTCTCATAGCCCACTGTCAGCCAATGCCTTGGGTCAAACTGAAACACATGGTACCAGGCAGCAGTGCCTGTAGAGTAAAGGGAGTGTCCTCATAAGGAAGAGCTGATGTCAGGTCCACCAGTGGCCTTTGCACTCTCGGCAAAGGGCAGCAAAGCATGAAATATTATCTTGCTTCTGTGAACATTACCCATAAAAAGGAATTCCTTTGTTTCCTTGGTATTCCTCTGCTGTATTTATATAGGGCCTGGTGATCTGCATCTGTAAATATTATGGTCAAGAAAACCAACTGTGCTCTGTAGAACCAGGAGTTGCGATGAGTCAGAATCAACTAATAATGTAGCAACGAGTTTGTAGTTATATAGTTCACGCTTTTTTTTTTTTTTTTGCTGTTGTTGTTTCCAGCTGAATACAAAAAGTATCTTCAAATAGATGCAAGAGGTCTAGGATTTCTTTTCTTTCCAAATTAAAAATAGTGTTATTTTTCTTTTGATTACATAAATGACACATGCTCATTGTAATTAAGTCAAGCAATAGAGAAAATCTGCAGAGAAAGTAAAGATCTTTGGAAATTCCCCTTATGAATTACTTCAAAAGAAGATGCAGAGGCCCTGGGTTCATGCAAAAATCAATGACAATTGACTTTGATCCTGTACAGCTGCCAATTTAATATAGCTGAGATACAAGTCTGGTCATGCCATTCTCCTGATTAAACTCTATTTATATTGCTCAGCTTTTACAAGACAGCCTTAATCCTGAGCATAGTATTTAAGGGCCTTCAGGACTGAATTCTCATCTAACTCGTAATTTCCCAACATTCTTCCATCGTGAATTCTATGTTCTGGTCATAGAGAAAAACTTCGAATTCCCCAGATGTACATATCATTCCTATAAAGTATTGTTCATTTTTGAGTTTTATGTGATGCAAAATGAACCTAATAAGAAGCTCACTATCAATGTATAGAAATGCTGGACAAAATGTAATTTTAAAGTCACTTTAATGCACACCAAGCTTTCAGAAAAGAAGACCGTATCCCCAGAAACCATTTTGCTAAGTGAGATAAACCAGAAACAAAATGACTAATGTATTATGCTGTTTATATGAAATATCTAGAAAAGGTAAGTGCATTGGGACAGGAAACAGGTCGAGGTTAAAATATCCTCATTGTCCTAGTTTTTAACCTTGTTGGAAATCACATGGGTGTTTGTTTGACTGTTATTTAGAAACTGTGTATGTATGTATATCTGTACATCTTTAGGTATGTTTACATTATAGTAAAACGAACCTGTTGTCATTGAGTCAGTTCAGACTTATGAAGACCCTCTAGGACAGAGTAGAAATAAATGGCCCAGAGGATATCCAAAGCTACAGCCTGTATGGGGGCAGGCTACCTTGTCTTTATCATGTGGAGTGGCTGGTAGGTCCATACTCCTGGGCCTTCAGTTGCCAGCTGAATTCTTAATGACTGCACCTCCAGAGCTCCTTTTGAAGAAGATGGAGAAGGAGAAATTTTCACTAATAGATTTAGAGGTTTCATATACACTGTTGCCTATCTGGTGATTCTTACCTTAAAGTTCTGTTGATTATACCTTCTGTAGCTCCTTTCTTCTCACAGAATTCCACTGCGTTCTGCACTTACCTCCATCAAAGCGTTTATCATCGTTTGTCATAACTGCGTTGAAACATCTTGTTAATTCTCTGTCTTATTCACGGTGTTGTGAGCTGTAGACCATGTGGCTATGTTTGTACACACAGAGAGAAGCACAGTGCCTGGCACCTAACAAGCAGTTACCAAACTAAACCAAACCAAACATGTTGCTGTTGAGTCAGTTTCAACTCACTGTGACCCTGTAGGACAGAGCAGAACTGCCTGGAGAGTTTCCAAGGAGATCCTGGTGCATTCGAACTGCCAAACTTTTCGTTAGCAGCCAAACTCTTCACCACTAAACCACCAGGGTTTTCAGGAAGCTGTTAGTGAATCTCGACTCCATGCTCAATTAGGTTGCCATTACTATTCCGTGGTGAGGTGAGCGTATGATTTTTATTAGATTTCTTACCTGGTCTTCAGGCTTTGGCAGAGGATATTGAGGTTTGGTCACTGTTTATGTCCTAACACTGAAGTTTAGTTTTCAAGCCATTCCTTAATGTAGCTATTTGTAAGTGCCCTGTGTTTTTTTTTCTAATACTGAATATAGTTGTGCAAAACACATGCATCATAGCATTTTTTCCAGCTGAAAAAAAAACCTTAGATTCTGTCCATTCCACCCACACTTTTACAGATGAGGAAGCAGAGACCCAGGGCACTCAGACAGATATTTCATTTAAAAATATTTCCAATTATATTTTATCTATTGCACAATATTTCTACTTCCTGACATTTATGAAATTAAACAAATTGAAATCTCCTTAAAGTGATGATTTATAATTCTGACATTGAAAAGAGCCAGGAAGATGATAATAAACCAAAGAGTATGTAGAAGCTAAAAGGATAATAAAACACATGATGTGAAAGTATTTATAGCACGCTATTTTTACTCACCCTACTCCCTTCATCTTGCTGTACAGTGTACACCTATTTCATTACAAGTTATTTGGAAATGGAGGGATATAGACTTGGGGTCTGTACAAGAGAATTTCAGCTCATACTCTCAAAATGTAAATAAAATTAATCTGTTGAGCAAGGTGTCCTAACAGTTGTTTATGTTTAGCAAAGAGTTAAACAACCTTTTGATTGCAGTTGCTTCTTTCATTGAAGAAAAATTTCAGAATATCATTATTTATTTCCTTTTGAAACCTTACCGGGTGAAACTATGATTCTAATTCTGTGTATCTTGGCAAACAGGAGACTTTGACGTTGACTTTGCAAGTTATGCATTCCATTTGAGTTCTTTTACATTATGAGAAGACTCACTATTTGCTTATACAATAATAATCCCCTCCATACTTCCTACCCTCCTTATTTTTCTTATGTAATTACAGCTTACCTATTAAAAATTTTCAGTTAATGCCACAGTCAATATACTTCTTCTTTAAGGTGATGTTCTTTAGAGGAAACCTTCTTATGATAATGTAAATAGTCATCTAATTATTTTAAACAGAAAAAGAAGTAACGATTTAATTATTTCAGACCATTTAATAAATGAAAGTGTTGCATACATAAGGCAGTATTGCCATCACTATATTGCTGTAGCTGAGAAATCCAATGAAGCTATAAAATTTAAACATTTTAACAAATAGAGCTATTGAAAATTACATAGAGAGCTTCAAATTGCACAGTCAAAGGAATTTGTAGAGTAAAAATAGTTGATCAAAATAAGCCCAGAATAATAATGTCTGGAAAGAGGCCTGGTGGTGCAATGGTTAGACATATTTGGTTGCCAACTGAAAGGCTAATGGTTCAGACCTACCCAGCAGCTGCATGGGAGAAAGACCTGTTAATCTTCTCCCATGAAGATTACAGCCTAGCAACCCTCAAGGGGCAGTTGCCATGAGTCAAAATTAACTCTATGGTGTGTAACAACAATTGTGTGTGGCTATGAATAATAGCTGTAATTTGGTAAAAATTTGAACGCAACAGGAATTCATCTTCTCACCCAAAAAATAAGAGGCAGAAAGTCTCCTTGCTTCAGTGGAGGACAACGGCAGTTCATCACTGCATAAACTTTGAGTCATTTTGTCTTCTAGGGGAACTGATATTTTGTACTTCTTACTGCTGTATTGAAGAATGGAAAGTTTAGAAATTTTATTTCATGTTTAAAAACAAATCCCTATCATATTGAGAATGTTAGTTGAAAAGAACACCTGTCATAAACACAGTAATAACTGGCTGATGGTGATATGAAATTAAAAATAAAAGAACATGTAGGCACACTTGGGTGGAATACTGTGGTTCTATTTTTCTCCAAGTTGTGTAAAAGTCTGTGCGGAGTATATAATAAACAGGGAAGCGTAAATGATTTTAATCTCTTTTCTCTCCTCAACAAGCAAAAATTTTCTATTGACTTATCAGCATAGTAGCAAACATACAAAGATGGTAAAAAACCAAATTGTATTAGTCCATATTGAATATATGTTTGATTTTGTTTGTAATTTCATCTTGATTTTTGAAATCACTTGTGTGAAGTCAGGGAGTAAAGAAAACCACAGTTAGAAACATGGTCTTGGCTTTCTGCAAAAGGATTCAAAAGTAAAACAAAAGGAAAGGTGGGGCATATTCAGTAAGCCTGGGGTCCAGCACTGGTGTCCTGACAGCAAGAGGGACCCCTGGTTTGGAAGATCAGAATAGATAGAATATTTCTTTCCTCTCACACTTTCACAGAATGTCAGCAGAGGATTACTACTTTGGATGATGTGCAAAATATGCAAAATTAAAAGGTGGATGATAGGAAGTCCATCATTTATAGTTTTATTTAACAAGCTTTGACTGAATTACTGATTCTTAAAATGTATTGTTGTTGACCTATTACTGTTTTGGCTCACAAGTTCATTTTACAGTAAATGCATGAATAATGTATTTTCATGCTTAATAATAGTAAGTTACACTTAAAGCAAATTTTACCTTTCAACGGTTAAACTTATTTGTGTTTTAGCCTTATTGATGCTTAAGGATTTCAAATAATATTTCAAGACCCATGGACTGTACACAACTTACAATCTTTTTAGGTTTTGAATAAAGAGACATTTCCTGTCAGCTCATCCTCAGTGGTGTAGCTTCTCTGTGCTGTCCTTGGCACACAAACCCACCTCAGAGGAAGAGAGCACTCAGCTGCTCTAGGTGGCTGACAGTAGTGGCCTTTCATTTGTTTGTTTTTCCACATATCCCCCCTTGCTTCCTTCTAGGGTCTTTAGAACTTTTTCTCATTTTCTCACATGCTGCTCAGCATACATCAGCCTATAGAAACCACTGTGCAATGATTTTCAAACTCTTCTAATTGGCTTTTCTATGTGTTTTTGACTCCTTTACAAGACGAAAGTTGACATAACTCAAGTGGTAAAAAGCAGAACTGATTTATACTGGTGAACAAACCGTTTCAGTATAAATAAGGTGCCAGTGATGGGGGACTGGAAGAGTTAGGCTTGTGGCTTCTCAGATTTTCCTTTTGTTCCCTGCTCTCCCTGCAGATGTAACACAGGAGCTTAAAACTGAGATTCTTGTGAAGGGTGTGGTACAGGGACTTTGTATCCTTTGGTCCAAGAAGACACATGAACAGATAGGGTTCCGTTTAGAGTAATTAGAGTAAGTAGCTAATTAAAGGCTTCTTGGCACCTAAGCCTGAGGAACAGGCTGAAATGGCTCTGCTGTTCTCAGGCTTAAAGTACGGCCAATGAGAACAGCTCAGACAATTTTTGATGCTAGAAAGATGACCACATTGGGTTCTATTTAGGTCTCAGACCTAAAACCACTTGCTTAATAGATTAAGCAAGACTTCATAGCAATAGTTCTTTTTGGTTGAGTGAATGTAGCCTGTACCTAGGGACGTGAATTTCTTCCAAGCCTTCTAGAAATTGTATTTTTCCTAAGTAATATTGAACAAGTTGGTAATTCCATAGTCATTTTAATTTATGGACGATATTTATACCCTAGATGATTAAGATCAGTTTCTTTAGCTTTGAATTTAAGACCTTCAACATTTGTTTTGCTCCTACAGAACTTGGTAAACTTTCATGGAAACCAATAATTGAGTTAAGACCACTGAGTTATGTAGCATGGCTGATGATTTTACACAAGGTACTATGAAGTTGGAAGAGCCAATGCCTTTGAAATTTGTGATTGGTCCTAACTCTGAATAAATGCAAACACTGTGTACAGAAGGGAAGAGGCAAATCCTAAGTGGAAAATTCTTCCTGTCTGGCATCATGTCTGTTTTTGATTATTTGCTGATTCTTTTGCACTCATTTCTGCAGACCTTGGTGGCATAGTGGTTAAGTGTTATGGCTGTTAAACATAAGGCCAGCAGTTCAAATCTACCAGGCACTCCTTGGAAACTCTGTGGGACAGTTCTACTCTGTCTTTAGGGTCTCTATGGTTGCCATAGTGAAAGCAAGTTTGTTCTGTCACTGCAGTCAGATTCAGAGACAAACAAAAAAAGGTTCAAAATACATGTTATTAGCAGTCAAGCATGCAAGCCTGGGAAACAGTGAGAATAGCATCTCCAAGACTGTCCCACTTGGTCTACAATTCAAGCAGTGTCTATAGCCAGATTACAAAAGGGGTTTGGATGAGAAAGAACAGGGAGACACAAGATCCTGTTACATCTTATCAAAGAATGTAAATTATCCAAAATCATTACCTCCCTGAAGTTTTAGAAATAACCAATTCATTAGCCCATAGACAGAGAAAGGAATGCAAGTCTGTTGATCAGGTTCAATGATCTAGGTGACCCTAATGCACTGACACTATGAGTGAGAATCTACTCGATGGCAGAGGGTTTTCTACAGACTTTATGCTGCCTGTTGTCATTCCGTTTACCACATCACTTGCTCCCATGCTGGTTGATGTATGGTCCAAACTAGCTCTGCAGAGGTGAGCTGGATAGTTAGCAAAGAAATGAAAGGCAAAAAGAGAAGAGAACTACCAATAATAGATTTTTTTCTCCTTAATCAACTTAACTTTAATGTTTCCAGTTAACATAGAATGCCAGGGTTTTTCCACAAAGGATATCAAGTCTTCAGACTGAATATGATCTTTCTAGAAGAAAACAAGTTCTAAGGGAAAACTGTCAGTGAGAGATGAAGAATGAAGATGAGATGCACAGGCTGGGAAACTCTGTCTTCTCCCTTACTCCTTGAAAAAGAGGTAGACTGGTGAATTTTTCCAAGTCCCAACTGGTGTATAATACTAAATGAAATTCCATTCTGAGGCTGGAATCTGTAACTGTGCTTAAAAGTGGTCTTGTCCCCTTTAGTAAAGGCACTATCACAATAGTAGGATGGCTGTGTTGAATGGACCCTTAAGTTAGTGACAGCACCATTTACAAGGTTGGGCTCCAAACAGGAAGCAGTACCAGCCATGGTGTGGTCCAAGGCATCATAATTGCTTGGTACCAAAGACATACTGTGAACATTACCTGAAAGAGTTGCCAAGACAGTAGTGTCACAATAGCACATTATTTTGATGCAAATGGAGTGGTTGTTGACAGGGTTAATTGATTAAGGAGATTTGTGACAGGGCTTCAAGCCAGTTTTTTCCAGTTCAGACCCCTGCTGAGAAGTTGTAGTTCTCCAGTTCCCAGTTAGTGCTGCCACTGGTTAGGGACCAATTTTGAGGACTACTAGTAGATTAGTGGTTCTCAAAATTTATTATGCATAGCCTTCGGGTCTTGTTAAACTGTAGATTCTGATTCAGTGTATATGAGGTAAAAATACAAGTTCTCAGTGTATATGAGGTAGAAATGCAAGTTATCTGCAAGGGTTTGAATTGAGATGAGTCAATTCAAAGCTCTCGTTTGTGAGTGCTTGTCCAATCCCATCCCAACCTAGTCTGCTCTCCTTGCATCCTGTTACCCAATGAGATACCAGAGATCAAAGGTAGTAAAGATAAATCGGGTTCTAGTATTTAAAACAGTGGGGATTTATCTGCAAGAAAGTCTTTGTTTTATCTCTTTATATTGCCCCCCCCCCGAAAAAACCCACATATTCTCAATTATCTTACTCAGTACTGGAGGCTTCTCTTCCACATGCTAGTTACTTAATTTTTGTAGGGTTGACGGCAGTGGTTATTCAGTGGTACCAGCCAGGCTTTCCATGCAGGAGACCCTCATTCATTATCCTCCCAGCCAAAGTACCATGTGTGTAGCTCCACCCCCCCCCCATCATTAGGGGCTTGTGTGATGAACAGATATCAGGAAAGCTTCCAGACAAAGACAGACTAGGGAGAAAGGACTGGAGATTGACTTTAAAAAAAAATCAGCCAGTGAAAATAGTTGGATTCCATTGTTCATGGGATTGCATCCTGAGTTAATGACAACTAACAACAACAGAAATTTTTGTAGAGGGAGGCAGTATATTGTTGTGGTTATGTACATAAGCTCTTGGGTCTGAAGGTCTGGGTTCAAATCACAAATCTGTCACTAACTCTCTGACTTTGGGTGTATTGCATAAGTTTACAAGTCTTGGGTTTGTCGTTTGTTAAATAATGATAATACCAGTACCGACCTCACAAAAATGTTGTGATAATTCAATGTAATGAGATATGTAAGGGCTCACCATGGCAAATGTCAGCTAAAGTTATGCTGTTGTCTGTATCTCTTGTGTGTTACCAAACTCATGTTATTCTATTTGTCTTTTGTCTTGGCTACTGGTTGTTAAGTGGGAAGAAGAGAAAGTTAGGCTATGCTGAGTGTGGCAAAAAGTATTTATTTATTGGTAGTTTCCTCTGTGCTAGCAGCGCAGTAGATCTGTGGAACTAAATAAGAGCTGTTGTTGTTAGCTGCCATTAGGTTGATCCCAACTCACAGAAACCTCTTGTGTGCAAAGGAGAACTGTCTCAGAATTTTCAAGGTTGTTACCTCCTAAAAGTAGATCAGCAAGCCTATCTTCTGAGGCACCTTCAAGTGGGTTTGAACCTGTCAACCTTTCGGTTAGTAGTTGAACATTTAACCATTTGCTACCCAGGGATTCATCAGTAAGATTTTAAAATTAAAAAAAAAAAAAATCTGTTGCCATTGAGTGGATTTTAATTCATAGCAACCACTAGGACAGGGTAGAATGGCCCTATAGGGTTTCTGAGGAGGGCCTGGTAGATTTGAGCTGGCAACCATTTGGTGAGTACCCATCGCTCTTAACCTCTACACGACTAGGGTTTCCAAATGAGACTTAGTCCCTAATAAATTCTCAGAATGCTCCTTTAATAAAAATCTCCACTAAGAATATGATTTCTATAGATTCTTGCAAACCCATTGTCTTAGTCATCTGGTACTGCTCTCACAGAAATAACACAAGTGGATAACAAAGAAAAGTTTATTCTGACTCAGTCTGGTAGACTAAAAGTTCAATTTAGGGTGCCCACTCCAGGGTAAGGCTTTCTTTGTTGGCTGTGGAGGAAGATCCTTGTGTTGTATCGGTCTTTCTTTGGTCTGAGAGCATCTCGGCAGAGGACTCTCAGATTCTAAGAACATGTTTTGCTTTTGATGTTGCTTTCCTGATTGTATAAGGTCCCCAACTCTCTGCTTGCTTTTCTTTGCATTTATCTCTAGGGTAAAAGAATACGAAGTACAAGTCACACTACCGACAAACTGCCTTTACACTGGAGCAGGGAGGTGACCTTACCAAAGATGTTACAGCCCCACCCTAATCGTTTTAACATTATCCAGTCTATTAACCACTGGCAGAGATGAGGATTTACAGCATAGGAAAGTCACAAAATAAAGGGTAATCACAAAACACTGGGAATCACAGCCTAGCCAAATTGCTAAACACATTCTTTGGGGGACACAATTCAATCCAAGACACTAATAATTGGAGAAATATGTCATAGATGGAAATTTGGCACTAATAGAAAATGACTTACATAAAAACAAGCTAGAATCATATTTACCAACTAAAATAAATTTTCCTTTAGAGAAGGCAGTATACAGTGGTTCAAAGTATTACAGTAAGCATTAAGAAGAAGAAAACATGCGAGCAATGGTAGAAGCTGTGATCACATGCTTCTTTTTTAAAAAATCATCTATAAACCAGATATTGAAAGTGTTCTTGTGACTAGATAGCAACTTCAGTTTTAGCTCTGAAGATACAAAGCAGTGGGAGAAAAATCTTCACTGGAGCAACACAATGTAATGCTCTTTATTTGTACATTAAAACGAGAAAAACCTAAACCAAACCCTTTGCTGTTAAATTGATTCCAACTCATGGCAACCCTTACATAGCAAAAGAAGTTATGGAACATGAACTTTGGAGCCAAACCTACCTAAGTTTCTATCCAGCATGACGCTGGGAAAATTTATTGAAGTCTCTAAAACGCAGTACTGCAATCTGAAAATTGGGGTAGGGATAATAAGAAAATCTAAGAGAATTAAACGTGTAGTGTGGGCTCATGGATAATGATTGTGAGGACAGCACCAGGCCAGGCAGTGTTTTATTCTGCAATACATAGGGTTGCCATGAGTGGGATCAACTCAGTGACACCAGCAACAAGTGTGACCTAGTACAAGGCAGGCAGCTGACTCTGGACTGATTAACTTTCCCTCTGTATCTTACTGCCCTTTTCCATTTTCAGTGGTCCATTTTTGTATACTCCAGTAAGATGAAACGGCTGCTTTCTGACTGAATAGGATCTAAAGCAAAAGCCCAGTAAGAGTTGATCCAGGCAACACTTGTACTCCTTATGCTTGAAGATAATCATTCCAGTCCATGTACTGAGAAATACTCATTTGCATGTGTACTAATCAGACCTGTCCAAGCTCAGAAACAGACACAGAAAAATTCTCTTTGTAGTTTGCATGCTTATCTGTGATGACACAAATGGGCACATTATAAAAAGACATTTGTATTTCTCTATTTTGTTGATACTAGCTTGGCTATATAAAATAATTTTTTAAGTTAATGCAAATTCATTATGTTTTTATAAATTGTTGAAAGGTCTTTCTAACTTGATGTCAGGTGTACATCTGTTTGCAATGCTATACATACTTTATGATTCACATACTCAAATGCCTTCACAGAGTCAGTAAAATACAGTAAAAATTTTATGGTATTCTCTATTTTCTGCAAAAATGTATCTAACATTGGTAGTGATATCCCTCATTTCATATCCTGTTCTGAATATGGCTTAAATTTCTTGGAAATTCCTTATTGATGTACTGCTACATATGCTTTTGAATTATCTTCAGCAAAATTTTACTTGCATGTGACAAAGATAATTTTCAGCATTCTGTTGGATTTCTTTATAATGGGCACAAATATGGATTTCTTTCAATCAGTTGGCTGTGTAGCTGTCTTCCAAATTATATTGCAATAGACAAATGAGTGTTTCCAGCATTTCCTCAGTTTGGAGAAATACCTCAATTGGTATTCTATCACTTCCTGTAACAGACTCTTCTTTTGCCAGTGCTTTTAGTAAAGCCTGAACTTGTTCCTTCAGTACCATTGGTTCTTGATCACATCCTACTTCCTAAAATGATTGAAAAACCACCAAATCTTTTTTGTACAGTAATTATGTATATTTCTTCCCTTTTGCATCTTTAATTATTTTGCCCATAGAATGCTTCAGTATTGCAACTGGAGTCTTGAGTATCTTCTCTGATTCTTTCAGCTTGAGAAATGCTGTGCCTGTTCTTCCCTGGTGGTTTTCTACATCCATGTCTTTGCACTCTTGATTACAATACTTTGTCTTGTTGAGCCACTCTTTGAAATCTTTTTTCAGCTCTTTTACTTCATCATTTCTTGCATTAGCTTTAGCTACTTTACATATAAGGGCTAGTTTCAGAGTCTCTTCTGGCATCCATTTTTGTCCTTTTTTCCCCCTCTCTCATCTTTGTAATGAAGTTTTGTTTTCTTCAGATACGAAATTCTTGACCTCATCCCAGAATTTGTCTCATCTTCTGCCATATTAGTGTTCAGTACATCAAGTCTAGTCCAGAGATGCTCTCTAAATTCAGGTGGCATATACACAAGCTCACATTTTAGCCCTCAAGGACGTGTTTTAGTTTTCTTTAGTTTAAAGTCAAACTTGCATAAGAACAATTGATACTCTGTTGCACCACTGACCCCTGGCCTTGGATGACAGTGAGCTTCTCCATTGTCTCTTTCCACACACGTAGTCAGTTTGATTCGAGTGTCCCATCTGGTGAGGTCCATGTGTATAGTCACTGTTTAGGTTAATTAAAAAGAATATTTGCAGTAAGTAGGTCACTGGGCTTGCAAAATTCTATCATGCAGTCTCCAGCATTGTTTTTTATTACCAAGGCTGTATTTTCCAACTGTAGATCCTTCTATGTTTCTAACTTTCAAATTCCAATCACTAGTAATTACCAATGAGTCTCAGACTGTAGTCATTGGTAAATGAATTTCAGACTGTAGTCATGAGTAACAACCTTCAGTTCCATCTTTGGCCTTAGTGACTGGTATGTAAATTTGACTAATGGTCATATTAACTTGTCTTTCTTGTAGGTGTGAGGATATTCTATCACTGACAGTGTTGTACTTTAGGTTAAATTTTGAAATGTTCTTTTTGACACTGGGTGCGGCACCATTCCTCTTCAATCTGTCACTTCCAGCACTATAAACCATATGATTGCCCATTCAAAATGGCCAGTACCAGTTCATTTCAGCTCATCAGTGCCTAGGATATTGATCTTCAAGTGTTCTATTTAATTTTTGACAACTTTCAGTTTTCCTGGGTTTACACTGTGTACATTCCACGTTCCAATTATTTGTGGATGTTTGAAACTGTTTGTTCTCCATGTGGATCGTACCACATCAGCAAATTAAGGTCCCAGAAACTTTACACACATTTTTCAAGTCAGCTCTCTTCTGAGAAGACAGCTCTTCCTCAGTTGTACATCAAATGCCTTCCAACCTGGGGGTCTCATTTCCAGTATTGTATCAGGCAATGTTCTGCTGCTATTAATAAGTTTTTTACTGCCCCACAGTTAACCAAACAAGGGGATGCTACATGGTTTAAAATCAGGAAAGGTGTGAGTCAGGCTTGTGTCTTTTTCACCATACCTTTTCAACCTATATACTGAGCAAATAATCTGAGAAGCTGGACTGTAAGAAGAACCATGTGGCATCAGGACTGGAGAAAGATTCACTAACAACCTGCAGTGTGCACATGAAACAACTTTGCTGAAAGTGAAGAGGACTTGAAGCACTTACTTATGAAGATGAAAGACTCTATTAGCTATATAGCTATCAGTGTGTATTATACCTCAAGATAAGAAAAACAGAAATCCTCACAACTGGACCAATAAGCAACATCATGACAAAGAAAATACTGATATTATCAAAGATTTCATTTCCCTTGGATCTGTAATCAACACTCATGAAAGAAGAAATCACGCAATGTACTAAATTGGGAAAATGTGCTGCAAAAGACCTCTTCAAAGTGTTAAAAAGCAAGGATTTCACTGACAGTTAAGGTTCACCTGATCTAAGCCATGATATTTTCAGTTGTTTCATATACATGTACATGTAAAAGCTAGAAAATTAATAAGGAAGACCAAAAAAATAACTGGCTTTGAATTATAGTGTTGATAATGAATATTGACTATGCTGTGCACAGCCAGAATAATGAACTGATCTGTATTCGAAGATGCAGAGACAGAATGCGCTTTATAAGTGAGGGGGAAGAGACTTTGTCTCACACACTTGGGCATGTGATTAGGGGAATAGTCCCTGGAGAAGGACATTGTGCTTGGCAAAGTAGAAGGTCATTGAAAAAGAGGAAGATCCTTAAGATGGACTAACACAGTGGCTGCAACAATGGGTTTAAGCATAACAATGAGTGTGAGGATGGTGCAGGACCAGGCAAGGTTTTGTTCTATTGTACGGAGGGTCGCTTTGGGTTGGAATGGACTCCTCGACACCTAACCACAGTAAAAACAACACATACCTAGTGTAGAGTCCCTAAGTAGTGCAAATGTTTAATGTTCTTGGCTGGTAATGAAAAGTTGCAGATTTGAGAACACCCAGAGGCATTCAGAAGAGAGGGTTGGTGATCTGCCTCCAAAAAATAAGCTATTGGAAATTCTGTGCATCATATCTGTACTATCACACACATGCGATAGTCATGAGTTGGAGTTAATGGCAACTGCTTTAGTTCATGTTCCGAGGAAAGTACTAGGTGCCAGAGCATATGGTGTTGAGCATGAAACAACACAGTTCTTGATTTCATGGAACTTACAGAACACAGTGGAAACTGGTATTAATAAAATCTACATGGAGGTGAAAAATTGTAATTAACATGTAGAGGTACCATAATTATTCAGTCTTTATGCTGAGCAAATAATCTGAGACACTGAACTGTATGAGGAAGAACAAAGCATCAGGATTAGAGAAAGACTCATCAGCAACCTGCATTATGCAGATGACACAACTCCCCTTGCTGAAAGTGAAGAGAACTTGGAAAACTTACTCTAGTAAGCCCAATATGGATTACACCTCAACATACAGGAAAAATCCTCACAACTCAACCAATAAGAAGCATTGTGATAAAGACTGAAGTTGTCAAGGACTTCATTTTACTTGGATCCACGATCAGTGCCCATGGAAATAGCAGTCAAGAAATCAAAAGATGCATTGCTTTGGACAAATTTGTTGCAAAAACCTCTTTCAAGTGCTGAAAAGCAAAGATGTCACCTTGAAGACTAAGGTGAACCTGAACCAAATCATGGTATTTTAAACTGCATCACATGCCTGTGAAAGCTGGACAGTGAGTAGGGAAAACAGAAACAGAATTGATGCCTTATGAAGGCATTTAATATGCCATGGATTGTCAAAAAAACAAATAGACCAGTGTTGGAAGAAGTATATTCAGAGTATATTCATAGTGAAACTTTGTCTTACTTACTTGGACATGTTATCAGGAAGATTAGTCCCTGGAGAAGGACATCATGTTTGGTAACGTAGAGGGTCAGTGAAAAGAGATGACCAGTGAAGAGATGAACTGACACAGTGGCTCAGCAGAGGGCTGAGTGCCCGTGACTGTGGGCATTCTGCAGGGTCAAGCCGTGTTTTCTTCTGTTGAACATAGTGTCGCTATGAATGAGAACGGATTGAAAGGCACCTAACAACAACAAGGAGAATATTTCACTGGAAACATTTGAGTAATGATGAATCATGGAAACTTCTGAGTAAGGGACTAGAGCCATGATCTGTGGGATCTGTAAACATTAAATTTAATGTCCAGTTAAAGTGTTAGTATGACCTTAACTTGGATACTGTAGAGTGCATAAGATGGACTCTTTGGACCGTTTTATTCTTAGGAGCATTGTAATCTAAGAAACTGATTTATATGAAGTCTGACAAGTCCATGAACTTTTACCTCACTACTGAATATCACTACAGGCATCTTTTAAGTGCTTCCCTTGGGAAGTTATACAACTACACCAGCACCTACTTCACTCTTCAAAGCAATTTTGAAACACTTTCTGGAATGGCCATTGTGCATGGTGGTACAATGGCTAGTTCACGAGCTTAATTGTATAGCTGTCTGTGAGGGAGTTTTTAGCCAGTAAGTAAGTGTATTGGAATGCCCTTCCTACTCACCTGATCTGTCCTCTGATAACTTTCTTCTTTACTTGAAGATAAAGGAAATATTTTGAAGACATTCAAGACATCAAGGGTAATACCACAAGGGCTCTGATGGCTATTTCAGAAAGAGAGCTCTAAAACTGCTTTTGAAGGGTGGACTAGGCACTGCCATCAGTGCATGGCTTCCCAAGAGGAGTACTTTGAAAGTGACCATAGTGATATTCAACACTGAGGTATGTAGCACTTTTTCTAGGATGAGTTCCTGAACTTAATTGTCATAGAATTCCACATTAATGTAAAACATTGCTAAAGAACAGAAAAGAGTTATTCATGGTGATTATGGTTTTCTGGCCTAGCAGTAGAGAAGGGGCAGTCAAATCTCACGTAACCTGCCTGCCCTTCACTAATTGACTCACCCTGATTTGCAGTGAAAATATCATTTTCCAGAATCTGCCTACCTTGACTTTCTGCAGCACCCAGCCTCTCAGTATTCTTCAGGTACCACCAATAACAGTAGTGCTTCCTCTCATCTGTAAAATGGGGTCAGAGTATTATCTCACAGCATAGCCTACCTGGCACAGGATAGGCAGCCAAACATCAGAAATGAAACCTGTTGCCCTGAGTTAAATCCCACCTCATAAAGATCCTATAAGACAGAGTAGAGCTACCTCATGGGATTTCCAAGGAGTTGCTGGTAGGTTTGAACTGCTAACCTTTTGGTTAGTAGCTCTTAATCGTTGTACCACCATGGCTCCAATATTAAGTAAATGTGACTAAGTTCTGAAACATTAAACATAAGTAAATGAGTAAGAGTTTGACACAACAGTAAATAGTATGGTGCCTGGTAGGAATAATTTATTAATGGATGATGAAGTGCTAAAAGTATTCAGAAGGTGGGGGAACATTTAATACACTTAAGCCTGGTGATGGTTTCATGGAAGGGCAGGAATAGGGTCTGTACTCATCACAAGCAGCTCTCATGCAAGAGATAGCCTTACATCAGTGGTCTTAACTGCGTAATAGTTTCTGTTGGCTTAAAACAATCTTGTATTCATTGTTGAACGAAAAAAGAAAGACAAAATATTATATATGAATCCATTTGTTAAAATTCACAACAGGCCAAACTAGACTATGATGTCCAAGTTGGGATAGAGTTTATCCTTGTGAACTGGAAGGGGTACGAAAGGTTTTGGGATGTTTTAATGTTTTATGTCTTGATGTAGGTGCTGGTTACGTGAATGTCTTCAGTTTCTATAAAATACAGTAAGCTGTATAATTACTTGGAAATCCTGGTCATGTAGTGGGTTAAGTGCTAACTGAAAAGGTCAGCAGTTCAAATCTGCCAGGTGCTCCTTGGAAACTCTATGGGGCAGTTCTTCTCTGACCTCTAGGGTCACTGTGAGTTGGACCCAACCTGATGGCAGTTGGTGGGTATAATTTACTTGTTCACTTGTCTATATATAGGATATTTCGTCAGTAAAAGTATTAAAACATCAATTTTCATGTTGTAACATTTGAAAAGATAAAGGATAATAGAACAATATTAAGGAAAAAGTCACTTGTAATCCTGATGCTCAGAATAACCACTAGTACTATTTTTGAGGAGTTGCTCCATACATAATTAAATTGTCCTGCATTACTATTATACTACTATATTATTATACTAAGATTAATATTATACTATTTTACAACCTCTTTTTAACTAAGAAAACATACTGCAAATGGTTTTCCATATTAGAGTATTTTTCTAAAAGATGATTAATGTATGTTCTGTAGTGTTCTTATCTAGTCTCTTATATTTTGATTAGATAGGTTTCTGTATTTTTTTGTATTTAAGTACTACTGACTTGAACTTTTTTTGCACAGAAATCTATCAGATATACCAATCTTTGACCAAGTTAAACTCCTGAAAATGTTTAAGGTGTTTGGTAGATATTTCTTAAGTATTCCTCCAACATTTGAGTGCATTTCCTTCAAATCTTAAAATTATGAAGAATATGTTTTAAGGAGCTGCACATTTTATATATGAACATTTTTTTGTCTTTTACATTTTGCCTTTTTTAAAAGTCCTGAGATTGAATATTGTTTTACGTTATCAGCTTCTCCTGAATTCTGTTTTTGTTTCAGAAGTCTTTTCCTAGACTTGGCCAGTTTTTGTTTGTTTTTTTTCCGTTGAAGTATTCCATGTGAGGTCGCTATGAGTCAGACTCAACTCAGCAGCAACTAACGACGACATTCTACTTCCTTCAGACTTCTCAGCCTTGCATTCGCCTCTTGTTCCAAGTCAGTATTTCTCTCAGACTAAAACCCCAATTCTCCTGGCCGTATGAGGCAGGTTCTTCTTCATGCACTCACTCATTTGACGTCTGACCTTACTTACATTTTTGTTTAGGTTTTTAAACTTTCTCCTGGGTTTTAATAAGCAAACTCACCGTGAACAAGACAGTAGCAGTCTCTGATTGGCACTCCATAGAGTAAATGGGCACTACCCCCAAGTATGAGGACGTGGGACAAGCCTGAGTCCCGCTACCATTCCATAAGTCACTATATATAACCATCTGAGGTAATTCTAGTGTTGACCCTCAAGCTGTGGCTTCATGGTTTTCATAGATCAAGCTCTTTCTGGTTCGTGCAGAGCGTCTGGTTTATAGATGACCTTTGCTGTTTCTGTCTCTTCTAAAAGCCTGTAAAAACAAACAAGCGTACTTTATATTTCCCTCCACTGCAGTAACATCCATTAGAAAAATCAAAGCCAAGAGGACTTTTAAGCAAGCACAGATGGCCGGCCATTTCCTCTTGTCAGGGTTTGCTCTCCCTTCGTCGCAGTTGTGAGAAGCTTGCCTGTGATATGTATTTTTGTCCTCTGTCCGGGAACGATGACTTTCACATTTTGCACTGTGGGAGGACAGTCATGGATGAAGTCCATGCTGGGCCTGGCTCAGCCATGGAGGTGGCAGAGGGCAAAGATGTCCCTGTCGTACTAGAGATTTTTAGCATGTCCTGTGGCAAGCCTTAGTTCTTTGTCTCTGTTGGTCCTGAACCTTTACCTTTATTTATGTTTTACATGTGCGAGATTTTTTTTTCCCCCCCTCTGATGTCGCTTATGGACTTGGGAAGCAATATTGCAGAAACCTAGAACTTTTAAGAATAATGGAAATTGCGGGCTGTGCTGAGTCTTGTTTGCTTTCTCATCGGAAAGTAGCAGTTTGGAAAACTGAGCTGGTGACAGGATTCGGCAAAGCTATGCTGAGTTTAGGAATACTCTCTGTTCCCAGGTCCTGGTCCTTTAAAAGTGGAACTTAGTGAAGAGTGGGCACCGGGGGAGTGAGGAGGGGAACGGGCACTTGCAGAAGCAGAGGCTCCTGGCCACGGCAGGAGAGCTGCTCTCATCAGAGCTGAGCAGTCTCACAGACAAGCCACAGCTTCAGGGAGAGAAAAACAAAACACAGACTCCTAGTCCAGTGCCTGAATGTAAGAGGCTTGTCTTAAGTGGGTGCACGGGACTTCAGTGGGCTCTGAGTGTCAGGCAGAGTTAAAGTGAGGCACTGTTTAGGTTTTAATGAAAGCAACCAATTTTTAACAACAGAAGTTCTGTTGCTGGAAACCTCCTGCCCAGCCCCCAATGTTCAGTGCCTCAACCCCTGCACCTGCTTTCGTTTCTGCCTTCTTGGCACTGATGTTCACAGAGACATCAGCTGGCAGTGGCAAACTGCTAAAAGCTCCCCTGCAATGCAGCTCCACCAATGCCAGCCATTTATCCAGTGGTGCGTGCCAGCTTAACGCAAGGTCTCCCTTTCCCCCTGCAACCCCAAGCCCCGTAGCCCCCCAGTTTTCCTTCCAAATGACAGTCAGCAATCCATGCTGAGCAGAGGTCTGGCCCTTTGAGTAGCCATTAAGTGTGGCTGCATCTATTTACTGCAATTACAATATTTTGATCCAAAGAGGGCTGCGGAAAATGTAGATGACAATACGATTTCTTCTATTCAAGACAGAACGGTTGGCCCACGGGCTCATTTCCCTCTCCTCAGCAGATGGAGGGATAGTTTCTTGAGGTCTCTGACTTGAAACAGTCTTTTTGTTTTTGTTGCTTATTGAGAGCCAGTTGCCTCAAATTCGTTGAATAAAGACATCCAGTTTTCAGTGTGAGCTAAGCCCCAATAGATAAATACCAACTTAGAGTCGGGGGCTGATGGCCAAGCTGGAAAGGCAGAGGGGGTGTTGCAAGTGAAGTGTTCAGCACACGGCTTTGCAGTCTGAAAAAGGATGGCTTTACGTCCTTCATTCACCACAGCAATTCAGGCTTTATACTGAGAAAGTGTGAGAATCTGTGAGAAATTTGACATATATTTATTTTTCTTGGAAATTAGAGACTATCTTCACAGTGTACACTCTGAAGGGCTTTTGTTTTGTTGTGTTGTGTTTTTAATGATCTAAACCATCTGGGGAGTTGATAAAGAATGTGATTTTCACAAGCTGAGCTAGCAAAGCCTATTGCTAAATCCCAAACCTTTATCCAGCCTACAGATAAAACCCGGCTGGGAGTGCTTCCTTTCTCACTCTAAAATACTATGATCCCGTGTATGCCAAATGTTTCAGTATCTGGGTGGTAAGAAAAACAGACAGCTGACTGAGGGAGCCTGCCCAAGGATCCAGAAATGTATGGTTTTTTTTCTTTCACAGACTAGTAGAGGTCACAAGTTTCCAGAAAACCTGCCAGTAAACCAAGTCAGAATCATCTTTTATCTGATGACTTTATGGTCTTTGGTGATTTGGGGAGAGGAGTTAGCACTGACAGGCGTTTGTCATCTCTTTCTGGAATCCAGATCTCTCTTATTCGATGGAGTGGGTTCCCACATAGAAAACGTCTCAAAGGTACTTGAACCGTGGTGGTTATCTTTCAGTAACCATAATCTTATATCAGAATGTGTGTCTGTTTGGGATTTCTTACTAATGTTCACTTTTACTTATCAAAATTTACAGTAAGCATTTGGCCAGCCACGTGGATAAAGTAGTTGATGCTGTTAGCTGCTGCAGGGGTGGCTTCCAGTTCACGGTGACCTTGTGCCCAAAGGAGCAGAATGCTGCCCAGGCCTGCACCATCCTGTGATTGCTGGGGAACCAACAATCAGTGGACAGACCATTGTGATCCACAGAGGTGTTGTAGGCTGATTTTCAGAAGTAGGTCAACCGGCCTCTCAGTCTGTTTTGGTCAGGACACTCTACTCAACCCTGTTCAGTATTACAGCAGCATAGCAGCTGACAAGAGAGGCGGTAGTTGGGAACGAGATGCATTGACTGGGACTTGAACCTGGGTATCTTGCACTGAAAGAGGAGAGTTTTACCTCTGAACCACCACTGCCTCTGGATAAGATAGAGATGTCTGGAAATACCATTCCCAGGATCTGGCCATACACTCTTAAGTGCAGTTATGTCATAGCTTTCAACTCAACCCTTTTTTTCTCCAAGTTAATTTTTTCTCTTATGGTTATCTATTGTAGAGAAATAATAAGATCAAAATGGAAAGTTGTTCCTTTGCTTTAAAACACATACAACTAATATTGTAAGGTATAATTTGCTTATAGTGTGCATAAACATCTCTAAAATCTCTAACCAGAAATCTGGCAGTATTTCCAAGGTCTGTTGGAAGCTATTCTCTGTAAGCTGTGTGATTAAGAGCTCCACTGCTAACCAAAGGGCTGGCAGTTGAAACCCATCAGCCAGTCCTTTGAAGTTCTCTCCTATAGGATTGGAAAACCTGGTGGCATAATAGCTAAGCGGTTAAGTGCTACGTCTGCTGATCAAAAGATCAGTAGCTGAAATCCACTAGGTGGCCCTTGGAAACTCTATGGGGCAGTTCTACTCTGTCCTATAAGGTCTCTGTGAGTCGGAAATGACTCAGCAGCCAGTGGGTTTCGGAAAAGATTTGACAGTAATAAGTTTGTTTTTTTGGGTTTATGACCTCTCTATATTAATCAATCAATCAGTTTATTTAATACTTATCACATGCCACTCTATTCAAAAATAGACAAATTTTGTCAGAAATCTTACCACATTACTTCTGTTCAAGCTGCTTTTAAGATTAAGCATCCAGTTAGACGTTCTACTAGATGGAATGCTTATCCAAAAAACTAAAGAACTGTTAACAATGACCAAACGTAGGCAGCTAGAGCTAGGCGTAGCTGGTGCAAGCCATTCTCAGTAAGTACTCAATGGAGAACAAAATTTTAAGCGATGGGGAAGACTTTTGGTTAACAATACTTACTTTAGCAGTTGCTTTTTTTTTTTTCCTGCAAAGCTAGAGAGCTTTATTATCCATGTACTTCTCATTCTACCTCTGATGTGTATCCATTTCTAGAATAAGAAGTTTGGTATATAATGGGGTACCGGCCATAGAGTAGCATCAGAACCATCAGAACCCTCACATAAGACGTCCTTCCACCAATTCGTTCTGAGTTCTTTAGTTTCTCTGAAACTTTGCTTCCTCATTTGTGGAATAGGAATAAAACGATATTGGCCCCTGCCAACTCACAGGCTTACTGTAAGAAATACTCTTTATAAACTTTAGATCACTATAAATATGTTCATTATGATAACTGTTTGTGTTTAAATGTGTTGTAAACCAGTTAAGACTATCTGATTGTTAGCTGTAATAATTACTGTTTACATTAGAATTATGTTGGTAGTACCTTCCCAAACCTGGCCTTCCTTTTTTATCTAAATTCAGTGAATGGTACTATCCAAACAGATGCATGACTTTTTTTCTTTCTTTTTGTGTTCATTATATTCCAAATTGTATTTTAACTTCCGCAGTTCAAAGGAATACAGATCAGTACATTGTATTCAGCTATGACTTGTGTCAATGGTTCCTATCTCAGTGTTTGCTGATTACATGGCTAAATTTGGATTATAATTATTTTATAGATGTTTATTTGTACCTCATTTTATTTATTTTAACTAAAAGAACTTAAGTATGCTTCCGCTAACCACTCTTTGAAAATACTTTGAGGCAGTTTCTCTTGTTTCTGTAAGGCTGTTATGAGTTGGAATCAACTCTAAGACAGTGAGTTTGGTTTTAATTTTATATAGTACATAAATCAAATACAATGAAAAACTGTATGCCAGAAGTAGGTGGGACAGACAAAGGAAACCTAATGATAGATACCTAAAATGACACCAAGGGTTAGACTAATACAACTTTGACTATTTAGTCCTTACTGTGGATAGACCCACATTTAATTGGACATTCCATTACAAAAAAAACCTCAGTGTCCATAAGGTGAAAGCAAAATGATTTTTTAAGAGAAATACATCTGTTCTTGATATAATTAGCAGAGAGAAATCTCTGGAAAAATACTCTAAACAGTGTACTGGGAAATGTAATAAATAACATTTTTCCTGTTACTAATAATATTCTTACATGAGATAGCAGCTTCACAGATTTTTTATGTAAGTATTTTGTGTGTTTGGTATTGGCCATTAGATGGCACAAATGGTTTGTGCACCTCTACTAACCTATTGGAAACCCTGGTGGCAAAGTAGTTAGGTACTATGGCTGCTAATCAAAAGGTCGGCAGTTCACATCTGCCAGGTGGTTCTTGGAAATTCTATGGGGCATAGGATCTCTGTGAGTTGGAATTGACTCGATGGCACTGGGTTTGTTTTGTTGCTAGATACTAACCAAATAATAATGGGCAAAAATGTGGATCTCCTCTAGTTGGATTGCAGGTAGATGTTTATAAATTTCTTAGTATAGCATCTCCAGTGCTATACGCATTTGTTGGAACTCAGTTACCAGAGCCCTGCTTTTTGCTAATGGCTTTAGTGCAGCTTGGACTTTTCCTTTCATTACCACTGAGTCTTCCTAAAGTGGCTGAATGTCAACCAATTATTTTTGGTACAGTGACTCTCTGTAGTCCTTCTATCTTCTTGCAATGCTTCCTGCATCTTCCAGTAATTTCCCTGAAGAATCCTTCAATATTGTAATTCAAGGCTGGGCCTTAGTCTTCAGTTGTTACAGCTTGAAAAATGCTGAGCATGTTCTTCTTATTTAATTTTCTGACTTCAGAAATTTGCCATTTCATTATGATACTTTGTCTTCTCAAGGTGCCCTTTGAAATCTTCCGTTCAGCTCTTTTACTTCATCATTTCTTCTATTCCCTTTAGGCGTTCTACGTTTGAGAGCAAGCTTCAGAGTCTCTCCTAACATCCATTTTGGTCTTCCCTTTCTTTCTTATCTTTTTAATGACCTCTCTTGTTTCATTCATGTGTGAAGTCTTTGATGTCATTCCACAACTTGTCTGATCTTCAGTCATTAGTGTTCAATAGTAAAGTCTATTCTAGGGATGATCTCAAAACTTAGATGTAATATACTCAGGTTATTCTTTGACTGTTACGGACTTGTTTATATTTTCTTCACTTTTGACTTGAACTTTCGTGTCAGCAACTGATGATCTGTTTCACTGTCAGCTTCTGGCCTTGTTCTTAGTAATAATAATGAGTTTCTGCTGGCTCTATCATCTTTCCATAAATGGCGTCAATTTGATTCCTGTTTTACCATCTGGTGAGGTGAGACCCATGTGTATAGTCACTGTTTATGTTGTTGAAAAACATATTTGCAGTAATGAAATCCTTAGTCTTTCCAAATTCTATCATACCATCTCTGGCACTTTTTTTTTAAATTACCCAGGCCACATTTTCCAACTACCCACCCTTCTTCTTTGTTTTCACTTTCTGCATTCTAATCGCCAGAAATTATCAGTGAGTCTTGATTAAATGTATGATTGATTTGCAGTACAGAAGTTGATTTAAAAAAATCTTCAATTTCTTCATTTTTGGCTTTAATAGTTAATGTGTAAATTTGAGTAATAGTTGTACTAACTCCTCTTGCAAGACTTGAATCACATACTGATAAAGATCAACAACTACAGTCTTCAGTATGCATTGCATCTTAACATAAAGAAAAAAAATCTTAATGACTGGTCAAGCAAACATCATGATAAATGGGAAAAAGACTGAAGTTGTCAAAGGTTACTTGTTAATTGGATCCATAATCAATGCCCACTGAAGCAGCAGTCAAGAAATCAAATGCGTTGGGTGAATATGCCCCAAAGACCTCTTGAAAGCTTTAGAAGACAAAGGTTTTGCCTGACTCAAGCCACAGATTTACCAGTTGCCTCATACGCATGTGAAAGCTGGACAGTGAATAAGGAAGACAAGAATTGTCACCCTTGAATTGTAGTATTGATAAACAGTATTGGCTATACCATGGACTGCCAAAAAGATGAACCAGTCTGTCTTGGAAGAAATACAGCCAGAATGCTCCTTAGCAGCAAGGATGGAGAAACTTCATCTCACAAATTTTGAACAGGTTATCAGGAAGGACTATTCCCTGGAGAAAGACTTCATGCTTGGTAAAGTGAGGATTAATGAAAAAGAGAGAGACCCTCAACCAGATGGACTGATACAGTGGCCACAACCATGAATTCAAGCGTAACGACAATTATGAGAATGACACCAGATGAGACAAGATTTAGTTCTGTTTTACCTGGGGTTTGCATTAGTCAGAATTGACTCGATGACACCTAACAAGAACAATAGATAACCTAAGATTGGCAGTTCAGACCTACCCAGTAATGCTATCGGGAAGGAGTGCACATCAGCTTTGATAAAAAATAAAAAAGGATACAGCTTATGGAGTACATTTCTACTGCATAACACATGAGGTCTCCATGGATCGGAATTAAAATGATGGCAAAGAGTTAGTTTTTTATTTATTTATTTTTTTAATGTGGTATGAGAGCTACTAAAATATGTAAGACAGGCCTTTGTACCAAAGAATTACGGAGAAGGATAATCTCCAGTTGTCATGGATTGAACTGTGTGTCCCCAAAAATGTGTGTAACCATGTGGCTGAGCCATGAGATGCTCCCTGAACAGAGACTGATGCAACACGAGGAGTTTCCTCCAGAGCCAACAAGGAAGAAAGCCTTCTCCTGGAGCAACATCCTGAACTTGGACTGGTAGCCTTCTTCTGGAGCAACATCCTGAACTTGGACTGGTAGCCTGCCAGACTCTGTAAGAATAAACTTTTCTATGCTAAAGCCATCTACTCTGATTTCTGTTACAGCAGCACTAGATGACTAAAACAGAATTTGGTACCAAGAGAATGTGCTGTTCTAACAAATACCTAAAATGTGGAAGTCATTTTGAAACTGAACGGACAGGAGATTCAGAAGGAACCAAAGAGAATTGTTAACACCAAAGAAGGCACACATGGTGAGTGATGACGGTAGAGGACCAGCAGCAGTGGCAGCAGCAGAACCAGAGGCAGTGCTGGAGCTGACCAGTGGAGTAAGAGAGCTAAGTGTCTGTGCACAGAGGCTTCTTGACAGAGTGGGGTGCTCCCAGGTACTTGAAGCAGTAGAGCTAGCCTTGCTGACCCACGGACTGAGAGAGCTGAATGCCTGTGTACGGGAGGCTTCCTAACAGAGTGGGGTGCCTCCCAGCACTTGAATCAGTGGAGCTACAGAGCTTTGAGACACTTGCCTCAGCAGGACAGATGCTGGGCTCAGATCCAGGCCATGAAGCCGTAGGAAACAGGAGCTGAAGAAACAAAGAACATGAGAAGCTGAGCTGCCTCAGTCTCAAAAGGTATGGTCATGACCTCAGGGGCTTGAAAGGGTAGAGCTAGGGCTTTCTGTGTTTTTAAGGATGGAACTGCCACTCAACTGGCCTTAGGGTACACCTAAGGCTGATGGGGCGGAATTGTTGTCCAAGTGGGCCCAGAAGGCAGAGTTGTAGCACAGGACCAGGGATCAGCGCTCTGAATCTGGAGAGTGTGGACAATAGCTAGAGTCTACAGGGCAAGGCTAATGTGTAAGTTGTCTCAGAGAACAGAGGGTTATTTTCAGAGCTTTCAGGGGTAATGTAATGGGTTCTGCTGACTAGCTTGTTACCTGTTAATGCCTTCTTTCCCTGCAGTTTCTCCCATTTGTGATGGAATGTCTAACTTGTGCCTGTGCTGTAATTGTACCTGTAGAAGCAGATAGCCTGTATTCCAAGTTTCACAGATGTAAAAAAATTTTTGTATTTTGTACTTGGAACTGATTTAAGACTTCTGTTGTATGGAATGGACATGTTTTTGTTATGATTTTTGCTATGATGGAATGATTGTGTTACATGTTTCCAAGATGTGATTTTTGGGGGGCCAAAGGGTGGGATGTCATGGGTTCAATTGTGTCCCCCGCATAATGTGTGTAGCCATGTGGCCGAGCCATGCGATGCTCCCTGAACAGAGACTGAAGCAACACAAGGACTTTCCTCCACAGCCGACAAGGAGTAAGACTTCCCTGTGGACTTGTAGCCTACCAGACTGAGTAAGAATAAGCTTTTCTTTTCTAAAGCCATCCATTTTGTGATATTTCTGCTAGAGCAGCACTGGATGACCAAAACACCAATTAAAAAAACAGTGCCATTCACTAAGATAAATTCAATAAGAGAAGGAGGGTCATGGAGCCATGGGCCACAGAGGAGGAAGTAATGGTCTACTGATTAGGCCAAGGAAGGCTTCGTGGAAGAGATAGCATCTGATCTTCTGTGTTTGTTCAACAAACACTTATCAGTTGCCAACTATGTGATATGAAAACTGATTGGTGTTAAGATTACATGAGGAGGAAAGTAATGTCTTTGTCTTTTCAATAGATAAGAACTAGAAGAGCGTTTCAGTGAAAAAGGCTTCCACTTGAGAATCACTGTCCCCCTCCCGACCATGAACTCTTTCATCACAGAGAGCTCTTTTGCTTTCCCCTGCCTTTTGGAAAGGAACATGGAACAATATCAGGAACTGCTTGCAAAGCTGTAGCCATCGTGCAAAGCTGCCAAAGACCTTGGGAAAGGAAGTAGATGTGAATTATGCTTCTAGGAATGCATGGGGAAGCCTTGACTTTGAACAGAGGGAGCAGTGATTGAATCAGGACAAAACAGAAAACTAGGTATTTGATATCTAGCAAGGCCACTAAGTATTACTCAACACCAGTTGAAAGAATATGCTGGGAGGTAGATTTTGAAGATCACCTTTTTAGAAGAAAGCATATGCCCTCTGGCTCCTTTGCTTCTCAATAACTGAAATGAACTGAGTTAATCCAAATATATGAGGTGTAGAGATCTTGATTTTTCAATAGACCAAGCTTCTGAGGTACTGCCCCTGGTAGCAGAATGCTAGATCAAAACAGTCACTAGCAAGAGGAAGGAATCACTTTTGCCGCTTACATAAATAATACTTTGATATACTTTCTTTAATATTCCCAAGTATAAGTATATATTATATTCACTGTATTGGTTGAGGAGTGCTGAATCAATCAATACTCCTCAGTGGATAACAGCACACACTATTTGCAAGGCACTGCTCAAGGAACCCTGATGGCATAGAGGTTGAGTGGTTTGTCTGGTAAACAAAAGTTCAGCAGTTCAAATCCACCAGGTGCTCCTTAGAAACTCTATAGGTCAGTTCTACTCTGATCTGTAGGGTCACTAAGAGTTGGAATCGACTCAGTGGCAGTGACTTCCTGCCTTCCTTGTTGTACTTGGGCTGCTGTAAGTTGGAATCAACTTGATGGCCATGCATTTAGTTTTACTTTAACTCTTCTTTGTGTAGAAAAGGGATCACAGAAATAGTCTACACAGTTTCTATCACTGTGACACTTAAACAAGAGAGGCAAGATATGCTCACGAAACAGTGAAACAATGTATGAGATTGTGATGCTGCTATGATAAGTGCTAAATGCACAGGATAGACAGTAACTTAAACAAAATCAAAAGAAAAAATGATGGCAGCAGAAAGAATCAGGAAAGGTTTTGTGAAATTGAGACCTAAATAATGGGAAGAATTCTTACAGAAAGAACATCAAGCAGGAACATTCTAGGTCAGAAAAGGAGAGCTTGTAAAGGCGTGGAAAAATAATTAAAAATATATACATATATGTATGAGTCAGTAAACCAGAAAATTAACTGCTAGCACGATTGCCAGAAGAGATAACATACACACACACAATTAAAAAGACATAGTATGATATTTGAAATACTTGAGAAAGTGGATTCAGAAGGAGAAATGTTTTTCCTTACAAAGAAATATCTGACTGTATACAGTTTTCCAAAGACACATCCCTTACTGAATGAGGTTGTTTATAAAACAACCACTAGGGAAAAAAAAAAATGAACAAAAACACCTTTCCAAATGTGTCAGTAATTAATTCTAGGTAGATATAGTTTAATCAAGGAGCACTGGTGGCACAATGGTTAAGTGCTCAGCTGCCACTGAAAAGTCAGTGGTTCAGATCCACCGGCTGCCATGGGAGAAAAATGTGTCAGTCTACTTTCATAACTCGGAAGATCTATGGGGCAGTGTTACTCTGTACTATAGGGTCACTATGAGTTGAGTTCAGCTGGACAACAGTGGGCTTTTTATTATGGTGTAAAACAGTGATTATCATAGACTGAAATCCAAACATACCATATATGTTAGTTGAATCCTAAATTATGAAGCAGTGCTGAATTTCAGAACAAAGCAAACCTTTGGTCCAAAATATAATCTAGCACTTGCTCACAGGTTTTTGCTTTAAATATGAACTGGAATGTATTGTCTGAAACCCAGTAGTGTCTCCATCTGTTCCGGTCCATGACGAAACTTCAGCCACATTTGTTAACGAACTTGAACATGCTACGCACCTCGTTGCCATCAACAGATTTCATCTCATAGTGACCCTCCAGCATGCCATATATACATAAATGCTCTTTAGAGAAAATTAGTAACCTTCCCAGAGTCATGCTTTAAGCCAAATCTTTCTGGCTCCAGTGCCATGTACTTTTTAATATATAAGAGAAGTTTGCACCTGGAGTTGAGCACCAGATCCACTGTTGAATTCAGAATTCCCAACATGGGCCAGATAAATGTGGGTGAAAAAGAAAAAAAATACTCCCATAGCGACTTTGATGCAAATCTCTAGTTGATGTTCTGTCTACAAAAACAACAACAAAATTTATAAAAGTAGAAGTGACTGGGCCCAAATTTGTTACTGAAACCTAGCAAGATAAGATCCAGAAATATTAATCCTTGTACTTTTCTTCCTTCCCTTCCCTTCCCAACCCTTCCTCCAATTCATCAGTACTGTTTACATTGCCTGGTGGAGAATTCAGGCTCTAATAGCAGGAATGAAGAGGAAAAGAAAGTTTCATGTTCATTTTTTGCTTTTTCAGCTAGGCTTTGCAGAATCATAAGGAGAAGCTTGGAGGGAAACAGAGAATGGACTGGAAGAGAATCAGACAACAGCTGAGTCTCTACCCTGCCCCAGCACTCCAGTGGTGTAGCGGTTAGGTGTTATGACTGCTAACTAAAAGGTGGGCAGTTCAAATCTGCTGGAGACTCTTTGGAAGCTCTCTGGGGCAGTTGCACTCTGTCTGTACTGTTGCTATGAATCAGAATTGACTCAATGGCAGTGGGTTTCTCTATCCTGCCCAAGTTGCCCCCCTAGGTGGCAGGTAAGGGGTGAGGAATACAAGAGAGCCACATACCCAAGTATTTCCCACTAATGTGGAGCAGAATGTCAGGAAATTTTGAGAGAAATGATGGTAACATTTTGTTAGCATGTGGAGGAGGAAGAGATTAACTCTGCTGGGAGACCTTTTAGAGAAAACTTGAAGAAGGTAGTATTGGAGTTAATCATTAGTGGATATCGTCTTCTGTAGGTGGAGAATGTGAAGAAAAGCAGTTTGAATAGTTTATCCTGTTGTCATTGAATAGATTCCAACTCAGGGCGACCCATGTATGTCAGGCTCCCTGCAGTTTTCAGTGGTTGGTTTTTCAGAAGCAAATCACTAGTAGATCTGAGGTACCTCTAAAAGGACTCCAAACTCCAACCTCCAACCTCTCAGTAGCAGCTGAGCATGGTAACCATTTGTGCTACGAAGGAACTCTGAGTTAGGCAGCACCGTGCTATTCAGCTGAGCAAGTTAGATTCCTGAGAAAATTAGATGGAATACTTGTTCAAAATTCAATTCTGTACTACAGAGATAATTATGATAAACATATGAGGTCTGACAATTAACTCTGAACTTAATTGTTCTAAATGCTACATATCTCACTGCTGAAAAATCACCACAGTCACCTTCAGAGTACTCCCCTTGGGAAGCTATGCACTGATGCCAGCTATGCATCAATGCCAGCAATTATAGAACTCTTTCTGGAATGGCCATTGTGCATCATGGCAAGTTTGCAACTTTAATTGTATAGTTGTCTATAAGGCTGTTTTTAGCTAGTAAACAAATAACCTTGGAATGCCCACCCTACTCCCCTGATCTGACCCCCAGTAACTTTTCTCTTTACCTGAAGATAAAGGAAATATCACAAGGAGGATATTTTGATGACATTCAGAACATCAAGGGTAATATGGCAACAGCTCTGATGACCGCTCCAGAAAAAGTGTTCCAAAATTGCTTTAAAGGGTAGACTACGCTCTGGTGTCAACGCATAGCTTCCCAAGGGGAGTTTTTAAAGTCGACCATAGCAACATTCAGCAATGAGGTGTGGAGCACTTTTTCTAGGATGAGTCCGTGAACTTACTTGTCAGACCTCATACAACATTATTACATTACTATTGATTATCTCTTCGTAGATTGTCTCTTTCTAGGTAGAAACGGCTTTCCTTGAAACTCAGTCAATGAAAACCTAATGGATCACAATATAATACTACCTGATGCAGTGCTGGGGTGGTCCTGGGGGATTAGCCCCCTAGGTTGGAAGGCAGAAGACCAGTGGCCTCAGTAGTGGCTGAGCCTCACCAGTGACCATGAAGAGGGTGCAGGACCAGGACACACTTCCTACCTTTGTACAGGGGATTACCATGAATGAGCTTCATGGCAATTAACAACAATGATTGGTTGTCGATCCTCATTAATTTAGCAATTTCATGATTTGTTGTTTAGCAGATCAGTTTTACTCACCAGAATGGTGCATAGCCAAATGTCTTTGATGGTTCTTCTCTTTCTCTCTGACTTTCTTCTCTCCTTCCTCAACACCTCTGATTTAACAGGTTTCATGCTTCTGGGTTTTTAAACCTACTACCTTGGCTTCAAATAACTCACATCAACTAACTCAACAAACTAACCTCTGCTGAAGCATTCATTCCATCTTAACTGTGGCAATATAGAACAACTGTACCAGTTTTGTGATCCATTTTATCACTGATTCTTTAATAACTAACCAGAAACTTTCAGGCCAGGTAGAGCAATTAAGGAACAGACTATAAAAGTTAAAAAGCGTTTTGGAGATAATCTAACTTTTTGGCAAAGTGGTTAAGTGCTATGTCTGCTAACCAAAAGGTTGGCAGTTCAAATCTGCCAGGTGCTCCTGTGGAAACTCAACAGAGCAGTTCTACTGTGTCCTATTGGATTTCTAGGAGTTGAAATTGGCTCGATGGCAGTGGGTTTGGATTTTTTTGGCTTAGTATCATAAAATACAGATGTTGACCACCACCGCTTTGTCAGTTTACCTTATCTTGGTGGCTTGTGTGTTGCTTTAGGTTGGAAGCTAAGCCACCACTGTTTCCAACACTGACAGGGTCACCCCTACTAGGCAGGTTTCATTGATCTTCCAGACTAACATACACTGAGAAGAAAGGTCTAGAGATCTACTTCTATAAATTAGCCAATGAAATTCTCCATCGATCACTACAGAAAATCATCCAAAATGGTGCTAAAAGGTTCCCTGGCGTGGTAGGCACTGTACGATAGCTGCAGCTGTGGGCTCCAGCGGACCAGTGACCGTGAAGGTGGTGCGGGACCAGGCAACATTCCCTTCTGCTGTGCTTAAAGTTTCCACAACTTGGAACTTACTCTAAGGCAACTAACAATAAAAACAATAATGGATATTGAGGCCCAGAGAAATTAATTTCTCCAAACTTGGAAGCTTCCAAGAGTCAGAAATGAAACTGGAACCTAGATCTAACACTAGTAGTCTTTCTCTGATACCCACAAAGAGAAGGAGGACCGTGTTCATCGGTCAAACATCAAATAGACTTCGTAGTTTGTTACTTTTGTCTACTTCATGCCCAGTCGTCAGCCTGAACTTGGTGCTGCAGTATGCCTAATTGACTTTTCCAGAGTGAGTCAAGACTAAGATTCCCCTAGTCCAACTGTTAGACAGCAAACATTCATCTTCTGTGAGTTCATAAATACACTTTACCAGGTAGTGACTTAGGAACTAGGTGCGCACAAGTTCAGTGAGAGTAGCTGATAATTAGCAGTAAGGATCACACACGATGTTACAGTGAAAATCACTGACAAAAATGAGGAATCATCTCCTTTCTATTTTAATACACTTGGTAAAGAGGATGAAAGCCAAAGATTTAATGAAATTTGCAGAAGATATATTTTTAGAAAGCATGACTATAGAGAGTCAGGATTCAAAAATAACAGCCAGTGTGAAAAAACCTACTTGAAGGTAAGGATTTTGGAAAAAAAAAAAAATCAGATGCAAGCTGCTAAGTCAGTTTCATGTCCCAAATGGCAGATACACACTTATTCCCACTTACTGTCTCCTTCAGCAACATTTCACGTTTACAACCATAGTAAAAAACCTCTTTATCCTACTATTTTTCACATTAATGATGTATGTCTAGCAGTAATCAAAGCTGAGGTAAGAGAAAAAGTAGTGTTAGCAGTGATGATTCTATGTCACCTTGCCTTGCTTGTGACTTTCAGTGGTTTGGCAGTTATGTAACAATGCAGTTGGCAGTTACATGGTTATGTAACTTGTCACTTACCTAATGATTTAGTCACCTTCCATTTTTGTGGTCTGGTATGATCATCCTCCACTTGACATATTGCCAGTTTTCACAGAACGGCCTGATCTTTGGAATCTGGCAACACTGATGCATAAGAACAAAGTGCATCCTGTAGCTAGAGAACCTTAAATAATGCAGATATGCAAAGTTATGTCTGGGGGAGGAAGGAAATAAAGCCAAGCTAATCACTGGTTGATTTCTAATGTGATGCTGTAGAAAGGATATACCACACAATTTGGAATGGTGACAAGAAGAGTCAAGGTTGAGAGCCGACACTGAGTTTTCACAGGAATACACAGAAAGAAGAGGTAGTTGAAAACAAGGGCAATGAAGTCATGTGTATCGTTAGGGCACCCTCTTCATGATCACTGTGTCTAAATGAAAACATAAATCTATAAATAATATGAACAAAGATTTGATTAGGTAATAAATGAAGTAATAAATTATTAACAGTCACAAGAAACATCAAGGGGGACAAACGGAGATCTAAAAAGAGAAATTTACAGAACTTTCTGCACCAAGGACTATGAGAAAAAAATGATAGAATGTTCATAGTTGAAGATGATTTCAGTCACAGATTGGAATCCTAAAATTTCTGTTTTAGAGAAAAATAACGTGATGATTGTGATTTTTATTACATTTATTTATCAAAAAATGAGCTAAAATCACTCCCAGGGGTAACCTATCAACCAAAAAACAGAGTGGCTCATGAAATAAATGATATCACCCATGACAACTGTGTTGCTTTAAACAGTCATCTAAATAATACTTAATGGTCAACATTTGCTCTAGACCAATGATGAGAAGGTAAGGAAAGCTATGGAAGCTAGAGAAAGGGAAACAGAAACAACCAGAATGGAAGTAATGAGAAAGCTTACACATTGTGAAAAGGGTAACCAATGTCACTGAGTAATCTGTATACCAAAGAAAAAAAACAAACCAAACCCACTGTCACCAAGTCAATGCCAACTCATAACAACTCCAGGGGACAGAACAGAACTGCCTCATAGAGCTTCCAAGGAGTGGGAGTGTGTGGTGGATTTGAGCTACTGACTTTTTGGTTAGCAGCCGTAGCACTTAACCACTAGGCAGTCAGGGTTTCCAGTAATCTGTATAAAATTGTTAAATGAGAACCTCATTTGTTACATAAATTTTCTCCAAACACGTAATCAAATGTTTTTAAAAAATGAGATAATAGATAAATCATTGTCTATGAATCTCTCTAAATTCTGATATGACAGTTGGTCAACTTGAGAGCTCTTTTTTCGTATTTTTCCCAGTCAAAGAATATAAACAACGGGAGATGCCCAGTATATTCTTTTGATTTCTTGCTTCCTCATGATATCAGAAGAATGCCAATTCAGAAAAAATTAACTAGAAATACAGTATTTTGATAACATTTAGGAGGAAATACGGAGCCCTGGTGGTGCAGTAGTTAAGAGTTCAGTTGTTAATAATAGTAGCCCAATGGCACTATCCAGCTTATCAATATTGTTGATACACCTGGGCAAGAGACCTCTCCCCTGGGACTCATGCTAAGGAATGCCCAGTTGTGACCTTCCTCAGGCCATGCCTCTCCACCAAAGTGATCATCTGAGGGATCAAGGGTTATCTTAAGCTGTAGCTTAAGCCTCCCTTTCTACGCCCTGCTGTAGGTCAGCTTGGCTGCTGAATTCCCTTTGTGAAGTTTCTTGAGCCACTTTCAAGGCCTGTGCAGGTCTGTGCCTCAGGGCCTTTCCCCAGAATGATGAAATGTACTAATACTTACCCCAGGCTAGGGAGATGGTGGAGACAGGGCAAGGAACATCTGGCTGTGGTATGTATATGTATTTGTGTGTGTATGTGTGTGTAAGGTGGCTGTGGATGGCTTCTAAGTAGGAGCTGGAGTGTCCACTGGTACACAGGGCCCCTGGGGTGCAGGATGGAGCCTCTGGATATAACGAGAGCACGTGGCTCAGTCTTTGCATGCCACCACGTTCCTCTGCAGAACTCCAAGAAACTTGGGACTTGCCAATTTGAACCTGGTTTTCTAGGGTACAGAAAGGTATTTTTTAAGGATAAAAGATACAAGAAATTGAGTTTAGAAGCTGTTACCGTGACTTAGACGTTTGAACTATTTAGACAAATCTTATGTCATCTTGTTCTAAGCCTGTTCTGGAAGAATACTTGTTAGTTGTTCTCTCCCAGGCTACTTGTCTTAGTCATCTAGTGCTGCTTTAACAGAAATACCACAAGTGGGTGGCTTTAAAAAGAGAAATTTTATTTTGTCTCAGTCCAGTAGGCTGCAAGTCCAAATTCAGGGTGTCAGCTTCAGGGGAAGTCCTTTTCTACAAGCTCTGGAGGAAAGTCTCAGTCATTAGTCTTGCCTTGGACTGGAAGATTCTGAGGCACAGGGACCCCAGTCTTTCCCAAAGGATGCACTCAGCTCCTGTCACTGCTTCTCGGTGGTGTGTGGTCCCCAAATTGCTCTGCTAGCTTTCCTTTCCTTTGTATCTCAAGAAATTGCCTCAAGGCACAGTAAGATCTTACAAAGGGAGTCTTGTCCTACAACACAGTGGCTGCCCATCCTCTGCCATTTACAACATAGAGGCAGGGTTTGTAGCGTGGAGGAATATCGCACAATACCTGGCATCAGGGCCTAGCCAAATTGTTACACATTTTTGAGGGGTGATGATTCAATCCAAGATACTACTTAAGACTTTACTTTTCCAGTACCTTTTATGATATTTGAGAAGATGATTCATACATGTCTGGGGAGTCAAACTGTAGGAAAATGTGGGAACACATAATTTAAAGATGAGTAGATAGTGCAAACAATTAGCATACTTGGCTGCTAACCAAAGTTTAGAGGTTTGAGTCGACCCACAGGTGCCTCAGAAGAAAGACCTGGTGATCTGTGAGGTGATCTGGTGATCTTTGTATGAGAGATTAGCCATCGAAAATGCCACAGAGCCCATGTCTACGATGGTACCTATAGGGTGCTGTGAGTCAGAGTCGACACCTCAGCAACCCACAGTGGTGGAAAGTGAAACGAGTATCCACAGCAGTCAGACTCCTCACCGGTCGTCGTATTTCCTGGACTTGCCTACCACCGAGAGACGGATTCAGGAGCAGTTCTTCAGACTCAGAACCTTCAGCCCCTTGTAGAAAAGGGTCACCACTGCCATGCCCAGTGTTTTATAAGCTTGTTGCCTGTGTTTTCCTGCAGTCTGGTCCCTGGGAAACCTCACTTACAGCCCCTGGTCAGATTCTTAAGGACAAGGCTCCCTTTAGCTATTTTTCCCCCTCTCAAGGAAAACAGCAGAGGTTCCAGAACTTGTGATTTCATGCTTTTGGACATTGCCTATTTCTGAAAAATTTGGTTGCTCCTTTTTTGAGGTTTCAAAGGAACAGTGATCATGTGTTTCAGTAGATCATTTTTATACCTTACTAAGGAATCTGGACTTTTTCCAATGGCTCCTGGGACCCATTTAGTCATTTCTGGTTTTTTTTCCCCCCTTTGCTTTTCCTCTTTTTTTTTTTTTTTTTCCTCTTAGGCATTTCAGTCTTTTAGAATTAGTTGCCACCATTAGTATTAATAGAATCACACTTAGTGCCCAGCATTCTGTAAGGCACTTGTGATATGCAAATCAAATTATTCTGTGCAATTTAATACAATTCTAAACAAGTGTGCCTGTTCATTGTGAAGCACTCATCTTATGCTGCTGCTGTTGTTATATGCCATTGAGTCAGTTCCCACTCAAATCAATCTTATATGACAGAGTAGAGCTGCCTGGCCAGATTTTCTAGGTTGTACCATTTACAGAAACCATAGTGGTATAGTGTTTCAGTGCTATGACGGCTAACCAAAAGGTTGGCAGTTTGAATTCATCAGGCGCTCCTTGGAAACTATGGTACAGTTCTACTCTGTCCTGTGGGGTCACCACAAGCCTGCATCGACTCAGTGGCAATGAGTTTGGTTTGTTTTTTGGGTTACTGCTTACAGGAACAGATTGTCAATTCTTTTCTCCAGCTGAGCTGCTGGGTGGATTTGAACTGCTGACCTTTTGGTTAGCAACCAAGCCTTTAACCATTGCACCATTACTACCTTGAAAAGCAATGATAGGTTTTTTTTTCTCTTCTCAGATGCTATTTGTATATGTCATCATGGCTTGGCACATTATGAACTTGAGCTAGGGTCGTTAATCCAGGAACAGTTATTAGCAAATTAATGAACTGGGAACATATATATTTTTGTTGTCAGTTATAATTCCACATTTATATAAAACTGAATCTTCTTTCTCTCTTATGGTAGTTATGGTCTGTTATAGGAGATAATGTTTCCAAAAGTCCTCTACCAGTCCTCCATATGTTGCTACAAAATCTTGGTTAAGCTAAGAATTCATTACTCTTGTTTACGGACTACCCAGAAGACCTCCAATTCACACATTGGGCTAAATCCTTGCTTGCCAGATAGATTTGGGCAAATTGTGTAAGCTCTCTGAGCCTCAGTTTCTTATCTGTAAACAGATAGTTACATCTATCTTACAGGATTATTGTGGACTTCAAATGTTATTATGGTAGCTGGCATACAGTTGGAAAACAGAAAATGTGGACTCTCATCATCTTTCTCTCCTTCTCCCAGCAATATATTTTCTATCACGTAGAAATTACATCAAGTTCTGTTATTTTAGCTGTGAAGTTGAAGAAGCAAAGTTACCAAAACATATTTCTTATTTCTTAATTGACAGCTTGCTTCTTGCAGCTGCTTGCTGGTAGAATTGTGGTTAAGAGCTTGGCTCCTAGCTGAAAGGTTGGCTATTTGAATCTATCTGGTACTCCTTGGAAACCCTGTGGGGCAGCTCTGCTCTGTCCTGTAGGGTTGCTGCGAGTCAGAATCAACTCAACGACATATAATAACAACTCTTGCAGCTGGTTTGACTCTTCAGTTACTAGGCCTCATATAGGAGTGTCTTTTTCTTGCTATACTTGGTTTTTAATCATCTTTTGTTTGCTTTGGTAAAAGAGAAGAAAGAGGTTTCTTCTTTCTCTATCACAGAGGAGAATATCCATTAGCATCAGTTGTAATCCTGACCCTTAGTAACAGTCAAGTCCCACCTTGTGGAGAACTGGCTGCCTGATGATCTGGGCGCTGTAACAAAGTGCTGCTGCCCACGGCGATCTCTTCCGCCACACAGTAATTCCCCAGGCGTCTGCCCTAGGGTTCACCTGACCAGACACAGAAACAAACACTAACAGTGCGTTTTCTTTTTGTTGTAACCCATTTTAATAAACCACAGCATTTAGGTATAATCCTCACTATTTAAGGTTTCCCCAGTAAACCTCCAAAACTGCACTATAAAAGTCATTTCCTAAATCAGTCTTAACTACTAAAAGGGAATGTCAAATTTCCTGAATGTCCACGAGATTGCCCTGAGCAGGATTTTACTAGTCTCTAACTTTACCAATGACACCAACTGGTTTTCCCCAAAAACTTAACTTTAAAAATGTGTCTGGAAGCGCATCTTCTTGGAATGTATCGTATTTCTTTTGTGAAAATTTCTCATCATATTAAAATGACTTTGTATGTGTTATCTAGACCTAGTTTGACTGTCTGCTTCACTTAATCCCAGAGTATTTTATTTTTGTATTGATCACAAACAAAAAAATGAGAGCATGAGGTTATTTATGTTTTTTATAACTAGTATTTTGTCAGCAGAGTTAAACCTTCTATTTAATACTCACTGAATTAAAGAGTAAAATAAAATTGACCTTTTGTATCTTCCCATTTCTATACATGTTATCAATAGAAGAAAATCAAAAACAAAAACAAATTATCTTTTTATATATTATTATTTTTGGAAAGTAGTATTCCATCTTTTCTCCTACATAACTCTCAGTTTCACATATCTTATTTATTGAAAGAGATCAGTAACACAGGGTTAAGAGTTTGGCTGATAACGAAAAAGGTCAGCAGTTCGAACCCAATAGCCATTCTTTGGAAACCTTATCAGGTAGTACTACTCTGTTCTATATGATCGTTATGAGTTAGAATTGACTCACTAGCAACAGGTTTTTTTTTTTTTTCTGATTGACTGGCTAAATAGAATAATTGATGTCCCAGAGGAGGTAATTCCAGGTCTTTTGCTGGACACAAAAGAGGAAATTTGGGTTGGTCCATCTTACCGAAGGAAAGATCATAATAAGTAGTATAACTCAGATGTCCTTAATTCATGAGATCAGGAAGAACCACAATAATCTAAATCTCCAACCAGCTGGACCAAAAAAAAAGTCTCGATTTTCTTTAAATTTCTTATCCAGGGATATCAGAGATGCTCCCCCAGGAAACTCCTATCCATTTTTTCAGTCCATTCTTATTGCTTCCTCCCTCTTAAGTGTTGTGGGACTACCCTGGAGAATGACTTCTCTACTTGGATTCAGGCTAGTCCCCAAACTACAAGGCGTAGAGAAGTTTCCCCTTACTCCAGCCAAAGACTAGCCTTTATGACTTTAGCTTACTATTTAGTGATAGACAGTGAGGATGTCTGTTTCTTTTGGGATAAAGTCCACCCCTTATCCATAGAGACAACCTTGTCCCAGCTTCTACTAGGGTGAAAATTGTTAATACGATAATCACATATCAGTGTAATTCTCAAAGAATGGGCTATTCGGTCTTGAATAAAAGCATATATAGGGTCTCAACACTATTTTCCCTATTGGAATTCATACACCAGAATGAGGTGAATATTATATCCTTTCCTTACATCCCTCCACTGTCTTATGTAAATGCTAGATAGCAAAAATAATGTACACTCTTTTAAGTCAAGTTGAATGTGTCTCATGGAGATCCTATAGGACAGAGTAGAACTGCCTCATAGTGTTTCCAATGCTGTGATCTTTACGGGAGAATACTGCCACATCTTATTTACATGGAGCTGCTAGTGAGTTCCAACCAACGATTTTTGGGTTAGCAGCTGAATCCTTTAACCACTACGCCACCAAACCCACTGCCATTGAATCAATTCCAACTCATAGTGACCCTATAGGACACAGTAGAACTGTTGCATAGGGTTTCTAAGGAGCATCTGGCAGATTTGAACTGCCGACCTTTTGATTAGAAGCTGTAGCATTTAACCACTATGCCACTGGACTTTCTGTGCTAACACCAGCACCCTTAAATACAGCTCCTAAAGCCAAAGAATACCTTTCAGAGACAGTCATCATCTAAATCTGCATGTAGGGAAGAAACTCACAGAAAGAAACTTAGAATGGTGCAGCCAATGCTTTCCCTGCTGATGTGTGCAGCACGAGTCACACTGTAAGTTGCTTGACCCTGCAGCGCATCCACCCGCTCCTTCCAAAGCAGTCTGGCAGGGAGTTCTGGCTGTCCCTTCTACATGTGATACCCAGTCCACAAAATGTGTTTAAATGCACTGCTTGCCTCCCTGCGATAAAAGGCATTTTGGCACAAAGCTCTATAGAAAATTGGGCACCAAAGAGGCCTTTGAATGCTATGACCATCAAGAAGGGCAAATTCTGCTCTTTCAAAACGTAAGCCACACAGTTACTTATTTGCTAATTATCCAGAGATAGTAAGACTAGACAGATACATACTGCGAAGATTGAATACGTGCTACCCTCTTACACTCTGTGTTCTTGTTTGATTTTTTTTTCTTTACAGTGTCAAGATATTATGGTCTCATAAGCCTTCTTCAGCTGAACTAGATTGCTGCTTATTTGTACTTAGTTTTTGGTTACCAAAACCAAATGCACTGCCGTCGAGTCAGGTCCGATTCATAGTGACCCTAGAGGTCAGAGTAGACCTGCCCCATATAGTTTCCAAGGAGCGCCTGTCGGACTTGAACTGCCAACCTTTTGGTTAGCAGATGTACCACTTAACCCGCTATACCACTGGGATTTCCAGTTACTGGATATCACTGTAAAATTATAGTATTATATGAATACCCTTGCAGTAGTGAAATTTTTTGAGAGAGTTAGGGAGGCCCCTAACCTAGTCAGTATGATGTACCTAGAGAAAGATAGATCTAGTGTAGCAGATGACCAACTCTGGCTGCTGTTCCTGTTGGGTGTTGTTGAGTCTGTTCTGACTCAGAGACCCTATGTACAACAGAATGAAACACTGCCCGGTCCTGTGCCTTGCCCACCATGGCTTTTAGGCCTAAGCCCATCATTGCAGCCACTGTGTCAGTCCATCTTGTTGAGGGTCTTCCTCTTTTTCTCTGACTCTCCACTTCACCAAGCATGATGCCGTCTTCCAGGGCATTGACTGTGGAACCAAGTGAAATGAAATCCTTGACAACCTCAGTCCTGTTATAAACACAAACCCATGCCATTGTGTTGATTCCAACTCATAGTGACCCTATAGGTCAAAGTAGAACTGCCCTGTAGAGTTTCCAAGGAGTACCTGATGGATTCAAGTTGCTCACCTTTCAGTTAGCAGACCTAACACTTAACCACTATGCCGCCAGGTTTTCCAGTCCTATGCTACACAGGCCAATTGGTTTGTTACCTTCTCTGTAAACAAATTTTTATTGACATAGTGCTTTAGTTTCCTAGTAAGGCTATAAACAAGTAACAACAGAAAGTCATGAGTGGGTTGCTTTGAAGAACCTATCTTTATTTTCTCAGTTCTAGAGGTCAGAGTCTAAACCAGGACATCAGCTCTAGTGGAGAATCCCTTCTTGTCTATCTATAGCCCCTGCTCTTCCTTGGTGTTTCTTGGCATTTCTTGGCTTGCAGACAGTTCTCACGTGGTCTCTTCACTCTGTATGTTGCTGCTTGTACCTGTTTTCCCTTGGGATAAGAGAGCAGGTAAAAAAAAAAAAAAGGTCAGGTTTACAGCCCTCCCTACCCTGATAGGGCCTTGTTAACATAACAAAAGAAAAGCCGTATTTCCAAACATGGTCATGTTTGTAGGTACAGGGGTTAAGACTTCAACACATCTTTTGGAGGAGATACATAATTCAGTGTATAGCACACAGACATGCCCATGTGTTCACATGTTGTGTATGGCTGCTTCATGGATCAACAGCAGAGTTCAGTAATTGCTACAGAGACCATGTGGACTATAAAAGCTCAAGTGTTTATTATCCAGCCCTTTCCCATGTAAATGTGCAACCCTGGTCTCATCTATAACTATCTTTATTGTGAAAATATTTTACATTTTCCTTAAAGTAAGAGACAAATTTATACTGACATGAAAAGAAGCTAACATTCAGAGAATGTGATTATCTTACTAAAATCATTTTACTAAAGTCAATATGAGAATAGGTAGAAATCTCAGGAATTTCAGTCCACTATGGCACAGTTACAGTGGGAAACCCTGGTGGCGTAGTGGTTAAGTGCTACGTCTGCTAACCTAAAGATCGGCAGTTCAAATCTCCCAGGTGCTCCTTGGACAGTATGGGGGAGTTCTGTGGTGACCTATAGGGTGACTATGAGTCGAAATGGACTCAACAGCAGTGGGTTTGGTTTTGGGTTTCATGGCACTGTTATCCGAAGTAAATGTTCTCAGTATCATTAAGTACAAAAGAAGAGTCTTGGGTGATGCAAGAAGTAACATGCTCAGCTGCTCACTGAAAGGCTGAAGGTTCAGGTGCACCCGGATACTTCTTCAAAGAAAGATCTGGCTACAGATTTAACAAAATCAGCCATTTGGAACCCAAGTGTACGCTGTTCTACTCTGACACATGTAGGGTTGCCATGAGTTACAGCAGTTGCGTGGTGACGTATTTCACATGTGAAATACACAGGCCTACTGCCCGCTGTTCTCATTGCATGGAAAAAAAAAACAGTAACAACAACAACAATAATAATGTTTTTTCTCTAATCATCTTTCCTGTGAAGTGATTTGTTTGAGAGATTAAAATAACTGAAGCATCTTAGAATTCAGATTAAAAAACATACTACCTCAGCCTGCTCTGAGTTCAAAACATCGATTGCACATGCACTCTCCTTCTCCCATCCATATTTTAGGGAATCTTCTGTAATTATTGTCCCTGTAAAGTTCTCCTAACAGGCTAACGCACTGTGATGTTTTGTTAATGGGAAGGGGACAGTAATGCAGCAGCCATGAGGAGGGGGCCTGTGAAGGAAGGAGCAGACCACAGCCCAGCAGGCCCCCTGACGGAGGTGAGGCCTGGATGCTGCGCAGAGCTGACTTCTTCATTAGCAGAACCTGGAGGCCTGCCAGAACATTCCAAGGGACTCAACTTGCCGTTAGAAACTCATCAGTTCTCCTCTCCCCGCCCCTCCTCCTCTGTCTTTTTAAAAGAAAAAGCACATTTTGTTTCCACATTATAATGCAATCCTTTCCCTTAGAAAGTAGTGTTCAGGATTGGAAAATCTCTCTACGGTTCTGGATAATCAGGGAGTAACTTTCCATTCAGCCATGCACTCCATTTCTTGGTCAAAGTTGTCGACACTCTCCCTGGTTTTTTTTCCTGATGTTGTTTCTCCTTGGTGTCAGCAATGGGTCGGTCTAGAGGATGTGTGCACAGTATCTCCCTATTTCCTGTCTTAACTAACCAGCCCCAAAGGCGACTTTGTCAAGGTTCCTGAGGGCACCATCTGTGTGTCTTGGGGATTTATATCCTGTTTTATTAAAGAGCAGCACTGCCATGGCGTGAACTGGCAGTGTGTTTTCCTCCCTTTCTCCTGTCCTGTTTCCTCCCCTTTCTCCATCACCCATCCTCTCTCTCCCTTCCGCTTTGTTGTTGTTGTGGTGGTGTTTCCCACAGCAAAAAAACAAAACAAAACAAAAAAGCCCCACAATTGCCTCCCGGACAGCCTAAGCCCATGCTGGCGGGCTCCTGTTTGTGGTGCAGGTGTGCGCTAGCCCTCCTCCGTGTCGTCGCCACAGCAACCCTCTCCTCTAATCTGCTGAATATGAAAAGCAGAAACAGAAAGAGAAAAGCCATCCACCCCCTTCTGCTCCATCCAGGAGTCCAAAAGAAGGATACGGTCTCCAAGCATTCCTGATAATCCCCCAGCCATCGCCCAGGCAACGGTCACAGGGAACTGGCGCGGCCTGTGGCGAGAACGCTGTCTCTGTCTCAAGTTCAGGCCTCCTCCTCCTCCTCCTCCCCGTCTCCCATCTTGGGGCTTCTCAGAGCCCCTAACACACACCCCCGCCGGCGGTCTCTAACCATTGGGCAATCGACTCACAGACGGGAAGGGTTTCATCACTCTTCCTCCACTGGCGTTGAGACAGAACTTGTGGTGTGCGTGCGCGCACGTGTGCACGTCCGTGCGTGTGTGTGTGTATGTGTGTAGGTTTTCTCCCCTAGCCACCTTTCAGATGCTCTGTGTTTCTGTGCCAGAAAAATGAGTATTTTCCTTATCAAAATTAGTAGTTTGAAATGAAGCCCCTTGCAAGTTGCAGGACTTCAGCAGTCTGTGGGCCTGCGGAGGTTTTCCACAGCCTCTGCTCTGCTGCCTGCATATCCAGCCGTGAAAGCTCTCATTCGTCTTCCCACCGTCGTGTTGATGCAGCTGGGTTTGACACTGCTTACCTCAGCACTTTTTTTTTTTTTCCTTTCTTTTTTGGTTGAAAGACAGAAGGCTTCCTTGTGATCCCAGCCTTTTCCTATCAAATGACACTCAGCCATGGTTTGGGTGACTTATTTACTGGCACTGGACCAGGAAAAACAAAAATGAACGTTTGCAACTAATAAATCCTCTAGCTTAGATAGCTATAGCAACGGTGGTGGGATTACATCAAACTGTTCAGCCTGATACCACACGGCTCCCTGGAAGTATGGAACCAAATAAGGTGGGGGTGAGAGAAGGGGATAAACCAGGACAAGGAACAGAGACAATATCTTACACTCCAGATGCTAGACATAGCGAAACAAACTTCAGTCAGGGGATGTGCTTTTTTGGTTTGGGGAGACTACGTGGTGGTATCATTGGAATGGGAGATAGTAAACTGGTCACCTTCTTTCCTGTCGTTTGCCTTGAAAATTAAACCACGCCCATCATCAAATTGCTGAAGGCGGCCAGCGTAGGGTGACTGAACAGCAAAATCACAGCTTGCTCAGCTGCACTGAAAGAAGCTATTTTGACAGAGGACAGGAGGTCAAGAATGTTTAACAAACAAAATTGTATGTCATCCACTCCTAGATAATTCTCCAAGGACCTTTCTCCTCCCAGACCCTTATTGAAAGTTAAGGCATCTCTTTAAGGCTAGTGTGATCATGTTTTTATTTGTTTGGAAATTGATCTTCTGGATAGAAACACTTGTTTGTTTTTTTTTAAAATTTGTATAAATCCAGAAAAATAAAACCACAGAAGCGTTGACTCTGGCTAACATTTCCTTGTTTTCTCACCAAAGGACCACCTCTAATTCAAAAAATAATTCTATTTTTGGTGATGACTAGCTCTGTTAACTTAGCTTTTGTAGACCAGTGATTGAGCATACAGGAATTCAGAATTTGAGTAGAAATGCCAAGAAAAAGTAGGGGGAAACATTTAACTGTCACCAAGATGCTTAGCCTGTATATCACCAAATATTTGACAGTTTGGAAAGATACCTATGATTGATTATAGTCATCTTTTTTTAATTTTGGCTTTGGTGTCTTGATCTCAGAGAGACAGCGATAAAGGACACTCACTTCTTCTCAAAGCCATTTGTGTGTGACTGCTAGCCTAAAGGTTGGTGGTGGTTTGAAGCCACCCAGTGGTGCTATGGAAGAAAAGGCCTGGTGATCGCCTATGGAGATTATAGCCAAAAAAACTCTGTGGAGCAGTTCTACTTTCTAACACACAGAGTTGCCATGAGTCTGAATCAACTCAACAGTAACTAACAGCAGTTAAAGTTTTGTCTCCATGTTATAATAGAGAAAATATTTTTTGTTTTGTTGCTTTTTGCTTTTAGTTTTTTTTCATTTTCGTACCAATTGGCTCTGATGCCATTAAAATACCTGTCAAAATGCCAATGGAAAATAGGCAGCACGATCTACTTGCCGTCCCCAAACCAAACCAAACTCACTGCCATCAAGTTGGGTCCAACTCACGGGGACCCTAGTGGTCAGAGTAGAACTGCCCCATAGAATTTCCAAGGAGTGCCCGGCAGAGTTGAACTGCCAATCTTTTGGTTAACAGACGTAGTACTTAACCCACTACACCATCAGGATTTCCTTGCTCTCCAAAGTACCTGGTAAGATAGAATCTCAAATAAAATTCAGTAGAGCTGTGTACAGTTGTTACTATTGAAAGTCACTCCCTTGTCACACACTTTTTAAAAGTGGCTGGGAATGAAATATACAAATACATTTTTAAAAATATATATGAAAATACTAATTCACCACCAATGAAATAGCTCTTCTACATTCTTCCACTAAATAATTTCCAAGCAAGAAAGATAATCTCTCTGTGATTGAATTTATATTGTTCTTTCTATGACAGAGATACAGTCTGTAGTCTTTGTCTCCTAGGCGAATCAAGTATTATCTGATGCTGTTTTGAAACCCTTAATTGTTATGGATTGAATTTTGTACCCTTTCTCAAAAAGGAAAAATTCTTACCCACTGTACCTGTAAGTATGACCTTTGCTTATGTCAGTAAGATCATACCCGAGTAGGGTGGGTTCTAAAGCTAGTCACTTCTGACATATTTATAAAAAAGCAGAATAGACACAGAGATACACAGGGTAGAGAAAGGGAACCATCATGAAGACATAGACATCTGTAAGTCTATGAATGCAAAGAATTGCTGATAGAAACTAAAGCTGAAACAGGAAAGAAAGTACCTTTCTCTACAGCTAAGCCCTGAAGTAAAATTCTAGCCTCTGAACTGTGAGAAAAGATATTTCTGTTCTTTATGTCCACTGAGCTGTTGTATTTCTGTTAGAGCAGCAGTAGGTAACAGACACTTAGAGAGGAAAACAGAAGACTGTGTGTTCAACTCAATGTCAAATTCTGTCAAATTTCTAAAAGTCTTGTTTTTATTATTCTTTTTATCCATTGTTAAGCAAATATGTGGGGCAGCTAACATGTATCAGACACTAGCCTAAACTTGAAGGATTCACAGAGTTTATGATCTGTGGCAGAAGCATAGTAATAGCTGGATTTTACTGCTTACTGTGGAACAGGTTTTGTACTAATCATTTTCTGTGTATACCAGGATGGCCAATTTAGTTTGTGCACTCATTCTAGAAAAAGTGCTATATACCTCATTGCTGAATATCATTACAGTCACCTTTGTAGTACTGCCCTTGGGAAGCTGTGCACCAACACCAGTGCCTAGTCCACCCTTCAAAGCAGTTTTGGGACGCTTTCTGGAATCAGAGCTGTCATCAGATTACCCTTGATGTCCTGAATGTCATCAGAATGTCTTCCTTTCAATATTTCCTTTATCTTTGGGTAAAGAAAAAGTCACTGGGAGACAGATCAGGTGAGTAGGCAGTGTGTTCCAATACAGTTCTTTGTTTACTGGCTAAAAGCTCCCTTACAGACAACTATACAATTAAGTTCACAAACTTGCCACCATGCCACCATGTGCAATGGCTTTTTTCACAGAGAGTTCTAAAATGGCCTTGCAGGATGGACCAGGCACTGGAGCCAGTGCATAGCTTCCCGTGGGAAGTACATCAAATGTGACCATAGTAATATTCAGCAGTGAGTTATGCAGCACTTAAAACAATTAAGTTTGTGGACTTAATAGGTAGACCTCATAAGGCTCATTTAAGTTTAAAACAACTCTATGAAGTAGGTGATAGTATTTGTCTTGTCTTTCAGGAAGGAAGCCAAAGGCACAAAAGTTTAAAATTACTGCCTCTTTATTTTTAATACAATATTTGAAAAACTTACAACTGCCTCCTATTTATAACCCACTAAATTCGGTATTGGAATATTGACGTCGTCAAGGATTTCATTTTACTTGGACCTACAATTAATGCCCATGGAAGGAAAGAGCAGTCAAGAAACCAAATGACAAAGGGAAGAAGCCCTGGATAAGTAAGGAACTACTAAAGAAGAAGAACATACTGGGAGGCCTCTCATTACCCGACCTTAGAACACACTACACTGTCACAGTGGTGAAAACAGCCTGGTACTGATACAAGAACAGACAGATTGATCAATGGAACAGAATTGAGACCCCAGAGATGACACCATCTGCCTATGAACAGTTGATATTGGACAGAGGCCCTAAGACATTAAACTGGGGTAAAAACAGTATCTTCAACAAATGGTGCTGGCAAAATTGGATATCCATCTGCAATAAACTGAAACAAGATCCATATCTTACACCTTATACAAAAACCAACTCCTTCTGGATAAAAGACCTAAATATCAAACCTAAAACGATAAAGCTCATCCAAGAAAAGGTAGGAACAACAATGGAAGTTTTAATACACAATGTGGACATACTCCAAAATCTGTCAAACAAACCACAATCAACAGAAGAGAAAATAGATAAATGGGAACTATTAAGAATCAAACACTTTTGCTGATCCAAAGACTTTATTAATAGAATTAAAAAAATGGCCACAGAATGGGAAAAAATATTTGGCAACTCTATGTCAGACCGATGCCTGATCTCCATAATCTATAAGATATTTCAAAATATCAATAAGAAGAAGAAAAATCATCCAATTAAGTGATGGGCAAAGGAGATGGACACACATTTCACTAAAGAGGAAATCCAGGCAGCCAAAAAACACATGCAGACATGTTCATGATCTTTAGTTATTAAAGAAATTCAAATCAAGACTACAATGAGATACCATCTCACCCCAACAAGATTGGCCATGATCCAAAAAACACAAAACAACAAATGCTGGAGAGGCTGTGGAGAAAGTGGAACTCTCCTACACTGTTGGTGGGGTTGCAAAATGGTCCAGCCTCTTTGGAAAGCAATCTGGCACTTCCTTAAAAAAATGGATATCGATATACCATTTGACCCAGTAATTCTACTACTTGGAATATATCCTGCAGAATCGAGGCCTTTCACACCAATGGACACATGCACCAGAATGTTTATTGCAGCACAGTCCACAATAGCAAAAAGATGGAATCAACCCAGGTGCCCAACAACAGAATAATGGATAGGTAAACTATAGTACATATACTCAATGGAGTACTATGCAGTGATTAAGAATAACGATGACTCCAGGAAACATCTCATAACCTGGAAGACATTATGTTGAGTGAAAGTAGTCAGCGACAAAAGGACAAATATTGTATGAGACCTCTACGATGGAGCTCACAGAGAGGAGTCTCACTGGCAACACAAGAATAAAAAGGGGTGCACCCTGAGATCTCCACTAAAAGACCTCAATTGATGGTCCAGTGGTTTCGGGGTTCCCTTGGGATCATGGACCCTGGCCCTCATGCTGCCCTTTCCAAAAAAAGAAATCAAATGACGTGTGGCATTAGGTAAATCTGCTTCAAAAGACCTCTTTAAAGTGTTGAAAAGCAGAGACGTCACTCTGAGGACTCAGACATGCCTAACTCAAGCCATGTTATTTTTGGTTGCCTCGTATATGCGTGAATTGTGGACAAAAAATAAGGAAGAATGAGAAGAATTTGATGTGTTTGAATTACGGTGCTGGTGAAGAGTACTATTGAATATACCATTGACTGCCAGAGGGACAAACAGATCTGTCTTGGAAAAAGGACCGACAGACCGCTTCTTGGAAAAAGGACAGACAGAACGCTCCTTAGAAGCAAGAATAGTGAGACTTTGTCCCATGTATTTTGAACATGATACCAGGAGGGACCAATCCCGGGAGAAGGATATCATGCTAGGTAAAGTATAAGATTAGCAAAAAAGAGGAAGACCCTCAGTGAGGTGGGTGGACCCCGTTACTGCAGCAGTGGCATCAGGCGTGGCAACCACTGTGGCGCTAGAGCACCGAGAGGCAGAGTTGCTTCTCTTGTAGGTAGGATTGCAGCTGGATGGCACCTGACGACAACCGGTGTGTTATTCTCAGTACCTAGTTTATAAGCAAAAGCTCCCAGGTGGAAACTGTGAAGCACATACTAGCAGTGGGAATTTAGAACCCCAAGATCTATCCGTGAGATTATCCCAACAACTCAAGATTTCTAAGAACTTTCACTTAGGTGATGGATAACGTTTTGAAGAAAAATATTTTTGTAGGTGATGCCACTTACCCTTTTTCAGTTTGGTCACAGGAAAACTTGTTTTGCAAATTTCAAATTTAAATTAATTAATGTTTCTAGAGTGCTTAGAGTGGTGCTTTTAGAGGAGGGTGTAGCAGATGATACACTTTTTAAATAAACAGATAAACTCGTTGCTTTCTGTCGGCTCTAACTCGTGGTCGCCTTATGTATAACAAGGCCATTGGAATGTCTCACCTGGTGTTGCAGCTGTTGTGTCAGTCCATCTAGATGAGTTTTCCTTGTTTTTGCTGGCCCTCCACTTTACCAGGCATGACATGTTTGTCTACTGATTGGTCTTGCCTGATAACAGGTAAGTGAGGCACAGTCGTAACATTCTCACTTCTGTGGAGTAAACCACCCAAAACAAACCCACTGCGGCTGGGTCAGTTTCAACTCATAGTGACACTATATGACAGAGTAGAACTGCTCCATAGAATTTCCAAGGAGCGCCTGGTGGATTCGAACTCCCAGCCTTACAGTTGGCAGATGTGTAGCACTTAACCACTACACCACCAGGGTTTATGCTTATATTTGTTCCAAATAAATAGACTTAGTTAGGGGGTTAAATAAACCAAAACCAAAGAAACAAAAATACCTGTTGCTGTTGAATCAGTTTCTAATTCACAGTAACCCTACAGATAGAATATAACTATCCAGTAGAGCTTCCGAAGAGCACCTGGTAGAGTTGAACTGCCGATCTTTTAGTTGGCAGCTGTAGTGTTTAACCACTACACCAATGAGGATTAAATAGTGACTGAAAAAAATTAGACGAAGAAATGCCATACTAGTAGTGCTGTAAATAACTGAGAGAAGAAAACACACTGTGTGAGAGTTGGGAAATAGGAGTAATACAGTAACGAGAGTTCCTCCACAGGTCATTAAGAGCTTCATCCAAACTATAAGAGGAAGTTGTTCATGGAGGCATTCAGGTAATTGCTACCATGACAACTACTTCTTTTGCTACAAGACCAGAAGAACTGAATGGTGCCTAGCTGCCATTACTGAACATTTTATCAAGATTCTGTAGAAGAATTAAGGTGAAAATATGGAACAGAATTTCACACTCTGAGCAATCTAGACTTTCTGGTGTCATGGAGGGTGGAACCCCCCACCCTGAAACTGCTGTCCTGAGATAAATCTTTAAACCTTTACTAAAAATGTCCTCTAAAGTCATTTTAAAACCAATAATAGTTTAACTAGAAAAAAAAGATCTGCTGTGAGCATTAAGCTTTTTTAAAAACTATACAGGATCAGACTGGTAAAAGCAACTCTGAAGATTAGATAGGCAGTGTAGGGGGCAGTGAGTTTATGTTAATGAGTGAGGAAAAACTCATATAAGGAAGGTGAAAATGGTTGCACGACTCAAAGACTATAATCAGTGTCACTAAACAGTGCATGTAGAAACTGTTGAATTGGTTTATATTTTGTGTGTAATCTCAACAGTAACAGAAAAATAAATAAAATTGTATGTACAAGTAAATTTACATACAAACAAAATTATGTACATACAAACTTACTTTATACCCACGAAAGAAATATATAGGGGAGGGAGCTAGTTTGATGGTTAAAAAAGTTCTTGGAAATGCTAAAGCAAAGCTATGACGTGGAAACCCTGGTGGCATAGTGGTTAAGTGCTACGTATGCTAGCCAAAAGTTCAGCAGTTGAAAATGTACCACATGTTCCTTGAGACAACTCTACTATGACCTACAAGGTCTCTGTGACGTGATCAGATCTGTGTTTCATTTGGTAACATGGATCGAATCAGGTGCCTTCAAAAGACGTGTAGCAATTTGACGAGGCCATGATTTCTGGTATTGTGAGATGTTCCCATCTGTTGTAGATCCTGCCTCTGTGACGGTACTAAAAGAGAATGGGTGGCAGTTGTGCTGCAAGGGCAGGACTCTGTAAAATTCCATTGTGCCTTGAGGCAATCTCTTGGAATATAAAGAGAAAGGAAGCAAACACAGAGATGGAGACCTCATACCTTCAGGAAAGAAGCAGTGTCCTACCAGAAGTAGAGTGCACCTTTTGCACCTGGGGACCTTGCATCTCAGAAGCTCTTGGTTGAGGGAAAAATTGATGAGAAGGACCTTCCTCCAGAATTAACAGAAAGCCTTTCCTTGGAGCTGATGCCCTGAATTTGGACTTGTAACCTACTGGACTGTGACAGAATACAATTTCTCTTTTTAAAGACAACTGCTGGTAGTTACTTCTGTCATAGCAGCACAGGGTGACTAAGACAGTGTCATGGATTGAATTGTGTCCCCCCAAAAATATGTATAGCCTTGTGGCTGGGCCATGATTCCCGGTATCTTATGATTGTCCTCCATTTTGTAATTGTCCTGTGCTGCCTGTTAAAGGATTAGGCTGGGGCTGAAATCCCTTTATAAAATCACCTCCCTGCACCACTGTAAAGGGAGTTTCCCGGGAATGTGGCTCACATCACCCTTTATTCCTTCATCCTGCAAGAGATGAAAGGAAAGCAAGCAGAGAATTAGGAACCTTACGCCATTAAGCAGGCAGCACCGGGAGAAAAGCGCGTCCTTCAGACCTGAGGTTCCTGCGCTAAGATGCTCCCTGGACAAAGACTGATAGAATACCAGAGTTTTCTCCAGAGCTGACAAGGAGGAAAGTCTTCCCCTGGAGTGGACATCCTGAATTTGGACTTGTAGCCCACTGGACTGTGTAAGAGTAAACTTTTTGTTATAGCCATTCACTCTGTAATGTTTCTGTTAGAGCAGCACCAGCGGACTAAAACAGACAGCAAGCTAATTTCTATAGCAGTGCAAAGGATGAAAAAAGATGTTAGCTAACTGGGGCAGAGACTGCAATTTAGTTGCCATTGTAAAACCCAGGTGAGAGATGATGACTATGCTGTTGAGGTGACAGCAGGGTTGGGGTGGATGGGAAGTCTGGAAAGGTGTAGAGGAAGTAGAAATGATGGAATATGGGCCCTGACTGGGTGAGAGAGCAACTTTAGTGGGTAAAGAAATGGTCCCTGGTAGAATCAGGAAAGGAGATGAATCCTGAGTTTGAAACATGAATGACACTCAAGGAGAGGAAGATCGTTGGATGGCAAGATTTTGAGTTAGTTTTAGGCATATTGGGTTTAAAATATCTAGTATTCAAGGGAATATGCAATAGGCAATCTAAGGCACATTCTGTTTCCCAGGCAGAAGATTGGGATACATGAGGTAGATTCTGGAGTCCTGCACACGGGGAGGTCTTTCAAGAGTTGTGATTACATGGAACAGCAAGGGAAAACAGATGGGTGCGAGAGAGAAGACAGGGAGCCTAAGGACAGAACTTGGGAATCTCAGGGGTCATTCCAAGGAGTCATTCAAAGAAGATGGCAGACAATGGAAAACACTTGGTTAATTACTAAAAACACAGAACCAAACAATCTTTCTTAACTGAATTCTGTTTTTCTCCTTAATTTCTTCCTGTTGCTTCCCATCCGTCATCAGTTCTAATCTACGTTTTGAAACCATCAACCCATTCTCTGGTGACAGTGGTCCTGAAACCTCAGACACTTAAAGACACTTTGGCACTGGTAAGCTTAGGAAACATAACTCAGTACCTCAACTCTGTGCAGACCACTAAGAACATTATCCTGCCTGAAAGCTGTGGTCACAATCACTAGTTAAAAATGGTATCTCTTAAAAAGAAAGACTTGCTTGACAGAGGGGCTGAGCACAATCTCAACAAGGAGAGAAAATGAATCCTAATTACTACCTTTGTTCTCCTATACTTGGTTTCAAGAAACACTTTTTTTGCTCTATTATGAGAAGGTATTTAGTATACTGCGGGATACTGGATATTTCCTTCTCCAATGGTTATCATTAAGAAGTATATTCAGTCTCCCAAGGCACAATATTTATTACCAAAAAAAAAGAACCAGGCTCTATGTGGTTTCTTTATAATTGATTCAGTTGGGAAAAAAGGGTCTACTGCAATGTGATACCCAATAAAATTGTAGTGAAACAAGATGTCGTATCAACACTTGTTTCAGTTTTTCTTTTATCCTCATTAATAGCCACTACCCTTTCTTCTGGGTTAAGGTTATTACTTTAGAACAGGTATTAATTGACCTCCTTTTGGTTTGCAAATATAAAGAAAACAGATGCCTGGCTATGGGGAAAGGATATACATGTGTTTTTGTTTGACCTAACAAATGTACCCTTCTTATTGGTATGCACATTGTTGGGGAGGCATTTTAGTTATCTAGTGCTACTCTAACAGAGCTATTGCAGGTAGATGACTTGAACAAAGAGAAATTTATTTTATCACAGTTTAAGAGGCTGGAAGTCCAAATTCAGGGCACTGGCTCTAAGGAAAGGCTTTCTGTCTCTGTTGGTTCTGGTAGAAGGTCCGTATTCTCCTAGTTGAGAAGCTTCTCAGTGCAGGGACACTGGGTCCAAAGGACATGTTATTCTCTCGGCTCTTGTTTCTTGGCTGTATAAGGTCTCGCATGTCTCTCTCTGCTTGCTTTTCTCTTTTGTGTCTTAAAAGAGGTTGGCTTAAGACATAACCTAATGTTGATGATTTGGTTCTGTCTCATTCACATAATTGTCACTAATCCCACCTCAGTGACATCACAGAAGTACGATTTCCAACACAAAGGATATCACATCACATCACAAATTGTGTGGACAGTCACACAGTACTGGGAATCATGGCCTAGCCAAACTGATACATGTCTCTGGGGGACACAGTTCAATCCATGACAGAAGGAAATAAGCAAATTTGAACAAGAAGGTACACCTAGTAAATCCCTAACCCTGTTTCCTGAGATGGACTTTATAAAGATCTAAGCATGGCCCTGCTGAGGACACTGGAATCATCTCCTTAAGGCAGTGATTCTCAACTGGGGCTGATTCTGACTTCCCTGACAACCCTCGCAGCATAGTGGTTATATGGTATGACTGCTAATCAAAAGGTAGGCAGGTCTGACCCACTAGATAATCCTTGGAAATGCTATAGGGCAGTTTTACTCTGTCCTGTAGGGTCACTATGAGTCAGAATCAACTTGATAGCAAAGGATTTTGTTTTGATTTTTTGCGGGGAGACATTTTGTAACAACTAGGAAATGTGGGCTAGACTCTAGTGGATAGAGGACAGGAATGTTAGTCAGTATTATACAGTGTACAGGACAACCTCTGAAAACAAAAATTAGTCCAAAATACCAATAATTATGAAGTTGAAAATTCTGCATTATAAGTAGAAAGACACAGAACCGTGGACAAATCTTAGCATTGTCAGAAGAATGAAAGGAGAATAATGGCTTTGGCTCATGGGAGGCATTCTCTGAAACCAGTTTGCCTTGGCTTTTGTGACTGATATGTGCCCCCAAATTGAAACCTTGATGGCATAATTGTTATGTGCTACATATGCTAACCAAAAGGTTGGCAGTTCAAATGCACTTAGGCCTCCTTGGAAACTCTACGGGGCAATTCTACTGTGACCTATAGGGTTGCTATGAGTCAGAAGTGACTCGACAACAGTGGCATTTTGGCATGTGCCCCCAAGAAGTAGCATTTTTGAGAACAGGAAGACATGATGACTGAGGGCTGCTACTGTAGCAAACTAAGACCAACCCAAAAGGATCAGTTGCCTCTGTGCTCTGCACACAGCCTTTGAAGTTGACCTTGAAAATCTGTACCATGAGACCTCAGAATTGCTTTGATTTTACTTTGTGTCCTAGGTGACACAGTTGGCAATTTGGGGTCTTGGCCAGTTGGTGGGGTTCCTCCCTGACAGTGATAATGGAAAGTAGGACCCACCAAGCATCAAATAAGGGAAGGAAAGATCATGCCCAAGAACCTTAAAGGAACTACTTCCTGTCACTGACCTTAAGGCCACTTCTGTTTAGTAATCAGTTCGTCTCTTGTACTGAGCTCACCATAAGCCACAGAAAACCCAACCCAGTGCCACTGAGTTGATTCCAATACATAGTAACCCTGTAGCACACAGTAGAACTGCTCCATAGAGTTTTCAAAGAGTGCCTGGTGGATTTGAACTGCTGACTTTATGATTCGCAGCTGTAACAGAGAACCACTAGGCCATGAGAGGACCGAACTAGCCCTGAGGCTTTTGCTGCCTCTCACTCCAGTCTCCCTCCAGCCCTGCCACACATCTTGAACATATACAGGAAAAATGATGAGGTCTAGCAGGGAGATGACTGAAAGTCCCACTACCATCTCCATGCCCATGAGGACCCCACCCTGAGAGGGACATAGCATTTTTCCCCCTAGTAATATAAAGGTTAGTGCAATTACAACTGACATGACTCATTCTGATTTTTGCCATGTTATTAGAAAACCTAGAGAAGATCTATCCCTTCCTGAGCACTATATCCACCCCTGGTGGTCCAAAAAAAGATTTTAGGAGGTACATAGATGTGGCCTCAAATAGCAAAACATCAGGAATAGGAAAGTTGTTGCTGTCATTATCTGCTGTAGAGTCAAACCTGTCTCTTGGAGATTCCATACACAAGGGAACAAAACACTGCCCAGTCTTGTGCCATCCTGTGACTGATTGCAGATGAGAACATTTTGATACATAGAATTATTACTGACTAATTTTTGGAAGTGGATTGGAAGCTTTTCTTCCTGGTTTTACACTGGAAGGTCTGTTGAGACTTACTCAGCATCATAGCAACACACAGCCTCCACTATAGACAACAGACGGTGGCTGTGCATGATGCGCGTTGGTCAGGAATTTCACCCAGCCCTTTGACGTGGAAGCTGAGAATTCTTCCAGGGAACCACCAGTGCCCCGATTCAGATAACAGGTACGTGGATGGATAGCTAACTAGCTAGTTAGCTAGATGATATGCATAGATACCATGTTTGCTTCATAAAAAATGTTAAAATCAAGCCGTTTAGGTTCTCTCTTTTTTTTTTTGACTGATTTTGGCTATGGTGTCCTTTGTATTATTATATAAATTTAAGAACCAGCTTATCAACTTGTATATATACATATATAATTTTACATGTATGTATAATAACCTGTTGTACTTTTTGTTGAGATTGGGTAGAATCTCAGTATCAATTTGAAGGGATGAAGTAGCTTATAATTTGTGATGATGGAGTGAATCATGACTCCCCAAAACTGTGTGTAGAAATTTTGCTGGGTCATGATTCCCTGTGTTGTGCAAAGTTCCTGTATGTTGTAAATCCTCCCTCTATAATGTTATTGTGAAAGATAGGCATTGATTGTCTTAATGAGGCAGGACTCCTGGTGCAGAATTGTGTTGTGCCTGGAGGCAATCTCTTGAAATATAAAAGAAAGGGAGTCAAGCAAAGGGTTGGGGACCTCCTACCATCAGAAAAGAAAAAGTGCTGGGAGCAAGTGGTCTCTGTAGCTCACAAGCTGTCAGTCCCGGGGAAGGTTGACAACAAAGACCTCCCTCTAGAGCCAACAGGGAAAGCCTACCCCTGGAGCGGATGCCCTGAATTTGGACTTGTAGTGTACTGGATGGTGACAGAATAAAATCTTTCTTTTTAAAGCCATCCACTTGTGGCATTCCTGTTATAGCAGCACTGCATAGCTAAGATGCTTGCCCAGCGTCATCTATAAAATGGAAATTATTCAGTCTGTCCCTCGTACGTGGAGAATACCTGAGTAAGTTTATGCACGACAGTTAGAACACTGTGTGGCATTAGGTAAGTTCTTAATAAATGATCGCTCACTCCCCTGCTTTAATCCTTTGAAGGTGAACTCTACTGCTTGAAGAGTAGTGTCTTGAAGCCTTAACATTTCATACAATATGCATTATAAGTGGAATCCTGTCTTTCCAGCTTTGCTGTCCTCCATTACACTTTGCTTCCCACAATATCAAGTGCTGTCTGTGAGATCTTCTAATTCAGTTGGTGAACTCATCCTAGAAAAAATGCTGCATACCTCATTGCTGAGTATCACTGCAGTCACCTTCAACATATTCCCCTTGGGAAGCCATGCACTGACACCAGTGCCTAGTCTGCCCTTCAAAGCAATTTTGGACCTTGTTTTCTGGAATGGCTATCAGAACTGTCTTCGTATTACCCTTGGTACCCTGAGTGTCATCAAAATGTCTTTCTTTTGATATTTCCTTTATCTTTGGGTAAAAAAAAAATTCACTGGGGGCCAGATCAGGTGAGTAGGGTGGGTGTTCCAATGCAGGTATCTGTTCACTGGCTAAATACTCCCTCACAGACAACTATACAGTTAAATTCATGAACTTGCCGCCTTGCCACTGTAAGCAGTGGCCATTCCTGTAAGAGTTCTACAGTTGCTTTGCAGGTGGACCAGGCATTGCATCAGTATATAGCTTCCCAAGGGAAGTACTTTGAAGGTGACTGTAATGATATTCAGCAATGAGGTATGCAGCACTTAGAACAATTAAGATCGCAGACTTAATTGTCATTCCTCCATATATAGGAAACCCTGGCAGTTGTGTTCTCAGATCTGACTCAACGGCACTTGGCTGGCTGGCTGGCAGTTGGTGTTCATGGTTAAGTGCTGTGGCCGCTATCCAAGAGGCTGGCAGTTGAAACTCAAACAGCATTCCTTGGAAACTGTATGGGGCAGTTCTGCTATGTCCTATAGCATCTCTATGAGTTGGAATTGCCAGCAATAGATTTTTTTGTTTTGTTTTTTGGTTTAATGAATGTACATTGAGTGACATGCCAGTGGTTTCATTCCTTATACAGTACCATTGAAATTGGTCCTTGATAATGCATTTACGGTTGCTGTCTGCACTGACAGTGACCTATTTTTAATTATAAGTGATGATTTTCCATTTTAGTAGTATATATCTTTTTATTTTTATTTTTTCCTTTCAAGTTTGAGCTTAAGTAATTGTACTTTGAAACAATAAAAACATTTAATTTCTTCCCAGTACCAAAAACAATGCAGAACTATAAAAGCTCCTGGTGCAAAGCTCAGAGGGAATCCTTCCTTCGTGCTCCCATGGCTGCAGCAAAGGTGGTGGTATGAGAAGGAGGCAGTTCAGCAATAACTCACCCTAAGGCATTGCCAAGCAAACCCTTAACAAGAGAATGGGCTCCTTGTTACAGCTATGCTAAGGGGATCTGAGTGAAACTGAAAGGAGGCACTTAAATGATTCCCTGTGCAACCTCAAAGGCCACCACAATTCCCCTGTGTTCAAGAGGACCCCACATCCAGGAAAAAAGAATCCCAGTTTGTGGAAACAGCCTCCAGCCAAAAGCATGAGGCTCCCCGTGGGGGGGGGGGGGCACAGGAAATGCCTCTTTGGCTTGCAGTAGAGATCAACCCTTCAGGTTTCCATAGATGTGTGTTTGTGGTTTATGGAAAAGTGAGGACATTCTACTATGAACCCACATGTTAAGTAATTAGCTTTCCCAGTGGTAGGTTTTTGCATTTAGACCAAAATGTTCAGAATCAAGTATAGCATGCCGAATTGACACGAGAAATTTTCCGTAATTCAGGTCTAGAAAAATTATCCCTAATCCAGATGTGAGAGAAAATAAATTGAGAACATAAAATATTTTAAGTTTACTCCCATGATAGGCCAAACCCAATATTATGGTGAGCCAGGGCCCCTCTATGGAGCGAAGTATTTTCCTGCATGAAGTAAATAATTTCTTCCTAAGCATGAAGTGTTACTCCCCAGAGGGTATTTTACCTGCCTGGAGTTTCTGTAAGATTGAGATTGTTTAGTAAGTTTGAGTTGAATCTGTTTCTTTTTCCATCCTTCAGCCACTAGTCCAAATAATACTTAACTAGAACTTTAAGAAAATAAATGAATAAAAATCCTCTCCAGTTTGATTCTTCACAAATGATGCAAATTGTTTTATTAGAGCAAAAAAATGGTAATGTTTTAAAAGGTAGTCATGAGGTAGGAAGCAAAAGAAAAAATCTAAACTTTAAAACAAATCTGGTCATGTTTCAGCAGTTGAGAAGATTATTTCTCAAGGTATTTCCTGCTATATCTCACTGGAATACAGACCAAGGGAATAACAGCAGCTTGGACAGTGATAAAGGACTAGGTGAGAATTCCCACAGCAGAGGACGTTCATCAGCCTCTAGAAAGCATTACCCGCTCATTTGCTTCTGTTGTTTTGCTAAAGGATATGCAAAATTAGTTAACAAGCTTGCAATAGGAAAGTAACAGTTATATAGAGATCATGATATTATGCCAATTAAAATACAAACAATAACAAACCCATTGCCTTTGAGTTGATTCTGACTCATAGCAACCTTAGAGGACAGAGTGGAGCTCCCCATAGAGTTTACAAGGAGCACCTGGGGAATTCAAACTGATGTCCTTTGGTTATCAGCCACAGCACATGGTTACTACACCACCAGGATTTTTAGTCACAATACAGACATTTATATTTTAGCTGGTGCATAGAATGAAATAAAAATGTTGAAATGCAAAAATCCTCAACAAAATTCTAGCCAATAGAATTCAACAGCATATAAACAAAATTGTTCGTCATGATCAAGTTGGTTTCATTCCAGACATGCAAGGCTGGTTCAACATCAGAAAAACGATTAATGTAATCAACCATACTAATAACACAAAAGATAAAAATCACCTGACTTTGTCACTTGATGCAGAAAAGACATTTGACAAAGTTCAACATCCATTCATAAAACTCTCAGAAAAATAGGAATAAAAGGGAAATTCCTCAATATAATCAGTAGCATCTATGCAAAACCAACTGCTTTCATCATTCTGAATGATGAAAGACTGAAAGAATTCCCTTTGAGAACAGGAACTGACAAGGATGCCCACTCTTACCACTTTTATTGAACATTGTGCTAGAAGTTCTAGACAGAGCAATTAGACAAGACAAAGAAATAAAAGGCATCCATATTGGCACTGAAGAAGTAAAGATTTCCCTCTTTGCAGATGATATGATTGTTTATACAGAGAATCCAAAGAAATCCATAAGTAAACCATTAGAGCTAATAGAAGAATTCAGCAAAGTATCAGGATACAAGATAAACATAAGTAAATCAATAGGATTCCTTTATACCAACAGTGAAATTATTAAAGAAGAAATCACCAAATCAATTCCATTTAGTATAGCCCCCAAGAAGATAAAATACTGTTTCAGTCACCTAGGGCTACTCTAACAGAACTACCACAGAGTGGATGGCTTTAACAAAGGAAGGTTTGTTCCTACATAGTCTGGTAGGCTGCAGGTCCATATTCAGGGTGTCTACTTCAGGGAAGGCTCTTCCCCTTGTCAACTCTGGAGGAAAGCCCAGTATTGCATCAGTCTTTGTCCAGGGAGCATCTTGGCGCAGGAACCTCAGGTCTGAAGGACACGCTCTTCTCCTGGTGTAGCTTTCTTAATGATGTGAGGTTCCCAATTCTCTGCCTGCTTCTCTGTCCTTTTATCTCTCGTAGGATGAAAAGATTAAGGGTGGGACGAGCCATACTCCAGGGAAACTCCCTGAGGTAATCCTATGAAGGGATTTACAGCCCCACCCTAATCCTTTAACATACAGTTTAGGAAAACCACAAAACAGAGGACAGTCACAAGATACTGGGAATCATGGCCCAGCCACATGGCTGCACATATTTCTGGGGGGACACAAGTCAGTCCATGACAAATACCTAGGAGTAAATCTAACTAGAGAAATAAGAGATCTTTACAGAGAAAACTACAAGACCTTGCTACAAGAAACTAGGAGAGACGTAAGTGGAGTAATCTGCCCTGCTCATGGATAGGAAGACTCAATATTGTGAAAATGTCTATTTTGCCCAAAGCACTCTACTTATATAATGCAATCCCAATACAAATTCCAGTGACATTTTTTAATGAGATGGAGAAACAAATTATCAGCTTTATTTGGAAAGGGAAGAAACCTCGGATAAGTAAAGCACTACTGAAAAAGAAGAACATACTGGGAGGCCTCTCAACACCTGACTTTAAAACCTATCACACTGCCACAGTAGTCAAAACAGCCTGGTATTGGTACAACAGGAGACATATAGACCAATGGAACAAAGTAGAGACCCCAGAGATGCCACCATCCTCCTGTGAACAGCTGATATCTGACAGAAGTCCTAAGATTTTAAACTGGGGTAAGAACAGTCTCTTTAATAGATGGTGTTGGCATAATTGGATATCCATCTGCGAAAAATTGAAACAAGACCCATATCTCACACCTTATACAAAAATCAACTCAAATTGGATAAGAGACCTGAATATAAAAGCTAAAATGATAAAGCTCATCCAAGATAAAATAGGGGCAACAATGGACGTTTTAATACACAATACAGACAGACTTCAAAATCTGACAAACAAAACACATTCATCAGAAGAGAAAATAGATAAATGGGAATTCATAAGAATCAAACACTTTTGCTCATCCAAAGACTTCATCAAAAGAATTAAAAGGCCACCTACAGAATGGGAAAAAATATTTGGCAACTCTATGTGAGATCGACGCCTGGTCTCCATAATCTATAATGTTCTACAAAATATCAATAAGAAAAAGACAAATCATCCAATTAAGTGACGGGCAAAGGAGATGGACAGACAGTTCTCTAAAGAGGAGATCCAGGCAGCCAAAAAACACATGTGGACATGGTCATGATCATTAATTATTAAAGAAATTCAAATCAAAACGACAATGAGATACCATCTCACCCCAACCAGATTGGCCATGATCCAAAAAACAAAACAATAAATGCTGGAGAGGCTGTGAAGAGATTGGAACTCTCCTTCACTGTTGGTGGGATTGCAGAATCGTGCAGTCTCTTTGGAAAGCAATCTGTCGTTACCTTAAAATAATGGATACAGATATACCATTTGACCCAGTAATTCCTCTGCTTGGAATATATCCAACAAAATCAAGGCTATTCCCACCAACTGATACATGCACATGAATGTTCATGGCAGCACAGTCTACAATAGCAAAAAGTTGGAATCAACCCAGATGCCCAACAACAGAAGAATGGATGGGTAAACTTTGGTGTATATACATAATGGGGTACTATACACTGATAAAGAACAACGATGATAGCAAGAAACATCTCTCAATTTGGTCTCAACTGGAGGACATTATGTTGAGTGTAACTAGTCAGCGACAGAAGGACAATTATTATATGAGACCCCTACGATAAAAACTTAAAAGCGTACTCATACATAATAGAAAAGACTCTTTGATGGCTACAAGGATGGGGAGGATAGGAGGGTGGGAGGGTGAGGAGCGAGGGTTTAGATTGGATAGTTGTTAGAAATTTGGTTGGGTGAAATTGGTGACAATACACATTAGTAAGAAGATCAGTATTAATGGGACTTTGACACAACTTGTGTACTCCTCTTAACCCAATATTGTAAGCACAGAGTATGTACACTTTCATTTTTTATTTAATAAAAAAAGTTGAGTGTGTGTTAAGCATATCATTTCTCAAGTATAAGTTAGCATAGTAAACCTAAGAAAAGACCATTCTTGTTTCCTCAGTAATAAAAATCATTCTAATATGTTTTTATATTTGTAATAGCTGAGAGGAGGTCAGATTCAGATTTGAAGCTCACCAAATTTGAAGCTTAGAACAGGCAGCTTAATTACATGCATTTACTCAGATATTTTTTAATTTTTTCCTTTGCTCCATTTGCCAATTATAGACAGATACAGTAGGATTGTGAATTTATTTAGTTGCCATTCTTCTGATCATGTCAGCTTTGTTTTATCTATTTGGAGCTTACATTATCAGGTACATACAAATGTGGTATTAGTATATTTTGCTAAATGAATTAATAATAACTGGACTTTCACAGAGTACTTGCTATGTGACAGACATATCTGAATTGTGTTGCCTGTATTAGCTTCTTAGTCCTTACAATAACTCTAAGAGGGAGTTGTTATGACTGTCCCCATTACATATTTGAGAAAAGTGTTTACATTAAGAGCTGTTAAGTAGTTTACTCAAGATTACACTTTAACTTATGACTGTTGTAGTTATTGCTGTATGCCAGCAAGTCTGTTTTTGCTTATTATTACCTAGATGTTAAATTAAAAAAAAAAAACCCACTGCCATTGAGTCAATTCCAACTCATAGTGACCCTATAGGACAGAGTAGAACTGGCTCACAGAGTTACCAAGGAGCGCCTGGTAGATTTGAACTGCAGACCATTTGGTTAGTAGCAGTAGCACTTAACCACTACACCACCAGGGTTTCCTTACCTAAATATCGTTGCTCCCTAAATTGTGCTCTGAACCAATACACTGTCCTATCTTTTTCTTTTGTCACTGTCTGTTGCCTTATTTTTCACTAACAATGATTTTTGGCAGTTTTATACTGTCTGATATTACTATAGCCATGTAAAAGTAGTTTCAAATTAGGCAGCCCATGTGTGGGAAGGAGACTGCACCAGCATCCAGAACCCAGCTGCTAAAACTCTATCTAAAGCAACTGTATGGCATCCCAGAAGAAGTAAGAATTACAGCAGGGCAAAAAAATAAAATAACATAAAAATACATAATCATTTAAAGCTTTGCTCTCCCATGCAGTGGTTGCTAGCTACCTGTGGCTACTGAGTACTTGAAATGTGACTTGTCTGAACTAAGATAGGATGAAAGTATAAAACACACACAAAATTCTAAAGGCTTCATACAAAGGAAAAGAATATAAGTTATCTCAATGATGTGTGAGGTTGAACTTGTGTTAAAATGAAAATATTTTGGATATACTGAGTTACATAAACTATTAAATTTAAGTTTATTAAAAGTTAAAATTAAGTTAACTTGGCTATTTTTACTTTTTTAATGTAGCTACAGGGAATTTTTAAATTACATACGTTGCGTTCATTTGTGGCTTACTCTGTATTTCTATTGGACCACACTGAGTTATAGAGCTTCCTTGCAGTTTCTACCCAACAACTTCTGCTTATGTTTTTAATGTCAAGAATTTAAAAATTAGTTTTCCTCAGCCATGGCTAGAAAGTCAAGGAGGCTTTGTGCCTAACTGTTTTTCTTATACTAAAGCCTTTGAGGTTTAGTCATGATGTTATGTGTATTAAAAGTTCCCTCCTTTTTGTAGGAGAGTATTACTCCATTGTATGGATCTACAATTTACCATTCACCAGTCAGGGGATATTTGACAATTTCCATGCTTTGTTGATTCTTAGTAAAGACTCTCTACGTATTTCCATAAAGTAGTTTGTGTGTACATTTCAAGTTTCTCTTCCGTGAATGCTTGGGAGCGAAGTGGCTGAATTATGTGGTAGATGTGTGTTTCACTTCATAAGAAACTGTCTGTTTCCTGAATGCTGTTGCTGTTGTTTTTCAGTTGTTGTCAAATTGGCTTCCACTCATAGTGACCTTATATATAAACTGTAATCTGACCCAGTAGAAATCACCCCTCCAGTAGTGCCTGAGTGGAAAACCCTGTTCCCTGCCTGTGTAACCACCTTCTTATTACCTAATCACGAGAAGCTCTGTCTCACCCACGTTTTGAAAGTTGGATCTGAGAAGCTTCGTCCCAGAAACTGCTCTGCATGTTTCCAATAAAGTTCTTTGCTTTTCTCAAAGGCTGATGTCCAGATTATTGGCAGATCTGAGTGTGTCAGACAAGGCTCTACCTTCACAGGTTTGATAACAATTTTACTGATGTCGGAGGTCTTGAAGACCCTCTGTCTGGAGTCAGGCATCCACTGGACTGTGAGCATGACCTCCACCGACCCTGAGTGAACACGGAGCCTCTTGTTCAGGAGGATCTGATGAGTCTCCTGGCCACAACCTTTGAGAATCAGGAACTAACTCAGGTTTACATGTCCACTAGGTATGGGCCCTTGAGATTTCTCTAAGTTTAAGTGCCTGGGGATTTGAGGTAGGAGGTTATCTGGAAGATCGAAGGTGGGACTGAGACATTCTCATTAAGGGGGATTGAACCCCCAGTAAAACATGCTGTTTATTTGTGCCACCACTATCCTCTCTAGCCGACAGCATAGAACAAGCACCCTAGTTTCTGGTTGACTATAGTCTGGTTCTGCCTCCTGGCTTCCCAGATTATACCTACCATTGATCTAAAATGGGACCCAAATGACTGGCTAGGGACAGGGCAGCTGGAACATTACCAAACTGTCTAATAGGATGTTTTCAGTAAGGGATCCCCAAACAAAAGAACCCTAGAAAAGATCAGGATGTGCAACCAAGCCCCAAAGAAAATCCCTCCAGTTTCCTAGCAGGGACTAATACAAACCCTGAGAGCCCAGAGGATGCTGGATTGATAAATCTGACTTTCCCGAGCACCCCCAGCATCAGGTGAAAACTTCAAAAGTTGGAAAGAGATTTAGGAATGAATACTTGACAACTTGCTGAGACTGCGTTAGAGGTCATTAATAATTAGGACCAAGTAGAGAAGAAAGAAAACCGAAAGATGAAACAACAAGCTGCATTTCTGGCAGTGGCTCTTAGAGCTAACTCACCAGTCAGGCAAGGCTCAAGTGGAATAATCTGTGGGGTAAGTCTTTGTGGGCCCAAGAAAGCTGGGTAGTCGAACCAAACCCTCAAAAGCTAGGCCCCCAATAGTGTACTGTTGCAATCAAGAAGGACACTGGAAACAGAAGTGCCCCTCATGGCCAGCCAAAGCTGAGCAGGAAGCTGAGAAACACTCTAACATAGCTCTTGCTATCTGCTGAAAACTCAGACTGATGGGGCCCAGGGACTGCTGTACAGCCTGCTCAACCAATCCCCATCACCCTCGAAAAGACCGTTCCTACAAGTGTGGGCTGACAACTTAGTGAATTTTTGATGGATGTGAGCCCAACCTACCCGGGTTTAACTACCCTAAAAAGACCACTTTCCAAAAGAAATATGACCATTACTGGGGTATTTGGAAAACCTGCCAATAAACCATTCATCCTATGAAATATCAAGTCAGAGGGACAGAATCGGCTCACGTGTCTGGTATGTGTGTGAATGTCTCACTCTCCATTTGAAGAGATACATTAATCAAGCTAAATGTCAAGTCACCTTTTCAGCAGATCATCTCCAAGAAGGAGTGGAACCGGATAAGGCCTGTTCTCTTCAGGTGGTTCCTTTTGCAGCTGGTTGCCCTCACAGAGTCTCCTGTCCCATCCCAGAAACTGGGATAGGATGGTTCATCTTAAAAATGTTAACCGTTTTCCTACCATTAGGTATTTTATGAGATCGTGTGGTTCACCTCCATCCGTCTTGTGCCATGAGCTGCTAGGAGAGCCATAGAAGCTCAACAACAGTCATTAAACTCTCTTGTCCCGGTAGTGCTAGACCACTGCTTAGTCCTGGACTGTGTTCTAGCTTGGGAGGGAGGAGTTTGTGAAAACAGCTGGCACCTCCAGCTCTGTATAGGTCAGTGTCTCTGACGAGATTGAGCTAAATTTACAAGTAATTGACTGAGTGGCCAGTTGGGCTAGACTGAGGCCTGTAATGGACAAGACAGTTCACCAAGCAGTGATATAGATAGCAAATTTAAAAAAAAAAAAAATTGATTGATTTTTTTATTTGCAAATGATAGTTCTTTACATATCCTGAATACAGCTTGTTTATAGGTTACACATTTTGCAGTTATTTGCTCCTGGACTTTTTTTCATCTGTTTATTTTGTTAGGAATGTCTTTGAAGAGATGACATTTTCTAATTTTGATTAAATTCAATTTGTCAACATTTTTCTAGAATGGTTTGGTATTTTTATGTCCTCTGTAAGAAATCTTTGACCCAAATCATTGAGATTTTTTCCCCCCATTTCTTGTGGGTAGTTTACAGTTTACACTATTTTTCATTGTTATATGATATGAGGTAAAAGATCACAGACTAGAGATATAGTTTATCCCTGTGAGATTCAAAGACTATAGAAGATTTTTTCTGTGCCCAAACAATGCCTAGACTGAAAGAAAGGAGAAAGGACGGGAAAGAAAAGCTTAACAACTAGGTATTTACCCAAAAAGAATGATTTGACTTGGGAAATTTAATGTTAAATCACAAGTGACTAATTATTTATTGTGAAAATTATTTTTTCCCCACAACTAGATAAAAAGAACTGTCAATGAGTTGTATCATAAAAAGAAAATTATTGCTCTTTATCTTCTTGTTATAGGGCATAGATTTTGCACTTGCTACAACTGAGCCAATGTAAAAAATGTAAAACTGAGCCAATATAAAAAACAGTAATAATGGTGATAGTGATTTCTGTTTATAGGATTCCAGTTTTATACAATCTTTTAATGATCATTTAAGAAAGAAATGCTGCTTTCTTTTGTTAAAATTACAAATACTATCAAACCTGGAACTGTTGGTTTTGATGCTTCCCGTTGAGTAGAAGAGGTTGTACCACATACTCGTAGGAGTTTTCTATTTCTCTGTGTACGGTTGCCACTGTCACATTGGTGACAAACAGAAAATCTCTCTCTTGAGCAACACATAATTTACCTCACACAGGCTGGAACATTCAAAGTATTGTTACGGAAAGCTTGAAGACAGCTGAAGGGAGTTAGTACTAGAATCTAGATAACCTGGGTTGACTCAACAGTGCCCATTCATTGAAGTTAGCAATCCCCTGTTCAGAGTCTTCCACTGTTAGGTTTCTCCTTTTAAAGATCCCTGTATAAGAATTCCTTCTAGGATATATAGCTGCTGCAAAGTGGACAGCACAAAAATAATGACTTTTTTTCCCATTTCCATAGGCTTGCCTTTCATTCCAGTTTTGGTTAGAGAACTTACTTTCCTCATGAGTTATTGATAATGAGACTGACCTCACTCTCTAAGAAAATGTAACTATCTTAGTATAGGAATGTTCCTCGTGATAACCATATCTTAAGAAAATAACTCTAGCACTCGTAAAAGAACAGTTATTTCTTTACCCAAGTTAGAGAGAAAGCCTGCTTGAAAAGTAAAATAATTGGCTAAATCCAATTCTTGCCTTCAAAATATTTATAATCTACTTAGCAGTAAGAGGTGCACAGGTAAAAATAATTAACAGAACAAAGTACCAAAAACCCCAAACCCACTGCCTTCGAATCAATTCTGACTCATAGCAACATGATAGGTCAGAGCAGAACTGTCCCATAGAGAGAGTCTTGCAGGAGCCCCTGGTGGATATGAACCGCCAACCTTTTGGTTAAGTCATAGCACTTAACAACTACACCACAAGGGTTTCCAAAACAAAGTAAGTATTACATTATTTCACAGAACTTCAGGAAAAGCAGAGGACTTTGTAGAAGAAGGCTGGCCTTGAATTAGACCTTGAGACAGTAAATTTTTCAAAGAAAGTGATTCATGCAAGGATGCTGTCAATAAAAGTGAGGACACTGGAACATGAAAAGATTTTAAAGGATGGTTTATAGAGAGCTTGGTTAAAGAAGTAAGTGGATATAAAACGAATAGCAGAACAAAGTTAAAGAGTTTGAACTTCCTTTTCTAAGAAGTGGTGCCCAACACACACACTTCTTACAGGGAGAATTTGTGATGAAAACATTGTTTTAAGACATTTAATCTAGAGGTGGAGATCAGTATGTAGTGGTGGGGGGTGACGGTTTCTTGTAGTGACATGGTTCTGAAATGATGAGAGTTTGTGTGGTGAAGGTGGCGAAGATTAAAATGGAGAAGGAGACCAGAGAAAACTGAAGGAAAATAGACTGTAGAGTCATTAGAACTTAGTGGTTGATAAAAATCTTGCAAATCATTGTTAATATAAAAATGTACACACTAATGGACTGCATAGGGGCCCTTTGACCATGTTACTTTGTAAAAATTCTCTGAAACTGGACACTAGGTTACCTCCATACATCACCCAAACATGTAGATGGGATGGCTTCTCTAAATGCCTGAAGTGACATCAAGCTAAAGGAGAATGCTCCAAGTGAATACGGCTTCCAGCCAAGATCCGTTTTAACACTGTCATCACCCTTCCCCTGGCTCGAACTGATCTCGCACAAATGCGACCACTAATGCTTCAAAGGAAGATTTAAGAACAGTAAATTTCAGCCAGGTTATCAGCAAGATTAAAACCTTAAATAACTCACAGGCGTGTCGAATCAGTTACATCTTGATCAAATGGGTGAATGTTGATCATGTGTCCTTGATCACAGAAGGGTTTGACTGGGGAAGACTCAGGTATTGAAAGTGCTTCTTTCTGTTCTGTATTGGGCAAAGACTTCAGGCAGAGGATGTGAATGTTTATACTTTGATTATACTTTATACTTTACCTGAAATTCATGTCACATCCTTTTCTTCTCCCCATTCTTTAGTCATTAGAACGTCAGGTAAATTTATTTTCTCCTGGTATTACGAAAGGCAACTGTTAATTTCCTTTCAGGTGGGACCTTACCCCCCCCCCCCCCACCTTGGTTTGGTTTGGTTTGAACTGTGTGTTTTGCTGAAAGTGCTTTTACACTGGAACAAATGTAGACAAAGGAAACTTTTATGCAAAGTAAACAAAATCGAATGTCGCGAGCCAGGACTTATTTGCAGGACGTGTTCCTTAGGCTGTTTCTGAGAGGTTATTTATGAATGTCTGTTTATCCCCTGGAGCCTGACTTCATCCCCTGGTGAAGTGAAACAGCTCTGTGTTTGGTACATTGGCCTGCCACCCCTGGGAATGGCTTCATGTCAAATATTTACCTCTGTGGGATGGAACGAAAAGAAATCAGAGAATCACTGAGAAATGGGATATCAAATGCAGTACCTGGAGGAATTAGCAACATTCAAAGAAAATGAATCATTATGGAAAAATCTTTTAAATAAAATGATAGCAGAGTGTAACTTTATTGGAAAGGGAAAAAGATGTCTAAAATATAAAATTACTTGAAGCAGAAGGAGGGTTATTTTCATCTTATTACTTTCTCACTAACCACACCCATCCCATTCCCTTACCCAGTACCAGGCCCAGAGGGAGAGGTCTTAAATTTTTATTTTTTTAATTGAAAGCGGATGCTACACCTTATTTTTCATGCCTGCATTTTTCATCAGGAAAAAAAAGCACCAAGCCAAATAATAATTTTGTAGCTCCACAACCTCATAAAGCCTACGAATCAAGACTTGGAGTCTATAGAGAGTCACCTTGGTAGAAATCAAGACACCCCCAAACAAGGTGACTGTCTTCCAGAACTTTCCATTTCAAACCACCCATCGGCCTCCCACTCACCTCACCAACCCTACCACATGTTTTCTGTTGTCATTGTACTTACTGTCTTGTCAGAAACAAAGCTGCATTCAATAGGTTAAATCAAATAAACCCAGCTACAGCTTATAAAATAACCATAGATGAACAGCAAGGAGCGTGAACAGCCACCAATCGATCACGGGAATACTTAGGGGACGGCTACACTGTAAGTAAAGTTCACAGGAGCAATGTAACGTTAGATGTTTTTAAAATTCGGAGGAGAAAGTACAGGCATGTTTGTGTATTTCCTATCATTTGACAGGTCTTTTTGGATTCGGTCTTGCCTGAATAACGTCCTTAGCCACTTGAGCTTACGGAGCTGGGAAGCGCGCTTTGGTGGTGGTGCCGTCCACTTTCAAACATGGGCACTATCAAATGGCAGAGAACAATTCCATCTCCCCCTAAAAACAAAAGTGATGTGGCATTCTGGCTTGGTCTGCCAGCCTGCTGCCCTCCGTGAGAGTGACAGCATTTGGAAGGCAGCTCAGCAGAGTAAATTTTCAAAGTGTTTGGCAGATTCAGCCATCCTCAAGTTTGGCAAGGAGAGTACAGTCAACAAAGGGACATTACTTTTAGTTGTATTTAAAAATATAAGTCCCTGCAGACCCCAGAGGTGCCCATGCTGCGAGGCCCTGACACAGTTTGTTGCTTTGTACCAGAGGGACCCAGCTTGTACAAGCAGGCTTTGTTTTAACTAGTGCAACAAGCAGTGCCCCACCCCCTTGATCTCCTCTTTTCAATTCTTCCCCTTTTACAATTGTAGGTAACCCCCTCCGCTAAAAATTGTTACTGGGGGAAAAAAAAGACTTCTACAGAAACTGAAAGAAAACGGCCAGGCAGAGACGGTGTACTCTGAAAGAGCTTTTCCAGACTGACGGGCTGTCTGCAGGGACTGAGTTTGGGAGCTATTGCTACTTGAATGGGTTTCTGCTCCAGGGATGTCCCCCAGGTTAACAAGATAGATCAGTTAAAAATAACTTTAAAAATTCTTCTCACGCTTTTCACCACTCCCCCCAAGAGGCTGAACCAAGAGATAGAAGGGGGTATATTTAAATAATAACCAGCATCTGGTTTAAAGTGACGAAAGCCAGCAAATTCAAAACTAAGGAAAGTTAAGGCTCCGTTTTCAAGGCACGGCTCTGAGCGTGAAAAAATTCAAGGTACAAAGGAGTGAATTCAGGATGAAGCAGCAGCTCTGACTAAGCATTTATGAGGCTTTTGTGTATTCTGAGGCAGATGTGAGGCCCGGTGCTTTTAAAGGGAAAAAGAAGGTAGGGAAGAGAAGTTCTATGACTGATAGTCTCTGACAAACTTGCCATTTAGACTTAGCAAAGAGAATCATTTAGTTTTCGTGCAGCTAAAGCCAAAATTATGTCATCTGATTAATTGCGCTGTGGATTACTTTTCATTTTCAAGATTTCACACATGCAGAAATTTGGTCTTCCATTTTCATCGACATCATGATGAACCCATTTCTTTTTGTAAAATTAAACCCTCCTCCCACCTCCCTAAAAAGTTGTCATAGAGTCAGTTTCAACTCCTGATGACTCCATGCCTGATAGAGTAGAACTGTATTGCAAAGAGTTTTCAAGGCTGTGACCTTTCTCCAGCAGCTTGCCAGACCTCACTTGGGAAGCACCTCTGGGTAAGTTTGAACTGCCAGCTGTCTGGTTAATAGTCTAGTGCTTAACCGTTCATGCTATCCAGGACTCCTTTGATTTTAAAAAAAGATGCTCTAGTGGAATGGCAGTGTTTGTAAAGCCCTTGAAGTTCACAATCCATGGAAATCCATGGATTATGACAGCCTAGGTCCACGCTTGCCTTCAAACTGCATACTCATTTGAACTAAATTTTCCCACTTAATTTTAAGCTGAAATATTTTCAAGTAAAAAACTTGCAAAATGTTTACAGTATCAGACTACTTTGAATCTGTTATGTTTGTGCATATTTGAAAAATGAAATACAAAATTTTAAAGTGCTTAGAGAAGAAATGTTATATGCTGTGTTATTTGTACCATTTACATTCCCATGAGATAAGCTTCCCCCCTCCATTTTGGAAACCATTGTAATTTTCAGGCAATTAGCAGTGTAATTTTATCTCCATAAGAATCAGGAGAGAAAATTTCTGTCTCTGGTTTTCCTCATTCTAACTGTATCTTGTTATAAACACCTCAGACTGACCTTTTAAACTTTCCAGTGTTATGTTGGAACTCATATTTCCATATTCTGAATATTGACTAAATTATCATGGAGCTAAAGGAAAAAATCTACTTCCTACATATTTGCTAGTGGAAATTGTAAGAAATCATCCCATTTCCTTCAGTGAGCAAGCCAGCATCTCCTAATAGCATGTTTGGTGCCCGCAACCACATTCGGTAGAATGTAATAACCAGTTTTCCAGACCTGTGCGGATGTCTGCGAGAAGCAAACTTTTACCCTGAAATGTCTCCAATATACATAAAAAAGAGACCTCTGTGATCAACCCACTGGGTCCCTTAGGAACTCAGCTGAGAAATCTTACATAACCCAGTCATTCCCATGTAAAGATGACCACCAACAGCAGCGCTTTCATCTTGGTAGTCTTTTTATGCAATTATGATGAATTTCTCAAATCCCTCTACATTATTTTACTATCTCGTCTCTTAATGGCACATTTTAAAAGGTGGCCAGCTGGCTGAGATAAGCGACTAAATCTACCGCCAAAGGAAAGATGTTCACAGGCCACACAAGAGCTAGATCTCTGATATCTGGCTTCTTGTATGTGGTTACTATTAGAATTCATCAGCTCTGTTGCTACTAGGAGACCCTGCTGACATAGTGTTTGAAGGTTCAGCAGCTACCCGAGAGGTCTACAGTTCAAATCTAGTGGATACACTTCGGAAACTACGGGGCAGTTTGACTCTGCCCTCTAAGGTCCCTCTGAATTGGAATGCACTTGACAGCAGTGGGTTTGATTTGCCATCTTTTTGAGGAAAGGGTCCCATCCTGAAGTCCTGGAGCTTATTAATGGGGTTATCATGCATGTAGGTCTAGGAGAGAGGGGGCAGATGGGCTTCACCAGCTCTGTGATTTAAGTATTTTTCACTTATTATTCCTTTAAGCCTCATTGTTGTCCTTTTTTTCAAATGAGGGTGAAAAGGTTGTTGTGGATTTTACATAGTTGTGAAAAAAAATGTTTATTATGGTCACTGACAGGAAACCCATTGCCATCGATTCTGACTCATAGCTACCCTATAGGACAGAGTAGAACTGCCCCACAGGGTTTCCAGAGCATACCTGCTGGATGTGAACTGCTGACCTTTTGGTAAACAGCTGAGCCCTTAACCACTGCGCCACCAGGGTTTCCAAGCAACAGTATAAAGACTCAGTAAATGGTAGTTATACGTATTGCTCTTATTATTACTGCTGTTGTTGTTATTTGGCTTTGCCTCTTTCCCCTGAATTTTCTCACTCCTCAGTTTGCAGCAGTATTCAGGCTTTGCATTTCTCACCTTAGGAATTTTGGAAGTTTTGAAAGCAATCTGCAGTCACTGAGTCTTCCTATTTTTTGTAGTCTAAATCCATTCATAAATTGTGCGTAGTGCAAACTGTGAAGCAATGCTCAATGCAAACTAAAAGGTTGGAAGTTCACATCTACTCCGAGATGCTTTGGCAGAAAGGCCTGGCAATCTTTCTGGAAAAAAAAAAAGTCAGCACTGACAACCACAAGGGCCCAGATATTTACTGATTTTTAAAGAGATCATTCAGGTGTCTTAGGAGGAGATCCCTCTTTGTCCATTTGCCCAAAGAGGATCTGAGGGGTCCTGAGAGTTGTGGGCCCTAGTCCTGCAGGGCTGAACCCCCCAAAATAGGAACACTCCGTAAGAAGAGCTGTATGCCCACATGGGAGAAAGATATCCTGCCTATAGAGAGATTTGCAGTCAGGCTGAGATTTGGGATCCACTGGAGATAGAGTAATACATCTTAGTTTGAAAAACTAAATATCGTTTGAGTACTGACTCTGAGGAGAGCAGAGCCCAGTGGGATCTTGGAGAGGTGGTTTGAATTCTGAATCTGCAGTGGCTGACTAGGTGACTTCGGACTCAGGTGGGTGGAAGAGGCCCTTGGGTGGCCCAGATGGTGTACATTCAATTACTAACCTAAAGGTTAGTGGCTTGAACTCATGCAGCACTATAGAAATAAAGGCCTGACAATCTCCTCCTGAGGTTATAGCCACACAAACCCAATGGAGCAGTTCTACCATGTAACACCCGGGGTTGGCAGCGTTGGGAGCGAAACTGGTTTACTTTCTGGTTGGCGGCAGAGTCCTGGAGATTGGGGGTTGTTCATTCACCATTTTATGTCACCCACTATTGTTTCTGCTTTTCCAGAACCAAGAGTCAAGAAATCTTGGCTGAAGACTAAGTGTGGCTGTATGACTGAGAGCAAGTCATTTAACTTCTTTGGTTTCCACTAGAAAGTGTGGTTAACGATGCTTGGCTTTCGGGATGACTCATGGCAGTCTTGTGTGTTGTTAGTGTTTTTCTTGCCGAAGTGACACATGGCAGTCACTTGTATTTCAGTTCTCTCGTTCTTTCAGCAAATGTTAATTAACCTTTTGTGGTGTCTCTGTCAATAACTTAGAACACAGAGAAAGTGGAGTTATAATTAAATTGGGAGTTGACCTCCTCCAAGACACACTGCTGTCAAGTTCAGGGAAATAAACTGAATCGATTTCAGTCCACAGGTTAGACCTGTGAGTGTTGCTGTGATTAGGTGCTGCTGAATTGATTCTAACTCGTAGCCACCCCACATCACAGAGAAAACCTGCCCTAGAGGACTTTCTTGGCTATTGTCTTTACAGAAGAGTGCCAGATCTTTCTTCCATTGAGCCACTGGGTAGATCAGAGCCGTTAATCTTTCAGTTAGGAGTTGAGCTCCTAACCATTTGCACCACCACAAACAGGTGCATTCTGATCCATCTGAGAATCAGATGTCTAACAGAAGTACAAATGTTCAGTTAGATTGAGTGTACTTTTATTTTCAACAGGAAAAGTTTTAGTCTTAAAAATTCTGAAGGTATTTCCCCCAAGCATTTTGCTTTTCTGAAACAGTCCTGTATGTATCTGGCATTCTTAAATTTATATTTGCCTTGTATGGTGTTCCATAGAGCTCTAGTTCTGAAGAATGTTAAAAGAAAGCCATATGAAGAAAAATAAACAAAAATGTTTTCTTTGGTAGTTTGGCATATTTGGAGGAAAAAAATCCATTTTTTTTCTTATTGTAATATTATGTTTGGAAAGTTAGCATTTTAATATGCATCATGGATTTATAAGGAGATGCTATATGGCATTTTACAAATCTGTTTTACCATGGAAATAGTTTTTCGAGGAGCATCTCCTTGAAATCCAGTGACCCTGTGAAACTGGTTTGGGCTTTACTCTGGATAGAGGATGGTCACCTCTCATCATTTAGTTACCTGTCCTATTGTTAATCTTTATAATGATTAGACACAGTTAGTGGCAGGTATATGAAAGTAAGAACTTTATGGGTGCTGAGCAAAGAACAAGTTACTAGGTGACCAAGATGGAAAGTTAATCCTTTATAGAAGAGCCCAGGATGGTTTGGAAGCCAGACATCAGGTTAGAGAGGGGACACGGAAATCACATCTGAGAGCTGAAGACAAGGGAAACCCTCAGACCCAGATATCAGTGAAGGTAACCAGGGTGATTTTCTAGTTCACTATTTCTTTTTACTTTTTTTTAAAATTATGATTGAAAATGTGTATTCCCATACAAATTTGCGTGCTTGCTTATATGCAGCTTCCACTGCTTTCTGTGCACAGTAATAGCACACTCTTCCTCTCTGTTCCATACATGTCCTATCCTCCCAACAGTCTCCTGTCTTCTCCTCTCCACGCACTCCGCTTCCTCCAGTATGAAGTCAGCAGGACCACATCCTATAGATGCATAGAACAATTAACTGCCCACAAAATATGGTCACTCTGCATCGCTAAGTCCAATCCATTGCTCACCAAAGAGTTGACGTTCATTATGATTTATGGACAGGGGCAGCATCAGGGCTAGGGGCCATGCCCCCAGGGGAACCCCAAAGCCCCTGGACCATCAACTGTGCTCTTTTAGTGGATATCTCAGGATGCACCCTGAGACTCAACTTTGTGAGCTCCATCGTGGCTATCACTGGTGGTGGCTGGGCACCATCTGATTCTAGTCACAAGTCGATGTAGACACCACTCACCTGAGTCTCTGTCTTCTGGGTTCTTTCCCCACGTCATTATGGACCTCAGTGATAATCCGTTCCTGCTGAGTAGGGACCATTTGCTGTACCCTCAGATGGCAGCTTGGCAACTTTTAAGAACCCAGACGCCACTCACCAAAGTGGGAGAGTCCTCATTAGCAAAACACAAGTTGTGCCAGTTGGTTCACCATTTCTATTGCTGCTGTTAGGTGCCATCTAGTCAATTTCAACTCACAGTGAACCAACGTGACAGAGTAGAACCACCCCATGAAGTTTCCCAGGCATTAATTTTAATGCGAGGAGATTGTTCTGCTGCTACCAGAGTTACTGGACAGGTTGAACCACCAGTCTTTCAGTTAGCAGCCAAGTGCTTATGTATTTGTGCCACTGGGGCTCCTTTTAGGCAAGGCTTCAGAGTGTTTTGACCAGGGTCAGTCATGGCCAACAAAGCAAAGTGTGAACAGATTTTTGAAATTTGGGTGAAGCAGAATGATAAGCAGAACAGGAAAAATTATAGGTCACAGACGTGGCATGAGAAACATAGAAGAGGTGTAGTGACTCCTTTTAGAATCCAGTGCTAGAGGCTGGATTATTTCAGAACCATGGAAGTGACAGACATTCAGAGCAGCACAGTCGGCTGCCGTCTTTGAGTGGGACACCACTGTTTCTGATTCTGCCAGTCAAGAGGTTTGGTTTCTATGCAATGCACACGTTGCCTTTGTTTTTGAAATGCAAGATTAAGTCTCTGATAGGGCTTCCACGCATAATTTTTCCTGTTTTGCTTATCATTTTGCTTCATTCACATTTAAAAATTTCAAGTCCATTTAGGTTTTGGTTCACTGATTGTGACAACCAGGCAAAATAGGTTCGAAGCCATGATTTCTTTTATGTGGTATGTTCTATAGGAAACTTGAAGACTTAAAATAAATAGCCAGTGTCCTAGTCTGTCCCGTCAGGCCTACATCATGGGGAAACTATTCAAGAAGAGCTGTGTCTGTAAATTCCGAAATTTGTTTCCTCATAGGTAAAAATAAAATGCTCTCATTACAGAAATTTTGGAAAAAAAAAAAGTAAAAAAAGTGTATTGCTCCACTAATCTATCTAGTATATATCCTCTCAACTTTTTCTCCATGAACTGTATAGACAACATAAACTGTTGTACATATTCTATACATAGCTCCTCAACTTTCCCACTTAATGTTTACACAGAAGAATTCTTCCTTCTTATTAAAAACTCTTTGAAATAACATTTTACAATGGTTCCAAGATATTCCATCATGTAGGTGTAAGGTAATCTCTGTTGTTGGACATTTAGGCTGTTTCTAATTTTTTACTATTATAAATAAACCTATTGTGAATCTCCCTGCACATAAATCTTTGTCTGCATTTGTTTATTTCCTTAGGATGAGTTCCTAAAAGTGCAGTTATTGTGTCTAATGACATGGATTTTTTTCAAGTCTCTTTGTATACTAAAGCCTAATAGCTGGCTAGAATATTTACATCAATCTGCACTCTTATAGCATATGAAAGTAGACACTGGAATAATCGCTGTTGTAAACATCTCTGAACAATGCTGTCCGTAGGAATTTTTTCCTATAAATTTCGCAAAGATAAAGAATTTGTCAAGAATTTTTGTACCCATGGTATGTGTTGGGGAAGTTCAACGCTGTCCTGTAGAGTTACAGGAGTAGGAATTGACTCAATGACAATAGGTTTGGTTTGATTTTAATAAATATTAAGAAATCTACACTTTTTTTATTAGACATGTGATATATGACGTTAACTTACAATTTCCCCTCATGGAGAAATTTTTAGTAATCTCTGAGTAACACAGATGAATAACTAGTTTTCCTTGTGGTCTTTTTTTGTTGTGTGAAAACCCATTTTCTGTCACTCTGCTCTGAACTTGGGTTTTGTGTCCTTCTTTGAGGCTCTTATTACTAGCTTTTGGGTTTTTAAAATACGTGTATTCAAACTACAATCTTTATTGTCCTTAACTATCACATTTGAGTATTTGCAACTCTCTTCTTTGCTCGGGCTTCTGACCTTTGTGCTACTTCTGGAACTCACTTCTGTTCTTATTTTTTTTTTCTTCCCTCCAATTTTCCTCCATATTTTGCCACTCATTTATTTCATTAGACCTCTGTTAGAAATTCTGTCTAAAAGAGTGTGCTTCTTTTTTTATTTTTTCTTTACATTGCTTAATTTTTTCCTAACAACTATTATCATTTAACTTCAATTATATATTTATCTGTTTGTGTATTCACCCTCACCCACAGTAATTAAAACTCCATAAGGCCAGGATCCCCATCAGCTTTACCTAATCATGTGTTCTTAACAACAACAAGAATAAAACATCTGTGCGGTTGTAAAGCTGTACATTTTGTTGGCTCCACATTCTATGTCTGCTTTCTTTCTGGGTAGTGCTTTTTTTTTTTTTTTCTGTGAGATCAGTGGTTTTAGCCACAGGCAATGCTGAAAGGAGGAACATTTGAACACCATATAATAAGAAGAGTCATTCCCTGCTTAACATCTAAGCTATAAATTGTTTTCCCACTGAGCAGAAATATAGATACTATAATGTTTTCTGTTTAACACTTCTTCATCTGCCTAGCCTCAGGGGTCCTATCATTTACTTATGTTATAATCTGATATCATGAAACGGGATGAGATATCAGCTCTAGAATACAGGTGTGGTGACAGGTATACTAGGAGAGAGGAGTGGTGATCTAGTCAGCATGGATAATGTTATCAGTGTTCCTGTGCTGTTAGCATTTATAGTTCTCTCTCTTGCTTACAATCAAGGACTGACCTTTTACCTCCAGGTGGATTTGGCAAGCTACTTCAGTGTTCACTCAGCCCTGTCATTCATTAGTCAAGATTCTGCAGAAATGTGGTATGAAGTAGCAGTATAGGATTACAGTTACAGCTTCTAGTTTCACTTCTGCCTACACCTGGGAGACTGAAAAAAATTAATCCTTCAGAGCTCTAGTCACTTTATAAGAGAAATGAGAAGTTGGGGCAGATTACATCCGAGTTCTTACAAGTCAAATTTTCCATGGTAGAGCTTCTAGAAGTTTTTTTATGGAACTACCAGTTCCACAGTTTTCTCTGGAGAGTAGAATTGTCAGAGGTTCCAAAGGACTAGGCGATACGGGGAAGTTTAACTTATCACAACTCCGTAAGAATTGCAGATTGAGGGAGGGGCTCTAAATAGAAACTTAGGCTGATGTACCAGAAAGCCTTCCTAGACAAGGACTTGTAAAATGGATACAGCCAACCACCTTGGAACCCTGATCACCAACCAGAAGGTTGAAGAATTAAACTGAGCTTTAAGTAGAAAGAAAACAGCAGGTATAGAGATAATATGGATCCTCAATGCCTTGCCAGCTGGGCCAAGTTCAGCAAGGTAATCTTGGGTCGAAAGAGGCCGTATTCCTGGATGTGGAACATAGGAAGGCAACTATACAGAATTTATAATGGGAGAAAGAAATGCTGTGTAGACAAAGCTGGAATAAGCAAGGTGAGCAGGAAACAAGCTGGGTCTGAAAAGGGAAAATACTGGAAGACTGGTCAAAACTCCAGCAATCCTGTCAACCATGGAAAAGGGAGGGAGCCAGGAGCTGGGGAAGGGTCTGCTCACCAGCAGCGGCTCCTGACCATTTGGCCAGGAAACATTCACTGAATTATAAAACTGCAGAAATGCAACTAGAGGTCTTCCAAAACATCAGTCTCTGTATACCATACCCACTACATTTAAATGAGCCAATAGACTGAAGCAGCCTGGCAGAAGCACCCCCTGTATCCATACCCAGCAACCAGTGGGAACAACCACATACCTGCTAAACTCAGACAGGCAGGAGAGCACACCTACAACCTGTTGGCCAGGAGGAGTGCCCTGGTGCCTACTGGATTGGTGAGAGTGTATCTGTAGCTTGGCAACTGGTGAGAACATATCTACCACCTAGTGACCAGTTGGAGCATGCTTGCAGTATGGAGACACATGAGAAAGTGCCTATGTCTGTGGCCTGGTGACTGGTAGGAATGCCTCTTGTCTTTAGCCCAGTAACTGGTGAGAACACCTCTGTCCTGTAGCCCAGGCACCAACAGGAAGATGCCTACAGCCTGACAACTGGTGGGAGTGCACTCACATCAGTGGTACAGCAACTGGGGTGATACCCCACAACTGCATAGTAACTAGAAACACACCCTAACCAGTGCCAATGTCCAGCAACAAACAAGCAGCAGTGCCCCATGCCCTAGCCAGGCAACTAACAGGTACACCTCTATGCTGTCTTCCAGAGACTACTGGGCACAGCTTAGCAGGCATACCCAATCACAAATGATCACCAGGCACATCCTGAAAGATTCCAACAAAAAGCAACAACTAGAAATCTGAGAGAGCAAAAATAAGCACCTCAATAGATAGACACAGAAGTAGAATTAAATAAATGGAAGAAAGAATCAGCAAAATAGAGGACAAATTTCTTGACGCTAATTTTTTGCAGAATAATCAGAAAAAAGTAAGAAAAGTCTAAGAGTTATGAGGAACATTATCAAGAGGAATAATTTACACATGGTAAGAATTCTGAAACAAAAGGAGAAAAAAAGGCACAAATAAAGCTTACGAAGATTTGCTGGCAGAAAACTTCGTACGTGTTGTGAAAGATGAGAAGGTTATTGTCCAAGATGCTCAGTGAATCCCATACAGGATAGATCACAAAAGAGTCACCAAGACATACCTTAGTCAAACTTTCCAAAACTAAAGAAGGAATTCTGAAGGCTTAGGAAGAGTGAAATATCACCTACAAAGTATTATCAATAAGACTAGTCTCTGATTTTTCAGCAGAACCATGCAGGCAAGAAAGCAATGGGATGACATATACAAGGGCTGCCAATTAAGTATGTGAACTCATCTTAGAAACAGTGCTTCATGCCTCATTGCTGAATATTGCTACAGCCACCTTCAAAGTACTCCCCTTGGGAAGCTATGCACTAATGCCAGCACCTAGACCAAAGCTTCAAAGCAATTTTGGAATTCTTTTACTGGAATGGCCAACAGAACTGTCATCAGATTACCCTTGATGTCCTGAATGTTATCAAAATGTCTTCCTTTGTGTATTTTCTTTATCATCAAGTTAAAAAAAAAAAAAAAAGTCGTTGGAAGCCAGATCAGGACAGTAGGGACAGTGTTCTAGTAGTTATTTGTTTACTGGTGAAAAACTCCCTCACAGGCAACTATACAGTTGAGTTTATGAACTTGTCACCTTGCCACTGTACACACTAACCATTCCAGAAAGAGTTCCAAAGCTTCTTTGAAGGATGAACTAGGCACTGGAGTTGCACTTAGAACAATTAATTTTACATACTTAATTGTCAGACTGCTTATAAAACTGTGAAAGAAATAATTGCTAAGCAAGAATCATATATACAGTAAAACTGTCTCTCAAATATGATGGTGAACTGGGGACATTTCCAGACAAACAGAAATTAAGGGAATTGGTAAAAAACAGGCAAACCTTAAGAGAAATATTAAACAGAGTCCTTTGCACAAAGTACCAGCAAAATCAGACAACAGTGTGAGATTAAGACACATGACAGCATCACCCAGATACCAGTCCACATTAAGAAATTTCAACAGTGAAATACAGCTACAAAACTGAAAATAGGGAACCAAAGAAGCCAATTTGTAAGTGACAACAACGTCAAAAGAAATAGTGGGGATAAGTGATACAGAACTTCCTTGTGGAGAGAAGGTCAAGGCAATATTGAGAAACAGTGTTTCAAACTCAGGAAAATAAAGGTAGATTTCAGAGTAGCCACAAAGAAAATTAATAAACCTACTATCCAAGGTAAAAAAAGAAGAAAATCATAAAGACTCAGTAAACACAAAATAAACTACAATGAAGGAAATAAAATCTACAAACTAAACTCAGCACAGAAAATTGAGCATAACAGAGAAACCATCAGTACTATCAACACAAAAAATGGTAAGAAAATGATAGAAGGAAATTTCTACCTATCAGTAATCACACTGAATGAAAATGGTTTATATGAGCAAGTGAAGAGACAAAGAGTAGAAGAATGGACAAAAAAGTGGAGGCAATCAATATGTTGCTTGCAAGAGACACACCATAGACATAAAGACATAAGTAGATTAAAATTCAAAAATGGGAAACAAAAATAAATTTCATGCAAACAACAACCAAGTACGAGTATCAGGTGTCTTAGACATTAGAGATTTTATAGCAGCACAAGTGAATGGCTTTAAAAAGACAAATTTTATTTTGTCACAGTCCTGTAGGTTAAAAGTCTGACTTCAGGGTGTCGCTCCAGGGGAAGGCTTTTTCTACTGTCTCTGGAGGAAAGCCCTTGTCTTTCATCTTCCCCTGGCCTGGAAGCTTCTGAGGTGCAGGGACACTGGTCCTTTCCAAAGGACACACTCAGCTCCCGGCCCTGCTGCTTGCTGATATGAGGTCCCTAAATCTCTCTGCTAGCTTCTTTGTTTTATATTTGAAGACATTACCTCAAGACACAATATAGTCTCGAACATGGAGTCCAGCCATACCGGCACAGCTGCCATCCATCCTTCCTCATAAACATCACAGAGGCTGTGTTTACAACAGGGAAGAACACCAAACAATACTAGAGAAAATGACCTAGCCAAATTGCTTTGCACATTTTTGTGGGATCAATTAAATCTATGACATTCCACCATTTGCCCCCACACCCAGAAATTACATTCATGCAACATATAAAACATATGTACCCTGTCACAGCAAAAGTCTTAAAGTCCAAGTGCAAAATCCAGAAATTCTTCTGTAACTGTGAAATCTAGAACACGAGTTATATGCTTCCAAATTACAGTGATAAAATAGGCAGGCACAAGCTAGACATTTTCATTACAAATGGGAAAATTGTTGGGAAAGAAGGCTTAACAGGAACCAAGCAAGTTAGTAGAACTCGTTACAGTACCCCTCAATTATTTGGAAAGAATCATCCATTCTCTGAGACATTTTACACAATGGCTGTGCCCACCAGACTCTACATATTGGCCACACTCACCACATTCTGAGTAGTGACCCCTTGGCCCTATGCCACGGCTCCACCTTCCAGGCCCACTAGGACAGCAACTCTACTTCCTGGCTTTAGGCTAGTATCATTTTCCTAGTCCATCTGAGGTCATGACCGTACCTTTAGAGACTGAGGCAACTCAGCTTCTTATACTCCTTGTCTCTTCAGCTTCTGCTTGCTATGGTATCATGACCCAGGCCTCAGGCCCACATCTGCCCTGCAGGGGCACGTGTTCCAAAGCTCTGTAGCTCCACCAATTTATCCAATTAACCTGTTGTACACAGGCACCAGCTCTCTCCGTGGGTTAGTGCCAGTGCTGTCTCCCTGGTCCCGTGCTACAGCTGCTTATCCACTGCTGCTGCTGCTGGTCCTTCGCTGCTTCTTTCTCACCATCTGTGCCATCTTCGGTGTTAACAGTTCTCTTCAGTTTCTTCCCAGTCTTCTTTACATTCACAGTTTCAAAACCACTTCCACATTTTAGGTATCTGTCAGAGCAGTACCCCATTCTTGGAACCAAATTCTGTTTTAGACATTTAGTGCTGCTATAACAGAGATACCACAAGTGGATGGCTTTAAAAAGAGAAATTTTATTTTGTCACAGTCCAGTAAGCTAAAAGTCCAAATTTAGGGTGTTATCTCAAGGGGAAGGCTTCCTCTGCTGGCTCTGAAAGAAGGTTCTTCTTGTCAATTTTGCCGTGGACTGAAAGCTTCTGAGGTGCAGGGACCCTATTCTTTTCCAAAGGACACTCTCAGCTCCTGTCACTGTTTCTTGGTGGTGTGAGGTCCCCATCTGTCTTCTTGCCTCCCTTTCTTTTATATATGAAGAGACTGCCCCAAGGCACAATACAATCCTATGGGTTGAGATTTGCCAACATAACTGTTGTGCATCCTCCCCTCATTAACAACATAGGTGCAGGGTTTATGACATAAAGGAAAATCACACAACACTGGGAATCAGGACCCAGCCAAATTGATGGTGACTTTTTTGGGAGACATAATTCAAGTGGCAGTATTAATTTCTGATAAAATAGATTTTATGTCAAAATCATCATCAGAGACAAGGAAGGACATTATATAGTGATTAACAGGTTAGTCTGCCAAGACCTAACTGTAATAGGTATTTATACACTCAGTGACAAAGCTTAAAAATACGTAAAACAAACTGTGGCAGTAGTGAAAACAGAAATAGACAGCTCCACAATAACAGCAGGAGACTTTAATATACCACTTTTAGTGAAGAACAGAACCACTAGAAAGAAACTTGACAAAAAACAAAAGATCTGAATAACATAGTGAACCAACTTGATGTCGCTGACATATACAGAACCTTCCACCCAACAGTAACCCAGCGCGTGTTCTTCTCCATGCACATGGATCCTTCTCCAGGGCAGAGCATGTTTAGGCTACAAAGCAAGGCTCAATAAATTCAAATACATTGAAATAATACAAAGCATCTTTTCTGATTGCAGTGTTGTATGACTGGAAATCGTTAACAGGAACAATAAGGAAATGAATCAAGCATGTGGAAACTGAATAATGCCTTCCTTAAAAATTACTGGATAATAGAAGAAATTAAAAATGAAATTTAAAAAATTCCTAGAATCAGGTAACAATGAAAATACAGTATATACAAACATTTGACACGTAGCAAAAACTATGGTTAGAAGATAATTTATAATAAATGCACACATCAAAAAAGAAGAAAGTGCCAGAATCAATAGCTTAACCCGACAACTCAAACAAATAGAAAAAGAGCAGCAAAAGAACACCACAGTCACCAGAAGAAAGGAAATAATAGAGATTAGAGCAAAAATAAATGAAACGGAAAACATTGGAGGAATCAACAAGATTAAAACGTCTTTTTGACAGAATCCATAAACTGACAAACCACTAGCTAAACTGACAAAAAAAAAGAATGAGAAAATGCAAATAAACAAACTTAAGAAATGAGATGATAACATCACAACAGAAGCAACTGAGGGAAAATGGATCATAACAGAATATGATGAAAAATCATACTCCCCCAAATTTGAAAACTTAGAAGAAATGGACAAATTTCTGGAAAAACACTACCTAATCTAACATGTAATGAACTAGCAAATTTGAACAGATCCACAACAGAAGAAAAAGCAGTCATAAAATAACTACCAACAACAAAAAAGCCCCAGCTCAGAAATTTTCACTAGAGAGTTCTACTAAACGTTTAGAGAAGGGTTGATGTTAATTCTACTCAGGCTATTCCAGAACATAGAAAAGGAAAGACTACTCCCTAGTTTAGTTTATGAAGCACATAATCCTTTGATACCAAGGCCAGGCAAAGAGATGTATAGAAATCGTTAACAGGAACAATAAGGAAACGAATCAAGCACGTGGAAACTGAATAACACCTTCCTTAAAAATTACTGGATAATAGAAGAAATTAAAAATGAAATTTAAAAAATTCCTAGAATCAGGTAACAATGAAAATACAGTATATCCAAACATTTGACACAGCAAAAACTATGGTTAGAAGGTAATTTATAATAAATGCTCTGCTCTGGAGAAGGATCCATGTGCATGGAGAAGAACACGTGCTGGGTTACTGTTGGGTGGAAGGTTTTGTATATGTCAGCGACATCAAGTTGGTTCACTATGTTATTCAGATCTTTTGTTTTTTGTCAAGTTTCTTTCTAGTGGTTCTGTTCTTCACTAAAAGTGGTATATTAAAGTCTCCTGCTGTTATTGTGGAGCTGTCTATTTCTGTTTTCATTACTGCTACAGTTTGTTTTATGTATTTTTAAGCTTTGTCACTGAGTGTACTGAGATGTATACCAAGGCCATTAAAAGAGAACATTACAGATCAATACCAATGTATCATAATCCAGTGGGATTCATACCAAGGATGCAAGAATTGTTCAGCATTAGCAAATCCATCAATATAGTTCATCACATAAATAAAACAAAGGAAAAAAATCATATGATCATTGAAAAGGCATTTGATAAAACCCAACACAGCTTCCTGATGAAGACTCTCAGCAAAATACAAATAGGGAAATTTCTGCACATAATACACAAAACCAACATATATATAAAACCAACACCCAACATTGTGCTTAACAAAGAGTTAAAGTGTTCCCCTGGAGAACAAGAATTACACAAGAATGCCCTTTATCACCATTTTAATTCAGTGGTGTACTGGAAGTCCTGGCTAGAGCAACAAAGCAAGAAGGGGAGGTAAATGGCAACAAAATTGTTTTTTTAAAAAAAGGAAGAATAATTAAAATTACCCCTATTTGCAGATGATGTGATCCTACACATAGAAAATCCAGGAGATTCCTTGAGAAAGCTACTAGAAATAACAGAATCATTCAGCAAAATGACAGGCTACAAAATCACCATTAAAAAATCAGCTCGCTTATTACATATTTACAAAAAAAATTGTGAAAAGGAAATCAAGAAAACAACATAGTTAAGAGTAAATCTAACTAGTGATGAAAAAGACTTATACAAAGCAATTACAAAATACTACTGCAAGAAAACAAATAGACCTACAGAAATAGAAAAATATTCCATGCTGATTAATAGGGAGACTTAATATTGTGAAAATGTCAATATTACCCAAAGCATTCTATATATATAATGCAATCCTAACCTAGATTCCAACATTTTTTAATTCAATGGAAAAAAAATAATCTCCAACTTTATATGGTTAGCTAATGCATTATTAAAGAAAAACAACAAAGTAGAAGGCCTCATGATTCCTAATCTTAGGAGCTGCTTTACAGCCAAGACAGTCAAAACAGACTAGTACAAGTACAATAATATACACATAGACCAGTGGAACAACAATAGACACTCAGAAATAAATCCATCCAGCTTTGGACAACAGACCTTATAAAAAGGGCTGAAATTCATTGTATGAGGAAGACACAGTCTCTTTAACAAATGTTGCTTGCAAAGCTGAATATCTGTTTTTGGAAAAATGAAACAGGATCTGCATCTCACACCATACATAAAAACTAAGTCAAAATGGATCAAAGACCTAAATGTTAAACCTAGAGCTATACAGTTCATAGAAGGAAACACAGGGACAAAGTTTATAACATGAATAGACTATCATCTATAACTCGAAATCTACAAAAGTAGATGATAAGCTACATAAATGAGACCTCCTAGAAATTAAATACTTACGATCATCAAAAGACTTCACCAAAACATTAAAAAAAAATAGATAACCGTAAATAAATAGATAAATAGAGAATCCATCAACTGGGAAAACAGTTTTGGCAATTACATATCTGACAAGGATGTGATCTCTAAAATGTATAGAAAATTTCAACACCTCAACAACAAAAAGACACATAATTTGATCAAAAAACAGGTAAAGGATATAAAGAGGCATTTCACCAAAGAAGACAGACAGCTAACCAAAAAAAACTGAAACCAAGAGATGCTCATGACTTTTAGCTACTAGAGAAATGCAAATCAAAACTGCAGTGAGATACCATCTTACCCCTGTAATGATGGCACTGATCAAAAAGAAAATAACAGGTATTGGCCAAGTTGTGGGGAGATTGAAGCTCTCATACACTGCTGGTTGGAATTCAAATGGTACAAGGGATATGGAAAACAATTTGATGCTTCCTTAAAAAGCTTGAAATAGAAATTCTGTATGATCCAGCATTCCTACTCATAGGAATATATCCTATAGAAATAAGAGCTGGGACGTGAGTCAATACATGCACATTCATGTTCATGGCAGCATTATTCACAATGGCAGTAAAAAAAAGGAAACAACCTAAGTGTCTCTCGGTGAATGAATGAATGAACAAATTGTGATGCATACACACAATGGAATATGTATAATGATAAAGAATGATGAATCTATGAAACATCTCATAACATAGATAAATCTAGAGGATATTATGCTGAGTGAAATGAATCAATCACAAAAGGGCAAATACTTTTTGAGATCTTGATTATAAAAAGTCAAGAATAGGTTCACACACAGAAGTATTCTTGGAAGATTACCAGTAATAGGAGGGCCAGGGAGGGAGAAGCACTAACTAGATAGTGGAAATGTGTTACTTCTGGTGGAGGGGAAGACAATACACAATTTATGGAAAGTCAGCACATGGTGACCAAGGCAACTATGATAAACACTGTAATGTATTCAATCCCACAACAATAGTAATAATAAAAATTTCTAAGTGGATTCATAGATAATATGTATGCTAAATAAGTGGGAGAGGTTGCATGGTAGTACACCTAAGTGCATATGTAAGTACGGTTGGGGATATTTCTACATACATATTTGTATGTGTTACATCTATATTGATATGCACAATAGAGCACATAGAGGGTACATTTATAGAAACTTCTTAGACACCTTGTGGAACTGAGCTGCTGGGCTTGAAGGCCAAGGACCATAGTCTCAGGGGACATTTAGGTTAGTTGCCATAGTTCATAAAGATAACATTCTGTATCACAGGTTGGTCACTAGAGTCTGAGATCTTAAAGACTTGCAATCAGCTGTCTAAGATACTATTGGTCTCCTCCTGTATAGAGTAAAAGAGAGTGAAGGAAACCAAAGACTCAAGGAAGCAATTAGTGCAAAGGACTACATGACCCACGTGAACCATGTGACCCACATGAACCACGTGACCCACGTGAACCACAGCCTCCACTAGCTGAGACTGGAAGAACTAGATGGTGCCTGACTACCAATTACAATTGCTCTGATGAGGTAAACTATAGAAGGTCCCAGTTAGAATGAGAGAGAAATGCAAAATAAAACTCAAATTCTTAAAAAAGCTTACATATCTGATAGAGACTAGAGGAGAGCTGAGGTTTTTGTCCAAAGACCCCCTTCGAACTTTGAACTGAAACATTCTCAGGGGCCAGCTTTCAGCCAGATAACGTACTGACCTCTAAAATAAACAGCAACATGCATGAGGAATGTTCTCCATAGAAAAATCAACTATACTAGACCAAAAGGGCCACATTTGGCCGAAAGTAAGAATGTAGGGAAACTGGACAAAAAGAAATGAGGAACGCAGAGTGTGGAACCAATGTCATGAAACAAATTGTGTATGAATTATTGATAGGAAACCCAATTTGCTGTGTAAACCATCACCTAAAGCATAATAAAATGTTCCAAAAAACAAACCAAAAATTAGCATGTTAAATGCTAATCTGTACATGTCATCAGTCTTATTTACAGACTAAAGATTCTTAATGTTTTGTATTTGTCCTCTTAAGTGAATGGTGTTATTTCCTTGATCCTTGTTTTTCATCTCTTCTCCTTCAGTTACATTACAGATTTCTTGAAATTCAATAGGTGAAGCTATATATTTATCTGAGGAGGTTTGTATGTGCATAAGATTGTGTTTTTGTGGTTTCAAATATGTATACTGATGGTCATCAAAATTTTATTATTTCTTTTGGTAGCAGTAGCTGCAGTTTTTTTAAGCTGTGTGTTTGGGAAACACTTTCAGATGCCTCTTTAAAAGTTTATTCTTACACCGAGGACCAAAATGACATGAGGGAAAGACAACCCAGAAGACAAAGAGACCCACATCAGTGGGTGCCTACATCAACTTGGGACCGGAAGAACCGGATGCTGCCCAGCCACCACCAGTGAGAGCCACGATGGAGCTCACTGAGTTGAGTCTCACTGGCAACACAAGTATAAAATGGGGTGCACCCTGAGATCCCCACTAAAAGACCTCCATTGATGGTCCAGTGGTTTCGGGGTTCCCCTGGGAGCATAGCCCCTCGCCCTGATACTGCCCTTAACCATAAATCATAACAAAGGTCCACGCTTCAGACAGGAATGTATTGGACTTGGTGATGCAGAGTGACCATATATTGGATGCACTTTATGGTTCTATACATCTATAGGATGTCATCCTGCTGACCTCTGGCTGGAGGAAGAAGAGTAGGTGAAGAGGAGGGAAAAAAGCGACTGTTGGGTGAATGAGACATGTATGGAGCAGAGAGGAATAGTGTGCTGTCACCGGGGAGGGAGAGCAGTAGAAGCTGCGTGTAGGTGGGTATGTAAGTTTATACAGGAATGTACATTTTCACTCGGTTATATTAAATAAAAATTTTTTTAAAAAAGTTTATTCTTAGATTCTGTTTCACTTAAATATTACTGTCAGTCTTTCCTCTGTATCTAAGACTCAAAAGTAACTAGTTACCTCTTCTGCTTAACAACTCTTTAATAAGAATGAAGGTTCACGCTCAAATTTTCCCTTGTTTGGGATAAGCAGCTCTGGTTCTATTAACCCAGAGGTAGAATACTGTTGGCTGATCAAGTGTGGAGCTGTTTTGTTCATGCCACACAGTGTAGTTTTGTGGTGGTTGTTGTTTATTTTATGAATGAAACCAATATATAAAAAATGGGAGATTTTGTATTAACATCCAAATTTTCATTTTTATTTAAAAGTTTGGGATCTCACTTAACACTGGGTAAAAATTTCTATATGACAGTAATTGGCTACAGGTAGGTAGTGCTTGCCATCCTAGGACTAGACTTAAGTTCTCCAGTGTGCCAAGTTCTGTGTCATTCTCTACTGTGTTGTCTATTTTGAGACCTACTGTTAGTCCATTTATTTATCATCAGGCTTACACTGATTTTGTTTTTTCCTCAAGTAGTAGAGAAATACTTTTCTTTATCCCACTATGTATTGGAGGAAACCCTGGTGGTGTAGTGGTTAGTTGCTATATCTGCTAACCAAAAACTCGACAGTTCAAATCTATCATGTGCTCCTCGGAAACTCTATGAGGCAGTACTACTCTGACCTATAGTTGCTATGAGTTGGATTTGATGATAGTGACTTTCTTTGACTTTGACAAGGTGCTGTAGACAAAGTATAGTAAAATAGTAAAATCATCACACTCTTGATAAATGCCCTTCTTAAAGCAACCAAAGTGAAGCCACCCCGGCCACACAATGGTTTAGCTCTTGACTGCTAACAAAGTGACTGGCAGTTTGAACTCATCTAACCCCTCTGTTGGAGAAAGCCCTAGGATCTGCTCCCGTTGAAGTTCTGCTCTGTCACATAGGATAACTATGAGTTGAATATCTCCTTGATGGCACACAGGAATGACAACAATCTGGGACAGTAGCATAATATGTCTGTTGAAAGACCTGAGATATTTTGAAACACGCGGCTCTTACACCAAGCCTCCCGTACTTGTTTAATTGATTTTTATTCCTAACATCACCAAACATATCATAACTTACCTGGTTAGATTCTCTTCTTTATACTAGTAGAGAGAGAGTGAAGGAACTGTGTAAAAATCATCTTGCAGATGGGGTCTGGTCTCTTCCACTTCTCAACTGCGGGCTCTTGCTTTCTGTCCTCTTGGTTTCGATTTTTTCATCTTTAAACAAAAGTTTGTACTATATTTACGCGGCTCCTACAATCTGAAATAAGAGAATTTTGTCCTATAAAGTTTCTTCCAGCCCTGAAACTAATTTTATTGGCTTAAAAGCATTCTTTCTTTCCTTCCCCTCCCCCCTTTTTGGGTATGTTTCCATTGCTTTGGCACACTCCTGAACCTATCTGACCCCGTTAAATGTTTAGGTTTATGCCGGTTCTAACGTCTTTCCTGTTGGAGGCCCTACTGGATATCTTTTGCATATACCCTTCTTCTAGTTCAAATTCACCAAATTCCTCTGCCCTATAAGCCTGTACGTTTCTTCCTCATCAAGATAAAGTTTGAATAAGTAGTTAGGATTTAATTTTCATTATTTTTCCTCTGTCTTGGTACAGTTTTCCTTTTTATCTTTTTGTAGACCATAGAAGTAGCTCTTTTCGAGTGTCAATTTGTGTGTTTGTTTCAACTTACTCATGTCTACTGGCTTCATATCCAGGTTTCACCAGGTGATTATGCCTGCCCTAATTATCAGGTACTTAAAGGTTACACAATCACAACCTCTCCCAGTAAGAGGATCTAAAAATTAACTTAAGATCGTTTGGCTTTCTCTACCTCTTGGGTCTAGAAATTTTGAGACAAAGAAGTCAGGAACTTGCCAGATGCTTTGCTTTCAGCCAAATTAGATTTCCAGTAAATACGTCTCATCCTTCCTAGATACTCTGATTTTAGTGAAATGCTATTACATACTCAATGGTTGATCAATATAACTTTAATAATAGTTAAGAGAAAAGGTAATTAGAGTCTGAAATCATAAGCCAAAGTTCTCAGGTTAAAGAAGAGACTCAGTGTGAAGAAAATGGAATGTCCCCTGTCTTTATTATCATTCATTTTAAGCCCTAATCAGAGTAACTGTAATTTAAATTTTGCCTGACTATGGATGTGGGGGTGGGGGTAGGGGATGGATGCAGGAGGGAACCCTAGTGGCAGAAGAGTTGAGAGCTCAGTTGCTGAGAGTTTTGGCAGTTCAAACCCACCCAGTGGCTGTGGTAGAGAGATAACTCGTGATCTGCTGCTGTGAAGATTACAGCCCAGAACAAAACCAAACAAACCAACCAAATCCCTGTGGGGCATTTTTACTCTGTTACATACCATGCATCACTCAGATGGAATCAACTCAAGGGGATCAACAAAAACAACTACATGGATGGAAGAGCTGATTTCATGAATTTCCAGGATGATCGTTGTCTCAGTTACCTATTGCTGCTGCAACACAAATAACAAAGCAAGTGGCATTACAAACAGAAAGTTATTTTCTCAGGGTTCAGGATAGTGGAAATCTAAATCCGGTTCTTGGTTGTATCAGTTCCTTTCTTGTGAGTAGCCCTTGGATCTAGAGAATGTCCTCATGTCAACTTGTAGGAAGTCCTCACATGGTATCTGTCTTCCTTCTATGTGTGAGTGTCTCTGTATCTATTCTGGACTTTTATAACCCAGAACTGATTTGGTTTAGGACCCACCCTATATTGTTATGACCTCAACCTAGTGCTGTTGAGTGGGATCCGACTCATGGTGATAAAACAAAACAAAACAAAACGTATTTCCAAACAGAATCACATTCACAGGTACAAGGGCCAGGAATGAAACACATACTTTTGGGGGATACACTTCAATCTGTAATAACCATTAAACAAAATTCTGACATCTCCTTTGTTTCCTTTGTATCCTTACCTACCATGTGGTGTGGTCTTTTCTAAGCCAGCTGAAAAGCCAAGGGCTGATGCTTCCTGGCAAGCAATTTAAAATGATAGTTATACCTGAGCAGAAGCCAAATGGCTTCTACCCACACAGGAACTCACAGAATCAGATATCTGCTTTCTTTTGCAGACTCAAATGACTGAGCTTTTGAAATTTGGATTGTGCTTGGAGGTGAACTGTGCTACCTTTCCTCCTTTCCAGTTTGATGCAGGCAGTGAGCATAGCTTGCACCATGAAGAACAAGAGTCTTTCAAATGAAATCCATCCTGGGAAAGTCACTTCTGTGAATTTGAAAACCAAAGCCATGCTAGGTGACAGACAGCATGATAGCTATGAGTTCTTGATTTCTCCCCTTTTCACTGTTTCATGATGTCTGTGGGCTGTCAGTGATCTGTCTTTCCTTATAATAATTCTTCTCTAGGTTCCAGGATACGACACTGTGGCTTCTAATTTCATTCGTCCTTCTCTGGGCAACCATGTTTTAGATTACAGACTAGGGTAGACCTTCCCGGTGCTGGTAGACAACAGTTTTTCGTAGTGTATAATTGTCTCACATAGTAAGCATGACCTAGTTGACAAAGCAAATGATTCTCTTCTTCAAAGAGAATGGTATGGCCACATGGCCTTGACCTAGTGTCAGGTTAAAATCACTGACAAGACAAGGTGGCCAAACTCACATCATGGCTGTCCATACAATGAACATGAAGACTGAAAACAGAGGGCTTTGTAATTTCCACCTTGACTGTAAAAGCAACAAAATGCCAAGTGACAAAGTGTATTAAAATGCTAAGTATTTGGTGTCATTAGTACAGTATAAAATAAATTGCCTAGAATAATTTAAATATATTTTACTTGCGGAATATAGAGAAATCTAACATTGCTTGTCAGTATTGCTGTACTGAATTCAAGATAAGCTTTCTGTCTTCTGTAAGCACATGCATATGAGATGCTCTGTGGGTGTATGTCAGGTCAAAAGAGTTAAGTCTGCTTATTACCTTCTGCTGATGTAGTAGTTAAGAGCTATGGCTGCTCACCCAAAGATTGGCAGTTCAAATCCACCAGGCTGTCCTTGGAAATCGTATAGGACAGTTCTCTATAGGACAGAGTAGAACTGTCCTCTAGAGTTGCTGTGAGTGAGAACTGACTTGATAGCTCTAGGTTTGGTTTGGTATTTTGGTTATCTTTTAAGTCCCTGGGTAGCTCGAATGGCTTACTTCCAACTGCTAAGTGAAGGGTTGACATTTTGAACTCACTCCGTGGCAGTATGGAAGAAAGTCCTGGTGATTTGCTTGCAAAAACATTACATGCAATGAAACCCTGTGGAACTCAGTTCTACCCTGTAGCACATGGGGTTGGGGTTGCCGTGAATTGAAATGGACTCAATGGCAATGGGTTTTTCATGTCACCTTGACTGCATTACTACTCAAAACTGAAATGAATCACTTATTCCACATTCATATCCTCTTCAAGATAATATTTTAGTTTTGACAGAAATGGAAATTAGTGTCAATTGCAGTTCTATGATATTTATCAGTTGTATTACAGCTTTCTACAATCTGATAAGTTTGAAAGAATACATAGAAATTTTACATGAAAGCCATTTTTAGCACATCTAATGTTTAAAACATGATTAATGCAATGGATTCTGAAATATTTTTTATTAAGTCAAGAATCCTTTAGAATAGGGTTTTCAGCATTTGTACCTCACACTCAAAATGAGACCAAATTTAATAGTGGATTAACAGGTCGTTTGTTGTTTAATGATGTAAAGTTCCAGTAAAATCATGGCTCATGGAACCTTAAAATATACTTAACACAACATTTTGAAAGGTAGAAATTCTTATTTGCCTTCATGGGCACTTAGAAATTATAGTTGAATAAGTACACGCATATGAATAGAACTTTTTCTCCTCACCAGAGGTGTCACTCTCCGTCTGGCTAACTTCCCATCCAGGTAATTACACCAGGCCTTTGGAAATTACCCCTGAAGTTCTAATTAGGCACAATCGTCTTTGCTTCCTGTTGTGAACTGCTGCCTTGAGTCTTGCTTTACAGTGTGTTTCAAATCCATGCCCTTATGTCATATTCCTAACTGTTCTTGTGGCTTTGCTAATCAATGCTCAGAATAACTGTGTGCTTGGGAGGGAGCTGTGACATGTGACTCACAGATCATCCTCCTTTTCACCAGCAACATTTCACAAAGGCACCTGCCATTCAACAAAGCAAACTTGAGGCGGAGATGGTAAACATCAGTGAAGACTGGAGTGCATACCATTGCTATTGTTTTGTTTTTTTGATTTTTTTTTCCCCTCCTGAGTAATTCTCTAGCACTAAACAAGTTCTCCGAGAAAGGGAGCTCTAAACCAGATGCTGAATCACTTTGCAAGTGTGAGTTATGGCATCAGCAGCAGTTCACTGTTTACAGGGAACACCTGCAGCAGTGTGAATGATCTTAATCAGCTTAATAGAATATTTTAAAAATCACCTCAGTGAAATGCCAAAACCAAAAGACAATTTTCCTTAAAATGTGAGGAAGCTGAATAAAATTGTAAAACGTGTGTCTTCTCAAATTGATAATGATTTTCCTGCAATAAAAACCCAGTGCTTTTGAGTCAGCGCTGACTCATAGCGACCCTATCGGACAGAGTAGAACTGTCCCATAGAGTTTCCAAGGAGCGCCTGGCAGATTTGAACTTCCGCCCTTTTGGTTAGCAGCCTAAGCACTGAACCACTATGCCACCATGGGTTCCTTTCCTGCAATAGATAGATGAATGTATATTTTCACGAGAGCTATTCAGATACAGATTATATTATCCTGAAACATTTGTGTGAAAATGTCTGGGAATGTATAAAATTAGTATTTACTGCTTATTTTGAGGCTGATTGTAGGTCATTATGAAACACACACAGAAGTGTGTGTTGAAGTTTTTCATTTTTGTTAAAAATAACCAGGGTCTCCACAAAATAATGTCATCTCTGTGATTTTACAGTGTGAAATCCATGCAAATCCATGTCAGACAAAAAAAACAAACAAAAAAACAAAAGGAAACTGAACCAGAATATGCTCTTATTTAAATTACATCTCTGAAAAGGCTAAGATTGTTAGAAATCATTTAGAATTTCACGACTGAAATAGGTCAGCGGAAGAACATTTTTTAAAAAGTGGTCTCTATTTTTGGTCACTGGCTAAGGTTTGCATTGTTTTCAACCACTTTTTAATAAATTTTGAGTTTCAAACACGGAGTATTTCTATACTGCATAACTGATGGAATTAAACAAACAGACCACAGAAGGAGGTAATTCAGCAATTGAACATCTTTTACAGGGATAATGAAGTGTGAGGCTCTGGAAAAAATATCTTGTGGACTGTTTCTTTTCCAGAAATCCCCACTTGCTTGGAAAAAGTTCTAAACTGTTGGTGGTTTTAATTTTTCATTCAAGTATGTGATTAGTTTTCCAATTTTCTTCTGGGAAAAAAATACAGTGGGATATTCTTTGGTTTCCAGAGATGGTTGATGTAGGATCAAAATGACACAGCTGCAGCTCATTTTCTACGTGAAGCGAGTTTTAAGTCTAGACCCAGGTTCTAAGAGGTTTGAGTTAGGCGTCATGATGTAATCAACATTTATATTCCTGTCAAGAAGGTAAACCCTTGGAAAGTAAATAAGGGACCCAAACGTCTCAGCCATGTCACGCTTTCATAAACCATTAAAAATAGACTACACTTTCCATCCTCTGTCTTCACTGTAGCTCCTGAGACTCTAAAACCAGAACAATAACTTGATGGTCACTCTGGTGAGCTGGCACAGACTCTGTAAATATTTACATCATAAACTGTAAAACCTAACATTTAGCCGTGATGTTGACACTCCAGCATGACACTTCCAAAAGGTCCTTCATTTGGGATCAAGAAAAATAATGTAAAAAATAGAAAAATATTTGAAGTGAAAAGACGTGATTATAGTAGATTAAAGGCTTCCCAAAGACCTACACCAAACAGGCTTTTAATTCACAATGTTAACGTATCTGGCTAGTTTAGGATCCCACATTTCTGGAGAGAATGTACTCATCTACTTGGGAGGTGGCATGATGTAGTGGAAAGAGCATGATTTACAGGCATGGAGACCTGGATGCCCATCCTAGCCCAGAGAATTAATAGCTCACTAACCTTGGGCAAGTTTACTTAGTTTCTCTGGCATTTCAGTTTTCTCATTTTAAAGTATAACTACTTTGTAGTGTCTTGTGAAGGTTGGAGATGATGTATAGAAAATAACTACTAGAGTGCCTACCATATTGTAGGCCATCAGGGATGACATCAATATGGATGTTTTATGTTCACTGACTTGATTTCATTTAGCAATGGCAGCAACGTAATGGTGGTTTCTAAAACATGAGTAGTCTTCCAATCGTTGTTTCCTTGACTTGTGGCCTCATACTCCACATTCTTCTTCTGTTCCTGGTATATAGTTTTTAATGATGGTCATCTAATGGCCTTACTAGAGATAACAAACTTTACAAGGGCAGTGTTATTCATACTGCCAGTGCAATTAACGAGTACCTCTAAAATGAAGAAATTAATAAAAAGTTTTTATTATCACTATGTACTATATTAGCCTACAGTTGTGACTCATTGCTGGATCCTGGGAAAGAACTATTTGGGAGATCAAAATTGTCAAGATCGTAGAAAGCAGTGAACAAACATATTAATTGTCGTAAGTTAGTATCATGAAATCGTTTTAGCACATATAAAAGTACAGAAGAAGGTACAGTACCCTCTATGTACCAATACCTGCCTTCAGGAACCGAATGTTCCTGACTTTTATTTTTTGTGGCTCTTCACAACTCAAAACATGAAGCGTAAAAGCTCTCAGAAGGATACTTTATCAGCTCAGGACATTCAGATATAAGCTGTACTCCAAAGTTATAAAGCACACAAGACTTAATCTACTTGAGCATGAAGTAACATTAAAAAAAAATTAAATTAAGATACTCAAGAATTTCAGTTAATAGATATAGCTTACAAAAAATTATAAAATAGCTTTATTAAAATGATTAAAGAGAAATTAAAGAGTGAGAAAAAGCAGCTTGCAGAAGTCAGCTGATCTAAGCCAAGAAATTACTCTGAAGATGAAGACGAGTGGCGCAGTATAAATGATGAGTGAAGATTTTCAAGAATCAATGAAAGAAGCAAGAATTCTCATATTTAAGAAGCACAGTGAGTTATAGAGAATAAATAAAAATAAACCCTCATTTAGAATATTTTACTAAAACCGCTGAACACTAATGGCAAATACAAAATTCTAAAGCCAGCCAGCCAAGTGCTGTCAAGTCGGATCCGACTCATGTTAGTAAAAGCAGCCAGAAAATAATAATAATTTTCAGAAGAATAAAAATTACAGAAACAGGTTTCTCAACATCAACAGTAGAGGCCACATGGTAATGGAATCATTTCTTTGTTGGGCTGAGAGAAAAGAACTGTCACCTAGAACGCGAGGCCTAGCTCAGCCATTGTTTTAGACTGAGAGTGAAGCAGAGATATTTTCACATAGAGAATAGGAAGGATCTATTGAAATTCTTGCTGAAATAACTACTATGCCATGTAATCACATAAAACAAAATTATAAACATAGAAAGGAGGTGTCTTAGTTATCTAGTGCTACTTTAACAGAAATACCACAAGTGGATGGCTTCAAAAGGAGGAATTTTATTTGTCCCACTCTGGCAGGTTAAAAGCCCAAATTCAGGGTTTTAGCTCTAGGGGAAAGCTTTCTCTGCTAGCTCTGGAGAAAGATCTGAGTCATCAAGCAATCTTCCCCTGGAATAGAAGCTTCTGTCTGTGGCTCAGAGACCCCTGTCCTTTCCAAAGGACACACCTCAGCTCCCAGCATGGCTTAAGTTCTGGATGGTATGAGGTCCCCAGATCTCCCTGCTAGTTTCTTCCTTTATCTCTCAAGAGACAGCTTCATGAAAGACACAAACAATCATGCACAGAGTCTTGCCCTACCAGCACAACTGCTGCCATGCCACCCTCATTAACATCACAGAAGCAGATTTACAGCAGACAAAATACCAGCAGTGAGGGCCCAGCTGAATTTCTGCATACATTTTTGTGGGCACACAATTGAATCCATGACAGGAGTTGTGTGTATTAATTTCTTAAGACTGCTGTAACCAAGAAACCCAAACAAAACCTGTTGTCATTGAGTGGAGTCCCAATTGTGATGTTACAGGCTAGCACAACTCCCTTGTGTTTTCTGCATCTTTATGGAAGCAGATCACTAGGCCTTTCTTCTGGGTAACACTGGTAAGTTCAAACCTCGAACCTTTAGATTAGTAGTTGAGAGCAAACTGTACTGCCCAGGGACTTTAAGGCTGTTGTTAAGAAAGCACCACAAACCGGGAGGCTTAAAACAACAGCAATTTTTTTGTCTCACAGTTCTGGCATATAGCAGACATTTCTGACTTCTTACTGGAACTCCAGAAGGGCCATACCCCAGAAGGAACAGCAAAATTAGATAACCAGCTATCACAAAACCTAAAACATATCCTCTTTAGCGAGGTCTGCAGACTACGGCTGGGTGGCTAAATCCGGCCAGCTGCCTGTTTTTGTACATAACTTTTGACTGGATCATGGCCACATCCAATGGTTTACGTAGTGTCTATGGTTGCTTTCATACTACAGGGGCAAGGCTGAGTACTTCCAGGCCACAAAGACTAAAATAGTTTTGTCTGACCTATTTGCCAGTCCATTTTCTGCAGAATCTAGGAGCTCCACTGGTCCTGTATTTGCTTGCAAGAGAATTAACTTTCACTGGAATAAAATAACATCTTTAAGTGTCTCTATGATTTTTCATCCATAGTGACATTCCCTCAAAATTATAAAATGTGCTAAAAATAGGAAAAACTGACTGGAAACCAAGAAAAACAATTAACAAGAAAAACAGATCTTGTTTCTGTTGTGATTTAGATATTTTAAGTAGAAGACTAGTACTTTATTTTTTTTAAACTTCTTTTCAAAATTATACACTTCCAGAAAGTTACAAAAATAAGACATCGAAATTCTCATACATTCTTCGCTCCTCTTTCCACGCTGTTGCCATCTTGTATAATCATAACCCAATTTTCTGTTTTGGAAAACTAACAACAAAGTAGTATTGTTAACTAATCTCAGCCTTTATTTGAATTCCACCAACTGTTTCATGAATAAGGAGCCCTTGCAGCAGAGTGGTTTAAGAATCCACTGTGAACGGAAAGGTCAGCAGTTCAAAACCACCAGCTGCTCCAAGATGTGGCTGGCACTCTGCTTCCACAGAGATTTACAGTCTTGGAAACCCTAGAGTCCCTAGGAGTTGGAATCAACTTGACAGCAGTGTGTTTGATTTTAGGGTTCACTGATGCTCTTTTTTTCTGGTATAAAATCCCACCTAGGATCTTACCTTGCATTTAATTTTGATGTCCCCTTAATTTTGAGAGTACTTATCAGTTATTTTGTTAAATGTCCTTCAATTTATGTTTGTCTGATGTTTTCTCATAAATGGATTGAGGTGTTTTACCAAAAAAAAAAAATGCCATAGAGTGATGTTTTTACTCACCACAGTCCATCACACTGGGTAAATGATGTCAGTATGCCTTGTTATTGGCAAGTTGACTTTGATCACTTGATTCAGATGATGCCTGTGAGGTTTCTGTATTGTAAAATTATTGTATATCTGCCTTTTTAATAAGTATCATGTGGGGAAATACTACAAGACTGTGCAAATATCCTGTCATCATACTTTTGTTTAGTAACTTTAACATGCATCAATAATTTTTATCATTACTGTGTTGTTTTGCCAGATGGGGAATTCCTGATACTGTCACTTTCTTCTGAACTCATTAAGTAGAATTTTACTCCAAGGACAAGTTGTCCATTTCATTATTTGTTGGTTGATTCATAATTTATATCCTTGTGGACTTAAGGATATTGTTTTATTTTATGGCTTATAATCCATCACTATCATTCCTTATTTTTGTTGTTTAAGTGATCTCATACTTGGCTGCTGGGAGCCCCTGATGTTGATTTGAAATGCTCCATCGTTTTCTAACACTTCCTTATTTTCTGGCATACATATGCCAAGCTTATTTGAGTACAGGTATGGAGAAAACATCCAAACTGAGAGACAACAAAATAAAAGAAAATGCCCAACAGACGACAGTCTAAAAGACATGTAGGACATGGACTAATGACACAATACTACAGATACAGTAATTCAGAACAAGAAAATAGAACATAGAGTAGAAGCAATGTTTGGAGCCATAATGGCTGAAAATTTCCCAAAAGAGATGACATGAAACCACAGATTCAAGAAAGTCTCTTAATACGTCTAACAAAGGATGAGTCTCTAGAGGATACAAATTACATAAATCACTTAGAAAACAGGTGTATCGGTGAATTTTTGAAATGCGAAGAATTTGCATAGTCACGTTACAAATGAGGTATCCAAGTAGCCAATAAACACCGAAAGATGTCCCGAGTGTCATTATTCCTCAGAGAGGCACAGTTAAATCACAACTGGATACCTGAAGGACAAAAATGAGAAAGCATCTCAGTCACCTACAGTTCTCTTTCTTGACACCTACTGTTAGTTAGGTGCTATCAAGTCAGTACTGACTCACAGTGACTCTCTTGTGTATCTAGCACTGTTATACAAGTAGATGGCTTCAGTAAAGAGAAGTTTATTCTCTCCCCGTCTAGCAAGCTAGAAGTCCAAACCCAGGGCACCAGCTCCAGAGGAAGGCTGTCTGTCCCTCTGCCAACTCTGGAGGCGAGCCACTGTCATCAGTTATCTTCTGGTCTAAGAGCTCCTGCATGCAGGAACCTCAGGTCCAAAGGGCACACTCTCTCCCAGTACTGCTTTCTTGGTTGTATGAGGCCTCCTCATCTCTCTGTTCACTTCTCTTTTTTATATCTAAGAAGAGATTGGCTTATGATAAAACCTGCTACTGTAGATTAAGTCCTTCCTCAGCAACAGGAAAATCACATCAGATGACAACATGTTTTACAATCACACAATATCAAGAATCATGGCATAGCTAAGTTGACACATATTTTGGGGGACACAATTCAATCTATGACAGTGACCCTGTGTAGAGAAGAATGAAACCCTACGGTTCCTGCCTAATCCTCATGACCACTATTATGTTTCAGCCCACTGTGGCAGCCATGGTGTCCGTCTGTCTCACAGAGGGCCCTCTTCTCTTTCGCTGACTCTCCACTTTACCAAGCGTGTCCCCAGTCCCAATCCCTCACGATAACATGTTCAAAGTTTACATTCCTAGTATATCTAGGAATGTAAAGTGGTACAAGCACTTTAGATGCCTAATAGTTCCTACTGAGTGCAATTATAAGTTTTCTTTAGGACACAGCAATTCAATTATTAGGTATACTCCAAAGAGAAATAAGTATTTATACTCCCCCAAAAACATATGTAAAAGTGACTGTAGCAGTTTGATCCTAAAAGTCCCTATGCTGGAAACAATCCGACTTCCTATCATCAGGAGAATAGAGAAATAAATTGTGGTGCAGTCACACAATGAAATGCTACACAGCATTTTTAACCAAACAAACCAGAGACAACATGAATAAATCCCACAGATATTATATTGAATGAAAGGTCCTAGACACAGAAGAGTATATACTGTATGATACTGTATACATGAAATTAGAGCCAGGGAAAACTGCTTGATGAAGATAGAAATCATATCAGTGGCTAGCCATAGAGGGAGGTATAGGCTTTGATTAACCAGGAGAGAGTCTTCAGTAGTGCTAGAAATGTTCCCTATTTTTGGAGTGGTAGTTGCATTCATCTAAGAATGATCACATTTAAGAATGATCAAACTTTATACATAAAATTATATGTTGTATCTCAATTTCAAAAAAAAAGATAATCACAATAAATGTATATGGATAAAATTCAGAGGATTTAAATGTTTCAACAAATTGAAATATAAAATAATCCTTTTATAGGCTGTTTACAAAATAATTGGAAGTATAAAATCACTGAAAGGTTGAAAGCAAAGAGATAAAAAGTTTATGGTAAAAAAAAAAAAAAAAAAGGTCCAAAAAAGGAAAAGGCAATTTTGAAGAAGAATGTTGAAAACAAAGAAGAACTTGGAAGATTTGAACTGTTGCATTAAATGCCTACTATAAGGCTATAATAATTAAGGTACTGTGGTACTAGTGCAGAGAAAAAAAAAAACTTATCTAATTGAGGAGAATCAGCAACCCATATATATGAAATCTGCATATATATGAAAGCTTGCTATATGAGCAAGACTTTAAAGTTTTCTGTATTAAGTTGACCATCTGTCAAAAAAAGATTAACATGCTATTTCTAGCTAAATATATCCAAATAGATTTAACACCAAAATTTGAGAAGAAAATTGAATGTCTATTCTAGAGGATTATGTGGAAAGATACCCTAGATATTTACTGAATAATGTGCAAACTGAGAAACCACAAAGGAAAAAAATATGACAGCAAGCTTTGGAAAAAAATGTAGTAGTATTAAATGAACAATATAAGTGAAAATAGCAGCCACAATGGGGAGAAATATTTGCAACTATTTTAACTGACAAAAGACTCATTTCTAAGGTATATATTTTTAAAAGTTCTAAAATCAATAACAAAGACAGTGTAAACTCCCCGCAAAAGAGGTGTGTATATGAAATCCAAAGAAGATAACAAAATTGATATACATAAAAAGATGATACCCTCACTAGTAGTCAGAACAAAATGCAAATTAAAACAATGAGAATTCATTTGCATATATTAACTAAGCTAAATTAGAGATTTTGTTAACATAAAGTGTGTGGGAAGAGTGAAAGTCATACATTTTTAGAGTGAGAATAATTAGAACAAGCAATTTGTAAAGAAAGTTGGTAATGCCCAGTAAAGTTGAATATGTACATTTATTATGGCCAATGTGGGAAGTAGAATAATTGTACTTCCAATGTCCATGACCCAATCCTTGGAACGTGTGAATATGTTAGTTTTCTATGCTTACGAGAAATTTCTGGGATGCAACTCTAACTTTCTTCCTTCATTATATTAACTGCCACTATTTTCCTTATGGCCTTTGTTGACATTCATTTTAGCTTGGGGTGAAGAATTAGTGTTTGTCCATTCTTCCAGGCAAGGTGTCTGATGCGCTAACATTTTGGGTTGCCAGCTATAGTGTGAAAGCACTATCTAGACAAAGCAGTATTTTCTTCACTCATAGCTTTTAGTTTGTTAGTCTTGATGGAATATTCCTTGTATACTTCTTAAAGGTCTTCCTGAAATGTACAAAAATAAGTCAAATTTTATATTTTCAAAATTTTCTTTCCAGTTCCCTAATGTTCTAGACTTAGTAAACAAAACACAGGAAACAACTGAACCTAGAAGCACCAGCTGCTCAGCCTAAGATACTAGAGCCCTCACTACATTTGAACTCTTCTCAATAAATCAGTTCTGTACATTATTTATAACAAACTTCACTGCAGTACTGATTTTTCATATTGGGATTCACTGATTAAACAAAAACTGATTAATTTTCCCTCCCAAATAGTTCATTGTGCTGAAATAAACAGTGGATAATCAAATTTAGAAAAGACTAGAAACCAGAGCAGTTTCAGGAAGTAAGTGGAAGGACTGATGGGCTGTATTAAGGAATCTGAAGCAGAGTAATAAGCCAGAAGCCAACTCAATGGCAGCTGTTAACAACAACAGTAATCCTCTGGCTGAATGTAGAGTATGGAGAGGTTTGAGGAAAGTGAAGAAGATTTGAACTGCTGACCCTTTGGTTAGTTGCCAAACACTTAACCACTGTACCACCTGGGCCCCAAAGAGGATATAGGAATGGCAGATACCAAAAGAGAGTTAAAATACCATCTAGGAGGTCTAGGTGTTCACGCTGGCAGCATTAATTTGTATTAATATCAATCTACCAAATTGTGCATATGAATTTTTTTTCATAATAGCATTCAGTTTTCAGGCTTCAGGCATGAAGAAGCTAGTAGTTTGAGAGAAGGATAACCTACTCAGCAAAACAGACCAAAAACTCATTGCCCATGAGTCCTTTATGACTCATAATATCTGCACAGGACAGAGCAGAATGGAAAGATCTCAGCAACATGAAGTGACAGTATCTGTCACAATGGGCTCAAATATAGCAGTGATTGTGAGGACGAGGCAGGACTGGGCAGGGTTTTGTCAGCACCAAACAACAAGAGTAGGAGAGTGGCATATTGAGTGATGATTTTCAAGAGTGGAGTAACTTCAGTTGATGACAATGTCTACAACATAGACATGGAAGTAGGCAGATGTGTTAAATTGAAGTAAAAGACCAAGTTGTTGTTAGTTTCCCTCCTGGTGACCCTGTGTACAACACAATGAAACACTGCCAGGTCCTCGCCATTCTGATAATCATAGTTACACTTGAGCACGTTGTTAGAGCCACTGTGTCAGTCCATCTCTTTTTCAGGGACCCTTTGTTTTACCAAGCTTGATGTCCTTCTTCAGGAACTGGTCCTTCCTGACACTGTGTCCAAAGTATGCCTGTCTTCCTTTCTCAGAAACATTCTGCCTGCACTGCTTCCAAGACAGATTGTTTGTCCTTCTGGCATAATATATTTGATATCATTCTCCAACACTATAATTGTATACAGCATTTCTTTGGGGGTGTTCCTTATTCACTGTCCAGCTCTCACATGCACGAGAGGCAATTGAGAACACCATGGATTGGGTTAGGCTCACTTTTACTCCTTAAAGTGACATCTTTGCTTTTTAACACTTTAAAGAGGTCTTTTGTAAGTGATTTGCCCAATGCCATTTATCATTTGATTTCTTGACGGCTGCTTCCACAGATATTGAGTGTGGATCCAGTTAAACAAAATCTTTGACAATTTCAATATTTTCTGTATTTATTATGGTGTTGCTTATTGGTCCAGTTGTGAGGATATATATTTTTTTCTTTGTGCTGAGGTCTAATTGATACTGTAGCCTTTGGTCTTCATCAGTAAGTGCTTCAAGTCCTCTTCACCTTCAGCAAGAAAACTTGTGTCATCTGTGTATTACAGGTTGTGATTTGTTCCTTCAAATCAGATGCAGGATTCTTCATCACAAGTCCTGATTCTCAGAGTATGTGAGACTTATGTGAGAGTGAATAAATATGGTGAAAAGATAAAATGCTAATGCACAGCTTTTTTGATTTTATACCACACAGTTATCATCTTATTCTGTTCAAACAACTGCTTCTTGGTCAAAGTACAGCTTCTTCATGAACAGAAGTAAGTGCTTTGGAATTTCTATTTCTTTCAGTGTCATTGATACTTTGCTGTTATACACATAGTCCAATGCCTTTGCATACTCAAAGGTATATAGATAAACGTCTTTCTGATATTCTATGATTTCAGCCAGGAATCGCTTGTCATCTGCTATGATATCCCTCATTCCATGTCTTCTTCTGAATGCTACTTGAATTTCTGGCAGTTTCTTGTTAATATACTGCTGCAGCTGCTTTTACATGATCTTCAGCAAAATTTTGCTTGCATGTGATATTAATGATATTGTTTGATAATTTCTGCATTTTATTTGATCACATTTCTTTGAAGCAGACATAAATATGGATCTCTTCCAGTTGGTTTGCTGGATAACTGTCTTCCAGATTTCCTGACATAGAGGAGCGACTGGTTACAGTGCTGCATCTGTTTGCTTAAACATCTCCACTGGTACTCCATTAATTCCTGGAGTCTGTTTTTCACCAATATCTTCAGTGCAGCTTGGGCTGCTTCCGGCAGTACTGTTGGTTTTTGATTGTAAGCTGCCTCTTGAAATGGTTGAACATAGACCAGTTCATGTTGATGTGGTGATTCTGAGTATTTCTTTCATCTTCTTTTGATGCTTCTTATATTGTTCACTATTTTGCTCATAGAATTTCAGTGTTGCAACTTGAGGTCTGAATTTTTTCAGTTCTTTCAGCTTGATAAATGCTGAGCATGTTCTTCCTTTTTGGTTTTCTAACTCCAGGCCTTTGCATATGTCATCATAATGCTTTGCTTTGTCTTCTCATGCTGCCCTTTGAAATCTTCTGTTCTCTTCATTTCGCCATTTATTTCTTTTGCTTTAACTCTTTGACGTTCAAGAGCATGTTTCACCCTCTCTTCTGACATTCATTTTGGTCTTTCTTTTTTTTTAACGACCTGTTGCTTTCATCACGTATGAGGTCCTTGATGTCATTCCACAACTTGTCTGGTCTTTGGTCATTAGTGTTCAATATATTAAATCTATTCTTAAGGTTGTCTCTATATTCCAGTGGGATATATTCAAGGTTGTATTCTGTATCTTGTGGACTTGTTCTAATTTTCTTCAGCTTCACCTTGAACTTGCAAAAGAACTGTTCCACAGTCAGCCACTGGCTTTGTTCTTACTGTTTATACTGTTAGAACATTTTCTATTGTCTCTTTCTACAGTTGTAGTTGATTTGATGCCTGTGTGATCCATCAGGCAAGGTCCTCATGTATAGTCACAATTTCCATCATTGAAAAAAAGGCATTTGCAATGAAGTCTTTGGTCTTGCAAAATACTCTCATGTGATTTCTGTCATTGATTTCCTACCAAAGCCATATTTTCCAACTACCAATCCTTCTTCATTTTCAAGCTTTGCATTACAATCACTAGTAATTATCAGTGAATCTTGATGGCATGTTTGATCAGTTTCAGACTGCAGAAGTTGTTTAAAAGAAATATCTAGTTTATTCATGTTCTGCCTAGTGGTTAGTGTGTATTTTTGAATATTAGTTGTATTTATTAACTAGTCTTAGTTATAGGTGTATGGATATTATCCTATTGCCGATACTGTTTTAATTCAGGATGGATCTTGAAATGCCCTTTTTGACAATGATTGCAACACCATTCCTCTTTGACTTATTGTGCCTGGTGTAGTAGGCTGTAGGGCGGTCAGATTCAGAATGGCCAATACGAGTCCATATTCAGCCCACTAGTGCCTAGGATATCGTTGTTGGTGTGTTCCATTGTATTTTGGATGATTTCCAATTTTAAGAGACCATGGAAGATGGTAATCCAGGGAATGATGCAAGGACAAGCTACTGACTAGGTCATCAGAATGGGTTTTTGATTGATTCTGATAATGTCAGGTTGTATGGGGAATAACAATATTTTCTGTGTCCTAAAATAAGTTATATAATTTACAACTTAGATGAGAGGGAAATAATTAGATTCTAGGCTTGAGAAGTCAGATAGACAGTGTTGCCATCCACTGATTCAGGGAACACGAGACAGTAAGGGATAACTTTGGAGAATACACTGTGAGTCTAGTTTTGAATACACTGAGTTTGATTTTCCTGCACGATAGTCAAATATCTTCCTAGCAGGCAGCAGCTACGTAAATTGGAAATTCAGGAGGATAATCTTAACATCAACAATTTAGAGACAGCAATTTAAGGAGCAATGGCAGTGCAGTGGTTCAGTGCTAGGGTACTGACCATAGCTGATACATTGGAGAAAGATGTGGCAGTCTGTTTCTGCTAGGATTTACACCCTTGACAACCCTGTGGAGCAAGTCTACTCTGTCGTATAGAGTTGCTGTGAGTCAGAATTGACTCGATATCAATGGGTTTTAACTTAAGTGAACTAGGATGGGATAAACCACGTGTATTTGCACGTTACTTATCTTCTGTAAGAAGACTTATTATGAACTACAGTTCTATCTTCCTGTACCATTTTATTCTGCCTTAGTTCAAAGTTCAGACAGCAAATTAGTTTTCCAGTTAATAACTGAGGTACATATTGTCCTGTGACATTGGTTGCAATCCCACAATGTGTCAGCTCTCTCTCCATTTCCTCCCTAGCTGCCTGTGTCTGTTCATCCATTTTCTCTGTCATTCCATGCCTTTCCATCTTGTTTTTGCAAATGATACCCTTTGGTCACCTATAGTTGATTATCTAAGAACCACTTTCCTTATGAGTGTTAGTGTTCATTTTGGGGGCCCATCTATTACTTGATTGGAAACCTTGGTGGGGTAGTGTTTAAGTGCTGTGGCTGTTAACCAAAAAGTTGGCAATTTGAATCTACCAGGTGCTTCTTGGAACCTTGATGAGGCAGTTCTATGCTGTCCTATAGGGTTGTTAGGAGTTGGAAGTGACTCTGCAGCCGTGTGTTTGGTTTTTATTATTTGATTTGGAAGGTGTGATTTGAGAGTGTGTTCAGGTTAAGAGATTTTTTAGGGCAATATTCCACCATCCTCTACCAGAACAGTCTGGTATTTTTCTTTTGAAATTATTTCTACATTTTTTTAAGTCATTCTAACTGGGACCTTCCATTGTGGTTCTGACCAGAATGATTGTTGTGTTACTTAGGCACCATGTAGTTCTTCTGGACTCACACTGGAGGAGGCTGTGGTTCATGCAGGCCATTAGTCTTGCAGATTGCTTCCTTGAGAATGGTTTTCTTCATTCTTCTTTGCTCCTAGCTGGAAGAGACTTAGGTACTTCTTAGATGGTAGCTTACAAGCTTTTAAGACCCAGACGAGGTTGTAGAACACTATCTATGTGAACTATTTTTTGATCATTGACCTAGATGTTCCTGAGACCACTGGGCTTAGCCTTCAAGCATAGTACTTCAGTCTTAAAGTCTAAGTAGTTTCTCTAATTGTACCTCCTGTATGTGCTTTTGGAGCTCTGGTTAGTGCGGTGGTTAACAACTTGGCCACCAACCCAAAAGTAGCCAGATTGAATCTACCAGCCACTTCTTGGAAATCCTATAGATTTGCTATGAGTCTGGATCAACTCCTCAGCAAAGGATTTGATTTTTAGTTTTGATATGCTCTATTGTATCTATAAGTATGCACATAGTATTTATAAATATTAGTATAGAAATAGTAACAATCATACCTGTTACATGTATATTTATGTGCTCTCGTATGACCTCCCTTACCTATTTAGTATACATGTTTCCCTATAAATCCATTCACAAATTACTGTTTGTTAGGACTGTTATTAAAGGACTGTATATATTGCAGTATTTACCTTAAAGAAACAAAAACCAAACCCATTGCTGTCAAGCTGTTTGTGACTTATAGTAACCCTATGGGACAGAGTGAATTGCCTTATAGAATTTCCAAAGCGCACTTGATAGATTCAAACTGCCCACCTTTTGTTAGCAGCCATAGCTCTCAACCACAGCACCACCAAGGTTTTCCTAGTTCACCTTCATTCTTGTGAACCTCTCAGTATCTTCTTTACCTATTTTGTATTGCCTTTCTCTTCACCAGAGTGTGCACTTGTCTACTATCTACATAGTGATCCATCTCTGATAACCATCAGAGTGTTTCTGTGTGTAAACCTATTCTTGATTTCTTAATGACGGTGGTCTCATAGAATATGTGCTGTTCTGTAGTTGACCAGCTTCACTCAGCATAATGTCCTCCAGATGCATCCATGCTGTGAGATGTTTCATGGATTCATCAGTGTTCTTTATTGTATAGTATTTGATTGTGTGTAGGTACCAGTTTCTATATCCTTTCATCCATTTGGGGGCATTTAGGTTGTTTTCACCTTTTTGTTATCTAGAATAATGCTGCAATGAACATGGATGTATATATGTCTATTTCTCAGTAAGTATGAATTTATTGATGTCATTTTGTTACGCTTTTTGTGGTGTTGACGATATCTTTGTCCTGTTTTATCTGAGAATTTTTTTGTTCTCCTTTATTTTTGTGCTGAGTTCTTCTTTTGTTTGATGAATTTTCTTTTTTTTCCTGCCTTGCTGTTGATTTTGTGTTTACTGAATCTTTATGCTTTTCTTGTTTTTTATTTTGATGAGTAGGTTTTTAATTTTCTTCGTGGTTATCATGAAATTTATCTTTATCTTCCTAACTTTAAAACAGTCTTGACTTCCTCTCCATGTAGAAGTTCTATAACCACACCGTTTATTCCCCCTTTTTGTTTTGAAGTTGTCGTTAGTTACAGATTGGTGTTTCTGGTACCTTGTTTTCAGTCTGGTAGCACTGTCTTACTTTTGAGAATTATTTATCGGAGTTGATAGCTGGTTGATGTTGTCATATGCCTTAATTTCAGATTATTTGCTGATATTTTTAGTTCTCTGAAGATTCCTTTTAATGTTTCTTGCAAGGAAATTTTTTTTTTTTTTTACAAATCATTTTAATTTCTGTTTATCTAGAAAAGTACTGATTTCACGTAGTTTCACTAGTCTGAGAGAGAATTTTGCTTGGTATATAATTCTTGGTTGACATTTTCTTTGTTTGTGTCAAGATTTTATATGTGCCATCTCACTGTCATATTGCCTGTGTGGTTTCTGCAAAGAAATTAGAGCTGAGTCTTATTGTTCCCCTTACCTGTCACCGTTAAGTTGATTCCAACTCATAGTGACCCCATAGGATAGAGTAGAACTGCCTCATAGAATTTGGAAGGAGCACTTGGTGGATTCAAACTGTCACTTTTTTGGTTAGCGGGTATAGCATTTAGCAGGTGACTTTTCATTTTTCCCAAGCTGCTCTCAGACTGTTTTCTTTGTCTTTGGAAAGTTTGATTACGAGACATCTTGGTGCCTCTCTTTTGAGATCTCTTTGTCTGGAGTTTATTGCGCTTCTTGGTTGGAAGTCGTCTTGTCTTTCATGTTAGGAAAGTTATCTGTGAGTAAAGCTTCAAAAATTCTTGTGTGTGTGTTTGTTAGTTCCTGTTACAGAATTCTGATCACAAGTAGATTCTTCCTCTTGATAGTGTCCCATATAACTCTTAGGCTTCTGCACTTTTCCACACTCTTTTTTCCTGATTATACCCAAACAAGTCAGTGTCAAGGGATTAGTCTTCTGTTTCACTGAGTCTGTCTTCCGTTGATTCCTTTCTACTCGTATGTCCTTCCAATGAGTTACCTGTTTCTGAAATTTCATTGTTAATAAACTTCTGCATTTCTAGCTGCTTTTTTTTTTTTTTTTTTTGGTATGGTTTCTGATAGTTCATTTTGTTCTTTTTTTTCCCTGAATTCTTCTAGAGTTTTGGATGCATTTTCCTTTTTTTGTTTGTGTGTTTGTTTTCTGTGTTTTCCTTGATCTGTTTCTTGATTTCTTGGAAAATCATACATGTAAATCCTTTGAATTCCTTTTTATGTAAATCTGTCACCATTTCTTCTTCAGGAAGATTTTATTTGGCAGTTTGCTTGAACCTTTTTATCCTGTTTTTTATATGGTTTGATATTTTCTGTTGTTTCTATTATTTTATGATTGATCGATTATATGTTTGCTTTGTCCTGATTTTTTGTTTTGTTTTGATGTATTCAGGAGGGTGGGGTGGAAATGCAATGCTATCCTAACTAGGAACACTGGAGTGCTCTTAACTTGTCTCAAGGTGGACAGAGTGGCAACTGGCTGTGTAGCACTGATACATATTCACTGGCTGTGGAAGGTGGCTGAGGGTGGATTGGGCGTGCGTTGCCTGTTTTGTCGTCTGTCTGGTGGCACAGGAGCAGGTAATGGTGTTTGATGGGTGGGCGGGATGGCAAGCAAGGTGACATGACAGGCAAGTAGGGGCACAGGCACAGGTTCTTGCTGAGTAGGGATATGTGGCAGAAGCTCTCTCTTGACCGTTTCCTGGGTGATGTGCAAAGGCAGGTGACAGGCTAGAGGGGTACATGCTTTCCACTAGCTGAGTCAGAGGGGTGGGCGGCTGGCAAGTGGGCTCATGAGAACACGCTCCCTGCTTCTTGCCCTGTTGAGGGGATGAGTAGCAGGCAGGGGAGCACACAGTATGTGGTCACTGCAGTTCAGTGGGTACAGTGGGTTGGTGGCAGGTGGGTTAGTGGTGTGGGTACAGCCACTACCACTAGTAGGTTTGTGAACTCATAGGAGCATGTCTGTGTCCACTCACCAACTTAGGAGGTCGTGGCTGGGGGTCAAATGGGTGTGCATGACCTTCCCTTGACTAAATGAAAGGAGGATAGTGCTACCTGGAGTCTAGTCAGGATCTATTGCTTTGTGTGTACCCCTGCCTGAATAGTCAGGGACCACCACTTGTGAATGTATTAGTCTGTGGATTCTGGTCCCTTCCCTACTCTCTGGACACCAGGATCCCTGGAACTCTTGCCCTGTTTCCTGTGCTTTCCCTCATTAGATGCACATGGTGTTCAGCTTGCCTTGCTTCTCTTTGAGTCTGTCTATACAGTTTCTTTGTCTCTTATTGAGGGGTACTGTGAAGTTGCTTCTCGTACTTCTCTTCTGGAGTCATCACTGACTTTGTCTCAAGATTGTCACACTGAACTGGGATGGCTGGCAGAGTACCTCTGCTCTTTATCACTCTTTATTCATTGCTTTCTTTGAATTTCTTTTTACAGTAGTGTTCAACTCAATTCTTTATCCTTACATTTCATGTTCAGCATTCCAAGATTGTCCTCTGTATCTATTTCAGTTGACTTTCAGGGTTTTGCTGTAGAAGGATGGCGTGGTATCTGACTTAGCTGCCAGCTTAGCCTCCCTCTCTTTGACAATATTTTTATGCCTAAAATTTGTTATAATTTTCTGTGTTTACAGTTTATGTATTCTTGATATTTTATACACAAAAGCACAGCACTGTATACAGTTTTTTCAACTAGATCATTAGTTTTTTGATTTCCAGACCATGTTTTAGAACTGATTTTGTTTCTACAGTGCTTGTGAGAAGTCTGTGAATATAACAGTCTACTCCTTTTTAATTTACTAACAGTGCAAATATTTAATTTCATTTTCTTAATTGTGCTTCTAAGGGTTTTTTTTTTTTTTTTAAATCCACATAACATAGTTTGCTGTTCCATCTTTTGCGGATATTTAAGTCTTTTTTCTCTATCCATGTTTCTTTAGAAAATAAGACTGATGCAGGTAAATTTTAATTCTCTTCTATAAATGCACCATCTGTCTGCTTTATCCTGGAAAAACCAAACCAAACCAATTGCTGTCAAGTCAGTTCTGACTCATGGTGACCCTATGTGTGCAAGGTAGTACTTCAGTCTATAGGTTTGCAAGGCTTTGACAGTTTGGAAGAAATTTCTTCTGAGTTATCTGTAGATAGACTCCAGCTTCCAAATTTTAGTTAGTAATTGAGCTGTTAGTTGATTACATAGCTCAAGAATTCCTCCACTTTATCCTAGCAGGACTTAAATATATTCTGCTAGTGCTAGATTACATCTTGGTGGAAGAATAGGGCTGAGAAACCAGAAAATGTCAATAGTAAGGAAGAATAATTAACTGATTGAGTTTCTGTTTAGAAATTTACTCTCAAAACTAATTCCTTCTTTACATTGGAGACAGTGCCCTGACTATAAACTAAGTAAGTAAGAAGTCTGAATTTCCACAAGCATGGTGAAAGTAATGTACTTGGTTTTCACACTGTGCCCTGAAGCCACGTGCATGGAATGAGCAATGAACTTGAAAACAGGGAAACATTTTGTCAAGTTTTAGTGCTTTTTATTTATGTGACTTTTGGCAAATCACTGTTTCTGACCTTCTTAAAAAGGGAAATTATGAAGTGAACGATATTAAGCGAGGTTGCTTAGGAAAGCTTTTTACAAGAGTATAAATATTATTAGAACTAATGCAGAACTGTAACTTTCTTCAGTGTAGTATCAGTTGAATGGCTATCTCTACCAAAGTACCAATGCAATTTAAAGGCTCTTCATTTTTTCCAAGAGTGTGGAATACCCAAAATACTTTAATAAGAGAGTTCAGGTGTGAGAAAACTGTCCAGCTCACTCAGTAAACTAACAGAGGAAGAAAGATAGCTCAGTAAACTTCCTGTCTTATCAGTGACTTAAATAAGCACAGTGCCTCAAATAATGGGCACTCAATTGTTGCTGCTAGCAGCAGAGATAATTGTTGACCTGACTTTTCTTATAAAATACTGCTCTTCTCATTGCCCTAATTATTAGTCCTGTTCTTTCTCTACCGTTTGCCCAAGACTAGTCTGTTCTTAATTTGGGGTCTGTTGTGTGGGCATGATTACCATTGCTAATTTTGGAGCAAATTACTTGAGGTGGAACCTTCCAGAAAATTTAAACGTCAAAACCTGAATTTCTATGTCATTTTTTTGATATTTGCTACATTGTGTCTTTCCACATCAAGATGTTCTCACAAGCAGGTTGCAATCTTTGATTCTGTGTCAGATGGATTAATGTTAAAATACTCAGCTATGTCTCACTCAGTTTCACCAGTAATGAGTATACAGAAAATTACGACCTCAAGTATGTCTATAGGACCTAGCAAAGCAGTACTGAAGCGCCACTGAAACTGAAATGCAAACAATATTCAGGCTTCAGAGTAAGAGCTTGCAATGGAAAATGCGTGCCTCTAAATGAAGTGTTTAAGTTGATTTTATTTGAGAATTTGTGAACTATTAGATTTCCCATAGGGGACAGGGATTTGAGACTTCCTGTTTGGATGAAGGGAAGCACGTCTGTTTTTTCCCTGGCTGATGTACTCCGGATACAGCACATGTTCTGTGTGCTAGATGGAGGGTGAGGATAGAGCAGAGGGAGCCAAGCTTTAAGCTTTTTTGCCAGTGTGGATTGAATGAGTCTACACATCAAACAGGTGCTGTAGCAGTCCAGATAGTTTATTACTTTTTTATAGATTTTACAGGACATTGTCTTCCAAATAGAGGAAGAAAAAATACTTTCTTTTTTCTCCATGTAACAATAATGTCACTCATTAAAATAGAAAGTAAGTCTGCAGACTCCCATAGATTTCCAAGGACAACTGATGGTGCAGCGATTAAGCCCTCAGCTGCTAATTGAAAGGTTGGTAGTTGCAACTCACTCAGTGACTCCACAGAAGAAAAACTTGGCTATCTCTGTCTGTAAAGATTCCATACTAGAAAGTCCCATGGGATTGTTCTACTACGTCACATGGAGTTGCTGTGAGTCAGAATCAACTTGTTGGTGCCAAGCAATGAAACAGATTATCCACTGGATAAAAATGTTAGTTGATATATACTTCTGACTGGATTTAAGGGGAGTGTGCTTAATAGTTTATAACTGCTATTAATATCTGGATTGCTAAAATATTTAATGAGTCAAAACTTCAAGATCCAGAAATTTTACCTTTTGCATTCAGTTGAGCGGTAGGGATCAATTATTGTTTTAGGCTGCAACAGTAATGTGGGTAGGCAAGATGCAAAATAACAGAGTTCTGGAAAGAAATTCAAATGGCCAGGATGCTACTCTCAGCTCTGCTAGATAATCATGTGAGCAGAAGCTATTTAGGTAACTTTGGACAATTTAATGTCTTGCTTATACACATTCCCACAGCAGTAGTGCTGTGGCAGTTGAAAGGCTTTGAACAAATCCTCTGAACTTCTTAAACCTATACTCTCACATTCATTAAATGAGCAGCCTAATAGCCACATTATAGGAGATACATGAAGATTAAATGAGAAAATACGTGTAAAGGAAATTTCATAAGAACCTGACACAGATTAACAGCCATTATGTAGATTATTAATCAGAATGATAAACAATGCAATTTAAGCATTATTTCAATGAAACATGTTTATAGCCATTTCAGACTTGAATTAATTTATTGGGAGGCTACAGAAATATTTACATTAAAATATGACGTCAATATGGATCTGCCTAATTTAACTCTCTACCCTATCAGACTTTTCTTTCTCAAATTACATTTGTTAGAATGAGTTGGATGGGAAAGCATTTACTAAGTAATTATGGCAGCTCTGTTACTGTACTTTCTTTTTATCACAAGCTCTGGATTTAGCATGGACCCAGGGAATTTGTTACAAGGAAGATTTAATTAAATGATTCATTAGGACATCTGCAGACTGTCTTTTCACATGGAGAGAGAAAAATCCAGTATTAGAAAGAACATGATCTTCAGCCGATATGCCAAAAATGTAGAACTTGTTTGAAAGTCAACTGTAGATGACACCTTTGCACTACTTAGCAGAGGGGATAATTTTGTACCCCTTCTCCATTTCTTGGAAATCGTGGTGGTGTAATGGTTAAGTGCTATGGCTGCCAACCAAAAGATCAGCAGTTCAAATCCACCAGAAACTCCTTGGAAACCCTATGGGACAGTTCTACTCTATCTATAGGGTTTCTATGAGTCAGAATTGCCTCAACGGTAATGGATTTGGTTTTTTTGGTCTCCATTTTTTTGGCCTTCAGTATCTCATTTTTAGATAGTTCTTTTTTTTTTTTTCTTTTGTCAGATGTGTTTTGGGACATAAAAGGAAAGGAAGCAGATAGAAAAGCATTTAATTTTCCTAAAGCTGAGAATCTATGTGTCGTTAGGGTAATTAAGTTATGATATTGTGACTCTTTCAATATGGCTTCTCAGACTTGATGCCTTGAGAGCCTGCAATAGATCCTTTGAAAGTTGCAGCTAGTATTTCACTCTTTTCCCACCCGGAGACTTACCTATCTCAATAGAGAAAAAAAAAATGCATTTCTACTTTAGTTGTTAAATAGCTTCTTCATATATTATATTTGTAAAACAAAACACACACATTGTGAAAGGATAAAACATGCACAGTGTGAAAAGGAACCATCTAGCTTACATAGGCACATATTTTTACATATTTGTTTCTAAATGTACAAACAGGATCTGCTCTACAAAACGCTCCAGGATAGTATTTGTTTCAAATTCATGTAATCAGCCATGTTGCAAGATGGTATTCAAAGAGAAACTTAAAGATATGTTATCTTAGCCTCAGATCTAACATCCTCTCTTTCTCCCTGTGGACCAATAAATAACAGAGATGAAGAAATACTTAACGTCAAATAGTATTGTAAAATACGGAAATGTCTTCATGTTTAAAAGCATTATCATGACTAAAAGATAAGCTCCAGCCTGGGAATGAACCTTTTGTGTAAGAGGAGAACTCAAAGTTCAGGAGTTTCTGGCTGTTTTGCAGATCTTAAAAGTTTATAAGCCAATTTCCAGATGTTATCCTATCAGACTGTAACTCGAGTTCAGTTCATTAAAATGTAGTTGTTGATCAGGCAGGACCCATGACCAAATTCCCAAAATTACCTCACTCTCACATATTAATTTTAATGGAGCTTTGGCAGGCTAGGTCTTGTACTTGTAGTCTTAATGACAGGCATCACCCTTCAACACATGATTAGCTGAATCCTAAGCCAGCACATGCAAAACAAGATGTGCATTTCTGGAAAACCAAAGTGGCTGGCATGGCCTCCTACCTACAATTAAACCCACAGATCTTTTAATTATGAAACAGAGCTGAAAACAAAAGAACACCCGAGAAAACTAGATTATAGGAGTCCCAGTTTATTGCAGAGAGTTCCAGCAATGTTTACTCTAACCATAAATGTGTCTCTTAAATATGATTTAGAATTTCCAAAGATAGAGATTATTCCAAATTAATAAAACTCCTTGGCCTAGCCGAGGAAGACTGAATCATCTTTTATTAGGAAACTTTGTTCTTTCCTGAGGTACTGAAGTTGTTACCTAAAGTCACGATTAGCACATTTGCTGGCCCCGATCTCAGAGAGATAAGATCAAACACCCGATAGAGCAAGATAGATGGTATGTGCTGATAGAGCAAATTATCTCCTGGTGGATTTATAGCTGTGGTGGGAACAGACTTTCTTGCTACCTGTGCTGACCTTTGTTTTTTTGTTTGTTTTGTTTTTGGAAACATAGCTGTAATTTTAACAGGCTTCTCACTGATGTGTTGGAAAGACCTTTTTACCGCTATGACTACTAGAAGAAAATTGCAAAGATTTCTTCAAAGCAAAGGCCAAGATATTGTGGAGGATTCTCCAAAGAGAATAAATGATGAAATAAAAGAAGAAGGCCAAGGGCTAGTAACAAAGTAAGTATGCATAATAAGTAACCAGATTCCTTTTGCATCAATTGCGGTGCTTTATGTAAATATGGATCTACACCTATCTACTTTCTGATCCCAGCTTATTCTCCAGATATTATCAGAAAATACTACAATTTTTCATAACTTTGATGTTGTTTAAATGCTGAGTGAGCTCCTAAGAATTCTTATAAATTGAATTATAAAGCAGGAATCTACATTTTAGTTAGTTTTCGTAAAATTGTATTTAGAGAAAGAGTTGGGCAAAGTTTAACCAGATTAGAAAAAAGAAGAGTAGATAACAGTCATTCTATGGGAAAGTAGGCAAGTAAATAAGTTGCACTCTAAACCAAAGGTTAAAAAAACTATGAGACCCAGTCTGTTTTGTAGAGCCATTGAGCTGAAAGCGGTTTTTACATCTTTAAAAGCTTGCAATAAATATTTGGAACAGAGAGTGTATGTGGTCCACAAAGTCTAGAACATTTGCTATCTGTTCCTCTACAGACAGAATATGTCAACTCTTATTGTAAGCCAAATAACATCCTACTGTGCACTTTCTAAATTATTTCTTACCTATATGATATTATGAAAACCCTGATGGCATAGTGGTTAAGTGCTATGTCTGGTAACCAAAAGGTCAGCAGTTCAGATCCTCTAGGTACTCCTTGGAAACTCTGTGAGGCAGTTCTGCTCTGTCTGTAGGGTTGCTATGAGTCACAGTCGACTTGATGGCAGTGGGTTTGGTTTGGTATATGATACTATAAACATATTAATTACAAAACTGAAAATCAAGAAAAACTAGTTTCTTAACTGAAAAAGTTAACAGTAATATGTTTCTATTGGACATACAGTATCATTTTCTCTGTTTTCAGGGGCAAGTTATGATGATACAAATCTGATTAGTGAGTCCTCTAGAGGCTATTGACTAGGAAGTAGCATGAGCAGGCTTTGTGAGTTGATAGAAAAGTTCGACGTTCGACGGCTTTACTGGGATGATAGCTACAAAAGGATACACATGGATATAAAAATTCTTTGATCTGCTCAATTGAAATGTGCAGTTTTCTGAGTATAAATTATAGCTCAGTGAAAACTTGAATCAATAAAAATATACATAGCTGCATATATTGATATTACCTACATACCTGCACATTTTGGAGTAAAATATTAAACAAAGAGAAAAGATTGCCTATAAAGCAACATCATTTACACTGAGGACAGATTTAGCAGGAAAAACAATAGAGGACAGAAGACAATTCAATAGTATCTTCAAAATGTTGACAGACAACAAATGGTAGCCTAAGAAATCTATAACCAGGTATGCTCCCACTGGAGGTTAAAATAGAATGAAGACATCTCAAGGACATAGAGAATAAGAAGATTTTGCACATGTACATCCCCAATGAGAGAATTACTGGTGCATGTGTTTCAAGCAGAAGACAGTAGATTCCAAAAGAAAGAAAAGAAATGAAAGAAGTGTATAGAACGGGGATATAGATAAATATTGGGGCAAAAATAAACCAGATTGACTATTTAAAAGTAAAATAAAAAGGTAACGAATAAAAATTCAATTTAGGAGCATTTTTAAAACAAGGTAGTAGTCTTAAGTACTAAACAGTCTGTATAAAAATTTATTGAACTATGTACATACATATATGTGTACTTAATAGTTGTACATTTTACTCTATGTATATTACATGCAATTTTAATGATGTCATTTGAGGAACCACCCTCCTATTCCACCGTCACTAATGCAAAGGTGAAGAGATCATTGTTTTCACCACCTTTGCTTCACGTCATTACTGAGAGAGGAATTCCCAGCTTTAGGTTTATGATGATGGCTGAACATATGACACCGAAACTGGACAGATAAGATGGATAGTTTATAATCACATATACTTATAGCACAGTGGAGTAAAACCCTGCACACCATGCAGGTCCACGTGGGGTCTGCACTGAGAACAGAGTGAACAAGTGGGGGCTATGGAAGAAGCTGTCGTTGGTCCTTTTGATAAAGAGAGTTTTTCCGTTAGGGAGCCTTAACTGTGGGAGCAGGTTATGCGGGGAACTTGAAGTTAGGCTATTTGAGGGCCTCCTTTTTTAAATCAGATGTCAAGGCAGAATAGCATATCGGGTCTTAATTTTAGACCTGGCATCACTGCCATTGCCTTTCCTAAGAACTCAACCAAATCTGTCGTGTCAATAATCCAACTTGAACACCATCTTTGGGTAACAAGAGGAGTGCATCACTGGGTAACATTTTTTATTCGTTGACTTGATGGCACTGGGTTATTTCTATCAAGTCTGAGAGAGTATAGTTTGAGTGAAGGAGGGTGACCATGAAAAAATCTTGGACTGCGAAGTGACAGTTTCATCATGGCCTAAGGTAGAGAAGTCTTAAAGATTAAAGATAATAGAGTAATGGAAAAAAAGTTGTTACAGTCTCTAAGAATTGAGTTCTGTTCTTCAGGGAGTATTTACATCCATCCGTGTGTATGTGTATATCTGGGAAATAAAGGCATATTCTCAAAAGGCTAAAGGTGTTATTTACCTTGAAGCCCCAAGTGAACTTTTGCTGCAAGACTAGACACTGTATTATCAATGACTCAGATTTAGTAAAATGTATTACTGAAGGGAGAAGAGTAAATCCTAGAGCCATATCAACAATTACAGGTGGAGATGTCCAAAAAGCAGGTTGAGGATCTCATGGTGGAGATTTAAAGAAAGATGTGCTCTAGGAGGAGCAGGGGTAGACCTGAGAAGGAGAAAGTAAGTTTAAGAATCATAAGTTTTAGAAATTTGCTTCTGGTAAATGACTCACAGGTAAACAGACACAATCCTATCTATAATATTTGGCTCTCTCCTCTATTTCCTAAATATTCATTTCTTAAAAATGGATAGGTATGAGGAAAAATATGTATTAAAAACCTTTAAAAATGACATTAGAAGCAGAACTTTGTTTTACGATGTTCTGGAGAGTATCCAAGATCTCCAATAGATTTTGATGAGTTTAATTTTTTCTGGGAAAAGCCATCACTGTTGTAATTAGCCAAATGACTTTTAACTGCACATTTCTTTCTGATATCTCACTGAAAATATGCTCTGTCTACCTTTAGTTTCCTACGAAATCCACCAAAAGAGGAATCTAATCCTTCTCCCTTGTGGGCAAGTTTGAAATAAAATTTTGACATATGCTCACAAGCAATTCATCTAACAAGCTGATTTAAAAACAGGCAAGTATCTATTTTTTATTATAAAGAAAACATATGGTAGAATTTATTGTATGACTGCAGCTACTTTCCTGTGGTCAAAGAGAATGCTGTAATTAGAAAATGTAGCATTGCATTGGCGCAGTGGGAAGGGAAAAATTGTTAAGCCTACAACTACTGAAGACTAGATTTTAGCTTGAGGAGCTGGTCTTTGCAAATATGTATAATGGGACTCAAATCATAGCCTGTTTATATGCTGGGAAATTCTGTATCTAACTTGGTGATTGAAGCTTTATATTGTCCTCAGAAGATAAGAAAAGCCTATAAAGATCTTGAGGATCTTCTTGTACACCATCTATGTTGTTGATAAATACTGTCAAGATGGTTCCAATTCATAGTGATCCTGTGAAAGAAAGAAGCAGTGCCTGGTTCTGCGCCATCCTCTCAATTGTTGCTGTGCGTAAGCCTGTCGTTGCAGCCCTCAGGTCAGTCCATCTTGTTGCAGGTCGTCCTGCTTCTCACTGACCCTCTTCTTTACCAGACACCGTGTCTTCTCCAGGGACTGATTCCTCCTGATGTGTGAGACATAGTCTCACCATCCTTGCTTCTAAGGAGCACTCTGTTTGTACTTCTTCCAAGACAGATCTGTTAGTTCTTTTGCCATTCCATGCTATATTCAGTATTCTTTGCTAACAAAGGCATCAATTCTTCCCTTTCTGTCTTCCTTATTTATTGTCCAGCTTTCACGTGCTTATGAGGCAGCTGAAAACACCATGGCTTGGGTCCGGAAACACTTAGTACTCAAGGCAATATCTTTGCTTGTTGACACTTTAAAGAGATTTCTTGCAGCTGATTTACCCAATGCAATGCATCTTTTGATTTCTTGATGGCTGCTTCTGTGGGTGTTGATTGTGGCTACCCTAAAATATTTTCCTTAGCAATATCAAATGGAGTTGACCAGCTACAGTGGTTCTCAGCTGGAGGTATTTGGCCTGCTCCCTCCTTGTGGGACATTTGGTAATGCCTGCAGACATTTTTTATTGTAAAGCCAGTGGGAGGTGGCAGCAGGGCTTGATAGTGCTGCTGACATGCAGTGGGTAGAGGCCAGGCATGCTGTTCAACATTCCACAAGGCACAGGACAGCACCCCACAACAAAGACTCATCTAGTTGAAAATGTAAGTCGTACCAAGGTTGAAAACCCCTGAATAAAAAGTCATCGTAGTGTTTAATAATAGCAGTTTCAAAGCTGGCTTGGCTACATATATAGAATGGAGTTAAGAGTGACAGTGAAAAGAAGAATTAATTCATATTTTTTAAGAATTTGCCAAGAGATTTTCACTTAAAGCATGATATACTATTAAAGAGACACAGAGAGAGAATTTACCAAGTAAACTTTATGGAAATTGTGTTATCTAAACCCAAAGTGGACTTCAAAAGTATGAGTTACTTGCTGCTGCTGCAACAAAAATATCACAAGTGAGTGGCTTTAAAGAACAGGAATCTATTGTCTCAGTTTTGGAGGCTAGAAATCTACTTTAGGGCCTTGACTGTAAGGGAAAAGTCCTTCCTTGTTGCTAGCTTTGGTAGTTCCTTGGCAGTTTGGGGGTGTCTGCCACCCGCCCCTGCCTTGTGTGCCTCTCTCTATTCTGCTTTTCTGTAAGACCCCTCTCAGGGGCGATTAGATTTAGTACCCACCTCACTAACATAAAATTAAAACCCCAGTTCCCCAAAAGGGTTATATTTACAGGTATGGGGCTTAAGACTTTAACAAATACTAGAGGGAAACAGAGTTGAATCCCTAAGAAAATGAAATAATAGCCAAATTATATTTATTAATTCGAAAAGTAATCAGGTGGTCAAATAATGATCAAACTGGCCAAAATTGTGTCCAATCATATTTGGTTAAAGTAGGTCAAATGGTAGAGACTTTTGTATCTGTCTCTAGGGCTTACCAAGCTTCAAATGGCTAACAGAGTGCTAATTAGAACAGCATAGGTTTGAATCAGGTGACCGAAGGACAGAGAGGGAAGGGGGGAGGGAGGGAGAGAGAGAGAGAGAAAAAGAGAGAGAGAGAGAGACTGAGACTATAGCAATTAATAACATCCAGCAGAGAGGAGTTTGGCATCTGGGAAAAAGGCCTCTCCCTATGGAGGAAACCAGTGACCAGGTTCAGGAAAGCATCAAGTTAAGGTTGGATTTGACACTAGAGGCATTATAATCAGATTATTAAGGAAGTTGAAGGCAGAGACACCAAAATAACTGGCTTGAGTGTAAAAGAACTTCAAGCAAAGCCAGGATAAGCAGAAAGTCACAGGGAGAGACTCAGCCCAGGAACCAAGTGGTAAATTTGGCAGCAGTCTGAGAATCCCTGGAGAAATGCTCTGTGGATAAGTCTCTGGGCACAGTTACATTATGAGACTTTTGCCCAGGGCCCTCGCTCACTGTCCCCTGGTTCCTCAGATGCAGTCTAATTTTATCCCAGTGAAAATGAAAAGATCTCATTTGACATTTCCTTGGACGTCCTTGTGCCATGTGTAACGAACCCAGACAGGAATAAACCTTGTTAAGGTTCAGTTTTCAGTGGAGGCTGCTGCTTGCTCTGTTCATTCTGAGCCCCAGCATCTTGATGTGAAAATCTGGTGGATCCACACAGTGCAGACATTTTTCTTAAGTAATATCTTGAGAGTTATTTTACTGAGGTACTTGTTAGGGCCACTAAAAGATGGATTGAAATGACTGAACCATAGAATTTCACTTTTTAATGATTTCCGTCCTAGAATCATCTGGGCTACCCTTGTTAAGAAAGAAAAAAAAAAATCCAAGGAAAGTTTAGTAAAATAATCTTGTCAGTGGTCAACAGGAAAAAAAAAAGTATAGAAAACTGTGATTATAATAGATCTTCACAAATAAATAATAACATTTAATTGAACCAGTCAACTGAGTTTTGTATATTATACATTATAGGCCTTTGCTATTTTATTTAAACTTCCCATTTCGCAAGGTTGGTGCTATTTATTATACTTTATATATGAGGAAACTGAGCTACACATCATGTAGGTTGTACATGTGTATGGCATGTACACATGTTTTTGTTTTTGGTCAATGAAAGAATTACGAGTAGACTACCGTGTTACAGAAATATGTATAAGTGTGTATATATGTGTATATGTACATATATATATAATGCTGAGAGAATTTATGCAGCAGAAAGAGTACAAACTGTCATCTCAGTTCCTCAGTAAAGAAACTTGAAGTAAATATCTGTTTCATAAAGGCAATTCACACACATCTTGACCTTAAGATTGACAAAAACCTGAAACCAAACCCATTGCCAGAGACTATTCAGACTCATAGAGACCCCATAGGACAGAGTAGAACTGTCCTCATGGGATTTCCAAGGCTGTCTCTTCTCTCAAGGAGCAGCTGGTAGATTTGAACCACTGACCTTTTTTAATTAGCAGCCAAGTACTTAATCACTCTGCCATCAGGGCTCCTAAGCTGACTGTTAGAGAAGAAATGGATACACACAGTATTAGTTGATTTGACAATTAAGTAGAAGGAGTTTCCCAAGATGTACAACAAAGAACAGACATGGCAAATGTAAGAGGAAAGATAAGAAACTTGAAGGCTGGATTCAGGAGAGACTTTCATACTGAATAGTAGTTTCAGGAGAAAGAGAACTAGATTTTTCAGTTTAAAAAGTCTATACACAATAAAAATGTCAGCAAATGCAAGTGCGAAAAGAATACTTTTAGTAGTGAAAAATACTCAAAACATACACCTAAAAGATTATTTGAAGATATTCTTGAATTAATAAAAAATGAAATCCAGAAACAGAAAATAATGAGACACTATGAACAAGAACTCACTCAGATATGCAATATAAAAATAGTGTACTTCGGCGGCTGTGCAGCAGATCTAAAAGCAATACATACAAATGAAAAAGAAAGTGAGAAGAACTCTATGAAAAATATTTGGCAGAAAATAATAGGTCATCATTAGATATAACTAGGAGTACCTGTGATTATTATCAGTGTACTGAAAACATCATGTATTGAACTCGTCTCCAAATATACGTGTATTCTTTTGGTTAGGCTGTGATTTCCAGTGTTGTGTGATTGTCCACATTTTGTTATCCGTTGTGTTATTCCTATGCGTTATAAATCCTGCCACTGCAGTGTTAATGACATGGATTAGCAGCAGTTAAATTGGTGACATCTACAAGGTTAAATTAGGTTTTAAGTCAATCTCTTTTGATATATAGAAGAGAGAAGTGAGCACAGAAACAGGGGACCTCACACCACCGAGAAAGCAGTTCTGGGATCAAAGCACATCCTTTGGTCCTGAGGTCCCTGCATTGAGATGCTCCCAGGCCACAGGAGGACTGATGACAAGGACCTTCCTCCAGACTTGACAGAGAAAGATTTCCCCTGCAGCAAACACCTTTAAGTTGGACTTGTAGCCTACTAGACTGTGAGAGAATAAATTTCTGTGTGTTAAAGCCATCCACTTGTGGTATTTCTCTTACAGCAGCACTAGATGACTAAGACAGAAGCTATGTATCTTTTTTTGGTAAGCAATAAAAAAGTTGATTAAAGTTCAAAGCAAAACTAACTAGATAAGAATGACATGTCCCGTTTATGAAGACATGGCTAACATTGCATAAAATGAGAATTCTAGAACACTTTAACTGTGCTCTTAAGGAATCCGTATATGGATTAAGAGGCAGTTGTGTGAACAGAACAAGGGGACAGTGCAGGGTTTAAAGTCAGGAAAGGTATATGCATCAGAGTTGTATCCTTTCACCATACCTTAGCAGTCTGTATGCAGAGCGAATAATCTGAGAAGGTGGATTATGCGAAGAACAATGCATCAGGATTGGAGGGTGACTCATTAATTAACCTGTGCTATGGAGATGATACCACCTTACTTGGCTGGAAGTGAAGAGGATTTGTAACACTGATGAAGATCAAGGACCACATCCTTCAGTATGGATAGCACTTCAACAGCAAGAAAACAAAAATCCTCACAACTGGACCAGTAAGCAACATTGTCACAAATGGAGAAAAGATTGAGGTTGTTGGGGACTTAATTTACTTAAGTCCGCAATCAATGTGCATGAAAGCAGCAGTCAAGAAATCAAAAGACACATTGCATTGGGAAAATCTGCTGCAAAGGATCTCTTTAAAGTATTGAAAAGTAAAGATGGCACCTTGAAGATTAAAGAGCACCTGACCCAAGCCATGGTATTTTCAGTGGTATCATATGCATGCAAAAGCTGCACAGTGGACAAAGAAGACAGAAGAATTGATGCCTTTGAATTGTGGTGCTGGAGAAGAATGCTGAGTGCACCATGGGCAGCCAAAAGAATAAACAGATCTGTTCTGGAAGAAGTCCAACCAGAGTGTTCCTTGGAATCAAAGATGGCAAGATTGCATCTTAATGTAATTTGGACGTGTTGTCAGGAGGGTTCAGGCCCTGGAGAAGGATGTCCTGCCTGGTAGAGTGGAGGGCCAGTGAAAAACAGGAAGACCCTCAATGAGATGTATTAACACAGTAGGCACAACGTTAGGTTTGAGCATAAAAATGATTGTGGACATGGCACAAGACTGGGCAGTGTTTTGTTCTATTGTTCGTACGGTCAGTATAAGTTGGAAGTGACTTGATGGCACCTAACAACAGCGAAAACTATGAAAATATTATAATACAATAAAAAATTTTAAAACACAAAAACAATACTATATCTTTTCATAGATGCATGTGGACATTGCTATCGTATGCTATCAAATTGGTTCAGTATATGAGAATGTTAAACATACATTTTGGAATAATTGTTACTTCTAGAGAACAAGATAAGGGCAAATGAGGTTGGGGCTTTACTCTTATCTGCCATGTTTTATTTTTATTTTTAAAAGAAAGATCTGAAGCAAATACAACAAAATGTTAACATCTGTTCAGCCTGGGTGGTCAGCCTTGGGGTGTCTGTTATCTCATGCTCTGACTTTTTTAGAATATGTGAAATATTTTATAATTCAAATAAAGGGAGAAAATTAAAATAGCTCTTGTCATAGAATCTTGGCAGTGATCTTTTAGACAGCTAAATAAATCAGATTTGCTGATTTTTGTTCCCCCTCAGGACTATTTTCCCAGTCAAATAATTCAATGGATTAATCAGAGATGACTTCTATTTTTAAAAATATAATATTTCCCCCTGATTTCACATTTATAAGTTGGGGGAATAGATTAAGCATCTTCTGGAAACAGTCATGCCACATGGAAAAACTAAATGCCGCGTATCTGAATTCTGAATCGCACTTATCAAGACTGTTGGGGCGTTCAATCTTAAAAATTATTGGACAATGGAAAAATAAAGGAACGAGTCAAGCTCTTCATTTCTGGAAGCTGCCATTTGTGCTTTCCCTCCTCTGTTTAGCAGATGCTTCTGCCAAGCCATCCCCTTGCCATCACTGGAACAGTGCCACCATGTGATGTCTTAGAGCTGTCTACCCCTGTTGTCCTGTCCTCCAGCCTGAGACTTACTCACAGAAATCTTCACCACAGGCCTACCTGTCCAACAGCCTCCCACAGAGACCACTCACTTTAGCCTGTACTTGTTGGGTGTAGACTTCTCAAACAAGTTGGAGTCAGTTATGGTTTGAGTTCAACTTTTTTTTTTTTAATTAAATAAAAAATGAAAGTGTACGTACTCTGTGCTTACAATATTGAGTTAAGATAGGAGGAGTGCACAAGTTATGTTGAAGTCCCATTAATATTGATCTTCTTGCTAATGTGCATGTCACCAATTTCACCTAACCAAATTTCTAACAACTATCCAATCTAAACCCTTGCCCCTCACCCTCCCGTCCTCCCACCCTCCCCACCCTTGTAGCCAGCAAAGAATCTTTTCTGTTATGTATGAGTATGCTTTTAAGTTTTTATCTTAGGGGTCTCATATAATAATTGTGCTTCTGTTGCTGACTAGATTCACTCAACATACGTTGAGACCAAATTGAGAGATGTTTCCTGCTATCATCATTGTTCTTTATCAATGCATAGTACTCCATTGACTACATGTACCAAAGTTTACCCATCCATTCTTCTGTTGTTGGGCATCTGGGTTGATTCCAACTTTTTGCTATCATGGACTGTGCTGCAATGAACATTCATGTGCATGTATCAGTTGGTGTGAATGGCCTTGATTTTGTAGGATATATTCCAACCAGAGGAATCACAGGGTCAAATGGTATATCTATATCCATTATTTTAAGGTAACGCCAGATTGCTTTCCAAAGAGACTGCACCATTCTGCAATCCCACCAACAGTGAAGGAGAGTTCTAGTCTCTTCACAGCCTCTCCAGCATTTATTGTTTTGTTTTTTGGATCATGGCCAATCTGGTTGGGGTGAGATGGTATCTCATTGTCGTTTTGATTTGAATTTCTTTAATAATTAATGATCATGAGCATGTCCGCATGTGTTCTTTGGCTGCCTGGATCTCTTCTTTAGAGAAGTGTCTGTCCATCTCCTTTGCCCATCGCTTAATTGCATGATTTGTCTTTTTCTTATTGATATTTTGTAGAACCTTATAGATTATGGAGATCAGGCGCTGGTCTGACATAGAATTGCCAAATATTTTTACTCATCCTTTAGGTGGTCTTTTAATTCTTTTGATGAAGTCTTTGGATGAGCAGAAATGTTTGATTCTTATGAATTCCCATTTATCTATTTTCTCTTCTGATGAATGTGTCTTGTTTGTCAGATTTTGAAGTCTGTCTGTGTTGTGTATTAAAACGTCCATTGTTGACCCTATTTTATCTTGGATGAGCTTTATCATTTTAGCTTTTGTATTTAGGTCTTTTATCCAATTTGAGTTGATTTTTGTATAAGGTGTGAGATATGGGTCTTGTTTCAATTTTTCACAGATGGATATCCAATTATGCCAGCACCATTTGTTAAAGAGACTGTTCTTAACCCAGTTTAAAATCTTAGGACCTTTGTGAAATATCAGCTGTTCATAGGAGGATGGTGGCATCTCTGGGGTCTCTACTTTGTTCCATTGATCTATATGTCTCTTTTTGTACCAGTACCAGGCTGTTTTGACTACTGTGGCAGTGTAATAGATTTTAAAGTCAGGTAGAGAGAGGCCTCCCAGTGTGCTCTTCTTTTTTAGTAGTGCTTTACTTTTTCGGGGCTTCTTCCCTTTCCAAATAAAGCTGATAATTTGTTTCTCCGTCTCATTAAAAAATGCTACTGGAATTTGTATTGGGATTGCATTATATAAGTAGATTACTTTGGGCAATATAGATATTTTCACAATATTAAATCTTCCTATCCATGAGCAGGGCAGATTACTCCACTTATGTAAATCTCTTTTCTTTTTAGTTCTAACTTGCAAAAGCGATTAATAAGATTAGGGTAAAAGGCTCAGAACCTGAGTGCATAATTTGGCTTGTGAAACCTGAGAAGGAGAAATCCCAGCCCTTATAGCCACCTTCCTTCTAGTGTGGCTTGAACAAAAACCACGATAGGTGACGCTACCATATTTAGACAAATATTGCTTGATCTTACTCTTTGATAAGGATCCCTGTTGGTAAAACTGTTAAGTTGCTCACTGAAAGGTTGGTGTTTTGAACCTACACAGCAGATCCCAGGGAGAAACACCTGGGAATTTATTCCCATAAGAATCACAGGGAAGAAAACACCACAGGGCCGTCTTCTCTTTCACTAATGTTGCAACACCATATATTCAACAACAGCAAAAATAGCTCTTTTGGCATAGTGTCCACCAGTTTTCCAGATACAAAATAAAGTTCTCTTCAAGGAGAGTCTACCTTCGTGTTAGACGTTTTAAGTGAGGAGACCTCTTTTTACCCTTGAGTTCCATCAAAGGACTTGATCACGTGCCAGGATGTGCCAATGTAGAAATGAGCCATCTTCGGCTTGCCTGCTCGTTTTAGCACACCTTGGGCTTTTAGCCATGGTTGTTCTCTTACCTCTGACCTGCCTCTGTTGAAAGACAGTTTTAGAGTGGGAAATTCCCTAATGTTTCCCTCAGGAATGACTGAGGCCAAGAATTAATTGAATTCTCTGGGCTGCCTCCTTTCTCATTTTCTCGATGGACCTTTAGCACTGCTTCCATCTCACTGATTTCTGGCTGTCTTCCTTCCGTTAATTTCTTTAAAGAATTGCATATTATGGGTTTTGCGGTTGCTTACAGAGAGCCTTTGAAATTCTTCTTGGAGTCTATTTAACTTTTGAGTATTCATCTCACCATCCAGCTTTCTTGGGGTCCCCTGTTGCTTTCCTGAGGAAATAGTTTTAGTTTAGAAAGGTGTTTTTCCCTGGAATAGCACTTGAATATTACTGGAAGTGGGTAGCAAGTTGTTTGAGTACTCAATCTTTAAATACATGGCATAAATTTGTCTTGGTCTTCCAACTTACAACAGATATTTTTAGCAGTCTCCAGATCTTTTGCAGGTATTTGAGCTATGTAATACCAGGTCTGACAACTACGTTTGCGAACTCATCCTAGAAAAATGTTACATACCTCATTGCTGAATATCACTACAGTCACCTTTGAAGTCCTCCCCTTGGGAAGTTATGCACTGAAGCCAGTGCCTAGTCTACCCTTCAAAGCAATTTTGCAACTGTTTTTCTGGAATGGCCATTAGAGCTGTTGTCGTATTAGCTTCGATGTCCTGAATGGCATCACAATGTCCTCCTTTCAATATGTCCTTTATCTTAGGCTGCCAGATCAGGAGAATAGGGAAGGTGTTCCAATACACTTGTATGTTTACTAGCTAAAAACTCCCTCACAGACAACATTACAATAAAGTTTGCAAACTTACCACTCTGCACAATGCCCATTCCAAAATTGCTGTGAAGGGTGGACTAGCTGTTAGCACTGGTGTATAGCTTCCTAAGGGAAGTACTTTGAAGGTGACTCTAGTGATATTCAGCAAGGAGGCATGGGACACTTAGAACGATTATGTTCTCAGACTTAATTGTCAGGCCTTGTATGTGTGTTGGTATTGTTAGGTGTCATCAAGTCTGTTCAGATTCATAGTGACCCTGTGTACAACAGAGGGAAATAGTGCCTGGTCCCACACTGTCCCCATAATCATTGCTATATTGATAGGTTGACAGATAGAGACATAGATATTTAGGTAGGCAGCTAGGTAGAGAGAGATACCTTTAAATTATGAAGAATATTGACTATACCATGGACTGCCAGAGAACAGATAAATTTATCCTGAAAGAAATACAGCCAGGATGCTCCTTAGAAGCAAGGAAGGCAAGACTTTTTCTCATATGCTTTGGATATTTTACCAGAAGGGATCCATTTCTGGAGACGGAAATCATGCTTAGTAAAGTGGAAAGTCAGCAAAAGAGAGGAGGACCTTCAGTGAAATGGATTGGCTGCAACAATGGGCTCAAACACAGCAGAGATTGTGAGGATGGTGCAGGGCCAGGAAGGCTTTCGTTCCTTTGTACACAGGGTTGCTGTAAATCAGAACTAGCTTGATAGCACCTAATACAATAATAGCAACACAGACGAGGACTGACAATTAGTTTCACAAACTCATCCCAGAAAAAGTGTTGCATACCTCACTCCTGATATCACTATGGTCCGTTTGAACGACTCCCCGTGGGAAGTTGTGCTCTGATGCCTGTACCTAGTCAACCCTTCAAAGCAATTTTGGAGCTCTTACTAGAATGGCCATCAGAGCTGCCCTCATATTACCCTTGATGTCCTCAGTGTCATCGAAATATCTTCCTTTCTATATTTCCTTTATCTTCAGATAAAGAAAAAGTCATTGGGGGCCATATTAGGTGAGTAGGGAGAGTGTTCTAGTACAGTTGTTTGTTTACTGGCTAAAAACTCCCTCACAGACAACTATACAATTAAGTTCGCGAACTTACCCCTGTGCCACTGTGCACAGAAGCCATTCCAGAAAGAGTTCCAAATTTGCTTTGAAGGGTGGACTAGACGCTGGTACCACCCAGCAGAATCAACTCCACAGTAACTGTTTTTTAATCAACTTGCTGGCTTTAAAAAAAAATGTTTTTCTGTACTTATTGTTTTGAGCTTGGAATTGATTGTTTTTGTTGCTGTAATGTTACAGATCAGGAGTCACAAACAGAAAGATCATATCAGGAAGTGAAGCAAGGTCCAATATCAAAAATAAGGGGATAATAGGGACAGTGGTTGGAAACCCTGGTGGCTTAGTAGTTAAGTGCTATAGCTGCTAACCAAGAGGTCGGCAGCTGGAATCCACCAGGCGCTCCTTAGAAACTCTGTGGAGCAGGTCTGCTCTGTCCTACAGGGTCGCTATGAGTTAGAATTGACTCGACGGCAGTGGGTTTAGTCAGGGTTAGAGACACTGTGAACAGGAGAGTTCAGGTTTCCACGGGAGGCATCTAGGTCACATGAACAACAACAGCTAACTAAACAAATAAACCTGCAAGTTATCTTGATTATCATTGTGATTTGATTTGTAGAGTAACTGAAAAACACTTTCCACTCTTTGGCCATTGTAGAAGAAAATAGTTCTTTAATCTTTAATATGGTGAAATTCAAAGCCTGGTCTTGTAACATTGAGAGTCATACTCCAAACCAATGATCTTAACAAAGTATTATCCATTCAGAGTATATGCCTGAGCAATACAACAGAATCCCACTCTTAGACAAATCTTATTAATGGAAGAATTTCTTCACATGTGTTCCTTCAACCGTTAATTCACTCATTTACTCATTTATCTTTACATGAATGTTTTCTTAATACTAAAATTACCACTTCAGATATCAAGCAGGCATCACTCCACCGACTTCTCTAACATTAGCAGGATATCTCAGTCATCTAGTAATGCTGTAACAAAAAATGCCCCAAGTAGATGGTTTTAACAAACAGAAGTTTATTCTCTCGCAGTCTAGAAGGCTAGAAGTCCAAGTTCAGGGCATCAAGTCCAGAGGAAGGCTTTTCTCTGTCAGCTGGGGAGGAAGGTGTTTGTCATCAATCTTCCCCTCAGCTAGGAGCTTCTCCGTGCAGGAACCCTGGGTCCAAAGGACATGATCTTCCCTAGGTGCAGCTTTCTTGGTGATATTAGGGTCCCCCTGTGTCTTCACTTGCTTTTCTCTTTTTTGTCTCAAAACGGATTTGCTCAAGACACAATCCAATCTTGTGGACTGAATGATGCCTTATTAGTACAACTGCTGCCTGTCCCAACTCATTAATATCACAGAGGTAGGATTTCCAGCTCATAGGAAAGTCACATCAGATGACAAAGTGGTGGACAGTCAGGCAACACTGGGAATCATGACCTAGCCATATTGATACACATATTTTGGGGGGCACAACTCAGTCCATTACAGAAGGGGAACTTTTTTCTTTCCTTCTAGGTCTGCCTCTTTTCTTTGTTTATTCTCTGCTTTACCAAACATGATGTCCTTCTATAGGGACTGGTCCCTCCTCAAAATATATGCACAGTGCATGAGATGAAGTCTCACCATCTTTTCTTCTTAGGAACATTCTGGCTATACTTCTTCCAAGACAGATTTTTTTTTTTTCCCTCAGCAGTTGATACTGTATTCAATATTCTTCACCAACACCATAATTCAAAAGCATTAATTTGGCTTCAATTTTCATATTCATTGTCAGGCTTTCACATATAATATGAGGCAACTGAAAATAACATGGCTTGTGTTCAGACACACCTTAGTGCTGAAAGGGACATCTTTGCTTTTTAATGCTTTCAAGAGATCTTATGCATCAAATTTGCCCAGTGCCATACTTGGTTTTATTTCTCAACTGCTGTGTCCATGGATTTTGATTGTGAGTCCAAGTAAAATGAAATCCTTGAAAACTTCAGTGTTTTCTTCATTTATCATTATGTTGGTGGTTGGTGTATTTGTTTTCTGTAGCCTGAGGCTAATCTAAACTGAAGGCCTTGGCCTGTGTTCTTCATTAGTAAGTGCTTCAAATCTTCTACATTTTTAGAAAGCAAGGTTGTGTCATCTACATAAAACACTTGACTGGTAACTGAAAAGTTTGTTTCCAGCTCACCAGGGACAGTGCTGCTCTGTCCTATAGTGTCACTAAGAGTTAGACTCAACCCAACAGCACAGGACACCTTGGACTGTCTGCTTCAACACCGTCTGTTCTTGATCCTATGCTACCTCCTGAGATGGTTGTACTTCCATCTTCTTTTGATGCTTTCTGTATCATTCAATATTTTCTTGTAGAATTCTTCAATAGTGCAACTTGAAGCTGTACTTTTTTCTTCTTTCAGCTTGAGAAGGGTTGAGCCTATTCTTCCTTTGTGGGTTTTTTTTTTTTAGCTCCATGTCCTTGCATGCTTCACTGCAATATTTTTTCTTGTCAAATCACCTCTTGAAATTTGCTGTTTAGGTCCTTTACCTCGTTCTTCCTTCCTTTTGCTTCAGCTGTTTACGCAAGTTTCAGAGTCTCTTCTGACATCCATTTTCATCTTTTCTTCCTTCCTGTCATTTTCATGACCTTTGATGGTCTTCATGTCATCACACAACTTGCTCGACCTTCAGGAATTAGTGTCAATATGTTATATCTGTTCTTGAAATGGTCACCAAACTCCAGCGAGATATGTTCAAGAGTATACTTTGGCTTTCACAAACTCGTTTTAATTTTCTTCAGATTTCATTTGAACTTGAGTGTGAACAGTTGGTGTTCTGCTCTGCAGTTGGTTCCTGGGGTTGTTCTGACAGGTGACCTTGAGTTTCTCCATTGTGTCTTTCCCCAGATATAATCATCTCCATATGATAAACAGAGGTGGCCATGTGAACAAACTATCCAGTTTTGTGGTAGGTAGGGTCCTGGTCAAGTAACATCTAGTCTACAGATTTATGTTATCGTTTTGCTGTCATGTTTTTATTAAGTCTTCACTGTCTATGCCATAAAAATATTTCATAAAATAGGAAATGTTATACTATTGTATCACATGTGTGTATATGTTAGCGTGTATAAACATGAGCACATACACTGTCAATGCACCAGACATACCTATTGTCTGCATCTTGAAAATATGCCTGTTGTTGTTATTAGGTGTCATCAAGTCAGTTCCAACTTACAACAGATCTATGTGTAACAGAAAAAAACTGCCCAGTCGTATGCCGTTCCCCAAATCACGTGTGTGCTTAAACTGCTCCTGGCGGCCGTTGTGTCAGTGCATCTTGTTAAGGCTTTTCCTCTGTCTTGTTGACCCTCTGTTTCACCAAGCATATTTTCCTTATTTGAGACTTGATTCCTCCTGATAACGTGTTCCAGGTATTTGAGATGAAGTCTTACTGTCCTTCTAAAGAACATTTGGCTATACTTTCAGGACAGATTTCTTTGTTCTTCTGCCAATTCATGGAATATTGTATGTTTTTTGCTAATACCACAATTCAAAGAAATATGTCTGGATCAATCTATTTCTTCCTGTGTTAAATGTTATCATTTGTCTTAGTCATCTAGAGCTGCAGTAACAGAAATAGCACGTGGATAACTTGAACAAAGGGAAGTTTATTCTCTCACAGTCCAGTAGGATAGAAGTTGTAATTTAGGGTGCTGGCTCCAGGGGAAGGCTTTCTCTCTCTTTTGGTTCTAGAAGAAGGTCCTCGGGATACATCAGTGTTTGCTTGCTTGGTCTGGGAGCATCTTAGCACAGGAATCTTGAGTCCAGTGTATGTGCTCTGCTCCTGGCACTGCTTTCTTGATGCTATGAGGCCTTCAGCTCTCTCTTGGGTTCCCTTTCCTTTATCTCTTTTAGGACAAATGGTGGTAGAAGGCACACCCAAAGGAAACTGCCTTTACATTGGATCAGGAACATGACCTTAGTAAGGCTGTTTACAGTCACACTCTAATCCTCTGTAACCTAATCCAATCTGTCCTATTACCACCAGGGAGAATTAAGATCTACAACAGAGGAAAACTGCAAAATAGAGGACAGTCACACAATACTGAGAATTATGGTCTTGCCAAATTGATACACACATTTTTGGAGGGTAAATAATTTAATCTAGGGCACCATTCCTATTAGCAGGAGTCAAGTTAAAATACTGGAAAAATAGAAATAAAAAAAATGTAGCAATTCAAAACATAGTAGTTTATTTTTCTTTCTTGTAACACAGCAAAGATACAAGAGTAGATCAGGGCTTCCAGGCAGTTCTGTTATGTCTTCTAGAAATTTTTCCTCTATCTTGTTGCTCAGTCTCTGCTAAGGTGCTCTCCTCAGCTATACGATTGAAACTGTGCCACCAGCATTAACATTCCAGACCCTAGAAAGGGGCAAAGGGAAGTGGAAGGCAACCGTTTCCTCTTAACAAGACTAAGATGAAATTCCACAAATGACTTGCACTAACAACCTCGTTAACAAAACTTTCATCACATGGCCATGTAAAAGTGTAAGAGAGTCTGAGAAATGTAGGTTGTAACAGAGTAGCCATAAACCAAAAAAAGAACAGCCCAGACTCATTGCCATTGAGTCGATTCTAACTCATGAGATCCTAAAGGAGAACTATCCCACAGAGTTTTCAAAGCTGTAAATCTTTGTGAAAGCCTACTGCTCCATCTTTCTTTGACAGAGGAACTGGTGGGTTCCATTGCTGACCTTTCAGTTAGCAGCAGAGTGCTTCAACAGCTGCGTCACGAGGGCTTTTTGAGTAGCCATAGCACTATCTGAAATTCAAGACTTGTAATTCTAGAAGGGTTAGGGTAACAGTGTTTGCTGAAAGGCATTTAGCAGTCTTCACTGTTCTAGCCATTCTAGCAAGGCACTGACTTCCCCTCTTCAGATGTCTGCAGAAGTCTTTGACCCTGTCCCACTGCTTCTCCCTTGCTGCCCTGCGTTCCATTCAGATACAGTGCAGTAGCTAGACTGTTCCTTTAACCCTTTTGTTACTGATGGTTTAGTGACACATCAGCCCCTTTTTGTGCCCCTGGATGTCATAGGTAGTACTTATTCCGATTTTAATGAACTCAGAATCCAGGTGAGTCCCTTTTGAAATTCATGCAGCTCAGCAGATGGGAGCCTAGTCCTCATTGGAACTTCATTGCTGCGTAGGTTAAGCCTTCTCTGTCCTGGATGTTTTAGTTTTGTACACTGTTGCTTTTCTTTCCCCCTTTTCTTTCTGTAAGACAGACTTACAAACATAATTATGGCTTTCATGTGTGATAGTTACGAAGCACTGATGGGTATGCTTTTGGTTTTCCTGTGTTGTATTTAGTAAATCGGAAATTGCTCATGTATCCTAATGGAAAGACACCTGTAACAAGTTCACTAGTTCTTACTGGTATATTGTCAGATCAATGGCACAGAGTGGCGTGAGAGTGTCTCTCACCATATTGGTGCCTCATAATACTGAACTGTGTTTCTCAAAATACATACTGCAATCAAAAATTTAAACACACTCAGTTAGTGAGCATGCATTCCAATACTGAAAACATGTGCCAACAATTTTTTTTAAAGACGTACACGTTTTCTAACAAAAGGGTTTAAAAAGCTTGATCAGATCATGTTCTTTTCTTGCTTAAAATCCTCTCCTTGCTTTTCACTGTATTCAGAATCAATGCCAGGCTGATACTCCTCATGATCATAAGATGAGTGCAGGAAGCAGATGGAGCAACTTTGATGGATTAGCAGTTTGTGGGAGAAACCGAGAAAGAGAGAAAGAGCGAGGCAGAGACTGAGGGGTTTGTTTCCTACCGTGCCAGTGTGGCTTCCCCTTCAGTAGAATCAACTGGATGACAGTGGGTTTGGTTTGGGGTTTTCAGTGTGGTAACCACGCCACTCTTGAATGACAGAGAGTTTCAAATGGATAGAATTAGACCAGTCAGGATTCTCTCAGAAAATGGAGAAGCGATGACTATCTAAACAAAACTGGGATGTAATTAAGAAGGAGGAAGCGAAGGCGAATGCTGGGTACTTTGCCAATCATGTTGACTGAACTCAGTTTCACTTATAGTACAGCATATGCCAAAGCAAGCTATGTATGAAGAATTCTATTTGGATTCACTTTATTGAAAGGTAGTTTAAAGGGGAAGTAACTGAAGTTGTATCCACTTCCTGAAACTGCAGTGTACACATCCCACAAGAATTTTTAAAAGATTCTGCCCCCAAATTTTGTGCTATTTAGGTATTATTAAAAATAACTGTAAACGTGGGTCAAGATAATTAATTTTTTTTAATTTATGTAGTTTCCTTTCTTGTTTGTTCCTGAATGTGTTGCCATCCAGTTGATTCATGGTGACCCCATAGGAAAGAGTAGGCCTGTCCCACAGAGCTTCTGTCTGGAAGCCTCATCTTTCTCCCGCAGGGAAGCTGGTTGATTCGAACCTTCAGCATTTGAGTTATCGGCGGAGTGTTTCACCACGGCACCACCAGGTCTCCTTTGTTGTTTTTTTTTTTCCTAGACTATCTATATCTCAAATTTAGAATTTGGATGCCAAAAGGAAGTGTTACAATTGTGTTTCCAGACATCGTGTTTTAAAAATTGTTTCTTAGCAGATTTGAAACTACACTGAAAATAATTTAAAGTTTAGAAATAACTTTCTTCATACAAAAATTTTAAGAGTATATTTGGAACTAGCTACATAGCCAGTTGGGAGAATGTAAAGGAACAGGGATGGAGGTGGCTGGTGAACACTGTTTAGTACACGATTGGACTTGGAGTGTATTTTCATATGCCGTAGGTGTACCAGTGAAAAGGCTAATTGTTAGCAATGACAGAAAGAGATGGAGACAACAAGAATTATTGATGAGTTCTCTTTTTCGGTAGTGGAAAATGTGATTTAGGAGTTTTAAGTCTTGAAGTAGTTTGCAGAAGACATAGTTATTACAAGTTCTCAGTAGATATTCTGTTGCCTGTATTTAGTATAAAAGCAGTGACTATTCTTAGCATAATTATTCCATTCTGCTGCATATAATTTCATTGCTCTTGGTCTGAACAGTGACAAACTAATTATTTCTGCCCAGATTTTCAAGGATTATCAACTCACTGGATGACGTTTCCTCACAGGTTACACCCCAGCACCCATTGTTCAGGATTGAGGTACAAGCAGAGTTTGGATGAAAAGAACATCTCTAAGCCACACCATCCTGCAGGTACAAATGAAGTAAAGTTAATCTCTAGACTTCTAGATCTGAATCTCTTGGACTTGCTTTGTCCCCCTTTATAAGACTTGAACAACCCTTGGATGGGTGCCGTCTTAACCTAGCATATGTAGGAGTCTGCAGGTCCCATTTGGCATGAGTCCCATTCAGTGGACTCAGGGTCCCTCTGCTAGTGGGTTATAGGGGTCAACACTGCATCAACAGCAGCTTTAGGCAAACAATTATTAGTTGAGTGACTACTATGTGCTGACTCTGCAAATACAGCTCTGCAAAATCATCAGTTTTTCCCCAACAAATAAACAATAGTATAATTAGAAATAGTACAGTTATAAATACAGATAAATAATCATATAACTAGAAATGTATTTGGAAAGATATGGGCAAGGGGTGAGGAGAGCAAATAATAAGGAAGGGGGTTCCCCCTACACAGAATAGGCAAGGAAAGCCACCTTGAGAAGGTGACATTTTGACCCAGACCTGAAGGAGAAGAAAGAGTCAGCAGAAGGGGAAAGAGGATAATGTCTTATTCCAGGCCGAGGAAACAGTATGTGCAAAGGCTCTGAGGCAAGAATGAACTTGGCCTATGCAGTGAGTTGAATTGTGTTCCCCAAAAGATAGGTCCACATTCAAATTCCTGGTACCTGTAATGTGATCTTATGTGGAAATATGGTCTTTGAAGATGTCATTAACTTAAGGATCTCAATTACTAAACTTGGAATGAACCCTAAACCCAATAACTGGGTCCTTATAGGAGGGGGAAGAGAAACATTTGAGACACAGAGAAGGTGACAGTGAAGTCAGAAGCAGAGATTGGAGTGATGCAGGTACCAATCAAGGAACATTAAGGGCTGTGGCAGCCACTGGAAGCTAGGAGAGACACCCAGAATAGAAGCCTTCTCCATCTGTCAGCACCTCCAAGAGAACCAACCCTGCTGACACCTCAATTGTGGATTTAATACCTGAGAGGTAGTCACCATGTAAAGAATAATGGTCACGAGTGAATGATACAAGAAAAGATCAGGCAGCTGTTCAATATATAATTTTTGTTAGATGCTGTGTAAATATTAAATCCCAACAGCATTCTCATAAACTGAACATTGCCCTATTTCACAGAGTGAAAGTGTAATAAACAAAATATCACCACAACAAAAAAATCAAACCCTTTGCCATCAAGTGGATTCCAACTCATAGCAACCTTATAGGATAGAACGGAACTACTCCACAGGGTTTTCAAGCAGCAGCTGAAGGATTTAAACTGCCAACATTTTCATTGTCAGCTGAATGCTTAGCCCTTAAGTATACAAAACCAAAGAGAGCAGAACTGAGTTTGGAGCTCTTTGCCCACACTAGCTTTCCTTTCTCCTCCCCTCCGCTACCAACTACTGCTGGTTCCATCATGGGAACGCTGGTGGTACAGTGGTTACACGCATAGCTGCTAAGGGAAAAATCAGCAGTTGGAACCCACCATCTGCTCTGCAGTAGAAAGAGTGGAAGTCTCTTTTGGAAACTCTGTGGGCAGTTCCAGTCGCTCCGAATGGGTCACTGTGAGTTAGACTTGGCAGAAACAGGTTTATTTGTTTCATTGGTCATAACTACCTTCCTCTTGGCTTCTTTCCCTGCTTTCATGGTCCAGACCATTGTCACTTGGCTGCAGGATTCCTGAAACTGCCTCCTGAGCTGTTGTCCTCCTACACAAAGCTCCTTCTCCATACTCAAGCCTGGAGACTAGACAACCAAGTCTTTGCTAGATTTGAGCCCTCTGCTGAATTCTCACCTTCTACAACAGGACTGTAAAAGCTCCTAGAATGCTGTAGACCAGGCTGCGGTGTCTGCTCACCGCTTTAGGTCAATCAGCCACCATCCCTGCGGCACCCTTGAGCCCCACCGGGACTTTCTGAAGATCTTCCATCCAGATCACACCTCTTTCTCTGCTCCTTGTGTTGCCTTGCTCAGGGTTAGTTTTGGTCAAGTCTTGCAAATCCTTTAAAATCAAACTGAAGTACTTCCTCTTCCATGATGCTTTCCTGGAACTTCTTGACTGGCCTACGTGCCCCTCTTTGGTGCTCCCGTATGCAAATTCTGTCCTTGCCCTCAGGCCTTTGCCCTACAATGATCTGCTTGTTATTATTTCACTCAGAACAACTTGAGGACAGAGACTGTGCTTTATTCATCTTTGTACATGCCCAGTACAGCCTCTGGAACATAGTGGATGTTCAACAATTTTATGCTGAATATGTGGAAGATTCTGGAAACCCTGGTGGCATAGTGTTTAAGTGCTGTGGTTGCTAACCACAAGCTTGGTACCTCAAAGCCTCCAAGAGCTTCTTGGAAGCTCTATGGGGCAGTTCTCTGTTCTCTAGGGTATCTATGAGTTGGAATAGACTCAAGGGAAGTGTGTTTGGTTTGGTTTGGTTTTTTTGTGGAAATGGACACTTCTCAAGATATAGTTAAAAAACTAACTTCATAATTTTGAAGCTATCACAATCATTTTACTGAATACAACCTCCATTTTCTTCTAGTTTGCTTCTTTTTCTTCTTACCTCAAAACCTGTCTGTGTACTAGGAACTTCTGGGACTCAGAGGCTGTACCATACTGATTGAACTTGCTGGAAACCACCACTCTAGAAGATTTGAGTTGCAATTTGTCAGGCATGGAAACTTGATTTCAAACTTTGCCTGCACTGGAGTACAACATCTCTGGATGATAGAGTTTCGACACAGTGGTACAGCTAAGCTTTGTCTTAGAGTGAATGCTTCAGACTGATGTCTGAGTGTATCTTTTTGAGTTGACATGGTAATATCTAGGTGTCTTCAGTTAGAATGTTCTGTGGTTATGTGCCTTGGTTCCACCTACAGTATTTAAAACAGGTGTTGTCTCTACAGTGCACATCTCTGCATCTATTTATTTAGTTCTGTGCAGGCAATGACATGGGGGAATTTATAAATAGACTTGATCAAACTTGCAGGCTCAGGGATCTATTAATGCTTTCAGAGTTTGTTAGAAGATATTACTTTCCAACACAGCTTATGCACAAGATAATATACTCGGAGGGGGAGAGCAGCTCCATGGGCAGAAGCACAAGGCCTTGCAGCTTGTTATTTCCTGAGACAGCACCCAGCTAGGTGCACCCATTGATATGCTAGGTCCTGTGGACATTTTGGGAACAAGTGTCAGGACATGTTTCAGGAGCACAGGTGTATTCTGTTTGTGCTGATATCTGGAGAGTAAAAAACAGTGTTGAAAGAAAAGCAGCAGACTCTTCTCCCAACTTTAGATAGGCTGTTGTTGCTGCTTCCCTGAACGGAGCCCAGCAGTGCTCCCAAGTGGGGTACACTGGGAACAAGTGACTTCAAATCCAAAGCAGTTCTATTTGAGCCTGCTTCATTTGGAATGAGGTTATGAAAGAAGTTGCTCTTAGGGCGACTTGTTAAACGCAGAAGGAATCCTGCCTACCAAGGCTAGAGCAACTTGTGTTTAGGGGTGAGGGAAGGTTACAAGATCACTAAAGGAGATGAGAACCAAACAACTACCATATTAAAAATAGTATATGGCTCTGACTCTTCACCACATAGCATCACAAGAAAGCTGCCTTTGCCAGGAAGAACCCGGAGTGGTTAACACTTTCTAGGTAGATTACAGTTCTGTCTTTCTCCCTTTCCTTGCTCTCCTGTATCTGCACTGTGCTGTTTGATTGCTGGGCCAGTGCAGCCCCTGCTGAAACCTTCACCATGAACCTGACCTACCTAGCTGCCCACACCGATACCCCAAACCCATCGCCATCAGGTCAACCGCGACTCATCGTGACCCACACTGCTAAGAGTTGCTTCTTCCGATGAAGTGCTAGTGGTGCTTTTGGTACCATGTGAAAGGCTTTATCCTTGCAAAAAATCATACATTTATTTATTTTTCTGTATTTCCAAAGAAGTAGCCCTATATACTTTATTTTGTAAGATTTTATAAGATTATGGAACATTTGTTTTATTACCAGTCTGGAGAACATCCTCACTACTGCACCAACAAGCAACATCATGATAAAAGGAAAAAAGGCTAAAGGATTTTCAAAGGAGCGAAGACTAAAGGATGGTCATTTTACGTGGATTCTCAGTTCCTACCCTTGGAAGCAGCAGTCAAAAAATTAAAAATGCTTTGCATTGAGCAAAATCTGCTTCAAAATACCTCCTTAAAGTGTTAAAAAGTAAAGGGGTCACCTTGAAGACTAAGATGTGCGTGACCAAAGCCAGGCACCAGTTTTCAACTGCCTCATAATGCACATGAAAGCTAGACAATGAATATGGAAGACTGCAGAGAAATTGATGCCTTGGAATTACGGTGTTGGTGAAGAATACTGAATACGCCATACACTGCCAAAAGAATGGACAAATCTGTCTTGGAAGAAGTACAGCCAGAATGCACCTTAGAAGAAAAGATGTAAGGCTATTTCCCTTAGGAAGGGTAAGTCCCTGGAGAAGGACATCATGCTTTGTAAAGCACAGATGAGTTAAAAAGACAAAAAAAAGGTCTTCCACGAGGTGGATTAACACAGTGGCTGCAGCAGTGGGCTCAAGCATAACATTGATTGTAAAGTTGGCACAGGATTGGCAGTGTTTAATTCTGTTGCACCTAGGGCTGCTGTGAGTCAGAACTGACTTGATGGCATGTAACAACGACAAAAATGGGCTAGGAATTTGACATGAAGGAAATTACCCTCTCACCTATGGCAGTGTGAACTATAGCCTTCAAGGGTAGGGATTTAGAGTTGCCTGCCTTAAGCATGAGTTTGGACGTGAGGGATCCTATACACTTCAAAAGCTCCAGAGGTAATGTTACGAGATGTGCCATCACTTTACAATTTTCTGTATTTCAATATGTATACGTATTAGCATAATTATATTTGTTTTATGAATTTTGGATGCTTATAGCCATTTTGGACTGTTCTTTGATTTCTCATCTACCTACCTATGCTCTGCTTAGGATCAGAATTGCTGGAAATGCCAGAAATGCCTCTCACACATAAGTGGAAATTGAAATGTTTAAGTCCCAATCACTAGGCTTTTGCACACAGAAGAGGTGTTTAATATTATGACAAAGGATGTTACTATTTGGTAGCATTACCTAAAGCATGGCTCTTGAAAGGCTAATTATCTGAGAGCATTTTTATGAATACACAAAAATAAGATCCAAAGTCAAATAAATTTGGAAAATTCTTGGTCAAATGATGCTAATCATTTTTTTTTTTTATCTGCCAAAGTTCTAAGACCCTTTATTTTGATGCAGTACACTATAAATTTCAAATGAGGGAAATAAAATTTGCCAGGACCAAACCCATTGCGATCGAGTCAATTTCAACTCATAGCAACACACGCTATAGACAGAGTAGAAGTGCGCTACATAGTTTCCAAGGAGTACTGCCAACCTTCTGATTGGCAGCTGTGGCACTTTACCACAACACCACCAGGTTCCCCAGGTTTATATATCATATTTAAAAATGAATTTTTTTTATGACCTATCTCATGGTACAGTAGTAAAAGTTTTAAAAGGGTACTCTGGGAAATGCTGCCAGGGAAAAATGCAGCAAAACATTTTTGACTAATTTTTCCTGGTGTGGAAATAGGTCTGGTACTAGTCAAACCGGCCTGTGTTTAACAGGCCTTGAGGTCGGGATAACTCAGCTGGGTTATCTGGAATTGCAAAAATGAGACAGAGACAAGACATGGAGCTTATTCAAGTTCAAAGCATCCAAGTTCAAAGCCAGAGATGCCAAATATATCTCCAGGTCCAAGAAGTGGGGACTTGAAGCTAAACAAGTTTGGGAAAAGAGGAAACAAATGACAAGTAGAGCCCAAGGCAGAAATGGAGTGAGTGGATCATCACCTTCAACTATGAACCAGTTAAAGAAATAAGACCCACTATCAGTGAGTAGATGTCAACTCACAGCAACTCCATAGTTTCAAAGGGGGGAAATAAAACAGAGTAAAACTATTCTATAGAGTTTCCAAGGTATGCCTGATGGATTTGAACTGCTGACCTTTTGATCAGCAAACATAGCCCTTAACCACTACACCAAGAGGATTTCCATATACAGGGTAAGGGGTACAATTTTCCCTTAAATCTGGTCACAACCACTTGCTTTGTGAATTGTTTGCCCTCAGTTAAAGAAACAGAGTCAAGAAAAGAATTTCTTGATGTTATCCCGGACCAGAGGCTGCATTTTACCAGAACAGAAGTTGTGTTTTACCCAAACCAGAAGTCATTTTCTCCTCCTCACTTAAAACCAGGGTGGTATATAAAACCCTGCCCACTGCAGCCTTAGCTGAGAGATGAAGCCACTCAAGGGTATTAGCAGGCAGCTGCCATCAGACATTGGCAAAGACTCACACCTTCTTAAGTTCCAGAACACATGGATCTGGGCTCCAGCAATTAGGAACAGAAATAGCTAGAATTATATAAACACAGACATTGTACTTTAAAGTCTGAACTTGAAGTAACTGCAGCCAGAGAGAGTGTAAACGTTCTTCTTCTGGTTGAGTGAGACCAGGAATGACAAGAGAAGGGAACCAGGACTGGGAAAGAGGCATTTCCCTTTGCTGTTCTTGGCTAAGGATTACACCTGTTCCCAAGTGAGGAGGGACTGGAACTAATAGTAGAACCATTCTCTACTTAGATAAATTTATGCTTAACTACTTAAGAAGAATAGATATCATTCCAGAGAGTGAAGTCAGTTATTTCCAAATAATCCTTCCATTTTATAAGATTCAAAATTTTTTTACCATGTCAGATGACTCCAAGTAAATATTAAGCATTATCAACTGCCATCAGGTTTCTAGTGGCTAAAGCAGAGGGGTTAGTCATTTCTATTATAGAAAGAAGCCCAGACAAGTTCAATGCCTTCTCTGAGAAAGACACTTGCTTTATCTAGTGACAAAAGTAGTCACACAGCCAGTACTTTCAATTCTTACAGTAGTGATACACACTGGGATGTTAGCAAGCAAGTTATCGAGGAAGTTGACAAGCCTTAAGTTTTCTAGAGTACTTATCCGATGGTGTCCAGCCGGTGGCTAGGAGTCCTGGGAGACACGAATAGTTAAGCACTAGATTACTAACCCAAAGCTTGGCAGTTCAAAACCACCCACAGGTGCCTTGGAAGACAGTCCTGCTTCTGAAAGTCTGAAGCTTAGAAAACCCTATCAAATCAAATCAAATCAAACCCATTGCCATCGAGTCAATTCCAACTCATAGCAATCCTATAGGACAGAGCAGAACTGCCCCCAAAAGTTTCCGAGGAATGCCTGGTGGATTCAAACTGCTGACCTTTTGGTTAGTAGCCTTAGTACATAACCACTGTGTCACCAGTGTTTCCAATAGAGCAGTTCTTCTTTTTTTAAATATAGATTTTATTTATTTATTGTGATTGAGTGAAAGTGTACTATCCAGTTTAAATTTGCATGCCCACCTATGTCCAGCTCCTACTGCTCTCCTTGCCTGGTAACAGCATACTACTTCTTTCTGGTGAATACATGTCATACCCTCTTAACAATCTCCTGTCCACTCTTCTCTACCCTCTCCACTCCCCCTAGTAAGGGGCCAGTAGGATGACATCCTATAGATGCATAGAACCGTAAAGTGCGCACACGACATAGTCACTCTGTGTCACTGAGTCCAATCTATTCCTGGCTGAGAAGTTGGTCTCAGTAATGATTTATGGACGGGGGCAGCATCAGGTCTAGGGGCCCTGCTCCCAGGGGAACCCCAAGGCCTTTGAACCATCACTTGTGGTCTCTAATCTGCATACTCAGGGTTGCCATGAGTCAGAATCTACCACACTGCAAGTAACAACAGCAACAGCCAGTGGCTTTACCTCCAAAGAGCCAGAGAGGTTTGTAGAGAACTGGATTGTCTGTTTAAAACCTACAGTGGTCAAATAAATTTTAAAATAAGAACCAGTTTGAGCTAGTTTCCATGTATTTCTCCAGTGGCCTCCCATGGCAGGTGAAATGATGTGGTGGATGATCAGACTGGCTGATGTCCTTTCTTTGTCACTTACTAGCTGAGAATGCTGCGGTTTTACTTGACCTCTCTAAGCTACTGTTCCCTGTCATGGACCATTCTCCTTCTCACTTAGTGGGTTTTTTGACACTCAGACTTCCTTTCTGTGACTTAAACACCCTGTACTTTTTTTCACCTGTGGTCTTTGCATCTTCTCTTCTACTACTAGGGGCAGTCTTTTGTAGCCAGTGGACACTGGGGCTGCTTCTCATCATTCAAGTCTTACCTCTTCAAAGGTACCTTCCCTGACCATTGATTCTACATCATTTCTCCCTATAGTTTTATGTTAAAGCACCCTTGTATGTTTTCTTCATAGGATTCATCATGATTGATGACAATGTCTTTATCTTGGAGATTAACTCCTTTACAGTCGATTCTCCCTGCTGAACTTGTAGCATCCATGGATGCTGCGTTTCCATTACTCACCACTGCAGACCTGATAGGAACCTTTTGGCGGTGCAGATGGTTAACACAGGGCTAGCTGAAAGGTTGAAGTTTTAAGTCCACCTAGAGGTGCCTTAGAAGAAAGACCTGGTGACCTACTTTTGAAAAATCAGCCATTGAAAACACTGTGGAGCCCACTTCTAGTCTGACATGGGCTCACTCTGAGTCAGAGTTGCCTGGACAACAACTACTTAACTGGTGGCACACCTGATGCCTTGTATGTTCCCCGGTACATGCAGGAGTTCAAAATATATTTGTTGACTAAATGAGATTAATGCTGCTGACCTCCCAGGCTTGTTTCAAGAGTGAAATGAAGAAAACATTTGTAAAGGGTGCTACTCATTTTCTGGACATTAGTGGTCCTGTGATTATTGCTGGTCCCCTCTCCTCCCCTATTTAGTGTCCTCCCCACTGTGGCATTCATGGAAATGAGACCTAAAAGACATTGACTTTCAGAATAAAATTTAAACCAAGAAGCAAAAGTATTACCAGTGCTGTTTGGAAGTTTTCTGAAAGGAGTCTTACTTGTAAATATAGTGATGATACCTCCAGATGCTCCATAGTCCAGCAATGATATTGTCACTATTTCCCAGCCTCTTTTTTTAACTTTTGCAAAGCCTGGTGGTCAGGTGGTACAGCTGCTAACCAAAAAGTCAGCAGTTCAGATCCACCGGGCACTCCTTGGAAACTCTAGGGAGCAGTTGTACTCTGGTCTGTAAGGTCACTATGAGCCAGAACTGACTGGACAGCAATGGGTTTGGTTGGTTTTTAACTTTTAAATCAGATTAGTAACAGAAAGAAAGATACCTTGCACTAAAAAAACATTAACTACACTCTTTGGCAAACTAAAAATTAGAACCAGACCTCTGACTCTCCAGCCTGAGCTAATTATTGTTTTTCCCAATAAAAATACAAAATTCCTTTTTGCAAAGATTAAATTACATTTCACTGGGCCTAAAACAAAACTTCTCTCCCTTCACCTCCTTTTAGGAAGCTTACCAGTTCTCCCTTTGTTCCAACTCTTCACCATAAAAATATCTGTCGCCAAAAAAAGCCACCTTGACTAAGATCATCCAGTGACAATCAAATCTGCCATTAGCCTATCAGCTACAGCAATTTCAGGACAATCTATTAATCTTACTAACTTCCTCGGTTGTGTCCCACAAATAAAAGACACTCATCTTATGTTTAGAAATTCATGAAAATAAATTATAATATTGTCATGATGTGGTCTTTATATTCTCAGAAAAGTAAATACAGAACATAGCACCAGAGATTTCTCTTTTTTAAAGCCAAAAGAGATCAAAGACATTACTGCGCAATTTGCCAATTTGCAATTGAGGAAACTGAGCCTGCAAGAAATTATGGGAATTCCTCAGAATCAAAAAAGTGAGGAACAAATCCAGTCCAACCTTCCTCATTCAAATCACCAAGTCCATTGGTCTTCTACTTACATGATTTCTTTTCTCCCCTTGTCCTAGTTTTCCATGAGAATGCTGTTTCTCAACCTCCTTGCCATTCATCTTTGTCTCTGGGACCAGATGGCCCAGAGAGTAGGGACTAAAATAAATTAAAATCATTTTTGAAAAATTTGTATTGTCTATTTCCATTATTGCTAATAATATGTGATCCCCCCGCCCCCCATTCACATGTTGTGGAAACAGTCACTCCAAAGCAAATTCTCAATCAAGGCTATTCTCCTCTCAGTGTCCAGGAATAAGCATTCTTTAGGCACAAAGAGGGAAAACATCTTCTCATCTCCCTCACAGATCCAGTTTTTAGCAAGGCAACAAAGTTGCCCAGAAAAGAAAGAACTAATGGGACCTAGGGCTACCAACTCTCAACACTTTCCTCCCAGTGTATCACATTTCTCCATAGATTCTTCCATGAGGTTAAGAATCAAAAAGCAAACTATAAGAAATCCTGGAGTAGGTGAGTGTGTAATTGAGACAGAGTTGATTAATTCTCATTGGAAGGTACTCTGTGGGTTAATTTCTTTTTCCTTCTTATTTATAAGGCAGATAGAAGGAACAGTGATATGCCATATAAAGAAACTATGCCCAGTGATACGGGAGTTTTCCCATCCTGATTTCCAAACTTAAGAAAGTTACTAATATTCCATCAAATTGATACATCAATGAATATGAAGAGGCTTCAGTCAATAAATACATATTTAGGATGTACAGTGTGAAAGACCTTACGACAGGACTAGAGAGCCAGGGACAAAAGGGAAAGTGCTTTTGTTCTCTACCTGAGAACCCCTCTACCTGAGTACTTCTCTACCTGAGCACTTCTCTACCTGAGTACTTCTCTACCTGAGTACTTCTCTACCTGAGTACTTCTCTACCTGAGTACTCCTCTACCTGAGTACTCCTCTACCTGAGTACTTCTCTACCTGAGTCCTTCTCTACCTGAGTCCTTCTCTACCTGAGTCCTTCTCTACCTGAGTCCTTCTCTACCTGAGTCCTTCTCTACCTGAGTCCTTCTCTACCTGAGTCCTTCTCTACCTGAGTACTTCTCTACCTGAGTACTTCTCTACCTGAGTACTTCTCTACCTGAGTACTTCTCTACCTGAGCACTTCTCTACCTGAGAAGTACCTTGGGTGGACACTGGCCTCGTCTGAAACAGTCCCTGAATAGTGTCAATGACTACATGCTTGGCTAGTAACCAAAAGGTTGGAGGTTGGACTCCACCCCTAGACTTCTCAAAAGAAAGGCCTGTCAATCTACTTCCCAAATATCAGCATGGAATACCCGATGGAGTACAGTTCCCCTCTGACACATATGAGGTCTCCACGGGTCAGAATTCACTTAACGGAAGCTGCTTGACTGGTCTTTAGAAACAAGTCCCTTCCTTCAGTCAGTAATTATTTCTTGATTATCCAGTATGTCCAGGGCATCAAGTTAGGCTTTTGGGGGTACAAATGCATAGTTTTGATGCTCAGACAATCTGAAGAATAGACGAGGACCCAGAATAGACAGAGAAACACTAAAAAGCATCATATTTTTATACCAAAAAAAATGGGTGTTATACTTTTTTTTTTTTGCCAACTGTGTGCTCCCCTTGTGATACGTAGCACACTTTGTTATTTTTTTTTTAAAAAAAAAGTAACTGGGGAGAGGAGAGGGCATGGCTGGCAAAAAAAAAACAACAAAAAATTATAACATCTGCAGTATTTGCATAAAAATATGATAAGTTAGCAAAGAAAGAAAGTGGTGTCTCGCAGGGCTCTGGAAATGTCCTAAGTCTTGAGCTAGGAGGGGGTGACACAGATATATAGACAAAAAAAACCACCGCTGTCAAGTCATTTCCAACTCATAGCAACCCTGTAGACAGAACAGAACTTCCCCATAGAGTTAAGGACCTCGAGGTGATTTCAACTGCTGACTTTTTGGTTAGCAGCCATAGCACTTAACTACTAGACCACCAGGGTTTCCACACAGGTATATACACATATACAAAAATTAATCAAGTTATATACTTAATATTTGTGTATCTTTTAAGATTAAAAAATAATTTAAAGAACTGTACATTTCATATGTCTATCTCCATCAAATTTCAAAAATGATTTGAACCATTTTATAAAGATACGTACAAGTACCAGATTACAAAATAAATAAGAGTTTAAAAAGTAATGACAGGAAGTAAAAATAAGAAGGCAGAGTTAGGTTATTATCCCTCAAATACATGCCATTAAGTCTCACTCGTTCCCTGCAGTGGGCTACAGTTCTGGCACCGAGCCTATGAAAAGAAGGAGACATGACTCATAGTGACCACAAGATAAAAACAAACAGCTCGGAGAACTCCAGCTATTCTTGGTTTTGGGGACTGAGAAATATTTTTCCCATGGGTCCACATGAAAAGGACACGGTGAAGTGTACTGAACTATGTCTCTAATAACAGTCACAGGATAAATTGGACTGTGCTTTTCATTGGGTGGTTTCTTACAACATTTTTCTTGTGGACCAACTGTATAATAATAAAGCACAGTTCTGTAAAAGCAATTAGAAAAGTGTCCAGGATGATATAGACCAGACGACGGAATGTCATATGAGTAGAATAGATAGCCTCACGGTTTCAAAGCAGAGGAATGGCGTTGTGGTCTGGAAAAATTCAGAAAGGCTTCATGGAGAAGGAGACATTCAGCTGGGCTTGAATGAAAATCAGAAGCTCTCAGATCAGTTGGCAAGAATGGGGAGGAAATTCCTAGCAGTAAAAGGTCCAATGCAAGCCAAGGGGTAAAAGGAAGAACGTGAAAGGAAAACTTAAGGAAATACCATGGTGGTTCATGATGAAAGAATGGGCATGAAGGCTGACAAACTTCATTTGCGCTCAGACATCACTGGAGGCACCAAAGTCCAGGCCAAGAAGTGAGGTCTTAAAGACTAATGTGAGGGGTGGGAACTGTGGTGGCATAGCGGTTAAGTGTTAAGTCTGCTAACTGGAAGGTCAGCAGTTCAAAGCCATGGGGTGCTCCTTGGAAACTGTAGAGGCAGTTCTGCTCTGAGCTATAGAGTCACTGTGAGTTGGGTTTGACTTGGTGGCAGTTGGTTTTTTGGTTCTAAGCTGAGTGGTAGGGGCAAAGACAATTTCAGTTTAGGAACATAGAAATATTATGCCAAAGGATGGTATTTAAGAAAACTAAGCTGGCTGTCTTTGAATAGATAAATTAGGAAAGGAAGAAGGAAAACCAATTTCAAGGCTTTTCCCCAAGACATCTAGACAGTGCCTCTGTGAGGGAAGCATGGACTTAGCCTCATTTTACCTGTATCCAAGAGTAAAGGACTGGCTGAAGGTAATTGTCCCCAAGGCAACAATGAAAGCACACCCATAACCACCAGTCAGTCCTCTCTCGTGGACCATGGTTTAAATTTAGGCTGTGGTCTGAAACAACAACAAAAAGCAGCTAAGGAAAGCAGCAGGGAGGAAATTTTGGACCTTTCTCAAAGCAACATGGAAAAGAACAGAGATGGAAAACAAAATATTTTGGAAAGGGGTGGAACAGGTGACCCACTTTGGGGGCTAAATGCACAGAGGGCCAAAAAAGGTTCGCACCTAAAACCGAGAGAAGGGCCACCTACCTAGCCACCACAGTAGAAAGGCAAGAAGTTGTAAAACCAGCACAAAGGGGACATCACTCCCTCACAAGGCTCAAGCTGCTGCTTTCCAGGAGAATACTGAAGGACTGAACTGTGTTTTCTGTTAAAAAATGTCTGTCACCTATGGCTTCTAGATTCAGCGTCAGCTGCTAGCATTTGGAGGCACACCTCCTCCATGTGCAGCTCCCTTAAGTTTGTTATGTGGGCAAAGTTGACACGTTTCACCATATTGTACCTTTCACATCACTACCCAGCTGTCATTTACTCACACTGGGTGGCTTGCATGTTGCTGTGATGCTGGGAAGTTATGCCATTGAAATTTCAGGAACACCCATTACGCACTCATTTCAGGAGAGCTTCCAGACTACAACAGGCTAGGCGAAAAGCCTAGTGACCAAATTCTAAAAATTAACCAGTGAAATCCCTGCGGATCAAAACAGAACATTGTCTAGAAGGCTAGCCACCCAGGTTGGAAAGCATTGTGAATACTCAGTGGCCTCAACAACGGATTCAAGCATCCTAACGGTCGTGAAGACAGTGTAAGATCAGGCAACATTTCCTTGTGTACACATGAGGTCTCTGTGAGTTAGAGCTGACTCAGTGACAACTAACAATAGACGTCACATAAGATTCTGATTCCCTTTTGAAATTATCATATAATCCAATCATATATTCTTCGTGCACTCAGACTCCCAGCCCAATGATTATGACCCTCCCACTCAGCACCTGAGGAAAGGTTAAACAAATGTAAGAGCATAAAAACGTGCTTCTGCTCTTTCTACTCTTAGCTGGTTGACTAATAATGTGTGTGTGCATTTGTTGTTGTTAGGTGCCATCAGGTCAGTTCTGATGCATAATGGCCTTGTATCCTCCAAAACTCACTGCTGTCAAGCTGATCCCAACTTGTAGTGACCTCATAGGACAGAGTAGAACTGCTCCATACAGTTTCCAAGGAGCACCTTGTGGATTTGAACTGTCAGCCTTTTGGTTAGCAGCTATAGCACTTAACCACTATGCCACCTGGGTTTCCATAGGTATACGTATACACACATGTATATACATATATATGTGTGTGTGTGTGTGTGTGTATTTATGTATGTATGTATATGTAGCTTTCCCTACCTTTGAAAATGAACATAATAGGAGGCTCCATCTTTTAGCTTACAGGGCTTTTGAAAAATCAGGACCCAGAACTTCAGACAGGAAATAGAATCTATTCCCTGTCTTCTGAGCTCCAGTTTTCCCAGTGCTAGCATTAGAAAAAAGAACTCTGGTGGCACAACCATTTAAGTGTTCGGCTGCTAAATGAAAGATTGGTGGTTTGAATCCAACCAGAAGCTCCAGGGAAGAAAGACCCAGTGACCTACTTTTGTAAAGATTACAAATAATGCAAGCTTACTCTTCAGCTCTACTCTATCACATGGTCCAATTTGATTCAGAGTGTATTGGTTGGCACTCAGCAACAACAAATGCTGAAAGACAATGTATACATAGTGCCCTTGGGCAGGAATGGCTTAGTTTCTCTAGTTCTCCACGTATTTGAACAGCTTAAGGTCACAGACTTCTGATGCCATGGAAGGAACACTTGACTGAGAGTCAAAAACTATGAATTCCATTGCCAAGTTTACCCATTGGGTAAATGCTTACATTTTTTTTCCTACCTTTCAACCGTAAATTAGAGTGACAATCCTTTTCCTTTGAATCTTGCAAGTTGCTGTTAAGAAATCAAAGGGAGATAAATAACAATGTGTATGGCTCTGTAACTATAAAGTCCATACCAAGAAACTGGAGAAGTGCTTTTCACCTAGTTGAGCTTTGCTTTGAAAAGGAGTTTTTAGAAAATCTCTTGTTAGAGGGAACTTCTACTGTTAGTGTTAATTTCTACAGGGTCTTTGATCTTTGTCCATGGAAGGAGAGTCTTCAAGCTACAGCCTCAGTGTGCTGTTGTCTCCCACCTCACTGTCAGACCAGGTATATGGGCTAGCAGGGAGGAAGGAGATGGCACTTTGTTGGTAAAGTGACCCTCAGGGCAGTTCTTCCATTGAACATTATGCCCTGTGTGAGGTAGATGAGGAAAAGGGTCTCTCACTTAAGTTTATTCTGTGGCTGTTTTTCATCCCGCCAACCACACAGTTAGTGAGGACTGAGAGGGATATTAGAGATTATATAAGGTGAGCCTTACACTTAAAGGAGGAGCAAAGAGTAGCTGTAGAAGTCTAAGGGACTCACTCAAAGTTGCAGAGTTAGCCAATTGGGCTAACACAGTCTAGAGCTCACAGATGTCTAAGTCTAAACTTAGCTGAACTTAGGGGACTCTGGCTAGTTACTCACCTTCCTATGACTTTGTTTACTCATTTAAAAATAGATGTGAAAAATGATACTACCTCAGAGAGCTCTACGGTAGTGTGGGAGAGAAGAGAAAGTTCTCTGCTAACATATATCTCTTTACAAATGCTTCTCATTGTCATCATTTAATTAACAGAAAATATATTAATTTCTCTAATAAGAGGAAGGCAAGTCTGAATTAAAGCCTAAGTTTTAGGGTAGACTAAAATGAATATAATTAGTTTATTTATATGTATTATACATAATAACACAATAACTTATATGTGTAATATACTTAAAATATGATAATGTAATCAAATATGATGGCATCAATAATTTGTATAAATACATATACACATTTATATGAACTTGAACTATGCACAATATGCCATAGATATGGAAGACATGATAGTTATTCATATTTGGTGACAAGTTCAAAATGGGCTGATTTTCAATAACAGTGGAGCAATATATGAGGCTCCTGGAAATCATAGCCTTTTAGAGGGCAATTCGAGTACACCATAATCTTTTAGATCCAAATGAATCAATTATAACTGTAGAACAACTGGCAGTGAGGATTGCATTTGGAGGTAGAGAGCTTTGTTTCTGTAGTCACAACCTACAAATAGATATTTTATGAGCTTCAAAGTGTTGACCTACTTTCCACATATTCCTATGAGTCTTGTTCCTTGACGCTTTCAAATCTGAAAGAATCCATGATTCAGCATGTACAGAAATGGCTGGACAATTCTGCCTGGCCTGCCATGGACTAACGGCATCTCTTTTAAAGGAATATTATCAGTGATGGCTCCTTCACCTCTTCTCAAATCTTCACCATTTGTACCTCATACTACAGCACTTTCTATTCAATATCATAATTAAGTGTTCACTCTGCCTGTTTCTCATCCATTCCTGAGGTCTCTGAAAACAGGCCTGTTCAACTTTGTAACTCTAGCATTAATCATATTTTCTCACATAAAACAAGTGCTCTATCAATATTTAGTGAATGAAGAACCCAGCTGCTGAGCACTAAACCTGGTTAAGCACAATGCTTCATTTAAACCTCACAGCAATGTTACAAAGTGGATATTACTATTTCTAACTTACAAACCAAAACACCAAGGTTCAGAGGGTGTTTTAGTTTGGATCCTCTAGAGAAGTAAAACCAGTTAAGTGTATAATTTATACAGAGAGATTTACATCAAGGAAATGGCTCATGCAGTTGTAAAGATGGGAATGTCCTAAGTCTTTGGATCATGATAGAGGCTTCTTCTGATTCACATAGCCTCCAGGTCTGGCAAACCCAAGATTAGCAGACCAGAGAGCAGAGTTTTTACTCACAGTCTGCAAAGATTCAAAAATCCTAAGATCAGCTTGCAAGACCATAGGTAAACTGTTAGCTCAAGTCCCAAGAACTGGAGGTCAGTAGAACAGGAGCCAGCTGGTCCAGAGCCAACAAAAGTCCATGAAATTTTCTAGAATGTCCACTTATATTCAGGGCAGGCCACTGCCCAAGGAAACGTCCTTTCAACTGGTTGGCTGCTGACAGCAGTTCTGATCATAGAGATGATCACATGATATGAAATCTTGTCATGGAAGTAGTCACAACATCATACAACTAACTGCCAAACATCAAGAAGCATGGCCCAGCCAAGATGACACAAAACCTTAACCATCACTTTCAACCCTTTGTCAACTTGGCAGCTGTACACATCTCCTGAAACCGCTTGTACTCTGAATAAGGGTAATTATAAAGTCGTTATTGTGCAAAATGTGATACCACGAACAAACATTCAACCAAAAATGAGTGAGCCCTGTTTACATCTTATATTTCGTAAGTGAAGAAAACACATAGAAAGCAGAAATATTCCTAACAATTACAGTCCTTTTTTCTGTAACTGGTCACATGGCCATAATTGGTAGTTAGAACTACCTTCTTACCTATTCTGCAGCACTTCAGCTGGTTATGGTTCCTTGTCTGATGGGGTGACTCAAATCTACATTCCTGAAAGGTCTGGGCCATTAGTAATCACATCAGAATTGGTTGCTGCAGTGTTTCACTGACTTTAATCACAGGACATGGTAGTACTAAGAGACGCCCTAAAGCATCTCCTACATTCCAGACATACTCTTCTTTACCTCCATTGTGTAATACCAATCCATTTACCCCTTGGTAATCAGAATTAATCATAACAGCCATTATGGTAAGTCCTTTCTTCACCTAGTAACCCAAAGTATCCAGGTGGCACTCTTAAGTTCAAGTTCAATGGTGGGAGCATTGTGTGTCTCCAGGTAGGAGAATTCTTTATCTTGGAGCTAAGACTTCTAGACCCACACAACATAAAGTCATGATGCCAAGAAGCTAAACTTTGTCACTGGGTCACGAGGGTTAATAAGAATGACAACAGCCCTATTTCTATCCCTGGACTCCTGGATCCATGAATCCTGGCTATAGAAGAAACAGCACTATATATTGGCTGCTGCTTTTGGGCACACACAGCTTCCTGGAGAAGATTGCCCCAATACTGCAAGGCATTGCCACCTAGCTGGCACTGTAATTGTGTCTTTAAAAGGCCATTCCATCATTCTATCAAGCCAGCTGCTTCGGTCAAACATATGAATTCTGTGAGCATTGGTCTATGGCCACACTTTATATGCTGTGAAGTGAGTCCCTTGATCTGAGGTAGTGCTGTGTGGGATACCATGACAATAGATAAGGCATTCTGTCAGTGTATGAATGGTAATTTTGGCAGTAGCATTTAAGGAAGGGAGGGCAAATCCACATCCAGAGTAAATGTCTATTCCAGTGAAAAGAAAATGCTACCCTTTCCGTGATGAAACCTGTCCAGTGTCATCCACTTGCTAGCATGTTGCTGGATGATTATCTTGAGGGATGGTGCCACATGGGGAGCTCAGTGTTGGTCTCTGCTGCTGGCAGGCTGGACACTCAGCAGTGACCATAGCCAAATCAGGCTTGGTAAGTGGAAGTCCACATTACTGGACCCATTTATGACTTCTATCCTTGCCATCCTGAATGCTTTTTTCCTGAGTTCATTGAGCAATAATGAGGTGGCTGGAGAAAAAAGATGACTAGTTTCCACATAATGTGTCATGCTATCCACTTGATTGTTAAAATATCCTCTGCTGAGTTCACCATTTGGTGACCATTTATATGGGGTACAAATATCCATTTCTTTGGTGCTGCGGGCTGGAAGCTACTGTGTCCTAGCCCCCTTGCTCTCTCCTCCCTGTCCCCATGTTTTGTACTTCTCCACTTGCCTCCTTGAAGCTATTTACAGTATAATAAGAACTATTTCCTTGAAACCATTTGCAGGATATTAGCCCAGACCAAGCTACTTGTAATATAATAAGCCCAAAGCTAGAGCTATTTCCTTGAAACTGTTTATAGGATAATAGCTCAGGTTAAAACCATTTGCATGTCCGTGTCCTTTGTTTGAAGACAAAACTTCTGTGGGCTGTGTACCCGATCAAAATACAAAGATCATGACCATTTTTGGCAATGTGCTACCCTGTGGACTTCCTACCCTTAAATCTATAAATGAAACTTGTGAAAGCAGACTGGGGTCCCTGGTTCTCCATCGGAGACCTTGGTCCCACCTGGCCCCTACTTTATCTTGTGTGATGTGTTTTCTTGTGTGATATGTTTTTCGTGTGAATGAGATTTCCCATCCCCTCTCCTGTCTCCCTCAGACATGAGCTTTTCCCAGTGCTGGTCACTGGGGTGCTGGATGCGGCACCTGGGCCCATTCAGAGAAGGCTGTCTGACCTCTTCCTCATACTTCCTTGTCTCCAATTTTACAAGCATGTTCCTTCCAAGTCCCCAAGCATCCAGGCAAACCGTTGGCCAAAGCCCATGAGTCACAATATAATCACACATCTAGCTATTTCTCCTTCCAACTAAAGTGAATAACAAGGTACACTGCTCACAGTCCTGCCCACTGGGGTGATTTCCCTTTACTGCTGTTCTTCAGAGAGGTCCCGGGGTGGGGGTGGGGGGGCTGTATTGCTGCAACTGTCCATTTCCAAGTGAGGGTTGCATATTGCACAAAAATATTTGTGAACCAGGCACAAGCTTTCTCTTCCTCAGTCAAATGATCATAAGTAACTCCCCTTTAGGTCATAGGTGAAGACTGGGACATGAAGGTAATGTGACAGGAGTGCAGACCATGGGCATTTTGACCCTTCTTCATGCAACTTACTCATGCCTTCAGGTTCTGCTCAGCCCTGTTCTCGTACGTACCATATGCTTCTGGCATGTCCAACTTTAGGGCTATGTTGATCAGATACATCCAGTTCATGATGGAGAGTTCAAGCCACGTAGTGACTTGGTGACTCATGGTTAAGTGTTCTGTCTCTATTCAAGGCCCAGCCAGAAGCCAAAAGCTGTTTCTCAAAAGGAGAACAGAAGATGACAGGGCTTTGCTCCAAATTCTTATGGGTCTGCACTATGACTCACAAATAGGGGCCTTTCAAAGATTCTGAACAGCATTTCTATCTGCCATAGACCCTTCAATCACCATTGGATCAAGTGACAGAGCTGTTTGCACAGTAGACTGAACCTGTTACAGAAACTTTTCTTGCTCTGGACCCAACTCAAAACTAGCAACTTTTCAAGTCACTTAATAAATAGACTAGAGTGGCATGCCCAAATGAGGACTATCCTACCTCCAAAATCTACAGAAGCTCATTAGATGTTTTGCCTCTGTGTGACCCCATAGGATGGAGTAGAACTTCCCCATAAAGTTTCCAAGGAGTGACTGGTGAATTCAAAATGCTGACCTTTTGGTTAGAAGCCATAGTATTTTACCATTATGCCACCAGGGTTTCCTTCCTGGTTATGGGAGGGGCCAAATGTAAATAACTTATCCTTTACTTTATAAGGAATATTTTGACATGTCCCACACCACTGTACCCCTAGAAATTCACTAAGAGAGAAGGCGTCTGAATTTTGGGGGGATTAATTTCCTACCCACTAGTATGCAGATGTAAACCCCCTGGTGGTGTAGTGGGTAAACACTGTGTCTGCTAACCAAAAGGCCAGCAGCTTGACTCTGTCAGGCACTCCTTGCAAATGCTATGGAGCAGTTTTACTCTGACCTATAGGGTCACCATGAGTCTGAATCTACTGACAGCAGTGGGTTTGGTTTGGTTAGCATGCACATGTTTGACCAGCAAGTTCAGATGCGTTGATGCTTCTTTCTTACTAGGTCTGATCAGCAAAATATCAAGATAATTTACTGATGTGGGATCCTGTGGAAGGAAAAGGTAATTAAGGTCTCTTAGGAATAAATCATGACATGGACTGTAGAGTTAATGCAGCTGTGAGGTAGGCAACTGAAGGTGTATTGCTAGCCTTGTCAGCTGAAGACTATCTGCCTCTGGTGGTCCTTCAAAACAAATAGGGAGGAAAAAGAGATTAGCCATATCAACAGCTGCATACTAGGGACCAGGAGATGCATTAATCTGAAGCAATGAAACCACATCTAGAACAGCAGCTGCAATTCAAGTTACCACATAGTTTTCAATAATCCACTGTCACTATCTAAGAACCATCTGATTTTTATATAGGCCAAGTAGGCAAGCTGAATGGGGATGTGGATCTCTGCATCCTCCAAGTCCTTGGTGGTGGCAGTAAACTGTGCAGTTGCTCCAAAAATGTGTGTGTGTGTGTGTGTGTGTGTGTGTGTGTGTGTTTGGCTTACTATTTTCCTAGAGGCAGTTCTAGTGGCTTCCACTTGGCTTTTCCTACAATAATGTCCCTTACTCCATTTGTCATGGATCCAATGTGGGGGTTCTATCAGTTGGTGAATGTATCTACTTTAGTTATGCCTTGTGGAACTCAAGAACTCTACAGAATAGATTTGAGGACCCACTGGCCCTACTGTGAGATGGATATAAGCTAAGACTTCATTAATAGTCTGACTTACTTTTGCCCTGGCTCTGACTTGTGGGCTACCATGGCATTTGGGGTCTCCTAGAATTAGTATTATTTCAGAGCCAGTGTCCAGGAATCCTCTAAAAGTCTGATTATTTCCTTTTCCTCAATGAACAGTCACTCCTGTAAAAGTCTGTAGATTGCTTGGGAGAAGACGGGGAGAAAGATCAACAGACTAAATTTTTGGCCATGTATTGGAGTCCTTCCTCAGGGCAACTTGGCCTCCCTTTTGGTTAAGCAGTTGTGGAACTTTAAACTTGCTTAACTCTGGGAATTTTTTGAGGAGCCATGACTTCTATTCTGGGGGATCAAGTTAGATTGCTGTTCACTTGACCTAGAATTCTTCCACTTGCACAGATAGAGTAAATATTTAATTGATTTCCTATTTATTTCACCCTAGGGATACCAGGACTAAGTAGCCAACTCTGTTAGTCCAAACAAGCTAGACTATTCTGATCACTGCTTTGACTCTGCTGTTGGTATGGTAATCCCACTTACCTTGTTTTTGTTGGCTGAGTACTGCCACTTGACCCCACTACCCTGGAGTCCAATCAGCCCCATTGCAATCAGTTGTCTTAATTCAGTTATGGCAGTTCCCACTGTTAAATTTGACTTTCATAATATATCACAGCAGTCTTCAAGGATTTTGGGACTCCCATCATGAATTCATTCCTCACAATTGTGGTAAAAGGTATGTCCTCTGGGCATTCTATATGTGGGTCTGTGGGTCTAACCTGATGTGTTTACTCTAGCATGCCATTTTCTCTAAGTCATTGAATATCTTCTTCTATAGTATATCATGGCACTTGGCTGGCTGGCTGGCATAGGATATCAAGGCATGTCTGGTATTTCAGCTTCACTTAGTGCAGGCTGGTGAGTAATCCATGCTGCAGTGACACAGTGTGAGTAAACTCTTAGATCCTTTCCTAACTTCTCAAGATGATACGTTGACTAAAGACTTACTGGGCCCATATTGAGGAATTCACCTTGATCCATTTTCATGTTTTTTGCACCATTATCCCACACATAATAGCCATTTCCATGTACATTCTTTTGTATACATTAGAAAAATCAAAGGTTCTTATGGAATGTAGTATATTTTCTCCTGAGCTGCACTTAGTACTTCACCTTGTGGGGCTTGCTGGAACTCACATTTAGTTAAAGGTATCGAAGTCAAAACCAATCAGTGATGGGTGTTTTGAGAACATTCAACATTGTCTGGTAAGGCATCTGCCTCAGGTAGTGCCCCAGACAGTGACTCAGTCAAAAACTCAACTAGGTTAAATTCATTATATGGGGGTAGAGAGGCTAATGATTTTACTGGAGAGGGCAGTTTAGCAGACAAACATGGAGTAATCTCTCCACGTAAGAGCAGGAGGGCTGGTTCTGTTGGCAGGAATGAGTCAACTGAATTTAGGTGCTCAGTGTCTCTAGCTTCTTATCTACGTATATATCTTCATTTCAAGTTTCAGGATCCCATTTCTTTCCAATCAAGTGCCTCTTGAGGTCAGCAGCTGAGTTGGCTTTGAAGTCTAGCCATTCTCATGCTAAGACTCCAGGGTTGCTTTTCATCAATATGAACTCAGTTACTATAAGAAAAAGAGTTTTCTGTTGACTCACAAGTGGCAGCTTTGAGGTTGTTCAGTGCAGCAGCTGAGCTTTGAGTTTGAAGTCCTGAACTCATCTGTCTCTCTCCCCAGTTTGGCTAGCAAAAGTAGAACCAACCAATCAGCATCCTTATACTTATCATTAAGATAAAATTGTGGAAAGGTATCACAGATTCAAATGATCTCAAGCCTCACCTTTCATCAATACCTGATCTGTTGGTGGTGATACTTTGCATATGTGTATAGCCACATCATTCCGTGGATTCGCAGTACACTCTTTACCACTGGAAACAGAGTCACCAACATCTTTAGACTTACCAGACTTAAGAACCAATTTAGAAAACTCATCCTTATAATCTTGTTTCTGTAGAACTTCTCTAAGTACCAAATGTCTTAGTCTGGGTTCTCCATAGAAGAAAAACTAGTAAGGTGCATCAATATATACAAAGACTTATATCAAGGAAATGGCTCATGTGTTTGTACAAGCTGGAATATCCAGAGGTCGTGTGTCGAGGCAGAGATTTCTCCTGATTCGTGTAGCCTAAAGGGCTGGTGAACCCAAGATCACCAGTTCAGGGAACAGGGCTCTTACTTTCAGGATGCAAAAGTCAATGAATTCAAAGGTTGGCAGCCAAGACAATGGGTAAGCTGTTAGATCAAGTTCCAGGAACCAGAGGTCTGTAGAATAGGAGCCAGGTGAAGGATCCAGAGCCTGCAAAAGCCCGCAAGCCTTGCCAGAAAGTCCACTTATATTTGATACAGGCCACATGCTCGGGGAAACTCTTTTTCAACTGACTGACTACTCACAGCAGATCCCACCATGCAAGTGATCACATGATATGAAATCTCATTATGGAAGCGATTACAACATCATACAACTGTCAAACCACTGAGAATCATTGCCCACATGAGCTGACTCACAGTCTTATCTATCACAGAGGGTTTTGTCTCCTCAAGGCCATGTATCGTAGGTAGCAGAGAAGAAACTCGGAGTCATGTCTGTTTGGCTCATTGATGTCTAAGAACATGGTTAACAAACAGCTCTCCAGAAAACAAAAGCCCTGATTATTGACATCTACTTGTTCCCATGGTGTAAATACTCCCACTACGCCCATTATGGCCAATTTTAATTTGTCAATGGACTATCATCTGGCTTATAATAACATCAACTGACTTACAATGTAATATCAGCGGGCTCTCATAACTCCTAAAAAAATTCATAATTGGCTCTTGCAAGTTGGCTTCAGCACACAACTGTTTTGACTGCAACTAAGTTATGGCTGCCAGCTTCCTGTCTCAGTGGCTGAGGATCCCACCAAGAGCTACAGGGCAATCACCCTCTGTAACCTCTGGCTTTGGCAACCTGTCTACACCAGACTACTTTGCAGCTGGTGGTATTACTGACAAATCCACTAACAAAGAATGTTCTTCCTTCCCCAAAGGCCAGCCACCCACTTATGCTTCTAAACATGAATTAAGTAGAGAATTTTCGAAAAACAGCCACAAAAATATTCTATTCTTTTGATTTTACCTTCTTAAAAAACAAACAAATACACAAGCAAACAAAGAAAACAAAAACAATTCCTAGCTGAGGATTATCAGGGAGGACTTTTGTGAGCTGTACCATTGTTTTGTGATGGGAATGGCCATTCAGAAATTGTGTTCGTGTTCGAATCACGATGTTAGTTTGTGAATCTGTTTATCTTTAGTGTCTTCAGGCAGAAAAAAAATGTTTAGGAAACTTCACTGAGTCCCTCAAGTTTTCTTGGGATTGTCTGGGATGACTTGGAATGCTAGCAGAATCCACACAAGATGATTAGAGGGGAAATTGTCTGCACTCTTAAAAGCTCTCACGTTATTTTCTCCCTTGGGAGGCTGCTCAAGAACATGTTGTATTGGGAGTGCAAAGCCTCTAGGTCTGTGGAATCACTTCTCTGTTACTTGGGATTTTTCAGAGCCAGAAATGCTATCCAAGCTTCATCTCTGTGACTGAGGAAAATTGCATCAGCTGCTCACAGGGTAGCAGACCTCAGTATGACATCTATTTAAGCAATGCCCTTGTTGGCAGACATTGGAACATTAATACTGGATAGATCCGACTTGACGGCACTTGGCTTTATATGGCTGGGTGGCTGAGTATGTGAGAGCCTGGTTGACTCTCTCTGGCTTACTAGCAAAAGTTTCGTAAAGTATTTGAGAAATGGCCATGTCAGAATAACATGACTGTCAGGAAGAAAGTGGCTCTATTTATGTATACATATGTCTATACCACTTGGTATGTGTCCGAAACAAACAAACACCCTAATCCATTGCCACTGAGTTGATTCTGACTCATAGAAGTCCAATAGGACAGAGGAGAACTGATCTATAGAGCTTCTAAGGAGTACTTGGTGGATTTGAACTACCGATCTTTTGGTTGGCCGCTATAGTGCTTTGCTTCTACGCCACGAGGGTTTCCAGTGTGTGTCCAGTATAGATAAAAATACATGCTACCTTGAAGCAAAGAAGATGGACATGAAGCAGAGTTTTCAGCTTAAGGTCAAGAGATCTTATTCTTGCCCCTAGTTCTCTACTATCTAACTCTGTGCCCTGGAGTTATTACTTAGCTTTCCTTCTCCATTATTGACTTGTATACAGTTGAGGGAATTTGACATGTATCAAGTTATTGCCTTCTTTTTTAAAATTCCTATATTTCAAGAGATAGAATGAAGCAATCTTTTATTCCCCAGGGTGGCTTAGACCAGAAACAGTTCAAAGGAAACAAACAATATATTCCAGTGATGTTTTTTAAGTCATTACTTTTATATTTAAGAAAAAGACCTATTTTTTTTCTTTTTTCTTTGACCACAGCTGTATCTACATACATCTGGATAAAAGCAGGGGAAAAGAATGCCAGTCATCAGATGACTCTAAGTATTTGTATCTGTCATCCTACTGTCCAAACACCTGGGTGATTTCATTAACACTCACTTTTAGCCAGGTGTTTTAGAACCACGGAGATAGAGCCTAGATAAAAATCAGATGCTCCGTAATCCACATGGCCAAATGAGATACAATAAGAGGTAAAAAAAACAAAGAACATAAACAAATTTTGAGCATCTACTACCTGCCAAACACTTTTACTTACACTTTGATGTATAATCCTCATAAAAACTCCATGAGGTGTTATCCCAATTCGCAGATATGGAAACTGAGGCTCAGGTAGTTTATATTCTTTGTCACTGGTACTTATCAGAAGAAGTATAAAGGATGGAATCTAAATCTTGTTATTATGGAGAGAACTATTAGAAATGAGTGCAGTGAAGTTACAGGCAATGACATTTAAGAGCTGAAGAAGACAGAATTTCTATATAAATAAAACAAACATAAATGTAACTATCTATAGAAACAGACACAACTCTTGCCAGTGTTGTTCATTTTGAAGACTTTTTAATCCAAGCTTGCTGTAGGTTCTTGGAATAAGTAAGAAGACGAACCCAGGAGAATGGGTTGCTGTTGCGTAGCTCTGTTGTGTCATACACTTATTTGGCTTTGACCATAACATAAAACTGAATGCAATTGTCTCAATAATTGTTTTACCTCCTTTGAGTTAGGAATTTGGGATAAGTTTGTAGAAATAATGCATTGCATTATACAAATTTATGCAAAACAGCATGCAAATCTATGAGTGATGATTTACTGTGGGGAGATTCTGAAGACTGAATTTTATAATTCTTTATAAATAGCCCTAGGGGTAAACTTCCCTTTGTACACAGCAGAAGGCAAATTGGCTGATCGTAAGGTTCTTAACAATGGCTTGATCTTTGGGGAAACAATGAATCAGATTCTTGTGTATGCCAAGAAACCAAAAATTCCTGAGCCCCCGTGGAAAGGGAATCCAGTATACCTCCTAGAAGACTCTGCTGTGCTCTAAAGTGGAATTGATGACTCAGAGCCCATGGTTGCTTGTTCAGATCAGAAAGCCTCTGCTAAGAGCAGAGCTGATTAACCTCTGACAGATCTGTCAAAAGCCAAGATACTCTACTCTTGACCAGACAGTAAGCACAGGAGAAGAGAGTACCCACTGGAGAAAAGGTAAATCCTTGGGTCTTGGAGATGATCATGAAGATATACAAAGGGTGGTCTGGTCACAATTTTGAAATATTCTCGTTACTGAGCTGCAGGTTAGATTTCTGGGAAGAATATTCATTTTCTCAATACATTTAAAGTTAAAAATTTACAGAGTAAGGAAATGAGGATGAAGAAGGGTGGGAGAAAGATGAGTGTATAAATGTCCATTCCAGAAAATGAGTGAAGGAGTTGGGATAATGATGTTGTTGAAGGTTTTCAGAGAAGGAAATGAATCATAAAAGAATTTGGAATGCTTTCTGTATGCTGAAATAGAAAGAAACTGAATGTCTTAAATAAGATCTTGGAGAAAAGTTTTGTGCAATTATATTACTTAATTGTCAGAATAACTGCTCAATTTAACCAAAATTCAAAACGGAATAATCTCTGTAGAAAACTTAAAATACATATATTAGCAAGCATTTAACGTACAGCTGAAGACTATGGAGGCAAATTATGTGTCTATACAGCTACACAGTTTTTGACCTAGCTCTAGTGAGCAGCAGATGCTGAAAACCTTCAACTTTTAAGTTCAGCCATAGCTTGACCCAGTTCACACCAAATCTGAGTGTCATTTTAGAGGTCTCTTTCTCCTCTACTTGGTGGACTCTTCAGTCACTCTTACTTCTCTACCATCAGCATATGCCTGGAGTGGTCCTTCGTAATAAAAATGGCTGAAACACAAAAGCACTAAGTTTGTGGCAGGTATTTGGGGTAAGTACTTTAGGTACATTATCTCATTTAAATCTCACAACAAGCTCTAAGATATATATTACTGTTTCTTTTACAGATGAATAAAGTGAGACACCAAGAAGTTAATGTAACTTGTTCCAGGATACCTGGGACAAAACTCATGCTAATCACAACCACATAGGACTGCCCACATGGCTGCACATGCCAGGCCACTTCATACACACTCAAATTCTCCTAGCTATTTCCTGATCATTCCACCAAAGCATTTGAAATTGAACCCTGATCTAGGTCTCCTATCATCAGGATCTGTATACTTGTTATATCACTTATAAATCCATTGTTGTTGGGTCAATTCCAACTCATAGTAACCCTGTGGAACAGAATACAACTTTCCTGTAGAAATTTCAAGGCTGTAAATCTTCGAAAGCAGACTATCACATGTTTCTTTTTTGGAGCTGTTGGTCTATCAAAGCACCGACCTTTTGGTTAGCAGCTGAGCACTGAAACACTGTGACGTCAGGGCTCCCTGTCCCTTAAAACATCTCCCAGGTCAGCCTCCTGTAATCCACCTGAATGTGCATACCCGACCTTAGCTTCAACATTGAGCCCCTTAGATATAGAACCAAGAGAATGATGCCAGAATTCCTTATTCCCCCTTGGAATTGTAATTTGTATTGTTGCCATCTTGCATGAAGTGTATTTGTTCTCTTTGCTTTTAGTCCTACTATTTCTTGACAACTAATTCCCCGTTCCCCAGTGAACACAAGTTATGACCAAGCAGGTCTAAAGACTGAGATCATAAATGCACAGTTTGCATGAAAACTAAAATAACAAAATGTTTATTCATTCCTCACATCCGTGATACAGTGCACCCACTTCATCTTAAGAAAGCAGTTAACTATCAAGGTCATCTTACATCTTTCTTGATCCAGACCTTCAAATTTTAAGTCCCTTCTCTATGCAGTTTCCAAGATCTAAGACACACTATTAGAAGCAAAGGAGATAAGATACTTTGAAAAACAGAAATACAGATACAGAAACACATAAATCTCTATTTTAAAGTCCTAAATCTAAAAATAGAAAATTCAAATGATATTAAAGGATACTGGCCAGAATAATCAACAAAAATGTTCTAAAAGAATGGAATTGTAAATATAATTGAAATTCTTCTAACCTTTTGATTGTAACTGCGTGAGCAAATCAGCCTTGCTGATACATAAAAGCAAGTATATATCCATCATCATGTGTCTGCAAGTTTGTTGTCTGTGTTCGCCTGTATGTCATTATGATGCTGGAAGCGAACCCCTAGTACTTCAAATTCCATCAGGGTCACACTTGGTAGACCATTTTCAGACTAAGACAGACTAGGAAGAAGGAACTGGCAGTCTACTTCTTAAAAAAATGGCTAGATAAAACATTATGAATAGCAGCAGGCTTTTGTCTGATACAGTGCCAGAAGAACCGCCTCTGCAAAGTAGAGCCAATCTTAATGACGTGCATCGAGTAAAGCTTTAGGGACCTTCATTTGCTAATGTGCCACAACTCAAAATGGAAAGAAACAGCTGCAAATATCCATTAATAATCACAATATGGACTGTACAAAGTAACAATCTAGGAGAACTGGAAGTTGTCAAAAATGAAAAAGATCAATATCCTAAGAATTAGTGAGCTAAAATGGACTTGTATTGGCCATTTTGAATAGGGAAATACTACGCAAGATGCAAGGAATAACAAATTCAAGAAGAATGTCATAGTATTTGTTGTCAAGATGAACATTTCAAGATTTATCCCAAAGCACTAGCTGTCAATGATAGGATAATATTCACACTGCTACAAAGAATATCAGTTAACATGATTGTCTTAGTCATCTAGTGCTGCTCTAACAGAAATACCACAAATCGGTGACTTTAACAAAGAGATAGTTATTTCCTCACAGTCTAGTATGCTGGAAGTCCAATTTCAAAATGTCACCTCCAGGGAAAGGCTTTCTCTGTCATCTCTGGAGGAAATTCCTTGCCATCAGTCTTCACCTGGACCAGGAGCTTCTCCAAGCAGATATGGCAGATCCAAAGCACACCTTCTGCTCCCGGTACTATTTTTTTGGTGGTTTAAAGTCCGCATGTCTCTCTACTCACCTCTCTCTCTTATATCTCAAAACAGACTGGCTTAAAATATAATTTTACCTTGTAGGCCTCATCAATACAACTGCTGCTAATCTGGTTAATTAAATCATAGTGATAGAATTTATAACATATAGGAAAAAATCACATCAAATAGTAAAATGGTGAATAATCACACAATACTGGGAATCACGCCCAGTCAAACTGATGCACACATTTTGTGGGGACATATAAATCAATCCGTGACAACAAATATTATTCAAATTTGTATACCAAATATTACTGCCAAAGATGAAGAAGTTGAAGACTTTTACCAACTTCTTCAGTCTGAAATTGATTAAACATGAAATGAAGACACATTGATAATTACTAGTGATTAGAATGGAAAAGTTGGAAACAAAGTAGAAAGATTTGTAACTGGAAAATGTGGTCTTAGTGATAGAAATGAGGCTGGAGATCACATGATAGAAATTTATAAGGCCAAGGACTTCTTCACTGCAAATACCTAAAACACATAAATGGTAACTAGACATTTGGACTTCATCAGATGGAAAATACAGGAAGCAAATTGACTACATCTGTGGAAAGAAGCAATGGAGAAAGTCAGTATTATCAGTCAGAACAAAGGCTGGGGGCCAACTGCAAAGCAGACCGTGAATTTCTCATATGCGAGTTCAAGTCGAAACAGATGAAAATTAAAACAAATCCATGAGAGGCAGGGCCAAGACAACAGTGTAGTCAAACATTTCCTGTGGTCCATCTTACAACCAAAATCAGAAAAAAACAAGTGAAATGATTATATATGACACCCTAGGAACCCTGAACATTAAAGACAAAGTTGAGGAGTCAGAATAAATGGCAAGAGGAGGGAGAGACAGTTGAGAAGTGACGGTTCGCCAGACCCGCCCCGGCCAGCACTCTGCAGTCTAGATCTGCTGGCGCATTGGAGATAGGCAAGCAGTAGCACTAGGGACACATTTTCTGCACTGAGAGAAACAGAGCAAGAGTCTACACAAGCCTGCAGAACTAGGGGAAAGCAGCTCCGGATTTTTTTTTTTTAATTTTTATTTAACATGACTGAGTGAAAATGTACATTCACGTATAAATTTACATGCCCACCTATATGCCGCTTCCATTGCTCTACCTGTCCAGTGACTGCGCACTATTCCTCTCTGCTCCATACATGTCTCATCCTCCCAACAGCCTCCTTTCCCCTCCTCTCCATCCACTCCCCTTCCTCCAGCCAGAGGTCAGCAAGATGATATCCTATAGATGTATAGAACCATAAAGTGCTTCCAATATATGGTCACTCTGCATTGGCAAGTCCAATCCATTCCTGTCCAAAGAGTGGACCTTTGTTATAATTTATGGGAAAGGGCAGCATCAGGGCCGGGGGCTATGCTCTCAGAGGAACCCCCAAACCGCTGGACCATCAATTGAGGTCTTTCAGTGGAGATCTCATGATACACCCTTTTTTATTCTTGTGTTGCCAGTGAGACTGTGAGCTCCATTGTGGCTATCGCTGGTGGTGGCTGGGCACCATCCAGTTCTTCCGGTCCCAAGTCGATGTAGGCACCCACTCTTGTGGGTCTCTCTGTCTTCTCGGTTGTCTTTACCGCATGTCATTGTGGTCCTCGGTGAGCATCCGTTCCTGCTGAGTTGGGACCATTTGCTGTGTCCTCGGGTGGCAGCTTGGCAGCTTTTAAGACCTCAGATGCCACTCACCAATGTGGGGTGCAGAGAGCTCTCTTAGCAAAACGCTAGTTGTGCCAAATTGGCCTGGAATTCGCCTAAGAGCATGGTCTCCCGCCCCCCGCCCCAGCTACTCTATCTTTGCAGTATTGAATTAAGATGGAAGGAGTACTCAAGTTATGCTGAAGTCCACTTAATGTTGTTCTTGTTTCTAATGTGTGCTATCACCGCTTTCTCCCAACCAGATTTCTAGCAACTATCTAAACTAAACCCTCCCCCCCTCACCCTCCCTCCCTCCCCTCCCTTGCAGCTGTCAAAGAGTCTTTTCTTCTATACACAAGTCTGTTTTTGAGATCTTATCATAGAGGTCTCATACAGTATTTGTCCTTTTGTCGCTGACTACTTTCACTCAACATAATGTCTTCCAGTTGAAACCAGGTTAGGAGATGTTTCCTGGAATCATTATTCTTTATCATTGCGTAGTGCTCCATTGAGTATATGTACCATAGTTTACCTATCCATTCTCCTATTGTTGGGCATCTGAGTTGATTCCACCTTTTTGCTATCGTGGACTGTGCTGCGACAAACATTCTGGTGCATGTGTCCGTTGGTGTGAAAGGCCTTGATTCTGTAGGATATATTCCAAGTAGTGGAATTACTGGGTCAAATGGTATATCGATACCCATTTTTTTTAAGGAAGCGCCAGATTGCCTTCCAAAGAGGCTGGACCATTTTGCAACCCCACCAACAGTGTAGGAGCGTTCCACTTTCTCCACAGCCTCTCCAGCATTTGTTGTTTTGTGTTTTCTGGATCGTGGCCAATCTTGTTGGGGTGAGATGGTATCTCATTGTTGTCTTGATTTGAATTTCTTTAATAGCTAAAGATCGTGAACATGTCCGCATGTGTTTTTTGGCTGCCTGGATCTCCTCTTTAGTGAAGTGTCTGTCCATCTCCTTTGCCCATTGCTTAATTGGATGGTTTATCTTCTTACTGATATTTTGTAGTATCTTATAGATTATGGAGATCAGGCATCGGTCTGACATAGAGTTGCCAAATGTTTTTTCCCATTCTGTGGGTGTTCTTTTAATTCTATTAATAAAGTCTTTAGATGAGCAGAAGTGTTTGATTCTTAATAGTTCCCATTTATCTATTTTCTCTTCTGTTGATTGAGGTTTCTTTGACAGATTTTGGAGTCTGTCCTCATTGTGTATGAAAACTTCCATTCTTCTTCCTACCTTTTCTTGGATGAGCTTTATCGTTTTAGGTTTGATATTTAGGTCTTTTATCCAGTTGGAGTTGGTTTTTGTATAAGTTGTAAGATATGGATCTTGATTCAGTTTATTGCAGATGGATAACCAATTTTGCCAGTACAATTTGTTGAAGATACTGTTTTTACCCCTGTTTAATGTCTTAGGGCCTTTGTTGAATATCAGCTGATCATAGACAGATGATGTCATCTCTGGGGTCTCAATTCTGTTCCATTGATCGATCTGTCTGTTCTTGTACCAGTACCAGGCTGTTTTGACCACTGTGGCAGTGTAGTATGTTCTAAGGTCAGGTAATGAGAGGCCTCCCAGTGTGTTCTTCTTCTTTAGTAGTACCTTACTTATCCGGGGCTTCTTCCCTTTCCAAACAAAATTGGTGATTTGTTTCTCCATCTCATTAAAAAATGATGCTGGAACTTGTATTGGGATTGCATTATATAAATAAATTGTTTTGGGTAAAATAGACATTTTCACAATGTTACGTCTTCCTATCCATGAGCAGGGTAGATTTTTCCATTTATCTAAGTCTCTCTTAGTTTCTTGTAGTAAGGGCTTGTAGTTCTCTTTGTAAAGGTCTGTTGTTTCTCTGGTTAGATTAATTCCTAGGTACTTTATCTTTTTAGGGGCTATCGTAAATGGTATTGATTTGATCATTTCCTGCTTAACAGTCTCGTTGGTATAAAGGAATCCTACTGATTTACTTATGTTTATCTTGTATCCTGAGACTTTGCTGAACTCTTCTATCAGTCTGAGTAGCTTACTTATAGATTCCTTGGGGTTCTCTGCATATACAATCATATCATCTGCGAACAGGGAGATTTTAACTTCCACTTTGCCAATGCAGATGCCCTTTATTTATTTGTCTTGTCTAATTGCTCTGGCTAGAACTTCTAGCACAATGTTGAATAGGAGAGGTGAGAGTGGGCATCCTTGTCTAGTTCCTGATCTCAAGGAAAAGTCTTTCAGTCTCTCTCCATTCAAGATGATGTGGGCAATTGGCTTTGTATAAATGGCCCTTATTGTGTTGAGGAATTTGCCATCTATGCCCATTTTGCTAAGAGTTTTTAGCATGAATGGGTGTTGGACTTTATCAAATGCCTTTTGTGCATCAATGGACAAAATCAGGTGATCCTTGTCTTTTGTGTTATTTATGTGGTTAATCACATTAATTGTTTTCCTGATGTTGAACCAGCCTTGCATCCCTGGTATGAATCTCACTTGGTCATGATGGATTATTTTCTTGATATGTTGTTGTATTGTGTTGGCAAGAATTTTGTTGAAGATTTTTGCATCTAGGTTCATGAGTGATATCAGTCTGTAGTTCTCTGTCTTTTCTGGATCTTTCCCTGGCTTACGTATCAGGGTTATGCTGGCTTCATAGAATGAGTTTGGGAGTACACCATCCCTTTCTATACTGTGAAATGGTCTCAGTAGTATTGGGGATAACTCTTGTCTAAATGCTTGGTAGAATTCTGCTGTGAAGCCATCTGGGCCCGGACTTTTTTTGGTTGGCAGTGTTGTGATGACCTTTTCAAGCTCGTCCTTTGTGATGGGTTTATTAAGTTGTTCTGCTTCACGTTGTGATAATTTGGGTAGGTGGTATGAGTCAAGGAATTGGTCCATTTCCCCTAGGTTTTCAAATTTGTTAGAGTACAGTCTTTCATAGTATTCTGTTATGATATTTTTGATTTCTGTTTCATCTGTGGTAACAACTCCCCTCTCATTTCTAATTTGGGTTATTTGTTTCCTTTCCTGCTTTTCTTTAGTAAGTTTCGCCAGTGGTTTATCAATTTTGTTGATCTTTTCAAAAAAACCAGCTTTTGGTCTTTTCAATTTTTTCAATTGTTTTTCTATTCTCTAATTCATTTAGCTCTGCTCTAATCTTTATGATCTCCTTTCTTCTGGTGCCCGAGGGGTTCCTCTGTTGTTCTGCTTCTACTTGTTCAAGCTGTAGAGTTAGTTCCTTGATTTGGTTTCTTTCTTCCTTCCAGATGTGTGCATTTATGGAGATAAACAGACCTCTGGGCACTGCTTTGGCTGTATCCCATAGGTTCTGGTAAGAAGTGTTTCGTTCTCATTGGAATCCATAAATTTCTTTAATTCATCCTTGATTTCCTCTATAACCCATGCTTTTTTGAGCAAGATGTTGTTCAGTTTCCAAGAGTTCCACTTTCTATCTGTGTTTTTTCTGCTACTGATTTCAACTTTTATGGCTTTATGATCTGAGAAGATGCTTTGCAGTAATTCAATGATATGGATTTTGTTGAGCATTGCATTATGGCCTATCACATGGTCAATTCTGGAGAATGTTCCATGTGCACTGGAGAAGAAGGTGTAGTTGTCTGCTGATGGGTGGAAAGTTCTGTATATATCGATGAGGTTTAGTTGGTTAATTGTGTCAGTGAGGTCTTCTGTATCTTTACTGAGCTTTTTTCTAAATGATCTGTCTAGTAATGAGAGTGGAGTGTTAAAGTCTCCCATTATTATTGTGGAGTCATCTAACTCTCTTTTGAGCGTAGTCAGTGTTTCTTCAACATATTTAGGTGCTCTGACATTAGGTGCATAAATATTTAATATAGTTAAGTTTTGCTTGTGTACTGAACCTTTCAGCAATAAATAGTGTCCATCTTTGTCCACGATGGTGGATTTGACATTAAAATTGATTTTGTCTGAGATTAGAATTGCCACCCCTGCTCTTGTTTGTTCATTGTTAGCTTGATATATATTCTTCCATCCTTTAATTTTCAGTTTGTTCCTGTCTTTAGGTCTCAAGTGAGTTTCTTGTAGACAACATATGGATGGGTTGTGTCTTTTGATCCAAGATGACACTCTGTGTCTCTTTACTGGAGCATTCAGTCCATTCACATTCAATGTAATTATTGATAGGTATGTGTTCATTGCTGCCATTGTGATATGTTTATTTTTACGTTGATGTTTTCTCTGTTGTTCTTATTAGTCTGTTCTGGGACACTCTTTTTTGTGAGTTGATTTTTCACCTTTTTCAGAGCTGGTTTTATAGTTGTTGAGACTCGTGTGTTAGATTTCTTGAAATGGTATGATACATCTTTGTTGTGCTTTACAACTGCCCCTATGAACCCCCTTAATAAACTATTTTTAAACCCAATTTTAATTACTACCAGTCTTGTCATCTTCCTCTCCATCTGGAAGGACTATAACAACTGTAGTACATCCCTCTTTTTATTATGATGACGCCATAGTTTTCATGATGATCACTGGATTGCTTCTTTCCATCTCAAAGCTGTGATTTACTTTGGAGCCTTCCCTAAATGAGTAGAGTATTGAGTAGTGTGTCGTTCTAAAATATAAAGTTAGTGGTTTTGTTCTTCTAAGCCAAAGCCAAGAACTTCTTTCAGTGTTTCTTGTAGTTTGGGTTTAGTTTTTACAAAGTCTCTGAGTTTCTGTTTATCTGGGAATGTCTTAATTTCATTTTTGTATTTGAAAGATAGTTTTGCAGGATATATAATTCTTGGTTGGAAGTTCGTCTCCTTCAAGACTTTGAATGTGTCGTGCCACTGTCTCCGTGCCAGCATGGTTTCTGCTGAGAAATCTGACAAGAGCCTACAGGGTTTCCCTCTGAATGTTAGCTTTGCCTTGAGTCTTGCTGCCTTTAAGAGTTGCTGCTTGTGTTTCATTTTGTTAAGCTTGATTATAATATGTCTTGGAGTCTTTCTTTTGAGGTCTATATTGCATGGCGTACGATATGCATCTGAGATGTCTGTATTTTCTTCCTTCATGGTTTCTGGGAAGTTTTCTTTCAGCAGCTCAGCAACAATACTGTCTGTGTTCTCAGATGTCTCACCCTGTTCAGGGACTCCAATTAATCGGAGGTTGTTCCTCTTAATAGAGTCCCGCATGCTTCTTAATGTTTCTTCATTTTTCTTGTTTCTTTTTTCTGATTTCTGCTCATAGATGCTGGCATCAGTAGCTCTGTCTTCCAAGTCAGAAATTCTTTTTTCCATTTGTTCCATTCTGTTTTCTTGGCTTTGCATGGAAGTTTCTATGTCTTTGATTTTCTTCTTGATCTGTTGGATTTCAGAGTACTGGTATTCCATCAGATCGAACAACTTGCTTAATTTTTCATTTTGTTCTGCTGCATTTTGCATAAGGTCTAGAAGGGTTCTGTATATAATCAATTTGTATTCACTTCCTGATGCTTTCATAAAAGTTTCTTCATCTGGAAAACTCCTTGGTTGCTTTGTTTGGGAGCCTTCTGAAGCCATGAGTGATTGCTTGTATGCCAGAATTGTCTGTTACTTTTTGGGTCCCATGTCAGTATATAGAGGCTGGAAGAGGTACTGTGAGGATGGATTGCAAATGTTTCTCAAGGCTGTCTTCAAATGTAAAGCAAAAGGTATCTGACCAGTTCACAAGTCAGTTAGGTTTTCAGGTGTAGAGGTTCCTCTTATCATCTGACAAAGTAAGCACCACTATATCCAACCCCAGATGATAACAAACTAGTTCAGAATACAGCAATGCTACTGCCCTGTTGGCCTCTGCTGACAGGGCCTAGCCTTAACCAACACTGCATCGAGTACTGCTTTTGTGATAGAAAAGTGCTGTAGTGTGGGCAGGCTCTGGCTCCCAAGCTAAGAATTAGGTCTAGTTGTGGCCACCGTATCCAAGATCGCGTCCTCCACTCAGGCAGCAGACAGAGGGGTTAAAGGTGCCAAGAGGTAGTGATTCCTCTGCTTCTGTTGCATTCCATCGGCATATCCATCTGCATTCCATCTGCATATCCATCTGCAAAAAAATTAAACAAGATCCATACCTTATACTATATATAAAACAAACTCAAAATATATCCAAGACCTAAATATAAAATATAAACCAATAAAGATCATGAAAGAAAAGTTAGGTCAACTGGCATAAGAAGCTTTACTAAAAAAAAGTTCTGAATCTTACTTTCATGAGTGGTCTCTGAGGTTTTTAAAGCTACCGTCCTGGAGTAAAGGAGAATGAAGAACATCAAAGACACAAGGAATATATTAGCCCAAGAGACAAAAGGGCCACATAAATCAGAGTGTCCATCAGCTTGACACCCAAAGAAATAAATGGTGCCTGGTTACCACCAATGATTGACCTGACAAAGAACATTACAGAGAGTCTCTGAGGTGCCAGGGAAAAGTTTGCTGTGTAACTCAAATTCACATAGAAAGACCAGACTTGACAGTTTGGCTGAAATGAGAGGAACCCCCAAAGACATGGCTCTTTACCTTTCTATTAACCCAGAACAAAACTATTCCTGAAGCTGACTCTTCAGACAAAGAGGCTGAACTATTAAATATAAAATAACATTCACAAAGAGTGTGTTTCTAAGTTCAATAAATACACAACACTAAGTAAGCAGCTCCTATGTGGAGCCAGGATGAGAAGGAAGGAGGAGATAAAAGCTGTATGAATGGTCTCAGGAAACCCAGAGTGGAAAGAGGGAGTGTGCTATCATGTAAGGATCACAGTTAGGGTCATATGTCAATATGTGTATAAGTTCCCATATAAGAAGTTAACTTGAGTTGCGAACTTTCACCTGAAGAACAATAATAATGAGAACAAGTCCATGAAAGCCAAAGTATGTCCTTGGGTGTGTCCCACTTGAAATTAGAGACCATCACCAGAGTAGGTGTGACACATTGAACCCTGGTGATGGAAGAAAGACAAGATGTGTTGTGGAATGATATCAGGGACATCATACATGAAGAAAGCAGAAGGTCATTTAGAAGACAAGAAAGAAAATATCGAAATGATATCAATAGAGCCTCTGAAACTTGTTCTTGCAAGTAGAGTAGTAGTTAAAGTGAATGGAAGAAATAATGAAGTAAAAGAGCTGGCCAGAAAATTTCAAAGAGCAGCTCAAGAAGAAATAGTAAAGCATCATAATAAAACGTGCAAAGACCTGAAATTAGAAAATCAAAACAGAAGAACACAGTAACCACATCTCAAGGTGAATAAACTGGAAAAAAAATTTACAAATCCAGTTGCTCTATTGAAAGATTTTATGGACAAAATATTGAACAATGTGGGAAGCATCAAGAGAAAATACAAAGAGTACACAGAATCACTGTCCCCCAAATAACTGGTCAGCAGTCAAACACTTCAGGAGGAAGCAAATGATCAAGAACAGATACTGAAGAAAGAAAGCCAAGCAGCACTGAAGACACTGGAGAAAAACAAGGGCTCAGGAATTGAGTGAGTAACAATTGAGATGTTTCAACAAATAGATGCAGTGCTGTAAATACTTGCTAGCTAGTTGGCCAACCAACTGGAAGAGATCTATGCTTGTGCCCATTCCAAAGAAAGGTGACCCAATAGAATGTGGAAAGTATCAAGCAGGATCATTAATATCACATGCAAGTAAAATTTTGCTGAGGATCATTCAAATAAGTTTGTGGCAGTATACCAACAGGGACCTGCCAGAAATTCAAGCCAGATTAAGAGGAATTGGAATGAGCTATTATTATCAATGCCAGATGGATCTTTGCTGAAAGCAGAGAATGCCACAAAGATGTTTACCTGTTTTTGATTGACTAAACAAAAGCACTCAGCTTTGTGGATCATAAGAAGTTATGGATGACGTTATGAAGAATGGAAATCAAGCACTAAATAGAGCTCTTGAGGAACCTGTACAAAGAACAAAACACAGTTGTCCAAAGAGAACAAGGGAACACTGTGTGGTTTAAAATCAGGAATGGTATGCATTAGAGTTGTGTCCTTTCACTGTACTTACTGAATGTGTGTTCAGAGCAAATCTGTGAAGCTGAACTATATGAGGAAAAACAGAGCATCAAGATTGGAGGACGATTCATTAAAACGCTTTGAAGAGGTCTTTTGCTGTGGATTTCTCCAGTGCAACACATCATTAAATGAAATCCTTCACAAGCTCAATCTTTTTTCCTTGTATTACGATGTTGCTTAAGGATCCATTTGTGAGGATTTTTGTTTGCTTTATGTTGAGATGTAGTTCGTACTGTAGGCTGTGGTCTTTGATCTTCCTCAGTAAGTGTTTTCAAGTCCTCTTTAGTCTGAGCAAGGAAGGATGTGTTATCTGCATAATGCAGGTTGTCAATGGGTCCTCCTCCAAGCCTGATGTCCTGTTCTTCTTCAAATAGTCTAGCTTCTCAGATTTTTTGGCATACAGATTGGATACTAGGAAAGAATGCAGCAACAGTGTATAGACAGCAGTCAGTGGGTAGCACAAAGGATTAAATGTTTGACTAACTGAAAGGTAGGCACTTCAAACCTACCCAGAGACTCCCCAGTAAAAAATGAATGATCATCTGCTTCTTCAAAGATTACAGCCGTGAAAACCACAAGGAGTGCACATGAGTGAGAACTGACTTGATGACAACTATCAATAACTATCAAAATAGATATATTTATGTCTATGTATATATGTAGATAGATAAATAGAAGTGTATTCATTCACACAACACACACACATGCAAAAATTAGTTTTCCAAAAACTTTATTCAAGTACAACAGTCATACAGAAAACTGCACAAATCGAAAAAGTGAAGATTCCTCGTAACTAACATCCAGATCAAGAAACAGCCCATTTTTTTCAGCACCACAGAAGCCTCCTCATGTACTTTTCCAGTTACTCCCCCTTTCATGTCATCCAAGGATAATCCTTCTCCTGACCTAATCAGGGAAACCCTGGTGGCATAGTGGGTTAAGTGCTACGGCTGCTAACCAACAGTTTGGCAGTTCAAATCCACCAGGTGCTCCTTGGAAACTCTGTGGGGCAATTCTACTCTGACCTCTAGGGTCACTATGAGTCAAACCCAACTCAGCAGCAGTGGGTTTGGCCAAATAAGAATGTAATAGATTGGTTTCTACTGCTTTCTAACTTTACATAAGTATAATAAGGCAGCATGTACTTTTCTGTAATTAGCTTTTCTTCACTCAAAATTGTTGTTGTGTTGTTAGGAGCTGTTGAGTTGGTTCCAACTCATAGTGACTCTATGGGACAAAGCAGAGCTACCCCATAGAGTTTCCAAGAAGCACCTGGTGGATTTGAACTGCCAATCTTTTTTGTAGCAGTCATAACAATGTCAGAATGCTACTGAAACTCAGCTGTGTTGTTGTAGATCACTGTAATTCATTTAGTATTTTCTGTATCATATTCCATAGGAATATAAACCTGTAGCTATCAAGTTGATTATGACTCATAGTGACTCTACAGGACAGAGCAGACCACCCCATAACGTTTCCTTGCAGTAACTTGTGGATTCCCACTGCCAACTTTTTGGGTAGTAGCTATAGTTCTTGACCACTACACCACCAGCATTTCCTATATATTACTATGTAAGATTTACTTATGCATTCTATTGTAGATGAGTTTCCATTCATTTCAGAATATTACATACACAGTGTACTGCCAAAACAGTGGACAACTCAGTCTTTGGAGGAATAAAACCAGAATGTTCCTTAGAAGCTAGGATGACAAGACTTGAGCTCATGACTTTGGGGGCTTTGCCAAAAAGACAAATCATTAGAAAAACATCATGTTTGGGGAAGTACAGAGCCAATAAAAACAAGAGAAATCTTCTATGAGATGAAATGGCATAAAGCCACACAATGGACTCAAATACACCATCATGAACACAGAGCAAGACTGGATAACATTTCCTTCTGTTATACATAAAGTTGCCATATGTCAGAGTCCAGTGGAAGACATCTGACCCTAACATTGTCATTAAGTGTTTGGATTGATATTTCATTATTATGAGTGCACTCCATACACACTGAATGTTCATGTCTTTGGTGAATGTACATATTATACTCTGTTATTTTCCCCTGTAAAACATGGTCCCATCATTAGTTATCAAATTTCTTCCCATTTGGTTTGGATTATGCGTCCAATTTGATGTGACAATTTTGTTTGGTATCTTAATTCTGAACTCCATGACACTGGTAACCCTTGTCAGTTTGCATTAACTACACATTTTTAAATAAATTTCTTCATTCCTCTGTCAAGTCACTTTGGAACATTAAATATTTTTAAGTCTAGTATAAAATGTCATATTAGCCTGGTTCACTTCCAGCCTTACGAAGAATGTGGGAGGTACTACAATTTGTTACTGCTGCCAAGATACTAGAGCTCTTATGAACAACTCTTTTCCCAGCGTCTATTTCTTGGCTCTCCACTCTCTACCTTGTGTGCATTGTATTCTTAAGCTAATTCAGATTCTTTTTCGAAGAAAAGTAGTTACAACATTATGGTGCATTGATTTTATGTATTACCCCTACTGGGCAAATTTGAATTTTAACAAACTGCTGTTCAAGAAACTCTCCAAAGGAGTAATTCACCATTAGTGGAAATTTCAGACACTGTGATCTGAGTTAACTAGATACTGTGGTGTAGCAGAAACTTCCCAGACATTTCAAATACGTGAGCTTGGTGTGTAAGCTTCATTTACAACCAAACTGGAACTGGTCCACTGAGTATTAGTTTTAAAACAACTCCATACATACTTGAGAATTATTTAATACTTTTGATAAATGACTTCAAATTTGAAGATATCCCATGAATACTTTCTAGGTAAAGGTAGATGGAACCAGTAACTGAAGGAAAAACAGAAGAAAGCAGACTTAAAAATGGGCCTGTGTCTTTCTCACTCTCTGGAGGGTGACTCCTTGCCCTGAGCACCAAGTCTTTCTCTGCTGTATTCCCATCCGCATTTTCATTTGAAGAGGGAAGTCTAGCACAAATCTAAGACTTCAAGCCTGGAAGAGAAGCATCCTGTCTCCAACTATTCTCTTTCCATTTAAAAAAAAAAAAAATCAAACTCATTCCCATCGAGTTGTTTCTGACTCATGGCAACCCCACAGGACAAAGTAGAATTGCCCCACAGAGTTTCCAAGGAGCGCCTAAAGAATTTGAACTACTGACCTTCCGGTTAGTAGGCTTAGTACTTACTGAACCACCGCCAGTGACACCTTCCCAACCCGTATCTGACTAATTGGGTTGTTTCTACCCCAGACAAATACGTTGCTCAACTGTACAATGGAAAATGTTTACTACATTTTTTTTTGAAAAAATTGCCCAAGAGACATGAAGATGAATTAGATTAAAGTGATGGCATACAGAAATCAACTAATCCATTAAGATGTCTTAAAAAAGTTGGCTAAATTTGTGTCTCAATTGATAGACCGCTGTTGGTACAGTGGTTAAGAGCTTGCTGTCTTAGGCTGGGTTCTCTAGGGAAGCAAAACCAGTAACACATATAATATGTATAGAGAAAGATTTGTAATAATGAAACAGCTCGCACAATTGCAGAAGCTGAAATGTCCAAGTCCCAGATTGCAGCACAAGCCTCACACAGCTGCAGAAACTGGTGAACCCTAAAGTTCCAGATCACCGACTGTGTGGGGTGGTGAGTTCCAAGAGGGCAGGCGAGACTGTGAGGTTCCTGCTGATTCACAGAGCTGTGGGTGCTGGCAAACCCAGGAACGGCAAGTCAGGGAACAGGGCTCTTACTCGCAGGCTTTGAGGGTCAGTGAATCCAACAGCTGCTAGTTCAAGTCCCAGGAAGCAGAAGTAAAGAGAAGAGCAGCAGCTGCCGGCAATGTGAGCAGACGGAAGTACGTGGCAGAAGGTGGGGAGATGAAGACTCAGGGTGGGTAGTGAGCCATCACGCCCCACCCCTGCCACTGCCAAAACATTGGTCCAGCAAAGTTGATGCACAGCCTTAACTATCACAACTGCTAACCAAAAGGCAGGTGGTGTGAATTGACCAGCCGCTCCTTTGAAACCCTATGGGGCCGTTCTGCTCTGTCCTACAAGGTAGCCATGATAGGAGCTGACCTGACAGCAGCAGGTTGATTGCTCAGTTGTTTTAAAGGGCTGATGGATTCAAAAGTGGCAATTAACATTTTAGTACTCCAAAAGCAAGGAGTTCAAAGTTTATCAGTCATGTGATTCTTCCCCATGAGTTCAGATGTTTCCTTAGAATCCCTGTTAATAACAGCTCTATAAGTGGCCTAATAGCGGAAGTTGTGATTATTTTTATATGCTATCCAGTTAGTCCTGACTCATGGGAATTCTGTGTGCAACAGAACAAAACACTTCTGGATTCTGGGCCATCCTCACAATTGTTGCTATTTTGAATCCATTGTTGCTGCCACTGTGTCAGTCCATCTCATTAAGGGTCTTCCTCTTTTTCACAACCCTCTACTTTACCAAGCATGATGTCCTTCTCCAGGGGCTGGTCCCATCTAATAACATGTCAGGATTACATGAGACAAAGTCTATCTTTGCTTCAAAGGAATATTCTGACTTTTTTGAGAGTTGTTCATTCTTCTGGCAGTTTATTATGCATTTGCTAATCTTTGCCAACACCATAATTCAAAGCCACTAATTCCTCTTCAGTCCTCATTATTTATTGTTCAGCTTTCACATGTATACAAGATGACTGGAAATATTAAGGCTTGGGTTAGTCACGCTTTAGTCCTCAGGATATAACTTGTTTTTTTTAACACTTTGAGAAGGTTTTTCCAACAAAGTGGCTCCATCCAATCTGTCATTTGATTTCTTGACTACTGCTTAGAAGGGCGTTGATTGTGGAGGCAAGTACAGTGAAATCTTTGACAACTTCAGTCTTCTGCTGTTAATCATGATATTGCTTATTAGCCCATCTGTGAGAATTACTATGCTATTTATGTTATGCAAAATCCGTATTAAAGGCTATAGTCTTTGATCCCCATCAGTAAGTGTTTCAAGTTCTCTTGGTTTTCCCCAAGCCAGGTTGTGTCATCTGAATATCACAGGATGACAGTAAGGCTTCCTCCAATCCTATTGTTGCGTTCATCTTCCTGTAGTCCATCTTCTTGGATTATTTGCTAACCAAAGAGACTGGATAATGGTGGAGAAGTACAACCCCGTTGCGTACCTTTCCTCTTGCCCTGTGTACCCTGCGTCTTGATTCATGTACTGCTTCCACATGGGCACAATTAAGTGTTCTGGAACTCCTGTTCTTTGCAATGTTATCAGTGATTTGTTATGACCCACACAGTTGTATGGTTTTGCATGGTCAGTAAAACTATTGGTCCTCCTTTAAGTACAGTGTCGTGAGTGATAGGATGATATCCGTATACCTACAAAGAATACCAGTTAATAACCCAGAGCCATCCAGTGGGATTCGACTCATGGCAACCCTAGAGGTCAGAGTATAACTTCCCCCTAGAGTATTCAAGGAGTGCCTGGTACATTTGAACTGCTGACCTTTGGTTAGCAGTGGTAGCACTCAAGTGTTATTAAAAGTTATGCACTATCCACTAATGCCACAGGTGAAGAAACTGAAGGTTTTTACCAACTTACTTGATCTGAAATCAACCAAGTGTGCAATCAAAATGTGTTGATTGGTGATTTGATTGGAATGTGAAAGTTGGAAGTAAAGAAGGAACAGTGGATGAAAAAATACGGCCTTAGTGATAGCAACAACACCAGAGATTGCATGATAATGTTTTACAAGGCCATTGACCTATTCTTTGAAAATGTGTGTTCTCTTCAACAAACTGCAATGGTACATGTGGATTTCACCAGATGGAACACACAAGAATCAAATCAACAACATCTGTGGAGATGATGGAGAAGCTCAACACCATCAGTCAGAACAATGCCAAAGCTGACTATGAAACAGTCCATGAACTGCTCATACGTGAGTTCAAGTTGAAGCTAAAGAAAATTAAAACAAGTCCACTAGAGCCAAAGTATGACTTTGAGCATATCCCACCTAGATTTAGACAGCATCTCATAAGTAGAACCGATAAATTGAACACTAACGACAGAAGACCCGGTAAGTCCTGGAATAATATCAGGGACATCATATGTGAAGAAAGCAAAGGGTCATTAAAAAGATAAGAAAGTAGAAGTAGGTACGTGAAATAAAAAATACTGTCCATTCTTAATCAAGCCAACATAGAAATCCTAAACACAGTTGTGGCACACTAAATGACTCAGTGTAGATATGAAATTCACATATGTGTTCTCTTTAGTTGATGTTTTGTGCTGTACTTGAGGAGAATGGAAATTCAGAGTAGAAGAGTGGTGCTCTAGAAAATAAGAGAGGTTTATAGGCAGGGAGGAACAAAGAGCAGTTAGTGATAGCAGTGAATTGCTATGAGTGGGAAAGCTTATTAAACTCTATATTCTAAGCAGCAGTTGAGAATATAGTGGAGCAGAGAAGTTCAGATAATTTGGAAATGAATTGGAACAGCCATAGCTGAGTGAAAAGGACTCAAGCCAGTATTTAGAAAAGAAAAATTAAGAGTTAAATTGATGTGGTTAATTGGCCTTTTTTTTTTTTCCTTCCTTTAACAACTTGTTTAGCTCCTGGGTTTTGAAATTGTAAGCGAAAGCAACCTAAATCAGGTACAATTTTTGGTTGAAAAATTGCATTTTTAAGACATGATATATGTAAACCAGTTTGGTAACTTAAGGTAACAAAACAGGAAACCCAATAAATAAAAGAAATTCTAGAGGAAATTTTCTTAAAACAATAGCTTTCCAAATAATTTATGCATATGTTCTGCTCTCAAGGAAGGGGGAGCATAATTCTTCCCTCCTTATATGAGAGTTGGGCATACTGATTTCTTTCCAAAGGATAAAGTACAAAAGGGAAAAAAATGAAAAATTTTACATTGGAGAAATCCTCAAATACTGTAATAAGCCAGGTTATCAAGGTTTCTATCAACATTAGTAAGTTATACTGGTAGTGTGTACTCTTCATTGGCACTTTATTTCAGTGGTTTTCTTCCCTACAACCCATGACCCAATTCTAATCATGAGAAAAACATCAGGCACATCCCAATTGAGTGACATTCTACAAAGCATCTGACTAGTTTTGCTCAAAACTGTCAAGGTCAACAAATTGCAAAGAACATCTGAGAAATTCTCATAGCCAAGAGAAACCTACTGAGACATGATGACGGAATGTGTCCTGGATGGCATCTTGGAACAGTAAAAAGGCCTTAGGTGAAAACTAAGGAGATGTGAATAAAGTATGAACTGTAGTTAAAAGAAATATACCAATATTAGTTCATAATTTGTGAAAATGAACCATATGAATATAAGATGTTAATTATCACAGAAACTGGCTGTAATATTTTGGGGAACTTTTTGTACTCTCTTTACATTTTTTATGCAAATCTAAAACTATTTTAAAATAAAAGCTTCTTAAAATAAGAAACAAACAGCAAGCCACTTTGGGGTGACATAAACATCACAGTTGAATAATAACATGCGACATGAGGCCTTATGAGTTACTGGACCAATTTGACTCAGATCCTCACAGTGCCTTTTTCTCTGAAAGTCTTTAAGGATAAATTAAGCCCTCCTGTCTCTACAAATTGTTTAGATAGAATGGAATTGATAAGTCTGGTCTCTCCGGCTTCATTTTTTTTATGGTTCTCTAATTTATATAATAACATGGGATATCAGTTACCTATGAGCCAAAATTTCCATTCTTGTTAACATTCTCACAGAGCCTTAATTTTTTTCAGACTTGGGTTAAATCATATGTTTTCATGACTAGCATAAAGCTATTTTGATAATAGCATAAAGAGTATTATTCCCATCTAGGCATATCAAATGTTTTATTTCCTGCAACAGTACAGGAGAGACATTGGGCTTATTTGAGTTGCTTTACCAATAATTTTTATATTGACTACTTCTCAGGATTTAGTTACCTCCCAGGTGCTGGAAAATTCATATCAATGTTTTCACAAAGTTCTCACCAAAAGCCAGTTACACCAATATAATGCAAGAATCCTAAATGTTGACTTTATTATAATTTTTTTTTCATAATTTTAGGTTTGGTGCCTATCGACATTGGTCTCTAGTGGAACAGTCTTTCATGTAATTCTCTAGCAAGATTAGAAAAGTGAGTGAAAAAAGTTACATACCTCTTTTGGAGCCATAAATGAAAAATTGGAACTAGATTATAAAAACACTAAGACAGGCATTTTTTCCTAATATTTGAGATTTAATACCTTTTCTCCTCCACAGGAAGGTCTGCCATTAGTCCTTCCCATACTGCCACTGCTCTCAGCTTCATTTCTCGACATGTACATGTGTGTGTTAGCAAGTATAGGTACATACACAAAATCATAATTAGCCTGGATTTTCTATGCTTCGTTCAAGCAAAAGCCCTCACAGTCCTTTAAGCAAACTTCTCCTGGGGAAAGCTCTTGTTTCAAACCCTCAATATAGTACTGAACCCATTCTGAGTGCTTAATAAACTTCAGCATATAAAACCAGTATAATTCAGACAAAGGGCACGTAGATGAACCATGAAAAGCTTTGGCTAACTGCAGTAAACTGGAGGTCCCCGTGGTGTCGGTGTTTCTTCCTCTGTTTTCTCTAACTGCTGTTAAGTTTCCATTCTTAATGGACTGGCCAGGCTAGTTTGCCAGGCTGTAAATGAATCTCTTCCTTGCCCTTGAACTTGTTAAGCTCTCCAGCTTCTACCACTTTGTCTGGCAAGCTGCTCCGCAGCCTAATGACTTTTTGCAAGAAACAGAACCTCCTGATATCTAACACGCTGTCCTGTCATCTGCTATTAGGCAAGCCTACTTCTGAAGCTAATGACTTGAGACTTCTTGTACTCTTTCTCCTTTGAGAAGTTTTCAGCTATTGTAAGTGAAAAAGGAGAGGAAATTGAGAAAGGGAAAGAGAAAATGGAGGCAGGGGAGAACGGGGAGAAACACTGTAGCTACTGGCCAGTACCTAATTATAATTCAAGACACCAGCAATTTAATAAAAACAACGCCTCCAGAATGCAGCCATAAGGAAAGAGTTTCCACAATCTGTTCATCTGCATAATTAGTGATTGAGGACCTGGGAACAGTTGGAACATTGCTGAGGAAGGCCCAGGTCACATTACTGATAACATAAATAACAAAGATACAGATTTCCCCAAACTACAAACATCAGAATGTAACTAACAACAACCTAATAGGAGCACAGAAAACAAACAGAAAGCAGATAAACTCTGGAGCTGGGCAGGCAGAAGCCTGAAGTCGGGGACATTGTTCACCAATCCAGACACCCTCGAGTTTCTTGGAGTTTCCCAAAACCAAGACAATGGGAAATCCTCTTTGGTGATCCTGTCTGCAAGGACACGTGGCTCTCACCGTGAGTGTGCACTTCCAGAGAGTCAGACAGGAACACGATGCATTTGGAAAAATAATGTGTGTGGCTGAACTTAGTTATTAAATGATACAGGGGCAACCTAGCAAATGAAAGCTGGAGCATGGTCTGCATTTGAGAACTTGGCCAAATTCAATATTAGGAATTGATAAGTATATTTAATACCTTGAAAAATAAATATCCATTACCATAATTAAATGGTGTACATTCTTTTTACCAGTTTGAGAAGTGCCATCAGTCCCAGGAATCTCTAGGTGGTATAGACTGTTAAGCCGTTGGCTACGCACTGAAAGGTGGGCAGTTCGAATTCACCCAGAGGTGCCTCAGAAGAAAGACCTGGTGATCTATATCCAAAAGGTCCCAGCCACTGAAGACCCTGTGGGGCACAGTTCTACTCAGAAACACGTGGGGTCACCGTGAGTCAGAACAGACTCAGTGACAACTTGACAGCAGGTTTAGGCACTAAGGAAGCAGGAATGACATTTGTCTCGTCCGTTTCTGTGTTTCCAGCTGTCGCTGGTGTAGGGATGAGAAAACAGTGTACTGAGAAGCACTCTTGTATTGGTAGACTAGCTAGCGACAAATAAAGCAACTTAAACATAGAAGGAGGTAAGGAATCAGCACTCAGAGAAGATCATTGTTTTGGAAGTCTTGGGTGCAAAATTTTATACAGATGGAACTATGATTTCACTATTTTCAAACTGAATATTGGCTACAGACAAGTTGTAGCTACATAGACTCTGCAAGATCTAAGAGCTCCAGGTTAAATCAGGCTAAACTGTGTGTTTACATAAACTATAAACCCTGGCAAATTGGAATGCTTTGTGTCTTCAGACAGTGTGAGGCCTTCTTCACTCTGTGAACAAAGAACTCTTTTTGATTCCACACAATACGGGTGACAACCTAAGGGACCAGGGAAGAATTTCCATTGCACATACCTCTGTCATGTGTGACTGTCCTGAGGGTAAATACATGAACAGTTTCAATTTTTAACAATAGAAAGAAAAATAGTAATACTTTTTAAAAGTGTATGTGGCTTTGTGCCTTAAGACTTTAAAAACCACACACATACCTGTGGTTTTGAAATGTCCTTAAGACACCAGAGAGGATGATCCTGTCGGACTGGGTACACAAGATAAAAGGAAAGTGTGTCCCTTTAGTAGGAAATTAATCTATTCGTGTAGAACTGTAATGATTGTACTTTTGGTTATAGGACTGAAGACCTCTGAAGCCTAAACATAACCATTATTCAAAAATGAAAGCAGCTGCCAGTGAGTTGATTTTGACTCACGGCAACTCGATGTGTATCAGGGTAGAATTGTGCTCTATAGCATTTTCAGTGGATGGTTTTTAGGAAGTAGATCACCAGGACTTTCTTCCCAGGCACCTTGGAGTGGGCTTGAATGGCCAGCTTTTCAGCTGGCAGCTGAGTGAGTTGCCAATTTGCACCACCCAGGGACTCCTATTCAAAAGCAGGAATGCAATAAACACAGGCTTGAAGAGAAACCTCCTCTTTCAATTTAGCAATGTATCATTAACAGATGGAATACACAGATTCCATTAGCTTAGTTGCAAATACTCACTGAGTTCCTACTATGTGTCACAGAGTATTTTAAGCCCTGGATTTACCAGTCAACAAGCCAGACAAATTCTTTGTCTGCACTCACTGAGTTACAGTCCCTGTTAGTATGTAAACACACACAAGCAAATGCTTATCTTGGTCTTAATGCATTCCTAAGGAAACTTTGTACATCTTCAAGGTGATTTCCCTGATTTTAAAATCACGTTGTCCCTAGACTGATGTCTTTGCTGTCTGGCTCAACACGATTGACAGAAAATGTCAAATAGCTCTTGCACATGGTGAGAGGTAAAATACAAGAAGCCTCATAGGAATAGTGTCACAAAGCTGAGTGTTTCTATGATATAGGTAGTCATGGTACCCAGTAATTACATCTGTTATTTTAGAAGAATTCTACTCCAATGGACTAAGGTCAGGCTACCTGAGGAAACCTCGCCTGTCTTTCTGTTATCTTGCAGGTCATGAAAGATGACTCCTTAAGCTTGGAAGTGGCTTCCCTTCCGTAGGAACCCCCTGAGGTTCTGCTTACAGCAGTAGCGCCCAGCTTTTTTAATTTCGCGGACTGATGGCATTTAAAACCAACAACAAAAATAAAGAAAGAACAGGGAATGCTTTAAAGGTACCAAATTTATATTTGAAGCAAGGACTTTCAAAAGCATTTAAGTATTTTTTAATGTAGGAGAAACACCAGAATTACAATGATTTCTTTCTGAAAAAGTACAGCGTGTTTATTTATACCAACACGTATTGTTAGTCAGGATAGGTTCAATACTGTTGCAGTAACAAATACCCCAGCCCTACTCCCAGAATCTCAACAGTTAAAACAACAGAGGTTTATTTCTCACTTATGCTACCTGAGTGGTTGGTAATCTCTTATGGACCCGGCTGACAAAGCAGATCTCTTAAATAGAGCTCTGAACCATCTTGCATCAGCAGTTTGCACTCCAGCTCAAAACGAACCTGCTTCATTTCACTTCTGTTCCAATTTATTGGCCAGTGTTAGTCACATGGCCTTATCCAACCACAACAAGGCTAAGAACTGTAAAGGTACCACTTGCTAGATGAGTTGGAAATATTTGGTATGCAGCATTTATGTGACAAGCTACATATGACAGTGTTCTTATGTTCTTCAGTGTGGACAAATGAAACCTCAGACACATTATTATACAGATCTGAAGTAATATTCGGTAAAAGTTGGGGAGGTGGGGGAGGGAGGGAGGGGGAACGAAGCATTTGTATGACAAAAGTTTTCTCTGGAAATTGAAAACTGTCTTCGGGTGTGTGTAAATTATCACTTTGTGCCACAATAAAGAGATCATAAGTGAGTGTGACCCAAGGGATCAAAGGTGAACAGCCCTGAGAGCTAGAAACTAAGTGTGATAGCATGCAGGAAGAGCAAGGGAGCTCAAAGCCTACTCGGTAGCCTAAGCTCCTGCTTTTGAACTGAAAGACAATTTGCTTTAGCTGTCAACAACATCACGCTTTATAACCGGCTCTTAATCCACCCCCTCAAGGATGATTATTTCAACGTTAATTCTGCACCCAAACATCTGAACAGGTCTGAGTTGGCCCAGCAAAAGCCAGCAACATCATGCTGACCCTAAAGGTTACTTAAGAAATAAAAAGCAGCTTAGTTTCCTGTTTAGGGTGCTCATTTAGTCACGGTTGTTTAGCTCTGTGTTGTTACTTTTATCACTATTAATACATGTGGAAAAACCAACCATCACAATTCAGTGGAATCTCTTCGCTCAGCCGTTCTATTGAGCTAAGAGGCGGGGAAGTCTTAGGCTGTTTTATGGAAATTCTGATTTTCAAAGTAATAAACAAATCTCAAAGGAACCAGAAAGGAACTGCTGGAGCCATGCCACACACTCTGTGTGGGCTCAAGAAACTGCATTTGTTAACGGCAAATTTCCTTTTCAAAAACACCCCCAAACAAAGCTTAAGTTCCAGAAATGTTTTCTGGGCCAGACTTGTAGTAAATTTTCCTTGGAAGGACCTGACACAAGATGAAGGACCAATGGAACTACGATAGATTTAATACCCAAGTGAGGGCATAGGGAAGTTTAAACAAATGTGCACTGTTACTAAGAGATGCTTCAAGCCTTTGATGCCATAATGTAAATGACTAACAATCCATTTAGTGGAAGGTGGGGAGGGTGTCAGTATTGCCAAATATTATGGTGTATGTTGAGTAAGGTGAGTTAACTTTTTTGAATTTGTGATAAAATGCTGTCAAAATGATACAAAATGCAATGCAAACGTCCCTCTTTTTCAGTGAATCCTAAGTTCTCCCCAAATATAGCATTAACAGTTTCTAATATGTCCTTGCTACAAATTATCTACATCAGACGGCACTTGGCTTTGGCATGTATATTTAGGTATGTTTTCTTATCTACTGTTACTGTAACATCATAGAGACATAGCCTGAGCAGATTTTTTTTTTCTTGTGGGAACTTCAAAAACATCAAGCTGCTTGGTGTTTGAAATCAGTGAGAAACTATTCATGTTGACATGCAAGTATTTTGTGTAATACTTCTGCTTTGGAAAAAAGAGTATCTGATTGCACTGAAATATTTTGGAATTAAATGTGAACTTGAAATCAATAGTAATATTATATGCTCCTGGAACTAATAAATAAAGCATTAAATGAGTGCCTTTCAATTAAAAGACAAACAAATAACAACCACCAAAACTTGGCACGGTAGTTGGTCCAAAGGGCTGTGTGTCAGAGGATGGGCCCCTCCGCCGCAGCCCTGGATCCCACTCGTCTTATCCAAAGCTGCCCTTGGATTCCTGAAAAGAAGTAAATTGGATGGAGAGCTTAGAAGCCAGCAGCTTCCTCTTCATCAGTTTCTTTCTGCAGTCTTCATCAATTTCTTTCTGCAGTCAGCATTTTAAAGAGGACTGTCACGAGAGGAGCTTGGTAAAGAATACTGAGTACAGGCCAAGGACTGCCGGGAGAACCAACGAATCAGTTTGGTAGGGAGTAGAGTCAAAATGCTTCTTACAAGAGAGGATGGTAAGATTTAATCTTGGTTACACTGGACACATCCTCAGGAAAGATCAGCTGGTAGAAAAACATCATGTTTGGTAAAGAGAGCGGGGTAACAAAAAAAGGGGGGTGGGGAAGCCTCTGTGAGGTAGGTTGATGTGACACCGTGACAATGGACCCAAACATCCGATTGGTGATGAGCATAGTGCAAGGCTGGGCAGTGTCTCCTCCTGTCACACATGAGGTCACCATGAGTTGGAACCAGTGCCCCAGTGACTAACAACACCACCAGAGGACCACCTGTGTCGTCGCCTCTCCAGCAGACCCAGCAGGCGCTGTAAGTGCACAGGCTCACTTAGTTGGGGTTAACCTTCTGGTTATAGCTACATTTATTTGTCGCTGAGACACAGTAGAGAATATACCCATGCAGAGAGGAATGATTACAGTAACAATTACTTGGAAGATAGGGAGAAAGCTTTTTATTGGGCAACTACTTCATTGTAGATACTACTCCACTTCCTGCCTAGACTTTCTCATTTCATAAATCTCCCTGGAAAGTTCTCTTCCACCGATAAGAAGATAGATGATAAATCCAGGTGTGTGTGAATAGATCTGTCACCACTCCTGCATAAAAGAAAATAAGTCGCTCATCCGAGTCTCAAACCATAGGTTGGGCAGGGATTCAAATAGAAGTCTCTGACTACAAAGGCAGTCTTCTTTCCACTATACCACAAATCCTCTTCAAAAATTATCTATTCACTAAAAAATGTGCCAGGCCCAGATGGTTTTACAGCTGAATTCTGTCTAACTTTCAGTGAACAGATAATCCTTTTGTTATTCAAAAAATTTCTGACCATAGCAAAAGATGGAAAACTTCCCAATTCAATTTAAAAAGCTAGCATAACCTTACTTCCCAGGCTTGACTGAAATTGAACAAAAAGAAAATTATAAACGAATTTCACTTAAGGGGATGGATGCAATATACTACCTCTACTGTATGTAAAAATCAGCAAATTAAATCCAGGTACAGTTGTAAGAACAGTATGCCATGACCAAGGAGAGTACATTGCAGGAATGCAGGGATAGTTTAACATGAGGAAAGAGAGCAACACAACTCATCAAATTTGATAAACGGAAAATAAAAATGTTGTAGAAATGCAACAATTCATGCAAAGAACAACCTCTTTTAAATTAGCTGAAATTTGAGATTTAGAAATTCAAACTCCAGGTTTAAAAAGAATAGAACTGCAAAGGCTATTTGTAGTAAACGTCGTATTCAAAAGAAACAATAAAACCATTAGCACTGAAAACTAGAAGATAAGGAATCCAGTGATCACAATTTAAACTTACTACTGCTTGGGGGATTGTAAGGTAATAAAACAATACTGTAAAATAAGGGGTACTAACAGGGGTGAGAAAGAGGCAACAGTTTTATAGGAAGATTGCATCATTGTATGCATGGTGACACAAAAGACTTAAAATAGCTAATAGCATTAACAGAAACATTTGATAACGCAATTGGATACTGAATTAATAAATGTTGAGATGTATTCTTCCCCAATGGCCAGAAACTTATTTATAATAACATTAAATCCTCTCATATTAGTATAGACATAATGATTTCCAGTCAGAAAGCCCATTAGATTATTTTTCTTAGGACTCTACAAAATGATTAAAGGTTCATTCAGAACATAAATGTGGGATACTTTTCAAGAAATTCGAGAAAGAAAAAGAATAATGGGAAAGATTTTCCGTAAAATATATTAAAACTCTAGAATGTAAGGTTCCTAAGGGAAAAACAATTGACTGTGTTATTTGCCAGGATCTATGCTGGGAACATGGTGTACTCTGAATAATTGTTTTAAGATATAAATGCATTAAGCTAATGTGATCAAAAGATCTTGAATCTTGCCTGTGAATAAGCAGATCAACCATAGAGAAGAGAGACTCAAGAAGCTGATTTATTACATCATAAAAGTGGCATTCCAATTTGGTGCAGAAAGGACCCAGTTTTTAACTAATGGTCTTAAGAATGTTGGCTCTCCTTCTGAGAGCAAGCAAAGTTGGTTCTCCACTTGAGCAAAAACAAAACAAGAAAGCAATCGCAGTTAAATTAAGGATATACTATAACTGAAATATGAATATATTTTATGTATGTACTCTATACATCAGTATAAAGAACCATAAGAGTAAATATAAATATATGTACATGCGCAATGTATATAAATGTGTATTACCTACATTTTGACTTATTTCAGACATCCCTGCCTCCCCTGTGTGGACCTCTCAGTCCCCGGCTTTCACAGGCCTGGTGGGACTTCTCTGTTCAGATTAAACTTGGCTGCCTGACTCTCTCTTCGCCACCCAGCACCTGCTCTTTCTTTCTGGCGTGTGTGACTATTGTCCAGACCCCCCTCCAGTGGGATGAAATGTTCTCAGAAGGAGTTTGCTTTCCAGATGTGTCTCCATGACTGCGTATTTGCATCCTGATTTGCAAACTGGAATTTGACAGAATATTAAGTGTGAACAAATTGGTGGGATTGAAACGTTAAGCTGTTACTGTATAATTGTGTTCTGAAATCATCTGTGCTGGGTAAATGATTATTACAGGAGGTGAAAAAATAAACCACCTATTGATGAGATGATGCAAACAAGCTTCAAGAGGATAGAGAAAAGAAGGATAAATGGGACTGTTACCCAGTTTCAAAACCAAAAATGAGAAAGTCAGTGATCTTTCAGTCTTGTGAGTTCGTTGTGATAGGAGAGTGGTGGTGTTACACACAGCCCCTGTGAACCACACCATTCTTTTATGCTTTTGCTATGTTGAGGAGCTCTGTGGCTGATCCAGAGTATGGGAGCCAAGATCAGCCTGGGAAGATTGCTTTTGTGTTTACTTATTATTTCCTGCAAAAATAGGACTGACTCCCCAAACTGTCAGAAATTATCTTAACCATAAGATAATAGAGCATTTGACTACTGGCCCCATTCCTCATGACAAAATGGCTTACACTTTAAAGGCCTGTTGTTAAGGCTGGGATTCCTGTTGTTCTTGGTGGTGGTGGTGGTTGCCATGCAGTCAGTCCCTGACTCATAGTGGCCCCGTGCACAGAGAAACAGAACACTGCCAGGTCCTGCACCATCCCGAGGATCAGTTGCAGATCAGACCATTGTAATCTATACGTTTTTCATTAGCCAAGCTTTGGAAGATCACCAGTCCTTTCTTCCTAGTCTGTCTTGGTCTAGACGCTCTCTGGAAACAACATTCAATTCCCCTGACAGATGGATGGTGCGTGTGCTGATGTGTGCTGGCTGGGAATCAAACCCTGGTCTCTCACATGGAATGTAATTGATGACAAAAGGAAGAAGAAGAAGAAAAAAAAAAGCCCACAACAACTGCTGTTGTGTTGAGCTCAACTCATAGTAATCCTGTAAGAGTAGAATTACCCCATATTCTGAGGCTATAAATCTTTAGGGAAGCAGACTGACATGTTTTTCCCCCATAGAGCAGCTGGTGGGTTTGAGCATCAAACTTTTGGTTAACAGCTGAGCACTTTAACCACTGAGCTCCTGAAAGTGAGATTAGCCTCATGTCACCAGGCTGAAGAAAGAAATCAAAGTGACTTAGCCAGGCTACACTGCCCTTTCTCAAGAGAGATACTACTAACATGGTGGAAAAATATAGTCTTGAATGCTAACGAGTCTTGAGTCCAAATGCTTGCCTTGTCTCTTGGGGAATTTTTTAAAATTTTTCAGAGATTCAATATTCTCATCTCTGAAACAGGGGTAATAAATAGCCCTCTCACTTGGGAAGAAAGTGCCCAGGTCTGGACATCCTAACTCCATTCAAATCTCTTCCCAGAAGAATTTTTTAAGGGGAGTGAACATTTCTAAGAATTCCATCTCTAATAGAGAGAAAATGCATATCCAATTTGCTGTTAGATAAGGCTCATTCAAAAATAAGTGTCCAAAGCATTTCTAAGCCCCAATTTCATCAAAAGGCAAGAATTCCAACAACAGCATATTGATTTTATTCTACATGGGCCCTCAGCAGATTCAAACATCTGTTGCGGCATGAGACAAGATTTCTGGCATGAGTTTCGTAAAATGTTGGGTTCTTAGTTTGCATAACTGTTGCGCCTCTAAGGAGCGTTCACAAAGCCTTGGATCTTTTTGCTGCCCTCTACTTTTAGTTCTCCGAACACATCCACAGCTTGGGGAAAGCTTTAAGGCCCTACGAAAGCCCAGAGATCCAGGCTGCATGCTGCAGGAAAACCCACAATGGACTCATTCTCTGTTTTTCAGCATCATTAGAACTGAAAAGTGTTCAGTGCCATCTTCGTTACAAAATGCTATTCCCAATGTCAGTTATTGACTTCCTCCCCGCAAGTGGCATAGAAAGTCTAATGAGCCTCCTGAACTTGACAAGAAATGGCTTCTCTGCCTGGTATTTACAGAGACTATACATCTGGTGTTGTTTTGACCATTTTGTTCAGCATGAGGGGAATAATACTTTTCAATGAGAACGCTGGCATAGGATGATGCTTTTTATTTAGCAAATGGTTAAATCACTTTTTCTTTGTCAGATGTATTTGAATGAAAGGGTTAGTGAGAGTAGGCCTATGACTCAACCATTTTTGCATTTTGCAATAATTCTGATAGAGTGCACCACATTCCTATAACTTAATCTTTTCCCCTGTATAACATTGTCATTCTAATCGTTCTTGCAGTGGCATTTGTTGTGCAGATCCTGTGCTTTGAACCCTGAGATAGTGCCAGGGATAAAAAAAGGGCAAAAATACAGCTCCTGCCTCAGCGAAATGATGCATCTCTCCACAGGCTGTTTCTATGCAGTGTGGCAGGAACTGCAATAGCAGCCAGGGGAGGAGGCTACGGGGACATCTAGAATGGATTCTTAACCCAGCCTTGCTAAGGAAAATGGGCAGTTCTTTCCTTTTCTCAATGAGGAAGTGAATGAAGACATTTTTTAAAAAAGATGATTTTTAAGTTAAAATCTGAAGCATGATGAAAGAAGCACCATATATAAAAGGTATTTTTTGAATTCTCAATATTCAGTTCTGATAGAGTAGCATAGCACTCAAAATAAAAAAAAAACAGTTTATAACATATTATGAGTACTTAGCATGGGCTAGGAATTATGTCAGAGCCCTGGTGGCACAGAAGTTAAGAGCTATGGTTGCTAAACTAAGAGGTCAGCAGTTCAAGTCCACCAGCCACTCCTTGGAAACTAAACGGGGCAGTACTACTCTGTGCTGTAGGGTCGCTATGCATGGGAGTCGACTCGAGAGCAGCGGGTTTTTATTTGGTTTTAGGTGTTCTGTTAACACTGTACACAGATGATCTCACCAGCATCTCACAGCAAGCTGAATACTTAAGTTTGATTACTCTCATTTACATGAGGACTTGGAAACCTCTATTTTGAAACTCATTCCACAAGCATCACACTACCAGAATTTGTGAGACAGGGAGTCAAAGTCAGCCTGTGCTTTGATCCATGAAGCTATTTCCGGGTATTGTTTCCAAATATCCCCTTAGTCTGTGTGGGCTTGGGTTCTGAAGGCTCCATCCACAACTGTTTCACACTATTCCATCTTATTTTATTATGTTTCTTTAACTTTATCCAAAGGAATCAAAGGCATAACTAAAATGACAAAGGTGTGTACCACTATACGTATACAGTAATATATACACCCAAACAGAAAAGAACCCAACCCACTGCCGCCAAGTCAATTCTGACTCATAGTGACCCTATAGGACAGAGGAGAACTGCCTCATAGAGTTTCCAAGGAGCACCAGGTGGATTTGAACTGCTGACCTTTTAGTTAGCAGATATAGCACTTAACCACTACACCACCAGAGTTTCCAGTGAGATGAGTATGTGTGTGTGTGTGTGTATATATACATATGTGTATATATATACACACATATATATGTATATGTATACATACAAATATAAGTCCATGTATATGTATATATATGTAAATACATACATATATACAGATTTATATGCATATTTATAATGATTCCTGGTGATACAGTGGTTAAGGACTTGGCTGCTAACCAAAAGGTCGGTAGTTGGAACCCATCAGCATCTCTGTGGGCAAAAGATTTGGCAGTCTGCTTTCGTAAAGATTTACAGCCTTCGAAATCCTACGGGGCAGTTCTACCTTATGCTGTAGGGTAGCTATGAGTCAGAATCAACCTGGCTGCAGTGGGTTATTTATACACACACACACACACACACACGTACCCATGCATGTATATTTGTATGTGTGTGTGTGTATGTGCATATGGCTACATATATGTAGCTTTAGCTTTTATAGTGCAACATATAAAAAAAACAGAGGTGTTTTTATAGGTATAAAAACAGGAGGAACCATCTCATCATAACCCAAAATCAGAGACAGAAAACTAGGTTGTCTGAAGCATATTCCCAGATTTCACTCCTCTCCCTTCTCCAGGAACTAAGGATAGGAAATCAAATGCTACACTCTGTCTTAACTCGCCTGCCTATCTCAGTAGGCACTCAGGTTCTCCTGGATGTTGAGTGCACAGGATGGCTTACTAGCCTGAGAGATACTGTGATAGGGACAGCCATTCAGGTCCAAAAGGACAAATGCGGGGTAAGTAGGGGAGGAAGGTGGTGGAATTTCTCTGTCCCCACGTGTGTTCCCATGACCCTCTCTCTGAACCCCTGGTGGTACAATATTTGATGTGCTAAATGATGTCTTTTATAGCATATTTGGTTTACATATCTTGGTGGGTAAGATTCTGGCCTTTGCACTGGGAGAAAGCAGAAGTTGAATCTTTGCTGTCTGTCCATGAATAATCTACAAAATCTCACTGCATTTTCTTCTCTGCAGAGTCAACTAAATATCCTCCTTGCAAAATTCTTGAAGTGAATTAGTAGAAGATATTTGCACAAAGTGCTGAGTCTGTTACCTGGCCCACAGCAAGAAATGGATCATTATAATTAGTAGGCTTGCAAATTTAAACCTTTGGTGCAAAGTGACAGTCTAAGCTGTTTATCAGTTGCAGCTTTTGAAAACTAATAATTTCATACCCTCTTTGTAATATTAGCTATCTGTATCCGTTATTTTCAAATGGAAATGTTAAGATCTCATCCTAGCTTCATCCTTTGAATTGTACCAGCCTCCATACTCTGTTCACAAAAGGCTCTCAATTAATGTTTGACCCTAATATCAGACTCTAAAATCAGTCTTAAAGAATTTAGGGCTAAGTGCGTAAAAGGCACAGAAAAGCCCCCAAAATGATTTACACAATCTAGTAACAGCTACTCCTTCTCCCTCTCCTCCTTCAGCGGATGAATTGCTCCTTCTCTTCCTCTTCATCCCCCACATCCTAAACAGATTTACTGAAAGACCTTCTGGTTAAGTTCTCATCCCCTTGGCAAGGCAACTTGTCTGCTGAGCCAGTCAGCTGTCTCATTGAGATTCACTGCCAGGTGGACAGCTTTGATGGCAAGGAGGTGGCGTTTCGCCCAGTTAAGCAGCTTTCCAGCCTCAAGCCATAAAGATGAGCTCCTGGCCCTCCTTGCTCCAGGAGGGTGCTGCAGACATATTGCCTGCCCTTGGAAGTATGGCTTTCCTGCAGTGCAAATTATTGAGCTGTGCAGAGCACCTTACTTTACTGCTTCTCCCACAGAGCATTTGAGACACAGACCTTGTCCAGTTTCTGTGTCAGCTTTTCTCCATTAAAGGTGCTATTTAGGTAATTAGCTTGAGTTGGAAGCAAAGTTAGGGGACTGTGTGCTTTACACCAGCTTGGAAAAAAAAAAAGTTTGCTGCAAGAAATATAAAAAATAAAAGGCCTATGCATCTGAGAGAGACTTCCTCTGCTTGGTAGGCCTGGTACAACCTATAAGCTAAACAAAAAAATAAAAAATAAAAAGTGCCGTTGAGCCAATTCCAACTCATAGTGACCCTGTAGGACAGAGAAGAACTTCTCCATTGCGTTTCCAAGGAGCACCTGGCAGATTTGAACTGCCGACTTTTTGTTAGCAGACCTAACAGTTAACCACTATACCACCTGGGTTTCCAAGCTCAACAAACCAATAGCTATTTTAATACCTTGATTATATTTTAGCCCATTTTATGAATGCAGACTTGGAGAACGAACAAAGATTAAAAGAAAGTACATTTATAAAGCAGAAAGGAATCTCTTAAATACATATATTTTTTTCTTATCACATATTTAATACAGGGTCAGTGAAAATGAGGGAAACCCATCTCCTCAGTGAGATGGGTTGACCCAACAGGCACAACAGTGGACTCAAACAGACCAGTGAGAATGAAGATTAGTCAGAATCCGGCAGCATTTCCCTCTCTAGCAGAGAAGGTCACCATGAGTCAGAGCCAACTCAACAGCAACTGCCGTGATTTGAAGTCTGTCCTCAAAAATCATGTGCCAACCCCGTTAGATCGTGTTTCCCAGTACTGTGTCATTGTCCTTCATTTTGTGATTCTAATTTTCCCATGTGTTGTAAATCGTAATCTCTGCTTGTGGTTAAGGAGGCAAGATTAGAGTAGAGTGGAACTGTAACATCCTTACCCAGTTCCCATCCCTGATCCAAAGAGAAGGGAGCTTTCCTGGGATATGCCTTGTACCACCTTTTATTTTATCAGGAATAAAAGTAAAGGGAAGGGAGCAAAAAGTGTGGACCTCATACTACCAAGAGCAGCACCAGGAGCAGAGTACCTTCTTTGGACCTGGAGTTCCTGCACGGAGAAGCCCCTAGACCAGGGAAGATTTGTTACAGGGACCTTATAGAGCTGACAGAGAAAACCTTCTCCTGGAGCTGATACCCTGAATTTGGAACTTCTAGTCTACCAGACTGTGAGAGCATAAACTTCTGTTTGTTAAAGCCATCCACTTGTGGTATTTCAATTATAATAGCACTAGAGGACTAAGACAGAAATTAATGATAATAGTTTTAGTAAAAAAAATATTATAGTTAAACAAAAACAAAAATCAGTCATTAAACTAAAAACCCAAGAGAAACAGAGGGAGGAGCACTGCTTAGGTGATTCACATACAACGGAGAGCTATTGGAGATTCTGGGAGAGGGGAGTGTTCGGGTCGCCTGTGCAACAGTTCTCACCTATGTTACCTCTTGAAAAGAAGACTAAAGGGTCATAAGGGAAGAGGATTTCTCTTACCTTATAGAGTTGAGAGAGCTGTTTTAGAACCAACTAGAAGCCTTGTTTTAATAATGCAGGAGTTTGGGGGTTGAAGTCTGCCGATATTCAGCATCCATCTGGAAAATCTGAAAGGTATACGTGAAGCACCCATTTGATCAGCCTGTGAAGCAAGAAAGAACTGCAGCCACATTGGGGTCAACTGGGCTTCTAAGCTGTGTCAAGATGAACTACACATGACATTTTACTGTAAGACACGCAAGGGACTCAGCCAACTTTGAAACATTTTCAATCCTGTCCAAGAGGATAACCTAGAAAGGACTGTGGAACCCTGAGAGAGACAGTCTGTGTGTAAGACCACAAGAAAAGCAAGAGGTGCAACAACTGGAACAAAGACACCATCTACATTACACAACGTTCCATCAAATTTGAGCTCTAGACATATGATCGGGAGACTGTTTCATCAGCGTGAGACCAGAAGAATCAGATGGTACCCAGCTACCACCAAAGACAGCCCTGATAACGTACACAATGTAGAGTCCATGACGCAGCACGAGAGAAAGGTGTGTGCATGTCTAGAACTCTATTCAAAGACCAGACTAGAGGGTCTGACAACCTGGAGGGTCCCCTGAGAACATGGACCCCGGACTTGCTGCTAGCCCAGAGCCGAAACCCATTCTGAAGCCGGCACTTCAGACAAAGGTCGGACTAGATCTGGGGCCACAGAGTGATGCATGTGGTGTGTGTGCTTTACGTTTCAATATATGTATGAGGCTGTCCTACTGGGTTTTTTTTTTAGAGGGGCAAGGAGAGAGTAGAGAGGAGGGAACAAGTGTTTGCTGAGTGAATACTGGAAGTAAAGAGTGAAAAAGAAGAGAGTGCTGTCACAGGGTGAGGAGAGCAGATAGAGTTACAGAAAGGTGGGTACTCAGTATTATATGGAAAATTGACTTGGATTGTAAACTTCCACTTAATCACAATAACAAATAATAAAAAAAAATTGGAGCTCTGGAAACCAAAACAAGAACATGAAAGTGTCCAAAAATGAGTTTGCCAAGCCATCTCATTAACATGCCAGTCGAGTAAGAATGACTTCTTGATTTTTCCCTCGTATCTTTTCCCACCGTCTTTGGGGTTAACCAGCAGCCAGTTACTGTGCAGTTAATCCCAACTCATGGTAGACTCCGGTGTGTCAGAGAGGAGCTGTGCTCCATAGAGCTTCCAGTGGCTAACTTTTTGGAAGTAGACCACCAGACCTTTCTTCCAAGTTGCTTCAAGACAGGCTAGAATCTCCAGTCTTTGTGTTAGCAGCCAAGGGCACTAACCGTATATACCACCCAGGGACTCCTCATCAGGGTTAACAAAACAGGAAGTAAAGGTGGACCTCAGAAGTAGGTAAACAGGGAAGAAAAGATCATTCCTGCCTATGTAAGTTATAGGCAGTTCTGTTCTAGTTTGTCCTGGCTAGCTAGCTGAATGAGGGATGAAGACTTCTGTGTAAGTGGAGATTGGAGTACTGACCAGTGTCTTAGACTGGCGTTTCTTACATCAGAACACACATGGTGTGACATAACTTAAAGTCCCTGTAAGATTTTATTCTAGTATTGAGCAAAAGTATCATGGCACTCCAAGGGGCAAGGCAAGAACTTGAATAAATATTAAGAGGACAGCAAGAGAAGAATGAAAGGATGATCTTATGTCCTCTGTCGCAATTACCCAACTTTGTGTTGTGGTTCCAGAGTGGCCATAGACAATATGTAAATCAACAAGGGTGGCTGTATTTCAACAAAATTTCAATACTTCATTTACAAAAACAGGCAATGGGCTGTGTTGGCCCTTAGGCCCTAGCTGCCACCCACTGTTTGACATCATCGCTTGTAACAGCTGCATAGAGGATCATTAGGCAACTTGAACTAAATATTATTTAACCGTTCTGCTACCACTGGCATTAAGCTTGTTCCTCAGTTTTACTACTAAAGATGCTGCTTCGATGCTTGTCTTTGTACATGAAACTTAACAACCATCTTAATTATTTATAATATAGTCTCCAAAAGTGCGATTCCCAGGTTACATTCCATTCGAAAGCCTTGTGAAAAATACTGTCAAATCGTCTTCTAGAACAGCTGTCCCAGTCTCCACACTTCCAGTGGAGTGAGGGAATAACCTTTTCCCCACAGAAGGACAGTGAGGAGCCCCTTGCTCACATACATTTAAAAATAAATGGCAGCAGGGAGAGATCACATGTCTGACGTGGTCTATTGGTTGCAGTCTTTGATGCAGAAGGTAGGGAAGCCCGGCCCTCTCTGTTGCCCAGTGCTGCTTCTGAGAGACACTGAGAACAGATCATCACTCATCTCCGAATCCTCTGGCTACTGTTTGGCATCCCATTTTCTCAGTTTTGTTTTTGTGCGCTGCCACTGTTCCGAGCAGTGTGAACCAGTGAACTAAACAGAGAGTGGGCACGGGCGGTAAGTACTAACCCCGTTCTCACCTTGTTGCACAGTGTGACCCTGGGCAAGTCCTCAACCGTGTGATGTTGCCTTTGTGGAAGAGTGTAGCAGTCCCCTTTAGAGAGGAGCAGATGACCTGATTTCACTCCTTGCTACAGTTGCCAGGAGTTGGAAGTGAATTTTCTGACCTCGTGGGAAAGGAAAAGAGCCCAGGTGACACAGTGGTTTAGCATCTGACTGCTAAACGAAAGGTTAGTGACTCAGACCCACCAGCCATTGTGCTGGAGGAAGAGGAAGCCGTCTGCTTCTGTAAAGGTTTTCAGCCTTGGAAATCCTGTGGGGGCAGTTCTACTCTGTCCTGTAGGGTCACTATGAGTCAGAATGGACTTGATGAGAAAAGGTGTTTTATGAATAGGAGCAGAAGGGTATACATTTTGTCAGGAAAGACTATTGGTGCTAAGGGATGTTACTGCTTTTACAGAACTCAAACTGTCAACACAGTTGCTGAATCTGGTCTTGAACTATGAAAATCTCCCCTCATCTTGGGAGCCAATCTTTATCACACTCCCGTCATTCTTACTCCATTACACGGACTAGTTCATGCAAGGAAACACTTACTGGGAGCAAACAAAAGAATTGCCACAGGCATTGGTGCCTTATTACCAGAATTATCCAAACAATCTCCCCACATTGTGCATGCTGTTTCTTGCTCTTTCTTCACCCTCTGACAGCCCTTTGGCTGCCCACCCCAGCTTCTCGTGGGCTGCTTTAACCTCTGTTGTTCTGACATCTATGTAAATACATCTTTATGGCATGACTGCCCTCTCCTTGTTCTGACATCTACGTCCATATACTTGTATGACATGACTGCTGTCTCCTAATTTTGTTAGTCGTACTTCACTCCTACCCACTACAACCTTCCACTCAACTCCCAGGAAACGGAGGGGAGGCCATGCCTCATCCCTCTCCCCACTAAGGTGTTACGTCGTATGACCAATCACCTCCATAGGCAAAACCACAGCTAAGATGCTATTGCCTCTAAAACAACTTTTAAAAAACTTACAATGTAAATTACAAATTAAAATTATAATTTATAAGTTAAATTACAATTTTTATAGTATTTGGAATAAACACAGGGAGACGGACTCCATGCTGCTACTCTCCTGCCTCCCCTTGTAGTCATTCCTGTTTTCTTGGAGGAATTTCCATAGCCACGTCCATAGTCCAAGTCCTTAGTCTTTCTCAAATGAGTTATTACAATAGCTTCGTATCTGAATTGACTTGATCTAGTCTCTCCGTACCTCAATCCATCTTCTCTATCAAATTTATTTTCCTAAAATATGTTTGATTATTTCAGTCCCTTTCTCTGAAACCATCAATGGCTCCCCGTCACTATAACTCATCAAACCAATTCCATCTCCCTCAATGTAATGATACCAACCTTTCACAAGGAAAGCTTCAGAAACTACCAATACGAACATGAAAATATGTTCAACACACTAGTCATCAAGAAAACGCAAATTAAAACCACAATGGGATAAAACTGCCCAGCCAATCCAATGACTAAAACACAAAAGTTTTAACAATGTTCCAACCTCAGGCTACTTTTCTAACTCTGTCACCTAACATTTTTATCCAAGAATAGTAAACCTGAACCAAACTAGACAACTCAGACTTCTGAGGAGCCTTGACTGGCTTCTTCTCTACGTTGTTGTTCTCCATCTGAAATGTGTTTATTGTAGACAGAATCCTGTCCACTCCTCCACCACAGATGTCCATGCCCTAATTCCCAGGCCCTGTGCATATGTTACATTATATGACAATGTGAAATAAAGGAGCAGATAGAATTAAGGTTGCTAATAAGTCAACTTTAAATTGGGCAGATTGTTCTGGTAGATCCTATGTAATTAGCAGAGTCAGTAAATATGGAGGATGAGACAAAAGAGGTGGTCAGAGGGCTGCAATGTAGTAAGAACTCAGTGTGCTTCCACTAGCTTTAAGGTGGAGGAGGAACACTGTAAACCAAGGGTGATGAGAGGCCTCGAGGAGCTGAGAAAGTTAAGGAAATGGATCCTTCCTTACAGCTTCTAGAAGGGTATGCAACATTGTTGACATGTTGGTTTTAGCCCAAACCACAGAACTCCATTGCCATTGGATGGATTCTGACTCGTGTCTACCCTACAGAACAGAATATGTGTCTCAAAGGGTTTCCACCGAGAAGCTCGTAGATTCAGACTGCTTACCCTTGGGTTAGCTGCCACGTGCTTATTTACTATGCCACCAGGGCTCCCCGAGTGAGACTGTCATGGATTGAATTGTGTCCCCCCTAAAAATACGTGTAGCCATGTGGCTGGGCCGTGATTCCCAGTACCTTGTGACTGTGCTCCATTTTGTGGTTTTTCCTATGCTGTATATTAAAGGATTAGGGTGGGACTGTAAATCTTTTTATAAGATCACGTCCCTGCTCCACTGTAAAGGGAGTTTCCCTGGAGTATGGCTTGCCCCACCCTTAATACTTTCATCCTGCAAGAGATAAAAGGAAAGAGAAGCAGGCAGAGACTCAGGAACTTTGCACCATCAAGAAAGCAGCACTGGGAGAAGAGCGTGTCCTTCAGACCTGAGGTTCCTGCTCCAAGATGCTCCCTGGACAAAGACTGATGCAATACCGGACTTTCTTGCAGAGCCGACAAGGGGGAAAAATTTCACCTGGAGCAGACATCCTGAATTTGGACTGGTAGCCTACCGGACTGTGGAAGGATAAACCTTCCTTTGTTAAAGCCATCCACTCTGCTCTGTGGTATTTCTGTTACAGCAGCCCTAGCTGAGTAAAACAGAGACCTATTTAAGAATTTTAACCCCAAGAATTGTAAGATAAAAAAATATGGGTTGTTATAAACCGCTAAGTTTGTGGTAATTTGCTACAACAGCAAAATGAAACTCATACAGTGATCCTCATACATCTCTGCCCATTGAGGCACTTTTAGGGATGGTCTTCCACCAGATGTGACTCCACTATTCTCTGACCTCTATGATTTATCTCTCTCTTATGGCACATAACATATTTTGCCCAGTGTTCCTTTCCTCTTCTGTACATAAATCACTTTAAACCATAGTTTTTTTCTAGACGTATTTATGATGTCTGTGCTCCCAGAGTCCCTTCTGTCTACCCACCTCTGTCCGGTACCATCTGACTACTTCCCTTCCCTGTGTCAGCTAACGGGGAGTGAGCTGGGACTGGACACCTGACCCAAAGACAGTCAATCCATATGTTGGCTGGGACTGGCCTCATCTCAAAGAATGAAGTGAACCAATCCAACGAGGTCTTCGTTGGAAATGTGACTCTCAGCATCTATTGGTGACAGTCATCAGAGAAGACAAGTCTTACTGTCTTAGGGCCAGGCTAGCCATTCTGAAAAATGTATAAGCTAAGAAGGAGGACAGTAAATCAGAAATAATGACCTGCAGAGACAACATGAAATGGAGAGACAGAGAGGAGAGAAAGAGGGTCCTGTAAGAGTCCAGCTTTACTATAATTATTGCTCTTAGATTTTTAGAGGTTTTCTCTGAGTTTCAGTTTTGCAGTAAGAAGAAACCTCCCACCAGTACCAGCTCACTTTCAAAATATCTTCTCAATTTCTTCATTTCTCACCTTTCCTCTTTATTCTCACTGTAGTCAACGCCTGGTGTCAGCAATATATCACAGATATCACATATATCTCTGTCTATATAGACATACATATACATTGCTTTTTATATGAAAGGATAAATCTATTGGCTGAAATGAAAGGTAGCTTGTGGGGGAAAAAAGTAAGAATTGAAAACCTAGAATTAGAAACTTGAAATCTTGAGGAATCAGGAAATTTATCTCTATCTGTCTGTCAGTCAGTCTGTCTCCCTCAACAGTAAAGATGCCAAACAATCCCTGCTCTGAGCAGGCCCAGCTTTCCAGCCCCCTGGAGATTACTATTTTCTCCTATGGGCAATCATGCTCCCTTCTCCCCAGCTTCCCACCCTAATCGTCTCTTGCCTGAGCTTGTTCAGCATTCTCTCAGCTCATCCTTGTAGCCTCTTTTCCTATTCATATCCATTCTTCATACTTCATCAGTCTGTTTTTCAGACAACATGAATCAGGACGTCTCACTTTCCTCATGCAGTAAGTAAGATTCTCAAATAGCTCCCTAGATTCTTGCTCTCTGGTCAACATGTCCTGGGTAATTCCCGTGAGTACTAACAGAAGCTGTAAATACCGTACAACATCACTCCCGTGAATGGGTTTTACTGTATGGTTAAAGGTGAAGAGAACCTGAAGATGTAATTAAAGTCTCTAATTAGCTGCCTTTGGGTGAATCAAAGAGAAGACTATTCTGGGAGGGCCTGGCGGAATCAGGTAGGCTCTTAAAAGCAGGTTTACAGGATAGAGACAAATGAAGTCAGAGAGATCTAAATATTAATGTTTTATATTCTACCTCTAATATTTCCAGGTTTTTCTCTTCCTCTGGAAAATTTGATTCTTGGTTTTGGGAGCTTTCTTAAGACATCATGGTCTGCTTCGTGGCATGATTTGAAATTGGCTGTTGTCTCTGAGCCATTAGTAAATTGTGTTTATTTATTTTATGTTTGCCTACTGTGTTCTAGCTTCTTGTTTTGAAAATGTCCAAATAGTGTATGATTGTTTTTTGTTTTCTTTGAAGCTCTAACATCCTGTCACCAGGTGGTTAGAGCTGTTGCTAGACATGGGAGCCCAATATTCTGTTTACTTATACTGACTTGGCTCAGGTGACCAAATAGTCAGTCACCACATGTGTGGTGCAGGCTCTAGCCACTCTCTTAGATGGGCAAGGTGATTGGTACAGGCACAGGTGTCTTGCTACAGCTGCTGAGAGAGGCAGGGGATTAACAGGCATCCTTGAGTGTCTGTGAGGATGGTGTATTCCCTGTGTCTGAATCTAGGTGAAGGAACAGTTTCTGCACAGATATTCTTGCTTAGTGGAGTCAGAAGAATTTTTTTTTTCTCCGTTCTCCCAGTTTTTTAAGTTGTCCCCTCTCTGAGTCTCAGATGGCTCAGGGCAGGCTTAAGGAGTCCTAGTTCTTGTTGGCTTAGAAGAAGATGAAAGTTGCCATGAGTTGCATAGTTGCAAAGAGCTGTCTGCCAACATTCTGAATGAGATTGGAAGGAGACCTCAGCCATCACATAAAAATGCAGTTATAGCTGACACCCTGGCTGCAGCCTTGTGAGACCTGAACAGAGAAGCCAGCTCTGCCATGCCCAGACCCATGACTGAAGGAAACTTGAGATAATAAATGGCTATTGTTTTTAAAAACATGGATCTCACTTCCTGTCTGAAACCTCTCAGTGGCTGCCCATGCCTTCAGGACTAAGTCCCATCTTCTTAGCAAGTCCCAACAGGTGCCTCGCTATCAGGTTTCAACCTTGTCAGTCTCTTTATTCCTCTTGCTCACCCTCCTCTCCTCCCTACTCCTCCCATCCCAAACGCCACTGCTAACCAACACTCTAGATTTGGGCCAAGAATGTTGAATCCAGTCTGTGTTTCAGAATCTCCTGCAGAGTGTTTTAAAAGTATATGATGTCAGCCACCCCTGGATGTTTGGGGTAGGGTGGCTGTTGGGTCTGACTGGCTGTGAGTTTATCCTATGTCCAGGGTTGAGACCTCTGCTTGCTTCGTATACTTACCAGTAATCACTCCCTCTGAGACACAGACACTTGTATGATTCCATGACGTGGTTGGGCTATTGTTTTTGGATAGTGGTTGTTTAGCTGTCAAGATCTAGTTCAGACGTCACTCCTCTGTAAAATCTTCCCAACATTCCAGAGGGAACGAATCACTTTTTCCACAATGTTCTCATATCTCTTTGGACGTATCTCCACCTCGGCATATATCACAACGTAAAATCATCTTTCCCTATGCATCTGACCCCTCCACTAGAAATACATACACTTCTCAGGAAAGCAGCCATGTCTCCTGTCTATCTACATCCTCCACTGTCTAAGTTCAATGCCAGACATACTGTGGACATTGCAAGGTTCAAGGCAGAGATATATACTATTTATTTTGTGAATAATTAATGAACTAAGTACAATTTTTATTTAATAAATAAGTGGATGCATGGCTAAAGTTACTACCGTTGGGTGTTGTTGGGTCAATTTCAATTTATAGCGACCCTGTATACAACAGAAGGAGGAGAATAGCCCAATGCTATTCTCATAATCATTGCTGTGTCTGGCACATTGTTGTAGCCACTGTGTCAATCCATCTCATTAAAGATCTTCCTGTGTTTCATTAACTCTCTATTTTACCAAGCATGCTGTCCTTCTCCAGGGACTGATCCTTCCTGACGACATGTCCAAAGTATGTGAGACATAGTCTCACCGTCCTTGCTTGTGAGCAACAGTCTGGTGATAGTTATTGGTGACTGAAATGTGAACGTTGAAAAAAAAGAAGGGTTGGTAGCTGAAAAATATGGCCTTGGTGATAGAAACAATGCCAGAGACCACATGATTGAATTTTATAAGACCAATGACTTCTTCATTGCACATAGCTTTTCTCAATAATATAAAGGCAATAATACATAATGTAATACATAATAAATAATACTTCATCAGATGGAATACATAGGAATCAAACTGACTACATACATCAAAAGAATCAATGGAAAAAAGCCCAATATCGTCAGTCAGAACAAGACTAGTGGCCAACTGTACAATAAACATCACTTCCTCGTGTGTAAGTTTGAATTTGAACCAAATTACAAGTTCACAAGAGCCAAAGTACTACCTTGAGCCTATCCTGCCTAAATTTAGAGACCATTTCAAGAATGGGTTTGAGGCAGTAAACACTAGTGGCTGAAGAACAGATGAGTTGCGGAATGACATGAAAGACATCACATGTGAAGAAACCAAGAGGTATTTTAAAAAGACAGGAAGCAAAAGACTAAAATGGATGTCAGAGAAGTTTCTGGTACTTGTTCCTGAATGTTGAGTAAAAAACAAAAGGAAGACATGGGGAAGTAAAAGAGCTGAACAGAAGATTTCAAAGGGAAGTGCAAGAAGAAAAAGTATTATTAAGACATGTGCAAAGACCTGGAGGTGGAAAACTGAAGAGAAGAACACTTTAGAAATTTCTCGAACTGAAAGGACTGGTGAAAATATTGAAGTCTCTATTTGCAACAGTGAAAGATTCTATGGGAAAATATTAAACAATGAAGGAAGCTTCAAAAGAAGACCTGAGGAATACACAGTCACTATACTAAAAAGAATTGGTCAATGTTCAACCATTTTGAGAAGCAGCTTACGATCAGAAACTTGCGGTCCTGAAGGAAGAAGTCCAAGCTGCACTGGACACATTGGCAAAAAACCAAGGCTCCCAGAATTGACAGGATACCAACTGGGATGTTTCAATGAAAGAATGCATCACAGGAAGTGCTCATTCATCTATGTGAAGATATTTGGAAGACAGCTACCTGGAAGAAATCCATATTTATACATATTTCCAAGAAAGGTGATCCAACTGAATGCAGGAATTATTGAACAATATTACTAATATCACATGCAAGTAACATTTTGCTGATGATCATCCAAAAACAGTTGCAGCAGTGTGTCAACAGGAAACTACTAGACATTCAAGCCAGATTCAGAAGAAGACGTGAACCAGAGATATCACCAATGATGTCGGATGGATACTGGCTAAAAGTAGAGAATACCAGAAAGATACCTGTGTTTTATGGACTGTGCAAAGGCATTTGTCACTTCTAACAGCTAGCTTTTATTAAGACTTAGTACGTGTTGCTCTTGTTCTAACAGCTATACTCGTACTCTCTATAGACACTCTGATGTCAGAGATATTTTCAGATACTCTTAAGTATTTCATCTGTTTTAAACTTGTAGTATGCAACATCATTCAGAAACATGTCTTAGAGTCATTACCCTTACGAGTCCTTTAGATTATAAAATTTGCGTGAATAGCATATTGCATGCCTTGTATGATCTCTGATAATTCTTGACCATTTTCTTCTATATCATAGAAAATTCACAGCACAAACATTTAATTTCCTGGTCTTTCTCTTGGGAGCCACCTTGCTAGGTGATGTTTGGTCACAAGCTTAAGAATTACAGAATGTTTGTATGATTGCTGTAATTAAACTTTATTAGAATTCAGTATGAGAGTCAGCAGGAGACAGACTCAACCACCAGGGAAGTTAATATTAAATTTTCTCCAGGAGCCACCACCCAGGATCTCCCACTCCCACTACTACTAGCTGACCCTCCAGTAGCACAGTACCCACATTTATGCTGCTTGTCAAGTGACTGCAGAAGGATTTTATCAGCAAACTTTGTCAGCTGAGCTCACCCCAAGTGTGCGTGTCCAAGCACCCACTGCAAAGACTGGTAAATGAAATGAGCTGCAAGAGAACAGTTAGGAAACTTAAGGTCCCTCTTTTAAGGGCCTAGGTGAATGACTTAATTCAGCAAGAAAAAAGTATAGAAAGTTGCCATAGATCTCTAAAGGCCTGTAAGGGGCAAGCCAGACCAAGGGATACTCATTGAACACTGACAGTTAACTCCTTATTATTGTAGACCACTTTGGATTTATGAAGAATTTCCATTTACTTCTTATTTGTTAATCAAAATATCTTTGTACAGAAGGTTATATAGGAGATAAAGGTCCAGGTAGAAGAGGTATTGTCACCATATCATAGATGATGTGTTTAGATAATAAAACTAGTTAATATTGTACATGATACTGAACAACATGATGTTTAATTAATTTGCCTCAGATGGCAGAGACCATAGATGGAAGAGTCAGAATCTGACTGCTGAGCAGACTCCAAGTCCTGTTTCCTTTGTACTGGACTCCGCTATCTGCTAAATTTAACTTCAGTAGCTGGGCATTCTCAACAAGCACCCCATAATCACATCTCCCAGCCTGCAGAAATTGGCTCAAAAATGGTCTCTAATTTTTTTTCTTAAATTATTTATCAACATTTGGAAAGAGACATTTAAAATAAAATCTGTATTATCAGCTTCTCTTAAGAAGCTGGCTACCCTGGGCCTGTGATTCAGCATGACAATGATGGCATCTGCTGCAGAGCTGATGCCACCTTATATAGGAAACAGGGTCTTTGGGTTCACTCTGGGTCCTGCCTTAGCTTTTACTCTGTAGGCACTGGAGCTTCCCACCTCCAAGATTTCATGACAGATATCCAAAACCATTTCCCTAATACCAAGCACACAACAACTTTTCATTTCTCATCTCGGGCCTTGGGAAGAGAAGACATTTACAAGCTAGTTGGGTTTCATGATGAATCAGTACCTGATACATGAGAGCCAGATCTACACCAATACAGTAGAGGTTTTATACACCTAGAATGTACATGTATTTACCTCTCTTCCCTCTCTCAACAACTTAACACAGTGGGAAAGAATATGTTTTGGAGTCAGCCACAGTGGATAAAAATTTTGCACTTCCTTTCTTAGCAGTATCAATGTAGAAATATCTCTGAGCCTCTGTTCTCTTTTCTATGTAATGGAAATCATTAAATTGACCTCACAGGGTTAATGTTTAATTAATGTTTAATTAATACTTTTGTGCTTTGCCCATGCTGTTGCTTTGGCCCACCACTTTTTAAGTTAATAAACAGCTCTTGTACATGAAGATCAAATTGATGAAGATCAAAACAGCATTTATTCTCCAAAATCTTCCAGCCCTCACTGTTTCCATCTCCTCCATCACCCTACTTGAAGGAAAAATGGAAGCTGATGCTTCTGGGTTCCTATATTTCTCTCTATAAAAGTACATTTAGTAATATGTATATTTTTGCACATCATCTCTCCACCAAGGTAGGAAGCATGTTTCATGTTCTGGAATCTAGTTTAGTGCCTGTTCTACGTGTGTTTAGATAATAAAACTAGGTAATATTGAGTCAATTCAAACCCAGCCCAGCCTTAATTTATACTTTGCCTTCTATACTTCACTGAGTTTACATAGATAATCAAAAATCCTTCCCCTACGCCCGTACAGTCAAGCATGTAGTCTTTAAAGTCTTCGAAGTAATTTGTAACAGTAATACCACAGATAAAATTTTGACTTTTAAGTCTCAAAAAGCTATTGCCTAGATGTGACACTCAAAAAGCTATTGTCTAGATTTGGGATACGCTTGCTGAAATGGTTGTGTTTATTTTTTCAACACATCTTTCCAATACAGCTAAAAAACACTTACTGGGCAATTTGACCAACAAGTGCTACAGAGAAGAGCAATGGAAAGAAAAACCCTAGCCCTTCTCCACCATCCATTGGGTTAGTTCCATGGGAGGAGCGAGAGAAACACAAAATAGAGAGCAGCTGTGAGAATGGAGGAGATCTGTGCACCATTTTCATGATGGCTGCTCTGAAAGACAACAGGCATTACAGATGGAGCCCCAAGGCACCAGAAAACAATTGAGATGATGAGTTTTTGAAAGGACTGCCTAAGCATTTAGACCTAAAACTGCCCTAGCAGACACCCAAGCAGGTACAAGAAGTAGGTGAGTGTGGCATCAAAAGCTGTGGACTGGTAAAGGTATTGCAGGTGTAATATGGAGATATCACAATTGATAGTTACTTTGCTCTTGCAGCTTAGTGACCTGAAAGAAACAGAGTACTCCCAAAAGATGCCATCCCTTGGCATGACCACACTCAAAGACCTATAGCATTGTGTTACACCTCATGGCATGAGGATAATCATAGATTAGATAGAGTGCCTACCACCACTATCGTTGCTACCAAAACTTCTCATGAAGCCATATAAAACTTGGGAAGCTTATACTGTATAGAAGAAAAGGAGTAGAAAAAAAGGGTTCTAAATTGGCTGTGTATACTCCAAATGACTAAGTTGATCCAAATTGGACTTAAAATGTGTTTTCTACCATTATGTGGAATGAAACTTAAAGTAGAAACTTGATAACTTAAAAATTAAATTTTGAACACTTTATTACATAGACTGCTATGTTGACATTTTTACTACATATTTTACTACATAGACTGCTGTATTGGCATTTTTGCAACTCATTGTGACTATATTTCAGAGTGAACAAATGCATATGTAAACAACAGAAAGCTTTACCACCTCAAGTCTAGGAAGGTGAGGCCAAGATGGTAGAGTAGACAGCTGCTTCCTGTGACCCCTGTAACAACCAAGACCCCAAATAACAAATGAATCCAGTATATATGACATCCTAGGAGCCCTGAACTTCAAAGGGAAAGTTGAGAAATCAGAGTAAACAATAGGAAGAAAGAGTACTGCCAGAGATACATAGGATACAGGAGAAGGCCACAGCCACCATGTGATTGGCCAAGCATGGAGGTTGGTAGACATCCTCATCAGCAGGAGTAATTGTCTAGAGAACATACCTGCACCTCTGCAGCAGTGTGAGGCAGCATGAGATCTTCCAAAGCTAAGTCTTTGATCATAAACTACCGTATATGGATCCAAATCTTTCCTTTGAGGTGGGCCTGTATCCATTCCCCCAGCACTCCACACTCCCTCCTCTGCACTGTGCCTACAGCTAGAGTCTGATGCCATTAACTGAGCTGGAAACAGGACTTCTTAAGCACCCTCTGAGCCATTCTCTCCCTCCCTTCTCTGTACTGTGCCTAGCTCTGGAGCCTGATGCTATTAACTGAGCTGGAAGTAAGATTTCTAACATCCACCCTGAGCCATTTCCTGAGAGTCAGAGGGGAAACAATTTAACAAACTCCAGGGAAGATGGGAAATTCTCCCAACTCCCCTAACCTGAAAAATAAGGGCAGAAACTTTTCCTTCACCTAGATTCAGACATAAGGTGATGTGCTACCTCACAGGCACCAGTGAAAGCTGTTAGCCCCTTGCCTTTCTCAGCTATGGCAGCCACATGCCTGTGTCTATACCAATTACCTCTGCCCATCTAAGACTGTAAGTGAAAGCCTGCACCACACACATGGTGCCTGATTACCTGAACACCTAAATAAGCTAAACGCATATAAGAAAAGTAAATGAATGCCTGGACCCACATGCCTACTAACAGCTTTAACTACTTGATTAAAAGACATTAGTGTTTCAAAGATGCCAGTAGTCAAACTGTCACACATACCAGCCTATTTATACATTTCAGAACAAGAAACTAGAACACAGTAGGAAAATATAAAATAAATAAATACAATTTACTGAGTGCTTGGCAACAACAGTCCATATGAAAGCACTTTTAAAAAAGTCAGACCATGATTTCCTCAAAAAGCTCCCAAAACAAAGAATAAGATTTTCCAGAGGAAGTGACATTCCTGGAATTATCAGAGGTAGAATACAAAAGATTAACATTTAGAACCCTATGAGAGATGGGAAAGGAGGTGAGACAAAATGCAGCAGAGCATAATGACAAATTGAACAGGCTGCAAGAAAGCATGAAGTGGCAAGGATTAGAAATTCAGAAAATTAATAATAAAATTACAGAAGCAGACAACTCAACAGAGAATTAAAGGAGCGGAACTGGAAGGCATGATTCGTGAGACTGAAGACAAAGCACATGACATCAATGTATTTAAAAATCAAGAAACACTGAGAATTATGTGGGACTCTATAAATAGGAATAATCTATGAATGATTAGAGTACCAGAACAGGGATGTCATGGGTTGAATTGTGTCCCCCCAAAAATATGTGCAGTCGTGTAGCTGGGACATGACTCCCAGTATCTTGGGACTGTCCTCCATTGTGTGGTTTTGCTAAACTGTATGTTAAAGGGGCTGTGAATTCCTGCATAGAATTACTTCCTTGCTCTGCAGTAGGGGGAGTTTCCCTGGAGTGTGGCTTGCCCCACCCTTATTGCTTTCAGCTTGCAAGAGATAAAAGGGAGAAAGAAACAAGGAGAATTGGGAGCCTCGCACCATCAAGAAATGTGCACCGGGAGAAGAGCGCATCCTTGAGACCTGAGGTCCTGCGCCAGGACGCTCCCTGGACAAAGACTGATGCAATATCGGACTTTCCTCCAGAGCCGACAAGGGGAAAGCCTTCCCCTGGAGTGGACACCCTGAATATGGACTTGCAACCTACTGGACTGTGTAAGAATAAACCTTCCTTTGTTAAAGCCATCCACTCTGTGGTATTTCTGTTAGAGCAGCCCTAGCTGACTAAAACAAGGGGTGAATAACAAAAAGCAGAGAGAACTGTTGAAGAATTGTTGACAGAAAGCTTCCCTGATTTTTAGAAAAATAAGAAGATGTCTACTCAAGATGTTTATTGAGCTCCACACAAGGTAGATCCCCAAAGAGAGACACCAAGGCATATTATAATCAAATTTGTCAAAACTAAAGATAAGGAGACAATTTTAAAAGTGGCTAGGGATAAGTGAAAAAATAACCTACAAAAGAGAAGCAATAAGACTAAGCTGAAATTACTTAGTAGAAACCATACAGAGAAGAAGGCAATGGGATGACATATACAAAGGCTTAAAGAAAAATAATTGCCAGCCAAGAATTATGTATTTCCTCTCAACTATAATGGAAAAATTAGGACATTTCCAGATAAAAAGAAACTTAGGTAATTCACAAAACCAAACCAAAATAACAAGAAATACTAAAAGGAGTCCTCTGGTTAGAAAATCAATAACACCAGGTAATAACCCAAGACCAGAATATAGAATACAACAACTGGATATCAACACAGGCAAAACACTGAAAATAAGGAAACAATGACATTATATTAACATTATAACAAAAAAGAGAAACAAAGAAAATGTAGCCATAGATCTTTCATATGGAGAGGATGTCAAGAGGATATAAAGAAATTGAAGACTGGTTTAAATTTAAGAAAACAGAAGCACATATTAAGGTAAGCAAAAAGGAAACTATCAATTCTGCTATCATGGATTGAATGGTATTCCCTAAAAAATCTGTAGCAATTTGGTTGGACCATAATTCCTAGTACTATGTGATATTCCTCCATGTTGGAATTCCTGCCTTTATCATGTTAATAAGGGTGGGTGAGTGCTGTTATGTTGGTACAAGATTCAATTTTTAAGGTTGTTTTATGCCTTAAGGCAGCCTCTTGAGATATAAAGGAGAGAACCCAGCAGACACATTTGAGGACGTTTTACCACCAAAAAGCAATGTTGGGATCTTATCATATCCTTCGGAAAAGATTGGGATCCCTGCACCTCAGAAGCTCCAGTCCACGGGAAGATTGATGATGAGGACCTTCTTTAAGTGCCAGAAGAGAAAGCCTCCCTCTGGAGCCGACACCCTGAATTTGGACTTTTAACCTACTGGACTGTGATTAATAAAATTTCTCTTTTTAAAGCTGTCTATTATTGGTAATTCTGTTAAAGCATCACTGGATAACTAAAACAGAATTTGGTGCCAAGAATGGGGTGCTGTTCTAATAAGTACCTAAAATGTGGAAGTGCTTTTAAAACTGTGAGTGGATAGAAGACTCGGAAGGAACCAAGGAGAGCTGTTAACACCAAAGAATGTGCAGATGGTGAGAAGCAACAGCAGCAGCAGCAGAACAGCATGAGGTAACACTGGAGTTGACCTATGGAGCAAGAGAGCTGAGTACCTATGCATAGAGGTTTCCTGGTGGAGTGGAGTGACTTCAGGCATTTGAATTGGTGAAGCTAGGCTTGCTGACCCATGGGGCAAGAGAGCTGAGTGCCTGTGTGCAGGAGGCTACCTCCTGGAGTGGGGTGCCTCTGAGCACTTAAATCAGTGGAGCTACAGAGCTTTGGAACATAGCTCCAGCAGGGCTGGTGTGGGCATGACACCAGAGCAATCAGGTCACAGGAAGCAGAAACTTAGCATAAGAAACTGAGCTGCCTCAGTCTCAATGGTATAGCCATGACCTCAGGTTTTTGAAAGGGTGAAGCCATGGCCATGATGTTTCTAATAGTAGAGTTGCTGCTCATGCAAACTTGGAAAATTGTGCACCTGAAGCCAAGGGAGGAAGAGTTGCTATCCCAGTGGGCTTGGAAGGCAGCACTGTAGTACACGGCTGGGGTTCTTCCACTCCAAATCTGAAGAGGATGGCTGATACCTAGAGTGTGGATGGAGAGTAGGGCTATTGTGTAAAATGTCTCAGAGAATGGAAAATTCTTTTCAAAGCTCTGGGAGCTATTGTGATCTGTTCAGTTAAGTTGTTTGGTGCATGTTAAATGCCTCTTTCCCTGTGATTTTTCCCATTTGTAGTAGAAATGCCTAACTTGTGCCTCCCTGTTCTGCTATTAAATTTTGAAAACAGAAACTTATGTTTTAGATTTCACAATTAAAGAGAAGTTTCTGGATTTTGGACTTGGACTTCAGGGCTTTTGCTATGATGAAGTCAATATATTTTACATGTTGCAAAGATGTGATGTTTTTAGAGAACAAAGAGTGGGACATCATAGATTGAATTATATTTCCTAAAAAATCTGTAGCAATTTGACTGGGCCATAAGTCCTGGTATTGTGTGATGTTCTTCCATGTTGGAATTTCTGCCTCTATGATGTTAGTGAGGATGGTTGGGTGCTGTTGTGTTGGTAGAGCAAGATTCAATGTGTAAGATTGTTTTGTGCCTTGAGGCAGCCTCTTGGACTACAAAGGAGCGAAGCTAGCAGAGAACTTCATGCCTCCAAAAAACAGTGCCGGGAGTTAAATGCATTGTTTGGAAAAGACCGAGGTCCCTAGGCCCCTGGAGCTCCAGCCCAGTGGAAGACTGACAATAAGGACCTTCCTCCAGTGCAAGTAGAGTAAGCTTTCCCAAGGAGGTGACACCCTGAATTTGGACTTTTAATTTACTGGACTGTGGCAAATAAAATTTCTTTTTATAAAGACATCTACTTATGATATTTCTCTTAAAACAACACTAGATAATTAAAACTCATCAAAATAATAAACAAGAAAGACATGAAGTCTCAGCAAATATGAAACTACTGCCACTGAAAAAGATGTAAACACATGAAAAAAAGATAGCAAAGAAAATTAAAGGAAACAAAGACTTCAAAATTAAAAGAAAAAAGACTGCAACATGATAGCACTAAGATAATACTTAGTAAATATGCTGAATATAAATGGGCTAAATACATCAAAAAAAAAAAGAAGAGGTGGAGTGGCAAATTGGATTAAAAAAATAAATCCCTATAGGCTGCCTACAAGAGACACCTTAAATTCAAAGACACAAACAAACTAAAACTCAAAGGATGAAAAAATATTTCAAGGTAACAGCATTCAAAAAAGAGCAAAAGTGCAATTTTAATCACTGATAAAGTAGACTCTAAAGTAAAATCCAGAACATTAGCTAAGGAAGGACATTATATGATAGTTAAAGGAACAGTGCTCCAGGAGGCCATAACCATGTTAAATATCTATGCATCCAATGATAGGTCTCCAGAATACATAAAACAAACACTCACTTCATTGAAAACAAACATAGAGAGCTCTACAAATAGTAGGAGATTTCAACACTCCACTGTTAGGGAAAGACAGAACATCTAGAAAAAAACTCAATAAAGCTCAATGAAAATATGGAAGATCTAAATGCCACAATCAACCAACTTGATCTCATAGACATATATAGAACACTCCTTGAAACAGCAGCCTTGTATACTTTTCTTTTCCATCATACATGGGACATTCACCAGAATTGAGCACATAGTAGGCTACAAAGCAATCCTTAAAAAAAAAAAAAAAAAAGCAAAGTATTCAAATGTTACAAAGCATCTTTTCAGACCATAAAGCCATAAAAGTAAAAATCAGTAACAGAAAAAAGAAGGAAAAAATACCAAACATGTGGAAAATGAACAACACTTTGCTCAAAAACAGCTGGGTTATAGAAGAAATCAAGAATGGAATAAAGAAATTAATAGACTCAAATTATAACAAAAATATATCCTACCAGCATCTAAGGGACAGTGCTCAGAGTTCAGTTTATTTCATTAAGTCGCACACACAAAAAGAAGAAAGGGCCCTCATCAAAGAATTAACTCTAGAACTTGAATGAGTGGAAAGAGAGCAGCAGAAGAATCCTTTGGGCACCAGGTAAAAGCAAACAATAAAAATTAGAGCAAAACAAAATGAATTAGAAAATAGAAAAGAGATTGAAGGATTAACAAAGACAAAAGCTCTTTTTTTTTAGATACATCAGTAAAACTGATAAACCCTTGGCCAAAAAACAAATGAGATGGGTGATATTACAACAGACCCAAGTGTAATTAAAAGCATTATAACAGAATACTATGAAAAACAGAACTCTAGTAAGTTTGAAAAACCTAGAAATGGACAAACTTCTAGAAACACATCACCTACCAAAACTGACACAAACAGAAGTAGAACAACTAAATAAACCTATCACAAATGAAGAGCTTGAAAACTCCCAACCCAAAAAAGCCCTGGCCCTGATGACTTCACAGGAGAATTCAATCAAACTTTCAGACAAGAGTTAACATCATTATTACTAAAGGTATTCCAGAGCATAGAAAGGGTTGGAATATTCCCAAATTTATTCTGTGAAGCAGAGCACAGCCTTTATACCAGAACAAGGTAAAGACAGCACAGAAAAGGAAAATCACAGGCCAATATCTGTCATGAGGTTAGATGCAAAAATCCTCAACAAAATTCTACCCAATAGAACTTAACAACATATTAAAGAAATAATGACTTTTTTTCACTATGACAAAATAGGATTCATACTAGAGATACAGGGATGATTCAACGTTAGAAAAACAATGTAATACACCACATAAATACAGGACAATTATTCAATTTTATCAATTCATATAGAAAAGTATTTGGCAAAATCCAGCACCTATTCATGTTAAAAACTCTTAGGAAAAAAAAGAAGAGAAATTCCTCAGAGTAATAAGGGGCATCTATGCAAAGCTAAGAGCCAGCATCATCCTAAATGGAGAGAACATGAATGAATTTTCCTTGAGAACAGGAACCAGACAGGAGGCCCACTATCAGCACTTCTATTCAATGTTGTCCTGCACATTCTAGCCACAGCAATTAGCCAAGATGAAGAAACCAAGGCCATTGAAACTGGTAAGGAAGAAGCAAAAGCATTATCTCTATTTGCAGGTGATATATGATCTTAGACCCAGAAAATCCTAAAGAATCCACAAAAGAACTAGTAGAACTAGTAGAAGAAAGAGTTCAGGAAAGTATTAGGATACAAAATAAACATACATAAATCAGCTGAATTCCTTATGCCAACAAAGAGACCATAAAAGAGGAAATCGTGAAATCAATACCATTTACAATATCCCCCAAGAAGATAAAACACCTAGGAATAAATCTAAGTAGAGACATAAAGGACATGCAAAGAAAATTACAAGACTCTACTGCAAAAAAACAAAAGAGACCGACACAGGTGGAGAAACCTAACTTGCTTATGGACAAAAGCAAGCCAAACTCATTGCCATCAAGTCAAATTCTGACTCATAGCAGCTCTATAGACAGGGTAGAACTGCCCCATAGAGTCCTCAAGGAGTGCCTAGCAGATTCAAACTGCTGACCTTCTAGTCAGCACCCGTAACATTTAACCACTCTACCACCAGGGATTCCTGCTTATGGATAGAAGGGCTTAAAATTGTGAAAGTGTCTATTCTGTACAAAGCAATGTATAGATGCAATGCAACCCCCCCAAATTCCAATGTCATTATTTAATGAGATGGAGAAACAAATCACCAGCTTCACAAGGAAAGAGAAGAAGCCTCAGATAAATAAAACATTACTGAAGAAGAACATAGTGGGAGGCCTCACTCTACCTGACTTCAGAATCTATTACACTGCCACAGTAGTCAAAACCCTGCCAAGTACTGGTACAGAAACATACATAGATCAATGGAACAGAACTGAGAATCTAGAGGTAACATCATCTAACTACGAACAACTAATATTTGACATTTCAATGTTTGTAAGCTGGGGAAAAGACAATCTCCTTAACAACTGGCTCTGGCACAACGGCAAAAAAGGAAACAAGACCTGTATCTTACACCATGCACAAAACTAACTCAAAATGGGTCAAAGACTTAAGCCTAAAATCTAAAACAATAAAGATCATGGAAGAAAAAAATATGGAAAACACTAGGAGCCCTAATACATGGAATAAACAGACTACAAAATATTGTTAACAATGTTCAAATACCAGAAGAGAAAACAAGTACCTGGGAGCTCCTAAAAATTATGCACTTAACACTTCTCCAAAGACTTCACCAACAAAGTTAAAAGACCACCTTAAAGACGGGAAGAATTATTGGGTAACACCAATCCTATCAGTATCTCATCTCCCTAATCTGCAAGGTACTGCAAAATCACAACAAGGAAAAGACAAATAATCCAATTAAACAATGAGCAAAGGGCACGAACAGGAACTTCACAAAAGAAGACATCTAGGAGGCTAATAATTACATGAGCAAATGCTCACAGTCATTAGTCTTTAGAGAAATCCAAATGAAAACTAAAATGAGTTACCATCTCACCCCAACAACATTGACAGTAATCCAAAACACACAACATAATAAATCTTGAAGAGGTTGTGGAGAGACTGAAACTCTTCCACGTTGCTTGGGGGAATGTAGAAGGGTGCAATGACTTAGGAAATCATATTGACACTTTCTTAAAAAGCTAGAAACGGAAATACCATATGATGCAGCAGTCCCACTTCTTGGAATATGTCCTAGAGAAACAAGGGCTGTCACATGAGCAGATATATGTGCATAAGTGTTTATTGCAGCACTGTCCACAATAGCAAAAAGATGGAATCAAAAAAGATGGAATCAACCTAAGTGCCCATTAATAGATGAATGGTTAAACAAAGTGTGGTATATTCACCCAATGGAATACTATGCAGTAATAAAGAACAATGATAATTTTAGGAACCATCTCATAATACGGAGTCATCTGAAAGGCATTATGTTGAGTGAAATTTTGTCAGTTGCAAAAGGACAAATATTGTGTAAGACCACTGTTATAAGGACTCAAGAAAATGTTTAAGCACAGAAGAAAATAATCTGTGATGGTTATAATGTTAGGGAGGGAGGAAGAGGAGTATTCATAGATTAAATAAAACCCCAGAGCCATCGAATGGATTCCAACTCATAGTGACCCTATAGGTCAAAGTAGAACTAACTGCCCCATAGAGTTTCCAAGGACACAGACTAAATGGTAGAGGGGAATTAGGCTAGGTAAAGGGAGTGACAGCATGCAATAGAAGCAGGGTTAGCACAACTGGACTATAACAAAAGCTAAGAGGTTTCTTAAATACAATCCAACATTTTGAAGGACAGAATATCAAGAACAGGGGTCTGAGGACCATGGTTTCACAGGACATCTAGGCTAATTGGCATAACTGTTTTTTTAGAGAGAGAATGTCCTATATCCCAGTGTGGTGAGTGGCATTGAGTGGGGGGAGGGGAGCAGTGAGAGTTGCAGAGAGGTGTGTGTGCAGATGTTTTATATGGCAAATATTGTAAACTTTCAGTTAAAGCACAATAAATTATTATATGTATAAAAAAAAGCCCCATTCCTCCAACTCTGGCCAATTTTAAAGGACCATCCCAGCACAAAAGCTCCCTACAGGACTGGCTGAGGCCTTTGGTGGGATTACATCACAGCTCACCTTCACCCTCTGGCCAATCCCACTTTCCTTTCTTTAATAGTTGTTGACTCCAAGTGTACTTTAATAAATAACTGGCATACTATAAAAAAAGAAAGTTGTGTAATTTCAGTCAGTCTGAATGTGGCGTCATACTCAGTTCAACATGCTCTAAAAGTCATTGAAGAACAACTCAGCTTCACAGTCTGCCCCGTCCCCACCCCCAAAATCTACAGAGATTCTGAAATAAATATGAAAATGAAGACACACAAAAAAACTTGATAAAACGAAAACACCTGAAAGATGGGTGCCTGTGCTTTATTGACTATGCAAAGACATTTGACTGTGTGGATCATAACAAATTATGGTTAACATTGTGGAGAATGAGAATTCTGGGACACTTAATCATGCTTATGAGGAATCTTGTACATGGATCGAGAGGCAGTCATTCAAATGGAACAAGAGAATCCTACGTGGTTTGAAATCAGGGCAGGTGTGTATCAGGGTTGTGTCCTTTCACTGTATTTATTCAATCTGTATGCTAAGCAAATAATCCAAGAAGCTGCACTACAGGGAAGAATGTGACAACAGGATTTGAGGCAGACTTGTTAACGACCTGGGACACGCAGAGGGCGCAACCTTGCTTGCTGAAAATGAAGAGGACTTAAAGTATTTCCTGATAAAGATCAGAGATTACAGCCATCAGTATGGATTACACCTCAACATGCAGAAAACAAAAAGTCTTGCAACTGGACAAACAGGCAACATCATGATAAACGGAGAAAAAAAATGAAGCTGTCAAGGATTTTATTTCACTTGGATCTGCAATCAACATCCGTGGAAGCAGCAGTCAAGAAATCAAATGACCTACTGCGTTCGGGCACATCTGCTGCAAAAGATCTTTTTAAAGATCAAAATCAAAGATGTTGACAGATTAGACGGGAAGCTAAGCGCAGTGAGTTTCTGTTCACAGAGGAGGAACAACTCAGAAAAGGAGAGAGAGAATGGTTGTGCATTTCCAAGATTTTAATCAACATCACCGAATTATACATGTAGAAATGGTTGAATTGGTATATGTCTTGCTGTATGTATTCTCAACAACAACATCAACGATTATCTTTAAGTGGGAAAAAAGAAAATAAAGGATTGAAAGAGGAAACATGGAGGAAACAATGATATCTGCAGACTACGTTGTACCTGAACTAAGTCATGGTGTTTTCAACATCCTCATAGAGGTGTGAAAGCTGAACCATGAATAAGGAAGGCTGAAGAAGAAGTGATACCTTTGAATTATGGTGAAGAATACTGAATATAGCATATCACAGAAGAAACAAGTCTCTCTGGCAAGAAGTACGGAGTGCTTCGTGGAAGTGAGGATGGGGAGACTTTGTCTAACACATCTAGAACATGGACTCAAGAGAGACCCGTCTCTGGAGAAAGACATTATGCTTGGCCAAGTAGAGGGTCACCAAAAGAGAGGACGATCTTCAAAGGGATGGACAGACCGAGTGGCTCACCCATGAGCTCAAGCATGGCAATGATTGTGAGAACGGCGTAGGACTGGGCAGTGTCCCTGTGAGTCAGAGCTGACCGGACGGCACCTAATAATACAGTATATACTTAGTAACTACAGGGAAGTTTTTACTAAGTAGGACACAAAATCTAGAAATTGAAAAAACTGATTAGTACAACCACATAAAATTAAAGCATTTTTTTATGAAAAAATACACCGTAAGGACAAAAATCAAATACCAATCAGGAAGAAATATTTGTAATTTCTACAACAGAAAAGAGCTAATTTTCTTCAAATGTAAAATGCTAACCAATAAATAAGAAAAAGACAATAAGTCAATAGAAAAAAATAAACAAAACACAGGGAAAGATAACACACAAAAAAAAATGCAAGAGGTTCTTAAACAGGAAAAAATAACCAAAACTCTTTATAATTTCAAAATGTAAATTAAAGAAAAAAGAAAATATTTTCACCTTGCAGACTGGCAAAGATCAAAATGTTTGATAACATACTATGTTGAAGGTGGATGAGAAATCAAGCACTATTTTATGTTTGCAGGTGGGAATGTCATCCTCTGCACAATTTATAAAGAGTGTGTGCAGTATTTATCAAAATTTAAAATCCACATGCCTTTGGAGACAGGAGCATAGACCCTATAGGGTGGAGCAGAACTACCCCATCGAGTTTCCAAAGAGTGTCTGGCAGATTTGAACTGCTGACCTTTTGGTTAACAGCTATAACATTGAACCACTATGCCACCAGGATTTTTGGCAGAATCTCATAAGTAAGTAGTAATTACAGAAAATAGACATTGTGTCATTGTTTATAATGGAAAAAAAATGAAAGCAACCTACATGTTAATCATTGAAGATTTGATTAAAGATGATAGAAATCATCTAAACTAATAGAGCCATCCATCTAGTATTAAAATGAATAAGGAAGCTTTATATGAACTCATATGGAAGGCTTAAGTGGGAAAAGCAGGGTGAAACAGCGTGTATCATGGGTAATAATTGTCTTACAGTACCAAAATACAAAACCAAACCCATTGCCATCAGATTGATTCTGATTTATACAACCCTAAAAGGATGGAGAACAGTCCCATAAGATTTCCAAGGGGACGCTGGTGAATTTGAACTGCCAGCGTTTTGATGAGCAGCCAAGCTCTTAACCACTGCACCCGGTCATTATCAAAAGCTATAAAATATGCCCGAGGTTTAAAGTACATGTGTGTCTACACACAAAATTGTTTCTTGAAGGATACACAAGATGCTAGCAATAGTATTGTGACTGAAAGGTGAACTGATGTCTTGAGACACTGGTAGGAGAGAAACTTCTGTTTCATTATATTGATTTTTGGACAATTCGAATTTTGTAACATAAAAAAAACAGAAAGATTTGGCCCCCTGGCTACAGTGTGCCAATCCCTGCTATAAATTTTATGACTCTGATAACCTGTGTTGCAGCATATTAGAATAGGCTGAAAATTCTTCCTTGACAAGAAACTTGAACTTGACAGCAGATTCCAGTTGGTTCTGTATTATTCACATGATGATATTTGAACTACCTTGGGCATCACAGACAGAGCAGCCAGTGGTAAATCAGAGTTGCTGCACGTTCACTGTTGTCAACATTGATTCAAATCTCAGACACATTTATTGTCTAAAGGATTTAAAGAGTTATTCATTACTATGACTTCCCTTAAGCTATTGCTGGATTAACTCAGACCATTCTTCTGTGTTTGAGACCACATTGTTTTGAAAACTCCTCTCTCTCCTCCCTTACCCTGCTCTTCCCTGACAATTCTCACGTATACGGACAATACTCCTTCCTCCATAGCATTCCTTTAGATTAGTTAGGGTTTTGCAATATTCCCTAAACCTGTATGGAGTCAAAATCAACTCAACGGCAATGTTTCTTTGTTTTTAATAAGGCTATATTGATAAAGAACTGTGTTCATCTATCAATCGGCTACTGGATGAATGTTGTTGACAACATTAATCATTACATCACATGGTATCCTTTATATGAAGATGATCCTTGTTTCAGTAAAAGAATCACTCTCTTCCTATCCTTAGTGTGTGTGTGTGTGTGTGTGTGTGTGTGTGTGTGTGTATACACGTGTGTGTGTGCATGCACACACTCTGAACTGGTCAAGTGTCCTGCTTCCTTCCTAGGTCTTTATTTTGTCTCTGATTACCTTTCCTTGTCTTCTTGTTGAGTGCTCTTGAATGGATTCCATCTCATATCGACCCTGTGCTATAAGTAGAACTGTGCATAGAATTGTCTTAGCTGTAATCTTTACCAAAGTGGGTCACTAGGTCTTCATCCCACAGAGTCCCTGGGTAGGTAGGAACTGCCAGTCTTTGGGTTAATAGTGGAGAGGTTAACCATTGTGCCACCAGTGTACTTTTATGCACACTTTAATCCATTTTATCATGTTGTATTTTATGCTGCTTTATCAGATGTCTCTTCTCTTGCTTCTTCTTCATCTTTTAATAGAGAAACTTTAATTAAAAGAAAATATTAAAAGTGGTAGTTTGTTAGGTTGTAAATCCCTGAGTGATGTCAGTGGTTAATGTGCTCAGCTGCTAACTAAAGGTTGGAGATTTGAATCTACCCATAGGTACCTCAGAAAAAGGACTTAGCAATCTATTTCTGAAAAAAAAATCAGCCTCTGAAAACCCTCAGGAAGGGACTCATAGCAACCCTTTAGAACTGCCGCAAAGAGGAGCGCCTCGTGGATTCGGACTGCCCACCTTTTGACTCACAGCCTTAGCACTTAACGGCTACTACCAGGGCTTCTACACCGTACCGCATAGAGAACAGTTATTCTGTGGCGCACATGGGTTCACCATAAGGCAGAATCGACTCAAGGCTACTGGTTTGGTTTTTTGCTTGGGTTCTTAGGCAAGGGTATGAAAAGTCCAGATTTGACTGAGGATGGCTGGGGGTGGTCTCAGTATCCCAAGGTAGCTTTTTTTGCTTGGTTGTGTAGTTATCTTTAAGTCTCTTTTCTCAGTATAATACAGCAGAGCCCTTCCAAAGAAAACCCAAAGCCTAAAATTATTTTCTCTTCTTTTTGCAAATGGTTCCTTTCATAGACCCTTCTGCCCTGGGAGCCCAGATATGGGTTCCCCAAAAGGTGTCAACCCTCAGCCAGGAAATTCTCTGTCCTCCAAGGCGGGAGCTTGGCCAGAGAGCCTGCCCTGGGGGGTTATCTGCTGGATTGTCAGGAGTGACAGCAAAGAGCCAGGCTGCTTGATGAATCCAACGAGCAGAAAAATCTGTCAAAACATGCAGAACGCTCATTGCAGGGATCGTGGCAACGTTGCCTATTTGTTTGGAGCCTGTTTAATTATTTTTAAACATATGCAGTCTGTAGTTCAGTGAACATCTCCGGGATAGCAGAGGAAGAAAGGAAGATGAACGGGGGGGGGGGGGGGGTGCTGGTCCTGCAGCGATTCCTCTCCGCAGCTGGCTGTCGGCGGAGACGCAGTTGATTCTAGCAGAAGTGTGGCTCCCTGTCTGTCACCTAATGAAACAGGGTAGGGGGATTAATGTCATTAGCTGGAGGCCGGCATGCTGTGTAGTAAACAGATATACATCCTGCCTCATTTGGGGGAGTGTTTCTCAGCTCCTGTCCACTGGCCTGCAAAGGTCACACTCCCAGCCTGGAATTATTTAAATTGGGAAGAAATTAGGTTGGTTGAGAGAGTCTTGCGGTCTGTTTTAGTGAGAACAGCCTCTGGGATTCTGGCACCTATGTTTTCTCCTCCTCCTCTCACTTGCCCTAATTGGGGCTTGGATTTCTTCTTGGGGGAGATCTGGGGTAACCGGAGAAGATAAAAGCCCAGACACAAATGCTTCACAGAAGAGAAAAATGTTGTCTTATTTTGATAACCAAAGTGGACTAAAAAGTGTGGAAAAAATTAGAGACTTGCTGCTGGAGACATGACCCTGTCTCTTCCCTCTGGAACCAAAAGCTTTTCTCTACGTCGTAACACAAAAAAAACTGAAAGCAGAGAAATATCTGTATTCATTTTTCCCTATTCTGAAGGAATGTTGACAACAAACAGCTACAACTGAGAAAGAGTTAATAATTTTGGAGTTGTAGAAAATGTAGAAATCTTGACTTCAAGGTAGATTATGGCAAAAGCTGGTGGGTTGGAAAGAACCCAGACAAATGCCAGCAGAAACAAATCCAAAAACTCTATTACCATCAACTTCCTCTTATAATGACCTTAAATGACAAAAGGCAGACTCATAGAGATCCTAAAGGACAGAGCAGAACTGCCCCATAGGCTTCCCAAGACTGTAGTCTTTACGGAAGCAGATTGCTATATGGAGTAGCTGGTAGGTTTGAACCCCTGTCCTTCAGTTAACAGACAGGGCATTAAGCACTTTACCATCAGAACTCCTTGGAAAAAGAAATACTTCCTGAGAAGAACATCAGGAAGGACATTGGCCAATGCTCAGACACAAAGAGAGAGCTTGAGTTAAATGTCAGAATAAATATCATCTTCCAGATACATGGAGGGAAAATTTGGGTAAAGACAGAAGCAAGAGAACACAAATAACAACCGAGGAGAAAAAGGAGAATCTTGGAGTGAAGGTGGTGAGGAACATTTGGGGACTACTTAACATTCACAAATACTAGGTAAAGTCAAGACAAAACGTAAGTGCTGTCTTCTAAGAATTTACCTTAATTCCTCTCTTATCGAAGCAGAATTCTGTTTTATACTTGAAATTTTTAACTGTGCTATGATGGTTGTGTATGGTATAGTATTTTTGTATCAATAAACTCATTATCAATTTTTGTATCAATAAACTCACTTGAGAGTTTCTGAGGAACAGGTGATAGACTCGAACTGCTGACCTTTTGGTTAGCAGCTGAGTTCTTAATCCCTGCATCACTAGGGCTCCAAACAGCTATTAGCATCAAAGAAACAATACAGATGAAAAATAAAGTAAAAAATCCAGGAGCCTTTCTGTTTGTTCTGTCGCAGTCTCAACCCTGGGCCTTTGTTCCCATCTGCACTGTTTCCTGAGAGTCACAGGGAGCAAAATTTCTGGAAGAACATCATCGTGGAGTTAACTTTCTCTCTAGCTAATAGCAGGCTGACAAGGGAAATGAACAGATGAACATGCAGAATATGCAATTTAAAAAAAAATTTAAATAATTTTCTATTTTTAAGATTAACCCGAAATCTAAGGCCCTTTCAGGCAAAGGGATAAGAGTGGCATCAAAGCACAGAGTTTTAGTTCTCAGAGGCTTGCTTTCACTGGTCAGCGCGGAGCCTCAGAGCCCTCTCCTCGGCTCCTGTCTTGTAAATGCCCCAGAAGGAGAGTGTCACGGGTGTCTCTGTCTACTCTGGAAAGCCAGACCCTGGGACACCCTTCATCCCCTGGGGGCTCATAGTATCCCATGGTGCAGTGCAGAGCACAGTGACTCCAATACAGAGAGCTCGCTGCCCTCCCTGCCCTGCCCTGTCCAGCCCAGCCCGTGGCTTCCTGCTCCTCCTAAAGTCATCACCCATGTACTTCTCAAAAAGTCACATTCTGCCCATAAGGAGAAAAGCTCTCCATTGCTCTTAATAGTCAGAGTTAAGCTACAGGCCAACCTGGGGGACCTGAGTTGTGGCTAACCTCTCCTTCCCTTTTCTCTTCTTCCAAGTTCAGTGCCTAATACTCGTTATTCCTGGGGTCACATCACTGGACGCAAAGCACTGCTGCCGGTGAATGCTGGGAAAGGCTGAGGTCAACAAGGTCAGTGTTCTCTGTCTGAAGATCGGCTGGGACGTTCCCATCGGAAGCGTGGCTACCGAAACTTATAAGAAAATGCTATATTTTATATAACTTGAGGAGGCCTGGTTGTACAGTGGTTAACTTGGCCACTACCCAAAAGATCAGCACCCTTCGGAGACAGCAAAGACCTGGAGATCTGCTGCTGTTTAGATTACAGCGTAAGAAATCCTATGGGACGGTTCTCCTCTGTCACACGGGGTAGCTGTGGGTAAGAATCTACTCAAAAGCACAAAACAGCACTGACAACAATATGACTTAGTAGAATTGAAGTAAAATTCCTCCTTGTGAACAACCCTGGTGGCATAGTGGTTAAGTGCTACATCTACTAACAAAGAGATTGGCAGTTCAAATCACCAGGCGCTCCTTGGAAACTCTATGAAAACTGTCCTATAGGGTCACCATGGGTCAGAATTGACTCGATGGCAGTGTATTTGGTTTTTTTGGTTTTGTGAACAAGGGACCAATGAACTAGGTAGTATCCATGCTCTTTTGGAAAAGCAGTTGCCTCAAATAGAGAAACAATACCCACATGTGTAACTATTGCAAGAATCTGGACTCTGTGTGGACATAACTGATTGGCTACTGAGATTTCTTGATTTGTTTTTTTGGGGTGTGTGTGTGTGTGTGTATGTGTGTGTGTGTGTCATAGGCAACTCCCACTTGCCCAGCCCAATTTAACAGATCTCATCTACGATGAAATACATTCTTCTAGCTGGAGGATGCTGGGTCTGTGATTTTATCTCTTCTGTCTATATAAACTATCAGAACAAAGCCAGAGTGATTTATATGTGTCGTTAGAAACTTAAGGATTCACAAACATGTATAGTGGATCACGTTAGATATAGTACTTGGATAACAGAAAACATTCAGAGCGGTCTTTCATAGTTACAAATTTGATCCCCCAAATAAGTGGGGATATTTTTCCATCACCTTCAAGAGAATGCCTCATGGCCACCACATGTCATCTGACGCTTGCGTGGCCTATGGTAGGAAGGAAGGACAAAGTAGTCGTCTGTGACGGCCAGACCTAATTTTAGAGAAGGCAAAGGGGTCCTGAGTTCTTTCCCTGGGTCTTGAGTGTACATCAGAATCACCTGGAGACCTTGAAAAACATGTAAGTGGTGAAACTAGAACTTCAGAGATTCTGAATCGTCAAGCCCGGGCTGAAGCCCGAGAATCTGCATTTTAATCAGCAGCCCAAACCATTCAGCAGTGTAAGAGCTGTGCTTGTCTTGCAGTCGTGGAGCCCTCCCAATACCATTGCTTCTGGGGCAGTCAACTGTCTGGAAGAGAGGAAGCGCAGCACCCGGCGCGCATGCGGAGGGCGGCCCCTATCAGTCGTGAGCACTGGCTGCTGAGTCAGTTTTGGTTCGTGCAGACTCCCTAGGTGTCACCGCACTGTGCTCCATGGGGTTTGCAGCAGCTGAATTTTGGGGAAGTAGATCACCAGGCCTTTCTTCCAAGTTGCCTTGGGGTAGACTCAAATCTCCAACTTCTCAGGAATCTAGTATGTGAATTTTTGCCTCAACCAGAGACTCCATATACGCTGTAACCAGGGTATCACATGAGGACAACTGCTGTCATCTGACTATGTTGTTTGTGTACTTTGCAGGTAGATTATTGACTCCATCCCTGTAGCACGCTATCTGTAGCTGGAGTCAAGTGACTACCCAGTATCGTAGCAAAGTTGGAAGTTATTTGTTTAACTCCTTATTTTGGGGTCCCATGACTAGACAAAAATAGGACCTCTGTGGCCATATGTGTATGATTACCTACCCACAAACATGGGGCCTTGAGCAAGAAAGGTCATCTTTCTTGTAGAAAGCAACTTAGTGGCAAGTACTTTGTAAGTAGCTTAACACAAAACACACGGGAAAAAAAAGTATATATATATATATGTATATATATATGTAAATCACTAAATTTGGCTAGGCAAGAGGGAGTCACCTATGGTTGACATACACATATATATATCCTCCCCAAACCCATTATTGTAGAGTCAATTCTGGCTCTTAGCCACCCTGTAGGATAGAGTAGAACTGCCCCATAGAGTTTCCAAGAAGCACTTGGTAGATTTGAACTGACCAACGTGTGGTTATCTGCTGTAGCACAAAAGCAATTTCCATATGTGTACATATGTGGAAACCCTGGTGGTACAGTGGTTAAGTGCTATGGCTACTGTCCGAAAGGTCAGCAGTTCAAATCCACCTGGCACTCCTTGGAAACACTGTGGAGCAGTTCTGTGCTGTCCTATGGGTTTGCTATGGGTTGGAGTCAACTCAATGGCAGTGGATTTGTTTTTTTTGGTATGGCTGGCTCATGTATATATATATATATATGTATGTGACTCGACGGCACTTGGCTTTGGCTTGGCATGTGTGTATTATGTGTATGTGTATATATATATAAGTGGTAGTTATAGTGTTTGGCATTTAATGGTTCGGATCCATTCCAAAACCGAACCAGGGCGGTGAAAAAGTCTAGCCATTTCAAGAACCACATAAGGCGATAGAAACTTCCCTGTGAACCTTTCTCTGACCAGCTGGCCCAATTGTTGCAATCCAGTAAATCATGGATTCGGCCAGCATATTTAAAAAAGAGGAGGAGATGAACAAGACCAAACTGTGATGATAAGAAGGCCAAGACAAAGTCTTTGAAATTGTGCACAATGGAATAAATAGCTATTATCCACTCGCCCCACTAAGCAAGCAACACCAGGAAAATCATTTTCCAATTAGTCAGCAGGTTTCAGCATCATTACCTTTGAGATCAGATTTGCTACCATTCAAAAGTGCATCACAGACAGTGCAGGAAGAGTTCAGCATCATTCCTGGCATCTGAGGTCTGGGAGGAGGTGAAATGAGATTAGCTGCAGGAAAGTGGGGAGGCTTTACATTACCAGAGGGGCCTACCTGGCTCCGGGCTTACAATGAACAGTGCTTTCAGCATATGGCATTACAATGGATTAGTGATCGAGTACGATTAATCCTAATAGATCGTCTTTTGAACCTCAGTGGCTTGTTAGGTGAGAAAAAAATTGTCTGTCCCCAAAGTGTCAGGTGAAACTCTCATTTGAGGTAAGACTACCACGTGGAGACGGGTCTCCATCTGGTGGCTTCCTTTTGTGAAACTCCACCAGAAGGTGTTTTAATGAGGCTTTTATAGCAGGCGCCACCTGCCACTAATCTTCCTCTCTAAAAAGGTGTAATTGAGGGTTGGTTTTACAGTACGGCTCATATCCTAACTTTGGGAATTCATCAAGAAATGCAAATCTGGGTGGGATGGTGTAATCACAAAATGCCATTTGGGCTTTTGGTTTAGACTGAAGTGGTTGTAGAAATTTGTGGTTGGCTAATTACAACCAGCTATATAGTAGCTTCCCCCTTTTCAGTTGATTAATATGTGTGTCATCTCAGAATTAAATAACCAACTTGATGGTGACCATATGTCTTCATTCAATTCTTAGCATGTGTAAAGAGTTGCAAGGCGGCTAGTGGTTCACACGACTTAAAGGTTTCACTTACACTGTTAAGGCTTAACTGGTTCAGATTTACTGTGCATCATTTTCCTGGTAGATGGTTCAGTTCTACAAGGCATTATTTCAGTGAGATACGAGCAAATTACAAAGTTACCAAATCGTTTTCTATCTGTGGTACCAGAAGTAGAGTTTTTTTCCCCCCCTCTGTTAATTTAAGACACAGATTTTATCACCCTTCTATTCTGACAGATTGGCAATTGATTGCACTGACATTTCTACCCAGGACTTCTTTTGAAATAAAAGATGCTACAGAAATAGAATATGATAGAGTAATTTTTTTAATTCAACAAATATATATTGAGCTATGTGCTAAGTACATTTTCCATAAAGTAGGAAATAATAATAATAGCAACAATAATATTGCATAGGTCCTGCCTCCCAACGGTGACAGAAGGTTTCACATTTCATTTCTGGGCTGGCTACTTAGAATATTTTGAAAGTCATTGCCTTTTCTGTCGTCACCTCAGTATATTATGTAGAGAAGCATCTTAATTATATATAAATGAAATAAATAGAATAGTATATGTACTTAGGTAAACTTCAATTTCTGAGTTTATTTATACCTCAGATTAGAAGTGAGAGAAATGCGTAGCCTCCTGTTTATTTGCCTTTTCATTACTGTATTTTACTCAAATAATACACGCCTTCTATGTCTGTTTGCCGACTTCACCTACCCATTCAAGGTGCTTTTGTAAATGTCCTATACTAATTTTTTTTAAAGCAACATGTTAAAAGTGTTGACATAGCGGCACTTATAAAAATATCTCACAGGATGAGGGACACGGCTGGCAAACATAGAAAGCATGCGTTATTTGTGTCAAAATGTGGTACCAGTTTAATAACAGAGAACAGCCAGAAAGGTATTGTTATTAAGTATCTTTGAGTCAGTCCCTACTTATAGCAACGCTGTGTACAACAGAATGAAACCCTGCTCACTCCTGTGCCATTTTCGTAATTGTTACGCTTGAGTCATTGTTGCAGCCACTGTGTTAATCCATTTCATTGAGATTATTTCACTGACCCTCTACTGTACCAAGCATGATATCTTTCTCCAGGGTCTGATACCTCTGGCTTATGTGTCCAAAGTATGTGAGACATAGTTTCACCTTTCTTGCTTCTAAGGAATGTTCTGGTTGAATTTCTTTCCACACCAATTTCATTTGTTCTTTTGGCAGAAAGGTAGATGACCCAAAATATCTCCGAATCTGAAACAGGCTTGCAGGTTAAGTTTAGAATGACATTTATCAACATGAAACCTAACTTTAAACCAAGAAGCATACGACAGCACCCGGAGACTGTATGAGATCTGCCAAAAAACAAACTAAATCTGTGGTCATTGTGTCGATTCCAACTTACAGTGACTCTGTAATACAGAGTAGAGCTTTGGCAGTTTCTCTATGGAAACTTTAATGGCTGTAGATCTTTACAGAAGCAGACCACCACATCATTCTATGTGGAGTGGCTGATAGGTTCAAGCTACCAACCTGTAGGTCAGCAACCAAGCCTTTGACTGCAGCATTCACCATGGCGCCTACACAATAGACCTATAGTTTTACAGCTTGGGTTTTGTTGTTCCTATTGCTATTGTTTTTATCAGCTAGTGTGATTTTTCCCGTGAAATGTTTTTAAAATACAAATATTACATCCTATGCTATCTCTTGTTCACCAAGATCTCGTTATTCCTTGTCTCACAGTCACTCACATTAAAAAACCTCAATTCCAGGTCTAATGTAATGGGACAGATTTGCACATGAGCTCATGGACATTGGTCCTGTTACGTTAGAATTAATCCGTTAACACGTACCCATATGGATATGTCGAAGCCCTCTGGGATGGATCAGTGAGGAACACAGCACACACCCACCTAATTAGCAGAATCAAAGGAGCCAAGTCTGCACATGGTAGAGCTAAATATTTTAAAATCATTTGGCTCCTACGTTCTGATTGCCCTCAGTACACGATCAGGAACCAGAAACAGGAGACACTGGAGAGGTGGGAGGAAGACAACACAAATACATTATTTAACCTATTTCCCACTTGGAACAAAGGTTTATGATCAGGGTTGAAAACCCTGATATTGTAGCTTCAAATTTCATGACGCCGTTCTCTAAGAAATTCGGGTCTCACAGATACGAATCATGACAGCTAACCCTGCCAAAGAAAAAGAGTGTAGAATTGGCTTCCCCTATTGACAGTTAGGACAACAAGGTCAATTAAGTATTCCTCTAACTTTAACTAGTTAGAAAAAGTGGTTTATCCTTGCTTCCCAATAATCCATCAGTGTCAGCTTAATGCAGAGGGAACAACATTTCAGCAAATGCTTAAACAACCACCGGAATCACAGTGTGACTCCCGTTACTGATGATGCCCGGGCACTGCGTCAAACATGCCCTCCACTGCTGTGCCTGAGATTCTACACTTACCTTGTTGTTAGCTGCTGTTGTTCTTGTTATTATGTGTCATCAAGCTGGCTCTGACTCACAGAGACCTATATACAAGAGAATCATACACTGCCTCACCCTGCACCTTCTTCACGATCGTTGTTCGGTTTGAGCACATTTTTGCAGCTACTCAGTCAATTCATCTCATTGAGAACCTTCCAAATTTTCACTGACTATTTACTTTACCAAGGGTTTCAGCCAGCTAGGGCTGCTCTAACAGAAATACCACAGAGTAGATGACTTTAAGAAAGGAAGGTTTATTCTTACATAGTCCGGTAGGCTGCAAGTCCATATCCTGGGTGTCCTCTCTAGGGGAAGGCTTTCCCCCTTGTCGGCTCAGGAGGAAAGTCTGGTATTGCATCAGTCTTTGTCCAGGGAGCATCTTGGTGCAGGAACCTCAGGTCTGAAGGATGCACTCTTCTCCCGGTGCTGCTTTCTTGATGGTGTGAGGTTCCCAATTCTCTGCCTGCTTCTCTGTCCTTTTGTCTCTAGGAGGATGAAAGGATTAAGGGTGGGGCAAGCCATACTCCAGGGGAACTCCCTTTACAGTGGGGCAGGGAGGTAATCCTATGAAGGTATTTATAGTCCCACCCTAATCCTTTAACATACAGTTTAGGAAAACCACGAAATGGAGGACAGCCACAAGATACTGGGAATCATGGCCCAGCCACATGGCTACACATATTTTTGGGGGGACACAATTCATTCCATGACACCAAGCATGATATCCTTCTCCAGGAACTAATTCCTCCTGATAACTTATCCAAAGTACATGAGATGAAGTCTCACCATCCTTGCTTCTATCTGTACTACTTTCAAGACAGATTTGTTCATTCTTTTAACATTTCGTGATATATTCATACTCTTTGCCAATGCTGTGATTTAAAGGCATCGCTTCTTCTTCTTAGGTCTTATTCATTGCCCACTTTTTTGCATGAATGCAATTGGAAACACTGTGTCTTGGTCAGGCACACTTTAGTCTTTAAAGTGACATTAAAAAAAAGAAAGGAAACACTTTTAAGAGGTCTTTTGCAGCAGATTTGCCCAGTGCAATGCATTGTTTGTTTCCTTGACTGCAGCTTCCGTGGGCATTGATTGTGGATCCAAGTAAAATGAAATCTTTAACAACCTCAATCATTTCTTCATTTATCATGATGATACTATTGGCCAAGTTATGAGGATTTTTGTTTTCTTTAGCTTGAGGTGTGATCCTTACTGAAACATGTGGTGTTTGATCTTCAGTAAGTGCTTTTGAGTCTTCACTTTCAGCACACAAAGCATGTGTGTCATCTGCATAACAAGTTGTTAATGAATCTTAAGCCAATCTTGATTCCCCATTCTTCTTCATATAGGCCAACTTCTTGGATTATTTGCTCAGCATACCAATTGAATAAGTGTAGTGAAAGGACACAACCCTGACACACAACTTTAAACCATGCATTATTCTCTTATTCTGTTTGAACAACTACCTCTTCATCTATGTACAGTTTCCTCACGAGCACAATGAAATGTCTTGGAATTCTCGTTCTTCCCAGTGTGATCCATAATTTGTTATGATCCACACTGTCAAGTACCTTTGTGTAGTCAATAAAACACAGGTAAACACCTTTCTGGTGTCGCTGCTTTCAGCCAGGATCTACTGGACATCAGTAATGATATCCCTCATTCCACGTCCTGTTCTGAATCAAGCTTGAATTATTGGCAGTTCTCTGGTGATTTACTTCTACAACTGCTCTTAAATGATCTTCAGGAACATTTTAATTGTGTGTGATATTAATAATATTGTCTGATAATTTCTACATCCCTTTCTTTGGAATTGGCAAAATTAGCTCTACTTCATGGTGACCTTATGTGTAACAATGATTGAATGAATGATTCGTTGCCTGGCCCTGTGCTATTTTCATAATTCTCAGTGTGCTTGAAGCCACATCTGCACCTATATTTTGAGTACTTGTCAACCTGGAGGACTCATCTTCCAGCATTATGTTGGACAGTGTTCTGTTATGATTCATAATGCTTTCACCAGCTAAATTTTAGAAGTAGATCACCAGGACGTTCTTCCTAGTCTGTCTTTGCCTGGAAGTTTTGTTGAAACCTGTCCATCATGGGTAAACATGCTAATGTTTGAAAAACCAGTGGCATAGCTTCCAGCTATGATTCGTAACACACAGGCCACTACCATACACCAAGCTGACAGACAGATGGAGGCTAGACACCTACAAGTATTTTATTTACTCCTTAAATCCATAATCAGACCCAGTTTGGGGAGTTATCCTGAGAAAAGAAAATATCTATGGTGTTGCTGTGCTCCATATTCCCTTTAAGTTTTCTTTGCTGCCTTATGATGTCCCTTGACTCTCCTAGGCTCCCTGCCTCCAACCCCATGTGGCACCTGTGCCTTCCTCAGACAGTACCACATATCCCACACTGCTCCATCCCTCCCCCTCAAATCCAAACCCTCTGAGTCATGGCATTTTCTGAGTGACAGCTTCCCACTCTGTCAAGCGCTCTGTTGTAAATGGCTTTGTGTACCTTTTGAACAGGGACTTTCAGACCAAAGGGAGCTCTTCTTCTGGTAAAAATTAATAGAAGTAGGCTGGAGGGGAAAATACTAAAGAGCAGGAAGAAGCCATATGGTACCCCCAAATCATATCAGACTTTGCTAACACTTAGGGTAAATTTAGAGTAAAACAGGTAATTCCTTGTAGGCACACATAGTCGTGTTTTTATGAATTATTAATTACAAACACAATTTCAAAATGTACCGTTAAGTATTTTCATGAGAATGAAACAGGTACCCAGGTAGCTTTCTTATTACATCTAGGGTGTGAAGGTAGCTGCAACCCACTTTGAATGAAGTGGAATAGCTACAATCTTACATTCTCCTGGATATGAACAGATGAATAATCACTCCTTGGGCTCAGCTAAAAGTCACATAAATTTTTATAAGCTCTTTTCCTCTTCACAGAACATCCTTTAAAACATTTCCACTGGCTTCTGTTTCAGTGTAGAATTTGCGCACCTAGGTATCACCAGTTCCCCGTCACTTGCCCTCCCTTATGAATCATAGCTTAGTTTCTTTCTTCACCATCCTGCTTTCTGCCTCTCCGAAGATCTCCCTAAGAGCCTTACCATGTGCCATCCTTCCCCTGGAGAACCCACCTGTGAATGAACTCCTTCCTTTCAGCCTTTCTACAGAAATCCCACAAATGAGGTTGGCTCACCTTGCTGTGGGATTGCTGTTTGGCATCATACCCCGTATCTTCCTCAGTGTGTCACATATGTTTGTAACTGAGGCCAGAGAAGTTGTAAGAGAAGAGCAAAGAAGAAGAGGAGAAAGAATGAGCAGACTAAGGGAGACAAAAACAGGACAGGGTAAGAGAGAAAAACCCTTGTTTCTGTTTCAGATAAATTGCTAAACCACAATGTGTCCCTGCAGAATAGTATAAAAGTTTGTTATCAAGTGCCATCAAGTGCATTATGACTCCATGGGAGCCCATGTGACAGAGCAGAACTGCCTCATTGCGTTTTCTAGGCTCTAATCTTTATGAATAAGGAATGAATAAGGAAGACAAAAGAAGAATTGATGCCTTCAAATTGTGATGATGGAGAAGAATATTAAATATACCATGGAATCCCAAAAGAACCAACAGATCTGTTCCAGAAGAACAACAACCCGAGTGCTCCTTAGAAGCAAAGATGGTGAGACTGCATCTTGTATACTGTGGATGTGTTGTCAGGAAGGACCAGTCCCTGGAGAAGAACAACATGCTTGGTAGTGTGGAGGGTCTGCAAAAAAGAGGAAGATGCACAACCAGATGGATCGACACAGTGGCTGCAATGACGGGCGTAACCATAGACGCTGTTATGGGCGTGGCAGGAGACCAGGCACTGTCTCATTCTGCTGCGTGTAGGGTCAGCATGAGTCAGAACTGACTCAATGGCACCTGACAACAACAACACCGACAGCAATGACAATCTTTATGGGAACAGATAGTCGGGTCTTCGTACCCTAAAGGTGCTAGGTAGGTTCCATCTGATGACCTTTTGATTTACAGCCAATTATGTAACTATTACAACTCCAGGGCTCCTATATAAAAGATAAGCAATAGAAATCTGCTGAATTTCTATATAAAAGATGAGAAGTGTTTCCTCAAAACACTGCAGTAGGTCTAGCATGTATTCTTGAAGACAAGACTGTGGCATTCGGCAATGGCCCAGAACAATATTTACACTTGTGTGCCTGGAAGATTCCTGAACTAACACCAGAGACTCTGATTCAGTACACCTGAGTGGAATTTCAGAAATCTTCATTTTTAACAGTCATGCACAATGATTTTCTCACTGCTCAAAAGGCAGGATGTTTCAAAGGTGTGGCCTACCTCACCCACATCACCACTGCTCGCCTCAACCCTTTGAGAATCCCAAGTGAGAGGTTTCAGAGGTGAATTTATCAATGGAAAGAGACTGCTGCACAGAGAGATAGTAAATGTTACTACAGAATTGCTTTTTTTTTTTTTTTTCATTTTAGGGAAGAGCTATCTTGAATCAATTATGCACCAGGAATAAAGCACATGCCAAATATTAAACCAAAAAAGTAAAGAATCCAGTTTCTGAAGCAGTTACTGTCCACACACCAAAGGAACTGAAATGATTATAGGCAGCCCAAGCCAGATATGCAATGTGGGTGTTAAGACTTTGTTTACAAAACCAGTGTAGGAAGGCGTGGAATTTCCAGGCTGAGAGCCATTTGTTTATACAGTTCCTCCATTTGCATTCTAGAGAAACCCAACTTTTGTTTGCTGCAGGTGCTAATTTCACGTTGCAGCAAACTCATACTTTCCAGGGCACCCAAGCTAACACGTCACCTTGCTCAAGGCAAGCTCTCCTTCACTTTCTACTTTAGCCACTTTCTTGAAAAGTGTATGATTCAGATAAGTTGTAACTGTTCCGAGCACTGTTGCTTAAAGCTCCTATGCCTGTTTATTAGGCAGTAGCTGTTGTTCTTAGGTAACAGCAAGTTATTTCCAACTCACAGGGATCCTATATATAACAGAACAAAACACTGTCGGGTTCTGTGCTACCCTCAAGATCATTGTTATGTTTGAGCCCTTTATTGTAGCCACTGTGTCGGTCCGTGTCATCCAAGGTCTTCCTCTATTTTGCTGACTCTACCAAGCATGGTGTCCTTTTCCAGGGACTGGTCCCTTCTGATAGCATGTCCAGCATATGAGGTTGAACAATCAAGTTTGAAAATTCATCCTATAAAAAGATATCCATAACTCGTTGCTGAATATCACTATGGTCACCTTCAAAGTACTCCCCTTGGGAAGCTATGCACCAATGCTGGTGCCTAGCCCGCCCTTGAAAGCAATTTTGGAACCCTTTTACTGGAATGACCATCAGAGCTCCCACTGTAAGCAATCTGACAATTAGGTTGATGAACTCAGCCTAGAGAAAGTGCTATATACCTCACTGCTGAGTAGCACTATGCTAACCTTTGAAATACTCCCCTTGGAAAGCTATGCGTGGAAGCCAGTGCCTAGTCTACCCTTCAGAGCTTTTTCTCTAGGATGAGTTTGCAAAGTTACGTGTCACATGATAGCTCTGGTGGCCATTCCAGAAAAAGAGCTCCAAAACTGCTTTGAAGGATGAACTAGGCCCTGACATTGGTTCACAGCTTCCCAAGGGGAGTACTTCGAAGGTGACCATAGTGATATTGAGCAATGAGATATGTAGTACTTTTTCTAGAATGAGTTCCCAAATTTAATTGTCCAGTCCGGTATGTGAGATGGTGTCACCCTTCTCATTTCCTAGGAGCCTTCTGGCTAGACTTCTTCCCAGACAAATTTATTTATTCTTTTGGTAGTCCATGATATAGTCAATGTTCTTGTCTAATACCGTAACTCAAAGGCATTGGTTCTTCAGTATTCTTTATTCCTTGCTCAGCTTGCAACCTGGACACGAAGTGATAAAAAACACTATTAGTAGTTAAGTATCCTCAAATATTCAATATGCAAGAAATCTATGGGGGAAAAATAAAAGCCAGTTTTTACTTCAGGGATATTCTCTGTCTTAGTTTCCTGTGGCTGCAGTAATAAAATGAAATGTATTGCCTCACATTTCTGGAGGTTGGGAATCCTGATTGAGGGTGTTGGCAGGGCCAGACTGTCTGCTCTGGAGGAAGATCCTTCATTATTTCCTTTAGTTTGTCAAGGCTTCAGGCATCTCTTGGATTTCCTTGGCTTGTAAATGTATCTTCACATGCCATTTTCCCCCCATACGACTCTGTCTCTGTTTGTTCTCCACTGGATAACACATCATTCAGAAGGGATTAAGATCCACCCTACTTCAGTGTAATTTCTTTAACTTAACTGGTATTGTCTTCAAAGGAAAGTGTCTATGTGCAAACAAAGTCACGTTCACAGGTACAGGACTTCAATGTATCTTTTGGGGGTATACCACTTAATCCATTATACCCTCCTTCTTAGGGTTTATGCCCGTATGTACTGTCTTAGTTATCTAGCACTGCTAGAACAGACATACCACTGGTGGATGGCTTTTACAGAGACAAATATCTGCTCTCACAGTCTAAAAGACTAATTTTTCTTCCTTGCTCATTGCGGTCGAGTCAGTTCTGACTCAGCAACCTTCTAGGATAGAGTAGAACTGCCCCATAGGGTTTCCAAGGAGCATCTGGTGGATTTCAACTGCCAGCCTTGTGGTTAGCAGTCACAGCTTTTAACCAAATTCAAAGCTCAAGCTCTAGAGAAAGGCTTTCTCTTTCTGCTGGTTCTGGGGAAAGGCAGGACTTTGTCATCAAACTTCTCCTGGTCTAGGAGCTTCTGAGCACAGGGACCCCTGGTCGAAGAGACATGCTGTTTCTGGCACTTCTTTTGTGGTGGTACAAGGTCCTTCTCTCTCTGTCTGCTACCTTCTTTATTTTAAAATCTCAATCACAATGCACTCAAAATACATTCTAATCTTGTAAATTAGTTTGAGGTTCTACCTCGTTAACATACAAAAACCAAAACAAGCTCACTGCAATTAAGTCTATTCGGACACACAGTGACTCTATAGGACACAGTAGAACTGCCCCATGTGGTTTCCAAGGAGCACTTGGTAGATTCAGGTTGTAGAGACAGGATTTATACCACGTAGAAAAAATCATATCACAGCAAAAACTGGTGGTCAATCCCAGAGTACTGGGGCTCATGTCCTAAACAAGTTGACACACATTTTGGGGGGACACAGTTTAATCCCTAACATGCACTACAATTTTCAAATTGGCTAAAGCAAAATTGTTCATACATGAGCTTGATGGAGGTGACACAGTGTTTGGCCAACAGAATTACCTGAAACTGTCATTTGGGATTGGGCCCATGAGTACTTGAAATTTAAGTTTCATGTCCAACATGTCTTTCTAACCTGGTGAAAAAATGTTTGCAGACAGACATGTACTCTCAGTATATATAGTGTAAATTGGCAATTATATTCCTAATCTTTTACTCATGATTTAGATACACATTCATCCTGAAGTTTATCTTTTATTCATAAAGCTTGCAAACCTGATGCAATATTAGCTTTCAGCAACCCAGCTCAGTGCTTACCTTAGAGAAAGAAGGATCCTTTCTTAACTTTCATCCACAGGACTTTCCATTGTGACAGCGTTTGACTTCATCCATGATTGATGTTGAACTGGCTTGGATTAAAAGTTTCCCCCAAAATGAGAAGTGCCATGGAAAGCGGCACCTTTCATCTTTGGAAGCAAAAGGGCCCTGTGCCACATGGTGAGGTGGCAGTTCCTTTGATCAGCATTTATTTGCTCAAGTCCAGAAATTGAGTCAGCCTACCAGGCACAGCAATACAAGGGGGCAGCCAGGATCCCAATGGAACCAAAGCTAAGCCATGATTGGGAATTCCCAGCAGAGCATCTTAATCCACTAGCTTGAGTTGTCACCATGAGCTCCACAAGCCCATTAAAATGACTTCAGGTCACCTCCACTGAGCTGCCCATTCACTCCCAAACAATTATACTAATCCCCTTAGCGGACCCAATCCCTTAACACTTAGGAAGTGCCCTTCTATGCAGGGTGCTGACATTTTCCAACAACACTAGCCTCTTTGAAATGCCAATCAAAAATCCTTCTTGTTAAAATACACGACCCTCTCGGCAAGTATAAACAGACCTTCATACATCATCACCACCACCATCATTAAAAAGCACTTAAGGAACACCCACCTGTGCAAAGATGCAGTGTTGCTGGGCCCAGAACTGGCAAGGGCTGGAATTGCTGACCTCGGGAAGGCCTGCTTACAATCCTGACACTTCAAGGTTCTTCTGCTGCTTATCGAGTGCTGACTGTGCCTAGGGCCATGGGCCTACAGCAGTCCATTTCTGGTGTCTGGATAATGGCCCCAGGAGGATTAATTAGCTGCTCAACAGAGAAGATCTTGCAGCAATAGTGTGGAAGTGACAAAGGTCACCACTGAAGTTTAACCAAATGCTACTTCCCAGCTTTAGTTACTGTACCCTTATGCTTTCTGGTTCTACATGTTAGAATCAACTCATGGCCCACAACACCGACAATAACTACAGTAAAAAGAACTCTTTGGAGTCACTAGTGATGCAGATGGTCACTATTTTCAGGTGCTAATGTAAAGGTCAAAGGTTCAAGTCCCAGAAGTGCGTCAGAAGAAAAGCATGGAGATCTGCTTCTGAAAAATCAGCCAATGAAAACTCTGTGAAGGATAATTGAACTGTGGCATCCATGTAGTCACCATGAGTCAGAATCAACAGGACAACAAGTGGCGCTGGTACCGATGGTACTCACCTACTTGCTTCTAGAAGGCCCATTTAGAACCATCCACGTTATTTATGTTTTCTGTATATTCTATCCTTACTGACCATTCAACTCTAAGGAGGAAAGGGTAGAGAGGGTCACTGATGGCCCAACTTTAGGCTGCTGTTAGCAAGCCCAGGCTAGAAGACTTCTATCAGTCACTGTACCACTTATCAGCTGAGCTTCTGTCTTCTCCATCATAAAACAGAAAGCATACCAGACATCAAGATGTTGTTTTGAAGGTTAAGAGAAACAATGTATGGTGAAAACACAGAGTGTGGACTCAGTAACATTAAATAAACATTGGTTAAATCATAGGCAAGACTATTTACTAAGTCTGGGTAGGCTTCAATTTATTTCTTTTTTAGCTGTGTCCTTCACAGAGGTCCAAGGAAGACAGAGTAATCTCTTTTACATAACTTTAAAACTTGACGTAATGAAAGGAGATAATAATATCTTCAAATATATATCTTGGCAAAGATTTATATGATTTGTTTTCTTTCCCCCCAATTGTAATAAATTCCCCACAATCTATGTCTAATTTCTACCCCGTACCTAAGCCCTGTAGTCTGGAACAAGTCATAAAGGTTAACAGGAAACGTGACAAGAGTAAATCTGAACAGTGCTCTTTTTCCGCAATTGGAAGATGCTTGTTTGAAGAGGGTCCATTAAAAAACTTGATACGAGTCTTGGTTTCTTGTGAAATAGGTCTCCCGCTCAAAAATTCTAGAAATATCTGCAGATGGAGCTGGCTATAGATGTAAATAAGATAGCACCATGGCCATCATAAGTCCATTTGTGTTTCCTCAATATTCTGCAACGGTTGATAAAGTAAAAGCCAAAGTTGTAAGCAAGTGCAGTTTACCATTGGATGGCTTGCTCCACGCTTAGTAATATATGTGGTTTCCAGCAAATAGTATCTTGCTCCCTCAAAAAGATGGAAGAAAAGAAATATAGATCAATGTGTTCCATTGATTTCAGAATCTACTTACTCAGGAATGTAACTAGTCAATACGCCGTTGTAATTGAATACCTGTATTGTTTAAGACTGCCCTATCAGAGCTATGTGTGGAAGTGACATTGGTAAAACAAGAAAAGTAGTATTTACCATAGTAGGGGTGTTAGCAAAATTGAAGGAGCAAAGCTATATAAATATTCAGGAAGCATTCTACCTAAAGTGGCCCTTTGAGTCCTCTATTGCTTCACCCTATATTGTCTTATTCGTAAGGCTCCTCACACTCCAAAAATGTCTTGTTTCTTTACATGTTCAATTATCTGTTATTTTTCTTCAATCACTTGAATATTACCTCCAAGACAACAGGGATCTTAGTTATCACAGTCAATGTAACATGTAAAGACTTGCTTGCACGTGAGAGGTGCACAATAAATGTTGAATACACACCAGGGGATCAATAAATGGTAGATACATGGGTAAATAAGTTATGCACATTTGTTCAGATATTTGCAGCTTGCTTACTGTGTAGTACATGCTCATACATATATGCATAATAAAAACATTTTTGATGAGACATCACAGTTATTGTATACATACTGTAAACAAAGGTGCTTACAGAGGTTCTATAACTTTCTTGTTGTCAGAGTTAGACAGGAGCAGTCTCGGGGACTCAGTCCACATATTTTGTCACTCAGTCTGTTTCTTCTATGAGGCCCAACAATTAAGTCTTTAAACTTAGTTGTTTTGAGTGCTACATGCCTCGTTGTTGAATATTGCTACGGTCACCTTAGGGTGCACCCCTTGGGAAGCTGTGCGCTGATGCCAGCACCTAGTCCACCCTCCAAAGCAATTTTGGAACTCTTTCTGGAATGGCCATTGTACACAGTGGCATGGTGGCAAGTTTGCAAATTTAATTGTATAGTTGTCTGTGAGGGAGTTTTTAGCCAGTAAAAAAATAACTGTATTGGAACACTCTCCCTACTCACCCAATCTGGCCCCCAGTGACTTTTTTCTTTACCTGAAGATCAGGGACATATTGCAAGGAAGTGACATTCAGGGCATCAAGGGTAATACAACAGCTCTGATGGCCATTCCAGAAAAAGAGGTCCAAAATTGCTTTGAAGGGTGGACCGGGCACCGGTATTAGTCCACAGCTTCCCAACAGGTATACTTTGAAGGTGACCATGGTGATATTCAGCAATGAAGTATGCAGCACTTCTTCTAGACCTGTACAACAGTAGACCTATGCTATCAGTTTCCAAAGCACCACAAAGTGGAGGTCTTAAAACAGTAGACGTGTGTTCTCTCACAGTTCTGGAGACCAGAAGCCCAAAATCAGAATGGAGGCAGTGCCATGCTTTCTCTGAAGGCTGTAAGGGAAGAATTCTTCCTTGCCTTTTCTAGCTTCTGGTAGTTACAGACATCCCTTGGCTTATGGCAACATAACTCCATCTCTGTCTTGGTCATGTCTCTCTGCCTCTCTGTCTCTTCTCCTTTCATTGTAAGGACTCCAGCCCTGTTGGATTAGATCCCATCATATGCCAGTATGACCTCATGTTAACTCATTACCTCTACACAGACTGTATTTCCAAATCAGTTCATATTCACAGGCAGTGGGCATTAGACTTGAACATCATATCATTTGGGGAGACACAAGTCAACCCACAACACCTGCCTACCCCATACTTTCCTCTCCTTCTCAAGACATGGCTTCCAGTCTTCTTTCACAGGCCGTGTCTTAGGGTCTTTACTTAGTAACTGTACCCACCCTGAGCAACATTTCCACAGACCCCTTTCCAGCCTGCAATAAGCCAAGTCAATATGCCCACACTAGAGGTAACCATATAGCTATCTTGTTGCTATAATTTCTAGAAACTGGCTACTCAGCATTCTTAAACCCCACATTTAATTGCTGATTTGCAAATCAGATATCCTTAGTCCAAATCCCAATGGGGCTAAAGCCCCTAAAAGAAACCGCACAGATTGCTTTATACTCCACAGCAAAGAGTTGCAGCCCACACATGCGCCAACCGCTGATGGACTCCACACCCCAGCTGTGCCGTTGAAGGGTGACTGTACACGGGCAACTGCTTCCAAATCAAGCTGCTGAAATGTGGCCTCACAAGTCTTTGACAGTGTTAATTACTGAAACCTCCTGGCCTGCCAGCCAGGCTGCTCCACGGAAGGCCTCGCCATGTGCATCTTGCTCCCGGTGGCACTCCCTCTGAGCCCGTATTTGGCAGGAAGCAGGCGACATTTTAAAAGATGTTTTTATTTGCTTTACTGTTTGGTTCATTCCCTCACTACCCCACCCCCGTCTCTCTGACACTGAGGCTAAAATATGTTTTTCGCTGTTGTGGCAGGGTTCCACCAAGTTCCTGAATTCTGGGACTAATTTTGTGACCGGAGGGTGGCCCACAGCTACTGGACATTGCCTGGTTTTATATCCAGTGTCCCATGATAAGGACTCACCAGGTGAGAAGGAACAGGGCAGGTATGGGACAGCACCTTTCTCTCCCTCAAATCTTGGGGTAACTCTAGTTCTGGAGGCATGATACACAATGCATACTTTACATTCATATATAATATTTAACTTTCCTCTAAGAATTCCGACAAAAGGAAACTTTGGTTGGGACAAGAATGCTTTTGTGAAAGCATTCCTGAAAGGAAAGACTCCACATCACTTTTATGCCTGATTTAACTTGATCCTTCAGTAATAGGAATTTAGCCAGCTATGGGAAAAAAAACAGTGCAAATCACAGTCACAAGTTCTGGAATATGCCATTCATTAAGAAGACTCTCTCGGCATCCTCTGTGGGTGTCCTCTTGCTCCACCCTAAGATTTAGGGAGTTAATAAAAAAAAATTAAAAAAAAAAGAAACCCAAGCCACTAAAATAGCTGCAATACAAAGCACTGTGGTCACAGGGCCAATGCCAGCACCAAAGGCATGTAGCAACCAAAATGCAGATGTTAAATTTGGCAATGCGACATGGCGTGTGGGCCTTCAGAGTTATTGAACCAAACGGGATGACAAGGGTTTTCATCTTGCAGAACTTGTACCCACAATTCTAATTACTAGATTGAATTTGCTTTCTCCAGAAGATTAACTGTAACCAGTTCCTATGGACTCGTGCACAGAGGACATTGTCTCCTTTTTCTTGGTTTTAGTGCCATAAAATTTTCAAATGGAACAAAGAGACAGGTACATGCCAGAGAGAAAAAGGAGTTCAGAGCTTTCTGGGCCTTCATCAAAGTATAACCATTGGAGAAAATCCAACAACTGGCAAGAAGGAAGAATGCAATTTTTCTTGGGAAAAAAGATCAACATTTCCCACGAATGAAGAATCCTGATGAAGCTGTTATTTATTTCCTTAGCATTTTCTACTACTTAACTTCCCCAAGAAGTACACACACTCCCTTCCAAAGTTCGTGGACTCTTTATTGTGCATGTATGTCCTCCTCAAAATCAAGATGCTTATGCAGAACATTCTTCACCAGTTTTCCACAGCTAAAAACAGATGTCCAAATGAGAAAATCATAGTTCATATTTTTTAAGTTACTATACTCTTTTAAGGTTACCCCTAAATCCCATTCTATCATAAATGCTTTAATGCCCTTCTGAGGAAAGGTAAACCAGATGTTGAAGAGCAGATTCTCTGGAAACCAGGCTCTGTGATGGAGATTTACACGTCCCTTGGACTTACTCTAGAAATGGTACCTGTAAAAAGATAATGGCAGCAGGAATGGACAGAGGAGAAGGTGGACAGATTGATGTTACAAAATGGAGGTTAAAAAAAAAGGTATGTTTGAAATGCAAGAGACACCTTAGGGTGCCTCTTAGCATTACCACGCCCTCAGATTAAAGTCAATGGAGAATTACCACAACACAATTCTGACATGACTGCTAATGGCCTAGACCCTTTAGGAATGAACGTTTGGGTCGTTCCATCAGGAAAAGAACCGCAACCAGCTGAGACACTTGCTTAGGGTAAAGAGAATACAGACTAAGTATCACAAGAAGATAATTCTAAATGTCAGTGACTGCCACAGGACCAGCTACAGAAACGGGGACTGGAATTGTTATGAGTATTTCTCCTTTGTATGCGGGCATCAAATATTTCTGTTTTCTTAACTTATAAAATATAAGATGTAAACAGGGCTAGTGCATTTTTGGTTGAATATGTGTTCATTGTATCGTCTTAGGCACAAATATGACTTCACAACTGTCTTTATTTAGAGATTATGAGGTTCGAAAATTAAGTCCACTAACTTAATTGCTCAAAGTACTACATACCTTATTGCTAAATATCACTACAGTCACCTTTAAAGTACTCCTCTTGGGAAGCTATTTACTGACATCAGTGCCTAGCTCACTCTTCAAAGCAATTTTGGAACTCTTTCTGGAATGGCCATTGTGTGCAGTGGAAGGGTGGCAGGTTTGCAAACTTAATTGTGTGGTTGTCTGTGAGGGAGTTTTAGCCAGTAAACAAATAACTGTCTTGGAACACCCTCCCTATTCACTTTATCTGGCCCCCAGTGACTTTTTTCTTTACAGAAAGATAAAAGAAACATTGAAAAGAAGACATTTGGATGACATTCAGGACATCAAGGATAATACAAGGACAGCTCTGATGGCCATTCCAGAAAAAGTGTTCCAAACTTGCTTTGAAGGGTAGACTAGATGCTGGCATCAGTGCATAGCTTCCCAAGAGGAGTACTTCAAAGGTGACTGTAGTGATATTCAGCAGTGAGGTAGGTAGCACTTTTTCTAGGATGAGTCTGCTAACTTAATTGACAGACTTTGTATATATGGGTTAAGGAGAGATGTACAGGTGCCAAGCTGACAAGGGGTGGAGTGTGATGGTTAAAGTTGTGTGTCAACTTGGATGGACCATGATTCTCAGTGATTTGGCAGTTATGATATAGTTTGGCAAATCACGTGATGTTGTGATTGCTTCCATGATGAGATTTGATATACTGTGATCACCAACGTGACAGGTTCTACTGTGACTAGTTGAAACAGAGTTTCCCTGGGGATGTGGTTTGCATTGAATATAAGTGGACATTGTGGTAAGGCTTGTGGGCTTTTGCTCTCAATATCACAGCTTGCTTCTGTATGTCTGGCCTCTAGTTCTTGGGACTTCAGTTTACCTGTGATCTTGTCTGATGATCTTAGGATTCATCAGTCTTTGCAGGCTGGGAGAGAACACCCTACTTTCTAACCTGTTGATGACAGATTTGCCAGCCCCTGAGGCTATGTGAGTCAGAAGAAGCCTCTATCCTGACCCATGGACTTGAGTCATTCCAGCCTCTACACCTACAGGAGGCATTTCCTTGATATAAATCTCTCTCTACATATTTACGTGACTTACTGGTTTTGCTTCTTTAAGAACCTGTCCCAAGATATATCAATAATCTTGCTCCAAAAACCCATTTTACAACTTATTTTCAAGGACAACTATTAGCATCAACTGTTGGTGTCTGGGAAACAGACTCTGAGAAGCTGAGATTTTCATCCAGGTAATATATTGGGCAGTAGTGCACTTTGGCAAAGTACCTATAAGAGGGTAAAAGAAGCAGGACTGGAGATGTGACGCAGCTTCAATAAAGTCATCAGTTGATCTCACAGAAAGCTCTGAAACTGAAATAGTCATTCAGAGACATTCCAAATTGAGCTAAGACAGTGAGCTTTTGTACTCCTCAATTATTAGTCATTAGATGGGCACTGGACCCTGAGGAGGGGGTCAGTTTAACCTTGGGTGAGGCAGCTTTCTTCCCCAAAAGGCATTCCCAGCTAAGTGGGATTTAGTTGTCAGTCTCAGCAGTCAGCAGTTCCAGTAACTAGGGTAAGGTGCATGTTAGTTCTTGGGGGGATCTGTGTGGCACACTGCTGTACTATACTACGCATGGCAAAAGCCAAAGGTTACACAATGTAATAGGATTTAATTCATTATGAAAAACACTGTAGGAAAGAGGGAGATAATTTGACTTAATTATTGAGTTTTAGGCCACTTTTTGAAAAATATTTTCATTTGCTGTATTCGTATTACACTCTAAGATATAAATGGATGCTGCTACATAAATAAACATATAATGTTATAAATCACATCAATTTTATAAAGTGTAATATGTGGTAGAGATGTTGTTCATATAAAAATTGTAAATGTGAATCAGCTGAATCAGCTTTAATACTTACAATTAAAATTGAAAAGTGCAATTAAATATTTTCTAACAAGAATTTGTTGTTTGTGTGCTTTAAATGGTCTCACATTTACTTATTTACCCATATAACTCTCTCCTTCATCCTTCTCATCCAATCATCATGTTTTTCAATTTTTTGTCCGGTATCTTTCAGTTTTGTCCAGTTACCTGCATTGCTGCTGCTTCTACCTCAGTTCAGGCAAACATTTTCTCTTGCAACAGTTTCTAACTTCAGTTTCCACTGTCTCCAATTCATTTTTTATGGCATCATGAGTAATCTTTACGGTGTGTAAATATGATCATGTCACATCTCTGCTTCAAATGCTTCCGTAGCTTCTTACAGCTTGCAGTCTGTAATTCAGGCTAACCCTTTTTGTTAAACTACCACCATGGCAACTCATTCAACTGCATTTTTATAGTTCATGTTTCATCAAATAAACATACTACTTCCTATTAAAATTAACACAATTAGACCTCAGATCTGAAAACACTCGCAACATTCAGAAGTACATTTTTGGCAATGCTGTATTGTATGTTAATCTTACTGCTACAGGAAATTTTCTTGATTACTGGGATGAATGTAGATAAATCCTATTTTATAAATATTTTCAGTATTGCTTAACAATGAGCCAGAATCAAATATGTCTCTCTAAAAGTTCTATCTTAAGTTCCCAGAAAGTTTAATAATATTTTAAAACTTTATTTCTAACCAGAAAACAAGATGGTGCCCAGCTACCACTACTGACCGTTCTAATCAGGGACATGATAGATAGGGCCTGATGGAATGTGAGAAAAATGTGGAACAGAAATTCTAATACCTAAACAAACAAACAGTTGTACTAGATTTTAATACTGGAGGACTTCTTAGGACTATTGATATGAGATACTCTTCAAATCTTTAACTAAACTAAGATCGCCTGATAATTAAACAACAAACTGGCACAAACAATGATGACTGTCACTCATAAGTACTGTGCTGCTTAGAAACACCACCGCTATGAGACCAAAAAGTTAACAACTGCCATTAAAAAAAGATGAGAACGTAAGGAGGCAAGAAAATTAGATTAATGGGAACAGAAGAATCAGAAGGGAAATAATGCTAACACAAGGTGAAGAACAGAACCCATGTCACTGAACAAATTGTGCAGAAGTTGTTGAATGGGAATCTAACTGCTATGTAAATCTTTTACTAAAGACACAATAATTATCATCTTAAAAATTAATTAATTAATTAAAATTTACTTCTAGAAATCTATTTGTCAACTGGGAGAAGTACTTCAACTTTTTTTCTTTGTAACTCAGTTACTACAAGATGCTCCTTAAACAAGGCGTACTCCTTTTGCCCAGATATGAGGAGTGTGAGAATTATATACCCTATCATAAATATAGCTTACTGATGACTCATTTAATATGACTGGGATATTTACCAGTAGCCTTAATTGTACATATTAATCGTTCCTAGATGGATCTTTGGGGGAAAATATTTTTGTTATATATCAGAAATTCCTATTATGCAGTGGTACTTTCGTGTGTTAAAAAAGGAATAAGATACTCAATAACAAAAAAATGCTGTAAATTAAAGCCCTAGTGTCAAAATTAGTCATAATTATGTAACCCAAACTAAGTTGTGATGTGAGCGCTTACACTTTTTATTTTCCTAAAGTATTTTCCATTTATTATCCCGTATCACAGTGTTCTAATGAAGTCAGAAGGATAGGTTTTAGCTCTGGATTTTCTTTCTCTCTCTCTCTGTTTAATTCATACTCTTATGTCTATATTGTAGCCCAAACTTCTTTTCTGAGTTTCTGACTTACATAATCCAACGCCCACAGAGTGTAACCTAGGCTACTCGTTTTTCCCTGTTTTCCAAATCAAATGAAGAAAGTAGACATGGATCAACTACCCCAGAAATGTCTTTGAAATCCATTCCTTATTCTTTAGCCTCACTATTTCTTATACTCAATGCTTGAAACAATAGGCTCATAACATCTATTGTTTGGATTATTATGATGGTTTCCTAACTAACTGGTCTGCCTACAGTTTTAATTCCTGTTCAACTAGTCTACTATTACTGCTATGTGATGTTAATAAAATGCAAATTTAATCAGATTTTTCTTTTGGTTAAAACTTATTGTAACCCCCTTGCTTAAAAAACACAACATCCTTGGCATGGCATAAAAGCTCATCATCAGCTGGTTCCTAGTTTGTCCCTTGAGACACAGTATCTCATCCCTCTACCATGTGGCACAGTCTTATGAATTACATAATTTTGAATTCATTGTTACATCTTAGAAGATATAAGAATGTGTCAAAAGACTTCTTGACCTGCCTACTGTAAGTAGGGACACGGTATGATTTTTTTTTTTTTTTTTTTTTGGTCTTCATTAGTACTTTTTGGAGAGTGAAAGAAGGTGAAACTATTGCAAAACTCTAAGGACACAATAGGAAGAGTCATTAACCAGGACTGTGCAGGGCAAACTGGAATGTGTGCTAATTTTTGGCCTCACTTTGTGCTTCCTTTCACCTTTATTCTCATTTTTATTTGCAGAGTTCTGCATCTGTCACCTGGGGGAAATGCTTCACCTATTTGTGTTAACCACTCTCCCAGAACTTCTTATACTGTATAGAAATAATTCAGGTCTCCCTTGGGGCTTAGACACTATCCTTTGTTCATCTTTATGTACACAAGAATTAACACAGCAAACTTGAGCAGATTGTCAGATACACAGTTGCTAGTTGTCATGTAGTCAATTTTGCCTCTATATGTCAGAGTGGACCTTTCTTCAGAAGGAGATCACCGGAACTGTCTTCTGAGGTGACTCAGGATGAACTTGAACCTTTAACCTTTCAGGCAACAGTTGAGTACACTAAATGTTTGTGCTACCTAGGGAGTCCATGATATTTGGTAGAAGCTCTATAATTACAGTAAATAAATGCATGAACTAATCAATAAAGGTGGTGTGCCAAACACGTGTGAGGCAAGCAACTGAACTGTAGTTACTGCCTCTAACTGAGGCAGAAGGGCCTCTTTAAGAGACTGTAGCCACAAATACTGCCAAATTTTCTGCAATGAATACAATGAAATAATCAAACCAACACGAATGAACGTGGTACAAAGAAGGAAAAGAATAAGACCAAGAACCATTGCTTAGACAATTAAAAAAATTAGTATTATAATTGATTATAATTTCTTACAAGGGAGAGTGGTAGTTATAAGCTGAGTCATACACTGTACTTTCACTTATATTTGGAGAAATGCGTGCGTGTGTGGGTGTGGATGTGGGTGTGTAGTATTTGTGGCTCAGTGACAGAATTCTTTTTTTCCATAAGGGAGAGTGGGGTTCCATTCCCGGCCGTGAGTCTGCAGCCAGCTGTGTCTATCAGTGTAGGCTTGCCTGTTGCTATGATGCTGGATAGGTGTCGGTAGACCATCCAGACTAAGGAGGACTAGAGAGAAAGGCCTGGATATCTACTTCTAAAAACTTTACATCCCTATTAAATCAGCTAGACAACAAGAAGTTGCATATGTTCACCTCAGAATCATTCTTGGAATCAGATTTTGGGGACAGTACGAGCAACCAGGATCAGGAAGGTGTAGACACGCTTGACAGACCACACGAAGGGCTAGCTAATGACTAGAAACCACAGACAGAATGGAAACCCCAGGCAGATGAATTAGGGATAGGAGATCCCTCTGAAAGCAAGGTTAAGGCAACAAAGACATTCAAAAAAAAAGAAAAAGAATGCAAAACAGCCAGCACGTGGTACTAATGACAAAGTACCCTGAAGCTTGGCTTCATTTAACCAGCCAAGATTTGGAGATAGAGTTCATGTACGTGGCTGGTGATGAGAAAGTAGCTCAAATACATAGACTTAGTTGGCATCAATTGATCTGAATTGTACATGGTACGTATGCAAATTTTAGTGCACTCATCTCAATGATACATGCTATGTATAAACAACATGTAATTTTTATTTTATCCAGTGATTTTAATTAAATGGAATTTAGGTTCTGGTAAATATTCAGTATGAAAATTAACTTGTTTCTGGAAATTAGCTAAGCCAAAGGCATTGCATTCCATCATTTTGATGAAATACAAGCTTCTTAAAAACAGGTAGAACACTATTTTTCTCCACTTAAGTATCTCCTCCTCAGAAAGATCTTCTCGAAACTCCACTTAAATTTCTCCAGTGAGTTCAGAATTGGACCCCAAATAAAGCCAGCTGTATGAATAGAGTTTAAATTTTATTTCGCATCGTAGATATTTTAACTTGATTTCTTCCTCCAGCTGCACAGAGGCAGAAAGGCTGAAAAGAGCTAGGCCATGATGAATTTGATTACAATGACTCAAATAAATTATTTCCATTGTATCATTTCCATTTAAAGAGGTTGTTTTTTTTTTCTTTCCCCCCAGTGATTCATTCTCCAAGAGACATTAATAATGTTTCCCTTGGTATTTTGACTCTTTGAAGCATGATCTGGCCATCTTTTCTTCCCACCTCTGTTGTTTCTTTGTTAAAAGTGAAGCCACCATCTGCTTGAAAATGAGGGTCCTTTAATGGGACTCAGCGCTAACAGTGCTGCCTTAGGCAAAAGTCTAAAGTTCGAAGTTGGCACACAACCATCTTTGCTTTCAGCACCAATGTAACCTCCTCCCCTGGGTACCCAGCATTCTCTCGGATTCTGTTTATACACCTCCCTGACAGCTCTGTTTTTCCAGGCAGCATTCATCTTTCTTCCTCTTTTGTCAAAATCTGTTCCACGGCCCGTTCCATTTCAGGCCGTTGTCCACTGGAAGTCAACACTGTGAGAAAACCCATGCTAAGTATCTCTACCATATCCCTTGAATTGACAAGGCTTCCCAACAGAGGACAAGGGATGAATGTCCAGGATGCAATTTCTGCCAGCCTCAAAATATATTGCTTACTCAACAATTCATATCACATGGTTCACTGCCAAGCCTGCCTAGATATGACTTGGGCTCGGGTGGTACCAATGTCTGATTTTAATTTTTGCAAAATTTCTTCTTAACAATACTATTTTAAAACTTCTGGCACATCAATAGGCATGAGGCAGCTAAGACCTACATCCAGAGAGGTAGCTTGAAGAAAGTCAAAGACAGTAAAAATCGTAGAGAGAAGCCTTTGGAGTTATAAAGGGAAGTTTTCTCCAGCTAAAAGACATACAGTTTTCATCCTCATCCAGGTTGGTCTATAAAAACCCTTCCCTGCCAGCTGCAGCAAGCATTTTGTAAATGATATTATATAGAGACATTCTGTAGAGGACACTTTGCAGTGCACATTAGCAAAATGTATTTCCTTACTTCCGTGAATTCGTGAATTAGCAGATTGCTCTAATGGCAGCCACGGAAGCAGAATTATAGTTACTGAAGGAACTCTAATTGAGGCAGAAGAGGCTCTTTAAGAGACTGTAGCCACAAATACTGCAAACTTTCTGAAATGAATACAATGAGATAATCAAACCAACACGAATGAACATGGTGCAAAGAAGGAAAAGAATAAAACCAAGAAACACTGCTTAGACAATAAAAAAAATTAGTATTATAACTGATTATAATTTCTTACAAGGAAGAGTGGTGGTTATAAGTCAAGTGTATACCATACTTTCACTTATATTTGGGGAGGGGGTGTGGGGGGGGTGTAGTATTTGTGGTTCAGTGACAGAATTCTTTTCTTCCACGAGGGAGAGTGGGGTTCCATTCCCGGCCGTGAGTCTGCAGCCAGCCCTGTCTATCAGTGTAGGCTTGTGTGTTGCTGTGATGCCGGCCAGGTGTCAGTAGAAAATCTAGACTAAGGAGGACTAGAGAGAAAGACCTGGATGTCTACTTTCAAAAATTACCCAGTGAAAAACCAACAGATCACAACAATCTGATTCCACTGTGAATGGAGTCACCGTGAGTACGTGGGCCAACGTGACAGCAGTGAACAGAACATGCACATATAAACACTTATGCTTATGTTAGCTCTCAGGAACCAAAAACCAAACCCACTGCTGTGAACTTGATTCCAAGTCATAGATCACAGTACATGTGATAAAATTGACCTCTATGCATTAATTTCCAAAAACCTTTTGCTCTTCTGTTATTAGTTACAAGTAAAAGCCATTCAAATCATTGAGCAGGAATACAGAATTGGAAATAGAATTATACTCTGCTGAAGTACATTGCAATGACTCTGAATTTCAGAGGCCTCAGTGGCACTAAGATCCACGTAGAACTCCCAGCCATTTTCGGTCACCAACAGAGTCTGCATAACCTGGCTCCTGCATCCTTCGGGCTTCAGGTCAGTCACTGTTCTGGGTCGTGACACTCCAACTGCTCGTATTTCTCTTGAGTGTCCATCCCCAGACTAGCAAAACCCTTTCTTGCTTTACAGACCTGCCATACCCTGTCTACTTTGTTGTTATTGCTAGGTGCCACTGAGTAGGTTCTGATTCATAGTAACACCACACACAACAGAAGAAAACAATGCCTGGTCTTATTCCATCCTTGCAATCATACTTGAGCCCACTGTTGCAGCCACTGTGTCAGCCCATCTCATTGAGGGTCTTTCTCTTTTTTGCTGACCCTCTTACCAAGTATGATGTCTTCTCTGGCAGCTAAGAATTGTCTTCTATCTGCCCATATCATGACTGATTGTGCTGTAGTCACAGGTCCTAAATATCATCTACTCAAACATTTGTATTTATAATGATTTCACTGTAGTGTCCCACCCCTACCCCACCACTGTTATCTATCCTTTATAGCTCTTATTCTAATAGTTTTTTTTATTTCTTTCACTTTTCAGTGTTGTTTAACAGTTTATTGCATGACTCTCCAACTGTATTGAAAGCTACACAAGGGCAAGGACCAGGACTGTCTTGTGTCCCACACCTAACAGGGTGTCTGAGTCATATTAGCTGCTTGTCTTGGCTAGAGTGGGTTCTCTAGAAATGGGTCCAAAGCAAAGCTTAAGTGCTAATGCTTTACTGGGAAGTCCAATCCCAGGACAGTAAGACTGAGAGAAAAAGGAAGTAAAGTAAAGAAGAAGGATAAACAAATGTAAGGTCATAAGCAGAGCTCTCTATTACCAAGCTGTCTGCAGCCTCGCAGGAGACGTAGCCAGTGGAAGAGCCGGGAATGGTGTTTACAGAAAGGCTGAACAGAACCACTGTGCCTTGAAAGGCATATTAAGGGGAGGAAGGGAAAGGAACTTGTATCCTGTCTCTGTTCTTTCACTGGATACGGTTCTCTAATAATACCCCCAAAAACATGGTGATTAAGTGCTACAGCTACTAACCAAAAGTTCAGCAATTCAAATCTACCAGGTGTTCCTTGGAAACTCTGTGGGACAGTTCTACTCCATTCTGTAGAGTTACTGGGAGTCAGAATTGATGACAGCCGTGGTGGGTAACAATAACAAACTGCACCCTTTATTCCCTGCACTCTTGTCCTCTGAGCAGCCATAGGGAAGCCCAATGTCATGTCCTGCACTGTAGGGCTCCACAGGGGTTACAAAGTGATATGGGGAAGAAGAATCTGTGCATGCCACATCAAGTCTGGGTTCCAGGCCTGCGGGGTCTCATGACAAGCATTACAGTGGAGGTAGTCCAGGAGCCCAGTGCTCCTTCAGGAAACTGAGGCAGTGGTATTACCTGGATCTGAGTAGCTGCAGCTGTAGCCACGGCAGTACCAATGTCAGCTAGAGCTCTCTATGAGCAAGTGGCCAAGGGCCTGGGAGATGAGTGAGGCCAAGAAAATTGGAGGAGATGTGTAAAGTAGGCCTGAGCTACTGTTCGACCAGGAAGTGTTGATTTCACAAGTAAAAGGGTGAATGGATAATGCTGGTAGATACCGTTCCTGAACACTACTTTTTTGACATGCTATGCTATTGTTGTTGTTGTTATGGGTGAGTTAGGTCAGTTCCGACTCGTAGCAACCTTGTATATGACAGAAGGAAACAATTCCTGGTCATAGGAAGTCCTCATAATCTTTACCATGTTTGAGTCCATTGACGTAGCCACTGTTTCAGTCAATCTCATCAAAGATCTTTCTCTTTTTCTCTGACCTCCTACTTTACCAAGCATGATGTCCTTTTCCAGGAGCTAGGCCCTCCTGGTAACACATCTAAAGTATGTCTTGACATCCCCATTTCTAAGAATTCTGGCCATACCTCCTTCAAGACAGATGTGTTCTTTCTTTTGGCCAAACCTGCTGCTATAGAGTTGACTCTGACTCACTGTGACCCTTTAAGACAGAGCACAACTCCTCCATAGGGTTTCTAAGGAGGACTAGGTGGATTTGAACTGGTAATCTTTTAGTTAGCAGCTATAACTCTTAACCACTGCACCAGCAGGTTTTCTTTCTTCTGGAAGTCCATTGTGTATTCAATAATTTTGACCAAAACTGTCATTCAGAGACATTAGTTCTTACCTATTCACTGTCCAGCTTTTTTCACATGCATGTGAGTAATTGAAAATACCGTAACTTGAGTCAGCCACAACTTAGTTTTCAAAGTGACAGCTTTGCTTTTCAACATTTTAAAGATACCTTTTGCAACAGATTTGCCCAATGTGATACATCTTTTGATTTCTTAACTCTTGCTTCTGTGGACATTGACTGTTTACCCAAGTAAAATGAAGCCCTAGAAAATTTCAATATTTTTTATTTACCATGATGTTGTTTATTGTTTCATTTGTGAGACTTTTTGTTTCCTTTAGGTTGAGGTGTAATTCATACTGAAATCTGTGGCATTTGATCTTTATCAGTAAGTGCCTTGAGGGTTCTTCATTTTCAGCAGGAAGGTTGTGTTATCAACAGATTTCAAAGTTTTAATAAGTCTTTCATCCTGATACTTCCCATTTACCAGTACATCTGTGAGAACTAAGAAAAAGAAGGAAGGAGAGAGGGAAAAAGGGAGGGAAGGAGGGAGGAAGGGAGGGATGAGTTAATTACTGAATTATAAGATTCTTATCCTCGAAAACCTGGTGGCACAGTGGTTAAGAGCTATGGCTGCTCACCAAAAGGTCAGCAGCTCAAATTCACCAGGTGCTCCTTAGAAACTTTATGGTACAGTTCTGCCTTGTCCTATAGGGTGACTATGAGTCATGATCACCTCAACAGTGTGGGTTTGGATTTTAGGGTGATTTACCCTCAAGAAATTTAAGGTCTTCTGGAAGGAAATAAAAATATTCACAAACTTCTTATTAGCAACACCAGTTAGGATGAGATGACTGTACATGTATGTATATGTGTGTCTGTGATACAGATGTGATAAACATTTCCAAAGAAGTCATCACTATAGAATGAAGGGGAGAGAAAGAGTCAGACTCATTTACAGCAAGGACAGTGTGCAGATAGTGTACATAGAGGCGTGGGCAGGGTCTGAGGCTGTTACTGTTTTTACTTAGGACCACTGGAAGATCTTCTGTAGTCTTATTATCACGGATCAGATGTTTAGTTTTAAGTACCTTCTCAAGGGGGAAACACATACACTGTAAGCTTCTCCTAAGTCTCTGCAGTTACTTTTAATTTGGCTTACTCTCCTACTTGCTGAAGTAAAAGAAATGGTACTACCTCTCACCAGCTTATGATTCTGTGCCCCTTTGTCTAATAAAGGAGCCCTGGTGGTGAAGACATTAGGAACTGGGCTGCTAACCAAACGATTGGCAGTTCAGATCCACCAGCAGCTTCTTGAAACCCTATAGGGAGCTCTACTCTGTCCCGTAGGGTCACCATGAGTCAGAATCAACTGGGCAGCAAGAGATTTTTAATTAATAATTAATAATAATTATAATTATATAATTAATTAATAATAATTTTTAATTACTAGTCTACTTGGTTTCCTGTTTTTGAGATGTTCCATGTGAAGTACAACAAGAAAAGTACTCAAAAGAGACAATTTTTAAAAATTTTCTTTGAGGTTCAGGAATTATGTACTTAGAATTATATTTTATGTTCTACTTATTTGAAATAAAAGGCAAGAAAACCAGTAGGGTGTCAAGGGAGAAGGCATACACAGAATTTAGTTTAAGATGAAGTAATAGAAACTGCATCTGTAGTTGAGCAGACTATACTTAAAATTACACACAAACTTTTTTTGATAAGCTAGGTTTCCATTCCACGCATTCTCGTCTTTGGAGCCTGAACATATTCGTGGCTTATTTTATCACAAAGGTAAAATTTTTAGAAGTTGAACAAAATCAGCTCAGTTTCTTTCAGGTTACTGAGTTATTTTGAACAACAACAACAACAAAATAACATGTTTCCATTTTCATAACAATTAATGAAAACTTTTTGTATGTGGATAATGCATATCCAGGTGCACTATAAAGCTGAAACTTCCAGTGTGAATAATCCGCAAGGGAAGACAATCCTTAAAACAATTTTAACATTTTTCCTTAAAGAAAATAAAATTACCAGTGTAACCCAAAGGCCCCACCTCATCAGTTTATATATAGAAAAAAGTTCTTCTAAAAATAACAGGTTAGAAGACAACACCAAGATGGCAAATTAGTTAAATTAGTTAGACACTTCCTGCAATCCTTGTCACAACAAAGACCCAAAAGAACAAATGAATTTATTATATATGGCACCCCTGCATATCACAAGGAAAGCTGAGAAATCAGACTGAGTGGTAGAGAAGGGACAGTAGGTTCAGAAGTACCTAGGACTGGCCAGACGTGACCCAGTGGGAAATGGCACCCTGCAGGCAGATTGGCTGCAGTGAGTGCATGAGGGGAGCAGTGACATTCAGAAAGCATCTACCTCAGTGAGAAGGACTGGGCTGCAGAGAGCCCAGTCACACCTCTAGAATCAGTGAAAAAATGGCATTCAGTTGTCAAAAGCTAAGTAGCTTGTGTCTAACTTACCACATGAGGATCTAAAACTTTCATTCAGGTTAAACTTCTCTCCTTTTTGCATGTGTTAGCTCTACCTCCTCCACACAGCAATGGCTTCATAGAGTAATGTATGCCCTGGGCATGAGCCACTCTCTCAGACTTTTAGAGGGAATAATTTAACAAATGGGGAAAAGGAAAATCCTGTTGACTCCTCTGAGGTAGGAAATCAACTCAGAAACAGTTCCTTCAACCAGATGCATAAGGGGTCTACAGAATCTGTAGACCTTGAATACTTCTCACCTCTGCATTCAGCATCCAGGACCCATAGTCCAGCTATGAAATCTATCCACATATGTGCCTTAAGTGAAAGGGACACTCATTCCTCATAGACACTCATGAATGGCTGTCAGACACTGCCTTTTGCAGGGCGTGCAGTCAGGAATCTGTGGCTACACCAATTACTCTCGTACATTTATGACTGTAGGACAAAGCCTGTACCACACACTTTGTGGCTGACTCCCCAGACAGCTGGACTAAATATATACAAGAAAAGTAAACAGACTCCTGGGATTGCATGCCTAATAACAGCTTTAACCAGCTGGTGAAAGGATGTTAGACCTTCAAAGGTGCCAAAAATCAAACTAGCTCACATGATTAGCCTATTTGGACATTTCAAAACAAAACAAGAAGCTAGAACACAGTAAGCAAACATGAAATAAATAAATGCAACAACTTATTGATGGCTTGGAGACAATAATCAATATGAAATTACATAAAGTCAGATGGCCTCAGAAAGCTCCCAGAGCAAAGAATAAAGAAATTTTCCAGATGAAGATAAATTGCTAGAATTAGCAGATGTAGAATACAAAAAAATATTTAGAAGTCTTCAAGAGATCAAGAAAGACATAAGGCAAAATGCAGCAGAAAATAATGACAAATTAAACAGCCTGCAAAAAAGCATCGGAAAAGGAGCAAATACAGTTTGAAAGATTAATAGTAGAATTACAGAAGTTGAAAACTCTATAGAAAGTCAAAGGAGCAGAACTGAGGCAATGAAAAGCAGAGTGAATGAGACTAAAGATAAAGTAAGTGACAGCAATATATTTGAGGAAAAATCAGATAAAAGGATTTTAAAAGTGAAGAAGCACTAAGAATTATGTGAGAATTTATCAAGAAGTATAATTTAAGAGTGATCTGAGTACCAGAATGGGGAACAGGGACAGAAAATGTAGAAAGAATTGTTAAAGATTTGTTGACGTGATACTTCCCTGATATTTTGAAAGGTGAGAAAATATCCAAGATGCTCATCAAACACCACACAAGATAAATCTTTAAAGAAAGATAGTAAGGCATATTATAATCAAACTTGTCAAAACCACAGATAAGGAGAGAATTTTAAAAGCAGCTAGGGGTAAATGCAAAGCAATCTACAAAGAAGTGTCAATAATACTAAGCTCAAACAACTCAGCTGAAACCATGCAGGCAAGAAGACAAGGAGATGACATATAAAGCTTTGAAGGAAAAAAAAAAAACGTCAGCCAAAAATCATACATCTACCAAAACTCTCAAACATAATGGTGAAATTAGAACATTTCCTTATACACAGATTAGCCAAGCCAGCCAAGTGCCTAGGGAACTTATAAAAAGCAAACCAAAATTAAAAGAAACAATAATGAGAGTCCCTTTGGTTAGAACATCAGTAACATCAGATAACATTCCAAGACTATAATGCAGAATAGAACAACTGGATATCAAGCCAAACAGGGAAATCACAAAAATAATTCAAAGCTAAAACACTGAAAATAAGAAAACTGAGACGTCATAATGTAAAAGAAAACAACATTATAACAAAAAAGAAGAACTTAAAAAAATGTGCTTATACAGAGAAACCCACATGAGTGGGTGACTACATCTACATGTAATTGAAACCACCAGATGGTGCCAGGCCACCACCAGCGATAGCCATGATGGGGCTCACAAAGTTGAGTCTCACTGGCAACATAAGAATAAAAAGGGGTGCATCCTGAGATCTCCACTAAAAGACCACAATTGATGGTCCAGGGACCTCGGAGTTCCCCTGGAAGCATGGTCCCTGATCTTGGTACTGTCCCTGTCCATAAATCATAATGGAGGCCAACTTCTTTGGACACGAATGGATTGGACTTGGTGACACAGAGTGACCATATCATGTGTGCACTTAATGGTTCTAAGCATCTGTAGGATATCATCCTGCTGACCTCTCACTGGAGGCTGGGGAGAGGGTGGAAAGGAGAAGACAGGAGATTGTTAGGAGGGTATAGAATGGAGAGGAAGAGTGTGCTGTCATGGGGCAGGGAGAGCAGGGGTGGTTGCACATAAGTGGGCTTGCAAATTTATATGACAATGTACATTTTCACTCAATCATAATAAAAAATATGTGGTCATAGATCTTTCATATGAAGAGCAAGTCAAGGTGATACAAAGAAATGAAAGACTAGTTTAAATTTATAGAAATAGGGGTAAATACTAAAGGGAATCACAAAGGAAATTAAAATTCCTATGCATCAAAATGCAAAACAAGAAAAATACGAAGTTTCAACAAGTGCAAAGCTGCCATATGTTGACAAAGATGAAAATACATAAAGAAAAACAACTCAGCACAAACAATAAGTGGAACAAAGAAATTCTCAAAAATACACAAAAAAGGCATCAAAATTAAAGTAGTAAATTAATACCTATCAATAATTACTGTGAATGTAAATCAATTAAATGCACCAATATAGAGACAGAGAGTGGCAGGTTAGATTAAAAAAACATGATCCATCTATATGCTGCCTACAAAAGGCACACTTTATACTTAAAGGCATGAACAAACTAAATCCTAAAGGATCTAAAAATATATATCAAGCAAGCAACATTCAAAAAAGAGCGCAAGTGGCAATATTAGCTTGTGATAAAAAATAGACATTAGAGTAAAATCCATCACAGTGGATGATGAAGGACATTATATAATGATTAAAGTGTCAATAAACCAGGAAGACATAATCATGTTGAATATTTACAAAACTAATGATGGCACTCCTAACACATAAAACAAATTCTAACAGCATTAGAGGGAGAAATAGACACCTCCACTATCACAGCAGCAGAAACACAGCACTTTTGGTGAAGGACAGAGCATGGAGAAGGAAACTCAGTTAAGATACAGAAGTCCCAAATGCATAAATCAACCAACTTGACCTTAAAGACATATACAGAACTCTCCACCAAATAGCAGCAAAGTACACTTTCTTTTCTAAAGCACATGGAACATTTTCCAGAACAGACCACCTGTCAGCCGTAAAGCAAACTGTAACAAATTCAAGCATCTTTTCAGATCATAAAGCCATAAAAGTAAAAATCAGTAAAAGAAACAGCAAAGAAAAAAACTCAAAACACATACAAACTTAACACACTTTGTTAAAAATCTACTGGGTTATAGAAGATATCAAGGACAGAATAACTAAACTCACAGAATCAAATGAGAATGAAAACACATCCTAGCCTGACCTTTGGGACACAGCAAAAGCCGTACTTAGGTCAACTTTTTTCAATAAATACACGTATACAAAAAGAGAAAAGGCCCAAATCAAAATATTAGCCCTACAACTCAAATAGGTAGAAAGACAGGAGCAAACAAATCCCTTGGGTGACAGAAGAAATCAAATAATTAAAATTAGGGTAGAAATAAATGAACAATGTTAAAAAAAGAAAACTATTGAAAGGGTTAACAAGACCAAAAGCTAATTCTTTGAAAAGATTATAAAAACTGATAAACCACTGTCCAAACTGACAAAACATAAACACTAGAGGAAGCCCATAACCTGAATAAGAAATGAAATGAGTGATATTACAACAGACCCAAATGAAATCTTGAAAAATAACAACAGAATTCTATCAAAAACTGTATTCTAAGAAATTTGAAAACCTAGAAGAAATGGACAAATCTCTAGAAACATACTACTTATCTAAACTAACACAGACATAGAGCAACTAAATAAACACATAACAAAAGAAAAGATTGATAAGGTAATTAAAAACTCTGAACTAAAACAGCCCTGGCTTTGACAGCTTCACTGGAGAATTCTACCAAACTTTCTGAGAAGAGTTAACATCACTGTTACTAAAGATATTTCAGAACATAGAAAAGAATGGAATATTCCCAAACTCATTCTATGAAGCCAGCGTAACCCTGATACCAAAACCAGGTAAAAATGTCACAAAAAAAAAGAAAGAAAGAAAATTACAGACCAATATATTTTATGAACTTAAATGCAAAAACCCTTAACAAAGTTCTAGGCAATAGAATTCAACAATATAACCAAAAATGTAGGATTCAGGGGATACACGGATGGTTCAACACTAGAAAGACAATCAGTGTACTCAATCTCAGAAACAGAACAAAACTACTATTTTATCAGGTGATGCTGAAAAGCCATGACAAAATTCAACATCCATTCACATTAATCACTGTCAGCAAAATAGGAATAGAAAGGAAATTCCTCAACACAATAAAGAGCAATTATACAAAGTCACCAGCCAACATCACCCTAAATGGAGACAATCTGAAATCATTCCACTTCAGACGCCCTTTGTTATTACTTCTATTCTAGCTAGAGTAATCAAGCAAGGGAAAAAAAAAGTTCATTTAAATTGGTGAGGAAGAAATAGAAGTATCTCTATTTGCAGATGATATGATCTTATACACAGAAAACCCTAGGAATCCACACACACAGACAAATTACTGGTACTAATAGAAGAGTTTAGCAAAGAATCAGAATATGATATGAACATTCAAAAATCAGCTGTATTCCTTTATACCAACAGAGAACATCAAAGAGGAAATCACTAAATCAGTATCATTTACAATAGCCCAAAGAAGATAAAATACCTAGAAATAAATGTAACCAGAGACACAAAAGACCTATAAAACAAAACTGTAAGACACTACTGATGATAAGAGAGCTACGTAAGTCGAGAAACCTATCTTGCTACTGGATAGGAAGACTCAACTTTTTGAAAATTTCTATTCTATCCATAGCAATCTATAGATATAATAGAAAATACAACAGATACAATAGAAAATGTCTATTCTAGTAATCAAAACAGCTTGGTGCTCATACAACACCTAGGAGTAGCTCATATTTGACAAAAGCCCAAAGTCCATTAATTGGGGGCAAAGACAGTGTCTTCAACAAATGGTGCTGGCATAACTAGATATCCATCTCCAAAAAAGAAAGAAGACTCATATCTCATACCATGTACAAAAATTAACTCCAAATAGATCAAAGACCTAGATATAAAATCTAAATTAAAATCATGAAACAAAAAATAAGGATGATACTGGAAGCCTTAATACACAGCATAAACAGAACACAAAATATTACTAACAATGCACCAACACCATAAACGAAAACAGATACCTAGGTACTCCTCAAAATCAAACACTTATGCTAATCCAAAGACTTAACCAAAAAACTAAAAAGACAACCAACAGACTGGGAAGAAAAATTTGGCTTCGACAAATCCAATCACTGTCTAATCTTTGTAATCAACAGCATGCTACAAAACCTCAACAAAAAAGAAAACCCAATTACAAAATAGGCAAAGGATATGAACAAGCATTTCACCAAAGAGGACATTCAGATGGCTAACAGATACATGAGAAAATGCTCATGATCATCAGCCACTAGAGAAATCCAAATCAAACGTACAGTGGGATATCATCTCACCCCAACAAGGCTGGCATTGATCCAAAAAACACAAAACGATAAACATTGGAGAGGTTGTGGAGAGACTGGAACACGTATACATTGCTGGAGGGCATGTGTAATGATACTACCAGCTTGGGAGTTAACTTGATGCTTTCTTAAAAAGCTAGAAATAGAAATATTAATATCCAGCAATCCCACTTCTTGAAAGATATCCTAGAGAAATAAGAGCTGTCACACAAATAGATACAGGCACACCAATGTTCACTGCCATACTGTCTATAAAAGCAGAGAGATGGACTCAACTCAGGTGCCCATCAATGGAAGAATGAATAAACAAACTATGGTGTATTCACACAATGGAATGCTATGCAATGATAAAGAACAATGATGAATTTAGCAAACATCTCATAACACGGAGTCATCTGGAAGACATGATGCTGAGTGAAATTAGTCAGTTACAACAAGACAAATATTGTATGAAACCAGTATTATAAGGTCTCAAGAACCAGTTTAAACACAAGAGAAAATGGTCTTTGATGGTTACAAGGGGAGGGAGGGAGGCAGGGTAAGAGGTATTCATTAATTAGATAGCAGACAAAGATTATTTTAGGTGACAACACACAGTATAGGAGAAGTTAACAAAATTGGAATAAACCAAAGCTAAGAATTTTTCTAAATATAACCAAATACTTCAAGGGACAGATTAGCAGGGGCAGAGTCTGGGAACAATTGTTTCAGGGCATGTCTAGGTCAGCTGCTAAAGTATTTTAAGAAAATTTTCTTCATCCCACTTTGGTGAGTGGTGTGGGGGGTCTTAAAAGCTAGCAAGCAACCATTTAAGAAGTATTTATTGGTCACAACATACCTGGAGCAAAGGACAATGAAGACCATCAAAGGCATAAGGGAAATTTGAACTCAAGAGACAGAAATGGCACATAAACCAGAGACTGTATCAGCCTAAGAGCAGAGGAACTAGATGGCACCTGGCTATCACTAATGACTTCCCTGACAGGGAACACAATAAAGGGTCCCTGACATAGTGGGAGAGAAATGGGGTACAGAATTCAACTCTTCAAAAGACCAGACTTGATGGTCTGAAAGACTGTAAAGTCATCAGAAGATATTGTCCCCTGACTTCCTGTTTGTTAGCCCAGAACTGAAATCATTCTTGAAGCCAACTCATTAGACAAAGATTAGACTGGACAATAAGACACAAAATGATATTGGAGAAGAAGAGTATGTCTCTTGGCTTAAGTAGATGCATGAGCCTAACTGAGCAGCTCCTGTTGGGAGGTGAGATGAGTAGGCAGAGGGGGATGGGAGACGGTTGAATGGCGTGAAAAAACAAACAAACCAAAAAAAGCCCAAACCCACTGCTGTCAAGTCAATTCTGACTCATAGTGACGCTATTGGATGGAGAACTGCCCCACAGAATTTCCAAGGAGTGCCTAGTGGATTTGAACTGCCAACCTCTCAGTTAGCAGCCATAGCACTTCACTACTATGCCACCAGGGTTTCCTGAACGAATATCTGAAATAAATAAGGATGTACAGGAGGAGTCTGTTATAAGGGAGAGTAACTAGGATTACATAATAATGTGTGTCTAAGTTGTTGTATGACAAACTGACTTGAGGTTTAAACTTTCACCTAAAGCATAAAAAATTTTTTTTTAATTAAAAAAAAACTAGCAGATTGAATTTACTTACCTAAGCCATTCCATTCATAGCCTTTGTTCTATTCCTTGGTTAAATAGTCACCATTAATATATATACTTTAAAATACATAACATGCACATACACACACACATACATTTTGTGTTATATAAACATTATTTCATAGTTCATGTTCAAGAAGTATTTTTATACTTACTGGACCTGGTGGCACAGTGGTTAAGAGCTTGGCTGCTAACCAAAAGGGTGACAGTTCAAATCCGCCAGTCACTCCTTGGAAACCCTATGCAGCAGTTATACTCTGTCCTATAGGGTCACTATGAGTCAGGCAGTGAGGTTTGGTTTAGGCACATTGTCACACATTCTGTACTCACTGGTACTGTAAACATTTATAGAATACTAGTTATATGAAAAGTGCTAACCCAGGTGCTTCCTGAGACATTAATCTTGGTCTATCTTGGATTGTGGTCATTTGTAAGCGCAATTCTCCTCTATTAGTTTGTTGGGTTTTCAGAAGTTAGGCACTGCGTCTTATCCATCTATACAGGCATCTTTGGTTCAAATTGCAGGTCTGTCCTTTGTTGTGTCGCCTGTGGTGCTTTACTTAACATCTAGGAGATCTTAGTCATGTCAAATAAATGTGGGGATATCCAGAGTGACGTTAAATTGGCATATATAGAAAGACAAAGTTGGCACCCAATGAATATTACTTTTCTCAGTCAAGCACACCTCAGACGAGACTATGAAGGAGAGCAAAGGGATAATAAATGTTTTTTGAATGGAATCACACAATAAATAAAACCCCAAGAACCTGATCATAATCGCACATAAACATAGCTCTAGAAGATACTTTTTAAAGCTTCAAGTCAATCCTGGCTATCGCAGCTATGCCTGCCTCTTTCTGAGAGGTGGGGAGTGTGCAGCTACCCCCAACCTTGGTGTTTGCTAATCTGTACATCATAAGTACTTAGCACAGAATTGACTCGGTGCCTGCAGGAGAGCAGCTGAGCCAGCATGGGGCTGGGGCTGACTTTAATTTGGAATCCTAAGTGAGCCACCTCAGCAGGATGCCTGAGCTCATGTCACCTGCCCTTGTCAATCATTTTGCCTTTCCTTCCAATTCTATTCCAGATGAGACCTCCAAAGAACACAAGAAATTGTGTCGTCCTCAGAGGCTGGCAAAGTTCAGCCTCATCTGAAACCCAAATTCAGAGAAGAGCTTCTCATTTGAAAAATAATTTGGGGATGTCTGATACATTTTTCTCTAAAGATGTATTTTACAATAGGAGGGCTGTCTATATACAATTAGTCTACCACGCAAACATGAAACCCACTGTTGTCAAGTTGATCCTGACTTATCACGACCCTACAGGGCAGAACAGAACAGCCCTGCAGGGTTTCCCAGGCGGTAATTATCACAGAAGCAGATTGCCATATCTTTTCACTTAGAGCAGCTGGTGAGTTTGAACTCCCGAACTCTGGGTTAGCAGCCAAGTTTTGGTGAGCAACCAGGGCTCCTGGAGCCTACCATAAGAGGCCTTTGTTCTTAACAGAGTAGATTTAGTTTGTGCTGCAACCCAGGAGTGTCCAGGATAAGAAAATTCCAGAAGCAACAGTGAAAATGGAGTACGGACAATGTATACAGTCAGCATTTCTCAGTTCCCTCTCGGGCTGTGACAATCATCTGTCCAGCCCATTTGTTCATGGCCTTAGCAAGGTGTCCCTGAGTGTCATGACTTCTCACAACACAGATACTAACAGCTATGAAAGTAATGAATCCATAAGGGAACACGTCCAGGCAGGACAAGAGACAATGAGGGATGAATCACCCACTCTTCTCAGTGATCTTCTTTGTCGTGGTCACCGAAAGTCACCCTGTTTATTGTCTCTCTGCTATTATTCTTGTACCTTCTGCCCTTTCTGCTTTCACTCAATCATTTTCCCATGTAACACCTTACATCCCATAAATGCCAAAAGCTACTCCTTATTAGATACAATTTGCCAGGCACTGTGCATTTTAGAAGAAGCCTTGGTGGCACAGCGTTTAAACGTTCAGGTGCTAACTGAAAGGTCAGCAGTTTGAGCCCACTGGCTGCTCCATAGGAGAAAGATGTGGCAATCTGTCTCCCTAACGATTCCTAAGGTACCTGTGGAGTACTTTTACTTCAACCTATAGGGTCACAATGAATTTTGGCTTGGCTTGGCAGTAGTAAGGGTTTGGTTTTTTGGTTTGTATGTGATTTAACTACAAAATCATATCTCTTTCACACATCAACCCTCCAAGTTAAGCACAATTATCCCCATTTTATAGACGTAGTAACTGAGGTTTAGCAAGGTAAATAATTGTCCTTTTAAACAGCAAAGGAATGTATACAGTTTTACTACCCTGACCTATCTGACTGCAGAACCCATCACCTTGTTATTCTCTATGATTCCCCATTCTAGATTTTTCCTTTATTTTTTAACAGTGAGAAACTCAAAATGACATGCCTGATCCCAGGGAATATATCTGTCTACTTTTCAACTTTTCTTAGGAAATCCTTAATGTGTGGTTGATAGGGGGAAATCTGCCAGACTCAAGTTTCCTGACACAAAATGTTATCATTTTCGACAAAGTGAATCATATTTAAACAAAGTGAATTCAAAGTTAACAGCATAGTTAGTCTTCAGATCTTCAGCCCACAGCAGGCAAAGGGAGCCCAGGAGGAGTCTTTAAACCTGAGTTCCATTGTGTTGATCGATAAACAGGTTTGCTCAGCCCTCCAGCTACCTAACATGTACTAAACAGTCCGTTGTGAGCAATAATATCCAGAATGGATTTCCTAAGAGATACAAGATCCAGTCTCTGTTTCCTTGGACTGAGCCAGACCACTAAAGAATTCAACGGTATGGCCTTGGTTTGACTCAAAAAAAGGAAAAGAAAATAAAAAAGGGCCCAAACCAAACTGATTGCCATGGTATTCATTCTTATTTTTAGTGACTCAGTAAGGTAAACTAGAATGGCACCTTAGGGTTCCCAAGGATCAACTGGTAGATTCAAACTGCCAACATATTTTGGTTAGCAGGTGAGCTCTTAACCACTAATAACAGGGCTACTGCGTATGGCAGCCAACTCATGATTCCCAGAGGCATTTTCCTCTTAATAATGGTATAAGGCATGTCTTCCATTGTACAACAGGTAGCCCTGTCTATAAAACAGCTGTGTGAAAATCACCTTAGAATGTTTTAGAAAGGTGCTATGAGCCTGTCATTTATTCCTTCTTTCAGCACCTATGCTAAAGGAAATCATGAAAGAAAAGTCTCTCAGTCCCTAATGCCTGGAATAGTGTGCAGCTTCTGATTAATTAATAACATATTTCTATGCCAATCTTTAATCATTTCAGGGCTTCATGGCATACTTTTATTTATGTATTTATTTTTTCTTGCTTCCTTTCAGTATTCCTTCATCCCAATACATTTTATAAAAATAAAGTTACAAAATTCTGTACATTTGTAACCTGAAATCATTGGAGCAAGTCAGACAAAAGGTAATTTATAAAATGCATAGTAAAGTGGTTAAGCTGCTTTAATTTAAAAAGAACTATGTTGTTTTAAATTCAAAAGAAAAACATGATCATTATAGAGACAGTAGATAATACAGGTTGTCTAAAGAGTATCAAAAGAAAACAATCTTCAGAGATTATCAAAAATAGAAAATGCCACTACTCCCAAGCCCAGATATGTACTATTTTGTAGCCTGAGTGTTCTATTAATATATCAAACACATTTCCAAATTCTTTTTAATGTAGATATACTATTCTGTTCATGTATGTTGGTGTTGTATTACATTTTATTATCTGTATGCACCAAAATATAATTAAAAAAAAAAAAACTGCTATCAAGTTGATTCTGATTTGTAGCAACAGTATAGGACAGAGTAGGATTGCCCTATTGGGTTTCCAAGAATCAGCTGGTAGATTTGAGCTGCTGACCTTTCAGTTAGTAGTTAAGCTCTTGCCCACTGCACCACCAAGACTCCGAAATGTAACTGCTGTTGCTAGGTGCCGTCGAGTCCGTTCTGACTCATGGCAACCCTGTGCACAACAGAACCAAGCGCTGCCCAGCCCTGCCCGGCCTCACAGTCATGGTTATGCTTGACGCCCCTGCTGCAGCCACTGTCACTCGATCTCATTGAAGGTCCTTCTGTTTTTCTCGGATGTTTGACGTTACCAAGCATACAGCCTTCTCTAGGACTTGATCCCTCCTGATAACACCGGCAAAATATGTGAGATGTAGTTTTTCCATCCTCGCTTCTAAGGGACAATCTGGTTGAACTTCTTACAAAACAGATTTGTTTGTTCTTTTGGCAGTCCGAGGTATATTCAATATTCTTTGCCAACACCACAACTTGAAAATATCAATTTTCTAGCATTCTCATGTGATTGAAAATACCATTAATTTGGGTCAGGGACATCTTCACTTTCAAGGTGATGCCTTTGCTTTTCAACACTTACAAGAGGTCTTTTACAGCAGATTTGCTCAGTGCAGCCCATCTTTTGATTTCTCAACTGATGCTTCCATGAGTATTAATCATGGATCCAAATAAAATGAAATCCCTGACAACTTTGACCTTTTCTCCATTGATCAGGATGTTAACTATTTGCCCATTTGTGAGGATTTTTGTTTCATATTGGGGTATATTCTGTGTTAAAGTCTATGGTCTTTGGTTTTCATCAATAAGTGTTTCAAGTCCTCTTCACTTTCAGCAAGCAAACTGGGGTCACCTGCCTATGGCAGGCTGTTTGCAGCTGTTTCTTCTCATTTTGAGCTATCCCATAAAGGTCCTGAAAGCTTGAGTCCATCCACACCATTAAGACTGACTCTACTTTGAGGAGGCAACACCTCCCATTTGTCATCTGAGTGCTTTCCAACCTGAGAGGCTCATCTTCTGACACTGTATCAGGCAATGTTCCACTACTATTCATAAGGTTTTCATGGCTAATTCTTTTCAGAAGTGAACCACGCATCCTTATTCCTGGTCTTTCTTAATCTGGAAGCTCAGCAGAAACTTGTCTGCTACGGGTGACCCTGCTGGTATATGAATACCACTAATATATCTTCTAGCTTCTCAGGAACATGCAAGCCCCCACCATATGACAAATTGACAGACATGTGGGGATAATTATTAGTTATGGGCGTTTAAAACGTTTCACAATTTTTGCTGTTACACAAAGTGCTAAGATGAATATCCCCATGACTATATTTTTATAAACATTCTCAGTTGTCCCCTTAAAGTAAGCACACTAGATTTACTTTATGAGAGTTAAGAAAACTACATTTCTGATTCACACAAAAGTCAGATCAATCAAGTTAATACATGTGTGAGATGTGATAAGTTTACAAATTCATCCTAGAAAAAGTGCTACATACCTCATTGCTGAATATCACTATGGTCACCTTTGAAATATTCCCTTTGGGAAGCTATACACCAACTTCATGCCTAGCTTACCATCAGAGCAATTCTGAAACTTTTGTTCTGGAATGGCCATCAGAGCTGCCATCATATTACCCTTGATGTCCTGAATGTCACCAAGTTGTCTTCCTTTAACATTTCCTTGATTTTTGGGTAAAGAAAAAAAAGTCATTGGGGGCCAGATCAGGTGAGTAGGTAGCATGTTCCAATACAATTATTTGTTTACTTGCTAACAACTCCCTCACAGTGCTGTGTGAGCTGGTGCATTGTTATGATGCAAAAGCTATGAGTTGTTGGCAAAAAGTTTGGGTCATTTTCATCTAACTTCTTCATGAAGCTTTTTCAGTACTTCTGAAGAGTAAATTTGGTCAACCGTTTGTCCAGTTAGTTCAAATTTCAAATGAATAATCCTTCTGATGTTAAAAAGGAACAGCAACATCATTTTGACTCCTAATTTGGACTGATGGAAGTTTTTTTGGTTGTGGAGAATTGGCTGACTTCCATCATGCACTTTGACGCTCTGTTTCAGGGTTGTATTGGTACACCCATGTTTCATCACCAGTGATAACACAGCCCAAAACATCATCTTGCCTCTCCAAAAGGTCTTTGCAGACTTCGACATCCTTGGCTTTTGTTCATCATTGAGCTCCTTCGGGACCATTTTTGCACACACCTTTCTCATACCAAAATTTTCAGTTAAGATTTTCCTGTTTCTCTATCTGTGGTCTGTGATGCTTCTTAGAATCAGCCAATGATTTGAATGCACAATTCGATGAATTTTTGCAATGTTTTGTCAGTTCTGCTTGTTACTGGCCACTCTTCATCAGTGACACTTTCTCTCCCCTCAGAAAAACATTTAATCCAATTATACACTGCTGTTTTCTTTATGACATTACCCCCATAAACTTGGACTAACATGTCCCTGATTTAACTTCTACCTTTGCCAAGTTTAACAAGAAATAGTTTACTCATTGCTCTACTTCAAGCTCTTATATCCTCACGACAGCATACAAAAATGCACAACAATAATGAATGCCACTGAGCAAGACATTGCCACACGTCAACACGAACACAGCTGTGTAATACTTATATACCAAGGTTATGAAACCTTACTGAGTTGTTTGTACAGTGCTACCTATGTAAGCACATGGTGGCAAGTTTGTGATCTTAATTGTCAGACATCATGTATACACAGTCTAACAACTAAGTCAGTGAACTTAATTAATTGTTTTAAGTACTACATATCTCATTGCTGAATATCACTACCATCACCTTAGAAGTATTCCACTTGGAAAGCTATGCACTGATGCCAGCACATAGTCAACCCTTCAAAGCAATTTTGGAACTCTTTCTGGAATTACCATTGATCATGGTAGCATAGTGGCTAGTTTGTCAACTTCATTGTATAGTTGTCTGTGAGGGAGTTGTTAGCCAGTAAACAACTGTGTGGAACACCATCCCTGCTCACCTGACCTGGCCCCTAATGACTTTTTTTCTTTACCAAACACTATGGGAAATATGGAAAGGAAGACATTTGAATGACATTCAAGACATCAGCAGTAATACAACAACAGCTCTGATGGCTCCCAAGAGGAGTACTTCAAAGGTGACTATAGTGATATTCAGCAGTGAGGCATGTAACACTTTTTCTAGGATGAGTTACTGAACTTGTTGGTCTTCATGTGTATGTATATATATGTGTATATGTGTATATACATACTTATGTATATACACATACACACACACACATATATATATATATAAAACCAAACCCTTTGCCATTGTGTCCATTCCAACTCATAATGAACCTATAGGACAGAGCAGAAATGCCCTGTAGAGTTTCTAAAAAGTACCTGGTAGACTGAAACTGTTGACCTTTTATTTAGCAGCTGTAGCACTTAACCACTGATGATGTAATGGTTAAGTGCTATGTCTGCTAACCAAAAAGTCTGCAGTTCAGATCTGCCAGGTCCTCCTTGGAAATTCCATGGGGCAGTACTACTGTGACCTATAGGGTTGCTATGAGTCAGAATCATTTTGGTGGTGGCTTTGGCATATAAATGTATGTATGTATGTATATAAAACCTCGAAGTTCCTAAATTATTTTTTTAATCAGTTTCTGTTGAGACTGTGTGGGAGTGAGAAGCCTCAGAGTCTCCGTGAGCTAAACCGAGCTCAGTGCTTCTAAGTGATGCTCACCAGAAGTGTCTCCCACTGTCTCAACTGAAGACCTAAGCACACCCAAGATTCCAAGAACACTTCTGATTGTGAAGAGGCTGTTGGTTCGGCTGTTCATTAAAGAACACCAAAAGCCATTTGGTGTTCTTCTGCACACGGTACAGTTGAGTCTTCCAAGAAATGTTCTGCAAGCGATTAGTGCTGTTTTGTGGGTTTTGTCCTTGAATTTACTCTTTCTTACAGTTAAATGTGAAGCACCATGTTTACATCTGTAGTTCTAGAATTCAGACACAGGTCAACAGAAGTAGTTTTGTTTTAAGAAAAAAAAAAAGATATTGTTTTGGTCCCTTTGCCACCCAGCAGGGCTCTTCCTCACTTGCCACAGACTCAAACATGGGGAGGCAGGTGACCCTCCCCAGTCCCTCACACTAGGGAAGAGAAGCTTCCTCCACGTGGCCTGTCTCGTGTATTGTCTCCATATGCCACTGGGAAACCTCTTCTTGAAGTCAAGTGATAAAGTTGCACTTCTGTTTCCAATGGCACTGGTCCAGCCCCGGGTGAGGCTGGCGGCTCTGTCAGAGTGCTTCTTTTCTGGGTCGCCAAGTACAGTAGTGCAGCTGGGAAGCGTTTTCTCACTGCTGTGCCCCAAGACTGCGGTTAGTCTCAAATTCCCGTGAACGTGACTAAAAAATGTTTGTGTTTTAGCCACAATCACTAACAAATTATGCTCAGCTATTCAATGCACAGACCAAAAGCGAGCCTGACCCCATTATCAAGACTCAAACCCAGATGGCGAGGAGTCCCAGCCTAATGAGGGCCTCTCAGACATTTCAAACAAATTTCTTGTCAATCACGCCACATCACATATGGGGTCTCCTTTCAAAGGCATCACGCGGTGTAAGGATTCAGAGGCCTACCGGAGCAAAGCAATGCCTTCCTCTGAAAATTAGTTACTTGTTTTTAAAAAGCCCTAAGAACATTTCCTTCTCTTCTCCTCCTCTCCCCCTCCCCCCTTACCAAGGGGGGAAAAATTACCAAAAGAATTCTGTTTCTCTAAGTTAGACAACTGTATCTCGCTTAATTCTCAAGCTGGAACATCCAGAAAATCTGGGCTACATTCTTGGCTTACAATTCAGAAAGGAAAGAATAAAAATGAACTCAGAGAAGGAGAGTATACAAAAGCTTTCTCAAACGGTCTATCTTTCCGGGTTCAAGATCCGACTGGTCGGCACTTGGCACTTGGCTACCCTTTCTCTGGTGTCCCCGGGCAGGGTAAACTGTTATCTTGTTCAGCTGCTAATCAAAAGTTTGGCGATTCAAACCCAGCCAGAGGGGCCTCCAAAGAAAGCCCTGGCAATCTGCTTCCAAAACACTGAATCCTACTGACTGCAGCTCTGCTCCGACACCCTAGGATTGCCGGTGATGGGGGTGGCTGGACAGCAACCGTGTTTTATCCCCACTTTGGTTGCCATCAAGAATGAGAAAGAAAATCACAGTACTGTCTGCAACTCGACAAAAGTACAAAGAACATCCCTCATATCACCATCCTTCCAGGTGACAAGCAGAGCTGGGCTCTGCCCGAGAGCATCTGACCCCATTGACTCTGTCAGTCAAGTGTGCCTTGAGTCCGGGCCAGCTCCTTAGCAATTTCTGCTGCTTGTCCGCTCTCAGGAGTGGAAGCCTGGCCCTCTCCCTGCCTGCCTCCTTGTTCTCCTCACAGGCCAGGCACTTTCTGTCCAACGCCGGAGTGGCACCGCTGACGTGCTCTCTGGCGTCCCTGGCAGGCTGCTGTGCTGGACAGTGGATCCCTTGCCGGGCAGAGACAGCCGCAGCTGTGTGGCCAATCGAAGGACCAAGGTGCTAGCTGCGGAAGCAGCAGAAGAGCAGCGGTGTAAATCGCAGCCCTAATTGCCCATCTGGGAGCTCTCTGAAGAAGGGGGTGAGGCAAACGGCAACGAAGCAGGGTGAGTTGTGAGCAGAAGGCTGAGACCCAAGTGCTGGGAAAAGCCAGGCACCGCATCAGGAAGTTCTGAAAATGGTTGTTTTTCCCCGTCACTGCTGCTGGAGACTCCAAAGAGTTTCAGAGCAAAACTCAAGTACCATAGTGTGAGGATGAAACTCTATTTTTGGGGTTGAATCTGAAGAAAAAGAAAGAGAAACAGAACCTTTCACCAATAGGCATATTTTAGAGTTCAAGTGTGACATGATGGGTCCAAAATAGATTCCACATGATTGGAGCGGGTCCAGAATCCAGGTCCCTGCATAGCAATCAACGTTGGAAAGCTAAGAGCCAGTATCCACTCTCATTACATAAAACATGGAAGAGACGGCAAATCCCGCACAGCTGTTAGTGAACAAGGACACGCCAGACTCGGCGCTCTCTGCTGCGGGCACCTTTTCTTAAGTTACCCAGCTTAATTTAAAGCGGAAGGTCTCTGACTTTTTTTGCAGGTCTCTTAATGAATACCCAGAACCTTATTTTTCTCATCAGTTTTCTTTCAAAGAAGGAAGGTTATGCTCCTTGCAACAGTCAATCCAGGCAGAACTAATGACCACGAGGCTTCACGCCACTTTATTTTCATGGCAAGCTGTTCATACCGTGAAACTATGAGTCAGAAGTCCTGGGTCCTGCGACTGCATTGTGAGGAATACGGATAGGAGCGGAGGAGGCTTCTCCTTCAAGACCAGGGTGACTGTTCTACAGGGATACAACCGCACAGTCCCTGACAATTCACAGATTGGTAATAGGAAAGTGGGGATAGACTGAAACAGAAAGGGAGGTAATAATTGAGAAAAAGGGAAAATGTGGGGAGAGGACAAAAGGAGTGATGGATCATGTGGGGCCCAGATAGTCTCTCTTCTCTATCCCAACCCAGTGCTGTCGAGTCGGCTCTGACTCATGGTGACCCTAGAGGCCAGAGTAGAACTGCCCCATAAAGTATTCAAGGAGTGCCTGGTGGATTTGAACTGCTGACCTTTGGGTTAGCAGTTGGATTCTTCTATATCAGGACAGCTATTTTCCTCAAGGAAACCTTAGTAGCATAGTGATAAAGTGCTATCTCTGCTAACCAAAACTCGGCAGTTCAAATCTGTTCTTTGGAAATTATATGGAGCAGTTCTACTCTGTCCTGTGGGGTAGCTATGAGTCGGAACTGACTTGATGACAGTGTGCTTTTGGTTTATTTTCCTCAAGGAAACCCAGGTGGTGTGGTGGTTAAGTGCTGTGGTTGCAAACCAAAAAATCAACAGTTCCAATCCAGCAGGTGCTGTTTGGACACCCTACAGGGAAGTTCTGCTCTGCCCTATGGGGTCGCTATGAGTGGGAATTGAGTCAACAGCAATGGTTCTGGTATGTTTTGGTTTATGTTTTTCAAGGAGATGGATTGACATGGTGTCTTCAACCATGGGCTTAAGCATAACAAAGATTGCAAGCACAACAGAGGACTGGGTAGTGTTTCATTCTGTGGTACATGGGGTCACTATGAGTCAAACCAACTCAACACCACCCAACAACACTTTCCTTTAGGAGTGTGGCTGGTACAGTAGTTAAGTGTTTGGCTATTAAGGAGTTCTACTCTGTACTATAGGGCCACTATGAGTCGGAATCCACTCGATGGCAGTGGGTTTTCGGTTTTATTAAGCAAAAGGTCAGCAGTTTAAAAGCCCACCAGACACTTCTTGGAAACTTGACAGGGTAGTTCCTCTCTGTTCTATAGGGTTGCTATGAGTTGGAATTCACCCAGTTGTGATGAGATTGTTTTCGTTTTGGTTTGATTTGCCTTAACAGTCCCTTTGTGGCTCACATGGTTTGTGCGGAATGACTAACCAAAAGGTTGGCAGTTTGAGCTCATTCAGTGACCCTGTGGAAGAAAGATCTGACCATTTGCTTCCATAAAGATTACATCCATGAAAACCCTGTGGAGCTTGGTTCTGCCCTGTAATGCATGTGGTCACCATGAGTTGGAGTCAGTTCTCTAACAATGGATTTGATTTGGGGTTTTTATTTTTTTCAGTGCTATGACTAATGCAGAATGTAATACCACAAAAAAATAATGCATCCAGAAAACTTTCTGATTACTTGATAGCTTTACTTTTATTCACCATACTTTGGGGGTATAGGCAAGAACAGTAGTATATTTGCTTAAATCCAGGTCTGTGGTGGCCTGTTAGAGTTTAATTATTAGGGTTACAACAAATGAACCTTTAGTTAGAGTACTTCAAGGAAGCATGGATGCATGGCTTTAAAAATACCATGAAATTTTATAATCATCAAGCTTAGAGGCAAAGACATCTTTAGTGATCATCTGGTGTTGTTCTATGCCTTCACACAGAAATCAGGTGCTATTACTTATATTTGATAAAGTATTTGAGCTTCCAACGGACAAACTGTCTTGCCCAGTTTTACCCAGCTAGTGAATAGTGTTCCTTGGATTACATTTCATATCTTCTTTACCTGGGCAATTCTTTGTGAAGGATGAAAACCCAACCAATCTTAAATCCATAGAGACAAAAAGTGTATCAGTGGTTCTCTGAGGCTGGGAGGATTGAAGAGAATAGGGACTAACTGCTTAATTGCTACAGGGTTTCATTTTGGGTGATGAGAATGTTCTGGAACTTGAAGGTGGTAATGGTTGCATAACACTGTAGATGTGCTAAATTGCACTGAACTGTACATGTTGAAATCGTTAAAGTGGTGAATTTTATCTCATTTAAAAAAAGGAATTCAAGAACAAGGTATTGCAATTGACTGCCATAAATCAAGAATAAACTCTTGCAATGAACTCTTCACTTTTCGTCCTTTGCTACTTCCTGTTAAGTTTCACAAAGTCAGAGGCTATACTCTATGTCCCTCTAGGACCTAGAACCAAGCCTAATAATTTCTACTTACTTCTCACAAAAACAAATAATAATAATAAAAATCATCTCAAATACAGGTAGTCTTTATTGGATGAGTTTATAACACTATGTCAATTTTGTGTCTAGCCTGCCTTATTCCACAAGGTTATCTGAGACCTGAATAGAGTTTAGTTAACATGTACAATGGTTAAGATTATGTGCTAATTTGGCTGAGCTGTGGTTGTCAGAGTTTATATGTGATCCCTCCCACGATTGCATCTGCTGTGAGCAGCCAATCAGTTGAAAGGGTGTTCCTTTTTGGGTGTGGCCTGCATCTGAATATGGCAGAAGTTCTGACTTTTTTGCTGATCCCAGATTGTGTGGCTGCCTCTTGTTCCCCTCACCTCTGGTTCTCGGAACTTGAACTATAAGCTTATCTATGGAGCCCTGCTTTCCAGTATGTAGATCCTGGGCTCACAGGCCCCCATAGCTATGTAAACTGAGAGGAGACTCTATCCTGATCCATGGACTTGGTACGTTTCAGCCCTTGCGATCACATGAGCCATTGCCTTGTTGTAAATCTCTTTTTCTCTATATATGTTTATATGTTTTACTTCTTTTAATAACTCAACTTATGAAGAACTATTAAACCAAAAAAAAAAAAAAATGCTGTCTAGTCAATTCCAATTCACGCAGACCTTGTAGGACGAGGTAAAACTGCTCCATACAGTTTCTGAGATCGTAAATCTTACAGAACGAAACTGTCACATCTTTCTTCTACCGAGTGACTGGTGGGTTCAGAACACTGACCTTTCAGTTAGTAGCCAAGTGCTTTAATCACTATACCACCAGGGCTCAATTAACCTGTTAGAGAGTTAACCTGCTAGACAGTTTGACTAAAACACATTCTAGTTAAACTGTTACAGTGGTACCTAGCACAATACCTACCCAGAGCAAATATCTATTAACTGTTTGTCTAGGGGGTTAGAGATGAATCTCCAGGGATTCCCAAGATAAGAGAGGTTGTTCCTACACAGGCCAGAATGTCCAGCCTGCCAGTAAGGCAGTAAAACATCCCACTTGAAGATCCTACCTAGCCTGCTCCACCAGCATTACAACTGCTCACCACCCAGTCCCCTGGCATCATACTAGCCCTGCAGCAGCCTGTCATTTGCCACTCGACTAGGGACATTGGTTGGCAGAAGACCCAGAAGAAGTGGCAAGAATCAGTTGAAGCATGAGGTGACACGTTATTAGTATGCATACAACATTCTACCACCATTGCAGTAGAAGTGAGAGGTGGCCCAAGATAATTTAGCACAAAACACCAAAAGCATCTGCAGTAATGCTCAGTCTCTCTCACTCATCGAATATCTATCTGCTGAGCACTTACTATGTACCACGTACAGCGGTGTTGGAGACACAGACACAAACATCCCTCAGCCTCTGATGTTTTGGTGCTGGTCTTCTATCCAGGTTGGCTAGAATGGGCTGCCAGAACCCACCCACTAGGAGTGGGGCTTCCTAGTGAGGATCTTCCCTCGTTTGAGAGTCAGTGGCACTGTAACCAGCAGTGTCTCCACCTTGGTATTCATTTACCCAAGAATTGCTGACCTTCTCTATGCTAGACATGATACTACAAACTAGAATCATGAAAATGAGTGAATTGTATCCCTTCCTTCAGGACCGATAAGAACACACAACATGTGTTGAGTGCCTATTAAGTGCAGTAAGCTGCTCACGTAAAAGAAGAAAAAAGTCATTGGTGTTGAGTCAACTCCAATATAGTAAACCTATAGGACAGAGTAGAACTTGCCCATAGTATTTCCAGGGAGTAGTTGGTGGATTTGAACTGCCAATCTCTTTAGTTTAGCAGCCAAAGGTTTCATCACTCTGCCACTAGGGCTCCACAAATTGTTCATAGAGATTTGCATATTCATTATCACATTTTCTCCCACAACAGTACTGGTGGCAGTGTACTTATTCCCTTTTAACAGATATGAAGACTGAGGCTGGCAAAAAAAATTTCAAAGCAATTTTGAACAATTGAAATTTTTCTTTCACATTTGCCTTAAAACTGGCGAATAGTAAAGATGTTATTCTCTAGCTGGCTGGACCAAAATAAAAATGTGCTTATTGAATAACACTATGCTTTTCCATGAAATACATGGTAATAGATATATAATTGGGAATACACCAATAATTTGTAAATTTCCCCAACCTTTAGAAATGTAATAAACATGTAAGTTATATCACTCTTCATATTAAAATAAAAATATTTTCAATTTATGCTTTTTAAAATCCAATATTGTTTATATGACTCATACCTAAGATAACACAAAGAGTTCAAAAGAAAGGTTACACGAATACTTGCTAAGCAGAAGAAATCTTAGAGGAGACAAAAAGTATAGGTTATAGTTGTTAAAGTTATTCATCATAATGAAAATATACTAGTCACAAATAAACAGCTATCATCTTAGAAAGACAGCATTAAATATATTAGGTAAAACTATTATAAATATAAATACATGGAGAAATTAAGTGACTCAGTTATCATCAAGAATTCTACAGTAATTCTCTAATTTCTTGATTGAGGAAGTAAAGATAAATATTGTAACTAGAGATAATTTGAATAATGAAATTAACCAGATTTAAATAATAACAAATAATACAAGCCTAGACTATGCATTTCTGAGTATAGCATTTTGATAATGTTAGGTCACAAAGAAAGCCTCAATAAATCACAGAAGGAATAATTATTAAAACCATATCCTGTAAGCACAATTAAACAATCTGGAAGTGGACACAAAGATGTTAATGAATCTGAAGCTCCATTGCTCTGTCCCAGTGCTGCTCTCCACCCTCTCCCCTCATATACACCCAATTTCATCCACTGGGTCATTTTGAAGCATCTGTAAATACTATTACGGAAACCCTGGTAGTATAGTGGTTAAGAGCTGTGGCTGCTAAGCAAAAGCTGGGCAGTTCAAATCTACCAGATGCTCCTTGGAAACGCTGTGGGCATTCTAGTCTGTCCCATTGGGTCACTGTGAGTCAGAATTGACTTGATGGCAGGGGTTGGGTTTGAAAGTCCTATTAGAGAAAATGAAGTTTTTAAGTTCAGATAATAAGAAAGGACAAAAATGAGCCTATTACTTATCAAAACAAATGGGAAGAGCCAAAAAGTATTCAAGAGTCAAGTCAGAGCTACATGTATTACAGGCTTTAAACAGAAAAGCAAAATGAAGTAAAATTAAGCTCTTAGATCAAGAAGTTAGAAAAATAGTATAAATAAATAAAAAGAAGCATTTTAAAAATAAATTAGAAAAGAGAAAAATAATTGACTAGATTAAAAAAAACACCTAACATCTGATATTTTTAAACAACAAAATACAAAAAGTTGGAGAAAATCTGGTTCGAAAAGAAGATCCACTTGCCAACTAGGAGGGAAAAAGAGAAACTAAGAACAGATGCAGAAGTGTTTAATACTATTGAAAATCATCATGAAATAGACAACTACAGGAGGAGGTGTGTTCAAACTAAGTCCAAGAAATGCAGCCTAGGAGAAAATGAAAATATTAAAAAGAATTGCCTCTAAAATGTTCCCAAAGCCAGATGTTTCTTTCAGTGAGATTTTTTCCCATTGTCAAGAAACAGGTAATTCCCACACTGCATAAAGCTGCTTCAGCTCCTAGGAACAGATGGAGAGTTTGCAAAATAATTTTGAATAGCTAGTATAATGCATTTTATGTAAATAGCATGAACCTTCTGTGTTTGTCAATCACACCCTCCCCCCTAAAATATTTTCATGAGAAGCCCTATGGCATTTTTTTTTTTTTTTAACATTTTAAAAAATAAGGTCTTCGTCTTTTTCACTGACCCTCTACTTTACCAGACATGATGGCCTTCTCCAGGGACTGGTCTCTCCTGATAACATGTCCCAAGTGTGTGAGATGAAGTCTCACCATCTTTGTTTCTAACGAACATTCTGGTTATGTTTCTTTCAAGACTAATTTGTTAGTCACTTGGCAGTCCGTCGTGTATTCAAATACTAACACCATGATTTTAAAGGCATCAGTTTTCCTTTGGTCTCACTTGTTCACCGGCAAGCTTTCCCATGCATACGAGGTGAATGCAAACCCTCGGCTTGGGTCAGGTGCACCTTAGTCTTCAAGGTGATACCTTGTTGTTAATGAGTCTTCCTCAAACTCTGATGTGCAGTTCTTCATACAGTCAAACTTCTTGGTTTATTTGCTCAGCATAATGACTAAAACAATGCTGTGAAAGGATACAACTCTGATGCACACCTTTCCTGGTTTTAAACCAGCAAGTACTTTCTTGCTCTGTTTGAACAGCTGTTTCTTGATCTATGCACAGATTAATCAATAGCACAATTAAGTATTCTCCCCAATATTATTCATAATTTGTTATATTTGTGTAAAGAGACATGAAAAAAACTCAGTATCATCAGTTAGAAACAGGCCAGGGGCTGACTGCGAAACAGATCATCCACTGCTCATAAGCCACTTCAAGTTGAAAGTCAAGAAAATTAGAACAAGTTCATTAGAGCCAAAGTACAACCTTGAGAGTATCCCAACTGAATTTAGAGACCATCTCAAGAATATATTTGATACACTTTACACTAATGATTGAAGACCAGACCAAGTTGTAGAATGACGTCAAGGATGTTTGTACATGGAGAAAGCAAGCGATCGTTAAAAAGACAGGAAAGAAAAAAAAGACTCTGAAACTTGAGCTTGAATGTCAAGTAACTAAAGCAAAAGAAAAAAACTTGATGAAGAGCTGAACAGAAGATTTAAAAGAATGAGTTGAGAAGACAAAGTGGAGTATTACAATGACATGTGCCAAGGACCTAGAACTGGACAGGCGAGAAAAGAACGCTCTCAGCATTTCTCAAGCTGAAAGAATTGAAGAAAAATCCAAGTGTCCACTTATAATAGTGAAGGATGCTATGGGTAAAATATTGAACGGGGAGCACCAAAAGAAGGTAGAAGAAGTGGAGGGTCACTGTACCAAAACCGATTGGTCAACATTCAGCCCTTTAGGAGGTGATACATGATCAAGTTCTGAGGGTGCCGACAGCAGGAGTCCAACCCGCACTGAAGACACTGGCAAAATAGAAGGCTTCAGGTGGAATACCAGCTGAGAGGTTTTACTGAATGGATGCAGCCCTAGAAGTGATCGCTCTTCTATGCCAAGGAATTGTTCTGTTTTTGCCATTAGGTGCCATTCAGTCTGTTCGGACTCATAGCTACCTTATGTAAAAAGGAAAAAAACCTGTTGATCCTGCGTCATCCTCACAATCATTGTTTCGTCTGAGGGCATTGTTGCAGCTACTGTGCCAATCCATCCTCTTAAAGGACTTCCTCCTTTTCGTCCACACTCTACTGCTTTACCAGTCTCCAGTGACTGGTCCCCGCTGAAAACATGTCCAGAGCACATGAAACAAGATCTCAACATCCTGGCATCTAAGGAGCATTCCACTATACTTCCTTGCTGGGTACTGGGAGCTACTGTGTCCTAGCCCCCTGGTCCTCTTCCCTCCCTCTCCCCATGTTTGTACCACTCTGTTTGGTGCCTGGAAACTGTTTGCAGAATAATAAGCTCAGGCTAAACTATTTCCCTATTCCTGTCCTTTGTTTGAAGACAAGACCTCCGTGTGCTCTATAACCATTCCAAAAACATCCAATAAAGATCATGTCCATTTCTGGCAGTGCCACCCTGTTGTCATCCTACCTGTTAAGCATAGAAATAAAGCTGGTAAAAGAGGATCGGTGGCCACTGTTCTCCGTCAGAGAAGTTGGTCCCAACTGGCCTCAACTTTATCTTGTGTGAGTGAGTTTTCCTGCCCCCTTTCTGTCCCTCCCAGCCTTGGACTCTTCGCAGTGCTGGTCACTAGGCTTCTGGAAGCAGCACTTGTTCCAAGAAAGCTATGGTATTATGGTGTTTCTTTATGCAGACCACAGGATAGCTGATATTTTTTCCATATTCTTTTGGTGCTTTCTCCATCATTGAATACTTTCTGTATAACATCCTTCAACATTGCACATCAAAGCTTCGATTTTTTCTTAAGTTTTACCCATTTGAGAAATGCTGAGAGTTTCCTTCCTTTTAGTTTTGATATTCCAGATCTTTGCAAATTTTATTATAAAATTTTACTTTGTCTTTTTAAGCTGCCCTTTGAAATCTTCTGTTCAGCTCTTCTGTGTCACTATTTTTTTCTGTTTGCATTGGCTACTCTGTATCCAAGAGCAAATATAGCATCTCAATTGACATCAATTTTGGTCTTTCTTTTTTTTCCCCTGTCTTTATAATGAATGATCTCTTGTATTCTGCATGTATGGTGTCAATAATTATCATTCCACAATTCATCTCTTTTTTTATTGAAACTTTTATTCAAAGTTTCAAATCTATTGCTGAGATGATCTGTAAATTCAACTGCAATGTACTCAAGATTGAATTGTGGCTCTAGTGGACTCGCTTTAATTTGCTTTGGCTTCGATTTAAACTTGCATGTGAGTAATGGACGGTTTGTTCTGAACTGGCTCCCTGGCCTTGTTTTGATGATTATGTTGAGCTTCTCTTTTATCTCTTTACACAGATGTAATTGATTTGATTTCTGTGTATCTCATCTGGAGAAGTCCACATGTATAGTCACCTTTTATGATGTTGAAAAGGTATTTACAATGAAGAATTCATTTGTCTTACAAAATACTATCACATAATCTCCAGTGATGTTTCTATCACCAAGACCGTATTCTCCAACTACTGATCCTTTTCCATTGTTTCCAGAGTTTTCCTCCAATCACCAGTAACTACAAATGCATCTTGATTGCATGTTTGATCGATTTCACACTGTGGAAGTTGATAAAATCTTTGATTTCTTTATCTTTGGCCCTAGTAGTTGGTGAGTATATTTGAATAATTACTGTATTAACTGGTCTTCCTTGTGGCTTATGGATATTATTCTATCACTGGCAGTGTTTTACTTCAGAATAGATCTTGAAGCATTCTTTTTGATTATGAATGTGATGCCATTCCTCTTTGATTTTTCATTTCTAGTATAGTAGAAATTATGATTTCCCACACATCTGTCACACTGAGGGGGCTTGCATGTTGCTATGATACAAGCAGCTATGCCACCAATATTCAAATGTCAGCAGGGTCACCCATGGCAGATAAACTTCAGCTGAGCTTCCAGACTAAGACAACAAGCAAGCCTCCATTGTGTACAAGTGCTGAATTACTAATATTAATTTATATACTTATATGTTAATAATATATTCCTTCTATAATATATTAATAATACTAATAATATTTTCCCACAATTTCTGCATTTGGTGGGATCATTTTTCTTTGGAATAGGCATAAATATAGATGTCTTCTGGTCGCTCGGCCAGGTAGCTGTCTTCAAAATTTTTTAGCAGAGAAGAGTGAACACTTCCAGTGCTGCATCCTTTAGCTGTAACATCTCAGTTGGTATTTCATCAGTTCCCAGAGCCTTGATTTTTTGCCAATGCCTTCAGTGCAACTTGGACTTCTTTATCGATGCTATCAGGTTTTGATTATATGATACCTTCTGAAATGGTTGTACGTCAACCTGTTATTTTTTGGTATAGTGAGTATGTGTATTCCTTCTATCTTCTATCTTCTCTTAATTCTTCCTATGTGGTTTAATACTTTTCCATGCGGAATCCTTCAGTATCACAACTCAAGGCATGAACATTTTCTCTAGTTCTTTCAGTTTGAGAGATATCAAGTGTGTTCTTCCCTTTTGGTTTTCTATACATAGGTATTTACCTGTGTCATTGTAATACTTTGTCTTCTCATGTTGCCCTTTGAAATCTTCTGTTCAGCTCTTTTATTTCATCATTTCTTCCCTTCTGTTTAGCTACTCTCTGTTCAAGATCAGGTTTCAGAGTCTTTTCTGACATCCATTTTGGTCATTTCTTTCCTTCTTGTCTTTTCAATGACCTCTTTCTTAGTTCATATATGATGTCCTTGATATCATTCCACAACTTGTCTGATCTTCAATCATTAGTGTAAAATGTATGAAATCTATTCTTGAAATGGTCTCTAAATTGGAACACCCTCCCTTTTCACCTGATCTGGCCCCCAGTAACTTTTATCTTTACTTTAAGATCAAGGAAATATTGAAAGGAAGACATTTTGATGACATTCAGGACATCAAGGCTAATATGATGACAGCTCTGATGGCTATTCCAGAGAAGGAGTTCCAAATATAGATATCCTAGCAAAGCTTGTCCTCTCTGGATCCTACATCTGACTCATCATCTTCTGACCTCTGGTTCTGAAAGCTGAGCCAGCAGCCTGTCATCTGACCTTCCAGTTTGGGGTTTATTAACACTGAAACCACCTGAGTCAGGAAAAGCTTTCAGTCTGTTATCTGACCATGGGTTTGGGACTTTCCGATCTCCACAGTTACATGGAACATTTCCTTGAAATAATCTCCATTTTGAATCAAATAATCACATGGTCTTGTTACAGGTGCCTTGAGTGAGTTATAATTCATACTGACCCTATGGACAACAGAATGAAATACTGCCTGGTCTTACACCAGCCTCATGTGAGGCTGTTGTGCTTGAGCTCATTGTTGCAGCCACTGTGTCAAACTGTCTCCTCAAAGTTCTTCCTCTATTTTACCAAGCATAATGTCTCTCTAAGAACTGATCTATCCTGATAACATGTCCAAAGTTTATAAGATACAACCTCACCATCCTTGTTTCTAAGGAGCATTCTGATTGTATTTTCTTTCAAGACAGATTTATTCATTCTTCAGGCAGTCCATAGTATATTAAATATTCTTCACCAACACTACAACTCAAAGGTGTCAACAGGTCTTAAATCTTCGTCACTCATAGTTCAGCTTTTGCATGCATATATGGTAACTTAAAAACACCATAGCTTGGGTCAGATGTGCCTTAGTCAGCAAGGTGACATTTTTGCTTTGTTGTTGTTAGTTGAGTTGGTTCTGACTCATAGTGACCCTGTGAACAACAGACTAAAACACTGCCTGGTCTTGTGCTGTGTCCACAGTTGTTTTTATGCTTAGGTGCATTGTTGTGGCCACTGTGTCAATCCATCTCATTGAGGATTTTTCCTGACCCTCCACTCTATCAAGCATGATGTCCTTCTCCAGGGACTGATCTTTCCTGACAACATGTCCAAAGTACGTAAAGTGCAGTCTTGCCATCTTTGCTTCCAAGGAGCACTCTGGTTGGACTTCTTCCAGAATAGCTCTGTTGGTTCTTTTGCCAGTCCAGTGTACACTCAACATTCTTCTCCAGCACCACAATTCAAAGGCATCAATTCTTTCTCTGTCTTCTTTGTTCATGATCCAGCTTTAGCATCCATGTGATCTGATTGTTAATACCATGGCTTGGGTCAGGCACATTTTAGTCTTCAATGTGACATCCTTACTTTTGAATACTTAAAGAAGTCCTTTGCAGCAGATTTTCCCAATGGAATGTGTCTTTTGATTTCTTGACTGCTGCTTCCAAGGGCATTGATTGTGGCCCCAGGTAAAGTGAAATCCTTGACAACTTCAATCCTTTCTCCACTTATGACAATGTTGCTTACTGGTCCAGTTGTGATGAATTTTGTTTTCCTGATGTTGGGTTGCAATCCATACTGAAGACTGTGGTCCTTGATCTTCATCAGTAAGTGTCTCAAAGCTTCTTCATTTACAGCAGATTTGTCTGAAGCAATTCATCTCCTAATTTCTTGACTGTTGCTTCCATGGGCGTTGATCATGAATCCAAGTAATAAGAAATCCTTTACAATTTTAATCTTTTCTGTGTTTATAATGATGTTGCTGATTGGTCCAGCTGTGAGGATTTTTATCTTTTTTTGTTGCTAATATGTGATCCATACCAAAGGCTGTGATTTTGGTCTTTATTAGTAGATACTTTGCGTCCTCTTCACTTTGAGAAAGCAAGGTTCTGTCATCTGCAGGTAGCAGGTTATTAATCAGTATTCCTCCAATGGTTATGCCCCATTCTTCTTCACATGGTCCAGCTTCTTGGATTAAATTTTAGTCTTTTAGTGCTGCTTTAACAGAAATACCACAAGTGGATGGCTTTAAAAAGAACTTTTATTTGTCCTAGATTCATACTTCGTACATTCATGTCCTGATTATTAGTGGATGTTTGCAGCTGTTTTTTCCCATTTTGAGTCAGGACCCATCAGCAAATGAAGATCCCGCAGGCCTTACTCCATCCACATCATTAAGGTTGACTCTTCTTTGAGGAGGCAGCTCTTCCTCAGTCATCTTCTGAGTGCCTTCCATCTTGGGGGCTCGCTTTCTGGCACTACATCTAATAGTGTTGACCTGCTATTAATAAGGTTTTCCCTGGCTAATTCCTTCCAGAAATAGACTGCCAAGTCCTTATTCCTAGTCTATCTTAGTCTGGAAGCTCAACTGAAACTCATTTACCATGGATGATCCTTCTGGTACTTAAATACCAGGGGCATAGCTTCCTGCATCGCAGTAACAAACAAGCCTCCATCACAGACAACTCTACAGTTAAATTTGAGAACTTTCTTCTTTGCCACTATGTGCAATGGTCATTCTGGAAAGAGTTCCAAAATTGCTTTAAAGGGTGGACTAGGTGCTGGCATAAATGTATAGCTTCCCAAGGGGGGTGCTTTAAAAGTGACTGTAGTAATATTCAGCAGTGAGGTATGTAACACTTAGAACAATTAACTTCACTGACTTAGTTGTGAGACCTCGTGTTGGATACCAACCATAATCCCAGGGCAATTCCACTTTCACATAATCAGCTGCTCATATCAAATCACAAAATGGAGGATGATTACATATCTTCCAAATCACTGAGACTCGTGACCTAGCCAAGTTGACAAATAACCATAACCCACATTGTAGGAGTGTGATTTCTAGTTTCTGTGATTGTGTACATCAGGAGTTGGTAGATGTTTTCTGTAACCAGCAGTTAGTACAATTTTTTTAGTCCTTGTGGTCCATGTGGTCTCTGAAAGATCTGCCATGATGGTACAAAAGCCACCATAGACAATATGTAAATTAGTGGATATGGCTGTCTTCCAACAAAACTTATTTACAAAAACTCATAGCTGGCTGGATTTTCCTATAAGGTGTAGTTTACTGATTCCTGATCTAGGCTTTTTAAAGTGATGGGAAAATGTGAATGATGCATAGTAAACTTGAAATGTGCTATGATAAGCCAAGCCAAGTGCCTTCGAGTTGGATCCAATCTACAGTTTAAAAAATAAAACTATTATCTGATTCCACAGAGGACTCTACCATTGCTGACAAGTTTCAACCTATGTCTTTGCTTCACTTTCACTTTCACATTGAGGAAGATAAACAAAAATATCAACCAAAATTCAAGTTGCAAACCTAGGTTGGCCATGGGTACAAGAATTTGGCAAAAATCAACAAAAGCATTCTGTTGGAACCAATTCTGAGGAGTTTCCAATGAAGAGTGTTAAGCCCCACCGTTTTAAACAACGTGAGAACACACAAAAGTAAAGAGGAGGTAGAGGCATCAAAAAACTTTCTACATAAGATTTCTAGATGACTATGACTTGACCGCACGTGGCTTGGCTATGATGGTGTAGTGGTTAAGTGCTGTGTCTGCTAACCAAAAGGTCAGCAGTTCAAGTCCAGCAGATGCCCCTTGGAAACTCTATGGGGCAGTTCTACTCTGAACTATAGAGTTGCTATGAGCTGGAATTGAATTGACGGCAGTGGATTTTTGTTTTGGTTTTATGTTGTCTGCAAAGAAAATTCAGGAGAGTCAACTGAAAATTAAGAACTAATGAGAAAGCTCAATAAAATGACCATACCTGAAATAACGACAAAAGCAATAGATTATACTAATGACGAAAAGCCAGAAAAATACAATGAAAGAAATATATTTTAAAATATGTCTGTACAATACTTATACATAAGCTTCAAGCAATACATAAGATTTTTATTGCAAAAATCACCAACATTCATGAAAAAAGATTAACATAAGGGAGAAGGAATTCAATATTTTAATGATTATTTCCAAAGCATATTAGCTTATTGTTCTCTGAATGTATCAACAGCATTTTGGGGAAATGTGGCAGAGTGATTTCAAAGCTCTCTGAAAGAATAGAAGAGCCATACAAAAAAATTAAGAGAAGATTAACAGGAAAGGAAGGTGCAAGACTTACTCTAATAGATTTTAAAATGTACTGAAAAATTAGTGTAATTAAAATACCATGAAAATTGTGGATGAATGGGCTGAATATGAAGTCAAATACAAATTGTAATGGAAGTTACCAGTCTTCTGTTAGTTAATTAGAAAAGAATCATTGTAAGTTTTTACAGTGAAGTAATACCTCTTTGAGGGAAAGACAAATTGTATAGAATTCTAGGAAGTAAAAAAGAAAAACTTCCAACTTCACCATACACAAACATGAAAAATCAAATTTTTCTTTCACCTACTTGCAAGCATGTATGTTGTGCTCATGAATAATTGTGTTTCCATATGTACATATTTCTTCATATAAACTAAATCATCCAAACCCAAAAAAAAAGCTTACCTATTGCTATCATATAAAATCACACAAATACATAACATTGTGTCACTTGCTTTTTTAACTAATGATAACTGTGGGCATTTTTCCATACTTGTACAAAAATTTATCTTATTTCTTTTAATGGTAGTACATTTTTCAACTGTATGTTTATATCACAATTCATTTATTTAACTCTCATTGATAAACATCTAGGTAGTTTTCAGATCTTTACTATTGCAATCCATACTCTGACTGGTATGTGTGTGTATTACTGGGTCACATAATGTGTGCACTTCAGATTTTCATACATTCTGCTGAATTGTATCACAGAAAATTTATAAGTTATATTCTACCACCAATGAAAGATAATTTCTTTTTCTCCTAGGAAATCATCAATATATGTTCTGTCATGATTGATGCCATCAGTGAAAAAACTTCTGTTTTTTATATTTCCATTACTTTAAAGTTGACTATCTTTTCATATGCTTACTATTTTTCCATTAATTCTTGGAGCCTTGTTTTTTGCCAATGCCTTCAGTGCAGCTTGGATTTCTTCCTTCAGTGTCATCAGCTCTTGATAATATGCTACTTTCTGAAATAGTTTAAAATTAATTCTTTTTGGTACAGTAACTGTGCACTCCTTTCCCTTCTTTTGATGTTTCTTGTTTCATTTAGTATTTTCCCATAGAATTCTTCAATATTGCCACTCAAGGATTGAATTTTTTCTTCAGTTCTTTTGCCTTGAGAACTACTGAGCATGTTCTTCACTTTGATCTTCTAACTCCAGGTCTTTGCAGGTTTCATTATAATATTTCATTGTCTGGAGCCACTCTGCAATTTTCTGCACAGTTCTTTTATTTCATTATTCCTTCATTTCATTTTAGCTACTCTGTGTTTAAAAGGAAGTTTCAGAGTTTCTTATAATATCCATTTTGGTCTTTTCTTTCTTCTCTATCTTCTTAAAGACCTCTTACATTCTTCATGTATGGTGTCCTTGACGTCATTCCACAGTTCCTTTGTTCTTCAGTGATTAGTGTTTAATGAGTCAAATCTATTCTTAAGATAGTTTCTAAACTCAGATAAAGTGTACTCAAGATGGTTCCCTGGCTTTTGTGGACTTGTAATTCTCTTCAACTTCAACTTGAACTTCCACATGAGCAATTGACTGTCCATTCCACAGTTGGTTGCAGCCTTGTTCTGACTGATGACATTGATCTTTTCTATCATCTCTTTCAACAGCTATAGTTGATTTGATTCCTCTGTCTGCCATCTGCAAGGTTCATGTGCATAGTAACTGTCCATGTTGGTGGAAAAAAAAGACATTTTCGACAGAGAAGTCATCGGTCTCGCTGAAGATCATTCAAAAGTGGTTACAGCAGAACATCAACAAGGAACTGCCAGAAATTCAAGCCAGGTATAGAAGAGGACACGAAATGAGGCGTATCATTGCTAATATCAGAAGGGTCTTGGCATAAAGCACAGAATACCAGAAAGATGTTTATCTGTGTACCATTAACTATGCAAAGTCATTCAACTATGTGGATTATAATAACTTATGAATGACATTACAAAAAATGGGATTTCAAGATAGCTTATTAGGCTCATTCAGAACCTATACACAGACCAAAAGGCAGTCATTCCAACAGAACAAAGGCATACTGGATGGTTTAAAATTGCGAAAGGTGTGTGATGAGGGTGCATATTTTCTCTATACTTATTTAATCTGTATGCTGAGCAAAATAATCAGAGCAGCTGCACTATATAAAGAAGAATGCGGCATTAGGATTGGAGAAAAACTCATTAATAAACTGTAAAATGCAGGTGACACAAGCTTCCTTGCTGAAAGTGAAGACTACCTGATGCACTTACTGAAGAAAATAAAAGTCTAAAACCTTCAGTATGGCTTATATCTCATCATAAGCAAAAATCATCACAACTGGAACAATGAGCAACATCATGATAAATGGAAAAAAGAATGGAGTTGCTAAGCATTTCACTTTACTATGCACAATCTGCTGCAAAGGATCTCTTTCAAGTGTTAGAACTGAGCAGCAGAAAACCCACTCACTCTTCCAGAATCAGTGACAAAATGAGATCCCATCTTCAAAAGCTAAGTGGCTCTGCCTAACCCACAGTACACAGATCTAAAACCTTCCTTCAGGATAAATGTAGTTTCCTTTTCCCTTACCTTCATTGCAAGGTGCAGTGACCAGCTCCAGAGACTAACACATTTCCTGGGCAAGACATAGGCCTCCTTACCCTCACCTGGGGCATTCTCACAAACTTGGAGAGGGAACACTTTAATGAATGGAAGAGAGCAAATAACAATCTGCAGACTCCTCTAAGCTGGGAACTCATGGCAGAAATAGTTCCTTTGCCTAGGCACAGACATTGGGGGTCCACAGACCATGAATGCTGCTCACCTCTGCATACAGCATCCAGTGTCCTCAGTCCTACAGAAAAACCTGTTTACCAACAAGGTTTAAGAAAGAAGTATACTCCTTCCTCACAGACACATATGGATAGCTGTCAGCAGCCTGCCTTTCTCAACATGTGCACCCAGATTCCAGTGATTACACTAATTACTCAGTCTATCTAGGACTGTAGGAGAGATCCTGCACCACACATTTGGTGACTGACTACCAGTGCAACAGACCTGAATATACACAGAGAATACACTGACTCACATGCATGGTAAGAGCTCTAACTTCCTGATGACAGGATGTAAGAGCCTCAAGGTGCCAATAATCAAATTAGCTCACACAACCAAACTATTTGGGCATTTCAAAACAAAACAAGAAGGGAAACACAGTAAGCAAACATAAAGTAAATAAACACGTCAACTTATTGATGGTTTGGAGACAATAGTCAATGTCAGATCTCTTAAAGATGCAGACCACGATGGCTTCAGAAAACTTCCAAAACAAAGAATCAAGAAAGTTTCCAGATGAAGAGAATTTCCTGAAATTATTGGAGGTAGAATGCCAGCCAAGTGCTATAGAGTCAGATCCGACTTATGGTGACCCTAGGGGCCAGGGTAGAATTGCAAGAGATTAATATTTAAAACTCTTTAAGAGATCAGGAAGGAGATTAGGAAAAATGCAGCAGAGTAAATTGAACAGGCTTCAAAAAAAACAGGGAGAGGCAGCATGCAAAAATTCAAAAGATTAATAATAAAATTACAAAATTAGACAACTCAATACAAAGTCAAAGGAGCAAAACTGAGGCAATGGAAGGCAGAATTAGATTGAAGATAAAGCACTTGAAACCAATATAAACCAAAAACCAAATCAAACTAGGTGTCATCAAGTCAATGCTGACCCATAGTGACCCTGTAAGACAGAGCAGAACTGTCCTATAGAGTTTCTAAGGAGTGCCTGGTAGATTTGAACTGCCAACCTTTTGGTTAGCAGACATAGCACTTAACTGCTATACCACACAGGGTGAAATGAATATAAGTAAGGAAAAATCAGATAAAGAAATTTAAAAAATGAAGAAACACTAAGACATGTGAGAGTCTGTCAAGAAGAATAATCTATTACTAACTGGAGTACCAGAACAAGGTGTGTACAAAATATAGAAAGAACTGGTGAAGATTTGTTAACAGGAAACTTGCTTGATACCATGAAAGATAAAAGGATATCTACCCAAGATACTTATAGAACTCCACACAAGCTAGATCCCAAAAGAAAGACATCAAAGTATATTACAATTAAACTTGCAAAAACTGAAGATAAAGAGAGAATTTTAAAAGTGGGTAAGGATAAACAAAAATTAATCTTGAAAGGGGAGTCAGTAAGACTTAGCTCAGCAGAAACCATGCAGGCAAAAAGGCAATGGGATGATGACATACACAAAGCCGTGAAGGAAAAGAATTGCCAGCCAAGAATTGCATATTCAGCAAAGCTGTCTCTCAAATATGATGAGAACATTAGGACATTTTCAGATAAACAGAAGCTTACAGAATTTGATAAGACCGAATCAAAATTACCAAAAAATACTAAAGGGAGTCCTTCAGAAAATCAATAACAGATATAAACCCAGATATAAAGCTACCAGATATAAACCCAGATATGGGAATCATACGCACACACACACACACAAACCAAAAAGAAAAACTAAAAACAGTGAAAATAGGGAAGCAGAGATTTCAATATGTAAAAGATGACAACATTATAACAACAACAACAAAAAAATGTAGTCATAGATCTTTCATATAGAGAGCAAGTCAAGGTGATACAAAAAATGAGAGACTGGCTTAAATGTAGAAAAATGCAGACAAATATTAAGGTAACCACAATGGAAACTAACTACACATCAAAATATGAAAAACATGAAGTCTCAGCAAATAAAACACCAAAAGCAATTAACAAAGACATTAAAATACATAAAGAAAAACAACTCAGCACAGAAAATTAACTGGAGCAAAGAAACTATCAATGATGCACAAAAAAGGTATCAGAATGAGAGCACTAAACTCATACCTATCAATAATTACACTGTGTAAATGAATTAAATGCACCAAAAGGAGGTGAAGAGTGGCAGAATGTATAAAAACACATGATCCATCTATGTGCTGCCTAAAAGAGACACAGTTTAGACTTAAAGGCACAAAGAAACCAAAACACCAAGAACGGAAACACATACAGCAATCAAATAACATTTAAAAAAAAAAAAAAAACAGGAATGGCAATACTAATTTCTGATAAAATAGACTTTAAAATCCACATAATGGACAAGGAAACACATTATACAATGATTAAAGACTCAATATATCAAGTGAGCACAACTATATTCAATATTTACCTACCCAATGACTGAGGTTCTAAATACATAATACAAACTAACAATTTTGAAAATAGAAGTAGACAGCTCCACAATAATAGTAAGAGACTTCAACACACCACTGTCAATGAAGGGTATTCAAAAAGAAGCACAATAAAGGCATGGATGATCTAAATGCCACTACCAATCTTGACCTCACAAAAATATACAGACCGTTCCACGCAACAAGAGGCAAGTATACATTCTTTGCCAACTGACATGGAACATTCTGCAGAACAGATCACATGTTAAACCATAAGGCAAGCCTTAACAAAATCCAAAGCATAAAAATATTGTAAACCATCTTTCAGACCATCAAGCCATGTAAGTAGAAATTAATGAGAAAAAAAGAAGGGAAAAAAAATCAAACATATTGAAACTGAACTACATTTTGCTCAAAAACTACTGGGTTTTAGAGGAAATCGAGGACAGAAAATAAAATTCATAGAATCAAATGACAATGCAAACATCTGAAAACAGAGCCTTGGCAAACCACAAACAGCAGTACTCAGAGGTCAATTTATTTCAATAAACGCATACATCAAAAAGAAGAAAGGATCCAATTTGAAGCATTAACTCTAAACTTTAACAAGTAGAAAGAGAGCTGCTAAAGAATCCTTTGGACACCAGAGGAAAGTAAAAACTAGAAGTAAATAAAGAGTAAGAAAGTGATCAAAAGAGTTAATAAGACCAACAGCTAGTTCTTGGAAAAGATCAAGAAACTGATAAAAACTATTGGCCATAATGACAAAAGAAAAACAGGAGAGGGAACAAATACTCCAAATAAGAAATGAGACAGGTGACCCTACACTAGGTCCAAATGAAATTTTTAAGAAATCATAACAAAATACTATGCAAAATTGTACTCTAATAAATTTGAAAACCTAGAAGAAATAGACAAGTTTCTAGAAACATACTACCTACTTAAATTAACACAAACAGAGGTAGAATTACCAAAGGTATTTGAGAATATAAAAAAGGATGGCATTCCCAAACTCATTCTATGAAGCCAGCAGTAACCATATAACAAAACCAGGCAAAAACACTGTGAAAAGGAAAATTATAGACCAATATCTCTCCTGAACTTAGATGTAAAATCCACAATAGAATTCTAGCCAATAGAATTCAACAAGACATCAAAACAAAACAAACAAACAAAAAAAGTCACCATGAACAATAGATATTCATACCAGGGATGCAGAGATGGTTCAACATTAGGAAACATTCAATATAATCAACCACATAAATCAAACAAAATAAAAGAAGCACTTGCTATTATCAATTGCTGAAGAAAAGCCATTTGATGAAGTTCAACATCCATTCATATCAATAACTATCAGCAAAATAAGAATAGAAAGGAAATTGCTCAACCTAATAAAGAGTATTTATACAAAGCTAACAGCCAATATCATCCTAAAAGGAGAGAGTAAGAATTGATACCTTTGAACTGTGGTATTGGAGAAGGATGCTGAATGTACTGTGGATCCCTAAAAGAACTAACAGATCTGTTTTAGAAGAAGTACAACCATAGTGCTCCTTGGAAGCAAAGATGGCAAGACTGTGTCTTACATACTTTGGACATGTTGTCAGGAAGGATCAGTCCCTGGAGAAGGACATCATGCTTGATAGAGTGGAGGGTCAGGGAAAAAGAGGAAGACCCTTCATGAGGATTGACACAGTGGCCGCAACAATGGGCTTAAGCATAAAAATGATTGTGGACATGGCACAGGACCAGGCAGTGTTTTGTTCTGTTGCACATAGGGCCACTATGAGAAAGAAGCAACTCGATGGCACCTTACAGCAACAACAAAGAGAACATTCCCCTTGAGAAGAGAAACCAAATGAGGATGCCCTTTATTACCATTTTTATACAGCATTGTGCTAGAGGTTCTAACCAGAGAAATCATACTAACAAAAGAAATAGAGGGTGTCCAAATAGGTAAGGAAGAAGTAAAAGTATCTCTGTTTGCAAATTATATGATCTTACATGCAGAAAACCTCAAAGAATCTGCAGAGAAACTACTGGAACTAATAGAAACTAATAGAAGAGTTCAGCAAAGTGTCGAGACATAAGATTAACATACAAAAACCAGCTGGATTCCTCTATACCAACAAAGAGCATGTCAAAGAAGTATTCACTGAATGAATACCCTTTACAATAGCCTCCAAGAAGATAAAGTACTTAGGAATAAATCTAACCAGAGATGTATCAGACCTATACGAAGAGAACTACAAAACACTACTGGAAGAAACCAAAAGAGATGTACTCATGTGTTAAGTGGAAAAATCTGCTTTGCTCAAGAATAGGATAACTTAACATTGTGAAAATGTCTTTTCTACCCAAAGTAATCTATAATATAATGCCATCCTGATCCAGATTTCAGTGGAAACTTTTAATAAGATGGAGAAACAAATCATTAACTTCATAGGGAAAGGAAAGAAGCCCTAGATAAGCAAAGCATTATCGAAGAATAAGAACGAAGTGGAAGGCCTCATACTACCTAACTAGAAAATCTTTTATACTGCCACAGTAATCAGAACAGGCTGGTACTGGTACAACAACAGATACATAGACCAAGGGAGAGTCAAGACATAAACTATCCATCTATTTAAAAAAGGTGACATTTGACAAAAGCCCAGAATCTGTGTGGGGAAAAGACAGTCTCTTCAACAAATAGAGTTGGCATAACTGGATATCCATCTGCAAAAAAATGAAACAAGACCCATATCTCTCACCATACACAAAAACTAACTCCAAATGGATCAAAGACCTAAAGTTAAAATGTAAAGCAATAAAGGTCATGGAAGAAAAATTGGGACAATGCTAGGAGCACTAATAAAGGCATAAAAGAATAAAAATCCTTACTAACAATGCACAAACACCAGAAGAGAAAATAGATGACTGAGAATTTCTAAAAATCAAATGCAATGCTCATCCAAAGACCTCACCAAAAGAATAAAAAGACAACCTACAGACTGCGAAGATAGTTTTGGCTATGGCGAATCTGATAAGTGTCTTATTTCTAGAATACTACAAAATCTCGACAAGAAAAAAGACAAACAACTCAATTAAAAAATGGACAAAGGATATGAACACACACTTCACCAAAGAAGACGTTCCAGTGTCTAACAGACACATGAGGGAATGCTTATGATCTTTAGCCGTTAGAGAAATGCGAATGAACGCTACAATGAGATATCATCTCACCCCAACAAGCTGGCATTAATCCAACAAACACAAACTAATACATGTTGGAGAGGCTGTGGGAAGACTGAAACACTTAGACATGCTGATGGGAATGTAAAATGGTACAACTACATTGCAAATCAATTTGATGCTTTCTTAAGAAGCTACAGATGGAAATATCAGAGAATTCAGCAATCCCACTTTTTGGAATGTATCCTATAGTAAGAAATAAAAGCTGTCATGCAAATAAATACACGCACATTAAAATTTGTTACAGCACTGTCCGTGATGTTAAACAGATGGAATCAACCTAGGTTCCAGTCAACAGATGAATGGATAACTATGTATATTCATGCAATGGACTATTACACAATGATGAAGAAAATGTATTTTGGAAACATGTTATAACATGGAGGAATCTCGAAGGCAATATACTAAGTGAAATTAGTCAGTGACAAAGAACAAACATTGTATGAAATCACTGTGATAAGGACTCAAGAAAAGGTTTAAATACAGAAGAAAACAGAGTTCAATTGTTAGGAAGGTGAGAAGGATGGGAGGCGAATATTCACTACACAGATAGTAGACACGAATTATTTTAGGTGAAAGGAGGGACAACGTACAGCAGAGAAGGAGTCAACATAACTGGCCTCAACCCAAAGCTAAGAAGTTTTCTAAACATAACCAAACACTTTGAGGGGCACATTAGGGGCAGTGGTCTCGGGATCATGATTTGGGGGGCTATCCAGGTCAACTGGTGTTACAAAGTTTATTAAGAAAATATTCTGCATACCACTTTCGTCAGTGGCATCTGGGGTCTTGAAAGCTAGCCAGCAGCCAGCTAAGATGCATCAGTTGGTCTCAATGAACCTCAAGCAAAGGAAAATAAAGAACACCAAAGTCGTAAGGAAAATACGAGGCCAAGAGAAAGAAAGGGCCATATAAACCAGAGGCTATATCAGCATAAGCCCAGAAGAACCAGATGGTGCCCAGCTATCACCAATGACTGCTCTTACAGGAAATTTAACACAGAATCCCTAATGGAACAGCAGAAATGTGTGCTGCAGAACTCAAACTCTATTAAAAAGACCAGACAGGACAGTCTAACAGACTGGAGAGTTCCTGGAAGACATAGCCCCCAGGATCTCCATTAACCCCAAACTGAAACTATTCCCAAAGCCAACTCCTCAGACAAAGATGGAGCTCATACAGAAGACATAAAATGATACCAGTGAGGAGTATGCTTCTTGGTTTGAGTAGATACAGGAGGCTAAGTGGGCAGCTCCTGTCTGGAGATGAGCTAAGATGACAGAGTGGAATAGGAGTTGATGGAACAGACACGGGAAATACAGGTGCAGGGGAGAAGTGTGGTGCCACAGTATGGTGAGGGCAACTGGGTCACATGACAGTGTATGTAAGCTTTGCTGTCGGAAACTGACTCAGATTGTAAGCTTTTACTTCAAAGACAAGGAAAACATAAAAATAACGATAATAAATAAATAAACACAGCTGTCACTTTAAGGACTAAGGTGTGCCTGATTGGAGCTACGTTTTTCCTTTCCTCTTATACATATGAATGCTGGTCAATGAGTAATGAAAACTGAGGAAGTGATGGCTTTTGAATTGCAGTGTTGGTGAAGAATATTGAATATACCAGGGATTGTCAAAGAATGAACAAGGCTATTTAGAAAAACGTACAGCCAGAATACTCCTCAGATGGGACATGTTACCAGGAGGGCCTAGTCCCTGGAGAAGGACATCATGCTTGCTAAAATAGACCGCCAGCAAGAGAGAGGAAGGCCTACCACAACGACTGCAAAGGTGGCGTGGATCCGGAAATTGTTTATTCTGTGGACACAGCGCTACCGTGTGTGGGAATCAACGTAACGGCATCTAACAATGACAATTGCAATGTACAACACTTTGATCCATTTCAAAGTGACTTGACTAAAGTATTAGGTAGACATTCAACACTGCACACCTACATTCAGTCCATATCCTGCGTATTGTACCAAGAGATGAGATAGTGACTAAAATAATATAGATTTCTGCTTCAAGGAATTGATAACCTACTGGAGTTGACTGTATCGATTACATATTCCCACCACTAACATCATTCCTCCTAGAAACGAAAGACAGTATACAGGGCTAAGGGAAAACTTCTCATGTGTGGTCAAGAAAGCCTTCCTGAGCTGAAATTATAAAAGATGGACTACATATAAGTATGGATTGGTGGCACAGGGACCCTTGCAGCAGAAACAAGAGTGAAACTCTGTGGGGAGAAACTACATAACCTGTCTACATAACTGCAGGAAAAACAGAAGCAAAGGCCAAAGATGTCTGGAAAAAGCAATGTGACATGTGGCTGCTAATGTCAACAAGGGCCACATCATAAAGGGTCTGGAGGTCATTGCAAAAATTCTGATTTTCATCTTAAGGGCAAGATGTGGCCTTTTTAGTGTTTGAAGCTGGAGGGTAACACAATCAGCTCTGTGTTTTGCTAATACGATTCTTACCACAGTATGGAGAATGGATAAAATAAGTCTGGTTATTAGGTTATTACATTAGCCCTATACCATTCATTTATATATAATAATTCTCATTACTAAAGAAAAATTAGAAACAATCCCAGGAGAGTGGTTCAATAAATTATGTTATATTCATTATGCAGAATTAAGATAATATTTCATAAGAAAATGTAATGACATGGGAAATGTTCTTATTAAAGGCAGGAAACAAAATTACATCCTATAATTACATATGTATATATATTTATATTATACATATACATTACATATCATACATCAACATGTTAAAAGTGTTTAGTTTGGATGTTGAATTGGTAAGTGCCTTTATTCTTACATCTATTTTTTTCCAAACTCTCAATTTTAATACATGGGCTTATATGCATTATTTATAAAATATACTGTAAGTCACACTTTCATTCAGAAGAAAAACATTCCAGAGAAATTCTTTTTTGACAGAAGATCAGTAGAATTGGAAATAAAGTAAGAGATATTAAAAAAAAAAAAACTTATGCAGCCAAGGACACCCATTCATGCACACACACACACACATCTGTGCAGCAATCTCAGTGGAAACTTCCTACAGGCCTCTCTTTCTTCACCTTCTAGACTAAGTGGTTGATGTTCTTGACCCTTTCTTCCACCTGGCACGATTCCATCGCTCTCTGAGCCTGCCCCCACTCAGTGTTAGAGCGGACAAACTCCCAGGCTGGAGGACAGCCTACCGTCCTGCCAAACAATCAGGTGACCTCCTGCCAAAGGGTAAACTTTCCTCTCGGCCCATTTTACTACTGCCTGCAAAACACGGCAGGTGAAAGCTATCCTTTACTGACTGTTCATTTTACAACAAGCATTTTACAAGTATTGCCTTACATCTTTTCAGTAATTTAGACAATGCATTGCACGGGTTACATTGGGCTAAGCTGCGGAAATAAGAACATGCCAAAATGAGAGATTTCAAAACAGTGTTTTTCTTTCCCAGAAAGGGTCCAGTGAGTGTTCTAGCCTATCAGTAAGTAGGCTTCTTCCATCTTGTTTGTTCAACTCTTGTATTGCTTTGTTCTCATACACGTGTTTGAAAGCTGGACCACCACACCCACATGCTAGCTCACAGAAGGCAAAGAGAGCATGTACAAGGCCAACTCAACTGTTGTAAAAGCTCTAGACCAGAACTCCCACCCAATCTCTATGCAGATCCTGTTGAAAAAAATTCCTAACTACATGGAAGCCTCACCACAGAAGAGGCTGGGAAAGGTAGTCTAGCTGTGAGCAAAGAACCAAGAGGGGTGCAGAGGGTAACAGACAGCTAGCTGACCCTGCTGTAGCTAGTACCATTGCAGCTCAGAGAAGTTAGATAGCGTTCCCAAAGTCACACAGAAGAATGTGGCTATGTCAAAATTCCTTCACTCACCTACATGGCTCCAAATTCTTTTCCATTCACTGGGCCACCCTGCTTTCCATGAGCACGCACCCTTGCTTCTGTATGCTCTTAAGAGTCCGCGATCCAAAGTGAGGGAACAAAACTGGTCACCCTTCCTTTGGACTCTCTAGGACAGATCAGCAAATTACATCTTCCAGGCTCAGTTTAGCCAGTTGTCTATTTTTATAAATAAAGTTTTCTTGAAACACAGCCAGGCTGCTTTTCATATTCTCTGTGGCTGCTTTGAAACCCTTGCTGTGTAGCGGTTAAGTGATACGGCTGCTGACAAAAAGGTCAGCAGTTCAGATACACCAGGTGCTCCTTGGAAACTCTATGGTGGGCAGTTCTACTCTGTTCTATAGGGTTGCTATGAGTCACAATGGGTTTGTTTTTACTTCTTGTGTGGCTGCTTTTACATGATGATGGCCGAGTTGAGTAGTTGGTGGCATTACTATAAAGCCAAAATATATGTGCTATTTGACCCTACAGAGGAAAAAGTTTGCTAACCCTTGCTTTAGGCAATCTTGGTCAAAAGCATTTCTTTTCCTCCCCTGGAGAAAGGAAATCCCAGTGGCTTAGTGATTAAGTGCTACATCTGCTGACTGAAAGGTCAGCAATTCCAACCTGCCAGGCACTCCTTGGAAACTCTATGGGGCAGTTCTACTCTGACCTATAGGGTCACTATGAGTCAGAATCGACTAGACAGCAGTAGCTTTAGCCCCCAGAGAACACGTTAATGAAAAAACAGTGATTTTTCCAGGATGAATAGCACATTTTCAGACCCCCACCTGCTCACCAATGAGACTGAATTGCAACTTACCAAATAAAGGAAGAATCCTGAAATAAAGCCTTTTAGCAGGAGAAATAAATGTTAAAATCAGCGTTTCAAACAGGACCAAAGAGAGGCAGTATCAGTGCCATGCTGAAAGGCAACAGAGTAACTGTAAGAATAAGAGAAACACATTCTGGAGCTGTTCCCTTTATACAGTGTTGATAAAATTTATTAATACCATATGTTAGTCGTATGGAGGGAGGCACGGTCTGAGTACAAATTTTGGAACTTTACCAAACTTGTAAGATTTGGAGTCACAGATTTGCTGAACTGCTCATCTCTGTACAGGCTGCGGGTGAAGGGTCAAGGAGGAGGAGAGGGAAGAAGTCAAGCTGTTCTCTGTGAAGTCTGAAATGAGTGAGGCTGGACAAGACACGCTCTTGTCAATCTCAATCAGTTCGAGGTGTCAAGATTTAAATGGAGGGAAATGCTGCTGCTTCCTTTGTAAGAAAAAAAAGTGATCAAATTGAATTTTAGCAAAGAGGGATCTGATTGGTTGTCACACTACCCAGATGTGAGATTAACAGGCCCATATCCACTAATTGGTGCTCCTTAGGTCTATCATGGTTCATTAAATCAATAACCCATAAAGAGAAGAAAAGAAGCAGGAAAAATCTCTTAATGGACCTAATTCTGCACCCATTGTTTTTGTATGTAATATTGAACGGGCATATTCTATGTAGTCATCATGATGCGGCTTCTATACAACTTAGGTTGTCATTTGCTCTCTGGGTTAAGCCAAAGGCTGGGGAACCAGACCCTTCATCTGTGCCTTAGTTCTGAAGCCAAAATTCAGCTAGAATTTAATGGGAGGAACAAGTAGGCAAGTGAGGTGGTGTTATCTTGGATAGGCAGCCTTCGATAACTGAGTCCGTCTCTTACGGCCTATGATTTGTGATTTTTAAGACATTGATGGGTTTGCTTTTTCTGTTTTATTTTGCCAGAATCAGAGGACGGGACACAAAATTTTCAAAATTATAAAGAGATGAATTGTTTCCCCCTTTGAGTCAAAAGGAAACCCTGGTGGCATTGTAGTTAAGTGCTACAGCCGCTGACCAAAGGGCTGGCAGTTCAAGTCGGCCAAGCTCTCCTTGGAAACTCTATGGAGCAGTTCTACTCTGTCCTATAGGGCTTTGGGCATCAACTCTACAGCAAGATTTGTCTTTTTGGTTGTCAAAGAAGAATCCACTGCAGTTGCTGAGGTTCTGTGTACTCATACTTCCAGCCAAGTATCTTCCTCGTCATGGACGTGGTGGTGACGGTAGCTGCCTTCGGACGGTCCCTGACTTCTGGCAACCCCACTTACGACAGAAGGAAGCGCTGCATGGTCCTGAGCCATTCCCATGTTGCTTGCTGTTCAGACAGCGTCCTAGGCCCTATATTGTGTTTGTCATGTTTTCTTATAGCTATGAAAAATGATAAAAAAAAGAATCCCTGTGTCCTCAGTTCTGAAATCTCTGTCACAAACCCATTGCCTTTATGGAAGCATATGTAGCCCCAAACAATGTCTCCACTTCATTCTCCCACACATGCTGAAGAACAGTCTTTGTTATTAGCTTTCTTGTCTTCCCCTTTGCCTCATTGGAAAATTCCAGGGCTTGAGTTATTGCAACATAATTCAGATATAGGTGTTGTAGAGGTGCACGGCCTTCAGGTTTGTGCCTAGCTATACACTGAAGGCATGAGTTATAATGTAATAATTCACATCATGTCATGCCCTATTGCTTAATTAACTTTTCTATCAGAGTAACACATCTTTGCATCAGCAAATGTGATGTCCTCTTATGACTTAGAATTGTACCTTGTTATATGCTGGTGGGTCAAGAATACTGCGAGACAATTTATTAAAGGTGGGTTGAATCTCAGGGCTTGGATTAAAACTGTCATCTCTTATGTAACAAGAACATGAAAACTGCCTTCTGGATAAGACAGTAACTAAATGAGACCATAATTACAATTACTAGTCTTTGGTATTACAGTAAAAAGCATTACTTTCTGGCATTTTACAAATAAAGGAATAGTGCAACAGTTTTGTTTTTCCTGTCCAATCTCCTAACGGTTCCAATTTCAAAACATCTGCTACCTCATTGTGTGTGTGTGTGTGTGTGGGTTTAACTGGTTTGGGGTCTGCAGGTGTGCTGGCAAGGGAGAAAACATCTGTGGTTTGCCTTAGAAAATGAACAGAAACCGGCAGATGATTTCAGCTGCCATGAAGTAATAATCGTCACAGTATTTATTACAAAGCCTTGTAAATTCACAAAGTGGGAATCCGTAGCTTAGGGGTTAGCACGTTGGCCCAGCTGCATGGTCCACGCTCGGGTTCTGCCCAAGGGTCAGGAGCAAAGCTGATGTCTCTTCAGTCTTCCTGCCTCCCAGCCCCCTCTACTTTCCTGTACCGGAAAGGACAAGTTCCATCCATCTTCAGTTCTGCGAGGAGTGCAGCTTCAGCAACAACTGCGGAGGATAAGGTGGGCTTGTCCCCCTTATCGCTGACCAGTAAGAAAAAGCTGAGGGCTGAGGTGAGCCGACTGGTCGGTCATCACGAGGACACGCCAGACTCAAGGGTTCTTTCTTGATAAACGGTAAGGAATGCTGTGAACCGGGAGCAGAGTTCCCATTAGTCACTGGCATGGCCTTCAACTTTCGGGGAAGGAAAACAGCAATATTATACGGGCCATGACGGATCATCCTGAGTCGGAATGGCTTAGTGGGAGGATCGTCGAGTCTGCAATTAGACTTTGCTGTCAACCCTAAAACCACCACTTTGGGGCCGTGAGACTTCAGGCCAAATATTTAATGTCTCTGAAGCTCAGTTTCTTCAACTGTAAATAAGAAGAATAATTACCATCTTAGGAGGATCAAAGTGCCAACTAAATTTTTATCTATCTATATACATATGTATGTATACATATACACACACATACCTAGTAGGGTCACCACTAGGGCTCCATACATATATATGATATACACACATGTGTGCATGCATGGGTGTGTGTGTGTGTGTGTGTGTGTGTAGAGCTCTAGTGGCATAGTAGTTAAGTGCTATGGCTGCTAACCAGAAGGCTGGCAGTTCGAATCCACCAGGAGCTCCTTGGAAACTCTATGGGGCAGTTCTACTCTGTCTATAGGGCTGCTATAAGTCAGAATTGCCTTGATGGCAGTGGGTTTGGTTTTTGGTTATATCTATCTATAGCACATAGAAAATTAAAATGTACTTGTCATAATGATCATGAATCTTCAATAAAATAGCATAAATGATTTTCCTGTATATTATTTATGAGGTTTATGCTGAAAGGAACAGTTGCTTGTGATCAATTTTTTTCTAGGAACTTTAATAATTATGAGAAATGGCTTTGCTCTATGAACAAACAGCAACAACTCTATGAACCAAGCAGTGTTTGTTTGTTGGAAAGGAGAAGAGTCCACTTTGTTACACCCCCCAAGGAGCTAATGCACTGGAAAGTGAGGGATTCAGAGGGCTGGCTAGTGGGGAAGATTCCATTGCTGAGTTTGGGCCCTAGGGAGAGGTACAGGGGTCACCCTGCAGAAGAGGCCAAGGAGTAGACTTCAGTCCCTGAAAGAGAAGTTACCCTGTGAAATAAGGAAAGGAATGAAAACACTGGTGTTGAGAGACAGAGATTTGTTAGGGTAGATTCTTTAGAGGGCAACAACCTGGCAAAGGGTCTCCTCGTTCTTCCGACAGCCCAGCAAGAAGCCCATTTCTTCTCAGATGCTTCCACCACAGAGCTGTGAGTTCTATCATCACCTAGAAAGCATTTGTGCTTCAGTAGGATTCTAACATTCAAATCATGTTCTGCAAATGCCACTTGGAGAGAGAAAGAATTTTGGTGGGAGGTACTGAAGGAGAGGGGTAACTTTGCCATCCAAATAATCAGTTTGAAGCTCTGCCTCCCTCCCTGCAAAGGGAATTAAATCATGGGAGACTAGGATTTCCAGCTGCCTGGGGCAGATGCATTCAGCTTATGGGTTTATCCACATTGAACATGGAGATTGAAGAAGGCAAGCTGAGAAGGGCAGCTGTTTCTGAGGAGACAGCCAAGGAGAGGTGAAATCAAAGAAAAGCTCCACCCCTGTGGCAGAGTTTAAACAGGGAGCAAGTCAGCTGGGGTGTAGGGGAGGAGGAGGGAAGGGTAGGAAGGGACGGATAGTTGGGAGATGTGTGTCTAAGACAAATGAGTTCACCCAGCAATTGAGTTTTAATTACTAAGCCTGGAGCCTTCTGCAGTCACAGTGAAGTCACAGTGGTATTATTGGTGAGAGCTGGCTCTCGGGGAAATCACAAGGGAAGGAGTTTTTTGTGTAGAGAAGCCTAATGGGGTTCTTCCTGATGGAGAAGCTGCAGAGGACTCTGGTCATGGAGGAGAAAACAAACAAACCTGTTGCCACTGAGTTGATTCTGACTCATAGTGACTCTACAGGCCAGAGTAGAAGTGTCCCATAGAGTTTCCAAGGAGCACCTGGAGGACTTGAACTGCCAACCTTTTGGTTAGCAACCATAACGTGTAACTAAGACACCAGGGTTTTCGTCATGGTGGAAAGCGGGAGAGGAGTAAGATAGCGAAAAGCTAAAATAGGGGTTTAAAATTTATTCATTTTTTAATAATTTCTCCAAGCATGAAACCTGTATTGAAGACCAATGAGTTGATTCCATGGGTCTGACGTTGGTCTTCACTTAGCAAACCTGAGTCTTGTCATAGTCTTATTTCATGGTTCCCAAACCTCAGACAAGTCCTAGAAACCAGTGACAATCATCACCTCATTGACCTTCTCATCATTTGGCTGGCAATATGCAACCTGAGAAAGGGGACAACTTTGAACTTGATGTGGGAGGCCCTGCACAAGGCTCTTCATCCAGCTAACTGAGGGATATTGCTTCTCAGTGGTAGTGAGAGCACTGACTTTGTTAGCAAGGAGTAGCTCCCTGTACCTGAGCGCATCAGAGGAGTTTATTTGACACCTCTAACTGTCAACTTTTCCCACCGGTCAAAATCTTTAACACACTAAATAGACAATAGATAAGTGGTGACTTTGGCAAAGGGTAAGACAGTACGCGACACTGGGGAAGCCAGCAGAGTTTTTCCAAGGCAAGGTCGTGGGAGCTCCACAGACACATCCAAACTCCCTGAGGAACCAAATTACTGGGCTGAGGGGCAGGGGGAGTGTGGGGGGTGGACCATAGTCTCCGGGAACATGTGGCTCAACTGGCATAGCATAGTTTATAAAGAGAATGTTCCACGTTTTACTTTGGTGAGTACCATCTGGGATCTTAAATGCTTCTAAGCAGCCATCTGAGGTATTCCACTGATTTTACCCCATCTGGAGCAAGGGAAAATGGAGAAAAACCAAGACATATGGGAAAGATTAGTGAAAAAGACTAATGGACCAGAACTAACACAGTCTCCACCAGACTGAATCCAACACAACTAGACGGTGCCCGACTACCACCACTAACTGCTCTGACAGAGCTCATGATAGAGCTGGAGAAAGCTGTAGAATAAAACTCTGATTCACAAGAAAAGACCACACTCATTATCTCACAGAGACTGGAGAAACCTTGAGAGTATGGCCCCCAGCACACCATTATCTCAGTAATGAAGTCGTTCCTGAAGTTCATCCTTCAGCCAAGGACTAAAGGGGCACACCAGCCCAGAGGTAAGGACTAGAAGGCAGGAGGGGAGAAGAAATCTGGTAATAGGGAGCCAGAGATCAAGAGGGGAAGAGTGTCCACGTGTTGTGGGATTGGTAACCAGTGTCACAAACAATATGTGTTCTGATTGTTTAATGAGAATCTAGTTTGTTCTGTAAATGTTCGTCTAAAGCACAATAATAAATTAATACTTTAAAAGTACAGGCCAAAAAAAAAAAAAATCCTTTAACATTATCCCAAAGGACAGCTGTCTCTATGTACATGAATAAGACATGTGTGCTGAGGAAATACGCACTCTCACATATATGCTCACGCTTTGGTCCTCAACTACAAAGACATTAAACAAACTGCTCCAAACTGGGGTAGCCAGTCACTTTATCCATTGCTCACTGGTTACTGAAGTGATGTCACCCTTCAGGGATGACCCCTCAGTGTCTTCCAGATTGTAGCAGCTGTTGCCTCTGAAGCTAAACTCTATCTCACTTTCCTGACATCAGCAGCCCACAATTGCCTCTAGTCGTCTCATGAGGGAAAGGAGCTTTCACCTTCCTACCGAAGTGGCATCGGCTCTGTCCCCTTCTTCTGTGGCTCTGCCAACAGTCTACAGCTACCCTCAGTAGCTGCTCACCCAACCACCTCTAACCCTCTCTTAGAAACAAGTGCTGGCCAGGTTTCCGACCACACTGGTTTCACTTAGAATACAGCTAGTGGTTCAGAGTATGACCTAAAACAGTTGTATGGTTCAGGAAAGGTTATAAAAGGAGGAAGAAAGTCTGCACAGTTCCAAGGTTTAATGAAGATGCGTGCATTTTCAAGTGTCTGTGTCTCTGTAGGTGTATATGAGTTAGTGGGAGATGCAGCCATGTGAGGGCGTGTGTGTGCATATCTGATGAAGAACACTAGTGTAGGAAAGGATGGCTGAAAGTATGCATAGTCGGTTTTTATGTAACGGCTAATTGGTGCACATTATTGCATGTGGCATTTGAACTTGGGGCAAGTCAGGTTAAATTTAGGTGTATCCAAACGTATTTAGAGTATAGTAGTACATTTATAATTGTCTGTACGGTCCAGGTATATGAAGTCAACTGTTGAAAGAACATCTAATCCTTTATTCACATAGAGTAGAGGTTTTAGTTTAGTCCATGTCTTTGAATGTAGCTCAGAGGTCCCTGAAACCTTTCGGAAGCTCTCTCCCTAAAGCTGCCCTTGAAGATCAAGTTTATCCCGAAGCTTTGCTTTATTTAGAGCCCAGATGCTCAGATGCCGGATGGCACCGGCCACATGGCTGTGCACTGCAGGATGCGTGAGCTGCCAATTACTGTCCATATGCAGTCAGTTCCCCTACCAGGACTTGGCCCCGATCACTTCACTTTCTCCTCCCTCATCACTGCACAGCTGAAATGAGTGAACCCCTCCTATGAGTCCTGGCATCCAGTGTGGTGCTAATTTCTAGGGGACACCCACACTTGATCTTCTTTTAGACTCCATGTCCCCACTTGTTGATTATGTTTTTGATTCAAAGCACATGGCTTTCATTTGTCCTCCAGATTTTGACAAGCAGATAGTGTCCTATCAGGCAGACAGACACACATTCTGAGTTGGGTTCTTGTTATGGTTATGTGGTTTGCTTTGGTGTGTATGTTCATGAGCTAATGCAAGCAGAGTGTTGTTAACTGCCAAAAATAAATGACCCTGTGTCTCTTCTCCCAAGTCTTTAATGGATACCAGATACAGCTGCCAGTGGCAACTGACGTAACATCTAAGGTCATGTAAGGCTTTTTCATAACTTTATCCCAACTCACCAGTCATTTTAGTGTAACAAATAACCATTGAACATTTCCAGCATTCTACGCAGTTTACTAGTCTCATGATGATAGCATTAGCTGGTATAGATCCAGGTTTCAAGGTCCTATTTTGCTTATTCTAGGTGTAAGGCAAATTCAGATAAGCAAAAGCGTGCTGACAGTGGCATAAAGGTTAACTCCTAGTGAGTAAATGAATTAAAATTAAGCAAGATGTGTTGACAATAAATGAAAAGCTTGTTAGTGGAGACGTCAAATCTATATCACAACCCCAAAATTCACTTCTAACTTGTGGACCATTAACTCAACATCTCCACATACATATCCCCAGGCTCCACCAAAAAGGAGCCGAAACAGAACAGTTATCTTTCCCCAAACTTACTCTTTTTTTTTTATTCCTTAATTCAGTGAAAATCACTAGTGCCCCATCCCACACCCAGATGCCAAATGGAAAATTCTCAGCATCATCCTTGCCCATTCTCACTGCTCCCAAAGCCAATCACATACCAGTTTATGTCCCCTTTGCTTCCATTGTCTCCAGTCCCACCATCATTTCCTGTGAATAGTAGTGTAACAGTTTCCAGTTTGGTCTCCTCCAGTTTATGCAAACTACAAAATTAATCATGTGCTTATGTCATTTGGATCCCTAAATCAATCAGTGGCTATCATGACCCTTAGGATGAAATTCATACCCTCTAAGCCTCAGTTATATGGCAGCTTGTGATCCAATCCCTTTTTGTTTTTTTCTGGCATCACCCCTAGTTCCCCCTATTCTCTTGACCTTTCCCACTTTATTCACCACTCACATAGACTTAGAGTATAATGCTTTCTATCATTATTAATTTGTTTCATTTTGTTTTCTTTAGAATACCATCCTTATACCTTTCTTGGCTGGAATAACTTCTAAACATCCATCCTCTTTGATTTCTAATTACTCATCATTTCCACAGGAGGACTTTTTTGACCTTCTTCCATGTGTGAGTTAGATGTCTCTGCTTTGTCTCTCATAGCACCCTGTGCTTACCACTACAGCAGTGTGACAACCTTGTATTAACTATTTCTGTATCTATCTATACACTAACTATTTCCCCGTGAAAGCCAGATTGGGTGTTCTATTCACTGGCATAGCTTTAAAACATAGTACCAAAAAAAAAAAAAAAAAAAAGGAAATCCTGGTGGTATAGTGGTTAAGTACTACATCTGCTAACCAAAAGGTCAGCAATTTGAATTCTCCAGGTGCTCCTTGGAAATTCTGTGGGGTAGTTCTATTCTGATCTACAGGGTCACTGTGAAAGAGAAGATGCTCAAAACTAATTTTTGAATGAATGAATAGGAAACTAGAACGATAAAATGAAGGAGAAACAAACTTGGTAAAACTCAGATTCTAATTTTCTTTATGCTGGCAAACACTCCTTATTGTCTTCATGCCTTTGTTCTTACTTCTTGTCCCACTGGGAATGGCATCTTTCTCCTGCCTTTCCCACAGACACACCTATTATTCCAATGCTTGCCTAACTCTTAACCACCCACAATTACCTGTAACACACATTTTAGAATATGATTTCATACTGTCTTACAATTTCTCTAATTTTTTCATTTGAGTCAGTTTCATCTCCACATTGAGATAAGAAGATTCATATTTCACCTGTAAAATAAAGGTGTTTTATTTTTTTTCATCAATCTTACCACAGTGCTGGGTACTTAGGAACACACAAGAAAAGTTAGTGCAAAATTAACCCTATAGATCAATTAACAACATTAGTGATCATCAATGTCACTCCATTTGGTAACAAGGCTTAAGGAATTTTCCTAGTCATTTCATTTCTAATTCAGGAGTGCATCGCAGAGCCTAATCACACTTGAGAAACAATCCTTTGATGATAGCCATACTAGTTTCAATCCAAGCATCACATTTGGAAAACTCATTCATGAAACAAACATGCCCAAAGCTCTCCTATCCCGTTATCCTCCTCAGCCTCCTACCGACCTGCTATTACTGTTTATGAGGACTGCTGGGTTAGCTAGATGCAGAGTCTGAGGCAAGGGTTCTTGTGGAAGTATTCTTAGGAGAAGACAAGTGGAGAAGAAAGCTAAATGAGACCCAGCTCCAAGCAGGTCCCATGGGGAGCTCTAGAGTATAAACTTCACTCCAGAATTGGCCCCACTTTGAGGCAAGAGGTAGGTTTTGCAGTCTCTTAGTCACAGACTAGAGGCTAGTGATGGAGTGTATCCTACGAGGAACAATGGCCCTCACTGAGACAAGGGCCAGTCTAGGGAGAAGTGGCAATTGTAAGCTAATAGTGAATATCCTCAGAAGCTAGAGTGTGTTTGTGCTGGCCTGGTAAAGAGGATCCAGACAGGGTAAGAAGAGCCAAAACTCTGTACTTCTAGAGAATTCATTCTATCCATAATGTGGAAAGGAATCCAGAACAATCTAATGAGCAACAATTTGAAGACCTGATCTTAGAAGAGGACAATCAGAAGCTGCATGAGGTGACATAGATATAGTCAGAAAGATCACAGATTTCTAAAGAACTAGTCCTAAACAGGGATAAAACAATTCTACAAGAAATCTCTTCTTTAAAAAAATGAAAATGAAGTGTAGAGATTTGGGAAGACAATTTAAAATGTGATAGATGTCAAGCTAAATAAAGCTAGTACCAAAATCAAACCGAACTCATTGCTGTTCAGTCAGTTTCAACTGATATTGATCCTGTAGGACAGAGCAGAACTGTCCCGTAGAATTTCCAAGGAGTGCGTGGTGGATTTGAACTTCTGACCTGTTGGTTAGCAGCTGTAGCATGTAATCGCTACATCACCAGGGTTTCCCAAGCTAGCATGGAGTACCAAATGACATACTTGATTATTTTCACCCACTCTAGTTCAGTTATCTTGAAGCTTCTGTAAGAATCTACATAGGGCAAAGGGAAATTGTGAAGAAAGATTTCACCTTGCCTTAAAGCTGAAGATTTTCTATCTTTCCATCCATCACACAGTTCCAGTTACCAAGCCAGCAAAACTCACAGTTGTAAAACTTTGACTTTGCACTTCCTTGAGAATAAGATAACCATTTGTAATAAAGAAAAGTTTTGAACTCAAAACACAGATGTGACATAAGACAGGGTGGATTTGCTTGCTGCCATTTATCTACTTTGCTTTGGTCCCTATGCTTAGTGCTCAGAACCAGCTTTGCCAGAAGGGAAAGATGCTTTTCATAGCCATTCCCATGTTTGTCCTTGGCAGGTGGTTTCCTCCTTCAGAAGAACTAACTGGTTGTGTGATAGCACCTTTTACAGTCCTTGTGGACAAGTCTGCCAGTTTCTAGTCCATCTGTGCACACTGGCATGACACAGCCATCTATCCAGCCCAGGGTGTGGCAGGATTATGCTGTATGACATTAAGCTTCCTCATGTCTGTGCTTGCCAGCCACTTTGTAGGCTCAGGAAGAAACGCTCCAAAGTACTAAGAGATAGCAGTCATAGCCCCTAAATTACAACAAAGAGTATACCATTACAAGTGTTTATAGCTGGCTTATGGATAATGCAGGCAATTAGCAATCAATTGGCATCTTAATAGCACAGGATACAGACAGAACTATAAGAGCAAACTTTACCATTTGCTGGTTTAGAGGAAGAAAAGTTTTCCTTAAGCTGCTCTCTAAAGCAGAACTTTATAATTATCTCAAGGCTCTAAATTAAATATCTAACAAATATCCACATACATATCCATGCATCAACCTGGCAATGCAACAGGAAAATACAGAGATTACATAAATACTAGGATCACTTGATAGGCAGAGGCATGTCTTTTTTACTTCCGTTAATTCAATGCTACTGAAGCCCAAAGCCTGGTGTAAAGTAGACACTCAATAAATGCTTGTTGAACAAAACAATTCTTTAAATAGGTCCCTTTTCCAAATTTTCTGGGGATGTAATTATCTCAGTCTTAGTCTGGGTTATCAAACAAATAAAAACTGGAGGAAAATATCCACTTTAAACAAGACTTATAAATGTTTATAGGATTATTTACATCCATCATTCTAACTATTGATTTTGCTTCAAATATTGGAAGCAAGAACCTCTCTTTGGTGGCAGGATATTGGGATAGAGATTTAATATGAATCTCCTAGTTGAGCAACCATGCAGAGCCTGGTTAGTTGATACATTTTTTTTTCTTTTCTTTTTTTTTTTTCAGTTGCACTTTAGATGAAAGTTTACGGAACAAACTAGTTTCTCCTTGAATACTACCTATATTGTTTTGTGAAACACTATATTGTTTTGTGACATTGGTTACCAACTGCGTGACATATCAACACTCTCCCCATCTTGAGGTTGGGCTTCCTATGACCAGCTTTCCTGTCCCCTCCTACCTGCTAGTACTTGCTGCTAGGCTGGTATGCCCCTTTGGACTCATTTTGTTTTATGGGCCTATACTTGGGACACACTTTAAAGGAAAGTGATTGAGATATCCAATTGACTGAAGAAAGATCCTTATGTAAAAATATTTTGATGAAGAAGATGATCATTATAATATCATTAAAATAAGTAGTAAAACTAAATCTTGAAATAAAAAAACAGGATAAAAATAATTTTCACTATACCAAAACGACATAGTTAAAATCTCACCAAACTGAGAAACAATCTTTCTTTAGAATTCTAGAAAATCAAAGTAAATTTAGAATCCTGTTGGCGTAGGGAGTTAAGTGCAAGCGAGATGCTGACAGTTCACATCTACCAGGTGCTCCTTGGAAACTCTATGGGGCACTTCTACTCTGACCTCTAGGGTCACTGTGAGTCAGACCCGACTCAACGGCAGTGGGTTTGGTTTTTCAGTTTTTAGTAGTAATTCTTAGCAGTGGTTGTTGTTAGGTACCTTTGAGTAGTTTTGACTCACAGCAACTGTACGTACAGCAGTAGGAAATACTTCCTGGGGTTTGGCTTTCAGCACGATCATTGCAACATTGGAGCCGCTGGTGCAGCCGCTGTGTCTATCTTATGAAGGTCTTCCCTTTTTTTTACTGACCCTCTACTTTACAAAATATGATGTCCTTTTCCAGGGACTTGTTTCTCCTGATAAAGTACTGAGATGAAGTGTCCCCATCCTAGCTTCTAAGGAGCACTCTGGCCATACTTCTAAGATACTATTTCTTCTTCTGGCAGTTTATAATATATTCAATATTCTTCTCTAATGTCATAATCCAAAGGCATCCATTCTTCAACTCATTTTTCTTTTTCATTGTCCAGCTACTCATATACATATGACTCAGTTGAAAATATCGTGGCTGGGGTTAGATGCTCATTAGTCCTCAAAGTGACATCTTTGCTTTTCAACACTTTAAAGAGGCCTTTGCATCAGATTTGCCCAATGCAACATATCACTTGATTTCTTGACTGCTGCTCCAATGAATGTTGATTGTGGATCTAAGCACAAGGAAACTCTTGACGATTTTACCATTTTCTCCATTTAACATGATGTAGCTTATTGGTCCAGTTGTGAGGATTTTTACTTTCTGATACCGAGGTGCAATTCATACTGCAGGCTGTGGTCTTTTAACTTTATCAAGAAGTGCTTTAAGTCCTCTTTATTCTCAGCAAGCAAGACTGTGTTATCTAGGTATCACAGGAAGTTAATCAGTCTTCCATCAATCCTGATGCCACTTTCTTCGTAAAGTCCAGTTTGGATTATTTGCTCAGCATACAACTGAATAAGTGTGGTGAGAGGACACAACCTTGATGCATACCTTTCCTGATTGTAAACCACATAGTACTCTCTTATTCTGTTTAAATGACCACTTCGTGCTCTATGTAACAAGATTTGCCCCTGAACACAATTAAGTGCTCTGGAATTCCTGTTCCTCGCAACACTATCCTTAATTTGCTGTGATCCACACAGTGGAGTCCCTTTGTATATTCAATAAGACACAGGTAACTACCTTTCTGGTATTCCTTGTTTTCAGTCAAGATCCCTCTGACATCAGCAATGGTATCCCTTGTTTCATGTCCTCTTCTGAATCCAGCTTGAATTTCTGGCAATTTCCCACTAATACACTACAGCAACTATTTTTTATTTATCTTCAGCAAAATTTTGTTTTAGGGTGATATTAATGATTTGTTCACTAATTTCCACTCTGTTGGATTACCTTTCTTTGTAGTGGGCACACATATGAATCTCTTCCAGTTGGCCAGGTGGCCACCTTCCTAGTTTCTTGGCATAGACAATTGAGTATTGCCAGCATTGACTCTATCTGCTGAAACTTCTCAACTGATATTCCATCAGTTCTTGGAACTTGTTTTTCACAGTGCCTTCATTGCATCTTGGTTTTCTTTCTTCGGTGCAATCAATTCATGACCATATACTATCTCCTAGAATGGTTGAACATCAGTTGACTCTGGTTTAGTGATTGTTTATTTCTTCTGTCTTCTTGTGATGCATCCTGTGCCAACTATTTAGAGTGTTTAAATTTCCCCTGTTGATCTAAAGGTCACTTCAGAAATCTTAATTTTGATAAATGTAGTAAAAATACATCAACACAATAACTAGTTCCTTTTTACATATAAGTGTTTTCTGGATTAAGAGCCTTATGTAGGATGATGAAGCTATATTGGTGGTGATAACTCAATTGACTGTCATAGTATATGTGTAAGAATCCTAAAGTTAGGCCTTGGTTTGAATTCTGATGTGACCTTTTACCAAATATATGCATTTTGGTTTTTCTCAATCTTCCTGAGCCTCGGAGGAGTTGGCAAGATTGTTGTAAGAACTGTTTCTGTAAAAATGCAGTTTTTATACTATTTAGTAGAGTTTCATAGCATAGTGATACGAAATCCTGCTAAATAATATAAAATACTGTATTTTTACAGAAATAATGAGCACTGTCTGCATTTGTTTACTGATGGCGTCTTTTCCCATAAGGCATCCTCACGAGCACCACCTTGCCAATCCTATTCCACATGTTTCTGGAAAAAAAATTAACATAACACCCTACAAAAATACCTCATAGGAGAAGGACTGCGCCTACAGAGAAATACAGAAGTAGTATATTATTTGCATAAAAACACAATAGCTGCTCAATACATGGGTGTTGTTGAAATCCATGAATAAATAAACCAAGTAATGAATAAAATTTTGATAGATCATCAGCAAGGCATGTGGAGATTTTTTGCCCTAGGCTTAACCCAGTCCTTACTATCCCCTTTGCCACAGCTGGCTTATTAATTATAGAAAACCCAGCCAAGTCTGCCAATTCCAGGAGTTACATGTGAGATCCTGGACAATTAAATGACCCACGCAGTTACAAAATCCGTGATTTTTACTTCATTAACATCATTTTTTAATCAAATAGCTTAATCATAACTGAGAAAATTTTTATTGACGTATAAATCATTCTCCATAGTAAACTGAGATCTTTCCCCTCTGAGGCTGAAGTCAGTTGCGTTCAGACTGACCCTGAAGTTCATAACTGGGGACTGGCCCTATAAAGTTTATGAAATATTAGTATGGTGTTTTTTAAAATAAATTAATACCAATTTTTAATTTATAGGTTTTTTTTGGGAAAGGTGCACTCCAACAACTTTTAGGGGTCTTTTTGGGTTTTGCTTTCTAATGCATTAGAAGAGACAAACTTTTACCTCTTCTAGATCCCTCTTAGTTAGATAACACTAGAGCTCTGATAATAAACCAGCACACTTCTTCAGTAATACCAGGCCCGTGTGAAGATAACTTTCAGTTGCGGCAAACAAACAAATCATGTGTATGGTGTGTGTATATGCTACACACTGCCACCTGTCTGTTAGTGTCTTATACTCTGGTGGCTTGGGTGTTACTATAATGTGGAAAGTGATACCACCACTATTTGAAATACCAACAGGATCACTCACAGTGGGTGAGTTTCAGTGGAGTTGACAGACTAAGAAAGGAGTGGTGATCTAATTTGGAAAATCCATTGGATCACAATGGTATGACCTTCTAATGACCATGAGATGATATTACTTTGTTCTGCTGGGCATGGGATCACCATGAGTCAAGGTGAACTGAAGGACAGCTAACAATGAAGAATTTGGTGTCAAAGAGAACGAATGGACTTTTTGTGGAATAGTCTAGGGCTAAAGCAACTCTAGATAGACCGCTTACTGATATGGGATGCTGAACTTTATTTCCCAAATCTGAAAAACTAGGACACTCATGTTCTCAGAGTTTTACTTAAAGTTTTTTTAATGATTAAATGGCACGTAGTAAATCTACTTGGTACACAATACATCATCCACACAGCATTTTTTCTATTCCTGTGCACCATTTAATTCACTGGTGAAGTAGTTAACATGCAGTAAGCTGTTTTTTTTTTTTTTTTTTAACTAACTTTTATTGCTTATTCTTTACTTCCCACATTAACAGCTGATCTGTTTGCTTTGGGGAGTGAGGGTAACACTCTTGTTTGTTTGGGAAAAAAAAAAAGATTTGTATTTGAGCCTAATTATAATTGCTCTTGTTTCGTCTTTCCTAAATTCTATACTGTATTTTCTTCAACTCAAATCAGTTGGAGCAGGAAAATTTTCTTTGTTTTCACACAAATACTGATCTGCTGAATGGATGAGTATGTCTCCGTGAAATTGATAGTCCTTAAATTAAGCTAATTTTAATATTTGTGCCACAGTCAGCTGCTTGCCTTCCAAGATTATTCTAAAATATAAAGCTTAAGTAGGAGATGTTTCCCTATTTTTCTCTTCTTGAAAGAATTAGTAAAATGTCACAGTTATCTTTTCTGTAAAAATTCTATGGAAAGCCTGGTAACATAGTGATAACTGCTACCTCTGCCAACCAAAAGGCTAGCAGTCCAAATCCTCCAGATTGCCCTTGGAAACTCTATGGCGCAGTTCTACTCTGTCCTATAGGGTTCCTATGAGTTGGAATCAACTCAGTAGCACTGGGTTTGGGGGTTTTGGTATCAAAATTCTGTAAAATTCACTGGGCAGAGTTTGAATGGGTTTGTGTGTCAATGCATGTATTTGGCATGTGGAGGTCATGACTGCTGACTTAACTGTCTTAATGATTTCTGTTTTCTATGAGGATGTTCAATTCACCTAAATTTTTAGAATCTTAGCATAAATATTTTACCTGTAGCCAACAAGTCGTTTCTGGTTCATAGCAACTCGGCAAGACAGAGTAGAACTGTGACATAAGATTTCAAGGAATGGCTGATGGATTTGAACTTCTTACCATTTGATTAGCTCTCAGAGCTATGCCACTGGGGCTCCACTGCTATTTGTTTTCTATCCCGGATCTGTTATTTATTAATTTGCACAATCTCTCTTTTCTCACCCAATCCTGTCAGATTTGCCTGTTCTAGTAGATTTTTCAAACAAGTGAATCTTTTTTGTTGATTTTAGTTACTGCCTCTTTTTATTAACTTCATTAATACATACTTTTAGTGTTTTCCTCGTTGCTTCTTTGTATGAATAAATTTTTCCATTCTTCAGTTTATTAACGTGCATGGATAGCTAGTTGATTTTTGGTGTCTATTTTCTTCTGAGTAGTTTGGATTGCAAATTTCTTCAGTATCATAATTTTGACACATTCCACAAGTTGGATATGCATTTTTTCCCCTCATTACTGTTCAGTTCTAAAAATATTTTTTTTAATTTTTGTTTTCATTTGATCTTTTGTCCCACAAGTTCTTTTACTTTTTTTTCCTTGAGGTATGCTATTAAATTTCTGAGTATATAGCTTTTTAGGTAATCTTTTAGTAACTTATTTTTAAATTAATATAATCAGATAACAGCTTATAGGATGACAGTTTTCTGAAATTTGTTGAGTTTTTCTTTAAGGCCCAATGCATGATACATTTCCCAAATATCTCTTATGTGATTGAAGAAAATGTGTGTTTCTCAATTATTATTAGTGTTTCTCATATCGAGCTTCTTAGTTACATTTTATTACATATCTTCTATGTCCTCAACATTTATTTTTCTGTTTCAGTCATCGATAAGACAGATGAGAATTTTCTCAGTTTTTTCCAGTTTGCTTGTGGATGTGTCAAACTCTTTGTAATTCTTCAGTTTTCGCTTTGTATATTTTGAGGCTGCATTATCTATGCATTTTTATCAGATGTGAAAAACTCGTTGCATTTATTCTGATTATTAGTGCATTTAGAGTTTATTTTAGCATCTTATTTTGCAGTTTCTGTTTAGCCTGTTTTGTGTATGCTTCCTTTTTTCCCTCGTTTTGTGCCTCATTTTGAATTGTTTTAAATTTTTATTACATATATTCCTCTACCATTTGATAGGCATTACCCAATATTTTTATTATTTTAAGAATTATTTTAGTATTTTAGCATACTTATGGGCAATCTAAAGTTAGTCAACCTCTTTCCTTCCTCCTAGTCAGAAGACACTGGAACACTTGGCATGACTCCCTTTTATCTTACATGTTAAGTCAAATTTTTCAGGTCCAATTTATTTTTTAATTTTATAGTGGGTTACTTTTATGGTGGTAAGGAGTCCTTGTGGTGCAGTGGTTAGAGCACTAGGTCAGCTGTTCAGTTGCTACACAGAAGATGTGGCAGTCTGTATCCATGAAGATTAGATGTGCTGTGAGTCAGAATTGGCTCAATAATGACTTTATTTTATTTTTTTTATGATAGTAGTTACCTTTTCCATCCAATTTTGATCACATTTACTCACATGATCTGACCATTTATTTGTTAATCATTCCGTTTTGCATCTCTCCTTGTTTTGTGCGTTCAGTTTCCTTCCTCCTGGGGTTTCATATTTCCTACAAGCATCCCCTTTGTGCAGGTACATTGGTATTAAAACCTCTATTTTTCTTTCTGAAAAAAATTTCTTTATTTCAACTTGTTTGTGAATAATAGTTAGACTTGGACTCTATTATAGTGTTGGCTATCTTCTACTGTTGCTTTTTCAAAAGTTTGATTTTAGTCTAGTTGTTATTTTTCCGTGAGTAATCTGTTTTTTCGCTGTAAATTCCTTCAGTCATTTCTCTTTCTCTCTGGTGGTCTATAGTTTTACATAGCCTGCTTGGAATTCATTGACCATCCTGAATTCTAGGCTTCATAAAAGACAGCAGTTTGAGTCCATCAGGTGTTCTTTGGAAACTATGGAGCAGTTCTACTCTGTCCTATATAGTCGCTATGAGCTGGAATCAACTTGACAGCAGTGGGATTGGTTTTGTTTTGTATGTTTGTTTTAGTCTTCCATTAATTTTGAAAAACTTTGATTATTTCTCCTCCATTCTCTCTGCTCCTTCATTCTGAATCCTGGTTTGATAGATGTTAAGCCTCATTACTATTTCCTCCATATCTCATAATCTTCTTGTCATTTTTTTCTTCTTTAGTCTGTGTGCATCGTTATGACTGACATACTCTCATCTTAATTTTATGTGCATTAATTCTTGGTTCAGAAATGTGGTGACACAATGACAAGTGTCCTAATCCACCAGCAACTCCCTGAAAAAATTCTCTGTTCACCTGTGTCTAATTTACTGTTCAAACTCTCCACTGATTTTTTTTTTTGGTGATTGCGTTTTCCTTTACTTTTGTGTTTGTTTTTTCTTTCAGAAATGTCCATTAGTATTTGAAAACTGCTATCATTTTTATGATATATTGCTTATTTTCAATATTATGAGTTCTAGTTACTGTTTTCTTAAACATTTTGCAAGTACAAGTATAACATTCTTTAATAGTTCTAGTATCTAAAATATGGGGTGGTGTGGTGAGCACATGCTATGTCTGTTAACCAAAAGGTCAGCAGTTCTAATCTGTCAGGTGCTCCTGGGAAACTTTATGGGGCAGTTCTACTCTCACCTATATGGTGGCTGTGAGTTGAAATTGACTCGATGGCAGTGAGTTTGGTTTTTTAGTATTAGTGATGTTAGAAAACCTGGTGGTGTAGTTTTTAAGTGCTATAGCTGCTAACCAAAAGTTGGCAGCTGGAATCCACCAAGCACTTCTTGGGAAGTTTGTGTATCGGTTCTGCTATGTCCTATAGGGTTACTATTGGTCAGAATCAACTCAATGGCAATGGGTTATTACTGATGTTTATTGATTCTGCTGACTCTTGTTTATGGTGGATTATTTTCATTTGTGATTTACAACTTCTATACATAAGCTTTTGTTGATAAATCTTCATCTAGAGGAGTCTCTGCCATTCTCAGTTAAGAGCTCATATCCAGAGAGGATTTATTCTTGTTTACCCTAGATAACTAACAGCTACTAAAATAGTTAGTATCTTGGATCCCTAGATAAGACAGACTCACTTCTTTTTCAGTAAGGATCTCTGTCTTTCTTTTTTATCTCTCTACACTTACAGTAAGTCAGTTCTTCAAGGATGCAAACATTATATGGGGTAGTCTTGATTCCAACCCCTCCAATGTATCTTGATTCCAACTCTATCCCTGAAAGACCCTTAGAGGACAAGCCTCTTGTTGGTCAAGATCAGCTGATGCCCTTGGGATAGTTACAGATTAAGTGACTGCTTACTTGTCTAGTGTCCTGTTTTCTGCAGTTTGGGGCCCACACTTTTATTTTTTTTTCTTTGTAATCTTGGTGATGCACTTGAGAGAAGGGTTCTCATATTTTAGCATTTGTTTCAGGTAGTTTCAAAAGGTTTAGTTTGACATAAAAGAAAATGGAGCTTTTATTGATTTTATTAACTCTCCATTCTAGACACCACAATCTACACTCTTCTGTGAGTTATCTTTTCCTCTCCTTGCTTGAGTTGCCCATCTCAGCTACAGCAGTAGCCATGACCGTGGCAACAAGCCATCTCTCCTCTTCCCCTCAGGACCATCAAATTTCTTTTAGGGTCCATCTGTCTAGATACTTAACCAAAACATTTGATTTGTTCCCCAAACAAAAGGTCTTAACAATAGCATGGCTATAACTCATCTGTATTTCATTTATTTCTAATGTCTCTTGTCAGCCTGAAGATGTTCTCAAATTCACAGATGAATCTGGGGGAGAAAAGGGAGGCAGGGTTTCAACAAGTTCAAAACAGAATTTAATAACAAGTGCGCTTTTTTCATGACTGCAGCAAGTCCACCAATTTATACGGGGCTGAAGGAATGAATCAGTAATAAGCACCCCCAATTTGGATGACATTTAATGTAATATGTACTCAAAAGAGGAGTTCAAAAAGAAGTGTCTGAATTATGAAATAATCAGATGGCATATAAAATGGAATTTTTAAATAAACAGATATGTATTCTAAAACTTTATTCTAGATCCCCAGAGCTCTCAAAGGATAAATGATTCTAGCTGTGGAGAAAAAATTAACATACAGTTTTCCTGACAGCTTGTCTCCAATTCGCCTGTAGTAGCCTATCAATATCCACTTAAAGCTCTGATTTTGAAAAGTTGGCAGTGGTCTAATGAATTACCAGTGTGTCATTCACTTTAAATTTATACAACTATGTATGAAAACACTCCCTCCTGATGCCTACAAACATATATGAATGTTACCAACATAAAATACATGCTTATTGTGGGTACTTAGTTGCTTGGTAAATGAAATTAACATGCATTCTTTTATACATACTGTAGTCACATCTGGACTCTCATAAAAATTGACTCTAAATTACTAAATCTATGCCATAAATGACAACAAATGACTAGTTCATGAATTTTCAGCGAAAGGACTGAAAGTCTTCACATCAGATTTTTAAAATACGCAAACCAGTAAGCTTCACATCTGTCAAAAATCACAAGTGTTGGCAGAGGAAAAGAAACTAGATTCCTAAATATGAGCTGTCTGCCCTTAGACAACGACACCAGAAAAGGTTTCCTCCCTATCTAAGACTTGAGGAGTACGGTATCCTCAAAACTTCTAGAAAGAGTTACCCACACTTGTTCTCTGCTTTCTTACCGCCTTCTTTAACCTCAGTCCAACCCTCTAGTTTCTGCCTTCACCTTCCTGGCTCCAGCCCTGTGCTTTGCCAAACCAGTGAGCATATTTCTGTCCTCACTGAGGATTGTTCACCCACCTTTTTCTCCTAGTCCTCCTGTTTTTTCTCTTTCTCTTTCTACTCAGCTTCCCTTTTCTCCTGTCTCCCTTAAATGCTGCTGCTTATCCGAGTTCTGACCTCTTTTGTTCTCAAACTATGTGATCTACTTGAGAAATTAGAGTTTTAACTGACATTCATGTTGGCCCTTTCTAAATCTCTTTCTGTAGGTAAGCCTTTGTTCCAGAGCTCCAAACCAAGCTCATTGCTATCAAGTTGATTCCAACTCATGGTAACCCGAGGCGTGACAGAATAAACATTTCCCATGGGGTTTTCTTGGCTTAAGATTTAAAGAGATAGATCACCAGGGCTTTCTTCTGCGGGACCAATGAATGTGTTTGAACCATCAATCTTTAAGTTAACGACCCATCACAAACTGCTTGCACCAGCCATGGACCTGTCCTCTGGACACCTCTCTCTACATGTCCCGCAAGCATCCCAAACTAGGTAAGATGCTAAGAGAACCCATTACTTTACCCAACTACATCTCCTCATCCTGAATCCTAAATCCCTGCCTTCAAGTAAACAGTGATGCTGTCCTACCACCCACCAAGCCAGACTTTTAAAGGAGAATCCTTTGGGCTTTCTCTGTGGAAACAATTATTCACAGGATCCTACAGGTTCATTAACATCCTTTCATCTCAGTCACTGCAGCAACTGTCATGGCTTAGAAACTCGTTATGCCTCATGTGGACTCTTGCAATAGCCATCTGATTCATGTTCCTGACTGCAGCTTCACTCACCTAGCTTTCGCCAGTCTAATTTCTGCACGGCTGTCAGGGTGGTCTTTCTGTCATGCAAATCTGATCACATCTTTCTGCTGGTTAAAATTCTTCAATAGCTCCCGTAATCATGTTTCCTAAACTTGCCTCTTCTTCAAAGTTCCTGATTCGTTAAATCGATGGTAAGACTCAGGGCTCTGCATTTTAATGAGAGCCCTGAATGATTTTTATAATTAGACAAAGTAGCACTGATCCACAGAATTAAATTTGAACATTTTGCATAGCACGTAAGTCCAGCCGCATCTCTGCTGCCTTCTGTCTTCAGCAACTGTCAATGGACACATATAAGGTCTCACAACTAAGTTTGCTAACTATTTCTAGAAAAAGTGTTGCATACTTCATTGCTGAATATTACTACGGTCACCTTCAAAGCACTGCCCTTGGGAAACCACGACCAATGCCAGCACCAAGCCCAACCATCAAAGCAATTTTGGAACTCTTTTTCTGGAATGGCCGTCGGAGCCATGATCGTACTACCCTTGATGTCCCACATGTCATCAAAATGTCTTCCTTCAATATTTCCGTGACCTTCTGGTAAAGAAAAAAAGTCATTGGGGAGATCAGGTGAGTAGGGAGGGTGTTCCAATATAGTTATTTGTTTACTGGCTAACAAGGCCCTCACAGACAACTATACCATTAAGTTTGCAAACTTGCTGTCTTGCCACTGTGCACAATGGCCATTCCAGAAAGAGTTCCAAAATTCCTTTGAAAGGTGGACTAGGCAGTGGCATCAGTATATGACTTCCTAAGAGCAGTACTTTGAAGATGACTGTAGTGATAATCAGCAATGAGGTATATAGCACTCAGAACAATTAAGTTCATAGACTTAATTGTTGGAACTCATGTCACAGCTAACTTTTAACTACACTCAATCACATGTAATTCTTCAAGAGCGCTGCGAGTTTATGCTCTTTTCCATCTCTACACCATGGCACGTGCTACTTCCTTTGTTTACAGAGCAAAAAGACAACGTGGTATTGGCCTAAGACTAGACAAAAAGAGAAAATGACCCAGAGAGTAGTAGCAGATTCAGACTTATATCATCTACCGATCTTTAACAAGGATATCAAGGCAATCAACTGGGGAAGAGGTGTTTTTACTGAAAAAGTGGTACTGAAACAACTGTATTTTCTACTGGATGGAAAAAAATAAAACCTAGTCTTCCCTTTGCACCATCTATAAAGAGTTATTGAAACAGGTCATAGGCCTAAAAACAAGAACTAAAACCCTAAAATTTTGAAAAGTAAAAACTAGGATAAAATCTTTGTGATATTGAGTTAGATAAATATTTCTTGAACAGCACACAGAAAGTACAAATTATAAAAGAGAAAACTTTGATTAAATGAACTGCATCTAAATTAAAAACATGCACTCCCTGAAAGAAAAAGTTAAGAAAGCGTAGTGGGAAAACACAAGACTTGGGAAAACATTTGCACGCCTATATTTGACAAAAAGCTTGTATATATAGAGAGATCACTTACACTTCAATAATAAGACAACCCCAAGGGGATAAAAAAGCCAGGAAAGATTGGTACAGACATTTCACAAAAGAAAATAAGCAAATGGCCAATAAGCATGTGCAAAGATTCTCAGCATCAATAGGCGGTAAGGAAACCTAAGTTTAAATCACAATGTGATACCACTGCATACCCAGTAGAAATATCAACTTTAAAAAGACAGACAATCCCATATGCTGGTGAGAACACAGAGCAACTGGTACCCACATACTTTTGCTCGTTCAAAAGCACAATGAAGCAGCCACTTTGGGAAATAACTTGACAGTTTCTTGTAAAGTCACATATATACTTACCTTATGACTCAGCACTTCCCATTCTAGAGATTTTTGAAAGATAAATAGTTATGTATTTCCATACAGCTCATATCCATGAATGATCGTGTGTTAAGTGCTGTCTAGTTGACTCTATGAACAACAGGAGGAAACACTGCTCAACTGTGTGCCGTCCTCACATTGTTGCTATGTTGCTGTAGATGCTCATAGCAGCATTACTAGTAACCCCAAACTGGAAACAGCCCCGTGCACACATAAATAAATTGTGGCTTATCTATGCTATGAAATATACTCAACAACAAAAAGTAATCAACTATAGGTACCTGCACTAGTATGTCAGAGTCACAAAAACATTGCCATAAGTAAAATGACCCAGACACAATGATTACATGGCAGATCAATAGTTGCCTGGGGCTAGCAGTTGGGCAAAGGGACTGACAGCAAAGGGACAAGGCAAAAATATTCTATTACTTGATTGCAACATTGGCTGTACCACGGTGCATGATTGCTAAAACTCATCAAACTGAACATTTGTAGGGCTTCAATTTATTGCATATAAGTTGCAGCTAAAACAGGTAAGAAAAGTTAGTAAATCAGGCAATACTACTACTAGTAGGTGCTGTCGAGGCAGTTTTGACTCATAGCAACAGTATGCACAACAAAACAAAACACTGCCTGGTTCTGCACAATACCCACAATCATTTTTATGCTTAAACCTGTCATTGCAGCTGCTGTGTCAATTCATCCTACTGATGGTCTTCCTCTTTTTTGCTGACCCTCTATTTCACAAAGTGTGATGTTTTCTCCAGGGACTGATCCCTCTTGACAACATGTGCAAAGTATAGTCTCACTATCTTTGCTTCCAAGGAACACTCTGGTTATACATCTTCCAGAACAGATCTGTTTCTTCTTTTGGCCATCCATGGCACATTCAATATTCTTCTGCAACACTGTATTCAAAGGTATCAATTCTTCTTTTGTCTTCCTTATTCATTGTCTAGTTTTCTCATGCATGCCATGTGATGAAAATATCATGACTTAGGAGAGGCACACCTTCGTCTTCATGCTTGCATAGTCTTCTTGGTGGCATCTTAGCTTTTCAATACTTTAAAGAGGTACTTGGCAGCAGATTTTCCCAGTGCAATGCATCTTTTGATTTCTTGACTGCTGCTTCCATGGACATTGATTGTGGACCCAAGTCAAAGGAAATCCTTGACAACCTCAGATCTTTCTCCATTTATTATGATGTTTCTCACTGGTCCAGTTGTAAGGATTTTTATTATTTTGATGTTGAGGTACAATCCATACAGAAGGCTGTAGTCTTTTGTCTTCATCAGTGAGTGTTCCAAATCCTCTTCATTTCCAGCCAGCAAAGTTGTGTCACCTGCATAACACAGGTTGTTAATGAGTCTTTCTCAAATCCCGATGCCTCTTTCTTCTCAGATTATTGGCTTTGCATACAGATTGAGAAGGTTTGGTAAAAGGATACAGCCCCATTGTACACCTTTCCTGACTTTAAACCATGTAGTGTCCCCTTGTCTGGTCACACAACTGCCTATTGATCCATATATAGATATCTCAGGAGCACAGTTCAGTGTTCTGGAATCCCCATTCTCTGCAATGTTATCCATAATTTGTTATGATCCACACAGTTGAATGCCTTCGCATAGTCAGTGAAACACAGATAAACATCTTTCTGGTATTTCCTACTTTTGGCCAGAATACTAATGAAAGCAATTTGTACCTACAATTTCCTTCCAAAGTTTCTGATGATTCAGAGAGAAAATAGACTTCTCTGTATGAAACTCAATAGATTTACACCCTGGTTTCCCCTCATTGGCTGTCTTCGTTATCTTCACGCACTCTGAAGTGTTTTCTGTTTTATTTTGTTATTTATCAAATCCTGAGTCACAGTACACGTTCACTTTCCCCAGGCGTTGCCTTGACCTGCAGTGGAAATGCATGAGATCAACAGGAAACATCTTTACCTTTAATAAGTTATTGCTTCATTGATTTGATTAATAAAGCCACAAAAATTACTTGTGCTTGTGTGTCATGGGGAACATGAGGCATGAAGTTGTTTGGGGGTGAGCCATGGAAAGAAACAAATGTCAGTTGATACAATGGGAAACACATGCAGGCCAGTTGTATTAAGTGTTAAATCTATACACCTCTTTGTTGAACACTTGCTTATCTGTTGGACACCATTCTAGCTGCTTCATAAGAATTATTTGACTCAATACACTCAACAACATTATTAGGGAAACATTAAATTGCATCTTCCTAAAATATATGCTGAAATCTTAGCCCCTGTATCAGGGAGGTGCTTGTGTTTGGCAGTAGGATTCTTAGATAGGTGAATGACGTCATACCAGTGGAGGGTACATCCTAAACATATTCACCTCTGAGTTATAAAAGGACCAGAACAAACACAGAGACATACAGTAGGAAGAGGAACACAGGTGGGTCTGTGAGTCCAGGAATGCCAGAGATTACAAGCAGCGGCCAGAAGCTGGGATCAACAAGGAAGGAACTCCCTCTAGAAGCACACTTTGAATTCAGACTTCTAGCCTCCTGAAGCATGAGAAGATAGATTCCTCCTCTTTAAAACCATCCACATGCATGATTTCTGTTACAGAAACACTAGGTTTAAGACAGTAGTTCTACTCTTATTACCCCCATTTTAAAGATGAAGAAACTGAGGTTCAAAGAAATTAAGATACTTGTCCAAGTCATGAATAAATTCTATACTTTTTTCACTGTGGGAGGCATTGTCTAGAGTAGGCATTACAGGAATACTAAAATAAATAATTGACCATATTAGTAAATGTGTAAGTAAATAAGGTTGAATAAGAGACATTATTCCAGCCTTTAAGCAATTACAGCCTTAAGTTTAAGAACACAAAGCAGGCACCATGGTAGGCATAGAGAATAAGTTAATGCCACGTAAGTTAATGCCACGCTTATGACTGTGTGTATGTGTAAGAAGTGAGTAACGGCACTGTGTAAAATACAATGGTCACAATTCAAAACTAAATTTCAAATTAGAAGTTTCTGTGTTTTGTTTTTTTCCCTGTGCAGGCCCAGGCAGTGTTTCCTTCTACTGTACACAGGGTCTCCATGAGTCTGCATTGACTTGACGGCACCTAACAACAATGAATCTTTCTGAGTTGCCATCTGCACAACAAACACCTCAAACAGAAATAAGCAGACATTTAGTTTGTCCTTAGTAATCTTAATCTAATTTTGGTGTGCCCTGTTCCCTAACACCTACATTCTAATTAAATTCACACTATGCTTTCAAGTTCATGAAACTTAGAGCCCAGAAACCATATGGTGTGTTTGTCACACAGGTGGCTTTATGGGGAATCTTTTCAACCTAAAACCCAAGACACTGGCCCAGGATTCAAGAAAATTAAAAAAGAAAGACAAAAAAGGGGAAAGATACAGAAATAAAGTATTCCACTTCTTCAGGGCTGAGTGTATTGGAAACCAGAGTTCTAAAAGGATGTGTTTTTGTCCTTTACACTTTCCTTGTTTTTGGCTTTGAAGGACTCTTGGTTGAGTAAGTAATCTGCCAATTTTCTCTTCTGTAAATGGTAAATAATTGCAATAATCCCAAGCTTCCTGGGCTGTTGCAGGGCTTTGTTGTGATGATATGTGTGAAGGCAGTTGAATACCTCTAGAACATCTTATAAATATTCAACCATTGTGGTGATTACGTTTGAGTAATATTACTGAAGCCTCCTTCTAGGGGACTCAGTGTAGAACTTTATCCTATGCAAAGCTTTACTCTCCCTGAGTCTTCCTTGTGTGTAGCCTGAAAGGTGGGTGCTACAGAAGGAAAGAAAAGATGCCCTAAGACTTGGGCAGAAAGAGAGACCTAAGATGGGAAGAGAGTGGGAACGTGGAGAGCCTGGCTGCCGGTCAGTTGACTGTTGGAAATCAATGCCAAGCTAAATTAGAAACATGTGTCCATGTACCTGTAACTTACCTCATCGGTATATAATTTGTAACCTGAGATCCTTTCAAAGAGGAGTAAAAATAGCAAGGCCTTCAGCAGACCTTTGCTCTGCTGAGTGCAATGGGCAGGGCAGGGGAGGGCCAGCAGGAGAGGGCCAACACTGGGGAAGGATGAAAGGACCCAGTCGAAAATGCCAACCTTGCAATCTTGGAGAAGAACTCCTCCTTCTACCCTTTCAGCCCCTGGGTAACACCAGGGAGCATATAGCCGGGAGAGGTAACATCAAGAGCCTGGTGAGAGAACTTCTGCTGGAAGAAGGATCTGCTGCTCTTAAGTCACTGTTTGGGTCATAGACCCTACTTCATTCATCAAAGGGAAGTATCCCTGAAGTTCTGAGCCTCCCTAATCCCGCCATGGTCAAGGTGAGTCAACCGGCCTATAAGAGTCCCATGCTCACGCAGGTGCAGGGCAGACGATGCCGCTTTTCCAGACATGTAGCTGGCTCCCAAAACCCTGGAGGAGAAGATGTGCTCAGTGGTTGCCTCACTCTCTCTAAAGGTATTTTCCTTCACTGAGTGAGTGCAATCTCTAGAAAACAGGTTGCTCGACTCCTTTTACTTAGAGACTAGTCTCTTTCACAGCAACTTTATGCCGTATTTTATCATTCATGGGAAACCTTGGTGGTGTAGTGTGTTAAGCGCTACATCTGCTAACCAGAAGGTCAACAGCTGAAATCCGCCGGGTGCTCTTTGGAAGCTCTATGGGACAGTTCTATTCTGACCTATAGGGTCACTATGAGTCAGACACAACTCAATTGCAGTGGGCTTTGTTCTTGGTTTATACCGAGAAATCCTGGTAAAGCAGTGGTTAAGTGCTATGGCTGCTAACCAAAAAGTCAGCATTTCAAATCCACCAGATGTTTCTCAGAAACTCTATGGGGCAATTCTACTCTGTTCTGCAGAGTTTCTATGAGTCAGAACCATCTCAAAGGCAGTGGATTTGGTTTGGTTTATACAGAGAACAAGAGTTTGAGGTTAACACAAAGGGCTACTAGCAGAAAGGTCAACCAGAATGGCTCAACAAAATTTAGTTATAAAGGAAGATGTTAGATCTCAGAATGGTCCCAGAATTGCAAATCCCATTAAAACAAATGAAAAATAATATTAAACTACATAATCCTGGCTCTTTGGCTAAGGATAGTTCACTCCAACACTTCAAATACTTGATAGTCTTGCTTTGTAAATCTCCAATTTCTTGTACAAATGGGCTTTTTTTCACTGACTTTGTTGGAATTTCAAAACTATTTCTGTTGCCATTTGAAAAGGTAAAATTTTTGTTTCAACCTGCCTCTAGTCCTAAATAGGGATAACCAAAATTTTTATGATCATGAACAATAAAATGAGAAGGCATGGAAGCTATCACTTTCAATAGGAAATAGCTTGGGAGCAGAGTGGAACCAGAAAGAGACAGGCCATACAGACGAGGATTTGAACCCTGCTCTGACTCGTAAACTCTACAGCCCCAAGAGATTGCAATAACTTTTCTGCCATTCCTGTCCCTATGTGGTACCATTCAGCAGAAATATAATACAAGCCACATATGCAATTTAAGTTTTCAAGTAGCCACATTAAAAAAAAGCAAATAGGTTTTGTGAAATTGGTTATGGCAATATATATATTTTTAATCCAGTATAGCCACAATATTATTACTTTAAGATATAGTCAGTAGAAATAAATTAATGGGAAATTTTACCTTTTTTCTTGCTAAATCTTCAAAATCCAGTGTGTATTTTACACTTACAGCATAACTCAATTCTGATACTAAATTTTCATGGGAAACATATGCTCACTATTTAGATTACTTAAAGCTTACAATTTAAAAAAGAGATTCACATATCCAAGTTATTCCAAAAATACTGAGAAGTTTTCCAACAACTAAAGCCTCAATGTTTTAAATTCAAACTTAATTAATGTTATAGAAAATGTAAAAATCAGCTCCTCCATCAGACTGGCCCCATTTTAAGTGTTCAGTGCTACAGGTAGTTAGTGACCATTGTGTTCATTAGAGTGATGCCTGACACTTAGACAGTGTCTTGTAAACGAAATATTTCCTTCTGTCCACTAACAGTGATGTTCATCCTTGTTAGAAGTGAAGTCACAGCTTCAGATACAGTATGAGTGACATCTTTAAGAGGTTTCCCCTAGATTGAAACACAAGATTCCTCAAGATTCCTCTAGATTGAGAAACATGACCTACTTTATCCTATTTTCCATCCCAGTGTTACCCAAGTTGGTATTCTGCAGCTGAAGCCATCAAGTTACTCAGTTTTGGAATGCCTTTCTGTTTAGCCTAAAGCTCATGCTACACTTCTCCCACTTCACCTATCTCATATGATAATAATACCAGTGTCTCTTTTACATGTAAAATATTAATTTAAAAGAGAATCAACTTCACCAATCAGGCATCATTGTTTTGGAAATTCTTTAACTCCAAGGCTTAATAAAAATACCTATGTGTTAAGAAATTCATAACTCAACAGATAAGTAGTATTGGCTAAAAAAAAAAAATCCATAATGTACATTAAAATATATCCTACATTAGAATTTTAACAATGACTTTTTGAATGCCAGTTGTTTGTTTGAAATTATCCATCCCATAAATACACTTCCAGGAGAGCAGGAGGCTAATGGACTAATGTCCACAGACTAAAGTTCATTTTTCCTTAATATGCAAAATGCATAAATCTCAGAAAGCACACATACACACAAAAGAAAAAATTTAAAAAAACAAAGATTCAAGGATTGAGGCCACTTTATTACACCATTCTTTAGGTATAGTTTGTAGTTCTTAAAGGACTCTACCCATCAAGTCAGGAGGTTGTTCCACATCTGCACCCTTTCCCCATGCCTAAAATGACAAATGCCTCTGATAATCCTTTGGAGAAACTAGCAAAAGTCCGCTGAATGCAGCCTTGGATGACTCTCCATTAAATTGTACTGCCCTCCAGATGGAAACCCTGATGTTGTAGTTGGTAAGTGCTATGACTGCTATCCAGAAACTCGGCGGTTCAGATCTGCCATGTGCTTCTTGGAAACTCCATGGGACAGCTCAAATCTGTCTATGGAGTAGGTATGAATAGAAGTCAACTCAGTGGCTGTAGGTTTTGGTTTTGGGGGCCCTCCAGATCAAAGAGTTTGTTTTTGACCCAAGCTAAACCAATCAGATTCTCTTTCTTTGATATTTGAATCTTGAGCAAAGATTCACAAGTACTAAAAATGGATGGCAGTTCTTCTATTCTGACGTCTTAGCCTTAACGAGAATATCTGCAAATTCTACCACTAAACCTGTAAAGCTAAGAGCTTTCTTAATTCTTCTCTTTCCAAGAACTGGTCTTGATTTGATGTTTTTTCTTCAATACCAAAGTTCCATACTTTTCAATAAGTCCCTACCCACTTTTTAATTCCTGAAGTTACTCAGAATCTGTTAGTTGCTTGAACTCAATTATTTATAACTAAAATAATAGGTGTTATTCTGTTATCAACTATGAAGCCTTTCAGATCCATGCCGGCTTGGTCAAAACGAACTTGCTACTCTTTTCTCCAGCCAGGCAGACAGAGAGATCCTCCTTAACGAGCTCATGAAATTGAGTAATAGTCTCAGACAATTGCTTTATAGTCTCCCAAGAGCCCTAATTAGAATCTTTTGTCTTCAACTCAGGCAACCTTCACTCGGAGGAGGTGAGTATCCTTGAAGGACATGGAGAGAAATTTCTGATTATTTTGATCTGAGAAAAACTCTTATAATAGTTCAACTTGATAATATTGTAAAATACAGCCATGTTGCAAAGCCAAGTATAACTGAACAAAATCTCTAGCAAATGTTTTCCCATATCCAGTGCAAATTATCCCCAATCTGGAACTCCTGACGCTTGTTTTCAACTCCATGCAAATATTCATTGTTCTTTTATCAAGTTGCTTGGTCTTTTGTAACTCTACCCCAACAGTTACTTGGGAAGTCATAGAAGCTTCAGGCTGTCTTTATTATTTGAAATAAACAAATGAAAAAACCCTACAATAAAGTGGAAATATTGTAGACAGTCAAAATATTTACAAGTACTGGCCTCGATACATAGAATACAGTATGACTGTTAATGATGGAGAGATATTTGTGAGCTCTGAGAAATACAGGCCTAATTGTTCTGCACAGCATGGCATAAAATTACTGCCAAAAGTTACATGTGGTGCAGGGTGAAAGCCATTTTTTTGGCAACCCTCATTACAGGGATCATTTTTAAATTAAATCTCATAATTCTATAGCCATCCCCTGCTCCCACTTATAGTTCTTCAGGACTGTTTTTATCCTCAGCAAAGTTATTAGAAGCTCCCATATTTCAGCCTCAGTGTTGACACTGAGACCAGATCACAGATTCTTGTCTTTTGTCATTAGCAGAAGGGTTAGTTTGGGATAAATCATGTTTTGCCATATTCTCTTGGTATATTAGCTATACCCATGATAATAAGAAATGTACATTTGGAAGTTCCATACCTTCTTTGAAGACATTCAGGTGCCATTTGAAATCCTAATGGTGTAATTTATACAGCAGTGGTTCAGTGGCCTGTAAAGGTGACTTCAGCCTTGAGCAGGTTGCCCTGGAAAGTAACAGCTACTGAGCTCTGATGTAACAATGGAAGAGTCCTGCCCATGAAGTCCCATTCTGGGAGACTAACATATTTATACTGGGAAAAACAAAAATTATGGATTGTTCATCTAGAGCTGTTTGAGCAGAGTACTGCTCCTTGGGAAAAAGACGTAGTCGTTCCATTGTTACTTGTCAGAAGCTGTGAATGGGGCTAAGATTTGACTTTACTTGCAAGCTAATCAATTACCCCGCCATGTTCGTGTACACTGGCAGAAAACACAGGACTCTTAGGTTGGAGACAAAGATCTCATCACAGATCCTGGTAGCAGAGCAAGCAGCGTGAATGATGTATTCTTGGCAGTTCTTCTTGCCACCCAGCCCCCAGCAATGACACATCGGGACACCATGGGCTGTGTTATAGAAGATGTATGTGGAAGACTAATGGACCATGTGAACCAGAGCTTCTGCCAGCCCAGCCCAGGAGAACTCAGTGGTGCCTGGCTGCCATCACCAACAACTCTGACAAGGATCACAGTCGAGGGTCCTGGACGGAGGGGGAGAAGAATGTAGGACACAGTTCAAATTGAGGGGGGAAAAAGGCCATGTTTACCGGTCTGACAGCAACTGGAGGAACCCCCGAAACTCTGGCCCCTGGATATCCTGCAAACTCAGAACTGAAGCCACTTCCAAAGTCCTTCTTTCAGCAAAAGATTAGACAGACCTACAGTGGTTAAGAGCAGTTCGAATCCACCAGCTGAGTTGGAAACCATGGGGCAGTTCTAATTTGCCTTATAGGGTTACTATGAGTTAAAATTGACTCAAAGGCAGCTGTTTGGGGTTTTTTTTTTTACTTTTTTTATTTACTATGACTGAGTGAAAATGTACATTCCCGTATAAATTTACATGCTCGCCTATATGCAGCTTCCACTGCTCTCCCTGTCCGGTGACAGCACACTATTCCTCTCTGCTCCATACATGCCTCATCCTCCCAACAGTCTCCTTTCCCCTCCTCTCCACCCACTCTCCTTCCTCCAGCCAGAGGTCAGAAAGATGATATCCTATAGATGTATAGAACCATAAAGTGCTTCCAATACATGGTCACTCTGCATCACCAAGTCCAATCCATTCATGTCTGAAGAGTGGACCTTCGTTATGATTTGTGGGCAAGGGCAGCATCAGGGCCAGGGGCCATGCTCCCAGAGGAACCCCGAAACCGCTGGACCATCAATTGAGATCTTTTAATGGAGATCTCAGGATGCACCCCTTTTTATTCTTGTGTTGCCAGTAAGACTCAACTTAGTGAGCTCCATCGCAGCTATCACTGGTGGTGGCCAGGCACCATCTGCTTCTTCTGGTCCCAAGTCGATGTAGGCACCCACTCCTGTGGGTCTCTCTATCTTCTGGGTTGTCTTTACCCCACGTCATTTTGGTCCTTGGTGAGTACCCATTCCTGCTGAGTTGGGACCGTTTGCTGTGCCCTCGATGGCAGCTTGGCAGCTTTTAAGACCCCATATGCCACTCACCAATGTGGGGTGCAGAGAGCCCTCTCAGCAAAACGCTAGTTGTGCCAATTGGCTTTGATTTCACCTAAGAGCATGGTCTCCTGCCCCCTGCTCCAGCTACTCTATCCTTGCAATACTGGGTTAAGATGGAAGGAGTATTCAAGCTATGCTGAAGTCCACTTAATATTGTTCTTGCTTCTAATGCGTGCTATAAAACAAATAGGGACATATGTAAGTGGTGTGCTTTTAGTTCAATTGAGTGTAAAATATTAAATGGGCAATACTTATCCAAAGAGAAAGCTGAGAAGGCAGGAAAGGAGAGGAAAACTGGCTGGACACAGGCAACTCAAGGTGTAATGGAAAAGGAAGAGAGTACTGGGACATTGTAGACACTGCAGTCAATATTGAAAGACAATTTGTGTACAAATTTTTGAATGAAAAACTAATTTGCACTGTAAACGTACACCTAAAACACAATAAAATTAACAAATAAAAAAGAGAAAAAACAAAATGAACTGTGACCTTAAAAAAAATCCGCATCTTCTATAGTAGTGGTGCCTAACTTTTCCTCTGGAGAGAATCTCATCTTTGTTTTACTGGACTCTAAGGAAATGTTTCTCCACCCAATAAAGGGATACTATCTCTGCTTTCCAATCCTGTTCATTATATGAACATCTTTGAAAATACAGTCTGGAATAATAAAGCCAGTCAGTATTCTCTGCATACAAAATGAGCTGTGCAGAAATTCAAGGGACTCATGAAGAATTATCTTCCCATATTACAGACCTGTGCTCAATTTTCTATGAAATTTTAGAGATTGTATTCACATAAACAGGAACAAAAAATGGGCAAGACCTATTCAGCTTAATTCCGTGCATCATAATCTTAGATGTAATTGTGGGTAAGACCCATTGAGTTCAGAAATTCTCCTTAAGAATAGGGATAACCACAAAGGTTTTTTTTTTTCTATGAGTGAACCTACTCTATAAAATGAAGTATATATGATATATTTGCATTTTTTGTGGCATGACACTTTCTGTGTTGTATAGACTGCTATATTAAACCATACTCTTGGTGTTATTATCTTTGCTGTTGATATTAAAAAATCAAGGCTCAAAAATAAATTGCCAATGGTATCTAGTTAAAGATTTGAACAGTAGTCTAGCCAACCTCAAATTAAGTGCTTAACTGCTTGCTATGCTGCCTCTGGAGAGCTAACTAGAGCTTAACTGTATGTGGGCACATAGAAAAATATAATAAAAAGTCATTAACTCAGTGAGGATCTATTATTAACTACCAATTCAATCACTCTAAATTACTGATGGAAACCCTGGTGGTGTAGTGGGTTAGGTGCTACGTCTGCTAACCAAAAGGTAAGCAGTTCAAATCCACCAGGCGTTCCTTGAAAACTCTGTGGGGCAATTCTACTCTGACCTCTAAGGTTGCTACAAGTCAGACCTGACTCAATGGCAGTGGGCTTTTGGTTTTAAATTATTAATAAAATCCTTAAATCAGGATGAACCAGTATTGTACCTTAAATCTGCAACTTAGAACTGAGTTGAAATTAAAGATTCCTGTTTTGACTTTGTTCCTATATCTTTAGGGTTTCCATGAGCTTTAACCATGAAGATTTTACTCAATTAAAAGTGCTATCACGTTTTAGACCCCAGAGAATAAGAAGGATGTTCTTTCAAATTATTGGCTGAAGTCAACTTGTTGATTTTTCTTGAATGTCGTTGTTGTTAGGTGCCACTGACTCAGTTCTAACTGTAGCGAGCCTATCTACAACAGAATGAAACAGTGGCTGGTCTGGCATCATGTCCACAATCTTTGGTATACTTGAGCTCGTTGTTGCAGCCATTGTGTCAATCCATTCTTTTGAGGGTCTTCCTCTTTTTTTGCTGACCCTCCACTTTACCAAGAATGATGTCCTTCTCCAGGCATTGATCCCTCCTGACAACGTGTCAGAAGTACGTAAGATGCAGTCTTGCCATCCTTGCTTCTAAGGAACATTCTGGTTGTACTCCTTCCAAGATAAATGTGTTCTTTTGGCTTTCCTTGGTATATTCAATATTCTTCTCCAGTGCCACAATTCAAAGGCATCTAATTTTCTTCTGTCTTCCCTATTCATTGTCCAGCTTTTGCATGTATATGACATAATTGAAAACATCATGACTTGGGTCAGGTGCACCACCCCTCTTAAAAGCGACATCTTTGCTTTTCAACACCTTAAGGAGGTCTTTGGAGCAGATCTGCCCAATGCAGTAAGTCTTCTGATTTCTTGACTGCTGCTTCCAATGGCGTTGATTGTGGATCCAAGTAAAATGAAATCCTTGACAACTTTAATCTTTTCTCCACTTATCATGATGTTGCTTATTGGTCCAGTTTAAGGATGTTTTCTTGATGTTGAGGTGTAATTTATACTGAACGCTGTGGTCATTGATCTTCATCCATGTTTCAAGTCCTCTTCACTTTCAGCAAGCAAGGATGTGTCTGCTGCATAACATAGGTTGTTAATTAGTCTTCTTCCAACCTTCATGCACTGTTCTTCACATAGTCCAGTTTCTGGAGTTATTGCTCAACATGCAGATTGAATAGGTATGACAAAAGGATGCAACCCATAGGCACACCTTCCATGACTTTAAACCATGCAGTGACCCCTCGTTCTTTTCACATGACTACTTCTTTATACATGTACACATTCTTCACGAGCACAGGAAAATGTTTTGGAATTTTCATTCTCCACAATGTTATCTGTAATTTGTTACAATTCACAGAGTCAAATGCCTTTGCATAGTCAAACTAACATTTTGCTGGTGTCCCCTGCTTTCAGCTAAGATCCATCTGACATCAGCAGTGATATCCCTGGAACCATGCCCTCTTTAGCAATAGGACAGATATAATAATAATAGTACAATGATAGAAGTAAATACATGGGTTCAGTTGGTATCATATGTTGATCATTTTAGACCTGTACATCCAGATTCCTTTGATCTACACTGGCCCCTTAGAACTGATCTTTAGTTGTTGTTTTTATTGCTTTGTTTATAAGAGGTGATAAGTCAAATGCAAAAGTTAATGTATTTAACTAGAATGGGAATCCACATCACAGAAACATTCTGCATCAAGAGAATTGAAAATTATCTGCATCCTACCTTGATTAATAGAGACTGGCTATTAACATTAACTTTTCATTCAATCCCAGTTGCCTTTAAAAGCCTCTCCTTATCTTTGCTTTCAGTAAGTTTCATTATATTTTTGGTGGCTTTCTTATGGGATCTACCTAGTGTGGAGTTTAGTGGCATCTTGGATAGATATCTTCCTGTCTTTCATGATATGAGGGAAATTTTCTGTTAACAAATTTTAATAATTCTCTTTTGGCTTTCTGTTATCTCCCTCCCGTCTGTTTTGGTACTCCAACCACTTATTAATTGTTCCTCTTGGTTGAGTCCCACATAACTCTTAGTATTTCTTCATTTTTAAAAAATTATTTTATCCGATTTTTCCTCAAATACATTGGTGTCAGTTGCTTTATCTTCAGTCCCACTAATTCCACAGTCCATTGCCTCCATTCTGCTCCTTTGACTTTCTGTTGAATTCCCAGTTTTGTAATTTTATTGTTAATCTACTGAATTTCAGATCATTGCTGCTCAAGTATTTCTTGCAGCTTGTTTAATTTTTCATTATGCTGTGCTGCACAATGCCTAATCTCCTTCCTGATCTCTTGAAAAGCTGCAAACATTAATCCTCTGTAATTCTATCTCTGATAACTGCAGGAAGTCTTCACCTGGAAATTTTTTTGATTCCTTGTTTTGGGAGTTTTGTGAAGCCGTAGTAGTCTGCTTCTTTAAATGTTTTGCTATTGACTGTTATCTCTAAACTATCAGAAACTTTTTGTAATTTATTTATGTTTGCTTACTGTGGGTTAAGTGCTACCACTGCTAAACACAATGTCGGCAGTTCAAATCCACCAGGTGCTCCTTGAACACTCTGGGGGTCAGTTCTACCCTGGCCCCTAGGGTCGCCATGAGTCAGATCCAACTCAATGGCACTTGGCTGGCTTGGCTTGGCTACTGTGTTCTAAGTTTTGTGTGTGTGTGTATATGTATGTATATGTACACATATATAGTTGTATGTATATATATGTATATATATACATATGCATAATTTTTTTTGCGTGTATATATACATATATATATAATTTTGTTTTTAAATATCCAGATAGGTGAGTCATTTGATAATTGAAACCTCAGTAATTCTAACATCTCGTCAACAGGTGGTTAGAGCTGTTACTAGGCACGTGGCCCCAGGTATCAGTTCACTTTTCCTTTGTGTGTATTCAGCTTGGGAGCCACCAACGTTGGCCACCAACGCTGTGGTGCCTGCTCTTTTCCAGAGTTCTAGCTGGGCAAAGGTGATTAATGTAGGCACAGGTTGCTGGTTGCACATGCTAAGAAAGTGAGGGAGTCGACAGCCACCTGTGCCTAGGCAAAGGGTGTGTTTCTGTCCTGAGTACCTTGCTTGGGGGGCTGGCAGACGTCTTCTTTTCATTTCTCTTTTTTCCCCATTTGTTAAATATTCCCTCTCCAAGTCCAGGAGAATAGTTTAAGGCATGTATAAAGGGTCCCACATCCAGCCCTAGTGGTAGAATGTCAGAAATTGGCACCGAGTGTTGTGCTGAGAAGTGAGGGGGAAACTGGGGAAAGAGAGAAACATTTAGCCCTTAAGAAAGTTTTAGATCTGCAGGAGTCTACAAGCAGTTAGTTTTTGACACTCAAATGGAAGTCCTCTGTAATTCTACCGGTGCAGCTGTTGGAAGCTCAGCGTCCCTGCTAAAAAAGACACTCTCCAAATGCCATAATCCTTTTTACCATGCTGGCAGTAGCAGGTACCTCTGCAAGGTGCCGATTTCTACTGGACCAAGTCTGGCCAGTCTAGCTGCTTCTGTGTCTACTCTTCCCTCCGTGTCTCCTCATCCTCTCAGCTTTTGCCCTGATGTTCAGGGGTCCTAGAATGTCCTATTATCTATTAATTGTTTTCCTGGATTTTTGTTGTTGCAAGAATTATAGGACACACGTAGCTAGTTTGCCATCTTATCCTCACCTCCAACATTAACTTTTTATGACAATGCTCAAAATGTTCCAAGTCAGCAGGAAGAAAGCAAACACCCTCCAGGCAAAAAATGAGGGCCATTGTTTCCAAGGACAAGACCTGTTCCTTAGTCAAAGGAAAAATATTCTGTAATCAACATTAATTAGATGTGTTTGTCTTCAAGGAAAGTAAATTTATGTTTACCTTTGAAAAAAGTCTTTAATAGCTTAACTAGTAAAGAAACCAGCGTGTCACTGTTGGGAAACTAGAACTGATATTGGTCCTCACCCTTACTCATAGGACTGAATTCCATTCTTCCTCTCTGTCCTGTCCTCACTGGGGGAAGAATGCTTTCCTGGCTAAAGCCCAGGGTGCTGCTCAGTAGTTTCACATTCAGAAAGAGGCAAGACTAGCCAGTGGAAGAGGTTCCAGTTTTCCCAAGGGAAGCAGAGATGTAAGACTGACAGACTTGCCAAGGGTGTACCTGGAGTGTGGTTACAAACTTTAGGGCAGAAGAGCCTAGTTCAAATGTAGGTGGCACCCAGTACCACCTCTTTGAGAATATCCAAGTTCTAGGGAGGGCTTCTTTTGAGTTGATAGAGAAAAATAGAGTTGGCTGGGCCTATTATCATTGTTTCTCCTGTCTTAGAATTTCCCTTTGATGTTTTCCCAACCCTTCCATAAAGAAATCTGCACAGGCCTGTGCACCCTGGTGGGTAAGACTTTCACAGAATGGAATAACAGGGCTATATTCCATTTCTTCTCATGTTTGAGTGCAGAAAAGGATTATACCCCTCAGGTGGCTGAGTCAGAGTTCGTAGCCTGTGATGACCCTGGTCCTGCAGACGTGTCGAATGTGGAGCATTTTATGATTATGCCCAAGCCCAAATCCTGCAGAGCTAAATTCTACTGTAACACATATTGGGTTTCCACTAGTCATGTGGCAATAGTGAAGGCAGCTTTTCGTGGAATTCTAGGTTACACTTTCAAGATTCAAAATCCAACTTTTAATGTGTATAGGATATTGTTATGGCTCTAATCCTTTCTTTTCCTATTTCCCATTGTATTTATTTATGCCAACTAGACTTGCAAAGTGGTGAAAACCAGAAAGGATGAAAAACAAATGCCTCTTATGCTGATAGAAGATACTTTCTAGATCTTTCACCAGCAAGAAAGCAATTTTCAGAAAGATTTCATCTTGGCTTTCAGATAATTGGCTTAATTAACTTATGCTAACTTTTATATGTGTGTGTGTGTGTACTGTCTAGATAGAATGAAGTAATGAGGTGAATCATTATGAAAAGGAAGACAAGAAGGAGTTAATATTTAACATCTTTTGTTAGGAGCTTTACCTGTATTCACTAATTCAATATTCAGTTCAACTAAGAATGACTATGCCAGTCTGGAATACAAAACAAAGAAAAAGACCTCAGGCTTCAAGATATTAGATAATGTGCCCAAATTCATCTAACTAGAGCACATCTAGAATTTAAACTGAGGCCTGAATATGAACCTCAAGCTATTACCACAACTGCATGAATGCATGTCATAAACCATAAACATAAAATATCTCGTAAGGTGGACCCTCATGAATATGTCTTTGGAGAGTTTTTCAGGAAACAGAGAAGAGAAATTTGGGGCTGGCTTAAAGGATAAAATGGTTTCTGACAGATATATAGCTGCCCTAGCCTCCCTGAAGATAAAGGAGTGCTTGAAGCCCGTAACACATACCATACCTTTAACAAAAACATTCCACATCTTACCCAGCTTTCCCCTCAAGCAAATCAATTCTACAAAAAGAAGTCCAGGGGGTTCTCAGGGTTACCTGAAATTTCTGATTCAGGACAGATAAAGTCAGCAAAATCTAGGCCCAGAGACAGGTAAGATAGTGTCTGGGGCGGTATTGTTCACACAGCTTTTCACCGGGCACCAAAGGCGTCACACAACTCCGTAGTTAACAATATCTAATTACTATCTACCAGGCTTCTGGGGATCATTAACATACAAATAATTGTTCAGATGTTCCTGTCAAGAGCAAAGGGGTGAAAACCAGAAATGGGAGGAAACAAGAAGACAATGAACAAGGTTTTTAAATAAAAGCATTGAAGGGATGGTGGGAGTGGAGTTGGTGGCAGGCAGTTGGGGGAGAAGACAGGGGGGAATGGTAATATTTTCACTTTTTCCCTGAGTGCAACCTGAAATGTCAGTGGCACACTGCTCTGTATCCCCCAGGCTCGCTCAATATTCACTGCCCGACTTTCTGCAAGCTGAGTCCAGAGTTCAGGGAGGTTATTAAAGAGAAAAAGATGGTCACAGGCCAAGGCTCCAAGCCAGTCTGGAAAGCCATTCAGGAGGTTGCTTTCTCCAATGGTTCTACAGAAAAATTATGGATCCCTGCAGTATAATGTTCTCAAAACACCAGTGAGGGATTGCAAAACGTGCAGTACCATGAATGTGTCACCTGATCTCCAGGCTCTGGTTCATGATGATATTTATTGGGTGCTTACTAGGTGCCAGGCATCCTGCTAGGTGCTTCTTTACATAAAAATATCTGATATGCACAATAATTCCCAAAAAAGTATTACTATTTACACTTGACATGTAATGAAACCAAGTCTCAGGAGGTTAAGAACAGGACCAGTAATGACTCATGGATGTTAATGGGCTTCAAGTGAAGGTTGCTTTTATTTCAAAGCTAGTGCATTTTCCATTAAACCAACAGCTTTTCACTGGTGTGTGAAAGAGGGAGGAGGAGGGTCAGAAAGGCTGGGGTTGTCTAGTTTTACATTAGAACTTCTTAAAGCAAAGGAAATACTAAAATACAGCTCTAGTGTGCAGCAAACTCAGATGGCTTAGGGATTAAGTGCTGCATCTGCTAACCAAAAGGTCTGCAGTTCAAATCCACCAGGGACTCTTTGGAAACCTTATCAGGCAGTTCTACTCTGTCCTATAGGGTCAGTATGAGTCAGAATCAACTCAACAGCAGTGGCTTTGGGTTTGGTTTGGTTTGGTTTTTAGTTGTGGAATTTCAAACATCAGTTGCCAGATCTGAAAGTATTTTCAAGGACAGCAAGAAATCTTACCAGCCTGGGTTTGGCCAGCCAGGTTAAGAGCTGACTCCCCCTGGAATGTGTTAGCTGTACCCAGAAAGTAAGGAGCTGTGTGCCAAGTTGGTATGACCACCTGCGTGTTTCAGGTTAGGGAAGTGATCCTGGCAGTCAGGTCTCAGAATTGTTATTCTTTTATTTTTTTTTATTGTGATAAAGTCAAAGTGTACAATCCAAATCAATTTTGCATGCCCACCTGTCTGCAACTCCATCTGCTCTCCTCACCCAGTGACAGCGTAACCCTCCTTTTCATTCTATTTACTAGTATCCTCTTAATGAACACCTGTTGCTTCCCCTCCACCCTCTTCTCTCCCATCTAGAAGGAACCCAGTAGGACAGGCGCCTATAAATGTACGGAACCATGAAGTACACACACCACGTGGTCACATTGTCTCTGAATCCAGTCCATTCTCATCTGAAGAGCTGAGCTCAGTGCTGGTTTACGGTCAGGGACAGCAGCAGGTCTAGGGACCATGTTCCCAGGCGATGCTCCAGGCTGTCAGACCATCAGTTGTGGTCTTTTAGTAGAATTCTTGAGCTGCGCCCCTATACTTTCCTGTGTTGCTTCGGGGACTCTACATTGTGCCCCCCATTGTGGCTGCCTTTGGTGCTGGTCAGGTACCATGTAGTTCTTCTGATCTCATGTGGACACAGTCTCCCGGTGTTATGTGTCCTTTTGTCTCCTGAGATCTTTTTTCCTCATATTTTTGGTGTTCTCAGTCATCATCTCGCCCAGATGAGTTGGGACCATTTGGAGTAATTCAGGTGGCAGCTTGCTAGCTTTTGAGACCCCAGATGCCACTAACCAATATGGGGTGCATAAGACTCTCTTTGCAAAAGACTGGTTGTGCCAATTGACCTTGATGTCCCCTGAAAACATGGTCCCAGGTCCTCATCCCTGCTACTCTAGCCTTTGAAAAATTAAGTAGAGTTTAGAAAATGTTTGAGTTCTCAGAATGTTATTTTTAGCATGAGGTCTGACAAGTGAGTTTGCGAACTCATTTTAGAAGAAAGTGCTACATACCTCATTGCTGAACATCACTATGGTCACCTTCGAAGTACTCGCCTTGGGAAGCTATGCACTGATCCCAGTGACAAACCCACCCTTCAAAGCAATTTGGGAGCTCTTTTCTTCAAATGGCCATCAAAGCTGTTATCATATTACCTTTGATGTCTTGAATGTCTTCAAAACGTCTCCATTTCAATATTTCATTTATCTTGAGGTAAAGAAAAAAAGACAAGTTAACTGGCTAAAAACTCCCTCACAGACAACTCTACAGTTAAGTTTACAGACTTGCCAACACTTTACCATGCCCAATGGCCGTTCCAGAAACAGTTCCAAATTTGCTTTGAAGGGTGGACTAGGTGCTGGTGTTAGTGCATAGCTTCCCAAGGGGAGGACTTCGAGGGTGACCGTAGTGATATTCAGCAACGAGCTGTGTAGCACTTTGAACAATTAAGTTCAAATTGTTGGCCCTCATACAACAGGACTGGGGTCTTCTTTTATCAGATCCTCCAATATTAATTTTGCTGAGGAGGCAATGGTGATTCAGCAGTACAACTTGCACCTTCCATGCAGGAGACCACATTCAGTTTGTAGCCAATGTACTTCAAGTTCAGCCACCACTTGTCTATCAATAGAGGCTTTTGGGTTGCCATGTTGATGGATAGATTTCAGCAGAGCTTCAAGATTAGGACAGACTAGGAAGAAAGATCTGGCAATTTATTTCCAAAAAAAAAAAAAAATCAATCAGTAAAAACACTACCATGTATCCATGAGTTGCCATGAGTCAGGAACTGACTAAACAGTAGTTGAAGCTAACAATCTTGTTTATTCTAGCACACATGGTTTCCTAAGGTTATAGTGGTTAACAGTTTGGCTGCTAATCAAAAGTTGACAGTTCAAATCCACTAGCCATACCCTGGGAACACTATGGGATAGTTCTACTCTCTCCTATATGGTCATTAGCAGTCAGAATTGACTCAACAGCAATGAGTTTTTGTTTTGTTGGTTTTTTTTTTTTCTTTTTTTGGTTTGCTTATGCTATTTTTTTGTTTGTTTCTGGTTTTTAGCACACTATAAAATCTTACGACTCCCAAGGAAGTTAGTAGCAAGAAGCACAAGTTAAGTAAGATTTACTTGTTCATTCATTTTGTTGTTCAGTTAATATTTATCCACTCCCTGCTAAGGTGGGCATTTTTGTGTGTGATACATGAGAAAAAGAGTAAAAGTTCTGGTCTCCAAGGAACTCAAAGTCAAACGACAATGCCATAGAAAGTCGGAACTTTATTAGCAGTTGCTTCCTTTCTCTTGTTTTCTTTGTATGTCATCCAGCCTCCCCTCTCTACACCTCTTCTGACCTCCCACTTTAACATATTCCATTGCATTTTCTGATAATTTAACACTACTAGCAATGCTAACACAACTTAATATAAAAAGAACCGCAAAGAAACTTATCATTATTAAACTGTTAACTTTAGTGCCAATTCTCATCCAATCAGATACTTACTTACATGTCATCTCATAGGTTTGCAAATTCTACTTACAGCAACTTACAAGGGAGGCATCCTTCTCTGACATGTTTAAGAGGAGGGCACTCAGTGAAAATCAGGTAAGTGAGGTAACTTTCACAGGCCACATTAAGCACCACAGCCAGGAATTTTCTTACCACAAAATCCAACCTTTCTACCTGCCTGTGGAGACTCCTTTTTGTATAATTTTTGTGTGTCCAGTCTGTTTTCCTGAGCATAGTTGTGGCTTTGAATTACTGCTTCCTCTCTCATGTGTCAGTGGAGGCTTGCTGGGATGCAGGCAGCTATGCCACTGGCGTTTAGGTACCAGAAGGGTCACCCATGGTACACAAGTTTCAGCTGAGTTTCCAGACTAAGACAAACTGGGAAGAAGGACCCGGTAGTCTACTTCTGAAAGGAATTAGCCAAGGAAAACCTTATGAATAGCAGCCAAACATTGTCAGATATGGTGCTGGAGAGTGAGCTCCCCAGGTTAGAAGACACTCGGAAGATGACTAGGGAAGAGCTGTCTCCTCAAAGTAGAGTCAACCTTAATGACATGGATGGAGAAAGGCCTCTGGGATCTTCTGGGATCTTCCTTCACTGATGTCTCATGACTCAAAATGAGAAGAAACAGCTGCAAACATCCACTGATAATCAGGATATGGAATGTATGAAGTATGAATCTAGGAAAACCGGAAATTGTCAAAAACAAAATAGAATTCATAAACATTGACATCCTGGGCATTAGTGAGCTGAAATGGACTGGTGTGGGCCATTTTGAATCCAATCACATAGTCTACTATGCTGGGAATGAAAACTTGAAGAGGAACAGTGCTGCATTCATCATCAAAAAGAACATTTCAAGATCTGTCCTGAAGTATAGCACTCTCAGTGACAGGATAATATCCATAAGCATACAAGGAAGGCCGGTTAATAGGACTATTATTCAAATGTATGCACCAAACCCTAAGGCCAAAGATGAAGAGATTGAAGATTTTTACCAGCTTCTGCAGTCTGAAATTGATAGAACATGCAATCAGGATGCGTTGATAACTACTGCTGACTGGAATGCAAAAGTTGGAAATGAAGAAGAAGGATCAGTAGTTGGAAAATATGGCCTTAGTGATAGAAATAATGCTGGAGATCACATGATAGAATTTTGCAAGATTAATGACTTCTTCATTACAAATACCTTTTTTAAGCAACACAAATGGTGGCCGTACACACGGATCTTCCCAGATGGAATACCCAAGGACCAAAGTGAATACATCTGTGGAAAAAGATGATGGAAAAGCTCCATATTAGCAGTTTGAACAAGATCAAGTGCTGACTGTGGCACAGATCATCAATTGCTCATATGCAAATTCAAATTGAAACTGAAGAAAATTGGAACAAGTCCACAAGAGCCAAAGAAGGGCCCTGAGTATGTCCTTCATGTGTTTAAAGACCATCTCAAGAACAGATTTGATGCGTTGATCACCAAAGACCAAAGACCAGATGAATTGTGGAATGACATCAAAGACATCATCCACGAAGAGAGCAAGAGGTCATTAAAAAGACAGGAAAGAAAGAGAAGACCAAATTGGATGTCAGAAGAGACTCTGAAACTTGCTCCTGAATGTTGAGCAGCTAAAGCAAAAGAAAGGACTGGCGAAGTAAAAGACCTAAACAGAAGATTTCAGAGGGCAGCTTGAGAAGACAAAATAACATATAATGACGTGTGCAAAGACCTGGAAATGCAAAACCAGAAGAGAAGAACCAGTTCTGCACATCTCAGGCTGAAAGAACTGAAGAAAAAATTCAAGCCTTGAGTTGCAATAGTGAAGGGTTCTGCAGAAAAACTATTAAATGACTCAGGGAAGATTGACAGATGATGGAAGGAATACACAGAGTTGTTATGCCAGTAAGAACTAGTCGGTGTTCAGCCGTTTAAAGAGGTAGCATATGATCAGGAACAAATGGTACGGAAGGAAGAAGTTGAAGCTGCACTGAAGGCATTAGCAAAAAACAAGGCTCCAGGAATTGATGGAATATTAATTGAGATATTTCAACAAACAGATACAGCACTGGAAGTGCTCACCCATCTATGCCAAGAAATTTGGAGGACAGCTACCTGGCCAACTGACTGGAAGAGATCCATGTTTATGTCCATTCCACAAAAAGGTGATCCAACTGAATGTGGAAATTACTGAGCAATATTATTGATATCACATTAAGTAAAATTTTGCTCTAGATCATTCAAAAGTGGCTACAATGGTATATCAAGAAGGCACTGCCAGAAATTCAAGCTGGTTTCAGAAGGCCACATGGAACCAGGGATATCATGGCTGATGTCAGATGGATCTTGGCTGAAAGCAAAGAATGCCAGCAAGATATTTACTTGTGTTTCATTGATTATGCAAAAGCATTCGACTGTGTGGATCATACTGAATTACAGCTAACATTGTGGGGAACGGGAATTCCAGAATACCTAATTGTGCCCTTAAGGAATCTGTATACGGATCAACAGGCAGTTGTGTGAACAGAACAAGGAGACACTGCATGGTGTGTCAGGGTTGTATCCTTTCACTTTACATTTTTAATCTGTATGTCAAGCAAGTAGTCCAGAAACTGGATTCTATGAAGAATAACAAGGCATCAGGATTGGAGGACAACTCATTAACAACCTGTGCTATGCAGACGACACCACCTTACTTGCTGGAAGTGAAGAAGTTTTGAGACAGTTACTGATGAAGATCAAGGACCACGGCCTTCAGTATGGATTGCACCTCAACATCAGGAAAACAAAAATCCTCACAACTGGACCAGTAAGCAACATCATCATAAATGGAGAAAGGATTGAGGTTGCTAAGGATTTCATTTTACATAGGTTCACAGTCAATGCCTTTGGAAGCAGCAGTCAAGAAATCAAAAGAAGCATTGTACTGGGAAAATCTGCTGCAAAGGATATCTTTAAAGTATTCAAAAGTAAGAATGTCACCTTGAAGCCTAAAGTGCACTTGAACCAAGCCATGGTCTTTTCAATTGCATCGTATGCATGTGAGAGCTGGACCACGAACAAACAAGGCAGAAGAATTGATGCTTTTGAATTGTGGTGTTGGAGAAGAATATTGAATGTACGATGGACCTCCCAAAGAACCAATAGGTCTGTTCTGGAAGAACAGAGTGCTCCTTGGAAGGAAAGATGGCAAGACTGCATCTTATATACTATAGACATGTCAGGAAAGATCAGTCCCTGGAGAAGGACATCATGCTTGGTAAAGTGGAGGGTCAGCAAAGAACAAAAAGACCCTTGATAGGATGGATTGACACAGTAGCTGCAACAAAGGGCTTCAGCATAAAAACGATTGTGGACATGGCACAAGACCAGGCAGTGTTTCATTCTGTTGTTCATAGGGTCGCTATGAGTCAAAACAGACTTGGCAGCACCTAACAAAAACAACTCCTTCCTTGGTTGAACAAACTCCTGTTATACCATATATAACTCCTGTTATATCTCACTGGTGTCTGTTAACCTAGGCGGAAACTGGAAGAGTTCCTTTCTGGGCCTCCCTGCTGGAACCACTGGGAAGCAGCCAGATTCCTGGTTCTCTCATCTAGGGCCCACCCTGGTCCCACAGAGATTTCCAGAGCCAAACATACCTATCGAGTGTCAGGCAGTCTCAGTCAAAACCTGAATCTGTGTCAGCAGCATGTGTCCTTATGTGTCTGAAAAGGAGGAAAGACTCCATGACAATTCTTCTCAACCCACTGTGCAGTTTGGTCCCACATCCTCTCAATCCTTGGGCTCATCCCAAGCATGGCTCGCCATGCTGTCCTTTCTTCCCTCTATATAGGACATACTTGTGGCCACCAAATCCCTCCATGAGGAGGCCAGGCCAAGAAGCATGGCCAACCCACCCAGCCTGCTTCCCCTCTCTGGGACAGTAAAAGAGTTCTATTTTTTTTTCCTTTGGCCGCTCATCATTTCCATGTCATTTCCTGTTTCAACATCTTTAATCCAAGGCTGGAAGGTAGTCAGAAAATATGATCCTTGCTCAAACTTCCACTTTAATTGAGAGGATTGGGCTGTAATCTTCTTTGGACTGGAATTCTGTCTGTCAGCCACATTCTTAAAAGCTTTAGCCTAATAAGAAACTTGAATGCACTGGAGTTGAGCACTCCTTGTACAAAAGACAGAATCGCCTCTAGAAGGGAAAAGGGAAGCAAGGACTTGTTACAAAAAGAGTGAGGAATGACTCTTCTGCACCTCCTTTTAACCTGATTCCTGATCACTGAGTTAGGTTTTTTCATCATCACTTGAGTTTTCACCTGCAGGACTCTGAACTGCAGAGCTTCCCTGACAATTTCTAACACCTGTCCACTGGTGTGTTGTCCTGAGGCTACTTGCATGTTGTTACGATGCTTAAAGGTATGTCACCTCTGTTTCAAACAACAGAAGGATCACCCATGGAGGACAAGTTTTAGCACTGATTCCAGACCAAGACAAACTAAGAATGAAGCCTTGGTAATCTGCTCCCAAAAATTAGCCAATGAACACCCTGTGAGTGACAACAGAATATTGTCTGATCAGCACTGGAAGATGAGGGCACTACACAATGTTGCAACCTTGGACTCAAACATACCAGCACTGATGAAGATGGCATGGGACCATGTGAAGTTTCTTTCTGTTTATATATAAGGTCACCATGAGTCGAAGTCACTTCACTGGCAACTAACAACAACAACATAACTGGTTCATCTTTTTGAGGTCGTGTTTTTACACACACAGACACACACACGGTTGACTCTAAGGGCAAGAATACATAGAATAATTAGTCCTGGCACTTCTTAAGTTTCTTTGACTGTGTTAAGCACTTCACATACATTATCTCCATAAGCCTTCAGAACAAGATAATTATCCCAGTCTTAAAAATGAAGAATCCATAAAACTCAGCAAGGTCAAATAATTTGCCATTGGCATAAACACACACACCCAAAATAAAAGTTGGGATAGGAGATTTAAACAGAAGTCTTGTCTGGCTCCAGAGCCTAGGTTTTTTGACCAAAATGTATTGTCAGTCAAGTTACGAACAAAATCACTTGCTCAAAGTAGAAACTACGGTAGAAAAATACGAGGGAATTAATCTTTATTGAACAGCCCCGGTTATGCAGTGGTTAAGAGCTTGGCCGCTAACCAAAATGTTAGCAGTTCTAATCCACCAGCCACTGCTTTTAAACTCTGTAGGGCAGTTCCACTCTGTGCTGTGGGGTTGCAATGAGTCAGGATCTACCTGACGGCAATGAACAATAATAACCACTGACTGAGAACTTACCATGCTCCCAACACTGTACTCCACATCATTTGAGTGTGCAGGGCAGGCAGTTACTGTACCCAGAAGACAGATACTCATTGTTTTGGAACACACTAATGAGGGGAAGATCAGGGCTTCAAACCATGTCCATGTGATGCCCAAGTCACTGCATAGTGATGAAGGATTTCGTGACTGGTTTCAAAGCTAACTTGAGGCTTACATAGTTTATTAGCTGTAAGTTTCTCTCTGCTCCTGCTTTTTGTGCCCAGTAAGGTCAGTGTGTTAGTTCTGTGTATGATTCAGTCACACAAGACAGGCTTTGCCTTATTATTTCTATTGCAAATGACTCAATTGTACGCTTCAGGGCGTGAACCGTCTCAACAAACCTTGGTGTGCTGTCTGAAATTATTGAGCTTAAATACATAGCAAATGAATGAATACATATTTTGGGAAGAATTAACATTTTCTCCTTCAGTGTCTTGACGCAAGTTTTCATTAAATGGACCCCTGATCGCTTCTATCAGATTGACCTCAGATATTTCTTTCTTTATTATTATGATGATGATTATTGAATGAAAATATACGTTCCTATGTAAATCATATGTCCACCTATATGCAGCTCCCACTGCTCTCCCTGCCCGGTGACAGCACACTCTTCCTCTCTGCTCCATACATGTCTTATCCTCCCAACAGTCTCCTGTCCCCTCCTCTCCACCCACTCCCCTTCCTCCAGTAAGACATCAGCAGGATGACATCCCACAGATGTGTAGAACCATAAAGTGCACATGTGATATGGTCACTCTGTGACACCAAGTCCAGTGAGATATTTCTTAAAATCGATTCCTCAGCATATCCCTTATCTTTTGAACCAGAATATCTGAGGGTAGAACCCAGAGCTTTGCATTTTAAGAAGACACTGATTCTGAAGCACGTAAACTTTGTGACCTATGCTGCAGAACAAACAAATTTCCTTTAGGAAATGGAAGCCTGGAGTAAGGCTCAGGCCTCCAGACCCTGAAGGGGCAGTTACAAATGATAAAGGATAGGAGGAAGGGGAACATGGATATCAACATCTGGCTCATTCCCAAGCTGATTACCATTGTTGCTAGGTGCCACTGAGTCTCAACGACCCTATGGTCAACAGAACCAAACACTGCCTGGTCCTGCCCCGTCCTCAGAATCATTGTTGTGCTTGAGCCCGTTGTTGCAGCCACTGTGTCAGCCCTCCTTGCTGAGGGTCTTCTTCTGTTTTGTTGATTCTTTACTTTGCCGAGTAGACTGGTCCCTCCTGACAACACATCTAAAGTATGTAAGAGGAGGTCTCAGCACCCTCGCTTCCAGTGAGCATTCTGGCTATACTTCTTCCAAAACAGATTTGTTTGTTCTTTTGGCAGTACACAGTATGTTCAATGTTCTTCACCAACATGATAATTCGAAGGCATTAGTTCTTCTCTTTTCCTTATTCATTGTCCAGCTTTCTCATGCATGCGAGACAATTGAAAACACTATGGCTTGGGTTAGACACACCGGAGTCCTGTTGACTAGCAGGTTGGAAATTGATGAATTGCCACGATTTCATCTTAATTCTTTTTTAAGCTTGATCAATATGGATTTAATTTTTAAATTAAGTTATTTTTATGAAAAGAGCACATACATGCAATTTTTTAAGTTAAATTGTGTTAATAGGTTTTGAATGTAACACTCATGCTCTTCTTTCTTTCATCCCTATCCTCCTTTCCAGAGATAACTACTTTAAATTTGGTAATTTTTTTTAACATGTTACCTCAATTTTTTTTTAAATCACATGTATTTACTGTTACATCTTGACTCATCCCATTTATTACTCCTATTTTAATAGGTGGGAATTTTATCTCCCTTATAATCCCCTACCTCTCCCTACCCAGTATAGTTACGCCCCAGTGTTTTCATTATTGGAATGGTATGAGTACTGTTCACTGTTCATTCAAGTTATACACTATGTTTATCCTTTTTTGCTGTTGTTGTTATGCTACTCTTTGTCTTTCCTGGGGTTGACCATTGCCATATTAAAAAATCTCACTGGTCTATTTAAATCTCTAGTTAATTCTCTCTTTCCCTACTGAAAGCAAGGAAATATACCCCTTAGTTAATTTTACATGTATGCAAGTCTATTAGATAATTTCTATAGATAATTTCACTAGGTTTATTCATCTATCTGCTCTAACTATACACACTGCTCTCAAAGATTTTGCTTCAATTATATTGGTGGGGTTCCCCCCTACCTTTGCCATTACCTTGCAAAATTTTCCTCTTCTGTACGTATTGAATCTGTCTCTGATATATTTTTCTTTCTTGGTTTAATTTTTTGTGGCTAGCCATTTACCAAAAAAAAAAAAAAAAGTACACTGGAGCAAAACAATTAGAGGCCTTGCAGTCCAGACACATCTTCAGTGTACTGTGAGGTCTTAGCCACCTAGTGCTGCCGTAACAGAAACACCACAAGTGGGTGGCTTTTACAAAGAGAAATTGAGGTTAAACCTCCAAATTCAGGGTATTAGCTCTAGGGGAAATCTTTCTCAGTCGGCTCTGGAGGAAGGTCTTTGTCATCAGTCTTCCCCTGGACCCAGAGCTTCTAAGCTGCAGGGACCCTGGGTCCAAAAGCTATCCTCTGCTTCTGTTTCTTGGTGGTATGAGGTCTCCCCAAATCTCTCTGCTAGCTTCTTTCTTTTATATCTCAAGAGAGTGCCTCAAGATGCTGCACAGTCTTACACATCTCCTCCACCAACACAACTGCTGCCCGTTCTCCCTCATTAACCTCAGAGACAGACTTTACAACATATAGGAACATCACACAATATGGGGAATCATGGCCCAGCCTAACTGCTACACACATTTTGGGAGGAACACAATTCAATCCATGACACATGACATCTGATTTGTAGTTGTGCTAAGTATAATTGTACATTAAAGTTCACTTCAAAATTAGGAAGATACATATGTCCTTAGTGGTGCAATAGTTAAAGCTTGCCTGTAACCAAGAAATCAGCAGTTTGAATCCATCAGACACTCCATGGAAACCTTACAGGGCAGTTGTACCCATCCTGTAGGGTTGCTATGAGTCAGGATTGACAACAGCAAGAGGTTTGGTTTTCTTTAGTTTTTCCAAGGAAGCTGTTGGAAATCAACTACCATTCTCATTAACATTCTGATACCTGATACATTTTACATGCGAATAGGTTTTGATTCTCTATCTTTAGAAACACTTAGGCCCTTACTTTTATTCTGAATATGTCTTGGTAAGGGCAGATTTCTTTCAATCGGTAGTTACTTATCCTTTGTTTTCCATGTTTTATTTCTCTGATCATTTCTTTCTTCATGTATTTCTTCCCCTTGTTTGTAATTTCTCTCATATTTATCCTTTAATTTTCTTATTCTTTTTCTATTTTATTCATCTGTTTCTGTTTTATTTGCGGATGACATTACTGGCCAAACATTTTAGCATTTTTCAAAATTTCATCTCTTACATTTTTAACTCCCAAGACCTCCAACTCACTCTAAGACTGTCTTTTCAAATATATACATATATGTATATTTTCCATATTACAGATATCACCTAGTTTCTTCTAAGAAAGACTCTGTATCACTTTTTCTTGTTGTATCAGGAGATTTTTAAGATGTTTATCTTAAAATTTTAAAATCGAGCTTTTTTAATTCTAGAGTTGAAACTACAGATCAACTAGTTAAAAATACGATGCATTTTCACATTTCTATTTCCCTGTTTTTTTAATTCTGTGATCACATAGACCCTTACAAAATGTTCTCCGAGGAAAAGAGGAACCGATTCTATTATTGTCATGCAAAGCTGAGTGATTCTAATCCAGTGGATAGATGGTAGACTCTAGGCATCCTGAATCCCAGCTGCAGAGCAGATATCTTCATTAGACAGATGATTCTCAAAGACTGTTCATTATTACAGACACCTAGAGAGGTTCAGGAAATCATGGACTTCACCTTAGATCCCTCAAATCAGGATCAAACCTGAAGACCCAGAAATCTGAAATTTTGTTTAAGTAGATTTTCCGATGACTATGAGGCCAAGTTGGCAAACTTGAAGGAGCCCTTCACCTTCTCAGGTGATGGTGACTCAGGTTTTGATCTCTTTCTCACCACGGTATCCCCTCCAGACTAGCTCATGTGCGTTGTGGAACAGAATTGCATCATTTGGTTGTTGGAGGTACCCGCAGCATTGCATCAGTCTCCTTCGTCTCACATTCTGTTTATCACACACCAGGGTAAAGGTCTTTCTCTGGTACAACTACATTTCATTACCCCTTGTGGCACTTGGCTTTCTTGGCTTGTCCTACTTTGTCTGATAACGTTATTTGACTTGTATTTTCCATACAACTCTACCCAAGATAAATCCAGAACATACACTGTATACTCCTGTCTCGGTGGTCTTCCTGTTTTCACCCACCGTGACACACTTCTCTGTGTCCTTGTCTTTCCACTTACTGCACTAATCAGTATTACTACACTATCCTCAGTGCTGTATCTTTCCAGAAAATTCAGAATACCATTTGGACTAGTAAAAGCAAGATGCTCTGCTGAGACATAAGATTACCTCTAGGACTCCATTTTCCCCTTGTTATGTTCCCTCGCCCCCCACACAAATATTCTGAGCTCTTTTCACAAAGTTTTAACCTCATATTCACCAAGAATATCTTTGCCTTCTTTATTTTTATCACAGAGTCATAGTCCTTAGAAAAAAAAAAGCCCTTCAAACTTCATATATTCTAACCCTATTGCAACTGTAGATCACCTGTCCTATTTCCTCTGTCTTGCAACTTCTGCAGAAACTAAGACATTATGGTCTGATCTTGGATGTCTTTTCTAAACAAAAGAAGACAACAGATTTCATTGTTGAGAATCAGATCCCTACTTCCTTAAAACGATAGTCTACTAGGGAATTTGCTCACCCTCCCCACCACCCTAAAACAAAGTGTTTTTAAGGCAAGTGGATCTGAATTGCCTTTCTTCTTACAGACAGAGTTAGAACTGTACATGTAATCTAATGTCAGCCCCTTCCACTGCCCAGGCAAAATTCCAAGGACATTAGAGTCAAAGTTGTCATCATATGATACACAACTGAATTACACTTCCCTTTGCCACACGTAAAAGGGGGCAAAGGTGGAAAACAGACTGGATTAGAAATACAAAGCGAGGCACTGTCATACTGTAAGAAACTTGAATTAGAACAGTATCATCAGGCAGTGACACTTTCAGTGACCAATTCAGAGTCAATGGAAACACCAGATAGCGTTTGTGCAACACTAGCATCTTGAAAAGTATTCCAAAGAAACTGCCAGGGGTGTCTATGTGTGCATATTCCTGTATTCTCAGAAGTGCGGGTCAGACCTCTCTGCACAAATACTTACTCGGTGATACTCTATTGTCACTGCACACAGAGACACAAGCCGAGGGGTGACCCAAAACAGGACAGAACGTTTTCCTTGTAGGTAAAATTCCAAATCTAAGAAGATTCTAGAACATGACTAAATGTTTTTGTCTCTGAGAATAGAGGTCATAGAACAAGGTCATATAACCTAGAGCTCAGCTACAGACATACCATAGAAACCTGGAGGATAACAGACAGCTTTCAAGGTCAAACTACACATGAATGGGAAATTAGTTAATTTGGAATTCTTTAGACTGCTTTAGAGATGAGCCAACATAAACTTTAGGCTGCATGTTTATGTGCAGCCATAAATAATTACTAGGAAGTGAGCTCCAGACTCAGTTTGTCTACTTGGATTTCACCATCTTTGCTACACGGGAACACGTGGCCCCGGCAATGTGAAATAGTACTGTCTAGTTCAGCACAGGGCAGACAGGAACTCCTGATGATGTACAGAATTCGTGCCCACTGAGAACCAGAGGTACCATGGGAATATGAGTGAGAGCCGGTATCGAAGATGTCAACAAGTGTTTAGGGGCTCCAACCAGTACCGTTGTTGCTGGTGCTACGTGCCATCAAGTCCATTTCTACTTCTAGTGACCTCATGTGACAGAATAGAACTGCCCCATACGGTTTTCTTGACTATTATCTTAACAGGAGCAGATCGTCAAGTCTTTTCTCACATAGACCCTCTGGGCAGATTTGAACCACCCACCTTTCAGACAGCAGCTTGGTGCTTTAGTGTTACACTACCAGGTTTCTCCAGCCAACATTACACAGTTGTATAGCCAAGCTCCCAACCCAGTAATTAATAGCTTCTATTTGTATAACTTCTGAGTCAGCATCCACTTGACAACAGCAGTGGCTTTTGGCATTTGCATAACGTTTCATAAGACCACCCCACTTGAATGTTATTCCACATGGCAGGGATTGTTACTCCATTTTACAGCTGAGAAAGATGAGGCTCCAGAAAACTAAAGAAATCACCCAAGGTCACACAGCTACGGTTACCAGAACTGAGATTCCAACCTGACTCTTCTGACTTCAAAGATGATGTATTTTGCTTTTCAACTAATAAAGAGAGATTAATTTGATTTGAACCAATTCTAAATTTTCCTGTTCCTTTCCTCACTTGGAAACCCTGGCAGAGTTCTAGTGAAGTGCTATAGCTGTTAACCAAAAGGTCAGCAGTTCAAATCCACCAGGTGCTCCTTGGAAACTCTATGGGGCAGTTCTACTCGGACCTCTATGGTTGTTATAAGTCAGAATCGACTCAACAGCAGTGGGTTTAGTTTGGGTTCCTCACTTATGTCTGCATTACACATCTTTCACACAGTGATAATTGAATGATTTAAGGATAGATGTGTTCCTGGGTAGCACAAACAGTTAAATGCTCAGTTACAAACCTAAGGGTTGTCAATACTAACCCACCTGGAGGTACTTCTAAAGACAAAGGCCTGACAATCTGCTTCCAAAGGGTCACAGCCTCGGAAACCTTGTGGAGCACAGCTCTGCTCTCACGTTCACGGGGTCACCATGTGTCTCAGCCAGCTCAAGGGCAACTAGGAAGGCCCAAAGAGACCACTGTCTCACATGAATACTGGGGCCACTAACACTGCGCTGGAGTCTCCTGCACAGACGGAACGGGTCAGGGCTGCTGGAGACCTCCCTCCTTTCTGTGTGTAGGTGTTCAATTCTATGAGAGGTGATATCCTACAAAATGCCCAGTGTTTCCAAACTTCCCTGTCATGGACTCCAAGTCCCACAGTTAGACTACATTATACAGAAAGCAAACACAGAGCTGACCTCTTTTATAGGGAAAGTAAGTGGCCTTTGTGTGCCCAGCCTGAAATCAGGGGGCTGGACCCACATGCTGGCTTTTTGTGGCCTCCAGGAACCAGAGACATTCCTCCCCTGGTGATTCCACAGGCGGCACTGAGAGCATGGATCTTGGATGTCATTTCAGAAGGAACCATGAGCCATTTATTCTTCATCTGAAATTGGCTGCCCTTACCTTCCAGGGGATTTTTAATAGGACTAGCAGAGGGACCAACATTAGGGATTATTTTCTCAGTGTGGGGTTAGATGTGTAATGCATATGTTTGCCCTGAGGACCCTAAGTCATAGACTGTAAAACTTTGTTAAAATGCCTCTCTCCTCAGCTATTAACATTTTCCTGTGCATAGCATCCATTTGTAACAGCCGCAGCCAAAAGTTTATAAAGCTGTGTTCCCCCACAGACCGTTATTTTTGCACTAATTAATTAGCGAAACCAATATCGCTGATATGAAATTCCAAGCTCCAATTACTCGGTTTGGCTGAAGATCTGTTTTTTTAATTCTTGACTACTTTCTGCTACTTTAAGTCCACCACCTAAGTTCTTGGACAGAGCTAGCTTCTGGGAGCTGGGGCGGTCTCCAATGGCAACAGTTCTGCGCTGAGCACAGGAGTGGGAGGACGGCACCGCAGCTGTCAGGAGCCACTGAGGATTCGGGAGGAAGGAAAGGGAGAGAAAGCAGAGATTTGTAGGACAGACGTGAAAAGGAGAAAGACCAAGACTTGCTGGCAAATTTTCAGTGAAATGTAATCCTTTGCAAATTACTACATTCGTAAGGGCAACATGGTCTTTAAAAGAATGTATTAAGTATAATGATTTCGTATCATCCAAAAAACAGAAATTTTGCAAATTGCAAATACGTTGTTTTTGTGTCTCTAGGCTGTTCATTGTCTGGCCTTCAGCTTGTCTCTGATGTCTTGGAGCTGCCTAATTTTTTTTTTTTTTTTCCTAATGTGGTAGACATTTAAGCAACTCCTTGTCTTACATCTTCATATTTATACTGCATATGTGATGGTTCTTTGTATTTGGGGATATGTATATCATATTACATGTCATGTGTCTTCCATATGATGTATGATATATACGAATAAAAGGCAAAATTTCCATTTGTTGATTATAATGGTAAAAGAGAACAGGGAAAGTTATCAAGTTCTGTGAGTGTCAAGCATATTGTGGACAATGGGCTGTGGGTTTCACTTACATTATCTCATTTTTAACTTTATAATAACAAAAGAAATAAGAATGATTACCGCTAACTGGCAGATGCAAATATCAAAGCTCAGAGAGGCTGCATGCCATGACTAAGGTCAAATTCCCCAAAAGTTTTGGAGGTGGGACTAGAATACAGATCTATCTCAAAAAAAAGCCTAGATTTTTTCCTTCTAAGCCTAGTTTCTTTACACTTGGAAAAACCATTGTCCAGTACACATATGCCTGTACATTTTGTTCTGAAAATTGAAGTTCTACTTTTAAAGCTTCATTGTGAATGTCGAGTTTTAACTCCTGAAGACAGGTCTCCGAGTTTATGCAAACATGTTATCATCAGAGGCATTTCTTCTACCTGTCAAATGGGGGAGGCCATTCCTAAGAAGCAATCAGCTATAAGAAAGGAGTTTTCCAATTAAACAGAGTAACTATCTGGGGTATGAGAGCCAATCAGGAAGAAGAAGAGAGGAGAGAAACAGTAGTGTCTGCACAAGAAGAGGCAAGAACACACACCGTGGTATTTTATTGCTAAGGGCAAGGTTTCTCAGAAATCTATCTTTCTCTTCAATATGTGTGACTTCTCTGGCACAAATTAGCTAACCACTTATCAGCTAGACCCTAGAGCTCCAGAAATTTCCTAAATTCAGAAAATCACTCTACCACAACCAACCTCCAATCTGATGATTGAATCTCATGGTAAACATAACGGTAATTGTTGTTCCTTTACCTTGAGTTGGTTCCAGTTCCTGTTGATTCTGTGTACAACATAAGAAAATGTTGCGACTTTCTGCACTATGGTCATTATCATTGCCAAGTTTAGTTGATTGTTGTAGTGGTTGTTTATTTGGAGGGCCCTTGAACCGATGTGATTCATCTTCCAGCTCTGTCAAACAATGTAACAACATTCTGTTGTCACTTGTAGGGTTTCCACTGGCAGATTTTCAGCAGTAGATTCCCTGGTCTTTCTTTCTAGACTGTCCTAGTCTGGAAGTGCCACTGACACTTGTCTGTCATGGGTGGCCATGCTGGTACTTGGAATATCAATGACGTGGCTTCCTGCATCCCAGGAACATGAAAGCCACCACCACAGTCAGAAAAATTGGCAGACAGGTGGTGAAGATTACTAACCAAGAGTTAAAGTATTATCTCTTTGCTCCCTTCCTCTCAGATTATGGCTTTAGCTTCCAACCTAACCTTAAATGCTTTAGCCAGAAAAAAGAAAAATCAACTGGCAGGCGTTTTAGGTATCATAGTAGAAATTTTCATCACATGAAGTTTTAAGTGTGTCTCAAATTTTAATTATACACATACCAACTGTATGATTTTTCCATATTCTATTACAAGCTTCATATTTTTATTTAATATTGTTAATTGATTTCTGTTTTTACAGATATATTTCTATACACTGCTGTTTGCTTTTCTTCTTCATGATGAGAGCAAAGTGGTTTATTAAACCTTCTCAGCTCTGTATGGTGAAAACATGATGGGATTTTGTTTGCCTCACATCAATGCCCCTTGTGCTGACTCCTGTGGGTACATTACTGAATCACATCTTGGGCAGAATTCAAAGTCTCTCAGATACCTCCAGTTATTAAAGTTGTAATTTTCCAATTTCAAATGTTATCCAGTTTCAAACTTGTTTCTACAGCCCACAGATGCCTATTCATTGACCTACTGCAGCCTAGCTTTAGGGATGGGTCCCCCCTCCTTGACCTTGTTTGGAGGGGGGAGGGATTCATGTTCTACCCTTGGACACATTACATCCTCCAACTTCTATTTCCAAGGCTATCTTCTGTCAACACTCTTTCTGGGCTGCAGGTCTCCCTTCTCAGGCTGTTGTGTCTTTCTGTATGCAGGAACCAAGCAGTGTCTTCCAGCCAAATCCTTCCAGTTCTAGTCCCTAGAGGAATACTCTTAAATGTCTTTCACTTTCTTACACCTCAGTGCTTTTTGGTACACCCATGTGTGTTTTGCAGCCATTATCATTGTATATACAGTGTATTAGTAAGACTTCTCTTTTTTTTTTAAGAACTTGTCATAATTAGAAGGTAAAAGAGAAAAATGCTACAGTGAAAATAGAATAATGTGTTTGAATTCTTGCTCAATAGGGCAACGGAAGGTTGCCCACGGAAGGTTCTGGGTTGAAGGCTGTTGCTCTCTTTGTAAAGAGAAGAAGCATCAAGGTTTGGATTGATACTGAGGATGAACTTGTACAGAGGGAGATTTTCTTCTTTCTAAGAAACCATAGGAAAACCTGGTGGCACAGTGGTTAAGTGCTACAGCTGCTAATCAAAAGGTCGGCAGTTCAAATCTACCAGGGGCTCCTTGGAAACTGTATGGGGCAGTTATACTCTGTCTATAGGGTCACTATGAGTTGGAATCAACTCATCAGCAGTGGGTTGGTTTGATAAATCATCATATGGATTAAAGGGACAAAAACAATTTAAACAAAGATTTTCAACCGTGCCGTTCAATACTAGTATTATTTAATGCTAAGTTCACTTGAAAATTATTGATGACCTGGCTATCATATGTGTTGGACTTTCGCTATGTATGGCTAACCTTCCTTCCGCCAGCATCCCTGTATCTCCTAAATTTTCTTTTACTCTCTTTATGTGTGATTATTTTTAGCAAACCCGTTCCAGCCACAGCAAATATCACGTGGAGGATAACCGAGGAAACTCGGTGACAACCAGAATCTTGGCCCCAGACACAACGGCCTGAGTGGAGTGAGTCTAGTGTCTTCAGCCATTGCAGATGTCCTAACCAAAGTGCCAGTCACTATGGAGCAGACAGGCACCTCAGCCACCATGCCTGGTTATTAGCTCACAAATTTGTAAGTATCATTAAGTTCTGTTTTCCATGAATAAATTAGGAGGTGGCTCCTTTACAGATAAAAAACAGATAAAAACACAAAGACATAGAGTTACAATCTGCCTCCATTTTCTCTGAACAGTCCCAGTATATATGGTATACACCCACGCAGTGATGAAAAGCTCTGGCTTCACCCTGCAGAATTTACCCAGAGGCACCTTGAAGGAAAAGCCTGGTGATCTATTTATGAAAACCAGCCACTGCCTACCCTGTGGAGGACAGTTCTGCTCAGACATACATGAATGGGAAGACTCCATGGCAACTGGTTAGTCGGTTACTACTACCTGAGTGTGCATTCCAAAAATAATAAATGAAGTCCAGGATTCACACCCAGGCAGCCTCATTTCAGAGACTGTGCTCTTAATTTTTAGCATGTAATGTCTCCTTATTAAAATAAAACACTGAAGAATGGATTTGTGAGCACCTGGGTAATTGTTGTTGTTAGGTGTTGTTGAGCTGACTCTGATTCATAATTACTATAAGTATGATGGAAGGAAACACTGCTGGTCCTGCACCATCCTCACAGTTGTTGCTGTGTTTTGGCCCACTGGTAAAGCCACAGAGTACTAGAGGAAATTTATATTACTATGTAAAGAAAATAAATTCATATTTCCTGATTAATTTTTTGATATAATTATTTCCATTACTATGGTCTGGCTATTTTTCCAAGCAGAGCAAAATCAGAGAGGACTGGGCATCTTTTCTGCCTTAACACATCAGTATTGAGGTGTTTCACATTTTCTCAATAAGGTAACATTTTCTTTGGATTATACGGGAATCGTACTTGAATGTTATACTGCTTTGAATGCACATTATTCATAAAAGACTGTTGTTAAGGAATAATTAGTGTCACACAGAAAGCCAAGGGGCTGGTCCTTGGCCTAATATTTTTCAATTTTTTGCCTTAATAACCCCAAAAGGAATCTGTATATGGATCAAGAGACAGTCGTGCAAACAGAACAAGGGACCACTGTGTGGTTTAAAGTCAGGAAAGGTGTATCTCAGGGTTGTATCCTTTCACCGTAACTTTTTAATTTGTATGATAATTTGTACGTAGAGCAAATCATCTGAGAAGCTGGACTATACGAAGAAGAACGAGGCTTCCGGTTTGGAGGATGACTCACTAACAACCTGCATTATGCAGACGACACCACCTTACTTGCTGGAAATGCAGGAGATTTGAGGCATTTACTGATGAAGATCAAGGACCACAGCCTTCAGTATGGACTGCACCTCAACATCAGGAAAACAAAAGTCCTCACAACTGTACCAGTAAGCAACATCGTCGTAAATGGAGAAAAGATTGAGGTTGTGGAAGATTTCATTTTACTCGGGTCCATAATCAACGCCCTTGGAAGCAGCAGTCAAGAAATCAAAAGACGCATTGCATTGCGATAATCTGCCACAAAGGACCTCTTTAAAGTATTCAAAAGTAAGGGTGTCACCCTGAAGACTAAAATGCAACTGACCCAAGCCATGGTATTTTCAATCACATCATATGGATGTGAAAGCTGGACCGTGAACAAAGAAGACAGAAGAAGAACTGATATCTTTAAATTGTGGTGTTGGAGAAGTATATTGAATGTATGATAGACCTCCAAAAGAACCTCAGATCTGTTCTGGAAGAAGTGCAACCAAAGTGCTCCTTGGGAGCCAAGATGGCAAGACTGCATCACACTTACTTTGGACATGTTGTCAGGAAAGATCAGTCCCTGGAAAAGGATGTTATGCTTGGTAGAGTGGAGGGTCAGTGAAAAAGAGCACGACCCTTGATGAGATAGACCAACACAATGGCCACAACAATGGGCTTAAACATGAAAACAATTGTGGACATGGTGCAAGACCGGGCAATGTTTCCTTCTGTTGTTCATAGGGTTGCTATAAGTCAGAATGGACTCGACAGCCCATAACAACAACAACAGCCCCCCAAATCAAACCCATTGTCATTGAGTAGATTCTGACTCATAGTGACTCTATAGGATAGGGTAGAACCACCCTCTAAAGTTTCCAAAGAGTTCCTGGTGGATTTGAACTACTGAACTTTTGGTTAACAGCTGTAGCACTTAACCACTACGCAGCTAGGGTTTCCTTAATAGCAACTTAAATAAGAAAACATACTCAGTATGTTTCCTGATGATACTAAAACACAATTCCAAAATCGTGTTAGAGACTCACAGTGAGAAAGACAATGAGTAATTACAAGACAAAAGCTTGGGAAATTGAACTTTTGAAATAAAAGACATTTGCACATACACAACTGTGTTTTCACATATACAAATTGTTTTATTCAAGTACAGCCCACTTCAAAGGAAAAGGGTATAGCTATAATTGCTGGAGGAAAAACATGTTTGGTAGAATTCCCAGGAAGCAACATAGCTGCTCTGTCTTTTCTCATTAGGGAATAGGGGAAGGAGAGCTGCTTCTGCTGGAACTCAAAGCTGGTCATCACTCTCTCCAACAAACAGAAGTGAATACATACCTCCCTTCTTTGCTGGAATGTAGAGCAGACTTCTCCTTTAGTCAGAACAGAAAGGAAAAACACAATGCTCTTCCATTAGAGACAGACAAATGTCCTCAGGCTGTGCAGGTAGAAAAGGAAGCCAGGCACTGTGAAGAACGACAGTAATTTAAAAAAAAAAAAAGTTGTTGTCCAATCAGTGCCAGTTTCCGACAGTCCCATATGTGTCAGTCCAACTCTAGTCCACAAGGTCTTTAGTGGCTGATTTTTTTCAGAAGCAGATCTCCAGGCCTTTCTTTGGAGAACTCGCTAGGTATATACTGGAACTTCCAACCCCTCAGCTAACAGCCAAGTGCGTTAACCACTTGTACCATCCAGGACGTCGTCGAGTAATGATGTTGTTAGGTGCCAGTGAGTTGAGTTCTATTCATAGCAACCTTAAGGACAACAGAATCAAACATTGTCTGGTCCTATACCACCTTCACAATTGTTATGTTTGAGTCCATCGTTGCAGCCACTGTATCGATCTATCTCACAGAAGGTCTTCTTTTTTCACTGACCCTCTTTCTAGTTTACCAAGTGTGATGTCCTTCCCCAAGGACTGGTCCCTCTTGATAGATGTGCAAAGTCTATGAGATGAAGTCTCGCCAAAGTCTCACCATCCTTGCTTCAAAGGAGCATTCTGACTGTACTTCTTAAATAGATCTGTTCATTCTTTTGGCAGTCCACAGAATATTCCTCCTCCTTCGCCAATGCCATAACTCAAAGTTGTTAAAATAGTGAGCCTCCGATAAGCTGCATGCAGTTCTAAGCACTTGAAATATACTAGCCTGTCTCATCTTCCTTACCATACTCTGAGTTAGGAAGGATTAGGTTGCTTCCTTTACAGATGAAGAAACAGAAACACCAAAGAGTTAAATTGTCCAAAATCACATAGAAAGCGAAAGAGCCTGGGTTTGAACCTAGAGAATATGCACTTATAATCCCCAAATTATATTGGCTTTCTGGGAAAAAAAGATCTGCTTTAAGTAAAATTTGAACAAAATATGAAAGTCCAGTTGACACAAGGACAGAAAGTGAGCCAGATTGAGAACCTAGAAGATCAACAGAACTTAAATAGAGAGATGAAGATGAATGTGTCAAGTTGTCCTTTTAACATGTAAAAGGACTTTTTTTTTTAAATTCCTAACTGGAGGTGGTATGACAGAGGAGGAGACACAGAGAGACAGTAGAGAAAGAGAGAGAGGAGTTAGAGATAATCACAAAACAGATTAGAGTATCATTGTACCATGCAGAATTATATATAAATAAATCATATTTCATGTCATCTGTAACATGGATTCTGTGACTCAGTAAATTCTTTTGTTTTCTGACTACAGTGCTGAGGTACGTTTCTGATTGTGGAGAAGATAGATATTTAAACTGGGCGTGGCTACTGTCAGTCAAAATTAGAGAGTGGAAGTGTTCCCAGCACCCAAGCTTATTTCTCTCTCTCTCTCTGCATACCTGGGCTACTTGTTTTAGAAATCTGCTCAGAGAGATCTCTAGCTCACAGAAGCTGCAAGTTTAGTAATAGTAATAAAAGCTACTGTTGTAAATAGATTCCGACTCATAACCACCTTACAGGACAGCACAGAATGGCCACAGAGGTCTCCCAAGGCTACCATCGCGAGGGACACAGATGACCATATCTTTCTCCCATGGAGCAGGCCGGTTATTTGAACCCCCCAAACTCTCTGTTAGCAGCCTAGCTCTTAATCTCTGTGCCACTAGCGCTCTTCGCAGGCTTAATACAAGCCAACCATTCAGTGTGTTTTGCTTTTTTAAATTTGGATGGGTCTGCAGCACCAAAGCTTGAGGAGGAAGTAATCATTTTATTCATCTCAGTGATAGATATGATAATTAAGTTGTAAAGAACTCAGAGGTGCCAGGAGAGAACGCACAGAATCATAAACAATGATTAAACAGAGCCTAAAAAGAAATGAAAAAAATCAGGCTTTCTAAACAGGAGAACAGAAGGCTCCCAAGAAACAGCCTTCAAGTGTGAGAGCAAATATTACACAGACACTAGTGAGAAGACAAAAAGGTAACAGACTGAAATTGCAGTCAGATGCACTTTAATTCAACTTTGGGATGAATTCCTGCCTCTGACTTTTGCAAAGCATTGAAAAGCGTACCAAAAATACGTCATCCTATGTTCTGCCTGCGACTTCTTATTTTCAGTTTGCTAAAGGAAACAATACACAGATCCAGAGTGATTTTAATGCAGTCTTTCTTTGAGACCGGGACCCGATGAGATGGAGCTTTAGGGTCCCAAGAATGCCGGTAACAATTGAGCCTAACTCTCATAGGACTAAGGCGAAAGGCAGGCAGGCTTGCTCACTCACTCGCTGCTGCCCCCCAGGCTCCCAGGACCGTTACCAGAACTCTACCCAGTGCCAAGAGCAGACTTCTTTTTTTTCTCCCTCTTGTTATTGTCACTGGCAGGGAGTCCTGCATCGTATAAATATAAACTAGATTTAATTTGGACTTTTATTTAGAAAAGAATAACTTAGCTCTTAAGGGGAAAGCTTGCTACAGGCCGCCTGTAACACCGCAGTGCAAAAGCCCAGATCGTGCCATAGGAACCTCGCTTGGGAAAATTTAAATAAGGAGCTTTAGAAACATAACGTGATTTGGCAAGAGCATGATTGGACTGGTTGTGAGGTCCGTACCAGCAACATATGCTTTTGCTAAGCTACACTATTCTTTCACAGCCTGAGCTTGTAAAACGGTACTTTCTCTTTTCGAAGAGGATCTTTCTGAACCCAAACCAAAATAGTTAACTCTGAACAAAGCTATCCTATGATGAAACGAGAGCTCATCCCAAGGAAGAGAAGGGAAAAAGGATGTTTGAATCTGACCTCCGTGTTCTCTCTCCAGCCTCCTTAATGACGCTCGCAAAAACTCCCAACAATTGGGGCTTGGGGGGGGAGGCGTAGAAATCTGCTTATGATTATGAACTGAACTTTGAACCATTCCTATTGTTGCTGCCAAGGATTTTTGAATGCCAATGTAAAAAGATATATATAAAGTCAGATCTACTAAGGTATTTTTAAGTCTACTGTAAGGCACCAACATTTTTTTAACCTTGCTTCATTGTAACAGATAATATGCCTTTCCAGCAAAAATGCTTTCAAGATGTAACCATATTTTTGAAATGAATATCATAATACGTCCTTTGCAAGCCTGGAATTTGGAAACAAAGAACTTGCTTTAATCTGTTTTTCTTCCTACCTGATGAGCAGAGTGACGGCAGGGCTGAAGGAGGTTTAGACACGTTCCCAGTCTCATTTGTTTTTTCCTTCCCCTTTCTGCATCATGTGAGTCCTGACAACCTTTCTTTCCGAAGCCACAGAAATGAAACAGGGCAAAGAGTATCTGGTCTCGTACCAGCTCCCCAGCAAGCCAAGACAAGAAAGGATCCTCCATTTGACAGACATGCTTCCCGTATTTCTGCTAAACTGGTAAAACTGTAGACTCTCTGTACCTTCGATTCTCTGAAATAACAACAGAAGTGGGCTTCATTCATTCATCGTGCTCCTTTTTACATAGCTAAAGGGTTACCTCAAATTATGTCCAAAAAAAAGTAAGTCACGCTGACAGTCTTCTTAGTTGGTGATGCCCCCTCTGTGTCACTGATGCTTCCAGTCTTGGAGTATTAGCTTTGGTGAAAGTCTTATCTAAGAATCCTCAGCATTGCAAGCCCTGAAGTAGCTGAAATCATTTGTGCACACGACAAGCAGATCCTTCCCTGATGAGGTCTGGATCAGCAAAAATAATTCATGGTATGTTTAATAGGTATACACAGAGTCACAGCCACAGAAAATGGGTAGTATGTCTCTGTTCACTAAGTAAGTGACAGATAGGTAGGTAGGTAGATAGGTAGGTGATAGATAGGCAGACAGACAGACAGATAGGTACATACATAGGTAGATACATACATAGAGGCTGTCAAGTTGACTCTGACTTGACTCTTGACAATCATAGGTACAACCAAGTGAAATTTTACCTGCTTCTTAGTCCTCTTCATGATCACTGTTGAGTAGTGTGTTCAAGTCCACCACTGCAACTAAGGTGCCAATCCATCTCCCTGAGGATCTCCCACTTGAGTATAACCATTGGGTTAGAGGGGATGGTCAGTGATGGCACAACAAGATGATAAATGGGAAAGCTCCCAGGAAAGGTCTCAGCAGGTCCAAGGTTCCTGACCTGTTTTAGTCAAATCTAGATCTCAGAACATATTTTAAGAACTCAATGTCCCTGTAGACCCGAAAAAAAAAATTATGTCAGTTCTTTTAAGAGAGGTTTTGGCTAAGACTTCAGGCCTTCAGTTGAAGACTTGAGGATCTAGTTTATTCGCAGACAGCATTAGTCACCCTAAAAAACTTTCCAGTGTCAACACCCTTCAGGCTTCTAGAAAGAAGGACGCTGTTATGAATTGCAAAGCTTACCAGTCTTCTCCAACAGTGTAAAACATAGAGTTAGTGGAAAATTGATCTCAAAGAGAATGAATATTATTTCCAATAGACATAGGGTTTACATACAGGAAATTTCTAAATAAAATTATTTGGGGTTTTGGAGTTTTTCTCCTGCATGCTGCCTAACTCATGTTGGTATCCGGGTTCCAGCAAAGTCTCCCTCCTTGAGCCCCCCTTCATATTCCAGCCTGAGTCAAAACACTGGGAACGTCATTCCAACATTGTCGAATTCAGTGAAAGCACTACATTACCAGACAGTTATGTATGCAATGGGGTCTGGTTGGCCAACTGCAGGAACAATAGATGGACAATTGTTATACTTATCTTCTGATTAATTCTGTTTAAATAGGTCTCGAATCAAGCACTGTGGAGACTCTACAGTTGAGATTTTTAAACAAAACTATAAAAAGGTAACTAGAAGTTATGCACCTCATTTTCTCTCTCATTTCTGTTGGACATTTAGAAAAAAAGAAAGAAAAAAACTTGGCTTTCCGTTGATCTAAAATGTTATGCTGGAGAAGATTTTGGATATTTGCTCCTACAGATAAAAACAATAAATATAGCCCAAATGTAAGCAATTTATTTAGAGATATTACCAAACTCCATTGTCAAAACTGTATGAAATAAATAAAAATAGTATGATTTCTCACTTGTTTCTGAAGTCTAGAAAGGTTGGCTAAATTGATCTGGTAGCGCAGTGGTTAAAGCACTCAGCTGCTAAACAAATGGTCAGCAGTTGGAATCCACCAGCTGCTCCAAGGAAGAAATAGGTATCAATCTGCTTCCATTATATTTACGGCCTTGGAAACTCTATAGCACAGTTCTATTTGGTCCTACATGATTTTCACATGACAGAGTAGACTCCAAGGCAATAGGTTTGGTTTTTGATTTGGTTAGTAACTGGCAAAGCCGTATCTGAATCAATAAAAAATATTTATTCTGTTTGAGACCAAGTTTCCACTAATGCTATGCTTTACGTTGCTGGAGAAGATTACTAAGCTTTGTAATTCATAACAGAGTTCTTCTTTCTAGAAGCCTGAAGGTTGTTGACAATGGAAAGTTTTTTTAGGGTGACTAACGCTGTCTATGAATAAACTAGATCCTCAGCTCTTCATCTGAAGGCCTGAAGTCTTTGCCAAAACTGCTAAACACTGAAACAGTGACCTGGAAATCATGACTCTGTGTGTGTGTGTGTGTGTGTGTGTGTGTGTGTGTGTGTGTGTGTGTGTGTGTGTGTGTGTGTGTGTGTGTGTGTGTGTGTGTGTGTGTGTGCGTGTGAGACAGAGACAGAGACAGAGAAAAAGAGAGAAACAAATGGAGAGAAAAGACAGGTGAGGCAAAGAAATGAATGGAGGAAGAGGGGAGAGAGGAGAGGAGGAGAAGAGAAGATGAGGAGAGAGGAGGAAGGACAGAGACTCCTCTGAAGGCTTTGGAGGCAGCCTAAGGGAGCCACAGTGGACGGATAGGATACCTCATGATGGAACACAATATCCATCTGACCAAGAGCACCAGTGCTAGACCTGCACGAAAAGAGAAGTGATCTCAATAATGAGACAAACCATTGAGGTTTGGTATTGTTTTTTATATCCATCTGTCTATCCTGACCAATCTAATAATGCAGACAGATGATCAGAAACAGAAGAGAATCTCTTTGGATGGAATGATCAGCAAAGATTTCTTCTGACCGCACAAAAGGTGTGTTGGCTGGGAATCAAGCCTGCATGGAAGGCAAGAATTCTACTGCTGAACTGCCAGTGAGCGCCTTTACTTCTGCAGAAATGAAGGAGTAGATGATGAGTGTAGTTAGTGATTTTAGGTTTTGTTGCAGGAATTTTCCCACCTTCCCAAGACCAAAATCTTATTCAGTAAAGTGCTTTTCCTTTAAGTTCTCAGATGATTTTTAAGTCAAGAAACCCTTCTTTTCAAATAAGATCTTTCATAAAATGCTGATATTTAAACAGATAACACTAGAGCTAGTGAAAAGAGGCGAGGATTCTTGCTGTCCTGCCTTCTTGGACTCTTTCTGACTACGTGGCCCTGAATCATGCCTGTGGGGTTCTCAAATGCTGAGGAACAGTGTTTGAACACCAGTATATCAGACCACATTCTAGTGTAACCTAATAGGCTTGCTCTAGCTCCTCCTGGGGGACCACAGTGCGCAATGGATTGTAGACAGCACAGTGGCAAGTCTAGAGTTGCAGAGGAAGCCAATCCAATTACACAGGAACGGACGACTCCGAAACAATCTCATCAACAGAAGCAACCTCTCAGAGTTACCCAGTCTAACTCTCCTCTACGTACCAGTTGCTTTGTAAAGCTAAAATTCTGTGGGTTTCTTTTTTATGAAAATGATCATTTCTAAACCAAGTTGTGATCTCCTCTAGCAGAGCTGGTCTAGAAATGATATATGCAAACAGAGTAGGGAGAGGAACAGTTTGATTTAGGCTGGCATCTTGTACCTTTGGAAATATTACTGTTACAGCCCTGTTGATATGCATAGATCATCTCAGTTAACCAAGTAGAATTTTATCTAGTGAGGAATTTTATCCTGTGAGGTAGGCAACACAGAGGAGGAAACCAAGACCAGGTCAGCAGGTACTTCAAGCAAAACTCAAGCCTCAGGTTCCCTCTGTTTATTCAACATAGATTTTCTGTCTCCATGAGAAAGAGAATTGTGTCATTACCATTGGTCTGTCTTCACAGCGATATTTCCCTTGCTAGCCTCGTACTTTTCCAGGACCTCAACTGTCTGGAAATATTCTCATTATAATAGGGAACAATCATGTACTACTGATGATCAAAACAATAACACAAAAGCAAGAAAAAGATAAAATTATGTCAATCCTACACTCTCAAGGAAAGGCATACTGTGTATACATGTTAATAGCTAAAAAGGAGAAGTTTTAACTTTTTAGGAAAAAAGCTTCTATTCCCTAAAATTTATGTGAGCCTTTTTTTATGAACCTTATTTTATTTAAAATTTATATGACTCTTCATTTATTTATTTATATCTATGTTCAGATTAACAAAAATAATAATTATAATAGTTGCCAATTATTGATTACCTACAATTCAGGAAAGTAGAAATTAACCTCCAAACCTTAAACCTTGCAACAACTCCTGAATCAAGCATTAATATTTTTGAACTATGGGTTCAGCAACTGAGACTCATCATATATTTGTCTTTTCCAGCACTCCCCAGCTGCTAAGCAGTGACTGTGGTATTCAAACGCAGTTCTTTTTTATTTCCAAATGTATGTGCCTTCCACTAAACCAAGTTGCCATATTTTTTTCCCCACTCAAAGAGAAACATCATGTTTTATAGATGCTTGAGCGGCTTATTTTCAAAACACATAGTAATATTTTCTGTTAAGCTAGTACGATATCAATGTATGATACATTTGTGAAAATTCTCTGATTAAAATACAGATTCCATCATGCTGTCAAGGCAACCCTGGATGACACAGTTAAGCACTTTACTAGCCAAAAGTTTAGTGGTTCAAATCCACCCTAGGGTTCTCTGAAATACAGACCTGGTAAGCTGCTTCCAACAGTTCACAGCCTTAAAATCCCTATGGAGCAGTTCCCTTCTACACACACGGGGTTGCCATGGGTAGGAATGGACTCCATGTCAACTAACAACGTCATAAGGTCAGAAATGCCAGGGTGATAACGAGAAGTCAAATGTGAAAGCTGGATAATGCTAGTTATTCCTACCCTTGCATTTGCTGATACACTGTTGTTATAAATCACTACCCACCACAACCAGCAACTCCCAATCTCTAGTAGCTTTTACTACCCTGAGTTCTTGATAGTGTTAGCGTGACTATTTTTAAGAAAATATTCTTGTCTCTGCCTCTAGAAAGTCCTCCACACTGTCACTGGTCCATAAATGTCTTTCTCAGGTTGATTCTGATTTGTTTTGTTAGTCCATCAGACACATTTGGTTTATTCTAGTGTCAATACTTCCTTTTCACTAAAATTTTGTTTCCTTTTTCTGGAGACCTTAGTTGAAAATTCCACCCATATAATTCACACTAAACCCTCCCAATAATTCTAGGATTAAATGTGTATGTAAAGGACCCATTTCAAGAAAACATGTTGGTAACTTCCTAGACTTGAAGTCCAAATTTGAGCAATCGAGCTGGACTCTCCTTGACAACAATCCTTTCGAGGGTACTGAGTTAGAGACTGTTTTTACATGCACTCAAGTGAGTGGTTTTGCAAATGTCAAAGGTAGCTTTCTAATGACAGTTGGGCTCCTTTGAAAATCTGGTGAATACTAGGATTCCTTTCCCCAGAAAAATGCTCATGTACCAAAATTGTTAGCAATGCTTTCAAGGGATTCCCAGGACCACTGAGGTTTCTAATGTCAGGTTAAAATCTCCTGCTTTCAGACGAGCAAAGCTAAAACAGAACAATCCACCCCCTTCCATTTTCTATGCTGATATCAAGCCAAGGAATTAGAATTTTTAAAGAATTGACCTATGAATGTGTAGTTTATATAGCATGATGTTACAAAGCAGAAACATAGGCATGGCTGTACTTATCATAATAGCCACAATGAGGGTCTGCTTATACACCCTTCTATGCTGGAAGCTTACAAACCAATTCAAAGGGCAACGTCTATCTCAGGGAGGTTCTGTGGCATGTCTAAAGTCAGTTCACTCATTCAGTCATTTGACGTATCAGTTGACAACCGATGCTTATTAAGTACCTGTACACCTGGTCTTAGGCAAGATACTGTGGCTTCAAAGATGAATAAGAAACAGCTCCTGAATAAACTCTGCTGCCAAATCCTTCCCTCCTCCACTCTTTTCTCCCACCCTTACTCCTCTCTCCTACAATGCAAACTGAAAAAACAAACTTGTCAAACTCATGGCAAATGAACCAAGGGCATTCTTGAAAGAAACATTATTTCACAGAAGAGTAAAAGCAAGGAGGATTTACTTTTCCCCATAATCCATTGCGCCTAGCAATATGCCATGTAGTTGGAATTGAGTTGGACATGTAGAGTGGGAGGTGTATGTAGAAGTTAGGGGGGACAATAGCCCCTATAAGCTTCGATGTCTTGATGAGATAAAAGCAGTTAACTTACCTCATTACAATGACATACACATCTGATCATATTTGGTGACTGTATTGGGGTAACTTATTCTTCAGTAATAGTAGCAACAGCAAATATTCTGTGATTTATGGGACACGCACCGTGTAGATGACTGCTAAACAAATGGTTTAAGTGAATCTAATTTGTTGTTTACGACAACCCTGAGTGAATTTTTCTAAATATTTCTGAACATACAAATAAAGAAACTGAAGCTGAGAGAATTTAAGCAGATTTGTCAAGACAGTAAGACAGTAGTGATACAAGTCTTAGAATAGGGACTCAAATCCAGAACAGTCTGATTCCACAGTGAAGCCTCAATCAGTACAGTATAGCATTCTTTACCCTGAGGAAAGAGCAGAGGGAATAAGACACCTAGCATACACATATACACATGTTTTTGGTAATTAAACACTGAGCAAGGAAGAAGAAAGACTAGACACACTGTACAGTTGTCAGGCATCCTGGGCGGTTTCAACAGTCAGTGTGCTGGAGGTTGGAGGCCAACCAGAGACCCCTCAGAGGGCAAGCCTAGTGACCTTCTTCTGAAAACCCAGCCACTGAAAGCTCTTTGGAATACAGTTCTACTCTGACACACAAGGTCACCATAAGTTGGAGTTCGTGAAAACTGGTTTGTGTTTCTTCAATACTATACAGTGCTTACGTGTACTTATACGTGTTTGTGTGTGTGTAAGAAGGTGTGTGAGTGTATATGAATGCATGTATGTGTGTGTGTGTTGGGGGGACAGGAGGAAGAGTACAGAAGAGGGAGGGGGCGATCATGACGGTCTAAATGTTGGTAACAAATGCATCTGGAGGTAGTTTATGGTGAGTGAAGTCATAGACAAGTGACATAAAAGAGCACAGAGATGCGACTATACCTACACTTTATCAATCTCATAATTGTGAGAGACACCAAGGATAAAAGCTGTAAACATACTAATATCCATGAGAAAGGCCGTCTTGATATACCACTGAAGTATTTTTTGAAATATGAAATCAAAGCCATTCCACCCATAATGTCAGAACTTCAGGAGACAAATCATGATTATATCTTAAAGATATAACCTCCAAAAGAAAGTTCTTTCCAACCCTCCTTTGGAACACAAATACACACATCAGCACAGAAACCATTTCCCTTTCCATTGGATAGAAGGCAATCCTTCCTGTGTATCATTTTGAACAACACTATCCATGGATAACATTTAAGAACAGGGAAGAAAGTCTTCTGCCTAAGAAACGATTCAGAAATACTGGAATACTGGAGGATACTGTGCTCACGACTAGATTTGAAGGTACAAAGAGAAGATATTTTGCCCGAGGAAGCAAGTTGTTGTATGACTTGACAACTATTTATTGCCAGTGGGTTCTGACGATCTAATAGAACGAGGGCTTCAGTTCATTCTGACCTTTTTCACTCCATCTCCCACCTCCGAACCCCAGCAACCCTTGGGGAAAGGCTTAATTCCATACACGCCATTCTAACTTCATAGTATGTTCCTTTATCCATGGCCTAAATCTGAGGTCATAAATTACTGATGGCCCCTCTGTATTCTTACTCCCTCCTCAATACCGTTGAGCATATCACATTACTGCAGAAACTAAGGAACTACAGGGAAGCTGGGGAAACTTTCATTTTAATGCCAGAGTCAAAACAAAGCTACTAATCCCTGGTAAGCTACTCTGGAGTGACAAGAGTAATGCAATTATTTCTTAGGGAATTCCTTAAGAAAGCACATAGCAAACATTTTCAAATGATAGTCTTACATCCTCTCTGGGAAAACTGAGGGGCTTCTCAGTGGTTAGGGCTCTTCGTTTGTCAGAGAGCTGGCATACGTTCAAGACAAAACCTTGGTTATTTCCCTTTCACATCCGAAAAAAATCTAGGTTGTAACACCTAATTAACATTCTTTGTCAATGTCTCTCTTCCATCCTAAGGGAAGCTCAAAGCTTCTCAACTCTGCTAAGCTCTGTTAAAGCCGAGTGTACCAAGTTGGAAAGTAACTCTTTGTTTGGATGTAATACGTAAGTTATTGCATGTTAAATAATGATCAAAATACTTGTTAAGGGCTACCTAGGGAATAATAAGTCACACCAACTGCATAGCTTTTAATCCTCAGTAATTATGTTATTTGCAATCAGTTGCCTTCCTCATTAGTCATATTATTATATTCTGTAGCTGGTTTCTATTACATAATTGTTTGTTTTCAATAAATATGGTTTAATAAGCAGTTACATTTATACTCCATACAATAACAGCCTTAATTAATCTAAGTTGATACTCATTTGAGAACTAAATTCAAAGTTCTGCCAACAGTCTGTAAGCATGATTCATGTCAAGATGAATAATAAAAGGTGTGCAATATTTTAGAAAGTACATACAATGACTCCATTTTACAGCAAAGTTATAAAGCAGTTTTTTTAAAAAAAATTAAGTTGTATGACATTTAGAGCAGGAAGATACATTTCCTAAGACTTTGTTAGAACATTCCTGAAACTTTCCTATGCAAGGTCTGACAAGTTTACAGACATAATTGTTCTAAGTGCTACATACATCATTCCTGAGTATCACTACGGTCACCTTTGACATACTCCCCTTGGGAAACTGTCCACCAACACCACACCTAGTACACCTTTCAAAATAATTTTGGGACTCTTTCTGAAATGGCCATTGTGCATGGTGGCATGGTGGTAAGTTCACAAACCTAATTGTATAGTTGTCTATAAGAGAGTTTTTAGCTAATAAACAAATAACTGTTTTGGATTACCCTACCTACTCACCTGATCTGGCCCCCAATGACATCCTTCTTTACCTGAAGATAAAAGGAATATTGAAAGAAAGACATTTTGATGACTTTCAGGACATCAAGGGTAATGTTGTGCCAGCTCTGATGGCCATTCCATAAAAAGAGTTCCAAAGTTGCTTTGAAAGGCAGACTAAGCCCTGACATCAGAGCATAGCTTCCTAAGGGGAGTACTTTGAAGGTGACCATAGTGATATTCAGCAATGAGACGTGTAGCACTTTTTCTAGGACGAGTTCGTGAACTTAATTGTCAGTCATCATATGCTGTTCAACAGAGATCTGACCCTAAAACAAAGACACTTTCACTTATTATTCTTAGTTTTTCTATGACCAAAGTGGACAAAGCTACTTTGTGATCACACAAACAGAGAATGACTTTCATCATATAATGGTTTGGGGCAGAATCAGTTAAACAGAGTTAGAGGTAAAATATCAGATTTCGATTAACATAAATGCTAATCAAAGGCAAAAGTACATTTTCAGTTTTCATTTCTCAAAACTATTAAACTGAATTGTCTGACTTGCAATGCAGATAAATTATAAAGCTCTTTTTCTGGTAAGGAGACTGACTTTGTCTCAGACAATCCTAGGAAATTAAAAACTAACCCTGAAAGAGTCAAAGACATTCAGAAAAATAGAAAGAAAATAAACTCAGTGTCTAATTTCCATTTTTCATCGGATAATCAACCCCCCCTTACTGCTGCACTCTGAAGAAGTTTAGGGCATTATGAGATGAGAAATGTCCTAGAATTACTAAAGCAAAAAGAAATGTCAGAGATATTCCCCTGGGGAAAACACTTGATGTTCATTTGATACATATCGTAGATATATTGACTTAGACCAATTATATGCAGCTGATGGCAAAGCTGGCCCACAGAAGACCTCGAAAGAAAGGGTCCACATGACCCAAGAACACATCCTGACCCGATGAAAGTTTGTGCAGGTGTGACAACATGCAAAGTCCTGGGTACACTGAGGTCTGGGACAGACTCAAGTACTTGGGCAGCTCCTTCAACTCTTGGAATCTCATTGTTAATAGTCGGCATTTCTTGAAATCCCTTGGTGCACGTGACTGTGACTTTTCAACACACATTTTTTTTAAAATCACTAGAACCCAACAAATAACTTTCAGTGATTTTTGTGGGGTCATGTTAAGGTCAGCATCGACAAAGGACCACCCGTGGAGCCAAACTGGCGTGTCTCTCTTTAATTTTCGTTGTCAAAAGCAGGACAAAGGAAGGATTTTAATGAAGTGTTTTTCAGTTGTCTTTTGTTTCATATTTTACACAGGAAAAAGGAAAATGTTTCTTTAGTTCAGGGCATCTGAATCATATTTCCAAGGGGACAGGCATTTTCAGGACAGTAAGTACTAAATTATAAATAACTTTCAATAAATTAAACTGTAGTCTGGCTTTTCTTTTCTTTTTTTTTATTCCTTGGAAGCATTTTGTCTGCAGAAGACTTAATTGTTCTTCAAGATAAAACGACAGTTGCTTCTAAAGTATATAAGGCAGTTGGGCATATGTCAGTTATGAAGCAGTGATGGAATAATGTGGTGCAACACACTTCAGCAAGAGGCTCCATTGAGCCAATGAATGCAAATGTATTCTAGCTTTCTGCCTCCTGTCAAGGAATCCAGCTTGCAAAACTGGACAAGCCTTCTACTAGTGGTTTTAAGACCAACGACAATCCTTGTGACAATCTAATGCTGTATCCTTTCACACATAGCGAAGGAGACAAACAAGGCAGTTAATCTGTTCATCACAGGCCAGGAAACAAACTGATGCCTCAGAAGTCTATTTCTTCCAGGTGAACATGTTTAGGCTCCACATACTTTAGTTAATCTTTCCGTTTTTCTGTTTTACTTTCCATCATAGATACAGCCCCTAGTTTCACAGAAAGAAGAGACCAAAGAATCCGACCATTGGCACCTTTCCAGTTCGACATAGTTCAATGAATGGAGATAGGTCATTTTCACAAAGAACAGAACTCTCATTTGATGACCATTCTCAGTTCTGGAAGAAGATGATTTAAGAAACTGTTTCCTCAAGAACTGGAAAGTCCTCATATGATCCTGCCTGAGATAAGAGCATTCTCAGAAAAAAAAAAAAAGATCAAGAACTCCAAAACAAACCCACTCCTTTCAAGTTGGTTCTGACTCATGGATGCCCTATAGGTCAGTGTAGAGTGGCCCCATAGAGTTTCCATGGAACCCCTGGCAGATTTGAACTGCCAACATTTTGGTTAGCAAATGTAGCACTTAACTATGCCACCAGAGTTTACAAAGACAGTAGTAATTAAAATAGTGAATAAAATTACTTATGTTGACATTTCAAGCATCAGGGTAGAATATTTTTAGACTAGGGACCTTTCTCTTACTCTCTCAATTTTCTCAATACCTACCATCTAAACAGTGATGTGCCTGTAAAACCAGCCATGATTAGCAGCCTCTAGAACTAAAGAAAAAAAAATGGAACTTATTCTTCCCTTCCCTTCTGCAACTTAGCCAAATTACTTCTATGTATTGTTTCAGAGTATGTTTACAACCAGTTTTTCCCAACTCCACCCTCATTTTCCTTTCATCCCTATAGCTCAGACCAGTAACAGTGACAGTGTTTTTTATGTTGAAATAAAAAATGCTTTTACACGTAAACAAATCTCCTTACTGAGGAAGAAGGATTAGAAACATGAAGAAGGAAGCATACAAAATCAAAGAGGTATGGCCAATTAAGTTGCCAACAATATTTAAAAATATGCATATAAATAGAAGGAATACAGAAAAAGTCATTATCTCATGTATTTCAGTAATCTTGTATTATAAGTATTCTTAGGTATCCTTGGCCCATCCTATGGGGGTAACTAGAGAGAAGAAGTGTGCTTGATTCATCTTACCTCCAGCAACATGCACACTCCAAGACTGGAAACTTTATAACCATTTGATGAATGCATGGATGGAAGGGTGAATAGAATGGAAACTAACATGAAAGAAGATGGTGGAAGAAGGCAGAAGAGTTAAAATGGAAAAGGAAAAAGAGACTAAGACAAAAATTCCAGTGTTCCCAGCATGAACAGGCCTGCTTTCCTTGAGAGCTGTAGTCAATTACTTGACACCTGGTCATGTGCAGTTTGCGCAGGCAGTGCTGTTTCTCATTTCTACTCTTAGTGCCCTCCCTGTCCTTTCAAACAAATAGAGTTTGTAAAACTGTGTTACTGCACAGAGCCCCGGGCAAATGGTCAACTGTCCTCTGGGGACCAGCAGACCTGATTCTCATTTTAAATGTGTACTTCTTTTATGGCCCTAGGTTACTGTAATCAGAGAATACATACTGAACTTAAATCTGCTCAGACATATCCAAAAATGTCTGCACTAGAGAATGCAGATTTTTCAAGCTGAACTTTTCAAGTCAATAATTTTATAAGATTACAGTGAGGTATACCAGTGGGGTTCTCATTGGCCAAGTCTTCCCTACCTTCCTCAGCTAGATGAATCTCTCTCTCCTTTCAATGGCAGTAGCACTTCCTCTACATTCTTTTACAGTTATGCTACTACCTACTTGATATTATTGTTATTCATGTGTCTGTCTAACTGCCCCGATACAGGAAAATCTACTTTAGGGTGCTGTCCCCCATGAATTCTTCACAGCGCCTTGTTCCCTTGCCCCTTGGCCATAGAGTCAGACCTGACTGCGCAACAACATCTTGGTTTGGTCACAGTTTGACCGTAGACAGCCTCATAAGTTCTTCTGTTTGCTTGTCTCTAAAACAGCTAAATAAATCTATTCCAGTTACGTTGTTGTTAGATGCCATCGAGTTGGTTCTGACTCATAGCAAACCTATGCACAACAGAACACTGCCTGGTTCTGCACCATGCCAGAATCTGATGCTTAAGCCCATTGTTATGGCTTCTGTGCCAATCCATCTTATTGAGAGTCTTCCTCTTTTTCATTAATCCTCTACTTTATCAGCCATGCTGTCCTTCTCCAGGGATTGATCCCTTCTGACAACATGTTGAAGGTACGTAAGGTGAAGTTTCGCCATCCTTGCTTCTAAGGGGCGCTCTGCTTGTACTTCTTCTGGAGATCTGTTTGTTCTTTTGGCAGTCCATGGTACATTCAATATTCTTCTCCAACATCATAATTCAAGGACATTAATTCTTCTTCTGTTTTATTAATTGTTCAGTTTTCTCACGCATATGATACAATTAAAAATATCATGGCTTGGGTCAAGTGAAATTTTCTCTAAAAGATGACATCTTTACTTATGAGCATTCAAATTATAGATCAGTTAAATTATTGGCTGAAAGAATCCCCATGAGTCCACAAATGGGGAAAAGATAGTCTCTTTAATAAACAATGTTGACATAATTGGATATCCACCTACAAAAAAAATGAAACAAGACTCTTGTTTCATACCATGAACCAGAAATTAACTCAAAATTGATCAAATACCTAAATATAAAATCTAAAACAATAAAGGTCATGGAACAAAAATTAGGGACAATGCTGGGAGCCCTAATACATAACATAAACAGGCTACAGAATATTACAAACAATAAACAAATACCAGAAGAGAAAATAGGTAATTGGGAACTCATAAAAATTAAATAATTATGCTCATCCAAAAAGTACATTAAAAGTAAAAATACAACCTACAGACTGGGGGGAAAATAATTGATTACCAGGAATCCTATCAGTATCTAATCTCCATAATCTATAAAGTACAGCAAAACCTTAACAAGAAAAAGACAAGTAATCCAATTCAAAACCGGTCAGAGTATATAAACAAGCACTTCACCAAAGAAGACATCCAGGAGGTTAACAGATACATGAAGAAATGCCCATGATCATTAACCACTGGAGAAATCCAAGTCTAAACTCCAAAGAGATACCATCTCATCCCAAGAAGGCTGGCATTATTCCAAATAATAATAATAAATTCTAGAGAGGTTGTGGAGAGACTGGAACTCTTCTATACTGTTGAGAGCAATGGGTACAACCACTCTGCAAATCGATTTGGCCCTTTATAAAAAAAGCTAGAAATAGAAACACCATATGATCTAGCAATCTCAGAGAGAAATATGGGTAGTCACATGAATAGATATAGGCACAACGATGTTTATTGCAGCACTGTCCATGATAGCAAAAACATGAAAGCAATCTAGGTATCTCTCAAGAGATGAACGGATAAACTATGGGGTATTCACAGAATGGACTACAATGCAATGATAAAAAACAATGATCATAGGAAACATTTCATAACACATAGTCATCTAGATGGTGTTATGCTAAGTGAAATTACACAGCCACAAAAGGACAAATATTGTATGAGATCATGTTATCAGGACTCAAGAAAAGGTTTAAACACAGAGAAAATAATCTTCGATGGCTGCAGGGGTAGAGAGGGAGAAAAGAGGTATCGATAGACAGTAGCTAGGAGTTGGGTTACGTGAAGAGAGTGACTGCACACACTAGAAGAGAGGTTAGCACGGCCGGACTACACCAAAAGCTAAGAGGTTTCCAAAATACAACCCAACACTTTGAAGGACAGAATAGGAGGAGCAGGGGTCTGGGGACCATGGTCTTAGGGGACGTCTAGCTCATTTGGCATAACAAAGAATTTTTCTAAGAAAATGTTTTGCATTCTGCTGTGGTGAGTGTCGTCTGGGGTCTTAAAAGCTAGCAAGTGGTCATAAAAGTAGCATCAATTGGTCCCAATCCATCTGAAGCAGAGAAGAATAAAGGATATCTAAGACATGAAAAAAAAACATGATTCCAGAAGACAGACAGCACATATTATCTGCAGACTTCATCAGCATGAGATTAGAAGAACTGGATGGTGCCCAGCTACCACCAGCGACCACCCTGACAGGGAACACGAGGTAAAGTCCCTGCAGTAGCAGGAGAAAAATGGGTGTTTAGAACTAGAACTCTGTTTAAGCAGATCTGATAGTCCAACATCGTGAAGGGTCCCTTAGGAACACGGCCCCCAGACTCTCTTTAGCCCAGAGCTAAAACCAGGACTGAAGCCAATTCTTCAGACAAAGTTGGTACTGAACTACAAGACATATTGTGATGCTGGAGAAAAAGGTACTTTTGGGCTTAAATATGAGCATGTGGCTCACTGAACAGCTTCTGTCCAGAGGGTGGAGGGGACAGGAGCTGGTTGAATGGATGCATGAAATACTGAGTAAAAAGCAGCAAAGTGCTGTTACCCGGTACAGAAAGCAGCTAGAGTTGCATAGCAGCGTGGGGATGGGGTATATGGCAAATTGACTTGGATTGTAAACTTTCACTTACAGAACACACAAAAACAATTTTTAAATACACATTTTGTATTTTTAGCTCTTTATTAAAAAAGAAGAATAGCGAACTCTCATTGGATGCTCACTGTACATCAGGAAGGATGCTAAGCCATTGAGTGGCATGTTTCCATTTTTCACCCTCACTGGAATCCTTCTGGAATCCCTGGGTGGCACAAGTGGTTAACCACTCAATTACTGCTACTAACCAAAAGGTTTACTATTCTAACTTACCCAAAGAATATGTACGGTCTCAGAAAAAAAGCCTGGGGATTTGATTCCAAAAGGTCACAGCCATGAGAAGAACCCTGCTTAATAACACACAGGGTCACCATGCATCAGAGCTGATTCAGTAGCAAGCAGTTTGGATGTTTTTCCTTGTTTGTTTGGATCCTTTTCCACTGGTAGTGCCCTCTTTACAATTGAGGAAGTTGAGGTGTAGAGAGAGAGAAACAAAGTAACTTGGCCCAAGATGACCCTGCTAGAGAACTGGCCAAAACTGTATTTGGCCATTTGGTTCCAAATTCCATGCTCAGCCACCATTGAACACCTGACCAGTCCATCGGGCCCTATTCTAAGAAACAGTTCTTAGAAAGATCACAGGCACAGCTTAAATACTGAAGGGCTGGCTACTAAATTCCAAAAAAGTAAAAAATTCCTCACAAAAGGAAGCAAGTTTATTAAAGGTCTTAAAAGTACCTCCTTCTTCCCCACAAAAGTGCCATAGTCCTTGGAGAAAGAGTGACAGTCATTCAGGCTTAAACCCAGGATGACCTGGAAGCGCAGAGAGACAGCAGAGCCCTGGGATACCCAAATGCCTATTGTGCTATAAATTTGTCCTTTGGGAAGTTTGCTTCTTTTGTTTGTTTGCTTTTTGAACAGGAAAAGGTACAAAGCTTCTGCTCCTACTGGAATAGATCTTTCATAACTCAATATACAAGATTTATTTTTCATAAGGTACTTACTTTTTTTTTTCCAGGGAGATTATTTTTCAGCATTTCCTCGTAAGTAATTTTCTTAAGGAAAAAATGTAATTAAGTATTCAAGGCCTTGAGCTATTTTGTAAAAAGAATGTATGCTTAAGTGAGGGTAGTCTGCATTTAGGATCACAGTTACCACTGAAACACAACAGGTATGTATTATTACCCAATCTTTCATGCTCTAACGTGTCTTCTTGCTTAATTAGAGCAATAAGTCGTAGGATTCGCTGGGGTTTTTTTCCTGACTGACGTCACCCTTCACTCTTGAGTCAAGCTAGTTACAAAGAAATCCTCAAAACAACAATGGAATCATCATTCATGTGCACAGATTTATCCTCAGGTGTTACTTAGGAAATTTGCAGCTCTGAGAATCTTCTTTGTACTGAACATGCCGTGTGGCTGTCATTTAGTTCTTGACCTTTATTCAAAGATTTGGGTGAATAAATTACTGACGTGCAGGGACATTTTGAGGCGGTGCAAATTTGTTTCAATAGCACGTGATGTGGTGTTTTCAGTGTGCTATGACTCTCCTCTCTGCCTCTGTTCTCATTCTTGGAAATGCTAGAACTTCTGGCCTTTTTAGTGACACAACTGGATCTTTTTTTTTTTTTGGAAACCTTATATTGTGTTTTAGATGAAAGTTTACACAGCCAATTAGCTTTCCATTCAACAATTCATACACAAATTGTTCTGGGACGTTGGTTGCCATCCCTGTGATATGTCAGCGCTCTCCTTGTTCCTGCTCTGCCCTCCCTGCTTCCATCTTTCTACCTTCCCTGCCCCTCCCCGACTCCTAGCTTCCCTTTTGGGTGAGTATCATCCATTTGGCTCCCTATAGGTGATCATTTTAACAAGCACATTCCTCACGGATGGTGGTGTTTCTTTTATAGGTCAAACTGTTATTTGGCTTCAGTTTCGGGTTAAAAGGGTGTCTTAGGATAGTAGTCTTGAGTTTTCCTCCAGTCTTTAGCAGCCTAGTAGGTCTGCTTATTTTTATGAATGTGAATTTTGTCCTACATTTTTCTCCCATTCTAACCAACACTTTCTTCTGTGTCCCTAATCAGGACAATTGATGTTGGTAGTTGGGCACCATCTAGTTCTTTTGGTCTCAGGATAGAAAAGAGGCCATGATTCATGTGGGCCATTAGTCCTGCAGACCAGCTGCTTCCTTGAGTCTTTGGTTTCCTTAACTGTCCTTTGCTGTAGATGGGAAGAGACCAGTAGTTGTACCAGGATTGAATATTTCTCTTAAAACACTTTTTTAGGTTCTGTGAAGGCAATCTGAACACCAGAGTATGAAGTGTTGCTTTGTAGACACTTGAGGAGCAAAAGGCTTTATTCCCTGTTAAAGGCCTTCTGGCCACTGATGAAGGTCTTTGTAAAGCACAGTTTATGCTCAACTGCTGAGCCAAAGGTTGGCAGATAAAACTCAACCAGTGCAGGTATGGAAAAAGGTCTGAAAATCTGTTTTGGTAAAAATTACAGCCAAAAACCCCCATAGAGCTCAGTTCTATTCTATAACATATGACATTACCATGAGTCAGAATAGAATTGACAATAATGGCTTTGGTTTTGGTGGTTGGGCACCAGTGAAGGCATTGTGTGAGCACCTGGGATTTGGAGGTCCTTCAGAAAATTTCTAAAAGACATTACACAGTCTGCTTAGTGAGAGGAGCCTATCAGTGACAGCATGAATACCATCAAAGGAAAAGTTAGGTCAAAATAAATTTAACAATAACTTAGAATTTTTGAGTGTTTACTACTTTGCCATCTGCTGTTCTAAGGGCCCAACTTGTGTCACTTTGTTTAAACTCAGCAATAACACTTTGAAGGTAGGGCTACAGTTACTTTCTTCTTACAAGTGGTTAAGTAATCTGCCAAGGTTACACACAAGTAGTAAGTAGCAAAAGTAGGATTCACAATTAAATGTACATGTTATCTCAGAAGTACTAGCTGTTTGAACCTTCCCATTGACATCTGAACTAATTGAGGGATAAAAGAAATATACGAAGTCTAATAAGACGTAAACTCTGTTATTGCCTCTTCTTTTTCTTTTTCTTGGATATTTTTGAATTTAGAAACAAATTCTTTTTCTTACCCCTTCAATGTCCTAGAATGCCTGGGATACAATTTATTAAAGTGACTAACATTTTGCTTTTATAAAGGTTAGAAAATGTCCAGGAGCCATGGTGACACAGTGGTTAAAATGCTTGGCTTGTAACTGAGAGATCAGCAGTTGAAACTCTCCATGGAAGAAAGATGTGACAGCCTGTTCACATTAAGATTACAACCTTGGACATCCCATGGGTCAGTTTTACTCTATGTTATAGGGTTGCTGTGGGTTGGAATCAACTCAACAGCTATAGGTTAGAAGTTGTTCAATAGATAGGAAATGGTAATAGGTTATTTTGGTCCAGAATCTTCCTAGGGGAGGTGCAAAGTAATTGTCAGACAATATTTTATGGCTCTTCATAACATCAACATGACTAAAAGTGGGCAACAAGATCATTCTACCCATCTTGTTAAAGAAGATCATAAAAACTTGAGGGCTAGAAAGACACTCCTTGAGAGGCTGGCTGACTAGTTGATCAGTTTCTTTCAAAAGCGAAGATGCAATTAATAAGCAAGTGCAAAGTACAGCACTGGACTTGACTCCAGAAAGAGGGGGAAATATGAAAAAAGGTAGAATGGCAGGAAAACAGAGGAAGGGTTAGAGAGAAGAAAGGAAGAAGAGGGAAAGAAATTCTGTTTTGCTTTTCATTCTTCCCCTTATGAAAATAATTCTAAATAAATCTTTCATTAACCTTCAAATTCTGTTGTGATACTGTAGATTTTATGTTTGTCTCTGGCCTATTTTAAGAAAGACAGACAGAAAATAGAAAACAATAAATGTTATTAGCCTTTAATCTTGAAAGGCCACTTCGGATTCTCTAGAACCTTGCTTATTGGTTAAGTAACCCGAGGCTTCCTTGAGAATCCTGTCCTGTTTACTAAATTTTTATTCAGTCTTTCACGCCAGTATTATAATCATCTCCTTCACATAGTGATTGTTCCCTTTTGTGTGCATTTGCAGAATTGACCCAATTTATATCCCACGTATAGAGTGAGGCAGAGCAAATGGCAAAGTGTCTCCTTTATAAGGAGACAGAATGAAATTTGAAAATCAAAAATTGGTTTGTGCTCTTTTGTCTGATTCCTGAAAGTCAGCGCTCTTCTTTCTATTTATATTCTCTTCCTGGAAACCTTCTCTCAAGGGTTCAGTTTTAAAACACTATTTTTATCCGTTGAGGATGAGCTAAACATGAGACTGATCGGGAGATCTCATATAGGCCATCTAGTCTCAGAGAAACTTGCATTCTACCAAAAGGGAGTCACCTCCTGTTCGTTCCCCACAGTCACAGTTGACACCTGTGGGACATGATTATTACTTTCACCTTCTTCCACTCTTGAGGGTATCCCAAATTAGATGACAAATTTCATGGCTCCCTGGAACTTAAAGTGAAGGTCTGCATAGAAAAAGCACATTCTATATTGTAGTAGAGAAAATGGACACTGTCTCAGTCATCTAATGCTACTATAACAGAAATATCACAAAAGAAGTTTATTATCTCACAGTCCAGTAGGCTAGAACTCCAAATTTCAGGTGTCAACTCCAGGGGAGCTGACTTTGTGTCGGTTTTTGTGATTCTTTGGTCTTTCTACAGTCTGGGAATACCTCAGGGCAGGAAGCTCAGGTTCAAAGGATTTACCCCACTCCAAGCACTGCTTTCTTGATGGTATGTGATATCCCTGTCTATCTGCACACATCTCTTTTATACCACAAAAAAGGTTGGCTTAAGACACTGTCTAATCTTGCAGATCTTCCCAATACGTTGTTCTTAGGTGCTGTCAAGTTGGTTCCAACTCATAGTAACCCTATGGACAAAAGAATGAAACAATGCCTACTTCCTCCTTTTCTCTGACCCTCTTTTTCACCAAGCATGATGTCCTTCTCCAGGGACTGATCCTTCCTGACAACATGTCCAAAGTCTGTAAGACACAGTCTTGCCATCTTTGCTTCCAAGGAGCACTCTGGTTGGACTTCTTCCAGAACAGATCTGCTGTTTCTTTTGGAGGTCTGTCATACATTCAGTATTCTTCTCCAACACCGCAATTCAAAGGAGTCAATTCTTTTTCTGTTTTCTTTGTTCATGGTCCAGCTTGCACATGCGTATGATGCAATTGAAAACACCATGGCTTGGGTCGGGTGCATTTTAGTCTTCAAAGTGACATCTTTACTTTTGAGTATTTTGAAGAGGTCCTTTGCAGCAGATTTTCCCAGTGCAATGTGTCTTTTGATTTCTTGAATGCTGCTTCCATGGGTGTTGATTGTGGACTCAAGTAAAATGAAAGCTTTGACAATCTCAATCTTCTCTCCATTTATGACAATGTTGCTTACTGGTCCAGTTGTGAGGATTTTAGTTTTCCTGAAGTTGAGTTACAATCCATACTGAAGGCTGTGGTCCTTGATCTTCATCAGTAACTGTCTCAAATGTTCTTCACTTCCAGCAAGTAAGGTGATGTCGTCTGTGTAACACAAGTTGTTAATGATTTATCCTCCAATCCTGATGCCTTGTTATTCTTCATAGAATCCAGTTCTCGAACTATTTGCTTGACATACAGATTAAAAAGGTAAGGTGGAAGGATACAACCCTGACACATACCTTTCCTGACCTCAAATCATGCACTGTCTCCTTGTCTCCTTGTTCTGTTCACACAACTGCCTCTGGATCCATGTACAGATTCCTTAAGAGCACAATTAGGTGTTCTGGAATTCCCATTCTCCACAATGTTAGCCATAATTCAGTATGATCCACACAGTCAAATGCTTTTGCATAGTCAGTGAAACACAAGTAAATATCTTGCTAGTATTCTTTGCTTTCAGCCAAGATCCATCTGACATCAGCCATGATATCCCTGGTTCCACGTGTCCTTCTGAATCCAGCTTGAATTTCTGACAGTTCCTCATCAATATACTGTTGAAGTCACTTTTGCATGACCTTGAGCAAAATTTTACTTGCATGTGATATCAACAATATTGTTCAGTAATTTCCACATTCGGTTGGATCACCTTTTTTTGAATGGACGTAAATGTGGATATTCTCCAGTCAGTTGGCCAGGCAGCTGTCCTCCAAATTTCATGACATAGATGGGTGAGCACTTCCAGCACTACCTCTGCTTGTTGAAATATCTCAATTGCTATTCCATCAATTCCTGTAGCCTTGTTTTTTGCCAATGTCTTCAATGCAGCTGCGACTTCTTCCTTCAGTACCACTGGTTCCTGATCATATGCTACCTCTTCAAATGGCTGAACATTGACTAGTTCTTTCTGGTATAATGACTGTATATTCCTTCCATATTTTCTGATGCTCCCTGAGTCATTTGTTATTTTCCCTGTAGACTTCCCAATATAACTGCCACTAATCTATCTCATTACATCTTAGTGATGGGATTTACAACACAGAGAGAAATCTCATCAGATGACAATACTAAAAATCGTAACCTAGCCAAGTTGACACATATTTTTCATGGACACAATTCAATCCATGACAGGCACCTTGAACTCAGTACTAGTTATATAATCTTACACAAGTTATTACGTCTATGAACTTCAATGCCTATGTTTTCAACTGAAAAATATAATTATCTACTTGAAGTATTGCGTGTGAGAATCCAAAATGTCAAGGTCTATAAAAGTGCTTTATAAATCTTAAAGCTCTCTTAATTCTTGGCTATTGTTATTGCCATAATTCAACTCTCCATAAATTATGTGGAAGAAAGGACCAAGAAACTACAAAAACTGCAGGTCTGGAAAAATATGACTTCATAAGAAATAATGGATCTATCTTCAGACTGGAACAAGAGCAAAAACTTTGTTCAACTTTTAGGTTGCAAACTTAATCCCTCAGAACCTAACAAACATGAATAAACAGCAATTTGCTGAATGTTACACAGTCTATATTTTTTTATCTCAGACAATTTATATCTGCTACAAAAAGAGTGTGATATTTCTGTTTCACAGATTATGAAACTAAGGATGAGGAAAGTCAAGAGTTATTTTCAAGAACACATCTCTAGAAAGAAAGAGAATCCAGTATTCATCTTTGTCTCAGTATGTAACTGGAGCTCATCGGTTGAAACCATGTTTCAGTGATGTGATGAGATTTAATTTCTTGATTATCTCTGTGTTCAAAGACCTAAATTATTAGGACATTTCATCTAACACGAAATAATGAAATGACAGGGAAAGTGACTACAATGGGTGGTGATAGTGGGGGTAGTTGGCCTTGAATTGACCTCAACCTGTGGCAGCCTACATGTAGAAGAACAAAACAGTGCCTCATCCTGAACCATCTTCATGATCTTTGGTCTGCTTGGGTCCATCGTTGCAGCTATTGTGTATTGCCTTCAGAACAAGGGGGCTCATTTTCCAGCCAAATATCACGTAATTTTCTGTTGTGATCTACAGGACTTTCACTGACTAATTGCCACAAGTAGAAAGCCAGGCCTTTCTTCACAGTCTCTTAGTTTAGCAGCTCCACTGTAACTTGTCCATCAGAGGCGACCCTGCTTTTTGAACATCACGGCAACAAAGAAACCCTTATAATATGACAAGCTGCAAAGTCGGTAGTGGTAGGTATCTGTACTAGGTAATATTTTGACAATAGATTGAATTAATAATTATTAAGGTACTTGATGAAGGATGTAGTAGCAGACTGGAGCCCTGATGCAGCACTGGTTGAGAGTTCGGTTTCTAATTAAAATGCTGGCAGCTTGAATCCATAAGACACTCATTGGAAACACTATGGGGCAGTTCTGTTCTGTGCTATAGGACGCTTGTAAGTCAGATTTGACTCAGAGGCATTTGGTTAAAAACAGATCATTTTTTCTCATTTGCAACAAGGGTTTTAATGCTGTCGTGTATCTGCTATTGGCCGCAGAAGTTGATTTCACCAGTGCAAATGGAGTAATCCCATTTTCTTAGCTTAGCCTTAAAAAAACTGTATGAATTTTGTGTTTCTTCACTTGTTTAAACAGGTCAGCAGCTACTTGGCTTATCGGTTTTCTAAAGAGATTTATTGTTTGTCACAGTCCTACAGTGCAAACCATCCTGATCCTCTTTTTATCCCATTGGGGCTGTTAGCCATAAGTGAACCACAGCAATAAGTGTCGAACTTGCTTTATTTTGGTCAGCAGGTCAAACTTAAGCCAACTATTAACCTTGTTTTTTTAAAAAAGGCAAACAAACCAAAAAGATTTTAAGATCTGAAAACAGTCTCCTTTCCAAGCATATTAAAATTATTTATTTTGAACTCTAATTTTTGTTGTTATTTTATTTTGATTAGGAATTCTTTCTGCTCAAGAACAGAGCAGCAAATTTGGCTCGTTGTCCCAGAAAAGAGGAGAATTTCTGGCACTGAGTCATTGTGACAACATAATTTTCCAGCTCACGCTTACCCATTCTCTAGATGTGAGAAGCATTTATTTTTAAAGCAAATCTAGGTTCCTTAGACTGAGAGGTGGTCATACTACATTATAAACAATCAGTTTAAGGATTAGCCCAGTAAGTAAGTGGCTTACACAGAGTAAACTGACTATGTGGAAATATATGAGAATCTATAATTTATACTTAGTGATTTTTCTCCTGTTTGTGTCAAATTGACAGGATTCAAACAGTGGAAAAGACACGAGTATATGTTCCAGGGACTCAAACCATAAACTCTGCCGCGAGTGTTCCTAGATGTACTCTGCTTCCTTCCTCCCCAGAGCCACTGCACACATTCTGTTGATTTCACCTTGGAAATGATGCTTGGATTCTTCTTATCATCTTCATTTCCCCTGGCACTCTTTGCAGGCACTTAGAAAAGACTGTTGCAATTTACCAAAAAGTTTTCTTGAAACTACTCATGGTTTTCAAACTGTTTTTGGCTATAGGAACTCATTATTGAAGTATTGTGTGCAAAAGCTCAATATGAAAAACAAAAAGGAAACAATTTGTTTGAAGGCAGCCCAGGAGAACCTAGACCAAAGAATAGGTTGAAAACAAAAGCTCTGCTGCAATTGGTTTTCAAAACTAAGTGTGCATCATAATTACTTAAGAGGTACAAGACACACATTTCTTGACCACATCACAATGAGTTTGTTCAATACAGCTAGAATTAGCTTAAAATTTTTCTTTTTTAATAAGGAATGCTAGTTGATTCTGAAATATTTGGTACTATATCCATTTGGACATCATACATGAAGGAAGCAAGAAGTCCTTAAAAAGTCAGGAAAGGAAAAACCAAAATGACTGCCAGAAGCGACTCTGAAACCAACTCTTGAACATCAAGTAACTATGTCAAGTAAAACAAATGAAGTAAAAGAATTGAACAGAAGATTTCAAAGGGTAGCTTGAGAAGACAAAGTGTTATGATTAAACAATGCCAAGACTTAAAATTAGAAGACAAAATGAGAAGAACATGTTCTGCATTTCTCAAGATGAAGGAACCAGAGAAAAAATTCAAGCCTTGAGCTGCAATACTGAAAAAGTCTATGGGAAAAATACTGAATGACCCAAGAAGCATCAAAAGAAGATGGAAGGAATATACAGAGTAACTGCACCAAAAATAACTAGTCAATGTTCAGTTATTTCAGATGATCAAGAATTTATCACTTTGAAGAAAGAAGCTCAAGCTGCACTGGAGGCACTGGCAAAAAACGAGGCTTCAGAAATCGACAGAATATCAATCAAGATGCTTCAACAAACTGATAACGGTGCTGTCAGTGCTCACGTGTCTATGCCAAGCAATTTGGAAGACAGCTACCTGGCTAACCAGGTGGAAGAGATACATATTTATGCCTATTCCAAAAAAAAAAGATCCAACGGAATGTGGCTATTATCAAACAATATCACTAACATCACCAACAGTTCAAATTTTACTGAAGATCATTCAAAAACAGTTGCAGCAGTACGTCATTAGGGAACTGCCAGAAACTAAGCTGAATTCAGAAGAGGACTTGGAGCTTGGAGTATCACTGCTGATATCAGATGCATCTTGACTGAAAGTAGAGAATACTAGAAAACCATCTACCTGTTTTTTAACTGACTATTCAAAGGCATTCAACTATGCGGATCTATTTAAGTTATGGGTAATATTGCCAAGAGTGAGAATTCCAGAACACTTAATTGTGCCCATGAGGACTCTGTACATAGATCCAGAGGCAGTCATTCAAACAGAACAAGGGGAAACTGATTTGAAGTCAGGAAAGATGTTCATCAGGGTATTATCCATTCACCACACTGATTCAATCTGTATGCTGAACAAATAATCTGAGAAGCTGAATTGTATGAAAAAGACCTGGAGGAAGACTCATTATCACATAGTACAACTTTGCTTGATGAAAGTGAACAGGACTTGAAGCAGTTACTGAAACAAGTCAAGGAAACCCTGGTGGCATAGTGGTTAAGTGCTATGTCTGCTAACCAAGAGGTCGGCAGTTTGAAACTGCTAGGCGCTCCTTGGAAGCTCTACAGGGCAGTTCTACTCTGCCCTATAGGGTTGCTATGAATTGGAATCGACTCAGTGGCACTGGGTTTGGGATAGAAATCAAAGACTATTGTCTTCAGTATGGATTACATCTCAGCGTAAAGAGAAAAAAATAAAATGAAACCTCACAATTGGACCATAAAGCTATATCATGATAAATGGAGAGAAGGTTGAAATTGTCAAAGATTTCATCTTACTTGAGTTCACAAGCAAGATGGATCATTTTCCATGGATCCTCATGGAAGCAGCAGTCAAGAAATCAAAGGATGAATTGCAATGGACAAATCTGCTGCAAAATACCTCTTTAAAGTGTTAAGAAACAATGTCACATTGAGGACTAAGGTGCACCTGACTCAGATCATGGTATTTTCAACTGCTTTATGTGCATATTAAAGCTGGACATGAGTAAGGAAGCCTAAAGAAACAATGTCTTTGAATTGTGGTCTTTATGAAGAACATTGAAAACGCCACAGATTGCCAGAAGAATGAACAAATTAGTCTTAAAAAGAAGTACAACCAGAATACTCCTTAGAAGCAGCAAGATTGGGGAGACTTCATCTCATACACTTGCTGTGTTATTAGGAGGGATCTTCTATGGAGAAAGACATGATGCTTGGTAACACAGAGAGGGTCAGTGAAAAAGAGAAAGTCTTCCAACAAGGTGGACTGACACAGTGGCTGCAACAACGGGCTCCAGCATAAAAACAATTGCAAGGAGGGGGCAGGACTGGGTAGCGTCTCCTTCCGTTGTCCACAGTGTTGCCATGAGTCAGACTTGACTCAATGGAATCTAAGAACAATAATAACAATCCATTTTGCGAAAGGCTGTCAGTTTTATCCAACCTCTACATGAAGGTTTTGGTTTTGTCACTTTACTTACATAAACTCCATTGGCTTCCTGAATATTAACTAGTAGGATGTAAAGATCATTTCTTCAAAATCTGTCCACAACTAGCTTCTTAAACTCTCTTTCTCTGAACTGACTTAACTTTTTTTATTCTTCCTTGAGGACAACTTGTCCTTTCATAACTGTCTGTTCATGCCTCTATTTTTTCTTCCTAGAATCACTGTCCTCATGGGATAGTCCTATAGTTCTTTTAAGGCCCATTGCAAATATTGGCATCCTGGTAAATTCTGGCCCCTTTATTTCTAGAATTATTCACTTCTTTTTTGTGACATTCCATTTTTGGTAGACCTATATAGACTATCTACTCTCCAAAACTGCAGGATTCTTGAATCCAAATTATCCTCCTAGTCATCAGTATTTCCATGATGTTGCAGGAATTTGAGGACTCAGCAAGGGCTCAACAAACAGTTGCCAAAATAATTAAGTAAGATGTATATCATATGGCAGCAGAATTGGTAAAGAATTGGGCGTACAGTCAGAAGATAAGAGTCAAGTTACTCTTCTGCCATTTACTAGCTTTCTGACAACCAGAAAACAACTTTAAGACAGTTATTTGACATCTTAGGTGAGGTGAAAACATATTCCATGAAAATCAAAAAAGTTCAAAACTGGCCTACATAAAAAATATATATAAAATATAAATAGCTCTGCGTCTTGTAAAGAAGTTGACTCAGTAATGAAAAAACACCAAAAAGAGAAAAGCCTTCAAGTCAGAGTGGTTTTGCCAGTGGAAATAATACCAGCAACTTCTTAACTCATTTTGCATGGTCAACATTACCTTATTATAAAAATCTGAGTAAAATATTACAAGAAAACAAAACTGTACACCAATGGCATATACCCAAAAATTCTTAACAAAATCTCAGCAATATATGAAAAGGATAAAATATTTTCCTCAAATGACATTTATTTCACGAATGCAAAGGTAGTTGAACCCTCAAAAGTCAACCGATATAACATACATTAACAAAATAAAGGAAAATACACACTTTATGGCCCCATCCCTAACGTTAAACAGCTCTGCCTCTTATAAAATGTCACCAGCTGCTGGCTTGCTGCCGTGAAGCAAACGAAGGGTACAAAACATACCTGGAAGCCAACGGGAAAATCTCTCCTGCTTCCAGAATTCTACCCTAACAGAGCCTTTTCCAATCAGAGACTGTCTCAGTATTTTCTCTTTTTACTAGGTAAATGTATTCTCCTTTCTTGCATCTTTGGAAACTTGCTAAAATGGAAGTGGCCACAGATGCGTTCCCTGGTCCCAAGTTCAAATGAACAGCCTTCATTAATTTCCTCTTGGACTGTTGTCATTGGTACATTGAAGGACAGAACAATCTCCTGACTCTGAAAATGGGTCTGTCACACTGAATACCAAATCATAGAAAGTGCTTTCAAGGCTATTGTCCTTGTCACCAAAAGGGGTTCTAAAGTCAAAAAAGTTTCTGTGTCTAACTGACACTGTAGGTGTACCCCATATCTTAAAGAAGCATAGTAACCATCAGTATGTTGAAAGTTTGCATGAAGAAATCTTTTGTTTAACCCAGTATATTCCAAAATTCTTGCAATGTAGAATTCTGTTTTTCCCACATACTGATGGAATAAACTAATCACCAGCCTCTTCGTTTCTGGGTTCGGTCTGAAATATGCATCTAGAGGTTGCCTACTGGTCAGACAGAGTAATACAGGTGAAGAGAAAGGCAAGGACAAGTTTATGGACAAGGAGAGAAGAAAGCAAAAGAGAAAAAAAGAACGTTGGAAAAAATCAGACATCTGTAGCCTGCGTGGGAAGAAATAACATCTTGGAAGCAATTACAATCCAACATTAGAACTATTGAAATGACAATTATTTTAGTACAGCAGAACCCAAATCCTCTTCCCCAGTCTCTCTCCTGAACTAGTTTTTGGACTGCCAACTAAAAGTTGGGAGGTATGGACCCATCAGCCACTCCACAGGAGAAAGATATGGCAATCTGCTTCCATAACAGTTACAGGCTTGGAGACCCTACAGGCAGTTCTACTCTGTCCTAGAGGGTCACTATGAAGCAGAATTGACTTATCAGTGATGAGTTTGGCTTTTTTATTTTTTTAATTTTTCAGCCTGTGGGGCAAATTTCAAACTAGGGCTTTAAAGTTGTTTGACTTTGAAGAGCACTTAAGCCTGAAAAAGAAATAAATTGGTACATTGCAGTGTCAAGCTAAATAGATGATTTATTGACACACTTTCAGTACAACTCTAGGTTATTTTTTATGGCATATGTCCAAATGGAATAGCACCAAGGTATTTATATGGGCTCTAATTTCTACAGTGCTCCAATATCTGGGCATGAGGTATTTTATGGCACATAACCTTTCCCACTAAACTTGTGTTTGGTCATCCTTTCAGCTGAAAACCAGTGTCTAAAGGTTTGAGGAGATGAACTTGTACCAAACAGTATGTATGGCTGGAAATCAGCTAGACAATTTGCATTGTATTAATTTGGACAAATTGAACAGACCAAGGAGCTGCTATGCATTGAGGTGAACTGCAGTGAGAATCCTGCTCAGTTGTGCGGGTGTTCAAGGTCCTGCCCCCCCAAAATGAGCATGTCACTTTATTCACAGTCATTTCATGCTGTGCAGATTGTGTCCCATACAAGGCATCTGGACTAGAGGGCAACACAATCCCAGATCATACACTTCCCACCAAGGCATTTGCCCAAGAAGCTGCCTAACCTCAAATAAGTAACCTTTACCAAATTTGCAGAGCCCTAGTTGTACACAGGTTAAGAGCACAGGGGCTAACCAGAAGGTCAGCAGTTGAAATCCACCAGGCACTCCTTGGAAACCCTATGGGGCAATTCTACACTGTCCTTCACAGTCACTGTGAATCAGAACCCAGACAAAGGTACCTGACAACTAACTTTGCAAGAAGATACCACACAAACAAGAAGCAGCCCAGATTCTTTACACTCATGCATCAATTGAATCACTCAATTAATTAATCAACATTGATTGAGTGCAAGCCATTGTTCTAAACATTGTAGGGAAGAAAAAGATGAAACAATTATGAAAATTGTTCTTACTCTCAAACACTAAGGAAGGGAGGGAGGAAGAATGGGAGGGAAGAAGAGAGGGAGGGACGGAGGGAGGGAGGGAGGGAGGGAGGGAGGGAGGGAGGGAGGGAGGGAGGGAGGGAGGGAGGGAGGGAGGGAGGGAGGGAGGGAGGGAGGGAGGGAGGGAGGGAGGAACTACTAGCTGCTACCAAAACTCATCTTCGATTTTTCCCAAGTTAAACAAATAGTATCAATTTCCCAGTTTCCTCTGTAGTTAGTCATGGTTATGTAACTAGTTCTCACAGTAGCATGTGAGTTGCTGTGAGCTTTTTCACTCTTAAGAAGGTAGGCCTCCTCCGTGCAGCCCTCTTCTTCCACCAGCCAAGGGTAATTGACGGAGGGCTCAAGTAGATGGTAGAGCCATTTGATGGAAAGAGCTTTAATTCCTCAAAGACCACGTACATAAAGTGCTTTGCTGTTCAGAAGTAACCCCCTTGAGCCACAAGAAGAGCAGGATATATGAATCATAAAAACCAAATGAGGTGTTGTGAAGTAGCCCCCACCCATGGAAATTCCATGTGTATCAGAGAACAATGGTGCTCTAAAGGTTTTAAAGAACTGATTTTTGTGAATTTGGTTGCCAGGCCTTGTTCTAAGGTACCTTTGGGTGACTTTGAACTGCTAACCTTTTAGTTAGCAGCCAAGCACTTAACTGTTGGTACCATCCAGTCATACACACATGTGCACATGTGTGCATGCACACCCACACACACATATACATACACACACACACACACACACACACACAGAATGAGCACTGGTGATTGAGAGCTCAGCAGCTAATTAAAAGATCAGCAGTTCACAGCGGTTCAAATAGACTAGATACTCCATGGAAATGCTATGGGGAAGTTCTGCTCTGTCCTATAGGATTGCTGTGAGTAAGAAGGTTTCCATGTATATATCTCCCTGTCTTGCCTGTCAAAGCTGAGTTTCCCATCAGTAGAAGGCCTTGGGAAAAGGGTCATAGAAAAGGCAACTAGTATTTCTTAAGAAAATGTGCTTGGTACTTGCTAAATATATTGTATGTGTTTGAATATTTTAAAATATTTTAGAATTTAACTGGGAGCGGAGTCAAGATGGTGGACTAAACAAACATCTCCCTAAATCCCTCTGGAAACCAAGACCTTAACTGATAATTAAATGGAGCCTTCTGGACACCTAGTGAGGTCTAGGACATGGCATGAGGCTGTTAATTTGGACTTCATACCACTGAATGGAAAACTTCCTCTCTTTCGCTGACCCCCACTTCTGGTGACTGCTGGCTTTCACAGACCGAAGGTAACTCGTTTTTTAACTCTTTTTCCTCTGTCTCATCCAGCAGGCAGAGCTGGGATTTGATTAGCAGCTAATCTCAGCTGCACTACTGGTGTGATCGGCAGGAGAAATTGTTGTATTTTGAGAGCTTGGCTTTGGACTCTGTGCATCTCAGTACCTCTGGCCTCTCTATTGAGTAGCCTATGCTGAAGTAGGTGGGGAGTTTGTGCGGGATGCTATCTTGTTCCAAGGGGAGGCAGACATACCCCTATGGAGGCCTCTGTTGGACCTAATTCCTGGGCTTGGAAGCAGTGCCTGAGTGGAGGAAAGCATTTTTCCAGCAGAAAGGCAGTATTCTACACAGTGTGGCCTGTGGCTGGGGCCTGACAACATAGACCAGCAGAAAAGTAGCCTTTCTGTATTTTGAACTAGTTTATAACATCTGGGGTTGGATATAGAGGTGCTTACTTTGCCAGCTGGGAAGAGGGACCTGTACATCTGAAAAGCTGACTGACTTTGGAAGTTGTCAGACACCTTCTACCTTTTGTTTTAAGACAGCTTAGGGTTGCCATGAGTCGGATCTGACTAGACAGCACTTGGCTTGGCTAGAGAAACAACTGCGGTCCACGCTTAAAGCATCTCTCCCAGCCTCTATTGACTCACATGATGTCCAAAAAGCAACAAACACTGGATAAAAGTGTAAGAAAATAATCAGCCACGGCTTCAGAAGGCCCTAAAAAGAAAGCACCAAAGAACTTCCCAGATGAAGAAACTGTTCTGAAACTATTGGAAGGTGAATACAACAGGATTATATAGAGAGTCCTCCTAGACCTTACACAAAATGCAGCTGAGCAAAATGAAAAATTAAGCAAGCTGTTTGATCTGATGGAACACCAGTATTCTGAACTCCAACAGACCAAGAACAAAATCAAAGACATAGAAACTTCAATTCAAAGCCAAGATAACAGAACAGAACAAATAGAAAACAGACTTTCTGACTTGGAAGACAGAGCTACTGACTCCAGCATCTATAGGAGAAATCAGAAAAAAGAAACAAGAAAAATGAAGAAGCATTAAGAATCATTGGAACTGTATTAACAGAGGAACAATCTACAATTAATTGGAGTTCCTGAACAGGACAAGACACCTGAGAACACAGAGAGCATTGTGGCTGAGCTGCTGACAGAAAACTTCCAAGAAATTATGAAAGAATAGAATATAGATACCCAAGATGCATATTGAATGCCACTCAGTATAGATCTCAAAAGAAAGACTCCAAGACGTGCTATAATCAAGCTTAACAAAATAAAACATAAGCATAAACACTTAAAGGCAGCAAGACTCAAAGCAAAGCTGACATTCAGAGGCAAACTCTGTAGGCTTTCATTGGATTGCTTAATAGAAACAATGCTGGCATGGAGACAGTGGCATGACACATTCAAAGCCTTGAAGGAGAAGAACTTCCAACCAAGAATTATATATTCTGCAAAACTATCTTTCAAATATGAAAATGAAATGAAGACATTCACAGATAAATAGAAACTCAGAGACTTTGTAAAAACCAAACCAAAGCTACAAGAAATACTGAAAGAAGCTCTTGGCTTAGAAGAATAAAACCACTAACTTTATATTTTAGAAACAAATAGAGGACACATCACCCAGAAACCTACTCAGTTATGGAAGGCTCCAAACTCAACCAAAGCTACAATAGTGAAAGAAATGATCCAGTGATCATGTCATGAAAACTACGATATCATCATATTAAAAAGAGGGATGTACTACAGTTATTATAGTCCTTAAAGATGGAGAGGAAGTTAATAAGACTGGCAGTAATTAAAATTGGATTTATACATAGTTTATTAAGGGGAATCATACGGGCAGCCATAAAGCACAATAAAGATACAACATATCAGATTAAGAAAAGTAATATAGGAGTCTCAACAACCACAAAACTAACCCTGAAAATGTTGAAAAATCAACTCACAAAGAAGAATGTCCCAAAACAGATCAATAAGAACAGAGAAAACATAGACACCAAGATAGACATATCACAATGACACACTAAACACGTATCTGTCAATAATTACATTGAATGTGAATGGACTGAACATTCCATTAAAGAGATGTCAAGTGTCTTTGGATCTTGGATAAAAGACACAACCCATCCATATGTTGCCTACAAGAAACTCACCTTAGACTTAAAGATGTGAACAAACTGAAAATCAAAGGATGGAAGAATATATATCACACTTGGCTTTGGCAACAATACACAATGAAGGGCAGGTGCGACAATTCTAATCTCAGATAAAATAGATTTTAATGTAAAATCTACCATCGTGGACAAGGATGGACACTATTTATTGCTGAAAGGTTCAATACACAAGCAGGACTTAACAGTATTAAATATTTATGCACCTAATATTAGAGCACATAAATACATCAAAGAAAAACTGATTACACTAAAAAATGAGATACATCACTCCACAATAACAGTGGGAAACTTCAACACTCCACTCTCAATATTGGACAGATCATCTAGAAAAAAGCTCAATAAAGACACAGAAGACCTTACTGCCACAATTAACCAACTAGTCCTCATCGATATATACAGGATTTTCTATCCACCAGAGGACAACTACACCTTCTTCTCCAGTGCACATGGAATATTCTCCAGAATAGACCATGTGTTAGGACATAAAGCAATTCTCAACGAAATCCAAACCATTGAATTAATGCAAAGCATCTTCTCAGATTATAAAGCCAAAAAAGTCAAAATCAATGGCAGAAAAAAACATAGATAGAAACTGGAACTCTTGGAAACTGAACAACATCTTGCTCAAAAAGTCATGAGTCATAGAAGAAATGAAGGATGAAATAAAAAATTCATGGATTCCAATGAGAATAAAAATACTTCCTAGCAGAAACTATGGGATACAGCCAAAACAGTACTCAGAGGTCAGTTTATCTCCACAAATGCACATCTGGAAGGAAGAAAGAAACCAAACCAAAGAACTAACCCTACTGCTTGAACAAGAAGAGAAAGAACAACAGAGGAACCCCTCAGGCATGAGAACAAAACAGATCATAAAGGTTAGTGCAGAGCTAAATGAATTAGAGAACAGAAGAACAACTGAAAAAATTGAAAAGACCAAAAGCTGTTTTTTTTAAAAGATCAACCAAATTGACAAACCATTGGCTAAACTTACTAAAGAAAAACAGGGAAGGAAACAAATAACCCAAAGAAGAAATGAGAGGGGAGTTGTCACAACAGATCTAAGAGAAATCAAAAATATCATAACAGAATACTATGAAAGACTGTACTCCAACAAATTTGAAAACCTAGAGGAAATGGACAAATTCTTTGATTCATATCACCTACCAAAATTATGATAAGCTGAAGCAGAACAACTTAATAAACCCATCACAAAGGAAGAGATTGAAAAGTCATCCATAAACTACCAACCAAAAATAGCCCTGGCCCAGATAGCTTCACTGCAGAATTCTACCAAGCCTTTAGAGAAGAGTTATTGCCAATACTACTGAGACTATTTCACATAACAGAAAGAGATAGAATACTCCCAAATTCATTTTATGAAGCAAAAATCTTCAACAAAATTCTCGCCAATAGAATACAACAACATATCAAAAAATAATCCACCATGGTTAAAATCGATTCAACCAGGGGTGCAAGGCTGGTTCAACACCAGAAAAATAATTAATATGATCAACCACATAAATAATGCAAAAGACAAGAATAACCTGATTTTGTCTATTGATGCAGAAAAGACATTTGATAAAGTCTAACACACATTCATGCTAAAAACTCTCAGCAAAATTGGAAAAGACAGTAAATTCTTCAATGCATTAAGGGCCATTTATACAAAGCTAACTGCCTATGTCATCCTGAATGGAGACAGACTGAAACAATTTCCCATAAGAATGGGAACTAGACAAGGATGCCCACTCTCATCTCCCCTATTCAACATTATACTAGAAGTTCTAGCCAGAGCAATTAGACAAGACTAATAAATAAAGGACATCTGCACTGGCAAAGAAGAAGTAAAAATCTCCCTATTTGCAGATGATATGATTGTATACAAAGAGAATCCTAAAGCATCTATAATGAAACTACTCAAACTGATAAAAGAGTTCAGCAAAGTCTTGGGATACAAGATAAACATAAGTAAATCAGTAGGATTCCATTATACCAACAACGAGATTGTTGATGAAGAAATCAGCAAATCAATACCATTTACTATAACCCCTAGGAAGATAAAGTACCTAGGAATAAATCTAACCAGAGAAATAACAGATCTTTACAAAGAGAACTACAAGTCCTTCTTACAAGAAATGAATACAGACTTACATAAACAGAGAAACCTACTCTGCTCATGGATAGGAAGACTTAACCTTGGGAGGCCTCTCACTACCTGACTTTAGAACCTATTACACTGCCACAGTAGTCAAAACAGCCTGGTACTGGTACAAAATGAGACAGATAGATCAATGGAACAGAATTGAGACCCCAGAGATTACGCCATCCTCTTATGAACAGTTGATATTTGACAAAGGCCTGAAGACATTAAACTGGGGTAAAAACAATCTCTCCAACCAATGGGGCTGGCAAAATCAGATTCCACCTGCAATAAATTGAAATAAGACCCATATCTTACACCTTATACAAAAACCAACTCAAACTGCATCAAAGACCTAAATATCAAGTCTAAAATGAAAAGTTCATCCAAGGAAAAGTAAGAACAACAATGGAAGTTTTAATATGCAAAGTAGACAGACTTCAAATCTGTCAAACCAACCATAAACAACAGAAGAGAAAATAGATAAATGGGAACTACTAAGAATCCAATACTTTTGCTCATCCAAAGGCTTTATTAACAAAATTTAAAGGCCACCTACAGAATGGGAAAAAATATTTGGCAACTATATGCCAGACCAGTGCCTGATCTCCATAATACATAAGGTACTACAAAGTATCAATAAGAAAAAGATAAATCATCCAATTAAGTGATGGGCCACAGAGATGGACAGACAGTTCTCTAAAGAGGAGATCCAGGCAGCCAAAAACATATGTGGACACACTCACTGAACATTAGCTATTAAAAAATTCAAATCAAAACTACAGTGAGATACTGTCTTACCACAATGAGGTTGGTTGTGATCCAAAAAATGCAAAACAACAAATGCTGGAGAGGCTGTGGAGAAATTGGAACTCTCCTACACTGTTGGTGGGATTGCAAAATGGTGCAACTGCTATGGAAAGCAACCTGGTGCTTCCTTATAAAGCTGGATATAGATATACCATTTGAATCAGTAATTTCACTACTTAGAATATATCCTACAGTATAAAGGCCATTCACACCAACTGATACATGCACATAAATGTTTATCACAGCACAGTCGACAATAGCAAAAAGATGGCATCAACCCAGATCCTCAACAACAGAGGAATGGATAGGTAGACTGTGGTATATATGCTCAATGGAACACTATGCAATGATAAAGAATAATGATGATGTTAGGAAACCTCTCATAACCTGGTTTTAAGTGGAGGATTTTATGCTGAGTAAAGGTAGTCAGCAACAAAAGGACAAATATTGTACAAGACCCCTACAATAAGAACTTAAAAACAGACTCATGCATAGAAGAAAAGACTGACGGCTGCAAGAGTGCAAAGAGAGAGTGGGCGGGGGGGATGGTTTAGATTAGATAGGTGACAGAAATTTGGTTGGGTGAAATCTGTGACAGCACATATTAGAAAGAAGATCAATATTAATGGGATTTCAACATAACATGATTACTCCTCCCATCTTAATCCAATATTACAAGGACAGAGTAGCTGGGGTGGGGGGCTGGGGACCATGCTCTCAGGAGAGATGGAGGCCGAGGGGCACAGCTAGCATTTTGCTAAGACAACCTTCTGCACCCCATGTTGGTGAGTGGCATCTGGGGTCTTAAAAGCTGCCAAGCTGCCAAGCTGCTATCTGAGGGTACAGCAAATGGTCCCAACTCAGCAGGAGTGGATGACCACCACGGACCAAAACGACATGGAGGAAAGAAAACCCAGAAGACAGAGAGACCCACGTGAGTGGGTGACTATATCGACTTGTGACCAGAAGAACCAGATGGTGCCTGGCCACCACCAGTGATAGCCATGATGGAGCTCACAAAATTGAGTCTCAATGGCAACACAAGAATAAAAAGGCTGCACCCTGAGATCTCTACTAAAAGACTGCAACTGATGGTCCAGGGGACTCAGGGTTCCCCTGGGAGCATGGCCCCTGGCCCTGATGCTGCCCCTGTCCATAAATCATAATAGAGGTCAACTCTCAAACAGGAATCGATTGGACTTGGTGACACACAGTGACCATATCATGTGTGCACTTTATGGTTCTATGCATCTATAGGATGCTATCCTGCTGACCTGTTACTGGAGGCAAGTGAGTGGGTGGAGAGGAGGGGATAGGAGAATGTTGGGAGGATAAGACACACGTAGGGAGGGGAGAGGAAGAGTGTGCTGTCACCGGGCAGGGAGAGCAGTGGGAGCTGCATACAGGTGGGCATGCAAATTTATATGAGAATGTATTTTCATTCAATCATCATCATCATAATAAATTAATTTAAAAATATATATTTTAATAAGTTACTAGCACATTTCATACAACCAAATTTCTATCAACTATTTAATCTAAACCTTCCTCCCCTCACCCTCCATCCCTCCCCACCCTTGCAGCCATCAGTCTTTTCTTCTATGCATGAGTCTGTTTTTAAGTTCTTACCGTAGCGGTCTCGTACAATATTTGTCCTTTTGTTGCTGACTACTTTCACTCAGGAAGTAACTAAACTAAAGGTCTGACAAGTCTGTGAACTTACTTGTTCTAAGTGCTACATACCTCATCACTGAATAGCACTATGGTCACTTTCGAAGTATTCCCCCTGGTAAACTATTAACTGAAGCCAGCACCTAGTCCACTCTTCAAAGCCATTTTGAAACTCTTTTTCTGGAATGACCATCAAAACTGTCATCATATGGCTTTTGATGTCCTGAGTATCATCATGATGTCGTCCTTTGAATATTTCCTTCATCATCAGGTAAAGAAAAAAGTCATTGGGGGCTAGATCAGGGGAGTCTGGAGGGTATTCCAGTATATTTATTTATTTACTGGCTAAAAACCCCCTCACAGACAACTATACAATTAAGTTTGTGAACTTGCCACTGTGCCACAATGCACAATAGCCATTCCAGAACAACTTCCAAGATTGCTTCAAAAGTTGAACTAGGCACTGGCATCAGTGCAAAGCTTCCCAAGGGGACTACTTTGAAGGTGACTGTAGTGATATTCAGCAATGAGGTAATGTAGCACTTTTTCTAGGATGGATTTTTGAATTTAGTTGTCAGATCTAATATAAATATATGGAAACCCTGGTGGCATGGGGCAGTTTTACTCTGACCTCTAGGGTGGCTGTGAGTCGGAGATGACTTGAGGGCATTGGGTTTCTTTTTTGGTGGTGTATATATATATATGGATATATGTATGTGTGTATGTATACATATGTATATATACATGTGTATGTACACATACATGGAAACCCTGGTGGCATAGTAGTTATTCTATTATCCAAAAGGTAGTAGTTTGGCTACTATTCAAAATGTCAGCAGTTTGAACCCATCAAGTTCTCCCTGGAAATTCTAGGGCAGTTCTACTCTTTCCTCTAGGGTCACTATGAGTCAGAATCAATCCTAAGCAATGGCTTAGGATTTTTGGTACACACACACACACACACAATGTTACAAATAATGCTATTTTGTATTAATGCAACAGTGAAGAATGGGGCCATGCTTTATTAATCTTTGTGCTTCCAGCATCTGACACTATGCTTGGCACATAAATGTCATTGAATAAGTAATTAACAAACTAAAATACAGCATCTTGGAATTTCATATTCTTCTATTCTTCATTCAGTTCCTTTTATGTCCTCTCCTGCCGAGTACCACTGCCCTCGTCATGCCACTTGACTCCCCAAGTCTGTCATATTGTACTGACTCTTCCAGTCTTACCCAAATAACCATCCTAGAACAATTGTTACATTCCATTTTCTCGAAAAGCTACTCTTATAACTGAATAGAGTTAAACTAATTCATGCTAAGCTATAAATGACTGAAAATAGTTTATTATATGACCATTATTGAGAGAATATAAAAATATTTTCCAAAGGACAATGTAGCTTTAATGTAAAGAAAAAAACCCATTTTTTTTATATCAATCAAAGGTTCCAAGAAACATATTGTGGACCTACAGTATGGATGACTGCCTCCCACCTAAATGGACTGGGTGTGACCATAAGAAGTAAAGATTCCAAAGGTCATAAAAGAACAACAAAATTTAATATCAATTTCTCATGGTTCTGAAATTTCTCTTTTAATTCTAACTCCTTATTCTTCATTTTCATAGACATGAAATTTTACCTTTTGAAAAGGCTTGGAGGTCATTGTGTTGAACCTGTCACCTTAAGAGAAAAACATGTTGCCGTAGTCAGTAATACAATCCTTGAGCTAACTGAAGAATTATATACCTCTGGCTTCTCTTGGCCAGGCCAAGTAGCCCCAATTCCTATAGGAATTTTCTGCAAATATATTTTAATTCATTAATCTTTTTTTGATTTTTCCTCCAGTTGTTCACTCTTTCTTAGGTTACCAGGTTCAAAAAAGGACATGAGATTCTAAATAAAGACACAACCGACTAGGCCAGCCAGGCCTATGTATAGCCAGAGTTAAAAGCTGCCAGCCTGGTTTGATTTGAGATGCAGAAAGCTCCTGGTTCTCCTCTTCTCTAGCCCTATTCACCCAGCCAAAAATATCTCCCCTATCTTGCCTGCCAAAGCTGATTTTCCCATCAGTGGAGAGTCTTGGGGAAAGGGGTACAGGAAAGGCAGCTAAACTTTTTAAGAAAGTGTGCTTGGTACTATGCTAAATATATTGTATGAGTTTAAATTTTAAGTGTCTTAAAAAGTAAATAGTTCACAGTAAGTACTCAGTACGAGACTTTAACCTTTCCCAACAGATAGATCTAGCTTTGAATTCCAGCTCAGTGTTTATTAGAAACTTGACTTGAGCTAATTTCTTTATGCTCTCAAAGCCTCCAGTTGCTGCCCATCCAGTCATTTATTCTTCTGTCAAAGATATGAGAGATAATCTCTGAGATAGTCTATGTCACTAGACCAATTCCTGCTATATGACAAACTATCAGTATATGTGAGTCACTATTATTGTTAGCCCCATTTTACAGATAAGGAAATTAAGAGTCAGAGAGGGTAAATGATTTGCCTCAGGGCACAGACCTAGGAAGTGGTAGAGAGAACACCTGTTTCTGCCACCTAAGCTTGAATTTTTTCTACTTGTTATGAATTGAATTGTGTTTCACCCTAAAAATGTGCATAAATTTGGCTAGACCATGATGCCCAGGATTCTGTGATTGTCCCCCATTTTACCATCTGACGTGATTATCCTATAGCTTATAAACCCTATTTCTAAGATGTTAGTGAGTGGGATCCGACGCGACGGCACTTGGGGAGATGTTAGTGAGCGGGGATTAGTGAGAGTTCTGTTATAGAGGTTTGACTCAATTTACAAGATGAGCTTATATCTTAAACCAATCTTGTTTAACATACAAGAAAGAAGAGGGAGTAGAGAGGCAGGGGGACTTCATCCCACCAAGAAATAAGAGCCAGGAGAATACTGCATCCTTCGGGCACTGGTTCCAGCATTAAGCTTCTCAGCCAGGAGGACTGAAGACAAGGAGCTTCCGCCTGACCTGATCGACAGAGAAAGCCTTCCCCCGGAGCTGGCTCTCTGAATTCAGACTCCGAATAGCTTCCTGGTATGTGAGAGAGCAAATTTCTCTGTATTAAAGCCATCCAATTTTGCTATTAGTATTACAGTACCACTATGTAACTAAGATACCTTTCCAGTCCAGTTGATTTCAACTCAGAGAGACCTAGCATCTGCCAATGTAGAACTGTGCTCTGGAGAGCTTTCCATGGCTCATTTTTCAGAAGTAAGTCACCAGGCCTTTCTTCTGAGGCACCTCTGAGTAGGCTCAAATGCCCAGCCTTTTGGTTAGCAGCCAAGAGAGCTAACCATGTCTTTTACTGTTGTTTCTGAAAGCCTTCTCATAAGCGCATATGAGGTCTGACGATTAATTCTAAGTGCTACATTCCTCATTGCTGAATATCACTACAGTCACCTATGAAGTACTCCCCTTGGAAAGCTATGCACTGATGCCAGACCCTAGTCCACCCTTCAAAGCAATTTTGCCACTCTTTCTAGAATAGTCATTGCACACTGTGGCATGGTGTCAAGTTCGTGAACTGAATTGTATAGTTGTCCATAAGGAAGTTTTTAGCCAGTAAACAAATAATTACATTGGAACTTCCTACATACTCACCTGATCTGGCCCCCACTGACTTTTTTCTTTACCTAAAGGTAAAGGAAATATTGAAAGGAAGTCTTTGTGACAACATTCAGTACATCAAGCTTAGTAAGATGACAGCTTTGATGGCCATTCCAGAAAAAGACTTCCAAAATTGCTTTAAAGGGTGGACTAGGCATGGGCATCAGTGCATGGATTCCTAAGGGGAGTACTTTGAAGGTGACCATAGTGATATCCAGCAAGGACGTATTTAGTACATTTTCTAGGACGAGTTCACGAACTTAATTGTCAGTCTTCATACAAGTTGTCTAGGACAAAATATACACAGGATCCACAACAAGTGCATAAGTGCCACCACCACAAATTTAGGTTGTTTAATTCAGGAACTAACTTTGTGGCTCTGAAACAATTAGAGTCAATAGGTAAGTCTTGATAGCTGGAAAGAGCAAGGCAGAAGATAAACTTCAAGAAGGTGAGAAGAGAAGAGTTAGAAGCCAAGCCAAATGCCGTCGAGTTGGATCCAACTCATGGCAACCCTAGGGGCCAGGGCAGAACTGACGCCCAGAATACAGAGAAGAGTTAGTACCATCATTACTAACGGTATTTCAGAGCATAGAAAAGGTTGAGATATTCCCATACTTATTCTATGAAGCCAGCATACCCCTGATATGAAAACCAGGTAAAGACAGCAAAAAAAAAAAAAGGAAAATTATAGGCCAATATCTCTCATTTACTTTGAAGCAAAAATCTACAACAAAATTCTAGCCAATAGAATTCCACAAAATATCCAACAAATAATTCACCATGATCAAGCAAAACTCATACCAGGGATGCAGGGATGATCCAGCATTAGAAAAAAATCAATGTAATAAACCACATAAATAAAACAAAAGACAAGAGCCACTTGATTTTATCAGATCATGCAGACAAGGCACTTGACAAAGTCCGACAAGAATTTATGTTACAAATTCTCTGAAAAATGATACTAGAAAAGTAATTCCTCAACATAATAAAGGGCCTTTATGCAAAGCCAACAGCCAACAGCCAACATCATTCTAAATGGAGAGAATCTAAAGGCATTCCCCTTGCAAATAGGAACCAGACAAGGATGTCATTGTTACTGCTTTTATTCCAAGTTGTGCTGGAGTTTCTAAGCAGGGTAAATAGGCTAAAAAAAAACAGAGATAAAGGACATCTAAATTGATAAGGAAGATGATGATATGATTTTATGTACCATAAAAAAAAAACCACATTGCCATGGAGTCAATTCTCACTCACGGCAATCCAGTAGGACAGAGTAGAACAGCCTCATAGGATTTCTGAAGAGTCTCTGGTGGATTCAAACTGCTGACCTTTTGGTTAGCAGCCACAGCACTTAACTACTACACCACCTGGGTTTCTATTTTATACACAGAAAACTCCAAAGAATCCACAAAAAACAAACAAACAAAAAACTACATGAACTAGTAGAAGAGTTCAGCAAAGTGCCAGGACACAAGACAAACATACAAAAATCAGTTGGATTCCTCTACACCAACAAAGAGGAAATCACTAAATCAACAGCATTTACAGTAGCCCCCAAGAAGATAAAATACTTAGGAATAAATCTAACCAGAGACATAAAAGGTCTATGCAAAGGAAACTACTGCAAGAAGTCATGACTTACATCAATGAAGAAATCTACCTTGCTCATGGATGGGACAACTGAACATCGTGAAAATGTTTTGCTCAAAGTGATCTATAGATAAAATAAAAGCTGATTCAAATTACGATGGCATTTCTTAGTCAACATTCAATCAACATTCTTAATCAACAACTTCATATGGAAGGGGAAGAAGTTCCCAATAAGTAAGGCATTACTAAAGAACAAAGTAGGAGTCCTCACACCACCTAATTTTAGAACTTATTACATTGCCACAGTTGTCAAAACAGTCTAGTATTGGTATAGAAACAGACACAGACTAATGGAACAGAATTGAGAATCCAGACATAAAATCATTCACCTATGAGCAGCTGATATTTGACAAAGGCCCAAAATTTGTAAACTGGAAGACAGTCTCCTGAACAAGTAGTTTTGGCATAACTGGATATCCATCTGCAAAAAAATGAAACAAGACCCATATTTCTCACCATCCACAAAAACTAACTCGAAGTGGATCAGAAATCTGAATACAGAGTCTAAAACAATCAAGATCATAGAAGCAAAAAGAATACAAGAACAACTCTGGAAACCATAATACAAAGCATAAGCAGACTACAAAGCAATACACAAACCCCAGAAGAGAAAACAGGTAAGTGAAAACTCCTAAAAAGCAAACGCTCCAAAAAGCTCATCCAAAGACTTCACCAAAAAAGTAATAAGACATCTGATGGACTAGGAAAAAAATTTAGATACAACAAATCTGATCAGCGTCTAGTCTCTAAAATCTACAAGATACTGTAAAACTTTAACAACAAAAAGACAATCCAATTCAAAAATGGCCAAAGGATGTGAACAGCACATTACCAAAGAAGACATTCAGGATGCTAACAGATACATGAGAAAACATTCACAGTCTAACCATTCAAGAAATCCAAATCAAAACTACAATGAGGTACCATCTCACCCCAACAAGGTTGGCATTAATAAAAAAAAAACACAAAATAATAAACGTTGGGGAGGACATAAGAATGGAAAACTTACACACTGTTGGAGTTCTAAAATGGCACAACCACTTCGGAAATGTTTTCTTAAAAAGCTAGAAATAGAGATATCATATGATCCAGCAAGCCCATTTCTTGGACTGCATCCTAGAGAAATAAGGCGGGGTGGGGGGGAAGATCACACAAATAGGTACATACACATCAATGATCATTGTACCACATCCACAGTGGCAAAAAGATGGAATCAGCCTAGGTGACCATTAGTGGAGGAATGGATAAACGATGGTATAATCACACAATGGAATATTATGGAATGATAAAAACAATGATGAATTTAGGAACATTCTCATAACATGGAGGAATCCGGAAAGTTTTATGCTGAGTGAAATTAGTCAATTACAAAAGGACAAATGTTGTCTAAGACCATTACTATAAGGACTCAAAACATGTTTAAATGTAGAAGAAAACATTACTTGATGGTTATGTGGGTTAGGGGAAGGAGGGGGGTGCTCGCTAATTAGATAATAGCCAAGAATTATTTTAGATTAACAGAGAGACAATACACAGTAGTGGAGAAGTCCGTACTAAAGGACAAACCTCAAAGCTTGAAACTACTCTACATAAAACCAAACACTTTAAGAGACAGAGAAGCAAGCTCAGGGGTCTGGTGATCATGATTTCAGGGGAGAGCTCAGTCAGTTGGCATAATAAAGTTTATTAGAAGATCCCACATCACACTTGGGTTAGTGGTGTATCAGCTCTTAAAAGCTAGAAAGTGGCAATCTAAGAAGCATCAGTTTGTCTCAACCCAACAGCAGCAAAGGAGAAAGAACATCAATGACACAAGAAAAATAAGAGTCCAAGAGACATAAAGGGCCACATAAACCAGAGACTGCATCAGCATGAGACTGGAATAACTAAATGGTGCCTGGCCACCACCAAAGACTGCCCTTACAAGGAAATCAATAGAATCCCTGATGGAGCAGGAGAAATGTAGAGTGCAGAACCCAAACTCTAATAAGAAGACTAGACTTAGGATGGTCCAATAGACTGGAAGTTCCCTGGAAGACACGGCCCCCAAACTCTGTGTTAGCACAAAATTAAAAGCATTCCAGAAGCGAATTCCTCAGACAAAAATTAAACTACTTTAGTGTATACAAGACATAAAATGAAACTGGTAAGGAGTGTGTTTCTTGGCTTAAGCAGCTTCAGGAGACTAACTGGGCACCTGCTGTCCAGGAGTGAGATGAGAAGACAGAAGGGACAGGAGCTACTTAAATGGACATGGGAAAAGCAGGGTGGAAGGCAGGAGTGTGCAGTCTCAGTGTGGGGAGAATAGCTAGTGTCACATAACAAAGCGTGTTTAAGTTTTTTTTTATGAAAAACTCATTCAAATTGTAGACTTTAACTTAATAAAACACACTTAATTTTTTAAAGTGTTTTCAAAAGAGAAAGGCAAGAAAAGGGTCTCCAGAGAGTTAGGTTGTGCAGGACTGCAGTTAAGGACAGTGCAAATATGCTAAGAAGCAACACCAAACAAAGAGACGGAAACGGATGGACAAAACAGACTTCACCTAATTCCTACTTGTTCTAACACAACTTAAAAGTTAGACAGCTGTTCACATTCTGATCTAGGTATTCCTTTCACAGCATCTCACGTTGTCAAGTTGATACTGGTCCAAAAAAAAAAAAAAAAAATCTTAAAGTTAGATAGTTAGTCAAGGAAAATTAAGAGTCCAGGGAAGGCTGAAGGCAGATGTACTTGTTCTCTTTCTCAAAACAGTGTTAGCAGTCAGACTAGAGTCCATAATAGAGTTTCTTGACATCTGTTTAATATCATGTAGGATAAGAAAGGTATTCATTCAAAATACAGTGATGACGTTGTTGATTACAAAGCTAGACACGCAGGGTTCAAATCTTCATTCCTCCTCTTGTAGATATCCCTGTTGTCCCTTGGACCATAGAAAACTTATGTTCAGTGTAATTTCTGTAACTTCCTTATATATTAAAATGCCATTTGTCTTCCTCAATCTTGTATCCACTACCCATCTCAAACTGTACACTTTTTTGAGTTAATATGGAAGGACGTATAACATCAAAGACATCATACGTGAAGACTGCAAGAGGTCATTAAAAAGACAAGAAAGAAAGAAGATACCAAACTGGATGTCAGAAGAGATTGTGAAACTTATTCTAGAATGTCGAGTAGCTAAAGTGACAGGAAGAAATGATAAAGTAAAAGACTCAAGCAGAAGATTTAGAAGAGTAGCTAAAGAAGACAAAGCAAAGTATAATGCCACGTACAAAGAGCCAGAGGTAGAAAACCAAAAGGGGAAGAACACACTCTGTATCTCTCAAGCCAAAAGAACTGAAGAGAACATTCAAGCCTAGAGTTGCAATAGTGAAGGATTCGGCAGGGAAAATACTGAACAATTTGGGAAGCATCAAAAGAAAATGGAAGGAATACAGAGTCACTACATAAAAAAAGAATTGGTTGATGTTCAACGACTTCAAGAGGCAGCACGTGATCAGGAACTGAAGGTTCTGAAGAAAGAAGTTGAAGCTGCACTGAAGGCATTGGTGAGAAACAAGACCCCAGCAACTGATGGAATATCAGCTGAGATGTCTGAACAAACAGATGCAGCATGGGAAGTGTTTATTCATCTGTGCCAATAAATTTGGAGGACAGCTACCTGGCCAGTTAACTGGAAGAGATCCATATCCATACCTGTTCCCAAGAAAGGTGATTGAGCTGAATGCATAAGTTATCAAACAGTATCATTAATATCATACCCAAGTAAAATTTTGGTTAAAATTATTTAAAATCAACTGCACCAGTACTATTGATACAAAACTGCCAGAAATTCAAGCTGGAGTCAGAAGAGGATGTGGAACAAGGGGTAACATTGCTGATGACAGATGGATCTTGGATGGAGAGAATACCAGAAATACGTTTATATGTGTTTCACTGGCTATTCAAAGGTTTTCAACTGTGTGTATCATAACACATTATGGATAACGTTGCAGAGAATGAAAATTTCAGAATATTTAATTGCATTCACAAGGAATCTCTACATGAATCAAGGAGCAGATATGTGAACAAAACAAGGTGACATTGCTCGTTTTAAAGCCAGGAAAGGTGTGTGTCAAGCGTGTATCCTTTCACCATACCTTTTCAGTCTGTATGCCGAGCAAATAATCTGGGAAGCTGGATTATATGAAGAAGAATGAGAAATGAGGATTGGAAGAAGACTTATTAACAGCCTGCATTATGCAGGTTGCTTGCTGAAAGTGAATACTTGAAATACTTACTAAGAAGATCAAAGATAACAGCCTTCGGTACAGACTACAGCTCAACATCAAGAAAAGAAAAATTCTCACAACTTGTCCAGTAAGCAACATCATGATAAATGGAGAAAAGATTGAGGTTGTCAAGGATTTCATTTCACTTGGTTCCACAATCAATCCCCATGAAAGCAGCAGTCAAGAAACTAAAAAAATGTACTGCACTGGGAAAATCTACTGTGAAGGACCTCTTTAAGGTACTAAAAATAAAAATGTCACCTTGAAGGCTAAGGTGATCCTAAGCCAAGCAATGGTATTTTCAACTGCAACACATGCATGCAAAAGCTGGACAGTGAACCAGAAAGACAGAAGAAGAACTGACACCTTTGAACTGTGGTGTTGGAGAAGAATATTGAACGTACCATGGACCACCAAAAGACCAAATAGATCTGTTCTAGAATAAGTCAACCAGAGTGCTCTTTGGAAGCAAGGATGTCAAGACTCTGTCTTACATACTTCAGTCACGTTGTTAGGAGGCGTCAATCCCTGGAGAAGTGCATTATGCTTGGTGAAGTAGAGGGCTCATGAATAAGAGGAAGATCTTCAAAAATACTGATTAGCTACAACACCTTTAAGCATAAAAATGATTGTGGGTCTGGCAGTGTTTTGTTCTGTTGTGTACAAGGTCATTATGAATCAGAACCAACTCAATGGCCCCTAACAATAACATGGAAGGATGTGCATAGAAGTATCTTCATTCTTACCATACTAGCTCAGAGAAAGCCCAGTTTTATTTTTATATTGCTTTTCTCTGAAATACAAAAGCTTAACTCATCCCATAGGTCTGTGCATCTACAAACTTTCATCCTACTGCCTAGGGAATCCTCAATAAGAAGTTCTTGGTCAGAGTGAGATCCAGTGCAGGGAGAAAAAGGATGGCAAGTAGAGGGGGAAAAGCCCCCTTGACTGAAATGTGGTGAGAGAAGGGAGCAGTGTCGACTCAGTAATGGAGAGAAGGGAACATTTCCATCTTCCCCAATGCCCCCCACAATAACACAGACCTCCACCTTTGAATTGTGGTGTTGGAGAAGAATGTTGAGTGTACCATGGACCACTAAAAGAGCAAATAGATGTGTTCTGGAAGAAGTACAACCAGAGTGTTCCTTGGAAGCAAAGACGGCAAGAATGCATCATGCATACCTTGGACATGTTGTGAGGAGGGACCAGTCCCTGGAGAAGGACATCACGCTTGGTAGAGTGGAGAGTCAGTGAAAAAGGTGAAGACCCTCAATGAGATGGACTGACATAGTGGCTGCAATGATGGGCTTCAGCATAAAATTAATTGTGGACATGGCACAAGACCAGGCAGTGTTTTGTTCTATTGTTCACAGAGTCACTACAAGGGAGCCATCTCAAAAGCATCTAACAACAACAACCTCTGCGATCATCTGAAAGCCGAGAATAATGTTAGCCAAATGGGGGTTTGCTTAATGGCCACAGACCTAGAACTCTAGCCAGTGTCAACATCACACTGGTAACTATGAGTGCCACAGTCATAAGCAGCAATAAGGACTTCCACTGTCTTACAAGCCCCAAGCACCACAGACCTAATGTCCAAATCCCCAGATCTGTCTGGCTTTAGCTGATCTCTGAAGTCATGGATTTAAAAGACCATCATTTATCTTCTTCAGGATAGATGTAGCAAAGGACAATTCCTAGATAAATACTCCAGGGCCTTTCAAAAGAGTATGAGAACAAAAACGTATTCCTATGAAACTTGTATATCTCATTTTTGGCACATTGCATGGTGTTGTATTTATATATGCCTGTCTTTCCTGTCTGCCAAGGACATACTTAAGAACAAGAACAATATCTCAAATATCTTGACGTCTCCAGGTCTGTGATCAAGCCCAGCACATATGAGAAAACTAGCATGAGTTTATTGAGTGGATAGACAAATATTCAACTTTATAGCAATGCTGAAAACATATCCTATCTTGATATTAAATTAAATGCTGCACATTATTTTCCTTTTCCTTCAAAGATACAACAGCTATAATCTCAAATAAGAGGCATGACATTTGTTTATTAGCCTAAGTCCACATCTGGTACCAAGTACATTGACTGTGAGACAAGACTTACTTAAAAACAAAAACAAAAACAAAAACTCCTCACCAAGACATACCATCCATGAATAAAGAATATCACCTCATCTTGTGACAATAAGCATTTCAGCTGTTCTTACACACTCCCCTATATGACTTTCCTCTGGAGAAAGACTTTACTATTATACAAGGTTAATAAGCACCTCAAAAGAATCTAAATAGCTCTTAATACCGTAGCCTCAAGAGAGTCCTAGTGAGTTTTGTAAGAGAGAAACAATAGGTTCTCTCCTACTTTCCACACAATTCAACTCAATTTTGGAGAGTCAATACCACCCAAATACAATAAACACTGATGCCAAAGGAAAGAGAAAGCATCCAGGAGTTAAATACCATCAGAAGTTAGGGATCTAGAACACCTAAATTGTGACAAAGATGCTATCAAAACAGGCAAAATGATGCTAGGAGAGCAAATTCAAAGAAAATCATACAACAGAAAAGAACATATGGCATTCAGTTCAGAACAGGTGAAATAAGTTCGCTGTAAAAAAAAAAAAACTTGTGAAAAATGAGGAATCCAGAAGAATGAATAAGCACTTTAGAGATCAGATTTGCAGTTTAGAAAGTTCAGGAATGCTAGCCAAGTGAAGATAGGAGACTGCCAAGGCAAAATAATATCCAGTGAAAGAAAAAAAATGTGTATTTGACTTTGCCTCCTCACATCAAGGGTTTTGTAGAATTTAAGAAGCATAGTGGACAGGTTTTTTTTTTTCTGTTTTCTTAATGATACAATTTTAGAAATCCACACTGTCAGCAATATCTGCAGATACTATATTAGAAAGGTCTACAGTAGAGGTTTTGAAATAAACCTCTGCTGATAAATTTGGGCTATGATGTTGTCTTTAGACGGCATCCAGTAAGTCCCAGCTTAAAGCAACCCTGTACACAACAGAGAGAAACACTGCCTGGTCCTGCACCGTCTTCACAATCATTGTTCTTCAATTCGTCTTTCCAAACATTTGAGGCGACTAAGTTTGCAAAGTCATCCTAGAAAAAGTGCTACATACTTCACTGCTGAATATCACTACAGTCACCCCAAAGTACTCCCCTTGGGGAGCCAAGCAGTGACCCCAGTTCCTAGTCCACCCTTCAAAGCAATGTTGAAACTCTTTTTCTGGAATGGCTATCAAAGTTGTCATCCCATAACTCTTGATATCTTGAATGTCATCAAAATGTCTTCCTTTCAATAGTTTCTTTATCTTTGGTATAGAAAAAAAAGTCACTAGGCACCAGATCAGATGAGTAGGGAGGATGTTCCAATACAGTTATTTGTTTACTGGCTAAAAACATCCCTCATAGGCAGTGCTGCATGAGCTATTGCATTGCCATGATGCAAGGCCTTGAATTGCTGGTGAAAAGTTCAGGCCATTTTTGTCTAACTTTTTCACACAGCCTTGTCAGCACTTTCAAATAGCAAACTTGGTTAACTGTTTGCCCAGTTGATACAAATTCACAATGAACAATCCCTCTGATATCAAAAAAGGTGAGCAACATTATTTTGACTGTTGATTTGGACTGATAGAACTTTTTTGATCATGGAAAATTGGCTGAATTCCATTGTGCACTTCAACACTTTGTTTCAGAGTTGTATTGGTGTGTGCATGTTTCATCACCAGTCATAAAATGTCCCAAAACATCCTCTTTTCTCTCCAAAAGGTCTTGGCAAACTTCGATTCTCTTTTGCATTTGTTCATCAATAAGCTTCTTCAGGACCACCTTTGCATACACCTTTCTCACCCCAAGATTTTCAGTTAAGATTTTCCGGTTTGTCTATTGATGTTTACTTGGTTTACTATGCTTTTCATAGTCAGCTGATGATTTTGACACTCAGTTCGATGCGTTTTGGAACGTTTTTGTCAGTTCTTCTCCTTACTGGCCACTCTGACCTCTTTTCATCAGTGGAGCATTCTCTCCTCAAAAAAACATTTAATGCATGTGTACACTGCCATTTTCTTCATGGTATTATTCTTGTAAACTTGGACTGACATGTCCCTGATTTCACTTCCACTCTTGCGAAGTTTAACAAGAAATTTAATGTTTGTTCTTTGCTCTAATTCAAGCTCTGACATTTTTGTGACGGCACACAAAAACATGCAACGACACTAATGACCACCACTCAGGAACACACTGATGCATGTCAACACAAACACAGCTGTGAGACAGTGATATGTGAAGGTTATGAAACCTTACCAAGTTGTTTCCCTGTGCAGCCAACATAAGTACACGGTGGCAAGTTCTCAAACTTAACTGCCAGAACTTGGAGCAGACTATGTTTGATTCAAAATGGCCAGCACCAGACCATTTCAGCTCACTAATACCTACAATATTGATAATATTCAGTAGAGTCAGCCAAATGGTACCTATTACCTGTGTCTTCCCAAGCAAGTAAGTATCTGTTGCTATGTGGGCAAAATATATTAGAGATTGTCTACGAGGGATTTTTTAGCCAGTAAACAAATACCTGTATTGGAACACCCTCCCTACTCATCTGATCCAACCCCTAATGACTTTTTCCTATACCTGAAGCGAAAGCAACTATTGAAAGGAAGACATTTTGATGACATTCAGGACATCAAGAGTTATAGGATGACAACTTTGATTGCCATTCCAGAAGAAGAGCTTCAACATTGCTTTGAAGGGTATACTAGGCACATGATTCGTATCAAAGATGTTAAGCAAACATGTTTCAAGTACTAAATATAATAAGATCTTTTGAAAAGCACAAATTTCAACATGCCCACACTAATCAAGTTTCCCTTTCTGAATTGTGTAAAATGTGAAACCAAAACCTGCATTATATGAAATAACTGAAGTTCACAGTCAGGCTATTACGAGTAGTGTTACAGTAATCAGCGCAATCATCAGAGGTGTTTGGATTAGTTGAAGTCTTGAGAGAATCATGAAAATTTTGTAACATCTCAATCATCAGATAAATGACAACATAGCATAGGCAATACGTGTTCAAATACTGGCAGGGTCCCTCAAGGTGGACAGATTTCAGTAGAGCTTCCAGACTAAGACTAGGAAGAAAGTTCTAGTGATCTATTGACCAAAAATAGTCAACGTAACCCTACAGATTACAATAGAAAATTATCAAATTTATTGCTGGAAGATGAGCTCTTAGGTTAGCAGCTACTCAAAATACACAGTGTCCACAGTAATGGACTTGAGAGTACAAATGATCATGAAGATGGCACAGCATCAGGCAGTATTTTGTTCTGTTTGACACTGGGTCACCAAGAAGTGGAGCTGACTCAGTGACAGCTAATCAATAACAACACACCTTGTGGGCTGGTGATGGTAAGAGATAAGTTAAAATAATAATACAGGAAATAAGAAAAGTAGAATGAAAACGAGAAACTCAGGAAAACCCCTACAGGGAATGTAAATTAGAAAGCTAACACTTTTTTAGTAGTAAAATACATTGACTACTAGTTTTGTTGTGCTTTTCATCTTTTATTGCTGTTGATAAATGCCATGAAGTTGATACCAACTTGTGGCCTCCCTGTATACCATGGAGTGACACAGGACCTGGGGCTGCACCATCCTCACAGTCCTTGCTGTGTTGGAGCTCACTGTCGCACGTAGCGTCAACCCATCTTGTTGAGGGTCTTCCACTTTCTCCCTGACATTTTACTTTTCCAGACATGATGGAGTTCTCCAGGGACTGGTCCCTTCTGATAACATGTTGAAACTACGTGAGACAAGTCTCACTCTCCCTATTCTTGCTTCTAAGGAACATTCTGGCTGTATTTCATCCAAGAAAAATTTATTTATACCTCTGGCAGTTTATACTATGTTCAGTATGCTTTGCCAACACCATATTTCAAAGGCATCAATTTTTCTTCATTCTTCCTTATACACTGTTCAGCTTTCACATGATATAAGGAGATTGAAAATACCACGGCTTGAGTGAGGAACAATTTAGTCCTCAAAGCGACGTCTTTGCTTTCAAAAACCTTAAAGAGTTTTTCTCCCCTCAAGCACATTTGCCCAAGGCAGTGTGCCTTTTGATTTCTTGACTGATGCTTCCGTGGTGCTGATTGTGGACTCAAGTAAAAATAAATCCTTGACAACTTCAATCTTTTCTTTTCATGATGTTGCTTATTGGCCCACTTGTGAGGATTTTTGTTTTTTTTCTTTTGAGGTAATCCACAGTAAATAACACAGTCTTTGATATTTATCAGTAAGTGCTTGGAGTCCTTTTTGCTTTCAGCAAGCAAGGTTGTGTTATTTGGATCTCACAGGTTGTTAATGAGTCTGTCTCCAATTCTGAAGCCACATTTTTTTTTTCATGTATTCCACCTTCTCAGATTATTTGCCCACCAAAACAGACTGAATAAGTACAGTGAAATGATATAACCTTGATGCACATCTTCCCTGATTTCAAGCCACACACACACAGTATCCTCCCAGTCTGTTCAAATGACTATCTCTTGTTCTGTGTACTGCTTCCTCTTGAGTACAGTTAAGTGTTCTGGAATTCTCACTATTCACAATATCATCCACACAGTCCAATGCCTTTACATAACCGATAAAACATAGGTCAACATCTTCCTGGTAGTCTCTTCTTTTAGCCAAGATCCATCTGACACCAACAGTGACAGCCCATTTTCCACATTCTGTTTTGAATCTTGATTTTCTGTCAGGTCTCTGTTGATGTAGTGCTACAACCATTTTTGAATGATTTTCAGAAAAATTTTACTTGTGTGAGATATTAATGTTGTTCAATAACTCCCAAAGTTTGTTGGGTCACATTTCTTTGGTACGGGAATGCATATGGTTTTCTTCCTCTTGGTTGGACAAGTAGCTGTCTTTCAAGTTTCTTGGCATAAACAAGTGAACACTTCCAGTGTAGTATCCCTTGATGAAACATGCCATCTGATATTCTGTCAATTCCCATACCTAGAGCCTTGCTTTTCTACAGTGCCTTCAGTGCACCTTGAACTTCTTCCTTTAATACTAATTGGTTCTTGATTATATGCTGCCTCCTGAAGTGACCGAATGCAAACAACCAGTGGTCTGTCAGTTTCACCACTCGCCTGTCATACTGTGGTGGCTTGGGTGTTGCTGTGATGCTGGAAGCTACATCATGAATATTTCAAATATCAGTAAGGTGGCTGCTGGTTTCAGCAGGCTTTCAGACTAAAACAGACTAGGAAGAAGGACCTGTTGATCGAATTCTAAACAGAACTGACCAGTGAAAACCTTACCATCTTTTATTAGAATATCAAAAAGAATTTAAGCTATCCATGTTATTCTTATAAGAAAACTGTGCTGAATATTATTATTCCTATTTCATAATAGTAAAAACTTACATATGGAGACTACTTTGAGGATTATCCAGATCTTACGAAAGAAAAGACAGTCCAATCTCACTTAGCCAAGTCATTTTTAATTAAATGATGACATAAACATGGTTCATTTCCTTTTTTTATTGATAGCACCAAACAAGTGCCCTGTGCAACTTTTTGTTCAAAACTCATGTTTATCTAAGAATAAATCTAGGTAGTATTTGAAGTTAGTATTATTAGAAGGGAGGAAGGCTGGCAGTACAGTGGTTAAGTGCTCAGCTGGTAACCAAAAGGTCAGTGGCTTCAACCTGCCAGCCACTGGACAGAGGAAAGATGTGACAGTCTGCTTCCATAAATGTTACAGTCTTGTATACTCTACAGAGCAATTCTACTCTGTCCTGTAGTAGAGATACGAGTCAGCATTGAGTCAATGACAAGTAGGCTAGTAGAGTTATCATACAGTCTTTCTTGGATTCTGTGATTCCTCTCACTGTTACTGAAAGAACAGTACTGCCTGTCTTAAGAAGGCTAAATTTGAATAGAAAATTACTAGCTTTATTAGCATCACTTACAGACTTTTAAATTAAGCTGTCAATGTTTTCAAAAATGTATTTCACTCTTGTTTCAGATTTTTAGTTAGATAACTACTTCCCTTCTCCATTTGCTCCAGCTATGTTAATTCAATATAGTCATTGAATAGGGTATCATGTTTCCCCAAATAAGCAAAAATAAAAGACACAATCCATAAAAGCAGCTCATTACTGCTGGATTGTTTAACCTTTAGAAATGATCACTTTTAAAGCAGTGATTTAGCCTGGTAACCCTAAATAGGATGCACTGGTGGCATAATTATTAAGAATTATAACTGCTAACACAAAGGTAGGCAGTTTGAATCCACCAGGTGCTCCCTGTCAACACCCCATGAGGTAGTTCTACTCCACCCTACAGGGTTACCATGGGTTGAAATCAACTTCAAGGCAAGTGGGAATTTACTAGAACTCTCAGCAACTTAATTACTTTGCTCAATCATTCTAAAACTGTTTCTACCCTCGCATCCCTGCAACCTTCTGAAACACTTCTGGAAATCCCACCTGATAACCCAAGTTCTGTCTTTGGGCAGTTATCGGCTATTATTTCCATGGAAAGGAACACCCAAAGAAAACCATTGCCATTACATTGCTGTTTAGAGGCTTCCAAGAGCAAAGCTTCCCACAACACAGCTGCATCAGAATACCATCCATATCTGACATAGATTAGTACTGATATTTTTGGAGAAATTATATATATTTTTGCAAATTTTGGTAGAAGATAAACTTTTCCACTTCGATTATTCCATTTACACCTTTAAAGATGAAGGTGACTGGAATGGCCTTTGAACTACAGATACTGACACTAACAGAAGAATAACTGATGCCATAATTCTTAAGAATTCATCTTCTATATTTTGGCTGGAAAAAAACCACTGGAGTTTAAATTGAACTTTGACCCATCATTCACGGACTCAATTCTACATTTTTAAAATCAGTGGATTTTACTAGATATCTCTGGTGTTTCCTCCAATATCATGAGATTATTTAAGAGTTATGGAAAAGTTAAATGATCTCTTCTTTGTTTTTAGAAGTCAGTGAATCACTAAACCCCCAACACAACCACACCATCACCAGCACCATACACACCCTTAGCAGAGCTGGTTTTCTTTATGTAATGAATCTTCATCATTTATCAGAAGGGAAAAAAAAGATATACTGTATGTAGATCAACTGATATCCCATAATTTACTGATATCTTATTTTGAAATACAGAAACATAACTCTCACTTAAAGATCTAGGTTGTGAAACAAGCTATCATGTCGCCTTATTAAAGTTCTTTATAGATTGGTCTTTCCTACTCTGGAGGACTCAAATTATAGACAATTGCCTGAGATTTCAATGAGCACTTAGGCATGCAAGAAAAAAGTAGGGGATATAAATTACACTATTTTATTAAAATACAGGATTTACTTTACCTTCCTGACTTCTTCATAAAGACAGTTTAGTGAAATCCAATGACAGATAAACTCAACTGCCTGAAGTCAGTGGTAAATGATAAGCTTTTGAAAGAAGAAGAAAAGAGGAGAAGGGAGGGAGAGGATGAAGGAAGGAGGGAAGAAAGGAGGGAAAGATGGAGAAAGAAGGAGGGAGAGAGAGAAGGAAGGAAGGAAGTAGGAAAAGAAAAAGGGACAGAGGGAGGGAGGGAAGAAGGGAAGGAAGGAGGAAGAGTGGAAGGAGGAAAAAAGGAGGAAGGGAGGAAAGGTGGAAAGGAGGAAAGGGAGGAAGGAGGAAAGGAAGAAAGGAGGAAAGGAAGAAAGGAAGGAAGGAGGAACATAATGAAAGTCATTTATAGCACTATCAACATTTTCCTATCACTTTTTTTTCATTTTCTTCATCTGGGAAAGTTGAACACATGCTGTATTTCAATGTTGCCCCATGCCAGGGATTGCCGGGAAAGAAGTTCGGTGTTCCAAGCAATTCCCCATGGTTTTAAAAAGAGATGAAGGAAAAGAAACAGCTGGTTTAATAGCGGTCATGGAATCCTCCACACGGGATCCCATGAACTGACCCAGATAGCCACACACATTTAGGATACCAGAAAAACAGGCACCATAACCTGTTTATATTGAACGGGTACATTTACTTTGAAATCTGTTGCCAATTCCATATGAGTTCATGGCTTCAGAATAGTTGTTAGATTTGAAAAGAAAGAGGAACTGAGACCAGGATTAACAGTCAAAGGACTGGAATAGCAATAAGATAATGTGGAAATTGAAATTTGAAATTCTGATGTAAAATGATCCTGGAAAGAATTCAAGCAATTATTCAGCTAAACCAAGAAGGAAAAAAAAAAAATTCCACTATGCTATTAAGACTAAAGGCAGTGTTGGGGTAAATTATCCAGACTTCCTCTCATAATGATTAAACTGCTTTATTGAGTATAAAACTCTCCTCAGCTCACCCACAGCCAAAGACTATTAAAGTCAGAGGAGGTCAGACAACTAGGAACCATACACAGATCACCATGTGCCATCACACCGTTTTGGAGATGAGAGAGCTGGGGGTGGAGGGGTCAGAGAATTTAAATGATTTGCTTAAAGATGTAAAGCAGAGTCCAACCGGAACTCAGGTCTTACATCCCTGGCTAGTTTACTGCCATGATATGACATTAGTCATGCAATTGTTCAGAAAGAAGAAAGATTAATGTTGGGAAGATTAAAATCATGTAGAAACATGAAATAAGGAAAAGAAGATTAAATAATATTATATTAAATATATTTAATGCAGAGTAGTTAGGTTTTGTAAATTATTATAATACCACAAAGAAGAAACTCCATCATTTGTATGTGTTCTTTAAGTGATTGCCTCTAAATATGAACTTTTTTTAGGACGTCTTTATTGAAGAGTAATTCTCATAAAGTACAGTGCACCATTGTGGCTGGAAACTGTCGTGATTCTTCACTGTTCCCCCTCTTCCCATCCCCTTGTAACCAACAGTTTTCTTACATCTCGATGGACATGCACGTTCTAGATGATTCATATAAATGCAGTCATACAATATGTGTCCTTGTGTGTCTTTCTTAGTTTGATGAATGTGATATTTTCAAGGTTGATCTATGTGGTGGCATGTATCAGAACCTAATTTTTCTTTGGAGTTAAATAATACTCCATTGTGTACATACACCACAATTTGTTTATCCACTCAGCCATTGCTGGACACTTAGGTTGTTTCTATATTTTAGCTCTTGTGACTAATACCGAAATAATCATGTATACATAATATATACATAAGTGTTATATATATACATATATAATGTACATATACCTGATCATATCACATGTACTTACATATACCATATATATATATACCCACACACCTATATATGTGATGATTTCAGTATCAGCCACAAGAGCTAAAATACAGAAACAACTTTAATGCCCAGCAACAGTAGAATGAATAAAGAAATGCGTGTGTGCGTGTCTGTGTGTGTGTCTGTGTGTGACTTTGTGTCTGTGTATACACATATTTTTGTTACTGCTGTCTGTTTGTGGGGGAATATACTCATGAATAGAATTGCTGGGTTATATGGTACTTCTGGAAACTCCGGTGGTGTAGTGGTTAATTGCTATATCTGCTAACCAAAGGGTCAGCAGTTCAAATCTGCCAGGCACTCCCTGGAAACTCTATGGGGCTGTTCTACCCTGTCTTAATCAGTTACGACAAGTCAGAATCAACTCAGTGGTCCTCAGTTTATGATATTTCTGTGTTATACTAGTTTAGAAGCCACCAAGCTGGTTTCCACAGAGGCTGTACCGTATATACTTTCCCAGCAATGAAGTGCAGGTTGTTGGTGTTATCGTATGCTATTGGATTGATTATGATTCCTAGTGACCCAATGTGACAAAGAAACCCAGACATTTTTTAGGATTCATTGGCTTTCTATGTTTATTGGTATTTTATATCCTTTGTTCAAAAAAAAAAACTGAAAAGGAAGACACATTAAAATCTTTAATGTCTAGGATTCAGATTTTAAATGTTAGCAGCATATTTGCTGTCAACATGCAATCAGAAAAACAAAACACCTGCTTTTTAAAATGCGTCTTTAGAAGTAGCTGTAAATTGGTAAACAAACCTAGATACCTGTTTCTAACTCATTCTGATTAAATCTTCCAATTTTCCTAAGGCATTTCAACAGACAACACTAAGGGTCTGAGTGAGCAGATACATATGTGACTGTATGTGAGCTCCGTGTGTGTGTGTGTGTGTGTGTGTGTGTGTTGCTTCTAAACTCTGGACAATGTTGATAATGCCTGTGATGGTTGTCAATTTGAAAATTCATTGAAAAGATAAATAAGGCTCTATCCAGATAATGCCTGTTTTACCCCAAATATTGTCAAAGCACAGGGAGTTCAGGATGCCCTTAAGATACCCAAGACAGCAGAACACTCTGGCCAGTTTTGCTCACAATATCGGTATGACCATATTTGTCTGTGGGTTTTCACTAAAGAAGAGGAGGAATAGTGACTTCTCTACTATTAAATCCAAAAGGATCTTAATCATCGTCTTTCACAGAAAACATTCCCTGTTTTACAACTAGCTTGCAATAGCTCTAAACTAAAACCAAAGCCACTGCTGACAAGTCGATTCCAACTCCTGGAGGCCCTTTAAAACAGAGTAGAACAGCCTCATAGTGTTTCCAAGGAGCACTGGTGGATTAGACCTGATAGTCTTTTGGTTAGCAGACATAGAACTTAACTAATACAATGCTAGGCTTTCCTGCAATAGCTCAAGGACTATTCAAATTTAAACTTTTCAGTAAGGAAGAGGGATTCAGGTCTTTTTCCAAAACATTTCATCCTACAGTTGCCTCCCTCCCTCCCTTTTTCTCCTCCTTCCCCTCTTCCCTCCTCCTCCTTCCCTCCTGCCTCCCTCCCTTCTTTCCTTCCGTAAATGTACTATAAAGTTTTCAAAGTTGGGAAATATGTCTTCACTATTGGAAAATAGTTTTTAATTTCATAGAAAATTCTGACAAAATCAGATACAAAAATGTTCTTTGTACAGTACACTCCCATGGCCAAGAGAGAGTTAACCTCGAACTCCAATCTGATGCTTGATAGCTCTTTTCATCTTGCTGAGACTGAAGCCATACATTCCACATTAAAATACTACAAATGTGGATACTTAACTAAAATGCCTCTTCTTTAAAAACACCTAGTTTTCAACGGAATTTAACCAAGGACTGGCTTCAGCAGTTCAATCAGAATCTCTTTCTGCCATCAAGGCTCTGTTCTCTTTCCTTGTTCCTCTCCTTTGGTTCTGTTCCTAGAGTTACGGATCCCAGTCACTGCCTACCACTGTGCTAAGAATTCCCTCCCATCACACAGCTCCCTGTCTTTCCACTTCCATTCCTTCACACGCTGTGGTCACAAACAAGCTGACAAAGAAGCCTGTAATCTTCCAGGGACCATCAAACTGTTGAAACTCTCTCCTTGGTGAAGCTGCTGCCAAACCACTCTCGGGCGCAGTGCTGATTCAGGTTCCAGCCGAATGCTGCTGCTGCTGGCCATTTAAAATTTCTTCCCTGGGCTACACTTCCCAGCAGCCACTGCTTCCCAGGCAAACTGCCTTCATTCTGGGCAAGCAACAACTAGACAGGCGAACAGACCCAAATGTGCTATTTGTAGAGCTCAGACGTTAACCACATCAGGAAATGCAGTGAGTCCAAAAATACAATCCAGGCTATCGATGCAACAGTTTATGGTTAAAGAGACACATTCACTGAGTGCCTAGTAAGTACCAGGTTAATAGTCCTGATAACAACTCTGTGGTTTTCTTGAGGTGCTGTTAGTTGATTCCAGCTCGTAGAATGAATGCACAGCAGAAGCAGACACCGCCGGGTCCCGCAGTGTCATCGCGAGCTGTGCTGCAGATGAGCTCTTTGTTGCAGCTACTGTGTGAGTCTCGCTTTTGATGGTCGTCTTTCTCGCTGACCCTCTGCTTGGCCAAGCATGATGCTTTTCTCCAGAGACAAGTTCCCTTGATAACATGCTCCAAGCGCATGATACAATGTCATGGATTGAATTATGTCCCTCCAAAAATCGGTGTAGCAGTTTGGCTATTCCCAGTGTTGTGTTGTTATCTTCTGTTTTGCAATTGTAATTTTTGTGTATGTTGTAAATTCTAGTCTCTGCCTGTGGTTAATGGGGCAAGATTGCATAAAATTAAAGAGGATTAGGGTGCCACTAGAACATGCTTGCTAAGGTTACATCCCTAGTCCAGTATTGAAGGATTTTCCCTGGGGTGTGGCCTGTACGATTTTTAATCTCTCAAGAGATAACAAGAGAAGGAAGCAACCAGAGAGTTAGAAACCTCAAGCACCAAGAAATCAGTGCCAGGAGCAGAGGACAACCTCTGAATCTGAGGTTCCTGTGCTGAGACACCCCCAGACCAAAGGAAGACTGACACATCACAAGGACCTTCTCCAGAGCCAGCAGAAGCATGAAAGTCTTTCTCTGGAGCCAATGCCCTGAATTCAGACTTACAGCCTGCTGGCCTATGAGAGAATAAACTTCTCTGTGTAAAAGTGATCCTTCTATGATATTTCTGTTACAACAGCACTAGTTAACTAAGACAAATGAAGATCCATCAATCTTGCTTCTAAGGAGCGTTCTAGCTGTACTCCTTCTGAGACAAATTTGTTCATGGTTCAGGCAGGCCATGGTATATTCCGTGGTCATCAGCACCATGACTCAACTGCATCCGCTCTTCATCTGTCTTCCTTATTCATTGCCTAGTTGTTTTTACATGCATATGAAACCACTGAAAACACTATAGCTTGGATCAGACATACCTTAGTTCTTAAGATGACATCTTCATTTTTTTAATACTTTAAAGAATTCTCTCGCAGTTCATTTGCCCAATGCAATGTTTCCTTTGATTTCATGACTGCTGTTTCTGCGGGCGTTGATTGTGGATCCAAGTGCTATAAAATGAAATCCCTCATGACGTCAGCATTTTCTCAGCTTATTGGTCCAGTTGTGAAGACTTTTGTTTTCTTTATGCTGAGATGTAATTCATACTGAAGGCTGAAGCACAATAAGCTGCTTCAATTTCCCTTTATTTCAGCAAATAAGGTGATGTCACCTGAATACTACAGGTTGTTAATGAGTCCTCCTTCAATCTTGATGTCACGTTCTTCTTCATATGGTTCAGCTTCTCGGATTATTTACTCCGCAAACAGACTGAATAGGTAGGGCAAGGATACAATCTTGATGCACACCTTTTCTGACTTGAGACCACACAGTGTCCCCTTGTTCTGTTTGAGCAACTGCCTCTTGGTCCACATGCAGGTTCCTCGTGAGTACAATTAAGTATTCTGGAATTTCTGTTCTTTGCAATGTTGCTCAAAATTTGATGTGATTTGCTCAGTCAAATGTCTTTGCATAGTCAATAAATCACAGGTAAACATCTTTCTGGTATTCTCTGCTTTCAGCCAAGACCATCTGATATTAACAATGATACCCCTTGTTCCACATTCTCTTCTGAATCTGGCTTGAATTTCTGACCGTTCCCTATTGATACACTGCTGCAACCATTTTTTTTAATTACCTTAGAAAAATTTTATTTGAGTATGATATTAATGATATTCTTTGGTAATGTCCTCATTTGTCAAATCACCTTTCTTTGGAATGGGCACAAATACAGATCTCTTCCGGTCAGCTTTCCAGATAGCTGTTTTCTAAATTTCTTAATATTGATGAGTAAGCGCTTCCAGCTGTTTTCTCCATCTTGCAGTTGAGGAAACTGAGCATAAGAGGTTCTAAACTTTCCGGTTTTGGTTGATGTCATTAATGGACTGTCTCATCTTTGAAAATTATGAAAGCATTTCAGGTTAGGGGTGATGTTAGACAGTACCACTTCCTGCCATCCACAAGGATACCCTGCCCTTTCTTCTCTCACTAGTTTTAATTTTTTTGGTCCCCTCTTTTACTTCTTGCTTCATCCCCTGATATTTATCTCAGGGTCTCTTGACTATTAACTTGCCTTGGAGCTCATTTTCCATTTTACACATTCTTTCATGGCAAAGCAATGCCTTATTGGGATCACAGTCTTTGAAAGTGAGTTAGCTAGGAACTCATGAAGTGTATCTACCTGCTAGAAACCCTGGCAGCGTAGTGGTTCAGCACTGTGCCTACTAATCCAAAAGTCGGAAGTTCAAATACACCAAATACTCCTTGGAAACTCTATGGGGCAGGTCTACTCTGTCCTGTAGTGTCACTATGAGTTGGAATTGACTCAGTGGCACAAGTTTGGTTTGCTTTGACCTATCTGCTAGCTAACAGGTCTTGGAACCAGAATTAAACCCCTTGGAACCAATGGAATTCTTTCAGTCCAACAACAAACTCAATATATAAGCATATTGATGATATGGTTAACAGTTGACATTCTTACAACAAAATTTCCACTTTTTAGATCATATCCTTTCAACAGCTCTTTGGCCCAGGACCAGACATAGGAAATGAGCTGAGCTGGTCAAGGAGACATCCCCAACTGAGCAGTCATGTCAGTGTTGTTGACATTGCATGTCATTTCTTACTTGAGTTCATAACATGGAAGAGTAATTCAACTCCCTCAAAATATCTCATGTGAAAAACAGTACTAATTTAAAATCTTTACCAGGTAACCCTGGGTCAATGGCAAACTGCTATATCCCAAATCTGAAAGGAGACTTTTACAGCTTGAAATCCCACTGTCAAACTAAAGGTAGAACAGATAATGTCAAAGCCCCTTTCACCATACACATCAGGCAATATCAGGTTCCTCTGCACTGTTCCTACAGTTCTTAGTAATCTAGATTCCCACGTACTGTATAAGGGGACAGTGAAGAAGCAGATGGAGACTGTAATATCACCAAGTACTTTCTGAAATAGTAACTCATTTGGAGGACAGAATTAATGCTAAATACCTCCACTGTAATAAAAAAAAATGAGGGAGGATTTTATTTGAACCACAGCAGTAACGTGTTCTGTATGTTTTGAAAATTAAAAAAAAAAAAAAAGTCAAGGCAAAAATAAGGAATTGCCCATAAGCACAGCCTGGAAAGACAACCTCACTGTTGAAACTTCAGTATGTTTCTACCAGCAGAAATCCATGCATCTGTCTATTCACTTATTTGCTATACAGAATAAGAATATTGCATAGGCAATTTGTAAATTGGTGTTTTTCCAACTATAAGATTTTCTTATGCTTCCAAATATTCCTGTCGTGATTCAGATAAAGATGGAGCATTATTACCAGGCCACAGATAAACAGCCAACCACTACTAAAGGTTCATGAGTTTTGTCAACTGTGGGGAAGTCCTAAATTGAACCTCAGTGTTAGAACTGCATTGAAAGGAGGCGGCGCTTCTTCCTGCTCTGGGCAAGAGCACACTGAGGACTTCTCCTACTCTTAGGAAATGCAACATTGTTCTCTTTGTATTGGGACATTCACATTTTGTACCTGTACCTGTTCACTCTTGGCTGGTGATCTTAATTACCTGGCAAGACTGGAGTTACAGTTTCAGCCATACATTGTTTTCTCTGCAGAAAGCTACCGATTGCCATCAAGTTGATGTTTACTCTTGGTGACCTCATTTTTGTAAGAAAAGAACTATGCTCCCTAGAGTTTTTATTGGCTGGTTTTTCTGAAGCAGATTGCCAAGTCTTTCTTCCTAAATACTTGCTGGTGGACTCCAAGCTCCAAACTTTTAGTTAGCAGCCAAGAACATTAACTGCTTGTACCTCACAGGGACTCACCTATATAAAGCGAGCAGATCTATGTCAGCACTCTTCTTTTTCCATTATTGCTGGTCCCATTAGCACATGGCACTAAACCAATGGCTTGCACCATCATCTACCTAAAGCCCTCTTTTCCAACATTAACTTCCCCTTGACTGTATCTCACATGCCAGTCACTCTTTCTAATCACTACTGCCTGCAAATGTCATTTATTCTCCCATCTCCATAGACTGATTGAAGTCATTCTGCTCCCAGAATATCCTTTGATCACTTCTCTCTATGTTGAAATATCATAGAAACCTAAATAACTTTTCTGTTGCTTTCCCTCATCCTCCCAGTCAGAATTTGTTTTCCTTCCTCTGTTGCCCTAAAAAGCCTGTTGTGTCTGTACTAATGCAATTCTTTCAAGTTACAAGTGAGTTTTTCTTTCTCTCTTCTTCTTCTGCTGTTTTTTAATGCTTCATTTGCTGTACAGTAACAGTTTTTTGAGGAGACAGGCTATTTTTGTTGTTGTTGTTGCTCCTGACAGTTGTCTATTGTTGTCGAGTTGATTGCAACTCATATGACCTCATGCTGCTTTTCCTATGGAATTTTAAAATAATGTGATGATCATGTTAGGTTTTAAAAGATTTTTTTTGTAATGAGTAGACTGTTGAACTAAAATAGAAAACCACTAAAAGACTTTTAACCAGGTGAACCAAGCAAAATATGAATAATCTAGTATACTGACTCGACGGCACTTGGCTTGGCTGGGTACAGCAGACTACAGATTCAGACTACCAAAGTGCCTGGAATAATTGTGCAACTTCCAGTTTGATTGAAAAGACAGCATCTCTGCATACATTCATTTTATTGTGAATTATAATTCTTTCTGGACACTGAACAGCTCAGGAAATTTCAGTCTCTCCAAAGATTTGTAGGGGCTCCACCTACCGTTTGTATTCTTTGCTTCCCAATGCACGCACATAGGACCGATTGCATAATGTGAAAAATGAAAACTTGGGCCTGTTGGTCAGAATTGTTAAAGCCTGCAGGATGGTGACAGCCCACACTACAAGCATTAAACCAAGCATGGGGTCTTTCTAAGCACAATACACTATATGACTACACAGGTTGCATGCCCGTGAAACAAACAGTCCATAGAAGGCCTCTGATTGAAGCTCACCATTTTTACCACTGAACTATAAACCAAAGGGCATTTTGGGGGCAAGAAAACTAGTTTGTATGTGACAGGGGTCCATGACAGTATGCATTTGTGGGACTGTACAACACAAGAAGCCCTGATGACATGGTGGTTTAGAGCTAGGCTGCTAAACAAGAGATTAGCAGTTGCAATCTATTAGCTGCTTCTTGGAAACCCTGTCCTATAAGGTCACTATGACTTGGAGTCCACTCAACAACAGGTTTGGTTTGGGTTTGGTACAACACAAAGACTTAACCCTAATGTAAACTATGGGCTTTAACTAATAGTAATGTATCAATATTGGTTCATTAACTACTGTAACAAATCTATCACACAAATGCACTATGTTAATAATGACAAGAAACAGAGTAGGGGAAGAGGAGACATACGGGAACTCTTGGTACTTTCTGCACAATTTTTCTGTAAACCTAAAACTGCTCTTAAAAATAGACTATTAAAACACACATACATACAGATACTCACACAAAGTCAGTTTTCTTTCCTAGCAGACTCTCATAAGTAGAATAGAAAGGGGTGCCCAGAATTCTAAAATTCTTCTCAGACATATTATCCATGTTTCTTTCCCCTCTTGTTCACAAAATTCTCCAGGTGGTATTTATATTTCAAGTCAACTCTTAAATTATTCTTTTCCAGGTTCCTAGTCATGCAACAAAATACTTGCAAATCTTTTTCAAAGAGGAGAGTTCAGGGGGGGCTTCATGACATTCTAGCCTGAACTGTTTTACTTGTGTTTTTACAAGCTCTGTTCATCTACGATTTAGCTTCAATTTAAAGAAAGAAAGAAAGTTCTCAGGCCATCTCAGCCTCCAACACAAGAAATTCCTTTTGTAAAAAATTCAAATGCTTACAACCGACTCTGGCCTTATAAGACCCATTATTTCTAAAAGCATTTCAACTCTGAGTATAGCCTGAAACCTGAGCCTTTCAGTGTGGTGGGGACAGAGGAGGAAAGCGGTAGGGTGGGAGGGACAGGAGGACCAAGGCCCGTGGAGAACCTGCCAGAGGTATGCTGGGTTATAATTAATGGCATGAGGTTACAACTTGCAGCTGACACCGGTTACAGCAAAGGGTCAGCCTCCTGCTGCAATTTGCATTTACTGATTTGGAAGGGAGTCGGCTATGGCCCTCCCTTGCCCCTACTCCCTCTGGGTTGGCTGTCTAACTGATCCCTGCTGCATTCCTTTCTTTATTCTAGTAAAGATTAGTTTTCACTCTTTACACAAACACCCACCCACACCCATGCCCACACCCTCACCCGCATGCACTCCCTCACACCCACTCTTACAGATGCACATGGGCTCAAAGACAGACAACATGACACGTGGCTTTTATAGTCAGGGAACCCAGGTGTAGCCAGACTGTTCCGGGCCTGCTCAGCATGGCCATGGAGACAGGAAATGGATGAAAGCAAAAGAAGAAGTTTTATCCGGTGGGCCTGGTAAAGGAGCACACTGGGACCTGGATGGCACAATGACTGCCAGAACAAAAGCCCAGGGGATTTATGTGGGTAAAGTAAATCAGGTCTGGGTCTTCAGGAATGCCTTAAGATGGGGTCAGCTTGCTGATGGATCTGGCCAGAAAAGGCATTCCCAGGGCAGTTGAGCCTTTCTGTGTTTGTTCATACTGAAAAAGGGGGTGTTTGCGAACTAGAATTGAGGCTCGGGCCCCTCACTGATGAAAGCCTTCCTCCAGTCTTAGGTCACTAAAGTGTGGTTCCATCTGGTAGGATAAGAATTCTGGGGTCACCAGAGGACAGAGAATGTCTCTACACATGTCACGCAGGCCAGATCTAGTTCTGCCAGCTTCAGCAGGTCTGGTGACCTCAGTCACTTGTTTTCCTCAGCTTGGCGGGAAGCAGGAAGTATACCTAAGTAGAGAGCTCACAGGCTGGGAGTTAGCGCCTGTATCACAGAAGAAGGCATGCTCAGTCCTCTGCCTATTCAAGACACAGGGCAGACTGCCGGTCCCACAGGGTTTTGAATACCCCTACCAAAACCAAATAGCTCTTCTGTCAAAACACCCTCCTATTCCCTTGACATTTGGAAGGACAAGTGGGACATGTTAGAATGGGCCTTATTTGCAGCAGATAGGGTAATCGCTGCTGAGCATAGAGCAGTTCGATGGTTGAAATTATTTTATTGAAAGTACTCGAGGCCTTGAGGAATTTTACCTCTGTTGGCAATGATAAAGCAAAAACGGTGGTGGAGTGGATGGCAGGGTGGGGAGGGGGCTGAGGGAAAATATCCTGGGTCCTGTGCTGTCAGTGCTGGGGCGGACAATTTATCTCGGGATCTGGTTGTCCAGAGTTGTGGGAATTTCTCTCATCACGCTAGGCCTAGCGTTGCTCTGAAACCGAAGCTTGTTCTCCATGAATGGATAATGTGCTTGTGGACAGCATTCTCTTGAAGACTCCCTTAACTCTGGCAGAAGGTACCCTGACTAAACTAAGCCCCAGATAGAGCTGCCTGTGCTGATATCCAAACCTAAGTTTCTAGGTCCCAGAAGTCAAAACCTACAAGTCAGTCTATCTTTAGGACCTTCACACTTCCATTTACCACTGGTACCATTATTTACAGAATAGTTTTATTTTCCTTCATCTCTTTTTTAAAAACTTAAACACATGTATTTTGTAAATGCCAAATGGAAACTAATATCACTTGCTGAATGAGTTTCCTAGGGCCACCACCACAAAGTACTACAAATTGGGTCACTTATAAGAACATAAGGAAACCCAGACGCTGTGGTGGTTAAGTGCTACAGCTGAGAACTAGCCGTTCCAGTCAACCAGCTACTCCTTGAAAACTCTATGGCACAACTGTACTGTCTCTATAGGGTCACTGAGAGTCAGAATCAATTTGATAACAATGGGTTTGGCCTGGTTGGTTTATGAGCACATAAGCTTATTGTCTACAATTCTAGAGGCTGATAGTTCAAGTTCAGGGTGTTGGTAAGCACATGCTGTCCTTCAAAGTCTCTAAGGGATGACCCTGTCTTGTCTTTCCTGGCTTCTGGTAGCCCAAGGATCTCCTTGGCTTGCCCCTGAAGGATTACTCCATCATCAAGTGACTGTCCTCCTTCCACCGTCTCTTCTCTTATCCCCTACAAGAGTTGCCACTCAGATTAGATTAGATCCCTTTGTATCTCATGTGACCTCCTGTTAAATGATATCTTCAAAGACCCTATGTCTGAACAAAATCAGATTCACAGGCACCAGAAGTTAGGACTTCAAGATATATTTGGCAGTAGGTGGTCACAATTCAATCTAAAACACTTGGAAGGAAATATTTGAAACAAACATTTAAATAAATATTTGAAGTAAATACTTAATTGGAACAATAAAATTCATTCATTTGAACCCATCCAAAAGCCATCCTGCTTATCCTCTAGGATATCTGCTCACCTCTTTGGGAAATATTGAACTTATCTTGTCATACCTGAGCCAAGCACCTAGTTTAACCAATATATCAAACCCAGTCCACTGCCATCAAACTGTGATGATCTGTGTAAGTGGAAAAAGAAAGACTGTTTCAAAGTTCTATTCGTGCACAAGCTTAAAATTTGATATTCAGGTCTCGAGGCCAGCAGCAGGCTTCCTGATGCAATGGTAGTCATCACACTCGTAACAAGAACAGCCAGGCGCCACGCAGAGCATCCCAAGCCTGTCAGGGTCAGGTATAACCAGCTGATGAATTGCTCACTGTCGAGAAAGGTGGCTGCCCATGTGGACGGGATACACAAGCAGGCTCGTAAAACTTATGAGCCATGTTCTGTGGTGCGACCTGGGTGAGGGATGGTTTAGCTTTAGTGGAGGGATAATTAAAAACAATTAAGTGTTGCTTGAGACACAGCAGAATTCAGCTAAGACTTCAGGGTTATGCAAACCTGGTCTGAGAGAGGATCAGGAACCCAAGCCTTCACTTTATTTACTGAAGAGGAAAAAAAGAGAGGCAGAGAGAAATTATCGGGCCAGAGGCACTGCTGCATGTTAACTGGGTGGTGCCACTAGGAGGTGTCATCTGTTGGGGTCTGCAAACTGTCTTTGCCCTCCTGTACTTCTCACGGTGCAGAGCCTCTGTCACTGAGCAGCATACCTGGATGTTCTTTCTCTCTGTTCCCAGGTAAGTGCTGTGCAAAAGAAAAGAAAGTTGTTTGCACCCACAAAGCATTCCCTTCTATGATTTTTAGACCGTCACCTTAAGAAGCCACCATCCATCTGTCATTTTGTCTTACTGCAATCGCTTGAATGTGGCTATGACGTTGCCACCAGTATTTCAAATACAGCAGGGTCACCCATGGTGGCCAGTTTTCAGAGGGACTTCCAGACTACAACAAACTAGAAGTAAAGGCCTGGCAATCTATTTCTGAAAACGAGCCAATAAAAACCCTGTGGATCACAACAGAATACAATTCAACGTAGTGATGAAGTTGAAACCCTGGGTTAGAAGGCATCATGTCCAGCTTCTACCAAACCCAAACCCACTGCTGTTGAGTTGATCCCAACTCACAGCCCCTAGAGGTCACAGTTGAACTGCCTCATTGAGTTTCCAAGGAGCACCTGGCAGACTTGAACTGCGGACCTTTTGGTCAGCCTATGTAGCACTCAGCCACTTAGCCACCGGGCCTCCCTACAGCTTCTACAGTGGACCCCGAAATACTAACGATCGTAAAGGGTGTCCAGGACCTGACAGCGCTTCAATCCGTTATACATAAGGTTGCCTCGAGTCAGAAGCAGATTCATGGCAACGAACAACAACCACCTTACAGACCACGGGAACTGGATAAAGGGCCGAAGAAAGGAATGTGAAGAAAGCATGGGGAACAGACAATACTAGGTCTGACGCTTCTAGGTAGGACTCTAAGAGGAACAAGGTTGTGCGGGATAAGGTGGAATAGAACTGTAAGATCCCTGCAAAGGCAAGGGGTGGGGTGATGCTTTGGGCTCAGGGCCAACTCAAATCTCACATGCAACCTTGGTTTCTTCTGAGAACTGGAAAATGACACTGCTGAGAAGGGGGCTGCAGGTACCCAGTCAATCCATAGTAGCTATTCTACTAGTCATCTGTGATTATTTTATTATTTCCTCATTACTGTGTGGTGCAGTGGTTAAGACCTATAGCTGCTAACTGAAAGATCAGGAGTTCAATCCACAGACACTCCTTGGAAACCCTAGGAACAGTTCCACTCTGTCCTGTAGGGTCACTATGAGTCAGAATAGACTTGGTAGCCATGGGTTTGGTTTTGTAGTTTAGCTTTTTACATTATAATGAGCAATTTGAGAATTTTAATTGGGTTTCACTTGTGACTATAGTTTTTACCTTTAGGAAAAATAACAACTTTTACCAAGCCACTTCTTCCAGAATGAGACAAGGAAGGGGACTGGGTAAAGCACAGATTAAAGTAAAACATGGCAAAATGTTTGTAGAAAGCAAGAAACTAGAAACTCTGATCAGCCAGAATCGTCACTACTTGGTCCCTAAAGCAAACAAGAGCAGAAGTTATGCACACATGTGTCAGTTACTCTCCATTACCACCTGACTAGTGTTTAAGGGAGAAAAAGAAAAGAAAAAAAAAAACCACAGGAAGTTTGTATATCATACCTGTCAGAATATATTACTTCTTGTGTTCCTTCATACCAAGGAAAGAAAAGGTAAGAATTTATCCAGCCCCACCCCAGACACCTCAAAGAACTTCAAAAGCTTTTAAAAATGTCAACTGAAAAGAATAGAGTCCTTTGTCTTAAAGGCATAAGTAAATTTCCTTCTTAAAAAAAAAGCAGGCTTAGGAACGATAAATACATTACAAACTGTATATACATCTATGGGAGGACCTGTAGGGTCATGTGTGTGGTAAAGGAAAGCATGTCAGAATAGACGGCTCTGTGTCTATAGATTAAAGAAAAAAAAAATCCACTTATTATCTTGATGGGAATAAAAAGAAAGTATACAGAATGATTCATACAGTTCCCAGGAACACCTTAACTGGGCTTCTGATTAATACAACCTGTTAGTCCAGTGGAGTCTTTGGGTGGTACAAGTGGTTAACAGAGTTGGCTGGCAACTAACAGGTTGGAAGTTCAAGTCCATGCGGTGATGCCTTGAAAGAAATCCTTGGCAGTATACTTGTGAGTGGTAAGCCCTTAAGAACCCTACAGAGCGCAGTTCTATTCTCATAACCATGGGGTTGCCAACGAGTCCGAATCAACTCAGTAGCAACTGGTGGTTATTAACCCAGCTGTGTGAATTTGTGGTAATTTCAACTTACTGTCTCTGATAAAAGACCTAAAATGTATAGCTTCTGAAAATTAAAATCAGCAAAGAATATTTGATGCCACAAAACGGTTTTGGAAAAGCAATGCTGACCAATACGTAACTAGAGGCCTTGCCTTTGCTGAGCTCACTGTTAGAAGACGGATCCAAATTCTTCCAAACTCGGACCCGACAAAAGTATTTAACGGCACAATATGAGAATGGGAATGGATTTTCGCAGTCGCATTAACGTTGTCCCCTTCCTTGATTGAAGCTCTACGCACACAATCACTGCAGACTGCCAGAAGAACAAACAAATCAGTGTTAGAAGAAATACAGCCAGGATGTTCTTTACAAGCAAGGATGGCAAGACTTGGACTCACTTTCTTTGGACACACCGGAAAAAAACACTCACTAGCAAAGGACATTGTGGCTGGTAAAGGAGAGGGTCAGCAAAGATGAAGAAAACCTCTGTGAGATGGATTTGCTCGGCAGTCTCAACAATGGCCCCAAACAAACCAGTGGTCATGAGGATGCTACCAGACCAACCAACAGTTCTTTCTGTTATACATAAGGTCACCGTGAGTTGGAGCCTACTAGAAGGCACCTAATAACACAGCAACTAGATGTGAGAAGGCATTAACAAGCCACACAGAAAGCTTAACTCTCACTGTGTTTGTCATTTAGTTTTTAGTTCTCTGGGTTAAGTCCTTTCTTTATACCGTTCTGTCTTTGACAATCCTTCTTATCCTTCAAGAATGGTCCAAATGTAACTCCTCCTCTATGGTATTCATTACCTATGAGGACTGACAATTACATTCACGAACTCATCCTAGAAAAAGTGCGACATATCCCATTACTGAATATCACTATGGTCACCTTCAAAGTACTCCCCGCGGGAAGCTATATAGCAATGCCAGTGCCTAGTCCACCCTTCAAAGCGATTTTGGAACTCTTTCTGGAATGGCCATCAGCACTGTCATTGTGTTACCCTTGATGTCCTGAATATCATCAAAACGTCTTCCTTTCAATATTTCCTTTATCTTCAGGTAAAGAAAAAAGTCATGCGGGGCCAGATCTAAAGAGTAGGGAGGGTGTTGCAATACAGTTATTTGTTTACTGGCTAAAAACTGCCTCACAGACAACTGCTCAATTCAGTTTGTGAACTTACCACCGTGCCACACTGGAATGACCCAATGGCCATTCCAGGAAGAGTTCCAGAATTGCTTTGAAGGATGGGCTAAGTGATAGCATCAGTGTATAACTTCTCAAGTGGAGTACTTGGAAGGTGACCACAGTGATATTCAGTGGTGAGGGATGTAGCACTTTGAATAATTAAGTTTGCAGACTTAATTGTCAGACTTCGCAAATCTATCCCAGGCACTTTGCCTTTGAGTGTTCTATAATTCTCTACCGTATTCAGTTCTGAGCTTCCTCACAACATTTACAAAGGCTGAGGAGACATGTAGCATTCATTGTTTGACAAAAAGAAGTATTATGGTCCACCAGGAACTTTTTCTATCCCTAAAACGCTAAGAACAGAACTGCAGACAAATAGGAACAGCCGCTTGCAGAAAATGCAAAGATGATTTATTTTTACCTACCCTCCACAGAAGCTGAGAAAATTCACTTAAATTCTCATTTTATGATAGCATTTTTATGTGTGGAGTTCTGACTCAGCATGGGAGTAAATGCTTGGCTGGTTTAAAGAAGTTGTCCTTAATTTTTATAGGTTGTAACGTTTTTTAAAGCTGAAAAACCACGAGCCTTCTTCACTAAAAGGGTAAGTCTATGTGCGCAAACATACTCACCCTCGTGCAGATCCAGTTTGACATTTAAATTCGATGCTTTTATACCCCTGAGGCTTATTTGTGGATCCAAAATATCCCAAACGAAGAATTTCAGATCCAGAGACCTACTTGGCTGCAATGTGTCCCCTAGACCAGTATTTCTCAAAATTTGACAGGCATATGAGTCAACAACAACAACAAAAAGCCCCCTGCCATCAAGTCAACTCCAACTCATAGCGACCCTACAGATCAGAGTAGAACAGCCCCACAGAATTTCCAAGGAGCACCTGGTGGATTTAAACTGCCGATCTCTTGATTAGCGGACCTAGCACTTAACCACTACACAACCACAGTTTCCAAGGAACTTGTTAAAAATGCAGATTCTGATTCAGAAGGTCTGAGGCGGGGCCTGAGACTCAGCGTTTCTCACAAACATTCAGGTGTGGGTCCATGCCACTGGGCTGCAAACCACTCTGAGCAACAGGGCCTGAGGCCATCTCTCAAATATCAAATGCTCTCAGCTGCATTTCTGATAATCTTGGGTAGCAATTGTCTTAGTCATCTAAGGCTGCCATGACACAAATACCACAAGTAGGTGGCTTTAGAGGACAAAAAATACTATTCTGTCACTAAAAAGGTCTTCCATCATTGTTTCGGAGGACAGGAGTCTAAATCAGGGTATTGGCTCCAGGGGAAGCTTCTCCCTTGTCAGTAGTCCTAGATGTTATGTGGCATTCCTTGCCAAGTAAGATCTTCACATGGACTCTGTCTTTCTCCATGTGTGCCACTGTATTTGCACTCTCTTTAAGATGTCTTTAAGAATGGATTAAGTTTAGGGCCTACCCTACTCAGATGTGGCCTTATTAACATATAGCAAAAGGAAACCCCTGTATCCATAGAGGCTCATGGAGGTTAGAAATGCAACATGAATTTAGGCAACCTCAGTTCCATCTGGAAACCCCGGTGGTGCAGTGAATGGTTAAGACCTACGACTACTAACCAAAAGTTCAGCAGTTTGAATCCACTGGGGGCTCCTTGGAGGCAGTATGGGACAGTTCTACTCTGTCTTGTAGGGTCCTTATGAATTGGAATTGACTGGATAGCAGTGTTCTTGTTTTTTCCCAATTCAACCCATAGCAGCAGTAAATTTGAAATTTTGAGTTCTTTCATGGATACCAGTAGTTAAAATGGAAACCCTATCAGTGTGACGGTTAACAGCTGTGTCTGCTAATCAAAAGGTCAGCAGTTTGAATTCACCCGGTGCTCCTTGGAAATTCTATGAGGCAGTTCTAGTCTGTCCTATAGGGTCACTATAAATCAGCATCAAATGGTAGTGAGTTAGTGGCCAAACTCTTGGTAGGATTAATTAAAAATAATCCATATCCTTTAGTCACTCAACTTGCTAGAAAAATTGAAAAAGCATGTCTTCATTTCTTGTTCTGCCAGAGGCCTTGGCACCTTTGGAGAGGTGGACTTGAGGACAAAGGACCTGCAGACATGGCCAACACGGTCCACAAGAAGCATCGCATTGGCTCAAACACTTGAGTTTTAGTAGAGACCTCAGATCTTCTGCCTTAAGATATGGTTTTCAAAGTATACTTTGGCAGCTTGAGCCATTCTCTATAACCAGCATTTCATGGACCACCAAGTCAGTTAAGCAACCTGAAAATAAAATTGCTTTAGTTGTGAGTGAGGAATGTGAAGAAGAAACTCTAGAGTCCTATCTTTCTGGAAAGGCCTCTTAAGCCATGTTGCTACTTTGCAGGATACGTCTCTGAAAATCATCAGAAGAAACTTTGAAAAACACTACAAAATGATAGGCAGTAGATGATTTTGGTCTATGTGACTAGCAAGGTCAAGGGAACTCTGCTGGTTTAACAGCTATGCAATCAGTTTGTGACCAAAAGATTAGCAGTTCCAACCTACCTAACAGTGCTGTGGAAGGAAAGGCCTGGTGATCTGTTCCCTTAAAAATTAAGTCCAAGAAACTGTATGTGGCTGTTCTACATCACATGGTGTCACTATGAATGAAAAATCGACATGATAGCACCTAATGACCACAGTAATGTTAGCAAGTTACCTCTGCAGTGAAAGTATCAGCAGGTTTCTAAAGTTTGGTTTGGAGCCTTAATACATTTACCTCAGGGATTTAATAGTTAAAGATCACTGGCCTTGAAAGCTTCCTTCAGCTCCGAAATTTACCCATGTTACTCTAACAGTCTGTGATTCTGTTCTTTTCTAACATAATTAGGACCACAGATTTAAATACAGTGTCAAGCATTCTAACATTTGCCTGTCCCCTAGCTCTCCCAGGGTGAAGAGGTTGCTGTGTGAGGAGACTGTCCTGTGCCGGAAGTCACTGGTAAAGAGTCTGAGAATTAGACCCCTGTTGCTGAGAATCTAGACCTGCTCCTTCTTCACCCCACTCTCATTTCCGGTGGCTTTTTGTTTGTTTCTGAGACAATACTAACTTTTCAGTGCTGCAAACAGAAATTGCAGGAAACAGACAACAAGCCTCTCAAAAAACAAAGAAACCAAGGGAAAAGTAGAGGGCAAAGCTTCGCTGCTTAGATTCTTTTTCAACGGAGGGAGAAAACCTTTTGCATTTCCTAACAGGAGAGCATGAAAGTACTGCAGCCCAACACCGTTAAAACTTTGTGTTTCTCTAAAATGAGAAGCTCGCTCAAGGCCTCCATTACTCATTTCCGGATGGGATGGCAAAACTTCAAGTTTGCAAAGACTAAAGTCGCTGCAATCAAACTTTCCCTGGTAGCAGTTGAAAACACAGCACTTTCCAGAAATCCGTTTTGTAGATTGTGCAGATCAGCTATTTCTGAGAGACTGAACTCTGCAGAAAAAAAAAAAAAAAAAAAAAGGTGGCAGCACAGAATGCCAGAAGATGATTGGTTCTGGAAGCGTTCTTTCCATGATTTTAGAGTGCAGGCTGATGGGAAACTCAGTGGGTGGGTAAAGAGATAACCACCATATGTGAAGGTCAACATTTCAGTACCTCCTTGCCCCTGTTTCCAAAGGACCAGAGACTGCAGAAAGAACTCTCTAAAGCCCGCTGGCCCTACTCGCTTCCTTCTCAACGAGCAAGACAGTGCTCGGAGTTCCAGAGGTAGATGGCAGGTAGCGAACCTCAGGCCAGTTCCTCGTTGAGGATGGAAAACAGGCACCTGGTCTTCATTAACATTGCTGCTGTAGTTAATGTGTTGCAGGTGTGAAAGTGTGTGGCTGAAATCTGACAAAACACCTGTCTTTTGTGGCATCATTAGATCTGCCTAGTGTGGGACACGACCCCCTCGGGTGTGCTTTCTCCTGCCTTGAAAGCCACAGTAAGCATTGTCCTGTAATTACAAAATCAGAGTCATCATTGCTGGGAAGAATTCCTTAACAAATTATACCTAATTAGTCTGAAATTACCTTTAATTCATGGTGAAACCATAGGCTTAACTGTGTTCTATAACACCTTCCTTTTTATCTTTATGCAAATATGATTATACACTATCAAACTGGCACAACCAGGCATAAAAAACAGCTGCAGTGAGTTCTTTGGTTACTAAATGGGAACTGGATGGGTGCCATTGATTATATGTTCTGGAATGCTGCATCAAAAAATAATAATAATAATAATATCAACCAGTCCCTTCCCTGCAAATTCCAGTTTTCTTCCCCGCCCACAGAATCCTAATTGAAAGCTGTGAGATTTCACTCCCTGGCCCAGCCCCCACCCTCCATCTCCTCACCACGTTTTCTGCAGACACATGTGTGCATCCCCCTGCTGTCCAGCCTCTTCAAATGCCACTAAGTGTCAAAACCTGCCTCCTTCTATCCCCAATGGCAGCATCTTAGGGTATGGCTGCTTCAGGTGCCGTTCCCATCTCTGATCCTCATCCTGCTTTTGGCTGGTGCACCTTGAGTCCAAATGTTATTTGCATAGTAAGCACTGATCTAGCAGCTTTACATATCCTCGCTTATTCAGTCCTGGCCACAAACTTGGGAACTAGGAACCAGTATTCATATCCCTATTTTGCATGTGAGGAAACTCAGGTATAATAAATATGTAATAAATAAACCCATTGCCTTCTGTCAATTCTGACTCTAGTAACCCTGTAGGACGAGGTGGAACTGCTCCGTAACATTTCCAAGGAGCACCTGGTGAATCCCAACCGCTGACCCTTTGGCTACCAGTCAGAGCTCTTAACTACAATGCCACCAAGGTTTCCAAACTGAGCTAGAGAGAGGCTATATAGTATAGAGAGTCACCCAGCTAGTAAGAGCCATAGCGAGGGTTCTCACCCAAGCCGTCTGTCTCTAGCACACTCTTAGCCCCTGTAATTTACACTCCCGTAAATGTTCCTGGTCCTTCGCTAGCACCGATCCTTTCCAATTCTCTTGACTAGCACACTTCTAAACATGACAGTTGCACGTAAAACCGGAAAAGGTCATTCTCATCAGAGGAGAAATCACGACAACTTCCTCCCTTGCTTCTACACAATTTGTATAACAAATACACTTCCTCCTCAGCCTATTGTGAACCAAACCACACAGAACCCAAGTCAAGCTTGTTTCTACTAAACCAGCAGCGTGCTGGAGGTGTCACCGGCACTCAGCAATGTATACATGTTTGAGTTGGTTTATACTTGGCTAGGAGTCAGAATCGACTCAATGGCAGTTGGTTTCGATTTTGTTTCTTACTGACTTTTGCTCTAACAGGAGGAAGATGTGAGTTGCTGTCTCCAATTAAACAAAAGTTTAAGTCTTCAGAAAGCAAGTAGAATAGTGAATACTACTTTACATTTTAAAGTTTGCTTGTTCTTTCTCCCAGGAGCCCTGGTGGTGCAGTAGTTAAAGCACTCAACTGCTATTCAAGAAGACTGAGGGCTTCAAACCCACCAGCCATCCACCCCCAGGGAGAAAAATGTGGCCCTCTGCTCCTATAGAGATTTACAGTCTTGGAAACCCTGTAGGGCAGCTCTGCACTGTCTTTTAAGGTCACTATGAGTCAGAATCGAGGTGATGAGCAGTGGGTTTGGTTCAGGAGTTTAGTCTGGGCTAGTTCTTTCTCCACTGTCTGAATAAATAGCATGGAAAGTCAACATGAGCTTTGAAACACTCATTCCCATCCTACAAATAACAGCCTACATTATTCCTAAGCACAACCCAAGCCCCAGTTCTCTTAAGATTGTTAACTTGAAGAAAAGAGAATCTCAGACCACATCTAGGTTGCTTTGCAAAAAGCTATGCTTTTGCATGTGCAAAAGAGATTAATTTCTTGAACAATTTCAGGCTTCATAGGCAAAGCCAAACACATATCAAGATGCAGATCTTGTACCAGGCACCTCTGTAGGAGGTCTTGACACTCCCCTGGAATGTAGCGGTGAACTGGTTAAAAAAATAATTACCACAGGGACTAGCAATCAGGTTTTGGCTGAATACTACTTTTGTTTCAGTATCCATCAATTAAAATAAAAGCATTTTCTTGATGGTTGTTCATAACAACTATCCAGATCCATCTGTGGCTATTTTATTTATGGCATTGCTTGTCTTTGCCAACAAGTTGGCGAAAAATCAGATTTCAGCATCTTAATCAGAATGAAAACATTGTCTTCTCGTTTAACGCCTCCATTCAAGCTCCGATTACCACTCTGAAGAAAACAGTCTGTTAACCTAAGGCGATGCTGACTCCTGCACCCTGGTCATCAGCACAGCAGGCCCACAGCTGAGAGACGAGCGATATGTTTTTATTTTTTCTATATTTTTATTAGGCTAATTCACACACATTTGAGAACACTAAAATTGGAGTCCCTGTAGAGTTACATTTGATGGCGTCCAATAAAATAGGATGAGGACACTGAACTCTTCTTCAGTTTTTTCCATGCCGTTTAGAATTGTCATCTCGTTTGAGAGCAAAAGATGTTCTTTCTATATATCGTTCAAGCATTGGCAACATTGAAAGGGCTACTGGCCTCCTTTAAACCAGTAAGGGCCACCAATATATGTTTATTACTCCTCATTATTAGAACCTCAGCAAGAGAACATTACAACCAGAAATTTCTATTACCAATGCACTGATTGGTCGATGATATCAGCCCCTCTTTTTTTTCCCTGCTGTTAATGCTTATGGTTGTCTATAACCTTTATACTTTGGTGTGCCACATTTTTCTCTCCAAACTATTTTCCATGACACTAGTTAACGATTGGTAATTGCTTTAACTATGGCTGGATCTACTTGATGTCAAAACATCCTGTTGAGCAAAGGGGAGAAACTTTGGTCGGACATCTGGATATTTGAGCCGCAGAAGGCCCAACATCTGGATGTTCCCAAATATTTTTTTCCAAATACTTGGAAACATCCACAGATTTTCACTGATATAGACAAAACATCCAAATGATTAAGTGAGCACTTCCCTTGTCTTCTGGGTATTTGGCCACTGAATTTTCTCTGAGATGTCAGTGTACGAGTATCTGTCTAGCTGTAGTACATTACTATTACTATACTCAAATAAGTAACAGAAACGCATACTGTACCTCCAGTGTAACTCTTCTAAGTTGTTTTTAGTATTTTTCCAAATACCACATGAAATGAGAGTTACGTCAAAAGGAGAGAGGTAACTCTTCTCACCCCCATATATTCTAAAGGCTAGGAAGAGTTCTAGCATTGGATTTCAGAAACAGAAGCTTCTTACCCAGTTCTGATACTTTACGCAAGTATTTTTGTTGGCATTATATGCCAACTTCTGAGGCTACAAGTTCTGTATGCCTTTGATGAATGCTCTTTGGATATTTCCAATTGTCTTTCAGCCACAGATGGACAAAGCTAGTCTGGGAGGTGAGTGTAAACAACATTCAATACTCTAGTTGGATGGAGTGAATTCAAAACTGTATCAATGTATAAACAATGGGCAAATGCAAATGTTTAAAACAATAAATTGTAGTCCAGAAGTTTATTACCACTTTAAAGTATGTCCAATTTCAGAAAGTGTTTATAAACATTTACATAGATTTTCCTTTTGAAGGGAAGAAATGGGGATCTTAGAGATTTTCTCAACCTCATAAGAGCTGTTGTTTAATATACACCTTTTCCATAAAGGGCATTTGTATTAATTACTTTCTAAAATTATTTGCAGGCTGGGAAAATATATGCCACTTATTGCCCAATGTAGAAACCCTGGAGATGTAGTGGTTAAGAGCTAGGGCTACTAACCAAAAGGTCGACAGTTCAGATCTACCAGTTGCTCCTTGGAAACCATGAGAAGCAGTTCTGCTCTGTCCTATAGGGTTGCTTTGAGTCAGAATCAACTCAAAGGCAATGGGACTGCTCGAAGTTGTCTATGATGAATTTCAGAAATATTTTATTCCTTCTGTTGACTGTGTTCAAGCACAACATAAAAATAATTCAAAGATATCAAGCCAAGCCAAGCCAAAAAGACACGTTATATACAGTAATCCACAACACATACAATCTCTTAGCCATGGGTGTAAGTCCTTAATCCCATCAGCTATTGCCATGACCAGAGATTCTATGGTGACCACCAGTTACTCATGAACCGACTGGGCAAACACCTAGAGAAAGGAGGATGGGGGAGCCAGAAAATAGAAGATATTCCCAAAGTGGGCACCAAAGTTGAAACTTTGTCAATATGTCTTTATAGTCTAAAATTAGAAAATCGGAGAGGTCAAGCATTGGATCTCAGATGACTTATCCAGTACTGACACCTTACATAAGTATTTTAGCTGTCATTAAATATTATCTGTTGGTGCTCCAGGCTCTATATTCCTGTTCAAAGAATGCTCTTTGGGCATTTCCAGTTGTCTTCCAAGCCAGAAACAGACAAAGCTAAAGAAAAAGTAAGAAGTGAATGTTTAGCAAAAAATAGTTATTTCTAATCTCTCAATTCAAAGAAAATATTTTGGATTTTTTAAAATGTAATTTACGCGTATGTTTACATTTTTAGAAGTATAAAATGATAATATGTTCTTTTCCCTAATTCATACTGTGAACATTTTCCATGTTACTAAATATTTTGCAACACCATTTTCCTCAATGGCAGCATAAGACTTGATTTCATAAATAGACAAGGCAATAACCTATTCTTGAACATGGAGAATTTTTCAAGTTTATAAATTATAACCAGTACTCTAACATAACTGCTTTGCATAAATCATTGCATATATCATTTTTCATTATTCGTAATTAAACAAGAAATAAATGTGTGCATGCTCATTTTATTTTCTATTTCTGTCTTTGTTAGATTATATGGGAATTATCTCTTTTTTTCCTTTCAACAAAAATAGCACTTAGGTTTATTTATCAACCCATCAGTCCCTTCGACAGGTTTCAGTGGTGGTTGGAGCTGAGCGAGTTATAAATAAAAGTCAAGGGCACAGTAAGTTTCCAGGATATGGTAAGGATGTTGAATCAATTACTCTTTTTTGTTTGTTTTTAATGAAATGAATGGTCTATTCTTCTGACTACATCAAACTTTTTGAGACTGCAAGCTATGCCTTCTACACGCTAACAGAGTTCAAAATTCAGTATGTAACCAATAATTTGATATTGTCATATTACTTTGAGTGCCTGCCTGCTTGCTTGCTTATTACCTGCTCCATGTGTAAAAGAGAGAGAGGAGTCCCAGTAAAGATTCCTATAACTGTCAGGCCTATTGCTCTCTCCTCTTCTTTCTGATACTTCCAACTTATCAGTTTCAATGATGTATTCAGAATCCATTATAAATTCATTGTGGACTAAAAACTTCAAGTGCTCAAATTAACTTTCTTTTATTCACTTATTATTACTTAATATAAATTTTACTCAGATACTAACACTATCAATGCAGTGTTTTGCCTCTGAATTTGAAGATCTTTTTATCCAGACTTTTCTATCTTTTTTACTTTCTTAATTCAACCAAAAAAAGAAAAAGAAAAAAAAGCACACTGTCTTATATCTCTGGGTTTTTTTTTTTTTTTTTTAATACTTGGAGTTTAATCTATAGCACTAATCAGAACTGATCAATTTTGTACAGATATAAAAATGATCAAGTATCAAAGATTTTATGTAACTCATAACAAAACCAGACAGCTGTTATGACCAGTTCGAAAGAGAATCTGTGTACCGATTAGGATGGCTTTTATCAATGAAACAGAAAGTAACAAGTGTTGCTAAGCTGTGGAGATACTAGAACCTTTATGTATTAGTGGTAGGAATGTAAAATGAGCCATTGTGGAAAACAGATGGCAGTTTCTCAGAATGTGAAACATTGAATTACCATGTGACCCAGAAATTCTACTCCTAACTATATACCCAAAAGAATAGGAACTCAGTCAGATGGTTACATACCAACATTCATAAAATCATTATTCAGGATGGCCAAAAGGTGGGGGCAAAATCCAAGTGTCCATCAACAGATGAATGAATAAATAAAATGTGGTATATACATATAATGGAATATTATTCAGTCCTAAAAAGAGGATGACTTTTTGATTCATGCTACAATATGAATGAAACTTGAACAGATAATAAGTGAAACAAGACAGATACAAAAGAATGAATAGTATCCAATTCCACTTACATGAAATATGTAGAATATGCAAAAGTCATAGAAACAATTAGAGGTTATCAGTGGTGGGGAAGAGGAGGAATTGGCAGTTATTATTTAATGTATCTAGAATATATGCTTGGGGTAATGAAAAGTGTTGAAAATAGTCAAATAGAATATTGTTGTAAGTAGAAAGGTTTCACTGTTATTAGTTACCTACAACTTATTAATCGTAAAATAACTCAGAGGCAATGGGAAGCTAGAAGTACATAACTGAGAAGAGCACGTTATGTGTATAGGAGTTACAGCAACAGAGTAGAACTGCTCCACAGAGTTTCCAAGGCTGTAATCTTTATGGAAGCATACTGACACATCTTTCTTCTGAGGAGAGGCTGGATGGTTTGAACAGATGACTTTTCTGTTAGCAGCTGAGTGTTTAACCATTGTGCCATTGGGGCTCTTTACAGAAAACCCAGTTTCCATTAAAGCAAATTTTTTCCCTATAGTTTTCTTTGTTGTGTTTTTATGTCCTCAATTTTTTTGAACTCTTCCTTGATATTTTGTTTAGTACATATTTCATTCAAGTTATATTTCTGTTTTCTTCTATATTTGTTTTTAGAAATTATTCTCTGATTTACCTTTACATTTGCCTCTAATTATCAACATTACATAGAAACAGATTCCTTAGATGAGAAAAATGACAATTTTTCTGCTTTCTCCAAGTTTTTGTTAATGTAGTCCAGGATTTTAGGTCTAATTTCTTATAACCACTCTTACTTGAAAATACAGAGAACTGCTAGCAGTATTGTGTTCCCTTAAATTATCATTACTAAATTTTATGGTTTGAAGATGATAATGCTCATCTTTCTATATTTCACCATTCTCTATTGTTGAATGTATGTGTGTGTGTATACATGCCTATGGTAGTCATCCTTATCCACCCACTGCCATCAAGTTGATTCTGACTCGTAGCAACCCTACAGGAGAGAGTACAACTGCTCTATAGAATTTCCAAGGAACACTGATGGATTCAAACTGCTGACCTTTGGTTTAGCAGCCATAGCACTTAACTACTATGCTACTGGGTTTTCCATTCATCTCTTAGCTGACATGAAATCGTTTTTTTTAAGAGCGCATATGTGTGAAGTATGCTTTGTACATCCTCATATAGCCAATAAAGTATTTCTGTTGCTTTTACATCTGAATAAAGCCTAACCCTCATGACATAGTGATTAAGTGCTACCTACGGGTAGAACTTGGAAACTCGATAGGGCAGTTCTACTCTGTCCTATTGGATATCTGTGCATTGCTATTGAGCAGTGGGTTTGGGTTTTGGGTCTATAGTATAAGAGAAAAGCTCTGTTGCTGTGATGCGCTAATTCTCGACTACTAACTATAAGGTCAGAGGTTTAAACTACCCAGTAGATCCACAAAAGAAAGATGTGGTCATCTGTTCCCTTAAAGATTACTGTTAGTTGGTCACCACCAAGTAGAATCCAACTCGTTGAGACCCAATAGGGTGGAGTAGAACTGCTCCATAGGGTATCCAAGGCATAATCTTTATAAGAGAAAATCAGTAGATGTTTTCCCCCCGCAGAGTCGCTGGTGGGTTCAAACCTGTGACCTTTTGGTTAGCAGCTGAGATTTAAACCATTTCATCACCAGGACTCTTTCCCATAAAGAGGACAGCCTAGAAAATACTATGGGGTACTGTCATATAAAGTCACTGAGGATCAGAATCAACTCAGTGGCACCCAACCACAACAGTGTAGAAATCTACAGACACAACCTTTTCTGCCCTGTAATACTTGGAGGAAATAACTCCATAGTTTCCTGGTGTTTCATGTCACAGAAGAAAAATCTGTTTATTTTATAGGCCACTAGTCTTTTCTACATGTTTTACTTTTTCTCCTCTTGAAGTTAAGGCTTTCATCAGGATACTTCTGTTTGTCCAATGCACTTCATCAATATTTTCTGACTCACTGAGCTCATTTGTTTCACAAAGCTAGAACTTTGCTCTCTATTTTGGCCAAGTATCACTTAATTTTTTTGCACATCACTTCTTATTCTGGCATCTTCTTCAGAACATGCCGTCTCTACATACAAGATCTCAGTACTATGTCTTCCAAGTTACTTATGTGAGCTTCGATTATCCTTATTTCTCTGTCATTTACTCCTGTATTCAGGAAGGTCTTTATCAAGAATATCTTCTACACCACTGATTTGATTTACTATAGTATTATTTCTGCTCCTGTGGCATTTTTAAATTCTGTTCTTCAATGTTTATTTTAAAAACAGTAATTTTTTTCCTTAGAATTCATTTCACATTTCTGCCTCCCTTTCAAACCAGTTCCAATTTCAAATCTGCTTATTGTATTATCAGCTCATCTTTCAGGTTTTATTTTATGGGAACCATGTTTTTTCAATACTCGCAAGACCACAAAATATTTTATGAAATACATTTCTGTTTCCTTCAATAATTTTCCTTAAAAGCATACTTTTCTCTCTGAGTAGTATGAGCCTAGTTGTGTGTGTACAGGCATGTGTATTTTAAAAAGCTAAATCTAGAACTGGAGCAAAAGAATAAAATGAGCCAGCAAGACAGTTTGTACCATTCAATCCCAGAAAGTCTCAGAAATGGATTATTCCTGATATTAGTGGTGGCTCATTGATTGACAGATCGACTACTAAACAAAAACTCAGAAGTTTGAATTACCAGCCACTCCTTAGAAAACTCTGTGGGGAAATTCTTCCCAGTCCTAGAGGGTTGTTGTGAAAAAAAGTTGACCAACAGTGACAGGTTTGGCTTTTTATTTATTTGTTTGTTTGTTTATTCATTGATTTATTCCTTTGTTATCTAAAACAGAATTGCAAAGTGAGGTTAAAGACAAGTGAATGGTTGAAAATCTTCTCATGGATTCTTCACGACATCCTATTTGTCCAGTCAAGAACCCCTTCCCTAGGCTAGATGACCTTCCCTGGGAAGATTTGATTCCCTGGTGAGAAAAAACAAGCGAGAATCCAGAGACAAGTGCCTCTAGTATACCTGAAAATAAAGGTGAATTTTGCTGTGAAAATAGAATTCAGGGTCCAAGCAAAGCTTATATATTGAACTATTTGACCCCTATGCCCACACAGGAAATCAGAGGGTCCCTGTGGGAAAATGGGAAAATGTTTGTCTATCTCCTGTCTACTGGAAAACTCCTCAGATGATGCTTGGTGGCTACTAACTGATAGCCTTGTCCCAGAACACAGAAGTTCAAGTCCTCATTTTTCAATATGAACATAACATCAAGATTTACCACAGAGTTGAGAAAAAACTCTTAACAGGAAAGATAGGCCAAAATAAAGAAACAAAACACACTTGGAGGAAACAAAGGCAATGTAGAGAGTAGAGGGGGGCATTAATTAAAAAAATATATAGTATTAATAGTCTCAAGGCAATCAGAGAAGATTTTTGCATCATGAAATAATAACACGCTGCTATTTTTAAAAGGAACATTCAGAGTACAATTAAACACAAAATGTTATAAACAAGGGAAGACAGTTAAAAAAAATCTTCAGAAAGTAAAGCAAACCCACAAAGATGAAAAGTAAGAGAAAATCTTAACAAAATTAGAGAAGAGGTGCAGAGGATCTAACATCTAAATAATAGGAATTCCAGGAGGAGAAAAAGAGGAAATTATTTCAAAAAAATAAAAGAAATGTTGCCACATGTGAAATGAGTTTTCAGATTAAAAAGACTCATGAGCCTAGCATGATGAATAGACCCACAACAGAGAATATGTTCATGAAATTTCAAAAGATCAGGAATAAACAGAAGAACCCAAAGGTGTCCAAAGTGATATAATAGCTCACTCAGGAAGGATGGAGAATTAGAATGGAAAACAGCTTAAATGCAAGCCAAAGGATTATGGAGCAAGATGATAGTCTCCTTGACTATTCAAGGAGAATTCCTCACTGCCTTTGTCCAGACCTTTGCTGCCAGTGCCCTGGTGTTCCAAGACCCAGTGTTCTTAGACAGCTCTCCACTACATCACGAAGCAATGGACCCTCTCAGGGAGCTGCTCCTCTAAAACCTTTGCCACTGCAGGAGCCTGCTATTTGTGCCTAACTATGCATGTGCATGGATCTACAGGTCATGTTTCTCCTGTCAGCTCTCTGTTGCATCCATTAAGATGGTTTCTGCCTTAAGAAATTACTTTTCCAGAGTAGCTGCCATCAGTGCCACTTGTGGCTTCTGCACAGCTCTTACAGCCACTGAAAACTGACCCTCAGTTCTGCTGGTGGTCAGCATCAGAAGAATTCCCAAGGCTGCTTTCTGTCATTTTATGCACCTCTCTGCCACCAATCCCGGTACATCCAAGTTCAAAAGTTGTCCACCAGATCTACCATCACTTGTACTTGCTTCTCACAAAATCCCTTTGCAGATATTATTAGAAATTTCAACACTGATATAGAGGGAGCCATTTAGTTTAATCTCCACTGAATTCAACACAATCTCATTGGCGTACCTGGTATTTGAAGAGCTCTGTTTCCCAGTTAGAGTCCTCAGATGGTGCAAAAGATTTACACTCTCCACTGCAAATCAAAAGATTGAAAGACTACGTTAATAAAAAAGACTCTGAAAAGGACATCAAGAAAACAATACCATTCACAACAGCCTCCAGAAAGATAAAATTCTTAGGAATAAATTTAACTAGGGATGTAAAAGACTTATAGAAAGGAAACATCAATGCAACAGATCAAAAGAAACCTTGATAAATGGGGAAGTATACTATGCTCATGGATAGGAAGACTTAACATTGTGAAAATGTCAATACTACCCAAAGCAATTTTTAGATACAGTGCAACCACAATCAAAATTCCAATGACATTCTTTAACAAGATGGAAATACTAATCACCAAATGTACATGGAAAAGAAAGAACCCTCAGATAAGTAAAGCTTTATTGAAAAAGCAACAAAGTAGAAAGTCTCACACTTCCCAATCTCAGAACCTGCTGTACAGTCACAGTAAATACAACAGCCTGTGGTGCTGGCATAACAACTGACACATAGACATGGAACAGAATTGAGAGCCCAGAAGTAAATCTATCCAGCTATCGATGCTGATTTTTGACAGAGACCAAGTCCATTAAATGAGGAAGAAATGGTCTGTTCAACAACTGGTACTAGCAAAACTGGATATGCATTTTGCAGAAAAATGAAACAGAATCCATACCTCACACTATACACAAAAGCCATCTTGAAGTGGATCAAAGACCGAAATGCAAATTTAAAACTTTAAATATCATGAAATCAAATGTAAGGACAAAGCTATGGGTTCCAATATATGCAATAAACAGAATATCAAGCAGAACTAAAAACACAGTAACCACAGAAGGTAAAACAGATAAATAGAACCTTCTAAAAATTAAGCATTTATACTCATCAGAAAACTTTATCAAGAGAGTAAAAAGAGAACCTACAAACTGAGAAAAAATCTTTGGCAACAACTTAGCTGATAAAGGTTTAATCTCAGAAATATATTTTTAAAAAAATTTCAACAACTTAATAACAAAAAGACAAACAACCTATCATAAAATGGTTAAGGGATACTACACCAAAGAAGACATTTATGCAGACAACAAATGCATGAAAAAATGCTTGCAATCGTTAGCCATTAGGTACACAAAAAAAATTTCAAAGAGAAACCATCTTACCTCTGCACAAATAGCCCTGATCAAAAATAAATAAATGCTGGTGAGTTTGTGAGAAGATTGCAGTTCTCACACACTGCTGGTGGGAATGTAAAATGGTACGATCAATATAGAAAACAAAATGACACTTCCTTAAAAAGCCAGAAATAGAAATACCATATGATTCAGTAATCTCATTCCTAGATATATATTCAAGAGAAATAAAAGACATCACTTAAATAGAAGACATATGCACAGCCAAGTTCATTGCCACATTATTCACAATAGCAAAAAGATGGACACAACCTAACAGTCCATCAACAGATGAATGGATAAACCAACTATGGTACATACACACAATGGGATATTATGTAACAATAAAACATAATAATGAATCTGTGAAACATCTTTCACCATGAATGGATCTGGAGGACGTTATGCTGAGCACAAAAAGGCAATCACAAAAGGACAAATATTGCATGAGATCACTATTATAAAAACTCAAGAAAAAGTTTACATACAGAAAGAAGCAATTTTTGAAGGTTATCAGTAGGGGCAGAGGGGTGGACAGAAAATGTGTATCACCAACTAGATAGTAGACATATTTTAAATTTGGTGAAGGGAGAGAAAACACACAGTAGAGGAGTCATCTCAACAAAGACAAAGGCAGTTACTAAGAGGAACACATACACACACATAAACATGCACATGCACACACAACCACAATAAATACTATAACATACATAACCCTATAACAACAGTAATAACAACCAGTACTTTTAAAAGCAGCAACATAGGTTAACATGTATGCTGAGTAGGGGTAGGAGGGAGTATAGACATAAAGCCACGAACATACATAGGTTTGGCTGTGGCTATTTTTGTACACATATTTGTACTTGACTGTGTCATAGAAACTTCTTAGACGTAACCAAACACCTTGTGGGACTGAGTACTAACAACCATGATCTCAGGGAACATCTACTTCAACTGGTATAATACAGTTCCTAAAGATGTTCTACATCCTACTTTGGTGAATAGGTTTTAAAAGTTTGCAAGCGGCTGTCTAAGGTACAACTATTGTCTCCTCCCATCTGGAGCAAAGGAGAAGGATCAAAAATAAAGACACAAGGAAGCAATTAGCCCAAAGGGCTAAAGGGCCACAGGCACCACAACATCCACTAGCCTGAGCCCAGAAGAACTAGATGATGCCCAGCTACCACTATGCACCATTCAGACCAGGGTCACAACACAGGATCCTGGGCAGGAGGGAGGAAAATATATAACAAAAGTCAAATTCGTCAAAAATACCAGACTTACTGGTCTGACAGAGACTGGAGGACTTGCCCAAACTGTTTCCTTTAGGCACTCTCAAAGCTCACCTTTCCATCATTTATTTGGAAGTGCTATAAAACAAACAATAGCATCCATGAGTAACATGCTTCTTAGGACAATCAAGTGTACACGGTCTGACAATTAAGTTCACGAACTTATCCTAGAAAACGTGCTATATACCTCATTGCTAAATACCACTAAGGTCACCTTCAAAGTCCTCCCCTTAGAAAGCTTATGCACTGACACCAGTGCCTAGCCCACCATTCAAAACAATTTGGGAACTCTTTTTCTGGAATGGTCATCAAAGCTGTCATCATATTGCACTTGATGTCCTGAATGTTATCAAAATGTCTTGCTTTCAATGTTTCATTTATCTTCGGGTAAAGAAAAATGCCACTGGGTGTCAGATCAGGAGAGTAGGGAGGGTGTTTCGATAGTTATTTGCTTACTGGCTAAAAACACGCTCACTGATAATACCACCTGAGTTGGTACATTGTTGTGATGAAAGAGCCACGACTCTAACTTTTTCACACAGCCTTTTCAGCACTTCCAACAGTAAGCTTGGTTAACTGTTGGTTCAGTTGGTACAAATTCATAAAGAACAATCCCTCTGTTATCAGAAAAGTTTAGCAACATTGTTTGGACTCTTGAGTTGGACTAACAGAAAGTTTTGATTGTAGAGAACTGGCTGACTTCCATTGTGTACTTTGACACTTTGTTTTAGGATCATGTTGGTACACCCATATCTCGTTACCAGTGATAACACGGCCCCAAGACATCATCTTGCCTCTTGAAAAGATCTCGGCAAACTTTGCCTTCATTCATCGGTGAGCTCCTTCAGGACCATTTCACACACCTCTTTCTTGTGCCAAAATCTTCAGGGAAGATTTTCCTGTTTCTCTACTGATGTTTACTTGGTCTGCTATGCTTCTCACAGTCAGCCAATGATTTAAATTCACCATTCAATGAAGTTTTTCAATACTTTCATCAGCTCGGCTCATTACTGGCTGCTCTGACCTATCTTCATCAGTGAGATTTTCTCTCACTTCAGGAAAACATTTAATCCATTTGCACATTGTCATTTTCTTCATGGCATTATCCCCATAAACGTGGACTAACATGTCTCTGATTCCGCTTCCAGTCTTGCCAAGTTTAAAAAGAAATTGAATGTTTGGTCTTTGCTTTAATTTAAGCTCCAACATTCTCATGACTGCCCACAAAAACACAACAATAATCAGTGCCACTCAGCAAGACACCACTACATGTCAACATGAACACAGCTGTGAGACACTGATATACCAGAGTTATGAAACCTTATCAAGTTGTTTGTACAGCGCTGCCAATATGTACACAGTGACAAGTTTACAAACTTAATTATCTAATTGTCTGAACTATATGAGACTAAATGGGTAACACCTGTCCAAAAGCAAAGATGAAAAGGCAGAAAGGGGTAGGAAAATCAGATGAATGGAAACAAGGAACCTGAGGTGGGAAGGTATAGGGTGCTGACACATCGCAGGGATTGCAAACAATGTTGTGGAAAAACTTGTGCATAAATTACTGAATGGGAAACTTATTTTCTTTGTAAATTTTTACCTAAAGCACAATAAATTAAAATAAAAAATAAAAGACTTGAAGGAGTGGAAAATGTGTTGATTCCATAAGAACCCAACCTTCCAAATGTGTCATAAAATCTCTGTGACTCTTCATACTTGAATTTGGGAATATTCATGAAAGAACAATGTGGTAACTCCTATACGAGTATGATACCTAAATAAGTAATCACTGTTTAGCAAATACATACTTAAATTACTAAACTGCACAATTTCTATCAAACTCAATTCTTAACACTGAAATTATTTCTTAGAACATAATACTACCCAAGCCTGTGTAAAAATCCTGGCACCAAGTAGAAATACAGTAAAAATTACATTAAATGTATGGTTGAGTAGGCAGAATAACTCATACTATTTTAAAATTACTTATAAAGCATGTCTGTTGGCCCCTAGGGTCGCCATGAGTTGGATCCGACTCGACGGCACTTGGCTTGGCGTTGACATCATGACTTTTGATAAACTATATTGCAATGCACTAACTAGCAAGTACTTATGAAGCTTCTAGTACATAGGGAATATAATAAAGGATAGCAACAAAAGCTCACCATACTTATTCAGTCTACAGGTTAGGAAATAATCTGAAAAGTTGGGCTACACGAAGAGAAACACAGCATCAGGGTTGGAGGAAGACTCGTTAACACCTGCAGTAGATATGCAGATGACACAACCTTGTTTGCTGAAAATGAAGAAGATTTGAAGCACTTACTGATCAAAATAAAAAACTACAGCCTTCAGTACGGGTTACACCTCAGCATAAAGAAAACAAAAATCCTCACAACCAGGCCGATAAGCAACAGCATGATAAACAAAGCAAAGATTGACATTGTCAAGGATTTCATTTTATAGTATTTGTATCCACTTATGGAAACAGCAGTCAACAAATCAAAGGAAACATTGCACTGGGCAAATCTGCTGCTAAAGGACAAAGATGTCATCTGGAAGCTTAACACACACCTGACCCAAGCCATGGTATTTTCAATCATCTCGCATGCATGTGAAAGCTGGACAACGAATAAGGAAGACTGAAGAATTGATGCCTTCAAATTACAGCATTCTTGAAGAATATTGAATATATGATATCATAGACTACCAGAAGAATGAGCAAGGCTGTCAGGGAAGAAGTACCGCCAGAGTGCTCCTTAGAAGTGAGATGGGAAGACCTTGTCTCACCTACTTTGGACATGTTTTCAGGGAAGACGAGTCCTGTAGATGAACATCATGCTTCATAAAGTAGAGGATCAAGGAAAAAGAGGACCCTCAATGACATGAGCTGACACAGTGATTGCAACTGTAGTTTCAAGCATAGCACTAGTTGTGAGGCTGGTAAAGGACTGGGCAGTGTTTTGTTCTGTTGTACATAGGGTGTCTGTAAGTCAGAACCAATTTAACTGCAGCTAACTGTAATAACAACAATAGTGACAAAACACAGCATAATAGAACATATGGATCATACTACTCAAGATTTAAAATCTGGTCAGCTGTGGAGCATTGCAAGACCATTATTAGGAAACAAGCATTGTCTTCAGTCTCACCTTCCACCACCAAATACTGAGACTAAAGCCAGCAGCCAGACATAATTCCAACATATAATGTTGGTCAACGTAATGGAGAAGATTCTCTGGTGACTTGGGGCTAAAGTCAAAGATTCTGAAAACTATAATAACCTCCTCAAATAACAGCTTCGTAGTGGTATTTTTTGTGATGCCCCCTGCTACAGGGACTACTCTCACCGTGAGAATACACTCTGCATCACTCGATGTTTTTGATGCTTCTCAAATGATAGCAGATTATTTCACAACCTGTCTTAACTTTAAATAAATTAGTCTGTGTCCCTTGGTTTATATTTCCTTGCTCTCCTCACATTATCTAATTCTTCACTGATCCCAATAATAAAACTTAGGGCTTGGTGCATATATGGACATCATCGCCCCTACAGATTCATAATCTCCTCCCTGCAAACTTCAAGCAGCTAGAGGATAAAGTTGGGAACTGTGATGTGAGGACAAACTAGGAAGGCAGCCTGAATCATCCCCATTTTTACATGTGGCCCCAGTGAGCAGCACCCCCATCTGACCCATTTGGCAAGCCAAGTGCAACATATGGCTCAACCACATTCTAGAAATGGTTTCTACAGCTCCTACACGTGATACTTTGATTGCGTTGTGGTTGCCCTAAAAGCCCTAATGCATAGCTCTGAGGATTCTTCTCTTTACTATGTGGTTTGAAGTTGGGCAGAGGGGAGGAGACACTGGAAAGAAAAATTGCCCGGTGCACCACGACAGATGTATAATTAGGCAAGGCAGACCAGTGCTTACAGCATTTGTCATTCAGCAATTGTTCACACTCCAGGTCCCATAGCCAGGTGCTTTCAACAATGAGGTGATGATGATGTCTTCATAGGACCCGAGTCGGGAGAGCATTCAGGCTCAAAAAGGCCAGGCAGAAGCCCCGGTGGAGCAGAATGAGAACTCCTTTATTTTTTAGAGTTCACTGGTCTACTTGCTGTAGAAATTAAACTCATTTTGTTAGGAACTTTTTAACTTTACTTAAAAAACAAAAAAATTAACAACCACTCTAGAAAAGATGTGTTGTTTTAACCTTCCTAAGCCTCAGTGGAAACCCTGGTGGCATAGTGATTAAGAGCTACAGCTGCTAACCATAAAGATCAAGGAGTTCTAATCTTCCAGGTGCTCCTTGGAAACTCTACTGGGCAGTTCTACTCTGTCCTATAGGGTCACTATGAATCAGAATCACCTTGATGGTGGTGGGTTTGGTTGGTTTGGGTTTAGGGCCTCAGTGATTCTAGTTGTGAAAGGAGGAATTTAGTACCAACTGACAAAACACAGGGACAGGGGGACAACAGTAACTCAGTGTTAGAATTCTTCCTTTCTCTGTGAGAGACACAGTTCCTGCTCTGTCTTTCTCATATGCCCTTTGAACTCTTCCATTGATTCATTTAACAGCACTCCACCTTTATACAATCTGCCAGTAGGAATCCAGGGTATTGCTCACATCTTTCCTTATTTTACTTCAAGGATCCCTACCAGTGCAGGCCTAGGCAACATTTCATTCTGTCACAGGTAAGCCACCAAGAGTAGGAGTTCAGTCGCTGGTAACCAAGGTAATCAACAACAACATGCAGTGACACTCTACACTTTTCCGGATACCTCCACAACTGCCATACCCTAACACTACCTGAAGATCACATATACTGTAACTATCCAGAATTTTAATCTGCAGTCAACTCCTATTCCGAGGATTAACCAAGCTCACACCCGTCTCCTCCAGGAAATGCCTCTCCTCCAACCTCAGTGACAGGTTCCTGCCAGCATTTGTTTTTATTTTCTGACTCTCTCCCCCAGCCATCCATCCCCTCGATACCCAATGGACATTGGGTCCAAGATGGGCCAGTCAGGTTCTCTCTTCCAGAACTTGGAAGGGAATTGAGGATGCTCCAAAATCTGAGATGGTGTCTGACACTCACTCACTTGAATTTGGAAGCTGTGGGGCAACCATGGAAACCCTGAGGGTGTAGTGATTAAGTGCTACAGCTGCTAACCGAAAGATCAGCAGTTTAAATCCAGCAGGCACTACTTGGAAACTCTATGGGGCAGTTCTACTCTGTCCTACAGGGTTGCTATGAATCAGAATTGAGTCAGTGACACTGAGTTTGGTTTGGTTTTGAGATTAGGGCCACCATGTGCATAAAGAAGCAGAAATCATCCACTGAGGGAAATGACGGAAATATAGAGAAAATGATGTAACAGATATGTGGCCTCAGAGAGAGCAAGAGACCACCCAGAGGACAGCTGGCCTGGCTCCTGACAGCATCATTCCCATCCCTTGTTCCAGCCCGTCAGGAGCCAACCATCACTCTTATCCTTAGGACCTGTGTGATTCCACCCTGGTCTAACAGTAATTTATTCGTTCTCCTTCAGGTATTTTGAGTGGAATTTTGTTGCTCCTTATAACTTGAAGGTGCAAGCTTTATTCTGTATAAATATCCAGAGGAGACATTTTGGCTGTTTTAAAAGAAATATTTGGAAAATACCTTGCTAAACTGCCAGGCTTAGGTGCTATCTGAAGGCGTACAGGGGTTAAGACAACAGGAGAGGGCCTTCAGTTTCTCTGCATGAGCAGTACTGTTTCCCTTTTCTAAAAGAGAGAGGATAAAGGGAAGAATTGGACAAAGGAAAAGGATACAGCCAGACAGTAAGATAACTAGAAGCAGACCTTCACTTCCCTGGTGGTCAAGTGACAGTACGTCATTTTAAGGATGGCAGTGTCTTTTTTTTTTTTTTTAATTGTGATTGAGTGAAAGTTCACAATCCAAGTCAATTTGCAGTATAAAACCCCAGGCACCCGTCTGTAAGCCACTCTATCTGCTTTCTTCACCTTTCCACCCTGTGTTTTCAGTATCCACTCAACCAGCACTTGTCCCCTCCTTTCCACCGTCTCCTCTCCCCTCTAAAAAGAAACCAGTAGGACAGCCTTATATATATGTTAAACCATAAAGCACACACACCATCTGCGTCAGTCTGTGTACTGTAGCAGGAATGGCAACGTCTTAACATTCAATTTGAAAAGTATTCATCACTGCAATCCAAACCCTGTCTTTCAGACATTTCACTCCCAGTGTTGTCCACCCACAGAGGTTTCATTTGCCTGTGGATTTTTTGTAGAAATTGAAAAATGAGCAGAGTTTCACATCTGTCTCTCATGGCATAGAACTAAGATACTATATGATGAAGTCGAAGCCAGGATGTAGAGATAAACTTGATTGCTTTGCCTGGCCTTCTTATTTCTACAGAGTGTGAAATCCGGGTAAAAGTTCATCTTATTGGAACCCAAGACACCTCAGGTCCCCAGGGCTCTGCACTGCATGCACGTGCAACTCCAAGAGCCTTGCTCCGTGTAGCTTCTCCTCTGCCCCTAAATTCACTGGATTTGCAACTTCTCAAGCATTTCTGACTCAAGACAGTTTGGATGTGAAAATCTAGGTTGAATGTACAAACCACACTCCATACCCATGACTCGCAAAGTTTTTTGAGGTCTTCAGGTGTAACATGCTAGAAAAATAAGCTAGAGGAGCACTGGAGTTTAAATAAATTTAGTCAGTGGCTCCATGAACTTGGAACAAGGAGATATTAGCATTGAAATTTCATTTGGAAAAAAGATTTTTTTGCTTTCCAAAAAGATTCACGCCAGCATTCCTTTAAATAGAAAACTTATCTAATGCATTTAAAATATGATTTAGTTTCACAAAATTGATTTACAAGTAACTTTTCAGGAACCCGTCTATTGAGGAAAGAGAAGAATGTCTGTTATGCAAAGTACTGTACTTAAGGACCTTAAGGAATAATTTCAGTCCATTATTTCTTAGCCCATCTAGTGGGTACTTGTGTTTGTTTTATAGCTTTAGCCCCTCCTTGATTTATATTTACAAGATAATTGAGGGAAGATGATGTGAGATGGTTTTCATTTTTATGAACAAAAGGAACCACACCAACTGCAAGCAGCACAGCGGTACCACAACCGAATTATGTAGGCCACTCAAGAGGAGTGAAAGTCAAACGGTATCTTGCCCCCACTTCCACTGTTTATGGTGAAGTCAGGCCCAAGGATGCCTACTGAACAATGCAATTATAAATACAAAGTTGTGGTGGTGTCTCCGGTTGCGTGTGTTACCAACATATTTTAAAGCTAATTTTAATGCATTAAACTTCAGTTGAGCTTTTGGGGGCTCATCAGTGGTTGTGTGCTGGCAACCAATAGAATGCTAATTAGTCCGCTAAAATAATCAAGAGTGGCTTGATCCAGATTTTTCATCACTCCATGAGAATGTATCACCAAGAGGGTATAGAGTTGGAATGTAGATGGGCCCATTCCTCCTAAAATAATGGTGTGGCTCAAGACTATATATATGTTTTTCCTCGTTACTAAAAGCTAAACACAGAGATTATTTAATAAATTGAATGAACATAACTCCATTGCAATCATTGCCCAATTTTGCCTACACACACCCCACCTCTATTTCTCAGAAAATGTCAGTTGGCAGCACATTGCCCAGATTCAGCCCACAGATAAATTGTATTTGGTTTGTGGGTTAGAGACCACATCATTATAAAAGTCTTTGAAGCAACATTTGAAAATTAGAAAATATCACACAGAAATGCACTTTTCTAGCTCCTTTTGAAAAATCATCTCGCAGCACCGGGCTAGAATTCCACCAGACAACTAACAGCTGGAGGTGAGGTGCAAAGGGCCATCCACTGAGGTATGAGATTCCCAGTATTGACGTAGTTTCCACCAGACTCCGCTGTGACACATGCAAGCCACATTATACATCTACCGTCCTGCCTCCTAAAGGCACTTGGGGTGTAACTTCTGTCTTCCAGTGATTACCTCCTCTGTGCCTTATGAAAACATTTTCTCTGGAATTCACCAAAAGCAAAATTGTTTGCATCAGAGACGAAGGCCAAGAAGTCTGCGCCCCATTGTACTTTCTAAATTTCTAGAAACCCAGGTTACCTCTACATACACCTTAAAACACAACTGTGTGTCACCTTACTAACACCAATGTATTCTAATCATCAATTATCTTTATTGTTGTTGTTTTTAAGTGTTGTTGAGTTGGTTCTAACTCACAGCAACCCTATGCACAGCAGGACGAACCACTGCCTGACCCTGGGCCACCTTCACTGCTGTTGCTATGCTTCAGCCCATGTGGCAACCAGTGTGGCAGGCTACCTTGTTGAGGGACTTCTTCTCTTTCAATGACTCTATTTTACCAAACACAATGTCCTTCTCCAGTGACTGATCCCTCCTGATGACATGTCCAAAGTGCATGACCTAGTATCGCGATCCTTGCTTCTAAAGAACATTCTGGTTGTACATCTCCCAAGCAGACCTACTCATTCTTTTGGCATCCCATGGTATGTTTAATATTCTTCATGAACACCACAATTCAAAAGTATCAATTCTTCTTCTGTCTTCCTTATTCATCATCTAGCTTTTGCATGCCTACGATATGATTGAAAATGCCGCAGCTTGGTTCAGGCACACCAGAAACTAACAGTAGGGTAGGAAGAAAAATATAGAGTTCAGTGTTTAGTTTGAAAAGTGCTTTTTTTTGTTTTTTGATTTTTGTTTTATGTTTTTGATAACTAAAGGTACCATCATTGACTGAAATATGTAAGAGAAGGTCTATATTAAAACAATAGTGCTGATAGTGTTAGGAAAATGAAGGCTAATATTTTTTAGGAAAAAGAATCAATATAAACAAACTTTGCATATACATAGCAATGTTAAGATTTCATAGCTATACACTTGGTATACTTATAATTATAAACCAGCTTTACCGTTGAAATTCCTGAACCAAAAGAAATAATAATAACTTTGCTATTGTACATTCTGAAATTTATAATCCCCATTCTCTTCTTTTGCATTGAAACAACTGTTCTAAGATGCATGTTTTCCAGAGATTAGCAAAACATACCATATTAGAAATTATTTGTATCACAGAAAGGTTACTTTCCCTGCAACTAAGCATTACACTTTTTATACTGAAACTCCTCTTGCTTATTTAAAGTATAATTATTGCTTTTTAATTTTATTTTGGCCTACTCCTCAGGTTGGTAAAAATAAAGCTAGTAAAGTACAGCTGAAGGACATAGTACTATCTGAGAAATTTCAAACTCCCTGCATCCAACTAACTCCTTCATTTTTACTCGACACAGGATAAACCACACCATCAATCTCCTATTTCAAATGAGAGAATTAAGAACCTAAGTCATTTGCTGTATTCATATGGCAAATGAATGATGGAAATAGATTTTCTGGATTACAAACTAATAGCATATCTCCTTCTTAATTTTGATTATTTCCAGTTCTAGAACGATTAAACCATTTGAAAATAAATTTGTCCATAGAAGGTCTATAGTCGTTGGGTCTGTAAATCTCATTGATGTTGAGCTGATGTTGAGGACCCTATCGGACAGAGTAGAATGGCCCCATAGAGTTCCCAAGGCTGTAATCTTTATGGAAGGAGATAGTCATATTTTCTCCACTGAGCAGCTGTTGCATTTGAACAACCGACCTTTTGGTTAGCAGTTGAGCAGCTGATCATTACCCCAACCGGGCTCCCTTAGGTTCTATAATTCAAAAACCAACCCACTCCCATCAAGAGCAAACTCCAGCTCATAACAACCCTGTAGGACCGAGTGGAATTTCTCTATAGAGTTTCCAAGGACTGCCTGGTTGATTTGAACTGCTGGTCTGTTGGTTAGCAGTTATAGCACTTAACCATTACACCACCAGGGTGTCCATTGATCCTACAAACTCAAACCAAACCCACTGCTGCCAAGTTGGTTCCAACTCATAGAGACTCTATAGGTCACAGTAGAACTGCCCTATAGAGTTTCCAAGGAGCACCTGGCAGATTTGAACTGCTTTTCATTAGCAGATAGCACTTAATGACTACATCACCAGAGTTTCCTTGGTCCTAGAAAAACCCAGTGCCGTTGAGTCAAGGATGACTCATAGCAACCCTATAGGACAGAGCAGAACTGCCCCATAGAGTTTCCAAGGAGCACCTGGCAGATTTGAACTGTCCCCCTTTTGGTTAGTAGCCATAGCACTTAACCCACTACACCATCAGGGTTTCCTTGGTCTGTCGGCACTTGGCTTTGGCATACGGTAGCTTTGAAGACAGGCTTGTTTAGAATGGAATCTCAACTGTGTAGGTTTAATTTCTTTGAGTCTCAATATTTTCAGCTGTAAAATGAGTGTAAGAATTCTTTTCTCAGTGGTCATTGTCAGACTTAAATAAAGAAGTCTCTTTGTTACAGCAGACTAACCTGACCTTAACTCAATAGTGCTGAAACTTGAGCATGTATTGTATTTCCAGGGTTTATTAAATTTTAGATTACTGGATCCTGTATCCAGATTTTCTGCTTCAGTATATCTGGGATGAGGCCTGAGAATTTGAATTTCTAACAGTTTTGCAGGTGATGTTGATGCACCCAGGGAACACACTTTGAAAACTACAGCCCTAACTAGTAATCCTTATAGCTAAATCTCCAAGTAAGCCCTGAAAACAGTCATTTATTACAATCTTGTCATGGATTGAATTGAGTCCCTCCAGAAATATGCATAACAATTTGGCTAGGCCATGATTCCTGGTATTGTGTGATGTTCCTATATGCTATAAACCCTGCCTCTACCATGTTAATGAGGGAGGATGGGCAGCAGTTGGGTTGGTGGGGCAGGACTCATTGTGCAAGATTGTACTGCACCTTGAGGCAATCTCTTGTGGCTTAATGGAAACAGAAGCAGACAGTTGGGGACCTCATACCACCAGGAAACAAGCAGCACTGGGAGCAGAGTGCAATCTTTGGACCCAGAATCCCTGCACCTCAGAAGCTCCCAGTTAGGGGGAAGATTGACAGCAAAGGCCTTCCGCCAGAGCCAACTGAGAAAGACTTCCTCTGGAGCTGACGCCCTGATTTTGGACTTCTAGCCTACTAGACTGTGAGAAAATATCTTTCTCTTTGTTAAAGCCATCCACTTGTGGTATTTCTGTTATAACAGCATTATGTAATGAACACAAATCCTACAGGCAAATGCAAACTCCTTATAAATCTTCTGTGGAATTCTAGTAAAAGTAAGGAAAAACAGGCAATATCAGATGTATTTTAGTTCCTATTTTCCTCAACAAAACACAAATTTTCCAGAATGATAAGTTTTTACCTGTCCAAAGCAGTATGCTGACATCACCACTGTTTTTGTTAATTAGATGCCAGCAAGTTGATTGAAACTTAAGGCAACTGGATGTATGCCACAGTGTCCCTACACTCCATGTGGTTTTAAATGACCGACTTTCTGAAGGCAGATTGCCAAGTCTTTCCTCCAACGTATCTCTGGACAGACTCAAGCCTCCAGTTTTTCAGCCAGCAGGTATGTGTGTTAACTATTTACACCATCCAGTGACTCTTTTTATAAGTGATTCTATGATTCCCAATTCAAGTGATTCAGTGGAATCCAAAAGAGAGAGAGCCGCCTATTCACAAAGCTTACCCACTTGATACAGCTGATATCTGATTGCCTTTAGATTTTACGAGTATACGAGTAATTCTGATATTCAGAGATCCATGTCTTCCTTTCCAAGATCAAACTGGGGGCCAAAGATGTTAAAATAGATGGAAGGAACAAAGGAAGGAAGAAAGAGAGAGACAAAGAGGAAGAAAGAAGGAAGGGAAGAAGGGAGGAAGGAGGGAGGGAGGAAGGAAGAAAGAAAGAGAGAAAGGAAGAAAGAAAGAGAAAACCTGCGTGTCCAATGTTGAAACAAAGCCTGGCTAATACACTGGAGAAATTGTGTAACAATAGCCCATCCTAGTAAAAAATATTACTTCTGTAGCTATGCCAGGGTTGATGTTGGGTTAGGTTACCTGCAATGCATGGAGCAGTAGTGTGCACGCATGTGTGTGTGTGTGCAGGCACACACGTCCTAAGGCTAAAGACACTGGCACACATGACCATACAGAAAGTTTTCTGTATAGAATGCTAAGTTCTGGACTCTTGGGTGATCTTGTACAGTCTTCATTTTTTCCCTATCTTCTCTTAACGCTCTTTGTTGGACTAGCTACTGTTCTTTCTCCAACCTGCTGGGTTTCCAGAAGCTTCCTGTTGTGCACTGGGATAGTAGCTTTCATGGAAAATTGTTCGGCCCAGACGATCTGAGTCCGTTCCTCTTCCCTGTCTCTTTATAATTTAGAGACAAGTAAAAAAGTGCTTGCAGTGCAAGACTCGACTCCAGGAGATGCCAAACCATCCTCTGTCATTCCGTAGTTTAAGTCCAGCTTCAATTTATAACCCACGCTGGAGGCAGAGGAGACGCACAGGACTCTGCCCTTGAAAAGACATTCAGAGACTTTCATTCGCAGATTTCAAAACCATTAACGACTGTACTCAAATTCCTTTCCGATGTGTATGGGGAACTAATACACTATGCTCCAAAAAGGAGCTTTGGGGATTACAGACCGGAACAAGGCGATAATCAGTTGTGAAGGTAAAAAAGATGGAAACCAAAATTTGTACAGCAGCCTGTGATTTGTACAAAAACCTGATGAGTTCGACTGGTGCTTTCTCCAGCCTTCAGACAGAACTCTATCAAAAACAATTAGTTTTGAAAGAGACCCTCTTTGGTCCCTGTGTCAAATTGTCTGATTGGTGGTGTTTAAATAAAATGGCAACAGCGGTAGCACGTGTGGGTTAGTCTGAGAGTTCCACATTCATTAGTTCGTTCAGACCTCACAACAAACTTTTGAGTCAGGTATTCATTTTCCAGTGAGGAAGCTAAAGCTCAGAGATGTTCAGTAACTTGCTCAAGGTCACACAGTGTGAGAGGTAGAATCAGGATTTGAACATAAGCAGGTAAAGACAATCTCTTGCAGAAGAAGCTGCTTGGGCAGTGGCAAAAGTCACCTTCTACCCCTCAAGAAACCTACAAGTTGCATCACAGGAAAGAATAATCAAGTGTGTTTAACAAAAACTTAAAGTTTTGATGTTTATTTAATATGACTGAGTGAAAATGAACATTCCCGTGTACATTTACATGCCCCCCTATATGCAGCTTCCGCTGCTCTCCCTGTCCAGTGACAGCACACTATTCCTCTCTGCTCCATACATGTCTCATCCTCCCAACAGTCTCCTTTCCCCTCCTCTCCACCCACTCTTCTTCCTCCAGGCAGAGGTCAGCAGGATGATATCCTGCAGATGTATAGAACCATAAAGCGCATCCAAAAATAAAAATAAAAATAACCCATTAACTAAAAATAAATAAATAAATAAAACTTAAAGTTTTGAATCACTTCTCATTTTACTTGGCTGGTGATCAAATTCCTCTCTCATCTCCTGATGAGGTTACTGAGGAGCTATAGCACAAACAACACCAGCAACCCAGAATTCCCTGCATCTCTGCCATGTGACCAGTCACTCTTTGCACCTATTCATCTTAAGCCCCAAATCTTTGCCATCAATACCCCATTCTCTGGGTCTCGCAGCTCTAGTGGTCCAGGAAAAAAAAAAAAACATAAAAATGCAAAAAAGCAAAGAAAATTGAGTTTTATGTTCCTTCAACCAAGACTCTATCTTTGGAGTGTGACGACTCCATTGTATGACTTGAAAACTCAACTGAGAACTTTTTGAATGCCAGAAAATTCCTCCCCGAGTTTGGAAGAATGAGGAAGGTCAGTCAGCGCTAGAGAAACCCAGCCCTGAATTCCATTGCTCAGGCTCCCTGTAATCAATTGCATCTCTCAGCGATTCCAAAAACCTGGTGTTGAGTTTGAGTTCTGCCTTTCCTACATATTAGTCATTACTGTAACTAATTAACTCACTCAGTGATCCTGCACGCCTTTACTAAGAGCTTCGGCCAGACTGGAAGGAGCTGTAGTGGTGTGGCTGTTAGTGGGTCAAACCCAGTGGCCGCTCTGCAGAAGAAAGACGTGGTAGTCTCATTCCTTAAAGAGTACAGTTTTGAAAATGCTACAGTGCGGTTCTACTCTGCCTATAGCATAGCTATGAGTTAGAATCGACTCAGTAGCACTGGGTAGGCCAGGCTGGGTGGTAGGTAAGATAGTGAAGATATAATATCTGTTTTTTCAGCAATTCAGTATTTAGACCTCTCTGTGCCTTGTTTACAGAAAGCCTGACGGCATAGTGGTTAGGTGTTACATCTGCTAACCCTAAGGTCAGCAGTTCAAATCCACCAGGTGCTCCTTGGAAACTCTATGGGGCAGTTCTACTCTGTCCTCTAGGGTCACCATGAGTCGGAATTGACTTGAGGGCAACGGGTTTGGTTTCTGGTTTGGTGCCTTGTTTGGGAACCCTGATGGTGCAGTAGGAAAGTAACACATCTGCTAATGTAAAGGTTGCCAGTTCAAATCCACCAGACACCCCTTCAAAACCATACGGAGTAGTTCTACTCTGTACTGCAGGGTCGCTATGAATCGAAATCAACTCAACGGTAGTGGCTTTGGTTTGGGGTTTTGGTACCCCCTTTCCTTCCAGTCGGAAACCATAACTACCTCCCACTCCTTGCCAAGAGTGCCACACAGATTTCTTGAGATGTGAAAAATGTGGAGAGGAAAGTTTCTGCAAAGACGTAAGCCTTAGAAAAGCAAACTTCCCAGCCACAGTCCACAGCGCCCGCTCCAGCAGTCTTCTCACAGGCAGCGGCCAAGACACAGACTCAGCAGGAGCGCTGGTGTCTCCAGCTAATGGCCCGGTTTAATGCCCCTCTTCCCTGAACACTTTGAAACTTGGTTTCTGGAGTCCACCCAAGCTCGGCAGAATTTCCAGACCCGTGGAAGTGCAGCCTGCAAGCAGCCCATTTCCTGACAATGCTGCAAAGCTTCAGGGAACACATTTTGTTATTTCCACATTTATGAGTTGAGCTGAAGACCCGAGGCTGACTTCTGACCAGGCTGTCCCCCACCTGGGACATCAGCAGGGCTGAGGAGGGGAGGAGAACCGCGCCGAAGGAAGGACCGAACAGACGCTGAAAAGTTCATAAAAATAAATGTTCCGAGCGCTGCCTAGACAGAAACACTGGCATCCGAGGGGTCTCTAAAAGGGGCTGAGGTGTGAAGAGCATTTGCAGAACCCTGTTCAAAGCTCTTCCCATGACGATATTCTGGCGCTGTTGCAAAGAAAGCAAAGTTTTGAGAGGTGAGGTTCAAACGAATGGCGCAGTCTCTAAATGAACTCTTTCTTTGTTAAAGCAACCTGGGAAATAAGATAATATTTCATCAATAATAAAAATGTAGAAGTATTTAATGTATACATGGCCCTGTGCTCGGCCTGTCCAACAGTACAATGAGAAATGCAAGCATGGAGCAAATTATCCTTGAACAACTAACTACTATCTGCCGGACATTGTGTTAGTTGCTGGAAAAGATTCACGAGGCCTAGCTCCGGTTCCTTGAGGAATTTTTAGTCTAGTCATAGATAAGAAAAGGAGACAGAAAGCTGGCTCCGCTGGTTGATGACATTTAGAAAAAAAAGGTTGTTGTTAGATCTTCTACCATTTTTTTGTATTTTCTTGAGAAATATTGTTGATAGGTTGAGGGGCTTGTCAGGAAATGTCTTTAGTTAAGAAAATATTTTGGAAAGAAGGAGGTGGTTCCATTTCCAAACTGTAACTAAAATTATTAAATGAAAAAAAATTTTTTTTTTCAATGTGAGAAGGGAAAAAAGGGAGACACAGTGCCAGTATCTGACGAACTTCTTTACGTTCAGCACTGCCATAAACTTGGAAAATGCTGTTACTTGTCACATAGGGCTTTTCCTGTTCCCCTGGGGCTTCCACAAAGGTTCAATCTAAGGACCTGACAATAAATTCTCCCACATTGTAATTTCAAGGAATTATGAGCCAGCTACTTCTCTGAAACTGACTGAGAAGTACCAGAGCAGAGCCAGCCCTAGCGACCACTACCTCTTTCTCATCTTACTTGCCCTCACAAAAAAGAAAAAAGAAAAAGATGAACTGTCACAGAGTTGATTTCAACTCACAGTGACTGTAGAGGACAGAGTAGAACTGCTCCATAAGGTTTCCAAGGAGCACCTGATGGATTCGAACTGCTGACCTTTTGTTTAGCAGCTGTAGCAAATAACCACTACACCACCAAGGCTTCCCATCCCACTCCAGTCTTTGTGAAAAGAAAACTGAGAGTGAGGGATTTGGACTTCTGCAGAGTGAGGGATTTGGACTTCTGCAAGAGTACAGTATCAAAGAGCATAGGTAAATTTTTCCCTTTTCATTATAAGAGGGTGGTACAATGCTTCTTGCTGGCAGAAGAAAGAACCCTTGCAGGAAGGTATTTTGCAGTGGATTTCTAGGGGCCAGAGCTGACATGGCATAGGGTAGAATAAGCTGAGACCAGAGTTTCCAAGCCAAGTTAGGAAACCACAAGGTGAGAAGCACCATCCAGGGTCACCTGAAGAGTCCCATACAACCCACAAGAGAAAAATATTAGGATATCAGCAGCACAGAAACATCATCTTCAGTGGCCATGACCTGTCAGTCTCACTGGAGAGACGTCTACCACCGCCATCTGTGATCATGAAGTTTGTGTATCAATTTGGCTGATCCGTGGTCGTCACATGGTTTGAGCAGTCATATAATGTAGTCATCACCTCCCTGATGAGATCTGATATAAGGTGATCCGTCACCTCCATGATGGAATCTTCCTCCTGTAAGCAGCTAATCATTTGAAAGATAGTTTTTGGGGGGCATGGCCTATGTTTTAGTCATTTAACGCTGCTTTCTTGGTGGTGTGAGGTTCCCGATTCTCTGCTTCCTTCTCTTTCCTTTTATCTCTCGTAGGACGAAAGGATTAAGGGTGGGGCAAGCCATACTCCAGGAAAATTCTCTTTACAGTGGAGCGGGGAGGTGACCCTATGAAGGGATTTACAGTCACACCCTAATCCTTTGACATACAGCACAGAAAAATCACAAAACAGAGGACAATCATAGAATACAGGGAATCCTGGCCCAGGCAAATAACTACATATATTTTGGGGGAGACACAATTCAATCCATGACAGCCTACATCCAAAATAGGTGGACTTTCTGGCAATTCTCCTTGGGTTTTGCTCACATTGGAGTCTACAGCTGGCTCCTGTTTGTCTAAATTCTGTGTCTTGGGATTTGAGCTAGTTATCTTGCCTGCTAATCTTGGGATTCATCAGCCTCTGAAACCTATCTTGGGTTTATCACTCACTGTAGCTACTGGAATCAGGAGAATCCTCCAGCCTGACCCACAGACATCGGACTTTCCAGCCTATACAACTCCATGCACCATTTCCTTGACATCTCTCTCTCTCTCTGTATACATAAATACATGAAACAACCAAAAACCCATCGCTATAGAGTTGATTCTGCAACTATACAAGGCAGAGTATAACCGCTCCATAGGGTTTTCAAGGAGTACCTGATGGATTCTACATGCCAACTTTTTGATTAGCAACAGCAGCTCTTGACCACAAAATCACCAGGGTTTCTATATTTATATATGGAACATACTCGTATACGGGGGCTGCCAACTAAGTTCACAAACTCATCCTAGAAGAAGCACTACATACCTCATTGCCGAATATCACTACAGTCACCTTCAAAGTTCCCCCTTGGGAAGCTGTGCACTGATACCAGTGCCCAGTCCACACTTCAAGTAATTTGGGAACTCTCTTTCTGGAATAGCCATCAGAGCTATCGCTGTATTACCTTCCATGTCCTGATTGTCACAGAAATGTCTTCCTTTCAATATTTCCTTTATTTTCAGGTAAAGAAAAAAGTCATTGAGGGCCAGATCGTGTAACTAGGGTGGATATTCCAATACAGTTGTTTGTTTACTGGTTAAAACTCTCTCACAGATAGCTATACAATTAAGTTTGTGAACTTGTCACTATGCCACCTTGCACAATGGCCATTCCAGAAAGAGTTCCAAAGTTGCTTTTAAAGGTCGACTAGATGTATAGCTTCCCAGGTGGAGTAATTCAAAGATGACCATAGTGATATTCAGCAATGAGGTATGTAGCACTCGAAACTATTAAGTTTGTGGACTTAATTGTCAGACCTTATATATGGAATATACACACAAACACACACACATGTATGCTTCATTTGTCTGCTTCTCTACATAACTCAGTCTAAGATGCCATCCCACCTCCATACTCCCAGACCAGACGGGAAACATAGAGAAAAGGAAGTAGGGTGACCTTATTATTTGTTTACCAAACCAGGACAAATTTAAGAACGAAGCAGTTGCTGTTAATAACTACACGAAGGCATCAGCCATCAACCGAGACTCTCCTTGGAAAACTGAGGCATGTAATCACCAAGGCTGGGAGGGAGTAAGTCATGATCAAGTTGGGAGTATGAGACTATGTAAAGATCAATTCTTTCCCCTCCATCCCTTAAACTCCTCATTACAACTTCATTTACTCAGTCACATCTAGGCCTCACCTATCCTTGGGGGGGATAGCAGGAAGAGATTCAAATCAAGTTTGAACCTTGTAACTGAACGGAACTGAGCCTCAAATGTGAAAACGAGACTAACCTCATGAGAAAGTGACTAAAATGAATACGATCTGTCCAGTGTAGCTTGAAGGGAATTGCCAACCCATAGGGAAAGGGGATTTTCAAAACAACACAGTTGGAGAACTGGAAAAATTAAACACTTTTTAGGTTTAGCTAGAGATTCCATAAATCAGTTACAAACACATAACAAAGCACAGAAACTATTATTGGCCAAACGGGCCAGTAAACGGAGTCTTAAAGAATATAAAAGGTACACTGAGAAATATAAGGGTAGCATTTAATGAGAAGTAAACAGCAGCATGTGAAAACGTATTTCCTCCAAAATGAACAAGACACAAACCTGTAAAACATGCTATATAATAGCAGAAGCCAGCACCCAGAGTTCAAAATCAGTCCTTCTCTGCTTCACACCAGAGGCTCCTGAGTGAGCAACGTAACCCCTTGAGCTGATATTTCCGTTTCTGTACAAACAGAATCTGACTCAGTGGATTGTGAAGTTATAAAAAAAAAGCACATAGAAAGATGCCTGACAACAAAGGCACCTTGTGTTGTGTTCAGCGAAAGCTAATCTCTGACTTCCCTCCCCTTTGCCGTGATGATACACCAGCATTCTTTTGTTGAGAGAAGGACAGGATAATGTTGGTAAAAACACAGAGCATAGCACAATAAATACCAATTCTCTTCTTACTGACCCAGACTGATGAACCACTGTGGAACTGAGTTCTCAATGATGCCCAAACTCTAAGCTTCCTTGTGTCCATTCCGTGTTCCTACATGGTCTACGAATCTCGGTCCAAACACTTGGATGGTGCATACATGTGTGTGCGTGTGTATGTGAGTGTGTGTGCATATGAGTGTTTGCATGTGTATTTGAGGCTGAGGGAGAAGAAAATTATAGGTCCCCAGAAATTACTTCTCTCCAACACTTCTGCCCCTCCATCCAACACATAAAAGAAAACAGATGCAAAGGATTTGTCCTCAGAAATGGTTAGGATCAGCTCTTACGTAGTTCAAGAAAAAGGAAATTAATATATACTCTTTTCTTCCAATGAAATTCTCAGCATAGACAAAACAGGCTTAAAATAAGAATCAAGTTGAATACAAGATGTTGTAAGTCATCCCACTTGGACTTCACTAACTCTCTTTCAGGTGTGGTACCACCCCACCAGAAAGACTGAGAAATGGGAGAAGGGGGGTGTTTTGTTGATCAAAATTTAGATTAAGCAGTGCTGCTGACATTTAGTGGATAATGGCCAAGAAAGTCAAAATTCATGTAATGCATTGAGCCATTTCAGATAAAGAAGAGAGGGGAAAAAGAGGAGATCCATCAATACACTAAAAATAAATAAATAAGTAACAGCACAGCATGCGACCAGAAGACTATATGGAGAAGAGACAGGAGACAGCTCTATCTTTTTGGCTTTGGAGATAGAAACTATGAACTAACAGCAGATGAAGGAGTCTGAAGTCTTCTTTCAAAGTCACTTGAACTTCTATTAGATCTTTCCCAGTATGTTATATTACACTGATAATGAGTAGTGACCACTGAGAAACCCTGGTGGTGTAGTGGTTAGGTGTTATGTCTGCTAACCAAATGGTTGGCTGTTCAAAGCTGGCAGAAGCTCCTTGGAAACTCTATGGAACAGTTCTACTCTGTCCTATAGGAATGGCTACTATGACTTAGAATCAACTCAGTGGCAGTAGAGTTTTTTTTTTTTGGCTTAGTGACCATTCATCTAGTAACATAGTGAGATGTATTGAACAACCACTGTTTGCCGGTCACTGTACCAGATGTTTCTCACACTCATGGGATGTTCCAGTTCATACATGACACTGGAGGGCACAAGAGAGGAGATGGTTGTCTCTGTCTAAATGGGACCTAAAGGAAAGAGCATTTACTAATTTGAACATTAGAAAATGATAAAGTTTGTGTTAATTTCATGAGAAAATGACACTCACTATTTCTCATACCCTTTCTTATTTTTAGGGGGTCCTGGGCACTACCCAGTTAGCGTATAGTATTGCTGTTAACATTCACTGACCACAATTGGACAACATTATTTGCATCTCTGTGTGTGTGTGTGTGTGTGTGTGTGTGTGTGTGTGTGTGTGTGTGTGTGTGTGTGTGTGTGTGTGTGTCTGTGTGTCTGTAGTGGGGCTGGACTAGTAAGGGATTACCCTAAGATGTTGTAAGTCATCACACTTGGACTTGACTCACTCTCTCTCAGGTGTGGTACCACCCCACCAGGAAGACTGAGACATGGGGGAAGGGGGTGTTTCATGGATCAAAATTTAGATTAAGCAGTGCTGCTGGTATTTAGTGGGTAATGGCCAAGAAAGTCAAAATTCCTGTAATACATTGAGCCATTTCACATGAAGAAGAGAGGGAAAAGGAGAAGACCCATGAAAATTCCAGATGCTGCCCTGAGGCCTTTACATGTACAATTTAATTTAACAACTTAAGAACTCTGTGTCAAAAAAATATCAGTGGCTCCTCCTCTGAGATATTCTTCAGAATCGTAATCACTATCAGTCACCAGAAGTCACTGACTTCCTCCAGTCAGCTTTGGACTAGGTGTGTCTTTCAGATTGGTTACCAAAACTGACAGCGTATGGATTTCACAAACATTTAAATCTTTTGATGAGAATCATCTACTCGCACCATCATTTCATAAAATAAGAAACATGGAAGCATATTCTTGGGAAGAACATAATCTCAGAACGCAGGACCATTTGTAGTGAATGTGTTAGCTTTCTGACAATCTCACTCGGTCACTGCAGTTTCTCTGTGTCACAAAGCAGTGACAACCTCATCACAGTCCACGTCCAGCGTCTGGTGACTGCTGACCTGAACATCACGGGTGATTTGATCTTGGCAAGGCTCGTTCTTGAAGGATGGAGCAAAAGTCAAAGACTAATTTCTAGTTCAGGGACAACAGGAAGGTCCAAAATCAGTGACCCCGAGCAAAAGAAAGAGAGCTGGGAGGGACTGACAAGAGACAAGAAGAAAGTAGCCATCTTTGGGGACCAAAACAAAAGGATCTCTGAGACTTCCTGGAGCTTTCCTCTGCTTTTTCGCAGGATTATTAGAAGCAGAGAAGCCCTGGTATAGCGGGTTAAGTGCTACCTCTGCTAACTGAAAGCTCTGCAGTTCAAATCTGTCAGGCGCTCCTTGGAAACTCTGTGGGGCAGTTCTACTCTGACCTCTAGGGTCACTATGAGTCAGACCCCACTTGACGACAGTGGGGTTGGTTTGGTTTTAGGTGTTAGAAGCAGAAAGCTGTTCTTTGGAGAATTCACACCTTACGAGGCAATTTTCTTTCTACATTTTGACTCACTCTTGGGACTTTTATGTTGCCCTTTCCTTCTTTTCAGTCCCTTTCCTCTCCCCGACATACCAGCAACCATTTCAGGGCTGTTTTGTAGAGGTCTTCCGGCTCTACTTATAACTAAAACTCTGCAGCTTACTAAGAATAGGCAGTCAGTCAAGCCTACTGACTGAAGATACAGAATATTCTGCCAAGAGAATGGAAAACCCAGGAACTTTGGAGTAAGTAGGTCAGATCTGGTTTTGAATCCTAGCTAAAAATGCTCCTAAGCAGTATTGCACAACCCCTTTAAGCCTCAGCTTTGTAACCTGTAACATGGGTTTGGCATTACCTAACTCACTAGGCTAAAAACAAAATGAGACTATGCATTTCACATAGATTGGATTTAAGAAATGCTAACTTCTTCCTTACCTCTTTTCTCACACTCTCCTAGATTTTTCAGAATTATGCTGCCATTTGCCTGTTTTGTAGGTCTTTTCTAGTATTTTTTAAAATGCACTTATTTATTCATGTGCTAACTTTGACAAAATAGAAGCAAGCTACTCTCAAAAGACCCCACCATGATCCATTGGTGTTGATAATTAATTCTGAAGAACTACTAACAACGCACAGCCTGTTTTTAATTCCTCCTCAGATACTCTCCCAAATGGAGGGTCCTCAGCCTCATCTCAAAATCCTAAATAACCAGTTTTCAAGAACTCTTCCTCCTGGAAGGAAGAGTGAACTGAAAATGATTCAAAATTATTTTACCTGAATTGCCATATACTTCCTACGACATTTGATGAAAATTTGCGAAGATTAAAGGACGGAGAAAATTAAAGGATGGAAGAATATATACCAAGTTAACAGTAAACAAAGAGCAAGGTGTGGCAATTCTAATCTCAGATAAAATCGATTTTAATGTAAAATCCACCATCGTGGACATGGGTGGACACTATTTATTGCTGAAATCTTCAACAGATAAAAATCTGTGTTAAAGTAAAAAGTACTCGTCGATTCATATCACCACCAGATTCTCTATTTGTCGTACGTTGGTGCTTTGTATGGTCCTAAGGTACTGGAGCCCTGGTGATATGACAGCGCTGCTAAGCAAAAAGCCAATGTATTTGGTTGCTAAGTAAAAAATCAGTGGTTTGAACAATGGAGCTCACAGAGAGGAGTCTCACTGGCAACACAAGAATAAAGAGGTGCACCATGAGATCTCCACTAAAAGACCTCAAGTGATGGTCCAGTGGTTTTGGGGTTTCTCTGAGAGCATGGCCCCCTGCCCTGATGCTGCCCTTTCCCATAAATTATAACAAAGGTCCACTCTTTCGACAGGAATGGATTGGACTTGGCAAGGCAGAGTGACCATATATTGGAAGCACTTTATGGTTCTATACATCTATAGGATATCATCTTGCTGACCGCTGGCTGGAGGAAGGGGAGTGGATGGACAGGAAGGGAAAGGAGACTGTTGGGAGGATGAGACATGTATGGAGCAGAGAGGAATAGTGTGCTGTCACCAGACAGGGAGAGCAGTGGAAGCTGCATATAGGGGGGCATGTAAATTTATATGTGAATGTATGTTTTCACTCAGTTATGTTAAATAAAAATTAAAAAAAAAATCGGTGGTTTGAACCCACCCAGTGTCTCTGTGGGAGAAAGACCTGGTGATCTGCTTCCATAAAGATTATAGCCCAGAAAGCCCAACAGAACAGTTCTACTCTGTCTCGTAGATGGCTATGAGGGAGAATAGGCTCAATACCACACAACAGCAGGATGCTGGAAGCTATGCCACCAGTATTTTAAATATTTTGGGTCACACATGGCAGAGTGGTCTCAGTAGAACTTCCAGACTGAAACTAGGAAGAAAGGTCTGGTGATAAATTTCTGAAAATTAGCCATGGAAACACTATGGATCACAACAGAATATTGTCCAGTATAGTGCCAGAAGATGAGCCCCCTACATTGGAAGGTACTCAAAATAAACGGTGCTACAGTGGACTTGAGTATACCCTATGTTTGGGATGATGGTTCACAATCTGGCAACATTTCATCCTGTCACACCCTGCGAGTCAAAGCCAGCTGGACAGCACCAAACAACAAACACAGTTAAACAAGAGGGAAGTAATTTCTTTCTGCCTATATTTCTTCTAATGAGAAGCAGAAGACCAATGCTCAGTTCTTATGGAAAGACAGTCCATCTTGGCAGTTAGCCAGACTGTGTGGATTTAAATTCCAGCTGGCCACTTCTGTGCCTCAGTTTCTTCATCTTTTTAAAGGGATAATGATAGTATTTACTTTGTGGAGTCACTGAGAGGGATTGAAGTTAATACAAGGAAAGTGTTTAGGGCATAGTTTTTGCACATGGGTAGGTGGCACTGATTTTTATTATCATTAAGTAGTAGCTTTTCAACAACCATTAATGAGTACCTACTAAGTGTCAGGCACAGACCTCAGAACTATGAAAGATTAAAAGGGACTGATCATTGCTTCTTTGTTTTCAAGGATCTTATAACTGAGGGTAAGGGAACTTTGAAGACTGTTAGTTTAGAAAGCACCTTTCACAGGTAAGTGGTATAATCGTTATTATTCTCAGTTTGCATATGCATAACAAGAGGCTCAGGAATAAGTATTTTACTCAACACCACTTAACTAGAGAGCATCGATCCTATACTCTTTTTGAGTGTAGAAATCCATATTATTTCATTTGCAGCACAGGGTTGCTCACAAAAATGTGTCTTAGAATGTCTTTTCGCCCTTTCTTTTTCATTATTAAAAATTTACTGGGAGCCTAGAATTTCAAATGATGCTGTAGCTCATATGCAGAGGATTTTTTCATCCTAGTTCTGCGGGACTGGGGAGTATCCTCGCATTGTAGGGAGATGTATCTGGACACACAGACCTTGGCCCTGCTTGAAATCGTTGTCACAAGCCTGCCTGGCCCACTCAGAGGCTGTAATAGCAACCAGCTCCCTGAGGGAGCATTAAAAGCTTTGGATCAATATCGAGATTGAGTAATTGAGCCTTTAAATGATTCCTGTCTATGGGGACAAATACATTTATTGACAATGACAAAAGAAAACACTATTGAGAAAACAGGAAAGATTCACCGGCTATTTCTTTTGGTGTCTCCAACAAACACTTTAATCATAATAATAATAATACTGTCTAATACAGTGCCTGACACATAGTAAGTACCCAATAAATAGTTGCTGAATGAATGAATAACTGTAGTCCTAACAAACTACTGAAAAATCTTGAAAGTTAATTTTTAACATTAAAATGAGAAATATGGTCACCTTTTAAAACTGGCACTGATCAATCCTAAATATTTTACTTTCTTTCTCCAACCATTAATGGTGCAACTGAAAGACTATTGGAGTAGATACTGGAAAGCCTGTGTCACAATGGGATTATTTTGGGGACATGGAACACATTGAGACATCCTCTCAGGTTTTCTTGTTTTATTCTGCAAAATACAAGTTGGACAAGGGCTGTTTCCCTATCTGTGGAGCCACAATATTATCCCTTTAACGTTTGCAGAAGGAGCCTTGGTGGTGCAGCAGTTTAGTGCTCAGCTGCTACCTGAAAGATTGATCATTCCAACAGACACAACAGCTTCATGGAAGAAAGGCCTGGCAATCTGCTCCCTTAAAGATTACAGCCCAGGAAACCCTATGGGCCAGTTCTGTTCTGTTTGCATGGGTCCCTCTGAGTCAGAGATCTACTTGGAGACACCCAAAAGCAACAACAGTGTTTTCAGAACCTAAAAAATAAGTTGAACGATGTCTGTTGAAAGTGAGAGATAGAAAAATATTGTCCTGACTCCTTCCTTTTTGGATCTTATCCTGCTTTACCTGAGTTCCTTGCCCCTTGAAACCTGCTCTCAAAATAGGTTTTCATGTTATATTGGTTATAAATTGCAGTACAGTACACTACTCCCAAATTTAGTCGGTCAAAACAGCAAGCACTGATATTTTCACGGTTTCTGTAGGTCAGCTATTTGGGCACAACTTAGGTGAATGTCTCTGGCTCAGTGTATCCCATGAGGTTGCCATTAAGCTGCAGGCAGGGTGACAGTCATCTCAGAGTCAACTGGGGCTGAAGAATGTTCTTCTAAGCTCACTCACCACTGGTACGCAGCTTCAGTTTCTTACTATGTGGGCCTCTCCACAGGCTGCCTGAATTTCCTCATGACACAGCACCTGGCAATCTGAGACAGAGAGTCAGAGAGAGCCCAAGACAGAAGCCACCATAGGTTTATAACTAATCTTAGAAAGAACATCCTTTCATTTCTGGTGTATTCTGCTTCTTTGAATTGGGTCGACAAATCCATCCCCCACACAAGGTAAGCTAGTTACAGGAGGACATAAAATCCAGAAGGCCAGTGGGCCATTGGGGGTCAGCTTAGCAACACTCTACCATGCCAGCCAAGTGCCGTCGAGTCAGACAATCACTTATACACTGGAGTGAACTTTAAGCATTATGATTAATTGGGGTATTAATTTTAATTGTGAGATCCCAGCCTCTGTCCTCTCTATGATGATCTTCAAGTGTGTTCTGTAGAAGTTAGGTGATAGGGTAAAGTATAAGGTGAGAACCAAAAGGGAAAAGACATGGATCCCATTAAAAGTGACGCCATACCTGTGTTTGTGGAGTCCCATCATGCGCTGACCACTCAAGTGACCACTGAGAAGACAGAGTTACACAAAATTCAGTCTCATTCCCCAATATGTAATGCATTTGTTGTTGACTAGTTCCTTCACCACACCACTACCCACAAGAAGGATTAGCTGGAAAGGAAAAAAAAAAAGTCTCAACCTATTTCACGACCAGAAGCAGAATAGTGTAGAGAACGGAACACAATTCTTTCACCCTGGTCGTTCGTGTGTGTTATAGTCATCTGATGCGACTGTAATAGAAATGCAATGAGTAGATGGCTTTAACAAAGAAAAGTTTATTCTTAGGCAATCCAACAGGCTACAAGTCTGAATTCTAGGTGTCCACCCCATTGTAGAGGAAGGCCTTCCCTCTGTTGACTCTAGAGCAAGGTGCTTGCGTTGCATCAGTGTTTCTTTGGTCAGAGAGCATCTTAGCACAGAAACCTCAGGTCCAAAGGATGTGCTCTGCTCTCAGTGCTGCTTCCTTGATGGTATGAGGTCCTCAACCCTCTGCTTGCTTCCCTTTCCTTGTATCTGTTGGATAAAAGGAAAGGGAAGCAAGCAGAGGGTTGAAGACCTCATACCATCAAGAGATAAGAGGTGGTGCAAGCCAGACTCCAGGGAAACTCCCCTAGTAAAGGTGGTGCAGTCATACCATAATCCTGTTTTAACATAACCCTATCTGTCAACCACAGGCAGAGATCAGAATTTGCAACACAGGAAAATCACAAAATGGACGACAATCACACAATACTGGGAATCACGGCCCAGCCAAATCACTACACACACTTTGGGTGGAACACAGTTCCATCTATGATATTGTGTCACTTAAACTGTTTAAATCTTAGTTTCTTCATGTGAAAAATGGGGAACTTGTCCACTCTAACCACTTTATAGATGTGTGGTAAGAATGAAAGTAGTTATTTCTGGACAAGGATTTTAAAAGCTATCACCTCCCATCAGTGGTCACTGAGCTGAATCCAATTTGTGGTGATTTCATGTGTCACACAGAAAAATTGCACTCCACAGGGCTTTGTGTGGCTGATTCGTTAGAAGCAGATCCCCAGGCCATTTTACCAAATGCTCTCTGGTTGAGTTCTGACTGCCAATCTTTGGGTTAGCAGCTGAGTATGTTAACCATTTGTATAATGGAGGAACCCTTTGAAGAAGATATTCTAGTTGTCTAATCTTTTGGGGACACAGTGAGAAAACTCTTAACCACTCTCCATCCTTCAACAGACGTGTAAAAATTTCTACTTGTGTTTAGACATTTATAGAAAACACATCCTTACAATTCAAAAGTGTAGCCAATCCATGATGTTCTGCCAGTCAGGAGTGCCTGTTGTGCTATGGCAACAAATCCACTGCTGTTGAGTCAATTCCAACCACGGCAACTCTATAGGTCAGAGTAGAACTGCCCCACAGAGTTTCCAAGGAACCCCTGGACGATTTGAACTTCGACCTTTGGGTTAGCAGACTTCATTCTTCTTCACTACGCCACCAGGGTTTCTGATGGTAACAAGCAACTCTCAGATCTGGTTGGCTGAAAATAACAAAGGATTATTTCCCTCTCAACTGTGTGTCCACCTCAGGTTGGCGGCAGCTTCGCTCTGTGTCACCGCCATTCTGTAAGTCCCAAACAAGCCCCAGTGGTCCACGCAGTCAAGAGGGGCAGATGGAAACACGCTGGCTCTTAAATGATCCAGAAGAAACTACACTGCTTCTTCTTTCACTTCACTGGCCAACGCAAGTCACACGGCCAAGACTAACTGCAGAAGGGTAAAAAAGCAGTATAATCCTTCCACATGGCCAGAAAGCCAGGAGCACTTGACGCATCAAGGAGAAATCCTAGTAGTTTCCACACTGCCTTCAGAGAAAATAGAGGCTTTGGGTTTCCAAGCTTCAGAAGATAATTAACCTGTGACAGAGTTCTAACTTGTAGGCATGCACTTTTACTTATAAAGCAGATTTTTTTTCTATAAAATGAGTGATTGTACCACATTAGTTTTATTTTTTTTAAAAAAGAGAGTTTATTAAGAAATCTTATCACCAACAGTTCCTGCAGTGTGTCTGTTAGTCATGTTTCCACAGAGAGAAGTCTGAAGCGGTGCTGTGTGTGCATGTCTACATACATATGTGAGCGTGTTCTTGGGATCCTGGGAAATGGGAAGAGGTGACTGACTCAAGGTCAAGTTTAGTCAGTGCTTATAAATTTCTATTTGCAAGGTTAATGACTTTGCTCCTTCTAATGTAGCTGCATCCAAACTTGTTATAAATTTGTTAGTTCGGTTACATCTGTTTTGGAAAGGTCCTTCATGTTTTCTCTCCCTTGGCCTTCTACCACCACAGCCATCTGAGGAAGCCCTGAACCGGGGCTCTGTTAGCTCCGGCTGCTGGTCCCAGCTTTTCCACTAACTAACTGCGTTGCTTTGGGAAAGATGCTGTACCTCTCCAGGTCTTATCGTTAAAATGAGGGAGTTCACAGAGAGAATTCCTCTGAGCTGTCACTGCATCTGTTTCTAAGCCATGCTGTGAAGCAAGAGAGAAAACCTGTGTGTTTCTTCCTCTTTCCTGAGTTTATCAGCAACTGGAGGAACTATCTCAGCAAAAGCCTGGCCTCCTAACACAGCACAGAATGTCTTTGGAGATCAAGTCGCGTTTCAGCGCTTCCCAATGTATAGTTTCCTCAGATCCCCCCCGCACCTGCTTTGACCTATAGAACCTCAGCAATGAGGTGCAATTTGCATGCTTTATACCTATAATACCCTTTTGTTTACTTAAAAACAGTTGGCACAGGTTGCACAGAAATTGCACAGGCTAAACACTATTCCTCTGATTAGACTGACTATGGTTTCAAAGATTTCTGCTGCCGTGGCAGAGATGCAGTTTTTAGCCACAGTCTAGGAAAGAAACTGTTATGATTTGAATGATCTGTTCTTAACATCTTTATAGCCTCCTGTGCATTTGTGGATGGATTCAAACTATTTTGAAGCACTAGTCTAGAAGAACAAGTCATACTCATTTACAGGCTTTTGTTGATATGAGGCCACTGAACAAATGGTTTTAGTAGAAGAAAAACATTTCCTGGGTGCCCAACTGTAAAGAGCTTTCAAGTCCAAGGGAATGTTTTGCTTGAAAATATCTTCAACACCTTGAAAATGGTTGATTCCATATTCACAGATTTTCCTGAAATTTCAGAGCTCTAATGAATAGCATGGAAACCCTGGTGGCAAAGTAATTAAGTGCCATGACTGCTAACCAAACTGCTGACAGTTCAAATCCACCAGGAGCTCCTTGGAAACTCTATGAGTCAGTTCTACTCCATGCTAAAGGGTCACTGTGGGTCAGAATCCACTCAGTGGCAGTGGGTTTGAATTTTTTTTTTTGGTTTAATGAGTAGCAGGGAAAGGCTAAATACTTTTGAGTCTTGCATATTTTGATCCAAACTCTGAGTTTTACGTTTAGATCTGTAATACGTTTTGACTTAATTTGTTGATGAAAGATGTAAGATCTGTGTCTAGATTGGCCTTTCTGCATGGAGATACCCAGTTACTATTCTAGCACCATCCACCAAAGTGATCATTTTATTATGACTCAAGCTTATGTCCCCTTTCATCATGAAAAAAAAAAAAACATATATACTTATTTTTAACTTCAGTGCATAATTTTTATTCTTTGATTTATTTTATCATCTATTAAATTTGGGCGTTTGAGTTAGTGGGCAGTAGAGAAAGGAATTAGCGTAAATCAGAAATATGTCCTGTATTTTTTTTTTCCATGTTAAGAAAAAAAGTCTATGATTAACATATAATATAGCCACTTCAGCTACCCAACAGGAAGAGAAAGATCTGACAGGATTATTTCTTTCCTTTCCTGTGCCACCTTCCATCTGTGGTCTTGTGGTAACACGACTGGTACAATTAGAAACCAAAATTAGAAACCAAACAACCGCAAGAGGAAAAGAGCTCTGTGACAGCTCTCGGCTCTGACCCAGAGTTCCCAGCCAAGGACACGGCAGAAGCCAGGGCTTGGCGGCATGTATGGTCACCAGTCTGTGCATCTCTGCATAGCAGGTACTCTCCACGTACCTCACATGAGTACCTGAGAAACTTCATGTTCATCTAAATAAGACTTTTCAACAAAGCTAACTGAAAAAGAAACCTAGATCACCAGTCACTTAACTGAGTACCGTAGCTCATCATTTCTTAGGGTGTTATCAACAGTTCTGCTGTCATGATACACCACAAGAGAAATACCCACGTGTTTTTCATCAGAACCACTGATAGGAGCTTCCCTAACATTGAGCTATGGACCTTATTGTTATTCCAAAGAAAAATGATTGTCAAACACACAAATTTTAAAACATGTGTTTTCATTCTGAATTCCTTCTTCCCAAAGTTTCATCAGTAAGAATTACCACCAAAGACCCAGGAATCTCAAAAACTTCACAAACACATAACACAAAACCCAAACAAGTTGTCAAAACTATGAGTTTGGGGAGGTGAAGGAGATGAAGTGGCCAAGCAGTCATTTGGACCCTTGGTTCTCAGAAGCATCAAAGAGAAAACGGGTCCTGCAGATTCTACTGCTTCTATACAATTGTGTTGTGACATAGGAGAGATTCAAGGATTCACCACCAATTTAAAAATTATGTCATTCTTACTGCCAGCTAGTCTAAGCTGCTGGCCATTGTGTTCATCCCCCCAGAGAGACACAGTGAATTAGAGAAACACATCCCAACCCTGGAGCCCAGAACTGCAGGCCCTTACCCAGCAAAAACACTCAGCTGGGTCAATAATACTTGCTTTCTAAAAAAATACAGAAATGTGATAGGACTGTGTTATTAAAACAACCTTTTGAGCTGATCTGTTTATGTGAATTAAAAGAAAGAGAAAAAAAGCTTATGTTGGTGAATTATGTTACAATTAGTCAAATTTCAGAAAGGAAAGCATTGAGTGCTCACATTTTACGGCCACATCACCCGAAATATTATTGTTAGTGTCTGATTTATCAACAGTCTGCTGGAGGGATGATAGTCTTCCTCTGTAGTTTAGGCAAGCAGGAGGAGGACATGAGCGGTTAATATGCGGCCAGACACTGATTTATATTGCTTCCCACTGCAGTCAAATAATCTCAAGCAGAAGAGGGGAAAGAGTAATTGTAACGTTACAACCTAGCTGTAAAAATATGCTGGTTTCTCTTTGCACAGTTTCTCAATGTGAGTGCGGTGAGACATTTCATATTGTGACTGGACTTTCAATTCAGCTGAAATTTCCAGTCCTGTGTAATTACAAAGGTTCCTCCTCTGGACCTCAAACCACAAAATGATGGCAGAGGATTGAGGGGAAACCTAGCCGGGAGGGTGGGTGCCCATGAAATCTCAGCTTTTTTATTTTTGTTTTGGCATAGCTGGACAAATGTGCTGCAAAAGACCTCTTTAAAGTTTTTAAAAAGTCAAGGTATCACTTTCATAACTCAGGTGTGCCTGATCCATGCCCTGGTATTTTTAACGACATCGGATGCGTGAGAAAGCAGGACAATGGGGAAAAAGACAGAAAAATTGATGTGTTCCAACTGTAGTGTTGCTAGAGAGTACCAGCTATGTTGTAGATGGAAAGAAAAACAGATGAGTCTTAGGAAAAAGAAAGCCAGAAGTTTTTTAGATGTGGAGATGGGGACACCACCGTATCTTGCTCAGTTTGGATGCATCATCAGGGAAGACCAGTCATTAGAAAGGACCATCGTGGGTGGTAAAGTAGAAGGTTAGTGACGCTGAGAGAAATTTTCAATGAGATGGACTGACACCATCGCCATGGTAGTGGTCTCAAACACACCAGCAACTGTGAGAAGAGCACAGGATAGGGAGTGTTTACTTCTGTTATTCTTTAGGTGATCACAGGTTAGAAGTCATTCACAACTAATAGCAGTTACAAATAAGCAAAATAAACACCACCAAAATAAACACCCATGCCTGTGGTTTTGGTTCAAACCAGGGTTTCCATCAATTTCCCTGCTAAGAATGTGTATTGCTGCCCTGATATACTGAATCAGAATCTACATCTTAACAAGATTCCTGGGTGATTCTTATGTAAACCTTCCTGTTAGCTTCTCAGAGATGCAAATTTTCAACAGGGAGTTTGTTAAAAATGCAAATTCTCAACAGAGAGCTTGTTAGAAATGTAAATTCTCAGCAGGCTGTAACAAACACAAACACTGGGAACATTTGAATTCAAAGGATACCACTGAAACCCAGCTGGGGTCTGTTTACTGATTCTGTTCTTCTGATATTTCCCAGGGAACCACAACCAGGGACAAGCTTAACTCAAAGTGTGTGGACATTTATAAGCACATCTGCCAGGATCTTAATGCACTTAATACAATCCAGGGTGAGTCAAGACAGTGTCATCTGATGTCACTACAAGGGTAGGAGAAGAAGGCTATTTTGAGAACGACATGGTTTTCAGTGATGTGTGCAGAGTTTATGAGTAGTCAGAGAAGAGGACATAAAACTTACTTGATACATGTAATTAAAATACAGGGTAACCAAATTCATGTGTAAGTAATAGGAGAGCAGAGTGGAGCCTGGGGACCATAATAAGCATCCTGGTTAAAGTAAAAGTAATTTGTGGTGGGGCTTTCAAATTCCTACTTTAGTGGACCGATTTGGAAAGCTCACGTAGAGTGTTCCTGGCTGGCTGGGTGACTTTCACAACCCTTTCATTTAAAAGGAATTTTCCAAAAATAGCAATGCAGTTTGTTTTTTTCTTGTTTGTTTTTGTTTTTCCTGCAGGAAAATTCATACATTTTATAAGCAAATCACTGTTTCTTGAGAGTAAACAGCGAAATTCAACGGTAATCAGCAACGCTCTCATCCATCCATGCTGGAGTGAGAGAGGTTACAAGGCCCTAAACTCCAGCATCAGTGATGGTGTCTCACACATCCAGCAGCCAGTGAAATTCCAAAGCATATTCTAAATGTGCATTTATGAAATACAGACAATGGAGTGGGCGGGGGGGGGACTTTACTAAAAAACAGATGTCACCAGCTATGCTGGAGCTTGCTGTTATGTGGACCAAACATCTGGATGGTGGAGCACATTATTCCCTTTTTCCTGGGATAGTCTGGCGTCAGGAACACCCCAGCCTCCCCGTCCAGATGGGGCAGCTTGGATGGCTTGGTTGTTAACGGCGCGATAAGCTACTGCAAATTGGCGGGTCTCCTACATGAACAAGACTTGGCGCCACGTAGAGGTGTTGGACTGTTATTCCTAATAAGCTCTATAAAACAGACCCCAAACAGCCACAGACCAAATTTATTATAAGGTGGAAGGGGGTGGAGCAGCTGGTAGGATAAGAACAGACTACGAAAGAACAAAAGATTCTCCACACACACTCCTTTGCATTAAGTGACATGAAGAAAGGACACTCGCGTGAAAACGCCTAACAAGGACAATGACTTCCAGAATCACGAAGTCTAAGCCATACACGCCTATTCTGGGGGAAGAGGGGAGCTATCTGTTACACTGAACCTGAAATGATATTGAGCTGCAGAAGATTAGAGGAACAAAGATCTCATCTCGGCTAATCTCAACATTTCCCTTCATGAGTAAAAGTGGCCAGATGCAGAGCCTACAAATTGGAAAACCATGGAGCGGCTGTCCATGCTCATCCTAGAGTAGAGTGGTCAAGACAACACCATGAGCCCTGAATCAGAGAGATGCTAGCTCTGTCTCAACAATGTGCTTTGGTTGTTATTAGCTGCCATTGATTGATTTGGGATTGTCATGTGCAACGGGATTAAATCATCGTGATCTCCAACATTTTCACTTGCTGATTTTCAGAAGCAGACCGCCGTGGCATCTACCTAGTCTGTCTGAGTCTGGGAGCTCTGCTGGGACCTGCTCAGCCTCAGCCACCCCTGAGCCTCCACTGGCAGACGGGTGGTACTTGAACATGAGGTGTATTGACCAGGACTTGAACATGAGTTTCCCACATGAAAGAGGAGAATTTTGACATTGAACTACCACTGCTTCGTGTGTGTGTGTGTGTGTGTATTCCCATTCACTGCACTCAAAATCCTCATGGTGGAAATGGCACAGGACCAAGTGAATGCAAGCTGTGGAATAAAATAGCTGGGCAGTCTGACTCAGACATTTCTGGAATTCATGCCCCTCGGTGCTCAAACCAGAGGCTTGGACCCCTGACACCTCAGGTTTCCTGTTGACTGTCACAGTCAAGCTTCCTCCCCCTAATACACAGCATAATAGGGAAAGGGCTTTCCTTTCTCTTTCTACAAAGAAGCACCATCTTCCTCACCGCTGAGAGCATAGGACTTACACGCACAAGTCCGCTTATCTTTTGTCTTCTTTGAAGTTCCAGCTTCTCTTTGGATAAGAAGCCTCTCCAACTTGAAGGACTTAGACAATCTTTGACTGTCATTCACTCCTCCATGTCCGGGTGACTTTTCTTGTCCGCAACTTTCTCTGGTGGCAAGGAACCCTGGTGGCACAGCGGTTAAACACTCAGCTGCTAGCAAAGTCCCATGGTTCAAACTCACCAGCCAATGTGGCAGGCTGCTTTTGTAAAGATTTACAGCCTTGGAAACCCTATGGAACCAATGTCCCCTGCCTCACAGGGTCTCTACAAGGTGTAATTGACCGGATACCAATAGGTTACTATTTTTTTAAGGGCAGTGAAGTAAAGGAGAAGGAGGGAACACAACGCAAGCCAGATTTTCTTGGTTCTCTTCCTAACTTGCCTTTGTCTGCCTAAGGGACCCTGGTGGCACCCTGGTTAAGTACTCAGTTGCTAGCTAAAAGCTTGACAGTTTGAATGCACCCAGCTACCCTGTGGCAGAAAGACCTGGCAATCTGCTTTTGTAAAGGTCATCGCCTAGAATATCCTATGGCACACTACTCTGTCACATGGGTCAGTAGGAGTTGAAGATTGACTTGACAGCATCTAACAACAACCGTTTTGTGTCCTGCTAAGAAGACAACAAAGCTGGGGGAACTTGGCATAGGAGGAGGCAAAGTTGTTTTAAGCAGTCCTTACCACACTGGCCATAAAACGCTGGCTGCCTGTGTTTGTTGAACTCGGAGATTTGAATCATATTGTGCACTTTATCTTTACAGCCTCTTTATGCTAACAGGCCTAAGGGTAGCGGAAAAGGGCAGTGTACTGCAGTCTGCTAAAAGCTTTGCTGTTTGATTGCTTCATAATTTCACCATTCATCTAATTTGGAGTGTACATTCCTGCAACAAACCTGTCACCCTTAACAAGCTCTTTGATGCAGACCGGAACAATCTCCCATAATGTAAGCAAACTTCTCCTTTGGCAGAGAAAGAAAGCACACAACACGTTTATAACTCTCAAGGATGCAATTGCTTTGGGCTTTCCCACCCGTGGTATTGGATTTCTTAATTTTCGGGACTTCACATCAATGAGTATCTTTTTAATTGTTTTCTTGCTTATTCTTTCTTCAAAGCTGTTTTGTGCACATTTACCTAACACCTTCTCTACAAAAGCCAAAAGTTGGGATCCTCTCTAAGATTTGGACCTTGGAATCAACGCAACAGCAACTGGTTTGGTTTAGTTTTTCTGAAGAAGAGGCCAACTGTAGTAAGAGAACACACACTTAAGAATAAAGAGAATGTGGTTCCGAACTTGGTACTTCCCACTCGCTAGTGGTATGACCCTGGTAAGTTAATCATTCTCTTCCATCTCGGTTCTCTCACTTGCAAAATGAAGTCCAGGTATTATTTGCTATAAATTGGCAGGAAGAAGTTTGCAAGCTCATCCTAGTAAAAGTGCTACATTCTTCATTGCTGAATATCACCATGGTCACCTTCGTGGTGCTCTCCCTGGGAAGGTATGCACCAATGCCGGCACCTAGCCCACCCTTCAAAGCGACTTTGGAAGTCTTCTTTCCGGAATGGCCATCAGAGTTGTCACGATATTACCCTCGATGTCCTGAGTGTCATCAAAATGCCTTCCTTTCAATATTTCCTTTACCTTTGGGTAAAGAAAAAAGTCACTGGGGGCCAGATCAGATGAGTAGGGAGGATTTACAGTTATTCATTTACTGACTTAAAACTGCCTCACAGGCAACTATACACAATGCACAATGACCATTCCAGAAAGAGTTCCAACATTGCTTTGAAGGGTGAACTAGGCACTGATCAGTGCATAGTTTCCCAGGGGAGCACTTCAAAGACAACTATAGTGATCCTCAGCAATGAGGTATGCAGCACTTAGAATAATCAAGTTTGTGGACTTAATTATCAGAACTCATACATGTGCATGTGTAACTAGACAATACATAAAAGTGAAACAAGTACATTTAACTTCTTGTCTGCAATATTCAGAAGACACAACACTGCTTGCTGAAAGTGAAGAGAACTTAAACCACTTACTGATGAAGTTCAAAACCTTCCCTATGAACTACACACATCAACATAGAGAAAAAAAGAATCTTCACACATGAACCGATAAACAGTATCATAATAAAGAGAGAAAAGATTGAAGTTGTCAAGGATTTCATTTTACTTTAATCCACAATCAATGCCCATGGGCTCGGCAGTCAAGAAATCAAATGACACATTGTATGGGGCAAATCTGCTGCAAAAGTTCTCTTTAAAGTGTTAAAAAGTAGAAATGTCACATTGAGGACTAAGGTGCCCCTTAGTCAAGCCGTGGTGTTTTCAATAGTCCCATATGCATGTAAAAGCTGAACAGTGAACACGAAAGATTGAAGAACTGATGCCTCTGAATTACGATATTGGCAAAGAATATCGACTATGCCATAGAGGTCAGAAGAGAAAGCAAATCTGTCTTATAAGAGATACAGTGAAAATCCTCCTTAGAAGCAAGGATGGTGAGGCTTTTGTCTCCCATTCTTTGGACATGTTATCAGGAAGGAGCAGTTCCTGGAGAAGGACATCACAGTTGGTGAAGTCAAGGGTCTATGAAAAAGAGAAAGGCCTTTAAGGAGATGAACTGACCCATTGTCTGCAACAATAAACTCATGGATAACAGTTGTGAGGATGGCCCCGAACCAGGCAGCGCTTCATTCTGTTGTGCATCATGCCCCTGTGAGCCAGAACTGACTCAACGACACCTATCAAAAACAGTAACAACTACAAGTTCACATTTATTCTCTGCTCACCTCATTCTACTTCCCACCCCAGCTCCAGCTCCCTGTATGTCGTGAATTGAACTGTGTCCCCCCAAAAATAGATGTAGCAATTTGGCTGAGCCACGATTCCCAGTGTTGTGTGGTTGTCAGTTTGTGCTGTAAATCCTAATCTTTGCCTGTGGTTAACAGGACAAGATTGGGTTATGGTAAGCAGGGTTAGGGTGGGACTGTAACTTAAAGGATGTTTCCCAGGGGTGTGGCTTGCGCTACCTTTTGTCCTATAAGAGACAGGAAGCAAGTAGAGAATTGGGGATCACAAGTGCTGACAGCAGAGAGCAGAGAGCATCCTTCAGACCTGAGGTTCCTGTGCTGATGATCCCAGACCAGAGAAAGACTGATGTGTCACAAGGACCTTCCTCCAGAGCCAACAGAGACAGAAAGCTGACCCCTGGAGCCAGTACCCTGAATTCAGACTTGTAGCCTACTGGACTGTGACAGCATAAACTTCTCATTGTCTAAGCTATCTACTTGTTGTATTATAGCAGCACTAGAAAACCAATACAGTGCCCCAACCACTAATTTTTTAAATATACCTACAAACAAGCACACTCCCCAAAGGAATGAGAACACAGAAAATAGGTGTGTGTGTGTGTGTGTGTGTGTGTGTGTGTATGTATTTATACACATGCACACACATATATAGAAAGGAGCCCTAGTGGTACAATGGTAAAGCTTGCTTCAGCTGCTAACCAAATGAAGCCACTGGTTCAAACTCGCAGCACCAGTGACTCCACTGTAGAAAGGATCTGACAATCTATTCCCGTAAAAATTACAACCTAGGAAACTCCATGGGGTGGTCCTGTTCTGTCTTATAGGAGCTCCATAAGTCTGAACCCACAGATGATAGGTAGGTAGACAGATGGATAGATAGATAGGTAGGTAGGTAGACAGACAGACAGAGATAGACGGACAGATAGACACAGAGGGAGAGGGAGAAGGAAAGGGGGAGGGGGAGGGGAGAGGAAGCGAGGGAGAGGGAGAGGGAGATAGATATATTCCTCATTTAGTACTTAAGAGAGTCCTACACGGAAGTAGCATTCCTTTTCTAAGGTTTGTAGTATTTATTTAACATCTTTGATATTCCCATCTCCTGATCACTCCACTCCTCTATGACAATAAGCCACAGCACCTAACTCAGATTGTGGAGTGAATTGAGGAAGAAAAAAAAAACTTGTTCTGCACCGATGCTGTAAAGCTGAACTCTCCACCGATTAGACAAATTGAATGTAATTTTTGTTTTGTCTTTTGTGCTTATTTGTATGTTTCAAATAGTGAAATTGTACAAACTTTTAAAATACATGAAGGAAACCACTGAAAAGTCATTTTCATAAAGAAGGACTTAGGCTACAGTCCATGACTTAAATTTGAATCAACAATAAAATATATGATTCCAGGACATATTAAAATAAGTGTCACAAAAGAAAGAGAAGAAGTAATGTCATCTCTCTACAGAATACTAGTTGATGGTTACTTGAGATTTCTGTCTACTTTGGGGCTGAGCCTTAAAGATAATATTAAAAATGATTTTGGAACGAAAAACAGGACTTCTTTAGAAAGGTTAAGAAATCTGAGGTGGAAGAAAAGACAGGGTTAGCTTAGTAGTTGAACTCAAGCGTATCAAAATTGTCATAAAAATTACACTGAATAGCTGTTTGCCAGCATAGTTTAGAACAAAACAAGAAAAAAGTATTTCCCATGGTAGAGAAAGTCTAGTGTCCAATAGCAAGAAGATGCTAATGATGAAGGTGTTAGACATTACACGTTCATAGAACCTGAGATCTAGAAATACGTAACAAGACCGTAAACAGGCCACTGTCTCTGCAATTGCGGGTTGCAGCACGTAGGTTTGCAGGCAGCCTGGACAAGCTATGTTGTTGCGATTGTGGCGCCTCAGATAAATGCAGTCTGTCTGGAAAAGAAGGTAAAATTTGTGCCAGAACTGGGATGCAGTGATGGATGCAAAAACAAAGTTTCTTCCTGGTGTGTCTAAGAGCTAACTCAACACTAGATATCTCACTTGGCAAACAGCTGATTGCAGTGAAAACTCCTCTAAAACAGTCCTGCTAAAAGAAATTCTGTAACAAAAAAATATTTTTGGAGTAACCATGAAACCCCATTGATGTCTTCTTTCTTACTGAAATACATTGAAAACTGGAATATTAATTAGATGTGGTAGAGTTACTTGGTTTAAACCCATCGAGTTGGTACTGCCTAAACCAGCATATTCTGATTTTCCTTTTAAGGATTAAACTAAAAGAACAGCTACATGTCTGCACAAATAAACACAACAGATTAGTTACCTATACTTCATATGTATTCATACTTATTCGTTATTCATCAAGCAGATCACAACGGGGAAAACATTTATAAAATATCTGAAGAAACTTTTTTGTCTAGTTTTGTCTGATCCTTATAACAAGATTATTAAACAGATTCAGAATACTATTGTTTTAATGGTTCTGAAACTGAGATTCCGAGAATTTAAGTGACTCACTGGCATCTGCTCAGCTAGCAAGTGTTAAACACCACAACTGAGCTCATGTGATTAGCCCTTAAGCCTCTTTCTATTTTATCCTTTCACCTTAAAGCCCTCATCTTCTGGTGGTTTAGAGTACAATCAGTGACAAATGGATTAAAAGGTAAAGAATAATAATATTAAATACTTTCATAAAGCAATGCGAAAGTCACAGAAACCCATCTGATCTAATGAAGGAATAGTAATATAAATCATGAGAACTGCGAGAATTTAAAAAACAAAGAGCTAGTGGGGACCAGCTCAGTTCATTCAAGTCTTCTGGAATGAATTGGGGCCTGAGATCCTGAAACATGGATAAGGTATTACAGATCAAGAAGTGAAGGAAATACACATTTCTAGTGAAGGAAATCATGTATTAAGTGGAGACGTTAGTCGCGAGTTCAGAGGACCACCAAGAGATTAGGATGAGTACGATGCCGATATGCAGACACCAGGAAATGTGGTCAGATTTTGGAGAACATGGAAAGGGCACAGAATTAAACTGACTATTTTATATGTATGTATTCCAGGCACTTTGTAAGCCCAATGCCATTTATGTCTCCAAATTCCTTAGAAATGAAACTGAACCCATTTAGGACTTTTGTTTTGAAAAGTTTATTGCATCCATCCCTGCCTTGTAACCGAGAATAAAACAAAACATTAAATCATAAATAGTTTAAGGAAATATCATAAAGATGACTTAAGTGCTTTTGGAAATAATCAGTAAGCCAATTGCTGTTGAGTAGACGCTTAATAATGGCAACTCCATATACGTTCAAGAACGGTTTCAGTGGCTGATATTTTTGGAAGTACATCATCAGGCCTTTCTCCTGAGGTGACTCAGGATGAACTTGAACTCCCAATCTTTTGGTGAATAGTCAAGCACATTAACCATCTGTGCTACCCAAGATTTTAAAAAAAAAGAATGCTTAAATGCTTTTTAAAATAACAGATAACTAAACCATACCCATTGCCCATCAAGTCAGTCTGGACTCGTAGAAACTCTGTAGAACAGAGTAGTATTGTCCCATAAGGTTTCCAAGACTGTCATCTTTATGGTAACACAATGCCACATCTTTCTCCCACAGAGTGACTGGTGAGTTCAAACTGCCAACCACTTGGCTAACAGCTGAGCTCTGAACCACGGCACCATCAGGGCTCCTTAAACACTCTAGAAGTGTTAATTAGCCCCACTTTATGGATGTGAACACTGAAGTTCACATATGTTAAGTGGCTATGTTCAAGGTCACATAGCTATGGTGAACTGCAAATCCTGGCTATTCCTTCAACATGCCTTTGTCTCTCCTTCCTGCCATCCCTTAAATTTGCTGGTGGACTTTTCACCAGAAGAATGTGGCTGAAAGGATATCTGCGGATCCCCAGGCTGGGCTTCAACAGACCTGTAACACGTTTTTGTTAATCTGAAATGCTGCTCTGAGACCACAGGACCTAAGGCGGGTGTCACGTGTTCGGCCTCCTGGAGAATGAGAGGCCCCCTGGAGGATAACAGCGGTACTGCAGCCCAGACATGGCAAATACGGGCGTGTGGCAGTGAGACCATCTAGGACTCGCCAGTCCAGCCCTCCTTCCACCTGAAAGCAGCTATATGAGGGAGGTCAGGAAAAGAAAAAACAGCAGAGAAGTCACCAAGAGACTTCCCAGTCAACGCTTCAGGCCATGGGAAATTACAAATCATTCTTTTTTTCTTTTAGACCACACCCTAAAATGCTGGGGTAATGAGATTATATGTCATCCAGTTATTAATTAAACCAAATACCAAAGCAGTTTCAACTTACTGTGACCTCGTGTGTTTGAGAGTAGAACTGCACTAAAAGGACTTTTCAATGGTTGTTATCTTTTGCACCCACATCACCAGGGCTCTCTTCTGATACTTTTCTGGGTAGATCCTAATGGCCAATCTTTTAGTTAGTAATCAAGTGCTTTGCTATTTGCATTTCCCAGGGACTCCAGTGATAAAATAGGAGCTGTTTAAAGTGCTTGAACGAGGAAATGAAATAAACGGAATGCTATTTAACACAATTAACCTGACATTCTAAACTTCTAGAAACCAAAAACAAAGTCAAGCCCATAGCCACCTAGTTAATTTCTGACTCAGAGTGATCCTACAGAATAGAGTAGAACTGACACTTAGAGTTTCCAACGAGCACCTGGTAGATTTGAACTGCTGACCTCTTAGTTAGCAGCAATAGCACTTAAGACTATGCCACCAAGGTCTAGAGAAGAAAAAAAAGCACTTAGTAAGTGACTGTAATAATCCAGACCTCAGTTAGTGAGTACCATAAAGGTGGTCACAACTGAGAAAGTGTGTTGTCTACTGCAGTATCTGTTCTCTCTCCCTTTCTTAGTAATAGAAAATTGACCCAAATAGTCTGGTCTACATGATCTCAGGGGGATTTCTAGCTCAACTGGTCTAACACAGTATATAATGAAAATGTTCTACATCCTGCTTTGATGAGTAGCATCTGGGGTCTTAAAAGCTTGCCAGCAGCCATCCATTACACTCTATTGGTCTCACAACATCTGGAGCAAGGGAGAATGAAGAACACCAATGACATAAGGGAAAGCTCCGTACAAAGGAATAACGGACTGCAAGTACCACAGCCTCCACCAGACTGCGTTCAGCACAACTACATGGTACCCTGCTACCACCAACAATTTGTCTGGCAGAGATCACAATGGAGGGTCCCATGCAGAGTGCAGCCCCTCCTAAGGTTCACTCTTCACCAAAAGATGACACAGGGCCATAAAAGAAGATGAGAGTAATTGGGTACAACAGCCCAAGGGCAAGGACAAGAGGGCAGGCACAGGAAAGTGGGTACCGGGGAACCAGAGATGGAGAAAAGGAGAGTGTCATTGTGTCACAGGGGTAGCAACCAAAGTTCCAAAGCAATCTGTTTGTTTAGTGAGAAACTACTTTGCTCTATAAATCATCATCTAAAAAGAAAGGAAAATTCTGGTCTGATGTTGAACTAGCATAAAAGCTACATTTATGGAACTTCCTTGTAGGTAGTGTGGACAGGACACTAAGTTATAGCAAATGTGTTCTTCGCGAGTTTCCCTTGTGGCCCTTCTCCTTGTTTGGAGGACACAGACATGAAGACTCCTAGTCAACTATCACCACGGATCATGCAGAAAAGGGCCATACGTTAGATGCAGCGGAACTGAGAAATGGTTTATCCCTAGGGCCGCCGTAAAGATGCTCTTACCTTGATACTCTTTTTATGTCAGAAAAAAATAAACTTTTGTCTTGAGAAAGGTACCTTTGCTTCAGATTTTGTCACATGCAGCTAGGCTGATGGGAGACACACTGGGGCAGTGAAGAAAGCCTCAGGGGACTTGCTGTCTTCTCAGATACAGGACATCAAGATGATGACCAAATATGAAAGAAGTTCTGAGCCTGAACGACTAAAGATATTGGTCTCAAACATAACCAATAATCATGACAAGGGTACAAAATGAAGCAATATATTGTTTTTAAAGATAAGGTCTCCATGAGTCAGAAGTGTCCAGATAGCAACAACAGCAACAATTCAAGATATGAGAACACTTTTCTCTTTTATCTACTTAAATCCCACCTGACAACTAACTCACCAGAAGGATTTTTTTTAATCTTAGGATCTACAGTCAGCTCTCTCTTTTGTAGTCTGAACTCCACACATACCAGGTCAAACAGTTGCCCGTTCCCAGGAGAAGCAAGGAAAGAAATGGTCCATAATATGTACAGGATGACCAGAAGAGGAGTTTGGCCAAGGTCAAAATTTCGTTCTTTCTCTTACCACAAGTAGGCTATTTAATATCCCAGAACCACTACAACCTATACCATTGAATCAGGAAAAAAGTAATATGGTCTAGGAAAGTCTGTTCTCAGGGGTTACATGAAAGAAGTTGAGGCTGTACAGAGTTAAAGAACCGCCTTTCTATCTGGGCAATGCCCAAGGTACAAGGGACAAAAGGAGTTTAGTTCTGGCGGCAGTAAGCTGACGCTAGGTATAACCAGTAAAGACTTGTTAGCTCAGATGATGATACATCCTCTGTAAGATGGAAAAGAAGAGAGGAAGGAGGACCAGGGTGTCCTCAGTGGGACTGGAAAAGGAATAATATCCATTTAGTGAGATCAGAGGATGGCTACAACCAGAAGGTTGAAGGTTTGAATCCACGCAGGGGTGCCCCAGAAGAAAGACCTGAAAATCTAGTCCCCAAAAATCAGCCACTGAAAACTCTGTGGAAGACAGTTCTATTTGACACAGGCTGAGTCAAACGTGAGTTGGAGTCAACTGGACGGCAGCTGGTTAAACACTTAGCTGACAGATTAACTAGAGCCCATAGGATTTTGTGGAAATTGTGGTGGCACGGTGGCTGAGCTCTACTGCTGCTAACCAAAAGGTTAGCAGTTCAAATCCTTGGAAATTCTATGGGGTGGGCAGTTTTACTCTGTCCTGTAGGGTCTCTATGGTCAGAATTGACTCAACAGTAATGGGGTTTGGGTATGCCATTTTCAAGGAAAATAAGCTTTAAGCATCCATAAAAGAGTTGTCCTACTCTAGATTGGTGTACTGAAATAACAGTAAGTGCACTGATGCCCTTAGGGTCAATGAGAAAGCCTAAGTCGTTGATCAAAGCATGGGTCAGGACTTACATCCCATTTTAGAAGAACGAAAAGCTCAATTGAATTAACATTACCAAAGCTGCCAAAGCTGCCTTTTGGTAATTAAGATCATGTAATGCCATGAGTCGGATCCGACTCGACGGCACTTGTCTGGCTTGGCAATACCTACAGCCATATTTTTAATTATTGTTCACATTTATTGCATACCTGTTTGTTATATGCCAGACACTGTAACAAGGACTTACTGGGATGATCTGTCAGAGGAGATGCTGTCTGAGATGGGCACGTGGCTACTAAGCATTTTTTTTTTTTAAGAGCCAAGTCAGAAACATGTTCCTGATCACCAGGGAAGTGTGCATAGGACTTCTTTTGTATATGTGTAAGTGTTTACCAGCCTTGTAAACACTGGGTCACTCTCCATGCCCCAGGCACCTAAAGAATTTGACAAATATTTAGTTGTCAACTGGTGAAAATGGGATTAACTGAAACCTTCTTGAATATGCTTTTGCGATGGGATGTGGGCTGTGGTATAAATTTATTGGCTGCTATTTAAATGAATTACAACGCATTATGATGTTCATTCTAATCAAGTGATTTTCAAGGATTGAATTTCAGTCTGTAAATGTGGTGTGCACATTTGTCTCTGAATGGGACTTTGTGTCCCAGCTGTTGAAGTGTTTGTGGGTAGGTGACAGTTTTGTGGACTGATAGATTCCTGTGGGAGGACCCAGGCTTAATGCTGAAAAGACAAATCATCTCGTTCTTGATACGTATATACATCCTGGGTATAATGTGAGTAAAAGTCAGTCACCCAAGAAGAGTCTTTGATAGTGGAGAAGCTACATCTAGTAAAGTAAAGCAATTTCTCTTTCTGAAATATGTGGGTACCTTCAGAAAGTAAAATTCTGGACAACTTTCGAGATACTGATTTTAAAAGAAAGTCTTTAAACAAGTCTTTCATTCTCATGAAAATCACTCTTATTTGTGGCAGGAATGCTCAAGAACAGACACATGAGATCTTCAATAATGTAGTTACTTATTTCTTCTGAAATTATGCTGTGTTAACCCAATCTCAAATCATTGTCATATAAATCTATAATAATCCCAAATTTTAAGCAACTTGTCAAAATGTCAAAGAATTAGTAAGCATCATAATTAGGATTTGCGTCTGTAACATCTGACACTGAATGCAGTGTGTTTGATAAGCACTCTAACACAAACACACATACAGCACTCATACAAGGTTGGGGAGAAAGTGAAGAAGGAAGGGAAAGACAATTTAGACATAGGTTTGTTGTAGTCATTGGGTACTCTCAAGTGAATTTTGCCCTGCAGCGACCCCATGTAACAGTAGAAACTGTCCCGTAGGGTTTTCTTGGCTTAATGTGAGCGGACCATTATCTGTGAGCAGGTCATTATCTTGTAGAGGTTCAGAGGGGGGTCAAACAGCTAACCTTCTGGTTTGCAGGCACAAACTGTCATGAATTGAATTGTGTTCCCCCAAATATGTGTCAACTTGTCTGTTGTGTAATTCCCAGGATTGTGTGATTGTCTAACATTTTGTCACCTGATGTGATGTTTCTATGGGTTGTGAATCTTATCACTATAATGTTAATGCGACTGATTAGGGCAGTTATATTGATGAGATCTATGAGGTTAGATTGTGTTTTAAGCCAATCTCCTTTGAGATACAAAAGAGAAAAGGTAGCAGAGAGACATGAGAATTTCATACCATCCAGAAAGCAGGGCACATCTTTTACACCTGGGGTTCCTATGCAGAGAAGCTCCTAGACCAATGGAAGATTGATGACAAGAACCTTCCTCCAGAGCCAACAGAGAGAGAAAGGCTTCCCTGAAACTGACACCCCAAATTTGGATTTCTAGCCTACTAGAATGTGAGACAATAAATAACTCTTTGCTAAAGCCATCCACTTGTGGCACTTCTGCTAGAGCAGCACTAGACAACCAAGACAAGATCTTAACCATTTGCCACACTAGGGTTCCTTCGGACATAAAGATGTATGACATCTGACAATTCGTTTGATGAACTTAATTGTTCTAAGTGCTACACACCTCATTGCTGAATATCACTACAGTCACTTTTGAGATATTCCCTTTGGGAAGCTATGCACCAATGCCACCACCGAGTCTACGCTTCAAAGACATTTTGAAACTCTTTCTGGAATGGCCATTGTGCACAGTGGCACAGTGGCAAGTTTGCAAACTTATTTGTAGAGTTGTCTGTAAGGGAGTTTTTACTCAGTAGGCGTTTAGGTACACCCTCCCTACTCAACTGATCTGGCCCCCAGTGATTTTTTTCTTCATGTGAAGATCAAGGAAGTATTGAAAGGAAGACATTTTGATGACATTCAGAACATCAAAGGTAATAGAGTGACAGCTCTGATGGCTATAACAGAAAAACAGTTCCACAATTGCTTTGAAAGGTGGACTAGGTGCTGGCATCAGTGCATATCTTCATAAGGGGAGTACTTCAAAGGTCACCATAGTGATACTCAGCAATAAGGTATGTAGCACTTTTTCTAGAATGAGTTTCTGAACTTAATTGGCTGTCCTCGGAGAGATGTGCTTCATACCTTTATGATTAACCAAGCTGTTGTTTGTTTCTTTTGAACTTCCAAGATTTGCAAAGGATAATTGCTGGACTGTTTTTGGACAGCCAGCCTGTGCTCCCTCATCCTGTGGTAACAGCACCCAGGTTTTTCTAAGACACGACCTCTTCCCGGCTCTTAGCACATGAGCTGCAGGCTGACTTCACTTGGCTGCAGGGGTATGATGACTTCAGGCTTCACCAGAGAATTGTGTTCTCCAGGTCCCTAGATTGGATCAGGGTTTTTTATGGGGCCTAATCTAAACCAGATCCCAATGAGACACTTTTAGGAGCTATTAGCGGAAACACAGGATCTCTTTCCACCTGGACTTGGAATTGGGGGTGGGAGTAAGTTGGGATGAATGCAGACATCATGCCATTATACATAATCTGAGAAAGAAATCAAACTTTCAAAAAGCAGAGAAGAATCAGTGGAGAAATGGGTGAGCTCCCAGTGAATTTTGGGTCCCTGGATTTAGTCATCTCAAAAGCCAGCACTGCTACTACCCACACATGTTCATAAGTCCATAAAATGCCTTTTTAAGTAAGCAAATTTGGGTTGTGTTTTCTATTGTCTCCAAACAGCAAGAGTTTAAGAGACGTAGCTCTCCAATGGCCACCCCCTGTCCAGAGAAGACAGGCTAGGAGAGCCTTACAGACTGAACTGTGTCCCCTTCAAAAAGTTATGTTGAAGTCCTCACCCCTGTTCCTGTACATATGACCCTATTAGGAAATAGGGGTTTTGTTTTGTTATGTTAATAGGTCATGCCCCAGTAGGGTGGGTCCCAAACCTAATCACTTCCAAGTGGTGAATTATAAAGGTAAGATAGACACAGACACAGGGGGAAGATGCCCTGTGAAGGCAGAGGCAGGTGATCTACAAGCACAGAAATGACAAGAGTAGTCAACTGCTGTTAGAAGCTGAAGAAATAAAGGACCTTCCCCTAGAGCTGATGTCCTGAATTCAAATTTCTGGTAGATTTGCCTTGGGCAAGCTTGCTGAAAAACACATCTATAAAGTGTTAAAAAGCAAAGATGTCACTTCAAGGACTACGGTGCAGGTGACCCAAGCTGTGGTGTTTTCAACAGCCTCATACGTGTACAAAAGCTAAGTAATTAATAAGGAAGACCAAAGAAATGATGCCTTGAGTTGCAGCATTGGCAAAGAGTATTGAATATGTTCTGGACTACCAGAGGAACACTGGTGGTGCAGTGTTCAAGAGCTATGTCTGCTAAAAAAAGGTCAGCAGTTCAAATCTCCCAGCCACTCCTTGTGAACTGTATGGAGCAGCTCTGCACTGTCTTGTTTGGCTGCTATGAGTCAGAACCGACTCAGCAGCAGTGGGTTTGATTGGGCCAGTAGAATGAACAAATTTGTCTTGCAAGATGTACAGCCAGAAAGCTCCTTAGAAGCAAGGATGGTGAGACTTTGTATATGTTATCAGGAGTGATTAGTCCCTAGAGAAGGACATCAAGCTTGGTAGAGAGTCAGCAAAAAAGAGGAAGGTCCTGCATGAGATGGATTAATACAGTGACTACAACAATGGGCTCAACATAACAACACTTGTGAGGATGGCTGATGACCATGCAGTGTTTATTCCTGTTGTACATGGGTTAATACAAATCAGAACCAACTCAATGGTATCTGACAGCAATAGCCTCCAGAACCATGAGAAAATAAGTTTCTGCTCTTGAAAGCCACCCACCTGTGGTATTTTTTGTTACAGCAGCAGTAGGAAACGAAGACAGAGAGAAACAGGCTGCTTAAATCAACAGAACAAGACTCCTAATCTTGACTAGAGGCATAGGACAGGAACTGAGATTTTAGGAATGGGTAATAAAGTTGTACTCAGCCATTCCCTAAACTTCTGGGTCTCCATGGCCTGGTGAGATTAACAAATCTTCCTCTTCCCGCTCTCCATCTTTTGACTACTGAAAGTTTAAGCAGAGAGACCAGAGCAAAGAACTCCAACATCTTTATCAAGAAGCATTAGCGAGAGGAAAAGTGGTGTGTTCCAGCCTAGTGGTTTTGGTCTCCCCTCGCTTCTCCTGTCCTCCCCTTCTTTTTCCTTCCCTCTTCTCTCTTTCTCTTTCATACACACACACCAGGACTGCCAGTTAAGTTTGTGAACTCATCCTAGAAAAAGTGCTACATACATCATTGCTGAATATCACTACAATCACTACCTTCAAAATATTCCCCTTGGAAATCTATGTACCAATGGCAGCAACTAGTCCACCCTTCAAAGCAATTTCAGAACTCCTTTTCTGGAATGGCCATCAAAGCTGTCGTCGTATTACCGTTGATGTCCTGAATGTCATCAAAACGTCTTCCTTTCAATATTTCCTTTATCTTCAGGTAAAAAAAAAAAAAAAAAAAAAAAAATTCATTGGGAGCGAGATCAGATGAGTAGGGAGGATATTCCAATATAGTTATTTATTGACTGACTAAAAACTCCTCACAGACAACTCTACAATTAAGTTTACAAACTTCCCAGTGTGCCACCATGCACAATGGCCATTTCAGAAAGAGCTGTAAAATTGCTTTGAAGAGTAGACTAGGACATGGCATCGATGCATAGCTTCCCAAGGGGAGTACTTTGAAGGTGACCATAGTGATATCCAGCAAAGGTCACAGACTTGCTTGTCTGACCTCGTATACATCCATGAAACCTTCAGACTCGTTCTACAGCTCCATCAATCCATCTCTTTCAAAAGCTGTAGTATTCTGCCTGGGAAAAAACAAATTTGGAGAGGAGACACCAAACCTTTCCTGTTTCTGTCTTCTATTTCCAAGTTGTACATAGAAAAATATCCCAGCCACGTACATGATGGGTATAATATAATCCAGGCTAGAGGAGGAAATTTCCAAGCTGAGGCTGAAAGAGACACCACGTCCTTAACTCAGTCACGCTGAATCTCTTTAAAACAAAATAAGAAAGGAAATGACAAAGACAAATCATACTGAGGAGAATGGTCACCTAAGTAAAACCTTGAGTTTTGTTGATCTGTCTTTTGTCAGTTTAGGCCCAGGCTTCCTGCACTGTCAATGTACTTTTGTTGGAAATTATCACTGATTACATAAACAAGGCATACCTTTCCACAGCAGTAGTAACACACGCACACATGCACACGTACACAAACACACACATGCACACGTCACATTAGTGCTTCTAGTCTTTTCTATTGCCCTGTCCCAGACAGACTGAAGTGTCTTGAGGATTGACTGACTTAAAGGAACAATGCAGGCTTTCCTAAAAGGAGGGCATCACACTCACTGCCTTCTTTCCTGGCCCTTAGTATCCAAGACTTCAAACAAAAACCCAGGCAAACAAAAGCCAAAAGAAGCAGCACAGCTGCCTTGCAAGGGTTAAACCTAGATCAGAATCAAATGGCACACTTCCCCATGTCTTCTGCATGACTGATACTGCAATCGATCTGCAGCGGTTCATTTTCTCTCTGGAATCTCTGCCTACTGAGAACAAATACAAACACATGTGGAACCAATAGGAAGCAGACTAAGGGCTTTAAAAGTTCTGAACCAACCTGTATCAGGGAGCTCTCACTTAGCAGATGGGCCAATTAATAAGAGTCAAGCAGTATGGCTGTATCGAGGTGCCTGGACATGCTAGCAATCCTCCTTTGTCTTCCTACTGTAGACTGCAGATGAATTCCAGTTCTGCAGAAGAACAGTATTTTGCCCCAGTTCAGTCCTGTACAGGGTCCTGTGTTCACCAACAGCCAGGTGTCCTCTGTCAACCACTTACAAGGCAAACATGATACTGATTCTTTCCCCCGTTAGCATTTTAAGTGCGGACATGACCACTAATCTAGAGGGATTTAAACTTTCTAACTAAACTAGCCTTTAAAAAACTATCTGTACAGGAAGGATTTGTCACCAAAGTCTGGCCAATGTGCACACACACCTTGTTGCCCAATTAATTCAAATCTCAGCTATGTCATTCCTGCCCTTTAGCCAACAGCTAGGGATTATTACAGTCACTCAAGACTGAACTTTGAGCAGGTGCTACTTTATTCTTTTTAAGATGTGAAAAATGACAGGTCAGGGTCGCCATGGATGACAGGAGGTCACATGGTTCTTTCTGCCAGTTGCCATCCTGGCGTCCTGGTGGATGTCCATTTCGGGGAATTGCAACCTGCCCCTATCCTCCACCCCTGTCCACGTTCACTCCCTAAGCCCCTGCAGCCTCAGATGGTGGCCACCTACTTCTCTGAAGAGGGCCCACCTGATAGAGACACATCTTGCTCTCTAGGCAGTTACATGTCACTGAAGAGTGTGATTGGCTGCCCAAACTGAATGGCAGTCTAGAGCACTTTGGCCTCCACATATGTAAATGGGCAATCTCTCATGACTCTTTTCCCAGAGACATCAAAACACCATGAGAAAAAGAGCACATTAGAAGTCCCATTGTGTACTCTATCTCGAAACCCTTGTGATACATGAGATAGGCTCCAGGCAGCCATGAGCTCTCCAGGGGCCTTCTTTTGGAATTTCCCCTTCACTCATCATTCAGTGGAATCTGCATCTGGATCGAGAAGATAAAAAGAAAACTGTCTCCTCACGTAGATGGTTTATTAGGGATCGCAGAGCACTCACTAGGCTGTTGTTTGTTGTTGTTGCTGCTGCTGTTGTGAATGGGAAGGCAGTGTGGGCTGGGAATCAAGCAACAGCGGACTTTTCCAAAATAAAACTGAGGCTGGAACTCTAGCTGGTTCTAAACTTCAGTCTTACAGAGCATTTAACGACCTAAAGTGCATTTAATTGTTGAGCTAAGTTTTTCAGTGTAAGGGATACTTCAACATGATGTGGTCTAACATCTGCATGTGAAGGTGAATGCCAGAGCAGCTACGCTAGCAGAGCCAGGGCAAGGCCCAGCTCAGCTCTCTTGACTCTAGTCAAGAAACTCTAGTGCCTTTCCTTCTGCACTATCCCATCTCTTACTAGGTCCAAACCAAAAAACTCATTGCTGTCAAGTCAATTCTGATTCATAACAACCGTATAGATGTGGTAGAACCTCCCCGTAGAGTTTCCAAGGAGCACCTGATGGATTTGAACCGCCAACCTTCTGACTGGCACTTAACCACTGCACCACCAGGGTTTCCCTCTTAGGAAACAGATTCTACTTTTTTATAAACAACAGCAGGGGTAGGACTTTTGAGGAGTAGGAAGACAAGCTTTCTGTACTAACCCCTCTTGCAAAGAAAGATTGAGAACAACTCATTCACAGTTGTTCTGCTCAAACAACATCCATTTTTTCCCCCTTCAGGTCTTTTTTCCTTGTGAGAAGAAAGAGAGGAAGAGAAATAACACCTTCATTCACACTAGAGACCACAGATACCATGACCAAACAGTATTTCCAATGAAGAATAATGTGATTGCTTGGCTCACTCACCAATAAAATTCTGTCTTACAAACCACACACTGTCCAGTCTCTGTTCTACTCAACAATTCCCCATAGCTGTCACAAGTCAGTTCTAACAGCCTATCTTAGCACACATTTTCAACAAGAAGTGATTCCTGCTTCTGACTCTAGCCTCTTCTACTCTGCTAGAAGCTGCTAGTTGTTCATCAAAATCTGTTCTCTCTCCATCTTCTACAGTAACCTAGTTGAGATGAGGAACATACCCATCTAGTTAGAGACTACATTTTCCAGCGTTCTCAGTAGCTAGGAATGGCCATGTGCCTAAATTCTCCAATGTGAACAGAAAAGAGTGTCATGTCCGGATCTAAGCCTCAGACCAATAGGCATGCGCTCATCTATGCTCTCAATTCTTTTCACATGGAATGGATCATACTGGGAAAATAGCTTAAACCCATCAAATGAGGAGCCTTGAGTAACCTGGCTCCTTGAACTACCACGAACAGCAGAGCTGCCTGCCAGCCGAGACCATCCTGCCTATGACAAAAGAGAGAAACCTCCTTCTCTGGTATGATGCCATTGTATAAGCCTCTGTTACAGCTGAGTAGCCATTACCCTACCACACAGCCTTATGTAATAGCTTGGATTCTCCAGAAATTAAAGAAGTAAACTCTGAGATTCTGATATATGAATTTTATTTTGGGAGTAAAATGTCATTACAACACTTTAGTTTGTCTTCTCGATCTGCCCTTGGAAATCTTCTGTTCAGTTCCTTAATTTCGTCATTTCTTTCCTTTTTTTTAGCTGCTCAGCATTTGAGAGCAAGTTTCGGAGTCTCTTCTGGCATCCAATCCGGTCTTCCCTGTGTTTCTTATCTTTTTAATGACCTCTTGCTCTCTTCGTGGATGTGTCCTTGATGTCATTCCACAACTTGTCTAGTCTTCAGTCATTAGTTGTCAACACATCGCATCTGTTCTTGAGATGGTCTCTAAAATCAGGAGGGATGTACTCAAGGTCAGCCGTTGGCTCTTGTGGACTTGTTCTAATTTTCTTCAGTTTCAATTTGAATTTGCATAAGAGCAATCCATGGTCTGCGCTGCAGTCAGCACCTGGTCTTGTTCTAACTGCTGATATGGAGCTTTTGCTTTGTCCTTTTCCACAGATGTGGTCGGTTTTGTTCCCGTGTATTCTATCTGATGCAGTCCATTGTACAGTCACCATTTGTGTTAGATATTTGCAATGAAGAAGTTGTTAGTCTTGCAAAATTCTATCATGTGATCTCCAGCATCATTTCTGTCACCAAGACCATATTTTCCAACTACTGATCCCTCGTTTTTATTTCCACCCTTTGCTTTCCAGTCACCAGTAGTTATCGATGCATCATGATTGCATGTTCAGTCAATTTCAGATTGCAGAGGCTGGTAAAAATTCCAGTTTCTTCAACTTTGGCCTTAGTGGTTAGTGCATAAATTTGAATAACAGTTGTATTAACGGGCCCTCCTTGTAGGAGTATGGATATTATTTATCACTGACAGGACAGATCTTGCAATGTTCTTTTTAACAATGAATACAACACCATTCCTATTCAAGTTTTCATTCCTGGCATAGTAGACCATATGTCTATTGGTTTCAAAATGGCAAAAACTGGTCCATGTCAGCTGACTAATGATGCCTAGGATATCAATGTTTCTGTGTTCTATTTCATTTTTTACTATTTCCAATTTTCCTAGATTCATACTTCACACATTCCATATTCCAGTTATTAATGGACGTTTGCAGCTGTTCTCATTTTTGGTTGTGCCACAACAGCAAACGAAGATCCTGAAGGCTTTACTTCATCCACATCATTAAAGTTAACTGTACTTTGAGGAGGCAGCTCTTCCGCAGTCATCTTCTGATTGACTTCCAACCTGGGGGGATGATCTTCCAGTTACTATATCTGACAATGTTCCACTGCTATTCATAAGGTTGTCTCTGGCTAACTGTTTTCGGAAATAGACTGCTGGGTCCTTCGTCCTAGTCTGCCTTAGTTGGGAAGCTCAGCTGAAACCTGTTCACCAAGGGTGACCCTGCTGGTATCTAAATACCAGTCACATAGCTTCTAGCATCACAGCAACGTGAAAACTCCCACAGTACGATAAACTGACAGACGAGGGCGGGAATAAGGAGCAAAGGAAGCTGCACTGGGCTGAGGGAATACTGGGACCACATGCAGGAGTAACAGAGAGCTCAGAGTTGTTGAGGTACTTAGCCCACCATATTGACCAGCCATTGGATGTATCTACCCCTCTGTTCCCAAGCTTATGTATTCCCACTGGAGGCAAAACATTTCCTCATTGATTTGAGCACACACTCTATCCTGAGGGATGGTACTCCATTCTCAGTGGGTAGCATCTCCAAACCAATGGTTGAGGTGCACTAAGCCATCCACAGCTCTACCAGGCTGGCGGCTAGAGAGTACTCACCTTCCTGAGCTTTTTGATTCCTTCTTGTACCATCTACGAAGTCCTACCACCTGTGAGAAGTGTGGTAAATAAGACTGGACAGAGAGAGAAGTTGAAATGTAACACAGATGGAAGAGAGACTTCAGTAAATCCCACTGGGAGCTCCTGAACTGGGAAGAATCTTCTGAATTGTCTACCTTGAATCAAGAGGATGGGTCTTTAAACACCTCTGTATTGCATGTGGAATCCCTGGGTGGCACCAACAGGTAAGCATTCAACTAGAAACCAAAAGATTTGTGGTTTAAATCCTCCCGGAGGCAGAATCAGTTTCCAACAAACCAATCATTCAAAACCCTGTGGAGCACAAGTCCACTCTGACATCGAGGGGTTGCCATGAGTTGCACTGACTTGATGACAGCTGTTTTATCTCAGATGCCTGTTATCCCTGGGGAAGGGTCATGAATTTGGACAAGGCAGTCTTACAATGGCAGTTTGGGGATAAGCCAACCTTAGGTTGAAGGCCGTTCTAGAAAAGGAGCTCAGCTGAGATCTGAAAGCTCTCAACCCCTATCAGCCAGGAGAAGCAGGTTTCAATCCTAAAGGGAGATTCGGTAATTCGCAAGATCGTCCACTTTACCAATCTTTCCTGCACTGCACACAAAGCTACAATTTGCCAATATCACTTCTAAGTCATTCTTTCCTGAATTTCCACATACTGCTTTCCCAGCTCAGCTCTTCTCTGTGTAAATAACTATTTCTTTTTCAAAATATCTTCTCTTTTGTCTTCTTTGACTTCCCTTAGTCTGTTCTATTTTATGGCCTCTACTTTTTTGCTCCCGTAGTAACTTTTAACATCATTTTATCATGTTGTATTGGTATTAGAGACTAAAACTCATGTTCAATAGTAAACTCCTTGAGGGAAGCAACTATGTCGTATTCTACTTCATAGCCCCAGTGTTGACATGATGCCTGGCATTTAGCAGGCACTCATCCAATATGATTTATTAAATGTGTGAGTGAGTAAATGAATGAGTGAATAAATTAATGAATGTTCACATACGCTTTCATTTTATTTCCAAAAAGAATTCAAGGCAGCCAAGTTCCCCAAAAAAGCAACATACTGCAGCTTACGGAGCAGTAGCTCAAAATACGCAAAATCTGGCAGAAATTTATGTCTCAGTCTATGGAATTGTACACTATTGGGGTATAAATACAAGTCTTGGAAAAACCCTCCTTTCAATGCTAAAGATACCCAGATTGGTGACAGCAGGATATCTTCTCACAAGGACCAGAGATCCCAGCCAATAGCACTTTCAAGAATGTGCAAGCAAAGAGTTAACAGTCTCACAGCTGCCTTTCAATGGAGGTGTTAATGAGGTGGGGGGGGATGATTTTAAAATGAAATTACTTCTTTTTATTCTAGTTAAATTCCACTACAATGAAAAGACAGGAGCCTCTCTGCACTCCTCTTCTCTCCCTATCCCTGTTCTAATGGGATTTGACCTTAGCTCTGTGGCTGCATGCCTCAGAAGGGTCTACAAAGGACTTAGAACTGTCCACTTGGTTTCTAAACCTCAGGTTGCCTTGGGAAAGTTACTAAAATTTGGTTACCAGAGATACTTGGGTTAGGGAAAACTATTCAGAAAAATAATGTGTGGTGAGACAGAGCTAGAATGTCATCTGTGCAAGCAATCAGAAACCCGGGCAATGTACTTTCTGCTTGTTTATTTGGAACGTCTCTGTTTCTGTGGCATGAATCAAAAACAAAGAACAATATTTTAGAAGAAAAGGGTCCCTAGGATACTGTCCCAACAGACTCTTTGAAATAGTCTCAGACATGGCCAAAAGACAAGGTGGCCTTTCCAACCAAATGCTGTCATGTTCCCAGTAACTCCATCCTGCTGAAGAGAAAAAATGGATGTTGACTGTGTGTGAATGGAGGGATCCAGGTACTGGTGATTTAAATTTTCAGAAAATCACTTATTTAAAGAAGGGAGGGCTGCTACAATACAGGGAGATGACCATTGGCCAAAGGAGTCAGACAGATACACACTCACTCAAAGTTGGGCAGATGACTGACACCTCAAAGTCTCAGTTCTCAGATCTGTAAAATGGAGCTAATAACGCTGCCTCAGAGGATCTTAAATGTGATAAGATGGGGGGAGTACTTAGCACAAGGCCAAAGGACATTATCATTGTTGCTGTTGTTGTTATCAAAGATGAAGTGCATACTAGTCACCTAGTGATGCTGTAACAGAAATACCACAAGTGGATGGTTTTAACAAACAGAAATTCATTTCTTCACAACGAAGTTTGGTAAGAGACCAAATTCAGGGCGTGAGTTCTAGGGGAAGTCTTTCTCTGTCAGCTCTGGAGAAAGGGTTAATCCTCCTCTGGACTGGGAACTTTTAAGTTGCAGGGGCCCCAGGTCCCAAGGATGGGCTCTGCTCCCAGCACTTCATTCCTGGTGGTACGAGGCCCACCACTCTCTGCTTGCTTCCCTTTCTTTCGTACTCCAAGGAATTGCCTCAAGGCACAGTACATTTTGTAGACTGATTCCTTCCTTGCCGAAACATCTACTGGCCATCTTCCCTCAATAACATCTTAGAGGCAAAATTTACAGTGGATAGGAGCATCTCACAACACCAGGAATCATGGCTAGCCAAATGGCTATACGTATTTTCTGGAGGACACAATTCAATCTGTAACAAGGAGGATTTGCCTCATGGAGTCAGAATTGACTTGATGACAATGGGCTACTTTTTAGGGTTATGATGAGAGGCAGAAGAGCATGTCTTTTAGACATACAATACTACATGTCTACAAGCAGAGGAAGAAGCCACTTAATTTTCTCAGGACCACTAAAAAATAAATACAAGAATTTTTATTTGTTTACCCACAATACTTCACTTTGTTGAGAAATTAACTTCTCTGCACCTGATTTCCTCATTCATAAATAAATGGATATCATAAGCCCTATCTCACAGGGGTTCCGTGATGCTTACAGAAGACGGCAGATACAAAGCAACAAGTATCAATAACTGGGTCCTAGTAAGGAACCTTATTATGACTGTTCTTGGCTTTTTAAACTGTGCTACAGTCTCCTCACTGATCTTTTTTATTAGTGTGCTATTGAAAAAGTTGCTGTTTAGGAAAAAGGAAGGTGAAAGAAAACTGTTTTTTTTTTTTTTTTTTCTTTGTTGCTTTCAAGTTGATTCCAACTCATGGTTAAAGAACATTACAATCACTTAGTAAATGATTTGTTCCAGTAACAAAGAATCTTCTATCTGACTCCTATTTGCTTGTGAACAGATTCACCCATCTTTAACAATCTCTATTTCAGCTCTTCACCAACATGTTATAAAGGAACTTTTCTCACGGTCATCCAAAATGATGTCTAGATTAGGATCAGGCTGAGCAGCAGTTATGTAGCTGGCCCTGCTTTACAAGATGGATACAGATTGCTGAGAGGGAAATAAGAGATCTTCAGGCCAAAGATCTGCAGTTTTCCCGGATTCTGTTTTTGCAAATTCTCATATTTGTTATAATTTAAGACTCTCAGCACTTTGCCATCATTGATAGCTACGTAAATGCACCCACCCCACTGCTATCAAGTCAATTTCAACTCATAGGGACCCCAAAGAACAGAGCAGAACTGCCCCATAGTTTCCAAGGAGTGCCTGGTGGATTAGAACTTTTGACATTTTGGTTAGCAGACATAGCACTTAACCACCACGTCACCAGGATTTTTCATGAATGTACAGAGCAGTGAAATTTTTGAGACACCCACCTGGGGTTAAACAAAGTTGATTCAGTTTTCTCTAATTCAGTGTTTGTGGGGATTTTTTTTTGACTATATCTCCCATTTATAGGAAACAACAAAAAGAAAATCACAATTCAATAAAAAGCATGGGTGAACAAAGGAAGAACATGACCTTTTTTAGGGGTTAATAAATCAGAGAATAATTTTGTCACATTTTAGTTTGTTACTAAAAATAGAAGAAAAATTAAGCAGTCTGGGACTGTTTCAAAAGAGAGACAGGGAGACTGAAAATACATCTCCAGTCTGCCTTAAATATGTGTTACTTATTTTTGCAACAAGATGAAATACATAAATGAGTTTAGAAATAAACAGATGCCCTCTGAAATAATAAAAGCATTTGAAAAGCACATGAGCATCTAATGTTTTAATTGGCCTCAGAAAAATGAAGCTGATACGGTGAACTCAGTTATACAACTCCATCTTTATCCAGCCAGGACACACGGAGGTGAACAATAGATCTGAGATAACAGCATGTTATCAGACGATTCATAAGTTTGAATCTCCTTGCTCCTTACTCTAGCATACCATTTTATGTATTTCAAGCAAGGAATTGGCTACATGTATACCAAAAGGGTTGGAGAAGCAAAATAAAGTAAGGACAACCCAAGCAGAAGTGATGAGCATTCTTGCGATCAACAGTCTTGGAAGAGGAGAGAAGCATGAGACTATAGGGAGGACAAGATGTTCTTAAGAGTTTGTTGAGAGGTTCTGGGACCAGTTCTCCACCCAGATACACGGTTTCTTGAGAAAACTCAATCTTGTGACATTTAACTGATCCTCTTCATTGATTTTTGCTTTGAAATAAAAATACAGGGGGGAAAAAACCTAGCAACAGGAAGCATACAAGAATTGAAAGACATTCCTTTGAAATGTAGTCATCTGTGGCCTCCAGCCACGGCCTGGTGCTGCAATCGCATCAGTAGATCCCGTGAGCCAGCCGCAGCAGGCCCACGCGGGGGAGAAGGGCGTGGGCCCCCCGAAGCACGCCGGGAACGTGGGACTCTGAGTGTGCCCTGCCTCAGCAGCTCACTGAAAAATGAACAGTGTGATGCTGGAAACCAGTAAAAGAGAAGTACATGCATTCAGGAACGTTAACTACGTACCCAGGCACAGCCTGAAACAGAAACGGTAGCCATAATGGCAAATCGCTGTTTTATTTTTTACAATTATGATTAATTTGCTGACCTTACTACTCATCAACTAGCGTAGGGAGTGCTGTGAGTTGGCATCAACTCCACGGCTGTGGGTTTGGGATTTTTTGGGGGTTTTTACTTAAGTATTTTACGTATAATCTTACTTTACCTTCCCCCTAAACATGTGAAGTCTGGCCACCACCCATCCGTCAGTTTGTCATACTCTGATGGCTTTTCTGTCACTGTGATACTGGAAGCTTTGTGCCAGTATTTCAAATACTAGCAGGATCACCCTTGGTGGAAATATTTCAGCAGAGTTTCCAGACTAAGGACACACTAGGAAGAAGGACCTGGCTGTCTACTTCTCAAAGAAAAAAATGACCATTGGAACCCTTCCGAATAGCAGCAGAGCGTTGACTAATACTGCACTGGAAAATGAGCCCCTCTGGTTGGAAGGCACTCAAAATGCCACTGAAGAGGAGCAGCCTTGTCAAAGTAGAGCTGACCTTAGTGACGTGGATGCAATCGAGCTTTCAGTACTTGTGTTTGCTAATGCGGCATGACTCAAAAGACTCAAAACGAGAAGAAATAGCTACAAACATCCATCAACAATTAGAACATGAACTATACATTCTTTGAATGAAGGAAAACTGAAAGTTGTCAAAAATGAAATAGACTGCATAAACATCAATGCCCTAAGCCTGAGTAAGCTGAAATCGACTGGTATTGGCCATTTTGAATCAGATAATGATATGGTCCACTATGCCAGGAGAGACAAACTGGAAAGAAATGGCATCCTGTTCATCATCAAAAGGAACATTTGAAGAGCTATCCTGAAGTACGGTGCTGTCACTGTTAGGATAATGTCTATATGACTACAAGGAAGACTAGTTAGTACAACCATCTACAGTGTACATACCAACCACTGAGGCCCAAAATGAAGAAATTGAAGGTTTTTACCTGCTTCCACAGTCTGAAATTGATCAAATACGCCATTAAGATACACTAATAGTTATTGGCAAATAGAACGCAAAAATTAGAAACAAAGGATTAGTAGTTGGAAAATAAGGCCTTGGTAGTAGAAAAGACGCCAGATATTGAGTAAAAGAACTTTGCAAAACCAGTGACATAATCATTGTAAATACCTTTGTTCAGCAACATACACATACACATGGAACTCACCAGGAAGAATACACAGAAATCAAATTGACTGTATCTGTGGAAAGGCATGATAGAAAAAGTCAGTATTATGAGTAGACCAAAGCCAGGGGCCAACTGTGCAACAGACCATCAATTGCTCATCTGCAAGTTCAAGTTCAAGCTGAAGAAAAGTAGAACAAATCCACATATGAGAGCCAAAATACTACCTTGAATATATCCCATCTGAATTTATTGTCTGTCTCAGGAACAGATGGATACTGTTAGATCAGTACTGACCTAAGACTAGATGAGCTGTGGTATAACATCAATGGTATCGTACATGAAAAAAGCTAGAGGTCATAAAAAGAAAGAAAAGACCAAAATGGATGTCAGAAGAGATTCTGAAATATACTACTGAACATAGAGTAGCTGAAGCAAAAGGAAGAAATGATGAAGTAAAAAAGCTGAACAGAAGATTTCAAAGGGGACCTCGAGAAGATAAAGTATTAAAAATAAATGTGCAAATTTCTAGGAACTAACAGAAGAAGGAACAAATTTGTCCTGGAAGAAGTACAGCTGATATGCTCTTTAGAAGCAAGGATGGCAAGATTTCATCTTAGGTATTTTGGACATATTATTAGAAGAGATCAGTCCCTAGAGAAGGACATCATGTTTGGTAAAGTAGAGGGTTAGCAAAACAGAGAAAGGCACGGATGGGGGTGGATTGACACACTGGATCATCAATGGGCTTAGGCATAACAATGATTGTGAAGATGACCCAGGACTGGGCAGTGTTTCATTTTGTTGTATATAGGGTCATTATGAGTAGAAACTGACTGGAGAGCACCTAACAGCAACAAGTTTAAATTAAGGAACTATGAATTGATTTGGTTATGAAGAGCTTTTACAAATGCCCTGGTGTCAACTCAGCACTAAAGAGGAAGGCCTTAGTACCAGGCAAGGTATGAAATAAGACAAACAAAAACTTCCAACAGAACCCTTTGCCCGACTTGATGTCAACTCATAAAGACCCACTAGGACAGAATAGAACTGCCCTATATGGTTCCTGAGACTGTCAATCTTTATGGAAGCCAACTGCCACATCTTTCTCCCGTGGAGAAGCAGGTAGGTGTGAACCACCAACCTGTAGGTTAGCAGTGGAGTGCTTTAACCCATGTGCCACCAGTATTCCTAGAAAAGGATAGTAAGCTGAAATTTCAAGGTGTGGTTGATTCCAGCTTCATGTGACTTTTTTTTTAACTATCTCCACATATGTTTGTTGGTTTACTTAAAAATAAAATCAATTTCCTAACCTTCTGGTAACCCAAGGTCATTACAAAATATCATAATAATATTATATTTTTCTAATGAACTTACCAGTTCCAAATTATTATATCCTGTAGACATGGATGACAGATATAGTATCAGAGACAATCTATCAAGAAAGTAAAAAGAAATGTAGCAATGGGAACATGCTATCATACTTTGGATAGAGAACATTGGCCACAGCAAGATAAGTAAGCTAACCAGAATTTCAACACCTGGTAGGTGTTAGGGATTTTCACCTTTATTACTAATGTGCAAGGCTTCTTCTTTCACCTCCTACAATCTTGCCAATGCTGAGAACCTACAGAACAGCCATTGGAAAGCTACTATCCTGCTCTTGAAAGATAATAACCCTCTACACAGCTCAGAGTTTGGCATGGCTGTGAATTCAGGAGCACTGATGCAGGTCCAAGAAAGTAATATTTTAATTGTTACTTTTAAAAACATATGCATAAATTGTATTTCACCTTTAAGGTGTGGCCTCAGCTCTCTACCACATCTCTCTCACAAAGGAAGGTTTTTAGTCCAACTTGGCAACTTGGAGCAACTCAGTTGATCTGGAAATCCTTCAGCTCCCCAGTTAGCACACTTCGTGTCCAAATCCAGGTGCCAAAACTTTCACTGAGCGATAGGACTACTGCTTAACTGCCTCTCTCACCTGCTACTGTCATTAAGATATAACTACTACTATGTTTAGAGCTACTTAAGGAAAAGGATTGTCAAACCATATGTTGCAAAGTGACGGCTACGTGTCCCTTGGCTGTTGCAGTTAGCACAACTATGCAACTTTCTCACCCAGCAGAGGCTTTGAATCCATCAGATGGACCCGTTAAGCAGAGGATTTAGCTTAGTACTAGTAGCGTGTTAGAGTAATTCATATGGTTAGTAATTCTATGGTTAGGGTAACCATAGACTCACTTTGCCTGAGGACAATCTTATTTCACTTTCTTTTTATCAAAGTCTGAGGATGTCAGCAAGGCCCAGTTTTACTTTAGCCACTCTAGTTTGCGAAAGAATATAGTCATTCTGATTATACCTATAAAAATCCCCAAACCCATTGCCTTGGAGTCAATTCCATCTCACACTGACCATATAGACAGAGCAGAACTGCCCGATAGACTCTCCAAGGAGAGCCTGATGGATTTGAACTGATAACCTTTCTTGGTTAACAACTACAGCACTTAACCAGTACAAGTGACCAAAATACCCAAGATGATACATATCTTAATTCAAAAGACCTACCCTGATAACTTCATAACTTATTGCACCTGTCTCCTGGCTGTTGCCAGCAATTCCACTACTGAGACATCAGATCAAATCTAGTATATGTCTATCATTTGTCACAAAGTCTGGCACAAATGGTAATAACATAATAATTTTATCCCCCTGCAGTCAATTCCAAATCACAGCAACCCCATAGGACAGAGAAGAACTGTTCCATAGAGTTTCCAAGGAGCACGTGGTGGATTCGAGCTGCCAACCTTTCAGTCAGCAGTAGTAGCACTTGACCGCTACACCACCACTGTTTCTATTTTCACTTTAGGGATGGAAAATATCAAATCACAAGGCATGTTGGCCATATATACACTCTACAACTATTTATTATATCCCTATTCTTTGTAGACGCTGTGCTAGAATCCAGGTATCTATAATGAAGCGGGTACAGTTATTTTCTTCGAGAAGATCATAATCTCATGGGAAAGACTGACTCAAATTGTTGTATTGTGACTCAAATACAGTTGTATTGTGATAAGTGGGATAAATATCATGTACCCTATAGATGCAGACAGGGCCAACTAAACCAGCCTTTAGAAATCTGAGCCCTCAGAAGGAATCAGGATGACTAAAACCCTGATTTCAGACTTCCAGCCTCAAAAACTATATGACAATAAATTTCTGTTGTCAATAGACATCTAATTTGGGGGACTATGTTACAATGGTTCTAGGAACCTCAAACAGGAATTTTCTCAGACTTATTACATAGAACGTATTACTGGAAAGGAAATAGAGAAAGATGTTTTTCTGTGTTTTATGCATAATGTCACATTAAGAAAACTGAAAGTATTTAGCATTAGTGGAGTGTAGATGGGCCCTGGTGGCACAGTGGTTAGGAGCGTGGTTGATTACCACAAGATTAGCAATCTACCACCCACTCTTTGGAAAACATACAGAGCAGCTCTACTGTGTCTCATAGGGTTACTATGAGTCAAATCAAGTCAATGGCAACAGGTTGGTGGTGTAAATGGAAAGAGTGAGCAGGCTGGATATAAGACAATAAGAGGTACAGAGAAGGTCACAGATGTTGAGTTAAGGAGTTTGGACTTTACCATGAGGTGATGGAGAACCATAATCAGGTTTAACGCAGAAAAGTGATTTGGCAGGAACTGATTTTATAATTATCACTTTGGCTATAACGTTGTGATAACATGAAATTACGAAGTAGTTTTTATTCTCAGGAAGACAAAGAGGTATATCATTTTGTCTTGTATCTGAATGTGTTGAATGGTCTATGGAAAACACTCTCTGTGATAAAGTCAGCTGTGACTCAACACTGAGACACTCTGGGTTCAGTTACTAATTCCAGGGCTACATTTTCGGGTGACCTGGGTTAAACCACATTGTTTGTTGACTTGTACCTCAATTTTCTTGTCTATAAAATGCAAGCCACTGATTCACGCTTCTCATAGGGGGATCTGAGGACTCACTAATGAAAACAGCCAACTTAGGAGGAAGATGTGTTACAAAAATGCTCACCAAGTTCCAGTAACAGCCAGGAAAGATAAAAGGATGTGTCAAGTGTTCCTGTGTACAGTGCAAAAGTTTCAGACCTAAGAGCTAATGACGGTGGCTCATTTTCACAAGGGACGTCTCTTCTAGCTCCACCTGTGCCTAAGGCCACAGCTCTTCTCACCAATTAAGAATAGATGACAATCTGAAATGATCCCTGCTCCAAAGGATGTCTTTGTACCTAGACTTGGGCACTTATTTTCACAAGACAGCTTCTCTGAGTCAGCTGAGTGCAGCCTACAATTTCAGAAATCACTTTCTGAGAATACATCCTGGAGGGAGATAATGTACTATTTAAGCAATTAAAAATAAATAAATGAAAGAATTACATGTGAAAAAAATACAAAAGAGAGATCACTGAGTCTCCTCATTTCCCTCTTCAAGTATTGCTGAAGATCAAGGTTTTAGCTGAGAGAGAGCGTAATGACACCGTTCATTGAGGACTGGCTGTTTGCAAGGTGTTATTCAAAGTGACTCTCATTAACTCTTAGTGGCAGAGAGTTATTATCATTCCCTGTTATATTTTAGTCCTTAATACTTCAGTCTGGAGAGGCAAAATGAAGCCCATATCGAAAGCAGTAGAACGTGAGGGAGAACACAGCCTAGTCTAAACCTAAGGCAATGCTTGAAGCCTCTGCATTAATCTGCTGAAATCTATTACAGGCATATAACACTGCCACCTTCCTACCAGGCATGCACCTGCTTCTGGCCTACCCTGCACTCCTATCATTGCTGGCAAGTGAAGTTGCTGTTCTCGAAATGTGAGTCAGTCAAGATAGGAAGGTTCTTTTATTTTAGTGGATATGTGTCAGTAACACTATTTTTAAAAAGTACATCATGACAACAGTCACATCACATAAAATTCCTGCCTTGGACTGTGCCAAAATGACCCTGAAAGAGAGTGATCAGCTAAATGTGCACTGGCGAGGGTACCTGTCAGCCGCTGATGGCTCACATCAGCACATCTAACAACAGATGAAAAACTCACGTCCTTTTCTGAGGCATGTAGTCAATAGCAGAGGATAGAAATATTATTGAGACAAAGCTCTTTAGGTCATCAACTGGCAAATTATGTAGGTTCTCCTTGCCATATCCCATACTAAGACAAGTGGCTGCCTCAGCAGGATTCTTTCTGAATCTTAAAACTGAGTCCATCCATGTTTTGCAATAATACCTGCTGGATTCCACACATGTATCATTCATTAAATATACTTTTGCTTATTTTAAAAATGCAAAAATATGATATGCATATTCAGATTCATACATTCACACTCCACACATTCTCTGAGATTAATTAACCACCTAGGGGGTCCTCACAGTAAGAAGTCATTCCAGACTGGAGAAAGAGGAGTATTTCTGAGATAAGGTCACGAGATACATAGTAGAGTAGGTTAGCTCAGAGCACTGCCCACAACTGGAGACTGAATCTGGGGAGAGGAGGTTTACACAGGAGACCTCAGCTAGGTTGCAAGTCCCTAGAGCCAGGGTCAGAAGGAGAAGGTAGTGGTAGTGATGATGGTGGTGGGCGACATTGAGTTGATTGTGATCCCTAGTGACCCCGTGTGACCGAGTAAAATTTTTCCTTAGGATTTTCTTGGCTGTAATAGCTGCAGAAGCAGATCACCAGGGTTTTCTCTCAGAGAACCACTGAAGGGGTTTGGGCCACCAGATGTTTTTCCAGCAGCCAAGCACTTAGCCAATTGTCCCACAAATATATATATATACGATTTCTGTTAAACCAGTTCCAACTCACAGCACAGAGTATTACCTCCCCACAGGATTTCCAGGGAGTAACTGGTGGATTTGAACCACCATGCCCTCAGTGCTCCATTTGTGCCTTCAGGGCTCCTTAATAAGAAGATAAAATGCAAGTATCAGGCAAAAAGGCTTTGGAAAGGGCTATGCATTTATTATAAGGCTGAAGTGGTATCGTGGATTGAACTGTGTTCCCCCTGAATATCTGTCCATTTGACTAGGTCATGTCTCCCAGTATTGTATGGTTGTCTGTCATTTTGTCAACTGATGTGATTTCCCTATGTGTTATAAATCCTATCACTAGGATACAATGAGATAGATTAATGGCAGCTGTATTAAGGACACCTACAAGATTAAAGCATCTTAGGCCACTCTCTTTGGAGATCTAAAAGGTAGGCAAGCAGAGAGACTGGAAAATCTCATACCACCAAGAAGGAAGAACAGAAAGGCACATCTTTTAGAACTAGGATCCCTGCAGTGAGAAGCAGCTCCAGCAGGGGAAGATTGATGCCAAAGACCTTCCTCAAGATCCAAGAGGATCCAGAGTCCTGAATGTAGACTTGTAGCCTGCTGGGCTGTGAGAAGAGATATTTCTCTTTGTTGAAGTCATCCACCTGTGGTATTTCTGTTACCGCAGCCATAGATAACTAAGACAAGCGGGCAACTTCAAAAAGATTTCCCATGTACCAGAAAAGAACACAACGAAAGGAGAGAGAAGGAGAAAGAGCAGCAGCCAGGGCAAGAAGTAAGTGACAAGGGTGACCAAGAAACAAATAGGTATACTCATTGCCATGGTGTAGATTGCAATTCATAGTGACCCTACAGGACAGAGTAGAACTGCTCCATAGAGTTTCCAAGGAGCACTTGGCAGATCTCAAACTGCTGATGTTCTGGTTAGTAGATGTAGCACTTAACCACCACCATGGTTTCCTCTTGGTGGTCTACCGGTTAAGAGCTACGGCTGCTAATCAAAAGGTTAGCAGTTTGGAATTACCAGTCATTCTTTGGAAGCACTAGGAAACCCTGGTGGTATAGTGATAAAGTGCTACATCTGCTCACTAAAAAGTCAGCAGTTCAAATGTACCAGGCGCTCCTTAGAAACTCTATGGGACAGCTCTACTCTGTCCTAGTGGGTCACTGTAAGTCGGAATCGATTCAACACCACTTGGTTTGGTTTTTCTAGAGTAACAGGAAGCTTGAAATAAAAAATAAATCCAGTTAAGAAAGAAAAAGAAAGCCACATTTTCACACAACTTATTACATAGAAAAACTCATGGTTTTATTTTTTACTGAAAGATTTGGGTGTTTTTCAATAGGCAGAGAACAGAAGCAGAATCTCTGCACTAATTGTGAGTGCTTGAACTTGAAAACAAAGTGATTCTATTGCCTGATTTCAGGTTTCTGGCTCAGTTTATTTGAAGCATTTTCTGAGACCTCCAAGGTGAGTTTTAAAAAAAATTACAATTTGGCTAGGCCAATATTCCTGGTATTATGTGATGTTTCTGTATTTTGTAAATCCTGCCTTCATCCTTCATGATACTAATCAGGGAGGATGGCCAGTGGGTATATTAGTGAGGCAGGACTAAAGGTATAAGATTGCATTGTGCCTCGAGGCTATCTCTCACGATATAAAGGAAAGGGAAGCCAGCAGAGACTTGGAGACCTCTTGCCACCAAGAAGCAGTACCAGGAGCAGAAAGGAATCGGGGTCCCTGCTCCTCAGAAGCTCCCAGTCCAGGAGAAGATTGAAAACAATGATCTTCTTCTGTGGGCTCTGGAGGAAGGCCCTTGTTTCCCTGAATTGGCACTGTTAGCCTACTTTACTGCAAGAAAATAAATTTCTCTTTCTAAAGCCATCCACTTGTGGTACTTGTGTTACAGCAGCACTAGGAGGCTAAGGGAACACGTCAGCTGGATGCTGCGGTAGGTATGTAATGGTTTGTTTTATGTGTCAACTGGACTATGTGATGGCTTCTGCCCATTGGCCAAACACAAGTGTACTTGCTATTCCACAATGTCACCCAAAATAAATTGTAAGGTTACAACCTTCTATAATGGTCTAATCAACCAGTCAGTTGAAGAAAGAGTTCTCCTAGGACATGTTCGGCCTCGAGAATATAAGTAGATATTTTGGGACAGTTTCACTCCCTGAGCTCTTCCTTTCCCTTGACCAAAAGATTTTGGGACACAACTCTGCTATGGATTTTGGGCTTGCTGCTGTTGTTATGTGAAGGTAATTACGAATCACAAGGACCCTATAGAACAGAGTAGGGCTGTCATCAAAGGGTTCCTAAGGCTGTAATCTTTACAGAAGCAGACTGCTACAACTTTCTCTGGCAGAGAAAATTCCAACTGCCAACCTCTTAGTTATCAGCCAAGTGCTTAACTACTTTGCCACCAGGGCTGGTTTGGGACTTGTCAGCCCCCACAAACACGTGATCCAACTCTTTGATGCAAATTTCTGTAACTACCTCCCTACCTCACACTCTACCTCCCTTCATATCTTCCTCTCTATCTACCTCCCTACCTCCCCACCTCCCTACCTCCCTCCCTCCTTCCCTACCTACTTAGCAACCTACCTATCTGTATAGTAAATATATACTGCTCCTAAATTAGTTCCATTGTGGTTTATTCCTCACTAAGCTCATGAGCTAAAAGCCATTGGAACCGAAGTGCTTTACCATTTTCGCCTCATGGCTGGTTTTTAGTTTCCAGACGTAGTGATTGAGCTGATGTTCCCAGCACCATCAATAACCTCAGTGATCAGTCCAGAGCACACTGGCCAGGCGAGCAGTCTTTTTGGGATAGACAGACCAACTCCCATTCTATTTCCTATTCATGTTGTTGCTATTAATTGTCCTCAAATTGGCTCCAGCTCATGGCAGCCCTGTGTATGACAGGGTGACATGTCTAGTCCTGGGCCATCTTCACCAGCTTTGATATGTCTGAGCCCACAGGGATATAGTTACTATGCCCATACATCTCACTGAAGGTTTCTTTCTTTTTCACTGACCACCTGGTCTACCAACCATGGTATCCTTTTCTAGAGACTGGTCATTCCTGATGACATGTCCAAAATTCAGCAAGACAAAGTTCACTCTTCATATTAAAACAAAAAAATGAAAGCACAAGTACATAAAGATAGCACACTTCGGAGTTACCAGAAATGTTTTGGGAGTTGAAATATCCTGGATGCCACTCTTTATTTCCAGCCACCTGGTGATCTCACCTAAAGCTCTCCTGATCTTACCTGGGCTGCTGCTTCCATGTTTGCCAGCTAAGAAGTTTGTGCCTTGGAAACTCGCACAAGTACTCAAGGTAATGAGAATGACTGCCAAATATAATACACAGAACTGTTTCTCAATCTCAGTAGCAAGTGTGCCAAAACAGTGGCAGGAAACCACATATCTCAAAAAACAAAATTAAAAAAAAAAAAAAAAAAAAAACCTTAAAGGTCAAGAATTATATCACTGACTCCTACTCACTTCAGCCTTTGCTTTCTCAAAGGATGATGTCACTAAAAATTTGAGGCTTTGGAATCTGACTAAGCAAAGTTCCAATCCTAATGTGAGACCTTTTCCAGCCAAAAACTAAGTATCATTCACACTGCGTCACCAGTGTTTCAATGAGTCCCTGAATCTAGCTACACTGAAAATTCTCTCCAGGCCACTGTATCAATGCTGGAATCACAAAATGCTTTTGTGATCAACTATGGATGCCTCATAATTTTACGACTCCATCTAAACACACTCATGTTCACCTACATTTGTCCGTACTTATCACATCATTCACATCTAAAATTTATCTCGCAGCATATTCAAGCCCAATGTTATAAAATCCCATCTCAAATCATCTTGTGTTGTTCCCTATAAAAATAATGGTCCTACCATCCAACAGGCTTTGAAAGCACAAATTCTAGTTTTCTGTCACTTTCACCTTCTGTAACTTGTTATCCAGTTCATCGACAGGTCCTTCATTTGGACCTCCCAGCCAGCTTTCTCAGCCATTGCCTTTTCTCCATCTCCCTCCTGACATTAGTTCAATGACTTCCTCTCTTACCAAGGGTATTCCAATCGCCTGCCTGGTTTAATCTCACACCTCTTGCCAACCTACTGTATATTCTTTGCATGGCAGTCTGAGTAATAATGTCATTCATGTGCTGAAAAGCCTGTAATGGACCCACTGTATTTAGGATAAAGTAAAAAAAGAACAGAAAGCCTTAGGTGATCTACAGAATCCTGCATAAGCCACTGCCTCTATATTTGTGGCCTCATACCATACACACACACACATACACACACACACTGATACACACTCCAATCCTACTGGAATATTTCAGACTTTGCAGTCTTTCTTATTTTCAGGTGGGAAAGATCTCATCACAAGACCTTTTCATTTTACGGCCCCTGTCTAGGTATGCTCCTCCTTCCTTCCTCCCTTAATCTGGTCTCACTCATATATCTCAGAGCAAGTATTATTTGAACAAGGAAATACTAAGTAGGTAAAATACTCTAAACTTTTTAAAATAGCATATATCTCTCCATTCTAGGACATAGCACAGACACAGCCTTGGATTTATTTGGTTCATTCCTTACCTTACATGTACTTTCTGACTCACCTAAGCATCAAGAAGACAGAGTGTGGGTGTATTTTGGCTCATCATTGTATCTTTACTGCTTGACACTTGAAGAAATTAATGAACAAATAAATACACCTTTAGTGGGGAGGGCGGGAGATAACCAAGCTTTGGCAAAAATGTTATGTGATCCTAAGCAAACAACTCAAACTTCTAAGTGAAAGTGTCTTTATCTATAAAATAGATATTAGCAATAATTAACCTACCAGACTTCGAGAAGTATTAAACAAGGTTATAGCATAAACGTGTAGCCCTGTGCTGAGCAAACAGTAGCTTATCAATAGATATCAGTTCTCTCCTCCTTGACTCTTTGGTAGTTTAAGGAATCAAAATTATCCTTTTATAAAGAAATAAATAAGAAATTTATCAAAATCATGCAGTTTTCTCAGATAACTCACTGTTTTCAACTCACTGGCAACAAAAAGACATAAGATCCAAACTCTCATGGTGGCCTTGAGCCAGAGGAAGATAAAATTAGAAAAAATAGAATAATAATATGAGTCACACAACAGTATAATACCAAAAAAAAAAAAAAAAAAAGACTTTTTTATAATCCCATGGAGAATTAAATACTAAGTTAGCGACAAGGGCTATACCTTCAGAGAAGAGGGAGCTCATTCAAGTCAGAGGCGATAGGATGTGGGTAGGACTTTTCACGATGAATAGTGTTGTGGTAGGTGAAGAACTGGGAGCATGGATGAGGCAAGGCTGGTCAGCCTGGGTAGGTGTACTAACAAGAACAAAGAGAGCAGGATTGTGCCAAGAATAACGAGTAGACCAGATTGCCTGGGGCAGAAGAGTCAGACCAAAGTAGGTACGATTGCGAGAGTAGTTCCAAGTCAGTGGAGGAAGTTTTTGAATACCAGGGTATGGAATTTTGACTTTTTATTCTCGAAGTAGAAGTATTGAGAATGGAATTAGACTTACAAATCTGGATGTGTCATAACCATTTAAAATACCAAAAAAAGACAATATTTAAGAAGTTGCAGAGTCTATTCTGACTCATAGGGACCATATAGAACAGAGTAGAACTACCCTAAAGGATTCCTAAACTGCAACCGGTGGATTTGAACTGTCAACCTTCTGGATAGCAGCCAAGCTCCTAACCACTTTGCCACAAGGGATCCTCAATTTCCTCAAATTCATCCTAGGTTTCTCAGAAGGAGAAATTTCAGAAGGAGGAAGGAAAAATGAAGGGAAGGAAGGGAGGGAGTGAGAGAGGGAGGGAGGAAAGAAGGATAAAATACGGGCATTAGGAGAACAGTCTATGCCTTACAAAAGTTTCACATTGCGTGTGAATGTGTGCTTCAGCAGTAACTGTGACTCCCTCCCCAAAGCATACAGATAAAGCCCAGATTGGTTTTTAGTGTCTTGGTGATATCATCTCAGAGACTTCTGTCAATCCATTAAGCCTGTCCAAATCACAAGTTTATTTGTAAGGCCTATACCTGCAATGATGGGACGTGAAGCCCTGGATGGGATGTGTGTTCATGTATAGCACTGCAGTCCTTGAACTCTTTTGTGAAATATTCCTAAGCGGCTTGATTCATGGGATGATTCTGGGTGGCCTATTCTTGCCTTTTCTTCTACCTCCTCCACTTCCCATTCCCCCTCATTTCTCACCAGTCTTAAGAACAAAGCACAATGAGTCTTGCTACAGAGTTAATGGGAGAGGTTTAATGAGCAGAAAATGATACTGAATAGATACATCAGAACAGCAGATTTCACGTACTTGCTGTAAAGTCAGTTCCGACCCATGCCAACACTGTAAAGCCAAATAGAATTCCCTTGTAGGATTTCCAAGGAGCAGCTGGTGGATTTGAACTGCCGATCTTTGGGTTAACAGCTGAATTCCAGACCAGGGTTTCCAGATTTCACAGAGACACAGGAAATTTCTAGGTGAACATCGCTTGAAAAACAATCTGTGAATTTCATCATCAACTCTCAAAGCTCTGCAGTTTCACTGAGGAACGATATAAGAACACAGGGTGAGCACCTGGCTATCCTCAATCCCTTGGCTCTTCCAAGATTCCATTTTTCAGTGAGATTCCACAAATCTTGGAAACGACAAAAGCATAGCACTGTTTCACGAGACTGTTGTCTCTCTTCTCCCTGGTGATAACTCCTTCCCCCTGGGGAAAGCAGAGATTTGCTGTCACAGGCTGGCTTGCTTATTCGAGCAACAGCCACAGCTCTAAGGGCCTATCGGCTGCCTGATCACAGGAACACTTTTCAGATGGATTTAACTCCTTTTCCAGAAAGTTCAATTTGTGCTTCTACCCACCACCCACCCACTCTCCAAATGAGGTCAGGTCACCCTGAACTACATTCAGAGAGGTCCCTGGAGTTTTGGGGGGTTTCTAAAAGTATTTATGGCTGTTTCCAATTGTATGTTTCAGGTGTTGCTTTCTAACCTTTGTCTCCCTCCATGAACTGACGGCACAGTTCTGTTCACCACTGCACCCCCAGAATCTATCCTATCACCAAGCACATTAATAACACTCAACAAAAACTTAGTGAATGAATTAATTAATTGGCCAAGAAGTTTCTTCTTCCGTTGACTCTTCCAGTGCAAACCACTGCCCGCTCTTCTCAGATTGATTCACAAAAAACCATTAGCAACTTATTGGCAATCCTCAAAGATAGAGGGAGAGACAAGTACTGAAAGGAAGGTTGAAGCTTAGTAGTTAGGCAGACGGAAGATCATCAAGCTATTAAAAAAAATAATAACTTTAGTGGAGCTCTCAGGGTGCACCCCTTTTTATTCTTGTGTTGCCAGTGAGACTCAATTTAGTGAGCAGCTATCACGGATGGTGGCCGGGCACCATCCAGCTCTTCTGGTCCCAAGTCTATGTAGACACCCACTCTTGTGGGTCTCTCTATCTTTTGGGTTGTCTTTGCCCCATGTCATTTCGGTCCTTGGTGATCATCCGTTCCTGCTGCACTGGGACCATTTGCTGTGAGACATGTATGGAACGGAGAGGAATAGTGTGCTGTCATCGGGCAGGGATAGGTGGGCATGTAAATTTACATGGGAATGTACATTTTCATTCAGTCATAATAAAAAATAATGACAATAATAATTTGTGCTCCCATCAATTATGACTCATGGCAGCAGCCCCATACATGTCAAAGCAGAACTGCTCCACTGCAGTGACCTTTCAGAAGCAGACTGCCAGGCCTTTCTTCCAAGGTGTCTCTGAATGGGTTCTAACTGCCAGCTACTTCATTAGTAGCCACATACTTAACTGTTTCCACCAGGGACCCCTGATTATCAAAACAGAGGTCTCAATTTTAACATGACTCTTTGGTAGTCATGGATTACTATGAACTAGGGATAGTCAGGAAAACCTGATGGCATAGTGGTTAAGTGCTACATACGCTAACCAAAAGGTCAGTACTTCAGATCTGCCAGGCTTTCCTTGAAAACTCTATGGGGGCAGTTCTCCCCTGTCCTATAGGGTTGCTATGAGTCAGCACCATATTCAGATTCCAACTAACATCTGAGAATCCTTGTAACAGAGTCAGACACAGACTGTTGTAAGGCCATGGTGTTCGGAAGGGACTACCAGGCAGAGTGAACAAAGGTGTGGTACAAGGGCTGTTGAAAGAAGTTGCTTTAAGAAGAAGGAAGAAAAAGTCATTGTAGGCAGGGTAAGCAACATGATAAAGATCCAGAGATGTGAAAGGGCCTGAAGATGCAGGCAAGATGTTTGGAAGCCTAGAAGGAAGATATATATTGGAAGTTACAAAAGATTAAGCTAAAAAGATAGATTCTACTTGTTCCCCACTGAGACTGAAACAGAGAAAGACAGAGCAGGCACCAGACAACTTGAGAAAAGTGAGCTAGAGGAAAATGCGTTGGTTGGGATGGGGGATGGTCCAAGAACAGGAGTTCAAATGACTGTTCTGCCAAGGTCTAACTGTGTCACACTGGAAAAGGATATTTAACTTACAAGTTAAGAATTATAAGTTATATAAGAAATTATTATATTAATTTCTTAAGATGATGAGTCTTGGTTTCATCATGTTAAGAAATTAATACAATAAAGCAATATTTTAGGTGCCATCAAGTCAGTTCTTCCTCATCTGACCCTATGGACAACAGAAGGAAACACCGCCTAGTCCTGCGGCACTCATCTTCACCATCATAATGATCTTCACAATGGTCTTCACAACCGTTGTGACTGGGCCCACTGTTGCAGCTGCTGTGTCAGGCCCTCTGCTTGAGGATCTTCCTGGTTTTCACCTATCCTCTACGTTACCAAGCATGATGTCCTACTCCAGAGACTGGTCCCTCCTGACAATATGTCCAAAGTACATGAGACCGAGTCTTACCATACTCATTTCTAAGAAGCATCCTGGCTCTACATCTTCTAAGACTGACTGGTCCATACTTCTGGCAGCTGCCTTAAAATGTATGCAAAGTCCTAACAGACAGGTGGGGTTTAAAAAACGTCAGTTCTCTTTTGTTTGTAAATTTTGTTTCCCTCCCATTTACTATTCCAGATACCCGCTCATCACCACCCCAGCCATCAAGAGTTGTTAGTCATCTTTGGGTGACTCCTTCTTGCCATTGCTAGATTCAACTTGTCTTCCCAGATTTCTGCATATTACCAGGTTCCTGTGTCTCCGATGGAAGCAATATCAAAAGATGCTGGTCCTCTGTTGGTATTGCTGCATTCAAGACCAAGGCTGTTTGAAACTCCTGCCCTGCTCACATTTTCCCTAACTCTTGCCATGACCCACCATTTAAGCTTCTACTCAAGCAGATGGGGAAAAGAATGTGTGGGCTCCCCGGGAGCCAGGCTATTGTTTGAGAAACTGGAAACCACGTGGCCAAAGTGTCTGTCCTCCCTCCCTGCACACCCTGCTTCCTGTCAATCATCCTGGAACACGGAGTGCCAGGACGACAATTCTATCCACAGGATGTTTATTTGCAAGCACTGCCTTGCCAAGTCTTAGAGCTCAAGACCTGCACTGACGTTCCAAATACCAACTGGAGAAAGGAGGGAAACCCCTTGGGTAATGCCTTAATAAGGTCTGTTTATATTCAAAAATAGCAACAGGTTATCTCAGTTCGCAGAGGCTGAAGAGTCTAGGAAGCCTGTTCTTCAAAATGTTATAACCCTGGGAAGCTGAAATGCATGTTTCCAAGTTGTTGCTGTTGTTAGGCGCCACTGAGTCAGTTCCGGCTCATGAAACCAAAAATACCAAACCTATGGATGTCAAGTTGATTCCTCCTCATGGCATACTTGTAGAGTAGAACTGCTTCACCAAGTTTCCAAGGAGCACCTGGTGGGTTCCAGCTGCTGAAATTTTATTTAGCACCATAGCACTTAACCACTCCACCTCCAGTGTTGCCTCTGTATACAGACAACGGAAATGTGACATTTGCCTGGTCCTGCGCCGTCCTCACAATCATCGCTGTGCTTAAGACCATTGAGGCAGCCACTTTGCCAGTCCGTCTTGCTGAGGGTCCTCTCTTTTATGCTGACCACCACATTACCAAGCATACGCCCTGCTCCAGGAACTTGTCCCTCCTGATAAGATGTCAAAGTATGTGAGATGAAATCTTGACATCTTGTAAAGAGCATTTGGGCTGTGCTTATTCTCAGACAGATTTATTTGTTCTTCTGTAAATCCATGGTATTTTCAATATTTTTCACAAGCACCGTTATTTGAATGCATCAGTTCCTCTTCGGTCTGATTTATTCGGTGTCCAGCTTTCTTACGCATAAGAAAATATCATGGCTAGAGTCAAGCACACCTTAGCCGTCAGAGTAACATCTTTGCTTTTTAACACTTTAAGGACGTTTTCTACAGCAAATTCTCCCAAGCCAATACGTCATCTGATTTCTTGTTCGCAGCTTCCGTGGATGTTGATTGTGGATGCAAGTAAAATGAAATCCTCCATAATTTTAATTTTTTTTCTCCATGGTGATGTTGCTTATTGGTTCAATTGTGAAGGCTGTTGTGTTCTGTATGTTGAGGTACAATTCATATTGAAGGCTATAATGCAGTAGGTAGTCTTTGACCTTCATCATTAAGTGTTTCAAGTCATCTTCGATTCCAGCAAGCAAGCTTGTGGCATCAACATACCGCAGGGTGTTATCAAGCCTTCTGCCAATCCTGATGCCACATTCTTCTTCATGTAGTCCATCTTCTCTGATTATTGGCTCAGCATAAAGGTTGAATAAGTATGATTAAATAGTAAAACCCCAATGCCATATTTCCTGATTTTAAATCACGTAATATTCCCTTGTTCTGTTTGACTGACTGTCTTTTGGTTCATGTACAGGCTCCTCACAAACACAATTAATGTTTTGGAATTTCTTCACAATGTTATCCATAATTTGTCAAGATCCTCACCATTGAATGTCTTTACATACTGAGAAAGCACAGATCAACATCTTTCAGTGTTCTCTGCTTTCAGCCAAGAACTGTCTGGCATCAGCAATGACACCACTTCTTTGTGTTCTCATCTGAGTCCAGCTTAACTGTCTGGAAGTTCCCTGTCAACCTACTGCTGGAACAGCTTTTTAATGTATTTTCAGCAGAATGTTACTTGCAGGTGATGTTCTAGGGTTGTTATGAGTCAGAAGCAACACAGTGGCAATCGGTTTGGGTTTTGAGGTACAGTAATGATATTATTCAACAATTTCTGCATTCTGTTGGATCATGTTTCTTTGGAATGGGCCCAAACGTGGATCTCTTCCAGTCAATTGGCCAGGTAGCTGTCTTCCAAATTTCTTGGTACAGGCAAGTGAACACTATTAGCACTGCATCTGTTTGTTGAAACATTTCAACTAGTATTCCATCACCCAGGAGCCTTGTTTTTCACCAATGTATTCAGTGAAGCTTAGACTTTTTCCTTCAATATCATTGGCTCCTGATCATATGTTACTTCCTGAAATGGCTGAACATTGACCAATTCTTTCTGATGAAGTGACTGTATGTATTCCTTCCATCTTCTTTTGATGCTTCCAGTATCGTTCAATATTTTGCACATAGAATCCTTCAGTGTGGCAATGTAAAGCTTGATTATCTTCCTCAGTTATTTCAGCTTGAGAAATGAGGAGCATGACCTTTTCTTTTGGCTTTCCAACTCAGGGTCTTCACATATTTCATTGTAATACTCTACTTCATCTTCTTGAAATCTTCTATTTAGCGTTTACTTCATTATTGCTCCCTTATGCATTATCTACTCTTTATTCAAAAGCAATTTCCTGTTTCTTCAATGATCTTTTGTTTTCTTCACGTATGATATCCTTGCTGTCGTTTCACAACTCATCTGGTCATTGGTCATTAGTGTTTAATGTGTCAAATCTATATTTGAGATGGTCTCTAAATTCAGGTGTATACCCTCAAGATCATACTTTGGCTCTTGTGGGCTTATTTTAATTTTCTTCAACTTCAACTTGAAATGAGCAATTGATGGTCTGTTCCTCAGTCAGCCCCTGGCCTTCTTCTGACCAGTGATAATGAGTTTCTTCATTATCTTTTTCCACAGATGTAGTTGATTTGCCTCCTGTGTATTCCATCTGTTGAGGTCCACGTGTATAGTCACTGTTTAAAAGGTATTTTCAATGAGCATGCTGTTGGTCTTGCAAAATTCTATCATTTGATCACGGGAGTAGTGTCTTTCACCAAGGCGATATTTTTCCAGCTACTGATCCTCCTTCTTGGTTTCCAGTTTTAATGCTCCAATCACCAGTAATTAGTACTGCATCTTGATTGTATGTTTGATCAATTTCAGAGTGTAGAAACTGTTTTTTTTAAAAAAAAAAAAACACTTCACCTTTGATCTTATTGGTTGGTGATATATTTAAATAATAACTGTGTAACTGGTTGTGGGAAGGAAATGGGGAAGTGTCTAACCTCCTTCAACCCCATAAGAGGGGAAGGAGAACCAAGATCAACAGCACAAGGCTGACTCCCTTGAAGTAGAAGGCAGGGAAGCCTCTTCTCTCTTTACTAATTCTAATACCAACTGTCTTCCTCCCAGCACTCTTTACTAGTTCAGTAATTCATTGCAGAGACCACACAGGACTCAAAGACCATGCTCACAATTATAGAGTGTGTTAGAGAAGTAGCAGTCATATTTGAGCCTCAAGAACACTCAGGATGCAGTATTTCCATCAGTACAGCCTCCCTCAGGTGTGATCAGAGGCACACTTCTCCCTGGACCTCAGCCTCTGCCCAAGGATACTGAACATTCTCTATCTACAGACTGGAAAGCTCAATGCACTACCTTCTGCTGCCAAGTCGCTTGGTGTGGGTCTGTCCTTTCTTGATGATAATTGGCTCCTCTCCCCTTCTCTTCTATAAAATTGGCTCTTTTTAAGGTAAAACAGGCCTATCCCCTTGATAGGCCATGATTACCCTATCACACAGTCCCACTGAGTCACCTTTATTAGGAACTACAAGACCATGACTAGAAAGGTCACACACAAAGTAGTTAATCCATCTCACTGGTCTTCCTTGTAGGTGTGGGGATAGTATCTTATTACTGACAGCACTGTACTTCAGGATAGATCTTGAAATGTTATTTTTTACAATGAATGTGACATCATTCCCCTTCATTTTATCATTCCTGGCATAGTAACTGTCTCAGTCACCTGGTAGTGCTCCAACAGAAAATACCACAAGTGGAAGGCATCATGAAGAGAAACTTTATTGACATAGTCTGGTAAGCTGCAAATCCATTTATAAATTGTATGTCCATTCAGTAAGAGGATTTATCTCAGTCTGGTAGGCTGAGTCCAAATCCAATGAGAGCATCCGGCACAGAAACCTCAGGTCCAAAGGATGTGCTCTGCTCTTGGTGTTGTTTTCTTAGTGGCGTGAGGTTCCAGACTTCCTCTACTCACTTCTCTCTCTTATATCCCACAAGCTCACTGTAGCTTGAGTCCTGCCTCACCAACACAACTGCAGCCTATTCTTCATCACCAATATCACAGAGGCAGGATTCACAACACATGGGAGGAAGGGCACCATACTAGGACTCCTAGCTGAGTCAAATCAACACATACATTTGGGGGGAGGGGGGAGACACAATTCAATCCATGACAGTAAGTCATATGATCATGCATTTGATAATGGCCAATTTTAGTCTGTTCTAGCTCATCAATACCTAAGATATCTACTTTCAAGAATTCCACTTATTTTTTGATGATTTCCAGTTTGCCTAAATTCAGACTTCATACACCCCACCTTCCGCTCATTAATGGATGCTTGCAGCTATGTCTTCTTATTCTGTTTCATGCCATATAAGCAAATGAAGGTCCCAAAAGCTTGACTCCATCTACGTCATTAAAGTCCACCCTGTTTTGGGGAGGCAGCTCTTCCCTGGTTTTATTTTGAGTTCTTTCCCACCTGAGGGACTCATCTTCTTGTAGTACATCAGGTAATGTTCTCTGCTATTCATAAGGCTTTTCACTGGCCACTTTTTTAAATGTGGAGCAACAGATCCTTCTTCCTAATCTGTCTTAGTCTGGAAACACCACTGAAGCCTTTTCACCACTGGTGACTGTTTTAGGGCTGCTCTAACAGAAATACCACAGAGTGGATGGCTTTGACAAAGGAAGGTTTATTCTTACATAGTCCAGTAGGCTGCAAGTCCATGTTCAGGGTTTCCACTCCCAGGGAAGGCTTTCCCCTTGTCGGCTCTGGAGGAAAGTCCAACATCGCATCTTGGCACAGGAACCTCAGGTCTGAAGGACACGCTCTTCTCCTAGCGCTGCTTTCTTGATGGTGTGAGGTCCCCATTTCTCTGCCTGCTTCCCTTTCCTTTTATCTCTTGCAGGATAAAAAGATTAAGGGTGGGGCAAGCCATACTCTAGGAAAACTCCCTTTACAGTGGAGCAGGGAGGTAATCCTAAGAAGGGATTTACAGTCCCACCCTAATCCTTTAACACACAGCATAGAAAACCACAAAATGGAGAACAGTCACAAGATCCTGGGAATCATGGCCCAGCCACATGGCTACACATATTTTTACGGGGACACAATTCAATCCATGACAGTGACTCTTCTGATATTTGAAATACGGTGGCATAGCTTCCAGCACCACAGCAACACACAAGCCTCCACAGGACAACAAACTAACAGGTGAGTATGGGAGGCTTCCAAGAAGGGACGCTAAAAGCATATTTAGTGGTCAGTTTCCACAAATCAACCCCGTTTTTTTGTGGGCACAGCTAGATGACTCAGAGGGTGAGTGCCTTAGTACTAAAGTCATGAAACAAAGAAAAATTGTAAGACACATACAGATAGAAGGCAAAGTGTTCAAAGAAAGCTGTAGGCTAACTCCAACAGTCTGAGGCCACTGGGCAAACTGCTGATTGTTACAGGATTTGTATACAATCCAAGAAATTTTTGAGCCTCTAACATGAAATCTGTAGCAAGAAAACTTGGAAAACGTTTTTAAAACATTCATATTGACCCCATGCATAAGGGTTGTAACCCACTTTACAACTGGATTGGAGTGTCATGACCCACGGAATTTTCACTGGCTGACCATCACAAGTAAAGCACTAGGTCCTTTCTTCCTAGTCTATCTTAGTGCGGAAGCACCTGTGAAACCTGTTTAGCATCATAGCAACATGCAAACCCCCACTGACAGACAGATGGGAACCCACGTGCATTGCTTCAGAATAAAAACCTATGTCTCCTTCATGGAGAGCAAGAATTCTACCACTGAGACACCACAGTTGTTGGTGTTGGGTGCCATCGAGTCAATGATTGACTCATAACGACCCCAGGTGACAGAGTAGAACTATGCCATAGTATTTTTTAGGCTGTAATTTTTATAGGAGTAGATCGCCAAGGGAATGGGTTCAAATAGCCAATCTTTCAGTTAGTGGCTGAGCACCTACAATTGTATTACCTAGGCTCCGAAACCACCACTTCCCTTATAATCTCTATGTCCCTGAGTAACTTATCTCTGGTGGATTTTATTATTATTATTATTTCTGTTTCTGTTCTTGTCTGAGAGAATTGATCACCACACAGATGCCACTGGATTGCAGTGACGTTTATATCAAATATGAAATATGCCTGCATGTATGCAATAGGTGGTCAATACACAGAAATCTAGAAAGGAGAGAGGTAAGGAAAATGTGAGGCTCAACTCCCACTTTCACCCTCTCATCTATGTCTTAACAACAACAACAACAGAAACAAACCCCACTGCTGTCAAATCAAATCTGACTCATAGTGACCCTAGAGGGCAGAGTAGAACTGCCCCATAGTATTTCCGAGGGGCTCCTGGAGGATTCAAACTGCCAACCTTTTGCCAACCATTGACTATTACACCACCAACCACATCTTAGGTAGGAAAAAGTAGTGACCTTGGGATGGTAAAAAGTAAGTTAAAGTGCCTACAATAAGAATAGTTAAGAAGAGAAATAAAGCTAAACCAAAAATAGGTAACCTAAAGCAGACAAAGATCAAAAAGTCTTTGTGAAACAGGTTATATCTTCATGTACAGAAACCACAGTTGGATCTCAGGAATATTGACATATGCCTGTGAGAGAATGCTACCATGAAAGGCAACCTCTAGCTTCTAGAAAACAAGATTCAAACTAGTCCATTTGGGAGTTACAGTGACATGCAAACTTGAAGCTGCTTGGACTGTTAAATCCACGTTCAAGTTCTGGCTACTTTTCTATACACTACCCAGATTATACAAGGAGATGTACATAGTCTGAGAGATTTCAAAGGAAATCTCTGATATATGGAACATGACTGGGACAACTTATTAACCAAGGCACAAAAATGTCAGAATGAGTTGTTTTTGTTGTCGTCGTGGTGGTCGTGTACCACCAAATTAGTTTCAGTTCATAGCAGCTCTATAAGGCAGAGTAGAACTGCCCCATAGGGTTTGCTGTAATCTTTACTGAACTGCCGTTTCTTTCTCCTACAGAGCAGCTGGTGGGTTTGAAAGGCCAACCTCTCAGTTAGCAGCTGAGGGCTTCACCATTGCATCAGGATTGGATACCATGTATAAATCAATGAAGAGTTCACGATGTTATTTTAATAACTAAGATAATGCTTACTAAAACTAATTTTATGTGCTGAATCTGGAGAAAGAACAAAGACAGAAGAATTGATGCCTTTCAGCAGTGGTGTTGGAGAAGAATATTGAATGTACCACGGACCGCCAAAAGCACAAACAGATCTGTTGCGGAAGAAGTCCAACCAGAATGCTCCTTGGAAGCAAAGATGGAAAGACTGCATCTTACATACTTTGGACATGTTGTCAGAAGGATCAGTCCCTGGAGAAGGACATCATGCGCGGTAGAGTGGAAGGTCATTGAAAAAAAGGAAGACCCTCAACAAAATGAATTGGCACAGTGGCCACAACAATGGGCTTAAGCACAAAAACGATTGTAGACGTGATGCAAGACTGGGCAGTGTTTCCTTCTGTTGTGCATAGGGTTGCTATGAGTCAGAACCGACTCAGTAGCACCTAACAACAACGACAACACGTGTAGAATCTGCCAAGGTACCAACACAACTCCTGCCACAGCTGTGAAGAATGTCCAGATGGCACTGACGTGCATTCTGCCTGCAGTGGTGTTAGTGAGCTGTAGTACAGACTTTCTAAAGTACTATATATTTAGAAACATGTAAACTATGTAATATGTAACTAATGTAAAAATATGTTTCAAGGTCATCCAAGTAAGTTCATAATTTTTTACCTTTAGAAATAACTACTCCAATGCAGTAAACAGAAATAGAGTCAAAGATCCATACCCAAAGTTGTTCATCACCTTGTTACTTACGATACCTGTAAAGCAAAAATAGCCGAAACATTCCGCAGTAAAGCAGCAGTTCAGTAGATTATGATACAGCTTTATGTTGTGGAGCCACGGCGTAAAGCTATTAACATAAAGAGTATGTAACGATACTGAATAATAATCACGAGATTAGTTTGCTTAGAAAGTTAGTCAAGCCTGAAATCATACAAAAAATTTTTACAAAGTTGTAAAAGAGTATTATTAGATACATTTATGAATGCCTTTGGGGGGGGAATGAACAATAGGCCAGAAAATTAGTTATGATAACCGCAGCCGAGGCAATTAGTATAGTCACTTGTTAGGCTGTTCTTTTCGGGTGCCATCAAATGGGTCCCAACTCAGTGACCCCACATTCAACAGAGCAAAGTGTTGGCAGGTCCTGGGCTGTCTCATGATCATTGCCACGCTTAAGGCTGTTGTTAAAATCATTGTGTCACCCCATCTCGCTGAGGATGCTTTTCCTCTTTGCTGATTCTCTATGCTATACATTATGTAAAATAACACTCTTCTGTATTTTCAAATTTTTCTTTTCAGTGAGCACAGATTCCATTTATATTTAGAAAAAAAGCAATATCAACAACAACAACAAAAACCCCGGCAATCAGAGATAGGCTATTAAAACCACCTGAAATCCTGGTGCAGTGACAGTTAAGAGTAAGAGCTGCTAAACAAAAGGTCGACAGTTCAAATCCACCAGGCACTTCTTGGAAACTATCAGACAGTTCTACTTGGTCCTATATAGGGTCACAAAGAGTTAGGATCAACTCCATGGCAACAGATGGATGAGCTGTAGCAATATCACCGGTTCACAGCATTTTTTAAAGCTAAGCAATCCTTTGTACTGTAGTTCTCCCACGTACCAAATGAGAGGCCAAAAGATTCTGATATGCAGGAAAAATGTGTCTTTTCTTTTTAAAGTCCATATTGCTTTATCTAATCATCCTGCAAAGTGTCCTAAAAGCCATATGGGAGCTGTACTTCTCCACAGCTGTAAAGGAAACATTTGCAGAACAGAAAACACCAGAAATCGCAACATCATCTTAGTCATAGTCGAAAGGAAAGCACTTGAAATATTTAAAACATGGAGTTGCGATTTCATTTTAAAAATATTTTAATTGCCAGAACAGAGCTCTTCGATTAGATTTCAGAGCTCGGTAGATTAGCAGCAATGGGGGAAAAAAATGACGGGAGTTAAAAAGAGCAACAGCTTCTCAAAGTAAAAACGATTGCCAGCAAATGGCTAGGAGAAGTTGAGTTTTCTGAGCTGAACTGTGTTTTGTTTCTTACATAAGTTTTGGTGCCGTAAACTGCAGCACGTTTTGTACTGTATGTTCTCTCAGAAAAGCCAAACAGAAACCAGCGATGGTTTCAAGAGAGCAAGGCCTCCGCATTCTCAGATTTCAGCTAAACAGTCTCCACTTGGGCCGGGGACCGTATCATATATCATAAATCACTCTCGGATAGATATTTGGCAGGCAGGCAGCACCCCAGGCTATACAACATACAGTATGGAAAATTTTTAAGGTGGAATCTTGATTTGGTAACTTAAGGACTTAATAGCATCTCAAAACATTTTACTATTTCCTGGTACACACACACAAAAAAGCTAAGAAAGCAGAATTCTCCATATGGTTTTCAGTTTTATAGGATATATACACAATAAGCCATACAACTGTAAACCTGGAGGCGTTCTCTTGCTATTGTTAATTCAGTTCCACTGAAAATAAGAAAAAATAAGATGAGAGAGTTTGAACTCCATCTAGCCCGTGAATGAATTGAGTCCCAGGAAGCTCTAGAATTTATTTGCTTTTTCAGTTTACCCGTCTCCCGACAGTTAACTGTTCAGCACATTTTGTAAAAACTAGGGGATGCAGCAGGCCTGGGGTGTTGGGGACAGATTTTATTGTAAGATAATAACATGGTGCCAAAGATACTGTCAGGAATTTCAACAGGAAGGCTTGTAAGTCGAGGCAAATCACAGAAATCCCAGTCAGTGCTTTCTCCGGACTCTGGGCCCCTACCAGAGTTTTCCAGAGCCTCTGCATGCTCACTTCCACCTTTTCAGATATTGTGAACCATTTCAGTCTCCTGTGCTCTTCCTCAGGAGCCTCCTTCAAAAATCATATATCTTTTTTGAAATTACAGTCGCTATTTAACCCCTAAGTCACATCATCTCAGCAGACAGCAGGCCTGCTGGAACACGACAGCTTCTAGCACAGTCGCTATTGCCAAGCCAGGAGGGCCCCTCTGAGCACGGAGGGGTTAATTCCATGGTATTTGGACGCGCCCGAGTGTTCTCAGCGTTCTCGGCCTGAGTAATTCTTAGAAGGCCTAAATAGAAACGGGGAAACGTGGAGTGTGCGGCTTTGTGCTCCCTGTGAAAAACAAAGCCTGGAAAAACAAAAGAGAGAAACTGAATAAATCCGTTCTGAAGTTTAAAATAAATGCTTCTTTTGTTGCGGTTGTTGTTCACAAATTAGCCATAGTTTAGACCGGCTAAATATAAAACTTTTCGGTGTTGTTTATTTGGAGTCTTTCTTATCGATCCCAATCAGAGGAAGAAAATTACAGCCAAATTTAGACAAAACGGTGATGGAGTCTGAGGCGGTTATACACAGATGCTGCTTCAGAAACGACTTAGACTCTAAGTGACTTATGTCTTCCCGTGATAGTCCTTGCCATGGAGCTGGTTATGATTCTCCATGGCCTGATAGAGTCGAGTCGGGCTGCCCCGTGGGGATTCCAGGGAGTAGCTGGGGGATTCAAACTGCTAACCTTTGGGTTAGTAACCTTTTGATGAACCACTGGTGCTGCTACTTGGTCTTCATAATCACTGATAAATCCATTCTTGAGGTTTCACTACTTCTCATCGATGAAAGTTGGAGGTCTTAGTACTGATGAACATTTTGGGGCCACTGTTCCCCTCATAGTCTCTTAAGGACCAGTTACAGTTGGTTAGCCCTCAAGTTCAGAATTTAACCTTTTAACCAAATCTGGAATACATGTACATGCACCAATATGTTTTGCAAGAAGTGCTGGAGCATGGTCCTACCTAAATCCAACATAATTGTCTTTTGTGACTATTGCTGGGTGCTGGTAAGTGGATTACAACCCATAGCTGCCCTATAGGACACAGTAGAACTGCCCCATAGAGTTTCCAAGGCTGCACTCTTCATGAAAGCTGACTGCCACATCTTTACCCTGCAGCGTGGGAGGTGAGTTGGAACCACTGACCGTTTGCTTAGCAGCTGAATGCTTTACCACTGGGCAAGCAGGGTTCCTTAACTGTCTTTCAGTCATTCCCATTTCTCCACCTCTTAAATCAGTGGTTCTCAGCTTTGACTGCACATCAGAATCCCAGGGAAGGTTTTAAAAACTCCTGAGTCTCAGTCTACTTCCCAAACCAATTACATGGCAGTCCCTGATTGTAGAATGAAGGTAGCAGTCTTTTTTTAAAGCTTCCCTAGTGGTTCCATGAACAATCAGGTTAAAAACTCCTGACTGTTGTCCCTCTCCCTCATCTTGCTCTCACCTAATCAATCATTACACTCAGGCTAGGAGGGGAATTTCTAAGGTAATGACATATATGGTCATGTTTCTCCCTCCTATGATGCCCCTAATAGTTCCTTGATGTCTGCAAGAAAATATCCAAGTGACTTAACATGACAGCCATCCCTTCTCTGGTCTCCTTAGCCTCTTGAGCTCTGCCTCTGCTAATCCCTGCCTCCAGGCTCGACAGACTAGCCAAAGGGAACTACCTGAACATCCCAGTGAACCATTCTCTCTCTCATCCATCCTGGCCTTGATGATATTGACCTTCTAGCTGGATAATTTTCTCTCATCCTGCCAGGACCTTCTTAAACTCAACTTTTGCTCTTCCTCATCTATATTGAAGTAGGGATTTCTCCTTGGGAAGTCCCACCCACCAACAGCCTCTGTCTGAGATAGATGCCCACCACCCATGGCAACTCTCTTCCAAATCCTAAATTTGTTTCTGGCATCAAAATGTCAGCAGTACCAACCCACTAGCCATTTCAAGGGAGAAAGCTGTGGGAGTCTGCATCCACAAAAATTACAGCCCTGGAGACTCTCTGAAGCAGTTCTACTCCATCCTATAAATTGACCCAAACCAAACCCACTGCTATTGTGCCAGTTCTGACTCATAGTGACCCTGTAAGTTGGAATTCACTCAATAGCAATGTTTTTTTTCTTTTTTTGAAAGGTAGAGAAGAGGCCTTGGTTGATGCAAACAGTTAGGCGCTCGATTAGTAGCTGAAAAGTTAGCAATTCTAACCTACCCAGAGGTACCTTGAAATACAGGCCTGCCAATCTGCTCCCCCAAATTCATGCCCTTGAAAACCCTAAGGAGTTCTCTGCACACATGGAGTCACCATGAATCTGAAAATTGACTCAATAGCAACCAACAGTGACAATAGAGAAGATGCCTGGCACCACTACTATTGTCTTCAAACCATAGATTTTCTTTAGCCTACAAAGGAAGAGTGTTTGCTGGCTTTCTCTTCCATGAAATTATAAACTCTTTGGGGAGGAAGTGATGCCTGGTCCTCCCTTTAGCCTTGGTAGGCTGTCTAGCACCTGGTACATGTTGGGTGCATAGTACATGTGTAATGAATGAACAAGGAGCTGAGTGGTCCAAGCCAGCTCTATCCAAGAAGGCTTAATTTCTGGTTCAACATACTATAGTCTTCCTGGCAGAGAATATCTCCCTGAATATTTGCATCTTAATGAGTTCTGCTGAAAATTAATCTATATTTCCTATGGCATGTGTCATACACACTCAACATTCTACAGTTTCTGTGATTTAGACACTGAAGGCAGCCTCAAGAGGTCAAGAGTTAGATTTGGTGTCAGGAGTCAAAGGTCTTACAGGCCTCCGAAAGCATTAGGTCAAGAATCAAATCACTTTTGTGGTTTGCAAGACTTTCAGCCTGACTCTAGTTTGGTTAATTCTCATTGAAAAACATAAAAGAAGTCACTAAATGCTGTTGAGCATGAGAAAAGACATAGACCATCAAATAATGCTGTGTACTTACCATAGCCTGGGGATCAATAGCAGTTCACGGGTGATGCAGAAGTTTAATGTGCTCAACTGCTGACCAAAAGGTGGGAGATTTGAGTCCTTTCACAGGCATCTCAAAAGGAAGGCCTGGCAATCTACATACGTAAAATCAGCCATTGAAACCGCTAAGGAACACAGTTCTACTCGGACACAAATAAGGTCCCCATAAGTTGGAATTGACTCACTGGTAATTGGTGGGACAGGATTTCTGAGACAATAGTATGCAAGTTAAGGTAAATGGCAGCCTAGCATTCATTCTGAAGGCTCAGTTCTTTACAGCCGCACTGCTTTGCCACACTAGCAGAGGTGAGATGGTTAGTTGATACAACAGAAGGTACCAAGCTGATTTACCAAGAGCATAAAGCTAACCTCATGGATGGTGTCATGAACTGAATTGTGTCCCCCCAAAATAGGTATAGCCATGTGACCATGATTCCCTGTACTCTATGACTGTCCTCCATTTTGTGATTTTCCTGTGCTGTATGTTAAAGGATTAGGGTGGGACTGTAAATCCCTTCAGAAGATCGTCTCCCTGCTCCACTGTAAAGGGAGCTTCCTTGGAGTGTGGCTTGCCCCACCCTTAGTCCTCACATCCTACAAGAGATAAAAGGAAAGGGAAGCAGGCAGAGAATTTGGAACCTCACACCATCAAGGAAGCAGGACCGAGGGAACAGCGTGCCCTTCAGACCTGAGGTACCTTCGCCAAGATGCTTCTTGGACAAAGACTGATGCAATACCAGACTTTCCTCCAGAGCTAACAAGTGGGAAAGCCTTCCTCTGGAGCGGACATCCTGAATTTGGACTTGTGGCCTACCGGACTGTGTAAGAATAAACTTTCCTTTGTTAAAGCCATCTACTCTGTAGTAATTCTGTTAGAGCAGCACTAGCTGATGAAAACAAATGATTTTGTACATCAAAAAACAAAGAGAAGCAAAGATGGACATAAAGATAAAAAAATGGAGTGGGGTAATGGATGAAAAAATAGAAACAATTCTAAAAGTTATGATTGATGGGGTGAGGACAGAAAAACGGAAGGAAGAGAAAATGAAACAGGCCCCTGGGCTTCTACAAAGGAGGAAATCCTTTACGGATGAGGAAAAGGCAACACTGGCTGACCGCTTCCTTGCACAAGCAAGAGAAATCAAAAGGGGAAAGATGGGTGCAAGTCCAAGAGTGGCCATGTATAAGGACAAGGGAAAAAGGAAGAGAGGCAGAGGAAGTAAGGAAGGCAACAAGCCAGGAGTACATTTCACTGGAAAGCAGACTTCGGTACTGCATACACTTCCTGGAATTCAGCCTGAAGCACAGGCCACCTGTGGACACTTGGGTCCAGCCCTCCTCAGGGTAGATGAGTCTTGGGCCTGAGCACTAGAACTCATTCACTATCCGGGCAGGTTGTGTTGTTGCTCTGTGGAATCTCAGCAACAGCTTCAGAGAAAGGATAACTGTGGAGAAAAGGAAGAAACGGAGAGACAGACTGCAAAGAGCCCATACTTCTGCTTCCTCCCAGACTTCCCTCTGGGGAAAGGGTAGCGGGAGCTGTGGGAGCAGCAGCTCCCAACCCACTTAACAGCGAGAAGAGGTTTTCCCAATTCCTCCCAGACACAAATTGCTGGGCTTGTTCTCATATCCTGGTTCTCGGGAAACTGCAGACCTTACTGAATTGTGCTTTGTCGTCATTGCTGCTTTGGGGCTTCTGGTGTGTCTGTCACTGAAGGTGGGTACACCCAGTCCTTTCGTAGGCACAGACTTCCTATTGAATCCTTGACTAGAAAGCTTCAGAGAGGATCTGGCCAGCCAAGTGGGAAAGATTAAGTTCAGGCTGGAGGTGAGCTGCCCACAAATTTCTGACATTCTTTGCTTTAGTTATCAGCCATCGTTTTTCAACAGGCTCATGTAATGTGTCAGCCTGAACCCATAGAGCCCCAGAATGACTGCTCTTTACTGGGGGAATGTTACTTAAAGCAACAAAAACAAGCTGTAACCAAGTACAGGCAATCCACAGGTTATGAATGTCCAATGTACCGACAATCCGTACTCATGTGTAGAGTGCCGTAAAGTCTAGTATGCTTAAAATTTGAGTTAAATACATACAAGTGTTCATAATAATGAATGCAGGCATTGCTTTGGGAGCTCATGAAAAACATTGCTGTTTTGGTAGTGTTTCTTCAGCACTTTCCGTTCATAGAATGGTAAAATATATACTGTATACTAAGACAAACATTTGACTAACTGATGCTAAATAAGAACTGTACATGCCTGTCAAACTTGTATTTCACCTTAAAGACAGACTTAGACCACATCCATAACCCGGGGGCTACCTGTACCAAGTTATATCAGATGTTGTGCAGCTAATAATAATATCAACTTTAACAACATCTTATGTATCACTCAACATTTCATAGATGCCTTTCATGTATTTTATTTCTTTTTCATTAGCAGTTTCTTGAAGGTAGAACAAGCATTTTCCACGACACTTGCAAAAACAACCTGAGGTCTAGACAGGTTAAGAAATTTGCCCAAGTTTCAGACATTTGTTAAGAGAAACATGTGACATTGAAACTTGTAGCCCGGATTCAGCCTGTTCCTATCATCTCCCAGATTTGGTCACATTTGTCTCTATATCAGATAAAATATGCTTCTCTATAACCTCCAGCTGGTGCTATTATTTCTGACCTCTAATGAGCCCTGGTGACACAGTGGTTAAGAGCAATGGCTGCTAATCAAAAGGCGAGCCATTTGAATCCACCAGCTCTCTGTGGAAACCCTATGGGGCAGTTCTACTCTGTCCTATAGGGTCACTGTGAGTTGGAATTGACTCTACAGCAGCAGCAGATTTGGGATTTCATTCTTGTTTTAGAATTAAATAGAAAAAAATCTTTACACATTTGTTTTTGCGGTGGTCGTGACTTTCAAATAGAACTTGAGCACAGCTGTTACTATTCTAAATTGCCAATGAGTCAGCACCGACCCAAGGTATCCCGATGTACAACAGAATGTCACCTGGCCCTGCAGAGTCTCCGCAAGTGTATTCTCGAGTTCATTGTCGTGGCTACTGTGTATTCTGAGAGCCTTGCAACCAAGGGCATTCATCTTCCGGCTCTATATAGGACACAATTCTGTTGTGAGCCACAGGATCTTCACTAGTTGATTTTTAGAAGTAGACCACCACGCTTTTCTTCCCAATTCATTATAGCCTGGAGGCCCTGCTGAGACTTGACTGCCATGGGTGACCCACAGTACAGCAAACCACCAGTGACTTTTTTTCTTTACCCAAGCCACTGTCGTTGAGTCACACAAGATAAAGTATTGAAAGGAAGACATGTTGATGACATTCAGGACATCAGGGGTAACAAAACGACAGCTCTGATGCCCATTCCAGACAAGTGATGGAACACAGATATTATCTTTCTTGAAAATCACTTCTTCTTCAAGTTAAAAATTGCATTTTCCTGAGCCAAAGAGTCTGAAGAGGCGAAGGAATGGGTAAGCAAAGGAACACCTGCTAATATACTCTCCTCCCTAGAAGGCTCAGCAGGAATCCTCTCTGACTTCCTGGCCAGCAAACCCACTCACTGTGACCTGAACTGAGGATGTTTCTTTAAAAAAAAAAAAAAAATTCAGGCTGAGGTGGTTACTGAAGTGAAAATATCCTCATGTACCAAAGTTGTCTCCTAACCTATTAAAATGAAGTGACTTTTTAAGGCCTCCTAGTGTTGCTGAGTCCTTCTCACTCCCACTTCTGCTCCTTTCCAATCTTGAAGGGAGGTGAGTAATCTGTTCTTTTTCTTTTGGTGTTGGTGTTTATTTTTATTCTCATCATTGAATTTTTCCTGACCACATGTACTTGGCTGTTTTTTTTCAGTAGTCTTTACAATTCTGGAAAAAGTCTATCTCCCAGGAATGCATCATCTGCTCACAGCATGTCGTTTTTCCCCACGCAAACATTTTCTTTTTCACTGTGATCATTTCATTTTAAGTCCTACTTACAAGTAGCATTTTTCTGTTATAAAGAAAACCTGAGTTTCCCTCTGAAAACTACCAAAACCAAACCAAATCCACTGCTGTCAAGTTGATTCCAACTCATGGCAACACTACAGGTCAGAGTACAACTACCCCATCAAATTTCCAAGGAGTGCCTGGTGGATTTGAACTGCTGACCTCTCGGTTGGCAGACCTAGTACTTAACCACCATGCCACCAGGGTTTCCTCTGAAAACTGAGGAGGGGTACCCAAGCAAAGGATACAAGGGTATAAGCAAATGAATTATGGTGAATACATAATAGCTTCCTGAATACTCCACTTTTTAGTGAAATCTGTTAGGGTAGAAACTGGCTTGTCCATAGGAACGCGGTATAGTGAAATCATCCGGCCTTGGGTTCCAACCTGATTCAGTCACTTACTAGGTTTGATATTCTTAGTTAAGTGACATAATTTCTCTAGGAATCGGTGTCCTGGGCTGAAGCATCAATTTCAAGGAAATGCTATATTCAAATAATGAATATAAAAAAATCTACTGCCCTCACTAAGTATTAGCTCTCTGGCCCATTTTTCATCTTAGAATCTTCAAAGGTGAGCATACGGTTATCTATTTGCTAAATTGCTACTACTTCAAATCCCTGCTTTATAATTATCTCAAACTACAAGAAGAAAAAAGTTGTTATAAAAGTAACCAAAACCCATTGCCTTTAATTCCATTCTGACTCACAGTGACCCTATGGGACAGAATAGAACTGCCCCACAGGATTTTCAAGGCTGTCTTCTTAGGAAAGCAGAGTGCCATACCTTTCTTGCACTGAGTAGCTGGTGGGTTTGAACTGTTGATTTTTCGGTTAGTAGCTTAGTGCTTTAACCACCGCACTGCCGGAACTCCCTGTTTTAAAAATGGAGGCTAAAGGATGCTAGATACAATAAGAGGATGTGGAATAGGAGGTAGGATAGGGAAGAGGGCAGAGCACAGTGTCCCCCAGCATTAAGTCCATCTTAAGGTCCTACAAACAGCAAGTGCATTATCATAATCTTGGTAAGGTTTTGTTTTGTTTTCTGGTCTTATAAGATGGAAGTTATCAAGAATAAAGTTAGATGAATTCTATCATCTGACTTCATGATTCAGAAGACTTCTAAGCCTGAGAGCATCCACCTTCCTTTCAGAACTGTTGTTATATAATCAGCAACAAATATTTTAAAAAATATACTTCTGACTATTTTTTTCATAGTATGTTTAAAGTGGTGAGAAATTAGAAACAATATCCAGTAATGGAAGTATGACTATTTATATTACAATGAGTCACACAGTGAAATACTGTGCAGCTGTTATCATGTAGGTCTGTATTTATTGACATGAAAACGTGTTCATGATTGAAAATGAAACATGCAAGTTACAAACACACATGTACACACACACACAATTAACTCATATTTTGATATGTTGTGTATAAGCTTGCATTAAAAAAAGCTCTGGCAGGACATACAGCGGACAAATTCCTCTGGGGGACTGATTTCACATGAATTAATCTTTTTTTTATTTCTTGGTATTTTCTATTTTGTCAATAATATTACTCCTATCAGTTCTACCCTGGCCCCTAGGGTCACCATGAGTCGGATCCGACTCAACAGCACTTGGCTTGGCTTATACTTTAAACAAAAAAGAAGGGTAGATATTATGAATAACTCTGTGCCCACAAATTTGATAACTCAGATGAGATGAACCAACTTCTTGAAAAACATAATCTACTGAAACTCAAGAAAGAAGAAATCAATAGTCTGAATAGGCCTGTATCTTTTAAAGATATTGAGCCAAGAATTGACAACTTTGAAAAAAGGAAACACCAGGCCCAGATAGTTTTACTGGTGAATTCTACCAAACACTTAGGAAAGAATGCCAATTTTCCATAATGTCTTCCCAAAAAAATTAAAAGCAGAGGATATTTGTTAACTCATTGTATGAGCCAGCATACCATAGTATCAAAATCTAGTAGGTGATCTATAACAGTACATTCAACACATGAATCACACTCTAAGCCAGTCTATAAACTTTATTAGTGGGCTGCAACAAGTATATAAAGTGAGAATAGCATTTACAAACAATTTGACCTTGCTATGACATCCAAGAGCATGGACAGGCAATATATGTCTGGAACAGGGAATAAACTAGTTATATTGTTGAATCTGCAAGAAAATTATGTGTGATATAATGTGATGGAAACATTTGACATTTGAATGTTAGTTTACTGTTGAACACAAAAATGTAGAACAAAAAATCCAAACCAAACCCATTGCAGTTTAGTTGATTTTACTCATAGATACCTTCTAGGGCAGAGTGAAACTGTCCCAAAGGGTTTCCGAGGAGTCTCTGGTGGATTTGATTGTCAACGTTTTGCTTAGCGGCCAGACTCTTAGCCACTACACTACCAGGGTTTCCAAGTGTATGCTGTTTGTGGAAATAAAACATTTATTTTATATTTCATTTTGTAATAATTTTAATTTTTAATCATGACTGTTTTTTATTTATGGTTAAATATTAGGAAAATTAGAGATATAAATTTTTTTTACTCTAATTTCTAACATCAGAGGAGTTTTCACTGAATTTTTTTTGCAGTGGCAAGGATAAAGAGAAGACCCATCTTTCCTCAAAGCAAGAGTAATAGTAAACCAAATGGTGACAGTAAAAGTGATACTAAAGAAATAAAGAGTAAAAGAGTTGACAATCATTCAACTCCAAAGTGTAATCCCTTATTTGTTAGATTATTTTGAGAGACACAGTGGATGGAGAAGTATTAAAATCATAGTTTAATATTTGCAAAGATGCACTGACTAATGAAGTAACGGCAACCATCAAACCTTAAGCATCATTTGAACTAAAACATCTGTTTTAAAAAGTTCAAAATCAAAAAAATTATTTGAGAGAAAAACATTACATTTAAAAGATGACAGATTTTTATTTCTTTGGTTTGCTTAGAAAATTCATATTATAAACATTAGCCTTTTTCAGCCTTTATATAAAGTAGTATTTCAGATTGCTAAGTCTAAAAATCCATAATATAATTGCTAAAGCATGAGTGAAAGACTCCATCAAAACTGTGTCCTTAGAAAGACTGGATGAATTTAAAGCAAAGAACGTGAATCCTTTTCAGTGATACTATAGCTCAACTCTGACCAATGCATAGATATGACTTTGACAAATGTACAGATGTCAATAATGTCACAGTCCTTTGTATGTACAATTTAAACATAATTGTAAAATGAAGGATTCTTTTCCTCAATGTCTTTGAACACAGCTAGCTCTGAGTTCCATAAAACTGCGTGAGATGATATTGTCAACAAATGTGGCTTCAGGTTTAAGTCTTGTATTAAAGTAATTCTGATAGCACAGCTTGGAATGACAAATATTCTGGAATTGTTAACCAAATTAGAGACAAATAATTTTTAATTTCTGCTGTTAATATTTAGAATCAGTCTGGATGAAAAATCTCTGGTAATTATGATGTGATAATTGGATGGAGACACATGGGAAAATTAAACCTGCAAAGATTCTTACTTAATTCAAGGAAAGAATAAACACTAGACACTGACAGAAAATATGATTAAATATAATTGCTACAAAAGTAATCACAATCACAGGAGAAAGGAATCTATCTCTAAAGTTAGAATTAGCCTATGTAAATTAATAAACAAGGAACATCTAAAAACAGATAATTTCTATATTACATAAAAGTCTCCAGAACATAGATAATGATGAGAAACTTCTCAGTCTCAAATTCTAACTTAATGTTTATTCTAAAATGTACTAATAATACATATAAATGCACAGAGAAAGACCTGGAAGAACATACTCAACTAAAGGTCAGTTTTGCTTCTGGGCATAGATGAAAATGTTTAAATAAAGTATAGGAAAATCTTATGCAGCATGGTATGAAAACAACCACAACAAAATAGGACTCTCTTAGAAATGCAGGGATAGTTCAGCAAAAGGAAATCTATTACAAGCAGTTCCTGTGTTACCTCAAATTTATGGGCATTAATACTTGCTCTTTAGCATTATGTAAATTTGCCCTCACTTTGAACTGATTAAATCTATTCACAACAAACTGTTCATCAGAAGCACCTTTCAATTGCTGCACATAAAACTTCTAAGTCCTTGAAAAGGCTTCAAGTCTTTCCTTGCACTAAAACTAAAAAAAAACTTGCTGTTCAGTTGATTTCAACTTAAGCAATCCTGTAGAATAAATATAGTGGAACTTTTCCATAGAGTTTCAAGGACCAGTTAGTGGATTTGAACTGCTGATCTTTTGGATAGTAGCCAATCTCTTAACCACTGTGCCACTGGGCTCCAGGCTAAATAGGAATCATATGTACCTGTTCCAATTTACCCACAAATTCTAGTTAAAGACAGTTAGGAATGGATGTCTTCCATAACCCAAGGGATTGTTTTGCTATAATCCACAAAACTGGGTATTAAAGGAGAAACCAAAAAATAATTATCTTAATATATGGCTACAAATATTTAACTTAGGAACAAGATGAATTTCATAGTCTTAAAAAGAAAAACATACATAATTTTAAAAGTGCATTATAATGCAAGATTGTACACATAGATTAACAAAATGCACTAGAGATTCCCAGAAATAAATACACTTATGAATAGAAATTTAACATACAGAATGCTACATCCCCTTCCCCTCTAAAAAAGGAAAACATCTGAACTATGAAAACAAAACTGTGCTGAAATAACTACCTGTCTACTGGCCACTGGTGGCACAGTGGTTAAAGCAAGTGACTGCTAACTGAAAAGTTTGCAGTTAAAAACCACTTGCATCTCTGCAGGGGCAAGATACAGAAATCTGCTTCCACAGAGATGTACACTCTCAGAAAACCTATGGGGTCCCTATGAGTTGGAATCAACTAGAGCAGTGGATTAGTTGGTTGGCTGGCCATCCATTTGGGGAGAAAAGGAAATTACACTCCTAATTCATAAAACACTAGGAGGCAGAGCCAACATGGCATTATAGATAGGAGTACCACACCATCCCTCCACAGCAAAGACCCCAAAACTAAGTGAAACAGAGACAAATGTCAATCCTGGAATGGAAAGCATGAAATGCCAAGCCAAGTGCCGTCGAGTCAGAAAAATAGAGAAATAAATAACTCAGCTAAGCACTGAATGAAGACCCTGACAGACAACAGAGAGTGGAAGAGATAAGAGCAAAGGTTCCCTATCAGCTGACATAGCACAGATTTACCATCTTGGACTCCTGTTAGAGACTGAGGGACGGGGAGTAAGCAAAAGCAAATTCACAGAGTTCTTAACAGGAGACAGAGCACCCACTGAACCTGCTCTGCTGTACCACAGCTGAATGACTATCCCTGCCCATTGAACAAGGTGATGACAAGTGTCTACAGATGAACAAAGAATGTACACCCTGCCTGCTCAGAAACAAAGAAAGCAAAAAAGCAGAACAAAACAAAAAAATTTGTAATCAGTAAATGAAGACAGTAGCTACTGAAGAGAACAGACAATATCCAAATGTAAGAAACAACTGGACAGAATGGTTCCCACAGGCATCCTGAGTAAATCACCAGATGACTTCCCAGAAGAAGAAAAGGCACTAGAATTATCTGGTAGGAATTAAAATCTTTAATAGTCAGAGCTGTCCAAGAGCTGCAGCCAAAAAAACAGGGGGAAAAAAAAACAGATAAATTCACGGAAAAGTCAGACAAATTCACAGAAGAATTTATGAAAGTATTACAGAAACAAAATGCCAAGAATTCATTCACAAGTAGAAATCAGACAAAAATAGCAATCTGAAACCCAAAAGATAAACCACAAGATTTCAGAAGCAGGCAGTATAATAGAAGGGCTGAGGAGCAGGTTTGAAATGATGGAAGACAGAATCAGTGAAATTGAAGACAAACACTTGGCTACAGTGCTGGTGAAGAAAAATCAGAAACATGAATGAAGAAAAATGAAGAGACCCTAAGAATTATGTGGGATACAATCAAAAGCAAAGTTTGCAAGTGATCAGGAGAGAAAATGGAAAACACAGAGAGGACCTTTGAAGAATTGTTGACAGAAAACCTCTCTACTATCATAAAAGATGGAAAACTGACCATCTAAGAAGCTCAGTGAACCCCATGCAGGGTAGACTCCAAAAGAAAATCACCAAGGCATATCACAATTGCACTAGGTGATACAAAAGACAAAGAATCCTGAGAGCAGCTTGAGAAAAACAAAAATTACATAGAGGGGATAAACAATAAGACTAAGCTCTGATTATTTGTCAGAAACCATATAGGCAAGAAGGTGATGGGATGATATGCATAAGACCTTGAAAGAAAAAAAAATTTCCAAGTAAGAATAATGCATCTTGCAAAGCTCTTACTCAAATATGATGGTGACGCTACAATATTTCCAGATAAGCAGAAATTAAGGAAATATGTAAAAGCCAAACCAAACTTACAAGAATTGTTACAAAGAGTTCTTCAGTCTGAGAAAAAATATCAGACCATAGCCTGAATCTGGGACTTAAGATTGTACCAGTCAGTTATCAGCTTAGGAAATGAATTCTCAAGAATATCCAAAACCAAAAGAATTACAACAGGGAACCAGAGAGGTTAATCCGTAAACGACAACAACATCAGAACACTAAGAGGGAGAATATGAAGGTCCATTCTTTGGACACAAATGGATTGGACTTGGTGATGCAGAGTGACCATATATTGGATGCACTTTATGGGTCTATGCACCTATAGGATATCATCCTGCTGACCTTTGGCTGGAGGAAGGAGAGTGGGTGGAGAGGAAGGGAAAGGAGACTGTTGGGAGGATGAGACACGTGTGGAGCAGAGAGGAACAGTGTGCTGTCACCAGGCAGGGAGAGTAGTGGAAGCTGCATATAGGGGGGCATGTAAATTTATACGGGAATGTACATTTTCACTCAGTCATAATGAAAAAATAAAAATTAAAAAAAAGAGAGGGAGAATAAACAGTGCAGGTATAGAACTTTCTAAAGGAGAAGAAGACAAGAAGATATCAAGGAATAAGACTGGTTCAAATCTAGAATGATAAGGGTAAATTTCAAGGTAACCACAAAGAAAGTTAACAAACATATGCATCAAAAAAAGAAGAAAAACATAAAAACAGAGTCTACAAAAACAAAAGAAATCCACAAACCAAAGAAATTCACCAGAGAAGACTAAGACAAAGAAAATCTCAGTACCCCTCCAAAAAACACTACAAAATAATAGCAATAAACTCACACCCATCAATATTTACACTGAATTTAAACAGCCTAAATGTACCCATAAAGAGATGCAACATGACAGAATGGATTAACAAACAGAATCCATCAACATGCTGTTTACAAGAGACACACATTAGAAACAAAATGTGTGCTACTGATACGACAGATACAATGACCAAAGGAACAGAATTGAGAACCTAGAAGTATATCCGCCCACTTACGGTTACCACTAGATCTTCAACAAGTCCCTGAAGTCCATCAAATGGAGAAAAGACCACCTTTTTTAACAAAAGGTGCAGCCAAAACCGGATGTCATCTTATCATGGAGGACACTTGAAAGCATTACACTGAGTGAAGTAAGCCAATTACAAATATTGCATGAGACCACTACTGTAAAAACTCATGAAAAGGATTACACATTAAAAGAAATGTCTTTGCTTGTTACCAGGGAGGGGAGGGGTAGGGACAAAAGCAACAACCAAAAAAAAAAAAAAAAACCTAAATAGACAACAGATAAGAGAAAGTTTGATGAAGGGTAAGACAGTCAGCACTACAGAGGAAGCCACTGCAGCTTGTTCAAGACAAATTCACGGAAGCTCTGTGTGCACATCCAAACTCTCTAAGAGACTGGATTGCTGGGTTGAAGGCTGTGAAGACCGTGGTCTTGGAGAACATTTAGCTAAATAGGTATAACATAGTTTATAATGTTCCACATTCCCCTTTGGTGAGTAGCATCTTGAGTCTTGGAAGTCTGTGAGCAGCCATTTAGGATACTCCACTGTTCTTACCACTTCAGGAGCATGGAAAAATGAAGAAAACTAAGGAAAGAAAAGAAGGATTGGTTCAAAGGAGCAACAAATCACATCTGCAGACTGAAATCCAGTGCAACTAGATGGTGCCCAGCTAACAACACTGCTTAGATGAGGATCACAATAGAGGGTCCTGGATAGAGCTGGAGAAAAGTGTAACAAAATTCTGACTCAGATGGAAAACTCCAGACTTGCTGGCTTGACAGACTGGAGAAACCCTGAGATTGCATCCCTCAGACACACTTGAAGCTCAACAATAAAATAACTCTTGAGGTTCACCCTTCAGTCAAAGTTTGAACAGACCCATAAAATAAAATGAGACTAAAGGAGCATGGTAGCCCACAGACAAGGACTAGAAGGCAAGAGGGGACAGGAAACCCGGTAACAGGGAACCCAGGTTACAAGTGGAGTGTGTTGACCTGTTGTGGAGTTGTTAACCAATGTCATCAACAGTATGTATATTGACTGTTTAATGAGAAACTAGTTTGTTTTGTAAACTTTCATCTAAAATACATGTGATTACACTGTAAATGATCTAAATGTCCATCAGCTAAACTATCCTTAATAATATCAGTGGTTGGTACATCTATTCTATAGAATTATATGCACTGATTAAAAATAATAAAGTAGGTTTTTCTTTACTATTCATATCTTCAAGGAACTTCATAATGCTAAAAAAAAGCAAGTTGCAAAACATACAAATGTGATAGATTGCTTTTCTTAATTTATGTAAATTATGCAAAAATATCTGGAAAGGTGTACTGTAAAGGAGAAGGAAGTTGGAGGTGAAGGGTAAAGGAAACTTCTGTTTTTTATATAATCCGCCTATTTTGAACTTTTTGAAACATAAGAATGTATTCATGAGTTATTTGTGTAACTTAAGAGTTCTTGAATATACAACCAAGTATTAGATGCCTGTTAATTACTTAAATATCCGTACTCAAAAAATTCCATATACAAGGCCATCTTGACCCCATCATTTATCTCTTTGGCAGAGTCCAATATTGTAAGACAGTAACTGATGAACAGAAAACATGATTCAGTTCTTACATCTAGTTCCCTTTTATTGACACAAATCATGTCTGTAAATCTCTTTAGACTTTACTTACAAAAGATTCCAAAAGGAATAAAAATTTCACATCTCTACAGACTTTTACAGTTTACCTAGTACTTTCTTACTATTGTCTTTGGTCAGAAAACTTGCATAGGTATTATCCATCCTGTTTTCCAGGTAAAGTGACAGGAGTCCGTTAACTGTCTGAAATCACGGAACTAGTGATAGCTTGAATCCAAGACTCTTGGCTCCACTTTCATCGCCAATCATATAACACCATGTTGAGGCTCACTGAATTCAATTATTAGGTATCGTGCAGTAGGTTGTGATTGATCACGGCCCCATGCACAACAGAGCAGAACTCTGTCCCACCCTGCTCCATCCTCACAATTGCTGCTATGCTTTTCAACAACTATCTGCTTCACCAAGGATTATGTCCTTTTACAGGGTTTGGTCCCTCCTGACTACACATCCACAGTGTGACAGCAAGTCATATCATCCTTGTTTCGAAGGAACGTTCTGATTGTACGTCTTCCGAGATCCTGTGTTCGTTCTTCCAGTAGTCCATGACATGTTCAGTGTGCTTCACCAATACCATAACTTAAAAGTATCAACTCTCATTTGATCTTCCTCATTCATTGTCCAGCTTTAACATACACATCAAACAATTGAAAATACCGTGGCTTGTGTCAGGTGCACCTTAATCCTCCATACGATGGCTCTGATTTTCAATACTTTAAAAAGTTTTTTTGCAGCAAATTTGCCCAGTACACCACGTCACTTGGTTTCTTGAGCACTGCTGCCATGGGCACTGATTGTGGACCCGAGTAAAATGGAACACTCAGCAACTTCATTCTTTTCTCCATTTATCATGCAGTTGCTTGTGGTCCAAATTTCTGTTTTCTTCATGCTGAGATACAATCTGTACTGAAGGCTGTAGTCCTTCATCTTCATCAGTTAGTACTTCAAGTTCTCTCCGGTTTCAGCAAGCAAGGTTGCATTGCATCACAGGTTGCTCATGAGTCTTCCTCCAATCTTGATGCCTCATTCTTCTTTACACAGTCCAGCTTCCTAGATCTGTTGCTCAACATATGGTTGAAATTAAAAAAACAAAATTCATCGCCATCAGATCAATTCCAGCTCATAGTGACCCCATGGAACAGAGTAGAACTGCCTCTTACGGTTTCCAAGGAGCAGCCGGCAGATCTGAATTGCTGACTTTTTGGTTAACAGCTGATGTTTTAATCACTGTGCCAGCAGGGCTCTGCAAATTAAATAAATGAAAGGGCACACACTTGACATTCATTTTTCCTGATTTTAAACCACACAGTATTCCCTGACTGTGTTCAAACAACTGTCTCTCAGCCTTGTACAGGTTCCACATGAGCACAAATTAAGTGTTCTTGAATTTCTGCTCTTCACAATGCTATCAATAATTTACTTCAATTAACACAGTAAAATACCTTTATATAGTCAATAAAACACAGATAAACATCCAACTTCTATTCTCTGCTTTCATAATGGGACACTGAGATTCCTGGAAGAGTCTCTAACAACCTGCATTTTACAGATGACACAAGCTTGCTTGCTGAAAGTCAAGAAGACTTGAAGCACTTACTGATGAAGATCAAAGACCAGAGCCTTCAGTATGCGTTTGTGTACTCTGCAACAATTTTTAAACTATCTTCAGCATAATTTTACTTGTATGTGATATTAATTACATGATTTGATAATTTCCTTTCTCGTCAGATCACCTTCTTTGAACTGGATGCAAATATGATTCTCTTCCAGTCAGTTGGCAAGCTAGCTGTCTCCCAGATTTCTTGGCACAGACAAGTAAGCACTTCCAGTGTTGCGTCCATTTGTTGAAACCTCTAAATTGGTATACCATTCCTTCCTGGAGCTTTGTTTTTTGCCAATGCCTTCAGTGCAGCTTGAAACTTGAATCAAAACAACTTAGGTATAAGCCAATCTTTCACCTACCCAAAGAAGCATGGTCATGAAAGAAGTCTCTATTGTTATACCTTTCTACATGTAACATTGTTCCAAAGCATGAAACTAACGATACAGGGATTCCAGCTGTACAAGGCCCAAGAACTTCAGTGACTTACCCAGTAGCATATGGCTAATTCAGAGCACACAAAAGCACTGCCATTGAGTCAGTTTCAATATACAGACAAAGTAGAACTTCCCCATGGAGTTTCCAAGCAGCTGCTGGTGAACTTCAACTGCCAGTCTTCGGGTTAGTGTCAGTTCCAGCCTCACTAAATTTAACCCAATGAGTCTTTCATCACTCTACTCTTACCTTTGTACCACACTCCTGTCATATAAATAATCTACATATTTCCTGCCTGAGGCATTGTGGATACAGAATACATGGTCAGAAATGGATGACATACAAAATCTAAGCTTCTTGGCACTTTCAACTGTCTTCAAAATATGATGGATGTTCTTGAATCTTAGCGGTATAGGATAGGTACAGAACCACAGTAAAAGGAGTCTTGGCCTGAAAAGGAGTCCCTGGGTGGTACAACCAGTTAAAACTGATAACCAGAAGGTTGGAGATTTTAGTCCACCTAGAGGTACTCAGAAGAAAGGCCTGGCAAAAATTAGCTATTGAAAACGCTATGGAACACAGACCTGTTCAGACACACAAGAGGTCACTATGAGTTGAAATCAATTCATTGGCAGCTTGTACCTGAAAAAAGCTTGGAAAAAATCAACGAATGAACAAATAGAAGCCTAAGAAAGGTAAGCAATTTTTGTATGTTCATTCAGAGCATACAACAGAGTTTCAAAATGATGATCTCCTTGCATTTCCCTGTCTCATCTCCTGGATTTGTAGATTTTACCACAAGTGGAAAATTCTTAGAAGAATTGAGAATGATGTCCTCTTGAAAATTAGGAAGAAAGGAAAAGCCATGTTTGAAAGAACTGTAACAGAAAAGAGAAAAAAATAGTATTCATTGTATATGATATTAATAATATTCAATTAGGGAGATGAAATTTAAAATTGCAAATTCATTCTCATAATTTTAACTTTATTATTGGAATTTAATTCATTTCATTAAGACAATATGTCATCAGACTCTGATTTCTTTTTTATAACCTCTTCTATATTTCTTTTTTGCTCCTGTCCTGTCTACTTGTGAATTAATTAAATATTTTATTGCTCCATTTTTCCATTTCTTAGCTTGTTAGCTATGCAGTCTTTTATTCTTTAAGTGTTTATCCTGTAGCTACACTACATGTCATAGATTTATATGACTTTAGCATAGGGTTTTTATCCTATTCTAAAAATGAATCTTTAAACACTTTAACTACATTTACCCTTTCCATAATTTTAAAGTTATTGTCTTCATATATTTAAACTCTTCACACATGTAAAATCCCAAAGACAGTGTATTATACAGTTAGTAATTTTCTTAGGATTTATTGTCTCTGGCTTTCATTTTCCCTCTTAAGATGTCAGACTTACTCTTCTACTTTGCAAACTATGTATCTTTTTCTCAAATGCTTTCCAGATTTTCCTCTTTGTCTTTAGTTTTTATTATTTTTACTAGAATGTACCTCAGTACGTTTCTCTTTGTATTTTATTCTATTTGAAATATGGAATGCCTCTTGAATCTGGAGTTTTATGTCTTTTATCAATTTTAATAAATTCCCAGATAATATCTTTTTATGCATACCATATGTCTATGTTTTTCTCCCCTATGTTGGTCATTGTCTTTTATCTTAGTGTTTAAGTATAGATACTCTTTAATAATAATAATAATAATAAAGCAACTATGTCCAATCTGCTGTTGAATCCACCTTCTGAGTTTTTTATTTTGTTTATTGTCTTTTTAGTTCCAGAATTTTTATTTAACTCTTTTCTACAAATGTTAATGTTGAAATCTTTCACCTGTTTTCTTTACCACATTAACCATCCCAAGAAAGCTGTTTTAAAGCCTATGTCCTGTAGTCTGAACATGTGGATCAACATGGGTCTGTTTTTACTGCCTGTGTTTACTCTTGGTTTCCACTTATTTGGTCTAGTTTTCTGGTACGTTTGGTTATTTTTGTTTGAATATCAAAAATTGTGTATTAAAAACCATAAAGAAGCCAGATACACCTTTAGCTGCTGTCAAGCATGTAGAATTGAGCATATCACGTTAATAAATCAAAATGAGTTATTTCAGAACCAGATTTCAGTCTTTTTAATGACTGACTTATTTCTAGTTTGAGCTTACTTCTAGGTAGAAGACCTTCGTGTGTTCTAACTGAAACCATGGAATAATTATCTCTTTTCTTGGTAGAACCTGAACTTGAATTTCTATCTCCCTAGAACCATAAGACTACTAAATTCTCTGTGGGATTCCTTAGCACTTCTGTTTTCTGAGGGGAGTAGCATCTCTATTCCAGCTGTCTTTATACCTTTGAATTTCAGTTTTTGTGTCCCAAGCTCCAAAAGACTGCTGAAGTGCATTCTGTAGGAATTTAGATTTGCTCAAGTACCATTATTCAGAGAAAATCCTCTCTAACTTTTTGAGAATAGTCACTGTGATTTACTGGATAATTTTAGAAGTCACATTTCCTAATTTTTTTTCTTATGTCTTTTGATGATGTGCTTTTTGTTTATTTCTTTACAACAGACTCAGGATGTATTTTAAATTTAGAATTTCCTGGGCACATGACTCTATTTTACACATTTTTTTTTAATGCACATGTACTTCTGTCTCACAATGATTTTCAACTATTACAAGCAGAAGACGAATGTCCCCACTTACATTTTCCATTTAATACAACTAAACAGAGACTAGACATTACATCTTTAATGTTTCTTATTTTGGTAGGTATTTATGTCTGCTGTTTTTTCATTTATGTCTATTATAAATATGCTAGGCGGTCTATGGAAAAATATGAAAAGTTTCTGTTTCCCTGTATCTTTGTTGGCAACTTCTTGTAAATCCATACTTATTTCAGTGTTTAAAAAATGCACTTTCCGAAAATTATCAAAAGAAACTTCATCTTTGAGAAATGCCACAAAATGAACCCTTTGTAATATTACGAGGTAACACCATAGACTATTCACCTACACAGCATTCACTTTGTGATATTTGAAGTATTCTCCATGAACTTAGGGCAGAAAGCAATTTCCTTTAGCTTGATAAGCAAGTAAAATTCTATCAAAGGAGTAACTAGACTATGAGCCCTTTAAAATATATCTTTTAATGAAAGCAGACTGTATGAAATCCACTGATTTCACAGACTGGTTGTTTATAAGCATGCCAATTTAATTGGAGTAATTTGCTTTAGCCCATTACAGAAAAGCTACAGAGAAACCCAGTGTGATCTTCTGGATTTATGGTATCATCTGAGAACCAATTTTCTCCAGCTATGAAAAGTTATAGTCGTTTGAGTAGTCTGAGGCTCAAGGAGGTAAGGTATGCTTACACTTTCCTTTGTGAATCAATTCCATATGTTGCCGTTAAAATCTTTGGCTGTTGAAGGAACAAAACACGGGTGCTAGAGAGACTAGAGAGGTTATCTAACTGAACCCTCCCCTTTCACAGAAAAGGAAACTGAGTTCTGTAAAGCCTAAGTCCTTGTAGATGTCGCACACTCAGGTAGGAAGAGACTTGGGTTTGGAATGCAGGTTTCCTATTGTCCAACCCGGTAGCATTCTGACTACTGAATGTGTATGGAAACCCCAGGGGTGAGTGGTGAAATGCTACAGCTACTAACCCAAAAGGCTGGCAGTTCAAAACCACAAAGTACTCCTTGGAAACTCTATGGGGCAGTTCTACTGTGTCTGTAGTGTTGCTGTGAGTTAGAACCAGCTCGTCAGCAATGAGTTTGTTTTCTCGGGCGAGTGCCCATATATGCGAGTAATCAAGAAGCATACAAGGAACTTTGAGATAGATAATGCCTGGATAACATCACATGAACCATTATATGTAACATTATATAGATGCCTGAATAACAGGAGATGACAGAAATGAGAGCATGGCGGGTGAATTAATGATTGACTAAAACTATCTAAGCTCTATATTGGTTGATAAAGCCATAACATAGTTAATTAAGAAATATACTGATCAGTTTAAATGAGGTCATCTCAAAAATTCCTAATATAGATTTGTTACTTAAAATTTTCAACAATAAAAATATCACTTGAACTATTACACCATTGTCCATATTTCACATTAGGTTTTTCCTCATCTCATTTTGAAAGTTAACATCATGACATACTGATTCAATTTTTATTTAGGGATGTTGAGAATATCTTTCATCTGTCTCATTTAGAAACCTAACTCTACAAATGACCATCCTCTTCCCTTCCTTCCCAAAGAAACCAGAGTCAAATAGGAAATCCTGACACAGCCTAGAAGGCACTAATTGCATTTCATGAAACAAAATGATACTGAAATTCTAAGAGCTAAGCAAATAGTCAAGTATGAGGACTGGGGATTTTGGAGAAGATAAAGAGGTGGAATCTCAATATGCAAGGCTACCACGCATTTCAATTGAGTTATGAATTGCCAGTGAACCCTAACAGAGGAGTTCTAAAATGTAGATGAAAGCCACTGCTGTCAAGGCATTTCCAACTCACAGCAACCCTATAGATCACAGTACAACTGTCCCATAGAGTTCACCATAAGCATTTGGTGGATTTGAACTGCTAGTCTTTTAGGTTAGCAGATGTAGCACTTAACCACTATGCCTAGAGGGTCTCCCTTAGAGCTGAAAAATTCCACTATCTACATTTGACTTGTATCCGAAGAAGTAACCTATTAAAGAGTCAGTATGAAAAGAAGTTATAGGAAAGACTCAGTCTTACAGTTCTACTTTTTTTGAAAGTGCTTCCTAGACTCCAAACGCTCAGTTTCCTCATGTGTTACATGAGGTGGTAATAACAACCTGGATTGTAGAATTTTAAGTTCAGTCAAGTCAGTGCATATAAAAGAGCTGCTAGACAATTGCCATTTGTGGGTGTGTTACACTGTTGCTATTATTTTTAATAGCAGCCTCTCATCTTGTAATCAGAATGTATCTGTTTCAAAGCCAGGCATTTATTAACAATCTCTTATTATGTTTTAATAGTTATAAATTTCACTTCAGAACATAGCAGTGCGGAGAGAGAGAGAGAGAGAGCCACGTAAGGCCATAGCCATGACCGGTTGATAGAATGAATCTTTTAGCATTCAAAGGCCTGAGGACAAACTGAAGATCCAGGCTTTTAAAGGGGATGGAAGCCTGAGAGTTCAAAAGTAAGTAAACTATGCATCTAGAATATTTTTATTTCACTTGGAAGAAACCAAACTTTTGCAGTTCGGATGACACTGGGCATGAGGGGGCTTAACCATGATACCCAAAGTAATATATTTCTAGGGGATGTTGGATGATTTGACACACAAAGTGTCCTGGTGATTAACTAAGAGTAAATCCACATTTAGCAGGATTTGTACAAAGCTATCAACTCTTCGACCAAGTGTCTTAATCCGCCCCAAGTCCCAGGTAACTAAAGTGAGGGCAAATATAATTCAAAAACAGCAGTCTCTAGAGAAGCTACATGCTATTTGTAAGCAACATCAGATTTTTACCAAATAAGCTCACCTTCAATAGAAAATAATCTAAAGAATCTCTATACTTAAAAGTGTAAGCTTTGAACAACTGCAGAAATAAATACCATATCTTTTTAATAAGAGCCATAATGTAATTCTTTTATAATCCATATGTTTTTGAGAGAAGAAATTGAAGTTGCCAGTGATTTCATCCTACTTGAATCAATAATCAATGTCCATGGAAGTAGCAGTCAAGAAGTCAAATGACAAAATGGGTAGATCAGCTGCAAATGACTTCCTTAGTATTTTCAAAAGCGAAGTCACTTCAATGATTCAGGTGTGCCTGACCTAAGCCATGGTACTTTCAATCATACGTATGCGAAAGTTAGATCAAGAGAAGGTAGAGAGAAACTGGAAGCTGTGGTGTTCATGAAGAATGGACTACCCAAGAACAAAAGACATACAACTAGAATGTTCCTTGCAAGTAAGAATGGCAGTCCCTAACTCACTACAGATGCATCATCAGGAAAAGATCAACTGCTAGAAAAATGAAGGAAACCCCACGAGACAGACACAATAGTCAGTCAAACACATCAACATTTAGGAAGGTGGCACAGAACTGTGCAACATTTTGTTTTGTTGTATTTAAAGTTGCCATGAGTCAGAGCTGACTCAGGGAAACTGACAACACAATGATACGATTAAATATCTCAACACAGTTTCTACAAAGGACAACTTTTACGGACACTCAGATTTTAAAGGTGACCATTCTACCTAGAGAAGGTCCAGGAAGTGATTAGAAGAACCTTCTGTGTGTCTTATAAATTTTGTAGCCAATCTTGTATGTTCAATAAATCCTATTGAAAGAGAATTACAGAGTACAGTTTCTGCCATTCTCTAGCTGTGGTTTCATTGATTTCATGAAGTCCAGCTTTACAAGACTGTCTCAGTGGTGACATACATACATATTTGGACTGATATTATAATCAAAGTGTTTGTACCCAGAAACAGTGAAGTGAAGTGTATACCAGTTATTATAGAATGATACCTATTTTAGGTCATCAAATCCAGTCTACAGACTGAATTCAGCTTAGGTGAGCAATGTACCAGTAGACACTTTACAGCACTGGCCAAGGACTTACCTTGAAATAGGTGACCACACGATTTGCGTTCTGAATGATCTGGAAAATCTTCCTCCTTGCCTTTCCTCAGAACACACTCCAGCAGAGGCTTAAGGCAGGTTCAAGCCTGTGATCCCTGCTGTGCTTTGCTGAATGAATGAAGGGCTCACGAGGTCTTATTTGCAAGGAAGACAGAAGGAACCCAACAAATCAATGGCTGCCAGGATCACCTTTCCATGTGTGGTCGTTGCACGAGCTAGAGGTTCCATGTCATTTACTCTTGTTATGTTTTCCAGCAGCTAAGATTTTACCCAAAGCAACTCAACACCCAAACAACCCATTGATACTAAGCTGATTCTGACTTAAAGCGACTTTTCTGCTAGAAAAGTCAGAGCAGAACTGTCTGGTAGGGTTTCCAAGGAATGGTTGGTGGATTTGAACTCCTGAGCTTTTGGTTGGCAGTCTAAGCCTTAAGCACTACACCCCCAGGACTCCAAACTAAATAAATCAGGACTCAAAGATAACGATTTTGAGAGAAATGGTACGAAATGTGTCCTCTGAAGACAACTCACTAGGAAAACATGTCTTTTGTTTTTGTTTTTCTGCAAAGTTCTATTTTATAGGAGAAGCCCTGGTAGCACCCCCAAAATCAGATTGTGGTAAATTAAGTCACTGAGATGTATATGTTTTGAAGGGCAGAGAAATATGCTCTGGAAAAAAGATTTACAAACAAAAAAGGAGACCCAGCATATTTTAAAAACAGAGCAGTACCTTATTACCCATATTTGGAAACATCTCCAGAGATTTAAAATAAAGTTATTTGTCTAAACAAGTTCTTCTCCTGCTCAAGCAACTTTGTCACCCCTAAGAAAACTGTCAAGTTATTGTTTTAGAAAAAAGGCTAAGAGTTTTTCAGAGAGGGATCAGTGATAACAGATGGGTTTTACTCAATAATGTAAATGTAGAAGAATCAGCAACACAATTGATAGATCAAATCCTCCTCTTTCATATCCCAGGACAAAATCTAGACTTCAATAGATGCCAGTTTAGGAGTTACAGAGAAAAGCAGTAGACGAGGTGCATCCTAGTTGGTACTGAATCTTACCTAAAGTGCTGGTGGAGGTAGGCAAGAAATATGAAGTAGAGTTGGAAGGATCCTTGCCCTGTAAAGTTCCTCTTAGCAGACAGACCTTGAGTGTTACTGAATGCCCCCATCACTAGATAGGCTTCTCAGTAGAAGGACTGGACCACACGTTAGCATTGCTCCGAATACGTGTAATAAAACAACAATCCAAGAAACTGCAAACCATCAGAAAAGAATCTCTTCATCGAAAAGATACTAATTGCTAATGTATTTCTCAGATAAATACTTAAAGCTATCAAGAAGTTAAAAAACAATAACTGACATCGAGTCAATTCCAACTCATAGCAACCCTATAAGGCAGAGTAGTACTGCCCCAGAGAGTTTCCAAGGAGCACCTGGTAGATTTGAACTGCCAACCTTTTGGTTAGCAGCCATAGCACAAAACCGTTATGCCACTAGGGTTTCCAGTAAGAAGTTAGGACCCTTTGAAAAACTGTTTCATTTAACAAACAACTGCTTCAAGTCAACTCCAACACCATGTATGTCAGAGAACTGTGCTCCATAGTGTTTCCAGTGGTTGATTTTTCAGAAGTAGATTGCCTGGTCTTTCTTACACGATACCTCAGGATAAACCTGAACCCCCAACCTTTTGGTTAGTGGCAGAATATGTTAATTATTTACACCAACCAAGGTCTCTTTCCATTTTAGGTACTACTGACCCTGCTTTGAAACTCCAAGTGATTTTTAGCACTTTATACAACCTCTTATCTTGCATACTTCTCTTCTCCACTTTTAGTTGCTTTTCTTTGCAAGGCACAGTTGGTTTCAATAAAGGTTTATTGCCTGGAAAAACTTATGGGAAGGTTCTATGTTATCTTATGGGGTCACAATGAGACAGAATCAACTCAACAACAATGGATTTTTTGGTGGCCTAGTGGTTACTTAAAGCTGTCAGCTGCCAATGGAAAGGTCAGTGGGTAGAATCCATCAACTGCTCTGCAGCAAAAAAATGAGGCAGTTTGTATCCCTATAGATTTATATAGCCCTGAAAGACCTTTGGGGCAGTTCTATCTGTTCTACAGGGTCGCTATGAGTTGATATTGACTCCACAGCAATGGGTTTGGCTTTGGTGGTTTTGTTCTTTTTCCTGGATTACAGTTTACAACTTTCATAATCATTTATACAGCTGTTGTTCTCTTGACTGACTGGTGTTAGTTTTATATTTTAATAAATTCAGTGTTTATCATCACTTTTCACCACATCCTGTCTATTCCAAATTTCTTCATTTTGATTCATTTTGTTTTCAATGATTTTACTACCAATTACTTTTTCTTTTTAAGGACAAATGGATGCTATGTCTGCTGCATTTGTTCATGTTTGAGAAAGTCTGGCTCTATATCTGAACAACATCTGGTTGATAAGATTCTTTCCCTTGACAGATATGCATTCATCATCTTAACATTGATCACTGTATAATGATCTTGATAAGCAGGATGCTTTATCAAACAAATTTTCTATGTATTATATTGCTGAATACTTTGTGTTTTCCATTTTCTGCACTCTCAGCTTCAGAAACAGAGAGAAGCCTTGGGTTGAATTGTCTTAGACTGGTTTCCACATCTATCATCAAAGCTTTTAACTGCTTTAGTCTCTTTATTGTTTTTTTTCTCCCCTCAATTTCCTGGAAATATCTCATGCTCTTCCTAAAAGTGCTAGTTTAATTTCTGTTTCATGTCCTTTTAACAATCTGTTTTAACTTGCAATTTCCTAAAAATAAAAACCCAAACCCAACCCAGTGCTGTTGAGTTGAGGCCAACTCATAGTGACTCTACAGGACAGAGCAGCTCTGCGCTGTAGAGTTTCCAAGGAGCGCTTGACAGATTTAAACTGCCAACCTTTAGGTTAGCAGCTATAGCACTTACCCACTACACTACCAGAGTTTCCCTAAAAGCAACAGAAAGGATTAAATTGGTAAGAGCTGATGTACCATGCTCAAGAATGAACCTAGTCAGTTAAATACAATATAAATGAGTGTCATTACTTAAGGATAATTTCTAATAAAACATTCACTTGAAGTGAATACACTTAAAATAGAGACTTGACTGAAAGTAAAAATTATGAAAATAAATTTATTTTACATTGATGTGAAGCTGACTCTGACTCATAGCAACCCTATAGGACAGAGTAGAACTTCCCCATAGGGTTGGTAGATTCAAACTGCTGATCTTTCGGTTAGCAGCCAAAGGTTAGGGCTCTTGACCACTGAGCCACCAGGGCTCTAGCTTATATTCAGTTGGCTAAAAGTGCTAACAAATCAGTCTTGGAAGCCAGAAATCTCCTTTGAAGTAAATATGGTAAGACCTCATCTCATGTACTTTGCACACGTGATCAGGCAAAGTCAGTCCCTGGAGAAGGACATCAGCTTGGTGAGTCAAGGGTCAGTGAAGAAGTCTCCACAAGATGGACTGACACAGCGGCTGCCACAACGGGCTCAAAGGTAGCAATGATTCTGAGGATGGCTTAAGACCAGGCAGTGTTTGGGTCTGTTTAATGTAGGGTAGCTATGAGTCCAAACCAACTAGAGGAACGTCACAACAATAGCATGTTTAGATTATAATCCGCTAATTCTTGAAACAAAGAAAGGATTACATTTTGGCAGTTAGGGTGATCATTTTTGGACCAAATTGCATCATTTTATGTTACAACGTTCTTCCCTGGGAGTTCTGATGCGGCAGTGGTTAAAACACTTGGCTGGAAACTGAAAAGTCTGCATTTCTAACCCACTCACCATGGGGAATCCTGCAGTGTTTAAGGGCTATGTCTGCTAAACAAAAGGTCAGCATTTGAATCTGCCAGGTACTCCTGGGAAACTCTATGGAGCAGTTCTATGCATCCGTAGGGTCACAATGAGTTGGAATTGACTCAAAGGCAGTGGGTTTAGTGCTATCAAGAGAAAAATGTAATGGTATGCTTTGGTAAAGATTTACAGCCTGGGAAACTATGGGGGCAGTTCTACTATGTTCTATTGGGTCCCTACACATCAGAATCAACTTGATGGCAATGAGTTTGGTTTGGGATATTCTGCCTTTCATAGTTGGTTTTAGAAGAATGATCTTAAGGACAGTCATTTATATAAAAACATTATATATAAAATATTGTCAACTTTGCTTAGGGTCTCTCTTCACCCTTTGATAGTTAGGCCATTATCTTCAAACACACTAGTATGTTACCCTCTTTGTTGATTTTCTATCCCTTAAATGTTAACTGATCTAAAAGTGATTGATGCTCAAACATTGCAATTCAAAATCTCCTTTCTAGCCGTCCCACATTTCACTCAAACCAGGGCTTGCCTCTCAGTGCTCTTGTCATCTCCCATCGCCTTCCCTCACACCCTCTGTTCTATGTGGGGTGCCATCCCTGGAGTACAGCGAATCACTTATGGCCCTTCTAGCCACTCTTTGTAATTCCCACCAAATGAATGCGTGAGGACTATGCAAATGATGTGCTTATGGCCCACCAAGGTATGTGACACCCTTGTAGGGGTGGGACCTTGCAAACAAGTTATATGCAAGTCTAATGAGGGGATTGGTCAGTTTTGTCATTCAGCTAGGCTTAAAGAGCCCCAGAGCAGAGGGTGAGAATGAAGAGCTAGGTGTGTGCTCACTGGACCCAAGATCCATGTCCCAGACCTCCTAGACCTGGGAGACAGTGACAGAGCTATAACTCCAGAAACAACGAGAGACAGAAAGAAGTGACAACAGGCAAATGATTACAGCAGAAGAAGTCATACCAGGAGCTGGTGTGGTGGGCTTCCTGGCCCACAGAGCAAAGCCATTATGCTAGGTATGGCAACCCATGGAGTGAGAGAGGTGAGCATCTTGGGCAGGGCAGGAGGTGTGCCAGCAAAACAGGGTACCTCCAGGCAGTTGGCAGTGGAGCTAGGCTCACTGGCCTGTGAAGCAAGACAGCTGAGCGCCTTTGGGCTTACTGGCAGGATGGGCTGCCCCGGGGTAATTATTGGCAGAACTAAAAAGCTTTGTAGGACTTGTCCAAGCAGGGCAGAGGCCAAGGGGCCAGAGAGAGGTGTGCCCACTAGCATGGCTGAGAACAGGCTGTTCCAAATCAAAGAATTGTATTCTAAGCATTCCTAAACTTCACTTGTAACCTGTTAGTTTCTTACTAAACCCCATAATCGTGCATACTGTCTGTGAGTTTTGTGTGTGGCCATTGTGACAAACTATCACACCCAGGAAAGAAATAGAGAGTGCCATGTAAGGGGTAGCTGGTGTCAGAATTGCTAAAAAGCTTGGAGCATGGAGACATGTCTCATTTTAACCCCAGAAGAATCAGCCTTGGGCTGTTGATTTTCTTTCTCCGTTGTGAAGTTAGAAGTCAGATGCCTCCCCTACTGGGGCCATTTTTACAAGTGTCCAGAAGGGAGACTTGCTGCGGCAGTTTCAGCCTCACTGAAACACGGGAATTTGCAAGAGAAAAAAAAACAAAGTGGCTTGGGAAGTGAAACTTCTGATTCTTACCTAGTTGGTTACTTTAGTTGTTGTAACCTATAATGTCTGAAAGGAAAGTGAGAGTTATTTTGCATAGCTGAAGGGAGGAAAAACAACTGCATCTGGAGTGGCCTGAGGCAAAGGGCTGGATAATTAACCAACAGCACTGTTGGGGGGCCACGGTCTGGTCATCCCACCCAGCCAGAGGCCTAAGGCCATGTGAGTATGAAGGTGAAGACAGTGAAGGGGTGGAGAAGATGATTTTTTTTTCTTTTAATGGTTATATGTTTATTTGAATGTACTGTGGATATTTTGGAAACCCTGGTAGTGTCGTGGTTTAGTGCTACATCTATAAACCATAGGTCGGCAGTTTGAACCCTCCAGTTGCTCCCTGGAAACTCTATGAAGCAGTTCTACTCTGTTCTATAGGGTTACTATGAGCCAGAATCAATGGCAGTGGTTTTTGGGGGAGGTGGGGGTGGTAGTTACTACAGACATTGGATGCTTCTCCTATTTAATGTTGTCAAACAGACCTAAATATATGTTGTTGTTGTTAGGTAGCTGTCGAGTCAGTATTGACTCATGGCAACCCTATGAACAACAGAACGAAGCATTGCCCGGTCTTGCACCGTGTCCACAATCGTTTTCATGTTTAAGCCCATTGTTGTGGCCACTGTGCCAATTCATCTCATTGAAAGCCTTGGTCTTTTTTGCTGACTCTCCACTCTTCCAAGCAGGATGTCCTTCTCCAAGGACTGATCCCTCCTGACAACATGTCCAAAGTATGTAAGATACAGTCTTGTCATCTTTGCTTCCAAGGAGCACTCTGGTTGTATTTCTTCCAGAACAGAGGTCCATGGTACATTCTTCTCTAATACTACAACTCAAAGGCATTAATTCTTCTGTTTTCTTTGTTCATTATCCAGCTTTTGCATATATATAATGTGATTGACAGTACCATGGCTTGGGTCAAGCACACCTTAGTCTTCAAGGTGACATCTTTACTTTTCAACACTTTAAAGAGGTCCTTTGCAGCAGATTTTCCCAGTGTGATCCATCTTTTGATTTCTTGACTGCTGTTTCCATTGGCATTGATTGTAGACCCTAGTAAAATGAAATCCTTGACAACCTCAATCCTTTCTCCATGTATGATGATGTTGCTTACTGGTCCATTTGAGAATTTTTGATTTCTTGTTGTTGAGATACAATCCATACTGAAGGCTGTGGTACTTCATCTTCATCAGTAAAAGCGTGTGAGAGAAATGAATATTGGGTTTTATAGATTATAGAGAGCAAGCAATTCTACCTTGAGTCAATATTTGATTGGATATGCTAAAGTGGAAACTAGGATTGGACCAAAAGAAGTACAAACTGTTCATTTCAAAGCAATAAAAAAACCAACCCACTGCTGATTTCAACTCATAGAAAACCTATAAGACAGAGTGAAACTGCTCCATAGAATTTTCAAGGAGAATCTGGCAGATTGAACCACCCACCTTCATGGTTAGCAGACATATCACTTAAGCACTATGCTGCCAAGTTTCCCTTCAATGCAAGCAGCCCTGTATATACCAGGGCCCCACTCTATCCCTTCAGAGTCATGAAATGTGCATGAGAAAAGACATATAGACCCACCTAGGGGGACTTAGAGAACAGGAGACTTCCATTTGAAGGAAGGACTTCCAGAAAAAAAAAAAAAAGTAATAATAAATTGACCATTCTGCTATCTGGATTTCAACCAAGCAAGTGGCTTGTGTTCGGGTACACTGAAAGCTGGAAAATTCAGTGCCCATAAGAATAAGCCCCTTCCAGGACTGGACATTAGTGGGAGCCAGCATTTAGACTGTCTCCTATGTTTACCTGAGGTGACCAAGCAGGGGCACAAAATGAGTGGGGAAGTGCAGCAATGAAGAGACAAGCTGAGTTTGGACACACTTCATTGTCACCTGTGACACAGCCGTTAGAGGCTAGGGATGAGAGAAAGAGAGACAGAGCTGGATGGTCTGAAGTGCCAGGAGTTGTGTGGACTCCTGAGCCTCTGGGTGGTGCCTATTGATCTAGCCCACAGGGAACAGAGATGAGACAGAGAGAGAGAAGGAGCAACGTGGTCCGAAGCATCTGAAAGTACATGAACTCTCAAGCCTATGGCTGGTACCAATGACCTAGCACACAAGAGCTAGAAATGAGCTGACCAGAACTCAGCCAGATGAGGAGACAGATGTTCGACACTGTGAGCTTGTGTAGATCGCTGCAACTGGACGGCTTTCTCTGGACGGGCTTTTGCTTATGGATGTAAATGCTCAGAATTCTAGCTAGAAGATTTCTCAGATAAAGGAACATGCTTATCTCTACTGGTAAACTGGATAGGGACAGGCAACTTAATCACTGGCCATCTGATATACAGGGAGATAAAGCCACAAAGCAACTTGCTTACTCACTTTCAAGAGCGTGCTTACATTAAAAGAAAGAGACAAGGAGGGGTCCCTACTGAATTGATCCCTCTTTCTGGTGGGTCTAAGGAAAACAGGGTAGGAGAAGGTACTGATGGCATTGTATGCTCAGCTGTGAGCAATGCCTGTGAACAGCGTTAACTGTGATTATAAAAACTATCATGTAGAAGCAGTAACCGAAAGAGTGAACTCAGGGGAAGCCAGTGCTGCACGAGAGTAGTGGCCGATCTGAAAGTCCCTTATAGATTTTGCTATACTGGTACTTCATCAGGCTCAGAACAAGGGAATAGTCTCTCAGCTAAATTTCATCAGAAGCCAGGAAGGGTAAAGCCAGGACAACTTTTGGAGAGCGTGACCAGATCAGGACACCTGCAGCTAACCTGAACGGCAGTAACAGAGTAACATCACCCTGAGGACCTTTTGACTTACTGAAGGACTAACTGTTTATAACTGTAGGGACAGGTAAATGACTGAGAGAGGAAAGTCAATTTTTCACGTGTATGAGGACCAATGTCTGGAAGACCACGAAATATCCTGTGGTGCAGTCACTTGCTCTATGTGATGCTGCTAGCCGTAGTCTTTGTAACTCCCACCAAATGACTAGCTGAGGACTACGTGAAATAGGTGTGTTGTAGATTGAATTGTGTTCTCCAGATAATCTGGAATTCCTGCCTCTATGATGTTAAAGAGGATAGATGGGCAGCAGTTGTGTTGGTGGGGTAGAACTTTATGTGTGGGATTATATACATCATGGCTTGGGCAGACTCTTGAAATATAAGAGAAAGGGAGGCAAGCTGAGATTTGGGAACCTAATACCATCAAGAAAACAGCACCAGGAGTAAAGCACTTCCTTCATACCTGAGGTTCCTGATCCAAGATGTGCTCCCTGGCCAAAGGCTGATACAACACAAGAACCTTCTTCCAGAAGTGACAAAGAAGGAAAGCCTTCCCCTAATGTGGACACCCTGAAATTGGACTTGTAGCCTACTGGACTGTGTAAGAATAAGCTTGTCTTTGTTAAAGCCATCCACTTGGTGGTGTTTCTGGTAAATCAGCACTAGCTGACTAAAACAAGGTGCTTGTGGCCCTTCAAAGAGATTAGTTAGCTTGCCAATAATATAAATAAGGTACATTACCTTGTAGGGATGGGGCCACAAACATAAGGTGTATGGAACCCGAGCGAGGAGACTGGTCACTTTTGCCATCTGCTAGGATTAAAAGGTCAGCCAATCCCAGAGCATAGCGGGGATCACTTGCCACCAAGAAACAAGAAAAAGGAGTACAGTGCATCCACTGGACACACGAATCCCTGGGTTGAGACTTCCTAGACCCAAGACATAGAGATAAACACAGGAGATGGCAAGAAGCGGCAGCAGAGAAACAGCAGCAGTAGAGGCAGCCAAACCAGGAGACTGCCAGGAGAAGGCACAACAGGCTTCCTAGTGCCTGCAGCAAGGTCATGAAAGTGAATGTGCCAGCCCGCAGAGTGAGACAACTGAGTGACTTCCAGCAGGAGGCTTCCTGGCAGAGGAGGGTGCCTCTGGGCACTTATCAGCAAAGCCGCAGGAGCCTGGTACATTTGCTGGAGCAGGACAGAGTCCAAAGTGCCAAAGAGAGGAAAGCCTACTGACACAGCTGAAGAAGAGAACTAATCAGAGAACTGTATCCTGAACTTTCCTGAACCTGACCTGCACCCTATTACTTTCCTAAATAAACCCCATAATTGCATCACCTGTGAGTTCCTTGTCGGTGGGTTTGGTTTGGTTTGGTGAGCTCCTTTGTAGCCATTGCAACAAATAATTGTACCCAGCAGAGACATGAAGAGAGCAGTCGCAGGAACAGAAAGCATTAAAACTGGTGAAAAGTATTGGAAAGTTTGCAGAATGGAGATGTGTCTGACCTCTGCTGCATAGGAGTCAGCCTTGTCTGCTATCTTGATTCTCTCCCCTGTGAAGTAAGAAGAGGTCAGGCGCCTCCCCTACTGTGTCATTTTTATAATCCCCCATCCCTAAATATCCAAATCCTACCCATTCTTCAAAACACAAGTTAATCATCTCTCCCATGATGTCTCCCCTACTGCCAGCAGAAATAATCATGACCTCTCTGAGCTCCTCGGATCCTTGTCTGTGGCCTTCCTGTAACCCCTCACAATGTATTTTTAACCATTTCTCTAAGTCCTCTCTCTCCAAAAGAGCACCATCTCCAACTGCCCCCTCTTCTATAGTGCTTTATAGGCTGGACACATTTCAATTGCTCAAAAAATATTTGTTGAGTGAATGGATCAGTGACAAGTTACATGTATCAAAGAAAATTTTATGTGAAATAGTCACGCTTGATTAACGAGTAAAAAAAATTAGATTAGTTATCTTCATTAGACTAGTTTCTCTGCCTTTCATTTTACTTTGTATGTTTAAACAAAGCGCCCTAGATGTATTCCCTAGCTTAAAACATGAAACAAAAACACATTTTGTCTAAAAAGGAGTCATTGTGTGCAGTAAAAGCCTTAAAATTGAAAGTGGAATTTCCATAATTCAAGAATGGGAAAAGGTGTCTTAACTCCAGGGTACAGTTGTTTTGAAGAGTGACTGAAGGACAGTTGCTGGGGTAACACCTGGTTCCCTGTCTTCCCAGTAAGGACACTGTTTAACGGTCTAAGGCAACAGTACCTTCTTGTACCTAGGACCTCTTGACTTCCCACAGCCTCACTTAGGTACATGGACAAAGACTTAAAAGAGATTAGCATCTTACTTTGAGAGGCACCTTGCTACCAGATGACAAATTAGTCAACGAATCATTTATCAGGACCCAACACCACAACCTCTACTACCTGACAAGAGGAGAAAGCAGAAAAAGGATTTCCCCCACGAGAATTTTTGTTTGATATACTACTTTGACCTGCACCTAACAGTCCAAATCACGAAACTAAGAATCTTTTATGGCAACAGAGAAATTCATAGTTTATCATACTTTGTTGGCTGGAAAGGAAGAAAAGCCTTGGCCAGGTTCCTGGGGGAAAGATCGCCTGTCATATTTGCTGAGATTTATTTATGAAGGAGCGCTCAGGATGATACTTTTGTGCAACATACTCTCCTCCTGCTCAGGGGCACCCTTAGTGCAAAGTGAATTGGATAAAAGGAGAAGAGGAGGACACTCACTCGACTGCCATCACTTGAATCTCCTGATTATTTAAACTTCTGCAAAATAATGATTGCATATTGGAAGGTAATACATCTGTTCCTCTCCCTCCCCACCCCCATGTGGTTTTCTAATCCCGAGGTAATTACGTTTTGACAAAAATTTATTGGGACATCTGTTTTTTCCCTTAGATCTGCAGGTCACTGCTAGACGCTAACGGCAGCCCAGCCGAGAGCAGCACAGAGGAGCCCGGCACAGTGGCTGCTGGGATGCTGGCATGTGCACTGGGCCGCGAGTTTAAGGTGGAGAGAGAGAGAGGGCAGCCTCCTGGTGCCTCCAGCCCACACTTGTCACGTGCCGCCTTGCAGATGCTCAGCTGGAGCTTCTGGCCTAGGAGAGTGAAGGGAGAGATGACATGGCAGAGGAGAGGAAGGAGGAGGGCTGGCTGGAAACAAGCTGGCAGAGGGCATCAAGATTCATGCATTTTCTAGGTTGGCATCCAATATAAAAATAATTCATGGGGGGAAGAGGACGGGCCTCCAGTGCACAGGCCATATGTTTGAAACCGCTGCCCATAATGGCTGGCTGTGGTTACCAGCGTCTGGTGCCACCAACTAGATTAAATTATGGTACCCTACAGAGGCGCAGAGATCAGAAAGATTTCTAGAACTTACAGGATTTGGTAAAACATGGAAAAACCTAGAAACTTTACACAAACATGAAAATGCTCTTTCAATTTTGTAACACATCAACTTCAATCTACTCTTTTTGTTGGATAACCCATTAAGACTTGCAAACTTCTATTTTTCACAAATTCCAGCCCTGGTAGGAAACGCCTGTATCAGAATTCCACAGGGGACACATTTTTTTGCTGTGTTTTTCCACCTCTGAGCCCTCATAAGGAAGTTTGTTTTCCTGAGGTGTCCAACCCAATATCTTGACCAAATGTTTGAAAGAGTGTTTGAGTGTCTTGCTTCTGTGCCAAATGAAACTTTGCAATATTATGAAATGTTTCTTCCATCAAGAACTTAATTAGGATTTTCATTAACTAAATAAGGTTTCATTTCCTTTCCTCTGGTTTGTTGATTAAAAAAAACCCATAGCCAAGATGCTTCATTTACAAACAGACACTGAGCAACACTCAACCACTTTTTCTTCCTTGAATGATTAAATATAAATATCCACCTTGTTGAACTAAAGCTTAAGAAAATGAAATGCCTCTTGGTCTAATACAGTGCCTTCTTGATGAATAGGTAAAAGGCATACTATGTCCTGAATTTCTTTATAAGATATTCAATAGGAACAAATTTCCAATGTACAGATGGAAGGAGGAAGACAGAAAGGGAAGGGACTGAATGGTTACTAAGAAATGCCCTTGCTCCCCAATCCTCATGGAATCCAGCTTTCTGGAGCCATTAAAGCTGAATGAAACTCCAAAAGCATGGCTCTGAGATAATGTTTAACCCTAGAATTTAAAAGCAAAAATATTCCCAGAAATCCTTTTTAAACCAATAACAGTCTAGCTCAGCTATTAAAAACTACCTGTTGCAAGCACTGCTTAAGTGCTGTGGCTGCTAATCAAAAGATTAACAGTTCAAATCCACCATGCTCTTTGGAAACTCTATAGGGCAGTTCTACCCTGTCCTGTAGGGTTGCTATGAACTGAGTCAACTTGACAGCAGTGAGGGTTTTTTATGGGGTGGAGGTTGTGAGCTCTTTTAAAGAACTACCTACACGGGATCGAATTGATGACAGTAATTTTAAAGGTTAGATGGAAAGCTTGAGGCAAAGTAAGTTTACATCAATAGGGGGCAGACAAATCAGAAAAGAAGGGTGAGCATGGCTGCACAATTCGAAGGATGTAATTAATGTATTATACACAGAGACTGTTGGTGTATGTTATGCTGTGTATGTTTTCAGCAGTATTAATAAATGGAAAGAGAGAGATTTTTTTACAAGAAAAATAAATAAGAAGTACCCTTGTTCCTAAGCTGGCATGGAATTTTCACCTCTGAACCTCTCTGCCAGACTCCATTATTTTGGCCACTAAAGTGTCTAATGACAAATGATTAATTAATTCAATAGCATTCCAGTGTTCCATGAAATAATAAGTAGTCCATGAGGGGAAAAAGTTATTCTCAAAAATGAGTTTGGGAAATCTAAGTCAAGGAAACAAATAGGACTCTGTAACACTTCATTTCTCTATTGTGTGCATACATAAATATGAATTATGAAACTCAAAGACAATAGAAGTTCACCAGATAGTGCCCACTTTTTTTTTTTTTTTTTTTTTGGTTTGTTTTAGTTGTGATCTAGAAGGTTTACAGAGTAAGTTAGTTTCCCTTTTGTCTGATTCATCTAGTGCTGCTATAACAGATATACTACACGTGGATAGCTTTAACAAAGAAAAGTATATTCTCTCATAGTCCAGTAGGCTAGAAGTCTGAATCCAGGATGCTGGCTCCAGGGGAAGGCTTTCTTCCTCTGTCAGCTCTAGAGGAAAGTTCTTGCAATGACTCACTTGTTATTTTATCTGGGAGCATCTCAGCACAGGAACCTTGGGTCTCAAGGATATGCTCTGCTTCTGGCATTGATTTCTTGGTAGTATGATGTTCCCATGTCTTCCACCTCACCTCTCTCTTTCATATCTCAAAGAGATTAGCTTAAGGCACTATCCAGTCTTGTGTATTTCATCAGTATAACTGTCATTAATCCATCTCATTTCATCATCATCATAAGATTTGAAACACATAAGGAAAATCTCACTAAATGACGAATGATAGATGATCACACAACACAGGGTATCATGGCTTGGCCAAACTGACAAGTGTTTTGAGGGGGACACTTTCAACCCATGACACCATTCAAAGGTTTATACACAAATACTTTTGCGACTTTGGTTGCAATCCAAGCAATGTCTCAGCACTCTCCCCATTACATCCCTGAGTTCCCCATTTCCATTGGTCGAGTTTTCCTGTCCCTTCCTGCCTTCTCCCACTTGCTTTTGGACACATGTTGCACTTTCGGTCTAATGTAGATGATTATTCTAAGGACAACTTTCTTCTTGAATGTTATTTTTTATTTATAGGTTTGTCTATTATTTGGAGCCCTGGAAATGTAGTGGGTAAGTGTTTGGCTGCTAACCAAATGGTCAGCAGTTTGAACCTATGAGCTATTCCTTGGAAACCTTATAGGGTGGCTCTACTCTGTCCTATAGGATCACAATAAGTTGGAAGTGAGTGGATGGTTGAAAGATGATCTCTGGGAATATTGTGAGTTCAAAATTTGAAGGGTGTTTAAAAGCTGTATTTTAGGGGTTCTTCTAGTCTCTATTGGATCAGTAAATATGCTTTTCTATAAATTTAATTTTTTTTTAATTGCCCAGGTTAATTGGGATCTCCTATTACCATCCTGGTGAGAGTGGTCCAGAGGGATAGACAGGCGCTAGCTAGTTATTCTGACAGCAGGCTGTTGGGAACTGCGGTTCCTGTGGTCCATTAGTCCTTTGGTCTAATGTTTCCTTGAGTCTTTCATTTTCTTCACTCTCCTTTTCTCTAGACAGGAGACTAACAGTTCCATCTTAGATGGCCAACCCAAACATCTTTGACTACCAAACTGCAATGTTTAAGAAACACTAGACTACCCTTCAATTTTACAGTTTGATGCAATATAAACATCCTAATTATATTTTAAGCAGCCCTGGTGGTAGAATGATTAAGCACTCAGCTGCTAACCAAACGGCTGGAACTTACCCAGCCACTCTGAGGGAGCAAGATCTGGTAATATGTTTCTGTGAAGATTACAGCCAGGGAAAAAGTAGGGGGCAGCTTCTATTCTGTTACAGTGGGTCACTGCAAGTTGGAATTAACTTGATGGCATCTAACAACAATAACTGTTTCATGGCACTTGACAGGGAGAAGAAATGCAAATATTTTTGGAGTCAGCAGTTTCAATCTTTTTCCTCTATCTAACATTTGTGCCAGAAAATCAACAATGAATCACAGAGTCAGTAGCAATTATGGCAGACAAGGTGCAGAGGGTGAGTGCATGTGCGAGTGCGTGTGTGTGAGTGCAGGTGTGTGAGTGAGGATGAACGTGTCCGGTGTTAGTGGCTGCAACCCTGAAAAACCAGTGATGTGCAGCCTCTGATCCAGGAGCTACAGAGGTCCTATGCAGTCCTTTCAAGTCCCAGCTTCTCCCCATAGACACCTATGTGTGGGGATGGGTTATAGGCCAGAGAAGGAGGCTCTAAGCATTTTTTTCTCTGTTTACCCTTTACGTAAGGCTTCATTTGAATGATTGCTTTTAACACTTCAAAATTAAACTTGATAATAACCACTATTTTGCTCATTATTTTATGACTATTACACCTGTCCCATTCTCATCAATTTTTCTATACTTTCTTTTTCTCAAAAACCCTGGTGACATAGTAGTTAAGTGCTACGTCTGCTAACCATAAGGTTGGCAGTTTGAATGCCCCAGGCACTCCTTGGAAACTCTTTGGAGCAGTTCTACACTACCCTATAGGGTTGCTGAGTTGGCATCTACTCAGTGAGGTTTTTTTTTTTTTTTTCTTTGACCATTTGTTGGGAGAGGAGGGGTTCTTTCTCTCATCCTAACTTTAACACTTACTATTCATTGCTTTCTTATATTGTTTTAGAATGGCATCCCTTACCTGTAGATATATACTAGAAGCCTATTTTCTGTTGTTTTTTTCCCCACCAAATATGCTGACATTAAATTCAATGTATTTAAAAAGAAGAAACTTCTTCAGTCCTAAATTTCAACTTCTTTGAGTTCCGTATTATAGAAATACTGGGAGAGAGACTGGGCTTAGGCTTATTGATTAAAAAGACAAATAGTTGTTACTGTGAGGCTCCAGACACCATAATATTCTTCATGCTATTTCTCAACACGGAATGCTGTTTGCTTTTAGCTCTTTCCATCAAAATCCCAACCACCCTTCAAGACATGATATAAACACCTTCCCCAGGTGCCAGGGGGAACCAAGCCCTCTCTCTTCAGTGCTCACATAGCACTTTTAACTACCCCCCTTGATTAATTTCATCCTCTACAAAACAAAAACAAAAATACTACCAGATTATAATGATAAACCCACTTGCATTGCAGTCTGTCACATGAGACTATGTATGTCCCTGTTTCGAAGACACAGAATGGTATCAGGAGCAGGGTGCATACTTAATCAGTGATTAGTTAATTTACTGTAATAGGACATAACTAAGGTGTCTTAGTTGTCTAGTATTGCTGCAACAGAAATACCAGTGGATGGCTTTAACAAAGAGAAATGTATACTCTTGTAGTCCAGTGGGCTAAAAGCCTAGATTAGGGTACCGGCTCTAGGAGAAGGCTTTCTTCCTCTGTTAACTCTGGAGGAAGGTCTTTGTCATTATTCTTTTTCTAGTCTGGGAATTTTTCAGCATGGAGAAGCCAGGTCCAAAGACATGCATCCCAGGTTCTTCTTCCTTGGTGGTAATGAGATGCCCTGTCACTCTATTTGCTTCTCTCTTTTGTAGCTCAAAAGAAATTGAATTAAAATACAACTAAATCTTGTAGACTGAGTCCTGACTTGTTAACATAACTGCCGCTTATCCTGTTTCTCTGACATCACAGAGGTAGGAGTTACAATGGATAGCAAAATCACATCAAAATGGAAAACAATTAAATGATACTAAGAACTATGGTCTAGCCAAAGTGACACATATTTGTGGGGGGGCGGGGACATTTCAATCCATGACACAGGGCATTTCAAACAGTCAGAAAAGCCCCCCAGCTGGAAATGACAGGAGTGTGGCTTATTGTCATCTTGTAGTCTGTGTAGAAACTATCAGAGCACTGGGCTGATAATTAAGAAAGTCAGGTTCTAGCCCAGCTCAGCCTTTAACTAGCTGTTTGACCTTAGGAAACTCTATTTGCCTCTCTGGGCCTTCATGGCCTCTTCCTTGTAAGGCAGGCATTGGACTGAGTGATATTAATGGCCCTTGGGCTCTGATACCATAGGATCTTCCTGTGATGGAAAAGCATGATTGCCCACTTCCCAGAAGGCAGGGTGCCCTGACCCTTAGATGCTACTGCTCCCTACAAAACACCAACAGCCCCGAGGGAACTCTTGGTGCCCAGGTCCTGTATTGACACAGCTAGAAATCTCTCACCCCCAGACGAAAATAATCTGACCCTCCCAAACCTATCTTCCCATCACCCATGTACTTACAGCCACTGTTTCAAATTTCCCCTCTTAGACGTCACAGGGGCATCTTCTGATCAGCATAATATGCAACCAGACCCACCAGACCGTTTGGAAGCGCTCAGATGCACTCATTAGAGCCTCTGGGGTCTGTGTGTGTGTGTGTGTGTGTGTGTGTGTGTGTGTGTGTGTGTGTGTGTGTGTGTGTGTGTGTGTGTGTGTGTGTGTGTGTGTGTGTGTGTGTGTGTGTGTGTGTGTGTGTGTGTGTGTGTGTGTGTGTGTGTGTGTGTGTGAGTGAGTGAGTACACACAAAGAACAGCAGCTGGGTGCAGGGCCTGAGGAGGGCAGGCAGGGGCTTCTGCCAAATGTTCCTTTTATTCACCTAGACGTTGACCTTGAAAAATCACCCTTCACCGGATGTGAAGAGGTGTGAATGCAACCTCTAGCTTCACTTGGGTCTTGTCATTTGCTGTGCTGTGATTGCCAGTTGTGCCAGGCAACCTCAGTTGGACCAGCAAAGAGTCAAGGAGATTGACCAAGTCCTCTGGGGAAGGCTGACATCAAAAGACCCCACAAGTCATTTCAGACGTGGGCTTCTCTCTCACCGCGTGTTTCCATCTCTGCACTCAAACTAACAAATCTAGTTACTGGTTCAGTGACATCATCTGTGCTGTTTAAGACCGCTCTCTGATTGTTGAATAAAAAAAGGTGCTCTCTGACAGGAGGGGTTAGAAGTTTCTCTGTTCCTTCCTTTCCTCCTTAAATTCTCAGGCTTGTGACCCAAACCAACTTACTGAAAACTTTCTCTGAATTTTCCACAAAAGATGGACAGGAATGGGGGCTCGGGGGAAGCAAGCGTTCTGCAATTTTTCTTGTGCTCAAACAATCAAATGCAGTCGATTGAACTTCATCAAATCACTGACGACAGGCGCTGATACAGAGGATGGAAAATATGTGAGGCCAGAGAACAGCCAAAATCCTACAGCTTCTATCAGGATTAAAGCCAGATGTTCCACTGGCTGTTCAAATTTGATAAAAACCCAACAACGATAAAGGCTGCTCCCTGGAATCGGTGGATTCCGGGTTCCATTTATCCAGATGCTGTTCAGGCGACATGATAGCATTTAAAGCAGCGTCAGGGACTGTGTGAAGGCGAAACTGGTCCCCCTTTGTCTGCAGGCTTCTAGAGGTTGTTGTGGCTTGAACAGACCTGCTTACTCTATGCTTGCTATGGCAACGTTTATCTGATATGAACAAAAGGCATTTTGATTCTTGAATTAATAACACTTGACTCAAGACTATGATTCAACGAGAAGTATTCAAACAGTTTAAGTGAAGGCAGTGTTTTCTTCTGAAGCCAATTAATACAGCAACAAACTTTTGACTGAAGTGTTCAAATGTGTTGCAAGTAAGTGTGACTGTGTTCTGTAAACCATCAAGCTCTCGATGCAGTGAGTGAAAGTAGAGGGGAAAATATAAATGTGTTTTTTGCTGGCATGGACCTCAAATCATAGCCCGGGCAATTTCACACTTTAAGGAGGACTCTCAAAGGTGGCTTTTGTGCAGTGTGACAATATGTCTGACGGCTGTGGCAAGGTGTGACAGGGCCTCGAACACAGAAAAGTTTGGAATTCACCTTCCAGCTTTCCTCTTGGCCCTCTTGATGACTGAGGGCTGGAGTGGGCTCACTCATTTTTCTACCTGCCCCTGAGCTGTGGCCCCCACAAGGGTCAGGTGACTTGACTTGACAGCAGATCATTTCTGGGGAACAGATGTAGCCCCAGGGGCTCAGGTAAATGGCTTTCCCTTCTTCCCCCCTACAGCTCCTAAACAGAGGGTTCCTTTTCTTTCCTCCATTGAAAAATTGCCAAGACCAATCCATACTGTACAGCCAACCCCAAAACAGGCCCTGGTGAACACAGTTCATTTAAACTTCTGCCTTCTTAAGTAACAAAACCCAGAAATAATGAGATCAAAGCCAAAAGACACAAACTTCTGCCATCTTTCTTGGGATAAAAGAAGTAAAACACCCCTTAAATGGGGGCAACTTAGACACTTAATAAAAATAGCTAATTAAGTGTTGGAGTAACTTAGCATTTTGCCTCCTGATCCCTGCAACCCCCGAGACCAGCCTGTGTCCTGCCCAACCTCACTCCTCCCTGCTGCGGTTCAGATCATCACATCATTCTTTTTCCATCCCCCTCATTACCTACTGGGGCTGGTGAGTACAGCAGGGACACAAAAGCGAGCAGGGAACAGTAAACCGGATTCTGGCTCTCGAGTTACTTCTGTGTGTTGTCACGGGGTTGCTGAGCAGAGGAGAACAAGCAGGTGTAAATGCTTAGAGGAAAATAAATCAGCAGAAAAGGAGTGGGCACCCGATGGAAGTTAAGGAGGCTGCCTCTTGGCTACCGCAGAGGACTAGGAGACTCTCGATGTGTGCGTGAGCCCTCCTTCCTTGGAACGGCCCTTTCCTCTCCTTGTTTCTGCTGTTACCAGGTCTGCTTTTCAATGGTCGGTGGTGTGAGTGAATTCCATGTTGCAACTCAACTGAACTGTCTGATTAATACTTTTAATCAGCAAGCATTTTTGAAATAGCCTATCATACACTAGGAGACCTTGGATGGTGCAGATGGTTAAGGCACTTGGTTGCTCACTGAAAGATCAAAGGTTCGAGTCCACCCAGTGACACCTCAGAAAAAAGGCCTGGTGATCTACTTCCAAAAAACCAGCCATTAAAAACCCTGTGGAGCACAGTTCTACTCTGACATGTGAGGACACCAGGAGTCTATGTCTACTCAATGGCAGCTTTTTGTTTTTTTTTTAACTCATGTGCTAAGTATTCAAAAAAGAAAAAGAAGAAGGAAAAGGATCAGTGTGCACCCTTCCAGGGATCGCCATCTAGTGAGGAAGCGGATATGCACTCAGTACGTCTGAGAGATGGAAGGCTGGCGTATATTGGGCCATGGAGCCATCTGAGAAGGTGATGCAGTGGCCTGGAATCCATTCCACATCTACCAGATGAAGATCTCTGAGGGTAAAGGACAAAGACATTGGCATTTTTATGAGCTGCTCCGTCCATGATGCATTCTAATGTGTAACCAAAATTGAAAGTTGTTTGTATCGAGGCAAGACCACTGGACTGAAAGGTAGAAGCCCCAAAGGCTCCTAAGACCTTATTTCCTTTGAATTCTGAGCTTCTAGGTATGACTCAGTTAATGGAAACGGTAATGACAAAACATGAGTTCAAATCCAGAACAAATTTTGTTGAGTTGGTACACAATGGAGGAAATAATATCACCTCTCATACGTATGTATAATCAAAATGAAATGCGAAAGAACTATCTTTGGGCCTTGTAGACAATGCCCAAACCAAATTCATGGCTGTCAAAGCAATTCCAACTCACAGTGACGCCATGAGTAGAGCTGTCCGGTGGAGTTTCAAAGGAGCTCCTGGTGGGTCTACTCTACCAGCCTTTTGGTTAGCAGCAGTAGCACTTAACCACTACGCCAGCAGGGCTTCCTTGTAGGTAACAGATGCTTTGAAATGATCCATTTTCACCAGCCTTGACTTCTTTCTACAGGATTCTCTGTGATAAATGCTACATAGATGCAATTTAAATTCTACTGTGGCTTGCCTTTAGCTTTTTCCTACAGGGCAGAAGAATCTTGAAAAGAGGAGCAGTCTTACTTCCCTTTAAAAAAAAAAAATCAAGCCATTAACACTGCACTGAATTTTTTTTTTTCTTCCAGGCATTTATTTTGATGAGAAAAGCACAGACGGGGGGGGGGGGCGGGAGGGGGCACCACTGGAAGCTGATACTGTACATACAGGAAGTCCTAGAAACCCGGGAGTAAGTGAGCCGGTCACATCATCTGCTCTAACCCTTGTGTCCTTTACAACAGAAACTTAGGGCCCAGAGAAGGCAAATAACGTGTCCAAGGTCACAGAGCCAGCTCGTGGTAGAGCAAGACTCTTGAAAATGGCAGTTTTTCAGGTTTCTGTCTGGAGCTCTGTATCCCATGTGGGTGCCCCTGGGATCAAGAAAGAGGTGGAAAGTAAGTGAAAAGAAACAGCCAAGGGGTCTTCCAGTCTTGGTACAACCAGAGAAAGTCTTCTTCTCATTGCTTTTTTACAGTTAAACACACCCACCGCCCCCCAAAACCAAACCCACCGCCACCAAATCAATTCCAACTCATAGTGACCCTATCAAGCAATGGAAATTCTCCACAGAGTTTCTGAGGCGCACCTGGCAGATTCGAACTGCTGACCTTTTGGTGAGCAGACATAGCACTTGACCACCATGCCACCAGGGTTTCCATTAAACATGGTCAGCATGATTCAGTTTGAAGAAAGGCTTTTACTTCTAAAGAGAATCTATACATCCTGCAGCTCCCGTGTTGTATTATTCATTCCCGTCCCACTACTGTTGCAACTACTAGCAAAAAAAGACGTTTGCTTAAAGAGTTCATCTTGCATATCTTCCCAATCCAATGGTCTTCTACTTTTAAGACAAGACTGAAAGCACCATGAAACTTTCACCAAACAAATGAATACAGTGAGAATCAAAGACCCCCAGGGTCGAGGATGATTAGTGCCTAAGAGATAGCGGAAACACGGAAAAGCCCAACACAAGTCTTTTCAAATGTTTCACAGAATTGAGTATGGTTAACTAGCTGTTCATTATTAAAAGTTTTCAGATCTGCTTACAGTTAGGTTTATTAAATTTCTATTTTTCTCTTATGACTTTCTAACTAAGAGTAAGTAAAACCTCTAGGTAGAATTAAAGGAACACGTGTCAGATACTTCTACTGTATTTTTGTGTCTAATGGCTGCTTTCTCTGTATGAGCAGATACCAATGTTGTTTAAAAAGGAAATGAACCCATGTGCCCAGCCTCCCTTGAAACTAGGAGTTGTCACGTGATGATGTTGTGACTGATGGGATATAGGTAGAAGTAGAAAAGGGGAGCTCCCCGAAGAAAACTATTAAAACAAGGCTGCGTCACCTGGTGTACTTCTTTTGTCCTTTGCTAATTCCCTTTATCCTTCCCGAACATGGATGTGAAGAATGGAGTTCCAGTAGTCATCGTGAAAGCATAAGAACATGAGTTACCCCCTAAGGATGGTGGAATGAAAAGCTAGAAAGGTCCTGAATCTTTGATAGCATCAGGAAGCTATTGTACCAGCGTGACTACCCTCCTCCTAATGTATTTCTCATGAGAGAAAAGAAATCCACAGTGTCCTCAAGTCACTGTTGTTTGTTGTGCAATTTAGTGTCTTACTGGCAACTAAACAGAATACATAGCTTAGATCATAGACGAGCCAAAGGACTGTAAATGCAACTAACGTTAAGAATATTTCCTATTTAACAGAAAGTATTACATGCCAGAAATCAGCTCAAGCAGGCTTGTTCAAGTGACATTTCCCAACATTTTGATGTTTTTCCAGATCTGAAAGTTTTGGAAAGTGCACACGAACAGTCAAGTCCACAGGCAATTATCCAAAGAGAACTGTTTTATGTTTGCCCAGCACTATACACTGAACAGCGGCTAATATGAGTTGTCAATAATTCTACATCCCTAAAAGTCAACTCAAAAGAAAGTTAAAATTCAAATCATTTTCCAGGAAGCTTATGGTATATGAAAAGGCCATTTAGGGCATGCCGCTAACTGTAAGATCATTTTCAAACTGGCCATATGATTGTAACATTAGATGACATCCATACCTACCACCTCTTCACTTAGCTTGTGTATCAGTTCTCTTGGGCATTACAGAATAAAAAGCATAAAACCACTGAGTCTCCATTAGGGCTTCCCAAAGCCATACTGAAGAGCAGGAAGTGAGCAGTGAACACATTTGTATATGTGTCAGGTATAGAAAAGAGCAAGCTTAAGCAGACTAGGTCGTTTGAAGTCCTTGAAGGTGACTAATGAACTAGGTGGGAAATGACACTGAAAGGGTTTCCTTCTGGCTTCACAGGAGGCAAGCAGCCAAACTTGGGAAATCCACTCAGCAAGGCACTAGGCAAAAAAATCAATGGAGGGTGCCAGGGGCATGCAAGCAGAGCTGTCAGCAGACCCTGTGGCAAGCTAGAGTGCTGAGACCATAGCCATCCAAAGGCTGGAGGCCTCCTAGGTCAGAGACTTTCAGTGTGTATCCATGTAGGGGAGATCTTATCCTGAGCCCTCATCACTGACGGTGGCTAGTGCTGGTGCTAGATATAAAAGAAGTGATTTACCTGACAGTGTTTCCACAGGGTCACTAAGAGTCAGAATCAACTTGATGGCACTGGGTTTGGTATGCCTAATTCCCATAGATAAGTCACACTCTATACCTACATAAGAAATACAGATACACAGCGTCTTAGTCACACTATCATAAGAGAAATATCACAAATGGATGGCTTTAACAAAGAGAAAATTCCCTTTCTCACAAGTTTAGGAGGCTAGAAGTTAAAATTCAGGGTGCTAGCTCTGGGGGAAGTCTTTCTCTCTGTGTTGGTTCTGGTGGAAAGTCCTTATCATTAAACTTCTTCTGGTCTAGGAGCTTCTCTGCACAGCAACTCCAGGTCCAGAGGATGAGCTCTTCCCCAGATGCTGCTTTCTTGTTGATATGAAATCTCCATGTCTCTGTGCTCAATTTATGCATCTCCAAAGAGATTCTCTTAAAATACAGCTTGAACTTGTAGACTGAGTCCTGCCTCATTAATGTCACAGAGATAGGATTTATAACTTGCAGAAAAATCATATCATATGAGGGCTGACAATTAAGTCTAGGGACTCAATTGCTGTAAGTGCTACATACTTCATTGCTGAGTATCACTACAGTTACCTTCCACCTTTGGAAGCTATGCAGCAATGCCAGTACCTAGTCCACCTTTCAAAGCAATTTTGGAATTCTTTATGGAATGGCCATTGTGCACAGTGGCACAGGGCAAGTTGGCAAACTTAATTGTATAGTTGTCTGTGAGGGAGTTTTCAGCCAGTAAACAACTAACTGTACTGGAACACCCTCTCTACTCCGCTAATCTGGTCCCCAGTGACTTTTTTCTTTACTTGAAGATCAAGTAAATACTGAAAGGAAGACACTTGGATGACATTCAGGACATCAAGGGTAATATGACAACAGCTCTGATGGCCATTCCAGAAAAAGAGTTCCAAAATGGCTTTGAAGGATGGCCTAGGCACTAGCATCGGTGCATAGCTTCCAAAGGGGAGTACCTTAAAGGTGACTGTAGTGATATTTAGCAGTGAGGCATGTAGCCCCTTTTCTAGGATGAGTTCATGAACTTCTTTGTCAGGCCTCATACTACAAACTGGTAGACAATCATGCAATAGCAAGGAAAAGGGCTTAGACCATTATTCTGATTTTTCAGGTGTTTGAATTGGTTGGCCCAAAGATGCTCTGGTATGATGTTCATTCCATCTTTAGCCAACAAAGGCATCTCCCCCTGTCTCAGTAGAAATGTGTCTGCTTGTGAGTTCTAATTCATAGCCCTACATTTTCCCCCTTGAACATAATACAACCACCAGTCATGTTGCTTTTCCACGTCATACAACTTCAATATTCGACAAAGGTGTCCCCTTTCTTCCAGACACCCTTGTACAGTGTCATGTAGTTTGCCTTGAGACTTACAGTGTCTATGGTAATTTTCCTATTAGTTCTTTAGAATAAATGTTTTTTTTTTTAAATGAACTTCTAAAAATATAGATTGTTCTAAAACTGTATCTCCTGGGGGAGATCTTTGCATTGGAAGTAAGAAATTCATGAACCATTGATGGTCAGACCTCTGGTCCTAAGTGCATGGGACTGTAAAGGCATTGCCTTTCACAAAGGACTGTTTAGATGACTGAGGTCTCAAGGAGGCAATACTCTTCTTTGAACGTGAGTGTTTATATCTGAGCTAATTGACTAGTTTAGAAAAATGGAAGAATCGCCCAGGAGGGTTTTCTCAATTTCGCCTGAGAAGAATGCACTCAATTTCCTCCCTTACATTACTGTGATGTTACTGCAGAAAAGAACTTTGGTATTGATCCTTTTTCCTTTTTTTTTTTTTTCATTTGTTTGTTTTTTAAATTTTAAGACTAAGAGTACACTGTGTGAATGTCTTGGTCATCTCGTGCTGCTCTACCAGAAATACCACAAACGGCCAGTTTCAGCAAAGAGAAGTTGATTGTCTGACAGTCTAGCAGTCTACAAGTCCAAATTCAGGTCACCAGCTCCAGGTGAAGGGTTTCTCTCTCTGTCATCTCTGGTGGAAAGTCCTTGTGATACATCAGTCTTTCCCAGGTCTAAGAGCATCTTAGTGCTGGAACCTCAGGTCCAATGGATGTGCTTTGCTCCTGGCACTGCCTTCTCAGTGGTAGAAGGTTCCCAACACTCTCCTTGCTTCCCTTTCTTTTTATCTCTTGTAGCAAAAAAGGTGGTACAAGCCATACCCCAGGGAAACTCCCTTTACATTGGATCAGGGACGTGACCTTAGTAAAGGTGTGACAGTCCCACACTCATCCTCTTTAAAATAACCCAATCTTTCCCTATTAACTACAGACAGAGATTAGCGTTTTCAAAGTAGGAAAATCACAAAGTGGAGAACCATACAACAGTGGGAACCGAGGCCCAGCTCAATTGCTAAATGAGTAAGATGATCAAACCATATTAACCTGTGACAGCCCTTGGCTTGGCTGTTGGAATGAGGAGGGTACACATTTTAAAACAAATAAACAAATGGTTTTAAAGCATGGAAGAACCTAGACAACAAGTATAATTGTCCTCAAACTTGAATAATCATTTGGGATCCATCTGGGGAAAAAGATACTACCAGAAACTTAGCAGCTTCTTTTTGCAGGAGACCTTGCAGAGGGCTGACGCTGAGTATAGAACAATGATTCTCAACTTTGGGTACAAATTCAATTCACCCCAAAAGCCTTTAAAAAGAGCCAGGCCTACATCCCATGAGATACTAACGTGCAGCCAAGGTTGAGAATCACTGGTCTGGAAAGAAAATGGTAGCTTGTGGCAGCTGGGGCCCATAGAGGACTTGGGAGCTCCTCAGAGAGGAGGCCACCAGCAGAGAGAAGGTAGTTCCCATCATTATCAAAGAGTGTAGAGCCGCTGAGCCTCTGTGAATTAAACCCTTGAGGCTGACCCAGCGACCACTTGGTGTTGACTTCCAACATTTTTCCTTCTGCTGTTTCTCTTGCCCTCTCCTTTGGCTGCCAGATTTCCTCAGAGACAGGCTCAGGACACAAAAGTAACAGAAATGTGAAGGTATCTGTGATGATAACATCTCCCTGTGTCGGTCTCCTCAGCAATCATCCCCTCCCAGTGCTGGTCTGAGGAGAAGGTAAAACCACCCAATAGTAACATCAGACTGATGACAGATTAAATATCTGCTATGTGGCATCAAGCTAGACATTGTGTATATGTTATTTCTTAAAAGGTATTATCTCCACTTTATAGGGAAGGATGTTGACACTTAAAGCAACAAGGTGACTTGCCCAGAGCACATAGGTAGAACCCAGACCTCTAGCTCTGGGATCTAGTGCCTTACTGGCTTTAATGCTTGTCCCTCACAGAGTGAGTTCCTCCCCTCCCCTGTTATGAATGTGCACGCCTGCCAAGCCCTGAGGTAACAATCCTGGAGAGGTGGAAAGGATGAGGCAGAGACAACAGCGACAATTACTCAGAAAAAACCGGAAGAAGGGTCTGTATACTTTCTAGAACCAAAGCTGCCCAGTAACAACTGTTGAGCAGAGGAATAGAGAGGAAGCGGGAAGGAGAGATGCTAAGGCATCAGATGGGGAGGTGACACGGGGAGATTTTATTTGGGTACTCCTCCCCTCCCAACCTTTGGGTATGTTCCTTCTTTTCTTCCTCCTGCCACACGAAACTCATTTAACTCTTCTCCAACTTAACCATTCCACAGGAAGGCCAGCAACTTGGGGGCAGTGAACTGATTTCTGGCCTCATAGCTGCAGCTTCAGAACCTGGTCAGGGTGTTGGTATGAGCAGGGGATGGACAGGGAAGTGTGTTTTTCGGCCAAAAGTGTCAAAGGGAGGAAAAACAGGTGACAGGACCAGAAGTTAGTTTTACTGTGTGTTGACTTGGACTGTAGCTTCTGTGGCCCTAGCTGGAGAAAAGGCCTTTGTCTATGGCAGCCCAGTCACGGGCCAGCTCTGGCAGGTCAAGGCAAGCCAAGAAATGAAAACCCTAACTTTGGGGTTGACCATGCAATGTTTGAGGTGGGGACAGTTCTTTCCTCTCTTCATTTCTTATCCAAGCAAGGGAGGTTAATGATTCCAACAGAGGGCCTCACTGAAACCAAATGCACACACTGGTGCTCTCAGGGCCCTCCTTAGGTGAAATCAAAACCCAGTCCCAGGAAACCAATAGTCAGATGGACTTTCTTGCAATACCTAATCATATCACGTCAGAAAGGCTATCTAGAAGCCAACACAAACAGAACCAGGCCGGTTTTCTGCAGGGCCTGTTCCCTTCTTTTGGCCAGCGGGAAGCCCAGGTTGGTTCCACAGCTTGGCCGCTGCCCACACATCCAGGCTGGGAAGCCAAGCCCTGGGGCTGGGTTTCACATCTCCTCTAAGATAGAGCTGTTCCTTAGCGGGAACCTTGAGTGTTATCTTGGGAACAAAGGAAGGGGAAAGCCCTGCTCCCCCACACTCACCCATTCCCAAACCCTGTGGGGCAGAAAGAGAGCCAAGAAATCCACTGGGAGGTGGGAAAAAAAAAGAAGGTACAAGGAAGGTACACTGAGTGGGAAAAAAAAGACCAGACTGTAGTGCTAGCCATATGGGAGTCTTATCTGTTTAAGAAATAAAATTCTACATTTGCTGTATTCTGAACTTCACTGGACAGAATCCACTTACTGGGCATTTAGCGTGGTCTGGGACCATAGGACTGGACATACATTCATCTCTAGAAAGGTCACAGGAGACCAGAGATCCTATACTGGTAACAACGATTAGCACACTTTGGGGCCTCTTGCGTATTGAGCACAGTGTTGATTGGTTTGCAAGCATCACCTTAAAAAAAAAAAAAAAAAAAAGCCATTGCTATTGAGTCGAATTGGACTCAGAGTGACCCTATAGGTCCAAGTGGAACTGCCCCAGGGAGTTTCCAAGGAGCTCCTGAAGGATTTGAAGAGCTGACCTTTTGGTTCACAGATGTAGCACTTAACTACTATGCCCTCAGGGTTTTCATTAAGGTAGGTCTTAATTTACCCATTTTACAGATGAGGATATTGAGGCACTGAAATTTCAAGTAATTTCCCCACACAGCTGGGCTTTTCTCTGGGAACTTGACATGACTTTCCATGCTTACTTTTACAGAACTGCAGGGTGCTCTGAGAGTCCGGTCAATCAGAAAATGCTTGAAAGGGCACTAGAAGCCCCAAGGCAGTAGAAGGTCTAGGTTGCTTTGGTTACTTGTATGTCCCCAATTGCCATGGATTGAATCATGTCCCCCCAGAAACATGTGTCAGCTGGTTAGGCCATGATTCCACATATTGCATGGTTGTGTTCCACTTTGTGACCATAATTTGACATGTAACACCTTTACCCAGGTCACATCACTGATCCAAAGTAAAGGGAGTTTCCAACAGAGAGAAAGTCTCCCCTGAAGCTGACGCCCTGCCTGAATTTGGACTTTCTCCCTACTTCAGAATAAAAGAATAAATTTCTCCTTGTTAGAGCCATCCACTTGTGGTCTTTCTGTTATAGCAACACTAGATGACTAAGATACCAGTGCGAATCACAGTGCCTGACACAACTTGCTGCCACCGGCTTATAGCAGCCCTACAGGACAGAATAGAACTGCACCATAGGGTTTCCACGACTGTAGTGTTCACAGAAGCAGACTGCCACATCGCTATGCTGTGGAACAGCTGGTGGGTTTGAACTGCCATCACTTGGGCTAGCAGCAGTGCCACCACAGTTCTTCAGAGCTGTCACCAGTAAAGTTTATGGTGACAATGAAAGTGATCATCTCATCTCCAGTGCAAAGGTGAATGAATTATCACCCACAACTTGAAATCCAAAAGCCCTAAAAATTTCATGTCAAAGGAAAGAAAGGATGTGTAGCGCCAGCTTAGGTGAGATTTACTAGCATTTCATGAATTAATGAATGATTTTTCTCCCAAAAGTGTTTCAACATTCCTTTATGTCTTCCTATTAATTTCCTGTGTGTATTTCCATGGCTTCATGCCTAAAGGCTTTAAATTTGCAAACGTCAGGCCTGGTGACAAAGGCTCATCATGTGAAATCAGGCATTCGGTCACTCCTTTTAGAAATTCCAGTAATGATTTTTTTAAAAAAAATTCTATTACATATTTTACTCTTTTATCTCTCTCTCTGTTTTTGCCTCCAAAAAACAAAAACTATGAGTGAATCCAAGAAATTTTCTTCAATTCCTTTTCCCTTTTTGCAGAAAAAGCAATTCTCCAGATACACCTTTAAAAATGAGGTGCATGTTACTTCCTACATTCAGGCCTGGGTTTCTCCATTTGAGGAAGATGCTGGAAACAGATGAATTTGCCATACCATCAGAGCTTTTGACCCAAAGTCAAATTCACAGACAGGTCTTTCAAAATGCTGAGAATGGTCTGCTCTCTCACACTGTCACGGTGAATTTTGTCAGTTCTGAGAATAGTGAGGCCATTTTTGATCTTGAACTCCCACCTGGTTAGACCGCACTGTTGACTTCCGTACCTGCCCACAGCAATATGCGTTGGCCTTGGCATGTGTGGGGCGCGCACCGTCATCAATGGAGTCCATTGTTTCCCAGCAGGGCACCTGCGTGGCAGGCTCAAACAATAAGGCCATACCAAGAACCCCTCCTTTTCCCTCAGAGCAACCACTGTGAAAGAAAACTTGTTGAGGCCTGGAAAGCCCACTTTCATCATAATTAGACTACTTGGCCAACACTTAACCACCAGAGTCTCTGGGTGAACGCATGAAGCTATCCACATCTCAGATACCTGCAAAGCTGTGGGGCAGGTGGAGTGGGTTGTTAGTTCTGAGCTGCACTGGCTTCTGAAAGTTAGTTAGGTCTTCACAAAGCAGAGCACTGCACGGTGCTGTAGCTCAGCCCTGTGATTTCCGGATGCTTTAGTTTTCAGAAAGACACTATCACTGTTAGACCATCCTCAGATCTGTGAAATGCCACAGCGAGACCAGATCACCTATCTGGGCCAGAGCATAGCCAGAACCACAGTACACAGACTCCATGCTGCAGAAGGCCTCCTGGGAGGAAGTTGGTGCTGTTAGGACAATAAGAAGGATTCCACATGAAAATGGTTTTCTCTTTCTAATATCTGTTATTTATTTGTTCTGACATGTTTCTGTCAGTTTGTTGTAGGGTGAGGGCTTGCAGCTTGCTGTGACGCTGGAAACCATGGCAGTAGGGTGACCTATGGCAGACAGGTTTCAACTGAACTTCCAGACTAAGACAGACTAGGAAGAAAGACCCAGTAGTCTATTTCTGAAAAGCATTAGCCAGGGAAAACCTTAAGAATAGCAGCAGGATATTCTCTGATAAGTGTCAGACAAGGAGCAACCCCCTACCCCAGTTTGGAAGGCACTCGAAAGACAACTGGCTAAGAGCTGCTTCCTCACAGTATGTCTATCTTAGTGTATGAAGCCAAGCTTTGGGGATCTTCATTTGCTGATGTGGCATGACTCAAAGTGAAAGAAACAGCTGCGAACATCCATTAATAATCAGAACATGGAAATATACAAAGTGTGAATCTAGTAAAATTGAAAATTGTCAAAAAGTAAAATGAAATACCTAAACATCAATGTCCTAAGCATTGGTAAGCTGAAATGGACTGGTACAGGACAGAGTATAAAAGCCCCAAAGAGTTTCCAAGGTAGATTCAAACCAGTTTGAATCTACAGAGAAAGACTTCCCCTGGAGTTGATTCAAACTGCTAACCCTTTTGGTTAGCAGCTGTAGCACTTAGCCACTTCACTACTAGTATTTCCCGAAGAAAGCAAAATGTCATTAAAAAGACACTGAGTGGCTAAAACAAGAGGAAGCAATGATGAAGTAAAAGAACTAAGCAGAAGATTTCAAAGAGAGGCTCAAGAACTAATAACAATCTGTGTAAAGAGCCAGAGATAGTGTTTTAGTCATCTAGTGCTGTTATAACAGAAATACCACAAGTGGATGGCTTTAAAAAGAAAAATTTTTATTATGCCACAGTACAGTAGGCTGCAAGCTCAGATTCAGGCTATCAACTCCAGGGGAAGTCTTTCTCTGTTGGCTCTGGAGGAAGCTCCTTATTGTCAACATTCACCTGGACTAGGAGGATTCTGAGGCAGAGAGACCCCAGGCCCTTTGCAAAGGACGTGCTCTGCTTCCATCATTTCTTCTATTCTGATGGTATAAGGACCTCAGATCTCTCCGCTAGCTTGTTTCTTTATATCTCAAGAGATTTCCTCAAGGCAAACACAATACTACACATTGAGTCCTGTTCCGCCAACACTACCACCAGTCATCCCTCACTGACATCATAGAGGCAGGATTTACAACAGATGGGAACATCACATAATACCAGGAATCATGAGGGCACACAGTTGAATCTACCACAGATAGAAAGCCAAAAGAGAACATGCTCTGCCTTTCTCAAGCTGAAAGAACCAAAGAAAAAACCAAGCTTCAAGTTGCAATGATAAAGGAGTCTATAGGGGAAATATTAAATGACACAGGAACACCAAAAGAAGATGGAAGGAATACACAGAGTCATTAAATCAAAAAGGATTGGCTGACATTCAACCATCTCGAGAGACGGCGTGTGATCAGGAATCTATGGTGCTGAAGGAAGAGGCTGGAGCAGTGTTAAAGGCACTGGCAGAAACCAGGGTTCCAGGAATGGATGGAATATCATACAAGATGTTTCAACAAACAGATGCAGTGTTGGAAGTTCTTACCCACCTGGGCCAAGAAATAACGGAAGGCAGCTACCTGGATACCCAGCTGGAACAGACGTATTATTTATGACTATTTCCAAGAAAGACGATTCAACAAAATGCAGAAATTATTGAGCAATATCATATGCAAGACAAATGTTGCAGAAGATCATTCAAAAGTGGCTGAATGAAGCAGTCTATTGACAGAGAACTGCCAGAAATTCAGGCTGAATTCAAGAGGACACGGAACCAGGGATACGGTTGCTGATGTCAGAGGGACCTTGGCTACAAGCAGAGACTACCAGAAAGATGTTTACTTGTGTTCCATTGACTGTGCAAAGGCATCTGCCTGTGTGGATCACAACACATTACGCCTACCTTTGTGGAGAATGGAGTTCCAGAACACTTAATTGTGCTTGGGAGGAAACTGTACATGGATCAAGAGGCAGTCATTCAAATAGGACAAGAGGACATTGCATGGTTTAAAGTTAGGAAAAGTGTGCATCAGGGTTGTGTGCTTTCACCATACCTATTCAGTCTGTACACTGAGCAAATAATCCAAGAAACTGGACTACGTGAAGAAGAACAGGGTGTCAGGATTGGAGGAAAAGCTTATTAACAACATTCAGATGACATCACCTAGCTTACTGAAAGTGAAGAGGGCTTGAAACACTGAAGAGAGTTAAAGACCACAGCCTTCATTACTTCATTATGGATTATATCTCAACATCAAGAGAACAAAATTCCTCATAACTAGATAAACAGAGAAAGGACTGAGGTTGTCAAGAATTCTGTTTGACTTGGATCCACAATCAACACTCATGGAAGCAGTAGTCAAGAAATCAAAAGACAGTTTGCACTGGGCAAATCTGCTCCAAGAGATCTCTCTAAAGGGTTGAAAAGACACCACCTTGAAGACTAAGGTGTACCTGACCCAAGGACAATGAGTACAAAAGACAGAAGAACTGATGCCTTTAAATTTTGTTGCTGGAGAATATAGAATATAACACAGACTGCCACAAGAATGAACAGGTCTCTCCTGGGAACAGTACAACCAGAGTGCTCCTTACAAGCAAGAATAATGAGTGCATGTTTCACACTTTGGACATGTTGTCAGGAGGGATTAGTCCCTAGGAAAGAACATTATGCTTGGAAGAGGGTCATTGAAAAAGACAAAGACCCTCCATGAGATGGACTGATACGGTGGACTCATCAATGGGCTCAAGCATAATGAATGTGGGCACTGGGCAGGACTGGGCAGTGCTCTGCTCTGCTGTGCGTATGCTTGTTGTGAGTCTGAACGGACCTGATAGCACCGAACAACAACAACAGTAGGATGCTATTGAGTCAAGTGACCCTATGTGACAGGGTAGAAGTGTCCCATAGTTTTCTTCGTTGTAATCTTTACAGGAGCAGATAACCAGGTTGTCCCCGAACACACACACACACACACACACACACACACACACACACACACACACACACACACACACACACACACACACACACACACACACACACACACACACAACCACACACACAGCTGCTGGGTGCATTCAAACTACCAATCTTTCAGTGTCAACGCACCTGAAGCAGGGTGCTATTTAATTCAGTTATTTCCCACTATTTGCTGGCTATGTGGACTTGATTAAGTCACCTCCTCATTGCATCTCAGTCTCCTAATCTGTAAACATGGGTATTTTTAGTACTTACTTAATCTTTCATATTTCTTAATGAGGCCTAAATAACACCAGTAAAATACTTAGCCCAGGGCCCAACTCAGAAATTCTTCCACAAATCTTAGCCATGCCCACTGTCACACTGCTCCAATGGAGCCTGCTTCATTCGTATTTGAGTATTTGAGTATTCCTTCCCTCTGTTCTCCTTCTATGTATCTGTGCCACCGTGGTAGTGATTTTGAACATGTGGCACTAACTTGACTTACTTCTTCACAAAAGATCCCTTAAACTGGTTGCAGAGAGCACCCCGAGGCTTCTCCTCAGAGGGGCAGCCAGTAGGAACACTGGGTGCTGAAGAAACCGAAAGAGAGAAGAAAGACTCCAAACTGGAAGCTACTCATGTGGATTTCACCAGTACCAGCTAACACACTCCCAATTTAAGAAGTTTCCCAGTAAGGACCTGAATTAGAGCAGAATCCAGTTTTGATTTCAAGGTATCAGGCAAGAAGTCAATGCAGAAATTCATGCATCTCTCTTAGACCCAGTGAGTCTCTGTGCTCATCAAGGTGGGATCATTCTAACCTACTCTCAGTTAGGTGGTACATCTGTTTCCCAAACTACAAAATAAATTTGGGTCTTTTTTAAGTTAAGGAAATTAGTTATATGCCAAGTTTTGTAAACATATAAAAACTGAGACTAGTTGTTATACCTTGAACAGCTAACTAAGTTAACCAAAAATTACAAGTAGATAAAATTGAAACTTCCCTGGAAAACTGAAGAAACTTATATGTTGTACTTACACACTTGGGAAAAGCACATAAACATATAAGGAAAACCAAGAACCTTTAAATACTGTTTCTTTCAACTCTGCTGTATTTCATCTACTGTAACCTGAATTACTCATCCAACCCTGTAGTACAGAACAGAACTGACCCATAGAGTTTCCAAGAAGTACCTGGTGGATTCCAACTGTTGACATTTTGGTTAGCAGCTGTGGAACTTAACCACTACACCAGAGGAATTTCCAATGAGCAGGAATCTACTTGACAGCAGTGGGTTTAGTTTTTTGGGTAGTTTAATCTGAATTAATTAGTCAAAGGTTCGCTAGAACTCTGTGACTATCAGAATTAGATCTAACTTGAAAAACTGATAGGTTTAAAATCAATTTTCTTTCATAGTTTTCATCCTTTCCTACTACCTATTGGTTGTATTCACATTCTTTTTATTTACCTTATCATTTTTTCCCCTAACTTTATACGATGCTTGCTTCCCCAGGCTACACCTCACCCATTCTACTGTTTGGGTCCCTTAAAGATGGTTGATTAAATGCTAGTCTGAATATGCACTTCCTCTCAAATTAAGAACTTAGACTCTCATTTCCTTTTCTCTGTTTCCTCCTCCTGTGTTGGCAATAAGGTACAAAGTAAAACTAATTAAGTTTAACCCTTGACTCCTTAATATGTGTGTTTTTCTGAAAGTTTCTGGGTCAAAGAAGTTTCTCTCTTTATGACTAAGGCGAGATATCTTTGTCTATGTTGATACTGTAATCTCAGTAAGAATTTGGAACTGATTGCAGTGCTGGATTATAAAGCAACCTACGCAAGATTTCACAAACGAAAATTCATATCTAAACAATGGAGAGAGCAAAAAAGTATGCCCACACATTCCTATCGCTGCACTTAGCTAAAATATCAGTTTACATAGGTTTTGCGTGAAATATGCTTTAACAAGAAACAGCTTTTCAAGATACTGAACATAAATTACCATTCTTGATTTACTGAAGTGTCTTCTATGTAGCAAATTAAGAGACAGGAATATTGACATATTCCGGAACACTGGTTAATATCGCAAACACCAGGTTGATTGGTTGGTTGGTTTTGTTGCTACAAAATAGGACAAATGAATACTGGGCTGGAATTTTATTTTTCAAATATTTAATTTGGAGTTATGATAAACTTCTAGTATGTTTATCCCTCTTTGGTGTTTCTCTGGATAGACATAAAGCAACACTTTTCTTGCTCTAACAAAAAGAAATTCGATTCCAGAACACTTAGTAACAACTGGGAGAAACACAGTGATCAGTGTACAGTAGACTTGAGTCTTCTCCGTGCCCTGTCTCTCTGAACAAGCCCTGTCTCTTCTCTCTGAGCCTCTCAGAAAACAGGCCACCAACAGAGGTGGGAAGGTGTAGACCCAGGGTAGCCCTGTGCTATAAAAGCAGATTCCAACCATTTTCCTTAGAGTCATACTCATGGAGTGCAAGTGGCAGTCAGGGAATTTCTGAGGAATTCTAAGCCTCACAAACTGAAGCTGGATCATGAACTACATATCCAGTCCCCTATCTTTTGTCTCTGTCCCTCACAATGTCATTGGGTTCTATTTTTAATCTGAATGTCCCTTTCTGGGTCATCAAAGTCCACAGCCTCTTATTTGTTAACTCCACCTGCTTGGCCCAGGGACTCTGTCTTCTCCTCAGGCGTTTCCATTCCTGACTCCTGTGCTTAAAAATTTAGCACTAGAAAGCGTTCTTCATATGATCTATCTACAAAGGAATCATCCGCCTTAAAAATACTAGTGGTAATAACTTC